>OY728146.1:1436602890-1446602890 GCA_963277665.1 Viscum album | reverse complement strand
ATTGATCCACAATTCGATTCTTCTTGTGATATTGTTAAAACAACATGATTAAATGGAATATATCAAGGTGATTATTCTTCTATTGTTCTTTTTTGATTATTCTAACACAAACATACCAAGTCAAAAAACATGTTAAAGGTCTATTCCAAGGGGTATTCATGTGGTTTTACTTTTCCCATGTTCATATGTTCTTCATCAATGGACCCCACGATCACATCATTAATTTCATGGGATGTTCTGAATGTAGATGGACCCCCGAAGTGACTTCTGGATGTTTGGAAGCCCATAAAAGATGAGTTTATGACTGAAGGATCTTGCAAAACCTTTTGGTTTGAAGAACACACCACAAAATAATTGGTGGTGGCCCAAAGAAGAGGTATCCATAAACCGTAGTTCATGGTGGCACCAGTGGTGGTGTGTGTCGGTGCCAGTTGTGGGGCTTAGTGATGCAGCCACCCTGTGGGAAAAACCTGTGGCACGACTGCAGTGGAGTGGAAGACATGGGCCACCGACGAGCCATAGTGAACATGGATGGAGGTCACAACATGCTGCCGAGGGGAAATGGTCCAGTTGGACCACGACTGTGGCACCCCGTGGCAATGGATGTGGGGTAATCATGCGGCATACCACCACGTTGACTAGGAGCAGAAGTGGCAGTCACCACATCTGGCCAGACGTACTAGCCCATTCCAGCGGGCCAGGAAGGGTAGATAGGTTGGCACCGGGATGAGCTGAGACTACCTGGATAGGTCAAACCTATAGGTTGGGTTGGCAGGATCTAGGTTGGTCCGACCAAGTCGGACTACACTCAAGACCAGCTGTCCCCTTTTAACAAAATATCCCACAACTCTCAAACAATTTGTTCATTTGACGATCCAATTACAATGTTGGGAACCTTGTGACGAGATATTCATTTTGACATATTCTAAGTGACTTTATTTTGTAGTTAGCATATGGAATTTTGGCTCAAGGAGGAGGTTCTCTTGGAATGATCATGCAAAGGAAGGAATCCTACAGCTGAATGTGACCTAGAAGCTATGTGATTACCTATACTACATGTCTTACCAAGACCATGTGTCATACCTAGACTTTGTGTCTTATCTAGACTTTGTGTCTTAGAAATATTGAGTTGTTACTCCCCTATCCCAACATGGTGCAGGTCATTTAGTATTTTAAAACACTTTGTTTTTACCAATAATCGGCGTGTTCTATATACTATGTGTGTTACATACACTACGTTTGTTACCGACACTCCATGTGTTACTTACACTCGGTATGTTTCCAATGCTTTAGGTGTTACTACATGAGGGTACTATGAAATCTTATGACAATCCTATTTATATACCATATACCTATACTTGGTGCGAGCTGACTCTAGTTACTCTATTGACTATACCTCTTAGAGGCTACAATTCATGTGCCTCTCTAGTAGTCTATTAGTTATCTTATTTTTTGTATATATTGTGTGATTATTTTGGGTTTAATTTATGTAATTCCATTGTAGTTTGCGGTTCTTACTGAGTATTGTTTTACTCAACCCTGCACGGGCTTCACCCACATGTGTCATGCCTTTTGTAGATGATCAGAAGCTTTGATAAAGTCTTTGGTGGGCCAGAGGTAAAGGTGTTTCTAGGTTACCTGACAGACGTGGTACACTTCAGAAAAATTTAGACATATTACAGTACCTGACCTTCAGGTAGGGTTTTCTATGAACTAGATCACTTTCCCATTTCAGTTGGGCTTGTATTTTTTCCCGTTTACTTTTCAGTTTGTACTGTTACTTAGAGTGTTTGACTTAGTAAGTTGCATATCTATTTAGTCAATGTTTTTAAATTCGTTACTTTTCTTAGGGACAAGTGTGTATGTGTAGGTTTATAGTAAAATACATCCCCTTTGTGGGAAATTCCTACTTGGTGGTAGTATTTAGCCCGGTACTATGGGGGAAGGGCTTAGGGTAGTCCCAAAATAGGCCCTTAGGTATAGGTTTTCAAACAATACAACTTTTTTATTTATACTTAAAATCCAATGACTCTCAAGAGTAACCTCCCCATAAATATAAATCTCCAAAATTTCATGTCAGTTATTTTGGGGGATGATTGATGTCTACATTAGTTGGTCAACATAAGTTAACATTATGGATTGGTTTTATAATATCTCCCAATAATTGATGTAGTAGTAGCAATGGGTTTTCTAAAAGGATATTTTTTGAATGATGTTATTTGGAAAGAGTTATTTTTGAGGATCTTGTATTTAGGGGTTGTTTTTTTGGAATCTCATCTAAGATTTTGAATGATGGAGTATTATATATGTGTTGTTTAGAGGATACTGATTTAGAAGATATGGAAATCACAATGAGTATTTATTTATGAGATCAGTAGTGAGAAAATTTGAATTGATGAAATCCCAAATTTCTCATCAGTTAGTGAAATCAGATGTCCAAATTAAACTATTTATAAAAAAGTTGTTAAGAACATTTTTAACTTGTTTAATATAATTATATCTGAAAATATAATTACTTGTTTTAATAATCCACATGAATCATAAGTAACAAGTTTTAATATTTTATTTCTAGGGAAATAAAATGCTATAATGTTTCTACTGTGGATGGAGGACTTTTAATCTGAATAACAAAAAAAAGGTTTTATTTCCATACTAAATTTAATTTAATTGAATGAATGTTTTTTTATCTTTTTATGTGAACAGATATAATTTTGTTTTGAATTAGGGTGTATATTTGGTATAATTTGTTTCATCCATGTTCGGGAACCCTATGTTTTGGAGAGTTCATATCAGAATCTATTTCTATTTTTGTGAGTATGGAATGATATTTTTTGATAGTTTATTAAAATTTCAGTTATGTGGGATTCTTAAAAAGTGTTATAAAATGTATTGGTTCATAGGAATTTGAGAAGATCACCAGAATGTTTATATAAGACTCTATAACACAAATTGTTTTTGAATTTTATTGGGAGTAATTATATCTAGAAGGATGGTTTTAGAAGATTGGATGTTATAGATCAATAGTTTAAATTGAATAGATTTATGTGACGTCCCAGACCCGACTGCCCCTCAACCCGAGCTCCGAGACCGGTTGGACACATGATCCCTGGCATGCCTCCCCATATGATAGGGGTCGACGACTAGATGTGGGAGTTTAATGTTTAGTCTGTGGGGAGACTTTACCCCTTTTCAGAGTACATAGTAGGAAGTAGTAAAGTGATAGAATAGTGGAAGCACAAACAAGGGATATGAAAAAGAACAGGAAAACATACAACCAGACTACAAATGTAAAGTAAACCCTGTATAACCTACAAAAGTCTTATAGGCTATGTCTAATACAAAATGAATGCATGGCATGCTGATAAAAAAGGAAACAAAAGACTAGCATGATACAAAGAATTACAAAAAGAACAAAAGAACAAAAGAACAAAAAGAAAGTCCATGAGAATCTCTAGACAAGCTCGGTCTTCTGCTTTGGAACTCCAACAAGAACATATACATAGACATCAACAACCTAAAACAGGGCCCTTGCCCCTACTAATACCTGCAGTAGAAAAGTCTACATGGGTGCCCAGGGGGCTACCCAGGTAAGGTGTGAGACAAGTATTAGTTGGTCACCACCAATGGTGTCTACATGTAATCCAAAAGGGGTGATTGAAAGTAAACAGTGTGTAATAGACTCCAAGAATGTAAAGCAAAGTAAATAGCAACCATCCCGCTCAGGTTCTGAAAGGAAAACTGGCGGGTCTACCTACTTCAGCTTATAGATAGTATGTCTGAATGAGTAACCTGCTTATTTAGAGATAGATATAAATATATATATACATATATATAATACATTGGGTAGGACTGGGACAGAACTCATGGACGTCCTTAACCCAGGGGCAGCGCTCTCGATCCTACCCCTGGCCCAACCTTGGGGAATCTCTTATGGTCTATCACAGGCCTGAAGGCTTAATAATTATTCAAGGGAGATCTCACAGTCTATCCTTAGCCCGAACCCATAACATAGGGGAGCTCGCATGGTCTTCCCCTGGCCCGAAGCTATATCATTTAATTAGGGGAGCTCTCACAGTCTTCCCCTAGCCCAAAGGCATAATAATTATTCAAGGCAGCTCTCATTGACTACCTTTAGCCCGAAGCCGTAACATAGGGGAGCTCCCACGGTCTACCCCTGGCCTGAAGTGGTATCATTTAATTAGGGGAGCTCTCACAGTCTACCCCTAGCCCGAAGCCGTATCACAGGGGAGCTCTCATAGTCTACCCCTTCCCCGAAGCATAATCATTTAATTTCCATAGGTTATAAGGCATACACATCTTATAACATTCATATCAATAGACCATGGAATTTCCATCTCACAATATCACATAATCACATTTCAAACAAACACGCATTTAAAATAATAAAAGGGGTTTAGGTTAACTCATCCTACCCAAACCCTAACCAATCCATCCCATTTTCCTCAAATGGAAAATCTCTTTCAAGATATATCCATATGGTCCAATGGTAAAAAGGGCTAAAACTCAAGGTATAACACCTATGGGTGTCCATATAGGGGTCATACGGTACCCAAACACCCATATGAGGGTAGTTCTCATAACCTCCTATCACAAGGGTCATTTTGATAGTATGAAATCAATAATAATAAGTGTTTTGGAGAAAGGCCAACCTTGACCAGATGGTATAAACCCAAAAAGATGAAAACCCAAAATAAAATCCATGTGACCACCAACCTTAGGGCTATAGGAGTAGGCTCGCTTGATATTGACCTCAGATTCGTGGTAGGTTGGAAGAGATCTGTGTTCCAGTCAAATGTCTTGAAAATAGGGCATATGACCATACATCAAAATATAGCGATGGAAGGCATGATTTGACGAGGAAGAAGGGGTGAGTGAGGTACACCTTACCTTGTCCTTTCCAATACTTCCGTCTGATCAAGGAACTGACATCGGGGGAAGAAACCACAAGGAAAAGCGAGAGGAGAGGGTTTGGGAGCTCTAGGAGGAGTTCTTCCTCTGTTTTGTCCACTGGAAGAAGAAGGAAATAGATTTAGGCTTAAATAGAACTTAAGAGAAAATGGTAATTTTACCCAGAACTAGGTCGGATGGTTTAGGCGCACAGTTTACCAAACCATGTGGAAACCGTGCGCACCTCACTGCCTCCTAGAAAAAGGGTCGCACAGGTTAGGCACACGGTTTACCCAATCCGTGCGCAAACTGTGCACACCTCACTGCTTCCAGACCAAAGGCCGCACAGTTTACCCAAATCGTGCGAACACCATGCGCAGGCCATGAACCACTATTTTCAAGACCATTTATAAAACTCCCTGACTCCGAACCAACCCTATACACTCCCTGGACCTTCCTTAGGATGTTACCAACATTATGAAATCTTAAAAGAAATGATTTTAAAGAAGAACTAATGATCTGTACCTTTTCCAAAGATTTGGGTTGTTACAAACTCTCTCTTTATAGCGACTCGTCCCCGAGTTGGCCTTCCAAGGGTACTGAGGTGTCATCAATGAAAAGCTCTAGCCATTGAGAATATATATCACCATCTCGCTCCCAGGTCTCGTCCTGTACCTGGCCGTGCTGCCATAGCACCCGTACAAGAGGAAAAAACCTGCAACAGAGTGTCTTCACACTCCGGTCAATAATTAGCATCGGATACTCCCCGAACGAAGCTTGCATATCTAGTTCAACCTCATCAGGGTGAAACACATGAGTTGGATCTGAAAAGTACCGGCGAAGCTGAGATACATGAAAAACATCGTCTATGGCCTGATATCTCAGCGGAAGTGCATGCTGGTAATCTACTAGTCTGATCCGCTTCATCGCCTCAAAGGGTCCTACGAACCTTGGTGAAATCTTACCCTGCTTCTGAATACGTCTCTGTCCTAACCTTGGCAATACCTTCAAGAAAACCCAGTTCCCGACCTCAAACTCAAGAGGTCTTCAGTGCTTGTTAGTATAAGACTGCTGTCTAGACTGAGTTGTCTGCATACGCTTCTTGATATGTTGTATCTTCTCATTTGTCTCCTGCACAAGACGTGGTCCTAGAACAGCTACCTCCCCTGCTTCAAGCCAACACAAAGGCTAGCGACAAGGCCTACCATACACGGCTTCATAGGGATCTATCTCAATGGTATCCTAGAAGGAATTGTTATAACTGAACTTGACAAGAGGAATCTGTTTCTCTCATAAACCTCCAAAATAGAGAACACATGCACGTAACATATACTCTAAACCTGTATATTCCACTCGGTCTGTCCGTTAGTCTGTGTGTGATAGGCCGTACTCAAAAGTACCTACGTACCTAAAGCCTTCTGTAAACCCTGCCAGAACAGAGATGTAAAATGAGGATCTCTGTCCGAAACAACCGAACGAGGTTCTCCATGATGGGGTACTATTTCCTTATCATAAAACCTTCCCATGTCATCAACCGTGAAGATCTCCCTAACTGGTAAGAAATGCGCAACATTCGTCAGATGGTCGATGATAACCCATACTGTATCGCTTCCATGAGGTGACCTAGGTATTGCAGTTAAAAAGTCCATAGAAACATCATCCCATTTCCACTCTAGAATGGACAATGGCTACAAAATCCCACCTGAGCACCGATGTTCCGCCTTCACCTATGGACATGTGGAACAACACGTGATGAAACCAGTTATCTCCCACTTCATCCTAGGCTACCAAAACTATCGTCGCAAATCAAGATACATTTTAGTGATTCCAGGGTGAATTGCCCAATGTGAGGCATGTAAATCCCTCATCATCTCCTCTCTAATATTAGCTGGGACCCATAAACACCCATAGAACAAAAAATTCTCAGTTTCATCCATGGTCCAATTAGTAGAGGCATGATCAGAAACACTTTCCCGTACGACATGGCCTTCCAGATCTGATAATTGTCTTGCCCTGACCCATTCCAGAAGAGTAGATGTTACCGCTAAGGATGAGAGAATGGTCTAACCCTGACCCTCTTGAACCTCAACGTGCATCCTTGAAAATAGGGCCATCAGCATCCACTCCTCATTAGATTCCCGAACCACTTGTGACTGTGTTTTCCGACTCAGAGCGTCATCTATTGAATTTCCTTTCCAAGGAGTGTAGGCCAATTCAAAATCAAAATATTGCAGGTACTCAACCCACCTGCACTTCCTAATATTTAGATACCGCTGAGGGAAGATATACTTAAGGCTTTTGTGATCACTGTATACCAAAAAACACTCTCCCAACAAATTGTGTCTCCAACAGCATAAGACATGAACAACTACTGCGAGATCGAGGTTGTGCGTTGGATAATTCCGTTCGTGAGGCTTTAACTGATGAGAACCATACTCAATGACTCGCTCATCCTGCATCAAGATAGCTCCAAGCCTGATACCTGACATGTCACAATAAACCGTATAAGCCCTTCCCAGCTCTGGAAAGATCAGTATCGGTGTAGAAGTCAGTCTGCCCTTCAGTTCTTGAAAAGCTATTTCACAGGGTTCCAACCACTCGAATCTCAACCCCTTTTTGGTAAAAGCTGTAAGAGGTGATGATAGGCGTGAAAAGTCCTGAATGGACCACCTATAATATCTAGCAATCCCCAAGAAACTCTTAATATCGAAGACGTTCTTGGGTTGCTCCCAAGAGACTACAGCACCGACCTTCTCAGGGTCAACTGAAACTCCAGACTCAGAAATAATGTGACCTAGGAAGTGAACCTTATTTATCCAAAAGTGGCATTTACTGATCTTAACATAAAGATGATGCTCTCGTAGTGTATTCAGTATGATATCAAGATAGGTTGCATGGTAATGTCTCAAGCGTGAATAGTCTAAGATATCATCCAAAAATACCCCACAAAAGAATCATGGTAAGGGTGAAAAATCCAAATCATAAGAGCCATAAACACTGCAGGTGCATTCTTAAGGCCAAACGGCATGACTAGGTACTCATAGAAACCATACCTTCTCCTAAATGTCGTATGAGGTACGTCTGAAGTCTTGAAATTCACCTTGTGATAGCCCAACATCAAATTTATCTTGGAAAACACCTTCGCTCCTCAGAGCTGATAGAAGAGGTCATCAATTCTAGGCAAAGGATATCGATTCTTAATCGTCATATGATTTAATTTATGGTAATCCATGAAAAGATGAAGGGTACTATCTGCCTTCTTAGCAAAGAGAATTGGTGATCCCCAAGGAGAAGTGCAGGGACATATAAATCATTTTTCTTCCAGGTCCTCCAACTGACTCTTGACCTCCATAACATCCTTAGGTTCAATCCCATAAGGAGGAATGGTCCCTGGTGCTACTCCTGGTACAAGGTCAATGGTAAACTCCACCTCTTGCATTGGAGGTAGACCAGAGAAGTCATCAAGAAAGACATATCTAAAGCACTCCACTATAGAAGGATATGTAGTGGTTTGTAACCCTTGGTCATCGAGATAAAGACTGGAAACCTGTGCCACGACACCACACAAATTCTACTGTTTGGGTCCTACTCTTGTCGCACTAAGATCCCATTCTCCCTTGTCCACATGTGTGTCACCCTCTAGTATTGTGAACGTCACCCTCCAACGATTTCCGTAAATACCTTCTCTATAGGGAACTAACCAGTACATCCCAACTATTACATCAAAACATGTCATCTCTAGAACATACAATTTCCAAACAAAAAGGCAACCTGCCTCCTCGAGGGGACAATTCTGACAATGGGAAATTCCCTCTGAACGAACAACTAACATGGTATCTAGCGTAATCACACTGAGATATGACTCCACATCAAGGACAAAACTCTTTGTGATAGCCTCTGATATGGAAGAGTGAAAAGCGCCTGTATCAACCAAAACAAATACCAATGTAGAGGAAACTAAAATAGTACCTCATACAGTAGATGGCCCAACATACTGCTCCTGCGGCATAGGCTCGACTGCATATAACTGGCCAGTACCATGACCTGAAGTCACAGCCTGACTACCCTGAGTAGACCCGCCCTACTGGTGCTGAGAGTTATATTCCTTGTTACCTCTACCTCCACTGCCGCCATGTCCTGATCGGCCATCGGTATTCCAACCACTTGACTGACATGATCCTGCTGATCTAGTACCACATCATGGAGTAGGTGTAGACCCCTGCCCACTAGGCACTAGAGAATAAGTCCTACAGAAACGTTGAAGGTGACCCATCCTTCCACAACCTCTGCATTCCACTGGGTTCCACGAACACTGCGCCCAAAAGTGTCCCTTCCTCCCACAATGATGGCAAATATATGAACTATCTGTGCTAGGAGCCTAACTGCTACCTCACCCACATGAAAAATCTAAACATCTCTTTCTCACTGAAGAAGACCCACTGGAAGCTTTTGGTGCTAAACCGCCTTGTTTCGCACTATCTACTTCCCTCAGATTCCGCTCAGTAACTAGATCTTGGTTAACAATCTCCGAAATAGATGTCAACCTGAACATGTTTACCTGAGACCAGATGGAGTAACTCAACCCATCCTCAAAATTACTAGTGGCCATAATATCATTGCTATCTAGAGATAGGGAGAAATGCTATAGCTCGGTGAATCGGGACGAGTAATCCATGACAGTCATGGTCCCCTGTTGTAGGATCATAAACACCCTAGCTCTGTCAGTTCTCAAGGTTTGGGGAAAGAAAAAGTCATAAAATACTGCCTAGAAATATGCCCAGACCATGTCTCCCTTCTGTCTTGATTGGGTGATGACGTCCCACCACATTCTAGATGAATCGTGTAGCATATAAGCTCTGACCTTGACCCTCCGCTCTGGAGGCATCTCAAGGTGATCAAATATGGTCAGAATATCCTCCAAACAGGACTCCGCGGCTATTGGTCCACCCTCTCCTTTAAAATTAAGAGGATATTGCGACTGAAACTTGCAGGTCAACTATGCCATACTCCGGGCAGGTTGCACTCCGCCTTTCACACACTTCATCAAGCGCAAGAAGCTCTCACGAAACTGGGCATCGACGCCCATCTCAGGAATAGAAAAAAGAGCCATGGGTGGCTCGACTAGATGATCAACTGGTGGCTCATGGCCCGCCACCTCAAGAACGTGGTCGTTGCTGCCTTTAGCACGCACGACTCGAGGATGTCGTGGAGGCATAATGCTACAATGCCAAACGAACATCTCAAAAAGGAATCCAAAAAATTAAAGTCCACACTCTAGAAGATAGAACAAGTACTACGCCTTCTACCTCTAAGATCACCTAGCCACACCAATATGGGATCTTAGCAAAACAAGCAAACATTCAAAATTTTCAAATATAGTGATATGGCATTTCTCAGCCCAAAAGGGCCCACACTCATCATGAACTGAAAGATGACACACACATGGATGTCATTTCTCATTTACTATAACTAATCGAGCACTTAAATTTCATTTTATGAAAAATATTGGTTTAGTTGGTATGTCATTTTCCGATACATATGGTCCCATACACATTATGAACCAAAAAGTGACACCCACTAAACCGAATCATTCCTCAATCCACAACAAGCATGAAGGGCTAACACAAAGTCACCCATATAACCAAGGCATGGCAATAAATAGCAGGCAATGCTCACTGAAAATTTAAACGTGGTCTAGAAATATGCATGGCCTAATAATATTGTGCCTATCGTGATGAATTCTCTAATGAATAACACTCATTTCATTGGGTCGAACAATGAAATACAAATTTCAACCACCAAGTATCAATAACATCGCAAAACATGTGAAGCACCCAACAGTGAAACAATATCAACAATAAACAGCAAAATCAATAACAACATAATTTAGGAAACATAGTCTTTACCCCGTACATGGGTTCGCGATGCCCAAGTAAAACATATAAATAAGTCCCTAAGAATTACCATTTTTTCAATCGATTTTTTCCAAATAGTATAGCAAGAACGAAATAATATCCTCTGATACCACTTTCTGACGTCCTGAACCCGACTTCCCCTCAACCCGAGCCCCGATCCCGGTTGGCCACATGACCCCTGGCTTGCCTCCCTATATGCCAGGGGATGCCGACCAGCAGTGGGGGTTGAATGGTAAGTCGGTGGGGAGACATTACCCCCTTTTAAGAGTACATAGCAGGAAGCAGTTATGTGATCGAATAGAGGAAGCACAAACAATTGATAAGCAGGAGAATAATAAAACGTACAACAGGACAAATAAAGTAAAGTAAAACCTGTATAACATAAAAAATCCTTATAGGTTGTGTCTAATACAAAATGAATGCATTGCATGCTGATACAAAAGTAAACAAAAGACAATCATGCTACAAGTAGTACAAAAAGAACAAAAGAAGAAAAAGGAAGTCCGCGAGCATCTCTAGCCAATTCTGGTCCTCTTCTCTGGAACTCTAGCTAGAACATATATATAGACATCAACATCCTGAAATAGGGCCCTTTCCCCTACTCGTACCTGCAGTAGAAAAGTCTACTTGGGTGCCTAGGGGGCCGCCCTGGTAGAATGTGTGACAAGTCTCAATAAGCCACCACCAATGGTGTCTACCTGTAATCCAAAAAGGGTGATCGTAAGTAAAAAGTGTGTAATAGACTGCAAGCAAGTAAAGCAAAGTAAATGGAAACCTTCCTGCTCAGGTTCCGAAAGGACACCTGGCGGGTCTACATGCTTCAGCTCATAGATAGTATGTCTGAATGAGTCACCTTCTTATTTAGAGATTGATATATAGATATACATATATATAATATGTTGGGTACGACCAAGACAGAACTCATGGATTTCCTAAACCCTGGGGCAGCGCTCTCGATCCTACCCCTGGCCCAACCTTGGGGAAGCTCTCATGGTCTATCCTCGGCCAGAGGGCTTAATAATTATTCAAGGGAGCTCTCACAGTCTACCCTTAGCCCTAATCCATAATATAGGGGAGCTCTCATGGTTTACCCCTAGCCCGAAGATGAATCATTTAATTCGTGGAGATCTCACAATCTTCCCCAAGACCGAAGGATTAATAATTATTCAAGGGAGATCTCACAGTCTACCCTTTGCCTGAAGCCGTAACATAGGGGAGCTCTCACGGTCTAACCCTAGCCCGAAGCTCTATAATTTAACTAGGGGATCTCTCATGGTCTTCCCCTAGCCCAAAGCCATATCATAGGGGAGCTCTCAATGTCTACCCCTATCCCAAAGGATAATCATTTTATTACCATAGGTTATAAGGAATACACTTCTTATAACATTCATATCAATAAAACATGACATTTCCATCTCACAATATCACATAGTCACATTTCAAGGAAACATGCATTTAAAAAAATAAAAGGGGTTTAGGGTAACCCATCCTAGCCAAACCCTAACCAAACCATCCCATTTGCCTCACATGGAAAATGGATTTCCAGACATATCCATATGGTCCTAAGGTGAAAAAGGGCTAAAACTCAAGGTATAACACCTATGGGTGTCCATACCGGGGTCACACGACACCCAAACACCCAAATGAGGGTAGTTCCCATAACCTCATATCACAAGGGTCATTTAGACAAAAAGCAGTCAATAATAATAAGAGTTTTGGTGAAAGGGAAACCTCAGAACGACGGTATAAAATCGAAAATACGAAAACCCAAAATGAAAACGACGTGACCACCTACCTTAGGGCCATAAGAGTAGGTTCGCTCGATATCGACCTTAGATTCACGGTAGGTTGGAAGAGATCTGAGTTCCAGTCCAATGCCTTGAAAATAGGGCATATGAGCCTGCATTAAAATAGCACGATGGATGGCAAGATTTGTCGAGGAATAAGGGGTGTGTGAGGTAAGACTTACATTGGACTTTCCAATGATTCTGTCGGATCAAGGAACAGATACCATGGGAAGAAACCACAAGAAAAAGAGAGAGGAGAGGGTTTGGGAGCTCAAGGAGGAGTTCTTCCTTTGTTCTGTCCACTGGAATAAGAAGGAAATATATTTAGGCTTAAATAGAACATAAGGTGAAAATGGTAATTTTACCCAGAATAGGGTCTCACCGGTTAGGATCATGGTTTACCCAAACCGTGCGCAAACCATGTGCACCTCCCTGCTTCCAAAACAAAGGCCGCACGGTTTACCCAAACCATGCGCACGCTATGTGCAGGCCATGCGCCCCTATCTACAAGTCCATTTCTCAAACTCCCAGGCTCCGAACCAACCTCAGACACTCCCCAGACCTTCTTTAGGATGTTATCCACATTAATCAAGCTTAAAGGAACGATTTTAATGAAAAACTAATGATATGTACCTTTTCAAAAGAGTCGGGTCATTACATTTAAATTTATAGAAAATTATGATTGAATATTATGTTATTTTGAAGGATTTAGATCTTACAATGGAGGGTTTCAACCAAAATAAAGTTATAATGGTTAATGGTAATAGTTATATTACAAGGCCCATGGGGTGATAATAATTTCATTAGTCTAGAAAATTCCTTTGAGCATTCAGGTGAATACAAACACAATAATTTCTATCAATGAACTTGATGATATGTTTGTGAGACTTACAAAACTAAATATAGGGATCTTTTTGAAGAGGTTATTCAATATGAATTTTTCAAAATAAATATCAAAATGAAACCATTTAAATGATTTAAACATAATATGGAGCTAGCTAGAGTATGTGAAGGTTACATTTATAGACGATGTTTGAGTGATTTTGTTCCTATTATCCTTACCAAAATCTTTGGAGGCCATTGTGATGCTTGGGAGTAGTTCAAGTGGAATGAAATACATATTGTTCACATATGTTCATAACATTATCCATAATTATGAGATCCCATGAAGTGAGAGTTTATCTTATAATTGTGATGTATTAAATAAAAATGAGATGGGATTCTCTCCTAGTTATAAAAATAACAATTAATAAAAGAAGAAGCCAACATAGAGTAGAAGAGAGAAGTCTTATAGAAGTGTACCCGTAATTTGGTATTGTGGAAAGAACGGTGACATTATGAAATATTATCATGATTGGAAGGAATAAATCATACGAATTATTTTTGGAGAATCATTTTTAGTATAATATAATTTAATAAATATGTTTTTTATTATTTCTACACCAAAGGAATATTGGGTTATACATTCTATATCTTTATGCAATTTCATAGGTGAAAAATGTTTCATGATAATATATATATATATATATGAAAATTTAGGTAGATTATATCTCGTTGATGATGATTCTCTTTACAATAAATTGGAAGGATAAAGGAAATTTTATTGGAAGATGATTTTCTCTTATTCTGGAGGAAATGACACATGTTTTAAGACTATAGATGATACTGATTTCAGTTGGATATATTAATTTTGTATGTTTCAGAAAATGATTTGTAGAAAGAGTATGAATGATTATATGGGGATATATTGTCATCACCAATGGTGTAAATTATTTTCTATTGTACCTAATTAGAAGATAAGTGACAGTTACACTATTTGGAACATCAAAATTTGAATGTTCATAACTTTGGAATAATTGGATTGGCCAACATAGTGATAAATATTTGAAGATTCTAGTAGAAAATGAAATATTTAAGTTTTATTATTTAGACATTGAAATATTGATTATTTATATACTCAAAAATTAGTGAAATATATCATTCAACATATCTATATGTACCCAAAAATTCTAGGATATAGAGTTGGTTTAAATATGGGTTTGGGGAAATTCCTCTATTACCCAAAAATTCTATAATCACTACTATTATTGGAAGGTGGTTTGTGGAAATTACTTCATTATCATACCCCTATAGGTGTAAGATGTTTTGTTGGTGAGGGTAAAAGTTCAATTGAATCAAAATTTAATGGAGGACTTGTATAAAAATATTTCAATGAGTCATTTAAATGATTGATTTTGGGGATAAAAAAATATTGGGCAAATGGATTGAAAGTGATAAGAGAATTAGGATCTTGGATTTAACATAGAAGGATATATTTTAAATATCATTGATAGATTCAAAATATATGGATACAATCATGTTTCAAGTCACCTATAAAGTTACTTAAAATTTATTTTTGAGAAGAATTCATAAAAAGTAGAAGAAAATAAGTACACATGAAAAGTTTATAATGTAGAAATAGTTAGAATTTTGATATGTGAAATGGTTTCCACTTATATAAATATCTCTCCTGTAGTTTGAGTGGTAATCATGTTATTGTAAAATCATGGAAATGATCATTGGGAGGTAGTAATGTGAATTATTTGGTATCACAAAGGAATAGACGTTAAAACTCTTTTTTAAGGAAGATGATCCATTACCTGGTTGGTTAATGAAATCGTTGGGGAGATTGTGATTATCCTAAGACCACGCATTCTTATTCTTAAACTTTTTTATAGATCCATGATAATTCATATGTCTGGGTTATAATTAGAGATTGTACATTCTATAATAGATGAAGAGTATGTGGATGTGACTAAATCTAGAAAGTAAATAGTGTTGTTGGGGAATTATTAAAATATGTAACACCCAAATATTATAAAATAATAAAATTATGTTTTATATCTTATGTGACACTCAAAAACTATCTTAAATGACCCTAAAATTATATTTCTTTAAATTTAATCTCTTTGATATCTTGTTGTACATGAAACTCCATGTCTAAAGGAACCACAATATAGTATATTATTATAACATATAGAGGCTTCATTGGTGGGTTTGAAAATAAAAACCAAATTTATTTAAATTCTATGTTCTATATATATAAAGTAAATTCAACTATTATCTGTATAATATAAATAAAATTAAAATTATTTGAATGAAAAATAATTTTTTTATGAAAAACCCAATTTTTTTAAAAGGTGGTTTCATTTACCGTTGAATACATTATTTAAAATTGATTTTTAAAAATATCTTAAATATTATTTTTTATAATTAAATTAATTTATGAAATCAAAATTCTAACATTATAATAGATATAATTGTTAAGAATATTCTGAAAAGAATAATATTTTGATAAATATTTTAAAATTCAGATTTTTATTAAAATATTCATTTCATTTATTGAATTTAAATGTTAAATTTTGATTTAATATTTTCTAAAAAAATTTAAATTATATTATAATAGTTTATATTTCGGTCACTATAATCAATTTTATATTGAGTTTTAATAATTAACTCTTTATATACTAGTGCATACATTTTCTTTGGAAACATTATTTTTCATCATGTTTGTACAAATATTTTTTAAAATAAATTCAGCCACATATTTGAATTGAATTTTAAAAAATTGATTCTATATTTAAAATCATAATAATTAATATTGTTTGATATTTTTAAATTGAATTTTTTTAATTAATAGTTGAAATAGAAAAAACTAATTACATTGGTTAAGGTTAGAAACATGCATTCTCAAAGGTTCAACTTAACAGGTAAAGGCAAAAATAACCTATAAATTTGTCCGAATCCTGTTTTGTTAAAATATTGTGAAATCATATAATCCATTTTTGTATAATAAATCATTTTAGAGCCTTTTGAAATGTTAAAAACATGGGTATTACTTTTTTTCTTTGAAAAATTCACTATATGTCCTCTCCCCCACTTAATAATGGCCACACACTCTCTTATCCCATTTATACTCCTAAATTATTTAATTTCTACAAAATTCATATCCATATACATTCCTTACATACCTCAACACATATCATAGTCCTTTTTTGATAAGAAATCCAATCTATGATGCCTTAGGGTATAAACCTAAACATTTTTTTTCGGAAAATAGGTAATGTTATTAACCATGATTATTCATTTTGCTTCTTATTATAACTCCCTAAAATATCCTAAAACAATTCTAAATTAATATCTCTATTTTATAATATAATATAATATATTATTATGTTAATTCAATATCCTATATCCATCTCCTCTTCCATCAAATATAAAATTAAATCGTCAAACATTTCTACAAAGGATTGCAGCCTCATGATCCGATGTAAGACATTTTCTGTTACATCCTTCCAAAAAAGGATATAATAATGGATTTAAAATATTTATATGATATTTATAACATTAATATACATATATAATTATTATATTCCTTCAAACCCATTTTAAAATAATAACATCACACATGTGCATGTGTGGACTACCACTTCTACCCAGTGATGTGAAATGTTTTTAACTTTATTTTAATATTGATGTAAATAATGATAGATTTATTGAATAAGTATGATTAATTTTAAATATTAATGTATTGTTAATGTTTAAATTTTATTTACATTTTTTTCATTCAATATTTTTAGTAATATAGAAACAAAATTCTTGCATAAGTCTGAATAACATCTCATTGAACAATGTAACTAATTATCCCATCTATAACGTTTTTGTAATATTATATATAATTATATAATGAAAAATATATGATATTTATATCATAGTTAAAATTATAAATTTGTTGGATCCATGATTAATGTCTGCTATATAAAATTACCAAACCAAAAACATATATGAAAAATGAAGCAATTATCACAAAAACAGTAATTTTGACAAAGAATTGTTAATAAATAGTCCATAAAAATATATAAGTAAATAAAAATATTTCATGAAAAATAAAATAATTGTTTTCTAATATATTTATAACAAGTAAAAATAAATTATACATGAGTTACAATCACAAACAAAGGAAATAAAAAAAAGTTAAGATATTTCATCTTAATTTTTTTTAATGAGACAAATTTTATTATTACGAGCCTAATTTATTTTATCTAGTGTATATGCTGCCAAAATTATATGTAATATCTTTATTAATTAATATATAATTTTATTTTAAAGTTATTATTTTAAATATTTCATCCAATGGTATTTTAATTGAAAATTACCAAGTGGTAAAGTATTTCATAAGAGAATTTTATTTCATCAGGTTACACTACCTATTAATTATATTTAAAATTATAAGATTATATATGTTATTATATTTGATTATATTATGTTTAATTTTAACTTTTTTTATGAATATGGGAATTTTATAAAATAATAAATTCATTGATTAATTTTCACGTTATTATTATGATCATTATAATGGTTTTTCATTTCACTTTTACTAACGTGAGACATATTTTATATTCACCACTCAATTCATTTATGTGGTGTATATACTACCACTTTGATATGTTATATTAGTAATCCATTTATATTCATTATAATTAAATTTTCATTTTATTTTATTTCTTTCATGGGTCATAAGATTCAAAAGTTACCAAATTTATAATGGATTAATTTATAATCTCAAAATTTATCTGAATTTTTTATGATTAAATTCCCAATGACAAAATATTATGATATAAATATCATGAAACTCATCAATTTTATTATTCATTGTTTCTTCTAGAATTATTCAAATTATTTTAACATTTCTCTTTCTTTTTTACTCAAAGTTATTAATAAAATGTTTTTAAAAAAAGTATAATTTACTTCTATCTTTGATCAAAAATCTTTTTTATTCAAAATCCATGATTTCTAAAAAAAATTTAAAAAATGTTTCAAAAATTATCCTAATCATTTGTTATTTAATTTTTACACAAATTGTATTTAAAAATAATTTTATGAAATAAATATTATAGTCAATTTATGAACAACATAATTTTATAATTTTCTTATAAAAAAATTTAATGAATATTAGTTTTAACATAATTAGCACGATCGAAATGTTCCCACTATCATAAAAAGTAATTTCATTTAATGCTCCTTTACAAGTTTACAAGGTTCTTTTTAAAGAATTTTTTTCTTTATATTCTAGAAATTTTTTGTTTTGATAGTTATTTTCAATGTGAAAATATATTTTCCTATATTGTGATATTATGGGAATTTTTGGGGTATTTCGATTTATCAATTTGAAAAACCTTATTTTACTTCTAATAAATTGTGATTATTTTTAATAATACAATAATAACTATGTATATGGATGGTTTATGATCAGTTTAACTAGTGATATTATTTTTTTATCCCATTCACTATATTACTCAAAATGGATTATGATTATTTTTATTTATTGGGAAATGTATTAAACATTTGTATTCTAGGTTTAGAATATTTTTTTTAATATTCATTATTTTTCAAACTATTCATATTTAGAATTAATTGGCTTAGGAATTGATAAGTGATCTATAACAGTATAGAAACCACACTCCTAGAAATTGTTCTGAAATAATTAACATTACATTACTGGCATTGATGCCGATAATTATGATCCAAAATTTTTCATCTTCAACATACAACACAAAAAGGAATACGTGGATCACATTCATGTTGGGGGAAGTTTTAGTATTATTGTTTTTGAGAACTATGAAAATCTACAACATAAATAATTCACATGACTTTAAATGAGTATTTTCCCCTCTTAAACCACCTTTTCTTTTTCACATTATTATTACATCATCATCCATATGAAGTCCCTTATACACATAAAACTTTCAACATCATTATTTAAAACCTATGGAAAAAAGTAAACATAATAACAGTGATCTCATATGTCCATTAGAGGTGAAAATAATTATTAATAATTAATATTCATAAAAGAGAATAAAAATGAATAATTGTTTGATGAAATAATTAAAGTTCTGTAGTGATTCATAAAGGAAATCATACCAATCGATACCTTCATTATGAGATATGAATACTTGGAAATGACATGATTCATTATAATCAATAATAAAATGCCATGTGATATCAATATCGGTAATTAGAAACATTATAAACTCGTAATAAGATATTGAAACTCCTTTTGTAATCTTGGAGCATCGCTTTCATAAAACCATTTCAAACCCCTTTCAAAACCATTTCAATAAACTTTTATTTGGAATAAAAATATTGTTGACATATAAAATTATAATTAACCAACTCATTAGAGAGTTATAGCGGGATCACCCAATTCTATCTAAGACACCCCATGTTATGCTATTATAGGATTTCCTAGTGCTATCTAGGCCACCCCATGTTTTTCTGAAATGAGTTTTTTTCAGTGCTATCAAGGCTACACCATGTTCAGATGTATCGAAATTTATAGATTATATATGGGAACCCCATGTTAGTATGGAATTGTATTTCCAGGTGCTATCAAGGTACACCCATCACATAAAATGTCCCAGAACCAAATAACTAATATTGCACATTTAGAATTCATTTCATTATATCTCATTAGAAACAACCATTAATATTTTCCGAATATGATTAACTGATGGAAATGATGCAGGTTCCAAAAAACCTATTTGCAACATGAGTATACCATGTAAATGAATCGAGTTCTATTATAATATCTTTAGGACATATTCATTCCATTTAAAAGAAATGGGTTTCATAACAGTCTATTTGAAATAGGATTAACCTAGGGAAAAGAAGTGGGTTCAATAACAGTCACTTCGAAAAATGATTAATCTATCGAAAATAATTTGGTTCAAAAACATATATTTGAAACATGATTAAACCATTTAAAGGAAATGGTTTCAATAAAATATATTAGAAAGATGGTTAACTCATGGAAGAGAAATAATATCCATAATAGGAATAACCCACAAAAAGAAATGGATTTCTTAATAAAATTAATAAAATAATCATAATCTATCTAAATAAATAATGAGAATGGTATAAATAAAAAATATCCCCAATGTGGAATAATTATTTTTTTTGATTTTTTGGATGAATTAAAATACCATTAAATTTTTTTAAAAAACCATTCTGGATGAAATAATCTTTAAACATTCAATTGTGTCGCCTAGCACAATGAAACATTTCAATCAGAATCCTCATGAATGAAATATAATTAAATGAATCATAAAATATCACAAGTATAAGGATATTCATGATATAAAATTTAAAATAAGAATCATATACTCCTCATTAAATAATATAGGTTTATAACATAACAAACATCCCAATTAAAGAAAATTGTGAAAACTATCGATTACCGTTTTGGTAACGTTTAACAAGTGAACCCCATGAATGTTATATAATCAAATGGATTTGTAAAACCCCATAATTTTAAGTATAATATTCATAAAATACATTCATTGGTACTATATATATCACAATAAATATAACTGGTGAATATTGGATAATTCTCACAGAAATAAAAGTGAGACTAGAAATCCCCTTACAATGATCTTATAATTAGAGTGAGAAAATGTAAATGAAAATTATTTGTGAAAAATTTATGCCCACACAATAAATGTATATATATATATATAATCATATAATAATATTTCATTTCACACCTATTCTTGTCACACGTAACCAATGACATTTAAGTTTATTATAAAAAAATTGAGTTTTGAAATCCCTCACCGTGAGTCCAAATTTTCACGCTTGTCCCCTATATTGATAAATAATAAACTTATGTTATTTTTTTTACTTTATTCATAAAATTTTATAATATTATTATTACTTTATTTTTACTAAATACAATTTATATAAAATTACATAGTCAATAATGTATATGCTAGAGGTTTTGACCATATTCAACTTCTGGGTCTAAACTCACGTTGATTGGACCACTAAGGACCATTAGGTCCTTATTTAACCATATCTAGAATATTGAACATGAAATAATTATCAATTTCCCAAAATAATATAATTTTAAAATCAAATATGAAATTTGGTTATGAAAAATGAACCTCTATTATGGTGATAGAGATTGTAGGGCTTACATATACAAATGTTACATTCTCATTTTCCATGATCATTATGGAAAAATGTTAAATAAATTTTATAATTCGAGAACGATAATTATATCATAATTTAATAATTATTTTAATATATGTATATATATATAATTCTTGTAATTTCATCATGAATGAAGATGAATAACATTGCTTCTAGGAGGTGGTAGTTCAAATGTCTATTAATTAAATTATCACTTTATTAGTGTGTGAAATTGAAGGAAGAAAAATTATTTCTTATATATTAAGATATAAGATTATGTCATTAATTTCATAAACATTCCATTTATATCATATATTTTTATTGAGAAAATCCTCAATATATTCCGTGGAAAGAGTGAACAAATCACATCCAATTGAGCTGACGATAAACCATAGGTTATAAAATTATGTTATCATATTCCCAAAAATGAAAATCATGAAGGAAGGTGATATATAAGAATTTTGAAGCATAATAAAATTATAAATGTCATATATATTATATACAAATAGTATATATATCATTATTTCCAACCATAATAGGTTGTAAAGGAATAACAAGCAATATCTGTTCGTGGGGTGGTAGTCCATTTTACACGTGAACGATGAATGTGTATCCCATATGATGGATTTTTCCGAAGGTGTTGACCAAACAAATATAATAACAAAATATCGATATATTTTTTATGATGAGTTTATTATATGAAAATTTAAGTGGTTTGAGATGGAAAAAAAAGTTGATCATCGATGAATGTTACATCTTTTTTGGTTAACTTCTTTTATTATTAACCAATAGAATTTCATGGTTATATTTATACCAAATGTTAGGATTATATAATTATAGGATGATTTTTTGGTGGTTATTTTGGACTATTGTTATGAAAAAAATTATGACGACCCTGCTTTTTATAACATAATTAAACATAATTTACTACATGAACGTCACTTGATGGAACATAGAATAACGAGAGGTCTAGTGTCTTTAGGGCTTAGGATCATTACATAACAACTTATAACATGATACATGAAACATATTTATTGAAAAATTCCATTACATGACCACTATATTCCCCCATACATAGCATTTCATGGGATAACCTGAGGACATTCATAAGAAAAGGGTGAGATACAAAGCCCAATAATGGAATAAACATGGAAAAACACGAGGAATACAATACATTTTAGAAAATAGGCATATCAATAGAGCACAAGATAAGAATAAACATAAATTCATGATAAAGAATGATAATCATAACATGGAAATGTGGCAAAAACTCTTAACATAGAATTAGCATGGGCCAAGGCTCCTTGCACATAGAGCTTGAGTAAACCCTCATTGGAAATGAAGCACGAGTAAACCCTCATTGCAATTGAATTATCATGAGTAAACACACACCGCACATGACGTATCATGATACTCTACTTTACCAAAATCATTGGAGCGCTATCAGGGCACACCCTTTTTAACCATTTCATTTCATGTATAAGTGTGCCACGTGGATCATATAACATTGAATCATTCAACATAATATTTTATTCCATGATAAAATGAATGTGGAATACATAAATAAAACTCTTAAAAATAATATTTAAATGTGAATAAAGGTTAATACCCTTGATAGAGAAATGGGCATGGTATTCACTACACAATGAATTTGGCTTGGAAAAGCGCGATGCAATTTCGCCAGCATAACGGCGTGAAAAGAGAACTCATAAAAATGGTTGATGAGAGAGATAGAGGTTTCTCATCATATTTACATGAAATTTACTATATGGGGGTCATATATATACATATCCCAATAAATATAATGAAATTTAGATTCATGTTACAAAATAATTTCTTGAATGTAAATGAGGTGAGAGGAATTCCTTTCGGAATTTCAACATAGTAACGGGTGTACATGAGAGGCATTTAATGAGAGAGAAAGTGGTCTCCCATCATTAAAAAATAAATAGGGAAGTATGGGAGAGGTGAGAAACCATACTCAAACATTTATAATTGAAATTAAAAAGGCATAACAACTTAAAGAATATTGGACAAAAATGATAAAGGAAGAAAAAAAACCTTTACTTGGAAGTATGCTTACAAAGGCTTGGGAGAGGCTTGAGAGAGCCATCATGGGAGTTTGGGGAACCTTAGGAGGATTCTAGAGAGAGAAGGGTAGAGGTTGGACACACTCTAAAGGATTTTAGTGAGGAGGAGGTGGGAGATTGGGTGGGTTTATATAAGAATGGTGAGGAAATTCTTTATTATTTAGGTTTGTGACACCTCTCATTAAACTAATCCAAACCACAAACCAGGCCATGGTTTTTTACCATTGTTTTTGGAAAAGGTAAGTGTAAAACAATATTTTATAACTCCAAAGTCAGAACTTCTTAAAATAATGGGGTTTCTTATATAGTGGTGAGTCACACTCCCAAGGAAAATAATTTAAAAATACATGTTGTTTAATTATCCTTAAAGGGTACATTAATGCTTTTTAAATTAAGTCAAACAAACCCAAAATCACATCATTTTAATTGTAAAACATATATTGGCCGAACATAAGGCTTATAGTATTTTATTACATCACTATTTGGACAATATGATGTCATAAAACACATTATACATTTAAATGGTATTTAATTTTTACCCAAAAATTTCACTTTCTCGGAAAATTAAGAAAAATTCATCATTGGAAAATTTTGATGTCCTAATTCCAGAAATAATATTTTTTTTCTAAATAATTTTCTAAATATGTTAATTTTCACTTTCAAGAAATAAAAATTGACATTTATCGAAAATCCACGAGTTTTGACAAAAATGGATTTCAAACCTTAATAAAAATTACAATTGCATTAATAAAATTATATGATCATTTATATTTAATAAAAAAAATTAATAAAAATTAATATATTTCATTATAATATTATTTTATAAAAAAAATACATTATGTCCTCAAAATAGATTTCTTAGTTTATATTAACTAAAATCACAATTTGTTCTTTAAAAACTATTTACAAGGTAACAATTATAAAATTAAAGTATATTCATTATTATATAAAAAATTAATGTACATAGACATATTACTAAGGTCTTGTTAAATAACCCCTTAAAACACTATAATAATACTGAAGGGTGAGGTGTGCGATGGTGAAAAACTCTTGGGGTGGCTCAAATAACATTGCTCGTGTGGTGATCTCTATTGACTTGCACCTTTCCCATAGGATATTCCATTCATGATTAACTTATTGAAGCTCAGATTGGGCTTGGTCAAGAGGGAAGCCCAATTAATCCACCTCTTTTCCAAGCTTCGAAAAATGGGCTTCGTATGTCGTAATTCTAATGGATGAGGTCATCACTCTCTTTGTCGGAGTAAATTTTATTTCTTAAAGCCCATATTTATACTTATCAAATGAACATTGTTCAACGACTACAAAAGCAACGGTCATAATTCTTAATGGTATTTTAAAATCCAAAAACAAATGAATTGCAGATATTGTATAACCATTTCACATATTAAGACATTTAATTAGATCACAAGGGATTTTCATTAACAAAGGTTTGTGTTGTTATATTCTTCCCCCCTTAAACAATTTCACCCTCAAAATTTCATTTTACATTATAGGACATAAAAAGATGTGGGTACTTTTACTTATTTGCTTCCGTGAGTTCCAATGTTTCCTCTTTGTACTTATGTGTTTGCCATAGTACCTTGACCAGATGAGTATTATTGTTGTGTAGAACATTGTCTCTTCAATTAAGGATCTTTACTGGCTTCTCCACATAGGAAAGATCATCCTCCAACTGTACCACCTCAGAAAAGAGTACATGTGAAGGGTCTGGTATGTACTTCCTTAAGAGGGATAAATAAAATACATCATGTACTTTGTCCATGGTTGGTGGAAGTGCTAGTCGATAGGCTACAACCCCGACACGATCAAGAATCTCTAAGGGGCTGATGTACCTAGGGATTAACTTCCATTTCTTTCCAAACCACATGACCTTATTCCATAGAGATATGCATAGAAATACCATGTCCCCTACATTAGACTCAAGGTCTCATCAATGGTTATCTACATAACTCTTATGTCGACTCTAGGCTGCCTTGATATGATGCTGAATGGTTTTCACCTTCTCCACCATTTACTCGATCATTTGAGGTCATAATAGCTTACGCTCACTGAATTCATCCCAACATGCCGGTGTTCTACACCTCTTCCCATACATGGCCTCATAAGGTGCCATTTGGATGCTCGAGTGGAAACTGTTATTATAAGAGAACTCATCTAGAGGAAGATATTGATCCCACCCTCCTTTTAAGTCCAATGAGAACACTCTCATTGTGTACTCAAGTGTTTGGATAGTCCGCTCGGATTGGACATCAGTTTGAGGATGACAAGCCATATTGAAGTTCATCTCAGTATCCATAGCATGTTGAAGACTCTTCCAAAACATCGAGGTGAATCTAGGATCATGGATGGATACAATAGTTAGTGGTAATCCATGCAGCCTTACCACTTCCTTGACATAAATCTGTGCAAGCTGATCCAATGGGAAGTCCTCTCGAATCAGGATAAAGTGATCTGTCTTTGTAAGACAATCCACAATGACCCATATAATATTATTTCCTTTAGATGTCCGTGGATGTCTAGTGACAAAGTCCATGTAAATGTTCTCCCACTTCCTTGCAAGTATGGGTAGTGGTTGCATCATCCCCTTAGACTTTTGTCTCACCGAACTTACTTGTTGAGATAACAGACAATTTGATGTATATTCAACAATCTCCCTTTTCATATTGTCCCACGAAAAATTTTCTCGGTGATCTCGATATATATTTGTGCTCCCTGGGGGGATAGAGAAGGTTGAGCTATGTGCATTATTCAGTAGATCCTTCTTTATATATGGATTGGATGGTACAAATATTCACATCCAAAATCTTACAACTCCTTTCTCATCAACATTGAAATTATAGGATTTCCCATTTTTAACAGCTTCAACCCTTTTCTAAATTTCCACATCTTTTCTTTAAGAATCCTTTATTATCTACAAGTGGGATGGTTGATAAATCATTTGAAAAATGATTTATGATGTTCCTCCATTAATTATTCCCATGTCTATCCTTTGAAAATCTAAGAATATCGGATCCTTTTCAATTCTCATCATTGATAAAGATGCATGATCATTTCTACTTAGAGCACCCGCCACCTTGTTTGCCATACCAGGACGATAGTGTATTGAGTAGTCATAATCCATGATAATCTCTATCCATCTTCACTAGTGAATATTATTCCCTTTATGTGTGAATATATATTTGTGACTCTTGTGGTCAGTATATATCACACATTTCTCCCCATAGAGACAATGCCGCCATAATTTCAAGGGAAATATCATAGCTGCCAACTCCAGCTCATGTGTTGGATAGTTTTTCTCTTTGATTTTCAACTACATTGATGCATAAGCTTTTAAATTATCATTTTTCATAATTAAATAACCTAAGACCATCTTATAATCATCACTATACACCACAAATAGTTCTCCACTTGTAGGGAGTGTGAGTACTGGGACAATGATAAGCCTATTTTTGAACTCCTTAAAACGGTCTTCACATTCTTGTGTCCAGAAAAACTTTTCTTGCTTCTCTGGCTGCATGATCATTGGGCATTACAATCTTGAAAAATTCTTCACAAATCGTTGATAATACTCAGTAAGACCCAAAAAGCTGTGAATCTCCGTTATAAAAGTTGTCATGGGCCACTCTCCAATTTCCTTCGTCTTAGTAGGGTCCACAGACATCCATTTGCTGGTGATAACATGCCCCAAGAACGATACTTCCTCTATCTAGAACTCACATTTACTGTATTTTTCATACAAATTCTCCCTTCGCAATGTTTTTAACAAAGTTTTCAAATGCTCCCCATTTTCCTCCTTGCTCTTGAAGTATATCAGAATATCATCAATAAAGACTACCAAATATTTGTCGAGGTAATCTCTATGGACTCTATTCATTAAATCAATGAAAATTTCTAGAGTATTAGTGAGTCCGAAGGACATCAATATTAACTCATATTGTCCAAATCTCGTTCTAAAGACAGTCTTGGGAATATCTTCTTTCCTCGCCTTTAATTGGTGATATCCTAACCGAATGACTACCTTAGAAAAATAACATTCCCCATGAAGATGATCAAACAAATCATCTATCCATTGTGGAGGATACTTGTTTTTTATCATGATTTTATTGAGCTCATGATTATCAATGCAAAGGTGCATTGATTAATCCTTCTTCTCGATGAAGAGGACTGGCGCACCCCATGTTGAAGCACTCGGGCATATAAAACCCTTATCTATATTCTCTTGTAACTATTTCATCAACTATTCAAACTATATGGTGGCCATTATGTATGGTGTCTTTGAGATTGGTAAAGATATAAGGATAAGTTCAATAGAGTACTCAACCTCTCTGTCCAGAGGAATACTAGGCAACTCTTTAGGGAATACATCTGTGTAATCCCTCACAATGGGAATGTCTTCAACCATGATTATCTCCTTTGTCTCTATAATTTGATCAAGATATGCTCACTCATAAGGCAGCAATATCAACACCTAAAATGATGATTTGAATGGATATTCCTCTCCCTACTTTAACTTGTAATGAATTTGAGGATGCTTCGTGATGTGAATAGTGAGCTCCCATTCCCGGCAGTTGATAGTGGCTTTGTATAATGTTATCAAATCTATGTTGAAGATAGAATTTAACTCCACTAAAGGATGTATGAAGATATTTACTGGGAGGTTCAGTCCACAAACGTTAATTGGGGAGGAGTTATAAACTCTGGATGCAACTATTGCCCAATTCGCTGTTCTCACAGATAGCTTTTCCTCCAAATTTTGATGTGGTGTTTAAATTTTTCTACTAAACATAAAAGATATGAAAGAATGTGTAGAACTGTAATCAAATAGTATGTTCGCTGTTCCTGAATGAATAACTGACGTACCTATCACCACATCATTGTACGGCTCCACCTCAGTGGTAGTGATAGCATAGGCCCTTCCTTTTTTCCCCGGAGGGTTTTGTTGATTGCCTCTGACAACACTTGGTTTAAGGCAATTATTTTCATAATTCATAAGATCCTTGCAGTTGTAACATTTCACATCTAGATGAGTGTTAATCTAAACCTTCCTTTCTTATTTAACATTAGTGGGATTTTTTATGTCCCCTTGGAAGTTCTTTTTTAGATGACCAAACTTTCCGCATTTGATGCAATCCCTAGTTCCCTTAAGACAGATACCAGGATTTTTCTTCCCATAATTTTATCACGGGGGAAATTAGAGCTTTTTTCCATCATGGGATTTGTTTGATGGACCAACCATGTTGTTCACCATCTCCTGCTTCTTTTCACTAGGCCCAAGAGACCACTGAGAGTCTCCAATATCAATTTCAACCTTGAGGTCACAACAGAAAATATCCCCATAACTGTCGAAGTCTCGATTCACCAATGCATTTCGTAGACTCGACTTTAATCCACTAAAGAATTGATGCACATTGCTTTTGGTGTTCATGACAAAGCCAGAGGCAGACCTTGCGATCTTTGTAAATTTTGCTTCATATTCCCTGATGGACTCATCTTCCCTCTGCTTGAGTTCAAGGAACTCTCCTTCCATCTTGAGATGAAGGCTTTGAGGAAAATATTTGTTGAAAAATATCCTCTAGAATTCCTCCCAATTCATGAAATCAATTTCCTCTTGGGACTTTGTATTATTGATCAGTGTCCACCACTAAATAGATTCCCCATAAAAATGATAGGCCACCAGTAGAACTTCTTCCACTTATTTGTATTGGAGGATGAAGAAGATCTTTTCAGTAGAGTTAATCCATTGTTCGCCGAGGAGGGGAATAGACGATCTCCTAAACATGGGAGGCATTTCCCGCATGAAGGATTATATGGAAACTTTCACGATTTATGGAGGAGGAGGGAGTTATTCTTGATTCAAGTTATTACTCATAACTTGATCCATATGATCAAGTACTATCATGATGTTTTGAGCACCCACTCCCATCATATCAGGCATATCATTAGGGAAATCTTCACAATTCCTATCACATTGGTTGTTGGAAAATGTTCTTCTATTTCCCACTATTAATCAAGAAAAACAATGTATAATTACAGGACTTAAATACCTATCCATTGAGCCTGAAAAGGAATCCTTTAACATCAAAGTATAAACTTATAAAGAAGAAGTATATCCTAACTTGTGATTTCATAGGTTTAAATCTAGATTGTCCTCAATCTATTTCCTAACTTATATTCTTATGGGATTTTTTTGTCCCTTAATAATAGTGTGAACTAAGATCTTGAATCTACCAAAGCATATCTGTCGGGAGTGTTGTAACCAAGAGTGTAGCAAGTCCCGTTGTCATGCACCAGTTCCCATTTGAGTCTAGATCAATGTGGTGTTTTCAGGTTTTACCCCTAGGATACATCTGTTCCAGATCCGCCTTTACCTGCTAGTATACAGACATGGATGTATTTGCTCGATAAACCACTTACTCAGTACTCACCAATCCTAAGATATGTTTTTATTATACTTAGTCTTTTCTCTAAGGCTTTACAAGGGTTTTCTAATCAAAATAACAAAATTAACTAAACCTATCCTCTATTACCAACTATGACAACTCTGCTTTTTATTCCATAATTAAACATAATTTATTACTTGAACATCACTTTATTCAACATAGAATATCAAGAGGTATAGTCTATTTTAGGATTAGGATCATTACATAACAACTTAAAACGTGAAACATGCTTCATCTTTATTGAAGAAATTCTTTACTTGACCACTACATTCCCTCGTACTTAGTATTGCATGGGATATCCAGAGGACATGCATAAGGAAATGGTGAGCTACAAAGCATGGTAAGGGAATAAACATGGAATAATATGAAGAATAAAATACATGTTAGACAACAGAAATATCAATATATCACAAGGGAAGCATAAACATAAAGTCATGATAAAACATGATAATCATAACATGGAAATGTGGCAACAACTCTTAACATGGAATTTGCATGAGCCAAGGCTCAATGCACATAGAGCATGAGTAATCCCTCATTGCACATGGAGCATGAGTAAAACCTCATTTAACTTAAATTAGAATGAGTTAACACCAATTACAAATGATGTATCATGATACTATACTTTACTCAATGCACTGGAGTGCTATCAGGGCACACCCTTTTTAAACATATCAGTTCATGCATAATTGTGCCACAATGATCATAAAACATTTAATAATTCAATATAATATTTTATTCCATGATAAATTAATGTGGAATACATATAAGAAAATCTTTTAAACAATAAGTAAATGGTCATAAAGGTGAATACCCTTGATAGAGAAATGGTTATGGTATTTACTACATAATGACTTTGGCTTGGAAAGGCGCGGTGCAATTTCGGAAGCATAACGGCGTGAAATAAGAACTGATAAAAATGGTTGATGAGAGAGAAAGGGGTGTATCATCATATTTACATGACATGGAAAGTAAGGGTGTTATATAGATACATTTCCCAATAAATTTAATGGAATTTAGATTCATGATACAAAAGCATTGCTAGAATGAAAATGAGGTGAGAGGAATTCCTTTTGGAATTTTGGTATAGTAACTGGTATACATGGGAGGCATTTAATGATAGAGAAAGGTGTCTCCAGTCATTAAAACATAAATAGGGAAGTATGGGAGAGGAGCAGAAGCATATCCCACAATTCATAATTGAAATTAAAAGGGCATAATAACTTAAAAAATATTGCACAAAAAACGAGAAAGGAAGAAAAAACCCTTACTTGGATGTGTGGTTCCAAAGGCTTGAAAGAGGATTGAGAGAGGATTCATGGGAGCATGGGGCACCTTGGGAGGATTCTAGGGAGATGAGGGAAGAGTTTGGAAGAAATCCAAAGGCTTTTACTGAAAATGAAGTGAGTGATAGGGTGGGTTTATATAGGAAAGGTGAGGGAAATCTTTATTATTTAGGATTGGGTCACCTCACATTAAACCAATCTAAACCACAAACCAACCAATGGTTTTGCCCATGGTTTTTGATAATGGGATGTGGAAGAAAATATTTTATATGGAAAATGTCCAAACATCTTAAAATAATGTGTTACTTAAGTGGAGGTGAGTCACACTCCCAAGGAAAATAATATAAAAATACAAGATGTTTAATAAACCTTGAAGGGACCATTAATGCTTTGTAAAATAAGTCAAACAAACCCAAAATCCCATTATATTAATGGTAAAACAAATATTGGCTGAAAATAAGCCTTATAGTATTTTATTACATCACTATTGGGTCATTATGATGTCATAAAACACATTATATATTTAAAAGGTATTTAATTTTTACCCAAAAATTTCACTATCTTCCGAAATTAAGAAAAATTCACCGTTGGATAATTTCGACATCATGATTCTAGAAATAATATTTATTTCATCTAAATAATTTTTTAAATATGTTAATTTTCACTTTTAGAAAATAAAAAACAACACTTATCGAAAACTCACAGGTTTTGGCAAAAATGTCTTTCGAACCTTAATAAAAATTACAATTGCATTCATAAAATTATACGACCATTTATATTAAATATTAATTAATTTGATAATATTAATAATATTGTATTAAATTTTCTTTTAATAAAAAATTCCATTACTTCATCAAAATATATATCACAGTTAAATATTAACTAAAATTCTATTTGTGCTTTAAAAATTATATACAAGGTAACAATAATAAAATGAAAGTATATTAGTAATAATATATACAAAAAATAATGTATATAGACATATTACTAGGGAATTGTTAACAAACCCCTTAAAACACCCGCATAATACCGAGGGGTGAGGTGTGAGATAATGGCAGACTATTGGGGTGGCTCAGATAACATTGCTCGCGTGGTGATCTCTATTAACTTCCACTTCTCCCGTAGGTGGTTACGTTCGAGCTTAACCTGTTGAAGCTTGTCTTGGGATTTTTCAAGAGATAATCCCATTGATGCCACCTCTTTTCCAAGCTCCAACAAATGGGCTTCATATGGAATAGTTGTACTGGATGGGGCCATCACTTCCTTTGTCTGAGAAAATTGGATTTGTTAAGGCCCATATTTATATTAATCATGTGATCAATGATCAACGACTACAAAAGAAAAAATCAAAATTCTTAATGGTATTTTAAAATTCAAAAACAAAATAAGTGCATTTGTTGCATAACTATTTCACATATTAAGACATTTAATTAGATCAAAAGGAATTTTCATTAACAAAGGATTGGGTTGTTACAAAAATGGATTTATAGGTGTGGTGAATGGTAGAGGGTGGGTGCCTTTTCATAATGAAGAGGGAGTTTAATTCTTGTAAATATAAAAAGGTAAACACTATTGATAAGTCTACCTTAAATCATGTGCCCCCATTAATTTTATAAATTCTATATAACTATATATATATACTAATAATGGACATGAAATGGTGTTTGGACAAGTTTTTATGTCATTTTTCTAGATTATATTAATGTTTAAAAATATTTAGTCACAATTTTTAAAATTAATTATTGTGATTAATTTTAATTTCATTCACTACATTTTTTTTTTCAAAACTCAGTTGACCATAACAATCAATATAAATTAAAATATTTAAAAATATGGAATCTTCTTTTCCAAATTTCAATCAGATAAGTGGCATGAATGAATTTAAAATTAATCCTCTAGATGGGACGATACATCATATTTTTAAAAAGATTAATGTTCTAATGATTAAAATGTTTTTAAATCCATTTTCAATAGGAAATTGATTAAGAATAACTATATTGGTTTAAATTACATAAAAATTATCTATTTATAAATTAAATAGAATTAAAAATGTAATATAACACTATAAATTATATAGACAAAAATTATTTTTCAATTAAAATTTAGTGTCATTTACTATTTATCAAATTATGAATGTTCTAAAAAAATATGACTTTTCACATTATATACATTCATATTCCTATTAATGAAATTAATATTATTTTGTAAAATAAAAATTATAAATGTGTCATTATTTATTTCTAAAACAAATATTCCATTAAAAGGTGGAAAAATTGTTTCTAAAAATATAAAAAAGTTTTTGTGTAAAATTGGATTTCTTCTTATCTGAAGGCTATATAACATATTGAATGAATTAGAAAATATTTTATTTAATATATTAAATATAAATTTCATTGATATCTTTCAATAATAGTGATTATGTGATTTATTAATATGAAACACCATTATTTTTATAAAAATATTACTTCCTAAAACAAGTCATTTATATTTAATACATTTATATTTTCATTTAAAATTAAATTGTTTACCAAATAAATAGTTAAATAAACAGTTTCAAAACATATATTCATAATTTAGAATATAATATTCAATAAAACCATTCCAAAATATATGTGATTACAATCATATTAAATTTTACTATTATATTCATCTTTGGAAGGACATGTGTTTGTGTGAAACATAAGTCCTCAAAGATCTCAATGTTGCATGAAACAGAAAAAAACATAGTGTTGCGTACAAAAAAGATAAAATAATCATTGCATGTAACAAAGTCTATCAAATTCATTGAATTAATATTAAACAAATATATTGCATAAAATATCACTATGTATCATCCTACCCCATTAAAATATATTTCTCCCTTGAAAGTAATATTTTCTATCAAACGATTAAGATTTTTAAAATTCATTTATTGAATCCCAGATAATAATTTTTTAGTAAAAAATACTCTGAAAAATGGAATGTGGGAGATAGAAAGGTTACTAATATTTACGCAAAACTATGATCCCACATTGGAGGAACATAGGCATGAATGGAGGAAACCGATAAAAAATTATAGAGACTAATTGAGGTCATTAATCACAAATAGGTGAATGATAAATGGAATTTTAAGGGCTTAAAACATAAATCTATAATGATGAATAATACCATCAGTTCATCAAAATTAAAGGTACTAAAATAATACATTTGATTCTAGATCATTTTACTATAGTTAATAATGTCTATATCATCTTGACTAAGAGAAAAATAAATTTGAAATATACCTATTTAATGAGTATTCTTTCATCCCTTATTCAATCTCTCAAAATGTATAATATTCTTCTCTAAACAATGAGTAGTCATGTAGAATTTTTAGTTGTTGAAGCACTAAAATCAACTTTTCAAGACCAAATAACTATAAAAGATATAATAAAGTTATTCCACATATTTTTAGACATTAAACAGAACCAAAATGGTAAGAAAATGGTGAGATACCTTCTAAAATGTGTAAAACATAAAATGATAATATAAAATTTTAAAAAATTATATCCAAATTTGAAACAAAATTACTCTATAAATAACTATCTTTAAGATTCGTCAATCATTTTCTATCCATGTATGAAACCCCCAATTTTTTAATGATTTGATCATATATAATTCCAAGATAAATCAACCATTATTCCATAAATAAAATACCATGTGTTTCTTATAAAATCATTACTGATTAAAAAACTGTCATGCAAACATGGACATCCTGTAGGCCAGTGGTAGTGCATGAAACCATTATCATCCTTTAGCTATGAGTTCAATACCCATAACCATTATAGATGCAACGTATTGTCACTATGCATACTGAATGTTCATTTTCTACCAAAAAATAAAAACAAATTCCTCCCTAAAAAAAATTCATTTTGATCCAATGGGATAAAAATACATCATCCTAAAAAAACATATCCAAACATCACTATAAGATCTCATCTCTTAAAACCTCAATGGAATGTCTAATACATTGAACCTATTATCATCATAAACCTTATAGACCTATAAATGTTTCCATAACTCTTAAGATAAACCCATATAAAAACCACATAGCCTAAAAATATTTCTAAACCAACAATTGATACTAACTATAGCAATCCCAAACCCAAACTCGAAAATCCTGTGTTGAAATCCATGATTTTTCATTCCCAAATTTGTTATTGATAATTGTGACATACATATCTTTCATCCAAATGTTACAATGTCAAATGGAAAACATGTTTGACATAAATTATGTATGGCCTTTTATGTTTTGAATTTAGAGAATGAGGAAAAACTCCTACATAAAAAAATTAAAATGACTTTAAAGGGAAAAATTTCGTTAATTTTCATAGATTTTATTATTCACATTACCACAACTTAATCAATCATATAAAAACCATTCTGGAAATAAATTATTCGAAATTATTATTTGAAAAAATGGGAAATTGAAACATATAAAGGGTGTGATTATATAATCTATAAGGTTAAACATAAACATTAACTACTGAATGTCAACAATTATTATAAGAATTCATAAGGGTGTGATGACATAATAAAAGTACATGAGAAAATCATAAAATATATGATATGCATCAATAACTGGATAATTAAATTTGAAAACATAGAAAAGGAAAGAGTCATAAAAATAAATAATCAAAATTCATTTGAAATCAATCTCGATCATTAAAAACATTATCAACTCATAAAAAGAAATGAAAAATATTTTTGGTAACATGGAGAATCATATTCATTAATCCCTTTCAAAACATTTTCAAAACATTTTTAATATGAAAAAAATAAGGACTACTTCAATTATTATCATTTCCCATTGAATTGGAGTTCTATAACAGGCTAACATGAGGATATCTAGGACACCACATGTTAATTTGTTATAGTATTTCCCATTTCGTTCTAGGAAACCCCATGTTAAGCTGTAATAAGCTTTTTCGGTGCTATTCGGGCCACCCATTGTTAATATATATTGATATTTCCCGATACTATCTAGGACACACCATGATAATCTTCAACATTCTTTACTAGTAATATCTAGGTGAAACCATCATTTTTAATGTTAAATAATTGAATAAATAATAAAGAACATAGAGAATGTGATTTGACATAAATCATTGTAAAATACCATTATTTATAGGAGCATGATTAACCCATGTATAGTAAATGAGTTCTACAAAAAATCCTTGAAACATGTTTAATCTATTTAAATTCAGTGGGTTCCATAAAAATATCTTTAGTAAATAATAAACTTATTTAAACGAAATGATTTTGACAAGTATCTCTTTAGAATATGACTATCGAATATAAAAGAAGTGGGTTCAATAAGAATCAATTTGATACATGATTAAAACATTTAAAATAAATATGATCTATAAAAATATCATAGAAACATGATTAAAAAATATAATAAAAATGGGTATTATAAAAATATCTTCGAAACATGGTTAACTCACGGGAAATAAACAAGGTCTATATCTTGATTAACCCATGAAAAAGACATTGTTTCATTTATAGTATCGTTAAAAATTTATAATACATATAAATAAAGAATGTGGATGGTATTAACAAAAAATATCCTCATTAAATGATAATAATTAATAGTATGGATTATTTATGTGGCTTAATAAAAATACTTTTACAAATTTCATTAAAAACACTCTTGAGGAATACAATCTATTAACATTCTAATGTGACCCATACCATAATAAAAAAAATTATTCGCAATCTTAGTGAATGAAAATTATTTTAATAAGTATTATAATATATTAATGATAAATAGATTAATGATATTACATGTTAATAAATAGGTATATATAAGGTGTAAAATAAAATAGGTGTATTGCATAATAAATGTCATATAGAAGGAAAATTATGACAAAAATCCATTACTGCATTAGTAACTTTGAAACCATGATACCTATGAAAGATATATTATTCAAAGGAAATGTAAAACCCAATAATTTTAAGGATATTAATAATAAAATACATTCATGATCTGTATATACACCACACAAAAAATTAGTTGTGAATATGACGTAAGTCTCGAAGAAATAAATGTGAGACTAAAAATACCATTACAAAGATTATATCATTGGGGTGAGAATAAATCAATGAATAATAATTTGTGAAAAATTTAGATACACAAATTAAAAGTGAAAATATATAATTATATTATCATAGGTAATTTTACACATATTATGGGAATAACATAACCAATGAAATTGATGTTTATCCCAATTAATAGAAATTGAGTTAAGAAATATACTACCTTTTGTCCTATTTTTCAAAATTATCCTCTAAATTTGGAAATAATAAATATATGTAAATTATTTTATTTAATTATAGCCTTTTCAGTGTTTATTATTAAATTTATTTTACTTTTATAGAATTTATATATAATTACTTAATCAATAATATTTAAGTCCGATGTTTTGACTATATTCAGTTTATGTGTCAAAAATGACTTTGATAGGTCGACTAAAGTCAATGATGTCATTCTTTAAAAATATCCAAAATAACAATCCTAAAACAATTATAAACTTTTTACCTCAATTATACTTTTAAAATTAAACATGAAATATTTTTATGAAAAATTATCCAACATTAATATTATGGAGAAAGTAGGTAGGACATACTCTTGAGTAAAATTTCAATTTTTCAATGATCACCATGTCAAGAAGGAAAGTAAAACATATATTTATATAATGACCATTATATCATATATAAAATTTAATTTAATTATAAGTTTTTAAATATACAATTCTAGGGATTTGGTTATCAAAGAGGAAGAATCACATCGCTTTGAGAAGGTGGTAGTCCACTCGCCCATGAATGAGATTATGACATTTTCAGTGTGTGAAATTGAAAGAAGAAAACAGATAAGTTATATATAAAAATAAATAATTATTTCATGAATATAATAAATATTTCATTTTTTTCAAATATTTTTATGAAAACCATCATTAATATATTCCATGTAAAGAGTGTACAAATCACATAACTTTAAGGAGTCGGTAGTCCACACGTCCACAAATGATGATATCATATTCCAAAAAAAAAGAATGAAGGAGTATTTCATATTAAATTTGTAAAATCATAATAAAATGATAAATATCATATGTATATATAATATCAAAATATTAATTCCATCATAATTTCCATCCTTTATTTGTGGTAATGGATGAATGAGCAACATTGATTAACGAGAGAGTAGTTCGTCGTACACATGAACGATGATTTCATATCCCATTTGATAGAAGTGTGTAAAGTTCTCGTTAAAAAAATACAAGTAAGAACATCTATTAATATTTAGTATACTTTTGATATTGTTTATTCATTTAATAAGAATAATTTAACTAGTTTTATAAAAGAATAAAAAAAGTGATTGATGAAGAATGTTACATATATTTCAGATAACTCTTTTATGTTTTCAACAAAGGACTTCCATCGTTTGATTTCATCTCGAAATGATTCTTCTAGTATTAGAGGATGTACTTCAGGAGATTATATGTGTGGGTTTTGGGTGAGTTGAATGAATTTATGTGTTTGAAGAGGTGGGGAGGGAGAGTGCCTTTTTATAGTGGAGTTGGAGTGGGATTCTTGTAAATATAAAAAGGTAAACACTATAGGGATGTATCCCTTATATAATATTACACCATTAATGAAAACAATTTGAGAAAATTTGGTATATAGTCCAATAATAGAGATAAAATGTGTATGGGACATGTTTTTTGTACATTATTCAACACATGATTAATGTTTAGACCGTAAGAGAAATCATTTTTACCTTAATCGTGGTAATTAATTTTAATTTGTTACTCTATTATTTATGGTAATTTTTTTTAACATACTATAAATTAAAAGTTATTTTGTTTTGAAAATATGGATTCAATTTTATTAAATTAAAATCACATAATATGATGGAATTAATTTAATATTAATACCGCAGATGGTGCAAGAAAATGGTACTTTTAAATAGAAAAGTTCAGAAAATTCAACTATTTTTTTATCAAATTTTAATGTGAAATTGATAAAATTTACTTATATTTGTATAAAGGATAGATAATTTATCTAATTATACATTAAAACCAATTAAAAATAAAATTTAATTCTATAAAATATTTGGACAAAAAAGTATTTTTCTCTTAGAATTCGGTGTCATTCACTATTAATTGAAATATGAATGTTATTTAAAAAATACCAAAAATTAACCAAAGTAAATTTTCATATTAATATTTCCAAAATTTAGTTTATTTTATCAAATGAAAATTTTATATCTGTCAAAATTTATTTTAAAAATATTTCTTCCATTAAAAAGTAGTAAAAAATCATTTTTTAAATATGAAACTATTTATTATTAAAATTGGATTTATTCTAATATTAAGACTGTAAAATATATTATATGAATTGGAAAAAATATTAATGAATATATAACAAATAAATATTATTTATATAATTAAAAAATATGTATATATTACATTTTATTATATTGAATTCTATTGTGGTCATAAAAGTTGTTTTTCATAAAGCACATCCTATATTTTCAATTGATTTTTACGTTCATTTAAAATTAATTTGTAACGAAAGAATTAATTTTATAAAAATGTTGTCATGACCCGCCCTTACCATGATGAGGAAAGGGACAGTAGATTCCAAGACCATTCCTTTTTCAAGTTGAAGGAGAGATAATGACCCCCAAGACCCGCCTTCAATAGGTCCTAGAGTGGTGACTAGCACCAAGGGTATAGAATCACACTCAAGATGGAAGGCATTACCCATTTTCATTTATATTATCAAGAGATAAGATAGTTAAACCTGACAACACCAACCTGGGGTTAATGTAAACCCAAAGAAAACCATTCCTATATGCATGTTACAAAAGCAAAATCTAGAAAGGTACAAGGAAACTACAAAGGTAAAGTACCCAAAAGAAAAGAAAAAAAGCAACTGAAATGTCCCAACGCCTGATCTAGGACGGCCCTGCACGATCCCTAAAGTCCTCATGGAAGCCTGAAAGCAGTTTATATATGTAGGGTGAGCATACAAGTGTACTCAGTAGGGAAAACCAACGACTCTCATGCACAAGTGGGGAGGCATTCTAATTCCCTATGAGAAAAGAGACAACCAAGCACCTAGTAAGGAAAACTATCCATCCAAGCCTCACCAAGGAAAACTCCCCAAATAAAACAAGTCAAGTAACATATATTAAGATCACATCGATGTTTGGGTACCTTCTACTACTTTCCAATGGTTATGGAAGACAACCTACGCATCAAACCAATCCTTCCATTCTCACCACAGTCCCACTGCCACACCACACCCACACACAGTTGGGCCACAACCACACATCCCACCCGCAAACACCTGGCCCACACCCACCGTCCCACCCATAGACACATGGACCAAAACAACCACATATAACCATGCCTGCAAACACCTAGGCCAGAACAACCAGTGCCACGCCCGAAGACACCTGGGCCAGAAAACTACTGTCACGCCCGAAGAAACATGGGACTCATAACGAAGGTACATAGGAAACGATATTCCTGCAAAAACATGGGCCAACCACCACAACTACCCTTCCCGATGATTCTTGGGCTAATAATTGACTTCAAGCCATCATAGCCCACCGAAAGAGTCTTGGGCTATTCAGGAAAGAGAGTAGAAAAGGTGCTAATAACCAGCCACTCATGGGAGTGTTGGTAAAAACACCCTCCCCCATGAATTGGGGGTGTTCGACACTAAGTTCTCAACTTGGGTGGGGTGTGAATAAGAAAGGTAAGAAATAAAATATATATATATATAGGTAACGAGAACTCATCCCAACCTAGGGTTCCACACTCAACCCAAGTACGAATAGCCTAGTCCCTATTCAAAGAAGGCACACCACTCACAGCCGAGTCACAACTCATTCCCAGAATCAATTCCCCATTTAACCCGTTCTTATTTTCATGATCAAGTGATCCTATTTGAGTAAAATTATACACTACTGGGAAACTAGCAGGAATAAGCACAAGCCTAGGGGAAAAAGTTACAGCCAACATCAATTTAAACATTCACACCTGGTTCTCTTGTAAATCCACATCCTGAATGAAGTCATAGTGAGATCCCTCCAAGTATTGGAACCAAAGTAGGCCTAATGATACAACCCTACATCCCCAAAACCATGAACCCATCATTTTTTCAAAAGTAGAGGATTCCACCCCAATTCGTGTCACAAGAAGTGAAACCACACAACTTCAGTTTCACAACCAACAAACGCACAACAACTGAGGATCCCATCCTCACCCACATCACCCCATAATCAACCAAACAGAATCACATACCTACTACCGTAATAGAGTAGAGAAACTTCCACACTCAAGAACATCATTCATTATGTTCTTCTTTTGTTGGTTATCCGGGGTGACCACACAAGGTTTTGTGTTTACTGAGTATCCATTTAATCCACCGAGTTTAAGCAAATAACCAATTTCCATGTTACAGTCATTTAATCATCACAAAAGACAAGGGTTCATTAGTTCACAAAGAAGGAACACCAACAACAATGATTTTCTATAGGAATAAACCCGCACAATTCACAAAATAATAATCAAGGAAGAGGAGAAAACAGAACAGTAGAACATCAATCACAACCCTCCCCTTCATTCATTAAAAGTCAGTTTGTTATCATCATTACGGTTTGGTTTCATCCACTCCCATATAAAAAGTAGCGTACCCACCCCACATGATGCACAGTAAGGAGAGACGAAGTCAAATACCTACTTGGTTGATCAAGGATCGATGTTTTTCTCCACATGCCAATAACAGGGGATGCACGTCTTGCAGGGGAGGAATTTGGTGGACTCTAAGAGGTGAATAAAGCTTCAGTAGAGGCACACCACAATCCATGGGAAGAGAGGAACTCTAGGCGCACCTGGAAGAAGAAATAAATCCAGTCGAGAAGAGAAAATAAGAAACTCTAGGAGGAGATATAAAGAGGACATCTTACTATTATGTGATATGGAATTTTGAACCCCTGAAAAGTCAGATCGTAGTTTCCTATGCGGGTGGGTAGTTACACATGATGATATTAAGGTGTTATTTAATGCGGCCCATCGGGGAGGTTTCCCAGTATTTTTAGGAATTAATTATGGGCTTTAAATGAGTTTTAAAATGGTATGAAAATTAATTTACATCAAAAGATACGTTGTAGGAGGAGAAAAGTCAGGGACTGGAAAAATAACAAAGGGCTCAGCAAGCATATGGTGCCACCGTCACAGTGTCATCCGTACTGTGCCATCATGATCAGTTCCACTGTGACGGGTACCACCATTTTGGTGTGGCTGTGTTTTGGAAAAGTAAATTTCTAGGGAGGTCTGGGCCATTACATCAGATACCTCTCAAACTATTCTCACCCTCGATAATTAAAACTAGACCTCAATAAAGGAGAGGGTCGGAACTACCACCTCAAAAGATACCTCTTAGGAGTAAACCTCTTTGTTACCAAAGAACGTCCCCTTCCTCATCTATCTCCAGAAAAATCAAAATCTCACCTCTCCTCTCCCCCATGAAAGTAAGAAAAACAAAAGACTAAACAGTCCGGTCATGTGGGTGAGGGGTTTCCCTTCTTCCATGTTAATATACTAATCACTTTCGGCAGCACTGAGTCACCCACACGGGTTTAAGTGAATCCACTTTAATGCGTCTTAACTAGGGATCAGATCCTCCCCTCCCCAAATTTTAGGACACTTCACACACATTCACCAAAAAGGAAACTGCACATTCCATAGTTAAGAAGGTAAAGAGTTCCATCAATGAAGTTCAAACAAAACAGAAAAAAACGTTAAACAGCTCTGGGTACTGGACACGCATCTGCGCTTCCCTTTCCCAAGTACTCTCCTCAAGCCTACCATGTCTCCATGACACACAAACCAAGTGAATGGTTCATACACGAAGAACCTTCTCCTCATGATCCTCGATCATCACCGATCGCTCCACGAACGTTGCATCATCCCAGATATCTAGCTCTCCCCAATCGAGGATGTGTGAGTTGTCGTGCAGCTACTGACAGAGCTGGGACACATGGAAGACATCGTGCACCCTTTTTAGGTGTGGTGGAAACACCAGCTGATAAGCCACCTCACTGACCCACTACAACACTTCGAACGGTCCGAAAAACCTGGGAGAAATCTTACTTCCTCTGCCGAACCTCCGCTGCCCACACCGAGTGGAGACCTTAAAAAATACATGGTCCCTAGCCTCGAAATCCAAGGGTCTCCTCCTACTATCGACATATGACATCTGTCGGTCCTGGGCCACCTTCATCCTCTCTCTTATAAGCTTAACCTTCTCCATTGTGCTCTGCACCACCTCTGGGCCAAGAACAACTGCCTCCCCAACCTCTGTCCAGCATACGAGTGATTGACACGACCTCCCATACAAAGCTTCGAATAGAGCCATGCCAATGGCAGAGTGATAGCTATTATTATATGAAAACTTCAATAGAGGCCAGTGTCGCACCCAAAATCCTTCGAAGTCCAAGATACATGCCCATAGTATATCTTTTATTGTCTGGATGGTGCGCTCCATATGCAAATCTGTCTGGGGGTGGAAAGTAGTTCTAAGACGTAGCTGGGTGCAAAAAGCATGCTGAAATCCACTCCAGACTCGTGAGGTAAACCATGCATCCATATCCAAGACTATGGACCTTGGAACTCCATGTAACCACACCACTTCATCCACATACCTCCATGCTAAGGAATCCACTACACCTGACTCCTTGATCGTCAGAAAGGGAGCCATTTTCGTCAACCGGTCCACCGCCACCTAGATGGAATCACATCCTCCATGAATCTTGTGTAGCCTTGTGATGAAATTCACCGACATGTCATCCCACATACACTCGGGGTCATCTAATGGTTGCAACAAACCACTTAGAACATGGTGTTCATCCTTCACCTGTTGAAACACTAGGAACATGGCCACGCACTCTGCCACAACCCGCTTTACCCCGGGCCACCAAAACTGTCTCCACAGACCCTGGTACATCTTGGAAACTCCTAGGTGCACCACATGGGGTGTGTTGTGGAACTCACCAAGAAACCTCTCGTGCATCGCTTCTAGGACAAACATCTTCCCTCAGAAAAGCATTCGATTCATACATCTTTTGTCCACCCTTCCGGGGCTTCGCCTTGGTTAACCCGGTCACGCATCAATTCACTCTCTGAGTCTCCCCATTGAGACTCATGTACCTACCACAATAGAGAAGAATATATTTTCATATGGTATAGCCAACCTATACCATTATCCATCCTTTCATCCAGGTGTAGGGCATCCATCTCCTCCATTGGCTTACAAGCATCTGCCGACTCTTGAACCGCATCCTTATGTGACTTCCTATTCAAGGCATCAACCACCACATTCCCTTTTCCAGAGGTGTAGGAAATTTCAAGGTCGTAGTCCTGAAGGAACTCCATCCACCTTCATTGTCATAAGTTTAGGTCCCGCTTGGAGAAGATATACCTTATGCTTTTGTGATCCGTGAAGACCACAAAGTGCTCCCCTATGAGGAAATGCCACCACAACTTTAGCGCGAAAATGACCACCACATGCTCCAGATCGTGGGTGGCATAATTACTCTCATGATGATGTAACTGACTAGACCCATAAGAGATCACCCCTTGTCGTTGAATCAGCACACACCCAAGGCCTTGTCTTGATGCCTTACAGAACAGCTCATACACCACCCCTACATCTGGAAATCTCAGCAGTGAGGAACTAACCAACTTCTCCTTCAAATAGCTGAAGGCTGCATCGCACTTCCCGTTCCACACAAAAAAATCGTCCTTCTTGGTCAAAGTCGTCAACGGTGCTGCAACTTGAGAGAAGTTGGGTACGATCCTCTGGTAGTGACCTGCCAGCCCGAGTAAACTACGAACCTCTATAACATTCATGGGTGCTGCCCAAGAAACAACCACCTCAACCATCGATGGGTTTACTGATATCCCATACTCGGACACTATGATTCTATGGAAGTGCACCTCTTACATCCAGAACATGCACATGGAAAACTTCCCATAGAGCTGGTGCGGTTGTAGGACTTCTAAAACCGTCCTCTGGTGCTCGGTGTGATCCTCCTATGATCTTTAGTAGATCAGAATGTCGTCAATGAACACGACTATGAACCGATCAAGGTATTCTCAAATGATGGAGTTCATGAGTCCCATAAACATAACTGGAGCATTCGTAATGCCAAACGACATGACTACATACTCAAAGTGCCCGTATCTACACCTAAAGGTAGTCTTAGAGATGTCTCCCTCCTTCACCCTCAACTGGTGATATCCTGAATATAGGTCTATCTTGGAGAACCATCCTGCCCTCTTCAAACTGTCAAAGAGATCATCTATCCTTGGAAGGGGGTAAAAATTCTTGATCATTACCTAATTCATTCTTATGTAGTCTACGCACAGCCTGAGAACACCATATGCCTTCTTTGCGAACAAAACCAGAGCAACCCATGGTGATGCACATGGTCGAACAAAACTCTTCTTCATCAGATCTTCAATCTGAATCTGAAACTCCCATAACTTAGAAGGTGCCATCCTGTAGGGGGCCATCGAAATCCGACAGTAACCAGGTTGCAAGTCTATCCCAAACTCAACATCACGTCGAGGGGGTATAATTGTCACCTCTATAGGGAAGACAACCATAAACACACTAACGACCCCTGGAACTTCCATCATCTCTACGTCCAACGACTCAACTGACAGCTCAGCCAACAAGGAATGGAGAGGTTCCTCTCACCTGCTGCTCTTCTGGCCTTCCCGCTCGCTGATGAATGTTACACGTCGGCCACCCATGCCTAAAAACACGACCCTTAATTGGAAGTAGTCAATGAAAACACATACAGAGAACAGCAAGTCAATACCTAGGATGACATCATGTGGATGTATCCGTAAGAGTAGAAGATCCCTAACTGACTGATGTGGCCCTATCATCAAACTACACCCCAGGAAAACATAAATCAAGTCGTTCTGACCTCTGATTGGTGTGCTCGGCACTGGCGGAACTGGAAGACTATCAGCATCTAAACCCAGAGCACGGGCCAGACTCGGTGCAACAAAAGAGTGAGAAGCTCCTGTATCGAACTAGGAATAAGAAAGGGTACTAAACAAGCTGATAGTACCTCGAATGAACTATGTCCCTACTAAAACTACTACCTCCACGACATGCAACTGCCCACGCCCAGCTCCTCTACATCTCGGCTATCAGCCACCTCCTCAACCACATCTGGGTTGAGGTCCCTAAAGAGCACCCTCAGGTCGGCCTCCTCCTGAAACATCTTCCCTCGGAGTAGTGGGAGCTCGCTAACCCTACTGCTGCTACTGAAAGGGCCTAGCCAGAAACTACTGCTGCTGAGGTGGGCGCTGAGCCTGCCCACCACCACTGTACTGCACTCTATCCAGGAACTGATTCTGAAGGTTCCCATGTCTACCATAAGTGAATCATCTTGGACCTGGGCCTGAAAGGAAAGGACGAGGGCCATAAGATCTGAACTAGAACTGATGAGGCATGCTCCCTGCTGGTCGAAACCTAGAGGGTCCTGAAGCTAGAGGCATGCTGCTGACGACCTTCCCCTTCGACGAACCCAACTGGATTCCCTCTCATGATACACAGCCCAGTGTGTACATCCTCTCCACCACTTCATCATTCTTCTGGACATCCATGTATGTCAGAAGGGTGAAGGGAGTAACAATATACTTGAGATAAGGTCGGACCACCTCCTCCAAAATTCTCGCCCAAGACTCTTCATCCGGAAAGATGTCCAGAGCAAAGCGGAGGAGATCCTTGAACTTGATCCCCAACTCTCTTACTGACATGCTCCCCTACTGGAGGGAGATTATCTCATTCCTCTTCTCAGCCTTCATAATGGAAGAGAGAAATTCCTCCTTGAACTCCTTCTTGAAATCAGTACACATCACCTCATCCTCCATCTTCTCTCCAAGGTAAAGCGTCCACCACTGACACGCCGCTCCCTGCATCTAGCTCACTGCCGAAGGAACCCAATACTCCGCCTGATCCTGGATCTAGCTAAAATATATCACCATCTCTTCTAGCCAGCTCTCTGTCTCCACTTCAAAGATGCTGCCCTCATACTTGCTAAGGATCTGCCGCTGAAAGGCACGAAATGTCTTCTGCCACTAATCGTCCTCATCTTCTCGGTCCGTCCTCTACCGATCGGCCAAGTCAACCTCCTAGGCCTTGATCGCCTACACTACTCATGGTCATCTCCTAGGTGCCATAGATACAAGCTAAACAAGGAATTCCTAATCCCAAGTAGTGCAGAATATTGTTCTTAAATTTTCATAGACACCTTATTCATTTTAAATCCCCAAATACCCATGAAACACAAGAACACAATTCATTATGATGCATGTACCTTTCCTTGGGTCTCTACCCTGCAATCAGTGTTTCCTCACTTGGTCATTATGTAGGTCTAAAGTCTTTGCATCAGATCATGGGGGGCCCTAAAATCATGTTTCCTAGTCAGTCATCCCTGGCCTATTTCGTGCTCCAAGATCACCCAACACTATTTCCCTACCATCCAATGCAATCCTCACTGCGCCTAACTCCAGACTCCATCCTATCTCTCAACACAAACTCCCCTCTGATACCATTCTATCACAACCCACCTTCACCATTATGAGGGAAGGGAGATAAGATTTCAATACCCTTCCTTCTTCACGTTGAAGGAGAGATAATGACCCCAAGACCTACCTTCAATAGGTCATGGAGTGGAAACTAGCACCAATGGTATAGAATCACACTCAAGATGGAATGAATTACCATTTTTCATTTATAGGATCGGGAGATAAGATAGTGAAACCCAAAAACACCAAACCGGGGTAAAAGGAAAACCAAAGAAAACCATTCCCATATGCATGTTACAAAATTGAAATCCAGAAAGGTACAAGGAAACTACAAAGGTAAAGTACCTAAAAGAAAAGAAAAAAATCAACTTCAATGTCCCAACATCTGAGCTAGGACAGCCCTGCACGATCATTGAAGTCCTCCTAGAAACATGAAAGTATTTTATATACGTAGGGTGAGCATACGAGAATAATCAGTAGGGAAAACCAAAGACTCTTGTGCAGAAGTGTGGAGGAATTATAATGCCTTGTGTGAAAAGAGATAACCAAGCACCTCGTTAGGAAAACTATCCACCCAAGCCTCACCAAGGAACACTCCACAAATAACACAAGTCATGTAATGTATATTAATAGCACATCGATTTTTGGGTACCCCACGCCAGTTTCCCACTGGTTATTGAAGACATCCTACGCATTGAACCAATCTCTCCATTCTCTCCGTAGTCCCACTGCCACACCCCGCCTGCACACACCTGGGCCACAACCACACATCCTGGCCACAAACACCTGGGCCACAACTGCCATCCCACCCATAGAAACTAGGGCCACAACAACCACACATAACCATGCCCACAAACACCTAGTCCAGAATAACCACTACCACGCCTGTAGTCACCTAGGCCAGAAAACTACTGTCATGCCCGATGACACTTGGGTCTCATCCCGAAGATACTTGGGAAATAATCTGCCTGCAAACACCTGGGCCAAACACCACAACTACCCTACCCAAATAATCTTGGGCTAATAATGGAATTCAGGCCATCATCGCCCGCCCAAAGTGTCTTCGGATATTCGAGAAACGGATCAGAAAAGGAGCTAATAACCAGTCACTCATGGCAGTGTTGGGAAAAACACCTCCCCAATGAAATGGTGGTGTTCGACACTATTTTCTCAACTTGGGTGGGGTGTGAATAAGAAACATAAGAACTATAATATATATAGGTAACGAGCACTCATCCAAACCTAGGGTTCCACACACAACCCAAGCACGAACAGCCTAGTCACTATTCATAGAATGCACAATACTCACAGACAAGTCACAACTCATTCCCAGAATCAATTCTCAGTTTAACCCGTTCTTGTTTTCATGATCATGTGATCCTATTTGAGTATAATTCTACACTACTCGGCAACTAGCTGGCATAAGCACAAGCCAAGGGAAAAAAGTTACAGCCAAGAGCAATTTAAACATTCACACCGAGTTCTCTTGTAAATCCACATCATGAAGGAAGTAAAAGTGAGATCCCTCCAAGTATAAGAACAAAATTAGGCCTCAATATAGAGCCCCACATCACCAAAACCATGAACCCATCAGTTTTCCAACAGTAGAGGATTCCACCTCAATTTGTGTCATGAGCAAAGCAACCACACAGCTTCAGTTTCACAACCAACAACCGCACAACAACCGAGGATCCCATCCTCACCGACATCACCCCATAAGCAACCAAACAGAACCACATACCTACTAGTAAAACAAAATAGAGAAACGTCCACGTTCAAGCACATCATTCATTAAGGTATTCTTTTTTTGGTTATCCGGGGTGACCACACATGGTTTTATGTTTACTGGGTATTCATTTAATCCACCGAGTTTAATTGATTAACCATTTTCCAAGTTACAGTCATTTAATCATCACAGAAGACAAGGGTTCATTAGTGCACAAAGATGGACCACCAATGACCATGACTTTCAGTAGGCATAAAACCACACAAATCAAAAAATAATAATCAAGGAAGAGGAGAAGATGGAACAATAGAACATTGACCACACCCCTCCCCTTCATTCTTAAAAAATACATTTGTTATTTTCATTACGGTTTGGTTTTGTCCACTCCCAAAGAAATAGTAGAATACCCACCCACATGATATAGAGGTAGGAGAGACGAATTAAAATCCCTACTTGGATGTTCAAGGATTGAAGTTTTTCTCCATGCGCTAAGAATATAGGACGCGTGACTTGCATGGGAGGAATTTCGGGGACTCAAAGAGGTGTAGAAAGCTCCATCAAGGGTGCACCACAAGCTGCAGTAAGAGAGGAATTCTAGGTGAATGACGAATAAGAAATAAATCCAGCTGATAAGAAAAAATAAGAAACTCTAGCGGGTGATATCAAGAGGAGATCTTACTGTTACAGGATATGGAATTTTGAATGCATGGAAAGCAGATCGTGGTTTCCTTTTTGGGTGGGTAGTTACACATGATGATATTATGGTGTTATTTAATACCCCCTATCAGGGAGGTTTCATGGGTTTTTTAGGAATTTATTATGGGCTTTAAATGACTTTAAAAAGGGTATTAAAATTAATTTACGTCAAAAGATATGTTGTGGGAGCAGAATAGTCTGGGACTAGAAAGAGAACAAAGGTCTTGGTGAGGACACGATACCACCGTCACAATGTCACCCTTATGGTGCCACCATGACTGGTGCAACTGTTTTGGTGGAGCTGTGTTTTGGCAAAGTAAATTGCCAGGAATGTCCGGGACATTAAAAATGTGTAATCCATATATTCAGTAAATTTTTTAATGATATTCAATCACACCATTCTAATATCTATGATAAAACTATAAAATTATTTATTAATATTATATTGTTGTCTAGTAAGACTCAGGAATTTGTACAACTTAAATAATCAAAGGAACTCAATGTTTAATGCAACAAAAGATAATCATGGTTTTCGATAAAAATCCAGATAAACCATTAATTTTTTATAACACAAGCTATCAAATATTTTAAATTAATTTTAATTAAGATATTTATTAATTTATTGAGATGTTATAGGTCTAGATATCGCCCATTGATGCATCAGTAGGTATCATGAGAAAAATTAGATTGGGTATTTGTCAATGAAATTACCAATTTATGTTTGATTTATTGGAAAGATTCCTAAATGATATGGATATATTGTCATCCATTATGTGTTCCTTATTCATTACATTATTTATTTATGTCCATGCGATTATTCAGAGAGAAATAATATCTATGGTTACGTATTAAGATCATTTGATTTTATATGAAATTATTTGATCATTACATATTCCATCCATATTATTCCCCTTGTTAATTTTATTGACTAATGTAAAATTATTTGAGTTATTTACATTTCCATATTCATTAAGCCTCATTTATTCATGATAGTACAACTATACGTATACCCTTACCAAGAATTATAACTCAAAACTTTCTTTTGTTTCCTTTCCCAAGATTATATGAAGTATTTTAAGAACCATATGTATGGATATGTGAGAAGGAATTATGGTATACTGAAATAAAATACTATATACTATTTTATACAATAAATTTCATATGATATGCAAATATTTATCTAGTATTTTTATACTAATAAACGATTCATTCATTTGGGATGTGATTCTTTGTATCTAGTACTAATGTAATAAATTAACCAGCAATGCTAGTTTTTTAGGATTAGGATCTTTACATTTTTTATCAAAGAAAGTTTAGTAGAATCCTTGGAAAATAGATTTAGGAAAACATATATTAGGTAACAAAAATGTATGATATAATTTGAGGATTAGTATATAATAATGTTGTAAAATTTTAAGGAGGAAGAGATTATGTGGTTTCTTCCATGAAACACATCTTTACCTGGATATTAAAACAATATGTGGTTATAGAATTGTTTTTCTAAGGGGTAAAAACTTTGAAAATAGTGCATTTGGACTTGAATAAATCATTACATGATGCATGAAAATAAGATTTATTATGTACCTAGATTGACACTCTAATGGGATACCATTTTGGTAACACACATTTTTATTTCAAACCATTATGGTTTGTTTGAAAATATTTTTATGAACTAAAAATACTCCCAAAGAAACAATATTTATGATTATGAGATTAACCATGAAGAAAAATTATAATTTATGTTTTCTATTTCACTAGTTTTGTGTTTATACATAATTTTTCATAACATTATTATCTAATCTGTTGTATTCCATTGTTTTAAAATTGCACATAGTGGAAAGAATGATATCCATTTGAATGATTTTAATCCATGTATGGATTTCCCTCCTTTGAAAGATAATAAAGTAGGATTTGTATCTATTTTTGAAATTGATCTAATTAAAACAATACTAGGGATGCATTCTCAGGTTATGAGTAATGATGTTTCCTAAATAGATAGTTGTTATATTCCCCCATGCTATGTATCAATGATTGAAAAATTTAGGAATCAAAAACCTACATCATTCCATGGGACTAGAAATATTTTTTTTATGAAAGGTAGAATATTTTCATAGAATTTTATCATCTATCAAGAGATTAAAATAAATGGTAGTCATTGATTCAAAACACTAATGATGAGGAGAAAATAACAATCATGAAATGGAATTATTTTAAAATTCTCTTCACGGAATAATGAGTAGATACGGAGAGAACATTCTTAAGTCTAATACAAAAGGAATAGGAAAATGTTTCTAATTATCAATCCACCATTAGAAGGTTATAAGGCACTCTATATACTATATATGTAATCCTAAGAGAAATATTGACCATTTATTTCAGGGACCTAAGAAAATATTTTGAAGGGAACTATTCTCCAAAAAGTTCTCATCATACAAGGACATTGAATCATGTTCTATAAATATAGATAAAAAATTAGCCATGTTTTATAGATAAAAAAATAATAATGAGAAGGGGTAAGGTATAGGAAAAAATTGATTAGAGAAAGAAGGAAAAGAATAATTTTCACATATATGATAATTATGGAAATACATATACAAATACTTTATTAAATGGAATGATATTTTGATTTATGTTTGGAGATAATTTTCACTAGGAATGTGATTTCAAGGGAAATAAAGTGGATTCTAATTTTAGTGTTCCAACGGTAATGGGATATGGAACTATGAAAACAAATTCCCCAAGAGTTAAGAAAATATAACTCAAATGAATCTATCAGACCAAGATGAATCTTTTTCAATAAAAATAGTTAAAGTGGAATGAATAAATTTCTTGTCTATTTAGACTCATGAATTATGTTGTAGAATTACTTTTAATAATGATATTTTTGTCATATGTATCACGAAAAAACTAAGGATTGCAATAGTTTTATAAGTATATATATCTTCATGTAATATTTACTTAAGATTTTTGGATAAAAATATAGGTTTGTGTGTTTATGGATGATCATAATTTAGATGTGTTAATCAATAATTATGCATCTCTATGTGATGGGAATATATCAATATTGAAGATACTATTGGATATAATTACGGTAATATTACCCATATAATTTTTTATTGAAAAATTTATTTATAGAAGAATTACATTACATATTGTGGATATAACTATAAATGTATTGATAATATTTAGGGTCATAATGATCATTTTTTTAATGAAATAATAGTCAATTATTATTATTTGATTTTTTGGAAAATTAATAAGTCACATATAAAACCCTTGTGATTGAAAAGTGATATGTGGACCAATGTTATTTTTGAAGAAATTAATGATATTTTTTTGAATATTGATAATTATATTGATAGGGTTTTAGAAAAAGGACAAAAACATTTATAATTACTTCCTATGACAAATAACAAGGATTCAAGGCTTAAAAACATAATTGAACGCCTATAAGGGTGCATCTCCTAGTAATATTCTACATGATGTTTCAGTTAATAAGGAATTGTTTTTCATTATAATATATTATGGATTAATACTCTTTGAATGGATTAATTTGATCTTTTTTTTGTTGTGGTTTATATATTAATGTAATATATTGGATAACTCATTCTAACAATTTTGGTTTTGGTAAATATTTAGAGACTCAAAGAAGGACATTTCACTCTTTTATGGATCTCATGATATGTTAAAAGTTAATTTTAGTTCTTCATTCATTAAAAAATAATCTTGGATATTCATTTATTATGGTTATAAATAATGTGTAAATTTATTGAAGCACAACTGAAGGATTAAATTTTAAGTAGTTTTTTTGGTTTGTTATTTAATGATAGTAAAAGATTCCGTCAAATCTATGAAAAATATCTTGAAAAAAAATATTTATCGTATTATATTTATATGCAATGAATAAATGGTTCTTAATACATTATAGATTTAGGGTCTTTTGGTCATTTGATTTCTAATTATCACTCGCATTCTCATGATTGATGATCTCTATCACTCTATATATTTATTCATAATTTTCCCCTATGTCCATATTTTCACTTTACACCAATTTTCTCATACATGGAAACCTAGATTTGTGTTATTACATATGACTTTATAATTTCCCATTACATATTTTACTTGGAAGTTTTTTTTAAAATTTTATATATTGTGCGTTTTCAAAAAAGGTTTCTTCAGACAGAAAAATCATGATTTTCATTCAGAAGCTCGAATTGCAAGGATATTATCTTCTAAAATTTGGGAGAATGTAAAACCACAAGATTATAAAAGAATATATATTTTTTAGATTGATTAAAAAATACAACAAAAGTTCTTATAAAATCTAAAAAATAAGTTTCTTTAAAAATTATCTCATCGATAGATTGTGGTACCTGCAACCCTGATTCTAAATGAAATTTAACATATTAAACAGTAATAACCTAGCATTTAGATTAGAGGGTATAAATAAAAATATATAAATAAATAAATTTATATCTTATGAATATATATAATAAAAAATAAATAGTTATCTAATTATTAAAAATATAATAAGAATAATTTTAATAAATAACAAAATGTTTTATTAAAAGTTGTATTTTTCTGAAATGTGGTTTCTTCGCTCCATAAAAACGTAAAAAAATAATTATTACCAATTTTGGAAACATAATTTTAAATAATTAACTTTAGTTATTAAATAAAAATTTCAAAATTATCTAGGATTTAATTTTTGAGAATGTAGTAAAATGAATAATATTTTGATAAATATTGAAAACACAGGTTTTTATTGAAAAAATTGATTTTTTATTTAAATAATTTAAAAGTTTTATTTTGATTTAATTTATTTGAAAATATAAACATAGATCAATTATAACATAATAAATAAATTATTCGACATTAAAATCAATTTCAAATTGAATTTTGATATTAAAATTTTATACACTTAAGAAAATATTTCATTAGAAAATAACTGGTTCATTACTACTGTGAGAGAAATTTTAAATTAAATTATACCACTAATGTGAATTTATTTGGGAAAAATTGATTCAATATTTGAAATAAGAATAATAAATATTATATAATATTTTCAACTTAATTTGTTATAATAATTAATTGTAAAAAAAATTAATAACCATAGTTAATGTTAAAAGGGATCTACTAAGAGGTTAAATAAAAAAGGTAAAGATTAAAAAAATAGAAATTGTTAAAATAAAATTTTATTGAAATAATTTTTCATTGTATCAATGATTTAATAATGTTCCATTTTTGAGCCATTTAAAATGTGAAAATTTTTGGTTTATCATTTTCTTTTCAAAAATTCAAATAGTGTCCTCTCGCCCACTAATAAATGGCCAGCCCTTCTACTCTCCTCTACACAATATAAAATAATGTTTTCCATTACCTACAAAAATTTGTTTATTATGTCCATACCTACTTTATAGTGTCATTTTTTTATAAAAAATCTAATCCAGGATTTCTTTACGTATAAACATAAATATATCGTATGAAGACGAGATATTGTTCATACCCGTATATTTTGTTTTGATTTCTTCTTCTAAACACATAAAATATCCTCCAAAATGTTAAAATAAAAACACCAATATATTATATATATATTTATATGTTATTATGTTAATGTGATAACTCATATCAATATCCTCTTCCATCAAATGGGAAACAAAAAACATGTGTTTAGGGTAAGATATCATCTCACGAATCGATGTAATTGATTTTCAATCACCGCCTATCACAGATAGATATAACGATTTATTTAAGAAATTTATATATTAATTATAAAATAAAAAATAAAATAAAATTATAATAACACATATACAGTCTTACCTTCTAACCCTTTGGGAAAAAATAGTGTCGCTTGGGTATACGTGTGGACTATAACCTCTACATATGTAAAATGTTTTTATTTTAATTTTACATGGATGAAAATAAGGACATATTAAATGAGGATATATGATATAATTGATATAATAATGGGTCTATAAAATGAAATATTATTTACCCTTATTTCATTCCTTGTGTTGGAAGAACTGAATCAATATGCATGCATATATACTGCATATCATCTCCATGAACTATGTAACTAATTTTACCATCTATAAATTTTATGGAAAATTATAAATAATTATATAATGATTATATATTATATTTATATATTGGATAAATATGTTATATTATGGTACCGTGTCCAATATAAAAGGGCCAAAATTATGAAATTGAAGTTTATAAGGAAAATGAAGAAATTATCACCTGAAATAGAAATTTCAACAAATAATTGTTAATAAACATGTCATAAAAGGATATCATTAAATCATATATTTTATGAAATATATGAGTGCAGTTATCTGATTCATTTTTTATTTATATAAATTTATTAAACAAGAGTTACCGACATGTACGATGGAGGTCATACCGAAGGTATGGGATTCCATATTAATATTCTTCAATTTAGGAATATATTATTGATATACACATAATTTAATTTTTATAGGGTATATGATTACTATATTAAATGTAATATCATGAATCCTTTATACTAATTTTTATTTGAGTGTTTTGATTTTATATATTTCATCAAAGGGGATTGTAATTTAAAATTACCAAGTGTCAAAAAAATCCATAACTAAATTTATTTTCATTAGGTTATATTACAACTTTATTATATTAAATATTATATGATTTCAGGTTTAATGAATTTTTATTGAGTTATGTTTTATTTGAAATAATTTCACCTATATTTAAATTTGATAAAAATAATCAATTCTGTGATTAATCCTCACTTTAATGTTATCATTATTTTATGGGTGTCCTATCTTACTTTATCTTCTTTGAGACATTTGTCACATTAATAACTTATTTGCTTTTTTTGGTGCATATGATAACCCATTGATATGATATATATTTAATCCCTTTATCAAAATTTAATTTAATTATTCATTTAATGTTATTTATTGATTGGGTATTATGATTCAAATTTTAACAAAGTTGTAAGGGTATATGTTTCAATATCATTGTTTTTAAAGTATTATTTATGATTATGTTTTAGATACTAAAATATTATGGTCCAACCATTAATAAACTCAATTATTTTCTTTTCATATTGTAATTAATGATGTTTTCAAAAAAAATTATTTTTTTTTCACTTTTGTACTAAAAATTATTGAGAAGTTATTTTTAAGAAAGGAAAACATTATTTATCTCTTTGGTCAAAAATCCATTTTTAGCCAAATCCATGTATTTCTAAAAATATTTACAATTTATTTACATTATCCAATTTTTATAATAAATAATTTATTACCCATTATTGGATTTTTTCTTAAAATTTTAAATGGAATCTTGCCGTCGTTTTCCAAATGAGGTACTTTAGAATTTTCTTAAAAACTGTGAGTGGATTATTTGTTTTAATGTATCAATCATGAATAAAACATCCCCACCATAATTAAAATTAATTTTATTGATTTATCATTCATAGTTAAATAATATTCTTTCAAAATAACTTTTTTTATATTATTTAGGAATTGTATAGGTTTTAAAAGCATTTTTAATGGAAAATGATATTTACCTCAAGAACTTTTTAATGAAATTTTTAAAAAATTTATATTAATCATAAATAATAACCCATATTTAACTTATTATCCAATATGAATATATTTTAGTGATACTAATTTTATTACTTCTGTGGATGGGTTATGATCAGATTGAATGGGGATGTTCTATTTTTATAGCATTATCTATGTCATATTGAATGGTTTATGATAATGTTTATTTATATGGGAAAGTATTAATAATCAATATTATAATAAACTGGATTGATTATATTGATCATTGTTCAAATTTTTCATATGAATAATTCATTATTCTATGTAATTTATTGGGGGGGTGTTATAGCCTTTTTATGTATCAGTAGGTCTCCTGAGAGAAACTAGATTTGTTATTTGGTCTTAGACATTCCCATTAATGTATGATTTCTTGGAATTATGCCTTTATTGTATAGATATAATGTTTAGAATTATTTATTCCCTTATAATTAAATTAGTTATTAATTTTCATGTGATTATTCTAATAGTTTTAATATACATGGACATGTTTTAAACTCATGGGATTATTTATATCAAAATTTTTTATCATAATTTATTCTTTCCATATTATTCATCATGTTAATGTTTTTTATTAAATAAAATGTCTGCTCAATTGTTTTACATTGAATATTGATATTATTCAATTATTCATGTTAGGTTTATATATCTACATAGCCTTACAGATCATTATATCTCAACTTTGTTTTTCTATTTCCCATCATTCGGATGCCAAGACGTGTTTTATAAATGATATAAAGGGATATTATAATTGGAAGAATGGTTTACTCAATTAAAATAAAATAATATATTTAATGTTTTTAAATTACATATGATATTAAAGTATGTTTATAGTTTTCCAAAAATAAAAAACTATTCAATCCTTTAGGATGAAATTCCATGTATCTCATGATAATTTGATAAACTAACCACAATCTCTTATCTAATAGGGTTGGGGTCTTTAAAAATAATACAGATGTTGTTAGTGGAAATATATTCTCTATTGTGTTATTTATAATTCAACTAATTTTTATAAGAATCTATATTATCATTTAGGAACTAAAGATATTGATTTAATATACCATTACATCTTGATTATGACAGAAGCTTTCAGAATATTGTGAGTTAGAGTTACATAAGACATATGATAAAAAATATATTAAACATGTTAACCAATAGTTTGGTTCTACATGTACTGAGGCATCAAATTTCCTTAGAAAGTAATATATGTTTGAAAAGATGTTAATAATAATTATATATAGTGGAATTTAATGTTGATTTCAGGGATTTATCTAAAGAGTCTTTCAAGTTGGACATTTTTGGTAATGTGTGATGTCTGAATTTTTTGACTAAATTATGTTAACTAGAAGCAGTGATTCTAAAATATATTAACTTCATTTTGGTAATATAATGTTTACTTTTTTCCTTCAGTGTTTTAAAAACTAGGTTTCTATGAGGATGTTTCTTGGAGGACATTATTTAGATGTATGTTATTCGGAGGTTCTCATCTCAAGGAGGTCTTATTATTGATGTTCTTCTTGGACTTTTAGAATACATCGGATTTTTAGTGGGCTATTAGGAGGTTACTGATTTACTATAGGTGACTGTCACACTGATGATTGATAAAAGTGACTCTCAATAGTAATATTAACACAAATGGACTCCAAACTTCCTCAGAATTCATTGAAACTAGATGACAGAATGAATCTCTCTATAAATATGTGGGAGTGGATACTTTTTTATAGTGTACTAACACTAGGTGTGAAATTTAAAATAATTATTTTTTAACCCACATGACTAATTATCAAATATATATAAACATTTCTCTTCATATGAATTTAATAGTATAGTATTTCTCCTATTGATGTTTGAATTTCATTCATGAACAACATAAAACAATTTTTTTCTTTCATGACTATATTTATATTCATTTCATAAATATTTTATATTTTTTTAATGTGAAGAAGGATGAACTGTTTTCTACTATGTGTGGTGAGTTTTGTTAATTATAATCTTATAAGTTCATAAAAATAATGTTCTAAAAGTTCCTTTTACAATCCATTTCTTCTATTGTGATTTTTGTGTGATTTTTGAGAAATATTTTTCACCCATATGATTTATGTTAAGAAGGTTCTTATTAATAATTCTTTTTAATGATCTTTAATAGTATATATAATGTATAATTTATTATTATTTTCAATAAGTGGTATCAAATGGTTTGGTTCATAGGACACTCAATATTTCTCTTCAGGGTTTATGTGACATTCAATATCTAAAACATTTTATAATTTACGAGGGATTTATTATTTTGGAAAGCATGATTTTCTAATAGATAAGGGTCCTGATGAAATGATATTATGAAACATATTTTTGTTTCTAAAAAATTAATTTAGAAGAATATTTCATTCATAATTCTATAGTTCTTCTATTAAAGGGTGTAAAAACAAAATAAATGGATATAGGTGAATGAGAATAACTAGATCAGAAGTCACATGGAGTGATATTAATTATATTATCTATTAACGTGTCTTTTAACATTCGAGAGAATAAAAATAATTTTTTTTGAATTATTCCCATGCAAATATGCATAAGAAACCTATATAAACGAATAAATTAATCTTGAAAATAATGTAATCCAAAAAGAGGTTATCAAAAGGAAGATTTAAATTAAATCTATATAATACTTTCTACTTATTTATGAGAAAGTTATAGTATCTGATGTTGGAATTCACATTTCAATGTTAGGATATTTTTTTACTATATTTATCTCCAAAATATTTAAAGGATATAGAGATAGTTTTGAGTAGTTAATGTACAAAGAATAAATTAGTGTTCATTGATGTTCATAACTTAATCTTTATTAAGGATCTATGAATAAGGGAAATTTTGTCTTCTATTAGTGATTTTTTTAATATATATGGAATGAAAAACCCCTTATTAAAATAATAAAAATATAACCGAGAGGAAATAATGGGAGAGGATCAAAGGTATGTCTTTGAGAATTGAGACTGTATTTTCATATTTTATAATGATAGGTCACCTCATGATTTTTTTTGATTATAAGGAAACCACTAAAAGGAATATTCATGTGAAATTATTCTAACATTATTTAAATGTGTAATCATATTTCAAATGTTTTTGAGAATGTTAAATACTGGATAATATATTCCAGAGTTTTTTCAATTCATTGGGAAAAAGGATGCACGATAAAATATGGATTTAAAAAATATGGTAAAATACATATTCTTGACGGATAAGGTATTGAAATTTTGGAAAAGGGACATGTGAAATATCATTTAAAGAATTAATGTTTTCTTATTCTGAAATAAGTGAAACAAGTTCTAGGTTTTCATAAGTACCTCATTTTAGTGTCTTAACAAGATGAAGTTTGTTATATAAATATAATATTTTGTATGAGATTGGATGATTATTGGGGTATCTCTAATAATATAAATAATTATAAAAAATGGGTCATTTAATTTGACTATAGGGGTGGTGGGAGATATATATGTCAAAAAATAATCTTTCAGTTATTTCCAAATTTTGAATAATCAGTTTGGGAAAATTATTATGAAAGGTATGAATATTATTTTGGAAATGTTAATATTAAAGTCAAATAATTAAAACATATAATTTTATTAGGTATTTATTTAAGAAGTAGCAGAAGGCATATTTAAATACATCCATAAGAGAATCAAAATTCTAGAAGCTAGAGTTGGTTCATTCGTACATTTTGGGACCTACTCGGGTTCATTTTCATAGAAATGATTAGGAATTTATTTCCATTATTTATGATCACAGATGAAAATTATGTATATTTTTTCCAAAATATAATAGTGTGTTTTATGGATTTTTTGATCAATGAAATTATATGATGGAAATAGAAACCAAAAGCAAGTGAAATTGTATCAGGGTAAATAATGGGGGTGAACATACTATATAGAGTTTCTATAATTATTGTTGGCATATATGTATTTGATATGAGAACCATGTTATGAGAACATTTGTAAAAAATAGTGTAGCAAAGATAATGAATCATAAAATGATAGAGAGGATAAGAAGTATGTTCATATATTTCAGAATAGATAAGGTTATTTTTTAAAGGTAGTGATTACAAAAACATACTTATTTGGATAATGTTTAATGGAACTAGTTAGATAGTTCTTATTAGAATTATCGTCTTTGGGTAAAATATTATATGTTTCTCAACATATAGTATTTATAAGTTTATCATACATACTTGTGGGAAAACCAATGATATGGTGAAACAAAATTGTCAGGAATTATTATTTATAGGTTATTTAAATAAATACATTGGTTTATTACTTTAGAATAATAAAAAGAATATATTTTTCTAATTCCAGAGTGAGATCTTCAATGAGAAAGTGTTTGGGAAATATCATAACATGATTAGAAAGGAGGATTATATTAAAATTTTAACTTCAATACAGTTTTATCTTAATGGTGGTTCTATAAGGTCACCAATTTCTTAAAGTTTATACGTCCTTAAGTCTATGAAAAGATAGAATATTTCAAAAAGATTATAGGGTTGTGAATAAAGTTCCCATATTCATCCATAATAAGGTATATCTAAAATCTCAATAATTGGGGATGTTTTATCCAGAGTAATGGAAGGTTAATATCCAAAAAATATAGTTCTAGAAGAAAATAAATTGTATGTTAATGTTGAAGGATATCTTTGTTTTAGATATTATGTGAAAATATAAAGATCTAACATTAGTTTATTATATTTAATTAAGGTAGAATGGGAAACAATTATTGAAGATGTTACCATTGTAGTTATTTTTAGAAAGTGTAATTTACAAAAGTAGTAAGATTTTGATTTATTATGTGTTAATAAAAATTGAGAACAAAGTGTATTACCAAAAATAAATAAAAAACATTATAATAAGTGGGTATTTTTTTGAAATAAGAAACCTATTGAATAATTTTTTTTAAAGGGGTGATAGTTTTTAATGGGTTTTATTAGATGGATGGTATTAAATTCACTGAAATATTACCTTCATTAGTGAAAAAACTACTATCTAAACTTTTTTTGTATTGGATTCTTCTCGAAATTTATACCTTAAATAAATGGATGTGGAGGTATATTTTATTAAAAGGGATTTGGAGGAAGGAATTTATACTATGACACGATTCGGTATTGTGGGAAATCATAATTATGGATTTTTTTACAAATAGGAATTAAATCATTATTATTTGAAATAATAACTAAGGTGCTGGATTAATAAATTCGATCCCCTCATGGAAGATAATGGTTTTAAATAGACTAACTCTAATTACAACTATGTATATAATGATTTTAATGGAAATGTCATCATAAAAATACTTTTATATGTGGATGATATTATGTTGGTGGGTCTAAAAAGTTATCTTATATAGAAGTTGAATGAGGAATTTACTATAATGTATTAAAAGAAATATCTTAGTATTATAATGATGATATTGGGATTGTATATTAAACATGATAGAAAAATATAATCTTAGTTTTATATCATAAATATTACATCCATAAGATCATTTAGGGATTCATAATGAGAAGATGTAATATAGTTTTAACTCCTCTTTCTAATTAATTAAATCATTCAGAGGAAGTACCATTAAAACTAGAAGAAACTAAATGAATAGAAAATTTATCATTGTTTTATCACTCAATAGTTAGATTTATGCTATAGCGTGCACTCATCAGACCCTTAATCATGGAGTTGGAGTGGTCAGCTAGTTCATGCTAAATCCTACTAAAAATCACTCGGAAGATATAGAGTTGATTATTGAGTATCTCAATGAAAGGGAAGGTATAATAATTTTTTTGATATATGATGATCCATTAAATGTGTTTCTAGATGCATGCAATAATAGTGAATCCAATTATTAGAATAGAAAAAATGGAAATATTTATTCCTTCGGTGGAAAACCAATCAGTTGGATATCAAGGAATGAATTGGTGATTGAAATTTTTATAAAATAAGCAGAGTTGGTGGATGTCGAAAAATCACTCAAGGATTTATTATTATTGATTAATTTGGTTGAAGAACTAAGATGTAGTTTGGGGAAATGGAAACTCTATTATAATAGCTAAATTGTAAATCCATTAGATAATAATATAATGTTTCATTGAAAAACTAAATATATTAAGCTATATCATAATTAGAATAGGAATATTCTAGAAGATCATGACATTGAATTATTGAATACAGTTAAAAAATGTAATACAATTCATATTTTCACCATGTTTTTCATTCCAAATATACATAAGAAACAAAAAGCCTCAGTCAGGTATGGTTGAATGGAATGAGGTAGAAAATAATTGTATGTAGTATAAATTGTAGACAATGTTGTGGTTTTATCTGAATAAATCTTCACTTGGGATATTTTTGGGAATGCGTGAATTATACATTTTTTGTCAAAGTTAGTCTACTATAATGAATTATTTCTGAAGATAATATATTCATTTAAGAATTGATAATAATGGTGTTTCAATTAGTGTTTCTAGAACGAGGATTCTATAAGGTGGTTGTTCAAAAGGAGGTTCTTCAAACGTTTATATCTCTAAGGTGTCTTTTCGAGATGTTTTTTGGGGACTTATAAAAGTTTTTGGATTTTGATTAGACTATTTTTAGGTAGGTTATGTCCTATATGTGGTGATGTAACTAAGGAGTTTTATAGGAGAATATTATTGGTAACACTAGAATAGAAGACTCCAGCTTTTTTTAGTGTTCATTGCATCTTAAGGACCAAATTATCATATTTTGATATTATAGTGTTGGGCCAAATTTTTTTAATGTGTTGAAACATTGTTTGAAATTGAGATTAATTATTTAATAGTCTAAATGACTCATTAGTCAGAATTTATAATTTTTTGTTTCTATATAAATGGAATTCTATATCATTTTTCCTATGGATGTAGGACTTTTAGTCTAAACCATGTAAAAGAAAAGTGTTCTTTCTTTATTATATTTTAATTACTAGAATGAATATTTTTTATAGATTAAAGTAGAAATGTATGATGTTTTTCAAAAATTTGGATAGGTTATTTTGGTGAATTCATTTAATCCATGTTTCGGAAGAATATGTTTTATATATTTCCAAATAGAATTTATTTCTACTAGCATGATTCTCGATTGAAAGATTCGATTAATTTATTTGAAGGATATTTTTTAGGGTTTCTCAATAGTTACAAGAGGGAGATTAATTCTATATATCAATAGAAATTTAAATTGAGATGAACTTATCAAGATCTCTCTACTACCAGCACTAAAGAATTGGCACAATATAAAGTGCTAGTAAAACATCATGAATCTACTTAGTCCCTCTCTAATTGAGTAAAATCTAGGGAAGGATGAAACTAAATTGTAAAACAAAAGAGTAAGCCATATCGTAATCATGTTATGAAAAATTTTCCCCTATCTAACTTTTTTAAATATCACATTCTCAATATTTAACAACATTAGGGCTCAAAATAAGCTCCTCATACACACAACATCTTGATGAAACCCCATGATGGGAATACCTAAATAATTGGAGGTATTAAAGCTCATATTCTTCATGTAGACCATGGAGGGACCCATTTTCATATGAAAAAACAATGTTCTAAACCAATATATTGTTATCTAGGAAAGTCAATGGTGAAATTTCCTCAACAAGTTCATCTCTCAACCATAAAATTTAAATTACTCTAAAAACAAGAGAGTCATATATTTCATTTCTACGAGGAATGGTTCAACCTATTCACTAAATATGCATCTTCTTCAAGAGATGTTATGGGTGATATTCCTAGAAGACATATTGTAATGAGTTAGAAACATTTATCACACACTTATAGTAACCCTATTAGTTTTGGGAGTTATAAATAGTTTCAAAATTAATGATAGATGTTATTCTACTCTCTAAGGATAAATATTGACTAATGTCATCATCATAATGGATGAATCTTAGGATAGAAGAGACTATGACTTTTGTGCTCAAAATTGATATGATGTTAGATCCATTACCCAAAACCAGTCAATATATTTTAATTAATCCTCCTAAAAATAGTTATATCAACAACACCAAATCAAGATATAAATAAAGAGAACAATATCTTGAAAATTTAGGATAGGAAGAATAATATTTACTCTTTAAAAAAGTATCATTTTTCATGGTTCTTTATCGAAAACCTAGATAAGAATTTGGTTATATTAATGGATGTACAACGTCACAATTAATTAATTAATAATGATTAAATATAAAATATCCAATTCCAATAAATTCCATTTGTCAAAATCTAAGATAATTTCATCTTCAATGATAGACTCCGGAAGATACTTCACTCTAGAGAGGTGAAGCTGAGAAAACCCCCAAATTTGGTGACATTCATATCTACTATTGCACTTGAAGGTGGAAAAGAGTGTCAAGAGTGAGAAATTTTTTTTGTAGAAATTTTATGTTTATATTAATTGTAATGTAATGTTGAGTCAATAAGGATTCCTTATAACTTTTCCATTCCTCTACGTTTTGAAAATTACAAACCCTTTATCTTAAGGAAAACTGTTTTCCAAACTAATTCTCTTAACAAAGAAAACTTTCCTTCTCCAAGGGAATTTTCTCCTTACCTATGTATTCATTGTTCATTTTATTGTTTTTACAAATATTATACATTTTATTTCTATGTCTAAAATTTGTATTCACATCTAAAAGCACAGAATACTATAAATACTTGAATCTAAAGTATTCTATTTTTAGGATCTCAAATCTCTAAAATTCAAACTCCGAATTCTTTGAAAATAAAACTACAAATTTTATGAAATTCATGTTACAAAATCTCTGAAATTCAATCTCCAAATTATATGAAATTCAGACTCTGAAATTTCTGAAATTCAAACACCAAATTCTTTGAAATTAAGACTCCGAATTATCTAAAATTTAGACTATAAATTCTCAAAAATTCAATCTCTAAATTCTTTGAAATTCAGTCTCTGAATTCATTGAAATTCAGACTCTGAATTCTCTGAAATTCAGAATCCGAAATCTCTAAAATTAAGTCGCTAAATTCTCTAAAATTCAGAAACCGAATTATCTAAAATTTAGACTCCGAATTGCTCGAATTTGGTCTCCGAAATCTTATAAATTCAGAACCTGAATTCCCCAGAATCCAGATACCAAATTCTATATGATTCTAACACTAAATTATTTAGAATTCAGACTCCATATTCATTGCAATTTAGACTCCAAAATCAATATCAATCAGCTTTTTAATTCCTTAAAAAATTTAATCTAAATAAACATGAGTTATAGTAATGGAATTTTTATTTGTTTAGAATCATAAAATTAATTTTCCGTTGACTCTGAAAAATATATTTAGTTAGGAAACAGTATTTTTCTAACACTTTTTGTTTTTATTAAATGATGTCATAAAATCAATTTCTAACTAACCGTTGTTTGAGTGACACGTATACAGGTCCCTGTGATAATCAAGAATAAATATGACTATTTGAGGAGGGAGCCAACCGTTGGAGAAGTGCATATATATAGAAGAACTTTTTAATGAGCTCTAAAATAGAGAAATTCTTGTGGATTACTCTAGAGATTTCATGATGCTAAATTGATTTTTAGAGATAGAAAGTCTCATGCCTTGTTCGTATTGAATATCTTGTTCAGACTAGTTAGTGTGACTGTGATTGTTGTTGAGATCAATTAAGGGATTCTGGGGATATGAAGACAGAGGTACCAACTTCTAATAGTTTTATGGCTTCTGGGGATAGGGAGATAGAGGTACCGACAACCATAAATATTGAGTACTTTTGTGGATAGGAAGACAGAGGTGCTGACTACCTTAATGTTCGAGGGCTAGTAGGGATCGCAAGAAAAATTCCTATATTTCTATTAAGGGCTTACCAGGGTGTGGGTAAGACATTCTTGATTGAAAGTAAAAATCATGGGACCCTTATAAAAGGTTGTTGGATACCCTTTTATTTGGGATAAAATATTTAATAATTGTTACTTGTTTTGTTTCATTTTTATTTCTACTATATTTTGATAAATGATTAATTTATAACCCTCTTAAACTTTTTTGTACTTTTTTATACTCTGGTAAGTTAGATTCTATATGCTTTAAGGTAGAATATTTTCTATGTAAAAATTTTTTTTGATTCATTTATAGAACAACATTTCCAAAAACTAGTTTGTTTGTGGAACTAAAAAAGGTCTCGGGAATTTAACTTGTTTATTTTTGTTAAAATTTTTTCCATAATGTTAAAAATGAATGTTTTTAAACATAAAATTCACCCCCTTGTAATTGATAATCTAATTTCATATTTTGATCTTATAATGTTATCCTATCTGGTATCTTAAATTCTTATATTCACATATAATTTATCTAACTCAAGTTTTTATTGTTCTAAATATTTCCTTTCTTAGGAATTTTTATCATTGTTTACAAACATTTACTATGAACATGTTTTGTGGAAACATAATTTCTTTTAGATGGAATGAATGAATCTTAGTTTGATTGAAAATATAAATCATACCATACCACCTATATTTTATGGTAATGATAATAGATATTGGAGAGATCATATAAAGACATTTGTTTTTAAAACTAGAGAGGACAATTTTGTTATGGTTACTGGAGATTACAAGATTCCTGACAAGGAATTCAAAAAAAATACCAATCAAGAAAAGACAGAATATCAACTAAACTACATGGTACACAATAATTTTTTTTCATCTAGGATAAGGAAATATATAGTCATATTTTTTTCTTATGAAGCTGCTAATTGTATCAGGAAGAAATTGGAGGTTACTCATTTTGGTAAATTAGCGAATCTATTGAAATTTGAGTTTGTAATGAGTATGATGGGTGAGTTAACATTTTTCCCAGGTTTTCAAATTTCTCAAAAACCATAAAGAACAAATATGTCCCAAAATAAGTATATTAAATAATTTCTTAAAAATTATGGATATAAAAACACTAATATTATAAGTACTCCCACTAGTAGCTCAAATTCACTTGATCTTGATGAAGCTGAGAAACCAATAGATCATACATCATTTAGAGGTATGATAGGAAGTTTACTATAGTAAAAAGCTAGCTTTCCATAAGTAATGTTTTAAATGTGCTTATGTGCAAGATATTAATCCAATCCTAAGGAATCTAATTTAATGGAAATAAAAATAATTTTTTCTATTTAATGTGAACCAAGGAGTCAGGACTCTTTTCTACTTCTGGAAGTAATTTTTAAAAAAAGTTTTTTGGATACTGATTTTGGTGGATGTAATATAGATAGTAAAAGTTCATACACAACATTCAACTTATTAAGAGATTCATTATATTCTTTGTCATTCTAAAATCAACACATAGTCACACTTTCCATTGTTGAATCTGAATATGTAGTAGCTTGAAGTTGTTGTGTCCAAGTGTTGTGGATGCAAAACACCCTCACAGACTATGGTATGGGTTTTACCAAAATAGAGATATTATGTGATAAAAATAGTCCCATTTTCCTAAGTAAAAATCCTACACATTACTATCATACAAAACACATAGATATTAGGCATCAATTTCTTAGAGACAACACACAAAAAGGTAATATTATTCTTCAATTTATCGGAACACAAGATCCACATGATGATATTTTCACAGAATCATTACCCTCCGATAGACTTGAATACATTAAACAAATATTTTTTATGATAACCTCAAGGCAATATTCATTATTAGGTTTTTATGCAAACCTATCTATTTATTTTAAAAAACTCATTTTCATAGGGGCAGTACATTTTCTTGTTAGAATTTTTTTTCGTAATCAAAATTATTCGTATTAAAAAATTTTTATTAATAAAATGTTTTCATAATCAAAATTTTTTGTAAACAAAATATTTCATAATAAAAATTTATAGTAATCAAATTTTCTAGTAGTTAAAAAATTTTGGTAGTTAAAAACTCTCAATTTTAATATTTTTTCCGGACTTAAAAAACTTTTCTGGAATCTAATGTTCTTCAAGAAGAATTTTCCTTATTAATGTTTTTACTTATTATTCTAAAATGTATGTTTCCTATCTTAAATTTTTGTAATCATATTCTTACATTTTGGTATTTTAATATTTTTTAATAAAATTGTCAGATTCATTTTTCCTTAAATCCAAATTTTTATCTTAAAAACCTCAAATGATCGAAACCTACAAAATTCCTTCTTCGGCTATCATCTCAACCGTCAGATATTCTGAAAATTATTTTCACCATTGGATCTCATTGGGAAGATGAACTGTTACCTCAAATGCCTATATAAATCCCCCGATGGTTGTCCCACATCGATATTCAAAGCCATGGTGTGCTGAAGCTCTTCTCCTCTTTTAAAGGTCTATTCTGATTTTCTCGGTTTTCCTCAATTCCAAATTCCTATAAAAGATTCTCCTCAGAATTAAATTTCATCAGTAATGGAAATATTGGAGTGGCAGATATAAAGGAAAATGTTAATATATCATGATTTTTTATATGTTTGATTCTATTATCTAAAAAAATATCAGGTTGAATGGGTGGGATAGCATATGTGTATCCAAACTGATGGCATAGGATCTAGTTTATCCGGATTTGATAATAAAATTCAATGAATCCTTCCGTTTATTCAAGGATTGTGGGAGAGAAAATATTTAGATTAAGAGATATAGAAATACTTATTCTATTTCTTAAAATAAGGATGCCAATCTAATTATAATTCTTGATGAAGGTGAAGCAGAATTCTGTACCAATAAGCTACAAGATGTTTCAGGATTGTTTGATAAAAATATGGCTATATAATTCCATGGTTTGAAAAAATTTAAGACTATAACAATTATCCATATCTTTACAAATCTCTAGATTCATGAGTTATGGGTTCATGGATTTTTCATTCTGTGAAAATGTGACTTGGATACCCAGATGAAGAGTGATATATATGTTTTATACTTTCTGGTGAATCTTTGAAAGATTAATTTGGTGTAGTATGTTTTACTTACAATCATAAATATCAAGAATGAGACTCTAAAATCTAAAATCATCATGTATCTGGTTATTCTATCAATGATTATACACCTTTTTCAAAATCGTTTAAAATCCCTTATAGTTCTAAGATAGGGAGTTTCATGGTCATGTTGCTTAGTTTTGACACCCACATAAGGATGAAGGTTGTCTTCAATTGTTAATCCAGTGATTTTTATGACTTATCTATAGCTAAGATAAAAGCCCTATCAAAGAAACATAAATTAGAGAAGATAGTAAATAAGGGTGGAAAGAAGAAGAAGGTGACGAAATATGAAAAGAAAAAAAATCTCCTATAGTTAAGGAAAATCAATCAGCCCCACAAAAGCCAAAGAAGCAAAAGACTTATCCAAATGAAGTGGTTTCCAAGTTGAGGGAAGACAATGATAATAGGATGGTAGGGGAGCCATGTTTTGTCTTAGACCATGCTGAGGAAAAATATTTAATGTTGATGGATTCTTACGATCTTGAGAAGAAAGAAAAATAAAAGAAGTGGAGGAATAAGATGTTGGAGGCTGAGATTGTTCAAACCTTTCTAAAGGCTTCTGAGAAAGCCTATAAACAAATTCAAGTACTAGAATACTTTTTTCAAGAATAATTTCTAGTGACTTTGGGAAAAAAAGATGGTGATTATAGAAGTAGGAGAAGATGCTGAAATAATTCAGGAAGAAGAAGTCGAAGAAGAAGAAGAACAAGGAAATGATGATACCGATGACATAATAAAACAAGTGTATGAATTTCATTAGATGGAGAGTCCTTCTGAAAAGTTATCAATCTGAACTTCTGAAGATGAATCTTCTAAACATGATACCCCATGAAATGAAGAAAAAGGTTATGAAGAAGTAAATAACCCATCTGAAGAAGAGAGTATAAATCATGATTTTGTCCCACTAGTGGAGGTTGTGGTTGGTTCCTCGAATTAAAATCATGAAGAATATAAGAAAGTTCAACTATCATATAGTGAAAATTAATTTTCAAAAGAATAAAAAATCATTCCAAGTGTTGATGAGGGGATATAGTTATGGATTAACACACCTAGGAAATCCAAAGTGGGAAAAAGATGTTGGTGGTTCGTTGAAGTGTAATTATGAATATATAGGGAATGAATCCTCACAAACCAAATAATAGGATTCGTAATCGTCCTTTCTTGGACATGACATTATAGTCCAATCTTTGTAGAAGCTGGTGGATACCATTCCCTTATTTTTGAGTATAGACTCAAGGTTCCAGATGCTTTAGAAATAATTTAATAAAAAATGTGATTTACATACCATTCTTGTGGATATGTTTTTCATTCTTTATGTAGATTTAAAATACTTCTTTATCAAATATGAAGCCAATAAGAGATCATGTAGTGAAATCTCAAATTTGTCAAGGAAGTGAATCAAAGAGATGATAATCCATGATGATTTTCAAGAAAGTGTGAAGGATTATTTTTAGACCAAAGATTGAATGTTAAAAAGTATTAATAAAAGTTTTGAGGAAACAATAAGTGTCGAACAGACAACCAGGAAGAAGGATGCCAAATATATGAATGGAAATATTTATTCAATTTCATTGAATTGGAAAATGGAGAGAGATCCTAGAATTGTGTTCGAAGAAAAACTCAATAAGCAAGAAGAATTTTAGAAAGCCCAAGAAGTTATTCAAAAGGTTTAGGAACAAAAGTTCAAAGCCATGGAGAAGAAAAATGTAGATCAGGATCATTTTCTCAAGTGTGTTGAAGAAGATCAAAAAGATCTTAAGAAGCTAAAAACCATTATGAATTATCTAATGTTGAAGGACAAAGAAGGATAATTTTTTTCCAATCTGATCTTTTGTTTTATTTCATTATTTGTACAAATCCTTTCAATAATAATGAAATTCTAGTTATACTATATATATTTGGTTGTTTAGTACTAATACTTTAGGTACCAAATTTTTTTGCATTCCCTTTATTCATTTTTGAAAATCACAAAGGCGGAGAATGGAATGCCAAAAAGGAAACAAGTAAATAATTGAATTCCTTATATATGGGGGAGTCTATCCAAGGGGGCGTTTAAAAAAAAGATTTTATTATACAAGAAAATGAAATATATATTTATGTAAGTCAAGAATACGATCCTTATGGATTTCAAAACCTAAGGGGGAGTTAGTCATATTCACCATGATTCAAAAGAAAAGGGAGATAAGTTTTTTTAAATGTACATAAAAGAATTCTACGTCCTTATATTATTTTTCAAAAGCATGTTTCTACTTTCCCAAAAAGGGGATATTGTTGAGTCAATAATGTTTCCCTATAACTTTTCCCATTCCTCCACATTTTGAAAATCACAAACACTTTATCTTAAAGAAATTGGTTTTCCCTAAGAATTATATTAATAAAGAAAATTTTCCTTCTCTAAAGAAATTTTATCCTTACCAAGATTTTCATTGTTCTTTTTATGGTTTCTCTAAATCTAACCCATATTATTACTAAGTCTAAAATTTGGTTTCACATCGATAACCTCAGAATCATATAAATCTTTTGTAATAATGTATTTTGTTTTCAGAATCTGAATTCTCTAAAATTCAGACTCTGAATTCTATGAAAATAAAATTATGAATTCTCTTAAATTTAGACATGGAATTTATCTAGAATTTGGACTACGAATTCTCAAAAATTTAGACTCTAAATTCTATGAAATTAAGATTCCAAATTATCTAAAATTCAGTCATCTAATTCTCTCAAATTCAAACTCCTAATTCTTAGAAACTCAGACTCTATATTCTGTGAAATCCAGTCTCTAAATTCTCTGAAATTCAGATTCTAAAATATCTAAAATTCAGACCCCAAATTCTATAAAATTCATACTCTGAGTTCTCTGAAATTCAGACACTAAATTCTTAAAATTCAATCTCCAGATTCTTGGATATTCATACTTTGAATTCTATGCAATTCAAACTCCAAATTCTCTTAAAATCAGACTCTATATTCCACATAATTCAGACTCTGAATTATTTAGAATTCAGACACTAAATTCTATATAATATAGATTCCAAATTCCATAGAATTAAAACACCGTATTATTCATAATTCATAATCTGAATTCATTAGAATTCAGACTCCAAAATATATATAATTCAGTTTCCAAATTCCTTGAAAATTATTATCTGAATATCCAGGAGATATAGTCTCCAAAAATTTATTTGGTTTGGCTTTAAAAATTATTTTTCCTTAGACTCTGAAAAATATATTTGGTTAAGCAACCTTATTTTTCCTACACTAGTTATAGTTATTAAACAATATTGTGCAATCCGTTTCTAACTAACTATTTTTTGAGTGACACATGAAATGGTCCCTCCAATGTTTGAGGGAAAATATGACTATTTGAGGAGATTTCCAACCATTAGATATGTTCTTATAAAAAGAAGACAATTTGAATGAGCTAAAAAACAGAGAATTACCTATTGATCACTCTAGAGATTTCACATAACTGAAGTTATTTCTATAGAGATAATGTAACATCCAAAGTAAGTAATTAATAATAGATATTTTTATCTATGTCTTTTAATGATTAAGATAGTGTTTTAGAGTCTTAAAATGAAAATAAATCCAATCTTAAGCATGGAATACACTAATATTCTTAAAAGATTGTTTTACTGCCTTATGATGGAAAACCATTTTTAAATATATCTTTTGACAATTATATAATCTATGTTTGTCAAAATAAAATTATTCTTTATTATTGGGACATCAAAATTTAGTTTGTGTGAATTTTTGATATTTTTCTGACAATGTTCATTTTTTAATGAATAGTGAAAAATACTGCATTTTACATCAAAACTGATTTCTAATATAATTTATTTATATGATTAGATTATCTTTTGAATTGGTCTTAATGTGTAATATGAATATATTTTTACCATTTAATCCAATGGTGGTCATTGGAATCAATTTCACTTTGAAATTGGACTTAAACTGGTGTCAATCTTTTGATACTTATTGTTTCATAAAAACACGCTATTTGTCATGACAGCGGGAATTAATTATTAAATTAATTAATGTGACTTATATGTTTTGAATTTTGTAAAATAGACTTCATTTTTGAATTCGGAATATCAAATATAGCTTAGGGTGAGTTTTTGGTAATTTTCTGAAAAACGTCAATTTTTGATGAATAGTGAAACCACTAAGTGGTACTTATAAAAACTGATTTTCCGTTTAAATGAAATTTTGCCATCATTGTGTTTTGAATTTCAAAAATCCGACATACATGGTTGTCATTAAGAAGTAAAATGTGGTTCAATGAGATTAAAATAATTTTTTGGTGAATAGTAACTTATTAAGTTCTTAATCGCGATTAGTGGTAATTAGGGTAGTTTAAGGTATAAATAATGCTTTAATAATATGAAACGAACCTGACACATGTCCTAACCTCATTGGATATGTAATGGCCGACCAAGACAAGCCATGGGTCAACTTTGGGACCCCATGGAGACACTTTGGTTGGGAAATGACATAAATATCTTTTTATTAAATGTTAAAGTAAAAATGACACAAACATAATATGTCTTACGAAAAGAATTTTTACATGGGGTTATAAAGATCAGATTTTTTATTATAAATAGTAATTGGAAAGATAAAAAGATTTCCTACATCATAGTATTTTTTTTATAATTTTTAGACATTAAATAAATTAAATTATTTATGACATCATGATGATGCAGCGATGACCTCATTATTTAACGATTTAAATAAAATGGAAAGATAATGTAAAATATATAAACTACACATGTCCAAAACCAATTGGATGAGTGGATTTCGAACACTTATCACCTTATACACGACTTATATTAATGTGGTACCTTTTAAAACCGAACCACATTTTCAAATAAAGTAATATTTCTTTACTTTCCAAAAGTGCCCCTCCTCTCCTCTTATAAAAGGCCCCCAACTCTACCTCATTTCACTCACTCCTCAAGCCTTTGGCTCGGCCAAACCCTACCCATTTACTCTCTCCACATCCCTCTCCTCATCCTAGAGGATTCCCTTTGGGCAGAATCCTTTCAAAGGAAGCCTTTAGGCTCAAATCAAAAGGAGTTACACTTTTAAAGGTAATACATTCTCTCATGTTCATTTGTTTTATTTTGTTTCTCCAACCCCCTAAACTCTTTTTATTTACTTCTTTTGTAACAACACCAGTATCTTAAATATACTAGGATATTGTTATAAGATTTATTTGAGCTACACTCTCACACAACTACATCAAATGGTTAAAGAACATACATTTTCCGTGGATGCCGAAATTCTGCCTCCCGAAACGATGATTGTTCAATACTCATTTAACACCTTCAAAGGTGGCAATTATGATGTCACTATTTTTATATATGATATATAATATGTTTATGGTTTCATTAAGCTTCTGTTTTTTTTTCATTTTGGGCATACCTTTATGGTTCCCATTATGGGTAATCACGATATCTTCATTTTAGGAAGTGCGGACTACCGCCCCCTGAAAGTGATTTGATTCGTTAATACCATATGTGGGATGTGTAAAGGATAAAGTTAATGATATAATATATGTTATTATACTGGAATTATAATATACTCTTATATCATTATGATTCCATTCCAGAAAATACGAAATAGAAATGGAAGTAGCGTTCATGAGTACGTACGGCTTACCGTCTCCATGAACGGTGCATTTCATTTATTACCTCTAAATGTGATGTAATATTATAAATAAATGTATATGATGAATATATATGATATATATGTTATCAAAATCATTAATATCATTCTGGGTAAAATGATCCTTTGACCAAATTAACAACATGTAAGTGTAAGAAGTCTATTTTTGACTTAAAAACCAAATACCGACAAAATGAACATTATTAACTTAAATGATTACATGATGTTCATAACATGGTATAAAAGGAATAATGAACTTGAAAAAGGTTCATAAGCAAGTAGAGATTAACTCATGTTTATTATTCATGAGATTAAAGGACGGTCGGGTCAAGTCGGATACGAGGTATGGGACTTCGTCTCAATCTCCTTTCGTTGAGGCATATTTTATTTTATACACAACTTTCCTTTATATGATGTATAAACCCCTTTTACTTTTACGTTTAATCAAAAGGAATATTTTTTATACAAAGCATTTACTAAATGACAAAAGGGAATGTTTTTGTCATACGTATGCGGTGACAACGACTTCTCCGCTGTCGTGACCGTTATTTGAGTTTCGGCTTCCTCTACAAGCCATACCTTCTTTTTAAAAGAAAAATAAATACCATGTTTTACTTTTCTTTTATTTTAGTATTGAAAATGGTTTTCATAATGTTTTTAGATCAATCTGTTGTATTGATATCTTGTGATTGAAATGTAGAAATTTTATGTTTCCTTTATGCATGTTTTATGTGATATGATTATGTTATGGTTCTTGGGAATTATTATGAAGACGGGTGGTTCTGTGATAAACTAAGGGCGGGTGAGCCCGTTATAGCTCTCCAATGCATTGGGTAACGTGAAGGAGTGAAACGTTAAGGTTTCTCCGATGAGATTTAGGGAATATACTGTGATGGGTATTCCAAACGTAACCAAGAGGGTTACTCTCTATGTAAGAATGTTATGGATGCCTCATGTTACCTTTATGTCTGATGATTTCTATGATTTATTCATGATTTTAGGAGGTATGTTAAAGTGCCTATGTTTTATGGGTAATGTATGATTTCATTCTTATGTATATATGAACTCATGTTTCCTTTCCATATTTTTATAACCCATACTAAGCTTTTTATGCTCATCCCAAGTTTTTTTGAAATGTTTTTCACAGGTCAATGGAAAGGTACATGATATGATGATAGTGTCAAGGAAGCGTCAAGAAATAATCCATGTTTTATTTTAAATGTGTTTCCATTGATGGGAATGAAGAATACTATCTTTATGTAACCAGTTTGTTTATATGTGGAATGTAATGAAAGTTTTATGATCTAATTCTCAGAAACTCTAAACCCGAAAAGATCCTCAATGTGTAATCTTGTAATAACTCAAGATTAAGTAAGGTTTAAGGCTAGGGCCTTATAGTTGGTATCAGAGGTCGGTTTAGATAACTTTAGGAGTTAGAATTTTATTAAATGATTATCCAAAAATATTTTTTTTTGAAATGATATAGCATTTGAAGATTACCATGTTGCTTCATCTAAGACATGTTTGTTCAGAATGGTTTTCCGCAGAGGAAACAGGGAAGCAGTTCTAGGAAGGTATATAGAAGGAAATAACCTTCCGAATTAGCATCCTGAGATGGTCAGAATTGGAACTGAACAGTTTGTTGCAGTAATGGCATAGTTGACTCAAGCTATATATTGTGGGGGTATCCATGCACTAGATCAGCCAGATCAACTGCAGAGGAACATGTCAGTGGTGGAACATTTCTTGTGGCAACATCCACCATCATTCAGAGGATCATCTGACCCTGTGCTAGTTGAAGGGTGGATTAAAGCACTGGAAAAGATTTTTGATGTCATGGGGTGTTCAGACAATCAAAAGGTTAGTCTTGCTATTTACCGTTTGGAGGGTGAAGCAGATCAGTGGTGGTCTATGGTTAAAAATATCAGGGACGCCGATGAGATTGATGCTCTTGACTAGGATGAATTCAAAGGTATGTTTCTTGAGAAGTATTTTCCTAAGGCATCTCGACTTAGGATGGAAAAACAATTCTTGGAATTGAGGCAAGAGGAAGACTCAGTGGCTGCCTATGAAGAAAGGTTCACTCGATTGGAAAGGTATGCTCCAAATTTTATCCGAGACCTTGATATTAAAATCAATCGTTTTTACTCAGGATTAAAGTCAAAATATCAAAGGGCATTAGCTTCTCAAGAGTTTAAAAGTTATGAAAAGCTTGTTCGATGTGCTGAGAAGGAGGAAATGGAGTTTGCCGATGACCAAGTGTTCTATAACAACCAGCAGAAGAAGAGACCGAGGTGTCAGGAGAAAGGTAAGAATTCTTCAAAAAAGTCTGATGGTAAGAGAACTAAGTTTCCAGTTTGTGATAAATGTGGCAAAAGTCATGTTGGGGAATGTCTTCTGAATTCTGGAAAGTGCTACTGATGTTGTAAGATGGGACATAAGGCTCGTGATTGCACTGAAAAGGATCAAGGTGAAGGTAAGAACAAATTTTATTTACAGTTAGTGAAATGTTTTATGTGCAATGAGATGGGTCACTATGCAAATGAGTGTCCGACAAAGAGCTTGAGTGATGGGAAGCAGTTAGAATACAAGGAGAAAGGGGTGGTGAAATCCTTTGCAACTACTTCAACAGATGTCGGGCCATCAAATGAAGTTGTATCAGGTACTTTGTTTGTTTTTTCAGATTATTCCAGTGTGTTGTTTGATTCGGGGTCTACACATTCATTCATCTCTGAAACCTTTTCTAGTAAAATGGGAATACCATCTCAAGAAATGACTCATGAACTTTTGGTAAAAACACCTGGGGGAAATGTTGAGGCAAATAGAATTTATAAGAATCTTCCTATCCTTATCTATGGAAAGAACCTACTTGCAAACCTTATTGTTCTACCTCTAGTAGAATTTGATGTTATCCTAGGAATGGATTGGCTCTCTATTTACCATGCTAAGATTGACTGTAGAGCTAAAGAAGTTTCTTTTCAGAAAGACTTTCAGTTTGTTTACAGGAATGAACCCTTACTTTTGATAACATATCAAGAGGCCGAGAAACATGTAAAAGATGGAAATGAATGTTACCTTGCACACATCGTTGAAAATAAAGGAACTGTTCAGATTAATTATGTGCCAGTGGTAAATGAGTATCCTGATGTTTTTCCTGATGAGTTTCCTGGAATAATACCTGTTCGGGAAGTTGAGTTTACTGTTGACTTAGTTCTTGATGCTAAGACAATTTCAAAACCCCCTTATCGAATGGCACAAATTGAACTTTTAGAGTTGAAGGAGCAATTGCAAGATTTATTAGAGAAAGGTTTCATTAGACCTAGCACATCACCATGGGGTTCTCCTGTTTTATTTGTTAAAAAAAAGATGGTTTTATGAGACTTTGCATTGATTATAGAGCCTTGAATAATATCACTGTTAAGAACAAATATCCTTTTCCTCATATCGATGATTTGTTTGATCAGCTCCAGGGAGCTCAGTTTTTTTAAAAGATTGACCTGAGATCGGGGTACCATCAGCTGAAGGTAAAGGAGGCAGATATTCCGAAGACCGCGTTCCGTACGAGATATGGCCATTATGAATTTGTAGTAATGCCTTTTGGGCTATCCAATGCACCTGCTGTATTCATGGACTTAATGAATCGAATTTTCCATGAGTTCTTGGATAAGTTTGTGGTGGTTTTCATTGATGATATTTTGGTGTTTTCTAAAAGTAAAGAGGAGCATGAAAGACATTTAAGGGTTATCTTGCAAACCTTAAAAGAAAAAAATTGTATGGGAAATTCAGCAAGTGTGAGTTTTGGTTGCAACAAATTTCTTTCCTTGGTCACATTGTTTCTAAAGATGGAATAACTGTTGATCCTGCAAAAACAAAAGTTGTGGAAGAATGGCCAAGACCCACAAATGTAACCAAGATTCGTAGCTTCCATGGTTTGGCGGGCTATTACCGAAGGTTTGTTAGAAATTTTTCACGGTTATCTAGTCCAATGACTAAGCTAACTCGGAAGGGTGTTAAGTTTATCTGGACAAAAGAATGTGATGATTGTTTTCGGGAATTGAAAATAAGATTGGTGAATGCTCCAGTTTTGGCACTATCTTCCAGGAATGGTGAGTTTGTTATATACAGTGATGCTTCATTGAAAGGACTTGGTTAAGTCCTAATGCAGAATGATCATGTAATTGCATATGCTTCACGACAGTTGAAAACTCATGAGGTAAATTACCATACACATGATTTTGAATTAGCTGCTGTTGTTTTTGCTTTAAAAATTTGGAGGCATCATTTGTATGGAGTAAAGTGTGAAATATATACCGATCACAAAAGTTTAAAGTATATATTTACACAGAAAGAGTTAAACATGAGATAAAGGAGATGACTAGAATTAATCAAGGATTATGATTGTACAATTCATTACCATCCGGGAAAAGCAAATAAAGTGGCTGATGCTTTGAGTCGAAAAAGTAATGCTTCATTAACAATGTTGCATTTGAAACGTGATCCTTTGGTTAAGGGTTTGATGAACTTTGGCATAGAAGTTGTTGGTGCAGGAAGTCCTTCTGTTTTGTTTCAGGTATCAGTGAGATCTTCTCTATCAGATAGAATCAAGCAAGCACATAAGCAAGACGGTGAGTTTCAGAAAAAGGTAGAGCTGGTTCAGAAAGGTAAGTTGCCTGAATTCAACATGGAAAATGATTGTGTTTTGAGATTTGGGAAGAGATTGTGTGTGCCTTGTGATTCACAGTTGAAGAGAGAGTTTTTATGTGAATCTCATAGTTCTCCATTTTCAGTTCATCCGAGCTGTACTAAGATGTATAGAGATCTGCGGGAGTATTACTGGTGGGATGGAATGAAAAGAGACATTGCTGATTTTACATTGAAGTGTTTGACATGTCAACATGTTAAAGCAGAGCGGCAGTTACCGAAAGGGATGCTTCATCCTTTACCAGTGCCAGAGTGGAAATGGGAGAATATATCTATGGACTTTGTTGTTGGATTATCGAAGACATCTCGAGGTAATAATGCAATCTGGGTTATTGTTGATCGCTTGACCAAATATGCTCATTTCCTTGCTATACAAGATACTTTCTCTCTTGATCAACATTCCCATTTGTATCTTAAAGAGATAGTCAGGTTACATGGAGTTCCTCTCTCCATTGTATCGGATCGTGATCCCAGGTTTAATTCTAACTTTTGGAAAGGCCTTCAGAAGTAGTTGGGTACTGAATTAAATTTTAGTACAGCTTTTCATCCCTAATCAGATGGGCAGTCAGAACGAACAATTCAGACATTGGAGGATATGCTACGAGCTTGTTCTATGGATTATCAGGGAAGTTGGGACCAACATCTTTCTTTGGTTGAATTTTCATATAATAACAGTTTTAATTCCAGTATACAGATGGCACCATTTCAGGCATTATATGGGAAGTGGTGTCGAACTCCAGCTTTCTAGGATGAAGTGGGTGAAAGGAAGTTGATGGGACCAGAATTGGTAGAAGAGATGGCAGAAAAAGTTCAGTTGATTCAGAAACACATGAGAACAGCTCAGAGTAGGCAGAAAAGTTATGCGGATAACCGGAGGAAGAATCTATCATTTGAGGTAGGTGATCATGTTTTTCTCAAGGTTTCTCCTTGGAAAAGTGTGATGAGATTTGGTAAGAAAGGAAAGCTGAGTCCAAGGTTCGTTAGACCATACAAAATTCTGGAGAGAGTTGGATCAGTTGCATACCGAGTTTCTTTACCTCCGAGTTTATCTCAGGTATACAATGTGTTTCACGTTTCGATGTTGAGAAAGTATATGCCAGATCCATCTCATGTTTTGAGTCCAGAGGTAGTTCAGCTGGAAGAGAACCTATCTTATGAGGAAGAACCGGTCCAGATTCTTGACCACAGGGAGCAAGAGTTACGGAATAAGGTGATTCATCATGTAAAGGTTTTGTGGAAAAACCACATGATTGAAGAGGCAACATGGGAATCTGAAAATGCAATGAGGGATAAGTACCCCCATTTATTTGATAAGTAAATAAATTGCGGGGATGCAATTTTATAAAGGGGGGAAGGATGTTACATCCCAAGTAAGTAATGAATAATAGATATTTTTATCTATGTCTATTAATGATTAAGATAGTGTTTTGGAGGCTTAAAATGAAAATAAATCCAATCTTAAGCATGGAATACACTAATATTCTTAAAAGATTGTTTTACTTCCTTATGATGGAAAACCCTTTTTAAATATATCTTTTGACAATTTTATAAACTATGTTTGTCAAAATAAACTTATTCTTTATGATTGGGACATCAAAATTTACTTTGTGTGAATTTTTGATATTTTTCTGACAATGTTCATTTTTTAATGAATAGTGAAAAATACTGCATTTTACATCAAAACTGCATTTTAATCTAATTTATTTATATGATTAGATTATCCTTTGAATTGGTCTTAATGTGTAATATGAATATATTTTTAACATTTAATCCAATGGTGGTCATTGGAATCAATTTCACTTTGAAATTGGACTTAAACTGGTGTCAATCTTTTGATACTTATTGTTTCATAAAAACACGCTATTTCTCATGACAGCGGGAATTAATTATTAAATTAATTAATGTGACTTATATGTTTTGAATTTTGTAAAATAGACTTCATTTTTGAATTCGGAATATCAAATATATCTTAGGGTGATTTTTGGTCATTTTCTGAAAAACATCAATTTTTGATGAATAGTAAAACCACTAAGTGGTACTTATAAAAAATGATTTTCCGTTTAAATGAAATTTTGCCGTCATTGTGTTTTGAATTTAAAAAATCCGATATACATGGTTTTCATTAAGAAGTAAAATGTGGTTCAATGAGATTAAAATAATTTTTTGGTGAATAGTAACTTATTAAGTTCTTAATCGCGATTAGTGGTAATTAGGGTCGTTTAAGGTATAAATAATGCTTTAATAATATGAAACAAACTTGACACATGTCTTAACCTCATTAGATGTGTAATGGCCGACCAAGAGAAGCCATGGGTCAACTTGGGGACCCCATGGAGACACTTTGGTTGGGAAATGACATAAATAGCTTTTTATTAAATGTTAAAGTAAAAATGACACAAACATAATATGTCTTACGAAAAGAATTTTTACATGGGGTGATAAAGATCAGATTTTTGATTATAAATAGTCATGGGAAAGATAAAAAGATTTCATACATCATAGAAGTTTTTTTATAATTTTTAGACATTAAATAAATTAAATGATTTATGACATCATGATGATGTAGTGATGACCTCATTATTTAACGATTTAAATAAAATGGAAAGATAATGTAAAATCTATGAACTACACATGTCCAAAACCAATTGGATGAGTGGATTTCGAACCCTTATCACCTTATCCACTACTTATATCAATGTGGTACCTTTTAAAACCGAAACAAGTTTTCAAATAAAGTAATATTTCTTTACTTTTTAAAAGTTCCCCTCCTCTCCTCTTATAAAAGGCCCCCACCTCTACCTCATTTTACACACTCCTCAAGCCTTTGGCTCGGCCAACCCCTGCCCATTTACTATCTCCACATCCTTCTCCTTATCCTAGAGGATTCCCTTTGGGCATAATCCTTTCAAAGGAAGCCTTTAGGCTCAAATCAAAAGGAGTTACACTTTTAAAGGTAATTCATTCTCTCATGTTCATTTGTTTTATTTTGTTTCTCCAACCCCATAAACTCTTTTTATTTACTTCTTTTGTAACAACAACAGTATCTTAAATATACTATGATGTTTTTATATGATTTATTTGAGCTACACTCTCACACAACTACATCAAATGGTTAAAGAACATACAGTTTTCGTGGATGGAGAAATTCTGCCTCCCGAAACGATGATTGTTCAATACTCATTTAACACCTTCAAAGGTGGCCATTATGATGTCACTATTTTTATATATGATATATAATATGTTTATGTTTTCCTTAAGCTTCGGTTTTTTTTCATTTTGGGCATACCTTTATGGTTTCCATTATGGGTAAACACGATATCTTCATTTTAGGAAGTGCGGACTACCGCCCCCTGAAAGTGATTTGATTCGTTAATACCATATGTGGGATGTGTAAAGGATAAAGTAAATGATATTATATAAGTTATTATACTGGAATAATAATATACTCTTATATCACTATGATTCCATTCCAGAAAATACGAAATAGAAATGGAAGTAGCGTTCATGCGTACGTACGGCTTACCGTCTCCATGAACGGTGCATTTCATTTCTTAACTCTAAATCTGATGTAATATTATAAATACATGTATATGATGAATATATATGATATATATGTTATCCAAATCATTAATATCGTTCTGGATATAATGAACCTCTGACCAAATTAACAACATGTAAGTGTAAGAAGTCTATTTTTGACTTAAGAACCAAATACCGACAAAATAAACATTATTAACTTAAATGATTACATGTTGTTCATAACATGGTATAAAAGGAATAATGAACTTGAAAAAGGTTCATAAGCAAGTAGAGATTAACTCATGTTTATTATTCATAAGATTAATGAACGGTCGGGTCAAGTCAGATACGAGGTATGGGACTTCGTCTTAATCTCCTTTCGTTGAGGCATATTTTATTTTATACACAAATTTCCTTTATACGGTGTATAAACCCCTTTGACTTTTACATTTATTCAAAAGGAATCTTTTTTATGCGAAGAGTTTACTAAACGACAAAAGGGAATGTTTTTGTCGTATGTATGCGGCGACAACGACTTCTCCGCCGTCGTGACCATTATTTGAGTTTCGTCTTCCTCTACAAGCCATACCTTCTTTTTAAAAGAAAAAAATACCATGTTTTTCTTTTCTTTTATTTTAGTATTGAAAATGGTTTTCATAATGTTTTTATATCAATGTGTTGTATTGATATCTCGTGATTGAAATGTGGAAATTTTATGTTTCCTTTATGCATGTTTTATGTGATATGATTATGTTATGGTTCTTGGGCATTATTATGAAGACGGGTGGTTCCATGATAAACTAAGGGCGGGTGAGCCCATTATAGCTCTCCAATGCATTGGGTAACGCGAAGGAGTGAAACGTTAAGGTTTCTCCAAAGAGATTTAGGGAATATACTGTGATGTGTATTCCAAACGTAACCAAGAGGGTTACTCCCTACGTAAGAATGTTATGGATGCCTCAAGTTACCTTTATGTCTTATGATTTCTACGATTTATTCATGATTTTATGAGGTATGTTAAAGTGTCTATGTTTTATGGGTAAAGTATGATTTTATTCTTATGTATGTATGAACTCATGTTTTCTTTTCCATGTTTTTATAACCCATACTGAGCTTTTTATGCTCATCCCATGTTTTTTTGAAATGTTTTTCACGGGTCAAGGGAAAGGTACATGATATGATGATAATGTCAAGGAAGTGTCAAGAAATAATCCATGTTTTATTTTAAATGTGTTTACATTGATGGGAATTAAGAATAATATCTTTATATAACCACTTTGTTTATATGTGGAATGTAATGCAAGTTTTATGATTTAATTCTCTAAAACTCTAAACCCGAAAAGATCCTCAATGTGTAATCTTGTAATAACTCAAGATTAAGTAAGGTTTAAGGCAGGGGCCTTATAGATAAACTATCATTCCTTGTGTGTATGGAACATCTTGTTCAAATTATTTCATGAGACTCTGATTATTACTATGATAAATAGACGGATTTTGAGCATAGGAAGACAGAGGTACCAAGTACCATAATGTTTGAGGGCTTTTGGAGATAAGAATATATAGGTTCTGACTGCCTTAATGTTTGAGGACTTCCATGTATAGGAAGACAAAGGTGCTGACTACCATATAGTTCAAGGGATTTCAGGGATTACAAGACAGATTCCGATATTCCTATCAAGTGCTTACTCGGTATTGGGTAAGATAAAAATTCTTGAAAGTATTAATTAAGGTAACATTATCCAAGGTTGTTGGATACCCTTCTCTTTGGGTTAAACGATTTCATTCTTGTTAGTTGTTTTGTTTCAAGCTTATTTCCATTGTATTTTGATAAACGAATAATGTAAAACCCTATTATACTATTTGGTACTTTTTTATAATCTTATAATTTAGATTCTATATGCTTTAAGGTTGAGTATTTTCCTTGTAAACATTCCTTAAGTTTCATTTCTGGAGAAACATTTCTAGATCCTAGTATGATTATCAAACTAAAAGAGGATATTGGAATTTAACTTGTTTAATTTTGTTAAACATTGTTATTATGTAAGGTTAAACATGATTTTTTTAAAACAAAAAATTAATCCCAATTCTAGTAATTGATATTCTACATTCATATTTCGATCCTACAAGAAACACCCCAGGCTTCCACAGTACACTTTTTTTTCATAATTCAATAGCCTGTGTTACACATAACAATGAGTTCTAATGCACCATGACATTTAAATTAGCATTTATGAATAGTATTAACCACATTTTAAATTTTATATATTAAATATAATTTTAACATTAATAATTTGTGTTTCATAGAAATAATATAAGGACAAATTCAAATTTTTAGATAAAATATGTATTTTTTAAAAAATACAGTTCTTCAGCCATTTAATGAAAAACCTTTTTTAAATACATTATTTTACACTCTTAAATTTTAAATTTTAAAAAATTAAATTTATATTTAGAATAGGGACTTAAAAATTTATTTGGGATAATTTTTTAGTGTTTTTATAATAGAAATCAAATTTTAAGTAATAATGAAAATAATACATTTAACTCAAAACTACATTTTCATCTAATTTATTTATATATTTATATTATCATATTAATTTGTTTTAATATTTCATTGGATTATGATTTTATCATTTAACATAATTTTTGACTTTTAATATAATTTTACATCATAATTGGACATAAACACATGTCAATCTTTTGATAGTTTTTACTTCATAAAAACCCGCTTGTTGGTTTTGATATTGAGATTAATTTTAAAATCATTTTTCCAATTCTTTGTTTTGAATTTTTAAAAATGGATTCAATATTTTTAAGCATATGGTGAATTTTTTATGTAGGTACCTTTTATTTTTGGACATTATGATTAGTAACTTCAGAAGATATTTTTATTTACTATGGTTAAAGGGTAAATCAGGTGAATAATAGAAAAAAGAAAATTATAATAATATAAAACTACCCTAAATTCTATCCTAATATTATTTTATGAGTCATGGGAGACCAAAAAATAAGTAGGCCGATTTTTTGCCATTTCAGATCCCCTTGGTTGTGATAATGACATGTTACAATATCTAATATAAAGTTAAGAAAAATATAACATAAATATGTATCTTTTTAGTAAAACAATTTTAATACAGGGTTATATAACTGATATATTTGAATCTAAATAGTAATTATAAATTTATAAATACTTACTAATCCATGGTATTTTATTTATTATTTTTAGTCATTAAATATAAAAATTTATTTAGGACACGATGATGCTGAAGTGATTACCTTATTTATAAAACAATCAAATAAATGATATTCTAAATAGTAAAATAAATATTATTTGAAATATTTCATGCCATACAACAATTTAATGGATTAATATGACATGTTATGTATGATTTATTTATTTAAAGAAGGAATCATGTTTTTATGACTTTATCATAAATCAATTACTAAATAGTGTCAAAATTTACATAATGTGTTTTTAAATCAAACACTATTTTATTAAAATATATAATAGTCATATGAATATAATACTTTTCCTAATGAAGTAGATAGTGTAAAAAATTTAATTAATTACACACTTTAGTTTCTCTTGGAATTTTATAGTAAATATATTATCCATATAGTATAAAAATAATAGAAGATATGGTAAGAGTTAACTTATCTAACTAAGGGTTAATACCAAAAGATAATGTTACATTCAAGACCTAAACTTATATAAAACCTATTTTTTAAGGGATTGATACCCATACCCATATTATACTCGAAATAAACCACATTGGATACTTTAGATATTGAATGAAATTTATAATAAATTAATATTTCAAGACTTTCCTAATGTACCTCTCACCACTCCTATAAAAGGCCACTTCTCCTTCTGTTTTATTCACACATCCAAATCCCTATGGCTTAAAAAACCCTGCCCAAATATCCTCCCAATGTCCCTTAGATCATCATAGATTCCAAAATTTGGGAATAACTACAACTGTTGGAGTCTTATTTTTTCAAATAAAAAGGAGACACCTAAAAAAGAGGTAATTGTTTTATCACATCGTTTAATGTTCTTTTCTACTTATAATTCCTATTTTTGTGTTGTTTTCATACCAAAGTAATAAATAAAAAATTATAAATATAATTTTATGTTAATATAATAATGTGATAGTAATATTCATCATTTTATCCATCATAAAAATAAAAATATCACCATGTGTGCATATGTACGGTTTACCATCTTCACGTCGTGGTGTCAAATGTATTCCATCAATAATATATTTTTATTAATAAAATGATGAATATAGATTAATTAAATAATAAATATAACATGATATTATATCTTTAAAACTAATATTACAAGCAATTTGATACCATTAAACTATTAATGAAACGATGCTGTCTCTTGTGCATACGTACGTCATACAGTCTCCACGACCCAATGAGACTCATCTTCCACGTTCACCATTAGAGAATGATTATAAAAAATATATATTATGAGTAATTATATGAAATAATATGGCTAATGGAATAATATATATATAGGTATGTATGTATGTATTTACATATATTTCATTCCCTTACCTCCATTCAATACGATAAGAAAACGAAAACAACTTTCTTAAGTACGTACAACCTACCGTCTCCATGAACAGTTTATTCCATTTAATATATATATCTATTATATATATTTATACTATGAACACATATGATATATAAATTATATTATAAATTATGAAATTTATTAAATCGTGATCAATGTATTATGATCAACAATAATAAGTAAAAACACATATGGAAAACAAAGCGATTATTACCCTAAATGTTACATTAACATGGAATTTTAATCAACAGGTAATATAAAGTTACAAAATAATGATATATGATATCATAAATATAATTATGATTCTGAAATATGTTTATAAAATTTTTAAAGTCATTATATAGGAATTTTGGACCCGTATAGAGAGTATTAGACCTAAGGTAAGTGTTAATTTTGAAATCTCATTATTATCCAAGATTGTTTATGTATAAGTGTTTAGTAGGACATATTTATCATTAATGTGCTTGTTTTTTAATTTTATATCTGAAGGAATATTTTTTAGGATTTATGTAAGCTTATATTTAACTAAAAAATCATTATAAATGTTTTAATGACTTATACTTTTAAACTATTCTCATTAATGTCCTTGTTTTGAAAATGGTTTTAACTATTTATTTATATGGGCATAAATGTTTTAAACTGTTAATTCCTTTCAAAATATTCAATGTGGTATGGTCCAATTTGATTTAAAACATCCTTTTAAATGTATTCCTTTATAAATTGTGTGACTTTAAATGTTTTCAATATAAATAAATTGATATATCTCTAAAAGAGTTTAAATGATTTTATTATATTGTTTTCATATATGTTAATATCCTTTGATGTATTTAAATATTGATTAATATTGATTAATTTTTATAGAATCTTCCATTTTGTATTAAAGGGTTTATTAAATTTTTAATTTTGGATATTTTATTTTAATACCATAAATGGCGTATGGTTAAAGTATTAACATTTCGTATTCCAGTTTTAATACGAGTGTTTATGTTATATTTAAAACTTTTCTTATGAGGAATGTATTGGACATAATATGTGAAGGGTCGAGCCTATAATATCTCCTCGATTCATTTGTAGTTCTTATGAGATAAAATAGTTTCTTGGAAAATGGACTTGACATAATATTTATTTGTGGTATTGGCACAAGGCCTTCATGTAGTGGTTATGATGTTTAGAATTATACATTCACTCATTAAGAGATTAGTTATTTAGTATACAGGTGATAATTCAACTAGTAGATTATCCATGTAAATGTTTAAGTAGAATTATTTGATTTATTCATTAGATATTTTTCTGAGGATAATGTTTTAATTGGATTTTGTTTTATTTTTCTAACTTTCCTTAAAATTTTATGCAGTTTTTGATATCTTTCCCTATATTGTTTATCATTACTGATCATCTGAGCTCAACCATTTCTTAGGTTTTTTCCTAGGATACCAAGAAGGGTTTTATGATTAATATTCAGGGTTAATATATGTTAATAATGAATTTATCAAAGGATTATTTATGTAATGTTTTATGTTAGAAATTGTGATGTAAAATTCATGTATGTAATCTATTTTCCAAGAATGCTAAACTGATCGGTCCATCGGGACATGATTCCTTATAATCCTGCCAATTTATTAATATAGCACACCAGATCTGGCTTCTAGGGTTCGGGTGTTTCATTTGGTATCAAATTATGTTTAGAAACAACCATGGAAATAGATTTATAAAACTTACATTATAGATTATAACAAAAATATAGACTATGAGGATTAGTATAGAAGAATACCGTTGAATTTTGGTATAGTTGGAATCACATGTATATTACAAGAAAAAAATCCATATATTGAAAATATAAGTGGACATGGCCCTTGAATATATGTACCTAGGAGTGAAAACTCTGATAAGGTGTTCCTTTATTTAATCGGGGTAACCTGGTACATGAAAATGAGCCATACTACACACCTGGGTTGACGGTCCGGGGGGGATATACATAAGATAATTCAGATTTTATTTACCAACACTTACAATGTAGTTATGAGTAAATATGTCCTCAAAGGATCCATATTTATGATTAAGGATTAGATTTTGATTCTTTATTCAATTAATGTTAATTATTTTACTAGTTTGGGGTTTTTCATTTTGATTCATAACAAATGATACTATATTCAATTATGTAAAAATGGTTCATAGTGGAAGGAATGGAAACCATATCTATTAATTTTATACATGTGGGGATTTCAATCCAATTAAATATAATTAAAGTGGATTTGGTGATACAACTAGCGCTGAAAAACTTATAATTGTACGGGGACAGCTTAATCACGTTATGAAGAACAACCTTAACCATATGAAGAATCCAGATCCAAAACTCATAGGATAAATGTTAGACTACATCTGGAGATAAAAACCTCCAACATTCAATGGGACAAAAAATTAATTTTGGATATTTTATGGATAAGTACCTTATATAAAATACATCATTCTTTGGTAAGTAACAAAATGGAGAAAGTTATCATAGAGGTTTTCCATCACTCAGGTGATGCAGATCAATGGTGGTTATTAATTAAACACATGAAGAATGATAAAGAAGTAGAAAACATGGAATTAATGGATTTTAAAGAAATTTTCCTAGAAAAATACATTCCTTGTGAACAACGAGCTGATATCGAAAATAAATTTCTAAGACTGAGACATAAGGGGGATGAGAATGTCTCAAAGTCTAATGCTAACTTCAGAATATTAGCAATTCATTCTAGATACCACATATGTATCCCAATAAGTAATATCTGTTGATTATTATATGGGATAAAACCATACCTCTGACGGGAACTAGTCTCAAAATCTTTCACATCGTACGAACATATTGTCTCATGTGCTACCAAGATATAAAAGTAATTATCTATGATTATGACATTAAAGCGAAGTAATTGAATAAGAGACCATTGAGGGAAGATATAGATAAAGGTAAAAGGAGGAAAAATATTTTATCTTATGTGATAATTGATGAAAAAACAACCTAGTACATGCCTGAATGGAATGAGAGTATGTTAGAAATGCGGATAAAAAGGTCACTAGGCTCGTGATTGTGAGGGAAATTAACAAGTTATGAAATGATATAGTTTTTCAGATATGAGATATTATGTAAATGATTATCCAAAGAATCATAGAAATATATCGTGGAAGAAGCAAATAGATCAAGGCCAAGATTATTCTTTTACTATGGTCAAAGTAGAATAATTAATGTATTTTTGTACTTGGATTGAAGAATTATTATCAGGATATAATAAAACTGGGATATATATATAGGGATTGTAATATAGTAAAAAAAATTATTATGGTTTTAATATGATGAAGGTAATCATATAATCAGTATGTGAGATTAAGATAAACATTACATTGTTTGGGGAATCTCATTCTACAATAGATTTTGGAAATTTAAAGACCTTTTATATAGAGTTCAAAGAGATGTATTTTTTTTAATATAAAGAATGGAATAGATTTTTTTGAAATTTGGATAGTTTTTTTAAGGTTAAAACATTTCTAAAGGTTATTAATGGAATTTTATAATAATATTGTTTGATAAAAAGGTCACCCCATAGGTCGGGAAATAATCGGTCACATTGGACAGGGTTTTGAGAATCGAACCCACAACCGATGTGAGACAAGGATTTATCACATATCATTGACCTTACAAAATTCATAGGTTAGTATAACATGGTTTTATTTATTTAAATGGTATAAGAATAAAGTTTGACTATTATCCTATTATAATAAATAGAATATATTTTTATTTTGATTATCTTATGAAGAGAAAGATGAGTTTGTGGTAGGAATTAGTTAATAGATGAAACTCTACATGTAAATTAATTATGTTTCCCTATATTTGTAGTCTATGAAGTAGATTAATTATTCAACTCTAGGTAATATATCAGGTTTTCATAGTAAATTCTCTTTTAATGAATCAAATGGAATCTTGGATCATTATAGATTTATACATTTACAATTATTAACCTTTTCAAAATCGTGTTCTCCATATATTTCCATCAGAACACAATCATTAGTTTTTTCTTCCATAACCTTATTTTTTACATGAAATCCTAGTATTTGTTATCTACGTCGACCTTTATACTTCCCTTTCTTTATTTCAAAATAAGGGTACCATTAATCAATCTTCAATGTGGGATTTGAATAAATTTATTTTCAAAATTCCAACCAATAGTTTTTTATTTTGATTTTAAATTGTGAGGTTGCAATTTATTTAAGGAGGGGATAATTTAACACCCTGGGCAGGAAAAGTATTCGTCTTCATAATAATTCAATAGCTTGCGCTACATGAAACATTGATTTTGAGCGCACCATGACCTATCATACTAGTTGTTTAAAAAGATGATATTAATAGTATTAACCTGAATTTTTATTTTAAATAATAAATATAATTTTAAAATTAATAATATTCTTTTAATAGAAATAATATAAGGACAAATTCAATTTTTCAAACAAAAGAAGTATTTTTCAAAAATATAATGTTTTCCTCCATTTAATAGATATCCCTTTTTAAATAAAGTATTTGAATCCATTATATATTAAATTTTTAAAAATAAAATTATTTATTAGAAGAAGGATATAAAAATATACTTTGGATTGATTTTATTGTTTTTATGGTTACATTCATATTTGGATGAATAATGAAAAATTATGCATTTTAACTGAAAATTGCCATTTCATCTAATTTAATTATACTATTATATGATCCTTTTAATTTTTTTAAAGTGTAATTTGAAGATATTTTTATCATTTAATCCAATTTAGGTCATTATAAGTAATTTCTAATTTAAATTGGAAATAAGAACATGTCAATCTATTGATAGTTTTTACATCCTAAAAACCCACTTTCTGGTTTTAACAATGAGAATTAATTTTAAATTAATTTCCTCTTATTTTGTGTTTTAAATTTATAATAATGGATTTAATATTTGGAATTATAATGTCCAATGTTTATAAATTGGTACATTTTATTTCAATATATTATGAATATTAACATCACTAATTAATATTTTTACAATGGTTAAAGGGTAAATTAGATAAATAAAGGGAAAAATAATATTATAATAATTTAAAACTTCCCTAACACATGTCCTATTATTATTTAATGATCCGTGGGTAATTATAACAATACAGAGGCCTAATGTTTGGAATTTGGGATCCATTGGGTGTGATAATGGCAAGTTATAATAATTAATTTAAAGTAAAGAGAAAAATATCATAAACAAGTAACTTTTTACTAAAACAATTATAATACAAAGATATATAAATGATATATTTTCCTATAAATAGTCATTATAAATATATAAATACTTCATATATCATTGAATTTTATTTATAAATTTTAGATATTAAATAAATGAATTTATTTATGACACAATGATGATGTAGTGATTGCCTTATTTATAACAGAATCAAATAAATGATATTATAAATATTTTAATAAATATTATGTAAAATATTTCATGCCATACATAAATTCTATAGACTAATATTACATGTTAGGGATGAGTTAATGATTTTTTTTGAAGTAATAATGTTTTTATGACATTAAAGAAAATAGATTACTAAATAGTGTCAAAATTGAAAAAAATTATTTAAAAAAAACATTATTTAATTAAATGATATAAAAGTTAAAAACATATAATATTTTTTCAAAATACTTATATGGTGTTAAATAAATAATTAATGATCTACTTCGGGTTCTCTTGGAATTTTATAGTTAATATATTAACCATATAGTATAAAAATACAAAAAATAAATGGTAAGAGTTATCTTACTTAACTAAGGGTTAAATCCAAAAGATATGGTTATAATACTTACCTAAACATTTCTAAAACTTTTTGGTTGAACGGATTTTGATTCATCCTCTTATTACCCTCCAAATAAATTTATTTAAAACCATTAAAATTGAAAATCAATTTATAACTAATTAAAATTAAAAAATTTCCTATAGATCAGTTCACCTCTCCTATAGAAGGGAATTTCTCCTTATCTTTTATTCACACCTCCAAAGCCCTTTGGATTGGTCAAAAACTTATAAAATATCCTCTAGACTTCCTTAAATTTGTCATAGAGTCTACACATTGGGGTTAAAACCAACATAAGGAGTCCTTTTGTTCAAATCAAAAGGAGACACCCGAAGAAGTGGTAATAATTTTATCGACTCTTTTAATGTTCTTTTCATATTATAATTCCACCTTCTATGATGTTTACATACCAAATAATAAATAAAATATCATCCATTTAATAATATTTTATTGTAATCATGATAAAACAATATTCATCATTTTATCCATCATACGAATAATAATATCACCATGCATGAGTACGTATTTCTTACCATCTCGACATCATGGTGTAAATTTTGTTTCATATATAAATTATTTCAATGGATATAATGATTAAAATTATTGACTTAAATAAAAAATATAACAAAATATTATTTCTGTACAATTAATATTCCATCCAATTCGAAACCATTAAACCATTAATGAAATGATATCATCACTCATGTGTACGTACATTTTACTGTCTACCTGATGCGATAAGACTCATCTCCCACATTAACAATCCAAGAATAATTATATATATATTTAATAATTATAAAACATAATTTGTCTAATGTAATTATATATATATGTATATATATATCTACATATATTTACTTAACTTACATTCATTTAATAAGATAAAAAACTGAAACAACGTTTATGCGTACGTACGACCTACCGTCTCCAGGAATAGTGTTTTATATTTTTCCAATATATATCTTTTATAAATATTTATATAATTAATATATATGATATATAAATAAACTTATACATTTTTTAATTATGTAAATTATGATATATATAATATGATCAAGAAAAACATGGAAAAACATGTACAATAAACAAAGCGATTATTACCTAAAATATTTCATTAACATTGAATTGTTAATAAACATGTAATATAATGGTATAAGAGAATCATATATGACATAATAAATATTATTATGATTCTGATATAAGTTATTAAATTTTTTTTAAAGCATTATATAGGAGTTTTAGACATGGAGTATTGGACCTAAGGTAAGGGTTAATTTCAAAATCTCATTATTATCAGAGACTATTTATGCATAAGTGTTATCCTAGATATATTTATCATTTATTCCATGTTTATTAAAAATGTTTCCAAAAAGAATATTTTTAAGGTTTTATTTAAGGTAATATTTTACTAAAACATCATTATAAATGTTTTAATGATTTATACTCCAAAAACATTTTCATTAATGTCCATATATTCAAAATGGTTATAATAAATTTTTTAAATGTACATAAATGTTTAAACTGTTAGTTCCATTCAAAAGTTTCAAAGTGGTATGTGAAATATTGATTAAAAAATTCCTTTTAATTGTATTATTTTATAAATTTTCTGAATTTTAATGTTTTCAAAGACAAAAAAGGTATATTCCTCTAAAAAAATTTATGATTTTATTAGATTATTCTCATTTATGTCAATATCCTTTGTTGGATTTTAGGCTTAATTGAGATTTATTTATTTTGATACAATAAACAATATTGTATTGAAGGGTTTCTAATATATTTTAACATGGATGTTCTATTTTAATACCATTTATCTTTTATCTTTTAAGTATCAACATTTTATATTCATGATTTAATATGAGAGTTTATGTTATGTTTCACCATTTTCATATGAGAAATGTATTGGTCTTTGTAAGTGATGGGTGGGGCCCTCTATAGCCCATAAATGCTTCTATTGGTCTCATTAGACTATCTAGTGTCTTAGAAAAAATCCTTGACAAAATATATGGGTATAATCTTGGTACAAGGCCTTGAGATAGTGGTTATGATGTTCGAAATTATGTATTCTCTCATTATGATATTATTTATTGATTTTACATGTGATTATTCAACAAGTATAATATGCATGTTAATTTTTAAATTGAATTATTTGATTTATTCATGCCATATTATGCTGAATATAATGTTTTAAAGGGATTTTGTTTTATTTTTGTGCATTTCCATAAACTTTGATGCTTATTTGTGATAGCTTATGTTATATTGTTTATCATTAAAGATAATCTTAGCTCACCCATTTCTTATGTTTTATTTTCCCAAGATGCCAAGAAGTGTTTTATGATTGATATGTAGGGTTAATCTAGGGTATTAATGGTTTTCATAATGGACTATCTATATTGTGCTTTATGTTTGAAATTAGGATGTAATGTTCATGTATGTAATCTATTTTACAAGACTACTATATTGATTACTCTTTCGGAACATGATTCGTTGTAATAATGCCAATGTATTAAAATAATATACTAACTCATGGCTTTTGGGGTTGGGGAGTTATACAGAAATTAGGCTACTGGGATTTTTTCCATACCTATGGAATAACTCAATAAATCAATTGTGTCCCCTATTCTATTTTTGAAACCGGATATTACATCTTTATCACTACAACCTTCCAAGAGTTTGTGAAATCACCACTAGTAGATAAAGGCTCATGAATAGGATCCCATGAGAGTACCTATGTCATTCTAGATTCTTCTAGATTTCATAAACCCTTTATTGGACGTATGGGAACCTCCTCATAAAAGGATCAATTATCACTAGAGGATTCAAAATAAGTACTGATTAATTTTATTAAATTGGATGAACCATTTATTGATAAATAATACTCTTATGAAGCTATATTTGAACTCAGTAATTAGGAATGAGGCTTTAGAGTGGAAAGGTATCAAGGATGGTGAAACTATGGTAGACCCTAATGGTCTATAATTGTTTTCAGTGAATCTATATATAATGTTGAGACATCATGACATGAACTCCAGTGATCTCAATAAGAACATTGATTTTATTTTGAATGATTTTGGTATTGTTTATGGGATGTTGAATTAGAATTCAATCTTCTAAAAAAATTGTATTCTCAACCGGAAAATGTGGTATGTTCAACTCAGCATAACCCATAGGTTGTAAGCATATTGACGTGTTTGATATAATGGATGGAGTTTTCAGTGATGTCCTCTTCACTCTCTAAAACTCAAGAAATATCATGGAAATGACCATATTCTTGTGGTCCATATAATATAAATATTAATTAATATTACTGTCTTATAAGATAAATTCTAAACAAAGATTCCCATTGTCATTCCACAGAGCAAGATGAATCCTTTTTGAAGGTTATTTAAATCCATTATGAGTACAAGACTAAATATGTTGTACCTAAGAAATATCATACAATACTCAATCTAGTAATTGTAATATGGTCATTTTCTTAACTAGATTACGACAAAGAAATTTATATACATAAGAATATAAGGACCTTGTACATATCAAACAAGTTATATGATACTGAAATCTATTGGACCTACATTGATAATGGAGTTGGGATTAACCCAATCCAATCCCAAAAACTATGATTCTTGAGATATAATGAAAATTATTAATTTATTTTAACACGGAAATACATTGGTATGATAATAGTGAGATGAAACCTACTAAAAGGATCAAACTCAAAACATAGTTTACATACCACATTATTAACTATTTTCAAATGATTTTCTTCCAATATATGTATTTCAATTCCCTTTTTCAGAGTCCCTCAATCCATATGAATATAACAATGTACACATTGAAGAATTAGTGATTAAAATATCATATCAAATTTATTTTTGTTTTAATATACAATAAAGATACTCTTTTGATTCTAGGAACTTAAAATATATATAAAAAATTTAAAATAATGGGGAGGGGAAACAACCGATGGTAGATTGTTTCATAAAAATCTCTTATCATAATGGAATGGTTGTTTCTTATATTGTTAAATATATTTAACTTAGTGAATAAAATGTGTTTGATAAATATAAAATTGTGGCGATGACACTTTATTTTAGTTTTAATTGGGTATTATGGGTCACATTGGAAAATATGATAAAACCCTTAATAACTATCTAATAATATTATGGTCTTATAGATAATTATGGTAAGTCACTATCGTAGATATAGGAAAATGATTAGTGATAGTCCTTGAGGGTCAATCTTTCCCTTGGGTGTCTCCATCATAATGTGAGTCGAGCTGATATCTTGTTAACCCATTCGAGACTCTTTAATGGAGTTGATACAACTCCTAAAAGAATAATTTTATGAGGTCTACGAATGTATTCTACCATTCCCATGGTAATAACTATAACATGTGAACCCAATCACTAAAAAAATGATATGATCTAAATGAAGATAATATGTTGACCATATTGTATAAAAAATATTAATATTATAGTCTACATTATTCTATCAATGATATTGTAAATAATGAAGATGAAATCAAGGATACATCTATAATTCTCAAGGATGATTTTCATACCACCTTCAATGAACATTTATCGGATAATTTGGGTATGTAAAATTTTCTGTGACATTTACTGCTTAATTTCCTGAAAAACCATAATAAAAATTATAATTACATATTCTTTTTTATGAAATATTTCTTTGATTTCTTGTAGAACTATGTAAAAATGGTCAGATTTGAACCCCATGTATCCATTTAACATTTGGACTTACCAGATAACCCCCATGTTTATAAAAAGAAGCAATAAGAATGCCACAAAAACATATTTCCAACATAGAAATTGAATTTTGTGAACTGCTCACGGAAAAAATAATACAATATTTTCAATACATGATTTTCCTCACTTTTATTATTCCTATAAAAAACCATACTCGTAAGATCCATGTTTTTAGTGATCTCAACTGACATTTTCAAAATAATGATTTCCTAGTCTCAATAATGGGTTTCTTTATCTTTTTAGTGGAATTATTACAAGATCTATCTTTCAGGGATGAGTATTCAAGATATAACTATATCTTGATGGGAATAGAAGATAAAGATTCTAGTTTATTCAAGTATGACCAAGTGGTATTTTTTTATGTCTAATTCCATTTTTCATGAAAATTGATGAAACTATATATAACCATGTGATGCACAATACAATCAAATCCATTATGGGTATAATCATGGATTTCTATATGGAAAATATAGTCCTCAATTATTAAAAATATCATGATCATCAAGTTTATCTCAATGTATTTTTCAATAAATTATGGTAATATAGATTGAATACTAACCCCATAAAATGAACTATAGGGGAAACATTAATGAAATTCCCAAAAATCCTGGTAAGATATATCCACATCCAAGTTGACCCTAAACAGACCAAACTGATACTCAATATTCATTCTCCTTGAAATCATATGTAATTGAAGGGACTCTATTGATGTCCTAAATATACCAGGTTCTTTATATCTAACCCCTATGGTAGCTATCTTACCTTCACGAAGCAAATGAATAATGGGGTTAGTTATCAATGTGATGAAGACCTTCCTAAAGCCTATAATAATCTCATGAAACATCTCTTCTATCCGAAAATAATTTTAATTTTCATATAAGGAAATCCTCACATATTATATCTAGCGATCCTAGAGAGATCATTATATTCCATCCATGATTAACATAATGACATGTTAAAGGATAACAATCGTCAATTTATCAACTAAACAATATGAGATACTAAAGTATAATATTATAATATGAGGAAAAATTCATTTCATTTATTTTCATAGTTCAAAATAAGATACACTATTTCCAACACAAGTAGGTCCACTTGGACTCTAATTCAAACATACTAAAGTAAATACTTAGACTCTATATGTCAACTGGGAGTCATGCATAGTGGGTGGTCATTTTGAAACATCTTGACATGTAGTTCTTATATACAATAGGTTTTAAATAGAACGTATTTATATATTTCCACACAACACACCATATTTTATGGACATCAATTTTGAAAATTAACGTCCCCAATAAATAGGTCTTCTCAAAAACCGAATCTTTCCAAACATGAGATATATAATTTTATGGTACCTATGATATCTCAATATGTAAAATGAAAAAAACATAAAATTAAGATGCGTAGAATTCAGGTTGGTTTTCAACTCCCAAAAAATTAGTTTCTCTATCTAACTTTAATCTATTATATTGATGAACTATAAATGTTTTAGAATAAAAATACCTCACTATATACTTGAAGACAGATTAATAGCCACTCATGTCTTTACTAAATATCAATTGTGATTCCATGATTATATGAAAATCAATAATGACTACTCTATGAAGAAGGAATGTTGATTCACTTTATCGATTTTTATATGAGGGTTTATGCGAATATTACCATTAGCTCTATAAATCTATTGTATAACACTTTTTTAGAAATACTAATAAAATGGATTAGCCTATACAACTATAACATCGAAGACCCAGACTATGATGACATGATCATTTTTGTTATTTATCATAGGATCCTATGAACATTAATAAATACTATTATGGAATATATTTATAAAAAAACCAACCCTTATCATGGTGAACATATAACCTCCCCAATAGATACCACAATTGAGTAGATTATCCCATAATGGAATACCCTAATAGCCAAATTCCACATTAGATCAAGCCATGGTGGAATAGATAACTCATCAGATATTTAACATTATCCTTTATAATATATTTCATTCCTAGAAGGTCCTCAATAAAAAAATATTTGATGAAGTAATCGTGTGTTTCAATGAAGGAGTATTGACTCCCACTATTATAAAGGAAGTTCATGTTGGGGACTATGGCACCCAACAACCATGAACCATGAAATTAAATTAAATTTTTTAAATTGGACATTTCTCCCCATCAATAATATTGGACTTCATGTAATTCATGAAGAAATTACATTCATATTATATTTATCAAAACCTCATCTATAATACTTCAGAATTATAACATTACACTAAATAATCATAACCATTTTTCATTTGGCGGATATATATTTCGGTTTTATACCCTCCGTCTAAAACCATATAGTTTCGGTATATTCTGACATATACCAATTCCTTTTCTAAATTAGGAAATGTGGTTCCCCTAAATGAATTTAGAACAACATGAATTATTAATTCATTGAAGTATATTACCATAAACAATTTTTGTGTCCCTCACACAATATTGACTGAAAATGGAAGAAATTATATTCTTTCGAATTAAATTATATATACTATGAAAATAATATCTTGTTTAACCATTCACACACACATATATCTTGTAATAGCCAATGTATATATATGGCCCTAATAAAACTCTATATAATACCCTTTTGATGATATCAGATAAGAAATAGAAGTGTGGGTTAAATAAAATCCTCCAAAATTTATTATATTATACCAGCACAACCCGTATTTTTAGACAAGTGACCTCATACTCCCTTGTATACATGAAAATGGAAGTCCTATCTTTTGAGGTCTAACTTCTATTACATTTCATGTCCATTTGAAATAATCTATATGAAAATGAAAATTCTTATATTCTTGTTGATGGATTATAAAAAAACAATTAGAAAAGGTTATATAGAATATGAAACCAATATATCTTTCATAATCAAGTCATTAATGAATTAATAAATAAATTTTCCATCCACTTCATCATCTATGGAAAACATTTGTTGGAGCTGAGAACTCTCATGATACCTCAGAAGAAACCACCAAAGTTGGATAAAAAATAAGAATAACGTAACACGATTTATATAAAGAAATCCAATGGATCATACACATATATTATCCTAAATAGAGAATGTATCATGATTTACACTAATATAATATCTCTCATGATTTTTTTCTTAATTTCACACAAATATAAAATTTACTACAACATGAAAATAAATTGCATCACATATAGTTTTCTCCATAGGTGTCACAACTAGGTCCCGGTAATAGTACAAACACCCCACCTTAACATGGTCATCGGGTCCTGGCCCACCAGGTACCACCAATTACCCCGAAGACACATGGTCCCCACCATGGGGCCCACCCACGTGCTTGAACGGGTCATTAGACTAATAACAGTCCGCAAAGGCCAACACATTTAATTTCTAGTGTGATTTGTCCTCACTCGCACACACCCTGGGAAACATCCCAGAGGGTCACCAATCTTGATCACTACTCCAGGCCACGCATGCTTAAATATGGAGTTCCAATGAGATAGGCTCCAAAAAAGGTAGGTGCACCTTATTGACATGAGTCCTATAATTTATTCATTTAAACCTTTATCATTCAGGGGTGTTAAAATAAACCCAGGATGTCCACCACACTTATTTCTGGGTACCACCTTTGAAACTAATTTGTCTTGACCTATCCCCTAGGGCCCGTATCATGAAAACCCCAAGGATGCCTGAAATAGGCCACGGGCTAGCGACTAGCACCAAAAGCGTAAATCCTTAAACTGGGAAGTCATTGCCTTTATAAATATAAACAAACACATCAGAGTACACAACTAGAAGAAAAACACTAAGTAAAACTGTATAAAAAAGATGTGATGGAATGTAAATGGTGATAGAAAGGCAAGCCCAACAGGAAAGTACAAGTACAATTGAAAGCAAGTACAATTGAAGAAAAGTAAAGAGGCTACTGGGTCATCCTCCCGGGTTCCTACCTGAAGGGTAGGTATAGATGGCCTCCTCAACACTCCATGTCCGTCTGTCTCCTCTGTGCACCATCACATCGAGTGATCAACCTTGGGGTACCATCCAGTCCTGCTACTCTCTGCCTCAGTGAGCATTGTCTCTCGTCTGCAACCAACACAACGAGGTGCGACAATAGCCTGTGCATGGGTGAGTATAACGATACTTAGTAGGGACCACGTTACCCTCATGCTCTCCCTAAATCCAACAAGAATAAACCACAAAGAATGAAATCAACAGATAACCATTACTTAGGTATATTCCCATACATATACCTATGTTATCTAGTAACCCATCTCAATCATGAGGAAAATAAAAATTTCCTTGACTCATCTCAAACCAAGATTTTTATTAAACTCATCCCTCGGATTCTGGAGAACTCCTTCTCTACTGAGTATAACGTGTCTATCATGTCACACATAGGCGCTCCCCACTAACTTGGACTGCAGAGTTACTCCTCCTGTCGAGTACAGTGGATCTGATGTGCTCACACATAGGTGCTTCCCAACGTGGGTCTGCTGCACTCACACAAACGCACTCCCCTGGTAGCCTGTTGAGGTACTCCACATGTCGAGTACCATGGGTCCCCCACACTCAAACAAAGGAGTTCTCTAATTTTTATCTTCCATGCCCACACAAAGGCGCTCCCCACTAGTCAAGTTGAATCACTCCGAGTCGAATCGGTCAGTAGTCATCAAGTCTCATCCAGTAACTAGGTTACCGAACAAATGCTTGCTCGTATGTAGGAGATCCGCTCCACAAGCTATGGGTGAAAACTCCAACTGTCATGAATCTCCACATAGAAGTATCTCAAAGTTCCATCACATCATAGGGGTCTCAACCTAATAGACGGAGCATCAATCGGACGCCCGGTCTATTAGTTATTAGCCCATTAGTATAGGGGGCCTAGTTGTATTCATGTACAATAGAACCTGACAGTATCTCAACTATACACCAAACTCTAATGGGGTATTTTCGAAGGGACGTCTTTACTCCACGAATACTAGCGCTGCTGAAGGTTCGTCAAATGGACGTTTGGTTCGAAAGATATGGACCAAGAAGTTAATGGGTCAGTAATGGGTCTGGTTCCTATCAGACCCGGTCGGACCGACTCAGCTCAACCTAGTCTGGGCCGACCCGGTCTAGGTCGACCGAGTCATTATCGATAGGCCTGACCCGTTTCCCAGGTCTGCTGGGCTCAACCCAGCGGACTGTGAGTGCGGTTCAGCCTGGAGGTCACCACGTAGGCGACTCGGCCAGAAGGCCGGGGCCGGTTCGGCCAGCGCCGCAAGGGGTGCGGTTCGGGCGACTCGGTCTGGGTGGTCGGCCAGTCAGGAGACCAGTGGGAAAGTCACACAGAGCGCGGGCTGGCCGCTGGTGCACTGGGTAGGGCCCGATAGGGGTCGGGCATGCGGTGGGGGCGCGGACAGGGCTCCAGGCAGGCCATGGGGGCACTAAGCAGGCCGTGGTAGGGGCCGGGCAGGCCGCGGTAGGGGCCGGGCAGGCCGCGGTAGGGGCCACGTAGGCTGCGGCAGGGGCCGAGATGGCCATGGGGCACTAACAGGGAATCAGGCCGGGCATAGGGGAGCCGGGAAGGGCGCGACTGTTGCCGGGAAGGCTCAGGGGCACCGGGCAGGGCGTCGGGCAGGGCCCGGTAGGGGCCGGGCTGGAAGGCTACCCACCGGGCAGAGCACGGAGAGGCCGTAGGTAGGTGGGAAGCGCGCCCGACAGTTTGTCGCGAGGCCATGGGTATGTAGGCCCAGCACCGCTCGGGCAGGCGGGGGTCGGCCAGAAGCTTCGGTGCATGACGAAACCGGCAACGATGAAGGCCGCGCGACCCGCGTCCTCTGCGAATTGAGATGCCTCCATGGCACAATGAAGCTTCCGGACAGCCATCGTCAGCCTGAGCGGTGCTCGGCCTGCCTAACTACCACATACCGTCGCCCTGCTCGGGGCGTGACACGCCTACCCACGGCCTCCCGGCACCCTACTAGGCGCATGGTCCACCTACCCACAGCCTCGACGTGCCCCGCCCCGGCACCCCCGCGGCCTGCACGGCCACTGCCGCGCCCTGCTCGGCGCCCCTGTGCACTGCCAGGTGCCCTCCAGGCGCCCTGTGGGCTGCCCGGTGCCGTACCGCCACCCCCGCGGCCTACCCAGCCCATGCCGCGGCCTGCCCAGCACCCCTGCGGCTTGTCTAGCGCCCTTCCAGTGCCCCCACAGCCTGCCCTGCCCGTGTCGCGCCCTACCCGGCGCACCTGTGGCCAGCCCGTGCTTCGTGCGGACTGCCTGCTGGTCTCTCGACCATCCGACTTTCCGGTCCGGGTCGCCCAAGCCGCGCCCCTCGCGGTGCCAGTCAAATCAGCCCTGGCCTTTCGACTGAGTCGCCTACGTGGTGACCTCCAGGACGAACCACCCTCGCAATCCACTGGGCCAGGCCCAGTGGATCGGGCCTAAACATAACGGGATGACCCGACCAACAGGCTGGTTCACACCCAACGAGACTGACCGGGTTGACCCAGACCGGGTCATCCCAGAATGGGTTGGGAATAGTCGGTCCCACTTGGTCGGACCAGACCTGGGACCATTATTGACCCATTACCTTCTTTGGGCCATATCTTTGGCACTGAACGTCCGTTTGACGAACCGTCAGTGGTGCCTATATTCTTGGAGCGAAGCCGTCCCTTTTAGAATACCCCACTGGAGTTCGTGGTATAGTTGAGATATGATCAGGTTGGATCGTACATGAATCCAACCGGGCCCTCAGGACTAAAAGGCTAATAACTAATAGACCGGTCGTATGATTGATGCATTGTCTATTGCGTTCAGACACCTATGATGTGGCAGACCATTGAGATACTTCGATGAGGGACTTTGTGATAGTTTTATTTTCGACCAGTTTCTTGTGGAGAGGATCTTTTAGAGACAAGAATTCATTTGTCCAAGAACCTAGTAGCTGGCTGAGACTTTATGAATGCTGATTGATTCAACTCAGAGTGATTCGACTAGCCCAGTGGGGAGCACCTCTGTGTGATCACGGTAGACCCATGGTGGGGAGCACCTCTGTGTGAGTGTGGAAGTCCCATGGTAATCGACAAGTGGAGTACCTTTGCAGGCTACCAGGGGAGCACCTCTGTGTGAGCACATCAGACCCACGATGGGGAGTGCCTCTGTGTGGGCGCAACAGATCCATAGTACTCAACAGGAGGAGTACCTCAGCTGCCCATGTTAGTGGGAAGCCCCTCCTTGCGATGTGGAAGTCCCACTATACTCAATGGAGAAGGATTTCTCCAGAAGCCGGGGGTTCAGTTTAATAAAAACCCTGGTTTGAGCTGAGCCAATGAATTTTTCGTTTTCCTCATGATTGAGATGGGTTACTAGATAACTTAGGTATACGTATGGGCATATATCTAATTAATGGCTATATATTTATTTCATACTTTGTGATTTTTCCTTTTTGTATTTAGTGAGACCTTGAGGGTCTCAGGGACTTTACTGAGTATCGTAATACTCACCCCTGCACAGGATATGCCCGCACCTCATTGTGTAGGTAGCAGATGACGGGCAGTGCTGACAGAGGCAGAGAGTAATAGGACTGGAAGGTACCCAGAGGTGGATCACTCGGTGTGATGGTACACGGAGGAGACAGACGGACGTGGAGTGCTGAGGAGGGCATCTATACCTACCCTTTAGGTGGGAACCCCAGAGGACAACCTAGTAGCTGCTTTACTTTTCTTCAGTCTTACTTGCTTTCATTTTCACTTGTACATTCCTGTTGGGCTTGTATTTCCAGCCGATTTTTCTTTCCATCAATTCTTTTGTATACAGTGTTACGTAGTGTTTTTCTTCCAGTTGTGTACTTTGATATGTTTTTTACAGCTATAAAGGCCATGCATTCCCAGTTTAATGATTTATGCTTTTGGTGCTAGTCGCCAATCCCTAGCCTATGGAAGATGGGCTTAGGGTAGTCATGATACGGGCCCAGAGGGACGAGTCATAAAAATATGAATTTAATTTGTATGCCATAAATCACACTACATATGATTTTAAAAAAATACAGAAATGGACATAGTTTTATAACCTAAAAATGCATGATTTCTGAGTTATTATCACATGATCTTAAACTACATGATATATTTTCCATCCCATTATAATTTAAACTTTATAGAGTGTTCTATCCAACGTGAACAAAAAAATCTATTATTTGTCTATTTATTTATGCAATGATTCATAAATCCCCTGCCATATATATGATTTTGACCTTAATGATGGTATTATTTCCTCAAGGATTTAATGTCAATGGGTATATTTTATGATCTTAATGTAATTTTTCATGTGACCTTTGAAAAATAATTCACTTACTAGAACTACTTGTATCTTGATTCCTATTACCATGGGATATATAGTGATGCCTTGATCTAAAATATAAAACGCAACACCAAATCCCATCTTTATGTTAGATATCACATAGAATATGAGACCTATACAATGTCAAATCATCACTTCTCATCATCATACATATAAATGTGACCATTTACGGATTTCTTGGTATTAATAAAAAATTTAAATTTATTTTCCTCCTTTGTGGTTCTATATTAACTGTCAATATTATTACCATTTCCTATCCACTTGACTATAATATATATTAAGGCATTATAAGAATTATGTGCGTCTTGAAAACCCCTATCAAATTTAAACTAATTTATATCTAATTTTTGTGGATATTTCATTCATGTTGGGTTCATAAATGACCCATAATTATTTTAAATCCATATTTATCTTCCCCAATAAATGTGTCAGATGTTTCCAGAGGATACTTATTATAAATATTTATACATTGGTTCCTATTATCAATGGATATGTATTGATGTGTAGGATCCAATTTTCAGGTCTATTAATAGACAATATTATATTTTTACCTAATAATTGGATTCATAGTATCTCACATAAGGTTTATCATAAGAAAACGACAGTAGAGGAAATCCACCCCCACTATCTCTTGTGCCTGAGACTTATGAGTGAAAATAATCATTACTGAAAACCACAAAAGGAATGATTGTAGTTTTCAAATAATATATAGTAATTAAAAATGAGATAATATTGTACCAAAATAATTAATCATTTTCTAAAATGACCATTAAATATAGAATAGTGCACAAGTTCTCCCTTATTCATGTCGAGTATTCGTTAACCCCCACCACAAGGTCTTTTATGTGTGGGTTGATTCCTATTTTCAAAAGATGAATATATAAATATAAATTAACTACCTTAGACTCATTAATATGCATCATCCCAATAAAACACCAATTTCATTTTAGTTTATGACACTCCATCAATTCAAGTTGGGTATTCTCTAATAAATCAACATTAAGATGAGACCTCAACAAATATATTATGAGCTGGATCTATGAAAATCCATCTACATTAACATCATTATAATATATTAGGGTGGTCCATTCTATAAAACCTAATCTTCTTAATGTGTTCTAGATCTGTATAGGATTATTTGATATATGATTCATTATATATAATCCTACAATGGGATACAATACCCCTCCTATAGCGAATGGTTTCATAATATTATAGATCTCTTTATTCAACTTTTCTTTTCCATTTTGCATCTCAAACCTAGGAGATCATAACTTCCCACTGCATATGAATTGGATTTGTATAGAGACTGCTTATAAGAACTATATGTGGCTTGATTATTTTTTCCACGATATATAGTGAAATATATGATATGTATCTTTGAAGTAACTACAATATTTTCCTTTTATCTAGGATCTCTCAGTGTTTTGTAATCCCTCAATTCACATCAATAAATTGTCCTGAACCATGAATTGGGACACCATATATCAAGACTCAAATCTTATACCTAGGGTATAAATATAGTGTTTACTTCTTATTTTTATCTTTTAGTCAAAAAATTACCCAATAAATAACTATAGGTATCACGATTTATCTTATTATAGTATAAATGTTGATATCAATATTATATATCTTGGTCCCAACCACATATTCCATCACAATCATTCTCCTCTTGGTGTATAGACTCATAATTCACATAGGGTATTTATGAATTAGTCTCTATGCTAGGATTCCATAAATTTGAAAAAAAAAACAATGTGGGGATTGATTAATGTCATTTCATGATTTATAGTGACATATATGGTATATATATCAGACCCATACATAATTTATCATCCCTTTCCACTATCTTTTAACATTCCATAATATCCCAGCCTTGGGTAGATTTTCCTAGAGTTTTCTCATCAGTATTGAATATCTATTTTCCATAGACTATAATAAATATCTTGATCTATGGAATCGCCATAAATATTTAATGTACATTTATAATTAGAACAATCAAATACAAATGTACACATATACATGGTAATGGTATTCATGTCACAATACTCAACAAACCAACCAGAGGCATGACTCATCCTAAGGGGAATACCATCTAATCCAATGATCCCTAAACAAAACTATCATGAAACCACTCTTGTCAATTTTTTCAGTTATCATCCTTACCATGATTATTCTATTTCATCACTAACAAACACAAATACTACACCTTATGATTTACAACATTCACCTTCATAGTAAAATTATTGTATCAAACATATGGATCTTAAATGACATTTGGATTATCATATCACACATTTCATAGTTGGGTTTGGAAACATGACCAAAAGCTTCATGAACCCCTATATGTGATTGTATATTTAGTATATTAATCTTATTCACATTTTAAAATAAACTTTCCATTACTATATAAACTATTTAATATTTTGGTCAATGATACTTGATCTTGAAACCGCAATAACCATTTTTTTAGAACTATGGCATGAAACATTGTGCACATTTTCAATGGATGAATATTATAATGGAGGACCACACTCATAAAATTATGGATAACCATATACAAATAATAGACACACAACCTAAACCTTCAACTTTTTTTTCAAAGTTGTCTGGCCTTTAAACCCTAGAAACTATTGATTTAATATTCATAAAATAAAATTACATGAAACAATCATTTAGATGGTATATAAAGGAATCCAGAACATATTCATTCTAGGATTACTTGTCACTTTTTTCTCTATAGAAATCCTCCTATTTTTTCAACACTCTATGAACGTAAACACCAACATCATTAGTATTACAGCTGATATCTTAAACTGAAAAAGTTAATATTCATAGTCTCTCCAAGATGAAAAACACTAAATGGAATCAAGTGAAAATATTTAGTCTCTACTCACTTGGTATTCACATATCATCTATTTGGAATATTTGAGAATTTAAAAACGGAAAAGAAATAAATATTCTTAGGTTGAAACTCACAAAGGGTTCCCTAATAAAAAAATTGAGTTTCTATCCTTAAATATTTTCACTATATATGACCTAGGAAGAATTTAGGGAATTTAAATAAATGAAATAATTCCTGTAAGGACAACTATTTAACCATATAAAATTTACTCATTTATTTCCAAGTACATTATCTAAGGGAAAAAGAAAACAACACTTTTTTTCTTATATATATTTTATTAGATGATTTTATAAAATATATTAATGTGTAATTTCAAGGTACATGAAACCATTTGAGAATTGTAATACAAATTCAAAATTCTAGTTCCTTATTTAATTATAATGATTTTTGGAACTCCATAATATCCAAATGAACAAACCTTGTCTTATGGTGATGGAAAATGTGATTGTATATTTATACCACCTATATCTCTATATGAGTATGTGTGTAAATACCCCAATCATGTGACCCATAGTTGGAAGTTAATTTATTACATTGGTAAAAAATTCAAGGATTCACATCATGATGAAAACAATTGAGTAGTATATTTTGTAAAGTAGATACCTAGAAGAAATCAACATCATAATTGAAAACATAAAATAAAAAAAATGTTATCTCCAAGTGATTCTTTATTCATCATAGAATATACCTACCTAACAATCTTATAACACATACTGGTATCTTGGGGAAAATAAAACAAAAAAAATGGATGAGATAATATGATTAGTAAGGGTTTCTGTAAAATAAAAGCTATCTTAAATAAAAAAAGATAATCAACATGGAATGAAAAATCACGGAAACAGATGTCATTTAAATCAATTACATAAGCATAATATGGAATGAATAAATGATGATAGAATTATGGAAATTCAATAATCTCATAATCTTGAACCATATCCTCAGATATTTTAACATATCGAATAATAACATGGGAATTAATAATTGATATCATAATGATGGAATTCATCATGATCAACATCAATGATGTACCTTAAAAAAGGTGTCTTAAATCTATAAGTAGAAACCCATCGAATTTGGCCAATATATTTGTCTCATGAGACCCATCGATACATCATGAGTACATCTATAACCAATCCCCACCAATTACGTGGTTAGTCAAATTCATTCATAATCAAAAGGGTTGAATCATAATCAATATAAGAATTAATGTTGATAAAATATATAATGTGTTAATATATACACCAATCATATAAACATAATCACAAAATTTCAAGAATAATATAATGAATGATAAGGATATTTTACATAATTAGTCAAATTGATCATAATGCATAAAATGAATGAGTCATGTAGATATCAAAAAAAAATTCCCATGTAGATCACAGCTACAGAAAAGCTTTTATGACATCAATAAATATAAATACAATAAAATATTTATTAAAAACATTGTGTATAAGAAAGAAAAATTATTAAATTGAAAAAAAATCAGTCTAGTGCGGGTTTTATGAAAACATGGTTAGGTTTAGGAAGAGAATTAAGTAATTTAGAAAACAATTAATGATAAATGGATGTAACTCTTTTAGGGAAACTATTGTTTTTACCTTTTAGGGATGGATATACCACTTTTGGGGATAATTTATCACCCCATTTTCTATTAAGTAACCATTTACTGGTTCTTTTTATTTATATAATGTATGCAGGTGAATTTTGGGTGGTTTTAGAGATATTTTTTAATTTTGGGAAGATTTTTTACATGTACATGATTAGATAACAGTTTGGAAAAAATTTGAAAGACCTATAGGAAACCGTGCGTACTGAGATATTGGAAAAAGAGAAGACGCATAGGTGATACACAATTTTTACAAACACTACAAAGCCTAGTTGAAACTGTCCACTTTGGAAAATGGAATTGTTCCTTTTGAGATAGTTTATTTGGCATGGTTGGATCATGGTTTGGAGACTGTGTGAGGAAACTGTGTGAGGTTCATCCATAAGGCAGTAGCTTGCACAATGTTTTCCAAACCGTGTGACTAAAACATGCGTGAAAAAAAACTAGATCCTAAAAGGTGGATATGGATCAGTTTACTGTTTTAATTCATCATTTATTCTCCAAATTTTCCTAATGTAGGATTTATCTCTCTCAATGTTAATGCATGTTTCTCCCATTGATCATGGTTTGATCCAATGACTTTACTTGGTGATGTTAAGCCTTAATTTTCTGATAAGAGATCTTTCTCAATCGTTATTGATAGATTTATTAGATATACTTATCATTTTCCTTCATTTTCATGGATATATTCCTGTTTTCGGACGATCTAAGGCTTAATATTGAAAAAATAATAACAAGTGGATTGGTTTATGATAGGTAAATAGATCTAATGTGATTTTGGGGGGTTTAAACAAGATTTTTTGAATTTTTCATTCTGTTTATCATTTTTCAAAAATTATTCAGGTATATGGAGTCAATCTAGACTCCTCTCACTAGAAATGATTGGATTAGTTTCAAAATGGTTTAGTTATGGTTTTTTATTGTGAATTTTTGGTGAAAAGTATGATATAAATAATTTATAGTGACAATTTATAGGGTTTAGTAAAGATATAAAATCATTGTAATCGGTTGTGAAAAGTTATTTGGTTTCATAATTATAAATTTATATTTTGAAATTTGGAATTGATGTATTTTTTAAATGAACATTTGGAAAATGGTATTCAATAATTTTTTTAATTAAATGGGTTTGACATGGTTTTTGGGCTTATTTTGTAGTGTGTGATCATATTGTATTGTTAGGAAAAAATTTGAACTTGTGCTCGGTAAAAAAATTGTAATGTAACATGGGATATTATTACCTTGTGATGACATAGTAGATTGATGAGAAACTATTCATGATTATGTAACTTTCATAACAAATCATGTATGGTTGGTTGTGTGGATATTTGGAGTAAATTGGTTAGGTTAAAAATGGTATGTGAAATGATTCAAATAATTGTTTGGATGATTTTCATGGAAATACGAGTTGTTTGAGAAAAATAGTTTACTTTGAATTTTTTTTATTACTAGTTATAAACTATTTTATAAAATTTTCATATAGATTTTTATATAAATTTTTCTACCTTTTCCATCATAATTGCATGATTAGGAAAGTAACTGTGGAAAACCTACTGAGTTTTAGTACTCCCCCCTACTTTCTAAGTTTGGTACTTTCATAAATGTCAACTATAAAGACATGGGAAACAATAAATTTTCACACATATTTATAAATAGCTCATGATACATGATATTTTTTTTAATGTTGGATAATAATTCTTGTAGAGCCTTGGAGTTATAGTTGTCTTCGTGTCTAATTGGTATATAGTCTTCCACAATTTACTTTGATTTTCGTTTTGTCTTCTGATGTGGTACATTAATTTAGATTGAATATAATAAATTAAATGTTTAGTATTAATTAACATATATCCTTAATAATATCATGTTTTATCTCTTTTTTGGTTTGTTGTTTTATTTTCAAAATGGAAAATCGTCCCCCCACATATATTGAAGTCGTTCATAATTTATTGCTAGCCATTGGCATCTTAGAGATATCAATTAAGGAAAAGTGATGTATAACTAGCATTCAAGACAAATATAAGGGGAATTATGTTTTAATAATAATATTTATATTATCATATATTACCTTATTATAATATCTTATTACCCATTTGATTAAAATCATTCTTTATTTTCACTATTTCAGGTGTTTATTACGATGTTTGTCGAGTATATATTAACTTGTTACTTGTTTTTCCAATCATGGTTTAGTAATAGATATAATGTAATACATGAAATAAATACAGTATATATTCAATATTAATGTATTTATAATAATCCATAATATTTGGATAATTGAAATGGAAGGCACAGCTCATGGAGACGGTAGGTCATACGTATTCATGAACGCTAGTTCAATTTCATTGATTTATTAATATAATGATAGGTAAATTATATATATCTATATTAAAAATATAGTATCATATATATGACATTTATAATAAATATTTTTATTAAAACAATCCTTTATAAGTTATATGTATAGTGTAAAGGATTCACATCGCTTTGAGGGGGTGGTAGTCAATTCATCCACAAACATTGTTAATGTATTTACAAAAATTGAAGTAAGAAAGGTATGTGTTATAAAATAATTAAAAAATGAAAAATATATTATAAAATATATATATCTTATATAAAAATAGTTTTCATCATATTTCCAACCACGACAGGAGGTAATGAATGATCGAACAATCATCATTTCATCAGGTTTTTGTTCGCCATATACATAAATTGTATGATTGTTACCCATTACATAGAAGTGTGTGAATGTGTAGGTTGAAAACATAAAATAAAAACATATTAGTATATTTATGATAATTTTTTTGGTTATATAATCATGGAATAAGAAGAGTTTAGGTGGTGGAGAATGTAAATAAAACTGAAGAGCATGAGGAATGAACCTCTTAATCAGTTAACTCCTTTTGATTTTAACTACAAGGATTCCATGATTGAATTTATGACCATGATTCACCTACTAGGTTGAGAGGAGGTATTCTAAGAATATATATGTGAGTTATTTTTTAAGAAAAAGTGTCTTGATATGTGTGAGGAAGTGGGATGCATGAGTGCCTTTTTATAGTGGAGGACGAGTGACACTATTGTAAATTTGGGAAAAAGGAATTCAACCCATGTATTCCCAATGAAATTGGATCCATTAATGGACTACATTTTATCAGGGGTATAATAGGGTCAAAATATATCAATTATAGGGATTTTGGATATGTTTCTCAGTCATATGGGCCAGTAATTTTATGGATTAGTCCTTTATTTCGTTTAATTTCACCTTAATCATAGTAATTAATATTAATTACATTCACTAATAAATTTTTTCAAAAAAACATTTCAATTTATTACACCTTACAAAATTTTATTATTTTAAATATGGAATCCATTTTTCTAAATTCCAACCACAAAAGTGGAATAAATTAATTTAAATTGAATCTTGAAAATGTGATACCAATAGAGGTTTTTATAAAAAATGGTCAATAGTTTGAAAACATTTTATATTAAATTTCAAAGAGAAAATGATTAAAATTTCATTAATTATATTAATTTATAATAAATTAATATAATATAACTTTATAAAGAAATAAAATTATAATTTACTCTTATTCAAAAATTATATGGAAAAATAGTTTTGAATTAAAAATCATTATATTTCACTATTCATTAAAAATGATGCTTCACAGAAAAATAACACAAATTCACCCTAACCTCATTATTATGTCCATATTTAAAATAATAATTTTATTATGATTTATAATATTTATATGTGTATCCAAAAATGTTTTTAAATTAAGTTATCTATTAAAAAGAATTAAAATTGTCTCAATTAAAATATAGATTTTTATGAAAAAAGGTTGGATTATTCTTATGTTATGTCTAAAAAATATTTTGAATGAAAACCAAAAATATTTTATTGAATAAAAATAAATATATAAAATAAATATCAATTATAAATATTAATTAATTTAATTTATTAGGAAAAAAAGTATTGTGAGCATAAAAATAATTTTCTATGAGAACACTCTCTTTATATTCAGTTAGTTCTTATATCTATCTATAATTATTATGTAACCAATGAATTCATTTAATATGTATTTAAAATGCATATTTTAATAATTTAGTTAATCTTATTCAGAAGTGATAATTTAATATCAAGTTTATATCTTATTATATTAAATAATAACATTTTAATAATATATCATTCTTCAGTAAAACTCATTCTACCATGTAACAGAAGCTATTGAAGAAACTCATTGTTGCGTGTGATGTATGCTAACTAACTATCCCATGAATTGAAAGTTATAATATATATTAAATTTATTTAAAATAGTAAATATATTATAAATTCCTTGTAAATTATATTACCTTATTTATTTTTTGTGTAATATCATACACATTATGGAATAATATATTTGTACATCATATCTTTAGGGAATTTCATTTTCCTAACATTGTTTAACTAGTATGCTCAAAATTTAAATTTGATATTGGTGATAGATTTTTTGATTTTTTCTACTTTTTAAATACCACATCTTGATTAGGATTAACATGAATTTCTCTATAAAAGAGAGAATAGAAGTAAAAAAGGTCACATGGAATAACATATAACTAGGCCTCAATATAATGAATCATTATTTGAAAGTAGAGATACCTAATTAGAGTAAAAGTGTAAATATTTATATGGTGTGATTAAGGTCACAAAAACAATTTAATGATGGATGTGAACTTTAGGGTCCCAAATTCATAAAAAAGTGATGATTTAGAAGATCATATTTTTTTAAAAAAATTATGGTATTAGTATATCTTTTTTAAAATATCCTTTTCATAATGATGAGTAATTCCTTTACTAAACAGGAATAAATGGAAATTTATGACATGATACATATATATTTCATATGAAAAATTCCATATTTTTGTTGTGGTATGATCATATCATAATTCATCCATTAATTCATGTAATGGGTATCCAAAAATTAACATTGATCCCTAATACACTGAAATAAACATTTAAGGGTTCATATGGCCCTTAAAAGAGTGATAAGTATAACTGACGGTCTCTAAATATTCTTCAAATTGAATATTGTTTATAAATTAATCTATAAAATTATTAAGTGATACTAATAATTCGAAATTACTATTTATTCGTCAAAATTTTGTAACTAAAATAATTACACATTAATGAGGACATTACATAGGCCAATGGTAGGTGTGAACCCATTACTTTTCTTCAACAATGGGTTCATGACCCACTGCCTTTTCAAGAATTATTGGTTTTCACCCAACATACATTTAGTACATTTCTAAAACCATATTAATAAAATTTATTAAAATAAATATGATGAAATTCCTTGAAATTTAATCAATACATTTATTACATTTTTAAATACTATCCAAATTCATATATAAATCATCCATTTCATTTAAACATTGGTCATTGCTTGTTCTAATGTATATCCTAAGACATTAATTTATAAAAATACATAATAATGGTTTATAATGGAAATATGAATTATCCTGACCATATCCCCTAGGAGTATTAAGCCAGGTGTGTAGTGAGGCCCTATGTTATGTACTAGTTTATGATGAGTCAGAACTAACGCACCCTATTAAAGTTTTTACTCCTAGGTATATTCTTCTAGATCCATGTCCATATGTAGTATCCAGATAGATAAATATTTTAAAAAAGACCCATAAAATCTCAACTCCACCCAAAATTTCTATTTTTCTTATATTCATCTCCTCAAAATCTACCTTATATAAATGTTCTCTAATATAAGTTTCCCTAATTATAGTTCCCAAGTTTTCTACTAAACATTCGCTTGTATCGACGATAGTGTACTAATCCTACAGAGCCCATATCAAGTTTCTATTACCATAATAATGGAATTATTACAAGGAATAAAATCTAGAATGACTAATCAATTTAGTTTTCTTGGTAAAATAGATACATACATGAGTTATGTATTATAAATTAATTCACTAATTAAAACATGATTTTTTTTCTTTTTAGGATAGATTTATTTAATCTAGTATATCCCATCATATCTTCCAAATTAGAGATATTATATTACTATGGAAGGAAAACATAATAAGGTCTAACTAAAATTCATAGTAATTATTAATCACAATGTTAGATGTAATGAATCAATGGGAATATTAATTAAGGGATATTATATAATGGATCATAAATACCATGTAGTTAAAAAAATTAGATGGATGTCAACAAATAATATAGAAGTGTAATAACTGGAATCACATATCATTCAAATAATTAGATATGGAAAATTAAACATAGAAATGTAATAAATTTAAACACATGAAATTTTATCAACAAATTCAGAATGACATGAATCCATAAATATACAGATGAAAATCATATGGGATAAATAATAACAGGATAGAAATTTAGGAAATCATTAATTATTTAATTTCATGTATTATTCACATGATAAAATCTGTTGTCATGATATATCCTCCAAATAGTGTGAAATATGGGTAGAAACTTGTCTATTTAGTTTGGGAAAAAACACAAAGTTTTTTCTCTGACCAATTTTTTCTCATAAGACTACTAATGCATTGATGGGCTTTCATTAACTCGTCCCCAACCTATCGGAACTACCTTATATGGTACCCAACCAATGGATTTCATGTCCCATAAATTCCTCATATCTAATATAAAATACGCCTTACCAAATATCTTTATTGAATAAAGGATAAAAATTTAAAAATATTTCACCAAATAATCAAATTAATTTCAAAGTAAACATCGTATGAAAAATAGTACACAGTTATAAAAATAATCATATCAATAAAAATCATATGGATATATAGGGGGAACTAAAAGACAAATGATCATATAAAATTAAAATTTTCAATATAAAAAAAGAATCACGAAATTGAATTTGAATACTATATTTGGATAAATTTATCATAAACCATACATAGGAAGATAAAGGATGGAATCAACACAAAATATTTCAAGGGGAGTAAAAATAATCGTTTTTTTGATTCTGTTGAAAAAAATAAGATAAATTCATTATAAACATTTGTTAAGAAATTATTTTTGGTTTTTAAAAACAATTTTGAAAAAAAATATTATTGAAAATCACTTTTGTAAACATTTTCTTTACAAATTATATTTTTATACATATAATGTAAGCTTCAATGAAATAATGGAGAACACATTAGTACATTTTTTATGAGGTAAAAGAATATCCATTTTTCATGGATAAATGTTTATAAAGACACCTTTTTAAAAAATATATAAAAATATTACTTTGTTAACATTACAAAAATAAAAAAAGGGTAAGAATATTTTTAATAAATAATTTTTTAAATGACTTTTTATTAATCCTTTTTATAAAACATGATTTTTAGTAGAAAATTATTTCTCCAACTAAAGAGAGAAATGATGTCGGGTTTATTTATATTATTTTCTAAAACATTTTGAGTAATAAAGTGAAAAATACTGGTAAAAATAAATGAGAAAAGTCATGAATAATTAGATTTGATGAAAATTAAATTGTTTATTGAATAATGATTAGTTAATTTCCATGAATGGAAATGAAATATCATTAAAATTATTCTTGAGGAAAATAACCTTTAAACCTTACAAAGTGTTCCACAACACTTTGAATATTTATAAATAATATTCTTAATTATTTAATAAAATTAAATTATTGTTTTAAATACCATATAGATAAAATAACTCATGATATAACATATCTAACTGGGCTATAGTTTCACCCGAAAAAATGAAGAATGTTGTATTAATTACATATGGATCACATAATGAAATGTGAGACAAGAATCCATTACATTACTTTTCATTTTTGGTTGAACATATGTTGACCTTCGGTATAAGTGATTTAAACATATCAATAACTTATAATAGAACCATAATCATATTTATAATATAATATATTAACTCTTAAAAATATTTTATTACCTATTTGATAATAATCATTGATTTTTATCACTATTTCGGGTGTTAATTGTCTAGTTTGTCGAGTCGATTTTAACTTGTAACATTTTATTCCTATTACTGTTTCATCATCTAAATAAAGTAAACCATGATGTAAAGGAAAAAATATTTTAAATATTAATGTATTTATAACAATCCATAAAATTTTTAAATAAGAAATGTAAATCACTCTTCGTGGAGATGGTAGGCTGTACATAAGCATCAATGCTACATTCATTTATTTTTCTATTAAAAGTAATAAAATTAAATGTTATATATGTTTATGATAACTAAATTATCATATATATGTCATATATTTTACATAGGTTTATTAAAACCACCAATTATAAATTCAATGTGTTGTGTAAATGATCCAAATCGATTTTTGAGGGAGATAGTATACACATCGACAAATGATGCTATCATATTTTACAAAAATGGAAAGAATCAATGTATATGTTATAAAATAATTAAACAATAATAAATACATTATAAATGATATATATATATATATATATATCATATATAAACATATTTCCTAACATATTCACCACCATTATAGGTGGTAAAGGAAGAATTTAAATCATCGTTTCATGACATGGCATTTCACCATACACATAAATGGTAATATTATTACCCGTTAGATGGATATGTGTATAATTTTAGGTCAAAAACATACCATAAAAAATATCATTATATTTTAGATAATTTTAATACTATAAAATAATTGAATAATAAGAGTTTAGGGGGTGGATAATGAAAATAACACTAAAGATCTTAGTGAAAGATGTTACCTCTTAATTTTGTAACCCCTTTTGTTTTGCACAAAAGGAATTCCATGGATGAATTTATGATGTATTTTAGGATTATAGGTTCTGGGGAGGTATTTGTAGGATCTATTTTGGATTATCTTTGTCAAACCATAGTGTTTTGATAGGTTTGAGGATGTGAGTTCCATGAGTTCCTTTTTATAGTTGAGGAGGTGTGTCGCTCTTGTAAATTTTGGAAAAGGGAATTCCACCCACGTTTTCCCATTGAGAGTGGATCCAATAATGTACCAAATTAGATAAAAGGGATTATAGGATCTAAATATGTCCATATATTTATTTTTTTACATGTTTCTAGGTCATTTTGGTCCTTATGTTTATGGTTTAGTCCATAGTTATGCTTAATTTCACCTTAATCACTTTAATTATTTTTTATTACTTTTTGAATAATTTTGGTAAAAGACTAATTTGACCTTATTATAAATTGTATCATATTAGTATTCTGAATAGGGAACGAAAATTTTCAAATTCCAATCTCATAAGTCACATAAATTAATTAAAATTTAATCCTATAGATAGGATGACAATATGGGTTTTTAAAATAAGATTTGAATGTTTATAGAGTTTTTATATTCAATATCAAAGTAAAATTGAATCACAAGAAATAAATTGGTTTAATTGATAAAAAATAATCTAAATAAAACTTAATACCCATTAAAATTAAAATTTAACCATATTAATAATTATTATGAAAAAGTAGTTTTGAATTATAATTCATTATTTTTCTCAATTTGTTAAAATATGATTCTTTACTGAAAAATACAAAAACATCCCCGTAACCTATTTATTAAGTTTTTATATAAAATATTAGGTTCATTTTGAAATTTAATATTTATAAAATTTTCAAATTTGGATATATAATTGGTTCTCCATTAAAATGATATAAAACTACCTTAATAAAAATATGGGTTTTTATGCATAAAATTGGATTTATTCATACCTTATGCCTCTTGAATCAGTTTATGAATAAAAAATATTAAATTTTTTAAATTATATATATATATATATTACCATAATAAAAATACATAATTTAATTTAATTTAATTTAATTGTATTAAACAGCTTTGTGAGAATAAAAATAGATATCTTTAAAAAAATTCCCCTTATATTCAATTGGTTCTTATACTAATTTCTAATTAATTTGTATCAAATTAATTCATTTAATATTTTGTTTAAAACATACATGTTCATAAGTTATTTAATTATATTAATAATTTCTAATTTAATATCTAGTTTATATTTTAATATATTAAGTAATAATATTTTAATTATATATTATTTTTTAATAAAACATGGTCTGGCGTGTAAGACAAGATATTGAAGATACACATTTTCTGTGTGACATATGATAAATCAGTTTCATGCAAATTGAAATCTATTAAATATATTTATTTTATTTAAAATCATAAATATTTTATAATCTATAGGGTTATTATATTTCTTTACGTGATTAGTGTTGCGTGTCACACATGTTATCGAATACCACATTCCAACATTATATTTTCAGGGCATTACAACTGAATAGTTTTTTTTTCTTTATAAAATAGATATATACTAAAAATTCACATAATAATGGAAAAAAATTAAATATATAAAGTGTTTTATTTGAGAATTATATAATACCTCATAGTGTGTCTCTGCATTTCAATCCCAAAACACATCCGGGTATCATGGGGAAAATAATAAATAAGAATGATGTGAGATCAAAATCTTAGATTGGGTATATGTAAAATGAAATCAATAAAGATTATATAATTAAAAGAAATATATAAAGGTTAATAACAAAAAAAATTCCATTAAAAATAATTACATAATCATAATATGAAAGGAATAGATTAGTATCATATAAATCCATATAAAGAATCACAAAACCATGCCACATATCTAGTGAAATTATAAAAAATTGAATAATCACATTGACAATTATAAATCACTAACAATGAGGGAATTCATAATTCTAAACCAATGAGACATATATCCAGTACATTTCAAAATACAATTTAAATTTATTGGTTGAAACCTATATAATTTGGTTAACTAATTTTTCTTCTGATACCTTTCAATGGATTGAGGCGATATATATAATTGATCCCCACCATTCACATTATATGATTAAATAATTCATCATAGGTAAGGGTTAATACATAATAAACGTAATTTTTTTTAAAAAACTATCATACTAAATGTGAATACATACCCTAATCTGATAAACATAATCATCAACCACCCAGAAAAATATGATGAATGGAAAAAAAATTTAGATACTCTATAAAATTGATCATAAAACATCCAAATAAATTTTAATGATGATTTAAATACAAAATATTCTTATTGAATCATAAGTAAAATATATGTTTGATGTCATCCATGAATATAAATACAATAAAATTTTCCTTAAAAACATTCATCAGGAAAATAACCTTTTCGCTTTGAAAGCCTCTATAAGGAAATTCATAAAAAATTTAAAAAAAATTATTTTATAATTTTTTTTGAAAATTTTAAAATAATATTTACAAAATTGGTTTGTCATTAAAGGGGTATATTCTCTTCATGGAATATATGTTAAAACAAGGATTCTATTCTCATTTTAAATAAATTCTAAATGTGTCTTATTTTGAAAATGCCATGAATATTTAATTAACATTATTTAATTAAAATGGTTTAAATTCATTTTTTAATAATTTGGAAATTATTAAAAACATTTTCTAGAATTTTTTCTGAAATCTTGGATTTTGAGGGAAAATATTTTTAACTATAGAGGAAAATAAATATATATTTTATTAAAAACAGTTTCTCAATAATTTTATATACCAATGAGTGGAAAATGGTTCTATTATTTGAAAATTTTCATTACTAATCATAGGATAAGAAAATACGATTTATTTTTTGATAAAAATATCAAATAACTCCCCAAATGTAGAGTTAAACAAAAATTATCCTTGATAATGATGAGATATTGGAATAAATCCCTACCACATTGGTAACTTATGAATCATAAAAAACATGAAAAAAACAACTTAAAATGAATGTTTATATACCTTTAATATAATTATATTTAAGATATAGTATATAAAAAATGGTATTATATACATTACATAATGTAATAAGTGTTGAATATGGTGTATATCTCATGCACATAAAAGTGAGACGAGAAACACTTACCTCATGTTCAAATTCAATCATACGTGTTATAAAATCATTAATTATAAATTTATATTTATTATATATATATATTAAGTTAACATAATCATATATATCATACCATTAATTATTCAATTATTTCATTTTAGCAGCTATTTATTAATAATTCTCTACTAAAATCATTATTTAATGTGATAATTAATTGATTTTTCATATATGTTTTAGGTTGGAAATTTTATTCATTCTAATTAGATAATGGTTATATAATATATATATAAATTTTTACCATGACATAAATATAATATATTAATTTATAATAATTTATATTCATTTATTATCTTTAGATTTTAAAAATAGATTGCACCATTCATAGAGATGGTAGGTCGTATGTATACATGAAAACGAGATACATTTCCTTAGATGAATGGAAAAAAGTAAAATTAATACTAATGTTCCCTTTTAGAATAGTTATAGTTTCATATGTATATTTTTTATTTATAAAATTCATACTTATTACTATCCATGTTAAAATTAAATGAAAAAAATTTCACATCACTACGAGGAGGTGGTAATCCACACACACACATTTCTGATGTTTTTATTTTCCAACAGATTATATATAAAGAAGTTATATTTGATATTATATTTCTATAAGTATATTTATGTCACAAAAATAACATATATAAATTAAATTTAACCCCAATTCCTCTCATGTAATGTGTAAATACTTGAATCAAATTTCTTTGTGGGGAAGTAGTCCGCCATACACATATGTGACATTATCATATCCTAAACGTAATGGAAATGAAAAATTTATATGTGATATTATATTTACATAATTAATTAACTATCATTAATATCATATAAATATGTTAAATCCTTCATTATATCCATCTATGAATGTTGGTGATAAAAACCAGATTAAATTAGTTTTGGAGGCGGTAGTCCTCCGTAACCATGACTAACAATTTTATTTTCCATTTGATGGTAGTGGAGATAGATATGGATTATTCTATTAACATAATATCATATTAATATATAATATATAATTTTTTTATTCTATTATTATAGTTTAATAAGTTTTTTAGTGTGTGGAAAAACATATAACCCAAATATGCACATTATGAATTTTACCTCTCCTTCATAGAGTATATTTCATTTTATACCTAATCATTTCATAGAAGGGATTACTAATCAATATATGGAAAAATGGATTAGTTTATGGATGTAATTAGTTTAGGTTTTAGGTATTGTGTGACCCAAATTATTTTTTATGTATGAAGAGGGTAAGTAAGTTTGTGACTTTTTATAAGTGGGGTGGAGGACACAGATGGATTTTTTCTAAAGATAAATTGATACCCACATTTTGACAGTGACACAATAATAAAAAACATCTAATTTAAGAAATTTTTGTTTAAAATTTCTATTTTTTCCATAAAATTTTCATTGGAAACGATTTTGGTCATTTTCATCCCCAATATTTTTAGATTACCCCCATAAAAATACTATTTTAACCTTAGCCGCCAAAGATAATATTTCCTATTTTAATAATTCATTAAGCTAAAAATTTATGATGAACATTGATATAAAATAAAGTAGTATGATTAAAAATTTAGAATCCATTTTACAAAATTCAATTCATATAAGTGTGTAAATTCATTTTAATATTAAACCACAGACAGAGTGACAAAACCGTTTTCTAAAGAGACAATTTTCATAAGTAAACGATGTTTCAATATAAAAATAAATATTAAATTGATTAAAAATAATAATTTTTTAAATTGTAATATAATTATTCAAATTAAAAATTAAAACCATTTTTAAATATAATTTATCTTTCCATATAATTTAAATCAAAATTCAGTTCATAATAAATATAAATAAATTTCCTTATTCTTCAAAAAAAGTATTTTCAAAATATTCTCATAAAATTCATCCAATGTAAAATTTTACATTTAGAATAAAAAATTAAATTTATTTTATAAAATATAGTTTCATAAATTTTTAAAATACAATTTTATATTGGGATACTAAAGAGAAAGAAATGTTTCATTTAGAAAAAATAATGTTTATCGGAAAATATTTCATTCTCTTTAAAATGGTTTATATTTTATTTTAATCAATTGATAACCATAAAATTTATTTTATACATTTTTAAAACATATAATGAGTATAAATTAGTTATTATTACTCATAAACACCATGTTCATGGCTAGGTTATAATGGTCATGATTATATAATAATATTTTAATAGAGTATCATGTTTCTTTTATGACAGGTTTTCCATGCATTGTAATCTTTCAAAGATATTAGAATTATCTAAAAAATATTATCATAAAGCCTCAAAGTGTTAAATTATATTTTAATTATTTTTTTGTGTGTCATATAATGAATCAAATATGATGTACTAGTTCTAAAATCTTAGGGTGTTACAATGGGCATTAAAGGTTTCCACATCTCATGAATGAATAGGTTAAACATAGCCTATATCAATGGAAAATTTATTTTCATATCTATTTCACCAATATTCATATATTATTCTCAATCTATCATACCTATATAATTCCATGGTTACACATTTATAATCCAGCTAAATAATCTATAAAAATCATTTGATGAAGTGTTTTTAGAGCTTTGATTTATATGATACATCCACATATAGTGTTCAAGTTGATTAATTTACAGTGAAAATTCCTATTTTTAGTTCCTCATAGTATCGTTAATGGATAGTCAAAGTGATATATAAGATCAAATAATTACAATGGTATTATATATAAAAATAGTATAACTTATTTAACAAAAATTGATAGAAAAATAACTCAAATCATCATCTTAATGGATTCTAAAATCCAAGGAGGGGATAATATCAATGAGCATCTACAATATGCTTTCTATCAACTATCAGGGTCAGATTAGTGATCAATTTGAGAAATATATAACCCGATGAAGTTCTTTAATTCATAAAATATCTAACTTCCCCTATAATAGTATCTCACATTCGTTAATGATATAATACCTTCTTTCTTTTTAATATTCATTATAAATAAGTACATGTTATCACATTTTCTCGAGTATATTGACCAACTAGATAAAAATGTGGTTTGATAAGGCTACTAGTTGTGTAGTAAAAATTCACTATTTACTAACCATCATATAATATTGAGGTAACTCCAAAAGTTTCATGTGCATAAGAAATGATTGAAAGAATAACAACCTCAACCCATGTGAGCTCTATCCAAGTATTCTCGTGCTACTCCCTCTCATAAAAAACATCTATCTTATAATTCTAGATTTTTTTATAATCAAAACCACCATACCCCATATGAGTGAAAATATATTAAATATGTGTGCCTTATAGAATAATTTCCCATTATGAATCTCAGGGATCAACAACTAGGTTTTCTACTACATCATATGCTGAATGGAACACAAAATTGTAAGGAAATCTGGGTATAAACTAGATCCCATTGGGTTACCTAGAATATACGGTTGCATTGTGTCACATTATTTGCACATGATATCAATGTTTTTAATTCTCTATTGAATATTAAATTAAATGGATACAATATAAATGGAATTGTGTATATGATTCTATGGGTATTATACTAATATTATTATAGTGACTAGCCATATGAGACATATATATCCGAAATCAAATAACACAATTGAATAAAAATAAAATAAAATTTTACCTCTATTATTAAAAATAACAATTTCACCATTTTTCACTATTATATTATGAGGTCCAACTAGAATATCCTCAATTTTTTATGTATCCCCCCATCCAATGTATTATGTTGAGAACTGGAAATTATCTTCATATCCATCTCCATCTCATCATCTGGGGTGATTAGCCCATTTTTTTAAGGTATACCTCCCCACACATTCCTAGTTAATCCTTATAAGAGTTTCCGAAAAGATTTATAATTGTAATGGAAGTCATTTGTGATGAAATTTATAATTTTTTCTTTGATAAACGTAAGACATACGACATTATTGAGACATATTAATTGAATAAAGTTAGATTTGTCATAGTCTGTCATTGATAACTACTAATTACATATTGAAAACACTCTGTTTGTAAAAATTGAGGGTGATTAATGATTCCTCCCTCATTAACTCATATATCAAAACATAATATCTAGACTTAGTCCCAAGAATGTCCTCTACCAAGGCCAAAATCATAGTGAATAGAACATCAGTCTATGGTGTAAGGAACACATTAGTTATAATGAGGTATTTGTATTTGAATATCAGTGCTTCCCAAATTTGTTTTTTGGACTCTACACTATTTCATTAAAGTTTTACTGTATCCTAGTTTACTAATCATTCTTAATTATTACTACATGATGAGTAAGGTACTGAGGTTAGAATAAAAACTTTCAATATTTCATCTAGAAAATATTGTGGGGCAATGAATCAAACTTGGATATCTTACTTACTAAATAGGGGTTTATTAAAAAAGAGGGCATGTTCTTCTTTCTAACCATCTAGGATTTTTTTTATAAAGATACTTCATTGAGGTATTAGATTCCATAGATCCAATGAGTTGATATATTAACATAGAAAGGGGTAAGGAAGAGAATAAATGATTTTTTAAACCAATCTGTCATTTTGGTGAAATTTCTATGTTGAAAGTATTTCATAATTCCACCGGTGATAAAATAGGGTTAGAGGGATATATGACCTTTCTTTTGAGATATACGATACAGATAATATTAATGTATATAGTGGATCCCATCCCCCACCTCTAACATTATCCTTTACCTACGAAAAATCTTTACCTATTCTAGTGTGTTTGACCCTGCAACACTGTCTACTAGTATGATACCCTTGAAATACTAAGAGGAACAAATAGGAAAATAAAATACACAAAAACTATTTAAAGAAATAGGATGATAAATGTATGTTTTCGACAAACATGGATATCTAAAGACAAAAAATTTAGAGGAGTTTCATCTTCTACTAATGGTGGAATCTATATCATTATCAACAGATTGGTTAATGACCCCTTTCACATTCTCATTATCAAGTATCTCCCACACATGTTGATAAGATAGGATACAGTCATAAAATATATGTAGAAGAAATTATATCTCATGGATATATAAGATAACATAATATATATTTTTATTAAGCAATATGCTCACCATATATTTCACATTCCATATCTATAGGATTAATACATCACCATGATACACAGCCTAAAGATCCTCTACACTATCGATGATTTTCTAAAAACTCTAGGAATGTAAGACCTTGATATATATATATATATAAATCATTGATATTCTTAATATCCATTTATATTTGGATTTTTTATTGCATGTGAGCTTCTAACTGGGAACTATATCTATGATTCTAGAATGGTCGCCTCACCATAGACTCATAAATAACTTACCTCTCAATAATGATTTGTTGGGAAGAACAAGTGCACTACCAATATAGACGACCAAATAATTCATCCATGATGACCTTATTTCATGGCTTCCTATATCCCCACATCCCTTTATATATAGATATGTCCCTACTAACATCACGGGTTTTTTATGTATCATCGGGAAATGAGGACATCCAGGAGTGTGAATATAAAAATTATATACCAATAGTGTCATTTCATGTGGTTGGTATAATCACAACATTGGTTGTTTCCTAGGTAGTCATCAAGCATAAATATCATTCCACCATTAGAATTATCTTATTTCTAGAATGTGTTGTTAAAAATAATACATATCATTTTAGTATAAAAAACTAGTGTGAGAATATATATGTCCCATAAGCCTTAAAAATGTTTTCATAGTCCACCTATATAAACAATATTTCATCTTGTATAGTTAGAATGTAGGACAACCTATCATACCTAGAAAAACCATCATCCATGATTTTACCCATGGAAACATCCCCATTAGAAAAGACATTGAAAACTGAATGTAATTTTAGAAACATAATGGAATCATGATTTTTAATTTGGAGGTGAAGAATGATTAATAAAGATTAGTTAAATGGATTAAACATGGATTACATAATCTCAATAATATGTGGAATTCATATGATTTAATGTGTCATAGTAGGTAACCTCTAAACACACATAATGTCTTAAGATACATAATGGTGACTTCCCTTTGTATATGACAAGTATGAACTAGAAGATATTAGTGAGTATCAGTGTTTCTATTCCAATATGTCTTCCATTTTGATTTCTTTGACACCATCAAAAACATATCGTTCCTTTCCCTTATATGTGAGTAATGTACCGGTAGAATATATCCAATAAGAACATCAAGAGAATGGTACTGAGGTGGGTCCAATGGTTTATGTCTAATTAAACAAAATAACCCCATAATTTACAATAAAATCCTTATAGTCTTATACAATAGGTGAGAAAATATCCATTGTTATACATCATGTTTGATACTATAAGATGATTTTAGGATGGTCATTCTACATGATTGACTAGGAAAACATTCATCAACTTATCAATAGAAATGTGTATCTATGGGTGGCGATGAATTCATATAGAATTCATGAATTTACTGAACAGATAATGTAGAAATGGGGGTGTTCACCTTGAATCTCTCCATGTTGCCTTCAAGGGAAGGAATTCATCATATATGGAAATAAGTATTGGATCCTTTAAAATATTATACACTTCCGAAAGTGTTATTCCACTTCCCCATTCGGTAGGTGGAAGGTGTTGGTATGAGGCTCTAACTAACCACTATCTTGGGATAATGTATGTGTTCTTGTAAAAATATATCTAATATATGCAGTACAAACCATAGATTTCTATTTTCTTTAGTATAATTTCACATTTTTTCCATTTTTGTGAACCAGAATGAAGACATCCATTTGGTCTTGATCTGATTTTTGATGTTCAAATTCTGGACTTTGTTCCACCCATGGATTTGATCATTGGGTTTCTAATGGTAGAAATAGTCATTATAATGAATTTTTATCTATGGATAATAATGGTAGTTTTGGGGATTTTCTTCTTTATTGTACTAATTTTTTGATAGGCTATTTGTAACCCTGTTAATATGAAACCCCTGGGTGATATGTTCATCACATCCCGATTTTTATAGTGAGTAAACCAATAGTCCAATAGATTTTAATTTGGAATCAGGATATCAATATGAATTATCATCCCATGGTTTTAGATGGGATATATTTCTAATGTTTTGTGTAATATCCTGATATTTTGAAATAACACAATATTGGATAGCATATACGACACACAACATTGAGCATAAATGAACCATGAAATTTTATTATTTTAAAATGGAAATTATAAACAAGAAACTGAATTGATGGTTATAAATAGTAGTAAAAAATTCATCAAATATGTAAAAAATTATTCAACTTTATAAAAATATATTGATTAGTTATAGGGGAAAAAAATTTAACACCTCGAGTTTTTAAGAATAATTTTTTTCTTGAATAAATTAAATTTCCTTGAGATATTGTATTAAACACAACACTAAGTTAAGATTACAAAACCTTAAACAGTGGGTTATATTTCATAACATAAAACACAAAGTGAATCTTATGCTATATGAAATAATGGGTTATATTGTTTTACACATGAGACTATGTTTTTAACAGAATTGCGATATATTATTGTTATAATTATTTAAACGCAACAACTATAACCGACAATTTAAACACATAGAAATGAATAGTAATAAATTGTTTTAAAAAAAATATTAATTATAAATTTTTTATATAAATAAATAACATGGATAAAAAATATGTAATTTTTTATAAGTCTTTATATGTTTCAAAAAATAAAATTATTTCAACAAATATAATTAAGCTTTTTTTGAAAGTTAATAAAATTAATTTTTGGATGATTTATAAAATTAATTAGAAAAAAAAATTATTTTTATATTATCATTTAAAAATTATCTCAGTGTGATGTTTTGATATATTTCTAAAAAGCATCATTTTTTGTTGAATATTGAAAAATATTGAATTTTAATTGAAAATGACTTTTCATTTAATTTATTTTTAAATATACTTTTATTTGAAATGTGTTTTAAAATAAAATTAGTTCAATTATTCATCAATTAATCCAATATAGGTAATTTGGATCAATTTAATATTTAATTATGATATAAATCATTTTAAACTACTAATGTTTTCTTTTTCGAAAGCCACATTCTCATCGCGACTACATGATTAATTTTTAATTTATTTTTCCACATATATGAATGGAAGTAGAAAATAATGATTCAAAATTTTTAATTAACTAAATTTAAATTATATAATAATTTCAAATTATCTTGTTACCAAAATAAATAGTACACCTAGTAAAAAGTAATTATCATGTTTAATGTTAAAATGGTTTCACCATGGGTGGGGCGGTTACCTTGTTACCACATCACTCCAGTCATTATACTTGCCTTAATAAAATACATCCTTCTAGTTAATAGAAATCATTTTGGTATGGTAGGCTCTTATATAGTGACAGACATTGTGCACAGGGCCTGAGAATGAATTCAGTACCATATGGCTGACCGACAATTACAAGTGATTCTGACATCATAGAGCGGTGGTGGGGGGTTAAACAGAACCATAATTGGTTAAAAATAACCCATGATTCTCAAAAAACTATGTTATAGACATATTTACACCTTATCAATTATATCCTTTATAATGGTCCACTATTAGAACCTTGTGACATGAAAAAACATGGGTGGAATTCTTTATTTAAAAAAATTAATAGTGTGCCACTCACATTACTTATAAAGGGCCACCCATTATCCTATCCCCTTAAAACTATGAGAAACATTTATATAATCCATGACCTACCCAAATAACTTATAAAATTCCATAATATCATCCAATAAGCCTTATTTTGGACATATATCAAAAATATGATGGCTCTTGGTGCAATCCTAAGGAGGATACCTACATAAGTGGTAACATTTATCACTAGGAGTTATTGATTTATTTCTTTTGACACCTCATTCAATTATTATTATAAAATACTAATTTAATAACGTATTTATATTCCATCTATTGAAATTTGTTTATTTTATGGTATTGATATACATCCATCCCAGCTTTCATAAAGTAGGCCACAAATTCATCATTTGTTTATACTGTAGTCTACTACCTCACGGACCAATGTCATTGATTTTTACATTCACACATAAAAAAGATATAAATAAATATTTATAGAAAATTTATAAATAATAATTATGATATTATTATTCTTATGTAATCATAATATCTCACATACTTTCATACTCTTTATTTTATAGGAATATAATAATGTTGCCTAAGTTTACACAGGAATACAGCATCGCGAAGCGATGCGATTCATTCATGAATTAAATTGATGTTAATAAGGGAGTATTTAATGAAAATATGTGATATATATGAAATATAAATGATTATTTATTACTAATATATTTTTTATATTTATTTATTTCATTCTAACTTGAAAATGGAATCAATATTCATGCGTACTTATGACCTATAATAACCATAAACAATGTATTTTGAATTTCTATATGTGATTTTTATAAATTAACCTAAATATATACCTAATATATATATATGATATTTATATAAATGTTAAAATTATGTATTTCATTAAATGTTTATAAAAATAAGATGACCAAAATAATAATAAATCAAAAAATATACAAAAAAGATTTTGTTACCAGTAATGTAACATTAATGATGAATTTGTTAATAAATGGATAATAAAAGGTCATAAAAAATAATATTTGGTAGGATATATATATATTTTTTCTTTACTATATGTATAATAAGAATATTTTTTTAGAAGTTTTGAATGTGGCTGAAGGAATTTAATACTTATGATAATAGATTTCTAGTCTCTTTTTATTTCTGGGTGACATATGTAAAATCCCCTTATTTTTATTTGTGTGGTGTATATACTATCCCTTTTACATTTTATATCATAAATATACTCCTTTAATTTATATTAAATGTTTAATTTGATGTTATTCTTTGTTGGGGATTACGATTCAAAATATTACTAATGTGGTAAGGGATGTTTGTATCATTTTTTGCTTACGTGAGACACATGACATGTTCCCTAAATATAAATTTATATGCTGTATATAAAAACAATAAATTTATTTTATTATTATTATAAATATAATTATATGGATGTAAATATACATTTTAGTATTTCACATTCATAGGAGTTACTGTCCAAAATACACTAAAGCGGTGAGGGATTTTATTCTCAATTTTCCATCTCAGGGACACAAGTGATGTTATGTACATATCTCTTTTAATGAGGTGTATATACTAAATATTTTAAATGAAATATATTTATATTATTTATCCTCTTGATATTTTACGGTTCTTTTAATGGAATTTATTTCATGGGGATTAGATTTCGAAGTTAGGAAGTGGTAAATATTTTCAGTTATAATCTCCACATTTACCAAGATTATTTATGACTATGATTTAGATGATCAAATATTATGATAAATGTCTCATGAAAATAAATAATTTTCTTTTTCTATTGTTATGTAAATAATATAAATGTGTTAACATCATTTTCAACACTTCATATATTGATGATTTCAAAAATAACGTTTCTAAGATAAATCTTAGTTGTCGTTGAAATACATTTTTCAACCAAAAACAATTTTAATAAATTTTATTTGAAAAAATATTTTAAAACATTTAAAAAAATTTATTAATTGTATTTCTACATATGTTTTAACAGTTTAAAAAATTCATAGAAAGGAGAATTCATGACTTTTCAAAACAAATATAAATTTAGATTTATCTGAAAGCATGATAGTAATGATTTTTTAATGTATAAGACATGAATGGAATTTTCCATCACTATGACCATTATTTTATTTGAATAATCATTTATTAGTTTTCAAGGTTTTTTGAAATAATTCTTTTGAAATAACTTATCTCTTAAAAATATTTTTAATTGTGAAATGGATATTTTCCACAAGAAATGTTTTTAATGATTTTTTAAAATTCCATTATTTTTCTTCAAAGATATTGTGAAAGAAAGGGATTTCCAAAATATTATATGAATTTTTTTAAAAAAAATTAATTTTTATTGCAAATTTATAAACATCATGAAATATTCTAACTGATTTTCTTTTAAAATATATCCCTATATAAGATTACATATTTTTATTTAACTTCTACATTATAGGGTATATGAATAGTGGATACAATTCATATTATATCTAAAAATGGTTTATTTTGAAAATATCATTATGAAACCCATTTCTATTTCCCATTTTATAACATGAGAGAATTATTATGAAACATGGTTAAATTTCATGGGATTTGATATACTGAAATGAATATAATACCTATCTCTTTTCTATAGGTTATGATATGATGAAATGTATATGAAATACTATTCATTTCATGGGTTATAATATGATTAATGTTTTATGATATCTTGAAACACATATGAATCATTTTAATTATGTGATTGGAGTGAGCTATATCTCTAACCAATGCATTGGGTAATGATAAATATTTTACGAGATCGATGGTTAAAAGGGTGGTTAAACCAATCCCTAAAAGGAGGGTACATGAGTTATTAGACCTAGCCTAAAATGAGGGTAAATGGGCGGTTATACCAAGTCCAAAAGAGGGTACATGGGAGGTTATCCCAAGCCAGAAGCATTTAAATGGGAGGTTAGCCCAATCCTAACATACTATGAATGTATTAGTGGGTAGCCTTGAAATATGTTTTTCTATTCATATTTATATTCCAAAAATCATGGTACTATGATAATTATATGATCACATGGCTCATGTTCATTTATTCCCTTATGATTCTACTCTTATAAACATCAATTATTTATTAGATTAAATAATATTATGGTATTTTATATGATAGGATCAGTTTTTAAGTACCATTCTCATGTTCACATATAGTTATGTTCATTTTATTCACATGTATCTACGATGTTTATCTTTACTGAGCATATGATTTAACACATTCATATGCTTCAATTCTCCAGGTTATGGAGATATATATATAATGTTTGATATTTCTATGAATGGTGATGGATATTAATATCTTAGTGTAAAATTATATCTCAACCATGAACTAGTAATTTTTCTTTCCATGTTTGAAAGGCACTAAACTATTATAGTACTTGGTTGTGTATTTGTGTAATGGTTTAATATTTGTAAAAATTGATGAAATATCAATGTAAGATAGGCATAGTTCACAATTGTTGGTATTTGAGGATAGGTTATGTTATCCTTTGGAAACTAGGACAATAAATCCTTAGTTACATACCTAAGGACATGCCCGATAATATGTCCAATAAAGCATGAATGTATAGGAAAATTTCCAAGAATATATTAAAGGATAGAGTTAATGGTTTCCCTAAAATTACATCCTTGTCTAGATAATATATGTTGATGTGGAATTAGTATTGTGGTACATAGGAAAATAACTATATAATGAAAACATGGAGTTAGAATCATTCATCCCCTGGATAAAGATAATGGGAATTGTTGCAAACTTCATTTGACAATTTCGGGGCATTCACATCATGAATTAAATAAATATTTATAAACCATCATATGTGATTTAAATATATGATAACTATGAGAGGCTGATGATAAAACTAAGTTATCTTATATTAAATAATGAGTCCTTATTTAGAAATCATATAAGTTCTTTTTCATGATTTTTGTTTTTCCTCATCCTAATTATTGTTTCTCACTCTATGCTTTATTATTATAATCAATATATAGAAACCGAATAAACCATTTTATTGTTCAGTAAAATTAAAAATTCAATCGGTTTTTTCCATAGAATATATAAATTATGGGATATGGAATGAAAAATATTATTTCTATGTTCACAAAAGTTTCTCAATCTATGATTCATTGTGGAAATCAAAAGGAACTAAGGAGGAAAAAAAATCTACTCATTCCTTTATGAGGACATGTTCACCTTCTTCTAGTGGGTCTTCTGGTTGACTAGTTGTTGGAATATGGATCAAAAACACCAAGATTATATTTTCCATTATCTAATATTCATAAAATGAAATTTTTATTTTAATCTTCATCCATTATGATGATGAAGAAGATCAACAGTGGACTCTTATTAACAATACGAGGCCACAAGATGAAATTGAATAAATGGATCAGGTTGAGTTCATGGTTTTTTCTATATGTAGTTTCTTCATACTCACTATGTAAAGATAAGCAAGGATTTATTTTATCAAAATAAAAATGATTCTGAATCAATTGGTACACATGAGAAAAATTTAAGAAGACTTTCAACATATGCTTATGGTATTATCATCTAAATAAAATGTAAAGTTGATTATTTATTCATTGAAAAAAACAAGTCTCCAAAGGTTTTTAGGTATAGGAGAAGTCAGTATATATAAATAGTTTTTTGTATATGATATCAAGGGGAAATTAATTTTTGAATTAATTATCAATCTCATGATTTTGATAAAATGATAATAATTGGATTCAGAGGAAAATCTTGGAACCCAAGAGAAAAAGGCATGTTTCCTTTATGTTCAATGTGTTGAAAGAATAATTAAGGAATGTTTCATAATGGGACAAATAAAAGTATTAAGAGTGGAAGGGAAGGTTATTGGGAAATATATTGCCAATGTTATGGGATGATTCCATCTAACTTTGGGAATAGATAGAAAGATACACTGAATACACCCCCACAAACTAGTGTTACAAATGCAAGGAGTGTGGGAATTATTCAAAAAATTACCCAAATATGAGGGTTAATAATAGTGATTAATTCCACTATCCTATTAAGGATTGTGTAAATGGATAGTCTCATGTAATCGTTTTTCATGACGATGTGTTTGATAACAATGTGGTGAAAGGAACACTTACCATCCATTCTAGAACTGATAATGTCTTTGTTGACTATATCTACACATTCTTTCATATATGATAAATTTTATATGGTTATGAATATTCATAAAAAATTATTCGACATATAATTTTTAGTGAGAATCCCTAATAGTATAATGATCACATCTCACTTATATGATTCCTCTTTGGATAACATTGATAGGAATGTGTTTCCTAAAAATATTTTTATTCTCTTCCTAGATGAACTTTTTTTTTATATTTGGCATGGATTGGATTCCTAAACATAAATTCCACATATATTTTATATGAAGGAAAGTGATATTTGATATCACAAATGAGCATATGACCATTTATTAATGTGATGGCATGAACTAACATTCGATAGAGATAGAAAATCGATTGTATGGGACTTGATTACCAACTAGAAGGGTTGATTATCTTATATGGCTGAGGATAAAATAATAATTAGTGGAATTACTATTGTTGGGTAATTTTTGATATCTTTCAAAAAGGTTTTCAAATTCATCAACCAAAATGTGTTGTTGAGTTTCCAATAGAACTCATACCGAGTGCCATATATATTTCAATGAATCCTTATAGAATGGATCCAATTGAGTTGATTGATGTGAAGAAAAAATCCTAGAAAACCCTGAAAAGGGATTCATATGGTTGAGTGTGTCACCTTGAGGTGAACATCTACCATTTGTTAAAAATAAATATGGATTGATATGACTCTGTATTGATTATAATGATATGAAGAAAAAATTAATTAAGAATTATTCCTCCTTAAGAATCGATTTCATAGAAGAATGTGTCTCCATCAGTTTAGGTAGGTATGAGTAGTCCTTGATTCATTTAGGATTATTTTTTATGAAGAATGCAACCTCTTTAATACTTGTTTTATTTACAACCATTCTTCCTCCATAGATTATGTATCACTCTTCCACGAAGACCATATACTGTATCATGTGAGAAAAATATAGAGATCCATAACCTCTCTAATCACTGAGAATGCATTGAGATTTACTTGGACCCTCAACTCATATTTTTTCTAGTTGTTCTAGATCCAACACATCAATATCCAATCCTTCAAAAAGGCTTCACAACAGAATTGATGGCCAAATATTCCTTGGACCAGACTATTTATCAATAGATGCAACACCCCCTATTAACTTTATACCCAGAATTAGTTAATCCATTGAAACATATCCAATTGTCATATGGATAACAAAATCCTAAAAAGATTTAGAGATATGAAACATTATACCATTCCCCACCCGCCTTCCCTATGCTTGGTTCCACTGCCAGATGCTAGGGCTCCAACAAATGAGGTAGCCTTATCTAATGTAGGTGGACAAGATATATCCAATCACTCTACCCCTTGAACCAGAAATAACCTTCATTATTGATCAAAAAATATCATCTTTAAACATTTTAAACAAATATGAAACTTTCGGAGCAATCACACTCAGGTGAACCCCGTTCAGGGTGGTGATCACTTTTACTACTTCACCCACACATCACTAGCCTACTGCAAACCTATAGGTTGAAGAATGTGGATCCTATTAGACCCCAAATTACATATCCATACCATAAATAATCATTGAATGGACATTGATCAAGGTCACAAACACACACTACTTGTAGATTAGTAGGACACTTACACGATGATAAAAAATAGACCCACTTCTCAAAAAAGACTATTATCTTATATCAGAACACCTGTCCTGCCGATATCCACACATAATAAACTAGAAAAAGTTAAACACAAACATTGACAGAGATTTTTAGAGAAATATGGTGATAGATAGATTGAGTTCTACTTTCAGAACATAAATAACAACCCAGTTGATAACTAGGAATTTTAATTGGAGTTGTATTTTTAAATATGAGAGGAAGTTCTAAAATATTTACCCAAACCAACATCGTGGTTGAATATAACATCGTATAAAAATAATAGGACCACCTGAAAAAGATGAATCATAATTATTTGTAGATGTAGGGAATACTAGACTAATCCAAAAATAGATCCACCTCTACACTGAACTAAATCATCAAGAAGACCAACTATTTATTGATTATGAAGACTCCATGAAGTAAATATGAATCTGTAAAATGAGTAAACAGATATAAAGAATTTCTTAAAATGCGAAATCAATGTGATAATAAGAATAGAAGAAGTGTTAGTGAACTATTCTGATGAGTGTGAAATGTGTGGGAAAAATGAATATATCAGTAACTTTACAGAAAAGAGATATATGGTGTAAGGGGGAAGAAATTAAGTGTTCCAAAAAGGTGATAAAGAGTGAATTTGGACTGACATGGAAGATGATTGGGTCCCTCACCCTCCCGTAGGGGAGGGACTAACACACCCATAACTGCAACTAAGGGAATGATGGGGAGGATGTGGAAAAGATTACTAAGAGACTACTACTTGTGGAAAATAATAAAGATAGGATATAGTGGATAAACATGTATGACCTTATTCTAGAAAGAGGTTCAATGAATGGAAATTAAAAATTGTGAAATACATTCAAACATGGGAGAAGATGGATTATTGGTCTGAAGACCATATCAAGGATGACCCAGTTTGATAGGTAAATAGTCTTTACTGTAAATTATTAAAGGATAATGTGTCTAATAGGATCAAATATGATTTTAATGGTTTTTTCCTTTTCATATGGTTTTTGATGGTTTTTATTATTTTCATTCATGCATTCTCACATTTCCCTTAAATGTTTTTTTAAAAATAAAAAAGATAATTTTCAACTAATGATAACAATTAATAAATAGAATCCTAATTCGCAAGAATTGCCTTTTTAATCAAATCCAAAGAACTCAATACTTATAAATGATTTACCTTTATTATATATATCATCATTTAAGGGTCATTAAGGTAGGTATACTGAATAAATCATTCAATAATTTATATGGAAAATATGAATATATATCGATTCCATTAGTTTTATAAATTCTCTATCTATCTTCATGTATTCAGTGAATAGAGTTTTTAGAGATTACCTTTATCAGCATGTGGTAGTCCTTATAATTGATATTCTTACCTATTAAATGCGAATGAAAGAACATGAAGACCACATGATAATTTCACTAAAGACCCTAGGGAAAAAAAGACTATATGAAAATATTTCAATGTTTATATTTTTTCTATAGATTGATTCACTATTGGGTCACATAATATCAATAGAGTGTATATGAGGCGATCCCTCAAATAGGAAGACTATTAGATGTTGGCCCAGACAAACCGTGGGGACTGAAAACATCTGTTTTCTTGGATTAGATTTTATTATTGTTGTTTTCTAGATAATTTTTCTGGAGTATCTAATATTTTGACCATGTTATATTATATAGAATCCATTTTCCACTGGACATATGAATGTGAAGAAAATTTCAAAGAACTGAATAGAAGATTAGCCATTACATCTATGCATACATCATTCTATAGTAGAGAAGGTTTTTTAATCTATAGTTATGATTCCAAGAAATTATTGTGATGTTTTATTATAAAAAATTGTCATTATTATAGGTTATTGCTCATGGTAATTGAGTATTTGGGAGAAACATTACCCAACTCATGATTTTGGAGTCAGTTCTGGTATTTTTTTCATTAACAATTTAAAGGAATTTTCTTTATTGAAAAAATATTGATAGATATAACTATCATAAATGTTTATTGTAAATTTTAAAATAGAAGTATTTGAATATGTTCCAAATAATATGGTTATATATCATTAAGTATGATGAATTCTCTATACATTAAAAACTTGGGAAATAAAAGAAGGAGGACAATGCTTTAAGTCAAAAATATCAGGCTACCTTATCCATGAAGATTTTTAAAAAAGAACCAATATTTTTGGGATTTCATAGTATGAATATAGAAATATTGAAGGAAGGTGAAAATTATTATCTTGATCAGTTGTCTATTCAACCATATATCTAATTGAATGTTAAAGAGGTACAGATGGAAGATATAGAGATGAAAAAGAAGGTTAAATCGTCCCAGAGATTATACTTGATCATGATGGAATGACAATGTTCATGAACCATGTATGTGTTCTATCCATTACGGATTTGAAGAAGAAGTTGTTAGAGGAAACTCATAGTTCATAAATCCCTTTTTCATCTTGGATATAATAAGATGTAAAGCTATTTTAAAATGTATATCTAGTTAGATTATGGGAAGAGAGAAGTCAAAAAATATCAGGATGATTCGTATGTTATAAATTTAAGGCAGAGAGACCAATGTATTAGGGGATGATATATCCATTTACCATACCTTAATGAAAATGAAAAAACATTGATTTTTTATTGGATTTCTAAAAATTTGTAAAGGGAAGAATGCAATCTATTTTGATGTCGATTACATTACTATGTTAACCCATTTCATCACTATCAAGGATGAATTCCCTCTAGATTGGGTTTTTATGATATAGATTAAATATGTGGAAAGGTTACATAGAGTAGAAAATTCCATTTTCTTTGATGGTATCCCAGGCTTTTCTCAATGTTCTACTAAAGTATTCACCAATCTGTTGATATGGAGTTGAGTTTTAAAACTATGTATCATCCTAAAAAAAATGGCCAATATGAAAGAAAACATCATTTCATAGATGATATTTTTATATATTGATATACAGATTTTAAATATGGTTGAGATCAAAAACATATTTTAGATTAATTTTATTTCTAAAATATATTTCACTAAAACATTTATATGGATACATCTGAATTCTTATTAGGAAAATATATATAGATCCAACATTCTTGAATGATGTTTGAGAAATTAATCTATTGGTACATGAGATAGTTGAAGAAATTGAAGATAATGTTAGAGCCATTCAGTAACACATCAAGACAGCTAAAGTTTAACAGAAATGTTACGCTGATAATCATCAATGTGATCAATAATTTTATGTTACTGAAAAGGTGTTTCTTATAATTTATCTCTTGAATATTTTTATGAGATTTATGCTGAATGTGAAACTGAGCCTTAAGAATATCGGTCCCTATGATGTTATTGATTGTATCACGACCATAGAGTAATTCATTGAGCTTCCACTAAACCTTTATAATGTTTATTATGTGTTCCATATTTTTATCCTAAGGAAGTACATACCAAAACCTTTAAATTTACTGGTCATAGATTTCATACCAATGGAGAAAGATCATTCTTATGGGGAACAACTGGTGGAGATTATATACTATACATATAAAATTCATTAAAAAAGAGCACTCAACTTGTATATATTTTGTAAAAAACATGTTTGAGGTAGCTACATGGGAACTTGAGGATTTCATTATGATAAATTATATTCAATTTTTATCTAAGTGACAAATTTTGAAGGCAAATTTCATTTTAATTGTGGAAGAATATAACACCCTAAATTTTATTGAATTATTTTTTTCAAAAATTAAAATAATTTGATAACATTTGTTCAATTAAACACCATGGTTATATTTACCCACAAAAAACATTAGAATGTCATGTTTTACATGAAACACAATGTTAATATTTCACTACATGCAACACTGTTTTATCTTGAGTTACTCATTATACTCAACTTCAAAAAAACAATGATATACTATAATTATTATTTAAATGCATCTTGTAAAACAAATCTATTAAAATTAGTGATATGTACAGTAATATCTACTTTTAAAATATTAATCATTACATCTTGATGTAAATAAATAAAATTTATACGAAAATATTTAACTTTTAGTAATGTCTTTCTACGTATCAAAAAATACTATGTTGTCAAAAAAATATGCCTCTTGGTGAATGATAATAAAATTAATTTTAAAAAAATATAGAAAAGTTAATTGAAAAAATAAAAATTATTTTTTAAATCAAAATATGAAAACTGTCTTTGGTATATTTTTTGGGATTTTTATTTATTTTTTATTTTTTTATGAATAGTGAGAAATACATAATTTTAATTGAAAACCACATTTTTTATTATTTTATTTATAAAGTAAAATTATATTTTAAATTAATTTTAAATTAAATATAGTTCAATTATATATCCATTAATCAAAATTAGTTCATTTGGATAAATTTCTTATTTAATTTTGATATAAAATCATTTCAAACATTTGATATAGTTCTCCTAAAAACATGCATTCTAATCATGTGCGTGGGATTAATTTTCAAACAAATTTTGATTTTTTTTGAAATAAATTAAGAAAAATTTATTCAATGATTTGAATAATCATATTTTATGTTATTTAACATGATAAACATAATTTTTGTCAAAAAATAATAGTAAAAATAGTAAATATTATATATTGGGGTTAAGCTAAATATGGGATTATCGTGGCAGTTAAACATAAATGATAAGGTTACAAATTACCCAAATCGTATAACAAATTAGAATGTAAATTTTTTGACATATCTTTTATAAGATCAATAATGGTTCATTATTGGTGACTTGTGTCATGAAAAAACGTTGTTAAAATTATTTATTTGTAAATACTACAAGTGTTCCACTCACCTCACTTATTAGTGGACACTATTTATCATCTCAAATTCACAACTTAAATAATTTTTTGTCTTATCTAGAACCTTCAAAAAATCAGCTCAAAACCAAAAACCTATAATCCTAGATGCCTAATATTGTACATAAATACTCTATTGGAATTATTTTAGTGAAAACTTAAGGAAGATTCAAAAAGAAGAGGAAGTGTTGATCAATGAGAATTTTTGTTTTACTTCTTCCTCCACCTCATTAAATAATTATTATAACATGATTATTTAATAAATTAAGAATCTATAATATACGTATTTTTATTCTAATATTATTTCCAACAACCATCTCTACTTCCATCAAATGGGTTATAAAATAATCTTTCATCTTTACCGTAGACTACCGCCTCATGAACATATTTTAGCCTGGTTTCCAAATAAACCAATAATTTATAGAAATAATGATGGGTTTTTATTTACATTTAATCTTTTTGATATTATTATGATTATATTATCCTAATATCATAGTGCCTTTATACTCCCCATTTTTTGTGAATATAATAATGTCCCTCTAGTGTACAGAGGACCATCATCTTGGGAAGTGACGTGATTTGTTCATGTTTTATATAGAAGGTAGAAAAGATTGGCTCAAAAATATATTTGATATATGTAAAATAAAAATAATTCTAAAATGAAAATATCATTTACCTTTATTTATTTCCATCCAACCAGAAAATTAAAATAACATTCATGCGTATGTATGACCTACTATCTCTATGAATGATGGAATTCAATTACTATCACTAAATTACATGGAATACTATAAAAACATATATATAAGAAATATATTCTCCATATAATGAGGTTAAAATTATGAAAATTATTACATCATTATAAAGTTAATAGTATCAAAAAATAACAAATCAAAACATATATGATAAATAGTGTGGTTGTTACCCAAAACCTAAGGAAATCATAATAAACAAGTAAAAATGGTCATAACTAAATAACATGTGGTAAAATAAATAAAAATTTTATTCATTAATATATATATATAATAATATTTTATTTAGTATATAGAAGGTTTGATCATTTAAGAGGTATTCAAGATTTATGGTAAGGGATTTCTAGGGTCTCATTTATTTCTAGGAGACATATGAAAATTCTTCACTTGTTTCATTTGTGTGCGGTATATAACGACACTTTTGTTTGTTATATCATTATATAATCTTTTTAATGATATAAAAATGTTTTATTATATGGAATTATTTATTTGGGCTTATAAATAAAAAGATTACTCAAGTCGTAATTGATTTATGTCACACTTTTTTACATCCGTGAGAAAATTCCATATTCCCACCATATTTATTTTATGTGGTGTATATAATACCAATGAATGTATTATATGATTAATTTATTTAATTTTAATGGATTTGAATACCGATTTTATGATATATATTTAATGTGGTTTACTTTTCAAATGTTATTATAGTAGAAAAGTAAGATTTTCTAAATTTTCATAATTTGAGAAGTATATTGTGTTATGTGCCTATATTCCATTAAGATGTATATATATACACCCATTTACATTTAATATCATTAATTTATTAATCCTATTGATATTTTATGTTTATTTTTTTGATATTATTTTATGGTGATTATATTTCAATGTTACCAAAGGTGTAAATGTTTTATGTTACAATATCATTATTTCTCAGGTTTGTTTTTGACTATATTTGAATTGATAAAATATTAAGATCCATCTCTAAAAAATATAATTAGTTGTATTATATAATTTTCATTAAATTAAAATAAATTTTTTCCTTCATATTACTCTATTCATGTACTCAAGACTTCAAAAATAATGTTTCATTAAAAACATATTTTTAATATGAAAACCCATTATCTTCCAAAAACGTTTTTTCTAAAAATGTTTTCGAACAATATTTTTAAAATTTTATACAATACATATTAAATATTTTTTATCAAATTTTTACCTTTTTGAAAACTGTTTTGAATGGAATCATCATGTCATTTTCAATAACAATGTTGTTTAGATTTTATTGAGAATGAAAAAGGAATATTTGTATTAACCTGTATAAAATGAATGGAATTTCTCATATTCATAACAACTATTTAAATTGAATATTACATTATATGTATTCAATGTTATTTTAAAAGAAAAGGATTTTAAATATTTTTATGTTTAAAAAAAAAATTCATTGAGGAAGGGATATTTTTATCAAGAATCATTTTAAATTAGATTTATATCTTTATTTATAATTTTTAAAACTAATTTCAAAGAAAAGGATTTCAAAGATATTTTAAGAATTTTTTTAAAATGGATTTTAAAATTAAATTTATCATACTGTAGAAAATTTAAAAGGGGATATATATCAAAATTAGTCTCAATTTATGATTACATCCTTTGATATAACATTTTCTTTACATAGGATATGAACAATAGATACCATTCAAATTATTTCTAAAAATTTTCTATTATTAAAAGATTCCTATGAGAGTCATTTCTATTCCAAATGTTATACCATTATATAATTCTTATTATAAACACTTATTTTTCAAGGTTTATGCAATGATAAAATAATGAAATGATTATGAAACATTTATATTTTCTAGAGGGTATGATATGATAAAATGTATTTGAAACCCATTTCATTTCATGGGTTATGATATGATTCATGTTTTATGATATTTTCTAACAAAAATGTATGATTTTAATTATGTGTCATATTATACCGATAACTCCCTCTAATGCATTGGGTACTGATAAATGTTATATGAGCATAAAGGGCACAAAGGCGGTAAGAAGAAGACTGACGAGGAGGGTACACAGGTGGTTATCATATCCTCAAAAAGGAGGGTGCATTTGTGGTTATACCCAGATAAAAATAGGTGACCCAATAAGTAATCCTAATAACAAAGTAGGTATAATGGCTGTTATCTGAATACTAACATGTTCTGAATGTCTTAGTGGGTATCCTAGAGAAAATATTTTCAAGGATTACATGTATTAAAAAAATATATGTGTTAATCCAATGTTATTCTCTTATGGCTCATGTTATTTTATTATAATATGATTTATATATTATGAACATCAAATATTTATTCCATGAATCAAGATTATGATATTTTATTTGCTAGGATTGGTTTTAAATTGTTCTGGTCATGTTCGAATACCTTTATGTCCCTCTTGTGCATACTTATCTCCCTTTTTTATACAATAGATCATATGAGCTAACCCATTTTTATTGTTTCGTTTCCTTATGTAATGAAGACATTTATTATGTATGATTTTTATTTTAAGGGTTATAGATGTGAAAATCATAGTGGTAGTTGATGTAGCCCACCCATGAACCAATGTTTTATGCTTCTATGTGTCCAATGGAATTAAATAGTTATAGTTTTCATACATGTGATTGTGTAATGTTTTGAATAATCATAAAAATGATGTAATATGTAATTTATTTAATATATGGTCCCCATAAAAAAATAGATTTTTTACAATGTATTTTCAATCATAAATATACGTTTACATCAAAATTTGTTTTTTCCTTTTTGTACGATTATATGATAGCTAATTTATTCCTCTTTATGAAAATTTATTTGATAGAAAGGATTTAAATTTTCAAATTATCATGTCAAAATTATATAATAGTTGTATTTTTTTAGTATTCTGAAATAATTCAATTTTTATTTCAATAGTGAAAAATTACTATTTTTTTAGAATTATAATTTATTTTCATAGAAGAGTACCATTATTCATTAAATTTTATCCCAAATTAACATATGTATCCTTTTTAACAAATAATATAAATAAATACATAGGAATTATTTTACACTCGATTTTGCAATAAGTTCATTTTAAGTATTGAAATGAAATTTTTCTAAGACTATATCTCAATGATTTTAACACATTAATATTAAAATTCATTTATACTGGTTATAAAATTTGAAACATGAAAACTAGATTCCAATTTTTAAATTTTGGGGTTTGAATTAAGTAAATAAATCATCTATTTTTATATTATTAATTATTACCATGGTAAATATTTTTCAACTCTTTAATGGCCAATATGGTAATTGAGGTCAAACACAATGTTCTAAGGATTTAAAAATCAATCTAAAACCAACATTATTAATATTTTATGAGTTTATTTTGAAAAGTATCATCCAATGTTTTTTTATATCAAAACAACATTCCTTCTTTTTCAATAATGGCCTTAATAATATATTATGTAAATAATAAATACAAATTCCACACTATTTGTTTTAATATATGAAGTTTTTAGAGGTATATAAAATGGTTCTATTTGGTTCTAAATGGTTATTTAGAATATTAATGAATTTTTTATCATAATAATTTATTTTTATTTTTATTGATGAAATTATAATGTTGAATTTTTAAGAAACATCGATACATTTCTTATGAGTATAATAGAAAAATCCTGAAATTATTTTTAAAACATTAAAATTTATTCACATTGGATTAATTTTTAATTTACACAAATTTTGTAGATAAATATAACATAATAGTGCTGTTTTAAATGTTTATATTCTAATTACAATACGACATTGTTATATTTAATTTCAAACTGTGTAAATAGTCATGAAAATGAAATTAATTTTATATTATGTTAAATAATATATTATTAAATGATTTAAAATTTGAAAATATATTGAAATAGTATAATATATATGATATATAGTTTAAAATTTCTCCCCTAAATATTTTTAAAAAAAATTTTTCCTTAAAAAAATTATAACCCTTCGTTATTGAAGACGTTGTTAACACATTTAAGGATAATATTGGTTAACAAAGGGGTTAAACCCCAAAGTTATGTTTTAAAATATGGAATAAATGTATTTAAATTTTATTAGTTGAAAGGATACCAAACCTACCATATATTATCATTAAAATATTGTGAAAATGATATCTTGAGATGGTCATTTTTTGAAAGAAACCTATATTGATTTTATTTTTTGTATTATGATTTTCCAATGAAATGTTTTAAGGAATCATTTGGGAAGAAAATTTGATTTAATGTGAAATGAAATGATTATTTTTGGACAAAACATTTATTCTTAAAAAATAAAACTTATATATATATATTTATGGATTAATGTTATCCTTCTTTCGTTTAATGTACCTTACTCAGATTTTTGGGCACATCCAACATTTTTAAAATGTTTTCGATTATAGTTTAGGGATAGTATGAACAATGATGATACCAAAGAAATTTTTTTAGTATTTTTCATGTAATCAAATCTTGTTTTGTTAGAATAATTTTTAATTCTTGGGAAAAACGGATTTTGAGTGGAAGTTTCTACTTAGAATGTATGGGTCCACTATATAAGTTTTTTTCCTAATTTTATAAAACTCTAAACCATAAAGGTCATTGGTAATGAATGAAAAAAAGTATATTAAATTTTTATAGAAAATCTAATGTTTAAGGTCAATTAATTACATAATATATATATATATATATATTATTTTATCATATAAAAATATTAATTTTTTTTAAATTAAATATATAATTAAAAACAGTAATAAATTTTTTGATTTTATTTATTTATTTATTATTATTTAATTTATTAATGGATGCGGGATGTTATATAGTGTTGTTGTATAATTTAAAATGTTTTGAATTTTAATATATATATATTCATTAATATCATATAAAAAATTATTTGTATAATTAATGACATCTTATATAGAAACTCATACACCTAAAATTTATGAAATTTTTTCAATTTTTAATTGTCATTTTAGAATTTATTTTAGTACCCTAATATGATTATTATATTTTGTTTTAATAGGTTACTTTTATTTATTTATTTTTATATTTATTACTTTTAGTATTAGTTATTCATTTTATTTTATTATTTGGAATTGAGTAATTTTCTAAAATTTATTTATACATATTACTTTACTAGGATTTCATAATTTTACTTTTTATTCATATTTACTTTAATTTATAACTATATTTTGTTTATGTAATATTTTTTAAAATTAATAAATCATTTCCATTTTTTCAAGTTTCTTAAAGTCAACCCATTTTTAATTATTTAATTTCCCTAATTTTTAACATTCATGCATTTGAGATTATATATTCATTAATGATGTATGAAATATATTTAAAAATAAATATTGATAAATAATTATATTTATAAATGTATAATTACTATATTTATAAAATTATATATTTATTATTATAAATAAATAAACTCTTTTTTTTCAAAAATTATTTATATAATTATAGATAAATAATTATCTATTTAAATAATTATAAAATTATAATAAATTTTTTAAAATAATTTCTATATTTACTATATTAATATTAAAAATTACATATATTTATTATATATATATATATATATTAATATTTACCATGATATAAATATATTTTTAATTATAATATTATAAAAAGTACATTTAAATAATGAATATATATATTATATTTGTGTTTCTATTTATTTATTTATATTTTAAATAAATAAATATTTATATAAATATATATAATGATACAGTTATAATTATAAATAAATATTTATATATTTATTGTCAAATATATTTTTGAAGGTATATATACTATATTTAAATAATTATATATAAATAAATATAATTTCATTCAAAAAGGTTTTATAAAATTATAAATAAGTAATTATATAATTAAAATAATTATAAATATAAAAAAAATATATTTTAATAATTTATAGATTTAAAAATATTTATAAAAATATTTATAAAAATATTTTTATTATTTATATAATTATATAAAAATATATAGCGATATAAATACAATTATAATTATATATAAATAATGATAAATATATTTACAAAAATATTAATTTTTTATTATAATTAAAAATTCTTATTAAAATTAATACATTAGTGATGATAAATATTACATTTATCATCCCTAAATATCAATGATAAAGGGGTACTTTATTAGTACTAATTTTTGTAGCATTGATAAAATAACTCCTTATCATTGCTTTTTTGGAAGTGCTGATAAAATAGTCCATAATCTTTTAAAAATATTCATAACCAAACTCATTACAATAACAATGTTCAAGCTATCACATTAGTCCATATCTATAGTAACTCCCCTTCAATATTCTATCAGAATAATAAAATTTTAAATTGAATTTATGATATTTTTTACATCCTCTCTAGTGGCATGCTACTTTGAGTTTAGTGGTGTGCAATAGTGTTGCATTAACTTGGATTGGTAGTATCCTCGTTGCATGATTATGAGTGTTTTTGGTGAAGTCCACACTGTCATTCTTTCTCATGTGACAATTATTTGTTTTTTGGGTCTCTTCATTCAAAATTTTACCCTTTTACGACTCTCATAGGTCATGCCCCAATGAAACCCAGTTCATGATGCTATGTTTTGGTTTTTGTGTTGCCCTAGTTTTTTTCTGGTTTCTATTTAACTTCGCATAACATGTTTTTCAATCCCCATCACACATTTCCCCATTTTTTTAATTCTCATCAACTTCATGTAAATCATGGGATGGTGTTGGGGACTCCTATGGTAGAAAACTTATATAAAGTGTTGTCTACAAAGAAGAACACTGCTATGTTTCTTCTCATATGACAAAGCTTATATTTATTAAATTTTAATTAAATATTAATTAATTAAAATTACACACAATACAAACCTAATGATTAACATGTGTAGTGTCTTTTGATATTTTGTACATTATATAAAAACATAAATTAAGGAACATGTCCTTATAATTGAAAACCTTCATAACATGATCATATTATTAGTTCATACATAACACTGCATGGGATACCATGGGAAAATACATAATGAAAAAGTGATCTATAACACCTAATAATGGAAAAAAATTACACAAGATGAAGAAAATTAATAAATTTTATACAATATTCAAATCAATGAGATAATGAAGTGTTGAGATAAATAAACATGAACAATGAGTCATGTTATAGCATGATAATCATAATGGAAACATGGTAAATGAGAAAACAACAGAAAACACCACATCATAAACATGGGGCAAGGAAAAATGCCAATAACTAGTGATGGAAGATGTTCCATGATTGATTAAGTTCACTCCAAAATCCCTTTCATGATGTCTCATGAGACCAAAACATTTTCCTATTCATTGGAGCATTATATAATTTCAGGCGTATTGATAACATTTATTTCATTCTCATTCTTAAGTGTGCCCTATAGATCACACAACATGGATTCATTCATAATCATACTATATTTTATAATAATGGAGTGTGTAAAAAAAACTGTAACTACCCAAAACACAGTTTTATTTGTGAATGAAGCTAACACCCTTTCTAGAAAATTTTGTAGTTATTCAATACAGATTTGTTTGACATGGAAAATCATAGGGATATTTCAGTAGCATAATGATGACACATAATGATTCATAAAATGGTATTATGAGAGATAAAGTGGCATATCATCTTTTTAGATCAAATGGATAGTAATTGGTACATGAAAAATCAAATCTCAAATATAGGAATTTGAAATATAATATATATGATAATAAATAAAAATAAAAAATAGGAGAATCAACAAAATAGTCACCTTGAGAGACTAAATCCAAATTATTTGGAGGTACTTATTGTGAGATTAGAGAATCTTTTAGGGGACTATATAGAGACGATGGCGGAGTAACAATGTGTTACATTGACATTGAGTGAATAGAAATTGGTTCTTGGGTGGGACTATATTGTAAAGGAGATGGGAGTACTTTATTATTTTCTAGACATATGTTTTGGACTCTATATAATAAAATAAAAAAAACCAAAAGCTTCCCATGTCATTTACCATGTTATCATCCAAAATGGTATTTATTTATTTATTTTATAAGGCCATGAGATGATATTATTAAAATAACACTCTTGATGATATGGAAGTGAGTCATACAATTCATGGAAATGATTTAAATACTAAATATATATTATAGTTTTTTATGGATTAAAAAAGGCATAATAGAATTATTTTAAAGACATAAAATATATTTATTTTAATGGTAAAATATATATTTGGTCATGAATACCTTTTAAATTATTTATTAATTCACCTTTGGCTCATTATGAGGACATAATACACGTTTTATATTTATATAGTATTTAATTTTTACCGAAGAATTTAACATTCTCAAAAAATTAAAAACAAACCGCCATTGGATAATTTAAAAATTATGATTCCTAAAATAATATTCATTTTATCAAAAATAATTTTATATATATTTTTATTTCCAATTGTAAAATAAGATTCAACATTTATTTAGAAATGTTGGTTTTTTACGGTAATAGTTTTAAAACCCATATAAAATTTACATTTGACTTTATTAAAATTACATGATCATTTATATTTAATATTTTTTAAAAAAAAATTGTATTTTTTAAAACATTATTTGTTTTAAAAATTGATTATTTTATCCAATTAATCATCTAAATTTAAATTTAAAACTAATTAAAAAATAAATTTTGTGTTTTAATATATAAAAAAACTCATATATAATGTAACTCTAAAAATTAAATATTAAAATTATTATATTGAAAATAAAATATGACTTTTCATATTTTTATGGTCTTGATACATATCCATTTAATATATCAAAGAATTTCTAAAGGGTAAGGGGCATGATAGTGATACTTTCTTGGTGTGGTTCAACAAACATGGTTTGGGCCATGATCTTGATATACTTGAACTTCTCCCACAAATAGTTTTCATAATGCTTTAGTTATTGGATACCATCTTGGGATTGGTCAAGAGTAGATCCCAATTATGCTATATCCATTATATTATTTGATAAATGGGCTTCACAGGGTGTGATCTTTCTAGTTGAGGTCATTACATAATTTTTCTATATATATTTTATTTATCGAAATACTATATTTATACTAATTATATGATTACTACTGAAAAACTATATTATCAACAGAAAAAATGCTTAATTTTACATTGAATATGGTAGGATGTAATAAAACCAAATAGTTTCATGAGTTTCCCATAACCATAATATATAGTAAAATGTTATATTGAATCATAATAGTAATTTTATTTATAAATATTTGGGTCATTACAGATTTTTACCATTCTGAAATCTCTCCCTTGGAAATTTAATTTTACTCACTAAAACATTTGAGGGAAATTTTGTTTCATCAACTAATATAGTTCGCACTTATCTTATTCATACATGTGGTTTCTTACCTCACATTGACGAGGTGCATTGTCTTATTCTATAGATCATTGTCATTATGATTTAATATGTTCACTCACTACTCCTAAAATGATAGATCATTCTACCACAGTACCACCTTGAGATTGAGTACATGTTAGGGTTTGGTATGTACACCTTCAAGAGGGATACATAGAATACATCATTTACATGAGATAGGTTTGGCTGGAGATCAAATTTATAGGACACCACTCTAACTTGATTAAGGATCTCAGAGGGACCGATGTATCATGTACTAAGCTTTCCTTTCATCCCAAATCTCATAAATTTGTTCCATGTATATATATATATAGGAATACAATGTCTCTAAAAAAATATCTAGGTGTTATTGATGATTTTCATTATAGAAATTTTCTAGACTCTATTAAGCATCTATGTGATAGTGAACAAACATAAACTTTTACACTATTTCCTCAACCATTTTAGAACCTAGTTGTTTTCAATTCGCTACTTCATCCCTATATGTAGTTGTTCCTCACTACCTCCCATAGTAGGTTTTATATGAATCCATATGGATGATTTAGTGGAAACTATTATTTTATGAGAACTATTCTATAAGAATATGTTTTTCCCAACAACCTTTGAAGTCAATTGAGCATACCCCCAACAATTTCTCGACTCTCTTAATAGTCCACTTATATTAGAATTTAGTTTGAAAGTGATAATATATGATGAATTTGAACTCAGTATTTAGATAATTTTGTTGAGTCTTTCAGAACATGGAGGTAAATCTTGGATATAGGTCCAATATAGTCAATAATTGTGTTCCATGAAACCCCATCACTTCTCTGATATATATCATTTTTTTGATCGATTGGGATGACCTCTTAGATTACAATTAAGGGTGAAGTGTTTTTATGAGGATCCAACCCAACCAATATTTAATGATATCCTCTTAATGTGCTTGTAATACCGACAAGAATGTAAAAGGTGATGTTTTTACATTTCCATGTAGGTATGGGTAATGGTTTAATCATCCCCTTTTATTTTTTTTCATTTCAAATCTCAATTTATCAGATACAAGAAATTTTTATATATATTACAAGATAATATTCTTAATAATGTCTACTTGTAGTTCTCTTAATGATCCCTATACATCATTGTTCTTTTTTGATGGATGGAGAAGGTTGAGCTATGTTCTTCATCCAACACGTCTCTCCACAACTCATGATTTTATAGTACAAATATTTATGACCCAAACAAACAAAACCTTCTTTATTAACATTTAACTAAGAGGATTTTCCTTTTCATATAGTTTACACTTTTTCTAAATTCCTGAATCATATATTTTAACATCTTTGGTCTTATCTATAAGGGGTGATTGAGCTATAATGTTTGAAAGGGTTATTAAATTTTCGTTCTTTATGATTCCCATGTAAATCCTTTTTAATTCAATGAAAATCAGATCCTTCTCAATTAACATCAAATATAATATTTCTAGATCCTTTATACTTATAAAATCTTGCACTTTATTTTCTTTTCTTATATCGTAGTTGATTGAGTAATCATAGTCCATGATTATCTCTAACCATTACTGCTGGAATATATTCAGATCATTATATGTGAATATATAATTGAGGATTTTTTGATCTGTAAATATTCCACACTTCTCCAAAAATTGATAATGCCACCCTATTTTCAACATGAATATCCCTACAACAAACTATAGATCATGTGTTTGATAGATATATTCATGGAATTTCAACTTCCTTGAGGTAAAAACTATCATTTTCTCATTCTTCATTAACTCAAAACCCATTACCTTCTTCAAAGAATCATTTAATACCATAATATTTTATCCACTTGTTGGTAGTGTCAATACAAGTGTAGCGATAAGACTATTTTTTAAATCCTTTAATCTCTATTGACATTCATCATTAGAGAAAAAATTGACTCCATTTTGAGTAATCTTTGTTAGAGGGTCTGGAAATCATGACAACCTTTTCACAAATCCATAATAATACCCATCCAATCCATTCAAAATATCGATATTATTCATAGATTTTATCCTCAGCCATAGTTAAATTTGTTCATTATTTAATGGTTCCATAGATATCCCATTACTTATGACAATATGCCCTAATAATGAGTTTACCTTCAACCAGAACTCACATTTTTTGTACGTTGAATAATAATTATCATTTCATAATGTTTTTAGTATAGTGCTCCGATTCTCCCCATGATCCTATTTTCTTTTAAAGTATTTTAGAATATCATATATAAATACTACCATAAATTAGTCAAGGAAATATCTAAATATATTAGTCACCATTTTTATGATTATTTAAGAAGTGTTCATAAGCCTGAATCAAATTATAATGAACTTATAGTACGTGTACCTTGTACAAAAAATAGGTTTGGGGATATCCTCTTTCTTCACCCTATCCTGGTAACAACCTGACCAAATATTCACAAAAAATAATTATTATGATACCTATAGCAGATAAAGAAATGTAATAAATTTGTGGAAGAGGATACTAGTTCTTTATGATGATCTTATTTAGCTCATGATGATAAATGAAATGACACATTAACTAATCCATCTTCTTGGTGAAAGGATTTGTTCACCCCATTGTGTTTCACATGAGTGTATAAATCCTTTACCCTAATTCTATTGTACGGGTTTCTTAAGATCATCCTTTTACACAAAAACCAATATATATAGAGTCTTGGTTAATTTAAAATCCCTACATATTATATTGATTCAATATTAAACATATCATGTTGGAGGATATCAATGAAATTATTTGTAAAACACAACATTGTATTCCCCTACATTGGGAATGTCTTCAAGGATGATCCATTCCATAAACCCATTCATTTGAGATGGATTTTCATAATCATAGGGAAATAATATCCATTATTGAGATGATGGTGATAAATAAGATTTTTCCATCACCTTGAATTTGTAAAAAATGGATTATGACTCATGATTCATAGAGTTATTTCCTTATCGAGGAAATTCATATTGGCTCTTTATAAGGAAAGCCAATCATTACCCATAATTGGATCTAATTCCACCAAATTTAGTATCACAATGTTTTTTGGAAGTTGATACCACAAAATTTGATAGGGGGAGTTATATACATGGGATGAATTAATTTCCCCATTTTATATTTTCACTAACAGCTGAACTTTCATTCTTTGTGGTGGGGGTTGAATTTTTCTACTAAAATTTTGTGATAGGAAGTAATGTGTAGAACCAGAAAAAAAAATTTCTTCTTTTTTTCATGAATTGATAACTAGTTTACCTATCACCACATCAATATTAATATCCACATAAGTTATTATTAGGGGAAAGCACTCCCTTTCTTCCTTAGTGTTTATTGGTTGTCTCTAAAAACCCTTGTCATAGTGAATTGGTTTTAAAAGTGTCATGGTTCCATGTATTTGAGGAAATAAAAAATGTAATGAGGGTTTAATGGAGCATTACTCTACCCACTATCAAATGTGTGTTTCTCCCATTAGTAGTATCAATATAGGTGGCCTTCCTTCCCACACCAATGTTTTTTTTCTTTTTAGGAAATTTTTGGGGATCTTCCTTCCGCACCATTAACATGTGGGATGTTGAAATTACCTCGCACCATTAGATTTATCCTTCAAACAACCATTATTAAAGCCCACTTTCTAAATTTGTCCCCATGACCCCTTTAAGACTCACTGATCATTATTTCATCTCTGAGGGGACAACAAACAATTTTCTCATATCAATCATAATCTTGAATCTCTATGGATTTTCACAAACTATATTTCATCAAACCAATGTAGAGCTCAACCTTACAATTGTGGGTAATGAAAAATATATATGTGTATCATGAATGTATTGGGATCCTTCCTTGTACACCCTGATAGATTCTCCATCATTTTTCATGAGGGAATGGAAATACCTTTCCATTTTTTGTTGAAGATTATGAGCTAAATATTTATCAAAAAACATTTTATTGAATAAATTACACAACATCACATTGATCTATTCCCGATGATCTTATTCATGATCAAATTCCACCACCGATAAACATCACCCTCTATATGATAAACAATAAGAATAAAATTTTCTTTCATATAATATTGATTGATAGATAAGAGATTCTAAATGGATCTACCCATTGTTATATGATTAATGGATCAGGTGATCCATTGAATATTATAGTCCATTGTCACATAAAACACTCAATTATATATAGTTCTTTCTTTGGGGAATTCAAGATCCCCCTTAATACAATTTTGTATTCAAAACCTATTCAGTAGAGAGAGTACCTTAATAATGTTTTCTATTTCCACTCCCATAGGATTGGAAATCTCGTTAAGGTAGTCATCAAATTTCCAATCACATCTGATTTTTACCTACGTCCTCCTATTTTAGACCATTGGCTTGAATAAATGGAAAATTGGTAACGATTATTCGTAAACTATTAAAACCATAAATTGTAATTCTATGGCCATAAAAGGATAACATATTAATTACATTATTTCACTTCACATATGAATTTATAGGATTTAATATATGTTATCCATGATCTATTACCTAACATATACTATTATGGGAATTATGTGTTCCCTTAATTATGGTTATTAATGTGATTATGAATTTACCAATGTATATCCTATGGGAGTGTCAAAACCAAGTTTGTAAAAAGGCATGTTTTCATGCACCAGTTCCCTATTGAGTCTCGATCCACATGGTCTTTTTAGGTCTTACCCCTATGTAAACTGTTCTTGATCTAAATTCATGTGTAGTATTTTGAAATGGATGTATTTTATTGATAAACCACATACATTATACATTACCAAAATTCAAGGATGTTTTATTCTACATATATTTATCTCTAAGGACTTCTATATATTTTTCTAATCATAATCCCAAAAAATTACATTTCATTTGATACCAACTATCAAATCCCATATCATCATTTAATATTAATTCATTATTTATTTCTTAAAATTACAAATAACACAACCTAGAAGATCAATAATTCTATTTTCATAGAGAATTAGGTACATTACATAACAACATAAAATAAGTAATACATCCTCTTTATTGAAAACATGATTAACATGATTATATTATTCATTTATATATACCATTACATGAGAAAACATGGGAACCTACATAAATAATTACTGACCAATAAAGCCTAGTATTGGAATAAACAATAGCAAACATGATCAAAATTAATACAATTTAGAGAATATGGATATCAATGTGACATAAATTGGGTGAGAATCATGAACATGAACAGTAATTTATGATATATAATTATAATCATAAAGGATATATCAAAAATGTGGAATAAACTTAAAAAAATCATCATAAAAAAATATCAAGGAAAAATATAATGAATTCATGAAGAGAAAAGTCACAAGATGGATTAGGTTCACTCCTTAATCCCTTGAATGATGTCTCTTGAGACTAAATCATTACCCAATGAGTTGCACCACTATACAATTCTAGGTGTACCCGTCACATTCATTTCATTCTCGTACTTATGTGCTCCACATAGATCATTGAACAAGGATTAATTCATCCTCAAATTTTATTCCAGAGTAATCTAGTGGGGAATAAAAACATGTAATTCATTAAAACAAATGACTTTGTAAAGTTGAACAACCATGATAGGGATTGGGTATGAGTATTCACTAAACGTTTTTTTTTGTATTGAAAACCAAGGTGAAAATTCGACATCATAACCACATCAGTTAAGGATTCACAAAATGTGTTCATGAGAGATAAAGTGTTATATCATAATTTGGACATAAATGGATTGTAATAGGGACATTGAAAAACATATCCTAAAAAATAAAAATTAGAAATATAAGGCATAATATAAGGAATAAACTTTATTAAAGTGGTTAAAGAAAATAAGCCTTACCTTGAGAGTGTAACTCCAAATTCTTGGGAGGTGATTCATGATAGCTTGGGGGAATCATATGAGAACTATAGAGAGAGGAGGTAAGATTAATGAAATGCACTATAAATACCAAAATATTCCATGTATTATATTTAAATTATTTAGTATTATTATGAGTCATTGTAAATTGACGGTGCGTTACTACAAGGCATGGTGTGCCTGAAATGAATTTCTGAACATCTTATTAGGGTGCGTTCAGTAAACATGTGGGTAGCATTTTTAATCTTTTGAACTGGTGATCCGATTAAAAATCTTATGTCCCCGTTGAAGCCGTAGCACTGGGATTTACTAAATGGAATCTTCATATCGATTGCAATAGGTCACGGAAAAAAGTTAGTTTTTGGACTTTTTAATCAAAAGTAAAATAATAGGAAATTTTTATTTTATTTCCTTTTTCTCTCACTAATGAGCAGCGATGGTGGAACCACAGTCTATCAATCCAATAAATTTCTCAACTCATCAACTTCATACCTCCATCGTTGTGAATTAATAGAGGTTCATTAATTTATTTAATGAACCTCATTGATTCCTCAACACATTACTAACCTTTTCCCCCTCATATTTAAATGGAACTCAGGGTGGGGATTTGGTAAGACTTCTTCAAGAAAAGAAACGAAAGAAAATTCTTATAGAAACATGCACCTGGAGGACGAGACCAGATTCAGCATGTGGGGAAGAGAACCACCGAATCACAAACTGGCGACAACGATGAAGGAGGTTCTATTGTTCATCATCAGTGGATGTCTCATCTATGTAGGGGTTTTTTATTTTGATATTAGAAAATTAATCATTCCCAATTCTTGATTTATATGAAGAATGTGGATCTACCGACCAATAGGTTGACCTTTGGATTATTCATTAAACATGGGATGTTGATGCGGGGTTACAGGTCGAGAGTTATTTCTAATTTCTATGATTGTTTCTAACACCCCCTTGTTAAAATGCCAACGCGGAAGGTCTGGGCCAATCTGATCAAGGCCCAGACCATCCACTGTTCTTGTTGTTCATGTGTTTCCCATGTGTGGCTGGACAATCTAACCGTAAGGTAGAGATAGGGTTGACACAATGGCTTTGGTGACTCAAAATTCTCATAGTTGCAAACGACACCAAGAACGGACCACCAGAGCACATCAAGTGGCCTGCAGAAAGAACCACTTGCACGCCATGTAGACGGTGGCCAGAGGAGACCCATGACAACCAGCCTCGGGCTACAAGAGGGAGGGGCACCATTGCATGCCATGGGGGCCAGATGTGGCCGACACGATTTGGCTACGTGGGAGAAGGGTGGAGACCATAGGCACCACTAGTAGCAGTAGCGGCGGCCAGTGGGCTGCGGCAGGAGTGGCGACCTGACCTCGACCACGCAAGCCAGAAGAATTGGTCCTGCGTCTACGGGGCCATCTAGAGAAACAACTCGCTATCTGGTGGACCGGGCCAGATGCAGGCCGGCCCAAAGGGCCAGATCCACCCAGTGGGCTGAGCTAGACCCGGGGCCTAGCGGGCCATCGCGGGTGGGCCGATCCCCACTTGATGGGCCAGGCGAACTGTGGTACGGTCCCACAAACCATTCGTGCTGACCCCAACGAGCTAGACACTATGAACATGGATGACCCTTAATGGGCCAGACCCAAGACAGGGTCAAGTTGCCCCTGGGACCTGTTGCGTCGGGCAGCCCTGACCGAGTTAGATTGGGCCCAGACCCAACAGACCCCCGGATAAATGAACACCAATAAATGATGAACCAAGTGGCCATTTGACATGTCATTAGGGGTGTTGGGACCCCTTTCGGGAAGTGTTCGCGTTTCCATTTTCTGGCGGTCCCGACCGAGCCAGGCAGGACCGAGGGGCGATCTCCCCCGTTTCACTGAAAGGGGTTTAACTAACAGACTGATCATCTGATAGACACATTGTAAGTGGAATAAGGACCCTTGTGACAAGGCATTCCTATGGAGATAATATATATGGGTTTTGACAGATTTTGACATGCAACCTAGGTTGGATCAGACTTTAATCCAACTCGGTCCTTGTTACAAAAGTGAAATATCTCACAGACCGAGTGTCCAATCGACGTGCCGTCTATCAAGTTTTGAACCCTATGGTGGGGTTTTCTCTTGGGTGTTTTTTAGGACTGTACCTATTGAAATGTGTCTGACCGATTAAGGAGTAGAGTATTCTGAAGATCAGATGATCTTCATGCGAGAGTCAAGTGGTAGGATATGACATGAAAAAGAAGAGAGACCAATATTGGTCAAAATCAGAAAATAAAAAAGTGGGATGATCTAGCTGTATGAAAAATCAGGTATACCTCTTTACTAGTGATCATTAAGGGTCTGCAACGACGACCAATGATGCTCATCACTAGCGACCAATACGAGTCAGCACTAGAGACCAATACGGGTCAGCACTAGCGACCAATACGGGTCACCATAGAGCGACCAATATGGATCAACATATGGTGACCTATACAGGTCAGCAGTAGAGTTACTATGAATAAGAGGATCTGGGTTTACCACATGTAATCCCTATCCTAGTAACCTAGACATTATACTATTAGAGTGAGATGTCTCTTTTTCTTTATTATTAATTATTTAGATCATTCCTGTTATATTACCTTTGGGGTATTTCTTCTGATGTGTTCCTTTTTGAATTACTGAAAGAACTTTGGGGATCTTGGGGTCCCCAACTGAGTTATTATAGTCACCCCTACACGGGCTCCACCCAGACGTGTGTGTCTAGTGCAGACAACAAACACTCTAAGGTTGACTTTGGAGGTTTGAGACTTGATGGAGCTTGGTGAGATGGGAGTAATCGAAATCCTATTCATTGACTTCAGACTTATAGATAATACCCTCCAAGTAGATCACTAGGGAAAATGCAACTTTTATTTACATTCTTTTCAATTTCAAGGGCCTGTATTCTATCCCACTATTATCAGTTTATAGTTGTAGTTGTGTTTGTACTTTACTCTCAAGGTCATGACTTACTTTCTTTGATGGTTAACTTATATTTCTTTTTTGGGGTATAGATCTATAAGGAGATGCCATCCTTGTTTGGGAAAATCCTTCAGGTGCTATTCACCAACCCATGGCTTATAGAAAGAGGGCTTGGGAAAGTCACGTCCGGACTTGTGGGATGGGTCGTGACAAAGTGGTATTAGAGGGCAGTCAGTTCCACCAAAAGAACTAAGAGACTAATATTAATGAGGAAAAGGTGTAAATTTAATTAAGTTCGGTTTTCGGTATATAGAGTCTAGTGTTGGTGCGCCGGCCAACGTATCCATACATCAGGACCCTGAATTTCTGTTTTCCAACTCGGAACATGAAAAAACTGGTTACTAGTGTTTTGAAAACTTTTCCTGATCCTTCTTGAGTTAGATCACCACGTTAATATTATTGACCATTGAAATATGTTTCATACAAGATTTCTCCATGAAGAAAACTTGCTTGGATTCTAGTAAGATATCATGATAGTGGCCCATAGAGTGACGAGGCATCAGTATATGGACAACTCACAGTTATGGAACCTTTTGGTGGTGTACCAGAAGAACTACCAACCATTGAGCTGTAGATGTTACCAATGGAAAATGCACACTGGCTGAGCATATTACATGAGTTTTAGAGATTGAGTCCTTAGAGGTTTCAAGGCAAGACAGACCCCCAGGAAGTAGAGGACTAGCTTGAGGCAGTTTCATGGGACTTTATCTTAGTAGAGACACCCACCAAGCATACGGTGATCTTGAATTTCAGAATTATTTAGGGCTCAACATGTCCATGGTGGAGCTCAAAAATCCATGTTCATGAAGAGGTGACCCTCTCATGATCGTACATTAAGATCCTTTTCAGGGAAGAGTTCATGTATCAACACTACACACTATGTGTATTCTGGAGCTTCTACATTTTTAGTATGGCAGCTAGACTGTGGCCTAGTACTCGACGAGATTTACTGACCTCTCCTAATACTCCACCGACATGGTATGTGAAAATTTCTATAAGGACTAGAACTTTGATCATGGGCTTCGATGAGAGATCGGAACCCTGACAGTTTCTCTCAGCATCTCGATGCAGGTTGGGGTGCTAGAATGAGCCTTGATGATGGATAGCTTCCTTGCCATGCAGGAACAGATAGTGAAATACCCTACCAGATAACATATAGAGGAGTCATCTACAGCTAGAAGTAGATAGACTATATTGAATACCATGTGGGCTAGACCTTCTGGAGGGTGACCTTGGGATGAAAGGTCAAGGGTACGAGGATCGAGGGGCTGAGGGAGCCTCTAATGAGGCATGATATATTTTTTCTATGTGGTATAGGGTCCCAGAGATTGGGAATATCTGACTTCCCATGCATATGATTGGAAGATAGTGGTGGGACCTCCGAGGTAGAGATAGTTTCATGAGCATGATCGTCAGCCAGGCGGTGAACGAAGCAGGGGAGTGGGATGTGCATCAGGAGGTGTTCGAGGTCACCATGAACTACAACCACCACACCCAGGTAGTCCCCAATGAACTCAGGGAATAGGTGTATGGGGACCATACTTTCTTCCAGCAATATAGACTCACGATCCTAACGTCCCTAAGATGATATGAGGTACGATTAATATTTTCCCAACTTTAGTAGCAGTGATTATAGACACTGGTTCTAGCCATTCTTTCATTTCCATAGACTTAGTTTGGGACTCTAAGATTCTGAATGATATTTTAGCTAGAACGTTGTGTTTGGATACTCCTATAGGTAGAGATTCAACTATCACACACTGGTTCTGACAGTGTGATCTTACTCATGGAGGAGGGAGTTTTAGATAGGAGTTTCTAGTAGTGGTGTTGAATACCTATGAAATCATTCTAGATATAGACTGGCTATCAGTAGTTCACACACACATTGACTGCATGAGATATACAGTGCGATGTATGCACAGAGATGGAGGATAGTTTTCCTTTGTTTGTGAGAAGGAAAATAGTGCTCAACAATATGGACTTATGCTTAAGCGGGTGAAGCCTATTACATATCAGCTAGATTTCATAAAATTCAAAATGGTGGATAAGGAGAGTCCACAATTCCCCACGGTGGTGGATGAGTATGAGGTAGTCCTTCCAGAAGATTCCCCATGAAAAACTCTTCATAGATAAGTAGACTTCTGCATTCAATTCTACGTAGAAACAACACTGATATCTATACCAGCATATCAGATGGACTCTATGGAGCTCTGGGAACTGATGGTATAATTGGAGGAGTTACAGAAGAAGGGATTCATAATGCGAAGTGATTCTCCCTGGGAATCCTAAATATTTTTTCATGAAGGAAGATGAATGCTTGAGGCTATGCATGGATATCTGACACCTAAACTAGGTGGCTTTGATGAAAAGGTATCCTATGTCGAGGATTAATGATCTGTTTGATTAGTTGAAAGGAGTGAAGTGGTTCTCAAAGATAGACATTATATCAGGCTATTAGTATCCTTGTGTGAAGGATGAGGACATCCCAATGATGGCCTTTAGCTGTTCGTACAGACATTACAAATACCTACAGATGTCGTTTGGATTGACGAACACCCCTAGAGTGTTCATGGGTCTTATGAAAAGGATCATCCACACCTGCTTAGACCGGTTTGTGGTGATCATCTTCAATGACATCTTGGTGTACTATGAATCCAAGGAAGAGCATGATGTGCACTTGAGGATAGTTCTAGACACAGTCTAGGATCACCAATTATATGGTAAGCTCTTGAATTATGAGTTTTGGATATGGAAGGTCCACTTCTTGGGACCCGAAATCTCAGAGGCTGATGCAGTAGTGGATGTCATGTAGATCAGGACAATACTTTCTTGGGATCCACCCAAGAGTGTAACTGATGTGTGAAGCTTCCTCGGATTAGCTGCCTACTATCAGAGGTTCATACCATATTTCTCTAGAGTAGAAGCACCTATGACTGCCTTGACAAAGAATGGAAAACCCTTCCTGTGGTCAGAGGCATGCCCGCAGAGCATTCAATTGCTGAGGCAGATCATGTCAAGCACTCACATCCTGAGGTTTTAAGAGGTGGGAAATGACTACATGGTTTACTGTGATGCATCTGGGACCAGAATCAGTTATGTCCTGATGCAGGATGATGCAGTGATTGCTTATGGCTCATGAAAACTGATGCCTCATGATGAGAATTATCTGATTAAGGACTTAGAGTTGGCACCAATAGTCTTCACACTCATGATGTGGCGACACTACTATATGGTAGAGTAGTTCATCTCTTACTCACATCACAAGAATCTCAGATATATCTTCACATAAAAATATTTTAATATGGACATCAATGTTGGATAGAGTTACTCTAGAACTGTGACATTTTTATAGTCTATACTCCTGGGAAAGGGAACATAGTGGTAGATTCACATAGCTATAGATCGAGTTCACAACTACTGAATGAGGCTTTAGAGCAATTAGCCTCACTTCATATATAACACATGGATAGAGATGAGATAATCTACCTCTAGTTGATGGTAGTTTCCCCTCCATAACTTCAGTGAGTTAGAGAGGTGCAACTCCGAGATAGCATCTCTGAGACTACACGTGCTCAGATATCCTATGGTCATGTTCCTAAGGGATATTATTATGGTTCAGATCACAATATCCTTTTCATAGGATATATATTTGTACTAGTGGAGCTATGAGAGGGGGTGTTTAGGGACTTCCATACATCCCCCTTGGAAGTAAATCCAGGCGTGATAAATATGTATCAGGCCCTCTGACGTCAACACTGGTGGACAAGGATGATGAATGTTATAGCAGAGTTTGTTTCTAGATGCCTCACTTACCAGAAAGTGAATGTCGAGCACCAGGTACTAGTCGTCTTGACCCTAACCCTTGAGATACCATAGTGGAAGCAGGAAGGGATATCGATAGACTTCATGACATGGTTACCATATATGTCCAGAGGGTATGATACCATTTGGGTGATCATTGAACAACTCACCAAGTTGGACAAATTCCTTTTTATTCAAGATTAGGGTTCGGTAGAGAGCTTGAGTCATCTCTACATTCAGAAGATCTTACGACCACATGGCGAGCCTTAGACGATAGTCTCCAACTGTGATGCACACTTCATATCCTGGTTCTGTAAAGGATTACAGGAGGCTTTCGGGACTTAGCTTCACCTGACCACAACTTGTCAGCCATTGACAGATGGTCAGACTGAGCGGAACATCCATACCATGATAGACATGTTTCATGCATGTGTCCTAGATTTTGTTAGCACTTGGGGGTACCACATACACTTGGTGGAGTTCGAATAAACCAACATCTATCACTCCAGCCTTGGTACAGATCCATTTGAGGCACTATACGGACGACCGTGAAGATCTCCCATGGGCTAGATGGATCTAGGAGAGCCAGTACTCGTGAGCCCAGAGATGGTATAGGCAACCACTAAAAAGGTGTAGGTCATCTGCGGATAGATGAAGACTGCATAGAGTCGACAGAAGTCTTATACTGATAGGCGATGGGGACCACATTAGTTCGAGGAATGGGACCACATATTCATGCGAGTCTCCCTACGACGGGGACTACCGAGATTTTGACGAGGTGGAAAACTATCACCGAGGTTTATCAGACCATTCCTAATACTTTAGAGGATTGGAAATGTGGAGTATCGCTTGGCACTGCCAATGCAGTTGGAGAGGGTGCATGACGTCTCCCACATATCCCAACTGAGGAGATACATGCTTGACTCATCTCACGTCATGGACCATGGTGATATTGAGATTGACAACATGGAATCGTTTGTGGAGTACCCAGTGGAGAGAGTGGATCGACATGGGAAAATATTTCCGGGGTGGTCGATACCTCTGGTGCACATTCCCTGGCAGCACAAGAATATCTAGGAGAGCACATGGGATAGAGAGGCTCATATTCGTGCCTAGTACCCCTCTTTGTTTGTGTATTATGGTTTATCTTTTTGGGATGTAAATCCCCAGGGTGGGGATAATTTAAAGACTCAAAAATTAAATTTATTTTTTTAAAATAATTTGTTATTATTATGAGTGCGGAAAAATTTACAACATGTCATTCCGAGGCCAGATGTTCCCAGAATGAATTTAGAAACTTTTTTAAGTTACGTTTAGTAAAGTCATGGGTAGTGTTTTATATGTTTTGAACCAATGCTTGGATTAAAAATACGAGGGCACAGTTAAATCGACTGCACCAGGATATGATTATGGGAAGCATCAATTCGACCGAAGTAGATAAAGAGAAAAAGTTAGGTTTTAGACATTTTAATGAGATTTAAAATAACATTTTATTGACATTTTATTTTCTTTTTCTCTAATGGATGAGCAGAAGTTGTAGAACCATTGACTTGTCAAGAAAATAAATGGAACAACTCATCAAATCTGTACCTCAAACATTGTGAATTAAAAGTGGTTTATTTATTCATTTAACGAACCGAATTAATTATTCATCACGTTAATCACCTTCCCCCCTCCTATTTAAATAGAGCTCGAGTGGGGTTTTGGAACAGATTCATCAAGAACAAAAACTCTGGTGATGTGATATCGCAACATCCACCTGGAGGAAGAGAACGGATTCAGCGAGTGGTGATGAGCACCTATTGAATCACGAACCAACGGAAGCGACGAATGAGGTTTTGTAGATCATCATCATCAAAAATCTCATATAGGTATGGTTTTTTGATTTTGATATTATAAAATTCATCCTTCCACATTTTGATTTAAACGAAGAATGCAGATCAACCGACCAACAAGTGGATCCGTGGATCGTTCTTTAAACACAAGAGGTTGATGCGAGGTTACAAGTCGAAATTTATTTCTAATTTCACTCCTTTTTGCAAACACCCCTTGTTAAAATGATAACATGGATGGCTCGAGCCAATCCGAACATGGCCTGAACCCTCCGTCGATCTTGTTTTCCTTATGTTTCCCTTGGGTGGCCAGTCTATGTGACAGCAAGCCAACGATAGGGGTCACACAGTGGTGGTAGTGACTTTAAAGGATCATAGGTGTAGAGGGCACCATGAACGGACCACCAGAGCACATTCTGTGATCTATGAAAAAAATCGTGGGCGTGCCATGCCGGCGGCAGCTGGATGTGGTTGGAAGAGGCCCGTAAGAACTAGTCATGGACTGTGGGAAGGCGGCACATCGTCGCTCGCCGTAGTGGCTAGAGGTGGCCAGACTGAGCCGACCGTGAAAGAGAAGGGCATCACCCATAGGAAACGCTAGTGGCCCAAGGCAGGAGGGGGAGGCACAGACCGGCACCCTACCACATTGGCTAGAGACCAGTCGACCATCTGGCTGACCATTGCACGTGGTGGGGAAGCGCCCCAACGGACGGACAAAATGGCCCCGCGTTCACGAGGCCAGCTAAAGAAACAATCTTCCATCGGGTAGACTAGGTCAGACACGGGCCTACCGAATATGCCAGATCTTCCCAGCAGGCTGGACAGGACCCGTGGAGTAACGGGCCAATGCGAGTGTGCCGAGCCCCACCCAGTGGGCCAAACCAACTGCGACCCAGGCTGGTGAACAATTCTGGCTGACCACAATGGGCCAGACATAGTGAACTGGGCCGACCCTTAATGGGATTGACCCGGGCAGGGTCCCATAGACCCTGGGACCCGTTGCATTGGGTCGGCCTGACTGAGTTGGACAGGGGCTAGACCCAACCGACCCCCGAATAAAGGATTTCCCATAACTGAAAAACCGTGTGTCCGTTTGACATGCCGTCAGTTGAGTTGGGACCCCTTTTGGGAATCGGTCCCTTAGGAATATTATAGAGGGCCCAACCGAGCTGGTCCGAATTGAGATGTGATCACCCTCGTTTCACTGAATGGGGTGTAACTAATAGACTGGTCATTCGATCAACGTGTCGTCTATGACATAAGGAAACTTGTGACACGGTGGCTCTTTCGAGATACTCTAAGTGAGTTTTGATATAGTATGATGTGCGACCTGGGTTGGATTAGACATGAATCCACCTGGGGCCTTTTTACAAAAGTTCTCATATCTCACAGATCGGTTGTTCGATCGATGCACCATTTGTCACCTTGGGACCCCTTTGGTGGGGCAGTCCCTTGGGTATGATTTTTGCGGGACTTCATACCAGTTGAAATATGACCGATGGATTGAGGAGTAGAGTCTTCTATAGATCAGTTGAGCTTCATGCAGGAATCCAGTGGCTGGTTGTGACCTAAAGAAGAAGAGCGACCAATATGGGTTAGCATCCGAAACTGTAGAGTTGGATGATCTAGCTATACAACTTAACATCCATACCTCTAAACCAGAGACCAAAAGAAGTCAGTATCGGTGCCCAATATGGGTCAGCATCAAGGACCAATACAGGTCTAGACTAGCCACCAATATGGTTCAGTACCGGCAACCAATACGGGTCAGCATCAAGCGACTAATACGGGTTATCATAAATTAACCTTTATGAGTCAGAAGTAGAGTTACTACAAATATGATAATTTGGCTTTATGACTAGTCCTCCATATCTTAGTAACCAAGAAGTTATACCATTAGAGTGAGCTATCTCTTTTTCTTTTTGATTCACGATTTAGTTCATGAATGTGATATTAAATTTGTGGCATTTCTTATGATGTTTTCATTTGAGGATTATAGTGAGACCATTGGGAGTCTCGGGTCCCCTACTATGTTTTTATACACATCCCTACATGGGAACCACCCACATGTGTGTGTCTGGTGCAGACTACTAATGCTCCGAGGTAGAATTTGGAGGTTTGGGACTTTTTGGAGCCTGGTGCGACTGGATCAGTTGAGATCCCCTTCTTCGACATCATACTTAGAGCTACTACCCAACAGGTGGAGCTCTAGAGCAGATGTGAGAGTAGTTTAATTTCATTTCTATTTCTAGGTCTTGAATTCAGGCCCACTTTTTTGTTTATAGTTTTACATGTGGTTTTACATTACTCACATGGATATACCTTACTTTTATTGGTGGTTTACATCAGTTGCCCTTTTTGGGTGTGTATAGATCTCTAAGGAAATCCCTTTCCTATTCGGGAAAATATTTCAGGTGCTAGTAACCAACCCCTAGCCTATGGAAGGTGGGCTTTGGGTAGTCACGTCCCGGCCATGTGGGATGGTTCGTGGCATGCGCTACATATTTATAGCTAAATAGAAATGAAATCATGGGTGGGTTTATATTGAAAAAAGGTGGGGATTTATTTATTATTTTCCAAACATCGGTTTTAGACTCTCTAATAACATAACTTAAACCATGAACCTTCCCATAGTTTCCCATGTTTTCAAATAATTTTGTCTAGTTTCCTTTATTTAATAAGTCAATGGGAATTACTTATTAATATAAAAACCATGATGATGTGGATGTGATTCACAATCTTTAATGAAATGATTTTAAAACCATAAAATATATATTACGTTTTGGAGGATTCATAATGTCTTTAAAAATTTACTCAAATAAACATAAAATCACATTATATTAAATGGAAAACATAAATTAGGTGATAAATACCCTTTATAGTATGTATGAAATCAATTTTTATCATTATGATTTCTTAATACAAACTGTTTATTTATAGAGCATTTAATTTTTACTCAAAAATTAGAATGTCTCACATAATTATCAATAATTCACAATTGGATACATTTTATGTTCTGATTCTAATAATAATATTAATGTTTTTCAAAATAATTTTCTTAATATCTGTATTTTTACCTTTAAAATAAAAATAGACATTTATTTAGAAAGGACCTTTTATAATCGTAAGGTAATAGATAAAAATATTTTTATTGGAGTCTCATTTAAAAATGAAAATTTTATTTATATAATATTTTAATATTAAAATATTAATATTATATAATGGATTTTTTTTCAAAAGTATATTTCTAAATTACCAAAAACTACTTGTTGGGGGATATAGTTTTAGAGATATTCTGATTTCAAAATTTTGAGTTATAATTTCAAATAATATATTTTAATGTTTCTTGGAAAAAAATATATCATGTTATAATTAAATTTTATTTTTTATATTTAATTTTTCCAAAATATATATCCTTTTTAGTGGATGTTTTTAGAATATTCTATATTAAACGGTCTTCAAGATACATTAATTCATTCTCAGGATTATCTTTCATCTAAATGTTTTCAAGTGTTTTATTCATGTATATTTAATATTTCAATATATATATAATTTTTTTTATTTCCATGTATAGTGATTTCAAACAATGTTACATTGTAGTATAAAGGTGTAAGATCCCAACATTTTCTCTAGGTGTCTTAGAATCATATACAGGTACCATTTTTCTTTGTTTTAAGTACATTTTGAGAGGATTTTACCTAGGGGAGTTATTTTGGGTTAAATTAGAGAGAATTGATGGAGGATAGGTAGTGAACGATTGGACCATGGTTTTCAAAAACTATGAACTGAGCCCATAAAACAATTCGAACCCAAACTGAGGGAATTTACACAGATTTAGAATGGGTTATCAATTTTTTTACCATTTTAAGAGTAACTGTGAACCCCATAGAAGAGGCACGTGGTTAGGTGCACAGTTTGGAAAACTTTTCACCCATCCAAGGAAACTGTGCACACTATTTTAATTATCCTGCAAATTATATTTAATGTTTTTGAACCCTCGTTAATATCCCTCATTCAACCCCAAATTATCCCAAACATTTTACTATTGTTTCTGGTGGCTCTCAGATATATTCCTAGGACTTTTGACCTATGTTTTTGTAGATCTGAAACATAAAGTGTAGATATAAAACTCTCCTAACAAGTGAATCTAATACCGATTTGTTTTCTATCTCTCCACCATTATTCTCTCTTTTTTCATGGATATTTTTTTATTTCTATTAGATCAAAATCTTGGTTTGACATATCTTAATATTTTTTATTTTAGATTTAGGATTTAGATCTACATCATGGTCAACATAATGTTCTTGATGGTTCTATTTATTTGGGGATTCCTACTAGTATGAATTTATCATCAACTTTTAGGTAGGTAGTCTAAATTCAATTCTTATAGTATCTAATTCCAATTCTGTGTATGTGTGTGTGAAATTTCTGTTTGAATGATTGAAAATTTAATCTTTAATTGATTATAATAATTAGTTATTCAATTTATGGAAGCATGGAATTATTTTAAAGTAATTTCTATGTAATGATTAATCATGGAAAATCAGGAACTATTGAATTGGTTTAATTAAATTTCAATTGGGTTTATTAATTTATGAAAAAAATAATGGTATTTTTTGTTTTTAATAAATTATAATTTGGATAAATTAATTTTGGAAATATTTAATAGAAATTATTGGGATTACGGAATTTGAATTTGATTAATTAATTGTTTGAATAAATTAATGGGATATTATGATTGTGGAACTACATTATCTAACTATTTAATTAAATTACAGATTATCATTATTGTGAATTTTTTTGATTAATTTAATTTTTTTATTAATTACATGGGATTTGTGTAATGGGTCAATTAATGTTATTTTAAATTAATTAATAAGGGAATTTATGAGATATTTGACTTGAGATAAGGGTATCAAAAATTGAGAGTTAAACCATATGATATATTGAGGACTGATTTAAGAAGTAGGAGTGATCTATATGAATTCTTCATGATTTTTTTAAGATGATGAAAACAACAACTGTGTTTAAGGAATTGATGAATAGAATCTTTCATCCGTACCTGGACTAGTTTGTTGTTTTATTTGTGGAAACATTTCAGTGTACTCCTAGGATCATGATGATCATGAAAGACATCATGAAATCATCCCAGGTACACTAATGGACATTTGACTATATGCCAAGATATCTAAGTGTAAGATTTGGATTGATCAGGTACACTTCTTGGGTTAGATCATCTTAGTGGAAGTTGTGTTAGTGGACCCATACAATGTCTAGAGAGTGGTTTTTTGTAGCATCCTGAGAATATTTTTTATTTTCATTTATTTATGGGGATAGTAGGAAACAATACTAAAAAACATGGTTCATCCACTGCTATGCCATTAACACCATTTGGTAAAAGATCTATTAAATACTCCATTGTCTCTCTAGAAAAAGAACTATAAAGGGGGGGGGGTTAGGAGTGAATTTTTTTCATTGTTAAATTAGTCTATAAAAGCACTATAAAATCATTATTATAGTGGGAACTTTTGCAGTTCTTTTAAAAATCACTAATAAATTCCACTTTGACACCAATAGTAAATAATGTTGATAAACGTATCCTATTACCTACACTAGGGAAAAAATATTTGATAACGGGAGGACATTATGAGTTCTAGTAAAAATGAACAGATATGAGGTCCTTATCAGTACTTTTTTAGATGCTCTGAAAATGGCCCCCATTATCAGTCCATTTTTTCTAGCACTGATAAATGGTCTTTTTCTAAAAAATATATATAATTTTTCATTAAAAACAATATAAAAATTTATAAATATATTTATGTTCATTAAAATATAATATATATTTTTTAAATTAGATTTAGATGAGGATAAATAATAAATTACACTTAAAATGAAAGATATTTAGTGAAAATGGATTATATAATAATTTAAATTTTTTTAATTATATGTTTTCTATCTATTATTAATTAATAGTCATATAATAACATGTCAAAGAAAAAAAATCAAAAAAAGAATTCGTAAATATGTTAAAAATGCTTCTAAAACGTCAAACAAGTATTACTTATTATCCGGGTGTTTTTTTGGGTTCTCCCACATATCAAATTAAATAATAAAAAGATATATATGCCATAGTTATGGGGGTGGACACCCGATCACATTTTTTTAGGCCAAAAGCCCTAGAAGGTAAAAACCAGAGTTTTTAGTTGGGCTAACAAAATATTTTAACATTCAATTGTATTTCATCTCATTTATGGGGGGTATTCTTTACTATTTTCAGCAAGGAATAAATTAATTAACATGTATTACATTAATAATGATATTATGGTTTTTAAATTTTATCATTTTTTAAAATGTATTTTTATTTGTAATTACATATTTTCTTATTTTCTTATATATAGTTATAATTAATCACTTGTATATATATATACATATTTGTGTAGAAATTAATTTTTTAAATATATACAATAAATAAATAATAATAATCTTATTTAAAGTAAATTTTTTCCATTTTATAGACCTTATAAATATGAATTCAAGCGTATATATATACCTATACAATTACTGTTTATATATAAACATGTGTGCCACTAAATAAAAAATATAAATGAATATTTATATCAAAACATATGTAAATAAATATATTTTCTAAAAATTTACTTTAATATATATCTAACAATTATTTACATTATAAAAAGATATATAATGTTTATACATACATATATGTGTGTATTAATAAACGGATATATATTTATATTAAATTATATTATATGTAAATAAATATACTATATCATTTGATCAATTTCATATAATTATATATATACATCACATACTCACAAAAATATATTTTATAAATATATTTAAAAATAATTTTATAAATATATGACTAAAAAATATATTTGTAAATATATATATATATATATATCAAAAAGAAATATAATTAAACATAAAAAACATGGTACATTGGTAATGATATTCTATATCCAATAGAGAGGTGACGGGTTCGAATCCAGGTCGGTTCAGGAGGCTGAAAATTCAGAAACAACTGATTAAGGGGTGGTTCAGTGAAAAGCACAAAATCAAATGTGGGTGGAGCACTATTAAAGGGGTTGTGAATGAATTTATAATGGGTCCAGGCTCATAGATGTCCGAAAGGAATATAATTTTACCTCTTTCACAGTGCTAAGAAATGTGCTACTAAATGGGACCGATAATAGCACTACGAAATACTGATAAAAGTGTGATTTATAAGAACTTTTTATTACCTTGATAATGGACCCATTTACCTGATTATTTCGAGTTTTTCATAAAAGCCTATGGCTATTAAATGTGTTGAAATAGTCAACACCTTTTTAGAGGAGATAATGGACTATTGTATCATTTTTAAAGGCCTATTTTGTAGTAGTGATGCTATTAAATGTTAAACAATGATTTTTTACTTATTAAAAACACATATTCTTGGTTTGAACAAAAAGGGTTTAATTTTTTTATGATCTGGATCATGAGATAACTCTTTTTATAGATGAAGAAGCGCTTGAAAACAACATGTATCATGATCCCTCCCATTCTATTTTATGAGTACTTGGTGTTTTATGACGCTTTTTAGATTGTTTTTGGAGTTTTGATGATGCAGTGAGATCGAGTTGTCATGTATGGGCCTCAAAAATTGAGGCTATATTAACAGAATTACCCGATGAATGACCTCTATTTGGATGTAGTTGTTTACGGTTTGATGTGCTGACCACATGATTTTAAAGTACATCATTTCACATAGAGATTTTAACCTCGTATAGTGGAGGTGGTTTGGGTATATAATGTATTTAGACATTGAATGATCATATACACCCAAGAAGGGAAACAATGTTTTCAATTATCTAAGAAGTAAATCATAGACTAAGATTGTTCAAGAGTATAGTACTGAGGGCATGATAATGAAATTACTAGCTGGGATGCATGTTATTGTTCAGGAAAGCTAGTAGAATTAAAATCTCATATTAGTTTTAGTGGAGTGTACACTATTGAGTTGGATCGGGGATATGAGGTATGCAGATCTATAATGCTTAGTGTTGAGGGAAATCAATGATGTTGGGGATTCTCCTTCTAACTACCGTATAGTGGATGGCAATATCATATTTTCCAGGAATCAAGTAGTTGCGCCTACGAGAAGGTGGGAGAATCTAATGCATGATTTTAATGCCTCAACATGGTATGTATGCCTAGGTGTGACAAAAATGTGCAAGGAACTATGATGATAGTTTTGGGGGCTATGCTTAAAAAGGAGATTTATAGGTTTCTGGCATGATTCTACACTTTCCAACAAGTGAAGTCCAAGAATCAATGATCTAGTGGTTTACAAAAACCATTTACCATTCCATAATGGAATTGGTATGTCATTCCAATGGAATTTATGGTAGGTATCCTGATGAATCCTCTGAAAAATGATGTTATTTGGGAGGTAGGGGACTGTTTGACAAACATATCACAGTTTATATATGTATAGTGTACTTTCCCAATTGATCAGTTAGGATACTTTTATGTTTAGAAGATATTCTCTCTGCATGGGGTGCCACTGAATGTTGTTTCAGACTATGACTCATGTTTTACTCCACACTTATAGAATATATTATAGAATGATCTTTCTACACATGTTCTACTATGTACATATTTCCACCAACATTTAGATGGGCAATTAGAAAATACTATAAAATGGATTGACGATATGATTTGAGCATGTTTCCAAGAATTTATTGGGGTTTTCGAAGATGTGCCTAGAATTAATGTAGTTTATATACAAGAAAATAAATTAAAAAACTCTTCATATGGAACCATATGAGCCTCTTTACGGTCGTCCATACAAATCACCTCTATGTTGGATGGAGGCTGGTGATAGAAGGAATTTGGGACATAGTCTTGTAGGAGATTTCATGACAAGTTATTATGATTCAAAAGAATATGGATATATCCCAAATTAGACCAACGTCATATGCTGAAAGACCTCGATGACCGGTACAGTTTATATAACATCATAGTGTTTTCCATTGATTGTCTCATAAATTGGGTCACTACCAAATATAATGACATGGATAGATGGTATCCACATTTTTTGGACCATTTGTTGTTGGGGAGATTATTAGGATACTGGTATATAAATTGGATATTTCATAGTGGTATGTTATTCATTATGTTTTTCTTTTGTAACATATATAGTAGTTTCACCCTAATCCATCCCATGTGATCATGTGGATGATGTTGAACATGAGACCGATGTGTCCATTGGGAGTATTTGATATGTGTGTTGGATCATAATGAAAAAGTGTCATGGGGAAAGAACATGCTAATAGTTAATTTATTAAGGAATCATAGGCATGTATAGGAGGAAACATGGGAGAGAGAAGCGGTTATACGGGCTAAGTGGCATGATCTGTTTACATCAAAATTGTAAATATTCTTAGGAGTTTATCTCAAGGAAATAATATTATATGATGGGAATATTGAATGTTCCTTATCATTTCATGAGGTGTCTCTAATAAATTTATAAGTAATATTTATCAATTTTTTATTAATTTATGTATTGGTTTTACCTTTTGGAATATTTGGTGATATTGGAAAAAATTGGAAGGATGAGGAGCAATACATAGTTGGCGCATAGTTTCCCAAATGGATCACCATACCAAAAAAACCATGTAATCCCAAAAAGAGTGATTCACATGGCTAGTGAATGGTTTTTTGAACTATAAACCCTATTATTACTAAACATTCACCACTATAAGACACACAGTATTTGGAAAATCATGTTCCCCTTCCCATGAAACCGTTCATGTGGTTTTACTTATCATCAAAATTATTTTAAAAATTAATAAACCTTCCAATATTAACTCCAAATTTACTCTATCTCAGACCTAACCTCTTCCACTCATATATAGGCTTTTGTATAGATTCCAAGGTCATTAGACATGTGTTCATGATGATCCAAAGCTATGATTATAGATAAAAACCCTTCTAGTTATGTGAATCTAATCTCAATTGGTTTCTCATCTCTCTCCCATTATTCTCTAATACTTTTAAGGGATGTTTTACCATAGTGGTATGAGATATATATCTAATATTGATGGATCATGATTTGTTTGATCATGGATTTAGGATTCTAATCTAGATCTTGTTTCTTATCATGTTCTTGATTGTTTTGATTTATTATGTATTTCTATTGGGGACTATTTATAATCAATTTTGAGGTCAGTTGAATAAAGTCAATTCCCATCGTGTCAAATTCCAATTGAGTTTATGTGCTGTGAAATTTAAATTTTCATGATTAACAATAGAAATTTGAACTGACAAAATTAATATGCTAACTAATATATAGATTCATGGAATTATTTTAAGGTAGATTCCATGTGATGATGGATTGGGTTAAATTCAGGATAATGGAATTTGATGAACCATATTTATTTAGACTATTTGAAATATGAATTAATTAATGAAAGTAATTATTATTATGAAAATGGAATTTTTATTAATTGATTTGAGAATTGATTAATAGAAATTTTGGTGATAATGAAATTGGATTAGTATTAATTATATGTTCAATTAGTTAATTGAATATTTAGATTGTGGAATCAGATTAATTAATTGATGAAATTAGTAATTTATTGTTGTGATTGTGGAAATTATTGAATAATTCAATGTCTATTTGATTAATTAATTTTCATTTTGTGGAGTGGGTCTATTATTGTGAATTTTAATTATGTGAAATTAGAATTTATGAGATGTTTTACTTGAACATTAAGGGGTTATTGTTTTATATTATTTAATAATGATAAGTTGTTTAACAATTATTTTTCATATTATAAATGGAATCATTTATTGATTAATTTAAATGTCATGCTTTAATGTGAATTTTTGAAGAGAGAGTTGATGTTTATTAACTTTGATCAATGTGGTACATGTGATATTGCGATATATGTGATATATATGTGTGGGAAATAGTTTGCTGCATGAAAATCCCATAGTGATAATTTGATATATGTATGTGGGACATGATCTAATACATCAAAATCCCATAGTGATAAATTGATAGATGAATATTGGATATGGTCTACTACATCAAAATCCCACTTGTGTGATTCTTTGATAAATAATTCATGGGTCACAAACTACTGTTTGAAATACTGACAGGGTCCTACACATGTCGATCTAGGCGCAAAACGTTGTCATTGTTCTATGGTTATAATTGGACATAATAATGAATTGAAATAAATGGATAATGAAATACCATGTGTTATAATGAATTGTGAATTGAATATGTGACATATGATATCCCCCAGAGATAGTTTACACTCTATCAGAGCTGAAGAATATATTTTCAGTTTTTCTATCCTCCAGAGCACAAGGGGTTTTGTGGTTAATTAATGAATAATTGAAATGTGAAAACTATTTACTTATGCATTGTTCTCTACTCTTTTTATTAATGCATTCAGTATTATATACAAAATATTGATTTGGACACCGTTTCTGTTGGCCTACTCAGTTTTACACAAATGCTACCCCAGTTTTCTAATCGGTACCCAAATAGAATTTATGTTTGTAAAAAATGATAAAGGTAATATCACTTTCTTATTTGGATGAGTCAGGATGGATCATTGATGGGGGAAACAAACATGGTGATGGGAATAGTTTTCGGGTTGTCGTTGTCTATTTATTTTGGGTTATGGGTATTGAAACATCACACTTATTTGGAATTACATATCATATATTTAGTCTTTTATATTATATTCCCTGTTTTGGTCATCATGTGAAACGAGTTGGGTTTGGATATGGTTATATCATCTGGTTAATTTTTAATAATTACCACTATTGTAATACTTTAATAAAGAGTTCATAGTCTTCCCTTCATCGATATTAGACCATCACTGCTATTCGGCATCCTCTAGTGTACGGGGAGGTGCGCCTGATGTCTCGTAGAGGACCTTCTTGGGGCACAGATGCATGTCACCTAGGTCAGTATGTTACAAAAGGATACTTAAATTATTCATTTGATGATTTTTATTATGAAATAAAGTAATTTATTGAATTCTTTGAAGTTGGTAATTTCATGTGTAATATTATAAATTATCTATTTCAAGTGAGGAAATTTAATTATTATTAAATTAAATATAATTTTCATATATTAAAACTATTTACTATTTTCTTATATACATATATTTTTATTTAATTGGATATTTTAATGAGTTCTTATGTTTTTATAAAATAAAATTATGGTTTCTTATCTTTTTTTGGAAATTTTTGATTAGGATAAAATGGTTTTAAAGATTTTCAAGATGAAAATTTCCATTTTTTTCTTTCAATTCTAATGTTTCATTGGAAATAAACATATTTCCTTATACTTGATGACACAATTGTGATAGTTCTTGACCAATTTTTGGTGTAACGTCAATTTTGGGTGAGTAAATATTTTATAAATAAATATTTTTTTGATATTATAATTTCAAAATCCTTTTATTCTAGGTTATAATTGTGATTTGATTTGTTTTGTTATATGAAATTGGTTTATATTATGATTTCATTAAATATGAAATTATTTGGTTATGTTACTAATATCCATTAGTTATGATGAATATTTCAGTTAAAATATTTTGTGGTTATTGAATTTATTAGGGATTTACTGAAATTAAATTAGTTACATGAGGTTTCAAGGGTATATATTGCTTCATGTTTCGTTTGGATTTAGAAATAACTATTCATATCTATAGGATTATTAATATTCTTAAATTTTAATATTTGGTATGAGTTTTATTGATTTTTTCATATGAATTATGAATATTACCTATTTAGTTGTAGAATTTCAATGAAATTTAAGACATTTTATAAATAAAAATTGATTGAATGAGAAACCATTATTGAAACATCTATCTATAAGCTAACTCATAACAATAATATGTCGTTTTTATTGTGTAAAGTGTATTAGGAAATTATAAATATTGAATAATGAAATAATGGCATCAACTGGGCATTCACAGTAGAAACACAATCTAGAGAAAACAATTCCTAGTTACATTAGATTATTTGTTCTATTTAACATATTTAAAGATTAATATTATTATTATTATTTATGTCTTGTGTATAATTAGGAATGTTTTGAGTTTCACACATTCAAATTACAAATTTAAAACACATTTATCATCGGCACATAAAATTTTATAAGATAGTGGAATAATTTTATAAAGATTATTACAATTTACCCTAACCATACATGTGGTATAATTTTTTCAGAATGGAAATAATCTTTTGGATATATCTTTGAATTTGATGAAAAATATATGGGAGAGATAGATCATAGTTATTTAAGTAATTTGAAGGGGTGGAATCATAAAGTTTTGGATCATAACGATTTGAAATTTAAGCTAACTGATTTTTTGGGATTAATTATTAATGGAATGAATATGTGTTGTTTTTATGGAAATTGAATCTCAGTTTTTGATGTTGTAGGATAAGGGAAACATACCTATGATTGATAAATATAATATTTTTTAAATAAGATTTTTTATTTGGTTATTGTAAAAATATATTTGTTGGTATTCCTGAAAAACATGGCCTTCAATAATCTATAGAAAATCAGAGTAACTTGGAATCCAACTTCACATATGTAAAAAATTACAGATTCAACTACTAGTTTCATGAGATTCTAAAATACAAAATTTTGTGTAAAAAAGGTGATTACATGAACATGTATGTTCCAAGGAATTGGTTTTACATAAACTAATAAATCAAGATCAAAAGTAAATAAAAATAAAGAGAAAACATTTAAAAGGTTACTCTTTTGTCCTATATAAAATCACTTTTGTTTACGAAAATATTTATGACCACTTTTTTTCCCACACAAAATTGAATAGAGATACTAAACCCCCATCATTTTGTTTATCATATGTCATTTATTTTCATGTCAGTATTTTGTAAAATGATAACATGAAAAAAACATAACATAAAAAATTCAAATGTTGGGATCTCTTTATTAAAATTATCTAGAAAATTCTCTTTTTGAGTATAAATATATTAATTTATTTATTTATTTTTTAAAAAATATTATTATTTTATGAACATAAATGGATGAGTATGAATAAAAAATGATGCACACTAATTTTATGAAAAAAGAGTTTGAAGATGAGGTTAAAGTGTTCATCAAGTTGGAAATATTGCATTCATACCCCTTGTTAATTCATTTTTCCATATTTATGTTGTTATTCAACGAAAATTAGTCTATAAGAGTTGAAATAACATTTTATTTTCAATTAAATATATTAGATAAAAAATTGTTGGACTAAACATAGGAACAAACAGAACATAAAACTCATTTAGGATGACACTATAGTTTATGGATCATTTAATAGCAACACAAGGGTATATTATGATGAAGATCATATGGTAGAAATGATAATAGAAATTCAATACCACCATTGTGATTGTTTAATTTTTTTGAGATGTTAAGTACTTATGATAAGAGATAATGGTATACTAGTTTTACTATGTTCACATAATTTTTAGTTCGATTGATGTTATATAATTTTAAAACTAGTAACAGATGGAGAATTATCAGATTTAATAATTACGTGGTCTCTAGAATGATATACTACAAAAATAAAATGAACTTCCTTGTCAAATATTAGACACTAAATGGATTCTATGTTCAATGGGGATGATCTCTAAAAAAAATACCTACCTACCAAATTGATTACATAATTTTTTTAAGAACCATGAATCACTCCTAAAATTAGATCACTCTATTATGAATTGATTCAGGAAAGATGAATAGATTCCTTTGAATGTTTAATAGTAATTTTATATCATTCCATAGTTTTAATGACTATGTATATTTCATGAAATATCAAGATAATTTACATGTAAAATAAATAAAATAATTAAATATGGTAAACTATGTCATCCAATAGATGTTCCTTAGTGAAACAAAATTTATTACAACAATACTCAATTTGGATATGAGGTGAGAAAATTATATATTGCATTCTATATAGATAGAAAAATTCTTTTTGGTGTATAGTTTTATAGTAAATGGATGTTATGACCTTAAATACTTACTTTACACCATGGATATGCATGAATCATAAATACATTATGCTATATCTACATATATATCTATACCAAAACAACCCGGTAACAAAAAAAATGTTTATTTGAATCCATTGAAAAGAGATCTGAAATTGATGTGAGATACAAGTGTTTTAATTTCTGATGCCTATAGATGTAAAGAATTTACATTAAGGGCTATATTGTAAGAGATGATAATGAATTTCCTAATTATAGAAATATATCTGGCTATTACACTAATATAATATTGGGGTGTACCATTAGTGAATAATGAAGTGACTTAGTTGGTTAAATCATTCCTCAATGAATGTGTTTTTAAGACATCATAATGTTTTCCTGAGCGAAATACGTAAATATTCTCTACAAAATCATTTGATGCGAATTTTAAATAACGTAAAAAACTAATTCCACTAAGGGGTGACCTACTGATTGAGAATATCAAATATATTGACATAGTTATGAGTAATTTATTTTAAAAAACCAAATAAAATTATGTTGGAATAACTGATTATTTTTCCATGAATTACCGTACTAGAATTGTACGATCATCCCAAATTTTCTTATTATCATGCAAGTAAATGAACATGTATTTCATAGTCTTATTTTAGTGTTACTAAATTTTCATAAAAAAATTGAATCAAGGATAGTTTTTACATAATTAACATGGGGATAAGGGATTGGTTAGAACTAGTGAATGATTAAATTTGGAATTCTCTTCTTCCAACATCTTAATCTTTATCAAGATAATTATCATTTACAACTTTTTATTTTCCATAATGGTGTAAAATTCCTAGATGGGTATTCATAAAATATCAAGAATGTATTTTCAATGAATAATTTGAAGTTACAGAGAATAAAATAACATGAATGAAATTCTTTGATGAAAGATTTGATGCATATATCATTACACTAAATTATTTCTAATAATGAATAATAATCATTAATCAATCACTGGTTATTTTTCAATGCCTTATATAGTAATGTTATAGAACAGAAAAAGTTTCCAATCATGAATAAGGTTATTTCAGTCATATAATGTGAATTATGTATGTTCTTATCCCCATAATTCTTTGATATAATGGTCATCATGATTGTTAATTTAGTTAGAGAGGTTTAACAATGTGGTTATATTCATTAACGGTAGGTGTAACCCATTGAATTGTATACATAAATTTTGGAAGGGTAAATTTGGAATCGATGTATTTCATAATGTAGTGTTGTAAAATGATATACCATTTACGAAACTTTTTAATTCCTCACTAATAACCTATTAGACGTTGATAGCATCCATCTCCCAAATTCTAGTCATGTAGGATGAATAATGGGAGAAGGTCTTTCTAGAAGTGATTTGGTTACAATTACCATCATAGAGGGGGAGAAATATCAGCTTTATATTTTACATAATAGTGAAGATATTGATCCATATGCTGAATCCCATCATAAATTTCTTATTACTTTGAATGAATAAATGGATGAATGATGGATATAAAATGAACATAATCAATAGTTCACAGGATGGTTCCAAGATCATATTTATAAGGAGTTGTCTAAAATTTTGAATTCATGTGATGAATGACCTTGATGGATATCTAGGGGACAAAATGAAAATGTTATATTATTCACTGATTTTGTAATAAAATGTTATACATTCTATTTAAAATAACATCAGAGAAACCTAATGATGTAAAATAGTGTAGTTACACTTGTGGTGAAATAGATTCACATATCAAGTTCTAATGATAGAAATAATATTATTTAGATATTTTGTAGGCATCAGAAATGTAGTGGAGGCCCCAAATGATTGGATTTCAAAAATTTTCCACCAACGATCAATAAATCCTCTCATGACTATTCATCCAATGTCATACCACCATTGACACACCCAACAAAATCTAGATCATAATGATTTCCTTATTATGGTTTTACCTTGTATCAATGTACACGTTTAAATAGACTACATTAATAATTGTCTCAATTGAGGAGACCCTTAAAAAGGTCTATAGATAATAACATCCAATGACACCCAAAATATGCGATGTTCCTATTGAAAAGCCTATCGTTATGATCTCCCTACTAGATATCACCAAGTATGAACTTCATGAGTGAACTTAAAAATATGAACACTATGTGAACTTTGTTTTAGTTTAATGTTATATTATCTCAATGTTAACATTATATCCTAGTATATATCTGTTATAACATTTTGATATGACAATTAATGTATAGACAATATCATTAAATAGTGAACTTAAAAATATAGACACTATAAAGGTAATTTTACATCATGCCAAACTAACTATACACATGATATGGAAATAAAAAGTACTATATATTTGTGTGTATGGAACGCACTATCACCACACTCCCAGTTACACCAGATTTAACATTCAAACCATACATGTTAGCTCTGAAATGATTTAGGTCGTGTATTTTCTAAGTCACTGGTTTAGCTACTAGGCATTCCATGATTCTGCTTCAAGGAAATTTTTCTATATGAAACCTAATCTCCTTGAGTAAGGCATATCAGGAGATGGAAACCCCTTGTATATCCCTTTTTTTACCAACATATCTTTGAATCCAAGAGATTAACAAAAATATAATTTTTATTGGGAAAATTCTTTACTTACTAGGTGTGATTCTAAAAAATGGAACATATTTTTGCATATAATAACCACTTTATATATACCTTAGAAGCTACAAAGTAAATATTAATTTTAGGAATAGATTCTATTGCCTTATATGATCATCAATATCTCATCACCATATCCTAAATAAAATACTAGAACACATGGATCTATAGAATACTAGATTGTGTCCCATAAAAAAATGAATCATTTCTTCTCCACATGATTGATGCATATCTTTTTTACTTGTTCAAAGATAATTAGATAGTCCTAACTGCTTATCTTGTACTTCAACTAGATATTAATGATATATTCCGATGATAATTTAAATCCTTGAAATATAAATTCATGTATATATAATGTGATACATGATTGATCCATAAAATAAGCTTACAGAATTAAATTCACCATGTTAGTCTCCTCCTATGTCCTGGACATGTCAACCTAGAGAGATTATTCCAACCGAAACTCAAAAAATTCCAAATCTGGAATTGTTCCAACATGTATTTCTGAATACCATGTCACTATATTTTTGGTTAACTAGGTCCAAGACACCATTAGATATACTTTGGTAGATCTTGTTCCCAAGAACATAGGTTGTTAATTTAAGTGAGTCCCTGGAAAATTACATTCATCATTGGTTTTATGAAACTATTTAAAGAATATCTATTTTTCAAATGTTACCAAACACATTTCAACTAGAAATCATTAGCACTCCAAAAATCCTCTGGTATACACTGGGAAATGATTTATTAAAAATCAATAATATATTATTATCTTGCTAACTTGATCAAAATCTATATTTTTATAATGTTCAACATTATTGGAAATCTCTGATGACACCATCCCATTTTGGTTTCATTAAATAGACACCGTCAATGAATTTCGGTCTTGAAATCCAACTATCGATTAAATGATCATAGAATGTTTTTATGATAAGTAAAATTCTAATGTATTTAGATTTAATTATACGGTATAACAAATTGAGACATATTGTTAATACACTAGTACCATCCATGTATAATCTCATTTGAATACCCAACACAATATTAAAAATTATAATCCCTATTGAATTTTGATATATGGAATCCAGTATTGATTTTTTAGTATAGGTAATGTTATAATATTTCCATATAATTATAACTTGTAGGATTTTTTATTCTTGTTGGATAATGCCTCAGAAAATGAGGTGAAATCAAAACCATAAATATGTTTTTAACCGTTCTACAAAGTATGTGTCTCTGGAACATTCTTGGTCCACACGACTTTTGGAACACTTTCCTATTCCAACAATATGTGAATCTCAAGAATTAACTAATCCTATGTTAGTATTACTCCCACTATGTCTATTAGATATTTACACCCTTATATAGAAATTAAGTCTATCACTATACTAAGAATATTCTATCATTGGTACTTATGTAATATCATATGAAATGGTTAGGATATTTACTAATATAGAGAATGAATTTTTTCTGGATGAAAATTTTTATATCCTACCAAAATCATTTTATCTAAACACAAGTCTAATGACATTATATATTTTCATTATACTATAACTTATATGATATCAAATTTTTATGATAATTTTTATATGGTTATGGGATACTACTATTATTCAAAAATCACGTCTTGTAATATAATGGATGTTTTGGAATGTTGGAACATTGATTATACAAATATCATGACTATATGGTGTAAACTGTTAGATTAGAATTTTCTACAAGAAACATTTTACTAACCAATGGTAATATCTAATTATTCATCATAGATTCTCCTCATTAACATTAAGGTCATGATGTGGATAAGTTAATGTGTGTTTATGAATTACACTATGTTGAATTATATTGATTGATTATTTCTTGGTCAAGATAATCATATGTATTGCACAATGAAGTAACATATATCTTTTGACCATGTATATAATTCACTTTTGCTTTCCATAATTATATAACAGAGGCATATGATGTATATTAAACTCTAGTTTCCTCCAATAATAGTTTACAGTAACTAGATGAACGAGTTCCGAATGATTTATTACATACCCATATTTATAAATGTTTCTTTGTCCAAACTATAGATATCAAAAATACCAAAGGTTTTTATCTTTACCCAGAATAATTACCATAATGGATATTTACTTGATGTCCACTCCTAGTTTTACATGATAATGAATTATCTTTCCACAACTAGGTATACCAGTCTTACATTTTATATTCATCAATTATTGCCTATGGTTAAATTATCAACAAACTGTTGATTGAGTACTTAACCCTATAAGCACAATTCATTCCAGAACCTATAATAATGTCTCATTGTATCCAAAAGACACATGAGATATTTTTTTGTTATATTAAATAAAAAATACACTATAACCATTAACTTCGAAATATAGAAGTCATGTACTTCTTGTGAATGACATAGGAATCACCCTTTCATAGGAAAATTGAGAATTAAAATGACATTAATAGTGATTATATACTAAATTGGATACCATATTTTAATAAAAATATGTTAAATTAATACTATATTAAAATCCCAAGAATTATGATTGAAAAATTACATTTTTAATTGAATAATATACCTAAATAATAAGAGTGTACTTTCTTCAAAAATTATGTTTATTATTTTAAAATTCCAGAGTTTTGTTTCATGATATGATATGAAAATAATTTCATGTTAATACCTATTTTATTTGAATTAGACCATTAGGGTGGCTTTGGAAGTCCACATTCTATTGACCTTTTCCCCTTTTCTTTCTATTTTTTTACCATATGAATTATTGATTAATCTATCTTATATTCTTATTTACTTGTTAATACTTTTCTAAATGGAAGCAAAGACTTTCTCATGATTTTACATTTTATAACCTATAATGATAATATAATAAATGGGTGACAATGATATAATAAAATAATCCATTGAAATATCATGATCCATATTTTATTTTATAAATTCAGATTTAATTATCATCTTATTCATATATTGGTTCACTTTCTCCTCACATAATTCTCTGATACGAGACTACATGTTATATCACCTATGTCCTAATGTAGTGGCCATAACTTGAATCTGAAATTGGTGATGGAATTATGGAATTACCATCACATACATAAAATATTACTCTTTTATAAGCATATTTTTCACCTTCTCTTATTGTGTTAGCACGAAAGGTATTGAGGACTCCTAAAACATGATTTTCTAGTACATTAGTATTGTGATCATGTGAATGTACTACATAGAAAAATTCATGCATGTGTGAAAATTTACATTTTCTTGTATTTATCTCAATATTTCTTGTTTTATTACATTTCCTTTTCTACAAAAATAAAACATGGTAGATTTTTTACTTTTTATCGGGATTAATGTTTAGTGATTTAGATAAATTAATTAAACCACTAAATTTATCCCACTAATTTATTGAATTATTAGATCTCTCAATACTAGATTCTAAATACAATGTCACTTGAGTATTAAAGAGGAAATGATCAATAGAACTCATCTCACAGTCTACATGCTTGGGCTATTCCCCTACTAAGAGGGTTCAAGTTTGGCATTTGGCTGCCCAACCGATTTGACTCGTGGTTCTGTGAAATATTGTGTAGAGTTGGAGTTTCTAATATAATTTCTTTATTTAATCAACACATGAATATAAAATGATATTAAGATATATTTGGAATATCGTTACAAAAAAATAAGTTATTTCGACCCACCACCCTCATAAAAACTCTCAGGTGGTAGGATGCACCCTCATCTTTGGCATGAGAAGCTCATAGAATACCCATTTTTATTTGACGTTGAATGATTTAATGGACTTACAATTAAATACTTCTTCGAGGTTTTTATATATATTTTTTAATAAATAAAATTTATATTTCAGAATCTTGTTATATGTTATCATAGTCACAACTGAATATATAACAAATTGAAAATATCATCGCATTAGAAGTTTATTTTATTTATGCATGGTTGATTATTATTTTATGTGATAACATGTAAACTAAAAATAAAAACAAATAATAAACTGTGAAAAAATGATGACATGATCTTGAGCCAATACTAAATGGTTGATCAATTTATTGAATAATTGATTGATATAGACATTAGGGGTAATACCTTGAGTCTCGTTGCTTACATCTTGAGTTATTGAACATTCCCATCCAATGTGTGAAACTCCAGTTTGGTGCATTACCAAAACATGGTGTGAAGTGTGTCACTGCTTGTCTCATAATTATACCATAGTACTCAATCACCAGCAAGGGGAACTCAGGAGTGTGAAATTAAACATATATAAATGGGCACACATACCCTTATACATATAATAATACTTTGATGATAAACATATCTCTATTTAATAATCTACATTTTACAAATATGAATTTGAACAAATAAATAAATTAAATAAATAAACATGCACCAGATATCAATTAGTTTGTCAATGTCTCATGATCAATCTATTACACATTAAAAATTTGTGTTTAAAATAAATTAAAAATACAAATTAAATTAGTGTTAAATGATTTTTAATGGTGTTCTATTAAATTAAAAAGTCATTTTAATTTTTAATTCCATAAATATCTTTATTATGTCACATAAAATAAATAAATTGTAAAACCAAAAATAAAATTTACTCATCTCATATTACTAATTAAAAAACAAAAAAAAAATATTATTTCACTAATTAAATAAAAAACCAAAATTATATTAACTACATAAAATATTTTCTGATTATAAAATCAATAAAATACAGAAAATCCTATAAAAATCCAATGTGGGTTGGGATGAACCTGTCTAGTACCATTATAGGACATTCAGACCCTATATAGGGGTGTTTTGAGATAGGAAGGTCCTGCCACACTTATTTAGGATTATGAAGACCCATCCAAACCCCTTTCAGTTTAGATTGGGTCCAAATGAACCCACTGTAGGAGTTACTTGTCCAATAGAAGAACTGGGCAACCACTAGAGATCTCCATGTCAACACAGAGGTGGAGGTGAGACCTAGAATGAGGTAGAATTTGTGAGATTGGGGTACCCAACCACTATTTCTGGAGGATTGGGTCTAGAGGTGAGGAGTCATTATAGATCATGTGGCATTATGAGGAGGTATACTAGACATACGGTAGGCGACAATGCTGATGTTGGTGGTGGAGGCTGGATCCCTGCAGGTGGTCATGCAAAACATAGAGAAACATAGAGGATCCTCTTTCTATGACCACATAGATATAAAATTGGGGCTACACATGAGGGACAATGGAAGGGAGATCCACCAAAGGAGGACATTATAGAGGACCCATGAGGGGGGTTCGCTGATGAGGAACCATGTTGTCTTGTGGGGTATATTGGTACATGTCTTCCCAGGGCACTGGCGATGGAGGTAGTGGGTCAGCCTAGCACATCTATGACATAAGAGAATTTCTAAGGTTGGATGTGGTTGGTGGATGACCCCTATGTTTTTCCACATTTTTGCGATTAAGGTGGTTAGATGATGGTGTTCCCAAACTCTGTGTGATAACCGATGTTGCTTGGTTTGGCAGAAAGGGAATCTGGGGTCCTTCTTGGGTGTTGTTCCACGATGATGGCAGATCTTCTCGGGAGGATCCATGGGAGAGTGAGGAGGGGCTATGTGTAGTAGCCTGGAGTAGAACCAATGTTGGATCATTGATTTTTTTTTGTGAAAAAAACATGTGATAAACTATTTTTTATTGATGATCCTAAAAGAAACATCCAACTACCACATCAAAAATTCTGAAGCCAATTTACAAGAAAAAATATTAAATAAATAAATAAATAAATGAAATTAATTTATTACAATCAAATAATAAGTTGATATAGGAGAACCATATTACATCCACCAGAATTCGTAGGGAATACATCGGTTCACTGTAATCTATTTTTTTCAATGGATTCAAGTAATTGAAAATATTATAAAATATGTATGTTATTCATTTTAGAATAAGAAAAAGTTGGATTCAATATGAATTTAAAACATTTGATGGCTAAATACTAGCCATCCAGGGTCATATTGATAAACCCTCTGTGATGTTGGGACCACAATGACACCCTCTTAAGAGTTAAATGAAAATTTATTATTTCTATTTACTTAATCTTTTAACGCAAATTTATAAAACCAAACGATGGTACTAGGAAAATAATAGATACCCCAATGGATGGTATTTTTAAATGTTTCCCCTGATGATTGACATGACTCTGTCTTCATTATTGATCTCTTTCCAGTAAAATCTCATAGATCATAACATGAATAATATGAGAGAAAAAATAAACTGAAGATGTACCTAGTTCAATCAGAATATACACTCGAGGACCCCTCTTCACCAGTGACGTTGCTCGAATGATCCAAAGTTTAATCCCTTTAGATCATACACATGGAATTTGAATGCCTATGAGAATATCAATTTTATGAATCTTGGTGCTAGCATGGAGTTATTATGATGATTTCGACATCCCATTGATAACCACTACTCCGTTTCATAGAAACATGAAGAAACACTACAACCAAGCATCTATAATGAAATCTTTTCTCTAAAAAAACGATGTAGATAGAAGAGAGAGATGATCTCACCATTTGAATAGTGAATAGTATATTGTGGGAGGTTCCTTTCTTCTATTTATAGTGAATCAGTAAATATCTAGTATAATCACCTGATACCATAATATTTACTTCTCCATGAATATATGATATATTCAGACTGTTGAAAAAAATCCTTAATATCATTTATAGATTTACACCTTTATTATAATATTATAAATATATTACTTGATAAAACACGAGACATTAACTGGACTCGTAGTTACAATAAATATTAATTTCTCCTTAAATATTTTAAACTAATATTCATTTAAATAATTTTTTTCATAATAAATAAATTCAATACCAATTATTCATACCATGAATAATATGAATTTTTTATTCCTTTTTTTATCACATATCTTTGAAAAAAACCCAAACCTCATTTATGGGGCCCACCATTTCCAAAACTCTTATTCACTAAAATATGGTAGACTTTAGAATATGGTATTTGTGTGTGGCCCTCTAGGTCCTTATCTTGATAGAAGTAAATAATATTCACAGACTAAAAGTGATATAAATCCACCCATCATGGACAGTAATGAGATAAGGATAAAAACATAAATTACTACCAAACTATGAACACACACAATATAATATAATCTATTTTTCTTTAGTACATCATAAAGAATGACGCACAGTGACATCAGCACACTATTCATTATTTATTATTTGTTGATCTGACTTGATAGATTAACCATCTAGTTCCCTCAATATGAATTTTTGATGGTACTACCATCCTGATCAAGAAGTCCTAAGAAATATTACTTCCATAACATATAAGTGACAAATCAATTATTGACCACTGGTCCAGTGTCTTAACACCAATGATGCACCCAACACAATGTAGTTCCCCACAATTATATAAACACAAGTTTTCCTTGAATCACAGTATGTTATCAAATGGAACACATTTCTAATGATGTCTTGTATGGATACAATTACACATTTTCAAAGATAGAAACATCCAATGACATGAAAAACATGTGGTGTTACTATTTTTTGGGTCTATTCTCATGATCTTACTACTAGATATCACTAATCATGAACTTCATTAGATAGAGCCTCAATGTTTATGATCCCCCATCACATGATATTCGAATATCTACTATGTCTAGACAGTATGATGTATCTAGACCATATGACCTATGTTTATGATTAATGTAATAGTATCTATAGGTTCTCATTATATAATGGGATCTTCTATAACCTTTTTATATGACATGTAAACTATGGACATTTACATTAAATACGGGATGTAGAAATATCTATAAAATAATAGTATGTTTACATCGTGTATAACAAATTGTAAGAATGATATGGTAATCAAAAGAAATGTATAGTTTGGTCTTGGGAGCCCACAATTACAACATATTTAATATACCATCATCATCAAATAGATATATGAATTGGATTATTAAAAATTTGTAGTTTGAATTTTTCATTACAAATGGGATAATAATAGAACTGTAGTGAAATTTGAGGAAATGTGATTCACTTTTAGTGTGATAGGGTAAATGTACAATCCATTCATAATGAAATCACAATAAGTAAATGTATTTTATGTCTCAGATCCACAAAACTGGAATTGGTTATTTTTCCAGTGGGTGATTAAAAACTATAGGGTTAGATGTAAATTCAATTTATGATGACTATTTCATTGAGATTTCATAATCAATTCATGGTTGTCGCAATGTAAAAAATTTATTAAATGTTATAGGGGAAAATGGGATTAGGATTCATTTTAGAGGATCCAAATCCATTAAAATATTACAAAAATTAAAGAGAGTTCAATGAGGAGGATAAAGTGTTTTTAATATACTATGATTTTACTCATAATATTTTGTGGGCTATAATGTATTTATGAAATAAAAATTAAATGTTGGACTAATCATGTATTCAATGAATTCTACACATGATGATGGTACCAATATTATGTAACAACATGAAGTTGATGAATAAAATATAGAATTATTTGGTTAAAAACACAATTTTTATGAAAAAAACAAGATTGACAGAACAACATAGTGTTGAATAAAAATATAATGGATAGTAGGGAATAAAATTTGAGGTTGGATGGAATAAACATGACTAACCTATTGTCCCAAAAATTTCAATGATCATTTGTGATGTTGGGTCACAATAAGGTTGAATGACCAACTTTTTATAGATTTGTGGCTCTATGCACAACTTGTATCAATGGATACCCTTTGTGAATATATTAATGTAATGTAACCATATAAGTACTCTATTTTACCAATAAATTATATAATGAAACATTTATTTTATTTTCATTATCCCTTGTTGATTTTTTATTTAAGATGAATTATCTAATAAATATGTTTTAATAGATGTTGTTAAACCCATTGGGTATTTGGAACACTTTTAACAATATTTCTTCGTAGGGATGTTGGGTCGAAACAAAATTCCCACTAACTAGTTACATATGAACTCATAAAAAAGTAAGAAGCATGGAATTATATCAACAATCATCATGGTGTGAAATAATTTAAGGTTCAATGCAGTTAATAATTTATTATTTTACTTTATTTATTTTATCCAATTTGACTAAAAAGTGATAATTTGAGAAACCAAAATTGGTGTAGACAAAATAAATAATGGAAATAAATATCATTGTACCCTTATCACAAATCCAGGATATGGTAAACATCCAAAGAAATGAAAAATGATATTTATTTTAAATCAGTAATAATATAATTATTCAATAAAAAACAATATATATTCCACAATTATACGCATATTGATGAAACAAAATTATATTCCACATTCATTCCCTATCGTGTGTTATGTAAGGATACCTGCATAAATTAGAAGGTAAAATACTTAATGAAAATAGGAATAGTAAACATCTGTATACATGAAATAATAGTAATTCACTATGCTTTATAATAGTATTAAATAAAAATATCCCTTTATGTTCTTTTGTTTTTATACGATTTAGTGAAAAGAACTTGTAGTGACCATATAATATGAAAAACTACTTTTAGTAGCTTTGAATAAGCTGAAACAATAAGGTCTCATTAGGGGTGTATGTTTTGGAGTGTCTACATGAAAATATTTATGAAAGAAAAAAACGACTAGAAGATAAATATCAAATGGTGAAAGGATTTATGAGAAAAATAGATTATTTTTAAGATATTATTATCCAGGTAGGTTTAGAATACCTATATATTAAAATGTATCAAAGTAAACAAGCAGTGGAAAAATATCAACACAAAAATAACCAAATGAACCCACTAGATTTGTGGATTATAATTACCATCAACCACATATGTTACCCAAAGTAATAAATTTTATCATCACTCATTCTATTATATATGATTCAAAAAACTTATGATAACTTTATATTACTAAAATTCTATATGGTAGAGTTGTACGTGATTTCTATCGACCAACACCCACACACCGCCATGTTTTGAGGGTTATATTATATAATATATTGAGATATATAAGAAATAATAAATAACATTAAAAGGATCACATGTGAGTGGGGATTGATGTATCTCATGAGTTTGGTTCTATATTCCTTGTTCCACTTTTTGATATGAATACTAAAATAGTCAATAATTTTATTGGAACATTCATGCCATAGCCATATAATTTTATAAAAAACATGAGGTATTTCTTTATCAAATTTATTCAAATGGAATCCTTTAATTGTTGGACAAATGGTTCTGATGTGAGGTATGGTACTACTGATGGATAAAATGATTGGGAAATATAAGGGTAGATCAAAAAAATCTAGGGAATCAACCAAGAAAACCAAAATACCTTATTAGATTACCCTCTCCATGCCAGTTCCATTAAAACATATATTATAATTAAAAAATTATGAAGACGTAACATTCAATGGTAAAGATATATCTTAAATTACATTTGTAGAATAAATATTTATAAAATTTATTGCAGACACGATTGGTCTCAAGAGTGTAAATTACATTCTCAAGATTGAATGGATGGTAGTCTATGTTGTGAATACATTTATAAGGTATATTTTCATAGTAAAAATATACAAAAAAGATATATAATGTTCATTAATGTTTATAACTATTCATATTTTATACAGGAATTTATATTTATAATATATAAGGAGAAAACCTTAAGAATCAAGACTTGGATTCATGATACCTATATCATTTCCAAAGAGAAAATTTCATTAGAGTTGGAAGAAATTGATTAGAAAAAGACGATCTAATCTTGGAGTTTGAGAAAAATGAAACAAACGACTGAAACATTATAATGCCTAAAATTCAAGGGTAAAACACTATAATCTAATCATATAAAATATATTTTTAGTGTTTTAATTAATTATTATTTTTTTCTTATGTAAAATGGATGCAAATCATGATCCAACTAGATACCCCAAATATTTATTTTTTGTATCCAATGCATGAAATTAAATTAAAAAGCCACACATGACATATAATATCAATTTTTAATTCTATATAATTAACATTTTATAAATAGTTATTTACTTATAAGATTCAATTTTTGTTTTAACATGAATTATGTTTTGATATTGAGATCTATCATCCACAAAATAATTTTATTATTTTTCACAAAACATTCTTCAGTGGTAACATGGGAACCATACCAATTAAAACATAATAGAATTATAGATTCAAAATTATAGTATCCAAAGTCATAAATGATTGAAAATTCAATAACACAATAGAAAAATGAAAATAGAAGGTTATTCACTAGAAAAACGCATCAATGACAACCCCATAAATCATTCCTACGACCTAAAATTATTACATTGATGTTTTCAAAATAATACCACTACATCATACTCTGCATCATAACTATCATCACATCAAATACATTACTGAAAAATTCATCATTGTGCACTCCAAATTCCATCAAACTGAACCACACTATTGTTAACATGAACCTCACCATCTAAAAAAATCTTAATATCCGACAAAATAGTAAAACCAATAAAGAAAAAGAGCACACCAAGATCACCCAAAAAAATCAACATCATCTGAAATACAAAAAAATAAATAATAACCAAAACCAAATGGGGAGAATCTCAAATTTGATGTGCCACCTAAAAACTAAAATCAGTATGAACAACACATCTAAAAACCCCCATGGTGAACACCACACCACACCGATTAGGAAGGATGCATTGGACCAGGATTACAAAGAAGATTTGGAGGATGATGGAAATGGTAGAGGTCCATTCATACAATTTATCTCCACCCCTTCCTTCAAAGATCCCATGTACTAACTATCTAGAAAAAAACAAGAGAAAACACAACTACGACCTAAAAAAAGATTAGTAAAGTAATAGAAAGGATGAAGAAAATGATAACTATGGACCAGACATGAGACCGACACTATTCCCAGTCCAACACTATAAAAAGTCTCATAAAGACCAATTAATATGGGGTTGAGTAAGATGGTTTGGAAATAATAGGGAAATGAGAGGGATGGCATCAAACGCCTCTAACAATGCCAACACAAACCACCTGATGAAGTTGTACTTAGACTAAGATATAGAGGTCTAAGGAACTAGGATAGGTAGAAACAGGGAGAGGTGAAATAAGAATGATACCCACACTAGTGTGTAGCTTCATTAAGTAGTGTGAAAGATTAATCATTTATAAATGGAGAAATGGATCCCTAGAGAAGAGGTGTAGAGAAAAGGGGAACCTAATGGTAGAAAAAGTGATACATAGATGTTAAGGAATGTTTCTGTGAAGAGAGGTGCTCTATCACTAGTGACTGAGACAAAGAAACCCTAGAAAGAGGTGTAGGAAGTAGAATCATTGAGTTCTTGGGGAGAGACAAGCGAATGCAGGTCCATCGATAGAAATATGTAAAAATTGGCTAAATCGTGGTAAGTGGTCAATGACTAAAAATGGGACACCTATGGATTATTTAAAATATACTCAGTTTAAGGTTTTCATTGAGTTATTAGACAATGAAAATGTATTTCCAAACAAGTTACATACTTTGGTAAATGATTTCAAAGTGTTTGGAGAAGGATAATAACAAAGATTGTGGATATTATGTTTGATAATTAATGAATGATATCATATACCATAAAAATACTAAAATCTCTAAAACAGATAATTTATAAAGGTAATAAATAATTAGTTACAAATATTTTCTCATCATTTGTTCCCAATATTTTGAAAGTAATACAATTATTTCTATCAATATAAATTCAAAAAAATAAGATGTAATTTTTTTAGAGATTATTAAGGATCATACAAAGTGTGAGAATGTTTTCCAAAATCAAATTTAGGTGATTACCAAATATGTTTCTAATATAGTATGAGCTATGACCATTGAAATATATTTCAGGTTTTGAGAAATAATATCTCAATTCATATATATTATTTTTGATCTTTTTCTAATAAATACGTACATTAGGTGAAATAAATTAGTTTTGAAATGAATGGTGTTGGCGCCAAAAATGTGGCCCGAAACAAAGGAACGAGAAAGGGCCGGCGCGCTGCCTCGTGAAGCTCCGCCGCGAAGCTCCGTCACGAAGCCTCGCCGCGAAGCGCCCCAACCATGGCGATGTCATGAAGCCTCGCCGCGAAGCACCCCAACCATGGAGACGCCGCGAAGCTCCAGAGGCGGTGATCCTCCACGAACCCGTTTGACGTTCGCGAGCCACCGTGAAGCTCCAGAGGCGGTGATCCTCCGCGAACCCGTTTGATGTTCGCGAGCCGCCGCGAAGCCCCGAAGGCAGCGCGCGAGCCCTGATTTGTGGCGCCCCTTCCCTATAAATACTCGACTCCCCATGAGTCCCGAGGATGGACAATCTGACCTTTCGGCTTCTCCTCTCCCGAATCGCGAAGCACGCTTTGCCCCGGGAATCATGAGCTCCGCGAGGTATTTTTACTTCGCGAGACGACTCTGCTTTGTCTCGTTTTGAGCCCCTCTTCCGAGAGGGATGCCCTTCGCGAAGCTCAAGGGCATTCGCGAAGGAAGGGGATTCCCAAGGGAACCCGGGAAGCCGCGGAGCACTTGTGCTTCGCGAAACACCCAACCCTTACGAGTCATCCTTATTCTAAGGCAGGATCGCTCCACTTCGCGAAGCACATTGCTTGGCAGGACCCTGCTTCGCGAACCACACTTTCTTCGCGAGGCAGTGCTCCGCGAACACTGTTCCACTTCGCGAAGCACCTCCCATTCACACCTACGCCCCATGATAAGGCTAAGACACCGCACTTCGCAAAGCACGCTCCCCTGCTTAGCGATTCCCCTTTCCGTGCGACCCTCCAGGTTTGCACGATGTGATTTCAAAGTCCCATGGACAACACCACCCGTAGCGTTGCTTCGCCCAATTCTTCTTCGCATAGGCACGCTAATGGCTATTGCTTCTTCACATAGCCACGCTAACGTGGACCCCTCAATGGTTCGCCCCACTACCCCCCTTCACCATGGCCTTACCGACACCTTCCCTTCCCCAAGGACCAGAGGGTACCGGTTATGTAAGCCCTAGGGGTGTGGAGTGAACCCACCTCGTCCGAGCTGCAGGACGTTAAACTGCCAAGCACCACATCCTCAACACATGATGTTTAACTGTGATCCATCCTCGTCTCCCTCACGAAGGTTTTCCCCAGGTCTAACATTCTTTACACCACCCGTCTCCACGAGAATGGAAGTCTTCCACACATGGAATGAGATCCTCCTTGTCGGAGTGGTGTATGTTCGCAGGGGAAGGGCTGCCTCAGAGCGTAAGCCCCTAACCTTTGGTACGGATGATTGCACCCGTGCATCTCTGTACTTCCCCACTACCAAGGTCAGTGGAGGACGTGATAGGGAACGAGGCACCCCCCTCTGGGCCTCCATCCTGGAGTAAGTCCCAACACCATGGGCCGCTCAACACGTAAGCCCCTTTTCGCTTCTCACGGACGCACCCTTCGCGACGTGATCATCAGGTCCTTGCAACCTCTTGTTTCTCACACCGAGCATGACTCACGTGGGCTTAGAGTGAGCACCGACCCTGACAAACCCATTTGAACTACGAGGTCTTTGATCCATGTCAAGGCATGGTACGTAGGAAGCCTCCATGGGGTTCAAGCCCACCCGTCGCTCATTCACGTCGGGTCCCATTCCGGTCCAGTGGTAATCCATTGTGACCCGCCATCTGAACTACGAGGTCTTTGATCCATGTCAAGGCATGGTACGTAGGAAGCCTCTATGAGGTTAAAGCCCGCCCGTCTTTCACGTCGGGTTTCACTCCCGTCCAGCATGACGTTAAACTGCACACTCCCGTCCAGCATGACGTTAAACTGCACTCCGGTCCAGTGGTAAGACATCGCGACCCAAACCCATCCGAACTACGAGGACTTTGATCCATGTCAAGGCATGGTACGTAGGAAGCCTCCACGAGGTTCAATCCCACCAAATAGTGGAACAAGGTCTACTTTCACGTCGGTTTACCGACAAACCCACCATCTGAACTACGAGGTCTTTGATCCATGTCAAGGCATGGTACGTAGGAAGCCTCCATGAGGTTCAAGCCCACCCATCGTTTATTCACGTCAGGGTTCACTATCGTCCCACATGACGTTAAAATGTATTCTCCGAACTACGAGGTCTTTGATCCGTGTTAAGGCATGGTACGTAGGAAGCCTCCACGAGGTTCAAGCCCACCCATCACCCAATTCACGTCATGTTCTACCTACGTCCAGCATGACGTTAAACTGCACTCCGGTCCAGTGGTAAGCCATTGTGACCCAACCCCATCTGAACTACGAGGTCTTTGATCCATGTCAAGGCATGGTACGTAGGAAGCCTTTATGAGGTTCAAGCCCACCAACAGTGGACCAAGGTCTACTTTCACGTCGGTTCACCAGCGAAACCCCATCTGAACTACGAGGTCTTTGATCCATGTCAAGGCATGGTACGTAGGAAGCCTTTATGAGGTTCAAGCCCACCGATAGTGGACCAAGGTCTACTTTCACGTCGGTTCACCGACACACCCACCCGTCGTTTCTTCACGTCGGGTCCCATCTTCGTCCGGTATGACGTTAAACTACATTCTGGTCCAGTGGTAAGCCATTGAAACCCAACCACGTTAGAACTACGAGGTCTTTGATCCATGTCAAGGCATGGTACGTAGGAATCCTCCCAGAGGTTCAAGCCCAACTCCCATCGGACCAAGGTCCATCTTCACGTCGGTACGCTGACAACATTCATCGGACCAAGGTCCAGCTTCACGTCGGTTTACCGACACCATCCCGAACTACGCGGACTTTGATTCCCTGCCACGGGGATACGTAGGAAGCCTCTTCAAGGATCAAGCCCAACCTCACTGTCGCCCACGGGTTAGCCTCGGTGTCGATATCCCTTCAAGGAGGTTCCCTCAATCCGATTTATCCCACCTAATGCTCTGCTTGGGTTGATCCGTCTCCGCTGGACGTTAAACTCGCGGCATACCCTGTGTTGAGCACGAGAAGCTAAGGAAAACCTCAGATATGTGTCCACGACATGTAATTCCCCGCGCCCGATGTGGGATGCCTAGGGATTCCACGCCCTCGAGAAGCCTTGTGATCAAGGATAACAGACAGACATGCCAGGTACCCCAGCACCCAGACACGCTACTGATGCCTCAACGTGACTACTCCCCTGACCGAAGGTTGCTGCCCTGATTGGACCCTTTGGAATGTCCCGACAGAAGCAGTGTAATTAACTGGCGTCCATGGAAACATGGTACTGGGAAGAGTTTCACGAACTACGTATTAAATCTATAAGGGAGACCCGGACTAGGTGACGAGTTCTGAGGAGGAATCCACAGGAGGAAGAACCGACATCCCATCATCCCATTTCGATCAAGGAGCAGACGTCCCTGAATAAGGAGCGAATGCCGCCCGCCTTTGGAAAGTGGGAATGCGGGGCAACAAAGCCGCGCGTCCTCCGCAGACGGATGCGCGCGCCCCGGCGAAAGCGTCGGAAACAGAAATGGTGAACCCGACGTGAAATTCTTCTCCTCAATATGGAGATTAGTAGCGTTCGAGATGCCAGTAGATTGACGTGTCACCAGATTCAGATATCCGGTGCCTGGTCCCGCCAAGCAAATGGCGGGCCTGTCGTGAAACTCACCGGAAGTCGGGGTAGTAGAACGTGGGGCACTCCGCTCTGCAGCGTGTTGGCGTGGATCCTTCTCACAGACATGGAGAATGGAAGAACGCTGGGGCACTGGCTGTCAATCCTTTTCCTCTCAGTACTGATGAGTTGATCCCTTTGCTTGCCAAGAACCAGGTTGCTATTTCGGAAATGCGGTCGCCATCCGCTCCTCGCCCGCACAGGGGTAGGGGAAACACCACGACGGCCACTCCACATTGCGCCACTACCGCCACGACGGCTGCCACGTCACAGGATACAGGACGCCCACGTCCCCTTTTCCCATCAGAGGTCATCCAACGAAGGGTGATCAACAGCCTCGTGCATAGGTATGAAGAAGATGGGGTCATCCCGACCAGGGATATGGCCTGCTCGGACTTGGAGGCCTCCAGGCCCCGCCGTCAACGCCGCCCTAACAGGCCGCGCAGGGAGCCCCTACTCCCCACCCCGACATTCAACTGTTTCGGGAGCCTATCCCCGGAACGCCTTGAAGACTCTTCGCCTTACGCTGAAGAGGCAGGCGCTGTCCGGTTCAGTCCGCTCAGGGCCCCGACCGGGGGCCCCCAGGCGAGAGCTCCCGTCCAGCCGCGTCAGCGCCGCCATCCGGCCCCGCAGGAAGAGCAGGCAGACTACGTCCCTGCACCACCTGCACCGGCTCGCCTAACCCGACGTCAGCGCCGGGCCCGGGCTGAGGACGCTCGCTCAGGCGCATCCACGTCAACAGCTACAGTGGCCCGAGCCACCGCCGACGTACATTATGAAGCCCCTGCGTACATTGAGCAGGGGCACCCCTTCGCCCAACCAAGATTGAGACCCCAACTACCCCATGGGCAGGCTGGGTTGACTCTCCGGGTTGCAGGCCCCAGTGGTGATCGCCGCGAGCTAGCCCGCGGTGATGCCACCCCGTACGGAGGTCCTCCCCGTACCACTACTCCACAGAGCGTGGGCCTTCCCCGCTCCGAGGTTCGACATGGAGGCATGCCTCGTGCTGCCCCAATCCTGCAGGAAGACCTACCCCGCGGCAGTGGAACTCAGCGCAGAAACATTTCCCGCACCCGCTATACAGGGTATGAAGTTCATCCTGCTGAAGGCACCGTCCATCCGGTCCTCCTCCAACGTGGGGGGCCTCCCTACGTCCTCTCTGCAACCGGCGAAGGTCCTCCTCGCTCCACTCGCATTGACCATGGAGGTCTTCCCCATGCCCCTGCCAGTTCCAACAGAGGCCCCGCCCACATGGGTACTGTTCATGGAGGTCCTCCCCATGTACCCTTTGACATTTGCCCTGGTGCCCCTCGCACCCCGGCTGTCTCGATTGGGGGTCCTCTCCGCCAAGGCGCTAGCGCCGCCCCAAGGCTGCCTGATAGGGGTCAACCCAGTCCCGAAGAGCCACCCAGGTGCAGAAGAGCGGGTCGTCACCGCCACAAGAAGAATCCTGGGAAGGCCCAGGTGGAGATCAAACCTGCCCGCTTCTCCGATTCGGAAGCGGAATGCGATTCAGCGATGGAACCTTCTCCCAGCTCCTCCGTATCAAGGACTGGGACAGGAACCAGACGCATCAGCCTCATTCTCCCAGAATTTGAGGCCCACCGGATTCCCATCTCTCTCCGCAGGTACATTCAGGAGGATGAAATCCTGGGAATTCCGCAGGTCTCGGCCACGCAATCATCGCCCCTGTCACCAGAAGATCCCTCCACCTCTACCAGGGATCACGTAGAGTTATTTTGGGGGCCCACGACGGTAGAGCGACGACACAACCCATCGCCGGTAGCCGCGGCTCCTATTCCGGAAGCTGTGATTATCAGCCCGTCGTATTGTGACATCGTGGCTAGGTCACCTCACTCTTCGGAGGATGGCCCGGAATTCGGCGGCCAGTCCGCTCGCTCGCCGTATTCTCCACCGCCGAGTTTGCTATCCCAGAGGTCTGCCTCGGTACCGCTACCGGTCCCTCAGCCGCCCCCGGTTGATGAGTGGGGTAATGCAGGGCCAAACCCCGAGGACGGACCCAGGAGCTTCTGGAGTATCCTTGCAGCGGATTATTTCCCAGAGAAGTTCTGGCCCACGGCGGCGCTGAATTTCCACGTACCCGAGTCTCTTACCCCTGAAGAAGTGGGATGCTTTTGTCGGACCCTCTGGGCGACGCACTTCCGCCTCTGTTGCGAACGAGTAGTGTACCCCAGAAGTCGAGAGCACTTTGAGGAGATCGGTGAGCAATGCCGCCTGATCGATGCAGCCGCACTCCTTGTGGCCCAACACCCCGAGTCGCCAGGCCACCAGAGCGCCCTTCAAAAAAAAGGCGTTCAGAGTCTTAAAGCACTCCGCAGAATCGTCAGGGAAGGCACCCCCCATGTGCAAGTCTATGGTTGGGGATGCTATGCTGCTCTCCTCTTCGACCCTATCCGACGACAGCCCGATTCGCTATGCGACATTGAGTATATGCCCTCAAGAGGGGTCAAATTCCACATGGCCGACGTTATGGATAAGGAAGATGAGCTTGAGTTCCTTGATGGGGACATACCATCCGAGGGTGTACCGCCACTACTCGACCCATCAGGGAGAGTTACCCGTCATCAGAGGAACCTGCTAGGCCTCCCCGTACCCACCGAGTCGTTGGCGCTCGGTCGAAGCACTGGCAAAGGTAAGGAGCACGTCGGAATAGTCAAGCACTCCGACCCGTCCGCCTCTGTACAGAAAACGGACGAAGATCCTGAGAAGGCCACGTTGCGCCAGCAGCTTGCTGAGCAGAAGAGGCTGGTTGACGAACTCTTGGCTGAACGCGCCGCAGAGCGACAACCCGACTATGGTAATCCCAGGACGGGGCAGCAGGGGCAGGAACAACTTCCCCCCGGCGAGATGCCTCCGGGCAACCCTTATCATGCTACTGCCGCGGACAGGGCGGAAGCCGGAACATACGGCAAGAGGGCGCGATATGTCTCGCCAACCCCCCCTGAGCGACGGGGCAATCTGAAGAATCCAACCCGGGTTCCCCCAGTCGCCCAGCAGGTCGTCCAGCCAGTCGACCCGCAAGCAGCCGAAGTCGTCTACCGGGTTGAAGAACCTGGCAATGCGCTTGTGGTTAGGGATCCACGTCAAGACAGGGACCCCCACCCAGAGGACCTTATTGCGGCACTCACAGCCCGCCTCGAGGCGTTGGAAACACGGCAGGTGGCGGTCCCGCCGGATGGCAAGCCTTATCCCGCGTGGGTGGATGATATGCCCGCGCCTCCGGGATTTGGGAACCCCACTTTCTCGCCTTTTAACGGGACAGGGGACCCGACACAGCACTTGGCCCATTTCTCTTCCAGGTGTGGCCCCATTCTGGGTACCCCGGCTCAGCAAGAAGCCGCCAAGCTCCGATGTTTCGTACAGACATTGGAAGGTCCGACATTCGTCTGGTAAAGACAACTCCCTATCAGATCAGTGACCGGTTGGGAGGATTTTCGCCGGCAGTTCTTATACCAATTCATCTCCACCACGCGAAAGACCAGCATTGCAGACCTCTTCAAGTGCAAACAGAGGCCTGATGAGCGGGTTGCAGACTTCATCGCCCGGTGGAAAGGACTTACGTATTCCCTCGATATGCCACTGACTTAGGAGAAATTACTGACGATGTGTGTGGGGAACGTTAAGACAGAGCTGGTACCCTCCTTGATTACCCAGAACTATCCTGGAGGGTTCAGAGATTTCTCGGATAAGGCCCAGCGCCTCGAGGAGGCCCTGCAACATGCTAGTCAGGGACGTTTGCTGCCCCCTATGATCCCAGCCAGGAGGGCTGCCAGGGCTGAACCCGCCGCGGTGGCTCAAATAGAAGCCCCGGGGCAGCTGGAATTGCTGCCGGCGGCACCACCCCCGCAACCCCGCAGAGGTCCTCCACCTCAAGCACAGGCTCCTGCCCAGCAGCGACCGCCTCAGAACCGACAGGTTCCCCCGCGCAATGCGCCACCGCCACCTAGGCGAGACAACCAGGCGCCGCCTCCTCGGCAGGCCCCTCCGGTCCCTCGACAGGACCAGGCCCCCAGGGCCCCCTATCCGGAAAGAAGGTACCAGACCTATTCGTTCAACGAAAATCAGGTCCCTGGCTACTTCCGAAGTGCTCTAGAGCAAGGGATTTTGCGTCTTCCTGAATGCAGATGGCCGGCATAGGCGCATCTCACCGATCACCCCCAACTACTGCCCTTATCATCGGATCCTGGGGCACACCCTCAAGCGATCCTATGTGTTTAAAGACTGGCTTCAGGACCAGGTCAACAACAACATAGTCATGTTGGGCCCAGCGCCAGCACAAGTGGCAGACGTCTTTGCGGGATTAGAAATCGGCAGCGACAGCGAAGGTGAGTGGCAGCAGGTCCCTAGCCACGGGTCCCAGAAATACGGCAACTGGATGGCTCAAAAAACAGTCGTCCGTGCCCAGGGTATCATCCGGGCACGCCTGAAGCAGTCGGAACCTTCAGAAGAAGTAGCTGGTGCCTCAGCATCGTCTTCACAGTCGACCTCTGCCCAAAAAGGCAAGCAGCGGCGACGCAAGAAGAGGCAACGTGCACCGCCAGTGCTGTCGTCATCCCGCACTCTTGGCGACATTATGCCTCCTGAAATGGGCATCCCTCCCAGAATCCGCCCAGCGGTGGATGACTCTTCGAGCGACAGTCAAGGGTACGCTTCGGTTAACACCGTGGAGCTGGTAAAGCCCTATATGACCCTCGACGAGGGGGAACCCCAGGCAGACCGCCCCAACATTTCCAGCCGACGTCAACGTCAGCGGAATCGCAATCGTGCCGGTCATCGAGGTACGTCAGCAGGAACTTGCGGCCAAGCCGTGCACGCTACCGAGACCAGGCAGCAGGCTCAACGCAGATCTCAGCACGCACAGACCCATCCAGCACCCTCGTCTATACCTCCACCGCCATTCGTGTTGCTGGATCGGGGAGAGCCGCCTCGTTCGTATCAGAGCCAGTCTTGCCCGGCGACGGGCCAGCCTCTGCTATCCGATCATAGTCCAGCAACTACTCTCCAGGCTTCTACTAGCAGGCAGCAGGATGTACCCAGTGCTAGCCGACCGCCAGTTCAACCGGAAGGACCCGCTATTCCTCCAAATGCTGAAAAACCCCCTGTAAGTAGAGGTTCGCGTTTGGCACGCAAGTATGATGTCCTAAAGCACCTGGTCGGCATTCCAGCGAGGCTCTCCATCCTTGAGGCCCAGCGCCTGTCATCCGAGATGCGCGAGGCACTTGCCGAGGCCCTGAGGAGTCCACTCCAATTCGAGACGGAGGTAGCAGCTGCAGAAGCCTTCCATACCGAGACGATTGAAAACGCCGAATGTCAGGAGGTTATCTCGTTCTCCGGTGAAGATGAAGACCCTCCTATACAGGGGCACATTCGCCCACTGTATATCACTGGCCACTTTAACGGTGTGGAAGTCCGCCGATTCCTCGTTGACACGGGTTCTGGAATCAACTTAATCCCGACCCAGACGCTGCGAAAGTTGGGTCTGTCCGAAGGTGATTTAACTCCCTCTGACCTCAGGATCCAGGGGTACGACAGGACAGAGCAAACCCCGATCGGCAAGATCTGCCTGAAGACTCAGTTCGGTGGCTAAATTGCCAGCACCGAGTTCATGGTTGTTTCTCAGGACACCGCCTACAACACATTGATGGGTAGGCCATGGCTCCATCTGCATGCAGTGTTCCCCTCGTCGTATCACCAGTGCCTTAAGTACTCGCTCAACGGTCGAGTAGGCGTGCTCCAAGGAGACACGTCCCCTTTCGCTTCTTGTGATGCCCGCTATCTGGATGCAGGTTATTACAAAAGTAAGGACAAGAAAATCCTGGTAAGCGAGGATGAGCCCGCCCCGATCACAAGTGATCCCTGGGCAAGCATGGACGACGCCTACATCCTCCCGATCCACCGGTTGGAGGCCACGACCCCCGACATGGGGAAATGTTTCGTTGTTTCGGGTACGCAAGGAAGGCATGTTCCCGTGTCCAAGCGGCGCCGGAAAATCCCCTCGTACTCCTACGTCAACCAGGCTCGAGGCATCCCGGAACCTCCTACCCCTGTACGGTACCGGGACGTCAAGCTCATGACAACGGCGGTGCGCCATACGTGTCTATTCCGTCGGGCTGGAATTAACCGACTCAGGCCGACACGTCACCACTGCTTTGATATCATCAAGCGTGTCCCCTTAGGCCGAAGGCCGGATGGGATAGGATCAAATGCATTCATTGCTATGGTCTCGACGACAAGTGAGTCTCCTGATGTGATGACCGCTGCTGCCCGATCCAGCACCAGCTGCCCCGCGAATCTTGATAGCTCAGAATTATCTTCCGTCGCGGGAAGTCCCCCCACGACTGGGGAGGAAGACTTGGAGGATGCTCCCCCTGCCTTTGAAGAAGGCGTCTCTACCACGGTTGATGAACTAGTACATGTGAACCTTGGTAGAGAGGCAGATCCAAGACCCACATTGATCAGTGCGACCATGTCCCTCGAGGAGCGGCAGCAATATGTAGACTTCCTCAAACAGCACCGCGACGTGTTTGCCTGGAGTTACGATGAGATGCCAGGGCTGGATCCCCAAGTGGTCGTCCACCGTCTGGTCCTCCCAGCAAAACATCGTGGGTTCAAGCAGCCTCCCAGGAAGATGCACCCTTCCCATGGCGCTTTGGTTGAGGCCGAAGTTGACAAGCTTATCAAAGCCAACTTCATTAAGGAGGTCCAATACCCCAAATGGCTCGCCAACATTGTGCCGGTCAGGAAGAAGAATGGGCAGATCAGAGTCTGCATCGACTTCCGCGATCTCAATCGCCACTGCCTAAAGGATGACTTCCCACTCCCAGTGACAGAGCTGTTGATTAACGCCACGACCGGGTTCCAAGCCCTCTCTTTCATGGATGGGTATTCCGGGTATAACCAGATCCGGATGGCCCCCGAAGACGAGGAGTCCACTGCCCTCAGGGCTCCCCAGGGTACCTTTTGCTACCGGGTAATGCCATTCGGTTTGAAAAATGCAGGTGCCACTTATCAGAGGGCCATGCACCGCATATTCAAACCGATCCTCGGGACATTGGTGGAATGCTGCGTGGATGACCTTGTAGTCAAATCATGCCAGCGCCAGGACCATCTCAAAGACCTTGAGAAAGTGTTCGGTTTCCTCCGTTCCCGTCACCTGAAGATGAACCCGCTGAAGTGTGCCTTCGGAGTCACATTCGGGATGTTTCTGGGTTTTGTTGTCAGATACCGAGGTATCCAGATCGACCCGGAGAAGATCAAGGCCATCAGCCAAATGCCTCCCCCGAGCAACATTCGAGAGCTCCGAGGCCTCCAAGGCCACTTAACCTATATACGTCGATTCATTACGAATCTGGCCGGCTAGTGTAAGCCCTTTTCCCGGCTCATGATGAAAGGCGCTGCCTACGAGTGGGATGAGGAGTGTCGGATCGCCTTCGAGGAAATCAAGCAGTATCTGCTCCAACCTCCGGTCTTGATGCCACCCGTCTTTGGAAAGTCGCTGGTCCTTTACGTGACCACCCGGGAGAGATCCCTCGGCGCGCTGCTCGCCCAGAAGAATAACGAGGGCACTGAGAACAGTCTCTACTATCTCAGTCGCATGCTTCTCGATACGGAGGTCAGATATTCCCTTATCGAAAAGAGCTGCCTTGCGCTCGTCTTCGCCGTGCAGAAGTTGTGACACTACCTACAACACCACGAGGTGCAATTGATCTCTCAGGTGGATCCGCTGAAGTACATCCTGAACCGCCCCATGCTGACTGGCCGACTAGCACGGTGGGCGATGATTCTCCAGCAGTTTGACATCAGGTTTGTACCTCAGAAGGCCGTTAAGGGACAGGCGTTGGCAGACTTTTTAGCTGCCCATCCAACCTCCGCGGATCAATCCCTGGACCTGGATTTCCCCGACGAGACGATCCTCTCGGTCGATCATGTTGTCCCGTGTTGGAAAATGCATTTCGACGGCGCCTCCCGGAGCCCCACCGGTAGAAGGCTCAACAACCCCAATCTCAACAGAGTGGGTCTGGGTATTGTTTTCATTACCCCGGGGCAAGCTGTCCTGCCGTACTCGTTCATGTTGTCAGAAGGTTGTACGAACAACGAAGCAGATTACCAAGCTCTCATCACCGGCCTCGAGTTGGCCCTTGAGATCCATGTACCCCATCTACATGTGAATGGAGATTCCGAGCTTGTAATCAAACAGGTTAATGGCGACTACGTCATCAGGAAGCCAGAGCTTTCACCGTTGCTGGAGTACACCCTCCTCTTAAAGGCCCAGTTCTCTTCTCGACCAGAGGTTACCCATGTCCCACGGTCGCAGAACGGCCAAGCGGACGCCCTAGCTGGCTTAGCCGCGTCGCTCGCAGAACCCGAGCAAGATGATTTGGTCATACACGTGGCCCACCGGAGAGTCATTGCTCCCGTCACCCAAGAGGACCGTGATAGCCTGCGGGTAAGTCATATCACTGCCGGACCCTCCATATCGGGAGTCCCGGGTTCGTCAGACACAGTGGTTGAAACCACCCCCGACTGGAGAGCACCTTTTGTCGAGTATCTCCAAAATGGTCAGCTCTCGGATGACTGGGCCGAGCGCGAGCGAATCCGACGTCGCGCACTTCAATTTACCCTCCAGAGCGGCCCCAGTCTTGAGCAGATCCTCTATAAACGGGGTTTCGATGGTGTCCTCCTCTGTTGCATCCAAGGAGTAGAGATACCTCAAGTTATGCAAGAGGTTCACGCCGGTTCCTGTGGCGCCCATCAAGCTGGGTTGAAGCTGTCCCATCAAATACGGAGGTTAGGGTACTTCTGGCCCTCCATGATCCACGATTGCATTGGATACGCCAAGAGATGCCACGCGTGCCAAGTACACGCCAACTTCTTGCATCGGCCGTCAGAACCCCTCCACCCCACCAAGTACTCTTGGCCATTTGCGGTATGGGGACTCGATGTAGTGGGACCGTATCCGCTGGCAACAGCCCGCCAATGCCAGTTCATCCTGACTGCTACAGATTTCTTCTCCAAATGGGCAGAAGCAGTTCCGCTCAAAGAAGTCAAGGCCCGTTCCATCGTTGACTTTGTGAGCTCCAACATTATCCACCAGTTTGGAGTCCCTCACGCCGTCCTCACCGATAACGGCACCAACTTCCGAGCAGCCGAATTGAAGAAATTGTACGCTAAGTACGACATCCGGTCGAACCATACCTCCCGCTACCACGCGCAGGCGAATGGGTAGATCGAGGCGTTCAACAAGACCCTCTCTAACATTCTGCAGAAGATGGTTGGCCAGAACAAGAAAAGTTGGCCAGACAAGCTCCCCAACACCCTCTGGGCTTACCGGACGACGACTCGCAACTCTACCCAGGTGACCCCGTATTCCCTGGTGTATGGAGCTGAGGCCGTCCTACCCATTGAGATCCAGCTGCCGTCGCTACGCACTACAGTTTCTGATCACCAGACATCAGATGAGGTAGCCGAGATCCGTCTAGCTGAATTAGAGGCACTGGACGAGAACTGGCTTCGTGCCTTGCACAATATGGAAAGGCATTAGGACAAGATAGTGAGAGCTTTTGACAAGAAGGTTCGTCTCCGCTCTTTTCTACAGGGTGACCTGGTACTGGCCCTGCGAGCGCCAATGATTCCCGGTAGGAAACCGCCCAAGTTAGAACCCAAATGGGAAGGGCCTTATATCATCCATAAGGTTTACCCCAATGGAGCATACACCTTGGTGACCACAGATGGAGAGCGTGTAACCCCTCCCACTAATGCCAGATTCCTCAAGCGATACTTTGCCTTGGGAAAAAGTGGTCCTGCACGACCCTAAACTGCGACTTGGTCCTGCACGACCCTAAACTGCGACTTGGTCCTGCACGACCCTAAACTGCGACTTGGTCCTGCACCACCCTAAACTGAGACTTGGTCCTGCACGACCCTAAACTGCAACTTGGTCCTGCACGACCCTAAACTGCAACTTGGTCCTGCACGACCCTAAACTGCGACTTGGTCCTGCACGACCCTAAACTGCGACTTGGTCCTGCACGGCCCTAAACTGCGACTTGGTCCTGCACGACCCTAAACTGTGAGAGGGTCCTGCACGACCCTAAACTGCGACTTGGTTCTGCACGACCCTAAACTGCGAGAGGGTCCTGCACGACCCTAAACTGCGACTTGGTCCTGCACGACCCTAAACTGCGAGAGGGTCCTTCACGACCATAAACTGCGACTTGGTCTCGCATGACCTTAAACTGCATCTCCGTCCTCACTACAAGACGTTAAACTGCAAGTCAGTCAGGTCTTCCTGACCGAGGCTCAGCCTCAGGCCCCTCAGCCTCTTTGTGCCCCTGGCCCCGTCTCAACCGCGGTCTGGCCCCAGGCCCCCTCGTTTCTCTCCGACTTACCCTCTTACGGGATCGTACGGTACAGTGTAGGACTAAGTCCTCACGTTGGGATCATGTACCATACCGCACACATCCCCGAATGAGATACCCCTCGTCCCGCATGACGTTAAACTGCATGTCGAGAACTACGTATGGCTTGATTCCCATCTTCATGGGATACGTACGAATGCTCGGACGCCTCGTCTTGAGCCCAGCCCCAAGCTTTTCTCTTCCGCTATTCCCCCTGGAATAGTCTCCTTGGAGGATCATTGTGTAGCAGAGAGTGGGCTTTCATGGCCCCGCTCAAGCAACCCCACTCACGCAAAGATTGTAAAGGTCGCACCATGCGCCCACTCCTGTTCTTCTACCCTCACGCCGTCCTCACCGCATGACGCTAAACTGCATGGCCTTCAAGAACTACATATGGCTTGATTCTCATCCTTATGAGATACGTAGGAATGCCCGGACATTTAGTCCGTTGGCCCAGACCAAAGCCAAAATCTTCCCCTCGGGTCAAGACATGGCAGGGTGCACACTTTTGCCCCGACCCACGTCAAGCAACCATCGACCCGGCTGCACATTCCCCCCTTGAGGTGTTTTCCCCTTTCGTGGATGAACACAACTGAGCTTCACCGACTCCTTGACTGGGATTCTGCCACCTTTCACACCCGGAGGGACCCCCGATAACGGCCTGGACACAATGCCCAAGGGCTCTCCTACCGATACGGGCCAACGCCCCCGAGGGTTTTCCTAAGCAACAAGTCGATATAAGTCCCGCGTTGCGAATTTGGTCAATGGTCGACGCTCATTTGTTGCCCCCATATGGGTCACCGTAGGAACGCTGTGTTTAGAACATGGTCAACAGTGTCCTGGATCTTCGGGTCCACTCCGAGATGCCCCAGGCATCAAGAACAGTGATCCTCGCTGCCCCATCCCGAGGTGACAAACATCCCCCAGGTGGTGCTAGCGATCCGGGCCACGACCCAGGATTCCTTATAAGGGTGTACGGTGTGATGTAGGACTACGTCCTCATTCACGTCGAGATCATGTACCATGTCGTACGCCCTCCCTTTATGAGGCTCAGCCTCAGGCCCCTTGGCCTTTTTTGGGTCCCAGACCCTCGTCCTCATGTAAGACGTTAAACTACGAACCAGTCAGGCCTTCCTGTCTAATAACATCCCCTTTTATCCGGGCCACGGCCCAGGATTCCTCACCTGGAGTGTACGGTGTGGTGTGGGACTACGTCCTCATTCACGTCGGGATCATATGCCATGTCGTGCAACTCCCTTCACGAGGCCCAGCCTCAGGCCCCTTGGCCTCCTCGGGTCCCCGACCCCCGTCCTCATGTAAGACGTTAAACTACAAACCAGTCAGGCCTTCCTGACCGAGGCTCAGCCCCAGGCCCCTTGGACTTTCCGGGCCACGGCCCAGGACCTATTTTATAGGATCGTATGGTGTGACGTAGGACTACGTCTTTATTCACGACGGCTTCTTTACCATGCCATACACCTCCCTTGTTTAGGGGTGTATTACTCCCCTCCTCATCCAGTATGACGTTAAACTGCATTTCAAGAACTACGTGTGGCTTGATTCCCATCTTAATGGGATACGTAGGACCACCTGAACGTCTAGGCTTCGGGTCCAGCCCCATCTCTCGGGAATCCTCATCCCATCTTGGCCCCTTGGCCCATCCTTCCTCCATGAGGGGATCATACGGTGCGGTGTGGGATTATGTCCTCATTCACGATGGTCTCGTGATGACCACGCCATGCTCCCACCCCCTACTGAGTTGTTTCGTCGATCCCTTTTTTCGGCGGTTCACCAATGTACTTAAGAGTACTCTGGTTCATTACCTGGAATGCCAAGCTTTACTCGGACACGTCCGCACCCGCTTTCCAGGCTTTGCGTATCCCCGCATCAGGGCTTTTCACCATCTTTCACACCCGGAGGGACCCCCAAGAACGGCCTAGATACAATGCCCAAGGGCTCTCCTACTGATACGGGCCAACGCCCCCCAGGGTTTCGGACAACAAATCGATAAAATCCCGCGTTGCGAATATGGTCAGTGGTCGATGCTCGTTTGTTGTTCCCACCTCAGGCTAACGCGATACAGACGCTGTGTTTCCGTCATGGATAACAGTTTTCCTCTGTCATCACGCCAACCCATTAAGCCCAAATGTCGGGTACACGATTCACACCCTTCGTCATTTCACCATGTCCGAGTAGGATCTCAGAACCCCCGGTACTTTTCCTCCGTGCACGTCCGCGCATTGGGAGAACAAGCTACATCAAAGGTGTCCTTCGAAACTCTCTGCTGACTCCCCTTTGATGGACGCCCCAAGTATTGCAATGAGGATACCCCCCTTGTTTCCCACACTGAGTTTATCTCACGTGGGCTTAGGGATTGGGTTGACATCTGTGCTTACTCGGGAGTTGTCACCACCCACGGTCTGAGCTCTAAGAGCATAAACTAAGACTCTCATCTGGAACTACGTTCAAGACCCCTTGTCTTCGGACCCATCTTGAGTTCAGCAAATTTACCTCTCTAATCCTGCCTTCAGGACCCTGATCACAGGGCTGCGTGGCGCGGTGTAGGACTACGTCCTCATTCACGTCGGGTTTGCAACAACTGCACCACGCACGCCCCCGTTCTGAGGTTCAGTCCTCCTATTCCCTGTCCTGCATGACATTAAAAGGCACCCTTCAGAACTACGTATGGCTTGATTCCCATTCTAATGGGATACGTAGGACCACCTAGATGTTTATGATTCAGGTCCAGCCCCACCTCCTGGTGATCCCCTGATCTCCCAGTCACCTAGGCCACTTAGTTTATCTCTCTCCAGAAGGGGGATGTGTAGGTATGATACAAGGTTTTGGGCACCATGCCCCCTTCCCCTGGGAACCTTCCATCTCTCGATCACCTTCAAGGTTGAGTCCCTTGACTCCCTGCAATGGTTCACCCATGTATTAAGAGTACTCTGGTCTAGGACCAAGAGTGTCAGATTCAACTTGATCAAGTTCCTTCCACTTGTCAAGCTTCGTGTTCCCATCTATTCGGACTTCCATCATCTTTCACACCCGGAGGGACCCCCGATAATGGCCTGGATACAATGCCCAAGGGCTCTCCTACCGATACGGGCCAATGCCCCCCAGGGTTTCAGACAACAAATCGATAAAATCCCGCGTTGCGAATATGGTCAGCGGTCGATGCTCGTTTTGTTAGTCCTCATTTCAGGCTAACGCGACAGGATGCTGTGTTGCGAACATGGTCAGTAGTAATCCTCTGTCGTCACGCCAGCCCCTTCAGTCCTTGAATGTTGGTTGCATGATTCACATCATTTTCCACCCCATCATGATCAGGTGGAATCTCGACACTTTTGGCGCTATCCCTCAGTGCACCTTTGCATGCTAGGGGGACAAAGCTGCAATCTGGCGCCCTTTGGGGATCCCATGGTCCGAGCTCTAAGACCATAAACTAAGATCCATTCGGGACCACGTCCAACTTAATTCCCATCCTCATGGGATACGTAGGACCGCCCAGACGCCCTGTCTCCGGGTACAACCCATTCAGGAAGCCAGTCTCTCTCCCTGTTTCACCTCTGTATAGGCCCCTCAGCCTAAGGTTCCCCTCTCCGGATGGCATACAATTTGATGTGGGATCATGTCTCCGTCAATTTTGTTTTATAACACCGCGCACATTTCCCGCCTAGCATAATCTCTGCTACGTCTGAGCTGCATGATGATAAAATGCATGCTTGGTCCTATCATACGACCCTAAACTGTGACATTATCGTCCTGGCCGCACGACGAAAAACGGCACCGCATTGTGGTGACGTCTTTGTAGAGGACATCACATTGGGTATTGGTCACATGCCATGCCATTTGTCAACCCCCATCACGGCTTGATTCTTGTGGCGACATCACGACCTACTGTTCTAGGCCGGTCGCTTCACAAAAAAAACCATTCACCTTAAAGAACAAACAAGATACATCAAATTCCGCTTCTCTTAGTGCAAGGGCTATGCCCACACTTCCCTTTTCCCCTGGCACTGGTACCTTACCATGCCACATTCCAGAACTACGTATGGCTTGATTCTCATCCTTATGAGATACGTAGGAGCGCCCGGGTACTTCCCCGCGGGCCCAGCCTAACCCTTGTGTTCGGTCCCTCGACTCGAGCATTTCCCTAGAGAATGCATGGTAAGTAGGACTATGTCCTCATACACGTCAGGTTCTGATGTCATGCGTCCCCTAATCCCTTTAACCATATATGGTCTGAATTCTATGACCTTAAACTAAGATCTCCCCAAGGGAAAGGAATCTGCTCCCTCTCTAATACGTTTCGTTGACGTATTCAGACGTGTTTTGACAAAAAGCCCGAAGCATGGGATTTTCACAGGGACATTCCCCTCACCTCATGACCAAGCTTCGTGAGCTCGCTATTTGGATCCTCATCCTATTCCACATCCAAAAGGACCCTCGGACGACGTGGATACTAAGCTTAAGGTCTCTCCATGAATGCTGGACCTAAGGGACCTTCAATCGTTTGGGCCAACGTCCCTACGGATATTTGACAACATTTGTGACATGGTCCCATATTTCGAACGTGGTCAACGGTCGACCCTCATTTGTTTGTCCCAATTTTAGGCTAACGCGATAGGATGCTGTGTTGCGAACATGGTCAGCAGTAATCCTCCATCGTCACGCCGCCATCATCGTGATCCGAATCTCGAGAGCCATGATTCACACATTTCCATTTCCTCGTGTTCAAGTGGAATTCCATCATGCTCGGCTCTTTCTATTCGCGCATCTAGGTGCGCTAAATGATCGTGTTAGTGTCATTGGGCCCGTAGTCACCGAGTATCCCTTTGCCCTAACCTGCCCCTCTCTGCGTCGGGAAATTCCCACCACTACTGCTTGTTTCCCACACCGAGCACGACTCACGTGGGCTTAGTAGTTTTGGCTGGATGTATACCAACACGGTCAGACTGCTCCTCGTCCCACATGACGTTAAACTGCGCTTTCAGAACTACGTGTGGCTTGATTCCCATCATCATGTGGGATACGTAGAGACACCCAGGCATTTCGCCCAGGGTTCAGCCCCTGGAATCACAAAACCTTGTTCCTCCCCATTTCCAGCCCTCACCAGAGAGGCCCTATCTGGAAGAAAGAATGATTCGCGGTCAGGCCGATGTGCCCATCTGGCGTACTCCCACCACGGTGGTGCAACTACCGAAGTGTTGGATTCTGTTTGAACAAACCACCACTCCATGTTCCACGCTTTGCGTGCCCTTATTCGGACCCTCGTCCTCTTTCATGTCTGAAGGAACCCCTTAACGGTCTGGTCTCATGCCGTATCGGCTCACCTACCGTCCTGGGCCAACGTTCCAGAAGACTGGTCATGTTTGGAGGGACCCCCAATGACGGCCTGGATGCTACGCCCAAGGGCTCTCCTACCGTTACGGGTCAATGTCCCGAAGGATTGATCGACGACAAATTGATAAAATCCCGCGTTGCGAATATGGTCAGCGGTCGATGCTCATTTGTTGTCCCCATTTTAGGATAACGCAGTAGGGATACCGTTTGTCCGCCACAGCTAACGGTTGTCCTTTACTGTCACGTCATCCCCACAGTGTTCCGAATTTGGGTTTCGTGATTCACACTTCCCATTTTCATCTGTTTGAACCGATTTCAGCGCCCTTGGCGTTTCCTCGTTCGTGCATAAGAGCACGTTGAAGAAACGGTAATTCGGCTATCCTTGAAGTTCCTCCTCCGATCAAGCCTTCCCCATCTTTCGGGAATCTGGACTGGCTCGGGGAATTGTCGTCGAACGTCTCGCAAACATTGTAGGGATGTGACAAGGCAATTCAACAGTGGAAATCGTGCGTGCTACGGCATTCAAAACAAAGGTAAAATTTGGAAGCATGAAAGTATCAATAAAAGGGGTTTTGATTTGTTACAATACTCGGGGGTTGACTTCCCCCATGGACGGGTTGACCCTGTCAAAAGAGCATTGCAGCTCCGCTACCCGCTGACTTGCGGCGTCCAAAGCCTGTTGCCGCTGATTCAACTCCCGCTCCTCTTCAGCAGCGGCGGGGCGTAATTCGTCAACCCTGGCCCTGGCCCTTTCTACCTCAGCCTGGGAGGCAACCATCCTTCCAGAGGTCTTCCCCATATGCTCCTCAGCCTTTGCCAGCTGGGCCTTCAATGGCGAGACAAGCTCAGACTGCGCATCGAGAGCGGCTGAAAGCTCGTCGGCTCGGATCTGCATCTGTTGGACCTCGCCTTCAGCCTCCTGGAGCTTCCTAATGCTGGTCGCCTTCCTCCGCTGCCATCCCACGCTCAGCCCACGATCATGCTCCTGGATCTTCTCAGCCATGAGATCTCGGATGAGCGCGTGAGGGCGTTGGGCATCCACTCCTCCGGCACACAGTTCGCGCAACCGCGAGTGGAGCCTATCCATTTCAGCCAGCCACTGCGCTTGGGGAGTGTCCCTGATAAAGCGCGTGATCATCTTCCACGACCGGCGACAGACTATGCTGTTGTCTTCCTCATCGGAGGTCGTTTCGTCCCAATCCGTGCGGTTGGCAGGCTCGTACGCAGGGTACGCCTGCAGGAATTCCTCAGCAGGATCTGCATCTGGTGTTGAATCTGGTACGACACCTGACGCCGACGCAGGCGCGACAGGACTTGGATCGACCGGTTGGTCCTCTTCATCAGAGTCCACCTCGACTACTTCAGGTACGACCCTGTTACTGGTCCCACCAGTGATGGTGTGCGTCGCAGCTTGAGGAGATGGGGGGATTATCGCCACCATCACTGGCATGCCCCTAGGAGGGACGCCGCCAGACATCCCGACCAGTCTCGCTGCAGCAGCCCACGCCAGTCGGAGAACTGTATGACAGAAAGAGACATAAACGTTAGTTGGCATGGCCTACATGTGACAACGAGGAAACTGGTGGGAGAGACTTACGAAGGTCGACCTCCGAGCGCTGCTCCTGGGCCGGTACTGATGGGACTCCGAGACGAGGCCCCCCATATACTGTTGGAAGGTCTGGATATTCCAGAGGAGCCGCCTCAGACCCCCTGGTCCCACCAGATGCAGAACTGGAGGCAGCCATATGCGCGGGTTCTGACGGTCCCGCAACATCACCCGCCAAAGAGCGAGAACGAAGCCTGTGAACAAGTTCCTCCGGCATGGCTCAAACATTGGTAAGAATTCCATAGGGATTCAAGAACAGACCTTAAGAAGAGAAGTTCAGAATGCTACCTCGAGAGCCTCCGCGGAATCGTCGGATTCTGAGCCTCGGTCTCCGACCTCGCCCTCCTCCAGCGGGCTCCCTCCTCCAGCCTCATCCTCCCGAGAGGAGCCCTGTGATTCCTCCGGCAAGGGGAAGCGCTCCCTCAGATCGGCAGCCGATAACTGTGGGGGGACCGTCTGATTCAACAGTACCCTCACCCGGTCTGTCATTGGGCGAGGGACACCACTGGAGTGGACGTAATCCTGCAGCTCGTCCAGGTATGACTCCGCCTCCGCCGAAGACACCATGAATCCAGCCCGAACTGGGCCTATGCCCGGCAATTCCATCCCGAGGCGATTCAGGTGGGCCCACATCTCAGGTGGGCTGAGGAATTGCCGGTTGACATCCCAAATGTCCCATGCTTCCGGAAAGACGGCATCTTCTGCCATGTCGATGAGACGCAGCCACTTCCCCGGAGCCTGAGTGGATATCCTACGGAACCCCCTCGGTGGTCGCCCCTCCGGATGAACCTGCTCTCCCGGAACCACCGGATCCGCCGCTGCTGCCATACCCTCGGCCGGTGCGGGTCTCTCCACCATGGCAGCCCCGCTGCCGCAAGCGGCCCTAGCTGCCCTCCGACCCCGACCTCGAGATAAAGGAGGCCCACCGTCACCAACTCGGATCGTTGGCTGCTTCAGCATCTCCCCGGGATAAGCGGCCTCCCAGCTGATGGCGTACTCCTTCACTAATCCAAAGGCGGCGGTGGATGGAGGCAATGCGATCTGCATCTTTCCATCCTCACGTGTGAACATGAGCCACAACTGCCTCATCACACACGGGTGCTCCTCGTGACGCACCTCCCAGTATACCTGCGGGGTCAGCCGCTGGAGGCATCAGAACTGCCTCGCAAACCGATGCGGGGTGTACGGTTCACAGATTGGCTCACGATCTATCCGACCAACCAAAAATCCACCTCTGAAGGCCAGGAGGTAAGCCCGATGTTCTTCCGTTCCCCGTCCATCATCAGTAAGCCTCCCCGTCGGCAGTGGGAAGGGATGAAAGTTGAACTCGTCCGCCCTCCACACCCTATTCAGCACCATCGGAACAGCCAGTTTGAATGGGAAGCTCCCAACTGCGTTCAGAATGGAGGGGCGAAATTCTGATCCCGGCGGCGAAATGGGGTTTGGATACTCGTAAATCCCCCTGATGTGCGCTGCGACCCACCCATACAGGAGGTGTAAGGGCCCACATATTCTTGGCGGCTTCTTGCCCTCGCTAATATGCCGCAGCATTCTGTACAGTTTGGCGAGCATCGGGATCCCAAGGTTGATCCGCTGCCCCATGGCCAACATCGACGCCATGATGAACAAGCTGGGTCGCACCCCCATGCTTGTGTCCCTCACTGGTAGGATCCACCCACAGATAAGAGCCGCGATGAATGCCGCCAGCCTGACTATTGGCTGTTGTTCGGTGCTGACACTGAAACCCCAAGTCTTCCATTGGCTGTCCTCCAAGACTCGCCAATACGGGTGCCCCTTGCCCCGTTGGGCTGCCCTTGGACAAGTTCGAGGCCTTGGAGGGAACTCTCGATTCTCCGGGAAGTTCAGGAAGCATTTGAACCACCTCTTGAAGTGGACGTCCCTCACTGCCTCCTTGTCCTCTCCAGGGAAAAGTGCCATCAGCGCCGACGCCAGTCGCGGCATTTGCTCCGGATCCCCCCACGCACTGATGACGGGGAGGAACTCGTCATACATGGCCCCCAAGATCGGGACCCCAGAAACCTGGTGGGCATCCCACAGGCTGATGCCCACCTCCCCGTGATGCAGATGAAAAGTGTTGGTCCTGGAAGACCATCTACTCAGCAGTTCCGGCATCAGCTGCTTTGGTTGGTAAATGTGGAACTGGGAGGCCCATGCCACCTCATACAATCCCACTCTCCTCAGCTCGGCCTCGAACTCCTCGCATGAGGCGCCTACCCAGTAGGCCCAGGCCCAGTCATCGGTAAAGTTGCCGCCCTGGCGCAGGTCCCACTCATCAGACCATCCCTTCTTCGGATCCTGTAGAGCCACCTTCAGCATGGTGCGGTAGAGAGGAGGGGACGTCTCCGGTTGCAGTGGCCTCTCGTCAATAGGAAATCAGCGGTGACGGGTGTGAAATCCTCCCGCGCATGACCATCGGCGGACCTGAACCATTGGTGCTGGCACGGTGTGCTCTTGAACCAGCAAGCTGGTTCATCCCTTCCCGCCTCAGGGATGAAGACGTCGTCCCTCAGCCCGAAGCCGTACAACGGCAGCTTCTTGCACTGCGGATAATCCTTCTAACCTTCCGACAGCAGATCTATCAAAGAAGGGTGGTCCGAATGGCTACGAACCATTTCCCCCAAGCCTGGACGGTTGGCCATCTCATCCCGGCGAGCAGCATCTACAAGCACTCCCAGCACAGCTTCTTGATGGGACATCTTTAATGTCGAACCTCAGAAAAGTTTTCCCCCTGAATCACGAAGCTTGGCCGCGATGTTGAATCGCGAAGCTCGACCGCGAAGTGAAATCGCGAAGGTCGGTCGCGAGATCAAGTCGCGAAGTCTGGCCAAGGCTGACAAGAAGTTCGCCTAGCGCGGACGCGGAGTACGCGGAGCTTCGCAAAATCGAGAGCGCACAAAAAGACAAGGCACGTGAAGACAAAATAGGGTGGACCCCCTATTTATAGGCAACGACCCCGAAGCATCGCGGCGCGCCTTATCCGCGCGAAGCATCGCGGCGCGTCGGGATCCGCGGCCCCGGCGAGCATCGCGGGCCCCCTTCGCGGTGCTGCATCGCGAACCACCAACAGTTTTGGCGATTGTCCCTCAGACTTCGACCCTTCGCCCTCCGCGGCTCCAAGTCTGAGGGGGGGCATTTGTTGGCGCCAAAAATGTGGCCTGAAACAAAGGAACGAAAAAGGGCCGGCGCGCTGCCTCGCGAAGCTCTGCCGCGAAGCTCCGCCGCGAAGCTCCATCGCGAAGCCTCGCTGCGAAGCGCCCCAACCATGGCAACGTCGCGAAGCCTCACCGCGAAGTGCCCCAACCATGGCGACGCCGCAAAGCTCCAGAGGCGGTGATCCTCCGCGAACCCGTTTGACGTTCGCGAGCCGCCGCGAAGCTCTAGAGGCGGTGATCCTCCGCGAACCCGTTTGATGTTCGCGAGCCGCCGCGAAGCCCCGAAGGCGGCGCGTGAGCCCTGCTTCGCGACGCCCCTTCCCTATAAATACTCGACTCCCCCTGAGCCCCGAGGACGGACAATCCGACCTTTCGGCTTCTCCTCTCCCGAATCGCGAAGCACGCTTTGCCCCGGGAATCATGAGCTCCGCGAGGTATTTTTACTTCGCGAGACGACTCTGCTTTGTCTCGTTTTGAGCCCCTCTTCCGAGAGGGATGCCCTTCGCGAAGCTCAAGGGCATTCGCGAAGGAAGGGGATTCCCAAGGGAACCCGGGCAGCCGCGGAGAACTTGTGCTTCGCGAAACACCCAACCCATACGAGGCATCCTTATGCTAAGGCAGGATCGCAGCACTTCGCGAAGCACATTGCTTGGCAGGACCCTGCTTCGCGAACCACACTTTCTTCGCGAGGCAGTGCTCCGTGAACACTGTTCCACTTTACGAAGCACCTCCCATTCACACCTACACCCCATGCTAAGGCTAAGGCACCCCACATCGCAAAGCATGCTCCCCTGCTTAGCGATTCCCCTTTCCGTGCGACCCTCCAGGTTTGCACGATGTGATTTCAAAGTCCCATGGACAACACCACCCGTAGCGTTGCTTCGCCCAATGCTTCTTCGCATAGGCACACTAACGGCTATTGCTTCTTCGCATAGCCACGCTAACGTGGACCCCTCAATGGTTCGCCCCACTACCCCCCTTCACCATGGACTTACCGACACCTTCCCTTCCCCAAGGACCAGAGGGTACCGGTTATGTAAGCCCTAGGGGTGTGGAGTGAACCCACCTCGTCTGAGCTGCAGGACGTTAAACTGCCAAGCACCACATCCTCAACACATGACGTTAAACTCTGATCCAACCTCGTCTCCTTCACGAAGGGTTTCCCCAGGTCGAACATTCTTTACACCACCCGTCTCCACGGGAATGGAACTCTTCCGCACATGGAATGAGATCCTCCTTGTCGGAGTGGTGTATGTTCGCAGGGGAAGGGCTGCCTCAGAGCGTAAGCCCCTAACCTTTGGTACGGATGATTTCACCCGTGCATCTCTGTACTTCCCCACTACCAAGGTCAGTGGAGGATGTGATAGGGAATGAGGCACCCTCCTCTGGGTCTCCATCCTGGAGTAAGTTCCAACACCATGGGCCGCTCAACGCGTAAGCCCCTTTTCGCTTCTCACGGACGCACCCTTCGCGACGTGATCGTCAGGTCCTTGCAACCTCTTGTTTCTCACACTGAGCATGACTCACGTGGGCTTAGAGTCAGCACCGATCCTGACAAACACATTTGAACTACGAGGTCTTTGATCCATGTCATGGCATGGTACGTAGGAAGCCTCCATGAGGTTCAAGCCCACCCGTCGCTCATTCACGTGGGGTCCCATTCCGGTCCAGTGGTAAGCCATTGCGACCCGCCATCTGAACTACGAGGTCTTTGATCCATGTCAAGGCACGGTACGTAGGAAGCCTCTATGAGGTTCAAGCCCGCCCGTCTTTCACGTCAGGTTTCACTCCTGTCCAGCATGACGTTAAACTGCACCCTCCCGTCCAGCATGACGTTAAACTGCACTCCGGTCCAGTGGTAAGCCATCACGACCCAAACCCATCCGAACAACGAGGACTTTGATCCATGTCAAGGCATGGTACGTAGGAAGCCTCCACGAGGTTCAAGCCCACCAAATAGTGGACGAAGGTCTACTTTCACGTCGGTTTACCGACAAACCCACCATCCGAACTACGAGGTCTTTGATCCATGTCAAGGCATGGTACGTAGGAAGCCTCCATGAGGTTCAAGCCCACCCGTCGTTTATTCACGTCAGGGTTCACTATCGTCCCGCATGATGTTAAATTGTATTCTCCGAACTACGAGGTCTTTGATCCGTGTTAAGGCATGGTACGTAGGAAGCCTCCACGAGGTTCGAGCCCACCCATCACCCAATTCACGTCATGTTCTACCTACGTCCAGCATGATGTTAAACTGCACTCCGGTCCAGTGGTAAGCCATTGCGACCCAACCCCATCTGAACTACGAGGTCTTTGATCCATGTCAAGGCATGGTACGTAGGAAGCCTTTATGAGGTTCAAGCCCACCAACAGTGGACCATGGTCTACTTTCATGTCGGTTCACCGGCGAAACCCCATCTGAACTACGAGGTCTTTGATCCATGTCAAGGCATGGTACGTAGGAAGCCTTTATGAGGTTCAAGCCCACCGATAGTGGACCAAGGTCTACTTTCACGTCGGTTCACCGACACACCCACCCGTCGTTTCTTCACGTCGGGTCCCACATTCATCCGGCATGACGTTAAACTACATTCTGGTCCAGTGGTAAGCCATTGCGACCCAACCAAGTTATAACTACGAGGTCTTTGATCCATGTCAAGGCATGGTACGTAGGAATCCTCCCAGAGGTTCAATCCCAACTCCCATCAGACCAAGTTCCATCTTCACGTCGGTACGCTGACAACATTCATCAGACCTAGGTCCAGCTTCACGTCGGTTACCGACACCATCCCGAACTACGCGGACTTTGATTCCCTGCCACAAGGATACGTAGGAAGCCTCGTCAAGGCTCAAGCCCAACTTCACTGTCGCCCACGGGTTAGCCCCAGTGTCGATATCCCTTCAAGGAGGATCCCTCAATCCGATTTATCCCAGCTAATGCTCTGGTTGGGTTGATCCGTCTCCGCTGGACGTTAAACTCGCGGCATACCCTGTGTTGAGCACGGGAAGCTGAGGAAAACCTCAGATATGTGTCCACGACATGTAATTCCCCGCGCCCGATGTGGGATGCCTCGGGCTTCCACGCCCTCGAGAAGCCTTGTGATCAAGGATAACAGACAGACATGCCAGGTACACCAGCACCCAGACACGCTACTGATGCCTCAACGTGACTACTCCCCTGACCGAAGGTTGCTGCCCTGATTGGACCCTTTGGAATGTCCCGACAGAAGCAGTGTAATTAACCGGCATCCATGGAAACATGGTACTGGGAAGAGATTCACGAACTACGTATTAAATCTATAAGGGAGACCCGGACTAGGTGACGAGTTCTGAGGAGGAATCCACAGGAGGAAGAACCGACATCCCATCATCCCGTTTCGATCAAGGAGCAGACGTCCCTGAATAAGGAGCGAATGCCACCCGCCTTTGGAAAGCGGGAATGCGGGGCAACAAAGCCGCGCGTCCTCCGCAGACGGATGCGCGCGCCCCGGCGAAAGCGTCGGAAACAAATGGGAAAAATACATTATGTCATAATGTGTATAAAAATAATGAAGTGGTTAATTCCCACTATTAATTTAGTTAATTTCAACATCATTCTATATATTTTTATGTTAATCTCCATATAATTTTTATCTCATAATTATTTTCTTAAAATTACACATTATTTCAAAAGAAAAATCACATGATCTAATACAAGAAAACATTTTCATTTTTTTTATATTTTATGAATATGATATGTAATTCATTTTTAATGTGTAATAATTGACAACACATCAATCTGACACACAGTGTGGTCAGAATCAATCCAAATAGAGGATTTCAAAACAAAATTTTCATTTTATATTGATACACAATATATATATCCAAAACCATGATAATGATATCATATTATATTAAAAATTAAAAATATTATACATTATTATTTTAAAATCTCTTGGAATTGACCTACATCAATTTGACACAATATATCATTTGTATGAGTGAAATATCTTATTTCGTATAAAAAAGGTCCATTTTAGTTTAAAACATGCATCACATAGCCCAAACCATGCAAATGAGCTCCAATTATTTTAAATCATTAATAGAATAATCCATATAAGATTTTTAAGGTGTAGGGATCGACTATACATCAATTTGACCCCTACTGTGTTTGGTATGACTCGAATTCCTTGTTTTCTATAAAATTGACCCATTTTAGTTTAAAAAAATCATCAAATTCCCAAATTTGAAAAAATAGCTAAGAATTTTTTTTTCAGAAATTAGTAAAAGGATCCACTATTCATTTATTATATATAAAAATTAATCACACATCAACCAGAGAAACGATGTGGTTGATGTGGATTAATGTTACTATATTCAATTTAATGGTTTTAATTTAGTTTAAAATGAATTTCACATCACAAAAACTAATATAATGATCATTTTTTTAAAACATTAGTAAGTAGATCCATAGTTAATTTTTCTCATGTAGGAATTTACCGCATGCCAATTTGACAAACGATTTTCATGATATGACCCAATGTATGTGTTTTCAATATAAAATAGTTATTTTACATGAAAACATGCACCACATAGAAAAATCTAAGAAAATGTGTTCTTATATTTTCAAACAATAGGAAAATAATCCATAAATATTTTTTCATGTGTAGTAATTGACCCCATGTCAATCTAACACCTGATGTGGTCAGTATGAATCGATGTATGTGTATTCAATATAAAAGTGTAAATTTAGTTTAAAATAGGCATAAAATACCCAGAACTATGAAAATGAGATATGATTGTTTTAAAACCACAGTACATAATTCTATTATTTATTTTTTATGTTTATGAACTGACCACACATCAATCAGATACACGACATGATCAATATGACTCAATGTTCACATTTTCAATGGAAATATTCCATTTTAGTTTAAACCACATTTCAAATCACGGAATCCAATAAAAAGATCACATTTTTTTCAAACATTAGGAAAACTACTCATATTTCATTTTGTAGGTGTTGGAATTTATCATATTCTAATCAGACACATGATGTGATCAATATGGCTCAAAGTGGTTATTTTTATATAAAACAATCATTTTAGATAAACATTTTCGATATAGCAAAACAATTAAAACGAGCTTGTATTAATTTAAAAAATTATAAAAATGTTCCATATTTTATTTTTTATTTTTATTAATTGACCCCACATCAATATGACACACGATGTGGCTAGTATTACCCAAAGTGTGTTTTTTTAATACTAAAGTGTCATTTTCATTTGAAATGAATTTTAAATATTCAAAGTAGAGAAAAAGAGGTCAATTTTAATTTCATAATTTGGGGTAATCATCTATAATTCATTATTCATGTGTAGGAATGTACCTCATATCCATCTGACACACGATGTGGCTGATATGACCCGAAGTGTGTTTTTTTCAATACAATAATGTCGTTTGAGGTTAAAATGTGCATCTGTTATCCAAAAACTGAGAAAATGAGCTTGGAATATTTTTAAAATTTAGGAAGATGATCAATAATTAATTTTTCACATTTATAAATATACCTCACAATATTTTGACACAGAGAACGATCGATATGAATCAAAATGAGTGTTTTCAATATAAAAGATAAATTTTAGTATAAAACACACATCAATTAGAAAAAACTGAGAAAATGATCTAATATAGACATACAAGTATAGAAAAAATATACAAACATTATTTTTAACTTTTATAAATTCATTTCACCTCAATACAATGCGTGTTGTGGTGAATATGACTCAAATTACATGTTTTCAGCACAAAAGGGCCATTTTAGTTTAAAACAAACATCCAATACATAAAATCAAGAAAACCATAAGAAAATTATTTAAATAATTAGTTAAAAATACCAAAATCATTTCTCACATATAAGAATTGATTAGAATAAAATTTAACATATAATGTGGTTGATATTAATGGAAGTGAGTGTTTTCAAAATAAATTTGAAATTTTATTTTAAACCACACATAGAATTTCCAAAGCTGAGTAAAAGATTTTGGATTTTTTTAAAATAGTAATAAAATGATCAATAATTCGCTAATAAATGTGGGAACTGACCTCACTTAAATCTATAACAAAATACTGTTGATAATAATAAAATTAATGTTTTCAATCTGAATGTGCCACTTTAGTTTAAAACACACATTAAATAAAGAAACCAATCAAATGATATTGGATCATTTTAAAGAATTAGGTAAATTATCTATAATTATTTTTTCATTTTTACGAATTTACCAACCCTCAATACAATACATGAAATGGTATATATGACTTGAAGTGCCTGTCTTTAATACATAAGTTCCATTTTATATTAAAACATAGATAAAATATCCAATATAGAGCAAGGAATCAAGGATTATTTTGAAACATTAACAAAATTATCCATAATTCATTTTTCATGTGTTGAAATTTACTACACATATATATGAAACATGATGTTTCTTACATGAATTGATGTTTCCCTTTTCATGAATAAAGTACCATTTTAATATTAAATAGAAATTAAATTTCAAAAATAATTAATGACATCAAATAGTATTAAAAAATTAGTAAAATGATCAAAAATTGATTTTTCACATGTATTAATTTTTCTTAAACCAGTCTAACTCACTAAATGGTTTATAAGACTGAATGTGTGTTTTATTAACAAAAAGATGAAATTTTCGTATATAACAAAAATTAAGTAGAAAAAAATTAGAAAATGAGCATGTATTATTATAAACCATTAAGAAAAAAATCAATAATTAATTATTCACATGTCATAATTTACTTAACATCAATTTGACACACGATGTGAACAATATGACTCAAATTGAGTATTTTCAATACAAAAGTTCCATTTTATTGTAAAAAAACATCAAAAAACAAAAAAAAATTGAGATCTAGTTATTTTCTAAAATGTAGTAGATGATCCAAAATTATTATTTTTAGAAGTAGTATTGAATTCACATCAATCTGAAACATGAGATGATCGATATGTCTAAAAGTGTGTGTTTTTAATAAAAAATTTCCATTATAGTTTAAAAGACACATTATGTAGACAAACCCCAGGAAATGAGCTTAGATTATTTTCAAAAAATAGTAAAATGATACATAAATAATTTTTCCTATTTTGAAATTTAAAGCATATTAATATGACACATAAAATGGATGATATCTTTTAAATTGCATGTTTTCAATATATTTATTCTATTTTAGTTTAAAACAAACATCAAATAGCCAAAAATAAGAACAATAGATAATATTGTTTTCAAATATATGTAAAATGATCCATAATTCATTATCCGTGTTTAGTAATTGAACTTACTTAAATCCAACACATTATTTAATTGATGTGTCTCGAAGTGAATTTTCTTAATACAAAACATCCACTTTAGGTTAAAACATGAGTCACATCTCCAAAATCAAGAAAATAAGTTCATATTATCTTCAAATAATTCTTTCAGTTATTCAGTTATTAATTTTATAATAATTTTTATATTAAAAAAATTTACTAAATTTTCACATATATAATTCATGAAGAAGAAAATGTATGAGTGTGACAATTAAAGTCTTGTTCTAAAATAGCATGTCCTATTGAATTTTGTCACATCCATTGTTAGTTCTTTATGACTTAATATGAGAGAAAATTAAATATTATCAAAATATGAGAAGTAATATAAATGGTGTGATGGAAAATAGTAATCCACAACACAATATAATACATGGTTTTCCCAATATGTCACAATGTATTGTTTTTTGATTAAAATTGTCACTTTGTTTTTAATTTAATTGTTTAGAGCATTAATAACAGAAGAATTATTCTCATATAAAGGTGTATTCACATTCTAGATAATGAGTGTTTTTTTTCATAAATGAGTAGAATTATTTGGGGCCGAGGAGAAAATAAAAAGAAATATTCGTGTCTTAAAATGTATATGATAATTTGTAATTACTCATGTAATTATACAGACCAATGATTTAAATGTGTATAATATCGTTTTCCTCTATTTTTAATATAAATTTTATTTTAATTAAATTCTTTATTTTCTCAAATATATTATCTAGAATTTTGTCTTGTATTTTCTTCTTCATTTATTGTTTTTTCTATTGTTTTCTATAGTTTTAACAGCCCAACATAGGATTATACCCCTTTATTAGTGCAAGTAATAACAATACTAACAAGACCATTTATCAGGTATATAAAAATAATTTATAAATAGATACTTTATTAGTTATCTTAAATTTATTTCAAAAGGGACAATTGTTAGAATTATTAAATTTATTGAGAAATGGATAATTTGTCATTACTAAATAAAAGCACTAATAAATTACCCATTATCAGTAGTTCTCTAACACTAATTAAAGATAAGGGATTTTAACCGTTCTCTAATTTTCTTTTCATATTTAACATATAAAGGGTTATTTATTCCCTATTAAAGGAAATATGTTTATCAGTTCTCCTCTTGGTTCCATCCACACATAAAAATGATATTATTTTATTTTAATATTTCAATTAATTCCATGCATTTCCATTCTCTTACTATAAATGGAAACAACCTATCATCTACTCTTCACACCATCATCAGCCCCATATCTAGAATTAACCTATTGAAAACCATTTTAATTTCATATTCAAAGTTGTAGTGGTTCTATAAACATCAATTGACCATCCCCATGGTCTGTATGAATAAATCTATAGTATTTAATTCAAAGAGGAGGTACTCATTATAACTAATATATTTCTGTTTGTACTTCCTCTATTACCTCATTCAATAATTTCATAACCATATTTATATAATATTAACACTATATACTATATAATAAGATGTAATTATGATAATTTGAATAAACTTATTCATCACCATTTCCATCTAGTGTGGAATTAAATAATTATTCATGCGTATGTGTTTACTACTACCCCAATGAAGCAACGTGTTTTATTTTCATCACCATCTAAAAAGGGTGGTTATTATGATAGATTTAATAAATATATAATATATTAATTAAAAAATTATTACAATATATGCATAATATATTAATTACCTTCTTACCCATCAACATTATAAAAAATTATAACCTAGCTCATGCGTATGTGTGGAACACCACATCTATGGATTGATTCCATTCAATTATCACATAAAACATTCATGAGTGACTCTAAAATTGTATTTTATGTATTAAAATGTTAATAAAACCATGATTATTAATCTATATATTATGTAATAAGGACCTTTTTAACCATGTAAATCAAATTGAATTCATTTTTCAATTATTAATCACACATCATGAAGACACATGATGCTAAAATAACCAATTGAGTAAATAAATATATCATTGCAATAAATGACAAAAAATTTCAATAATAGGGGAATAAAATAGTAAAATGAACACACATAAGAAAATAACTAATATATTTTTATTATATATGATTTAAAGGACATACATAGCATGTTGGGACTCCAGGTAAAGGATTTATTAACTAAATTAAATTCATTAGGTTATACTAATACTTTATTGAGTATTTTATGGAATGACTATGTAAGATATCATATATGATTGAGCTATGTTTTACTTCCATTTTGTTTAAAATTATCACACATATTCATTCCATTTATTTATTCTCACAACAATGACATGATATTTGCAATTATTATTCATCTTAATATTATTTATTTGAGGCGTGTCGCATTTTTTGATATTACTATCTTTTATAAGGAGTATATACGTCCTATTGAGATATTATACCAGGAATTACTCTTTGGTCATGATATTTAAATTTATTTTCATGTTCTATCTTTCATGATATATTTATGGAAATATTACACAACATTCTTTGCTTTTCAAGGAATAAATTTCAATTTTTATACCTAATTTAATTTATGCACAATGTTTTATTTTATATGGTGTAATTAAATACCCATGAGAATATTTTACCATATTATTTCATTTATATTATGGTTTTTAGGATATTTTTTTGGTTCTTCTTTCGTGGGACTTTTGATTCGAGCATTACTCTAGGTGTGAGGGTTTCCCTTCTCAAGCTTCCTTCATTGAGACATGTTTTGATTAAGGAACCTATCTTTCATTATATTGTGATTATAATGAATCATGAAAAATAATATGAAAAATAATATTATAGTTAATGTATTTTATGTTCCATTTTTTTATTTAAGTCAATGTTTCAATTGGTTTTAAAAGACCATAAATCGGATTTCACTATATATATAGCTTTAATTATTTTAAATATTTTTACCAAAAATATTCCTTTTTTAATGTATTTATTTCTTGAATGTTATTTTATAAAAATTATGGATTTATTGATGTTAATTTCCATTATCATTTACCTTCATTTAAATTTTTTGAAGAAATATTTCTTAATGTTTTCTATACTGTTCAATTTGGACTATATTTTAAAATTTCTAAATGAATGAATATTTTTAATGTTCCTAAAACAAAAGGATTTTCCTTCCATCATAGTTATTCTTTTATTTCATGTTTACTTTACAAATATACATATTTATTTATAAAGAAATAATATTATCAATATTCTTTCAACATTTATTTAAAATATAATTAAATAAAAATTATTTCCTATTGTTTGCAAAGAAATTTCTTAAATATTATATTTAATGTATTTTTAATCTATGTATATGAAGAAAATTATATTTATATGATCTAATGGGGATATTTTAAAATTATATCAATGTATTCCATTTCATGACGAGTTACTATTTTTAAAATATAATTTCGTGGAACTCGTTTCTTTATATGGGTTAATTAATCAAAAATGGAATGGGAGTTGTTTTGAAATGTGTGATTTTGAAAAGTGAATAATAATAATTGTTTTTTCATCATATGGTCCTTATGAATTTTTTCTTGTGATAGGAGAGCCTAATATATCTTATTAATGCAGTGTGTTATGATTATGGTCTTTAGAGAATTATGTCGAAATTAACCCAGTAGGTTGCTCCACGTCAAGGGATTTTTTCATGGGTTCTATGAAGATGATGTCCTAATATGAATATATGAAATTTTCAATGCCTAGTATTTTTTATAATGGATACTTTTCTAAAGGGGTTTTTATATAGAACATTATTGTTGACTTATGTTACTCTTTTGTTTTGTTAAATGTTTATTACTTCTCTTGTGATTTATAATCAAAGTTTTTGGGTATGAAATATCTTGTGACATGTTCATGAAATTTGATTAGGTCATAATATCATTATGATTATATTATTATCACTAATGAAATTATATTTTTAAATATCATAGTTACTAATAATGAGTTTCAGTATTAAACCTTACAATGTTTTCTATTTCGATAGGTTATGAATTTTGATATCAAATTAAATATCTCTAGAAATGTATAATGTGTGAACAATTATGTGGGATATGATTAAGACATAATTTGAAATTTGAAATATAGGGAGTGGTTGTAAAAACCCTCAATTTACGACTTGGGTATTTTTATGAATGTGATATTCTAAATTGTCTAAAACTATAAACGTAAAAGGACCTTAGGTATTTATGTGATCCTATATATTACAATGATGTTACATGTTTTGTTAATAAAATTATCATTGGTTAATTAGTATAAAATCTTGAAATATAATTATTTTTTCTAAGGACCATATCTATGACTGCGGGTTCGGGGCCATTAGAGTTGGTATTAAAGAGTTGTTTAGATAAATTTTGATATTTGGATGTTTACATGTGAGTTTAACTTAAGATTTATGGATTATATCATGGATTTATAAGGTTAAAGATAATAATACGTTAAAACGAATAAGACCCCCTTTTGATATCTCTATGTAAGGTTAATTTAAATGGATAGATGATATTATGGGGGAAATTTTATTTAATTAATATAAAAGTAAACCTTATGTGTTTTATTTTATTTAGAATAAATGTATTATTTTGAATGAATGATATTGAATTTTAAGGGATACTAGATGAATGGTATAAGATAACATTTGGTATTAAAATGTTCTAATTATTTTTTTGGAATATATGATTATATATATTTAGAATGATTAAATTTGAACATTGGGTATTAATTTTGTTTTTAGTGATTAATGTATTATTTATTCATATAGAATTTTATTCATTTTAGTTATTTTTTTGACTTTTACTAAAAATTTTGCTTTAATTAATGAAATGAAGAAAATATTTTCATCTTTTTTATGTACCTCATGGGCATGAAAAGATTTATTATATTGAATCTGGAATTAATAATCAATACTCATTATTTGGAGTAAATGATGAGATAATGGTGGAAACATGTTGAAAAAATGCAAGAAAAGTACTAAATTAGGTTTACAAATTTATAGAAAATCATGTAATCTAATGTCCTGGAATTTAAGTATATATTTTTAATTATATGGAATTATTTTGAGACCGAAAAATCTGACAGTGCGTGATTCTGAGGCCCGAAGTGCCTGGAATGATCCGTTAAAGTTTTGTCAATATTTAAATAGTGCACATAAGTATTTTTTTTAAGTGAAAAAAACTCTTAAATGGTAGCATGGATTAGAATTATGAGGGCATTGTTTCCCTCAATATGGTGGTTTACCCTAGGCACAACTTATGTTTAGTCGATGCGTGCTTCTGTGAGAAAACCTGAAAATGGCATAACTATAAATAAAATTATTAAATAAAATTATTTTATTTTTCAAATGCTTATAACTTATTAACGGTAACTCAGTTTGAAAATCGGAGACCACCGCTGAACTTGTGTGGGTATTTTTTACTTAGGCTCATACTAATATTGGCATGTGCGAGCCACTAGTGAATGTTTGTTTTTGGCTAAAAATAAAATAATTAAGTAGAAATTATTTTATTATAAAATCCATATCGTCTAAACGGTCACTAGGATTGAAAATTTGAGAGTATCATTGGGTTCGTTAGGGTGTTTTTTCATTAAGAAGAGCCTAACATCCCCTGACGCAGGTCGATGTTAATCATTAATAATTTTTTTAAACTTTTTTTGGGTACATCCAGTAAACACACGAGTCACATTTTCTGTCTTCTAAACTGTTTCTCGGATTAAAAATCTTAGGGTATCGTTGAATCCAAAACACTGGGATTCTCATAAAGGAGGATTTAATTTGACCGTAGTAGGTCAGTAGAAAATGTTATGATTTCCACAATTTTAGAAAAATGAAATAAAATAATTTTATTATTTTATTTCATATCCTCCAATTGACAAGAAAAGGGATGGGTCCAATGATGTGTCATTCCAACAAATGGCTTGACCTACCTACACTACATTACAAGGTCGTTGGGGGTTTAGGAAGGTTCCTAATTTATGAGAACCCATTAATTTCCCACGTCAATAATTATCCTCCCCCTCTTTTATATATATGGATCTTAGGGGGAGGTACCGACACAACATCACCAAGAAACAAAGTGTTGAAGGAGTACCGTGATGCCAGACCCTAAGAGGACATAGCCGAACTCAACAGGAGGTGACAAATGACACCAAGCCACAAACTGAAGGATGATGTATGAGTGGCGTCATTGGGAACTAGTTGCGGGAATGAAAAACACCAACCCACTTTCAAGATGCAGACGCTATCCAAAGGGATACGAGGTAGGGGGTTTATTCGTTTATGCGTCTTAAATGTTTTCCTCTTCCTCGTTCTTGAATAATACGAATAATAGCGGTCAACCGACTAACGGGTTGACCCATGATTCATTGGTTTTTGTGTGAAGTTATTATTGGGTATCTTTGTGGGGTTTATCTTGATTTACATTCCAAAATTTCATTAAACCCTTAAACCCCCCGTTTTTACAGGCTAACGTAGAGGGCACGCGCCTAACGCACCCGGCCCGGACCCTCTGTTACTTTTCTAATTTTGAACCTCTAGGGAAGATCGACGACACGACAATACCAGATGTCTACGTTGGGGATAACACATCGACGCACGCTACTAGAAGGGGCCGCGACACAAAGCCATGATGGTCATCGAAATGGCCAGCACCAGCCATCCATAGAGGAGGAGCGACGTGCCATCGTGCATCGCTGATGAACAAAGGAGTCTGCGGCTCGCCAGCCTTAGTGACTACTGGAGAGGTCAGCCGACATGCTGACCAGCCATGATAGAATGGGTAGAGCGAAGGTGGGATAGACCCAAGTGGTTGCAAGGCCGTGGCCTACGATGGCTGCGATAGGAGCAGGGGCCATCGGTTCAACCGGCGGTTGCCGGATGGGGCGCGCGCCAGCAGCCCTCCTTGCGGCAAAATCCTTGGCCCATCAGACATATCACGAAGACTCACGATGCCACATGGCATAGCTTTGGGTCAAACCCATGGGTTGAACTACTGATGGGGATCTGCGCCACGTCATCCTAACTCAGACATGTCGTGCCTTTGTATCCCAGGCGGCACATGCCACCAGGACGGTTGCACCACTAGGTCGCCCCTACGGACCGACCCACCACCCAGTAGGCCAACCCGCGGCCCAGCAGGCTGACCCGTGGCCCAACCATGTCGGACTAGGTGAATTTGGAATAGTGGACCTGGTCGGGTCAGGCCTGAGTGTGTCCAGGTTGACTCAATTTGATCATGGTCGGCCCATGTCGATTTGGGTTGGTCCGGTCGGACTGAGGTGGACTTCATTCGGACCCAGTACCAACCAGTTACACAAAATGTCCCATAGCTTCTAAACCAGACATCAATTTATCAAACCTCTATAGCGTCGGGATCCTTGGAGAGAGATGGTCCTTTGGACTTACTCTATGAATTTTTTGGAGAAACATGGTGTACGAACAGGTAGGATTGCACTCGAATCCAATTGGCCCCTCGACACCAAAATGCCCATAACGCACAGATCGGGCATCCGATTGATGCACCATCTGTTACGTTGGAACCATAATGACATGGAGGATCATAGAGATACATTCATTGTGAGACTTAGTTCTGGTGTAATTAATAACGATGACTTGGGGAGAAGTTCTCCCAATAGTGCTACATACGGAAACCGGCGACTGGATGAGACTTGACGACTTCTAACCGCATTGACTCAAAGTTACACGATAGGCCCAGAGGGGAGAGAATATGTGTGACGCTACCGTCCCATGGTGCGGAGTTCCTCTATGTGATGCGGCAGACCCATGGTACTCAACATGAGAAGTAACTCCGTCAGCCACGAGGGGGAGCGCCTCTATGTGATGTGGGTGACCCATGGTGCGGATCATGTTTGTGTGATTTGGCAGACCCACAGTAGTCATTCGAAGAAGTAACTCAGTAGTCCAAAGTTAGTAGTAAGTGCCTTTGTGTGACACGGCATACCCACTGTACTCTTTATAGGATGATTTCTCCAACAACATAGGTGTTTGACATTTTGATTAGGAATGTTACATGTTTCTAGGCCTAGAGAATCTGTGGTTGTCTATCACCATTCATAGCGATCATGTGTGGGTCAGCATCATAATCTTGTTTCTCTGAGTTGTAAACTTGGATTGAGTTGTGTCCATTGCTTTTTTGCTTTGTGATTGAGATCATGCTTTGTGGATTTCCTTTGTGGAGTTCTGAGAGACCATCATGGGTCTCGAGGTCCCTACAGAGTATCATTACACTCACCCCTGCATGGGATACACTTCACCTTGTTGTGTTTTGTGAAGACGACGCAAAGCTATGCGGAGGTTTGATGGAGCCAGGTCTAGGCGGTACGTGGAGGAGATAGGCGGATGTGGGGTGCTGAGAAGGTGATTTATACCTAACCTTAGGTACCATCCATGGAGGACAACTCACTAGCTATTTTACCCTTTTCAGTTTAATTGTTCCTTTCAGTTGTATTTTTATTTTTCTATTGTAGTTGTACTTTCAGTTGGTCTTGTATTCCAGTCCCTCTTAAATTCATCACTCCATTTTCTATAACATTTTTCTTGAAGGTTTCTTCTTGTGGTGTTCTCGGACCACGTGTTGTATAGGTTTAAAAGAAAATGCCTTCCAATTTTATGGAATATTCATTTGGGTGCTAGTTACCAACCCCTGGCTTATTGAAGGCGGGCTTTGGGTAGTCATAGCACATGCCCCGGGGGAGGGGTCTTGAAAAAGTAGAATAAAAGGATTTGGTTCTACAGAAGAACTAGGTCTTTAATATTTTCAAGTTTGTAATAGTGTTAAGTGTTTTGAGTTTGGTTTTCAGTTTGGGGAGTCCAGTGTTGGTGCGACACCAGATGTATCCATATAGTAGCACCTTAAATTCTGATTTCCAACACGGTGCACGAAAACACTGTTTATGTGTGTTTTGTAAATGTTTTTCCTCTGTTTCTTTGGATTCTGCTCACTAGGTATAACACAAGGACCGTTGAGAACCTGTTCCTTATCAGGATGCCACCACGTAGACATCCATCTTGGATTATCAAAATATTACACGAGGATGGACCACTGAGGGATGAGGCTCTGGTGTAGGGCACTCTTACTATGTTGACACCTTTGGGTGGGGTACTAGTAGCACCACCACTCATTAGGAAGAATTAAACACCACTCGCACTAGTAGACAGTGAACTCAGAATGAGCATGTTGCACAAGTTCCAGAGGCCAAGGCCTCTAAGATTTCGAGGTGAGACAAATCCCCAGGTAGGTGAGGACTTGATGGAGGCTATGGCTAGTGTTTTCTGCCTAGTTGGGAAACCATAAGATCATATTGTGATCTTAGCTACTGGATTTTCTAGTATGTAACCATGAGGATGGTATGTTGTGTAATGTGGCTTCAGTAATTGGATCGTTTCCTAAGATGGTACCATCAGGTAGTGTACTAGCTATATCACTGCCTGTTGTTCAGTAGTTATAACCAGCAGAACTGTTAGAGGACACATGTTGGCTTAGTGCCTTACACGTGTATCAACAAGAGATAACCCTCAGGTTCCAAGGTGATCTCGAATCACAGGTGGCTAAGGACTGGCATGAGCAGCTGTATGAAAGTTCCCTAGAGCTTCTATATCTTCAGAATGATGACATGTCGGTAGCTGTGTATTCATCGAGGTGTACCAATCATTCCTTCTACTCGATGAATACTATACAATCAGTGCTTCAAGGCTCAGACATCCGAGCGAGGTGTGTTTAAGGACTTCTAAGACACCACTATTACTTTATGCATTTATATATATTTTAGGGTGATATATAGAACCTTTTGGGTTGAATTTTATTTGGTTGAGTGGATACAACTAGTGAATGTTAGTAGTGGGAAACCAGGAAAAAAATGCTAGTCTCAGTGACTTGGGCGTGTAAAATGTATCGAGAAGAGTAAGTGATTGGGAAAAATGAATATGCAGGGCATTAGACATGGATTTGGAGCTATGATAGAAACATGAGGTGGTATATATTTCAACATGTTACAACCAACCACATTTGTGGTCCCCACTAGGATTAGGGAGCTGGAGGATATGGGAAGGGTGTAGCTGCATACTGTCAAAGAGTGTGACCCAAGGGCTCTGGGAATGATTTGAGGTATAGTCTGTGTCTACAACTAGCTTCTCTATTAATAGACATAAGTTCCAATCATTCCAACATTCCTCAAATCTTTTCAAAGACCTAGAGTTTCTGGTTAAACTGTTGACTTTACCCTCACGTCTCAAGATACCTTTAGGAGAAGACTTGATAATCACACTTATGCCGATACTGTGATCTAAACCTTGATGAGAGATTTTCAGTTGGAACATCTTATTAGAAGTGTTGAGGCCTTATGACATTAGTTTGGGTATATATTGCACATCCACAAATCATAATTAGATTGATTATATTAGGAAAAATGTTTGTGGTTATTTACAATGTTGGAATGGGGTTTTCCTTCGTTAGTGAAAAAGGAAACTCAGGAAGAACAAGATGAACCCATGCATAAGAGGGTGCAGCCGGTCAATCTTGAGTCGGCCAACCTTAACCTCATGGCAGCCAGAGTTTTGAGTTCTCAGTTACAAAAAAGAGTGGCAGAGAGTGGGGAAATCATTAAAAAATTGTTTCCAGGATTACTTCCCCAAAGGGAGAGGGACTTCTGCTTTGGCTATGTACTACCAGACATTTGTACCAGACTTCTCCAGGTTAGTGGAACACTTGTCCGTATTGAAGAAAAAGGGGGAACTCTTCCTGTATATAGAGATATGCCAGTAGAGTTTTCATTAGCTGATGTAGAGATTGACAAGTTCCCCCATCGTGAGGATACCAGAAGAAAAACATAGGTATGTAGTCTACTACGACACATCAGGGACCAGACAAGGGTATTTAATTATGTTAGAGTGAGCAGTGATCACTTATGGCTTGTGGTAGCTGAGACAACAGGAGCAGAACTACACTAACCATTACCTAGAGTTAGTGGTAGTGGTCTTCGACTTGAATATGTCACTACATTAATTGAAGGGCGGACATTTTACAATATACTCTGATCAAAAGAGACTCAGGTATATCTTCTCTCAGAAGGACATGAACCTTAGATAGGGACGATGACTAGAGTTCATCAAGGATTATGACTTTGGGATAGTCTATACTCTTATAAAGGGGAATGTGGTGGTATACACACTCAGAAGGAGGTCCTATATGCAACTTCTGAGTGAGGTGTCAGAGTAGTTAATCACCCTACAAATATCCTTTGTGGAAAAATATGGTGTAGCATACCTTCAGTCTATGACTGTCACTCCCCCAATTCTTCTGCTTATTCCGGAGGCACAACATGGGTATGTTGACTGTGAGGCTCAAGGTGCTCAGATATCCTATGGACGGTCTCCTGAAGGATTTCCTAATGGTGGGGAGAACATCATCATCTTTAGAGGATGCATCATGGTACCAGTGACGCTTCACGAGGCGATGTTGTGGGAGTCCCATAAGTCCCCTATCGCGGTACATCCTGATGTGGAAAATATGTACAAGAACCTCCGGCATTAGTACTAGTGTCCAAGGAAGAGGGAAACAGTGGAAGATTTTGTATCATAATGTCTCACTTGTCAGTAAGTTATGACTGTAAAAAGCCATAAGAAGCCCTATGTAGACTAGAGACTGTGGCCTTTGGAGTTCTAGAAGGGGGACTATGTATTCTTGCGAGTCTCTCTTCTTCATGTACTATAGATATTTGGATGGGGAGGAAATTCATCACCAAGGTTTATCATACCATTTCTGATACATTGTTGGATAGGAGAGGTGGCATACCACATGTCACTTCCACCATAGTTGGAGATGGTGAATGACATCTTCCACATATCCCAACTAAGGAGATATGTGCATCACCCATATAACATCATCGACCATGGAGAACTGGACATAGATGATGGGGTGGCATTTACAGAGGTTCCAGTGGAGATTGGGGATTGACAGAAGTGGGTCCTTTGGGGTTGATCGATACCTCTGGTGCACGTTTGCTGGCAGCACGAAAAACTCTAAGAGAGCACATGGGAGTGGGTGGCTCAGATTTGTGATCAGTACCACCATTTGATTTCTTTGTTGTGGTTCTGGAATTTGAGGACATAAATACCTAATGTATGTAGAATGTAATGTCCCAGAATTTCAGTATGATTTTTTTTAAATTATATGGAATTATTTAAATACCACAAAATCTGAAGGCGTATGATTCTGAGGCCTTGTCTTCTTGGAATGATCCATCGAAGTTTTGTTAGACATTAAATAGCACTCGTAAGTAGTTTTCTTGATAAGATGAATAACTCTTAAATGGTTTCCTGCATAATAAATCTGAGGGCACCATTATGCTCAGGATGGCGGGTTTACCATAGGTGTGACTTAAGTTTAGTCGGCACAGGACTCCTACGTGAATGCCTAAAATGGCCAAACCATAAATAAAATAATTAAGTAAAATTAATTTATTTTTCAAATGATTATAACTCAAGAACGGTTACTCGGATTGAAAATATGTGACCACTTCTGAAATCGTGAGGTTATTCTTTCCCTATTCTGATACTAAAATTGGATGGTGCATGCCACTAGTAAATGTTATTTTTTTGGCCATAAATAAAATAATTATGTTGCTATTATTTTATTGTAAAATCAGTAACTTTAAAATGGTAACTCGGATTGAAAATCCGAGATTACTGTTGGGTTCGTTTGCGCGTGTTCTCCTTAGAAGGAACCTAACATAAACTAGTGCAGGTCGAGGGTGAATGCTAATATTTTTTTGAACTTTTTTAGGGTACATTCATTAAAGGCGCGAGCAGAATTTTCTAACTTATTAACCATTGCTCGGATTAAAAATCGGAGGGCATTGTTGAATCCGAAGCATGAAGATTTTTTAAGGGAGGTTTTACTTTGACCACTGTAGGTCTGGAGAAGAAGTTATGTTTTTTGACTTTTTAAATGAAATGAAATGAGATTATTTTATAATTTAATTTCATATCCTCCAACGGACAAGCAAAGGGGTTGGGCCAGTGATATTTCAAGCCAATAAATTTATTGACCTTCCATACCTATGTAATGAAGTTGTTCGAAAATTATGAAGGTTCTTATTTTATGAGACCCCATTAATTTCCCAAATCATTACATACCCTCCCCCTCTCATATATTAATTGATAATAGGGGGACGTACCAAAATAACTTCGCTAAAAAACAAATTATTGAAGGAGGACTGCGACATTGGACCCTTAGAGGATGGAGCCGAAGCCAACGGGAGGTGATAGACGCCACCCAACCACAAACCAAAGGACGACATATGAGTGGCGTCATTGGGAACCAGTTGCCGGAACGATGCAATCCATCCCACCTTCAAGATGCAGACACTCTCCAATGTGTTCAATGGTAGAAGTTTTATTCATTTACGCATCTTAAATTTTTTCATCTTCCCTGTTCTTGAATAATATGAAGAACACGGGTCAACCGACTAACTGGATGACCCACAATTCATTCGTTTTTTCAGGAGGTTATTGCGAGGTATCTCTGTGGGGTTTATCTTGATTTATATTCCAAGACTTTATTAACACCTTAACCCCCCTCATGTTTTCGAGATAACGCGAATGGCGCATTCCAAACAAACCCAGCATGAACCCACCGCTACATTACTAATTTTGCAGCTCCATGGAACACTAATGGCACGACAATACCGACCGACTATGTTGGGGATAGTACATCGACAAATGCCACAAGAAGAGGTCATGGCACAAATCCACGATGGACATTGAAACGTCCAGCACCGGGTGACCACGGAGAAGGCATGGTGCATCATCACGTTTAACGAATGAAAAAAGGAGTCGCGGCTCATCAGCCGTGGAGAATACTAGAGAGGTCATCCGGCATTCCGACCGGCCGTGAATGAACCAGAAGAGTGGAGGTGGGGATCAGCCCCATGACAGTAAGGATATAGCAGGAGTAGGGGGCCGCAGGTTCTACCAGAGGCTGTGTGATGTGGTGCGCGCCATGGGTGAGGTCTGTGGCAAAGCTGTGGCGCGTCGGCCACTGCATAGTGGACCTCTGGCACCACGTGGCACCACATTGTGTTAAACCCCATGGGTTGACCGTCTATCGTGGCAACACATCATGTAATCCCAACCCATACATGTCCCCAGGTGGCGTCCCCGCTGGGTCATCCCAGCAGACTGACCCGCCGCCCAATGGGCTAACCCGCGGCCTAGCCGGCCGACCCGAGGCCCAACAGCTTGACCCGCATCCCAGCCGGGTCCAGCTGGGCCGAGCGGGCAGGGTTGACCCAGGTTAGGGTCAGACCCGATTTGGGTCGGGTGGACCTAGGTTGATCCTGGTCAGCCCATGCTGAACTAGGTCAGGCTGGTCTGATCGAGCCATATCAAACCCAGTCCCAATACCGACTAGTTACACAAAATGAGCCATAGATTCTAAATTTGGTGTCCATTTGATGAACCGTCTGCGGTGTTGGGATCCATGGGGCGAGATAGTCCTTTTGACATAATCCATTATAATTTTAGAGAAACCTTGAGTATGTATGGGATGGATCGCACATGAATCTATTTGGGCCTTTGGAATTGAAATGCTAATAATGCACTGACTGGACATCTGATTGACGTGTTGTTTGTTGCATTGTAACTATTTTGACATGGTGGATCATTGGGTTAACTTATTAGTGAGACTTCATTCTTTTTAAATATGACTGATGGCTCAAGATGTGGTTCTCCCAGGAATTCTATTTAAAGAACCCAACGACTGGCTAAGACACGACTGTTGTAGACCATTTCAACTCGAAGTAACACGACATGCCCAGTGGGGAGAACCTCTATGTGACACATCAGACCCATGGTGGGGAGATCGTTTTTTTGACACAATTGTACCACAAAACTTGATAGGAGGAGTAAATCAGCAGGCCACGAGGGGTAGCGACCCTGTGTGACGTGGTAGACACATGTTACCCAACAGGAGGATTACCTCTATAGTCCATGGTTAGTGGGATACGCCTCTGTATGGTGCAGTAAGCCCACTATACTCATTATAGGAAAAGTTCTCCAACAACCAAGGAGTTCAACATTGTGACTGTGATTTTTACGTCTTCCTAGGCCTAGAGAATCTGTGGCTGGCTATCAACTTTCATAGCGACCCTATGTGGGTCAGCATCATAATCCATTAATAAAAAAAATTGTATACCTAGTTTGATTTATATCCATTACTTTGTGATTTGGGATTGATATCATGCTTTGTGGTATTATTTTGATTGGTTTTGGGAGACCTTAATGGGTCTCGGGGTCCCTATTGAGTATTGTTATACTCACCCCTACATGGGCTATGCCCGTGCCTTATTGTGTTTTACACAGATGACGAGTAACTGGGATGAGGTTTGATGTTGCCGGGACTAGGCGGTTCGCGGAGTAGATAGGAAGATGTGGAAGGATAAGGAGGTGATCTGTACCTACCCTTCAGGTAGGATCCTTAGAGGATGACTCTGTAGTTGTTTTCCATTTTTCATTTGTATTGTTACTTTCATTAGTATTTTTACTTTTTGGTTTGACTTGTACGTTTAGTTGGGCTTGGATTCCAGTGCCTTTTATATTCAACAATCCTTTTTATACCATAGTTTTCTTCATAGTTTCTTCTTGTTGTGTTCTCATACCACCGTGTGTTGTACAGGTGTAAAGGAAATGCCTTCCCATTTTGAGGAATATGCCTTTTTTTGATAGTTTCCAGCCCCTGGCATATAGAAGGTAGGCTGGAGGTAGTCATTGTACGAGCACAGGGGGACAGTTCATGACATATAAGTATATTTTCATGTGTCCTCAGTCTAGATGGTAAAGGGATTACTCAATAATATATATCTACAATCGAAAATGTTATCATATTACCTTGTTTTCTAATGATTTGATATCACTTTTCACACCGTATTAGTTTATGGTTTTTTGGTAATTAAACTTCTCATAATCATTCAATTTAATTTTATCAATGTTTCTTGTCACTCTTTATCATTATTTAGATAATAATTTTTCCATATATGTCAAAATTCTCAATTCCCACTTATTTTCTCCTATATGGAAACATTGTTATGTGTCATTTCTAATGATGTTCATATTTACCTATTCCTCTATTCAAAAAGTGGGTTTATTAAACTTTTTTACAATTTAGTTTTTTTAAAAAATGTATTTTCTTATGTTGAACCCATAATAGTTGAGCTGATGATAAATTTAAAATGGTGAAATTAATTAAAGGGTTGATGTAACACCCTAAAATTTTAAAATTTAAATATGTCTAATATTGTATTCAATATGAAACACCACACATAAAGAAACACAGAGTATTATTATTTAAATATAAGAAACATAAACCCTTCATTAATTCGAGGATATAAATTTGGGTAATAGAATTATAAAAAATATAAAAAAGGGTCATAATAAATAAAATTTTATTAATTAATTCTTCAAAAAGAATTTTTTCTAAGTAAGTCTGTTTTATACTTAAAAAATTTAATTTCGTAAAAAATGGGTTTTATTTATTTTTGTGAGGAAATAAAAAACATATTTTATACCAATTTTAAAGACTATATATAATAAAAAATATATATTTTTTTAAATCAACATATCAAAAATAAATTTTGGTGATGTTTCATTATTTTCCGGAAGAATTTTTTTTCATTGAATAAAAAAATATTGTTTTCTATAAAACAACCATTTGTTTTAATTAAGATCTCTTTTAAGATTATATTGTGATATTTATTTAACATAAGTCCCATTGAGGTATAAAAAATATAAATATTTATATTGGAATCACCTTTATACATCATTTTGGTATATGCCCATTTTTTGTATTTAAATATATTTTCCAAAAATAGTTTATCTTTACTTTTAATGAATTTATAATAAAATTAGGTTTCTATAGTAATAAAAAATTGAATTAGTAAAAATATATTCCTTATTATTTATGATGATTTCCTATTTTTTAAATGGTTTGACATTATTGTTTTCATAATAAATGTAACCATAGTCAATATGTTTCACCACAGTTGGGGAAAATCGGGCTATTAAGATAAAAATAATTTTACAAGGATTTAAAAAAACATATAACTCTGAAATTATCATTATTTTATAATTCTAATTTGACTATCCTCATCCATTATTCATCTATATGGAATTTTGGATTCATTTTTCTTCAATAATGACCATAATATTATTTTTAGTAAAATATAAATATAAAAAGTTACTCTATTTGTTTTATCATGTATAATAACTTTTTATTTGGAAAGGAATATGTAAAATTAAATTATAATATTTTTAAAAGTAGGTATGACAATTTTAATCAGAATAATTATTTTTTAATTTTTTGTAATGAAATATTTACCTTAAATTCGTATAGAATACTCACGTAGTTATTGCACAAGAATTTGAAAATGGAGTAAAAATTATTTTAAGAACATTAGAATTAATAAATATTTGATGAATAATTATTTTCAATAAATTTATTAAAAAACTTAACGTATTAATGATTCTTTAAATATTATATTCAAATTTCATATGAATTCTTTCTCTCTAAATCTATATTATCGGAATAATCCTAAAAATGACTTTAATGATATAAAATATATTAATAAATTATTTAAAAATAATAAAAATCCTGAAATAGAATATGAAAGACGCGATATAGTCTAAAATTATAATTTTCCACATTTTGTGCAGGATTTTAAGTTATATGTAAATTTATAGCCTTTACTATTGAAAAAGTTATCTCCAAAGTTATATTAGGAATTGGTTAACGAAGAGGTTAAACCCAAAGATAAGGCTTAAAATGACACAAAAATCTATCACAATATTTTTGGTTGAAATGATTTGAAACCTAAAAAATGTTATACTAGAATTATTTCCCTCTTGGTTGAACTTTTAATTGAAAAACAAATTATTATATTTCTATTGTGTAAATAATTTATTTTGTATCCTTTCTATAAATATATAATGAGACTACAAAAAATCAATTCTTCACACTACCACGATCTACATAGCTAGATATATCCATGAAAAAACCATATAAAAATCCTTATACATATTATAAAGGTTTGTATCTCTTGAAAATAACATATATGTGGTTCATAATATGAAATCCAAAGGATGTATCTTAAAGATAATGTATTCATTGTAACTAACCACTTTCATTTTAATTATTCATTTACCTCCCAATTCTATAATAACCAATCCAAAATTATATAATAATTATATAACCCAAAAAATGTTTTTCTGAAGTTAATTTAGAAACCTTATTTATATCCTTCCCTATCCCTTGTGGAATATAATCATCATCCTTGTGTATGTGTGCACTACCACCTCTATAAAGTAATTTGTTTCATTTTTTTCATCCCCATGTAACATGGATATGAATTATGATGGATTTAATATAAATATATATATATATATGATCTTAAAAGAATAATTTTGATTCCATAAATATAATAAATTACTATCCTTATTACCCATCCACCCGTTACAAAATCATAATGTTGCTCATTCTTTAGTGTAGAATAATGCATTAATGAAGCGATGAGATTCATCTTCAATTTATTACATTAATCGATTATTATAAAATTTTATTTTATATATTAAAATCATAATTAGTTATTGATTATTATTAAGGATATGATTGAATAAAGGAATCATTGGCCATGGTTAACATACTGTAGTCGTTCTGCAATTATGAACCGAACATCCTCAAAGAAACATAAAAGGACATAACAGATTAAGTAATTAAATATATTATTTAAATAAATTATTTAAGTATAATGGAATAAAATGATACCAGTTTTTTATACAGGTAAATAAATAACATAATTTTCTTATATATGAGGTAAAGGATACATGTAGCATGTTCTGACATAAGGTAATTGGTTTCTTAACTCAAATTTTCATTTATCAAGTTATACTTATACATTATTGATTTTTTTGTAGATTACATGTGAAACGATCTATTATTATATTATATTATTTTTTTAATTAATTTTTTTTGTAATTTCAGCATATAATCAATTCCAATGAAAAGATCTTTGTAAGAATTATTAGCCTCAATGTTGTTCCTTTGAGACATGTGTCATATTACATACCTACATCCATTTATATTGTGGGTATGACACATATATAGATATTAGGTCATCATTGGATCTTTTATCACTAAATATAAAATTAATTGAATTGTATATCCTGCATGAGAAAATGAATCAAATGTTACAAAATTTAAAATGGCTTTCATGGTCTCAATTTCCTTTCTTTGCGACATAATACATATTATACACCATATTTTAATTTTTATGGTGTAATTTTTTCACCTTAAACATTATTTAAAATATTATTTCATGAAAATATGTGTTTTCCATAATATTTATTTTTTCAACCCATGAGTGGATTTTTTATTCAAACATTGACCAAGTTTCACACATATGTTAGCTCAAAAATACTTCTTTGAGACATGTTTTAATTAATTAAACTATACTAATTATTATGGTGTATATAAAAAATCTTGAAACATAATATCATAAATTTATACAATAATTATATTTTTTGTTCCTTTTTATATATATTTTTTTAATGTTTATTCATTTTAAATGACCATAACCATTTTTATTTAAAAATATTACTTTAATTGTCATAAATATTTTTATCAGAACTGTTGCACCATGTGGTTTTTCAATTTCAAGAATATTATTTTTTCAAGATATATTATTTCATAAATATATTTTCTAGGAAAATTGATCTCCCATTAGACGGGTTTAGTGTAGTTTTTCTCAATATTTTCCATACTTTATTAGTTTTGACTTTTTCTATAAAAGACAGAATAAAATGTTTATTTTTTTAACATTTTTGGAAAGGGTGGATTTTCATTCCATAATAACTATTAATTTTCTTGTGATTCCTATACATGTTTAAATTGTTATTTAAAATAAAAAATCTTTATTTTCATTTAATTTTTTTGAAAATTATTATAAAATAAAATGATATTATAATTTTTTTGAAAGAAATTTATTCAATGTTCTTCTAAATTTATTGTTCATATTTTAAAATAACTATAATTTTATTCATATTCAATAAATGGGATATGTTAAAAATTTATTGTCCTTATTCGTTTTGTGGATGGATTATTATTGTTTTAAATATATTTTTATCAAAAATATTCCTTTCTATAACTTAATCAAGCTAAATAAGAATAAAAATTCATTTCAAGGGTGTTATAGTGAAATTGTTAACCATATAAATATTTTCATCATTATATGGTCTTTAGAAATCATTTAATATGATGGATGAACTTAATTTATCTTTCCAATTTTTTAAGTAATCATTATTTTTCCAAACAATTAATATGAAATTAACCTATAAGGTTATAACATAACTATGTGTTTTTATTTGTTCTATGAATATGATGTACCAAGGAACCTACATGAATTTTTTATTATTTATAGAATTTATAATTAATCCCTTTCCAAAGTATTTTTTACATAGATCATTATTGTTTACTTATATGAATATTTTATTATGTTCAATTTTTAATCCATGTCTTACAATTTATAATGTCAGTTGTGGGGGTATGGATAATTTTATAATATGATCGTGAACATTGATTATATCATCATTACATTATAATAATCTAATTATCACTGATGAAATTCAATTATTAATTCTTATACTTTCCCTTAATTAAATATTGAGGTCATGGTTTTATGGTTTCTATTTATAAAATTTATAGTGATTTATATTAAATGAATTGTATCTAGAAATTATTCTTTTCTGAAGAATTTTATATGATATTTTGAGGAAATAATGTGAAATAAGAAAATATGGGAAATAGTTGGGAAAATATACACTTGATTATTTGGGTATTGTTTTAGTACATATTTTCCTAATTCTATGGTACTCTAAACCTAAAAGGTCAATAGGTATATATGGGATCTAATAACTTTTTGATAATTTGATATGTTTTGGATTATTAAAAATGGATAATATCTATTATTTTTTATTCAAGAAATGGAAATATTATGTTTCTAAAACTATAGACGATAGTGTGGGTTTGTAGTTTTTATATTTGGAATCTATGATAACGTAATGTGTAACCTATAATATTGATTACAGATATAGAAAACATAGATTTACTTATACTTATTAAATATCATGAAAAATTCAGGTAATGAGGGACATGAATTCAAGATCATGAATAATGATAGACAATCCATGCATTTCCTATAACAGAATTCAACAAGGTTAATTTCATATAAATATAGAAAATATTAGGGAATGAATTATAAAGATAGTGAGTGATACAATACATAAATGTTCAGTTGGTGAAAATTTCACTAATGAATAATTATCACATAGATACTTGTTCTTAATAAACAATACCAATGACATAATTCCTAGATTCTTACATCTTGAGGTACCCAACCTGTTCTCCATCCCTTGTTCCACCGGCCCAATGTCACCTACCTTGGATTAAAACATTTAAAATTATTCATATTTTATAGTAATGTGAAACACATCCTAATGAATCTCCCAATATCACTTGAATCATCTTCCCATGATTTTTACTCAACCCAAAATTTATAATATAGTGATCTCAAAGAATTACCTAGATTTATTGTGTGACATGAATTAAATGAAGTAATTTATTCTATAGGATTCATTCATCTCAGTGATTCATGTTAATGATATTATCACATCATATTCATTGGAAAATAACATATCCCACCAAAGATAAAACATTATAGAAAATGTGTGAACACATCACTCTACGCTAAGAGAACGGTACACATAACTAGAGAACATGACCCTTCTCTCCATCTGAGAGCATGCACTGCGTCCATATCATATGAATGTTATATTAACCATATAATTTGAATTGTTTTTAATCAGACCGAATTCTACATGGGGTGTTTTTTTGGAATTTGAATTTTGAAAGAGGATTCTAATGTGACCCAAGATTTTCATTTTTCTATATTACATCATTTTTTGATGAACAATTATTACTTTACAAAGACACACATCTAAATATTGAAATGTATAGTTCCATTACAAACATGGAAACCGAAAATACACGTTCATAGGAAAACTAAATCATGTACTACTATATTCTCCATCAATAGAACCCTTTATAGATATATCACATGAATCACATTTCTTCACAATCTCGGAAGAGGAAATATAAGAAACAATGAGATAAAATGTACAATAAGGATAATCTAGGTTGATAAGTATAGATAAAATGAATATATGGGTACAAGAACATGATAAAAAAATATGAAAACCATACCCATCATATCATATATTATAATCTTTAGACATGGAATAACTATTTGAAGTTCATAAGAGAAAAATCATAAAATAATCGAAGGAAATGATAAAGGAGAGAATAACATTGAAAAAATATAGTTTTTTTTGAATTAAAATAATCATAGAAAATATTATTCCATGTATACAATCCAAGATATTTATAACATATTCATCCTTGGATTACCACTCATGTGCCTCATTCGGGCTTGGGATGACCCTTCATGTAGAATTATATTGGAGTGGGAGAAACTACCATGAACCCTTTGAACTCCTGTAAACTTAATAATTACCTAATGAATTAGATGGAGACATAGGTCTCCCAATCAAATAATATATATATTTTTGTTCCATAATATCATATATCATTCATTATATCATAACCCAAGAAAAACAATGTGTCTCGTAAAACATTAAAATATTCGAGAACCTCTGGGAAAGATATGGGTTCTATAAAAATATTGTTTTCATAGACGTAAAACATTCAGGAAAAGAATTAGAATGGCCCTGTTGGATCATATCCCACTAAATTATAAGAAACATAAATGAATTTAATCTTTTATAGAAAATTATTTTGCAATAAATAATCACTTGGAACATTTATATCGGAAGATAGCCTTTCTACTTTGAAAAAACTATATAAAACAGAATTTCTTTCAAAAACATTTTATTTCATATAAACATTTAAACTTATAACATAATATTTAAAAAAATTAGTGTTTGTGAAGGATGAATATATTATATGTGACGTATTAGTGAAAAAATATTCCTTTAACATATTTGATAAAATGAAAACATGAATTGTTTTTGAAAAAGAAATGATGATTCATTTTAAAACATTTTTTAATCAGATTAAAATGGGTAAATATTTATTTATTAAATAAATTTTATAACATGAAAACATTTTAATCAGAATAGTTTATAAAAAACATAGGTCTTGAAAGAAAAAAGGTTTTCGATCAAGGAAAGAAAGATATTGGATATTTCATAAAAACAAAATTTTTAAAAATTATGTCTATAATGAGTGTAAATTAATGGAAAACATGTAATATAATAAAAAACCATAGGATAAAAAAAAATTCATGATTCTTGTGAGATATGGATTATAAACTTTCGTCAAAAAAATCATAAACATAAGAATAAACAATATTAATAAACAATTAGACTGTACAGAAAAAAATTAACACTTTGTAAACATTGAACCAGAATAGCCATAAAATAATATAATTAAATTAAATTTAAAATATCATAGGAAAAAAAAATTAATTATATTACATGTCAATGGGGATATATTTATCATAAAATATATAGATTCACAATATAAAATATGTCTTAAAGAAGGAAAATTGAGAAAAAAATACCTTACAACTTTTGCAACTTTTGAATACTAAAACCAATAGAAGTGTTATCCCAAAATGGATATGTAAATGAATATAATTTTATTCATAATAATAATAAAATACATTTATTGGAATTCTATACGTGACATAAAAGACAGACTTAGTGAATATGGATTTTGTCTCCCAAAAAATAAAAGTGAGATAAGAATCTCGTACCATAAATACCAATGTCCATAACACACATTGAAACCAACTACATATAAAAATAATAAAATTATACACATATTTTTGAACTCTATATACATTTATATCATACAATATATGTTTTACTTTTGGAATTTTACTACCAGATTGTAAATAATTCTCTATTAAAATTAATTTTCAGAAAATAACAACATTGTTTTTTATATGTGTTTTTATTTTTGATATATAATACAATAATCGTTATCATTTTTGAATCATATCAAAAACATTCACCGTGATATAAATATAACATATATCCGAGATATGGTAAAATGTACACACACATGAACATTATTAACTTTTCTCCTAATGGAAATAAGGAAATGATGACAAATAGTATATTATGATTATAAAATAATTTTAGGTAATATTTATTACATATTTTTATAAAATCCATACTTATTTCCTTCATGAAAACCATGAATTAATCACACATCTTCATGATACAGTATTCCACTATCAAAACGATAAATATTATCATATTCTCGAATATGGAAATTATTAAGGTATGTGTGATATAATAGTTAAATAGGTATAAAATTATTATAAATATCATTTATAAAAATTTAATCCATCCATAAAAACAATCATGATAGGTATTTATGGAAAACCGAACAGTATCGGTCCATGAGGTGATAGTCCACCGTACACACGAATGGTGATTTCATAACATATTTAATGGAAGTGGAGTTTTTTTGTAGTTCATGAACTTATAAAAAAAATATAATTATGCAAAATATAAGGATGTTATTATATATATCATAACATAATAATAAGTTATGGAGAAGGCGAAAAAAATAAAATAAAAATACTCAATGATGAATATTACTTATTCTGCATGTAGCCCTCTTTGGTTTGAAAAAAAGCATTACAAAGTAGGATTTATGAAAAATATAAGGATTAAAAATTATAGGATAGAATTGGGGAAGGTATACAATTAAGAATTGTGTTATGGTTTGATGAATAGAGAAGAGAGTTGGCCTTTTATAAGTGAGTTGAGTGGCACAATTTTATTTGTTTTTGAAAATAAAAAGGTGTAGCTACAGTTTTTCATATATAATTATAATAAATGGATTATTCTAGATCAATATACATTATATGGTAAAAATATGGATATAAAATATAGTTTATATAAATATTATGTTCATTTAAACCCTTGTATTTTTAGTCTAACCCCTCATAAGTTCATTTTTTTGTTAACTGTGGTAATTATTGTCTACTATATTTACTATTCAATTTGGTCCAAAAATTACTTTAACTTAATATATAATATAAATAATTATCAATTCAAATATTATTACCATTTTGACAAATTCAATTCAAATATGATGAATATTTTGATTTCAAATTAATCCCACAAATTCAAGGAGAACCATGGTATGTAAAGGGAGAAAATCTAAAATTTTATAAAGTTTTTACAAACAATTTCATGATTAAATTAATTAAAATGACCAATATTTATATTAAAATATATATATAATTTATCTAATTTTATTTTAAACCTAATTTAAGAAACCATTTATCTTTTTAAATGATTTAAATGAAATTATTGTTTTTAATTAAACTTACCTATTTTTCATTATACCTTAAAAATCATTATTTTTAGTAAATTATCAAAATTTTAACATTAGATAATTTTGTATTGATATTTTCATCAATTAATTGTTTTTCTATATTAATTTTCTAAAAGAGTGAAAAATTAATTCTACTATAGATAACAAAATAAAAACTATTTAATTGGGAAAATAGTTTTTTTGAAACATATAACGATATTTCAAAAAAGTATGTACTTTTTTATCAATTTGTTATATTTAAATTAAACCATTATACAATATTTTTAAAAATTATTTATTACTATTCATATATAACTTTTTAATTTATATTTTATAATATAAGAATTTAAATAAGACTAAAAATATATTACATATTTGTTCAAATGTAGTGTTGTGTGTGACATAATCTAACCTAGTACTTAATGTTATGAAATATTAAAAAGGTGTTGTTTGTAAAAAAATATATCAATTAAATTAAATCCTTTTGATAAAATAATAAATAAAAACTCAGGGTGTAACATTCTTCCCCAATTAAAATTATTTTTCCTTTGAAATTCATTACTCTAATACAAATAAATGAATAAAATTATTCCACAACATTTACTCATGTTTATAAATATATTCATCAAAATACTGGTCTCACCATAGATCATTGGCTAGGTGAGTAGTATATATTCATATAAATTTTATATATGTTCCAAAATCTATGCTAGATGTTTCTCATAATAAAAATGTTCTCAATCAGGATGAACTGCGAGCTCTGTTCATATGAAGGTTTTAGTTTGTATATTCTCAGGAGAGATACATGGAACACATCATGGATATATGAGAGTTTTGGGGGAATTTCCATCCTATAAGATAGGGTCACTATATGTTCAATTATTACAAATGAATCGATTTTCAAGAGTTTATTTTTTACTTTATTCCAAAATAACATAACTTTATTCTAAAAAGAAATTATTTTAAATTCTATATCACCAATGTGATATTGCTGATCATGCAGGTGATTGTAAATAGAAATTGTTGACCAATTATCTAAAATCTTGATTTGTTGATAAATGTGTCAACCCATATATTCTATTTTTGAGCGACCTCAGGTCCCAATAGAATTAATTATCTAACTTCATTCCAACACGTGAGAGAATTAAATTTACTTTGCTAGATGGACTCATAAGTATGGATATGAATTATTGATTGAATGATATTGCGGTAGAAGTACTAAACTAGAGAATGGTGTTGATCCCATCATCCTTTTGAATCCAAATAACATGATATCAACAAGTACTATTTTGTTTGAATGGATCTCTTATACTGAACATCTATTTTAGAATGACATATAACACAAAATCATTATTATGTAACAAGATAATGTATAACAATTCACCAAACATGTATGGTAAACCTTATATCTTGATGACACGCAATGGAATTTTATAATCCATCAAAATATACCACTTATTTAATTTATATCATGAGAAGATGAACTAGAGAGAACTATTCTCATATAGTGACGAATGGTTCATAACTAGTAAATCAATGAACTATAGGACATCTAGCATTACTCTCTTTAGATGTTATGGGAGTCCAAAAAAGAAATCCATGGTGATGTTTTCCCATTTCCATTTTGGTATTTATAAAATATTTAGCCATCCCGTAGAATTTTTTCACTTAGTATTAACATAGTAACATAACATGCACTGAGATAAAACAATATGGTATATATCTTCATATCATCCCTTCAAAAGCACACTTTCAATTCTCTATATATATTCTTACTAGTAGAATGAATATAAAATGGAAAACTAAAAATTTACTCAAATAAATACTCAAAATATAGTATTGGAGAAACATATACACATGTTACTAAACATTATCATTCCATTATTATCATGGTTAAACTCATGAACATTTCAAACAATCCATTATATCTCAAAACATTCCTTCAACCCATATTTAATCATCATGTAGATAGATGGATGAACATTCAATAGAGTAAGGTGTTATTTCTCCACTTTATTCAGTATTTTCAAATACACACTTTAATAATACAAAAAATATTAGATCTTTTTTTATCGTCATTATTGATAAGATAGCATGATCCATTCGACTCATGGAATCATCAACTTGGTTTTATTTCCCTAGGTAGTAATGTATTGAATAATCAAAATATATAGTAATCTCTAACTATATTATTTGGATCATATTAAACTATTGTGTGAATATATATCAATAATTTCTGATTAGTTTATATATAAGGCTATTATCTATAAATACAATGCCACTATATAATTAATGAAAAAATTACCACAGCTAACTCCAAATCATGAGTTATTTAACTATTTATCACTAATCTAACATTTTTATGAGGCACAATATTTAACCATGTCATTCTATATAATAAGATATCCCAATTCCTTCTTAGATGCATGACAATTGGTACACACCATTCTCTATTATAGGGAAATTTATGAATAGGTGGGATGAATAATCTATTCATATGTTCCATTGAATATTATACACATTAATATGTCCAAAGGAACTTGGATCCCTTTAAAGATTACTTGGTTAGTGGATTAGAGAGTCAGGATAAACCAAACACACTCATTTGATAATATCCCGTTAAACCATGAAAACAATGGATCTCAGTTATCATTGTTGGGTTAGGAGAACACTCAATAGCCTCCTTATTTGATGGATCTATTGATATAATATCTCTTGACAAAACATTTCCCAACGCAGAAAAACAATCATCCAAAATCATCACTTTGACAAATTTTCATGTAGTTTCACCTTACATAAGGTCTTTATTACAATTATCAAGTGATGTTCTTAGTAATTCATTCTATATGAATGGATTAGAATATCATTGATAAAGGAAATTAAAAACTAGTCAATTTAATATCTGAATACTATATTCATTAAATCCATAATGATTTCAGGGGAATTATTAAGACTGAATGAAATCAATACATACCAATAGGGTACATACATTGTATAGAATTTTTTATTTGGTATATCATGCATCATGAAACCCAATTCGTGATATCTAGAATGAATGTAAATATTATAATGTTATTGATCTATTCATAGTTAACCAATAATGTGATCAATACGGGGAAGGGGGTATGTGATATTAATTGTGATCTTGTTTATCTCCTGATAATCATTGAAGAGTCACATTGATCCACATTTAAAAAAAAGAACAATTCCACCACATGTTGACATAATTATCCGCATTAATCCCTTTACACATTTTTCCTAGAGTACCTTATTTAATTCCTACAACTCAATCAGGACCATTCTCTAGGGATTTTCTGAAATTTTTGTGGCATCAGGTATGATATTGATATTCTACCCAACTATTAGTGATAAAAAACATATAAAATAGAAATAAAAACCCAGTCTATTGATGTGATTTCTATTAGAAATTAATATTTTTTCTTTTATTGAACGATTATCATAGGATGGTTTTTAATGTCAAATATGACTTCTATTCCATAGAAACTGAAGTGGTATTTTTATAGAGAAAACCGATACATTCATAAGATAAAATAAAACTCAATCAAGAGTTGAAAGAAATGGTTTTTAGGATGTTTGTTCTCAAAAACGTCAACTAGAGTAGAATAATAGACTTGAGATGTGATCATCATATCATTAGGGGTTTTCATTACTAATTGGACAACTAATCATTTGCGTGTAATATTTATACCCTTAGAAAATTCATTAGATATGAATAAATAGGTAGATATAGATTCAAATAATTCATTACCAGTTCTAGAGTGATTGGTATATATACCATTCACTACATCATTATCAAATCCGTCTTCAGAAATAGGGATCATATGAGATTTCTCGTTTCCTATTATTTTATGAGGTTTGTAGCATTGATCACCATCATTAACCCACAAATTTTGGCACTTGTGAGAAGAATTCCAAAATCAATGAAATTTAACCACTGAACTGTGGGTGGTTCATTCTGGGGATCTTTATAATTATTTGTCTCATCATCTAACTTATTTCTATCAAATTATCATTCAGTATATCAATGACCATCATTTCCACACATAAAATATGTAGAATTCCAATTAATTCAATTTTCTCCATGGCTTTTCTCACATATTGGGAATAAAGGTAACATCATATTTTTCTTTTCATGTTTCTTAGATTTTCTTTTAAATTCCATTTTCCTCTTCCTAAAAAATCCATGAGATTGTGATGTTGACCCAACATCCATCTACACCTTGATCACACATAAAACTATATCTGCATATCCATTTAATTCCATTATAGTTAACACCCATTAGAAACTTGGTTTTTAGAAATTTAATTAATAATCAACCTTATATTCATGATGGATGTTAATTCCAAAATCATACCTTTTACGTCTTGTAGTATTTTCCTTATAGATATCAAAGAATTCATCAAACATTTTATTTAGCTCATGTAACTCCATATACATCTTTTTTGGGAGTATATGAGGAATGTACATATTGAAAAATAAGTTATTGAACTTGTCCCAATCCATGGTTTCAGTTTTATTATGTTTTATCATATTCATCGTAAGGTTACAACATTGATCCCCTTATTGTTCCAATTTATAGACATCCTAAATCAATTATTTATGTCTGAAACATTGGAGAGGAAGAAATTTACTTTTAGTGGTTCTGACCTATTATTCGACAACTATTTGATCAAAAGACATATGAAATGATGTTGTTCATTGTAACATGATGTACTAAAAAAAGAATGCTCTGTGTTTTTGAAAGTCTTGCATGATTTATATATTGATAAATTTTTGAGAGAATTAAAATGATATTTTCATTACTTATCCCATAATTTTTGGAGTCTTATGAAGGAAATAATTGTAATTTCAATTACACTCATAATTAAAATGCCTCCTTTGGGTTCTATCCATTTACTAAATCATAAAATCATAGCTTAATAAAAAAAAATCATAATGGGGAACCTTAAAAACAATGAAAATTCACATATAGGATGTCTGAATCATGAAACATTATTTTTAATTCATCTAATCATAGGATTATTATAGTTATTTTATATTCATCAACAAATTAAATACTTCATGAGGGTGTATATAGAGTTTGTGAAGTTCCAAATTATATTCACATAAGGTATAAAACCTTTTGTGCATTAAGGCTTGTATTCATGAATTAGATGATGATCAATTCCATACAAATGGGCCTCTTTTAGAGTTATTAACATTAGGTATCTCTATGCAAGATCCACAATGAGTTGTATTATATATTAAATGATTTCATTTAATGGAAACCACTAACTATATCATTTAGTAAAATGCTACAATATTTTTCTATACATAAAATCATCCTTAAACATATCCTTATACAAGTTAATATGGATCTCTTTAATTTATTCAGACGGTATTTCCCAAAAATTATCTAAACTTATCTTTGAATAATAACTATTAGGACCCATGATTTTTTTACATAGATATCACATCATTTTTTATGAAAATTTACTAAAGTAAAGAAACCAACGATAGAGAATAATAATGGTATAGTTTCTTTATAATCTTGGAAACAAAATCGATTGGTTCATAGGAAAACTACATCATCTCCCACTATTCTCTTCATAACAAGAACAATTCTGAGACACATCATACATAATACAATTATTCACAACATGGAGAGAAGAAACACATGAAATGGTAATCCAGTATTCATAATAAAGATAAACTAGGTAGATACAAATTAATAAAATGACCCCAAGGGTATGATAATGTGGGAATAAAATAGGATAACCATAAAATGAAAATCAAATATCACAATATTTTGTTATGGAATAACGAATGGAATTTCATAAGTCAAAAATCATATAGATTTAAAGAACCTGAAACATCAGAGAATAACATTAAAAAAATACATATATGATTGGAATACACATTATCATAGATAATATTATTTTAAGGATACCCACCAAAACATAAATAAAATGTTATGTTAGGGATAACCGTCTTGTTTCTTGCTTCAAGCATTAGATGACCTCCAATGTACCCTCATTTTGGTATGGGTTAACCACCATTGTATCTCTTGAGACCATATTACATTAATTATTACCCAACTAATTGTAGGGAATTATAGGTACCACACATAAAATAATCCATAAATTTAAATTCCACAATATCATATATCATTAATCATACCATTTCATAGGAAATTAAATGGGTTTCATAAAATATTACATTATGGAATTACCCTTGGAAAAGTTATGGGATTGAAATATATATTATTTTAATAAACATAGACCATTAAAGGAAATAGTAATAATAATATCCTTGGATTATATCCCTTGTAACTAATAACTAACATCAAAGAATGTCATCTAACATATGAAATTATTTTTCAAAAAAAATCACATGGAACATTTCATGGGGAAGTTACTCGTACTTAATTGAAATGAAAATTAATATATATTATTTTAAAAAATTATTTATATTTAATATTCAAAACATATATATTAATCATTATATCATTGAGTGGTAATGATGGTAGAAAATACCATTTATATAGTAATGGTTAAAATAAAAAAAAATTCACATATTTGGTAAAGGGAAAACAAGAATTATTTTTTAAAATGAAGTTATTATTATGTTAATTTTTTTTGAAAAAAGTAAAAAATAGGTAAAAATATAATTAATAAATATTTATATGAATGTGAAATCGTTTTTTGAACTTTTGTTTTACAAATCAGGGTTTTAGAAGAAATATGAGTTTTTGACCGAGGATAGAAATTAATATGGGATTCCTTAATAATTTTTTTAAATACGGGGAACATAAAAATAATAAAATGAAGTGAAATGTTTTTAATGAAATAAATACACAATAATAAAATCCATGAGTATCTTTAGATATGGTTCGTACTATTTTATCTTCATAAGCATAATCATAAATAATAGTGATAAATTATTAGTTTTTACCATAAAACAATTCTTTCTTTGGTAACATTGAATCAGAAAGATGATGAAATAAATACATTTAATGAAATTTAAAATATCAGGAAAAATAATAAATTTATTATATTAAATTTCAAATAGAATGAATATAAACTCATATAAAATATTTGTTATTAACATAACATATTTCCCCAAAAAGAAAATGGAGATAAAAACCCCTTACCACATTTGTATGTATCGAATCATAAAATCGATGAAATAGATATCATTAAATGGATATAAAAATAAACAAAATTTTAATGATATTAATCATAATGTTCATTAATTTTAAGTATATAAACCACAAAAAATAAACACATGGTGAATACGACTTGTGTCTCTATAAAATAAAAGTGAGATGGAATGCACTTACCTTCTATCTCTACATCCATAATAAATGTTTGGACCTACAAAATAATAAATATAAGTATATTATATATCTATTAAATATTAATAATAACATATATCATATCTTATATTATTTACTTATTACATTTTATTACTACTTTATAACCAGTTCTTTGTTAAAATATTATTTCGGGTAATAACTGCTTTCTTTTTTAGATATGTTTTCATTTTTTATTGTTTTTCCTGTTACTTTCATAATGGATCCACAAACTCAATAATTTTAAATATGACATAAATATAATATATATTCCATGTATTTTATTTATAGTGATCTATAATATTAATATACATAAAATGAAATGCAATATTTATAGGGAGTGTAGGTCATACGTACGTGTGAACAATGTTTCCATTTCATTGAAGGAATGAAAGATATGAAGGTAAATAGTATATTATCGTTATTGAATAATTTCTATTAATATGTATCAAATATTTTCTGGAAACCTATCTTTGTTTATTTCCATGTAATGCATAAAAGAATCACATCGCTTTATGAAGTGGTAGTCTAGTGTAAACACGGACGACGTTATCATATTCCAAAAGAATAGAAATTATGAATATATTCATGTTATAGTAATTACATAGGTATGAAGATATTAAAAACATAATATATTAACATTTAATCTATTATTATTATAATTATTTATTTATGGTAATGGAAAAATGAATGATATCGATCAGCGAGGCGATAATTTTTCGTATCCAAGAATAATGATTTTGTAAATTTTTTTATAGAAGTGGAGATAGATATAGGTAATTAAATTATCATAAATATATCATAGTATATTGGATACTGAGGTTATCATGTTAGTATGGTTTATTAATAATTTAAGGAGGTGGAGAAGTAAATAAAATAAAATCCCTTGATGAAGAACGTTACAACTTCCTCATCCTCATTATTTAAAAAAACACCCACTATTGGATTTATGACCAACAAAGGGTATATAAAATTAGATTATTAATGTTTAAAAGTTATTTAAGTTGTCAAATTCTTAAAAAAAATATTTTTCAGGTGTCAAGAAAAGGGGATAGATGGTGGCATTTTATAAGGGGCGTTAGTGGCGCACATGTAATTTTTCGAAAAGAAAATTATTTACACGTATTTTTCTCTCATCAAAATGCCAAAGAAATGGAGTATTCATCATAAATCAATTTTATGTGGGAGAAATTTGTCCTAAAAATATATTTTTAGTAATGTTTCGTGCTCATTTAAAGAATTAGGTTTTTTATTTTAACTTCATGTATGACAATTTTTACCTTAACCATGGTAATTTTTTTTATTATTTCTACTATTAATTATGGAAAAAAATTGTGTACATTTTATTTATAATATAAATAGTTTTTATTCAAATTATGAAATAAATTTTTCCTAATTCAGTACATATAAATTTAAAGAAATTAGTTAAAATTAATCTCACAGACACAAATAGAAAATGAGTTTTTAAAGAGAATATGTAATGAATTTTACACTATTTTTATATGAAATTTCATTATGAAATTTATCCCAATGAAATAAATTAGATGAATAAATATATTATTTAACTATTTTTTAAACAAATTTAATTTATATATAAATTTACTTTTTATATAAGTTATTTTAAAAGGTTGTTTTCAATTAAATTTCACTATTTATCACTATTCATAAAAAAAAGTAATATTAATTGAAAATTATGAAAAAATTAACAGTTAGATAATATTGAAATTATTATTTCTTGAATGAAATTTTACATTATGAAATTTTTTTTATAAAAATGTAAAAAATTATTTTTATTATTATTAATAAAAATAAATAAAAAAATAATTGAGAAAATAATATTTTTGTAACACATAAAGACATTTTCGAAAGGTTAATTAATTTTGGATAAATATGTTTTTTCATATAAAACCATTAAAATTCATATTTAATAATTATTTATTTCTCTTTATATCCACTAGTTTAATGGTTAGGTCATAACGACTGTGTTTGAATAATATTAATAATTTATGGAGGTTTTTTTAAAACTGTGTATCATGTTTCGGGAAAGCTAACCAAGTGTTGCATGTAAAACAAGAATTACATGGTGTTTCTGTAATGAAATGTATTTATAAACAATAATTTATTCAAACATAATAATACAGAGAAACTCATGTTGTTGAATATTCCACCAATTTATTAATAAAATTTTATAACTTCCAAAGTGGGGATGGTACCCTGGTTTCCAAAATCTTTTCACAACTACCTTTTTAATACACATCACATCCTATATATGATGTTATACTCATGAGTTATTCTCCTTATAACTTTATAAAATTATTTACAAAACCCTCCACACACCTTCTCTATTCAACATGGTAAAATGAGTTGGATTTTCATGTGCTTATTGGTGGTTAATTGGGAACCCATCTCTCGATGCATACATAAGGATGAAAAATTCCCATATTTCAACACCAAGTGTAAAGGATATTGAGATGAGTGAAAAAGTGAATCCCAAAAAAAATTTATATTATGAAATCTTTACTCAAATACATCATGTTTCCCCTAAGGTGATTTTTTCCACTAAACTAAGGGAAATGATGGGAATGACAGGTATTTATGACTTTCAATGATCATAATCAATGAATGTACACTTTTCCCAGTTCACCCATAAGACAAGAGTGAAGGAACCACCTAAATAGTTGTAAACTTGTGATTAGATAACACTATTTAGGATCTCTATTCATCATTATATTGGGTAATCATAGGTTTCCCATAGAATACACAATTAGATTAAACAATGTGGGTGATATATTCACCCCAACCTATATATTAGGGCACCTTGTTATCCAAATTCTCTATAATTTGGTATGATATTTATAAATTTATTCATTTTTAGGTTCCATATTAACCCAATACAACATAATTGGGATACATATTTTCAAACGTATCTATAATATTCATCCATATTTGCTCAGGACTCTATAAAATGGAACCATATTCAATCTGGTCGCATGGATCAATTCACCCTCACACGAGTCGCCAACCAAGGTAACCCATTCACCTAGGTCAATGATTATGATGAACTATTTTACAAGGTCACCGAGTTGGGTTATTACTCACCAAGGTCTCTTCAAAGGCCAACAAATTTTTGTGATTATGTTTCCATGAACACTAAAATTATTCATCTTGATCATGAATTCCTTTTCCAATGGATAATTTGGCATCCATCAATATATTCCTCATGGATATCTACCATAACGAAGGGGAACAATAGGATATAATCAATTATTAAGAGACTTTATCTTGAGGGTTTCTATTTTTAGGTTATTTATGAAAGCTTCCTTTGATTAATATGATTATTTTCATTTTCCCAGACCTGTCTAAATTACATAGAAGCCTATGGTCAGAATTCTTTGGTTAACTCATTTAGAAAAGGATGTATATGGTGTCCTACCAAGTATAAGTCCTAAAATGTTTTCCATGGGTTATATTACCAATTAATATATTATTCCTCTATTTCCTTTTTACCAACATATGAGTGTATGAAAAACATATAAAGGACTCTAATAATATATAATCATAGAAACTTATTCACAAATCTATATCCCATATGAGTCCAGTCTTCTTTACTTGTAGAATTTTCAAATTACCAATGGGGTATATGAATATGGGAATCCAAGAATGTTTAATCCCTAAACATACATATTTATATTTAGATACCAATAAAAAGGAAGAAATATAAACGTGCACTATAACACCCAATGATTTTGAAAAAAATTAAAATTATTATTTCATTTCAATATTTTTCATTTCACACACACTCGAAATTGTTATATATATATATTAGTATACTAATCCAAAAATTCCTTTCACATGAAATACCAATGTTTCTTGTGCTATACAAAATACCAACTTGGATTGCACTCAATGCAACACCAACATGGAATACAATGCATGCAACACCGAGTATCTAAGAAACATCTTTATAAATATATACATATATACATATATACATATATATATAATTATACAATTATATAATTACATCCTAACCATTATAAATAGTAATAGGAATAGTAATAACTACTTTAAAAATATTACTTATAGTTATTTTGTATATAAAAAACATATTTATAAAGAAATATAATATTTTGGTTAAAGTCCTTCTATGTTTAAAAATATGGTTTTCTCGAATGAACTTCTTTTAACAATGAAGATAATTTTAAACATATTTAGGAATTAAATTTGATAAAATAAACCATATTTATGAATTCAAAACATCAAAATATGCCTATGTTGAATTTTTGGGATATTATTAAGTAGAGGATATCAATTAAAAATGTTATGTTCGTAAAAAGATAAAAATAGAACATTCATTAAATTTAATGTTTATAAAACCTTGATATATGTAAAAAAACAAAATATTTTTGGTTATATATATCCTTTGGAAAGATATATCGTTTAATGTTATCATAATAAATTATCCTTCATTTTTAGAGATGTCTTAGTTTATTAATTTGTTTATGAAACGTAAATATAACGATTATTTAGTGAATAACTAATTAAAATAAATGATACTATAGAAACTAAAAGTGAAAATAATTGGGTTAATTGTTATATTTATTTAATTTTTTAGATTAATATATCATGTTACATACCTTTAAACCTAATATATTTTAATTCCAATATAATATTAATATTTTGAAATTAAAATTAAATAAATAATATCATAATTTACAATATAGTTACTTTAATATAAATGATTCTTATAAAAAGATTTAAAATTGATAAAAACTATATATCATGAAAATTGATTTGTACATATTAATATATATTAATTATTTTATATTAATGATATAATTAATTTTTTTCTTATTAAAATATTGGCCCATATTATATAAATATTTTGTTTAGACGGTTCAGGTTCAAGAAACCATTTAGCACATCACATGTGATTGTTTTAAGATTAATTTACAAATAAAAGGGGATTTTAATTTATAAATTTTATATAGTTTTAATATTTCAATTTCTCTAAATTTTATAATAAAACCCACATTATTTTATTCTTAATGGTTAAATTAATTTGATTACAAAACTAGATGCTTTAATAAAAACCAAAATGATAAAATTGGTGAATCGTAGAATTTAAGGAACTAAATAATTAAAATGAACATATTTTTTTGTGGATGTAGTTTTCTGGGGAACTATTCTCTTTAACACCATTATTTTTACATTTTGGAGGATCTCTAGAAAGGTAGACCACACATTATTTACAAAAGTACCACTCCCCCTACACTATAAAATGGAAAGCATTCTACCCATTCCTCACATCTCTCAGGCCTCATAAGGTCAGAAATTCCTTGAAAATCCTACCTTCATCCTTGAATTCTCCCTTTGTGATTGAAGCATCTTCAGGAAGCTTTTTTTTACAATCCAAAACAAGTTACTTTCTTTATAGGTAGCATCTTATCTGAATCTCCTTCCATTTATTTTCATTCTCCAACCCCCACTATATTTATTCCATTCCTGTGTGTTGAAAATAATATCCTATATATAATAGGTTGTTTTTATGAAATTTTTATGACCTACACTTAAAAACATCTTCATCTATTAGATTTTTAACATACTGTTTCTTTTTATGGTGAACTACAGCCTCACGAAAAGATGATTGTTTATTTATACTTCACCCCCAATCATGGTGGAAATTATGTCGGAAACACTCTTTATATAATACATATATTACTTATATTATTTATTTATAATTTTTTATTCCTTTTAAAATGCACATATTTTTACCTTACATTTGGTGTTAATACGATAATCGCGTTCGAGGAAGTGTGGACTATCACCCCCAAAAGTGATGTGATTCGACCACACATCACATAGAATGTATTAAGGATTAGTTTTTATGAACATATATGATATATATGATTTATAAATTATAATTTAAAAATGATATATACACACACAAATATATATACATATGTCATTTACAAACTTTCTTTTAATACAGTAATGAATATAGAAAACAACATTTGTGGGTACATACAGATTACCATCTCCACAAACGGTGTATTCCATTATGCAATTAATTATACTATTTATTATTATAATGAACATATAAATAATATAACTGATACATATAACATTTTATCTATTATGGAATCATGATATAAGTATAATTATCAATGATATAATGAATTAATAGACATTTAAGTACAAAGTGAATATTACCTAAAATGAAACCTTAATAGAGGATTGTTAACAAGAAGGTAATATAATCTCATAAGAGAATAATATAAAGAATTATAAATACGATTATTCTTCTATAAAATATGTATACTAAACATATATTTATTATAAAGGAATCTTTTCTGAGTACGGAGAGAGTCAAGAAACTATTTAAGGGGATTTTCATCTCACTACTAATTTTTATGATATAAAAGCTGTGTTCACTACACTTTACTTTTGTATAGTGTATAAAATGAACATTATTGTATTCTATGTATATTTTTATTAATATTATGGTTACTAACATATATATTATAATATTTTTCCTTCAAGGGTTTTAACATAAAAAATTTACCATATTAGAAAAATGTTTTTTCTTAATTTTCCGTCATGGAGAATCATGTTTTATTATACACCTAAATAATTTCATAGGGTGCCTATACATCCATTTTAATTTCAAAATCATGAATATCAATAGTTTCAATATATTATTTGAATCATAAATTTTTTTTCCCTTACATGGAGAGGATGATCCAAATATACCATGTTATAAGAGTTTATTAAGATAATCTCATTACTTTTTAAGATTGTGTTAGTTAATGATTCCTTTGATGAAATATTATTATCCACATCTAAATAATATTCATGATTTTCAATATCATCTTATATTTAATTATATTCACTTGTATTGGTTCCATTTTCTACTCGTTGGTAAATAAGATAGTTATGAATGTGCTTTTAAGAAAGCCAAACTTTACCCTCTCTTCAGTCAGAAAACTGTTATTTCAAAGAAGTTTTTACAAGAATATCATAACATTACCCTATAATATATAGAATTCATATTTATCTTTTTTAATATTACCAATATATTCCAAGGAATATATATCTCTCTTTATGAACACGGCACATTTCCATCCATTTTACCATGAAAAAGAATTCTCTTTTGACCACGTAGGACCTATACAGATTTAACGTCCATAATTTCATTGAAGTTCCCTATGTACAAGTAAAAATATAATCTATAAGAAAATGTTTTGTATAAAAGTAATTTTCATGTATTTTTTTAAAAATGATTTTATTCTTCTTTTATATGTTATCATAGAAAACTATTTTAATTTTTTTCAAGCCTTATTTACAAGTATTTAATATTCATTCAAAGAATGGGTTTCAAAACATATTAAACCTTATTTAAAAGTGTTCATGAAAAATTATTCTCAAAACCTTTTCAATATTTATTTATAAATATTCCCTGTATTTTCAATAAAATGGTTTTCATAACATTTACATAATTTTTATAAATAATTTCATTTGATTCTAAATAAAATGGTTTTTAAATTTTTTTTTAATATTATATTAAATATTTTAAGGGAAAAAGGTTTTCAAAATGATTTCATGTTTTTTTATATGTTTTTAAGGTATTTTCTATGAAAATTATTTTCAAATACTTTCATGTATTTAAACAAATTTCCAAAAATAAAGGATATTTTCCTCAAGAAACATGCGTAGAGGATAATTCAAAATTATATTCCATCTAAGAAGTCATCTATAGATGATAATCATACCTTATATGAAATGATTTAATGGTCCCATTCATATCCTTTCGATGAATGGGTTATGCTTAAGGTCATGGTATTTATGAAGCCTATTTCTTCTTCATGGGTAATATGATAATGATAAATGTTTTTCTATCATGGGTTATATTCTTTAGAAACATGATTCTATTCGTGGTTTATATTGATGAGGAAATGATAATAAAACCTATTTATTTCCATAGGTTATGATATGTTTACATATTTATGATACTCAATTCATTTCCTGGTTTGTGATATGTTTATTTATGATCTTTTAGAACATGTATTCATTTTCTATTATGTGATGGGTGGTAGCTATATCTCCCTCAAATTAATTAGGTAAAGATTTATATCTCATGTGTTAAAATAGGGTGGGAAAAAGGGTTACTTATTTCATTAGTAAACGGTGTGAATGAGGCATACTATGTTCAATAAAATAGTTTGGGAATGAGGGTTACTCAGTTTAGAAATACATGGCTAGAATGGGGGTTACTCAATTAAGTAATGCATGGGTGGAATGAGGGTCACATTGTTTAGTAATATAGGGCTAGAAAGGGGGATACCTGGTTCAGTAAAGAACAATTTCCACTAATATGGTCTTGAAATTGATGCATTGGCTACTATGTAAATCAGTATATGGTTATGTGTTGCAAATATTCATCCTCTTACTCATATGTTATGCTTTCAGGAATTATTCTCTTCATTTCCTTATGATTAAAATCTTATAAAAACCCATTCTTTATGCCATGACTAATCTTTTTAAAATTTTATATGTAGAGTATGATTCTCTATTTTCATGATCACATTTTCATACCCTTATGATCAAGTTTTTTCTTAAATTTATCCATTGTTTAAACTTACAGAGAATTTGAACTCCCCCATTCCTATGTTTCTTTTCTCAAGGTTATGAATAATTTATTATGTATAAGTAATAAAGGTGGAGATATTTATGGGAGATGTTGAAGATTTTTCACTAGGAAATGAGATTTTGTTTCTATGCTTCTAAAGACACTAAACTATTACGGTCATCTATAATGTATTTTTGTAATGTATTGACAATTTTACTAAAATGATGTAATATCAATGTATGTTATATCCAAGTCATTATAGTTTCTATCCAATGAAATTTTTAGTCAACCATTATAAATTTGGATAATAAAACTATAGTGAGATACGTAGGATTATTTCTAATGATATGTCTCAGAATGTATCTAAGGATAAGTATAAGGATGAGTTAATATTTATAAAAATATATGGGAATATTGGTAAAGGATGGAGTTATTGAATTTAGAGAAATACATTCCTCTATGTATATTACATGTTGATATGGATTTGGAATAGTTTTACCTATGGGAAATAACACTAACAAGACGTTTCGGGGCTGACATTGGGAAATCTGGTACACGACAACATGACATGCTGCCCACCAAGTTTTACACTCCAGAGGGTTATTCACTGGGAATTCAAAATCTCTTCAAGAACAATCTTGAAGGATTTAGATTTATGTTATCTATTAAAAACCAAATATTAACACAAGGTGTTATATATTATAGAGCGTGTAATTATTTATACATCCTATAAGTAATTATTTCCATCACTATGTGGTTTTCTACTATGAAATAAAATGCTCACATTGTGCTTGTAGTTTTAGTCAATGGAGGGAACAATAAGGTACTAGATTAATGTTGAATGTTGTTCATGATTTTATGATGAGCAGTCAAGTGAGATGATACCTATAGTGAAATATGTAGTGATAATGCCTAATATGTTTTCAAGGAAAACGATTAATAATGTTTACCTTAACCAACTCTTTGAATAACAAATGATAAGAAATATGGAGTTTACTGAGAGTTTTTATAGGGACCCGACCTTAAACATTACCTAATATTGAATTAAATGAATAATTCACATTGAGGATCTTTTCAGGTTTATAGTTTTAGAGAATTAGGACATAACTATTACATCTTAAAAGTTTACAATGTAGACACTTCTACATAGTTTCCTTTTTTTACAAAACATGAACTCTTGAAAAAAAAGTCATGTCTAGTTTCATGTTTAAGACATAATGACTTTTCCTTGATCCCATCCTTGATCCTATTCTATGTTATGTCTAGTAAAAAAAATTCAAAACAAACTTAGGATGAGCATAAAAAGCTCTGTAAGGGATACATAAATAAGGAAAACTATTAGTTTTTCAAAACAGCAAGTAATTCATGAATACTTTATCAATGTTATAATTTTCTTTTTTATGAAGTAGTAAAAACTCTTCACTGATTAAAATATAATCACATACCATTTAATAACCAAATGATTACCATAAAACCCTTTTAATGAACACAAAACATACAAAGGTAACTTGGGACATAAACATACTTAAATTGAATAACCATACGGTCGACGTCCACACATTTCACTTAATGGAATAGCCATAAGGATGACTTCCATACCCAATGCATTGGAGGTTATAATGTAACCACCATTATTGGTATTCAGGGCACCACCTGTCATATGGTTTATCACGTAACCACCCGTCAAATGTCCAAGTACCATTATAAAATCATAAGACATAAAACAAATATAATGGAAAGAAAACATTTCCACATTTCGATCACAATATATAATTTTATTATATTGACATAAAAAATCCATTATAAAAAACCATTTTCAATACCAAAATACATAAAAGAGTATATGGTATTTATTTAATTTTAAAAACATTACGGCTTGTTGAGGAAGGAAACGACCAAATAATACTCACGACAGTGGAAAAGGTCGTTGTTACCGCATATGTTAAATGAAACATTCCTTTTCATCATTTAGTTAAACGCTTTGTAGAAAATTATTCTTTTTGAATAAAAGTAAATGTAAAAGGGGTTTATACACTGTATAAAAGAATGTTGTGTATAAAACAAAATATTTCTCAACGAAAGGAGATTGAGACGAAGTCCCTTACCTCGTGTCCGATGTGACTTGATTTCTCTTTAATCACCTGAATAATAAACTAAAGTTAATTTATAATTTCTTAAGAAACTTTTAAAGTTTATTATTACTTTTATATAATTTATTTCCAGGTTATAATCATTATGTAATCATTTAAGTTAATAACTTTTGTTTTGTCGATATTTGGTAGTTAAGTCAAGAATGGAGTTCTTACAATTACATATTGTTCATGTGGTCAAAGGATCATTATATCCAGAATTATATTCATGATTTTGATATCATATGTATCATATATATCCATCATATACATGTATTTATAATATTATGTAACATTTACATGTAATAAATGAAATGCACCGTTCATGGAGACGGCAAGCCGTACATACGCATGAACACTACTTTCATTTCTATTTCATTTTTAATAGAGGGATATCATAATGATATATCGGTAGATTATAATTCCAGTATAATATCATATATAATATCATTAACTCAATCCTTTATACATCCAACATATGACATTTACTAATCAAATCATTTTGAGGGGGCGGTAGTATGCACTTCCTAAAATAAAGATATCGCGTTTACCCATAATGGAAACCATAAAGGTATGCCATAAATTAAAAATACATAAGCATAAGGAAAACATAAACATAATATATATCATATATAAATATAGTGACATCTTAATGGCAACCATTAAAGGTGTTAAAAGAAGATTGAACACTCATCATTTCGTGAGCCAGAAATTTACGAACCACAGAAACAGTATGTTCTTTAACAATTAGATGGAGGTGTGTGTAAGTGTAGCTCAAATAAATCTAATAAAATCATCCTCGTATATTTAAGATACTGGTGTTGTTACAAAATAAAAGAATAGAAATAGTTTAGTGGGTTGGAGAAGCAAAATAAAACAAATGAACACAAGTGAAGGCATTACCTTAAAATCGGGTAACTCCCCTTGGTTTGAACAAAGGGGGTTTCTTAAAGAGAATTATGCCTAAGGTAAGGCTACTAGGATGAGGATAGGGATGTGGAGAGTTAATATGAGCATATCCCGGTCAAGCCAAAATCTTGAGAGGTTTGGGTAAGGTGGTAGAGGTGGGGGCCTTTTATAAGAGGAGAGGAGGGGCACTCTTGGAAAGTTATAATATGTTACTTTATTTTATATTGAGTTTTGGATTTTAAAGGTCCGATAATTATATATATTGAGAATATGGTCATAAGAGTTATAAATCCACCAATACAATTTGTTTTGACATGTTTAGGTCTTAGATATTACATTATCTTTTCATTTTATTTAAATCATTGAATAATTATGTAATCGCTGCATCATCATGGTGTCATAAATAATTTAATTTATTTAATGCCTAAAAATTAAAAAAAAATATCATGATGTAGGAAATATTTTTTAGCTTTCTACTGAATATTTATATTCTAAAATATGACTTGTATAACACTATGTAAATTTTTTTTAGTAAAACAATACAGGTTTGTGACATTTTTAATTTTAACTTTAAATAAAAAGTTATTAATGTAATTTTCCTACCAAAGTGGCTCCATGGGGTCCCCAAGTTGACCAATGGATTGTATTGGTCGGCCATGACTCATCCTATAATAGAATTACATGTGTCACGGTCATTTCATATTATTATAACATTATCTTTACCTTAAATTACACTAATTACCTATAATCGCAATTAATAAAACATAAAAGTTACTATTCACCAAAAAAATTTTTTAATCCCATTGAACAACATTTTACATCCTAATGACACCAATTTATGTTTGATTTTTGAAATTCAAATCACAAAAGTGGTAAAGTTTCATTTAAATGAAAAATCATTTTTTAACTACCACTTAGTTGTTTCACTATTCATCAAAAATTGATGTTTTTCAGAAAAATACCAAAAAATCACCCTAAGATATATTTGATATTCCGAAATAAAAAATTATGTATATATTAAGAAATTAAAAACATATAAGTATCATTAATTAATTTAATAATTAATTCTCGTTGTCAAAACAAATAGGGCATTTTTATGAAACAATATATATAAAAAGATTGACACTAGTTTATGTCCAATTTCAAAGTCAAATTAATTCAAATGACCACCATTGGATTAAATAGTAAAAATATATTCTAATTTAACATTAATACCAATTCAAAATATAATCTAATCGTATAAATAAATTAAATTAAAAATCGGTTTTGAATTAAAATACATCATTTTTCACTATCCATTAAAAAATGAATTTTATCGGAATAATACCAAAAAATTACACAAAGTAAATTTTGATGTCCTAATTATAATGAAGAATTTTATTTGGTCCAGTAGAATATATAAGAGTAACCAAAACTATATTTAAAGAGGGTTTGACATCATAAGGTGATAAATCTACCTATTAGTGAATATTAGAGTATTTATGCTTAAAATTGAATTCTTTTCTTATATGAAGCCTTTATATTTTATTAGATAAATGTAAAAACATTTAACAAACATATATAATCATATTTTAGTTATGTATATTCATTCATGCCAATATAATATCTACGTGTTAACTACCATTTAAATTAATATTATTATATTACTAGTGTGCAATGTAAGATTTCAAAGAAACTCGTTGTTGCGTATCAGGTACGCTATTGAACATAGAAACCCATTTAAAGTAAAATTAATATTTAATTCAAAAATATTATAAATATGAAAATGTGTTATTCTTTTTTTAATTGGGATGTTACAGTTTGGGTAATGGAATCCCTAGGGTAAAAAAGATTTGGTTTCCTCATTTTCAGTAATGTGGAAAGAATCACCTAAGTAAATGTATTATTGGATCAAAAATCTATTTCCACTATGGAAAATAAAGACACAATTAAAGTTAATGTAAGGTAAGAATGAAGAGTTTAGTGAATGAAATGAATAGGAATGTTTTCCTCCATAAGGTATTGTCAATTGATAATTTCTTTAAATATTGAATGTATGGGCATTATGAAAATCAATTTCTTTTTTGGAAGGATCATAAAGAGAATCAACAAGGTGGTGTATGTAATGGTTTTTTATGGATGAGGAAGAAACCAATAATGAAATATGAAAGGTATGTTCTATTATAGACAAGCATGACTAAATTTAGTTTGATAAATGTTAATACATGTATCATATTTCATATTATTGGAATGTGTTATTAAGGAATAAGTTAATGAAGAATGAGTACTGGTTTAACAATAATGCTGGGAGAATGAAGTATTTATGTTTTGGAATTCTAAGACTGTGTTATTGGAATCATAAAATAAATAATTATTTTAGTTTTCATTTTCAAAAAGGATTTTAAAGGACATGTTTTTTGGAGATGAAGACATGAAAAAGTTATTTTATTTAAAGTTAATATTTTGATTAAGGGAGGGTAATCATGAATTTAAACTAGATGACATGATAATGATGTTTGGATAAAGATACACTTGTTATGAAAGAATTAATTGGAAGGTATAGATTACCCTAGAACTGATTATTGAAAAAATATTCTATATCATCAAGGATGAATTTTTCTTCTTCATGGATATAAGGGATGTATCCAGAAACCATTGTAATAGGTTAGAAATCATGGTTTCTAAAACGATTTATTATATTTCATGTTATTACCATGTTTCATAAGAATATATGATGAGGGTATTCACAAGTTTGGAATGTGACAACCAACAACCACATTGTGTTATTCAAGGAAATCAATGTTATAATGATTTCATGGCCTTATTTATAAATCCATGAATTTCGATGTTTTGGAGGGGTTCTGAGGGTAACCATTTATGGAATGTTTAAGAATAAATTCATATTAAGCCAGTGAGATTAATGTGTTATCTTCTATATAAAGATTAATTTATATTGGACAGCCATCAAAATACCTTGTGTGGATTATAAGTAAAGAAAAATGGGATGGCATATCAAGGAACTCTTGACATGTTATTACTCTATGAATGAAAAAATAACATTATATTTTTTATAGAAGGAGGTGAATTGGATCCAAAAAATAAAGGGTGAAATTTCCTATAAACCATTCAAGTATATCATTTAATTAAAACTCTTTATCTATTCTGGAAACTAAATTTGGTTTCCTATACCAACATTTTTTATGAATCAGAAGGTCCCATAGGTCATTACAGGTTTATAGCATTTTGGTTGTTAACATTCTCCAATCCTTGTTATCTATTTCTTCCCATCAAAACATGATGGTAATATTTTTCATCTATATCCACGTTATCACTTGCCGCCTATATTATCCAATGTGGAAAACCATTTATATGTTACTTTGGGAAACCGTTACAATTCCAAATTTCCTTTTCTAGGCGATGTTTTAGTATCCATATTTATGATTTCGGTTTATATGAATGAAACATTCATGTATTAATCCATTGATATCCCAGATAATGTTTTAGGGTGAAATTCTTTTTAAGGGGGGTAGAACGTAACACCCCGAGATTTTGGAGAATTTTTGTCGAATTAATTTATCTTTTATATATTCTCCATTTCACATGACATTTTAAATAGTTCATTATATATATATATATATATATACACTAAGTCAAAAATTCAATTCACATGAAATAAAAACATGTCTAGCACTATACATAATACAAACCTAACTTGTGCTCCAAGCAACACCAACTAGGTGTACGATGCACGTAACATTATGTTTATATGAAACATCTTTATATATATATAAAATTAATTAAATAAGATAAATTTAATGTAACCGTTAAATATAATTATATGTATAATAATAACTACTTTCCAAATATTAGTTATCATCTTTTATATATATAAAACAAATTGATAATGAAAGATATGATTTTTGGTAAAGTTCTATATTAAATTTTTTTTTTCTGTAATGAATCACTTATGATAATTAATATAATTTAAAACATATTTAGAAATTACATTTTATCAAATAAAGTGTATTTTTGAGTTTTGAAAAATGAAATTTTCTTAGGGTGAATTTTTGGGATATCATTAATTGAATGTTCCCTATAAAAGAAGTGTATGTAAGGAAAACGACAAAAAGGTATGATTCATTAGCTATAACATTTATAAAAAATTGAGATATGAAAAAAAGGCATATTTTCGGTTATATATAACCTTTTGAAATCTATATGGGTTATTCATATCATAATAAATTATCAATAATTTTTAGAGATGATTTATGTACTGAAAATTATTAAGAAACGTCAGTAGAATGATTATTTAGTTAATAACTATCTAAAATAAATGATACTATGAAGATTAAAAGTGAAGTTAATATATTGAATTATTTTCATTATTTATTTTTTCCAATTAATATATCATTTTACTCACCTTTTAGTCTAATATATTTTAATTCTAATATAATATTTATTTTTTAAATTTAACATTAAATAAATAATGTCAAAAATGACATTATTGTAATGTTAATATATATGAATCTTATAAAATGAGTTAAAAATGATGAAAAACTTATATGCATAAAATTTACTTATATCTGTTAATATATATTAAATATTTCATATCAATTTTATAATTAACCTTTTATAATTATCAAAGTGACTCATATTATGTAAATACATTGTTAAGATAGTCCGGGTTCATGCCGCATTTTAGCGAAAACAAGCGATTGTTTTAAAATTAATTTACAAAAAAATGGGATATTAATTTTATACATTATATATAATGTTAATAATTAAGTGTATATATATTTTATAATAAATCTATATTTTGTTTTATCCTAATTGTTAAATTAATTAAATTAGAAAACTATATGATTTATTAAAAACTAAAATGATATAATTGGGGAATCAATGATGTTATAGAATCAAATAGTTAAACTGAACATATTCTTGTGTGGATGTAGTTTTTTTATACCATTATTCCTTTTTTACTCTATTATTTTTCCATTTTGAAGGAACTTTAGGAAAGATAGACCTCCCATTATTGAATACCTTTTAGTATTTACAAAAGTTCCACTCCCCCTCCACTATAGAATGAAAAGCACTCTACCAATATCTCAAAACTCTCAAGCCTCATATGTTTGGTCATTACCTTCCTAAATGGACTCCCAAAAATCTTATCTTTTACCATGATTCATCCCTTTGGAAAAAGCTCATGAAAGAATCCTTTTGGAACAATCCAAAAGGAGTTAGCTGATTTGGAGGTAACATCTTCTCTCAATCTCCTTGAATTTATTTAATTTATCCATCCCCTACACTATCATTATTACATGATTATGTGACAACCACAACATCCTACATATAATAGAAATTTTTTAATGTAATGGGTCTGAACTACACTTACACACAACTCCATCTAATTGATGTTGAACATACTAATTTTCTGTACGGTGAAATTGTAACAAACTGAGATTTTATAAGATATATTCGTTTTAATTTCTTTTATATCATCTGTTTTATACTACACTATAATTATCTTGCGCTATACGCAACACCGTATTAGCTTACAGTATATGCAACACTAATCTTGGATCGTGTTACACACAATTTCATGTTTGTTTGATAGTAGTTATTCTACAAAACATTGGATATATATATATATATTTAATGTATTTTGTTATATGCAACAACAAAGGATTCGTGCACTACACGCAACCCTGACTTGGATTGCATTACACGCAATTGCGACCTTCCTCGATAAAGTGTGTTGTACGCAATACTGGGTTTTACTAAACAACTATATATTATTATAATATTATTATGAACTATCTGCTATGAATAGTATTAGCTAAATTTTGAATTTTATTACATTATTAATCATCTTACACATTTTCAAAAACATGGTATGAGAACAGGATAAATTTTTCGGATAAAATAAGTATTTTTAAAAAAATGCAGTTTTGCCACCTTTTGATGGAACACCCACATTAAATCTAGTTTTTGACATGTTTATAAGTTCAATTTGACAAAATAAAATTATTATTTTGAATCATGATATAAAAATTTACATTGGATAAAGGTTTGATATTTTTCTGATAACTTTCATATTTTAATGAATGGTAAAAACACACTATATTTTAATTAAAAACAAATTTATCGTCATAATAATTTATGTGGTTAAATTATAATATTGAATGGTTTTAAAGTATAAATAGAATATAATATTACCATTTAATTCAATGTATTTCATTAGCATTGATTTTACCTTGAATTCATAGGTTAAATCAATTCAATCTTTTGTAATGTTTTAAACAAAAACTCGTTTTCTTTCGACAACGGGATTAATTTTAATTTAATTTATGCAACATTTGTGTATTGAATTTGGAAAAATGGATTCCATATTTGGAATCAGTGTGTCCAAATAATGATAATAAGATACTTTTTATTTTTGGGCATTATGAATAGTGACTACAATACTTTTTATTTACTGTGGTTAAAGGTAAATAGGGTAATTCAAGGTTAAAAGAATACTATAATAATTCAAAATTACCATGACACTTGTCCTAAACATATTGGATGAGTATTTTCTGACCATGGGCATACTTTTGCAGATTTTGGGACCCCAATGAGCCACTTGGTAGTGAAAATGACAATTTGGATTAATTAATTTAACATAAAGTCAAAATTGACTTTAACAAAAAGCTTTTAGTTATTAATTTTTTTAAGGGGTTATATAAGTTATATTTTCGACTATAAATATTCTTTGGAAAGATAAAGAGATTACCTACATCTTGGTATTTGTTTCATAATTTTTAGACATCAAATGAATTAAATTATTTATGACACAATAATGATGTATTGTTTACCTCATTAATAAATGATTTAAATAAATAAGATTATATGATTAAAATATCATCCAAAACCTGTACAATTCCAATTGGATGATTTTATTTCTAATACGAGTCATCTTATCGTAGACATTAATGTGTTTTGGACTTCTTTAAGACAAAGATTAGTTTATAATAAAAGAATGTTTTGACACTTTCCTAAAGAGCCCCTCCTCTCCCTTATAAAAGGAGAATACTTCTATGCAATTCCACACACCTCTCAATCCTTTTTGCTCGTCCAAACTCTTCCCAACAGAGCTCCTGACATCCCTATCCTCCCCCTTTAAGCCTTACATTAGGCATAAGACTCTCCATGAAGTCTTTTTGGTTCAAACCAAAGGAAGTTACCAAAATTAACGGTAACAGTTTCTCGTTAGTTGTTTTCTTTTATTCTACTTCTCCAACCCATAAACTCTTTTTAATCCTTTATTTTGTAACAACAACAATATCCTAAATATACTAGGATGTTGGTATGATAAGTATTCTAACTACACTTACACACACCTCTATCTAATGGATGAAGAACGTAATGTTTCTGTGATGGAAAACTAACACCTCACGAAACGGTGATTGTACGATTTTCTCCTACCGTCTCTCATGGTGGCCATTATGATGGAACTTTATTTATATATAATATATATTATGTTTATTATTTACGTATTCTTCTTTACTTCTCAATTATATCAAGCCTTTATGGTTTCTATAGTCGGTAAATACGATAATCTCATTTGAGGAAGTGCAGACAACCACCCCCTCAAAGTGATGTGATTCATTAATACCTTATGTGGGATGTATAAAGGATGTGGTTAATGATATAATATATGATATTATACTGGAATTATAATATAAATATGTATGATTATGTTTTAATTACATGAAAATAATAAATATAAATGAAAGTTGCGTTCATACGTACGTACGACTTACCGTCTCCATGAACGGTGGGTTTCATTTCTTACATCCATATGTTTTGTACTATTATAATTGATTGTATATGCTGGATATATAATGAATGTATATGATATATAAATCATTATTTACATTTTGGAAGTAAGTAAATCATGATATAATTAATAATAACATCAAGAACAACAAGTCCAAACACATACGATAAATAAGATGATTTTACCCAAAACGCTACTTTAACATTAATTTACAAAAGAATGGGAAATATTAATTCATAAGTGAACCATATATGATATCATAACAATGAATATGATTCTGTAATAGGTCAATGAAATTATTTAAATCATTATACAGGAGGTTTGGATACATACGAAGCATATCAGACATAAGGTAAGGGATAATTTTGCAAAACTCATTTTTATCTGAGATTGCTTATTCGTAAGTATTTACTAGGTTTATTGATATCATTCATGTACATGTTTTATAAAAATGTATTCATGTTTGTTTAAATTCCTTTTTACCCATTCTGACTTTTACACCATGGTATGAAAGGAATCTTTCTTTTATTTACCCTACAAGGTACTTTTTGACTTTTCTGACAAAAGTACGAGAAGAATGTTTTTTTTAACATATACGGCATGAAAGGATTTTTACGATTTTATAAAGCCTTATTTTCATGAAGCTTACTCCAAAAGATTTCATAACTATTTTAAACAAAATCCTTTTCTTTTAAAATTTCATGATGTTTTGTGCAAAGAAATTGATTTTGAAGAAGAAAGGATATTATCCTCAAGAATTCATTTTAGGGTTTTATCAAAATAATTTTACATCTAAGATGACATTATTTCATATGTGTATAGTTCAAGTATAATGTATCTATGATTTATATGGTTAAAATTTTATTATGATAAAATGATATACATTTGTTTTATATGGATTATGTTATGATAGAATGATGTTTATGAAACCCAATTTATTCTTGGGGTTATGATGAATGATTTATGATTGTTTTGTGGCACACATAAGAATGATTTCAAAATGAGATGGGTGGGACCTATATCTCCCTCAAATGCATTGGGTAGTGATTTATATCCCATGATATAGACATTGCTGGAACTACATGTTAAACCGGTTCAGTAATACAGGACTGGAATGAGGAGTGAACTCGATTCAGAAAGGGAATTTGTCCACAAAGATGGTATTGGCAGCAATGTCTTGGCTACTATGGAAATCATATCACGTGGTTAATGTTTTCCACAATTAAATGTTTTATTCCCATGCTATTTTATCATGATTGATGTTCCCTTATGATATATTCCTTACGTACTTTCAAGATTCATGTCTTTGCTCAACATTTTGATGTTTAGATTTTATGTTCAAGTTCTTGCATTCAAATGTTTATGGATTGTTTTATGTTCTCTATGTTTACCCTTACTAGGAATTTGAGCTCTCCCCTTTTATGTTTTCTTTTCCCTAGGATATAAAGAATGGTTTTAGGTAAGAAAAAAAGGGAAGATCTTTATTGGGAGATTTTGAAGATCTTTCACCACGATTAGAAGATTTTATTCTGAGTTTACAAAGACACTAAACTATTACGGTCTTTGTGTGTCTGTTTTTGTTATGTATTAATTATTCCGAAAAAGTAATGTAATGTCCATGTACGTCAAGCTTCGGGTCTCTACAGTTGGTATCAGTGGAATGGTTTAGTCAACCTTTGGAAACTAGGATGCGAAAACGTTAGTGAGATCCCTAGAGATATTTCTAAGGTATGTCTAGGGATGTCCCTAAGGATAAGTATACATATAAGATATAGGTCTAGAACTACGGTAAAAATCTTAGAATTTATCCTAAGATGTTAGATATTGAGGGTACTCCCCATTTATTTGTTGTTTTCCCAAGCATGATTTTTTCCTCTCAAACTATTCTTTTTGGGTTTTAGACGATGGCTGGAACCCGAAGGAACCATGTTGTTCAATGCAATGAATAATGCAATGATTTTCCTTTTGAACAAACAAATGTTATGGGAGATGGAGTGCGAAATCTTATTGCTATACTTACACAAGCTATGAATCATTCTAGACTCCCAAATGAGAAGAGAAGGGAACAATATTCTATTGAGTCTTTCATGAGGCAACGTCCACCTTCTTTTAGTGGGTCTTCTGATCCACTTGTTGCTGAACAATGGATCGGTACCACTGAAAAGATATTTTTAGTTCTTCAATGTTCTGAACATGATAATATCATCTTAGTAGTATATTGTTTGGAAGGTGAAGCTGATCAATGGTGGAATCTTACCAATAATACAAGGCCAAGAGATGAAATTCAGTCCATGGAATGGGACGAGTTCAATAACTTGTTTTTCAGTAAGTACTTCCTTCATATTCTTCGAACAAAGATAGAAAATGAATTCCGTGAGTTTAAGAAGAAGGATGATGAATCTATTGGTATATACAAAGTGAATTTTACAAGACTTGCAAGGTATACATGTAGAATTATCATCCAACCTAAAAGTAAAGTTGATTGATTTTTCGTGGCTTAAAACCAAGACTTCTAAGGGCATTAGCTATAAGAGACTTCAGTAGCTATTAAGTAATTGTGAATTTTGCTATCAAGGTAGAACTGGAAGTTGGTGTTACACATCCATCTCATGGTTTTGACAAGAAATGAAAGATAGAGTTTAAGGAAAAATCTCAGAACAATGGTGAAAAGAAGGTGGATGTTTCTTTATGCTCAATGTGTGGAAAGAAGCATGGTGGAGATTGTCTAAAAGATACAATAAAATGTTTCAAGTGTGGAAAAGAAGTTCATCGAGTAGCTGAGTGACGAAGTAATGGGAAATAGGTTTCAAATGACTTGAATAGAGAAAATACTTCAGAGAATGCTACACCAACACTCCAATGCTTCAAGTGCAAGGAAATGTGGCATTATGCTAATCAATTCCCTAATCCAAGGATTAATGATGATCAATGTGAGAAACCTCTTAAGGAAAAGGACAAAGGGAAGTCACATGCGATCACTATCTACAATGTTGAGTATGACAATGATGTTATGGAATGATTATGTGTTCATGTAAAGGGATTCCAAAATAATGTTGTGAATCTCATTTATAGTATTGTGGAACATTGGAATATCTATATAATGGTTTATTGTTATTTTCGATAATTATATGGTACCAGTAACCATGAAAAGTGATTAAAATATTTTGGAAAGCTGATGATATGCACATAATGAAGGGATAATAAGATAATGAGATATTTGATTGTATTCATGAGCTCATGATTGATATAAGGACTAAGTGATATCATGGTTAGAGTATATAGAATTTTGAGGATTTTGGTATGTGGAATGTGTTAACTTTTAACTACTTTCATGTTTTCACTATGGTTCAATGGGTATTCATTCTTCAAGGGAATAAATGATTAAGGTATTCACATGTTTGTAATTTGACAAAAAAGATATATCTTATGATATATGGGGGATAAATTATGGCATTCACAAGTTTGTTATGTGACTTTTCAAGTAATCATTTTCTTTATACTATGGTCTTGGACCGAAGTATTTTAGATAAGTCGAAAGATTGGAATGGATTATGTTGGATATAACTTAGTATTGTTTAAGGATAGAATTTTTTTGGATATTATTGATGGGATGTTATAGTGATGTAGTTTTAGAAAAAAGGACAACCTACAGGACGGGCGACATCCCATCGCGTCGGATAAGGCTGCCGGAATCGAACCCACAACTGATGTATGACTTGCCTTTATCACCTACCAATGGCCTACAGGAGGTCCATAGTTAGTGGAAAGTAGTTTTATTTTATTAAGAGGTATGATAAATAAAGTATAAGTCCATTTTTGGAACCGTATATGATTAATCTCACCATAAGATGGACTTATAAAATTTTCTATCCTTTTGTTTGAAACAGATGGAATGACCCATCATTCTATCACATGATCTGCTAACACTTCACGAATAACAAATTCAACTTCATTTCTTTAAGAGATGAAGTTGAAACTGTTCAATTCACGAACAACAGTGAGATTGTACCATAATCAAGTAAGTATTTCTTCTAATTCAAAATTTTAAAATATAAGGAAATGATATTGAAAACCAAAAATGTTGTCCTAGTTCTCTTATATCCGATGAATCAAATGTTACCTTAGATCATCACAAATTTATGGCTTTGTGATTGTTAGCTTTTTCATAGCCATGTTCACTACCACTCTGCATCAGAACATGATGTTTTGATTTATCTTCAATATACATATTTTCACCTATGTTCTCCTATATGGAAACCCAATGATGAGTTACTTTGGGCAATCTTTACGTTTCATACTTTATTTTTTAAAATTATGTTTTAGTATTCCTTTTTACGATGTGGGTTTCTATAAATAGTAAACGATTTATAACCCCGATGAATTTTGAGGGAAAAATTCATTTTAAGGGGGGTAGAATTTAACAACCCGAGATTTTATAAGATATATTCCTTTTAATTTCTTTCATATATTCCGTTGTATGCTACACCAAGATTATATTATGTTATACGCAACACCGTATTAGCTTGTAGTATACGCAACATTAATCTTGGATCATGTTACACACAATTTCATGTTTGTTTGATAGTAGTTATTCAACAAAAAATGATTAAATATATATATATTCAATTTATTTTGTTATACACAACAAAAAAGGAGTCGTTCACTACACGCAACCCTGACATGGCTTGCATTACACGCAATCACGAGCTTCCTCGATAGCGTGTGTTGTACGCAATACCGGGATTTACTAAACAACTATATATTATTATAATATTATTATGAACTAGATGTTATTAATAGAATTTACTAAATTTTGAATTTTATTACATTATTATTCATCTTACACATTTTCTCGAACATGGTATGAGAAAAAAATAAATATTTCGGGTAAAATAAGTATTTTTCAAAAAATGCAGTTTTACCGCCTTTTGATGGCACACCCACATTAAATCTAGTTTTTGACATGTTTATAAGTTCAATTTGACAAAATAAAATTATTATTTTGAATCAGGATATAAAAAATTACATTGGATAAAGTTTTGATATTTTTCTGATAACTTTCATATTTTAATGAATAGTAAAAACACGTTATATTTTAATTAAAAAAACGGTTTTCATCATAATAATTTATGTGGTTAAATTATAATATTTAACGGTTTTAAAGTATAAATAGAATATATTTTTACCATATAATATAATGTATGTAATTAGAATTGATTGTACCTTGAATTCGTAGGTTAAATCAATTCAATCTTTTGCAATGTTTTAAACAAAAACCCGTTTTCATTCGACAATGGGATTAATTTTAATTTAATTTCTGAAACTTTTGTGTATTGAATTTGGAAAAATGTATTCCATATTTGGAATCAGTGGGTCCAAATTATTTTAATAAGCTACTATTTATTTTTGGGGATTATGAATTGTAACTACATTAATTTGTATTTACTTCGGTTAAAGGTAAATAGGGTAATTCAAGGTTAAAAGAATATTATAATAATTCAAAATTACCTTGAAAATTGTCCTAACCTTATTGGATAAGTATTGGACGACCATGGGCATACTTGGGCCGATTTGGGGACCCCAATGAGCCACTTGGTAGTGAAAATGACAATTTGGATTAATTAATTTAACGTAAAGAAAAAATTGACTTTAACAAAGCTCTTTTAGTAATTAATTTTTATAAGGGGTTATATAAGTTATATTTTCGACTATAAATATTCTTTTGAAAGATAAAACGATTACCTACATCATGGTATTTGTTTCATAATTTTTAGACATAAAATGAATTAAATTATTTATGACACAATAATGATGTAGTGTTTACTTCATTAATAAATGATTTAAATAAATAAGATTATAATGATTAAAATAGCATCCAAAAACTGTCCAATTCCAATTGGATGATTTTATTTAGAATATGAGTCATCTTATATTCTACATTAATGTGTTTTGGATCTCTTGAAACTGACGATAAGTTTATAATAAAATAATGTTTTCACACTTTCCTAAAGAGCCACTCCTCTCCCTTATAAAAGGAGACCACTAATATGCAATTCCTTACACCTCTCAAGCCTTTTGGCTCGTCCAAACTCTGCCAAAATAATCTCCATACATCCCTATCCTCCCCATTGAAGGATTAAATTAGGTTTAAGAATCTCCATGAAGTAATTTTGGTTTAAACCAAAGGAAGTTACCAAAATTAAAGGTAACCATTTCTCTTAAGTTGTTTTCTGTTATTCTACTTATCCAACCCCTAAACTCTTTTTATTACATTCTTTTGTAACAAAACCAATATCCTAAATATACTAGGATGTTTTTATGAGAAGTATTATAACTACACTTACAAACACATCCATCTAATGGATGATGAACATAATGTTTCCGTGATGGCAAACTAACGCCTCACGAAACGATGTTTGTTCGATTTTCTCATACCGCCTCTCATGGTGGCCATTATGATGGCACTATATTTATATATAATATATTTTATGTTTATTATTTCCTTATGATTCTTTAATTCCCAATTATATCAAGCCATTACAGTTTCCATATTCGGTAAGTACGATAATCTCATTTGAGGAATTGCGGACTACCGCCCCCTCACAGTGATGTGATTCATTAATACCTTGTGTCGGATGTATAAAGGATGTGGTTAATGATTTTATATATGATATTATACTGGAATTATAATATACCTATGTATCATTATGTTCAAATTCCCTTAAAATAAGAAATATAAATGAAAGTAGCGTTCATGCGTACGTACGGCTTACCATCTCCATGAACGGTGTGTTTCATTTCTTACCTCCATATGTTATGTACTATTATAAATGATTGTATATTCTGGATATATAATAAATTTATATGATATAAAAATCATTATTTACATTTTGGATGTAAGTAAATCATGATATAAGTAATAATAACATCAAGAACAACAAGTCCAAACACGTACGATAAATAAGATGATTTTACCCAAAACGTTACTTTAACATTAGTTTACAAAAGAATGGGTAATATGAAGTCATAAGTGAACCATATATGATATCAAAACAGTGAATATGATTCTTTAATAATTAAATTATATTATTTAAATCATTATACAGGAGGTTCAGATACGTACGAAGCATATCAGACCTAAGGTAAGGGAAAATTTTTCAAATCTCATTTTTATCTGAGATTGCTTATTCGTAAGTATTTACTGGGGTTATTAATATCATCCACGTCCATGTTTTATAAAAGTGTATTCATGTATGTTTAAATTCCTTTTTACCCACTCTGACTTTTACCCCATGGTATGGAAGGAATATTTCTTTTATTTAACATACAAGGTACTTTTTGACTTTTCTGACAAAAGTACGAGAAGAATGTTTTTTAACGTATACCGCATGAAAGGATTTTTATAATTTTATAAAGACTTATTTTTATGAATATTCCTCCCAAAGATTTCATAACTATTTTAAAAAAAATCCTTTTCTTTTAAAATTGCATTATGTTTTGTGAAAAGAAATTGATTTTGAAGAAGAAAGGATATTTTCCTCAAGAATTCATTTCAAGTGTTTTATCAAAATCATTTTACATCTAAGATGACATTATTTCATATAAGTATGGATAAAGTATAATGTATCTATGATTTAAATGGATTCACTTTTCTTATGATGAAATGAAATCCATCTATTTTATATGGATTATGTTACGATGGAATGATGTTTATGAAACCCAATATATTCTTTGGGTTATGATGAATGATTTATGATTGTTTTGTGGCCCACGTAAGAATGATTTCAATATGAGATGGGTGGGACCTATATCTCCCTCCAATGACTTGGGTAATGATTTATATATCATGAGATAGACATGGCTGGAATGGAAAGTTAAACCGGTTAAGTAATACAGGACTGGAACGCGGAGTGAACCCGATTCAGAAAGGGACTTTGTCCACTAAGATGGTCTTGGCAGCAATACCTTGGCTACTATGGAAGTCATATCACATTCTTAATGGTTGACGCAATTACATGTTTTATTCCAATGCTATTTTATCATGATTGATGTTCCCTTATGATATATTCCTTATGTACTTCCATGATTCATGTCTTTGCTCAATATTTTGATGTTTAGATTTTATGTTCAAGTTTTTGCATTCAAATGTTTATGCATTGTTTTATGTTCCCTATGTTTACCCTTACTGGGCATTTGAGCTCACACATTTTATGTTTTCTTTTCCCTAAGATATAATGAAAGGTTTTAGGTAAGAAAAAAAGGGGAAGATCTTTATTAGGAGATTTTGAAGATCTTTCACCAAGATGAAGAGATTTTATTTTGAGTTTCCAAAGACACTAAACTATTACGTTCCTTGTTTGTTTGTTTTTGTTATGAATTATGTATTCCGAAAAAGTAATGTAATGTCCATGTACGTCAAGCTTCGGGTCTCTATAGAACTACTATCTCACAAAATGATGATTGTTCATTTCTATATTACCACTAATAATGATGGAAATTATGATGGAAAGTATATTTATATATGTCATATATTATATTTAATACTTATTTCACTTTATTTATTCCTTTCAAAACACACATAGGATTACCTTAAATTTTGTGTTAATATGATAATCTCATTTGCGGACATGTGGACTACTTCCCCTCAAAGGGATGTGATTCGTTCACACACCACATTGAATGTTTTAAGGATTGGATTAACAAAATTATTTGATATATAATATTTTACAGGAACTTTAATAATGATATATATATTTACATCCATATATATACATATTTCCTTTATGAACCTTATTTTAATTCGGCAATAAAAATGGAAAACAATGTTCGTGCATACGTACGACTTACTATCTCCCTAAACAGTGTATTCCATTACACACCTCTTTATTCAATAGATTACTATAATAAACACATAATTGATATATAGGATATTTATATAATTTTATAATTTGATTAATCATGATATATGTATAAATATCCAAAATATAACAAAATTAAGACAAGTTTCAAGAACAAAGATAATATTACCTGAAGCGAAACCATAACATAGCTTCTTTAGCAAGAGGGTAATATAAGGTCATAATAAAATAATATATATTATTATATATAAGAATATTATTTTATAAAATATTTATGATAATCTTATATTAATTATACATGAATCTTGTACTATTACCGAGAGAGTAATGAAACAAGGTAAGGGGATTTTCATCTCACTATTATTTTCTATGAGATACAAGATGTGTTAGACAATCATTCCTTTTGTGTGGTGTATGTACATACTATAATTTTATTCTATATATATTTTAATTAAAATTTTCATTATTCACATATCCATTCAATGATATTTATTTAATGGGTTTTAACATTCAAAAGATACCAAATTGGTAAAATTGTTTTGTCTCAATTTTATTTCATTGAGACTCATGTTTTGTTTTGCACCAAAAATATTTTTGAAGGTGAATATACAACCATTTTACAATCCAAATATTCAATATAAATCTTTTCATGAATTTTTAAGTTTCATTTAAATTTTGTTTCCTTACATGGAGAGAATGTTCCCATAATATCATGTTATAAGAGTATATTGAGGGAATCTCATTGCTTTTTGAGATTGTATATGTTAATGCTTTAATTGACTAAATATTGTGATACATATATAAATAATATTAATAGTTTTACTTACCTATCTTATTTAATGATATTTTCATGTATCACTATCATTTTCTACTCTTTGGTACCTAAGATAGTTATGAAAGTGTTTTTAGTAACTTCTGATTTTACCCCCTCATCAATCGGAAAACTATGTTTTTTAAAAATAGATTCCAAGAATATTATACCAGCAGCATATAATATATGAAATAAATTTTTACACATTTTTATTTTACCAATTTCTTGAAGGTAATATTTTTGTCTCTATCCAAATAATTCTCTCTTCTACAGTTTTTATCGTGCAAAATGAATGTCCTTTTGACCTCATACGAGATGCACAGATTTAGCTACAACCCTTTCATTGAAGCTCGATTTAGATTGATGAAATTGTAAATCATTAAGAAACTATTTTTTTAGTTGAAAATTTCAAGGAAAATTGTTTTCCACATTGTTTTAATCTTATTTTATATGTTTTCATGGAAAAAAGTTTTCAAAAAGTTTTCAAGCAATATTTATATGTTTTAGAAGTGCTTTCAATGAAATGGGTTTCAAAACATTTTCATCCTTCTTTATAAGTTTTCATGAAAAGTAATTTTCAAAACCTATTCAATCATTATTTATAATTGTTAAAATTTATTTAAATTAAATGGTTTTCAAAACATTTATAAGATTTCTTTAATAGTTTTCAAGTGTTTTCAATGAAAAGGTTTCTAAAATGTATTCAATATTATTTTAAATGTTTTCAAGGAAGAAGGTTTTCAAAATGATGTCATGACTTCTTTAGTAATATTCAAGGTAGTTTTTATGAAATTTATTTTCATATAGTTTTATGGTTTAAATATAATCTTTCAAACAAGAAATGATATTTTCCTCACGAATTGTGTTTAGAGGATATTTCAAAATTATTTTCCATATAACATGGAAACTATTAATGTTACTCATTACTTATATTAAATGATCTAAAGGTTCCATTAATATCCTTTATATAAATGAGTTATGTTGAATGCAATAGTATTTATGACACACTTTTATTCTTCATGGGTAATATGTTTATGAAAACCATTTTTATTTCACAGGATATATGATTTTCAAACCTACTTATTTTCACCGGTTATTTTCATGATGAAATGATTATGAAACTTGTATCTTTATACAAGTTATGATATGTATACATGTTTATGATACTCTACTCATTTCATGGGTTATGATATGTTTATTTATGATCTTGTGGAACATGTATGTATGATTTAATTATGGGATGGTTTTGAAAAATATATCCCTCCAATGCATTGGGTACTAAATTATATCTCATGAGATAAAAGAGGTATGTAATTAGGGTTACTCAGTTTGATAATAATGGGTTGCAGGGTGGGTTAATCAGTTCATTAAAACATTTCTAGAATGAGTGTTACTCAGTTCAGTAATTCATGGATGGAATGAGGGTTAATCAATTCAATAATATTTAACAGTATTGAGGGTAACTGAGTTCAGTAATACAGGGATGTAATGAGGGTTAACTGGTTCAGTAAAGGTCTTTATCCACTAAGAGGTATTTGGCATTGATTCCTTTGCTACTATAGAAATCATTATATGATTATGTGTTGGCACAATTCAACATATTACTCCAATTTTTTTCATTCATGTCATATGTTCTTTATTTTATTATGATTCGTGTCTTATAAAATAGCAAGAATTGTGCCATGATTTATCTTTTTGATCTTTGATATTTAGAGTATGATCCTATATTTTCATGATTACACTCTCATACCATTAAGATCAATTTTAGTCATACATGTCTTCTTTATTTACCCATACTATGCAATTGAGATCAACCCTTTCTTATGTTTCTTTTCTCCAGGTTATGAAGACATGTTTTAGGTATAAGTTCAAAAGGTGGGTATCTTTATGAGAGATATTGAAGATAATAACTAGGATAAAAGATTTTGATTCCATGTCTCCAAAGACACAAAACTATTATTGTCATCTAGAATGTATTTTTATAATGTTATGAATATTAATCTAAAATGACATAATATCCATGTATGTTAAGAATAGGCAATTATAGGAACTCACACATAAGTCACATACCAAGAATACATAAACACATTTTCCCTAGTAGTCCTAGCTACATGACATTAAATTGCATAACATGTAGTACATTATTTATGACGTTAAAATCATGAGAAAATGATTGGGAAGCATGAACATTAACAAAATTCAATTAGTTATGTTTTTATGACCGTAAAATGAATCATAATGGTCCTCATCACCCTAACATAAAATTTACGATGTGTTATATTAAGTGGAATCAAGATATATTTTGTTTTTTATTCCATTTTTAAGGATACTTAGTAGTCACCTCTAATGGTCCCAATCCCAACTCTACAATACCTAGAAAATATATTAGTGTTGATACATTCTCAGGTAGCAAAATTTACTATTTTAAATCCATTGTATAACCAATCAACAAATAGTTATATATATAGAGAGAAACTATGATACATACACATGTTCACATTGATGAGTGATTTTGATCGATCACTTACATAAATGTAATCAGTATTGATGTTATTGTCCCCTCATGATTAATACCTATAAAATGGAGGAAGGTGGTTAACAGGGGTACAATAGAATAAAATAATTCCAATTGAAAGCTATGTTCTTCCATAAGTAAGATAATCAGGACATTTTAACTCATAGTAATATTTGATAAAATTAAAAGCATGGAATGTACATAATAATTTTAAATGGTTTACCCAAACTAGGATAATCTAAGGAGAATCTAATGTATATATTATAACATAACAGAATCAATAAAGTGATCTATTTTTCTAATGCATTGAGTGGACTCACTATCCCCTGGTATATATAAATTGACTCTTCTAAGAAATCATTTCTCTCTTGACTAATATATCGCACTACTCTATTATAAGAACAATTATATGATCTGTATTAACTATTAATTGGTGTATACTATAATTGGTTAAACATAGATGTCTTTTTCACCAGTTAGATGAAATTAACATTACCACAAAGAAATTTCTTTATGGGAAATTCCTTCCAAATTTCTCCTTCATGAACATCCATACACATAAGTCCCTCAAAGAAAACCTCAATAACAAATCCACCATACATTGTCTCCTATGTTATATATCTCTTATATTCACGTCCCTTAAAATCTACATCCTCATAAGTTCCTCACTGAACTCAATCTTTTGTGACCAGCCTCCAAATAAACTATTTATGTACTATATTACTTCAGGAACTACCTCCACATATATTATTTATGGACCATTTGACTTCATGAATGACCTACATCAAGAACATTATATTTTATAATATATTTCACAAAATTTTAATTAATTTTCCATTTTTAGTTTATCCATGAAATATTAATTTATTTTATGGACATGTTTTATATGTGAACTATTCCACTTAATGCAGTACTTTCCGAAATCATTATTTACATAATTTTATTTATGTTACATGATCTGAAATTTAATATTCCAAATTCAAATTAAAAATTAAAAATTAATTAATTAGTTCAAGAAAATAATTTAAAAAAATTAAATAATTACTATTAATCTCTTTGTACAGACCCATTCAAATAAGATTCTTTGTATGTGGAACATAAACCATCACAACCACTCACCCAAAAACAAAAAAGGTTTTACGATAATATTTAAATTTTAATTATTTGAAAATTCATTCTACTATTTCATTTGTGACATCATGATACTCTAAAAAGAATGAACTTTATTTATAAAATTTCTTTCACTAAATTAATTCAATGCTTTACATAGAAATCTATTTGATCATTTAGAGACTTCTTTCAGCACATATATTTAAAATAAATACACCACATAAGTCATTCATGTTCATGAAAATTCTATGTAAACTGGTTTCTAGGTGCTTACTATGTGATTAGGTAAAAACTACAATATGATATTCTCCTTTATGAAAATCAATCATTAACAATCATTCTTGATAGAATTTCTATACAATTATATGAAATTATTCCAATCATTCCAAAAATAATATTAGCAAACCGTCTTTTAAGAAAAAAAAATATAATTTAATTAAAATACATTTCCCATAATTTCTTTTTATGTTAAGAAGAACAAAAACCTAAAAAATTAAATTCTTCACAACGGGATTTTTTCCAATAATCACACCATTTTGATTTGTTGACAACACATAATCCTTTTTAACCAAAAAGATGAAAAAAATATGAACACTCAACTTAAAAAAGCATTTAAAATCATTAATTATATATTTTTGTTAAATTAATAACTCAAAACACACTGTAACACCACATTAGTAAATATTGGCATGATAAATAAGAGGATCATCCAAAGAAAACCACTGAAGAACTTCACTCGGCTTCTCAAACACCACCTTACCATTATCTTCAGCCATCTGACTTGAACATTTATCTAAGAGATATTTAGTACATAGAAGAAACAATTCACCATCATCATGTTCTTATCTTCCCCTACATCATTTCTCCCACAAATTTTACACTGTTGATATATCCCATATCACCAGAAGTATTTTCCAGTGAGAGGGTTTTATAAATATATAATTTCTTCAGGATAAATATATCTCCCCATTTGTCATGTAACCCAATTATCACTCTATTGTGGGATAAAAAAGAAAAATAACAACCATCAATAGGAAGGAAAATCCATACCTTACATTGGGGAGAGGGGGTCCGACAACCACCATTTCAATGTGTGTAGTGTCAATTGCACACCAAGATCCAACTGAGGCCTCTCAAATTATTACTTGGGTAAATAATTTATCCTAATATTTATGACATGATATTCAGTAGGCACATTGTCTATTTTCATAGATCCACGATCAAAATTATCCATTATGAATTGATACGTCATTTGAATGTTCACCATCCTTGTATGATAAATTTTATTTTTTTTATAATATTGACATCACTTTAATTATAATAATTGATTTTGATTGGAGATTCTACTTCAGTTCCCATATCATGACGATTATTCATCACCGACCCAAATTATGTCTAATCCCGAGAAGAATCAATATATTCATATTATAAGGTTCTACATAAGATGAAATATTTCTTCTAATATATCTATTAAATGTAAGATCCTCTATAATATAATGAATAACCCAAAATTCAATTCGTATAATCTACTAAACCATCCCAATCTGTGTTTATATTATAATAACACTTATTTGGATGTTTCATTATAATAAAAAACAAAATTCAATATAATTTAGACAGACCAATTCATTTTATCTATCACTAGTATCTATATTTTGTTTTGAAATACTTTTATATGATGTATTTTGGTAATTAGAAAGCACAATATCATGTTATTAAGAAATGATCCTAATGACCTAACTGTATTCCATGAAATTTACAACTTTTCCAAAATCATCCCTTGAAAACAAAATTTGAGTGAAAATAGAAAATGTAATTACCATGTAATTATCCACTAAAGATCATTTAATAATATAATTTTCATATTTTTATTGATAAATGAATGATCCATTCCATCATTTTTGTCACCTGTAGTCTAAGGAAAATGGTTAGCTCTCCATTCATAAATATTTCCAACTCATATAGCAAGAATTATTCACACTACTGACTCTAGGTTTTGATCAATACACCGGTGATAATTTTTTATCATATATTGAACCACTATTATTTTATCACTCGATTACATAATATAGAGATTATGGTCAACTACACCATTAAAAAACTCAATATTCATCAAGTACTGATATAGTATTCAATAGCACACTCATGGTGCCTAATGTATCAAATAAGTCACCTTCATTATCTAGAAACAATTACATTAACTTTTATAGAGAATAAAACCATACGACTAGTCTAAGTACACATATTCACCATGTAATATAATAAAAAATTACTATTTAATATCCATTTGAAAAACATTGAATTTTCATTTGACTAATATGTATTAAAATTATTTTATTTTTCCATACATTACATTGGATAAAATGATTCATCATCATCGATTATTTTAATGGAAGAGTATCCCTTGAACACCATTCATTCAATTTGTTAACCACTATACCATATTTATCAAATTTTAAATGGAAAATAATTAATTTTCAATGATGTTATTATTTTTTTTCAACAAAAAAATATTTTATTTCCCATTATTAATAATTTGGACAAGGTATTAATTTATTTTCCATGCCAACTTGTCATCTTTAGTAGCTTCGGCAAAATGATTTGGTTCCACATGAGACAAGATGGATGTTTTTATAGAGTATTCATTCTTCTTATCTAAACTGCTGTTATCTGATCAATTAAAGTGGTTAGACCCTGAGACACCCTAAGAGGGGAGGGGTAAATCAGGGTGTAAAATATTTCTTTTACACAAGATGGATTTTATCCCCAAATTTGTAGGAAATTATGAAACACGTATAGTTTAAATTATCATTCATCAAACACATATTCTAAAGAAATAATGCCATAGATTTTACTTGGTTCTATATTAAGGGATAGTATAAGGAGAACATACCAAAATTGAATTGTTCATACTATAATCCCCTAAGATGCACTAAATTGAATTGATAAAAATTATATAGAAAATTATAATCTATACTTGAAGCATTTCATTTACTATAAATTCATGTAAAGAACACAAAAAACCTTATATAATTTTCATTAACACTTATCTAATCACTTATCTATAGAATGTCTTTCTTAGTTTAATGATTTGATGGTGTCTTTATATGTGTATCAATATTGATTAAAAGTCAAATCATTAATGTCTCTGTTTCATCATCTAATTTTTTCTCCAATTTCTATATAGTAATTTCATACAGGTCCCTTTATTTTCCCACTTATCCTCTAAAGAAGTCCTTATTCTTTCCCATGTAAGCATCAAACTGGTCCCGAAAAATTACGAAGTGGGAATTATCCAAGTCCATAAAATATCCCAATTTAGCTCCATCCAGATCTAATTTTTTCCCTAGTATGAGTTTTCTAATACCTCCTACCCCAGCAAAGTCTAGTTTTATATATTCAATATCATATAACAAGTAGTGTTCTCAAAAATAAATCTAATATGGTATGTTCACCTTGGTAGATGCATCTTACTACATTCACTATACAATTTTTGTAAAAATATGTTTTTCCCCATTTATTTTATCTACCAATTCACACTTTTGATATGATGAAACACATTCACCAGGATGCTTTTCATTGGTTCTATTTAAGAAGATGCTCCTTACGTGATGGGAAATCCTATAATAATTATCTTAATATTCTATAACTAAAAATTATTGGATTAATTTCATATATAAAAGAAAAAACATGAATATAAAGAAAACAATCACAAAACATCCTAATGGGGGCCGTGTTGTGGCTCCCCAAGCCAACCCCCAATAGCCTAGGGGATGTCAACTATCACTAAGTATTCATAAAAATAACTTTGTATGCCTTATCCTAGGTAACTCCACACACCCATATCCAAGCCCAGAAATTGATTTAATGTAAACACAGCATAACAAACAATCATGTAGACATCTAAATCCCAAAACCATAGTTTGAAATCATGTAATCGAAATTTAAAATGGCCAAATACAATCACACTACAAGGAGACATAAAACAAGTACAACCTGAAAGTAATATTGGGTACTGTTATCAAGGAACTATAGGTACACCGCTCAGTCTATCTAATCTTACTAAGAACAGTCTAGTTTTTATCTATCTAGGACTCTATCAAAAGTTCGATCATCTACACAATATATGACACATCCTAAAAAATCCCATGTAAGTGTGAGAGAAAAAATACCCAACAGGACACAACGAAACCACAATGATTAATAAAAATTAACATATTCATATCAAGAAAGGTATATGTATACATCTGATAAAAAATTAATATACCAATATACTCAAAAAATAAAAAGAAGATAGAGGTAGTTCAAAACCGTAATACAATCCTATGATGCTAGATTTAATTTTCCACATAACAATCATCATAGAGGAAAAACTGATGAGTATTATAATACTAATGATGTCCATATGAGAGGTAGTTTTCATTAGGTATCTCCATTATAATTTCATAATGAAATTCCAAAAAGATATGATACAAAAATGAGGTTTACTCTCAATTCCATAGGGTATACCAACCACTCAATCATGATTAAACTTCTAAGAAAATGATTGGTTTCCATTTAGTGTTGTTCATGATGATTCCAAGAACTCATTCTAGGGCACAAAAATAAATATTAGATCACATTGTGATCCTCTCATAGGGATTCCAACAACTCTATTTAAGAATTCATACTAAAGGGATGAATGTCCTAGAAGTATGAGTTTATTCCAGACTAACCATCGGGTAGTTGATATGGGGTACACACAGTAATGAAACATGTACAAGATGTAGTGGAAAAGGGATTCAATAAAAATTATACAGATTACATGATAAGTAGTAGGGTTACACATAGGGTCCCACTGACCCTGGGTAAACCGCATGAAAATGGACCATGTCCCTTGCCTATGTGAAAGAAAATGTCATGCTTCTTCCCATGTATTCACCCTGTGACATGGTACATGGATCAACCCATGTATTCTTTGCCTGGCCATGTATGTATGGGAGTACAAGGGGTGCTCTAAACCTTTTAATCTAGCCTATGTCCATGTACCCTTCATGGTACACAACAATCTCACTAAAGAGGACGACACAAAATGTGATAAGGTCACACCCCATGTGATACATATCTCTTTCTCAAAACCATATCCTCGAATGATTGGGTTCCACATTAGATGTATCTTCGAGTTACAAATATTTTATTAGATAATTTCTCAAAAATCCAGATCTAGAATCTACATATGTTCCAAATCCCCTGACATTCTTTTTAGTAACCCCCTTTCTAGAAAATCTTGAACCAAGCCCTGAAAATCCATGCCATAAATGATTAATAACACTCAACACTTAAAATATTTAGAAAAATTGGACCCTTCATTATTATTCATTTCACACAATAGAACAAAAAATTGGTTATGAAAAACCATTTGATTCACCACTACATCCATCTTCACACCACCATCATGTCATGCTGAGCCCTAATATACAATATTGGATTATTTATCCAAGAAACTGGTGAACAAAAATCGATTTCATTATGATATTTTTTACCAAAGGATAGACAAAGAAAAACGATGATGAATGAAGAATTGAGGAAGTGAAGAATAAGAACAATCAATATGAAAGGCCGGCTTTCGATGTTCATGTCAACCATGATTCATTTCCATCAGAATATTGAATGACAAATCATCAATTAAATCAAAATGAAATTATCCCAAATCATGATTAATCTAACCAACCCCATAATACACTTGATCCATGGATTAGTCTATTTATTGATTCATATATGTTTTTTAAGGAAACCAAAATGAAGAAAAAATAAAAATATGATAACAGAGTACCACAATTTGTATCTATTCATGAAAAAATGCATTTGAACTATGATCTTTGATAATATCCTTTGATTTAATCTCACATAGGTCATCAATATTACATATTGTTTTCATCATCAAATAAAATCTCATAAAATGAATCCAATGTTTCTCATAAATTCTCAAGGTTATGTGGCTAACACTATAAATTACCAATAATAATTTATATAAATAATGAAATTATGTCACAATGTTAATAAAAAAATAAAAAAATTTGTTTAAATATATAACTGAATTTACATAAATGGTGACTTTCCCCAAATGACCTATAACGACTAAGGTTCTATCACACCTACAATGAACCCCACATTTTGAACTCAATGGTTCTCTCCGATTTCTGATCTGGCCACCCATTTAGATGTTATTACACATTAAAGGGAATATTCATGCACTTTCTATTTAAAATATTTCAAATATTTTGAATATTTATTCTTGTAACATTAGACCTCATGATTTCACTCCATCTCATCACCTCAATTACAAACTTATCCATACAATATCCAAAAGAAATAATGGAAAATACAATTCATTACATTCTCTTCACCTTGGGGTTTGCATTCATAAAAGATAAAATATTGTATTCACCATGTGATATGGGTAGAGAGAATAAATATGAGACACCCAATTCCACTTTCCCCACTATAGATTTCTATTCTACCTCTTGACACACACTAAAGAAATCACTAAACCATGATGAATATTCTCATAAAAATCCTCTATCTCTATAGGGAACTTGGTAATAGTATCTCTATACTCAATGTCTAGATTTCTCTATTTGATAATGTGTGATGGGTAATGCACATACGGCCTCACCTATAGCATGTGGAAGGATTCATGTACCTGGTCTAATTGAAGAGATAGATCTAATTTGAATGCCACCTCACAAACTCTATGTTGTATATATAATGGTACAATGATCCCTAGAGATAACATTCCATTGCCGAAAAATCTTCATCTTCTAGACTAGGTTTAACCCATAGGAACACATAGTCCCCATCCTCAAACTACAATGGCATTTATCATCTGTCTGTATAAGAAATATAAGGATCTGTGTAGTCTTCATCCACTCCTATATTATCTCCACTTTCTCAGTAATTTCTAGCACAATTTCTGGTACCATTAGTGTCAAAATGGGACAGTCAATAAATGTGGTGGTGTAGTGTTACCCATTCAAGGCCCCAAATGGTTCCATACTGATGGTGGAATGGTAGCTATTTTTATATTCAAACTCTACCAGTTGTACGAGGTCCTATAAACTATGTCCAAAGTCAAACATGAAATCCCACCACATGTCCTAAAATCTTGGAAGGCTTCATCTTTGTAGACATTAGTTGTAGGTGGAACACAATGCTCGAGCATATAAGGGTCTTGAAATCCTATTACAATCCCTACCATAATATGGATGTGATGCCAGAATCATTGTAAAATATAATTATCATTGTAACTATATGGAGTCAAACTATCTTCTACAAGAAGAGTAATCCATCTATCTTTACTGAACTATTATCTTGAATGAGTAATTAGTGGGCTTACTTTTTGAGAAGTTCTACGATTACATAAATAGTAGTGTGTCCCCTAGAAGTATGAGGTAATACTGTTAGGAATTCCATTGATATTCCACCCACTTCCACTCTAAAACTACCAAGGGTTTATCTAAAACCACTGAAACCCGGTGCTCAGCCTTTATTTACTGACAAGTAGGGCATTGATTGATAATATATTAATTACATTCTTCATAAATGGCTAAAAAAACTAACATCGATGTTCTAGTAAAATCTTTTACATGCATCGATATTATGCTAAAAGAGATATATGAAACTCTCTAATAACCTAAAATCACAATATCACTAGTACCATCGTGTGACATTTGAAAATAACAACATTCTCCCCACTTCAAAAAATCAATGAGGATCATATCTAGTGGATACTAGAGTATATAGGGACTTATAGTCAGTATCTCTAATTTGTGCCTCCCTGAATCGCTGCAAGAGCGGAGGGGTGACAACCATCAATCGAAGGTATGATTATCCATCTCCAACTACAAACGAAAATTACAATGAGAACAACTATGTCGACCCATTATACAATGATTGATAATATGATTTCATGCTAAGGGTTTCTTCTCCCCAGAACCCCTTCCCAAGAGTATGAAAAATTTCCAAGTCAAAATCCGAGAGGAACTCTTCCTATAACCTCTATCAAAATGTAATATCATTTTGATAGAATATATACTTGTGACTCTAGAAATCATAATATATGGTAAACCACATTTACATCATGTAGTGTCACCACATGTTTAGTTTGAACACTACAACAAATAAACTAGGATTATGGGGCACATAGTTTAGCACATGTTGTCTCAAATGATGTGAACGGTACACAATCATATCCCAGGTCTAAATCATAAAACAAAAAATACATGTTCCTGATGTATCACTGAACACTATGTACTCGACACCCACCTTCAGTAATATCAATATGGGAGGACTCTTCTAACTCTATCTCAACTCTTGAAAAGTATGATGGAACCTCTATATCCACACAAAAGTATATCCCTTGTAGGTGAATGTAGTCAAGTGAGTTGATATCCTTGGGTATTCAAAAATTAATATCCGCTAATTTTATCCAAACCCAAGGAAGCCTCAAACCTCTTTCATACCATTAGGAGGCTATTAAGATAACCTAGCCTCAACCATGTTTAGGTCAACTACCACTCCATACGTTGAGATAACATTTACTAGAAAGTGGACAGCCTTAATCCGGAATTGACTCTTTGACAACTTCCGGTTAAATTATTTCTCTCAAATTACCTCTAGAACCATCATCAATTGTCTCTCATGATCCTCCTTAGAATCCATGTAAAATAGGATATCATTGAAGAAAACTACCTTGATTCAGTCTATGAAATGATAAAACATCCAGTTCATTAGTCTAATGAACACTAATATGGTGTTCATCCTTTGAAAGGGAATCATCAAGTAATCTTAATGAAAATAGAAAATTTTTTAATGTCATCTTCAGTATATTTTCATCTAATAAACACAATTGCTGATATCCTAACATGAGTTAAACCATCAAGAACCATCACGCGCCTATCAACTGGACAAAGAGGTCAAATATCCCTTGTAGTGGATACTTTTTCTTTATGATCATCTGATTCAAACAACAGTAATATTCACATAACCTATATCTATCATCATACTTCATGGAGAATAAAAATTGGATAACCTATTCTGATAAACTGGGTATAACACAGCCCTTCCTCGGAAGGTCCCCAAAATTCACCTCAAATAAAGAAGCTATGTTGAATCTATCCAATATACTAGTGCAGATATTGGCTCCATTATGGCATGTGTATAAATAAAGATGCCCATCACCTGGCTTGAAGGTAGTCTAAAAAAACCCCTAGGGAAGACATCCTTTTACTCTACTGCCACTACATGGAACTAAAAAATCATAGAATCTATTCCATGAATGGGTATTCTATATAAATTATTAATACAAGTTTGTAGCATCATATATGTGAGTCCATCATAAATTTATTGTGTATATTTTACTTATATAATGTAGAACCTAGTTCTATCACAATGAACACACTACAACCTCCATCTAATTTAGTTTTTTATAGATGAATCATGGATAACAATTCCAATCCTAAAATTAAGTCATAAGGCCCCATTACTGCTACAAAAAGATCCCAACAGAAAATGTCACCTATAAAGAGTGAGGTCACATTGTAATTTGATGTTTGTGATCACTAAGTCATCTCCAACAAGAGTCTCTAAACAAAAGGTTTGAGCCAAGGTGTCCACTAAAATCTTTATGTCTTAAATAAGATATGTGGAATGAATGTAATTGATATCACATGTGTTTATAATTACTATTGATAAGGTAGAAAAGACACAAATCATCCCTAGAATCATTTTTGAGAACCTAGGGTCACCATCTTCGACAACCGGTAGCTGTCCCCACCCATGTTCTATAGAAACATGAGCTTGTCATGGACCCCCTAGTGGTGGTGGTAGTGGTAAGAATTTGAATCATCTAGCATAACCTGATGCTCTCCCAACTCTATTTCTATGACTGCAACTCTATTAACCTACCTTCTCCTTCTACTTCCTCTACAATGAAGAACCATCCATGGTCTCTCTTTTAGCCAAAAAATGGGTCGAAAAATCATGTTAACGATTTTGACTAAGATTAAAAATAGTAGTACCCCCTTTATCTAGTTTGAATAGACCCACCCTATGAGCCCTAAACCATAGATCCTCCATATTTAGACCTCCTCTCGAAATGTTTAGAACATCCATGTCCTTGAGACTAATGTCGGATCCCTGATGCTATGGTCTCTATAGATGTATGACCTATACTTGTAACCACTATCTTTTGTAGTTTTGAAACGAATCACTCAACAAAAAAATCTCACTCTAGCACCCCTACATAAGTAGAATTCACAGGGGGCAACATTAGATTAGATGTGTAATGACCAGAACTGTTATAAATTAATTTTCCCTTGAAATTTATTTAAATTTATTTTTATCTAATATGGTTATGTAAAACCTATGAACTTCTTTGGGTGAGTTATATCATATCAGAATTGATCGACGATTAAGAATCATTACCATTGATATTAAATTCATTGAAAAATGATCACATTATTATTATTAATATAATGTTTTAACCAATCTAATTGTCACAGAAAAAGGTTGTGATTACATCAACCAGTAGGATCATATATGATAAAGCCCATTTATCACTGATTCTATGGGAAATAGTACTTTCGGGATTTTCCCAGGACAAATACCATACCGAGATCCAACAACATAGGAATGAGGGAAACCGTTTACAAGATAATTTCAAGATCACTGAGATCAATTCCCAAACAGCGTTAACTTGAAAACCCCATGAATGTACTAACATTACACACCTCACACTAAGGGTGTTTTCTAGTGTATTAAATGAATTTTTTTAAGAATCCTTGTAATGACCCAACAATTCTCATTGGCTTGAGAGTACAACGAGTCATTACTAGGACTTACGAAACATCCCCAAGATGCCAAAGGTTGTTAATAAATGCTGCAGGGTGTCAAATACAAGTGGGGGGATGATTTACCCTTTAAGAAATAACCCATAAGCCATAGAAGCATAAAGAAACATTCACTATATGATACATGAACAAACTAATGACCACTAAACAGCTTCATTATGTCAAACCACATCAAGTACATAATAGCGGAAGATAAAACTAAAAATAAATTTACATAGAAGATGAACAACTCAAGACTCTCAAACGACACCATGACTATGTGCTCTACAAGATCCAAGCTCTACAACATCTCCCAAGCATCACCACGATCCACTAGAAATAAGATGCTTTACCTTTACTGGTGTCCTGGAATACAACATCTACAAAAACACCAATGTGACAAAGAAGGGTGAGTATAAAACTCAGTAGGTTTCCCCAATGACTACCCTACTCACACCACTAGGATAGAAGAGTTAGACACCTTTATATAAAAATATTTTATATAAAACCTTTTCTCAAAAGCTGTTTATAACTAAATATAAACAATTTTCCAAAACCATTCATAACCAAAGGCATTCCAAGACCTATTCAAACTGATTTCACAACAAGTTATCTTTCCAGAAAAATAACCAAACAAGATTAATATCCATTTCACAAAAATTCCCTTTTTGGGATACCCAACCATTTCACAAACTCATGCAACCAACCATGCATGATACATGGAAGAGGGGAGACACCCTAACCCTTATCCATCCCAACCATGATGGGGGAGACTTCTTCCCTTATTCGACCCAAATTCACATGAATACTTGACGAGGGAGATCCCTAACCCTTATCCATCCCAACACTGACGGGGGAGACCCATAACCCTTATCCGTCCCGAATGCAATATGAATGTTTAATGGGGGAGATCCCTAACCCTTATCTATCCCAAAACCGATGGGGGAGACTCCTAAACCTTGTCTGTACAGAATTCAATATGAACACACACCACATCTGCCCATCAATAATGACAAAAACAATTTTAATAAAAACACATTTATATTGAAAACCATTTCCATCAAAACCAATTCAAATCCAAACCATTTCAACTCCAAACCATTTTAATAAAACTCCCTTTTTGTTGAAAACCAATTCCATAAAAGTCATTTCAATCTCAAACCATTTCAATAAAACACCCTTTTTATTGAGAACCCATTTTTCATCAAACCATTTACAATATCAGAAAATCCATAATTTAAAATCAACATTTTAAATTCAAGAAGCCAAATCACTTTGCACAATAATTCATCAAGATTTCGCAATGTCACTAAAACCATAAATCATCATTAATGAAGATTTATTCTATGCTTTTCACAATCAATTACACACCATGTAATCAATTTGAAAGCATTCCAATCAGTTCTACTAATTGTAGTTGAGAAAAAATCCCCTACCTTTAGGGTTTTGATGGAAACCACAACGAATGAAGAATGCTCAAGAAAACGGGGTTTCTTCTTCAACAACGCACCATAGAGCTCTTCTCCTAGAAATATCAAGGGAAGATGTCATCATATTTGGCATCCACACACTTAGATCTACCCACAAAAGGCGTAGATCTATGAAACCGATAAAAGAGGAGATGTAGATCTATGTAGATCTAAGAAACCTGTCAAGAATGAAGATGAACGATCACATACCTCAAGAATCTGGATTTGATTCTCTAAGAGAAGCCTTCAGATTGCCTCTAGAATGATGGGAGAACCCTGTGTGACCTTAAGAGAAGCAAAATCCCAAGTTAGGGCCACTTAAGTGGAATACCGGGTGACTTATAGGCCAAAATACATGCGATACACCTTTATAGGATCTCGTTTAAGTGGCCGCATAGTTTGCTCACACGTTTAGACAAACTGTGCACTAACCGCGCATTAGCCTCTACCTCAACATACACTCCATGCATGTTTTAGCGAAACTATTAGACAAACTGTGCACCTCCCATGTAGATGCTACTACCTTGAGGGCCCGCTATGCTCGGTTTAGACAACCCGTGTGACGTCCGTTCAACTTCCCCTTTGCCTCAAACAACATTTAATGTACTCTCGACTCTCTGATTCACCACCCTTAACATTAAAACCATTAAAATCATTAAGAAATGGTTACGTACTAGAAGCCAAGGGTATTAAAATCTACCCACCATTATCCTTTCTATCCCCAGAAAGTAGAAAACCTTCATCCAACTGAAAGTGTTCTGGCCACTACTCTTTCATTTCCTTCTCACGTTCCCAAGTATCATCCTGAATCTGACCATGCTTCCATAAAAATCGATCTAGAATGATGATTTTTTCATAAAATACATTATCATACCTATCCCCAATCCGTACCGAGATATGTATCAATGAAGCATCCTTCTCTAGGTCAATGTGATCCCATCTGATCACTAGGTCAGGATCAGGCTGATATTTTTTCAACTGAGATACATGGAACACATTATGCACCAAACTGAACCGTGGTGGTAAGTCCAACCAATATTCCACCTCTCCAACAAATTTCAGTATCTTAAAATGGCCAATGAATCTAGGGGATAAATTTACCTGCTTCCCAAAACAACGATGTCCAAGCTTTGTAGAGATCCTCAAGAAGACAAGATCACCCATGACGAATAAAAATGTTCTTTGATGGTGATCTGCATAAGATTTATGATGAATCTGAGCCGTCCCCATCCTATTTCTAATTAATAGGATCTCCTCTATTGTTTCTTGCATAAGGCTCGGCCCAACTATTGATGTTTCACCTGTTTCAATCTCGTATAGTGGAGAATGACAAGGGCACCCATACAATACTTCAAACGGAGCCATGTGCATCGAGGCTTGACAGCTGTTATTTTATGAGAACTCTACTAAGGGTATATGCTACTCCCATGAGACACCAAAATCCATTACACAAGCCCACAACATATCTTCCAAAGATTATATCGTCTTCTTGGATTTACAATCCATCTGAGGATGATACACCGTGTTATAGTCAACTATGTTCCGAGGGCTTGCTGTAATTATTTCCAGAAATGAGATGTGAACCTCATATCTCTATCTGAGACTATAGACACTGGTATAACATGCCTCTTTACCAATTCTTTAATATAGATTTTTGAATGGTCTTCCACTTTATGGGTTTCACGAATAGGAAAGAAATGGGATGACTTGGTTAGACGATCCACTATCACCCAAATGGCATCGTGTTTCCAGACCATTCTTGGAAGTCCTTTAACAAAATCCATTGCTATTTAATCCCATTCCCCCCCTGGGATGGACAATGATTGTAACATAATAGCTAGTCTCTGATGCTCTACTTCAACCTGCTGACAAGTTATGCACCATGAGGCAAACTTGGCCACCTTATTTTTCATGTCGCTCCACCAAAATTGAGCCTTCAATGCCTTTTACATATTCTGTCTACCCGGATGTACAACCCATCATGAATGGTGGTAAGTATGAAGGATTTGTTCCTAATAAAACATAGGTATAATAATCCAATCTCTGAAACATAAAACTAAACCCCAATCAAGTTTCCGACCATCAATGGTCTTCCCACCATTGAGTTTTGAACTTACAACCAGAAATTATGCATCAGATGTTTGTGCTTCTTTGAACATCTTTACTAAATCAAGAACAAGTGTAGCTGAAAATAAAACATCAACATTACCTCGGTCTTCACATTCCACATGAATTTAGGCTAAGACCGACATCAAGTACCCTTCATTTGAAGCTTCTTTTTCCAACTGAGCATATGAATTTATACTCAATGCATCAACCACCTAATTACCTTTCCTAGTGTGTACATAAAGAAAATTTCAAACATTTGGAGGTACTACACATATCTCCTTTTCCTGAGATTCAAATCTCACTATGATAAATTGGGTTTCTTACTTTTGTGATCTGTAAAAATAATAAATTTATCACCAAAGAGATATTGTCTCCATGTTTTCAGAGCATGGACGACTGCAACTTACTCTAAATCATTTGATGGGAAATTTTTCCCCCACACCCTCAAATGCCTTGAACCATAAGCAGCTGCATGATATCTTTGCACGAGAACACAACCCGACCATGATCCTGAAGCATAAAAATACACCACATACAGATGTCCTAATTCTGGAAATATCATGATTGGTGCCAATGTAAGCTGAACTTTCAGTTCCTGAAAAGATTTCTGACATTCTTCTGTCGATTGAAAGAGAGAATCCTTCTTAGTTAGAGCTATCATTGGTGAATATAGTCATGAGGAATCATGAAAAAAGAATCAGTAGTAACCAGATAGACCATGAAAATTGCGTATCTCAAACACATTCTCCATTGGTTTCCAAGAGATAACGGCTTCCATCATTTCAAGATCAATATAATCATCTTTCTCAGAAACGACATGGCCAAGGAAACGTACTTCCCACATCCAAAAATCACACTTTGATAATTTGGAATACAAATGATGATCTATCAAGATATGTAACACTGTTTCTAGGAGCACCTCATGATCTGACCTTGTTTTTGAATAGACCAAAATTTCATCCACAAACACCACAACAAAAGAATCCAGATATCGCTGAAATACCCGATTCATCAAGCCATGAAGACAACTGTTTAATTCGTTAGATTGAAAGGCATGACTGCATATTCTTAGTGGCCATATCAGCTTCTGAAAGTTATCTTTGGAATATCCTCCTTGAAGAACCAGTGATCTCCCCTTAATTGATCAAATATATCATCAATTCATGGAAGTGGATATCTTTTATTTATCATAAATTGGTTAAGAATATGATAGTTAACACAAAAACTTAGAGTTATATATTCCTTCTTCACAAACAACATAGGTGCTACCCATGGAGAAGAACTTGATCAAATGATACCCTTGCTTTCCAGCTCCTCTAATTGCACTTTCAATTCCCATAACTCTGTTAGTGCCATCCTAAAATATGGAAGGGAAATAAGACTGGTCCCTAGAAGAATATCAATCATATACGCCACTTCCCTTATAGGTGGATACCCTGAGAAGTAATTGGGAAAGACATCTGGAAATTAATCCACAACCACTGCAGACGATTATCCTCAATCTCTTACATTGATGCCAAAGTCAACACTGCTAGTTGGTAAGTGATCATTCCCAACATTTGTTCCAACAAGCTCATTCCACTGTTCATGACTATGCTCTCTCTGAATTTATGGTTGAGGCCATCCTCAGTCATAAAACTAACAAGTCTTCTACAACAGTCAATGTGCACCTTAAACATTGTCAACTATTCCATACCCAGGTTTACATCATATATATCCATTTCCAACATCGAGAAGCCCGATTTTATCTCTTCCCCCTCAACACTTATAGCACATGCTCTACAAAAAACGTCTTGACATTCTCTTTCACCAATAAATGTTTTCAATTTCAAAACAGAATGCATAATTTTTGGTTATAAACATAGCAAGTCTACATCATAAGATGAAATGAAAGAATGTGATGCTCCGGTATCAAACAACACTTGCACAAGGGTAGAATTAAAAATAATCATACCTATCACTGTAGATGGTACTTCATGATCATCGACCAAAATCTTCTCGGCTCCATACAATTGTTTGTCACTAAACTAATCTCCTGGTTTCCTTGCTGAGATTGACCTAGTTGAGGAGTCATGGTATTTTGAGAATAACCATGGGTAGATCTTTGATGCTGATGAGACTGACTCTGCTATCCTCTTCCTATCAAAGCATACGATGCTTGCGACACCTGGGAGGTGTCACGCGTACATAACCTCAGAGCATTCCTACAATAGCGTTGTAGATTCCCCTTCTGCTTGCAATTGTGACATGCTCAAGTTGCGTCGTACACTCTCACTTTATGTGGTCATTAAACCCACAATGAACGCAACCTGATTTTCTCTAGGGTCATGGAGGAAGGTTAACTGATCCCACCATATGGTTCTGATGTGAACTCGCACCATGGTAATAGGTATCCCTTTTCCTATAGTTCCCAGTAGTTGAGTTCCCACCAAATCTTGTAGGAATCATCATTGCTCATCCCATCGATCCTGAGATATCAAATTCAGCAACAGTCACTCTGTTCAGCATCTCTGTATAGTCTGTAATATAGAGCATTTTAATCTTCGATAGAATCTCTTGCCTTATCCCCGATTCGAAAATGCATGCTTTCAATGAATCGCATTTCACATCCACTGGTGAAAAATGAACTAAATTCATGAATTTAGATGCATACTCTGTGCCAGAGAGACTCTCTTATTTTTGGCTGTGGAATTCTATCATTTTCTCGATCTTGAAGGTGTTAGGATAGAATTGTTTGTTGAACAATTCATCAAAATCCTCCCAGGTAAGGCCTTCATCCAATTTATCATGCACCACTAAATCCAACTACTGATGTGCAAGATCCTTGAGCATATACATCATCAACATTCCTTTAGGCTCTACTGGTGTGTCAATGATATCGAAGCTACGATTCATCCTACTTAGCCACACATCCACCTTCTCGGGTTCAACATCACCCCGAAAGTTCGATGGATTCTGCTTCATGAACTGGATGGTATGATCCACATGCCTTGGTTAATTACTCTGGTTCGCCGTATCGACACCCTGAAAAGCTTGGATGATGCTCTTAATTAGATCTTGGTTCACACGTGGTTCAGGTGCTACCACATTCTCCGCATATTCTTCAGGTTGGTTCTGACGACGTCTACCAGGTGCCATTTTCTAAACCAACAACAACTTTCATCAATATCACTCTCTAGAAACTGATGGAATTGCATTTCAAATTTTATCACATTATCTAACACAAAATTGATTCCAAAACAACCTTTTTACCATGTTCAATTTTTTTTGAAAACATTCTTCCTGCCTTGTGAAAATCAACCCATTTTGAAAATACACCAAATACCATGTTTTCAAAATCTTTTACTTGAAAAAAATTTCTTCATTTTTCAAAAAATTTCACCCTTCACAAAATCTTTAGTCATTTCTCACAATGTGGATTAAAATCCTAGTGGGAATCCATTCTTCCACAATCCATGTCATGCTCATTTCATTGGCTACACCTATGATAATGATATTTCCTAAAATTCTATAAGTGTACGCAAAACACTTATGTACGCAACACCCTGATAACATGAAGTTCAACATAAATGGGTAATCTACGTCCTTTTATGCTATACATTTCATGTTCTGACAATCTGAATCCTGTCTAAGATTTTGAACCGAGGAATAGAAATAACAAATTTCAACTCTAATACCAATAACATCGATGGCCACTTGTTAGGTGAGGACCGAACAACAAGATACCATTTGTAATGACCCACCAATTCTCATTGGCTTGATAGTACAACGAGTCATTACTAGCCCTTAAGTGACATCCCCAAGACGCCAATGCCAGGAAATGAATGCCGAAGGGTTTCAAATAAAAGTTGGGGGACGATTTTCCCATTAAGAAAAAACCCATAAACCAACGAAGCACAACAAAAAATTCACTATATGATGCATGAACAAAAGAATGAACACTAAACATCTTCATTATGTCAATCCACATCAAATATACAAAAGAAGAAGACAAAACTAAGCATCAAGGTACATTGCAGATGAACAGTTGAAGACTCTCAAAAGAAACCATGACTCTGTTCTCCACAAGATCCATCCTCCACAATATCTCCCATGAATCACCATGAGACACTAGCAATAAGATGCTTTACCATTACCGGTGTCCTGGAATACAACATCTAAAAAAGAACCACAGTTCCAAAGTAGCGATGAGTATAAAACTCCGTAGGTTTCCCCAATGACATCCCTACTCACGCCACATGGATAGAAGAGTTATCCACCATTATATAAAAACAGTTTATATAAAACTTTTTCTCAAAAGTAGTTTATATCTAAATATAAAAATGTTTCCAAAACAAATCATAACCAAAGCCATTCTAAGAGAAATTGAAACTGATTTTCCATCAAGTTATTTTACATAAAAATAACCAAACATGCTTAATAACCATTTCCCAAACATTCACTTTTTGGAATACCCAACCATTTCACAAACTCATGCAACAATCCATGCATGATAAATGGAAGAGGGGAGAAGCCCTAACCCTTATCCATCCCAACCATGATGGGGGAGACTTATTACCCTTATCTGACCCAAATTCACATGAATTATTGATAGGGGAGATCCCTAACCCTTATCCATCCCAACACTGATGGGGGATAACCCTAACCCTTATCTGTCATGAATGAAATATGAAAGTTTAATGAGGGAGAGCCCTAACCCTTATCCATACCAACACTGATTGGGGAGACTCCTAACCATTTTCCGTCCCGAATTCAATATGAACACACACCACATCTACCCATCAATTATTCCAAAACACCCTTTCAATAAAAACACCTTATTATTGAAAACCATTTCAATCAAAACCATTTCAATTCCAAACTATTTTAATAAAAATGCATTTTTATTGAAAACCAATTCTATAAAAGTCATTTCAATTTCAATCCATTTCAATAAAACACCCTTTTTTTAGTTCCCATTTTTCATCAAACCATTTACAATTTTAGAAAATCTATAATTTAAAATCAACATTTTAAATTCAAGAATCCAAATCACATTGCACAACAATTCACCAAGATTTCACAATTTCACTAAAACCATAAATAATACTAATGAGGATTTATTCTATGCTTTTTACAATAAATTTCACACCACACACACAATTTAAAAGAATGCCAATCAGTTCTACTATGTATAGTCGAGAAATAAGCCCCTTGCCTTTAGGGTTTTGACAGAAACCACAACGAATGATGAACACTCAAGAAAACCGGGTTGATTCTTTAGGAACCCACCTTAGAGGAAAAAACGTGTGAGATCTACCATTATAGGACCTCGTTTCAGCGGCCGCACAGTTTTCTCACATGGTTAGACAAACCATGCGCTAACCATGAATTATCCAGTACCTTGACAGACACCCCATGCATTGTTTCTCTGTACGGTTAGACAAACCGTGCAACACCTGTGTGGAACCAACATCCTTAAGGGCCCACTACGCACGGTTTGGCCGAATGGTTTAGACAACCCGCTCGCCACCCGTGCAACTTCCTCTTTGCCTCAAACATCATATAATGTCCTTACGACTCTCCCATTGATCACCCATAACATTAAACCCATTAAAATCATAAAGAAAGGGTTACATACTTGAAACCGGGGGTACTAAAATCCCCTCCCAATATTTTGGAGTCATACACTCTAGTACGTGGTCCTCACCTTCTTCTCATCCTTTAAATTCAAGCACATTCTTGGAAATTGGTCTTCTTAATTTTTATTTGTTATATTGTTATTTATTTTTCATCATTACATTACTATCAAATAAATTTGATATGAATTATAGATTATTTATCCTCTGTCATTTTTTCCCTTACCTATTTTGTTACAATGCTTAAATTATTTATGGGAACTTCTAATCTCCACGATTTATAAATAAATTATTTTTTATGTCTCTAAAATTCCTTTTTTTCAAATGTTGTGATATATTAGTACATAAAACATTAATTTCCATTTTATTTATAGATTATGGGAACTTCCATTCACTCTCATCAAGACTCCCATGATCTGTTATGTACACTATAACTATGCCTAAATTTCATATGGAATTTCTCACTTCTCATTTCCATTGAAGAATATTTTTTATGTTATGTCTCATAAATTCAATTTTAATTTTTTTGATTATTTTCAGGAATATTCCCAGAATTTTCCATTTAATTAGTAAATTATTGTATCCCATTTTCCTCTCATTAAACATCCCATGGTCCTCTATATAGACCCATTATCATATTGAAATATTGTTAGGAATCTTTTATCTATTAAATTTTGTTCATTACATTTATATTTCTATTTAAATAATTTATAATATTGGGATATGGGTTTAAATGTATCAATTACATCCCATTTTTTGTCTACTTGATGAGATAACATTTTCTCTCTCATCAACCTATTTTTTTAAATCTTTTAGTGGATTCATTATGCTACCAAAATTTCACCACGATCATCCCTGGAAAACATATAGTGTAGTGAATACCATAGCTATTTACAATCAATGGTGTTATGATTTATGAAAATATAATTTTTTATTTGGGAAATCCACATTTTTATTCCTCACTCATTAATCATGCAATAAATTATTATGATGAATGAATTCAGGTTTTACGATCTGTGTGGAACACATAAGAATGAGTATAAAATGAATATGATTAGTGCACCAAGATAGTGCTATAATGAATTGGGTAATGTTCAGTATTAGGATAGGTCACATTGGGAAAGGGAGTAAACCTGATTCATTTATGGTACTTTTCCCACAATAATTCTTTGGTAGGATTAGCCTTGAACTATGTTTATGATTCGATGTTAAAAGTTTTTTCAACTTTTCCCATGTTATGATTATCATGCTCTATCACGTATCATTGATATGTTTATGATCCATACACTTTTTATGATCCATTTATATGCCTATTGTCAAACATGTACTATAATTTTCATTTTATTCAATTTTTATTTCCATAGTGGGCTATGGTGATGACCACTTTCTAATGTTTTCCCCCAGGTTATCTTGATAGGCTTTAAAATCCATCGAATTTTAGAAACATGTTAGTGATATTTTCAATAATTAGTTTTGTATCCCATGTTAAAGATGTTGTAATATGTAACTAATTATAAAGAAACCAGAATTAACAATCTATAATTTATAATTATATGTGATATTATGCAATAAATTAGGAAACAATTGTGTAATAATGATCAAGATTATTATTGTATGTATCAGATGAAATATATAGATATTTTTTTGATTAAGAATAGAAAATTGTACTGAAATACATAGAGATATGACTATGTATAAGAAATGATCCCAAATTTTTGGTATGTATAGTCTAAGTTGTTTACCCTGAAAATAAATACATGTATGGAAAAGTTGATGTGTTTCTTGCATAAATCAACATAGGGGTAACAATTCTAACAAGGTGTGCGGATCCTAACTCAGGGTAACCTAGTACATGACCATTTACCTTACTACACAACCAATTTGACACTCACAGGTGATATTCTTTGATAAATTAATAATTTCAATACTAAAAACATTTAATTGAACAATTAAAAAATTTCCAAAATAATATATGTTTGGAAAAAGATCATGGATAACATAGATAGAAACATAGATATTCATAAGTTAATGAAATAAAATTAATTTATATGTTATCCCTTTAATGGAATTGGATTACAAATAATGTGTTTAATATGATAAAAATACTCATATGTAATTTTCTTATTAATATATTAAATAGCTCTATATAGGAGGAATCAGGTAAACAATCGATGGGATGAGTAATGTGATGACTTTCTCAATGAGATTCTAAACCCGATTGGAGCAAGAATTGAGAAAATTAGTATGATACTCTCTCCATTGACTTGGGTTTTGAATGTAAAATAGGGTAAAGTGTAGTTCCCAAACACCCCAAAGAAAAAATCCAAATTCTAGAGTTTCATAAAAAAATACCTCCAACATTGAATGGATTATCTGATCACTTAATCATGGATAAATATATCTAATCCACTTAGAAGATATTATAAATCCTTAAATGTTATATGAAATAGAAGTTTATAATTATAGTTTATCATATGAAGGGAGAATCCAATGAGTTGTGGGAATTGATAAAAAATTTCAATCTTGATCATGATATTGAAGTGATGTAGTGCAAGCTATTATGGAAAATGTATTTTGATGAATATTTTCCTCAGAATCTCTTATATAAAATAGAAATAGATTTTCTTTCCCTCTTGTAAAAGGACATATAATATATTAATTAATATTTGGAAAACATCAAAAGGCTATCATGATACACATTAGGCTGTGTCGTTACTCTTGAATTCAAGGTTGACCAGTTATTTAGTGGGCTATAAACTTCTCTAAAAAAAGATTTGCTGATCTGTGAAATTGATAGCTATGAGAAAATTGTATTATGTTCCCTTAATGTCTAAATGGAGATAAGATAATCTATATGGTATCATGGGGATAAAAACTAGAAACAAGAGTTTAATTCTAGTGTTTTGATGGATAAATCTAATGGTACTATGAAATTTCAGCAGCTAACCTGTCGACGGTGAAGAAAAAAGAACTCCAAAAATTGAATAAGGAGGATGATGAAATTATTTAGCTGAACAAAGGAATGAAAACATACACGAAATTAAATACAGAATGGCCCACTAATGCGATAACAGGATGGAATGATTTTTTCATCCTCTAATGCATTTTCCATTGCATCAACCACATGGAATGAAGGTACATTAAAAACCAATTCCCTTAGGAAATGGTTTTTAGAGGAAACCGACAGCCTCCAAGGTATAAGGGGATATATTTTGTAACCCCTACGCCTGAGGTGGATCCAAAAAATGAACTAACAACATGTACTATATTTATTCAATCAATTGTAGCATGCATACTTTATTATTCTGGTTCCACGCATTCATTCATATCATGAATGTTGAGTAAAATAATTTAAACACCACAAAAAATCATGGAGTTGGAAATTTCATTGAAAATTGAAATTGGTGAAATTATTTCATCCTATGAATGTAACTCCTCCCCTGCCACAGTTTGTTGAATGAACATCCTAGAGAAACTTATTATACTCAATTTAGTGGAATTTGATGAAATTATGTGTATGGATTGTCTTTCATTATATAGAGCCCAAATAAATTTCCGTTTGAAGGAAATGAATCTCTATGAAGAGAATCAACCCCTGATTTCATACAAGTTAATGGGGGTGGGTGAATCTTATATATGACCAACTCATCAAGCATGGACATTATTTCCTTATGAGATATACCATATACATAAAATGATTGAGCCTATTAAAATAACCATCTTTTAAGACATAATTATTGTAAGGGAATGCACTGATGTGATTCCTGAGGAATCACATGGTCTTTCTCCAAGACAAGAGGTTAAACTTTTAATCATGATCATGTCTATGGAATTACCATTATCCCATCATCCATAATGAATAGATATGGTGGATATTTTGGTGCAGAAAAATGAACTATTGGATAATCTAGATAAAGGGTTTATATTCCCTTGTTCATTATCATGGGGTGAACTATTCTTGTTAATTTAGAAGAATGATGGGCCAATGCACATTTTTATTGTTTATCATGAGCTCAACAAGATCATTGTAAAGAACAAGTATCCTCTACCACAGATTAATGATTTGTTTTATTAGCTATATGGAGAAAAATACATCCCCAAATTGTATTGTTGGTCAAGATATTACCATGTCAGAGAGAAGAATGAGGATATCCATAAAACAACTTTTTCATTCAATTTAAGAGAACTATGAGTTCATAGTAATACCATTTAAACTCACAAATGAATCATCAATAATAATGGAATTTATGAATAGAGTATTTAGAAATTACGTTGACATAATTTTGGTAGTCTTTTTAGATGATATTCTAATATACATTAAAATCAAGGAGGAGCATGAGGAGCATATGAGTAATCTGATAAACAAAATGAGAATTAGTAGGTATTATACTATGTACAAAAAATGTGAGTTAGGGTTGAATGATGTCTTATTATTGAAGAATATCATGAAATAAATGGGATACTTTTGTTACCTATAATGATAGAAGTAATTGAATTATTTACAAAGATAATATATATGACATATATACGTTGATTACTTGGGTTAGCTGGGGACTATCATCAATTTTTGAGAAATATCTCCCGATTTTCAAACCATCTATCCATGCTAACAAAGAAGGGAGTAATGATTTCATGGAATGATGACTGTGAAGAGTGATTCAAGGAGATGAACAGAATGATTTTTACTACTCTTGAATTCACAATACCCTGAAGTGGAGAAAATTTCTCAGAATTCAATGATTCTTTGAAGAAGGGATAAGAATGTGTGTAAATGTTGAATGAAAATGTAATATCATATGATTCAAAAAAGTTGAATGTTAATTAATAAAACAACCAAATGGATGACATGGTGTTGGCAGAAGTGATATTCACCTTGAAAATATGGTTACATTACCTCATTGGGGAGAATTATTAAATATATATGTCTCAACTAAATCCTGAAGTATATATTAACAGGTAAAAATATGAATATTGGCCAAAAAAGATTGTTATTTCAGATAAAATACTATAACTTATCAATCCAATACCAAATTGATAATGTGAATAGTATAGATGATTCTTTAATTAGAATGGATCCGTAAATTCAATCATTAATTATAATTGGGAGGGATAAAATCTTATTATATTTGGAATGGATTGAAATGAGAATCATATAATAAAGAACATAATAAATCCATTCACAAATTACTTCTCAATAAAATATTTTCGAGAGGATTAAAGATGCTCAAAGGGATGATGTGGGAATTTAGAAGAATGTAAAAACTACATGAAAATGAAAATATGTTTAATCGAATGTTATTGAAGAATGAGTATTGAAACATGGGTCAAGAAAATGTGCACCATAAAATCCTAAGATAATGATGGATATTTTGGATGATTCACATATTTGAACATTCACCATACACCTATGATTCAAAAGATGTTTTGAGATATCTAAATAATCTATTGGTGCAAAAATATGATGAAGGAGATCATGCAGTATACATCAAGATGTTTAGTATTCCACAAATTAAAGTTGAAATGAAAAAAAATCTTAAGAGATGATGCAACCGTTACCTACATGCTCATGTAAATAATAGAACATCACCACATACTTCCTCAGTAAAAATTCTATGATATCCATGGGAAACAATGTTGAATGGGTTGTAGTGGATCGTCTTATGAATACATCTCAATTTATCACAGTTTGAGGGGATTTATCATTGCATCAATGTGAATATAAATACATTAGAGAAGAGTCATGTATTCATTGTGTACCACTATCAATGTTATCTGATTGAGATCCAAGATTCACTTCTATGTTCTGGAAAAGTCTCAAACACACATTAAATAAGGAGTTGAATTCCACTACGACTTATGACGCTAAAATTGATGACCAATCCAAACAGACTATCCAAACACTTGGGGACATATTGATAAAATTATCAATCAAATTAATAGATTTAAGGGACCAATATCTTCTTCATGTTGAGTTTTATTGTGACACCGGTTCCCAATCAAGCATCAAGATGGCTCCCAATGAAGCAATTTTTTTTAAGAGGTGTGCATCATGAAGTTGGGGAATTTAAACTGATAGGTCCTGAAATGATTGAGGAAATGGATGAAAAGGTTCAGATAATTTATAATCACATACATCATGCTTCTATTTGACAAAGAATAAATGATTACAATCATTGTAGAGACCTAGATATTTTTGTTGTGAACATGGTATTCATCATCATATCTTTATGGAAGAATGTGATGAGAGTTGGGAGGAAGTGGATGCTTAGTATTTGGAACATCAACCCTTTTAGGATGCTTGATCATATTAGAGACGTGGTTTATAAACCTCAAATCCCACCGAGCCTTTCTAATGTACATGATGTATTTTATGTATCCCTCTTAAAAAAGTTCATACCATACCCCGTACATGTACTCAATTCGTAGGTGGTACCTATGGATAATGATCTCTCATATGAAGTTTAGTTGGTGAATATCGGATATCATGGAGAAATATATCCAAAAAATAGGACAATTAACCTTTTCAAAGTGTTGTGTTGAAAGCACAATTTATATTAAGAAATGTGGGAACTAGTGGAGTTGATTGAATAGAGTAACCCTCATCTATTTTAGTGTGTAAAAAATAAATTTTTATGATAAAATTTCTTTTGTGCGGAGGATGGTAACAATCCAAACTATTATCAATATAACCCCCTGTTAATTTATTTAAATTTATTATTATATATTATGGTTATAGAAAAAACATACACTTATTTGGTTTTATTATATTTTATCAGATTTAATTTATAGTTATGAAGGAAAACCATTGATAATATATCCATTGAATAGCGATCACATGATTATTATAAATATTAAGATTCAACAAATACAATTGTCACACACAAATGAAGTGATGGACTCAATAAGTAGGATCGTACAATTTGATTCCATTTATGAAAACACCCTTGGGAGATAGGATTTCTGGGATTTTCCCTCACCTATCCAAAGAAGAGATTCTAAACCATAAGCAGGAGTGGAACCGTTTTCAGGATAAGTTCATGATCATCGAGATAATGACCCAAACATTGTTCACTAAATAACCCCATGAAAGACCCACCTTCACAAACCTTACTTTTAGGGTATTTTCCCATGTATTAAATGGATATTTATCCAGACCATGGAAATATGAATATATTAAATGATTTTTTATAGTGTAATGAATATTTTTTTAACCTATTATTGTTATGTTGAATATAATTTCTACTTTGATATGAATGAGAAAATATATTTTTTTGTTAATATTAAATATAAATTAATCACCATAAGAATTAATTTAATTTTATAAATATATATTATTATAATATTTTTTATCAAATATAAATTATTATATATTTTTTATGACGTCAAATTTAATTTTTATAAGTGTTCAAAAAATGTTATTATCAAATCCCATAATTTCTTATAAAATGTTGATTTAATTTTAACAGTAAAAATTTAAATATTTATAAATATTTTAGATAAAATGAATATAATTTATGGATCAAAACAATCAAATTATCCAATAATAAATTATTCCTAATTTTTAGATAAAGATCATTTTTTGAGTAAAAAAATTATTATATAAATATACACTCTGTTTTATTACATCATAATGTCCCCAAAGTGATGTAGTTGTAATAATCAATGGGATCCATGAAAAAATAAATTTGTTAACATATAAAAATTTTAATTTATATTTATTTTATTTATTTCAAAATGCTATTTTGAATCCTCAAAAACTAGTAAAATATTTTAATGATTTAAAATAATTTCATTAAAAGTGTGACTCGTCTACACATAAGCAAATGTAATATTTTAAAAAATTACTACATTTGACATATAAAATAATAATAAAATCCCATTTATTATAAATAGTGGGTTGAAACCAAGGTATGGTTTGTGGATTTGGATTTTTTATTATGTAGAGGCCAAAACCTAAATAACAATGAATTTCCCCTTATTCCCTATATAAACCCAAACAGTCTCCCAATTATCTTGAATAATCCTCGTGGAGCAAATCCATACTCTGACCTCCACTCTATAGAGTCCTTGCAGAGCTCCCCACATTCTCCATAAACTCCTCACAATATTTTGGACTCACACACTCAAGTACGGGATCCTCACTTACTCATCCTCTATTCAATTCCATCACATTCTTTGAAATTTTTATTCTAAATTTTAATTCATTATATTGTTATTAATTTATAATCACTTCATTAATATAAAATTTATTTTATATGAATGTGAAGTCATTTATACTCTATCATTTTCATCCTTTACAATGTTGTTGCTATGTCAAAATTACACAAGGTAACTTCCACTCTCCCCTTTTTTTCTAATACTTCATTTTTTATGTCTAAAAATTTCTTATTTTACATATATTGATAAATTTTATCATATAACCTTCTAAATATCCATTTAATATATAAATTATGAGAGCATCCTTCCACTCAAATTTATCCTACTATGATCCTTTTTATATACCTATTACCATGCCGAAACATTATAAAGAATTCATCTGTTCAGATTCACATTGAAGAACTTATTTTATGTTGTATATTAAATTAAATTTTCCTATGTTAAAATACGTTCTTCCATATTACCCTTACAAAACATTATTTTTTAAATTATTATATACCCTTTCCATCTCATTAATATTCCCATGATTTGTTATGTACACCTATTGTGAAGCCCAAATATAGTAAGGATTCTTTTTTTTATTCCAGTTTATTAATTATCTTATACATTCTTTTTAAAAATATAAAATTATCAAATATTATTTTCAATGACAAAATTATTTTTTATTTTATATCTATGTCTTGATATACCCCTTTCACTTTTATCAAACCATTTTTACAAATCTTTATGTGACACTGTTATGCTGGCAAAATACCACCATAATCATCTAGGACAATACAATTATGTTGTCAATACCATACCTATTTTTTATAAAGGGTGTTGAAATTTATGCACATATAATTTTTGATTAGATACATAGACATAATTATTTCACAATCCTTAATTGGGGAATAAATTATTATGATGAATGAATACATGTTTTATGATATATGTGTACAACATAATCATAATATTGAAGTGAATGTGATTAGTGAACCCAAAAAGATCTCCAATGCATTGGGTAATATTAAATACCAGGATAGGTCACATTATGACAAGGATTGAACCTAATTCCTTTATGGTACTTTTTACACCCTGATGTCTTGGTATGTTTTTCCTTGACCTATGTTTATGTTTTAATGTTTTATGTAGTTTCCACATTTCCCGTGTTTTGATTATCTTACATTATCACGTCTCATTTTCATGTTTATGATACCTAGTCTTGTTATTCCCCATTTATATGCCTATTTTTAATCATGTATAATATTTTTCTTTTTATTCCATGTTTATTCCCTTCTTATTCTTTATATCACACCTCTTCGATATGATTGTCCCTAGGTTATCATATGTAATTTTAAAAGGCATGGAATTTCAGAAGCATGTAATGGATGTTTTCAATAATAATGTTGTATCCCAAGTTTATGATTTTATGATATGATGCTAATTACAAAATATACAATACATGTCGATATTTAGGGTTCCATAAAGTCATAAATTATATATTAAATTAGGAATTAATGTGTAATAATAAGAATAGTTTTTATAAGATGCCTCTGTGTATCCCTTGCTTGAATGTAAGAGACATGAAGTAATATTCACAATCCATTCCCATGGAGTACCTTGAGGGGTTTTAAAACCTAAATGGCTAATAATAATATGTCATTGTTTTCTATTTTAGTTCATGAAGCTCCTATATATTTACATTCATCATCATGGAAGAATATAACCCATCTATGAAAAGGAGAAAAAACTCTGACCATGCTAAAGTCGCATCCTCATAAGACTGGGTCACCAAAAACCACCATCCTCATGTTGAGCCACGTAGAAGGGACACAATAATGACCACAATTGGGTCTGATACTGTCTTGACCATATGGAAAACTCATTTCCCTAACTCAAGATAATCCTTAGCCACTAGTGATTATTGATTTCCTCAGAACCCATCAGATCTGTTTTACTGAAACTCATGAAATGAGATCAGCCTGAAAATCTCATCTGTTGGTACTATGGGTACCATATGATTCTCTAAAGGTGATATAGTTGGTGCACCACCTGATGTTATCATCTTTGGAATCTGTCCCTTTATCAGTGCCTTATCATGCAGTGGATCATCATCGTGATCCCTATAATGAATCCTAGATGGAATACACCATAAAGGCATCCATCAATTAAACATGTTTTACAACGGTTAATGGGAATATATAGAGAGGTGAATCAATGACACTAAAACCACAAACTATTACTATTTGATTTATGTGAAATTTTTTACCTTACAACTGGTGTTCTTATGTATCGAGTAGAAATTTATGTGATAATAGTAATGATGTATAGATACGTCGATTGCTACACAAACACTAGAGTCCCCTTCCAGAAATCAAAAAAAGAAACACTCCAAATTTTTCCTCAAACCAAAATAATTGACTGTAGTCCAATAGTAGAACTGACTCCTCTGAATCCACTCTATCAAAAACCATCCCGAAGGGGCCCGATTCATGACACCGCAAGCCCACATAAAATAGGCCATGTAATGGAGACTACCACCATGAAGGCTTATCACTAACCAAGTAGGGATTATATTAATTACATGTACACACACACAGATATCCATGACCATACAATGATGAAATATAAAATCAAATGAATAACCATTCATGCATACATCTAAATCCCATAACTAGAGTGCGTAAAGATGTGAAGGAAGGTAAACAAGTCCAAATATAATCCCACAAAAAATATTCTGATAACAAGTCCATCTTGAAAGATATAATGATGAATTCTATCAAGGTAATACATGAACACACCTTGGTCATGATAGTCTCACTATGCACTATATTGTCCTATTCCATAATGGAAACATTCAAATCGTCACTTTTCTATAGAAGATATGTCACATTCTGGAAAATCTTATGATGGGGTGAGTATAACAATATCTAGCTGGACACCGCAAAACCAAAAACCATAAAAATGGAATACAGTCTTATCTACATAGGTATATGTGAAAATCAAATATATCAAGAATATATATACATAATAAAAAAAATAAATATAGTATAATGTTAAGTCAAAATCATGATTCCAACCTAGGATTCCAACCCCAAGGTTCCATATAGCAGTCATCCAAGAGAACACACACCTATGTCTGGTAACATTGATGACATCCATATAAGTGGTAATTTTATTTGGATCCTTCCATTATTAGTACATGATACATGTTTTAATAGATATGATATACAGATTAGGATCAATCACAAGGCCATGAGGGATACCAACAAATCATGCTAGGTAAACATGTTATGTAGGTAATCAGAACCCAAACAGAGTTGTTCATGATGATATGAAGAACTCCAACTTGGGAAAAGAAATACAAAAATAGGATAACACAATGGGAATCTCAAAGGGATTCCGACAAATCTATCAAAGAATTCAAAATTAAGGGATCATTATCCTAGGAGTACGAGGTTATTCCATAGTAACCCTCAATGAGTGGATTTGGGGAATGAAGGTTGATGAAACTTATCGAAGATATGGAGGGTAAGGAATTCAATAAAACTTCTTAGGAGTACATGGTGTGTAGTAGCGTTACACATCATGTTACCTTGATACCTGGATCTACCAGTGTAACTATCCCGTGTACCATGTCTATGTGAAATCACATAGCATAACGATTCCTTTGTACATTAAACTATTTCCTATCACATAACACAACCCATGTGTGTCTCTCTTCTCTATTTCCGTGTTAGAGTAAATGACATGCTCTGACCTATGCATTCAATATCATGTCGGTGTTTCCTTTGAGGTAAACACTGAGATCACCAAAGGGGGCACATGACATTGGATGTGGTCACATTCAATGTGATATTTATCACCATTCCAAAACCCTGTCTTCAACTATGACTTTCCCACATTCCATTAGCCATTGAGTTAAACTATTTTTATTTTACAATTTCTTGAAATTACAGATATCGAATCCCTATATGTTCTTATACCATATAACATTGATTTGGAGACCTCCTTGACAATAAATTGTGAACCAATAAACTTTTTCCATTTAATTCATTAGAGAAACAAGATTGTTCTTCATTATTCATTTCACACTGATGAATGAAAAGTTAGTTATAAAAAACAATCTAATTAGCCTCTAAATCTAATGTTTCACCACCTTCATGTCATTCCATGTCTGGATTGAGAATATTATATCATTACAACAAGAAATGGGCGTGCAATGATCGATTTCCCCAGGATATGTCAAACTATGGTACAAATGAAGAACACATATGATGAAAATAAAATTGGGGGATAAAAAACAAGAACAATCAAGTGGAATGGATCTCAATCGATGTTTATGTCGACCTTGATTCATTACTAACAAAACAATGAAAGAATAATGAAGAATTAAATCCAAAAAAATTTATCACAAATCTTGATTACTCTATCTTATCCCATAATATGCTCGATCCAGAGATCATTCTTTTTTTTGATTCATCTATGTTCATAATAAAGCCAAAATATGTAATGAAAACCCAATAATATAATGTCCAATATTGATTTAGCTTGATTTTTGAAAAATATTGGAGATGTTCAGTGATCATTGGAGAGGTCCTTGGAGTTGGACTTGCACTGGTCATTGATCTTCAATATGGTCATCATCTATTAATATAATCTCTTATAATAGATTTAATTGATCTTTTCAATTCATATCATTATGTGGCGATCCTTAAAAATTTTACACATGAGAAAATTTAATTAATGAAATTAGGTCACTATGTAAAAAAGAAAAAAAATTATTTAATTATTTTACTCATTTTAAATACATGATGAATTTTACACAAACACTATATACCAACAAATGTTATGTATCCCTTAGGGTAAACACTATATTTTAAACTCATTGGTCCCCTTCTAGTTCAAATCCAGGCACCCATTTATGTGTTATTGCACATTTTTAATAAATCTATTTGCAAGAGCAATTTAATATATTTCAAACAATATTTCAGGCACATCAGGTCATATAATGAAAATCACTCCCGATGAATTTTCTCTATAACAATCCATAAAATTTTCAAAAATAATACATTTAAAATATGACTCATTATGCAAACCTCTACTCTTGAAAATGTGGTGCATCATACACCCAGTTCACCAATGTAACACACACTTCCATTATGTGGTGCCCAAAATAGTGCATGGTAGAATCATATGAAATTGTAAAATAAGTGGGTAACAAACACCTTCACAAACATGTGGAGCCAACACATAGAATACACTCAAAGAACTATTGGGCAGTTCAAAAATACACTAGAAAAAAGTACCCCCTTTTCATTAAAAGGAAATTTTGAGCATCCTTTAAAAAATATAATATAATCCATTTAAGTTTTATGAACCAAAACTTTTACAAAAATTGATAAACGTTACAACATTAAAAACACTCATTTAATATTATTTAATTCAACAAAATTAGTTTCCATATCAAAAATATTTACATGAATTCCTCTTTACCACAAGTAAATCATAGTAAATGAATTAAATTAAATCCCCCAAAAATAAAATAAATTAAAAAAAACACAATATCAACTTCATACTTCATGACATTGGTTCCAAAAATAATATTATTCTCATAAATTTCATCCATAATTTTTGGATTCAACAAAAATATTTGTCTAACTTATTTCATCATAACATCATTTACACTTTTTGAATCAACATATTTCCATTTTACTCCCATTATGTTTATCATATCTTCCTCACATCCATACAGAATATTCTAAGTATTTCTATTATGATTATATTCATTTTCCGCTAAAGTGATGTCTAATATTTAAGAAACATTTTCAATCAATTTATTGAAAAATGTATATACCTTACACTAAAATGAATATCCTAGGAAAATTCCCCCATCTCTACAAGACTCATACTTCCTATGATTATTTTATTGAGAATTATGAACATAAAAATTTAAATTACAATATATTTTATAGTTGGGTTTTTTGAAAAAAATATCATATAGAGTCATTTATTCCACCAAACACAGTATTGAATTGTTAGAAACATATTTTGAAGTCATAAATGATTCCTTATATAAAATCTATATTATGACTTTTTAATATGAATACTTAAATCCATATTTATGGTGAAATGGTTTCTCCTATAAACTAAACTATTTCTTAATAAGAGTTATCTACACTAAGACTTGGGTTATTATCAAATATTTATCTGATAATAGTCAATAAGAATTTTTTAAAACCCAACACCATTATCAATATAGTATTTTATAATTTTTTACCTCGTCATCATTTCATACATCGTCAAATAATGGGTAATGTATCATAAAACCTCAAAATATTTTCTAAGAAACATCAACCAAGCCATCATGTCATAATATTTACTTAACAGAGAATAGTACCTTTTTCTATCAATGGAAATTGGTGATATGGTTTCACAAAAATCAACATGCATCAACTCAAGAACCATTGATTGCATCATATATTTTGATATTCAAACCTTCTAAAAAATCATCAATTTTTAAAAAAAATTGCATTTATGTATATGATAAAGTGATTTTTAGGGAGATAATGGGAATAGTTTCTTTCTGAAAGACCCCAAAAATAGTTTTTTAATAATTTTATAATTCATTTATGCAATAATATGTTTTTTATTAATTGGAAATAAATCATATGTTTCATATCTATTATAAATGTATATATTATTCTTCATGCATTTTACTTAGATTATGATAAAATTTTAATTTACCTTAAATATGCAGCTCTTCTTAGTAGCCCTTATTTCACAATAAGTGTCACACCATTGACTGAAATATATCAAGGTATGACTAAGGCCTCTGAGAACAATGATTTCTATGTGTATCATGTGTTTACCCCTAGAATGTGCTTATCTTGACCCCATAATATTAAATTATTCATAATTTAAATAAATGATGATCCATTATTTCTTGTACCAAATTATTGTTACAAGATAATTATTCCATGAAATATGGGAACTAAATCCATTGTTAGTAACTCATTTTTCAATATAATCTAATGATTTCAGGGGAATATCTAGTACTACTACTTTCTCATCTCTTTTAATTTTCACCCAGAGTTTTAAATTTAGAATTGGTGATGATTGGAATGTGTAATACTTCATCAAATATGGTAGTATAAATTCATCTTGGAATGATATAAATATATTTTATGTTCTCATCCCACATGATTATTCATTGACTTTTTATATATAAAAACATTAGGTATTTATAAGTAAATTCTTTACATCATTGATGAGAATTAATTATTCATACATCCATTTACACCACAATAGATATAGTGATCACTGATACTATATCATTAATGTTCAACCCTACTCAGTTGTTTTTTTAATCTTATACCCTCCAATACCTCTTATATTTGGAACTCCTATTTTGAGAGTGTGTCATATTTTATTAATAATAACACTTAATTTTATTGTGCTCTTGTGTTCCCATAAAACAACATCGGGGGTTTTTTTCATTCCTTGAGAATATTTATTCTGAGTTACTCCCAGATATACCATTAACCTTAGAGTAGGTGCTTTTATCTTGGAATCATACAATACTAGATTATGGTTGTGAAAAAATCCTTAAACTATCTTTTTCATTCAGATGTGTCTTTTTACTCCACAAACAAATATTTCACTATTTATTTTACATACATTATTTGATTTTGTTTTCACTATATCCCATTAAATATTATTTCTTGATGCCACATTGGGAGTCAAGAATATTTCTAGATATTCTACTTTTCACCACATACCTATAACTTATCCTTCAAATTATTCGTTAAATTTGACTAAATATTCAACTATGTCTATCAAACTATTTATAATCTATATTATCCCTTTGACCTTGTGCATGAAATCAAACACTTTGTCTATGATTTTTAGTATTTTAAACTGATAATTTCAATTTATACTCTTAACATGGAATTATTTTCATCATTATTCTACATATAGTGGTTGTCATCATAAATCACTCTATAGAAATTATTTATTTTGTATTTTTAAGAATCTATCTCTTTGGGAGAAGCTTCAATCACTATATTGAGATCAAATATCCTTTCTACATCTATAACATAATTACGGATGTCTTACTTAGTTTTTTAATTTTATAACATCGTTATGAGAAAATATTTTTTACGTATTTTTTTCTCTCAATCTCTATTATCTCTTTTTTATTCTAAGAATTTTCCTTTAATTAAGGCATAATTTCTTTCTAAAATAAATTAATCATAATATTTATCGCACCTTTCACATTAGTTGATGATTTATTTTTTGGAACTTCATTATCCTCATTATCTTCTTCAAAAATATTGGGAAATATTTCCATAACATTCCTATCTTCTCACATCAAAATCACACAAGTGGATGTTTCTTTTTTATCATTCTTTTACCCCTTTTAAAATTCAAGGAAAGGAATTAAATTGATTTATCTTCATCTACACATATTAGATTAATCTCTATGAATAGTTTATTTATATCATTGAATACTATATTCGAATAATTTACATTCTCCAAAACCACATTATCATCATTTTTCATTTCAGAAGAAGAAGGACTAGTATGAACACTATCGAATATGAGATACTTAAAATCATAATCATAATGAGTAAATAATTGTTCATTAAGCCAATGTATAAATATTATAAAGATTCATTTTATTGTTTTAATATCATAATGTGTTTCTCCAAGACCTTTTAAATCCTACACAATACTATTTACATGAGCAATGAATATATTTATAAATTCATTCAAGTGTATCCTCAAGTTCTTGTACTTGTTCTATAGAACCTATAATTTAAATTCTCATACTTTAGTGTCACCTTTGTAGATGTTAATCATTTTTACAACATATTATGTGACTATTTGCATAACATTATTTTCACTTTTATTGTTTTAGATAAAGAATACCTAAAATAATTTATTCATCTATAATTAGTTTCCAGTTCTTTATGGTGTCCTTATTATAAATCCCCAAAATATTTAATGACCAATATTAAATTTTTAATAGATTTATATACATATATATATAAGGATTGTATATAGTTTTTCATTTTATTCTTCCATTGTTGAAAGTAATTTCCTTCAAATATTTAAATCGATTTGTGATTAGCTATATACTTGGAATACACTAAGGGATATTGAATTAAATTAAAAATTATATTTAATACTAATTTTTTTTCAAAGATAGGTATAAAATCCTGTGAGTGAATTAACAAATGAGAAATTAAAATACTCATCCTTGAGGAATTTATTTCATCATCCAAGAAAACACATCACTCTATATATATTGAAACAAAATATGAAAAAAATGAAATACAATAGAGAGACAAAAAATATTACTTAGTTCACCAAAACTATTAAAATCCATGTTGTATAAAAATTAAACGTGTTAATGTACCAAAATACTTGAAGTGTAATGATATTAGAATTTTCTAAGTGAACTCACTACCCCCTTGACATATAACCATTCTCACTTCAAAGTAATCATCACACTCTCAACTAAAAGAGATAACTAATATTTCATAAAAATGTTCATATTACCTATAATATCACTGAATTGGTTTATACTGATTTTGGTATGACATGAAGATCTTCTATTATCATTGGAATTAGATCCTCTATAATCCGTAAAATATTCATTATAGGTTATACATTAACGAACTATCCTTCATTAAATTAAATAGGAGAATTAAACTAATTTTAAGTCCCTCATGGGTTTCCTTTAAAAATATTCTCCTCAAACTATCTCTTTCATTTAGTTTCTTCCAAAAAATTCCGCTTTCATGAACTTCCTTTATGGATGTTCTTAGTAGAATATATCACATCTAGAGATTCTTATCCATAAATGATTGGTTAATTTTCTGACTCCATTAATATGTAGTTTCATGAGTCTAGCTTATAAAATTCAACTAATAAATTTCTCGTGAACTATCATTCATTAAATAATATATTTTCAAGCAATTATCTAACATACACTACATTATGAACAATTTCATTGTGAAATTATATTAGTGATACCTGATATTAATATTAATTATCAACTATAAATTTATTACTCACTTCTTAATAAGTCTTATAATTTTATTTTTATAGTAAAATAATTCTAAAAAATGATAATAAAAAAATTACGGTTAATTTATTCTTAAAAAAACTCATTTCATGCAATTTTCCATACACTGACTACATACCATCACCATCACTTAGAAGAAAATGACATAAGATATTCTATATTATTCTACTATATATGGCATAAAAAATCCTCCACATAACTCATTTTATATTTCACACTACTCCCATGTGATTTTATTTCATTTTGTATTGTTTCTTGAAGAAATTAATTGAGGGATTCATGTAGAGCACTCCATCACTATTCAAAAAAAAATTCATACATAATGTAAATGAAATGGATTATGTAAATCAATAATGTATAAAAAATCTGCATGAATTAATTATGTGTACCTATTTATGTTTTTTCACGTGCTACATGACAATATTGTACTTTATGAGAAGAAATTATTTGAGAACTTCATCACTTTTCATATTTTCTATATAAATACCAAAATTCATTCAAATTAATCTAATAAAAACTCATTATATTACATTGTTGAAAAACACACTCAATATTTTTCCACCATATTTTCAATAATTTCTTACTATTTTAAAAAATGTGAAAACCCAAAAACTTAAAAATTTAACCCCATTGGATTTTAACCAAAAGATATTGTAACTCAAACGGATTCACGAACATGTCTTAAATATATAAAATATTCATTTATTCATCATCAATACTACTTGAGGGATGAGATTTAATTCTATCCTACTGAATAATGTAAAACCAAACATGTCATTAGTATTTACCATTTATTACTATCATGTCAAAAATTGGATCACAATGACTCAAAATATACTAGTATAGGGGTGCATCAAGTACAATGAAAATTTTGTAAAATGTCATTAATTAAAAATAGATTCAAAAAATTCATATTTAAATTTTTTTATAGTCTAAAAACTTCTTCTATAGTTGTCTCAAATATATCATATTAAGGGATGGTTATCTCAACATTAACTAAATATGGTATATATGTAAACATTTAAATGATATTTAGTGATGGTATCAACCACTTCTAGTTAGTTATTTAAATATAAACCTAAAATAAATATGAAATAGCAAAAAAAAATATTACATTTACTATTTTAATATACTTCATAAAAAATAATATTGAAAAATAATAATTAAAATTTATCCAACCAATATAACATATAAAAATAAAATACTTTTATATGTCAACACACAAAAGGAATCATTATATAACATAACTATAAAACATGATAAAAATATGAAGAAGAATATCTTTCAGTAATATAGAATATTATAAAATATTACCAAAAACATCAATCCCCCATTTTACTACATCAATGAAATGACATCATTCTCCCCAGATAGATCATGTTGCTCATCTCCTCATTAGTAACTTCATTCCAACAGTGCCATGATTTAATGTAGTGAAAATCACATTAATAATTTGTGTATTCTAATAGTAAATTAAATTAAATTCAAAATATAATTTTTATATTTTTACTACTACCAATTTTAATCGATGATAGAATTCAATTTTATATAATAAATTTTTATTTAACAATAAAAAAATTAAAAATAAATATGACATTACACTGGTTCGATAACTATAATAGTTATTGTTTCATATAGGAAACCATAATTTAGACCTCTGACAATATTTTTCATGGATCAAATGACCAAACTAAATTTTAAACCAAAATTCTTCTAAATCCAATACTATTTAACTTATTGAACCTTTTTGTATTAAACTAGTATTTATATTTTTACAAAATAAAAATATTTTATATATCCCAAATTCATCATACTATAAAACTATACTCCATTCATTAAATTTACAAATATTATATATATATAATAAGTGACTTCTTTTTAATTAAATGATCATGTTGTCAGTTCATCGTTTTATATGAGTTACTAAAGAATCTAAAATCCTTAGGGTTATACTCAACATCAATTAATAAAAATTAATTATGTGTAAGGAAAAATAAATCACATATAACATATATTATATGGTTGTTATATTTCTTTATAATTATGTTTTTGTAAAGAATTAGGAAACACTTGTAAAAAATGAAAATAAAAAAATTTAGAACATAAGTGTTAATTTATAAAATTTTATTCCCAAATATCCCTTATCTCAATCACTATTTTTTAGAATAATCACCATCATCCTCGATAACAAAAATATATATAAGAAAATATTAAAAGTTGAGAATAAATTATCTTATGTACTAATACATGATATATTATCTTCAAAAATATACTTCAGTACACACATATCCCTCTTTTCTTTATGACCACAAATATATGTCCCCCCCTATAGGTGATGTTGATGAAAAATATGTATGTGAAGTATGAAATACCTATGATGGAGATAGCACTCAAATCATAACCCTAAAATTACCATAATTATCATTTTCTAAAAATGATATATAGCCTCGTCGAGGGATATTGAATCTGACATAAATGCATTGTCATATCACACATCATTGAGTTTACAATACAAAATAAATAACATAATATAAAATGTTATTTAATAACAGAAAATGGTAATTAAAATTTCATTCCCAATTTATTCAGAAGAATCATTTACATAACTTCCATAAATGTTTTTTGGTGAATAAACCACACCATTGTCTATCCAACATGACAACCCACGTACTTTAATAGTATAAAAAATAATAACGTAAAATATATTAAAATTTTATTAACTTATATTGTATTGATATAAAATTTAATAAATTAAACGTAATTATGCAATATCATTTCTAGGAAATTAATTTACCAAAATGTGTTGGGATTTTTTTCTTCTCTCATCTAGGTGTAATTTTTACGAAACACACTTAAAATAATTATATTTAAATAAATCATGAGTGTTTATTAAGATACTGTTATTATTGTACTGACATATTATAATACACTAGATGTTATTCAACATGGTGATTTTAAAAAACAACATCCAATAATCCAAAGGCACAACATCAAGTACCTACATATACATACATGGATTTGATAGACATGTTTTATTAAATTCATTTCACATTCTTTAAATACAATGTTTTAATATCATGAATAAGCCTTTTAATTTTCTAGGATGTGAAATCACATCACAAAAAAATTGAACAATATTGAAATTCTATTTCATCACATGGGTGAAAAGGATTTAAAAGAAAATATCATATAAGTAAAACAGGAAAAAAAATTAAATAGTCCATGGATTGAAAATCTATTGAAAGGTCGTTCAGACATGAACTCTTTAGAAGTGTTGGTTCATAGGGTAACTGCACATCATACCTTATTTCTAACTTGTGCATCAACTAGTGTGACACCCCTGAATAAAACAACCGAGCGAAAGAGTTCCTTCACCCATGGTCCCATACTTACCTATAAATAGGACCATCGAGTCTTCATGTGCATGGATGAAATTTAATTAAGTCATCATGATGCTCTTCTTTCCCTATACTTTCGTCTAATACCTCCAAAACATCTAGGTATTTATCTAAAACCTAAAGAAGAGATAATTCAATAGGGGAAATGAAATTAATTTCCACATAGGGTTTAAATACATAACACATATACTAGGCATATTCTGCCCCAATTAATTAAAAAAAATTAGTGTGAGGTCCCCTTACCTAATCAGGACCAGTGAAAGCCACATTTAAAAACATTGATGGATACACTTGAACGATTGAAAAAATAATCACCCATTTGTGATTTCCCTAATGGTCCATCACCCAAGGTACTACCACCATGCACATAACCACTAGATTGAAGAAACCCCTACATGATACTCCATTTTCTCACCCATTCATACTTATGTGGCCATCCCTTAGTTTTCCTCATACCATATCCAGTGTGAGAATATTATTATTTTATCTTCAAATCAATCCATGGAAGGGATTCTGTTCCTTTGGGTCTCTTATTTGAGAGGGACCAAATTTATATATCCACCAAAGACTCCCAATATGAAATTATATTAAGAGGGAAAAACTAGTGTGTCTCCCATTTGTATTTCCATTCCATTGCTCAGATTTTTCCTAAAAATTTCCTACATGATGTTAACGTTCCTTATGGTGCATGAATATTTTCATTCATTCACTCATGAGGACTGTAATCCTGGATAAGGTTTCAAGTTGTTCCTAATCTTGAATATATGGGAATAGACCATGGAATAACCTTGTCATCTGTAATTCCTTGAGCCTTTATTTATATTAAGGAAGGAAAAGAATAATACTTACATTTCTTTTTAACATGACATTATATCCTACTACATATTAGTGGAATCAAATTTAGGGAATCCCCTTAGAGTAAGTCCCTTTCCTTTCTTGAGGGATGTTTGAATTTTTCTCATCTTCATATCTTGGTCACTAAATTAGAAAGTGGATGGGAACAAGAGTCCCCTCCTATCTTCCATACCCTTATCATATTCTATAAGCGGAGGAGGATAAGTTTTTTTTGCTGGATCTTCACCCCTTTTTTCTATCACATTCAAGAAATACACATCCCATCTCAGGCAGACATAGGGGATAACCATGGCCATGGAATCCCCATCATTAGATACATATTTATTATGGGAATCAACCTTTGAATAATCCTCTCACCTTCCTTCAGATTGTCTCTATAATAATGGGATCTTAAAGCTAGGTATATGACTCCATGGAAAGTGTGGATTGTGTGGTTTCTTTGATATTTGGTTTCCTCTTGTTTCTCACTCTGAGAATGACATGCATAAGAATATAGGGTATTGATGGTCCTAATATTCACATGATCTTGAGCTGAACGAGGATCCTACATAGGATTAATCCCCAAGATCCATAATATGGGCATCCCTTTAAAGATTAATCTCCCATCACACTATCCTATCAGAATCATCCTTAGGAGTAAGACATATTAAAATTATTCAACAAGATTTTACATGGTATAATCCCTAGTACCTCATACATGTGAATCATTCCAGGTGTATTCAACAAAAAAATATAGGACTACTAATTTGTATAATCCCCAAAAACTCACTAATATTGGAATCTACCTTAGGATTAATCCCCAATCAATGCTAATCTATGTGATTCATTCTCATAATAACACCCCTATCATAAACCCATCTCACCAGTGCATCCTATTTGGGAGTAATCCCCAACTTAATCCCCCCAAAGGGTTATAATCCCCTAAAATATTAACCACTATAGGTTCTCCATACACCGGAGACATCATATCCAAAATATGTGGGATTTAATTCCCAAAATAATGGGATATGTATGAAGCCTCTCTATGGTTCTACTATAATGCCCAAAAAGAACACTTCTGTCTCTAGTCCATATTCCATGTATAGTAAATTTTAACATAGAATTGATATCCCTTCAACACTCCATAGGTGACATCACCATAAGTCCCACACCCGAATATTGAATAGGAACATTTCACCTAGATATCATTGGATCATGATGTAAAACTATAATGTTAGCTTGTTATCTATTGAAAGTAAATGAAATGATGTTCCCCAATAAGATGAACCAAACTAAATGTTTTAAAATTAAATTCACAAGTATACATAGTAATACCATCCATGGGTTTGATCCCAACACGAAAAAAACTCTCTTATCCATGGATGACGATACACACCGGAGTACCTCACTGTTTGTCTAGAAAACCAACATCATCGAAACGACTACCAAAGAATATCTAATCGATACGTAATGAAGTTTACATTTTTTGGGAATCTCGGATTCAAGTAGCCATCTCTATTGATGAAGAACCTCAGATTCTTATAAGTGATTTTATGTTATATACATCTTAATAGTTGAATTATAATTAATGTGTCACATGCATCATACTAGGGAAATAAATTGTGAATTCATGAACATATTTTAAATCTATAAGAGTGTCCTAGATTGGAAAAAAATTCCCCACAAAGGGGGTGATGATCCAGACCTCACATCCTCTTTAACAATTTGATTTTTAAGTATCATTGTCCTATTTTCCCAATTATAACATTCCGTTGAAATATAGGGCCCCATGAATAAAGAACTATTGTGTGCTTCTAGTTCCATGAACAATCTCATTGGAAACTGTTCAGAAATAGTGGAACTAATGTGAATGATTGGGAAAGACTCACACCACCTAAAATTGAAAATTCAGAGAACATGAATTTTTGTAGAAGAAGTAAAAAACTGTGTAGTTGAAGTTAATACTTAACCAAGAAGATAATATCTCCCATTTTAGGTGCATTTCACTCTCATAAATGGATGAGGTCCAAAAATGAAAATCAATTATGCATGTGTTTATTCAAATGATATTATCCTTTCATGTTATTTTTAATTTTTTTCATATATTCCAGGCACATTTTATTTGAACTCCCTTCCAACCAATGGTGTCCTAAAATTTTTCAATATCATACATCATGACTATGGTTATTTCCATGTCTTCAGCCAAGAATATGTTGTACTCACCAAACCATCATCTTAAAAAACATGTCTCTAATGAACTGTTCTAAAAATATCATCAATAAAATAGCATTTTGGCCATGGAGGGCGCTTGATAGGCACTCTAGGTCACTGAGACGCACAACTAGTTTAGTGATCGATGAATGGTGATCCAAAATAAGAAGGTACAGACCATTATCTTCAATATTTTCAGGTGATTATCATCAGAATGTGATAAAAAATCCCGTCTAGTATCATAGATAGGTTGATGGAGAGGACAAATAAGACCTGATATAGAATACACTAGTGTTATTCCAAAAGGATCCTACAAAAAATGGCCAATTCTAATATTGTAAGGTAGTGGACACTCAACAAGATTAGGGAACCACCATCAATTGTGTGGACCATGACATTTAGACCTATTAATTCAAGATGGACCAATGGGGAAATATACTTTTCATCAAGAAGTAGGTGTACATCTATTCCCCCTCTAAAGAAACCCATCATCCAAATTTGGTGTAAAATTGTGAGTGTGAATAGAAATCCACAAGAATTAATTTTTATGGACAACAGACTCATCTAGAAGCACAAAATGAATCCCACCATCCAAATATGAAGGAAATTTATGAACAAGATCATTTTCCTACATGTACCCAAAAATACTTCTAGTAGCTTCTTTCGAAAGCATTCAATGAATCACATCCACCATATTGGGAAGAAAACCGCAAGCAAGAGCATATAGTTTCTTGCAGTAATCAAGTATACTAGTAGTTTCATCATTCATCCCACATAGAACTTATATATAAATTCCCATCAATAAGTAGGATGAAGCCTCAACTATTTTCCCCAATACATGAGTACTATAATTATTCCCAGATAGAAAAGGGGTGATAAGGGAAAACACACACACAACTGATCCTATTATGGAATCTGAATATATCCCCATTCCAACATTTTATGTCCCCAGGTGTATCATGGAACTAGTGAATGGGAGACAAAAATATCTTCCTAAATCAAATTTTTTTACCATACATCATAATGGCGATGATTTTAGATCCAAAGGGATATAAACACAACATATTCCATAAAATAGGGTGGATCATCAGCATAACAGCCTGGGGTAGACACACAACTCTACTCCCACCTAGAAGGGTCATGGGGGAAAACTCCACAATATTATATGGACAATAAGATTGGGAACATAAACTTCTTCCAACTGAAGATCATTTTCATATACCAATGGCCACTCCAATTCAAGAATAAACACCTGCATATGAAATCCAATTCACCATAAAGTGTTCCCCATTTATCATATAAAGGAATCTAAGAATAATCTCCATGAAACATGATTAGAAAATCAAAAGAAGATCCAAAATCCTACATTACATAACACTACAGATCCTGAATCCCATAGAATTTTATATGTGGCAACTCAAGATCCAACTCACAAATCACAAAATCACTAGGGAAATAGATGTAATTAGGATGGTCATCTGAAGAATTTTCATTATGAAGGATTTATTAATGAGCACCATCTGATCGGTCTGGAGAGCCCATTTTTGATGAGATCCATGATAGACATCAGTGTGGCTAGAAGATCAATGAGAAAGATTGTCTTACCCACATTGTAATACACCATGGTGGTCCTCCGCATGATTACATTTTATGTGAATGTTCTATCAATAGTAGTATTTCACATTTTTTTTTGATAATTCATCAATTTGTAATTTTCTTATGAGAATTCCATCCTATTGCAAGGCATTTCAAAAAAAGGCACATAATGTATGATCCCATACCACTAGCAGGTGAAATAATTTCTTAACAATATGATATTACAAAGAAATGATCATTACCCAAACCGCTTTGGGATCACCTTCCTTCCAACATGACTTATGAAGTCCCAACCAATCTCAATACATATGATAAAAACATAAGAAAATTCCCACTATGGTCAAACCAGGTGGAGGTTCCACTCATGAAAAAGAAGAATAAATGATAAATATGTGGAAATAGCTAGATAAATACAACATTAAAATCATGATATAGACTTTAACCACCCCAAAAAACAACATTAGAGATTCATTTTTAGAATATTGGGTGCACATAATTCACCTCAATATATGTAAAACTCTCTGTCAATTGATTAAAAATTTATTATACAAAGATGTCTATTGAAGTCACGTTATGGTAACAGAAGGGTTGAAAAACAAAATGGATTTGGAATCTCTCCTGTCGTCATGAAATCTAAATATTGAGAAACAACCAGGTTACATTCAATGCACATGCCTTAGTGAATTATTGTGATTATAAAAACTAAACAAAAATTACCCATATGATGTTCATATCGAAGAAATGGGTTCACATGGAGTGTTAAATATCACCATTACCCAAAAAATCCCATTGAACATGCTGTCCTAAAAATTTGTAGCTTTAGGTTGTCTCCAAAAAAATGACCCTATTCATGATGGAAGATATGCACCACAAAAACTAGCCCTGATTGACTCTCATTTACATTGGGCAATAAAAAAGATGGATGCTGAGAAAATTCTTCATAAAGCATTTGAAAATATGTATAATTACTTCCATTTATAGTACGAAAAACATTCGATAAACTAATTTTAAAAATTATCACAATGATCTAGAAAAATGGTTTATCTAGATGCATACTAAATGATGCACCCATACCATGTTCAGAAAAAAAAAGCTATAGAATATGAAGGGAATCTGTGGAAGAAGAAACCATGTCAGATTAGGCTCAACACCAACAAATATGGCTATGGGAGTTTTTATCCTATCCCTCGAGGTCATAGAACAAGGCCTCAAGGTTTTTGAAAATAAAAAAAACCCAAAACCCTCAGGAATGGGGGGTTTTCACCTTAATAACCACCTCCTAAATGTGAATTGGTATTCCCTTGAATACGGAAAATAAATCAGAATAAATCTTCCCAATTCAACATATTCTGTGATCTAGTTCCTTCAGTGTAGAAAAATATAACCAAGCTATCTTGATATTCCCTTAAGATTACTCTACACCACATAACTCCAAGATAATCATTAATGTAGAGGATAAGGACTCATTGATAGAATATATGAAGGATTTCTTTCAATTATAATGATAGAATACTGGAAATGCATTTCTTTTCAATGAATTTAATCAATGGGTCCAATGGGTCAGAAGAAGATGTTATGGTTCATAAAATTGTTCAAATCGAAACAATTTAAGGAGTTGTTTTCACCCAGAATAAGAGGATTTCCCTTAATTTGGTAACTCCCTAAAAAATCCATCATTACTTCCCTAAATGGAATCAATTTAATAGATAGGTGATGGTCAAATCATATATCACCTCCCTCCAAGAGAGGTCAATCCTCTTTCACATGATAAAAAATTTTCATAACAGGGGGAAGAGATGATCCAATTAAGGAGACTCAATCCATAACTACCCCAAAGAAGCCATTCTATGTAGAATTTTATACAATAATATCCACATATCATACCCCCAGGAGGCGCACCTCAATAAAGATAGTTTTCCATGGAAACTAGAAAAGATATTGAACATATTCTTAATAAAGAATAAAAACTCTAAATATATTTGGATTCAATGAAATTATATTGATAATTCCCTCCATTATCAACTATAATAGGGGTTGGACCATCCTATAGGTATTCCCCTAATGTTTACCCACAATCGATTCCATGAAAAACACAATCGATGGCCGTACCGACTGCCTGACCCTTTAATGCTCCAACTCATCTTGAAATTCCTTGAATGCTGATGAACACTTTTGATTCACTAACAGCTATTTTGGAATCCATAGTGGAATCAAATATGCCAAATCAACTAGAGAATAAGCCTTGCTCAGAATGGGTAGATCCAAATATTCCCCCTCTAATGTTTTGGGAACCCAACATTTCCCATTTTCAATGGGATATTAGACCTAGAGAAACATTTGATGCATTTCATCTCTCACTGTGATCCAATTATGGGGACCCCAATATAATAGGAGGCTATGAAACTTAAAAGTTTTATATATTCACTAAAAGGACCTGAAATTGTATGATACATGAGTTTTCAATGTCGATCAATTATAGGGTGGGAATACCTAAATCAAATGTTTCTCTTCTAGTTTAGTTCATCGATGAAGATGAAAATATTATTCATTCTATAAAACTATAAGTAGAAAGATAATTATAATTTCAATGATTACATTGATCAGTGGAAATGATTAAAAAACATATGAACTATGCCACTCCCTCAAGAAGAGTGGTTTCCAATCAATATATTGAATCGTAAAAAGAGTTTCATACCTAAATTATCCATGTGAAATACACCATGGTATTTTGGGAACATTCTAAAATTTATTTAATGATGGATAAATCCATTGTAGAAAAAAAAATCCAAAGCCCAAATAATTCAATCGACTCATGAATGGGGAATATGGAAGGTACATGCCAATATTTAAAATTACTCAAGCCTATGTACCTAGTCTTATTTCAAGGCCCACACTATATCGTGTTTATCTACCTCCTGAGAGGCAACAAACACCACAATTTAAATAATATGATCAATAAGAATAGAGGTCAAAATATTTTCTGAAGATAAAAAACAAGGTATATATCATTTCAGAAGAACATGTACATGGATAATTAATCCTATACTGGAAATAAACATTTTTAAATCTCAAAAGACCATGAATCCTATAAATTAAGGTGGGAAAATATCCTGATTTATTTTCCCTTCAATATTAGGGCTCCACATCTAGGATTGTATTTTGAACACCTCCAAGAATATGGTTGACTCTGGGAATGTTATGCTAAAAAATTCAAAAGCTCAGTTTTCATATTCTTCTAGAATTACTCAAGAGGAGGAAAATGAATGGAAAGAAATTAGGATCAGGAGTACATTGATTTTTGGATACTAGATGATCAGAAAAATGATAAAACAAACTCATTATATTCTCATAGCCCAATTGAAATATCTAACTGCACCTTCAACCAATTTCACTACATCACAACTAACTTCATTGAGAGCTTAGTCCATTGAAATCCAGTCCTCTAAAAAGGCACACAAATAAAAGATATGAAGAAAATCCTGAATATGGTATCTTTTGAAGGAAAAAGTTATCCTTGAACAAGTCGATCTTCACACAAATTGTTTTACAAGAAAGTTCCTCACCCCCATGAAATAGTATAAGGGTCCAACCATCAAAATAAAACTATATTAAATGAGAATTTGATATTTGGTTCTTTTAACTTCATTAACATAATGGATTACATTAAAGATAATGATCGTGATGATGAACCCAAATATCCTACTCTTGATTTGGAAATTGGGGGAATATGCCATCAGATTTGAGGATACATGGAAGGACATGGTAGTTCAAAAAGTCACTACATTAATGAATCCACCAGATGAACCATCTATGTCGCCAAAATTTATGGTAGAGCTCTCTATAAATATCAATAAAATCTAGGTAATTTGGCCATGCATGGTAGGGTCTACCTTGACAAGATCATCCATGATAATAAACTATATGATGCATTATTTTCAAATAAACCTCGGCATGTAGGCATTCGTAGAGGGCCCAATCCCTTAAGAGTTAAAGCACTATCATCCCATTTTCCTAGTACTGATCCATCCACATCATGTACTTCAGCTCGTAAATAACTTTTGAACAAGCATACCCATTCTAAAAATCCAAAATATCTAGAGATAAAGTATGAGTCATTGAAACAACTATACCATGTACTGACTGATTTATCAATACTAGAGGACCTAATTCTATCAAAAGATCTATGAGAATATATTTTTTATGACCTTATAAATAACATAGGAATGTGAGGTTGAGGTTTTTAATACCAATTTATATCATGTAGAGAATGATCATATATAATTCCACACAATGATCTATTTCACATACTAGGAATATGATTCTATCATAGAAGAGTACATCAAAACCCTGTATATACATAGCACGATAAATGAAACATATATCTGACTAACCTTCAATGAAAATGGATCTGGATTCATCATTATCCCATTCTTAAGACTTCTTCAACTCGGTTTCAATGAATCTCACTTGACACTCTATTCTCAAATGTTATATGTCTATGACATGAATGAGAAAATAATCTCAGGGAAATCAAACTCAAGACTGAATTCAGGGATCTTACGTCTGATTAATATTTTGTTGTTGTTTGATAGGATAGAGTATTCAATGCTACATGGGGAATAAATTGAAAAAATAAACATGAAAATATTCCATCATCATTCCAACAATGCATGAAATATTTTATTAATAGAAAAATTGCAACATTTCATGGGGACAAGTCCCTATTCAAATAATGCGAGTCATAATAAATTTACAGACGATTATAACGTAAGGTAAACTATCCATTGATGATAATGCCACATGGTTAATTTCCCAAAATTATCTTGTTATGATTCCGAACATTCCATTAAAATATCTTAATGTAGATAATGTGCTCTACATAAACCAAATTGATGAGGTGGGTTCAAATTACAGACCACATACAATGAATTCAAAGATTTCAATTGTAAAAACTGAGCACAATGGAATAACGTAAGTTATCAAATCTCAATGATTTAATGAATTCCATGATGAAAATATCTTCATTCCTTCCCCTGAGCTCCATCAAAGCACGATTCTTACAGTCGGGCTGGGAATAGTTTTTAGGATAATATGGGAGAACAAAGAGTCATATTCAAAGTACATCTTTTCCACTTCATAACTCCAAAAAGTCCTCCTATGAGTAAGAGGTCCTGAAATGCTTTCCTCATCTTCTGGATGACCAAATAGAAACTCCCCTCATACCAATGAGGGACATTCATCATCACCTATATCCCATATAGAGGATAAAGTGGTAAATGACAGGGAATATGAAAAATAGGAAGACCACATGGATTCCCCTCCAAAATCTTAGGATGGTGTATCCACCACTGTCAATGAGATCAATGAGATAAATATGGTAAATAAGAAGATCCTTGTAAAAATTTGATCAATGCAGTCATGAATCCTAAGGAATAAGAGATATATAATTTTTTTTAGAATAGAATTTTGTATGTGTTTGTATGGAATTAAATAGATATTATATGCCTTGACCCTGAGAGTGTCACCCATCAGTTTTATTTTCCAAAAAACAATTGAGGATACAAATAGGCAGCTATATGAACACATTGAACTAAGACATCCAAAAATATGTATGTATTAGATAACCTCATCATGGAATAATTCATCTGATAGGTACAATATTCTAATGTTCTAGAAATCATTTTCATTGTAAAGAATAAGAATGTGGAAATTTTACTTTTCATTGACTTCAGAGATCTCAACTAAAACTATATAAAAGATTAATTACTAATTCAAATCACATAACTCCTAATTGATACAACTTATGGTTATCAAGCCCTCTCCATCATGGATGGATATTTAGGGTGTAACCACATATAGATAGTCTGAGAATATTAACATGGAACCTTCTTAATCCCCCCGAGGACTATTCTTATATTAGGTATTTTCCATTGTCTTTGATGAACACCGACACTAAATACCAACATGCTACGCATCAAATATTTAAACCCTTCTTAGAGAATGTTGTTGAATTCTACAATGGTGATCTTGTTTTTATCTGAAAATTTTTATGACCACCTATATAACCTATATACCGTCATCAACATGCTACGATAACATATCCCGATGTTGAATTCCTTTAAATGTGATGTCGGAGAATCCTTATGAAATATTCTATTATTATTCATATGGTATCAAAACAACAATGATTACCATAAGAATAAAATAACATTGAAAATTCAGATACTCAAATCATTAATAATATGAGAAGACTTATAGGATAAAAGGTCTACATCTGTCGCTTTACAGTGAACCTTATAGAAAAGGGTTTTTCATTCATTAAATTGATGAAGAATGGGATCACATATCAGTGGACTAGTGAATTATAATAAAAAATTGAAAACATTAATAAATACCACCAGTTTTAATGGAACCTATTGAATGAAATCCTCTCATTATATATGTGACAACCATAGAGTGATCACTGGGTACCTTCCACATGATAAAATATTATGCATGGTATTCAAAAAAACATTATTATCTCTATCAAACCATGGTAGACAATGATATTCTTTATTCAAATACCGAGAAGAGCTATACATAACTAATCTTCATAGTTCAGATATTAAGGCAATAAATGTATCACCGCAAGGTACAAATGTCCTCTCGTAATAACTCAATAAAATAAATCCTAATCCATATCAAGTTGAATGGACGTCTAGCAAAGTGGTTGGATATTATACAGTAGTTGGATATACAATTCATGTCTCAAAAGTAGTGAATGTTCAAGCCTTATAAGATTTTATTTCAGATCACCATACTACAAAAGTGATATCATTAAATACTAAAGTTACATATGAACAGATGTTTTCTATAAAAAATAACCCTAAATGTAGGAACTATATTTTGACGGTACATAAAGGACCCCGATAGGGAAATTATCAAAATATACTAATATCAATACTGTTGGATTAGGGATAGTTCTTATGTCTCCAACCAAGGATGTCATACCGTACTCCATCTTATTATCCAAAGGTTGTTCCAAAATTGAGGATGAATATATGGCCCTTATTGTAGGCCTATAACTACCACTCCAAATACTGGTGGACCACCTAGAGGTGAGAGGTGATTCATAGTTGGAAATAAAATAGATCAATAGTTATTATTCCATTAAAAAAGAGAATATATAATCCCCATAGATGACTATATAAGAGGGTTAAAGATAGATTTCCACTTAGAACAAACATTGACTAACATCTCGTAATCTTTTAATTCCTAGGAATATAGATTGGTGAACATAGCCACAAAACTGGAAGATCAAAACCGAGACATAAACATAATCAAAATTTCTCCCTGTTGAATGGTATGACCTTTAGTTTAGGAAAACATAGAGGAGATAATCAGATTCTTCCCAATCCTGATGTCATACGATCCTAAAATGGGATCTATGATAGCATTAATGGAATTCCTCTAGGATAGAGTACTCCCACTTAATAGATATAAGAAATAGAAAATAAGATGATGAGTAGTTATGATTAAATTTTATGATGGCCCATATAACCAGAATGTTCTCTATAGATGAGTATTTGTAGGAGTGTTTCTTAGATGTTTCAAAAAATAAGAGATCATTACAATCATAGAAGAATTACATGAAGGCGCCTATGGTGTGGACCATTAGAGCGACATGTTTTCTAATAAAATATGAAGACTCAGATACTTATGGTTTTCGATGACACAATATTGTACAAAATTCACAATGAAATTTATTTATTTTAAAGTGCTTGAAAACATCATCAATCGACCCCCAAAGTTTCTTCATACATACACATACACATTACCATTTTCTATACGTGGAATAGATGTTGTGGGGCCATACATTTATACTATGGATAATAAGTTCAAGTACATCTTGACTGCTACTAATTTCTTCCCTAAATGGGAAAATGTGACCCCCCTCAAAGATGTTAGATCCAAAAAAATTCTTAAATTAATCAAATCTTACACAATATCCATATTATTTGTACCTTATACAATATTTATCCTAAATGGCACAAATTTCTATTTCACTAAGGTGGAAAATCTAAATCAAGAATACAATATCAAATCAAACCATTCATTCCACTATTTTATAGTGGCTAATGGATAGAAAGAGGCATTTAATAGGACTCTGTTGAACTTACTCTAGAAGATATTGGACAATAAACAAAATTCTTGTACTAAAAAAATATTTATGTCGTAAGGGCTTACTAGACAACAACCAGTACTGCAACATGAGAATTTGTATGCTCATTGGTATAACGAACAAAACCAGTCCTTCCCATTGAGGTCCAATTACAAACACTCTTCATTTCCATATGTTGCTAACTATATATTTATGAGATATCCCATAAACGAGAGGATGAATTAGAGTGACACAATGAAAAAATATTGTACACCTAATATCACATAGAAGTATATCAAAATTTGATCAAATGAGCCTTTATCCAGAATATATTCCTACAATCATTCCTCTATGGAGAATTTGTACTAGTATTTATTACTCCAATGAGACTAGGAATGAAGCCGCCAAAGAATGAGCCAAAGTGGGAGGGTCCTTACTCCATACTCAAGGTCCACTCTAACAGATTTTATTCTATGATATCAAAGGATGTAGAAATAATCATGAATTCAATCTACAAAAGTTTTTTAAATGGGTATTTCTTGTAATCACATGAAAAATCATTCTTCCTAGCCATAGGATTAAAAAATGTGTACAAACATATGAAATCCAAGATATAAGATCATAAACATTTTTTCTGGTCATTGTCACATGATATTAAAAGGGATGATGTAATTTCTATCCCACATGATGTCAAACTACGTGTTATCATTGTATTCATCACATGATAATACATAGCATGACATTAGGTCCTAGTTTTATGATCCAAAACAACAAGATTCCATTAATCCTCATCGCATGACATTAAACTACATGGTTAACAAATCCATCATTTAATGTTAAGTAACCCCCAATATTCCATGAGTTGACACTGGACATTTTTCTTAAAATATAGGCTAATTTATTAGGTGTATGTCTTAATGACTCCCTCTAAACACACAGTGGTTTGGGATTCCCTCATGTAACGACATAAAGAAAAAATGATGGGAATCTCCCATACATAAGCTCCGCTCACAACACTGGTACTCCATAGTGGCACTTGGGATCAATTTTTGGGTTTATTGACCAACACTATCACGCCCTTATCGAAAGATGGAAAACATAATGATATGTTCAGGAACTACAAGTAGTGATTACCTGGTTTTCTATCCCAGTTCCAACCATAATATAAAAACCCATACTACTCATTTATGAACTTAGATATACATAAGGAATCTTTTCAGAACTACATATGACTTGATTCTCATTCCAATGGGATACATAGTGATGCATAGGTTTCCATCATTGGTCCCAACAACAATATTTCCCCATTTTTCACATTTTATAAAATACATCCTCTCTACATCAATTTAAACTATATGGGAGTTGAAGAACTATGTATCGATTGATTGTCATTGTAATGAGATACTTAGTAACTACAGGATTTCATCAACTGGATGACCCACGCCAAATTTTGTAATTAAATAACTCTATTCAGCCCCCATTTTTTCTTAATTCAATGGATGAAATTTTCTTCCACTCATTGCTTTTGACACACATCATAGCTCTTGTGGGCATAAGAGTTTAAGAAAATGAGATCCCTACAGTGGTTTGAATATCAAATTGTGCAAATATTATCAATATTCTAGTTGAAAATCGATAAAATGCACACTATATTTTCTCATTAAATGATAATAAACTATGTGGTTTCTTGTATAACTACATGTAGATTGGTTCTAATTCCAATGAGATACATAGTGATGTCTGGATCATCAATTCCCATGCCATAAGAAACATAATATAGAAAAAACACCCATTTTCATATGTACAAGTAAGATATATACAATAGGATTGAATATGGGTTTTAACCCTATGTGTGAACCCATGCTAAAAAACACATCTTTCACTTCATACGTGAATTATATTGGTGTGGGGAACCATTATTTTTGAACTAAATGTGGATTATTATCATTATAGTTAGAGAAAAAGTGCTCCCATTGCTACATTTCTTTGACCCATCAAGAGGGTACGCAAAAATTCCCCCTCTAGTGCATACAAATAATGATCTGTTTTTGATATTTTAACCATGTTACCCTTATTAGGGGGTCCACCAAGGAAATAGAGATTCCCAGCATCTATATATGATTTAAATATATTCAAGGGAATTTTTACTTCATTGAAAATATCAGTCCAAGTGATTCATTTGTTCTCAAACATATCCAATATATATATTATTCTTTAGATACTGGACACATTAATATATTCAAAACCACTCTCCAGCTCCCGGTGAATGAATGGTTGAGGCCTAAGGGATATTTTTCCAAATTGCGTTATAACATACAGCTGTTTTATTTTAATAAATCAACCCAAAAACACATTTTCATTCAAAGTATAACACTATTTAAATATGATATAATACAACCCATTTTTATTTGCATAAACTATCCCAAAAAACAGGGTTTTCAACTAGTGGTAACATATCCCTTTGGAGAAGCCTCTTCTGTCCTTGTAATCTTTGATGACATTATTTGTAAACCTATGATTCAAATTCATTTTGTGGTCATCCCCCACAAATTTTTCCAATATAGTTTCTCATGATTTAAAAAAAAGGACATGGTTTAGTACTCATCATTAATGTCTGAAATATTCTTGAATAATCTTGTTTTGATAGAGCATATATCATCTGTTGTTTCAATAATATCGTGTTCAGGGTCATATGAACTAAAAAACACCATGTTCACTATTCTTGGGTCAGACCTTCATAGAGAACATATTCCCCCAAATTGTTGGGAATTTAGACTTGAAATTATTCTTTCGTTTCAAGTATTGTCCTCCCACAAACTAAACTTTATGTCCAAGGTAATATAAATCTACAAAAATATTGATCATATTTTATCTATAGAATGTCAAACTTCTAGAGGAATTCATTGACTGACTATGCTATAACACAACCCTGATTGCTTCAAATATAGGCCATATTCTATGAAGGGTCTAATTTAACCTAGTAGTCATATCCCTACCCTGTTCCATATGATGATTCAACATAATTCCCACACAAAACGTAGATTAGGAACCTTTATCTTAGAATTCCTTTCCATGTGACATTAAACCGTATTGTTATGTCTTTATCACGTGGCATTATAATGTATGATTTTCCCCAATAATTGTCCCAATACTCTGTGGGTTATGATTCCACTAATAATTATATTAAGAAATCATATCGATGAGTCTGATACCATCAACACAATAACTCCCATCTCCATGGATGATGATACACTATCGAGTGCTTCACTGTGTGTCTCGAAAACTAGTATCACTGTAATAATGGCCAAAAATATCTAATCAGTACATAAAAGGATACAATTTATGGGGAACCTAAGATATATTTAAATATATCCATTGATGAAGAACATCTTATACATACAGATGATTCTATGTTATATACATACTAATAATTGATTTTTAATTCTTGGGAGACCTACATCATACTTTAGAATTAATGATGCTTTCCTGAACATATCAAAAATATATAAGAGAGTCCTAGGGTAAGAAACAATTCCCTGAAATATGGTGTTGTGGGGCCAAACTCCCTTCTTCTAGACTAATATGAGTTATTAAGAATAATTGGCCAAGATTCTTAATGACCACCACCCATTAGAATGTTGATCAGCATAGATAAATAGTTATTAGGTGTTTTTGGTTCCATAAAAAATACATTGGAAACCATTTTTAAATATCATATCTGATGTGAATTATTACACATAAATCACAACCCACCATAATCAACCATTGAGTGAACTAGAATATTTAGGGATAAAAAACAACATTACCATATAAAATAAATATAATTCATTATTTTATTAATATATTTTTTAGTTTCTTTTTAAAATTAATCCAATATGAATATATAATTAAGAATGTCTCATTATCTGAATAAAAAATCATTCTTTTGAAGAAATTAAATTTTCATCCAATTAGAATAATTCATGGGTAGGGATTCCACATTATATTCTATATATCAAATAATATAAACCTAAATTTCCACAACCTCCCTAATGTATACCCCATATATATCAAATGTGGTGAATATATTTTGGAATATGAAATAAACAATTTATTTCATGTTGGTGTATGTGTCAATTATATTATTCTATTTATCCATTTAACATGTAAATTTCTCAAATATTATAAATTTTAAAAAATTAATACTACTATGTCTAAATTTTTTTTGATGATAGTGACGAATTAATAGCTTCATGATAATAATTGATTCATAGTGTGGTTTCCTAATGCCCCAAAATCAAAACCAAAATGAATAACTATGAATTAAAACATAATAGGATATTATTAAATAGTATTAAAAAGTATAAAAGGTGTTTGATGAGGCGTACCAAATATATAATGGGAATAATGGATATACAATGCACCTGGTGTGCACTGTACTTCATTAGTAGATCTATATTCATGTAATGGTTGTGTACTCTATGTACTCAGAGTAGACCAGTGGTCATATACTACAGGTGTACTCTGTGAAACAGATGTTCAATGACTATGTTATGATGTATATCAACCTCCATCATCATACCTCTTCAACTGTAGAATTCTAAAAAAAATATACAAATAAAAAACTATTTCAATTTAACTATTTTTTTAATTATAAGTCATTGCATTCATATGTATATAATTAAATCTTAAAAAAATACTATGTATTCGATATTATAATCAATTTCAACTTTCTTATTAAGTTAATTATTATACTTCATTGTGAACATTAATTCTTCATCTAATTTTTCACCACCCCTCACAAAACCTATGTTTTCAATATCATCATGTAAAAAAATTCAATTTTATGTCATTTAGGGGGTTTACTATTACAAATTATTTGAAATCCATCATAAATATCATACATGTTTATTTGTTTTATATGGAAAACCACACTCTATACTACATCATATATATCATACATGTATATTTGTTTTATATGTACAACCACACACCAAAATCAATCAAAAATATAAACAGAATAAAATGGTATTGATTAATTCATTATAAAGATATTAATGTTGACCCACTTTCATTTTGATAACATATCATAAAATTTTCTGTATTATATGAATTCATAATGAAAAAATTATAATAACCATGATATGAAATTGTAAAAATAATAATAAAATTAATTTCTATATATCCTCTATATATATAGTTTGAAACATGAAACCACTAATATTATAATCACCAAATATCATACAATTAATCATAAGACATCTAGAAATATTATTCAAAGAATTTTTTTGCTTTTCTTTATTAATATAATTTATTATATAAAAAATTTTCATTAAATTTTTTCTTAAATTATATAAACAAAAAAATATTAAAAATATAAATCACACTAAAACGTGAATGATATTCATACCAATAAATAATTTCCTTAATGGCCACTTTTTGTTATCTCGTCCTCATTTTGTGGTCATCTCTGAGGTTATATTGTTTTGTTTCTTTCATTTTTGATATACACCAAATAACCCAAGATTCTAAATTTTTATTATCACTTAAATTAATACTATTTTTTTATCTTCATTTCATTGAAAGAGTAAACTAAAATGCAACCATAATACCTTTTTCTAAGATAATGTCCTTATTATTAAATGAGACCTCTATATTTTAGCCATTGTATTTGAGTCAATAAATGGAAGTAAAATAACTTTTTACATATGTATATAGAGAAAAAAAATTATTGTTAATACTTATTTATTGATAAATTAAATTTGAATAGCTAAAAAACTAACAAGATCATTTTAGAATAGAAAATTTATTTTCCTAAAAAATTAATTTTCAACTGATATGAAATTTTATTTTACTAAACTAATGATATCATGTTGTAGTGTTTATTAATGATATTTTTGATATAAATAATATACAGATAATAATTTAATTCGAAATTTATATTAAAAATAAAAATAGATATTATCTAAAATGTCATTTTTTATAGAAATGGTTTTCATTATATTTCATATTTTGATTTATAATATAAAATGCTAAATTTATGAATTTTAGTTTTTAAAATTGAAAAACATTTTTATTGATCATGTCTAAATTATATTAGTGTTTTTTGATTTTTTTTTTTGAAATTTTTTCTTTTTTATTTAATTGATGGTGATATATAAATTTCATTTATATACTATATCTTTTATGTCATTATCAGAATCCAGGTACGTATATAAAAATAAAAAAAATTATCATGAAAAAATTCTAATTTATGGAGTAAAATTATTCATTTCAGAAAAACTATATTGAAATTATAAAACCCATTTTTAACATTCTAAAACAAAAGTTATATTTATTTCAATAAAAAATAATTTTGTTTCGTTACTATTAACCTACTATCAATATGGTGGAATTTTGTTTTGGAATGTTTTAAAATCCACAAAAATCATATTTGCTTAATATTACTGAAATAAATTTTATATAAATAAAAAAACATGATAATTTCATATTAATCATACCTTTTAAACATAAAAGAATACTTTTTCAAAAAATGTTTATTATGTGTTGTCGGTGATATATTAAAATTAAATTTTATCATAATTATTAGCATTATTTTACGATATAGATTTTATATTATTAATAATTACATAAATATTATTTAATAATTCCCCAAAAAAAATTATTCTAGAAAAGTGTTATAAATTAGGTAAAAAATTTTTATCATGGTAATAACAAAAAATGGTAATGGTGAAAAAGCAAAGAGTATAAGAATTAAAAAACATGTTAAAAACATGTGTGAAAATAAATATTGGGGGATCAGTTGACCGTAAAATTATCTGGATATATAATTTTCTATTATTGGATCCATTTTACCCTTGAATTGTGAAATCTCCTTTTATATTATTTCAAAAATACCACTCATTCCACCTTTAAAAGGAGCCTTGACCACCATACATCTCATCGAACACATGGAATCATATTTAGACATAAATTTTACAAAATAAATCCCTAAAATTACTAGACACGTCCTCATTGTTATATTACTCTCAAAATAAAACCCTTTAAAGTCTTAATCCATTTTTCAATGAATTTTCCCAAGAAAAATGTTAAAAATTCATAAATACACCTTTTCAATTTCAATTATTTTCTTTATTATTCCACAAACATATGATCTATTTTATAAAATATATTCTAATTAAAAAAATATAATCATTTTCTTGGAATATATTATAATCATGACATTTTAATTATGTATCCTTTTCATTTTACTTATAAGAATAAAAGTTTCATTATGTGTATGTGTGAACGACCACATCCATGAACAACATGTTTGCATTTTCATCATCCCAATACATGGATTGTTAGATAATTCCATTTAATAGATTTATATGATTTGTTATTTGAAATAATAATATTAAATTATAAAAAATTACGTTTTTTGTTCACATTTCATGGATAAAGAATGCATCACCTGTGCGTACGTAATGATTGTCACCTCCAAAGAAGGGACATAATTCATTTTCCGTAAAGGGATTTTTATTTTTCAAATATATTTATAAAAAATATTAACCAAATTGAGAATTATATATGATATCATTTTTCTTGAATAACATTTATATTACTGTAAAATAATATATTCCTTAAACAAACCCTCATAAAGATTAAAACATATTGTTGTTTTAGTATGTTCAACCACCTATATGAATAATGCTATAAATTTCTTTCATGGATGAATATTAAAAAGATAATAAAGTCATTATAAATTAACAATGTAATAAATTTTTTTAGTTCATTAAATATTATATTAATATTTAACTTATTATTAATGTACTATTTTTTTCATTAAAGACTGATTGAACAACCTATTTTAATTGACTTAAGTGAAAACTATATATTAAATAAATAACATTTGACAATAAATAAAAATAAATTGTTAAATATAGATGAAAATTGTTCCTAATAAATTATTTAAAAAACATTATTTGATTATTTCAGATGTCATCCATATAGGCAGAGTGAATCAAGTCCTAATATAAGGGTTTTTGTATATCAATTTTTCTTTATTAAGATATGATTAATACAAGAAAACTTTTTCCCTTTCTTGTTTTATATGTTGACCATTGAATTATTTTATCTTTAAATTTCAGGAAATACATTTTATTTAAACATACTTCGCATGTTCAATATTTCATGGGGTTTTGATTCAAAAGATAATGATGTAGTAATTGCCTTTCCTAACACAATTTCCTTTCATTAGGTTATACCTATTATTATCATACCCCTTTCACCAATGTTGATTTTTTTTAACGGACAATTTTGTAAAGTTTTTATTCCAATATATTATTATTGTATTCATAGTTTTATCTCATCAATTACTATTTGAATGAATATTACTTCAATGATTATGATATATATAAGAGTTTTTTCATCTCAGTTTTTCTTCATTATGATATGATACATATTAAAAACATGATTCGTTATTGTTGTATATATATTGGCCATGGATTTATATTATCCTGAATTTTCATTTAATCTATGTGATTTAAAAATCTATATCATAATATATCATTAAGGGGTTTTCAATTGAAAAGATAAAAATGATTTAATGGTTCATTATCACAAAATTTTATTTCTTTGAGTTATACAATTATTCTTAAACTCCTGTAATAAATGTTGTTTTTTATTATATGTTTGAATAACATTATAATTATACATTAATTTCTATTAATTTATAATTTTGTCTCATAAAATAATTTCTTGATGTATAATTACTTAAATTATTATTTTATTTATATGGTTTTTTCTTATCAATTTTTCTTTTTTAAGATATGATGTATATTCACATTTTTTTTTCATTTTTGTGGATTATATGTTAGACATGGATTTTTTCCCCACATTTTTCATAAAAAAAATTCATTTAGAAATCGAACTCATGTTCTACATTTTAGATTATTTAATTTCAATTATAATTATCGTATAATCATTTTTCATAATTCAATTTCATTTCTTTGAGTTATACTGATTATTCAGCAAACCCCATTATAATAATTTGATTTATTTTATCCTATAATTGTGTAAAAATTAAATTACAGTTTTATTTAATTATTGTTATATTTATTTCCCACTAAATAATTTATAAAGATTTTTTGATCCAATTATTACACTATTTAGAAGGGTTTTTTAGTCTCAATTCGGAATCTTCAATAATGTTATACATGTCGAACTATTTTTACTTATATATAGTGTAATTTTAATTTAATGCACATGGTTGTATTTTACTATATTTTTCATATAATTCAAGGTATATAGAAACCCAAATCATGTTTCTATCTTTATTCAACTTTTGATTCAAGTGTTACCCATGTCGTAATGGCTTTTTAACATAATTTTTATTTGTTGAGTTATAAATGTCCATATTGTAATTTATTCTAATAAATTCTCTATATTATTACTAATGATTATATTATATTGAAAATAAACTATATTTTAGTTGTTGGGAGTAAACATACTACATCAAAAAAAATATTTTTTGTTCTCTTATAATGTGATATCATTTAAGGTGTTATTTTTATGAAGGTGTTATCATCTATATCACAATCATTCAATGTTATTGCATTAAAAATATTAAATTTTATAATAAAACAATATTATATATTTCTCTAGATATCATATGAATATGTAATTCAATTTATTTATTGAATAAATTTTTTAGTTAGAGGTATACCCATTATAATATAAGTTTCTAGTTAGAGGGATGAATATATAGAGATATATTCTATTTATTAATTGGTTAAATATTAATAATTTTCTAGGTAGGGGGAAACACAATGATAATTATATACCCCAAACAATAATGAAATAAATGAGACTGAATTATGAGACAATGCTAAGACTCTAAAGGGGTTCCTCCATCAATCTTCACCAAGAGGGGAATTGATTTTTGAAATATTATAAATCCATATAGTTCCCCATTAAATATGGATGATTATTTTTTACTATGTAATGATTTTTATGTATTTTTATTTTAATATATTTTACATATGATAACTAAATTGGATTTAATTATTGGTGGGTGGTGCTAATAATATATGAGCGATGCATCACTACGTGTTAGGACAAAAACTAGAATGGTTATTTTTCATATATCTTCATTTTAGTTAATATTTCTCGGCAGTGGAATTGATTGTAATTATCTTATATCAAACAATTCCTTGATAGATGCAATTTCATGGAACCAGTTCTTGACATGTCCAAAATTATGAATTTAATTTCCTTGAATCTCATAATTATTATCCATGTGATTATAAATATAGTTATGTTATCCATGGATTTATTTTAACCTCCTGAGATCAGTTATATGTAATTATTTTCTATCAATTACTTAAGAAAATTTTCTTTAAACCTTATTTATTTAATAATAGTTTCTAGTATACCCATTACCTTAATAGGTGTTTGAGATCAACATTAATATGTTTTCATTTCATGGGATTTAGAATAAACATATTACAAATGATATTTCTTCATGAATATAATTTTTTGAGTACATATAAAAGATTTGGTAGACTTTTTATTGATTGTGTATTTCTAAATATATTTTATAAATATACATTTGATGAGATATACAGGGACTATATTTGTTAATGACATATTCTAAATATCAAAAAAATTAATCCAAAAAGGTTGTGGGGATGTTTGTAATGAAATATTTATTAAAAGTCATATAATTATATTAAAATATTTATTATGAAGTCACAATATGGATAAATAATATTAGTATTTAGTAGAACATATCCATTGTGTTATATGAAGATCTGTCAATGAAAGTTGGAATATTTTTGTAACTCTTCGAGTTAAATTTTCAATTGTGATTTATAGTTGTAATTAGAATGAATGATATTATCATCAACATGTATTATATGAATTAATCATGTCTCTTTTGAATACAAATGCCCCAAGTAAAAGATTATCAATCATAGAAATGGTAACCATCAACAATAAACCCTTTTATTTGAGATTTATTATTAACACATGACATCAAATAACCATGATATATAACATATAAAAGTTATAAATTAATAATTAAGCATCATATGTATATAATTCGAGAATTATAATAAATTAATGTGATGAAATTTTAAATTAATTAACTCTCTATTAAATATATTCATTGGTAATGTATGAGTCCTCCAAATTTAACTCCTTAAACTAAATAAACAATCAAATGAGTCATCACAATGAAAAATTAACTGGTAATGGTATTTTTCAGTTTTCATAGTATAAGTAAATTTATAAAAATTCTTATCCATCTAAATTAGGTATATTTTTTCATATACATCTATCTATTGAAGGTAAAAAATTAAATTAGAAAATAGTTATATTGTCTAATAATAAATAAATCATTTATAATGGTATAAGTGGATCTCTAAAAATATGCAAGTCATAAATTTTAAATCCATACTAATTTTGATGACTCAAATCAAAACATATTTAAATTTTAATTGAATATAAATTGGAAACATTCAAAATTTTAGATTATCCAAACGAAAAAAATTTGTTGATATTTCTTTTAAATTTTTTTTCTAGATACATCATATTCTAATTTTTTCCAATGATCATAGTTTATACATAGTGAATCTAAGTACATAAAAGAATATATATGATCACTTAATTTCTCAATCTCATTAATAAATTTATAAAAAATAAAAAATATTTTTCTCAATGAGAATTATGTGAAGATTGTAATGCCACAAATTGAATTATCAATATTGATGAATAAAAAATATTCTATGTTTCTTCGATTTTGTATTTAACATTTTCTAATTAAGATAAAAATCTTTTCCCACCATTTTTAAGTCCAATTATTTTCTAAAATCGGTAATGACCTCTAATAGTTTTCTATATTATATAAAATGGACCATAATTTTAGTGGATTCCACACCTTTATTTTCCACTTAAACCATTAATTATCAAAACTAAATTGATTAACCATGAAAATAACCTTGGAATATTAATCATAAATTTCCACACCATCATTCCATTACACATATAATTCTTGGATAAAATGTTTCTGATAGACATCACTATTATTTTCTGGAAATATATTTCAAGGAAATATATTTTATATAATGAATGATTTTTTTCATATACATAATATGAGGTAAATTATAATGGATGAAAAAAATTATCAAAAATAATAAAAATATATTTAGTGATATAAAATAATTTATTCTAGTATCTAATAATCCAAAATAGATATATCTAGGATAAGAAGATAAATTTTGATATAATGAATATAAATTATTCTATACGTTTTAATATCCCAGATTTCACACACACTCATAATTTTTATTATCCATTGCATTCAAAATCATATATAAAGAGGTTTTACATGAAATTGACAATATTTCCAATAATATTTTAAATGGAAATTAACATAAACCTTCAAATAATTTTTTTGTTTCTTCATAGTATAATACATTAAATTAGGATGTCAACAAAAATTATTGACTTATACAGATAATTAAAACATAATTTTAATTAGTCTTTAATAAAATATTATCCCAATTATAACACACAATAATTTCAATATGCATTTATTTTGGTATAACTAATTCTAGAAATTAAAATAGTCTTCATGAACTCATAAAATGTTACAAGGATCCTGGCTTTGACAAATGTATCATGAAACAAACCCAGTATTTGGGAAATTATATTATTTATAATTACACAATAACACATGATGTGGAAAAATATTTTAAAAAATATATGTTTTAATACTTGTAACATACTTTGATAAAATATTTATTTTCATCATTAGTAAATTTTGAAAATGTAGTTTTTATTAGTGATGTTCTCAATTAAATTAGTTTCAATAAGAGAATCCATTATAATGTTATCATCCTTATCATGTTTTTATGCAATTATGACTGGATAATAAATATTTTAAACATCATCATGTGGATCAATTGATATAGTTTTCACTTAATTTAATTAGACAGTTGTGATGAAAGTTTCATTTATAAAATTTTGAATTTATTTAACAACTTTCATGGATTTAACATATTTGTTCTTATGGTTTCCATAACATCACAGACATTTAATAACATTCCACAATCCATAAAAATCCAAAGAACATATTGAATAGGAAGTAATTTTAATGTAATGTTGTCAAATAATTAATTTGTATTCATCCATTTTTTGGATATTCATTAATGACATATTAATTTTATTCTTCCATCTATGAATCGAATTTCAACCAAAAAATATAAAAACATATCCAATCCATTAATATATTGAGATGTGTTATAAGGTAATGAAATGAATATTTTATCTATACATAATAATGTTTCTAAACATTCAAATAAAAAACATTTCAATACAAATATATAAGAATAAAATAATATATTTTTGTTAAATTTTAAGACAAGAATAATTTGTATATTTTAAAAAATATACTTATATTTTAATTTGAAATTGAAAATAAAATTCAAACTCAACATTGAGGTGGTAATTTCATATATGAATTCATAATTATAATGGTAATTCAATTTTAAATACGAATTAACAATAATTATTTATCATGGAAACTAAAAGGTTATTTAACCATTGGAAAATCCATTCATAGTTACATCCATTGGTGAGTGAGGAACACCAATTAATATAAAACATAGAAAAAATATTATATTATCAATTATATATAATTTTTTAGCAAAAATATAAAAGAATAATTGAAAAAAAATAATTCACAACTGATAATTTATTCTAACAATAATTAGTAAGTTGTAACAGATATATCAAAAGGGAAGTGTTTCCGAAAAAATCACCATTTATTCTTTCAGCCTTCCCATTTTATGAGTGAAAATAATATTCCAATAACTTCAATAATATATTAAAAATGATTATATGAAATCAATCATCACATGTTATAAGTGTTATAATATGTTTTTAATAATTTATCTAAAATATAAATTACATATACACTGTTTGAAAACACATCCAAAAAAATCATTTAACAGTTGAAAAATAATATAGAAAACTTTTTTATCACTCGATAATAATTTTTATATTTGAAAAAAAATATTAAATATAAATTAACGAGTATTTAAATAATCATAAAAACAATGTATACTTTTTAAAATTGATTATAAAAAATATTTAATTATATTAGATATTATTAATAGGATTCACCAAACATGAATAATCGATAAATTTTAAATCACTAAACTTATGACTATAAAATCATTATATAACTAAAATAAATTATTGAATATATTATATAACTAAAGAATAAGATTATGGATTATGGTTTTAGATATAGGGGAAGATAATTAAACAATAGTAAGGTTATAATGTAGTGATGGTGAGTTGAGGGAATCAATTTCAACATGTAGGATGGGAGTTCACTGATGAAGGATGCCCATGTGGATTTGTTAGATCTTGAGGTCAAGGATGGTGGGGGGGATCATGGAGGATAGGAAAGAAAAAATTAAAAAAATCTAGAGTTTTGGATGTTGAACTCATTGGAGTTAGTGATCTTCGATTCACATGTGGATTCATATGTATTGTGGGATTAGGGTCAATGCCACAGGGTAAGAGTAAAGGATTGGGAATGTTCATTAGAATAAACATTTTTAATGTTTAAATAAAAACCATTGAAAATATTATTTGGTAAATTTTTCTTAGAAATTTACACTAATTAAACAATTTTGTGATTATTTTTAAAATCATCAAAAAAAGTGGAAAATAATTATCATACTTTTCAGTGATGGTACTAAAATCCGTGGTTTTGAAGCCACTATTAATTATATATATTCCACATGTGTGTGTGAAACTATAATATGTAGAATGAATCATATTTTGGACCATATAAAATTATATATAACATTGTATAAAAAGGGTGTATGGTGATGCATATCACATAAAGAAGGTGATAACTAATTATAAAGATGAACAATAAAACTATGCTAAATAGTCAAATATATTAAAAAAGAATTCATTGAATCCATTAGGCGATCATTGGATCAAATTTTCTACAAAATTCCAAGTCCTATTCACTCAAATAGTAACTAATCTATGTAATCCACATGACCTTAGGAGTACCACTACATATTCTAGAGACCACTAGATTACAGTGAGGGACAAATAAAACTATAACGGAAGAATATACCTGTAACATCTCAGGTAAATAAAGAATGTGAAATTTTAATATTAATTAATATTTTTCAATTAAATATTAATTTTAATTTTAAGTGGATTTTATGTCTAATATCATACTCAATACACAACAATGTGTTTCGTTAAATGTTATGTAGCACACAACATTGAGTTATTCTAGAAAAATAATATAATAATAATATTATTTTAAATGGTTGTAAATTTCTAGAAATTGTATTGGCAATAATGAACAGAAATTACTACATTATCATTTAAATTTTTGTAAATTTTTTTTTATTTATCTAATAGGTTTTATAGGCATAAAATAAGAATGAATCTGTTTTAAGAAATAAATACTGTAATATTCTATAAAATGTTGATCTACAACCTTTTGATGGAAAACCATTTTTAAATCAAGTTCTATTCAGTTTTATATGTTACATTTGAAAAAATATTCTTCTTATTTATAATCTTGACATCATAATTTACATTGGGTAAATTTATTTTATTTTTTTGTTAAAATTCATTTTTTGATGAATAGTGAATAAAAATGCATTTTAATTCAAAAATGCCTTTTAATGTAATTTATTTATATAGATATATTTTATTTTATATTGGTTTTAAATTTTAATTATATTTTATATTTAACATTTAACCCATATATTGTCATTCTATGTAATTTCACTTTTAAATTTAACATAAACAAGTGTCAATCCTTGGTTAGTTATTACTTCTTAACAACATGGTTTTTTGTTTTGATAGTGAGAATTAATTTGCAACTAATTTCTACAACTTTTGTGTCTTGAATTTATAAAAATGGATTCCTTATTTCTAAATTACAGGCCCAAGTTGTGTAAATAGGTAACTTTTATTATTATAAATTATGTATAGTAACTTCAATAAATATTTTATTTACCATTGTAAAAGGGTAAATCTGGTAGATAAGGGTAAAAAATAATATTATAAAAATATTTAATTACACTAAAACATGTACTAATCGTATTGGTTGAAACATATCTAACCATGTACATCCTTGTGCTGATTTTGGGACACCATAGAACAACATGTAAGTTAAAATAACACTTTATAAATATTTATTTAATGTTATGGAAAATGTAACATAAACATGTATTTATAAGTAAAACAAATTTTTAATGGGTTATATAAGTGAAATGTTCGATTATAAATAGTCATTAGAAATATAAAATTATTTCATACATCATTTTATTTTTTTTTATAATTCTTATACATCATATAAATATATTTATTTCTGACAGAATGATGATGTAATGATTTCCTCACTAACAAATGTTTTAAATAAATGAGATTATAAATATTAAAACAAATTTATTATTTAAATTTTAATTACATCCAAAAATTTTATAGATAATTATTAATTTTTATATTTTATTTAATAATGTTTTTTCGAAAGTATCATGTTTTTCTGGATTTTTTAAGAATCTTGATATGAATAGTGTATAAATTGAAAAAATGAGTTTTTAAAACAAAATAATTTTATTAATTTATATAATAAATCAAAAAACATAATATTCTGAAAAATCACATAGAAAATGTATAAAACATCATTAATGAAATAGTTGTGGTTCTCTTGGAATTTTATATTAATTATATTTACAATATACTATGATTATACAAGAGGACGTGGAAAAAGATAAATTAGTTAACTAAGGGTTAAATCTAAAAGATAAGGTACAATTTATGCCAAAAAATTGTCTAAACCCATTGGATAATATGATTAATAAAAATAATCACCTTTTATTCTAATTAAATGTGTTTGGTACCTTTTGGAAACGAAATTTATTTTATAATAAAATAACATTTTCAAACATTCTTAAAGAGCCCCTCACCCCCTTATAAAAAGCCATCAACTCTAACCCTAACCCATACCTCTCAAGCCCCCTTATATCGTCCAAACTCTGCCCAAATAAGCTCACAAAATCCCTCCATTCCACCTAAAAGACATATTTTAGGCAGAAGGAACTTCAAAATTCCTTTTGGTTATATCCAAAGGGAGTTACACAATTTAAAGGTAATGTCTTCCCTAAAGTTATTTTTTATTATTTTCCTTCTCCAAAACCCTAAAATCTATTTATTCCATTATTTTATAACAAAAACTATATCATAAATATTCTATTATGTTTTATCGAGAAGGATACGAATAGTTTTTACACACACCTCCATCTAATGTATATGAACATATTGTTTCTGTGTACGGCGAACTACTGCCTCACGAAATAATGATTTTTCAATTATATCCTTCCACCTCTAATGGTGGCCATTATGATGGAACTATAATTATATATGATATATATGATATTTATATTATCTATATTCTACTTTAATTATCATTTAGAACAGACCTTGATGCTTTTCATGCTGTACAAATATGATAATTACATTTGAGGAAGTGCAGACTCTCGCCACGTCAAAGTGATATGACTCGTTCATACTATATATGGAACGTATAAAGTATAGTGTTTATTAACATATGGAACATATATAAAATATTATATTATAATTTAATAATAATATACATATTAATTATGTAGTTTTCATTTCATGAAAAAATTAAAAAATGAAATGAAAATCGCGTTCATGTGTACGTACGGCTTACCGTCTCCATGAACGATGCATTTCATTTTCAGATATACAATTGATATTGAATATTATAAATAAATATATACATTATATACAATATATATATATATAATATTTAAATAATGACTAAAAATCTTGGGATAATTTATTTTTTTAACATGCACAATTTGTAATTATAATAAGTTTATTTTTTACTCTTGTTCCAAACAATGAAAAAATGTTTGATATGAACTAATATAATTAAATAATTGTTATAGTAAGTTAATAAGTGTTATAAAACGAATAATAAAATTTACAAATGTTATGAATCAAGTATAAATTATCTTATTTTTATTATTCAGGAAGAACAAGGGGCATACGTGACGAGTCAAACTCAAGGTAGGGGAACATCGTAACCCAATTTCTATTCTTTGGGTTAAACTTCTACTTCTTGATTATGACATGATATGAATATTTTAGAATTAACTATGATTTTTTAACACATAATATCGACATATACGAGGTGTATTTCTATTTTTCGCACATAATTATTTCATTGATTTATCCTTAATCATATAATACAATCTTTAAAGGGGATTTCGTCTCATCTTGAATTATATTGAGGCTTATTTGTTGTTATGCAGCTATTAAGATTTATATGGTGTATATACTACCATTTTATATATTATATCATGAATTTTCTAATTCTCATGATATTATAATTATTGTTTAGTGTTACTATGAAATTATTTGTATAAAAGTATTTTCTCAAGTGGTAATGGATTCTTAAACTACAACATTGTTTTAAATGTTTAATATATTTTTTCGTATAAATATTTCTCATTAATGTCGATGATTTAAATTTTTTTAATGATTTATTTATATGTAAATTAAATATTAAATTATTAATTCCTTTAAATGATTCAAAGTGGTATGAGACACTTTGATTCAAAAATATTATTTTTAATTGTTTTTAATGTATCATTTAAATTGGACTGATTATGACAATATTTTGAACTGATATATTTTTATTGAAATATAGAAATGTTATATTTACATTATTAATGTTTTATGGTTCATGACTATGTTATGGTTCTTGGGAATTGTTTACGTATACAGGTAGTTCTGTGATAAACCTAGGGTGGGTGAGCTCGAGATAGCTCTCTAATGCATTGGGTAATGTGACAGATCTCAACGTCAATTTTTCTGATAATTGATTTAGGGAATATATTATGATGGTGTAATGCCCCTGAAAAAGTGAGGCTTAAAAACCTAAATATTGCTACCCATGTCAATAAGGTGCACCTTTCTTTTCGGGAGCCTATTTGATTAGAACTCCACGGTTAATCATGCTGGCCCTGGAGTAGTAATCGGGATGGGTGATCTTTTGGGAAGTTTCACAAGGTGTGTGTGAGTGATGACAAAACACATTGAAAGAACATGTGTTAGCCTGTGGGGACAATCATTGTTCTGATAAGCGACCCTAGTGAGTAATAAACTATGGTGTGCTGGGAAGGCAACTAAGGTATTACATGAGACCTATGGGGTCAGATGATAAGGTTCATGACCCGGGGAGGTGGGTCATGAAAAATTGTTTTAGAGACAATACCTAGCTGGAAGTGCTTAGGAACTACCTGTGTTAGAGGCTTGGGGTCCACAATGAGGGATTTGTGCCATAAAGTGGTGGATAATGTAACACCCCTGGAAAAGTGAGACTTAAAAGGATAAATATTACTACCCATGTCAACAAGATGCAACTTTCTTTTCGGGAGTTTGTTAGATGATAAGGTTCATGACCCTAAATGGTGGGTCCTGAAAAATAGTATCAGAGCCAATACCCAGCCGGAAGTTCTTAGGCACTAGCTGGGATTGAGTCTAGGGTCCACAATGAGGGTGTTGTGCTTTAAAGGGGTGGATAATGTAAGAACCCTGGAAAAGTGAGACATAAAAGGCTAAATGTTAATACTCATGTCAAAGAGGTGCACCTTTCTTTTCAGGTTCCTGTCTAAATAGAACTCTATAGTTAATCATGAGTGGCCTGGAGTAGTAATTAGGATGGACGACTTTCTAGGACGTTTCCCAGGGTGTTTGTGAGTGAGGAAAAAATGCACTGAAAGAACATGTGATGTCCCGTGGGAACAATCATTAGTCTAATAAGAGACCCTAGTGAGTAATAGCCTATGGTGTGCTGGGAAGGCAACCAAGGTATTAATGGAGGCCTATGGGGTCAGATGATCAGGTTCATAACCCAGGGAGGGGGGTCGTGACAGATGGGTTTTCCAAATGTAACTATCTATGCAGCTATGAATGCTATAATGTAAGTATGTTATGCCTGACACAAGTTTCCTTTATGATTTATGATTCCAATTTGGTATTCATAAATCTTATGATTTTTTTGGTATATTAAATATTGAAAAGTATGATTTCATTGACTTCTATGTATTTGTGGAATACTGAATCTTTCCTTGTTTTATAACCCTTACTGAAATTTATTTTCTAATACAATGTTCTTGAAATGTTTTTTCATAGGGTATAAGGAAGGGTAAGAGAAGGAAGAATTCAAGAAGATTTACATCAACAAAATAACTAATGTTTTATTTATGGATAATTATTATTTTGAAAATTTTTGTTATGGTAGAGGTGTATACTTTTTAATTTTTTAGATGTAATGAAAAAGTTATGACCTAATTCTCTAAAACTCTACACCTAAAAAAGATATTCAATGTGAAATATTATCTTAATTAAAGATTATTTAATTTATAAATTTGGGTCCGTACAATTGGTATCAGACGTCAGTTTAGACAACTTTTTAGATTATGTGTTTTTTAGACACATGGTTAGTCTATATTTCTGCTCCTGATGTTAAATATTTATTTTGTAAATTTTTCAGATCAAGGAATGTTTGTTACAAATGGATGGAAGAGGATCTCCAATGACATTCCATTATCTTCCTGATTGCTTCCTTGTAATAATTATTGAAAAGTCTTGTCCAGATGATTCTCAAATATTTTCTAACATACATCTCACTTTAAATCAATTGTTTGTGATATCAAACACCTTTTCTATACCTCGATACCATCGTATATCATGTGTTTTATTTTATAAAATATTATTTTATCAATAATCTCATATTTTCAAAAAGGTAAATATTATAAAACCATTTTCACATATTTTACCATATAAAATTATTTTGAAGCATATAATGATATTTAAGAAGGTGCTGAAGAAGGAGTCCCTTACGCATACTATATATATTATCTTTTAAATTAGATTCTTTCAGCATATACTTATGTTATTTTAAAAGAAACATTGATTAAATGTTTCCACTCAAACTTAGTCTAACAGTTTTATAAAAATAATTTTTTATCAAATGTTTTGAAATTATATGTCATATAATATTATTTTCCAAATTTATTTTTCTATGAGCACCAATATGAACCAAGTTGTACGAGGTGTATTTAGATTAAGGAAGAAGATTATTTTGAAGGATCTATAAATAATTGGTGCAATGCATGGACCATCTATCTATGTGAACAGGATGACGATGATACCAGTTGGACACCATGACAAAGGTACAATGTTCTTTCTTTGGGAATAGTGTTATTTTATATAGTTAAAAATATGTCAATAAGATTTCATGAATTACAATATTGAGGTAATTATGAGTTGGGATAAAAATGTGAGTTATAAAACAACCATTGAGGTTAAATCATGTTAGGTTTATTTTTGTGTTTTATAAAAAGGGATAACACGCAAGTTGGGTGACAACCGGTCGCATCTCGAAATGTTGGGGGAATCAAACCCACAACCGAAGGGCAAAAAGGGCACATTACCTACTGCTGGCCTACATGAAGCCTGTAGTTAGTATGAGTAATTATTTTTAGTTAAATGATTTCATAGATCAAGAATATGTTGATTTTGGGTTCTTTTGTTTTATCAAATGGATATCCTTAGTATAGAAAAATTAGTTGGTGATTATGCATTAAAGGATATTTTGGAAGACATTCTCTTTTTTTGTGAAACACTATATGCCTACATAAAATCGAATACTATGGGATTTCATTTAAAGTGTAATGGGTGAAATTTTATTTTGAATGAATCTATTTTTTTATTGTGGGGATATGGAAATTTGGGTTATTTATAAATATGATTAACCTACCATAGAGAATATGTTATTAGGTTAATTAATTTTCAGTATGAGACATTAAGAGTAGCCGATGATATTTTGAGATAAATGTTATTACATTTGTATAATACTAAGTGATCAGATCCATCTATATTTTGGGTTTCAGGTATAGTTTGGATAATTTTGAATAATTTTAAGGACAACTTTATATTCAACGGTCTTTGTTGTACTTTGGCTATTGTTTTTTGTATTTTTGAGATTAAGAGCTGTATTTATTTTTATAAAGGGTTATCATTTTATGGGGATTATATGATCATGTACTATCAATTTAGGTTTTTGATAATGTCTAATGACATGGAAAATAAATGGATAATATTTTTTAGATCGTATTATTCTCTAGATGTATATTTTAGCACTTTAGGTGTTACCAATTAATCTTGATTAACAATCATTTGGAGAAAAGATGAGTTTTTTGTAGAAACATATTATAGAATTAAACTCTACTTGAAATGTAAGTTTATTTCATTATGTTCTTAGATAGTATTATAAACAAATTCCTCAACATTTTAAAAAAAGAACAGAAAACAAAAACGTTGTCCATTTACTTTTATTACTAGGGAATCAAATACCGTTTAACCTTTCACAAGTTTATGGTTTTTTGGTGGTTAAATTTCCGCTGATCATGTTTTATATCACTCTCCATCAAAACATGACACATAGTTTTTCCTCAAAATACATATTTTCATACATGATATCCTATTATTATTTATCTCAGGTGACCCTTGTACTACTCTATCTTTATTTTAAAGCAATGGTTTTATTGACTGTTTTTCTGATTTTGGACTTTCAATGAAATTTCCGACCCCAATTTACAAATTCGGAGGATGCAAATTCTAATAGGGGAAAATGTAACATATGAGGTAAATAAATAATGTGAAATTTTAATATTTACTAATATATGTTAATTAAATATAAAATATAATTTTAAGGGGATGTTATTTTTTATAGGATACTCCACACAAAAAAAACATGTTTCTTTAAAATATGACATTGTACACAAATTTGAGTAATAAAGAAAAATGATAAAATAATAATATTATTTTAAATGGTATTTAATGCCTATAAATTGTATTGGAGATAATGAACATAATTAACTAAAATATTATTAAACATGTTTATTATAGTTTTTTTACATTTATCCATTATGTTTTAGAGCCTTAAAAAATGAATGAATCTGTTTTTAAACAATAAACACTTTAATATTTTTTAAAAGGTTGATTTACCACCTTTTGATGGAGAACCCTTTTTAAATATATGTTTTTTAACTTCTATATGTTCAATTTGAAATAATAAAATCATTCTTTAGAATTGGGACAACACAATTTACTTTGGCTAAAATTTTGGTATTTTTCTGATAATGTTCATTTTTTGATGAATAGTGAAAAATACTGCATTTTAATTCAAAAATACCTTTTAATTTAATTTATTTATTAGTTAAATTTGAAATTTAATTTCTTTTAATGTGTAATTAGATTTTATTTTTACCATTTCATCTAATTTTGTCCATTGGAATTAATTTCACTTTGAAATTGAACATAAACAAGTGTTAATCATTTGATAGTTATTACTTATTAAAAACACGATTTTTTGTTTTGAAAAAAGGCATTAATTTTAAATTAATTACTACAACTTTTGTTTTTTGAATTCGGAAAAATGGATTCAATATTTCAAATCAAGAGAACATTATTTTTTAAATAGTTAAATTTTATTTGTAGACATTATGAATATTATCTTTAGTAAATATTTTATTTACCATGGTTAAAGGGTAAATATTGTAAATAATGATAAAAAATAATATTATAATAATATTAAATTACCCTAAAACATGTACGAATCCTATTGTATGATAAATATTTGACCATGTTCATCCTTGGGTCAATTTTGGGACCCCATGGAGACAGTTGTAAGAGAAAATAACACTTTATAAAAATTAATTTAATGTAAAGAAAAATATAACATAAACATATATCTCCTAGTAAAAAAATTATAATGGGTTATGTAAGTGATATGTTCGACTATAAATAGTAATTAGAAAGATTAAAAAATTCCTAAATCATGTTATTTTATTTATAATATTTAGACATCAAATAAATTAATTTATTTATGACATAATGATGAAGTAATGATTACCACATTAATGAATGTTTCAAATAAATGAGATTATAAATTTTAAAATACATTTATTTTGAAGCTTTTCATGTGAAACAAGAATTTTACAGATGATTATGACTTTTTATATTTTAAATAATTTTTTTATTCAAATGAATAAATTTTTTGGATTTTTTAAAAATTCATGATATGAATATTAAATAAATTGAAAAAATTAATTTTTTTAAAAAGTATTATTTTAATAATTTATTTAACAATCCTAAAAATATAAGATTCATCCAAATGACTTAGAATAATATTAAATTTTCATTAGTTAACAAATTTTGGTTCTCTTGTAATTTTATAGTTAATATATTAACCATATAGTATTAATATACAAGAGGACATGGTAAAAGTTAAATTAGTTAACTAAGGGATAACGATAAAATATAAGGTTAATTTTATTCCCTAAATTTGTCTAAACCTAATTGGATGAGAGTATTGGGAACTATAATCACCTTATATTTGAATTAAATGAGTTTAGGACATTTTAATATTGAAATTAATTTTATAATAAAATAATATTTTCAAAATTTATTAAAGTGACCCTCACCCCCTTATAAATATCCAACACCTCTATCCCTTTCCCACACCTCTGAATCCCCCTTATCTTATCCGAAAATTACTCAAATAATATACCAACATCCCTCTCTAACCCATATAATCCTTAACTTATGAAGAAGGTAATTCCAAAGTCCTTTTGTATCTATCCAAATGAAGTTACCCAATTTAAATGTAATGTTTTCTCTCAAGTTATTTTCATTTATTCTCCTTTTCCAACCCACTAAACACTCTTTATTAAAAATTTTTAATCAAAATCAGTATCCTAAATATACTAGGATGTTTTTATGGGAAGTATTATAAATAAAATTAAACACACATCCATCTAATGGATATGAACATATGGTTTTTTTGAACGGCGAACAACTGCCTCACGAAACGATGATTGTTAAATTATCTTCGACTAACTCTCATGTTGGAAAATATGATGGAAATATCATTATATATGAAATTTATTATAATTATTTTATCACTATTCTACATTAATTATAATTTATTACTTATATTTATGCTTTTCATGTTGTATAAGTATGATAATATCATTTGAGGAAGTGCGGACTACCGCCCCCTCAAAGGGATATGACTCATCCATACCAAACATGGAACGTATAAAGTATATTGTTAATGAATTTATGTAAAATATATAAAATAAGATATTATATACTATAATAAAAATATACCTATGTATCATCAGGTTTTCATTTCAATAAAAATGAAAAAATAAAATGAAAATAGCGTGCATGCGTACGTACGACTTACTGTCTCCATGAATGGTGCATTTCATTTTCATATATCCAAATGATTTTAGAATATTTTAAATAAATATATACTAGATATATATGATATGTATAATATTTAATCTATTAATACAAAACCAGATATAATGATCTTTTGGCCACATGGATAAATTTTTATTATAACAAGTTCATTTTTTACCCATGATCCGAACATCGAAAAAGTGTCTGATATGAACTAAAATAATTAACTAATGGTTTTAATAAGGAAATAATTGATATAAATGGAATATTATATTTTAAAAAAGTTATGATTCATTTATAAAATAACTTATTTTTATTATTCAGGAAGAACAAGGGACATACATGACGAGTCAATCTCATTGTAAGGGAACTCCATAACCTAATTTCAATTCTTTGGGTTAAACATCTACTTCTTGATTATGTCATTATATGAATATTTGTGAATGACCATAGATTGTTTTAAACATAATATCCTCTTATAATGGGTGTATTTATATTTGTCACACATAATTATGTCATTGATTATTCGTTAATCTAATTGTACAATCTTTGTAAAGGATTTCGTCTCAATTTGAATTCCATTGAGACTTATTTCTTATCATGAACCAATTAAAATATATATTCTATATTTACTATCCATTGAAATATTATATCATGAATATCTTTATTCTCATTATATAATAATCTTAAATTAATGTTATTATATAATTATTTATATACAAGTATTTTCTATAGTGGAAAGAGACACTTTAACTAAACCATGGTTTTAAATGTTTTAATGATTTATTCTTCAAAATATATCTTATTAATGTCTGTGATTTCAAAATGGTTTTTAATGATTTATTTATATGGAAATTTAAATTTTAAAATGTTAATTTATTTATAAGTTTCACGGTGCTATGGGATACTTTGATTCAAAAAAATTTATTTTTAAATGTTTTAAATGTGTTGTTTAAATAGGATTGATTATGTCAATATCTTGAACTGATATATTTTGATTGTAATATGGAAATTTTATCTTCACATTATTATTTTTAATGTTTTATTATTATGTTATGTATCTTGGGGATTGTTTCATTATACAGGTGGTTGTATGATAATCCTAGGGTATGCGTGCCCGAGATATCTATTCAATGCATTGAGTAATGTGACGGGGGTAAACATTAATGAATCTCCTAATAGATTTAGGTAATATACTATAATGAGTATTCCAAATGTAACTCTGTACGTAGCTATGAAATCTACAATATAAGTAAGTTATGGATTCTTCAAGTTACCATTATGATTTATGATTTCTATTTGTTATTCATAAATCTTATAATCTTATGCGGTATGTTAAAGATTTTGATGTATGGTTTCATTAACATGCATGTATTGATGGACTAATGTTTTCCATCCTTGTTTTATAACGCTCACTGAGCTTTCTATGGTCATCCCACGTTTTGGAAACATTTATCACATGTTTTTGAACCATTGTGTTATTTTCTACCATGTAATATAACATAATTTATGAAATGATATGGTTGAGTGTCATAAATTAGTTTTATCTTCATGGATTTTTAATATATGATATTAAAAAGTGTTATTATATTTATCTTAGTCATAGGGGATGAATGGGTTGAACCATAAATAATTATGCATCGAGGTCTTATGGTTTTTTCAATATCATAATATATGATATAGGTGTCGTAGAAATATAAAATCAAAACTTATGTTTTTAGTAAATAAAATATCAATTCTTAATTATAAAATAAGTGATATATATGAATAAAATTAACATATAAGGAAGGTTCACTTTATAGACATGTAAAGATTATACTATGGATGATCTTAATACCTAAGGTTCAAGAGATGATGCACAAGTGTTACACCACTGGTAACCATTATGTATTCATTTTTCATGGTATAAAATTGTTATTTATGCCTTTAAAATGCATAAGACACAATATGGTATCCTTTATATATTCCTTTTCCAATTCATAAGTTTTAATCTGTAACCTTTATGTATGGGTTTGAACATTTTTTAGTGTTTATTTTATAATATACAAGAGTCTTTGTATTATCGTAGAATTGAACTCCTTAATATTAAAGGTTAAATTATGATAGCCACTTATCATAAGTGGGTATAAGATTATCAATTATAAAACATGACTTATATAGATGAAGTTGTTTAAGAGGTAAAACCCCATGAATCCTATGAAAAAAACCCTCCTATATCGTTAAATAAAATATGAAATAAAAAGTTATTCTCTAAAAAAATTCTACTATGAAAGATGTAATATAATTTATAAATTGTTTATAAATTATTAAATATGGTATTTTGGGATATTTATTAATTTATGAAAGTGTTTATATATATTGTTGGGCAAAAATCCCTCAAGGTAACATTGCAGCATTTTTGGGTTGATTGTGTTTGTTGACAAAGCAGGTTTCCATGGAGAATTGTCGAGTTCCCGAGAAGTTGTTGACAATCCATATTGACAAAGAACGATGACAAAGGAAAGGGCGATCTGGAGGCGGTACAAAAAGAGCAGTACAAGGTGGCGCCGTTTCCCAGTGTTTGCCAAATTTTTGGGGTCCAAAATTTGGAGTTTGGTGAGCATCGCGAAAAGAGGATTTCAATGAAGAGCATAATTTAATATGGCAAAGGCATGAATTTCGCGAAGATAGGATGCATGGTTTGGAAATCGCGAAGACCAGAAGAATGGAGGCGGTGATGCTTCGCGATTACGTCAAGCTTCGCGAACGGCAGATGCTGAAGCGCATCGCGGCGGAGAAGAGCTTTGCGAGGGAGCTTCGCGGCGAAGGCGCGAGCCGCGAAGGTAAGTTGACGGTGATTCATCGCGACTACGTCAAGCTCCGCGAACGGAATATTGCGGTGGAGCTTCGCGATTTGGACAGAATTCTGAAAGAAACTTTGGAGCTTCACGATTTGAGATGACGTGGCGTTGACTTCGTGCGGAAAGGATGAGGGTCGGTGGAATCGCCTATAAATAGAGGCCGACCCCTTCAGGCGAAGAAGAGATAATTTTTCAGAGAAAATACTTTGCTCTCGATTTGCGAAGGTGGTTCGCGGAGCCAGTGTGCTTCGCGAAAGAGGTGCTTCGCGGCGGCTATTGTAGCTCCTCGAAACCTGCGAGCTCCGCGTTGGCTTACATAGCTTCGCGAGGGTTGTTGCTTTGCGACGGATTGAGCATCGCGAGAGTGCTTCGCGAAGGAGCTTCGCGATTGAGCTTCGCGAAAAGGCAGGAGCTTCACGAAGGCTTGTTTGAGCTTCGCGAAATTGGGAGCCTCGCATTGTAGGGTGCTTTGCGAAGGTCTTTCCAAATGTTGGTTGCCTAGTGGATAGTGGCAAAGGGGTATTCATCTACGGGTGAAAGTTGAACTTCAACAGAGCATCTACATACAGAGAAAGATGCATTCATTCATGCAAATGAAGAGACCTACAGGTCTATAAACTGTGAGTGAATCCCTTCCAAGAGCAGTGAGCTTAGGAAGAGGAAGAAGGTGATCCTCTCCACCGGCAGTGAGCCAGAGAGAGAGAAACAGGGAGTGACCCTTGGGAAAGCAGTGAGCTAACCCTAAACATTGTAAAGGCAGTGAGCCTGGGCATAGAAGTGATCTAGCCCGAACCTTGTAATCTGCAGCTAGTGAAGTTTAGTGGACTTGGTACGACCGGCAACCTGTCGGCGTATGCTCCTTGGACGTAGCCCTTAGAGGTGAACCAAGTAAAATTGTTGTGTCCTGTGCATGCTTTACTTTCTGTTTATATTGTGCAGCAGGAAATAGAGAGAAGAGTGTTTTGCTTAACAGCGAAACAAGATCAGAAAGGGCTTTAATTTTTAATTAGTCATACCCTGATTCACCCCCCCCCTCTCAGGGTATTCGTCCTAGTGGACCTAACAAGTGGTATCAGAGGGAGGTTAACAGTTGGTCTTCTCTCAATGGAGGTCACTAATCATAGAGGGATTCCGATCTTCGACGGATGTAATTTTCAGATATGGAAAAATCGAATACAACACGATTTCCGATCTCTGGGAATGGATGTGTTTTCAGCAGCTATGCATGGTATCACAGCTGATATTACTAGTGGTGCATTATCAGAAGCTGAGCACAAAGAGTTGGATGCTGATTCCAAAGCAATAAACGCCTTAGGTGGAGCCCTCTCTAATCCCATTTATACAAAGGTGATGTCATGCAAAACGTCACATGCCATGTGGGAAAAACTTTTGAATATTTATGAAGGGGATACAAAAGTCAGAGAGGCAAAGCTGCAAGTGTTGTGGAACAAGTATGAAGATCTCAAAATGAACCCGAATGAGTTCGTTGATGCATTCTTTGACAGGGTAAATGCTGTGGTAGAAGACATGCGGGGTCTTGGAGAAATTATCGAAGACATTAAAATCGTAAAGCGCATCTTGAGAAAGCTTCCACCTCGGTTCAATCCGAAAGTTTCTGTGTTGGAAGATAAAGATCCGAAAGAGCTAACATTGGATAACCTACACAACACTCTTGTTGCATATGAAATGAGAAATGATGACAACGATGCTGTGGAAAAGGGGAAATCCAAAGAGGTGGCATTTAAGGCCATGAAGAGGCTCACTATTGAAGATTCTCAGGAGGAAGAAGAGTCAGATGAGGTGATGTCATTCCTTTCTTCAAATCTGCAAAGAGGAAAAGGAAAGTTTAAAGGGAAACTTCCACTAGCATGCTTCCGATGCGGAAAGGTTGGTCATCTTGCTGCAAGATGCCCCAAAAGGTTTCAAGAAGAAAGCGATGAAGATAAAGTTAAGACTCCCATAAAAAAATCTTCAGCCTATGTGAAAGGGAAGAAGCAGTTCAAGAGAAATTTCTTTAAGAAGAAGAATCTTCTTTCCCAAGAAATTGACAGTTCAGCTGAGTCTGAGGGTGAAGAAGTTGAAGAGATAGAAAACTGCAAAGATCATGGTCAAAATGCGATGGTGGCTGTTGCTAGTAGTGCTCTAGAAAAGAAAGAAACTGAAACTGATGAAGAAGAAGAACAAATTGAAGGGAGAGTTGACATGGAAGCTGAATTAGAAGCAGCTCTTGAAGAGATAGATGTTTGGCGAGCAAAAACAAAGAAAGCCAACAAGATAGTACGTGATGCCAAACTCTACATGCAACAACAAGAAGAAGAGAAGTCTGAGCTTGAGAAAGAAATTGAGAATCTTAAGTCTTCTAGGCCAGAGCGCACTGAAAAGGTTGATGAGCATAAGCTCAAGATTGAAGAGTAGAAAAGGGAGATCGATTGCTTGAGTCGAAAAGTGAAGGATCACGTCAAGCGTATTGAAGAGCTTGAAGAGGAAGTTGTCGGTCTTCGGAAAAAAGTTAAAGACCAGGAAAAACCTTTGAATCCCAACACATTCTTGGGAAATCAGGTCGTTACGAAGACGGAAAAGAAGAAAGAAGAGCCTAGTAGTTCAGCAGGAAAGAAGCAGCAATTGAACTCATATGTTAAGGCTGATTCACAGCTTAATCAGAAACAAAAATCTGCGGCAGTTGAAGTTAGACCGCAAGCACCTGTCCCGAGATTGAAAGTGGATTTGAGCACAATGAAGGATCAAACTACTCAGAGATCCAAAGGGGAAACTCGTAGTGCTGAAGTAACACGAAGGAATGCACCTTATATCAGGTGTTATTGTTGTGGAAAGATGGGACATTCACAGTATGTGTGTTCCATAGCCAAAAGATATCGAAGGGAACAAGAACAGAGATGGCAGCCAAACAGAGAACAGTTTTCCAGAACATTTTTTGAAGGACACTGTTTTTGGTGCGGAGGATTTGGACACATGGCTAGGTACTGCACTCCGACCATTCAGAAAAATGTGCCAAAGCAGAATCAAAATGTTCGCAAGCAGTAGATCAGTAAACCGACAAATGAGTTAAAAGTTCAGAACAGATTTGCAGTTTTGCAAGATGAAGCTGGTCCATCACACTCTGAGAAAGAACAGAAGCCTCAATCCATGCCGAGTGTGAAAGAAAAATTATGGACCAAGAAGAAGAAAAATGAGAAGGCTGTGGTGGCAGAGATTGCCCTTAAAGCATCAGATCGATCTGGTGTTTGGATCCTTGATAGTGGTTGCACATACCACATGACGGGTAATAAGGATCTTGTTACAGGCATCAAATATGACAAAGAATAAGTTGTCAAATTTGGAAATGATGAAGGCCTGAAGATTGTTGGCTCAGGGAAAGCCAAGTTTGGGGGAAAAGAGATGAGACATGCTGATGTCTTGGTGGTAGAGGGTCTCAGTCATAATTTGCTTAGCGTCAGTCAACTATGTGACTCTGGGCACTCTATACTTTTTACCAAGAAGATGGGTTTTGTTAAAGGAAAAGATGGAATAGTCATTCTTCAGGGAAAACGAACAAAGGGGAATCTTTACCTGGTAGGTGGGGAAGAAGATTCATGCCTTTTATCCAGAGAAGAAGAAAATCAGCTGTGGCATAAGCGACTTGGTCATCTATGTCAACCATCTATGGAAGATCTGGTAAAGTGTGATGCTGCTAGAGACCTTCCCAAACTATCACGTGATCGCACTCATACGTGTGATTCTTGTCAACAAGGTAAGATCATCAGGAAGACATACAGGCCAAAGGAACAAAAAGCAACTCGAGTGCTCGAATTGGTGCATGCTGATGTATGTGGACCTATCTCACCACGAGCTATAGATGGACAAAGGTACTATGTTCTTTTCATTGATGACTACAGCAGAATGGCCTGGGTATTCATCATTACCCATAAGACAGAGGTGTTCAGTTGCATAAAGCAGTACAGGAGGGAATCAGAAAAGATGCTTGGGCAGAAAATTCTGAAGTTTCGTACTGATAACGGTACAGAATTTACAAACAGTCAGGTTGAAAACTATCTCGAGAAACATGGGATAAGGCATCAAGTTTCATCATTAAGAACTCCCCAACAGAATGGAGTGGTAGAAATGAGGAATCGGATCATTAACAACATGGCCAGAACAATGCTTATTGATAAGGACCTACCAGAGAAATTTTGGAAGGAAGCAGTTTTGACATCGGTCTATGTTTCAAACAGGTCCCTGTTATGCCCGAAGCAAGGGAAGACTCCGTATGAACTGTGGTACGGAAAGAAGCCAACGTTGAAATACTTTCGAATCTTTGGAAGTAAGTGTTTCATTCTCAACAAAGAACATCATAGGAAGTTTGAGGCACGAGGAGATGAAGGGATATTCCTTGGCTATTCAGGGAAAAGCAAAGCATATAAATGCTTCAACAAGAGGCTGGGAAAAATTGTTGAGAGTAATGATGTCACTATAGTCGAAAATGAACAGACTTCTCAACGACCCAGTGAACAGTTCCTGGATGAAAGTGATGATGAGGTAAGCAACCCAGGGGGAGCAGAAGTGGCAGAAGCTGACTCAGAAGAAGATACTGATGATGAAGAGGAAAGTGTCAAGTCGGTGTCTGCGAGGAAGACAAAGAGTCGAGCTGAGATTGATAGGCAGAATATCATTGGTGATCAAACAGCTCCAGTTCAGACTCGAAGAATGAAATCATCACAGCAAGCATCATTTTTGTCTCAAGTGGAGCCGAAATGTTTTTCTGATGCAGCTGAAGATGAAAACTGGGTTCAGGCCATGAACGAAGAGCTTGATCAGATTGAGAAGAACCAGACATGGGAGATTGTTTCGAGGCCAGCGGACAAGAATGTCATTGGGACCAAATGGGTCTATCGCAACAAGATGAATGAAGATGGCACAGTGATTCGGAACAAAGCACGACTAGTGTGCAAGGGGTACTCCCAAATCGAGGGAATTGATGTTGATGAGACATTTGCACCGGTTGCAAGGCTGGAGACAATAAGATTATTCCTAGCCATCGCAGTGCAAAGGAAGTTCAAAGTGTTCCAGATGGATGTCAAATCCGCATTCTTGAATGGGGTTCTGGAAGAGGAGGTGTATATTGAGCAGCCAGATGGTTTTATCATTCATGAGGATGAGAACAAAGTTTGCAGGCTGAAGAAGGCATTGTATGGGCTGAAACAAGCACCAAGGGCATGGTACTCAAGGCTTGATCAGTACTTGAAGAAGCTTGGTTTTCAGCGTGGAGGAGTTGATTACAATCTATATTTCAGTAATGACAGTAATCAAAGGATGATGGTGTTGGTTTATGTCGATGACATAATATTTGGTGGATCAAATGAAGCTCAGTGCAGACAGTTTTCCGAATTCATGAAAAATGAGTTTGAAATGTCAATGATTGGAGAGCTAACGTTTTTCCTTGGTCTACAGGTCACACAAGGAAGAAATGGAACATTCATTTCTCAATCTAAATATGCCAAGGAGGTCCTGAGAAGGTTTGGAATGGAAAATTCCAAGGAGATGAAGACTCCGGTGGCTACCCGGATGAAATTATCAAAAGATGAGGATGGCAAGGCCGTTAATATCACAGAATACAGGCAAATCATTGGAAGTCTGTTGTACTTAACCGCAACAAGGCCTGATATTGTTTTCGCCACATGCCAAGCAGCGAGATATCAAAGTAATCCCAAGGAATGTCACATGCTCGTAGTGAAAAGAATACTTCGGTATATTAAGGGCACGGTGGACTTCGGCTTGACATACAATGACAAATCTCAGACAGAGTTATTGGGGTACACTGATGCAGACTGGGCCGGTTCAGCCGATGATAGAAAATCAACGTCAGGTGGTGCATTCTATCTTGGTGGATTGTGTATTTATTGGCTAAGCAAGAAACAAGATTGCATTTCATTGAGCACCGCAGAAGATGAGTATATTGCGGCCACTCAAGCATGCACACAGTTATTGTGGATGAAGCAGCAGCTTGAAGATATGGGAGTTGAAGTGAAGTCTCCGATCGGAATCCAGTGTGACAACTCAAGTGCTATAAATCTTAGCAAAAATCCCGTCCATCATTCAAGGACAAAGCACATTGAGATTAAGTATCATTTTATCAAGGAGAAGGTTGAGCAGGGAATTGTAAAGTTGGAGTACGTGCCTACAGAACTACAGGTTGCAGACATTCTGACAAAGGCCTTACCCAAGGAAGCTTTTGAGAGGCATCGACTGGCTCTGGGAGTTCAGTCGATTCCCCACACTTGAAATAGAGTGGATGTGGGACCACCCCCCCTCTCCCCGAGGTATGGTGTGTGTTTCCCTAATGTGCTGATATGTGTTCTCTACTATGTTACAGACTACAAAGGTGTGACCTTTGGGTTCGTTGACAAAGGGGGAGAAAAGTGCTTGAAAAGTGCTTGACAACGGGGGAGAAAAGTGTTTGTTACGGGGAGAAGCTGACAGGTGGAGCAGCCAGAAAGGGGGAGCAATGAGAAAGGGGGAGTGTATGAAATCTGACGATGCTAGAAGTGATCGATCAAATCATAGAAATCACGACAGCTGAGGATCGTGATAAAAGCAGAATAGTGATGTTGGAATGGTGTGAGACGGTGTCCAGCTATCAACAATTGGTATCAACTTAAGAATTCACCAATTGGTATCAGTGTGGTTCAACAACTGGTTTTATTTTTTAAGAATTGGTATTAGGGTGGAATCGACAATTGGGGTCTGACATGAAGTGATTCATTGATGAACTGTTCATACTACTCTTGTTTCTCACGCCGAGCATTGCTCATGTGGGCTTAGAGTACATGTTAAGTGAATCCTTGAACGCTATCATAATCGCAAGAGGCGAATGGTGGTAGCAGCTGGAAGAAGACTCAGTGAGGTATCAAAGTGCAGAAAATATTTCTGAGCAGAGTTGTGAAGAGTTGTCAACAAACCCAAAGGGGGAGATTGTTGGGCAAAAATCCCTCAAGGTAACATTGCATCATTTTTGGGTTGATTGTGTTTGTTGACAAAGCAGGTTTCCATGGATAATTGTCGAGTTCCCGAGAAGTTGTTGACAATCCATGTTGACAAAGAAAGATGACAAAGGAAAGGGCGATCTGGAGGCGGTACAAAAAGAGCAGTACAAGGTGGAGCCGTTTCCCAGTGTTTGCCAAATTTTTGGGGTCCAAAATTTGGAGTTTGGTGAGCATCGCGAAAAGAGGATTTCAATGAAGAGCATAATTTAATATGGCAAAGGCATGAATTTCGCGATGATAGGATGCATGGTTTGGAAATCGCGAGGACCAGAAGAATGGAGGCGGTGATGCTTCGCGATTACGTCAAGCTTCACGAACGGCAGATGCTGAAGCGCATCGCGGCGGAGAAGAGATTTGCGAGGGAGCTTCGCGGCGAAGGCGCGAGCCGCGAAGGTAAGTTGACGGTGATTCATCGCGACTACATCAAGCTCCGCGAACGGAAGATTGCGGTGGAGCTTCGCGATTTGGACAGAATTCTGACAGAAACTTTGGAGCTTCGCGATTTGAGATGACGTGGTGTTGACTTCGTGCAGAAAGGATGAGGGTCGGTGGAATCGCCTATAAATAGAGGCCGACCCCTTCAGGCGACGAAGAGAGAATTTTTCAGAGAAAATACTTTGCTCTCGATTTGCGAAGGTGGTTCGCGGAGCCAGTGTGCTTCGCGAAAGAGGTGCTTCGCGGCGGCTATTGTAGCTCCGCGAAACCTGCGAGCTCCGCGTTGGCTTACTTAGCTTCGCGAGGGTTGTTGATTTGCGACGGATTGAGCATCGCGAGAGTGCTTCACGAAGGAGCTTCGCGATTGAGCTTCGCGAAAAGGCAGGAGCATCGCGAAGGCTTGTTTGAGCTTCGCGAAATTGGGAGCCTCGCATTATAGGGTGCTTTGCGAAGGTCTTTCCAAAGGTTGGTTGCCCAGTGGATAGTGGCAAAGGGGTATTCATCAACGGGTGAAAGTTGAACTTCAACAGAGCATCTACATACAGAGAAATATGCATTCATTCATGCAAATGAAGAGACCTACAGGTCTATAAACTGTGAGTGAATCCCTTCCAAGAGCAGTGAGCTTAGGAAGAGGAAGAAGGTGATCCTCTCCACCGGCAGTGAGCCAGAGAGAGAGAAACAGGGAGTGACCCTTGGGAAAGCAGTGAGCTGACCCTAAACATTGTAAAGGCAGTGAGCCTGGGCATAGAAGTGATCTAGCCCGAACCTTGTAATCCGCAGCTAGTGAAGTTTAGTGGACTTGGTACGACCGGAAACCTGTCAGCGTATGCTCCTTGGACGTAGCCCTTAGCGGTGAACCAAGTAAAATTGTTGTGTCCTGTGCTTGCTTTACTTTCTATTTATATTGTGCAGCAGGAAAGAGAGAGAAGAGTGTTTTGCTTAACAGCGAAACAAGATCAGAAAGGGCTTTGATTTTTAATTAGTCATACCCTGATTCACCCCCCCCCCTCTCAGGGTATTCGGCCTAGTGGACCTAACATATATAATAAATATAAAGTATTTATAACTAATAATTTAAAGGATTTTAAATTATTTTTTAATAAATTTCTATAATATTAAATATTAATATTAAAATAATTTTTTAAAATATATATATAAGGGCCCAGCCGTAAACCTTACATAATCTTGAATTAAATTTAATAATTCAAATTGAGGATATTTTCAGGTTTAGTGTTTTAGAGAATTAGGACATAACTATTACATTTCAAAGATTACAAAGTAAACACATCTACTTAGTTTCCATTTAAAAAAAATAAAAACTCTTGAACAAAAGAGTCATGTCTAGTTCCTTGTTTTAGACAGCTTGGCATTTCCATGATCCCATCCTTGACCCTATTCAACTTTATGTCCTGTGAAAAACATTTCAAAAACATGGGATAAGCATAAAAGCTCTGCAATGGTTATAACAATACGGAATGAAAACATCAGTCCATGTATACATAATAATCAATGAAATCATACTTTACTCATAAAACATAAGCACTTTAACATACCTCATGAAATCATAATATTTATGAATAACTCATAGAAATAATAATACATAATGGTTACTTGAGGCATTCATAACATTATTACGTAGGGATTAACCCTCATGGTTACGTTTGAGATAACCATCATAGTATATTCCCTAAATCTCTTGATAGAAACCTTAGCGTTTAACCCGTTCACATTACCCAATGCATTGGAGAGCTATGTCAGGCTCACCCGCCCTTAGTTTATAACTGAACGACCCGTCTTCATAAACAATTCCCAAGAACCATAACATTATCGTATCACATAAAACATGCATAAAGGAAACATAACATTCCCACATTGCAATATAACATTTTAAGATATTGAAATAATGAATCAATTCTAAAAACCATTTTCAAAACCATTTAAAACTTTTAATAAAGAGATTTTTGATTCAAAGTTTCCCATACCACTTTGAAGATTTTAACATTTTAAACCATTAATATCCATATAAATAAATCCTTAAAACCATTTTAAAAACATGGATATTAATGAGAAATATTTATAAGAATAAATATTTAAAACATTTAAAACGATATTTTAGTTAGAGGGTTTCTAAAAAAATGAGAGACACATGAATACAATAATTGAGGAATAACATTTAATAATTACATTATAATATCATGATAATAAAGGGGTTCATAATATAATATTCCAAAGGATAGTATATACACCATATAAGAGTGAATTGGTGCATAACAACAATTAAGCCTCAATAGAAATGTAAAATTAGATGAAATCACTTATAAAGAAGGTATCCTTAAATTAAGGATAAATCAATCTCATAATTATGTGTGAAAAATAGAAATAAACCAAATAAAAGTGGATATTAATTGTAAAAAATCAAAGATAATTCACACATATTCCAATGATTATATATTCAATAACTACATGTTGAACCCAAAGAATTCAAAATTGGGATAAGAAGTTCCCTTGATAAAATTCGACATCCTAATGGTGTCACATTAAAATTCATAAAATTAGTTAATGAGAGAGAAAATGGTATCTCATCACTTGGAAATAAAATTTATATCAATAATAATATATAAGAATATCTCCCAACATAAAAAGATTTAAATTAAAAGACATAACAAAATTAGTCTTTAAAAAAGAGCAATGTGAAAGGTTCCCTTACCGATTTGGGAAACTTTCGAAACGTACACCCCATGAAAGAAGGGTCATACAATGAAGATGTAAATACCCATAAATGAGAGTATATTATTCAAATTGTAAAATAATGGGTAGTTAGTACCCCTCACAAAAGGAAATAGTGGCAAATGTAGCATGAATCTCACAGGAATAAAAAGCGAGATGAAAACCCCCTTATGAAAATTCGGCAACTTAACTGCGCCACATAAAACAACCAAAAAGGGATTGATGCGATCAAATAGGGTATATCATCATATTATAATCAAAATTAAATAATAATTAATATTAAAGAACATCCCCAAACATCAGAAAGATGATCTTAAAAGAAATGACATAATGAAGATTACTTAAAAAGAAAGAGAGAGGTAGGATCCATTACCTAAAGTCCGACTTGTCTTTTTCACTTCTTTATATTAATGAATAATAAACATTTTTAAATTAGTAATTTCTTAAGGAACTACTTTAAAGTTTATTATTCAATTCATATCACATATTATATTTTTATAATAGTTAGATAATTATGTGAGTTCATATCAGATGTTTTTTACGATGTTTAGTACATGAGTCAAAAATGATCTTCTTTGAAATGAATTTTCCATGTAGTTATCAGTACATCATCTCCAGAATAGTATTAATGATTTAAATATCATATATATCAAGAACATATTCATTTTATACTATTCCATAACATTTGGAGGTAAAAATAAATGAAATGTACCATTCATGGAGACGGTAGGCCATATGTACGCATGAACACTGCTTTCATTTATTTTTCATATTAATGGAACTAAAAATAATTAAGATATATATATATATATATATTATTAAATTTTAATATATATGTTATATAGGTCACATAAGTTCATTAATTACTTTCTTTATACATTCCATGTATTGCATGAACGAGTCACATCACTTGAGGGGAGGTAGTCCACACCTCCTCATATGAAATTATCGCATTTTCACAACATGAAAAGAATAAAGGTATGTTTTAAATATAAAATACAGAGTCATTTATAAAACATATATAAAATATATATCATATATAAAATATAGTGACATCATAATGGCCACCTTTAAAGGTGTTAAAAAAATGTAGAACAATCACCATTTCGTGAGGCAGTAATTCTCCATCCACAGAAACAGTATGTTATTTAACCATTATACGGATGTGTGTGTAAGTGTAGCTCGAATAATTTTTATAACAACATCCAAGTATATTTAAGATACTATTTTTGTTACAAAATAATGATGAAAATTAGTTTAGGGGGTTGGACAAACAAAATAAAACAAGAAAACAAAGGAGAAGACATTACATTTAAATCGGGTAACTCCCTTTGGTTTGATCCAAAAGGGTTTCTTGAAGAGCTTTATGCCTAAGGTGAGGCTCAAATGGTGAATATAGGGATTTGGAGAGATGAAATGGGTAGGGGCTGGCCAATACAAAGGCTTGAGAGGTGTGTGTAAGGAGGTAGAAGTGTGGGCCTTTTATAAGAGGGAGGATGGGCAGTCATAGAAAGTCAAGAAATGTTACTTTATTTTAAAATGATTTTCTGATTCTAAAGGTCCCACATTGATATATTTAAAGGATAAGGTGATAAGGGGTCGGAATATACTCATACAATAGGTTTTTACCAAGTGTAAGTCTTAGATTTTACATTATCTTTTCATTTTATTTAAATCATTCATTAATGAGGTAATCGCTGCATCATCATGGTGTCATAAATAAATTACTTTATTTAATGTATAAAAATTATAAAAAAAATAATATGATGTAGGAAATATTTTTAGTTTTCCAATGAATATTTATAGTCGAATATATAATTTACAAAGACAAAACTAATTTTTTTTTACTTGGGTGATAAATACTTTTATGATATTTTCCATTCTTTAAAAATAAAATGATAAAGTGTCACTATCATAGAAAAGTGATTCCATGGGGTCCCAAAGTTTGGCACAAGGAATCCCATGGTCGGACATGATGCAACCAATAGCATTAGGACACATTTTGGGGTCATTTATTATTGTTATGATATTATTTTATTATCCTTAACTACCTGATTACTAATTAATCACGATAATTAAAGATAATTACCATCGTTATTATTCATAATGTCCAAAAAAGAATCTTAATTACATAATTTGGACCTTATGATTCCAAATATGGAATCCATTTCACCAAATTCCAAACACATAAATAGAAATAATTAATTCAAAAATAATTCCCGTTGTCAAAACCAATAGCGGGTTTTTTTGAAGCAATATCCATAAAAAGTTTGGCACTTGTTTATGTCCATTTTCAAAGTGAAATTAATTATAATGACCACCATTGTATTAAATGGTAAAAATATATTCCAATTGAAATTTCAAAATAATGAAAAATATAATCTAACAATATATTTAAATTAGTTGAAAAATAAGTTTTGATGTAAAATGCATTATTTTTCACTATTCATTAAAAAAATGAACATGGTCATAAAAATACCAATAATTTATCCAAAGTAAATTTCAATGTCCCAATCATATAAAATAAGTTTATTTTGACAAATATAGCTTATAAAATTGTCAAAAGTAATATTTAATAATGGTTCTCCATCAAAAGGAAGTAAAACAAGCTTTTAAAAATATTTGAGTATTTATTCATAAAATTTGATTCATTTGGATGTTAAGCCTCTAACATTTGTTGGATAAATGTGAAAATTTTTAACAATCATATGTAATCATTTTTTAGTTATTTCTGTAAATTCCTACCATTACAATGGCTAGGAGTTAACTATTATAATATTATTATATTATTAGTGTGCAACGTATGATTTCAAAGAAACTCGTTGATCTGTATTGGGTATGCCATAGAGCATAGCATTACCTTTAAAGTAATATTAACATTTTATTCACAAATATTGATAAACATTAGAATGTAATATTATTTATTTACCTGGGATGTTACATCCTTCCCCATTTTGGGAATTGCATCCTTCATATTTCAAAATTTGGCTTGGAAACTTCATTGAAAGTCCCACATCGGAACAAGAGTCTGTAAAACTATCACTTTAAAAGAAAGGGAGAGAAGTACCAAGGTCACATGAGTTAACCCATAATAGCATTCCAAGTAAGAAAATATGGATATGGGAGAGAAAAAAAGGGTCATGTTCTGATGGAGAGTGATAGTAAACATGTCTAGAAGAAAGTTAACCACAAGAAAAACACTAACTTATGATGGGTTAAACAGTATTCGATTCCCCAGTAGGAAAAGTTAACAGAAAACGTTTTTGTTTTAAGTTACTTTTCATTGAAGAATTTATTTTTGAGCTTAACTAAATCATAAGAAAACATACTTACTTTTCATGTAGACAATGAACTTTTACTATATTCCTTACTCAAACTCATATTTTCTCCGAAAGACGAGTATTTAGGAAGACTTGTTCGTATTAAGGGTACCATAATCAACTTCTAGAGAATCACCTATTCCAAAAAAGAGAACTATATATTTCCCATGTATTTTTTCCTTAACCAAAACAAAACCAAAAATTTTTGTACGAGATCAGATAATACCCAAAAAGGATAATTTTTTTTTACAAAAAGAAAAACTACTCCTAATCTCCAAAATTTGTAAAGCAAAACCCAATGTTCAACACAGACCATTCAATAAACATCTATCAATAAAAATATTCAATGAAAACCAAACTAATATTGAAAACCAAATCTCTGAAGGATTTAATCACATGGTCTCCTAAGTTAAATCTTATCATTTTTCTCCAAAATAACATCAGTTACTCTTAAAGTATCATACAGAAAAGTAATTAACCGAATCACATATCCTCCATGATATACTAATCATTTCAATAGATAACCCAAAATCGACATACTATTGATTCATAAAATCATCTAACTAAAAATAATCAGTCAAACTAACCAGGGACTTCACGTAGTCCAGTGGTAGGAGATAAATACCAGTTGAACTTTGGTTGTGGGTTCGATTCCCGCATCTTCATCCGACACGACGGGTTGTCACACGGTATGCATGTTTTCCTTTTTCCAAAACTATATAATTCCTTAACCATTCCCAAAAAAGAGATAAAATCTTCAAAAATAACCATAACATATTTTAACCACAAAGGTTATCTAATAACTTTCATTTTGAAACCCAAAATGTATTAACTAGTAATTGCCTCAAATTCAAGGATCATATAAACCCAAATGGTTCTTTATAACTATATACAAAAAATAAAGGATAATTATTCCTTGAATAAAATTTTCATATATCAAACATCAGGGTTACATATACTATAAATAGTCTTCTAATGTAACCCCCTCATCAAAAGAGACTTAATAAATTTAATAATTTCACCATTCTAAAATCTACCATAACTCTTGAATCCCTTATATGTTGACTTCTTACTCATTCAACATTCCTCATGATCCATTAACCATTACTTTTTAACATATTCTGAAATACTTCTTTCATAGAAAAAAAATCCTGAATCATATCCTATGATTCCGATAATATGAAAACATATGTTAAGAAATAATCCATACCATTCATTGGTTATTGCCAGTTTTTTCATCCTCAATCGGAATGGCCTTAGGTATTGGTAAGAAAATATTTGTACGATCTTGGTGACCCCATTCCCGAAACATGTTTGTAGGACAAGTGTTTTCATAATGACCATGCAAAACACATTTGAAACATTAAATTGATCCTTATGAAAGAAATTCATTCCCTTTCCTAGAGTCAACTAGATGATTCCTTTTTCCATGGCAGGTTCTTGATTTATGACCTTCATTGCCACATCTATAAATTATTTCTATCGCTTTGAAACATTTTACTATGTTTTTCATTCCACATATTTGACACATAGGATTTTGAACATACATACCTTTATGATTATTACCTGATCATATGTAGGGACTTATTTCTCTCATATACGATGCCTTATAAAAATCACTATGGTTCAGGTGGTCAATCATGACTCCAGATAGTTGGTTGAGGATAACCACAAGAGTTCTAATTGCAGATCCCATATCATTTAGTTGTTCTTTCAAAAAACTGTCACAGTTTACATGAAATCCACTGTTACTTTGGTGCCTGCTATATCTATCCATTTACTAAAACCAAAAAGGTCAATGTCAGTATATCAGTAAAATCATCATATAATAACGATTTAGATAAACACCAAGATATACATATCCAAGTTATCTCAAACTCATTATAACTTTTAAAAAAATCAATAACTCCGTCTAATATACTAACCATTGTGGTTATACAGAACTTGTCACTTTTTCATAAACAATACTCTAACCTCCAAAATTATCTAAACCGACCACTAATACCAACTATAAGGACCTGGCCTTAAACCTTACATAATCTTGAATTAAATTGAATTATTCACATTTAGGATAGTTTTAGGTATAGAGTTTTAGTGAATTAGGACACAACTATTACATCTCAAAAATTACAAAGTAGACACATCTACTCAGTTTCCATTTTTGTCACAAAATAAAAATGCTTGAACAAAAGAGTCATGTCTAGTTCCTTGTTTTAGACAGCCTGGCATTTCCTTGACCCCATCCTTGACCCTATTCAACTTTATGTCCTGTGAAAAACATTTCGAAAACATGGGATGAGCATAAAAATCTCATTAAGGGTTATAAAAATATGGAAAGAAAACATCAGTGCATGTATACATGGGAATCAATGAAATCATACATTACTCATAAAACATAAGCACTTTAACATACCTCATGAAATCATAAGATTTACGAATAACTCATATAAATCATAAGACATAAAGGTAACTTGAGGCATTCATAACATTCTTAAGTATGGAGTAGCCCTCATGGTTATGTTTGGAATACCCATCATAGTATATTCCTTAAATTGCTTCGGAGAAACCTTAGCGTTTAACCCCTTCATGTTACCGAATGCATTGGAGAGCTATATCGGTCTCACCCGACCTTAGTTTATCACGGAACCACTCATGTTCATAAACAATTCCCAAGAACCATAACATAATCGTATCACATAAAACATACATAATGGAAACATAACATTCCCATAGTGCAATATAAAATTTTAAGATATTGAAATAATGAATCCATTCTAAAAACCATTTTCAAAACCATTAAAAACATTTTATAAAGAGATTTTTGAATCAAAGTGTCCCATAACACTTTGAAGCTTTTAACATTTTAAACCATTAATATCCATATAAAGAAATCTTTAAAAACATTTTGAAAACATGGATATTAAAGATAAATATTTATAATAATAACTCTTTAAAACATTTAAAATGATATTTTAGTTAACGAGGTTTTAACGAAATGAGAGACACTTGAATAAAATAATTGAGGAATAACATTTAATTTGAGATTTATAATATCATGAGAATAAATGGGTTCATGATATAATATTCCAATGGACAGTATATACACCATATAAGAGTGAATTGGTGCATAACAACAAGGAATTCTCAATGGAAATGTAAAATGAGATGAAATCGCTTATAAAGAAGGTATCCTTAAATTAAGGATAAATTAATCTCATAATTATGTTTGAAAAATATAAATACACCCAATATAAGTAAATATTAATTGTAAAACAATAAAATGTCATTCACACATTTTCACTGTATGACATATTCAATAACTACATGTTGAACCCAAGAAATTGAAATTGGGTTAAGAAGTTCCCTTGGTAAAATTCGACAGCATAACAACATGACATTACAATTCATAAAATTATTTGATGAGAGAGAAAATGGTATCTCATCACTTGGAAATAAAATTTACATCAATAAGAATATATAAGAACATATCCAAACATAAAAATATGATAATTAAAAGACATAACAAAATAAGTCTTAAAAAAGAGGAATGTGAAAGGTTCCCTTACCGATTTGGGAAACTTTCGAAACGTACACCCCATGACAGAAGGGTCTTAAAATGAAGATTTAAATACCCATAAATGAGATTATATTATACAAATAGTAAAATAATGGGTTGTACATACAACACACAAAAGTAAATAGTGGCAAATGTTGCATGAATCTCACGGGAATAAAAAGTGAGATGAAAATCCCCTTATGAAAATTCGGCAGCCTAACAACGACACATAAAATGTATTAAAAGGGATTGATGAGATAAAATAGGGTCTCTCATAATATAATCATAAAACTACAAAATAAGTAATATAAAATAACATCCCCAAACATAAAAAAGATGATCTTAAAAGAAATGACATAAAGGAGAGTACTTAAAAAGAAAGAGAGAGGTAGGATACCTTAACTCAAGTCCAAATCGTCTTGTTCATTTAATTATATTCCTGAATAATAAACATTTGTAAATTTATAATTTCTAAAGGACCTCCTTTAATTTTTATTATTCATCTAATATCACATATTATAATGTTATAATAGTTAGTCAATTATGTGAGTTTATATCAAATGTTTTGGTTGATGTTTGGTACCTGAGTAAAAAATGAACTTGTTTAAAAAGAATTGTCCATGTAGTTATAAGTAAATCATATACAGAATAATATTAATGATTTAAATATCATATATATCAGGTAAATATGCATTTTATACTATTCCATAACATTTGTAGATAAAAATAAATAAAATGCACCGTTCATGGAGATGGTAGGCCGTACGTACGGATGAACGCTACTTTCATTTCTTTTTTATATTAATGGAATTAAAAATAATGAAGATATATATATTAATTAAATTATAATATATATGTTATATAGTCACATAAGTTAATTAATTACATTCTTTATACATTCCATGTATTTCATGGACAAGTCACATCAATTGAGGGGGCAGTAGTCCACACTTCCTCATATGAAATTATCGCATTTGCACAACATGGAAAAAATAAAGGTATGTTTTAAATATAAAATACAGAAGAATTTAGAAAATTTAAATACCATATATATTATATTTAAAATACAGTGACATCATAATGGCCACCTATAAATTTGTTAAAAGAATGTTGAACAATCATCGTTTCGTGAGGTAGTAATTCTCTATCCACAGAAACAATATGTTTTTTAACCATTCAACGGGTATGTGTGTAAGTGTAGATTGAATCATTCTTATAACAACATAAAATTATATTTAAGATACTGGTTTTGATACTAAATAAAGTAATAAAAATAGTTTATGTGGTTGGAGAAGAAAAATAAAACCATGAAACATATGAGAAGACATTACCTTTAAATCAGGTAACTCCCTTTGGTTTGAAACAAAAGGGTTTCTTGAAGATCATTATGCCTAAGGTGAGGCTTCAATGATGAAGAGAGGGATGTGGACAGATGAAATGGTCAGGGTTTGGCCGAGCCAAAGGCTTGAGAGTTGTGGGTAAGAAGCTAGAGGTGGGGGCCATCTATAAGAGGGAGGAGGGGCACTCATGGAATGTCAAGAAATGTTACTTTATTTTAAAACGTGTTTCGGTTTTTAAAGGTCACAAATTGATATATTTCGAGGATAAGGTAATAAGGGTTCGAAATATACTCATAAAATATATATTTTTTTCAAGTTTATGTCTTAGATTTTACATTATCTTTTCATTTTATTTAAATCGTTCATTAATGTGGTAATCGCTGCATCATCATGGTGTCATAAAAAATTATATTCATTTAATGTCTAAAATTTAAAAATAAAATACTATGATATACGAAATATTCTTATATTTACAATGAATATTTATAGTCTAAGAGATTATTTAAACATACAAAACAGAAATTGTTTTACTTGGGTGATACATACTTTTGTTATATATTCCTTTCTTTAAAAATAAAATGATAAAGTTTCACTATCACACAAAATGAATCCATGGAGTCCCAATGTTTGGCACATGGAATCCCATGGTCGGACATGATGCAACCAGTAGCATTAGGACACATTATGCGGTCATTTTTTATTATTATGAAATTATTTTATTATCCTTAACTACCAGATTACTAATTAATCATGATAATTAAAGATAATTACCATCGTTACTATTCATAATATCAAAAAACAAAAGCGTCTTAATTACATAATTTGGACCATCTGATTCCAAATATGGAATACATTTCACCAAATTCCAAACATAGTAATGGAAATAATTAATTTAAAAATAATTCCCATTGTCAAAACAAATAGAGGAAGTTTTTGAATCAATATCTATAAAAAGTATGGCACTTGTTTATGTCCATTTTCAAAGTGAAATTAATTATAATGACAACCATTGAATTAAATGGTAAAAATATATTCCAATTAAAATTTAAAACCAATTAAAAAGATAATCTATGAATATATTTAAAATAGATGAAAATGTGTTTTGGATGTAAAATGCAGTATTTTTCAATATTCATTAAAAAATGAACATTGTCAGAAAAATACCAAAAATTTAACCAAAGTAAACTTCATTGTCCCAATCATAAATAATAAGTTTCTTTTGACAAGTGGAGCTTATAATGTTGTCAAAAGTAATATTTAAAAAAGTTTCTCCATCAAAAGGTGGTAAAACAATCTTTTAAAAGTATTAGAGTATTTATTCTTCAAAATTGGGTTCATTTGGATTTTAAGCCTCTGAAATTTATTGGATAAATGTAAAAATATTTAACAAAAATATTTAATAATTTATTAGTTATTTCTGTTCATTCCCTCCATTACACCGACTAGGCATCAACTATTATAATATTATTATATTATTAGTGTGCAACATAATATTTCAAAGAAACTCGTTGTTGCGTATTGGGTATGCCATCGAGCGTAGCATTCCATTTAAAGTAATATTAACATTTTATTCACAAATATTGATTACCATTAAAATGTATAATTATTGATTTTCCTAGGATGTTACAATAAAAAATTTAGTATAATTTAGAAATATAGCGTTTATTTAGCAATTATAATATTAAGTTATAGTTATTATAAATAACAAAAAAATAAAAAATATAAAAAATAGTTTATATTAATGTTATTAATTGTTCATAATTAATATCATTTTTAAAATTTACGATAATTATTTTGAAATTACATAAACCATATTGAATGGAGTGGTGATATTTCATTGGGCCAAGGTTTAAATAAAAATTTAATATGTTATATTTTAATTATATAAATAGTTTAAAAGATTGAATTGTGAAGTAAATAGTTTATATTTATTATAAATTTTAATTTTAAAAATAAATTCCAGATAATGAATATTGGGAATGATTTTATATAATGAAATGGTTATAATGGTATTATATTAAAAATTATGGAATTTCCATAATGAATGTGTGATTATATAATATCCATGTAATTAAAATTATTTATTAATTGTTTATAGTTTTTAATATCATAACTAAATAATGAATAGGTAAATTATTTATTTATTCACTTGTTTTTCAATCATGAATATAATTATTATTTTAAGGATGTTTTTCCGATTTACTTGAAATTGTTAAACTACATCTAGAAATTATCTTGCGTGCCTCTAAGGTGTTACGTGTTAGGTATAGTAATGGATTTTGTTTTCTTCTAACATTAATTTGGATTATATTAAATTTTTTAGATTGAATTAAGTAGTAAATTATGATTAATATATTATTTTTTTGATATATAACGGAATTGAGATATTAATTCAAAAAATCTGATTCTTACATTCCTTCCAATGTGAAACTTTTCAAGACCTAAATCATATAACTAGGTATGGTCATGATAATGAATCGTTCCCCTAGGTTATCTTTGGAATGGGATGAAAGTAATGAATGATTTTAAAAGGATTCAACACATGTTAATGGAATTCAATGTGTATAAAACATAGTTGAGAAACCCAATTATTTTGGATACCATTTTAATATGTCTGGATTTAACTATGTGTTTTATTCAAAAATGTATTTTTTTACCAATAAAATAATCATTTATATATTTATTGGGATGATAACCAATCTAGTAAAGATTTTACTAACTCTAAAATGGTGTCATCCACATAACCTTATATTACCCTAATCAAATATAAGAGTATTAAAGGGAGTTATCTAACCAGTATTATAATTTTTCTATTTAAAGTAGATATTAATAAGGAAATGTGGGACTTTAGATTTTATTTCATCATGTATTGTTATCCAAATTTTTTTCTAATTTTTTACTTGTTATCCATTTTTATATTATCCTAATCTAATATAATTATCTAATACAAAGAATTTATTTGTATTAATTCTTATTCATATCATATTTATAAATATAAAACCATTTATTTCATGGTGTAAATCCATTCACACAATAATTGAGTTGATAATATTTTAATAATGTTCATCAGTTGTTGTTATATGACATGAAATATATATTCTATTTAGGGATTTGCATGAATAGTTTGAGAACCCACAATTTGGTAGAATTTAGGTTTCTAAATGAGATATATTATATTATATTTTATGTATTTTAAACATTTGATTCGAATAGGATTACATAGAATTGTCAGAGGCTGTGGACATGAAGGGACTAACACTCCCTACTTAGTACTGTAGTTATATAGTCTTCCATTAATTTGACAATCCCAAAAAATGTTTTTGATGTTGTTGATAACATCCCCATGAATAATAAGTAAATTGAAATAGGAAACATCTAAGATAATCTCATGCATTCTAATAAAGAAATTATAGATGAAACTTTCATGATCATGGTATTATAAGAGGATTCCCATAGATTGTTACAAAGACCACTGCATATTGATTTAAATGAAGAAAAATCATCTTGGATTGGAAAATAGAATAGAATTTTTATATATGGTTTCAAAGAGAGGAAGAAATTGTAAAGGAGATTATGCAATCTTGGGACAACATGGAATTACACTTTAAGGATCTCATTAAGGAAAACAATGAAAGGATGGTCACCTCAATCGAATGGAATCTTTTGAATGCAAATGATTGTAACTACTTTAATTTCTTCTAGAATAGCCTAAAAATTTCTTATGATTATTGAATTTATCTATATTTTTATCCTAGTTTTTTTCCATTTTTTTCATTAAATATGATTTCTAAAATAGAAATATTTTATTTTGTTAATTAAACAAATCATTTTTTCTCCCTATTCATCAAATTGGAAAACAATATGTTTTTAGTGATAGTATTATCATAAACCTTAGAGTGTTCATGAAAGTGAAACTCTATGTGCTGAGGTCATTATTCTAATAATTAGGCATGGAATAAACCTATGAATGACAAGGTGTGTTTTAATATGTTTGAATTGATAATCAGAAAATTATGAATTTGAATGATTCAAATGAAAAATCATTATAATTTAGCAAATGAAAAAATATAATATTGAACCATTTTCATTAATAATAACAATTTAAATATTTTTGTATTTTCATATTTAAATGTACTTTATCTAAATACTTTTCAAATTCATATTAAAAACCTCTAACAGAAAATCCTTATGTATTAATTTAACTTATATGTTCTCTACAGAATAAAAAAAATCCAATGTGTGCAATAATTGTCCACATTAACCCACATGAAAAATTTTATAGATCTATGTTTTGGCGCCATTTTCAAGGACCCAATTAAATTTTATTCTCTAATTTCATTATTCCCCAAATTTATCTGTAGTCATTCATATTTCCCTTAAATTTTTACCTTCATATTATGAGATGTATATATGTGATTATTGAAACCACATTTTTAGGGTGGATAATCCTAGGGGAGGGTAATCATGTCAACCAAGGGGTCATCTACCTTGGCATCAAAATTTTATTTAAAATAAGAAGTATAAATATAATTTCACTCTTTTGGAAGGTCATATATCTTAAACCATAGATATATTCAAATGAGAAATCAAAATGAGACAGCCTCTAATATGGGTAATGTCATAAATCACACCAAGGATCAGTAATTTAATATTTCTTAGACTAAATTCCCCTATGTCATTTGACTTAATCACCAATGATGGTGAAACTATAAATTAAAACTCAATTTCCTAAAAAAATATATTTATTTCATGGGATAGAGATAGATATTCCATACCATTATATAAGGGTGTTTAATGAAGCCATTGAGACAATGTGTCACCTACACCAAATCAAGAAAGTTACGATTAAAATATACCCATTTTTTGCAAAGGATCAAGTTACTATTTGGTTAATCAATCTAATATCATCATCAGTCCATTCATACAACCAATTAGAAATTGTCTTTTATTGAGAATAGTAAATCCACTATATGACAAATTCACATAAAAATAACATTCAAAACATTGTAAAAAAGTGAAATAATAATTCTACAAAACCTAGGAAATGATTAATTATAATAAAAACATATAAATACTATAAGGTTTTTATATACAAATCCATATTGATTTGTTTTATAAATAATTTGGTAATTGATATAAATAATTCATAACAATGATATGTAAATTCACCTTCAAAAATAATTCCCTCAATGATGGTTACGAGTCTCCAAAAGGTTTTTCTAAACAAACACAAACATGAGGAACCTCTCTCTGTTATGAGAATCTTATAATATATATTGGGATTGACAATATTATGGTTAATAAAATCCCCAAGGATATATATTTATCCTTGTGTAAGATATTTAAAGAGATATACATTAGGAAATTCCATGATGATTAATCAAATAACCCTGTTTACCAATTATAGTAATAAGAAGAACATGAATATAATAAATTATAATTCAAGCCTTATATAAATACATATATTCTACAAATACCACATTTTTAGGTTATATATATAAATTGTGAAAATCCTTATAACTTACACAATTTCAATTTTAGGTATAATGAATATCCTGCATTTCATTAGTGGAAAAATAAATAGCCTATTTATTCAATAGGTATAAAACCCTTCCCATCAAAAAATATTATAACTCATGACTAGTTGTTATACTAATAAAGTAAATTATATTTTTATTCCATGAATTCAAGAAGCCCATATAACAAAACATTTAATAACCAAAACATTCATCTAAGATAAATTAACCAAATCAACACCTATCCAATTTTCTCCACAAGTATTATTTGAGAATGTGAGATGAATATTGTTGAAATGAATTATAAAATTTCATCATTTAAAATTTAATTTTGAATCCTTAATACTAGTAAGGAAAAATTTTCCACTACATCTATCCCATACTCAATAGTATGGGTATAATAAAGTCTCCTGTAATACTCTCATTGGAAACATAATGAAATAAATATCTTTAAAATTATAAAAACCATTGAAAAAACAAATCCAACAATTAATAAATTATAAAATACTTTATAAACTCTTGAATATGATAGATAATAACAGTTATAATTTTAAAAATGTTATGACAACATAGAATATCCACTATATCTCAGAATATCTAGTAAACCACATCACTCCCTCAAATATTGAATAAAATATCTAAACCCAATATGAGTAAAATTTTATGTAACTCTTATATCATGATAGACTCAAGAACAGATTTATAATATAATAGAAAACATATCATCCTACTCAATGTTAGTTAAATAATTGTGTGCTTTCAAAAGGAAATTCTATAAAAATATTCCCTTTTTGTATAAATTTGAGATCCACATTCTAAATAAGAAATCATTAATAGTTAAAGGACCCATGTTTTTATTATTTAGATGTTTAAATTTGAGAGAAAAATACTTTTCAAACCCCTATGTAATCATAGATATATGGTTATCCCCATTCCATATGATTAGAATTGGATTTTATAGATTAAGGTCCTCCAACTGTTATACATCACTCTCCAGCTTGGTGATCATAGAGTTCGAGTACCCGAGGGTACCTTAAAGTTTTTTTTATAAAAAGATGAAAATTAAAATTGTTATATAGAAAAAATTAAACTTCAACCTAAAAAAATTAGGTTCTATGGAAAAAATCACAATCCTAAGTGGTTGTCCCTTCTAGAAGCAATAAACTGTGGAATGGAAACAAGACCGTGAAAATTCGAAAGATGGGACTTGATCTCAAAATATATTATCAAAACTCTAAAATTAGTGATGATAAAGAGGATTATGAGATAAAATAAAACACGAGTGTTGAAAGTGTACTTCAAAAACAATTTATAATTTTTATGGATGTTTATGTTAAAAGGGTATTTTTTCCCATTGATTATATAAGGATAATTTTTATCCTTATCATGAATCTCATGAAAATGGGTAAATTAAATATTTATTTTCGATCATGAATCAGTGAAAAATTAGATTAATCTTGAGTATTGAGTCTATAACCATTCAAATTACTGGTATGACCATTTTTGTTGTTGTAGAATCTTTTCAAAATGAGTATAATAATATTTGAATTCCAAAAAAATAAAATCAAGATTGATTAAAAATAAGTATCAATCTTTGGTGAATGTAAAAAACCAATAATGAAATCCAATTCATACATTCTATTATAATTTATAAATTTTTAGGGAATAAATAAACCCCGTTGTTTTCATTTTTTCTTATTTTGAATCCAACCAAGACAAAATATTTTATGGTGTCTGAAGAAAACATTATAATTAAATTATATGCATCCACTCTAATATTCCAGGTATTATCACACTTATTAAGACACAATTTATTTTTGTAAATTAGATTATAATTATTCTCACAAAACCCAACAATGTCTGAATCCCAATATAATGGATGTTAGGAATGTGGGAATTTTTATGTTGAGAAAAGATTGTACTATGTGAAACATTTCTATTAGTGACTGTGTTCTCCCCATTAAATTAGTTACCACGAAAAATAAAATTACTATAATAACCAATTAGAATGGAGAAAACATCATTAAATGGGTATTTAGTGGATATACTATATATATATATATGTTATCGGAAATGGAAATCAGTTATTATAAAAGAGAATTTTACATTACCCTTCATCGATAAAATCCATTAATAAGTATTCTGACTGGTGTTATATACTTCCTAGATGGAATTTAATGGTATAATAAAATAATTTTCATTATAAAATTTATAAAATATATATCAAATTTCCATTTAGGACATTTTAAATCAAATATTCATCCTTTCGATTGAAAAATTACCCGAAATTTTTTTAGTGGTGCATGATTAGAATTTTATACTACATGGGGGGAGAGTTTATATAAGTATCATTCGACTCTATATCCATTTTTATAGAATATTTTGGGGATACATGAGATATGTTGATAGATATTTATCTATAATTGAGTACAATAATCCAATTTTAACTATAAAAAATCAATTTCATGGTAAAAGATGGATTAGTCCTCAGTAATACTATTTTTGGTAAGGGAATCATGGTTAATAAAGCGATTATAGTAATAATTGGTCACCCTATATATAAAAAAATTTTCTATTAAGTAAATTTATGCTTAGGAAACATAAATTTCTATTTAAGGTTCAATGGGATAATCATCTAAATTGAGGAACAATTTAATTCTTTTCTTCAAATATATGTAAACTTTTATTGGACAGAAAGATTTCAACAATAATTCTCAAATATGATGTCTTTTCTTACCACTCCATCCATAATAAAATCTACTGATTAGAACCTTTATTAGGAAATATTCATTGGTATGGGAGACTTTTAAATAGGGGATATCATTGTAAAAAGATAATATAAAACTTGATTTATCATTTAGTATATGAGAAAATAATTTTATGAGGTCTAAATCAATTACACCATCACTGAAAAAGAAATTATTTCTATTTAATTTTTTGTATTAAGTATTATTTCTAATATCATAGGACAACCCATCACATTTTATATTGATCATATAACATTTAAATACTTTTTCTAAAAAAAATATGCAAATGATAGAATGATTATGAGGGTTATTCACATATAAGTATTTTACTCAAAAATAGTGGAAAATTAACAATGAAAATATGGTAGTCAATCACACTAATAGGTTAGAAATAAAATATAATTCATCCCATATTTATATATCTGATTCATTCCCTAATGTGTGTATCTAATCATTGAGTGATTTATTATGGTCTTCACATATATAATACTACTTTATAATGTGAATCCTTATTGAATTCAAAATAACTCTAACTATGAATAAATTAATTTCTGATGATGAAATATATTTGATAACCAATGTCTCTATATGTTTTACCCAATAAATTTATTAGTATATTTGATTACGATGATGATAAAGAGTTCTTTATCAATTTCTAACATTGAATGGCATGTGTATGACACATATCCAAAAAGAATATAATTGATATGTGTTTGTGAAATAGTTTATTATGGAATTATCATGCTATGTATTTTTTTAAATTATATCAATGCTATCATTTATATCAATAACTATGTTCCATTTGAAAAAAAAATTACTTTTAATCACTAGATAAAAATTGATATATTTTATTATAGAAGAATTGATTTTATGTAATCCTTCTTAAACTATAGGGGATATCTAAATATTCGCTTTTATTTATAATGTTTCGAAATGGGGTTATCCCTTTTCCAACATGTATAATAATCATTAGGTTTTATTTCTATACCATAAAGAAAAATATATATTTTAGATTTATAATTCTTAAGGATATCATTAGATATTCTGGGAACCATTTTTATAATCACCCATTCTCAATACTCATGTCAAGGTATGGGATATCTCAAAAAGTGTTCATGTCCAAAAAACATCAAAAAATGGTCATGATGGGTTGGAAAATATGGAAATAAATAAATGTAATAGAAAATCACTCAACCCATTTAAGAATATTTAGTCCATGAAGCTATAAAATACTATTTTTATATAATTAACATCATAAAAATCATCATTATCATGTCACCATATCAGATATTTTATTGAAATGTTTTTTATTTAACAGTTAAAAATGTGAACAAAATCTAATTATGATATACAAATATTTTAATTTTGAAATTTACTGTTTGATAAGTAAGAGTAAATTAGTCATTAATTAACATTAGGATCCTTGGATGATGAGTTATAAAAATTAATGGATTGAGAAATATAGTGTTAAAGAATACCAATCCAAAACAATTAAAGGCACATAAATTTAAGCATGAGAATTCATCCACTTTTACACTTACAAGCATTGTTTGAACCTTGTTAAGTTGAGATTTTGGTGTTTGGGTACCTATAATATATATCATGTATACCGTCACTAGGTAATTTATATTAAATTCCCAATGAGTGGTCCCATCAATATGTTTATTGGTCATTGGGTATATCTAATCAAAGACCCATACCATAAATATAAACGATATGTGGAATACAATGGTATAATCTATAATGAATATAATATTATATATTTTTGGGTGGAGCTTTATGTTTAACTAACAACCTTAAAACATGTTCATTTTTTCTGGAAGCTACAATAATTCTTTATTTCGTTTGTTTTTTCTCATCATCTAATGAAAAATTAAAATTTTGTTTTTTAATACTTCAGTTATTTATTATTATTTGTAGATAACATAACCACTTAGGGTATATATAGTGATATAATTATATTTTTATTATATTTATGAGCTATATACATTGATGTTTCACCATTGATCCACATACATTCAAGATTTTAGACCCAGTTTTCAATCATATATGAGGAATCTACATGTGACATGGATAAATAATAATCAATTTATATTGGATAGGTCACCATCACACATGGTGATTTTTCTAAGATTCCATTTAAAATATCACTCTAAATCCTACCTCACCATCACTATTGTAAATTATAAATTATATCTTCTCATATATTTAATCATTGAGGGCAGTTTTATTCTATTGTATGCAGTGGAGATATAAATCAAATATTTAAAAAAAATTGAGGATTTTTTAAAAATTCTACGTTTTTATCATTATATGTTAATATATACATTTTGAAACATGAATATTAAAGGAAAAATTTATTTTCCATTCCTTGATTATGATCTTCATACATGTTTAATTTCATCAGCAGAAATTTTGGAAAACATGACTGTCCAATTTAAATTTTTATCATCAATATTTTTATATTTTAAGTAAAATTTTTATAATATTTATCCTTATAATTGTGAGTATGAATTTGAGTTATGGGGATTCATTTTTTATCATAAGTACTCTAAATATATTATTTTAAATTTTAAGATACAAAAAAATAAGATAATAAAAGGAAAAAATTGAGAAATGGAGTGGCCACGTGTGTGGATACCAATACATTGATTTAATTGTCCCATAATGTTATTTTCAAGAGTTAGGTTTCACATATTGATTAAAGTGAACTATGTTTAAATAAAATTTGTACTTCATCTGTTGGGGATAATGACTATATAACTACCTTTTATAGAGTTGTCCTTTTTATCTGTACTGTGGTTATGAAAACTATACACTCATTTTTGGGTTGAAATTTTATTTTCACAAACCACATTCATCTTCTCCCTAGGAATAGAATAATTAATCCCAATTTATTTTGTGATTCCTAAATATTTTTGTTTAATTGTAATTAGATGAAGGATAGTGGTGAATTTGAAAAATTTAGTGGTCATGGTATGGATATAAGTTCATGTATTCTGATTTATTTAATTTATTTCAATATGATTCCATGATTTTAATGGTTAGGAACTTGTAGAATATAATTTATACTAAAATTTATTTGGAGAGGGGAATTTAATTTTGAAATATATGTGCACACAATTTTTAGGGACCATAAAAAGTTAAGTATGGGAGTGTGTTTATCCACTAATAATGGAAACTTTTCACATAATTATTAAGAGTATTAATGTGATTAATTTTTCAAAAAAATATTGGGTTAATTATTATAACAATTTAAACATTATTTCTCTTCTTATGATTAATTCGAGTTTAAAATCCCTAAATACCTCCCCCTTAAGAATACCAAAATGTAGAAAATTATTTTTTCTTTACATAAATATTAAATTTCATGATTAGGATAATAATGTTTTGCAGAATATGTTTGATTTAGACTAATTGATTAATAACATTGAAATATTAATATATTGGTACTTGTATGTATAATCTTTTTGACAGGAAAATAAAAACTCTGAAAAAAAATATTGTTGGTTTCCACAATAAAAGTTCAATAAAGATGAAATTTAATATTTGGATATAAGAAATCATGGGAAAATTTTTATTAAACTAAAAACATGGCTAATTTTGATATATTTAATGTGATATAGGACTCTAGAATGGATGTTTATATTCTAGTCTAAATTTAGTTTCCCCAAAATTCATCCCACCACTTTTGGGAAAATAAATAAATGGAAAATATAATTAAGATAAAATTTTATCATATATTAGGATACAATTCTGAACACAATTTCTTCATCTACTACTCATATAGGTTATCTATCCTTGAATTTATTTCTATCTTCTTAATTAGGAGAGGGAGAAAAATATCATGCAACATTGGGAATTGTGGATATTCAATTATCTTTCCACATTCCACCACTATTTTTCCTACCCAAATAAATATGATGAATTTAAAATGGTATGATATCTCTGTGCATCTACAAATTTCTATTTAAGGTTGATATTGGGGTTAACAATAAGGTTTATTGTAACATATTTTTGATGTAATGTGTTTCTAATACTTTATTATAATATTCTTCTTCCTTTTTTTATCTTATCCAAAACCACGTTAGTTTTAAATATAAAATATTTCCTTCATCTAAATTATTATTATTCTAATTTGTAACACTATAAGATCATCTATTAGATAGTGTTAATCCATTAAAATTAAATAAATTGACAATTTGTTTATTTTTTTAATCTTTTTCAATCATGTTTATATTAGTCCACTTCTTTCATCCATTGAGATCCTTACATTAATTAAGGGATAAACCACATATGGTATGATTTTAATGAGCTTAATGGGATGTGTTGTATGTTAATTGGTATAATTTAAACCTAAAATTAGTACTTTAATTTGGGAGATCCATTTGATAACATATTTTCTGCTTCATATTGATTGAATTTGAAATTATATATTTTGAGTTATTGTACAGTTATACTCCTTTGAGTAATCATGAATGTAATACATTTTGTGCTTCTGTTACTAACCATGGAATTGTGTGGGGATTAAATTATTGAATTATTAGGATAATTTTAAAGCTTTATAAGGGATAACTATTGACTAAATGAGCCGAAATTTTCATTTAAAAAATACTTCCAATATATCCCTTAAAACAGTAATATATCGAACTGTCATCATTAATAAATTTAAATCAAATCTTTACGTGTTTTATTTATTAAATAAATTGAACCCAATTAGTTATAAACTTCATAAAAGCCCAATTAAAAAATCCTTTTTTATTAATGTATCTTCTCTAGTATTTTTGAAATAATAGTCCATAGTTATGGTAAAGGTTATCACTTCAACCCCTATTTTAAATTTTGGTCAACAAAATTTTTGTTCCATTATGAAGGACCCAAATAAGTTACATTGCAAATTAAATTTTATATCAACAAAATTTATCTATTATCACCTTCATTTCCCTTATATATTCCACTTTATATCATTCTATTTTTACCCTTTTATATTTGTGACAAACTAAGAAACATAGTAGGTGAGGGAAGTCCTAGGGTGAGTAATCAAATGAACCTATTAATTATCTACATTTATATCGATATTCATTTAATAACCCAAAACCAAAAGATGAGTTCAATGAAATATAATTTTATCTAAATGTATCTATATTAGAAATTATTGGAATAAAAATTTGAAATTCAAATGATTTTGGCCCTTACTGTGGGGATATCATTGATCAAACCTAAAATGACTAACTTATACATTTCAGGAAATATACCACCCAATTATCTAAATATAATACCTTATTTGAATAAAATTATACATTCAAACAAAATTTCCTAAAACATTATCCCACCTAGCACAACACTATGTCAGGGATGCCTTACAACTATATCTAAAATATTAATGTCATCCTTTAGACCGTGTTATCTCTAAATGAAATGTATTCCCCCAAGATGAACTATTTCCCCCATTCCCATAAATTTGTATGAAATAATTCTCAAAATAACACGAGACCAATATAAATCCACTAATGGAATAAATAAATGTTTTTGTTTTTACAAAAAACCTTCCCAAAAAATGTAATTTAAATTAATAAGTAAATTCAAAACAATATTAAAAAATAATAATTTTGTTCAATAATGTGAATTGTCTTATTATACCATACACATGTTACCTTATCTTATTTTTTAAAACCTAGAAAATATTAATTAAAATTTTTAAGGGTTAGTTTCTGGACTCAAAAGAATCATATATATGATGTGTAATGGGATAATAAAAATCCCTTGATAATGATTATGAATATCTAGATGGTCATACTAAACCAAACTAACCAAGTTTAACCGCTCCATATTTTTAAAAGCCTTCATAATATTTGTGGGACTCACACTTTTAAATATTATTAAATTCTTGTGGCTAATTTTCCATCTCTATCTTATAAGGTCAAAGAGATAGACACTAGAAATTATCATTATGTTCAATCTATTGACCCTATTTATATATTTTTTGATAAATATGTTATCATGGTTGATGATTTTCCAACCATTACATCAATCAAGGGTTTACATATAGAATGACCATTTATAGAGTTCAATAATCTATGTTTTCAAAATACTTAGAACCCAAACAACTTTAATTTGAGATATAATGTCAATTTTGACTTTATATGATCTATTAATCAATGAAAAAGTCAGTTATATGGTCCAACTATTTACCCTCTACATAAATTATTAAATCATAAATAGTTTCAATCCCAAAAATACTAATTAAATAAATCTAATTAATCAATTCAGGTAGAACATTCTATAACATAACCTACAACCCAAATATCATCCTAAGATAAATCAACTGGCTCAACCCCTATACAATTTATTCCAAAATTTATACATGAGAAATTTTGTGTGAAAATAAATAAAATTTATTATTGGATTCATCATTAAAAGTTTAATTTCATAACACTAAAAAATATTAAAAATTACACATAATTAAGATTCCCCTATACAATCCTCAATGGGAGAGTATAGTTACCTAAAAATCTCTCCTGAGAATCATAAATCTTTTACAATATATAAAATTCAGGAAACCATTAAAACCCATGGTTTAAAAATTCATAAAATATATGAGGGTTCAATGTCTCATGTGAATAATGAAGAACTATATTTATAAAATTAGTAATATATGGTGACCATAAAGGAACAAATACCTCCAAAAAACTCTAGTATTACTCTACAATACCTCAAATAAAGAGGTAAAAATCCAAAACCAAGCTATATAAAACATTATGGTAATCTATTGATAATCTGGATTCCCTATTCTTTATGGAATACAGCTTATAACCTAATACTCAATATACCAAAAAGACTTCTCTACATTCCAAATAAATTTACCTAAAAACCCAATTTCATTTGGCATATAATGTGAGAACAAATATCAATATATCCATGAATTATAAGTTTATGGAAATTGGTTTAGAATATATGAATGTGGAAATTGTGTTGAAAAAAAATTTCAAATGAAAAATATGATCTATGTCGCAGTTTTATAATCATTACACATGTTGGGTATTGTCAGTTTGGGAATGAGGACTTCAAACAAACATTTATCACTCTGTGACTTGAAAAACGTATTGTTTGAGTACTGAAGGGAATCATAAATGAATTTTTTGGTAAAAGTATAAAATTAAATTTTCATGTATTTTATAAATTTCCTTAAAATCATTTAATCGTAGGTATTGGGAAAAATTCCCATTTATCCTTAGTCATCCCAAATTGGAAACAGTCATCTCAGATGTCCATGTTTAGAAAGGAAACATGAGCACAACAATTATGAACATGATACTTGATCTCAACAAGTATAGTTAAATATACTAAATTGTTGACAATGAGGAGGTTCCTGAGGTGAATTAGATACATTATTTTGAATTTGGATGTAGAGAAATTATTTAAATTATTTATTGTTATTTAATTGAAGAGGAGATTGATTTTTTTCATATGAGGTAAATTGGAATAATTGGATTGGTAAAATGATTAAAATTTATTTAATTATTTAATGGGATAAGAAATATTATATCCTTGATAAATATTAAGTAAATTTATTCTATAATAATTAATATCACATATCTATCAATTTTGGAGGATGATAGATCTTTTCTAAATGAATTAAATCATTCAATAATTATAAAATCTACTATTAAATATGATTCTAAATCCCAATATTTCTCAAAAAATTATGATCAACTTATAAATTAATTAAAATTACTAAATTTTGAACATATGTATTCATTATTAATGAAAATAATACCAATAGATTTTAAATTCATTATCCTTAAGAGTAAATATGGAGAAAACTCTTCTGGAATTATTAAAAAATACGAACAAAGAAATTTGAATAACCCTTTTTGATATTCCTATGATTTCCCACTCCTTAAGACACATGGTATTGTTCATGAGTTAGTTTTTAATAATTTTCAAAATAACACAATAGAGGCTCAATACAAATCTAACATAATTATTATGAAAGGAAATCCATATGTTTTTAAAATATTATTTTATCCACTCCATTATTGAGAGTGTGTGGGAAATCATAATTCCATTGGTTCCTAAAAAGGATGAAATTACAATGATAAAAAATTAAGTTGGATGGAGACATCCTCTTGAAATAGTTAAGTAGTGGATTGATAGATTGAATAGATTATTGAAAAACAATTGTTCAATAAAAAATCATTTTCCAAAACCATTCACCAATCACGTCCTTGATTTAGTAGAATCATGCTAGTTCTACCACTACCAAGATATGTATCTTGGGTATAATTAATGTGTGGTTTCCATAAATACATAGAATATATAACCATCACTTTTCCATGTGTAAATTTTTTATTAAAAATCAATCCATTTGGGTTATAAAATTCCCTTGATACTTTCATGTGGTGCATGATGGGAATATTATTTGACATGGATGGGGAGTTTAGAGAAATATTTATGGATGGATTCCATATTTTTTGGACAGACATTAGGGATGAATAAGAATTTTTTAGAGGTTTCTATGTGGTAACCACATGTGAGAGCCGTTTATATACTATATTAAATTGTTTTTTATGGATGGTTAAATTTATAAAAAAAATTATTTTTTATGTTTTATAAATCATTAAAATTTAACTATGTTATAAAAAATTGTAATTATCACGACACATTTTAGTAAACCATGGACACTAAATTTATATATAAATTTACTCATATGAATGGATAAGAAAATTTTACAATATTACCTTTATGTAAAGGTCATATATTATATTATTTAGTGGTTCTTTCAAGTTCATTTTGTTTGTGCATAGTCTTCCACACATGAGAAGATAAAAATTAAGTTCAAACCATGAAATTTCATAGTAAAAGTGTGAATATATTTGATTAAGGGTGATGGTGATGGTAATATTCATTATTAGAAGTAATTTTGTATCCAGACTATGTGTGTGGGTATTTCAGATAGTTCAAATTACATATTGGAACACAATTAAACAAACCATATGTGGTTCCTATATTCTATTTGTAAAGACCCGTAAAATTCAAGGGAAATTTTTTTTCTTGATTTTCTTTGGGATTTTAAAAGAAGGCAGTTTCTGACGGCACCTGATTCCGAGGCACAGTGTTCCCGGAATCATTTTATGAAGTTTAGCTCGGGTACGTTAAGTGAACGAACAAGCGGGTTTTTCTAACTTTTGAACCGGTTCTCGGAATCAAAATCTGAGGACACTGATGAAATCACAGCGCCGTTAATTTCTTAGAAGCTCCATTTCCGAAGTTGCATTTACTGGGCTGAGGTTTTCAAATTTTGGGGTTAAGTAATAGAAATAACATAAAAGTGGTGCAACCAATTTTATTTTATTTTTTTTGTTTATCTTAAGCTAAGTGGATGAAGTGGGATCCATATTCTCTTACCCACTAGGTAGGATAATTGTGAGGTGGGACCCACACGAGCCCCACCATTTCTTTTCCTCCTAAACCTCCCCCTTTAATAAGGTAACACACACACACCCCTATTAAGTGGAAGTCAACCCTTGCGTTTTTCTGTTTATGAAACGCCTCAATTAATTTGGCAGTTTAAACATTGCAATTAATCCACATAATTGATTGTTTCATTTTTGAATTTTTAAAATCCACGGCTTGAGAAATTAAATAAGACAAACTCTTATTTTATTAGAAATGTTGAGTTCTGAGAGGCTTGGGAGAAATTGCTCAAGTTCTTGAAGTTCTTCCTCCTTGACGAAGAACGCAAAGAACGCCGACCTCCGACGACAGACGACGGTGAGAGACGCCTTCCTTGGAGATCGACGACTCGACGCACATCACCTCATTCTTCATTTCCGCGTCAAAGGAAGGGAGTCACCATTCCTCCGCGACGCGACGATCCACCTTCTTCCGCGACGATCAATTCTGCGATGTCCCTTTTCGCGACAACTTCGTTAGACGACTACGCTCGAGGTAGGGGTTTATTTTAATTGTTTGTTCGTGTTTACATCCGTCTCTTTCTTCTTTTCAAATTGAGACGCCTGATATGGCAATAATGTGAGGAGGTCGGACCGCACAAACACGACCGACCCTCCTCCCCATTGTTGTTTGGATTTTGTTGCGGAATGTGTATGGCGGCGCGGTGCCGTTGCACAGCGCGAAAACTATGAGTTTGGGCGAAGAAGCGCGGCACCATTGCACCACGCCGTTGAAGTCGAACAAGATGTGGTGCCGTCGCGCCGCGCTGGATAAGATGGAGGAAACCGCGGCTGGAGCGGGGCCACAACTTAGGGGGGAGGCGTCGTCGCACCGCGCCGGACGGACCAAGGCCACGACCTTTAGCCGTGGCGGAGCAGGAAGCGGCGGCCAGCTTCCAGCCGCCAGCATAGGAGCAGGGGGACGGGACCACCCCGGTCCAGTGGCGGTAGCCGCCGACTAGCTGGTGTGGGCTGATCGGTCAGGGGGAAGTGCCGGGGGTCATAACCCCCGGCTGGCCAACAGGAGCGGCCACCTCATGGGGGTCGCGGTTTCACAACGTGTGGCGCAGCGCGCCCCCTCTTCATCGCTCGGCCATTACAGTCGAGCCGCCTAGCCTGTTCCAGCACGCCGGGCCGGGCCGCGCCCGAGACAGCTGGACCCGGACCCGGGCCGGGTCGCCCAGATCGGGCCGACCCAGGGGATCGCGGGCCGGGTCGGTCCGGGCCCGCAACACCCACATCCAGACCCCTTTCGGTCTTTTTCCCATAACATGGGCTACAGACTTCTGATAGACACACCGTAAGTTGAATTATAATCTTTGGATCGAGACGGTGGTTTTTATATATCACACATAAGGTTTTGGAGAACTTTGCGTTCGGTCGGGGTTGTTCGTACACGAAACCAACCGGGCCCTCGGAGAGGAACCACTTATAACATGATCTCCGGACGTCCGATTGACGTGTCGTCGACTTTGATGGATTCCTCTTAGTGAGATGGACCCTTTTGGATTAATCTGCTCGAGGTTTGGATGCAGTTGGAGTACGGTCGGGTTGGTTTTGACTTAAAAACCAACCGGGCCCTTGGGACGAAAAAAGCTAATAACTCTAAGACCGGGCGTCCGATTGACACACCGTCTATGACGTTGAGTTTCTATTAAGGATATTGAAATTTTGGATACATCAACTTCAGACTATGTTTCATTTGATGTATCAACCCATTAGGCTCATGGAGCAGACCCTCCCAAACAAGCTTGCTATGTGCGGGAACCCTAGAGTTGGATGCGACTGCGACGACGATGACGACTGTACCAAAATCCTCTGTGGATTCAACGACGACTGCCACAACACTCAGCGATCCTACGTGGAGCAGTGCTACTATTCCTGTGTGGGTCAGATCCTGTGTGGGTTAGCGCTTAGCGGTCCTGTGTGGGCCAGCACCTACAGATCCGGTGTGGGTCTGATCCTATGTTGGTAATTGTGGGGGTTAGTTATCTATCAATCCTTTGTGGGTCATTGTGGTGGTTAGTTACCTATCAATCCTTTTTGGGTCATTCTAGGGGTTAGTATCTATCGATCCTGTATGGGTCCGACGGCTTAGATAAATTACTGGCTACATCCGATCATCTCTACCGTCTTATGAAGAAGTATACCTGTGTGAGCTGAATCTCGATTTTCTTTCCAATGTGGATTGTGTTGTGTTATCTTGTGTGGATGGGATCTACTTGGGCTTGGATTTTGGAGCCGATCTAGAATTGATGACTTAGGTATATGTATTTTCATATACCTAAGTAATGTCGGATGTTACTTCGTGATTGCATATTTCCTTTGTGGATTATCATTTCTGGATTCTGGGAGTCCTTCGGGGGTCTCAGGGGCCCTACTGAGTAACTTATACTCATCCCTACATGGGCTATGCCTTCACTACATTGTGTTGGTTGCAGAGGATGGACAACGTTGATCGTGGTTGGGGCTTGTGGAGCAGGTCGGTACCTGGAGGTGGACCACTGGGCGGGATGTACTCGGAGCGGGCGGCTGGACCCGAGGAGTTGGGAGGCTATCTGTACCCACCCTTCCAGTGGGACTTCCAATGGACGGCTCAAGGATGCGGCTTTAAATTTCAGTTGTCGTACTATCTTTTTCATTTGTACTTTACATTCATTTTGGGTTTGTATTCTGGCCCACTTACTTTCCCGCACTTACTGTTGTACCTAGTTTTTACATAGTGTTTACTTCTGCTTGCGTGCTCTTTGGTGTTTTATTACTTTACAAAGGCAATGCCTTCCCTTTTTACTGAGAATTACACCTTGGTGCTAGTCACCAGCCCCTGGCCTATGGAAGGCGGGCTTGGGGTAGTCACAACATGGGCCCCGAGGATGGGTCGTTACAAATTGGTATCAGAGGAGTTCGGTTCTACCGCAAAACTCAGGACTCTGATCTTTTTCTATGTGAAGCAATAGTTTAAAGAGTATTGAGTGTGGTTATCAGTCCAGGGAGTCCAGTGTTGGTGTGGCGGCCGACGTATCCGTACACCAGGACCCTGACTTCTGATTTCCGACTTAATGCACGAAAACATTGATTGCATGTGTGTTTCAAGTTTTCTATGTGATTACTTTGTGTCAGATCACCAGGTATAACGTTTTACCATGGCACAACTATTTCTTTTCATGATGGCCCCATGACGGTAGCCAGCAAGGGTTCCGAGTGTTCTGCGTGACGGCAGCCCACCGAGCAACTCGGCCTCGGTACAGGGCCCTTTGACCGGAGAGGCACCGACGACACCTCTACCCGCCGAGCCATCGATGCTTCCAGCCCCAGCCACTGACGATGCACGTCACCTTAGTGCAATGCCCGAGTTTTAGCATCAGCGACCACCCGGGTTCTGCAGGGAGACGGACCCTTAGGAAGTCGAAGATTGGCTGGAGGCAGTTGAACGATTTTTCAGGTTAGTGAGGACACCAGCAGGCCTCATGGTGATCCTCACAGCGAGCCTCCAACAAGCGGCAGCAGGCAGATGGTGAAGCTTGATGCTCCAGGTGCACGATGCGGCATCTCTCCTATAGACAGAAATTGAGAGCCTCTTCCGCTCGGAGTTTGCCACAGCCACCCTCCATGCGGTGCGCATCCATGAGCTTATACAACTGCGGCATGAAATATTGACGGTCTCCCAGTACTCGGTGAGATTTACAGATCTCTCGCGCTATTCGACAGAAATTGTACGAGACCCATTCTTCCTGGCCCGAACCTTCAAGCAGGGATTGAGACAGGAGATTAGGGCATCGCTGATCTCCCACAGCATTCCGACACAGGCAGGGGTACTGGAGCGAGCCCTTCCCATCTAGAAATTCCTTGTTGAGCCTACATCAGCAGCGAGACCTACCACAGGGCGACACGTAGCAGAGTCTTCTGCAGTAGGCAGTCGACGGATGACACATGGGTCCCGACAGACCAGACCCTCAGGTAGACGACCTCAGGACACTAGCACAGTGGTGTGGGGCACACAGTGCAGAGCCAGTCTTTTGAGAGGCAGACATTGGTACGAATTCGGTGGGCAGGGCCACATGGATAGTGACTGCCCGACCCGCCATACCGTGGAGAAGCAGACGGTTGGGGGACCACCCAGGTAGAGGCAGAGGGTCAACCGTGCCGGTCCAAAGGGAGCAGGCGGACGAGGCATAGGAGCTGGCCAAGCAGCAGTTGGTGGGCGACGCTTTCAGGCTCTACCACCACCACCCCCATGAGGTCGACCCCGACCACAGGGAGCTGGCGGGTAGAGGTAGACACAACTCCAAGCAGCGGAGGCCTACGACCATGGAACGCCAGAGATGATTCGAGGTACTATCTGTGTCTATTCCACCCTTTCTGGAGTTCTTATAGACATAATAGCGAGTCATTCTTCAATTTCCGCTTCCCTTGTTTGGATCTCGGAGTTCCGACGGAGCCGTTGGCTCGATCCTTACGTCTAGAGACTCCTACGGGAGAAGACTCAACAATTACACACTGGTGCCGGTAGTGTGAGCTTACACTAGGAGGCGAGATCTTCGGCTGGGATCTTCTTGTAGCGGCATCAAGGCCTTACGACGTCATCTTGGGCATGGATTGGTTATCTATAGTCCATGCTCAGATTGACTGTATTAGGCGCATGGTGCGATGTGTACACACCGACGGGAGTAGGTTCACCTTCAACTGTGAGAAAGGATCCTTTGAAGCACCGTATGGACTCACCCAGAGGAGAGGACATCCCATCACTCATCATTTGGATATCCTCATCCTAGGAGAAGTTGACGTGAAGAGTCCTAGTTTTCATGCAGTGGTGGATTATTATGCAGACGTTTTCCCCGACAACGTTCCAAGACTACCTCCTCGTAGGGAGGTAGACTTTTATATTGATCTATACCTCAGGACAACCCCTATATCCACTCCAGCATATTACATGGCCTCTTATAAGATTCAAGAGCTAAATGTATAGTTGGAGGACTTACAGGGAAAGGGATTCATCTGACCCAGTGTTTCACCCAGGGATTCCCCGATATTATTTGCCAAGAAGGCAGATGGGAGCTTGCGACTTTGTGTCGACTATCGTCTCCTGAACCAGGTTATAGTGAGGAACAAGTATCCACTGCCAAGGATTGATGACCTCTTCAATTAGCTCAAGGGAGCATGGTGGTTCTCGAAGATTGACCTCAGGTCAGACTATCATCAGCTCAGAGTTCGGGACGAGGATGTGCAGAAGACGGCCTTCAGATGTCGATATGGCCACTAAGAGTTCTTGGTTATGTCATTCGGCACAACAAATGCTCCAGAAGTGTTCATGGCCTTCATGAACATGATCTTTTAGCCATACCTCGATCGATTTGTCGTGGTCTTCATCGACGACATTTTGATTTACTCGACCATTGAGGAGGAGCACGCCTACCACTTGCGGGTTGTACTGGACATACTCCGAGAGCACCAGATTTATGGAAAGCTCCCAAAGTGTCAGTTCTGGATAGGTGAGGTCCACTTCTTGGGACACGTCATCTCTGAGGCAGGAGTTGCGGTGGATCCTGTGAAGATCGAGGCAGTGCTAGCTTGGGAGCCACCCAGGATCGTGAAGGAGGTGCGGAGTTTATTGGGACTAGATAGATACTACTAGAGATTTGTGCCAGGATTTTCCAAAGTTACACCCCCACTATCAGCTTTGAAAAAGAAGGGGAAACCCTTTGTGTGGTCAGACAGATGTCAGCAGAGCTTCCAGGAGCTGAGATAGAGTTTGACCAGCACGCCTATCTTGAGGCTTCCGGAGGAGGGAGTTGGGTAAGTGGTTTACTGCGATGCATCAGGGACCGGACTCGGATGTGTCTTGATGCAGGAGTAGGTCGTGATCGCCTATGGATCATGTCAGTTGAGGTAGCATGAGCAGAACTACACTACCCATGACCTAGAGTTAGCAGTAGTGGTCTTCACATTGAAGATGCGGGGACACTATCTGATGGGTTAGCGCTTTACAGTCTATTTTGACCACCAGAGTCTCAAGTTCATATTCTCATAGAAGGACCTGAACCTGAGACAATGACGATGGCTCGAGTTCCTCCAGGACAATGACTTTGAGATAGTCTATACTCTTGGAAAGGGGAACGTAGTAGCCAATTCTCTCACCAGGAGTGCATGCATTCAGCTACTTGGGGAGGCGATGGATCAGCTAGCCGCTTTACAGATATCCTTCGTAGATAGAGATAGAGCAGCCTTTCTTTAGACACTTAGAGTCACTCCTCCACACTGTAGTGGGTCAGAGAGGCACAGCGTGGGGATGTTAACTGTGAGACTCGGCGTGCGGAGATATCCTCAGGACAGGCACCTGATGGTTTCTCTTTATGGGGAGAGCACGACGTCCTTTTCAGAGGACGTACCATGGTACTAGTTTCTTTACAGGAGGTGGTGATGAGATAGTTTCACACTTCCCCTTGGGCGGTACATCCGGGAGTGGAAAAGATGTACCGGGATATCAGACTTCAACACTTGTGGCCGTGCATAAAGAAGGCTATGGCAGAGTTCACTTCTCGATGCCTCACCTACCAGCAGGTGAAGGCAGAGCATCAGGTACCAACAGGATTGGTACAGCCCTTGGAGGTCCTAGAGTGGAAGTGGGATGACATATCTTTGGACTCTGTGACTGGACTTCCATGCGCTTCCATAGGTCATGACTCCATATGGGTGATTGTCGACCAACTCACCAAGACGTCTCACTTCTTACCCATCAGAGAGCAGGGATAAGTGGGGAGCTTGGGACGTCTCTACTTTCAAGAGATTTTAAAACTTCATGGCGTTCCATCATCTATCATCTCTGATCGAGATGCTCTCTTTACTTTATGGCTTTGGAAGGGGTTGCAGGAGGCATTCGGGACACAGCTACATTTGAGCACCACCTTTCACCCCCAGATAGATGGTCAGATAGAGAGGACCATTCAGAATCTCGAGGACATTCTCCGCGCATGTGTCCTCAACTTTGGTTGCATCTTGGAGGACCACATACCCTTGGTGGTGTTCGCGTACAACAACAGCTACCACTCCACCATCGGGATGGCACCATATGAGGCGTTGTACGGCAGACCTTGCAGATCACCGTTGTGCTGGACATATCCTAGGGAGCCAGCACTTGTGGGACTAGAGATGGTCCAGGCCATGACAGAGAAGGTCCAGGTCATCCAGGAGCGGATGAGGACAGCTTAGAGCCGACAAAAGTCTTATGCTGATAGGAGGCAGAGGACACTGGAGTTCAGGGATGGTGATCACATCTTCTTGTGAGTCTCACCTCGACGTAGATTACAGAGATTTGGCCGAGGCGGCAGGTTTTCTCCATGCTTCATCGGACCATTCCAAGTCCTCAGCAAGATTGTAGAGATGGATTATCGCCTGGCTCTACCACCTCAGTTTCACCAAGTGCAGGTTTTCTTTCATGTTTCTCAGTTGAGGAGATACGTGCACGACCCGACGCATATCATTTCCCATGGGGAGCTGGACATTGATGTTGGGGCGTATTTTACGGAGGTCCCAGTGTAGATCAAGGATCAACAGGAGTAGGTCCTATGTGGACGATTGATTCCTTTAATGCGCATCGAATGGCAGCACGGGAACCTCCAGGAGAGCACTTGGGAGCGGGAGGCTCAGATGCGTGCACAGTACCCACATTTGTTTCCCTAGTTATGATGTATCTTTACGTGGACGTAAAGCCTTGAGATGGGAGTAATGTAATGACCCATAAAATTAAAGGGAATTTTTTTTTCATAATTATATTTGGGATTTTACAAGAACACAGTTTCTGACGGCACCTAATTCCAAGGCCCATTGTGCCCGAAATCATTTTCTAACGTTTAGCTCGGGTACGTTCAGTGAACGAACGAGCGGATTTTTCTAACCTTTGAACTGGTGCTCAGAATAGAAATCCGAGGACACCTATGGAATCGCAGCGCCAATAATTTCTTAGAAACACCTTTTTCGGAGTTGAGTTCTATAGCATCCCGCCTTTTTATCACATAATCTTTCATTACATTACATAAAATTGAGGATCTTTAAGGTTTAGTGTCTTGGAAACCAGGAACATAATACATGAAAACAACATAAAACATTATTCTTAAACACATGAATGGCTTCTCCTTAAGTTTATCCTAGGTTTATTACTGCATCTCATAACCTGGGGACATACATCAAAAGAAAGGGTGAGAAGAAGGCCAAGTAAGGGAACAAGAGAAACATTTAACATGTGAACATGAGATACATCAACTATGTCATGAAAAAGAACATTAAGGCTTGAGAAAAAAATCATGTGGCTTATCTTAATAAAAATAACATTTTTCATATCATTAGAATGTGGATACATCATTTAACATAGACAATTATGAACATATCACCAAGGTCCATCCGCAATGTGTAATTTGAAAATTACCAAGGTTATTCACCAAGATATCGTGAAAATTGTATTCTCTAGGGGTTACATCATTACCAAATGCATTGGAGCGCTATCAGGGTGCACCCTTGAATATGCCTTTATTATCATGTGAGCCATATATATAATCATAAAAAATTTCATAAACAACCCATATAGAATAAAATAAATGGGTTTCATTTCATAATAATATCGTTTTAAAAACTTCTTTAAAGACATCGTCTTAATGTCACTTTAAAACCATGGAAGGGGAGAGTGGGTCTCATGTATGAAAATCCCAGAATTTAAAATAGAAAATTTTGATATATATGTGAATAACCTTGTAGAAATAAGAGCTTTGACTATTCACTTTATAACAAAATATAATTTTGAGAAAAGTGAGAGGCATTTTGAGAAGAAAATTCTGCAGCACAACAATTATGTTTCAGGGTTTTAGAAAACATTGAAAAGGAGAGGGGACATGGGTCAAACATTCATAAATGACCCAAAAAACAGTATAGCGACATAATAAGAAGGATATATAAACATGGTAATGAAATTTTAAGGACATACCATTTGAAATGAAAAACATGGAAGGAAGACAAAAATTAGATTTCTCTTATGAAAATTTGGCAGCCTAACGGCGTCACTTAAACTTCAACAAAATGATTTGAAAAGATAAAATACGGTCTCTCATCATGTGAACATAAGTGTTCAGTATGATAGATATAGAGATCATACCCCAACATAATAAAAAAAACTTGCAAGACATGACACGAAATTTGAATTTGAAAAGAATGAGAAGGGTGAAAGAATCCCCTTAAAAATTCAGCAGCCTAACGGCATCACTTAAACATTCATAAAACGAATTGATGATAGAAAGATGGGGTCTCTCATCATATGAACATGAAAAGGGAATTAATATGAATATAGAAGAACATCCTCCAACATAAGAACATGGAGTATAAAAGAAATGACATAAAATAGATTACTTGAAAAGAAAGAGAGAGGTCAGATCCCTTAACATAAAATATAACTCTTAAAACTCAAAGGTTTGGACCTTGAGGGATTGGGGGCACCTTGGGAGGACTCATTGGGAGGTAAGTAGACCGGAACATCGTTGAGGATTGTTTTTTAGTCGAATGGATAATAGGAGGGCTTGGTATATATAGGGAAATTGAGGGGACAAGGCATTAATGGCCAAGGGACACCTCACAAGTGCTTTTCTCAAAACCATGTCCTCTCCCATGGCATTTACCATGGAGTTAGGCCACATGGGGCAAACAATACAATAATTCATCACCTTTGGTTGGAAAACACTTAAAATATGTCATGACATCATCATGACACCGTTATGATATCATTAAACATACCGAAACCCTAAAACTGTATTTTTACTATTCATTGTAAATTCAACTTTCTCAGAAAAATCCCAAAATTTCACATTAACCAAATATCAATGCTCTAATTTCCAAAATGAATTCCATTTTATAAAAATAATTTTCTAAATATTTTTAATTTAATTTTTATAAAGATACACTCTTCACCGAAAATATTTTTTTTTTAGAAAAACCCCAAAAATTACCTAAACATAATATCGATGCTCTGAGTTCAAAAATGAAATCCATTTTATAAAAATAATTTTCTAAATATTTTTAATTTGATTTTTAATTAAAAAACAATATTCACATGATAAAACGAATACTTGAATAATAATTTATGAAACTGTTATTTAACCATTTTATTGAATCACATTATTTAATCAAGGTGCATAGATTATATCAATACTTTCTTTAAGTGGGATTATTAATCCATTTGGACACATTAGTAATCCTAATCATTAAATCACTATTCATAATTTACTATTCATCAAAAATTATGTTGCTGTTATTAGACTCTAAATTTCGTACTGAACATAATTGTAGAAGACCATTTTTTGAAAATCATTACACATTTTTATTTATTTAAGGTTTACATAATCATTTTTAAAATATCATTTCTCTAAAATTCATCAAAAATATGCATACTATATTTATCCAGTCATTTGAAAATTCATAAACTTCATCATAAGAAGAAATCAAAATTTTTATTTAAAAAAAAGGATTACACAAGGCAGTTACCCTATCCTTACATAACCCCTTATCACACCAACATAGGAGCTAAGTGTAAGGTGTGCTAAGGTTAGAGAATCCAAGGGAGGCTTGGCCAACATCGCACGAGTAGTAATTTCTATCAGTTTGAACTTCTCGTGAAGGCGATTCTGTTCTAACATCACACGATGAAGTTCGGGTTAGGTTTGGTCCAGAGCAAAGCCCAGTGGTGCTACCTCCTTCCCATGTTCTGTTAGATGGGATTCGATTGGTCCAAGCCTACTGGGTGAGGCCATAGATTCTTTTTTCTATTTTATTAACAAAGATCACTTGTATTTAGAGACAATAATCAAAATGTTTAGTTTCCAGCGGTCATATTTACTAATGGTCATATAACAGTAAAAATCCAAACAGTATCATTTTAATTATACTCATGTTATCAAATGAAACATTTTTGTTGATTATAAAAAAAATAAATTAACACACAAAATTAGGAAACATGATTTATTCAAAATTTCAGGTCGTTACAATCTTCCCCCCTTAAGAAATTGCATCCTCGCAATTTTTTTAAATTTGGGTTTTGAAATTTCATTGAAAGTCCCACATTAGAAAAAGATCCAGTAACACTATTACTTTAAAAGATAGAAAAGGAAGTTCAAAGGTCACCCGATTTTACCCATACAAGGATTCCATGTAGGAAATCATGAATATGGAAGAAAAAACAAACGGTCATGTTCTGAGGGAGAGTGATAGAGAACATGATTAGGAGAATGTTAACAATAAGAAAATCACAAACTTGTTATGTGTGTAAACGGTCTTTGATTACCCTGTAGGAAATGTTAACTAAAAATGTTTTTGTTTTACATTCCATTTCATAGTTTTGAGGAATTCATTTTCTACAAAGAACAAAAACGTAAGAAAATATACCTACCTTCAAGTAGAGTTTTATGCTTTAATAAGTCTCTACCAAAACTAATCTTTTATCTAAATTATGAGAATTCAAAAACACTTGGTCTCATCAAAATCAAAAGAATCATCTTCTAGAGAATCATATAATCCACAAAAGATTAAGTATTTATTTCTTCTACCTTTAAAAATTATCCCAAAAACAGAAAGGTTAAGGTAAAACAACTCTTCAAAAGGAAAGAATCCCATAGGAATGGAAACTACTTCTAAATCTTCAAAGATCCATGGTACTACCCAAAGTTCATCATAGACAATTCCATCAATAACAGTCCTTAAAATTCCTCAAAATAAACTAAACTAAGATTGAAACCCAAATACAAGAAGGACTTGATAACAAAGTCTTCCAAATTAAACTTCATTGTTCACCTCCAAACAACATCAACCACTCCTAACATCTTATAACAAAAGTAGCTAACCTAAACATATTTTACCCAAGATAGGTTAATCTTTTCCATAAGTAACTTAAATTACTATAAGTCCACCTTAAATTCACCGATTCTTCAAAATATAAGTCAACCTTACTCCTCAATGAAAATACCATAGTAATCTATTTACCTAGATCATATAGGGTCCCCAAAATATTGAACGTCTTCAAAAATAATAATCGTCTTTTAATACCCTAATCATCTCTGTCATATTAATACGAAAATCGTCACATTTCCTGTCACATTGGTTGTTGGGACATGTTCTTCCATTTCCCACCATTAACGAAGAAGAGAAAGTATAATTCGGGGCATGAATACTTAGCCAATAATCATGAAAAGGATATTAAGGCATATAAGGATAAATTGTATAAGAAAAGTATACCCTAACTTTTGATCCCATAAGTTCCCATCTAGGTTATCCATTAAGGGAGATATTGGTCCCAATAATCATAAAAAATACCTACTGACCAGAACATAATCATACAACAATAATAATTGCACAAATAAATTTCTTTTGAATTTTGTATACTAGAATTTTAAAAATATAATTTAAAAGAAACCCCCTTTCAAATATCATATAATAGAAGTTAAACCTAATAGAGTGCATAGAATATGAATATAATCTACAATTAAATATAGTTGAATATTAAAAAATTTTATCACACAAAACATTTTAATCCCACATAAATAATGATGTTGAATGTTAACCCAATGAATGGAAAATAGATTAAGAATTCCTGTATCCCAGGTTTTTCAAACATAAACTAATTTAAACATCATATATAATGGTTAAAAGATTTTTATTAATATCTTTTAGAAACATATTAATGTTTATAACACTTTATATTATTATTTAATTACAGACATTCATCCATTAATTGTTTGTATTGTGTTCCTTCCATTATTTTGGGTGTGTTCTTTACATGATTTCCATGACCAGATTGTGTTTGATTTTCTTATCATATGGTAATGAAATTCTATTAGTGGAATGAAGTGGGATTAATATGATTCCATAATATATAATTATACCATTATTCATTATTTTTCATATATTTTGATTTATCATTTGATAAACCATTAATAATATTTTTTTAGATCATTTTTTGCAGTTCCTCGATACTCATGAACTTGTTTAATTATATATTTTAATGTCACGCATAGAAGTTAATTCTAGAACATAAAGTAGTTTAAATAATAAACAATAAATTTTATATAAACCATTAAAATGGTATTATGATCATATTTTATAGAAGTAATGGATATTTGAAACACATCATCTATGATTACGGTAAATTGGCACATCGAAAATAAATTATTTATTATTATAAAATGTTGAAAATGTGGGGAAGAAATATGATGAATCATTTACATGAACATGATAAAATAAAGAATATATAATATTCAGGATATTTGATATGGCATGGACATGTGGAGGGAAATAGAGTATATGAAAAGAATGGAATTAGAAACAAAACACATAAAAAATGAATTGGATTCTTACCTCTTGATATCTTTTCATTGAGATCCTCTTTAAGGCCTTTGGTTTTGGCCTTTTGATGAGACAAGTATATCTAGGACGTGGGGAAGATACATGGGGAGGGAATTTAGAATGACATAGAAAATTATCATCGCTTAAGAGGTGTTAGAGGAAGAGGGAATGAGGGTGGTATTTATAGTGGATGGTAAGAGGGATTTTACATTATTTTAATCATTATTTAATATTTTGTCCAAATACTATTAATAGTCTTGATTTATGTGACCCAAAATAGACAATATTTCATTTGATTTTTAATTTCATGGGCTTATATTATTTATAAAGTCATAAATAGTGTATTTAACTGATAATTTGATTATACAGTATTTTACCGTATTCACCATTCATAAAAAAATCAAGAATTTCAGAAAAATCCCAATAATTCACCTTAAATATTTATTGATGTCTAGATTTCAAAAATTAACACTATTTTTTGAAAATAATTTTCCAAATATTAATAAATTTATTTTAAAATAAAATCATAATTTATTAAAAAATTAACAACTTTAAAACTATAACTCATTTTATATCACCTTCAAAAATTAATCAAGATGACACTATCTTAAATCCTTAAAAAATTAAAATTATAATAATATTTAGTATTAATTAGGGTTTTATTACTATTCATATTACTATTCATATGGGTATGCTACTATTCACCAAAAATCAAGTTGGTTCTATTAGACTCCCAATAACATACTGATCATAGTTATAGATGACTGATTTGGGAAATTAAAAGCATTACATTTTAAGTCTAATAACAATTATCTAATTAAAATAATGTTGTATGAATTTTAATTTTTCTTAATCCTTAGGGTGTTACAATATTAATATTTATAATATCATATATAATCCTCTTAGAACATCTTATCACCAATTCATTAATAATATTTTAATTTTTACCATCTTTTTTGAGGATAAATGCTTTGTTTTATCATGCATTTTTAATCATAGAAGCTCCGATTATTTATTATTTTAAATATAGAAATCATTTAAAAACTTATATTAATGTTATAATGATCATAGTAATTCATTTTGATACCTTTTAGAACCATTCTTGATTGCCTTTCTTGGAAAATGGATCGAATCGCTTTGTTGAGATGTGATTTCATATGTCTAATTGAGAAACAACATCAACCCTTAATGGGAGAAATGATAATAAATGGGACGATATATTAATTTTATTCAATAAAAGTCAGGTCATATATTTCATTTATATTAATTATTGATAACATTATTTCAATCTATGTGATTTGTTTATAGAATATAAATTACATCAGTTAATGATGTGGTAGTAAGTCATACACATGAGATATGGTGTTATTTTTAATTGGATAGAGAAAGAGATGGATAAATATTAAACCATAAAAATAGAATTATACGATATAAACAAATTTTATTATATTATATGTGTTAGTAAATAATTAGTTTTTTCAAATGAATAATAAAAAAAAGATCTTCATGATGATAATTAACTTCTCTTAGAAGAATCTCATTTGGATCTCTTATTTAGCACCCTTGGGTTGGTCTTTTGGGAAGAATAGAAGCTCTATATTGAGTGTAATAGTGTTTGGGATGTAATGTTTTGGAGTTTTTTTATATAAATGGCTTTATAGTTGTGAATATGTGATGGTAGGGGTTCCATTTTATAATTGAGGGTGACTAATATTTTTTGAATACCTAAAACCATTAAATAAAGGGACGTTAATCTCCACCCAAGTGACTCCAGCATAGATAAGGATTGGAGGGAACATAAGGTAGATATATTCAACCAAAACTCAAAATAAGCCTTCTTTAAACATGTTATTTACTTTTCCTCTAAGGATAATAACTTTTAACAATTTAATTTTCACCTTGGTAACTAGTATTTTAACCTAGGAAATTTATCCATTAATCGGAAAATAAAAATGACGATTATTTGATAATTTTTACCAACTTATTCTAAATTTGAAATAAAATCTATATAATAAAAATTAAATGTCTGTGGAAATTTAATTTTATCGAAAGAGATTATAAATTACAAAACCCTGTTTGGTCCTTCATAGCACTAATTAATTTTTTTTTACAATTCATCCTTAAATTTTTTTGAAATTATTACCTAATTTTTATTAATTTCATTCAAAATAAGGATTATATTTTATCAAATTAAAATCACAATATTGGCATAGTTTAGTTGACAAAAAAACCAGTAAATGACATTGAAAGTTAATTTTCTAGAGAAATGTGTTTTCCAAGAATGACTTATTATTATATAAACTATATAACCAAATATTTTCAGTATATAGATTTAAAATATTATGTTTTAAAACATAATATTTGATGTTTATTAATATCATTCATTAATAAAAATTATTTAAACTCATTAAAAAGGGAAGGTAATATGCCTTAAAAATTGGTTTTCTTAAAAAAATTTCTTTTAACGTAGAAATGATCTTATATTTTTTCTATAAAATATTTAGTCAATAAATTTTTTATTTTATATGTATTTTTAAATTATTTTAAATAAAATTAGGAATCATTAAATATTATATTTTTAATTTTAATAAAAGGTAATTTCTATAGTAAAATTTCAAAAATTCATTCTAGTATTATTTTTACCATTTAAGTTCAAAAGAAAAATTCATCCAATAAAATTAGAATTAGAATTTTAATTAATAATAAAATTTTAATTTTAATATTATCTTATAAATATATAATGTTAAATTACTATTATTTAAGCTTAGGTGTTACATGTTATGCTGGATTTTAAGATCTTATCCATGATAGTTAATTGAATTTATACGGTGAAATCATTACCATGGGTTTATTAATAAATACTCCAGAATTTTTTTATATCCAATACAGATAAGTAACTACATTAATAACATATGGTAGGCTTGGTCGGGTGATTTTTTAGGTCATCCTTGGTATGTTTGATACATTTTATATAAATGTATTATATGGATCTTGTTCAATATTTGAAATAATGTGATTTTATGGTGAAAGAGGGATTAGTCCATTGAAAATTATTTCTATTAAGGGAATTGATTTTGATAAAAAAAGTTATATAAAATTCATGACCACCCATATGTAATTTTGTTTCAATAAAATACACCCATCCCTATAAAATTTTGATTTCTATAAATGGTTCATTATGAAATTTAGCTCTATTATATTACCCCTTTGTGATATTTCTGTAAAAGATACTCATTTTTTTTAGATTAAAACTTTGGGGAATCCTTATTGACCATTAAGTGAATTATTTTGTCTCCACCCATAATGAGTCTCCTAATGTCAATAGTATATTCAATATAATATATGAATCATGTTACTATTGTATTGGATTTTCCTTGAAAAAATACAGCAAAAACTATTTATTTTATTCGGAATATGGGAAAATCATTTAATGTTGTACAAATCTAAAAAACCTGGATGAAAATTTAATTTTAATTTTCCTTAAATATGTTTTTACTCTATATTTTATAATACTACATCATATTTTTCATAAACCATTCAACATTGAAATACAATGGCTAAAAAGGATTCCAAGACATGATTTATTAGGAATGTCTTTATACTTAAAAGAGTTTACATTAACATAATGGGAAAATGGTTATTTAAAATGTGATAGTTGGAAAAAATTATTATTTGTGATTCATGGACAAATCATCCCATATTAATTATGTTTGATTCATTACATAATGAGAATATATATACATTTAGTGATTTAACATGTTATGTTGATATAGAAAAAATATGGTAATAATTATAATTTACAAATTTCTAGAAACTAAATAGAAGAATAAATTCATTAGTGAAGAAAAATACAATGGGTTTGATGATCCCTTCCTCTATTTGATTCTACCATATCAATTCATTTGGATATATAACTATATGGATTAGAAAGTGATCATTATACATTTTTTCATGGAGATACAGGTGGAAGGAATTTTTCATTAAATAAAAAATCAATGTATCTAAAATGTTTTTTATTTTGTCTTACAAATTATAGTAATTCCAAAAAAATATTTTAAATTTATAATTATTGTAAAAAACTAGGTGTCATCACTAAATGAATGATATTCCTATATGTATCATTATTATTATACTGAAAATTGATTATTGAGAAATTAACATTATGGGACCCATCCAAAAATCTAGGTGAAATATTTATTTCCTCATAGATATTGATAATATGTCTAAATAGGTTGGGTCTATTCTCAATAACTCCAACAATCCCTAGGTCTGGATTTCACTAGTGATAATATATTTTCTAGATTAATAATCCCTAGGTATATAATAATATATTTTATATAATATTTATATATTTATTCCTTCTTCATACTAAAGTTGATGTTTGGGATCTCACACGATGAGTCACCAACAAACCACACACAGACCAGTCGACATATTTAGTTATAAAGAATTTAAATCAATGAATATTCGTTAAAAACTATTAATCTTTCTATGATATATTGGTCATTAAAGATATTGTATTCTATTTTGGAATATCAAAACACACAAAAAACCACCACTGGTATATCAAATTAAATATTAATTTTCATAAAATATTCCAATTGTCTATTTAAAATAGACAAAAGTCTTTATTGGATATAAAAAATATGTACTTTTATCATTAATTATCTTAAAAAGATGGAATTTTAATATGAAGAACTCAAGAAACCTAAGAAAGAGGCTTAGTAATATTCCTAGATCAATAAAAAATAGTAAAATCCTACTAATCATTGAATCTAATATTTAGTCACTTTTAAATTGGAAAAAATGTTATCATTTTCATCATCAAGACTACATTTTAACTTAGGAAAGTTGAGGTATCGATTTCCAAGGCCCTAGATTTTTAATTTTTTATACCATGATGGGTATATTGATATTTAATATCCTAGTTGTGGTCTAATCAATAAGGTAAATGGTGATATGTAAAATCCATTCATAGAACCATACCATAAAGATGAATGTAATAAATAATTGAATGATAAAATCTATGAATGAAATATCAATTGATAATTTGCGGGGTCCATGTCGAGCTATGACATTGAAATAATAATTATTTTTTGGATGAAACTAATATTAATTTTAGTTTTTTCCCAACATTTGATAAAAAAATAAAAAAGGACTTTGTATTTATTCTATGTTCACGTTTTTGATTATTTTTTAGGGGACCCATTGGGGTTTTAGGGCTATCTAATATGGTTTAAATGTGTAATTTCTGAGTTGAATAATTTGAGGATTTAAAAATTGAACTAAATTCCTTATATTGTTCAAACCAAATCATTAATCTTCATGAAAGATTCTCTATATGACATGGTGATAAAATGATCATTTTCATTCCCTTGGGTCTTTATATTCATATTAATTGATTTTATAAAATGAGTTCTTTTCAATTATTTTTCTTGAACTTATCTCGACCAAATTCTTGTAAATTATAAATTCTATATTCTACACTATTTTATCACATAAGGTAGTGATACACTATGTTGAGGGGGGGGGGGGTGACGATAGGATATTCTATTTATGAAAACATAATTGTATTAAATTTATTTATCATTCTATTTGAGGATATTTCCTTATAACCTCAAAAATAAATGTATAATGTGTTTTCATGCCTTTATTATAATATTTATGAATGTTTATGTTCATTACTATATGTTTTCGTAAGCATGGTTTCCTAATGGGATTTATAAAAATCCATGTTAATATCCATTTAATCGAAATTTAACAATGAATGTACATTGTATTATTTGTTGTGAGTTATTGTTCTTGGAGAATTTCATTAGCAAAAATTGTTTGAATATTTTATGATTATATTGAGTATCCAAAATTATTTAAAAAAGTTTCTAAAAATGATAGATTGAGGAATGGGTTAACTATCTGTCTAGGATCTAGAACATGTTAATAGTTACTCCATAATTTATTTTATCAAATTTATTCTTTTTATATCTATTATAGTGTAATTGATTTATATAATGTGTTTTTATAATAGTTCGGGGATAAATACTACCTTGTAATGTATTCATGATTTGGTATTTTCATCATGATATTGTTTTAATATAATTTTATATACTTCTTAAAGATGAAAATTTATTTTTATACAGTGCATCTATATTTTTCCAATGAATAAAAAATAGACCCAATGATTTTTACGTTGTAAACAAGACCTTTATGCACAATTGGAATTATAAAAATGGTAGTGGTGAATTAGAACAATTGAATGAGCATGGTGTTGGGATATTATGGTGAATTTATCATTTTTTCTAAGATTTTATAGGCTCGATTATTCTTTTATGTGAAGATATTGTCTAAAAAATTACATATTAAAATGGGTTTTGAAAGGGGAATACAATTTTGATCATTATCTACCATTAATGTTTGTGCACTAGAAAAAGTCAATTTTGGGCATGTAATTAACATTATAAAGTGGGTAATTATTAATAAATTTTTAACAATTTTCAAGTTATTCCTTGTTTATGAAATCTGATGTTAATGCATTTTTCAATTCCCTCTTCAATTATCATTATATGTGTAATTGCACTATAAAATTTTATAATCTCAAATGATTTAAAAATAACCATATGAATAAATATGTATTAATTATTATTATTTGAAATTTTAGGATCATATCACTCAAATAATGGGGAATATTTTTTTTCTTATAGAGTGATAGATAATTAATTAAAAAGATAAAAATATTGGTCGTCAAATTCAGAAATCTATTGAAAATGAAATGTAGAACATAGTGAATAAAAATTAATGTGACACTCAAAATAAAATTCTATTGTGGATAAAATAACCTATATATATTTTTAAAATCATGAGGAATAATTAATAGAATTTATATCTAAGATAATTAATATATTTGGAAATTGTTATGGGAATCTCAAGTTAGGGATTTTATTAGGGTCTAGATTTTATGCCTCAAAAATTCTTCCCACCATTTTTTATATAAATTAAAAATGTATAATCTAATTGGTCTTATATTTTAACATATTTTATAAAATATATTTTTCAAATTTTTTCTTCCATTACCCTTCATAATTATCAGAAATTCAAGGGTTTTCTTTGGTATGAATGGGGATATGTAAAAAAATATTTATAATTTAGAATGAATGATATTGAATTAACCACCATCATTCCACCAACATTTGTAATACCTTAAAAAATGGAATAATATAAAATTTCTGATTCACTAAATACATTAGAAATTTGTATTGAAGGTGGATATGTGGGAGGAACTGGGGGTCTTTTGTTTCTTGTTCTTCATGCAATGTGTGGCCGTCATTTTCTCATTATGACCTTTTTATTATAATTTTTTTGTTATTTAAATCCAAATTAGATTTCAAAATTAAAAATTCCTTAAATATTAATTATTCGTTTAAATATATTTACCACTTTAATAAAATTTATTTCATGGCATTAATACATTAAAAAAATTTATCATTTTTGGATTATATTATCTTTTTCATTGACAGTATGATGAGCCAACTTATATTTTCTGTTGAGATATTCGATAAACCTGAAGGTGTAAAAATTTTATGGGTTGATTTTATGGATTTTGATCAACTGGATTTAATTTAATTTTATGTTTTATGAACTATTAATTAATTTTATAATTTTATAGTTAAATTAAATGAAATATTTTCTTATTCATCCTTACCAAATTTAAAAATTATAAATCATAAAATTTATTTGTATCATGGAATTGAAACTTAAATTGATTAAGGGATTTCACAATGAATTATATAGGTAATTAGTATATGAATGACTTATTTATTTTTACATATTAAATAATGGATACTTATTTAATTAATAATTTAATTTTTTTCTAAGAAAAAAATATATCATATCATTCCCTGAGAACATCCAAGCTTCAACCATTCATTATTAATAATTTTATTAAATTTAATTTTTTGATTTTTTATTTAAATAAAATCACACAAAATATTCTCCCACTATATTGAAAAATCTAGCAATGAAAAATCCTTATATCGAATGTTTATAGGGATCTTTAGAATTTATAACCTTATATGGGCATCAAGTGATTGATTCAAACCATACAGTAAAATTAGGAAAACCAAATTCAGGATAAATTTTAGTAGGGACAAGATTGTAACTTACACAATCTTATTCAATTATAACCCCAAATTCTATATTCTCATCCTCATTTCTCTTAAATTTTCAAATTTCTATTATTCTATGTATGGAAACTTATATATGATAGGATTTTGACAACTTAGTTAGTATCGATAATCACATGGGCGATGAATCATGTTAACATAGAGGTATTTTACCTCTATATATTATTTTTCCTATAAATCCTACAACTAAATCATAGTTCATTGTAATATATCTTAATCCAAAAAAATACATCTTAAAATGAGGTGTGAATCAAATAAACAATCCAAATGTGGTGTCCACAAGAATATGGGATTTAATAGTTGTTACAATGAAATAATAAATCTCACCTATCAAGATTAATTCATCCATATTCGTTTTAAATATTTCTAATGAAGAAGAAAATTATATCTTAAATACCCATTTAGTAAACTAACTTTCGAAATTTTAATGGATTTATTCAGAGATTCTAAACCTTCAAGTTAACTAATTTAATGACATCATTTTGACGATGTTCCCCATAAAAAAAATTGATTCAACCAAGATGAAACTCTTACAATTTTGTATAAAAAATATATAAAAATTTGTTAGTAACGAAATTCCAACATCCATCCATTCATGGGACCAATTATAAATTTAGTTTTACAAAAAATACATTCCCAATAAAAATATTATTTCATACAAAAACATCATATAATAGTTTTTTAAATAGAGGTAGAGTATTTTTATAATAAATGGTAAATGTTTAATGATAACATGCACATGTTACCTCAAAAAAAATTTCAGAACTTGAAAAAATAGAATATTCATTGAAGGGATATGTTTAAGAAATAAGGATTTCATAGTGATGGTGTGTAATGACACCCTAAACAAATTCACATAATGATGTTTGTGAGTATTTAAATGTCCTTCTGAACAATAAAAGGGATCAATTTACATAATATTTTAACATTAAAAACTATTATTTTTTAATGTATCACTTTAGAATATAATTTACATTATTTTGGAATCCATGTGATGAGACAACATGTGATTCTTGAGGACTAGTGAGAACAAAATTGATGTATGAAAAATAATTAATATTTTATTATCACAAGAATATATGTTTCCAAAGAAAGTGAAATAAATATTAAATGGAGTCTTGGATAGGAAATATGAGGCCCATTGAATTATTAATGTAGTTTTCACCCTAGTTGTGACATAACCTTTATTGGTGTTGTATATTGTACTTTAAACCAATCATGGGAGAATAATTAGACAAATTTAATTATATTTATTTAATTATTTACTTAATTGAAGAAACTTAGTAATATATTATAAATATTTATATGGTACAATTACATGGTAAAACAAATAAACCTATATATTTGATAGGATCTATTTGATGAGATCTTGTTGGATGAAAACATATCAGACTGACATCGAGGATCATTACACCAGTAGAGTCTGGTGATCTCAATAATAATGACTACGAATGACTTTTCTATGTTGGTGATCCATTCAGACTCAAGGTGGTATGTTTGATTTATGTTCTTTTATCACATTCTATTATCATGGTTGATCATGGATCAATACCATGAACTAAATTTGAAATTTTCCTCAATAATTGATTTATTTATAGTCGATTAATGTGTTAGTTGATTTTATACATCTTCATTTTTCCTTTATATGAAATTTTATAAAATATGTAAATAAAAAAAGTCTATGTTTCATTAATCATGTTTATAGTTTATGGTTTTATCCACTGCTTATTCTCAAATTCATCATTGTATTTTGTTTGGCTAATTTTTTTATGAATACTAGGTATATGATCATTGTGTGACCATTATTCAACAGACTAGATCAATAGCACCATTTGGGTTCATGATCAAGGATGTCATCTGGGTTCATTGATGGAGGATGATCAGAAGTGAAACATATTGGACTATGTATCCTTATTCATCCTGGATGTATGGTTGTGGTAGATCAGTGACGAAATGACCAGATTAGAGGGGACTTTTCAATTGGATTCTAATCTAGAAATCATATCATCAGTTATAGAAATTTTGGATGAAACTAGAGCAGTGATTCCTTACAAGTATTGTGGTGGTGGAGTTATTTATAGACATTGTGGTGGATAACCATGGTATTTGGTAAATTCTCATGTAACATGGAATCTAATTTTTAAATACATGTTTCATGGGGCCCTGGATATAGTGATATGGTTTCGATAGAGATGAAAAGATCAAACACCACGAGACACCTGTCACAAGACATGTGTCCTATGATGGTAGCTTTATGGATATCAAAGAGGATACATGGGAACAAGAATGTTATAGAACACAGATATATTTAGTGTAAATGGGTAGATCATGGTACTCAAACTTGACACAGTGTACATATAGGCAATTAGGTGTACATGGATTTGTACAATGTCAAGGACAAAAGTAAAAGGGAATTGGTATGTGGAACTGAACATGTTCTATCTCAATATCTACATTCCATATCCCTAGTTATGATAGTCCAAGTATTTTGAGTTTTATAATCTATGAGAGGGAGTGGCACAAGTGTAGAGTAGGGGTTGGTTGGACACATTGTGTATTCCCTAATAGACTCAATGCACCACCATATAGGGTGTCTATAGCCCTTTGAGTTCCAATTATTATAAATTATTTTAATTCCATAGGTCTATCCCTAGATGTTATAGTTCTGAATTACCTCACAAACTCTATATTATGATCCCATCTTGTGGTAGAGTCTTAGACATAGTTTTTGGTGTCTTCCGTTAGACCATTATATGGCCCTATATAATTTTTTATACCCTAGGTTTGGTACATTAAATTTACAAGGCCTCCATATATGGGGTGTTCATCCTCCATATAGATGTTTGTTACATAAGGGTTCATGTTATCGTATCCATACGAACCACTACAAAGTTGGTTGATCTTGATTAGGTTTGTGGTGTCCAACATTGGTCTATGGTGTGATAATTTACATATGTATCGACATATACAATGATCATTGAGTTTTCATAGGAATTTCCCAAAGATTATGAACTATTTTTGGGGATTATCTGGTGATATCATGGATCATGGAGTGGGTTCTACAACAACATTAATTACCTAGATGATTTGAGAAGAATCATATGGATGGAATTTTGGTCAAGATCTCCTAGAGTTATGATTTCATTTTTATTTATATTTGGGTTTTTGTTTCTAGATTTTATGAAATACTACTGCTATGAGATGAGTAGTCATGATTAATTATTTTTAGTGATATCAGGGTGTCCTACTAAGTATCCTTATACTCACACCTACATGGGGTATACATGAAAAAATCATGTCGTATATATACATAAGACAATTTGATGGAGTCCTACATGGACTAGGAAAATTATGATCATAGTGAGATTCAAATAACAAGGTGTGTACTGCTGGTTTCATCTTAAATAGAAATCTCATACATTATTTATTATCCATATTTTTAGTGTCTTTTGGCTGTCTTGTATTTGGAATCTTCATTCTAGTACATCATTTTCATACACTGATTATGGGATTATAGATGTATGAATTAATTGTTTTTAGTTATTATAAATTTTATCATGTTATGTGATTGAATACGTGTTCATGTGTGCATGTACATTAGCCTAATACCTCATATATGTGATATATTCCTACATAAAATTGGTGAAAAAATTGTATTCTATTAGATAAAGACATTGGGTACTCACAGGTTCGGCCCCATTACGCCCGATTTCTATATTGTTGTATTAGAGTTAGTCAATTATACATTAGGAGAAATGATTGAGAGAATGGTTGGGGATTTAAGGAAATAATGATAATGTTTTTTGAGCTCCTTCTTTCTGGATTGGGACCATATTGTTAGTGTGGCTGCTGATGTATTCATTCCTCATGTCTCTAACAACCTTCTTATTGACATTGTACATGTATACACTAATATAATGAAAAAACATTGGTACATGAATCATACATTAATTTTTTTTTCTATGTTATTCTTGAGTCGAATCCCTATATATACTCTTTGACCATAGTACATTTTTTTTATTTCTTAAAGCCTCCATAAAAATATCCTACTAGGAATCCATTATGTGATCATGAGGATGATCCTATCAGGGAAGATGATTCACTAAATGAAATTTTTACAAGATATAGTACCTCTAGGTGGTTTACATTTTATACCATAACCTATTGAGAATCATTTAGCACCGAAAGTAATAATAGAGTTTCCATGTAGGATGAGTGTTCTGTATGAGTTCAACAAGAAGAGACCTATGAGCCCTAGGGGTCAACGATACCAATGTTTGTTTAGGTTAGGATAGTGGCATCCCCTTATGATTTTTTACTTGTGAGAATGAATATAGATCAGATGGAACTACCTATATTTAGTCTTTCTCAAGGAAGCATAGGTTGATGGTGGATTTTGGTGACTCAGAAACATGATATGATAGAATCTCTAATGGTTAGACTTAGTGAATCAATTCGGGGAGGTTTTTTAATCCGCGATGCTACGATAAGTGAACATAAAATATCATATACACCTACAAAAGGAACATATGGCCTATGTAGATTATTTTAAGAGGTTTTCTAATATATCAATATAATTCATATATGTCGTATGATTTGTGGTCTTTAGGGAATGAATCATCGATTAGAGAATACAATAGGATATCAAGGCCTTTTTGTTAGGTCTTTATATTTCCACTACTACTGAGATATTTGATCATTTCATTGTATAAAATAGTTTATTGTAAGATAAGACGTCGATAGTGGGTTCTAGTAGTGGGATCCAAGGTTGAGAAACCTTATCATCTTCTAATAGGTGACAGTTTAGGGATATGGTAATGTTATTCCTTATGAGATTATCCCATGATAGATTTTAGCAGTGCATGTATCTTAAGAAGGCGCGATCAAGGTAAAAAAGAGGCTATGAATAACTTATGAATTTTATAGAAATATTGCATGAGATTTTGTGACCTATAATACAGTTGACCAAGATATAGTGGAGAGAGATTCTACGTAGATACATAAGAAGAAATAAGGAGGTCAGTAGGGTGTTAGAAGTAGCATCGGGGATGTTATAGTAGTAGGAGAAGGTAAGAGGTTTTACCAATTCACACCACCATACAGATGTTTTCCACTCTAGGCTCAGGGAGCTGGTGGAAAGGGATGATGAAAGACAATGGCTATGCCGACCTATAACCCTTAGGCACCAAGAAAGATATGAGTTTTGATCTATGTATTTTCTCGATTATCTACAGTACTAAAAGATAGATGTTTGAGTATTTCCTTTCCTATGAATTATCTTGTTCGGAACATATATTTTTCAATTGGACCCTTAGATCAACCATTTTTCATAGAGATTCTGACAGGTGGGGGTTCATCGATTATACACTTTTTTATATAATGATCTAATTGTTAGCAGTGTGAGATTCATATGGGATATCCTTATAGAATCAGTGTGGCCTTATGATGTCATGTTAGGTATAGAAAATCAATCCATGGTTCATGCCCATATTGTATATTTTAGGTGGATTTTGTGGTGTGTGTGTGATGATGGGGAAAGGTTTTCCTTTTTGTAGAAAAGGAGTCCCTGGTTGGGTAGGATTGTATCAGATATAGGATGATGTATCCTATTGAACACAAGTTGGATAGCATGAATCTTGAAACCTTGAATTCTATGGGATTCCAGTTTCATAGGATGTTGGTGGAATTTGAGGACATATTTCATGTAGTCAGCCCAAGGATGCCTTTTTGATGAGAGATAGACCACAATGTTTTCATACAAACCATGAATACCCTTATATTTGGGATAGCTTATCAAATATATCTGGTAGAGATTAATGATCTAAGGGTTCTATTGGAATACATTTATATTAAAGGCATAATGATACCATGTTTTTATACTTGGAAAGCCATATTGACGTTTTCATGAAGTCATGTTATAATTTGAGGTAATGTGTGGATTATCAGTGCTTGATCTTGTGAAAGTGAAGAATAAATATCCAATAATATGGAAAATTGATATCTTCGGTTAGTTGAGAGGGATACAGTGCTTCTTGAAAATTAATGTCTCATCACTCAAACTCCATCTATTAGTATAGGATGGAGATATATAAAAGGTATCATTCTGATATCACTAAGGTAATTTTGACATCTTAGTGATTCCATTAGTTGGGATGAATACCCAATCAGTGATTATGGGAATCAAGAAAAGGATATTTCAACCTTTCTTAAACCAGTATGTGTTGGTCTTCATTGACAATATACTAGTTTATACGACGATAAAGGATGGGAATGTGAGACACATGAGGATTTTCCAAGACACCCTCCATGAGAAAAATATTTATGGTAAGATCTTAGAGTTTTAGTTTTGGAATTTTGAGGTTGAATTTTAGAGACATGTCATATCGAGTTATTTATTTGAAGTAGATCCAATGAGGGTAGAGGAGGTTCTATCTTTGTACTCACTGAAGATCATTACCGAGGTGTTGAGCATTGTTGGATCGGAAGGTTACTATAAGAGGTTTTTACCCATTATCTACAGAGCTGCAATACACTTTCTAAATCTAAAAAGATAGGGTGATCCTTTCATGTGGCAAGACAAGTTCTAGTATTTTTATTAATATTTGATGCAATGGTAGATGTGGGACCACATATTGACTTTACTAATGGAGGATTGTATATCATCCCATGTGTTTTGAGATTGATTAAATCTTTACCCGTTTTGAATTTTAGATATTGTTGGGTATGCCTACTATTTTTATCTTATTATAATTTAATTATATTTTATTATTTTAACCATTTACCTTTTTATGTCATGGTTTAAGAATTTAAATGTGAAACAAGTTTTTAGATGGCGTTCTGGTGCGTCGGAGTCCCAAATGCTCCATTTTGGTTATGTGAAAGTTGAGGTGAAAAGTTTGATTTAAACATGAGACCTCTTAGCGAAAACTGAACATCCAAAATTAGCATTGAGAACAGTTTGGGAAATAGTATAGGATGGTATTCTCGGACGTGTAAGGACTCTAAAATTTTTAGTAGAGGGAATTCTTACAGGTTGCTCATGGTTAAGTAAAAATGTGTACATCTAAACCCTTAGATCTAGGTAGGAATTACTTATTCACTATAGAAAGCAAGGCTTCTTCACAATTGGACCTAACCATGTCATAATTCACTATATGGTATGGATTCTATGTAGCATAAGGCACAATATTGTCACAAGGATTGTAAAACCAGGCTAACTAACTGTGCAACACATTAATGTTGTCAAATTACCAATCAACCCATCATTCCTATTTCATTCTTTATCAATATTTTATACTCCCTTGTTATTGAAGATAAAAATGTTCTTCCATCATCTATTCTTCCAACTATGGATTTCCAACTCCTCCATGTGATCTCTATTCTTCATGTCGTTTGAAATATTGGATCTACCTTGTCAGGCTCTCTTTCCTCTAGCTTCTATTTAATTTTCCATCTTGAAAAGGGCCACAAAATATTTTTGGGCCGTTTTTACCTATTTATATGTCCTTTACCTAAATCTATGATTTATTTTAAATTAGTAAGAGTTAGAGGCCTGAAAGTTTCATATATCTATAACTATGAGGTATGTGGTGCCTACTTTTCTTGGTGTTTTACGAATCTTTAGGGTTATGAATTTTAATGTTCCATTGTGTTGATTGGGTAAGACCCCATAATTCAAATTTATTCCTTAAATTAAAAAATATTTCTCTATGTTATATATACGGGCATTATCAATAGAGTCTAAAAATGTAATGATCCATTCAAGAGGCTTGATACCTCGGGATTTTAGGCCAGAGTTATTTTCCATGAATTAAATTGAATTTTTAATTTATTTGTAGATTTTAAATACAATTAAATGTAATTTTTTTATTTTTATTGAATTTAAATTTATAAATAAATTATTTTGATGAGATTTTCATAGGAGATGCATGGGGATAGAGGTGGTGATGACCACCTGAGATGAGATGATGATATATCTCGTAAGTGAGGACGAATCACTATACATGATGATAATAAGAGTTTGGGTGAAATTTTTAGTGGTTGAGGTGGCTAGACTGGCAGTTTGTGGGAATGTACCAAGATATTTTAGATGGAAAGGCTATCAGTTTGAGTGACATGGTAACAGGGGCATAAGTTATTGGGAATTGGTGTGGCATATGTTTTATTTTGCGATGTTGCTCAACTAAATTGGTCAATAAAACATTGAGATTTGTGTTCATAATGGGTGACTCAGATGTTGAGATGGTATTTACTATTCACAAGGGTGGTGGTCATAGATAGACATTAATTATGAATTATGCTTTGCGGTTCGTGTTGTAGAAAACCATGGGGATGGTGAAGAGTCAACAAATAATAATTTTGAGGCTATTATATGGGTAATGACTCAAGAAATGAATGAATATATTGGGCCATGATAATTTTGGATATATTTGTTTTAACATTCCTCATGACATCAACATTTTAGACGATAGTGATACTATGTTGACGACTTACATAACTATGCCTTTTGACATCAAGCTTCAAGCTGATAGCTTCTTTCAATTAGGGGTCCGAGATACCATATTCATTGATAGGTTGTGCCTTTTATATATGATTTACATGATATATATAACATGTGTTCGTTACTTGGTTTATGGAATGAGTTTTCAGAGACCTTTGGAGGTGGAACCCAAGGGTTTACATGGGACAATATGACATTCGGGGATGCATTGGGCCATAAGATAAGGATCATATCCACTATAGTATTTATGTATTAGACAAAGAAGATAATAGATTCTTGGAGGATGTTGATCACTAGTGAATCTTGTTTAAATAATGTGAATGTGCTTTTACTTTATTTATTTTTAGTACAAAACTGCTTAATCAAAAATATAAGATAGGAACATATTGGTGATGACCAACAGATACTCCTTATCACACCCTACATGGGACTTCAGGACACATGTAGACATTATTATTTTACGTTAGGTAATGGTTCATGATCTACTGCTAGATCCTATTAGTTGAGTATCATGGGATGGAAGGTACGAGACATTGAGGTTCATGCCTTAGTTGGAGTTTCTGTTTTTTCCCCTTCTTATATAACATGGTACTTATTTGTATATAATGATGGTTAGCCATATGTAACACATTTCTAATTATTTTACTATATTAATTATAATGGATTGATCTTCTAAATATGGTCTACTAATGTAATTTTGGAATTTTTATTTTTTTATTTTGTTGTTATCGATTATGTTCATCCAATTTTATGATATTGTTTGTGCTTATACCAATAGAGGTTAAATGGTTTGAGTTTTTTGGTCTTTTTATTTCATTAATATAGCTATTTATATAATTATTATATCTTCACTAGGGTTTATATTCTCTACACATTCATTATTTTAATCCCTCATTCTTAGTTGGTAGACTTTAGTGTAAAGGGATACACAACTAAGGCCAATGGCTCTCTTCTAAAAGCATTGTTTGGTTGGATGAATGGGTCAGGGGCACTAAAAACTGTATCAAGAAGATTTAATTTTAACATTTTACATATCTTAATATTTTATATATGGTAGATTGTAAATTAATATATTGTTGTAACTAGTATTATAGTTTTTTTGTGCGTGCAGCCCTAAACATAGTGGACTGACCATGTTTCCATGGGTTGTAATTATTATTCTACTATTCTCATTTGATAGTTGATATGATTTTTAACTCATGTGGAACTCTATTTTTATTATTATATATTATGTAATGTGATCTATAATCAAATTCATGGTATAATAAGGAGAGATATTTAAACCCCTAGCCCAGTATTGAAATGGGTGTTCGTTTATGCTTTTAATTAGGCACATATGATGTTATAAATATATATATTATTGTGTCCTGCAAAATTATTGTGATATAAAATGATTGTGACCAATGATATATATATATATATATGGTTCTATCACTTATATAATTAGGAAGGTATGATGATATGGTGTGATGATGATCAATAGGTTGGGTGACATGGTCTTCAGACTCATATGACAAGGTTTTTCCAAACGGGCATGGCCCAATGTCTGTTTGATACTTGGAACAATTATGTGTAAGGAAGGAGGTAATGATATTATGATGTATTGTTACATGGTTATTATGGGATATAGTATGGTTAGTGAATTAAAAGTTCCTATTACTGATTCTCTATGTGTGATATATATATATATTATTGGATATCTGGCCATGTATTGGTATTCAATGGTTTATCTTATGAATGAATTCAAATGGAATGTCAAGTGGGAGGTGAATGAGTGCTACTTGAGTAGGCATCAGTTGAGACCCTTGAGGGTATAGATGAGGCCTTAGAGTGTAATATAGCTCATGATCCATAGGTACATGCTCATGTACATCCATGGAAACCACTAAATTTGGTATCTTTTAGGATGTATCATGAGGGGTAGCTCAGAGTGATCTTTGTGAATTTAATCAAGGGTATTTATGTGATATATTAGGGAGAAGATTCTCCAAGGTAGTATCAAACATCGGTGTTTTAGTGGAAACACCCATGGATGATTTAGGGTTTGGGTGGTCTATTGGGAGTTGGGAACTGGATCGAATCTATGAAGATGTTTTTCATCCATCTATAGATGCCACCATGTACGAGGGTGAAGTTGGAAATGTATATCGTTAGTAGACTAGATATACACTGGTTTTATGTGATGTTATAGGTCGGAAGACATGAGGGACTATCTTGGAAGTACATTGAGGCTATGTTCATCAATTAATTATTTCAAGAGATGATTAATTTGTAGGGAGATCACGATTTCGTGAACTATCAATAGTGTGGCCAACATGTCATGGAATATATAGAAATATTAACTGAATTTGAATTCTTCTTACAGGGCATGGTGGTCAATGGCACCATGAGTGTGAGATATTTTGAATATATTTTATATAACACCCTTTAGGTGTATGTAAACACCTTCAAGTTGGCCTCCGTTTCATAGGAGGTGAATCAGACACTCATAACCAAGGGTGGTTCCATATAAAAATATTACTCTATTCAGGTAATGGTGTTAGGTTGTTTTGGTGGAGATGTATTAAATAGATTGAAGGGAGACTATGAGGAGTTCCCTTAGGTTGGTCACTCGAATAGTCCACCATAGAGTGGATAATCAACTGTGTGCTTCTAGTGAGGGGATCTAGGACCTGCTCAAACATTGTAGGTTAGGCCACCAAAAGAGTGACATACATGTGTACATAGTGTACATATCAATAGGTTATTCTGGAAGCCTTCTCAGACTATTGGAAGCAATGGATTGGGGAATACTCAGTGTGATGATACTGGATTGATATTGGTACAAATTGATGTTATCCAAGTTTCAACTATACACGAAGGTCATAGAAGATGTAGTGGGATCCAATATTGGGGTGAGTGGCCAGTAGTTGGTGTAGCACCATCAAGAGACTAGGCATCAGGATGATTGTCTTCAGGCTAGGTCCATTCCATGGAGTATATAATCTTAAAGTAGGTTTGTGAAATGATAATGGTCAGAGGTATTCTATAGAAATCATCAGGGTTCTCCTATGTTTTACATAGGCTTTTAATTCTTAGAAGCATGCCCATTTTGGGTGTATTAGATGCCTAAGATATATAGATTCACTAGACAGACACAAGTTAGTAGGTTGGGATCAACTCATATGGATTATAAATAAATAAATATATATATATATATATATATATGTATGTATGAGGTGTGTGGCATCGAGATTACATACGAACATTGTTTGGTGTGTGGCCTATTAGGTGACTTGGAATGTTGGAGTCGATGTGATGTAGGATTTCATGATTGTTTAAGGAATTTGAGCATCAATATGACACTGGTCTTGATTGGGGTGAGATAAACCATGACTAATTTGATCATATGATGATTTTCAGGACTTCATTAGTGCCATATGATACCCAGGTATGAGGCAGGAACTGATGGAGTGAGAGAATATGATGCGATTTTAGTATTACATTGTATTACCTAATGAGTTAAATTAGTGAGTATGTGTCATGGGAGAGAATTCAGTCAATGTATTGTTGATGGAACATGGATTTGATTTGTGTTTTGGGTCAGGATATGACTGGGTAGGTCACACCTAAGACGAGGATCTATTTAGGAAGTTTAACTACATTATTCCTTACCATGTTAGTCTATGGTGCATTAAATGGGATGGTCATATTAGGTAACATCTTCGTGTCACATTTTATAGCTCGTGGATGACCCACTTTAAGGTGGTGATATTGAAACATACTGGGTATTTTGAGCAAGAAAAAATTATTTCCCATTTATTATTTTAGAGTTTTGTGGGTATTCCAACTCGTTCCTTGATTATAATTTCATATTTTTCAGTTTCTCATTAACCGAAGACATTTATTTTATTCATTTTTTTGTCTTGAAAATTTTCAAGGGTGTTTATATGGGTTTTGTGGGTATTAGATGCCGGAAGGCCCTATTCATGTAATGTGCAGGTGGTGGCGCATGGATAGATTTATCCATGAAAGCTCCTTGTGAAAATCATTAATGCCAAATTTTCACGGAGCATGTTTTGGGAAATATGTTTGCATGGGGTGCTTATCTGTGCAGGACCATTGAAATTTTTATCATAGGGAACTCGAATTGAATGTACATAATTGGGGAAAACCATGTTAAAACAACAATGTTAGGGCTTAGTGGTTAGAACCCATGAACGTTGGCACACACTTTAAGTGTACAGTTACAGCTAAATATGTGGGATAACCATGATGGAATTGGCCCCAAAGTATCATGGTCTGCACAGTTTCCACATGGTATGAAAAAATGTGCAACCTAACCACTGGAATCATTAAAGCTGTGAAATGATATTATTTTCCTTCATTCCTATTTATTTATTCCCCCTTCTTTAATCCACCCTTGTTCTCAAAGATTTGTGCATGTTTCTTTATTTTATTCACCAATATATGTATTTATCTATATCCTTCATCTCATCTCCATTATTTATGAAGTATGGGTCATTGGATCTATATAGACAAGGATTCCCATTCCCTACCTTATATTCTCCTTTTTCATTTCCCTCATGAACCTAAAAATGTATGTGGGTTGTTATCCCTATATTTATGGTGTTATTCTATAATGTTGATTTCTTCTAAATTGGTAATATTTAGAAGCTAGGTTTGGACATGCCTATATCTTCAACTATAAGGTAGGTGGTGCATATTTTTCCTTATGATTTCATGAGTGTTTGAGGGAGAGGATTTTAGCATGATGATGTGTTAACTGAGTCAGATGATATAAATCAATTGGAATCCTTGAATCAATTAATTAAAAATTATGTGATGCCTATGGTGATAGTTAATAGAAAGTAAAAATGGGTTGTGCCATGCGAGAGCCATCAGAAATGGGCAATTATGCAGAGGTGAGTTTCTTTGAATTGAAATCAATTATTTATTTTTTATGAGTATTTAAATTAAATTTCATTGATTTTTTTCAATTGATATATATAAATAAAATACAATGATGATATTTTTATGGTTAATGCCTGAGGATAGAGGTGGTGATGACCACATGAGATGAGACTATGTGATAGTCTAGCTAGGTGAGTCCCGAGATTTATGAGGGATGATAATGACATGTTGGGTGACTAGGTAATTGATTGAGGAGGTTGGTTCACAAGGTTGTGGGAATAGATTATGTTACATGGGATAACATGACTATCAGATTATGTGAAATGATCATCAGGGAAAGAAAAGCAATGTATTGGGTGGGTTATGTTCTATTTGGTGATTTCTACTCACTCATATCTTCCAATGCAGCATTTGGAGTTATTCTCATAGACGATGACTCAAATTTCCATGTGTTATTGACCAATAATGTGATTAGAGGCCTTTGGTAGTAAAATATTTGGAATTATAGTTGGTGGTGTGTTTCGTAGAATGCCACACAGATGGTGAGGATCCATCAAATGACAATGTTGATGTTATTTTTTTGGGGGATGAAGCTCATCATTCTTGAGTCCATTTTCCCATGATACTTTTGGGAGGATGTACATCGATGTTCCTAAGGGCATTGGATATTGTTATGATGGTGATATTATTTTGAGGGCATATATCGATGTAACTTATGTCAATTGGATTTTAGTTGATGGGTTCATTCAGACAAGTCTCCATGATGTCATATTAATTTATGTTGGTTACATGATATGGACTTGAGGTATTAGTTACATGTTTTATAGGCTATGGATCGAGTGACATTTGGATGTAGAATGTGTGGTTTGAATATGGACAATATGAAGTCAGGGGATTCCATGACACATGGGCTATGTATTCCATCCTATTCAGTATTCTGGTTTCTATAAAGTATTTGACAAATTTCTATTGGTTCTTGAGAAATCTGGAATATTGTGTTTCTAATGTGAATGTGATGCCGATTTATTTATTTTTAGTACACACCTTCTTAATCACAAATGTAATGTAGGAACATATTGGTGGTGACCAATTGATACAAATTCTCACACATTGTGTTGAAACTTTACGATGATTATATATTTTATAATGTCATTTTAAGGAAAGGGATTGGGATCTGGTGATGGATCGTAGTGGTTGAGTTATTTGGGATGGAATGCAAGGGACATTAGGTTCCTACCTCTACTGGAGTTTCTATATTATACATTTTTGTATTTGGGTTCTATGAATGTATATATGTATAAATGTGAACATCCATGGGTCCCCATTTATTGATTATTGTACTTATGAACTGCAGTGGGTGCATGTTCCTCTAAGTTTCTAATAATGGATTATGGGCATGTTTATTTTATTCTGTTAGTGTTGATGATTATGTTCCAACTATTGTTTGATATTTTTTGTTCTTCCACCATGGTTGGGTAATGAGTTCAAGTCTGTTGGTATTCTTCATTCACAAATATATCTATTCAGAACATTATTATATCATCACCAGAGGGTGTAGTTTCCAATATTTTATTCATCTACACCATCATTACTAGTCGGAAGCCTTCAGTGAATGGGAGGCAAAGCTATGTTCAGTGGAACTTGGCCGGAAGCACTTTTGCGATGGATAAATGGGTCATGGGGCTGCATGTGATTAGCTTGTAGTGTTATATGATTCCTCAATTGTCAAACATGTTTTTTAATGATGTTGATGTAGGTAGTGGCATGTTATGAGTCAAGGTTGTTGAGGCCACATGAGAAGTAATACATAACCCAGGATCTTAACATATTAGTGGTAGTCTTCTCAATAAAGTGTGGACCCATTATCTTATTAGTGAGTAGATAATCATATAATATTATTATAAGTGTCGCATGAATTTCTTCTCTCAAATGGATCATAACACGAGACATATATGATGGATAGAGTTCCTCAGGGACTATGAATTTGAGATTGTCTACACTCCAGGGAAGGAGAATGTTGCAGCATATTCCCTCAATATGAGATCGTATTCTACATTATCCTCCCTGGAATTAGAGTATCTAGTTTTATTTTAGTTGTTAATATTAGAAAATTATAGTGCATTATATATTCATTTGATGGGTTTCAACCCACCACTTTTACATCATATTAGTGAATTACAACATTTATATACTTTTTATGAGACCTTAAAATCTCAAATATCTACTAGACACGATCATAATTTATATTCTGAATTATGGGGAAAATTTCCATTTTCAAAGGATGCGTGTTTATACTAGTGACATTGAAGAAAGAGGTTATGAGGTATTTTCATACACACCCTTTAGTGTTACGTCATGGTGTGGAAATATGTCAAAGGGAATCTTTCATCGGTTTTAGTCTAAATTAATTATGATATGTGTTTTAGAGTTTTTTTGATGCCTCACATGTTAGTAGGTAATGGATGTGGACCAGGTTTCTACATGTTTAGCTCATCCCATTTAGGAGATAATGTGAAAGTGGGTTGTGATATCTATTGAATTCCTGATGTGGTTAACATGTACATCAACATGACACGATTCCATATGGGTGGTCATAGATTGACTCTTCATGTTGACAAACATATCTATTTGAGACTAGAGTTTGGTAGAGAGATTGGGACACTAATATGTGGATGATATAGTTGGGCTCCATGAATTTCCCCCAATGATTGTTTTAGGATTTGATGTTCACATAACGTCATGATAATAGAGAGGACTGTAAGAGGCCTTTGGTACTCATTTGAATTTGATCATGATGTTTCATACCCAAAACTGATTTCCAAATTGAGCATACCATTCAGGTCATGGATGACAAGCTTTGGGCTTTCATGATGGATTTTGGATGTAGTTGTTAGGATCACCTACCCTTATAAATGTTTTCATACGACAAAAAATATCATTCCACCATAATTGTTTCATTGTAAATGGAATTATATTGGATACCCTATATGTAACCACATTGTTGGAGTGATCTAGGTAAGAAGTCGCCCATCATGCCAGAGTTGGTGTGGTCTATGATAATGAAGCTATTTATAATACAAGAGTGGATGTGGACTACACAGATACATCAAAAGTCCAATATAGACTAAAAATGGAGGCCTTTTTTGTTTTGGGAGGGAGAAAATGTGTTCCTCAAGTTCTCACCATGATGTGTATTACAATTATTATGTTGTGGAATGAATCTATAATTGAGATTAGTAATTTTTATGTTCTACAAATATTTTTTGAGGTGGAGTACAGCTTAAAACAACCACCACAGTTAGACTGGGAATATGATGTATTTCTTGTGTCATAGTAGAAGAGGTACATGCACAAATCACACAATGGTATAAACTAGATAGTGATGGACATTTATGGTGGGGGTAGGTTTATAGAGTATCTTAGTGAGATCGAGGATTGGTAAGGGAGGACCCTTCATGTGTTAGTCATTTCCGAAATGTGTATTTGGTGGTAGCATGAAATTATTTTGGATAGATCCTTGGAGTGGGAGAGCTAGATGCGAGATTATTACCCTGATCTACTGGATTTATTTTCGCATTTTTTTGGATTAAAATACCTACTATGTGGAGAATGCAATAACTCTAATTTTCCAAGAATTACATCAGAAGATAATATGTATAATCTTTGGATCCATGTGCTAATATGGTTTAAGATTATGACTCCTAGTTAACCCAGAATTTATGTTTACAACTGTTAAATATATTAATATCATCCATGAAATGTTTTCCTAAAAAAGTTTAGTTAGGGTTAAACAGATTCTTAAATTGTGAATTTGAGTCCTCCATTGAGTTAAAAATTGTTGGTTTGTCCTAGGAGTGACATAAGATTTGGGGTATTGGGTATTGGTATTTAGCACATTCACCAAAAGATAATTCAATAAATTATATTATATTTATTTAATTATTTAACTAAAATCATAAAAATAATAAAATATTATATGTATGCCTCCATTGAAAATTTTATTTTTAGCCACATAACACGAAAAATTTGTAGAGGGAATTGTAGGAGGTCTTGGGAGAAATATCATATCTGATCAATATTGACGACTGTCACTCTATCAGAGTTTGATTACCTCTACGATGATGAAAACACATGACTATTATCCATTAGAAATTGGTCTAAACAAAATGTATGATGATTTATTTATTTTATTTTATTGCATTCCTTTATCTAGATAAAAATAATTTCATAAACTGTAATTGATTCATACATTGACAGATTAATAATTTATGGTTGATTAATTTATTCATTGTTATAAATTCCACTTCATTCTTATTTATAATGAATGTCGATTCAAGAAAAAAATGTAAAAAGGGTATGGTTAATTACTAAAAATTATGGTTTATGGTTTTCTCCCAGGTTTATTCACATATTAATTGTTGTAATTTTCCTCAACCAACATTTTAATGAATATTTGGTATATGATTGTTGCATCGCTATTATTTAGTGTAAAAATGCAATACCATATTGCAGTTCAAAATCGATGGTCCGGTCAAGGTGTAGTGATAAAGGGTGATTAGAAGTTAACCATATTGATACAAGGATAATTTTTATTCCTTATTAATATGTGCTGGTAGAGCGGTGCATCTACTAATGGAACAATGGGCAATATTTGAGTAGATTCGAATATCAAAACCATATATCATATGAATGAAATGTTGGATGGTCCTTGATCTATGTTTCATGAATGGTTTTACAATGGTAAAAAAAATCAATAGACAATTTGGTGGATAGAAAGTGTATTTAGTAAAACACGACATTAAATATAGTTTATTTCAGAACACCATAATGTGTGGGGCCTCATTTTAGCACTAGGGTTTCCAGAGAGAAGAAAATATCACATGATGTGTGATGCATGATAGATTCTAGACATTTATCTCATAAGAAACACATTTATAGTACTATTTGTGTATATAGATATGGTTAGAGTGCATGGGAATATCCGAGTAATCAGATGCATCTATTTTTAAATGGACATGGTTAGGTATACACAATTTAGTACAAGGAAAAACCCACAATTACATGGGCTTGAGATTGTAGAATGTGACGAGTGAAAGGTCATCCTATATATGCTATAAACCAAGTTAGGGAATAATATTTACATTGAGTCATTCATTCCAGTTGAGTTAGTGATAGATAGGAATACAAGGGTTTGTATTTACATTCCATGTAATACCATGCACACTCCATGAACTCCATTTAATGGTGCTCAGAGACCTGTAATTGTTCATCTTGGATGAGTATTAGTTGAGTGCATTCCTTTGGTTCATCCACAATAGTTTATAATGTATAATTACCTCCAAATATTTAGATATTTTATCCCTTTTTGATGATGATTCTAACATATAGTTTGTGGTATCCCTCTATGAGATCGGGCCATGATCCTCTATCATTCCTTCTTATAACCAATATGTTGTTTGGGGAATTAATGTGACATACTTTTACATTTTGTTGGTCTTCCATCATATATTAAATTTAAATAGGGTTCATGATATCATTCACATATGATTCTCTACCTTCAAGGGTTATCCAGGTTGGGTTTGTGGTGCCCCCCAGTGGTCCTAGGTGTGATCACCTATCTTTGTGTCAAGATGTTGAGAGACCACTAAGTTATGCTCTATGGAAAAAAAGATCATAATCTCTTTCTTAATTGTGTTTGGTGATAGAATGGATCATGGAGTGGGTTCTCCCAAAATTATAATTTCATTGAGGCATTGATCATAATCCCATGGATAGTAGTTTGATTAAGTCTGCAAGGATGGATGGTGTCTCTCCTAAGTATATGTTGGTTTTTGTTCATTATTTCATTTCATTATTGCATTTATGAATGTAATACTAGTTATTCATTATATTTATTTATTTTTGGGTTCCCTATGTGGTATTTTTATATTCACCAATGATTGGTCTATTCCCGCACATGTTTTTTCTTCTGTAGAAGACATAACATTTGATATATTCATAGAGTGGTACGACTAAGTTGAGCTTAGTGAGCTAGTTAGGCTAAGGTGTGTACCATTGGATTCATCTGATATTAATCCTCCAATAATTTGGATTATGGACTTGATTTCATTTAATCTTGGTTGTATTTTATTGGGAATATTCTTTTCATTAACTTTTTTAGAACATTGATAGTGGAATTGTAGATATATTAATTCATTTTAAATAGCGGCTTTATATTTAATAATTTTATGGGATTATAGATTTTTGATTGTGTGAAGGTATATTTTTTAAATTACTTTAATGTGTGTGATATTAATAGTTAGTACTGGTTTGTAGCTCATGAACATTTGGAGGAAATCATGTGTTCATCATGGATCAGGCACCATCAGACGAGGTCATGATAAAAAACTGCCCAAATTTGGTAAATTCACACTCTTAGTGATAAAAAATACATTGAGAGAAATTTTATACCCTCTATAAGAAGGTTAATGAGATAGAAATTATAAAATTATAAAAAGAGCAATATTTGAAAGTAGTTTACCTAATTTTAAATAAACATCTCCACACAACTAATAATTTTCCAATCATTCTATCAAACGTGGACTTCATTCTTGGAGTTCCGGATTTGAGGGTGAGTTCTCAATTTTTTTAAAATCCATTGATCTGAAATATATATAAATTTAAGGTACAATTAAAATCCTATATTACCACAGATAGATAATGAATAACCCATTCTATTTCAATTTCCATATACACAACCTATACAAAATACTATAAATCACGACTAGTTTAAAACTGAAATTACTAATTTCAATATTCTATAATGTAATTCAAAAAACCCATAAAACAGCCTAAGGAATAACATAAATTTTTACATATGATATAACAACTATCGTAATCCCATGTACAACATATTCTGTAATAATTACTTGACAAATTTATCAATATGATGTAGAAAAATAATTTTACAGTTCCATTATTAATTTTTAATTGAAATTAATTAAAACTGGTAAAGAATACATGACCATGAATTTGATAACTTCCTAAACATTAATGGGATAATCTAGTTATACAAAATCCTACTACGAGAAAAAAAAGCCATGATTATGATATAGTGTTGAAAAAATAATGAAAATAATAATCCAAATATTCCTAAAGCGTATTATGATTTAAAATATCATTATAACAATGAAGAAATACCATTATAATATGTTGAATTTTTGTATAACATAGAAGAACCAGAAAATCGATAAAAATATGGAAAACTACTCCATTTTCTCATGAACGGGGGAAAAATCCAAACCCATGTTATGAGAGATTTTATGGGAGTGTTTCCACTTGTTAATTTAAATATAACCCCATGATTTAATATATAGAATCATCCATAATTCAATATAACTTAAAAACTTGATACAATATTAAGGAATTTATCTCACAAAAACAAATTCCACTTGGCTTCTAATGTAAGATCACCATCATGGGAACCAAGTCTCATTAGTTAAAGGACCATGGGTGTCATTACATATATGTTGAAAAGTAGAGAGGAAAGTTTCAATATCCTTATGTTATCTAGGATATGATGTTAATGTCATTCCATATTCCATGTATATCTAGTTATGGATCCAGGACCTCATACTCCCATCTATCACTCATTAACATTCTAATCATAATATTCAGACACTAATGTGGATCTAAAAGGATTCTTTATTAAAAGATGAAATTTTTATTTTTCCTATGGAATTTTTTATTATTGAAAATCACCAAAACATTTGTTACAAGGGAATAATATGAAATCGCCCTTGTTTGTACCATATTAGTAAAAATTGCCTCAGTTATATATGTTCATAAGAAAAACATGAAAATAATCTTTCGGAACATGATCCTTGATCTCAATAACAACAAAAAAATTATCAAATCAGCGATGATGAGTAGGTTCATTTGGTGAATTTTATTGGTAGTAATTAAAATAATTTAATTTTTTATTGTTGTTTTGTAATGAACTTGAAATTTCATATAATTTTTAATTTTTATTATTATATGGAATTACAATGAGACTATGAAAATTGAAGGCATGTAATTCCGAGGCCCAGAGAGCCCAGAACATAATTTTGTAATTTTTATGGTACGTTCAATAAATGTCTGAGAGGGAATTTCTATCTTTTGAAATAGTTTAAGGATTATAATTCTAATGGCACTATTGAATTCACAACAGCAACAATCACATAGGAGCAGCTTAACATCAACCGTCAAGGGTTAGATGAAAAAGTCAATATTTGGACTTTTCAGAAAAAAATATAAAATAACTAAAATTTATTTTATTATTTCATTAAAACTGTTGAGAAATGGTGTAGGATCATAGAGTTTACATGTCGTTAAATGAATTTATTTAATAACAAGTCAGCCATGGTTGTATAACTACACCATCAGTTAATTAATGGGTTGAGTATTTAATTTATTAATGAACCACATTCATGAGCAGAGACTGAAACTCTTCAACTCTAAAATGTTAACTAAAACCATTGGAAAAAAGTTATTTGACAACTAAGGGAGAAATCATTGAAAAAGCACCAGTGAAAACTTCCTCCAATGATGAATAGAGTTTTGATGACACCGGTTGAGGAATTCATCCAGAGGATGATGAGTGATGAAGAATGATGAACGATAATGCACACAAATATTATACTTCTTCATATGAAATATTTTCCAACAAATTAACAGTATAGGAATTAATCTTTTTAAGTGTTTAAAGATTCATCATACCTTGTTATTGAAAAACATGATAAACACGGTTCAACCGACGAACAGTTTGATCCACGATTAGCTTGAATCTATGCGAGGTTCCTGTGAGGTTTTGTTTTGTGTTAATATGTTATCGTGGTTTTTTTAATATTCTTCCCACGATATGACACTATTGTGGAGGGAAGTGGGTGGTCCGACCAAGGCACATACCCTCCTCCGATCTCAGTTTTGATTCATTCTTCATGGAAGACCGAGAAATTTTGTGGAAAGAAAAAATTGAGGACCACGCAGTGAAGGCTGCAACCTGGGAGGCACGTAGGTGCATACTGGAAGAAAATCAGACCATGAATGTTTAATCAATGTCCCTTGGAAGTACCACTGGGGCAGTGCCATAGGTGCGGCATAGAGGGAGGCGGTTGACCATCACTACCCACATTGATGTTGGGATGCGTGCCACAAATGAGGCATCATAGGTCCCACACTAGACCAGCCCACTAGACCAGTTAGCTGGAGGGGCGGTGCCGGCCTGGCATCACCGGTTGAAGACTCGAATGGAATCTGTCCATTCGGGGGGTAGAAACGAACTGTGCTTAGCTGGATGGCTATGCTCAACTAGCGGGTCGGGCAGGTTAAGCAGCCTGGAAATCCGCACCCAGTAATGTGGGCCGGGAAAGTCCCACATCGCAGTGGGCTAGACCCCTAGCCTAGCGGGTCAGACCCAAACCTAATTTTACCCAGTTTCCCGTAGTGGGACATAAATTCAAAACCGTTCATCCATTTGAAAAACTGTCTATTGCATAGGAACCCTTTGGATGAGGCGTTCCTTTTTAGATACTCTACATGGGTTTTGGAGAATGATGGAGTATGGATAGGTTGGATAAAACTTGAGTCCAACGTGGCCCTTATTACTAAAATTCCCACAACTTACAGAACGACAATCCAATTGACGTGATATATATTGCATTGGAACCCTTATGAAATCACGATTCATCAAGTTACTTCTTCGTGAGACTTCAGGGCGGTTAAAATATGACCAGTGGCTTGAGGATTGGTTTCTCTGGAATATAAGTGCACCATGTGCCAGAATCCTAAGGTTGGATACCAAGCGAATAGAGACCCTTTGTGGATCTCTATTAGAGAGACCTTGTGTTGAATAATGACTTAATCCCCTATGTGGATATGCAGTAGGAGGGCATGACGAGGATGAGCATTAGAGTGGCTTATCTTGGATCGGTGACTTACGAACCTATGTAAATGGATTACATACGACCCAATGTCGATCAGTAGTAGTGCGAACCAATGAGGAATAGCCTTAGAGCTGCCTATTGTGGATCAGTGACTTGTGTCCCTATGTGAATCGATGACTTATGACCCGGTGTGGATCGACAGTATCACGTCTTGACGATGACCAGCCTTATAGTGGTCTATCAGGGATCAACAACTTATAATCCTGTGTAGATTGACTACTAATGACCCTATGTGGATTGGTGACTTACGACCTTGTGTGGATCAGAAATAAAATGAATTCATTGTGGTTCAGTAGTGGAACTTTTTGATTAAATAATATGATTTAGCTTTATGACTAATCATTATTATTCATGTTCTTTGAGTTATATACCCTGTGTGATCTTACTTTTTCTTTGGTCTTTGTGATTGATATCATTATTTGTGGGTTTCCCTTTGTGGAATTCTGGGAGACCTGCAGGGGTCTCGTGGTCCCTATAGGGTATTTCTATACTCACCAATGCATGGTCCTAACCCACACCTTGTTGTTTATTGTGAAAATGAAGGAAAAAATTGACCACGATTTGGGAGCTAGGACTAGATCGTGTACAGTGGTGACCAGTTTACGGGAAGAGCCGAAATGACGATCAATACATACCCATCTAGTAGGTTCCTTGGCTGATGACCTCAGGAGATATTTTCCATTTTTTCTATACTTTATTTTTAGTTTGATTTGTATACTGGCCCTTTTTACATTTAGTTCACACTTTTACTATCAGCAGTTCTAAATTGTGGAATTCTTTTGTTGTGTACCAAGTCTCTATGTGTACAGGATTAAAGGTGATGACTTCCAATTTTTTGGGTTTTTCCTTTCCGGTGTGAGTCACCAGCCCCAAGCCTATGGAAGGTGGGCTAGGGGTAGTCACGACATGGGCCCTGCGGGACGGGTCTTGACAAAATGGTATCAGAGGATGGTTGGTTCTAATATAATAACTATATGTATGTGTTTCCCTATAGAGAATTTTTTTTAAGTGTGTTGAGTTCAGATTACAGTTCAGGGAGTACAGTGTTGGTGTGGTGGTCGACGTATCCATACACCTGGACCTTATGTTCTTGTTTTCGACTCGATAAACGAAGACACTATTTGTTTGTGTTTTGAATTTTTTTTTCCTTTTTATCAATTTTGAGTAAGCTCGCTAGGTATAACTTATTGACATTGGGACATCAATTTATTTTACAAGATGCCTCCGCATAGACATCGAGCCAGAATTCCAATGACAGAACACGATGAAGGTCCACCGATTGATGATGCATCAGTGAAGTTCCATGTTACAGTCATAACACCATTGAGTGGTTCACCAGTAGCAACACCACCCATAGTGAAGCAGTTGAACCTTTCCCTACTATCAGACCATACACACTGACTGAGAATTTTAACTGAGTTCCAAAGAAAGAGGCCACTGAGATTTCGAGGCGAGACAGATCCACAGGTGGTTGAGGACTGGATGGAGGTTGTGGCATGAGTTTTCCATTTTGTCAAGACACCAGCAGACCAGATAGTGATCAAAGCTTCTTGTATCATTAGGGAACCAACGGGAGATGTTGGATCCTAATACTCAATAGGCATATGGAGACAACTATTTCATAGTTGGACTTAGAGAGCCTCCTCAGGAAGGAGTTTGAACCAACAATACTACACTCTGTATATATTTAGGAGCTACTGAACTTATAGCAGGGAAGCCTGACATTGGCCCTATACTCGGTGAGATTCACAGAACTCTATCGCTACCCCACCGACATGGTATGGGACCATTTCTTCAGGCCCCATACCATTGATATGGGTCTCTGATGTGAGATAAGAGCATCAATGATATTACTCAACATCCTGATGCTGGTTAGAGTACTATAGTGATCACTATTGGTGGAGAACATCTTACCTGAGCTGGTACTAAAAGTTCAATATACCACTGGATGATAGGAATCTGAGTCATCAACAGTAGGCAGTAGGTAGATGATGCATATGTCAAAGTAGGACATACATTCCGGAGGACATCCTAGGAAGTAGGGTCAGAGGTACAGTGTTCAGAAAAAATAGAAGTTCAGTAGAAGATCGTATTGTGCTACTCGTGCTGTGGTCAGGGTCACTTGACTCACAATTTCCTGACCAACCACACCAATGATCAATATATAATCGATGGAAAACCATGAATAGGAAGATATTCGATCAGAGAGGGTCGCAGTGTGGCGGACGTGGTAGAGGAGCTAGTCATGCAGCAGGTGGTGGATATCGATTTGTGGTTCTACCGCCGCCACCCTTAGGTGTTCCACCCCAACCATAGAGAGTAGGTGGACAGGGAAGAGCTCAGCTTCAGGTGGTATAGGCATATCACCACAGTGCTCTGGAGATTATTTGAGGAACTATCTGTGTCTACTCCACCCTAGATGCAGTTGTTATAGACACATGAACCAGTCACTCTATCATTTCCATGGATCTCGTTTCGGAGCATAGAGATTTAAATAGACATGTTGGCTTGATCCTTTTGTTTATAGACTCCTATGGGAATGGATTTGATGATTACTCACTGGTTCAGGCAGTTTGATATTACTCTAGTAGTTGAAATCTTTAGCTGGGATCTCCTAGAATCAATTTTTAGGCCTTACGACATCATCATGGGTATGGACCTGATATCCACAGTCCATGATGACATCGACTATTTGAGGCACAATGTGTGCTGTGTCTGTGAGATTGGGACCATGTTTTCCTTCACTAGTGACAAAGAATCCTTTGTAATATAGGATGGACTTTAACGAAGGAAGGTGCAACAAATCACTCGTTAGTTGGCTAGCCTCATCCTCGGTGTGGTGGACGAGAGGAGTCTGAGATATCTTGTTATTGTGGACTAGTATGCAGACTTTCTCCCTGAAGATGTTCCAAGAATGCCTCTTTGTAGAGAGGTTTACATCTAGAATGACTTATACCCCAGGATGAAATCGATATCTATGCCAGCAAATCGAATGGTTCCTGGGAAGCTTCATGAGTTGAGGGTTCAGATGGAAGACTTGCAAAATAAGGGTTTCCCAAGACCCAATGTCTTTGCATGGGAAACCCCAATTTTGTTTGAAAATAAGGAAGATGGGAGTTTGAGGATTTGTGGGGATTATCAACACCAAAACTAGGTGACAGTGATGTACAAATATCCTTTTCCAAGGATTGATGATATCTTTGGCCAGCTGAAGGGAGCATAGTGGTTTTCGAAGATAAACCTCATATCTGGTGAAAAAATGCTTTGGGTATGGGAGGAGGATGTACCAAAGAAAACCTTCAACTGTAGGTATGGCCAACACGAGTTTGAGGTAATGCCTCCAGGTGTGATAAATGATCTGTCAGTGTTCATGGGACTCATGAAAAAGATAATCCATCATTACATTGATCGCTTCCTGGTGGTCTTCATTGAAGACATCATAGTATACTCAGTTTCAGAGGAGGATCATTCCACACACCTGTAGATAGATCTAAATACACTAAGATAGCACTAGATTTATGGAAATCTCTTGAAGTGGTAGTTCTGTATACGATATGTCCAAATTAGGGGACACGTTATCTTAGAGGATAGAGTTTTAGAGGATCCAGCGAAGATAGAGGTAGTTCTTGGTAGGGATCATCCCATGTGTGTGACTGAGGTGTGGAGTTCCCTGGGGTTGGCTAGGTACTTCTTGAGATTCGTACCTTACTTTTCTAGATTAGTATCACACTTTTCATCTTTGACAAAGAATAGATATATTTTATTATGGATAGAGAGATGCTTGTAGAGTTTCGAGTTGCTGAGGTGGGGACTGATGAGTGCGCCCACCTTGAGGCTACTAGAAGAGGGATTTGGGTATGTAGTCTACTGAAATACATTAGTGACCAGACTAGGATGTTTCATAATTTAGGAGCATGTTGTGATCGCATATGGCTCACAAAAATGGAGACAAAATGTGAAGAACTATGCTACCCATGACCTAGAGTTACCAACCATGTTCTTTTCCTTGAAGATGTGGCACCACTTCTTGATAGGTGGATTGTTTACTATCTACTCTTATCACAAGACTCTTAGGTATATCTTCTCACCGAAGGACCTGAACCTTAGACATCAGTGGTGGATATAGTTCCTCTTGGACAATGACTTTGAGATAGTTTATACTTCTTGGAAGGAGAACGTGGTTGCAGATGCACTCATCAGGAGTCATGGTTTACAGTTTTTGAATGAGGTGCCATAGAATCTAGTCGCATTTCTATTATCCTCCATGGATATTGTTGGAGCTGTTTACCTCCTCTCTCTGACAGTCTCTCCCCCACTCCTTTAATGAGTTAGGGAGGTAAAACTAGGGGAAGTTTACTACGAGACTCGATGTTCTCAAATATCCTCAAGACATGCTCCTGATATATTTTTTATGGTGGGGAACAAATCGTTTTTTTAGAATCGATGTTCTCAAATATCCTCAAGGAGTTACACACATCGTCGTTGTTGGTACAACCTGGTGTAATGAAGATGTACTAAGACCACCGGCGTTAGTACTCAGGCCAGGGATGAGGAAAGTAGCGGTAGAGTTTGTTTCACGATGCCTAACTTCTCAAGAAGTGAAGTCCGAACATCAAGTTCTAGTAGGGTTAACATATCCACATGAAGAGGTGGGACGAAAGTGGGATGACATATCCATGGACTTCTTGACAAGGCTACCACGTACGCCCAAGGGCCATGATTCCATATCGGTGATCATTGACCTACTCACCATGTAATCCCACTTCCTACCCATCCGAGAGCAGGGATCAGTATCATGATTGGGAAACCTCTACATAAATAAGATATTACGAATTCATAGGTTTCCATCGACTATCATCTCAGATCGTGACGCTCATTTTTAATCTCAGTTGTGGAAGGCATTTTAGGAGGAATTTGGGACTCAACTACATTTGAGAACCACCTTTCTTCAACAAATATATTTTCAAACCGAGTGGACCATAAAAACACTTGAGGATGTCCTCTGTACATGCATCCTTGTTATTGGTCGTAGTTGGGAGGATCACTTTCCCTTGGTGGAGTTCAAATACAACAATATCTATCACTCAACCATTGGTATGGCCCTGTTTGAGGCTTTTTATTTGAGACCATGAAGATCACCTAAATGATGGAATGACTTAGGGGAGTCTGCACTTATGGGTTCAGAGTTGGTACTGGCTAAAACTGAGAAGGTACAGATCATTGAGTAATGGATGAATATTTTACACAGCAGAAAAAATTCATATACTGATAGAAGATGGATACCATTGGAGTTTTAGGAGTGAGGCCATGTCTTCTTATGGGTGTCACCTCAACATGGTTTGTGGGGATCTGGTTAGGGCGACAAGCTATCTCGTTGGTTCATCAGACCTTTCTAGATTCTCAATAGAGTTTGTGAGGTGGAATACAACATAGCTCTTCCCCCAAGGATGCACAGGGTGCATTTCCATTTCTAGGTGTCACGAATGAGGAGATACATCGACGACGCATCACAGGTCATCGACTAGGGTGAGATGGACATTGACGATTGGGAAATGTTTAAAGAGTTACCAGTACATATAGAGGATTGATAGGATCAAGTCCTTTGTGGATGATCTATTCCTCTAGTGCACATTCAGTGGAAGCACGAGAACATCTCGGAGGGAACATGGGAGCAGGTAGTTCAGATTTGTGCTCAATACCATCATTTGTTTTCTTAGCCTTTGTTGTGGATTTCAGGGATATAAATCTCTATGTTCGGGAGAATTTAAGGAACTGGAAATTCTGTATGATTTTTTTAATTAATGGCAATTACTACAACAATGTGAAAATTGAAGGCACATTATTCTGAGGCTCAAATAGGTATAAACAGAATTTTGAAATTTTTTAAGGTAAGTTCGGTAAACATGATGGTGGGAATTTCAATCATTTGAACTAGTTCTCAGATTAAAAATATGAGGGCACTGTTGAACTCACAGTGCTGAGATTTTCTTAAGAGATGTGTAACTTCGACCGGAGAGGGTCGGAATAAATAGTTAACTTTTGGACTTTTCAGGAAAAATAATAATAAGGTAACTAAAAGTGAATTTATTCTTTCTTTAAAACTATTGAGTGACGATGGAGGGACCATAGAGTTAACATGTCATTAAATGAAATTATTTCATAATTTTTTATACTTGGATGTGTAACCACACATTTAGGTAATTAATGGGTTCATTAGTTAATTCATTAATGGACCACATTCATGAGTGGATAGTTAAAATATTTAACTCTAAAATGTTAATTAGAACTGATGAAAAAAGTTATTTGATAACCATGGGAGAAACCTTGACGAAGCACTGGTGATGACTTCCTCCAATGAAGAACAAGGATTTGACGATGGTCATTTTGGAATCAATCTAGAGGTTTATGCGCAATGATGAATGATGAACAAAAATGTAGGAAGTTCATATTATTCTTCTTCAGCAATAGTTTCCAACAAACTCAAGGTTGTTGAATTATTATTCATGTGTTTAATGATTCATCATACCTAGTTCGGGAATAACATGATGCACACTGACCAACCAACTAACAAGTTATTCCACGAATGCCTTGAATCTGCAGGAGGTTCTTGTGGGGTTTTTTTTGGGTTAAAACATTATATAGGTATTGTTTTGATTTACTTCTAATGATATAACACAAATGTGGAGGGCTTGAGCCAATCCGAAAAGGATCAAACAATCTACTGATCTCAGTTTTGATGTGTCCTTCATGGGTGACCGATCTATACCGTGGAAACATGAAATGGAGGGTCATGCAGTCAATGTGACATCTCTGGAGGACCGTAGGTCCAGACGTGAAGGAAATAAGACAACTGGAGCTTCATAGGTGGACTTTGGAAGTACCTCAAGTGCCATGGTGGTGGCTCGCTCTCTCCAGCCTCAAGGAGGCGCGGTGCTTGCATGTGCCACAATAGATAGGGAGGATGCCAGCCATCATCGGTTGCGTTAATAGCGGGCGACATGTGAGTGAGGAAGCGTTGTGGTGGATGTGGATCCAAATCCACTTTCCAACCCTGGACTAGTCCACCGGACCAGTCAACTAGTGGGGTAGAGCCAATCTAGCAGCGTCGTTTGAAGTCTCGAATAGACTCTATCTGTTCGGGGTGGGGTTTGGAAACAGACCACTCCCAGCGTGTGGGTCAGGCCCATCCTGTGACCCAGTGGCCCAGACCGGTCTGGGCCCAGCCGGGTCAAGCATGGACCAGTCTGTTTGGGTCAGGCCCAGTGGTCCAGGATAGCCTAGGTCTGGTCAGTCTGATCGGGTCGGACCGGTCCCAGACCCAATTTGACCCAGTTTTTCTTAGAGGGCTATAACATCTAAATCGGACATCTGTTTCACAAACGTTCTTGCAGAATAGGAAAGCATCGGAAGATGTGGTCCTTTAGAGATAATCCACATTGGTTTTGGAGAACATTGGAGTATGGACGGGTTTGATCGAACTCAAATCCAACAAGGCCCTCAGTACTAAAATGCCTATAACATACAGACCGTGCATCTGATTGACACACCCTCTATTGAATTGAATCACATATGACATAACCGTTCTATTAATGTCTTTATTTTGAGACTTTGTGGTGGTTGAAATAAGTCCAGTAGCTTCAGGAGTAGTTTCTCAAGAACTCAAGGGCACTATGTTCAGAAGTTCTGTGTCCGGCTGCCCAGAAAGAAGAGACCCTTTATGGATCGTCATCAAAGTGACCCTATGTGGATTGATGACATAAGACCCTGTGTGGATCAGCAGTAGAATTATCTGACAAGGACTAGCCTTAGAACATCCCGTTGTGGATTAGCGACTTACGACCCTGTGTGGATTGACAACTGACGTTCTTGTGTGGATCAATAGTAGTGCGAACCAATGAGGACCAGCCTTAGAGTGTACCATAATAGATCAACGACATACGAACCTATGTTGACCAGTAGTAGTATGACTTGATGAGGATTGGAATTAGAGTGTCCCATCACAGATCAGTGACTTCTGACCCTATATAGATCGACCACTTACAACCCTATGTGGATAAGTGACTTACGACCCTATGTGTAATAGCAATAGTTTTCATTATTCATGTTTCAAGATTAGAACTTCTGAACAAAATATGATTATTTTTCATTACGGCTAATCAACATTATTCATGTTCATAAAGATAAATACCTTTTGTGAACTATCTTTTTATTTGTGATTATTTATTGATACCATGATTTGTGGTTTTTTCTTTTTTGGAATTATCGGAGACCTTTGGGGGTCTGGCGAACCATACTGGGTATTCTTATACTCACCCCTACATGGGATTCTCCCACAATTTCTTGTGAATTTTTCATACAATGAACCTCTTTGACAGTGATTTGGGAGCCAAGACATGATGGTGTATGGAGGTGACCAATTGATGTGGAGATCTCCAATGACGAGCTGTACATACCCTTCATGTAGGATTCCTGCCAGATGACCTCAGAATATATTTTTCTTACTTTTTGTATTTTCTTTTCATCTGGGATTCTATATTGGCTCTTTTTTACTTTCACTTCACATATTTTCTGTCAGCAGTTATACTTTTGGTATTCTTTTATCATGTACCTAGTCTCCGTGTGTACTGGTTTAAAGGCAATTACTTCCCATTTTTTGGGTTTTTCCTTTCTGGTGCTTCTAACCAGCCCTTATCCTATGGAAGGTGGGCTTGGGGTAGTCACTACACAGTCCCCGAGGGATGGGTCATGACTGGTTTACATTAATGTGACAAATGGTTCCTTTTTTCAAATGATGTTAATATGTTTTTCTTGACCTAAATCTCATGAACATAACTCATATTATGATTTATTAGAATTAAAAATTAGAAAAAACCATTGGATATATACTGAATATATAGTATATAACTATTCCAATGGTTGAATGGTCCATTTTATAGGCTAAGTCTTCTATTTTAATTGACTCAATTCCTCATAGAATTATAAAAATTCAATTATTTATTATTACAACTCCCAAAATGTCTCAGGTAATTCTTTCCAACACTACAATGAATGAAAATTTATAAAATCCAAAATTTTTTATAAATTCAAATAGAAAAACCAAATCCTTCATTTTTTTAATTTAATCTTATCCCAGAACCAACTTAATGAAAATTATACAAGATATATTAAGATTGAGAAATAAATAAAATGGATGGGGTATTTTTGATATTCTAGGGATTATCCCACTCATTATGAAACATATGATTCTTTTTGAATTAGATTTTAATCCTTAACTCTGACTGTAATGGAGAATCAAACCCAATATAATTGAAATAGTAAAAATGAAATTTTAAATGTTTTCAAAGAATGTATTATATATCCGGATACTGAGAGTGATCATGTTTTCTAAACTGAAGTTGTTCCTACATTTTATAGAATTACAGTGATAACTAATTAAGACATATAACTCCCACCTAAAATGGTTGGAAGTGGATGAGGAGTGTGAAAAGATCGTTGGAATATGAACTCATACATTATAAAGGATCATTTTTCATTACCGTTCATTGAGAAGGCCCTTGATTGAGTAGTGGGACATGGGTTATACTACATCATATATAGGTTTTCAAAGTCTTCAAAAATTCAGGATTCCTTAAAATATACATAAAAACAACCACCACCTATATATATGGAACATTTACATTCAATCACATTCCTTCATGGTTGTGAAATTCCTCTAGTTCCTTCCACTGGTAGATTATGAGGTTTTTCAGTAACATTGGATGACTATGTAGATGATATTATTAATGAATTATACATTTTTATTGACACATTTAAGGGATTCTTGAGAAAATTTTATAGGGTTGTGTATATATGTAATGATTATAATCATATACTAAATTGGTTAAAATTATATGTCCTGGTGGAAGAAGGATTTTAATTTGAGAATATTATTTCTGATAATTGTGTTTAGTTTGATAAATCCATGACAAATATCATTTATCACCTTCCATCTCTATATTTTTTTAAAATAATTATGTTTACTCATAAGACATTATTATTTTTATGGGAGTTTCATTAGAATCATAATCACATTTAGATTACCCCTTTATTCTTTAATTGTTAATGATGATCATTATAATTGAACTAATAACAATGAGGGATCATTGTTTACTATAAATTCATGTCTTATATCATTTCATATTATGTAAGACCCTATTTATAACACTCCTTTCTATATCATGAGAGATAATTGTGACTTTTCTTTAAAAGTTTATTATTGAAACGATTGATAAAAACTTCATTTTCCATTTATCATGTTATAAAATCAATTAATTATGACCAAATATACTATACTATAATAGTACACCATTACTAAAAAGGAGTTTAAAATTATTATCACTTAAATAGAGATGTTTTGATCTTATCACATGGAATCCCCTATCCCTGTTTTTGTTGATCATTTTTTATTGATATACCTTTTCAAAAAATAAGATACAGAGGCTCGAGTTATTAGGTGGATCGTTATATTATAATAATTTTATACAATACTAAAAGATAAAAATGGATTTGAAAATTAGTCATCTATCTAGCATTATAGATTGAAATACAGAGATAATTCATCCATTTTGTGTCTAATTATTTCCTAGATTAGAATCATTATTCTATGAGTGAATTATCATTATACAAGGATATAGAAAACTACTTTGTAGGATTTACCATCCCAAAATTCAATAGAACACCTGATTAGAATATATTCCACTATAATTTTTTATATAATTTATTTAATGATATCAACGAATATTTGTTTTTACTTGATATATTCCTTAGGTGATGTCTTCATAATGATAATAATGATATTTTTCTAAATTTAATTCATAATGAGTCTTGTATATGCAACTTATTCTCAAAGAAAATTATTGAAATAGATTTACAAATTATATTATTTTTTCTTACCCTAATTTTGGATTCCTGTTAATACTATTAAATCTATCATCAGTGTTAACAAATAGGTTCTATCACAAAAATTAAAAAAATCTATTTTAATACAATTATGATTATATAAATCATTTATTTTTAGTGATAAATTTTATAGGACCCTTACCGAACCTAAAATGCAATCTTTACATTCTAATAACAATTAATTATGTGTCTAAATGATTTTTGGTCATTATATATAATTACATAGATCATCTTGTTTTTATTTACATCCTTAAGGAATTTTTATTTGTAAATTCTTAATTCTTTGGGATATCATTATGGATCATGGATCCTATTTCATTAATCTTCCCATCTCATCACACATGACTATGTATGGGATCTCTAAAAATGTATCCACAATCTTGTATCCTCAAAACAATGCTCAAACTGAGTTGGAAAATATAGATATAATGAAAATTCAAGATAAAAAATTCAACACTTATAAAAAATGCTATTCTATAAATCCATTTAATTCTTTTTGGGAACATATTACCCCAAATAAAAACGTCTAATTATTATAATAATATTTTTTAGTTTAGAGAAATTATTTCTATATTCCATTTATAATTGAGTATAATGCCTTTTGGGAAATAAAAAAATTAAATTTTAATTTTTTACTCGCTAGAAGAAAGAGAAAATTAGATCTTAATTTTCTTGAGGAACTTTGGATGGAGGATTATGAATATTAAAGTTCTAACAAATATATTATTAAGGCATACTAATATAGGTATTATAAATTCAATAACATCAAATTTTAAAAAAGTCAAATCTTTAAAATTATAACAATCATTTTCACCTCGAAATGTTAACATTGTTGTGGGAAGAGTCATAAATTCTGCATCCTGTCAACTCCAATGGGGCCCTTGAGATTCCAAATCCCGGTAGTTGATATATCATTATGTTCAAGTTTTATGGGGAAAATCCATTCAAATAACCTTACCATAATCATAAAAGAATGAATGCATTGAATGTTTAATCTATAAAAATAGTATTTGGTAAGATGGTGGTCCATAATGTGAAAAAGACTTTAAAATAAAAATAAAATAAAGGGAAATTGACTTATATTTTGTTTTCCCTTTTATTTTATTATTTTATTTATATGATAAGCAAATAAAACAATAAAAATATAATTCTTGTTAATAGTCTCACTTTTATGATTTTATTATTATTAATTAAAAAAATAATTTATATTTCAAAAATTCTATAAATATATTTGTGTTTGAGATTTAAGAGCTAATGAAGTATATTATTTTTAATTGAACCCAAAAAATAGTAATTTTTAACCCGATATTCAATAGTCTATGTAGATTATACATATGACATAGATCAAGAATGATTAATAATGTAAATGATTTTATTCATCTTTAATGTAGGTTATTTTTCCACATGAAAACATTTCAAATATCATTCTTGATCTTTTATACTCCACATTCATCCCATTTATAAATTATCTATTCTTTTATTGTACACATTTATAGTAGTTATATTCTATTGTTGGTGGGGGTGGTGGTTAAAAAATGGTAATTTACAAAAAAATGAATTTATGGGAAAATGTAATGTTTTTCTTATTTTTGATAATTTAATTTTTGGATCATAAAAAATAAATTTCAAATGGGTTTTCATACATTTAACTTTTTCAACATATGTTTTATGTTATTTTGCCAAATGTTTTTGTATTCGTGCTAGTATGTTATGAATTTTTTCTATATAAATTTTCATCCATTTAATCTAAATATAACAGTGAATATTGTTTATATTGTGTGGTAAATATTGATTTTTTAGGGGAAATTATTTTTATAATAGGCATTGTGAACATTTTATTTTTCATTTTGTTATATAAATGGATTTTAAAAAATACAAATAAATTATCACATAGAGAAATGGATTGATGTGATGTGTGGGGTCTGACACTTTTGAATAATGATTCTATAGTTGTGGAATATAGTGTTATGATTTATATTTATATTAAATATTAGTGAATTCAGAAATGTTTTGGCATTATAAAATTATAAATATTAAATCCATAGTATTATTTCCCATTGTTGGTGTTTTCTTCACTACTATGGATTAAAAAATAAAAAAAGGATAAAATATTTTAGTTCTCTCACAAATACATTTTTCTTTTAACTTATAAATTATATATTTTCCCTACAAATAAAAAATAAACTATAATGTTTTTTTTATTGAAAAAACATATTTATGTTTAGCTTAAATTACATGTCATGTAGCGTTGAATTTTAACTATATAATGGGAATGTGAATGAGATATATTTATATATTTAGACTATTAAATGATTTGTATGGGATCCAGTAATTTTTTATGTGAGGTCATTGTAAAAGATTTATTTGTTAACATGTTTTTTTGGTAGGGGAATAAAATTTTTACCTTTGTAGGAAAGTATTTTTCTAAGGGTCATAAAAATAGAAGTCATGGGTGTGATTATCTACATAAAGATTATAATTTGCATTAAGATTTTATAATTTATCATGATATTCCTTGTTCTGGAATGTGGTTATTAATGTAATTTCCAATTTAAATGTTATTTCTCATTATATGTATAAATATAATTTAAAATTTATTAATATCAGCAAATTTAAACATCACATTATGAAACACTCTATATTTACGAATTAAATTTATAATTTCTGTATTATTTTACTCATTTTTTAGTGATTTTTATTTCTTTTAGAAAGATATTTGATAAAAAGGAATATGGATATATTGAACCCAAAAAGAATAATTTTCATGTAATTAAAATTGGATCCCAGTCCACAATAATTCTTATAGAACTCACAATACATGTCAAATAAAGATAAAATTTCATAGGATTCTATTAAAATCAATGTGTAAAATTTAATTAATCATTTATCCCTAATATGAATGACTTGATAAAGTAATATGGGCTTCCCAATTAGATGTATGTATCCTAGAATAGATTTCATAGAAAAAAAATGTAATTCCATAATTTTGAAAATAAATTCAAAATGGTTGGAATAATGTGTATAAACATTTTACATATAGAAGAAAAAATATTTTTTCACATTTTTTCCTATGAACCTTCTTCTATTACTCACCATTAAGGGGTGTTTGGAATGTCAATGCGGAGAGGGAAAATATTGCGTGCAACATTGTAAATGATAGAAATTATATTTTTCCCCAAATTTACCCCACCCTAAAGAATACCATAATCTATTAGATTTATTTAAAATTATATGATATACAAAATACTACAATATTTTATATTTATTATGAATATTGATGATGAAGAGAGTGTATTTTTCATGTTTTTATTAACTTAAAGCTACGCTACCATTTTTTCATTGTATGTCTGTTCTTTATCGGTATTCATTTAAACATACTATTGTATTGGGGTCAAATTATTTAAATTATATTAAATATCATCCATAACATCTTTTTCTCTATAATACAATTTATTTTATAGTGTTAATCCTTTAAAACATCAAATAAATTGAGTTATTTTTATTTTTTTTATCTTCATCAATAAATCTTTTTTGAATAGTATTTTCTATTCCGGTGAGTGTTTCGAATCAATAGAGGGATAAAACCATTATGGTATAATTTTAATTAGTTTAATGGTATTAATTGGTTTTTTATTTTATATGATTTTAGCCAATAATTATTTATTTAATTTGAGAGTTTAATTTTATCATTTAATTCCTTCTTCATTATTAAACAACATAAAAACACTTATTTTGAGTGATAGTGTGATAATATACTATAGAATGATAATAAATGTAAACCTACAAATACATATATTAATATTATTATAATTTCATAAGGTATAAACTATTGAATTATGATTTTTATTTTATTCATCTAGAGTGTATTGTTCTTGAATTAATAGGTTGAACTTTTATAGGAACAAAAATCAATCTAATATAACATATAAAATTACATGGATTGACCCAATTTGATTTGTAATTTTAATTTTTGACCATACCATTCATAAGTAAATAATAAAACATATAATATAGCAATTATATATATAACATTGGGATCCATGCTATAATCATATAGGTTTAGTGTCTATAGAAACATGGAGACACACAAAAAATTTTTTAAGAGATTTGTGTGATCTCCAACTAAGTTATTCCAAACTAGAAACCATTATACCCATATCATATGTCCAACCATTATTCATTACCTGGGGAAAGGAAACATGGGAAAGTATGAGATCATATTCTCAATATTGGTAAAGAAAGGTGATATCAATGATCCCTGAATCATAACATGAGAGAGGGGTATGAGAACATGAGATCAACATTTGTAAAAAATACCAAAAATATCATTGATATTAATTTTTAATCCTGGATTAAATTCTGATTGTTAATAAAACAATAATAAAAGGAAAATCAAATAGTATAATCCATAAAGGAATAATGTTTTTATAAGACACATGTTTTTGGTAGACACATAAGTAACGAAATTCAATTTTTGTGACAAGTGTAAGTATCAATACTATTATATTGAATAGGTTTCACTCCCATGTAATTCATATTCTTAGTAAATATTCACTTATTGGAATATAGTAGTTGACTAAGGCCCATAATTAACTATTTTCTATCCCCATTATTGTATTTCTTATATCATGATATATCAATATTTACCCAATTAATTGTAGGAATAAATAACTCATGGACCACCCATCACTTAATAAAATAATACATACATGTTTCAAATGATCACACAAGACTATTAAAATTTTTATAACATACTATATGTTAAGGAATCATGCATAAAAAATCATTATTTTATCATAGTAGAACCCATGAAAAATAAATGAGTTTCATAATAGTTTCATCATAACATAAAGAGCATATTGGAAAAATTTGGTTTCATGGAATCGACATAAAATAATCATAATTACTATCCATACAAAGAAATAAATTGGATTGTATCATTGGATCATATCCATATAATAAAATAGGTAATGTCAAGGATTCTATCATAGATGAAAAATTCATTTAAAATATAACTCTAAAATTAGGAAAATACACTTTTCAATTTTAAGTAACTTATTTAAAATATAAAAAATTTCAAATTATTAAGAAAAATTTATTATTTTAAATTAAAAATGTTAAAACATGAATGGGGATTCAAATTATTTATTTATCATGAAAGTTGGATATTTTATTCTTGTCGTTAATGTTAAAAACTATATTCCTTTAACATTTTCATTAAAAAGATGAAAGTACCTCATTTGTTAAAAAAGATGATTCAATTAAACCATATTGTAGAAAGAAAATATTGTGTATAAATTACTTCTAAAAATCATTAATGATTATAAAAAAAATTATTTAAATCATTTTATATAAAACTAGGATATAGAAGAACAAAAATCCCGATTGAATAGTAAAATAAATACGGGTCTCTAAAAAATTTATTTTTGTCACTTACGTAATTAAAGTGAGTCAAAATAAATTAAAACATTGAATATCTATAAATAATTTCTATATAAAAGAATAAATTTTACCCTATAAATAAATTCATTATATTTCATAATAATAAATGTAATCCTAAATAATCAGGATAGATAATAAGATTTCATCATAAATACCATACATCTTGTTTTATTTGGTTCCTTTATACATTATACTCATATAAAATAAATTTTTATTTTTTATAAATATATTACATTTTTCAATAAATTAAATAAAATTTCATATGTGATCCACTTGTAATATTTTAAAATCTATTTAATAATTATTCCTTAATAAAACCAGTGTTTTAGGTTGATAATTGTTTCATCTTTCCTGAGAATGTTTTTTAGTATTTATGGAATATATAATTTGATCCTGTAGTCCATCAATAAGCATGAAGGACATTTTCATTTTTCAATGGATGAGAAGATAGAAAGGTAAATAATAATTCACCATTATGTAATCATTATTATATCATATATATAATTTATATTCATTATATATATATAATTATTATCATTTTTTTAATTCATAGATGAAAAATGAATCATATCAATTCATAGAGGTGGTAGTCCTAATGTATGCACGAGCGACATTATCAATTTCCAACATATTTAAAGTTAAACATGTAGATATGAAATTATAATTAATGAATTATAATTATACCATTAATGTTATATATAATAATTAATATCTTCATAATAACAATCGATAAAATTTGGTGAGGGAAAATTACTTAAATGGTTAAATAGAGGTGGTGGTCCCCAACATACACACAAGCGATACAATCACTTCCCATTTGATGAAAAAGAGGACGAATATTGGTTGTTACATAATAATAATAATATTTCTGTACATTATAGATATCAAATTTTTTATTTTATGATTAATACCATATATTTAGTAGATGTAAAAAAGATATAAATTGAATGTGTTAGAGTATGTTTATTATCTCTTATTCGGTATTCAACCTTTAGATCCCTTCTTACAGAAGTGTGGAATGTTATTTTTTGAATGAAATAACCTATAAATAATATCTATGGAATTATTTAATATAATTCATTTGTCATTGTTAGAGCTATATGGATCAATTTGGTATAAATAAGTGAATGGTTGGGTGTATTTAAATTTGTAGGGTTGAGGAATTTTTTTGGATTTCTTAAAATATTAAAATATAGTAAATTCATACTCATTAAAACATTTTACCCAAAGATATATATTATAATTTTTTAGGTAAAATATATAAATATTTTCTTCCAATAATGTTTTGAAATTTTTAATTTGAAAACATACCCTTATATTTTGTATTAACACCCAGATAAACTTGTTTTAACATATACCACAGTAACAAATATTTACTATTTTTACTACCCATCATGTCAAAAAAGGAATTTGTCCACATCAAAAAATTAGATATAGATGATTAAAAACATTTAATACTATTTATGAATTTCAATTCAATGATATGGATGATTTTAATTTCATATTAAAACAAAATTACATGGGGAAAACTGTTTTCCATAAAACAATTTATTAACTATAAAAACATTTTCTAAAAAATACAACATAAAATTAATTCCTATGATACTAATTTGATTTATCATAATATAAAAGATATAATTATTCATTAAACCCATTATAGAATAAGAAATGATCTTTTTTAAAATTTATGAACTAAAATATTATTTTCAATAAAAATATTAATCCTTCATTTTCCGTAAAAAAATCAATACTTTAAGAAATTTATACAAAAAATCACTGTAAGATAATTTTTAAGTCTTTATTTAAAAATATAATATCATTTTTTGAAATAATTTTGATAATGTCTTTGAAATTAATTATATTATTACATTATAAAAAGTAATAAAAATAGTTTCAATGGAAAATTTTATTTTGAATGCATATGGAGAATTAAAAAAATTTCAGCACTTATTAATAAATATATTATCTTAAAAAAATTATAACTTATTTTTAAAAATGATTTCATTCTTATTAACATCACCAATTTTATAGATAGGATAAAATATCATACCATATTTTGTTTCGTTTTAAAATAGTTTTATTTATATCACATGTTATCAAAGAAATTAAATTTAATTAATGAGAAATATATCATAAAATATAATATTTTAAATTATATACATCCTAAAATTAATTTTTCCCTCTAAATTCCATCACTATGATATAGAAAATAAGGATATCATTGTTTCAGCACATCCCTGGGTTCATATGTAGAATCTTTAGATTCTTTATTCCATAAGAGAACATTAACTATGTGAGTATTATTCTTCCATGGAACCTTATCTCTAGGATATAATTTTTATTAACTTTTTTATTCATATTAAATATCATGGTCAAGTGGTGAAACCATTGATTTCCTGACATGTGAAGGATCTAGTATTAACTTTCCCAAGAGAGATACATGGAACACATCATGAACACAGTAGAGGTTAGGAGGAAATACCATGTTAGAATATATCATACCTAATCGATCAAGAATATAGAAGGGGCCACTAAAACATTTTATTTTATTTTATTTCTTTTTAAAAATCATAATATTATTCCATGGATATGTTCTTTGGAATACATTCTTACCAGATTAAAATTACACATTTCACAGATAATTGCCATCATAAATATTTTTTAATTCTTTTCTACCTTGTATACCCACCAAATGAATCTGAAGTTTTCTAGAATTTTATTATATAGAATAATTCATAATATCATTATTTCCCCAATTTAATCCCAACACATTTTACTTTTATACTAATTTTGATATAGGGCTTTATAAAGAGCCATTAAAATACATGATGAAAAGATATTGTTATATGAAAACACAACTAGTGGATGGTGTTGATACCAAACACATTTTAAATATAATGAACATGGAATCAGTAGATCCAATACAGTTTCAATGCTTCTATAAGATATAACATCATTCTATGTGTTATTTTATGTTCTTAAAAAAATTTCTATGTCTAATTATTATTGAATTTTTCGCATGAACATCAAGTTAAACCTTTAATCCAAATAAACTATAATAGTATGTGGAACATAATGAAACCATACCACTTTTATAATGTATATTATGTAATGATGAACAAGAGTGAAATATTATGTTTTAAAAATTAACAATTATAAATTCATAAAGTTATCTAATGAAACCCAATTAGCATTATGGACTTTATATTTTTTTGGGTAGTACAATGAAAAATATTCAAGGTTTTGTTTTTCTCTTCCAATATCTATATGGGTAATTTTTGTAACATACCCTTAGACTTATGTCTCATAGAAAGAACTTGTTAACATAACAAGTACCAAGATATCAACATTGTAATATATATATTAGTGCTTTCTCACCAAAATACTCATTTATATATCATTACATCTTCATAATTCTAGGGTGAATAGAGAATGATGGTCTTTAAGCAATAATCAATTATTCTTTATTAAGGTATGGTTTTGGAAGGAAACATACATGGTTCTAGAAAAATATTATTCCATCATAATCATGGTTAATCTAAAGAACGTTTATAAAATTATTTTATATTTCAAAATCTTTCTTTTGTACCAATTTAATATTCAATTAGATATATAGTTTAACACTAATTTGAGAAATATTATATCTCTCTCATTCCATCATGATTTATATATCCATATTTATTATATTTATATATATATATATATATATTCGTTTTTAATCATTTTCCTAGATAATCTACCATGATCCCTTTTGTTTTGGGAATATTCCACTTTATTTCAAGGATGGTAATGTGTTGTGAATTAATAATATTTAATCAACTATAACCATCATATATGATTCATATTCATCTAAATCTTAGTGAATATATACGTTAAATTTTTTTATTAGTATATATATCACACCATTTTCATATAGAGAATTACACTTTTCTTTAATTAAAAATTTTCCATAGTTAACTCCAAATCACTGATTTTTTAATTTTTTTCATGACCCAATAATTGGTGTGGGGCATAATATTTCACTACATCATTCTATATGAGTAGGAATTCCCATATCTTATTTTAGGAATAATAATAGACCACCAAGCCTTCCCCACTTAATTTGAGTGTAAGAATAAGTGTGGTGAATAACATTATCTTATTTCCTCTAATATTTTCCAAACATTCATCTATCCAATGGAAATTGGATCCATTTCATGTAACCTTCGTGAGTGGATTTTATATTCATTATAAACTCATCACAAAGCTTTTATAATATATTCCCAAACCAGGAAAGCTATAGATCACTGTCACAATGGTTATTATAGTCTAACATTCAATAACATACATCAATAATGGATCCACTAATATACCCTTGAACGAGATTATGTAACCAAAAAAATGAAAAATTATGTTTCCAATATTCAATCATCATAAATTATTTATACATGTTCTCCATTCTCAGGGTCCACATTATACTCACCAAGTTATATCCATACATTTATATATTATATTATATATTGGAATAATGTTAATTAATATTTCCAAAAACTGATCCTGGAAATACCTAGAGACTGTATACATTAAACAAATGAATATAACAAGGGAATTAGTATGTATAAATGGAATCTCAATAAATTCCATGTCTCCATACCTCATATAAAAGGATGCCTAGGGTGTGTTTTCTCTTTTATCCATCAAATGATAGTAACCATAATAAAGATCAATCATGGAAAAAAATATATCACAGTATAATTGAACATGAAAATCATAAATACATGGAATACGATACTTATTTTTGAATGTCATATTTCTATGTTTCTAATAATAAATGTAAAGTATAGTTGGTCAATATCTGTTCAAAATATAAAGGACAAGTGAACCCCATGATGACACACTTGGATGAATGAATACCTTATTACCTTTATACTAAGATTTCTTATTCAATTCCTATAAAAAATAGGGTCCATTATATATAGACAACATAAAATATGTATAGAACAAAGTACGATATTTATTGGAAACTAAAATAAATTATTTAAAGGAATTCTAGGATTCTCATCCAAAAAAAACCTTAACAAACTATCATAAAATAATCATATCCTCAATATTAAGTTTCTCCTCAATAATTTAATATGAACGCTACTTTTGAATTGGAATCAAGACACAAATAAATTATTTAATATTCATTTTATGTTTATATTTATCATCACATAAATTGGCTATCATAAGTTAGTTTGGAATATAAAACAAAATTTACCCTCATTGAAAATTAATATTGGATTTAGGTAAATAAATCCAATATATAACAAATATTACATTAAATTCAATTAGTGGGGGAATAATAGGATTTGTTTGAAGTACGTAGCCTAATCCTTATACTAGAGAAGACTCATAAAATTGATATGTGATAAACTTACCATTAGGGATTTTCACTCTTAATTCCACATCTAATATTTGAGGTTGTATTGTATTACCCCTATCAAATTTTACTTCGATATATTAGTTGTTAGATCCAAAATAAAATAAGACATTAGTAGTTCTAGACTGTCTGATAAGGATACCTTTTACCACTTTGTTATTCAAATTAGTAATACTGATTTCATAATATTTATGGTTGGTCAGTAAGATTAAGAGGATGCTGACATTGATCATAATAATTAACATTCAAATTTGATCTCTATTTAGTATCATGACCATACTACATGCATTTGAAACACTAGATTATGGTATAATCTTTCTATGTTACTTTTTATCCTTCACTTTTTATCTTTTTCTTTCCATAATTATGATGTTCATGTTTTCATTGACCATCATTTCCAATCATAAAATTTTACCAGTCCCCTTAAGAAAATTCCCATAAAATTTTCTTTTTCAATTCGATTATAATGGAAATGAAATATTCTTTTGTATGTGGTTTATATAATTTTCATTTAGTTCCATAATTATTTTATTATAAAAACCATGAGATTTTTGGGTCAATAAATTCCCCATCAAAACCATGATATCACATTTAAGTGTTTCATAATAACTACTGAACTCCATTATAGATAATTCACTTTACCGACATAGTTAAATTGAATTGATGAATAAAAGAACCTTACATTCAGGTTGGATGATAAATCAAGAATGGTACATTTCATGACTTTTAAAAAATTTCTCAAGGGTATAGGCATATGCATATTCATTCAGCTTTAGCTTATCTAATTCCTTCACCATTTTCAAATAAATCATATGGGTAAAGTACATATTGAAAAATATTTTTTAAATCGCAACAAACTTTATGGAGTTAATTTCTTCAATTTATCACGCACTCTTGAAAATATATCATCATTTATCTTTTTTACATTATATATGAAAGAAAACATATTTTCATTTTTTATGCACTTAATAATGGAATGTTTATTTTCATTTTTATCTTACTGGTGCATTCGAAAAACGGACTATAATCTAATGTCGTGGTGGTGAAATTTTCTCTAAATTGTTTCTCCTATGGTTAATTTCTTCCATTCATCCGTCTTTTAATCTCTAGGGTAACTGGTTGGTGACCCCACTTTCCTACATTCCAAAGGCCTGTATCCTCCACCACTATGATTGGTTATTTATTACCTTTGATCAGAAGATGATGAAAAGTTTTTTTCTCCTCCTTCCAATGATTAATCTGTGGAACTCGTTTCCGAGTCTATGTATCCCGGTTATTTTTATGTCAGGTTCATGAAGATCATTTATTATAGGATACTAATGTCGATACCAGGTAATTGTGATTCTAATATTTTTATATGGAAACTACCTACAGTAACAACTAATGGTGATGTTGGACACATCTAGATATCAATGGAAATTGGTTGTTTTTGGAACCTATATATTCACCATCTTTAAAATTAATGGGAATCTCATGTGTGTCGAATATTAGGTGTGACACCCAAGGGATGCCATTTCCACCATGGGGTAATTTTTACCATGGGCCTAAGACTTCCAAGCATATTTACCTTATAAATAAAATTTTCATTGCATGAGGTAGATATTATATATCATATGGTTCATACATTGGTTTAATATCTCAAGGGGAAAGGGTCACTAGTTTATTGAATTTTATGGACATGTTGTTAAAAATTTAAAGTATTTTGGAGATACGTTGGAACCTCATTTTACATATTGTTGCGATATATTGAATACATGATTAATGTATTTCCAGGACATGTTGGTCATATATTTAGTGTCTTGTGGGGGAATATGGTATCTATAGTATTAACATATAATGGGGATTGGTTAGTCATTGGTTTTACATATTATATGGATAAGTTTTTGAGGATGATTGAGTATCAAAGGGATATTATCACGCACTAGAGTTTCCTCCATCTATGGTGATTAGAAAGAGATTTAATTATTGTGTTGGGAGGAATTTATTAAACCTATAAAATGTATCCTAGGTTTATCCAAATTGATCCTCGGGGGAGTATCTTATGCATCCTATTAGTATATTATGATCATAACCCATGTAGTTAGAGTTAATAGTTCAAGTTCATATAATGAGACCATATGATGTAGTTTATCACATTGTGGTGAGGATTCTCACATAATAAAGGTTAGAGAATAAAGGATAGTGTGGGGTTATGCATAGAGGTTGATTATTCTTGGAAATTTAGCCCATGATGGTGGAGGAGGTGTCATCACATGCTAATCACACATGGGGAAACCCTTATTCATCACACAAGGACGGAGGTCTGGTTTAATACCATTCCATTCATAAATGTGGCATCCTATGTTCACCACACAAATTAGGTATATTTTTTAACATCATATATTATGGATTTTTTCATGTAATTTATCAACACATGACTAGGATGTTTGGATTTTAATTTTAATATAATTTAGATAATATGTGGGGGGGTTTCCTAGAGAGACCATTTTTTATTAGGATAGAATGATATTGTAGAATACCACCCTACATGTAACAGTGAGTAGTTTTAGATGATGATTCCACCTTCGGGGATATTGTGTCTCCTACACAAGACCCTATCTGAGGTAAATGGTTTAAAAAAATAAATGATGATTTGGAAAATATGGATAATAAATTTATAGTTCCTATGCATAGCAGAAATCGTTAGTACAACTATCCAGGCCATAATTCATGAAAATAGGACAGAGATGAGGGTGGATGATATAGGTGACACCATTGATCGAGGCATGGGACAACTCAATCAAATTAGGGGCAGGGAAACTAAGCACTGAACTGGTAGGTATTCATATTTAGTTGAAGGAGGATTTGGGTAAGGGACCCATAAGTTGTTGTAATTAACATTATATCATCATCAAGAATTGGTTTTCTATGATCCACAGGCACTAACATAAATAAAAGCTGTGAATACTAGGGGAATAGGTGCACAAAACATATAGAAATTTGTGATTATTGGGGTTGTGAGAAGGTATCTCATATTTTAGGCACACACCTAAATTAAGGTTATTTTTTTAAAGGGTGTCACAAACATGAGCCAAGATAGTATGGGGCCCATGTGAGAGAATTTGTATAAGTTATCTATAATTTAGGATCCATAATGTTCGAGTGTTTTGTGATGTCATGTAATAGTGGGCTATGAATGCAAGAGATGTTGATTCATCTTCCAGAGGATAGCCCCCAAACTAGGGGAGTATGACACACCTGTATCGAAAATGGATTGCACCAAGTTTGAAAATATTACCATTTCATGCAATGTGGTTATATACACCTCATCCCTCTTCTCCTATTGGGATTTCACATAAGGATGCAGCTTGATGCGTCCATTCTCACACAAGTAGATTTCGCACCAAAATTAGTGTATGAGGCCTTAGTAAAATACTGTACGACAATATATTATTCTGTATATGTGTGTGTTTTAACTATCCATAAATCATGACCTTCTATCATATAATTTCATTCCCAACTCAGTTTCATTACAAACATAGAGTTTCACACATAATAGAAAAGTTTTACATGCTCTATCTCTGAACTTTGGAATTTGTTCATTTTGCATGGTTGTGATTTTTTTTCGATAAAACATACCTTATAGGGGGTGGGACACATCTTTGGTGCCTTTAGAAGTACTAATCAATTTCCCAGCAACTAATAGAATAATAAACCAACTAATAGATGCTTTATATAATAATGGGAAGGAAAAAAACATATTCCTGTTCCCCCATTTTCTCATTTGTAATCTCAAAATGATTCATAGATTGTAAGAGTTTTATAAGAATATCATATTTTCATTCAAAATCACATAACATTTGGGTTCTTTGGATGAATGCCATTTTATTTTCAATCACATTTAGTAGAAAGTTTTTTTATTCATGTTCCATCTATTAACTATAACAAAAAATCATAGTTTGATATCTAATAATAATAGAGGGAAACCACATAATTATGAAAAAAGAATTTACTTATTATTTATGAAATAACACATTCTTTCCAATACATGGAACCTTTTGTTTAACATAGGTCTTCCATGATACAAAAATAAATAAATCCATTATATTGGTTCATTATGAAAATTTTAAATATAAAAATTATATATTCTGAGAGTTCCAAACAAGGTAGATATTAGGGTAACAATCATCAGGAACTATAATGTGGGTTGATATGTAATCATTCAACCATTTTGGGGCTATTAACACTAGATGAATCTATACGAAACCAAATCCACTTATAGTATTCTAAACCCGTTATTTTTCTAGAAAAATTACTTTAATTTATTTACCATGACATATGATGTTGTTCTATACCTTGGATTATAAAAATGGTTCTTAATAATATTTTATCATCCTAGATTCTAAATGTAAATAAAATTTTCTAGGATACAGACTATAATGAGCCAAAGATTCTATATATAAAAAATAAATTTTATTAGATGAAAATTCAATGCATTACGTTACTATACACACAATAATATAATGGGATTACTATTTTTGGAATCATGGATCCATTAAAGAGTTGTTCATAAGATATATAAGACATCTCCAACACAATTTATCATATCTTACACCCTTCTTAGAAATATCATACACAAAAATATTGTTCTAATTATGGGTATAAATAATATATTAAAATATTATCCCATATGATTAGAATGGGTAAACAAGGGGGATATAAATGATCAGTAAATAATAAAATGAACTTAAGGGTATGAGAACATGAGATTAATGTTTGAAAACCACAACCAACATATTAATGATAATAATAATGAATCAAGAAATATATCATAATAGTTCACAAGGGATGATTGATAAATTAATCAATGAATATGAGCCACGAGAGCATAATATTGGAATGAGACATATATTTATGGAATATTCAAATTAACATAATATTGCTTCCATTTTAAAATCACTCATCTATTAAAATCAAATATAATTGGGTTCACTCACCATTTCATCATATCCTTAATCACGATTCACTCCCAAGACTATCATATTCGAGATATTCACTTACCAGATTTTATTTACTCCATTATTCCAACACTTATTATCTCAAGAGATATCAGTCATTACTCAATGAAATATGGGGATATATAATTTCGATCCCACACAACATATAATAAAAATCATACATCATTTTGACACAATATCATAAAATATTCAACTTATAATCAGATCATAACCCATGAAAAGGAAATGAATATCAGAAACATTAATCATTTTATTAGATCATAAATAATGGAAAACAAACATGTTTCATAAATGTTTTACCATAATATAATTAACCGGTGTGAGAGAAATAGGTTACATAAAAACATCGTAAAATCACTATCATCAAAACTAATGAAATGAAATAGTTTAAATGGTATAATTATATTTTTTCACTTGTAAATCATAAGTATCCTCAAGGATGCAATCAAAGAAGAAAAAATCATTTAAATGGTCACTCAAATATATATTGTGGAAATTTTAATTTTCTATTGAAAATAACATATTTAAAATTAAATAATTCCAAAATATTAAGGAAAACTTTTTATTTTTAATTATCCTTGGAAAATTGAAAAGGAAGATTGAAATAATTTAGTGGTCTTAATGGTGGTTAGTTCATTTCATGTCGTGTAATTAAAAAATGATTACTGTCACATTTTTGATAAAAATAAAAATGTTCTTAATTCAAGAAAATTACAAGCAGATTCATTATAACGAATATTTTGAAATTATAATAATGGGTAAAAATAACTTTAAACAATCATTGTATATTATTAAAATATTTCTTACAGTAATTTTAAAAAATAATGGACATATAAGAAAATAGTTATCAAATATATAATAAAACAAATTCAGTTTTCATAAAATATATTATTTCAGCCTAAAGAGTACTAATTGTGATTAAAATTAATAGAAGGAATGTAATTAATAGAAATAACTAGTGGATAATAAAATTCATTATACCCTATAGAGATAGGTCATAAGACATCATCATTGGAAACATAATCTCAATCAATATTTATAATAACGAGAAGGTAACATACATCCTTACCTAAAGTTATAATTTCCATGAAATATCACTAAAATAATTTATAATAATTTTAACAGAATGATAAATATATAATTGGCTCATTTAAATACATATAATTTCATATATTATGCACTTATAAAACTCCAACACCTAATTGATAATAATTTTTTATTAATCTATTTTTGTTTTAAAATAAATATTTAAATAATATAACTCTTGAAATTCATTAAATTTATAGAAAATGTTCAATAAACATCAATAATTTTCGCTATTCACTGATAAATCACTTTTTTCTGAAAATTCTTAAAAAATTCACCCCTAACTAATATTCAAATTATGATTTCAAAAATGTAATTCATTTTTTCAAATACATTTTTTAAAAATGGAATATTTTAATTTATTTATTTTCACAAAAAAAGAAAAAAAAACAATTTTTTCAGAAGTATTGTATTTTTAAATCATACAATGACCTTACTAAAAAAAGTTTAATTATATATGAATATATTTTATTTTTCAAAATACTTTGTAAATAATTTTCTAAATTTATTTTTTCCTATTCATATCCCTAATTAAAAATATAGGTTATAATATCATTTTGTATTATCGTATATTTAGACTAGAGTTCACGTGTATCACCTGATATCAATGAAATTAAATTTATTAGAAGAAAAATATATCATAAAATATCATGGTGCTAATATTTTAATTAATTTTTGTGTTTTTATTTAAAGAAACATAACCCATATATTGGGGGGGGGAATTAGTTAATTTCTTTTTAAAATTTCATTCTTTTGAAAAAATATCCCTTATACCTTTTATAGTTTTCACATATAAACAATCAGTAAAATAAAATATATGAAATTATAGGAATTTAAACAAATAAAAAAAGGTTCAGAAGGCTCTGTATCATTATGGGAACCAATATCCATTCAATAGAGTCTCTTCTGGGTCTACGAGAATTGAATATAATGTATAATTGAAATAAACATGTTCAAACTCCTATTATACACTTTATTTCTATCTATTTGAATAAATATATATACTCGAACTAGTTTACATGTTGTTACATGAATAAATAGAGCAACAAATGTAAATGAATTAATATAAATATCTAATCCACAAGGATATATTTGGAACCTTATCCTACTATTCATGGATTATATTGCCTCAGATCGATTAAGTCAAGTCAATAGACTCAATTCTAATCCCAATTCATATGAGAATCTACTTTTCTCATGGGTTAATAGTGTTCAGTAAATATTATTTCAAATTTCGATTTATATGTTCTATATAAACAGTAACAGAGGGAAACTGAAATTATATTCCCACTCTCCCAAATTCAAAATATAACATTTTTAATCCCTTTTAACTTCATTTGGACTCTTTTAACTCATGAAAACTCTTGTTTTGTCTTTTACAAACATCATGATCCTTAAATTGTATTCATTAATTTACCATCTTTAAAAATTATAAAAAAATAAAATAAAAGATCTATTATAAAAATGATGATCCCGAAAAAACAATGTCTAAAATGCTATTACTCATTATGGTTTTCTTGTCCCAATTAAAGATCACTGAAAACAAAATTTCACACTCTAATGTTCAAGAATCTTGTGTAAAAACTCAAATATTTTTTATCTACCCATTTTATCTAAATAAATTGATCAAGAAAATAGAAATACATGATAGGTCACACCGATGACCAAGGCCATCAAAATATGGTTTAAAAGAACTTTGGATCATTTAAAAACATCATAAAACTGCAATATCTTTCATGTTAAAAAATTCTATATTTATAACATTTTCATTGCTCATTGAAATTGAGATATTCTACATCTATATTCAAAAGTATTTAGAAAATCTAATCATCTACTTAAACAATATCAGATGAAACTCTCCAACCATTGCCTTTTCTTTTTAAGTACTCATATAATTGATCATTATATAATGCACCTCTATGGGATGGGTATCTGATGCAGGTTTGATTGATTAATATATACATCTTGTGACTTGGATAAAAAAATCCCATTGTGGAAACTTCTCCATGTATTATTATATTAGTATGATATCAAACATGAACACTTATTAAAACTTCTTCATTTGATGAACTTATATGGAGAGGAATCTTCAAACATATTTACATTTTTCTATTGATATAGTTTTTATTCTCTCAAAAAAGAAAATTATATATTTTCAATACATGTTACATTTTAAATCTTAAAAAACATATAAATCATAAATATAATTCAGATCTGATTGGAAGCTTCCATTTTTGAATCAATCGAAAACTATTTAATACATCATAATTTAGGAAAATCAATCTTCCAATATTCTTAAAACATCTATATCCACATATATTGGATAAGATGATGTGTGTCCCAAGAACATGTTACCAGAGAACCTAAACATATACCATTATTAAAAATCTTATATCTGATGATTTTTCTTGATTTGGAAAATATTAATGAATATAAAATCATCATATATATTCCTTTGAAAAGATATAAAACTTCCCAACATTTCAAACATTATGATTTACAACTTTCTTTAACTCAACAACTTTTATCTTTCAGAAACTGATTACTAGTAGATTATAAACTATCATTGAAATATAAGTTTGATAAACTATGTTCAATGGATTTCAACTTCATACAAAATCACAATTTTGTTTCAGATCAGCTAAGTCCAATAAGGTCTATTTGTTGAAACATCCCATTAAACAAGTTATACACATTCCACAAATGATTATTTACCTTATTTAAAAAAACATTCTTATACAAAAATGTTATTTCAAATTAAACATTGATAAAATGAACACATCCCAAATTATCATCAATATCCCTTTTTTATTTTTTTTCAACTCATATTTGAAAAATATTTCAACCCAACTTTTTTCAACACTCAGACATTTTTAAAACCAATTTTTGATCCTGTAACAAAACATAGCCATTTCCACAAGAGAGTGTCCTGACACCAAACTACATGATACCGTAATATTTTTTAAGGAATTAAATTTATTGGTGATAGGAGAAATTGAGGCCATATTGAGATAAACAACCCCATTCACTTTTATATTTTCCTATCACATCACATTATCTCTCACCAATTTTTTGATATCCATATCCTCAGATTCACATTTGTATAAAATTAATTATTTTCCCCTTATTGGATAAGGTTTTAAAATAGTACCCATTAATTAAATTAACTATGGGGTACTTATTTTTTATCTTTAGGAAATATTTGGTGGATGATAAACCTGAATATTTTATCACAATTCCACAAATAAATCTTTTTGCATTGCATTTTCAATGTTATTAATGATTTTATACTTCATGGAGATATACTATAGATAAAAATTCAATTATTTTATTATTATAATGTGAAATATTATATCAATATTTACTGATATTTAATGTAAATAATTATTCCTAGATATATTAATTACAATTTTATTATCACAACCTATCTTCTATGGTTTTAAAATTTTAACTTTAAAATATTTGAACTATATATTAATACACAACATATGTGTAGACACCAGTGTAAAAACAACATAGAATGGTTACACTATGGTCAATGTTACTAAACTCTATTTCTTATGATTACAACCTATAAAATAATATACTATCTAAAATGTTCTCAACAAGTATATTTTTTGTCATTGTAATCTCTAACCCAATCAGTAATAGTATATCCATGAATGTTCTGATCAAAAACTCATTTTTTCTATAACATGTAAAGTTGTTTCATTTACATATATTATTATTCCGTTTTATTTCAATATATTATATTTATTTAGATCAAGATGATATTTTCATCAGAAATTCATTGAGAAAAAAGTATTGAGTCTTTAGGTAATGGGATAAATAAAATTTTCTATCAACTTTTGATAATATATCAGATTTTTAGTTTATCCAGTTTCATCATTACTCAAATATATTATAACTAAAATATGATTTGAAACTTATTTGAATTCTACAATTCCCAAAATCATTAACATTTTTCTAAGATACCAATCCTATGATTTTGAAAATGTATTTATACTTTTGATAAAATGATAAGATGAGGAAGAATATTAATATGCCCTACATTTAAATCACTATATTCATCAACAAATCATTATAAAATTATTCAATACCATACTCATAGTATGAATCAATAATTTCATCATACATATAATATATTTAAATTAGTATTACATAGTTAAAATATTTAACAAATATGTGTCTATAAACTATTCCTTTAGAAAAATTCAACATTATAAAAAATTTATCAGGTTTGAAATACCACGCCCATGGGGATTGTTTCATTGCATACCTGTTTTAGGCCAATTTACAAACCATTCATCCATAATTTTCAACTTGAAATCCAAAAGGTTCCTATATGTAAAATTCTTCACCAATCCCACCATTTAGAAAGTGTTTCATTGAAAATATTTCATATACCTTGTAATTATTATCTGAAAAAAATACTATAATTTTTTTTGAAATATGATAATATTAAAACAAGTTATTGGATTTTTCAAAATATAATTCATTCATTTTTCCATTTAATTTATAAAAAGGAATTTATTTGTTTATTGAAACATCTACATGTTTATTTAGTTTGTTTTCGTACTCCCATTTTCTTCCAATAAAATTTTATTCCCTATATATAGAACAAGTTACCAAGTGTTTATTCTCAATATAATATAATTCTTCAGTCATATTTTCAAACTATTCTTTATGATCAACACCTTCGAATATTTATTATGTATAAATTTGTGAATTTATTAATTTATGATTTTCTAATCTCTCCTTATATTCTAATTAAGATCATTCTAATTCCCTAGAATATTTTTGGTCATAATTTTTTTAAAATGTTGTAAATTTCCCAAAAAATTTAATGATTCACATTCCTCGTCCCTCTATTCATTTGAATCATGACATGTCCATTTTCAATCACATATACATTCTTTGGAAATATTCAGTTCGTATTTCTCAACATTTTTCGACATTCATTATTAATGAATTATGATTTTCAAAAACATTTATATAATTAGAGTCGATCAACTTCGGTATACATTTTATTGATTGTTTGTAATGTCATCCATTTGGAGAATATCACATGAAAATTCCTTTTTCATATTTATTTTAAAATTTTCCATGTTCCGGATTTTTTTGTAAATATGGACAACCAATAACATTATAGTACTTTAATGATGATTTTTATATCTAAATTTCATAAGATTTTATGTTTTTTCTGACATAGAAAATATATTTTTAACATGTATTGTAGTACGAACAACATCTCACATATTGGAAAATGAATTTTTGTGTTATGGTAAAATTATTCATCCCATTTCCATCAAATATCTATTATTCCATTAAAAACATCATTTAGTTTTGGGATATTAGGATAACTATGCAGATGTTTGATTCCATGATTTCTAAAATATGATTCAAAGGAATTTTGTTTTATTTTATTACTATTATATATTCTTAATAACTTTGTATAACCCCACATTTCTATTTAAACATATCTTGAGTGGAATCTAAACATATCTACAGCCACTAACATCTGGTTCATAAACCTGGTGTGGTTATTTGAGTGCAATAATTAATATAAACGATAAATTATAATTCTACTTTTGTTGATTGATTTTTCATGAGACCATATAAATATGAATTAATAATCTTAAGAGTTATGGTAGACTCAATGTCAATATCCTTCAAATATTTATTAGATATTTTCCCTTTTTGAAAAGATAAAAAAAATATCTTATCCACTTCTCTTCAATTCAAAAAAATTTCTAATATCTTCAAACTTATAATATTTGTTTATAATTTCCTACCCAATATTTCTATGTACATGATTCCAGAATGTAATCTTATCTTCAGAAATTAAATAACATTAGTTATCATGTTTTTTAATTTGGAAAATATTTCATGTTGTTATTACACATTTGGTAAACAAAATTCATCTTCCACCCTTTTCATGAAACAAGAATATTTTTTGAAAATTACTTATCATCCATCCTGAAAAAGTGGACCCACCAAATTTATGTTGTGTCTTATCATATCATCAAATAGAAATTCCTCATATTTTCACTTTTTTATTTAAATATCACCTATGCCAGTTCATATTATTTTTAGGAATAATCATTCTTGAAGGTAAAAGATCCACCATCACAATTTCTAGAATCATTTAATATTAATAGATAAAATTTCAATTGTGTTGAAAATCTGCTATCAAGAATCCATGTTTTATTCTTTTTTACTTCCTTTAAATGTTGTATCAACAAATATATGTTTCCTCAAAAATCATTGTTCCATCCTCCACTTGTTTTCTAAAATTAGAAACTTGATCTAGAAATAGTTTCATACATTTTTTCCAGATGAATATCCAAGTATCATCTTCCCCATACATTTAATAGATATCAATTTTTCCAATGAACTTCTTCTAACATTTTGATTTTTTATAACATGTTGAGTTTTAGGAAAAATACTCATTTTTCTTCCACTATTGGTTTCAATCTTCTCAATACCCCATATTTTATGGGACATATTATGATATAAGTTATATGGTTTGTTTTCGTAAATTCCAAAACACCAATAGAATCCATAAAATCCGGGGTTTTTATTAAAGTGGGATATTTTGCTTTTGAAACAATTTTTATTTTAGCATCTTCTTTCTATTTTATGAAATTCATGGTGTGTAGAACCCATCATATTTAGGATAATTCTCAGCTTTTTGGAATGTGATAGATTCTTCCCATACTATATTTTTATAGTTTATCATGACACCATTAAAATAACTCCAAAGGCTATACAAATCAACTAACGTATTACATTTAATGGGTAAATATTTCACTTGAATATTTGTTTGAGTTTTCTAAGATACTCAGTAAGTCTCAACTATGACCACTAAATAATTTTTTGATGTTTTCATTTAGTATTATTAATATTATTATTAACTCAAGATGATTTTTTTACTTATTAACATCAAATTTATCAGCTTCCATCTTCTCATTTATATATTCAACCATCTTCCCTTCTTCATGAATTTTCAATTTGTAGAAGAATATCTATTGGATTTATTTTTATATTTCATTTGAGAACATATTTTCCACCATTAATAAATTTTCCTAATTATAGTTTAATTATCAGTAGTTATAATTTTCTCAATACATAACATATGTTCTGATCTTAGATAATAATATTTATAAGATTCTTCACACATGACTTCACTATTTGAGAGATATTTTGTTTTTTGACCATTTTCAATTATTTTTCTAATATTTTGTGATCTTTAATCCTTCTAACAATTATTTTTAATTGAGTTCAATTTCATTATTACTCATGATAATTAATTTTTTCATGTGACTTTATTATTAATTGTGTTGGACTACTTTTCTTATTTATAATTATTGTTCCACATATTCCATTAAAATTCTTGATCAGAATCATCTCAATATTCTCCAAATTTCTTTTTTTTAGATTCATAGAAAATTTCTCGGTATAATAAATTATTAAACATTTAGCATAGGTTTTCTCCCAAACACCCCCTTCAGATTCTATAGTTCATTGAGATAATATATATGTTTTTATAATTAGCCCCATCATTTTTTATTATATTCCAAATCGAAAGGATCATAACCATCCACATCTACAATATTCATATTTCTTATAATGTCAAAATATATATTATCCTTCAACTTATTTTTGAAAACTATATCTTTTCACATATCATAAGAAACAAGAATTTCATAAATTATATAAATAGATAAATCATCTTTAACATAAAATATGGATATTTTTTTGTCAAACCTAACATTAATTTTTCTCAAATATTTCATCACAATATTAGAATCCCTAAAGACATTTACAAAAAAAAATATGTTGAAAACCCATCATTAACTATAGTGATGTACATATAAGAACATTATTAATATCTCATGTTTATGTCCACTAAATTTATATGCCAAATTTTAATATTTTCTTCCTTCTACTTAGTTCTCACTTTAAAAATACATTTCATAGTGTCCTATATATTCATTGTTGTTTTGATACCCATAACCTTCATATAATTGTTTTTAAAGGAACATAAGAATATAATTTCTAGATTTTACATTAGAATTTATATTATTATTTTTATCGAATTTCATTAGATCAACTTTATGGACTACTAGAAAACCAATTATAACATCATAAAAACATTTATACCAAAAGTTATAAGATATGAAATCATCATATTTTTGAAACCATAACAAAAAATTTCACAAAATTCTGGAATACCTCTATAGTTGATAGAGATGAGATTGAATATTATAAGGACTAAAAAATCAAATATTTCTTAAAAAACAAATTCATTTTCCAAAATATAGAACAACAAATGAAAATTTGGATGGGGGATTGAATCTGTTGAATCCTTTTCCAAAATTTTAATTTTTTAGAATCATAACCACTAAAACATATTAATTGTTATTCTTTATCAACTATATGTACTGTCTAATTCATTCCTGTAAATGATTTAAAAAAATAAAAAATGATTTAAAATATTCATCCTCAGTGTGAGAGCCAATATCCTCACCATAGCCAAACCTTTGGGTCTATATAAATACATAATTATGGAGATGTGAATAAAAATTAGGTAAACTCCCTTTGAAACCCATTGATCTCTAAGTAGTAATAATAATACTTTATACCATCAGTTTAAAATGTTTTTCTATCTATGAATTGAGTGAATAAATTCAATGAAACAAATAATCATTATCTTCCAAATTCATTTTTTTATAAAAATCTATATGTTGTGTCTTAATCTAATTGCCTTAGTCTAGTGAACTCAGTCTGAAAAAATAATTCCAATTTATGTTTTCTAAAATTTCAGTAATTACCAAATAACTAGATTAACAATATATTATTCTAAAAAATCTTCTGAAATCTCAGACTGATTCACTTAGTTCAATTATATATCTTTTAATCAGAATGTTTTTCTGTTTAATCAATTGATGAGCATACTATATTCCAGAAATTTTTATTCCACATGAAATTCCATCATCATGAAAACTCAATAACGACACCAATTCTATAGAGTTACAATTTTTTCTCACTAGTGGATAGTGTTTCGCACCGCTAAACATTCAACCTCTATTTTTGGTATATAAAAATAGTAATGGAGTGAAAATGAATTTATCTTCACACTCACCCAAATTCCAAATCCATAACTCCTATTTTAGTTTATCTTTATTTTAACTATTTCAAATATTCTCTAATCAATGTTTTATTTTAGAAATTTATTGATTATTTATAACTCTTCTATAAATTACTATAATTAAATAAGATAGAGAAAAATAAAAAACAAAATTTCATTATGGAAAATGATGATATACAGAAAAAACTAATTCTTGAACTATAGAACTCATTCTTTTTCCCTTGAAAAAATTTAAACACTCAAACATAATTGATTTCTCTATTGTCATTTAATCGTTTTAAAAAACTCACAACTTTTTCTCATGACACATTGAATAAAAAACACGAACAAAAAATAAAAAATATGTTATATATATCTATAATGATCAAGGCCAACTAAAAATAGTTTAATATTTTTTTTAAACTCAGAAAAACATAAATGATTTGAAATTTATATATAGTAATAACATCACTCTTTCTAACATTTTCGTTTTAGGATAATTTGGTATCTTCTATTTCTTTAATAAAAATTCAAGAAAAAATTTCATCATCCAATAAAAATATTCATAATGGAACAATATAACTAATTATTTATCAGTTTTAACTTATCATATGGTGGATTAGTATCAAATGAATGTCCAATGGATAAGAATTTGATGAATGTTTGAAGGATCGATATGTATATCATGTTATATTGATCTAAAAACATCCCTTTGTAATGTATTTTTAAAGACTGATTAGATCAATCTGACAGAAAACATTAACTCTTCTGAGAATATATCCATCCATTAACTATATATGGTGTGCAATATTTAAAATTTTTCATATATTTATATTTATTTAATTTATATTTTCTCAAAAATCAAGATAATTACTTTTCATTAATTTTTTCAATTCCTTCATATTTTAAACATGACGAAAAATAAAAAATATTAATCACACAAACATCAGATTAGGTGTTTCCACTAGTGAATTCAATTAGTAACTCTGGAAAACATATTATTTTATAAAAATCATTATTATAGTCTTTTAACATATAGTTTTTTAGTGCTTTAGGGTTATATGATATGAGTTTAGAGAACTTGTGATTGTAGACCTAGAATGTCACCCTTTATTCAACAGCTTATATAATGATATTTTTTATATCATTTAGAACATTCAATTATAGAAAATAAACATTTGAAATTCATTGGGATGTTCTACAAGTAACTGACTTAAAATAAAATCTGATTTATAACATTCATTGACTAAAAAACATCTCTCTATTAGAATTTGATCAGAAGTTTATTATGAATTCCCATAAAAATCTAAATCCGATTGACTATTTTCAATGAATTCTATCTTCATAAAAACTAATAATTTCTTTGATTCAATAAGATGATACCTATTTTTTTAGTTTTATTACCTATTAAGAAAAAAATTTATAAACTTTTAACAACAAAAATTTTACCTGATTTAAAGAAACATTATTATATATAATGTTAGTTTTCTAGAAAAAGAAAAAAAATAAAACAAAAAACTGAAATGTTATTCAAACATGAAATGTGCCATAATCATATTGGTTTAATTTTCGTGGAATATTTGATACACCAACTACTTTTTCAATGGATAAATAAATCATCTTTTATAAATTTATTCATAACTACCAGCCTTCATAGGAATATCCCACATACAAATTTTCTTCAATACCCATGGAAATGAAACATAATAAAGGGTAAAGCATGATTCTAATTATGTGTAAAACTGGTGAAATACAAATAACATAAGAATTAGTTTATAAGAAGGAGGCCTAACATTAGAAAACCATACCCTTCATTTGAAACTCATTTTTTAATGTGGGGTTATCATATTATGATTAATATCTTAATGATGTTAAATAGGTGAATAACACTATGAAAAATAAATGGGAAGTTCCCACACCTTCCTGTACATAGCCCCCTGAATATTAGTTGGCTTAAACAGCCCCTTCGTAACACTGAAAGGCAGGAAACCCCTATGCAGGACACCTATGTAGGGTTCCTGTTCCATGTACCTTCACAGAAAAACTCCTTCTATTAGGGTTCTCTATGTCTGTATAAATAGGACCCTTAAGATACTCATTTTCAAAACATAAAATTTTAAGGAATCACCCATGCTTTGGATGTGCAACCTCTATGGCTAGGTCTATAAAATTATCCTAGGTATCCATTAATAGCCAATGAAAAGTGGAAACTAAGGGATATACAGAGTTCAAATCCAATCTAGAGCCTAAAACATAAGACACTTGTGTAAGGAGTCCTTTTACCTTGTTGGATAACCAATTTTGTGGGGTCCATCTATAATTCGGGGAATACAAAAGCCCTATTCACGGAAACATAAGAAGACCCATGGAACCTTGATTAAATCCTTAATGATATGTTTTTGTCTAACTATTCTATACCCAAAGGAATTATTATCTTTTGTAGGCCTGTACCATTCTACTAATAACCTCTATTTCCTCTCATGCCCTTCATGATTCACCATTTGCATCTAATCCATGATCAACACATTCTCCTTTGAGCCCTCTTCCCAACCATTATGGAATGTACACTCTTAATTTGGATGCCTTATTTTAGAGGGGCACGATAGAAATATCCATTAAATTCCTTTTCACTTATAAAACAATTGGAAGGAGAACATTAGTGAGTTCCAATTTGGTTATGAATTAATTTTTTATAGGTTTCACACATTTTTCAAACCAAATGGATATGTTCTTTGATGTATATGTGATAATGGAATCCCATGGTCATGAGGACACCGACCATAGTGGTGGTGTCAAAGAACTCCTAGTCTTGGGTAATATGGTTAGTAACATATCCTTCCCTAGTTGTATATAAAGAGAGTGGCCACCGGTTCTAGGAATAAAGGGTAAGTACTACACATTCTATTCCCTTCAATAGGGAATCAGAACATACTCTCATTTTGTGAAACGAATTTTAGGGACCCCCTAGGAGTAATCCCGTCTCTTTTCTTGTTGGTGTTTTCACTCTTTCCCCTCTATGGCTCTCGAGTTATACCATGATGTGTAGTATTATTTGAATATCCTAGATACAAAATGGTAGAAGGAATATTTCTATAAAATACATTTCACTCCTCCCTTACCCCCACCCTCTTCCTCTAGTGGAATAATGATTAGGTGGTTTTTTAAAGCATCCACTTCCTATTTTTTCCCACATTCAATAATGAATCATCATGATTAATGTGGAATTAGAGGATGTCCATGGTCATGACTTCTACAAAGTTAGAAGTGTGTTTTGGGAGCGAATATTCATCTATATGATCCTTTCAACATTATTTGTAGGTCCTCCATTGGCATTGGTACTCAAGGCCATGTATAGAACCTCAAGGAAAAGTGGATTGTGTGGTTTCCTAGATCTCTTATTCCTTTTATTTCGACACTAAGACTGACTGTTGTGGGCTTAGAGATTTATGGTTTCCCTAACATACAGAAGATTCCAAACCTTTTTGGAATCATTAAATGTGTAAGCCCAAACCAAACCATTTGGTTATATTATTTGGTATATGCCCCAACATCTTATCAGGGAATCCTCTATAGCTTTAATCCCCAATTGGATCATCTCAAAATGACACACTCACCTAAAATAAAATCTTTCATATGGCCTACATAGGCATGGACCCTCAATACTAAACAAATTATATTTGATTCCCTTCTAAGTTGGATATGTTGGAATATTCCCTATGTTCCAATACCAACACCCCAAAATCAAATCTATTCTCCCTAGTTCACATTCCTTGTAGGGTCATATATGAAATGGGATCCCATATCCAATCCAGGTTCATAAACTATCATAGCATGGTATCACACAGTAAATACTGACTAGGCAGTATACACCATGACATCCTCAATAAATTATGTTAAACTACATTGTTATGTCCATATAACAGGACCATAAAAGTTATGATTTGTCCTGTTAAGTGGATGCGAACTAGGTGGGTTCTGAATACATTAACAAGGATTAAACCAAGAACTTATACCTTCACCCTAAATCATCTTGCAACTAAAATTACCTAAAACATCCATGGTTGATTTCCATTCAAATTTAGAAACACACAACATGTTGGAACATACACATTTCCACACTCATGAAGACTGACAATAGACTCATCTAGAGTCACCTATCGATTCCCTACAACAATATATTGTGGCACATAATAACCAATAACACACACCTACACTTAATGAGAAATTCTACCAGTATAATTTGCAGGCCATCAATGAGGGGAAAAAACCCCTGACACACATCCATTAATTCGTCCATCATCCTCTCCTGGTAGTGCAAAAATAATTCTTCAAGCCATGGTTTGCGAAAAACTACAAATAGGAACACACCTTCTTGATTTAATCATTCCTTTAGGAGATTCTTCTAGTAGCATTTGAGGAAGTTGGATGGAATGTCTCGGTGATGATAAAGGGGGATGACCGGACTGTCTTCCCCCACACATGAGTATTGTATGTATTCACACAAATTAAATCGAGGAAACCACTATGCACACACCCCAATAACTGATACAAATTTCAAATATATCCTCATTATTATCAATTATATAACCAAGAATTTCTTAAAAATAGTTTATGGGAGACACCAATAACATCCAACATCATACATACCTTCCATATTATCATAACAATGACAATAGTAGTTCAAATGGGATAAACACACATATCCATCCCCAAAATTTGGGTGGCTCAGAAGCATGTCATCTGGGAGTATACTCATTCATTTTCTCTTGTACATGAAATTCAGTTGATAAAATTCCCTATGATATACCTAAAACTCGATCAAGAACATACCCCCATTCCAAACATAGGTAATATTTCTATTTCAACGGACACTGCACTATAGGTATAAACCCCAATCAAATTTTTAATAATATTCTATGAAATTCAGACAGAATCATGGGAGATAGTCATACAAGATTCTGTGCCAAAAAACCCCTTCCCCCAACAAGTATCCCAAAATGCTCAAAATATGGAATCTTAAAAGAAACCTCAACAGAGACAATTAGAAAATGGAGTGTGAAACTATGATCCTAATACACATAATATTGGTGTTTTTAAATCCCTTAAAAACTAATATATGGAATTTAATGATCCTAATCACCCATTTACAAATTTCGAGAGTATTGGTAGTAAATCTGAAGGTCCTCCGCAAGCACTTCACTATGAAGGCTTGTGTCATGACCATTATCTTATTGGTATAGAGATACTATATCTTTATTATAGTTGAAGAAAACCTTCCACATGGATATAATATCAACGTGTAACAAGATCCCCCCTTACTATAATCCACCAAGATATCACTCCCCACAATGGTGTTCGATGTGTAGGTTATCACTATAGTAGTGTTCATATTCATCAGAAGGATCCTCTCCTTGGTGATTTAGTCATGAAAAGGACATGTTATTATAAGGAACTTGGGAAACATAGAGAGTAATTAATGATACATTTTCATTGAAAAGTGAAATTCATTACTAGTTAGAAGATATTACTAAGAGACAATCATTCTCTAGACCCCTTTAGATTTCATATTTTCCAATATAAAAGATGATGTCCCCACAAATCACATTGTTAAAGAATAAGTAGTGAAAAAACATGTACAGGGTCAGACATGTTTGGTATCATTGGTAAAGTGATGAAGAAGAGAAGATAAACTATCTAAAAATCACATAAAGTAATATTATGTCCTTTGGCCACCCCTAAATATATCATTCTAGAAGTGTTTTCAGAAGACTGTGTGGAGGACATCAACCTCCATAAAATGGAAAAATAATCATCCCCTATGTGAAAAAGGATTACCTAATGGAAGGTATCAAATTAATATCATGACAAAGTAAGGAAAATAAAACAAAATTTCCTTGGTGTCCCTCTTTCTTAAACAATATTCAATTATCAATAAGAAACAAAGATACATTCAACATGGATACCTCTCTACAGTAGATATTTTATGATAGCTTGTCACAGATTCATTATATGTTTTTCATATCTGAGGATGAGGTGCACACTAATAATTGCATTTTACATTGTTACCAAAATATAAAATATCATTGAAGGTGGTGTTAGGAAAATTTTATAGCTTTTAGACTACATAAAAAAATAGACACGGATCACAAAAAATGATATTAAAAAAAACCCTCCTAGACTAACTCTCTCATATTTTGATCAAGAAGAGAGAATTATATTGAAATAAATTTTCATCGGGCATTTGAAAATTTTTAGAAAGCCTCCAAAATTGGGGATTTTAGTCTTTAGATAGGGAAATTCATAAAAATATTCCATCAATCTTCTATAGTGGGTGATTCGGTTCAATTTTAGATGATGTGATAGTACCATGTTCAATAAAAACTCTATAAACATAGAAGGGAAGATGTTGAAGTATTATCCATGATAGTTCAAGAGAATCCCTATCCAACGGGACTAGGGTCCTTTTTAACACAACCCTTGTTGATAGCATACTTGGATCGAGGAGTTGTGAAATTTGAATTGGAATAGTCCCAGCCCCCAGGGATGAGGTCTTTTCACCTTAATAAACTCATCCTATTTTTAATTTAGTTCTTTATTTATTAGGTCAATTGTTGTAGAATGGATCATCCCTATTCATCCCAACCCAAGATCGGGTACCCTCATTAGGGATGCACACGATTTCACTTAATGGATATTCTCTTCATATTAAAATTGGTTGAATAAATCTTAGTGAATCAATGAAGGAGTGTACAGGGCCACATTTTTGGAGTAGTATAAGGAAGAATCACAAAGACACTGATATAATTCCTAAAATGAATTACACATCATTGAATGTTATTAACATAGCGCATGCAGTCACAAAAAATCATGAGGTTAATTCAGAAGAGTAATTGGAAGAGGAAGTATCTATTCAAAATCAAGTACACACAAAAATAATAGAAACAGTTTTCCATACCCCGAACCAGTGACTAATCTTAAATATGGGAATTCACTCAAAAAATCTACCATTACATCCTTGAAAAAAATCAAACATGAAAATGGGTATGGTAATGATTTTGTGTCGCCTACCTTTTGGAGAGTTTGAGCCCCTTTTAATTGAAGAGTGATATACTCGATAATAAAAATAGATAAATGAATATAATAGACTCAAGGAAGATCAAGTGAAAGGAATCCTTCTTTGTGGATATGTTCAATAAAGAGATCCACAACTCACACATCCAACCAGCATACCTAAAGAAAGAGGATTCCTGAAAATGATGAAATCAGATATAGAACACCCGCTCAATGTGGGATACCAACCAAAAATATATAGGGAACCCATAATATAAGATGGTGAATTCCCTCACTTGGGTTTAGAACCAAAAAATGGAAAGGAAAATCATTACAAGACAACACATATAGGCTACCCATTGTCGATACAAGTAGTGCTATAATAGATGGCCATACTGACCATGATTCCAACTCAATCTCCAAATTAACCAAACATTATGTGAGAGAACTTTAATTCTATTGAGTCACTCATTAATTGATTACATGCCATAATATAATGGAACATGATGATAGAACCAAAAAAACAATACCTTGAATTGGTAGATCTGAATTCTTCTATTTCTAAACATCACGCACCCTAAATTTTCCTTTTTTAATACATTGGGAGATCTAGAGATCAATTTGACACATTTAGGGAGACCCTAAGAAAAATATTACACATTACGCCTGTCATTGTGATCCCCTGATGGTACCCATAAACAATAGAATGTAGTGAAACTTAGGTGCTTCATATAATCAATTTAAGGAAAATCCATTATTTTGTACTATATCTTGTTGTATTAGTGAATCTTAGGGGTTATGGTCTTTGTCAGAATTTTCTATTTCAATTCACCTCGATTTTGTAGAAGAAAAAAATCCTCAACCAGTAAAACATTATGCAGTTGGAGAATAAAATGGTTTTGTATTTTTTCATGGTGAAAAGAGTTCAAATAATCCTTAATCATATGGCTTCCCCAATAATCCATGTTTCCCATCTGTGTGATGATTCTTTGGGAAGAATTTTTCATTTGATGTATCCATGTAAAATACATAGGATGGATTGAAGACATTGTTGTTATAGACCAAGGAGTGAGGGAATCCCTGAAAATGACCAAATATATGTCCCAAGGAATTATATTAACTCAAGGAATGATATTAGTGAATTCAGAGGCTTCCATTGTAACATTTATGTAGGAAAAAATACCCACTACTAATCTGATTCCCACATAATATCATGCGATCTTGCCTCCAAAGCATCAAAAAAATTCTTCCTCATAAAGATGATCAATGAGATATGAGGGAAAAATAGTTTTATTATATGAAAAACAATATTTATTCTTTATGAAAATACTTTGTCACTAACTAATTTATCTCTACATTTTAGAAAAAATGATCATGTTTACAAAGCCCAATAAACCAAGGAAAGATGGTGATAAAGATCTACTAACAAATTTATCCATACATCATATACAATGGAACAATATCAAGGTGTTTTTTTAAAATACATCAGGCCAAATATGGTGGAAAATAGGAATGTGAAAATGGGAATGCCATATATATAGTAATTTTTTGTTTTTGACACTAATCTGGAAGAGGAGATTGAATAAAAGGTAGTTAACATCACGAGTATCTAGAAGTCCAATGACTGGATGGCTAAAAATTTATAAACGAAACTCATGATATCCTATGACCATAAATTCAGAATTCCATTATGACCCTATCCTATTTATATAAAACACATCCAAATCCATAGACTAGTTAGACTTCTAAAAGGAATTCTTCTAAAAAACACTTGGTAAAAGAGAAAGATTAAAACACTCGTAGGAAAAAAAATTATAAGGATAATGTTTTCTTTTAATTTATATGACTTTGTGACTATAGTATCAAAATCTCTATGACCACCTCCTCACAAAATAGTATAAAATGTTCAACCAACGAGATGGAATCTTTATTAGATGAGGAGTTGATATTTAGTTAAATTAACATTATTCACATAATGGATCCCTTATTAGTTGATGAGTATTATTATGAACCCAAATTCCCAACACATTATTGTCAAAATGTGGAAATATTCTTTTAGTGTTGAGGATATTGGGGAACACATAGGTGCGATTAGAGTCACTACTCAACCATATCACTGGTCAAATCGTCTATGTGGATGAAACTCAGGGAAGAACTCTCTTATGATCTATGTAGAAGAAAGAATGTTCCCAAAAAATTGATAGTGTTTTTACAAAATAGTCTTCCAAAAACATTATCTAGAGGATAACTCATCACCAAATAAACCTAGTCATATTGGAAGACATGGTTATCATAATCCACCAAGAGCAGAGAAGATACAACTACTTTTCCACTTATTCATTTTTTCACATCTATTACGTTAGTTCTTAAATAACCTAAAAAGAACATCCCCATGATGGAAGAAAAATCCCTTTGGATATAATGTTTGATGTTATATGAAATTATCCATTGTACCAACCATGTTGGTAATTCTGTATTCTCTAAATATATCCAATGACTTATAGGATGGACTCATTGATGCCTTATAAATTCCTCCAGAATTTGATGTTTAGGCTGTTTCTACCAAGGTCTATAATAAAGATAATGATCTTTAAGAATTCTATATAGTCATCCATTTCATAGAATAGGAATAGGATTCAATTATATAAGGAAAAATCAGAATCATGTATATATCTAGTGGGATAAATGACACTGATATCTACTGATAATTCATTAACAACAAATGTTAATTAAGCCTAATCTCAATCCAAATACTTCATCAACCAGGTTTCAAAGAATCTATCTTTTCCCCCTCTACTTTATTTTTGTCAGGTTATGACATGAATGAGAAATATTTTATTGTAGAAATAAAACTAATGACTTTTTTCTGGGGTTTAATGTCTTACATAGAGTTCAAGGTTGTAAGCCAGTATATGACTTTCAACATTTTAATGATAAGACTATGGTGACGTCAACATGACACTATCCCCTGATAATAACTTCAACATATCAAATATTATATAAATACCCAAATGGGGATATTTCAGAGTTACAAGACCCCATTTAAATCATGTGAATAATTGTACATTGTCGTAGTATTCTACCATAAAAAATGGAAAATATTAAAAGGATGGTGATGTCTTTCAAATCAATGAATCTAGTGGTCGATAGATGGATATAAAAAACCTCTTAAATATCTCAATGTTGAGTATGTTCTCCCCATCAACTATATCATAGAGTAAGGTTAAAATTTGTGTATAAATCCAATGTCTTTTGTGATGAAAATTCTGACTATTGAGCATATCAAAATGATATAAATTGATAAATCTCAGAGCAGCAATGAAATCATGGATGAATAAAAATTCAACACACACTATGAGCTTCAACATATCCCTATTCCTTCATATGTGTGGGAATAAACATTAATAAAAATGGTAATATATGTTTATTGTCTTTCTCAATCCCTTATATCCCTAATCGAGCACGAAAGATGCCTCACACCCACAATCGAGCCATAAATGGTTGCTTTGTCTTCCAAATGTCCAAATGTAGATCCAACCAAATCTATGATAATTATTCATCATCACCTATTTCCCAGATAGAGAAATAATAGGTAAATTATAAGGATGAGGAAGAGGAGGAAAACCCCAAGGACAATCCTTTGGGATTTGGGGAAGGTGTCGGCACCATTGAGGAAGAACTCAGAAAAATGAATCTTTTTATGAATCAAGATCCACAACCTAATTTGATAAGAAAGGCCATAAATTATGAATAATATTAGGCCTATATTTTTTATTGAACAATCAATATGATGTGTCATCCTAGAAATACATAGATATTACATGCCTCTACATTGAGGTGTTCACCGATTACATGGGTTTTCTAGAAGACCTTTGAGGATTCAAACTGGCAGCCAAACTGACACACCTAACTAACCCCTCCAAAATTGAGGCAGAAGTAGAAAACCTCTTGTAGGAAAACATCATTCAAGTGGTAGAATATCTGAAATGGATATTGATAATTGTCCATATGAAATAGGAGACTATGAAAATAAGGGTTTTCATCATTATCAGATATATCAAATGACATTTTATGAATGATTAATTCATAGTTCCAACAATAAAACTCCTGATCGATTTGATAGATGGATATCATGTTATCTCCCTCCTAGATGTATATTAAGGGTAAAAATAATTTTTTATGGTCCCAAATGATGTTGAGAACACTTCCTTGAAAACCACATCCCTGTGAGTATTTTTCTTATAGGGTAATTCCCTTTGGCATAACGAATTTTGATGCTACATATCAACATGTCATCCATCAAATTGAAAAGTCCATCTTGGGGAAATTTTTTGAATCCTATTATTTGTATCTAGTGAGAAATTTACAATAAAAGTTTAATTAAATTCATGATCTTGAGACTATAATCCATAATCCATGGAATCATATTTGAAAAATTAACCAATAGAAATATTTTTTCAGGGTCTCATTGGGAATGTTTCTTAGATTTTTCATACACCATCAAAGTAAAAAATTCGACTCTAAGAAGATGAATGATATACATTTAATATCCTCACCTCAAAACTATAAATATTTGAGAAGAATAAAAGGAAACATGGCCAGTATCTGATGCATCACATCCATATTTATGGGAAAGTGTTTTCACTCTACCAAACTGATGAACACATGGGTCACATATCAGTGGACAGGTGAATATCAATAAGAATTTAACAACCTCAGTAAATACCTGATGATCCAACTAGTATTAATTCCACCCATTGAGGGAAAGTAATTCATTATATATGTGGATGTTCCAGAGTGATCACTGGGAACCTTCATTGAGGAATAGAATAATGGTGTGAATTGAAACAAGATTTAAAATCATAGTCAAACCACAATCTATTCCGAAAATTATTATTCCAATATAGAGATGAGATTACTTGAAATAATCATCATAGTTTAGAAACAGAGGCCCAACTTATATCAACACATGACCCATTTGGTCTATAGAAATAACCCACCAAAATGCATCATTATTCGTGCTATGTTGATATGACTTCAATCTAGGTGGAATGTCATTATATAGTAGATTAATACACAATCAATGCCTCAGAATATAGTGAAAGATCAATACATGGTGGAATTATTTACAGAAAAACATTTAACAGAAACAACATCAATGAATAATGAATTTCTGAATAAATAAATATTATCTATTCATGGAGGACCCTAATTATGGAAATATATATTAAAAGTGCATCTAGGATCCTAACAAAGAGGATAATGGAAGACCATAAACTCAAAAATGTTTGGTTAGGGATCATGTTCATTTCAATAGTGAAGAAAGTTTTACCTTGCTCATTATTGTTATCAGAAGGCTGTACTAATAAGGATGTTGAATATCAATCCCTCATTGGGGGCATGTTACTAGTACTCCAAATATTATTTGACCATTTATCGCTAAAATTATATTTATATTTTGTAATCAAACATATCAAGGATTATTACAACCTCAAAAATGAATAGCTAATTCTTCTATGTGACTATGTATTAGTGTTAATGGTAGATCTCCCATAAGTTTAAATATTGAATCAGATACCATAATCATAGAATGACCTAGTGAATACATTGATGATTACATCTATAGATTTTTAGGATCCAAGACCGGAAGAGGTGGTCATCATCTTCGTACATCGCTGAATGGCCTCACCATTTGTTAAATTTATAATGGTAGAGATCAACACAACCAGACTTATCCCTATGCCATATGGCCCTACTAATGGGTCGATTATTCCTATTATGGACTACCTTCAGAAAAGATGACACCCATATGATAGAACTAGGATGAAGAAAATCTAATGGTGAGCAACTAACATCACTCTTTATGATGGTCTAAATCATTAAAAAATCCTCTACAAACATCGATTAGATGGAATAATTACCCAATGTATTTATGGGGAAGAGGCTTATGAATTAATAAAAAAAGTATATTCTTGATCCTATGGTTCACACCATTCTAGATACAACCATTTTAATTAAATCTGAAGGATTGTGTACTATTAACCCATTGTGGAATAAGTTTTCACAAAATTCACTACAAAATTTCATTCCTTCCATATAGCTTCCGACTTCATTCATCAAACCAATAACATTTGACATTCAGATAAATACAGATAGAAATTCCCCATATAGGGAATCATTATTATAGGACCAGACCATCCAGAAATGGCCATGCAGTACAAATACATCTTAACTACAATTTATGTTTTCTACAAATGTGCTAAGTATATACTCCTGAATATTTTTAGTGACAAATTAATTATTATATTCATAAAATAAAACATAATTACATGAGTTGGGGTCCCAAATAAAATTATAATGGGTAATGGAATCAATTTCTTTTTTTTTTAATGTGGGGAAGCTATATCAGGGTTACAATATCATGTACCACCATTCATCGCACAATCATGCAGAGACTATTAGAATTGTAGTGCCCTTCATCAAGACCCATTAAAAGATATTCTAAAAGATGATGGATAAGGATAAAAAGACATTTAATATTAAAATATTTCATGCATTATGGGATATTTATACTACAAGTCATACTACCACGCGGGATACCCCTAAATAAGTAGTATACATAATATAAGTAGTTCTTCCCATTGACGATCAATTTCCATTTATCCATATTTCCCTTTGTGACAAGATATTCATAGATGAAACTTAATAGAAATGGATGGATGAATTATAGTGGCTTAATGAGAAAATATTTCACATCATACATCACAGAGTAGTCTACCAGAAATAGATCGATTGGACCTTTCACAAGAATTTATACCTTTATTAATTTCTCCAAGTAGAATTGGTATTGGTCTTTAAGACTCCAATGATACCATGAAAGAAACCTATAATTCTTGAACCAAAGTGGGAGGGACCTTACTCTATACACAAGGGCCACTCTAACAGAACTTATTCTTTAATCTCAATGGTTTGAGAGATCATTATGACCCCAAGCAATGAAATATTCTAGAAGAAATATTTCATGTAATCATGTGAAATTCATCTCAACTTCATGATGTAAAACTACATACTTTATATTTATCTCTTAACCTTAATAAAAGAAATATCATCCTAGAAGTAGGGCATTAAATTAAACTATGCCATATATGTATATATTATAAGCTATCTACCTCTAATATTTATAGAATATTATACATAGTGTATTATGTTAAATTGCAAGATTCATGTTGGTGATGTACGACATTAAAATGAATGAAATCATTGTCCTCATTGAACGTCGATAAATTACAAGACATATGGTCCTAATCATAAGAAGTAAAATAGAAAGACACTATTCACCTACATCGAATGATTTTAAAATACACGGATAAGGTCCCACTAATTCAATGTTGAGAGACCCACAAATAACCACAATATGAGACACTCCTCATGGTCACTTAAATATAGGCCTCTATATAAGGTATAAGCCCCAATCACATCAATATAACACCTTAGAAGGTCCAGATTCTATCATGTCCAGACAAGAGGATGAATGGACATTCATATCCCATTAGAAATATCCACATGCATCATTACCACTCCATAGTAGCAGTTGAACCCCTCCCCTTTAAAGGTATAATACCATGTATTATCTCTTCATTCCTTCATGACATAAAACATCACGATTTACATCCACATTTCATTATTATAATGTTCTTGATATTTTCATGAACTATGGGTAACTCATTTCTCATTCAAATGAGATATGTAGTGTTTCCATGATCTCAAATTCTAGGTAAAATTATAATAAATAAAAAGAACATTCCCCTCCTCTATGTGTAGGAATCAGACATGATCATGGAATTTTTCTATAACATATGTATTTATTCTTAGTAAAATGGCATACTTAGTGACACCTTGACCTCATGTATTGGTCTCAAAAATCATTTTGGAAAATATCAATGCAACCATTTCCCTACATCAAAACATGATTAAAATGGGGAACTAAATAATTTAAATATGTGTGCATAATTTTTTCTAAATAAAAATACATAGTGACTTCTAGAACCTATATCATTGTCTAGATACAATATTACATTCCATGTCAATGAAGGTGAATCGACGATGACATGGATGTTTTGGTAATGGAAGATGTGTTGGATTGTTCCTCGGCGGGATAATTGTCGGTGTGGTGGTGACATCGGGGTGCTTTTATGGTAGCCAACAGCTCATGACTACGCGACCCGAGGATGGGATATATAGATATGATTCTTTTTGAATTTCAAACTAGGTTAGTGGTTCTTCTATTTTGTGTCCTGGGATGGGTTATTTGGGTTTATCAGTTTTTTATGTATTGAGTTTTGAATTTTGTATTTCGGTGGAGGTTTGGTTTGAACCTAGGTGGATGTTTCATTTGATCACTTAATCCATAAAGTGGTTTTTGAAAATACACAAAAAATTGGATTTAGAGGCTCTTTGACCTCATCACATTATAATAGAATAAATGGGATTCAATAATGATGTATGGTTTTCTTCTCATTAAGATGTGATATGTTATGGCCCCCAGATAACAAATCCTAGTCTATAATCTAACAAATCTAAATTACCATGTCATTCCCTTGCAACAATTTTTTGTGTGTGGAAGAAACCTTTCATTGTCATTTTTCTCACAATAAGCATAATTCATGTGGTCTTAGGAATTTTGGTAAAGATTTCCCTCCATGAAATAAGAATATCAACTCACATCAGAATTATAATGTACATATATGAAAGACCCAAAAAGGGAAAGTATATGGCTTGGCCACATGATTTTAAGCATCATTTACTCCTAATTAACTATGTGTTTTTTATTCTCATTCTGAAGAGATAAAATGTAATGTGTGTATCTTTAATCCTAGCCCCATTATAAAAAAAATACTTAAAATTTAACCATTCTCTTATTTATAAGTCATATCTACATGAGAGGATCCAACATGGGTTCTCACACTTTGCATGAGATCTAATTGGAAAATTCCCCATTTTCCCACGACAGATGAATCTAATCCAGGAGGAGGGACATTGTTTTAGAACTATTTTCATATTGATTCTTACTTTAAAAAGATATGTAGTGACACTAGGCTCTTACACCCTAGTCCATCCATAATAATATGTTTGCATTTAGAGTCATTTTCTTCTTTACTATATAATGCTAAACTATATAGATGATTTCTAGAGGGAATTACATTGAACTGCACTATTTATATCTTAACCGCATCACTTTGATCAACTTGGTACTTCAAGAACTCGTTAAAACATGATTATAAAATAGTATGATACACAGTGAATCCTAGTCCCTATATCCTAGAATTAGGAATGGGATGAAAAATAGCCCATCTCATAAGTATGAAAAAAATTTAAATATAATCTCTTAATTAGGGGCCCCTCATTAGGGTGAAAACCCAGTAAACAATGATGTCTCTCTCCTATAAATGGATCCAATCAAGGCATTGGAATTTAAAAATCATGAAATAAATTAGTCCAAACACATACCTTTTTCCGATCCATATCCTTTCCACATATCATAATAATAATCAAGGTGACTTTTTAATATTTATAAACATTCTCCATATCCAGATGATGATATGAATGATATATATGGACTCCTTTACCAGACTATGCAGTAACATTTCCCATTTTTATATGCATAATGCTTCCTAAAAAAACATTTTTCAACCAAATTATGCTACTAATTGAGTATGATATAACACACCTCTATTTTATTTTCATAAAGTATTCCACAAAATGGGTTTTTCAACGAGCAATAATTCACCCTCAGTAGAATCATCTTCTATCCATGTACGATTTGATGAAATTATGTTGAATCCTTTCATTCAAATCTGTCCACAGTCATCCCTCAGATATTTGTACCATGTCATTCCCCTTAATCCATGACCCCCCATGACCATGGAATACAATTTACTCTATCATTTCCAAAGTATATTACAAATTCCTCAATCTTGTATCCAATATATCACCTATAATTTCCATAATTCTATTGTTATACTCATATGACCTAAAACTACATGAACCTTATTTCCTGTCCTTGGGTTATATCATTATATAGGATGAATTCCAACAATTATATGTTAAATATAACATGAAATTATCCTACCATATTTTCATAATTTTCTCTCCAAAATTTATACTCCTTGTCCTGGAAAATATTAATCTCCCTAAACTTCCTTCGGCAATCAGTAATAGAATGTTTTATTTATAGAGAACTCATTTTCCTGATTATGTTATATCATGACTGAGTTGGATATTCATAAATTTTTCCACAAAATAGAGTATTTAGTGAATGATACCAATATTTTACTATGATGAAACACAAATCTACTGGATTTTCATAAATTATCCCACAAAATGGGGTTATCAAATAGTAATAACTTCATGCTTAGTAGATACCTCCTCTATCTCTATAACCAATATTCTCTATACCACTCTTTAGATATAGGGATCCCTATATGACATCTGATAACATTCACCACTGACATCTGAATATGATTTCACATTCTCAACTAGATTACCAAAATTGGAGAATCATCAATACTTTATCAATGGTTAATGGATTCATATTATATCCCCCTAATGTCATTTCTTTACAAAATTAAACTGCATAGAAAAATTTCATTGTGGTGTGACATTAAACTTCATTATATAAAATCCATATAAAAAATGATAAATTTTACATGAAATTACATGTTATAAGATGTTAAGAAATATGTTCAATGTCATTGTCACATAATTGTAAACATCAAGATTCATTAACACCTTCCATGAAAGGGGCATCCCCCCTGACATTAATCATTGAACATAATGTACCATCCTTTACACAAACTAAATTCATGCAGGATCGGTATCTCATTCTTGTAAAAAGAAAATACATAATGTCTCTTCATTTGTAGATATCTTAATTTATAAAGACATCCTTTTATGGACTTGAGGAATCTGAGTTGTCGTAAAATACCTTCCACTATCATAAATAGAATGATATAATTCCATCTATCTCATATTATATATTATGTTTCAATATTCCATAGTTGTATTTTTTATAAGACTCCCATCATGGTTTAGTTCTTTTAATCCAATGGAGGCCACTATTTTACTCTATGGTAACACACCCTGATTGGATTTTCATAAAGTACCCACAAAATGGGTTTCTCAACCAGTGGTAATTTAATCCTCTAGGGACACCTCCTATGTTCTCTAAAATCATGTATTAAATTTCATAACCGAAAAACTACAACATTAAATCCACCATAAGGTATACGAGGAATCTTGGAACATTCTAGACACAAAAAACATGATTTTTTCATCATTTGAAAAATTATGGTCATAACTATTTGACTGTAAACATTGGACTCATTATTCAATATTTCAAGAAATTAATCTTAAAAAAAGATATATATTTCTCACAAAATGGTAAAACCACATATGTAATGATTGAAAAAAGTCATTTCTTATCTTGATAGAAAAATAATCTATGTAGTTTAAAATATATATTCATCCATGAAAGGAAACAGAAAAAGAAATTAGGATGAAATCCTAAAAAGTGTGTTTGAATCAAATGCCAACTCTCTCTAAAAAATTAATCCTCATATGTTAGTTAGGAAATTTTTTTAGGGAGGTGACATAAAAAGACACCATGTTTACAAGGTTGTACATATAAACTTAACAACAACAAAAATGATGCATTCTAGTTCCCGTGGTTTAGGGAAATGATAAAGAGATATCTCACCACTGTCCTTTTAATTATTATGTGATTACATTCATACAAATGAGTAATTTAAGAAGTTTTTTTATGATTGTAACATTGAAAAAATACAAGAACAAGTGATTTTAATTAAAAATTCCTTTCATTTATGTTTCAATAAACTATGGAACTTCTACATACTACAACCTCTCTGAAAAATAATATTGTTTTTCATCAACATAGTCTTTGATAAGATATGATTTAACATGATAATTATCTAGATCATTCTATAGGTCGGCTGATTATGTATAAACTGTATCCATATTATAATGGATCTTTTTTTACTCCAGAATGACAACATATGTTCTTTGTTACAAATCCCCTTATAAGGATCAGGGGAGGATTACTATCTCTTCATTTATGAAATATATTTCTTATTGAATGTGCACCACTTTGAGTGATATCTCATCAAGGTGATCTGGATACTACTCCACCTTTTTTTTTGGATGAGCTCATCATGAGTCCCAAATATTCTGTGTTCCTCAATGTAGTATGCTAGATAATACTTATATGCCTTAAATATGAACTCATGTTCCCTTTTTTTAATGACTGAATTCACCAATGCAAGGATCTCATGGTAACAAAATCCACCAAACCCCAATATGGAGAACCTGAACTGATGTAGGTGATGTCATTACTACATGTATTCAATAGTGATATCCTTTTTTATCTTCAAAATATCCTTCCATAAAATGCAAAACATAGTACAAAAAGCATCCTCCATCTCTTAATCAGACTGTGAACCTCTATCAAAGGGATATACATAATTTGGGATTAGTTCAATCAATGAGCCCTGTAGTTCTGATTCCTCCGAAATAGCCTCTGTTCCACCTACTGATGTTGGTGCAATTAGCAATAAATACTCCATCTGAAGCTTAGTTATATATATATAAATGGAACTAAATATAAGGTGATACTTTTTATCAACATCAAGTGGTCAAAAAATTAAAATTATGTGAAATAACAATAGAGAACACACATCCATTTCGTGGTAAACTATTGGAATTAAAACCCCTCTAATTGAACAAGAATGAATTCCAAGAGCAGTAACTTCTTAATTGGGAGAATCCATGTGAATTTCCATATAAATTGGGATCTATGACTCTAGTATATCTCCATCATTATGATTATTATCCATCACCTCCTCGACTATTTGATTAGGGAGGATGTGGATAACTTGTTCAAGAATTTCCTTGAAAATGACCTCCACTGACAAGGATGCAGAAGTTGAACCTTGATGTAAAGAATTAGGTGAAATAATATGAAATATGCTTTGAGAATACAAGAATTATAAAACTCACATCCATCGAATTATATACTAAAATAAATAATATTAGAGACCCAGATATATCTATGTCTAGATTAAATAGATCCATCATTTCATGATACATTGTATTGATCCTCACATCATCATCACTAATAATGGTATCTATGAAACGTTGATCAGAAACCAAATTGGCTCCAACATCAACCCCCTATACTAGTTTCTTAGAAGGAAACGATTCATTAGGCCCTATTGAGTCTCGGTCAAAATCAAAATCTTTATCAAACCATCTATGACCCTTGTTACCCCCTTCAGGAGAGACAATGGGACTAATGTTGAATGCTGGGAGGTTGTTAAATGTATACAATGAAACTAAAATATCAATAGGAGAGTAAAGTTATAAATATAAAATTACACCTAAGGGAGTGAAATTTGATTTACCATGCCCCTCTCCCATCTATGCATGAATACAGGAAAACTCGATAGCATATCATGATGCTTCATCTACCATAATAATAGATTCATCAGTATGGGTTTTTGCCTCAAAGGGGTATCCTCCACTATCCATGAAAGACTAGTGTCAGATACCTTTAGAAAGGATAGTGATATAGACTCTTTAAAATGATAGAACAGTTAGAAGGGGTTATTGAGCTGGAAATGATATCGAATGAAATCGCAAAGACATATTGAAATGATTGTATCAGGAAAACATTATTTCCCTCTTTCACTTCCTCTCTTAAGATGACAAAGGGACCATATGAGTCATCTTTGTCTTAGATACATGAGGAGACATTGGATTAATTCCCATTTCCAAATCCTCTATCATTTCCCTATACCTTGGGGATAGTTATGATGATACAAGGACCTTCTCTAGTGCCCCATGGGGGTGCTAAGGGGCCCATACCTAAGTGACTCAGGAACCAATATTTTATCTCAATTATCCCAAGATTCGTCTTCATCTCCAATAAGAAGCTAAAAAATACTCTATATATTAAAAACAGTCAATGAACAAGGAGGAATGGGAATGAAAGTGAAAATTCGTTTCTAGGTTCAAAGTAGTCATCCCATTCCACTTTGGGATGACGAGCTACCATCTTATGAACATTATGGTCCAACACATAAGACAATATCTTTATGACGAATATCCGATCATATGTTTCATATATTGATTCCTCCATCACCTGAATATACCACACCACCATTTAAAAATTACTATAAGGGTGGAAATAATCTAGTGATCTAATTTTACTGAGCTTTGGAATCTACATGCCATCCTGGGGAAACACCCATGTGTCCTCGATATAGTGAGTTAATCCCCACCAAGCTGGACCATATATAATTTGGATCTGATGTGCCTGAATACATGATTTAACCAAAAACTATCTACATGGAATCCTCTTCAAGTCAAATTTCTATCAAGGAACAATACATTTCTAGAAAATTAGCTTCCTCCAGATAGTGAAGACCAATCCACCTTGGTTAATGAAATGTGGTTTTCTTTAACCATTCCCACTCAGTGGTCTTTTCCTAAGATCACATCGACGGCTTCATAGATTCATCACCATCACCTTTAGTTAAAATATTTATACAATATAATCTCTGACAAGTAGTTGTTTTTTATTGATATGATAAATTACTTTCAAAAAAATTGTGTAGGGGTATCATGATATCCACACATTTTCATACCCGACATCCAATCCAATTGATGCATCAAACATAGGACACATGATTAAAATTATGGACCCCACCACGGAAATATGGATCGATAACAATCAAGAAACCATTAGATATTTCTTGAGAATAAATTGCATTGGAAGAAACAATCAAGACTAATGCAGAATTTTAAAATGGAGAGTATATTTATATGGATCATTGGACACACATATAACTTCACTATCAATGTGATCCAACGGTACACTATCTCTGAATACTATCTTATACAACCTTAGTTATTTATAATTTTACATGTAATCAATGATAAATTTCTCTATTAGTGTATTAACATTTGGAAATATGTTTAATTCTCCCAAAATGTTATAAATACTTAGAACTTCATTATACATTAGCCTCAGAGGATGGATTCTAGAAACTATAGAACAAAAGCAGAAAATAGGTTGTCAGGGACTTTAATTGGGCACAACACTAAATACTAACTAGTGTGTGCTTCAATAAACCTCCACAACACAAATAAATGGATATTCAATTATTAATAGGGACTCTTCATTGTATGTATGCAGTAAACCCCAATAAATTCCCCCCATGACATGGGAATCCATCCCTATATACCTTTTTTGCTAGTTTGGCTGCAATTTTGAATGGCTCCGTCCTAAAATTGCAATTGTGTTTGAAAAACAACATATGTTAACTTCATAGACAAATTATGAGGAATTTGTCTTGGTGAGTCTTCGCAGAATTATCAAGATTGACCGTATGTCCCAAATGGGTATACTTCACATTCTCAATTGTATGCCAGAATGATCCAAAAACACCATGATTATATGAAGTAGTGCACCCGATATTGAACCTTAATGTTGTAACTTCTCCTAATATCCTAAAAAAATATTTCAACCATGTTCTAGGAAGGATTTAACCCATGTCACGATGATCATTGTTTTGAAATTTACCTGCCTCCAAAAATATTTCATGGGATAAGGGTGGTGTCATTTTAGTATCAACTCATGTTATTTTTAGAGGTTTGAACACCTAAAAAATTTCTCCATTAATATGTCTCCAATAATTTTTAATATATTATATAGGCTAATATGAATGTAAACATGTGTTTTCTGAAAGAAATGTTTATGAGGAATCTATCGGCAAAACAAATCCAGGATGATTTTTGAGTTCTTGTAAACATAATTATTCCATTTCCACAAATCATTTTATATATAGAGGTCATGAATATCATTTTTTAATTAATCACATTTCTGGTGCACCTAGTACACTCACGTATACTCAGGCCTAACTCTACCACAAAATAGAAATCCCAGTCCTCCTTCTAGCTGTGAATCTAATCTATCCATAAATCAAGAAAACTTGAGTCATAGTAGTGATGTTCTAATTTCTTGATACATGGCATTAAATTCATAGTGTAGATAATATATTAACTATAACAAATATATGGAACTATTTTTTTCTTAATATAATCACTATTCATTGATTTTTTGTTGAAGGTTAGTTGGTGTGCTTTAAAAACTAGTATACGAGGAAGTAACTCTGAGACCCAGGGATAATGGAATTCCGCAAATGTTTGTGATCTTAAAATAGACGGTAATCACTTCATGGGTACTCTTGTTGATATACATAAAAATAATTTTCCATATAAGTAATATTTTTCTAAACCATTTAATAATAATATATCCCCATAGCCATGATCATCTCTGATGCATGTGCAATTGCTTGCTTGAGAGAAGTCATCTGAGGATCCCTTGAAAATATGCAAGAAGTCATCAATTTTATCCATTAGGTTCGAATATGGATATAGTTAAGTTATAGTTTTTATTTTTAGGGATTCATTAATTTAGAAAATTAAGAGACTCACATAGACCCTTCAAAAAGGTTCCACATGCATTATTCATGTCCAAAATTATCATCCAAACCACCTGACTAGATGCCTCACCTTGGCTAATTATTTAAGTGAATCATCGTAGCATGTTCAATCTAGAGGCATTTTCTTAGGAAATAATTTAGTATACCTTCAAAAATTTTGTTTTTAAACTAGAATGTAATAATGATTAATGGGAAGAGATAAATATTGTTCCAACATGGAATGAGCGAAATTAGAAAATGGGTCAGCTGTATTTATGGGCACCACTGGCATGTGAACCAAACATGCGCTATGGATCGAAATTATTTAAATGAGAACTAGACATGATCTCTAGTAAATTTATTTCTAATTTTGTGGGTGAACATTGTGACTTAACAACACCACCTTTATAATCATTTCCCAATTCTACCTCATGACTAGACCATCTTCCGTTGATTGGATCCAATCCGAATGGGGGATTTGTTGAAACAATATTTTTTCAAGTTAGATGAAAATATATGAAGAGTTACACAATAGTGTAAATGATTTGAATAAACATAGGAATAATCAAAGGGATTTCCCAATTTCAACCTACACCCATCCCCTTATACACTAGTAGGCCCACACAGTCCCTTGTAGGACACATAATGGTAGGCCACCCCTCTGTGGGACACCGACACCAGGTGCATGTGCCATGGGCCAGAAAATGATAACTCATCCAAAAATAGTTTCTTACTTTCATATAAATCGGATCCTTGGGAATTCATTGGAATAATTGGAAAGTTATAAGAATCCCACAATATTTGGTTACACAACCCCTTCAATCAAGTCCCTAAAAAACCACTCACGTAGCCCTTTACGACCACAATAATGATTGTATCGAGGGATTTAGAGAGATAATAGACCCTATAGGTTCTAAATCACAAGACACATATTAGAGGAATCTATTTCCCCTATGTGTAAAACCTCCATTATGAGGTATGTCGCATTATTATGGACCTCTGAGATCCTCACTAAAGGACACTATAGGAGACCCATGGTGCCTTGGATAAATATTTTCCCAGGTTTTATTTCCCAGGCTATCCATTTACAATGGTATTTTCACCTCTCATAGGCCTATAACCTATTTCCTGAAGAACCTTCTGTTTCTACGATGCTATGTGCAAGGATCATTTTCTCTGTATGTGAGTACATGTGTGAGCCTCCATTGTTCCCTCTTCCAAACCACCAACAATAAGGCTTCTTTTCGTATGGACCCATTTTCTATTCGGGACCAAATGGAAACCTCTATTGAATCCTTTGGACATTAAATCCCATGGAAAGGGGCACACTAGGGTTTCCCCCATTTGAGCATGACTTCTTTCAGATAGAGGTTTCATAATCATAACCTAGATGATGGTTTGGGTACTCAGGGTGCATGTGAGTTTGCATTACCATGGACATAAGGACCTTGAACCCGGGGAATGTGTCACAGAACTCTTGAAATTAGGTAGTAGGGTTAGGAACATGTCCTTCCATAGTTGTCTTTAATAAAGAGGGCCTATGGTTCATAGCAGGGAGGGTGAGGATCACACCAGCATTTCCCTTTAATGGTGAATTAAATCCACATCTTCTTCCAAAAACCAATTTAATGGAATCCATTTAGAGTAATCCCCTAGAATTCAATTAATGTGTTTTCACTATTACTCCTATTATAAGCTTAGGTCACAACCAAATGGGTAGACTAATGTTATAATCATTGATATGAAATGAGAGAGGGAACAAGTGGATAAAATCCCTTTATTCTTCACCCATACCCCTAGCCTCTTCCAATATTGAAAAGTGAATAGTGTGGTTTTCTAGATATTCCATTTCTTTTTTTTTTCAAATTTTATCATGATTCACCCTGATTCATGTAGTCTAAGAGGACAGAAATAAACACAACATCTACATAGTCAGATGCATGTTTCTGAAGAGAATCTTATTCCAAGTCTTACACTTTCCTTCCCTCAAAGGGACTTTATAAGGACTGGTCCACAATGCCATGCAACCAACCCCATGAAAAAGTTTATTGTTTTATTTCCTACATCATTAGTTTCCTATTTTTTCTCAAAATGATAATCACTCTTGTTGGAATATAGGTTAACAGTGGTGATGACTTACACAAAATTCCAAACCATTTGGGAATCATTCAAATCATATGTCCCAACCAAAATATACATTCTTCCTACATTGTGTAATCCCCAACATCTTATCAAGTCATCCTTCTAAGGATTAATTCACAATTTAGTCTACCCAATGGGATCCACTCCCTTGCAAGAAAAACCATAATTGCTCATCCATAGGCGTGGGTACTCACAATCAAACTATGTGGGATTTGATTCCCATCCAAATGGGATATGTTGAAAAACTCTCTATGGTACAATCCCAACATCCCCAAATAAAATATATTCTTATCATTCCCCATTACTAGTACGATCAAATCCATAAACAGAGCTAATGTCCCTTCCCCGTTCTGTAGTCCACTAAGGTTCATGTCCCATGACAAACATTTACTAGGAACCATCCACTTAGAAGTCCTCATTGAATGAAGTTAAATTGTATGGTTTGGTCCTAATCACATGACCTTAAATGTTATGATGTTTCAAACAATTTGTAACTAAACTAGGTGGAATATAACCCATTTTACATGGATATATGTTTATTCCATACCATGAGTTTGATCACAAAAGAGAAAAATAACCCATCTCCCTGGATAATTAATCACTTCAAAGCACCCAATTGTGTGACTGAAAAATATTATCGTCATACTAAAAAACAACGACTCTATAATCCCTACAGAAAAGGGTACCATTTATAGATAATCGAAGATACATAAATTTTTTCTCTTGATGATGATCATTATATACACATAGATTATTATAAAATACAAACATTCTAATAATTGGTTGGTAATTCAAGAGTGATTCATTTCATTAATGGAAATTAATGACAGATTCATGAGAAGATCCTAAATCTATTTGAGATTCCAAATAATACAACAGTCTCCCCACCCAAATGGTGTGATGATCATGACCTCCCGTCCTCTTGACAAATGTGAGTTCTTATGTACTTATGGACAAACTACTAAATGGGAATATGCCTTTGGAAAGTAGGTCCCTCAATGATATTGAATATTTTGGTGATTCTAGTGTCATGAATAAATCCATTGGAAATTATTAATACATAAAAATCATGATGTGAATCATTGCACAAAACATTACCCCTGAAATCAATCATCATGCAAAACATTTTTTTAGAAAAACCTTTATATCACATATCATTAACAGGAGTCATATAATAAATAATTTTAGTTTAGAAGACTAGTGTAATTTTTTATGTAATGACCATGAGCCGTAATATAATAAAATTATAATAAGACCTAGATTTTTGTAAAACACATGATTATTGAATAATAATTTCCTTAATAGTAATGGTTTATTTACAACAACTGTCATAATGGAATGTTTTCACTTCCAAAAAAATCATAGTAATCATGGTTTACTCCATAACTAACATAGGGGAAATACTCTCTTACTAAACTGGGATCGCTACCTATTTCAGTTCAATTTTTCCCAGGATATATTCATTTTTACCAAATGCATTGGAGGGAGATATAAGTCCACCCTTCGCTAGTTATAATATTACCACATTACATGGATATAATGTAACAACCATCCTTGTTTATAGAATAACTAATATTCTTCATGAAAACGTGACAACCATCACATACTAAAAAACCTAAAAAGATGTTCCAAAATATCATAAAACTTTTTCATATTAATACCCAAAAAATAACCATGACTCATAAACACATTTTCTTTATATTCATAGGCTATAAAAAGAAAAAAATGATGATTTCATGGGATTAAGCCCCCATAAAATATTATGTTACATAAAATGAAATTATATTATATTTAAAATAATTTTTAGTGATCAAATTCAACATTTATTAAGAAAAATGTTAATATTTTGAAAATAACCTTTTAGAAAAAATAACATCACATAATAATTTAAAAAATCTAATCATTTAGAATACACCGGAAAAGTCAAAAATTAATCATTCATTAATTGATTGACCATGATCATGGAAAATAATTTTCATTCAATACATAATAAAATAAAAATTCCTTTAACATTTTTAGTTAAAGTCAAAGAAACCACATTCAGAAAATAAAAATAAGATTCATATAAATACAATTATTTTAAATTCAATTGTAAGAACCCAGTTATTGCTATAAAATACTTTGAAAATTTTCCTGATGTTATTCCAGAGTAGCGACATTAGACAACGTGCGATTCGGAGACCCGATGTGGCAGGAATTAAATTTCTAGTGTGTTCACACTAAGTATGCCAAATAAATTGGATAACTCCTAGATAGTGTTTCATTTTAGAAATATGAGTGTATGAATGGGTCTGAAATTGGGTGTTAACCATATGAATGACATAAAACATGTCGGAGCGGGGCGTTTGGACCCCTCGCTCGCTATCGGAACGTGAAATGGAAAAATTAAATAATTAATTTATTCGTTTAATGGTTAAAATCAAGAATCTCTTAAATGGTTGCTTGGATGGGAAAAAAGAGGGCACAGTTGTGTCCGAAAAGTGTTGTTTACCCTATGGGGGTGTAACTTTCATGGGCGTGGGCCTTCGGTGAAAAATGCCACCAGGGGCGTTTTTGTAATTTAGCGGCCTCAGGGATTAAGTTTTTTAACTTTTGAACGGGGCCACAGATTAAAATTCCAAGACTGACGTTGAGCTCCGAAGGTGGTTTTTACACTATGTGAGGTTTTATATTGACCGTGTTAGGGGTTTTGGACAAGAATGTTCTCAAGGGTCGAGTTTTTAATTAAAAAGAGTTTAAATACTTAAACTATACTCTCCCTCTCCCTCCATCCTCATTCCACCCCCTGACAAAACCCAACTCCATCAACCCTTCCCTCTCAACATCCTCCTCCACCTCCCTCCTCCGATCAAGGTGGCATCGAGCAGCGGGTGCTGTAGCGGCATGTGCGGTGAAGCTCCGAGCTCCGCCCACACAGTTAGGCAGTGTTAATTTTGAGTGTTAACACATGAACCCCTCTTTAAATGGGAAATATAGTGTCTCTATGCTTTCAGATTTTTTAGAAAATGTTGTGGATGCGATGAGACTAATTAGAGTGTCTCATCACATTTTTCGGATTGAAAATCCGAGTTCCGAGGAGGCTCGGGTGGCCTGCGGAAATTTTAATGTCAAAATGGAGTTTTTCCGGTGGCAAGGCAGAGCTCCGGTGGAAGCGTGCTGTGGTGAGGCTTTAGGCGGTAGGGGGAACAGGTTCTGGGATTCAGGCGGTAGGTGGCGCGGGCTCCCTTCAGAGAGATGGTGGGCAGTGGCCATGGGTGTCGGTCGGCAAGGCGGCCAGGACGCTGTGGGGGGGGGAAGGAGGAGGCTCTGGATGTAGTGTCACTGCCGAGCGGAGGTTCTGGGTGAGTGCGCACGACGCGGGGTGGGCCGGTCGGGTTGACACAGATGACCGGGGTCGTTGGTCCCCGGATCACAACAGGGACCCGCAACATGCGGGTCCCATGGGGAGTCAAGGCAGACTGGCTTAAGCCGGTCTGGGCCAGGAGACCCAGCCCGCGGTGAACCACATGACAGTCCTGGCGCGAGGTGGGCCGGCCAAACCAGCACGACCTTCCTATTTTCATCCTAAATTTCTTTTCAACAACTCTAAATTGCAAACCATAAACCGGATTCGCATGCCGTCTATGGCGACGCGTTCCTTGTATCGAGACGGATGTTTTGGGAAGGTCTCTGGAATTTTGAAATTCCAGAGATGGGGGCTCAGTGGCACGACACGTACGTTAAGTAGAACATGCGCTTTTCCCATGGATCTGGTTTTGGACGGCGCGGGCACATCCGCAGTACGTTTGGAGCTCCATCAGTGGCGTTGGGACCCCGGCGCCGAGGCGGACCTGTCCTGGGTGGTTTTAAGAGTTGAAACCAGACATAAGGCGTGGGACATAGGGACCATCTTTTGAGCTGCGAGCAACATTTGACAACTTTTTCATCAGACATCCATTCGGGGCGTGCGAGAAGACGATTCAAGGTGTTTTTCTGAGGGCATTACAATGTCGCAATCCTCCCGATTTAATTCCGCACAGCGGTGCGGGCCCCACGAGGGCCGTTTTGGGTGTTGGCAGTGATTTCTATCTCTATCCCCAAGTGTCTGTTTCAGACAAGTGGATAGTCAGTCTTGTGTACTTTTTCGAGAGAATCGCAATGGTGTGATCCTTTCATAGCTCTACAGGACCAAGATGTGGGCCCCATATAGCACCTCTTGTCTGTCGTATGGAAATATGCATCTTTTTCACTGGTTATTCATTCTATGCAAGCAAACAGTCAATTTAACATGTTTTTCCGAGGGGATCGAAATGGAGTGATGTGCCCGACCTATTCGGTGATGAGGCTTGGCACCACGGGATGTCATTCAGGCATAAAGCAGTGTTGGATGACTTTTTCATCGGATATCTACTAGAGGTGAGTAAATAGTCTATCTCACATGTTTTTCCACGAGTATTACAGTGGTACAATCTGTATGGATGTGCAGAGACTCATTCAAGATCTCATTAAATTTGGAAGCATGAAAGGTGTACCAGTGAAGGTTCTTCCTGTGGTATTTGTAGAGAACTGTTAGCATGTGATTGCATTAACTCTTGGGAGATTGAAGTAAATTATTAAAGAGATGTGGTTGTACATGCTAGGGCCTTGGAGGATGCAGGTTAGCGAAGTTACATTTACACATTTTTGCGTTGAAATTGGGTTCCATGTGCACAATAGCCCTTGGGCAGGAAATGAGGTATACTCTTGGAGTATACAGGACTACTAGGAAGTACATGTTGTAGTTTTTACCTAAAAATGTGTGTGCACATGGTTTGGAGATGAGTTGGTGCCACACATCATGTCGGCCCCTTGTCTTGTCCGTGTACTACTTTACGTACCATTGACCACTCATGACATAGAGGGTCTTTCTATTATTGATGTTTAGACCAGCAGGGTTGAGTGGGTTCCCCCTAGTCCTGTTCTCGATGTTTTAGACCAACAAGGATGATTGGTTTCCCCTAGTCATGTTCTCCACGGTGATCGACATAGTTGTTGGGGTTCTCCTTTTCCTTTATCCGTGTGGGCTTTTAGTATCACGTCCCTTTGAGTTCCCTGGTAGGGTTTGGTGGATCCGGTGGGACCATTACATTACGCGGGCATCGATTCTCTACCCAGGAGGTTGTTTCTAGTAGGGATGGCCAGAACAGTTCTGGGATACCCTCTAGTAGGTCTAGGTAGTGGGTCACCTATCAAATTCTTCCAGGTCTACCCTCCAGCAGAGACTGGGCAATGGGTCGCCTGTCGACTTCTTCCCAGTCTACCCTCCAGTAGAGACTAGGTAGTGGGTCCCCTGTCGACTTCTTTTGGGTCTAGACTCCATCAGAGACTGGGTAGTGGGTTGTATATCAACTTCTTCCCAGTCTACCGTCCAGCAGAGACTGGCCAGTGGGTCGCCTATCGACTTCTTCTTAGTCTACCATCCAGCAGAGACTGGGCAGTTGGTCGCCTGTCGAATTCTTCCAGGTCTACCCTATTGCAGGGATACGTAGTAGGTCACCTGTTGACCTCTTAGGGTATACCCTCCAGAAGGGACTGGGTAGTGGGTTTCCCGATGACTTCTTTCAGACTCACTTCTTTATTCTAGGCCAGTATGTGGGTTTTCATCATGACTATCGGAGCGGGACCCTTGTTTTTACGGGTCAGAAAGGTGACAACTTTGACTTTGAGAAGACTTCTCGACTGTATGAAAATGACAAGGTGTATTCTAACATTCCCTATAACTATCATGTATGAGGGGTACTTTCCCCACCGAGACACATCCTTGTAATGTGACCAAAAACCACACGGATGAGTAAGTACCGCCCAAAGAGGATAGTGTCGAGGTGAGGTGATATGAGTCCCTTGACTTGTAGTTCGGGGAAGACAAGTGGGATACTGGGCATCGATGGTGTTTACCACTGGGACTGTTGGCTACTCACTTTATTGGGATAAGCTACGGGATAAAGATCCCCTAAAGATCTTGTTGGGATTCTTGATTGAGCATATGTATATACCTTGTTCCAGTACCCAATCCTTGGGTTTTGGATAATCCCCTTCCAAGAGAGTTGAAGACATGGGGGGTATGCCACGTGCTTTCTATGACTAGCTTCTTGTGGTTGGATGAGTCTACTCTCCTACTATAGGCAGTGAAGACTCGACGAGAAGTTTATCTTCTCACCGCTTGTAGATCCTTGTGTTTGGACGCATCGACTTCCTTCCTCTTGTTTGGGTGATCTATAATCTTTACTTCACTTTAGTTGTACTCATTAACTTTCCCCATTTGATCTACTACTCACCACTACAGTACCTCCTTTGTTTCTCTCTCGAGCCTTCGGGGCATCCTACCATGTATTTATATACTCACCCCTGCTTGGGCATTGCCCGCACTTGGTGTGCCTTAGCAGATGATGGACATGTTTTTCATGACTTCAGAGGAGCTTAGGATTTAAAGAGCTTGGACAGTGTGTGGTGGTTATAGTTGGGTTCCTGGTCTGGGACCCTCCCACCTATTTACTTTTTTTTTACCTGTTTCTGGGTTGTGCCTATTTTCTAGTTGGGCGCATGTTTCCCCCTTTTCTTTTTTGTTTACCATCAGCACATACTTTGTACTATTTAGTGGTCGATTCACTCTTTGTTGTTGTTTATAGTAGTTGGTACAATACTTTATCTTTTACTCTACACTATTTCATTGAGTGGGTTTCCTGTATCTGCAGAGGTACTAAGGAAAATGGATCCTTGATTTGTTTAGCCTTCGACACTTATCGCCAGCCCCTGGCCTATGGAGGCGGGCTTGGGGAAGTTGCGTCTCGAGCCTGGGTAGGGTCGGGTCGTGGGAAAGTGGTATCAGAGGTTGTTCATTCCTTGGGATGTTGTGTGGATGTCCCTAAAAAGGAATTTTTTGGGATTTAGGGAAACCGTGTCAACGGGTCTCGATAGAGGCTTTCAGGCCAGGGAGTCCAGTGATGGTGTGGCAGCCGACGTATCATTTCACCAGGACCCTGATAACCCGCTTGTCGACTCGGCATGCTGAGACACCCATTGTAGGGAAAATTGGTTTCTGCATCACATAGGATTGAGTCATTGACTGTCCTTATTGAGTCAGCTCCCCAATGTTGTTACTATTATATAAATATATTCTCATCTGACCATGACACTCCATGATAACATTCAGGATGTATCTATGAAGACATCCAGCTAGGATACCAGCTTTGGTTCGTGATGATGACCCTATGAGATTTGAGGCGTCAGTCCAGGACCTATCATGCGAGTCCCTTCCTCTAGGTGGGACAGTAGTAGCGGCCCCACCTAGTGAGTAGCAGACAACTACATTAGATTAGACAAAGCTTGAGCACAAGTTTAGCACACTCTGTGAGTTCCACCGATAGTGACCGATGAGGTTCAGTGGTGAACCAGACCCTCAGACAATAGAGATTTGGCTTGGGAGTGTGGTTCTCCTTTTCAGGCTTGTGCAGAATCTAGAAGATTTAATAGTGGCCTTGGCCGCCAGCCTTTTCCATGGAGCATATGGGCGTTGGTGATGTCTGGTGACTCAGTTACTTGATGAGTCGTCACATTCGTGGGGCGACTTTCAGCTGCTCTTTTGTGAGGATTTTTACCCCCCCTGCTTACACTCCTTTCAGATACAGGAGCTCCTACAGTTTCAACAGGGAGTGATTATGGTGACTATGTATGTGACTAGGTTCACAGATAGTGCATACTTTTACCCATACTTGGTCCACAATAGATTCATCTGAGTGCGGAAGTTTGAGCAGGGTCTCCACAGAGAGATTCATTCTATCATAGTACCCTTGGGCATTCCCAATTATGTCGGGGTGCTAGAGAAGGAGCTGGTGATAGAGAGCTTCCTGCACATTCTTCAGTTTGTGGTGGCAGTAGGCTAGATACAGTCGAGATGTCTTCCGCAGATAGAGGGCGTCGGCTGAAAGAACATCGATGCTGGTGGATTTCCGATAACCAGACTCAGGGGCGTGTTCGTACACCATAGTGGCACCGGAGGGCACCAGTGCAGCCTTGATAGAGTTTGTTTTATGCATGCAATGAGTGAGTTGATTTGGCATGGGATTTCCTGACCATTAATGCTGAGAACGTCGGGCAGGCAGCAGGCGCACCACCACGACAGAGGCAGCGCCGTGATGGAGTAGTGGCCAGAGAGGTTATGGCAACCCGGCCTTTTCTTACATTACCATTACATCATTTCAAAGATAAACATCATAATAATATTACACATAGTGGATCCAAAGGCTTAGTGTCTTGGGAAAACATGGACCACACATAACAAATACAACATCTATATTAAACATTTATTTAATTTCTTCTTCTCTAGATTCTTATTAGAACTTCTCTTCTCCTTAGTATATGTAGCCGCCTGAGGATATACATTAAATGGAGTGACCTAGAATCCCAGTAAGAGGATAGATAAGAACAATATATCATGGGGTGATCATAATCATAACATGGGAAAAAGATCATGAACATGAGATGAAGCATAAATATAAGACTTGGAATGTGGCAATGCATAAAAATGAAACATCATGGCTTATTGGTTAACTACCACACAGACTTGTGAACCAAGCTATAATCTTGTTCACACATCATTTCACATTTAATCGTGAGATTATCTCTTTACCCAATGCATTGTAGCGCTATATAATTCCGGGCGCACCCGTCACATCATAACATTATCATTATCATGCTTTCCACATGAAACACATATAAAAAATTAACATAACTAACCCATGTAAAGGAATGTGTTTCATCTCATATGAACACATTCATAAACTTTGGGTTCCCAAAATAAATAGAGAATAACATACATGTTTCAAGAACCGTTCACTTTGAGGGAGAAGTAAAAGGTGTGTTCTTAAAAGAAGAATTCTTTTAAAAAAAATTGTTTGACAAATAAACCAGTGACAAACATGTATATATTATAAAAAGAAAATAAAATTATGAAAAAATGATCTCTAGGGAGTAAACATATCAAAAATAATTGAGTAAAAGAGGGAGAACCCGAAGGATGAAAGTTGGGTTTGAGAATTTCCCCTTACCTTGTACCCAAATGCCTCCTTCTCTTTAATGTCCAGTATAATGAAATTATATTCGTTAATCAGAATTAAAGAAACTTGTGTACATTAATATGGTTTATTATTGTTTCATTATGTGAACTTATGTGCCTTTGTATGAGTTATAGCATTTAAAAACATTATTTGGGGATGTTTGTTTTTATGGTTTTCTTGAGTGGTTCACTTCTATTCATAAATTGACGTTTCTGTAGAACATGGGTAAACATCCAGAACTGATATTACATGTTATTAATGATATTTCAAGATTTTGGATGATATTATAATGAATAAAATTATATCCACATGGATGAATCATTATATAAGAATTAAATGACGGTTATTTGGCTAAATTTTGGCGGTTTTTTTGGATCACAACGAACTAGTTTTAACATATCACTTAGTAATATGTCCATAGGTTATTTCCATAACTTTTAATAGGAAATAAAACATATAAAATATATTGGGTCAACCATTAAAATGGTTTCATGTCCATATCTGAAGGTAGAAATGGAATAAGAAAGCTCGTCGTTCTTGAAGGTGATTAATTAACACCTCATGAACAACATTCTCTTTAATAAAATAAAAAGAAGAGGTAAATGGGGTTGGATGATATAATATCCCATTAGAATCATAAAATTACAGAATATGTATAATACTATACTTACAATACAATTTGGATGATGGTAGGTGGGGAGAGATCATGATATGAACATGAACTTGAATGGAAATTAAAGGAGAAGAGGGAGGGAAATTACCTCTAAAATCCTTCTCTTGAGAACCTTCTTAAGGGCCTATGCATGGTATTTATATGAGACCAGAAGCTCTTAGACGTGGGGGAGGGGATAGGTAAGGTGTTTGGGCTGAGTTTAGAGAAGGATTAGATCTTGAGAGTTGTGAGGAAATGGGGGTGTGAAGGGTGACTTTTATAGTGGAGGGGAGAGTGGTTTCCTTAATATAAAATTCATTAGTTTATTAATTTCCCCTAAGAAAATGAATAGTGATACTTGGATGACCAAGACTAGTAATTTTATAATGTAATCCCAAAAAAAGTTGGCTTACATCAGCAGAACATCACACATGACCCTAAAATTAGCTTATTTATCATATTTTGTAAATTACGGTATTTCACTATTCATAAAAAATTCATGTATCTCAGAAAACTCCCAAAAATTTACCCCAACCAATTTGAAATGTTTAGAATCCAAAAATGAAGTCCATTTTTCAAAAATAAATTTCTAAATATTACTAATTTAATATTTAATTAAAATCATAATTTACTTAAAAAACAGTTTTTATGATTAAAACTGATTTTATAGTGCTTTAAAAAATTACGTAGGGTCTTATAAAATTATTTAAAAACTATAAGTCATTGATTTCATAAATAATGAATACATTCAAAGAAAATAAATTCTACTTTAAATTAATTAATTATTTATAAATAATTATTTATGACTTACGAAATTCCAAAACGTTTACTAATGTCAAATTATCACTTTCTATGATATATAAATTATATTTAATTATTCATAGGTAAGGTTACTCTTATGTTGGTTGATTTACTATTCATAAGGGTCATATTACTATTCATAATTGTACGTTAATATTCCTAAGGGTACTTTATGATTCACCAAAAATTATTTATGTTTTATTAGACTCCAAAAATGATCTTGAACACAACCGTTTGTGTCGGATTTTCAAAATTCCAAACATAGGAGTGAAAAACTTTTGTTTAAAGGTCACTTATTACATAGTAGTTCATTTTTGTTTTTATGACATAAATATAAGAATGGAATTTTCTCTTGAAAAACATTGGGTCGTTACATTCTTCCCCCCTTAAAGAATTTTGCCCCCGAAATTTCACTTTACACAAACAGGTGAGGGTACTTCTCCTACATTTCCTCTTCTGGTTCCCATGTTGCTTCCTCAAATTTATGGTTCCTCCACAACACATTTTCAATATGGGTTGTCTTGTTGTGTAGAACCTTATCTCATCAATCCATAATCTTTACTGGCTTCTCCTCATAGAAGAGATCATCTTTCAGCTGCACCACCTCTGAGTTTAGTACATGTGAGGGGTTTGGTATGTACATCCTCAGTAGTGATACATTAAACACATCATGAACATGAGCCATATTTGGTGGAATTTCAAGATGATAGGCCCCAATTCATATACGGTCAAGGATCTCAAAGGGGCCAATATAAATTGGGCTTAGATTCCCTTTCTTCCTGAATCGCATGAATCTATTCCATGGAGATATTTGAAGGAAGACATTATCGCCAACATCGAACTACAAGTCCCTCTAGCAGTTTTCAGCATATCTCTTTTGCCAACTTTGAGCATCTTTGAAGTGTTTCTGGATGACTTGAACCTTCTCTATCATCTCTTGAACATGTTCGCATCTAAGTAGATTTCTTTCTCTAACTTCATCCCAACAGGTTGGAGTTATTAATCGCTTTCCATACAGAGCCTCATATAGAGCCGTCTAAATACTAGAGTGGAAGCTATTGTTGTATGAGAACTCAACCAATGGGAGATGCTGATCCCAGCCACCATTGAATTCAAGAGAGCATGCTATTAGCATATCATCAAGCATCTGAATAGTCCTTTCAGATTGGCCATCGATTTGGGGGTGATAGGCCGTGCTGAAATTTAATTCAGTACTCAAATCATGTTGAAGGGTCCTGCAGAATTTAGATATGAACCTTGGATCACGGTCAGAGACAATTTACAGTGGAACACCATGCAATATCACCACATCCTTCACACATATCATTGCAAGTTGATCAAGCGAGAGATCTTACAGAATAGCGATAAAATGGGCAGTCTTTGTGAGTCGGTCAACCATAACCCATATCGCATTATTTCCCTTTGACGTCTTCAAGAGACCCGTGACAAAGTCCATAGTAACGTTTTCCCATTTCCACATGGGTATAGGCAATGGCTACATCATAACCTTGGACTTTTGATTCTCAACATTAACATGCTGACATACCAAGCACCTTGAAATATATTCCACAATATCCTTCTTCATGTAATCCCACTAGAAGTGTTCTCAGAGATCACAATACATCTTGGTACTCATAGGATGGATAGCGAATGTTGAGCTATGAGCATTTTCCAATAGCTCATTCTTTATCCTGGGTGATGAAGGCACACAAAGCCGCGTTGCAAACCAAATCACACCATCATCATTGATATGGAACTCTTGTAGCTTCCCTTCTTTTACAACATTCACCCTCTTTTGTATCTCCAGGTCATCCCATTGTGTTTCCTTAATATTCTCTTGGATGAATCGTTGAACAATCATTTGTGAAAAGTAGGATGTATCCCCTGCCCTAATGATTTTCAAATCCATTCTTTGCATATCCAAGAAGATATGGTCTTTCTCAGTCTGAAACACGGATAGAGTAGCATGATCTTTTCTTCTTAGAGAATTAGCTACCTTGTTCTTCTTTCCAGGACGATAGTGAATAGAGAAATCGTATTCCTTGATTAGCTCTAACCAACTCTTTTGATGCATGTTGAGATACTTTTTTGAGAATATATACTTTAGGCTCATGTGGTCAGTGTATATGTCACACTTATCGCCATAAATTTAGTTCTACTAGAATTTCAAGGGAAAAATCAAGGATGCCATCTCTAGATCATGTGCTGGTTAGTTCTGCTCATGGATCATCAACTGTCGTGAGGCGTAGGCTATCACATTATCATTTTTCATGAGCACACAACCCAAGCCATTCTTCGAAGCATCACTGTATATCACAAAACTTTCTCCACTTTTCGGTAGTTTGAGTAAAGGTGTAGTGATCAACCTTATCTTTAGCTCCTTGAAGCTTCCCTCACATTCTTCCTTCTAGACATACATTACCCATTCCCTTGTTAACTTATTTAGCGGGCTTGAAAATCGTGATAATTTTCTCAAAACACCTTGGTAGTACCCTGCTAATCAAAGAAAACTATGGATTTATGTGACACTAGAGGGCCTAGGACATTCCTCAATCGCCATTGTCTTTGAAGGATCCCGAGAATTTCCCTCACTTGTGATCACGTGCCCCAAAAACGTGACTTGATTCATCCAAAAGTCACTCTTTCTGAACAGGGCATACAACTTCTCCATTCTCAATGTCACCAACAAAAGTCTTAGATGTTCTTTATGTTCCTCCTTTCTCTTAGAGTAGATGAGTATATCGTCGATGAACACTACCACAAATTTTTTGAGGTAATTTCTAAAGACTCTATTCATCAAATCCAGGAAGATTATAGGGGAATTAGTATGTCCAAAGGGAATGACCAAAAAATCATAGTCCCCATACCTTGTACGGAAGGAAGTCTTCTGAATATCTTACTTCTTCACCATTACCTAATGATATACAGAACGAAGATCCACCTTTTGTAATGACCCAAATACAGAGCCACTCAGCTAGTGCCCCGTGCCCAGTTCTCCACTTACCCTTAAGCATATTTCCCCAAACACCAGAGGCTACCGACTAGTAGTGAGGGCCTTGGTAGGTTATTGGGGAAACTATGCCCTCGTTTGGTAAATTATACGAAGAAAAAGGAAATAAAAATCAATAGCAGAAGTAGTGAACAGCATACAATAACTAAAAATAACAACTGAGGGAATATTTAAATAAATAATGACGCATCATGGTATATATGCCTATGGAAAGGAGAAAACACAAAAACGTGCTTGAATACAACTGAAAATAAGTACTAAAATGAACCGCAACTCCAGCATCCATGCAAGCCTATGATCGGTCTTATGCTCTCCAGCTCCAACCCGCAATCAGGTACCTGAATTAGAAGGGCCACAATCCCTATCCACACATGAAACCATATAACCTATTTGGGCCGAAAATCAAGACCCAAACAGGGTGTGAGACTAATCCCAGTAGGCAATCACCACAAGATCTGTGGCCTACGGTCAATTAGTAATATAGCACAAGTAAAAGAAATAAATGCAGTAGGGAAACAAAGGTACACTAAAGTAAAAATCCTACAAATCTCCATTCAAATTATTTTATTAATTTAAAACAATCATTCAATTATAAACCAAGGAATCTAGAAAAAAAATATTTCCAAGGCAAAGAAAGTAACACAACAAGTATCTCAGCAGACTACCTAAACAGCAAGCAGTACAAAACAAAATCTTATTCTTTGGCTTAGTGGAGTCGTCACAAATAACCACACAAATATTAATACTGACTCTCTCAGTGGCTCCTTCTAGTAGACCCCTATAGTCAAATAATCATACAAGGCACGGCCACTCTGGGAAGCTCTCACCGTCAATTCCCATATGGTCTTGCAACGATAGCTAGAAACTCTCTGAGGAAGCACGTACGTCTAATTCCTCCTGTGGTCTCGATACATGCGTAAACTAATGAAACTCTTGGAAAAAACAAAGTCCAATTCCGATATTTCCTATGTACGAAACTAATTTATAACAGACTCTCTATAGAAGCCCTAAATTGTCAATTCCCTCCTTAGTCTACCACACCAGGTTCACATAGCCTTGAGAAGTCTAGTCGTGCGTAATCGACTGTCAGCATCCCTAAGTTCAACACCCACTTGGATAAAAGCTACAATGCATCAGAAGCATATAAATAGTAGGAAATACAAGCAATGATTTATATTAAGGCAGGAAAACAATGCTACACGGTATGCCTCATGACAACCTAAGCCAAATAGTGATAAATAGCCAAAACATAGAGAAAGACCCATGGGGTGATCCTAAATCATGCATCCAAGAAATTATCAATCATCTAATAACCTCAATCACATAAGAAATCTAAGTCAGATAAAAAATGGAATAAAAATCCCTAACCCTGGATACCTGATACATGGGTGTCTGACACTTTTTGGACAAAAACCCAAAGACATTCAAAATAGGGCAACAACCCACCTACCTCGATCCTAGAAGATTGCTATTCTTTTCCTCGGCCTGTGAATCGTCCTAGAACAATGTAAATCTTCAAAAATGCCTAAAACATTCATCCTCAGATAACTCTCACAAGAGGAGGAATCAAGAAACATAGCCAAAGAAGAACTAAGGACTCGACGCTGCAATTATATTGCTACCAACAGTGTTTGATTCAGACAACTGGTGATGGATCGGTGGCTCCGAGAAGAATCGGCCTCCTCGGACGCAATGGATGGGATTAGGCAAAGAAGAAGACATAAACAGGGATTAGATGTGACACAGGTACGATTAATGAAATAAAAAGAAAATTACAGTGAGTGTACTTCAAGGGTACATGACGTGTAGTCTCCCTTTCCATACACCGCATTAAGCGGCCTCCACCTCATCGCTACACCCCGTGTGACTGGCCCGGACACAGCCACCATACGGCCTCACGTGGGAGAAATGTACACGATGTGTACTTGTAAAGTACATGGCATGTACTTAATAAATTTTCAGATTTTTCTTGTTTTTCTCAAAAAAATATTATAAAAGGAAAACATACCTTAAAAGAATGTCCGGGTTCATACAAACTTCCCTCCTTAAAGAAATTCATCCCCGAATTTCCATAACAAGGTGGAGAAGAATAAACCATGAACAACTCTGGCCACTGTGATCGCATATCGGCATCCCCCTCCCAAGTCTCGTTCTGCACATGGTCGTGCTGCCAAAGCACCCGTACCAGAGGAACATACCGGCCACAGAGTACCTTTTCACTACGATCAACAATCCTGATAGGATTCTCCTCAAATGATTCAACCTACTCCAGCTCAACCTCCTTGGGTCAAAAAACATGAGGCGGGTCTGAGAAATAACGTCAAAGCTAAGAAACATGGAAGACGTCATGCATAGCCTGATATCTCTGAAGTAACTACAACCTATTCGAAACCGGGCCGACACTCTCGAGAACCCCAAACGGCCCGATGTATCTTGGTGAAAGCTTACCCTGTCTTCTGATCCTCTTGTGTCCCATACTCGGGGTAACACATAGGAAAACCAAATCTTTGACCTCGAACTACAGAGGTCGTCTCTGCTGATTAGCATAATATTTCTAACGAGACTAGGAAGTAGCCATCTGTTGAACTCTCTCTGAGATGGTTATTTTAATAATCCCAAATCATTGTTTTATTCCTAACAATTTAGTATTTTGTTCAATTTGTTAAAAATGTGTTTATATTTGTTTGATTCATGTTTACATGTGTTTATCTATGTTAATATATGTTTTACTGTTGACATGGAAGTATTCTCGAATCAAACAGAATGTTTGTGAAAATTCCATGTTTTTTTGTAACACCCGAGATATTTATGTTATATAAATCATCAAAGGAATCTTTTTCTACACAACACTTTCTTGGCTTGCTTTACACGAAATCACAACCTTCCTCGATAGCTTGCATCGTACGCAATACCGAGTTTCACTAAACAACGATATGCTATTAAAATATTATTAAAACTAGCCGTTATGAATAGTAATAACCACTTTTTGAAATTTTATAAATTTTATTTTTCAAAATGGACTTCATTTTTGGATTCGGAATATCGAAATTAGCCTAGGGTGAAATTTTGGTATTTTTCTGAAAACTTTCAATTTTTGATGAATAGTGAAACCACTAAGTGGTAGGTTAAAAATTGAATTTTTCATAAAACTTAATTTTACCGCTTCTGTGAGCGGAATTTCAAAAATCCAAGAGACACGGTTAAAATCAAGGACTAAAATTTGGTTCAATGAGATGAAATTAATTTTTGGTGAATAGTATCTTTTTACTTTTTTTACCCCGGTAAATATTAAATAGGGTAATTAAGGGTAAAGATGATATTATTATTACCCTAACACATATACTAATTCTATTGGATAAGTGTAATTCGACCAAAAACAAACTTAGGAATAATATATGACCATTTAGGCCCACTTGGATTAGATTAGGACATTTATTATTAATTTATTTAAAGAATGGTTAAAATAGTTAAAATCAAAGTTTAATAAGTAAATAATATTTAATATGGGGTTATACATAAGATAAATTCGACTATAAATATTAATGAGAAAGATAAAAATATTTCCTACATAATGGGATATTATTTGTAATTTTTAGACATTAAATAATTTAATTTATTTATGACACAATTATGATGCAATAATTATCTTATTAATGAAATATTGACTTAATTGATGTTATAAACAACAAAATAAATAGAATTTGAGACTTTTTATGAATACCACCAATTTTATAGGTTAATATGACATGTTAGTATTGATTTAATTAACTTGGTTAGAAATAATAATTCTGTTATGTTTTTCAGAAAAATCAATTACTAAATAGTGTCAAAATTGACATAAAATAGTTTGTAAAACAAATATTATATTGGTAATTGTTAATTTATTTCTAAAAATCTATGGTTTGGAAAAGTGATGTAAATAAGGTTATATATATTAATAATAAACAACATGGGGTTCTTTTGGCTGCTTATAGTACGTTTATTAACCTTATAGTATAAGAACACAAGAAGACATGGTAAAAGTAAAATTATTTAACTTAATGTTAAATCTAAATGATAAGGTTACAATAGGAACCTAAACGTGACTAAATTCTATTGGATAAGATTATTTCGACCCATACCCACCTTATCTTCTAAATATATCAATTTGGAGCTATTTAAAACCGAAATTGACTTTATAATAAAAAAATAGTTTTAATTATTCCAAAGGTGCCCCTCTCCTCCCTTATAAAAGGATACCTCCTCCCCCTCTTCCTCACACCACTTAGAGCCTTCAAGATCGGCCGAACACTGCCACTTTCTCCTCTCCACTTCCCTAGAGACATCCTAGAGGTTCTGGTCTTCTTCCAAGACCAATTTTAGTGCCTTAAAAGAAGGTCTCAAAGAAGCACTTCAAAGAAGAGGTAATGTCCGTTACCGATTCTTTCATCTTTATTTCTTCTTCCACTTCTTCTTCTTTAGATGTTTCATTATGAAGTAATAACATATGTATTAATCATATACTGATATGTTATTATAAGTATTAAACAACCCTATTTCACCATCTATCCATCCTACGGAAAAAGAAATCACCGCGCGTGCGTACGTACGGAATACCGTCTCCACGTCGTGGTGTAATCTATTTTCCACCACCACCTTACATGGATGGGTATAATGGTGTAAATAATGACCATATATGACTATTATGTAGTGATATTGATTCTTAAATAGTATACATACACTCCAATACAATTCCACGATCATAGGAACAATATCATCACTCGTGCGTACGTACGGAATACCGTCTCCACGATGTGATGCGACTCGTTCTACATGATCTTCATTTCATAATGATTATATAAATGAATTGAATGAATGAATATGATATATATTACACTAATACCATTCTTCAAATGAGGTATCTATAACCCAAAGAAAAGTATAAGAATTTATTCGACAAAACACACATAAGAACAAAATGTTATAAACACCCGAATAACAAGTAGCAATGAAATATTACTACTAAGAAGCTAAGAATATGACCATATATGATATCATAAAAATAAGTATGATTCTGGAATAAGTCAATAACATTATTTAAATCATTATAAAGGAGTTTCCGACACTTACAAAGAAAGTCGGACCTAAGGTAAGGGAAATATCACAATCTCATTTTTATCCGAGATTGTTTATACTTTAGTATTTACTGGGGTGTATTTTATCATCCACATCCATGTTTCCTCAATATGTAATTTTTATATCCTTATACAATAGTTTATATTAAATTTTACCCTTCGGTGAGTTTTTAGTAAAAGATATGAAAGGAATCTTTTGTCATTTTTCATATGAGGTACTTTTTTCACTTTTCCGACAAAAGTACAAGAAGAATGTTTTTTTAACTTATACTGCAAGAATGGATTTTAAAACATTATTTCCAAGAATCTTCCTTTATAATATTTCAAGTTTATTTTTAATCAACTTCATTTAGTTTATAATTGTATGACATGTTAAGAAAAGAAAAGTGTTTTTGAAGTATAAAGAATATTTTCCTCAAGAATGGAGTTCAAATATTTTATCAAAAATATTTTCCATCTAAGATAATATAGGGTTCTGTTTTTATCCCTATTATTAAATTGATTTGATTATGTTTTGAGGGAATTATTTTTATGAAGTTGTTTACATTATATGATTTTTTTTATGATGTCATGATGTTTCAAGAATCCCATTTTTGTTACTAGTGTTATGCGATGATGTATGATTTATGATTATGTGGCACACATAAGAAAGGATTCATTATAAGATGGGTGGGACCTATATATCCCTCCAATGCATTGGGTAAAGATTTATATCTCATGAGATAGACATGGCTGGAATGGAAGGTTATTTCAGTTCAGTGATACAGGACTGAAACGAGGAGTGAACTCGGTTCAGAAATGGACTTTGTCCGCTAAGATAGTCATGGCAATGAGTCATGACAAACAAGAAATGATTTTCCATGATTATGTGTGCATGCCACAAAGTTTCAAGTTTTATGTTATGATTATGGGGATCTCATTTTCACTTCTATGATTTATTCCATGTTAAGATATTATGATCTCTTTTGCAGGTTATGATTTTCAAAAAGATATGATATGATTTTTATTTCTTATTTGCCCTTGCTGAGCATTTGAGCTCACCCTTTTATGTTTTCTTTTCCCCAGGATATAAAGAAAGGTTTTAGGTAAAAAAAGGGAAGATCTTTATAAAAGATATTGAAGATCTTTCACCATGATTAGAAGATTATATTCCGAGTTTCCAAAGACACTAAACTATTACGGTCCTTCTGTGTCTGTTTTTGTTATGTTCTAAGTATTTAGCAAATGTAATTTAATGTCAATGTACGTCAAGATACGGGTCTCTACAGTTGGTATTAGAGGAAAAGTTTAGTCAACCTTTGGAAACTAGGATACGAAAACATTAGTGAGATCCCTAGAGATATTTCTAAGGTATGTCTAGGGATGTCCCTAAGGACAAGTATACGTATAGGATATAGTCCTAGAACTATGGTAACGATATTAGATTAAACCAAAGATGTTAGATATTGAAGTTACTCCCCCTTTATTATGATTTTTGCCTCTCACACTATTCTTTTGGGTTTTAGAAAATGGCTGGAAACAAGATGATTCATGATAATGGAGGATATGATGGACAATGGACTGATATTCTTCATGAGCAACCAAATGAAATGGGATTTGGAAGTCCAAACATCATTATTATGCCGAATCATTCATCGCGATATATGATTAACAGAGTAAAATTTAGTGGTATGCCTAATTCATCAAAGAAGAGGAAGATAAACTATTATGCATGTTCGCATGTTGAGAATCATAAATAAAGGAAGATTGAGATTTCTAACGAAGGGAAGAAGAACCTTGAGGAATACCTCAAATGGTGGGACCGATGTTATCTGTGTGGAGAAAAGGGTCATAGAGTGACAGACTGTTATGGAGTTCAATGTCTTATTTGTGGAGAACATGAGCATTACCCAACTAAATGCCCGGACCTAAAAAGTTATTTCTAAATCAAGGAAGGACTTATTCCAGGAAAATCATTGATATGGATGGACTGAAGTGTTTATGTATTGGTATTCAAGAATAATTTTGTTGAGGTACTTTTATGGTGTATTGAAATATTTATTTATTGGTATATTGGGGTTTTCAATAATTTTAAGGTACTGGTAACCATGAAAAGTGATTAAAATATTTTGGAAAGTAGATGATATGCACATAATGAAAGGATAAGGAGAAAATTAAATGTTTGACAGTATTCATGAGCTCATGATTGATATAAAGACTAAGTGATATCATGGTTTGAGTATATAAAATTTTGAGGATTTTGGTATGTGGAAAGTGTTAACTTTTAATTGCATTCATGTTTTCACTAAGGTTCAATGGGTATTCATTCTTCAAGAGAATACATGATTAAGGTATTCACATGTTTGTAATTTGACATATCTAATGATATAGGGGGGATAAATGATGGCATTCACGTGATTATTCTGTGACATTTCTAGTAATCAATTTTTTTATACTATGAGCGTGGACCGAAGTATTTTAGATAAGTCTAAAGATTAGAATGGATTATGTTGGTCATAAGTTAGGATAAAACGTTTTTCGATATTATTGATGGGATATTATAGTAATATATATTTCGAAAAAGGACAACCTACAGGACGGGCGACAGCCCATCGCGTCGGACAAGGCTGTGGGAATCGAACCCACAACCGAAGTGCGACTAGCCTTTATCGCCTACCACTGGCCTACAAGAAGTCCCTGTTTAGTAGAAACTAGTTTTATTATATTAAGCAGTATGATATATGAAGTATATGTCCATTTTAGGAACCATATATGATTAATCTCACTATATAATGACTTATGTATATTTAATAACTTTTGCTAACCTTTTGTTCGAGACAGATGGAATGACCTGTCATTCTATCACATGATCTGCTAACACTTCATGAATAACAAATTCAACTTCATTTATTTAAGAGATGAAGTAGAAATTGGTCAAGGAACGAACAACAGTGAGATTGTACCAAAATAAAGTAAGTATTTATTCTAATTCAAACTCTTCAACTTTAGGGAAACGATCTTGAAAACCAAAAATGTTGTCCTAGTGCTCTTATATCTGATTAATCAGATGGTACCTTAGATCGTAAAAAATTTATGGATTTGTGATGGTTGGCTTTTCCATAGCCATGTTCTCTACCACTCTCCATCAGAACATGATGGTTAGATTTTTCTTACATATCCATATTTTCACCTATGTGGAAACCCAGTGATTAGTTTATTTGGGTAACCATTACGTTTCAAACGTTCGTTTTATAAAGATTGGTTTTGGTATTCCTTTTTACGATGTGGGTTTCTGTTAAATAAACTTTCGAATAGTAAACCATTTATAACCCCGATGAATTTCGAGGGAGAAATTAATTTTAAGGGGGGTAGAATGTAACACCCGAGACTTTTATGTTATATAAATCATCAAAGGAATCTTTTTCTACACAACACTTTCTTGGCTTGCTTTACACGAAATCGCGACCTTCCTCGATAGCTTGCGTCGTATGCAATAACGAGTTTCACTAAACAACGATATGCTATTAAAATATCATTAAAACTAGCCATTATGAATAGTAATAACTGCTTTTTGAAATTTTATAAATTTTATTTTTCAAATTGGATTTCATTTTTGGATTTGGAATATCGAAATTAGCCTAGGGTGAAATTTTGGTATTTTTCTGAAAACTTTCAATTTTTGATGAATAGTGAAACCACTAAGTGGTAGGTTAAAAACTGAATTTTTCATAAAACATAATTTTACCGCTTCTGTGAGTGGAATTTCGAAAATCCGAGAGACACAGTTAATATCAAGGACTAAAATGTGGTTCAATGAGATGAAAATAATTTTTGGTGAATAGTAACTTTTTACTTTTTTTTACCACGGTAAAAAGTAAATAGGGTAATTAAGGGTAAAGATGATATTATTATTACCCTAACACATGTTCTAATTCTATTGGATTAGTGTAATTCGACCGAAAACAAATTTAGGAATAAAATATGACCATTTAGGCCCACTTGGATTAGATTAGGACATTTATTAATAATTTATTTAAAGAAGGGTTAAAATAGTTAAAATCAAAGTTTAATAAGTAAATAATTTTTAATATGGAGTTATAGAGAAGATAAATTCGACTATAACTTTTTATTAGAAATCTAAAATAATTTCCTATATAATGGTATTTTATTTGTAATTTTTAGATATTAAATAATTTAATTTATTTATGACACAATGATGATGCAATAATTATCTTATTAATGAAATATTGACATAATTGATGTTATAAACACCAAAATAAATGTAATTTGAGACTTTTTATGAATCTGACTAATTTTATAGGTTAATATGACATGCTAGTATTGATTTAATTAACTTGGTTCGAACTAATATTTCTGTTATGTTTTTCACAAAAATCAATTACTAAATAGTTTCAAAATTGACATAAATTAGTTTTTAAAACAAATATTATATTGGTAATTGTTATTTTATGCCTAAAAATATAAGGTTCGGCCAAGTGACTTAAATACGGTTATATATATTAATAATAATCAACTTGGGGTTCGTTTGGCTGCTTATAGTAAGTTTATTAACCTTATAGTATAAGAACACAAGAAGACATGGTAAAAGTAAAATTATTTAACTTAATGTTAAATCTAAATGAAAATGTTAAATAAGAACTTAAAGTTGCCTAAATTCTATTGGATAAGAGGATTTCGAACCACCCCCACCTTATCTTCTAAATATATCAATTTGGAGCTATTTAAAAACGAAATTGACTTTATAATAAAATAATAGTTTTTTTTATTTCAAAGGTGCCCCTCTCCTCCCTTATAAAAGGACACCTCATCCCCCTCTTCCTCACACCACTTGGAGCCTTCAAGTTCGGCCAACCCCTGCCAATTTCTCCACTCCACTTCCCTAGAGACATCCTAGAGGTTCTGGTCTTCTTCAAAGACCATTTTCAGTTCCCTAAAAGAAGGTCTCAAAGATGCACTTCAAAGAAGAGGTAATGTCCGTTACCGATTCTTTCATATTTATTTCTTCTTCCAATTCTTCTTATTTAGTTGTTTCATTATGAAGTAATAACATCAGTATCACTCATATACTAATATGTTATTATAAGTATGAAACAACCTTATTTAACCATCTATCCATCCTACTGAAAAAGAAATCACGGCGCGTGCGTACGTACGGAATACCGTCTCCACCACGTGGTGTAATCTATTTTCCACCACCATCTTACTAGGATGGGTATAATGGTGTAAATAATGACCATATATGACTATTATAAAGTGATATTGATTCTGAAATAGTATACATATACTCCAATACAATTCCCCGATCATAGGAAAGATATCATCACTCGTGCGTACGTACAGAATACCGTCTCCACAATGTGATGTGACTCGTTCAACATGATCTTCATTTCATAATGATTATATAAATGAATTGAATGAATGAATATGATTTATATTACACTAATAAAATTCTGGAAATGAGGTATCTATAACCTAAAGAAAAGAATAAGAATTTATTCGACAAAACATGCATAAGAACAAAAAGTTATAAACACCCGAATAACAAGTAGCAATGAAATATTACTACTAAGAAGCTAAGAATATGACAATATATGATATCATAAAAATAAGTATGATTCTGGAATATGTCAATAACATTATTTAAATCATTATACAGGAGGTTCGGACACTTACAAATCAAGTCGGACCTAAGGTAAGGGAAATATCACAATCTCATTTTTATCCGAGATTGTTTATACTTTAGTATTTACTGGGGTGTATTTTATCATCCACATCAATGTTTCCTCAATATGTAATATTTATATCCTTCTACAATATTTAATATTAAATTTTACGCTTCGGTGAGTTTTTAGTAAAAAATATGAAAGGAAACATTGTCATTTTTTTACGAGGTACTTTTTTGACTTTTCCTACAAAAGTACAAGAAGAATTTTTTTTAACTTATACGGCAAGAATGGATTTTTAAAACATTATTTCCAAGAATCTTCCTTTATAAGTTTTCAAGTTTATTTTTAATCAACTTATTTTAGTTTATAATTTTATGACATGTTAAGAAAGGAAAAGTGTTTTTGAAGTAGAAAGGCTATTTTCCTCAAGAATGGAGTTAAAATGTTTTATCAAAATTATTTTTCATCTAAGATAATATAGGGTTCTATTTTTATCCCTATTATTACATTGATTTTATTATGTTTTGAGGGAATTATTTTTATGAAGTCGTTTACCTTATATGATTTGTTTTATGATGTCATGATGTTTCAAGAATCCCATTTTTGTAACATGTGTTATGCGATGATGTATGATTTATGATTATGCGGAACACATAAGAAAGGATTAATTATAAGATGGGTGGGAACTATATCTCCCTCCAATGCATTGGGTAAAGATTTATATCTCATGAGATAGACATGGCTGGAACTGAAGGTTATTTCGGATCAGTGATACAGGACTGAAACGAGGAGTGAACTCGGTTCAGAAATGGACTTTGTCTGCTAAGATAGTCTTGGCAATGAGTCATGACTAACAAGAAATGATTTTCCATGATTATGTGTGCATTCCACAAAGTTTCATGTTTTATGTTATGATTATGGGGATCTCATTTTCAGTTCTATGATTTATTCCATGTTAAGATATTATGATCTCTTTTGCAGGTTATGATTTTCAAAAAGATATGATATGATTTTTATTTCCTTTATTTGCCCTTGCTGAGCATTTGAGCTCACACCTTTTTGTATGTTTTCTTTTACCCAGGTCAGGAAGATGGATATGAAGTAGAATATACTAAAAGGGACCCTAGATATGATGAAATAAATGGGAGACACTGTATAAGATTTATGAACCAGTTGTTTATGTTTCCCAGTTTCTAAAGACACTATACCTATACGGTCCTTTGTGGTTTTGTCATATGTTGTAATAAGTGTGCTTCAATTTTGAAGTATTAACAATGTCTGTAAAGTATGGGTCGTTATATTTGTCTCACCGAACGATCACACCGATGAGGAACGGTCGCACCGATAAAGAGAAAGTCACTAATGACAACAGCCTCCCTGGACGGTCGTACTGATGATGAACAATCGCACCGATGATGAATGGTCGCACCGATGATAGGAACTGTCGCACCGATGACAATGATCACAACATCAACGGTCACATCAAGGAGCTACTGATACCGAGGATCATTGAGATGGTGATGATGATGCTACTGATATTGATGCATATTCAAAATGAATCACTGATCTCATGACTCACTGATATTAATGAAAACTGTTTGAATATCTATAAACTCTTATTTAATTCCAATGATCATATTTGATGTTGTTAATGAAATTAATGACATTTAATGTTAGTTGTTGGCATGTTAGGGGACCTTACCATGTACCTATTAAAAGATAATCATTCCCATTATTGGAGCTCGTGGAATAAAAGGAATATCGAGCTGTAGTAAAAGAAAGTGCGTGAAAAGGCATAGAGAGAGAATTATTCCATACACATACATGAACAGAAGAACACACGAGGAACTCAAGGAAGTACTAGAAAGATCTCCAACAAATTATCATGAATGCAACCTAGCACTACTGAATAAAATAAGAAGAACAATAGAAACCAGAGAATATTCTCACTTGTGAAGGACACCAAGATGAACCACAATACTCTGTTTTTCAACAGAAAAACCAGAGAAGGAATCAGAAGCATTTATGCTGAATCCAATGAGTCCAGAGTTGCACTGCTAATCTCTAGAGAATTTAAAACTCTTACCGACTCTGTCTAAGTGATTCATATATTAACATTTTGAGCAATGTGAGTACTCTGTATACTATACACACACTCCCTCTCCTGTGCTGAACTGGAGGATACTAAATCCTCATTACAAACTCCATACATCATACTGTATCCTAATAAGGATAGTGGTAGAGGTCAAGTGTGACCTGGAGAGCCTGTGTGCTATTGTCTTTGTTTTCCCATGAAGAACTCTGGTAGAGGTCTTACGACCTGAAAATGTTTTTCTGTTCTTATCCTCGATCCAGGGTGTGGATCAAATTTATATAAATTGTTTCAGAGGACTAGGTCTCTGGTTGTGACTGAACCTCTTGGTTATATCTTCTGTGCTTTTCAGTATAATCCTAAAATATACTATATATATTTTTTATATTCCGCTGTTATTACTTTGAAATAAAAAACTATTTTAAAGTTACGTTGATAGTTAAATTAGAATGTGTTTATACCTGTTGTTAACTAGTAGGTTAGCTTCAGTAGATAATATAATCATGTGATTAAATTGACTGAGATCGAATCAATTATTAAGAATTCATTAAAACATTTACAATCTGTATAAATTCACTACAGTTTAAATTTGTTTTTAAATTGGGGGATTTTAATAGAAATTATTTTTAATAAAAAATTTAATTGGAACTCAATTCAAACCTCTCTTGAGTATCCACTTTGAAAAAAATTTGGTATCAAAGGTTTTTTTTGTTTATCAAATTTTTCAAATACTCTGTTTTTCAACATTGATTTTAGTTATATTTTAATGAACATAAATTTCTGATGGTTTTAAATTTTATCTCTTTAAATTTATTAACTAAACTCTAGTTATGGATAATAGACTAGAAGGTGCTACTACCAACAATCCACCTTTCTTTAATGGCACAAATTGTCACTATTGGAAACTGAAAATCAAAATTCATTTAAAAAGTAGGGTATTTGATATCTGGACTATTGTAGAAATAGAATATAAGTTTCCTGCAACTGTTAGAACTACTTGGGATCAAACTACTAAGACAGCTTACAATATTAATTGTAAAGCTATGAATGCCTTGTATTGTGCTTTAGGAGATGAAGAGTTCAATAGAATATATGCTTGTAAAACTGCTTACAAAATATGGGATACTTTAATTATTTCTCATGAAGGAACAACTAATGTTAATTAATTGAGATTGAATACTTATACTATTCATTATGATAATTTCAAAATGAAGACTGATGAACCTATCTCTGACATGTATATCAGGTTCAATGATATTGTCAATACAATGATATTTCTTGGAAAATATTTCACTGCTAAGGAACAAATCATGAGAATATTGAGATGTCTACCAGATTGATAGACACGCACTTCTGTTTCGATTAGAGAATCAAGTGACATAAGAAATCTACTAGTCAAAGAGCTCATTGGTAAGCTTATGATGTGTGAGGGAGAACTCATGGTGAATAAAGAGGATGGCGATGAACCTAAAAAAAAGTCTGTAGATTTTAAATCTACTGCTTCAAAGAGCAATGACAAAGACAAAGTTCAAATACAAAATGAAAGTTCAACAAGTAAAGATTCAAACTCTAACTGTGATGCTGAGATGGCTTAGATACCCAAGATATTCAAGAAATTCTATAGGAAGAAGTATTTCTTCAGAAAATAAAACTATAAAATAAATAATGACAATAAAGGACATTGGAAAAAGGATTGAAAAAATCCTGACAAGAATGATGAAGTTGTTTTCTACGAATGCAAAGGGAAAGGACACATAAAAGTTGGCTGTCCAAAACTGAAGTTCAAGAAGAAATATGACTACAAGGACAGTATGTATAAGGGAGCTAGGAAAGATACTTGGAGTGCTTCCGAAGAAATCACAAATGAATATGATGTTTTTGATTCTGAAAATAATCATGCCAACATGTGCTTCATGACCAATACCTCTGAGGAACATGTTTCCCCTATGCTGAATAATTATTATTTTGGAACTGATTTTGAATCTGAAAACATATATAGTGGGGAACTGTTTGAATATTGTAATTTGTTAAAATAAACATGTAATGAAATTAAGGACAAGTACAAAGCTTTAAAGAAACAACATGAACTCACCTCAAATTTTAAATCATTACTTGATATATAAAAGTAAAATAATGCTCAACTGTTAAAGGAAGATAGTGAAGTTATGTTGTCTAATGATTAATTAATGAAAGACCTAGTAAAATTTACAAATGTAAAGGATACAGTAACTAAAATTCTAGGAAAACAAGTGGCACCAATCTATAACACTAGAATATGCTATCATCCTGGACATAGACAGCTTACTAAAACTAGATTTATTCCTAAATCTGGATTTTTTTTTTGCTAGTTCTTGTTCTAGTAATTCATATGCCTCAACGAGTTATTCACATATTTATATATCAAATAGAGTATATTTTTCAAAATTAGTTTAATCTCTTAATTATATGAGACCAATAAGACAAATTTGGACACCTAAAGCTTTGATTGCTAACCTATCTGAACCCAAGAAGATCTGGGTACCAAAATAATTTTCCATATAAATATGTTTTGTAGGAAACATGTTAGAAGAGTTCTCACAAGAAGGTATGGTACATGGACAGTGGATGTTAAAGGAACATGTATGGAGATTATGATTTCTTTAAAAGCTTAATAAAGGTTGATAGAGACCAGGTCACCTTTGGGGATAATTTTAAACATAAAATCATCAGTCTATGCCAGATTTGTAACAGTAATTCAGTTTTTATTTCAAATGTTTTATTTGTTCATGGACTTAAATATAATCTGTTAAGTATTTCTCAATTATGTGATGATGGCTTTAATGTGAAATTTGAAAATGATTCTTGTAATATTTTTATCTCTAAATATGTTTTATTATTTTTTGCATTAAGAAATGAAAATGTTTATGCTATTGATTTGAATTCTTTAGCTAAACAAAATGTCACTTGTTTAAATGCTTTTCATAAATAATCATGGCTATGGAATAGAAGATTAGGACACTGCAACATTCATTCACTTAGAAATTTGACAATGAATAACTTTTTTAGAGACCTACCTAAGCTTGAATTCCCAAATGAAAAAGTTTGTACTCCTTGTCAAAAGGGAAAGCAACATAAATATTCTCTTAAATAAAAGAAAGAAGTCTCCATATCTCAACATCTCAAGTTGGTTCATGTGGACTTGTTTGGACCCTCTAGAGGTTATAATTTAAATGGGACGAACTATGTATATGTCATAGTAGATGGATTTTCTAGATATACATGGGTATACTTCTTAGCTCACAAGATTGAACCTTGTTATTACTTTTTTTAAATACACCAAGTCTGTAGAGAGCCTTAGTGGACTCAAGATTAAATCCCTGAGAAGTTATCATGGTTGTGATTTTGAAAATCATGAATTTGAATCTTATTTCTCACACAATGGCTATAGTCACAACTTTTCTGCTCCTAGGACACCTCAACAGAATGGTGTAGTAGAATGAATGAATAGTAACATTCAGGAAATACCATGAACCATGCTTAATGAATATGACCTACCTGTTTATTTTTGGGCTAAAGTTATGAATACAAATTATTATATTATCAATAGATTCTTAATTAGACATTTTGTTAAAAAGATCCCTAATGAGTTATGGAATAATAGGAAACCTAAGGTTAGTTACATCAGATTATTTGGCTGCAAAGTCTTTATTCTTAATAAAAAGTATAATCTGGATAAATTTTCTTCTAAAAGTGATTGGGGAATCTTTCTAGGTTATCCCATATCTAGTAAATCTTATAGACTCCGTAATAAAAGGACCACATGTGTGGAAGAATCTGTTCAAATCAAGTTTGATGAAACTGATCCACCTGAACCTAAACCATCTATTGAGAATATTGAAGAAGATTTGAGTATTCTGGACCTTTTTGAAAAAACTAAAGAACCTGCTGTAAAAACATCATGTTTTAGACATATGCAGGAATCTGATTCTATTGAACCCAAACCTATAGATGAACCTAAAATTTCTATCCCTACCATTACTAGATCAACTAGGATTCTAATGAATCATCCATTGGATGACGTTGTTGGTAATCTTGATAGAGGGACACAGACTAGAGCTTCTCTATGAAACCAGGTTCAACATAAATCCTTTCATTCACAACAAGAACCTAAAAATGTCAATGATGCAATCAGTGATGAAATTTGTGTAATGGATATGCAAGAATAATTAAATCAATTTGAATGAATCAAAATCTGGGAATTAGTTGACAGACCCAAGGACAGATTGACAATAGGCACTAAATGAGTTTTAAGAAATAAAGTTGATGAGTCTGGAAACATTGTTAGAAACAAAGCTAGGATAGTTTCACAAGGATACAGTCAAGAGGATGGTATAGACTATGAGGAAACCATTGCACCTGTAGCTAGATTAGAAGCTATTATGAATCTACTTTTCTATTCTGCTCATCTGAATTTCAAGTTATATCAAATGGATGTTAAAAGTGCTTTTCAAAATGGTTTTATTGTTGAAGATGTTTTTGTAGAACAATCACCTTGATTTACTAATCCTCATTTTCCAAATTTTGTTTTTAAACTTTATAAAGCATTATATGGTTTAAAACAATCTCCAAGAGCTTGGTATGATAAACTTAGTAATTTTCTTATTTCAAAAGGTTTTACTAAAGGGATTTCTAATCCAACTATTTTTATTAAAAGATTTTCTAAAGATGTTTTCATAGTAAAAATCTATGTTGATGATATTATTTTTGGATCTTCTAAACATTCTTTATGTACTAATTTTTCAAAGAGTATGCAAAACAAATTTGAAATGAGTTTAATGGGAGGACTCAAATATTTTTCTTTGATGTCTTGTTTTTCAAAATGAAAATGGTATTATTTGAATCCAAGTAAATATAAAAAGTATCTTCTAAAAAATTTTGGTTTGGATATTATTACGGAAAGTGATACTCCCATGAGTACAGTCTGTAAATTGGATGCAGAAGAAAATGGGAAACGAGTGGATCAAACAAATTACAGAGTTATGATTAGAAGCTTACATTACCTTAATGATAGTCGACCAGATATTTTATTTAGTGTGTTTATGTGTGCAATATTTCAAGATAATACAAAAGAATCTCATTTACTTGATGTTAAAATTATTTTAAAATATCTTAAACATACTTAAAATTTAGGTTTTTTTATCCAAAAAGACAATCTTGTGACTTAATGAGTTATTCAGATATTGACTTTGCTGGTTTCATGTTAGATAGAAAGATAACATCTGGAACATTTCATCTTTTGGGAAAGTCTCTAGTATCTTGGTCTAGTAAGAAATAGAACTTTGTTGCATTATCTACTGTTGAAGCAGAATACATTGTTGCTGGTAGTTGTTGTGAAATAATTCAATGGATGAAACACACTCTTTTGGACTATGGATATGATTTTAAGAATGTTTCAATCAACTGTGATAACACGAGTGCAATTAACATATCAAAGAACCCTGTGTCGCACTCTAAAAACAAACACACTGATCTAAGGTACCACTTTGGAGAGAACACTACCAAAAAGTTGAAATAAATCATCAGTTTATAACCACTGAAAGTCAATTAGATGAAATTTTCACCATGCCCAAAAGTTATAAAAGGTTAGACTTGATTAAACAAGAGTTGTGTATGATAGATCTATGAAACCGATTTGTCAAACTGATATGTCAATCCGATCCGTCAAACCGATCTGTCCAATCGATTAGTGCTACGGATTGGGTTGAACTATTTTTAAAATCATTATTGTCTATTTAAAATGACTCTATTTTACTTAATCGATATTCTATTGTTTTGTAACCCTAAATGACACAAATAATGACTCGTGGATATTTCATTCTCTAAAGTCTATTGACATTCCCTTTCCCGCCGAACTCTCTCTTCTATTTCCTATAACCTGAGCCTTTTGAATCTTTCCAAGCCTCTCGATTGTCTCAAACCTCAGAATGGACAAGAAAAAATAAGAGCAAGGAATCTGAATGATCTTCACCTATCAAGTGTTCTTGAGGTGAGTCGAGCAGTATGACTTAGAGGTATGTGAACCCGGAGCTAGAAAAATATGAAGTTATAGCTGAAAAGGAAATATGTTCAGAATGGGTGTTATCTAGAAAGTCTGTTCTCTTGAATGTGTTGGAAATTCAAGGTTGGAAGAATGGGTTCTGTGATAATAATCAAGAATTTTACCTGAAATTGGTTCATGAGTTCAATTTAAACTTGAATATATTTTTGGATGGAGAAGAAGCAACAAGATTTTATTCTATAGTAAAAGGGAAAAAGATTACATTTTCATCGAAATAGTGGGATGAATGTTTTGGATTACATCACAATGGAAGATATGAGGATTACATTGGTAATATCCCTCCTAATACTGATTACTTTTCTAAGGAGCTCGCCCTGGAGTTATTGACTGGGAAGTCTGAATCAATGTGGATATCTGCTGCTGAGTTGGATGGTGAGAGTAGAATCCTATTTAAGTTTATTCAACATCAAATATGTCCTAGAAAAGGTGACTTTGCTTCAGTAAATAACAAGATGCCTTTCTGTTATTCCTTTTGTTGAATGATAAAAAGATCAATCTATGTAGATATATTTCTGAGCATATTTTTGTGATGATAAAATCTTCAAAGAAAGCTACTACTTTGTTTTATTCTCAGGATATTTCTTCCATACTGAAATTCATGGGCTGTGTGGATGATGGAGATGAGTGTATCTCATCAATTAGATTTTGATTCAACAATTTTATTTGTAAGAGGATGAAAATCAATTGATACCATGGAAGAAAGCTTCGGTTGTTGATGATGACAATTTATTTGAGTCCTTCAATCATACTGATCATCCAAGGAGACCAAAGGGGGTACGAGATCCTACTTTAAAACCTGGGGAGGAAGTGGTTTATTTAGACGAAGAAGAGGAAGCAGTAGTTCCTAAGGAAACTGGTGAATCCAATAAGAAGGGAATATAAGAGGAAGAAGATGGTGATAATCTGAATGTTGAAGAGGAGGCTGAATCATCTACTAATGAGAGGATTGATCCTAATACTGTTAACCTGAAGAAAAGATGAATGGAATTTGGACCAGCTAGTCTACCTCTAAACCTACTAGAAATTGATCCTCCTTTAGATGATAATGATGAAGAAGAAGTTGAGACTAAAGAGTCAATCCCTGAGCAGTATGAATACAATAGTACAGACAATTCAATTGAATGATCAGTTAATAATGAAAATGATGAAGGCAATGGTGATGCAGATGGTGATAGTGATAGTAGTATCACTGACAGTGATAATGGTGATGCTGATGATGTTAATTATCAACCTATAGAAAGTCAGAATGTGATCCAAGATGATCCTCAAGCCCAACCAAATGTGCATGAAATTTTCCCTGTGGATGAGAAAACAGAACTGTTGCAGATTGATGAGGATGAGGAAGTCCCTCCTGAAATTCCTAGAAGAGCACAGTTTGTGAAACCTATGTATCCTTCATGCAAAGCCGCATGGGAAGAACATCCACATCTTGCTGATCTGGGATTAGACTATCTAGAGGAAGATGAAGAAGAAGGAGTGAATCTTATATGAGTAAGTGACTCAGTTAAGGCTTGATTTGTTTCTGAATTTATTCAAGTGGAAAAAGACAAACCAGGTCCTTATATTTCCCAATCCAGACCTGAACCTTCTATTTCTAAAGCTAGATCTGGTTCTGTAGTTGCACAATCTGATTTTGACAGATTTAAGGTTGAATTGATTCAAGCAGTTAGAGAGACTATGAAAGATGATTTATCTCATGTTATTGCTCCTGCACCTATGACTTTCTCCGAAGCTGCTGTGGATGATTTGGCTTGAAGAGTGGTAAGCCTTATCAAGCCAGACCTGTGCAATTGTAGTGATTCGATTGGAAGGCACATTACCTCTTTGAATCAAACACTTACAGATTTAGGCAGTAATTTGGTTTCTCTGTGAGGAGAGTTCAGTTCAATCATCTCAAGTATGATGGATGTTTTAATAAATCTGATAGAACATCCGAAGAAGTCAGATTTGAGGATGTTGAAATTTGAGATCACTCATGTTGTTGCTCAGGATAGTTCTTCAAAGGTGACCAAGATTACTAGTCATGAGATTAATCCTTTAAAAGATGTTATTAATGAAGAACTGACAACTCCTGGAATGATTTTGGATTTTGATTCTTTGAAGATGATGAAATAGCATAGTGATCATATTTATAAAATGGTGCAGTTGTATTCAGCTGATACTACCATGGCTCAAAAAGAGATTACGGAGAAAGTGGATCATTATTTCTCTAATATTTACACCAAGAATGAGTTGAATCATCATTTTAAAGTACTGGGTGACAATTTGAGACTCCCTCTAGATAATCAGGCTTTTAAGGCTCATGTTCAACAGTTGAAGGATTTTACTCTTAATTTGGGAAGTTCCTTGCAGAATAAGGATGATTTTGAAAAGGCTATGAAGTACGGTGGAGAATTAATTCAGGACTTCATCAATTTTGTCAAACCCTACCTTCATGTGAGAGCTAAGCCCATTGTTTTTCCTAATACTGAGCCTCTTAATTCATCAGATGTTGTTTCTGGTCAGATGTATGTCTCTCAATATCTCTCTAGTATTCATCCATTCATTCAATAGACTCCTTTAGAATGATCTTCTACTCCTCACCAGGTGACCCTAGAACACACAATTCATCCAGATAGAGTCATCCTACCCCCTTTCTTCATTCGGCTAGTTCAACCTTCCTACCAGCCACCTTCTTGACCATCTATTTCTCCAACTGCCAAAGGAAAATCTCCCTTGCACCTCGAGAAAAAGATGTATCTGTCAATTTTTTATAAGGTGTCTATTTCTTGTATGTTTCACTTTTTTATGTGATTTTCATACTATTTTTCAAACCTTATTTTTCTCTGGAATCTTCTTTCTTATCTTCCTTCTATATTATTTTTGATTATCCCAAAGGTGGAGAAATCAGGGTTATCATTCATATGAGTGGGTGAACTGAATGTGCATATGAGCCCATGCTGACTATTTACTACATGCATGCATACATAGGGGGAGAAATAATGCCTCTATATCTCCATGGGAGTAATGATGAAAGGGAAGAATTAATTGTATTATCTGACTTATATTATATGGGGTGAATGACTCAGTTTTATATGTTCTGTTTTCTATTCTAATCCTATTTTATCTTTTTTCATATAATCTTTTTATATAGGGGGAGCATACTGAATGAAATACTCTCTTCTATCTTCATTAATTTCATTGATTTATGATTATCAAAAAAGGGGAGATTGTTGAACTCTGTCTGAGATGGTTATTTTAATAATCCTAAATCATTGTTGTATTTATGACAATTTATTCTTTTGGTAAAATTGTTCTAAATGTGTATATATTTGTTTAATTCATGTTTACATATGTTTATATATGTTATTTTATTTTTTATTGTTGATCAGGAAGTATTCTGGAATCAAATAGACACTTTGTGAAAATTCCATGTTTTATCTCACCGAATGGCCGCACCAATGAGGAACGGTCGCACCGATGTAGAGAAAGTCAACGATGAAAATGGTCTCAGAAAACAGTCACACCGATGATGAACAATCACACCAATGATAGGAACTATGTCACTGATGACAACGGTCGCAACATCACAGGTCACATCAAGGAGCTACCGACACCGATGATCAATGAGCTATTGATGCTGATGCTACAGATACCGATGATTAATGAGCTACCGATGCGGATGGTACCGATACAGATGATCAATGAGCTACTGATGCTAATTCAATAGATACCGATGATCAATGAGCTACTGATTCTGATGCTACCAATACCGATGATCAATGAGCTAACGATGGTGATGATACAGATACCAATGCCGATTCAAAATGACTCACTAATATCATGACTCACTGATAGTCATGAGAACTGTTTTAATTTCTATAAACTCTTATTTAATTCCAATGGTCATATTTGATGTTTTTAATTCAATTAATGATATTTAATGTTGGTTGTTGGTATGTCAGGGGATTGTACCTCGTACCTATGAAAATGTAATCAATCCCATTGCCGAAGCACATGAAATAAAAGGAAGATCAAGCTGCAGTAAATCAAGGGCATGAAAAGGAATAGAGAGAGAATTCTTCCATGAACATACATAAACAGAATAACATTCCAGGAACTCAAAGAAGACATTGAATGTTCTTCAACGAACTCTCAAGCATGCAACCCTACACTACTGAAGAACACACGAAGAATACTGGAAACCGGAGAACATAACCACTTGTTAAGGACACCAAGGTGATCCACAATACTATGTTTTTCAATAGAAAAACCAGAGAAGGACTCAGAATCATTTCTGATGAATCTAATGAGTCCAGATCTGCACTGCTAATCTCTAGAGAATTTTAAACTCTTACCTACTCTCTCTAAGTGATTCATTTATTTACATTTTGAGCAGTGTGTGTACTCTGTATACTTTACACACACATAGTATCTTGTGCTGAACTGGAGGATACTAAATCCTCATTCCAAACTCCATACAACAAACTTTATCCCACTAAGAATAGTGGTAGAGGTCAAGTGTGACCCGGAAAACCTGTGTGTTGTTGCATTTATTTTCCACTGAAGAACTGTGGTAGAGGTCTTAGGACCCAGACATTATTGTACTGTTTTTAACCCTGATCCAGGGTGTGGATCAAATTTATATAAATTGTTTGAGGGGACTATGTCTCTTCTTGAGACTGATCCTCACGGATATATGTGCTATGCTTTTCAGTATAATCCTAAAATATACTATATATATCATTTATATTTTGTTGCTATTAATATGAAATACACAACTCTTTTAATGTTACTTTTATAGTTAAATTAGCATGTGTTTATACTTGTTGTGAACCAGTAGGTTAGATTCAAAATCTAATTAAATCATGTGATTAAATTGACTGAGTTCTAATCAATCTTTAAGAATCCAATTGAACATTTACAATCTGTATAAATTCACTACAGTTTAACTTTGTTTTTAAATTGGTGGATTTTAATAGAAATTATTTTTAACGGAATTTTTAATTGCAAATCAATTCACCCCCCCCCCCCCCCGCTTGAGTATCCACTCCGAAAACACCATCCTTTTCAGAATAAACAATATCTTCTCTGAGGTCTCCTGAACAAGACGAGGTCCCAGTGGAGGTGCCTCTCCTACCTCTAGCCAGCACAAAGGTGATCGGCATGGCCTACCGTACAAAGTATCATAAGGTCCCATCAGAATAGTCGCCTGAAAATTGTTGTTATATGAAATCTCCATGAGAGGAATATTCTTTTACCAAGAACCTCCAAAGTCTAGAATGGATGCTCGGAGCATATCCTCAAGCACCTGGATCGTGCGCTCTGACTAGCCATCTGTCTGGGGGTGGTAAGATGTACCCAGAAGTACCTGTGTACCCAAGGCCTTCAGTAGCCCATGATAGAAATGTCAAGTAAAGCGGGCGTCCGATTCCTAAACAATAGTATGTAGAACCTCATGCAAGTGTACAATCTCCGGGATGTACAACCATCCAAGATCATCAACACCAAAGGTTTCCTTTATCAGCACGAAGTGAGAAACCTTCATGAGCCTATCAATGACAACCAATACCGAGTAATTACCCCTTGACTATATTGGTAAACTTGCCACAATGTCCATTGCGACATTATTCCACTTCCACTCGGGAATGGGTAGCTGTTTCAAAAGCCCTGCTGGCCACTGCTGTTCTGCCTTCATCTGCTGACAGGTGGAACACCTCATGAAACAACCAGCCACATCTCTCTTTATACTAGGCCCCTAGAACTGGTGGTGTACATCACAATACATCTTGGAGATGCCCGGATGAATTTCCCAAATTTAGGAATGAAAATATTGCAACAGCTCCTCGCGTATATCATCTAGAACCCATACACGTCCTTGGAAAATGCAAGATCTTATCCTCGCCAATGGTCCATCCGGGAAGAGGGTCTTCTCCTGACACACTTTCTCGTAGAAATAGGCCTTCGGAATCTGCTAGCTGCCTCATTCAAACTCGGTAAAGAAGCACAGAGGTAAGAGATACTGATGATAGGAAATTCTACCACTACCTGTCATTCACCTCCAAATGCATCTCAGAGAACAGATCCATAAGCTGCCTCTCAATGTTGGCCTCCTGAACTGCCTTGATCAGAGTCCTTCTGCTCAGTGCATCAGCCCCTGCATTGCCCTTCCCCGGCGTATAGGCAAGCTTGAAATTGAAGGACTGGAGATACATGACCCACCTATGTTGTCTCAGATTCAAGTAACATTGCATGAATATGTACTTGAGACTCGTGTGGTCACTTTTTAACGACCCGAATCTGGAGCCACTCAGCTGGTGCCCCGTGCCTGGTTCGCCACATGTCCTCAAGCGCATTTCCCAAAACACTAGAGGTTGCTAACTAGAAGTGAGGGCCTTGGTGTATTATTGGTGAAACTATTCCCTCATTTGGTAATGTATATGAGGAAAAAAGGAAATAACAATCAATATATGATGTAGTAAACAACATAAAATAACTGAAACTAACAGTAGAAGCAATGTATAAATAAATAATGATGCAGCCTGGTACATATGTCTAAGGAAAGAAACAAATACAACAACATACTGAAATACAACTGAAAACATGTAATAAAAGTAACAACAACTCTAGCAGCATCGCAAGCCTAAGCTCGGTCCTATGCTCTCCCGCTCCAACCAGCAATCATGTACTTGATGTAGAAGGGCCACAGTCCCTAACCACACCTTCAACCATATAACAAATTTGGGCGGAAAAGCAGGACCCAAATAGGGTGTGAGACTAATCCTAGTAGTCAATCAGTACAAGATCTGTGCCTTATTGTAAGTGGGTAATATAGAAAAAGTAATGGAAATAAATGCAGTATGGAAACAGAGGTACACTAAAGTAACAGTCCTACAAACATCCATTCACATTCATTTATTAATTTAAAACAATCATTCAATTATCAATAAAGGAATCATGAAAAAAACACTATATTTCCAAGGAAAACCAAGTAATGCAACAAGTATCTCAGCAAACTACGAAATTTAAAGCAGTACAAAACACAAGCTTGTTCTTTAGCTTGGTGGACTCGTCACAACCAACCACATAAATATTAATACTGAATCACTGGGTGGATTCTATTGGCATACCCCTCTAGTCAAATAATAATACAGGGCACAGACACACTGGGAATCTCTCACCATTAATTCCCCTATGGTCTTGCAACTATAACTACAGACTCTCTGAGGAAGCACTTACGTCTAATTCCTCTTATGGTCTCGATACGTGCATAAACCAAGGACACTCTTGGGAAGCACAAAGTATAATTCTTGTAAGTCTTTCATATAAAAATAATTTATAAAAGACTCTCTATGTAAGCCCTAAATCATTAATTCCCTCATTAGTCTACCTCACCAGGTTCACACAGCCCTGAGCAGTCTTGTCGTGCGTAATCAACTGTCATTAGCCCTATGTAAGTTCATCAACTACTTGGATTATAGTTTCAATTCATCCAATGCATATAAAAAATATTCAATACAAGAGATCAATTATATTAAGGCATGCAAACAATGCAACTCGGTATGCCTTACGACAACCTAATCCAAATCACTATAAACATCCAAACTAAGCGGAAACACCCAGGGGGGATCCTAAAACACAAAACCAAGAAAATATCCATCATCTAACAACCTCAAGCACACAAGAAATATATGTCAGATAAACAATGGAATAAAAATAATTAACCTGGGATACCCGATACATGGGTATCCGACACATTTTTCACAAAAACCCAAAGACATTCAACGTAGGGAAACAAACCACCTACCTCGATCCTAGGAGATCGATATTCTTGAAATTCAACATGTGAATCATCCTTGAACGGATTAAATCTACAAAAACATCTAAAACCATCATACTTAGATAACTCTCACAATAAGAGGAATCAGGAAACATGGCCTATGAAGATCCAAGGACTCACCACTGCGAATCAATTGCAACCGACAACGTTTGATTCAGAAAACCAGTGATGGATTAGTGGCTCATAGAAGAATCGGCCTCCTCAGACGCTCTGGACAGGATTAGGCGAAGAATAATATGTAAACGAAGATAAGACGTGACCCCGATTTGATTAATGAAATAAAAAAGAAAAGTAAACGGCATGTACTTATTGAGTACACGACGTGTACTCTCCCTTTCCGTACACTGTATTAAGCAGCCTCCACCACATCACTACACCCCGTGTGACTGGCCAGGACATAGCCAGCACAGGGCCTCACGCAGGAGAAATGTATATGGTGTGTCCTTGTAAAGAACACAGAGTGTACTTGTAAAGTACATGGAGTGTACTTACAAATTTTCCAGATTTTTCTATTTTTCTCAAAAAAATACTAGAAAAAGAAAACATACCTAAAAAGAAGGTTCGGGTTCTTAAACTTTTGATAAGTATTGATCTCCTCTTAACTGATCGAACAAGTCATCAATCCTTGGAAGAGGGTAATTGTTCTTTATGGTGATCTTGTTGAGTTCCCGATAATCGATACACAACCGCATTGTTCCATCCTTCTTCTTCATAAAGAGCACTGGTGCACCCTATGGTGATGCACTAGGGCGTATGAACCCTTTTTCTAGGGGATCTTGCAGCTGCTTCTTTAACTCCTATAGTTCGATAGGAGCCATCCTATAGGGACGTTTCAAGTCTGTAGTATCTCTAGGTATGAGTTCAATTGAGAACTCTACCTCACGATCCGGGAGAATTCAAGGTAACTCTTTAGGAAATACATCATCGTATTCCCTCATGATGGGAATTTCCTCAAGGTTGGAAATTTCCTTCGACTAAACCATTTGGGCGAGGTATGCTTCTTCATTTGGAATCAACACCCACATCATTGAAGGATTTTTCAATAGATATTCATGATCATCCTTGCATTTGTAGAGGAGCATGGGATGGTTTGGAATAGGAAATGATATTTCCTTTTCCAGACAGTTGATATGTTCTCTATATAACGAGTGTCAATCCATTCCCATTATAGTGTTGAATTCCACGAAGGGAAGTATTATGAGATTTTCTGGAAGAATCTTTCCACATACGCCAATAGGAGAAGAGTCAAACACTTGGGTTGTAATAATTACAACATTTGGTGTTTTTACAGATATCACTACATAAAGGTTTCAGGGCATTGATTTTATAGTTCTAGTAAACATGAAAGATATAACGGAATGCGTAGAACCAGAATCAAATAATACTTCTTCCATTCTTGAGTCAATAAGAAGAGTACTATGTCCAACCTCATTATCAAGATTCACCTCTGTAGTAGTGATGGCATAAGCCTTCCTTTGTTCCTTTTCCTTAGGTGGTTGCTGATGCTAATTACCCTCGAGAGCTCGAGGTTTAGTGCACTGGTTTTCATAGTTCCCCATCCCCCAAAATTTGTAACATTGAACCATTAGTGGTTCTCTAATTTCATCGGCTATATTCTCCATCGTTTTCATGTCTTTTAGACACACTTCAGCATGGTGTCCATCTTTCCCAAACATGAAGCATTTCGCAGTCCCATTAAGGCAGTTCCCAGTGTGCAACTTCACGCATTTTTGGCATGTGGGTCGTTGATTTTTCTTCTCACCTTTGTCATTAGATCCAACAACGTGAAAATACATCTTTCTTTTCTTATCCACATATCCATGGGACCATTCTCCAAACTCAATCTCCACATTGAGAGCACACCAAACAACTTCTTCATAACTCCCAATGTCTTGAATTGCAAGAGCCTTTCGAAGGTGTGATTTTAATCCACTAAAGAATCTATCAATTTATCTATCATTATTGATAACAAAACCAAAATCATAACTTGTGAGCCTTTGTGAAATTTGATTCATAGGTTGTGACATATTATCGTTCTTTTTTGTTAATCTCTATGAATTCTCTCTCCATCTTCATGCGAAGAGTATGTGGGAAATACTTATTAAGAAACATTATCTTAAATTCTTCCCATTCCATCTCTTCAATTTCCTCCCTTGGCTTGGTGTTATTAATCAAATACCACCATTGATCTACTTCTCTATCTAGATGATAAACTTCTAGGGTCACCTTTTCTATCTCAGAATAGTGAATAAAAAAATGATCTTCTCCAAGGATTTGACCCACTATTCCAAAACAAGTGGATCGAAAGATCCCCAAAATGTCGTTGGTCATTGCCGCATAAAACATTCAATACCTAGTTGATCCCTATTTGGTGAAGGGGGATGTTCCCCATTATTATGGTTATTGTTCATAACCTGGGATAATTGGGTAATCATTTACATGATTTTTTGAACTCCACCTCCCAAATTATTGTGGATGTCATTCGGGAAATTGTTTCATTGGCCCTCGCAAGATTTGTAGGCCTGATTTCTCCTAGTTCCCACCATTATCTAAAATAGAAAAGGTTATAACAAAACATAAGTAAACATTTCATGACTACATAAATAATTCATTTGAACAATTTATACTAAAATCATAACATATGGGATACCTATGTTAATACTCTTGTGTTCATATTTGTACTTAGTCTCATGCTATAGTTTTTCTCTAGGGTTCACTAATCCTTATTCCCAAATTAACTAAACCATTCCTCTGATACCAACTATGGAAACCCGGCCTTTTCATACATTACTATTACATAATTTCAAAGTCAAAAAAACATAATAGTATTACACAAAGTGGATCCGAAGGCTTAGTGTCTTGGGAAAACTAGGACCACACATAACAAATACAACATCTAGCATAAACATTTATTTAATTTCTTCTTCTCTAGCTTCTTATTGGCCCTTGTCCTCTCCTTAGTACATGTAGAAACCCAAGGATATACATCAAAAGGGGTGAGCTAGAAGCCCAGTAAGAGGATAGATAAGAACAATATAGCATAGGGTGATCATAATCATAACTTGGGAAAAAGATCATGAACATGAGAGGAAGTATAAATATAAGACTTGGAATGTGGCAATGCATAAAAATGAAACATCATGTCTTAGTGGTTAACTACCCCACATACTTGTGAACCAAGATAGAATCTTGTTCATCTGTAATTTCACATTTAATCATGAGATTAATCCGTTTACCCAATACATTGGAGCAATGTATAATTCCGGGCTCACCCATCACTTTGAAACATTTATATTGCGCTATATAATTCCGGGCGCACCCGTCACATCATAATATTATCATTATCTTGATTGCCACATAAAACACATATCAAAAATGTACATAACGAACCCTTGTAATGGAATGGATTTGATCTTATAAGAACACATTCATAAACATTGGGTTCCCAAAATAAGGAGTGAATAACATACATGATTCAAGAACCATTCACTTTGAGGGAGAAGAAAAAGGTGTGTTCTTAAAAGAAGAGTTCTTTTGAAAAAAACATTTTGTTTGACATAAAAATAAGTGAAAAAATTTATATCCAATAAAATAAAAGAAAATGATGAAAAATTGATCTTTATGGAGTGACTATATAAAAAATAATTGAGTGATAGAGGGAGAACCCGAAGGATGAAAGTTGGGTTCGAGAATTTCCCATTACCTTGTATCTGAATGCTTCCTTCTATTTAATGTCTTGTATAATGAAATTATATTAATTAATAAAAAATACAGAAACTTGTGTTAATTAATATGGTTCATTATGGTTTCATTAAGTGAATTTATGTACCTTTGGATGAGTTATAGCATTTAAAAACATTATTTGGGAATGTTTGTTTTTATGGTTTTCTTGAGTGGTTCACTTGTATTCTTAAACTAAAGGTTGGGTAGAACATGGGTAAACATACAGAACTGATATTACATTTATTAATGATATTAAAGGAGTTTAAATGATCTTATAATGAATCAAATTATATCCACATGGATGAATCATTAGATAAGAATTAAATTATGGATATTTGGGTAAATTTGGGCGTTTTTTTGGATCACAATGTACTTGTTTTAACTTATCACATAGTAATATGGCCATTCTGTTATTTACAGAACATTAAAGAGGAAATAAAAAATATAAAATATTCTAGTTCAACCATAAAAATGGTTTCATTACCATATCTGAAGGTAGACATGGAAGAAGAAATCATGTTGTTCTTGAAGGTGATAAATTAACACCTCACGAACAACATTCTCTTTAATAAAATAAAAGGAAGTGGGAAATGGGGTTGGATTATATAATATCCCAATAAAATCATAAAATTACAGAATATGTATAATATTTGAGTTATAATACAATTTTGAAGATGATAGGTGGGGAGAGATCAAGAAATGAACTTTAACATGAAAGGAAATTAAAGGAGAAGAGGGAAGGAAATTACTTCTTGATTTATTCTCTTGAGAACCTCCTTAAGGGCCAATGATTGGTATTTTTATGAGAACAGAAGCTCCTGGACGTGGGGGAGGTGATAGGGAAGGTTTCTTGGAATATTTTATAGAAGGCTTGGAGCTTGAGGGGTGTGAGGAAATGAGTGTGTGAAGGGTGGCTTTTTTAGTGGAGGGGAGAGGGGTTTCCTTAATATAAAATTCATCAGTTCATGAATTTACCCTAAGACAAGGAATAGTGAGTCTTGGATGACCAAGAATAGTTATTTTATAATGTAATCCCGAACCAAGTGGTCTTACATCAGCCGAACATCACACAAGACCCTATAAATAGCTTATTTAGCTTATTTTGTAAATTACTGAATTTCACTATTCAAAAAAAATTCAAGTATCTCCAAAAAATCCCAAAACTTTACCCCAACCATTTTTCAAAATTTATAATCTGAAAATGAAGTCCATTTTTAAAAAATAATTTTATAAATATTTTAAATTTTATATTTAATTAAAATCATAATTTACTTAAAAACACAGTTTTTAAGATTAAAACTGATTTTATAATGCTTTCAAAAATTATGAAGGGTATTATAAAATTATCTATAAAATATAAGACATTTATTTGATAAATAATTAATACATTATAAGATTATAAATTTTCTTTTATATTAATTAATTAGTTATAATTAATTATTTACGACTTACAAAATTCCAAAACATTTACTAAAGTCAAATTATCACTTTCTAAGATGTATAAATTTTATTTAATTATTCATGGGTAAGGTTACTCTTATGTTGGATGATTTACTATTCATAAGGGTAAAATTAATATTAATAAGGGTATGTTACTATTCCTAATGGTACCTTACTATTCACCAACAATTATTTTTCTTTTATTAGACACCAAAAATCCTCTTGAACAAAACTTTGTATTTCAGATTTTCAAAATTCCAAACATGGAGTGAAAAACTAATGTTTAAAGGTCACTTATTACTTATTAGTTCATTATTTTGTGTTTTTATGACATAAATATAAGAAATTAATTTTCCATTGAAAAACATTGGGTCGTTACAGAGGTGGTGCTAGCAGAGGAGCGGGGGAACTGGTAGTGGGGGATGACCTTACTAGGTCTTCCCATCACCACCAAGCGGTCCAACTTAGGCTCCGAGAGATGACAGTTGGGACCACAGTCAGCCGTGAACATTGTATGACTATGATCCCGTAGAGCATGAGGTGGTAAGAGGTATGCACTACAACTCTTCTACTTTTTGCACTATAATTGTCAAACTCTGTGTGTGAAATGATTCTCTCCCTAATCCTACTTGAGTTTTTACCATGGTGACGCGAGGTATCTATATAGCCCTGTGTTAGTGGAATAGAAGCTGTGTTACCTTTCTCTTTAGTCTATGGTATTGAATCCTTCGCTCTCCAAGAGTGTAAGAGAGTCTGGGTCGTGGGAAATCGACTGTGAAACCTTGTGTGACTAGATATCCTTAGCTGTATCACTATATGGATATTTTGAAGAAGGGAATCACCAAGCTTTATACCAGGTCCAAATGGTGATTATAGTCGTGGCGTGTGACGTAGTGGTTCGATTGGGGAGGTGATTTACCCCTGACAGCCTTCGGGTTGTTTGAGACTATGTGAAGGGATGGCAAGGTTGTGTACCACCTTTACCTAACCCCACAGGATGGTTTGGGTGCATAACGTCTCCCACGTAACTCACCTATGAAAACATGTGTGCGCACCTATGCACATCAACGGTGAGGGAAAACCCCACGCGAACGGACCAAATCCTTTGGTCCCTGCGCGGTGACGCAGAACTGTGTAAGAGTACTTCTGGGTAAGAGAGAGTTAGGTGTGGGCTTAGTACCCTGAGTTATTCCCTTATTTTGATTTTTGTGGAAGAAAATATAGAGGTAGGGATTTATGTAAGAACCAATTTTTTGTTATAAAAGAATTTGAATATTTTCTTGATGTAATTCTAGAGAAGTTCCTTCAGACAGCGTGCGATTCCGAGCCCCAGTGTGGCCGGAATTAAATTTTCATTGTGTTCACACTCGGCATTCCAAATAAATAGGATAACTTCTGAATGTTGTTTCAGATTATAAATCTGAGGGTATTAATGGGTATGAAATGGGGTGTTTACTCTAGGAACAACATAAAACATGTCGGCGTGGGGAGTTTGGACCCCTCGCTCACTCTCAGATCGAGAAATGGATAAATTAAATAATTAATTTATTCGTTTAATGTTTAAAGTTTGGTATCTCTTAAATGATTGCTCGGAATGGAAAAACGAGTGCACCGTTGAGTCCGGAACATTCCATCTACCCTAGGAGGGGTGTAACTTTCATGGGCGCGGGCCTTCTGTGAAAAATTCCACCTGGAGCATTTTCGTAATTTAGCAGCCTCATGCATTATTTTTTATAACATTAGAACAGGGCCCTATATTAAAATTCTGAGATAGCCGTTGTGCTTGTGAGGTGGTGTTTACATTAGGGGAGGTTTAATCTTGACCGCATCAAGGGTTTTGGACGAGGGTGTTTTCAGTGGTCAAGTTTTTAATTAAATAGAATTTAAATACATGAACTCTCCTCTCCCTCTCCCCCCATCCTCATTCCACCCCATGAAAAAGACCAACTCCCCCAACCCTTCCCTCTCAACCTAATCCTCCACCTCCCTCCTCCGATCAAGGTGGCATCGAGAGGAGGGTGCAGTAGCAGCACGTGCAGCAAAGTTCTGGGATATGCCCTCGCAGGTTGGTGGTGTTCATTATGAGTTTTAATACCCAAACCCCTCTTTCAATGAAAACTATTATGTTGTTATAAAGTAATATTGTTGAGAAAATGCAGTGGTTGTGAATAGGGTGACTTATACTTCACAACGCATTTTTCGGATCGCAAATCCGAGTTCCGGGGAGCCATGGGTGGCATGTAGAAGCTTTCATGTCAAAATGGAGCTTTTTTGGCAGCAGCGTGCGGTGGTCCGGCTTCAGCGGGAAGGCGGTGCGGGCTCCGAGCTTCAGGCGGCAGGCGGTGCGGGTTCCCTTCAGGCGGATAGCAGGCTGTGGCCGTGGGTGTCGGTCGGTGGGGTGGCCCGGCGGCTGTGGGGGGGGGGGGGTGGGGTTCTGAATGCAGCATCGCGACCGAATAGTGGCACCAGGAGAGGGCACGTGACGCGGGGAGGGCCGGCCGGCTTTTCCATCCGGGTTGACGCGGAAGACTAGGGTCGTCGGACCCTGGATGGTGATAGGGACCTGCTACATGCAGGGCCTATGGGGAGTGAAGCCAGACCGGCATAAGCCGGTTCAGGCGATACGAGCCAGCCCGCGTTGATCCGCGGGCCGGTCCTGGACCGAGGTTCGCTGGCCGAACCGGCCCGACCCACCTATTTTTGTTCTAATTTTTTTTAAATGCTCCTCAATTGCAAATCATAAATCGGATTCATGTGCTGTCTACGACGACACATTCCTTGTATTAAGACAAACCTTTTGAAATGGTCTTTGGAATTTTTAATTCCTGAGACAGGGGCTCGATGGTGCGACACGTACGTTAAGTTGTATTAGTGCTTTTCCTGAGGTTCATGTTTTGGACGGCGCAGGCACATCCGGAGTCCATTTTCAGCGTTGTTGGTGGTGTTGGGACCATGGCTCCGAGGCGGAGCGTTCCAGGGTGGTTTTAGGCCTTGAAACCGAAGTTGATGAGTGGGCCCCACATCCCGTCTTTTAAGCTGCGAGCAGCATTTAGCAATTTTTTCATCGGACATCTGTTACGGGTGTCCGTGTAGTCGATTTTGGGTATTTTTCAGAGGGCATTGAAATAGCACAACCTGCTCACTTTAATTACGCATGGCGGTGCGGGCCTCATGAAGGAGGTTTTGGGACATTGTGATGATTTCTATCTCTATCAGCAGGTGTCCATCTCAGACAAGTAGATAGTCGATCTTGTGTACTTCTTCGAGAGGATCACAACGGTGAGATTCGTTCGCAGCGCTTCAGGACTGGGATTTAGGCCCCACGTAGCATCTCTCGTGTGTGGTATGAAAATATGCATCTTTTTCTCCGGATATTCATTCCACGCAAACAAACAGTTAATTTGATGTGTTTTTCTATGGGGATCGAAATGGTGCGATGCGCACGACTTTTTTCAGGGTCGAGGCTCGGCACCACGGGACGTCGTTCGGGCGTAAAGCAGTGTTGGATGTCTTTTTCGTCTGATATCCATTGGAGGCGAGTAAATAGTATATCTCACATGTTTTTTCACGAGGATTACAATGGTACGTTCCGTATGGATTTTTGGTGACTCATTCGAGATCTCATTAAATGTGGAAGCATGAAAGGTGTACCGGTGAAGGTTCTTTCTATGTTGTTTGTAGAGAAACCTTGGCGTGTGATTGCGTTCACTCTTGGGAGAGTGAATTAAATGATTAATGTGATGTGGTTGGCCGTTATAGGGCTATGGAGAAAATAGGTTGTCGAAGTTACATTTACACCTTTTTTCATTGACATTGGGTGTCTTGTTCACAATAGCCCTTAGGCTAGAAATGTGGTATACTTTTGGATTATACGACACTACATGGAGGTACATGTTGCAGTTTATACCTGAGAATGTTTGTGCGCTTTGTGTGGAGATGAGTTGGGGCCACAAGTCAGGTGGGCCCCATGTATGTGACGTGTACTACTTTATGTACCTTTGACCTCTTGTGACGTATTGGGTCCTTCTGTTAGTGATGTTTAGACCAGCAGGGTTAAATGGGTTCCACTAGTCCTATTCTCGATGGCTTAGACCACCAGGGTTGAGTAGTTTCCCCTGGTCCTGTTCTCGATAGTGATAGGCAGAGTTATTTGGGTTCCCCTGTTCCTTTATACATGTGGGCTTTCAGTATCACATCCATTCGAGTTCCCTGGTAGTTTTTGGTGGATTCAGTGTGACCAATACTTTACGTTGTCACCGATTCTCTACCAAGGAGGTTGTTTCCAGTAGGAATGGCCAAAACAATTCCAGTTCTACCCTTTAGTAGGGTTGGGCAGTGGGTCGCTTGTTGACTTCTTCTAGGTCTACCCTCCATCAGAGACTGGGTAGTGGGTCGCCTGTCGACTTCTTCCAGATCTACCTTTCCGCAGAGACTGCACAATAGGTCTCATGCCAACTTCTTTCAGGTCTACTCTCCAGTAGAGACTGGGCAGTGGGTCGCCTATCGACTTCTTCCAGGTCTACCCTCCAATAGATACTGGGCACTGGGTCACCTGCCGACTTCTTCCAGGACTACCCTCCAGCAAAAACTGGGCAGCGGTTCACCTGTCGACTTATTCCTGGTCTACCCTCCAGTAGGGCTCGACAATGGGTCACTAGTTGACCTCTTAGGGTCTACCCTCCTGCAGAGATGTGGCAGTGGGTCACCCGATGACTTCTTTTAGTCTTCGTCCTTTCTTCTAGGCTATTCTGTGGCTTTTCTCCATGACTATCGGAGTGGGACCCTTCTTTATACGGGTCAATGAGGTGAAGCCTTTGACATTGAGAAGTATTTCGATTGTATGACATTAATGAGGTGTAGTCCAAATTTTCCCAAAACACTCATTTACTGGTGGGGATTTCCCCACTGAGATGCTCCTTATGATGCGACCTAAAACAGTGCGGGTGAGTCAGTGCTTCCCAAATCGGATAGTGTCGAGGTGCGGTGATTTGAGCCCCTTGACTTGTAGTTCGGGGAATATGTGAGGGATACTGGGCATCGATGATGGTTACCGCTCGGACTGTTGGCTTCTCACTTTCTTGGGTTGAGCTACGTGATGGATATCCCCTTATGATCCTGTTCGAACTTCTTGATTGAGGAAAAGTATATGTATATACCTTCTTCCAGTACCCAATCCAAGGGTTTTTGATTCTCCCGTTCTAGGAGAGGTGAAGACACGCAGGGTATGCCACGTGCTTTCCATGTTTGGATTCTCGTGGTTGGAAAAGTCTACTCTCCTACTATTGGTAGAGAAGACTCGACGAGAAGTTCATCTTCTAACCGCATCTATCTCCTTTTGTTTGGACGAGTCCACTTTCTTCCTCTTGTTGGGTTGATCTGTACTATTTTCTGAACTCTCAGTAATACTCCTTTACTATTCCCCATTTGATCTACTAATCACCTCTTCATTACCACCTTTTTGCTCCCTCGGCCCTTCGGGGCATCCTAACGATAATTTTTATACGCACACCTACTTGGGCTTTTCCCGCACTTGGTGTGCCCTTGCAGACGACGGGTAGGTTGGTCGTGACTTCAGAGTAGCTTAGGAGTTAGAGATCTTGGACCGCGTGTGGTGGTTGCAGTTGGGTTCCAGGTGTGGGACCCTCCCAGCTATTTACTTTTCTTTACCTATTGCCGGGTTGCAGTTCTTTTCTAGTTGGGCACATGTTTTGCCCCTTTTTTCAGTTTACCATCACCACTTACTTTGTGTTGTTTAGAGGTCGATGCACTATTTGTGGTTGTTTATAGTAGTTGGTACATTACTTTATATTTTACTCTACACTATTGCATTGAGTGGTCTACGTGTGTGTGTACAGATACTTAGGAAAAGGCCTCCGCGAGTTGTTTACCCTTTAGCGATTGTCACCAGCCCCTGGCCCATGGAGGCAGGCTTGGGGTTGTTGCGGCTTGAGCCTGGGTAGGGTCGGGTCATGACACAATGATAGGTAAAAAATGAATTGAAAAATACTTGTATTAAATTTAAAAATTTCTGTAAATTATTTTTAAATATCATGGACATGGATGAGAAATTATTTTTAACTAGAGAGAGAAACAACGAAGTTTTCTTTTAAAATCATTCATTTAGAATTATTACTAAATAAAGTAAATAAAATGAAATAGAGAAATTTATTTTTATAAACAAAGTAAATAATATTAAATGAATGGTTTTATTGAGAGGTAAATCAAGTTATTTCATTATTAGAGGAATAATCATAAAAAAGCTCGATAAACAACGAAATTTTGACATAAGACCACTAACGTTTGGCATGTTTTTGAATCATAAGTATCATGTAATAAATAACCATTTATGGCTAGGTAATTACATATAATTTTTATAATAATCATCATAAAAGAAATTTATTTTAGAAATGTACAACACGGGAAAGAAATAATTTTTTAATATGATATGTGTCCCATATATATAATGGTGAAATTAAAATAACCTTACCCTAAGTCTTATTTACATTATACACATTGGATACAAAATTATAATAAATATAGTTTTTTATAAACATATTATATAACCATAATCATAGGTATCATACCATATCTTAATTTTCTATAACCTTTTATTAAAAATTTATTTCCAATTTCATGTAAAAATAATGTTTTTGGTAAAAGCTACACCATTTTTCATGTATGTTTTTTTCGGTATTTTTAGTCCTTTTTCATAAATAGTTGATACATAATCTATAATATGGTAACTATGATAAAATTGTGATATATATCTTCTTATTTATTATATATGTAATTATATTAATCCATAAATGTTATAGATTGAAATTGAATTACACTGTCTATAGACATGGTAAGAAATACCTAAGAATGAATGACATTTCAATTTACTAGATCTAAAGAAAGAAAAATAATATATCAACATTAAAGAATAATTATTTCTCGCATATATCATATATTCTAAATAAATATACCTTTATTACCATCAGTGTAATAATAAAATTAAAATACTATCACATTTCTTTGTCGTGGAGGTAGTCTATACGTATGCATGAGCGATGTTATCATTCTGAAAAGGATTCAAAGGTAATAAGTTATTATTGATTTTATAATTAGATGCTTATAATAAATTAATAAATATCATATATAAAAAATAAATCTAACATTATCTTCATTCATGAGAGGTGGCGATGGAAAAATATTAAATTGGTTCATGAGAAGGTAGTCCACCTTAAATATAATCTATGGTTTCATTTCGCATTTGGTGGAAGAGGATATTGATATAATTTATACAATTTTTATAATTATATGTAATTATATATTACATAATTTTGTTAATATATTTTTATATTTTATGGTGAATATATTAATGTATGATAATAAATAAAACAAAAATTAATATTTATGAATTTTACCGCTTTTATAGAGAAAAAATCAGGATTACAACTAAATCCTTAATATGAGTGTTTCATAATAAATATAAGTCATCTATAATGTGTCGATTTAATTAAGGAAGATATTATTCTAGTTATTTTCAAAAATAAATCTATTATGAATTGTGAATGGGAGATAAGAGGTGGTTCCCTTTTATATTTGGGGAAGATGATAATCTTTTAGTTTTGGAAGATACAATGGGTTTACCCGCATTAAAACATAACAAAGTCATCCTAAAAGGAAAATTTTAGGAAATAATATGAGGTAAAGTCTATATAAGGGAAAAAATATGATTTGGAAATGATTTTAAGTCATTTTAAACTTTATCATTTTAGTTTGACCCCTGATAAACCCATTTCAACATTTTCTATGGTAAGTAATTTTATCTATTTAATATTCATTTTAACCAATAATTATATTGAAATTAGTATATACAATTAATTGTTATTATTCAAAGTATGGAATACATATTTCAAAATTTCAATCACCAATGTGATGATATTTATTATAAAACTTTTCCAATAGATGCAATGATAATTGGTTTTTTAAAGATAACTTTTTCACACGTATATAATGTTTTATTATAAAAATGTAATACTAATTTCATTATAATTATCTAGAATGGTTTTATAATAAAATAATTGAAATTGTAAATTTTTTAATAAATTATTAAATATGACGGAATAGTGTAATTTCATTATGTGAATAGGCTGTTTATAATAACAACAACTATTTTACTGTATTCATGAAAGAATTATCATTCCATAAAATTCTGAAAACTAAAACGAAAATCAAATTTTTATGATGATTTAAAAAAGAAATTATTTAAAAAAAAAATTATAATAGTTTTAAAAAATAATTATATTAATTTTATTAAAAAAATAAATGAAAATAATTACATTATAGAAATTTATTTTTGAATAATATATTGAATATACTAAAAATTACGTACTTATATATAAATATTTACTTTTTATCAAAAAAATGTAATTATAATTCTTTAAAAAAATTATTTTTTTCATTCCACAAAATATAATGGTTAGATTATAATGATCTAGTTTATATATGAATATGAATACAGTATCACAATTTTTCAAAAATATGTGTTGCAAATAACATAAGATATGAAAGATACTAAATTATTTTAATAGAATTCATACGATATCAGTGTGTTGGATGTGATACCAAATATATACTTTAAAATTGTTCTGAATATATATGACTTTATAATCTATTTGGGTATGAATTTTGGTTTTAGTTCAAATTAAACTGATGATGAAAAGAGATGCCACAACGATGGTTTGATTGTAAATTAATACATCGAATTGAAATGAATCTAAATAAAATATACATTTAATCATACTATTTTTCATATATTTTAAGTGGTTTTTTTTGTTAAGATAGTGTTATTATGGGAATTGTGAGATGATACACATTTCTTATGATTTACTGGATTATATAACTCTTTTAAAGAAGATCGCAATTAAGCTGTTTTATCTAAGGTAAAAAAACATACCTAAAAAAAAATTTATGAAATTTTTTTAAACATTATGAATTGGTAATCCGATAACATTCATGGTATATTTTGATTAATAAAATTAATTTCATGAAAATGTTTCAAAAACATTGAATACCTTATAGTATATGGAAATAATATTGTATTTATAAAATATTATTCATAAAAGTATATAGGTGTTATATCCCAACACAATGGAGTTTATTTAACTTTTCATGATATTATAAGTATAATATAGTATCTATGACGGTATTGGGAGTGTGTTTAAACTTATATATGATAAAAAATTAACCAATAATAACCTATGGAAGTAAAATTTTAATATGAATTTCACTTAATACCCTTAAATATATTCTCATATAGTAGTAAAGAGTAGTATGAATAATTATATAATTTTATCCTAATAGTGTAAATGATATATTATACTAATGCTTTTTTTGTTGTTTTTCATGTGATAATGTAAATAGTAACATTGGTTAACAAAATATTTCATGGAAAAGGTATTATGAAATGTGTTCTTAGAATGGAAATGATATACATATAGAGGGTTTCTATAAGATAACACGAGTTTGAATCTTAATTTTTTTTTTGCATAGTTTACCATTTTTATTATGCTCAAGTCGTATAAATTTTGGAATAGGAATCATATGTATCAAAATTTTTAAAAATGATTTAATTTATAGATTTTTATCAATAAAAATATTTTTGGTTTGTTGTAATTAGTTGGGGACATATATTTATATATATATATAGAAGTAATTACATGTATATGAAATGAGATAACAAAACTGTGAAGGTGCATCAAAAAGATGGATGATTAGATATTTGTAATATGTGATATTATAGAGAGTGTCAAGTGTATGGTCTTATTAAACATTCTTAAAAAATTGTAGGAATATAAATTTTATTATGTTTTGTATAAGGTAATATAAACATTATCACTATTTCCACTAAGATGCATATAAATATAAACAAATATATTAATCATTATTTTAAATAATAATGTACCAATCAATGCACTATAATATGTTATCCCTAATATATGTTTTTTATGGAGTATTTTTTGTTTTGATTAAATTTTAATTTTAGTGTCGTTATAATTCCTGTTTCCATAAAATGAATATTTCGTAGGGTACAAAATGGGATTTATTCACTAGAGGACCCATGAAGTATACCACATTGAGTATCATACAATATATATTTTCTATAATAGGTGTGTTTGTATCATATATTGAGTCATTACTACCTCAAGTTATTGAGATATCAAGAATGAGAAGCTTTATAGTTTGATATATTTTGTACACAATTTTTGAGTATCAGGGGATGGTTAGTTATATTTGGGATCATGTGTTCTGTTTGGGAATAACAAGAATGATATTGTTCCTTTCATATGTTGGCCCTTAATATATATAGAAATTTTTTTGGTATCAACTAGATAGTACATTTGATGTTATTATCTATTCCTGTAGGTCTCATGATCTGGGAACATCCATAACATGGATGACAAGTAATTTATTCCTTTACATGGCATGTATATACATATAGAATTCAGAATATATGTGTTGGGAATTTGATATTGAATTTATTATTTCATATCCCTAATTAAGGTATTGGAAAAAAGGGAATATATGATAATCCATTATTACATATGATGTTGTTGGGGAACACAAGTATATAGATAAATATGTTTCATAGTGATAATTCTATATACTACTATAGATTAAGTATCATTGATTCCTTACTAGAGGCCACTCCCTACTTATATTTATAGATATGGTGATTCAAATATATTTGTAATGCTAAAAATGGTCTATAGGGGCAAAAAATGAGGTTTATTAAAATGATATCATGTTTGGATCATAGGGATGCTCTAAATGATGTTATATTTTTATACATAAGGATTTATGGATGGGGGTTCACACGGTATTTCATATGTTGTGATACATAATGAAGTTGAATAATTTTTTTTAAAATAGAAAAATTGAGATTTGGATAAGGATTCAATTGATAGTATATATGATACAATATAATGTGAAATAGAATAGTAACAATTATGATAAAGTGAAAGACATATATTAAAAGATATATGGAATAAAAAATTTACTCAACATATGATATTTTTTCCATATCACTATATGTGGGTCTTGCAAGTCGTATGGTATGACTTGCATGACCGATCATTTACCATGATATTTTTTATAGCATAATAACATAAATGGTTAAATATATAATACTAAATTATTATAATATATAATATTTAAACATTTGAATTAATCTTAATATATTTATTTACGTATGTTTTTTGATATGATAAAGCACATGGTGGTTTCATTAAAATTTTGAATGCATTATTGGTGGAGGTATTACCCTTGAATTTTTTAATACACGTGTTTATTCATGATGTTTTCAAGAGTAACGTAATCATTATATATATATATATATAATACTACTACTATATGTTTATATATTATTTCTTATGAATTATTTATAAATATCAATCAATCATGTATTTGTCTTCATTTTCACCCATTTCTGTCACGATTCACCAGCATGTAATGGGAGGGGAGAGGAACAACTCAATCATCAATCAATTAGGAACTACATATAGATATCCCTAGGTAGGGATGAAATCTACTACCTCTCATGATATATTAATCATGAATATGATGATAAATATTTTGATATAAGGTCTACATTGTAATTTACATTTACAAAATTTTATTAATATAATGATATCATGATTTCAGTTTCATAAATTATCAATATTGGTTAATTTGTTTATATTTATTATTCCTCTTTGTTAAATTAGTTCTTTAAAATCATTTATTATTCATCATATGTTCCCGTTATATAAAACGTAGTGTATTAATCAATTAAATTTAACAATAAGGTGAACACCACCCCACTGATAGTTAACATGGTGTATCTATCATCATATAGTCATATTGAATGTTCTTAAGATAGATTACTAGTATAATAATTAAATATAGTCTTTTAGAGAATTTCCATTAATAGGAAACATAGTTTAACTATCAATAAACTAATTTTATAATGAGAAGCTCCTCTAATAGTTATCATAGTGTACTTATCAAAATATTGACCTAGGGAACCCCCAGTGATTATAGACTAGGTTGTTCTTGAAATATATTCTGAGATATATGTATACTTGGTAGTTGATATAATATACCAATTAATAAAATATATACATAATTAAAAAAACCCATGATATAAAATATAATATTTTCTTGTCATTGAGTCCTAAAGAAATCACCCTTGATATCTAATTTGAATTAACCAAGCCATGAACACCAAAATAGTAAATGTAGATCATGTTATCCCAAAACCTTTGGTGGACATCTATATATCAAGAGACTAGTAGAAATTAATTATTAAACATGCTGGAAACACCACTATGATGAAGTGGAAAATGGGGATCATGAAATAAGGGTGGATATTCTTAGGAGCAAGAGGAAATACCACTATCATAGACATTCATGAATGAATAAGGCCAAACATGAGGGTCGCTGATCTGAGTTGTATGGGTGAATCTGTTCAATGTAAGTGAATAAAAATTATGTATCTACATTTCATGGTATTTTGTCTACCCAAATTGGGGATTAGTCTATGGACCTAGAGGTTTTTGTGTGAAACTATGTAGCTAATAATGAATGTTGTGTTTCACTAACTACAGGATGTAGAACAATAATTGGTCCTGGATAACGAGGGAATAGGTTTGTGAGACGTCTGGTGCTTTATAAATCCTATAGATTCATGAATGAAAAAAATATTGCATTCACCTACATAGTGATTAGGGGATATTTCATGAGGATATCACGAAAAAAATAAAATACAATTTTGGTTCCCTTGTTAGTTCGGTTAAATATGTTCAATTATTTTGGTAAATGATAATGTTTTTAGGCTAGACAATGTCATGGAAGAGTGGGTACTATAAATGAAATTTTTTGCTTCAACATCCATGGTTACTTCCAATAAATTGTGGGTGATATGATATTTAGAGCTTAAATGGGTGGCTTCAAGTGAGAGACACTAATTATTTAATGTTAAGTTGTTTCATACTCCTCATACTTTTTCCATTGGTTAGAATTCATTTGAGGTATTGGTCTAATATCACCTTTCAATTTAAAATCATTATATTTTCAAGCATGGGGTTATGTGAATTGGTATAGTGTTGCATGAGACTAAAATATTTAACTTTTTGTGGAATCATAACTACTCAAAACAATGTTATCTAATATTCTCACCTTTCATACACAACTGAATTGTGTGACAAATATAGAGTTCCACCTATAATCCAAATGTTTCATATGTTGGATACCTCAAATCTATAATGGTCACATGGGGTTAGTCATGTGTTATTTTTTATGAGGGGGAGGGGAAAACACCTTCTGTTGGTTAAGAATGATTTTTAACTCCTACACATTCCGTCATAGAATTTGAGCATATGTGGAACCATAAAGATTAGTTATGAGGAAAATTTTAATGTGTAGGGATGTTTCTAACATTTCAAGTAATGATCAATTTTAGTCATAATTACTAGTTTCATCTATGCGTGAATACATGGGGTGGGGTCCCATGTCCATAAATCGGGTGATGGGCCATCATATAGTCACCAAAATATCACATATAATAAGTTACCTCTGATGTATGTAACCCTAAAACTTTGAGCTAACTTTAGAGCTCTAAGTCAATATTTTTTAAAAATCCTATTTAGATGACATTTATTTCTAACAAAGCCACCATTTTATGTGAACCAAATTGGAGGTGTCAAAAAATTCACAATTTTCATTAATAAGGTCCATATTAGATTATCCACTATTTGAAATCCTTGAAATCTACATGGAAATGTCCATCCTATTTTACTATATTATTATTCTTGTTATTTCTATAGCCTCTTAAATGGATGAAATGGTTGGGGATCCTGAAATTACCTAGGAAAGGAGGGTTATGTTTGAGATCTTAGAGTTATTGGGCCTACTAATAGGATACCTTAAGGGTGAATTTCTAAGAAACAAACTATTTCGTAATAATTTTTCGATGATGGATGATGTGCCCATCCCAACCATAGAATTGAGGACATTGATGTTTTTGTTTGTTCATATTGACATGCTAAATCAGTGGAATATTACTGCAACTATATACCTAGTTAGACAATGTAATGTTACATCCATTTACACACTGAGTGGATGAACAAGGATTGTTATAGGGGAAATCTGGTGGATGAAGAATTCCCCATCCTCTATACATGCATTGTGCAATACATTATGTGAAACAACCAGAAGATATTGTATGAATATTGGGATCTATGATATAGGGGAGGAAATTCCACGATTAGATGGAATGGGTGTCCATGGTATGATTTAATGTTTGAAGATTCTGGGAATGAACTTAATTATATAGTTTCAATGAATCTGAATGGATTTCAATGTTTTAGTTTTATCATTAATAGTAATTTCTACCAGATCTCCTAGTCCAGTGGTCTCCACATATTTACACATTTCATCCCAATCATTGGGAGGTGGTTATTAGATTTTTGGATCTGAATCATATTGGTGGGATCCCCCTAAAATGATACAAGTATGATAGATTCCTTTTAGATCCCAGTTCTTTAGGAAGTACTGAGTGGACCTGGTTGCTGATTAGATCATCCTAGACCATCTACTCTCGATATAAGTTCGCCAACCCCTAATACATAAATAAATCACGTTTAGTAAAAGTATTTAATTGTTCATGAATGTTTCAGCCTAAAATATGTCAAGGTGGAAGAAGCAGTGCTAGTTGGGCGTATGAAATAAGAGTAGACTATGATCCAATTGGATGATAATGGAAAAAGGATGTTAGAAAGAGTGGGGATACAAAAATAATTACTAAAAAATAAGGGTTCCATTCAAGGAATTAATAGCCACTTTCTAGAGTGTATGGTTTCATCTAGTTAGGGATGCTTGCATGGGTCTACAATTGGGAATGTTGGTGATGACCAACATCATTGAATCGAGGAACCAGTTCAACATGGGTGTCCTGATTCTAGATAGGATATACTGTCAACTAGGACTTATTTGTCGGAGTATAAAAAAAGAAATATATGATGTCCACTATAGTTTATTTGTGGAAGTATTGTTGAATACTTTTGGGGGTGGTGACTGAGTTTCCAACCCATATTACCCCCTCATTCAAACTTACGCCTTTTACCCCTTATCATCATAGTGATATGATTGGTTATGATCAATGAATCTAAATTTATGAAGAGGATTGGAAATTTTGGGTTCATAAATTTAAAGAATTTATTTCCTCCTACTAGTGAGATGAATGATAAAATTGAGTGGACACCATAGAATATGGAATGCCTTCAGTATTTCCAAGGAGGAGTACTAGTCAGATGGATTTATGGAAATTCATATTGCTAACCTTAAAAACCATAGTGATTTACAAAATAATATGGATGCATCCATCATATAGTGAGGTGAGTGTACATGGGGGTATATAATGAGAGGAATTCTTCTTTTTTATCCAGCTGTAGTGAATGATTGATATTGAAGGCACCAGGGAGAAAATTATGCAACCCATAGAAAACATCGACATTTGACTCTCCAAAAATTATTATTGTATTCTTGAAAAGCCATACTTGTGCTTGATCATATAAAAATGGATCAAAAATGTGGAACACCAAATGATCCATAAGAGAATTAGCTCAACAGAAATTCTTCTCTTTGAAAAGATCATTCGAAATTGAGGGATCAAGATGATGAAATGGTGATGGTAGATTATGGGTCAATATTTCTTATAAAATATATGGGACATCCATCCATCAGAATTTGTTATAGGAGAATGTGGATAGATCATATGATTATATGATCCTCTAAAAGAGGCCTTAGAAATGAATCTACAATACTTAGTGAAGTTAAAGGATGATTCCACCTTCGGCACACTATAAATGGAATTGATAATGTTATGTTTTCCCTAATAGTGGGGAAGAAATGGAGGAAGCGAACGTAATAGATAATTTAGATACTAAGTTTAGATATTGTGAAAATTTCATCATAAGAAAGATTTCAAGAAAGATTTTCAAACATGTATGAAATGGATACCTTCATGTATGCGTGTAGGGAATAAAATCCTAACTATAACAAGGTGTCATTGATGTTTTATATAAGTAATATTGAAACAAAAACCACTAATATGATAATATATGATGTGAAAACCCCTGAATTGGACATGAATGAATCATATGGGGAGGTGCCTTTGGGATTTTTTTCTTACCAAAAATCTCTGAAGAGAGTGGTGGGGTCACCCATAGATAAGATGCAAGGACCAAGAATGAATTCATTAATGTATGTTTTTACATGTTAATTCAACTGTGTATTTCTACTTTTGATTACCAAATTACATTTGACCAGCTATTTTGAATTATGTTGGAATTATCCAAGGAGATCAATAGTGAATTTGATTGGGGTGATGAGGGAACCTCTATAAGTACTAATAAAAATAACTCAGAGCCTATTCCCAAGGCCCAAATGGATTATTCATCCATATAAGAGGTTATAGGGAATAATATAGACGCTCCCTCCCTCCTGGTCATCTAGGAGGGGACTCACCATATCTACCATAAGGTGGAACATAATGTTGACAATGGATGTATCATAAGGCCTCTCATCAATGATAACTGAATGCCCCCTCAAAGTAATATTTCAAATCATATTTTTAAATTATTGTATTAATGGATTGGATAACTACCTAATAGTTTCATAAATAAACACATATTTTTATCATGAAAAACCCATCTATATAGTGACGAGGGGAATCGTGGATGATGTTGAAGTTCCAACTAGTGTTGAAGGGTCTCCTGTATTGGAATTCAAATTTGAGGCCCGAGATGTGGAAATCACCCAAGAATACACTTCATATAAGTCTATTTTTTCAAGAATTTTATACCATGTTTGATTATATATGTTGAGATAAGTTCCCTAGATTTTTATGAATTAATTGACCTTGTGAATCCTCATCTATCAGGTGTGCCTGAGGGAGTAAGAAATCTTTGTATTGCAGTCCAATTATCCCATGGGGATATTTTTTAGGGAGCTCCGACCTTGATACCAGAATAGAAAATCATAATTCATTAAGATATAAAAGTGATGGATATTTAACTATAGCATAGTGTACATCCTACAACTGTTAAAGAGTATTTCCAAAATGGTCATCAACTCAATTGGAGGGCTAGAACGTCTAAGAGGATCTGTGAGGAGGAATTTGTTGATTTATTTATCACATATTCTTCCAATTATAATCCCTTTCCATCCCATGATATAATAGTATTTATCGATTATGTCACTAAATATAACACCATTTTCTTATGAAAGGTGAGGGGTTGTGGGCATAGTGTCATCACTCACATCTTGGAGATAGACGTTGTGAGTTAGATGGGATCCCACTACCATTGGATACTAAACCTAGGAACAAGGGGAGTTGACAATCCTGCAGACCATGCATTGGAACATGACTTTCTCAATAAGAAGTTTATGAGAAAAAACTGGGAGTTCTATATTGTCATGTATAAAGTGATATATAATGGTAAAAAAATGTTATAGATATCGAAACATGAAAATTCCAAAGTAGATACCATCTTCAAATTAAGGGCACAATTGGTGGTGGATAAAATGAACCACGATATTCATGCATAGATAATATATATATTTTATTAAAATTAATTAAATTATAGAAACACACAATTGAGTATGAATAACGTATTTTTTTTCTTCAGAAAATAGAAATATAAAAAAATAGATAATATATGAACTGTGTTGTATCACAACTCTTTTATTCATAATTATAACCATAATATATTTAACATAAATAACAAATTTCTTAAAATCACAGGGAAATGAAACATATTAAATGGTTATCATACATTATTAGTAAGAGAAAAGGAGATATACAATGAAAATATGAGCATAAGGGTATGATAAAATTAGAATTTAATTTTAAAACCATACCCTATATATACATGATCATGATATGGATTCATTTAATAAATATTTACAGTCCAAAATGAATGAATCATAATGGAATCTAAGAAGATGAGATATGAGATCATAACATTAACATATACAATTGAATTTTGGCAACACATAATTATAGATTATCATTTCCATAGTAGTCATGGATCATTTCCAAGGCGACCATAATATAATTATTTCACACCACAAAAAATCACAAAATTCAGTGTTCAATCTCAATAATAACATAGTTAACAAATACACATACTGAATTTGTTTAGCTACCATTTATAGTACTATTTATATAATAAGATATCAATCATTACCCAATGAATTGGAGGATGCTTTGAGTTCTATAAATCACAAACTTCTTCCATAATATTTTTATAATTTTATCATATCAAAACCATTTAAATGATATCAGCTTTATATAAATATTTTCATATCAAAATCCATGAAACGATATGGGATTTATAAAACATTTTTTATATCTAAACCCAATGAATGAAATGGGTTTCATATAAATTTTGGCATAGAGTACTTCCAAGAAAATAAATGGGTCTCATAATTATCCAATCATCATATGCATAAATTATACATAGAAGGAATAAAAAAGGTATAAGTGGATCATATCCCCAGTAAATCTGAAGTTACATCAAAGAAAGTCATATTTGATAGAATATTATTTTCATAGACCAATTGGAACATTATTTTTGGGGAAAATAGTCTCTTTAGTATTAAAAATATCATTAAAAAAACAAATCCATCCTTAAAATAATCTTTATTTAAAATAACCTTGGTAACATATAAATGAATCTTTAAAGATTTGTTAAAAAAATATTTAAGATAATATCCTTTCTAATTTGATTTTTTTATACATTAAATTTTTTTTCAAAATCATTTACTTTCAATGTGAATATTATATAATATAATGTAATATTTGAAACAATTATTTATCATGATGGTAAGAAATTAAATTCATTTTATAAATAATAAAATAATGATTCCATTCATATTTTTTCACAAATTCTAAATGGGACATGTTTTGAAAATGAAAAGAAGATTCATTTTTAATTTATTTTAAATGAATAAAAAAGGGTAAAATGTATTTAGAAAATAATATATCAATATTAAAACTATTTTTAAAACATTTTATCTAAATATGATATGGAATAAAAATTGTTTTTGACCAAAGATAGAAATAATTTTTCTTTTCATTAAAAATGATCCTATGGTTTATTGAGTACATAAATGGGAGAAATGAATGGAATATAAGTATATTAATGAAATAAATACAAGATAAGAAACACATGAATGTATTGAGATATATATCATATGTTTTCATCATCATTATCATAATCAGAAAAAATCCTGATAAACAATGAAACTGTAACATTAAAACTATACCACTAAGATATTGTTTGAATCTTAAACACCATTAAAGAATAAAATAAACATAATATTTTGAATATCATGAAAATAATTATATTCATGATATAAAAATTCTATTTTTTAGTATTTAAACTACAATTCTTCTGATGGGTGATACATATAAGTTATGACCCAAATAACAAGATTTGAGGGAAAATACCTTGCCTCTTTGGTAAATTTTCATCCTTAAAACCCATGATAGAGAGAATATAAAATTTATATTTATATCATGATTATTTTAATTATAATAATCTTGAAATACAATATTGGGTAGTACATATATGAAAAAATGTTACTAGTGGTGAATATTGCATGTGTCCATTGGAAATAAATGTGAGATGAATATCCATTACATTAAGTCTCAACAACTTTCATACATGGTTGAACCTCTTATATACAAAATATAGATTTAATATACATATATTAAAAGACATGATCTTATTTATTATATGATAAATTGATTAATTATTACATATTATTACACATTTGATAACAATTACTTATTAAAAACAGTTTTCGAATAATATGAGAATTGTTTTTCATTATTGTTTTCGCTAGTTATATTTGGTTCTTTTTTATCAAGGTTAAATAAAATACATTGTTTTTAACATTATATTAGTAAAATATATATATATATATATATATATTCATTATATAATTATTTACGGTAATAAATTAAATTTGTAGAGTGAAAATGAATGACATCATTCATGGAGACGGTATGCTATACATATGCGTGAACACCATTTCCATTTTATCTACATATGAAAAAATTGATGGAAAATAATATATTAGCTATAAATAATCATGTATACATTATATATATATATGTAATATTCACTAAATTTACCTTTACTACTTTCCCTGTAAAGCATAATTGAAAAAAGAATCAAATCACTTGATGAGATGGTAAACCTCTATAATCATTTGCTACATTATGACATTCAAACGGAATATAAAGTAAGAAGTTATATGAGATATTATAAATTATGATTAATAATTATATCATAAATGTCATCTATACAATGACATTAAATTCATCTTTATATCTGTCCATGATATGTGGTGATGAAAAATGAATACCATTGGTTCCCAAGGTGGATGTCAGATGTACACATGATCAACAGTTTCATTTCCCAATTGATGGAAGTGGAGATAGATTTTGGTCATGAAATTAAAATAATAAAATCTTATTATATTTGATATATAGGTGTTATTATATTAACAATAATGAAAATTATTTTTAGTATTTGTAAGAATAAATAAAACAACCACACATGTTTCTTAATTTTACCTCTTCTATATAGAAACTCTTTAGGTTTATTCCTAAATTCCTTCTTAAGAGGGTTTTACAATAATAAGGCCACTAGGATATGGGTATGGAATTTTGGAAGATTACTGGAACATATTTTCTAATAAAAATTCTTTTGGACAAGTTAATAGGAGACAATAGTGGGTTTCCATTTATATGTGGGGGAGAAGACACACGTGATATTTTTGAAAAGAATAAAGTGTTCCCTCATTGTTCACATACCAAAAGGACCCTCAATTTGGAATTATAAAAAAAATTAGATTCCTAATATGGTAAATAAATAGGTTTCTCAAAATCATATAAATCATTTTACCTCATTTCTTTTTAGTTTAAACCATAGTAAACCCATATTAGCCTTAACTATCGTAAATAATTTTTATAGTTTTAACTATTCATTTTGGTTAGAAATTAATTATGACATAATTTAATAATATTACTTAAGATTATTTAAAATATGGGGAAAATTATATGAAATTACACTCACATAAGTTAATATATTTAATTTAAAATCATAACCGTAGATGTGATGAAAATGTTATTTTTCAAAGAGAAAATTTTAAATATTTTAAAAATTAATTATATAAAAATTAAAAATTAAATTGATTAGAATGAAAAAATTTGATTTATTATAATATAATTGAGTAAATTTAACAATTAAACTCATTGTAACATTACATGTAACCTTATAATTTAATTAAACATAAATGATATTTTCAATACAACATGTATTTTTCACTATTCATAAAAAAGAAAAGATTTTCCAAATATGAAAAATATTGACCCCATTATAATTTCATCATTTTAATTCCAAAAATTTTGTTAATTTTGAAAAATAAATTTTAAAAATGTGTAAAATACTAATTTTCTTCTTTGTTCAAAAAAATTAATAGGAATCATTTATTAATAAATAAGGTATTTTTTGATGCATATAACGACATTGGTAAAAATTATGTACATTTTTATAAATATGGTTTCAATATATAAAACCATTATATATAATAATTGAAATTATGTTAAAATTATTACAACCACAAAGATAAATTTCTATTTTCAATGTTCACGATTGAATAATAATTCCCATTGTATATATAAATTCTTTAAAACATAGTGATTACTTTAATGCAAGATATCTTGTAAATTAAATTTATTCGAAAAAAAAATCATAAAAATATTATGTGTCATATTATAAACACCATAAAATGAATTATCCATTTAAATTTAATCACTTTAATACACACAATTAAGGATAATTCAACCTGAGAACATCCATAGATTCTTATTTAGGTTCATCAAGATGATGGTTTTTCCACAAAACATTGAAAAAGTGAGTGGTATTTTTTTATTACACAATATCTTTATTATCTTGAACATCCAAATTTTATTACTTATTAAAAAATCCAATTATAGAGGTATGACCTCCATGTTTATATATTTGAAGGTTCTTCTATTTACTACCTTATAATAGATATATAGAAAACATCCAAAACATAAGAGTGGATTGGTTTAGTCACCAAAAAATAATCTATAGTCCCAATAAGATCAATAATATTAAAGTGTCCAATATACCTTGGGTTCAATTTTACCTTCATATGAAATATAATCACCTCATTTTATGAAAAAATTCAAAGGAACTCCATTAAAAAAATAAATTCTATATCATACGAGTGATTTTCATCATTATGTCTCTACAATCATTGTATTGTCATTATGTGTTGATGAATGTTTCTAACACTATATTCCATATCTTTATCTTTCATAGGTCCCAATATCGTTATTTCTCCAACCACATTCCTTTACATTATATTTCAACACTTATTTCTATATAAGGATTTATAAAGACCCATATTAATATTTTAGTGAAACATATTGTTGTATAAATACTTAACTTGGGGAATGTATTGATTCCATAAAACATTGAAATAGATACAAAATTTTCATAACATATCCTATAGGGTGTAAATTGTTATATCAGACTGACCATATGACTATAGAAGATATGTAGTGATAGAAATCAACATTTTATCAAGAACTTGTTGAACACTTAACTATAGAATTGAGGTAAACCTCATATCCTAATCAGATACAATGGAATTTTGTACTTTATTTAACCATAACAATTCATTAATCACTATCCTAGAAATTTGATCAAGAGATAAATTATTTCTAAGAGAAATATAGTGTGATAACATTGAATGGAGATCGAATACAACCATAATATTATTACTACCTCTTTTTTATTTGGGAATTTTTATGGAAAAATCAATATTGATGATTACTCATTAATGTTATATTTTGGCCAATGGTTGTAACCAAGCCTCGTTATTTTTTCCTTCCAACATTAACATATTGACATATCAATCACCAAGATACAAACTCTATAATTCCACTCAACATTCCATCACACTATGAATATTATTTTATATCTCTATATATATTTGTACATATATGAGAAATATTGAATGAGGAACTATGAGCCTCCAATAATATATTAATTTTCAAATCTAATTGATATAGTAGACATTCATGGTTCTTGAACATTTTCCAATGACCACAATCAAGGGGAAACATAAGATTAGTAATCACCGTCTTCGGATGCTCTATATCTTCCTTATATGCCACCTTAATTTTTACTTCCACTAATGGATGAAAATTCATTTAATAAAGATAATACTTATCCCCTTCAATAAATATTTCTATACCATTCTTTTAAATTACATAAAAATTGGGTCTTTTGTTATCCTTATCATTGATAACATATCGTGATCTATTGGACTTAGAGCATCAGATACATTGTTTGATTTTATTTGGTGGAAATACATAGAGAAATAACAATCTTTAATCAGATCTTACCATCTCCTCTAGAGCATGTTTATGTCTTTTTGGGTGAATATGTACATTAATGTTTTTTGATCTGAATATATCTTACAATTTTCTCAAAAAATATAATGCATCTATATTTTTAATTCAAAAATTAACATAAATCACTCCAAATAATGAGTTGGGTATTTTTTTCTAATTAATCATTAATTTCTATGAGGCATAAGATATATCCATTCATTATTCATAATAACACATACCCATCCATTCCTATATTCATCACTATAGATTTGAAATTGGTATCTGGTACAGGGTAATATGTGAATAGGTGTGATGAAATATTTTATCTTCATTTGATTGAAATTTTTATCATTTTCATATTTCCATGGAACTTGTATCCCTTCTATGTTATCATGATTAGTTGATTATATATTCATGATAAATTATCCAAAAACCATTGAAAATATATGAAAAAACAATAATACCTAAGATTTTAGTCACTATGACTATTTTGTGACATCATTCCATAGAATATATCTTTGATGGATCCACTAATATGTACTCTACTAGGATTAAATGTCCAAAATATGAAACCATTTTTACCAAAATTTCAAAAATTGTAATTTTTTCATACAGATTATCTTTTAATTTCTTAATTAGTACATTCCTAAAATTATATCCATAATATTATTTTCCCTTTGAATAAATTATAATTTCATATATAAATACTATAAATCACTGATTAATGTAATATCAAAAGACTCTATTCATTAAAAATGAGATGATAATGGATGAATTAGAAAGACCAAAAAGATTAACTCTATATTCATATTTTCCAATCATGAACATAATTTTTTCTTGGGTATATCCTCTTCAATTTATATTTCAATAAAAATTATATAATACAAAGGTTTTAGCGTACCTTAAATGTATCCTAAGATACCAAAAATCATTCTAGAATCACATCACATAATTACTCCTAAAAAGTTTCTAAGAGTCTCAAACTATTATCAATGATACAATTATAAACCCATGAAAGAATCTTTAAATGTTATATTAATATTACATATATACATATATTCATTCAAAAATAAAATAATACATTGTTTTTTAAGGATTATTATAAACTATATAATATTGTTAAAATACACTTAAAACATATTTCGTGAATATAAATAGATAAATTCTTAAAGAATTTTACATTAATTATTTGGCATAACATAGGTCCCTCAATGGTCTAGGGGATACCATATAGTTTATGTAAATGGATTAGATATTTCCCATGATCATTACAAATAATATATATAATTCATTGTAGATTTATTATTTTAAGTCCATAATTTACACATAAAAAATATCTCCCACTCCATTTGAGATATTTTATATGTTTCTTCTTGACATATTGTTGACATGATGGAAGTAAAATTTTCATTCCCAAATGATCATCATCGCATAAACTATCATATATTACCATCTACCTCTTATTTTAGGTTTTAACAATCTCACCAAAGATAACATTTTCTATTATATATCATGATCGGTGATTAAGAAAATTCATAGTGTCTTTATCATCAAATATAATCAATTTTTGGTTTTTCTAACCGATATGTTTTGGTCTCATTCACTGTTCACAATATTCTTCCAGGTTCTATCAATTAACTATAATAATTAATCATAGTTTCTGAAAAACTATTTACTATTGGAAAACACATAGATGGAAATAAAAATTTAATATTTTTCTAAATCAATATATCACCTTTTATATCTCTAATATCACAGTGTCGACAATGTTTATCAATGATGATTATCAATTAAAATTATTCAGAATTGGTTTAATGGAATATTTGAGTCAACTCATTAAAATCCCAGTGGATTTTCATACTATATGCAATAGGGTCAATTTTTATCTTTGAGGTCATGGTCAAGTAAATCCCGACAAGCATTTTTTAGAGTTATTACCTCAAGGTACATACTTCATATAACCAATACTACTTATACTAACGCTATATAAATATTTCCACTTGTTACTCAATAATTTTCATTCAGTTGAAACTCTATTGGGTTCTAAATAAGTAGTTTTTTACATAACCTAATGGTTTTGTGGACTCAATCCCTTCGCTTTGGAATGGTCTGTGTGAGTGGTTTGTGAAGTTATTTCAAGGAAAGCCCACCATATGGGGGTTGATGAAATTTTTCAGTGCTTAGAGGGGTAATTATCCATTTCTCAATAAGTATTGGGTCAATAAACCCAGTAAAAGGATTTGGATGCTTCCTCATAGAGGACACAATAGAACATTTATCTGCCATTTGATTGTTTAGAATCTCAAAATGATTCAAAGCTTTAGTTTTTTTGTAACCCAAGAAATAATATTTTTTATTCCATCTCAAAAATGATTTATTTTTATAGGAGGAAAATACATTCATTTTATATCACATTCAACGTTAACATGGTTCATTATGGTAAAATTAATTATTGAAAACAAAATAGAATATGGTGGGAAACAATTATCATAGTAGGAAACCACAAAATCTTGAAATATAATTTGATGAATGTCCAAATAAATGGATATAGATTTAATCTATTAAAATTTAGAATTATCATAGGGATTTAATTAAAATTATAAATATAATTTCTCTATAATGTTTTATAAATAAAATGTGAATTAATGAAAGCATATCCATGAGGATAGTCAGACATGGTCCATAGTAGGTTTAAAATCATCATGAAAAAGAAATATAGATAAGATATACTCAGCAAAATAATTTTTTGTTGTTATTACCCCTAGATGAATATGTGATAAAATGATATCCACTTATAGTATCCAGATGCGGTTTTCTTCAAGGCATACTACTCTCCATTATTTATACTAATATAGGATGTTCTCATATACATATTATTATCCTATGGTTTCTCATTAATGTTTTATTATTATTATTTCCAAGGGCTTATAATCCTTTCTTTGGTACCAAATAATGCGACCTATAATATTTATATAAAAATAATTCAACTAATTTGATAGAAATTCAATTCATAACAATATGATTAATTACACGATTTCATAATTTTTTTATATTTGGAAATATAGATATATAAATGATTCTTAATTTATCTATATAATATCCTCATACTTTAGTTATAACTATTAACCTTTTTTGTAATATCATACATATAACCATTATTCATAACCTTGGGAAAGGAAAATAAGGACATGTTGTGTTCAGATGTACACAAAGGGTAAACTAGAGAGATATAAATAAAGACTAGAAATAACATGAGATAAAAGGTTTGAAAACATTAGAATAAAATTTGAAAACATAAAACAAAATATCATAGATTATAATATTGAATCATGGAATAAATATTGGATATAATAATTCATAATTCATAAATAATTTATGAACATGATCCATGAAAGCAAAATTTTGGCATAAGACATAAATTTCTCTCATACACATAATCATTCAAAAGAATTTACTTATTCAAGGGTCACTACCCTAACATTCGTAGTTGACTAGGTACACATCAAGTTCCATCACATTATAAGCCGAGTTTAACTCCCAATACAATAGTAGAAGATAAAGTTCCTTCCTAAATCTGATTAAATCCCCATTTTAGTCGTTATTATCTTATGAGATATCCATCATTACTAAATTCGTTATAGGTAAATATAATTTCAATCCCACTTGTACCATAATAAAAATTATAGATATATGTGACCCATGAATATAAAATAGTTATCATATAATCATATAAAACTTCAATGAATGGAAACATGTTTCCTGAATTTTTTATCATTTCCTTAAATAATTACCCATGTAAAGGAAATTGGATTCACAAGTGATTCATCATAACTTTCATACCCCATATAAAGGAAACATATTTCATTGAATAAAAAAATCTAAATCAAAAGAACAAAGATTATATATAAATAATGTAGATGGATAAATCGAATCATTTCCCTAGTAAATAATAATAATGATCATGGATGTTATTATATACAAAAAATTCCATTAAATGATCACTAGAACATTTATTTGGAAATATAACCTCCCCACTATGAAATCACTTATAGAAAATAAAAAATTACACAAAAAATAAGGAATATTTTTATTTTATTGAAATATAGGAAACATGAAATATAATCATCAATTAATTGGGTGGTCATGATTGTTGAAAAATATATTCATTCTATGTGTGTCAATAAAAAAGATTTCTTTCACATTTTTAATAATAATTTAAAATTAGGTCATTTTAAAATTTAGAGGACAATAAATTTTAATCCATTTTATGAATATTAGTCATATATAAAAAATTAAAATCACACTTGGTTTTATTGAAAACATTATTGAATTAATTTTTAAGAAAACACGGACATGAAATAAAAATTATCTTAACCAAATAATAATACTAATTCTGATTTCATCAAAAACATTATTTTATTATATTTAGTACTTAATGAAATGGAAAATGAAATAAAATGTGTAATATAAATAAATAACCATTTTAGAAAAAAATTCATAGTTCCCTTGAGATATAGGTCTTAAAATTTCATCATTGTAAAAATATTCATTATAAATGTCAACAAAAAATGTGATTATAATATAAATCCCTTACCTCGAGTTTGAATTGGTTCCAAATATCTATAACCTCAATTGTAATAAATTTAAAATGATTATATCCATATATTAGAGTAATTTAAAATATTATAATATCACATATGACCCACATATAACATTTTAACACTCATATAATACTAATCCCAATTAAAATCATCATTTTTAGGTGATACCTATTTCATTTTTCATGAAAATTTTGTTTTGGTGGATCCAATAATTATAAATTAATCATGATTAAATCATCTCCAAAAAAATTAATCCTGACATAAATATCATAAATATTAATTATATATATATAAAGTGATCCAAAAAAGATAATAAAAAATAAATTACACTGTTCTTGGAGATGGTTGGCTATAAAAACAATTGAAGGCTATTTTTACATATCACTGGTTGGTAAGAAATAAAGGTAAATAATAGTTCACTTTTTTAGATTAATTATTATATCTTATATATCATATATATTAATTATTTATTTCATTATTACCTTCCAGGTAATTCATAAAAAATAATGAATTAAATTCCTTCATAGAGGTGGTAGTCCATACATATTCATGAGAAACATTGTTGTTTTTCAATCGAATTGAAGCTAAGAATGTGTATATGATATTAATATTATCTGAAAATAATTAATTTTTATATATCATATAAAAAATAAATACATCATAATATCCATCAATGAAATATGGGTATAAAAAATTAATTTTATCACTATGAGAAAGAGATAGTCCACACGTACGCACGAGTGATATATTCCATTCCCATTTGATGGGAAAGTAGATTAATAATGGCGGTAAAATAAAAAAAATTATATTTTAGTATTTTTAGTAAACTTAATTTCATATTTAATGATGTATTCTATTTATTTATAAGAGTCAGATGACAAAAAATATTGTTAGTGGTCATATAGGATCATAACCACTTTTTGGGTAGGCCTTTGCTACATACTTATATAGGGAACCATTAAATAGTTTATTAAGAATAATTGTTTTTAAAATTAATGGATATGGGATTATATAATAGAATTGATTAAGGTTTTTTTGAGATATATGGGTCAAATTAGTATAAATAATATAATGGAGGCGTGTCCTTTTTTATGTATGGTAGAGGGCACACTAAGAATTTGTTAAAAGATAAAAATATAATAAATGATTAATCAGTAAAAATTATTCATAATGGATTGAGGTACATTTATAGGATAATATGAGGTATAAATATTTCCAAAAATTAATATTTCAACTAGTATTATTGTGAATCATACCCATATATTTTTATTTAATCCCCTTAGTAAACTCGTTTAGAACTCTACCGTGATTTCAATGATTTAATATGTTTACTATTCAACATGATCAAAAAAATGAAAGTACCTCATTAAAAAAATTCACATGATTAAATAAAATATTTAATACATTTATTGAAATTAATTTAATGAAATATGAATATTTTAAATTAAAAATAGTCATGCGAATGCGACAAATAATAATTTTTCTAGAAAAAAATTCATTTATAAATATAAAAATATTTTATATGAAAATAAAATATAAAACTAACTACAATGATAATAATTATATTTCTAATAGTAAAAATAAATTTATTTAATTATAAAACATTGTTTTTGTAAAATGGGACTCTTAAAATGCTTTAAACGAAAAAGAAGTTTTAAATAATAATAAAAATTTCTAAATATTCACTGAAAATAGTTTTTTTAGAAAAATATTTAAATTTAAATATAATCTAAAATTGAAATAAATATTTAAAAAATAATATTCATTTTTAAAATATATTTATTAAATGTTATATAAATTAATTATATGTTTTCCTCACAAAAAGAAATAAAAACCATTTTTCGAGAAAAATGTAATTTAAAAGCATAAGAGGACGTTACTAAAATTTTATTTCATGATTATCAATATAATTTTTTAATCTAAACAATTGATCCATAGTATCAAAAATGTTGTTATTACTATTCATATCTTCAATTTAAAAAATAGGTTATAGAATTATTTTATATTAAAGGTCATTTAGACTCTGATTTTCTTGAATCATTGGATATAGAATAAATTGTATTTATATGAAGAAGAATATATCAAAATATATTATGGGGATAAAATTCTAGTTATTTTTTTTAATTTTTTTCTTGAAATAATAATTTCTAAAATATTAGGCTACTTCATAATTGAAACTATCATAAATAATTCATTTAGTCTTAAGATCACTTATTTGGTCACTAAAGAATTCACAACCATAACTATGATAAAAAATATCACTTTAACCAATAGGGTAAATTTGAGGGAACAAATTATTTACCTAAATGTTTTTAAAATTCATGAGAATTGGTTAAATAGGAATGTGATGTCTTGGTTTTGTTGTTTTTTATCGTACATTTGGATTAAAGTAAAAATTGTATAATGAAAATTTTGTAGGAATGTGTATCATTATGTATCCTATATAGGTCATTGAATCCTAAAGTTTTATTATGAGTATGTGCTATGATTTCATAGGATGGAACTTTTTGAAATACCTGATGTGGTTTTCTCAACTATAGGGAATGTCAATGTCATATATCAATGTTATAAAAAAAATCATCCATTTTGAATGTTATATGATAATAAATATAAACATATAAATCTATTTAGTTATATAAGATATTGAAATTAAAATATGGATTAATAGAGATTGTAGATTAAATTCAAATGATGAACCAAATAGATACCAGATCCATGGTTTTAATGTAAATGAATATATCCATATCCGATGAATCTAAATAAATTATGTGTATAATTATGTAATTTATCATATATGATAATAGTATTTCATTGTTTAAAAAGAGTTTTTATAAAGAATTTGAGATAATACACAACATTTAGGATTCATTCGATTATATAAACATCATGAGTTTAAGATATGTATAAAAATAGTTCAATCCCAGATTGAAAGGTTTTATCCATGAAATAATATTTTTTTTAATATAATTACTTGAGAATCAAACACCATCAATAGATTATTTTATACTATAACATCATTTTAAATAAAATGTCTAAACACATATAATACCAGAAAAGATTTGTATTGAATAGTGTATTTTTTAATTCCTTGTAAAAGGAACAATGTTTTTATTCTTAATATAATAGATTTTTATTATCTTCACATGCTATTATAATAATAATATATCATCTAACAGGCTTGTGGGAGTATGTTAATGCCTCTAAATGTTTATAATTAAAAAATAATTATCATGGTGCTTAAAATTTAATGTGAATTTCTCTTAATATCATAAAATATTTTATAGTTTGGAGGTAAAAGGAATTATAAACATTTATATTAAGTCCTCGTAACAAGGTAAATGAAATTTTATAATATTTAATTTTAATTAGTTTTAGAAAGGGATAATGTAAATAGTTTCTTTAGTTACCCACTGAATCCAAGGAAAATATTTGATATAATGATTTCTAATAATGATGTTATTATTAGAAAGAGTGAAAATAAAATTAATGAAGTTGACATCATAAAATTTTATAATTTTTAGTTAACCAATTTAAATATCTTAAATGAGTTAAACATGATGAATGTTATTCATAAGTCCAATAATTTTTCATAAAAATTAATTGTTATATTTTAAACAATTTAGGGTTTAGTGAAGGTGTTTTCATACATTGGGGGCATAGATATGTTCCATGAATTATTTATATATGTAATGAATCCAAAAGCATGAATGTGCATCAAACATATGAGTAACGATATTGTATATATTATTAGATATTTTAGAGGGGTTTCTTGGATATGATTTTTTATGAATTCCTAAATATGATTGAGAATCTATAAAATATTATCTTTTATAAAATTTAATCTAAAAATTATCAATATTTAATGTTTATTTATATACATATATTCCATAATGTGTATAATTAATTGAAAATATAATTTTCTTCTAAATGTATAACATTCATTAATTCCTAACTAATGTTCGTCATAGATTATTACATGATATGATTAAATTTTATTGTATGTGTGAGTGAAATTCATTTATCGAGATACAAAATATGTACTTGAGGAACAAAATGGGGTGTTTTTGCACTTTATTATGCATGATTTATAATACATCGGGTGACATTGACTATTTATTTTGTATAATATGGGTGAATGGATCATATATGGTGTACCTACATACTATGTTTAGTGAGATACCTAGAATGAAAAAATTAATACTTTGATACCATTCTAACATAATCTGTGAGGCATAACTAATATAGGAGTGGTTATTTATATTGACTATTATATATTCATTTATATAATACAAAATACGATATTGTTCCAACAATTTTATTAGTATGATAACTTTTCCCCCAATTGAGATAGAATAAAATATTATGTTTTCTTAGCTAAATAGTAAGATGATGTGATTATCTATTCAGGTGTGGATAATGTGGTCTAAACATCCTTCAGTTATAATATATGTAATGTATTCATCAGATCGGTTAGTTTATATTCCATGAAATGCGAAATATGAGTTGGCTATATGGGATTGACATTCTTCATGTTCTCTGTTTAGTCGATGTCTTAAAGAAATGTATTATATAATAATACATTCATAAATATGACATAGTTTAGAGACAATGTTATATAGATACATATTTTTGACAGGTAAAATAACATATCCATTTTAGCTTGAGTTATACTGATTCATTACTTTAGGTTACTCCATCATTACATTTATCAATATTTTGATTGAAATTTCTTGAAAAATATATAATAGTCTACGGGTGTAATTAGTAGTTGATTAAATGGTTAATAAAATATTCATAAGGATATTATCTTGTTTTTTTATAATTTTATACACAATGTATTTTGGATGGGTTTTGACAAACTATTTAATAATATTTGATACATAGCAATGTTTATGATAAATTTTACAATTTTTTTATAAAACATAAATAAAATTTTATTGTGATGTGGTTAAAAAATTTATTATTAACGATATATTATAAGTTAATAGGGAATAAATTCTATTTGGTTTTAGTGAAATATAGGTATTAATGGTTATATGGCTGAAAATCATTAACTCTTAACATGATATTTGGTCTATATCATATTATATGAATGGTTAAAGTAATATGGTATGACATGCATGGAATATCACATACTTTAATAGTTTTAATATCATAATGAGTGCCTTGGTTTACAATTTAATATCATTGTGGTGTAATGTTTAAAATTTAAATATTTCAATAAAAAATAGTGCATATTTTTATGTATATTGTTTCATATGTTGAAAGAGATTGTAGTTTCATTCATATGGTGATTGAATAACTGGTGAAGGTATTTCCAATTTATTTTTTAATTTATTAGTATATTCATGTAGTTATCAGAAGCAATGAATATACACATATATTTTTATTTATTATAATCATACAATATTTTTCAATATGTTTTCTTAATCATTCATCTATTAATATACCTCGATCCCCATGCTCAATTCATTCTCTCCCTTTTCCATCATGAGGCACTACCATGTCTTTGGTGAGGAGAGGATCTTGTTCGATAATCATGAAATATATATCATCCAATATATATCCAAAGCATATGTATTTTATATAACTACTTCCCTTGTGATATTTAATAAACACACAAAGATGAATATTTTTTAGTGCAGTGTTATTGTGAAAGATAAAAATAAAAATATTTAATCATTTTATGTTTGAATGATCATAGTTTTAGGAATAATAAAACATGGTTTATATGATTTTATATTTCATACTACAAGTTTAATGTTTTTCTGAATCCTTTATATATCAAAAAAATTTCCCCTGATGTAATACATAGTATATCCATCAACAAAAAATAACCATAAGTAGAACACCGCCAACCGATATTTGATATAATGCATATGTCATTATTTGGTCCAGGGAATATTCCTATGATAGAAGACAATTATATTCATAAAATCTAAGAATTGGGAGAATATCCCATAATAGGGGACATAATTTTCTTATCAATAAAATCATGTTAAAATGAGAAGAGTCCATAATTGTTTTCATATTTTACCTATCATCATCTAGTCACAGGGAAAAACCCTCGATTGATTACTTGTATAATCCTCAAATCATTTTTATCAATTAATATTCCTTGATTGTTAATATATTTTACCCATTAATGAAATATAAATTCCTATAATTGAACCCCAAGAAATATAATACAACTTATTAATCATCAGCGAGTCCCAAAGAAAATCAGCCTTATCTATCTTGAAATTACCATGAACTGAACACCTAAATAGTTTATAGTTCACAATATCACAATACCACAAGTGCACCACATTATCACTAGATACAAGAATAAATTTTAGGTAATAAAAAACCTTTTGTCCGAGATTGGGTTACCCCATGAAACATATAAAAATAGAATAAGGGCTTCATGTTTAAATTTAAGTAGGACATAAAGTTATGTTGCACATAAGAACCAATATACTAAAACCCTATACAATGGTACATATTTTGATGTATATCTATAAAATAATTGAAAAAAATAAATATATATATAAATTACTTAATAAACATGGTAAAATAATATCTATAAAACAAAAAAAGTGGGTAAGACTATATGAGAACTAGACAAGAACCAAATATGGACTAAGATGTCAATGAGAGATGTATAATTTATGAAATCCATATCCAAAACTATTATGATATTCCCTATATGAAATCTACATTTATATTCCAAATGTATTATAAACTATTAGAAGACTCCTTATAAAGGTAAATCTAACCATTATAATTAGGTTTATTTCCATTACACGAGTCATGTACAAACATATCTAAATGTATCTTAAATGAACACAAACATGTCATGGGTATATAAATACACAATATTTTGTTCCAACCCAACCCTTAACCACGTATTATAATGTAATTTTTATGTAGAAATAATACATGTATATGGGAATGAAAAAAACAATACATTATATTCCTTAACCAAACTACTTAACATAGATATCAATAATAATAAAATCACCATATTCAAGGAGGATCAATTCCATAAGTACCCAAATTAGACCTAGAATATAATATGAGGTGATATATTAGTTCCATTCTATAAATAAGACATATAAAACACATGTACATAAGTACCACATATTTTTGTGTGTGTTTGTCTGTGTTTGTGTGTATGTGTGTTGAGTAAGGGTTAAATATCTATCCATCTCATCTGAAAGGGGATCATGAAAATAATTTCAGGATTACCATGTGTTCATTCACTTTTGAGAATGTGGAGACCAAAATATATTTTGGGAGATATTTAATCCCACTAATAAAGAAGGTACTGGGATCTTGAGATGAACATTAAATCTATAGTATATGGGCTTGTTTATTGATGAATAACTGTAAATGAAGACATAAATATGTTTTTTTTTACTTTTTATAAATTAAAAAAATCTTTTTTGAAATCATATAAAATAAATCTTATTGTCTGTTATAAATTTCATTTGAAAAATAAAGAATGCTTGATGATGATTGGAATTAGTTTGTAATTAATTTAATGTAATATTTATGTATTTTTGGTAGTTATGCAGTTTTTAATTAAAATATAGATAATCCATAAATTATTAAGAGTTATTTGGTATTTCTAAGATTCATTTGAGTAATGGGTGTAAACAAATTACTAATTCACACATTTAAAAGAGTTATTTTTTTTAAAGGTAACAGTTTTAGTTTGTATGAAAAACTAAGAACATATTATGAAAATTTACGAAATTCCTTGAATCAGAAGTGTAATTTTAATTGTTCAGAATGGAAACATTGAGAAAATTATGGAGAAATTGACCAAGTCGTTAGACATATGAGTTATATTCTAGTTTTCAAAAGAGTCATCATCAATAGAAATAAAAAAAACTACCTATGTGAAATTTTGTGTAATTTGTTTCTTTATATTATAAGAGTTATTTGAACATTCATAATAGTTATTTACATATATAATGTGAATTGAAAAATTAGGAAAAATACGAGTTTTAAAAAAATTAAATTTATTTGAGAATAATTATTTATATAAGATAATGGGGTGTTAGAACATTATATTAGATGATGTGGAATGTGATATTTTTTGGAACTATAATCCTGAAATGAATTCCTGATTCATGAAGTACGAGAAAAAGGTTCGCATCATATAAATATTGTTGTTCCAAGATTATAAAATTTTAGATAAAATAATATAATTCTTATAGTATTATAAGTAACCATGAATTTTATTCCTTATATTGGAGGATGAAATATGGGTTACACCATGGAGAATAATATTTCACTTTCAAAGGAAGAAGGATTTTTTGATATCATTTATATCAGGTAGTAACCTGTACAGTCACATTGCGATGATCTAGAAGATTAAAGTTACTAAAGAATAATTATTATTATAAGTAAATATTTTTAAGTAGTTGAGGTAATTTAGTATTTTGAATTATAATTTCAAATTCATATTTAATCATGAATTAGATTCTACTGGTGTTTAAGATAAATTAAAATGTTTTTAAATGTATATTATAGTGGAGGAAAGTGGGGACATATTTTTTTACTGTAGTGAAATTATCTAAAATGGAAGATAAGTTTGTCAAAAATAATTTTAGTTGGATGAAGAAATTATAATCAGATAAAACGACTTATAAGTAACAAAAAAATATGAAGGTGAATAAGAAAATTATGAAAAAACTTGTTTGGGTGTGACAATCCAAATAGTGATGTGTTTGTGAATAATAATTCATTAATAAAATTTATTATAGAAAATATCGTTAGATAAATTTAAAAATTTCAGGATAAAACCATCAGAGGAAGAAGTGTAAATCCTACAAAAACAAATGCATGATAATAGTGTATTTTTGTGATAATTTCTTATAGAAAATTCTTAAATATTATTTTATCATAAGTAAATGATATTCCATTATGATTTTTAAATGATATGGATATTATAGTTAAATGTATTCCCTATAATTTTGTTTATACTATTCCATGGATCAACTACTCATTTTGATTAGTGAACTATATATATTGGTTTTCATTTGTTTATTTCATTTCTTATTGTGTGAGAGAAAAATCTTCAAATAAATAACTAAAATATTTTATAGTGGAATAATTGATAAGAAATAAAAAAAATTAGTTTTCAATAATTTTCCACCTTATTTAATTTTTCTTCATGGGGACACCAAATTTATTATTATTATAAGAGTGTTCCCTAAAAAGATTATGATGTTTGGAGATTATCTAAATGATGGTTTTGAACAGAGTTGGGTTTTAAGTACATTAAATAATTCTATCCTCTTTGTTTTCAGAATTGGTGTCCACATTTATGATATAATCATGGGAAAGATTAATTTTTTTAAAATAATTGGATTCCCATATTTTATTGAAAGTATTAATATATATTGAAAGAGAAAATGCTTCATGGATTTTTATTAGTTAATTTGGATTTTATAGAGGGTTATATAGATCAAAATAATCATTATGCTGAAGTTATTTGTTTTAAAAAAATTATAGTAAGATTTTGGAGAGTGATGATCATGTCCTAAATCTGATTTTATCACCTCTATTAGAGAAATATTACATAATGGTTAATTTAATCAAAAATGAATTAGGCATCTTAAATAAAATTGAAATCCATTATACAGGAAATGAAAAATTAAATCATTAATATATTTATATATATATATGAAAAAATGATGTTATGAAGATTTATAATGGTGAAACTATTAATATGTTATTCACATGAGTAAATGAAATCATGGGAATTATCATATTTTTTCGTGGGAAGTTGGATGATTCAATGGTTTTTGGAAATAAACTATATATCTAGCTATAAAAACATGGTGTGAAATTATTGATAATTGGAGAATGTTATCTAGGATAATATCTATTATAAGATTTTAATGACATTATTAATAGTTATTAAATACTGAAGAAAAAATTATTAAATAATAATAAAAATGAAATAATGTGTAGTCATCTTAAAATATATCATGAAAGAAAATATCTATAATATTTTTGATGAAAATGATTTCGATTGGGATTAATATATTGATATGATGCTTGACAGACTCACATTACCCATCTGAAGAAGTTTTTAAAATGTGAACGGTATATTTTAAGGAAATTATCCTTTAACATGTATCATCTCTAAGGGAATTTGAAATTACACTACAGAATATATTAATCAGAATAGAGTGAATATGAGGATGAGAGGCCCAGATTTTTTATAAAGAAGAGGGAATCAATATATTTTTTCCATTTAAAAAAGTAATAATTTATCAAAATAGAATATGAAAAATATATTATATATGATTGATGTTAGTAATAGTTGTGAGGATGATGACGAATTTTATTCCTATAGTGAATATGGTTAAATGCTTCAATTTTCATCTATTTTTTGAAAAAGCATCACAATAAAGTAGAGTAATAATGATGAAATTGAGAAAGATACATATATAGTGTTCATGTTCAAATGGGAAATTCAATATTTCCTATTAAATGTTTCTATCATGGAAATGGAGGGAAATATATTGAACAATTTCTTCAAATTATTTATCAATAATGATGCATTACATATCAAAAAATATTAAAGTTTGATAAATGAAATTGGAAATTTTGTGAATTTTTTTATAATGAAAATAATGTTTTTGTTGGCCTAAAAATTATCTTCAATTAAAAGGAGTTGGATCTAGAAATTTTCTGAAAAACAATTATTTATTCATAAATGATATTTTTCAAGTAATAACTGATATTCTATATTCTACTCTTGATGTTGGAAAAATACCATAGAATAAGATTTTGGAAGAATCTAATGTCTTAAATAAGTTAGTGATTCTAGTATGAAAAGAATTTTCACATTAAAAAGTCAAAATTCAATGAATGTTTTTGTTATTTTATAAGAAAAAATGATTCTTGAATGGATTGCTTATGATTATTGATTGTATTGTTTATGAAAAAACCATATGATTCTTATGATTCTAAATTTTCTCAGTACATTGAATGAATGTAAAAAATTAATAATAGAGATTCAAAAAATGGTTTAAATATAATTAATTTTAATATAAATTGTTGTGAGTTCATTAAATGTTTGGTTTGAAAAAATGATTTATTATAAATGTTTTAAGGGTAGGATAAAATAAAATTTCATCCTTTATAAATTAATTATTCATAAAGTTATGTATTAATTTTGTTGATATGTTTGACACTGTGGAAGATTTTGGAACATAAAAAGGTGATATTGGATTATTTTCAAATATTTTTATTAACCAAGAATATTTACTCGATAGTGTTTAAAGGTTAATTATTACACTAAAGATAAATAAATTATAAGAAATATGGAATATTTGGAATTATTATTGAGATAATGTTTAAACAATTTTAAGAGGATTTTATTTGATACGACTTGTTATGTCACCTTACTTATGAATGTCTCATCTATTTGTGTTCCTAATTGAGTAGAAAAAATAGTACTAAAATTAATTACAAAAATAATGTGAAGTGAAAATACAATTATTTGATTACCAAATATTATCACAAAACATAACAAAGGTAACATCCATAGATTTTTAAATTACATTATAATCCCATATGATGGGATATTTCATTATATTGATGGATTTTAAGATGTAAAAGAATTTTTTTGAACATTTATATTGGAGGGTCAGTCAAACATTTAGATTTTGGTGCAAAAATAAATATATTATGAAGAATATAATAGAATAAAAATATGTTTGGTATATGGGATGATACATAAAATGATAAGTCTTTCTATATTATCTGATGAAGACATTGAATGGGTATTTTTGAAGAAAGAATGTTTTGTTAAAAATAAGAAACTTGGATAATTTTTTATATGGGGACATCATAATATAGAAAACGTTTTTTATGTTTTGGATGAAATGAAAAATAAATCATAGTAAGAACAATTATGGTGGTGTTAAAATATTATTCATCATGTGAATTACAAAGAGTGGAAAATCATTTGTTATAAAAAAGAATGTTGAAAGAGTGATCTAATGAATAATATATCATAGAATGAATTATTAATAATCTTTAAAATTTAAGAAAAAAATTGTAAATTTTTAAAAATTGCGGAAGTGAAAATATAAAAGTAGAAACAATATTTGGACTGTCACATTAATGAGGCTAAGAAGAGGATGAGGTCTTCTGATTTGAATTTTTTTATAAATAAAAATGTCTCTGATGAATGATTTTATAAATAAAGGGGATATTTAAATTCAAATACATAGATTTAGATGAATAGTTATTATCCTTTATACATCTAAGGATAAGGTGTGAAAAATTCTACCCCCTATCTCATGTGTTCGTAGATATTTTTTTCATATATAATGAAAGGAAACACAAATAGAGACTTAGGTTTATTAATAAGTATGTTAACAAAGTGGATAAAATTTAAATTTTATGTACTTAATTGATATGTAATATACATAATGTGTATAGATGTATTATAAAGGCGGACCAAGTAATTATAGATGGTTTTTACAAGGGGTAAGTTATAATGTCCACACATGCGATCTGCTCAAACATTGATGGTAAAATTTTTATTATGGAACATGATATACATTGGTTCATGGGAAAATTAGGAAAAGTTAAAAAGTATTTTATACATTGTTTTTATTAAGAGTTATTGTTGTCAATTATTATTCTTATCCAAATTTCCCATTGTCTCTATAGATAATTATTTATAATACTTTTATTGGAATATTGACATTTTTGTACATTGATCTTATTTAGAAAAACATGTTCTCTAATACAACCATATGATCATTTTATAACAATAAAATACAGCTAATAATGATTTTGAAATATATATATGTTCACTGTTTGATTTAAAAAATCCAATGGGTTTATTTTTGAGACGAATAGATGGTTTTAGAGATTTCTAGGCCATTAAATGAATAAGAGAATGAAATCTAAAGTAAAATAAGGATCATCTAGAATGTTGTTTCTATGTAGAGGATATTATTTTGAAATGATTATGTGGATATGTTTATTTTATTTTATTTTTTTATATAACATTTATAATATTGAAAATGAGATAAAATAATGTTCATTATGTGAGTCTATGTACAATTTGAGGTTTTTGAGTGTTCAAAGATGTTTGAAATTATTTTTGTTCTGTTTGGAAGAAATCACGATCGGTTTTATAGTTTTTAGAAAATATTTGAATTAAAAATGGATAAGTACTAAATTATTATGAGTTACTATGTCTTCCTTAAGAGTGATTTTATAATTGGAATTAATGAAAATGGATAATTCATAATTTTAAAAGATTCATCTTGATGTAAAAAATATCACTTTATTGATTAGTATGAGTAACATCTATTTAATGAATAAAATTTTTACAAGTCCTTCATTCATAAGAGTAACATCTATAGTATATATGACTAAATTATAAAAGATTATATGGAAAGAAACTCAGTATTCACTGGTATGAGTGTTTTCCCTTATTCATTTGAGCAATTTAAGGAATATATTAGAAAATTATCTATGTCTATTTTTAAAAAATTGATTCAGATATTTTATATGAAACATTAAAAACATGTATAGATAAAAATTTTCTTTATTAATATTGTCAAAACAAAAGGAAATACCTTTTTCTAAAAATTTAAATGTGAATATAATTTTTTTGGATGATAAGGATTTTTTTTAATATATTTGAAACAATGTTGATGCTAATATATTATTTTATTAATATCATAAATGAAATTTATTATTCATTGAATGGTAGAAATAAAATTTCTCTCTATATTTATAGTTTGAAAATGATCATATTATTATATAGAATATAATAGATGTGTTTCCCCATGATGGGTATCTTTTAATATTATTCTTCTCCACATTATGAGGAAGCAAGAAATTTCATGGCTTGAATAAAAAAGATGATTTATGAATGAAATGTGTAGATGAGGTTAACCGGTTTGTCATGATGTAACATGTAAAATTTCACCATGATGAAATGGATTATTATTATTTCTTAATAATAAGTAATAGATAATTAAGGCGGTTTTGACAAGAAGTTGAGATACTTTTAACGGATGTTTTTAGTTTTAATTTTAAATTGATGTTCATATTCAAATGTGGAGAGAATATTTTAGTTGTGTGAGACAAATAGAATGGGTTTTTACATGCATTTTCTAGTATAGAAAAATATATAATATTATTTTATATTTAATTGAAATTTCAATGATATAAGTAGGAGTGTGTGATGTGCATTATGAATAAAAATAATAGGGATGTAGAAGAGAAAATGCCTTTTAATCAATGAATGTATAATAATAGGAGGATAAAGAACACATTGGTTTGTATGTGATCCTTAGAAATGTGACATGTGGTAAAGATGAAGAAAATCAAACAAGTTATTAATAGTTAATAACTAAGGAGGAAAATTATTCTTTTCTATATGTAATCATCTGAATAAGCATAATAATACAATCATCATCATATTCTATAATATGTTTTATTTTCATGGTAAAAATTTTGGGAGTTAGTGCCATTATATTCATGAATGATTATTAAAGGATACTCCCAAATTCTTTTTTTATATTTACAAGACTCTAGAAGATCATTTTCCCTAAAATGATTTTGGATCATTCCAAGGGTTAGCTACTAATTTTGATTAGTGGACCATGTACATTATGAGTTTATTGTTTATTTATTTCTATTGTGTCTATAGGTTATGTAGTGAGATTGATCACTCTTATAAGTGACAAAGGTTGGATTCATAAAAAATCATATATGGAATAAAAATGAATATTCATAATTGATTTACCCCACTCTCTTTCAACCAATAATTCTTATGGCCACCATAGATGATAATGGAAGGGGTATTAAACATCATGGTTTTGTGAGAACATCCCAAATTATCAGCCTTTAAATCAATAATTATTATACATGAACCTCATCAATTAAAAAATATATACCCCACTCTAAAATAATTTTAAACTCAATAAATGAATACATGAATGAATAATTAATTAAATAAGAATTAATATTATTTGAAAACTTCTATATACTAATTTTAATAAAAAATTTCTTAAATAAATATGGACAAAAAATTTAATGAAACTATATAAACATGTATCACAACTTAAGTAACAATGTATACATACCAACATGTTACATAGAAATACATATGAAACTTATGAAATTGGAAAAGCATGCCAATTGAAAAATATGATCCATTATCTCATAATAAATATTAAAATTCATTGAATTGCATGTAGAAAACATTAAAAATTCCTGAATACCTATTTAAATTTAATTGTACTATAACTAAATAGTTTCTAAATCAACCCATAATGTGTATGATTATAACAATGGGCTCACCGATTGATACCAAAATATAATTATTTTTCTTGTTTTTAATAATAAAGGAATGATTCCAACAAGTTATTCATTGAAAACTAACATAATGGATTTTATGTATTCATACTATTTTCAAAAAGGAAAAAATAAAAATAAAATAAAAATGATATAATCACCCTTCATTTGTTTTGGAAAAACTCTTATAACAGTCAGAAAATAATGAAATACAATAGAAATAAATAGATTTAAATAACCAACAATATGAGGCGAGTAGGTTGAGTGGCTATGATGGGGAGAAAGAAAAAGGTAAAATGTAGTGATTAATCCCATGAATACCTAATATTGAAAATTTTATCCTATATGATAAAATAAATTATCCATGTAAGGATTGATGATGGTTATTCTTTAGTAGGTATGTTGTAGTTGAGAGAACCAATGAGAGCAGATTCTAGAGTAATTAAAGGGGAAAACTGGGTCTAATTGGTTCTAGGAATAATATTTTCTATTTTAATAGACCAATAAACCCCTCCTCAAATGTATATTCACTAAGAGTCCACCGAGTACTCGATATAATTCCACAGAGTAACCAATTTATCTAACAAGAGAGACATATGTCTATCAGGACCTCCATCAATTAATAATTACCCAGTCACTGGGTACATAGTGTACCTATTGAACATGTTCATATCTCCCATCCCACCAAACTCTTCCCCAAATTCCTCCTTATAACCGATAAATAAATTCTAATAAATTATTATATTAAATAATTTAGTTATAAGAGGAACATGGTTGGATTGATGAGGGCCAAAACATTCTATAAATTCCCTTAATAATCATCCATTAAATCCCATAAATACAACACATGAAAAGCATGATTCTGAGAAAGATTAATGGACCAGAAATGAAGTTACATTACAACTTCTCTTCAATTATTATTATCATCATATAAATTTATATTGGGATATAAAACAATATCCATATAAATAATAGATGAAATCATTTAGAACCAATTTATGTGTTACTTATTCAATTGAAAGTAATATAATGAATCACCACCATTAGAAGAGTCATCTATATAAAATAAGAAACATTTGAGTATCACTATTTAATTGTATAATGACAAAAAATAAGGTGACTTGAAGATTACCATACATTGGTAAATTAAAATTCCATTACACAATAATCCATTATAAAGAATAATATAGAAATGAAGAAAACATATTTAATTGGGATATTTCCATATAACCTAGTCATCATACTACTATTATATCAACTTTAAACCAAAAGAAAATTTTTGTTTAATTATTAATAATTTTTTTTTGATATATTTAAATTATGAAATATCTCTTGGATGAAAAGAAAAAATTGAACTATCACAACATTTAACTGAATTAATTTAAAAAAAACTAGTTTACATGTTTAAATGTTTATTTCAAACAACTGATATTATTTAACAAATATATTTTATTAAGTCATATAGATTTATGTAGGATACTAATGAGGACAACATATTAGAGAAAAATATTATTATGAAAAATATAAATTAATACTTTGTTGTGATAATAGTTTCATTTATAAAATTTTCTCTTTGATGTACTAATTAGTTAAATATTCTCAAGGAGTAATACAAAATCAATTAAATGGTAACATTATTTATCTAAATATTCCATTTATTCTGTACTAGTTGAATCATTTTATATTAAAATTAAATATTTACATTTATAAAAATTTAAATAAATATAATTATATTGGGAATATATTTGTATGAAATTGTTAAAATTATTTTTTATTTATTAATCCAATTTCATTAACATGATTTACTTTAATTTTTTTTTCAAATAATAATAAAATTAAATATATTAAAATGTTTATATTTGTAAATAATTTAATTTGAAATGTAGTTAGAGTAATAATCAATTTAGAGGTTTTGAATAGTCCCATACTAACCATTTAATTCTTTACAACAACATGAAATATAACATTTACATCCAATTTTTTTTAATAAATTCAGAAATATTGAATATTATAAAACATTTTATTGAATTGGTTAAAATGTAAAAAAAATTCTTCAAAAAAATATAACCCCAATCCATTTAACTAATTACACTGGATTAAAAAAATGATTGAAAAATTTCACCGCATCAGAAAACTACTTTAATATCTCCATTATAACAAAACTTCACCCATGTATGATATTATATCCTTGATATTTTATAAATAATTATAATTCATTCATTCATGTAATGATTGAAAATATTAAAATTTCATAAATATATGGTATTGTACAATATTTATAATAGAAACACTAGGCTGGATGTATTGCATATTATTTTCCTAGTTTTATATTTAGAAACATTCTAGGAAATTTCTAAGACCAAGCGCGGAGGCAATGTGAAATTACGAGGCCTGGTGTTCCTAGAATGGTTAAAAAAATGGTAATCTTTTAATAGAGCATGTAAGTGATTTTCGTAAAAAAAAGTGTAACAAATTTTAAATAGGTTACTTGATCCAAAATCTGAAGGCACTATTTCATTCATGATAGCTTGTTTACAGTAGGGGTGACTTAAGGTTAGTCGGCGTGAGTATCATGTGAGAAAACCTGAAATTGGCATAAATATAAATATAAGAACTAAACAAAATTATTTTATTTTTCAAAACCTAATAAATCATGAACTATAGCTCGAATTGAAAATATCAGACCACTGTTGAGTTCATAATGGGGTGATTTCTTTAGGTGGATCCTAAAATTGGCTGGCGTGGGTCAACTATGGAAAGTAGTTTTTTGGACTTCAATGTAAATAAAATAAATAAATAAAATTTATTTAATTTTCAATTCCTATAACTCAAATAAGGTAACATGTATTAGAAATATGACCATACTGTTGAGCTCATGAGGGTGCTCTTTACTTAGGCGGGGCCTAACCTTGATCGGCACAGGTCGATGGAAAAAGAAATATTTTGGTGTTTTAAAGAGTAATAAATTAAACCTATGAATGATTATTTTATTTGAAAACATTTCACTACAATGGAAATGTTGAGATAATAGACTCATTTTTTAAATGAATCATCAAAACTATGTTGAATCTCGGTATAATAGAAACGTTAAATGGTGTTTCCCCAATTAATATCCAAACATTGATACATGATTAGGGGATGAACATGGAGATTTCTCTGAGGATCTGGTGTAATAGTGTTGGTGAACGATGAGGGGCGATGAGCCACTAATTGAAAATGACAATGAACACCCCCTCTTCTTTGAAGGATATCACCAGTGATAATAGATCGCAAACGTTTGTAGATGGATCACCATCGTTGAAAAATTCCATACTCTGACCAAACATCTTTTCCAATAAAGATTTTTTATTTAAATATTATCCATCATTTTTCATGGATTTAAACAAAAAATGGAGATCAATACCTGAATATGATGACCTTTGGGTTGATCATTCTTGTTTGAGGTTTTAATTTTATGGGTTTTAATGGGCTATTATCTTGGTTATTTTTTTGTTTAACTATTCAAGTGGAGACAAACACTGATCGACACAATCATCGATGGTTGTCTATTCATCGTTTTTGATTCATTCTTTTCCTCACACAATGCTTTGTTCATTGTGGGAATTCGTTGTTTGGATCACGAATCATCATTTGGAGATCGATCGATCATTGCACAAACAAGCCTCGGTGCTATAATTTGACATCTCAGAATCGATATGGACTCAGCATGATGGAGGTGTGACTACGACTATGGCGAATGGATCCAGGGAGCGCGGGAGATATTATTACTCAAATATCATTCTAGTAGAAATGATATTAGTGTGGATCAGATCCCACATTAGTGATGATGGGGACCTAAGAATTTTGGAACTTCTTTTGAATCAAAGAACATACCACTAAAGCACGTTCAGTGGCCCTCCTGAGAAACAACTGTCAATCCTGTTTTAGTGGCGGTGTTGGCGGTGGCCATTTTCCAGTACAATTAGTAATATTGTGGAAATTATCATGGGACATGAATAGGGGACACTAGTAGGCAGTTAGGGCAGTCCTCTGTAAGAAGCTTGTGATAGTCATCGGCAGGATGCTAGTGACTGTCTTCTACGGATGAAGCAGAAAGCTGCGTCATGCAGTGCAAGGACCCCGTAGTGACCCGCGAGGTGGTTTAGAGATGCGGAACCCACCAAATCTTGTTGGGAGTAGACTGACTCCCTCTAGTGGTGTGGGATGTGCAAGTAGGTCGGTGTGTCGGGTCGGGCTGGCGTAGCGGGTAGGGCTGGCATAGCAGCTGAGACTGGCGCAGTGGATCAGGCCGGACATAGCGGGCTGAGTCGACCTGGAGGTTCAGGTCAGACCAAGTGGGTTCAGTAGGTGGACCTAGGGTTGGGTCATTTCAGGTATGTCTGATCAAGTTGGACCAGACCTCAAAACCACCAGCATCTTTTCACTACAATTCATGTTACATTCAAACCATAAATTCATTAGACGATCCATTTATGGTGTTGGGACCCTCTTGACGATGAAGTCCTTTTATGATGTCTTTGATGATTTTTTTTCGGACCATCAGTAGTAAGTTCCATTATATTTGTCTTTTATATGAGGGAATGATGCAATATCTCGATCCCATTATAGAGGGTGATTTTAGAGATAGATATCATACCATTTTTCATCTCTATAAAGGTTTTATGTAGTATCAATTTCATATAATATAGAATGAATCATGTTCTTAAGTGAGTTGGCTCAGCCTAACATTCTCAGTCACTATACAGGCTGGAGCCTTGAACACACAAAGTGGCCCAATTGGTCCTCACATATTTTCATTGTATCTTAGATTGGGTTTTCAGTATAGTTGTGACCAATATATACACATTCACTCAAACCTTATCAAGAATAAAAAATCCAGTAGGGATAAGATATCCCCTAGAGAGGCCATGGTGTAGGACACCCGATCGGTGTATCGATATCCGATTATTTCTGTCATGATATGACCGGATTAGGGTGCTTAAGGTAGTTCTCAATGTGTTCTCATTGGGTGGTCCCAATTTAGAGGGACCTCTTGTGAGTGTCTCTTATGAATTAAAATCTTATAGAGCGAGTTCTCATAGAACGGGCATTGATTGAGAAGAATCCTATGACCAGGTATGAGATGAGATATCGAGACTGTTTTCCTTAGTGATACCAAATGCCTCAGGGATACTTTGTGATATACCAAGACCATATGTTCTGTTGGATACTTTTGGTAGAATTGTTTTATGTTCTTTCTATTTGGTAACATATGGATTCTGAACTCCCAGAATTGAGCATGCTACTAGAGTAACCTTATGACTTGTAGTGGATGAGATGTTTAACGTTGGAAATATTTATGAATATACCTACATATTCTTGTTATATGTGTTGTTCAAATATAACTATGTTGATCAGGTTTTACCTTATTAGAGGTGTTTCCTTTGTGTTCCATGAATTTATGTTTTTGTGTCCCCAGCTAAGTATTTTTTTTCGCACCCATCCATGAGCATTGCCTTATTTTTCGTGTCTTGTGTAGTCTACTGAACCTTAGTGGAGTCCTAGACAGAGTAGGACAAGGAACTGACAATACATTGGGAGATTAGATGTGCTGAGGTGTTTCTGGTAGCTACCTACAACAACATCCATTTCCATGTTTTTATGTTGGACTTTATAGTTTTACTTCATTTAGTGGGATTATATTATAGCTTGGTTGTAGTTTAATGATTCACATTCTTTCGTAATCTATTGTTGGGTTGTAGTGGCATGAATGCATTTTATTTACTTAGTGTTTTCACATTCTGTCCTCTATGGCATCATGGATTTTGTGTGTGTATAGTATCATACAAAAATTCCTCTAATTTATTGGATACGCATACTCGGCACTAGTCGACAACCCCTAGCCCATTTGTGGTGGGCATGGGGTAGTCATTGCATGAGCCATAGGGGATTGATTGCGACACTTGAAACCCCTTATATAATTACATTAAATAAAAATCCTTTTCAGGTACATTTTAATGAAACATAAAATAATCAATTTATCAAAAATACACATTTATATCCTAGTATACATTAATATAATCCTGTAATGAATACATTATCATAACACCATATAAATATTTCACTAAAAATATAAACATTTATTTCTCTATATTCAAAGAGAGTTTAAATAAAATTCAAACACTAACTTCAGAAATAATATATTTAAATTACATTCGCATTTTAAATATATTTACTATAGAAATATTATAAATAAAATATTTTACATAATGATAGATTAAAATTTTAACAGAAAAATAAACTTATAATAAGAGAAATATTACTGATATTATCAAATACTTATTTCCTCCAAAAAAACATCATCCCATGAAATAGAGTTTAGATGTTCACCATCATTCTAAAAAATGTTACACATACAATAATTTACCCATATTTAATGTCTATATGATAGCCAAATCCATGATGTAAAAGAATTTACCGAGTTACTATAGTAGTGGCAATATAGTATGTATATTAGAGGGTACTACAACATCGTTACTATTCAACTAAAATAGGATTTCATTTTGTGTATCTCATGTCACGGATCACTATCACCTCTAGGCCTTCCTTTCACTTCGGTCCACTAGATCAATTGGTTATCCACAAACATTAGGCCCACTCCTGAGTGGTTTATCATTGATGGAATGAATTTTTCTGGAAACAATGGTCACTAGAAGAGTCAGATTGAAGAAGGTTTGTTATCCATGGAAATGATTGTTCTCTAATGATCGATATTAAAGAATTTCCATTCAATTTCACGACATGGGGTGATTATACTATACAATATGTGCGTCATTAAGGATTTTAGACTACTGTATGTAGTAATATGAATTATTTTAACGTTATAATGTTGTGTGGGTCTTTGGCCCATTATGTATGCCTTCTGACGATGGTCTGAGCCATATATCTAAGAATCAACTATGGATTATGTGTGTATGGGCCTTTAAATAATTTACGTGTTACGTATTTTTCATTGTAAAAGGGGAGGTTTGAGAAAAATGTAAAATAATCAAAGGCTTCAATTAAGGGACTAAATGATTGGGTAACCTCAGTACATTTCAAATTTAAACATTAAAAAATTAATTTTATTCCTTTATTTGGTAACTAGAAATATATCATCGATGAGAAACATAATTTTAGTTGTTATAAAATCTATTAATTATATCCAAAAGATAATTTTATTTAAAATTATTTTATATAAATAATGAAATAGTGGATTCCTTTAATAAAGATAAAAATAGGTAAAAATGACGAGTTTAATTCACTACAAAATGTTGAAATAAAAAATGAAGTAGCCTTACTAGAATGAATATAATTAAGAATAAAAAGTATATATGAGTGGAAGAGAAGGTAGAAAAACAATCCCATTATCCTTATAGACTGAAAAAATAATTTATTTAATGAATCAAAATGGAATATAAAATCATTAGCGAGGGATAAAATCTAATAATATGATAAGTTTTGATTAATATAGGTTTAATGAAACTTATAATTAATTTTATAAAATTTTGGAGAAAATTACAATGTCAACATCCTTTTAATGAAAAAATATTTAATTTTTTAGGTACCTAGTGGCACACCAAAGGCTACTTACTAGTATCCCAGTGTGAGAAACTCCACTTGTCTGACTACTGGTTACTTGATAGTAGAAGATCTAGTACACCCTTGCCACCTTCTATATCCACTAAAAAAAATCTAATCCTTATAAATATAAAAAACCACATCCAATCACATATAAACTTCTTAATATTACAATAAATAAACATGATACTCCTCATAAAACAAATTCATCAATGTGTATCAAAAAAAGCTCACCATTTTGGTTTATTATATAATTTCTAAATTATGTTAATGTTTCATGGTGTTTCCCTGATATTTCTACGTGTTTTGGGTCCTCTCGGAGGTGTCAAGGTGTCACTTTTGGTTATTTTTTACAATTTGTTTCAAGATATAGACCATTATTAAGCATTATAATTTAATGTATGGTGTATTTTCATGTGGGTAGGACCATGGAACAGTGAAAAGATTTTAATAATGTGGTGGATGTGTAAGGGTGTCGATTCTTGTGTAATGGTTATGGGCAGAAGCCATAATATAGTGGTTCACTACTCCATAGAGGGGATTTTATTGCATCATGGATCAGAATAAACACTATATGGGGGTGTGGTGTTGTGTAAATGTCCCTTTAACTTTTTCAAGAAAGCTAAATCATGGTCCCTAGGCCATTATAGATTATGTCCCCACTGAGGTGCTTTACAACATGGTGACCTAGGCCATTCCACAACCCATATCTAGTGTTTTTATAGTTGAAAATACCCCTTTAGTCTATTTAATTTTTTTTATTTATCCCATCCATACAACATACTTTTTAAAACCACTTGATAATCCATCTAAATTATTTATAACTTCATAATATATTAGTATTTGGATTATCCTTCATTGATTTGAACTAAATATTATTAGTTAAACCCTTATGTTCCAGTTCTACTTTAATTATTCAATTTTTTCTTAGTTCACATACTCTCCAAATCCATAGGGTATTTTGTAGATTTATTAGGGTTCTATGGGGGCTATAAATGAAGGGTTTTGGGTGTGTAGGTGTTGTATGAGTTATTTTCTTTATTTTTTGGGTGTTCACCATTAGTAGTGATGAATTTATGATTACTATGGTGTAATTTTTACTATTTCAAAGAAGATTAATTTTTTGTAATTTATTTAAATGGAATTTCACTCAATACAATATCATTTTAATTTTTTTATTTCATAAAATAAATAATTATATTATAATTTAATTTTCTATGAAAATAGTGTTAATGTCTTTTCCGGATATAATAAAGGGGAATTAAGGATGTGTTCTATATTTATATACAATTTATAAATTAATAGTTTGTTTAACATGTCCTAAAATATTGTTCCAATATTTTTTGGAATCATAAATATATTTAACCACATTGGGGTCACCAAAAGGACAGAGAAGCGGTATTTGGAAATTTAATGGTTTTGGAATTTTTTTTACATGTTCTATTTAATGATTTTATAATTTATACATAATAAACTATTGCAAGAAATATTTTATAGATTATATTTAAATGATTATAAGTATAATTTAAATTCATAGTTTGTTTTCCAGAAGTCATTTTTTTCTCCTTTAAATGAGTTTAGAATGGATTGGGTGTGTGAACCCCTCTTTGTGTCCCTTATTCTTATTAGCCTTATTTTTTGTGGGTATTGATGTATGTGGAGACTAATTATTTAATTGAAAGGAATTTCTTATTAATATAGACTTAGAAGTGTGGGTGAGTTATCAAATATGATTTATGATGTTTTATTAATTATTAGTTTTCTCACAACTACTTATGTTTTTATCATGGGAACCTAGTAAACCATGTGGGGGTCTGGATATATGTAACACCAGATAGTTTCACACTACTAGTGTCCCATAGTGGGTGTTGACTATTCATGTGATTTTTATTGAAAATAATGGTCAGAAGGTTGTTCTTTTTTTGGTAATGTACAATGATATCTTATATTCGAACCACTGGTTTATCCCATGGAATCAATCCGTTGATTAGTGAGTTTATATATATGTGATTCCTCTAAATTTAATTTTATTTATTCTCTATAATGAAATATGTGGAAAATGTCAGAATTTTTTTACCTATATAGATCATTTTTTTGTCTTTTAATTTTTCAATATGAATGAGTTTTTAAAGGATTTTGGAAACATTTTTAAAACATTTTTTAAATGAAAAATTGATTATCCAATATGGCATGTGCGATTTTTGAGGAAATATTTTAAAATTTATTTTATTAATTAAAATAAATGTTGGGTAATTTTTATAAAATGTCAACATATGTGATTATCGTTCATTTACTATTCATAAATATATAAAAGACCTTTTTTATATTTTATATAAAACTAGAAAAAACTAATTTCCTAATGTAATTACACAAAAAGTTTGTGAAATATTACTGGGCATGATTCGACCCCACCATGAAATTAGAACTAGGTGTTTCCTTTTTGTTATCAAGGAAATGACTAATTTGAGTATGATTATGTTGCTTTGTTTATATTAGTTGGATGTGGTGAGTGAATGTACGTCACTTAACGATTCATTGTGGAATTTTTGTATTTCTGTGTTTATTTTTGGTTCTGTAGGTTGTGAATTTGTCGACTCAGTCCCCCCCTTTATTAATATTTTTTTTATGAAAAACCATTAATGTATTTATGATGAATTTCTGGTAGGTTTTGAATTTTTTATAAATTTTTGTTACTTTTTAATCAGATTTTATATCCATAAATTATGTTATTATTTTAGAGCGCTGACATTGACTATATAGATAGGTCTTGCCCGATTTTTGGTTGGACGTATCTTGTTTGTTGGGTGACACCATTCCCATTAGTTACTATCAAATACTAAGGCTCTATTTTCCATCTACTATGGATATGAAAAACCATTTGGGCCATGTATTAAGTTCTGTAAGGTGATGTGTTTGATCAACAGACGCAGATTCTGGAAAAAAATGTCAACAACCATGTGACTTAGTGGGATCATAGGTTCATAATATGTTCTTTTTTTGAATCTGGGTTCCACAATACAAAGGAGATTAGGATCATAATTTGGATTCAAGAGGTAGATCACATATCGGTGCATGATCAATATCCTTTAAAATGTATCCAAATATACAATGGGATGTTGACAGATTATTATTGACTTTATGTTTCATTTTATGTAGTTATGATGATAGTTAAAATTCTTCTATGTGAATCCATGATTTTTGATTTTTCATTTAGTTGGAGTACTGATATTTCAAAGGCTGGAATATTTCATGGTTATTCTATATAGTCTATTAAACCTTTATTTATAATATGATTATTATGGAGGCCATTCATATAGTTTTTTTTAAAGTTGGTGATTGGTTTTCCAGTCTCTAAAACCAAACTATAGACAACAAGTTTCATGTTATTATCAATTTCTTATCTCTATTTATCTATATTTTTACTCCAATGATGTTTACAATAGATGTGATTGAAATTAAGGGGGCCATATTTATGGAATTTATATTATTATAATTGATTTTGAATAATGTGTTTTCTTTTTTGGATTAATTGTTTAAATTTTATTTTTATGTTAGGGATAATAGTATTAGGATATAAAAAATGGATTTTATGGCATTCCATTAAATTCATTAGTATTTTAAAAATTGTTTTCAAATGTTTTTAGTGTGGTTATAAATGTGAATTCTCTGTCCGAGTTATAATTTTAATTTATTTTAAACGGTATATGAAATTTCCAATTCAATGATAAATTTATAAAAAGGGGTGAAAAATTTTAAAATGTAATAGATGTGTTATAAAAAAATACGTGGGGATTTATACACATGATGTTTCCAACTTCATCATGGTTCACCAAGTGATTTCTTGGTGAAATGATGACATTATACTAGCTCGTGTAGGGTGTTACATGGTTGTAATTCATGAGTGGATTTTTTTTGGTTTTGTGGATGTGAAGAAATTAATGGGTAAAAAAATAGAGTTTCGAAAAATGGATTAATGAATATTTTGGTATCTTTATTTTCTAAAATACTTGTTTTGGGAAATGGATTGGATGATATAAAAATCTTTAAATTATTTTAATCTTTTTTATATAAATATTATATCTTGTTGTATCATAATGGAGTGAGTAACAATGACATTGGGGAAAACCTATGAAGATTTATACCCACCCCCTTCGTGGGCACATTGTGGTGTTTTTATATATTGAACATCATGACAAAAGTAAATTAATGGTTTCCATGGTCATTAGTAATTATTCTTGATACAAAAAGTAGGTAATATGGTATATATCTTGGATCAGGTTGGGTGTTTTTGTCTTAGTGTATTTGGGGTATTTGAAATTTTTTGGATTAGACTCCACCTTGTATACTAATATAGTTGTTGGTTTGGTTACTCTATATGTTATCTTACATTTCGGTCATGCATTATCTTGCGGTTTCATTTATTATGGATATTCATGTTTGGATGTTCTATTTTTTAATGGGAAAGTCATTACCAATTTTTTTTTGATTCCCATGGAATTTTTTGATATCTTTTTGTGTATTTTGGATGTCACATAGGTCTAGTAACACACTCCACCTATAAAAAAGACAATGGGCTTGGGAGAGGGATGACATAAATGGTGTAATGTTTTCATCATAGAGTTGATAAATATTTCATTTTATGTAATTGATTTGGAATGGTAAAAACGTGTATAATAATTGTAACATGAAATGTAAAGCATAAAGAGGAATATCTGACATATTTATATTGAACCTAAACTCACTATGGAGTTGGGTACATAATTTTTTAAAGATAATTCTTATAGTTGTAACCTCATCTTCACTAGTATAGATGATGATAAGAGTATATAATTCATTTATAGTATGAAAATACCACTCAGAGTCTATAGTTTAGTTTGGTTTTTTATTTAGGATTTGGTGATAATGTGGTGATTTTTAAAAAATAATTGAAATAGGATGATTTTAAAAGGAACGGGAGAATTTACAAAATTAATTTTGAAGTAAATAATTTTATTTTTTGAAATCCTTATTTTGATGTTTTAAATTTAAATTTGAAAATCCTTATGTTTCTTGAGAAATAGAATATATGGTATTTCATTTTCACAATAGAGAATGGTAACCTGTAGGTGTCAGTGAATCCAATATTAAGTGGATGCTGAGAATGTCTGGGAACATGACTGATTGGTGGATCAAATGTTGGTTTAGATTATATTACATTGTTTCCATGAAATGTATTGAGGGAATAGAATGGAGAAAAAAATGGATCATTCTATTCAGATCCAAACGAACAATCCACCCATCTTGTAGGGTGATTTAGAACTTGAAATATGTAGAACTGTTATTGAATATGATGAATCAAATATTCAATTTTCATGGCACACTAGCTGTTCTAACTGTGATGTTGAAAAAAAACAATTTTGAAGCATCTAGAACATTGTTTTTCTTATTTGTTAGTACATTCTAAATGAGACCAATTCATTTTAAGTGATGATTTTAAAGAAATATGGAAAAAATAGAATCTATACATGTTCAATGTTTATAGAAAAATGAAAATTTTCATCATGAGGATGAATAAAATTATTGTGAATGAATATATGTCCTAATTGATGAATATATGTTTTTTAAATGATTTTTTGGATGTTCTTCCTTCATGGAACACATTGTTGAATTGGGGTTAATGAAAGTTATACATTAAAAGACTGTAATACTTTGTATAATAGATTATAAATAGATAGTAAATTGTGGGGTAACAGAAGAATGGAAAATATAAGGTAATACATGTGTGGTAAATATTTTAATACCTATGGGAAATGGTGGGAACACTAATTCTTGAAATATTTCAAATAGGGACATCAATTTTCAAGGTAGTGGTATTCTGTAGAATAAATGTTCCAGATCAATAAATATTACTTATAACCCAAATTTAAATAATTGATGCTATAAATATAGTTATTTTAATCACATGATAAAATTATTTATTAAATTAGATATAGCATTTCACAATTATAATAATATTTTGAATCATTGATGCAATCTACACAGTGCCCCAGGGACAGGTGTTAGGGAGGTATCTCATGTTTCATAGATCTCTGATGGTTTGATGAGACATGAAAAGAGAAATAATTCACCACAAAGAACATAGTTATCGATTGCTAATATTGGAATACAATGAATCGCTAACCTATGAAACATAAAAATGGTAATAATGAACAAACTATTGTGAGTAAGCAATTGTATGGAGATAAGAAAATGATCAGGTGTGATCAATATGGAACTTCGAAAGTGATAGGTATGATTCTTATCAACTCTATCATTGTAAAATATTTTTTAACAAGTGTGAATCTTATGAATTTATTTTTTCTTATTCTATGTCCATTTAATATTTTCATGTTGAAATAATGCCGTCTTTTTTGAATCATCAAAATCCAATTGGGAAAATATAATATCAATCATTTATGTTATTTTTCTATAACCATCAATATAGAAAAATTGATTTAGGTTTTCACAATTCTTTATATGTATTTCCATTACATAATCCTGGGTATAGATTGGTTGAAAATGTGTAATGATCATATTAAATATTATACCTAAAGTGTTAGTTATACAATTGATAATGGAGTCAGGCATATCTCAAGTGGATATCAAGATATAAAGGAAAGTGGAAAATTATTTTTGAAACCAAAAGTGGGAACTATCTCATACTAGTTGGTATCCTTGACTTGGGAATCATTGGAATTAACTTTGGAAAATATTTTTACAACAATTTTTGGTCAGTTTCATGATATTTTACCCCATAAATTTCTCAGTGTCTCAACCCAAAAAAGTAGTAATTTTTATTATTGGTCACCTAATAGGTTCAAGTCTATATCACTTTCAAATTATCAAATAATACCAATATAATTATATTATTTGATTATCTATTTGGAAGAATTATAATGAAAGAGGTTTAATTGGCTCAGTAGGAATATGTGGGATGTATCGGTTTTTTGGTAAAAAATATGTATGGAACTATAAGAATTTTTTTTATTATTGTATGATATAATAAGATACAGTGATGAATCAGTTTCCTATTCCAGGCATTGAATATATTTTTAATCGATTTAGGGGAGCCTAGTTGTCCAATTAAAGTGACATCCATTTTGGATATCACCAATTATGGGTTCTAAAGGTGGGTATTTTGAAGACATCATTCAAGAGCATATATATCCCTTATGAGTATGTGGTTATACATTTTCATCTTACGAATGCACCATAAAGCTTTATTGAATTTATGAGTTAGATATTACAAAGGAATTTATATTATTCTATGATTTCGTTTTATGGATTCCATAATGGTGTATTATAGGAAAAATTACGGGCCTGAGAAACAATATATATAGTGTTGGTTATTATATAGGATAATATTATATATAAAAAACATTCATGTTGTGATATTTTTCGAAAATAAATAAATTTAATTGATGATGAAATCTCTATTAATGTGTTTCTATGGATCCAAAAACAATATAGAGGATGTGACCTCTTGGAAGCCACCAAAAAATGACTTCGAGATAGTGAATGGTTATTACGAATGCTATGATCATGCATTTTTTCATCTAAATTCACTAATGACATTATTGATAAGGAAATTTTTTGATTCCGATAGAATAAAAATTTTAGATGTAATTTTAATAGAATAATGTTCATCTTACATCATCATCGATCACGATATTTCTAGAATTAGGATAAGTTTATATGCTATATTGTAATTCTTTTGGATATCAATTGTGTTGTTTACAATGAAAAAATATCATGTTATTTCATATGTATAAAAAAGAGACAGTTTAATTGGTTGAAAATTCCAACACAAGATTTGGAATAGACTATTGTAGTCCATGATTTTTGTAAAGGCCCGTATCCTGACGTACATGGACATTACATTACTTTTGAGGAATACTTAGTACATAACAAAAACACACACTAAAGGATCGTAATAGTTTAGTGTCTTTGGAAACTCGGAATGTAATCTTCTAATCGTGGTGAAAGTTCTTCAATATCTCTCATAAAGATCTTCTTTTTTTTTACCTAAAACCTTTCTTTATATCCTGGGGAAAAGAAAACATAAAAGGGTGAGCTCAAATGCTCAGCAAGGGCAAATAAAGGAAATAAAAATCATATCATACCTTTTTGAAAATCAAAACCTGCAAAAGAGATCATAATATCTTAACATGGAATAAATCATAGAAGTGAAAATGAGATCACCATAATCATAACATGAAACTTGAAACTTTGTGGCATACACACATAATCATAGAGAATCATTTCTTGTTAGTAAAGACTCAATGCCAAGACTATCTTAGTGGACAAAGTCCCTTTCTGAATCGAGTAACCCTCGTTTCAGTCCTGTTTCACTGAACCGGTATAACCTACCATTTCAGCCATGTCTATCTCATGAGATATAAAATCTTTACCCAATGCATTGGAGGGAGATATAGGTCCCACCCATCTTATAATGAATCCTTTCTTATGTGTGCCATATAATCATAAATCATACATCATCGCATAACACATGTAACAAAAATGGGATTCTTGAAACATCATGACATCATAAAATAAATATTATAAGGCAAATGACTCCATAAAAAAAATCCCCTCACAAAATAATCAAATCAATGTAATTAAAGGGATAAAAACAGAACCCTTTATTATCTTAGATGGAAAATAATTTTGATAAAACACTTGAATTGAATTCTTGAGGAAAATATCCTTTCTTTTTCAAAATCAATTTCTTTTCACAAAACATCATGAAATTTTAAAAGAAAGATATTTTATTGAAAATAGTCATGAAATCTTTTAGAGGAAGCTTCATGAAAATAAGGCTTCATAAAACAGTATAAATCTGTTCGTGCCGTATAAGTTAAAAAAAAATTTCTTTTTACTTTTGTCGAAAAAGTAAAAATGTACCTCGTACGAAAAACGACAAAAGATTCCTTTCATATCTTTTACTAAAAACTCACCAAAGGGTAAAATTTGATTTAAAACATTGTAGGTGGATGGAAATAATATTACATATTGAGGAAACATGGATGTGGATGATAAAATACACCCTAGTAAATACTTACGAATAAACAATCTCGGATAAAAATGAGATTGTGATATTTCCCTTACCTTAGGTCCAATTTGCTTTGTACGTGTCCGAAGCTCCTGTATAATGGTTTAAATAATGTTATTGACTTATTCCAGAATCATATATATTGATATGATATCATATATGTTCATATTCTTAGCTCCTTGATAGTAATATTTCATGGTTACTTGTTACTCGGGTCTTTATTGCCTTTTGTTCTTATGCGTGTTTTGCCGAATACATTCTTATTATTATTTTAAGGTTATAGATTCCTTATATCCAGAATGGTATTAGTGTAACATATATCATATTTATTCATTCAATTCATTTATATAATCATTATGAAATGAAGATCATGTAGAACGAGTCGCATCACATCGTGGAGACGGTATTCCGTACGTACGCACGAGTGATGATATCGTTCCTATGATTGTGGAATTGTATTGGAGTATATATATATATTATTTCAGTATCAATATTACTTCATAATAATCATATATAGTTACTCATTACACCATTATACCCATCCTTTTAAGGTGATGGTGGAAAATAGATTACACCACGGCGTGGAGATGGTATTCCGTACGTACGCACGCGCGGTGATTTCTTTTTCTGTAGGATGGATAGATGGTGAAATAGGGTTGTTTCATACTTATAATAACATATCGGTATATGAGTGATACTGATGTTATTACTTCATAATGAAACAACCTAAGAAGAAGAAGTGGAAGAAGAAATAAAGATGAAAGAATTGGTAACGGTAATTACCTCTTCTTTGAAGTGCCTCTTTGAGACCTCCTCTTAGGGCACTAGAATTGGTCTTTGAGGAAGACCAGAACCTCTAGGATGTTGCTAGGGAAGTGGAGAAGGGATTTTGGCAGGGGTTGGCCGAGCTTGAGTGCTCAAATTGGTGTGAGGAGGAGGGGGAGGAGGTGTCCTTTTATAGGGGAGGAGAGGGGCACCTTAGGAATTCTTAAAAATATTAATTTATAATAAATCTAACCCCACTTAAAAACCTCCAAAAATGACTCATATTCGAAGATTAGATGAGATAGGGTTGTAATCTCATCAACCAATCAAATTTAGACATGTTTGGATTTTATTTTAAACCTTATCAATTAGATTTGACTCTAAGTTAAATAATTTAACTTTTACCGTGTCTTTTTGTTTTCTTTCACTATATGGTTAATACACTTACTATAACATGACAAACGAACCCCAAATTGTTTATTATTAATATATATATCCTTATATAAGTCATTTGGCCGAACCTTAGATTTTTAGGAATAAAATAACAATTAATAATATAATATTTGATTTAAAAACTATTTTGTGTCAATTTTGACACTATTTGATATATGATTTTTGTGAAAGTCATAACAGAATTATATGTTCGAACCAAGTTTCATAAATCAACATTAATATATCATAGTAACCTAGAAAATTAGTGGAATTCATAAAAAGTCTCAAATTATATTTATTTTGGTGTTTATAACATCAATTATGTAAATATTTCATTAATAAGATAATTACTGCATCATCATTGTGTCATAAGTAAATTAAATTATTTAATGTCTAAAAATTACAAATAAAATACCATCATGTAGGAATTCGTTTTAGCTTTCTAATTAATATTTACAATCGAATTTATCTTATGTATAACCCCATATTAAAAATGATTTACTTATTAAACATTGATTTTAACTATTTTAACCTTTCTTTAAATAAATTAATAATAAATGTCCTAATCTAATCCAAGTGGGCCTAAATGGTCATATTTTATTCCTAAGTTTGTTTTTGGTCGAATTACACTTGTCCAATAGAATTAGGACATGTGTTAGGGTAATAGTAATATCATATTTACCCTTAGTTACCCTATTTACTATTAACCGCGGTAAAAAAAGTAAAAAGTTACTATTCACCAAAAATTATTTTCATCTCATTGAACCACATTTTAGTCCTTGATATTAACCGTGTCTCTCGGATTTTCGAAATTCCATTCACAGAAGCGGCAAAATTAAGTTTTATGAAAAATTCAGTTTTTTTAACTACCACTTAGTAGTTTCACTATTCATCAAAAATTGATGTTTTTTCAGAATAATGCCAAAATTTCATCCTAAGCTATATTTCATATTACGAATTCAAAAATGAAATCTATTTCACCAAATTCATAACATAGAAGTTGCATTAATTAATTTTATAACTAAATCCTGCTGTTAAAATAAATAGCGTGTTTTTAGGAAACAATATATATCAAAAGATTGACACTTGATTATGTCTGGTTTAAATGTGAAATTACAACCAATGACCAACATTGTATTAAATTGTAAAAATATATTCTAAATATACTTTAAAACCACTCAAATTAATAATTTATCACAATTAATTATTTCGATTAAAAAAGTTGTTTTTAATTATAATTTAGTAATTTTCACTATTCATCAGAATATGAAAGTTATCCGAAAAGTACCAAAATTTCACCTTAGGCTAAATTCGATAATCCGAATCCATGAATGAAGTTCATTTTGAAAAATAAGATTTACAGAATTTTAAAAAGTGGTTATTACTATTCATAACGGCTAGTTTTAATAATATTTTAATAGCACATCGTTGTTTAGTGAAACTCGGTATTGCGTATTACACACGCTATCGAGGAAGGTCGCGATTGCGTGTAATGCAAGGCAATACAAGGATGCGTGTTGTGCTAGCTCCTTTTGGTGTAGCGTACAACACAAGACATTAATAAAATTAAAAAGATATATTTTTTTTTATAAAATCTTGGGCTGTTACATTCTACCCCCCTTAAAATGAATTTCGCCCTCGAAATTCGTTGGGGTTATAAATGGTTTACTATTCGAAAGTTTCTTTAATAGAATCCCACATCGTAAAAAGGAATACCAAAACTTGGCTTTAAAAACTAAAGTATGAAATGTAACGATTACCCAAATAAACTAATCGCTGGGTTTCCACATAGGTAAAAATATGGATATGGAAGAGAAATCTAACCATCATGTTCTGATGGAGAGTGGTAGAGAACATGGCTATGGAAAATCCAGTAATCACAAATCCATAGATTTGTGATGATATAAGGTACCATCTAATTCATCAGGTATAAGATCACTAGGACAACATTTTTGGTTTTCAAGATCATTTCTCTAAAGTTGAAAATTTGAATTAGAATAAATACTTACTTTATTTTGGTACAGTCGCACTATTGTTCGTGCCTTGAACAATTTCCACTTAATCTCTTAAATAAATGAAGTTGAATTTGTTATTCGTGAAGTGTTATCAGATCATGTGATAGAATGACGGGTCATTCCATCTGTTTCATCTTATGGCTAGATTAATTGTATATGGTTCCAAAAATGAACTTATTCTTCATATATCATACCGCTTAATAAAATAAAACTAGTTTCTTCTAAACAGGGACTTCCTGTAGGTCAGTGGTAGGCGATAAAGGCCAGTCGCACTTCGGTTGTGGGTTCGATTCCCACAGCCTTGTCCGAAGCGATGGGTTGTCGCCCATCCTGCAGGTTTTCCTTTTTCTAAAACTACGTTACTATAACATCCCATCAATAATATCGAAAATATTCTATCCTTAAACAATACTAGCTTATGTCCATCATAATCCATTCCAATCTTTAGGCTTATCCATAATACTACAGTCCATTCTCAAAACATAGTGAAAACGATTACCAGAGATTTAATACCATCGTTGATCCCCATATATCATAAGATATATCTTGTTGGTCACATTCCAAACATTCAAAGGCCTTAATCTTGTACTCTCTTGAATACCCATTGAACCTTAGTGAAAACTTGAATGCAGTTAAAAGTTAACACTTTTCACATACCGAAATCCTCGAAATTCTATATACTCAAACCATGATATCACTTAGTCCTTATATCAATCATGAGCTCATGAATACTATTAAACATTTCATTTTCTCGTCTTCATTATGCGCATATCATCTTATTTCCAAAAAATATCTCAATCACTTTGAATACCACATCAATAAATATTGCAATACTCAATGATACAACATTATTTTGGAATCCCATTACATAAACACTTAATCATTCCACCACATCGTTGTCATATTCAACATTGCCAATAGCGATCGCATGTGATTTCCCTTTGTCCTTTGCCTTCAGTGGTTGTTCATGTTGATCATCACTAACCCTTGGATTAGGGAAATTATTAGCATAATGCCCCATTTCCTTGCACTTGAAGCATTGAAGTGTTGGCGGTGCGTTCTCTGCAGTGTTTGCTTTATTCACATCATTAGAAACCCTTTTTCCATTACTTCGACACTCAGCTGCTCGATGACCTTCTTTTCCACACTTAAAACATTTTCTAGTCCCTTTAAGACAATCTCCACCATGCTTCTTTCCACACTTTGTGCATAAGGAAACATTCATCTTCTTTTCACCATTATTCTGAGATTTCTCCTTGAACTCCATCATTCGTTTCTTTTCAAAACCATGAGATGGATATGTAACACCAAATTCCATTTCTACCTTGATAGCACAACGCACAATTTCTTCATAGCTACTGAAGTCTCTTATAGCTAATGCCATTCGAAGACATGGTTTTAAGCCACTGAAAAATCGATCAACTTTACTTTCAGGTTGGATGATAATTCCAGAAGCATACCTTGCAAGTCTTGTAAAATTTGCTTCATAGGTACCAACAGATTCATCGTCCCTTTTCTTCAATTCACGAAACTCTTTCTCCATCTTTGTTCGAAGAATACGAGGGAAGTACTTACTGAAAAACAAGTTCTTGAACTCGTCCCATTCCATGGACTCAATTTCATCCCTTGGCCTCGTATTCTTGATAAGATTCCACCATTGATCAGCTTCACCTTCCAAACGATATACTGCTAAGAGGACTTTATCATGTTCAGAACATTGAAGAACTGAAAATATCTTTTCAGTAGTACTGATCCATTGTTCAGCCACAAGTGGATCAGAAGACCCACTGAAAGAAGGTGGACGTTGCCTCATGAAGGACTCAATAGAATATTGTTCCCTTCTCTGCTCATTTGGAAGTCCAGAATGATTCATTGCTTGTGTAAGTATAGCAATAAGATTTTGCACTCCATCTCTCATAACATTTGTTTGTTCAGGAGGGCAATCATTGCATTGTCCATTGCATTGATCAACACGGTTCCTTCGGGTTCCAGCCATCATCTAAAACCCAAAAAGAATAGTGTGAGAGGCAAAAACCATGCTAGCGAAAACAATATAATAAAGGGGTAGTACCCTCAATATCTAACATCTTAGGTTAAATTCTAAGATCGTTAGCGCAATTCTAGGACTATAACCTATACGTATACTTAACCTTAGAGACATCCCTAGACATACCTTAGAAATATCTCTAGGGATCTCACTAACGTTTTCGCATCCTAGTTTCCAAAGGTTGACTAAACCTTTCCTCTGATACCAACTGTAAAGGCCCGTATCCTGACGTACATGGACATTACATTACTTTTGCGGAATACTTAGTACATAACAAAAACACACACTAAAGAATCGTAATAGTTTAGTGTCTTTGGAAACTCGGAACGTAATCTTCTAATCGTGGTGAAAGTTCTTCAATATCTCTCATAAAGATCTTCTTTTTTTTACCTAAAACCTTTCTTTATATCCTGGGGAAAAGAAAACATAAAAGGGTGAGCTCAAATGCTCAGCAAGGGCAAATAAAGGAAATAAAAATCATATCATACCTTTTTGAAAATCAAAACCTGCAAAAGAGATCATAATATCATAACATGGAATAAATCATAGAAGTGAAAATGAGATCACCATAATCATAACATGAAACATGAAACTTTGTGGCATACACACATAATCATAGAGAATCATTTCTTGTTAGTCAAGACTCAATGCCAAGACTATCTTAGTGGACAAAGTCCCTTTCTGAATCGAGTAACCCTCGTTTCAGTCCTGTTTCACTGAACCGGTATAACCTACCATTTCAGCCATGTCTATCTCATGATATATAAAATCTTTACCCAATGCATTGGAGGGAGATATAGGTCCCACCCATATTATAATGAATCCTTTCTTATGTGTGCCACATAATCATAAATCATACATCATCGCATAACACATGTAACAAAAATGGGATTCTTGAAACATCATGACATCATAAAATAAATCTTATAAGGCAAATGACTCCATAAAAATAATCCCCTCACAACATAATCAAATCAATTTAATTAAAGGGATAAAAACAGAACCCTTTATTATCTTAGATGGAAAATAATTTTGATAAAACACTTGAATTGAATTCTTGAGGAAAATATCCTTTCTTTTTCAAAATCAATTTCTTTTCACAAAACATCATGCAATTTTAAAAGAAAGATATTTTATTGAAAAGAGTCATGAAATATTTTAGAGGAAGCTTCATGAAAATAAGGCTTCATAAAACAGTATAAATCCGTTCGTGCCGTATAAGTTAAAAAAACATTCTTTTTACTTTTGTCGAAAAAGTAAAAATGTACCTCGTACGAAAAACGACAAAAGATTCCTTTCATATCTTTTACTAAAAACTCACCAAAGGGTAAAATTTGATTTAAAACATTGTAGGTGGATGGAAATAATATTACATATTGAGGAAACATGGATGTGGATGATAAAATACACCCCAGTAAATACTTACGAATAAACAATCTCGGATAAAAATGAGATTGTGATATTTCCCTTACCTTAGGTCCAATTTGCTTTGTACGTGTCCGAAGCTCCTGTATAATGGTTTAAATAATGTTATTGACTTATTCCAGAATCATACATATTGATATGATATCATATATGTTCATATTCTTAGCTCCTTGATAGTAATATTTCAAGGTTACTTGTTACTCGGGTCTTTATTGCCTTTTGTTCTTATGCGTGTTTTGCCGAATACATTCTTATTCTTCTTTTAAGGTTATAGATTCCTTATATCCAGAATGGTATTAGTGTAACATATATCATATTTATTCATTCAATTCATTTATATAATCATTATGAAATGAAGATCATGTAGAACGAGTCGCATCACATCGTGGAGACGGTATTCCGTACGTACGCACGAGTGATGATATCGTTCCTATGATTGTGGAATTGTATTGGAGTATATATATATATTATTTCAGTATCAATATTACTTCATAATAATCATATATAGTTACTCATTACACCATTATACCCATCCTTGTAAGGTGATGGTGGAAAATAGATTACACCACGTCGTGGAGACGATATTCCGTACGTACGCACGCGCGGTGATTTCTTTTTCCGTAGGATGGATAGATGGTGAAATAGGGTTGTTTTATACTTATAATAACATATCGGTATATGAGTGATACTGATGTTATTACTTCATAATGAAACAACCTAAGAAGAAGAAGTGGAAGAAGAAATAAAGATGAAAGAATTGGTAACGGTAATTACCTCTTCTTTGAAGTGCCTCTTTGAGACCTCCTCTTAGGGCACTAGAATTGGTCTTTGAGGAAGACCAGAACCTCTAAGATGTTGCTAGGGAAGTGGAGAAGGGATTTTGGCAGGGGTTGGCCGAGCTTGAGTGCTCAAATTGGTGTGAGGAGGAGGGGGAGGAGGTGTCCTTTTATAGGGGAGGAGAGGGGCACCTTAGGAATTCTTAAAAATATTAATTTATAATAAATCTAACCCCACTTAAAAACCTCCAAAAATGACTCATATTCGAAGCTTAGATGAGATAGGGTTGTAATCTCATCAACCAATCAAATTTAGACATGTTTGGATTTTATTTTAAACCTTATCAATTAGATTTGACTCTAAGTTAAATAATTTAACTTTTACCGTGTCTTTTTGTTTTCTTTCACTATATGGTTAATACACTTACTATAACATGCCAAAAGAACCCCAATTTGTTTATTATTAATATATATATCCTTATCTAAGTCATATGGCCGAACCTTAGATTTTTAGGAATAAAATAACAATTAATAATATAATATTTTATTTAAAAACTATTTTGTGTCAATTTTGACACTATTTGATATATGATTTTTGTGAAAGTCATAACAGAATTATATGTTCGAACCAAGTTTCTTAAATCAACATTAATATATCATAGTAACCTAGAAAATTAGTGTAATTCATTAAAAGTCTCAAATTATATTTATTTTGGTGTTTATAACATCAATTATGTCAATATTTCATTAATAAGATAATTACTGCATCATCATTGTGTCATAAGTAAATTAAATTATTTAATGTCTAAAAATTACAAATAAAATACCATCATGTAGGAATTCTTTTTAGCTTTCTAATTAATATTTACAATCGAATTTATCTTATGTATAACCCCATATTAAAAATGATTTACTTATTAAACTTTGATTTTAACTATTTTAACCTTTCTTTAAATAAATTAATAATAAATGTCCTAATCTAATCCAAGTGGGCCTAAATGGTCATATTTTATTCCTAAGTTTGTTTTTGGTCGAATTACACTTGTCCAATAGAATTAGGACATGTTTTAGGGTAATAGTAATATCATATTTACCCTTAGTTACCCTATTTACTATTAATCGCGGTAAAAAAAGTAAAAAGTTACTATTCACCAAAAATTATTTTCATCTCATTGAACCACATTTTAGTCCTTGATATTAACCGTGTCTCTCGGATTTTCGAAATTCCATTCACAGAAGCGGCAAAATTAAGTTTTATGAAAAATTCAGTTTTTTTAACTACCACTTAGTAGTTTCACTATTCATCAAAAATTGATGTTTTTCAGAATAATGCCAAAATTTCATCCTAAGCTATATTTCATATTCCGAATTCAAAAATGAAATCTATTTCACCAAATTCATAACATAGAAGTTTCATTAATTTATTTTATAATTAAATCCTGCTGTTAAAATAAATAGCGTGTTTTTAGGAAACAATATATATCAAAAGATTGACACTTGATTATGTCTGGTTTAAATGTGAAATTACAACCAATGACCAACATTGTATTAAATTGTAAAAATATATTCTAAATATACTTTAAAACCACTCAAATTAATAATTTATCACTATTAATTATTTCGATTAAAAAAGTTGTTTTTAATTATAATTTAGTAATTTTCACTATTCATCAGAATATGAAAGTTATCCGAAAAGTACCAAAATTTCACCTTAGGCTAAATTCGATACTCCGAATCCATGAATGAAGTTCATTTTGAAAAATAAGATTTACAAAATTTTAAAAAGTGGTTATTACTATTCATAAAGGCTAGTTTTAATAATATTTTAATAGCACATCGTTGTTTAGTGAAACTCGGTATTGCGTATTACACACGCTATCGAGGAAGGTCGCGATTGCGTGTAATGCAAGGCAATACAAGGATGCGTGTTGTGCAAGCTCCTTTTGGTGTAGCGTACAACACAAGACATTAATAAAATTAAAAAGATATATTTTTTTTTATAAAATCTTGGGCTGTTACAATTTTAATACGTGGTTTCATTACAAATTTTGTGAGAAATTTAATCTATTTCCAAATCATAAGGTCTTGAAACATACTATATCACAGAGATTTTTAAATATAAGAAAAAATATTCTTGATGGTGTATATATATTTTTACTTTTATTTAATGTATGCATTCGTTAATGAAAATTCGATGGTGGATGAATTTTTTAGACATTCATATAGTCAGTTGGTGAAAGAGGAATTATATTAATGGAAAATGATTTTAGTGATAAAAGACAAGTACATGGATTGTGAAGAACGAGGTAGTGTAGATGTGTTATAAATAGATTATTTTATTACTAATTTGTTTGGAAAGATTTTAATGCCTAGAAATTTTATTATAAATGTGTTGTTATGAGGATGAAACCCAATGGCAGGGAGAAAATTGAGAAATGGAATCTTGAATGGAGATCTTTCTGAACCTCTTTAGATTAGATGGTCGTGCATTTGGTTTTTTAGGAACAACATCATCATTATAACCACCATTCGTGATGGTATTTTCATCTTGGAATATAAAATATGTTTATGTCCTGGATAATAAAATTTTGGTGGGTCTGCATGAAATGAAATGTGGCAGAGTATGTTTTGAGATGCCTCACTTGTCAGTAATTTAAGGCATAGAAACTACATCAAGCATATATGATGTAGTCTTTAATAATTCCCATGTGGAAATCGATGTATAAAGAAATATATTTTTGTAACAGTTCTTCTAAGGATGGATCAAAAACTGGATGCCACATGGGCTATAGTGGGTTAGATCACAAAGTCACCACATTTTATCCTTATTTTTGAATATCTTAAAATAGTGTACTTTCCAAAAAATAAATATATATTAAGTGGAAAGAAGAAATGTAATATTAGTTTAAATATTATCATATTATGATTAGAGGTTTCCAACTCCTTTTTATAAATCCCTATAGATTTCTCTTCAGAATTAATTAAATATGACAATATTATATCATTTTTATATAGATTGAAAAGCCAATGGAATGATAAAAAATTTGAAATCTTGCGTAAGGATTTTTAATGGATTTTAGAGGCTCATGGGAGGAACACAAATCATTAATGGATTTATCATATAGAAATAGATATCATGTCTTAACAAATATTGACCTTTTTGAAGAATTTTATGGAAATCCAATTTATTCTCCACACTATTGGGTGGAAATAGTAGATACATCACCAGTTAGATCAAAACATATGAAAGAGACAGTTGATATTATTGAGATGATCTCGAAGAAAACTGGGATGAATCTGATTATACTGAAATTACATGAGGATCATCATTGAATCCCACATTGATTCGTCTTGGGGTCACATTTTCTTTAGAATATCTCCATGGAAAGGAAATTATCATTTTTAGCTACAAGGAAAGTTATATCCTTAATACATAGGCCCTTTTAAGATTGATGAATAGGGTAGTGAGGTAAAATATTAGTTATATATTCCACTATGTATTATTGCACTACATAATGTTTCTCAGGTTTTTCAATTCAATATTTATCAATAATATCATGACAATTTGATTAAATGCAATCAAATTGACCTAGAGGTGGATACTATTTTGGTTCATGTGCTAATAAAAATTGTGGATTGTAATAAGAAGGTATTGCATGGGAATAAAATTTGCCTATTTCATATTTTATGGAACCATGGATGGATTTTGGAGGAAATATTATAATTTAACAAGGAAATGATTATGAAATTGAATTAACTATTACATGATAGTGGTGGTTTACTTTATTTCACGTATGAAAATGAAATTTGTGTTGATAATGTATAACCATTCAGTTTTATGTATGTGACATTTATTTTATGTATTTTACATATATGTAATTATTATATGATGTTTCAAGATGTTCAAAAGAGTTTGTAATGTTTTTTGGGGACTTTATAGAGGTTAATAGTTTGATCATAGTTAATATAAATTTGCCAAACCTCCCAAGAAAACATGAAATTGAAGTAGTCAGTATTCGGTAGGCTTGTTCTTTTGAAAAAGAATGTGTCAACACTGGATTATCTCTATAATGTTTGATATATGGGTTTATTATGGTTTGTTTATGGGTTGTCTAACAACAGTATACAACCCTAAAAGATATTTTTAGAGGCATTGGTTATCTAATGTCTAGATTATATTTTCCTAACCATGTGCCCTATCATAAAACTGTTAAATACATGATTTAATGATTGTGGATATCATGTAGTTTACATACTTAATATCTAATTATCCTCTAATTAGAAAATATAACGAATTCCACATATTCCAAATCATTTTTAAACACGTATATTCAAACCTAGAGAAACCTCAGATGAATATAATGGTGTCGGAGGCCCAAATTTGATCGTATGTTCCCATTCATGGTTGTTTTCCTTATTTTTTTTTCTTCTTCCATCTCTTGTATTCATGTATCTAATATTTTTTGGACATATGTATATGTGTTTATAAGTAAATATTGTGATATATTATAGGGAATATGATATAAGATTTGTTTTCTGAGTTTTGTGCAGATATTTTTGTCTTTTTTTACGTTCATCATTTTAATTGATATTTGTGTGGATGATTGATTCACTATTGTCTCCTCTTAATTAAATATTGATGGAATTATTTAAAAATGATTAAATTTAATTATTTAAATAATGAAATTTGTGGGAAATTATTCATGGAAACTCCCTTTAGGGATGGTTTTTGAGAATATAGATATTAATTTGTTCTGGGGAATTTTATTTTTTTCATGATTTTGAAATGGCTATGTTGAAGTATGGGTTAGTTTTGGTTAATGGTAATTGTTTCATTGAAATGTTTTCAACAAATATTTTTTTTTTATTGAAATGGAATCTCATGGGTTTTGAAATATATGGTAGGTGTGTGTTCATATGTATTTGGGGTAGATAAGTGTGTGAAGTTCCCCCATCAAAATATTGGGATGGGTAATGATGTTATGATTCCTCCCTCAAAATGGTACTCTATGTGTTGTCTTGGTAAAATCATGAATCAACCTAAGACTGTATAGGAAGGCATATAGTTGACATGCTTGTGTGTATGTATGTGGTAATGTGGGTATGTAGAAATGAATTAGTATTCCAAAATGGAATTTAATATATAGTTTTAAAGAACCTTTTGTTACTATCGTCAGGAAATTGTTTTGTATGGGATGTTATTTTACACAAATATAAAATATATTTAATTGATTCAATATATTGTACATAAATTTTCAAAAATATTATTTTCATGTGGTGTGAGTATAGAATTAATTAGGGAAAACACACTATATTTTATACTCAACCCCATCATGGGAAATTTGGGGAAGTTTCATATGTTATATATCGAGACATAGGTGAAGGAATGGTATCCATGTTATTTAGTGATTCTTCATGATAGCATGTTCTGGGCCTTCCGTTTCATCCATGGAGCTGGTTGGGTGTTTCTATATTGGTGTATTGGGATACATTGAAACTTGATGGTTTAGTTTCTAAATTGTAATCATATATTTTTCTTGTTTTCATTACTTCTTTAGTTTTAGTAGATTGCAATCATGTATCATATAGATTTTTGGTTTGGAATACCATGTTTTCTTGTTTTAAATTCAATCGGAAAATCATACCCCAAATGTTTATGAATCCCTTACCATTTATTTTTTGATTTTCGGGTCCTGAGGATATCACCTAAGACTAGTACCTCCCTCCACCTCTACTCAATACAATGGGTGAGGGGAGAGATCTTACATCATATATATATTCAATTTATGAGAATAATAATCAGTATATAACATAAAAATCCACAATAAAATCATTTAAATATATTGACTTTAGAAACATGAATATAAAACAAATGGTCTATAATTAAGTTATTTAATCTCCCACTATTTTCTCCATAAATATAACCCTTCTTAAACATATCATACATAACACCTTCCATCATAACCATGAAAAAGGAAGCACAATAAATGCGTATATCCAGTGCTCAATAAGGGTAAGCAAGGGAGATATGAATTTATCATGAATATAAGGGTATTAGAACAGGGAGAACAAATTCACAAACCAAACCCTACATATCATAGATCTTATACATGAGACATTCAATAAATCATCGAAGAATATAAGGTAGAAATAAGAATAAAATAAAATAACAAGAACCATATGAACATAATATTGGAATAAGGAACAAAATTCTAGAATATGTGTATAAATTGATAATATTATGTCAAAGATACCCACCAATACATTTAGAACATTTTAGTATTGTAATAATCTACAATGTACTTGATATGTTCATGGGTTAACCTCTTATGTATCATAATTTTTTATTGGGATAACAACCCACGTACCATCGTTTAGGATTGAGATAACCACCTACATACCCAAATTTTTCTTTGGGATAACCTCTCTTGTACCCTCTTTCATGATTAGGATAACCACTCATATACCCTTTGATCACATATAATATTAAACATCACCCAAATCATGGGACAGATACTTGGTTCCCATTCATCATATAATCCATATATTTGTGTGCTATAAAATAATAAATTATTTATCAATGCATAACCCATAGTATAGAAATGGGTTACATAGTCATCACTTCATAATAATAATAAATAATCTAGAGAAATAATAAGAATGGTATAATTGGATAATATCCCAAATAAACCATAGGTAACCTCAAATAATATCATCATTGATTTAAAATATTTTTGAAATTTTTCATGGAATTTTTCTTTTGGAAAACAATCATTTCATTATGAAGATTTAAATTTTAAGAAATAAAATTTTAAAAAACATATTGAAAACCTTTTCCATTAAAAATCCCCTTTTATACCTATAAATAAATATTAAAATAATATGGTCATAATTATGTGGGAAAATTTTATTCATTCCCTATATGTTATGAAAATTATTCATTACACATTTCATTAAAATCCAAATTAGAATTGCTTAAAAAAGGACATGATGATTCCATTAATTTTTTTTAAAGAGGAATACATGTGTAAAAATTTATTTAATAAATAATTTGGAGAATTATAATATCATTGATGAATTTTTCTAGAAAATTATAGTTTGGATGAAAAATGATTTCTTATCGAGGAGTTTAATAAATTCAGTTTAGTTTAAAAACACAGCTTTTAAATAATGAAATATAAATAGATGAAAATGAATTGAAAATGTTTATTATAATGAAAAAAACAATGGAGAAAAACATCAAGGAGTTTCATGAGTTATGGATCAAAATATTTCATCATCATATGTATAAACATAAACTATCCCAATAAACGGTGATATTACACCATAAAACCATTACAACATTGGTAATGTTAATTCATTTTCCCCCTGAAATAATAACATTAAATGAAAAATAATCCATGACGATGATAAATAAATAAAAGATATTATATTTCATATGGGATGTACATAGGCCTCCTAAAAATTATTGGTTCATAAAATAACATATGTCTCAAAAAACTATGAAACCAATCCCTTACCAAATTGGTAACATTTGACCTATAAACCCCATGAAACAGATATCATATAATTGGTTCAAAAATATAAATAATTTTTTGTTGAATCATTATAAAATATTTTCATTGTAATTATATAAACCAAATAAATGAAATAGGTTTTGAATATGGAATATGTCTCAATGAAGTAAAAATTGAGAGGGAAATACCATACATTAAGTATCAGATTTCATCATACATATTTGAACATCCTATATAATAATTTTTTCATATTATACCTATATTCATGTAACATAATTATATATATAACACTGTATAATATTTAGTTTGTCCTTTTGTTACATATTTATTAATTGTTCCATGTTTTTTTGACATTTTCAGAAAATAATTGCATTGTTTTTAGTGTATGAATTAAAATTGTATTTTTCGATATTAATTTTATAATTTTTCAATTATCAAAAAAAATTTAACCATGGTATAAATATTATGTACATTTATTATATATTTCTTTACCATTATCCATAAATGGTATAGAAAAAAATTAAATACACCATTCGTAGAGACAGTAGGCCATATAATGGCATGAATGATATCTCCATTTCCTAATTAGAAATTCCGAAAAAATGTAAATATTATATTTCAATTTAATAATACCTTGGGTTGTTGATATAAATTTCATATTTCCATTAAATGAATAATTAATTCCATCAATGAAACAAATCATGCCACTATGCGAGGTGATTATCCGATATACCCATAATGGATGCTACGGTATTCCAACATAATTGACAGAAATAGGGTAAATGTGATATAAAAATTTAATAATGAAAATAATTTCATATATATCATATAAAACCAATTAATCTATTGTTATATAAATCTAGGTTAGGGGTGAAGTAAAATGAATAACATCATCTTGTGATATGGTAGTCTACCATACACATGAATAATGATTTTATATGCCATTTGATAGAAGTCGAGGAGGTTTATATTCATGAACATAAGTTAACTATATATTATTATATAGAAGATGAAATGTGTTTAATATCATCATATAAAAATAATAACAGATTTATTTGGAGGGTGAAAAAAATAAAACACTCAGTAAGGGATGTTACCTAATCTCTAGAAAATTTCTTTTGGTTTTTACCACTAGAGTTAGTGTGATATATTTAAGGCCCATATAAGACTTATATGATTAAATGATAGATATAGGGAACATATTTTTCCAATTTTGGAAGATAATTCTATAGAGGTACAACCTCTGAGTATAGTACTTCTGATAGATCAGGTATTTATATCTATAAGAGATATACATGGAACATATCATGAACTTGATCGAGGATTGGGGAAATTCCGATTTATAAGCAATGGTCTTATTAAGATTAATAATTTCAAATGGATAGATATACCAAGGTATTAGTGTAACAACAACTATAATGATGAAATCAATCATTTACATATTTATTAATATAAATTATATTTTTTTATTAGTTATAAAATAATCAATTAATATTTAATCAAAAGGGAAATTATTTTTATAAAACACATTTCATATAAGAATTTAATTAAAATATTAATTTTTAAATATTATAATATGCATAATTTAAAAATAATATATTTTTTAAAATAAAAATACATAATTTTTTTTTATTTTTTTGGATTTTTTAGAAAATATTGATTTTTCAATTAATAGTGAATAATACGGATTTTTAATAAAAGTGTTTTAATTTTATAAAATCAGGTAATTCAAGATTCTCAATATGTTTTTTATTAGATTAAAATAATTATATGTATTATTCATGATATATATAATGAACTCAATGACTTTTAAATCAAAATTATATTGGTATTTATAATAATTTTGTCGTTGGGTTTATAAACGGGGTTATCTAAAAAATATTTTAAAATGTAGAATGTTTTATATTTTTAATTAATTAAAATAATACATTATAAATAATGTTTTATAAAATATTTATAGACTTATATAATTAAATATAATTTTAGCCTCATATAGTTATTATAAATAATAATAGAGTTAATATATTACAATCTTTTTAAAAAATATTCATGTTTTTAAAAACATGTGGCATCTCCCTAGCTGCATGATTGATATTAAATTAATACCTTCAACCTATGTGAATTTAATTTGGAAAAATGGATTCAATATTTCAAATCATCATTAAATTTAATTTTTAATATGGTAAAATTAATTTTCTACCAAACAGATGAGTGGAAAAAATTAAAATCAATCACAATGATTACGGTAAAAATGTGTTTACCAAGTGACTAGACTTTAAAAATTTATGGATAAATGACATAGGAACATGTCAATAAATAATTATCGAGACATATATTGGCCTTATACCATGATGCATATAATTTCTAATAAAATATCTATTGTACAAGGAAAAAACATTAGCGGAATGAAGTATGTCAAAACATTATAAGAGTGTAAGTCAGCTCCCCTATAAAAGGCCACACCTTATCTTTATCCATTCAAACATATAAAAACTTTTATTTACCAAATTAAATTACAAAATAATATTTCCACATCCCCCTATCATCCATTAATAATTAATTTTTTCATAAATCCCACTATAGAAGGTCTTGGGATCAACACAAATGGTGATACCTGAAAAAGAGGTAACATTCATCAAGGAGTATTTCTATTTCATTTATTCTTCCACCAATTAAATTTATATTATACTATGATTATATAATAGCCTCATAATATTAAATATACTAATATTTAATATATTTTTATGGTGTTACTAACACTTTCAAACACTTCAATCAAAAGGGTTATGAAATCAACATTCTTGTATACGATGAACTACCAAATTAAATAATGATGTTATTCATTTTTCCATTTCCATATATCATGTATGTAAATAATAATTGTAATGATATATATATATATATATATATTATTTATGATATTTATAACATAATTATACCACTTTTGTCATTATATTGTGTATACCATTTTTATATTTTATTCCGTAAGGGATACGACAACATCGTTCATGTGTAAGGTACACTACAACCTTAGGAAGAGATGTGATTAATTTTCAATAATGGTTTACATGAATGTTAATAAGGTTAAATATAATAAATATATATTATATAAATCACATAATTATGGTATCTATGTCATAATGATATTTAAATAAATATAATATATCTTTTAATTCGTTATGTCTCACACACTGAAAAAGTGATAATGTTGTTCATATAGGTGTGGACTACTGCCTCCATGAAGCAATGTTCTTCTTTATAAATCACTAAATAACTAGAATGATATATATATATATATAAGTATATATAAATGAAATATTCTGTGTTTATGATACAACTATAATTCAATAATGATAAAAATTACATACCTACTTTCCATAATGATCATGGGAAAAGGGAATCATTTCTCATGCATATGCACGACCAACTATTCCCATGATCATAACATTAGTTAATTTTTATTAAAAATGATTCATATTTTTTTATAATTATAATTGATATAGAAATATTATAATTAATTAATGACTAATAATCATGAGGTGTTTACTGTATTACCGTGTCTTCTATATTTGACCTACCAGTGTCGTTTTTAACACTAATTCAAAATATGGTGAAAACATTCGATGTAATGTTAATTGATTAAGTAATCAATTATAACATGGTAATTAGTGAAGTAAAATTTAAAAAAAATTGACAAAGGTTCCCATGAAATATATATTTAACTTATGTTTATTATTTATAAAGATAAATACACATGTGATAATTCATACTCAAGATAAGGGTCTTCAACTTAATATTCTTTTATAGAAGAATTTCATGATTTTATAAAACTAAATTCTTTTATGATCAGCCTATATAGCCCTATTGAGAAGATATTTCCCAAATTTATGTATATTATTATATAATTTAATAAATTTCTAATGTTATTATTTCAACGGATTTTTTATTTAAATATTCTATAGTTTGATAATGGAAATTTCATCTAAATAAATCCACATTTAATGGCCTCCTCCAAGTTTTCATACTCTTCAATTATAAATGTTTTAAAATTAATTTTTGAAATGGTTTATAATGACATAAAATATTTATAAATATAGTTTTTTGTCTCTTTTACTATATTTCAAATTTTTTAAAACTGAATGTTTTTACATGTTTTAAATGGAACCTTTTGACAATAAAAAATTTAAATGTACTATAATTAATGTATGGTGAAAACAATCATTAATGTCATTACAATTTTTACTTTATTTCTAGATTCATTTGAAAGCATGAATGTTCTTTTAAATGAGAAAACCATATTTTCCTTTTTAGTATTGTGTTATTGAAAATCAATTTCTAAAATAAATGTTTATTGAAAATGGTATTTTTGATAGGGAATGGTATTTTGATATCTTAATGTTATTTAAATATGTGTTTAATAATGTTTTTCAAATGAATAAATGATTTATTCATGTTTTGGTGCGTGGAAATTATATACCATGGTTTTTTCCATGTAGAATTAGTTTATCCCATTATAACTAATTTTTTTGGTATGTCGAGATAAAATTCCAATGAATTGGGTAATGATTATGTTTTCCATAGAATTATATTGGATTTTCACAATATGTTTAATCAAATTTATATGGGTATTTTAAGGATTCTGTATGGTTTCTATGAGATAATGTCTCGATGTACCTTGATAAATTTTCTATGACTGCAAATGAGATTTCATGGACATAATTTTTTTCAATAGGTGAAATAAATTATCTTTTAAAAAATTTTATTTCCATATATGGGTAAAATCTAATGTTTTCAAGATGATTTTTTTCACCGGTTGTAATGTTTTTCACTAGTCTAAAAGATTCCTTTTATTATTTACTTATTATGCTCTTCGTATTCACACCATGTTTTGTAATATTATTCCTAGGTTTTTAGGAAGGTAAAGGAATTGGAAGAGGGAAAGATGAATGTCGTGAAGAGATTTAATAGAAAAAATCATGTTTTAATTTAAATTTTATTATATGGTATAAAAAGCAGAAAATGATGGTATGTTTCGACATTTTAATTGATTCTATAATTATTTATTATTTTTGACCAAATTATAGAAACCAATATATGTAAAAGTACCTCAAAATGAAATAAGTTAAATTTTTTACTAAAATTAATGATTATGTCACTTTTATGGATGTGGACTTATAAATGGAATCATATTTCATTTTAGAAAACATTAGAGGTTAGGATAATGATAATATATTTCCCATGAACAATTTTATCATATCATAAATATAAAATGTAGTAGAATTTAAATATTACATTTATTCTTTGACTAAACTATGTATTATTGTAATGGGTTTCTATACCGTTAATATTGATGCTATTGAGGGAAACAACCAATATTAAGATATCCGTCAACTTCAACATTCTGAGGTGGTTGAAATAAAAATAGATCCATTTGTTATAGTGATGTATTAGTTGAAACAATACTATTAATAGTTCTGGTATCCATGTTAGAGATGAACCCATTATACCATTTAAGAAAATGTCATATGTGTAACATCCCAATATTTTTATAAAGAAACAAAATTCCATGTCATGCTCAAATGAACTAAAAAATAATATTTTTACCTTATGAAATTTTCATTAAACATAAAATCACCAATAATATATTACTTTCCATGCATGGGAATGGCCATTTCATGGATTCTCCGCTATAATGTGATATAATATTAAAGTTGTTAACAAGGAAAACAATCCACTAGTAACTGTGGCTCCATACACCTGAAGTGGGGTGGGAATCATTCCTCTTCCCTATACTAGTGATATCATATTCCAATATTTAGTTTCCTTGTTGGTTCTTTATACTACCTATGGAGATAATCTTATACCTTTATCAAAAGGTAGGTTCTTCCCTTGGCCTTTTCTAGACCTCTTTATTTGATTACTTACAAAGTAGTTGGCAATAAATTTTCACTTATTCCATTATATTCTTCTTTAGTGAAAAACCAACTACAATAGACTTCTTCTTCTTCTTCTATGCAATAACCAAATGAACAATTCTTCTTTCATAAACTAGAATAAAAAACACCAATGTGATTGTTCAAACATGAAGGATCCTCTCACATAGCATAATCTAAATGAATTATTCTATCTTTATTTAAGGATTGTGATCATGCATATGACATTTTAGATGATTATTTTTTCCATTTATTTTTTTTTTCTTCATTAAACACATTCACAAACATGTTTGAATATTTTATTTAAGTGCCTTTACATATTCATGTGGATGCATTAAATAATGAACTTTCTTCTTTCTATCTTTGTGTGAGAATCCAAATGGGTGTCTTTTATTGAGCACACACAAAACCTATTCTCTTTTACCTCTTTTTTCTTTTCATTCATCCGCTTACAATTTGTTAGGGTGTTTCTTTATATTTATATGAATATGATTCTTAAAACCTGAATAGGGGAAACCATTTCATTTAGCAAGATTCTTCTTCAACCAACAACTCAAGGCCTGTGAATTTATTCAAACCATTCACATGGGTACAAGTAACACGTACTTACCATCTATTTCACTCTCCTTATTTACCAAAACTCGAACCCCAATAAATAGTATAGTATAAAAATGAATACCTCAGAGAGTTCGTCTTCACCTCATGAAACTAGGGTTTCCATGGGTTGAGTTCTTCACACAAGGGATGCACAGTTCTTCTTTGTGTGTGAGATGCATAGATCTCCCTCTTTATAAAGCTCAGTGATAGACAAATGATCAATCACTAGATCACAATCTCATGTCCTTCAAAACACACATATATGGTTTTACAAAACCTATCTCATGTTTATGTGTCAGTTCATCATGATGTTATTTGAGGGTGAATACCACCTGTCCAATTCTTGCAGGATCTATTCTTCTTGAAGACTTAGAGACTCACAGTTCTATCCTTTCTATTTATAATGTGATGCGTCAAGAGATGATCTATTTTTTTTAAAACATGATCTTTTGAGTGTTTGGGAGCATAAACTATTCTCACCTTGGGCACCTCCTTTTCTAGGCAAGGGAAGATCATCTTCCACATTTACAAACTGGGTGAGAGGATGCATGGATCATTGTTTGAATACTCTGGATGGGTTTTTAAAATCATAAAACCCATGAGAAAATATATTCCAAGATCCTCAGGTTTTTTTACCTTAAGTGTGGTCTCCTGTATACATGCATGGAGTCAAGATCATCTGTGTGGTTCTCGTGGATGAATATCACAGGGCACCCAGAGGCCATGTCAATTATATTTTCCTCGGTTGAAGATTCTTCTTCAAGACATCACATGCATGTAAGAAGTAGATTGCATTCATGGTCTTAGTTCATTCCAATATCCCTCTCCATGTCAAGACAATCATCAGTGGTGACCAGATATCGATGAAGGTTGTGAAAATGTGTTCCAGTGTACAACATTCCATTGGGCGGTTCAAAGGATGAAGACGATGACCGCATGAGGATTAGACTATTCTAATTCTAATGCACAAAGAGGGAGATCAAATGAGAAACAGAAACTTTGATGATCAATTATTGTGACAAATCGGATGGTCGAACAAGAAATGGGATGGGATAGACGATGGAGAATACATCCATTTTTTTTAAACTCATCCCACATAGAAACGACAACACAAGATGACTGCAGTTTTTGTATCATGTTACTCTGATCAACCACCAAATTACTCCCTCTCCCTCCATGGTACGACCTCATACTGTGTTCTGCGAGTGCCCTCGGAACCCAACATATGCGTTGTGCAGGTTCTCCTTGTGCCCATGATCTACCTCCATGCCACTCCCATAGTTGTGTGTTCTATATATCCCATGTGACGCTCTAGGAAGTCTCGGCCTTGGATTCCCCATGTGCATGATCAACCCCTATGGTCGTTCATGTGCCTCATGTTGAGTTAGGGTAGCTAGCTCATGGGATGGCCAAATTTTTTAAGTAATCCAAATAAAATATCATTGTATAAAACTGAGTATTCACAAAAATTCATGGACATCATTAAACAAAAACCAACCTCATGCATGGATACCTTAAAGTCCAATATTATTCTTTATCCTTATTCTTATCTTAATTCTCTCATCCACTCCACTTCATGAAAAGAATAGAATTATTATGCTTTTTGAATGATGAAAATTTATATCTCCAATCATCCTAAATATAATTATACGTAAATTTTTTAAACCATGTATCTGATTTAGATACATGTTAATTGAACATTATGATTAGTGCATCAATTTTCAGATATGTAACAACATGGAGAATTTCCCAAGCATGGAATCCAGTGCTATGAATCCATAACAATTCTATAGGAATATTCACTTCAACTAATATCCATCAACTTTGTTGTTACTTCTTCATTTATACCATTATTGACCCCTATTTACAATAAATACAACTTATACACAATGTTGATCCAACAATCTCCCCCTTTTATTTTTTTTGTCAATACCCTAAGACTACTCCTCGAATGACTGTGCCAATGTAATAATGAAAATATTCTATCCCCCTTACTTTCATTTCACTTATATCCCCCTTATTGTCAAGAAATGAAAACTTCATAGTAGATATGGTATCATTACATACTTATGAAATGTGCCCTCAATCATTTCACTATAACTCTACTTGAGCAGTTCTCGGTGTTGAAAACCATAGGATTTGATTAAGACAAAAAAGATATCCATTACCCACTAAATATGAAAACTAATTAAATGAGAACTCATGTAATAGTATTCATGGGATTTATACTTCCATTATAGTCTTATGATAATATGTGTGATATGAAAGAATTAACCTGAAACTCTTACACTCTCTCCAACAAATGGATCAAAAAAATTGATTTTTAATAGACATCATCAGTTTCCTTGATAAAAAATCACTCTTCTTATGTCACTGATTAACTTTATTATTCTCCATTTATAAATTATATTTATTTTGAGTAACCAAGGATGAGAAAATAAGAAATAGCATAGCATTTCCAATGACAATATCATCAGAACATCTTCTGGGTAATTGATTTTTATATCAATTAATATTGACACTAATTGAGGTAATGACTTTGAAAGCTTCATCTTGTGTCTCCCCCTCAAAGAAACAATTATTGAAAATGAATATATGGTTATCTCTCTTAGATATTGCTTTAACTTCAATTCCCTGTAATATAAGAACAAATAAAATACACAATGATTTTAGAGTATAAGGAGGATCCTCCTTGATCCATTAATGTGAACAAAAATCATGATATTACCTCCTCAACCAAGATGTTATATTATTTATTCTTTCGAAACTGATCTTCAATTCTGGTTCTTATTGTGTGGTTCTCAAAATTTCTTATATCTATTTATTTTTGAATATTATTTCTTTAAGTGCTTTCAAAGCACTAGAATCTCCTGGTGAAAATTTTATCTTCTTGAAGAATTTTAGTATGGATGGATTATATTCAATTCATTTTCTGATAGTGTGACTAGCATTGTTACACCTCACAAACATAACTTATTTTATTTCATGTATAATCTTCTTTTTGTTTTTAGCACTATCTGTAGCCTGTTTATCTTCCATTTTCCCCGTTCTTCCAAAATATTTTTTCCAAATCACTAGTATATCATTAGCGACTGAGGCATCAATATTAGATATTTTACATGTATTTTTCTGAGTGGCAATCTTCATAGCAGTTCTTTTGGATGCACCATCCTTCACCTTCTTAGAAATTGAATCCATAGACTTTTCAGCTTTTCTATTTTTGTCCAGATTATGTGATATTCTTAATCATATTTTGTAACTTGTTGAAATGAACATGCATCATTCATAAGACCACTCCTATTGCATAAAACACAGATGTTATTTGAAATTCCAAATTTTATTGATGTATACTGATGCTTCTAGATCTGCGGATTTTACTTCTTATTATATTTCTTTCTCCCCCTAGAAATGGAATTTCTTTGTTCTTTTACATTTAAGGTGTTGTGGAAACAATCCTGTGTACAATGACCAAATCATTTACAGCACCATCACTGACCAGAAATCCATGACTTTTTACCATATTCTTTATAAGGTTGATGAGTCATCTTCTTGGTATGTTGTGATTCATGTGGGGAGAAATCTTCTACACTCTCTCCCCTATCCACCCTATCCATGGTGGTATGTTTATTCTCACTTTTCTTCCTAAACACTTGTTTATATTTTTTCATACAACCTACACATATTGTTTATTTTTTTTAGAAAAATTAGTACACGTTGGTATGGATGATACCATCTTCTCAACTGCATGTTATAAATCATTTAGAGAATCCTTGATCTTATTATCACTTGTTAGATATATTTTGACACTAGAATCCTCTATTTATCAATGAGTTCTAGAAACTACTATTTCCTTCTTCTATGGAGACTCAAAATGTATCTTCTCATGATTGATCAACTGAGCTTCAAATTCTAGACATCTCATTTTGAGGATGAATTACTAGTCATCAATAATACTCATATTCTCATCATAATCCTTATTTAATCTTTCAACTTCGTCTCAATGCATCTTTACTTAGTTTTGTAACAATGAGATAGGTTCTTTGATCTTCATGGAGTCTTCTTCAAAATATACCTCCTTGATTTATTACTCTTTTTGAGATCATCTCCATGTGCCTGGATCTTCTATTCTAGAGTCTTGTTGACTCCCTCCTTTTCCACATCATCTATGAGTCACATTATGGAACGTACTTCAAACACCCTATTTGTTGCTTCAAAGGCTCCAACCTACCTGGAGTGCTTAAAAGACTAAAAAATATTCTTGCAAGACTTTCTCCAAAACATCAGTTTCTTCTTCTGGATGATTGATTTTCTCCTACATGAATTAAAATACTCTACAAACTAGGTATGTACATTATTTATGAATTCCATGTATAATAATTCTTATTCTATCCACTAATATTTATTGAGATGTTGTAGATTGATCATAACTACTTGTGATAACATTTTAATCATAAATGAAATTTCCAAATGCACTAACACATACCCCTTCATCTGTTGTGGTAGGATGGTTGTCCATCTTCTTATTGGTAACAAGACCCACATTCTCATTATATTCCTAGCCTTGTGAGTCTTTAATTATAACCAGATATTGAAAACCAGATGCTTCCTCTTCCTTATGTAATAGATACTTATACTTGAATTTTATCTTCTCCATATTTTTCATGTTTATCCCGGTCATGGTAGATATATCCTTATACATAGATATTAATAAATCTTCACTAAAATTGAACATCATTGATAACTCAGGAATGCAACTCAATCTTCAAAAGAGAATACCTTCACTATAGATAATCTAACTAAGGTGAACATCCTTTTAATACCTATTGAGAGGACTATTTTGTGATATATCTAACATTAAGAGGGGGTTAATAAATGATTGAGAATTTTGATACCAATTCCAACTTTCATTCCATATTTTTCTTGACCTATTAGGTTCTTTATTCTCTTATTCTATTTTCCCTATAGTATGCTATAATTGAAGGAATTAAAAATATTCCCACGATATTTATACAAGGTTCATTACTGAATAAGAGAAGATACATCCATTCCATGCATGGGAATGAACATTGCAAGGATTTTCCACTATAATGTGATATCCTATTACAATCGATGACTAGGAAAAAATATACTAGTTAGTGTGGCACCCTACACCTAGAGGGGGTTGGGAAACAATCCTCTTCCTTGGATTAATGATAGCCTATCTCAACATTAAGCATCCTTTCTGGTTCTTTATACTACATGTGGATGAATTCTTCTTCCATCTCTATAAGTTTTGTTCTTATCTTGGACTTATTTAGTGTTCTTTACTTGATTTCTTGCAAAGATGAAGGAAAGAAAACCTCCCTTATTTTTATCTTTTCTTCTATAGTGAAACACAAAATTCACTAGACTACTTTTTCTAATTTTTTTTAAATAACCAAATGCACTCTTGTTATTTATTTATCTTGAATCACATATACCAGTGTAATTTTTCAAACACTGAGGATTATCACACTTTGCAACTTCTAAATTAATTATTCTCTCCTATTTATGAATTTATGTGATCAATAATATGACATTTAGTTCGATCCTTTATTCTCTTTATTTATTCTTCTTATTTACACATTTTCACAACCATGTTTGACTCTTTTATTTTAGTGTGTTATGTATTCATGTTAATGCATGCATGAATGCACTCTCTTCATCCTCAATTTCTGTGAAAACCCTAGTGGGTGTGGTTGTATGATCACACACCCAACCTCTTCTCTTTTTCCTCTACTTTATTTTCTTTCTTCCTCTTTCACATGGTTAAGGTATTTTGTTATGTATATATGTATATGTTTATTCAAACCTAAATAGGTGAAACCCTTTTTTATACAAGCTTCTTCTTCAACCAACCACTCAAGGCCTATGGATTTCTTCCTACCATGAACATGGTTGGATGAAACACATACTTCCATTCTCTTTCACTCTCCTTATACACAAAAATACAAACTCTTGTAAATATTAGAGTGTAAACATTCATACCTTAGATATTTAATCTTTACCTAGTGAAACCAGGGTGGCTATGAGTTTTGTTCATCAAATATGGGATGCACAATTTTTTTTGAATGATATGCACAAATCTACCTCTCTGCAATTCTCTATGAGACACAAAGGCTCAGTCATTAGCTCAAGATAGAGTGGCCTTCACGAAGCACAATGAGGATTTTAAAAAACATATTGTATGTTCAGGTTCTAATTCTTCATGAATCTATTCCAGGGTTTGCAGCACCTGTTGAATGATTGTGGAATATGTTCTTCATATAACCATGATGGTTCGCAATGCTATGATTTCTCTTCCCAATGTGATTTCTTGAGAGATGCACTATTTTTTAAAAAACATTATCTATTGGGTGTGTGGGAGTAGAATATATTCTCATCTCAAAATCCTACTTTTATAGGTAAGGGGATTTCCCCTTCTGTATTCACAAACCATGCGATAGGCCATATAGATCACTATTTTAAAGCTCGTGATTTCTAGGGTTTTGAAAACTTTCAAACCCATGGGTGAAGATATGAAGAGATCCTTATGTTTTTTTCTGTTCAATAGGGGATCCATTCTTCATGAATGTAGTCAATATCATATGCTCTATTCCCATGCATTAATCCCACATGGATCCACGTGGACATGAAAACTATGTTTTCCTTGGTCAAAGATTATTCTTCAATATATCACATTCATGAAATACATAGATTTCATTCACAATCTTTGTTCATTCTAATGACCCCCTTTATGTGGAGAAGATCATCAGTGGTGGCCATAGATGGATCAAGGTGGTACTGAAGTGCTCTGGCTTACTGCATTGCATCTGGTGGTTCAGAGGTTGAAGATGACGTCAATGGGAGGATCAAATATTTTTGATTCAAATGATCATATCATGAGATCAGATGAAGAGTAGATATTTCAATGAATGAATGTCGTGGTTGATCAGATGGTCGACCAAGATGTAGGATTATATGAATGGAAGATATTATATCTATTTTTTTAACTCATCCCACATAAAAATGAAAATGCGGGTTGGGCGCTGTCTAAGTACCATGCCACTCTGGTAAACCAGCAGATTTCTCCCTCTCCCTCTACGGTACAACCCCGTACTGTGTTCTGTAGGTGTGCCCTTTTCCCATCCTTTGAACTCTGTTGGCATGATTTTCACCCATGCTCTACCTCCATGCTGCCCCACTTGGTGGCATGTGCTCTGTGATTCATGTTCTGCTATCGAGCTAGCTCTGCCTTGGTTCCCTATAGGTGTAGTCGACCACTATGGTCCCGTATCTGCCTAGAGTTGAGGCTAGGTAGCACACCCATGGGTGTCTCGATTATTTAAGTAGGCCACATCGAAATACATTTTAGAAAACTAAGTATTCGCAAAAATTCATGGCCTTAATTAATGAAAACCCAACCTCATGCATGGCCATTATAACGTCCAAGCCTCTTCTTTAACCTTTTTCTTCTCCATATTCTCTCATCTTCTCCTCTTCAGGAAAAGAACATAATTCTTATACTTTTTTTCATGATAAAAATTTCCATATTCAATCATAAAAAATAGGATGATACTTAAATGTTGGAAACCAGGTATCACATTTTTATAAAAGTTCATTGAACATTATGATTATTGCATCAATCATATGATATGTAACAACATGGAAAAATTCACAAGTGTGGCATCCAATGTTATGAATCCATAACAATTCCCGAGTCATCATCACTTCATCCAATCTCCATTCATTTTGGAGTTCCTTCATCATTTTTACCATTATTGACACCTATTGACAACAAATACAACTTATAAAGAATGTGTTCAAAACAAAACAGTTGTGATCAGTATGTTATTTGGAGTTTGATAAGAGCAACTTAATTTTTGATGACCAATTATATACCCTTATGAATAGTAAATTACCATTATGAATAGTAAAATGATCCTTGTGAATAGTAAGTCATATAAAAGAATAGTACCCTCACCCATAAATGTATAAACGAAATTTAGGCATCGTATAAGTGGAAATATGACCATAGTAAAAGTATTGGTATTTTTTTGTGATAAATAAATAATTTTTAAAAATTAATTAGTATAAAAGGATGTATATTTTCCTATAATGTTTTAATAAATAAAAAATTTAATGTCCTCTAGTTTTATGTTAATTTAATATGTCCTTGTGTAATTATTTAAAACATTATAAAATCATTTTTAATTTTAAAATCAATATTTTTGAAATAAAATATATTTTTAATTAAAAATTAATTAAATATTATTTATAAAATTATTTTCATAATATGGAGTTCATTTTATTATTCCACAAAAAAAATTGTTTCAGTGAATTGTAGATAATTTTCTGAAATACATGCATTTTTGGTGAATAGGAAAATACAGTAATATACTGTATTAATACATTATAATTTCAATCCACTATTCATAAAATCATGAGTGATATAAGCAAAAAAATCTATAAATCTCATCGCCCTATAAATATTCATGGTGATGGAATCATCACTATTGTTTTTTAGAAAGAATAAATTATTGAAAATAATATTGAGGAAAACCCTCATGCCTCCACTATTAATACCACCTGTCACACACTCATTACATCACACATCTTAAGATTAAAACCTTGTAAAAACTATATAAAAATCACTCCACTATCCCCTCCTCCACATCCAGAGTCCATTGGAATAATAATAATACAAAAATCTCTTATTTATAGAGTCTCTTAAAAGAGATATACTAAAGAGGTAAATTCCTCATTCGGATTATTTTATTTTGTTCACGTTCTTTTATTTTCTTTTTTCATTTCTCACCTCCATTCATCGAAATTTTATGAAAAATATAGTAACATAAATTTAATATAATTATATTATGATAATGGGATAGTTTATTATAATCCCTCTTTCAACCTCTTTTTGTACTAAAAATGAAAATGCCATCCGAGATGTTTTGATTTATCACTTTCAAGGACGATGAGTATTCAATTGGCATTATCATCTTATTTAATTGTCATAAAAAAATTTAATTGGTTGAACCATATAATTATATATGTATTTTATCTTATTAATTGCTATGTAATACTTATTAATATATGATATAAAAGAATAATACGAACAAGTTTATTGTGAAAAAAACATCCAAATTAATCCAAGCGTTTATCATTAAAATACAATATAACGATTAATTATCAAGGCATATAAAGAAATTAATCATTTTAACCTACTGAATATCACAAGCTTTTAGTAATTATTGAATTTTAATAAAAAATTCCATCCATGAATACAAGTGACCGTTCAAGAGAACAAAGAAAGTGAGCACTCCTGAACAATGATCATAAACATTATAACCCATTCAAAGACCCATTAATGAACATTATAAATCCATAATGGATCCAATACATGAATAAAAGGTTTTGTAATTTCTAAATAATTAATATACTGGTATTATAATGGACTTTAATGTGAATAAGGCATTCAAATATGAGGTGAGGGGAAATTCTCTAACCCAACTTTCTTTCATCGGGTTCTCACTCTTTCACTCCATTTCAGTATGGATACTTCATAAAAATAATTTTTCCATCATTAAATTACCTTTTATAAGATATGAATGTTTTCTAGAGAATTTTATGTCCAAAAAATGTTTTCCAAAGGATCATTTCTTTCAAAAAAACACCTTTTACTTCTCACTCAAGGTTGATGGTCCATGTATCAATCCCTTTTTCTTTTAGGATCGAAATGTTCTTGAATGTGTTCATATGAGATGAAACTAATTCCCTAACATGGGTTATATATTTTACTGATTGATATATTTTTTATGTGGCATGTATGATAATGAAAATTTTATGATGTAACTAGTGCGGCAGGAATTATATAGTGCAATGTAAATGTTTGAATGTGACAGGTGGGCCTAGAATTATTCAACGCTCCAATGCATTGGGTAAAGTGATGAATCTCAAGAATTAATGTGAAATGATATGTGAACATGATTCTATATTTTTTCACAACTATGTTTCGTAGGTAACCACTAATATATAATGTTTCATTTTTATGTATTTCCACATTCCATGTCTTTTCTTAATGTTTCCTCTCATGATTACGATCCTATTCCTATGTCACGATGATAATGATTTTTATCATCCCATGTTATGTTGTTTCATGTTATTATATATCATATTACTTGTATTTTAGATCACACCATTTTTATGTATATATTCTGGTGGTTACTTTTACTAAGGAATAGTCATGTTCTAATAAGAATCTAGAGAATAAGGAACTAATTAAATGTTTATCTTTTATTATATAATACTTATGTGTGGTTTGTATACTACTCAAAATCCTTGACCAATAAAAGTTCAAATAATGTATTAAATTTTGTGTATTTTCTCAATTTTCTTTTATAAAAAAATAAATATCCTTTAAATGTTCTGAACATGGAAGTGTGGGATCATGGCTTTAATGTTGGATTAAGAGAAACGGTGTAGAAAATGTTGGATATTACACATTATCAATTAAAAAACCAATAAGCATAAGATTGTAATTTTGAAAATCTAGTAAATTATGTACATATATATAATTAGTTTTCTTAATTATATAATATTTAGATTTATAAATATAAGTAAAATTAATGAATTTCAAAGGCACAGTTCATTTTAAGATGGGATAATGTAAAATACCAATATTTTAAATAGGAAACAAAATTATAATTCATGCTCAATTAAATGACTAAATACTATATGAACTTTATATTCTAGTTGTTAATCACAATTTTTCAGCTTCTATGTTTTGAATTTTGAAAAAACAAACATACAATCTTGCGATTAGTTTGTTATTTAGAGTCTCATTGGGCCAACTTAAATTTTTTTGAATAGTAACTTACTGTTATGAATACTAACATACCCTTATGAATTGTAATATGATCCTTATAAAAATTAAGTCATTTGAAAGAATAGAAATCTCACCAACCAATGTATAAATAAAATGTAGTCATCTTATATATGACAATATGACCATAATAAAAGTATTGGTATTTTTGTAATTCATAAACAAATAATATTAATTAATTAATTAATTGAAAAGAAAATAAAATTTCTTAAATAGTTTTCATTAATTTAAAATTATATTTGTTATAGTTTTAAGATAATAATATAATATCTTTTGTAATTTTTCAAAAAATTATAAAATAAGTTCTAAATTTTAAATTTGAGTAATTCTAGTTAATTATGATTTTAATAAAAAAATTAAACTAATCATATTTATAAAAATATATTCATTAAATGGATATCAGTTTTTTATTCGAGAAGTCAAAATATGGTTATGATGATTGTTTAGGATTTTCCTAAAATACCTAAATTTTTTGTGAATAGTACAATACATTAATTTACCATATAAATAAAATATAATTTATGACCACTATTCTTAACATCATATGTGATGTAAGAAAACAAATCTCAAACTCGCATGCACTTGTTACTAATCTTTGTCATGGAATAATCACTAATTCTTAACTTGAGGAGAATTAATAATTTAATGAATATAATATTGAGAAAAACCCACTCCCCTCCAATATAAATACCACCCCTCACACACTCATTTATTTACACCTATTAAGATTAATGCCCTGTCAAAATTCTAAAAAATTATCTCTCATATCCAGTCTCTCACATCCATCAGACCTTTCTCTAACAAAAATTCCAAAACCTCATCCCTAAAGAGGCTCTCAAATGAGATAAACTCAAGAGGAAAATTCATCTTTTTGATTATTTTATTTTCTTTCATGTTCTTATATTTTATTTTTTCATTCCTCAACCCAATTAAACCGAATGGTATAGTATCTCCAATAACATACATGTAATGGAATTATATTATTCTAATGAGATAGTTTATCATAATCAATCCTTCCCACTTCTTTTGTACTGTAAATGAAAACACTGTCAGAGATGTGTTTATTTATCACATTCAAGGATGATATGTTTTAAATTTGAAGTATAGTCAACTATACTAATCATGAAACCATTTAATGGTTGAAATAGATCATAATATATGTACCTTATTATATTTAATACTATGGATTCCATATACATTCATGATTTAAAATAATAATACAATCAAGTTCATTGTGAGAAAACCTACCAACTCAATCCAATTGTTTATCATTAAAATTTTATATAATGATTAATCAACATGGTATACAACAAAATTCATCATTTGTACCTCTATAACATAAATAATATTATTTATTAAAATTCTGGTAATTTTGAACTCTTTATACAAACTTCTGTCCATGAATACATGTGAACTATTAATGAAAACAATCAAAATAAACACTCTCGAACAATGACCATAAATACTACATCTCATCCAAAGACCCATGAAAGAAATTAATAAAGACCAAATGAATCTTATTCATTCTTTAATGGTTTTGAAATTTCCAATTAATTAATCTAAGGGGACTATACATGACATTAACGTGAAGAGGGAATTCAAATACAAGGTAAGGGGAAATTCTTGATCCCTACATTCATTCTTTAGGTTCTCTGATGTTCACTCCAATTTCAGTATGGTTACTCTGTAAAATAATTTTTTCATCACAATAATATATTTTTTAGGATTTACATATTTTCCACTAGATTTTATGTCCAACCAAATGCATTCATAAATAACTCTTCTTTCAAAAAAAATCCTTTTACTTCTTAGTCAAGGTTGATGGTCCTTGTAGCAGATATGTAATTCTTTATTTATTTTGGGAACCAAAATTTTATGAATGTGTGCATATGAGATGAAACACATTTCCTTCCATGTTTTTTTATGTTCATGATTGATATATGTTCCATGTAGCATGTATGATACTAAAAATGTTATGATGTAACGAGTGCACCCAAAATTATATACCGCAATATGAATGTTTGAATGTGATGGGTTTGACCAGAATTATATAGTTCTACAATGAATTGGGTAAAAGGATTAATCTCATGAGATAAAAGTGAAATGATTTGTGAACATTATTCTAGTTTTTTTTTCACAACTATTTTTGGTAGTTGAGCACTAATACATGATATTTCATTTTTATTCGTTGCCACATTCCAAGTCTTTTCATAATGTTTCCTCTCATGATTATGATCTTTTGCACATGTTATGATGATAATGATTATTATCTACCCATGTTATATTTTTCATGTTATTAAATATCATCTAACCTGGATTTTATATCACCCCAATTTTGATGTATATCCTCAGGTGGTCACTTTTACTACGATGTATCCAAGGGAGAATAAGAATCTTGGGAAGAAAAAATTAAATAAATGTTTGTGTTATATTATGTAAAAGTTAATTATGGTTTGTCTAGTCCTCCAAAACAGAGACTGGTAAATGTTTGTGGAAATAATTAAATGATGTTTATTTGTTCAATTTTAATTAATAATATACACAACATATATATATGCTGAAATTGGAAGACCAGGTTCAAGGCTTTATAATTAGTATGAGGGAAACGGTCTAGAAAACATTTTTGATTAGTCATTGTCATTGAAAAAAACTATTAGAGATAGAATTTCATTTTTAACATATTGTTAGTTAATTATACATACGAAAATAGTTTTCCTAATTATAAATATTTTAATTTTGAGTTATAAGTACAATGAATGAATTGTGAGGATGTAATTCATTTTATGTGGGAGATAATGTAACATCCCAATATTTTTAAAAGGAAACAAAATGACACTTCATTCTCAAATGAACTACTAAATACTATGTGAACTTTATAACCTAGTCATTAAACATAATTTTTGTACTTATATGTTTGGAATTATGAAAAACAAAAATACACGGTTGTGATCAGTAAGTTATTTTGAGTCTGATTGGACCAACATATTATTTTGTGAATAGACAATTAGCCTAATGAATATTAATATTACCCTTATGATTGGTAAGTCATCCAAATGTATAGTAGCCTCACCCATTAATGTATAAATAAAATTTAGGCATCTTATAAGTTATTATATGACCATAGTAAAAGTATTAGTATTTTTTTGAGTCATAGATAAATAATTATAATTAATTAATTAATTTAAAATAAGGTGAAATTTCCAAAAATGTTTTCATAAATGAAAAATTCTTTGTCATCTATTTTTATGATTATTTAATAAGATATTGTTTAATTTTTTATTGCATTATATAACCAGTTTTATTTTTAAAAAATATATTTTTCAAATAAATTTTTATTTTAATTAAAATTTAAATTAATAATATATGAAAAATTATTTTCATAAAATGGAGTTCATTTTTGTATTCTACACATAAAAAAATAGTCAGGGTAATTTTTTGGTATTTTTCTGGAATACGTGAATTTTTTTAGATAGTAAAATTCATTCATTAACATAAAAATACATTTAAATTAAATCCACTATTCAAAACATTATGACTGATGTAAGAACACAAATCTTGAACCCACGTTTACTTACTTCTATTCTTGTTCATTGAATCATCACTATTTCTTATCTTATGGGAAAATAATAAAATAATAAATATATTATTGAGAAAACCCCTATACCATCCTCAATAAATACCACCCCTCGCACTCCCATTACATCACACCACTCATGCTTAATGCATTGTCAAAATTCAACCGAAATCTCCCTCGTATCCCATTCCCCATTTCCAACATCACTTGGTCTAACAAAATGGCCAAAACCACTTCCCTTAAGATACTCTTAATAGAGATAAACTCAAAAGGTAAATTCTACTTTATGATCCTTTTAGTTTCTTTCAAGTTCTTTTCATTAATTTTTTCATTACTCACCTCCATTCACCCAAATGGAATGATATGTCCAGTTACATAAATGTACTATATTGCTATTATGAAAATTTTGTTGTTTGTTATAATCTCTCATTTCCCCCCATTTCTACTATAAATTAAAACACCGCTAGGGATGTCTTGATTTATCACATTCATGGACCACTGGCTTTAAATATCAATTTTCATCTTATATACTTGTCATGAAACCATTTTAATATATGAACATGATCATAATATATGTATTTTAGCTTATTTAATTCTCTTTAATCCTTATATACTCATGATATAAAAAATAATACAATGAAGTTCATTGTAAGAAAACCCGCCAAATTAATCCAATCATTTATCATTAAAATTATATCTAATGATTCACTATCATGGTATATAACAAAATTCACTGTTTCTACCTTTTTAATTTAACTAATATTCTTTATTAACAATTCGGAAATTTCCCACTTTTTATACAAACATTTATCCATGAATACATGTGAACTGTTCATGAAAACAAAGAAAATGAACACTCCCAAACAATGAACATAAACACAAAAACTCATCCAAATACTGAATAAAGATCTTAATAAAACCATAATGAATCAAATTAATGTATAAAAGGTTCTATAATTTCATATTAATAAATATAATTAGATTATATAAGACATTAATGTAAAGAAGTCATTCGAATATGTGGTATGGGGAAATTCTCAAACCTAATTTTCTTTCTTTTGGATCCCCCGCATTCACTCCATTTTTATTATTATTACTCAATAATGATCCTTTACTCATAATTATATTACCATTTATGTGATATAAATGTCTTCCACTATAGTTTATCTAAAACCCAATGTCTTCTAAAAGAACTTTTCTTTCAAAAAAACAACTTTTACTTTCCATGCCAGGTTGATGGTCCTTGTATAAATTATGTTATTCCCTCATTATTTTGGAATAAAAAATGTGTTGTAATGAGTTCATATGAGATGAAACCAATTGGTTTCAATTTTTTTTATTTTCATGATTGATATATATTTTATGTGGCATTTACAGTAATGAGAATATTATAATGTGACGGGTGTGCCAGGAATAATATTGTGCAATATGAATGTTTGAATGTGACGGGTGTGCCATGAATTATACAGAGCTCCAATTTATTAGATAATTTTATGAATCTCATTATTTAATGTGAAATTATGTATGAACATTATTATATCTTTGTTCAGCACTATGTGTGGTAGTTAACCACATATTCATGATGTTTCATTTTTATGTGTTCCGCATTATGTGCCTTCTTTTGATGTTTCCTATCATGATTATGTTCCTATGAATGTGTTATAATGATAATTATTATGATATTCCCATTTTAGGTTGTTTTATATTAATATCTACCATCATAATGATATTTTAGCTCCCCCCTTTTTAATGTGTATCCTTAGGTGGTTACATGTACTATGGACAGTTCAAGGGACAATAAGAAGTTAGAGAAGAAATAATTAAATAAATGATTATGTTTTATTATGTAAACATTATATATGGTTTTTCTAATCCTTCAAAACCTAGACCAATAAAATTTCATATCATGGATTAAATTTTTTGTATTTTTTCATTTTAATATTATAAAAATAAATACACAACATTCATATGTGTGAAATTTGAAAGAGAAGGTCTGGGGCCCTAAATTTTCTAGATGATTTCACGAGGAATCATCCCCATCATTCATTGGATCATATTCTTATATGGTTGCTGAAGGAGGGATGAATGTTCTAGAAAAGATATTTGATGTCATATGATGCTTGGAATTTTAAAAGGTCACTATTTACATTTATCATTTTGAATATAATGTTGATATATGCTGGTCATTGGTTAAGAATTCTAGATGAAAACATGATCTAGATTCCACGGAATGGGAAACATTAAAGGATATTTTGCATGAAAAATATTTCCCTAAGGTTGTTAGCTACATTTAGAGAAAAAATTAATATATTTTTTGGATAAATGGTGAATTATCTACAACATAATATGAAAAATAAATATATTGGCATGGTATGTGAAGGATTTTATTAAAGACACCAATAGTAAAAATAAAAGCGTTTACACATGATTGAAACCAAGTCTATGGAGACCATGTTCCACATGGGAATTTAATATTTTTGAGAAAGTTGTTAATTATGATCAAAAGGTATATATGGAGTTATTTTGACTATTATGTTCCTCATGATGAAGAATGTAATAAGCTATCAGGATTAATGACGATAGGGAAATATACAACACCGAAATATAGAGCTATGAAAATGAAGATCCCATCCTATGGTAAGGATTATTAAAATCAATGTGGATAATGTCTTATGAAGTCATGGATGTTTTACTGATGAGGAATTATTGGCTTCATGGAATAAAAATATTGGGAAAAGAATCCTGAAGAATTATATACTGGTGTAAATTAATTTTATCCGATGGTAGGATGTTGTATATTCACTATGTTAGCTTTTTATGATAATGGTTTTCCAATGATAGATGCACAAGATGTTAATATTCATGATTTTAAATAGAAGGGTGTATGAATTTGAAATTCTACTAATACAGTAGATGTTGGGAAATAAAATGACATAGTGAAAGGAATGTTTCTAGTGTATTAGAAATAATCTAATACCCTATTTATCTAAGGGTTATCACATTCATTATTTTATGATAAATTTGTAATTTAATTGGGAGTATCATCTCATGAAATATTCAACGTCCCGGACCCACATGCCACCTAAAATGGTTTCCCATGCCCAGTTGGTCAGAAGGCCTCAACTGCCTCTCCTCAAATTATAGAGGCTGCCGACTAGCAGTGAGGGCATAGGTGAGTCGGTGGGGAGACTATGCCCTCATTATTAGAGTAACACTACAGAAGTAAAAAATGTGAAAAAAAAGAAATTAAATAAGAAAAAAACAGAAAGTAATATAGGTAGACATGAATATACATATCAATAGCCAGAAGTGTCTCATATAAAATAATTATGCAAATGGTACAAGTTCCTATAAAACAACCAAAGCAGGTACAGAGCAATGTAATACATTACAAGTCCAATAAGAAGAAAAGACCAATAAAATATCCCAAAATCGCTATCATCGGCATGGTCCTATGCTCCTCACCTCCAAAACCACAGTCAACAACCTGTACTGGGACATTTTCCTCTAACATCCCCCGTAACCATATAATCTGTTTGGGTCCCCAAGGAGGCCCAATAATGGTGCGAGATAAAAATCCAAGTAGGTAACCACCCAAGTATATACAAATCCAATTGAAATTCAACAAAGATTCTATAAAGTGTAAATAATGGGTATGTAAGTGAATATTCCCATGATATAAGTCTTCTATAACAAGTAAAATTGAACATCCCTCAGGGAAACCTGCAAAAGAGATTCACCTCCTAACATGAAATCTATAACAAGTAAACAAGTCAAAAGACCACTCTATACATCCATCTGTATCGTAGAACCCATAGCCACACTATATAAAGTTAAAAAGTATCCCATGACCATTTTGTATAGTGATGTATCATCCCACGACCACACAGTATAGTGAAATTTAGACCCTTAGGATCAGATCAATGGTGTTAGCAGACTAAGGCATCCAAGTAATAAATATATAGACCACAAAAGATCAGATCCAAGGAGAGTGTCTAAGGCATCACATTGAGTACCATGGGAATCCATGGTGGATACCTGGTTTGGCACTACATTGGGTCCTAGGAGCAAGGAAATAACATTTCATATGCGAGAATAAGAATGATAAATCTAGGGGGTTGCAAGTCCCCAATCATCCCACAAAATCTAGACCAATGGGGAAGAATCAACCCATAGAATATACCACAACATTCATGATCCAAGGAGATTAGTTCAAGGAATCTATCAAACCATTCAATAAATCATTAATTAATTCAACCCTTCATGATAAACATTTATAACCAAGTGAGTATACACACGCACATGAACAAGTATCTCCCATGAGTATACCTACTCATGTAAACCATTTATAATAACTATATGGTCCTACCCTCTAATATAAACCATTTAACATGTAATTAATCATTTACATATATGTATACCAACACAGATCATCCTTTTAACATTCCATGATATTAAAAAAGGTGAGGTGTAACATAATATTCAAAGATAAAAGAAGAAGTACATTTTCTAAACTAGCTACTCAAGCTATCAAGTCATTAATAGGATTTCCCTAACTATGAAAGCACTATTAAACACCAATTGGGTTTTTTAAATAGGAATAAAAAATCTATTCTATTAAGGAATATCCCATGGGGGACCTATAAACGAGCAACAGGTTCCATCACACAAAAATGGAACGCATGGTCAATCTCACTAGGTCCAACTATAGATACTAAAAGCTACTTGATAAAAAATGAAACCTTATCGGAATGTTTGAAAAATGGTATTTAGGGTGAACACTCAAAAAAAGCACAATGAAAATATGAAAGAATGTATATAAAAGCTACCTTTCCCTAGCATTATATAGATCATCTAGTATCGTGTCTTGATTCGTCCTAGTATGGAAGAAATTTAGGGTACATAGAAAGAATGAATTATTATAAAATAAGAGCCTAAATCCAATTAGCATAGTCATTGTTAATAAGAATAAAGAATGACTAAAATGGAAATGAATGCATTCTGATACGATTCTAACATGACAGATAGTGCTCAAATCGGAGTCCGGATGGCTTCAATACTTGAAAAACTAGAATATATAGTTTTCTTTGGTTCAAAAACAAGAGAAACCCTATTTTCCTTCAAAAGTATGAGCTACTACCACTTTTATAAAAAATCCCAATTGGGAAAAAAATGAAATGTACCTCAAGTACACAATGTGTAATCCAAATTATTTTATTTCTGAGTCATACTAGATACACATCTCGACTCGTAAGTGAACAACATGTACATAAAGTACACAATGAGTAGGCCATGGACACCACGTGTACCTATCCTACATCCATATTTTAGCATGTTTTCCATTTTCTTTCCCAAAAACAACCCAATCTTCCAATGAACACTCCTAGGGTCAATACCAAAAAGAAAAGAATTGAATTTAACCCAAAAAGAAGATCTGCTCCTTAAGAAAAACCTGGGATCATACAATCTTTCCCCCTTATATCAATTAATCCTTGAAATGATCTCTAAAGGGTGGTCAAGATTCATTTGAAAAAACTCTAGACACTGAGCATGTTTGTCAACCTTTATCTCCTATGTCTCATTTTTTAAATAGCTATTCTTCCATAACACTCGTACTAAAGGAACTAATTAGACTTAGAGATCCTTCATGCTCCTGTTAATGATATAAATCAGATGATCCTCAAAGGATGCATCAACCTGAAGCTCAACCTCCTTATGATGAAAAACATGAGACAATTTTGAGTGATAATGGTGCAACTGACATACATGGAAGACTTCAGGCACATCACGGTGCCCTTGATGTAACAGAAACTGATAGGAAACTGACCTAACTCTCTCCAGAACCTCAAACGACCAAACATAGATATGTAAAAAGTTTACCCTACCTCTTGATCGTCCTGTGTCCCAACCTCTATGAAACCTGAAAGAAAACCTATTTCCAGAAAATGAACTCTAATGGTCACATGCAGCTATGGAAATGTAATTTATGATGAGACTTTATAATATCCATATGCTTCTAAATCTACTTGACCTACTCAAAAGTCATCTTCATGAGACATAATCTCTGTAAAGATGCCTCACTTGCCTCTAACCAGCATCAACGATAATGACATGGCCTATCATATAAAGCCTCAAATTGTGAAATCTGTATCATCTCTTGATAACTTTTATTCTAGGCAAAATAAAATAGGGTAATATGGCTCTTCCAAGAGCCCCCAAACTCTAGGATGTAGGCTCGCATCATGTCCCCAAGCTCACATATCACACGTTCAGACTGACCATCACTCTAAGAGGTGTATGTTGTGCTCAAAAGAACCCGTGTACCCAGCATTCTCTAAAAACATTACAATAAGCGAGATGTAAAGCATGTTTCCTCATCCAAAATGATAGTGTGTGGGTCCCCATAATGTCATACCACCTCTTGGGTGTATAAATTTCCAATATCATCAAAAATTAAGTACTCATTGATCTGAAATAAGTGTGAAACATTAGTTATCCTATGAATAAAAATGCACATAACATCATTACCTTGAGGAGACCTCAGAATACCAATCTTGAAATCCATCGCGACATCTTCCCATTTCCACTCTTTGATGGGTAACTACTATAAAAACCCATATTGTCAATGACATTCTGCCTTTACCAGCTGACAGGTGGAACACCTCGTAACAAATCTTAATACATATCTCTTCATTCTCATCCACCAGTATTAACGTCACATGTCCAAGTACATCCTGGAAACCCAAGGAAGCAATTCCCATGATGGATCATGAATATCCAACATCATCTACTCATGAATATCCATTGGAACCCCAACACATCCCTGGATATACAAAATCTCATCATTACTAACCATCCAAATAGGAGGAGGTTCCTGACCTTCCACACCATCCTGTATAATTGGGCCTTCTGAATATGATAGGTACCTCATTCTAACTATATGCAGTAGGTTATAGGTAATAGATAATGATGTAAGAGATGTCTTCCCCAGTCTGTTGTGAACCACCTAATGCATCTCTATGAATAATTCAATATGCTTCCACTGCCTACTAGCATGTTCCACTGACTGTATCTGAGTCCTCATGATCAGTGTAATAGCTACTACTATTCCATTTTTAGGCATACAGGAAGGGTCGAAGTCAAAAGACTGTATGTACTCCACCCACCTTCACTAACTCAAATTCAAATCATACTGCATAGAGATATACTTGAGGTTTTTTGATCCATGTACACTTGAAAATTCTCTCCCAGTAAATAGTTAATCTAACAACACAATGCATGAACAACCACAACTAACTCAAGATCGTGCATAGGGTAATTCTTCTCCTGAGGCCTCATGTGCCGAGACACAAATGATACAACTCGACCCCCTTCATCTGCACTACCCCCATCCCAATAACTGAAGCATCACTATACACTATGTAACTCTAGCACTAATCTAGCAGTATATGGATTGGTGCTGATGGAAGCATCCCTTTTAGTTCTTAAAAGGCTGTCTCAAAAGTGTTTAACCACACAAACTGCACGACCTTATTAGTCAAGCCCATCAATAGAACTTATATGAGTGATAAGTCCTGTATAAAATTCATGTAGTAACCAGATATCCCCAACAAGCTCTGTATGTAAAAAATGTTATTGGTTTCTTCCCAGGAAACTACATCTCTCACCTTCTATGGGTCCATTGGCACACCTTTCTCTGAGATAATGTGACCCGGGAAGTGAATCTGATCCATCAAAATGTGTAATTTTATGAGGATAACATATTACTGATTCTTCTCAGTGTATTTGAAATGATATCATGATTGATTGATATGGTCGTGTCGGTTTTGGGAGGCCTCCAAGATATAATCCATGAAACCACCACAAAAGAATCTAGGTAAAGATTGAACACTCAGTTCATAAAATCCATGAAAACTGATAGAGTTTTAATGAGACCAAATTACATAACAAGATACTCATATAACCCATACTGGCTATTGATCACAGTACGAGGTATGTATTTAGGTCTAACATGAACTTAGTGATTTCCTGAACTCAAGAGGATCTTTGACAACACTCTATATCAACTAATATGATCTAATAGGTAATCTATCCATGGAAAGGGATATAGTTTTTTAACCATCAACTGGTTCCATTTCTGATAATACATGCATAGCCTAAGAGTTATATCCACCATTTTTTCAAAAAGGATTTTTGAACCCCATGGAGAAGTAATGGGTTTGATAAACTCCTTTGCTGTTGAGTCAATAATTTTTTCATTATGACTTTTCCATTCCTTCTTGTTTTGAAAATCACAAACACCTTATCTTTAAGGAAAATTTCTTTTATAAGGAAAATCTCTTTTATAAGGAAAATTACTTTTTTAAGGAAAATTGCTTTTATAAGGAATGTTGTTTTTATAAGGAAAATCTCTTTTATAAGGAATGTTATTCTTATCATATTTTCATTATCTATATCCATATTTTTCTTAAGTATAGGAATCAGATTCATTTCTATGTTCTCAGAATCGTTTGAAACTATGATATGCAGCATTCTATTTTAGGCTCCAAATTCTGGATGAGAACTGTAATGAATTTCCACTCCGAATTCTGGACAAGAACTCTAATAATGTTCTACTCTAAATTCTGGATATGAATTCTCATGAAGTTCAACACCAAAATCTGATGACAAATCCTGATTACGAATTCTCATTACGAATTCTGATGACGAATTATCATTCCAAATTGATATTCTGAATTCACCTATTAAATATAATCTGATCATCTTTTCTTTATACACTCTGAATTTATTTAGACTCTGAATATTATTTTTGGTTAGAATCTGAACTTTAGTTTTTCCTACACTTTTATAATTTGTCTACACATTGATATTCTACTTACACTACGAACCATCAGTCCGAACTTTTTAACTAATCTTGAATCGATGTCATACTTTCTGTTATACTTATTTTGAAATGATGTCGTCTATTCTGTTATAAACTAACCATTGGTTAAGTTACACGTGTACTAGTCCCTCTGATTTTTAAGGAAAATATGACCGTTGGAAAAGAGGCCAACCGAGCCTATAAATAGGAGCTCATTTGAAAGAGCTCGATACAGAACGAAGTTGATCTATCTAGAAAACACACGCTTATAAGGTGATATATATAGAGTGAAAGCTTTTCATACTTTGTGTGTGCTGAACCGCTCGTTCTGTTTTTGCATCGTGCGACTCCGAATGTTGGTGATTGCATTCGAGGACTTCTGATGATAGAAAGACAGAGGTGCCGACTACCGTAAAATTCGAGGGCTTCCTTGGTGAGGAAGACAGAGCTTCCAACTACCTTGAAGTTGAGGGTTGCGGGAATAGCGAGACAGAGATTCCGATCTTTGTATCGATGCTTACCTTGGTGTGGGTAAGAAAGACTTTCTTGAAAGTATAAATCACGGGACCTTTATCCAAGGTTGTTGGATACCCATCTCTTTGTGTTAAAGGAATTATATCTTGTTATTTGTAGTTTTACTAACTGTTTGTTTCCTCTGCATATTGTATTGTAAGGAAAGTATAACTTTCTTATACTTCCCTACTTGAACTCTATTTCATTTAGATTCTATACGCTTTAAGGTAGAATCTCATATTTTATTCTTTAGTCAAGTTTCAATTTCTGGATCCATATTTCCGGAACCTACTTTCGGAATCACATTCTAGTTTTAAGCAAGTACATTGAACTTAATGTTTATAACTTCATTCCTTATTCCAATTTTTTCAATTGGTGTTAGAGGTTTTGTGAATATGCTTAGTTTAACTTTATTAAACATAGAACTTTCCTTATCTAAGGAAAACATATTTATTCGTAATCAACTTTAAAGGTTCCAAATGAAATTTTTAAAGTGTACAATTCACCCCCCTCTTGTATATTGAGCATCTGCATCATTATTTAGATCCTAAAATTGGTATCAGAGCAGGTCTATGAAATACTTATACTCACGTTTATGTTTTTCTTTCTCATTTTCCATTATTCTTCATACTTTCTTAGAAAGTTATTTTTCATTCCGAACTTTTTCATTCCGAACTTTATTATTCCAAACATTGTGATTACGAACTTCTTCTACTAACAAGTATGTGTACCGAAGGTTATTTTAAGTATGACAGGAATCAATGTTGGATCCATTGATAATCTAAATCCTACAAGACCACCAATCTTTGATGGTAATGATTATGAGTACTGGTGAGATCAAATGAAGAATTTTTTAATCAATACTGGAGTGGACATCTTTGTTATTCTTACTAGAGATTATAAAATTCTTGATAAGGAAGTTAGAACGTTCACTAACCAGGAAAAGAAAGAGTATCAACTCAATTATAAGGTACGCAATAATTTACTTTGTTCAATGACTAGAAATATTTATAGCCAAATTTCTTCTTGTGAAGCATCAAATTATATCTGGAATAAGTTAGAAGTTACAAACTTTGGATCTTCTAAAGTCATTGAGACTAGGAGAGATATGCATAGAGCTGAATACCATGGATTCAATTTTCCTTATGGTGAACCAATCTATAAAGTTAAATAGAGATTTATGACTATAGTCAATAGTTTACAGTCTATGGGAGAGAAAGGGTTAGATGATGAAGCACTTATGGATAAGATAATCGATATTATGCCCAATGAGTGGGAATCCAAGAGAACAGCTATAGATGAGAACATAAATGTCACACAAATTTCTCTTGATGAGATATTTGGAACTCTTCTTCAACATGAAACCAGAATGAAGAGAGATGCTGGCAACATCAAAAAGAAAAATGGAAATGGTATTGTTCCTTTTACAACAACATCAAATCAGATAAAATCTAAGACTCCTTAGAGGGTAACCAGATCCAAGTCTAAGAAAGTTATTTTTCAATCTGAATCTAGTGAGAGTGAAGTATCTGAAAATGAGTTAGAAAATCCTTCTCTAAGGATGAACATGATAGCTGGACAAAGAAGTTTCCAATCCAAGTATTAGAAAAAATAAAGGAAAGATAGGAAAGATGGAGAAGTCACTTGTTATAAATTCAAGAGAGCTAGACATATTAGACCAGATTTCCCTTTTCTCAAAAAGAAAGAAAGGAATGAAAGGAATTCTAAAAGGATCAGAATGAAGTACTATAAAACCAAAGATAAGAATGTTTTGAAAGCTAATGACACTTGGAGTTCCAGTGGTGGTGACTCTTCAGATGAATCTTCTAATTATGAATCTTCAGGATAGAATAATCATGGTCTTATAGCCAGAATACCTATTGATAATCATTGTTTTATGGATAAGGTACGAAATGCTGAATCATTGACCAATGTTTTTTTTAAATTCTAATTACAGTAAATATTATAAATCTTCTGATGAAGAATCTTCTTCTGATGAAGAATCCTCTTCTGATGAAGATAATACTTTACCTACATATGAAAATGTTTCTAGGTTTGCTAAACTTCTTGGAATTGAGAATTCTAAACTCAATAAAAAACTTGATAAGGAAAACTCTATAAATTCTATTCTTATGAAAGAAATATCAGATCTTTCAAAAGATCTTGATAAGAAAAATGATGATTTTGAATGTATTTCAAACAATCTTGAGGATGTAAGTTCTGAGAAGAAAAAACTTTCTAAAGAGTTAGAAAAAGTAATTTCTAAGAAAAGTATCACCAAGCCTAGCTGTAGTTCTAAATCTAATGATTTTGGGGATAAAAACCTAGTTATAAAACTAAAGTCCGAAATTTTTTCCTTAATGAAGTGTTTATCATACTTTACCCATGGTAAGGAAAATTTTGATAAAATGTATTCCCAAATACGACCATGAGGAAATAAATCCGGATTTGGTTATAATCATGAAAAACCAATTTTTAGTAACAATGTTTTTGTTACTCAAAGTGCCCCATTTTGTACCAAGTGTCACTATGGTGGTCACTGGGCAAAGAATAGTTCGTTAAACAAAACCCAATCTCTTGGATTTCACAAAGCTTATTTCTCTAAGAAGATGTGGGTACCTAAAATTTTGTTATCTGGAAATCTGGGATCCAAACAATTTTCGATTCAGAAAGATTAATTCTTTTCTTGATTTCAGGAAAATAAAGAGAGTACCAACAACAAGACATGGTACATGGATAGTGGATGTTACCAACACATGACTGGTAAAAAAATCTATTTTAAAAATATTATCAAAACTAAAAGAGATATTATTCATCAGTTTATCGTAATGCAAGATAAACTTGCTGATATTTTCAAAAATCATTACCCTCCGATAGATTTGAATATATTAAACAAAAGTTAGGAATGATAACTGTAAGGTAATCATTTTTCATTAACTTCTTGTTGAACAATTCTCCTAACAGTATTAAACTCATTTTCAAAAGGGGAGTACATTTGATTGTTAGAGTAACTAAATTTTTCAAAGTTAGTTTTTCAAACTTTTCGGAAATAAATTTCTAGAATGGGAATTTTCGGAACTGAAATTTTCCATAATGGATATTTTCGTATAGAAATCTTTTGGAATGGAAATTTTTGTATTGAAAGCTTCTAGAATGAAAAATTTCGTACTAGTATTTCCCTAACGAGATTTTCGTACCGAGGCATTCATAATGAGATTTTCTTATTCAAACTTTTGTAATGATATTTTCATGCTGAAAATATTGTAATGAATTTTCGTTTTCTTTGTTATATTTGGCAAACTATGTTTTTTCGTAGTAAAAATTTTTCGTTGTCAATTTTTTTCATCAGGAAGAATATTACCCATTACGAATAATCCTCCTAAGCCAATCCCAATGGTATGATTTCTTTAGTCTAGTTTTCATAATCATACTTTACTAGCTGCTGTTTTATTATATTTTGTTTTTGGATTCTAGTTTCCTTTAATCTTTGTTTTAATAAAAACCTCAAAAGATCGGATTCAAGTTTTCTTGAGAATTGGTTTTCAATCATCAGATCTGATCTCAGTTTTTTTACAACCATTAGATCAACCGAGGAAGATGAACCGTTATGTCAATGCCTATATAAATGGGACCCCAAATGGTCATCCCACATCGGTTTTTCTAGCTCTAGTGTCTCGAAGCCCCACCTCCTCGTTTTAAGGCCGTTCTGATCTTCAGCAATCTCTGTTCCAAAATTCTCAGAAGTCTTCAGATCCCAATGTCTGTGTAAGTAGCTTCTCAAGAAATGTCAACCTCTAAGCCTATTTCTATGTGGTTATTATATAGATAAAGGTTGGTTCATCCTGATTTCCTAAACAAATATGATTATCTTATATCCAAGAACATAAAGCTTAACAGATGGGAGAATGTTGCTGTGTCTAAGCCTGGGAATCAAGAAGAAGTATATTCGGAATTTCTTTCTGAGTTCTATGAGACAGTTTCCTTCTATAAGGAAGTTAATAGGGAGAAGTTTTCATTTATGTTTTATGGAAATACTTATAATCTTTCTTATACCAAGGGAGCCATCTTGGTAGGGCTAACCAATGAAGAAGAAGCCGAGTTCATCACTCAAGTTTTTCTGGATTCAAAGGGAAGTTTCAACAAGGAAAAGGCTTTGAAGAATCTCAGACTGTCAGACGACAAGTCTTTGAATATTTCTACTCTGTCTACGAATTCTCATATTCGAGAATTATGGGTGCAAGGCTCTATCATGCTGAGAAAGGGTGATAAAGAAAGTTTGAAGAAGATTGAGATCTTTTCTTAGATTGTTTGATAAATCTAAGGAAGTTTAATCTGATGAAACACATTCTTATTACCATTGAGAATGTTAAGAAATGGAATCTGAGAGCTCAGATCATAATGTATCCAGAAATCATCTCAATGTTAATAGTTCGGTGGCTTGAGTCTTTCAAGGAGGCTTGCAAGTCTAAGACAAGAGATTGAAAAATTATGTTGGTGAGTGATGGTACCCTCAAAAGGATGAATGCTGCCTTCGATAAGAAGACTAGTGTGTTCTTTGATTTACCAGTTCATGAAGAAGCGGTTCCGAAAGTTGCTGAAACTGAATCTTCTATGAAAGTGAAAAAGAGAAAGTTGAAAGAAGTTGAAGTTGAAGCAGAGAATCCCATATCTAAGGAAGTTCATTCCGCACCTCCAAAACCGAAGAAGAAGAAATCTTACCCTGATGAGGTAGTTGCTATGTGGAGGGAAATAAAAGAGAAAAGAGTTCAAGGGGAGCCTCAGTTTGGCTTGGATCCTGCGGAGGCTAAGGCCTGGAAGGAAAAAACAGCAGATGAATTAGAAAAACAAGTGAAACAAAAGAAGCTTAATAAGAATATGTATGAAGCTGAGGTAGCTCGGACTTTGTTGATGTTTAATGAGATGGTCTCTGGAAACATTCCAGTTCCGAGATCTTTTTCTTTGGAATCACTACCTGAAACTCCAGGAAGAAACTATGTCACTCCGTAATAGGTAGTCGCTAAGAATGTTGAGGAAGTTGAGCAGTTTGAGGAAGTGGAATAGGAAGAAGCAGTTACTGAAGGTAGTGGTGAGATAAGAGATCTATTAATGCAAGTAGACGATTATAAGGAGACACCTTCGAAACATTTTTCGCTTCGACCATCAGAAGATGAGTCCTATAAGTTAGTCACTCCACGAAAGGTGAGGAGAAAAGAGAACAAGAAGTAGCTTATCATGCAGAGGAAGAACATCAACTAAATGATATTGCTCAAATGCAGAATGTAAAGGATGGTGCTCAAAAAGTTACTGATGATGAAGAAAATATTTTTCAAGGTTGTGGTAATGATCAGAAAACTCCAGAACAGCAATCCATTCTGAAAAAGGACAAGGGAAAGCATGTTTTTGTCAATACCCCGAGGTTAGTGGCTGTAAAGAGAAGGGAAGTTGGTGATTCTTCTAAGAAGAAGGATGAGAAATTTGAAGAAGAAAATTCTCTAAGAAAAGTATCGGATTCGGAGTCATCTTGGTTGGGACATGACATTGTTGTTCAGTCTTTAAAGAAGATGGTGGGTTCTATTCCGACCATATCAAGTATTGATTCATGATTCCAGATGCTCCAACATACTTTGAATCAGAAAACAGACTATGTATCCATGGTTATGGAAAAATGTTTTGAGATGGATGCTCAGTTCAAAACTTTTTTTGTCTGCTATGAATCCCACAAGAGGTCTTGTAAGAAAATTACTAGTTGGTCGATGAAAACTGTAGAATAAATGAGGATCTTGGATGAATTCCATGAGGATGTTAAAGATGCATTTGAGATATAAGATAGGAAACTAAATGATCTTACTTCCACCTTTGAAGAAAAGTTGACAGCTGAGACGATTTACCGGATTCAAGAAGGCAGATATCTGAATGGGAAGCTGAATTTTGTTGCTCAAAACTGGAGGAATGAAAGGGATCATCCGATTGAGGTTGAAGAGAAGTTGTTAATGTAAGAACAAGTTTTGAAAGCTCAAGAAGAAAAGCTTGAAGCTCAGGAAGAAAAGCTTGAAGCTCAATGTGTAAGAATAGTTGTGTTAGAGAAGCAAGCCGATGAAGACCATAAAGACTTGAAGAAGATAAAGACTATTATCAAGGGTCTCATGTTGAAGGAAAAAGATCCAAAATAAACAAATCTGATATTTTGTTTTATCTTAGCTTTATTGTTTTTAAACTTTCAAACTTAATGAAAATCTTTCTTTCTTGTCTCCTTTGTTATTGTAACTAATTTTTCCGGTACTTTGTTATATTTTTCATTCCCTCGAATTCTTTTTGAAAATCACAAAGGGGGAGAAGGAAAAAGAACCCTAACAAAGGTGAAATAATAAAAAGAACCTTAACAAAGGGGGAGAATAAAAAATAACTATAATAGAGTTTATCTAAGGGGGAGTTTTTCATTAAAGAAGACATTCTTATTCTTAATGAAATGCCATTCCTAAAATCTAGAATACCATCATTAGAGTTTCAAAGCCTAAGGGGGAGTAAGTCGTATTCATCAACATCCATAAGCAAAGGGAAATAAGCCTTAATGTTTTTTCCCTAGTCTTTATTTTTCGTAAGGATGTTTGTGCTTTCAAGAAAGGGGGAGATTGTTGAGTCAATAGGGTTTTCCTTATGACTTTCCATTCCTCCTTGTTTTGAAAATCACAAACACCTTATCTTTAAGGAAAATCGCTTTTATAAGGAAAAGCTGTTTTATATGGAAAATTTCTTTTATAAGGAAATTTGATTTTATAAGGAAAGTCACTTTTATAAGGAAAATTTCTTTTATAAGGAAAATTATTCTTATTATATTTTCATTATCTATATCCATATTTTTTTTATGTATAGGAATCAGATTCATTTCTATATTCCCGGTATCATTTAAAACATTGATATGAAGCATTCTGTTTTAGGCTCCGAATTCTGGATGAGAACTGTAATGAAATTCCACTCCGAATTCTGGATACAAACTCTAATAAAGTTCTACTCCAAATTCTGGATACATACTCTCATGAAGTTCAACACCGAAATCTGATGACAAATCCTGATTACGAATTCTCGTTACGAATTCTGATGACAAATTGTCATTACGAATTCTCATTCTCAATTCACCTATTAAACAGAATCTGACCATCTTTTCCTTATACACTTCAAATTTATTTAGACTCCAAATATTATTTTTGGTTAGACTCTGAACATTCATTTTGCTTACACTTTTATAATTTTTTTACTCTTTGATATTCTTCTAACACTCCAAACCTTCACTCCAAACATTTTAACTAATATTGAAACGATGTCGTACTTTCTTTTATACTTATTTTGAAATGATGTCATCTATTCCGTTATAATATAACCATTGGTTAAGTTACACATGTATAGATCCCTCCGATTTTTAAGGAAAATATGATCGTTGGAAAGGAGGCCGACCGAGCCTATAAATAGGAGCTCATTTAAAAGAGCTCGATACAGAATGATGTTGATCGATCTAGAACCCACACGTTGCTATTGTGATTTCTAGAGAGAGAATGATTTTCATGTTTTGTGTGTACTGAACCGCTCGTTCAGTTTTTGCATCATGCGACTCAGAATGTTGGTGATTACATTCAAGTACTTCTGAGGATAGGGAGATAGAGGTGCCGACTACCTTAAAGTTCGAGGGCTTCCTTGCTAAGGAAGACAGAGGTTCCAACTACCTTAAAGTTGAGGGATTGCGGGAATAGAAATAAAGAGATTCCGATCTTCGTATCGAGGGCTTACCCTGGTCTGGGAAATACATACTTGCATGAAAGTATAAATCAAGGGACCTTTATCCAAGGTTGTTGGATACCCTTCATTTTGGGTTAAAAGACTTATATCTTGTTATTTGTAGTTTTACTACCTGTTTGTTTCTGCTGTATATTGTATTGTAAGGAACATATAACTTTATTATATTTCCCTACTTGTACTCTGTTTCATTTAGATTCTATACGCTTTAAGTTAGAATCTCATATTTTAATCTTTAGTTATGTTTCAATTTCTGGATCCATATTTCCGGAACCTACTTTCGGAATCTCTATCTAGTTTTAAGAAAGTACATTGAAGTTGAAGTTTATAACTTCATTCCTTATTCCAGTTTTTTTAATTTGTGTTAGAGGTGTTGTGAATTTTCTTAGTTTAAGTTTGTTAAACGTAGAACTTTCCTTATCTAAGGAAAAAATAGTTATTCGTAATCAACATTAAAGGTTCCAAATATATTTTTAAAGTGTACAATTCACCCCCCCTCTTGAATATTGAGAATCTACCTCATTATTTCGATCCAACATTTGCCTCTAAGTCCAATAGCTACCTCCTGAGCTTTACAACTCCCTTGCAGCAATCTATTAACGAGGAATAGATACTGGTGAAAATCCTCCTACTAGATAAATGGAGAACAAAATAACTATATCATGAGTTAAACTAGAAAATTCAATGGTAATTAAATTCCTTAATTGTCAGACCACTAGAGAGAAGTCTTCCTAACTCACTCTCTAATCATCCTGGAACGATCTATAAATATGAACTGCTATCCCACCAAGACCATGATGTTATGTTCTAGATATGATTTCCTAGAAATACCATTAATTCTTGTGAATAAACATTATACCCTTCAGTGATGTGAATGTCACCCTCTGATAGTAGCATTCAACATTCACTCGATAAGGTATGAGATTCTCTGTTATGATAATGAAATCAAACCCTTTCATCTCAAGGAAATAAAGATCCCATATGAATTGATACCCTCCGAACTTAAGGGGAAAGTCATTACAGTAGCTTACATCACCCATTCTAGCTCCCAATGGTGTGCCTAGCATCAAGATGCCCTCAAGAAGAAAAAACAAGGCCAATTCTCTTTACCACACGCATAGAGATAAAGGTGTGAGAGTTAACTATATAAAAAGAGAAGTTACAACAGTATAAGATACTAAAAATGTACCTCTCACTATAGATGGTCCCAGATCATACAAATGATGGGTCAGTTTCACTACATAAGTCTAGCCAATACCAAGGCCCTATTTCCCTACATGGCTACCCTGAGCTAATCCACTATTATGCCTCTGAGAACTCGGTGCCTTGCTAATATGGCCTTAAAAACCATTTCCCTGGCATGACCGGCCAACCCAGCTCCAGCTCCCATCCTAGAATGGAGCTGAAGACCCAACACCTTGACCTAACGTCGGAGCTGACCCCCTACCAACAGCAGTTGGAGGGAAGGTCCTATAAAACTACTTCAAATTCCCCATCATGCCACAAACTCAGAACTCGACTGGGTCACAGTCGCACAGATTTTTCATGTGACCACGCCTACCATAGTGTGGAAAAAACAACATAATTAAATCACCCACTACCTAACTAGCACTCACATCGTGGGAACCCTTGAAACAACACATCATGTCTGAATATGTAGATCTTTTGGGGTGATAAAAAATACTCCCCTATTTTGTACCCCTAGCTTCCCATATTTTTGACTCTTTAATCAGCACCTGATTTTCAATCACAGTAAAAGAATAAAACCTGAAAAAATTGACCTGATATTTGATATCATGTCTTAGACCATCCTCAAAGTGTTTCACCCTTGAAATTTCATCAGTATGATACATCTGTATAAAACATTATAGCTATGTAAATAGTTACATGTATTTCATAACTGCAATAACGCAATTCTCTAGACACATGAATTCATTAGTCTGATCTACTCACACTGTTACAAAAGAAAATTAGTTGTATATATAGGATTGGAACACATTCCAACCCATATTACACAACCCATCAGCTGGGTTCAAAACATCACACAAGAGCATTGCCACTCCACGTAGCTTGTAAGTCACGATTTTGACCCTCTTCTCTAGAGTCATCTCTAGATTCTTGAAAATTACTAACGTTGTGTCTAGCCATAGCTTAGTAAGCTGTGGTCTAACATCCCTTGAAAAGGTAGGAGGATTCTACTGCTAGAACACTTGTGTCAGCTCCTCCATAGTCAAGGCTAGCTACAGTGCTTCCAAAAAAAAGTCAGCATATAGTGAAAAAAACACTCACTGAACTTTTCTGCATCACCTATGTCTCAAATATCCTCAGGTGCCACATCTGGATCTATTTGAGGATCATGCAGTACCCCATGGCACTTTATCTCTGAAGTATATTTATCACCTCCATCGCGGAGTATCACTGGAGGTCATTGTGGTGGAATGCCTATAAAATTCCATACACATGCCTCAGTAAAGGGAAAAATAAAAGCACAATGGTAAAAGAGTAGGACCAGCCACAACACTCCTAAAATATAGCTCATTCCCATAGCATACTCCTAAATCCAAGACTATATAGGGAACTTCCAAAGAACCGCTAGAAAATTTTCCTCTTTCCCAATCAAAAGTCGGGTTTAGGTCAAGTCTCTTTCACCATTCTAGTCCCCAGTTCCATTTCACATTCAGTTAATCCTGAAATTTTACAAAGGGTTTACCAATTTCGGAATCATGGTGGGACCATAACACCACATGAACTCTAAACATGTCACCCATTCAAAAAATACATATGACACGTTCATTATGAATTTACATTTAACTGTGGCATAAATTCTAAATAAATAAGGGCCTATAATCCATATGGATTGAATGATGATGTCATACTTTTGTATAATGCACCCAAGAAATATAACAGTAGGCAAAACAATCACCTCAACTATCAAAACAACATGAAATGTATAATTAATCCTAGATATCATAGAATAATTCATGACATATGATTCTAACAAGTTTCTATATGATGAATGAGATAGAACACCATAATCTAATTGGGTTTGAACTTAAATAGAACTAAAACATTTCATCAATAGTAATAGAAGAAATCAACTGCATCAATTAATGGTAAAATAATATCAACTATAATAATCAAAATCTAGAGAATTAGAACTCAATCCAAGCCAATTTAAAATTTCCCTGTACACGGGGTAGCTACTCTCAGACATATTTTATTACCAAACTCATTCTCTTTCATATCCCTATCTAATGTCACCAAATATTAAGTCAACCAAAAAAAATAAAATCCTTTGATACCACATTGTAACATCCCAAACTAGCATGCCACCCCAAAAGGTGCTCCGACCCAATTGGTCACAAGGCCTCAAGCACATCTCCTCAAATGGTAGAGGCTACCGACTAGCAGGGATGGCCTAGGCGAGTCAATGGAGAGACTATATGATCATTACGAGAGTATCACAACGAAACTGAAAAACATGAAATAATAGAAGAGATTAAGTAAGAAGAAAACTTAAAGTAATACAGGAAGAAATGAATATACATATCAATAACTAGATGTTCAACTTATACCAAAATTATGCAGATGGTACAAGTATCTATAAAAAAACCAATGAACGTATAAGGATATGTTATATAGTATGAGTCCCAAAAATAACCAAACAGTAAAAAGGTAACCCATCATCACAAGCCTCAGTTTGGTCTTATGGTCCCCTTCTCCAAAGACACAGTCTACAACCTATACTAGTGAACCATCCCCTATTATCACCTCAAACCATAATATTTTTTTGGGTCCCCAAGGAGGCCCAAATAGGGTGAGAGATAAACATCTCAGTAAGAAACCAATGAGGTCTTTATAATTCAATAAACAATTATACAAAGGTTCTAGGAAGTGTAAAAAATGGTTATATAAGTACATATGATCATAGAGTAATTCTACTATAAAAAGTAAAACTGTACATCCCTCAAGGAGACCTGTAAAATAGTGTCAAATCCTAACAAGTCACCTATAACAATTAAACAAGTCACACAACCTTGTCGTGCATCCATCTATATCTTGTAAGCCACAACCACCCTATATAACGTTAACATGTATCCCAAGACCACACCATATTGTGATGTATCATCCCACATCCACATTCTACAGTGAAATGTAGACCCCGAGGGCTAGATCCATGGTTTCAATAGACCAAGGCATAAAGTAAAAAAATATCTAGACTAGGAAGGACCGAATCTAGTGAGCGTGTTTGTGGAATCCAATCAAGTCCCAAGGCATCCCTGGTGGAAACTCAGTTATGCACTGGTTGGGGACCTGGTAGTAAGGAAATAAAAAGTCATACACGATCCCAAGGAAGTCGAATCCATGGGGTTACAAGGCCGAATGCATCCCAAAAAAATCATGACCCATGGGGTAAAACAACCCAAGGTGTCCACAACAGCAATGGAGATCCATGGAGATCAGTCTAAGGCTCCTATCAAAAAATTTAATTAAGTGTTAAAGCATTCAATCATTCATGTTTTACATGTATAACTAGGTTAGTATTCCCACTCCCATCAAATACTATAATCCATGAGTATACACACTCATGAAAACCATTTATCATAATCATATGGGCCTACCCACCCATATCTATAAAAAAATATTTCACTTTTTCCAATGTGGGTATAACTGTTGGCAAGAAAATATTTTCTATAGGAAAAACATTTTAACAAAAATTATGTCCCTGTCACTAAATTGATGGTAAAAAATTCTGAAATTTAATGTGATTGTGATAGATAAAATGATTCAGGTTTAATTATAATAATAGCAACAAAAAATATATATGTTGATTAAAATGTTTAGTAATATATTAATACGACTAATATATCTGTTGGTAGTATTATTAAAATTTATAAAAAATATCAATAATCAATATTTGTTTGTAAATTATATTCTAAATGTTCATATTGAAATATTTTTTTGTTATAATTTTATATTTCATTTATTAATATAATTATATATAACATATTATTGCATTAATTATATTTATTATATAATAATTACAATATTAGATAATATAAAACATTAAAAAATTTCCATTATCTGTAAAAACATGTTCAAATATAATTTAAATTAAAGTTCTAACTTCACAAAAAGACAAGAATCTCCAAGAATCATATAAAAAATATGTACAAACATATTCAAACACTAAAGGACATTACATGGAACTCAATTTTTTTTTTAGAAATCGTTTTCTCGCAATCATTGGACTTCACTGTTGTGGAATCCCGATCACATCACATAATCTATCATCTACTGTAGTGGAATGGGACATGAAAAACATCACCATCGTCCCATTTATTTATGTAGACCAACCTTCTATTATTTTACGGAAACTTATCCTCACTCCTTCCACTTTAGACATGCACCAACACAAGCAACATTATAATCTCACAAAAAAATTAATCAGAAAATTTTTTTCCTTTAAACACATGATATAAAAACAAAAATTAATGATATAAAAATATCATCTAGTGAAAACATCAAGAAGATAACCTAAGAAGTAGAAACAACAACCATATGTGAATATAACTAAAGAACACTAAACCATAATATTCTCCCTCCAGAATAGAATAAGAACATATAACTAATGACCAAAACAATTTTCATAATTCATGATTCAAAAATAACTAGTGGCCACAACAATTGAATAATGACTAGAAGAACTAGTAGCTACAAAGAAATTATAGGTAACCACATTAATAGAGGATATCCAATTACCACAACAAATTAAAATTAAAACAAAAAATATAAAACCAAAAAGAAGATTATCTAACATGTGACCACATCCCACTGAGAATGACAGTATCCATGTTGCATGTTGAAGGAACCGACAAGGGAATAACATTAAATTACACTGATTCGAGCAGAGAAGCCCTCAAATCAGCCTAGTGGAATGTATCTGGGAAAGGAGGGACCTAGGATTCTGGAGGCATTTATCTATAGTATGAGCATGATTTTATAACACTTCTATGCTGCAGAAATTTCACAATTTGATCTTAGTATTTTTACACATTATAAACATTATTTACAATGGTTGGTTATGTCTTGGATTATTGTTATGTGAAACAACTATTTTAGGTTCCTCAAAAAGGAATCTCATCCCATAATGCATAATGACCACATTTATGATATTAATCTTTATTTGTTTAGTCTTATCTGATGCGGTGTCAAATGGATCCATACCAAACATAGTAGATATCATTGAATCTCATTATACATTTTAGCACACATTGCACCATCATATCCGGGAAAGGAAATGTTTAAACCAAGAAAGTTGATTTTGAGATGGGAAATTAGGGTGGAACTTAAAGGGATCAGACATGAGCTGTGAGCTCCTTAATATGAATCATCATCCAAATTTGATTGCATAATAAATGAACCTAAACCATCTTTTTATGCCACTCCTACTATGAATGATGATACACCATCTACAAACACATTTGTATTCCCTAAAACGAATCAACTAAAAACATACAAAATCATTTTCTTCAATAAAAAATCTATAAACACCTATAAACATAACCATTAATAATCATCAATTAAAATATGGACATGAAGCATCATTGATAACCACTCTCCAAGACTAAGAGAGTTCATAAGTTTTGTTTGATCTGTTTTTGCTTCCCAATTAAATTTGCCTTCACCTTAATGCATACCAACCACCTTCATGCCATGACGATTCATCCTTGGTTTGTCAAGACACACCCAGTAGTCTTATCAAGCACTAAAATATCTAATGGAATTTATATTGATCCTACCAACTTGAAGCATAATATACACACAAATGACCTTATGATCATTTACTACACTTTATAGGTCTTTATCGCTTGCATCATCCCCATGTGGTGATTGAATCATTCCCAATAAGGATGTTAGTTCAGCATTCATGTTAATCATGTGTATATCCCAACTGAAATGTAAACGTACTCATATTTTTTTCAATAAATATATTAAAATAGATACCATTATTAAAATCACAATCAGTTCATATAGAGTAATTATGTAGTGTCAATTTTTCAACAAAATCCAATTACAACAACTGCAACACTGAATAATATCTTTATGATACATAGTGTTTTACTTCCAGGAAACTCCATGTTTGAAAAATCAATGGTCATGTGATTCTACAACATTAGTGGATACTAGGGTTCATTACCCATCATGATGATCATCTTATTGATGTTGGTCACTACTTATGGTCCTTCAACTCCCATACCTAATGCAGTGAGATCACAACCCAATGCCACAAGTGAAATACCAGGCTTCACATAGAAGCTCAACAAAGATGAAGGTAGTAGTAAAGCATCAACTCATAAAATATCATAATTCAAATAATCCCTTAAACATCATATAGGAATGATAAATTTACCATAAATTTGGTTGAAACATCTTGGGACCATGCATGCAAGTACAAAGGGCTTGATAAATATGACCAGGAAGTGTGTAATAAAATCAAGTAATGAATAATAAACTCATAGATGATAATAAATTTAGGTATATTATGATATATGATAACACATTCTCAAAAAGGAAACGTGACAACTCACATACTCACAATGTGTTATTAGTCACAAAGGCACCAAAAGCACTTTCATTGGTAGGAGGAACAATTTCATCATGTTTCATCGTTATAGAAGAGCATTCCTAGGGATACAGTTCATTAAAAAAATATAGAAAATACACCACAATAAAAGTAATAAATAGAAAACAAAATAAAATAAATATGTAAATTAGTTTTTTAAAAAAATCTATAAATATTTGATAAATGAAAGATGATAAATGTGTTCTTTTTTGGTTCTCACGATCACCATAAATAATCTATTTTCCGTCTTTAGCGGTTGGTGTTTCACCCCTAGCATTGAGTTGGAATATGATTTAGTCACAATTCCCCTATTCTATGATGCTCATCCCAAGGTACTATCCTTGTGTCAGGTATCCTCTCTTGTAAATTTATTACGAGTACATGGTGTTGGTATTTCTTATTCATCGATGTTCCTATAGTGATTCCAGTTCATCCAACTGAGGGGTAGGGAGGGTCTAAATCATTCCATGGCCCGAAATACTTCTGTTGACTGGTAGCATTCCATTTTTGGCTTCCTATGGCCCCTTCCTATCCAAAATTTCACATATTTGTGACATTATAGTCAAAAAAAATGAAGGATCTAAACCTGTTCCAGCATCGGTCATCTCATTCGTGAATGAATCTATAATTTTTAATCCTGAAATTCTGCTTTGGAGATGATCTCCCAGAGTCATCATCAACATTCTCTTGTTCAAGGCCACGACTGCTCAATCATTCCATAGTGGTTGATGATTCCGGAAAGGATGTAGAACACGATGATAATGAATGTAGGTCTATGGAATGCAGCAAAGGATAATTGGGGTTTAGGTTTTCATGCAGAAATTTAGGAGCTCAAACAAGACTTCTCAATAATAAAAATTTTATTATTTTTTATATAGATTTAAATTTCATTAATATTAAGGCATATAAATATAATCAAATTATTCATATTTTAATTATATATATAAATATTTTTAATTTTAAAAACAATGGGTTGATATTAAGTTTTTAATAAATATTTTCAATTTGGAGAAATAATATTTCTTGTGGAATAATTTATTGTAATATGTTTTCAAAATTTTAAAATATTTAATAACAATTCAAATTATTTGCAATAGATTCATTAATTGGTAAAACATTTGTTACTATCAGTAAGATAATGAAAAATATTTTATTGTTAATAAAAAATTTCTTGGTATAAAACAATATATATCTTCATATATAAATATATATATGTTGGTTAAAAAATGGATGGGTCATGAGATTAATAACAACAAAAATATAATATTTACCAAAAGTACTAATTTATTGTTTCGTACAGAATCCGGGGATGACCTCCTGGACGGGAGATTCAAACGTTCCGATCGGTTTCTAACGGGTTTGTTCGTAGAACCGGAAACATCCAATGATTCCACATCCGTTTGGACCTACTTTCCAACGGCAGGCGCTCATTAGCTTGTGGGCTAATGAGGCTTAGGAATTTGCATTGGTCGAGAGGATGGGAGGTCGGACTCATCACACCTTTTTGAGGGGAATTATTGTCTACTCCGGGACTCTCTTTATAGATTTATGTTATGTTCGTGAATCCTTATTACATTACCAAGTATAAAATGAGCTTTCCTTTAGTTTTAACAATCAATGATTAAATATGAAAGAAATTTAGAGAATCTTTTATATGTATTCGAGGTTCTTCATCAATAGAGAATCATCTATATCTGTTTAGATATTCTTGATCAATTGTATCCTTAAAAATATTTATATAAAAACTCTCTTGGTCATTATGATGACCAGGCTGGTTTTAAAGCCACTCAGTGGGGCACTTGAAGTTTATTGTCATTCAGAAGGACGGAGATTATTTCAAAGTTGGGATCAAACCCATAAATGGGCTACCTACGTATCCTTTGTTTTGGAAAAGGAATCAGAACCCACGTAGTTCAAGTAATGGGGTATGATGTTTATGATTGATGGCTCAAAGAAGAATGTCATAATTACTTTTACACTCTAAGCTCACGTGAGTCATGCTCGGTGTGAGAAACAAGAGGCATTGGTAAAATTTAGACAATTGTGCCATGAAAGATGCAATCATAAGATATTGTTTGGGGCTTATGTATGTATGACTGCCCAAAAATAGATGAAGGTTTAGGATTTACTTTTAGGGAGAAAATCCAGGAACAGGGTCCATAAAGATATATGTGCTTCATGGAGATTTGAATACTCTAATCATGGGGCTTATTCCTAAGGAGAATGCCCAAGTTAGGAGGGTACTTATGATTGGGTTTTATTCCTGAAAAGGGAACCCAAATCAAAGGTAATTTATGACTGGTTAAGAGAAGTTTAAGGGGACTTGGGGCTTGTTCCTGAAAAGGAAGCCCATGGTTATGACTGAGTCTTTATTCCTGAAAAGGAGACTCAGGTTAAGGGACTCGGGGTTTACTCCTGAAAAGGAAGCCCAAGATTATGACTGAGTCTTATTCCTGAAAAAGAGACCCAGGATAGGGATTATGGTTTGGGGTTTACTCCTGAGGAGGATGCCCATATTTGAGGTTGGGGTTAATTCTTAAGAAAGATGCCCAAGATTAGAGGAATTGATTTGGGCTTACTCCTGAGGAAGATGCCCAGATCAAAGGTTTTATAACTGGGGATTATTCCTGAAAAGGAGACCCAGGTTAAGATTTTCTCATCTTAAAGGATGAGGTTGAATGAATGAACTCCCCGTATTATAGTGACATAAGGATATTTAAATCACTAGACTTTGAGAGAGATTTCAATGAATTCCTTTCAGATAAGAAAGTCAAATCAAGAATTCATGCCATAAATGGCTTTGAAGAGTGTCTTGAAGACTGAATCTTAAAAAGGAAAGGTGAAATGGCTGAAGAGGGGTAAAAATGGGCAAGATGGGCACCCAAAAAGATAGGGGCGCGTAAGTCTTGAAAGTCGCGCAAGTCCTGCGGCGGCGCGCAAGTATTGGTCGCGCAAGTATACTTGCGCGACATGAGTGGTACTTGCGCGATTTTCAACCAGCATTGAAAGGCTTGAGCGACTCTTTAGAAAACCCTTTACAATCCTCTTGAGGTTCTTCCAGAGAAGGGACGCGCAAGTTATATTGAAGGAATTAAGTTGGCGCGCAAGTGTTTGTTAAGTTTCAACACTTAGGCCTTCCTTCTTCTCTTTAGATCTTCCGTTCTAGGTAAGAAACTACCTTAGAAGTGTTCTGGAAGCTTTGAGAAGAGACTTGGGCGTCGGGAGCTTCAATCCGAGTTTCTGGAAAAACATCCTCCCGAATGGGGGGCCCACAAGGTCTATTTATAGGCAAAAGAAGACCCAGGGCGGTTACCGGGCGGTTACCAATTAGGTCGCGCAAGTCACCTGCGTGACCAAGGTAGCCGCGCAAGTATACTTGCGCGGTAGTGGTATCACTTGCGCGGTGGATTTGTTGTTGATCCTTTGTTCATGCCTTTGTCGATTTTTGATGTTTTCTTCAAAGGATGAATCACTTTTAACTGAGATATTCCCTTTTCCGATCTTTAGATTCTGTGACGAAAAGGAGCGTCAACAAAAGTCCCCCCTCAGAGTTGGATCCGGAGAGAAATGAGGATTTGACTCTGAGGAAATCGAATCCTTCCAAAGGAAAAGGGAGGGCGCGCAAGTCTTTTAGTGCGCAGAGGGTGGCGCGCAAGTCTGCGTCGCGCAGGCCTTAAGTGCTCTGGGTGTGGCGCGCAGGTAGGCTTCCGGGCCTATAAATACCCGGCCTCATCTCCGTTACATGCATCTGGATTTCCGGATTTCTCGAGCTCTCGCCGCGCTAGTCTTCGTTGTCGCGCAAGTCTCCTGTTTTCACTGTTTCCTCGCTGCCGCGCTATTCTCAAGGTATTAAGGCTTGCGCGGAAATACTTGCGCGACAAAAACTTGCGCGGCACATGTATCACTTGCACGACATCTCCATACTTGCGCGCCTTAATGCCTTAGCCATTTTTTCCAAAATTCTTTCACAAATTTTATGAAAAATAAACCCACTTAAGAGTTTAATTTATTCAACTCCTGTGCAGATTCAATGGCTCTTAGACCTGGATTAATTGATGAACTGGCTAGCAAGAGGATAGATTATATGATGAATATCATTGGCCCTGATTATTATACAGTAAAAGACAGTACTCTTCCAGATTTGGCTAAGTATCTGAAGAAATATCATCGCGACTTTCCTCACTGCACTTATCTACCTTTGTATGGTCATGGTCATCTGCAAGAAGTCATTATTCCAGAAGTAAAGAATTATCTTCCATTTTCTTGGTTTCAGAATTATACCAATTTTGCTTCAGCAAATATCTCAGGCGGAGGAGTATTTCAAACTGCTGGAACAGTGGAGAAGGCTTATGTGATGAATCATAGCCCTTGCACACCAGATCTGAAAAAACATACACCTGAGCTTCAACCACATTGTCATCCTTCAATCTTCCGAAATGCTCAGATGGATCAATCCAAAGGCTGGAAGAAAAGTTGGGATTTCCGTCCTGGGGGAGGTGTGAAGCCAACTTGGATGCGGGTATACTGGGTGCGACAGACTTGCGCAGAGTTTATTGAGGATCTAAAGAGAGCTGCAATATATGAGGCTGTTTGGGTTGGGCAAACATATATTTACAGACATGATAACTTCGTGCCAGAGATACTCAGCCACTGGATCCCAGCGACTAATTCTTTCCATTTGACTCATGGAGAAGTAGGTATCAGTTTGTGGTATGTCCACAAGATTTCAGGAGCTCCAATCTTGGGTGATATGTATGATGAATTCATTCCTCCCAAGGTGACTTGGAGTGATCCAGAGAATACTCCTGCTTTGGCTCGAGAATTATTTAAAATCTTTCACAGGCTCAAGAGTTCAGAGACCTCATTAACTCATTTTAGAAAATATATCCATCCAGAAGAATGGATGAATGTGTTTCTAACTGAGAAGAAAGGGGTGGAGCCAAAAGAAAAAGGATCCAAGAAGAAGAAATCCAAGGATACCCGGCCCAGACGTCCTACCACTTGTCCAAAACCTGAGAAGAGAGCAGCTCCTGGCACATTCTGGCCAACTCTAGAAGTAGGAGAGTTTGAAAAATGGGGCTATGAAGTGAATCAAGGAATTCCAAAGAAAACTCGTCTGGCGGGTTTCTTGGCAATGTGGCTCAGTGTTTATCTCTTGCCGGTCAGGGATTCGAAGGGAGGCATTAGGTCAGGGACCTTCGTCATTGCGGCCAAGTTGGCTGAGGGAAAAATGGTTGGGTTAGCTACCCCCATTTTAGCAAAGATTCACAGGAGATTACTTCACGTCTTCCAGGGTAAATCTCCTTTAATAATAGTGGGACCATTCCAGGTTTTGTGGGGATGGATCGCCACTCACTTCAGGACATACAATGTACAGAATGGATTACAAATTCCTGGAAGCTCTTTCAGACCATCAGTGCAAGCATTCTCTGGAATTGCTCCATTAGATGTTAATGGTTATGACATGAAAATAAGACTAAGCATGTATAAGGAATTCAACTTCTTTCCTTATGGAAGTCCGCCATCTGGGCGGTTTGTTGATGATGTGAAAGCCCATTTGGATTTGAGGGCATATATGCTAGCTTGCAGGGATGGCGTGTTAGTAGCCAGGATTGATGGAGAAATCATATGCGAGGCCTATGCTCCATATAGATTTGCACGCCAATTCAAATGTTTGCAACAGATTGTTGTATCCCCTCCAGTACATGTCAGGTTATAGCAACATCCGATGGTTGCTCGACAACTATGGTGGCTGACATCAAGAGAGAAGACTGGGGCAGTATTTGATCTACCAGTTGAAAAAGCGGCACATTATCTGACTACATTTTACGCCGAACACTGGATAGCATCATACCCTAAAGGGATATTGAATCACCCAGTATATCAAGTGGAAAAGAGGAAGAGGACTGTAGAGAAAGAAACTCTTCCTCATGAAGGTGACGCTTCTCCACCTGAAATAGGTTCAACAGACTCCTATTCTAGAACTGATTCATCGGATTATCATGATGGGGATGATGAGGCACAACCGGCAGCAAAACGGTTTCGTGCACGATACAATCCTCCGGCCAGAGTTAAAAGACCCACTCCATCAGCTCCTGGTGAGTTATTTGATTGTAATAACTTCAATCACTGCTACTTTATAATGTAATAAGTCTCACTTTCTTATTCTCTATCTGTAGTTGCAGGAGTCGGGAAGAAATTAAAATAAAAAATTGTAGGACCTTCCTCACAGCCTTTATATCTAAGACCAGAGGCTGTTCAGCTATGGCAGAGCTTATACTGTGATACTGAGACCGCCTGGCTGGATTTGTGTGAGGGCCTAAAACTTCCTGGGATAGGATATCTTCTAGCTTCTAAAGACCTTCAATACGGAGATAACCCCAATGAAGTGCGAGTTTACATCAGAGAGCTGGAAATGCTCATATATGCCACTGATAATTCGGTTCCTGTCACCAGGCGGGTGAAGGAAATGATTGATCGTGGCACCATTGAGGGGGCTGGTGGTTCTGGAGATGAGGAATGGCAAGAGTACGTGGCTCCTGAAGATGTAAGTTTTCCTTCCTTATTTTCATTGCAACTTGATTTTAGTTGAAGCTTTGTTACTTAAGGAAGTTATTTTCTTCATCTTGCAGCTTGCAAAGAAAGGAACCGGGGTTCCTTCGCCACAATATAGCCCTGGTGGTACCGCTATCGGGGCTGCTGCTGATTCTCCTCGCAAACCAGGCGAGATATCTCCAGGCCAGCAGGCCATGAATGAGGCACTGGACATAGCCTTTCATTCTCCAATCCAAGTGCCAATAAGGGAGACTACTGATACTCCAAAAAAACAAAAGAAGCCAAGGCAACGAAGGAGGAAATCCCTAGCTAAACGTTTCATTAGCAGTGGTAAGTCCTTCGAACAATCATGAGTTTATACCCATAATTATATGGTTACTCATATTTCCGAGGATTGCAGGGGCTTCTTCAATTTCTCCCTTGAGGGAAGGGACTGATCCTTCTTCGAAGGTCGTGGAGGGTGCTGTAGAACAATCACAAACTCAGGCTGACTTGGTTGCTCCTGGAGAAGAGCTACCATCCATTCCCAGTATCCCTCCTATCACTGAAGATGCTGTCCAGGGTCAGGGGTTGCAGGACATAAGTCGGCAAGAAGACGTAGCAAATGCTCCCACTGGTGAGATTAATCAAGATTCTGAAGTATCATTGGATGAAATGATGAATCAAGGAATGACTTTTGAAGAATTTTATAATCATGATGAGTTGTCATGTGATTTAGAAGACCTTGGGCGTGAGTGTTACCCATCGCCCAAATTTTTTCTTAAAAAAACATACTTCTAACCATGATGTAAAATAATATGCAGTTTCTTCCGTAGAAGCCGCTGAACTGCCAATGCCTGAAGAGGGTGTGGACACTGATGTCAATCCTATCATTGCAGAAACATTAGCTCAAGTAGAGCTAAATCCAATAAACTCTCCTGAGACCCATCTTGAAAATCCTGTTGAAACTGGGAAAGATAAGGAGAAGTCTTCTCAGGTTGCTGAACCACCATTGGGTAATGGATAACAATATTTGTGATTGTACATTATTCGCAAGACAATCCATTCTTTTGTTATCCTTTGAAGCTGACTAAACCTTTCAATTAATCATGCAGGACCATCAACTGCAATGACTAGACCCGAAGATGAGGCCTCAGCCTCTATCCCAACGGGAATTGAAAGTGAAGAAGCACAAGTCAGGGGGGAAAGAGCAGGACAAGGCACCTCCCTAAGCGCGCTAATTCCAGATTACATACCCCCTTCTGACGATGATATTGAATCAGATCCAGATATGCTTAAAGCATTCAGCTTTTCACGACGTAAGTCATGGAATAACATATGGAACATCATATCGGGGGTGCCTTTAGAAGAGCTACCATCAAAAATTTCCCGATTGTCATCCCAATTTGTTATAATGGGACTTGGTGGTTTTGGGTATGAAAAGATCCATGATGCGGTGAAACAGATCATTTTCAGGAGGGAGAAAATGCAGATAAGTCGCGAAGATTTGACCAGAGTAAAATTGTCAGTCAACATAGGTGAATTTGAGGCTGCGATATCCCAAGCTGAAGCTGATTATGATGTCAAGATGATGGATCTTAAGCAAAAAAACAAAGAAAAGGTCATCAAGCAGGTGCAACTCCAGCAACAGTTAGATGCTGTTACTGGGGAACTTGATCAGCTTAATAAATCATTGGATGAAACTCATATGAATGGCATGAAAGCCATTGCAGATGCTAGGAAGGCACTTCAGCACGCTGAAAAGAGTGAAGCTGGTCAAGTGCACGAGCTTCAAGTAACTGTTGATAAGGCTCAGGATGCTATACATCAAATGAAGACTTATGTTGACAAACTTCTGTAATTCTTGAAAAAGAGAAGAGATTCCAGTCTGTGGATGTCTTTCTAACTCTTGTGTATCAATGAAAAACACTTTTGTCTTCAATCATTTGTACTTGCATTATTCCATTACCTTCTTCAAATTTACTTAAGCCAATGGGCCTAGTAAGCATAGTTTGATTTTTTACTAGGATTATTATAAATAACCCTACAAACTTTGAACCTTTTAACTTCTCAATATTACCTAAATCATACAAAAATGTATATTTAGTGAGCTGGAACTTGACTTTTATTCAGAGTTCCTTTGTCTTTTATGTGGGCAGTTTAAAGTCATGCACGCCGGACATAAAGGGGCTAATGTTTAAGGTCGAAATAGCTTTGACCGAAAATGGATTAAAATGGATTCAATTCCTTGACAATTTATCTGAAAACATATTCACCATACTCAAGTATGAGGGAAAAAATGTAAACTATGGCTTAAGAATATTTGAATCTGAGGAATGATATGAAAAAAGTGCTAAAAGGCATTAGAAGAAGTAGTTTCCAAGAATGAAGTTACTATTATTTAACAAAACCCGTTAGGGGGTTGAAATATGCAGGGCCACCTATGGGCATTGGCTGCATAGTCAAATAAAATAGCATCTTTTGGCTGACAAGTCTGTTATGTGGACTGTTTATGCAAGGCCACCTATGGGCACGTGCTACATAGTCAGGCAAAAGAACTCCCAGAAATTTACTTTCCTAGTGCTAAAAGCCAGTGAAAGTTTATGGAGATTCAAATTTTCTAAAGCATAGAGTTTGTTGTATGGAAAGAGGTACTTGAATATGGAGAAGATATTTCCAAACAAGAATATCGAAGAACTGGATGAATATCACTCCTACGAAGGTCTGACCCAAATGTAGGGAAGAAGAATAAACCATAGACTTGAATACTTTCAGATCATGAAAAAGGATATGGGACAAATACGTTAAGGATGGCTATTTTTGCGGATCCCTACATACTGTCATTTAAGAAAAATAAGGACAAAAGAGACATTCTTCCCAAGAATGAAGTTACTATTATTTAACAAAACCCGTTAGGGGGTTTAAATATGCAGGGCCACCTATGGGCATTGGCTGCATAGTTAAATAAAATAGCATCTTTTGGCTGACAAGTCTGTTATGTGGACTGTTTATGCAAGGCCACCTATGGGCACGTGCTGCATAGTCAGGCAAAAGAATTCTCAGAAGTTTGACATTTTTGTGACTATAAGTCATGAAAAGGGTTATGAAGATCTGAAAATATTTAAGGTTAGGATTATAATACATAAAGATGGGTATTGTCCAATGTATATAGAGATACATAGGTCAATGAAAACCATAATCATGTTGTGGCTGGGTCCTGAATTGAAACTTGGACTTGACTACGTATCTCATAAGAATGAGAATCAAGCCATACGTAGTTCTTGAAATGCAGTTTAACGTCGTGCAGGACGAAAGTATGAGTGATCTTAGTTTAGGGTCATATAATTCGGACCATAATAATGAATACACAGTGTGTGTTTTCATTAAGACTTTTCAGCCAAGGGACTAAAAGTGAAATTTGGGGTTAGGCCCAAAAGACTTGGGACTGGATTCGAGGGACACTCGAATGTTCCTACGTATCCCATAAGGATGGGAATCAAGTCCACGTAGTTCTAGAATTACCCTTTGTACAAATTTGGTTTGTACATGTAAAGGGTGAAAGGGGACTTTAGTGCAATGATGGTTTTAACCTAAGATAAAATATTTAGGCATTACCATGTATGTACGTAGTCTTTTGAAAATGAAAACCATGATTGAAAAAGAATCAATGTTAATAATGGTTCCTTCTCAAATGAGGAAATCAAAGAATATTGTAGTTTATTGTCGTACCGGACAAAAGTGTTGTATAGTTTAACGTCATATAACAAGGACGAAAGTGAATCAATGTAAAGATATTGATTCCAGGGGTGGTTTCACAAATCATCATCATATGAGATGGTGGTGAACCGATGTGAAGAGATTGTTTTTGGGCTTGAACCCTGGGAGGTTGCCTACATACCCAGCCTGGAGGGCAAGGATCAAAGTCCGTGTAGTTCAATTAAAGAATGAATCAATGATCAAGTTATTCTTGGGGACAATGATCTATTAAAAAATGTTGTTGGGACTTACACATGGTTAGTGGCCCAAAAGGAGTGTTATGGTTGATGTTCGCTCTAAGCTCACGTGAGTCATACTCGGTGTGAGAAACAAGAGGCAATAACAACCTTAACGATGTACAGTTTAATGTCATGTAGGACATAAAAAAGGGGACTATGCAGTTTAAAGTCTTGCAGTTAGGACTATTGGTGCTGCACAGTTTAGTGTCATGTAGCAACGACAAAATACAGTTTAATGTCATGTAGGACATATCAAGGACTTTCTATACAGTTTAGCGTCATGTAGTTAGGACGATGGGGACAATATAGTTTAACGTCATATTGGACGAAAAGGGGGACTGTGCAGTTTAATGTCATGCAGTAAGGACAAAAGAGTGTACCATTTTAACGTCATGTCGGACGAAAGTGCGAATAGTTTAAGGTCATATGCATGGACCGTGGATGGTGCAGTTTAATGTCATGTTGGACCTTTGATGATTATATAGTTTAACGTCTTTCCGGACGTGAGGGACTTTTATACAGTTTAGCGTCATGTAATTTAGGACATCACAGTTTAACGTCTTGCTGGACATAAGGGATTTGCAAATAGTTTATGGTCATATACATGGACCAGGGATGATGCAGTTTAAAGTCATACTGGACCATTGCTGTATAGTTTAACGTCATATAGCAAGGACGAACTGGTGCTGTACAGTTTAAAGTCATGTAGCTAGGACTAAGGTGAACCAATATGAGGATATCAGTTCTGGGGACTTTTTACAGTTTAACGTCATGCTGGACGATGAAAGTGCCACACAGTTTAACGTCATGTTGGACGACATATAGTTTAATGTCATCTCGGACAAATAAGGAACTTCTATACAGTTTAATGTCATGTAGATAGGACATTATACAGTTTAATGTCATGTAGGACATTGAAGGTGACACAGTTTAACGTCATGTTGGACGAAGTTGCAGTTTAAGGTCATACCGGACCATTGCTGTATGAACCAAATGTAAGAGTCTTGGTTCTGGAAACAATATTTTGTGTTTATACAAAATACTTCTTCAGAAATCTGGCATTAGTTGGAGTCGTGATGTGTTCTCCATCCATTGAGATCAGAGAATACGCTCCATTGGAGTAGACCTTATGTATTGAATAAGGTCCTTCCCATTTTGGTTCAAGCTTGGGAGGATTCTTTCCTGGTATCATTGGTGCTCTGAGAACTAATACCAATTCTCCCTGAATGAATGAACGAAGACGAACTTTTTTGTTAAAAGCTCGTGCTATCCGATTCTGATAGATTTCCAAGTGGTGCAAAGTGCACAATCTTTTCTCATCTAACTGTTCCAATTCATTCAATCGCTTTTGGGATTGCTCATCTGTTGATAACTGATCACAAATGGCTATTCTGAGTGAGGGAAATTGAACTTCAATTGGCAAGACTGCTTCTGTTCCATATACCAATGAATATGGAGTAGACCGCGTTGCATTGCGAGTTGTAGTCTGATAAGCCCATAAAGCATGATAGAGTTTATCAGGCCATGACCTCTTATCTTTATCCACCATCTTTTGCAGTATGCTTGAAAGAGTCTTGTAGAAGGCCTCTATCTGTCCATTAGCCGCTGCATGATATCGAGATGAATGGTTGGACTTAATGTTGTATTCTTGATACAATTTCTTTACCTCAGAAGAACAGAAGTTGGTGCCGTTGTCCATCAATATGGTATGAGGGACACCAAATATAGAAATGATGTTAGACTTGATGAAGCTAACTATGCATTTAGAACTGACTTCTTTGAGAGGTACTGCCTCTGCCCATTTGGAAAAGAAATCAGTAGCAGTAAGAATGTACTTAAACTGCTTGGCCGTAGCTGAAGGGTAAGGTCCCACCACATCGATTCCCCATGTGGAAAATGGCCATGAGTATTTAGCTGTATGAAGCAACTTTGGAGGTTGATGAATGAAGTTGGCATATACTTGGAATGAATGACACTTCTTTGTGAAATTAACACAATCTTGTATCATTGAAGGCCAGAAGTATCCAAGCCTTTGAATTTGATCAGACAATCTATGTCCAGACTGGTGGGCACCACAGACTCCTGCATGCACTTCTTTTATGACAGCAATTGTCTCTTCACCATCAATACATCTGAAGAGAACTCCATCAAAACAACGTTTGTAGAGAATTTTCTCGAGGTGGTTTGGACCATCATAAAGAGTAAAATTGACCACACGTCGCCGAATTTGTTCTTTCTCGGCTCTATCAGGTGGAAGTGTTCCATTTTGAAGGTATTCCTTGATAGGTGACATCCATCCTGTAGTATGACCATACGGTTCAGGAATGGGACTAATTTCATTAATTTCCTCTGTTCTGACTTGAACATAAGGTGAAATTGCACGATGGTGGGCAATACCGATGGTTGTCTCGTCCCGATTTGGATCTGCTAAAGCTGTGGCTATATTAGCCAGTGCATCAGCTTGAGCATTTTGTGATCTTGGGACATAAGAAAATGTCGGTTCTGAAGGGAATTTCGACATTAACTCTCTGATGTAATCATACAAAGGGATTAATTCTTCTTTTCTGATGGCATAATCCCCATTGACTTGTTTGATTACCAGGTCTGAATCACCTTTCACCTTTAAGTGATTCACTTGTGCTTGAAGCGCTAACTCCAAGCCTGCAATGAGAGCTTGGTATTCAGCTTCATTATTGGTACCACCTTCCCACAACAAAAAGGAATAAGGTAACACTGCCTTATCTGGAGAAATGAGCACAATTCCTAAACCAACTTTGTTGAATTTAGGATTTTCCATTTTCTTCCCTGTTGGACTTCTAGAAGCACCATCAAAATACATTTCCCATGTTTGAGGACTCTCTTGAAATAGAAAAAACTTCCTCATCAGGGAGTTCGATATTTGAATACGTGTCTTCCACTGAAGGGTGTTCAGCCATGAAATCAGCCAGAGCTTGGCCCTTAATTGCCTTTTGAGACACATACTGGATGTCGAACTGCTGTAGAATAACCGCCCACCTTGACAGACGTCCTGTAAGCATTGGACGACTAAGGATGAATTTGAGTGGATTATTACGAGATACCAATTGGACCTCGTGATGTTGCAGGTAGTGTCTCAGTTTCTGAACTGCAAAGATTAATGCTAGGCAGCACTTTTCAATACTCGAATATCGGGTTTCTGCTTCAAGCATAGTTCTACTGAGATAGTAGAGACTATTTTCATTCCCAGCATCATTCTTTTGAGCGAGAAAGGCACCCAATGATCGCTCTAAAGCTGTCACATAGAGGATAAGAGGCCTACCCTCAACAGGTGGCATGAGTACTGGTGGACTCAAGAGGTATTTCTTGAGAACATCAAATGCTTCTTGACATTCCTTAGTCCATTGGTAAGTGACTCCTTTCTTCAATAATTTGGTAAAGGGTAAACTTTTGCCTGCCAAATTGGCGATGAAACGCCGAATATAGGCTAAGTGTCCTTGAAGTCCTCTTAATTCTTTCAAATTCTGAGGAGGTGACATACCAAGGATTGATTTGGTCTTCTCAGGATCGACTTCAATACCACTATGGCGTACAACAAAGCCGAGGAATTTTCCTGAGGTTACCCCAAAAGCATATTTTAAGGGGTTCATCTTCAAATTATGTTGTCGAAGCTTGTGGAATATGATTTCCAAATCATCCAAGTGATCAAAACGTTGTTTGGATTTAACCACCAAATCATCTACATAGCATTCAACAAATTTCCCTAGAAAAGGTTTGAAGATACGATGCATGGCGCGTTGATATGTTGCACCTGCATTCTTTAAACCAAAGGGAATCACCCGGTAACAAAACACACCTTGAGGAGCTCTGAAGGCTGTATATTCCTCATCTTCTGGGGCCATTCGGATCTGATTATATCCAGAATATCCATCCATGAAAGAAAGTACTTCATAACCAGCCGTCGCATCAATTAAGAGTTCTGTAATCGGAACTGGAAAATCATCTTTGGGACAATACCGATTAAGATCTCTGAAATCGATGCAAACCCTAATTTGTCCATTCTTTTTCTTTACAGGGACAATATTAGCCAACCACTTGGGATATTGAACTTCTCTGACGAAGTTAGCTTTGATAATCTTATCCACTTTAGCCTCGATTTTGGCAGCATAGGTTGGGTGTGTTCTTCTCACAGCTTGTTTGAATCCTCGATGTTCTTTTGGCAAACCCAAATGATGGGTGGCAACATTAGGATCAAGGCCAGGCATCTCTGTATAATTCCAAGAAAAAATATCTTTATTTTACTTTAGAAAAGAAATATACATCTCTTGTTCTTCAAGGGTCATGGCCGCACTAATTAAAGTGGGGCGTGGATCTTTCTCTGTACCCAGATTTACTTCTCTGAGTTCATCCACAGTGGTAGAGATACCCTCTTCAAATGCTAGAGGAGCATCTCTAAGATCTTCCTCTCCCTCTTCATCATGTGTTATTTCTTCCGTTTCTACTTGCAAAGTAGATGAAAAAACGAAATTCTCATGATCATAAGAGATGTCAAAATTTTCACATTTTGAAGAAGAAGCTTCCATTTCCGACCCTATTGATGATAAAGGGTCTTCTTTGGGAAATAAAGAGGAGATGATGGATTGAGAATCGACATCAATATTCACCTCTGGTGTTGCTATAACTTCATCTGGCCTGATTAGCGAAGTATAGACTTGTTGGATTTCAGCAGACGAAATGAAAACGTCACCACTTATGCTTTCATCACTGCTTGGTAAGTTACCAATTTCTCCCATGTTGTCTAGCTCGATTGCCGTAATTGACATTATGGATCTTTCCATAAGAGTATTTTGATTTGGGCTTATTTTGTCAATTTGACTGATAGGTAACACATAATCTGTACTCACATGTGAAAATGGATTTATTGGAATTTTTTCCAAACCATATGGAGAATTAACTTTGGTAATTTCCTTCATTGTAGATTTTTCTCTTCCTTTCATGTGATAAAATTCCGCCTCAATGTATTGAGACTCACATGTCTTGAACGGGGCCTTATCACCATACAATGTTCCAACTTGACCATCAAAACAGTATTTGAGACATTGATGGTATGATGACGGAATAGCTGCATGCTGATGTAGCCAGGGTCTTCCAAGCAAGATATTGAAAGCTGAGTCCTGATCAACAATCATAAAATCTGAATTGGAAACAAGATCTGAAAACTGAGTTCTGAGTGTAACTTCTCCCAGTGGTTCATGTTCATTTTTTTCATATCCTTGCAACATCATGGTAGAAGGAGATAAATCAGATTCCGTGAGGCCCAATCGACGAAGTGTACGAATGGGCATGAGGTTGACTCCTCAACCATTGTCAATAAAAGATCTTCGAACATCTATACCATTGACATTGCCAGATAAGTACAAAGGTTTTATGTGCCCATGCACAACATCATCTTCATCTTTATCAGCAAAAGATATCACTGCATGACATTCTGCAGGATTATTTTCTATGTGATAAATTTCAGCCACAGCAATTTCAGCTTCAAACTCCTGAGGACTTGACAAAGCTTCGATGAGTGCTTCCCGGAGATCTTTTGATAGATTAAAAGCATCCAAAATTGATAATTTGGCTGGTACTTGGGCCAAGTGTTTCAATATATCATACTTTTGATCTAGAGGCCTGCGTTTCCCAATAGGAATATGCGGTTTAGCAGGTACCTTGGAAGCAGATGCTTTGGAAGCTGATGCATCTTATATTGAAGTTGGCAACATCTTTGGTTTTGGAAAATTAGACTGATTAGATCCATTTACTTGCTGAGATAAAGAAGATGGAACCTTTAATCGATCTTCCAAAATAACTGTGCCGAAGTTGAGTTGGCCATTTGCAGAAGAACTTGCTTGTTCTTTTTGAGCTCGCTGAAGGGCTCTACCACGAGTTTCTGCTGCATATACAGTGCTAGCAGGGGTAGAATTAGAGTAGTGGCTTCGGAAAGATCCACGTCTTCCCCTATATCCTGAACCTCTAGAACTTCCTCGGGTTCCCTTATTTGATACAGGGAATTCAGGCTCATCAAGACTGGAATATGAATCTGTTAATTGAATCATATTAACAGAACCAAAGATTAACTCTTCGTCTGATAAACAATCTGTCTGGTTAGCCAATTTAGGTTGTGCCGTTTGGTGGGACGGTGCCCGTGGCTTTGAAGTAGATGGCATGAAATCTGCCAGAGTCAAAGACAATTTAGGCTTTGATGCATACTCATCTTCTCCTGATTCCTCTTTCTTCTTTGAATTGCGCTGCCCTTTTGAGGATTTGTCCTTTGATAGAGGCTTTACTGCAGCTTTTGTAGGAGACACAATTGGCTTCTTCAATTGTGTTCGCAAAATGGAATGGGTCCGATTGATTGTCTTTCTGACCATCCAATCATCATATTTTTTCGCAGTTTTGCTTTTGACTTCCTACCACTCGCCTCCTTCTTCTGGATCTGTAGCGGTAATACATGCTACATGAGCTGAAGAAACCTTCTATTTGACTTGTCCCAAGTCGACCATCTATTGCAGGAGGCCTTTAAAGACAAAACACTCCTGGATGGGATGCCCCAACATTTGATGAAAGGGACAATAATTGGGACGGTCTTCATCTCCTTCCTTGTTTGGCCTCTTCGGCACTGGTAATTGAACCAAATTATTTTCCAGAGCTGAAATGAAGTAACCAGGAACTTGCTCACTTCGGAAAGAGTATGTTTTACTCTTCATATCCTCAAATTGTTTTCGTCATTGATCTTTTTGATCATTTGGACGAAATAGCCTTTGTTGTTGGCGTTCAGGAGGTGGAGCTCTTCGAGAAGATGATGGTTTTGAAGTAGAAATAGGTACAGGTGCCTGTTTAAGCATAACTGTAGCAGTTTCTGCTTTACCCATTCTTCTTCCTGGGGCTGATTGAATTACACGAGATTTAACCTTAGCCTGTATAAGGGAATCTTCAATCTGTTGAGCAATTGAAGTAAGGTCTCGAAACCCTCTTGTGTATTTCACAGGGATCAATGACGTGCGTAATTCGTCACGCAAATTTGCCACACAGATTGGCAACAATTCCTCCTGAGGGAGTGATAAACTCAAGGAATACGTTAATCCCTTCCAACGAGCAATGAAATCAGAGACTCTTTCATTCTCCCTTTGCTTGCAGTTTGTAAGATCAAAAACTGTCGTTTTTGGCAAAGTTGAGCTAAACTGAAGAAGGAATTTTTGACGAAGATCCTCCCATCCGATGACTGATCGGGATTTCAAGCTTGTATACCAGACAAAAGCTGGTCCTTGCAAGGTTCGCACGAAGCATCTGAGTTTCACTGCTTCTTGCTGCTCTGGAGTTCCCATCATAGGATCACAACAAGATACGTAATGCGTCAAATGTTGTTCAGGGTCGCCTGATCCATTGAAAGTAGGGAAAATAGGGTTTCCAAAACTGGATGGAGGAGAAATTGAATCTACCCATTCGGGGTAAACTTTCTTTTCAGGTTGAACTTGCGCCTGTTTCCCTTCCATAGTTTCTAACCGAGATGTTAATGACTCAATAGTAGTTATTAACTTTTGAGAAACGTCAGGTTGAACTTGGTTTTGGGTAGGTGCAATGAATGGAGCTTGGACAGACGTGGTGGTTGGTGCTGCAACTGATGGTAGTGCTTCCAACCGTTGTTGCGTTTGACCCGTAGGATTAAACCTTTGTGGGTGTACTGAAAAAGGAGGATATTCTTGATCCATCTCAGTAGTTACAACAAATTCCTTCGGCTGTCGGAATTCAGCATTCTTAAGAAGAAGACTATTCTGAAGTACTTCTGCATTAAACCTTCTTAATTCTTTCATTTCTTCCTCCTGTTGTGCAAATCTTTGCTCTAATGAGAGCGATTGACCTCCTTCAGATGAAGGGTGAGAAGTAACCTGATTCTTTCCTTTCCCCTTATTGGAACCTTTTCGGAGAGGGGGAAGTGGGTTACTTGAAGGAATACCCAGATTTTGGGTAAGCCTTTGATTACGTGTGCGCAAACCTTCTTCATTTAGGTCTATGTGCGCAACTTCTTGAGCAGGAACCTCTTCGTCTGATCCCTCTGATTGAGCCTCATCTGGTGAATCAGCAGCAACAGCATTGATGACATTAATGGATGCATATTGCATGGAATCCTTTCTATCAGCATTACTGTGATATTGTCTCCTTCTATGTCCATGATGAGACATGGCATTCCGTTGACTTGATCCCTCAGGAATTTCTTGGAGAACCGTCACTTGGAAAGAATCTCCTGACAGGTTGGCTCTTCGTTCCTCCTGAGGCTTATTCCCTAATCGAGAGAATACTGACTTTCTCTGAGGGAGGGATTGAAGATTTGAAAAAGTCCCCCGTCCGGTGGACTGGGGGTGTTCCTGTTGCTTCCGCTCAACTCCTCGAATCCCATTCGTTGATTCTAAGGGTTGGGTTAGAGGAGTCCCCAGTCTGGCAAGCTGGGGTGTCTCTTGACATGCTATGTCTGAGATCTTTTTGAAATCTCTCTTGATCTTGCGAATCATAGTTCGGAAATTAGCTGGATGCATTAACCTGTATCCACTTTTATCACCTGGTTCAACAGATTATTGGATGATTTCCGAAACTTCTATCATTTGATGACGTGTTTGATCCAGACGAGAGGCTTGTGCAATATTCTTGCCTACTTGATGTAGAAGCAATTCAACAACCTGTTCTCTATATACTTGATTTTGAGAGGTACTAGTTGAAGCTTGTTCTCGAGAAATCTTTTGATTATGAACAAAGCCCATTGACGGTGGCCGGCCATGGGCAATAACATTGCATGAGACCATTTTCGGCGGGCTTTGCTGACTGGAAAGCACTGTGAAATGTAGTGCTCCGTGAACACCCCATCCTCTGATATGAACATTAGATGGATCATTGGAAATTAACTGACACAATCTTCTTAGTGCTCCAAGGCATGAACGTTGAAGGGTTCTCTGTTGCTTTTCAGCCTTCGGATACCGAGAGACTGATAGAGATGCCAAATCAATCTGGCGTTGTAACCCTTCTATTATCTTAAGACGATTTTCATATTCATCGTAAGATAATACCTTCTTCTTTAATTGACAAAGAGTTTTCCATATGTTGAGACGAATATCATGGATTCCATCATCCGTCAACATCTTTGGAATGTCGTACTGGGAATCAGCCAAAGGCCAAAACATGACTGGTACTTCACCTTTTGCCAGTTTTTTCCTCATGTTCAGCATTTCCTCTTTATCATTAAATGAAGATTCTTCTACCTGTTTGGACCAGAGTTGGTGTTTCCTTGTTGCTTCATCAGATTCAACAAGATTGGTAGAGGAATCACTATTCATGCTGGAAGATGAATGACCCAGGGAAGGTTCGGAGAATAACCTGAACCCCAGGATATCTTCTGATGGAGAAAGAGTTTCACCTGCCGATAGTAAAGCATCAGACATGACTGGTTTTATGTTTGCAAGTGCCTCGAGATAGGAGGGCTTTCTCGTCACTACATTGCCTTCTGAAGAATTTTCGAGACAACGTGAATCACTACTGCGGAGAGGAATTTCGCAGCGAAGTTCATCACCATGAGGAGGACCGTCATGATGGGTTACAGCAAAAGATAAAATCTCTTGCTTCTTGGCCTTCTGACCACACAGAGGGTTCCTGTGGCTCTCATCTGAAGACGAAACTTCAAGATTGACCGAATTTTCATGAAGCAAGTCTTCATGAGGATGTGTCTGTTGAAGACCTTCAAAATTAATGTTCCTGTTATTGGGAACTGAGGGAGTAGAATCTTGAATTCCGACAGATAAATGTCTGAGGGTTTCAAGAACTCCAGCATCGAGCAAGGCTTGGTTGCAGATTGGCCTTTGATCTCCTGACTGTGCTGGGAGGATCTTTTTCTTAGATGCCTTCTTACTCGCTTTAGTAACCACTTGATGACGAAAGTGATTTCTCTGAGTAGGTGTATGTTCCTGATCAGGAAAGATGGTCAGGTTAGGCTGACAATCATCGCTCAAATCAGGTGTATGTGCCTGACTTGGTTGTCCATATGATATGGGGGAGTAGGCCCGACAACCCTCTTGGACTGGAACAGATGTGTGTGTCTGTTCCGGAGTGAATTGTTGATGTGTCACTCCACTGCTAGGGATAGATTTATGTGTCTGTCCCTGAGATGATGCTGAAGATGTTATGATATCCTGGCAAGCATCTAGAATATGAGTAGGAATTTGCTTCTGCTCTTTCACCATTGACAAAATATGTTTGGTGACTTCAGCCGCCGGAACAGGGATATACGTCCATTCCGGGCTTGGAGTAGGTGTATGTGCCTGCTCCTGTCCTCCTTTTCCTGTCAGTGAATCCTGACAGTACTCAAGTGTGGAGGCAGAGAGTTTAGTCTGCCTCCTGTTTGTCGTCGGGGCTTTCCAACTGACTTCTCCGTGCGCTACCAAGCGAGACTGTTGGTAGGCTTGATTAGTATTAGCAAATGTATGTGCCTGCTGATTACACTTCGCCAAACGCGGTTGACGAGATCCACCATATGTAGTCAGACGAGCCTGCTGACTAACTGATGATGTATAAGCAGGTGTATGTTCCTGCCTATCGTACTCCGCCGGAATTGCCTGGCGGGATCGGCTAGATGCTGTCAGACGAGTGTGCTGGACAGCTGAATTAAAACGGGCAGGTGTGTATGCCTGCTCATTGTTTGCCACCAAGTTAGGTTGGTGGACTTCTCCGGAGATGGCAGGGATGACAACCTGCCTATTGTTAACCGGATTCTGTCTCTGGCAGTTCATCTTGCTTGCTCGGGTTCGAGGAACCTGAGCTGAATGCCTGGAGTTGGTACCCTCATCATGTTGAGGGCGCACTACCGCACGAGTCTGGCGGCGATTGTTGATGGGAGCCCTCGGGAAGGACTCCTGTCTTTTTGAATTAAGGCCCCGAGGGACCTTCTCATTCACTTCCTCGGAGTAAGGGAGTGAATGGAAATTGTGTTCCGGGGATAATGACCCGAAACGATTGGAGACGGTAGTCAGTACCGCCTACTTCTTGATTGCTGGCCGCCGTTGTCTGGATGACCAGGTAGAGTTGTTAACTTGGAGGGCTTGACGAGCAGCCTCCAGAGTTGGGATAGTACCGTTGCGACGGTACTCCTTAACCAGTGCATTAGAAACACAGCGTTGAAGACGCTGAGTTGGTGATGTCATCCTCAGAGCGGATTACGTTCCAGCAGGAGTAGCAGCATTGGTTTTCACAGCAGCAGACCACACAGTAGAGGTGTTCACAACAGCAGTATTCACAGGGGTGAATTTAAGGAATGCCATTTTTGCAGAAGATCTTGAAAAAAGAGTGCCTGTTCCATGTAACAGACATAATCAAGATGAATCCGGCTACTGCATTTTTTTGGATGAGCATATGTCAATGATTGCTTTGTTGGCCCAAGGGGCCTAACAAATAAGAAGAACATCACTTTCACTTGGTTAAGGATTCACGTCGGGTTCACCATTTTTGTTTCGTACGGAATCCGGGGATGACCTCCTGGACGGGAGATTCAAACGTTCCGATCGGTTTCTAATGGGTTTGTTCATAGAACCGGAAACATCCAATGATTCCACATCCGTTTGGACCTACTTTCCAAAGGCAGGCACTCATTAGCTTGTGGGCTAATGAGGCTTAGGAATTTGCATTGGTCGAGAGGATGGGAGGTCAGACTCATCACACCTTTTTGAGGGGAATTATTGTCTACTCCGGGACTCTCTTTATAGATTTAAGTTATTTTCGTGAATCCTTATTACATTACCAAGTATAAAATGAGCTTTCCTTTAGTTTTAACAATCAATGATTAAATATGAAAGAAATTTAGAGAATCTTTTATATGTATTCGAGGTTCTTCATCAATAGAGAATCATCTATATCTGTTTAGAGATTCTTGATCAATGGTATCCTTCAAAATATTTATATAAAAAGTCTCTTGGTCATTATGATGACCAGGCTGGTTTTAAAGCCACTCAGTGGGGCACTTGAAGTTTATTGTCATTCAGAAGGACGGAGATTATTTCAAAGTTGGGATCGAACCCATAAATGGGCTACCTATGTATCCTTTGTTTTGGAAAAGGAATCAGAACCCACATAGTTCGAGTAATGGGGTATGATGTTTATGATTGATGGCTCAAAGAAGAATGTCATAATTACATTTAAACTCTAAGCTCACGTGAGTCATGCTCGGTGTGAGAAACAAGAGGCATTGGTAAAATTTAGACAATTGTGCCATGAAAGATGCAATCATAAGAAATTGTTTGGGGCTTATGTATGTATGACTGCCCAAAAATAGATGAAGGTTTAGGATTTACTTTTAGGGAGAAAATCCAGGAATAGGGTCCATAAAGATATATGTGCTTCATGGAGATTTGAATACTCTAATCTTGGTGCTTATTCCTAAGGAGAATGCCCAAGTTTGGAGGTGACTTATGATTGGGTTTTATTCCTGAAAAGGGAACCCAAATCAAAGGTAATTTATGACTGGTTAAGAGAAGTTTAAGGGGACTTGGGGCTTATTCCTGAAAAAGAAGCCCAAGGTTATGACTGAGTCATTATTCCTGAAAAGGAGACTCAGGTTAAGGGACTCGAGGTTTACTCCTGAAAAGTTTGCCCAAGATTATGACTGAGTCTTATTCCTGAAAAAGAGACCCAGGTTAGGGATTAAGGTTTGGGGTTTAATCCTGAGGAGGATGCCCATATTTGAGGTTGGGGGTAATTCTTAAGAAAGATGCCCAAGATTAGAGGAATTGATTGGGGCTTACTCCTGAGGAAGATGCCCAGATCAAAGGTTTTATAACTGGGGATTATTAATGAAAAGGAGACCCAGGTTAAGATTTTCTCATCTTAAAGGATGAGGTTGAATGAATGAACTCCCCGTATTTTAGTGACAAAAGGATATTTAAATCACTAGACTTTGAGAGAGATTTCACAGAATTCCTTTCAGATAAGAAAGTCAAATCAAGAATTCATGCCATAAATGGATTTGAAGAGTGTCTTGAAGACTGAATCTTAAAAAGGAAAGGTGAAATGGCTGAATAGGGGTAAAAATGGGCAAGATGGGCACCCAAAAAGATAGGGGCGCGCAAGTCTTGAAAGTCGCGCAAGTCCTGCGGCGGCGCGCAAGTATTGGTCGCGCAAGTATACTTGCGCGACATGAGTGGTACTTGCGCGATTTTCAACCAGCATTGAAAGGCTTGAGCGACTCTTTAGAAAACCCTTTACAATCCTCTTGAGGTTCTTCCAGAGAAGGGACGCGGAAGTTATATTGAAGTAATTAAGTTGGCGCACAAGTGTTTGTTAAGTTTCAACACTTAGGCCTTCCTTCTTCTCTTTAGATCTTCCGTTCTAGGTAAGAAATTACCTTAGAAGTGTTCTGGAAGCTTTGAGAAGAGACTTGGGCGTCGGGAGCATCAATCCGAGTTTCTGGAAAAACATCCTCCCGAATGGGGGGCCCACAGGGTCTATTTATAGGCAAAAGAAGACCCAGGGCGGTTACCGGGCGGTTACCAATTAGGTCGCGCAAGTCACCTGCGCGACCAAGGTAGCCGCGCAAGTATACTTGCGCGGCAGTGGTATCACTTGCGCGATGGATTTGCTGTTGATCCTTTTTTCATGCCTTTGTCGATTTTTGATGTTTTCTTCAAAGGATGAATCACTTTTAACTGAGATATTCCCTTTTCCGATCTTTAGATTCTGTGACGAAAAGGAGCGTCAACATTTATGCAAACAAATAATTTATTTTTCAATAATTTTTTGTCGGTATAAGTATCTTATTTTAATGTATAAACCATTTATCAGGTCATTAATCATTTACATATAGGTATACCCACCCATATCATCCATATAAAATTCAATGGTAACAAAATAGGTGAATAATAACATAATATTCAATGATAAAGGAGTTAGTGCATCACCAAAACTAGCTACTCAAGCTATCAACTCATTATCAGGCTTCATCTAACTAGGAAAGCACTTGAATAGAAACCATGGGTGGTTTAAATAGGAATAAACAAGCTATTCTATTAAGGTGCACCCCTCTGGGGACCTTTATACATGAAACGACTGCCAACACACCTAAACATAACTCATGGTAAACCTCACTAGTCTAACTACCGCTACTAAAAGCTACTCTAAAAAAAGACCTCACTGAAAAGTCTAAAAAATGTCATTTCGGCCGAATTCTTGAAAAACACCAATAAAAGCCGAAATAAAGTATAGAACACCTAAATAACTTCAGTAGTAGACAACTAATCGTGTATCATGTCTCCATTCCTCCCATCTTGGAAGAAATCTAAAGAATGGATGAAGACCAGATTATTAGGGCATATAAGGATAAATCCATATAGTACATTAGTTGTTCTGAAGAATGATGAAAGATTATAAAGAGAACATTTACTTACTGATAAGGTTCCAACGTGATATACATCTCTTGAATTGGTGTCCAGAGGGAATTAATACATGAAATACTATATTAGATGGCTTTAGGGCTCAAAAGAGAGAGAGAACATATAGTCTATCAAAAATAAGAGATGCTGCCTCTTTTTTGAAAAACCTCACAGGGAAAGTACATGATGTATACCTCAAGTACACAGTGTGTACTCCAACATATTTTTTCTATGAAAGACTAGCTTCACATCGTGATGTCCTAGTACACATTGTCTACTAGAAATACATGATGTCCAGACAAAGTACACGACATGTACTTGGAATGCGGCTCAATTTCTGCCTTTTTTCACATCCATTCCCAAAAACAACCCAACTAGAACACAACCTCATGCAGGGTTGAAGAGGAAAAGAAAAGAGAAACATTTAACCCAAAAAAGATATTTACCTCAATAAAAACCTAGGATCTTACAAATTTAAGATAGAACACTGGTTGAAAACACGAGGTGGTATTATTAAAAAAATGATTTATATGAATCATGTGGTTGTTATCCATGGGATGATCATTCTCTCATGTCTACTTGAACTAACCATGCATTTTGTTGACATAATTCTTGGAATGTAATGACTTTCAACATATCCTACTAATATATTTTCCAGTGCTAATAATGTCGTGTTCAATGAATTCTTGCTTTTGATAACCTTATAAGAATATGATTAAATGATAAGAAATGGTATAGAAATATACATATATTATATTTTTTAAAATAATGAAACCAATTAAAATAGTGGTGTCCACGATGTAAACCAATACCTGGATGGTTTTATAGATGATATTATTGGTGTTATTCATAATCAAGAGGTTGAGTTTACTATTGACTTAGTACTACATGGTAAGCCCATTTGAAAACACCCTTATTCAATAGATCACAAGGAGTATTTAGAATTGAATAATCTGTTGAAATAGTAATAAAAAGGGATTTATTTTACACTGCACTTTACCACGGTGTCCTCATATATTATATAATAAAATGTAATATGGATTTACGAGTCTTTGAATAGATTATAGATCCTTGAATAACATCAATAGTAAGATGAATTATCCATTCTCTCATTATCTTGATTTATTTAATTAGTTTCAAGGAGAACATTATTTTTTAATGGCTGGCCTATGTTCATGGCACCATCAGTTGGAAGTGATGGAAGAATACATTACATTGACGATGTTTTAGACTAGATATGGGAACACTAAGTTCATAGTTACTCCTATTGAATTATTTGATGCAACATTTATATTTATATACCATATGAATATAATTGTTCATGATTTCAAGGATATGTTTTTGGTTATGTTTATTGATAAAAATTTAATACATTTTTAATGCCAATAATAACATGAATGAAACATATGGGTTTCTTTGAAAGCCATAAAAGAAAAGAAAAAAAATGGGAAATTTATAAAGCATGTACTTTGGTTGCAAAAAAAATCATTCAAGGGTCATATTGTTTTTAATGATGGAATAACTGTTTAACCTACTAGAAAAGGTTATTGAATTATTAGCATGATCCATTAATGTAATAATGATTCTTAATTTTCCTAAATTAAAGGGATATTAGTGGTGGTTCTTTAAAAAAATTACTCGATTATCTATCCCAATGACTAATTCAACACGAAAATGGGTTATATTCATTTGGAAATGTAACGCCCCGACCCCAGCTACCCAGAGTCGGTGCATTACTTCGTAACATTGGCATGATCACAAGAAAGATCAAATCTCGAAAGACCGATTGGTTTAGTAGCCTTGGAAACACTAGATATATTCATAAGTTTTACATTACATCATTAAACGAAAAACTACTACAACAACATATTGTCTCCATAATCCACACTCATATCCCCACATAATATCCCTGCAGGTCATTCATAACTTACTTCTTCACTTCCTGGGAAAAATAAAACATAGAAAAGGGGTGAGCTCAAATGCCCAGTAAGGATAACAATATAGCGAAAACTTTTATAAATAAGAATAAACTTTTAAGGCAATGTATAACTAAAACAAAAGCCTTTCAAACATGAACTTTCAACATGGTATGACATAAATAAAATAAAATAATGCCATTTACTTATTCACATGGATATTCTACTAATCGAATAATCACATGCAAAAATCAATAACCACTTTCATAATGTTGGAATGCATAATGCCAGACTATCATAACCACATAGCCAAGGCCTCGTGCCAAGACTACAAATAAGATTTTGTCAAGGCCTTGTGCCAAGACACTAGTTTGTCTCATGAGACCTACCGATGCATCGAGGAGCTATAGCGGGCTCCACCCGTCACTTATTAAGTCCAATGCATTCCCATATGAAAAGGTTTAAACATAACATAAACATTCGTATTAAAACTAGCATACGAAATGTCAATAATTTCACCATAAACTATGAATGGTATAAAAATAGCACATCCATAGTCAAACATATCACAAAACCTTCAATACAATATAGAAGTTTTGTATCATAATAAATCAACTTCCAATAATCTTAAAATCCGTAAAAGGATGTTGACATAGATGAAATCAAAATTCTTTTTAAAGAAATATCTCCTTTTATTTTGAAATCATTTAAGATCCATATAAAATAAAACATTTTCTTTGAAAATATTCTTATAAGATTGTATGGAAAGCTTTGAAGTTTTTATAATGGCGTAAAATAACCGCACCCGCCGTATAAGTTAAAAAAACATTCTTACCTCAATTCTGTCGAAAAGGTTAAAAAGGACATTGTTTTGAAAACGACGGAAAGATTCCTTTATAAACCTCTTATAAAAAGTAAAACAAGGGTATAAATGACTTTAACCCATATTCTTGTAAATAGTAAAAATGTTTTGAAATACATTTTTAAGAAAACATGGATGTGGATGATAAAGAGATCCCAGTAGATTATTACGTATATACAACCTCGGATAATGAAGAGATTGTGAAATAACCCTTACCTTGTACTTTTCCTTTGTTGGGGTAGGTTAACCTCCTGTATAGTGGTGAAATAATTGTTATTAAAATATACAAGAATCATATACATTAATATGATATCATATATGATCTTTTAACATTGCTTTATTAATAATATCTTAGTATTATCGTCGTTTCGGGTGATAATCGATTCGTTCTTCTAAAATGTTTGGTTACGTAAGACATGTTTGTAATGGATAGATTATATCTTATTCATAATCAGAATGATATTAACATTATTTTTAACCCTAAAATGAGAATAATACGTGAATGGATATGATGGAGAATGAATCTTATCGCGTTCGTGGAGACGGTAGTCCGTACGTACGCACGAACGCTACTTCCATTTAATTTTCATTTTAAAAGAATAAAATCCAAATGATACATAGGTATATTACTATTCCAGTATAATATAATATTTTATATATGTTACTTAAGTTCATTAACACCATCCTTTATACGTTCCATGTGTGGTATGAACGAGTCATATCATTTTAAGGGGGCGGTAGTCCGCACTTCCTCAAATGAAATTATCGTATGTATATACAACATGAAAAGAATAATGGTATGAAATAAAATCGAATTACAGAAGCTTATATATAAAATATATATCATTAATATCATATTTAATTACAGTGCCATCATAATGGCCACCATGAGAGGTGGTAAGATGTATTTGAACAATCAACGTTTCGTGAGGCGTTAGTTTTCCATCCACAGAAACATTATGTTCATCATCCATTAGATGGAGTTGTGTGTATGTGTAGTTTGAATCCTTCTTATAACAACATCCTAGTATATTTTTGATACTGGTGTTGTTACAAAAGAAAGGAAATAAAAAGAGTTTGGGGGTTGGAGAAGCAAAATAAATGAAAATAATTTAAGAGAAATCGTTACCTTTAATCTAGGTAACTCACTTTGGTTGGAACCAAAGGACTTCTTGAAATGCTTTCTGCCTAAGGGGAAGCTTCAAGGAGGAGGAGAGGGATGTGGGGAGCTTAGTTGTCCAGAGTTTGGATGAGCCAAGTGGCTTGAGAGGTGTGAAGAAATGAGAAGGAGGAGTGCCCTTTTATAAGAGGGGTGAGGGGCACCTTTGGAAAAGCTAGAAATATTAATTTATAATAAATTCATATTCGCTTTCTAAAGGCTCCAAAGTTGACTATTCAAAGGATGAGGTGGGGATAGGTCGAAAAAAACTCATACAATAGAATTTAGATAGGTTTGGGTACTTATATTAACCTTATCTTTAAGTATTAACTCTAAGTTAATTAGTTTCACTTTTACAATGTCTCTTTGTATTTTTATATAATATGGTTAATAAACTTACTATATACATCCAAGAGACCCCCAAGTGGTCCATTAATGATTAACCTATCATAATATAAGTCTCTTGGCCGAACCTTAGATTTTTAGGAATTTAATATCAATTAATAATATAATATTTGTTTTAAGAACTCTTTTATGTCAATTTTGACACTATTCAATAGTTGATTTTTGTGAAACTCATAACAGATTGATTACTTCGAAAAAAGTCAATTAAATCAATCCTAATATATCATATTATCCTATAAAATTAGTTTAATTCATTAAAAGTTTCATATTATATTTATTTGGGTATTTATAATATCAATTATGTTAAGTTTTTACTATTTTAGTAATTACTGCATCATCATTGTGTCATAAATAAAATAAATTATTTAATGTCTAAAAATTATAAATAAAACATCATTATGTAGGAAATCGTTTTATCTTTCTAATGAATATTTATAATCGAAAATCCAACATGTATAACCCTATGTAAAAATTGTTCTTATAAAAGATGTAAGCTTATGCCATTTTTATTTTTATTTTAACTTTATTAATATAATGTGTCATTATCACTTACAAGTGGATCCATGGGGTCCCAAAATAGACCCAAAGATTCCCATGGTCGACCATGTATCAACCAATAGGGTTAAGACACGTTTTAGGGTAATTTAGTATTATTATAATATTATTTTTTCAACCCTTATTTACCGGATTTACCCTTTAACCATGGTAAATAAAATATTTACCACAGTAACTATTCAAAATGTCTAAAAATAAAAGTTACCTATTTACACAATTTGAACATCCTGATTCCAAATATGGAATCAATTTTTATAAATTCAAAACACAGAAGTGGAAGAAATTAATTTAAAATTAATTCCCGATGTCAAAACAAAAAGCGTGTTTTTTAAGAGATAATAACTATCAAAAGATTGACACTTGTCTATGTTCGGTTTAATTGTAAAATTATGTCCAATGATAAACATTAAATTGAATGGTAAAAATATATTCTAAATATACTTTAAAACCACTCAAATTCATAATTTATCACTATTAATTATTTTGATTAAAAAAGTTGTTTTTAATTAAAATTTAGTAATTTTCACTATTCATCAAAATATGAAAGTTATCCGAAATGTACCAAAATTTCACCTTAGGCTAAATTCGATATTCCGAATCCAAAAATGAAGTCCATTTTAAAATATAAAATATATATAATTTCAAAAATTAGGTATTACTATTCATAACGGCTAGTTTGATTGGTTGTGGTGTGTGTTAAAACTCAAGGTTGCGTACAACACACGCTACTGTATTATTCAAAGAAAGTGTATCGTGGAATCTTGGGATGTTTCAATTTAAATTTTTGATGTCCCCATTTAGTCAAAAAGTTTAAAATATTGTATTTAAAAAGGGTTCACTATTAAACGTTGATAAAAGTGAAATACTGAAAATGAATTTGTTCTTGCATTATATCTAAGAAACTCATAATATGGATTCTAAAATTATAAGGATTATATAAAGTTTAAAATTCGGTTAATACTATTCATAACCTCTTTTGAATGGATTTTTTTTTGGTAAGTCATGGTGCAATTGAACTCGGTGTTGCGTGTAGTGCAAGTTATTGAATTATTTTGAAGAAATAACACACTATGAAATCTTGGGGTGTTACATTCTCCCCTCCTTCAATAAATTGCGTCCTCGCAATTTGAAATTGTTCTTCGAAAATAAAAGGTTGAAAGTAGAAAATATATTTGTGGGAAAACCCACATCGGAAATTGGGTAACTAAAATTTAGTCTTAATATGAGGAAAAGAGAAATCAAAGGGTCACAACCAAATTATGATCTCGATTAGGAGAACATTGGTGGAAATTAGAGACATATAATCGGAGGAAAAACGTAAATATTTATAGGTAGTGATTGAGGTCATCAATCACAAACAAGTGTATAATTGAGGTCCTTAAATTCATCAATCTATGATGATTTGAAATACCATCGGTTCAACAAAACATAGGGTATTAGGGTAACACATTTTTGACGTTTCAAAATATCTTAGTTGAAATCCCACATCGAAAAATGAATTATCGAGGCCTCTATTTAAAATAAAGAGTGGAAAGTATGAAGATTACCGAAAATAACACATACTAGGGTTCCATGTAGGAAAATATGGATATGGAAGAGAAATCTAACCATCAATTACCTGATGGAGAGTGGTAGAGAACATGGCTATGAAAAGGCCAACAATCCCAAAGCCATAAATTAGTGATGATTTAAGGTATCATCTAGGAAAACATTTTTGTTCTAAGTTACTTTTCTTAATGTTGAGGAATTTATTTATGAGATTGGATAAGATCATAAGGAGATATACTTACTTTATAATTAGAGTTTTATCCATTAATAAATTTCTACCACAAACTCATCTTTCACTCTAAAAGATAATAGAATGTAAAAAAAATTCTATTTACACTATTCGTATAGGGTTCCAAAATAAACGAATTTATAATTTATCTACAAGATCGTTTAATAAAAACTACATTATTTAATCCAGGACATCTTGTGGGCCAGTGGTAGGTGATACACCCTTGTCGCCCTTCGGTTGTGGGTTCAAGTCTCGCAGCCTTGCCGGACGTGACAGGTTGTCGCCCGACCTCTGGGTTGCCCTTTTATGGAAATCCAAAACAATCCAAACTAGAACTATCCAAAATAATTCTGTCCAAACTCATAGTCCAACATTTATAAGGAAGGTAAAAATTATGTAGATCCTTTTTACCCCGTAATAGCTTATGAATACCTTCATCATGTATTCTTTTAATACACTGAAACATCCTGAATTACCATAATCTTTATTGATTACATTCATGCTCCCTTATTCCATATAGAATGCTAGATATACTTCATCAATCCAAAAATGTTTTAAACCCAAACAATGATGGAATATACAAATCATTAATCAGTTCCAAGGTAGTCAATAATATCCAATATAATTTATCCAAAACAATCACATATTATTCCAAAATCACTACCTAAGTATCAGTACTATATTATGATTTATCATTCTCTCAACCATATATTTTCCAAAAATTTATCCTGCTATTGATTCACTTTTCTTTATTCCACACAATCTCAAGTCCTTAATGAAATAGTACTGCAATACAATCCTTATATACTCCATAATTATTATAACAAATACATTGTTGATACAACACTCAGTTGACATATTCAACATAAGAACTCTAATCATTCCTCTTCATCTGTGGTAGTATCATAACTTGATCATTATCCAATAACATCATTTGCGGCATAGTCTGATGACTGGGACATAAGTTCTCGTAGTGTCCAAACTCCTTGCAAATGAAGCATTGTACATTTAAAACCATTTTCTTACCCTTGCATTCACGTACTTTGTGCCCTTTTCCTCCACACTTATAACAAACTCTCATTACTTTCAGGGAAGTTCCAAGGTGTTTCTTTCCACAGTTACGACATATGGGAAAATTCTTCTTTTCCATCTTCCCTTTATCCATCTTTCTCTCTTCCATCCTTTTCTTCTCTTGCTTCCCTTCAAAGCCATAGGACTCAGTAAACTCTTTACTTATCTTATCAACACATGATATTATTTCTTCATATGATGATAATACATGGGAGACTATTTCTCTTATAAATTCTAGCTTAAGACCATGAAAGATATGATCCTTCCTTCTCTTTGAATCATGTGTATTTCTGGAGTTCTCATTCCTTCTACTAGGCGCCATTTCTAAACAATGGCATAAACTAGATCAGTTTATGAATCAAAATACATAATCCCATACTTATAAAACACTTAACTATTTATGGATATAATCCATAATCATAAAAATGTTTTCATTGAGGAAGTATATACTCATAAACCCTTCATAATGATTTGTAATGAAAATGAGAGTTGTCCTAAGCAGATCCCCCGGGAGTGTCGTAACCAAGAGTGCAGCAAGGCCCGTTGTCGTGCACCAGTTCCCGTTCGAGTCTAGCTCAAAGCGGTGTTTTCGGGTTTTACCCCTAGGTACATCTGTGCCAGAGCCGCCTCTACCTGCTCGTATCCAGACAGGGATGTATTGCTCGGAAAACTCACAAAATCTCTACAATACCAAAATTCTAGGAAGTTCTTCTATACTAATCCTCAAAGTTCATCTTAGGTCTACGTGTTCTAATCAGAGTTTATCTAAATCTAGATTCCAAGGTTTGTACTAAACTTCCTCTGATACCAACTGTAACGCCCCGACCCCAGCTACCCAGAGTCGGTGCATTACTTCGTAACATTGGCATGATCACAAGAAAGATCAAATCTCGAAAGACCGATTGGTTTAGTAGCCTTGGAAACACTAGATATATTCATAAGTTTTACATTACATCATTAAACGAAAAACTACTACAACAACATATTGTCTCCATAATCCACACTCATATCCCCACATAATATCCCTGCAGGTCATTCATAACTTACTTCTTCACTTCCTGGGAAAAATAAAACATAGAAAAGGGGTGAGCTCAAATGCCCAGTAAGGATAACAATATAGCGAAAACTTTCATAAATAAGAATAAACTTTTAAGGCAATGTATAACTAAAACAAAAGCCTTTCAAACATGAACTTTCAACATGGTATGGCATAAATAAAATAAAATAATGCCATTTACTTATTCACATGGATATTCTACTAATCGAATAATCACATGCAAAAATCAATAACCACTTTCATAATGTTGGAATGCATAATGCCAGACTATCATAACCACATAGCCAAGGCCTCGTGCCAAGACTACAAATAAGATTTTGTCAAGGCCTTGTGCCAAGACACTAGTTTGTCTCATGAGACCTACCGATGCATCGAGGAGCTATAGCGGGCTCCACCCGTCACTTATTAAGTCCAATGCATTCCCATATGAAAAGGTTTAAACATAACATAAACATTCGTATTAAAACTAGCATACGAAATGTCAATAATTTCACCATAAACTATGAATGGTATAAAAATAGCACATCCATAGTCAAACATATCACAAAACCTTCAATACAATATAGAAGTTTTGTATCATAATAAATCAACTTCCAATAATCTTAAAATCTGTAAAAGGATGTTTACATAGATGAAATCAAAATTCTTTTTAAAGAAATATCTCCTTTTATTTTGAAATCATTTAAGATCCATATAAAATAAAACATTTTCTTTGAAAATATTCTTATAAGATTGTAAGGAAAGCTTTGATGATTTTATAATGGCGTAAAATAACCACACCCGCCGTATAAGTTAAAAAAACATTCTTACCTCAATTCTGTCGAAAAGGTTAAAAAGGACATTGTTTTGAAAACGACGGAAAGATTCCTTTATAAACCTCTTATAAAAAGTAAAACAAGGGTATAAATGACTTTAACCCATATTATTGTAAATAGTAAAAATGTTTTGAAATACATTTTTAAGAAAACATGGATGTGGATGATAAAGAGATCCCAGTAGATTATTACGTATATACAACCTCGGATAATGAAGAGATTGTGAAATAACCCTTACCTTGTACTTTTCCTTTGTTGGGGTAGGTTAACCTCCTGTATAATGGTGAAATAATTGTTATTAAAATATACAAGAATCATATACATTAATATGATATCATATATGATCTTTTAACATTGCTTTATTAATAATATCTTAGTATTATCGTCGTTTCGGGTGATAATCGATTCGTTCTTCTAAAATGTTTGGTTACGTAAGACATGTTTGTAATGGATAGATTATATCTTATTCATAATCAGAATGATATTAACATTATTTTTAACCCTAAAATGAGAATAATACGTGAATGGATATGATGGAGAATGAATCTTATCGCGTTCGTGGAGACGGTAGTCCGTACGTACGCACGAACGCTACTTCCATTTAATTTTCATTTTAAAAGAATAAAATCCAAATGATACATAGGTATATTACTATTCCAGTATAATATAATATTTTATATATGTTACTTAAGTTCATTAACACCATCCTTTATACATTCCATGTGTGGTATGAACGAGTCATATCATTTTAAGGGGGCGGTAGTCCGCACTTCCTCAAATGAAATTATCGTATGTATATACAACATGAAACGAATAATGGTATGAAATAAAATGGAATTACAGAAGCTTATATATAAAATATATATCATTAATATCATATTTAATTACAGTGCCATCATAATGGCCACCATGAGAGGTGGTAAGATGTATTTGAACAATCATCGTTTCGTGAGGCGTTAGTTTTCCATCCACAGAAACATTATGTTCATCATCCATTAGATGGAGTTGTGTGTATGTGTAGTTTGAATCCTTCTTATAACAACATCCTAGTATATTTTTGATACTGGTGTTGTTACAAAAGAAAGGAAATAAAAAGAGTTTGGGGGTTGGAGAAGCAAAATAAATGAAAATAATTTAAGAGAAATCGTTACCTTTAATCTAGGTAACTCACTTTGGTTGGAACCAAAGGACTTCTTGAAATGCTTTCTGCCTAAGGGGAAGCTTCAAGGAGGAGGAGAGGGATGTGGGGAGCTTAGTTGGGCAGAGTTTGGATGAGCCAAGTGGCTTGAGAGGTGTGAAGAAATGAGAAGGAGGAGTGCCCTTTTATAAGAGGGGTGAGGGGCACCTTTGGAAAAGCTAGAAATATTAATTTATAATAAATTCATATTCGGTTTCTAAAGGCTCCAAAGTTGACTATTCAAAGGATGAGGTGGGGATAGGTCGAAAAAAACTCATCCAATAGAATTTAGATAGGTTTGGGTACTTATATTAACCTTATCTTTAAGTATTAACTCTAAGTTAATTAGTTTCACTTTTACAATGTCTCTTTGTATTTTTATATAATATGGTTAATAAACTTACTATATACATCCAAGAGACCCCCAAGTGGTCCATTAATGATTAAACTATCATAATATAAGTCTCTTGGCCGAACCATAGATTTTTAGGAATTTAATATCAATTAATAATATAATATTTGTTTTAAGAACTCTTTTATGTCAATTTTGACACTATTCAATAGTTGATTTTTCTGAAACTCATAACAGATTGATTACTTCGAACAAAGTCAATTAAATCAATCCTAATATATCATATTATCCTAGAAAATTAGTTTAATTCATTAAAAGTTTCATATTATATTTATTTGGGTATTTATAATATCAATTATGTTAAGTTTTTACTATTTTAGTAATTACTGCATCATCATTGTGTCATAAATAAAATAACTTATTTAATGTCTAAAAATTATAAATAAAACATCATTATGTAGGAAATCTTTTTAGCTTTCTAATGAATATTTATAATCGAAAATCCAACATGTATAACCCTATGTAAAAATTGTTCTTATAAAAGATGTAAGCTTATGCCATTTTTATTTTTATTTTAACTTTATTAATATAATGTGTCATTATCACTTACAAGTGGATCCATGGGGTCCCAAAATAGACCCAAAGATTCCCATGGTCGACCATGTATCAACCAATAGGGTTAAGACACGTTTTAGGGTAATTTAGTATTATTATAATATTATTTTTTCAACCCTTATTTACCGGATTTACCCTTTAACCATGGTAAATAAAATATTTACCACAGTAACTATTCAAAATGTCTAAAAATAAAAGTTACCTATTTACACAATTTGAACATCCTGATTCCAAATATGGAATCAATTTTTATAAATTCAAAACACAGAAGTGGCAGAAATTAATTTAAAATTAATTCCCGATGTCAAAACAAAAAGCGTGTTTTTTAAGAGATAATAACTATCAAAAGATTGACACTTGTCTATGTTCGGTTTAATTGTAAAATTATGTCCAATGATAAACATTAAATTGAATGGTAAAAATATATTCTAAATATACTTTAAAACCACTCAAATTCATAATTTTTCACTATTAATTATTTTGATTAAAAAAGTTGTTTTTAATTAAAATTTAGTAATTTTCACTATTCATCAAAATATGAAAGTTATCCGAAATGTACCAAAATTTCACCTTAGGCTAAATTCGATATTCCGAATCCAAAAATGAAGTCCATTTTAAAATATAAAATATATATAATTTCAAAAAGTAGGTATTACTATTCATAACGGCTAGTTTGATTGGTTGTGGTGTGTGTTAAAACTCAAGGTTGCGTACAACACACGCTACTGTATTATTCAAAGAAAGTGTATCGTGGAAGCTTGGGATGTTTCATTTTAAATTTTTGATGTCCCCATTTAGTAAAAAAGTTTAAAATATTGTATTTAAAAAGGGTTCACTATTAAACGTTGATAAAAGTGAAATACTGAAAATGAATTTGTTCTTGCATTATATCTAAGAAACTCATAATATGGATTCTAAAATTATAAGGATTATATAAAGTTTAAAATTCGGTTAATACTATTCATAACCTCTTTTGAATGGATTTTTTTTGGTAAGTCATGGTGCAATTGAACTCGGTGTTGCGTGTAGTGCAAGTTATTGAATTATTTTGAAGAAATAACACACTATGAAATCTTGGGGTGTTACAGGAAAAATAAAGGTGTGCTTTTTTAAGGAACTAAAAATAAAATTGTTTAAATGACATGTTTTGGTATTACCTTCATGAAATAGTGAATTTCCCCACTACATTGATTCTTTATTAAAAGTACATGGTTGTGTTTTATTAAATCTGATCATCTAATTGCATGTGCATCACGTCTTTTGAAAACTCATGAATTAAATTATTATACACATTATTTAGAACATGATTTTTTAGTTGTTGATTAAAAACTATGGTGGAATCATGTTTATTGTGTAATGTGTGAAATACATATTTTTCCCCAAATTTTGAAGTATATATTAACTAAAAATTAATAGATCATTATGAATATATGATTGAAATAAAAAATGAAATTTTTTTATTTCATGATCCAATACCATCATTTAATTGAAAACAATGTGGATGATTCTTTGAGTAAAAAAAGTAATGGTACATTAGCCATGTAACATTTCGAATGTGAACCATTGGTAATTGTTATGATGAATAATGTTAAATAATATTTGGTTGTAGGTACATACTTAATTTTTTCATGTTCAAGTTTTGGAGTGCAGATGAGAAAATATATCTATGGATTTCATGGTAGGATTACTAAGGACATCACGAGGTAATAATGTGATTTGGGTTATTGATGATTGATTAAATACCTAATTAATTTTCCTTCCGATTAGAAATAAAATGATTCTAAAAAATATTACATGAATATATATAGAGTACCTTTCCATTTACATGGATTTACTCTCTCCATTTTATCAGACTGTAATCCCAGGTTCACATCCAATTTAAGGAAATGACTTCAAAAGACATTGGGTACTAAATTAGTTTTTAGTATAACTTTATATCCTCAATTTGATTGAATATTTGTGAGGAATGTTTTTACCAAGGAATATAATATTATTTATGTTTAATGGATTAAAATTTATGTTGGGATAATCATCATTATTTGGTTGAGTTTTCATTTAATAATAGTTTTCATTACATTATACAGATTGCACCATTTAAAGAATTACATGAAAATTGGTGTCAGGAACAAGATTATTAGGATGATGTATGAGAAAGGATGTTTTATTGGACTAGTGTTGGTAGATGATAAAGTATATACCGTTTATTTGATTCAATAATACATGATTATAGCTCTGATTACGTAGAAATGTTATCAGGATTACCAGATAAATTATCTTTCTTTCAAGGTTTGTGATCATTCAGTTCTAAAAGTTTCTCCATTGAAAAGTGTAATGATTTTATTTGAGTCCACAGTTAATTATTATATATAAAATCTTATAGAAATTCATACATTTTGACTACTAAATCATTTTACCAATGAGTTTGTCTTAGGTACAAGTCGTATTCAATGTTTCAATGTTAATGAAATATGTGGCAGATTATTCACATGTCTTAAGAATAGAATTATATTATTTTGAGTAGAATTTGTATAATATGAAATATGTCATTTGGGTTATTGACCTCAAAGAAGATGGGTTGCAGAATAACGTGATTCATGTTGTTTTGGTTTTATAGAATAAGCAATTTGTTGAAGATGTGACATGTTAAAATGAAAATGTTATGAGGGAAATATATCCTGAATTTTTTGATAATTGAATAAAATTGCAAGGAAACATTCTTTAAAATTGTTAAGGATGTAAAAAACACATGTAAGTATATAATAAATCATTTTCACATTTTAAAATACCAATTAGAGTGATATACTCGTTTTAAAAATATCTCATAATTTTTAATGAATAATGAAATTATTTTAATTTGAAAAATTTATTAGAAGGATTTATTCAAAATAATAATAAATTAAATTTAATATTTCTAAATTTAATAAAATTAATATCATATTTGAAATCAGAAAAAAAAATTACTTGAGGGGAAATTTTGGTATTTGTTAGAAAATATTTAGTTTTTAGTGAAAAGTGATAAATAATAAACTTTCTAAAAAAATATTTTATTTTTAATAAATTAATTAATTTAGTACAAAAATAAGTTTAGAATGTGATTCCATGTATCCAAATTAATATTTTTGATATATTTCATAAACTAAATTACTTGTAAATCTAATTTATATTGGATTATAATAGAAGTTTGTTTTTGGTTTTAATGATGGGTTTTTTCTAAAAACTATTTTAACATGCTTAATGTTTCATCTATTTATCTAATAAGAATAATCCATAATGGAGAATTTTTATAATAAAATTTATTAAATATATATAATTTAATATTATTCAATTTTTATTCAATGTTTATTGTTAGTTATGGAGTTATAATAGAATCATATTTTTTTAAACAACTCTTGTTAAAAACCCAGCATCTTGGAATGACTACAAGAAAAATCTTAAATTAAAATTTTCTAATCCATTGAATTTATTTTAGAGAAATTTATTATAATTTTAGAATTGGAATGATTTATTATAAATATTAATTTCAACTTAATTTTTTCACAATGTGATTAGTGGGAAGAATAAAATTAATCACATCGACTAAGGAGAAAATGATTTTAACATGAAACTAAACCTTACACATTAGGTGAAAATGTAAATAAAACTTTTAATGAATAAATTTATGAAATTATTTAGACCTTTTAACTTATGGGATATAATTTTTTATATTATTAGAGTCACATGACGTGGAAAAAAGATTAATGGAAATCTCTATCGCAAAAATGTACAAGAGTTCCACTCACCATCCTTATAAAATGACATTATATCTCATTCTCTATTATCACCTCTCAATCACTTTGGATCAGTCATGAGCTTAATAAATAAAAAATACTATTCCCTACACTCATCCTAGAATCCTTAATTCATGAATAAATATAAAACAAGGAGAGAATTTCGTTGAAACCAAAAGGAAATACCCACCGAAGTGGTAACCTTCATCAACGACCATTTTTGTTTTATTTTCTCCCAAACCCCCTTAAATTTTTAGTGTACCATGAATATATAATAACATATAAATCATAAATATACTTATTTTCTGGTATGTTATGGTCATAACCTACACCCCCATACACTTCCATCAAATGAGTTACAAAAATAGTATTCATGTGTGTTGGATTGAAATAGAGATGTTTGTGTATATGAGATGGCTTAAAACAAGAAGGGGGGGGGGTTAATTGTAGTTCTTAAAAAATTGTATTTGAACTCTTAACAATGAAAATATTTTAGGAGGTCATCACCTAATAAAAATCACAATAAATACAAATGGATATATGGGTCATTGATACGATGGATATGATATTATATGAAATGATAGGTTATAGAAACAATTGTAATTGAATTGATTATAAGGATCAGAGTATTAAAAATCTAAATGATTCAACCATTCTGTGTATAAAATCTCTTAATTTAATATGTAATTAATGTATCTTGATTAAAACAATTATAATTAAAATGAATATGAAAATAAAGGGTAAACAATAAAATTACAATTATATTACAAATAGAAGTAGAAAATAAAATTTTTTACAATTATTTTATCCAAAAGATTAGGGTATCCATTAACTTATGATAAAAGGTCTGTCTTACCACCACCCAGGTAATCCCTCGATAAAATTATCAGAACATATGTCTTCCTATCATCGGATTCCCTCAATTATAAAGATAATCAAGACCTTGGTATTTTAAATACATGAAATCCCTCGATACAACGACCAACAACACCATCTTCTTATCCCTATAATACCTAAAATGTTATCACAATGGTATGTCAGAAAAATAAAAAAAGTACTTGTTGAAATACAATAACTATAAACAATTTGTTCACTTATTTTATCTTCATGGTATTCACACAGAGCAAGAGAGATGTCACAAAATCCTTATAAATAACGTCAATGATTCAAAAGTTAAGTACTATGGATATAATTGCAACTTATTTATAGGCATAAGGTTCTAATGTTCAAATTTCCTCTAACGACCATATTTCTCTAAAATGTTCATAGGGACTTAGTTCACTAGAATGGTAACTGTAAAAAAACAAAATAAACAACATCATTTTTATTGGAAAATGACTAATTTTACAACATGTTTTTAGTTAGAAAATAATAAGTACAGAAGTACGAAAAAGTGAGTATGAGAATCCTATATACGGTACTCGAGTAAGACATGAGTACACTTTATTATATGAGTATGATACATAACATGGTTACAATTCCTAACATGGTTACAATTCATATCATGGTTATGATTCATATCATTCTTATGATACTTAGCATGGTTATGATTCATATCATGATTACGATTCATATCTTGGTTACGACTCATAACGTGATTATTATTCATAACATGGATTCAATGCATTGCATGGTTACGATTCCAAACATTGTTATGATATATAACATTAAAACGATACATAAATTAGATACAATTCATGGTTACAATACAGAATAAGAATGCGATACATAATCTAGTTGTTATTTTTGGTTACGATTCATAATATGAATATGATACATAAACTTGTTATGATGAAAATTGTTACGAAAATATCATATGTGGTTTTGATTGTAAAACAATTTATGTGGTTATGGTGAGAAACAATATATGTGATTACGATTGAAAACACCAGCTTATGATTATAATTTAAAACAAAAACATTTTTTGTTATGATGGAAAAAATATATGATTACGATTGTAAAATAATAGTATATAGTTATGATGAGAAAAAACTTATGTGATTATGATGTATGTGATTACGATATATGTGATTATGATCAGAAAACAACTTATGGGATTATTCAATATGTGATTGTGATTTTAATGGAAATTATGTTATTAAAAAATAAAATATGTTATTAAAAAAAGATAAATAGTAATGTCAAAATTCATTTACACTCAAAATTGTGTATGAAACCTACCCCATCGCGATACAATGTCCTTCATTTTTCTATTACCACCTATAATGGTTATGAATAATGATGTAAATACTGTTTATATATAATATTTATGATATTTTTTACATATAAAAATTAATACATTATATAATTGATACCATTTTTTATTATTTATATAATGTATAAATCATCATGGATTTTGTGTATGGAGGACTACATACTCATGACGTGATGAGATTTGTTTTCACTGACAAATTACATGGAAGGAAATACGGTAAAATATAAAGAATATATATGTTATAAATTAAATAGTTATGATATTATAGAAATAATTATATTTCCTTAAATGTAATATATCATTTTCTTTTTACAATTTCACACATAGAAAATGTGAAAATTTTACTCGTGGTTGTGTGGACTACAACCTCCTCGAAACGATGTATTTTTTATTTTTTCATCCATAGATCATAATATTGTTTTATATAAGTATATATAATTAAATTATATGTTATTAATGAAATAAATATAATTTTTAAAAGAAAAATTTTACATACATTCATTTCATAACAATAATTGGAAAAGAGGAAATGTTAGTCATGTGAATGGATGACCTATAGTCTCCTTGATCGTAACATTAGTAAATTTTTATCAACAATATTTTTTCATTTTTAAAAAGAATTTAATTATATATTAATATGTTAATTACATTAGTAATATTATTCAGTAGTTTTTAAAATAACGACCCTTTTGACCATGGTTGAACTACAAATTCATTTTTCACAATGAAGAAAAATATTTTCAAAACATATGAAGTAAATAATGATCACAATGTAATTGTTTATAAACTACTAATATGTGATATAAAATCCATAAAAATAAGATTAATTTTATAAAAAAGTCATTAAGTAGAATTTTTTTAATTTTTTTAAAGTAAAATACAGAGGTGATAATTCAAACTCAAGGTAAACATATTTATCTCAATATATTTTTCATTGAGGCATTTCAGGATTAAAAATATATATATTAATTTATATGGTTCTTGTAAATACTACTGGACATTATATATTTTGAATTTATCTATTCTGATGGTTATTAAATTATATGACCCAAACTATTACAACTAAAATTTACCACTGTGTTTCAATTAAATATATTATTATGTAATTTGGTAATAGAAAAAACATTCACATATTTTGTTTTATTATATCATATAAGATTTAAAATATAGTTATTTATAATAAACATTTATAATATATCCATTTAACAGTGATCACATGATTAGTCTACATATAGGATTTTAAAAAATCTCATTGACATAGACAAAGGATGTGAAAACCTCAACTAGTAGGATAATACTATATGATGCCCCTTAACCAGAGCATCTAAGGGAGAAGTCATCTATGAAATTTTTCATTGACAAATCCCATGATGATATCCAAAAACAAAACCTTCAGTGAAACCATTTACATGAAATGTTAAAGCACTTCATAATCACAGTAAAAACCATGTATGTCGAACCACCACTGAAGGTCTGACCATCACACATAATACTTTTAGGGATTTTTCTAGTGTATTAAAGCAATATGTATAAAGAACCATTAAATATGAGTATGTAAATTATTTCTAGATATAATAATTAATATACTTTCATGAGACTATTGTTACTTTATAAATGATTTTTATTTTTATCCAATAAATATGAACTAGATTTTTTACAAAATAATTAAATTTACTTAAATAATATTGTTGTATGAAATATTAGGTTATTTAAAAAATTATATATTGATAAAATGTTTTTATAAAATATTTTCAGCATATAATAATGATATTATATTTTTTATGAAGTCAAATGTAATTTTTATAAGGGTTCAGAAACAATTATTGTCAAAAAAACCCAAAATTTTTCAATAAATAACGACTCCCTATCTAAAAGAGAAAATAAAAATATTTGTAAAAATATTTAGATAAAATTAATATTATTTTTGGAATTATATTGTAGAAATTATCCAATGTTTAATTTTTCATAATTTTCTATGATAGTTAATTTTTTATGTAAAAATTAAATACTGTATAAATATGTGATGTGTATATTGACCACCTAATTTAACAAAAGTGATGTTATAAATACTATAAATGATATAAAAGACCAAATATATGTATTAAAATTAAAATAATATGATTTAATATTTATTTGATTAATTTTTAATGAGTTTGTGAATCCTTCAAACCCATTGTAATATTTTAAGTTTTTATAATAGTTTAATTAAGAGTATGACTCACATACACATATGAACATGTAATATTTTATAAATTTAATCCCTTTAATTTATATATTAATGGTAACCACTCCCATTGGGTATAATCCATTAGAAAAACCATGTGATGGTTTTTTTCTTTTTTTATAGAGTGTCAAAAACCATAGTTTGAGGATTAATTAAAAAAACCCCACTAATTTACTAAATAAAAAAACTATATATTATAGTTCTACCCTCTAACAACACATAAAAAATAACTACTCTTACATGCCCTCTTTGGAGTCCTCACAGGGTTCCCCCAAGATCTTAAGATTCTACTCCCAATCATTTGGAGTAAACCGCTCTAGGGAAGAGACTCTCACATTCTCTTCATAATTCATGTTTCCTTATTACCGCGTGACTTAAATTTACAATTACTAATGTTTGTATAAGTGTTTTTATTTTTCTATAACTTCAAATTATATTTACATATTATTATTTACCAAGTTTCTCTAATTACCGAATTTTATTTATTTTAATTGATATTATTATGATGCTCAAATTTCACAGTGATTTTCCAAGACAAAAAAATTCTATAGTGAATACCATACCCAATTAAAATCATGGGTGTTTATCTTTATACACTTATACATCTATGAAATGAGACATAAATATATGTTTTTTAAACTACATGATTTTATAATGAAACATGATTGTGAATTAATGCATTTTATATTATCTAGACAGAAAACATTAGAATGAGAAAGAAATAAAAGTGACGGGTGCACCTGCAATTTTATATTTCTCTCATTCATTAGTTAATGTTTTTTATCTTAATAATTCATGTTGGGATAGGGAATAAAAATGATTCCTTTTTAAGACTCTATTTATGATGATTTATTGGCAATTATCCTTGACTTATGTCTATGATGTGGTGTTTTATGTTGTTTCCACATTTCCCATGTTTCGTTTATAATTATTATGCTATAACATGTATCATTATTCATGATTATGCTTCTAAATATTTTTATTTCACATTTGTATGAATACTATCTTAAATGTATTATTTTCTTCTTTTTGTAACATGTGTATGAGGTGCATTTATAGTCTCAATAACAACCTATAAATCTTATTGATTTTGATTCTCACAAATACAAATGTTTTTCTATTACTGATATAAATATATGTTTATTTTTTTTATATTAAAATTCCTATAATAATATGTTCTATAAAAATATTCAATATTTAAATTTATAAGTAAAACTCATTAAAGTGTTCAGAACATGTTTTAATGTATCTTGGAAACACTATTCACACTATTCATTGATATACATAATGTAAGGAACAAGCCATATGTCGAAAACAACACATAGTAAATAAATATAATACTCAGAACAATAAATATGGATCATAAATCCTTAATTTTTCGAAATTTATGGTCAACAAACCATATCATTTGATAGAACCTTACATTTGTTAAGAGAATAAATTATTTTTAAGAAATCATATATAAGTATGGAACCCTGTGTTTCAGAAAGAGAAGTATGGTTTATCAACCTTACTTTCATGATCATACATACATTGTAAAATATAAATTTGAAAAATGAAACCAATGTAGTGGAACCTTATGTTTGGTGTTTTTTCATTTTATAATGGTACCCTATGATTGAAAATATAATTCCAAATGTTTAATTTTTTGATTCTATCTGAGATTTTTCTATCTTCATGGTAGAATTAAAGATCTAATAAAAGATCATTTAGGACAAATTAAAAGTTCATTTGTGAATGATTAAAAGAATCATATAAATCAAATAACATCACTCATATTATCATGGGAAGTTATGACTCCCCTGATTATTTCATATTTGAATATCCAGGCTCCATCAGGCTATTTTCCTAGAAATGGAATACCAAAGCAACATATTTACTCATTTTTCACGAACCATCCCCCAGAGCCTATGTCATAACTACCCCATGCCCGCCTTCCATAGGACAGGGGCTAGCGACTAGCACCAAAGGGGTAAATCCCTAAAACATGCAAGGCATTTCATTTATAACATAAAACAAACAGAAACAGAGTACAAGCGGAATCAAACAACAAGTAAAAACATTATATAGAAGAAGTGTGGGAAAGTACATGGGGCCAGAAACACAAGTCCAACAGGAAAGTAAAAACTGAAAATCAAGTACAACTAAAAATGGACAAACAAATGAAAGGTAGAAGCTACTCTAAGATCATCGTCTGGGGTTCCTATCTAAAGTTTAGGTAAATATGTCCTCATCTATACTCCACGTCTATCGGTCCACTCCGTGTACATTTGGGCCATGTGGTCCACCCCCGGGTATTGTCTTGTCCTGGCTCGCTCTCGGCCTCCGTCAGCACTGTTCGTCATCTACATCCAACAAAACAAGGTGCAGGCATTACCCGTGTAGGGATGATTATAACGAGAATTAGTAGGGACACTGATACCCTCAAGGTCTCAGAAATTCCAACAAGGATAAACCACAAAGTATTATTTCAACGGATAACCATTACTTATGTATAATCCCATATATATACCTATGTTATCAAATAACTCATCTCAATCATGAGGAAAACACAAAGGTCATTGACTCAACTCAAACCAGGATTTTCATTAGTGAAACAACAACTGCTAGAGAACTTCTCCTCTATTGAGTATAGTGGCCCTGTTGTGACTCCAAGCCGCTAATCACTAACCTTCGACTGCTGAGGTACTCCTTCTACAGAGTACCGCGGGTCTGCTACCAAACCTGGCTCTCCATCCACTGTGGGTCTGCCGCCAAACCGGGTGCTCCCCCTATTTGCCAACAAAGTTACTCCTCCTATTGGGTACCATGGGTCTTATTCCAACTACCAGGAACTCTATCGGCCATGGTTCTGCCGCCAAACAAGGTGCTCCGCCCACTGGGCTAGTCGAATCACTCTGAGTTGAATCGGTAATGAAGTCATCCGTTCTACAGCTACTAGGTATCCGCACTCAGTCAGATCATCTCTAGTAGGTTCCACACCTTGAGATATTGGTTGATACTCCAAGTGTCACGAGATATCACATGGAAGTATCTCATATGACTGCTACATCATTGGGGAGTCAACGCAATAGACGACGCATCAATCAGATGCCTAGTCTGTGAGTTATTAGCATTTTAATCCTAGGGGTCCTGTTGGATTCGTGTATAAACCAACCAGATCGTGACACAAATATACCCTGAACTCCAATGGGTTATACTCAAAGGGATGATAATGCTCTATGAATACCGTTTCCACTGGCGGTTCGTCAAACGGACGTCCGGTGCCAAATATATGGCCTAAGAAGGTAATGGGTCGGTAATGGGCCAGGGTTCGGTCCGACCCGGTCGGACTGACTTCGCCCAACCCCGTCTCGACCTACCCAGTCTAGGTCACCCTGGTCACACTCGATGGGTTTAACTCGCCCCATTGTGTGGGTCATCCCGCTAGGTCATGACCAGGTCCGCTAGGCCCAGCCCAGAAGACCGCGAGGGTGGTTCGACCCGATTGTCGGCACGTAGGCGGTGAGGTAACTCGGTCTGGGAGACCGGGCCAGTATAGCCATTGACACCATGGGGGACGACGTGGGTTGGCCCAAGAGGCTGGTGGCGGTAAGTCCAGAAGGTAGTCCACGCGGTGTTTATGCAGGCCTCCTAGTCACCGACAGGCCGCAGGAGCACCGGTTGGGCGCGAGTGTGCCAGGCAGGGCACGGGTGCACCACGTAGGGCACCAGGGTGCCGGGAAAGCCACAATAGGGGTGCAGGGCAGCACGCGTGGTCATTGGGAAATAGCACGGGGTCTCCCGACAGTGTGGTGGGGTGCCAAGCAGTGGCACTGGAGCACTGGGCAGCCCGACGGGGCGTCGAGTAGCGGCACGGGGTTGCCCGGCTGCAGGCTGGGGTGCTAGACATCGGCACGGGGGCTCCTGGAAGTGCGCTGGGGTACCGGGAAGTGGTGCGGGGCCATAGGGAGGTGGTGTGTTGCCCCCAGGGAGCGGCACGGGGGCACCAAGAGGTGCACTGGGGGACCTGGCTGTGGTGCGGGGGCAACGGGAAGCGGCGCGGGGCGCGACGGTGCGCGGAGGCCACGTGTAGTGCGACCTTTGATCTCCGCCTTTTTCGTTGTCGCCACGTGTACCACCTCTGTCATCATCAATAAAAAACTAGAAAAGGAGAGAGGGTTGGCCCGTGTTCATGCGGCCCGAACCCTCCTCATTACGGCGATAGCATTTGGAAACGAAGTGCTTAAAAATGATGAAGAATGGAGGTCAAAATCGTACATCAATTAACTAAAAAATCCCCATACCTCGCTTGTCGTTCGTCATTGACAAAGTTGCAGAATGTGGGTGTCATTCCATTGATTTTAGAAAAGACGAAGCTAAAGATAGCATCTTTATTCTTCGTGGGTGAAAGTGCTTCCCTTTCTTGCCCCGGTTGAAGAAGGATGAAGACAATGTTCGTTATTCTTCCTTCTTTGTGGGTGACAATTCTTCATTGGAGGAATAATTCCCTAATGGTTGGGCATCATGTCACTTTGCCAGCATTTCGCCGCCTGAAGAATCCTTCTCAAAACCATTCCCAAAGATTCATTTATATAGGAGATGGGGAGAGGTAAGAAACCGTTGTGGAATTTATGACGATTCATTTATCAGGAACCTTCCTAGTTTACAATGATGCGGTTACATAATTTAAAAAGGGAGAACAAATTAATTGGCTCCACAAAAATAATTTCATGAGAGGTGGCACACTTAATTTGGAAGATTTTAAGAGGCTCCCTTTTATTAATTTACACGCATTGGTGGAATTAATTGGAACACGTGTTGGCTCAATTAATTGGCACATGAGTTGGCACAATTAATTGGAACGTGTGTTGGAGCAATTAATTACACAGTGGAGGTCAAGAGGTCCTCCCTCATTAATGAGGGATTATGAGTCTCCGGTGGTCCCCACATCATAACCCCTCCTTGGAGATTATGAACGGGAGGACCCCACCACCATAACCTCACATGGGAGGTTAGGGTGTGGAAGTCCCACCCCAAACTCCCAAGGGGAGGTTCCAACTAACCGCACACACATGGTGGCTGTAATTAAATAATGTATGGCTACACTTTATTTTATTATTAATTTTTTTTGAAAATCTAAAATCTGTCTTTCAAAATCTACATAATGCAACTACGGTGATGGTCTCACTATGAAATTACCAACGCTACGAGTTTAATGGTTCCCTCAGATTTCCATTCCGAGTACCAATTTAAAATTTATAAAATCCCGCTTGTACATTAATTGAACATAACCAAACAAAACATTATAAATAGTATCCGGACTCACCGGGGCTCGGAATCAAGCACCGTCAGAAACTGCAGACTCTTAAAATTCCCAAGTAATTAAAAAAAATTGATTTGAAATTTATGTATTTATATTCTCCGCACCTTAGGGCTTTATGTCCCCGTAAGCTACAACTCGAACTAAGGGAACAAATCGGGGTACTGAGCACGCATCCGAGCCTCCCTCTCTCATGTGCTCTCCTGGAGGTTCCCGTGCTGCCAGCGAACGTGCACTAGAGGTATCGACCATCAACGTAGGACCGAATCCTGGCGATCCTCAATCCCCACTGTAAGTTCTATGAATGTCTCCCCATCATCGATGTATAACTAGCGGTGGTCGATGATGTGGGAAGGTTCGTGCACATATCTCCTCAGCTGAGATACGTTGAAGACATCGTGCACCCGATGTAGCTGGGGTGGAAGAGCCAAGTGGTAAGCAACCTCACCTACTTTGCTAAGGACCTGGAAAGGTTCGACAAACCTCAGAGATAGCTGGATGCCTTGTCCAAATATCCATATACCTCAACGAGGTGAGACCTATTAGAATATGTGGTCGCCATCCTCAAACTATAGAGGTCTCCGTCTCCTATCATCATATGACTTTTTCCTACTCTGTGTAGTCTTCATCTCCTCCTGGATGACCTGAACCTTCTATGTGGTAGCCCATACCATCTCTGGTCCCACTAGTGCTGACTCCCCTGGGTTTATCTAGCACAGTGGCGATCTGCAAGGTCGTTCGTACAATGCCTTGAAAGGTGCCATCCCAATGATGGATTGATCATTGTTGTTTTAAGAAAACTCAACCAAAGGCAAGTGATCCTCCCAGCTGTGATAGAAGTCGAGGAAACATGCACGAAGCATTTCCTCGAGGGTCTGGATGGTCCTCTCGGTCTGACCATCTGTCTGAGGATGGAAGGTGGTGCTCAAGTGAAGCTGTGTCCCGAAAGCCTCTTGCAACCCCTTCCATAGCTGGGAAGTGAATTGTGCATCACAGTTAGAGACAATAAAAGCTGGTACTCCATTAAAATTCCCAATATCCTGCCTATAGAGGCATCCATAGCTCTCTACTGTTCCCTACTCTATCATCAGTAGGAAGTGGGCCAACTTGGTGAGTCGGTCGACAATCACTCAAATCGAGTCGTGACCACTCGATGTACGTGGATGACCCATAATGAAGTCCATAGATATGTGATCCCACATCCACTCTGGGACCTATAATGGCTGAAACAAGCCAGATGGTACCCAGTGCTCTTCATTCACTTGCTGAAATGTAAGTCACCGTTAGACATACTTCGCTACTGCCTTCTTCATACATGGCCACCAGTGCTTTCGTCGAAGATCCTAGTACATCATCACCACTCCTGGATATAACACTAGAGGAGAAGTGTGGAACTCACTCAACACGTCCTCTTGATGTGAAACTGGTACCATGGTACATCCTATAAAGATGAAGACGTGCTCCCCACCATCATAAATTCCATCACATTCATACCCTGTGGATATATGAGCATGTCGTGTCTCACATTCAACATCCCCATGCTGTGCCTCCCTGACTCGCTGAGGAAGTGGAGGAGTGACTGTAAGAGACTATAGATAGGTTTCACCATATCAATCCACAAAGGATATATGTAAAGAAGCCCGCTGCTCTGTCACCTCTCCCAGTAGCTAAATACCAGTCCTCCTGCTGAGCGCATCCACAACAACGTTCCCCTTCCTAGGAGTATAGAATATCTCGAAGTCATCTTCCTTGAGGAACTCAAGACGTCACCAATGTCCCAGGTTCAGGTCTTTCTGAAAGAAGACACAAATGAGACTATTGATATTAGAGTAAACCGTAATATGTTTGCTCAACAGTCTCTGGGTGAGACTATCCAATTTTAAGAACTCGACTTCACCTTTCTTCACCAAAATTCTACAAGAGATACTAAGATTTATATGTTCCAAAAAGAGAAATCTGGTCTCATCCCATGGATGAACCATGTCCATTTCTTAATACAATCAATACTGATATGAATGGTTCTAATTAATGCCATGGAAGATGTTGTAAGGCCTTGATGCTACTACCATGAGATCCAACTGTTACTCTCGCATCCAAGGGTTGAGTTACACTATTGGCATCAGTGTGTGGTCACTGGTTCTCCTCCATTAGGAATCTCGAATGAGAGGGTCAAGTCAACAGGTATAACTGGAACCACTTACTATTAACCATGTAAAAGGTAGGAATGAAAACGTCACAAGGAAATGTGTATTTTTTTACTACAACTCAAAGTACTATGAAATAATGAAACCACAACAATGAAATAAATGAAGATCAAAGCATCATGAACAAAGGCCTCTATTCCTTGAACTAGTCCCGCTCATACCCACCTGCTTTCAGAGCTCCATGGTCATATGCTTCAGCTTCCTGAAGTTGTGCTCTAACCTATCCACCCGTTCCATGCGGTCGGGTTGGACCTCCTTGTGGTGGTGGTGGAAACACCTCAAACCGTCTTCCACTAGTAGCTGCACAACCATCTCCTCTTCCATGGTCGCCTGCTCCTTTCGGTCTTCCTCGATCAAACCACTGTCTCTACCTGGGAGGTTCCTAAACTATTTGTTGATCATCTGAGTGGTAGTTCAGATAGTCGCGAGCCATGTGAAGAAGCCCACCGCAGGAGTAATACTGTCCACTCCTGTAATGACTGGATCTGTCTCTACTCTGGGTGCCCCACACAACCGATCATGAGTCGTGCAGTCGACCACCTGTGTGTCTGTTCCTCTTGGACCTCTGCATCATCTGTCTACTGCCAGCTACAGAATACTCCGCTGCAAGTCGACTAGTGATGGGTCTCGCAACTTGAGACTGCTCAGTAAGGGAACTCTCCACTATGAGGGCTTGCTCCAACACCCCCGTCTACGTCAGGATCCTATTTGAGATAACCGAAGCTCTGATCTCTTGCTTGAGTGCCTGCTCAAAGGTCTAGGCCCTGATGAATGGGTCATGTACCATATCAGTGGAGTAACGTGAGAGGTCAGTAAAACTGGTGGAGTATAGATCTACACTCATCTTTCCCAACTGAAGGAGAAGTAGCTCATGTATCTGCACCGCTCGAAGGGTGGATAGAACAAACTGCGCCCTGAACTGGCTCTCGACATCTGCCCATAGAGGTGTCGCCTTGTCGTGTATCTGGAGCATCAGGCTCCACCATTTTCCTGCTGCTTCCTGAAGGAGGCTAGCAGCAAGGATCACCCTAAAGTCAGCTGGTGTCCCTACGAGTCTGTAGACGCTCACCAAAGCCTCCATCAAATCCTCATCTTCCTATGGGTCCATCTCTCTACTAAACCTAGGTGGCCTCTAGCGCTGTAACTCATGCAGTGCGCTCAAGTGGCGTGGATCGCCTACTATTGGGGCTGGTGGCATTGGTGGCCCAATGGGGAGTAGTATCGTTGGTCCCTCCCCTGGTGCCTCAACTAGATGAGGGACCTATACTGAGGCCTCGTCACTCGGTGGGCTCTTAGTACGTATGACTCTTAGGGATCTAACATGTCATCCATGAGGAGGCATCCTAAAAGAAACAGATGTGACATAGTCAAAAGACTATACCTGGTTAGCTGACCTAGTTTGAGCTAACTTAATGAAATATTTTTAAAACACATAGGCAATCAGTGTTTTCGTTCACTGAGTCGAAAATCAGATGTTAGGGTCCTAGTATATGTATATGTCGGTTTCCCCCACCAACACTGGGCTCCCTGAACTGAACAACACACTTAGCACATTTAACACTACTACTTCAATGAAAATAAGAGTCATAAGTTTTGTGGTATAACTGATGCCTCTGATATAAATTTTCCATGAACCGTCCCTCGGGGCCCATGTAGTAACTACCCCAATCCCGCCATCCATCGATCAGGGACTGGAGACTAGCCCTAAATGCGTAAATCACTAAAACTGGGAAGACATTGCCTTTATAACAGAAAAAAAAAGACAAAGATAGTACAAGAAGAAAAAAAATTAAAAACTGTATACAGAAGAAGTGTTGGAAAGTACTAGGGGACAGAAACACTAGCTCAATAGGAATGTACAATTGAAAAACATGTACAACTAAAAAGGGACAAACAAATGAATCGTAGAAGAAGAACTAAGATCATCATCCGGGGTTTCTACCGGAAGGGTATATACAGATGTCCTCATCTGCAATCCACATCTATCGGTCTACTCCGTGTACCATCACGACCTGTGGTCCACCCCTAGGTACCATCCAATCTTGGCTCACTCTCGGCCTCTATCACATCTGTCCGTCGTCTACATCCAAAACAACGAGGTGCATGAATAACATGTGCAAGGGTGAGTATAACGATACTCAGTAGGGACCACGAGACCCTCATGGTGTCACAAAATCCAACAAAGATAAACCACACAATTTGATTTTAATGGTTAACCATTACATAGGTATATTCATATACATATACCTATGTTATCAAGTAACCCATCTCAATCATGAGGAAAACCCAAAGGTCATTGAATCAGCTTAAACCAGGCTTTTCATAAACGAAACCACAACTGCTGGAGAACTCCTCCTCTGTCATGTATAGTGGCCCAATCATGACTCCTAGGCACTACTCACTAACCTTGGACTGCTGAGGTACTCCTCCTATCATGTACCATGGGTGTGCTGCCAAACCGACTGCTCCATCCGATGTGGGTCTCCCGCAAAACTAGGCGCTCCCTCTAATAGCCTATATAGGTAATCCTCTTGTTGAGTACCGTGGGTATGCTTCCAACTACCATTCTCTCTGTCAACCGTGGGTCTACTACCAAACCGGGAACTTCGTCCACTAGGCTAGTCAAATCACTCAGAGTCGAATCGGTCATGCAGTCGTCAGGTCTACAGCTACAAGGTCTCTGCACTCTGACTGCTCGTCTTCAGGAGGTTCTGCTCCACGAGCTACTGTGTGATACACCAAGGGTGACGAGGTCTCACATGGAAGTATCTCAAACTAACGTCATGTCATAGGTGTCTCAACGCAACAGATGGCGTGTCAATCAGATGCCTAGTATGTGAGTTATTAGAATTTTATTCCTGGAGGCCCGGTTGGATTCGTGTATGAAGCAACATGACCATGACTCAACTTTACCCTGAACTCTAGTGGTAAATACTCAAAGGGACGGCTATGCTCCAAGAATACCAGTGTCGTAGACCGTTCGACAAACAGACGTCTGGTGCCAAATATATGGCCCAAGAAGGTAATGGGTCAGTAATTGGCCCGGGTCTGGTCCGACCCAGTTGGACCAACTTGGCCCAACCCCGTCTGGGCCGACCCAGTCTGGTTCGACCTTGTCAGAATTGTTGGGTCTGACCTAGCCCATTGGGTGGGTAATCCCGCTATGATTTAACCCGGTCCACTGGGCCCAGCCCATTGGAACACAAAGGTGGTTTAGACCGATATTCGCCACATACGCAGCTCAGTTACATGGCCTAGGAGACCGGGCCGGTTCAGCCAGCAACACCACAGGGGATATCGCGGGCTGGCTCGGGAGTCTGTTGGCCGGGAGGCCAGCAGGCAGGCCGCACGGGGCGCGGCCAGGATGGCTCGTCACTTACAGGCCGCCAGTGCCCCGGGCATGGCCTGGGTACCCCGGGAAGGGCACAAGTAGGCCGAGCAGGGCGCGGATATACCAAGAAGGAAACTGTGGATCATGGCACCGTGCGACTTCATGGGAGCACTTGGTAGTGCGTTAGGGCACCGGGCAGTGGTGCGGGGCGCCGGGCAGCAGTCCGGGGCCATTGGGTAGTGGCATGGGGCCGTCGTGAAGCGGCACGGGGGCACGACAGTGCACAGAGGCCACATGTGGCATGACCATTGATCTCCGTCTTCTTCGCCCTCGATGAGTGCACCGCCTCCATCGTCATCAATCAAGAACAAGCAAAGGGGATAGGGTTGGCCCATGTTCGTGCGGCCCGAACCCTCCTCGTTATGGCGATATCATTTGTAAATGAAGTTCTCAAAAAATTATGAAGAACAGAGGTTAAAATCATACATAAATTAACTAAAAATATCCCCATATATGTTTTGTCGTTCGTTGTTGACGAAGTTGCAAAAATCGGGCGTCATTCGGTTGACTTCGGAAAAGAATAAGCCGAGGATGACATCAGCGTTCTTCGGGGGTGACAGTGCTTCCTTTTCATTCCCCGGTTGAATAAGGATGAAGATGAAATTCATCATTCTTCACTCTGTGGGGGTGACAATTCTTTTTTGAAGGAATAATTTTCTAAGGGTTGGGCGTCAGGTCTTTTTCCCTGCGTTTTTCCGCTTCAAGAAGCAGTCTCGAAAAAATTCCCCAAGATTCTTTTATATAGGAGAGGAGGAGATGTAAGTATACATTGTGGAATTTAATAAGGTTCATTTATTAAGAACCTTCCTATTTACAATGATGCTGTTACATAATTTAAAAAGGGAGAACAAATTAATGGGCTCTACTAAAATAATTTCATGAGAGGGGCGCACTTAATTTGGAGGATGTTAAGAGACTCTGTATAATTAATTTATGCGTGTTGGAGAAATTAATTGGCACAAGTGTTCGCTCAATTAATTGGAAGGTGCATTGGCAGAATTAATTGGAACGTGCGTTGGTACAATTAATTGCATAGAGGAGGTCAACAGGTCCTCCCTCATTAATGAGGGATTATGAGTCTCATGTGGTCCCCACGTCGTAACCCCTCGTGGGAGGTTATGCCCGGGTGGACCCAACTACCATAACCTCTTATGGGAGGTCAGGAAGCGGTGGTCCCACCACCAACTCCCAAGAGAATGTTCCAACTATCCCCACACACATGGTGGCAGGAATAAAATAATGTGTGGCTACACATTATTTTTTTTATTTTTTTGAAGCCAAAAACTAACTTTTAAACTTCACAGAATGCAATTGTAGTGAAGGTCTCACTAAGCAATTTCTAATGATACGAGTTCAATGGTTCCCTCAGATTTCCATTCAATGTACCAGTTTAAAAGTTATAAAAAATGACTCATATGTTTACTAAATGTACCCAAAAAAAACTTCATAAATTGATCCCAGAAACACTGGGCCTCAGAATCAAGCGCCGTCAAAAACTACAGACTCGTAAAATTCCCATGTATTTAAAAAAAATTCACATGAATTATGAATCGTTACATAAATATATTATATGACAATTTAATTATAAATATAAGATCATAAAAACATCAATATTCATGTCTATGTATATTATAGTGATGTTACATCAAATGATCGACACTATTATTTGAGAAAGACTCAAAACATTTAATGATAAACATTTTCTACCTCATACTACTGTTACAGTACTACTGCTCTTAGTTTCTACTCAAATTGAAGATCATTTAAAACTAGTATCGCATTAGAGTTATTCCTTCATGATAATATTCATTTCTAAAGAAGAATATTTATATATTATTAATTGATGCTACAGAAATTATGAAGATCAACATGAAGAATAATCAAATCAAATCATTTTGATTTATTACTGTATCAATAGATAATATTCAATTATGGTTTAAGTATCATACTCTTGTAATAACGATGGATACTCAGTTCCCTATAATAGAACTATAAGGCTATGTTTTTAGCCTGGTTTTAAAGGTTTCAACCAACAACATTCAATTTTGGATTTGGGGACATCTAACAGAATTACCTTTGTTGGGAAATTCACAAACCTCACAGAGAGAGAGACTATGATAATATTTTATAAAGAAGAAAATGATATATATATACATAAATCAAACAGATGTCAAAACCCATAATTTTTTATCATAATCTAAATGAAAAAAATTCACCCACTTTTTATGTTGTCATTCTATTATTCAAATGAAAAAATTTGTATCAAATGTTAACCATTTAGAATAAAGTTATAGAATGCATAAAATAGAATAACATATATAAAAAGAAGATTGAAATGACTAATTCAATAGAAGTAATTTCTATGGTTAGTTCCCCATATTTTAATCATGATAACTATGGATGATAGAAACCATGTATAATAATATATTTGAATAACCTAGGCTTCAATGACTATTTAAAGATCATCACTATTTATGTGATTCCTAAAAAAAAGACACGGGATACTGCAAAAGTGGTTGAATAAGAAATCAAATCAAACTCAAGGAATTATATTATCTATGGATTGGGACACCGTGAATTCAATCGAGTCTCAAACTGGACTACTACCAATGCGATATGGGAAACCATTGAAATTTCTTATGAAGGAGTAGATAACATCATATAGATGATGTATTATACTTCCAATATAATATTTGACTCCTTTATAATGTTTTATGGTGAAATAAACACACAAATGAATGGGTTGTTAATAGATATTTTGAAAAATACTAATGTATTGGGAGATCAAATCAATCAATCTGACCAAGAACTGAAAGTACTAGGATTACTCACCTCAAAATAGAATGAAATATCTATAATAATTATACAAACATCACATATCAATAATTTGAATAGGAATGAAATAATTGGAACATTGATGATATATTAAGTAGAGATGCAAGATAAATCTAAAGATCAAAAATTATTTTAAAAAGGGAAAAACCTTCCCCTGAGGCGACATCTCGAAACAATGAAAGAATATAAAAACATGATGTCAAAATAGACCAAAATTTAGATTCCTCATATTCTAAAATTAATAGGCTCAACTATCAATAATGATTACTATATTATATACTAAGAAAAGCAGAATAAAAAATCATTCAATAAGGATAAAAGAGAACCACAAGAAGTAAGATTCTTTGAAAAAATTATGTAACCTCAAACACGATTTCCTTCAGTTGAAAGATGATATAATGAATAAAATAAAGTGACATAATAAGAATGGATATTATGATCATAAAATAAAATATCTCTGAACACTATATGGATTGATCTGAAGACTCTACATACTCTTCAAAATATAATTCATAATAGGGGCAACAAAATTTCAATTTAAATATGATCCTTATGGATAGGGAAGAAACAGACGTACAATTTTATTATTATTATTCCTCTGTATATGGTAGATGTTCAAGCAGTAAATATGATTCTTTAATAAGGTAATAGGAATCATTAAAAAATACATAATTCTATTTTGGGGAAATAGATACTATGACAAAAAACATGATGATGTAATTGAAAATTTGAAATAATCGACATAAATCTATATTGATTATGAAAAAAAGTTAAAATTATCATGGGATGAATTATAATCTTATAAAAGTGATACAGTTGTTTTTGAAAAACAAGAAAATTCAATGAATGAGAATACTAGAATTATTGATATTGAAAGGGAAAATTTTGGAATAAGAAGCACGGTTGAAAATTCAAAAATATACCAAATAATTTTTGTTCCCAATTAAAAAATTTTACATGTTATTCCATTGGAATAGAAATTCTTTACAATATAAACTATTAATTAATAAATTATCAAATTAGTGATATTAAAAATGAATCTATTTTAAAAAAAAATTCTGAATCTACTAAGTCAAATTTTAGAAAAATAAAATAAATATGGATTCCCATATCATTGCTTGCTGACACTGCTGGCCCCAAAAAAATAGAGGTATCAAAACAAACAAATGTTTAATTAATCATCCAAAAGAAATGTCACATGAAAAATGTTATATGTTATTTCTATACATCCTATTCTAGACACATGAGTGGAGACTCATCAAAATTCCATATATTGACTTGATTCAGTGGAGGTGTTGTCACTTTTGGTGACAATTAATTTGGATAGATTACTGAATTTGGAATTTTTGTAGATCCAAAGTCTATATCGATCAAAAAAGTACTATATGTAAATGGGATAAATACTAATATGATATGTGTCTCCCAATATTTTGGTGATGGATTTTATGTTGATTTTTCTAGGAATTCTGGCTCTATTTTTAAATATAAACTGAATAAATTTTTATTACCAAGGCCTAAATATGCTTATACATTGGATTTAATTTTCTTGTTAAAATAGAAGGTGAATTTTTTATCTACGAAGACAAAAGAATCATGGATTTGGAATAGAATACTTTGATATTTCAATATATATGATTTAAATAGGATAATTATCAAATAGTTTGTTTCTGATTTACCATGCTCTAAATTTGGCAAGGTTAAGATTCTTTTATGTGTGCCAAATTAGTAAATATAAAAAATTTCCTTTAAATAAATTTAAAAATGATTATATATAGACCATTAAAAAATATCCATATGGATTTTTTGGACTATTCAATGTAGCAATTATGAATGGTAAAATATATTTTTATTTTTTAGTTGATGAAATTTCTAGATTTACATGGGTTTATATTCTAAACCAAAAAGTAAATTATTATCTATTTTTGAAAGATTTTGAATAATTGTTCAAAAGGAAAAATATATTAAAATAATTTAATTGATAAGTGATCATGGTAGAGAATTTGGAGAATGAAAAAGTTATTTATTTTTTCTCATGCCTTGGTATTAAATAAACATTCCTTATATAAAGAACACATCAATGAAATGGAATTTTCAAAAAAATAAATAGAACTTTTCCAGAAATTGCAAGTACTATGATGAATTAATACATATTAGCTACCTATTTTTTGGTATATATTTTAAGCATAGAATCCTATATCATGGATAGTGTTTTAAAAAGTTCAATAATTAAAAATACATCATACAATATTTTTTATAATACAATACATAATTTATAGTACTTTAATTATTTTGGATATAATGTATATATCATAAATTATAAGGAAAAAATAGATAAATTTAATCCAATAACTAATTACAGAATATTTTTAGGATATTCTACTATAACTAATGCCTATAGAGTGATTAATAAAAAAGAATAGTATTACTGAAGAATTAGTTTATGTGATGTTTTATGAAACTAAACCATTAATTAAATTAAATGATAAAGTAGATGACATAACTGATTTGTTTGACAATATGAGACTTGAATCCTCTATAGATGATTTTGCAAATGATATAAATTTTTTTATTCATGTTCAAAATAAAATGAAACTAAATAACCAAAAAGTAACTTATCTAGATAGTCTTGATCCTTAAAGAACCATCTATCAGAAACTGTAATAGAAAAACATGATAGAGGAATTTGAACTAAATAAAATGTAGGAAACATTGAAGAATATTCCACATTTTTTAATCAATTAGAACATAAATCTATCGAAGAATATTTAGAATATGATTTTTGGATGTTATAAGTGAATTATGAACTAAACCAATTTAAATGAAATGAAGTATGGGATTTAGTGGAAAGAAAATTTTACTATCCAATGATATGATATAAATGGATCCATATAAATAAACTAGATGGCCAAAGGATCATAACAATAAATAAAACTAGATTAGTATATAAAGGATATAATCAAGATGAAGGTATAGATAATGATAAGATCATTTCCAATGTAGATACAACTAAATTCATTTGAATCCTTCTCGAATGTGAATTTCATTTGATCATTAAATTATATAAGATGGATGTTAAATACACCTTTTAAAATGTATATGTGTATGTTTATGTTGAACAACCCCGATGTTTTGAAACCCCTATTTATCCTAATTCTATTTTCAAACATAGTGAATCTCATTATGAACATAAAAGATAGCATAGAACATGGGGTGAATGATTAATCTATTTTATATTGCTAAATTGATTTTTAATAAGAATAGTATATCATATTATTTTTATAAAAATTATTTTTTCTAATATTTAAAAATAAAAATTTATGTTGATGTTGTAATTTTCAGTTCAAAAAATAAAATTGATGGTAATTATTTCTCAAATCTATTGAAATAATAATTTGAAACGAGTTTTATGGGATAATTTAATTTCATTTTTGGATTTCATATTTATCAAAAGGATTATGGGAATTTCTGAAATCAATGAAAATATTTTATTGATTTAGTAAAAAAATGTACTTGAAAATAGTAAGTCATATATAACTCTCCTGTTTAACAGTATAAAAATTGATTTAGATGATGCTTGATACCCAGTTCATAAAATTTCATACAAAGGTATTATTGGATGTTTAATTTATCATACTAATAACAAAACTGACATAATTTATTCGATATTTTAGTGTTCTTGATTTCATTCAAATCTAAAATAACCACATCAAACCACTATTAAATGTATTTTTAGATATTTAAAAATAACTCTTTTCAATATCTTCATTACCCAAAACATCTAATTTTAATTTTATTTTATATTCAAATTCTAAATTTGGAGGTCTTTTATTAGATAGAAAAATAAACATAGTAACTTTCCAATTTTAAGGAAAATCATTAGTGTCATGATCGAGTAAGAGACAAAAGTCAGTTTCCTTATCAATAAATGATGTAGAATATGTGTCTTCTAGAAGTCGTTATGCACAAGTATAGTGGATGTAACATAATATACTAGAATTTGGACTAAATTTTAATAATATATATATTTTATGTGATACTACTAGATATATTAATATTTAAAATTAATCATATAAGTCATTCTAGGACTAAACATATTGACATAATGAATAATTATCTTAGAAATCTTGTTATTAAAAATGATATTACATTATAATTTTTAAATAATGAATATAAATTTGCTGATTTTTTTACTACACCACAACCCACAATAGGATTTGTTTTCATTTAAGGTATATTTATGATTATTTATTTTTAAATAACTGTTTATCAATTAATTTGGGTTTATTTAGTTTATTATTTTAATTGGTTTTAATATTTTCCAAAATCTCTTTAAAATTTATTTATTTTCTCTACTATTAATTAAAATTTTCTTGTTTTTAGTTTTAAATCATGTGCTTTCAATGAAATAAAATTTAATGTCTATCCTACATAATTGAAATGACATACCAGACCATGTCATCATCCATTAGAAAACCCCACAACATTACATTCCCTTTATTTTGAAACTATTTTTCCTACTAGGGACATCATCATTATTCAAAAACCTATAATATGAAATAATTTAATATTTAAATTCATTGATATGAATAATAAAAAGTTATCATATGAAGGTGAACCAAGCGATATGATGTGTTATATTTTCCCCTTCTAGATGATTATTCAAAGAAAACTCTTAGATTTGGAATTCCATTTTGAGACAAATATTCTACTCAAGAAATATATTATGTTTGATGGTTTTTAATTTCTATTTATTAAGCATAATATAGATTGTTATTATGAGATACAACTAAAGAACTTTCATTACAATGTTTAGATTAGATTTAGTGAATCAAATAATAAGATATCATCACAAACTACAATCACTCATAGGGTAGCTAAAATAGAAAACAGTATGTAACCATACATTTATATCATGTTTCTGTTTATTTGTGACATGAATTTGAATATTTCCAGATATATGTTGTGATATCAAAATTATTTTTTCCTTTCAGTGGAAATGATTTCATTTTATCCATATAGATGGATACTTTCTCTTATATTTTCAAGAAAATAAGATCTATATTTTTGATTCTCGAGTCAAATTTATTCATAATAAGGCTTTAAAAGCTAGTAATATATGTTAATTTGGTTTATTTTGGATTATATAAAAATATATGATGATGCATGTTGGTGTTTATGACCAAAAAAAGTCTAAATCATTTTCTTAGGGAATGTCAGGAATCCCCAATTCTATAGGTTCATCTCGTTTCAAAAATGAAGAAGTTATAGATTCCAAAATATAAGGCATCACTCGACCTACTAAAACAATGCATTGATTTGATGATACTGACCTAATTAAAGAAGGTTAAAAATAAGGAAATCAGGCAGAACATGTTTTATAACAAAAGAATAGAGAGAAACCCCATCTTTGGGATCAAGAGTTAGGATTTGGAGATGAATGTTCTTTAGTCAATTTTAAAGAACCATATTATGATATGGATCAAAAAATAGAAATTAAATATCAAGAGGTTGATGTTTTCCTCAACCAGATCAATAAAAATAAATTTCTCAAATAGTCACACTATTTAGAAATTAATAATTGAGAACACTAGAATCATTAAAATTCATAATGCTTCTACTATTAGTCAATACATAGAAATAAATGCATTCTTTTTTGGGAATGAATAGATGTCATTGATGGTATTTCTATTTCATGTGACATTTATATGGATAAATCATGATCTATTAAGGAATTTTCTTCTTAGTGAAAAAACATAGATGATAGAACATTTGGTTCTCTAGATAACTAGATTGATGATTTTGTTATCAAGTTAAACATGGTTCAGGATGAGAAATATAGTCTTGTCAATAAACTGAATGTTTTTATGAAATAATTATAGTATTTGAAAAATTCATCTCTTTCAAGAATGGAATTAGTTTCAATTTAGACTAAATATCAAGAATTATGATAAAATTCATTGTTAAATCGCTATTTTGATGCATTTAAGAGAGATTTAGATGATCATTTTTGAAAATTGATATTATAACCTGTCTATAATATAGATTTTAATATTTAAAATGGTACTTCAGAAGTCAATTTTCATCAATTAAAGGAGTTATTAGTTGGTCAACGGCTTCTTATTGTGCACCTCAAAAATAAATTTATCCTATTAGAAGGTTTCACAATATCACATCAGTAATGGTTGATATGAATGAAAAACATTAGAATCATTATTGAAATTGTACACCCTTATCAGTTCAAAGATATAATTAGATATATCTTTTTGGTAAAATCAATTCATGTGATCCTAACATCTAGATTCTTCTAAATATGTTCAGTGATATGTTATCCCAGTTTTTGAAGATAGTGGAAAATCTACATGAATTTTCCAAAGTAAATTTTGTTTAAAATATTAACATATGTAAAAATATATGAATTGTTATATGGAAATTGGAATAAATCATTTAAGAATGGTAACAGGGGAGAGTGGATGACTTAAAATAGATTTTTAAGTGCCTCAGGCTCCACCAGAGCCAGAATAAGAAGTCAATCCTAACCAAAACCATTCACCTTTATCCAAATTTGTGGTCTTAATTTTTTTAGTCATTCCAAAATATATATTATACTTCTATACTTTTTATAATAATTTTTGATTTTTTTTATTTAGTGCATTTTTTCTATATTTTATTGGATCTCTATCATTACTATTAGACCCCATATCCTATTTATCAAAATAATACAATATAAACATTCATTTATTATTTTGTGAAAGATTAAAAGTTTTTAATCCATTTTCTTATTGTTTATTATTTGATATTAGGAAAATGCAAGGAAGGTTGGGTAAACACAATATTAAAACTCAAAATTAAAATATTTTTAAAAAATAAAAAAAGTTATGGGAAATCAAAATATCACTATGATAACATTAATATTTAAGGAAGAAATTATTTTCAAAAAATTAATATTTTTCAGTGTTTAAAAAATTTGTTCATAAATTAATTTTTATGGATTTTGTGATCACAAAAAGGGGGAGATTGTTGTACATGTATTATCTCAACAATAAACTAAAACTATTAATTATTTTGATTCTCACAAATACCCTTGTTTGTATTATTATTGATAATAATTTTTTTATATAATGAAATTAATATTAATTTAAATCATTATTCTAGAATTATATTCATGCTTTTAATTCAGAAGAAATATTTTTTAAAATGTTAAAAATAAATTTTAGTATATTTTGTAAACACAGTTTATACACTTCATTGATAATCTTAATGTAAGAAATAACCCTATTATTATAAAATCACGTGAGGAATGTACCCTACATTCAAAAAATTAGGTATGGATCATAAAATCATTGTTTTAATAAGTGAAAGTTTAAAGAACCTTATGTTTGGATGAAACCTTATATTTTTTGAGATTAATTTTTGGTTATGAAAACCAACGTATGTAAGGAAGCATATGATTGAGAAACAAAAATAAGGTTCATCAAATGTTATTTTATGTTCAACAACACATTGTGAACCTTACGTTTAGGGAATTAACACTTTGTATTTAACCCCCTTGTTTGGTATTTTTTTCATTATTTAATTGAACCCTATGATTGAATATTCAACACATAATTTTTAAATCCAAAATTCTATATGATATTTATTTAATGGTCTTGATGGAATTAAATATCTGAAAAATTCTCATTTATGACTGAATCAAAGATCATTTATGATTAATTTAATGAATAATTTTCATCGATGAAAATTACTCATATTCTTTAATAATTTTATAGCACCCCTGATTATTTCAGATTTGAATATTTGTGATCAATCATGTGAATTTTTGGGATCTGGAATAATAATGGAAGATACAAGAAATAATATTATTTAGGAATTTATTTGGATATATACATTCTCACATAAACCTGTATTCTTGTGAATATCATTTATAGTGATTCTGCATCAAATGATCACCTCTGTTATTTATTAAAGAGGATACACATTTAATGTTCAACATTTTATACCTCGTCTATCTGTTAGAGTACTATTTCTATTTGTTGATACTACAATTGAAGATAATTTGAAACTAGGATCTCTTATGAGTAATTCTTCCTTAATGAAATTCATTTTTTATGAAGAATATCCATCAAATATCAATTTGATACTATAAAAATTGTAAGGATAAACCCAAACCATCATCAAATAATATAATTTTTATTTATTGGAGTAAAAAAATTGTATTTTGAAGTGGATTATTTATCAATTTTTGGTACTAAGGTATGGATAATCATTGCCCTCTAAGAAACCGGAAGGCTATACTTTTAGCCTTGTTATAACGCGGAAAGCTTCTTGGATATAGTTTATGATTTATGGCCTTGTGACAATAGGAAATTTCCACTTAAATTCACCATGCTCGTATATAGCGTATTGGGGGACTTCGCTAGGGGATATTTTTTCCATAAATAAATTTAAAATTGATGTGTTCATTGATTCTGTATAATATAATGCACATATTTTATATAGAAGAAAACAATATATATCTATATAAATCCAAAAGGAAGTAAAGATTCATAATTTTTGAAGTTTATCCAATGTACACAATCCCCCCACCTTGTGTATTATTTTTATTATTATGACTTAGCATTTTATTCCCTTAGTAGGATTTATATCTCACTACATTCTTATGATGACTCCTTGTAATACCATATTGGTTTAAGTGAGTGTCGGTTAAGGATGTTTTTAATAAAAAGAATGTTTCTAGTATTTTAAATTGTTATGTTATGTTCCTAATTCCCGAATTCACTATACATTTTAGTCATCCAGGTTGTATTAGTTGTATCCTTTCTTAATAAATCATGTATTAATTTAAATTAAAGATCATAGTCAATATAGTTTTTATCAATGAAAATGTTTTTTTTTGAATTTTTGGGATTAAGATTTTAAAACTCTATAGAATCTATTAGGGATAATACATGTTATAAGAAAACAACAAATAATACTGTTAATTATAGACTTTGTGGTTTATTATTCAAATATATCAATTTATAGAATCTAAAATTGGATGATTCTCATGAATAAATGTATATAGGGGTAACACATGAAAACATCGCATTGAGATAGAATCAATTGGGAACCAGTGTTTGACAATGATCCTTGATGCACAAAATTTCTAACACTCCTTACAGATATGAATTATTAAATTTATATGCTCCTTATTAACTATTATTTTGGGAACAAAAAGCACCCATAATAATATATGTTAGGATATTGATCATGGATAACATAGATTGAAGCCTATAAATTCATATGCTAAATAAATAAATGTAATATTTAATTAATCCCATTAATGACATTAAATTACCATTTTTTTGTTTAATAGTTTAATATACCCATGCCTAAATTTCTTTCTATTCTAACCAATGGCCATAAATAATAGGAATCAGCTAAAAAATTCATGTGACTGGAAATGTGATGACTGCCCAAAACAAATACCCATCCTAATGGGAGAGATAATTCTAGACATTATGGTGATACTCTTTTTGATAAACCAATTTATGAATATAATTCTATATATGGAGGATACACATGATCCCCCATACAAACTACCAATTGTAAATTGAAATTTTTATGCAAAAATGTCTCCAAATTTAAATAGATCATATGATCAAATAATTGGGGAAAATGGATCAACTCCCTTGAGAAGATCATATCTATACATCAATGTTTCGAATAAGAGAACATTTTTTCTGTTTTTTATCATATAGAAGGAGAAGATGACCAGTTATGTACATTTATCAAGAACATTAAATCATATTGAATAGTTTGAAGATTTTGGATACAAATAATTACATAATTTTTTTGTTAAATATGTTCCTCACACTTAGTTAATTATAATGAATATGGATTTATTTTCCCTTATAAAGTAGGATGATGAATATTTATCAGTGTACTTGGAAAACATCAATAGAATTTCATGATTTTAATTCCATTTTTTCATTACACCCAAATTCATGGTTGACAGCCTTTTGGTAAGCTAAAACCTAGTATATGAAAATCCATATCAATATATAAAATCTCTTAGATTTTAAGAAATTTTCTTATGTTCAATCAAAGTAAAAAATTGAGATCAGTTAATCTCAAGGGTATCATGGGGTATGTAGTAGAATCTAGAGTTTAATTCGGTCAGTCCAATGTTAATATATAGTGGTTGGAATAAAATTCGAAATCCCACTGGCCAAAGGTGATGAAAGAAACACCCCAGAAATTTCATATGGTGCATGAGGAACTGATTTTCTACGGGAAGGAAGGTTACCTATATAGTGATTTCCAATAGGTGAAACCCACTAATGATTTGGAGGAGAGGAATGTAATTTTCAACCCTAAATACATGTTTATTTTTCCAAGTGAAAAGAACTAGAGAACTATTCAATCCAATTCACTATACTGATTGTTTTAGAAATAACACAAAATCTCCAAGGTAGTTAGGGATAGCTTTCAACATCACAATTACTGAGTTGGATCAAAAACATTATGTGGTGAATGGTATGGTAGGTATTCATTCATGAATAGTAAACATAATTTTTTATTCTGGGTCTACACATTCCTTCATTACACAAAATATCAGTTGAACTATTCAAACAACACCATAAACAATGGAAATTTAGGTATCATTGAAAAAAAATGGGGAAATTATTTGTAACATCATGGGTAAATAAATAATATTACATTATAATGTTTATCAATATTTGTGAATAAAATGTTTATATTACTTTAAATGGAATGCTATTCTCCATGGCGTACTTAATACGCAACAATGAGTTTCATTGAAATCTTACATTGCACACTAATAATATAATAATATTATAATAGTTAACACCTAACGGTTGTAATGGAAGGAATGAACAGAAATAACTAAAAAATGATTACATATGTTTGTTAAATATTTTTACATTTATCCAATAAATTTTAGAGGCTTAAAATCCAAATTAATCTAATTTTTAGAATAAATACTCTTATATTTTTATAAGATTGTTTTACAGCCTTTTAATGGAGAACCTTTTTAAATATAAATTTTGACAATTTTAGAAGCTATTTTTGTCAAAATAAACTTATTCGTTGTGATTGGGACATTTAAATTTTCATTTGTTAATTTTTTTGGTATTTATCTGACAATGTTCATTTTTTTAATTAATAGTGAAAAATACTGCATTTTACATCAAAACTGCTTTTTCATCTAATTTAAATATATTGATAGATTATCTTTTTAATTGGTTTTAAAGTGTAACTGGAATATATTTTTACCATTTAATTCAATGGTGGCCATTATAATTAATTTCACTTTGAAAATGGACATAAACAAGTGCCAAACGTTATATAGATATTGCTTCAAAAAAACCAGCTATTTGTTTTGACAACTGGAATTATTTTTAAATTAATTATTTCAATTTCTATGATTGGAATTTGGTGAAATGGATTCGATATTTTGAATTAGAAGTTCCAAATTTTGTAATTAAGAGTCTTTTTTTGGACATTATGAATAGTAACGATGGTAATTATCTTTAATTTTCGTGATTAATTAGTAATTGGGTAGTTAAGGATAATAAAATAATATCATAATAACAATAAATGACCCCAACTTGTGTCCAAATGCTACTGGATGCGTCATGGCCGACCATGGTACGCCTTGTGTCAAACATTTGGACCCCATGGAATCACTTTTGGTGATAATGACACTTTATCATTTTATTTTTAAAGAATGGAAAATATAACAAAAGTATGTATCACCAAAATAAAACAATTTTATTTTTGTATATGCAAAGAATATCTTTGACTATAAATATTAATTGGAAAGATAAAAATATTTCCTACATCATATTATTTTTTTATAATTTTTAGATATTAAATAAATTAATTTATTTATGACACCGTGATGATGCAACTATTACCTCATTAATGAACGATTTAAATAAAATGAAAAGACAATTTAAAATCTAAGACATAAACATGGAAATAACCTCTTGTATGAGTATATTTTGAACCCTTATCACCATATCCTTTATATATATTAATGTGGGACCTTTAAAATTCAAAAATCATTTTAAAAAAGTAACATTTCTTGACATTCCATGAGTGCCCCTCCTCCCTCTCATAAAATACCCCTACCACTATCTCCTTACACACACCTCTCAAAAATTTGGATCGGCGAAACCCTGCCCATTTAATCTCTCCAAATACCTCTCTTAATCATTTAATCCTCAACCTAGGCAGAATGCTCTTCAAGAAACCATTTTGGTTCAAACCAAAGGGAGTTACCCGATTTAAAGGTAATGTCTTCTCTTATGTTCTTTTGATTTATTTTGCTTATCCAACCCCATAAAATATTTTTATTCCATTATTTTGTAACAAAACCATTATCTTAAATATACTAGGATGTTTTTATAAGATGTATTCGATCTACACTTACACACACATCCGTCAAATGGTTAAAGAACATACTGTCTCTGTGGATGGCGAATTACTACCTCACGAAATGATGATTGTTCAACATTATTTTAACAACTTTAAAAGAGTAAATTATGATGTCACTATATTTTATATATTATATATATGGTATTTATGTTTTGTAAATTTTTCTGTATTTTATATTTAATACATACCTTTATTATTTGCATGTTGTGCAAATGCGATAATTTCATTTTAGGAAGTGTGGAATACCGCCCCCTCAAGTGATGTGACTCGTTTATGAAATACCTGGAATGTATAAAGAATTAATTTAGTGAACTTATGTGACCTATATAACGTATATATTATACTGGAATTATAATATATATCTCTATCAATTATTTTTAATTCCCTTAATATGACAAAGAAATGAAAGTAGCGTTCATGCGTACGTACGACCTACCGTCTCCATGAACAGTGCATTCATTTATTTTTATCTCAAAATGTTACTGAATAGTATAAAATTAATATATACTGGATATATATAATATTTAAATCATTAATACTATTCTAGAGATGATGTACTTATAACTACATGGACAATTCTTTTCAAACAAGATCATCTTTGACTCATGTACCAAACATCGACAAAAACATCTGATATGAACTCACATAATTAACTAACTATTATAACATTATAATATGTTATATGAATTGAATAATAAGATTTAAATGAGGTCCTTAAGAAATTATAAATTGACAAAATTTTATTATATATGAATATAATGAAATGAACAAGATAAGTCAGACTTGAGGTAAGGGATCTTACCTCTCTCTTTCTTTTTAAGTACCCTCCTTTATATCATTTCTTTTAAAATCATATTTCTTATGTTTGGGGATGTTCTTTTGTATCCCTTATTCATTAACTTTTATGATAATTCTAGACATTATGGTGATACTCTTTTTGATAAACCAATTTATGAATATAATCTTATATATGGAGGATACACATGATCCCCCATACAAACTACCAATTGTAAATTGAAATTTTTATGCAAAAATGTCTCCAAATTTAAGTAGATCATATGATCAAATAATTGGGGAAAATGGATCAACTCCCTTGAGAAGATCATATCTATACATCAATGTTTCGAATAAGAGAACATTTTTTCTGTTTTTTATCATATAGAAGGAGAAGATGACCAGTTATGTACATTTATCAAGAACATTAAATCATATTGAATAGTTTGAAGATTTTGGATACAAATAATTACATAATTTTTTTGTTAAATATGTTCCTCACACTTAGTTAATTATAATGAATATGAATTTATTTTCCCTTATAAAGTAGGATGATGAATATTTATCAGTGTACTTGGAAAACATAAATAGAATTTCATGATTTTAATTCCATTTTTTCATTACACCCAAATTCATGGTTGACAGCCTTTTGGTAAGCTAAAACCTAGTATATGAAAATCCCTATCAATATATAAAATCTCATAGATTTTAAGAAATTTTCTTATGTTCAATCAAAGTAAAAAATTGAGATCAGTTAATCTCAAGGGTATCATGGGGTATGTAGTAGAATCTAGAGTTTAATTCGGTCAGTCCAATGGTAAAATATAGTGGTTGGAATAAAATTCGAAATCCCACTGGCCAAAGGTGATGAAAGAAACACCCCAGAAATTTCATATGGTGCATGAGGAACTGATTTTCTATGGGAAGGAAGGTTACCTATATAGTGATTTCCAATAGGTGAAACCCACTAATGATTTGGAGGAGAGGAATGTAATTTTCAACCCTAAATACATGTTTATTTTTCCAAGTGAAAAGAACTAGAGAACTATTCAATCCAATTCACTATACTGATTGTTTTAGAAATAACACAAAATCTCCAAGGTAGTTAGGGATAGCTTTCAACATCACAATTACTGAGTTGGATCAAAAACATTATGTGGTGAATGGTATGGTAGGTATTCATTCATGAATAGTAAACATAATTTTTTATTCTGGTTCTACACATTCCTTCATTACACAAAATATCAGTTGAACTATTCAAACAACACCATAAATAATGGAAATTTAGGTATCATTGAAAAAAAATGGGGAAATTATTTGTAACATCATGGGTAAATAAATAATATTACATTATAATGTTTATCAATATTTGTGAATAAAATGTTTATATTACTTTAAATGGAATGCTATTCTCCATGGCGTACTTAATACGCAACAATGAGTTTCATTGAAATCTTACATTGCACACTAATAATATAATAATATTATAATAGTTAACACCTAACGGTTTTAATGGAAGGAATGAACAGAAATAACTGAAAAATGATTACATATGTTTGTTAAATATTTTTACATTTATCCAATAAATTTTAGAGGCTTAAAATCCAAATTAATCTAATTTTTAGAATAAATACTCTAATATTTTTATAAGATTGTTTTACCGCCTTTTAATGGAGAACCTTTTTAAATATAAATTTTGACAATTTTATAAGCTATTTTTTTCAAAATAAACTTATTCTTTATGATTGGGACATTTAAATTTTCATTTGTTAATTTTTTTGGTATTTATCTGACAATGTTCATTTTTTTAATTAATTGTGAAAAATACTGCATTTTACATCAAAACTGCTTTTTCATCTAATTTAAATATATTGATAGATTATCTTTTTAATTGGTTTTAAAGTGTAACTGGAATATATTTTTACCATTTAATTCAATGGTGGCCATTAGAATTAATTTCACTTTGAAAATGGACATAAACAAGTGCCAAACGTTTTATAGATATTGCTTCAAAAAAACCAGCTATTTGTTTTGACAACAGGAATTATTTTTAAATTAATTATTTCAATTTCTATGATTGGAATTTGGTGAAATGGATTCTATATTTTGAATTAGAAGTTCGAAATTTTGTAATTAAGAGTCTTTTTTTGGACATTATGAATAGTAACGATGGTAATTATCTTTAATTATCGTGATTAATTAGTAATTGGGTAGTTAAGGATAATAAAATAATATCATAATAACAATAAATGACCCCAACATGTGTCCAAATGCTACTGGATGCGTCATGGCCGACCATGGGATTCCTTGTGTCAAACATTTGGACCCCATGGAATCACTTTTGGTGATAGTGACACTTTATCATTTTATTTTTAAAGAATGGAAAATATAACAAAAGTATGTATCACCAAAATAAAACAATTTTATTTTTTTATATGCAAAGAATATCTTTGACTATAAATATTAATTGGAAAGATAAAAATATTTCCTACATCATATTATTTTTTTATAATTTTTAGATATTAAATAAATTAATTTATTTATGACACCATGATGATGCAACTATTACCTCATTAATGAACGATTTAAATAAAATGAAAAGACAATTTAAAATCTAAGACATAAACATGGAAATAACCTCTTGTATGAGTATATTTTGAACCCTTATCACCATATCCTTTATATATATTAATGTGGGACCTTTAAAATTCAAAAATCATTTTAAAAAAGTAACATTTCTTGACATTCCATGAGTGCCCCTCCTCCCTCTCATAAAATACCCCTACCACTATCTCCTTACACACACCTCTAAAAAATTTGGATCGGCGAAACCCTGCCCATTTAATCTCTCCAAATACCTCTCTTCATCATTTAATCCTCAACCTAGGCAGAATGCTCTTCAAGAAACCATTTTGGTTCAAACCAAAGGGAGTTACCCGATTTAAAGGTAATGTCTTCTCTTATGTTCTTTTGATTTATTTTGCTTATCCAACCCCATAAAATATTTTTATTCCATTATTTTGTAACAAAACCATTATCTTAAATATACTAGGATGTTTTTATATGATGTATTCGATCTACACTTACACACACATCCGTCAAATGGTTAAAGAACATACTGTCTCTGTGGATGGCGAATTACTACCTCACGAAATGATGATTGTTCAACATTATTTTAACAACTTTAAAAGAGTAAATTATGATGTCACTATATTTTATATATGATATATATGGTATTTATGTTTTCTAAATTTTTCTGTATTTTATATTTAATACATACCTTTATTATTTGCATGTTGTGCAAATGCGATAATTTCATTTTAGGAAGTGTGGAATACCGCCCCCTCAAGTGATGTGACTCGTTTATGAAATACCTGGAGTGTATAAAGAATTAATTTAGTGAACTTATGTGACCTATATAACATATATATTATACTGGAATTATAATATATATCTCTATCAATTATTTTTAATTCCCTTAATATGAAAAAGAAATGAAAGTAGCGTTCATGCGTACGTACGACCTACCGTCTCCATGAACGGTGCATTCATTTATTTTTATCTCAAAATGTTACGGAATAGTATAAAATTAATATATACTGGATATATATAATATTTAAATCATTAATACTATTCTAGAGATGATGTACTTATAACTACATGGACAATTCTTTTCAAACAAGATCATCTTTGACTCATGTACCAAACATCGACAAAAACATCTGATATGAACTCACATAATTACCTAACTATTATAACATTATAATATGTTATATGAATTGAATAATAAGATTTAAATGAGGTCCTTAAGAAATTATAAATTGACTAAATTTTATTATATATGAATATAATGAAATGAACAAGATAAGTCAGACTTGAGGTAAGGGATCATACCTCTCTCTTTCTTTTTAAGTACCCTCCTTTATATCATTTCTTTTAAGATCATATTTCTTATGTTTGGGGATGTTCTTTTGTATCCCTTATTCATTAACTTTTATGATAATTCTAGACATTATGGTGATACTCTTTTTGATAAACCAATTTATGAATATAATTCTATATATGGAGGATACAGATGATCCCCCATACAAACTACCAATTGTAAATTGAAATTTTTATGCAAAAATGTCTCCAAATTTAAGTAGATCATATGATCAAATAATTGGGGAAAATGGATCAACTCCCTTGAGAAGATCATATCTATACATCAATGTTTCGAATAAGAGAACATTTTTTCTGTTTTTTATCATATAGAAGGAGAAGATGACCAGTTATGTACATTTATCAAGAACATTAAATCATATTGAATAGTTTCAAGATTTTGGATACAAATAATTACATAATTTTTTTTGTTAAATATGTTCCTCACACTTAGTTAATTATAATGAATATGGATTTATTTTCCCTTATAAAGTAGGATGATGAATATTTATCAGTGTACTTGGAAAACATAAATAGAATTTCATGATTTTAATTCCATTTTTTCATTACACCCAAATTCACGGTTGACAGCCTTTTGGTAAGCTAAAACCTAGTATATGAAAATCCATATCAATATATAAAATCTCATAGATTTTAAGAAATTTTCTTATGTTCAATCAAAGTAAAAAATTGAGATCAGTTAATCTCAAGGGTATCATGGGGTATGTAGTAGAATCTAGAGTTTAATTCGGTCAGTCCAATGGTAAAATATAGTGGTTGGAATAAAATTCGAAATCCCACTGGCCAAAGGTGATAAAAGAAACACCCCAGAAATTTCATATGGTGCATGAGGAACTGATTTTCTATGGGAAGGAAGGTTACCTATATAGTGATTTCCAATAGGTGAAACCCACTAATGATTTGGAGGAGAGGAATGTAATTTTCAACCCTAAATACATGTTTATTTTTCCAAGTGAAAAGAACTAGAGAACTATTCAATCCAATTCACTATACTGATTGTTTTAGAAATAACACAAAATCTCCAAGGTAGTTAGGGATAGCTTTCAACATCACAATTACTGAGTTAGATCAAAAACATTATGTGGTGAATGGTATGGTAGGTATTCATTCATGAATAGTAAACATAATTTTTTATTCTGGTTCTACACATTCCTTCATTACACAAAATATCAGTTGAACTATTCAAACAACACCATAAATAATGGAAATTTAGGTATCATTGAAAAAAAATGGGGAAATTATTTGTAACATCATGGGTAAATAAATAATATTACATTATAATGTTTATCAATATTTGTGAATAAAATGTTTATATTACTTTAAATGGAATGCTATTCTCCATGGCGTACTTAATACGCAACAATGAGTTTCATTGAAATCTTACATTGCACACTAATAATATAATAATATTATAATAGTTAACACCTAACGGTTGTAATGGAAGGAATGAACAGAAATAACTGAAAAATGATTACATATGTTTGTTAAATATTTTTACATTTATCCAATAAATTTTAGAGGCTTAAAATCCAAATTAATCTAATTTTTAGAATAAATACTCTAATATTTTTATAAGATTGTTTTACCGCCTTTAAATGGAGAACCTTTTTAAATATAAATTTTGACAATTTTATAAGCTATTTTTGTCAAAATAAACTTATTCTTTATGATTGGTACATTTAAATTTTCATTTGTTAATTTTTTTGGTATTTATCTGACAATGTTAATTTTTTTAATTAATTGTGAAAAATACTGCATTTTACATCAAAACTGCTTTTTCATCTAATTTAAATATATTGATAGATTATATTTTTAATTGGTTTTAAAGTGTAACTGGAATATATTTTTACCATTTAATTCAATGGTGGCCATTAGAATTAATTTCACTTTGAAAATGGACATAAACAAGTGCCAAACGTTTTATAGATATTGCTTCAAAAAAACCAGCTATTTGTTTTGACAATAAAAATTATTTTTAAATTAATTATTTCAATTTCTATGATTGGAATTTGGTGAAATGGATTATATATTTTGAATTAGAAGTTCCAAATTTTGTAATTAAGAGTCTTTTTTTGGACATTATGAATAGTAACGATGGTAATTATCTTTAATTATCGTGATTAATTAGTAATTGGGTAGTTAAGGATAATAAAATAATATCATAATAACAATAAATGACCCCAACATGTGTCCAAATGCTACTGGATGCGTCATGGCCGACCATGGGATGCCTTGTGTCAAACATTTGGACCCCATGGAATCACTTTTGGTGATAGTGACACTTTATCATTTTATTTTTAAAGAATGGAAAATATAACAAAAGTATGTATCACCAAAATAAAACAATTTTATTTTTGTATATGCAAAGAATATCTTTGACTATAAATATTAATTGGAAAGATAAAAATATTTCCTACATCATATTATTTTTTTATAATTTTTAGATATTAAATAAATTAATTTATTTATGACACCATGATGATGCAACTATTACCTCATTAATGAACGATTTAAATAAAATGAAAAGACAATTTAAAATCTAAGACATAAACATGGAAATAACCTCTTGTATGAGTATAGTTTGAACCCTTATCACCATATCCTTTATATATATTAATGTGGGACCTTTAAAATTCAAAAATCATTTTAAAAAAGTAACATTTCTTGACATTCCATGAGTGCCCCTCCTCCCTCTCATAAAATACCCCTACCACTATCTCCTTACACACACCTCTCAAGAATTTGGATCGGCGAAACCCTGCCCATTTAATCTCTCCAAATACCTATCTTCATCATTTAATCCTCAACCTAGGCAGAATGCTCTTCAAGAAACCATTTTGGTTCAAACCAAAGGGAGTTACCCGATTTAAAGGTAATGTCTTCTCTTATGTTCTTTTGATTTATTTTGCTTATCCAACCCCATAAAATATTTTTATTCCATTATTTTGTAACAAAACCATTATCTTAAATATAATAGGATGTTTTTATAAGATGTATTCGATCTACACTTACACACACATCCGTCAAATGGTTAAAGAACATACTGTCTCTGTGGATGGCGAATTACTACCTCACGAAATGATGATTGTTCAACTTTATTTTAACAACTTTAAAAGAGTAAATTATGATGTCACTATATTTTATATATGATATATATGGTATTTATGTTTTCTAAATTTTTCTGTATTTTATATTTAATACATACCTTTATTATTTGCATGTTGTGCAAATGTGATAATTTCATTTTAGGAAGTGTGGACTACTGCCCCCTCAAGTGATGTGACTCGTTTATGAAATACCTGGAATGTATAAAGAATTAATTTAGTGAACTTATGTGACCTATATAACATATATATTATACTGGAATTATAATATATATCTCTATCAATTATTTTTAATTCCATTAATATGTCAAAGAAATGAAAGTAGCGTTCATGCGTACGTACGAACTACCGTCTCCATGAACGGTGCATTCATTTATTTTTATCTCAAAATGTTACGGAATAGTATAAAATTAATATATACTGGATATATATAATATTTAAATCATTAATACTATTCTAGAGATGATGTACTTATAACTACATGGACAATTCTTTTCAAACAAGATCATCTTTGACTCATGTGCCAAACATCGACAAAAACATCTGATATGAACTCACATAATTAACTAACTATTATAACATTATAATATGTTATATGAATTGAATAATAAGATTTAAATGAGGTCCTTAAGAAATTATAAATTGACTAAATTTTATTATATATGAACATAATGAAATGAACAAGATAAGTCAGACTTGAGGTAAGGGATCTTACCTCTCTCTTTATTTTTAAGTACCCTCCTTTATATCATTTCTTTTAAGATCATATTTCTTATGTTTGGGGATGTTCTTTTGTATCCCTTATTCATTAACTTTTATGATAATTTGATTAGAGGACCTATTTTATCTCATGAATCCCTTTTTGGAAGTTTTATGTTGCGCCGTTAGACTGCCGGATTTTCATAAGGGGGTTTTCATCTCACTTTTTATTCCCGTGAGATTCATGCTACATTTTCCACTATTTAATTTTGTGTGGTTCATGTACTGCCCATTATTTTACAATTTGTATAATATACTCTCATTTATGGGTTTTTACATCTTCATTGTATGACCCTTCTTTCATGGGGTGTACGTTTCGAAAGTTGCCCAAATCGGTAAGGGAACCTTTCACATTCCTCTTTTTAAAGACTTATTTTGTTATGTATTTTAATTTACATATTTTTATATGGGGATATGTTCTTATATATTCTTATTGATTTAAATTTTATTTCCAAGTTATGAGATACCATTTTCTCTCTCATCAACTAATTTTATGAATTTTAATGTGACGCTGTTAGGCTGTCGAATTTTACCAAGGAATCTTCTTAACCCAATTTCGATTTCTTTGGGTTCAACATGTAGTTATTGAATATGTAATCCTTTGAATATGTGTGAATGAAATTTGATTTTTTTACACTTAATATCCACTTATATTGGGTGTACTTATATTTTTCACACATAATTATGAGATTGATTTACCCTTAATTTAAGGATACCTTTCTTATAAGGGATTTCATCTCATTTTACATTTCTATTTAGAATTAATTTTTGTTATGCACCAATTCACTCTTATATGGTGTATATACTGTCCTTTGGAATATTATATCATGAATCCATTTATTCTCATGATATTATAATGTTCTGATTAAATGTTATTCCTAAATTATTGTATTCAAGTGTCTCTCATTTTGTTAAAAACCATTTAACAAAAATATCGTTTTAAATGTTTTAAAGATTTATTCTTACAAATATTTCTATTTAATATCCATGCTTTAAAAGTAGTTTTAAATATTTATTTATATGGATATTAATGGTTTAAAATGTTAAAATCTTCAAAGTGGTATGGGACACTTTGATTCAAAAATCTCTTTATTAAATTTTTTAAATGGTTTTGAAAATGATTTTTAGAATGGATTCATTATCTCAATATCATAAAATGTTATATTGCAATGTGGGAATGTTATGTTTCCTTTATGCATGTTTTATGTGATATGATTATTTTATGGATCTTGGGCATTGTTTATGAATATGGGTGGTTCCGTCATAAACTATGGGCGGGTGAGCCCGATATAGATCTCCAATGCATTGGGTAACGTGAAGGGGTTAAACGCTAATGTTTCTCCAATGAGATTTAGGGAATACACTATATTGGGTATTCCAAACATAACCATGAGGGTTACTCCCTATGTAATAATGTCATGTATGCCTCAAGTTACATTTTTGTCTTATGATTTCTATGAGTTATTCGTAAATATTATGATTTCATGAGGTATGTTAAAGTGCTTATGTTTTATGAGTAAAGTATGATTTCATTGACTATTATGTATAAATGGAATGATGTTTTCTTTTCCGTATTTTTATAACCCTTAATGTTATTTTTATGCTCATCCCATGTTTTTGAAATGTTTTTCACAGGACATAATGTTGAATAGGGTCAAGGATGGGATCATGGAAATGTCAGGCTGTCTAAAAGAAGGAACTAGACCTGAGTCTTTTGTTCTATAGTTTTTATTTAGTTAAAAAATGGAAACTTAGTAGATGTGTCTACTCAGTAATCTTTGAGATGCAATAGTTATGTCCTAATTCTCTAAAACTCTAAACCTAAAATGATCCTCAATGTGAATAATTCAATTTAATTCAAGATTATGTAAGCTTTAATGCTGGGTCCTTATATTATTGCATCCCATGTTCATTATTCAAAACCTACAATGAAAATCACCCCAATAGCATAGATTAAGTGCTATACATTATTACATTAGGATAAGATACATTAAATCACATCAAATTGGACTGAATGGCTATTTAGTCTTATTATACAAGATATATATATATATATATATATGAAATTAAAATTATATTTTTGAGATAAAAATAAAAAAATCACTAAGGACAATATTATTACACATAGAGTAACCCTACATACAAATCATAAAATTGTTCATAGAAACCTGGTGAATGATAAAGATATGAAAGGGGTGATCTCAAATGCTCTATAAGTATTAATTACAACGAAATGTATCATAAATAAGAATAAGAATGTATGTAATGGTAAATAATTATGAAAAAATATAATTAATCATTAAAATGAACATAAAATGTCGAAAATAAAAGATGATAAAATAATTATATATAAATTATCACATAGTCTAGAAAAACATAACTATTTTCATTGTACAAATCAGATAATCAAATAGAAATTAGTTAAATTTTTTATAATGATGGAATTTCTAATGACAGACATCTAAAAAATAATATTGAGGATTTGGGTCATGAATCTAAAACTATTAGGGCTTAATGAAAATAATATTACATCGTCAGAACATTGTGCGAAGAATCTATTAAACTGGAAATGATTTGGCCAACACCCAGTCTTGTTTGTCAAATAAGAACTGCCAATTAATCGAGGGACTATAATGGGACCCACACATCACATACTGAGTCTAATAATTCCATCATATGAATTATGTGATATAAAACCAATATATACATTTTTATTGAAATTATAATTCTAAATTTAAATAATTATCCAAATTAATTAAACATAATCATAAATTGTCCAGAGTAGTATATTGAATGGTATCAAAAAAGTAAAAGCTAATAAATATCTATTAAATAGAATATGGGAGATGGTATCAAAATAGATCAATCCTAGTAACGTATAATGTTTATCAAATGATATTGACATAGAGAGAAATACATTAAATGAGATCATTTCAAAATTCATGAGGAAAATTATCCATAAACATTTTGAAGTGCCGCACACCACTTTGAAATAATTATTTTATAAGATATATGAACAAATAAAATTAAATAAAACATATTATATAATTATAATAAAATTAACCATGATATAACATGTCAAAGGAACAATATATACACCACATGACAAAAATAATTTGTTGACAATTCATATATCTCATAGAAGTAAATGTGATATATAAAACCCATTTTTTCATGATTCTATTTAGTGTAGAATTCATTAACCCCATTTATTGTCAGAATTCATTAACCCCATTTATAATAGATTAAATAAAGTTATTAATTCTTTAAATTACCATATTAATAATTATAATATCTTATATAATCCTTTAATAACATCATTCAACCCATTTATTAGTCATATTTTATTATCATCCCTATTTTAGGTGTGTTCCATTAATAGTTTCATGATCAATTCATTTCAATAAAATTATTTATGTTCCCATAAAATTAGATTACAAATATAAAACTATAATTAAGTAGTTTAAATTCAATTCATGATTTATAAATGGTATAAAATATAAAAAAATATTATTCCTGGAGGCGAGTAACAAGAATAACTTGGATAATAGTGTCAATTATTTGAATAAAAGGCCGTGATAAAAGGGGTGGATATAAGATATTACATTTAAAACATAAAATTACTTTATTTACATTATTATTTAATTATTATTCCTTGAGGGGAGAATATATGAGGAGAAAGTGAAAGATGAAATGGAAAATGTGGATGTGCTTTGAAAGAATTACATCTTCGATACCACCTCCTTTAAAGACCATTGATGTCCTTGGATTAGGTGATATGGTGAGATAGAAAAAAAAAATTAAACTGGGAGAGTTTATTGGATTGGTTTTTAATGATATTTTAGGATATAAAAGTCTTTTTGGGTATAAATGGGGTGGTGAGGTGCGGTAATATTACTTGGGGAAAGGTGGGTTTTAGTGATATAAATATTAGATATTTATATATAAATCCAACCACATTGATGAGGAAATAATTCCAATGAAAAATTATTGAAGTTAATATTATGAATTCTGGATACGGTTGATCCACACCTCAACCATCTATTAAATGTTGTATATTTTATTGGTATTTAAATCTCTTACCATTATAACTTTAAGTTGATTAATTTTCTCACCAATACCTTTGGAATTTTTTTTCTAAGGTATCATTCTTATGAATAAAATTGAGAAAGACCATAAAGGATAATATTTAGCTTCTGATTAATAATACGGAATCCATTTTACTAAATTCAAATCAAATAATATCTAAAGGTACATTTTAAATTAATCCCGAAGACATAATGAAAAAGTGGGGTTTTAAATTTAAAATTTCGAAAGACGGAAAATTTGTTATATCGAATATCATAGTGATATTGATTGAAAATATATAAATTGTATTTAATGACGTATAATTGAACTAATTATACTTTAAAATATATTTAATATATAATTTAATTATGTAAATAAATTAGATGAAAAAATAATTCAAATTAAATGCTTTATTTTTTACTATTAATAAAAACATGATACCTTTTAAAAATTACCAAAGTTACCCAAAAGATAATTTTTATATACCAATAAAAAAAATAAAGATAAATTTTTTTCAAAAAAATAGTTTAAGTGTCAAAATGTATATTTGAAAAATGTATGCCATCAAAAAGCGAGAAAACTGCCTTTAGAAATTTTTAGCCTTTCTACTAAAATTTGATTTATTTTTATCAGTACCCTATAAAGCATATTGGATGAATTTTAAATCAGTTATTGAATAGATGGCATGAAAATCATAAAAATATTTTACTAATAGTGATTAATTAAATTTTTAAACATAAAATTTCAATGTGTTTATAAAAATAGTAATTTATAAAAACATATCAGTAATGTTTTACTGGTTATCAATTTTAATTAAAATTAATCAATACCAAATTAATTCATTTTATAAAAATATAGATACTATATTTTAATAATTTAGTTTATCTCATTAATTGTCATTTTTACAATATCTTGTTGATAACTAGCAATATTAAATAATAATATATGACCATTTGTTTAAGAACAATGTTATTTGTGACATATGCGGTCGAGATAATTAAATTTATGTCATTAGAAACATACTATAAAACCATGTGATTCCACACTCTCTATTCCACCAATAAATTTTTTACCTTGCAATTTGATATTCCATTTTGAAGATCAAATATTGATACATGAAAATTCCTTTTTAGGAATCACACAATGTAAATATGGTTAATTAATAATCCTCTTAATAATAGGGATATGAACATTTGAAAGGAACCATAAAAATTATTCGTTTTAATGGGATAACATTGTTGTGAAGTGGAAACCTGTTCATAGGAGAAAAATATAACCGTCATGTTATGATGGAGTGTGATAGATAACATGTTCATCCTGAATTATACAATCGCAAAATAATAATTCATTGACTTATTAAACAGTCTATTGATATAATTATATGAAAATTAAATAAATTGTGTTTCATTACAAATTCCTTTCATAGAGAAGAGAAATTATATTAATATTTAGAGTAGAAATTGTGATAAATAAACATTCTTGATTTCTTTCCATGTCAAAAACATAATCTCATCCTTTTTTTGTGATTTGATATACATTCATTACATCCATTAAACTAGTAATTGAATGTTTATGATCCGCTTATTTCTTGAATACCATTAATGGATCACAAGATTCACATGTCATTCCTTTTTTCATTACATGTATATATAAAATAACTTGTTAGGAAATTATATATTATATAATCAGCCAAACTTTATCCCCAAAAAAATAATATATACTATTTAATATAATCCATTCCATAAGTAACTAATTTTTTGAATCATCAAAAACATGTATAACCAAATTCCACAACAAAAAGTATTAAGTCAAGGTCACTAATTTTTCAAAAACAAAAGAATATTTTATTACCCAAAAATTACTTATAATTTCACATAACAAATATATTAATAATTTTATAACCATAAAACCCTATTATAAACATGCATGCCTGGAAAAATAAAATATCATATGTCGAATATATTCCACAAATCCATACATGTAGTTAACTAGAAAATATAACATAAACCATGAAATCACTAAAAATTTTCATAGTCTCCAATACCATCGCATAAATATATATTATATATTAATATCTCATCCTAAATCATATATTATTGGTTATAATCCCTAAATCATGTATTTTCCAAATGATCAACTTTTCACTAAATCAGTACACTTGTGATCAATACCATTCAACACGTTCGAAAAAATCCTTAAATGATAAGTATTTTAGTACGATCCTTTTATATATCATGATTATTTTTACAATAGAATCATTTGTAAAATAATTCATTAATCCAAATACAAAAGAATATTAATCAGTATACTTCATTAATAAATCATTATATATGCTTCATCATCTTATTATTTAATACATCCTTCATTTTATTAGACATTTTTAGTCACATTATCTTTTACAGTATAACCATTACTTGTATGAAAAATTATTATTATCTTCCAAACATCATGTAACACCTGAATGATTTTATGAAATATTTTCATTAAATAATTTTAATTCTTCAGTATATTGTGTTGCACAGAATAGTAAATTTAAAGGAACCATGATACTCCCTTAGTATAAAATTACAATTAAATCCTTGGCATTAGGTCAGCGTAATAATTCATAATTTACTTATAAAAATGCACTGGGAATTTATTGGTCATCTATCATTTATAAAATATATAAATAAATTAGATATTTTAAATTGTGAGTGAATTAATATTTTAAATTATATTAATGTGATATATGTATATGTGATATACATAATAAAATATTGTTAAGGTCATCCAATGAATATTTTAGTCATATGGTATGAATAAACCATATTTTATGTATAAAAACCTATATTTTTGGGTAATTTTACATACTTGAATGTTAAACCCCATTTAAATTAATATTTTTACACATTAATAATATTTATATGAAAACATAAACATTTAATTTTTAATTGAGATAAGAAAATTTACATTGGATTAATTTTTGATATATTTCTGATAACATTCGTGATTTGGGGAATAGTAAAAATACAACAAATTTAATGTGAAAACAAAATTTTTCATCAAAATAATTTATTTTTTTCAATAATAAAATTTATTGTTTTTAAATTTTAAATAGAATATATTTTGATTATTCAATATAATTTATGTTATTGGGATTAATTTTATATTGAATTTAGATGTAAACACATTTCAATATTTTGTAATGTTTTAGATTCTGAAAACATGATCTGTATTTCTGAAAGTGGGATTAATTTTAAATTAATTACTATGAATTACGTGTTTATAATTTTGAAAAATGAACACCATATTTTGAGTTTTAGGGTCCAAATTATGTAAACAGGTTTATTTTATTTGTGGGCTCTATGAATAGAAACCTATATAATTTATATTAATACAGATAAAGGGTAAACCTGGTAATGAAGGATAAGTATTGTATTATAAAATTACCCTAAAATATGTCTTAATATCATTGTATGAACGTTCTTCAAAATAAATAATCATTAGTTTGTAATGGTATCCATTTGAAACCACTTGGAATAGATTATGACATTTAATTTATATTATTTAATTAAACATTAAATATATATCACTAAAATATTAATAAATAAATATTTTTACATGAGGTTATAAAAATGTTAATTTCAATTAAAATGACTCATTTTAAAGGTATAATTATTTCCTTTATCATTGTTATTTATTTGAAATTTTTATGAAATAACTAGTTTCTTTTATAGCATTAACATTAATGATGTAAAAATTATTTAATTTATGATAAATCATTAATATAATATTTATTAAAATAATAATACCCATTAAAAGATCCAAACACTTGAAAAAATATTGTTTTTCGTGTATATCACGACAATAATCTTTCAAAAGTCACGTTATAGACCATTTGGAGCCTTATAAAAGTGATTGTGACCATTATATTATTTTATGTAAAGTGATTTCAAGGTTGTCAGCTTCATAATTTTATAATAATAACATTTTAGTTAGTATATTTTTTAGAAGATAAATTTGACTAATATTATTTCTCTGGAAAAGAGTTGATTTAGCTTCATCAGAGTATTTAATTTTTTATTTTTATTTAAAAAATATGCCTATTAAATAATTCCACAAAATTGTTGTACTAATTATTTTATTAAGTGAAATATATAATAAATGTTATTAAAAATATTAAAGTAAATATAATTTATGACAACTGACATGTCTAATAAATTTTATAGATTACCTTGACCTCCTATAATTATAATAAAATTTCTGGTTAAAGTTATCTAGTTATATTAATATTTTTAAAAATCAATGAATTGGATTGTGTCAGAATTGATACTATTTATTGTTTATGAAAATAATGTTTTATTAAATTATTTAAAAACAATTTTACATTTAAAAAAATATATAATTATTATTATATGGTATAAAATAATCTTATTTATTTATTTATGTATTATTTTTCATCAAATAAGTAAATATATTACCGTTTTAATATTGATTTACCTTGTACCCTGGTTATAAAATAAATATAATAAATAAGTGATTATTAAAATTATAAGGATTAAATTGAAATAAATACTTGTCCAAATTTTATTAATCGATGAGATAACAACCATATTTTATCTCATCTCGAAATTGGTACATTTTTCTGGTTTTTTGGTAGGGTTTGAATCTCATATAAATTATTAATTATGGAGTTTCCAAAAGTGCCCCTCAGCTAAATTATAAAAGGGAACGTCCTCATTCACCTCATGACATCACATTGATCCTTCATGATCATCCATCCCATACGATTTTTCTTTCATAGTTTCCTTATTTACATTCAAGAGGTTTTGGTCACATTCAAAGACCCACTCTATTGCACTATGAAGAAATTTCAAGGAAGAAAGTTGAGGAAGAGTTTTTGTAGATACATATAAAGGATATCATAACTAATTATGTTCGGATACATATGACAGATATCAGACATAAGGTAAGTTATAACTTTTAAATATCATTATTATCTAATATTGTTTATACAAATGTATTTTTTGGGTAATATTTCTCATCCACGTCGATGTTTCCCATGTTTATAATATTATTTCTATTATTTTACATTTATTTAAATTTAATTATACACTTTGGTGAATTTTTATTAAATTATATGAATGAAATCTTTTGTTGTTATTTGATATGAAGTATTTTTTGGCATTTTTTAGAAAATAATGAGGAGAATAGTTTTTATCTTATACAGCATGATCTTATTTTTAACTCTTTATAAGTCTATATTTCCATGAAACATGCTTTAAAAGATATCAGGTTTATCTTAAAATAAATTCATTTCATTTAAAGTTTTGTGGAATTCTGAGAAAAGAGAACATTTTTTAGGAAGATAAGACATTTTCATGAGGAATTAATTTCAAGGGATTTATCAAAATTATTTACCATCTAATATGACACAATTTAAATAGGGTTATATTTCTATCTCTATTATTAATATGATTTTATTCTGTTATTGATGGTATGATATTTTATATGGATTATGATTTGATTGAATGATGAATAAAAACCCATTTTACTTATTTTGTTAAGCTATGAAAAATGATTAATGTTTTTGTGGAACATGTAAGAATGATTTCATTATTACATGGTTGAGACCTATATCTCATTCTAATACACTAGGTAAATATTTATATCTCAGTAAAGAGACATGAATAGAAAAGAATGTAAATTTTGTTCATTATTATGAGGCAAGAAAGAAAAGTAATCCTAGTTCAGAAATGGACATTGTCTGCTATGACTGTCATGGAAATGGGACATGAAAAATATAAAAATATTTTCTATACTTATGTGTATTACACAATACTTCATGTATTGTGTTATTACTTTTTGAGATTAAGTCAATTAATTATTCTGATATTTTATCTCATGATAAGAATTGACGATCTTTCAAATACAGGATAAGACTTCCAAATGTAATGTTCATAAGTCTTGTGATTATGATATGATTTGTATTTACCTTGTTTATCCATATTGTTCATTTAATATCACCCTTTAATATGCTTTATTTCTTTAGGTCATTAATTGGAGTATTATGTATGATATGTGAAAACAGAGTCCAAATATGAAGATATAAGCCAAAAACAAGATAAATACTTTAGGAACAAGTTGTTTCTATTTTTCAGTTTCTAATGACATTATAACAATATATTCATGTCTTGTATTTAATATATATTGTAATGAATATACTTCCATTTTTACATAATATACATATACGTAATGAATGGGCCGTTATAGTTGGTATTAGAGGATATTTATAGCTATCTTTTGGAAACTATGTTGAGAAAGCCTTAGCAAGAACCCTAAGGATATGTCTAAGTATTGGTTACAATTCCAGTTATTTATAAATGACTATGAATAACCTAAGATAAAACAAAATATGTCCTAAATTTAAATTTTATTCTTGATTATGTGGGATTCCCATTTTAGTAGTGTTTCACACACTCTACTTCATCATTTAAGTGAATGGAAGGAACCCGAAGGAACTGCATAATTGCTAAATGTGACAATCATGGAAATGATTTTCCTCATAAGAAACAAACTGTTATAGAAGATGTTATAAAAAATCATTTAGATATGCTAACATTACTTTCTTAATATATAAATCCTGCTAGTCTTCCAAATGATAAAAGTAGGGAGCAACATTCTGTTGAGTCCTTCATGAGGAAGCATCCAACTTTATTCAGCGGGTCTTTTGATCTATTAGTGGATGAACAATGGATTAGTGCCACTAAAAAATATTTTCAGTTCTACAATATTGTAAAAATGATAAAGTCATCTTTTCAGTATATCATTTTGATGGAGAATCTGATCAATGGTATATTCTTATCATGAATATGAGGAAAGGAGGTGGAATTGTTTCTATGGAACTAGATGTGTTCCAAAACTTATTTTTCAATAAATAAATTCTTATAATTCTTCACAAAAATATTGAGAAAGAGTTCCTTGAGATAATGAAAAAGGATGATGAATCTTTTGGTAACTACCACGAAAAGTTTTCAAGATATTCATGGTACACATATAGAATTATTATTCAACCAGGGATTAAAATTTATCAATTCTTTAGTGTCACAAAACCAAGTCTCTGAATGGAATTATCCATAAAAGAATATAATATCTATATGGAAATTGTTCGATGTGCTCTTAAGGATGGGATGGAGATTGGAGTAACCCAACATTCATATGGGTTTGATTAGAAGAAAAAAATTGAATTTGAAGGAAAATATAAATACCACACTGATAAGAATATATTTTTCCATTATGCTCAAGGGGAGGAAAAAATCATGAATGAAATAGTATAAATGGAACAATATATGTTTTAAGCATGGAAATCATGGTATTTGTGATATTGAATGCTTAAGTGATGTTAAAAATATATATAATGAAATGAATAGCTAAAATCCAACAAAAAAATTCACCTCATACACTTCAATGCTACAAGTTCAAGGAAATAGGGCATTAATATAATCAATTTCCTAATACAGGGGTTTCTAAAAATGATCGACGTCAAAAAAATATTATGGCCAATAATAAAATAAAGCCACATAAAATCACTATGGGTGGTGTGGTGTAAAATAATAATGTTGTGAAAGGTACAGATACCATTCAATCTAATGTGGAAAATATTTTTTTGATGATGGATCCAAACAATGTTTTATTTATAAAAAACAATTCTATGGGTATCTCCATATTACCTAAAAATTTAGATGTTGAGTTAGATGTGACAACTTTCAATGGAAAAATGGTCTAATCAAAAGTTTATAATTCATCTCAAATTGATGTTTGTGGGAAATATCTTCCTATAAATCTTGTGATCCTTCCATTTGTGGAATTATTTTTGATTATTGACATCGATTTTCATTCTATCTATAGAGCTCATATCAATTTCCATGGAAAGGACATCACATTTCATATTCCAGATCAATCTATGATCATCTATCAATGAATTTATGAATATAACCTTCTAGTATAAATTTCATTCATCTAATGGGTCATGATCCCTATAAATGAAGGATATTTATGTAAAATCGTTGGGAAGAAACTCATAGTAAAGAATACACCTATTTCATGGGATTTTGATAATGTCTTTCCTGAGGACTTTTCAGTTCTTCCACCAAATAGTCAAGGTGATTGTTCAATAGAACTCATACATGGTGATATGCCAATTTCAAATACACCTTATTGAATAACCCATTTGAGTTACATCAATTGAAGAATAAACTCTAAGATAATCTTGATAAGGGATTCACAATACACTGTGTGTCACCTTAGGGAGAATCTATTCTTTTTTAAAAAGAAATATAGATCAATGATACCCTTCACTGACTATCAAAAACATAATAAATCATTTATCAAGAACAAATATCCTCTTTCCTAAATTGATAAATTATTCAATCAACTACACAGAGCACAATACTGTCTAAGGTTGATCTTCATTCAGAATAACAATAATTAAGGGTAAAAAATAAGGATAAATTAAAGATGACATTCCATGGAAGTTATAGACAATTTGAATTTAGGATGTTGACTTTTGGTCATACTAGTGCCCCCACTATCTTCATTGATCTAATGAATTCTTTCTTTAGATACTGTCTTGAAAAGTATCTTGTAGAATTTATTTGTGATATTCTTGTCAATTCGATGAGTAAGGAAGAACATGAAGACCACTTAAAAATTGTATGGGAGTCCCCAAGAAAGGAGAATATTTAGGATAAAATTTCCAAGTTTTATATTTCGGTTCATGACTTTTAATTTTTTGTCACATAATCTCAAGATATAAGATATATATGAATCCATCAAAAACTAATGTTTTTAAATGTTGGCGAGACTAAAAACTGTAACTGAGATCAAAAGATTTCTTGGGTTGGATGGTTATTTTAGAAAATTTTTGAAATATAATTCATGATTATCGAATCCACAAACCAAGTTGACTTAAAAATGAGTTATGTTCATATGAAATAAGGAATGCAAAGAGAATTTAAAATAGACGAAAATAATGTTTGCCAGTGAACCTGTACTAACACTCCATTGTAGCGGAAAAAGGATTTGGATCTGTATTAATTCATCCAAAAAGGTAATTTCTTTTTTTCTCATAAAAAATGACATGATGATAGATTATCAATGAGTATAATTAACCACATCATGATTTGTAGTTTGTTGTAGTGATATATTCATTGAAGATGTGGAGTCATTATCTTTATGGTGAATGGTGTGATATTTATATTGATCCTAAATGTTTAATGTAAATTATCACAAAAAAAGTAGATGAATATGTTGATAAGAAGATATTTGAAATTTATTAAAGAGTATGACTGCTCAATAAATTACCTCCATGGTAATGAGAACATGGTAGAGTATGCTTTGAGTCGACAAGAACATCATATCCAATCCTTGATGTAGATCACAAAAGATCAAATATTAATGGATTTTCAATGTATGGATCTTGAAATTATAACAGAAGATGAGAAATTGTATATTTATCCAAGGAATGTTCAACCATCTATATAAGTAATTACTAAGGATTCATAGAATTTATACGTATAGTTTCAATATATAGTGAGATATATTCTTGAATTCAACTTTATTATGATGGAATAATAAGGTTCTGAAATAGGGTAAGTATACCTCCTATAACAGAATTAAATATGGAGATGTTGGATGAGGATCATAGATTATCATTCTCTATTTACACTAGAAGGAGAAAGATGTATAAGGACTTGAAAGATTATTTATGGTGGGATGGAATGAAAAGATATATTGTCGAATATGTCTCTCGATGCATGTTTTAAATGAAATTCAAGGTTGAGAGATATAATTCTAAGGGGTTGTTATAGCCATTTCTTATACTAGAATTTAAGTGGGGAAAACCACTATGGACATTGTCATCAGACATCCCATAACATCCAAAGGTGATAATGTTATCTAGGTTATAGTTGATCTCCTTATGAAGTCATCACACTTCATTGCTATTAGGGAATATTTCTCTCTCGATCCACTTTCAATGATATTTGTAATGGATGTGGAATCATTACTTGGATTTACACATTCTATTATATCTGATTGGGATCATAGGTTTTCCTAGATGTTGTGGAGAAGATCACTATGCTCTAGATATTATGTTTTGTTTCAGATATACTTATCATCCTCAGATATACAGTCTGTCTTAGAGGAATGTTGAAACTCCAGAAGATATATAGAGAGAATTATTGATGTATTTAAACGGTTTTTAGGATCATCACATACCTTTGGTTTCGTTCAAAAATAACATTCACTATAGTATTTAGGTGTCTCTTTATGATACCTTCTATAGAAAGAAGGCCAGAACACCAACTTGTTGGGATGAAGGTGTAGATATAATGAATTAGGATATGATCTTGTTGATAAAAGGCAGAAAATGTCACATATATTAAACAACACATATGAGCATCACATAATTGACAAAAAAGCTATGCTGATAACCTATGAAAAGACCAATAGTTTGATGTGTATGATTAGGTGTTTCTTAGAATATGTCTTTTGAATAGAGTAATGATATTTTATATGATGAGAAAGCTAAGACCTAGGTATATTGGTCCTTTTGATGTTTTGGATCATTTTCAGAATGTAGATTACTGATTAGCACTTCCACTAAATTTGTCTCATGTTCATAATGTGTTTAATGCATATTTCCTAATAATGAACATACTTGTTCCTTTACATGTACTAAACTCTCTCATTTTACTTCTTGATAAATATCATTCTTATGAAGAACAATAGATAGAGATTCTTGACCGTAGTGAAAATGTTCTATGAAACAAGACTACTCACTTGTTGAGGTTTTATTGAAGAACCACCAATTTGAGGAAGCTAAATGGGGAAATGAGGATATTATGAGGGATATGTGTCATTATCTGTTTGTTTCCATGTCATGAATTTCAATGGAGAAATTCAGTTTGATGTGGGTAGAATGTAACACCATTAATTTTTTATGAAATATTTTCTTTGAATAATTTTAATTCAATAATATCTTTTATTTCAAGATATTTTGAATTTATATGAACCATGAGATGATGTTATTATAAAATTACTATTATAGGCGTTCTATTAGGTTATCAGTAAATAGTATAACTAATAAATGAAAATGCATTGCGAATTCATTGGCTATCAATACGTTTTGAAAAAAATAAAAAACAGTTACAAATTTTTATTTTTGAGGGAATTACTATTTGAAATGAAATTAATGAAATTAATGAGATATATATGTTATATAAATAATAGAATATTTTTTATGTTCATCAAATGGATATTTTGGTCACAGGGTATGAATAAACCATATTTGACATATAATGACATATGTTTTTTTAAAAGGGCAATTTTACGCCTTTGAATGATGAACTCTTTTTAAATTATGATTTTGGCACATATATAATTTTCATAAGAAAACATAAAATTGTTCTTATGAATTGGTATATAAAAAACTAATTAGGATGAATTTCTAATATTTTTTTGATTCGATTTATGTTTTGATAAATAGTAAAAATACACTAAATTTCATGTGAAAACAAATTTTTTCATCAAAATAATTTATAAGGTTAAATTATAATACTATCTGTTTTAACGTATAAATATAATATATTTTTATCATTAAATATAATTTATTTAATTATTATTAATTTTACTTTCAATTCATATGTAAAAAAGTTTTAATTTTTTATAATATTTTAGCTTTTAAAAACATGTTCTCTATTTCCAACAATGGGATTAATTTTAAATTAATTATTGAACATTATGTGTTTTGAATTTTGAAAAATGAACTCCATATTATAAATAATTATGTTCAAATCATTTAAATAGATTTATTTTGTTTTTGGGTTTTATGAAGAGTTACGTCAGTAATTTTGATTAGTATGTTAAAAATATAAACTGGGTATTTAAGGATAAGAATACTACTATAAAATTACCCAAAAAATGTCTTAATATCATTGGATGAATGTTTGTCAACCTAAATTATCCTTGCATCGAAATAGTATCCCATTGAATTCACTTGGATGAGATTAAGACATTTAATTTATTTTATTTAATGAGAAGTTAAATACATCTCACTCCAATTTTAAATATAAATAATTTTTATATAGGGTTATACAAAATATAATTTCAATTATTAAACCACATATAAAATATAAAATAATATCCATTATCATGGTAATTTATTTTTTACTTTTATAAAAGAAATAATTACTTCAATAGCTTAGACATTAATGATGTTGAAATTAATTAATTGATTAAAATTCAATAATATTGTTTTTATTAAAATATTAATACCTATTAAAATATCAAAAAACAAGACCAAATATTTTGGTTCGAGTATATATCGACAATATTCATCCATGTGTCGTGTTATAGACCATTTGGAGCCTTAAATACTAGATTATGACACTTATATTATAATATTTAATGTGATTTTAAAGCTGTTACCTTCATAATTTAATAACTATATCATATTAAATATTGGATTTTCTAGGAGAAAAATTAAAAAAAACATTCTTTTAGACTATAATTTATGTATGTTCATAATATTATTATATTTTTTTTTTTATAAAAAAAATTCATATTAAATAATTACACCATACTATTGTAATAATTATTTTATTAATAGATATATTACATAAATTTTATAAAAAATATTAATGTAAATAATTTTTGGGAAAACTAACATGTCTAATGAAGTCTATAGATTACCTTGACCTCATATAAAAATAATAATGTTTTTGTTTCAATTTTATCATGTTATGTAAATATTTTAAAATTTTAATGAATTGAATGTTTTCAAAATTGATACTATTGACTGTTTTTCATAATAAATTTTATAAGATTAATTAAAAAACATTTGACATTTTTATAAGGTATATCATAAATATGATATGGTTTAAATTGATAGAAATACTATTCCAAAATTTATTTGTTCATAAGATTACAATCCTATATCATCTCATCTTTGAAATTGAAGATTTTTGGATGTCTTTGTTTAGAGTTTGATTTTATTATCAATTCTTATTTATGGGTTTTCCAAAAGATCCCATATCCTAAATTATTAATGGTAACCTCCTCCCTCACCTCTTTACATCAATTTGAGCCATCAATAATGTCCTTTCCCTACAATTTTTCCTTCTCAACTTCCCTATTTACATTCAAGAGTTTCTGTTCCACTTCCAAGATCATCTATACTCATCTAATAAGTGATTTAGTGGAATATTTTTATGGAAGAGGAGGTTAGGATATATAAGAAGGATATCAGATCTATGGAGGATTTGATACATATAAAGGATATCATACCTAAGGTAAGGGATAATTATGAAATCCCATTATTATCCAATATTTTTTATTCGTTATTATTTACTAGGATATATTTATCATCAACATCCATGTTTACCAAGAATGAAAATTTTTTTCCATTCATCTACAAGTGTTTAACGAAAATTTTCCCCTTTGGTACATTTTTATTAAACAGCATGGAACGAATATTTTTTCCTTATTCGTTATGAGGTACTTTTTGACTTTTCTGGTAAAAGTATGAGGAAAAAATATTTTTAACATATATGATAGGACTGGAGTTTTCCATATTTATAACTCCATATTTCCCTAAAGAATCCATTACACTATTTCAAGTTTAACTTAAAATTAATTCTTTTCATTTAAATTTTTAATGAATTTTGGGAAATTAAAATGATTCTGAAGACAAAAGGATATTTTCATCAAGAAATAATTTGAAGTGTTTTATCAAAATTATTTTTCATCTAAGATGAAACTCTTTAAATAAAGTTATGTATAAATACATATTATTAATATGATTTAATTATGTTAATGATGGAATTATATTTTATATGGGATGTGTTATGATGGAAAAATGTTTAATAAACACATTTTATTAATTTGGTTATGATATGATGAATGATTTGTGTTTTTATGGCACATGTAAGAACGATTCCACTATGAGATGAGTGAGACCTATATCTCTCTCCAATGAATAGGGTATAAAATTTTATCTCATTATATTGACATGAATGGAACAAAAAGTAAATTTGGATCAGTAATATCAAACTGGACCAACAAGTAAACCCAATTTATTAATGGAAATTGTCTGCAATGAGTGTCTTGGAAGTGATCCACGACTAAAATGAAATTTTTTTCTATTCCTATGTGTATGTCACAAAAAATCATGATTTATTTTATTACTTTTGGGGTTATTTCGATTAATTCTTTTGAACTTTTATCCAATGACAATATATCATAAACTTTCATATGGTGGATAAGAATTCAAAAAGTTATGCTCTTATGTCTTATGATTATGATATGATTGATATTTTCATTATTTACCCATACTGAGCGATTGAGGTCTCCCATTAATATGATTATTTTCCCTAGGATATGAAGAATGGTATTATGTAAGATATGTCAAAAATGAATCATTTTATTATGTAATAAGTGGGAGACAACTTCTGGGTTTTATAAAATAGTTGTTTATGTTTCCCAGTTTTAAAAGACAATATACCTATACAGTCCTGTCATGGTTTTATTATATGTTTTAATGAATATTATTCAATTTTCTGTAATATCAATGTATGTAAATATTGTGACATTATAATTCCCCAATATTTATATTCAAATAATTCCAATTATTTCTAAATTTAAAAATTTCAACAATTTAAAATATCTTTGGGATACCATTAGTTAATACATTAAATTTTCCTTCATTGATTAATTTCTTGATATCCTTATTTTCAATCCAAAAACATTTTATTGTTCCTCTATGAAATTCACTTCAGCATTTCATCTCACATTAATAACATTTTTTCTATAAAATTCATCATTAACCAAGATCTTTCTCATTACATACACTAAATAAAAGAAAAATTATAGAGTAAGAGACACTAATCATAGTCATAAATCACAATGTCATGAGGAATAATGTATTGGATATAGGTCAAACCTATGAAATCCATGTTCCTTAACATATATATATAATGATATCCTTTTATCCTTAAAGTAATTCATAGGGTTATATTACATAATCTATTTTTCCATAATATAGTTCAATTGTTTTTTACTAAAATAACCTCTGATAAAATCTATAATGACCCCGACCCATGTAGCCCCAAAACTATGACTTACATTATTAAAATGGTATATGATACATGAAATAACACCTAGTGGACTTAATAGTTTCATATCCTTAGTAAACTTGATGCATAATTAAAATTAAAATTAATTATTTGTTTAAAAAATATGAAAAATATTTTCCTTGAGGACACCATTATTCCCCATATAATAAATCTACATTTAAATAATAATATAATTCATGGAAACATTGTTAAAATAAAACATAAGAAAGGGGTTAGCTCAAAATAACTTGTAATGTTTCAATACAGTCAAAGAAATCTTAAATAATAACAAATAAATAATTCAAGTTAAATAATTAAAACAAATTGAAATTAATATTTAAAATTTGAGTAATATGGTAGGAATAAAAGAAGTTAAAATATTTCCATATAAATGATCTCATTATGTTGAAAAAACAACCATGAATATTCTACAATTCCAATAATGGCATGGAAATCAACAAGTCAACTCATAATGATGGAATGTATAATTATGGAAATCTGGAATATACTATCAAGGCTTCATCCCAACAATCTTTCACTATAAAGATTCATTCCAAGAATCTAACATCATTAGGGATTCAGTCAACAAATCTATTAAATTTGTACGAAATTTTTCAAAACCCTGGTCTACATTGACACCTAAGACACACCGGAGCATATAGGGGATATAGTGGGCCCTTCCCATCACTTTGAAAGACCAATAAATTTTTCATATGAAGTTACGGAAATATGATTAACATATATATTTTTATTTTATTTGGAATACTAAATGTAATTAACATTCCCCATTATATAAAAACAATTTAAAACCATCCTAAATAATATTTTTAATGGTATCAAAATATTACAGACTAATCAATTTCAATTTCATAAAATATAGAACATGGTAAAATAATTGAAAAACCTAAATGAATACAAGTTTGGAAAATTTGATTTTGTTATAAATGAAAATATATTAAAATAAATAATTTAATAATACTTGAGGAAAATAATCATTAAATATTTCATTGTGTCCCTTACAACTTTGAAACATTTGAGAAATATTTCATATAAAGGATGAAAATTAAATCTATATTATAATATCACGATAATAAAGATATTTATGATATAACATTTTAATTTATAAGTATATAGACAAAAACAAAAAATATGTGGAGAATAAGGCATATATAACACAAAAGTAAATGTGATATGGGAAACCCCTTATATCACACTTCTACTTAGTGTAGAATTATATAAATTCATTTGTAATGTATTAAATATTTTTTTAATTAATTACAGAACATTATTAATAATTATAATACCTTATTATCATTTTATAATTTCTTTCCTCCCATTTATTAATAATATTTTTTATTTTAATTATTTCAAGTCTGTTCCTTTCATATTTTAAAGAATGGTTCATTTTTGTAAAATTAGTGATGTTCTTATATAGTGAGATTAAAACACCAGAAGTGTAAATAAATATTACTAATTTAAATAAATAAATTTAAATGTTCCCATATATCATTATTATTTCATACATGAGGCTGATTCATTAGATAAAACGTTAATGAAAATTTTTTAGTTTATTCTGGATGTTTTTTCAAACACCATTACCTAGTTTCATTTTATTTACTATGATCTGTATATATTTGATCCAAACCCAGAAATAGGAAATAATATTATTATTAAAATATTATTTAGCAATAATTATTTTTTATGAATAGCTTAGTGGAAGATAATGGAAAATAAACAAACATTTCTCACAAAGGTGATTAAATGGCATAACTTGGACAATATATTCATTTCAATAAATTAGTAGAGGTAATAAAATGTGTAAATAAAAGATATTAAATGGAAAATAAAATTATACTCTTTACATGATTTTTATAATTTTATACATTTATGAATAAAGTATTTTAGGATAAATTTGAAAGTGAAACGATTATAGGATAGGTGTATTTTGGAAATTAACTCATGAATATCACCTCAGAGAGAGAAAATTGGAGACATTGGAATTTATATTTTTGTAAGACCAGGATAACATGGAATTGGTGAGATTTATTAATAGTTTTTTTGTAATTTATTTTTAGAGATGCTTGTATTTTGTGTATAAATGGGGTGGTGAGAGGAAATATTTACACTCAGGGATAGGTGGGTTTGAGTGACTATAATAATAAATATTTTATATTTAATGCCACCCAAATTGTTGTCTAATTATTTTTTAAGAATTTATATAGAGATTAATATTTTAAGGAAATATAGAATCAATAAACACCTCGAAGACCCATTAAATCTTGAAGTTTATAGATAAATTAAGCCATTATAATTTAACATTTTCAGGTTAATTTTTTTACAAATACGGTGTAAATATTTTTTTACCATCAAATCATTTATTTAAGGGAAGAAAATAAAATTAATAGAAAACATAAATTTTAAATTACTATTAAAAATATTTAATATATTTTACCAAATTAATTTCACATATTTGGGTGAATGCAATTTAAAATTAATATCGAAGAAAAAATGAGAAGATGGGTTTTCAAGAGAAATGTTCTAAATTATGAGATGTTTTTATAATCAATTTAATTGTGAAATTTATTCTGATGATCTATATTTGATTTAATTATTTATAATGGAACTAATTTAAATTTATAATCAATTTAAAATATAATTTATCTTGAAAAATACATTAGATGAAAAACATTTTTTCAAATAAAATGCAATATTTCACAATATTCATTAAAAAATGAACCTTATCAGAAAAATGCCAAAGATTAAAACTAATAAAAATTTTATATCCATCTTTAAGAAATAAATATTTTTATATAAAAAACATGATTTTTTTATTTTTAAATTTAAAATAGGTGAACCATAAAAATAAGGGAAACCATCCTTTAGAAATATATAGAATCATATGCATTAAATTGGATTTATTGATATCTTAAGCATATCTAACATATAAGATGAATTAAAAAATTAATTGAATATATTTCGAACAAATTTCATGACGATATTTCAAAAACAATGGTTAATTTAATTTAATTATATAATATGTAATTGTTGGAATAAATATATAATTTAAAAAAACATCCTCTATGTTTAGTGGGTTCGATTTTTTTTACTAATTAATCAGAAACCAATGAATTAATTTTATAAACAAGTGTAATCTATAATATCATAATATATATTTTCTCATTAAATACCACCATTTCAAAAACAATGTTATAAGTATGACATTTAAATATGAATTTTAATCATTTGTTTATGCTCGATGTTAAATGCAATGTATGATTTAGAAGAAATTTAATTTATTTAATAAGATATAAACGATAAAATATTGGAGTCTTACATCCCCTATAATAATTATTTGTAATAACATTCATGAAATCCTTTTCATAGTCTATTTGATGGGATTTGGTTCAATTATGGATAAATATTTGATTTCCCTATTTAGAGTTAACATAAACTGTCACAAGAATAAAACGACTCTTCATATCACAAATAGAATATCGATTATATACAAGTGAAGGTAGAAAATTAGATATTATTCAGAACCAACATCTCATGTGTTGATATTATTTCCCTATTATAATGATTATCTGGATCAAATGATTCAGTCTTAAGAAAGTATCATACCTGAATTCATCCCCATTATGATGGAATATACTGATGTGTTTCCCTAAGAGTTTATAGGTATTCCTCACAGTCGAGAGGTTGAATTTTTAATCGATATTATAACTATGTAGTTACCATTATCCACGAATCCCTATACAAAAACACTTATGGAACATGAGAATATGAATAAACAACTATAGAAGAATATCGATAAAGGGTTTATATTACCAAGTGCATCACCATGAGGTACATAAGTTTTCCTTATCAAGTAGAAGGATGGGTCCATGCAACAATGTATTTATTATCGTGATTTAAACAAGATAATGATAAATAGAAAGTATACTCAGCCACAGATTAATGACTTTTTTGATCATCTACATAGAGAACAATAAAACTATAATGTGGATCTGTGGTTGGTATATTACGATATTAGGGTAAAGAAGGATGATATACCTATGTCTGATTTTCATATAATGTATGTGTATTGTGAGTTCATAATAATGCCATTTGTACTCACAAATTAACTAGTAATCTTCATGGAAATTATGAATAGATTCATTAGATAATAACACGAAAAATTTAGGTTAGTCTTTAAATATGATATTATAATATTCTCTGAACCAACGTAAGATCATGAGGTTCATAAGAGAACTATGCTATTGACATTATGAATGGATAATCTTTATGTAAAGTACATCAAATGTGAGATGTAGTTAAATAATGTATCATTAATTGGTAATATGATCACAATAAGTAGTATATCTATAGAACCATAAAAAGTAGAAGTAATTGATGGATGGAGGAGGCCAACACATTTGAATGATATCTATAGTTTCCTTAGATTACCTGGGTACTTTTTCATATTTGTGAGAAATCGGTTTCCATTGTCAATCCCTCTAACTAAGATAACATGTAAATGTGTCTTGTCCTCATAGAATGATGAATGTCATGTGAGGTTAATTGAGTTGAAAAGGAGGTTTTTCATTGCCCATGTGCTCACATAATCCATAATTGGAAAACATTTCATAGTATGTAGTGATGATTTGAAGAAGGTATTTGGATGCATGTTCATGAAAAATGATAAAGTGATAGCCTATTCTTCATGTCAGTTGAATTCCAATGAATAGAAATAAAAAATTCTTGATCTGTAGTTGAATAATGTGGTCTTTTCATTGAAAATATTGTGGAATTATATCTTTTTGTATAAGTGTTAAATATATATGGATCAAAAAATCCACATGTATATATTCAAAGAGAAAATGATGAATATGAGACAATAAATGTAGCTAAAGGTTATCAAGGGATATGACTTATAAATTCACTATCATCCCATGAAATATAAAAAAGTAGAATATTATATAGGTTTAAATGATCCAAATAATTTATCATTGATGATAATTTTCTAGGATTGTGTCATCTTATTTTTGAAAATTATATACATTGGAATAATAAAGAAAGGAACATCATCAATATATTCACAAAAAACTGTTAAATCATCCCTTATGGTGATCTTTAAGGGTTCTCAAAGGGTTTATGTGGATATTTAGAAAAATGTGGAAACTATAAGTAAATGGAAATCCTTAATGTACATTGATAATGAATATGGTTTCGTAAGATTTGGTTCATGACTATGTGTACCATCATATCTTTTGGATGATGCACATAGATCAACGTTGTCTTTACATCCTAGAATCCCAAAAATATATCGATCTATACAATAACAATATTGGTGGGACAATATTATGATGGAGATTACAGAATATACATCCATGTTCTCTGTATGTCAGCAAGTGAATGTTGAATTATAAAAATATAAGGGTATGAAGAAACCATTACCCATACATACATGTAACTGGGAAATAATCACCTTGTACTTTTTCCATAGACATAGAAATACATTGAGAGGAAACAATTCAATATTGGTTGTGGTGGATCATATTATAAATAAAACGCACTTCATTGTGATTTAAGATGACTTATCACTGGATCAAATATCAAGAATTTAAATTAGATAAGTGGTGAGGCTACATTGAGTACCACCGTTTGTTATTTCCGATCGACATATGAGAATCATTTTTATGTTCTTTAAAGGCCATAAAATGTTATAAAAAACTAACGGAACTTCATTATAGACTATCATCCTCAAACTGATGTCAAATATGATTAGACTATACAAACAATAGAAGACATGTCGAGAGCATGTTCTATGGAAATTATAAGAGGAGGAAAGAAGTATATTCTATTGTCAAGTTCATGTACTATAATAGTTTCCACTAAAGAATAAAAATTGATTCTTATGAATAACTTTATGGGAAGTGGGAATAACACCTACATGGTAGGACTAATTGGTGGAAAGAAAATGACTACATCCTGAAATAACCTAGGAAATGGTGGAAATGGTCAGGAAAATTTAGTAACACATAAAATATTATCAAAGTCCTATAAAGGACTCTATGGTTAATAATTTTTGATAACTTGAGTTTTATGTTGGATACATGTTTTCCACTGCATATATCCATTGAATGAAGTCATTATATTTGAAATGAAGGTTATTCTTTGTCCAAGATACATTGGTCCCTTTGGGAACATTAATCAGATTAGATCAGTGGAAAATGAACTATCACGCCTGCATGACCTATCTCAAGTAAATTATGTATTACTTTTATCTTTATTTATAAGGTACATAACATACCCCATAAAAGTATTCAATAGAGATTTGGTACCATTAGAGATTGACCTATCCTTTGAAGAGCATCCAGTAAAGATCTTAGATCATAAAGACAATGCCATATGAAATAAAGAATACACCTGGTCAAAGTGCAATAGAGAAACCACATGTTTCAAGAGATGATGTGGGGTCTATAAGAAGTGATTAAATTATATTAACCTATTCTATTTTATTATGGGAAATGGAAACATTAAGTGGGAAATTTCTTGTGAGGGGCAGATATTTTAATGACTCAAAATATTATAAATATTCTTTTTCATAGTGTTTTAAATTAATTCCATATTTGGTAATATGGTTATATAAAAAACATGAACTTATTTGGTTTTATTATATCTTACCAGATATAAAAGACTATTAAGCATCATTATAGTTTAAAATATAGCCAGTGGAAAGAGATCACATGATTACTTCAAATATAGATATTTAAATAATCCATTTGACATAGAAAAATGAAGTGACGACCAAAACATTTTTGATCATAACATATGAAGCCCATTTATCCGAGATTTTTTTGGAGATAGAATATCTAGAATTTTCCCTTGACCAATATATATTTGATATGAAACAACACATGTATGAGAAATACTAATTGTGGGAGATGATCAAGTGCATCATGATCACGACCCTAAACTTTTATACCGAACCACCCCACAAAAGTATAAATGTCACAGACCTTACTCTTATGGAGATTTATGTTGTATTAAAGGGATATGTATCATGATTCTAAAAATATGAGTACGTGAATTATTTTTTTATAAAATAGTAAATATATTTTCAGCATACTATTGTTTCTTTATAAATTATTTTTATTTTGATACCATAAAACACAAATATTATTTTGGGTTAATATAAATATTCCACAAAATAATTTATTCTAAAGAATTAATTTTTTTTGTAATAAATTGGTTTATGAAAAAAAATTATTATTATATAATTTTTATCATATAAAAATTATTTTATATTTATTATGAATTATAATGTAATTTTTATATGGGTTAAAAACTGTTATTTTGACCAAAATAATGCATTTATCAGTAAATGTAATTTATTTTTTTCCAATAGAAAATAAATATATTTACAAAATTATTTGGATAAAATGCCTTTTTTGTAATCATAATGTCAAATTATCCAATACTGAATTTTTCATAATTTTTCAGGAGAGTTGAACTTTCCGCTAAAAATTAAATATGATCAAAATATATGATATCAATTATGAAATCATTATGACCCAAAATTGAGGTAATAAATACTATAAAGGTTATAAAGGACTAAATGTATGCTTAAATTTTAAAATATTATTATTTTATATATATATTATTAATTTTATATAGATTTAGTGAATCCTCCAAAACCATTATGGTATTTTATGGTTTTAAAATTATTTCATTTCGACAATGACTCACTTTCAAATAATAAATGGTATTATTTTATTTATTTTGTAATTTTAAATTATAATATATGGGAATGAAAATAAATTTAATTTAATAATTAGGAAAAATAGTATGGTTTGTGGTTTTTGTTATATTATTATTTAGAGTCCAAAACCTATTTCCTAGAAATAATAATGAAATATCCATTAATTTCATAAATAAACCCACCTAGGATCAAATTTATCTTCCATAAATTTACTTAGAGAACTTCCTTCCACATCCCCCTCATCTCTATAGTCTTCCCAAGGTTTTCCAAAGCTCATAAGAATCCCTTACCATGAATTTAGAGTCACACATTCAAGGAAAGGAATCCCCACCTTCTCTTTTTTATTAAGGATTCCATATTATATAATTCCATCTATTAGAAATTCATAATGTTGTGATATTTCATTATATATTCATATTAATTCTTAAATGAAGTCCAACATTTTAATTACCCATTTCCCTATCATTAATAGATTTTTTAATATATTTTTAATGATGTTATGCGGCCAAAATTTTACCGCGATCTTCCATTCTAATGAAATTGTGTAATGAATAACATACCCAATTCCTCTCAACATTGTTCAGCATTATACAATAATAAATGTTTATACAGTAGAGATAACTGTGTTTATTCCATAATCTTTTATCTTGTAATGAAATATGATGATGAAATAATCCATGATGTATGTTCTATGTGGCACACATAATCATGAGAATGAAATGGAAGTGATGGTTGCATCCAAAATTATATAGTGCTCCAAATCCGTGTGTAATGTTTAGCCTCAAGATACATCATGTTGTGATATGATGTAAACCAGATACCTTTATAGGAATTCACCCACAAGTTTTTTTGGCAGATATTCTTGACTGATGCTTACAATGAAGTGTTTTAAGTTGATTCCAGATTTTCCTTGTTACCTTTATGATTATATTGCTTTATCATGTCTCATTGTTCATGATTATGATTCCAACAATTTTTATTCCCAATTTATATATATATTTTCTAACATGTGTTATTATCTTAATATTGGGATATGTATATTCCCTTAGTGGTATTTATAGATCACACGTTTCTTATATATGTCCCTCTGTTATCCTACGAAGATTTATGTGTTATACTGTTAAGAATGTTTTAAATAATGATGATTTATTTCCTATTTTAAATTGCTATTGAATGTACTGAATTCCCAAGGACATTAGAAATATCGATATTTTTATTTACATTAAGAATACCTCATGTAATATTTCATGTATTAATGTAAAATGAAGTGAATGGACTTTATATAGGTGAATTTATTTTATTAGGATTACAATTTAAATATTTCCAATGTGATATGGGGAATTTCTGCTAAATAAAACATCTTTTATTATTTTCCTTAAAACATCCTTTCTCTTCTAAATCCATGGTTGAAACTAATTTTTTCAAATTTTTTATATGGACATAAATTGTTTATAAAATTCATTTTATGAATTTTTTATTTATTCCAATGTATTTTATAATGAAATATTTTTCTATGTTTAAAATGTTATGTTTTGACAAAAAATAAATTAATTTTTTTTATTTTTTAAGTATAACGATAATTAAAATTGATGTCATCATAAAATTTTCTTGCATTCATAATTATTTTACAAGAATACATGATTTATCAAATGAAAACCCCTCACTACATTTTTTTTGTATTTTTGTATTGAAATTTATTCTTAAAAGAAAATATTATTGAAAAGTGTATTTTAGATAAAGAAATTTTTTTTTTGAATATTGATATTGATTGTTATACTTGTTTAAAAGAGTTTTTAAAAAGGTTAAATGCTTCATAAAATATCAGTTTCTTGGATATTATATTGTATGGGTGTTCTCAGATAGTACAGGGTGGGCCTGTTTTAGCATAAATAATGGGTGCTCCAAGATAACGCTCTAACATATTCGGTAATGATAATTTTATTCATGGAATTATTTTTGAAGTTACCCATATAGTTATTCAAATTTGTAAGGGTTCATTATGTTTGTAATAAGGGTTGAATGATGTAATATCCTATGAAACCTACATTGAATTTATATTCTGTCTAATGAGCCTTCATAGAAATAATTTGTTTTCAAAAGGTATGACAAATGATCTTTTAATTGAATGATATTTACCTTTATAGGTAAAATGATATATTTTCAATAATTGTTTTCATTTTTTTAATGTTTTTCTTTAGACTAACAATTTCCTTTCTATTTTATATGTTAGGGAGGTTTTTGTGTTCATCCCACTATTTTCGAGTGTCTTTACACGATTTAATGATGGTTAAGGAATTTTAAGAGGGAATGTTGAACATGATGGTTATTTTTAATAAAAAGAAATCATGTTTTTAATATTTTTTATATAGTGTAAAAAAATGTAGACTGATTAAAAGTTTTAACATTGTATTATATGGTTTTATTATGTATTTTTTGACCAAAATATCTAAAACCATAAACCAAAAATGATTTTCAATGTGAAAGAATGTAAATTTTAGAGTTCAACACAATACTATTTAATGTTAAATGATGAATACATATACATTTTAACTTACATTTTTTGTGAGAAAATGTGTAGAAGAAACAATTTAACAAATTAAAATTTTAGATTATATAGAATACATTAAAAAAAAAAATTCGGTCAACTTTGTGCTTCCATTATGTTTTCCAAAATTGAACTAAAATGTTTTGTTATTTCCTCATCTTAATCTAGTACCAATAACATTATTTATACATACTTATTATTGTACATTGGATTTATAAATTACATCCAACAAAGATCTTTATAAGTTTCCATCAAAATTCTTGTTTGAATATTATTGTTTTAGGAAAACATTACTATAGAGAGGTGTTTATCCCAATAAGTGTTGAAATATATTGAAAATGACCTAGAATATCCTCTAGGTTTTGAATTTTTCTCCAAAATATATATTGTTTATGAGGATAATTTTTTGTGGTGAAACTCAACAATGTATCATGACCATGATGAAGTCTTTTCCAAAATATCGAGGTAAATATATGAGCCTGATCAGATTTATTTGAATGTGGCACTTCATGATATCATACCACATTATTAATGTATATTTTAGAAAGATGATATAGATAGAAATTTTATTTCCCATAAAATATGTTTATTAACATTGTAATTTTATAGACTATAATTCATAATAACTAAAAAAAGGATGATCCCTAAAGGTAACCCCACCACTAATCATCTTTCCAGAAATTATAAAGACATTCTGCATATAATAACTCTTTCATTAAAACATATTCAAAATAAAAGGAATTTGTTATAAAAAATGTATCATAAAATATCATTAATCTTGAAAATGTATCATCAAATTAAACATAAAATCAGAGTCAATGAATTTGAACATTAAAACAACCTTAAAATCAGAACTCTATAATGGTATCTACTACTCTAAGAAAATTTTACATGGAGACACATACACATAACTAAGCTAAGTCGCCCTTTATTTTATATATGTTATCTTATATTATATTAAAAAACATCATTGGAATAGTGGGATTATTCTTTTAATGAAAAAAATATAAAATATGGGTACATTATTCAGTAATCTAGAATTATAGAGATAATCAAATTAAATTTCACTAATGTGTGAATAATAATATTTTTATAGGGCTCATTTATAAAAAATAAAATATGAAATTTCCCAAATAAGGAAGAGAGGATAAGAATTATCTAATTATCATGATTCACTTCATCCATAGTAGTAGAATAAATATTCCCATTTTCTTTTATATTAAGTTGTATTTGTGTCTTATCATCCACATTTAACCTTTAATAGGGTAATTGATTCGCATAATTATGAAACTACATATAATAGAATCAATTATATGGGGTGGTTGATTATATATAAATTTATCAATATTTGTATCTGTATATAAATTACACCCATCACTTGAACAATCAGATTTTTTATAACTAGCCTTTTCACACACAATACTTATAGGAGTCTCCTTATGATAATTTCCTCTTGGCGTCCTTTAACAATTCATTTATAAATGAAATCTCATATACTTTTCTCCATGTCTTTGAGTTTCTTTTGAAGTCCATATATCCTTTATTTTCAAAATCATTGAATTGATGGGTAACTATAATCCACATTTCCACCATGATAAAAAATGAATAATTTCCTTATATCTACTAAACTACCATGTGGTCAATAACCTTTATAAAATTAGTTTTAAAGAAATAGATAATCAATCAACCTTACAATCAAGTTTGATTATAACACTATAATCATACCTCACACATCTAATAAAATTTTCATCTTTAGTACCCATAGATATGTCATTCATCTTCCTTAGTTCAAGGAATCACATTTCTATTATCTTGAGAAGAATATGTGATATTTAATTATATAAATAATGATTTTAAACTCATCTAGATCCATTTATTAAACATGTTATTTTTGTCCCATATTATTGATAAGAGGGAACCATTGAAACTCTTCACTAATCAAATAATATAAAACTAAAATTATTTTTTCATTCTCTAAAATCTTGATGATATAAAACTTATTTTCTTATGGAACATGTCCAATTCATAGGAACTAGTGGTTCAGAATAACCACTAATATAATGGGGATGATGCGAATGGGACATGGAAATAAGTTATGTTCTAGAAATGGGTTCATAATCCAAATGACCACAAGTGAGGGTGTGGTCATTCTGATTGGGCTAGTAGGAAGATGTTATACAATCAAAAATTGATTCTAACTTAGATGAAACTGAAATTCAATGTCCTTTTCACCATGTATAAAAGTAGATAAATAATTAAACCAGTGTCCATATCCATGGGAGTGGTCATGGAATTTATTGGAACTCATTTTGGGAGGAGGAATATTAAACATGGACAAAAATTAAGAAAAAAAAACATAGACTCTTACTATTTTTTATAAGGGAATCGTTTCATTGTTTGGCCATATCTTTCAAATTCAATATTACTTGTTTTGTTTTTTATAAAAGGATTTTGCCCCATTTTGTTCAAAAGGTGGAAATTCCCTATCCAAGGACTCAATAGAACATTATTCCATCATCATATCATTTGGAATATCAATAGAAATCCTGACATGAGATAGTTATGTTAACATAGATATATTATTCTCAATCCAAGTCACTCAAAAATTGGATTCTTAGGTGGTACACTATTATATATTATTTTTACCTCAATTATTAACACATAAAATTAGGGTTGCATCCAATTACTAAATTCAAAAAAAATAATGTAATTAACAATAATCATTAGTGGGGAACCAAATGGCAATGATGAATCACTTATAGTACTTCTAAACCTGGACACCTTATTTTTAATGTATGAATCCATATTCTTATCCATGCTTATTGTTTAAATCCATGATGATAGTGTATATATATATTTTTAGTTTCTAATGAATATAACACTTTAGTGTCAAACTAGGTGTGCCACAAGGCCCATTTTTATTCACTATGTGACAAATGAATCCAACTGAATGAGCCCATTTCCATGTTATTATCTATAGGTTCCATTATACCAGACCCAAATCAACTAGTAGAATCCATAATGGGATCTAATATCTTGGAATAAACTCACTCTATACTGAAAAAAAATTCTCTGAAATTATCATATATATTGACTTGTAATTATAATTATCCTTAAACATATTCCAAGTAATATCCCTAGACATATCCATATAAATATCCTTAGGGATGATACTAATAATTTCAAATCCTATCCTCTAATGGTTCACTAAACATTGCTCTAATACTAATATTAAAGACCTAAACATATCATATATAAATATTATATCTTAATAGATTCATATTCCTTACATAAACTACTGATCCACACAAGGATAAATTAGCTATATTTTTGGATATATGGATACATAAATAACTATATTATAAGTGAGCTATATCACCTAAAACAATAATATTCATAACAAGCACCCTTAGAAGAAAAATCATACATAATTTTTTTCATCAATACATGTGTAATTGAATCATATGAAAGGGTGATATTAGATTCTCAATAATATTAAACCTGGGAGGTATCAATATATCATGAGCCTATGGGTATGAGAAAATGAGGATGATATTCAAAACCCATACCATATATTTACTACATCAGAAAAACTAGATATTGGAATCATTTTACTCTTAGGATATACACTTGTGTACCTACTTTGGTCTTAAGATGACCTCCCATGTGCCTTCTCTTTGGGAGTGGGATAGTCTCTCATGTAATCTATTTCATTCCTAGGATAACCTCATGTGTATCCTCTTTTGGGTTATGGATAACCTACCATGTACCATATCTTGAGTCTAGGATAAAATACCATACACCCATTGATATCCTATAACATTAATCACTACCCAATAAATGGGAGGGATATATTATTCCCATCAATAACATAATCCATTCATTCATGTTCCACAATACCAAAAATCATTTATTATAACATAAACTATATAAATGAAATGGGATTCATAACTATCTCTTCAACAAAATCATAAATCATTTAGAGAAAAAATAATTATTGTATGATTGGATCATATCTCAAGTAAATATCATGTAAAACCAAAGGATATTATCTTATATGGAAAATTATTTTGAAATATATCATAGATTTTTTTGTGAGGAAAATAAATTTTTTCTTTTGAAAAATACATTTTTCGAAAATTAATGTTTACAAAATAGTTTGAAAATACATTTCCTTGAAAAATAACATTGATAATTATAAATGAATCTTTAATGAATATAATGATCATTTTATCGAGAATGTTTTTCATTAAATTCATGTTTTGAAAAATAATACTTTTATATTTGTAGTAAAATGAAAAATTAAAATGTTTATAAAATTATGTGATGATTCCATTCAAAAAAAATTAAAAAAGTAAAACATGGGTAACCTATTATTTAATAAATAATTTTTATATTAATACTAAATTTAACACATTTATAGAAGTCATAATTTTGTAGTAAAAACTATTTTCCACCCATGAGATAAATAAAGGGGGTTTACATTAAAAAATTATTTCTATTTCATTATTAAATAAATAGTTGTAAATGAAGCGAAAATTTTATTATCATAAAAAAATTATAAGAAAATTCATTTTTTCCTTGATATATGGATCATAATATTTTATTACTGTAACAATTAACATAAAAAATCCCAAAAAACAATGAGAGTGCACCATAAAACCATTACAACTTTAGAAGAATTAAATCATAAACCACATGGATGGATAACATTAAATAAAACCTAAAATATAATTATAATAAATAAATTTATGATTTTTAATGACAATGGGTCTGTATATACATCTCATTAAAAAAATTATAGGTTCATAATATAAAATTTGTTATAAGGAAATAAAACTATGACAATAATATAGTACAAAGTTGGTTAAATTTGGACTGTAAACACCATAATAGAGATATAATAAATTAGTATTCTAAAAGAAAATAATATATTGTTTATGAAAAATTATATAACTTAATTCTAGTTTTATGCTTAAAATATGATTTATTGTAACTTAATTCCTTGAAAGAAAATAAGATAAATTATAAATAGTTTATTGAATAATTAATTTAAAATTTTCCAAAAAATTAATCAGCTTAATATAGTTGATAAATATATTAATGCAAAAAAAATTGTGCTCATAAAAAAAATTTCGAAAAATATATATCAATTATTTCCGAATGTTTTTAATATTAATTAATAATTTATTGGTATAAAAATAATTAATTAATTATATATATATCTATGTAACAGATATATTTTCACAATTTATTAAATCCTATTCATATCCTCCATTCCAATGGAACAATGATTACTATCAAATTAAATAATAATATTTCAATATTATCTAATGTTTCATTTAAACAAAGTAAAGCACATAAAACATGAAAATATCAATGTTCCAAGAATTGTTAGATTAAATTAGTTATTCATGTAAAATAATATAAACTATGAACTGTGTGTATAAAAAGATTCATAAATAAATAATTTTCTTTTGAAGAATATTTTTTTTAAAATATTAGGTTGTTACAACATATCTCGAACAATATAAATTGAATTAATGACATATAGTATTCATAAGTAAAACACAATCTATATCTTCAATATATTCAATTGTCAACAAATACTAAAAATTTAAACTCAATTTATATTCATCTAAAACATTTTAAATATAAAAATGAAATATGTAAAAATTAAGACCCATAAAAAGAATTGGGAACCTTTGAAACATTTAAAGGCCTATATTAAAAATAGAATGAATGTACTATATAACCATAAAGGCAAGAGGGATTCTCAATCAAAGTAAAAAATCATTTATTTTAATAACATTTTCTATAATAACAAACATATATTAAATCACTATTTATTATTGCTAATTTTTAAGTTAATAGGCATTTATATTTTGTCCAAATAAATCATTAAACAATCAAATCCATTCAAGAACATGAAATTCAATGATACCAAAATTTTATATACCTATCAATTCATTACATGATTCCCAAGACTAAATGTTTTTTGAAATTATCAAATTATAATGGAAGATAAACCTTTGAAGAAAATTGGTAACTTAATAATTAATTATAATTATGTTTCAATATATATATATATAGGGGTCATATATCGATCCTTGATTGTTTTAAAATCTGGATACTTCAAAATTTTAATGACTCCTAAATAATTTCTTCATATCTCCTCAAGTTCACCTACTTGTCTCCGAATTCTACCATAAATATTAGGTTATGAGTACAATTCATATGATTTATTTTTTACCCTATAAACTCAAAATGTATATTCTGAGGGTTTCATAGTTAAAAAATCATGTCCCATTGGGGTGTTAGATTAATAACAGATTTATAGGTATATAGTTTTATGGAACCTTTTCATTATGATATCTATATATGAATGTGAATGCATCTATTTTTATGTACATTCTTATATGGAAAACTTCCCAAAATATGTAAATATTATATAAATGTATGTGAGATTAGATAAAAACAAGATATTCACTAAACGTTCAAATCAGAAGTTCCATAAAAAGTCCAATAGGTATGTAAAAGAGGTGAAACATTCATAGTAACCTCATAAGATAACCCCTATATACCCTCTCCTTCAATCTATCAAAATGTATAATAGACTCCACCGAGACTCTATGTAGAGGTATCAATAACACCCTTGATTATTTGGATTTCCTCTAGGTACCACATAAACAAAACAATATTCATGCATCCTAAATATGTACTCATAAGTAATGAAAATAATAATACCAAGTCAGTGGTCACCATCCCACCCCATTAACGATATCCATAAAAAAATGGGAAGATAATCCAAGGTTAGAGGAATAAGAAACACATCAAAAAAACAGACATTGATAAAGAAATTAATATTAATATCAATGATGATAATATGTTTTAATCTTTATAAGATCCAAAAAAAATACCTAAATTCACCCGAGCATGAAATCTGACATAATGAATGGTTTCCTTCCTATATTGGAGGAAGGGAACACACTTGTGTTTTTGGGTATAGATATAAAATTTATATAGATATGGAAGTGTGTTTATATAGAGTTAGGGTGAAATTATTTTCCCATTATTGGGTAAATAGAATCACTCATAATAAGGTATTGAAATATTGTTTCTCATCACTTCAGAAATAATGTACGAGGAATACAATGTAAGGTTATTTGGATCCCATTACACATCACAAATCTATCAAAAAATAATAGTTGTACTGATTCCTATTCAAAATATATGCATACCTTTCAAATATATTTTGAAACCCATTTAATAAAAATATAAATGGATTTCACATCAAAAAATATGTTTTCAAAGTTAAATAAATTTTTATAGTAAATTTAATATCATTATTCAAAAATATAATTTACTGAAAAAGGACATAAAATAAATGATATAGTTCAAACAAAAAACACAAAAATATATAAATGTTTTAAAAAAAATGCTATGTAATATATAACATATGAAATATAAATATTATACCAATAAAAATGGATGATAAATTTGAAAATAATAAGGTTTATCATTTATAAATGAATTAATAGGAATATAAATTTGTTTTAAACATCATATTTATATTTCATTCACTCAGTGATAAACCATTGTTTACTCATCAATTAAAGAGTATGATATAAAAAATGGGATTAAATTTCAATACTAATACAAAATGGTTTGTCAAGGTTAAAAGGATGTAGGTTTGAGGCCAAAATTGCCGTAAATTCAATGAAACAAATGAAATCTTAGTGTTTTAGTCACTACAAAAAAATGGATTACATTTAGAAAACAAAAATTGAACACTAACTATTGATTCAATTCATATGATGTTTTAAAGAAGGTGGATAGATTGAAATATAATGGAAATGAAGATATTATAATGACATAGAATAACATTATAATAGATTAATTTTCTTCAAGGAATAATAAAATTAAGATGATGGAATTAGAATAAATAAAAACCTATATATTACCGAATAAGAGCTATAATGATCCAAAAGAAATCATTCAATGAAGGATATATTGCTGATTTTTATAGAGAGGAGATGATGATGTTGAGAGCATTAATGAGATAATAATCCATCTATATAAAGGTGAAAATGACCTTAAAGGATTTTGGGGGTAAAATTTTATAATTTAAAAGACCAAAATACAATTTTTCTGAGGGATTTATCTAAGGAGTCTATCAATTTCATGGTATAAGATGACCAGGTACTCGGTGACTCTAACATAACAACACTCACTCATCATACAACCTCTATGTACCTTGTATTAAACCATTGGATACTCATTTCACATTCTACACCTCTCCCCATCTACCGTATTCCCAAAACATTTTCCTAATTTACTATAAATCACATCCACATATATTCACTCTAATTATGGTAACAATGAATTTAATTTCAAGTAGAACTAAGATAGAGGGATTAGGGTAAACTCCCCTTAAAACATCTATTTATTATTATTATTAAAAACTCAGCACTTCCACACTTATCAATAACATAAATAAAGTAAACATAATATCTCAAAATATGGGAACATACATGACTTATATGACAACAGTACATGTAAATATCCTAATATTGGAATTATAGAATAAATCCATAAGAGGAGAAACCTTGTATAAGACTCGCCATATTTATAATTTAAATCAAGGTGTTATTCTGTGATGTTATAATAATATAACATGATTTTCATGCTGAAAATATTTTAATGGAATGTCTCATCCCCATGTGTCCTCATCCCCATAATATGGTTGTGATAAAATATAAAACAAAGGAACTATAATCCAATAAAAATAATCTACATGTATTTTGATCCTTATCAAATCATGAATATTATTATCGAAATAATCACTACCTCGCCTGATAGAAACTGGTACCACATATCATAAAATAAAATGTAATGGGAAAAAATATATCTATGATATAATATCATTATAATTCTATCACCCATCTTTAATACCTTATGACACATGTATATAGAATTTTTATAGAAGCAAATCATAGACCTATGATAAGATTATTGATCAAATCACATATATCACTAACAAATTATATAGGTAAATTCAATCCTCAGAGGCGACAATTTAAATCAAGGAATTAACTACTCTAGTGATATAGTCCCACAATTAATATCTAAATAATCATCATGTATATAATGTTACAATAATGAAAATCATTAACCATTTATATGATAGTCAATACTTGATAATCAATCACTCATGATTTAATATGACTAATTTTATTCAATCCCATCAGATCAACTTATCTCACTATTCCACCCTCCTATATGAAATTATTAAGATGACTCCTCACATGAAAAAGCCACTATCTAACCCCAAATATAAATGATTATCTCTCTATTTAGATCACTAGAGATCCCACAGTTGGCTACCATAATGACCCACCTAGGCCTCTTAATCCCATACATGTTAACCAAATCCAAAATAAAAGTCATAAATATTTTTTAATACAAAACCTATATTGAATCTATAACAACAAATAATTATAATCACTCCTAAAAAATTTCTTAGTCTAAAAGAAATAGAAAAAACTCAAAAACATATCTTGATAACTAATTTCATTACATAGTATTTTACACTATACAAGGGGTACTACACCGTTCTTTCCAACACTCCTAAATTAGAATCGTAAACATTGGTAGCCAAAAAAATCTATCCCAACGCATAAATGACTTATTTGAAGTAAAATAATCCCACAAACTAGACATACATTAAGGGAGCCCATTATCAGTTCCATATCATTTTATATTCACACAAATACGGTCACATTAAAATACCACAATAATGTCATTCATATATAATAAGGTAATATTATTCCCCACCTACCACATAAATGAGTTATCCCTTTTATATGATGTCTGTCACTATACCTGAAAACAACAAAACATTTTTTATTTTCATGTGACCCAATCTAATATAAAAGGATCAATAATTAAAAATATTCAATTAATAATTAATTTTCATAAATAATAAATAATTATCTAAATAGTTAGAAATTTAATGAACCCATTAAGAGGCTATCTATGGGTGAAATCTTGATAATTTCATTACTATCCATCTCTAACATACATAAACAATCAATATAAGAAAAATAACATTAATAATATCATGATTCATCATGTAATCTCAACTTAAATAAATGAAATTGAAAATATAAATCATTGAAAAACCCACATAATGTGAAATTATTTTCAAGAATGCATCCTCACCAAGAAAAATCTATGTATAACATTGGAATACCAAGTAGTTATAGAATTATTCAACCATTAGTTATAGACATGATAAAAAATCCAAATTATATTCCCAAAAATTTAGAAGAACCATGATAAATATATAAGAGAAATATAGAAGGAGAAAAAGTAATCTCAAACCATCAAGGAAATTCTATGAAATAAACTAAATTACATAGGGAAGTATTGTGGGGAAAGAGAGGTGATAGAAGTTTCATTACACATTGTTTAGTCATATGAGTAATAGAATACATTAGTGGAATTTAATTTATAATCCCTTATAATTCAATTTGTTCCACTATTTAATTAAATAGTTATGGAGTCAACAAAATACCACATACATTAAAATTGGGTACCCTGGCACCTTTATAGAATGACATGTCATCTTACCATCCCCCTTGGTATAGAGTACCCCCACCAATATGTAACTGTTGTTATATGAAAAAATATAAAAAACCATAAGATATACACCATGCACCCAGTTCTCCTATACTGGGCATTGAAAATTCCAAATTCTATTATAATCCGAAACATTAGTGAAAATTCCCTACCCAAATGGTATGGTTATAAATTAAAAAATAACAATTCTATTAAATGAAAAATTTGTAAAAAACTAAAAATGAGATTTTTTTCACTATTTTAAACTTTTTGAACATTTGTATATAAATTCATAAGTGGATAAAATCATATAAATTGATCTTTTATTGATTTTTTTAATTAATAGAAAAAATCCATATTTTTTGAATTCATTATGTTTTATTTTTTTAATTTAATAAATGATTTTTTAGGAAGTGTTTTGATTCTAGAATTAAATTTTTTAAGGTAATTATGTTTTAAATATTTATTGTTTTTACATTTTTATACATAAATTGAATTGTACAACATTTAATTATATAATTTTATTATCAATCTAAGAATGAAAAATTAGGGAATTAACTATTTATTTTCCCCTGCTAATGTTCCCTTACATACACTCCTTTTATCCACTTATTGTGTCAGTGTGCTAACTATAATTGTGAAGTGAAAAAATACGTGACCATGAAAATACCATGTTGTGACCATTCACATTCGAACATATTGGTGCAGAAAATGTGTCCACAAGATAAAAATTTCTAGTTTTCTTCCATGACATTAATTCTTCCTATGAATTTAAGACCCATACGTATATTTCATCTTGATGGAGCCTATTATCCTCTATGACTATGATTGGAGTCTATGACCCTGATGAGTGTACCATGAATTGAAATCCACCATTATATCATTAGAAATTGCTTGTTTGCACATACCTATAAAACATAGATGCGATTCCAACAAAATATGATGTGATTTATGTCTATATCATCATTATTAATGATTATTTAATTCCTCAATTAAACTATCCTAATTATATCTCTTTCTATATAGTACATCACATTGCACATGTTTCCCAGTTATAGAGTAATGAATTGAAATTTTATATATGATGTTCCCTTTTTTGAAAGAATAAATTCATTATTAATTTACATAGTTATAGAAAAATAGATATAATTTTTCTCTTTTGGACTATTGTATGTTAAAACATGTAAAATTTAACTGACCATTAATAATCATAACCACTTATTTAATAACTCATTTAATGTGAACATATAGTTATTGTATACATATATATAGGGTGATGATAAATCCAATTGGCATTGAAAACATTAGTCGCAGTCTCGACCGGTATAATCAATACTTATGATGTCTATATATTAGATTTTATGAGTTTGTAGTTATCACTGATATTTTCCCTGACCAAGTGCAACACAAGATTCAATACAAATGAATTATAAAAACCATTTATGAGAGACGTTCAAGCTCATTGGGATCAGAAACCAAACATTGTTCATAGAACCACCCTATGAAAATCTCACTATCACACACCATACCATTATAGAACTATCCATTGTAATAAATGGATATGTATAATTAACATAATAGAATTATTGAATATTTTTTTTGTAAATTAATAATTTTATTTTTTTCTTTTGTTTCATTATAATAAAAAAATATTTTTGATAAAAATTATATTTGGATATGACAAAATAAAAAATGTATTTTAAAGATATATACAGTTTCAATCAAGACACAATTTATTAAGAATTCAAAAATTCTTGAAATAATGGATATCATAAGAAAATAATATTTTTAACTAATATTTACCTAAATTAAATTATAATATAATTTGAAAAATTCAAATGTAATTTTCATATGTGTCATTTAATTATTAATGTAAAAACCCATTATTTTTCGTTAAATGGGGAATATTGAAATAAAAGTGTTTATTTTAATATTAAGAAAGTTATTTTGATTAAATAAATATTATTTTTTAATTTATCAAGTTTATATTATCTTATTGATAATATTTCATAATTTTCTAGGATAGTCGATTTATTTGGGTAAAAAATAAAAATGGTATATCTATAAGGTATGTGTAATGACATCATATAAGCCTAAAATTGAGTTAAAATAATAATATAATAAGTAATTTTGACTAATTGTAATTTTCCCCATTAAATTAATGTTTTGTTAAATTGTTTGACAAATTTTAAAAACCCTATATTTACCCTTGAAAAACTGTATTATATTTTATGTTTTTAAAGTAAATTATTTTTAAACAAGGAATAATTCAACATAACCATGGGTATTAATTTTAGATATTTGGTTCTTATAAATATAAAATAATTAAATACACTCTTTTTTAGAATAAAAATATGTAAAACACTTGGGAGGGTTTATTTTATATTGATTTATCATACCGAGTCCATGACTTATGTTTAGAAGATGATAAATAATTATCATCGCTTTTTCTCTAAAAATACTACCAAATTCACGTTACAAGTTTCCAAAAACCATTGGAAGAATAAATTTCTCAAAAAATCCCTCTCTACTTCCCTCTTAAGGTTCCCTTATCTCTTAATTATATATTCTGAGTCTTTTAGAAGCATTGTCTCTCGGTAAGGCATCTCTTCAACTCCCCTTTATTGAAGAACCAACTTTATATTATGCCTTTGGATATTCCAATGATCATGTTTGAATATGTTTATCAACATCCATATTAATTTACTTATTATTTAAATGTGATGAGATAAATAATTCAATATTATTAATCCCTTTTATTAATCATTGTGTACACATGTTAAACAATAAAAATATTAGTGTGATTTTTCCTACAAAACATCTTTTTTTGAACACCCATCCTCATTTCCATAGACAAGTAGTCATTGTGATGTAAACAGCCTTCATCTAATAAGTAATTTCATGCATTTAAACCAAAATCTCAAATAAGGGGATTAAATGTGATGAAATACATATTTTTCTTGTATGATCTATGTGGCATGAATATGCATGTACATGATAGGAATGTGAAGGGTGGGCCCATAATCATATATCCATATAATGCCTTTGGTATTTATTTTTTCTTATGAGAAATTATTTATTGGATTATGGAGATAAATAAATTAATTATGGGACTCCTTTCACTATGTAACATACTTTTAGTAGTTTTCATTGAATTTTTTCGATGTCATGTTTTATATTGGTTCAAAATTACATTATTCCCATTACATAATAATATTATATCCTGATTTTATATTCAATTTTATGATTCTCACCCATTAAATGTAAACATGATATGATTATTAGATAAAATTTACTTCCAAAATCATGTTATTCTTTTAAAATTACATTACAAGGATTCATAGATCAATCTAATCCTATGTACGTCCCCAGGTTAATCCATGTGGTTTTAGAATATGAAGGGAAATTATGGGTATTTTATAATATTAATTAATGTAATTGTATTTCTATTACATATTGTTATTATATATATATAAATACTGAGATACACTAGGACTTATGATATAATATTGTTTTATTAAAGATGATGTATGTAATAAATTATTAAATAATTTTTTTGAAGATATCTAGGCCTCTCTCTTGACCAAGATGACTCAAATATTCAATAATAAATCATGAGGGAAACTGTTTATATAGAGATTTTGAAACTCATTATGATTGTGTTTCAAACCATATTGTTATTATTTTAATGATTTTAGTTTTTAGATTTATAAAAAAATGAAATCAACATGAATTTGGTAGAAACAATGGGAAAAACTATATTTTATATAGATTAGATTATGTTTTCATATAGAGTCCAAAATCAATGATTAGAGATTATTGAAGACTTATCCTTCATTTTTCTATAAAAAACCCATCCATCCTCCCTTTCCTATTCCATAAAAACCCTTATATTAATATATTACTATACCGCTACCTCTCTATATCATGCCTATGGCCCCAAAAATCTCAAAAAATCACATCAAAGGAAATAAGAAGATCCCTCTCAAGGTAATGGATCATCTCTTTCTCCCCTTTATTCAATAACATTCATTATATTATGATTTTCGATTTCCAATTTATCATGTGAGAATATATTTTTTAAATAATTCATACTATAATTATGATTTCCAAGTTATTATCTACCCATTTCATGCTTGTTAATCACTTACATGATTCTTTAAATACCCCCATTATGCTACTGAAATTATCCTTCTATTGTACCATAAATCAATTTGGTAAGAAATACTCATCCCCATTTACGATCAATGTTATTCACCTATAATTATCTATCCATAATTGAAAGGTGAGTTTATTGGATTAATACAACACTCCATCATCATAAGATGAATAATTATGGAATAGATAATTATCCAGTAGGTTATATGTTTTGATATTATGCATGTATAAGATCTGAATGTCATGGGTGGCCCAAGATATATATGTTAGTCTAATGAAATATATATTGTTTTAGTCTCTTTATTAATTATGTATGGGATTATCGTGTGAACCTAATCCATTATAATGATATCCACCATTTTTTGTTTTTGAGGATGTTTGACATGGCATATTTTTATCTCGTATTTAATGTTGTTTCGACACTCTCATGTTTTCTTTATGTTGTTAAATAATTTAATTCTCCAATGTTCATGTTTATGATTATTAACCTACTCCAGTTACCTAGATATAACTATTTACTCCCATTTATTTCTTTTATCACATTTTTTATCATTCTTTTATTGGGGTTTATAGCTGAACTATTTCTTATATACATCCCTTTTTTATCCCGTGAAGTTATAGAAGATCAAGGAAACCTAAAGGGATTTTATGGAGTTCTTTGTAGGTAATTGTATTTCTATTTCATGTTGTCATGCTATGTAATTAATTACCCAAAGACACTAGGTTCACAATCAGTTGGGGTTGCATTAAGTGTATTCTTTTGTATTAAATATTTAAATAATAAGTATTCAAAAATATTTTGTTGTAGTTGGCATCAAAGAAACGTAGTGTAATTTTTAGGGATTATTATTATTAAACCATAGGAAAATCATTTGGAATATTACTAATAAGAAGAAAACATTTCTAATTTTTAAAAAATATAGAGTTATTGGATTACATTAAAATAATTCAACATCTGGATATTAAAATAACATGTTGTCCGGGTTGATTTTTACCTACTTGTTATTACCCTAAAAGTGAGTATAATGATTTACATGATCATCAGATATTGAACAATAACTTGCATTGCTTCTCAACTTGTCTGACACTCATGGAGGGCATTATTCATTAATTTCAAAATCTCTTCATGAAACATTTTAAAGGGTAAAAATTACGTGAAATTTTTATGGTAAGAAATAAAATAGGGATAACATCATTTGAGACCATGAAATTCATTGTTTAAAAACATTTTTAGATTTTGTAGTATCCATTAAATTTATAAAGTTTCATTTATATTTGTTTAGTAGTATGAGATTTATCATTATGAAGTGAATTTCTGGTGAATTGAAACATTATATCTAGAATAAAATAGTGAATGGATGAATATGTATATATTCCTAATCATTGAAATTCCATTGAGAGTATAGTTGAACACATTCATTTGTATCCTAAATATTTAGTAAATCTATTCAAAAACCACCTCAAAAAAATACATGTTTTGTTACAGGTGAATACAATAATTATTTTAATTATTTTATACCTAGAAAATAAATCATCCCTTATCCATGTTTGTAGGATAAAAATCTCAGTGATCCTTGTGATACTCTCTTTACCAGAAATTGATGTAATTATTTGCATGAATTACATTTCATTAAATAGAGCCAACATAAATTTCTGAGGAAAGGAAATCACCTAATGTATAATAAATTTCCCACTAATTCAATTAATGATAAATAAAAAATATTAATGTTTATTGGTACAGTCACCTCTATAGTGATACTATTCCCCTATGAGAAAAAATATCTTTCTCAAATTATTGAAATTAAGTAAGGGAACATCAATGATGACATGCCGATTGTATGGAATCATTTTACTGTGTTTCCAGAAAAATTGAATGGCCTTCCCCATAGATGAGAGTTTGAGATCCTGATCTAACTTATACAAAGACAGTTTCCAATATCATTACATTTATTTAACTTGAGTAGTTTAAGAATAAACTATAGAAGTATGTGGAAAAGTGTTTCATTTTCCTAAGTACATAAAAGAGCGATTCAGTGGTCCTATTTGTCAAAAAGATGTATGGGGAAATTCTCATTATATTTATTTTCATGAACTATAAAAACCATGATAATAACAAAATATTTTATTCGATGGATTGAAATATTGTTCGATTAGCTACATGGATATCAATACTTCTCTAATGTAGATGTTCATTCAATATAAAATCTTATTAAGGTGAATAAGGTGGATATCCCCAAAACTGCTTCTCATATAAGTTATGAGAACTATGTGGATATAGTTATTCCATTTGGAATCCCTAAATTTCCATAATGATTCATGTACCAAATTAATATAGTCTTCAAGGATTACATCAATAGTTTTTTATAGTGTATATAGATGATATTATGTCTAATCTAAAAGAAATGGAGAGCATAAAGAAATTTTTTATTTTATACTAAATACCATGTGGAAAGAAAATATGTAGTAAATTTATATATAATAAGAGTTTTTCATCGATAATGAAACATTTCTTGGAAAATTTTCACTGGAAAAGTGATAAATGTGGACCATTCAAAAAAGGTTAATATATGGATGGCCTAGAACAATCATTAGGATAGAAATATATAGTTTCATTATAATTGCTTAACATTCTTGGTGATTTGTAAGATAGTTTTCCTGATTTTCAAGACCACTAATAAGGATAAAACAAATGGGATTCATGTTATTTTAATATAAAGAATGTAAATATAGATTTAATGAGTTGTATAAGAGGATAACCCCAACAACTATATTCACATTACCCTCATGTGGGGATGAATTTCGGATCAATGGCGATGAATCTAAAAATGGATTGGGATGTGTACACATGATTGTTGATAATGTTATAGTATATGACTCTAGGTATTAAATGATCCATGAGAGTAGACAACAAATAAATGATATGAAATTGGTTGTAGTGACCTCCGCAGTAATTATTTTGTTGCATTCTCTGTAATAGAAGAAGTGTGACATATATGTAGGTTATAAAATCCTCATGTATATATTCACACAAAAGAAGCTCAATATTCACCAAATATGGTGGTTATAGCTAACCATGTATTATAATTTTTTAATCCCTTATTATCATGAGAAAGAGAATAATGTAGAAAATTCATTGAGTATAAATGATATTATAACCATATATATGATGAAGATTTTAAGGGATTCAATCTTACTCGAAATTAAAAGTATGGATATGTGATTTATACAGGGATATAACTTATACCTTGTTCAAATGTATACTCAAAAATCTATTATTTAGAGGATCAATGTGGATTAGAAAAATTATGAGGTGCTAAATAAATGTAGCGATTTTTTGTAATACTCATTCTCTAATGATGGATTTATATAGTTGTGACCCTATATATGGATCCCAAAAAAACTAGAACTAAATATGTAACTTAAATGTGATGTTCATAGCTCATCATTAACTATTCATCATGGAATTAATATGTTTTATAAAATATTTATGCAAAACACATGGTTGGATAACATGAAGAGGGAAATTTTATAAGATTTATCTCGATGCTTTGCAGTCCAAAAGGTCATCGGTGAATGAAAAACTATAAGTGTATGAAGAAATGTTTTTCCCATAAATGTATTGAAATGATAAAACATAGTCGTCAATTTTTTCATAAGAATATCCTAGACATGTCAATGATATAATTCATTCTGGGTGGTAGTAAATCACCTTAACATATAACTGAATTACATTGCTATCAATTATAAATAATCTCTTGAAAACTCAACATGATATATATAAGAGGAGTGGATTCACTATATGTAGTTCCACAATCTATTGTATATTATCGATATCCATGGATTACAACTGTTTTTTAGCAGGTAATTTAACAAGAATTGTATATAGAATTGAGCTATGTAGCATTTTATAAACCACATATGGATCGGCGGTTTGAGAGAACCATCCAAACTCAAGATGATATTCTAATTCCATGTGCATTGTATTTCAAACTCTATTTGGATCAACACCTAATTCTATTATAGTTATCATATATAAATATTTTCCATTCAAAAAAATCAAATTGTAGATTTTTAGGATCTATATGGGAAGAGGTGTTGGACTCTAAATTTCAAGAATAATGTTGGAGTGGAAGAGATTATATCGACTAATCCTATCATAAACATGATATATGTGGTTCAAATCTCTTAACATCATATGAGATTTATAAAAATCTAACATAAAATATATACATAAAACAACTGATGAGACCCTGTGTTTGGGGTTTTAGATAAGGAGTTCCATTATATATCACCATAAAAGAAAGACATGATGTTTTGGATAAATGTAAATATAAGTCGTAGATAAATAGAACACATTGTTATCCTTGATAACATAGTAGTAGGGGGATAGAGACAAGAACTACCACTGAAATTGTATCATGTACATGATATTTTCTATGTTTCCCAATTCCAAAAGTTAATAATTGGCCACACACATTTATAGAATCTAAAGGTGGTAGCATTAGAGAATGTACTTCTTTACGTGGAGGATCTGGTGAGGATTTTATATCAAAAGGATATGGTTATATGAAACAATACAACTCATTGGATTAATCTATTGTAGTGGAACCACTTTTTTGAGGAAGAGACTTGGGAAGAAAATAATGTGATGAAACAGAAGTATCATAATCAATTTTATTGTATGAAATGAAACTTTTCTATGAGAAAATTTAGAGGGGGATGGGAGAAAAGTAGTGAACAGACATTTTATAAATTAAATAACCATTTGAATGGATAAATTATTTTTTATGAAATATATTTATATAAAAAAAATTTATTATATTAATTTTTTGACCCATATATGTTATTCTAATTTATTTAAAAGACCATTATGAATTATAATTTAATATATTACAGTCATTATACAATGATTATATGATTAGTAAAATTATAAAGTAACGATAAGTCTAATTGAAAAATAAAATCGAAGTGATTCCCTTTAAAATTAGGTTTATACCTTATAAATCATATTTAGTAGTGCTTCTAAGGGAGATGACTTCTCTGGGATTTTCCCCTAACCAATACAAAACATTAGTTCATCAACTAAATCATGAGGAAACTGTTTATGAGAGAAGTTCAATCTCATCAATATCATGGACCAAACCATGTTTGCAGAACCACCATAATAAAAGATTTTTATAAAATAACAATTGTTGAATATGAATTCATGCTTTTATGAAATAAATAATATTTTAATAAAATATTTTTATAAAATAGTTTTTGTTGACCTCACTTGTTTTGATAATCCCAATTATGTGTTCATATATTATGCTACTCTCAATTACTGATGATCTACATTTTAATTGTTTCAAATTGCTGATCAAGTTAATAATAATGTTTAAATAATCTCTGATTTATGTTAATCTCGATTATCCCTGTTTAGCTTTGAAACAATTCTATGTCAATTAGATGTGGTTTTCACACAGAGCTACCGATGCACACAGAGCTACCGATGCACACACAGCTACCGATGCACACAGAGCTACCGATGCACACAGAGCTACCGATGCACACAGAGCTACCGATGCACACAAAGCTACCGATGCACACACACCTACCGATGCACACAGAGCTACCGATGCACACAGAGCTAGCGATGCACACAGAGCTAGCGATGCACACAGAGCTACCGATGCACACAGAGCTACCGATGCACACAGAGCTACCGATGCACACAGAGCTACCGATGCACACAGAGCTACCGATGCACACAGAGCTACCGATGCACACAGAGCTACCGATGCACACAGAGCTACCGATGCACACAGAGCTACCGATGCACACGGAGCTACCGATTTGAAGAGCTACCGATGGAAGATCCCTACACCGAGTCAACTGTACACGTCTATAAACAAACGGCTACCTATAATGAACTGTGGAGTCAAATCCTATATCCTTGACACTATTTGTTTATTATACTAACGGTTACATTTGTTACTTTTGATGCATTTAATGTTATTAAATGATTTATTTTGCCATTTCAGGAAACCGTACCATGTACGATCAAAAAGCATAATCATTCCTTTTTGTCAGAAAAAACAAAAAAGGTATAAAGAGGACATTATGGATGTATCAAAAAAAGGGGGTGTGAAAGAAAACACGAAGAGATCAAGCACACAAAAATCACACTTGCGATCAAGCTCAAAATGTGCCAAGATCAACAGGAGAACTTGCACTCACGAGACTACTACTACCAGCCTCCAGAACATAGAGCATACATCGAGCAATCTATGATAAAGAAGAACCACACAAACTCATCCTTCTTTGAGCCGATAAGCAAAGCTGAACCTCGAAATCAAGAAAGCAGACGGTACTCTGTTTTCTAGAAAAAAACCAGAAGAAGACTCAGAAGGAATTCTAATCAACAAAAGAAGTCAAGAGCTGCATGAAGATCACTAGAGCCATTTCTAATCTCTAAATCTTTATCTATGTGATTTACTTTTTACATTACGAGCAGTGTGTGTTATCTGTTGTATTTTACACACACTGTCTCCTGAACCTTAACTGGAGGATTTGTAAATCCTCACTCATTATCTTTTCATTCCTTTTCCCACTGTGGATAGTGGTAGAGGTCGTGTGTGACCTGGACAGCTGGTTGCTGTTGTTTTTTTCCCACGACTAACAATGGTAGAGGTCTTGGACCTGGACAGTTGTAAACTGTTGAACCCCGATCCAGGGTGTGGATCATATTTTTATAAACTCTTGAGAGGACTAAGTCTCGTCTTGAGACTTAACCTCTTGAATAAATCCTCTGTGTTTTGTTTTAGTTAAAAACTATATCCATACAGTACATATTTATTTCATTTTCCGCTGCTATTACCTTGAAATATAATTTATCTTCAAAGCTACTTTGATAGTTAAACTCGCAAGTGTTTATATTTATTGTAAACAATTAAGTTAGTTTCAAAAGTTAAATTAATCATTAGATTAAGTTAACTGAGAACTAATCAATCTTTGAGAAACTAATTGAACCTTTATAATCTGTATAAATTCACTACAGTTTAATCTGTTTTTGAAATTGGGGGATTTTAATAGAAATTGTTTTTAGCAGAAATTTTAATTGGAACTCAATTCACCCCCCCCCCTCTTGAGTGTCCACTCCGACCAACAGTTGGTATCAGAGGGTTTATTAATACGTTCTAAATTACTCGGTTTTCAACTGGGATTTTAGTTGTATTTTAATGTTCTTAAAATTTCTATTATTTCTAAATTTTTATCTCTTTAAATTTTGTTTATAATGGATAATAGACTTGAGGGTGCTGCTACAAACCGGACACCTTTCTTTAATGGAAATAACTATGCTCAGTGGAAACTTAAAATGAAAATTCATCTAGAAAGCATGAGTTTTGATATTTGGACTGCTATTTAATCTGAATATAAAGTTCCCACTACTGATATATCTACTTGGGATGAACCTATAAAGATTGCTTACAATAATAATTGTAAAGCTATGAATGCTCTGTACTGTGCTCTAGGAGATGAAGAATTTAATAGAATTTCTGCATGTAAAACTGCTTTTGAAATTTGGGATACCTTGGCTATTTCTCACGAAGGAACAACCAATGTTAAAGAAATGAGATTAAACACTTATACTATTAAATATGATAATTTCAAAATGAAGGCTGATGAACCTATTTCTGACATGTATCTCAGGTTCAATGAGATAGTGAACACAATGAGCTCACTCGGAAAGATTGTTCCTACAAAAGAACAGATTATGAGAAGACTGAGATGTTTGCCAGATAGATGGAGAGGTACATCCGTTTCAATTAGAGAATCATGTGACATTGGAACACTGCCAATCAAGGAGTTAATTGGTAAGCTGATGATGTATAAAGAAGAGATTAAAGTAAATAAAGAAGAAGATGAGGAACCCAAAAGAAAATCTGTAGCGTTTAAAACTACTGCCTTTAAGAGTAAAGAAAAGGATAAACTACAAATGGAGACTGAGAGTTCAATGAGTGAAAATTCAGAATCTGACAGTGATGCCGAGATGGCTCAAATAGCCAGGAGATTCAAAAAGTTTTATAGGAAAAAGAAATTCTTTAGGAAACCAAATTACAAGGGAATGTATGATCAACAAGGAAAATGGAAAAAGGATTGGAAGAAGGCTGACCGGACTGATGAAGTTGTCTGCTATGAATGAAAGCTAAAAGGACATATCAAAGCAGACTGTCCAAAGTTAAAATTCAAAAAGAAATATGATTACAAAGACAAGAAGTAAAAGAAAGGCATGAAGGCTACTTGGAGTGCTTCAGAAGACAGCACTAGTGAATCAGAATCTTCGGACTCTGAAAGGAATCGAGGCAATATGTGTTTCATGACAAATACTTCTGAGGTATCATCTAACACTCCTGTTTTAAATTCATATTATTCTGGAGATGATTCTGATTCAGAAAACATGTCAAAATCTGAACTATTTGAGTACTGTGATACGTTGGAAGAAACCTGTAATGATCTTAAAGACAAATACAAAGGTTTAAAGAAATAGTGTGCTTTAAGTGTTAAGAATAAATCTGATCTTGATATAGAAAAGGAAAAGAATGCTCAACTACTAAAGGAAAATACAGAACTGAAACTGTCAAATGACCAACTTAGAAAGGACTTAGAAAAATTCAAAAATGGAAAGGATGTGCTAACTCAAATGCTAGGAAAGAATGTTGCACCTAGATATGCTACTGGTTTGGGATACCAACCTGGATAGAGACAGTTCACTAGAACCCGATTTATTCCTAAGTCTGGAAAAAATTCTGCTAGTTCAAGTTTTGGAAATTCATATGTCTCAACAGGTTTTTCATATGGTTATAGACCAAATAAAGTTTATCTTTCAAAATCTGTTGTTTCTGTTAATTGTATGGGACCCATAAAACAAATTTGGGTACCTAAGGCCCTGATTTCTAACCTATCTGGACCCAAGAAAATATGGGTACCAAAGTCATTTCCTGTTTAAATCTGTTTTATAGGTGACCTACTTGAAGAGCTGTCACAAGAAGATATGGTATTTAGACAGTGGGTGCTCAAGACACATGACTGGAGATTAATCTTGCTTCAAGAGCTTAATAAAGGTTGATGGAGGTCATGTCACCTTTGGTGACAACTCTAAAGGAAAAATCATCGGCCTAGGCTAGATTGGTAACACTAACTCAGTATTAATTTCTAAAGTTTTATTCGTTGATGGACTTAAATATAACATTCTTAGTATATCTAAATTATGTGACGATGGTTTCAATGTCAAGTTTGAAAATGACTCGTGTGATGTTTTTAACTCCAAAAATTCTTTAGTATTTTCTGCTCCAAGGAATGAAAATGTTTATGCTGTTGATTTAAACTCTTTAGCTAAACAAAATATTTCTTGTTTGAATGCTTTTCATAAAGAATCTTGGCTATGACACAGAAGATTAGGACACTGCAACATTCACTCACTTAGAAAACTGGCTAGGAAAAACTTAGTTAGAGACTTACCTAAATTAGAATTCCCAAATGACAAAGTGTGTAATCCCTGTAAAAAGGGAAAACAACACAAAGTTTCTTTTAAATCAAAGAAGGAAGTCTCAAATTCTCAACCACTTGAGTTGGTTCACATGGATTTTTTTGGACCATCATGAGTTTCTGGTTTAAATGGGAAGCATTATGTCTATGTTCTTGTAGATGAATTTTCTAGATATACTTGGGTGTACATTCTAGCTCACAAAAGTGAAGCTTGTTCTTACTTTATTAAAAATTCCAAGTCTGTAGAGAACCTTAGTGGACTTAACATTAAAACCCTAAGAAGTGATCATGGTCGTGAGTTTGAAAATCATGAGTTTGAATCTTACTGCTCACACAATGGCTATAGTCCCAATTTTTAAGCCCCTAGGACACCCCAACAAAATGGTGTAGTAGAAAGGAGAAACCGAACCCTTCAAGAAATAGCTAGAACCAAGATCAATGAATATGAACTGCCTATTTACTTTTGGGCTGAAGCTGTTAATACAGCTTTCTTTGTTATTAATAGAATCTTGATCAGGCATGTTCTTAAGAAAACCCCATATGAGTTATGGAACATTAGAAAGCCTAAGGTTAATTACTTCAGAGTTTTTGGTTGCAAAGTCTTTATACTTAATACTAAAGATAATCTGGAAAAGTTTTCTGGCAAAAGTGATGAAGGAATTTTTCTGGGTTACTCTATTTCAAGTAAAGCTTATAGAGTTTTCAATAAGAGAACCAAATGTGTGGAAGAATCTATTCACATCAAATTCGATGAAACTGATCCACATGAGCCTAAAACCTGTCTTGATAATCTTGAAGATGATTTTTCTATTCTGGACCTTAATGATAAATCTAATGAACCTTTTATAAAAACATCCAGTTCTGGACTTTCTCAAGAATCTTCTTCTGTTGAACCCGAACCTATAGATGAACCTGATGTTTCTAGTCCAACCATTACCAAATCGACTAAGATTCTAAAGAATCATCCTTTAGATTCTGTTGTTGGTAATCTTGATAGTGGAACACAAACTAGATCTTCTCTAAGGAACCAGGTTGAACATCAAGCTTTTCTGTCACAACTAGAACCCAAAAATATCAATGATGCTATCAATGATGAATTCTGGGTAATAGCCATGCAAGAAGAGTTAAATCAATTTGAAAGAAACAAAGTCTGGGAATTAGTTGACAGACCCAAGGACACCATGACAATTGGCACAAAATGGGTTTTTAGAAATAAAGTTGATGAATCGGGAAACATAGTTAGAAACAAAGCTAGACTATTTGCACAGGGATATAGTCAAGAAGAGGGTATAGATTATGGAGAAACTTTTGCACCTGTAGCTCGACTGGAAGCTATTAGGATCTTACTTGCATATGCATCACATCTGAATTTCAAGTTATATCAAATGGATGTCAAAAGTGCATTTCTAAATGGTTTTATAATTGATGATGTTTTTGTGGAACAACCACCTGGATTTACAAACCCTCATTTTCCAAATCAAGTTTTTAAACTTTCATAAGCTTTATATGGTTTAAAACAAGCTCCAAGAGCTTGGTATGATAGACTCAGCAATTTTCTTATTTCAAAAGGTTTTACTAAAGGGATCGCTGATCCAACTCTTTTTATTAAAATAATTTCTAAAGATGTTTTAGTTGTACAAATCTATGTTGATGATATTATATTTAGATCTTCTAAACACTCTCTATGTACTGATTTTTCAAAAAGTAAGAAAAATGAATTTGAAATGAGCTTAATGGGAGAGCTTAAGTATTTTCTTGGTTTTCAAATTTTTCAAACTAAAGATGAAATTATTTTAAATAAAAGTAAATATACCAAATATCTTTTAAAACGTTTTGGTTTGGACAGTATTAAGGAAAGTGAAACTCCTATGAGTACAATCTGTAAATTGGATACAGATGAAACTGGGAAACCAGTGGATCAAACCAATTACAGAGGTATGATTGGTAGTTTACTTTATCTTACTGCTAGTCGACCAGACATTATGTTCAGTGCATGTATGTGTGCTAGATTTCAAGCTAATCCTAAAGAATCACACTTACTGGCTGTTAAAAGGATTTTTAAATATCTTAATCATACTGTAAACTTAGGTTTATTTTATCCAAAAGGACAATCATTTGACCTAACTAGCTATTCAGATGCTGACTTTGCTGGATGTACGTTAGAAAGGAAGAGCACATCTGGAACATGTCATTTACTTGGTAAATCCCTAGTGTCATGGTGTAGTAAGAAATAGAACTCAGTTGCATTGTCTACTGCCGAAGCAGAGTATATAGATGCTGGTAGTTTCTATGCACAAATTCTGTGGATGAAACACACTTTATTGGACTATGGATTTGAGTTTAAACATGTTTCAATCAACTGTGACAACAGTAGTGCAATAAACATATCTAACCGATGATCAATTCTCACCGATGATCAATTCTCACCGATGTTAAGTTACATTAGGCACGAGCTGGGGATGATCAATTTTCACCGATGATCAATTCTCACCGATGTTGAAATTCTCACTGATAGACAATTCTCACCGATGTTGAAATTCTCACCGATGATCAATTCTCACCGATGTTGAAATTATCACCGATGATCAATTCTCACCGATGTTGAAATTCTCACGGATGAAAAATTCTCACCGATGTTGAAATTCTCACCGATGATCAATTCTCACCGATGTGAAATTCTCACCGATGCTATTTTAAAACTTCTATCTGCCGCCAAGAATATGAATCATTTTATTTTTTTTATGTTATTTTACTTAATTCATTTATTTATGATTCCTACATGATAAAACTAAGCCTAAACCGCTTCTCACTCCACCGGACCCAAAACCCTTCATCTTTAAATCCTAGCTCCCCAATCGACTGAGAACCCTAAATCCACGATGGCAAAAACCAAGATTCTTGCCAGCATAGATGCAAGTGTAGATCCTAAAACAAAGAAGCAGAAAGTGCAGCGAGATGCTCGTGGAAGTAATGTCAGAACTAGGTCAGGAAAGCGACCAGTAAACCCACATTTGCAGAATAGAGTTATTGTGATTGAAAAGGAGGTATGCGTAGATTGGTTGCTACCAAGCAAGTCATTGGTGCTTGCAATTATGGAAGATCAGAGATGGGTAGATTGTTTTTCAAATAATAATGGTCCCTACTACCCGAAGTTGGTGAAGCAGTTCTACGAATTCGTAAGCTTCGAGATGTCTGAAAATGAGAATCGGGTATGTTCTTTTTTAAATGAAAAAGAAATGTCGTTTTCTTCAGTAGAGTGGGCAGAATGTCTCAAAGTCCCACATGAAGGTGTATCCATGTATGTCTCAAGAGCAATTCCACCGACCATTAACATCTTTGAATATGAGACCGCTTTAAAAGAACTAACGGGAATGGAAGTCAAAGGAAAGTGGTTGCTACTGAATTGGATGGAGAGACCAGATTGCTTTTCAAATTTGTTCAACATGTTTTGATACCGAGGAGAGGAGACTTTTCTAATCTGAGATATCAAGATATTTATCTTTTACATCTGTTAAGACATGGTGTGAATGTTAATCTGTGCAAACTGCTGTTGAATCAAATGGAAGACATGATTATGCCAAAATAAAAGACTAATTCTTTATTCATTGCCAAAATGATCTCTGTGATGATAAAAGTGAAAGGGATAGCTGAGTCTTAGGATGAAACAGTTGTAGTAAAGAATAACTTCTGTATCACTACTACAGTTTGTAAGTATATGAAATTAAATTGGAACCCATGGAAAGGAGAATGGTTCAGTGATGAACAGAGGGTGTATGATACGTTTGATCCTGTGGATTATCCTTCAAGGCCAAAGGATAAAAGAGATCCATGTTTAGGATCTGATGAAGAGGAACCCGAGTACAGTGATGAGTCAGAAGAAGAAGAAGAAGAAGAAGAAGAAGAGGAAGAAACTCTTATGGATATTTGAGGAGATCTAGACATGCCCCCAAGGCCTGTTACTGAGTTTGTATACTCAAGAAAAGGAAAAGAAAAGGAAGTGTTATCTACTCATGAGGAAGACCAGCCAGTTCCTCAGCAAGAAGGAGGAAAAGAGAATGTATCTGAATCATCTCATTCTACTAGGTTGAGTCTGAGTCCTTTGATTGAAAACTCAGTTGTGCCTACTGATGAAGTTGAAAAAGATAGAGAAGAAGTTGTACCTGTTTCAGAAAATCTCCTTACTGCTGCTGAGATGGAAGCTGTTGTGGAAGACTCTGATGAAGAAAGAGCAGCAGAAAATGTAGTTGTTGTACATAGGAGTGCACCCATTGAGGGGGAGCATCATTCCAATCTTGGAAATGTTACAGTGGCTGTTGAGATTGATGACTGGGTAGAAGACCCAGGTTTTATAGTCTGTGGTTTGGATTATCCTGATTCGGATAATGAAGTATCATTGAATAGACCAAAGATCAGCTATGACATCAATTCTGAGTTATTGCCTGATGATGTGGTCCGAGTACATGATTTAGATGTGCTGAAAGAAAATCTCAAAGTCAGTTTTGTAGAAGAAGTAAAGACTATGGAAACTTTTCTAGTTTCCTCGATTCAATCAGTGATGAATGATTCAGTAGTCAGCTTAGCTTCTGAAAGAGTATCTACTACAGTTGCACCTACTGATTTTGTTACAAAGTCTGATCTTGAATCCCCGATGCATGAGCTGAAAGAATCCTTCACTGCCTTAGTTACTGAGATGAAGCACTGTTTTCGTGAAGAAATGAAGTTGTTGGAACAATCTCTTGAGCTTTCTCTTGGTTTCAATCTGTCAACTTTTATGGGTGAGCTAATGTAAGCAATTAAAGAGTGCCAGACCCAATCTTCTAGAATAGAAGAAGATCTTGAAGCCTTACAGAAGTCTGTTACTGCTTTAGATTCTTACATGAGCTCAAAGCCTCATGCTGATAAGGATTTAGCCTATGTGAAAAGTGTTGTAAGCCAAATGGTCTCAGTATTTGAAGATTTCAAATCTTCTATAAAGGATCATGTTAAAAATCAGGACTCTAAACTGCAAACTCTGATTAGTAGCTTGACCAAAAGTTTCAAAGAAACTGTATCCTTCTCGTTTGGTCCTCTAACTTCAAAACCTGCATTTGATTTGAATCAAATACGAGCTATGATGAAGGAGGAGCTTGGTTCTATTTCAACCAGTGGCTCTGGGGACTCATCAGATCTAAGCCGGGTAGTGCTCTCTATAAGAGATTCAGTAAGGGAAATAATGAAAATTGTCCATCACACTATGAAAGAGGCCTCTGCCTCTCAGGAGGATATCAAGAACAAGGTAGATTATTATTTACAAAGGATTTTTACCAAGCAACAACTCACACATCATTTCAAGCTGATGTTGGAAAACATGAAGTTACCCCCTGTAACTCAAGCCTTCCGAGAACAAGTGAGCAAGCTAAGAGAGCTGACTCCTACCTTAGAAAAATTTATGGAGAACAAAGATGATTTTATATCTGCTATGGAAAGAGGAGGAGGAATCATTATGGATTTCAGGAATCTGTTGCTGCACTTTTTACATGTTGATGCCAGACCAGTTATTGTCCCTCCTTCCTTGCCTGCCTCTGCCTCTACTGAGTCTCCACTCCAGATGACTCCTGCTCAGGCCATCCGAAGCCTCACACCTATGATCACTCAACAAACTTCCCCATATAGGCCAGGCACTGTATCAGTGGCTCAGCCTCCAGTGATCATTTCTGGGATTCCAAATCCCTCACTCACATCCTCACCACCTGCCTCCTCCTCTGATCCAAAGGGAAAATCTCATGTTGAAGATCCAGATTGCTGAAGTGGCCAGGATGTTTGATAGGATTTTTTTTTCTTTTCTTTCTCTTCTATTATGTTTATGTATGTTTTGTCTGATCTAATACAAATGATTTTCTTTACACTATCTTTGTTTCTTAGTTTTCTATGTCTGGTCTAATAAATGATTTTTTAGGAAGTGTTTTGATTCTAGAATTAAATTTTTTAAGGTAATTATGTTTTAAATATTTATTGTTTTTACATTTTTATACATAAATTGAATTGTACAACATTTAATTATATAATTTTATTATCAATCTAGGAATGAAAAATTAGGGAATTAACTATTTATTTGCCCCTACTAATGTTCCCTTACATACACTCCTTTTATCCAGTGACTGCGTCAGTGTGCTAACTATAATTGTGAAGTGAAAAATTACGTGACCATGAAAATACCATATTGTGACCATTCACATTCGAACATATTGGTGCAGAAAATGTGTCCACGAGATAAAAATTTCTAGTTTTCTTCCATGCCATTAATTCTTCCTATGAATTTAAGACCCATACGTATATTTCATCTTGATGGAGCCTATTATCCTATATGATTATGATTGGAGTCTATGACCATGATGACTGTACCATGAATTGAAATCCACCATAATATCATTAGAAATTGCTTGTTTGCACATACCTATAAAACATAGATGCGATTCCAACAAAATATGATGTGATTTATGTCTATATCATCATTATTAATGATTATTTAATTCCTCAATTAAACTATCCTAATTATATCTCTTTCTATATAGTACATCACATTGCACACGTTTCCCAGTTATAGAGTAATGAATTGAAATTTTATATATGATGTTCCCTTTTTTGAAAGAATAAATTCATTATTAAGTTACATTGTTATAGAAAAATTGATATAATTTTTCTCTTTTGGACTATTGTATGTTAAAACATGTAAAATTTAACTGACCATTAATAATCATAACCACTTATTTAATAACTCATTTAATGTGAACATATAGTTAATGTATACATATATATAGGGTGATGATAAATCCAATTGGCATTGAAAACATTAGTCGCAGTCTTGACCGGTATAATCAATACATATGATGTCTATATATTAGATTTCATTAGTTTGTAGTTATCAATGATATTTTCCCTGACCAAGTGCAACACAAGATTCAATACAAATGAATTATAAAAACCATTTATGAGAGACGTTCAAGCTCATTGGGATCAGAAACCAAACAATGTTCATAGAACCACCCTATGAAAATCTCACTATCACACACCATACCATTATAGAACTATCCATTTAAATAAATGGATATGTATAATTAACATAATAGAATTATTGAATATTTTTTTTGTAAATTAATAATTTTATTTTTTTCTATTGTTTCATTATAATAAAAAAATATTTTTGATAAAAATTATATTTGGATATGACAGAATAAAAAATGTATTTTAAAGATATATACAGTTTCAATCAAGACACAATTTATTAAGAATTAAAATATTCCTGAAATAATGGATATCATAAGAAAATATTATTTTTAACTAATATTTACCTAAATTAAATTATAATATAATTTGAAAAATTCAAATGTAATTTTCAACTGTGTCATTTAATTATTAATGTAAAAACCCAGTATTTTTCTTTAAATGGGGAATATTGAATTAAAAGTGTTTATTTTAATATTAATAATGTTATTTTGATTAAATAAATATTAATTTTGAATTTATCAAGTTTATATTATCTTATTGATAATATTTCATAATTTTCTAGGATAGTTGATTTCTTTGGGTAAAAAATAAAAATGGTATATCTATAAGGTATGTGTAATGACATCATATAAGCCTAAAATTGTGTTAAAAAAATAATATAATAAGTAATTTTGACTAATATTAAATTTCCCCATTAAATTAATGTTTTGTTAAATTTTTTGACAAATTTTAAAAACCCTATATTTACCCTTGAAACCCTGTATTATATTTTATGATTTTAAAGTAAATTATTTTTAAGCATGGAATAATTCAACATAACCATGGGTATTAATTTTAGGAATTTGTTTCTTATAAATATAAAATAATTAAATCCACTCTTGTTTAGAATAAAAATATGTAAAATACTTGGGATGTTTTATTTTATACTGATTTATCTTACCGAGTCCATGACTTATGTTTAGAAGATGATAAAGAATTATCATCGCTTTTTTTCTAAAAATACTACCAAATTCACATTACAAGTTTCCAAAAACCATTGGAAGAATAAATTTCTCAAAAAATCCCTCCCTACATCCCTCTTAAGGTTCCCTTATCTCTTAATTATATATTCTGAGTCTTTTAGAAGCATTGTCTCTCAGTAAGGGATCTCTTCAACTCCCCTTTATTGAAGAACCAACTTTATATTATGCCTTTGGATATTCCAATGATCATGTTTGAATATGTTTATCAACATCCCAATTAATTTCCTTATTATTTAAATGTGATGAGATAAATAATTCAATATTATTAATCCCTTTGATTAATCATTGTGTACACATGTTAAACAATAAAAATATTAGTGTGATTTTTCCTACAAAACATCTTTTTTTTGAACACCCATCCTCATTTCCATAGACAAGTAGTCATTGTGATGTAAACAACCTTCATCTAATAAGTAATTTCATGCATTTAAACCAAAATCCCAAATAAGGGGATTAAATGTGATGAAATACATATTTTTCTTGTATGATCTATGAGGCATGAATATGCATGTACATGATATGAATGTGAAGGGTGGGCCCATAATCATATATCCATATAATGCCTTTGGTATTTATTTTTTCTTATGAGAAATTATTTATTGGATTATGGAGATAAATAACTCAACTATGGGACTCCTTTCACTATGTAACATACTTTTAGTAGTTTTCATTGAATTTTTTCGTTGTCATGTTTTATATTGGTTCAAAATTACATTATTCCCATTACATAATAATACTATATCCTGATTTTATATTCAATTTTATGATTCTCACCCATTAAATGTAAACATGATATGATTATTAGATAAAATTTACTTCCAAAATCATGTTATTCTTTTAAAATTACATTACACGGATTCATAGATCAATCTGATCCGATGTACGTCCCCAGGTTAATCCATGTGGTTTTAGAATATGAAGGGAAATTATGGGTATTTTATAATATAAATTAATGTAATTGTATTTCTATTACATGTTGTTATTATATATATATAAATACTGAAATACACTAGGAATTATGATATAATATTGTTTTATTAAAGATGATGTATGTAATAAATTATTAAATAATTTTTTTGAAGATATTTAGGCCTCTCTCTTGACCAAGACGATTCAAATATTCAATAATAAATCATGAGGGAAACTGTTTATATAGAGATTTTGAAACTCATTATGATTGTGTCCCAAACCATATTGTTATTATTTTAATGATTTTAGTTTTTAGCTTTATAAAATAATGAAATCAACATGAATTTGGTAGAAACAATGGGAAAAACTATATTTTATATATATTAGATTATGTTTTCATATAGAGTCCAAAATCTATGATTAGAGATTATTGAAGACTTATCCTTCATTTTTCTATAAAAACCCATCCATCCTCCCTTACCTATTCAATAAACACCCTTATATTAATATATTACTATTCTGCTACCTCTCTATATCATGCCTATGGCTCCAAAAATTTCAAAAAATCACATCAAAGGAAATAAGAAGATCCCTCTCAAGGTAATGGATCATATCTTTCTCCCCTTTATTCAATAACTTTCATTATATTATGATTTTTGATTTCCAATTTATCATGTGAGAATATATTTTTTAAAAAATTCATACCATAATTATGATTTCCAAGTTATTATCTACCCATTTCATGCTTGTTAATCACTTACATGATTCTTTAAATACCCCCATTATGCTACTGAAATTATCCTTCTATTGTACCATAAAACAATTTGGTAAGAAATACTCATACCCATTTACAATCAATGTTATTCACCTATAATTATCTATCCATAATTGAAAGGTGAGTTTATTGGATTAATACAACACTCCATCATCATAAGATGAATAATTATGGAACATATAATTATCCAGTAGGTTATATGTTTTGATATTATGCATGTATAAGATCTGAATGTCATGGGTGGCCCAAGATATATATGTTAGTCTAATGAAATATATATTGTTTTAGTCTCTTTATTAATTATGTATGGGATTATCGTGTGAACCTAATCCATTATAATGATATCCACCATTTTTTGTTTTTGAGGATGTTTGACATGGCATATTTTTATCTCGTATTTAATGTTGTTTCGACAATCTCATGTTTTCGTTATGTTGTTAAATAATTTAATTCTCCAATGTTCATGTTTATGATTATTAACCTACTCCAGTTACCTAGATATAACTATTTACTCCCATTTATTTCTTTTATCACATTTTTATCATTCTTTTATTGGGGTTTATAGCTGAACTATTTCTTATATACATCCCTTGTTTATCCCGTGAAGTTATAGAAGATCAAGGAAACCTAAAGGGATTTTATGGAGTTCTTTGTAGGTAATTGTATTTCTATTTCATGTTGTCATGCTATTTAATTAATTACCCAAAGACACTAGGTTCACAATCAGTTGGGGTTGCATTAAGTGTATTCTTTTGTATTAAATATTTAAATAATATGTATTCAAAAATATTTTGTTGTAGTTGGCATCAAAGAAACGTAGTGTAATTTTTAGGGATTATTATTATTAAACCATAGGAAAATCTTTTGGGATATTACTAATAAGAATAAAACAGTCCTAATTTTTAAAAAATATAGAGTTATTGGATTACATTAAAATAATTCAACATCTGGATATTAAAATAACATGTTGTTCGGGTTGATTTTTACCTACTTGTTATTACCCTAAATGTGAGTATAATGATTTACATGATCATCAGCTATTGAACAATAACTTGCATTGCTTCACAACTTGTCTGACACTCATGGAGGACATTATTCTGTAATTTCAAAATCTCTTCATGAAACAATTTAAAGGGTAAAAATTCCATGAAATTTTTATGGTAAGAAATAAAATAAGGATAACATCATTTGAGACCCTGAAATTCATTGTTTAAAAACATTTTTACATTTAGTAGTATCCATTAAATTTATAAATATTCATTTATATTTGTTTAGTAGTATGAGATTTATCATTATGAAGTGAATTTCTGGTGAATTGAAACATTATATCTAGAATAAAATAGTGAATGGATGAATATGTATATATTCCTAATCATTGAAATTCCATTGAGAGTATAGTTGAACACATTCATTTGTATCCTAAATATTTAGTAAATCTATTCAAAAACCACCTCAAAAAAATACATGTTTTGTTACAGGTGAATACAATAATTATTTTAATTATTTTATAACTAGAAAATAAATCATCACTTATACATGTTTGTAGGATAAAAATCTCAGTGATCCTTGTGATACTCTCTTTACCAGAAATTGATGTAATTATTTGCATGAATTACATTTCATTAAATAGAGCCAACATAAATTTCTGAGGGAAAGAAATCACCTAATGTATAATAAATTTCCCACTAATTCAATTAATGATAAATAAAAAATATTAATGTTTATTGGTACAGTCAACTCTATAGAGATACTATTCCCCGATGAGAAAATATATCATTCTCAAATTATTGAAATTAAGTAAGGGAACATCAATGATGACATGCCGATTGTATGGAATCATTTTACTGTGTTTCCAGAAAAATTGGATGGCCTTCTCCATAGATGAGAGTTTGAGATCCTGATCTAACTTATACAAAGAGAGTTTCCAATATCATTACATTTATTTAACTTGAGTAGTTTAAGAATAAACTATAGAAGTATTTGGAAAAGTGTTTCATTTTCCTAAGTACATAAAATAGCGATTCAGTGGTCCTATTTGTCAAAAAGATGTATGGGGAAATTCCCATCATATTTATTTTCATGAACTATAAAAACCATGATAATAACAAAATATTTTATTCGATGGATTGACATATTGTTCGATTAGCAACATGGATATCAATACTTCTCTAATGTAGATGTTCATTCAATATAAAATCTTATTAAGGTGAATAAGGTGGATATCCCCAAAACTGCTTCTCATATAAGTTATGATAACTATTAGGATATAGTTATTCCATTTGGAATCCCTAAATTTCCATAATGATTCATGTACCAAATTAATATAGTCTTCAAGGATTAGATCAATAGTTTTTGATAGTGCATATAGATGATATTATGTCTAATCTAAAAGAAATGGAGAGCATGAGGAAATTTTTTATTTTATACTAAATACCATGTGGAATGAAAATATGTAGTAAATTTACATATAATAAGAGTTTTTCATCGATAATGAAACATTTCTAGGAAAAGTTTCACTGGAAAAGTGATAAATGTGGACCATTCAAAAAAGGTTAATATATGGATGGCCTAGAACAATCATTAGGATAGAAATATATAGTTTCATTATAATTGCTTAACATTGTTGGTGATTTGTAAGATATTTTTCCTGATTTTCAAGACCACTAATAAGGATAAAACAAATGGGATTCATGTTATTTTAATATAAAGACTGTAAATATAGATTTAATGAGTTGTATAAGAGGATAACCCCAACAACTATATTCACTTTACCCTCATGTGGGGATGAATTTCGGATCAATGGCGATGAATCTAAAAATGGATTGGGTTGTGTACACATGATTGTTGATAATGTTATATTATATGACTCTAGGTATTAATTGATCCATGAGAGTAGATAACAAATAAATGATATGAAATTGGTTGTAGTGACCTCCACAGTAATTATTTTGTTGCATTATCTGTAATAGAAGAAGTGTGACATATATGTAGGTTATAAAATCCTCATGTATATATTCACACAAAAGAAGCTCAATATTCACCAAATAAGGAGGTTACAGATAACCATGTATTATAATTTTTTAATCCCATACTATCATGAGAAAGAGGATAATGTAGAAAATGCATTGAGTATAAATGATATTATAACCATATACATGATGAAGATTTTAAGGGATTCAATCTTACCCGAATTTAAAAGTATAGATATGTGATTTATACAGGGATATAACATATACCTTGTTCAAATGTATACTCAAAAATCTATTAATTAGAGGATCAATGTGGATTAGAAAAATGATGAGGTGCTAAATAAATGTAGCGATTTTTTGTAATACTCATTCTCTAATGATGGATTTATATAGTTGTGACCCTATATATGAATCCCAAAAAAAACTAAAACAAAATATGTAACTTAAATGTGATGTTCATAGCTCATCATTAACTATTCATCCTGGAATTAATATGTTTTATAAAATATTTATGCAAAACACATGGTTGGATAACATTAAGAGGGAAATTTTATAAGATTTATCTCGATGCTTTGTAGTCCAAAAGGTCATCGGTGAATGAAAAACTATAAGTGTATGAAGAAATGTTTTTCCCATAAATGTATTGAAATGATAAAACATAGTCGTCAATTTTTTCATAAGAATATCCTAGAAATGTCAATGATATAATTCATTCTGGGTGGTAGTAAATCACCTTAACATATAACTGAATTACATTGCTATCAATTATAAATAATCTCTTGAAAACTCAACATGATATATATAAGAGGAGTGGATTCACTATATGTAGTTCAACAATCTAATGTATACTATCGATATCCATGGATTACATCTATTTTTTAGCGGGTAATTTAACAAGAATTGTATATAGAACTGAGCTATGTAGCATTTTATAAACCACATATGGATCAGGGGTTTGAGAGAACCATCCAAACTCAAGATGATATTCTAATTCCATGTGCATTGTATTTCAAACTCTATTGGGATCAACACCTAATTCTATTATAGTTATCATATATAAATATTTTCCATTCAAAAAAATCAAATTGTAGATTTTTAGGATCTATATGGGAAGAGGTGTTGGACTCTAAATTTCAAGAATAATGTTGGAGTGGAAGAGATTATATCGACTAATCCTATCATAAACATGATATATATGGTTCAAATCTCTTAACATCATTTGAGATTTATAAAAATCTAACATAAAATATATACATAAAACTACTGATGAGACCTCATGTTTGGGGTTTTAGATAAGGAGTTCCATTATATATCACCATAAAAGAAAGACATGATGTTTTGGATAAATGGAAATATAAGTCCAAGATAAATAGAACACATTGTTATCCTTGATAACATAGTAGTAGGGGGATATAGACTAGAACTACCACCGAAATTGTATCATGTACATGATATTTTCTATGTTTCCCAATTCCAAAAGTTAATAATAGGCCACACACATTTACAGAATCTAAAGGTGGTACCATTAGAGAATGTACTTCTTTACATGGAGGATCTGGTGAGGATTTTATATAAAATGGATATGGTTATATGAAACAATACAACTCATTGGATTAATCTATTGTAGAGGAACAAATTTTTTGAGGAAGAGACTTGGGAAGAAAATAATGTGATGAAACAGAAGTATCATAATCAATTTTATTGTATGAAATGAAACTTTTCTATGAGAAAATTTAGAGGGGGATGGGAGAAAAGTAGTGAATAGACATTTTATAAATTAAATAACCTTTTGAATGGATAAATTAATTTTTATGAAATATATTTATATAGAAAAAATTTATTATATTAATTTTTTTTACCCATATATGTTATCCTAATTGATTTAAAAGACCATTAAGAATTATAATTTAATATATTACAGTCATTATACAATGATTATATGATTAGTAAAATTATGAAGTAACGATAAATCTAATTGAAAAATAAAATCGAAGTGATTCCCTTGAAAATTAGGTTTATACCTTATAAATCATATTTAGTAGTGCTTTTAAGGGAGATGACTTCTCTGGGATTTTCCCCTGACCAATACAAAACATTAGTTCATCAACTAAATCATGAGGAAACTGTTTATGAGAGAAGTTCAATCTCATCAATATCATGGACCAAACCATGTTTGCAGAACCACCATAATAAAAGATTGTTATAAAATAACAATTATTGAATATGAATTCATGCTTTTTTGAAATAAATAATTTTTTAATAAAATATTTTTATAAAATAGTATTTGTTGACCTCACTTGTTTTGATAATCCCAATTAGGTGTTAATGTATTATGCTACTCTCAATTACTGATGATCTACATTTTAATTGTTTCAAATCGCTGATCATGTTAATAATAATGTTTAAATAATCTCTGATTTATGTTAATCTCGATTATCCCTATTTAGCTTTGAAACAATTCTAAGTCAATTAGATGTGGTTTGCACACAGAGCTACCGATGCACACAGAGCTACCGATGCACACAGAGCTACCGATGCAAACAGAGCTACCGATGCACACAGAGCTACCGATGCACATAGAGCTATCGATGCACATAGAGCTACCGATGCACACAGAGCTACCGATGCACACAGAGCTACCGTTGCACACACAGCTACCGATGCACACAGAGCTACCCATGCACACAGAGCTACCGATGCACACAGAGCTACCGACGCACACAGAGCTACTGATACACAAGGAGCTACCGATTTGAAGAGCTCCCGATGGAAGATCCCTACACCGAGTCAACTGTACACGTCTATAAACAAACGGCTACCTATAATGAACTGTGGAGTCAAATACTATATCCTCGACACTATTTGTTTATTATACTAACGGTTACATTTTTTTTACTATTGATGCTTTTAATGTTATTAAATGATTTATGTTGCCATTTCAGGAAACCGTACCAAGTACGATCAAAAAGCATAATCATTCCTTTTTGTCAGAAAAAACTAAAAGGATATAAAGAGGACATTATGGATGTATCAAAAAAAGGGGTTGTGAAAGAAAACTCGAAGAGATCAAGCACACAAAAATCACACTTGCGATCAAGCTCAAAACGTGCCAAGATCAACTGGAGAACTTGCACTCACGAGACTACTACTACCAGCCTCCAGAACATATAGCATACATCGAGCAATCTATGCTAAAGAAGAACCACACAAACTCATCCTTCTTTGAGCCGATAAGCAAAGCTGAACCTCGAAATCAAGAAAGCAGATGGTACTCTGTTTTCCAGACAAAAACCAGAAGAAGACTCAGAAGGAATTCTAATCAACAAAAGAAGTCAAGAGCTGCACGAAGATCACTAGAGCCATTTCTAATCTCTAAATCTTTATCTCTATGATTTACTTTTTACATTACGAGCAGTGTTTGTTATCTGTTGTATTTTACACACACACTATCTCCTGAACCTTTACTGGAGGATTTGTAAATCCTCACTCATTATCTTTTCATTCATTTTCTCAATGTGGATAGTGGTAGAGGTCATGTGTGACCTGGACATCCGGTTGCTGTTGTTTTTTTTCCACGACTAACAGTGGTAGAGGTCTTGGACCTGGACAGTTGTAAACTGTTGAACCCCGATCCAGGGTGAGGATCATCTTTTTATAAACTCTTGAGAGGACTAAGTCTCGGCTTGAGATTGAACCTCTTGATTAACTCCTCTGTGTTTTATTTTAGTTAAAATATATATCCATACAGTACATATTTATTTCATTTTCCGCTGCTATTACTTTGAAATATAATTTATCTTCAAAGCTACTTTGATAGTTAAACTCGCAAGTGTTTATATTTATTGTAAACAAGTAAGTTAGTTTCAAAAGTTAAATTAATCATTAGATTAAGTTAACTAAGAACTAATAAATCTTTGAGAAACTAATTGAAACTTTATAATCTGTATAAATTCACTACAGTTTAACCTGTTTTTGAAATTGGGGGATTTTAATAGAAATTGTTTTTAGCAGAAATTTTAATTGGAACTCAATTCACCCCCCCCCCCCCACTTGAGTGTCCACTCCGACCAACATTTGGTATCATAGGGTTTATTAATACCTTCTAAATTACTCTGTTTTCAACTGTGATTATAGTTTTATTTTAAAGTTCTTAAAATTTCTGTTATTTCTAAATTTTTATCTCTTTAAATTTTGTTTATAATGGATAATAGACTTGAGGGTGCTGCTACTAACCGACCACCTTTCTTTAATGGAAATAACTATGCTCAGGGGAAACTTAAAATGAAAATTCATCTAGAAAGCATGAGTTTTGATAATTGGACTGCTATTGAATCTGAATATAAAGTTCCCACTACTGATAGATCTACATGGGATGAACCTACAAAGATTGCTTACATTAATAATTGTAAATCTATGAATGCTCTGTACTGTGCTCTAGGATATGAAGAATTTAATAGAATTTCATCATGTAAAACTGCTTTTGAAATTTGGGATACCTTGGCTATTTCTCACGAAGGAACAACCAATGTTAAAGAAATGAGATTAAACACTTATACTATTAAATATGATAATTTCAAAATGAAGGCTGATGAACCTATTTCTGACATGTATCTCAGGTTCAATGAGATAGTGAACACAATGAGCTCACTCGGAAAGATTGTTCCTACAAAAGAACAAATTATGAGAATACTGAGATGTTTTCCAGATAGATGGAGAGGTACATTCGTTTCAATTAGATAATCCTGTGACATTGGAACACTTCCAGTCAAGGAGTTAATTGGTAAGCTGGTGATGTATGAAGAAGAGATTAAAGTAAATAATGAAGAAGAGGAGGATCCCAAAAGAAAATCTGTAGCGTTTAAAACTACTGACATTAAGAGTAAAGAAAAGGATAAACTACAAATGGATACTGAGAGTTCAATGAGTGAAAATTCAGAATCTGACAGTGATGTCGAGATGGATCAAATAGCCAGGAGATTCAAAAAGTTTTATAGGAAAATGAAATTCTTTAGGAAACCAAATTACAAGGGAAAGTATGATCAACAAGGAAAATGGAAAAAGGATTGGAAGAAGGCTGACCGGACTGATGAAGTTGTCTGCTATGAATGCAAGCGAAAAGGACATATCAAAGCAGACTGTCCAAAGTTAAAATTCAAAAAGAAATATGATTACAAAGACAAGAAGTACAAGAAAGGGATGAAGGCTACCTGGAGTGCTTCATAATATAGCACTAGTGAATCAGAATCTTCGGACTCTGAAAGGAATCGAGGCAATATGTGTTTCATGACAAATACTTCTGAGGTAACATCTAACACTCCTGTTTTAAATTCATATTATTCTGGAGATGATTCTGATTTAGAAAACATGTCAAAATCTGAACTATTTGAGTACTGTGATATGTTGGAAGAAACCTGTAATGAGCTTAAAGACAAATACAAAGGTTTAAAGAAACAGTGTGCTTTAAGTGTTAAGCATAAATCTGATCTTGATATAGAAAAGGAAAAGAATGCTCAACTACTAAAGGAAATTATAGAACTGAAACTGTCAAATGACCAACTTAGAAAGGACATAGAAAAATTCACAAATGGAAAGGATGCGTTAACTCAAATGCTAGGAAAGAAAGTTGCACCTAGATATGCTACTGGTTTGGGATACCAACTTGGACAGAGACAGTTCACTAGAACCCAATTTATTCCTAAGTCTGGAAAAAATTCTGCAAGTTCCAGTTTTGGAAATTCATATGTCTCAACAGGTTGTTCACATGGTTATAGACCAAATAAAGTTTATCTTTCAAAATATGTTGTTTTTGTTAATTGTATGGGACCCATAAAAAAATTTGGGTACCTAAGGCCCTGATTGCTAACCTATCTGGACCCAAGAAAATCTGGGTACCAAAGTCATTTCCTGTTTAAATCTGTTTTATAGGAGACCTGCTTGAAGAGCTGTCACAAGAAGATATGGTATTTAGACAGTGGGTTCTCAAGACACATGACTGGAGATTATTCTTTCTTCAAGAGCTTAATAAAGGTTGATGGAGGTCATGTATCCTTTGGTGACAACTCTAAAGGAAAAATCATTGTCCTAGTCCAGATTGGTAACACTGACTCAGTATTAATTTCAAAAGTTTTATTCGTTGGTGGAATTAAATATTACTTTCTTAGTATATCTCAATTATGTGACGATGGTTTCGATGTCAAGTTTGAAAATGACTCGTGTGATGTTTTTAACTCCAAAAATTCTTTAGTATTTTCTGCTCCAAGGAATGAAAATGTTTATGTTGTTGATTTAAACTCTTTAGCTAAACAAAATATTTCTTGTTTGAATGATTTTCATAAAGAATCTTGGCTATGACACAGAAGATTAGGACACTGCAACATTCACTCACTTAGAAAACTGGCTAGGAAAAACTTAGTTAGAGACTTACCTAAATTAGAATCCCCAAATGACAAAGTGTGTAATCCCTGTCAAAAGGGAAAACAACACAAAGTTTCTTTTAAATCAAAGAAAGAAGTCTCAAATTCTCAACCACTTGAGTTGGTTCACATGGATTTGTTTGGACCATCATGAGTTTCTGGTTTAAATGGGAAGCATTATGTCTATGTTCTTGTAGATGACTCTTCTAGATATACTTGGGTGTACTTTCTAGCTCACAAAAGTGAAGCTTGTTCTTACTTTATTAAATATTCCAAGTCTGTAGAGAACCTTAGTGGACTTAAGATTAAAACCCTATGAAGTGATCATGGTCATGAGTTTGAAAATCATGAGTTAGAATCTTACTGCTCACACAATGGCTATAGTCACAATTTTTCTGCCCCTAGGACACCCCAACAAAATGGTGTAGTAGAAAGGAGAAACCGAACCCTTCAAGAAATAGCTAGAACCATGATCAATGAATATGAACTGCCTATTTACTTTTGGGCTGAAGCTGTTAATACAGCTTGCTATGTCATTAATATAGTCTTGATCATACCTGTTCTTAAGAAAACCCCATATGTGTTATGGAACATTAGAAAGCCTAAGGTTAATTACTTCAGAGTTTTTGGTTTCAAAGTCTTTATACTTAATACTAAAGATAATCTGGATAAGTTTTCTCCCAAAAGCGATGAAGGAATTTTTCTGGGTTACTCTATTTCAAGTAAAGCTTATAGAGTTTTCAATAAGAGAACCAAATGTGTGGAAGAATCTGTTCACATCAAATTCGATGAAACTGATCCACATGAGCCTAAAACCTCTCTTGAGAATCTTGAAGAAGATTTTTCTATTCTGGACCTTAATGATAAATCTAAAGAACCTGTTATAAAAACATCCAGTTCTGGACATTCTCCAGAATCTGCTTCTGTTGAAGCCGAACCAATAGATGAACCTGAAGTTTCTAGTCCAACCTTTACCAAATCGACTAAGATTCTAAAGAATCATCCTTTAGATGCTGTTGTTGGTAATCTTGATAGAGGAACACAAAATAGAGCTTCTCTAAGGAACCAGGTTGAACATCAAGCTTTTCTGTCACAACTAGAACCCAAAAATATCAATGATGCTATCAATGATGAATTCTGGGTAATAGACATGCAAGAAGAGTTAAATAAATTTGAAAGAAACAAAGTCTGGGAATTAGTTGACAGACCCAAGGACACCATGACAATAGGCACAAAATTGGTTTTTAAAAATAAATTTGATGAATCAGGAAACATAGTTAGAAACAAAGCTAGACTAGTAGCACATGGATATAGTCAAGAAGAGGGTATAGACTATGGAGAAACTTTTGCACCTGTAGCTCGACTGGAAGCTATTAGGATCTTACTTGCATATGCATCACATCTGAATTTCATGTTATATCAAATGGATGTCAAAAGTTCATTTCTAAATGGTTTTATAATTGATGATGTTTTTGTGGAACAACCACCTAGATTTAAAAACCCTCATTTTCCAAATCATGTTTTTAAACTTTCTAAAGCTTTATATGGTTTAAAACAAGCTCCAAGAGCTTGGTATGATAGACTCAACAATTTTCTTATTTCAAAAGGTTTTACTAAAGGGATCGCTGATCCAACTCTTTTTATTAAAAGAATTTCTAAATATGTTTTAGTTGTACAAATATATGTTGATGATATTATATTTGGATCTTATAAACACTCTATGTACTGATTTTTCAAAAAGTATGAAAATGAATTTGAAATGAGCTTAATGGGAGAGCTTAAGTATTTTCTTGGTTTTCAAATTTTTCAAACTAAAGATGAAATTATTTTAAATCAATGTAAATATACCAATGATCTTTTAAAACGTTTTGGTTTGGACAGTATTAAGGAAAGTTAAACTCCTATGAGTACAATCTGTAAATTGGATACAGATGAAACTGGGAAACCAGTGGATCAAACCAATTACAGAGGTATGATTGGTAGTTTACTTTATCTTACTACTAGTCGACCAGACATTATGTTCAGTGTATGTATGTGTGCTAGATTTCAAGCTAATCCTAAAGAATCACACTTACTGGCTGTTAAAAGGATTTTTAAATATCTTAAGCATACTGTAAACTTAGGTTTATTTTATCCAAAAGGACTATCATTTGACCTAACTAGCTATTCAGATGCTGACATTGTTGGATGTACGTTAGAAAGGAAGAGCACGTCTGGAACATGTCATTTACTTGGTAAATCCCTAGTGTCATGGTGTAGTAAGAAACAGAACTCAGTTGCATTGCCTACTGCCGAAGCAGAGTATATAGCTGCTGGTAGTTGCTGTGCACAAATTCTGTGGATGAAACACACTTTATTGGAGTATGGATTTGAGATTAAACATGTTTCAATCAACTGTGACAACACTAGTGCAATAAACATATCTAAGAACCCTGTCTCTCACTCTAGAACCAAACAAAAAGATGTAAGACATCATTTTCTGAGAGATCATTATCAAAAAGGTGATAGTACTCTTGAATTTATTGACACTGAACATCAATTGGCCGATATTTTCACTAAACCTTTAAGTTCTGATAGGTTATGTTACATTAGGCACGAGCTGGGGATGATCAATTTTCACCGATGATCAATTCTCACCGATGTTGAAATTCTCACTAATGATCAATTCTCACCGATGTTGAAATTCTCACCGATGATCAATTCTCACCGATGTTGAAATTCTCACCGATGATCAATTCTCACCGATGTTGAAATTCTCACTGATGAGCAATTCTCACCGATGTTGAAATTCTCACCGATGATCAATTCTCACTGATGTGAAATTCTCACCGATGCTATTTTAAAAATTCGGTCTGCCGCCAAGTATATGAATCATTTTATTTTTTTATGTTATTTTACTTTATTCGTTTATTTATGATTCCCACATGATAAAACTAAGCCTAAACCGATTCTCACTCCACCGGACCCAAAACCTTTCATCTTTAAATCCTAGCTCCCCAATCGACTGAGAACCCTAAATCCGCGATGGCAAAAACCAAGATTATTGCCAGCAGAGGTGACAGTGTAGATCCTAAAACAAAGAAGCAGAAAGTGCAGCGAGAAGCTCGTGGAAGTAATGTCAGAACTAGGTCGGGAAAGCGACCAGTAAACCCTCATTTGAAGAATAGAGATATTGTGATTGAAAAGGAGCTATGTGTAGATTGGTTCTACCAAGCAAGTTGTTGGTGCTTGCAATTCTAGAACATCAGAGATGGGTAGATTGTTTTTCAAATAAGAATGGTCCCTACTACCCGAAGTTGGTGAAGCAGTTCTACGAATTCGTAAGCTTCGAGAAGTCTGAAAATGAGAATCGGGTAAGTTCTTTTTTAAATGGAAAAGAAATGTCGTTTTCTTCAGTAGAGTGGGCAGAATGTCTCAAAGTCCCACATGAAGGTGTATCCGGGTATGTCTCAAGAGAAATTCCACCTACCATTAACATCTTTGACTGTGAGACCGCTTTAAAAGAACTAACGGGAATGGAAGTCAAAGGAAAGTGGTTGCTACTGAATTTGATGGAGAGACCAGACTGCTTTTCAAATTTGTTCAACATGTTTTGATACCGAGGAGAGGAGACTTTTCTAATCTAAGATATCAAGATATTTATCTTCTACATCTGTTAGGACATGGTGTGAAAGTTAATCTGTGCAAACTGCTGTTGAATCAAATGGAAGACATGATTATGCCAAAATCAAAGACTAATGCTTTATTCTTTTCCAAAATGATCTCTATGATGATAAAAGTGAAAGGGGTAGCTGAGTCTCAGGATGAGACAGTTATAGTTAAGAATAACTTCTGTATCACTACTACAGTTTGTAAGTATATGAAAATAAATTGGAACCCATGGAAAAGAGAATGGGTCAGTGATGACCAGAGGGTGTATGATACATTTAATCCTGTGGATTATCCTTCAAGGCCAAAGAATAAAAGAGATCCAGGTTTAGGATCTGATAAAGAGGAACCCGAGTACAATGATGAGTCAGAAGAAGAAGAAGAAGAAGAAGAAGAAGAAGAGGAAGAAACTCTTATGGATATTTGAGGATATCCAGACTTTCCCCCAAGTCCTGTTACTGAGTTTGTATACTCAAGAAAAGGAAAAGAAAAGGAAGTGTTATCTACTCATGAGGAAGACCAGCCAGTTCCTCAGCAAGAAGGAGGAAAAAAGAATGTATCTGAATCATCTGATTCTGCTAGGTTGAGTCTGAGTCCTTTGATTGAAAACTCAGTTGTGCCTACTGATGAAGTAGAAAAAGATAGAGAAGAAGTTGTACCTGTTTCAGAAAATCTCTTTACTGCTGTTGAGATAGAAGATGTTGTGGAAGACTCTGATGAAGAAAGACCAGCAGAAAATGTAGTTTTTGTACATAGGAATGCACCCATTGAGGGGGAGCATCATTCCAATATTGGAAATGTTACAGTGGCTGTTGAGATTGAAGACTGGGTAGAAGACCCAGGTATTATAGTCTTTGGTTTGGATTATCCTGATTCGGATAATAAAGTATCCTTGAATAGACCAAAGATCAGCTATGACATCAATTCTGAGTTACTGCCTGATGATGTGGTCCGAGTACATGATTTAGATGTGCTATAAGAAAATCTCAAAGTCAGTTTTGTAGAAGAAGTAAATACTATGGAATCTTTTCTAGTTTCCTCGATTCAATCAGTAATGAATGATTCAGTAGTCAGCTTAGCTTCTGCAAGAGTATCTACTACAGTTGCACCTACTGATTTTGTTACAAAGTCTGATCTTGAATCCCTGATGCATGAGCTGAAAGAATCCTTCACTGCCTCAGTTACTGAGATGAAGCACTGTTTTCGTGAAGAAATAAAGTTGTTGGAACAATCTATTGAGATTTATCTTGGTTTCAATCTGTCAACTTTTATGGGTGAGCTGATGGATGCAATTAAAGAGTGCCAGACCCAATCTTCTAGAATAGAAGCAGATCTTGAAGCCTTACAGAAGTCTGTTACTGCTTTAGATTCTTACATGAGCTCAAAGCCTCAAGCTGATAAGGATTTAGCCTATGTGAAAAGTGTTGTAAGCCAAATGGTCTCAGTATTTAAAGATTTCAAATCTTCTATAAAGGATCATGTTAAAAATCAGGACTCTCAACTGCAAACTCTGATTAGTATCTTGACCAAAAGTTTCAAAGAAACTGTATCCTTCTTGGTTGGTCCTCTAACTTCAAAACCTGCATTTGATTTGAATCAAATACGAGCTATGATGAAGGAGGAGCTTGGTTCTATTTCAACCAGTGGCTCTGGGGACTCATCAGATCTAAGCCGGGTAGTGCTCTCTACAAGAGATTCAGTAAGGGAAATAATGAAAATTGTCCATGACACTATGAAAGAGGCCTCTTCCTCTCAGGAGGAAATCAAGAACAAGGTAGATTATTATTTCCAAAGGATTTTTACCAAGGAACAACTCACCCATAATTTCAAGCTGATGTTGGAAAACAGGAAGTTACCCCCTATAACTCAAGCCTTCCGAGAACAAGTGAGCAAGCTAAGAGAGCTGACACCTGCCTTAGAAAAATTTATGGAGAACAAAGATGATTTTATATCTGCTATGGAAAGAGGAGGAGGAATCATTATGGATTTCAGGAATATGTTGCTGCCCTTTTTACATGTTGATGCCAGACCAGTTATTGTACCTCCTTCCTTGCCTGCCTCTACCTCTACTGAGTCTCTACTCCAGATGACTCCTGCTCAGGCCATCCGAAGCCTCACACCTATGATCACTCATCAAACTTCCCCATACAGGCCAGGCACTGTATCAGTGGCTCAGCCTCCTGTGATCATTTCTGGGATTCCAAAGCCCTCAATCACATCCTCACCACCTTCCTCCTCTTCTGATCCAAAGGGAAAATCTCATGTTGAAGATCCGTATTGCTGAAGTGGCCAGGCTGTTTGATAGGAATTTTTTTTCTTTTCTTTCTCTTCTATTCTATTTATGTAAGTTTTGTCTGGTCTAATACAAATGATTTTCTTTACACTATCTCTGTTTCTCAGTTTTCTGTGTCTGGTTTCCCACTTTTTGATTATCACAAAAGGGGAGAAAATTATAAAGGGGGCGAAAATATAGAGAGAAAGGGGGAAATATCAAAGGGGAGAAATTTTGAGCCTTTGCTGCTATTTTTACTTTTTCTTCTTTGGTACCAACTCTTTCAAAGCTTATCTCTAATACTATTGTCTTTAATACATCCTATGATAATTTTTGATCTATTTCATATATTATACTACTCTCAATTACTGATGATCTACATTTTAATTGTTTCAAATCGCTGATCAAGTTAATAATAATGTTTAAATAATCTCTGATTTATGTTAATCTCGATTATCCCTGTTTAGCTTTGGAACAATTCTAAGTCAATTAGATTTGGTTTGCACACAGAGCTACCGATGCACACAGAGCTACCAATGCACACACAGCTACCGATGCACACAGAGCTACCGATGCACACAGAGCTACCGATGCACACAGAGCTACCGATTCACACAGAGCTACCGATGCACACACAACTACCGATGCACACAGAGATACCGATGCACACAGAGCTACCGATGCACACAGAGCTACCGATGCACACAGAGCTACCGATGCACACAGAGCTACCGATGCACACAGAGCTACCGATGCACACGGAGCTACCTATGCACACGGAGCTACCGATTTGAAGAGATACCGATGGAAGATCCCTACACCGAGTCAACTATACACGTCTACAAACAAATGGCTACCTATAATGAACTATGGAGTCAAATCCTATATCCTTGACACTATTTGTTTATTATACCAACGGTTACATTTGTTACTTTTGAGGCATTTAATGTTATTAAATGATTTATGTTGCCATTTTAGGAAACCGTACCAAGTACGATCAAAAAGCATAATCATTCCTTCTTGTCAGAAAAAAAGGGTATAAAGAGGACATTATAGATGTATCAAAAAAAGGGGGTGTGAAACAAAACTCGAAGAGATCAAGCACACAAAAATCACACTTGAGATCAAGCTCAAAACGTGCAAAGATCAACTGGAGAACTTGCATTCACGAGACTACTACTACCAGCCTCCAGAACATAGAGCATACATCGAGCAATCTATGCTAAAGAAGAACCACACAAACTCATCCTTCTTTGAGCCGATAAGCAAAGATGAACCTCGAAATCAAGAAAGAAGATGGTACTCTGTTTTCCAGACAAAAACCAGAAGAAGACTCAGAAGGAATTCTAATCAACAAAAGAAGTCAAGAGCTGCACGAAGATCACTACAGCCATTTCTAATCTCTAAATATTTATCTCTGTGATTTACTTTTTACATTACGAGCAGTGTGTGTTATCTGTTGTATTTTACACACACACTGTCTCCTGAACCTTAACTGGAGAATTTGTAAATCCTCACTCATTATCTTTTCATTCCTTTTCCCACTGTGGATAGTGGTAGAGGTCGTGTGTGACATGGACAGCTAGTTTCTATTGTTTTGTTTCCCACGACTAAGAGTGGTAGAGGTCTTGGACCTGGACAGTTGTAAACTGTTGAACCCCGATCCAAAGTGTGGATCATCTTTTTATAAACTCTTGAGAGGACGAAGTCTCGGCTTGAGACTGAACCTCTTGATTAACTCCTCTGTGTTTTGTTTTAGTTAAAATCTATATCCATACAGTACATATTTATTTCATTTTCCGCTGCTATTACTTTGAAATATAATTTATCTTCAAAGCTACTTTGATAGTTAAACTCGCAAGTGTTTATATTTATTGTAAACAAGTAAGTTAGTTTCAAATGTTAAATTAATCATTAGATTAAGTTAACTGAGAACTAATAAATCTTTGAGAAACTAATTGAACCTTTATAATCTGTATAAATTCACTACAGTTTAATCTGTTTTTGAAATTGGGGGATTTTAATAGAAATTGTTTTTAGCAGAAATTTTAATTGGAACTTAATTCACCCCCCACCCCTCTTGAGTGTCCACTATGACCAACATTATTTATTAAATATAATTTATAAGATGGATTTAATATGTCAAATGTAATTTTTTATAGGCCAATAAAATTTATGAAGAATACTATTATTTATTAATAAATATGGATTTTTAATATAGATGTTTAATTTTAATTAAATAGAGAATTAATTTTTAATAATTTGTATCATTTTGGAAACCATGATATCATAGCTTTCTAAGGCAGTCAACTATTTTTCAAATAACCATATATGATATAAATATATGGAATAAATTACAACATCATGCATGTAAAAAGTGATGTAGTAAATTCCATTATGTTTAATAACCACCAAAATCTCTATTCCCATTTATATAATTTTGTTTTGAATTTATTCTTTTAATTTTATTAATACTAAATGAAAACTTTTAATCCAATGTTATATTTTATTTTTTAAAATAAATTTTTGAAACACTTCTCCCTTCTACATCACCAAGTGTATTATTGTAATGATTTAGGATCTTAACTCTATTAAATTTTGATATCCAATCCAATTTGGAATATAAAATTAGAAAACCCCATGGAATGAATTTTGGGTATGATTAATTTCCAATATCGATTCCAAAATTTAATTTATAAAATTTAATAAATAATTACCTTCTATTTTTTATAAAAAATTCACCAACCCCCATTCCACATTCCTCAAAACACATTGATCAGAAAGATATACTACCATTTTCTATATATATCCCTCCCATGAATCCACTAATCGATTATTGATATCTTCCTATAGAGACTCTTAATATTCCTACATAAATATTATATAATTTTAGATGAAAATCCAATAAATTATAAATATAATATATAGAAGATATTAAAGGTATACTATCTTTGAAAACCTGGAAACCTAATATATTGATTCAAATGTGAACTACAACATTTCCCATAATGTTCTTCACAACATTCATCCTTCTTGGACATAGTATACATCATAAATTTCTTCATATGATATGGAAATGAAAAAAAGGAAGGTTAAGCATAGATGCTCAGTAAGGGTAAACAAGGGAGATAAATAATCATAAATGATGTTAAGGGTAGTAGAATCGGGGAATATATTTTTAAAACCATTACCTATATAAAATATATATTAATCTCATGTCATGGAATAATTATTGATTGTTCAAGGGCATGTGTAGCAAGGAAATAAAATAAAATGATCCATTAGAGAATAAAACTGGAATAAGACATCGAATTTTGAAATAAACATAAGAACATAAAATCCATTACATTGTATTCAAGGATCATTATCCAGGATATCATATTTTGATGGTTTCACTCTCAAAACCATTATAGTAATAAAGGTTCACTCCCAATACCATCATCTCTGACAACGTCATTTACAAAACTAGGTTCACTTCCTGTTCTAGTCCGGTCTATCTCATTAGATATAATTCAATACCCAATTACATAGAGGGGTATGTAGGTCCCAACATTCTATAATTGAAATAATACATATGAGCTTCACTGTATGATAAACCATTCATAATATCATATCCCAAAAATATTAAATAAGCTTTAGGAACATTTTATTATGTCATATGTTTGGACAAGAGACATGTTTCATAATAATATTATCATTCCATGATAATATAACACATGAAAACAACATTACTCATAAAAATTTCCTCATGGTATAACCCAATAAAGAGAACAGGAATCATAAACATCATGAAACCACAAACATAAATTATCTATAAAATCAACAATATTTATATTATTTTAATGTATCCCTAGTAAGGCATATGTAAAATCTACAGATATTAACTTAAATTGAAAAATATTTTCAAAAAAATATTTACAAATTTATTAAGGAGAATAAAATATATTTGAAAATAACTATTCAAAAATAAAAATTCCTCAAATACTTTTGAAATATTTTTTGTAAAACAATATTGTAATCACATAAACGGATGATTTAAAAATCATTTAAATCATTTCATGATAAAAAAATATTTTATTCTTTGGAAAAAAACACATAAAAAATTAAACACTGTATATATTCTATTATTCTAAAATAATTTTTTTTGATTATAATATGAACCAATATGTAATGATTTTTCCTGATTGTAAATAATTTTTACATGATGAATGTGTTAAAATGATGATTCCTTTCACTTTTTTGATAAAATATAAAAAATTTCATTTTTTGGATAATGACAAGAAGATTAATTTAAATAATTATTTACATTTATAGAGAATTCAAAATAATTTCATCAATAAATTATTTTGATATTTTAAAAATTATTTTTTTAATTTTTTAAAAATCAAGGTTTTGGATGAAAAGGATTTTAGGCTAATGAGAAAATAAAAGACTATATTTCTTAAATATTTTATTTTGAACTCTAGAGTACATAACAAAAGAAAATTGAGGAAACATGAAATAATAAAATAAAAATAATATTATAATTTAACGATATTAAATAAATTAAATATATTACTTATAAATTGTGTATTTATATACTCCACATAAATGAATATAGGTACATAACATAATGTATTTTTCAAGGAAGGTAAATTCAGACAGAAATCTGTTACCATGAATATCGAAATTTTTCATACACATTCAACCCACTAGTATTAAAAATTAATTATATATATATATATATATTAAAAAACCATATAATATTTCTCATATCATATATGAATAACAAATATCCTTTTATTATCCATTTTTTAACAATTCAATGTTAATGTCACGTTTTCAAAAAAAATTATTGTTTTTCATGTAGATTTTTATTTTTCGTATTTAGTTCTCATAAACTGATTATGGATCGATATTTTATATAATGGTAATCTAGATAAAAATATCATATAAATTAGGTATAGATTTATTTACAGTAATCTATAAGAGTTTGAGTTTTAAAATGAAATACATTGTTTATGGAGATGGTAGGACGTATGTACATATGAACACTATTTCCATTTTCTCAAGAGATTGAAAAATAAATAATTATAAATAATATAATACCATTATTAAAGTAATTTATTTAATATATAAAATATTTTAACTAAAATAATCTCTATTAACTTCTATTTAAATTATAAATGAATCAAATCGATTCACAAGGTGGTAGTCCACCAAACACATGAGATCTGTTATTGTATCCTAAGAGAATATAAATGAAGAATATATATGTGATTTAATAATAATATAATTATAATAATATAAAAATATCATATATAATATTTTATTAAATCATTTCAATCAACCATGAGTGGCGGTGATAGAAAATAAATAACATTAGTTCACGAGGTTCTAGTCTTTCATACACATAAAAGATATCTTTATATCCAATGTTGTCAAAGTAGGGATGGTTGTACGTCATGCCAATAAAAAAACTATATATATATTTATGGAATTTTCTAAATTTATAAAATTATAGTTTTATAAAAATAATTAATGGAGTTTGGTCAAGAAATAAAATAAAATTCTTGGTTAATGGTGTTACCTTTTATTTGGAAATATATTTGTGTTCTCAGAAAAAAGATTCTCAAGATTTATTTCTGATAAAAATAATAAATATATAATGGGTATAGGGATGTATGGACCAGAAGTTGGATATTTTTGGAAGAACCAATGTGTTTTGTACATGTGAAATGGATAGGAGTGTGGGTTTCCTTTTACAAGTAAGTTGAGTGGAAAAGTAATTTTTTTAAATGAAAAACGGGCTACAATTGTTTTTATAATGAAGAATGATCAAAATTGGAAAATTAAAAATAAATTGTTTTGTTTTTTTTTAATATGACAACAAAAATGGTGGTGCACATGTTTTCGGTTATTATAAGACTTATTATTTTATGTTTACCCCCAGTAAACCCATTTCTACCTTAACCACAGTATATAATATTTACTATAATACAATTCTGTAAGGTAAATATTATGATGATCGTATTAGATAATATAAATCATAATGATTTAAAATGTGTAATAAATTTTACAAAATTACATCAAACTCTTTGAAAAAAAGTAATATTAAATTAAACCCACATAAGTAATGAGGAATAAGATTTACAAAGAGAAAACATTTAGAAATATTAAATGATTTTATATCAAAATTCAATATGAAAGTAAACCCATTGAACTATCTTCAATTATTTTATATAAAATTGATTTAATTTTCCTTTTAATTTTTTTTAAAAGGAACCTCATAAATTCAAGAAACAAAAACTATCATTTTAATAAAAAATAATAATTTCACTATTCCTTGAAAAAATAACCGTTAATGAAAAAACCCAAAAAATTTAGATTAGTCCAATTTATATATTTTTAAATCAGAAATGATGTCTAATTTTTGATATTTATTATCTAAAGGTGAAAAAATTATTTTTCCCACAAAATTATTAATGAATACAAATTCTTTTTTGATAAAATTGAATTTTTAAATCATATCCACAATTTCATAAAAATTACGTACTCTTTATTAATTTCTTTTTAAATATAAACTATTATTTAAAAAATTTTAAAATTATTTATTAATACTCATATATTATTTTCTAAAATCTAGGTAATAACATTTTGTTTTAAATAAATATATTAATAATATATCATAGTTTCATGAAACTCTGTGTTGCGTGAATGAAAAGCCAAACTATGTGCTCAGTGTAACTCAAGATATAAAAGAAAAATAATTTATTAGAAAATAATAATACCTAAAAACATGGGGCGTTACATTCTAACCCCATTAAAAACAATTTTACCTTGAAATTATATACTCTAATATAATCAAACGAGTGTACTTCTATCCTCATTAAATACTCAAGTTCGCGCATGGCCTCTTCAAACTGGTTACTTTGTTATAGAAAATTATCTTGGTATATTTCCTTTTTAAATAAATTTCTCTCTATAATCAAGAATATATAGGTTCATTGAGTTTAGTAAATATTTTAGATCAATTATGTACAAACTTAGAACAGATACATGGAACACATTATGGATTTTAATGTGTTTTGGAGGAAGTGTCATTTGAGTAGATACCATCCTAATAGGATTATAAATTTTAATGAAATCAACTATATTAAGGATTATTTTACCTTTATTTATAAATATCATTTATGTTGTCATTTAAAAATGTTAGAAACACCTTGTCACAAGACCAAATTATAGATCATGCATTTAATTTCAGAATAATGTTTCTACTGGATCTGAGATACCTTGATATCTCACTGAATCACGCTAACCTTGTCTTCCATTTACTTGGAAATCTCAGGACTAAATAGGATTCTTTATTAAAATTCACTCTATAATAGTGTATTTTTATACTTATTTCATATAGGTATTCATTAGGATCCATATTAATTCATGAGTTAAAGATATTATTGTATAAAAACCTAACTATAAGAACAAGTTTATCCCAAAAAATTGAAATAAAATGAAAAAGATATTCAAATATAATATAGAGTTAAAATTTTTATATCAAAAGGACCATCTATCTATAGATGATGTGAAATGAAGAGACCTAAATATGCATCATATTATTAAGGAATACTTTAATAAAAAAATAGACAATGATGAACTGGGATAATCCTAAAACAAAACCTTCTTTAAACTGGTACGGAAAACGAAAATTACTAGTTCCGGAACAATAACATTCCATAATTATCATGGTTATCCATAAGAAATTTTCGTACATTCTTCTTCATCTCTATATCACTCTTCAGCACCACATCAATCTTCTCATTCATTGATTCCTGGGTTTTAAATTAAGCAAGATATTATTTATCCGCTTCCATCAATAATTCCAAATAAAAAATTAACAAATATATAAATATTTGATAATATATGATCATCATCATAGATAAGTTAACATGATCCTTTTTGTTAAGATGGTATGTGAGTATGATATACCCTATAAAACCAAATGTAGGATCAAAATAATATTGATACTATATGTAGTATCTAATGATGCTCAATATACAAGAGGGGTTGAATTTTACATTTTAAAAAATTCATTTGGAACATTTAATGATTGTTATGCTTAACAAGGTTAAAAAAGGTAATTCAAAAAATCACTAGTTCTACACACTTGCTTGATTTCAAAAATATGATTCCGAGAAAATGATTCTGAGAAGATGGTTCCGAAAAATAAAACATAATGAAAGTTTACAATGACAAATATAATACCTTAAAGCATATAGAATCATAAAATATCAGAGTAAAAGTATAAGGAAGTATAAGATAGTTATACATTCATCAACAAATAGAATGTAGTGAAAAACTTGTTACAAACCAAGTAATAAGTAGTAAATCTTTTAACCCAATAAGAAGGGTATCCAAAAACCTTGGATAAAGATCCCTTGAATTATACTTTCAAGAAAGTATGTCTTACCCACACCAGGGTAAGCCCTCGATACGAAGAATGAAGTCTCTCTTGCTATCCCCGAAAGCCCTAAACATCAAGGTAGTCAGCACCACTGTCTTCCTCAACAAGGAAGCCCTCAACTTCAAGGTATTCGGCACCTCTGTCTTCCTATCCCCTGATGCCCTCGATTATACACAATAACAATCAGAGTCACACAAAGAAAATATGAACAAGATGTTCATTTCACACAATGCAATGAAAGTATCTATTTATAAATACCTTCAACATCATGTAATATCTAGCATCATAAAACAATGTTGAACTCTATTCAAATGAGATCTTATTTATAGGGACAACAAATATGGTCAAATCCCTCCTCCAATGATCATACTTTTACTGGAATCTCGGAGAGACCTGTACACGTGTCACGCAAATAATGGTTGGTTAGTAACTGAATTCATGGCATCATTTTATAACAAAAAAAGTGTAAGAAAAAATATGGTTATATAACCAAAATCATATATTTGGAATGTATGAAAATAAAAAAGTTTGGATTCTAACCAAAAATGAATTCAGAGTCTATAATACAAGGGCATCCACATTATTTTTTCTATGGAATTTAGAACCTGAACTCCCTAGAATTCAGGAGTCTGAATTTCAAGAAAATTTGTAATCTAAATTCACAAGAATTCGGAACCTGAACTTAAAAAGTTCAGAGTCAGAGTTCATGAGAATTCGGAGTCTGACATACAATGTTTAGAGTCTGAACTTAGAGAACTCGGAGTCAGAACTCAGAAGAGATTGGAGTCTAAATTTAGAGAACTCGAAGTCAGAACTCGGAATGGTTCGATGTCTGAATTTAGAGAACTCAGAGTTATATATTCTGAGAGTTTGGAGTCTGAGATTAGAGAAATCGGAGTCAAAACACATAAAAGTTCAGAGTCTGAATTCAGAGAACTCTATATCTGAATTAGGAGTCTAAAAACAGATTTCTCATTATCTAAGTATTATATGATTATGAGGATTTAGATATGAAACTAAAGATTAAACATAGAAATGATAATGAATAATGAAAAAGATGGTAATGAAAAATTTCTTTGGGGAAGTAAAACATTCATTAAAAAAGAAAAATACATATTAAAAAAGAGATTTTCCTTTAGAAAAGGTGTTTCTGATTCTCAAAACAAGAAGGAATGTTAATTTCATAAGGAAATATTATTGATTTAAAAATCTCCCCCAAGTATAAAGGATTGTAAAATTCATAAATAAAAACGTATTGACTCAACAATATCTCTATTTTTGGAATTCACAAACATACATAAGAAAAATAATAAAGGAATTAGAAAATATTTTTCTAGACTTTGAAAAAAAAAACTTATCTCCCTTATCATACGAGAAAAGATGAATATGGATAAATCCACCTTAGGCTTTGGTACACATAAGAATGTATTATAGATTTCCGGAATGAGATTTTTTTATTATCTTGAGTACGGAAATTTCTGTAATGAAAAACTCCCCCTTATATAATTTCCCCCTTACATAGGGATATTTCTTCTTTTCATAGTATTCTTTTTCCATTCCCCCCTTTTGTGATTTTTAAAAAGAATTGGAGGGAATGGAAAAGAAATTATAATACCTCAAATATTTATTCAACGAAACCAAACAAAAATGAGCAACCAAAATTTCATCTAGATAAGAAGAATTTGTACATAGAAAGAAAAATACAACAAAAGATCAGATTGGATCAATTTTCCTTCCTTCTCCTTGGGTATCAATTTATTCACTATGGTTTTCACTTTTTTGAGTTCTATGTGGTCTTCCTCTTCCTGCTTTAGTATCTGATCCAGATCCTCTACTTTCTTCTTTAAAGCCTAGATCTCTTCTTCCTGAGCCTGAAGAGCTTCTTATCAATCCTTTATCAGTTCATCATTCTTATGTAGTTTATTTTTTATCTTGATCTAATGATCCCTTTCCCTCTTCCAACATTGGGAAACAAATTATAACTTTCCATTCAGATCCTTCACCTCTCGAATCTGAGTATTATGCTCAAGGGTTAGCCTTTTCTCAAATCTAGTTGAGAGATCCTTGATTTTACTATGTTCAATATCCAATGATTCCTTAACATCATGTTGAAACTCATCAAGATCTCTCAAATCATAAAATATTTTCTTTGACCATCTAATCACTTTACTACAAGATTTTTTGTGGGAATCATAGTTAATGAAGAAGTTCTTGTAATAATCCTCCAGCTTTACACACCTATCCATCACCATGGATACTGAATCCAATTTTTGATTCAAGCTGTGTTGGGGAATCTGACATTTCAAGTCAATGATTGGAAAGATCAGAATGGTTTCAACCAGAGTCTTCAATGATTGAATTACGAAATAATGTCATAGAGATGTTGATTTCGAATATGAGAATTTTCTCTGTGAGGGCCATTTCTCTAACTCAACAATCTTCCTCTTCAAATATCCACTATCATTTTTCTTCCTTAAAATTGATTTCATAGGGGTAGAAACAACCACCAGTTTGACCTTATCAGTTCTTGGAATGGATTCATTATACAGATACTCATGTTCACCTTCATACATATTAACAATTCCATCTTCATCAATCTTCTCCTTCTCAGCACCTGCCTCAGCATCTTTAGGATGAATGAAATGATGATTATATATTTCTTTCTTAGAGAGCTTATTCGTCTCATCTTTAGCTTATTATTCTAACCCTAGAGTAGCAAGCATAGAGGATCATTCTTTAGAGGTCCATATTGACAATTTCTCGGATGCACTTTCCTTCTCATGAAAGTCGTCAACTTGCTTGATGAGGTCTTCTGTGTCACCACCACTTTTTTCTTCTTTCACTTCTTCCATAGCTTCCTTTTCTTCAACAACCTTTTCTTGTAATTTCTATGGAGTCATGAACTTCTTTCCCTGTGTCTCGAGTAAGGGTTAAACCAGGAAGGATTCTGGTATGGGAATATTCTTAGATGCTATTTCAGTATCCCTCAGAAGGGATTTCACAATCTCGATTTCAGAAATATTTTTCGTTAAATTATTTTCCTTAGAATTCTCCTAAAACTCATCTGTTGTTTTCTATTTTAATGCCTTGTCCTCATCAGGATACATGCCAAACTATTTCTCTCCTTCATTCTAGTATTTCTTGTCTTCTCTATAATTTGAAACAACCTCATCCATATAAGCTTTCTACTTCTTGGGCTTTGGAGGTGAGGATTGTGATTCTTTAGCTTTAAGGGTTTTCCATTCTTCTTCTAATTCCTTTAACTTCCACTTCCTTACTTCTTTTTATGATGGTGTTAGAAATTCTTGTTCCTTTGGAATAGATTCTTCCTCTTCCTCTAGTAAGCCATAGAATTCTCTTGAATCCTTAGAAAAACCAACTTTCATCCTCTTGAGAGTATCATCACAGATTAACATGACTTTTTAATTCCTCATCCTCGAACTGAAAGGAATATTAAAAGTATCAAGGAACCAGACTATTAGTTTAGAGAGGATAACTGGATATAAGATTATTTGAGCTTTCAGGTTCCCATTCTTATTATTCTCGATCGCAATGAGAATTTACTTCACCATGTTGATCTTCCTTTTGTTTTCCATGATGTCCAAAAAGAATATATCACTCTTCTTTAACGTTTCCTTGTCACCCTTTCTTGAAATGATGAATCCTTGATCCCATAATTCAAGGATCCGATTATTTTTAGAAAAATGAGAAATATTCAGAGTCTTGACATCTAAAATTTCAAGACAGTCCATAGTTTTCACCTTGACAAAACATCCTTGTTCATCTAGCAATTTATGTGATCAGAATTCAGCTTCCCCTTTAGAATATAGCATAACCACGCTAGCAGCCTTGATGTATGAAAGGCCATCAGTTTTTTCCATAGCATTAAAATGAAAATTTACTCCTCTCTTCTTATTTCAAAAAGAACAAATATTCATAAAATTCCATAGGAAAATCCGGATAAACTACATCTTGAGCTCTGGGATTTGATATGAAAATGCTTTCCCATCCATTCAACCTGATGTTCTTGGATATAATATAATCATACTTGGTAAAGAAATTCGATTGCACCAACCTCTCTCTATAAATCTACCACTCTGAAAACGACTAGAAAGACGACATCTCTTGAGAAAGAACTTCAAAAGAGATTAGGATTGGAGTAATATTTGAGAGGTTAGGAACGGGATTGTGAAAGAGGGGCAGAACATCAACATGTAAAAGCTTGAAATCTGATGTGGGATCGCCATCGGGGGTCCTTTTTATATTTATTTTATATGAAGGTTCAACTTCCAAAGTCAATCCAACGGTTGAAAAGACTTGTGATTACATCTGACCGTTAAAATATCAACCATAAGGAAAATTTTATAGGATCAAATCTATTGAGGTTTTTAAGAAAAGCATTTGGATTGAAGGAAACTAGAATATGAAAAATTTAAAATACAAAAGAAAATACCATCAAGTAAATTATGACTATGAAAACATAAGAATTGAAACATACCCTTCATATTGTCAGGAAAATTATTCATATTGAGGAAAAATCCTTCTTGAAGAACTTTAGATTCTGAAAATAATACATGACTATGAGATAAAGAAGAAAGATTTAGTATGCAGATCTTCATTACGAAAATCATCATTACAAAAATCATCATTACGAAAAACATCAATACGAAAATCTTCATTTAGAATATCCTCTTTACAAAAATCATCATTACGAACATTTTCATTATGAAAATTTTCATTACAAATATCTTGATTAGAAATGTTTTAGATTTAAAAAACATAAATTACAAAAGATTTGTCAAATCTAACTATGAAATATTTTAAAAACATTATTACAAAAAACATAAAAATCATACAAGAAAATTTACAAGAGGGGGGGTGTGAATTGTACACTTTAAAAAATTACATTGTAACTTTTATATATGGTTATGTTTATCAAGGATAAACAAGGTAATTCACAAAACCACTAGTTTTACACATTATCTTGATTCCAAAATATGATTCTGAGAAAATGATTATGAAAATATGGTTTTGGAAAATGAAACTTAATGAAAGTTTACAACAACAAAGATACTACCTTAAAGGGTATAGAATCTTACAATATCAGAGTACAATTATAAAGAATTATAAGACAGTTATACTTTCGTCAACAAATAAAATGCAGCAGAAAATGTGTAACAAAACATGTAACAAGTAGTAAATCTTTTAACCCAAAGAGAAGGGTATCCAAAATCCTTGGATAAAGGTCCCTTGATTTATACATTCAATAAAGTTTTTCTAACCCACACCTGGGTAATCCCTATGTAAAAATATTGGTGTCTATCTTGCTATCACCACAAGACCTCAACTTCATGGTACTCGGCACCTCTATCTTCCTCATTAAGGAATCCCTCAACATCATGTTAGTCGGAACCACTTTCTTCCTATTCTCGGAAGCCATCAATTGTATACAGTAACAATTAGTGTCGCACAAAGAAAATCTGAATAAGAATTTCAGAATGCATAAAGAAATGAGATTCTCTCTCTAGAAATAACATCAATATCATATAATATCTAGAGTCATAGAACAATGTTGAACACTTTTCAAATGAGCTTCTATTTATAGCCAGATTACCAACGGTATGCTCCCTCGTCAAATAGTCATATTTTTCCTTGAATTTCGTATAGACCTATACTCGCATCACTAAAACAAAGGTTGGTTAGTAACTGAATGAACCACATATTTTTATAAAAAAACATGTGTACGAAAAAATATGGTAACAATAACAAAGTAAAATATTCAGAATGTAAGAAAATAAAATAGTTCGCAGTCTATCCAAAAATGAATTCTAAGTGTATAATACAATGATATCCGGATTCTGTTTTCTATGGAATTCAGAACCAAAACTCTATATAATTTTGGAGTCCGAATTTCAAGGAAATTTGGAATCTGAATTCCCAATAATTCAGAACCTGAACTTACAAAGTTCAGAGTCAGAGTTCATTAGAATTCGGAGTCTGAACGGAAAATGTTAAGAGTTAGAATTTAGAGAACTCTGAGTTAGAACTCAGAAGTGTTCGGAGTCTGAATTCAGAGGAAAGGGAGTTAAAACTCATAAGATTTTGGAGTCTCAATTTAGATAACTCGGAGTTAAAACTCAAAAGAGTTCAGTGTCTGAGTTCATAGAACTCGGAGTCAGAGCTCATAAAAGTTCGGAGTCAGAAGTCAAAGAACCCGAAGTCTGAATTTTGAGTCTGAAAACAGAATGCTCATTATCTATGTATTATACAATTATGAGGTTTTAGATATGAAATCTAATTTTTTACATAGAAAATATAATTAACAATGAAACACATGGTAAGGAAAAATTTTCTTGGGGAAGGAAAATTTTCCTTATAGATGTAAAACACAGAGTAAAAATAGATTTTCCTTTAGATAAAGTGTTATTTATTTTTAAAACAAGAAAAAATGGTATAGTCATAAAGAAATATTATTGACATAACAATCTACACCAAGTATGAAGGAATTGAATCATAAGGAAAACCTTATTGACTCAAAACTTTTGACTTAAGGAAATTGCCACATTTCTCACATAACCATGGTTGTATTGTATTAAGCAGTTGTAATCCTTAATATCTACTAAAAACATTCTCTAGAGAATTTTGTTAATCCTTTATTGTGAATATATACTTCTAATAAGTATATATATATCACTCTTTTCTACATAAATATAATTACATTATATCATTAATGAAGATATTACCATAGTTAACTCTAAATCCAGAACTGATAAAATTTTCTCATGACCGATGAAATATTGAGATGCATAATCTAAAAAATGCATTATATAAATAACACATACAAGTCACATCATGGAAAGTCAGAATTGATCATAAACCCCTATCTACTAAATTATTGTTACCATAGGTTGGATGACTAATCATCACTATGGTTCCATGTAATTTTCTTCACACTAATATTTCAAGGGGAAGATAACTCCATTTGTATTTTCTTAATGAATCGATTAGATAGTCATGTTAAATTCACCACAATCCATCATTAATATAATAGTAACCAATGAAAACTATAGATCTTAGTGACCATGTTTGGTCTAAGATAATATTCAATATTTATCATCATTGAGTGGTATACTGATATAACTTATCAATATATTATATGTTTTTGAAATGAATACTTTTGAATCTAAAACTAAAAAATTTAAAATTTTTCATATATTTTCTCCTTCCTTAGGATCATTAGAAAAATTCCCAATTGATCACCATTCGCTTCCTTAATCATTGAATATGTAATAGTATCATCTGTTTAAACTATAATGAATTGATTATGGTAATCTATAAATAATATTTTTATTACATACATAAAGATAATAGGGATCTTAATATGATCTAATGGAATCAATATATATTCAATGTACCCACATATAATATGAAATATTGTTTTAGGTATATCCACTTTCTTGAACATCAATTGATGTTATCAAGAATGAATGTCAATCTTAGAAAGGAATTTAGCTACGTGTAGTTGATCAAATATCTCATCAATAGAGACAAGATGACAATATTTCTTGTTCATGAGATTCATAATATATTTATTAACGATGCAGAGTAACACATATCTATTTTTTAATAAAAATTATAGTTTCACACCGAGAACAATCAAGAGATAAGTGAATCCCTTCCAATGAATCTCATGATGTTCTTTCTTCAATTACTATATAAAAATAAAGGATATTATTTAGAGTGTCTTTAAGATTGATGTTGCATAAGATATGATATCTGTTGAGAACTCCACAATAAATTATATTGGATCTATAGGAACTATTTTTGGAAGGACATTAGAAAATCCCATAAAATAGGTGTATCATCGATGTTGAGTTTCTCCCCATCCACCTGATAGAAATTCCATTCATAGATATTGATCAAAACAAATTTAATGTATTATACTTACATAATATGTTCTTATTTATCATTTCACTGATAGAAAAATAATAGTATTGGATGGAATATCAAATTGGACATACCATCCTAATTTTGTATTGTAATTTATGTATTGGATTTTAATCCATTCCAATGATAACATCAAGGACTGGGTAGATCCCTTGACGTATAATACATTAGATGTTTTAGAGTATATTAAAAGTGTATATTTAACCATTAATTTATCACCACCATCATCAAAATAAATATTAGTTGATATTTGTTTCTTCTATTTTATGAGGTTTCTGACATCGATCATCCCCAATAACCTTTTGATTTGGGAATAGGTTAGAATAATTCCCACACTCATTGAATTTGAAACAGTAGGTTTTGTGGTATATTCTATGAAAACATATCCCTATTTTCATAATTATTATCATTTTAAGATCACTATTGTATTTTATTTCTCCATGAAAATCCCTTACAAACATAAAACATTTACTTGTTCCTTTATGAAAATATCCTTTGTGTTTCATCCCACAAATTTATCATAATGTAAATATCATGTTTTCTCGCAATGGTCATTATATATTTCAATTAATTTATTTTTTTATTCTTCATAAAACCATTCTATTTTTATGTAACACTATACATAATTTATAAATTGTTATCACATTGAACAATCTATTCCTAGCTGAAAATGTTTCTTTTGTCTAACTCCATTCAATGACATTGTTTTAAGATACAGAAGAATCAATCAACCTTAATTTTCGGTTGTATTATAATACCATAAGAATACCTCACAAGTATTCTAAAATTATCCTCCTAGGTTCCAATATAATCATAATAATTTTTAAATATATCAATGAACTACTTAATCGCATTCATATGAAGAATAAATAGGAATTAAATTTTAAAAAATATTTCCATGAAGTGAACCCAATAATTGGAAACAAATTAATAATTTTACCTTTTATTATTGATGAGATTCTACCATTTTTCCTTTTCACCTTCTATATGATAACAAATATAATGACATTTTCATGTTTGAAACATGGGAAAATGGAAAATGTATTTTTAGTTGTACTAATCCATTTATCATTAACTAGTGGATAAGTGGATCCACTAATGGATGGTAGTGGTAGTGTCATAAGAGTTTCAAAATAATATTTTATCATACTTTTCCCATTTTTAACTTCATCATTATTCATGGATTTATAATTTTATGTGAGTATAGAAATGTCTTTTTTTATTCCAGCTTCGTTAACGTTTCCAAACTCAGGAGTAAAATCATTTTATTTTCCATCTCACTTAGTATTAACATGGATCATTTGGCTTATATACATTGACTAAAACCATAATGAGTAGTGTTAGAAACAAAAATCATATTTTGGAATAACTTTATCCATAAAAATAATATAGAGGTTCCTGGATCATGGAACCTTATTTTTAATTAATGTAATATTTGGATTATTTGTTGTCATTCATAGTATTCATCTATTTAAATCTTTATTGAATGTTTATAATGGGTTTGTTAATTTCTAATATATATATATACCCTATGGAGTTTCAAAATAATTTTTCATCAATTCTGATTTCCATAAACAAAATATTGAACAATTTTTGTATAATGTTACTTTTTCATAGATATTACCCTTAGTTACCTCTACACCAAAGCCATATCCACTTATAGTATCTAGATACATAGGTAATTTATTATAATCCATTCACTCTATCATTTACCAAGATTCTATGAAATTTTTCTATAATTGACTCATTAATATAAATTTCCAAAGAAATATCCTTAGGGATATCACTATGGGTTTCTCAACCATGATTCCATTGGTTAAATAATCATATCCTCTGATACCCATGATATTGATATGTCAATTTCATAAAAAGATATTGCATAATTTTATAAGGACATTAATAAAATTATAGAAACTCACAAATGAGGATCATAAAGGTGTAATGTCTTTGAAACATGGAAAAATAAATAATTTTTTAATATGTAAAATACATCACCTCCATCTATGTTCTTCATAACTAGTACCATTAGCAAAATAACACATAAAGCATTCCTTCATAACCCAAATAAAGGAAACATAGGATAGGGTGAGCTTATATGCTCTATAAGTACAAACATTGTAGATAAATAAGCATAAGAAGATCATTAGGGTTTAAGAACATGTTCATAAAATTTGGAAAACCATTCCATCCATATAAAAGATCAAAATATTTGGACATTATGTAATGATTGGTTATTACTAAGACATGGATAAAAATTAACTCAACGAACATGATCAATGAGCGAGAAAATAACTATGATATTAAAATACCATATACACAAAATACATTAAAATCACTTATAGAGAAGTTATGAATCACTTCAATTCCTAATATAGTTTAATGGGTTAACTCCTTAAACCACCATAGTAGTCAATTTTCAATTCCATGAATATTTTAGAAAAAAATGTCACTTATTGAACTAGGTTTACCCCAATTCCAATAATATCTATATCATGATATATAAATCTCTACTCAATTAATTGGAGGGAGATAAAGGTCCATCATATAAAATAATGAAACTCCAAGGTATGTATACCATAGGATCAGAAAAAATTCCTCTCATCATAACACATGTAACAAAATCGGTTTCAAAAATATTTAATCATATCATATTATTTGTAACACTGAATGTTTATATAATCATTTAATAATTATATAATAGGAAAATATATGAAATGAAGTTTGTTCTATAAAAATATACTTATGGAATATCCCATATAAATGAAAAAATATTCATAAAAAATAGTCAACCATGAAAAAATACCATTTAGATAAAAAATAAGAATTTTATCCTTGGATCATATCCCCATTAAGGGAGAGGTAAAATCTAAAAATAAAATATATATAAAAAATGAATTTGAAAGATCATTTAAAATAATTGGGGAGAAAAATATGATTTCACTGACATCATGTTATAAAATAAAAAATTTATTTTTTTAAAATTCGTGTACTAAAAATAAATTTTATAATATACAAAATAAGACTTAAGAAACATTTAAAACATCGGTTGAGTAAAATATTCAATACCATTTGAAAACCACTCGTTACAAAATATAACATTTTCAAAATCATAATATTTTAAAATAATATTTGAATATTATTTTGGAAAATTAAAGAATATTTTTCATCATAAAAGTGATATTTCTTCATTCGATACATGATGAAATTATGATTCCTTTAACAATTTTGGTAAATGCCTAGTGGGCATTTATTTGGAAAATGACATTAGGATTTATATTAACATGGAATAAAAAATCAATAATGGGTAAAAATTTATATAAAATTTTATATAGACAATTATAAAAATGTTTACAAAACACATTTAGAAAACATGGTTTTATAAGAAAAAATGAATTTAACCGAAGAGAGAAATCAAGATGATTTTTCTTAAAAATATTATTTTGAACTCCAAACTATATAATGAGAAAAAAGAGAATCCAGAACTTGTATTATACATAAATAACTAGTGGATATCAAATTAAATTATATTTTGGAGATATAGTTCACAAAATTGCATCATTTGATGTATAATGAAGAGAAATCGTAATAAATATTGAGATTCTAACATAAAACCCTTACAATATTGGTAACATTTAATCATAGGACCCATAAAATAATATTTTAAAATGAAATATATAATATTATTAGTCAAATAAATACATGTTAATACATGTAATAATTGGTTGTATATAAACCTCATAAAAAAATAGGAGCATAATTAAAAATTTCATCCCCGTTACAATTTGTACAACAGTTCTAATGGCCCCCTAGATATCTTACTATGAAGGCTTACATCATTTCCATAATATGACTGATCAATAGAATACATCTCTTTATTAGCCACATGGTAATCCTATTCATGAATAAAATATTAAAAATCTTGGAGGCCCACTAATATCTATCATCATCCAAAAATGTTATCACTATGTAATACACTATATGAATGTCCCATAGAGTCTGGTTTAAATTTTTTATCGATGTACTCCCCAATATAAAATTTTCTACAATGGTACTCTCCTATAATAATTATCATTTTTATGGATGCTCTTCCCCCTGTCAATCCTGTTATTGGAAATCCATCCTATCATAAAAAACTTGCAAAAATGAGGCAAATAAATAATTATGACTCTTCATCAAAATGTTGCATCATTTTATATTCAGAATACAAACCATGATAATGGTCATTACCTGAACCACACCTATACGATTTCATTCCAACATAAAATATGAAATCCTTACTGGCACCACTCAATACAAAAAATAATTCTATAAACATCCACCTTTATAGGATCATGTTTATATACAATTTAATAGAATAAGAGGAGATTATATTACTTATGAGAAGGGAAATATCTATGGATAATATACCAATCATGTTATTCACCTTAAGAACATGTTAATTTTAAATACAGAGGTACTGTCATAAGAATGCATTCACAATGACATTATAAAAGTTTTAGAAAACTATTCACAAGTATAAAGGATACTCTTATCTTATGACATCAATATAGATAATTTTCAGGTGATAAAATAAGTTCATCACCAAATTGACATGTTGGCCCTTCCTACTACATGATATCCAAAATCAAGTGAATAGATGAAGGATATTCAACTTTCATGCTCCAATGAATTTCACATGATACATTATATGTTTTTAAAATACACACCCTATATCCATATCTAGAGATGGGGTGAATAAGGATCTTTTAATTGCGCCGTCCTCTATGACAAAAAAATACACTATAAGGAAAATCATGTTAATTTATTTATTTTAAATGGTTCCAATAAGATATCCTTGATAAAAAAATATTTATTAACTATAAATAATTATCTATAAACATAGTTTCATGGTTTATGGTCCAATAAGAAAGAGCTATCAAATGACTCCATCATCGGGAGAATGAGAACTTTGAAAAATATTCTAAGCTATTGGAAACCAATAATCAGATAAAAATGATTCCCTTGAAATTAAATTTATAATGTTATGACCATATATATTGGATGTATGATTCTATAATGAGGTCTCATAACATTAGTAAAGATTACATGGTAGTAGTAACCACTGTGATATACGAGCATCCATAGTCCATAGATCTTGGATAATTTTAACATGAACTATCCCTTCACATCTAATAAAATATTCATAGGTAATGAAAAAACTAGAATAAGAATAAACTCGTACAATTAGGTTGTGGAATGTTTCAACTCATCATCCCCTCAAATGGAAATAATTATTTTCATGTTCTTGGGGAACTCCATAAAACTGATCCTCCCATTTTGTCACATCTAATGACCCAGTTCCTACATCAGGGGCACATATGATGAAGTTGTATGGAAGTTACTATAGATTATACTTTTACTATGAATCTCATAAGGATGGTAAAATACCAAGTAATTATGTCAACCAAAATATATTTATTTAGGGTATATCTTCTCTTTAAGATATATGTTCCATCAGAACATATCCTAGGTAAAATCTTCCCTCATATCATTCTAAAACAAATGAAAATCCGACAATTAGTTTTTCATTGGTGAATGTTAATATCACTTATATTGTAGATGAATCATAATATTAATCCAATGAAAAACATAGAGAAGATGAATATTATATTCCTAACCTAGTCTTGAAAGACAGAAAACAAGAATACCTGCATACCAAAAAAACAATATCTCTAAACCATGGGGATTTTTGTGAAAATTATACAATAAAAATTCAATAATTTTCCACCATAGGTAAGGTTAATGAAATAATAACTTCCAAACATATTCTTTAAATATTCAAATCCCTCAAGATTAAATAGTGGATCATGCTATGTGAGATGGAAATATAGGAGATAATAAAGCTAAATGAAGAGGTAGATTGAGTTAATTTTCTAATATGGTCTACATATAAAGATTATCCTCAACTATCTCTTTAGATGATACACCTCATTATGAAGGAATATTCATATAAACAAGAGTTGATCTAGCCCAAAAAAAAATATGGGGACTATAAAATATATTTATTTGGACCTATTTATTTTATGTTTATATGAATTCCTTCAATTAGAAAATGTTTCTTAACTGAACTAGGAATTCAATCGGTGGTTAGACCTTATTGGGTGTGAAACAAATGTACTGATGGTGACATCATACTTAACCACACATATTGTTATCCTTAGTCATGAATTTATTTAAAAAAACATTCCCTAAGGTCTTAGAAATACTATAGATTCGTTGACAACATTATATAAATTTATTTCGGAACAACATTAAATTGTAAATTCAAAATGGTGTCCTTTTCCTAAATGGGTGGATGCAAACCTTCCCCCACCAAACACTAGGAGACCTACATTTCGAATATTTAATGGATTGGGTACCCAAAGAAGAATCTACACCAATTATAATCCTAATTTTTATCTAATGCTGGGAAGCCCCTCATAATAATAATTTGTGAGACTCATGTGCCTCATAATAACATTACAAGGGAAAATCATAATATAGTACAATAGTTTTCCAGAATAGTCAATCATGGGATGTAAAGATCTATATTAATAGTTTCTCTTCTAATTCAACTCAATGTTGTAGAAGATATCAATCCATGACATATTAAACTAAAAATAATGATAGATTGAGTGGGTCTTAAATTCCATTTCATTAATGATGTGGTTTACTAACTCTTGAAACCCATATCTCCCCAGGAGGGTTTGTTATACATATATATGGAGAATATTCACAATGAGTAGCGAAAACCATTTATTAATGTGAAATAAATTGGAATTATTCAGGTTTTTCTCATATTCCTCATAGATTGGAATATTTCATATTATGGACCATGGCCAAATCATGACTATTTCCATCTGTTCAATGAATGATCACATGGAATAAAGTGGTGTCCACTATAATTATTGAGCCAACCCCTAGGGAAGTTTTTTCTCTAATTACCACACTATATCATATGGAACCCCATCCTGGGTGTTAGAAATAATGGTGTCCACTTCCAGATTCTGGAAAGGGTTAGTGTAACACCCCAAGATTTCATAGTGTGTTATTTCTTCAAAATAATTCAATAACTGGAACTACACGCAACACCGGGTTCAAGCGCACCATGAATTACCAAACAAGCCATTCAAAAGAGGTTATTAATAGTAATAACTAAATATTAAACTTTATATAATCCTTATAATTTTATAATCCATATTATCAGTTTCTTAGACATAATGTAAGAACAAATTCATTTTCAGTATTGCACTTTTACAATCTTTTAATAGTGAACCCTTTTTAAATACAATATTTTAAACTTTATGACTTAATAGGGACATAAAAAATTTAAAATGCAACACCCCAATCTTCTATGAGATGCTTCTTTTTGAATAATGTGATAGCGTGTGTTGTACGCAACACCGAGTTCTAACACACCACAACCAATGAAACAAGCCGTTATGAATAGTAATACCTACCTTTTGAAATTATATATATTTTATATTTCAAAATAGTCTTCATTTTTTGATTGGGAATATCGAATTTAACCTAGGGTGAAATTTTGGAACTTTTCGGATAACACTTATATTTTGATGAATAGTGAAAATTACTAAATTTTAATTAAAAACAATTTTTTTAATCGAAATAATTTATATTGATAAATTATGAATTTGAGTAGTTTTAAAGTATATTTATAATATATTTTTACCATTTAATATAATTTTGGTCATTTTACATAATTTTACAATTAAACCGAACATAAAAAAGTGTCAATCTTTTGATAGTTATTATCTCTAAAAAACACGCTTTTTGTTTTAACAACAGGAATTAATTTTAAATTATTTTCTTCCACTTATGTGTTTTGAATTTGGAAAAATGGATTCCATATTTTGAATCGGTATGTTCAAATTGTGTAAATAGATAACTTTTATTTTTATACATTTTGAATAATTACTGTGGTAAATATTTTATTTACCGTGGTTAAAGGGTAAATCCGGTAAATAAGGGTTAAAAAATAATATTAGAATAATACATAATTACCCTAAAACGTGTCCTAACATTATTGGATGATACATTTACGACCATGGGCGTCTTTGGGTCTATTTTGGGACCCCATGGAGCCACTTGTAGGTGATAGGGACACTTTATTTTAATTAAGTTAAAATGAAAACAAAAATGACACAAGCATATATCTTTTAGGAAAACAATTTTTACATAGAGTTATATATGTTGGATTTTCTACTATAAATATTAATTAGAAAGATAAAAAGATTTACTACATAATTATATTTTATTTATAATTTTTAGACATTATATAATCTAATTTATATATGACACATTGATGATGCAGTAATTACCTAATTAATGGAAAATTAGAATAATTGATATTATAAATACCCAAATAAATATAATTTGATACTTTTTATGAACTAAACTAATTTTATAGGTTAATATGACATGTTAGTATTGATTTAATTAACTTTTTTAGAATTAATCATTCTTTTATAAGTTTCACAAAAATTATCTATTGAATAGTGTCAAAATTGACATAAAAGAGTTTTTAAAACAAATATTATATTATTAATTGATATTAAATTATTAAAAATCTCAGGTTCGTCCAAGAGACTTATATCATGATATTTGTATCATTTATTGACCACTTGGGGGTTTCATGGATGTATATAGTAAGTTTATTAACCATATAATATAAAAATAGAAAAAGACATTGTAAAAGTGAAACTAATTAACTTAAAGTTAATACTTAAAGATAAGGTTAATATAAGTAGCCAAACCTTTCTAAATTCTATTGGTTGAGTGGTTATATACCTATCCCCACCTGAAATATTTAATAATCAACTTTGGAGGAACTAGAAACCGAATATGAATTTATTATAAATTAATATTTCTAGCTTTTCTAAATGTGCCCCTCACCCCTCTTATTAAAGGGCACTCATCCTTCTCATTTCATCACACCATCAAAGCCTTTTGGTTATTCCAAACTCTGCCCAAATACTCTACCAAATTTCCTCAATACATCCTAGATGCCTTAGTTTGATCATAAATCCAACCCAAAGAGCCCTTTTGTAAAATCAAAATGAAGAACCCGAAGAAGAGGTAATTATTTCACCACCCTTTTCCATGTCCCTTTCTTCTTCCACTTCTTCTTCCTTTGTTGTTACCATTATAAAATAATAACTCCAGTATCATATATATACTGTGATGTTATTATAAATATGGTACAACCATATTCACTATTCTATCCATCCTTTGAATAACATGTCACCATACGTGCGTACGTACGACTTACCGTCTCCACGTTGTGGTGTAATTGTTATTCAATAAATTATTATTTGGATGGGTATAATAATGATGTGTAACTCATGTAAATAATAAATATAAAATGATAATGATTCTATATATATTATATAACATTCAATTATATTTTATTTTGAAAAAAGAATGATATTATCGCTCGTGCGTACGTACGGACTATCGTCTCCACGAACGCGATAAGATTCATTCTCCATCGTATCCATTCAAGTATAATTCTCATTTGATTATTAATAATAGTATCTAAGGACTTGATATCAATCTGTATATGATTAATGTACAACCTATCCATTACAAAAATGGCTTACGTAACAAAACATATAAAAGAAAACGAGTAAGTTAACACCCAAAACGACGATAATTCTAAGATATTATTAACAAATCAATGTTAAAAGATCATATATGATATCATATTAATGTATATGATCATTGAATAATTTAAAAACAATTATTTCACCATTATATAGGAGGTTAACCTACCCCAACCAAGGAAAAGTACAAGGTAAGGGTTTATTTATCAATCTCTTTATTATCCGAGGTTGTTTATACGTAATAATCTACTAGGATCTCTTTATCATCCACATCCATGTTTCTTAAAAATGAATTTCAAAACATTTTTACTATTTACTAAGATATGGGTTATAGACATTTATAACCTTGTTTGACTTTTTATAAGAGGTTTATAAAGGAATCTTTCCGTCGTTTTCCAAACAAGGTGCTTTTTAACCTTTTTGACAAAATTAAGGTAAGAATGTTTTTTTATCTTATATGGTGGGTTCAGATATTTACCGCCGTTATAAAATTTTCAAAGCTTAACTTACACTATTACAAGGATATTTTCAAAGTAAATTTTTTATTTTATAATTATGTGACTTTTAAATGATTTCAAAATGAATATTTTAAGAATTTCGGAAAGGTACTCTTTATCAAAATCAGAATTTTAAATGTTTTAGAGATTTATCTTTCTAAATCTTTTTAATTAATGTACATGTCTTCAAAATGGTTTTTAAGGATTTATTTATATGGACATGAATGTTTTTAAAATGTTAATTCCTTTCAAAAGTTTCAAAGTGGTATGGGACACTTTGATTCAAAAATCTCTTCTTAATTACTTCCTTTATAAATGTGTGACTTTTAAATGATTTCAAAAAATGGAGATATTTCTCTCATATAGTTTTGATTTCATCTATGTCAACATAATTTGATAGATTTTATGATTATATAAAGTTGATTTATTATAATAAAAAACTTCCATAATGTATTGAAGGTTTTGTGATATGTTTGACTATGGATGTGTTATTTTTATACCATTCATGGTTTATGGATAAAGTATTGACATTTCGTATGCTAGTTTTAATACGAATATTTATGTTATGTTTAAACATTTTCATATGGGAATGCATTGGGCTTAGTAAGTGATGAGTGGAGCCCGCTATATCTCCTCGATGCATCGATAGGTCTCATGAGACAAACTAGTGTCTTGGCACAAGGCCTTGGAAAAATTTTATTTGTAGTCTTGGAATGAGGCCTTGGCTATGTGGTTATAATAGTCTGGCATTATGCATTCCATCATTATGAAAGTGGTTATTGATATTTCATGTGATTATTCAAATAGTAGAATATCCATGTGAATAAGTAAAAGGCATTATTTCATTTTACTTTTGCCATACTATGTTGAAGTTCAAGTTTAAAAAGCTTTTGTTTTAGTTATACATTGCCTTATATGTTTATGCTTATTTTTGAATGTTTCCGCTACATTTTTATCCTTACTGGGCATTTGAGCTCACCCCTTTTCTATGTTTTAATTTTTCCCTATAAGTGAAGAAGTAAATTATGAATAACCTGTATGGATATTTTGTGGGGAAATGAGTGTGGAATATAGAGACAATATGTTGTTGTAGTAGTTTTTCACTTTATGATGTAATGTAATACTTATGAATATATATAGTGTTTCTAAGGCTACTAAACCAATCGGTCTTTCAATATTTGATCTATCTTGTGAACATGCCAATATTATGTAATAATGCACCAACTCTAGGTAACTAGGGTCGGGGCGTTACAGTTGGTATTAGAGAAAGTTTAGTAAAAACATTGGAAGCTAGATTTAGATAAACTCTGATTAGAGCACGTAGACCTACGATGAACATTGAGAATTAGTATAGAAGAACTTCCTAGAATTTTGGTATTGTAGAGATTTTGTCTGTTTTCCGAGCAATACATCCCTGTCTGGATACGAGCAGGTAGGGGCGGCTCCGGCACATATGTACCTAGGGGTAAAACCCGAAAACACCACTTTGAGCTAGACTCGAATGGGAACTGGTGCACGACAACGGGCCTGGCTGCACTCTTGGTTACGACACTCCCAGGAGATATGCTTAGGATAATTCTCATTTTCGTTACAAACTAGTATGAAGGGTTTCTGATATATACTTCCTCAAAGGAGACATTTTAATGATTATGGATTATATCCATAAACTATTTAATTTATGTTATGTGTTTTAAAAGTTTGGGATTAGGTATTGTTATTGATAAACTAATCTAATGTATGCCATTGTTTAGAAATGGTGCCCAGTAGAAGGAATGAGAACTCTAGCAAAGAAAATTATACAAAGAGAAATAAGGATCATATATTTCATGGTCTTAAGATAGAATTTATAAGAGAAATAGTCTCTCATGTATTATCATCATATGAAGAAATAATATCATGTGTTGATAAGATAATTAAAGTGTTTACTGAGTCCTATGGCTTTGAATGGAAGCAAGAGAAGAAAAGGATGGAAGAGAGAACGATGGATAAAGGGAAGAGGGAAAAGAAGAATTTTCCCATATGTGATAACTGTGGAATGAAACACCCTGGAACTTGCCTGAAAGGAATGGGAGTTTGTTATAAGTGTGGAGGAAAAGGGCAGAAAGTACGTGACTGCAAGGGTAAGAAAATGGTTTCAAATGTACAACGCTTCATTTGCAAGGAGTTTGGACACTACGTGAACCTATGTCCCAGTTATCAGACTATACCGCAAATGATGCTATTGGATAATAATCAAGTTATGATACTACCACTGATGAAGAGGAATGATTAGAGTTCTTATGTTGATTATTTCATTTAAGTGTTGTATCAACAATGTACTTGTTATAACAATTATGGAGTCTATAAAGATTGTACTATAGTACTATTTAATCAAGGACTTGAGATTGTGTGGAACCAAGAAAAGTGACTCAATAGCAGGTTAAATTTTTGGAAAATATATGGTTGAGAGAAAGATAAACCATAATATGGTTCTGATACCGAGGTATACATTTTAGAATAAAACATGATTGATTTGGATAAATTTTTTTGGATATTCTTGACTACCTGAAGCTGATTAATGATTTTTATATTACATCATTATTGGGGTTTAAAACATTTTTGGATGGATGAAGTATATCCAACATTCTATATGGAATAAGGGAGCATGAATGTAATCAATAAGGATTATGGTAATTCAGGATGTTTCAGTGTTTTAAAAGATTAAATAATGAAGGTATTAATATGATATTACGTGGTAAAAAGGATCTACATTATGTTTACCTTCCTTATAAATGTTGGACTATGAGTTTGGACAGAAGTATTTTGGATAAATTCTAGTTTGAGATTAATTTTGGATTGCCATAAAATGACAACCCGGAGGTCGGGCACCAACCTGTCGCGACCGGTAAGGCCGCGACACTTAAACCCACAACCGAAGGGCGACAAGGGTGTATCACCTACCACTGACCCACGTGATGTCTAGGATTAAATAATGTAGTTTTTTTAAAAAAAATCTTGTAGATGAATTATAAATTTGTTTTTTTGAACCCTATAAGAATAGGATAAATAGAAATTTTTTTACGTTCTATTATCTTTTAGAGTGAAAGATGAGTTTATGATAGAAATTAGTTAAAGGATGGAACTCTACTTTTCAAGAATATTTTTTCTTCTTCTCTTATTCTATGAAGAAATTAATTCATAAACATTATTTAAGGAATCCTAAAACCAAAAATGTGTTATCCTAATACCCTATGTTTTGTTGAACCGATGGTATTTCAAATCATCATAGATTGATGAATTTAAGGACCTAAATTTTACACTTGTTTGTGATTGATGACCTCAATCAATACCTATAAATATTTACGTTTTTCCTGCAATTATACATCCCTAATTTCCACCAATGTTCTCCTAATCGAGATCATAATTTGTTGGTGACCCTTTCATTTCTCTTTTCCTCATATTAAGAATAAATTTTAGTAACCCAATTTTGGATGTGGGTTTTCCCAAAAATATATTTTTTATTTTCAGCCATTTATTTTTGAAGAACAATTTCAAATTGCGAGAACTCAATTTATTGAAGGAGGGGAGAATGTAACACCCCATGTTTTTATAGTGTGTCATTTTTTCAGAATAATTCAATAACTGGCACTACACGCAACACCGGGTTCAAGCGCACCATGAATTACCAAACAAGCCATTAAAAAGAGGTTATGAATACTATTAACTAAATTTTAATCATTATATAATCCTTATAATTTTAGAATCCATATTATCAGTTTCTTAGACATAATGTAAGAACAAATTCATCTTCAGTTTTGCAATTTTACCAACTTTTAATAGTGAACCCTTTTTAAATACAATATTTCACTCTTTTTGACTAAATGGGGACATCAAAAATTTAAAATGTAACACCCCAATCTTCTATCATACGCTTCTATTTGAATAATGTGATAGCATGTCTTGTACGCAACAACGAGTTCTAACACACCACAACCAATGAAACTAGCCGTTGTGAATAGTAATACCTACTTTTTGAAATTATATATATTTTATATTTCAAAATAGACTTCATTTTTGGATTTGTAATATCGAATTTAGCATAGGGTGAAATTTTGGAACTTTTCAGATAAAACTTATATTTTGATGAATAGTGAAAATTACTAAATTTTAATTAAAAACAATTTTTTTAATCGAAATAATTTATATTGATAAATTATGAATTTGAGTTGTTTTAAAGTATATTTAGAATATATTTTTACCATTTAATATAATTTTGGTCATTGTACATAATTTTACAATTAAACCGAACATAAACAAGTGTCAATCTTTTGATAGTTATTATCTCTTAAAAACACGCTTTTTGTTTTAACAACGGGAATTAATTTTAAATTATTCTCTGCCACTTCTGTGTTTTGAATTTTGAAAAATGGATTCCATATTTGGAATCAGGATGTTAAAATTGTGTAAATAGGTAACTTTTATTTTTATACATTTTGAATAATTACTGCGGTAAATATTTTATTTACCATGGTTAAAGGGTAAATCCGTTAAATAAGGGTTAAAAAATAATATTTTAATAATACAAAATTACCCTAAAACGTTTCTTAACCTTATTGGTTGATACATGTCCGAACATGGGAATCGTTGGGTAGATTTCAGGACCCCATGGAGCCACTTGTAGGTGATAGGGACACTTTATTTTAATTAAGTTAAAATGAAAACGAAAATGACACAAGAATATTTCTTTTAGAAAAACAATTTTTATGTTGGGTTATATAGGTTGGATTTTCAACTATAAGTATTTATTAGGAAGATAATAAGATTTCATACATAATGATATTTTATTTATAATTTTTAGACATTAAATAATCTAATTTATATACGACACAATGATGATGTAGTAATTACCTAATTAATGAAAAATTACAATAATTGATATTATAAATAAAAATTTATATAATTTGAGACTATTTATGAACTACACTAAATTAATAGGTTAATATGACATGTATAGATTGATTTAATTAACTTTTTTTGAATTAATCATTCTGTTATGAGTTTCACAAAAATTAACTATTGAATAATGTCGAAATTGACAAAAAAGAGTTTTTAAAACAAATATTATATTATTATTTGATATTAAATTCCTAAAAATCTAAGGTTCGGCCAAGATACTTATATCATGATATTTGTATCATTGATGGACCACATGGGGGTCGTTTGGATTTATATAGAAAGTTTATTAACTATATAATATAAAAATACAGAGAGACATTGTAAAAGTGAAACTAATTGACTTAGAGTTAATACTTAAAGATAAGGTTAATATAAGTACCCAAACCTATCTAAATTCTATTGGTTGAGTGTTTTACGACCTATACCCACCATAAAATTTTAATAATCAAATTTGTATCCATTAGAAACTGAATATGAATTTATTATAAATTAATATTTCTATCTTTTCCAAATGTGCCCCTCACACCTCTTATAAAAGGGAACTCATCCTTCTCATTTCTTCACACCTTCAAATCCTTTTGGTTCGGCCAAACTCTACCCAGATACTCTCCCAACTTCCCTCACTACATCCTAGAGGCCTTAGTTTGATCAGAATGCCATCCTATGGAGCCCTTTTGATCAAATCAAAAGGAATAACCCGAAGAAGAGGTAATGATTTCACCACCCTTTTCCATGTTCCTTTCTTCTTCCAATTCTTCTGTCTTTGTTGTTACCATTATAAAATAATAACTCCATTATCATATATATAATGTGATTTTATTATAAATATGGTACAACCATATTCACTATTCTATCCATCCTTTGAATAACATGTCACCATACGTGCGTACGTACGGCTTACTGTCTCCACGTCGTGGTGTAATTGTTATTCAATAAATTATTATTTGGATGGGTATAATAATGATGTGTAACTCATTTAAATAATAAATATAACATGATAATGATTCTTTATATATGATATACCATCCAATTATATTTTATTTTTTAAAAAAATGATATTATCGCTCGTGCGTACGTACGAACTACCGTCTCCACGAACTTGATGAGATTCATTCTCCATCGTATCCATTCAAGTATAATTCTCATTTGATGATTAATAGTAGTATCTAAGGACTTGATATAATTCTGGATATGATTAAGATACAACCTATCCATTACAAACATGGCTTATGTAACAAAACATATAAAAGAAAACGAGTAAGTTAACACCCGAAACGATGATAATTCTAAGATATTATTAACAAAGAAATGTTAAACGATCATAAAAGATATCATATTAATGTATATGATAATTGAATAATTTAATAACAATTATTTCACCATTATACAGGAGGTTAGCCTACCCCAACCTCAGAAAAGTACAAGGTAAGGGTTTATTTCGGAATCTCTTCATTATCCGAGGTTGTTTATACGTAATAATCTACTGGGATCTCTTTATCATCCACATCCATGTTTTTTAAAAATTAATTTCAAAACATTTTCACTATTTACTAAGATATGGGTTAAAGTCATTTATAACCTTGTTTGACTTTTTATAAGAGGTTTATAAAGGAATCTCTCCATCATTTTCCAAACAAGGTGCTTTTTAACCTTTTTGACAAAATTAAGGTAAGAATGTTTTTTTTAACTTATACGGCGGGTGCGGCTATTTACCGCCATTATAAAATTTTCAAAGATTACCTTACAATATTTCAAGGATATTTTCAAAGTAAATGTTTTATTTTATAATTATGTGACTTTTAAATTATTTCAAAATGAATATTTTAAGAGTTTCGGAAAGGTACTCTTTATCAAAATCAGAATTTTAAATCTTTTAAAGATTTATCTTTCTAAATCTTTTTAATTAATGTACATGTCTTCAAAATGGTTTTTAAGGATTTTTTATATATGGACATGAATGTTTTGAAAATGTTAATTCCTTTCAAAAGTTTCAAAGTGGTATGGGACACTTTGATTCAAAAATCTCTTTTTAATTACATCCTTTATAATTGTGTGACTTTTAAATGATTTCAAAAAAAGGAGATATTTTTGTCAAATAGTTTTGATTTCATCTATGTCAACATCATTTGATGGATTTTATGATTATATGAATTTGATTTATTATGATACAAAACTTCCATAATTTATTGAAGGTTTTGTGATAATTTTGACTATGGATGTGTTATTTTTGTACCATTCATGGTTTATGGAGAATGTATTGACATTTCATATGCTAGTTTTAATACAAATGTTTATGTTATGTTTAAACCTTTTCATATGGGAATGCATTGGACTTAGTATGTGACGGGTGGAGCTCGCTATAGCTCCTCGATGCATGGATAGGTCTCATGAGACAAACTAGTGTCTTGGCACGAGGCCTTGGAAAAATCATATTTGTAGTCTTGGAACGAGGCCTTGGCTATGTGGTTATCATAGTATGGGATTATGCATTCCCTCTTTATGAAAGTTGTTATTGATATTTCATGTTATTATTCGATTAGTAGAATATCCATGTTAATAAGTAAATTGAATTATTTCATTTTAATTTTTCCATACTATGTTGAAGTTCAAGTTTAAAAGGCTTTTGTTTTAGTTATACATTGCCTTAATTGTTTATGATTAATTTTGAATGTTTCCGCTATATTGTTATCCTTACAGGGCATTTGAGCTCACCCCTTTTCTATGTTTTATTTTTTCCCAGGAAGTGAAGAAGTAAATTATGAATGACCTGTAGGGATATTATGTTGGGATATGAGTGTGGAATATGGATACAATATGTTGTTGTTGTAGTTTTTCTCTTTATGATGTAATGTAAGACATATGAATATATCTAGTGTTTCCAAGGATACTAAACCAATCGGTCTTTCGTGATTTGGTCTTTCTTGTGGACATGCCAATGTTATGTAATAATGCACCGACTCTAGGTAACTGGGGCCGGGGCATTATAGTCAGAGGAAAAATAATCTTGATGAACAAATGATTAATGTTTATTCTTTATATAATGTTAATGTCTTGAGATAATTTCTTATTTATTTTAACAATAAATATCTTCATATTTACACATTCCAAGAGGCCGTATCATATTTTTCATGACCCATCATAGGAGGGCTCGTGACGTGACTACCGTAATACCCCCTCCGATAAGCCAGGGGTTGTCAATTAAGGATGAGTAGGATTATCTCACCAAACGGTGGTATTTTCCTAAGTACTTGTACACTCACACACAAGATTGAAAGTAATCAACTGACAAACATGCATGAAATCACTAGAACTGACAACATTTTACAATAGGAAGTATTGTAAAAATGGTAAACCGTACTGGAATACATTCCCATTGAAAATGGGAACTGAACATAAGAATGTACACATGTCACTCGAAGCTCATCAACAGAAAACCCATCTTTAAGTGTAGGTGCTTATTAGCTATCAGAAGTCATAGAAGGTAGCTTCATCTAGCTTATCACTATATGAACCACCTGGTCCATCCCACATATGACTCAATAAAAACGTCGATCATCCGCTCAAGACACAACACGTATGGGAAAATCCTTTGTAGGTGGTGAGTAAATCAATACTCTATAAGACACCCCAAAACTACAAAGGAAATACCATAATGGAATGTACACTTGAATATTTATAATCTCACATAGGAATAAGCCTAAGGTATGAAATGAAAGACTATCAAACATATTTCATAGAACAACTAGTGTCAATGAGACATTTCATCCTAATAATAAACTCTATCTTGATGAGTCACTCAGTCCCGATAAGACACCAAGTCTCTATAATTCATGTAGACTCAAAGTCACATAGTCTCTAAGTCATGTAGTCTCCAATAAAATCCAGCCATTGGATTCCATTTGTAGGATGATTGATCAAATATAATCTACTCCTAAAGTAAATGTTCATATGTATACTTCCACAAATACCTATATAGACTCTCTCAAAAGGAATGCCTCATCACGAGGGTCCCAACATCACTAATGGCTCATCAAATGGATATACAGTTTTAATGTTTATGAGACTTTTTGTTAAAAGGGTCGGTGGGGTCTGGGTCCGATCCAACCTTGTTAGACCGACCTGAACAGACCTGGGGCCCACTAAACCAACCCTTCGGGTTGACCTATCCTATTATTCCTAAATCTCTATAGACCGTTCTACTAGCCCGACCCGCTCGAGTGGGCAGTTTCGGTTCACCCAGATGTGGAGGCTTCCACGTCCCCACCTGGTCAGTGTGGCTGACCATCGAGAAGGTTGCTTCTCCTAAACATGGTCTACAGGACCTCATGATAACCATTCAACAAAATAACCTACTGAGTCACTATTTTGCACTGTCATAGCCCACACTAGATGTGCCTTCCAGTCACCACATGTGGCTACACCGCCTAGGGACCCTCTACTACCGACCGTAAATACACTGGCCAATTAATGCTAGGTGGCCACACCACCATGAACTTTTTATGACTATGTGCACTTCAATTCCTCTTCTATTGGCCAAAACATTGATGTGATAATAGATCTGGGATCTTTGAATCCCAATATACACTGATTTGGCCTCTCTGCTTGATTTTCATCCGATCTGGGGGTCTAATCATACTCAAAGCTAACTAGAAATGATGAGTCATGACTATGGTGGTTCAACGAGAATGTGTGAAGAACTTTGAAAATGAAGATGCACCAAGAACACCCAAAAGATCATATCTATATATATTTCCATGTCATCCTTGTTCCGTTATGATTATAGGGTTTAATGACGAATGAAAATAAACATGATTTAATACCCTCATAATACCCACAAGTCAAACCCTTTTACATGATTGATCGATTCATGGTCAATCTATTTGTGAGGTGACTAAAATTTCAACATTGAATCTATGGAGGGGTACTGTAAAGTTACAAAGAATGAAACCCTACATCACAGTTGGATTAGTCATTGATGATGAATGGAAGTTTAATATTCATTCATCGATTTCTCGATCTTCGATCATAGATATAATCTTTGAACATGATTCACCAGCATTTGTTATCAAGATAGCTCTCATCATTATCTGTGAGAAACTCTAGTGTTATGGAGACAATAATAGATTTCTAATAAATATTAGGTTAAAAATAAAATCATTATTGTGTAAAAATACTATTATTTAAAATATTTTAATTTCATTTACATCTAAAAACAATCTTTTTTGTCTGGCCTATGCCAGATGATGATTGGCACCACCAATGGAAAATTTGATATTTCAAATGAAATGATTCCCTCATTGTATCAATATGGTAATGCATTTATCTATTATCAATGTTTAATTTTATCCACTCGAGCAATTTTAATTAAATACTAGACATTTTTAAATGATTTATTTTTGGCACACCAAACCTAAAAATTTCATATTGTTTTAATACCTGGTCTCTTAATTTTTTACAATTAATTTTAAAAAATATATCATAGAAAAATAAAAGTCATAAATTTCTACCCACCTTATTGATTTACATCTTAAAAATCCAAAACATGGGATACACAACAAAAAATTTAGGGTACTGAGAATGAATCTAAGCCCCCACTCCCATGTGGTCTCCTAGATATTCCCATGATAAAAATGAACGCACACTAGAGTACTCAACCATCCATGAAGGATCTACTCATGTGGATAATCTATCTCCACTAGTAACTCCACAAACATCTCCCCATCATCAATATCCAACTCTCCCCAATCAATGACGTGAGATGGATCATTCACCTACATCTTCAGATGAGACATATGAAAGACGTCATGTGTACAATGCATCTATGGGGATAGAGCTTGGAAGTATACCTCATTTACAACTCTTCTAAAAATCTAGAAATGGTCGATGAATCTCAGAGATAACTTTTCACACCATCCAAATATCCACAATCTCGATCGAGGTGAGGCCTAAAGGAAGACATTTTCTCCCTCTTCAAACTACATGGGCCTCAGTCTCATATACTCATAACATTTCATCATGATATGTGCATTCCTCATCCGCTAATGGATGATCTACAACATTTTAGTGGTATCCCGTAACAATTATGGACCCATGAGTGTTGACTCCCTTGGGTATGTATAGCATAGTGTCGACCTGTATGGTCTCCCATAAATGGACTCTAACATTTCAACAACAATTATAGAGTTGTAGCTATTGTTTATGAAAACTCCACCATAGGTAGGTAATCCTACCAACTGTGACCAATGTCTTAGATGAAAACATGTTGCCTATCCTCTACAACCTGGATTGTCCTCTCCATCCAGCAGTCCGTATGGGGATGACATTTCATGCCCATGTGGAACTATGTCAAAAATACCACCTGCAATCCCATTGAATAGTAGAGATGTGATATTAGCATCATGTTCTGAAATGTTAATTGAAGGAAACCAGTCATTCCAAACTATATCCTAAACATCGAGGCTTCATATGCTCTCTACATAACCATGCTCTCGAATGGGTATGAAGTGGGGAAACATCGTGAGTTGATCAACGATCACCTAGATGATATCTTGTCCCATGGACGTGCATGGTTAACCCATCATGAAGTAAATCGATATTCTATCCCAATTCCACTCTAAATTCACATTTGGATGTTTCAATACTATGGGCACCTAATGCCCTTCCTTTACTTGATGACAAGTGATCCACCAAGAAACAAACTTTTCGACTATATTCTTCATCCCCTTCGACCAGAAATAAAACTAGAGATATTGGTACATCTATGATACACATGTGTGTACTTCCAAAGGGGAGGTGTGAGGATCCCTCAAAACCTACTCTTGAAGCTCCACTAGTACAATGATGTTCCCTCTAAAAATGATAGTGTGATCCAAACCAATCAAGTATCCAATATGGGATTGACATGTGGATAACTAAGAATTATTGGTTTCACATTCTACACCCCCAAGATGGGCCTCCAAAAAAGTTGATGAGTGAAAACCATAAAATGAAGCTAATTCACTCCATCACCATCTATGAAGAATATATGACTCACTGCAAACTTCTCTGACACATCACTGAGCAACTACAAGAAGAATCTCTTCCTGAGCATGTCCACCACCACATTACCCTTTCATGTGTATAGAAAATATCAACGTTATAATTCTATAAGAACTATATCCAAGTCATTTTTCTCATGTTCAAGTCCTCACGGGAGATGATATACATGATACTTTTGTGGTCGTAGTAGACGGTTAACCTCTCTTCAAACATGTAGTGCTTACAAATCTATAGTCCAAAGACAACTACTTATAGATCAAGGTCATGGATCCTATAGTTCTACTCAGGATACCTCAAACGTAGAGAACCGTATGTAATCATCGTCTTCCCATGCATCAGGAGAAAACCCTAGTCGGGTCCCTGAAGCATCATTGAACACTACATACAAAATTCCCTCATCTAGCAGTCTAAAGATGGGGGAACTCGTCAACTGCTTCCTCACCTCCTGGAAACTCTGTTGGAACTTCTCCATCCACATGAAGGGTTGTCCCATCCACCTCAAATCCAATAAGAGAGCTGCATCCTGGGAAAATCGAGAATGGACCACATGTAGTATCTACATAATCCCAAGAAATTCCACACCTAGGTCAGCTCTGAGGTGTCTCCCATGAAATAACTGCCTCCATCTTCACTAGATCCCCAAAAACTCCACCCTATAAAATGGTGTGTCATAGAATGTTGACCTCCCGAATCCATAACTTTTGCTTTGAAAGAATCCCATAAATTTGGTTCACTCGAAGTATATCTAGGAACATCCTCAGGTGTGTTCCATTCTCCCCCTCAGACCCCAATTACACTAGGATGTAATCAATGAAGACCATGCTGAACCTGTCAATGAAATGGATAGAATATCATGTTCATGAATCCAATGAAAACTACTGTGGAATTGGTCATTCCAAATGTCATCACAATGCACTCATAGTGGCTATATTAACATCTAAATTATGTCTTTAATACATCCTCATATCGTACACGAAGCTAATGATAGCTAGATCCTAGGTCTATATTTGAGAACCACCTCTCTCCCTTCAGCTGATCGAAGGGGGCATAAATTCTCAAAAGCGGATAATTGTATCTCATGGTCACAAAATTTAGTCATTGGTAGTCTATAAAGATTCTCAAAATACACTTTTCCTTCTTCGAAAACATGACTATAGCCACCTAGGGTGAAGCACTAGACCTCATGATGCCTTTTCTCTGAAAATCTTCTATGTGTAACCACAACTAACGAAGCTCCATGGGATCCATCTGATATTCAGGTGTAGATATCAGTGTTGTCTCCAGGTACAGATAAATACAAGATTCAACCTTCATATGAGGGGATAATCTTAGAACATCCCCAAGAAATATGTCCTTGTACTCATCCACTATTGTTGGAAATTTAGGACGCATCTCTTCTAACCCGCCTGGGGTAAGACAACACAACATGTGACTAATTCAATGCACCCTCCTCTTAGATTGTTCATACTATATTGCATGCACTTCCTTTTCATCAGTAAAGGAAAACTAGGTCCCATCTCTACAGCCACAATACACTCTACACTAAAAAAATTTAATATGAGTGTATTTTATTAATAACCAATTCATCCCTAGAATGACATCATAAGGCCTCAAAGCCACTACTAAGAGATTCCAACCAAATATCTCACCTCCAATAGTAAGAACACATTTTCAACACAAGTATGTGATCATTGAATCACATCCCATATAAGTTTATAAATGAAAGTATCAAGCAAACACCTCCACTTAAATTTTGGAGATCAGAACAAGGTCAATGGAAATGAAAGGGTGACTCACAACTGTGTCAACATGAACTAATTCTTGGGAGTAGAAGACATATATTGTACATATAATTAAACCTTGATCATTGGGATCATAAGAATCCATTTTCTGATATTGGGGAATCACCTGTTCGTCAGCTCCCAGAGCCATTGGTTGACCCATAGGGGTTGTGGTGGTAGTTCCTTAATCCATGGCCCACCAACACCTACTATAACTACTCCCTTTCTATGTCATTTATCGTGTCGAACCCCCTGCTAAAACCTATACCTCTGTCTCAATGATCCATTAGTCATCCTATGATTATATTTGTGGGGATTCCGGAAAACACAAGCCATGTGTCCCCAACCGCGGTATGTGTATCACAACATGTACATCATCCGAATAACTCTACCTTGTGAGCCTTGTACTTCCAACCCTATGTCCAAGTGACGTCCTCTAGAGTGATTGAAATATTTAGTTCCCAGTGTCTGCTTCTGGCTACCCACGACTGATGACTCCTCTACCTGGTGTATACTAGTGGCTCCCACTACCGGTGCTGACTCCATTATGAAGACCCATGCATGTATAAATCTGTCTAGAACCAGAAAATAGGTCATAATGTTAATGGATACCATTGATTCCTAGATCTTATGGTGTATCCCCTGCTCATGGGTCCAAGCCCTGAAGGATGGGACTCGCACCATATATGTGGAGTAGTGAGATAAGTCCGTGAGTGTCACTGAGTAATCTACTACCATCTTGATTCCCAATTGAAGATTCATGTTCTCTTTCATAAACACAGAGCGTAAAATAGCTAGGATGAACTCCTCTTTCAAGAGGGACTCCAAGCCTAGCCAAGAGGGGGTTTCCTACTCATATGTAATGGGTCCCTAAACTCCACAACCATCCCACTGAGTGTTGTATAAGGCATGTGTCTAGGACATCCATCAGGTTGGGTGGTGTCCTCATAGGGAAGAAGACATGTGTTACCACACCCATCCAATAATAAGCTAATAGGGGGTCAGTCTCTCCCATAAAACTGGGTGTTCACTACAACTGGAAGTCATGCAATATAATGAGCCTACATGCGACCGCTATAGTTTGAGCTGGTAGAAAATGTATATTGGGGGGTGGTGGTATCACTGGTATAGAAACTGATGGGGCTATTTCTTGCACTAGTCCATATAGTGACACCCCATCACTAGGCATACCATTATTGTGGCTACATAACAGAATCCTAGATCGTTGTCTTCATGGAGGAATCCTGAATAAAATCATGATGAAACACAATCAATAGAGATTTCCTTGTGAGATGACTTTAGAAGGAAATGAAGACACCATAAAAAACCTATATGATGTAAGTACCATTTATTTCCCTACAACCAATTTTTTATTTACCGACTATGAAATCTGTTGTCTAGAGTCTTCGTGTATGAATACATCATCTGCCACACCAATACTAGAGTACATAGCTTTAATGATAAACTCAAAACATTTATCAATATTTTCACAAAAAATATCACTGATGCATGATCCCAATGTAGAATATACCCACGCTAATACCACTATGTCATAACATGTCCCCGTGGGGCCGATGTCATGACTACCCATTGTTTTCCTCCAATAATTCATGGGTTGGTGACCAGTTCAGAGTAGGCATAACTCATAAATAGGATGAATTTTCCAAATTACATATATAAATGCACAAAATAAAGAAAGTAAAAAACCAAAAACCATGAACATAAACACTACAACCAACCGCAAGGTACAATTAAAAGTTAATTAAAAAGGTAAAACATTTTAATACAAAATCCCACTAAAAATAAAAAATTAACACAAGAATGTGCAGAAGTCACTGAATGCTCGTACAAAAAATGATACTTAAAGTGTAGGTAATGATCAACAATCTGAAGTCATAGTATCTCACAAATTCTACATTGTAAATCTATGCACCACATTGTCCTAGTCCAACTAGGTCTCTGTCAAAATGTTGGTCCCCTACACAAGACGCGACACATGTAGGCAAAGCCCGTGCAGGGGTTTGAAAAATAATACTTAGATGGAAACCCAATAACAAAATGGAAATACCAAAAAGGAAAGTTCAAATTATTTATTTTTAGCTCTCACAAATATAATTTTAAAGTAAGAAAAGTAGGATTATTGTACATTGTCTATAGTGCACTAAATTTTGATGAGATAGGTAGTACCGATGAGACACTCAATCCTGATGAGACACTCGTTCTTGATATAAAACTCGGTCTCGATAATTCATGTATCCTAGAAGCAACATAGTCTCCATGTCACATTTTCTATAATTCACAACCCACCACATGATTTAGATTGTTGCATATTTTTTCTAAAATAACCTAATCAATATGGCAATGGGAGTATTTCACATCCAAAAAACCGACTTAGAGTATTCCTAAAGGACCATCTCATTACAAAGGTCCGAATGCCAACAACGTCTTGTTAAATGGACATGTTGATGGAAAGTTATATTTTTTTTTGTACAAAGGGGCTAGTTGGGTCTGGTTATGGTCCAAACTAACCTAGGGATCACCGAACAGACTCGTCCTGCTATCCCTTCATGATTCTGGCCCAACCCTCTATCTCATGCCTGGCCCACTCGAGCATGTCGTTTTAGTCCACCCAGACGTAGTGGCTGCCAGTTCCCCACCTGGTCAATGTTTCCAGTCATCGATCTGGCCACTCCTCCAACATGCAGTCTATGGGAATGGGTTACAACAGACCAACACTATATCATTCCATGTCTTCAGATCCAACTACACTGGCATGTGGCTACACCAACGTAGGCCCTTTATCAAATGCCCTTCGGGCCTGTGGTCACCCACTATTGGGAAACCACAATTCCGCACATTGCTTCTTCTTCTGCGGGCTCTGATTCATCCTATTTTGACTAAATCACTGATTCTGTCATTGATATGGTACCTCCGGGACCCAAACAACACTGATCCATACATTTTGGCTGATTTGCATCTAATTCAGGGGTCTGTTCATACATGGATCCACCCAACAACTTCGAGTCGTGTCCACAAGGGTTCAACGGTGAAGGCTAAAGAACGGGGGAATAGAAGAAACACCATGAATTCCATAAAGAGTGGATCTAGGAATTTTTCATGTTTCCCATAATCCATTCACATTTGTGGTTTTAATAACAAACAAACAAAATATATATTTAGTATTCCTCATAATCCACCCATGTCTCCCTCCTATAAGAATGATAAAATCACATATCAATCTATTCTTGTGTCGACCCAATTTAATAATTTAAATCTAATATAGGGGAAATCATAGTAACAAATAACAACACACTCCCCCGTGGTTGGATTAGTCATTGACGAATAATGGAATTTGTGTCTTCGTTCGCTGATCTATCGATCATCAATCCGATATCAAATTTTTCATCTGGATTCGTCTGTATTTTAAATCGATGGATCCTCTCCTCAATGTATTAGGGATACTACAGGGTTATGGAGATAACAATAAATTTCTAAAAAATATTTTTTAAAAAATAAATTCTATGTTGCATCCAAATATTCTTATAAAAAATATCATAATGACATTTACGTCAAAAATCTAAATTTTTCAACCAGCTCGCATCGGATGATGTGGGGCCCCACCTAATGAAAATTAGATGTTATATACACATCCAAGCCCTCATATTTCCATTCTAGGAATCATTTTTTATGTTACTAATGATCAAATTTATCCACTCGATCACTTCTAATTAAAAAATGAACATTATTCAATAATTTAATTTAGGAACACATGGATTCATAATTTCAATATGTCCTAATTCTTTGTCTCATAATTATTTAAATTTAATTATAAAAATAATATGGATAAATTAACAAGTCATTAAAATATTTTTCCAGATGGTATGCCGAACAATTTCCTATTCCTATGCACATTGGGGAAGACATTCTAATAATTATTATTTGAAATAGTGATCCAAAAAAATGGCAGAAACTAGGAAGGTAATGTTTGGGAAACCACATGTATAAGATACATGTTCTTCCAATTATAAATCATAAGAATAAGAAATGTGTAAGGGAGCCACTTGAAAAGGGGAATTGAAGTTAAATGATTTGTGGACCAAGGATAAAATCTACCAAAATCCTGATATCCATATGGAATAGTTGAATCAACCAACTATTCCCCTGGATTCATCATTTATAGCATGACTAAACGAATTAGAAATGCATTCCTTAAAGAACACTTCATCAATGATGTTGTAAAATAATGAAAAAAATATGAGCAAGTAGACGGGCATGCACAAATGTGGAAACCATTACTGAATCTATCAAATTTAAATCATCCAACATAATAAATAATAGAAATATCATTTCCAAATGGCACCAAAAGAGTTTCTCAATGGGACATAATAATCATATAAAAAATAATTATACTATTGTTCTATTAATTTCATTCCGTTAATGGATCCCTTTTCTAATGATTTTATGGTTTTTCACTAGAATTCCCCACACCCCAGCTGGGGAAGAAGAGGAAGGGTTCAACTGAGTCTGGGGTATTGGGTAAGTCTTAGTCGTGTAATATATCAATATTCAAGCCACATCCTGGGTCAAAATTTCTATGTTTCTAAAACACATGGGAGAGCCCTCAAGATGGACCGATAGGAGCTATAAATTTAACGCACATTTTTAGGTGTCTCTTAGACCCAATCATCCTAGAATACTAATTATTCATGGTGAAATTTTATGATCAACCACAATTAATGAGTAAAATTGTTTGACATAACCCACTTAGGAAAAGATCACTAACAAATCCACATATAATGGAAAATATCACTACATCAAGTACTTCATTTCCTTAATAGACTATGAAAGAAAATCCTCAATATGTGAGGCATAAAAAAGTACAAAAAAATATGAAATTCTAAAATAATTAACATTTTTGTTTTCCTTGTTGTTGATTCAAGATGACCTAAATTTGTAGAAAGATATCTAGGATTTTCTCATAATGCCTTTGTTGTGTCCAAATGAGTTTGAATATTGGGTTATCAGTGCTGAAGTATTTCATTCTGGGATTGATCCTTTATAATTCCACATGTTTTTCTCTTTGATAAAGAAGGAAAAAATTCAATTATATAGGGACAGATCAGTCCCCTGTATGTTTATGGACAGATAAATGATGTTGATATTTAATGGAATTTACTTGATAATGGCTAAAGGACAAAATTTATTATAATATGAATTATTCCTCATCTAGTATATTGCAAGGTCCAACTATATCGTTTTGATCTAATGATATAGGGTTGTAGAAAAATAGAGAAAAATTCTTTGGGTAGAATCATTCTCATGGTTTAGTTTGATGATATTATATCCGAATTATATTTTCATGTTGTTCAAAAATATACAACCTTAAACGTTCTTCTGGAATGTCCATGGTGACCTCAACATGAAATATTAATCTCATCATAAAGTTAATGAATCAGATATTTCATTGGTGATAAAATTTGTATATAAAATGGTGATAAATATCAATTCAAATCCTATGAATAACAATACAATGATATATGATTCTCTCATAGGAAAGGAATATATCATATGACTGAATGTTTCACTCAAATATATGTATAGAATAGACTATAAATGAGCCCATCAAATCATTTCAAATAGTTTAGTTAAGAACATGTAATACACATTCATCAAAGTGAACATATGAGTCCAAATTTTAGAAAATATTAAAAACATTCATCATATTGGTAATAATGACTAAACCAAATTGCACATAAATAGTCATCAAAACTCAAAATAGTGGGATATTCTCGAGTAAATATTAACTCATTCTATATTCTAAGATACACAATATCCGTACCACATCAACTAAATAAAAAAATAATTCCACCATGATATAGTGGTATATTACTTCTCAAACCCCTAAATCTCTTACATATCTTTGGATAAACTAAACATCATATGTCATGTCAAAGGAAGCTACGTCATCTTTCAAATTCCAAAATGTAAAATTCTCTCATAACTATGGATAATTTTTAAAATCAACAAATTATTTTGAGAGTTACATATAAGAGGAATAAGAGGACGAATAGAAGGACCTTAGGGATTCCATCATAGCATTTGAAGAAGGTGTCTCTACAACTATTAAAAAATTGAGAAAAATAAACCTAGGATTGTAGGTGGGGACCCATATTGATTAGAGACGAAATGCATTTTAATGAAAAAGATGTATATAAATCCTTTATGAAAAAACATCATGTTGTATTTACCAATAATTATAACGATGATCTGAAGGAGGCCATCCACCACCTCAGATTTATAGGAAACCATCTACTAGGAATATAGATTTCAAAAAGAACCCATCTAACTCATGCTTCAAAAATTGGGGCTAAAGATCACAATATTATCATGAAAATTTTATTTGGGATGTCCAATATTTAAAATCAATTTAAAATACTGTCCAATTAAAAATGAATAATGGATAAATCATTTTTTTCCTCCTAAGAAATATCAACCATCATTTTCTGAAAGATGATTTCATAGTTCTAATCATAGAAAGAATTACTAATTCTATATCTGGTTATCATAACTTTCCCATAATGGATGTATATTTTGGATACCACCAAATATGGATTGGCCTAAAATACCCAGAATCCGTCACTTTTTGGTAACCCAAGGGGATATATTACTATTGGGTTATGCCCTTCAGTTTGATGAATTCTACTAAAACATATAATAATGCCTTGAATCAAATATTCAAACCCATTTTGGGAATTTTTTTGAAACTATAAGATAAAAATATTGTAGTTAAATTTCAGAAATGTTCAATCCACCTCAATACTATTGTGTCCATTTTTAATAATCATTCACAACATTCCCTGAAGATGAAACCCTGTACATGTGATTTCTTATTTACAAAGGGAATATTTTCCAACATCATTGTACGTTATCATAACATTTATGTTGGTCATAGGATTTTATAGAATATCATTAATATTTCACCTCCTCAAATCCAAAAATAGATTATAGTATTACGAGGTCACCATTCCTAAACTAGATATTTTAGAGCTAACCTCGCATGTAAGTTTTTTCCCTTAACTATGATGATGAACTTGGTGGTCAAATATTAGTGGATTGGCAATTCATGTGAATAATTTGTCAACATGATGATATATTTTTTGATTCCACCAACACTCATACAACATGTTGAGTGAGATTCATTAATTTTTTTCATGAAAACCTTAAAACGATTGTTGATTTCTTTCAACAATCAAAAGAATTACTTCATAAATTAAAATAGTCCCTATATATCCAAGTTGTAGCATGATCTATACCTTTAATTTTAATTTAGATATCAAGATAAGATATTTGGAATTAATCAATGTGGGTCAATATATAATGATAGACCTAAAAAACACAATTACCCTCAAGTATCTTGTGATAACCCACCCAAATACATCCTTAGACTTCCTATGTTGATCGATTTGTTGACAAAATGGGCTATCATCTTGAATCATATTGAAATTCAATCCATTCCTCAAAAGCTTCTAAATGTATATGAATAAATAGAGATCCTTATAGACTACACCTCTCTAAATATACAATAATTAAAAACAGAATATCTTGATGAATATATATTGACTATTCACAATGAACATCAAACACATGAGATGTATATTGGTGGAATATCTAGAGGCTAATCTGGGATGATTGAAGAAATCCCCTAGGTAAATAAATTTATGTTGGGATTAATTTTCATCATCCCATAAATCGTAGTGTTACTACATTATTATCTCTTATCCAAGGGTACCACAAAATATGACGCAGATTATCAGTCCATCATTATTAGGATAGTAATAGATAATCGAGTTCCAATGGACAACATGATGGTTAATGGTTACTTGTTATTCGTGTTCATGGAGATCAATGGTGATCATTTCACAAAAAAGTAACATCTAATCGATGTTCTTGAAAATATATGTGGAATAATTCCACAATTCACCTCAAATATAATAGTGACTCAGAATCCAATATTATACAATTTATAGGAAGATGAATTGGAAAATTAAGTAATTACATAGGTGGATGCATACCGGGTTGAATGAATCTTCATCACAGGACAAAAATGAATGGTCACACCTTTTGTTCATGTTGATAAAGAATAAATCAAAAAAGTAATTTCCATCACTGATCCAGAAGGTCATACAACCTATTGGATGATTACCATTTTATATATCTATCAAAATAGTGTAATCCCATTTGAAAATTCCAAAAAAGAGAAAATGAAATGAAAAGGGAAAATTCTTACTCTTCCTGAAATCCCAAATAAAAAGAATATACATTAAAAAGAGGTATTTCAAGGAGTTCATCTCAGGTGTATTAGCAGATAAGATAATATTTTTGTCATGATAGAAGTTCATCTATAGGATTGTGGTTTGCGGTAATCCAGGATTGATAATTCATATCAAATATAGAGGCTTGGATGCCTTCAATGATGACATGTCACATAAAACTCCCCAAAAATGAGGACTTCTTTCCATGTGTACACAAACATCTTCTATCGAACCATAGAGTTTTTACACACTATAAAAAACTATTTGCCATTTTCCATATGAATAATAGATGTTTTAGGTTCATATTATCATGAAATATCCAAAAAATTAAAATAAAACCTCAATATTGTCGACTTCTTCTTCAAATTTAATTAAGAAACACCCTTAATTAATTTGAGACCAAAATCATTTTCTTATTTTTTAATGCCAATATTATTACTAGATTTCTTTACCATTAGTTGATACTAAGGTTTAATGGTGTAATTTATACTCATATGTTTTAGAGAATCTATATCAGGATTATTTTCTCAAATATAACCAGTCATCTTGATATCATGTTGTCACTAATAGATAGATATAGGAATTTATTAAGACAATTTGAAACATACTCAAGAATTTGGTAGATAAAAAAATATTTCCATTACATCATATATACGTCTCCATGGTTTTAGGGGACTATAACTCACACCAAAACACAAAAAATAAATATTCACTAGTATATGGTATGAAGTAGTTCATCACGTTTAGGTGAATTTTCTCTTACTTATCATTGAAATATTTGATCATCCATATACATTAAAGAAATCCCAAAAAAATTATGAATTAATTTGACCGAATCCATGAGAAAAGAATTCATAACATAGAGGTCCAAAATAATCTGATACAATAGGATTTTAACAAGAATGTATGATTACAAAAAAACCAATGATGAGAATTTGGTATTGGTCTATAATACCCCGACGAATCCAAGAAAGTAACATCCAAATCATCATTGGATGTGGGTGTTACCTTATTCCATACATAGGGTCCGCTCTAGTGGAACATATTTCCTGATTTTGATGGATGGATGGATTGTCATGACACCTAATAATGAAATGATTCTTTGTAAGTACTTTCTAAATTCATATAATGGTCTTCATCACATGACTGTAAAAGGCAATACTTATGGTCCAATTCATATGACATAAAACTACAAGAAACAATTGTTTAACCTCTATGAAATTAAACTACCAAGCCTAAAAGTTTAATCAAATTATGTTAAAAATTATGGATATATCATTTAAACAAGACATAATACAAAATGTTTCACATCACTATTACACGATGTGAACGTGACAAAAATTTCAGTCTGTTCTTGAGTGGATAAAAATCCTTGGTGTTGGTCTCCCACCACTCATCCATTCTAAATCTATGCGTGGGAAGATTCTCAGCTCAATGGGATACATAGAGACATACATAACATATATTTTAGTCCTACCAAAAAATAATAAAATCATACATCTCCAATATACAAACAAAGATCTATACAGGGGTCTCCAACATGGGCCATTTAACTGATGGGCCCTTCTTAAGGATTGCAAACTATGTGTGGGGTTATTCATGTCCACATTGGATATGTATTGTTGCCCTGGATCCATAAAATAGACATAGACCTAGTAATAAATAGAGGGTGTGTCCCTTTAGTCATTTATATGACCCCATTATATTTAGTAGATCTTAATATAGGTTGCCTCATTATAGAGCCCATAAAAAAACCCTCAGAACATGTGAGCTAGATATATAAAGGGGACCTCACATTCCATAACCAACACCAGTCAAAATGCTTCCTTTATACTTGAACACATCCCTTCAACACATTATAATATTTTTCTGAGGAAATTAATATCTCCATAAACATTACTCTGCCATAGATAATTAAATATACGATATTTAGAGAATCATTTTGTTGACTATGCGTGACATGTCCATGTTTTTCATGTCATAACACTCACCCAAAAGGAATGATAACCAAATACACAATCATCCACAAGAAAATAATATTTTATCTATGAATTCCTAACAACATCATGTTAGATCCCACCTTTCATACATGATTCAAATTCACACCCAATTTACTCCCCCTTATCTAACCTCCCAATCCAAGGAATTGGAAAATTATTGTTTATAGAATCCATTATCAATTTCGAATCATTTTTTAACATTCATGGAACTGTAATCCCCAATAATCTCATTGTTTCATTGACTTATGGTTTATTTTTTATGATCTAAAACAAAAATACGTAGTTTTTCCACACATGATGACTCCCAACATCTTATCTAACATACCAACCATTCAAAATTAAGATACCCCTAGAAATATCTATGGATTGATTCTCACCCATATGAGATACATATTAATTCCCAAATCCTACATCCTGGTGATGCCATCACATGATAAAAATTCCCATGTAAATTATTTTAATTTATATATGAGGTGATAAAATCCTCAGTGATTCCCTTTTTTTTAACACCATGAATAGTTCACATGGGATTAATAATTTTGGTAAAATATTCCCCACAAGATTGAGGAATACCAATTCACATTACAATTATCATGGTTCTATAAATGTGTTTCTACACGATGTAAAATTTAATGGTCTTAATGACTTTCATGATTTACAATGTTTCATTGACATGGAACCCCGTTTCGAGGTCCAGTATTCTTACTTCTAGTCCCCCATCACATTTCCATTCAGGATGTTCATCTGGCTTGATTCCTACCAATATATTTTATTTAGTGATGCCGATATCTCAAATCAAAGGACAATATATAATATAACAAATTCCCCACTCTATATGTATGGGTTAAACAAATATAGGAAGCACTGTAACCCATTTTGGTTCATTTTTTCATAATTTTGTCCTTCCATACATAGAATCATTACATAAAAAATTTCAAATATATGTTTCTTTGAAAACATGAATCTCTATAGCCTTCTTCCAATTATAGGTATCAGAAATTACAGTGAACGAGGATATATTTTCTTGACTATTCATGATATTCTCATTAATCTTTCAAAAAATGCCTATTTTCATGAGGCACATTCATATAAAAGAGATACTATATTAATATATATAAACACAGACAAAATATCACTGAAAAATAGTATATTATGAAGGAATTTAGTAATTCTATATTGAAATGCCTTATATCACACTTTTGATCTAGAATTTAACATATGGTAGCTTAAAACATTCCCTCATCATGCCTATTAAATTATAGAACATTCTGGGTCAGATCACCATGAAATAGAAAATCATTAATTGTTCAGTGAAAGTTAAACTAACATAAATTAAATCATAAATTTCAATTATATATTTATATATTAAACTACATGGTCCACATCCTAGTCATATAAGATTAAACTGATGTTGCTTCAAATCTTTTTTCGGTGCATCATTTCCTTAGGTTGTTGGTCATTCACCACAACACCCCAAAATAATGTGAGCAACTTGATTCACATTTCATCACGACGCAAAGTGATGACATGACTGTTATCTTAAGAACAACCATATATCATGACAAATCCCCATATATTTATTCAATTCCGATAAAATGTATAATTGGTTAGAACTAATCACATATGGATTTATTCTCATCTCAATGAGATACACAATGACACCAAGATCCACCATTATAGTCCTATTCAGAAAACTAGCCAAAATGTTTGTTCCTCCATTAAGGTAGACAAGCCTAATATTTTAGGATTTTCAAAATATCATACAATTCACCTCCCCTGCAATCTCATTATTGATTAATAATACAATATCCTATGCATAAAAATGAGATTTTGGTGAGAATGATTTCTCATCTATGTCAAATTCTACCCAAATACTTCCTTCACTCTCAAACACATTCATTTCACAATCCAACATCCATGGTCCTGATAATCCAGATCCTCATAAACTCTCTAGAAACAAGTAATATAATGTTTGATGAAAGAGGAATCATTTTCATGATAATGCATGATACAACACACTATGGCCTTGTATATATCTCTCCTAAAAGGCATGTGTTCATTTGATGAATACTTATACAGCATCCTGATATCTATCTGAAAATCACAAAATAATTAAATAAAATCTATATTCATGTACCAGATGAATATCATAACAATATCCTCCATCAAATCATTCTTGAGTCTTTAATCACATAACTCATGGATGATGATTCTTGACCTAAAAACACAGTTTAATTAGTCTTGATTAATAAACTCCAAAATGAAATTTTAAAATACACAGTACTCACCAGGTCAAAATCCTACAAAGGAAAACCTAGCCAAGATTCTATTATCATCTCTCTAGACATTAAATCCTCATGGGTTAAGAAAAAATTTATCAATTAATATTAAAAAGTGATAGAGGCCTAAAACATATTAGGATGAAAACCCAGCCAAGGGTGTCCTATGAAAAAACAAATCTATATATCTATCTCTTATTCATATCTAAAATAAGGAAAAAATTAGTGTGGTGATAAAATAGGATCTTAGGAATATAGGATCAACTAATCTATTTTAGTAATATTTGAAATATACACTCTGGGTTCAAAGGTCTAGGGAAAAAATCAGTGCACCATCCAATTCATATTATGGTAATTACTACACCTTCAAATTATAGAGTTCATTAAAATTTGTTTTTTTAGTGTTATGTTAGAGTTACAATGATTATAGGAATAATGAGTAATATTATGAAGGGTGAAAATATTTTACACTAATGTATTAATTTTTTTATGGATCTTTCACATACTAGTATCTCTTTGATAAATTTTACAAGTGTTCCTTAACAATGGATTTGACTTATTAGAGTGTTTCTAAATCTTTATTTTCAGCTTATTTTATCCCTTCCCATTTTTGGTGATGGGATCATTAGTATTATGATGTTCTTCTTTCTCCATGACAATATAATATATACCTTGCAAGAAAACCCTTTTCAAGGACAAGTGATGTTAAAATATCTAGTCCTTCATAACATATAATTATTATAAAAGGTATGCCTTATGGATCGATTTATAATAAATTCAATTTATATTCACCTCTTAATTCATGCAATGTATGATATTCCCCTCATATATATTAACATAATGTAATTATAACTTGCTCAAAAGTTACATGGCTCAACATAGTGGGTCAACTGTGGGGAACCCCAGCCCTGTCCTTAGTAGATGGGGTTCAACCATAAAACTCTAAAAATGTGTTGAGGTTCACTAATTTCATCCTTCCTTATACTCATTAGGACAGTGTCCCAAAACCCAAATTGGGATATTTCATGACTGATGTGAATCATTTTAAATATTGTTGCGGAAACATTCATCTCCTCGATTAGATCAAACATCAAGAGCCATCCCATTTATGTTATAGATTTTGTAGGACAAGACACCCCTGATTTAGTCATGATATTATCCGACCACCATTAAATTCAAACCATTGATCATTAATAATAATGGTGGTGAGTGTGTCGATGAAATTATTTTCATCTTAATTATTTGGTTTCATGTGTGGACAAGGGGACACTCTCTCATCATTTTCAGATATATGGTCTACCCAAATTCAATATAAAAACAACATATATCCTTGAAACCCTTCCATTATAGTGGAATTATTTACTAAGAATAATATCATTGGTGGGAAGTTCCAACGAGCAGCATGGATGACCAACACAAATCATTTGTGAAATGAAAATGGTAGAGTTATTGAACAGTGTGAATTCTAATGAAATCATTCACCCTATATATAGGGACCACTGACAAATTTTTTTGACCTTAATGTCTAAACAATATGGTAAACCAATATAGATGAAATATTTCATTGACCTATAATCATAACCTTCATGATCAACCTATGTTTATGACCTATATCATCAACCTATGTAGATGACATTTGTTACCCACTAATGAATTGGACATGTGTCCTATATCTGAACACTATTTTTTAATGATGATCATTCAGTGTGTTTTAAAACCTAAAAATTGAGAAATTTAAATAAATTAAGACAAATAGGTAAATAATTGATCTATGTATGTAATTTTATCAAAGTCTAGATCATACTCTCTTTTTTTAGATTAGATCCCATAAATAAGAGTGATTTTTTTGACATCGAATTTTATAGAAAGAATAATAAAAACCTAAAGTTAAATTAAAACATGAATATAAAACAAACAAAAATAAATTAAATTGTTCATGTTAGCTAGGATGTGAAATTTTATTCACATTAAAAGTCTAGAATCTCATGGAAGAAAAAAACAAGAACAACTTCCACACCAAGAGGCTCACTCAAGCCCTACATGTGAATGCCCTCATGAAATATGAGTACATAGGAGAGGGTAATTTATGAGACAAATGTCTGATAGATTTTAATTAAAAATATCCTCCACCCAAGGTCCCATGTTTTCTTAAAAATGGGAATCTTAGGATCCTCATTTGACAAAACTAAAAGCCAAAGAGACGGCTTGATGATCTACTCGCCCTTCTGTAGACTAGGCTTACTCCAACTAGATACAGTGATGATAAATTAATATCATATGAATTAATGAATCAATTATTGATAAAACCAATGTTTCAGAGTAGAAAAACATAAAATGGATAAGAGGAAAAGGACATGGTAATGTGGAACAATATGGAGGGCCCTAAACATGTAGAAAATCCCTAAAAAAAGGAGGGTGATTTATTGGAATTCTTAAGGGTTAGGGAACTATCAAATGAAAAATACCATAGGAATATTATCATGGACCACAAAAACCATGATTCTTATTATTTATAGACCAAAGGTACTATTTGACAGATGGGAGTCATTCCTATAGGACACTCTTGTATATATGATTGTCTCTAAAAATCTACACAATTCTATTATGGATCACCTATGGGTTCTAAAACATGAATACATAAATATTGAAACATGTATCTAGAATAATCATAGAATTTTAGTCTCATGAAATATATTATGTTGTGATACTTCAATCTCATTTGTTTTGGCATCAATATCTTATACAAGGAGAAGATAATTATGGTAGGAAATTGATATAATCTTTGAAATTAGGGATCATAACTGAGTGACTAATGGGGATATCAAAACTTTTTCTAATCCTAAATAGTAAATATGATTTTTTACTTTATTAAAATTTACTCTTTAGAGAACTCTTTTTTAATTGACTAGTGAATTCTTTTTATGGTTTCAGTTGTGGGAGATGATTTCATGTGTAGTTAATACACCTAGAATGGAGGATATGAATGTAAACATGATAGATTATTTGTTCCAATGGATGATAGAAGTGATTAAATTAGGGTCTCATGTTTCACCTTACAAAAAACACCACTCAAATAACAACCCCATCCTTGAGTATTTCTCCACACATTTGACAAGATAAACTCCTATTTCATTCAAATTTAATAATATATGGTGTGTGAATCATGGATATAGAGAAGTGTTTTGAGAGGCTGGGAACATTGAGGCCAATGGTAGTTTTATTCTTAATCTGGATGAAATATTAAGGTATACTAAGGAGTTAAATAGACAATGGAGAAGAAAATAATTCTCCATTATTGACCTAGTAATTATGATTTTTTACTATTATATAGAATTATATGAAATTAGGAATCAACATTTGAATACCCCCTATTGAGTAAAAATAGAATCCCACCATAGACATGATGATAATTTAATTACAATGTAATGTATTTTAATAAATAAATTTAATTTTAAATGGATAATGGATATAAATTGGAACACAATGTTCTTTTATAGATTGCAATAAGAGGAAAATAAAAAAGCTAGAACCAGGGCGATCAACATATATAGATACCTTCAAAATACTCAAATTTGGATCTATAAAGAAGTGGTGGATTATATCAAGGGTCTTTATTCTACGAATTGAATGTTCAAAAAATGGAACATGGTTGAAAGCATAGTTCCCTAAATTGATGAGAAAGAAAACAAAAATATTATTATGTTTCCATCTGATTTTTAAATCAATGAAGCCCTCTCCTCTCTTAATATTGATAGTGATCCTGGCCTTGATAGATTTAAAATAAAATTCCTTATGTTTTACCCGGATTTATGGAAGTATAATATAACAAATGAAATCAAGCAATTCATCACACATTCATCAATTCCATACAGGATAAACTCATGATTCATTTCACTAATTTGTAATATGGTAAATTATCCTATCAGTGGGTTAATGGAGTATGTATAATGATAGAAACCAAAGGCACCATGATGGTATCCAAGGCTCTCACCTAGGAAAGGAGATGAAATAAAAAATATCTGTGGCCGAATTAATTCCTCTACGTAAATGGTATAATGTTTCATTACTGCCTAGAATGATCATGAGCGTCTCTTCAATTCCTTATATCCCAAAAAATCTGATAACGTAGGGAATATTGTATACATGTTTACCCCTAGATATTGGATATAAAATTAATATTTATGGATCTTTAATTCTCATTTTCATGTGGGTGGGGTGTTCAAGACCAATATTTATTAGTGTTTATTTATTTTGAAAATGCTTTGGCAAGGGGGAAACTCTTAACATTGAAGAAAATGTTCTGTTGAGGGTAATTGAACTATGTTTCTCTCACGACAATATTCTTGAGTTGGTGGAGACATTCGAAATGGTTGTTCTGGGATCAATACATGGGATGTTGAAAACCTCGTGGTCTGTTAATTATATCATTTCAAAATTATAAATAATCCTCAACTCCCAAGTGATCAATTATTGTACATGGAGGGAGGGAAATAGTGTGGTAGACATTCCTTCTTCATGGGTGGATAAAAAAAATCAATTCTTAATATTCTTCATGTTATAGTCACATCCTTCTAACTATGAAATTGTTTCTAAGATGGTCCCCTTTTAATCCCTTAATTATGACCATCATGACCTTTTTTTATTTAGACATTTCCATTTTGTAATAAAAATATATGGTTGGTTATAAATGTACTTGATATCAACAAATTAAGGCTTATTTCAAATGGATAAACAATTCCCACACATACCAGCATGATCATAATGAACATAATTGGAGTCATTGTTGATTATTTTATTACACAAAATTAGTTTATATTTTTTCTGGTGAGAAAAATTCATAATCATCAATTAATATACTCATAAATATTAAATCTTATGAAGAGGAAAATTAATGAAGGAAACATTCCTCTCTAAATTTTCACCTCTATGGCATTTGATACTTCTAAATAGAGGTTCCTATATTGTATAGTTAGGATATATTGTTTCTTAAATGAGTTTATCAATGTTATTAAAAAAATTCCTAGATCTGTGTGGATGTGCATTCTCATTAACAAAACCACAAACGATTCATTCATTGTAATAGGGGTGTGAGGCAAGGTGATCCACTTTCACGGCTTATGATTTCTATTATAGAGTATTATTTTAGTTGTTGTATCAATAAAATCCCTTCGATTTTTCATTAATATAGAATTCAAAAATATATAAATATTTCTTATACATCAAATAAATTTTATACTAGTGACATCATCCTTCTTAGGAAATCATCAAGAATTGCCCTATCATCTATTACAAATGTTTTTCACATTAAGAAGAGATGGAAGGACATGTAATTAGTTTAGAGAAATTACTTGGTGTTTTTGTGATGGAATAACAGTTTGGAAGGGAAAAAAGTTAACTAATATCCTTATAGTCAATATGGGATCTCTTAAATTCAATTAACATGGGGTACCCTTATTCTAGGTCAAATTAAAGAGGCAATATCTGAATGGAATATGAATTGGCATAATCATACAGTAGAAAGGCGGAAATAAAATCCTCTTACGCATCATTAATGGTGTGTCTTAAACACTATATGATCAAGTCAATGTTTTAATATTCATTATACCTTTATATGTGTCCTAGGTATATCATTATGGAACGTTGGGGAATGATTAAAAATTTAATATGGTCTGGGTCAACTTAAGAAAACATATTTATTATTATTTAATTCGTGGAGTGCATGAAGACAATTGAAATAGAATGCATTTTTATTAAGGATGTCAGGATCTTAAATGATATATCATTGGAATATTCACATGGAATGTGATCTCAAATGATTCTACCTATGATATTTTTTCATCAGATTCAGTGGGAGATTACTGAATGGATAAAAATATTATCTTTCTTCCTCATTTTGGTCATCTCTTAAGAAGTACATTAGTGGAATCATTAATGATACAAAATGGCTAGAAAGAAGGAGGTCCACTCTAAAACATAAAACTAACGATTGGATGACCAGCCCACAATAGAACAGAGTAATCATACCTCTACATTTATTAAACGTGACCATTTTTATTTACTTTCACAACATAAGAACCATGGAAATTTGGTTTCCACCACAATGAGTTAGAATATTCATAATTACAACATTATTTAATGTGATACTCTAATATGGAAGCACAATTATAATAGAAAATTCAATATCATAGAGTATTATAAATAATGTAGGGAGTCCAATAGACTACCATAATATCTAATAAAATTCATGGAAACATCCATTAAACCATCCATATTTTTTATCCTTTTGAGGAAAATGAGGATAATGCATCTGACACATGATAAAATTTAATGGATTGGGAAGCACATGGTCTCATAATATGACCTATGTTTGAAGGATTAAGTTTATGTACAACACCTATTTTAGCATGTGTATTTTTCCAGAATATATGGACCAATGGTGGTCGCCTATTCGGGATAGAGACGAAAAGGCATATGATGCAACCTAGTCACATGGAGAAGATTAACAATTCTTGATTTAGTGAATAGGTCCAAAACAATATACAGATATCTGTGGAATCAATTATTTAATCTATTTGGATGGCATAACAGTATATTTGGTTTTAAAAAAACCCTCCAATTATATGGATATGATTTCATAGAATAAGGAGGTCCACACAACCTCATTTTTTCAATAATTTGGTATTTTTTAATGTTTTAATAATATGAACACTAATATTCTCGTGGGTAATACATGATGGTTATGACATCATAGAGTACTAATGTATATAAGATGGATCCCACAAATCAATTTTTAGTTCAATGTAAATGTTGGTGGTGCGACATCTGAAATGGCAGTACCCTCAGTGTCTGGAGGTGTGTTTGGACGAAATCTTGTATTTTTTCATAGGGTGCTTTTATCATTTAACTAGGATTGAGTTACTGTATTAAGGAAAATTATAGTCTATTGTGTATTTAGTTTTATATGATAATAAATATAAGTGGAACTATTTATTTATTGAGTCTTAATACGATGTTGATTTCAGTGCCTTGCAAATCAGAATAAGGAATGTCCTTGAGAAAATATAACCCCATTAAATTTGTTGACTCAGAAAATACACTTCAATAAATTTAGATATATTTCATGTATATAAAGATGAAAATCAAGTATTTATTCCTAGTCAAGGTATACTCCCACTGAGAGAACATGATGTGGTCATTTTGGACTGTAGATTTCTATGCTCCAATGGTGGATGCAGACATCTATGGCATAATATATACCCATATTTTTAATAATACCTTTTAATTAGTGTCTCTTATTTCCCCCTTTTTTATAAGATTTTATTTTTACTAGATTAGACCAAATCCTAGACTTTTGGTTTCTATTGTGACCGACCCTTTCACTGCACATGATTTGGACTCTAGTGGACCAATTACACTTGGGGACTCCCATGGAGATAGATAATTTCGCCACCCATGTGATATTTCCATGATTTTATTACTCATAAAGGCACATTTATCATTCCTATTGCAATTTCATGAATTACATTCTATCGTTCCCATATTCACCCATTCGTGAAGCACTTATAGATCATCCAAGTCCACCCTACACAAAGAAATTCTAGAACTACTAGGTACACACTTCATGATAGCCTCTTTATTTCAGCCAGAACTCACCTAAATGAGACACCCTCTGATCCCCCTTTTCATAAACCAAATGGTAGGGAAAATTGTTTCATGGTTCCGTCTTTTTAGGGGAACAAATCCAAAGCCTCCATTGAATCCTTTGTATCTTCATGATAATAGAATATGGATCATTAACATGTCATCTCAATTATAAATTCTTAGTGTAATAAAGGTACCACATTTATTCTACCTAATAAGTGGGATCCTTTTAATGTTATTCATTATAAATTATTTGGTTAACTTGGATATCAATAATAAGTATAATGATAAAACTATGGGGTTAAAAAGAGTAGTAATAGACACATAAAATCACACACTCTCTCTAACTTCCCAGAATGACCCCACCCTTATCAAAAAGAATATGACGATTGAATATAATACTAGTGAATTTGACATAGTGTAATACCCCTGAATTTCTGGTGGGGTATAACCCCTCATTCTATAGGCCCACCATCATCCATTGAATGATGAAGAATATTTTTTACTATTTCAGATCTTACAATTCCTATTGTTTCTAACACTGAGAATTACTGACATGGTCATATATGATAGGGATGATCATTAAAGATGTTTTATAAAATAAATATCCTGTCATTAATTCCTTTATGAGATCTTCCACTTCCCATGGCTTTGGGTCTCCTGTTTGGTTTAATCCCAAAAATATAGTCACCACCTCAAAGATTCATATTCCCTTCGAGAAAAAAATTCACAGGGAAATATTCCCAATGAAGTAGAAATGGATCTCGCCCATAGGTGAAATCCCCAACCTTATGATCTACTTTTAAATTTATTACATTCCAAATAGGATTCATGGGAATCCTTTAGGAGGATCAAATCTAGCAACCTTGACTGGCCTAAATCTTCTCTAGTTCATATCCCTAGTAGGTTCATATAAAATTCATATGGTTATATTCTTCCCAAAACCTTTTCATAACTATATTTTTGGGTTACATTCACTATAAGATAATCCCCCACATAAGTGGAAAAATCCGTTCAATGTCCCACTTACCACTTCAGCGCAAGTCCCGCACAATAATTGTCTAATAATGGTCATCCTACATGACATCAAAACATGATGATAAATTGAATAGTTTGGCCCGCATCATATGAAAATAAAATTTATGATGTGTCTCATTAAGTTTAATTTAACTACATGGATTCTAATTCCATTAATATGGATATGAAGGAAGTCTATATTATTTTCCTTGATCCGATCTGCAAAACAGATCTTATATTCTTGGATGATGATAAAATCCATACTTCCCCACAGTGTGTATTAAGACCAAAATCATCATAATAATGTGAATATGAATATCTAATATATACATAAAAAGGGTACCATCGATGGAGAACCTCATATACGTATATATGTTTACATTGATGAAAACCCTTGGGGACATAAATATGATTATAAATTGAACTCATGCTAATACATTATTGTTAATTTAATAGAGACCCATTACATATTTGTCATTTAATAAACTATTAATGAATATTTTATAAATCAATAAGAGGGAATTATAGCATAAAATAAATACCCCAAAAATGAGTGATGAGCCTGAAGTCCATTCATATCAACCCATGTGAGTTAATATGAGTTTTTTATCCTTTTATCAATGACCAACTACCTCTGTGAATATGGTTCATGAAAAAATTATGAATAAGGGGGCCATTGGGTGTTTCTAGTTCCATGAATAATAATATTTGGAAACCATACAGAAAGGATGTTGAGATATGTTCCTAACCTAAAGGGATGTTTCAACAATAAAAACAACATTTAGACCCATCATGATTTTAAGTATTGAAACAATTACCTTTCATGTAATGCGTGAGTAATTCACATCACTTCGAGAGATGGTACTCCTCCGTAAACTTGAGCGATGCATTCGTATTCACACCGAATATAATGTAATATGGAAAATGTTTTATAATAATTATATATGTATAATAATACCATATATAAATATATAATCCATAATTACAACTAGATTGTATATGGGTTTTAGAAATTTAATAATATCAGTTCACAAGGCAGTAGTCCACCATAAACGTGCATGCCGATTTCATATCCCATTTAATGAAATTTAATATATTTTTAACTCATTGAATTTTAATAAATTTTTTTAATTATATGTAGGATACTATGGATTATATATCATAATGTTTTCAAAATAATTTAATAATGTTGAGAAATAAATAAAATTAAGTCTTCAATTAGGGGTGTTGCCTCTTCATCAGACAACATATTTTGGTTTCCACCAAAATTCATAATAGTCTATATTTCAGTCAAAAATATGGATTATAGTATAATAGGAGGGAATTAAGGAAGTTATCTATTTGTTTATAGAATTATACGAAGGGTTATGGATGTATGAATAGGATAGGAGAATGGATGGCTTTTTATTATTAATGTGAGTGGCACACGGGTAATAGTTTGAAAAAAATCGGTAGCTATGCTTTTATCATTCCATAACGAACCAAAATAGACCTTAATCAATAATATAAGATAACATGTTGATATATCGGTATAAATGATTTTTGAATGATATTTTAGTCTTTTATGTAATATTTTTTTAGATAACAGTTTGGTTATTCCCGTTTTACCTTAACCCTGGTAAATATTTTTCACATGTTTTACTTTTAATTATGGTAAAAAATTATCTTTTAATTATTATGATATATATATATTATTATTTATATGGAAACCAATTTTTAGACTTTGATTCTTAATAGTGTAAATTTTTATTTTATTACTAAAGTAGCAGACACGATGAGAAGCCAGTTTTTCAATGAGCAAATGTTGAAAAGGATAAAAAAGTTGATTTATCATAATTCAATATAAAAATTATTAAAATGAAATATATTAGATTAGTTTTTATATGATATATGCACTTTTACATTTGTAACCATTTTAATTCAAAAATTAATCTTATTAACTCATTAAATGATAAGGCATTTTTAAAAAAACCATTATTAATAACTATTCATAGAAAAAATTTTATTTTTAGGAGAAAAAAGAATATTAATATAGATATAATTTTGAAATGAATAGAAAAAAAAGTATATATTATAAATATTATTTTTAATAAATAAATAAACAATTTTTTTTATTATTTAATCAATAAATATTAAATAAAAACCCTTTTTTAGAAGAATGTGTTGTCTAATTATGTAATTACATTTCTAAAAATTGGGAACTTTTTTATGATAGGATTTATTTATATAATAAATGTCCACATAAAATTAAAAAAAAATATTATTATTTATATCTATATGTTTAATGGAAAGGTTGTAATAGTGACATTTAAATGTTATTATTAATTACAATGCATGGTTTGTTAAAACTCATTGTTGTGTGTAATTCAAGATAAAAGAGGTGTTTCATGTAATAAAAGATATAAATGAAATTTAGTAAATTTTAAATTAATAATTTATAAAAAATGGGGTGTTATACTTTCCATGCTTTTGTATTTTCCAACTCAAGGTCAATGATCTTCTCATTATTCTCTTTAAGCAAGAACCATATTTATATTTCACCTTATGATTTCCATGTGATCGTTTCAGAATACATTTTTACACATCCCTATTACTATACATATGAATTAAAATTAATTGTTGACCCATTTGAATTACATTAATTCATTACATGAATCTTTAGGCCCCTCCATTATGCTTCCCAAATTATTCGATGATTTTTCTGGGCAATTTTTTATAATGAATACCATTTCCCAATGCCATTGATGATTATTCACCTAGATATACATATAATTATTTTATTAAGTATATCCACGTATAATCCTGAAACTCCCTAGTTTGGGAAATAAAAGTTATGGAACAAAAACCTATGTTGTATGATATATGTGGCATAGTTTTGAATTTACATGATATGTTTGTAACAGGTGGGAAAAGAATTATATAGAACTCAATTGCATTGTGTATTGTTTCACTAGAAGTATTTATATGGGATTAAAGAGTGATCATAATCTATGACGAGTCTTCATCCACCATATAATATTTCCATGGTAGTTATCCAAGACTTATTCTTATGTCATGTTTTTTAGGTTTCCTCACATTTTCATGTTGTCATTATTTAGTCATCTTACATCAGAATTTGACGTTTAGGATTATGATTCTCTCCCTTCTTATGTTAAATTTATATTATTAATGACTAACATGTATTACATTCAACTTGTATTGGTTTTATTATTACATTACTAGGATTTATATATCACAACATTATTATATTAATCCCCAGGTAATCCCCTGCAGTTTTAAAAGATCATAGAAAATTTAAGGAATGTAATAGTGTAGTAGATTATTTCACTGTATTTTTGTTTCATTTTGTTTTGTTTTGTACATAAATTATATATAAATAACAATATAGAATCTTCTATAGTTTTTTACGTGTATCATTATGCAATTACCCATGAAATAAAGTAAAATTAAAATATGGGTTGTTATATAATGAGACAAATTTACAAAAAACCACCACTTGAAATTAGGCCAATCAAAGATGATTGAATCTTGTTGAGTAGGTTATAATATGATGTAGGATGATAAAATACTATTGAATATCAACTTCCAAAATCCTGAAGAATAATACCATTATTTTCATTCCTCAAAACTAATAAAAGCAATATATTTATTGATGATGATCTAAAGCTAGGTGAACATTTGACATCAGATAAAGGGGATTTCATATTATCACTGGATTATGGTTCACTAGTTAGAATACCGAACATATATTGTCTAAGGTTTGTTTTAAATGAATAACCTATTCAGAATAATTTGTTATCAAGCATGAGACTATGAGTCTAGTATAATATGTACTCATGGTTTTTATTATATCATTGTGGTAGATATAGTGTTTTGATGTTGAAAATATCCTGATAATTAAATATTATAAAGATATAATACTGATTCTAAAATTATATCACTACAACATTTGATTTATGTTTTTTAATATAATTTCTAACAAGTGAAAATAACTATATCAATTAAATGAAATTAGTTCATGGATTTGGGATTCAAAACTATTTTTTAGGGAGTTCTGAATTTGGGGAGGATTGAGAAAACAGAAACCATATAATCCCCATTATATGGGATGGATACTAATATTTTTACATAATTATGAAGATAGTTATTTGTATTTTGATCTAGCCTCATAAAATTACAATAAATACTACTTCATAAGATGAAAAGTGATGAAAAAGAAGTCATTTATTGATTTAGTTTCTTCCTCCAAGTCAAGGTTCGACATCCAGAGTCTCTAGTTATTTATGTACATGATATTAAGTTAATGAGTAATTGGAAATCAAGTATTTTAAAAAGGAGGAACAAAACAATTTAATTATAGGTAACAATGATCATGTATTTATACTGAGGGGATTTCATGTTTGAATGAACAAGACCAAGATAATTCTAATTACGACATGGAAAATTCCCTATGGAAGAGGACACACCAACTCAAAACATTTAATTAAACCTTATAGACCCTCGTGAATTTTGTTTAAAGTTCCTTAGTTATATAGATATATAACTCCAAGCCTCGTCTATTGAAATTTATGATGATAAATCTAATTATTTAAGGGCCCATAAAAGTTTTCACTAGATAATAATCCAAGACTTATAATCCCATAGGACTTTCATGTCATTCTAATCTAACCTAATAAATCTTAAATTTCACTATTCACTAATACATAAAAATATTTTTTCTAGGATTTTTAACAAAGTATTAGAGCACGATCACAGTGAGGGTTTCCAACTAAGAATAATCTCAATGATGCCCTCAAATGAATTAATATAACCTATTGATCATGAAGAGTGAATGAAATATAAGTAATGATAAGTTTTATAGATGTAACTACACTAAATTAAAAGTGAATAATGAAGAAAACAAAATTATTATAAATTTTAGCCCTGTACCATTTTAAAAAATAGTCAAAATTTCGATTTTAGATAGTAATATAATATATTTCAATAATTTTAATTCAAATTCATTTTAATTAACTATTCATAATGTCGGTTTTTTATTTTATTCACATTCCCCTCATGTTTTCTCACCCTATGTGACATCATTTCGATCTCTATGATCAGTGATCAAAGATAAATAACACATTATAGGTTGTATTTGGGGAATAACATTGATCATCTTGAATTTAAACATTTAATTTCAAAAATATTTCTATAATTATGGTATGATAGTGATGATGGAGTGTAGAAGATATGATCTTCACTATGAATTTCATTAATAATGTTTCACTCCATGGATTTTATAAATTAATGGCATCCAACCATTTAAAAAGAAGTTAAAAATATGAAAAATATGATTAGAATGGAATTATTTTATTCAATTGAATTTAATTGAGTGACTAAGTCATTTAGGTCAATTGAGTAGTTATTCCCATTCACTAAGAAGAAAATAGAATTGTTTGTCAAATATAGGATTATTAAGATGATTAAAAATTCAATACAAATTTTAAATGGTGGAGTGTGTTTGGAAGAATGATATTAAAATTCTTAATTGTGTTATGAGATTTAGAAAAAATGTAAATGATGGTACATCCCACCTAAATTCACCTTAGGACTACATGAATTTATCGATTTCATGTGTTTTGCAACATTCATTTCATTTCTAATAGAACACCAAAGTTATGGATTCTATCAAAAAATGAAATAAATGAATAAATTTATAAATATAATAGATTTTCATATGAATCTATAATTTCCTAGCTACATGAATGATTAAGCGGGTCCAATAGTACTTCCAAAGAAGAACTCCAAAAGATGAAGCAAACTCTAAATTATATGGAAACCAAAAAAATATGGTTGTTCTAACTACAGAAGATGTAACACAACAATGAATTTAAATATGCTTGTTAATTTATAAATTTTATTTTATTTTCTATATTTCTGTAGACATAAAATCACATTATGATGATTGTACATGAAACATCGAGTTATCTTACATTACACACAAAACCGAGTTTTACCTCCCATTAATGGAAAAATGTTTTAAAATTAAAATTTTAATCTTTTAAAAATTTATTTATCAAAATAAAATTAATATCATACTTTTTAATTTAACATTTAACATAGGTTTTATGTTTCAGAGAAATTTTATTTTTTGATGAGTATTAAAAAATACAACATTTCAGTTGAAAACAACCTTTTTGTTAAATAATTATTAATTTTAATTTTCTTCAAAGTCATAATATATAAAATATACATATCATTATAATTTATGTCCTTGGAATATTCTTTATATTTAATTAATTATAAATACATAATTAAGTATTGAGAAATTTTACCTTAAAAATCCTCTTTCTCACTACGACTGCGGGATTAGAATTAAACATAATTTTTAGCACATATATGAATTGAATTCAGAAGAACACACTTACAACATTGTAATTAATATTATATTTATATTATAAATAAATAAAAATATTTTTGAACAAAAAATATTATTGGAATCAATTGATATTAATTATAGAGAATACGGTAAAATTAAGCTTAACAACGGACTAAACCATAAACATATGAGAAGTCGTGGCCTTGAAAATTGCAAAAAAAAGAACATTGATGACCATATTTCTACTATATTATCTATTTGAACTAATTTTTTAGGTTATTGGGACATATTTTCATGATTTTTCCCCATATAATATAGTACATAAGGAAAAAAGAAAAAAGGAAACCTTCTATATCATTATCATTTTTTAATCCTTAGAGTATGGAGGAAGCTACATAGTTTTGAAAGATACATTATTTTGAAATTTAAATATGTTTTTTTCATATTAATTTATCTTTAATTTTTAACGGTTATATAATATCCTTTAACTCTTAACATGTTCAAAAACACTAATTATTTAGTTAATAAAAAAATAATAAAAAGTATGATAAAAAATTAAAAGTAATGTAAATTTCATAATTATTTTGTTCAATTGTCTTTTAGAATAATATATCATGTTCAATATTTTTTTAATTGTTATATTTTAGTTCTAATGATTTTTTAATTTTTTAATTTAAAATTAATTTAATAATGTTAAAATTGACATTACTGATATTTTGCAATAAAATATATTTTATTATATGATTTAAAAATGATAAAAATACGATCATCATACTAGTTATTTTTATTTGTTAATATATACAAAATAAGAATCATTAAAATTCAAATTAATCCATTATAATTAACATAATTTCCCATATATAGTAAAAACCATTATAAACATGGTCAAGGTTAATATTTTATTTTTTGCTCTTAACATGAGAATTTTTTAGAATTAATTTCCTACACAAATGTTATTTTTATTTATTCAATTAGATATTTTATTTATAATTATTGGATCTGTATTGTCTAATTAATCACACATTAATTTATTATTAAAGGTTAACTTCATTATGTTCTAAATCTGGATACCCAAATGAAAAACCAAAATGATAAATATATATTAAAGCATTAATACTAAAGAAAAAAATTATAAATATGAACATATTTTTTGGTTATTGAGATTTTATTGACCATAAATTCACTTCACTAAATAATTTTTTCATTTTGTAATCACAATAGGGTACGAAGTAGAAGGACCCGATCTTATTACGTTAGATAATCATAAATTTACTCAATAATTCACTTCTTTCACATGGAGGATCATTTCAAGTTTAATCATGAAAGAATTGGTACATAAAACATTCAATAAATTACACATTATTACAGAGTGGATACCAAAAAAACAACATTCATTTCTTGAAAAATATAGAACTTTTCACATAAAACATGATTTTTTGACTATTCTTAAAACATTTAGTTTGGATTCCTTATTTGTTTTAAACATAATTATAAACTATGAAAATCATATAAAAACTTTCAGTGAGAAAAAATTCTCAGTAAGGGATAAAAAAAATAAGGAAAGGACACATTAGTCCATGAATACCCGTAATGTATGAAATAATTTTCAAAAGATATACTTATCATTTGTATATATATACTTACTAACTAATACATGATATTTCTAAAATATGTCGATAATACATAAGAAAATAAGTTTAATCCATAAAGGTATCTTGGGGAATTACATATATAATCATGTAACCCTGTCGGCTACCTTATAATCTGTAAACCCACAACTACTGTACAATTTCTATAACCATCGTAGTTACACAATGTGTAACCATATGGTAGACCTCCAATATACACATACCAAAATATTATAGAGATATATAGGTTACACCATTCCATATAAACAATTTTTAAGAACCAGAACATAATTATAAAACATGAATAATAGCATAAAACAATTTCTGTTGATTTTTGTAAAACCGAATTTTCAGTGATATTTTTAAAAGAAAAGAAGCTTACATAAATCATATAATTGAAGAGATACCTAATAGAGTCCATGTAACATGTATATACATTATAAATAAGAATAATTAAAAATTATATAAACAAAATCCATTACACAATCAATTTTAAAACCACATAAATAACTAAGTAGAAGGTTAACCCAAAGAATGGAAATCGGGTTTTGAATACAATTACCGTATATTTGTATTACATAAAACTGGTTTAAACCATTTGAACAATGGTTAAAAAAATTAATTTTAATATCTTACGAAAATATATCAATATTTATAATACCTTATATGATCATTTAATTACAACATTTCACCCTTTAATTGATAATATTTTTTTTCCTGTCATTGTTTTTGGGGAGTTCTTTACATTATTTCCATGATTTGTTCATGATGGTTGTTCTTGTCAAATGGGAGGGAAAAACCATAATTGTAATGGAGTAGAATTTACATATTTCTAAAACCATATATTATAACATTTATTATATTTAATTATTACATGAGGATGATTCAAATGTTAAAACATTAATGATGTTCGTTTAGATAATTTTAGTGGTTATTTGATAATAATGACCTCATTTTGTTTTATAGATTAAAACCTGGTGTACAAAATAATTACATAACCATTTATGAGACAAAATAAAAATATTATAACATTGTTAAACCATAAAAGTGATTTGATTACCATACATGAAATAATTAAATCAAATTTAAATCACATTGTCCATGATGTCGTTAATTCGACACATCACATAAAATGTTTTTAATACCTTGAATAAGTGGGGGGAGAAGAAGATTGATGATTAATTTTCCCTGAACATGAGAACATCCTAAATATAAAATATTCTAGATCATTCATGAATCTAGTATATGAGGAGATGTGGAATTTGGAATAAAATAAATTAACTAATAGTAAAATAAAATTAGAGAAATTCCTTATGAAAATTCGGCAACCCACGACATAATTTAAATGTTCGTAAAATAATTTATTGAGATAAATGAGGTATCTCATAATTATTACATAATATGGGTAGTAAGGGGTATTCGGAATGAAATATCCCATTATAAGACAAATATAATAAAAAATAATAACATTAAATGAAATGAAAGAATGAAAATAAAAGTGGATGTTACCTCTAGATCTCATCTCCTTAAGATATATCTTAAGGCCTTTGGTTTTGGATTATTTGTGATATCAACAGCTCTAGGATGTGGCAAAAAACTTAGATGAATTATTGGTGTGAACATAGGTAAGGTTCATGGCTTGAGATGTGTTAGAGAAACATGGGAATGAGGTTGGTATTTATAGTGGAGGAGGGGAGGTATATTACATTATATTAATAAATATTACAATATTTTTTTCAAGACTATGAATAGAATTAATTATTATGACCCCAAAAAGTAATAATACAATTTGTGTTTGAACAAAGTCATCTTACATCACTTATGATGTCATAAAAAGTTTATTTTACTTATAATTGGAATATACGATATTTTAATGTATTACACTATTCGTCGATGATTCAATAATTTCATAAAATACACAAGAATTCACCCTTACCTTTCCTCGACATGTATAATTTAAAAATGATGTCCATTATTTGAAAATAATTTTATAAATATCATTAATTTAATTTTTAAATAAAATCTTACTTATTTCCAAAATTAACAATTTTAAAACTATAACTGCTTTTATATCACATTTAACAATTAACCAAAATATCATTATCATCAATCATTAAGAAAATAAAATAATTGTGTAATTTACCATTCATGAGGGTCATATTACTATTTATAAGGGTATGTTATTATTTTAAAAAATCAATTTGGAACCATTAGACTCCAAATAACATATTGAAACAATTGTAGATGTTTATTTTTTGAAATTCAAAACATAGAATTGGAAAAAATATATTTAAAGGCTGGTTATATATATCTGCATAAAACCAAGTTTCATGCATTTCTATTTATTTTTTCATTAAAAAAACTTTATGTGTTACATTATCCCCACATTCGGTAAATTGCATCATCACAATTTTATTTACATTTTAAACAAGAAAGGGTACCTTTATCTCATTGAATTTTTAGACTCCCCTGTTTCTTCTTCTATCCTGTGGTTTCTCCAGAAAATAATTACCGGGTGGAATACCTTATTATACAATACCTATTCCCTTTGATCAAGGATATGAATTGGATTATCTACATAAGAATTGTTCTCTTCGAGTTGAACTGTTTCTGGGATCAAGGCAAGTTATGAATCTAGAACATACAGCCTCAACATCTAAACATGAAAAACATTATGTACCTGAAACAAACTCAGAGGCAGAGGTACATAGTATGAAACAAGTCCAACATTCTCAAGGACATCAAAAGGACCGATGAACCATGATCTTAGATTACATTTCTTACCGAAATGCATCACACATTTCCAAGGAGGAATTTAACGGAAAACATGGTCACCTACCATGAAAGAGAAGTCTTTCTATATGTTATCTGCATAACTTTTATGCCTGCTCTGATCTTTCCTCGTATGCTATCAGATCATATTCACTATCTCAGTCACTTACTCTACTAGTTATGACCCCGTCAACATTCTTTCACCAACTTCATCCCAAAACGTTGGAGTCCGACACCACTCTCCATACAATGCCTCAAATGGTGCCATCTGTATACATGAATGAAATATATTATTATAAGAAAACAAAAAAAATATTTTTGATCCCAACTACCCTGATATTCCATTGAACAAGCTCAAAACATATCCTCCAAAGCTTGAATCATTTGTTCGGATTTCCAATTTGATTGAGGATGAAAAAATGTACTAAATTTTAATTCATTTCCAAAAGACTTCTGAATTCATTTAAAAATGTTATAAGAGAACCTGTGACATTATTCGGATACAATGTAATTGGGAACCCCATGTAGCATGACAATATCTTTGAGCTACAATAGAGAAATATGATCCAATGACACTATATCTCGAATAAAATAAAATGTGAAGATTTTTTTTAGTCGATCAACAATAACCCAAATCACATTTTTACCTTAAGTAGTCCTTAGTTGAACCACCAACGAGTCCATGGAAACATTCTCTTACATCCACTCTACCACTAGAAAAGGTTGAATCATCCCCTTTAGTAACTTCCTCTCTTCTTTAACCTGTTGACATGTTAATAATTTAATGGTAAAATCAATAATATCCATTTTCGTTCTATCCCAACAATAACACTTTCGGAGGTCTCTATTCATATTAGTACTACCATGATGAACTGAAAATAGAGAAAAATGAGCTTCACAAAATAATTATTTATTCAATTTGGAATCCCATGTCACACAAAAACTTTTACCAAATCAGAAAACACAATATTTATTAAATATATATTCTAGAAAATTACCCATTTTAACCAATTAGACCTTTTTGGTAGCTCATGGTCTTCCTTTGGCACATTCTTAATTCTATCTAATAACGATGACTACACTAAAACCTGAGATATAAAAAAGGTATTTCTTATACCAACAACTTCTATTCCAAAATTCATCAAATCGTTAATCAAGGGAGCATGATCCAAAATGAATATGTTTAATGATTAATGATGTTTTCGACTCAAGGAATCCACCACATTAAATTCTTTTTCTAAGATGGTAATTGATAATGCAATCATAATAATTTATCAGTTCATTCCACCTTTTCTACCTCACGTTTAATTCCTTCCGAGGGAATATATACTTCAATCTTTTATGGTCATTATATATCTGCCGTTTGGATCCGTTTAAATGATGACTCCCAACTTTCAAAGCAAAAAACATAGCTACAAATTCCATAAAATATGTGGGATAATTTACCTCATGAGGTTTAATTTGTCTTGAAGCATAAGAAATTACCTAATCATTTTTCATTAAAACAAAACCAAGTATGATCAAAGATGCATCATTGTAGATGAAAAACTAACCCTTTTGGAAGGCATGGACAAAACTGGATCATTCACCAATTTCTTCTTCCGTTCTAGAAAATAACAATCACATTCTTCTATCCAACCAAATATAGCCCTTTTATGTGTTAACTTAGTTATCAGGCTAGATAATTGTGAAATGTTTGATTAAGCGAGGATTTGATGGAGATCCCCGATAAAAATATTATTTACCTAAGAATGCAATATAGTGCACTCCCAGGGTCGGTCTCAAGGAGGCAACTTACACAACACCAAAATTCTATTGTCATTATTTATTTTCTAACTAATATATAATATAAAGATGAGTTTTAAATATGCATAAAATATGAATATATATATATATATATATGTAATGCAAGCAATTTGATGTTAAAAAGAAGAAAGAAGAAATTTGTTCTTGGAGAATCACAATGGTCGATATCATTGTTTATTAAAATATTCTCAATATCAATTCAATGTAGTGGTCAAAATCTATCACACTACACCCTCTTATTTGAAATGTTATTTCCCCAACCCCGAGATCTCTGCATGTGGGGAAATACTCTTCCTAAAGTCGTCTAGGAGATCTCTTTTCTGACCATCGCTATACAAGCAATACTCCATCGTATGCATGACTTATATAGTGAATGGAAAGAGAAATGATGAATGAGAAGAAGAACTTGGTGATAGAGAAAATGGGGAAATCGCACATCATAATCAAATTAACCACCACCAAAATTCTCAGAATTAAATAAAGATATTTAAATTGAAGCACAATGAAACTCAAACAACCACCATTCTCCTCCTCAAACAAACATCGAGGTTAGTTCTCCATTTTCATGGAGTTAGAAGAGAATACGGTGGGAGAAACACATAAAAGTAAAAATGGAAGAATGAGGTATGAAGAAGAAGAATAAAATAATGTATATTAAAAATATGAATAAAAAATTACAGATATAAGCTTCACCTTATCCCCCCCTAGAATGGATATATCATAAACTGGGAGAAGGGACACATATTTATAGGGAGAAGGGGTGACAAATTCACACACAAAACAATTAATCCTAAAGTTTCTATGTAGAGAGGCCCTTAAATGACTGAATCTATAATAGTTGTCTTCATAAATGTTGTTTCCTAATTTCTCCTCCGTTTGATCCCCGAATTTGAGCTTCATTGGACGCGCCTAGAAAGAGTTACAAATTTAATATTGGAGGTTTTCTTTTTGGGAGGCAGCTTCCAGGCAGGTTCCTTCATATGTATATCGTTCAATGTCCCACATAATGGATTCCAAATGACTTGAAATTTATTTTATGAACGCTCCCAGGAGTTCTAGTACATCTCCAAGTAGAATCTTCTAATTTGGAGTTGTGTAGACCGAATTGGGATTCCGTTATGGAAGTGGGGTCCGTTCTGTCTGCCTGGAAAACTCTTCAACTTTATTGAATTTTTACATCTTCTAGAGGATCGAATAAACTCCTGATCCAGAAGAAAAAAATGAAGGAAATAAAATATAGATTCTAAAAAAATTTGAATCATAAAATTTGGAATTATATTTTTCCGTAAATGACAAAAATACCCTTGATGTAAAAATCTGTCAAAAATCCAGAATTTGTCATTTTTCACATTTATGCTCATAATAACACTAAAACCTAAAAAAAGATAATTAACCATTCAATAACACTTTTGTTGGATTATAAACAATGTTTTATAGTATGAAATACATGAAAATGTGAGCTTCATCAATGTTCTTAACAAAATGTTTTCAATCACATGCTAATCTAAAGAAAACTACAAATCTCTGTAACATTTATTGGTATTTTCCATTTGTAAACCTCTATTGTTTTGGCTAGATCTATTATTATTACATTCTAACTTACAATGTGCCAAAGTAAATAAATAGTTTTTAACCCAAAATCACAGTTGCTGAATTTTCCAAACAGTTTCTTTTCTTTTACGTTTTTTAAAACAACCTTTAGATGTTTTTCATTCTCCTATTCATTTTTATAAAGTACTATAATATCGTCAATTAATAAAACTAGAAACTTATCCATGAACTCATGAAATATTCTATTTATAATATTTATCAATACAACATGTGTATTAGTTAACCCAAATAGTATAAAAAAAATTCATAATTCCCATTTCTAGTATGAAAGGGTATTTTTGGGATATCATCCTCATTCAACTTCGGCTGATGGTATCCAGATCTCAAGTCAATCTTGGAAAAGTACTAAGCTCCCGGGAGCTGATCAAACAAGTTATTGATATGAGGAAAAGGATCTTATTTTTAATAGTGATGCTATTCAAATCTATATAATCATTGCAAAGACTCATGGAACTATCTTTCTTTTTTACAAACAAAATAGGATCACCCATGGTGAAGTGATAGGATAAATAAATCCTTTATAAAGAAACCCTACAACTATATTTTCAATTCAAGAAGTTCTATTTGATCCATATGATATGGGAGTTTTTAAATTGCCTTAGCATCAGAAACTAAGTCAATTGTGAAAATGACTTCTTGATCAGGTATGACACTAGGTAACTCATCAGGAAAAACACCAAGGTATTCATTTAACACTAGCACATAATTAATCTAAACAGTTCCCTTATTTTTAACAATATGGTCATGATATCATTCATTTCCATCATTCATCAGTTTCTCTACTTCCAGTTATGTAATCAACATTATGGGTTCATTCATGTATACAAAATTTATCTATTTTTAAAATAAACATTTTTAGCACTATAATGAATCTTAGAATGATAAAAATAATTCCAATCCATTCCCAGAATAATGTCAAATTATACCAATTGAAAAAAATAAGGATCGCATGTATGGACTTTCCACATATCATAATATAAAGATTCTTATAATTCCTCTTTGCTATAATATTTCCCCCTGGTGTTTTAACATCTTGTTTCAGTTTCATTTGTCGAGGTGATATTTCTAATTTGCCCAAAAATTTCTTATATGTGATGGAATTTGTAGACCACGTATCAAGAATAACATTATAAAAATATGAATAAAAAACAAAGTAAAATATACAACTTAATTTATTGGCTTAATATCTTCTTGCGTAGTTGAAAATGATCTAACTACACCTTTCTGCTTATAGTCTAGCTTCTTTTTATCATTTAGATCTCTCTTTTGATAGGCATTTTCATAATGAACCATATCACCACATTTAAAACACCTTACTGTTTGTTTATATGGATTAGTATTAGTATCATTTTCATTACAATCGTAGGCCATATATCCAATCTCACCACATTTAAAACACTTCACAATTTTGTTTAGACATTCCCTATAGTGATTCAATCCACACATTCACTAACAGAAAACTAAATTTTCAAACCATGAGGTTTGTTTATTAATTATTATCCATATATTTCCATCTTATCCTCTTCTTCTCCTTGTTTTAATGATTCACTTGATTATTAGAAAACTCCATCTATACCCTCTCATAACATTTGACGAGTTTCTCATAACATTTGAATTCATGGGTGGACAACTCCCTTCGATACCTTGGCTTCAGTCCTGAGTAAAAGCGGTTGATTTTTCAATCAAGATGTACAATAATATTTTGAGCAAAACACACTAGTAATGTGAATTTTTCTTCATACACAGCCACTAAATCTTCCTCTTTTGGCTGCAGTTCAAGTAATTTATTCTCCATCCTATGTTGTACAGACATAAGAGAATATTTTTCATAGAAAAGGATTTTAAATTCATCCCACTCTACGGAATCAAAATCCCATATATAACTGATATTCTCTACCATTGACCACCACTGATCAGATAGACCATCAAAACAATCAATGGAAATACATACCTTCTAATTTTCATAACATCCCATAACATCGAATATTTTTTATGTCCTTTAAACAATCCTTCAGCTTCTACTTTGTCAATATATTAATTTAAATAAGGAGAGTTTTTTCTCATAAAATGTTCCACTATTTTCATGTTCTATTTTGGTACCATTGGGTTTTCACTTCCATGGATTCCACCACCATTTATTGCTGGTATTAGTTGAGCCATTAATATCACAAACTACTCAGTTCCAATCCCTACTATTCTGGGCTGCAGATTCTGAAGGATGTTATTCTGTCGGTGCCTCTTCTCATCAGCTTCCCTATTTCTTCTATGAAAACCATTTTGATCAAACATATCTTAGATAGAGAAACATAGTAATATATAAATGGTAGTCCATTTAAAATTCACCCTAGAATAAAAATACATTTATCGTAATATATTAACATTATCCTAACTCATAAAATTATCTAAAACATCCTCTGATACCAACTATAAGGACCTAGCCTTATTACATTACATAATATTGAATTTAGTAAAAAATTAACTACCTTTCACATTGATGATAATTTCATGTTTAGTGTTTTAGATAATTGGGAGATAAAACATTCATAAATTTACATATTATTATAGAGTGGATACCATAATAACAATATTTATTTCTTGAAAAATACAAAACTGTAAACATAAAACATGATATCACTGACTATTTTTTGAAAAAAATAATTGGATTCCTTATTTGTATTGCATAGCCATCTAACATGTGAAAATCATTTAAAAACATGAGATGAGTAGAAAAGCATAGTAAGGGACATTAAAATAAGGAATGAACACATTGTCCAATGAATACTTGTAACATATGAAATCATTTTCAAAATACATACTTATCACCTGTATATATATATCGTGAAACATCACAAACAGTGCTTTTAATTTCTCGAATAATAGGGGGAGGAGAAGAAGATTGAAGATGAATTATCCATGAAATTGATAAAATACCGAATATAGAAGATTATATATATCACATTCCTCTTGGATAATAGGAGGTGAGGAATGAAGATGAAAAGAATGGAACTCAAAATAAATGAAAATTTGAGAAATTCCATACAAATATTCTGCAGCCTAATGATGTCGTTTAAATATTCATAAAATAATTTGATGAGGGAAAATGGGTCACTAATCATTATTAAATAATATTGGCGATAAAGGGAACATGGAATGAAATATACCATCAAAATTCAAAAGGAATGAAAAATAATAACTTAAAATAAAAGAAAGAACGAAAATAAAAGAGGATGTTTACCTCTGGATTTGTTCCTTTTCAGATCTCTTTTAAGGCATTTGTTTTTGTCTTTATAGTGAGACTAGTAGATCATGGATACGGGGGAGAGCCTTATAAGTAGTATTGGGAAGAACATAGGTACATCTTCGGGATAAAGAGTTGTGGTTGGAAGAGGGGAATGATGGTTGACTTTATAGTGGAGTAGAGGAGTATTTTACATTATTTTAATCATTACGTTAATATTTTGTTCAAGACTATGAATAATATTAATTCATGTGACCCAAAATAGAAATAATGGAATGTGAGCTTGAACCAAGTGGGATTACACCACTTATGATGTCATAAATAGTGTATTTTATTGATAATTTTAATATACTGTATTTTACCGTATTTCACTATTCATCGAAAATTCAAGATTTTCAGAAAAATCCCAAAAATTATCCCTTACCATTTCACAACATTTAGATTTCAAAAATGAAGTCCAATTTTTGATTTTTTTTACCAATATCATTATTTTAATTTTTTATATAAAATCATATTTAATTTGAAAAATTAACATTTTCAAAACTATATCTCCTTTTATATCATGTTGAAAAATTGACCAAAATTCCATTATCTACAAGCCTTAAGAAAATAAAAAATGGAAAAATTTTCTATTCATAGGGTCATATTACTATTTATATTACTATTAATAAAGGTATTTTACTATTCACCAAAAATCAACTTGGTTCCATTAGACTCCAAATAACTTATAGAACACAATTGTAGATGATCATTTTTTGAAATTCAAAACATATAAGTGGTGATATTATTTTTAAAGGATAGATATAAATATATAATAAAAACAATGTTTCATGGATTTCTATTTATTTTTTTAAAAGGCATTGGGGTTTTATAAGAAGTCCTCCAAGTAGTGTTATTTTTTTAAATTACAATAAGGCCACTGCCCCTCTATTATAAAAGGGAATTCTTTCTTCCACTTCCTAAAACATCTCAAGAAACATTGTATCATCTAACAGACGCTAAAAAAGTCTTCCAAAACCCATTAACTAAACATTGAATTCATAATTATTTCATGATTCCAATCAAGGAATCCATAGGGTGTCAACTCGAAAGATTTACCCAAATAAAAGTTAAAATATTTTCACAAGCTCGTTTTTGTATTTTATTTCTAAACCCCATAAAATATTATCAATAAATTATTATAAAATAACCATTGTATCATCAGTATACTTATATATTTTCTATTTTTAGGGTTATAACCACCCTTACACACACCTTCTTTTAATGGGTATTTTTTTTACCATTATTGAGTTTGATGAAATACCACCTCATAGAATGAAGTTGTTAACTTTTCATTAACCACCTCTCATGGTTGAGAATTATGTCCAAAACACTGATTTTATATGTTATATATGGTATTTAGTTTCTATTAATATATATTTAATTTTTATATAACACATAACATTATGCCTTACATTTGGTTTCAATACAATAAGACTCTCTATGGATGTGTGGACTAATGCCTTCTCAATAAGATATTATATGTTCACACACAATAAATGGAATGTAATTAGGACTTTTTTAATTAAAAAAAAATTCATAAAAATAATGTATATTATATTAATGAATGAATAAAATTTATGGAAATATAATATATCATATTATTTTATATTCATTTCACACACTAAAAAAGAGACGATGTCGATTGTAGACGTGTGAAATATGGCCTCCTCGATGTGATGTGATTCCTTAAACATCACAAGAATCATATATTTATTTCCCTTTGAATAAATAGTATTTTATTGTTGAAAAAATATAATTTCTGGAAATATTTTATTTTATAGAATTTATTTCTATAATGATTAATGAAAAATAAAAATGTTTCTCAATGCTTATGTACGAACTACAGTCTCCATGATTGTAATATTGAATCATTTTTCATTACCATATTTCATAACGGGATTCAAAGGTATAATTTATTTATAAATATGATAATCATTTCATTATTATTAATCTAGATAGGTTTATAAAATTACTCCTTATACCATATTTGACCTACCAATATAATTCTTGACACATGAACTAAATTTATTCAAAACCCCTAATGTAAAAATAGTTGCATAAGTAGTTTTATACAACAAAAAAAAATTAATGTAATAGAAATAAGAAAATTTAAAAGGTTTATAAGAATGAAAATAATTAACACATGTTTATAATTTATGATGATGAATACACAAATGATGATTTAAACTCAATGTAATGGATTTCATTTTAATTTAGATTCCCTTATGAATTATTAGATGTTATGAACCAATTCAACATTCTAACATGTCTATACTTACCTTTGACATGTTATATCATGAATCTCATTATTATCATGATATTATTTGTTTTATTTAATTCTATTCCATGAATAAAATAATTACCTTTCATGAAATATAATATAACAATTTATAATTACCATTTCACACACTAAAAAAAGTGATAACGTCAATCGTAGATGTGTGGACTACCACTACATCGACGTGATGTGATCGATTTTATATCACAATAATTAAATATATATATATATATATATATATGAATTTTTGATCCAATGTCATGCTATTTATTATATAATTGATATTATGGAAAGATATAATGTAACTTCCTTTCATTCCATAATGATCATTGAAAAATGGGAATGATACTCATCTGTATGTATGACCTATTACCTCAATGATTGTAACATTAAACCATTTTTTATCAATATAGGTTATGATTTTTTAAAATTATAATTTATTTATTAAAATTATAAATAATTCCTGATTATTAATTTTTACATGTTTATATAATGACTTATTGTTTACCATAGTGAACATACCAAATTCATTTTTGACAAATTATACGAATTTGGTAAACACCGTACATAAATTTATTTGTTCATACTAGAATAAAATATTAATATAGGTTAAATAAATTTAACAATAAACTAGAATTAGTTTCTGTTGAATGTTAATAGAAAATATATGTTTAATTTTATTGAATAAAAAGGCAAAAATGTCAATTCAGACTCTAGGCAAGTGATTTTATCTCAATTTACATTCCATTGAGCTATATTTGTTATTATGAGCCAATTCAGTTTTATATTGTATATAAAATATCATTTGAAAATTTATATATTTATTCTAATAATTCTCATGATATTCATTGTTTCATTTGATTTTGTTACATCATCGCTATTATGATTCAGTTGTTTCAAATTGGAATGGGATAATTAGGAATGATTAATATTTATTTTTCTGAAGATTTTTTTAAGGATCATTCAATGGAAATCAAGTTCATCAACATCAGAAACCATTGTAGTTAAATATCCTATATTAAGGAATTATTTATTAATATGTATTCTTTATTAAATGTAGATATTTGGTGACAAGGCGCATTGTTTTTTAATTAAATTTATTATTCTATATATGAGTAATGCTTCCGACCTGCCAGACATGGGTTGTGGACCGAATAATGTAACCCTTTTGATGTGTCTGTAGTCTCATGATGTAAATTCAGTTCAAAACCAATCCATGGAGTTCATTTCCCTTGAAAATTGAATGGCTACTACCCATATATTTAAACCAACATTCAAATTGTCTTGATGGTTGAGTTTCTTGTTCTAGACACAGAACGTGTAATAATTACACATTTCCTTTATTCACGTTCTTATTTATCCATGAGATTTAATCATTGAAATTATATATGGATTCGTTTACTTCTCAGTTTATTAATTAAATTGAATTTTTTTATTGATATAACATTCTATATTTATTATTCATTATCTAAGAGTTTAAATGGAATGTTTGTTAAATTAAACACCTTTAAATAATTATTATTCTCATGGTTTCATGATTACAATTTTTTGTACTGACCCTTAAATAAAAGTTTAGGTGAAACTTTTTTCTCTAGTATATGAAGATAAAATCATGGAATTATTTTCAAATATTCTGTTTATATTTTATTTATGTATTCTGTTATTCTCCAAATGGAAAGTTGGTATTGTTTATATAATCTAGTTTTCCAAAATTACTAAACATTCCGGTCCTTAGGGATTTGATTCATTTTATTCATGACAATATCATAATGGAATTCACCAGATATGGGCTTTTAGGGTCACAATGTTACAAATGAAAGATCATTGAATAGGATGGAGAAAATATATTTACATTCAAGCTATGGATAGTCAAAATAATAAACCCTTTTGAAGGGAAGTACCCAAAATTATATTTCTTTATTTTCCTTTTTAATTTTATTACCATTATAATAATAATAGTATGTTTATTTTTAGTTTTTAATATAATTTAAATGATAATTGATACTCACAATGGATTTTAACTCTTTCTAAATAAAAAATCCTTAAAGGAAATATTTTAACTGAAACTTGTTTTTATCAAATAACACATGGTTGTAATATGTTTTGACAATATATTATGAAATTATTTTTTATTAATTTTTGTTGAAATATAAACAAGAAGTGATGATTATGTAATTGGAATATATTGAATCTAATTTATATTTTTTATAATCTTTTTATAATATTCAAATATATAAATTTTTCAAATATAAATTCTAAAACATTTAAAGAACTATTTGATTTTAAATGTTATATATAACTTTTATGTTAGATTTTTTACTGATTTTGTTTTTCAATAATTAATATAAATACATTTTTATCATGAATAGGGGAAATACCATTCCATAATTAAAAATATTCATGGGTTGTGAAAGTGTTAGAGTTATAGGATTAATGACTTATTTTGACAGTACCATCAATGAAATTTTGTATTGTATCATAGAAAAAGAATGGGAGAGAACTTTTATTTTTGGAATCATAATTGTACCATGGGGATATTATATTATTAAAAATTATATTAAAATAATTGAAATCCATGAAAATTAACTCATCATGGTTCCAACTAAAAATTAATTGATAGTAGTCCTTTTAAATTTTCGTATAATGTGAAATTGGGATCCCATAATGAATAATTGATACATAAGGAACCAGGATCATGGGAAATGAAATTTGTTAATATCCAATATGTTCCATTGAATTGTAATTTTCACATTCACGGATTCAATAAAATAATAACGGGAGAAATAGGAAAAAAATAATTCATTCATATATGGGTAATTATAAGTAAAAATAATGAATGTGGAAATGGAATTATAAAATAGTAATTGTCATTTTATCAATAAAGTGGAGTTTCCAACATTGGTTTATGAATTTTGAGAAAATGTATAAATAGATGAACCACCTATTAAATTTTTAATTATACTCAAAATATTAATTGTTTCACTCATATAACTATAACATGGACAAGAATTGAAATAATAAAGTGATTTGAAATCATAAAAGATGCGTGATAAAAAATGAATTATGTTAACTTAGAGTATTCAACTTTGTGATATTTTATATTAAATAATATTTTCAGAAAATATTTTTAATGAAAAATTTTAAAAAAATAATACAATTAATTTCTTATGTGTGAAATCGTTCAAGTGTGGGGGAGTGATGAGAGGCCCAATTTTTAAATATATTAAATCCATTTTAATTATAAATCCACTTAAACCAATATAAAACCAAAAAAAATTCACGTTCATTATTATAATGTTAAAAATGAAAAATATATTACTAAATAGACATATTTATGTATTATAATTTTTTGTAAATGTTTTACACTTAATTGAATAAAAAATAAATTTTTTACTAGTTGGTAACATGAATTAAATTTTATATATAACTTTTTCTAAAGGATTTAATTTGGAATAAAAGTTTATAATGGAATTATGTTCCTGATTATAATAACTTTTAACTTTAAAATCATAAATTGAGGTTTCCATAGGTTAATTATTTGTGTTTTTTTGTGCACGGTAAGATTAAAAAAATATATATCCAATAGTTTTATATTATTCCAATGCTATTGTGATACTTCTAACATTACCAAGTATCTATACCATCAGTAATTCAACAATGTTGGTGTTCTAACTCTAACCCCGAGAGGAAACAATTTGTGACTTTGAACATACATTGATGAAATTTTTCTTTTTTTACTACGTCAGTGTTAAAATTGAGACAATGCAATAAAAAATTCTAGTCTTCTATAGGTTCATTCATCTATAATATGAATCCATGACCCATGATTCCATAGCAATTCGACCATTCCTTACATCCCCTATAACAATCATGATAATTCTCTACAATTAGGAGTGATTTCGACCATTGGGACACTAATCTAGAGCCTTGAATTTCTTATGTAATCCAATATAAAAAAATCTGCTAACTAAATAAGATACGAATGAATTCCATCTACTCATATGTAGTGATTGAAAACATTTCCCAACAAACCAACCTAATCATACAACATCATCTACAGTACTTCACCCTATAAAAAGATCTCATCAACTTGAGTCTAGTACACATAAAACCACTATGTGAACACAGGATGATCAATGTTAATCAATTCATGTTAATGAGGTTCTATCATGATGGATTCCAATTTCATGATATTTTATATCAATATATCACAATTAGATTTAGAATAAACAAAATTTAATGATTAAAAACTAATCAAACATGGGAAATTATATGGTATACCATAATATATGAATCAATAAGGATCCAAATATTAGTGAACATTTGAAGACATGTGAAGGGGATTCCATTTTATCACATGATGACCTTTCACTAGTAGTAATATTGAACCTAGGTCGATTGAGGTTTTATTGATTGGTCAAACATTTTGTATCTAATTAGTGTGTGAGCTTAGCATTACGAATATGGTTGAATAAGTACTTGATGATTGTGTTTCAAAACATCTATTCAAATAATGCTTTTAGGATCACAATTTCCAAATAAGAATGGAGCCATGAGTTCCGATTTTATTTAGATGAATTTTCACAATATGGAGTGATGTATCTATTTTATAAAAAACCTTGATTGAATATATAACTAAATTAACCAAATTAATAAGGTTCACATTATCATGATTCTTCATTGTTTCTTTTCTAGATATCTTACCACCTAATGTAATATATTGATAGATAAAAAATTCTCTATGAAATGGGATGGTAAAAAAATACTAAATAACATTATGATTTTGGTCTTTGGTTTTTTGAATTCAGATCATTAAATCATCATCAATTACACTACTTCAAAATAAGTGGCTGGAAGAGTAGTTTTTTGTTGATAGTTTCTTATGTGTCGATGCCTTGATCTAATTATAGAGTCACTTATTCATGATGATATTTATATGAATCATAAGAGTAATGGGAAATATAAAATATTCAAGATAATATAAACTAGTATTTATGTAGTAGTTATTAATATCATAGATTTATAGTAAGGATATTCTGTGGTAGTGAAAATATAGACACATTAATAATTTATAATGATAAACCATCCTTGTTGAGGAAGAAGGAATACTAAATTAGGAAGTATAAATAAAACTTACAAGCCATCAATATATGATTCCAATGTGAATTTATGAAGCCCATGTACAAATCCAAATCCATATACATTGAATCCAATGATAATCCTGACGAACAACTAGATACCCATCAACTCTAACTATAAAGATCAAATTAAACTCGATTAATTGGTATCACATGAAACTCCTCACAGTATCACCTAAATAATAACCAATCATCAATGTTCAATGATTCACTAAAACATATATTTACTTATTTTTCTCATGGTAATGGAGCTCAATGATGTTTATAATTCATTTTCCAATACAGTTGAAAATACGCTCTCTATAAAATCCATTAAAACATCTTTGATGACACTTTGATGAAATTTAAAAACAAATGATAAGTTTATTGAGACTAAATGAACATCATATAGGGTTAATAAAGACTACAACTTCAATTTTATAAATATATCCATCCACCACATTACAAAATATTTTCAATACGATGATTAAAGATAAAAACATTTTTTCATTATAAAATTTTAATTCTAGTTCCATTTTGTTTATTTTTAATTATGTTGTGATGTTTTTTAATTACTTATTTCATTATGTTTTCTCAGAAACTATTATATCATCATGATCCCTATACTCTATGATCATTGGGAACTAAAAAATGTAGGGTAGTATAAGGGGAATCACAATGGGATTATTGAAATTATGAATCTATCTCCTAATCCGCATAATACATTTTTATGAGATAGTTATAATGGGGTGTATAAGAGGTGAACATCACAAAATATTCATTTAAAACTATAATAATCATAAACTTTTTACACTTAAATGTATCCCACTATATTGTTCAATCTTCATACTAATGGACTTGTATGATTTGAAGGGAAGAATATAATACGATTACTTCCACATGAGTGGGTATGTACAAGTACATGATGAAGGAGTATATTTTACTGTTCTTAGATGTGAGTAATGGGATTGTTGGAAAAGTAACTGATTTTTAAGATTATAAAAGATTTTGTGCAAGAGGAACATATTATAGGGTGTATGTATGAATAATATCACTCTATTCATTAAGTTAAGAGAGTTAGAAAAAATATAAATGATGATCCAACCCACTATAATTCACCATATGACTAACTACATCAATCAATAACCTATGTTTTGATACATTAATTTAATTTCCAATACCTTATCAATCAATAAGGAAACTTAATTTACGTATTATATCAAAATATATAAAACAGACCAAAAAATATACAAAATATATTATAATTGGGAAGATCCACATTAAAAAATCCTCGAGAGGCACCCATTTGGGACACTATGATGCATGAAGAGTATAATTAAAATTCTATTTCAATATGGTTTATTATAATAGTATGAACTAGAAACCTATAAAAAACCTCCAAACAACTATTATTAAAAAACCTCAATTAAAATATTTCTAAAATAAAATTCATTCCAAATATAATAATGGAATATAAAGATGGCTTTAATCTCATATGAGTATGGTTCTCATCCATTTCAACCAAAGTCTAATGAAAATGTTCTCATAAACACCCCAACCATAATGCATAACATCCACTATAAGCTTTGTCATTAATTTTAAATAAATATGTATAGTCACTCAGATCCACTAGAAACTATTTACAAGTAACAGCATATAAGATATTTTTTATACTCAACCAAAATCAGTAATAATATAGAATTTATTTATGCCTACAACATTATTCCATTTACATTTAATTATTTATTGAAAAAAATTCAAATATCAATCTTATTGTGAACATATCTCGTTATTAAAGATATGCATCATTTGATGACATGTAAAACTAACTTGATTCTAAAAATACATTTTTTCACATTGACAATGACGAATCTTGATGATATTATCATACTCTTAGTGATATTTATGGTCTAAAAATTCATTTATCTCAAACTCCTCTAACTAGAATAATTGATCTCTGTTGAGTCTTTTCATGTCTATAATTGAATGAAAGAACCAAGAATTTTATATTCACATTCACAAGAAAATTTATATATTAGAAACCACCAATTATTTTAATATCCATAAGTAATGAAATTCCACATACATGGTCATGATATTATGCCATTCTCTAAATTTCATAGCTCATGAGATGATGAATATTCTAACCTCACCAGATCTACATAATGAATATCAACACAAGTTTATTTTCCATCCGAAGATATATCATGGCCAGATGATTCCATGTGAATACATGGAAAGTCATCTAACTTCAAGTTAGTACCTATGATCACATACTCCCCAAAATTCATAATATTTTTCCCCAAATGAGTAATAGATAGAGAAACCATCTATGGGGTGGTCATCACTGTTATATTTCTCATATAATTTCTCAATATACATAATTTTTTCTTATTACACCATTATTTGAACATATAAATTCATGATCACAACATTATATAACCTGAAAGACCAATCACAGTAGTCTTTACCTAAGGTATATGAAGTCATGATACTCTACACCACCCCATTTTAATTCCCTTGAAGATCCATTTCCACACTACCCCATTAGGAGGTTTGAAATTCCACACTACCCCATTAGGAGGTTTGAAATTCCACTGATTCCCAATCATAATAGTTGAGGCAACCTTACAATTTTTCAAGAATCCCATTTGGCAACATGGTAAAAATTATTCATATAACCATAACGAAACATTATAACATATCATATTCATATAATGTCTATGAAACAATTTTCTCACACTAAAAAAATGAATACTCATCAACCAATTTATAATGTCTCTATTTATCTCTATTAAATTAGGAAAACAGATGAGATTCATAATATACAAATGAATGTAGGAAACTTTTGCACTCCAATAATTCATATTGATTTGAAGGAACTTCACAGATTTCTCAATTGAGCCTATACCATATTAGTAAGGTATCATATGAACTCAACATGCATCATTTTTTATCATTAATACCTACCCATAGATTCATTTGGCCTTCCATATTCAACATTGTCTACAAGAATATCTTTATAAAACAACTATATTAGTAGGTTCTCTATAATATAAAAATATGATTGCGTAAGAAATATTAACTATCTCACCATCTGAGGAATATCATAGGTTACATGCACCCACATATCATTTATATCAAATTTCATTATACTCTTTCATTTAGAAGAGAGTATCCAAAAAACCACTCTAACAATGGTTGATAATAGTAATCGTTCTTGGCTAAACATAATACATGAGTAGGCACTCAATATAGGGGTACCATATTCTATACTAAACCCATGATATTATGAGTTTCATATAATTTATCCAATCACAACATACCAAATATTCAAATCATTCCTCAAAAAGATTGTAGTCTTACCAATAACACAATGTAGTAACTATGATTTATTCTCTCACACAACTAACATAACATGTATTCCTAAAATAATACCCCAGTATTCATAACCCATTTATTAATCCAATCACATAATTAATCTACAATTATATTCATCTCTAAGGAATCCCCATTCCTTATTTAAAACCACTCATGGGATACCCTCATATATCATAAAATATATTATGTAAAAAAACTAGTGCCTCATTACATGTTTTTCACACTCAAGTCACCAATATCTTGTGCCATATGACTTTATCTCTAGGATATCATAAAGGGTATTGGAACCATCCATCATATAAGAAATACAGATAATTTTTTTAATATTATCTTATCAAGTAAACAATAGTTAAAACATAATTAATGACAGCCACTCTGGGCATCTCATATATATATGGTATCCCCATGTCCAGACTACACATCCTTGGATCAACATCATCATCACATACATCTGAATCTCAAAATAACATCATTATAAATTCATTTTTATAAAGGATGTAATCATATAGTAGGATCAGTTACGTAGCATTCCACTAATATGTTATTTAGGAATATAATAAAACATTTATTCTTATTTGTTGTAAATTAGGATCACATGATATTTGTAATAAAGATATCAATTGAGAAACATGTTAAATAATTAAATAACCAATTCCTATTTTTTCTTCAGAACATGTTTCTTAATTGATATCATTACTCCATATATCATGTGAACCAGATTTCCAATATGAGATGCATCTTTGCTCCCCTCCACATACACTAGTATATGTGAAAACCCATAAGTTAATAATAGAAACATCAATATTGATAAAATCATCTCAAATATAATATTTAATGAAATAATATTAATCAAAAGACTCTAGAAACTGGATTTTGACAAATATATATGATGGTCAGGAACAAATATAGCTTTCATAATAAATTATGACCGTTCCTATCCCCATATATACTAACAAAAAAGTTTTTTAATATTTTTTTAATTGTTTTAATTTGGTTAATAAGTTATTTCTTTATAATAAACATTTTAAATATTCTTTTTTCATCAGTTAAAATATATAACATAAAAAACATCATATGGGACAATTACAATAATAATAATACAAATTAAAAAACCTAATAAAAACTAATGGTATTTTATATATTGGTTATAAAATATACCACTTTGATGATACATTAAGACATTAGTAATTATATATAACTGATGTCAAAATCTATCTTCCATGTAAATTATAGTATCACCAGTATGGAAGTAAATTCATTTACATTGGTTAAAAAAACCTCTATAAAATAGTTAATTTTATAAAAAATTATTATAAAATAAATTACCCCAACCTATAATACAACAAAACTATAGAATAATTTTACAATTTCTAGAGGAAAAAATACAGCACCATTAAATAAAAACTAAAAATAATGATAAAATTAAAAAACACTAGAATTTCATAGTTAAAATTTAAAATCATTATTATAAATATAAAGAGATAAAAAAATTGAATCAACCATGTATAAATATTTATATATATTCCCCAAATATGATTTATCTGTTTCCTATTATATTAGTGAGGATCATGAAAATTCTAAAAATTAAAATGGAAATATTGAAAATTTATTCACAATATAGAGATATAATGAATAAAAAAATTAATAATAATACCAAATTTTTAAATAATTATTAATGGATGTAATTATAATTTTTTGAAAATTAAATTGTAAAACATAATACCAATATTATATACAACATTATTTAAAATGAAATACCTATTGTGAAAGGATTTATCCATTGAAAATTAAATATTACGTATATAAAAAATTTTATTATAACACAATTCACCTTTGCACACAAGTAATAAATCCTTTTTTCCAACATCTAATTGACCAGTTATAGTGCCTCTATAACCTATTTTAAAATCTTAAGTATGAAATAAAATAAAATAAAATTTTAATGTAGTATATAATCATTTAAAAAATAAAATGTACATCTCTATTATTTATTTAATGTTCTCTTATAGATCACCATGTGAGAGAATTAAGAGTCTCTGGTCTTTTATTTTGAAAATTTTATAGAATAGATGGCGGACACTAATATAAAAGAATATAATCTTGGTGTTTATATATGTTTGATAAATATCAATATATGAAATATATCTTTTATACTAACCAATATAATTATTAATCTAATACATAATTTATTCATTCAGAATTATTCTAGAATATTATTATGTTATTTGTTCATCTTGTGTTGTCTTTAATACTGGAGAGAATTTTATTATGTCCATGAATCAATACACTGAAATCATATCTTAGTGAATCAAATTTGTATGAAAAGTTTGATATAAAAAATAGATAATATTGAAAGATATATTATAATTAAATTATATGAAAAATACTTCTAACATCATGAGCCCCACCATATATATAGCTCTATACTCAAATATATATTTCTTACAAATCATCATGAGAGAATAGTTCCCATAAACCATAGTAGTCTTTTTCATCTTATAAATCTATAACAACATAAATTCATATGGTTTTAATTTATAATTTTGTTAAAAATGCACCGTGTGAAGTAGAAGAGCCCTCAACAAGTTGTTTAATTCTATTAAACATTTCATTACGATTAATTAATTTATAGGAATATATATATATAGAAATATTAATAAATAAAATAATAATATTGACTTATATATATAATTTACGCAAACCATAGAAAAATGATTTCAGAGATGTCTATATAGCCAATGTTAAATATATCATGCAATGTTTTCCACTATAAAAACATCATTAGTAGGAAACGATACTCTTTCTGATTCACCTATAATGTCTTATACTATTAATGTAATATAATAAATATCTATATGCTAATGATTTAAGATATATGAAATATAATTTATGATCCCATATTCAATAATATAATGATGGGAGTCCCTAATATATAATTCATCATTTATGGGAAACTTTGAAGAATGAGATCAAGGAGTGGGACATGCTTGCAGGGGTGGAGGAGTGAGATATATATCATGAAACTATAACTAAATGTCTAAAAAAAATTATTTTAGAAATGATATAATGTTTTCTTACATATTATAACTCATCTCATGAAATTTGGATTCTAAATATTTTATTATTTTCCTTATAAAAATTACCCCTCAATGAAGTACCAGAATGGGCAAACAATTTTTTTATAGATACATCCTCTATATATCTACAAATGTGAATCATGTGTTCTCATTTCATAATTTTAATCCAAAATATCCTTCCTAATATTATCTATAAAGTTCCCATATTTTCTATTCCCAACAATGGATTATTATAAAAAATATATTAAAAAATTATTAGTGAATTAAAAAATATAAACAGTGTATAAATTATTGAAATGCCTTCTTACAATCTTTTAAAATATATAATTACAATCTAATATAAAAAATTATCCATTTCTTCATAAATTTTATTTTCCGTTATTCATTTCAACTTATGAATGAAGGAGGGGTATTTTTAATTTATCATGATGATGCATATCTCAATTTCACAAACCATTCAACCATCGATTTATCTTCAAGTGATGAATACACTCAATGATACAATGTATAAGGTTATACATTATTTGATAGGATATATAGATGAAATATCAATTTATCCATCCAATTAAGAAAGTAATGTATTTATTATTATAATTTTTAGTTTGTTAAATAAAAAATTTACATTAAATAGTTGACATTATAATAAAAAAATATCCCTTTCTTCATATTCAAACAAAATTTCTTCATTTATCCTCATCTATAAAATTACCTTATAGACATGCATTTTCATATTCTATAGTAAAAATGATTTCTAATATTATAATTGTTAATAATTACACCATATATATATATATATAAAGATAGACATATCCTACTTATATTTTTAGTTCTAGGTAGATCATATCTCATTTGATGAGATGAATGAAAATTCATATATTCATAAAAACATGTCATGATAAATAATATATTAATAAATGAGATTACCAAAAATTGGCTCTCATAGATGAAATACTGTTGTTTAGTTGAAATATACATAATATAAAGTCAAATTATATAAATATTTCATAGGCACATCAATCTTCAATTATTTTGAATTTCAACATGTAGTATTACCGTTACTAGTAAACTCTATAGATGCAACAACCAAATCATTTTTGATATATTTTCCTTAAAATAGTTTTTTGATTGGTTGATTTACATAAATAACATAAATTAAATAAACATCAATAACCTATTGAAATATTATTATGTGACAATTAGAAAATTATTTAATTCATCGTGTAAATATAATTCTAGGTAAAAATTATGGCATTTCTTCGTAATGATTGATTTTTATGAGGATAGTAAAAAGTACTGAAAATTGTAATCCTTTTATTTATTATAATAGAAAAATTAAAAAAAATCAATTTGACCTATGATTATCAATATACAGTTTTATTTATAAAAAATATAATTTATTAATTTTTAATCATTATTATAACTTATTTTGGTAGATGTTCATTTCAATCCTTAAGGATTTTTTTTTCTAAATAACCATTCTTTATCCCCTTTTTAATTTTCATTTCCATTTAATTTATGTAACTAAAATAAATTGAATTTGATGAAAAGCATTAAATATTTTGAATTAGTAGAATATATTTTATAAATAGAACCAATTTTTTCTTTATGTATAGTATGATTGGGGGATATTTAGAAACTCAATAATTGTAAAATATGTAAAATAGGGTTAAAATTTTGGATAAAGCTATAAAACGTATCAAATACATTCATTTATTGTAAAATCTGAAGTCGTGTTCACTTTTTAGTAATCAGACCATAGAAACATCTTTCCCCAATCATGACTGCTTGTATTCCAAAGGCTACCATCTAGAAATGATAGTTAGTTATGATATTTTGGCAGATAGTACCCTCATTATTAAAGAGTAATAAAGTTGTATACTAAGATAATAAAGACTAGAAAAATGTAATAATCAAGAAATATAATTAGTAAATCATCTAATTATAATATAAATACTAGAATAAAAAAGACTGAACCACATTCAGTGTCATATAAAAAAATGATAATCATGTCATGTAATAAAATATTGTGAGATACATGTGGAACAAAGAATCAGGAATATATAACACTCTATACTAAGTCAATCAAAGGATCCAAATCAATCTTCACTACAATCATGAGTATAAGTTCATTCCTTTTCCCCACTACTCTACCTAGGTAGAGAAGAAATAAGTATCAAAGGATTTATCCTTCCCATTATCACTAAATATAATTAGGAAGTCTATCCATGTACAAAATGGTGGCCTAAATTGTGTGTGAGATATAATCATTAGAAAACCACCAATGTCGTCTATAAAAAAACAAGTTCATGCATATAATATGTAATATTGTGTATGTATATCAAGAGTAATTCTATAATATATAATGTTTTAAAAGTAATTCTATAAGTATATGTAGAACCATTCTCCTACAATGAAGAAAAATAAAAAAAGTGTAATAATCAACTACGACACACACCATTATTATCAAGTCTCAATACTATGTAGGCCAAGACCTTGGTTCGTTGACCATGGAATCTTCTATGAATCCACAAAGCTCCCTATAGAATTATCTATCCAATATAGTTTCATATGGTCCATGAACCACTGAAATTGACCTGGGAATACTCTTTATATCCAACGAGATCATCCGAAAAATCATCATAAACACTTGGGTGGATCTCATGGAGTAAATTCATGTTCATGTAGTAAATCTGGATGCAATGTTATATTTAAAGGCATCCAGTAGGTATCATTTGTTAGTTCCACAATGCGGTACCAATGCTATACTAAAATGTACATCATTAATAATTTTATACAATTGTCAATCGTTCCATTTTAGAGTCCATTTCTTTTATCAATTTAATTCATCAAATTCATTTAACTTGAAAATGTCAGTTTCCATTCTGTTTCTGTATTTAAATTCATCACATTACAATCATTGATCAATTCACTGACAAGTGATAAAAATATGGTCAATGTTAGTGTGTATTCCACATTACCAACCATCTATATTAATGTAAAAGAAAATATTGTACCCATCCCATTTTATAAAACCCATTTAATATGATTAATCACCAACTTAATTTATAATTGAAAATGTTTAATATGAGTAATTTAAATTTTAAAATTCAATTTAAAATTTATTTTACGGCTTCTAATTATTGGTGAGAACAATACTAATTCAATGGTGTTTCATAGTCACAAGTAATCGATCAACCCCATCTCAAGTGTGGTAATGTTTGAGGATCAAAAACACCAACTAGATAAACACTTCACTAGGATATCGACACATGTTTCACTTTATTTAATTTTTTGTATTACTACTTTTAGAAAAATCACATAGATAATCAAGCGTAAAGAACTAAAAGGCATGATAAAAAAACCCATACAAAATTAGATAATTTATAGACTACATATCTTAGATGGGTAGTATACCTCAATTCAGTTATTTTTTTACTAATATAGTATATATTTGAGGAAATAATATAAATATATATCTTCCCAAAAAATATGGAATATTACCTCACACTTATTTAAAATTCTATTAGACTACAAAAATGAATAATTTTAGTAATAGAATTTAAGAGATTATCATGTGATATCAAACATGAAAATGGAAATTTTATTCTAATTTTAAATAATTGATTTATTCCATATCCTATGGCAGAAAACATTGGATCTCTCAAACATAGAGGATATTTTTTAGGGGAAGAAGACAAATGATAGGATAAATTATATATAATAAGGGATAAAAATGTAATTCCCCTTATTTCTAAATGGGATCATATTTTGTGGTCACATTTGGGTCAAATAATCATCCAACAATGTGGCTTCACAGGAAATGTGGCTCTAACCATGTGAGTTAGGTACACGATTTGAATGACCGTTCACAACCCAAGTGGGTACCCACTTCAATTTCTCTACATTTGTTTTAATATCCATGTATCCTATATTGCATATTTTTTTACATGATGAACCTCTATATATGGTCCATATTGTGGAGGCTCTTGTTTACTACTAAGTAGTCACAAATAATTCACCTTTACTCTTTCTAGAAATATTAGAGCTTCAAGCTTCAAACAAGAACCTATAACACCTAAATCCTTCATTAAATCCTAACGAAGAATAATTTAATGAAAAAGTAGATTTATATTAAAATATAAGGGATTGATACCTCATAAATAATTATTTAAATTACAAAGTTCTCCCCATAAAAAAACATAAACTTGAGTTTCACAATAGTGGGTGGTAGATCCTAATCTAAGAAATTATCTGGACACAAAGAACACATGTCGGTCTCCTGTTCCAAGGCCTCTTCATCTATATGGTCGTGATGAAATAACACCCAAACTAGAGGATCCAAACTTCCATGGAAATCCCTCATGTTGTGATCAATAATATTAATGGGATATTTTTTTAAATTTATCATTAAACCCTAAATCAACATAATCGGGATGAAAAATTTGAGATGGGTTTGAAAAGTTGTGGAAATGATTTGAAATATGGAATATATCATGCTTGGATTGGTACCTCTTAGTTAGTTATAACTGAAAAGATATTCTCTAGACATCCCCCAAAATGTAAATGGGCTAATTGAACAATGGTTTCAAATAAAATTACTACATGAACCATTGATGCCCCAATATAGTCAAAATAAAAATGAATTACCAATTCCCATCCTTAAAATCGGGATATTTTGAATGATGTTTATTGTATTTATTCTACCTTTAACGGGATATAACCATACATTTCCTGATAATATATACAAACCATGAAGTATCCTAAATGTGATGGGGTTATAATATAACTACCTCACCTACCACTAACCACTATTGGGGCAAAGTAAACAATATATAGTATATGAAATCAAAGGGATACATCTAAATTGTCACATGAATGATTTTATTATATGAAAATTCAGAATTTGGTAAGGGATTCTCTAAAGAACCAACAAAAGAGAGGAGTAATTCCAAGATCATGTCAAATAAAAACTGTATAGTATTATTAGGGTGACTATCAATATGAAGATGACAGACTATAAACAACATTACATAAAAACTCAATGCCCTCTATTACCGTTTCATGAACCACAATCTGAATCGATCATCCATGTTCGATTTGATAGTATGTGGAACTACGTCAAGGTGTATGGTATCTATGACATATAGATTTCATATTGCATCCATTGAAATGGAATATATAATATGTAATAATTGATATAATTTTTACATCCTATCTAAGATTTCCCATAGAATATCACAACCTAAATGTGACCTAAGAAATCCAAATAAAAAATCTATAGCGATGTCGTCACATTTACTCTATGGAATAGGAAATTTCTGTATGATCTAGAATGAATAACAATGATCCTCCTTCAACATATGATAATGTTAAACCAAGGTGAGAATGAATGGTTTCTCCAACCTCATGCCCTAAAAAATGTACTGGTGAATTAAGTTATTGTATATATTGGTAATACAGGAATGTAATACCCCAGAAAAGGCATAATGATCATAAATCATTTACACTTGGTCATATATAGGAACCCCAACACAACGATGAATGATTAAGACATTATCCTTATAAAAAATAATCTAGTTATAGACCCTCACCTTATATTCTCTTATATAGGATTGAACTTCCAATATATGAATGATTTATCATCTACATTCAATAAATAAGTGAAGATATCACTGATAGGGATACAAATACTAGCTACCCAATATAGACCTACACCTATAAACACATCTAATGAAATAGTACCATCGATTTTCCACAAAATATTTTTTTATTGAACTACCTATTTATGATTATTCAATCATAGATAATAAGTAATGGAATTTTCCATCCTATGTGAATATGAATTATCAAAATCAAATAACATTATGTATTCAAACCATTTACATTTTCTATGATTCTTGTCTTGAAATCAAAATTTTTATTTGAGGCATGTTTGGTTTATGTACACTGAAAACTAATCACTTGAAATGTAATTCCTCCATGAACACACGTAATGATGTAAATATAGTATCTAGAGATCGAGAATAAGGTGTATAGGATCATAAGGACTCAAATGATATGATTTTTGTTTTCAAAAAATAAATCTAAGAACATCAGAACAACTCCCTGAAATTTTTTTGAGACATCCTAATAAATTGTATAACTTTATCTTGTTGAGTCAATAAGGTTTTTCTATTGAATTTCCCATTATTACTTGTTTTTAAAATCACAAACACCTTATACTAAACAATATATATATTTTACTTATATAACGAAAATTTCCATCCCAAAGGAATTTACCCCTACCTTGTTTTCATTGTTCATATTAATATTTTTCAAAATCAGGAAAATCATATTCATATCTAAAAACCTCGTAATCATATAATACATAGATATGAAGAATTATGTTTTAGGATCCGAAGTTTGGATACGAACTCTAATGAATATCCATTCCTAATTCTGGATACGAACTTTAATGAAGTTCCATTCCGAATTCTAGATACGAACACTAATGAAGTTCCATTCCGAATTCCGAGTACGAAATCTCATAAAGTTCCACTCCGAATTCTGGATATGAACTCTCAAGAAGTTCCACTCTGAATTCTACATACTAACTATCATAAATTTGAACTCCTAATTATGGATATGAACTTCTGTGAGTTCGACTTCTATTAGTTCGACTCTGAAATCCTACTAGTTCAACTTCTAACTCCTACTAGTTCGACTCTGAACTTCTATAAGTTCAACTCCGAACTCCAATGAGTTTGACTCCGAACATTTACAAGTTCGACTCAGTACTATGTAAGTTCATATTATGAATTCTACTGATACCACACTACAAATTTAATTAGAAATTCCGACTCTGGATTTCTACAGAATTCATGTTACAAATTACTACAAAACAGAATTCGAATATCTATTTTTTATAGACTCTGAATTCCAATTTGGTTGGACTCCGAACTTTTATTAGTTTACATTCCAAAATAAAGTTTTAATTATTCTTACACATGTTTCATTACAAAATGATTTCATGCTTTTAGTTATTGACTTTTCATTGGTTGAGTGATATGTGTACAGGAGCCTCCGAAATTCAAGGAGAAATATGATCATTGGAGGAGGGAGCCGACCTTTGGATATTTTACTATAAATATGAGCTCATTTGAAAATAAGCAACAAATTTTGGAATTTTGTTGATCAAAACTTTCAAAAGTGATTTCTATAGAGAGAGAGAGAGAGAGGCTCTTATCAACTCTCAATTCATCGTGCAGAATGTTTGAAAAACGTGTTCAAACTTTTCCTTGTGTAGACTTACTTAGTGCAACTCTGATTGTTGCTGATTCTAATCAAGGGCTTCTGGGGATAGGAAGACAGAGGTTCCAACACCTTGATGTTGAGGGCTTCCTTGCTGAGGAAGAAAGAGGTTCTGACTACTTGGTAGTTGAGGGATTGCGGGGATAGCAAGACAGACTCTGATATTCATATCGAGGTCTTACCCTAGTGTGGGTAAGATAGATGTTCTTGAAAGTATAAATCAAGGCACCTTTATCCAAGGTTGTTGGATACCCTTCTCTTTGGGTTAAAAGACATATTACTTGTTACTTGTTTTTGTTATATGTTTTTCTGGTTCATTTTGTATTGTTGAGGAAAGTATACTTTATTATACTTCCCCATCCTTTTACTCTGATATAGTTAGATTCTATACACTTTATGGTATAATCTTAATCTTTGTAACTTTCTTTAAGTTCCATTTTTGGAGTCACCTTTCTGAAATCTATAAAGTCTTTAGTACTCTCAAGATATATTGTGCATTATCATGTTTAACCTTGTTAAACACAACCATCTAAAAAATTTTGTAAAATAAGTTTTAAATGGTACAATTCACTTCCCTCTTATATCAGAGAATCTCATTATTATTTCTATCCCATGTTTGGTATTATAGAGTATATCATACTTAGTCATATACCATCCTAACAATTGGTATCATAGGATTGTGTTCAATTTTAATTAATCTCATGATTTGATTCAGAAGATAATTCTCAGAATTCCTTATTCAGATTCACATTTCCGGATTCACATTTTTCGGAATCATAGTTCGGATTCCCTTTTGTATAGAGTTACAATATCTAATTTCTTTCTTATAATATTATCCTCTAGTTTACAAACTCCTTACTAAGAAGTTTGTGTGCCATGTTTTTTTCTATGGATGGAGGGTTTAAATGATGGTTCTATCTACAACTGAAATCCTACTAGACCACCTATATTTGATTATAATGATTATGAATATTGGAGAGATCATATGAAGACTTTCACTATCAATACTGGGGTAGATACCTTTGTCATCCTTACCGGAGGATAAAAAATTCCTGAAAAAAAAGTTAGTGCTTTTACTAATCAAGAAAAGAATGAATTCCAACTCAACTATTTGGTACACAATACATTACTTTGTTCAATGACTAGGATAATATATAGCCAAATTTCTTCTTGTGAAACAGTTAAATGTATATGGAAGAATATTGAAGTTACACATTTTGGTACATATAAAGTAATTGATACTAGAAGATATATGATCAGAGATGAGTATCATGCTTTTAATAGTCCTTATGGAGAACCAATTTGTAAGGTGCAATAGATATTCATGACTATAGTCAATAGTTTACATTCAATGGGTGAAAAAGGATTAGAAGATGAATCCCTTATTGATAAGGTCATATATATTATGCCCAATGAGTGGGAATCAAAGAGAACTGCTATCGATGAAAAGAGAATGGTTACTCAAATTTCTCTTGATGAACAATTTGGAACTCTTCTTACACATGAGAGTATAATGAAGAGAGATGCTGACAACATAAAGAAGAAGAATGGAAATGGTATTGTTGCTTTTACCACAACATTAAATCACATGAAAGCTGAGACTCCTGAGAGAGTTACAAGATAAAAATCTAAGAAGGTTACTATCCAATCCAAATCTAGTGAGTGTGAAGTCTCAGAAAGTGAGTTAGCTAATCTTGATCGAAGGATGAACAAGATAGTTAGATAGAGGAACATTCAATCCAGATATAAGAAAAATAAATTGAATGATAAAAAGATTCATAGCTCACATGCTATGATTAAAAGAGAGTTGGACACATAAGACCTGATTGGCCTATGCTTAAGAAGAAAGAAAAAAAATAGTGGCATTCTGAAAGGAACAGAAAGAAGTATTACAAGTGAAAAGCTAAGAATGTTCTGAAATCTAATTACACCTGGAGTGCTAGTGTTGGTGACTCTTCAGATGAATCTTCAGATTATGAATCTTCTGGACAAAAGAATCTTGGTCTTTTATCTAGGATACCTATTGATAATCATCGCATTATGGATAAGGTACAAAATTCTAAATCATTGACCAACGTTTCTCTAAATTCTAATGATAGTAAATATTATAACTCTTCATATGAAAAATCCTCTTCAGATTAAGATAATACTTTACCTACCTATGAATTAGTTTCTAGGTTTCCCAAACACCTTGAAAATGAGAATTTGAAACTCATGAAAAAACATGATAAGTAAAATTCTAGAAATACTATCCTTACTAAGGATATATCAAATCTTTCTAAAGATCATGAAACAAAAAATGCTTATTTTGAATGTATTTCAAAAAATATTGAGGAAGTAATTTTTGAGAAGAATAAACATTCCAAAAATTTAGAAGAAGTAATTTCTATGAAAGATGTTTTCGAGCCAAGCTCTAGTTCAAATGTTCTTGAAGACAAGAACTTAGTTATTAAACTCAAATCTGAAATATTTTCATTGAGTAAGTGTTTGTCAAACATTACCATAGGTAAGAAAAATTATGATAAATTGTATTCACAAATCCGACCTTGATGGAATACTTCTGGTTTTGGATATACTAGTTCTGAACTGTTTTTAGTAATAACCACTTTTTTCCTCAATGTGTCCCATTCTGCACAAACTGTCAATGTGGTGGTCACTGGGCAAAGAATTGTTCTATAAACAAAACCCAATCATTAGTATTTCATAAGGATTATTTTTCTAAGAAGATGTGGGTACCCAAAATTATACTTTCTAAAACATTCGGATCCAAGCACATCTGGATTCCGAAAACATAACTTTTTCTTATTTTCAGGAAAATAGGGAAAGTACCAACAACAATACATAGTACATGGATAGTGGATGTTCCCTACATATGACTGGAAAAAATAATATTTTGAAAATATTATCAAGACGAACGGAGAAAGAGTAACATTCAAAGATAATGCTCAGGGAGAAATTATTGGTATAGGTAACATTGTTCTTCTTGGAAAAATGTTAATTTCAAATGTTTTATTTGTCAGATGTCTTAAGAACAACCTCATCAGCATAAGTCACTTATTTGATGAAGGATACCTTGTTAATTTTAAGAATAATAAGTGCTTAGTACACAATTCAAAGGAAAAATTTATTCTTTCTACCCATAGGCAAGAGAATGTTTTCACACTAAACATATAAGACCTTAGGATACAAGAAATACCTTTCCCTAGTGCAATAGAAGATCATTCATGGGTGTGGCATAGAATGTTAGGACATTGTAACCTTATACACTTATGTAAACTTTCTAATAAATGTCTTGTTAAGAATCTACCAGATCTTAGATATGATTCTTCAAAAGACTGTGAACCATGGCAATATAGAAAGCAACATAAATCATGTTTTAAATCAATCGGTTCAGTCTCAACAACTGATTCACTAAAATTGGTGCATATGGAACATCGTGTTCTAAAACAAACTGGAAGCATTATAGGAAAATAATATGTATTTGTTTTGGTTGAGGATTACACTAGATTTACTTGGGTCTATTTTCTAGAAAAGAAGTCTGATGCTTTTTCTTATTTCAAATGTTTTAGAGACCAAGATAAAAATAAGAAAAACCATCCATTGAAAACTATACATATTGATAATGGAGGAGAATTTCAATATTCTGATTTGGAAACCTTTTGTAGTGGAAACATTATTACTCACCACTTTTCAGCACCCAGAACACCTCAACAAAATGGTGTTATTGAAAGAAGAAAAAGGATTTTTAAGAGATAACTAGAACCATGTTTACTGATTATTCTGTAGCCAAACATTTTTGGGCGGAAGATGTAAGTACTTCTTGTTATACTATAAATCGAGTTTTGATTAGACCTATTCATAATAAAACTCTCTTATGAGTTATGGAATGGTAGAAAACCTAGACTTCCCAACTTTAAGGTTTTTGGATGCAATGTATTCATTCTAAATACCAAATTTAACTTACAAAAATTTTCACCAAAATCTATTGAAGGAATTTTCATTGGCTACTCCACAACTTCTAAGGCTTATAGAGTTATTAACAAAAACGCTTGTACTATTGAAGAAATAGTACATGTTAAATTTGATGAAACATGTCCTTTTTCTTTCAATCACCCCCAACCTACATCTTCAGATGAGTTTTCAATAACTGATTATCATCCTTTGATATGAAATCCTTCTGATAAAGAAAAATGTTCTGGAAGAAATTTCTGAATCATTTACCCCAAAATATTTCCTACCTTATGTTGATGAACAGGTTTTACAAAACCCAAACCATTCATTTCTAAAGAGTCATCCTGGTGATAGTATCATTGATGATGTGAACCAACCCGTAAGGACTAGAAGTTCCTTAAGAAATGAAATAGAACATCTAGCATTCCTTTCCAAATTAGAACCAAAAATCACTAAGGATGTTTTAGGTGATGAAGATTGGATTGAATCCATGAAAGATATAATAAATAAATTCGAATGGATAATGTCTGGACCTTGGTTGAAATACCTAAGGAAACTTCTGTTTTTGGAATAAAATGGGTCTTGAGAAATAAGTGTGATGAAGATGGAATCATCATAAGAAATAAATCTATATTGGTTGCTAAAGTCTATAATCAACAAGAAGGAATAGACTTTGAAAAAAAATATTCTCTAGTATCTAGACATGAATCTATTTGTATTTTATATGCCTTTGAAGAATTATTTAATTTCAAGCTTTTTTAAATGGATGTGAAATGTTCTTTCTTTAATGGTTATGTTCAAGAGGAAGTTTTTGTTGAACAACCTCCTGGATATGAATATACAAAACACCTTAATCATGTTTTTAGACTTAACAAAGCTTTGTATGGCCTTAAAAAAGCCCCACGATATTGGTATGATAGATTTACATGATTTTAGCTACAAAATAACTATGTTAAGGGAAATGAAAATCCAACCCTTTTTATAAATAAATATGAGAAAAATGTTTTGATTGATCAAATTTATATTGATGACATTATATTTGGTTAACCTCAGCAATCGTTAAATGATTCTTTTGTAGATCTAATGAAATCTGAGTTTGAAATGAGTATGATGGGTGAGTTAACATTTTTCCTTGCTTTTCAAATTTTTCAAAAACTATAAGGAATATACATATCCCAACATAATTATATTAAATATCTTATTAAAAATTATGGGTATGACAACACTATGAGTATAAGTACTCCTATTGGTACCTCAAAAACACTTGATTTTGATGAAGTTGGGAAACCAGTAGATCAATCATCTTTTAGAGGTATGATAGGAAGTAAACATTACATGATAGCTAGTCGACTAGACGTGATGTTTTCAGTATTCTTATGTGCAAGATATCAATACAATCCTATGGAATCTCATTTAAAGGTAGTGAAAATAATTTTTCACTACATAAAGGGATCCATGGATTTATGACTATTTTATACTTCTGGAAATGATTTTTTATAGAGCTTTTATGATGATGACTTCGGTGGATGTAGAATGGATAGAAATAGTACATTTAGAACATGTCATTTCTTAGGAGATTCATTAGTTTCCTGGTCATGCAAGAAGAAAAATTATTTTTCACTCTCCACTACTGAAGCTGAATATGTAGCAGCAGGGAGTTGATGTGCTCAAGTGTTTTTGATACAACACACACTCATAGATTATGGCTTGAGGTTTACTAAGACTAAAATTTTGTGTGGTAATAAAAGTTCCATTTCCCTTAGTAAAAACCATTCACATCACTCTCATGAAAAACACATAGATATTTGGAATCAAATCCTTAGGGATCACAAACTAAATGGAGATATCATTCTTTAATTTAACGGAATGAAATATCAACTTGCAGACATTTTCACAAAATCATTACCCTCCGATAGATTTGAATACGTTAAACAGAAGTTATGAATGATAACCGTGAGGTAATATTCCTTCATTAATGTTCTTGTTGAACCATTCACCTTTCAAATTTTTTCGTAATGAGTATTTCAATGTTTTTGTACTACAAATATTCGTAATGATGTTTTTGTAATGAAAATTTTCGTTATGAAGTTTTCATACTCGAAATTTTTGTAATGATGTTTTTGTACTGGAAAATTTTTGCAATGAATTATTCATACATGAAATTTTTCGTATTTATGTTTTCATACAAGAAATGTTCTTAATGATGTTTTCATACTAGAAATTTTTCGTAATGAAGTTTTCGTACTGGATATTTTCATAATAAGAATTTTCATAATGGGAATTTTCATAATGGGAATTTTGTTACTCATACTTTTCGAACTAGAGTTTTGGTACTCAATGTTTTTTCATTAAAATTTTCAACTTCATGTTTTTCAAACTTAAATTTTTTTCAAGAAGAATATATCCTATTACGAAATAAATTCCTAGACAATCCAAAAGGTCTGTCTTCCTTACATAAGTTTTTGTAATCATTTTTTTAGTTTCTGGTTGTTTATTTTTCATATAAAATTTATCGGATTCGCTTCTTCTTGAATCTTAATGTTTTTTAAAACCTCAAAAGATCAGATTCATGATTTCTTTGTGGGTATGTTTTCACCCGTCAGATCAGAACAAAGAGCTTTTCAACCGTTATATTGTTTATGGAAGTTGAAAGGTCACCTCCATCGCCTATGTAAAGTGTACCTCAATAGTTGTCCAACATTGATTTCAAATCCCGTGTATATCGAAGCTTTTCATTAGCTCTTGAAGAATATTCTGAATCGTTCATTGATCCTCCATTCTGAATGTTTCTAGAAGCCACTTTTGAAGATATGTCTACCATAAAACCAATCTCAGGTTAATTAGTCTACAGGGAAAGGTTGGTCCATCTATTTTTTTTTAGTAAGTATGATTTTTTATTGTTATTAATATCTTGCTAAATGGGTGGGAATATTTCTACATATAAATGAAAAAAGATCAGGATGTTGTTTATACGGATTTTCTTGTAGAAGTTTATGAGTCTGTTTCCTTCTATGAGGAAAATGATATAGAAAAATTCTCATTTGAAATCTATGGAATGACTTACAAGATTTCTTACACCAAGGCTGAAAACGTGGGGGGATTATCATACGATGGTGAAGTAAAATTTTGTTCACATATGTTAGCAGATGTACAAGGGTGTATCAGAAAAGTGATGTCAATGGAAGGCCTTGGACTCAAAGATGACAAAACAGCAAATATTTCTCATCACTCCACCAACAACCGGACTCTGTAGTTGCGGGTTCAAGGGTTTTTTGTTCATAGAAGAGATGATAAGGATAACTTAATGAAATGTTATATTTATATCTTTTATTTCTTGGTAAATCTAATAATGATCAATCTGATGAGGCACATTCTTATTACAGTTCAGAACATCAAGAAAGGGTTTGTAAAACCTCAAATTATTATGTATCCTGCTCTTCTCTCCGAGATTTTTATTCGGTGTCATGATTATTTCAAGGTTGTTTGCACTTCCAATATGAGGGATTGTTAGGTGAATCGAATTAGTGATGACACATTAAAGGGGATGAAATTTGGTTTTTAAAAATAGTCAGGTGAGTTTTATGATCTGCCAGAGGAGGAGGCAGAAGTTGTTCCGGAAAATGTGGAGAATGCTAAACCAGTGAAGAAGGCTGGTAAGAAGAGGAAATAGAAAGAAGTGGTGGCTGGAGAAAAGAATCCTAAAGCCAAGGAAACCCAATATTCACCTCCCAAGCCAATGAAATAGAAATAATATCCAAATGAGGTGGCTGCTATATGGAGGGAAGTTAAGGAGAAAAGGAAAGAAGGGGAACTTCAGTTCGGATTGGACCCTGATAAAGCCAAATCCTTAAGGGAGAAGTCTACTGAATATATTGAGAAGGTAGAAAAAGAGATAAAGATGATGAAGAATATGTCTAATGATGAAGTTGTACTATCCCTTTTGAGAGTCACAGAAGTAGCTTCTGATAATATTCTCGTACCAGAAACTTTTGTTGTTCAACCATTATCATAGACCCCCGGAAAGAACTACTTTACTCCAGAAAAACCTATAAAGAAAGAAGTTGTTGAATGGGTAGATGAAGAAGAGGAAGTATAAGAAGAATAAGTAGTATAATAAGACAATGGTGATCTAGATTACTTTATTAAACAATGTGAGGAATATCAAGAGAAGGAAAATCCATCAGAAAATCTACCACTCCGAACTTTTATGGTCGAGTCCTCAAAGCTTGTCACTCTGGGAAAGGGAGATGAGAAAGATGGTAAGATAGATGATGAAAATGAAGAAGGGAATGAAAATGAATTATCTAAAGAATAAATCTATTAGAATAACTTTCTTGAAGAAGAAGAAGAGATGGAGAAACTGGATGAAGACAAGATAGTTCAACTATATGAATGTGAGGAAGAATCTCCTGATGAAGAACCCATTTTGAAAGTCGATATGGGAAAGCAAGTAGTTATGTGCACCCCAACAAAAGATATCAAAAGGATGAATGATATTGGTTGATCTTCAAGAATAAAGTTGGTGGAAATTGAAGAATAACAATCCCTGATAAAGGTGTCAGATTCGGAATCATCAGCACTGGGACATGATTTTGTTGTTGAATCATTGACGAAATTTGTGGATACAATTTCGATCATTCCCAACATAGACTCCAGATGCCATATGCTTCAACCCAACCTAAATCAGAAATCTGAATATATATATCCATGGTGATGGATAAGTGTGTGAATATTGCGGCTGAGCATAGAAATTTTATCATCAATTATGATGTTCATAGAAAATCTTGCAGCAAAACCACTCTTTGGTCAACGAAAATTGATGATGACATAGAAGATCTTGATCAATTTCAGAATGATGTTAAAGAAGCATTTGACACCAAGGATTCTAAGATGAATATTCTTACGAATAAGCTAAACCTTGATCAAAATATTCAAAATCATCAAGTGAGGGATTTGAAACGAAATCTTTACACGGTTGCTAAAAACTGGAAAGGGGAAAGAGATCTCTAGATTGAGATAAAAGAGAAGCTTGTGAAGTAGGATGAAATTCTTAAGACACAGTCTGAGGCTATGAAGGCTCAATATGAAAGGATTAAATCCTTATAAAAACAAGATGAGGAGGACTAAAAATACTTGAAGAAGCTAAAAACCCTGTTGAAGATGTTAATCCCCCAGGAAAATGAAGACAAATAGACTAATCCAATTATTTGTTGTAATATCATTCCTTGTAAAAATTATTTCAATTATAATGTAATATCTGGTTGGTTGTATCTTGTGTTATTATGTAATAATGTTTCAGGTACGTTATTTCTTCTCCATTCCCTTAAATTATTTTTGAAAATCAGAAAGGGGGATAAGGAAAAAGAACTACACAAGAGGGGGACAATGAAAAATCTAAAACGGAGAAGAAAAATTTCTATGTTAAGAAATATCGTTATGTAAGGGGGAGTTTCTCATTACGATGTTTTTCATTCCCATGAAAATGAAAACTCCATTTAGGAAATCCAGAATACTATCCTTACAGTTACAAAGCCTAAGTGGGAGATCGTTGTATTCACCAACATCTATGAAGAAAGCGAAATAAGTTTTACATTCAATGTCTAAAGAAATTTTTCAAAATCATTATATTATTGTTTGAATGGTTGTTTGAGATTTCCAAAAAGGGGGAGATTGTTGAGTAAATAAGGTTTTCTTTATGAAATTTCCATTTCTTCTTGTTTTTAAAATCACAATCACCTTATACATAAGAAAATATATAGTTTACTTCTATAAGGAAAATTTTCTTCCCAAGGAAATTTACCCCTACCATGTTTTCATTGATCATATCAATATTTTTCCTATTTATGAAAATCAGATTCATATCTAAAATCCTCATAATTATATAAAACTTAGATATGATGTATTCTGTTTAACGATCCAAATTCTGGATAAAAACTCTAATGAAGTTCAATTCCGAATTCTAGATTCAATCTCTAATGATGTTCCACTCCAATATCTAGATACGAACACTAATGAAGTTTCATTCCTAATTCTGAGTACAAACACTCATAATGATACACTTTTAATTCTAGATACGAACTCCAAAGAAGTTCCGCTCAGAATTCTGGATACAAACTCTCATAAAGTTCAACTCCGAATTATGAATACGAACTTCTGTGAGGTCAGATTCTATGAGTTTGACTCCGAAATCCTAAAATTTCAACTCTGAACTTCAATAATTTAGACTCCGAACTCTTATAAGTTTGACTCCAAACATTTAAAAGTTTGACTCTGAACTCTATAAGTTCAGATTCCGAATTCTACTGAAACCAGACTCTCAATTTCCATAGAAATTCATACTCTAGATTTCTACAGAATTCAGGTTCCGAATTCCTACAAAACAGAATCCGAATATCTCTTTTTTATAGACTCCGAATTCCACTTTGGTTAGACTCCAAACATTTAATTTTTTTACATTCTGAACATCAGTTTTACTTATTATTACACATGTTTCATTACAAAATGATGTCGTTCTTTCAGTTATTGACTAACTGTTGGTTGACTGACATGTGTACAGGTCCCTCTGAAAATCATAGAGAAATATGACCATTGGAGGATTGAGCCGACCATTGGAGATTCACCTATAAATAAGAGCTCATTTGAAAAGAAGCTACAACTTTTGGAATTTTGGTGATCATAACTTCTTGAAGTGATTTCTAGAGAGAGAGAGAGGCTCTTATCAACTCTCAAAGATTCGTGTGGAAGGTTTGATCAACTTGTTCAAACATTGCCTTGTGCAAACTTGCTTCGTGCGACTCCGATTATTGCTGATTACAATCGACAACTTCCGGGGATAGGAAGACATTGATTCCAACAACTTGATGTTGAGGGATTCCTTGCCGAGGAAGATAGAGGTGACAAATACTTGATAGTTGAGGTCTTGTGGGGATATCAAGACAGACTCCGATCTTCGTATTGAGGGGTTACCCTAGTGTGGGTACGACTAACTTTATTGGAATTATAAATCATGGTACAATTATCTAAGGTTGTTGGATACCCTTCTCTTTGGGTTAAAAGAATTATTACATGTTACTTGTTTCTGTTAAAAGTTTTTTCGCTACATTTTGTATTGTTGAGGAAATTATACTTTCTTATACTTCCTCATCCTTGTACTCTGATATAGTTAGATTCTATACACCTTAAGGTATAATATTAATCCTTGTAACTTTTGTTAAGTTCCATTTTCGGAATCACTTTTCCGGAATCTAGCAAGTCTGTAGTACTCATAAGAGGTCTCGTGAATTATCTTGTTTAACCTTGTTAAACATAACCATCCAAATAATTTCCTGAAGGAATTTTTGAAAGGTAAATTCACCCCCCCTCTTGTATATGAGAATATCATTCTTATTTCAATCCTATGTTTGGTATTACAGAGTATATCATACTCAGTCACATAGCATCCTAACATAGACTGGATCATATAATATCTAGATTGACATTAATGTAAGTCTTCCTTTACACTATAGAAATGATCTCTCAGATGCTTATGACCACCTAAACATGAACCCAATCGTTTCTAAGTCTATAAATGGGGCTAAAAGGTGTGATAAATATTGTATATAATTTCTATAATATCATGATATCCCTTATAAACTATGAATTAGAATAAAATTCTTGGCATGATATTAAGAAATCATGACTCTCACCTTCATTGGGTCCATATATACTATAACCTCTATGACTATGTGGTGCAATAATTAGACCTTATCAATCTAAAAGGGGCATTGTGTAATACTAATATTGTGATGCGTCTCAACTTATGTATTTAGAATGATCATAAGTTATATTTCATGTTCATGTTGAGTACGATTTTTAATCATGATGTCATCATTTCTGACTACCACAAATGAATCCAAATATTGATGGAAACATGCTTCCTACAATCATGGAAAACTGCCATTTTATTTATAAGACTAAATAACATGAGGAAATTCTCATAAAATCCATAGAAACCATGAAATGTTGTTTTTAGAGTATCAAATTGTCTATCTCATACCATATGGTGTCTTGAACTCAAATAGATATTGTAGAAAAAAACACACTCCCCGTAGCTAATTGAAGATGTTGTCTAAAGGAAGTAAATTATATTGGTTCTTAACCATAATCTGTTACAATATTATGTAGTCAACATATACCTTTAATTGTCATATATTCATTCTTCACAATTATTAAGGGAGAAGCTCATGGTTAAGTATTAGCATATGTGAGAGCCTTAGTTTCCATGTTCTATACTCACCTATTTAGATTCTTCAAATCATTAGTAGCCATCCAATAAAGAGGAATAAATACTATTAATAATCCATTTATATGACCAATAGTGAACTATACCTGTCTCTTAGAGGATATAAAATAAACGATATCAGAGAAGAAATATATGAAACAATCCACAACAAGTGGAAACACGTTATGTTGTCTTCCATGATCATACAAAATGAGTATGGAAATATGGGATATAAATCTAACAAAGAACATGATGATATGGTCCAAATTTAATTTCCTAAACATCCCATTCACCCTTTCGAATATAGTTTCCAGTGAGTTGTGATATGAATGTTACCCAATGGTGATAAAATACAATGAATGTATGATAATGAATTAAGCAATCCATTACGAGAATTACAGCAAACCCTATTATCTTTATGATGGATATGTTCAACATAAATTGATATGATACTACCTAATGATATAATTTTTTATCATACATGTTATAATCATATTATTAAGGGGTTATCAAGTTCTATAAACTCACAAAAATATTGAATCGTTAGCATAAGAACCTCTAGAACAACATTAATTATAATTGTTTGGGAATATCCAGTTTCAAAAAAAAAACAATACATATGTAATGTATAATGAAAATAATACCTTTAACGTTATATGGATCGGCACTCTACACCTTATGTATTGGTTGTACTATATATATATATATATTTCCATCTCAGCAACACTAACAAATAACATGACATCCTAGGGTAGGGTAATTATACTAGTGCTATAATTCTGTTGTCTGGTTCCCTCATCTATGACCACAACCTCATTCATAGGGGCTAGTGATACTATTACTATATTCCTAGTGATGAGATATGAATCAGACACTAAATGGGGGAGCTCGTGAAGATCCTCTTGCACTAGTAATATGTGGAATAGTTTAGAAAACTCTATGATGATGAACTATCCTACCACAGAATCTAAACTCAAATTGGTTCCCTATCATGGAAGGGATTCATATGAACCTGATTACTATATTTGTGATATTTCATACAACAATCCATGTTCTCACTTTGGCTATTCCTCCATCAGAAATCTAATAAAATTCTTCTAGTCACTCAACTTACTTCTACTCTTTCTGGGTCCTAAGCAATCTTATCCCAAACATCCATCTTCACATTGGTTAAGCTCAATGATTGAGGTAAGAATTTCTTTCTTAGTTATTATAGTCAAACATAACTCATTCACATGAAATCATTTTGGGTATACAAGTTAATCCTCCAAAACATCTATCTATAGATATATCATGACATAAGAGAGTAGGAAATGATCTATTAATCTCAGTGAAATGAGTAGAATAATACATAATTAAGAGAGATACCTACTCCAGGTTTATAAAATCTTGGTATTATGCATAAAACATTGTCATCCAAAAGAAATAATAGAAAAATAGTTCCTAGATATCCCCAAAAACATAACATGATTCTAGTCAGCTATTGTCAAAACATTTCACCATCACTTATTTGACCCTCTATGAGTTTATGTATTATGAATAACACTCTTCCTAGTATGTTCCACTGTATTATCTAAAATTTATAACAAGGACTCCATGAATGACCCACCATCCTACGTAACACTATACTATAAAATAATTGGTGGTTTCATCTATTGAAATTGATGCCTCAATTCATCTATATTTAGGGAAGGTCATTCTGTTGCCTACGTAGTCTTTATGAGACATAGATAATCAGCTCCAAACTGGGTGCCATATCATAAATCTGGCATAAGAGTAGGATCCAAAGTTGTTACAACATGAGGTATTACTATTATCTCATGTCTCACTATATATGTATAATTATTATCACCACCCTCTTAAAACATGTACCAAGGATTTCTTGGCTGTGTTTCTATTATAATTCCAAGCACACACCTCAATGAGATTCATCAATAAAATAACGTATTTATAAAATAATATTATAGTTATAGGAATTACTATAATACTGAAAACCCCTCAAAACCGACTCCTAAATCAAGGTCTCAGTGATATTGCTATCATAAGGGCCATGAGAGAAAATTCATACTACCTACTACTACAATCTGGTAAAAGGAAAGATATAGATTTTGTATATTGTGTTTTAGAATATGGAATGTTAATAAAATGTTTTAGGGTAAAATAATAATTAAAAAACAAATGGAATCCACATATAATAAAAAAAAATATAAATTTCAAATGATGTGTTCACATATATATATATAAATATATATGTATCATGGTAATTTAGATGAGTTAACATTCATATGTTATAAAGACTTATTCTTTATAAGATGCAATCTAAATTGCATATTTCTGTATCCAATCCTTTAGGATGGTTTAATTATATGGATCATCATTCCCAATTAATAGATGCATACATACTCTTTAAATATCTCTTGTAATCCATTTAATTTCAACAACTAACTTTTAATCTAGTGTGACTTATACATCCATGGATCTAAGATTACATAATATTTTAATTATGATTATAGTATCAACATATACAAGAAAATATCACTCAGGTTTTTAAATAACCTTTTACTAATCAATTATTTTTCTTATTAATCATACATATAAATTTGTTTGATGAATGAAATGGAAATAAAAAAACTAAAATGTTTTAGGAAAATTCACACAAGAATGTATATATGGAAAGGATAAAATTGAAATTTTAATCCTAAAGTTCATAAAATGATGCATATGAAAATTCAGTCTTTCCTTACCAGTCCATGTAAAAAAATATTCCATAGTAATAATAAAAATTAACTTGAAAAATCATGTGAATAACTAATCGCATTGTCAAGCGTATTTAATTGGTTGTATAGTTTTTACTAGAATTTCTGCAGTATAGCAGAAACTCTAGGTCACCTCTCGATAGAGCCTTAGATCATCAATTGAAAAATAGGGATATGATTTTGAAAATAGACAGGGAATGGGATGTAATAAAACATGATGTTTTATGATTAAAGATTAAAATATAAAAATGGAAGTGATAAAACCCTGTAGAAATGAACAAGATTAATTAAACGTGATCCACCTAGGGAAATTTCATGATGCTCATCCTTCATCACTTCCAGAGATTGGGTTTTTATATTCTCATCCCTATTTATTAATAACATGAACTAGGATTTCGCTGAGTTCATACTAGGATACCTCCTAGGGTTCAGTCTAAAGAACACAATGATTTACTAGATACCACTAATGATTGGGAGATTTATGTTCGACTTCATAACTGAAAGTCACCAAAGAAACACACGAATAACTCAATACATTTTCTAAATTTGTATGCTATTTCAATTTATGACCATGTATTTAATGTAAATTTCCATGAAAATGTTTATGTGAGTTCAATTGAATTATAAGAACCACATAAGCACTACAATTTAAAGGGGGGAAAAGAAGTGGTGAATGTTGTGTGAAATATCACATGAATGGGTACCACAAGCATGATCATATGAGTCAAGCATCACGTAATAATATATAACTAAATTATATAAAAAGGAATGATGATGGAGAGAAATATAGAAATTGTTAATTATAAATACTATTCAAATATTTCAACATTGTGCTCTGGATTTACAATATGATCCTCCTCGGGTTATCAGAAGGGGTTTAGAAATCCATGATAGGGGAGGAAGAGAAAGATGATAAATTAGAGCATCCCAGAGACTCTAGAAATTCTAGGGATTATGGGAAGACACATTTTTTCCAAAATGGCAGAACCTTACCTCATGTCCTAACTCCAAAATATAGTGCCCATTTTTTTCTTTTAATAGAGATTTGGAAGGTGGTTTTGCACACATTGATTGTGTAAAACTACTTGCCTTGAATTTCTAAGCCACTAGAACATAGAATCTACCTTTGGAAAAAAACTATAATGTTTTATCCCCACATAAGGACTATCTACACTAATTTTTTGGATTATTTGAAAAATCACATATGTATATATTGATAAAATACAGAATGCCGCTTTTGACGTTTGTAGATTTGGGTCCATGGAATGATTAGTTCGGATGAGAATTTTAGAGACTGAATGGGGCTTGAGTTCCTTCATGTGAAATAAATCCCATTAAATTTTGGATCATTCCAAAAAAAATTCATCCAATTTAATCCATGGATTTGTATACACATTCCTTTTAGTCCACTGGTGTTCTTAGATTAGTGCAGATTAACGCATTTTTCTTGGACACCATCATGGTTCCTCCAAATCACTTCAAACTACAATATAAATATCAAAACAATTAAGATTGGCCTTTTTTAATGTGTTAAACCCAAATTAATTTATTGGAAAAAGGAGTGATGTTTGTTATTAGACTTTTATTTTTCAATAAAATACCATTTTAATACATTGGTATAATGGTGAAATAAAGTATTGAATCATGGTACGATCACACCCCCACACCTAATCATTTTCACTCTTAGAAAATGTATAATATCATAATAATGTCCCATTCCTAAATCAAGGTTTTGAAAACATCCAATATTATTTTAAAATAAAACTAATTATATCTTGTTTATGAAATAAATTTTCTTATTATATATCTTTTCTCACAATAAAATTTTTTCAACTTCATTTGTTCACCCATGAAACATGTCGCAGCCTACCTCACCTAAAAAATTTCCCTCTTCACTAAATGAACATCTGAATGTGGATTAATTATCTTTTCCCCAAGTTCATGTGATCCTACCATTTAAATTCCAAGATTCTATGTTCTCTACCTACAGAAACTAGTGTGCTACTCTAGAGTACTTCCAATTGGTTATTCTGAGGATCAAGGGTTTGTAGTATTTAACGTTTAAAAATATGAGGTAGAAGAAGAGTTTTTAATATCTTATGTAATGAACGAGTAAAAATATATCATGTTTTTCAAATGAATGTACACATTCAACCTCTCACAATGTGTATCACCTCCAACTCACTATCCCCATGGTACATTTATGAGGGTCACCACCATGTAGTGAATAATAATGAGTAACCATCCTATTTTCTCAATTTCTTTATTTTTGAATAATTTTTTTCAATGTAAAGATTAATATTTTAATGTACTTCCTTTTCAGAGATAAAGAGGGAAACAAGTGTAAAATAGTGATGTAATATGGTTTGTGAACCCATTACCGATGGAAATTATTATCACCCTATATATAAACCCATAATAATGACTCTCATCCAAATATTCTCATGTAAACGCCCTCTCTCCCACTTTTTTTAAAAATAAAAAAATAATATAAAAAACACTTGTGTATGTAGGGGTAAATTAGATTTTAATGTGGCTACTTAACATGAATTTCATGGTCTTTATGGATTATGAAGGATAAAAAGTAAAGGTGGATGAAAATATAGGATATTGTAAAAAGGTATTTTCAATGACTGGTTGCCACTATCGTGAATGTAGCATACTTGAATCATATGGATTTAAACAGAATCAAGGAACGTTCTTGTTTCTCTACATGACCTGAGACCCTCATTAATGTTATTAAAAGGAAGAATATGTAATAAAGGACTAAGAATGTCTCTTAGTTAAGGGTTTAAAATATTGGTTAGTGCTAATGAGGCATGAGATTCAAAAATCATTAAACTCAAAGAACTGTTTGAAAATAGGTGTTTTATAGAATGATTCCATATTAAAATTCATTTGAAAACCATTTTTCCAAAATCAATGTAATTTTTCTCACAGTCGACTCAAAACCTAAAAAATGATTTCATACATTATTTTTTATATCAATTTTTATCAAAAAATTAAAAAAAAGGAAAATGAAATGAAAAATGAAAACACATTTTTTTTATTTTTTTGGGTTTTTTTATTTTTTTATTTTTTTAAGCCTAACTATGAAATGTCACCCTACCCAGAACATAAAAGATATATTGTCCTCTATGAAAGTATTTTAAATAAATAGACATTAAAATAAAGGTATGGAGAAGGGAAAACCCGCTATGTAGAGTCATATGTGCCATCTAACAGATGGATTTCCTCCACGAGATTCATTGGAAAATACTCATTGATGTGTTTATGTCTCTTCCAATTGACAGTTTTCCTTTTTCCACTATTTTCATAAAAAAACCTATATAGCACTAAATGGTTAAACATCTATAATGGTATAAGGACTGATCCAACTAGACCTAAGCATACCTGGGTGGAGCTTTATCCTGAAATTGTACATGACGACCTTCTAAAAAATATAGAACTTCTACTAATGAATCATGTTCTCATGGATAGACATTGTATTCTCTTTATAGATATTAGAGTTCCCATATGCATCACGTCTAATTTCATCTAATTCTTGAATCAGCTGCTTCTTATGCTCAACTTCATCTGAAGGATTCATATTACATTGTATAATAGCCAAATATGCATAGTGATCTACCTCTAATAGGATGTAAAAATCATTCCCAAACACAATACTACATGGAGATATTCATATTGAGGTTTTAAAATCTATACGGTATGTCCAATGTGAATCATCCAAACAGAAAATCCATTCATTCCTATTGGGTTGTACTGTTTTTCCAAAGATTCTCTAAACATCCCAATTTGAGATTTCTGCTTTTACATTAGTTTTGGGGTGATATGAAGTAGAAACAATATGATCAACCCATATATATAGAGAAAATATTTCATGTTGTGATTGAATAATGTGAACCCTTATCACAAATGATGAATCTCGGAAAACCAAACCTACTGAAAATTTTGGATCTCGAAATATCAATAACCACTCGAGAGTAATTAGAACTAGTGACCTTTACATCCACCCATTAAGATTCATAGTAAACAACCAATAATATGTACAAAAATAAAAATTAATTTGGAAAAGTCCCCATGAATTAAATTCTCCATTAAAAAAAATCTCACAAAATAACATGGGATGTTAGGGAAATCCATTCCTATTAAAGAAATTCCCTGTGAATTTAAAACTAATAGATCACATGAAAAATCTATGAACATGTCTATACAATTTTAGATAATTATCTCCTGAGACAAGGACCTTTCAAGATGTACGTTGAGAGCCAATGTGGCCCCCATAGGACAAAGTGTGGCCGAAGGTCAAAACAGAGGTGAACTCATGGTCAGGGACACACCAACGAACTACATGGTCACTAAAAATTCTCCACATTTATGGGTAATCCAAAACACTACTGGAAAACTAACCTTTACCAACGGTTTGGAACCGTTGGTATAGGCCTCCAACCCGTTGGTATAGCCTATACCAACGGTTTGGAGAACCGTAGCCAAGTAAGCCGTTGGGATAGGTCTATACCAACGGTTTTTGGAAAACCGTTGGTATAGACCTATACCAACGGTTTTGGAAACCGTTGGTATAGGTAATATGAAATCTATACCAACGGTAATGGAACCGTTGGTATATAAATTCCAAAAATAAAAAATCCGCTGGGATTTGATCCCCCGACCCCTCGTTTATAATCGAACGACTTAACCACTAAGCTAACATCACTTTTGTAAACATAATTTTATAAATATATATATGTATTATCATAATTATTTAAAATTTTGATTTATATAATGTTCTCGGTTATTAGACCTGGAAAAAAATAAAGAACCTATCCCAACGGTTTTCAAAACCGTTGGGATAGGTTAGTGTTGGGTTGAATTGTTCTTGGCCGAATGTTGAATTTCTGGATGGTTTTTCCCAACGGTTTTGGTGAACCGTTGGGAAAGGCCACTCTTTCCCAACGGTTCACCAAAACCGTTGGGAAAAAGGCTCAAAAGATAGCCTTTCCCAACGGTTTTGGTGAACCGTTGGGAAAGGGTCCCTCTTTCCCAACGGTTTGCCAAAACCGTTGGGAAAGAGGCTCAAAAGACAGCCTTTCCCAATGGTTTTGGTGAACCGTTGGGAAAGGGTCCCTCTTTCCCAACGGTTTTGTCAAACCGTTGGGAAAGGTGGGGAAATATATGGATTTCCCAACGGTTTTGGTGAACCGTTGGGAAAGGCCACCTATACCAACGGTTTTTACAAACCGTTGGTATAGAAGTGTTGGGAAAGATCATCTTTCCAGTAGTGAAATTTAACATCGAGAATCATGCTTATGTCTCTTGGATTGTGAAGTGCTAAAATCTATCGGGACCATAGATGTTTCTATAAAAATAACAATGCCCGCATAATAGGGGGTAAGGTATACAACATCACAAAGGATCTCATGAGAAAAGAATTCTCCATTGGGGAGGGATGAGACAACATGATGGTCTAATGGTGGTGAAATCCTACTAATGTGGTCAGATACCACATTTTTCACTCCTCTTTTGTAAATAATCTCAATGTCAAAATCATGGAGGAGGAGCATCCACCGAATGAGGATGGGCATGGCATCATGTTTCTTTTGGAGGAAAATAAGGGAAACATTATTCGAGAAGACAATGATTTTGGATCCGATATGGTATGAACGGAATTTTTCAAAGGAAAACACAATAGAAAAAAGCTCTTTTTATATGGTGGTTTCATTTTCTTGGCCATGTTCAAGGTTACGGGAGGCATAAAAAATTACATTAGAATCCTTCTCACCCCATTGTGATAAAACATCCCCAACTGTAAATTTAGAGGCATCACACATAAGATCAAAGAGAAGATCCCACCATGGTGGTTGGATTACATGATTTGATGTAAAACACATTTTTAATGAATTGAAATCATCCTCACAATTTTTACCAAACAAAAACTCATAATCCATTTGTAATAACTGCGAAAAGGGAAGTGTGATCATACTGATGTCTTTAATGAATCGATGATAAAAACCTCTATGACCGAAACAATCCTAGAAAGAAGGGTTGAAATTAATTAAGCTTTTGATTTATCAACTTGAATTCCCTTATTTTAAATGGTATAACAAGGAACTATCCCCCATTATACCATGAAATGGAATTTCTCATAATTTAAATCAATTTATTTTTCAATACAGTGACAGAGAAAAAAATATAGGTGTTCCCAAAAAATCATAAAAAGAAGAAACATATACAGTGAAATCAACCACAAAAATTTCCATGAAATTCTGAAGGTACTCTAAAAATATACTCATCATACAACGCATAAAAGTAATAGGAACATAAGAAAGAACAAAAGACAACCTTCTATATGAAAATGTGCCAAATGAGTAGGTGAATTTTGTCTTTTCATGATCCTCAGGGGCTATAAGGATTTGAAAATAACCCAAATAGCTGTCAATGAAAAAATAATGGAACTTACCAGCAAATCGTTCTAGAATTTGTTCAATGAAATGTAGAGGAATGTGGTCATTATGCATGGCTTGATTCAGTCGACAGAAGTAAATAGCGAATCACCAATTATTTTTCACACGTGTTGGAACCACTTCATTATATTCATTTGACCCAAATTTTATTTCTGTTTTGAGGTAATATTTCCCCAAGGATAACCCATTTACTATTAGATATTAGATAAATTATCCCTAATGTATTTTATTTACTCACTTCCAATTTTACTACTTCATGGGTAGTTGGATTCATCCGGCATCAACATTTTCTTATGAGTTTAGTCTCATCATCCAAAATTATATGTTGCATACAAATTGATGGGCTAATCCCTTGAATAACATCCAATGTCCATCATATACCATTTTTATACTCTCTCAAAAGGTTTGGAAGATATGATTATTATTGTGGAGAGTGGTTATTGGCAATAATGATGGCTAGTTAGTCAATACCCTCAAGATAAGCATATTTTTAATAATAAGGAAGGGGTTTTAATTCCAACACCAGGGTTTTTTTGATTTACATAAGGGATTTATGGGGAGTGAGTTCTATGAAATGGTTTATCTACTCAGGTTTATTCCCTATGGATATAAAATCTATTGAAATGAGATTTCTAGAATCATCGACTATCATGGGTACCTTAGAATGAACACACTCATATATTAAATCACAAAATTTACACTTTTAGAACCTACACAACACTCATGACTTTAATCAAAACTCAAATCATCTAAGGGTGAAGAAGAGGAGAATGAAATAGCGTATCAGTTGAGGATAGAATTTTGTATGTGTGGAATGTGTGAGACCACTTGAATCAAATATACATGAAGAGTGGAGTTCTCTTCTACATGGTGTTTCATACCCTCAAGGATGTTCAAACTTACCTTTTCTCCTCTGAAAACCATGGACATTATACCATTGTGAATGTTTATGATCTTCTTTGTTGTTTTAAGGAATTGCCTCCCAAGAATGAGAGGACCATGTCCTTGGGTACAAGTATCTTCCATCTCAAGAATGTAGAAATCATCTAGGAAGATGAGATTCTTCTCTCATACCAGGACGTCCTCAATAAATCATGTTCGATGCATAGTATTTATGTTGGAATGTTGAATGATAATTTCCCTCCAACCTGTAGAGAAATATAAATAGTGTGAGGCATTACATTAATGGAAGAACCAAAATCTATAATATCATAAAAAAAGAAGGTCTCCCCTAAAGTACATGGAATCATGAATGTGATCAGATCCTTGAATTTGGTTGTAATTTCTAGTTGAATCATAGTTGATACATTCCTTTAAAATTTGAATCTCTCATTTCCATTTAGTCTCCTTTTATGGGTGCAAATATCTTTCTGAAATTTGGAATATCAAGTTATTTGTTTAATTGCATCCAATAAAGGAATCTTAACTTGATCCTTTTTAAAATGTATCAATTATTTCTTTATCAACTGCATTATTAAAATCGATCATAGATTTAGAGACTCTTGGGGGGAAAGTAAGAATAATGGAATGTTAATTTGAAACATCAATGATAACTGGATTACTCTTTTTGTCTTGTTTTCATTACATAAATTTTTTTAGGGTTGGGAAAGATGGGTTTTAAGAGGGGGACATACCTATTGTGTATAATCAATATAATAAGAGAGTTCATTACAAATACAAAGTGTAATTTCACATAAATTACCATTGTTCTTCAGATTAAAAATGTGTTGGGATGGTATCTGTCCATAACGTTACATATTAAACTCATGGATGGTGTTTTCTAATTTTCCCACTTGAGATCACAAGTCTTGAATAAATGATAGTGTGGGTTGTTGGAACTAGATGATTTGGGAATCCATTTTCTTCACCATGTTCTTGAGACTTGGTTTATATTTGGGAGGAGGAGAAGGATTATTCCGAGATGTTTAGGGATAAGAATATTTCATACCTGGGCCTTATTGATACCAATTTTCTATGGGGCAGCTTAGGTTACTCCTTGTTGGTATTGGGGTTTTTCTTTCCATCTAGGATTTCGATGTGTCCTGAATTATTTTTCCTTGAATGTAGGCACTTTTTGGAATGGACGCCCTAAGAACACAGCTGCTCAAGACTCAGGTGAATCTCAATGTTGTGGGAACTGGTCGGAAAAATGAGTATTGTTAGAACAAATACAACAATCTAATGATACATGAAGAGATTGTGAGTTACCTTGTGCTAGAGATAATTTCTTTTTAAGGGTATTACAGTCATCAAGTTTGTTATCTACCTTCTTTCTAGGGATGAATTACTTACCTCATAAAATCCTCGGTTTGGTGAAATAGCTAGTGTACCAAATTATTATGAATTTTGAGAAATAAAGGATATTAATTCGTGAGTCGGGGAAGGTGTTTTATTTACAATGGAACCACCTGTTGCTTAATTTATCATTCCACAATCCATGGGGATATTTCCTCCATAAATATATTGGATTAAAAGTTGTTCAAAAATTTGGTGGTTGGGACATCTTGGGAAAAGAATTCTGAATATCCGCCAGTATTCATGAAGGGTATCTCCCTGTGTATTCCAAATTCAACAAACATCATTCCTAATTGATGCAGTTCGGGAGGCAGGGAAGAAATTCTCTAAAAATATTCTCTTTAGGTCATTCCATCCCCCAATTGTGGTAGGAAGATAGTGTAGCCAATCCTTGGCTACACCATCAAGTGATAAAGGGAAGTCCCTATAAATAATTAGCTCCTCAGACACATTATGGAGTTTCACGGTGGAGCACAGTATGTGAAACTACATAAAGTGGTGATGAGGGTCCTCACCGGGAAGACCATGGAATATATGAAGAAGGTGGATGAGTCATGATCTCAACTCAATGTTTTTATCTTCTTTAGGATATTAGATGTACGCGGGTTGGTACTCCACATCTAGGGTGGTCATTTCTTTTAACATTCGGTTATTTTCAGCCATGATTCCTTGGATTTGATTGGGTTCAACATTTGAGTGGATTAGAATGACATGATGTTCTAAAAGTGTTTCCTAAATGTTACCTGATTGACCTAATATAGATTCCCTGATTTGTGAGTGAAGTGTGTTTTCAATTTAAGTGTCAAATTCAAGCAGTTTTTCATTTTCTCATCAGTTCATGAAAATAAGTTGTAATGTTTGTTTTTTTTGACTAAATATGGATAACATCACTTAAAGAGGATGAAAGGAATATATAATTTTATACGGTAGAATTTTAGGGAGAGATGGAGATGAATAATAAGAGGGATAGGAAGAGTGAGAGAGAGAAAAACACATAAAAACAACCAAAAATAGAAATGAAATACCAAAAAAAATAATCAAAAGAGGGTGGGAATTGAAAGGAGGTATAATTAAGAAGTAAAATATATAAAAAATGAAATTAAAAATGATCTGGGATCCCTAAAATTGTTCCATAATTTGATCGCGTTGTTGAGTGGAAAAAATTAGGTGTTTAGTTTTTAATAGAATTTCTATAGTATAGAAGCAACCCTAGGTCATCTCTCCATAGAGCCTTAAATCATCATTTGAAAAAGAGGGTTCTGATTATAAAAATAGAAGTGCAGTGGGATATAATAAAACTTGTCGTTTTTTGTAAAAAAATTACTATATAAAAATGGAAGGGTTAAAACCAATTAGAAATAATCAACATTAATTCAACGTGACTGGCCTAGGGAAATATCATCATGATCATACATCATTGCTTCAAGAGATTGGGTTATGATATTTTGATCTCTAATTTTTAACACCTAGGACATGGATGTTACTAATTTTATACTAGGATGCCTCATAGGGTTCAATTAGAAACACATAATGATTCGTCAGATACCACTATTAATTGGATGATTTGTGTTCCACTTCATAACCAAAACTCACCAAGGAAACAAATGATGATTTTGACGTGTTGTCTAGGATTGCATAATATTTAAATAAGTTACCATGAATTTAAATTACATGGAAATGATTGTGTTTATATGAGATCAATTGAACAACATGATCCCGACAAACACTATAATTGAAAGCAGGAATAAGTGGTCAATGGTGTATGAAACATCACATGAATGGGTACCCCAAAGGATGATCATATCAGTTGAGCATTGTGTACAAGTACATAACTCAGTTAAATAAAATTATAGGATTAATAAGAACAACATAAAAAACATGAATTAGAAAGACCATTCAAATATTGCAACATTAAGCTTGGGATTTACAACATGTTCCTCCCCAGGTGTTCACAAGGTGTTTAGAAACCCATGGGAGGGAGGAAGAGAAAGATGTTGAAGTATAAATTCACATAGACTGCAGAACATCTAGGGATGATGGGATGACAACTTTGGGACACCAAAACGGTAGAACCATTCTTCTTGTCCGAACTCCAAAATAGGGTTCCCATGGATTTATTTTATAAGAAAATTTGATGGTGGTTGTGAGCACACAGATTGTTTTTTAAAAATTGGATCATATTTTTTGGCCACTAAACAGTTGAATATACCTTTGGAAAAACCTAAAAAGTTGTATCCCCACATCAGGAATATCTCCACTTAATTTTTGTATCTATTTTAACAATCAAAACTAGAGATATTGATCAAATACACAACACCACTTTTGACTGATGCTGATTTGATTAACGGGACAGATCAGTCCATATGGGAATTTTAGAGTCTGAATGGGGCTTTAATCCCTTCATATGGAATTTATCCGATTATATTTTTGATCATTCCACCAAATTTCATCCCATTGTAATACACAGTATAGTAGCATCATATGTTTTAGTTCACTGTTGTTCTTGGATCACGTGCAGATTGGCCCATTTTTCTTGAACATCATCATGGTTCTTCCAAATCTCCTCCACCTACAATATAATTCTCAAAAGAAGTAACATTTCCATTTTGAATAGTTGTGAATACAAAATAACTGAATCAAGCATTGAGTGAATTTTTTTATTATACTTGTAATCTTCAATAAAAACCCATTTAATACATTGGTATAAGAGTGAAATAAAAGAGTGAATCGTGGTATAATCAATAACCCAATAATGACATAAATACATATTTAATAGGCACATTAACAAAAAATAAATTCACATTCCATGTAATTTTTATTTCCCCTATATGTTGGTTAGATAATCATAATTACAGGATCATATCAAAATTCCACAATATTCATTGTGTCCTGTCTCCCAACAAAAATAATAATAGAAATGAAAAAGAAATCATTGATACCACTTGCGTCATCCTAGGTCTAGTTCACTAGCATGTAACCTAACCTAAGAGCAACATATTCTAAAATTTAATTAATTGTACACTAGAGGATACCTACTAGAAGCAAGGGCTGATGATTATATAATGGGGATACTATACCTTAATGATCAGAGCACAAAATAGTGGTATAATAATATAATAAATATTAGGAAAAAAATAGTTAATTAGGAAATTGAATAATTAAATCATCTAATTGTATTAGAAAGGATAGTAAATACTAGATGACTCGAATAAAATATCATTTAAAAATAATGATAATCATGTTTTACTATAAAAAATAGGGATATATATGGGGAACCAAGATACATGCATATAAAACATGTTATACATAAATGATCAAATTAACCAAAATCTATCACCATTGGAATCACAAGAATAATCTCATACCTCTACCACTATACTCCCCCATAATATATAATAATCAATGAACACATGATGAAAAAATTACTTTTTCCTTAAACAAAGTCATAAGGAATTCTTGTGTGCGAATTAGATACCTTAATACGAAGTGAGATATACAGAGTAGGCCACCACCAATGGTGTATACCATTGGAAGAACCTCATTTTTATCTCATGTGTGGATCCTTTAAAAGTTGGACTAATTATTTATTATGGATCTCATACAAATACTAAATGTGTTGGTGGAGGACTTTAGGGTGTCTGGTGCCTATTCAAAGCATGATAATTGGATTTCTATGAGAGAATGACCCATCACACTATTAGTTTAAACCATGTGAGGGATACTACATGGTTAGATGTAACCATGTGATGATAGACAACAATGTAGTAGGAGGGTGCATAGTTCTCAACAATTGTTTGTCTTGGGATTAATGGCTATGTGAAAAGATATAGAAAAATTGGAAAGGAATTGTGCAATGTTGGCGCACCATTTCTCTATCTATGTTCCATACTCGTGCATATGTCAGTTATTATATATTCTCACACACTATTTATGCATAGTTTGTCCAACCCATGCTTCCAATCCCTATGATGATTAAATGTTGGTTAAAATTATGTTAATCCCATTAAATTAAAATTAAATCAATACCTACTTATCTTTTTGTTTTAGAGGAAAACCCCTCCCATTTCTCTTTATTTATGCCTTTAAAAGACTAATCCAATTTTCAAGATAGATCATCCATCCAGAGTTGAAATCGATCATTGATAATCTCATTGTATATCACGATAAAAAACATTTATGCCTTTTTATTCATTCATAATTATCCATCCCATAAATGATTCTATAGAGATATTTTCCCATATGCCATAATTTTTCGGCATCGATATATTCCCCAGATCAACTCCAATCCAAGATGACCTAGAGGATAACACTAGATAAAGAGAGTTTTATGAGCCCATGGTATGTCGTCTATAACTCATCCCTCAATTTCTATCATTTTATAAATTTATATATTATCCAGCGGTATATATTTAATTAATATGCCATCCTTGTATTCATTTGAACCAAGTTTTACGTACCATTCCATATGGGTTATTAATTTTTAATGGTTACATCCATAACATCAATGACCCCATGTAGGGTGATGTAACATGATTGTATTTTTAGTGTTTTTACACCATTGATCTAGTGTTCACCTATGCTTGTGCATGATCAATGTAATGGGTAAACTAAAAATTATAAATGTCTGTTTATTTTTTGAATGTCTAGTACCATTATGATCTGGACATGGCATGCCTAAGGCAAGTTATTAACATGATTAATAACTATTAAATGGAATTGGAAAGTATGTTCTATATATATGACATGGCCTTGTTGATTGAACAAAAACATCAGAATCATACAATTGGATCCATTTAAATTCATGATGGAAGGTATTTTAATGAACCAAGTGAAGTGATTATAACTCATAATGAAATGGATGATATGGTTTCATGAACCCTTGGCCTTGTCATAGTAATGATAGAAAATGATTGATCCTAATGAACGTATTAATTGGTATGAAGAATGATTGGTAGGAAAAAATAAATCATTCATATGTAAAGTTATGAATTATATATACCAATTGAACTTTAAATACTAATAGTGGTGCTCAGACTTGAGTAAGTTCTTGGATTCTAGATGCAGCACATTTAGAACTCGAAGACACCATTCCAATTCAAGGATTCGAGTTTCAATTGATTATTCAACCCTTGGAACATGGTCCTTTTATATTAGTGGATAAACATTATGAATCTATAGGTCCCTAGCTTATTATTATAGGATTACAAGGATAGAGTCCTTGGTTTCATCATGGTTTTTATTGACACATGGTGCCTTGGTTATATCCTTGGGACTAACTATTCCTTATCACGTTTTATATTCAATGTATTCCACGGACCTTGTTAGGGAAAATTATTATTGAATGTCCTGAATGAGGATCCATGGATTCAATCTTATCCTTATAGCCAGGCTACAGTTAAAACTGAGTTGATGATCCACGAGGTCTCAGATTCCATGGTCATTACATTAGAACCCTTTCATTGCTAAATCATGTTTTAGGTTATATTTTTATATATCATAACCTTATAGTATGATCAAAAGAAAACGTTAGTGCTACATATGACACAAATAAATTAGTTATATCAACTGAACATAATTAATTAATGAAATGATTAAATGTTCAGAAACTAGACGAGGGATGAATAATGTACAAGGGTATTTAAATTACACTACTTTATACTTATATATATATATATTCTTTCACACATTTCTACTTGAATTACATGAAAATGATGTTAAATATATCGATAGTGTTGGACTACTATGTTTGATCTTAAACCCTATATAGGTATCCATTAGTACCCCAAAATACTCTATGAATGCAGGTATTGAAAAAGGGAAGCATCTAGCCTCAGACCCTTGATTGTTACTATTTAATGATGGATATGGTATTATATTATCTAGTTGGATCTTGGGATTCATGGTACAGATTTTTTATACCATTAAAATAGTTTTACATAGAATTGTTGTATGGTCATTTGTAGCCTTGTATCAAAAAATTTTAGATACATATATCATCACATCCTTATAAATTATAGGATATTTATTCATGTTATTCATTTTATTTTTATTACTGATTCATTTCACTACTATCCGAGTACTAATCATGCTTAATATAATTTCTTATGTGCTATTATATGTTATCCACTATGATAGAGTTCAGTAATGAAGAAATAGTATCTGCACAGACACATAATAATCCATCACTTCTAGATGGTATCCTCTAGTATTTGAAGATATATTCATAATACGGTGTGGCCAACCGGGCTCAAGGAACCTTCAATGGAATTTGGGTCAGGGACATCACAAATTGGTATCATAAGTTACATTATTCAATTAATATTCAGATATAATAGTCATGATATTAGTAATGCTTATATCATGATCATAATACATGGATTGGTTCTGTGAACCCCTGATCGAGGTAAATTCCTAGTATCCAGAATTATACGTATTGTTCTACTTCATACTAACTACTAATTTAATTTTAACATTTAGTGGCACACATACTATGTGGTGTTATTGATTACTACACTGACTAAGGATCTTATTTCATCATTGGCTAGATGATATGAGGGAAATGATCATTGTTACATGCATAATTATTGACACATAGAGTTAAAAATTCATCAATATGTCCATACAATATAGGTTCATTTCACTACATTCCTGGGGTTAATGAGACCATGAAAGTTGGAATGTGTAATTTTCCATGTCAGTGTTTTAAATAAAATTAAAATGGATAATGATATCAGTGATAGGAAGAATGGTCCCTGATTAGTTAGGACATAAATTTAATTTTAAATTAACCATGATATGTGTGAAGAAGTAAATGAATCATGAAAATAAAACATGACTTAATAAATTCAATGGTTGTACGTCCTTCTCTCGGAATTTCATTTTTATTAAATTTAAACGAGTTATCATAGTAAATTAAATATGATATGAATTGAAATGGATTCCAAAAAATTATGATGAAATTAATAATTGACTATTCATCTATAGACACCCATAAATATATAATTTAGAATGTACCCATCCATGTCCTTCTACACCGGTAGTTTTCGAAGTATTCCTTAGGTAGTTAACCCTTTATTACATCCAGAATCCTACAATATTACTGTTTATTTGATTCTAACTTTTTCGTGAGGAGTGTTCATTGGATTGGTTAACCAATATTACCAAACCATCTTCATTTCATGTGTCTTTATTTCATGACCACAATGCCTTAGACTGGGTGGGCCTTGAACTACTAGTCCTATTTATAGAATTGGTACTTGAGGTAACACCCTATATAGTATATTTAGGAACCAATGCTCATGTAAGAGATAGTTTTCTACATTTTATACAATCCATTCATGGTGCTACATGAGTTGCACCAATGATGGATGGTCTGACTCATGAGTACCCACAGCATTATCCTCTTACCTTCTCAAGGGATAGTGGACCACATTCTACCGATTCCTGGATAGTGTCCACCATCTCTATATTTGAGAATATAGAGTCACCTACAAAGAAATGGGACAAGATTACTATAAAAATTCTACCCTATTTGGAATTGTTCTAGTGGGGTGTAGTTACCTAGGTTGGTCTCCATCAGTGCATGGTATGAGGTGATTTCTTGACAGCACCTATGAGCAATTATTTCCATAGACACTGAGATATTATAGATTCATAGAGTTAGTTCATCTTAAAGAGTTTTCTATATCAATAATTATGTATTCATCATGTTTCAGTATTTTTATAAGATTTTATTGTTTCTAATCAACATTGAGATATCTCATTCTAATGTTTTCGAATAGGGGATAGAGTATATCATTCAATATTTGGTGAATTTCGTTCTCCTACATAAAATATTTGAAATAGTAAATTAGGAACTTTTTCCTAAACACAACATGATGGACATAGAAAGTGTCAGGCCTAAAGGATCAATTATGATGTAGTCTAGTAGATCATTTGATACCAGAATTTTTCCCTCAAATTTTCACATTACGAAAGTCGTAGCTAGAGTACCCATTGTTGTAGCATTATGGTGTGTCACCAGTCTGGTAGGAAAGGGAATATGAAGCCTTATTTTGATTGATACCATCAAGAGTTATTTAATTTCACCTTTATTGGGAATATTCAAAAATTATTTCAGCCCATTTCATTAGCTTCTAGTCAAAGAGGATCCACACTGGTTATACCTTCACGAGTATGTTATTTCCCACAATGTCAGGTTGGGATTTGGTGTAGCATCAACCAGACCGGTTAAGGCGGTGTTTGTGGCCGTGGTAGAAAAAATCCCGGTCACCAATAACAACCATATATAGTTTTTTTTCATGTTAGTCAAGATATTTCAAAAGATCATGAATCATCCTAGTTCCATGCATTACAGCTGATACCCAAGGATAAGGCTACATGATGGTTTACAATATGAGGTTCTATATTAGTAGCCTCTACTATATTATAATCATTATTTGATACATGTTATTCACACTATTTCATATATTTTTCTATCATTGTTGTTTTCAAAGTAGTAATATAATATTACTATAGTGTAATAACCACAGATACACTATTGGGAATATGGTTTGAGGGAATACTCCAATGCAGGGACTGACCACTTGAGGTAGGTAGTTAACCTTTAGTAAGGGAAATCATGGTTCTCAAGATGACAGAATGATATTTCATTATAAGGATGGATTTCTCGGTTTCATATCATGTCTTTTTAATCTTATATCACCACAATATGTCATTTACATCACCAGATATATAATTTTATCAACACAAGTGTTGCTAGGTTGTGTCGAATAGCAGAGCTAGGCCATAGTGTCATGGGCTTGGTGGAGTGACTACCCATATTTTTAATCACTACATTAATGACCAGGGTTTATATTAGGATGAATTACCTCATGTAGTTGATCATTCTTGGGATGTCTTTCCTGAAAAATTTTCTAGGTTACCTCATGTGGGGGAGTTATTATGTATTATTAATCTTAATCCTAAATTATATTTAGTGACCCTCCTATATATAAGTTGTCACATACTAATCACTATGATATTGTGTGGTATATATAATATTAATAGGAAAATGTTTTTAAAGGGCTTAGTGCATCCTCTTGGTGTTCAACCATGTTATTTTTTAATAAGGAATATGGGACCCTACATATATGTGTGGGTTACCAATAGTATTATTTTATTTCGTTCTATAACTGCTAACCACTACCATGAATAAATGATCTCTTTGGATACCTCCAAGGAGAGAGATTCTTCATTATGATTGTCCTAAGACTGGGCTATAATCATGTTTATGTATTCCTACTAGACATAAATTTTACAACATTCCATACCAGGTATGGTCTATATGAGTACCTAGTTAAGTTGTTCAGTTTTAATAATCCTCCATCCATTTTCATGGATTTCATGTATAATTATTCTCATCCATATAAGGATATCGATTTCATAATGATTGTAGAAAACATCTTTGTTTATTTTTAACATTCGTAGAGACAATGTTATGAAAATTGAGATCATTTTGGGTACACTGAGAAAGAATAATCTCTATGAAATTCTTTCTATATACCACTATTGGATAGAAAAAGTAACTTCATGGGTCATATTGTCCTAGTATCTGGGGTCTCTGTTGAACTAGATATAGGGAGTGGTGTGGTTTCCCAAGTGCATCACAAGAATGTGTTTGATATTTTGAGTTTTGTAAGACTAGGTAGTTATTAATGGAATGTAATACATCACTTGTCAAGACTTCCTTATCCTCGACATGTTATTAAAAAAGGGGTTCATGTTCTTGTGGTTAGGAGATTTCTGGAAAACAATTCTTGATCTTAAAGGGAGTCTTTTCTATGAACCTATTCTGACTGATTCAGATCAAAGTAAAAGCTATAAAATCTTCATTGATGCAACATTTGTTTTCCTAGAAAAAGTGTTGATGCTATAGGATATGTTCATTGCATAAAAATCTCAATAATTGAGGAATCATTAGTTAAATTACATGAAGAATGAAATCAAGCTATAATAACTTTTCCATGCACTATGTTGTTATGGACACTGTCTATTGGGTGATCTCTTTGTGGTTTATACATAACTCTTGAGCATCAAATATATCTTTACACATTGTAACTTGACTCTCAGATAGTGATGATGGGTTGAATATCTTATGTTCCTCAATGTTGAGATTTCCTAAAAACCTATAATGTTTAATGTTATTATTGATACAGAGTTTAAAAAAACACAGTTACTTGATGTATTGGAATTTGTCTATGAATGGAAATTAATGGACCTCTTTTCTAAGCTATATATAGAGTTTTATAGTAATCCATAGTAGTCCTATCTATCAGCATTGAATGCTTTCTCTTCCCATCATGAGAATTTGAAGGTCATGATATACATAGATCTCAAGGGCTTGGTTCATAGTGAGAGTATTTAAGGAGACAACCTTCCTCTCTATTGGTATTTGGATAGAGACGACATGATGGGTATACATGCATTTGTACGTGTTTCTAAAGATTTGAGTGGTTATTTGATGTGGGATCACCATGCTTCCAAGTGGAATGTTCATATATGAATCTCCATGAAGTATTGAGAAATGGGTTGGAAGTATTTGTGACCTAGGATTAAATCTCAGATATCATTCTTTATTACTAGCTATTCCACATGTCAATAGGTGAAGGGGGAATACCAAATACCTTCAGGCTTCATAGAACAGCTTCTAGCCATAGAATGGAAATGGGATGACGTTTTTATGGATTTAGTAGTTAGTTTACCTATGTATTAAATAGGTAACAATTTTTTATGTGTTTTCAGTTATATACAAATGAAATTAGAACATTTCATTCATATATAAGAGACATTCTAAGTAGTTGAGCATGGCATATTATATATCATTGAGATCATTATACTCTATAGGGTACCTCACACTATCATTTTAGATAGGGATTCATGTGTCACATCATGGTTCTCAGGTGTTTAAAAAATATCTAGGTACACAGGTGCTTTAAGGTACAAAATTTCACCCTCAAAATGATGGATAATCATAATATACAATACTGGTCTTAGAAGACATGCTCGGAGAAGAAATCCTCAGCCTATGAAATTCTTAGGACAATAATATCAATGTTATTGAGTTCTCCTATAATCATAGATTCTATGTGACAATACAGAGTAAAGGGATATTTTCCCTTCAATACATCGGTCCGTTTGAGATCATTGAGGGAGTTGGGTAAGTATAATATAAATTTCCACTACATCATAGTTATCATTCCATGTATTATGTCATCCATGTTTCAAGGCTTCATCAGTATCATGCTAACCCATCTCATATTTCTAATCCCAATGATGTTAAGATAGGTGTTTATTCTTAATTTAATGAGTATCCCATATAATGAATTGAATGAAATATGAATATCCTATGAGGATGGAATTCCCCTATAGAATGGGAGTTAAGACAACATAAATGTCTACAGGATGAGAGAATGGAGAAGAAGGCTGATGTACATGCCCAGTGGGAAGAGTTGTTCTAAGGGAATGTTTCTCTGCCATTGGAATGTGAACTCTAGGATGAGTTGCTTTAAGGGTAGAAGGCTATTAGATCATATTTTTCAGTCAGTTATCTATCATTTAATTTTGGGATAATTCATTATTTTGGACCATATTGAGATTCACAATGAGTTAGTGAAGGTATCAGGGATTTGTAAGTCTTTTTCTGATCCCTTAACCCAATTATTTGTAAAACAATTAATGTTAATTTTTGTTTTGAACAATGATAGGTAGGGCACATGGTTAGATTAGACCGTGAAATTCTAGGAAACGATTATCAAAAGGGTACATGAATTTACATAACCATACAACTTGGTATGCATGATCGTGTGAAAATATTCCAAAACATACAATGGTAATTTCCATAATTGACATATGGTTTATCAAACTGGGTTGCATAACCATGCATATACCCCTTCCTAGAGCTACACATGCATAATTTTTGCATGGTTTGATGTAACTATGTTCTGAAACATTGTGAATGGAAATTTTGATAAAAAATGATAATTTAAATAGAAAATTAGATATAAATAAATCCATTCAATTCTTTTGGTTTTACAATAGAAAATTCTTTCCTTTATCGCTTTTTGATATTTTTGAAGTCAAATCGATCTTTTGAGATAGATTATCTATCTATATAATGAATTAATTATTATTCATTTTATTGGATCTACATTGGCCCATTATCAATTAATTTGTAATATTTCATCAGTGTTCATCCTATTAGTGATTCTATTTAGATATGGGCTCATATGACCCAAATTCAGGGCATTGATATATTCATCAGATCAAATCCAATACAGACCAACCTAGATATTGATAGTAGGGGAGGAGTGTCGTATAATCCTATGGCATATGGTTTATAACACATCCTTCGATTTTCATCATTTTATAAATAACCATACCATCGCGTCGATTTTATCAGATGTCATCTGCTAAATTTATATTTCCTTCTTTGTAGTCATTAGGATTTGTTTCTAATATGTCTTATTCAATTTTGGTGGTTACATCAAATAACGTCAACCACCTCATGTTGGGTGATGTTCCATAATTGGTTTTTTAGTTTTTAAATCCATTGAGCCACTATTCGGGCATGTTTGAGATTGAAGATTATAACACCATACATCATCATAGTAAATAGATATGGAATTATTGAATGGATAATATGATATTGGTCTACAATTCAGTCGCATATGGTAAGTGATAAACATGATTAATTACTTTTAAATGGAATAATAATGCATGTTGTATATATATGACATGGCCTTGTTGAATGAACATGAATGTTGGTTTAATGCTATAACACCCCTTTCCATTCATGAAGGAATGTAGAAGAATGAACTATGTGAAGATATTATGAATCTTAATGAAATTAATTAGATGTTTTCATGTATCCTCATACTTATCACATTATTTAAAGATATATATTGAACCTAACAAACCTATTAAATGGTATGAGAACTACATGGATTGATTGAATAAATAAATCAAATGTAATGTGCATTATGATATATTCATATGGACCTTTACATACATAATTTGGTTATTAGATTCATGTTAGTACTTGGATTCTTGATGGAATCCCTTGTGCAACTAGGGACACCGTTATGATTTAAGGATGGTAGATTGCATTGTTGATACCCAATATATAATAGAATCCCCATATATTATTGGATGCATATTATGAATCCTTTGGATACATCCTTAACTATTTATGTATTCCTTGGATACACTACTTGGATACAGTGTGGATTTTATTGATGTGACTGGCTGTGGTTATATCCTTGGGCCTAGAAATGTCTTATACTATTAATACATCAATGTATTCCATGGAATTAGTTAGATCGTATTTTTTGTGGAATTGCTTTTATGAATCTCATAGATTTGAATATAGAACTTATAGTCATGATATATTTATTACTGAGTCAGGGGACCACATGTTTTCAGATTTATTTTTCATTATATTGGAACTGTTTCATTATTAAATCATGTTTCATGATTCCTTGTTATATTTTATAACCTTTCTAGTAATATCACTAGGTGATGTTAGTTCTAAATTTTTTTCATGTGAAATAATTATAAAAATAAAACATAAATAAATAATTAATTTTTTCCATGTTCAGACACCATCCATGGGATGAATTATGTACTTGGGTATTTATGTTACTATAATACATACATTTATATATGCATTCCTTTACACCATTCAGTTTATGTTACATATATAGGATGTTATAGAAACTCTTGGTGGTGGAATACTAAGACATACCACACACCCTATAATAACGGTCATTGGTACTCATATAAACTATATATATACTTATGTTAACAAAGGGAAGTGTATGCCTTTAGAAAATTGATTTCTTTTTATTTTAGGGTGGAGGTGGTAATAGATGACGGAGAAGGAGATCATGATTCATTGGATATATTTTTTTATATATTTTGGAATTTTTTAAAGAATTATTGAATGATTATTTTTATCCATGATTTTTAGATATTTAAATAAATATATCATCACCTTATCAGCTTTTGGATATTTATATCAGTTTCTCATGTTGTATTATTATTCTAGTCTACATCCAATGTACTCTCAGAATACATATATTTCATCCTCTACATATCCCATAGTTTAATTGTATATGATATTCAACATGATACAATATTTTAATTTTTTCATATTCTCCACATGGAAAAACACTAGGCCGTCGCTACTAGTCTTCATCCTTCGGAATTTGAGAAATATGGCTGAGGGCATATGGAAAACCAGAATCATGGAACCTTCAGTGGAATCTGGGTCTGTAATGTAAAAAATAATTGATCAAATGCATGTTTATATTTTGTAATACTATTTAGGTGTATATGGAGTGATGTTGTAAATGATAAATTAAAATATGATATTCTACATTTACAAACAATGGTAAAAATTCTACAATGAAAATGCACTATATAAGAGAGTAAGAATCATCTCTAACATATTTCATGTGTATCAAGTGTAAGATCAATTTGGTCCAGGACAAATGGTCATTGACTAAGGCACCCTCTATGATTCCACACATCTTAACAAAAGAAATATTTGTATAAGGTAGAACTACATTATCCAAGACCCAAGTACATTGACCATATAATTCTATTTGTGTTAAATGTTCTCATCTATAAAAAAAATTAGTAATAAATTGGATGGAGCACCAGAAGTAAATCAAAGGTGTTCTACGCTTGAAAAATCCAACGATAGAACCCATTTTATCGAATATATATGAGTTGTCGATGTATTACTATTATATTGGTGCCATATTGATAAATCCTTCCTTAAGAATTATACACAAGGTTCAAAGGGGATATGTTATTTTTCTTTCCATTTATCAATTTTAATCATGATGTTCATTTCAATGGTATATGAATTTTTCGATTGCCTTTTTGAAATTAAACTCATAACATTGAAATGACTGCGAAATTCACCCACCTGTTATAAAAAGAGGGTCTATATTACTATCTATGATACATTACATTATAAGATTATCCATATCAATTTACAAATACAATTTCATCCAATTCATCGTCCAATTTATTTAAAAATAAAAAGGATCCATTACAGTAAATTGACCTTTAACATTCCCTTTTTTATTAGTAAACTACTTCTACTCTTGGGTGAAAAGAATTAATCATCCAAAGATGTAGAATAATAATGGGAAATTGAATAAATACAGGTCAAGGTTAGTCAGGATAGAGGTAAAATAATTCAAAACTTGAAAATCATTCATTGGAACATAGACATGTGTTTTCAAATATTTAATTAATTCTATTACGCATTTTGGAAGAAACACATAGAGTGTCTATTGTGTGGGAATATGGTCCAATATATAAACACCGATAGATTATGTAAAATGTTACAGACCATTTAACATAGATTAATGGTAGACTCCTCGTCAATTATTTTCCTATAATATATTATAAAGTATATAGAACAAGATAAAATTATGAAAACCATAAAAATCTAAAATGTTATATCATATTTTTTTATCATTACTTATTGAGTGATAAATAAAGAATGGAATAATGGGATTGATGAGAACACTGCTAGATAACCAACATGAAAAGAGACAGAAGGTTCCATGAAAAAACAAGAATTTATTCTAAATAATAGGGTAGAAGAAAATGGGATCTCTCAATTGTATAAAGTCGTGTCTATGGGGAGGAAATGAAATAGGAGCAAAATTGATAATCAAATATGGATAAAATGGTAATATTTCCATTTTTAATGGTGAGCATGGTTTGACAAAACTGTGCACCCATCATTTGGTCTCATTATAAAAAATGGAACTAACCATGTGTTCTAGAAACACAGTTTGATAAACTATATAATTCCAACACATATCCCCTCTGCAATTTCATTATAGCTCCGCACACGACCGTATGACCTTCTATGAAAAGGATTTCAAACCAAGTCCCTCTATATATGGGTGGAATAATTTAGCTTAAAAGGTTCTTATAACGATATGACTCTAGTTTTTAACCATGAAAATAGAGTTCTACACATTAAAAAACACATGGTCACTACCAAATCCTTCTTTAAATTGTATGTGATTTTATTTGAATAAAAAAGTCTATTCATATTAAAATTTAAAGGATTCATAAATCATAAAAATCTCATTTTATTCATTTATTTTATTTAATGAATGTATTTTTTCTACGAACATCCATGTATTGAAAATATAGTATCATAATACTATTTTCCTTTTATGCATATATTTTATTATATTACGAAAATAATAAAAAACAAAAAGCCACACTGGTGACTATAATATCTCTATTAAATTAATATAAGGATAAAAGTGTTTATTTTTAGCTTTAAATAATAATTTTAAATATGAGTTAATTTTTTTAACATGGGAATTTATTTTTAATTTTTACTGATTGAATAATCATCATAAATTATTACAGAAGGATAATATAGTTTTTTATCAAATAATATAAATATAAGTAAATATTATTTTAAAATTATTAATATTAACAAAATATGGATGAATTATTATCATAAAATAATATTATATATTAATAAATAATATTATATATTTGTTAAAGAATTATATTAGAAATACATCATAGTCTTGGTATCATTAATGTAAATGTATTTAAATAGTTTCAAAATGACATTAATGATATTTTATTAAAATAGTACATTGTTATACTATTTAAATTTCATAAATATATTAAAATAGGAACATGGGATAATATATGATCTAATATTTTATTTTTTACCATTTTTACCCAATTATAAACATATAATTAAAGTGATAAACCTTTAATTTTTATAAATCCTTTATCACATTTGAAGTGAAAATTATTTAACCGAGGGATTATTTAAATAGATATGGATTAATATAATGTATAAAGCATTTCAAATTTAATATTATGATTATATTAAGACCATATTATCATATTATCATAATATTCAATTATATTCTTTTTTTAAACCAATTTAAAATAGTATTACACATATTGTATTATAATATGACATGAATTCGAAAAAGTAACCCTTCACTCACTTATAAAATGAAACCCCTTCTCTCATTTAATTACTAATATTGGTTCATATGTCATGAAAGAACCCAAAAATATTATATTTTACACTTCTAAAGATATTAATTTGATGTTATTGTTTTGTAAACTTCAAATCCAAGAGTCCTTATCATTGAATATAAATGAATTCTATTGATGAATAAGTGGGAATATTTACCGACACCTTCAACATTATTTCCTCTTATACATACTGTAATTATATTATAACAACTGTATTGTACTAACTCAATTATCATAAAAATATTATATATTATTATAATGTTACTAAAACCATTTTAAATATATTTTCGATCTTATGAAAAAAAATTATCACTCATGTGCATGTACGATTCATCATCTCAACAAAGAAATGTAAAAAAAATTTCATAGGATTTTTAATTGGATAATTATAACGATAGAAAAATTAGAATATATGATATTTATAAATTAATTATGATTCAATAATTATAAAAATATATGAACATTATTACCTTTAATCCCATTGTAAAATTATAACAACAATCATGCATACATGGGGAGTACCACCTATACGAAGTGATGTAATTCATTTTTTTATTCCATTATACATAGATTTTAATTAAGATAAATTTATTAAACTTGTATGATATATATAAATATATATATATATATATAAAAATATATATATAATTAAAAATATACTAGAATGGTTATTTACCTTCCATTTTATAAATCCATCAGAAAATGAAAATGTAATCTAATCATAAATATAACCTATCGTATCCATAATTGGTGTAAATAAAATTTTTATATCTATTTTTTATGGTTAATAATAAATATAAATGTATTAAATAAATATTATTTTAATATCATGATTAAAATTATGGATATTATGAAATAATGAGTGATTTGTATGGATTGAAGCTAACAACCCATTAAATACATAAAAAATAATACATTTAACTCCTTAAATAATGATAAAATTAAAGGATTATAAAAAAATGGATGATAAAAGGATACAAATCGATCATTTATAATATAATAGAGATTAATAAAGTTCTATAATTTAATTAATAAAATTAACAATTTATTCTATATGAGGTTAAGATTGTTTACAAGGAATGTCTAATTTTAGGTAAGTTATTTTTTCATAATTTTGACTCCATAGAGACATATTTAGTATTTAATTCTATTAATTTTTATATGGGGTATATGATTATAATTAGTTGAATTTGACATGAGTAATTATTCATTAACTATGATTATTGATCCAATTATACTCAAATATTTCAAAGATTTTTTATTTAAATGTTAAACCATCGGTAATATATGATTTTAGTATATATATTTTTGGGATTAAAATAATTTACATGGAAGAAATAAGATTATATATACTTTATAAAATATTTATATTTTATTATAATATGATTATTCAATGATTTTTATCATTTTCATTCAACTTTTATTCTATTTTGAATTTGAGTTAATAAATAATAATGAATAAATGAAATGATGATGTTATTCGTTTTTTGATCAGATATATTTTTCATCTTTTATAATATTTTTCGTGAAATTTTTAAAGAATTAAATTAAATTTTCATAAATGATTTATTAACGTTATTTTATTTTATCCTTGAATTTTTAAAACTTCTTAACGGAATATTTTAAATGATTTAAGAATTGGTAACTTTTGACTATCTAAAAAATAATAAAAATAATGTTTCATTTTATATTATTTAGAGTAATATATTTTCTCACTAATAAAACCATTTTAAACTATTTATAATTTTCTAATTGTTTTAATTTTTTAGATATAAAAAACCTAAATGAATGATTATTTTAACATTTCACTTTCATTCATCTAATTGAAATTATTTAAACAAAAAAAATATATTTTATTTGAATTAATGGTAGGATTTTATATATTATTATTTTTTTGGAATAATATTTATTTGAAATATTCAATTTAATGAGTTCATTAGGAATTATATTTACTTAACAAATCATATTTTTTATGTCATCAACATTTGTTTTTCTTATTCAATATCTCATTTCCGGATACAAAGCTTCATTAAAATATTTATGAAATTCTTTGTGGACAAATTGATATTACCCAATATTGTCATATATAGAAAAATAATAATTTTTTTATTAAATTATTCTTTAAATATATGGGAATTAAATGTAAATTTATTCATGGGTGTGGACCAATTTCATATTACCCTTTAATTCATCGATGTGTCTCTTGAGATAAATAAATATGCCAAAATTATTAAATGGTTTATCAAGTATAACTACCAACTAATAAAACTTCTATAATATATGGATTCATAAATAATTATATAATGATGTTTGACATAATGATATCCCATATTAATCATTTATTTCATATTGAATTTATTTATTAATATCCATGGGTTTAATGAATTGATAATATCCTAGGATTCTTTTCATTGGTATGTTATGGATTAAAAGGAAAATTATTATTGTCATTTATTAATTATGCCTTAATTAATCATATTAGAATCTTCTATATATAATCCATAGTAATAATATAAGGTTTCCCTTTATTTATTTTCATTTCCTTAGGCCATGATGTGGGATATTATGAATATTATCAAGGTTAATAGAGTTTTTATTAAGTAATATATTTTATATTTACATTTCAATATGGAAATCAAGTATCTGTCTTATTCTTTAATAATACTAAAATAGATAGTCCATTGTGGTGATATAACTTGTATCTTATACCATTTTAATAATTAGTGCATGAGATCAGGGTTAATAAAATTATGTTTCTATATTTGTTATGTAGTACACCCTGATTCCTATTAATTTACTCTTTATTTTTGTATTTATTCTATATAATATGATTGGGTTATGTTTTCCATGTTTTGAGAGTTTTGGAATGTTTTGCAGATTTTCTAGAGATGAAATGTTTTTCAATGGTTTATAGAAATTGTGAAAATCCTCCCTGGAAACAATGCAACTAAAATAGTGGGCATGGGGTAGATTCCCGGTTTGGCACACAAGATTATAATACCATATGGCCACCTAAGAGAATATGTGTGATGTTTAAAGGAAGGTTATTAAATAATTATTGCATATTTTTCTAAAATTTATCATCCAACCATGAACGTGGTGTTTGGAGGTAGTGGATAATGCATGGTTAGCACGTATTCTTCCTAAATATTCCCCCTAACAATGTATCGTTAAAAAAATCATAATTTTGTAATTCTAACTCTTTGAAGCCACTTAACAGCATGTTTTCACTTATTCCAAAATAACATGATTTAAACATTCCATCAAGTCTATAGAAAACATTCTTTTGATATGGGAGTGATATGTCGGTGATTTTATGTGCGTTGGAGGCCGTTAATTATTGGTAAATTATCGTTCATAGTGGTCTTCTTTAGATTTATTCTGCATACCACTATTAGATCACTATATATAAAACAGTGGGGATGGATTCATTTTCGGTGATTACAGTTATGATGATATATTATTATTATAAGATATATAACAATTTCTATAGTGGGTTTTGAAAGAGCTAATCCATGTTTTATGATGGATTTCTATTATTCCTTATTTTATCCTAATATGTGTTATAGGTGGATTCAATATTGACTACCTTTATTAAAAAATAAGGGTTTTATTTCAAATTTATTGAATTGTGTGGATTTAATTTCTAAATTGAGGTGCATTGTTTGATATAAACCCTTTTTAGTGATGAATTGTGAAATTGTGATATTAGTTTTTGTGAAAAGTTCATTGTTTCAAGTCTTTGAAATTATGTTTTCAATGTTTTATTAAGTTATGATATATGGAAAAAATTAAAATGTTTTCAATAAAAGGATTATTTAACTGAAATGTTTTGGCACAATTTTTTTCATATTATTTGGTATAAATTTTTGAAATGTGTTCAGTTTAATTGACATGACCCTATGGAAAGGGAATGTGATATTATAGAAAATGGTATATGGTTACCTTGTGAAGACATTATAGATTGTTGTGATACTTAACATAATAATGGAGTTATCACCTGGGCATGTATTTTTGAATGTGTGGAATGTAAAGGGTTATGATAAATGGTCTTAGGAAATGGATTTAAATACTTGTTATGTTTCATTCCAGGGAAAACTTTTTTCCTAGAAATGAATTTGTTTTCTACATGACCTATTTTATTTTATTTCATATAAATTTTTTAATATAAATTGGATAACCAGATGTATACTTTCTTTATGAGTAGGAATGTAATTTCTGAAATCCAAATGAGATTTATACTCACCCACTTCTTGGAGAGTATTATGAGTTTGAAGATTCTATATAACGAGACACAGGTAAAGGCATGATATCATCATTCTATAGTGATTCATCACATTACCGTGGTAATGGATTTTTGTGTGGGAGAATGTTTCTTGGTGGGAGTTGATGTTGAATGTTCTAATCATTTTTGGGTTATTGGTTTCGGTTTCCTATTGTATTATGATACGATTCTTAGTGATCATTTTGTCTTGTCGATTTTTGGTGTTATATAGAGTTGTATTACACTTTTATATATCATCATAAAGATTTTTTTTTTGTTATTTACGTCATGTAATGTTGTTTTGTTTTAAATTATAAATTTATCCATAATATTTTTATCAATACCACTTAATTTATTTCTAACCATTGGTGTATTGGGGAAGTAACTTAATGCATGTTAATATCTATGCTTCTTCCCATGAAAATGGTTTGGGGTATGATGTTACAAATGGTATCATTCTGGGTTAGTCCAGGTAACATTTTGGGATTTATGATATCAGTTTGTTCGATCCTGGTGTTTAAAATCATTGTAGATGATTCCTTCCATTAAATTTTTAGTGAAGAGATATCAACATCAGAACATGAAATGTATTTCATTAAAATATTTATCGAACAAATTTATGATGATCATAATGTTACCAAAGAGTTTGGGTACATTGTTTTTTTGAGACACTTAAAAAAGTTATTACATAAATCTCATGGCTTTATTAAATGATAAGATTGGAAAATGAACTGATTGAAATGATAGCCCAGTAGGAGTGAAAATGTTATTTTTAGTAATTATTTATGATTTGGGGAAATTTTTTTATTTTTTAAAATAGTTGAAAAGGGTTTCATTTTCAAAGGGCTTGCTAGAATTTCCCCAAATGAATTGAATGTGGAAAAATTTTAAATTTTGGAATGATTTTTTGTGATATGAGTGGTGTGGTAAATTTGAAATTTTTAATACTTCTTTTTCTAGAGATTGAGAGTGATTTTTTTGGTAATGTTATAGAAAATGATGTTAATTTGTTATCGTAAAACCAGCCATGATGTTTCTACTCAAAAAAAATTTCACCTAAGAAATATGTGAATCAATTTCTTGTTCAGAGCACTGTTTAGGATAACATGCCATGGATAGATGGAATAGAAGGTTTGATCCATAGAAAGAAGTTCATTTTTTCAGTTCCAAAAGAAGAATACAACAATCATTTAAGGTGATTCAACACTAGAAAATGAAAATGTATGTTTGAATTAGAAGAATCAGATCATGGATTTCATTGGCACATCAGTGGAGCAGAATGTCTTTTTGAAAATGTACATTCTAGAGGATCCAACACACTAGTGGTTGAATTTAGTAGTTCATTCTAAATTATATCATGTAATTTCATGTGAGGATTTTTAAAATGAATTCAAAAAAGAATTATAACCTCACATGTTCATGATCTCTAGAATAGTGTAATTTTGTACATGAAGTAGGAGAATATCATGATGATGGGATAAGTAGATAAATTCAAATATTAGGTATATGTTTTACAATAAGATGATGTATGACCTTCATTTAAGGCACACCTTTTTGAATGGGGGTTGGGGTCACTGATTCACTCAAATACTGTCCTTCCCTAAACAACATATTATAATGATATGTTCAATACAAAAAAAGGTATAAAAGGAAATAAAATGAAATAAGGTAAGAGGAGGCATGTTGATATCTATGGGAAATGGTGGGAACTCTATATGTAGGAATAAAAGGAAGAGAGACACTTATATCACTGATAGTGGAATGAATAAAAATCATTATTCCATATTAATGAATATTAATCCTAAAAATTTTTGAAATCATAGATATTTTATTTTTTTATCACATAAAGTGGTATTTTATGACACCACCTATATCAATCCACAATTACAACCATACGGGGAATCCTCAGTGCTATTGTTTCAGTGATCTATGTTCGGGTGTTTTGGAAAAATATCAGTTTTTGTATACATCATATGAATCGATGTGGCTAGGGAAGTAGAATAATTATCATAACCCATATTAATCTAGCAATGGTGACTCTAAGAATACCATTACTCCTCATGTGTTGAATAATTGATTGGCTAATAAGGATAAATGTGAAACGAGTAAGAAATTTCATGGAGATGAGAATGTGATTATAGATGATCTATCAATATCATTGATGGTGATAGGTATGGTTATTATTAATTTTAAACTTCATCATGAAAAGTTTGATATCAGTTCATCCCATTAATTTATTTCTTATAAATCTGCTGATATTCTATATTTTCCTACTGAGATGAATTCTTTCTACATAGAAACATATCACTTCTCTTGGTCAAAGAGAATATTGTTCCTTTAAATGAAAATTGTGTTATATAATTTTCATTTATGAGGAGGAATTGAGTTGTAATTTAATGTTTCTTTACATGAATGTTTATACAGTATTCATGGGAATGGATTGGTTGAAATTGATTATTACACACATCAAATATTGTACCTGATTTGTTAATTATACAATTGATGAAGGAATTGAGGATATTGTTAGATGGGGATAGAATGTAATGGTTTGTTCAATAAACCTGATAGAACCAGTTATTGGAACTATCTAATACTATTTGGGATCTTATAACATTTAATTAGTGTACTAGGTTAGGGATAATGAATTTTTAACAATTTTATATCAATCACCGATTTTTTTCAAAATAATTTTTAGGGTTTCCATATATAAGGGAAGAGGAATTTATGATTTGTATCATACTAAGGACCAGTTCTATATAACATTAATATAAATGGATTACACCAATAGAAATAATTGAATTTGAATTTATAGTCAGAATAGATAGAAATAAATGGGTTCATTAAGATGAGTATATCTCTATAGGTTGCAATGGTTTTGTTTTTTAGAAATTCATTTGGAAAACATTGGATTTGTGCATACTTCCATAATATTAACCATATTATTTTTTTTATCAAAATCCCATTCCTCACATTTATGATAAGTTTGATGAATTGAGTTTTCCTATGTGTTCTCTTAAATTTACCTTCCTTATAAATATCAAAATATTCGCATTCAGTAGGATGATATTTCAATGGAATATTCATGATTATATATGTCCATTACAAGAACATGGTTATTCCTTGAAGACTTAAAAATTCACAAAAAAAATTTATTTAATTGATGTGTATAATGATTCTATTGTTGCATTATTTTTGGATTATAGATTGTGTAATTTTGGTAAAAAGTAAGATCATGAGAAACATTTGGCGATAATGTTGGGTATATGGTGGGATGAACATATGTATGATAAACTTTTATAGTGTCATTTTATGATATAAGAGGTACATTTACAAGGACATGTAATCCCTCAAAAAGAACTAATCTAGATCCCAAAAAACAAAATCTATGATATGATGAAATTTTTTGAATAACATACTCGGATACCTAGTTTCGTTTGTCTGATTATTAGTATAATCGTTTTGTTCAAGAATTTTGTTGACATAATTTTCTAAAAAAATTTAAATAGGAAAATGTGTTTTATATTAATTTAAAAAAAATCGTATGTCTTTTAAATAGCTTAAATTTAACATCACTTCAACACTGATCAATATTTTTTTTCTAGAAATAGGACAAGATTATGTGGTCTATTTTGATGCTTTAGGAATTCTATTTTAATTTTTTTCATTCAGGGGGATCAGGTAGTTTCCAAGGTCTAACAATAACTACAATCACAATTTAAGAACTACTAATGAACTGATTTATAATAAGATCTTATAGTCCATGCTATGATTACTTTTCATTGTCATATATTTTATGATGAAATTTCATTGTTTATATATCATTATATTTTAATAAAAAATATCTAAGAATGATATTTTAAAATGAGATAAAGATGATGGATAGAGTATATAAAAATATTTTACTTTCACTTTATGTATGAAACATGTAAAGGATATTTTCGTGGTGCATGAAATAATCATATATATATATATATAGTCAGTTAGAGAAAGAGGCATCATTATTATGTTAACTAATGTTGATGATAGTAGACATTCACATGGGTTTTGATGACCATGGGACTATGGTATATTTATATGTTTTTTTATTCCAAATATGGTTGAGATGCTTAGAAATACATAAAAATCCAATTATGAATTTGTTTCTATGAGGTTACAACTAACTGGTTGAGATACTATTGACAGAAAAAAACTAGACCAGAGTTCAGTTTAAATGTTTCAAGAATGGATGATCCAACCTATGGATTTTTATGATCAATATTATAATTCCAACCACCTTTATAGATGGGATATTCATTCATAAATAAAAAATATGTATAAGGCACTAATATACCAGTATAGATGGGTTAGAATTGAAATAAATGTGGATTTGTTTGTTATGAGAATCCTCACTTTTTAGATGGTTGAAGAAGAGAACTAGTAGTCAGTGGTTATGCTACATTGTTTACCTATTCCTATTAAGAAATTGGTGTAGATAGTCCTTTATTTTCTGACCACCCTTACAAAGGAATGTTTTGAAACATGACTCAATATGGATTATAGTGCATCAACAGAAAAAATCATTCCATTTCATCACCTTTTTTGAATTTTTTATAGTGGATAAAATGTGTTAAATCTACATCTAATAAAAGGTAATTAGAAATGGTGTACCAGTTTTGATAGTATCAGACCAATATATATCATTTACATCTCATTTTTTGAAATACTTACAAAAATACCTAGGGAGTCAATTGACAATGTGCATGTAGAATTAACATTATACGAAGTGACAATATAAAAGGATAATAAAAATGTTGTATCATAGTCTTAGATATTGTGTAATTGATTTTGTTGGATTATGGGAGGAGTATATACAATTAAGGGAGTTATCGTATGAAAAAAATATTCATGAATCAATACATATTAATCCATTTGAATAATTGTTTGGTAACCCTTTTAATTCATAAAATTTGTTGATGGAAAAATTGGATAATTCACTAGTTAGAAAAAATGGTTGAATAGAAATGAAAGAAGTTTCAGTTTGTCTGGAAAAGAATGGGCCTGGGTGATAGTCATCATAAATTATATGTGGATCATTTTTATGTCCATTTACTTTCTTGGTGAGTAACCATGTGTTATTTAGAATTTCTCCAAGGTATGTGCATCAACGTTTTTGGAATTAGTTCATGTTGTATCCTCAGTACATAGTTTCTTTTGAGATACATGAATGAGTTGATGATTTGGAATATCATTTTAATTATTCACTATGATTTAGTTCAATGAATAATTATTTTCACATATATAAATTGACATGAATTAGATTAATCCCAACCATGTGATTATATAGAATCATTTTTTCTTAACTCCAGATTCTATATTGGTTAAAATACTAATGAAAATTGAGGATATGAAATATAATGTAATTCATGGGAAAAGAATCAGTGTAGTGTTGTTTTTATGGAATCATGTTTGGATTTATGATGAATCATGGGTTATTGATAAATTAATGGTCATGCAATGGCCCAAACTCAGTAAGGACAATGGTTTTTTCTACACTACTGGGATGGAAATTCCAATGGATGGGAGAATGTAGAACCCTCATTTTTTTCTAATAAACCACATATCTTTTTATTTTACATATATAAACTGATTCAGTTATTTTCGGCAGGTTTGGAGAATTTTTTTATGTTTTTTGAACCTTTCATGAGGTTCACATCTTGGTCATGGTTAGTATAAACCTTATAAAATATACCAGGAAACTATTCAACTAAAATAGTGGGAATTAGGACGAAACACAGTGTGGTGATGTGTTTGACTATTAAATACTCATATTATTTCATTATGTGTTGATTTAGGATTGATTTAATTTCTTTAATTGAATTTTGATATTTTTGAAAAATTCTTAATATAAAACCTCTTTAGTTATGGTTGGTGATATTTTGGAAATTGGTTATTTTTCAATGTTACTTGTTTCCTTATTTTAATATTATAGTATAGTTTTTTATATATGTAAAATAGTTTCTAAAAAATTTTCAACTAAAGAATTAATTTATTAAAATGTTTTGGAATAATATTATTCAAAGTATTTGGCATAAATGGTTGGTGTGATCTTATACATAGATGTGTTCCACTGTAAGGGGATTGTTCCATTTAGAAATATGGTATATGGTTACCCCCAATTTACATGGTAGATTAGTGAGAGACTTCTCATGAGTATGGAACATTCACCGGTGCATATATGTGAGGTTGTGTATAACAGAATTGGTTACATTAAATAAAAATGTGAAATGGTTTAAAAGGCTTATTTAGATTATTTTTAAGTAAAAATTTTCTTCTTAGAAATAGTTTTGGTTTTGTGATAAACTATTTATTTATTTAGTATATTTAATTTTATATAATTATGATAGCCTGTTATAGAATAGTTTCATGAGAAGGGACATCATTATTAATATGCTACTGAATTTTAAACTCACCCCATACATTTGAAATTTTGGGCATTTTTTGGTGATATATATTGAGGGAGAGGAAATAGAACGGTATCCTTGTTCTTTTGGGGTGCATCATAATACCTTGGGCATGAATTTTTTATTCAGAGCATATATCTAGTTGGAAGTTACAAAAGGACATCTTGGTTGTCTTTGGGATTCTCATTTCAGTCTATTATCGTACACTGATATGGTTCATGGATTTAGTTTGGTATTTTTTCAATTTTCATAATGTTGAGTTTTATTACAATAATCCCATGCATCATATAGTGGTTGTTTAGATTTTTTTCATCTGGTATGGTTATTTAATTTCCAAAGGGATAATCAACCGAGAACAATTTATGAATCCTATGACATTTATTTCTATCCTTTGGTCTCTTGGGGATGTCACCTATGACCTAGTAATTTCTCTACCTCTTCGCAAGATAATGGTAAGGTATAATATTTTACATGATCTCCAAAAAAATTTAGTCGAATCCTCAATAATTATATTTTACATAAACAAGAAAAACATGAGAATTAAGATAATGCCATTTATATAGAAATTTTACCACTATATGTTTTTTTATTTTATTGGTTAATGTTAATTAGTATTATGAGATAAAATAGATAACTCTGTCAATTAATGAATCTTCTAATACATTGGTTGTTGAAAAATGAATCAATTCCATCAAAAATATATTTTTTTCTTAGGGATGTAATGATAATTAAATGGTCGTTGCATAAATGTATTTTTAAATTGGTTTATGAATAAATATGGCTAATTATCCAAAATACTAATGCAGATGAATAATGAAAAAATTGACTAATGAGATTTATCAATATTTTCATCAGGAAAAAATTCTCACTAGTACAATGAGTAGAAATGGATACGATGACGTTTACATTAATGAAAAAGGTAAAAGAAATTATGGTACAATATGATGCTATGATTAGAATATTGCACAAGAATTAATTGAATAACAAACCTCATATAAAAATAATGATCGACTATTTATTTGATGGGTTTATTCTTAGTTTATGAAAGGTAATAATTTATCAAAATTTAAAACATGTGATTATATAATATCAACATCAATTAATAATGAAAAATTATTTCTTATATCTAATAACTCTAATTGAAATCTAGGTAAGAATAAGTTATATAGGAACTTAGATAAGTGAATCACATTAAATAAGAGTATGTGAATAAATAAATTTTAATCATGTTATAATTTCAGAAAAAAACATATTAGAAAAATAATGAATGGTATATGAAATGGATAGAAGGATGGAGATATGGATAATCTGGAAAATGACAATATCCAAAATAATGAATACATTTTTTCTAGTGGGATATCTTTAAAGTGTTGGGGAATAATTCAATCTAGTGGCCAATGTCTGCAGTGTACTTTCCATAGTCGATGATAAGGGGAGAAGGCCTAAAATATGATATTACTAAAATTTATGTAGATATTCTTAGATAAGCGGTGAAAGGTAAATATATTGACCACAATGGAAGTGAAAATGTTTTATTTAATTTAGCATATACTTATGCTTTTTTATCTAAGGAATTTTAATTTTATATCATATAACCACCTCAATGTGTAGATATTGATTAAGTTGTGAATACCCTCAATTATACGATGATCATATATCATGTCTATAATTCCCCACTAGACAATTTTTTTAAGAACATTCCTATAGTAAATCTCATTATTCAACCTCTAGTCCTATTTGATTTATTTTTGGGAAATAGATTATATTTATATGTATGTTATCCATATAAATTGTTGTTAAATGAATGTGATGTTCAATATAATAGATCAATATATGATATCCATTTGATTTGAGGATTAAATTGAAATGAGAATGGAAATTCCATCCATTATTTCGGTATCGCAACATATCCAGGAAAAATTTTAGTCACAAATGTTTGAGATAAAATGAACATTGAAGATATGACTATTATATTAGAGTTTTATTATATAATTCTTGAACATTTTTCTATTCATCCCCCAAATAGTGATGTTTAACTTTCAATAGAACACATACCTATAGTTACAATTATTTCAATGAGTCCATAACGAATATCCTTGATTGAGTTGAAGAAATTAATGATGTAAATCATAGAGAGTCTTTATTATGGAATAATTCATCCTAGTGCTTCACAATGAGATGCATCAGATCAATATTTATGAGTTGAGATGGTTTAATGGGTCTATTTTTATATTATCAAGAACATAAAAAAATAATTATTAATAACAAGTACCATATTCCCTGATGGAATGATATTTTTGATCATTTACAATGAGATAATTTTTTTAAAAGAATGATATTTTATCGGGATATAATTAGTTATGGTTATTGAATGTGGATACACCAAATGAGACTTATTATATGAGGTATGATCATTGTGAATTTATATTAATCATATTTGGAAACCCACCTTCTTAAATCAAGGATTTAATGAATGGAGAGTTTAGAGATTTTAATGACCATATAGTTATAGTGTTTTTTATGATGATATTATTTATTAAAAGTGAATGGTGGAGTAAGAACTATAATCAGTAATTGCTTTAAAGACAATGAGGAAGGAGAATATATTTGAATTATTCATCAACTATAAATTCTAGAATAAAAAATCTCATTATGGGAAAATAAAATTTCATGTCAGTTTATATTAGTGGATACTTAAAAGAGAGATGTTATTTAGAAATATCTTATACTAACCACCATAAATATGATGCATAATTTTATTATATTGGGTAGATAATACCAACCCATTATGTGAAATTTATCATTAACATATGACCCTCTCACTATATTGATGAAGTAGGGGGTTATATTCTTACTGTAGACTGAATATGGGGAGAATTTCAATGTATATAATAGAAGGATGATTGGTGCTCTTGTGGTTTAACTGCCTTTAATAGTAGTATGGATTATGATATATAGATATTCAACAAAGAAGGTTGTGTATGATTCCTCCTAATGAATTATGTTGTTATAGAATATTCCTATTACCAATTTAAAATTCATGGGAAAATTACCTTACTCAATAATTTTATTTGACAATGGTAATTTTTTACTTGACAGTATGAAGAAATAATATTTTTTGTATGTTGGGTGATATATATACCAAACATTAATTTTATGATTTATATATTTATTAAAAAATAATTGAATATGTTCCAAATAAGATAGATTGATGTGATAAAATATTATGAATGCTCAATAAATTACGACCATGATAAGGTGAACAAATTGGATGTTGTTCCAAGTCAGAACGAGCATCATAGTATTTTTGATATATGTATTGATATAGACAAAATTGTTATTGAAATAAAAAATTAGGATCATAAAATGATTAGAAAATGGTTACATATCATATTAATTTTTATTTATCTTTCCATGATAGTAGTAATAATGTGTATAAGGATGTTGTGGAATTACTGGAAAATTTGAGAAATTTTTATAAAACTAACATTGATCATGTCAGAATGACAAGATTCAAAACACAAGTTTATATCCCTTCATAACATACTGAAAAAATGATATATTAGATGAATCTCATAATTCATCATTCAATAATAATTATGTAAGTACAAATTTGTATAGATATTTGAAATAAGATTAGTTGTGGGATAACATTAAAATGGATATTTATGAGTATATATCCTGATTGTTGGTTTTTTAACAAGTTAGTTATGAGTGAAAAAGACTAATGGGATATTACAACTATTAGACAAACCATAATTTGAATTAAAAAACAAAACCATGTATTTTATTATCAGGATTTTTATATAATTTCAAAGGGAAAATTTTATTTGGGTTGTTGTTCACCATGTCACCAAATTAGTTCATTTTTTCACTCTTAGATATGATTTCTCACAAGACTAGCTTACATAGTTATATATTAAATAACTTGGAGATTTCATGGTGTACAACAATTAATCAAACATGATCAGAGTTTTGGGATATCATGAAAGCTCTAGATGTGCCTTGAGTAGGATCAATATATAGTGTATAGTTTCCGTACTAATTTTCATTCCCATAAAAATGGTTACTCCGTGATGACCATTCAAACAGTAAATGAAAATATGAGATATTTATATTTGGATTTCAATGGAGGTTTGGATAAAAACGTTCATTTGGAATAATTTTATTTAGAAAATATATTTCACTTGAGAATTTAGACAGATCCTTATGAAGCACATTATTGAAAGATGTTTAGAACTGTAATATATTTTACATTAAGTTGACGAATGAATACTATGGAGACATTATCTAGATGATTAAGATGAAAAGATATTTAGATTCATTCTGGAACATCTAAGGGAATAAAGTAGTTAAAAAAATATGGTGAAAATCATTGATAAGATATTGATTTAAATTATGGGGACAAGGTGTCATGATGAATATCTAAATGGAATAATGTTATGAGATTTGGAATGATGGGAAAGACCATCCCTATAAATATTAGTCTCTTTAAATTATATTATTGTATATTAGTGGTCGCCTATCTCTTGGAACCAAAAATTAATAACTCTAATTGTTATAAATTATTACAGATATCTCTCCCAAGAAAGTACATTCTTTACAATTCAAATGGCCTAAACATAATGTTCATAATAATGGAGTGAGATCTGTCTTTTGAGGATAACTTAGTTAAAATTTGATGTAATAGAGAGAAAGAAATATGAAATAGGTCCACTCACCTGGTAACAATTTTAGGGTGACACCATAAATTTTGGGAATTTATGTGTGAACCTAAGGATATGATGAGGCTCTAAAAAAATATTGTTTTTATTGGGGTGAAATTTCATAGAATAAATTATTATATGGACGGTAAAATTTATGAAAAAAACTTTTAATTATATACTAATATATAAATAAATTTATTTGATAGATTTATTTACAGAAAGAACCGAGAATGTAATGAAAAAACCAAATGAATTATTATAATATAATAATTATATAACTTTTTTATTAATCATGTCTAAATTTTCCTCGGTTGAGATTTCTTTATTTTCGTAAAAAGTTTAATTTCACCGTGAATAGTAAAAAATACAGATATTTCTAAAATTGTCATTTCTATTTGAGATATTTACATAACTCATTGAATACGATTTGAAATTAATATATCTCTCACATAGTTATAAATAGTCTCGTTAATTTCATTTGAATCACCATTGTAATAGTTTTTTACCTATGTTGATATTTATACTTCCTCTAATAGTCCAAGAATCCGTACATTTATCGTTATACTTTTTTTATATTGTTTTGGGTTATTACCTTAAATAATCTTTCACCACATATATTATTTTAATTTGATAAAATTAATTATTTATTTTTAAACATCATCTATCTATCTGGTAAAGAGGAAACATTATTTTTTTTCATTATGAACAAAAAACTATATCAGTATTTTCCACATTAATAATGGTAAAATAGGTAAAACATGGTGAATTTTTTTTGGAAAATTCATTAAAATTTATATAATGTTTATAATATAATAAGATTAATTTTCTTTATATATTACCATCCAATTTTCAAAAATATTTCTTATTGGTTCCATTTTTATTTTATATTGACCATAATATTAGATTAATAAAAAAATAAAATAATACTTCAAAATCAGTAATTGAATATCTATAATATTTTTACAGAAGGATAAAATTGGGTTATTTATAGAATTCAATTCTAATTTGAATGATGATATAAATTTTTTATCATATTAATTTTTTTTACTAATTTCTAGGATATTGTAAACTCTCATACAACATATACACAATATTTATTCAATTAATTGAAAAAAAAATTCTAAAAAAATAAAATGTAAAAAGAAAATTAATGTGATGAAAAATAATTTATCAATTAATATATTATATTTGTTATGTGTGAATGAATTAGTTTAGAAGTACATTTTTTCATGGTCTATTTAATTTAAAATTATATTTATAGTGACGAAAATGATAATAATGGAATTTTAATAAAATAATAAGTTTGTAAACTATTTTAAAAAAATAAAATTTTTGAAATAAGAGAAGGGTAATAAGATACTGTATAAAATGGAATCCCTTTTCTATTTATGAACATATTGATACCTTATAATTGTACTTATAACTCTTTAATATTGAAAAAATCATTACCACAATTAATGATAAAATTGGTTTACCAAGTGCCAAATCTAATTGATAATATTTATAATTATATCTAATCACGTACAAATATTATTAAATTTTTAAAGTATGACTATATACTCTTTATCATTGAAACTATTTTAATTTTTAACCATTTAATAAGATTTAGATAGATATTATATTATAAAAGTTTACGAATTTCCAAAAGTGCCCTGCCAATCACTTATAAAAGGACACCTATTCAAAATTTCTTAAACCACATTGATCAATATATAATATTCCAACCCTTTCCAATTATCTTATAGAAATCCATTTCTATGAATTAATTTCTATTTTATTCTAAAAATTATATTCTAAAGGTTCATAATAAAGGATCTAAATGAATATAATCGAATAAAGGGTATTTGTATTTATCAGTTCATTAAATTTTCATTATTCTTATACATCAAATAAATGTACTTTATATACAGTGAAATACTAAATTAAATTCCAAAAATAATGTTACGTGTTATTATGATTAAGTTAAAAAAATATTAAATATTTTTCCATCCATTTAATATCAAATACATCGATCATGTGTACCTACTTCATACCATCTCCAAAAAGTTGTACAATTCATTTTTTATCACTAGATTAAATTTATAGTTATAAAATGGTTATAATGAATATATAATCTTACAGAATTATAATATCCTATCAACTGTCCAACCTTTAATCAATGGGAAAGAGATAACATCAACTATGCATTCATGTGGACTTCCTCTTCCACAATGTGACTTGATTCATTTTCTATTTATGTTTTATATACATAAAAACAATGATATTTTTAGTAAATATATAAGACATATTTTAATCATCATTAATTTTTATCATTATTTCGGTTCTTAACTACCTCATTTTCAATGTAAGTTTTAATCTCGACATTAATCCCTTTCATTCTCTCATTGATTATTCATCTATAAAATATTATTAATGATTTAAATATAATTTATATTTAATATAAAAATTTTCAATTTAATTGATAGGTACATTATTATTTACCATTATTTTTTTCCATTTGTTGACAAATGAACATTGTGTTCATTCATACGTATAGCCTTGCATCTCCATTAATAGTGTAATTCAATTATATATATATATATATATTAAGGATGATATTAACTATATTTATATTAAATATTAATTATATTTAAATCATTAATAATATTTAATATATGAATAATCAATGACAGAATGAAAGTACTGAATGCTGAGAATAAAACATACATTTAAAATGAAGTAATTAAGAACCGAAATAATGATAAAAATTAATGATTATTACAATATTGTTGATAAAATGTTATAAATGTATCATATATAATATTATATATATGAATATAATTCTGGTATGAAATTATAATATATCAATATTTATAATAGAATTGGAAAAAATTACTTACAATTCAAATTAAACCCGAGGTAAGGGGTTTTGTCTCAATTTCAACTCCATGGGGACCTATTTACTATTATTGACCTACTTATTTTTCTATGTTATATATACTAGAACTTTTATTAATTAAAAATTAATATATATAATAGATCCTAATAATTGAAATTGAAATTTTATTTTATTTTTATATTGGTAGATATTTATACATTACATATGTTTTAAAATATTATTTTACAATATGATTTTTAGGATTTATCTTATTTTAAATTAAAAACAAAATTTTATGTCCTTAATATACTCTATATATTTTATTGTCCTATGAATATTTCGGGATATACCAAACTTTATTCTACATTTTCCTCTCTCTAACACATTATTTGATTCAAATAATGATTAAAATGAGGATAGATATTATTTCATTTTTATCATATTTTCGTCTTCAATATCTATATCTTGAATATATTTTAAATAGATATTTTTTTAATAAAATAATCTATTTATTATAATTTTTTATCATCTACATTTTAAATATTTTAAATGGAAAATTTAAAATGTATTGTAAATTCATCCTTTTTGTCTCAATTTATAATTAGTTTGAAGGAATGTTTCTTCATAACGTATACTATATAATGGATTTTACCACATATATCACCATTTTATCATACTTAGCTTCTTTTAAATATTTTCAAATAAATTACATAGAAAATGGATAAATGAATTATTACATTAAATGTTCAGTACCACTTTTCCAAAGGAATGTACTTTATTACGAAACCTATTTCTCTAATTGATTAATAGTAATCTTTAATATCATAATAATTTTTTTGTCATTAAACTTTTAATGAAACATTCACTTTATTATGATCATTGAAAATTAAATTTATGTTAAATATAAACATTCCATGTATAATTAATATTTTTTTCTTATACTATATACCATTTCAGCATACGATGCATTACAGTAACATATATTTAATTGACTGGGGAAATATTCATGTACTATATTTCATAATTAAAGAAGATATTTATCAATAAGAAAAAAATTTATGAATTTTAGTTAATTTTGAACATCTGAGGGTTACATTAGAAATGTAGTTGTTGGTAGTTTCCAATTATAGTTATCCCCTCAATGCATCAACTGTTCTAAGGAGAATTATCATTCAGCCATAATTATTAATTAGGATTTCTGTGTGTACATAATCATTTTTTTAAATATCATGTAGAAAATATTTAATCCAAAATGATGTCAAGATATTTTAGATCATGATGTCACATATTTTGTTTTCTTTCATTGAGAATCATTCATTGAAATTTATTATACTTTTACATTGATATTAACCATGGATGTATTTCATGTTCAAATTATGGTTTAAATGGATTTTCCTTTTTATTATTTATCTTTCATATTGATTTCAAATTATTTATATATGATAGATTCTATTATACATACACCTCACTAGAAATATAATCTCACCATTTATTATTATTTTTTTCTATAAGATCTAATGATAGATATTATAAATAATATCATGGATTTATGTGTTTTTTTATGATCAGTATTTTATATTTTGTAATATAAAAAATTAATTACGTATCTATCTAGTTATTTAAGACTACTATATTGATCATCATTATGAAATTAGATCACATTTATCTTAAACTGATGTAATAAAGTAAAAATCATCTTTGGGTTACTATTGTTGGATTTCTAAAATATATTCCCTCTTGTACATTATATAATAAAATTATAATTTTTATAATCACGTGTTTCCATGTTTAAAAACATTGCAATCCGTCTCTTTTCAAATATATGTAGGAACCTAATATGAAGACGAATTAGGAGGCCTCATAGAAAAGATAATTAGAGATTAATCCCAACAAAATAGAGAAAACAAAGCTCTTGATCTCACATGATCCAGTAATTAAAATTGACAATAAAATATGAAAATAATATTCACATCCAACAGTTACATATAAAATAAAAATAATTCAAATAAACTAAAAAAACTTATTTTCATATACATTTTCATAATTCACAAAAATTAAACAAAAAAATATAAATTATTTATGATATATGAAATGATATAGGTATAAAAATAATAATTGAATCAATGAATGTATAAACACAAATATTACAAATGAAAATGAACAAAAATAGGAAAATTCTATAAATAAAACTAATCTAAACATAACACCCTTTTTTTGTATTCATTAGTGTAGGTAATTTCAATGATAAATGTTTTTGATAGAATTAATGATAAATAAAATTATATATATAGAATAACAAAAAACATAGCAAAAATATTAATCATATCCAACAGTTATATATAAAATTAAATAAAAAATCTAAAATAATAAAAACAATATAATTTTTTAATGATATTCCTTTGATTTGTTAACTAACTAATGAAAAATGATGGAAAAATTTATGAGACATGAATTTATGGATAAAATCATATGTAAAGGGTTATATAAATCAAACTTCTACATTATAAAAAATTATAAAAATTTGAAATTTATATAAACAAAACTAAAACCACTTTTTATGTTATTAAATATGGATGATAACTAAATTAAAGAAAATTTAAATATTATTTATGTGATGTGGAATGATTTTAGTAGAATAAAGAAACAATTATGTAAATTATTATACAATAATATTTTTTAAATAAAATAATAATTAATAATTAGAATATGATACACAAAAAACCAAAATAAAGAGAGCACATTATATAACAAATTATAAATAGTGTTTAATTGAAATGATAAAAAAATGGTTTCAGAAAAATGACACATGAAATGATATATAGACAAGAGAGAAAACCATATAATATTTTAAATTATAAAATGATCATAACTTTTCTAAAAAATTTATATAATGTATTATTGATTTCTAGAGAACCTAGTTATCATATTTGTTAAAATATATGACTGAAATAAACAATAAAATTATAAATAATATATCCGATAGTTTTTAGTATTTTAAATGATAAATACTAAATAATTATATTTAACCTATAATATTTAGATATTAGTAATGGAATTTTTTCTCGTATTTCAACTTCACTATCATTCTGTATGGACGATAACTTTAAAATTTTGTAATGATTAATATACTCTGATAATTTTTTAAATAAATGTAAGGATATAACATAATTAATTATCATCAAAAAAATTTAACCACTAACATACTATTTTTTCATTGCTAATTGATTTAACCCTAATGATTTTATGGATAAAAAACATATAAATTTTGATTATCATTTTAATTTTAAAAATTCTCTAGTTTTTATTCCAATCTATTCAGATCTACGTTTGTCATTATGAACTCATTATGCTTAATAGTTTTGTTTTCGAAAACACATTTATGGTTGAAGATGTGAAATTGAAATTTAATTTAAATAATATCCCATATATCACAAATAATTCTTTAATAAACCCATGGTTTAGATATTGTGTTATTCTATTTTTCACTCAGTAAATACATTACTTTGTTGAACACTAATACACCCATATTTGAACTGCACATTTATTTTCTATGAATTTTGTATAAAATATATATCCATTAATCACATATACATTCTATGTAATTACAATTATACTTGTATCACTCATTAACCATATTAATGTTATTGGCATATCATTACTAAAATTCATGGAATCATTAAACCCTAAAAAATGTTTTTATTTTCTCAATATGTAGAAACATGTATTTTATCCTTACATTACATTGATTTAACATATTAAAATATTAATTTATATATTAATTATAATCATATGTATTATTTAGAATGTGTAATTGTGCATACATTATTTGGTCACCCAAACGAGACATTATTTTCAATCAACCGATCCAATTTCCCCAAAATCTATTTTTTCATGCGAAGATATAGAGAAACTGATGTGAAAATTTATTAAAAAGTAATCTATAAAAATATATAACAGTTCCTATAATTCTATGAAAATGATATATTCTAGAAGATATGGATTTTTAACATAACCCTCCGTTATTTTCATATAAAATTCAAAAGGATACATCTAAAATAAATATAGAAGACCATAATTGTTTATTTAACATAATAAATGAAAAAAAATTATATAATGATATAAAAAAATTGTGAAATGAATATTTGACATTGAAATATTATGGTGATATAATATTCACTAAATGATTCAATGAAATTTGATAGATTAAGTTTTCACACACGTATTGAAAAAATAACATGCATTGATGATAGTCAATATGAAAAAAGTAATAAAAATTATACACAATGAAAAAGGTAGGAGTTAATAAATTATAACATTATTTTAATGACATCATATTCAAATTAAATTAATCTATATTATTAAAAGTCCTTTTTTATAATTAAACATTAATCTTGAGGTTATTTCATAATATGGAGGCATCTAAGAAAAAACAATTTGTCCCACTTTGATAAAGTTTGAAATGGTGCATTTAATTTTGTTAATTTTCCTATATGAGTAGGATATAATAATTAACATACTCTATAGAATAGTATTTCTAATCTTTTATTGAAACCATCTATAGATTTTCATTTAATATATATCAATATTCCAATTAAACAGTCATATATATTATTCTAAACATTTTTCATGTCAATTTTTTTAAATATATTATGTATCTAGTATGAATGTTTCAAAAATATTTATCATTTCATCTATATATTTATACAATTTAAAAATCATTATTCCTTTCAAAAAGTATACATCAATGTTTTTCCTTGTCTTAGAAAAAATGAGAAGAAAATGTATTTTGTGAAATAGAAAACATTTTTGAGTTTGTTAATATACTTTCATATCAAAATTAAGAGTGATAATTTTGTATAATCCATCAATGAAACATGAAAAAAAATCCTCTGATGTTTTATATAATAACATGAATTATATTCATTATAAATTAGTCAAACATTATTTTCCTTAGTCCTATATCCAGAATATTTTCTATACGGTAGAATTTAATTTATATTGAATAAAACTATTTCATGAAACTAAATATATTGATTTTTATAATAATCATACACACTGATATCATCCTCTTATATAAGTTTAAAAACACCAATTATGGGTGATATGAAATCAAAAATATCATTTTCAAATTGTTTTTTCAATAAATCATTAAAATGAACATGATATATTTTAATTTCACACAATATTTAGTAGATAAGTATTAAATTACCAAAAAACATTCCATTTAATATTTTATATAATATGACATTGATATGGATTCATTACAGTTTTTTAAAATACATCTATGATATTTCTAACAAACATTATGAATATGAGAAATTATACATTCATTTGCTACCATTATAAATAATATGTACGATTAAATTATATTTGCTAGGATATTTAATTTTCTATAACCATATCAAAAAAATTCATCATTCAAATATGAAAATAATTATTTTAAAATAAGAATAATAAGAATATATGAAATTTTTACTTTTTCTGTATTACAACATGGAATAACAAATAAATTATCCTGTGATTTTTCTTTAATCATATACATGGATTTCCAGTATTTTGAAAACACTGAAATGTTTACACATTACTTCTTATATAAAAAAATATACTGGGTAGGGATATATCTTCTTATATAGAAATATGATTAGAGATAATATTTGTTATATCGTTATAATTAAAATGAATCATAGCATTATATTTAAAATTGTTTTTGTTCAATATATTTAAAAACTCTATAAATTTTTATCAATTCGTCGATTATGAGATTTCTAGTTAATAATCTTAACACAATGCATAAAATCTGTAAAATCTATCTGAACTATATATAGTGGATTTTAGACATCATTATACTGGTGGACACTCATTTGTGGAATCTTTATTTCTTTTAATTAAATATGAAAAATAATTTCATTATTTTAATCAAAGATATATTTTTTAAATTTTATATAAACATTATATATTGAACTATACCCAATCTCGACATTAAAAATCCATTGAATTTAATTTGGATTAAAAAATATTGAAATAAAATAATATATGATATTTATTCATTTAAATTTTTTCATGTAAAAAAATTTCATCCATGCATAAAAAATAGCTAATTTTTTAGAGAAAATTAAATTGATACTTCAAAAAAAATATTATCCCCTTCATCATATTAATATCTTGTTTACCATGTAGTATTACAACAATGATTCATTATCACCAATAACAAATATTAATGAATGAATATAACTCAATATATTTTGAAATTAAAATTGAAATTTACATTATAAAAAACTATATTAAATAAAATCGTTAGGTGATAACAAATAATCAAAAATATATAATATATATATATATATAAATTTTTTTTTAAAATAATACATCATTGTGATCACTATGATTTAGTTTCAACGAAAAAAATAATTTCAAACTAAAAAATTTAAAAAAAAACAAAAACAAATTCTGACAAAATTATCAACAAATAATATAATGAAATACTATTTCACAATCAAAAGAGAAACATGATAAAGAATTAAAAAATATATCTTATACCAAGACACATTAGAAGAAACCCAGAAATAGAATCATTTAAGTTACTCACACAATTAAGAAAATTAAATTCACAATTCATGTCCCAAAAAAATAATAAAAAACCCTATCAGCGAGACAATTTACTATAGTCATTATCCCACAATAACTATTGAAAAATAATCGATACAAAAAATAGAAAATATATAACATGATGGCCAAAAAAGGATTGAAAAATGAGGGTTTATATCATGACTCCAACACTACCTTAGGCGGTGAATATTTTTAACTAATCCTATGTGTCTCCTATGAATACCCTGTTTTCCTACCCATCACCCCAAATTATATTACCCCCATGTGGTATCATATCAGAATAATGGATATCCACATTGGCCAATGGATGTTCATTTTTGTGTTTTTTCTCACTCACACCCACCAGGAAACCTCAAGAAAGTCACCCATCGTGATCACCAATATAGGGGAAATCAGGTTTGACTTAGAAGTTCTAATTAAGTATTATAACCAAAAGGAAATGTTTGAATTTTTGACAGCAGTAGTATCATTTACCATTTTAATCCATGTATTTATGTGGGTGCTACACCAATCCGTCATTAAATCAAAACACTGACATTGTGGAATCAATTGTGTAATATGTTTTTTATGGGTGAAAACCATGTATTTATAGTTTACCACTAGGGTAAAATTACTAGGTTCATGGATCAAGGTATATTGAGTAATGAAAAATGTAATTATATCCAATATCCATCTAAAAGTGTAGATGACAAACATGTGTTTTAGGTTTGGGGTCCACAATGAGAGTTTTGTTCTTTAATATGGTGGATGCGAACACCCATGGAATAATAATACCTAGTATACTAAATGTTACTACACATGAAAACATGTGGAACATTTTATTTTAGAATTTTAACTTATTTTATATCTACATAATATAACTCTTGGCCTCGAGTAAGGGAATGATGGGTTACATCCATTGATATTTCATTGGGTATGTGTTTGTGAGGTAAAAAACTGAAAGAACATGTTTTGGCTTATTGGAAAAAGAATTAGTTTGATAGGTGACCAACATTGGTAATAGGGTGTGATGTTTTGGAATGAGAACAAAAGTATTATATGATACCAATGGTGTTATATGACCAGGATCATGGACACGGGAATGTTGGGTAAAGAAAATTGGTATTAATCCTTGGTTATTCTTAGTAGTGGGATGTTGGTAGGAAAAAGATTTGTTTTTCAGAACACGAGTTCTAGGTCTTCTTGATTTTTGAGAAATATCTTTCCATGAAGAGAATAATTCTTCCATGGGATGCTAGAATGTGAGTATCCTTGATTGAGTATTTTGATATTGATATCAGTTTTAGGTTCATGTTTTCTGGTTTGACATAGATTGATGTTTTGTCTAATAATTTATCCTCTTCTTAAAATCTAGTAATATGCTTTCAATATATTTACCATGACTTCCAAAATAATGGGAAATGGAAAATAATAAATTTAATATTCACATATATAATAAATACCAAGAATATCATGTAATTAGTATGTGATGTAGACTAAAATACATGAGATGTCTAGAAAATAGTTCCTGAGGTGTATCCCGGAGTTGAAGGAGACATGAATCGACAAAAAGAGTAAATAAATGATAAACCACCATAAGTTTTGTTTACTAATGAACCTCAAAATGCTCATTATTTTCTAGTTTCAACTAATAATGACTATTAGTATAATAATTCATCATATTTTTATAATTTAGTTATATGAATCTTAGAATAAATCAAAAAATTCCTAAGGAGGGTACAGATGATATTCCATAATGTAATTTCTATTTAGATAAGAAACTTTTAGGCTATATAGTGAATGTACTTCATTTTATAGACAATAATTTTTTGCAGGTACAAAACATAGTTGTTGAGGTGAATACAAGCGATCAAAAAGATGTTTATCAATCTCAAGAGTTACTGAAAGAGACAACACTATCTTTTAAGGGTATGAATGATCCACATGAGGTGTATAAATGGATTGATTAGATCAATCGGATCTTAAACTTCATATATAAACATGATAATAAGTGCGTAATTTGCGCATTTTCTAGACAAGTTTTACTTAGTATGAAATGGTGGGATTCCATTGCATAGATAGATATCAACGTAAGATTTGACTAGAAGGGTTTCACTATACTCTTCTTTGTACTATTATGGATAGAGTCTAATGATAAAAAGTCTTATATGGTTCCTCTATTTGTAGCATTAATTAAACCCATTGTTGAAATACACCAATTATTTTTCTGAGTAGGTTTTTCTCTCCATATGATATAATGAATGATCATATGAAAGATTATTTGTTATTATAGTGTTTGCAAATAGATATCAATTTTTTATATTTTTTGATGGAATATTTTTAACCATAATGAGATATAAGATATATATATGATGTCATAGTTAAATATGGAATAAAATATTTACTTTCACAGATCTTCTATTCTACCCAATGGAATCATTAGTGGAGCGAATAGATAGAATAAAAAGTGACATGGTAATCACATGAGTGGTGGAGTCCGTTCTTTATATCCAAACTCAACTACACCACCATTTATATCCACTATTGTACCCCAAACATGATATTAGTATAGAATTTTGTGGAATATATGTCTATTGTTTTCCATTCACGTGATTGTATTCGTTGTCTGTGGCTTCTACATCTATCTACAATGATCCCATCAGGGAATTTAAATACCTTGTTATATTACATTTTCGTATACTCTAATAGACACTAAAAAATATTAATAAGACTCATGTATTAGAGGAATCAACCCATAGTCACTAGTAGTGTAGATACATAAAATATTGGGAGAGTTTATGGTGGATTTTGATTCATATCTAGTGATAGTGAGATCTACCTTTTTTCATCCTCTATGGGGACTTCGTTACCTAAAATGGGTTCCTACTACTCGTTTATATCTACCGATATTGTTGATGTGTTGAAACATCTAATACAACTCATGTATATTTTTCAATATCAATAATCACCTCTTGAAAAGTTTATAGTTCTAGGGTTTTATTTTCCATATTATTCGCTTTCAATAATTATTATGACTTAGTCTGGTACTTCCTTGTTCTTTATATAGATCTATTTGACCTCATCATCATGATGGATTGGCCTTTATATCATCCTGATGATTTTTATTATTATCATCTATTTGTCTCATTTTATTTTTTCGATGGGAGAAATCAGTTTTTTAGGGTGAGTGGGATCTGAGTTCTCATCAGGTACGACCTTCCCACCAATAAATTGGTTCTTTGTTATCTATAGTTTTAGTTGAGACCAATGTCATTTTAATTATTTGTGATATTCCTTTTCATTTTAGGGACTTCATTATTATTTTTCTATAAAACTTATGATGTCTCCCTAAAAATATCATGTTGGATATCACAATTGATATAGTGTTCGGTACACAACCAATATCTCAAGTAGATTTGAGAGTACACATGATTCAGTTGGATGATCAGATATGGAATGAATTTATTTTCTATAGTGTTTATCTAGTAAAATACCAAGGGATATTTTCCAAGATGGAATATTCTTCTATTTGATTGTGTGTGGACTACATGATATTAAACCATGTGAATGTTAAGAAAATGTATTTTTTTCGAGAGTGGATGATTTTGTTGACAATTTAAATTGTGATAGTGGTTTTTGGGGATCGATCTTAAGTCATGTTACCACTTACTCATAGTTCGGGAGTTTGATATAAAATATATGAATATTAAGATCAGTTATTGAAATTATTATTTTATTATTATTTATGTTTCTATAATAATGAACCTATAGTTTTTATTTCTCTTATGAATAAATTATATCATTAGTATGTGGAAACCTTCAATGTTGGGATTAAAAATGAGATTTGGGTTTCCAACTTTTGAGTGTGAGTATGATCACCGTCAAGGTCTAGTTTTGGAATCTTGAAGATAATCTATACATAAGAAAATACCACTTCATTCAATAAATAGATAAAAAAATGATCTTCTAGGGGAACTTGATTTCTAGGAATGGATAAGCAGTTTATCCTAATAAGGTGATGGCTATATTGTCAATAGAGGAGTAATGAAACATATTTTGGATTTTTAGAATCTTTATACATGTTGGAAACTATCAATTATATATCCTAGATTAATCAAAGGTGGTGTCACCACTAACTGCCCCAATTGGGAATTGGTGATTTTAAAATTTGATCATAAGTGTAATTTTTTTATTGAATATTTAAAATAAATTCTGGTTGTGTTTCATATTCTAATCATACCTGATCTTGGTAATGGGTTAGTTTTGTTATGGAATTTATATGGTGTCTGGGTTTTCTTCTTAAATATGATAAACATATTTTTTTACTTATTGATATTTTTAACACTGTAATAATAATAATGACTACTTCACTCAATATTTTTAGTTGATCACAATTATATATGCACAGAAGTGTTGGACATACTATCTTTTTGGGGTTAGGTTCATAGTAATTTATAACCAGAAGATTTTGAGTTATATCTTTTCCAAGAAATACAAGATCATATTTTATGGAGGTGGTTGGAACAAATTTATACCTTCAACATCAACATCATATACTTTCTGGGGAGGGGTAATTTCATCATATATAGTATAAGAAGAAATGTAGCATCGCATGTTATCTTAAATAAATAGATGAGTTGAACCTATTTGGATGATTCACTCAGTTAAATATGGATTCTCAAAAGGATGGTTTGGATATGGTTGTGAATAGTATTAGTCTATTATCATCTCTCCTTGATTAAATTACATATAATTTGTAGTTTCATGATGATCCAAGAGGAATTAGAGAAACCAATTATTTTTTGCTACACCATTTATTGATATTCTCTCCGATATGATGTTATTCTTCACTTTTGTGATCTGTTTTTCATCCAGATATCGCAGAGATGTTAATTTTTTTAACAAAAAATTTTTAGTCATGGTTTTATAATATGGGAACTATGGTGATATATTATGATATTAGATGATTATTTGGGGTTTGTGTATAAATCTCAAAATTTTATATTATTTCAATCACAACTACACCAGCAAACATATAAAGGTACACCGTCTGATTTTTTTGGATTTTTACAACATATTTTGGAGCATGTTTTGAAATGGGATAATGTTCCCAATTATTTGGTTTGGGAGTTTCCATATACACCATTATAGATCATTTCTATATAGTTAGTGGTTGATAAGATAAATAAGAAATCTAATTTTATTTTATTCTGGTAAAACATTTTTGTTGAAGATCTAGGTAAGTTATATGTGTGAAAGGTTGTGAGTATACATGGTGTTCCCCATAAATTTTTCATATCATGATCTCATGATTACTTATTAGTTTTATAATAATTTCCTTAAGGTGATGAATAATTATGTTTTCTTGGGATCTTAATAAAAACAGTGGAGGACAATCATATTGAGTATGTTATTGATATCATAGAGGATGTGATTTATGCCTAAATTTTTTATTGTAGTGGATAAAAGGATAAATAAATAGAACTATTAGAGACTACGTATAACTTTAATAATTATTCATTGATTAATAGTGTTCCCTTTGATAAATTTTGAGGTTTTTTGTGGAAATCACATCCTTGTTAGGAGAGGTTGGTGAGCCTATCATTTGGGACTGTGTCTTTTTGAGGAGACATAAGTGAGTATTAATGATATATAGTTACATCTGGTTATAGCCCAGAGTCAATGGAAAATATATATGGATCATATATGCCATCCTAGGTAGTTTTCTATATTAAGAATTTTTTCCAAAATGATTCCCTCCATTTGGGTTTTAGTCATCTTGGGAAAGAAGAAATGATATCTTTGAGATTTGTTGGGTCGTTTTCTGTCAAAACTAATATTTGTCATTTTTTATCATATGGAATTACTATCATAGTTGATAGGAATTCATGATGTTTTCCAGATATCTCAACTCAATTTTTACCATCCTAACAAATCTCATGTTTTCATAAAGGATGATATTGAGTTAGAGCTAAAAGTTCCAGTTGTATAGAAACTAGTTGAAATATTTTATTCTCATATGAATGTATCATGGGGGAAGTGAAATTTTTTATCAGAGTTATATATAAATACTGACTATATTATTTTGAGACTTATGAGTGTGTATATTTGGTGAGGAAGAAATGACAGAACCTCTTTCTAGAGAAACATTCTTCCACAAGACATATTAGGGACGAAATGTCTTATGGAAGGGATATTGTTACATCATTGATTTTGGGATATTCTATTTCTAATTTTATGTTTTTTTTAGTTGTAAAGGATTTTGGATCTATTTTTGTTTGATTTTGAATATATTGAGGTGTGGACATCATGATGGACACATTTATATCATATGTTATAGCTAATGGAAAAAGTCTATTACTTCACTATATTCCTAATAAGGATTATGACACAATAATCATGTAAAAAATTAAAATTCTTTTAACATTGTAAATTAATTTAATTTAATTAGACAAAATTTTAATCCATAAAACCAACAATATAGGTAATCATAAGTTAATTCAACGTGTTTAAATTGAATATGAAATATTGGATATTTATTCCATAAATGTGGTTTTTAAACCGTAAATCCTTATTCCATGTAGGCTCTAGTCAGATTACATGTTTACTTTTTCTCATTCATTATACACAATGGTTCATCCATTACACCATGGGTATCATTACATTCAGTTTTGTGTATCCCATATCTTTGTGAATCATTTCATTCTATATTTTTTGTCCATTTATTTTTTTTTCACTTCTATGTGTTAGGTTTTCGTTATAATGCTTCATTACAATTTTCCACAATATTAAGATAGAACAAAGTTTGGTATTCATTTACCCTAGAGTTACAAATTTATCTTTTAAACATCTTCTTTTTTATATTCTTCTTAGGGTGATCTTTATTAGTTATGGTGAGGTGGTTTGTGTTCTTTGGGGTATGTTATGATATACCCTATTCATCACTGGTATTGTTTGTGGAATATTAAAATTAGATGTGGAAATGTATTATCGGTCTTGCATTATTGTCTTTGTGTTCCATCATATGTCAGTGGACCTTGTTACGAGAATACATAAATTGATTTTGGTGTAGGTGGTTTCATTACTATCCATTGTTTAATGAACCATTATTGGTCCATTTTTTTAAAAAAATAATTGTAAATGAAGTATTATTATTATGTGTGGTTAAATTTATTTTTAATAAATGATGGGGTTTCTAATGATTTGGAAGAACAAAAATGGGAGGAATAGAGAGAATTCAGAAATGGGTTTTTAATGAAGGTTTGATGGAATGAAATGGTTTTTTGAAACTGATTATTAAATTATATTATTAAATGTATTGTTAAATTTATTACATGGGAAACCATGGGTTCAAATGTAGAAGGTTTATCATTGGTCCAACACCCATTTTACATTGGGGGGGGGGGGTTCACTCATTTTGTGTTCCTCTAATACCTACTGATTTTGTTCAAGGGATATGATATTGAAATTATTGGGGAGTTCACTAATTGTGTAATCCTCTTATCCATATGAATATTATTCTAGGGTATTTAGTGTTCACAAATAATTGATTGTGGAAAAAAATAGTCTTTTATGTAGTCATGTTTTGATCCGTAACATATTTACTTTTTTACATTGGATTTTTATTGAACTGGATTTCTTATACATGTTTTTATAATGATAAATATTTATAGAAATTATCCATTGAAACACTTTTTCAAGGAGTACTTTTGAATGATGGATAATGGGAAATATATATTACTATTTTATATAATAATAATTCAATACTTTTCATTCCATGATTTTTTGAAAACAGTATACTTGGATTGTTATTATAGAGAATTTATATAGAACACCTAGTTAGAGACCTGCTAAGTATTTTTATATCACAACTCGCATACCCCTTTAGCAGTGTCTAGACCAGGTTATATATTATAATATATGAAAACTAATTCCACCATAATGAGGTTGTGAGGTTTATATCAACTCAATATGGATAGCTTGTTGTGATATGATGTTCCATTTACCATATTATCACATAGAATAGTTATTATATTTTTGTCATTATACTTTCATAATAGAATTGTACATTGGATGTTTTTTAAATATACTTAGTGTGTATCACGTTTTGTATTTTCGTCGTTAAAACATGATTTTTTGGTTGTCCTTCCACTATTTATTTCTTCCATTTACTTATATTAAATTTATTATACTTCGGGTTTTGTGAAATCGTTCCCCTATGTTTTTGATCATGCCTGGGTACTAATTTCAAATACATGGGGATAAATAATACCCTTTGGGTATATATAATATCAATCCAGGTTCTAGTTTGTGAGGCTATCTTGGGTGGGTTCTATATTATTTATCATTTTTTTCTAGATAAGAAATCAAATGGGGTCATGAAAATAAAATAATGTGAAAATTTGGGTGACAAAGCAATTTAATTAATCATTTTGTCCAAAATATATTTTTATAACATATATCATAAATTAGTTCTCCAAATTAATTATATAATAACTCATCTTTAAAATTATTTTTTCATAACTATTATGCTATAGCTAATATAAAAATTAATATTAACCCAGGTTATGAATAATTGATGTTATAATTTCACAATTTTAAATATTTTATTTTTTAGTTCTACCGATTTACAAATATTAAAATTAAAAAAATACTAATTTTTTTACATTTTATCATACATAGCAAGATTCATCTAAGTAATAATGAAGTTTTATATTATATATAACCTTAGAGTGACACTCCTTTGTAATAGAAATTTTCTGTCACAAGCCCCTCCCTTCATAATGAACCCCTCCTCAGATGGAAACATGAGAAGGGAGATAATGACCCCCCGAGTCCCTCCACTAGTATGCCCCCGGTTGGTGATTACCACTGAGGGTATAATAAATACACAAATGTGAGGAATTACATTCTAAGAGAACACATGTGAAAGAGAGAGATAAGATAGCCACCAACCAACTCCAACTCAGATTACAATATAGATGAAATACCAACTACACATATGTAATGTCATGTAAAAAATACTACAACTGAAAGGGAAAACTGCAAGTACCAAAAGAATGTAAAAAAGAATACCAACCATGAATCTCATACTGCTCATGTAACCCCAATCTAGTAGTAACCAGCCTGATCTATAACTTTCTTCAAGTGACAAGAAAAAACTGTATATATGTAAATACTGTGAGTATAATAGTATACTCAATACAGTCCTCCTCGTAGCCATTCCTTCAAAAGTAAAAAAAGCATCCTAAAGCACAATAAAGAACAAGTGAAACTAACTCATCACCTAAACATTTATAAAATGTTCCCAGCATCACCATGGAGACTATCAACATGTTTCGCATACAAGAGTATAAAATATAATAAATTATTTCAAGGGTACCCCACTACCAAATACTTACCTGTTTTCCACTTCTCCACAACGTCGCACGTCCTATTGCATCTCTCTCTAAAATCCATGCTTGCAAACACTTGGGAGAAGCACCACAATATTAACCTCATGCAGCACAGCCACCCCACCCATGTAACGAAAGTAACCTTGTTGTTTCTGGGAGCCACCATACCTCGCATACCATGTATCACACATCAGGTATTAAACCTCAAGCCATTATATCCCATACACCAAGTAAGGATCCTCAATCTATCCCAGCCTATACCTGATACACATATAGAAAACCATAAGAAACTAATTCCAAAATATATGTGTGTGAATAATAACAATCCATTACATCACTCTACACACATATGTTGGGAAAACTATCCAATGTGAATACCATCACAAGTAACTACCAAGAGAAGGGAGTAGGGCCAAAAGGGGTATTCATCCATTCATCCTCCCACCATAATTTTTGGGGAAAAAACCCCACACTCTTTATAAAACCCCAAAAATCTTCCATCATTTACCATCTATGTCGAAGACTGTTGTCATTCTTTTTCAACGATCATGTCTTCTTTAGGATCTTTCAAAGGCTTTGGTATCATTGTTTTTGGATGCTAGGAATGTTATCTCCTAGATACATTGGCCCTTTTGAGATACAATAATGGGTTATAGAGGTGGCATATCGATTGGTATTACCACCACAGTTTAGTTCTGTATATAATATGTTCTATGTATCCTAGTTGATAACGGATCCCACGGACCTGGACCATGTGATCAGATGGGATAATGCTGACCTAGAACTAGATACATTGTTGGTACATATCAATGTGCGGATCATGGATAGATAAGATAAAGTCTTGCATGTGAAAAGCATTTTCCTAGTGTGGGTTTTATGGAAACATGGTCATATTCAGGAAGAGACATTAGAATTTGAGAATAAAATGAAAGAAAAGTGGTTGTAACTCTTTTTGTCCAGTGAGGTTTCTCTACTTTCCGAGGATGGAAAGACCAATGGTGGGTACAATGTAGTACCCCCAGTTTTAGGTACATAAGCCTTTCCTCATGTTTTTAATGTAAAAGAGGTGTTTTTTCTAAATAGTGTTTCATTGAGAGAGTTTCCTTAAAATAGAGAGTGTCCATAAAATAAAGAGTTTCAATAAAATAGAGTGTTTCCATAAAATAGATATTTTTCCATAAAATAGAGTGTTTCAATAAAATATAGAGTTACCATAATATAAAGAGTTTCAATAAATTTGGTTGTTTCGATAATGTTGGTTGTTTCCATAAAGTGGGTTGTTTCTATAAACTGGGGTGTTTCAATGGAGTGGGTTGTTTCTATAAAGTGTGGGGTTTCCATAAAGTGGAATCTTTCCATAAATAATTTGTTTCCTTAAAAATGTTAAGGGTGAAGGACAGGAGAGTTTGGGGGTTTTATAAGGAGTGTTGGGACCAAATGTAGGGTCACACGATCCACACACGGTTGTCTCAAACTGTGTAGTAAAACCTTGCACAGAGGTCAAATCTAAATCATATTTTCTTGGATATTACTCATTTTTTCTCTATATATTTCGTTTTAGCTTCCAAACTTCTTTATTTCGAGATTAAACTCCTTAGAAGGTTGGAGAAACATCCTCACATGAGTTGGATCCAACCTAGAGCTTTCCCTTGGTGATTTCAAGTCTGGTTCTTGAGGTGTGTCACTATACTTTCATTATTTGTCATGTTTTATTAACTCTGCTTAGATTTGCTTCTCTGAAATCCATTCATTCTCAAATCTGAACGTAATGAGGGTATAAATACATTTTCGGATGCCAAATAATTCAATGTTGAGTTGTGATCTTTCTTGGAGAATAGAACTGTGGTTGTTCTTAGAGAATCGACTCGCCTTCTTGTGTATTTTTCGTCTGTTGTCATGTTTCGTCCAAATCATCAAGGTAGGTGGCTTCACTCTCATATCCTCTTGGAGGAATTGATTTTCTTAGATGAAAAATGGTTTATTGATTTTGAAATTCATGGAAAAATCATCATTTGTGACGATTTATGGTTTTTTTTGAAATTGTGTGATCTTGGTTAATAGTTGTGCAATGGGGGTTTAGTTTCATGAATTTTAAATGAAGATTTTAAAATATGGATTTTCTAGAATTTCTAAATGGTTGATGAAAAATGGGTTTTCAATATTAATTTATTTCAATAAAAATGGAGTTTTATTGAAATTTATTGTTATTCTAATGGTTTGTCATTGATGTGATGTTGACGAAAATGGGTTTCAATAAAAAGGTGTTTTTATTGAAGGGGTTGTTTTTGCATGATCGTTGGGAATATGTGGTGAGTGTTAATTTAACATATAAGGCTTTTGGTTGATATATGACCTTTTTCTTGGTTCTGAATGGTTAATGGTGCTTGGGATGTTGAATATATCGGTCTTGGTTGAAATATGACCTTATGCTAAGTGACAAAGGGTTAATGGCACAAGAGAAATGGATACCTTCTGATGACATGGTCGATCAACGAGAAAAGGCTCATGAGTATGTCACAAGGTAGCATGCATGGTTGGTTTCATGGTTTTGATGAATTATTGGGTATTCTGATAAAGAGATATTTTGAAATTGTTGTAAATATTGTTTAGTTATTTTTTGGGAAAAATATCTTGCTGGGAAAATTGGATTCTATTGCAAATATATTCTTTTGGTAATGAATGGTTTTGGAATCTTGTTTATATTTAGTTATAAACTATTTTTGAGAAATTTTTTTATATAAATTGTTTTATATAATTGTTTCTAACTCTTTTATCCTTGTTTCCTGAGTAGGGAATTCATTAGGGAAAACATACTATGTTTTATACTCACCCATGCTTTCAAAAATTAGTGCTTTAGCAGATGCTATCATCTGGGACTTGGGAAAAGGTAATGTTTCACACATGTATAACACTACCTCATAATATTTGGGATGTTCAAGGATTTCGGAATGTTGATCTTTTGGATCATGGAGTTTGAGGTCTTTTGAGAGTCTTGTATAGTTTATCTACTATGTACTTTGATACTTGGTTATTCTTCCGTTGTTGCTTAATTTGATGTTGTTTTGAGATACACGAAGTTATTGAGTTGTCTTTCATTAGTTCTTGAAACATATAGTGAATGTTTTGGTATGGCTGGTAGGTTTATTGGTTTATTCCTTAAGGGTAAATCGTCCCCACTTGAATTTGAAACCCTTCGGAATTTATTTCCAGCCTTTGGCATCCTGGGGATGTTGATTAAGTCCTAGTAATGACTTGTTGTACTCTCATGCCAATGAGATTTGGCGGGTCATTATAATAACTCAGAAACCTACTAGGAATTATCTTTTTATCAAACAACGGATTATTTAATCCATCTCAAATTAACAGATTTATTATTTATAGGGTCAAACTATGGATAACCTAAACAATAATCATTCAAAAATAATTAAATGTGCTTACTGTATAAGTTTTATTAACATAAAGTTATAGCATCAAAAACCTGATTCTTTTACATGACTCTTTATTTTTGAAATATAATTAAAATTAATGTTAGTTTATTTGCGTTACAAATTTCCATCATGAACAAATGTCTAAACAATGAAATCATAGATATCACACTATCTAGAAAAACAAGATGCACTATTATATAATCGATATAAATTAATTTATCTAGATAAAATATTTATTATCTAAATTCCATTGTGATCATGTTGGAAAAATCCACCCAAGGATGATGCAACGTGATGTCCCCAATCAACACCAAAGAAAACACCATAATATAGGACTTATGGGCTTTGAATTAGCCTTAAATCCCTTAAAATAAGTCCTAGAATGTGATTTACATCCAAGAAAACATCAAAGGAAAGAACTTGTAGGATGCTAGAAACATTGTACAGATACTCGACCCTAGAAACAATGTACACTTATCGATGCACGAAACATTGTACACCTACCGATGCTGGAATCATTGTACACCTACCGATTCTAGAAACACTATATATGCCTACCGATGGAGGAATCATTGTACGCCTACCGATGCTGGAAACAATATACTACTGATGCTAGAAAAACCGCACACCTATTGATGATGGAAGCATTGTACACATACCAATCCTTGAAACATTTTACACTTATAGATTTTGGACACACTCTAATCCTACCGATGCTGGAAACAATATACATTGAACGATGATGAAAACACTATTCCCAGAATTGGAAATTTGTAAAAATGTTTGGGATAACTCATATGGGCCTCCCAGTGCACCTCACACACCAGATTTCAAACAATTTAATGGAACAAAGAGGTCTGGTCCATTTCATCAGATACCTATCAAAACATTCTCATTCTCAAGAATTCAAATCCAACCTTAAATGAGACAAACAAGTGCTCCAAACAACCACTCATAAAGATACCATTCAAAATATTTCAAGCCACCACAATTAACAAACGAAATTCAACTCATAATAATAAATGGTCTACATCAACATTGTGAACATCGTCACATGAGAAGAGTTAAAAATAAAACATCTCGGGTTACTAAGAACATTTCTACAACTCATGTTCGCATGTGCTCTCCTCCACGCCACCATATCACCTTAAGACACAAACCAATGGGATAGAAGACTAGCACAAAACCTTCTGTTTTTGGTCTTGGATCTCCACATGCCACTCCTCGAAGGTCACATCATCATCAATATTGACCTCTCCCAAATCAAGGACATGGGAGTCATCATGAAGATAATGATGGAGGTGTGAAACACAAAAAACATCATGTATCCGACTCATCTACATGGGAAGTATTACTCGATATTCCATTTCTCGAACATGATCCAACACCTCAAATGGAACAAAACCCCATGGAGACAACATACTACCATGACCGAAATTTGATTTCCCATGATGGGGAGTTACCTTAAAAAACCCATGATCCCCAACAACAAACTCCACAGGTCACTTACTTTGATCGAGATGTGATTTATGATGATCCTACGCCATCTTCATCTTCTCATGAATCCCTTGAACAATCTCTTTCATATTCTACAGTAGATTTGGTCTGAGAATTGTTGACTCTTTGACTCCAGTCTATCACAACAGAGAACAGAAAGGTCGGCCATAAAAGGATTCAAACAATGCCACACCAATTGTAGAGTGAAAACTATTATAGTAAAAGAATTCCACTAATGGTAAGAGCATCATCCACAAACTTCAAAAATCTAGGACACTGGAGCGCCACATGTCATCAAGAGTCTGGATGGGTTTCTCTATCCAACCATTTGTATGTCAATGAAAATAAGTACTATGATGTAAATGAGAACCAAAAGCATGATTTTGGAAAAAAACTCCAAAAATAGAGTGAAGATTCTCTACATGATCCTCCTCATATGTGGACTGAACAAGTATTTTCTCGATGAAACCTACCATGAAATTATATTGGATCTCGTAGAATAAATAATTCAGCAATCCCTTTAACACAGTTGATGAATTTTTCACACCGAATGACATTACAATGAAATTGTAATGTCCAAGAAGAAAACATAAAGCAGTCTTTGGAATTACCTCATCCTTTACATAGATCTGAGGATATCCTGATCATAATTTGATCTTTGAGAACCATCTTGAACCATTTAGTTGACCAAATAAAGCTTCAATCCCTGGAAGAGGATTGTAATTCATCACTATCACATTGTTTACGAAATGATAATCGATAAACAACTACAAACTGCCATCATTCTTCTTCATGAACCAAACTGGTGCACCCCACAGTGACATGATTGGCTGAACAAAACCGCATTATAACATACCATCACATTGTATATGCAGATCATGTAACTCAGAAGGGTCCATCCTATATGGATACATATAGATAAGAGACTCTCCATGTTGTAGCTCAATCCCAAATTCAATCTATCATTGATAGGGTAATGCTAGAACCTCTTATGGAATGTCATAAGGGTATTATTCTACAACCCTTGGAAATTCCAACTACTAAACCTCTAAATAACACTGCATCAAGATCATTAATCTAGGATGATTAGGAAAGAACATGATTCTAACCCATTTGAGGGTCTTGATCACCAAAATACAAAGTATGCTCTTCATCTTCATCAATGAACACTACCTTCCTTCTAAATCAGACTATGATATCCTAAACTAAATTAAACCACTCCATTCTGAGGATGACATAATTTGGTTATATTCATAAACATAGGAAATCTACACAAGAGTGGGGCACCCTAATACTAGCTCAAAATCTCTAAATACTTCAAACAAGTTAGCTAGACCTCCAATTGGTATAGTCAATGCCAAGGGAACATGAAGACCCTCTAACTCAAGTCCCAATGCATGGAAAAGGGATGGTGATATGAAAGAGTGTGTCACTCTTGAATCAATAAAGGTATAAACCCTATTATCAAACAAGAAAAGTGTACCATGAATGAAATATGGATCGTATGGAGATGGAAACACTAAATCATGATGTTGGCCATGACCTCCTCCATGACCACTCTGACCATGCTAATGACAACCACAACAGATACACACTTTTCTTTGAGGATGGGGAGTATCAAGGGTCCATCCTATTGCTTTCCAATCATCTCACTGCTGATCTAAAGCTGGTGCTATCTACTGCAGATGCCATGGCTTGAATTACCTCAACGGAGGAACCTGGAGCGGAATAGTTGTTGTATGATGACTGCTCCGAATGTTCAGGCCCTCTCGCTAATGATGACCTCATCCTCCACAAGAAAACGAAGAACCCGATCCCTTTGCATATTATTGAGATCCACTTTTACCAGAGAAATGATATGGTGAGTGCTTGGACCTACCCCCCACCAAACAGAAATTATTTTTCCATAAAAATTGAGAAACTAGGACCAAAACTATGCTTCATGATGAATCATGATGTCTCCCCTTTTGTGAAGATTCGGTTTGGGCCAATGACTTCTAGAAAACCAATTACCTTCACCAGCACCTTAATAATAATGATGCATGATCCCTTCCTAGGTCTCCACCCTACAACTACTATAACATCATTTAGTAGTCACTGTAAACATATGGTTTCATGCATCAAATCGCAGGGGTCCTAAATGCCTATGTCTCATCCAGTCCCCAATGTTTACATTACTTGATAAACATATCTGGCACTATTTCCCTACCATGCCTTGTAACCCCACAGGTGCCTAACACCAAACTACATACTATCCCCCATCTAGAGCTCTAATACCACTCTCTTGTGACATCATCCACACAAGGTGTACTCTAGTAGGCAGTCAATGTTAGAAGATATATAGTAACCCTTTAGTCGATCTTCTTATAGTCCCCGTGTTGGTGACTAGCACCAAGGGTAGAGTACACACACAAATGAGAGTTTTTACCCTCTAATAGATCACGTGAGAATGAGAGATATAAGAGATACACCAACCAACTCGAAGTCATACTATAATATAAAATAAATCAAAAGTGAAAATATGTAATTCCATGAAAAAAATACTACAACTGAATGGTAAAAATGTATGTACCATCCTAATATCAAACCATCTCCAAGTGACCTGATGAACAATTTATATGTACATACAGTGTTTATAATAGTTTAATCTGTAGGATATTTCCCAGTTCCTCTCGTGAAAATGCAAGGAAAGAATGCTAAAGCATAATGAATAACACGTGAAACTAACTCTAACCTAAACATGTATAATACGTTCCCATCCTCACCATGGATACTCTCACCAAGTATCACATACAAGATTATATAATATTATAAATAATATCGGCTGTACCACGTTACCACATCCCCACTGGTTTTCCAAATTTCTCCAACATTGAACATCATATTCCATCTCTCTCAAAAAAGGATATCTCAAAAAGACCTAGGTGATGCACCACAACATGCACCACATGCAGCACAACCATGACATCCACGTAACCAATGTAACTAGGTACTTTCTGGGATCCAAATAAATCTCTCATAATTTGTATGGCTCATCAAATATTAATCGTGAGTGCATAATAGCTCATCCACTGAGTAAGGATCCTCTAGCCATCAAAACCTATACATGTTAAACTTATAGTAGTCTATATAAAACTATATCAAGAATATATGTGTGTGAGTAACCACATTCCATTATATCCCTTTACATACATATATGGGAAAAACTAACCACATTTTCTACTAGCACATGTAACTATCAAGAGAAGAGAGCAGGGACAAAGGAGTAGTCAACCATTCATCATTCCGCCAGAATGTTGGGGGAAACACCCCCAGGGCTCCGAATCACAAGGGTGTAATATTCCCTAAATCGTGGGGTAAATTATCATATATAATCACAAAATAATATAATATAATATATATTAAAACCACACTATGGGCATAACCTAATGGTAGACTCTACATAATCTAATGTATATTTGGCTACCCAACTTTTACTGCTAAGACTATTTATCCTATATGCACACTGCCCTATAAATATTTTTATTATATTACATTATTCCCTCTTTATAAGTTTCATGTTACATTAATTAAATATTTAAATATTTATTATCCATTTTCTGTTCCACATTACATTTCATTAGAATCATACCCAAATTCCACTCTTCTTTTAAATTGCATCCTTGGAATTTCATCTTAGAAAGATCCATTCCTATGTGATAACAACATTCATTCAATTATTTATTAACATTATTAATATTTTCACATAATCTAGGAAATATAGAAAAGTATTCTAAGTTACTAAACACATGGTGGATCAACACGGTTAGTATGTGAACTACCCTTCAATTCATTGCCTACTATAGACAGGGTGTAGACCCATTCTACAATGATATGCTAAGCACAGAATGAACAAAGCATACCATGTGGTTCGTCGACCCTTTTTTGGATGGAGGGTAAGAAAAATAATCTTCCTTGATCAGTGGGTACACTAATGTAGATAAACAATCGTGAAGATTCTATAAGCATCCAAACATTCACATCCAACCCATTTAATTATCTATAGTTTCCTCCCCCCCCCGATATCCACATACATAAAACGAGGCATTTCCCAACTCTAGGTTTTAACTTCTACCACAACCAATGGGACTCATTTCCCCCACATATCGTAATAACCATCAAGTCTCACATCACAACACAAGAAGCATGAAAAAAAACTATATATCAAGTTGTCTCGGGGCCCTTATACAAAGAATACAACCTTCAATCATAATGATCAATCAGGTCTCTAAAGTACAAGAAATTTTTTTATAAGTGAAAGGGTAACTCTAACCCCTATAGAGAATAATTTCTAATCAAATGTCTAGTTATTTAATCCATTTGTAATTAAGTGATTTATTGATTGTAGGTTCCAAATATGGGGCACCTAAATTGTATGCAATCAAAAATAATTTAACATGATTAATGTAATAGTTTGATTAAAATTAAATTATAGCATCAACAAACAAATTCATTTACATGCCTCTTTATCTTTGACAAGTAATTAAAATTAATCCCTATCTATGTTCTTTACCAATTTCTATCAAGAACTAAATGATAAAAAAATAAAACATAGATATCACATTTTCTAGAAAAATATGAGGTAATAAAATACGATTGATATTAATTTATTTACAGAGATATAATATTTAGTATGTTAATTACATTTTGATTCATTGGGGTAAGACATTCTAACTCTATAGATTCACGTAAAATATTAAAGAAGCAATGAATCACCTACCTCAAATGGTTCTTGGAATTCTTTACACGAGAACGATCCACGCAATGGATCACGATCACCTCCCCCATGAATAATGTATCCACCTGAGGACACATAAGCATGACCACACTAACCTACACCCATGAAAACAACATTCGAATCATGATGATCACATTCCATAACATGGAAAGTTGAAAGAGTAGAATAAGGATTGATGAAAAAACAAGGAAAGCGGTAGATCATACCATTTATCAATGACGGATCAAAACATGCTATATTCACAAAAATAGGGGTTGTACATACATCTGGAATAAACTTCAATGGAAAGCGATCAAAGGATTAATGTTGGAACACGCTACTCATATGATAAGAAGGAATTGTTCATGCGATTACACCAAGGACTAAGAAGCTAGAATAAGGAAAGAGTATATATCATCCCTTTAAGAAGATTTAACAAATCATAATTTTATGATATGCTAGATTTACATTAAAAGAGGATCACATAAAACAACATATTTTTACCGAGTAAAGGAATCCCATGCCTTAAGAAAATTAAAATATGAGTTATGGGTTTTGAATCGACCTTAAATCCCTAAAATGAAGGCCTTGAATGAATTTTAAATCAAAGAAAATTTCAACAGGGAAAAACTATATGAAGCTGGTAACACAATAGATGTACCCAATCCTGGAAAACGGTACACCTATCAACGGTGGAAACCTTGTACACCTACTGATGATGGAAATACTATAAACCTTATGATCCTAGAATCAATGTACACCTACCGATGATGGAAGCACTGTACACATAAAGATCCTAGAAACCCTGTAAACCAACCAATAATGGAAAGACTATACACATACTGATCCTGGAAACACAATACACTTACCAATGCTGGAAACATTGTACCCATACTGATCCCGGAAACATTGTACCCCTACCGATCCTAGAGACATTGTACACCTACTGATACTGGAAACACTGTACACCTAACGATGATGGAAACACTATTCACTTATCAATCCTGAAAACATTGTACACCTATCAATACTAGATATAATGTACACCTACCGATGTTGGAAAAACTATAAACCTAACAATGTTGGAAGCACCAAACACATACCTATGTGGGAAAAACTAAACACCTATCGATGCTAGAAACACTATACACCTAATGGTGATGGAAACATTGTAATCCAACCATGGCTTGAAGAACTCTTCACAGAACTAGAAATTTGGAAATGTGTTGGGGATAAATCACCTGGACCTCCCAGTACACATCAGACTCTAGATTGCAGTAAAATAATAGACCGGAGTGGTTTTGGACATTACATTGTCTACTAGTGGTGAGGGTTGAATAAAACCTCATGGATAAGTCTATAACCATAGTATCATCATCATAAGTAACACAAAAAAAATGAAAGGATCCATAATATTTACAATATAAGGTAATATCTAATTAATGTTGAAGAAATAACATGATTAATAACAACACCATTATATAAATAAATTTGACAACCCCAAGTTATATAGTCATACATCAATACAAGATTTAAAAAAGTGTTAATATATATGGTATTGAATAATAATGAAAATAATAAAAAGTATATATAATTAGTTATCTTTTTTGACACATTGGAATCATATCAATATCACTATCAAACTATTCTATAAAAAAATGTGTACTAGGACATGGCTTAGACATATATATGAAAATAGAGTGTATATAGTCCCACCATGGTTTGCGTGTAATTTATGTGTAAAAACAGAGTAGGAAAAAATGAATTAATTTCGTCATAATAACCAAATAATTTTAATATACATGTAGTTAATTGAATAGAATCTATGAAACAATATGTTTCAAAACATTTATCAATCAAATGGGTATGCAAAATTCTCATGTGGTAGTCGACACGTGATTTCCTAAGCTAGTGCTGAAATGGGAAAATATTCAGATTATCTAATCGTAATAGGATATTATGGGATTCAAATTGCATGGATGGTTCCTAGGAATACACATGTAACTCAATGATTCTAGAGTGTTGTACCCATGTTTTATATAAACAACTATCCTAAAAAATAACACCCATGATCACAAGTATAAGTTAATACTCATTATCAAACTATAGTTTGGAGATCCCATTATAGTTGTAATAGATTATCTATTAACAAAATATATCATTAAGGATAAGATAGTCTAGTATCCCATATATTATATCCATTTATAAGATCAAGACTCTATGAGAAATTCCCATGATAACTAAAGTTGTGTTTCAATCAATAAATATTATATACTAAGGGAACCACCTATGATAGTCAACAAAGTTTATCTATCATCATCATGTCATAGGGAAAGAAAAAAATATTACAAACAACTAATTTCATGAAATGTAAAAATTGGGAGAAGCACCCATGATAGCCAACATGATGTACCCATTTAAAAAATCTATCCAAAAGGGAAATCAACCTTTATATCCATCCGAATGTATATATCATCGTCTAGTTCTATAAAAATATACCTAGAAAATAAAAAATTATGATGTTCAAATCTAATCATATGGAGAAGTGAAACTAAAATGTATCATACTATCTTTATAAAAAATTTAACATAATATGAATAATCGATTATTAATGGAAAAATTTATCTTTTATCATCATGACTAAGAGAAGAGTCCCTGACAATCAACTAGTGTACCAGATATCTAGGGAAATAACATGGTAATCAACTTGGGTTATTAATTATTAGGGGAAAAACCCAAACATCATACTCACTAAAGACGTGTTTTGAATCCATTTCTCAATACATTATGTTATAAAAAGAAAGAAAAATCATTATCTTGATAGAATGCTGGTAGAAATATGAAACCCTATGATCCAAAATGCTAATAATATAGTGGTTGATACACCACCACCCTATTATATATCCCACAATGACAAATAGTTAAATTTATTATCTTCATTGATAATTCATGAATACCTGTAAAAAATTAATTTTTACCATCCCCTATATACATTAATGATAGAAATCATAAATTAAATATCAATGAAATAAATATAAATAAGGGAAAATTATATAAATACACTGTCCCTCATATAAGACCCATCACAACTCAAATAGATAAAATCATAACATAAACCAATTCTATCCATCAAATAATATAATTGAACACATTACATATATCTGTAACTGATATAATCAACTAATACCACGATCATTAAAATTTCCATTCACTTAAGAAATTCAACATTCTAGTGATATGGGCACTTAGGTCATAACTGATAACTAAAATATATCCTTGGTTATTATCTTGAATAATAATCACCCAATCATAGAATACCCCACCATTGGTTGCCCATCACTCCTGAATTTATATGATGTTCATAATTTGACCCCATGATCTCAACATTATTTCACTATTCAACCATTTCTCAGTGATAAAATAAACAAACCTACTCACTATACAAAAAGACATTATAATACCTAACATGAACCAATCTCTAGTCATTTTTCTCGTTGGACCATCCCTGATTGGATTCCATAATGAAGAAAAAAGCTATCTCCCTGCCATTCATGTTATCCAAAAAAATAAAATGTAAACCCTATTGGCATACATAACACCCATATAGTTCTCTAAAAACAATTAAAAAGTCTCATCCTTATACAAAATTGGTTGCTGAACATCATTTATAAAATACTTTAGACATACTCTGATCATTTGATCCAATGTTCAAGAAGAAACACCCATTAGGGATCCCATAATCCAATATAGGCATCATAGCCATTTATTAGTATATAATAAATAATATTAATGATAATACTCAACATAATCCTAATAAACACAATAGACCCACCCATTTTAATATTACCACATACAGTTACTTCTCATTGTTACTGTTAAACAGTTACCATTTCATACAAATCACAAAATATATCACTTAATATATTTATATAGATATATTATGCATTACCTACCTTATGATGATGTTATCTATTCTCTCACATCATGCACCATTATCCATGCCTACACCTACCCATATTTTTTCTAAAGATCTCATACCTCATCCTATGGATTCCAAAATTATTTATAGAATATTTTAATTAATATCTATATTTTATCCATATCTATACATTTATGAGTGAAATTATAAGGTCCTAAAGAAATATACCATGGATGAAATCATAAGAAGAAAATTTCATTTCATCATGTACATGAAAACTGATATAGTAAATGAAAATCCCCTATAATCAACTTTTTAAAACATCTAAAAAAATTATACATAGTTAGAAATGTTTATGTAATAAATCATTAATCAACTAAAATTCTTGTGAAATATAATTAAAACTATTGAATTTTTGTTTCTTAATAATCTCTATAAATCATACATTAAATCCCCATATGTTTCAATTTTATTCCACCACTATTCGGTGGATTCGTCAAAATATCCAAATTCCATTCATACAATGTCAATTGAATGAGAAATTGATATATTAGGGAGGAATGGAGAATAAAAAACCTTGAAAAATTGAATAAATTCCCCCCAAATCAACCCAACTGTATATTAAAAATGAGAGGTAAATAGTATGAGAAAACCAGGGCATTGTCTCTAGTATGAATAACTAAGGAGGGAAAACCCAATGGGGGGACTAAATTATATTCCACCAAAATTCCATGTTTTCACCAATTAAAAACAAATCCATGGAGTATATTTCATATTTGGTATATTACTACAAATAACTAAATGAAAAATATGGATGCACCATTATTCTTGAAAACACATTTTTACTTCATTCCCCACATCCAGGTACCAAATCATATCATAAACAAACTACAAAACCTATTGGTCTACATTATGTACATGGTAATCCTATATCATTTATCACAAGGTCCCAAATTATATTTCCAACTTAAAAAAATTAAATTACACTACCTAAACCTCTGAAAACAACTCCAACTTTATAGGAGTATGCAATAGGAACTCTAATAAATGATTAGTCACCAAAAATTCAATCCTATTTAAAAAAGTCCAAATCATCCATACTCCAGTCTCCTTGGAGTCTAGTTACCTTTCAGTAAATATAAATAAAAACAAATAAAGTCAATAGATGCTCCAAACCAAATTTATTTATTAATTTTATAATTATACTTCTTGATATATAATAAAAAACAGAATCCACTATGTCACATGGCATGTTTTTGTCTCTAATATCCCACTAGTTATGGTTATACTTAAACAATAACAGTATTTGTAATAAGATAAAATATTTGGATTCTTATTACCCCATTCCTTTTTTATAAAGTATTTTTATCTCAAATAATGTTTCATAATCAATTTATATGTGAGCTAACACAATCATGTGAAAAAAGAATCACCAGTTCCCTGAAAAACTAATATTCAATGAACCCTTGTGGTTCATGCCAAACAATGCCTACTAATTTTAGTATCACAATGATGATTTCCCATAGTTGATGATATTCTATTCATACTAACTCACTTATATTAAACCCCCTAGATAGAATCTATAATCTATAAAAATCCATATCTCCCCCAACATTACTCCCAGTATCCAACAATTTTTAAATAACACGCTGATGGATCCATCCATGTTATGAAGACTTACTAAATATTAAAAATTGATGCACCAATTATCTGTACCAAAATTCAATAGTCCTTGTCGTTAAACTATAATATTATTTTAATTTAACACATGGTCCATTAAAAAATAATTAACTACACCTAATCAACTAAATTAATAACCAATATTAGGTATTTTTACTCTATTAATATGTTGAGGCTAATTTCAAGCAAGTGAAAACATGAATCCTAAAAAACCTTTCTATTAGGTCCACAAAACATATATCCTCATATGTTCACAAAAATTTTTATAAAACTAGTGTCTCATTTATTAAATACATATGTTGTGCTCCCCACTATAGGATTTATTTTATCATTAAACTTTGTGCATAAAAATTCTTAAACATCACCCTTAGTTCAGTACTGGCATCCCAAAACTGCACCCATAATATACAAAAAGACCCATCCAAAGAGTGTCCAAATATTTTCTAGGGAGAATTTATGATTCATACATCTTTTTTTATATTATATGTAGATATATTAAATTTTTTGATACAAATATGGGTTAAAATAAAGAGGACCTTAGTGGTTGAAAACTTGTTAATGAAATGTACATGTGGATTTATCATTAATAATATGTTATATTATATTTTAGGTGAATTTTAGAGATACTATTTTTTGGTAGAAACATATTAATAGTATATACTATATAGTTACAATGTTTCTTAACCATTATCAACTATAGTAAGTTCCTTATATGTGGAAATGTTCATTGTGTAAAGTTATTTAGTGAGGACCATATGGGTATAGAAATTAAAAAAAATTACTTTTAATATGGACTGTTAAATTATTTTGGAGAATTATATATCAAAGAATAATATGGATTGTAATGGATATGGGTCTTATTTTTCATAATGGTATACTTTTCTTGGGAATTAGTTCATGATTTTTGTTCTTTTACATTAAATAATGATGAATTTTCATGATTTTTTATGTAGCCACATAGTAGTTTTAGGATAGAACTAACAGAACAAATATATATTAACCCAGTAAATTATATTTACTATGTTTTAATTTTTTAGGTATAGTTGGTGGTTTTTTTAGGTGAGCATATCTCTTGATAGAATAATTTTTTTTCTATAAGTGTTCTACATTATACATTATAATATGAATAAAAGAGTTGCATAATTTTATAGTTATTCGTCCTTTTATTAATTTTTAATTCATTTTAAGAAATCAAATGCATTCTATATTACATTATTCATGTACACTTTTTAGTTTATTTTTTTTAATATAATATAGTTATATATAGTATCTCATTTAGGTATAAATCCTTTCATATATGAGATAATCAACACTCTAAGGTATTCTATAACTCATGGCCTATTGATGGTTTTTTGTTTCCAAATTAAATCTTATTATTAGATTAGGAATATCCCTCTTAGGTTTTGTTTATAAAAATAAAATTGGTGACATTACCATGCTTGATGTTTGGTTCAATTTTCTTGTATTTGGGTTTCTGATTAAAACATGGGTATTTTATATTAAAGGTGTGACATGTTACCCTTATAATAAATAGGAATAAAAAAGTAACTTTTACATTCCATGTAATCCTGGGGATATATTTTTTCGGATCATACATGATTAGAACTATATGGGGAAGAATGAATATCCAATTGTATATCTATGATGGTATAACACATATAAAGTTTTCTAGTTATTGTAACGGTTAATAAACACACCAAAAATATGTGTTTTACTTTGGGGATATACATTCTCCATAATAATTGATTTCTGGATAAAAAAATTATGTTATTTTATTATAATCAATGGAATGAAATTTGTGTTTATAATTTATATCAAATCAATAAATTTAAACAAATTAAATTTTTCTAAAATCATTTGTCCAAATAAATTTTTTTTTCAAAGAACATCAAATAAAATTATTTTATATTCAAGGAAATCAATCAATCAAATATCAAAAAATTACAAAAAATTCCAATACAAGATTAATGAATAATATTATAAAGTTATTCACCCTGGAAACTATGTCCAAGGATACAATTGGCCCGAGGTAGATATGATCCTCACAACTAAGTGAACATTGATGACATGTGGGAGCCCAAATTTCCTCAGCCAAAATTGTTTGTAATGAGATTGAAGATAATAATGATAAGTAAATTTTTGTGAACTTTGATTTAAAAAATATTTTATTTGGAGATTTAATAACAAATCATTGATTTGAAATACATAACATATCTTGAATGCTATTACTAATTCCATCCCCTTCATAAGAAGCCCATGTTCCCAATTTATTTGGATATACCAAGGAAAAATAATTTATGTATATAAATATATATCTCACAAATTCATAAGGAACATAATTATGTATACCATGCTTTGAAAACACATTCCATTAAAATACTACATGCATTGAGGTCACACTTCACCCAATAACATCATTACTTGAAATATGTTTTCATCCAAATTCACCTTGAATTGAAATCATTTTCACTTAATATGAAACAATAATTGGAATCGCATTTCAAAAAATAAAACAATATTTTAAATCCCATTACATCAAAAAACATCATTATTTTATACAAAATTTAATTAAAAAAAATATGTTTTGATATAACTTCCCATAAAAACAAAATATAAATTCCATTAAAAAAATATCTAAACCCACTACATTTATTTGAATTTATAATCATTCAATAAATCAAAATATTAAACCTATTTTAAAATTAGAAATCATTTACAGTAAATAATAAAAGATAATTTATGAAACAAACCACCAAAAAAACACTGAATACTATAAAAAGTACATATAATCTAAAAATAATGAGACAAGGGTCCCATGAATAATATAGGGATACCAAAGAATAAAAATTTAATAATATATTATCTGTTACTTTCTTGACTAATATAAGAGAGAGGTATCACATACTGCAATTATTCCCAATGAATTCAAAATGATTAATGTATATATTCAAAATAATATCAAATTCCAAAACATATATATAAAAAACCAAATTAGATAATGTTATAATAAAAGGATCTCTAGTAAATAGCCCCAATTTATTGTACTATTAAATGATCAAAGATAATATCTGGAAACAATTACCTACAAATATTGGTAATATACATTAGATTTCATTGATTCGATACTCTTAAAATCCAAATAATTTTTTGTTTAAAAGGAAATGAATATGTAAAATATCCAAGAGTAGCCTCATTAGATTAGAGTGTAATCCACTGGTATAGAAATTTCTCTAAAAGGTTGTGTTTCGAGTTTTAAAATAACAATTATATTAACTAATAAACATTTCACCTTTTGGATATATGGTTAGAAGAAATATAAACCAACCATGAGCCCACTTTTGGGCTACTAGTGGAGTTACTACATTTAGTAGTATGGTTTGAAAATAGAATGGATACTGTGAAAAGATACCAAACCCAATGTTTCAAGTTTTGAGGATATGGTTTCATGGTATTTTATAACCATGTAGCAACCATGTTCCTTACTATAGAACATCAAAAAATATTTATGGTTTACATGAAATGCCCATATAGTTTTCCCAAACCATGAACAATCCCTGAACAGGCCCATATAAATCTTGAATTTCATATAAATTTTAAAAAACCATTGAAAAAACTAAAATAGATGTTGGTCAAATCAATAGAATGTAAAAACCTAAAATAAATATCATTATGTGATATTTCTCCACAACATTTTTCCAATTAAAATATATGTTTAATATAGATGATCCATAATAAAATGAAGCCACATCAAACACATAACATCCTTATACAACCAAGTCTTATAAGTAGTTCATACATAATACTATCGAACATAGAGAAATGTTGTTGAATTATCTTATAGATCTTTTACTCAAGAGTCAAAATTTTGAACAAGATAATCAATCATTAATCTATCTTGTAATATTTCAGTGTCTTAATAATTCAAAATATGAGATATGTTAAGGTGATATTTATTGAGCTATGATAGATTTAATATATCATATATCTAATTCAATATTTTTATTAATTATTTACAATAAAGAACTTATATGATATTCTATGTGATCTCAAATGGTCCAAAGAAAATAAAAATAAACCTCCCCTATTTCCAAAAATGAATGTGAATAATTTGTGGAGAGACATTCAAGAAAACCCAGTTGGAAGTTGAAAATTTAAATGGATGATTTCAATGAACCATGTGGAATTTATTCCATCATCATTCAATAGTAAATAATTGAATAATTATGCGTATCTCTACTAACATATATTACAAAAGGCTAGGCCCAACAAGAGAAACATATCCCACATTGGAAAAATAATGTGAGGACATGCAAGGGTTAATATAATGTATCAACCCCAAAAATTTTAAACGATAATAGTTTATTGAATTTTTTTAAAAATAATATAATATAATACGTATAAAAAATAATGTAGAAAAACTATAATTTTATCTATTTATCATTGATCATTACATGAGTTAGATACAATCCAAATTAAATGCTAAAAATTACTACTTGAAAAATAATATAAAATTGATCAATAAAAATGGGAAGGTATGGATTTCCCAAATCTACTAGAATCATAAATACGACACATAACACTATGGAAATAAAAAATATTAGTAAACTAATAAAAAATTATTAAAATCACAAGATAATCCTGAGAAAATTATATTGAATTTTGAGTGATAGAATGAAGTGGTAATTATTATGTATAAAGGGAAATGTTACCATTGACATTATACAATTATCTGACCTTTTTTAAATATTCCCATTGGAAAATATAAATTTGGTTGATTAATTTACCAGTATAATTTTTATTTATAAGTATTAATGATAAAGCATAATTAATACATAAAAGAGAATCAATGGAATCATCCAATAGATTTGTTCCATTTGAAGTATATTTGTTAGAACACAAGAGTGAGGTATCTTAATTGGGTTTTCCCACATCAAATCCCATGATGATCTTAAACATTTGATTCCTGAATTAAACTAAATATATGAGAATTTAAAGTTAGAAAATATTATGAATCAGTCGATTTTGGTTGATCCATCCCTTGAATGTACTATCTTCACATGCCTTACCCATAGGGTGTGTGCGGATGTAATATGGGTTTACTTGGTAAGACATTAGTTTAATTTCCATTGTATATGTAATATTTTTATTCCCTTATTTAAATGTTATTAATTGTTTTTCACAATAAAATATTTGATGAATTTGGTAAATTGATTTTTGGATTCAAATTAATCATAATTTTATTTTCAAGAAAATATATAAAATTTTCTAATAAACTCATTCATTCTGAATTTCTTTTTAACTATATAGCCTTTTAAAACACTATCACCAATATATAAATTATAAAATAATTTTATAATGGCCTATGACTTTTTTAATAAGTGTTAGAAACATGATTGTTCCTTAAAAACTTCTATTTTTAAATAATTATCTAATTTTTTGTCTAAAAGTATAAATTATAATTCTTGTATAATTATTTAGGAAAAAATTATATTTTAAATTATAACATGTAAATTATGCTAGGGTGAACTTATGAGAATTATATGAAATAATTTATTATTTCATGAATAATAAAAAATACACTATTAGGTTTTCTGTATATTTTATGACATCATATTAGTGTCCTAATAATGTAATATTTAATTTTAAATAATCCATTTCCTAAATTTTTTTATTTTATTAAAATTATACATTCTATGATATTTTAATCATTTTCATAAACTATAAGTGACATTATAATGTGTAAAAAGAGAATTTGGATCTTTAAAACATTATTTTCTAAATCATTTACCTTTAATTCAAAATGAATAATTAAAAAATTTGATTCAATATTGAAGATTAAAATTAAAATAAATTTGGTGCAAATTTCCAAAAAAAACATGAGCAAAAACCTATTCAACCCAAAAATTATTCATTTTACACATCATAGTTATTCAAGACCTAAATTTGGATATTATTAAACAATTAGTAAAATTTTTCTATTAATACCAAACCATTTTTCAATCTCATTTCCCTACCAATCCGTTCTATATGATTTTTTGGTTAATTTTTATCCCATCGAGTCCCCCCATCATGTCATTACACCCCTAAGGTTATTTCATAATCTTATAAGAACATCACTTTAAGGTAAAGAAAATATTCATTTTTGTTTCCAATTCAAGTTCCTTTATAATTTTTTATGTCTTCAAATTTAACAAAAAGTTATTTGTTTCACATTATATAACCCAATTAATCTAGGAAGATACTTTTATAAATGTGATACCCTTTTTCCTTTCATTTTACTCTATTCTAAAACCATATTTTATTACCCTTACGCCATCGAATATAAGTCTTAAATTTCCATCATTTATATGAGAAATAATCATTTTCCTTTTAATTGAATACTCAAACCTATTTTCTTATCAATTTTTATTTGAAAATATTTATAAATTGATTTTTTTATTATCGGACACACATATATGGAAATAATTTCATTTCGAGAGTTAAAAATGAAGTAGTGATCATATATTTTTCACTTTTTAATTTATAATATTTTGGTTAAAATACTAGTAATTTACCCTCCATGGTTTATTAATGAAATGATTTAATATGATGTGGGTGGATGACATTAATTTAAGACATATTAATGGTACTCCTAGATAATCCCCCAATGATTTGGGTAAATAATTTAATCTCAATAGATGACTTGTTTTACGAAAACAAAGTGAATAAATATGGTAATTATCAATTATTACACTATGGATATGAACCGTTGTATCATTATTATGATTGTGTATTATAAAATTTGTATCAAATTTTCACTATTATTATTTATTTTTTTAGTATTATTATGTGTGTCATGTTCATGCCTTATGTTATGGCTCATGTTCTTATTGATACATCACATGGTCACTTGTTATTTATCTCTCTTACTTATTCCCCTGCTAGGATTAATGGAATCCATTCTTTTTGATTTATTAAACCCTGATATGAGATATAATAATATTATCTTAGGGTGAGCCAGTGACGGTTTCTTCATGTTGACATAGAACAATGTTTTATGTTTTCATGTATTATGATCCTTATTTAAAAGAAATTAATCATTAAAATATAATCTTTTTGTACTAGTTAATAGATCATTATGTATGAAAAAGGTATAATTAGAAATATAATGTTTCTAAAAGGGATAAATTTTAATTGATTGCTGATAAATATTATAAAAAGTGAATACAAACAATCCTTAATGGATATCCCTAGAAAATCTAATGTCTATTATAAAAGAACGAACAATATCCTCCAAAATTAGAATATCATACATCATATTCCATTTTTCAATTTACGTATGAAATGATTTACTTGACATTAGAACCCATAAACCCTAATTATAATTTCCAAAATACATAGGATAATTAGGATTCCATTTATGAGATGATAGATGATGGAACCCCAAGAAACATATTTTTACCTTGAGCATGAAACATTCCCAATACCAAAAACTCAATATTGTCACAAATTAAAATGAAATGGGATTACATGGTTAATAAATTGATCAACACCCAAATAGAATGCATTCATAGATGATGCAGCGGAAGCTCAAAAATGAAATCTATAGAAACCTCATCCCATTTCCACATAAGGATAAGAAGAAACTATAAAAAAGAAAAATAATTTTGGTGCTCGAAAATTATTTTATAGAAAGTATAGAACTATGAAATTTTTTATGTCATGATTTATAAATGGACATTATAAGTATTGTCTTATTTTGTGATAAATATTAACAGATATTGGGTGAACGATAGACTAAGTAAAATATCAATCATGTATCATAGATTACCATAGAGAAATTCAGAAAACAAATATACCCATTGTGAAAAGAGATACTTCTATAGATATATATCAATCTCTAATGTATATAAAATATATAAAATATATATAACAACCATAAATTTGTTACCATATTACTACACCTAATGAATCAAATAAATTTGTAACGTAAACTATAACTTTTCAAAAATAGTATCAGAGACCTTTTTAGTCAAATTCAATGTTATTGGAGAAAATATTCCAATAAAATAATACTAATTCAATGAATCCACTATACACTAAGAATAAAATTTCTTATTGAGAGAACCATCATTAATATTCTCCTTTCACTAGGGGTAGTATATCTCAATGCCAATGTTCATATGGTAATCCAAGGATCACCTATTCTTAATACTCAGGTCCCCTTGAGAAAAGATAAAAGTGATGATATTATTATGAGAATAGATAATGAGTCTTGTCACTAAAATATATTTCAACACACATATAAGATCATGTATTTATACTATGAGTTCAGGATAATCAGTGGGGTAACTATTCATGTGATTTTGATGTTATATATATCTATATTCCAACACATGATATCCCACATCAATACAGATTCCACAAATATACCTAATGAATCCAAATATAATACATATCACAATATTTTTTTTATAAATTCTAAATAGGATCTAAATGAGGAATTTTTTTTGAATTCATCAATGGAAGTATTCCCATTTTAATATGATAATAATTATACCATTTTATGTTTAATAGTAGTTAACAATGATGTCTTTTTTGAAATCATTTGTAATCATCCAATAATACCCTTACAAAAAAAAATAAGCCTATAATTCTTTAGACTCTTCATATATCAAGGTAAGAAAATTTAGATTTCACATTCATTGGATAAACTAAAATAACTTTATCTGAAACCATGTGTCATAGTAACATCACCTCCAAAACCTATAACAGACATTCAAATAATTTTTAATAAATATAGTCATCTCACAATGTTTCCAAAATATATTTCAATTATAGCTAATGATATTCATATTCTATTCAATAAACCATAATACCATACATGAATACAATGAAAAATGAATAATATGACTGGTGGAATATCTAGTTCAACAAATCTATGAAAAGTATAAGAGATATGACATACCAAATGACATAACAATATAGTCAAACTGAGTATACCAACTCTTCGATTTCATATTTGGAATAACTGACTCCATATCTATAAGATGGTGATATCCATAAGAGAGTTAAATTTTCAAAAACTAATTTTCTAATTTAAACAAATTAAATAGTTCATTATTAATTGGAAAATGGTACAAATTCACAATAATTTCCAGATTAATCTTCTGATACATTATAAAAATATAGTGATTTATGAAATTATTCATGGAAAAAATAATAAAGGCTTAATAATGAAACCAACAAATTGGAATGAATCATTTAAATATTAAATAAAAATACTAAATAATCAACTATTTCACTTCATTTGGTTCCCTATGATAAGAAATATTAGATATTAGTTTTTTTTTCAGAACCAAATAGATTGAGAATTTAGGTTTTCTTTTAGAAGGGGGAGATGAAAATTCATTAAACCCCTAAAAAATAATGTGTTTGTCAGAGGAAGCTCAATAATTGAGTTCTCATTACCATATTAATTTGATAATGACGAAATCAACCTTCCAGGTTCTATAAGTAGAGATCCCATGTAATGAACCAGACACTGGAATCCCAGAGTCAGTGGTTACTTCCTTACAATAGAATAAAATAAAAGGAACAAAATCCTAAAAGACCAAATAGTGCATTGGATTTGAAAAAAATGATACATATTTTAAATATACAATAAAATATAAAATGTAAAACAAAATTAAGGGTTTTATTGATAAAATCATTAATCCCCAATCCCTACCATGAATATAACACATATAAAACGTCTTGGAGTCGTGGGAAAAAAATAAAATATAAGAATAGAGTGAGACTAAATACGTAGTAATGGTAACAATATAATAGACACTATGATAATATTTATCATAAGAATTATGGTAAGGTAAATATTATTAACCAATTCCATTTATTTAATAATTTTAGCATAATAATAATGGAATAAAATATGATAAAATAATCCCACATAAATAATCAAATGAGTTATAAAAAAGAACCATGGATATTCTACTAGTAGAATAATAACATGGAAATCAATAGATACAATCCAAACATTGAAATGAATAATATAATATATATGAAAAAAACATTCGAGATCTCGACAAATTCATATTAAAAACAATTGGTGAGGCCTCTAAAAAAATGAATCTTGTTTGTCACATGACACATAACAATTCATCGAGGTGGAAAGTTGGCCCCCACCAATAACTTCATAAGTCCAATAAATTCCAGATTTGAAATTGGTCAAACATAATGAAAATATACATCTATGTTGAAATGGTATATATAATGTGAAACAATTTCCCAATTATATAATTATAATCACTATCCATCGAGGTAAATATGGTGAATAATATAAAAATAGTGCATCCTAGTCAAACTAATCAATACCATCTTGACAATATACCAATGATGATATCCTAATATATCAACCATAATTATGTATATAATTAAAAAAATGATATTGAGAAAGATAAAAAATACCTTAAACATGATCATTGAAAAACTGTGGATGAAAATACATTTCTTAACATTGAAAAAACAATTTATGTAAATAAAAATATTACTAAAAATCATAAAAAATATCCTTGAATACATTTAAATAAATTAACACACCATTTTCAAAGACCGTATTTTAAAATAAATTCACTTGAAAATATTAATAAATGTATATTAAAATATTATTGAAGTAACCATAGACAACAATATTTTTAAACAACAATCATTTATGACCGTCGAGAGAGATAAAGTTGAGCTTTATTGAACCAAATTTCTCAAATATTTTAATTATCAAATAGTTGGAAAATGGTTAAAATATAATTAATCATTAGAATTTTATTATTTCAACATTAGAGAATTAATTATTTACAATCCTTATAAATACTGAGAATATAAAATAAGGACACATACCACTTTAGTAACATTGAATTATAATCCCCATGATGGAATAAATATAAATTAATCTCATAATATCATGATTATAGGGATTTTAATGATGTAATATTTCTATTTATTAGTATACATATCATTACAAATAAATATGTGTCTAATAATGAAAATATCCCACCTATGTAAATGTGAGACGAGATAAACCTTATCTCATCATTCCATTTAGTGTATCTCTATTTATCATTATATATAATGCTTTATCAAATTTTATTAGTCCTTTTTATAAATAAATAAATATTTATAATACCATATATGATACCTTTATGGAATATAATTACATATTAATTTACAATAGTTAATTATTTTCATTGCTTTATGTGTGTTTGTTTTATGGTTTGATAGTTGGTTCATAAGTGTATATTTTTGGATTTTATTATAAAATAGAAATGATTCAAAAAATGTGAAATAAAATGGTAATAATTCACTTATATATATTTATATAGTTACATTTTTCATTTTTATTTCATACATGAGGATAATTCATTTTATAAGGTTATAAAGTTATATGTTTAATATATTTTAGTGGTTTTTTCAAACATAACTAAGTAGTTTTTTATTTTCTTTTATGATAATATAATAGTTAAATTAAAATAAATATGTTAATAAATAATTATTAAAATATTGTTTAACTGAAAAATTAGTTTTGTGACTCAATATGAAGGAGGTGATGGAAAATTAACAAAATAAATATTCATTGAGATTATTAATTTCCCAAAGATGGAGAATGGTTTCATTTCGTGGAATAATATGAGGTAATAAAAGAATTGGTTATAAAATATTATATTAGAAAACTAAAATTTGGTATTTAAAATAATATAGTATTATTATTCAAAGAGGGATGAAATAGATAATGAGAAAGTAAAATAAGATATGTAAATAAGAGAGGAGTTTTGAGAAAAGTAGTGCTAGAATATCACCACCTTGGAGGACCCCTTGATGGCCATTGTTTTGGTATATTGCTGATAAAAGTAATCATTCGATGTGGTGAATGTGTGAATGAGAATATTTGGGACATATTTGAGTATCATAATGTATTTTAGATCGAAATATGGTGGTGAATTATGGTTTTTGTTTCTGAGTATAGGTTGGTTTATGGGATTAAAATAACGATTATTTAATATATAATGCCAAACAAATTGAGGTGGAATTAATTTCAAGGATTTATATTATCAATTAATGTTTTGGAGTCCAGTTATGGTTGATATATACCTTAACTAAAAAATAAATTTTTAAATTTTTAGTTATGTTATTCTTTTACATTTTTTCTTTAACCATTGTCATTATTATACCCATACTGTGGTAAATAATAATTTTTACCTTGGTAATGTTTTTAGAAATAAAAATTAAATTGACCTTAAATCCAAATATGGAAATTTTTAACAAAATATGGAATGCATATTACAAAATTTAGTTCACATAATTAGAAAACTTATATTTAAATTTATTCTTAGGGACAGAATGCAAAGAAGGTTTTTAAACCGAAAAGTCCATGTTTGTTAAAAAAGTTATTTAAATTTTTAATGTGAAATTAATTTTAATGGAATAAGTTGTTTTTAATGGTTTATTATTTAACTAATTATACATTAAATTAAATTGAAAATATAATTTAACTATATAAATATTTTATTAGAAAATTTAATGATTAAATAAAATGTATTAATTTTTAGTATTAACAAAAAATATAAAATTATCAGAAAAACCACAATAATTCACCGTATAAAAATTATATATATAAATTTTAAAAAATTAATTTTATTTTTTAAAAATAAAATATATGAATACGTCAAAATATATATTTAAAATACGTGTTCCATTAATAAGTATAATATATCATTTCAAATAAAATATAGCTATTATAATGAAAATAGGATTTATTCGTATATAATTCTTATATAACCCATATAATTATTTAAAAAAATTGATCATAATATTTAACATATATATTTAATTATTATTTCTCAGTAATAGTGATTAATTTTTGTTATTCATATGAAGTGCAATTCTGGGATTGAAAATATTTTTTAAAATATCACATCCTTTACATTAATTTTGAATTTATTTCAATTTATATTTTAATAGGTTATAGATGGATTCAGTATAAAAAAACGTGTATACCATATTTTCATAATTTAGTTAATATCATTAATTCCAAAATATTCCAATAGATGGGTGATAATTATCGCATTTAAGTAATAATATTTAGTAACTTGTTTAAGATCATTGTTATTTGTAATGAAATATATTAAAGATGTTAAAATTAAAAAAGACAAATACTATACAATATTAGTGTGTTCCATTATATGCTCCTTAAATTAAATTCATTTTCAAAATTTGAAATTTCTATCCAAAAATAATTTGTTGATACTTCAATATTCTTTTTTGGGAAAACAATATTATAAAATGGGTTAATAAAACATGGCCTTAATAATAAGGAAAGACAAATAGAAGGGTTTCTATAAAATTACAATTTAAAATTTGAAAAAATTAGTGAAAATTGAAAACTAGGACGTGGAATGGAAATCGAACTATCATGTTCTAATGAAGTGTAATATAAAATATTGTAATTAGAAATTCTACCATACCATATCTATAAATTGGTGATGAGTTAAAAAGGCCACTGGTTTCTTAGTAATAAAGTTAAATGAATATACTTTTTCATTAAAATTCCATTCCTAGAGTTGAGATAATATTTTACTATCCATATAAACACTTGATAATGTAATCATAATTTATTTATAATCATAATTTCATCCACTGGTTATACTTAAATCTAAGAACAAATTATTTATTATCCAATAAGACCAATATTCGTGTTGAATTTTTCATGCATGAAGAAAATATATGAATAATAATATCCACAATTCCTTCAATAAGACAGTAAATATTATTTGAATCCAAAATGTTTAGAATATGTTATTAAAAAACAATAATATCCAAATTTCAACTTAATCTATTAAAAAAGTAGTTAATATTAAGAATCACCCAAAACACATCTATCAAAATTCTAAAAATTAAGGAAGTCCATTAAATTTCAAATACCAACTAAAAAATAGATTCCCTAAACAAGAAATTGTATCTAATAATCTCACAAACAAAATAAATGAATATATTTTTCACCTTAAAAAATTAATGAAATGTTACATGCTTCAAAATACATAAATAAGAATTACTGAAATGAAATCCTTTTCTATATCAAGTAATTTATAACCATATATCCATGATAAAATACTATTAAAACATAATTATTTTATCAAAACATATGCATATTAATTATTCATATTTTTTATGGTTGTAGTATATGATTGACCATGATCTACTTGCCTTTTTTAGGTACATTTCATTGATGATTAATGCAATGATTATAATAGTGTCCTATATCTTTGGAGTTGAAGCATATTATGTGGGAAAATGTTTTACATAACTTTAAATAATAGTAAAATTATAATTTGTCTCCACACATGTTGAATTGTTCCATTTCTTATCAACAAGTAATAGCGTGTTTACTCTAACACTTATCACTCGTTTTAAAATACTACATTATCTTATATCATTTATACATATTTTTTCTTATTATTATCTTTTTCATGTACTTCCATATGAATAAATCATAATTTGATAATTATTTCATAGTCTCAATAGATAACGATATTATCTCCTTATATGGTAATTTTCCTAGAGAAAATTTCCCATTAAAACATTGGATTAAAACCATTGATGAAATGATTATTCTTACACTTTTGATTATGATTATTTAATTTGATCCCCTTCCTTCTTCTAGGATCTATTTCAAAAGGATGGAATAATGTATATTAAATAATAACATTATAAAAAATATTTTATAATCTTAAAACTGGAAAAAAATAAACCAAATTGAAAATTTAGGTGTAAATAATATATAAATTAGAATATTGGTTTTATTAGGAGTAAGTCCATATTATTTTATAGTGTTTTGTTATCTAAAATATTTGTCTTCTAAATCTAGTTCCCAAGTTTTAACTAAACTTCTTATGATACCAGCTATAAATATCACGATCCAAGTAGCCTAGATTCAATTTTTACATTATTACATTGGCATATGATACGTAGAATTGTATCCCAAAAGGAAGAACAGTTTAGTCATTTAAGAAAACTAGATAAATATTTTTACCTTAAATTATATTTTAAATTATAAAACACAACATACAAAATCATTTGATAACCTCATTAATCACCAAGATAAACCATGTATATCACTTAAATGAAACATCATAAAATCCTAGGGGAATGTAAAACATAAGAAATGTGTGAGATCAAATTCTCAGAAAGCGTATTCAAACAATGGATGATATGAATAAATATTTCATAAAAATTACAAAAATGTAAAAAAACAAAAAAAATACCATATAATATTTTTTTTATCCATATATGGAAGGAAGAAAAGATGATAAAATAATGTGATATAAATAATAACACGAGCTAAAATACCTAATAATTTAAATTATAGTACTCGAATAATCACAGTGAAATCATTAAATATTATCTTAATTAGTGAATTAATAATTCTGGAAATCTAATACATTTCGTTAGACCTTGACCATGACATCTCATGATAAATTTTCAAGGCATCAGTGAAAACCCAACATGGTTTGTCTCATGAGACATTTCGATGTGTTAAGGTGCTATAGCATGCCCACTCTTCAAATTATAATTCCAATTCATTCATCATATAAATAAGGAAACCCAATAAACATATAAATTGTTATTTTTAATAGAATAAATGTAAATATCTTTCCCCATTATGAAAACAAAATCTCCATACTTTTAGCGTAATATGGTTAATAGTATCAAAATAGTTCATCCAGAATCAAACTAATCAATAAACTCTTATTAGAATATATATGATATAATCAATGAATCACAAGATTCAAAAAAATATGTTTTCATAAATAAATATACATTGAATAATATCACTGAATACTATTGATGAAAAACACTTTATCAAAAAAATATTAAAATGTAAAACATTTTGATAAACTTTTTATTTTAAAATAACCATGAAAAAATAAAAAAAATTATTAAATCACCATTTTTTAAGAACATTTTTCAAATAATCTTCCTTGAAAATGACACAAAAGAAAACTAAATTATTTTGAAACCATTATTTGAAGATATTATTAAAAAAGAACGTGAGTTTATTAATATAAAGAGTAATGAAGTATGATATTCCCGAAAATACATTCTTAAAAATTTGTTGTACCATATATTTGGAAAATTATACATATTGTGTGAATCATTAGAATATAAATATTTCATCATAATTTCATCAGTCATTCACAATCCTGAAAGATGATGATATTTTCACAAATGACTCTTACTATATTTTAAACATTAAATTATAATCCACATGAATGAATAATAAAAAATCTTACATTAAATATCAAGATAATAGAGAAATTCATAATGCAACGTATAAATGGATTATTATATACACCAAAATAAATAAATTAGTAGTGAATAATAAACAAATATCATAGAATTAAAAGTGAGAGGAGGGAACCATTTCCTCAGGTTTCACTTTCGTGCAGCGTTCAATGACCGCTTGTATCATTGTAATTTTTTTTAAAAAAATCATTCCATAACAAAATTATTATTTAGAGTACATTGTATGATAATTTTATAAAATATTACCACTCATTCATCATCATTATTTCAGTATTTTCATTGTTTCGAGTGTATTAGTTTCATGGTTCAATGGTCCGTTCATTTACATATAATTATCTATTTTATTTAAAAATTGAAATAAAAATAAATAAGTGAAATTATAAGGTATTATTAATCTTCATAATTATTAAATATTAATATTTATTGTTTTTTGATCATTCATGATTATGATCCTTTTGAAAAAGATTTAATAATAAATGTTTAATTTTTTTTCCTGTATATTTGAAAATCACAAAATAGATTCATTTTACGTAAAATAATTTGAATACATTTTTTCCATAACATGAAATATATTTTAATATACCAAATAAAATATAATTTTACTAAAAAAATTAGTGATCATCCGTGTAGGTGGTATTGGAAAAAGATCAAAATCATTATTCCAAGAGATGGTTAATTTCCTTAACATGGGCCATGGTTTCAGTTTCGTTGAATATTATTAAGACATTAATGGGTATGACATAAGATATTACATTAGAAAAAAATAAATTCTATTATATACATGATTCTACAACTGTTATATATTGATGGATTATGGATATGGTGAGAGTGTAGATGAATAAATAAACAAGAGATTTGTTTTATGAAAATTACTTCATGAATATCAACTCTTAGAGGAACCATTGAGGACCATGGATTTGGTCTTTTGGTTTGACCATAAACACATGGACATATGGAGAGTCATAAGAATGTTTGTAATATTTTTTAGCACCTTAATGTCTTTTGTTCGAAATTGTGTGGTGAGGGGTGGTATCTATACACGAGGATCAATGGTTCAGTGATTAAAATATTGATTATTTTATATATAAATCCAACAAAATTGAAATGGAGTTAATTCAAAATAATTATATATTTTTGTATGTTTATGGTCTATAAATAAATCAATATGTATTTAAATTTTTTAATTTTTCGGTATATTAATCTTTTACTATTTAAATTTATCTGTTTTCACTATATTAAATATAATGTAGTAAATAATTTCCATTAAGATGGTAAATTCTCTTTTAAATTAAATTAAATTATCTGTACAACCTAATTTGAATGTTATAATTTCTTATATGTAATCCATTTTAAAAATTCAATTCAAATAAATGCGAAAATTAGTTTTATCATTAATCACAAAGGCTTCACAAAAATAGGATTTTTAATGTGAATGATTCCAATGTTTGCAATTTTTTTATATCTACTTTTAATGGGAAATTTATTATATTTAAATAATTTTTTCTAAAAATTCATCATTGGTCTAATTATACATTCATACAAATTTAAAATTTAAATAATATATATAAAAAATTATTTGAAATAATCATTTTCCAATAAATGTATTATTTGTAACTATTCATCAAAAAATAAAAAAACAAAAAAAAAACAACATATTGATCATAATATAAATTCTATATCCCAGTTATGAAATTTAATTATATGTTTTGATATAATATTTACAAAAAATTAAAAATTTGGATTTAAAATAGTCACGCCATTAAAAGGAGGAAAAGTAAAATATTTTAAAAAATATTATTTTTTAATATTTGATATATTCTTATCGTAAGAATATGATTATCATTGAATGAATTTGAAAACATTTTACTAAATATACAACATATAAATTCAATTAATATATATCAATAATGGTTATAAATTTTATTTATTAATATAAAATTTTATATTGGGAATTAAAATTGTTTTTTAAACACATCAATTAAGTCCAATTGAAATTTATTTTAATTTATAATTAATTGGTAAAAAATGAATAAATTTCATAAAAATAAATAAAAAATTTAAAAAACATTTGTTAATCACATTAATTCCATCAAATCAAACTATTGGGTGAAAATTATAATTATTAAATACAAATATCTAATAATTTTATTTGGATTTGTTTTTAGTGTAATGTATGCTATAAAAGAGAATAAATTTAAAAATGTGTATACCACAAAATATTGGGTTGTTATATCCCTATAGACGAAACATGAGATCTGAATTTATTAGAAATATCTAGGAACTCTAATTAGAGGAAATAAATTATGCATGTCAATGAGGAAAATTAATAATTTCATTATATGTTATCAAACCAATCAATCTTGATAATGAAAACATAGAGGTCAAGGTAAATTACTAAGAAATAAAAAACCATCTAAAAAATAATTATTAATAATTAATAAGATGGAAATAAAAAAACGTATTCCCTCTTCTTTTCATGATGAATCACTATGTACATTAGATAAGTCATGAGTTTCTTTGGAAGCAATTATAAATTAAAAAAGTGATAGGATATAAAATATTGGGACAACCCAGTATCAAATAATTATGTTAGGAAATATGAATAAATAACAATAGAACCTCTTATTGTTTCTAGATCCAATATAATTTCCATAGTAGAGTCTTCCAGAAAATTTTACTATTTTTCTTGGAGGCTAGTGGTTAGAAACCTATTGAATATGAATCTTCTAACATCCCCAAAGAACCATGAAGGATAGAAAAAATAATTCTATTAAAATGAGTAAATAAGTATTGAAAAAAACCAATAGCTTAATGTGATATCCACACAATTTTAAAACCATTGGAATTTCAATTCTAAAATTTGTTCAATCACATGTTATTCTAAACTTGTGGTAAGTCAAAAGATCATTTAGTGATATTTATAAAGATTATGAGAAGGCCCATAGTTTTGATAGACTATCAACATCACTATGAATTTATTTTCACATCATCTTCTCTTAAGGGGATATGTTGAAACTACAACTATGTAGGATATTAATTACAAATAACACCATCATCCCTTCCATGCCAATATATTACATAAGTTATTTTTTAGTTACTTCATCATAAGAGTTAATATTCCACATAAATACATGAGAAAATATATCTTCTATGAATACCATATAGAACCATAATTCTATCAAATAATCATTCTATACTACCTCAAGAATAAAAAAGACCATATTATTAAAATGGATTTCATATAATTTAACATTGTAACTACACTATTGAATGGTGGGGAAGTATATGTATTTTTAGATCATTTTTAAAATATATAACTATTGGAAGTAGATTTTATTTATGTGTTTCCATTATAAAAATTTATATTTGTTTTCTTGATTCAATGAATCCTACCATCCCAATATAGGTACTCCGAGATTAACGGTAGAACACTTTACCATAAATATACGAAGATTTCTAAAATAGGTGTAAAGTTTTCATGATAGTCCCCAAAATTCTACTACTTTACAAGGATCCTTAATCTCCTTGAAGGCAGAGGTTTTTTCTGGAGAAACACTTTAACTTGATCTTTATATCTTCTTATTCCCTATTATACCTCTTCAGATAGATCTTGAGTAAGAAATTTTTTTTATTCCCTTTAATTGACTACTCTCACTACCACTTGAATACAAATTATATTTTCTGGAGGGTTTCCTCAAAGAACATCATTGGTGGAATAACCATAAGTAAATATATAGAGTGACTCAGGATGAATATTATTATATGAAGGAACATAAATATACACTTAAACAAAAGAAAAATATCAATTTTAGTTAATAATATGAAATGTAGGAGTTCAGAAAAAATAAAAACTCAATATAAGAGACACAATAACAAAATCCCATGATAACATATGTCTTTGTGTGATTAAACACATCCATAAAATTATACATAATATACACATTAAGTCATGAAATTAATATTTATTATCTAAAAAACACCATGAGATAAAAATATCAAGAACACAGAAGAAAACAAACCTTTGGTAGAAATTTATCATGACCTAAACTAGGTTATCCCTATTTCAAATACTCAATCAGACTTATGGTGTCCCTAAAAATGAATTCCTAATCCCCATAAGCTGGTAACTAGTTTCCTTCCCTTGAAAACTACTTTTTTGATTCATTAACCAAAAAAATAAACTAAAGCTAAAAATAATTAGATAATATATAAACTACAATGAACATGAAAATGTATAGATAATTATTGAAAATGGGAAATGAGCATGTGGAAAATATATTCCAAAACAAAATAGGTAAATTGATGTAATAAAAAAATAGAAAACCCATTCACATGTGATTCAAGGCATGTAATTCATCCCACACACCGCTAACATAGATACATTTCACACCCATGAGCTTTGTGGAATTTAATTTTATTAGTTAAATCATGATCTAAACTTAACAAATGTTATAATAAATTTTAGAGAATACAACCCTTGTAAGTTCCCACCATGATTATCTTATGCAACATAAAAAGATATACTAATTATCATTATTTAACAGAAACAACAACATGAATGTCTTATTTTAAATTTATATTGATGTAGGGAAATTCAACCACTTATACAGTAATAAAATACTTTTCTAAATAAATCAATAATCAAATAAAATTTGATTAAACCATTACATCTTCAATGAATTTATTGTATTGAAAATCATGCCAAATGATACTTTGGATTGGATTGTTAATAATATTTTTATTTATGGAAAATATTTTTTAAATTTTTTTGTGATTATAGAGATCCTATATTTTCTTACATTACAATTACATCATTTTGAAGATAAAAAATATAATAGTTCTAAAAATATAGTATCAAGTGGTATAGTGTATTTAGAAAATAAGGCCCATACAAAACTTTTAAAATATTTAAAATAATCAATATTTAATTCCAACCTCTCTAGAATCTTATTCACCTTATAATTATCCTAGTATAATTAATCTCCAGAGGATATATATTAATTAATTGTGTGAGAAAAAATAAAAGAAATAGAATGGATATGCCCCTAATATATTGGTGGGAATAAAAATCATCATCATATGATAAGAAAAGGATAATCATAACAATTATTATAGGAATAATTAGAAAATGTCATGGAATGTAGAAATATATAAAAATTATACATAATGTCTTAGTGGTCAAATACCACACATAGCGATGGACACAAGTAGAACAATGATAACGAATATTTCAATTCATATCATGAGATACATCAAATTACTAAATTAATTGGAGAACTATATAATTCCAGCCACATCCATCACATAATAAATATTACATGAACTATATAATTTCATGATCACCATCACGACATAAAATTGACATAATCATACATGCCACATAACATATATCAATCTTGTACATAATATATCACATGAAAAGGAATGTGATTCATTTAAAAAATTGTTAATTTATTAATAAACATTAGAATTTCCAAAATAAATAGTGAATAACATAAATGGTATAAAAATCTTCAATATTTAGGGAAGAAGAAATAGTCTTAAGATACGTGAATGTGATGATTTTATAAAGAATATTTCTATTTGAAAAAAACTATGATTTTAACAACAATAGATATAAAACAACTATATAATAAAAAAGGAAAATGGATAGTAAATAAATTATTTTTTGTATCATTAATTGGATTTTAATACTGATATTTCTGTGAAAGAGTGTTTACCCAAAGAAATGGAGTTCAGTTTTAGAATCCCCATACCTTATATCCAAAAGATTATTAATTTTAATAACATGGATAATCATATTAAATTCATTAATTAAATATAAATAACAATTTTTATATCTATCTGTTTTATTATTGTTTTATAACTTTCATTTATGGGATTTTAAATAAGATATAGAATTTAATTTCATGATTTGGGAGTGTTTTTTCCTTGGTTTTAATGATAGGTTCTATTGTATATTAGTGTTGAATTTCTTGTGACATTGTAATAGTTTTTCAAAATTTAAATTATATCAAAATAATGAACATAAAAATTATTTAATAAATTTATTTATCATTTGTTTATATTGTGCTCGGATAAATCATTTAATTATCATTTATGAAAAATTATTTAATTTATTTTTATGTTTTATGACCATCACAAACTCATATCATTTTATTTAATATCATTCTTATATATTTTATTTAGAAGATAAAATAACTTATATTATGTATAATAAAATCTTATCTGACCATTTTTTTTGTTTTATGGCCATCTTTGAGGGTGGTATTGTGTGATTAAAATGCATCATCCATGGTGGCTATAAATCGATACATTATAGGGAAAATTTTCAATTTTGTGATAAAAAGATAAAGGAATTGATTCATAGATGTATTATTCTATCAACATAATAAAATTAAAGTATATAAAATATAATATAGTTATAATTCATCATTGGTATGTGGATGGGAGGAGATGATAAAAATGATGTGAAATTGAAATGAAAATAAATGAAAATGAAATATGATTTTACCTATCGAATTTCTCCTCCTTGAGAACCTATTTATGAAAATGGGCTTTTTTATTTTCATGAGAAAAAATATTCCCTGGAATGGTTGAGGTTATTAGAATGAGTATTGGGTCTAACATGTACCAGATTCATGTCTTGGAATGTGTGAGGAGAAGAAGAGGTTAGGGGTGGTATTTATTGTGGCGGAAAGCATTTTTTTTCTCATTATATTATACATTAGATTATTATCCTGGCTTAGGGATATGAATTGTTTGAACCTTATCACTAAATATATTAATATAATTATTTATAGTTCGAGTTAATGTGCTTAAATCACACATATATCATCTATGATTTAATAATTCATGTATTTATCTTTTATTGAAAATTATCATATATTACTATTCACAACAACTACAATTAGTTTAGAAAAATCCCAAATAATTAACCCTAAACAATTATAAATGTTTAGAATTAAACAGTGAACTCCTTTAAAAAAATAATTTATAAAAAATATAAGTATAATTTTTCTCTAAATTCTCCATTCACATGGAAAATATTGAATTTAAAATTATATTTGATTTTATAGCCCTTTGATAAAATTAATTTAGGTCTCATAATATAATATTATAATAATTATACAAAAAATGTTAATTTTTTATTCTATTATAAGAAAATAAATAATTTTCCAAATAAATATATTAATTAAAAAATAATAAATATACATTTATGTTATATAAAAAATACCAACACTAAATTTATTTTTAAAAAATATTTATTTACTTATACTGTGATATAATTAAATAATATTATCATTTATATGGTTCATAAATTTAATTATACATTCATAGATAAGGTAACTAATTTATTGGAAGAATTACAATTCCTAAAGGTCAATTTACTATTCCAAGTGTCAGGTAACCATTCCACCAGGATGGATTTTTTATTTCGAGAAATAACTCGTATTTCATTCTATCATCATTAATAAAAAAAATTATTTTCTCAAAGTGAATTTATATGTTTTATACTTTATTAACTAATTATAAGAATGAAATTTAAATTGATAAAATTTTGACCGGTTAGATTGATTATGGAATGGGGGTTTCTTCTTTTCATAAGATGGTTGCGTTTCACAACAAAATAAGTCTGATGATTTTTTGCTGATCCTTATTCTATATAACAAAATGGTATCGAAATGGTTTCTATGATTCAAGAAATATGAGTCTGGCTAGATGAATTTTGAATGAATTTGAATTTATAAGTGGAAGAAGTCACAAACTGTATATTGTTTGACATTAAAATGTGAGAGTTTTGGATCTATATGGTCCTGATATATTTGGAATGAAGGTGTTTATAATGATTAATATAATATGTATGAATATTTACTAGATGATATACACGAGACATTAGATGATCACATAAACCTTAGATATATTGAATAAAAAATAAAATCTGATGGTTATTGAAAATATATATATATATATAATGATATGTCATATGGATATGTATGAGGCATACACCTCAGAGTGAGTTTTTGAATAAAGTCATCTTGATTGGTTTTGATATTAAAGATATTATGAAAAAGTCTCTCTAATGGAGAGTGTTGGTGATCAATTTAGTTCCAAAAAAGAAACATTTTTAATATCTATCAAATGAAAATTTATAATGTTATCCCTAGGATATAAATCTATGAATTATATATAATGAAGAAATATGGATCTGGTCTTATGGAGAGGGTGAAATTATATACAGTTTAGATGATAAATTTTCAAAATATGGTTGATCAGACATTTTATGAATGGGGGGAAATTTTAATTTCTTATTAATGATTAAGGAAAAAATATTATATGAGTGAAACTAGAAGAGGAATTTAGTGAAGAAAACCATAATAAGGAATCCATAGTCAACTATAAGAAAATTATCTGACCAAAAATATAATACAATGAGCAAATAAACTATTCAGAACCAAATAATGAATTATTATTTAGAGAAGACATTATAAAAGAATCAGATAAAGCCTTGAGAAACAATAAAAATCATTGTAATTTAATTAATCATGGTCATACTCATCCATATATTCAATGATGTTAATATGATTTAGTTTTATGTAAGTAATGATGAAATTTATAACAACTATATTTGTTGAAACCTCATGAAAATAATGTTGAATATAAAGTTACAACAATTTTAAAGGTGGTCTACTATAAGCTGGGTTGAGTGGGAAAAATAAAATTTATTGTCATACATCATTAGTTTCCTATATAGAACCATGTATAATTTTTGGTTATCTTATTATGAACATATTGTACTTATAATCATATAAATTATGTGGTGATGCTTTTTGTACTGTAAGTATCCGACCAAAGGATTACAAGGACGACGTTGAGGCACCAGGTAGAGATACCAGTCATAGGTTCATCATACGTAAGTCTTCAGAATAATTCACACTGAACTGATGTGGAAATGATAAAGTTATATAATATGATTATTGAGGTACACTAGAATGAGTTCGTTACATAGATTTTACCAAATTGGAAATTATTAATAAATGTTTTTAAGATGCATTAAATATTTATTTTGATTTTCATGGAATTATATGTAAACATTGTAACTTCTGGAAGCGAGTATAATTTACCATTAAGATATATAAATATCACTATGTGGTTTAGGTTGATTTTATTTTATTCATTAAATTGGGGATATTATTTGTTTCTATTGGAGTCAACAAAAAAATGTTATGTCCACCCAGAATGTGGGTGAACCTTGTAAAATTAGGCATTCATATATTTTTTTATAATATTTTCATATGGTTGAGGTTGGATTATATTTTTGAAATGTTATATACTCTATGATGATATATATGTTATTTTTAGGGAAAATATATTGTAAAATACCATCACTGATTTAAAAACCTTATTCATCTCAATCATTTAAACATATCTGGTAACATTTTATAGTATTATAATAAATATTTATCCTCTGTTAGATACTATTATTCATTATCATGGATAATAATAACTTATTTAATAGAATAGGTACACCTAAAATTATAAAAAATAAAAACTATGAATGGGTAAGTTAAAGGATACCCTATCATTTATCTCTTATTCATTATGTTATTAATATAGGTATTATAGTATTTCTACACAAATAGATTGATTCTTTTATGATATTTAATAAATAATGGAATCACGAGGATAATGAAAAATAATATAATTATTTTTTATGTCATTATCAAAAAATATTTTCATGTTGTAGATGGTTTTAATGAAATAAAAAATATTACAACATACATGGCAATATCATCATGGGAAATTTAAATTTTAAGGAAAAAGACCATCTAATATGGAGAACAAAGTTCAATAATATATTGATGGGTGAACAAAAAATTATTGATGAAATTTTTTAAAGAGTAAATGGACATTTTTAAGAAAATATTAGGATTCTTTGATGTTTTGGGATACTAAATAATTTTTTAATAAAAAATTAAAGGGTATGCTTCTTGAAATTTATGACCCTAATGTTTCTACATTATAAAATAAATGATATTTTTATATTTATGAATTACATTACCTATTTATGAAATGAGGAAATATACAACATTACAAAATATGATTGAGGAAGTGATTATTTTTTATCTAATTGGAAGTTCATAATCCAAAACCCTAATCATGAGGTAGGAGTTCTTATTGAAACAGGATATAAGGAAGATAATAATGATATTAATGATGGTTTATATCACTTCTCTCTAAATATTACAAAATACATAAGAGTTTACTAATAAAAAAACACACTTACATTTGATGATTATGGATACAATTTATTTTGACTATGAAATATTCCAAGATGAAATATTTATAATTTTATTATGAGGAGTGTAATGAAAAATATTAAAGGAAGATGTTAAATGATTCATGAAGAAAAGATAGGTACTATGCTAGAAGTAAGAAAAAGGTCATCAAAAGAAATGAATGATATATATTCAGTAATAAGGTAGATTTGAACTATAATGAAAATGGTTCATAAGTATATGAAGAATAAAATACCTATAAACATCATGAATCATATCAAAAAAATAAAAATACCTCAATTATTCGAATATAAAAAATCATAAGAATCTAATATAGAATATCCGCTCAGAGAAGAACTTGTGGAGTGTATTTAGAAAAAATAATAAAATGTTGTAATGAATCAAGGTTATTATAGAAGGAAACATAAAATAATAATTTACCAATCAATTTTATAGATGTAGATGTGTATATATAATAAATTAATAATGACAAAATGAAATTTATAGAAAAAGGAAATATGGTCAAAAATATTGATGAAAACTATACCATATAAGGAATATGAAATATAAAATCCACCAAATTTTTTTCACATTTTAGAAAATTCATTGAATAATTTGAAATATAATTTCATGATTATTTGAACAAATAGTATAATAAGTTTCAAACAACTTGAAGAACTCATCCATTGAATCAAGTGAAATATACTCTAGCTATACAAAAATGATCAACAGATTATTCTAACCATGCTGATGATAGAATTAAGAATATAAAATATTTTGTGGGGAAAAGGATTTCAGAAACACATCACATCACTGGATGTGAAATATAACTCTTGGAAGAATTATTCTCCATGACTAGGGAATACAGATATTTAATGGTATACATAATCACAATAAAAAATCCATAGAGAAAACCCATACCTATATATATCACAACAGATCAATATATATTTTTGGTTTTTTGTGATATATGTATACAAGGGATATAATTTTGGAACATCATGTCTTTCCAAATGATTAGTTAAGAAAAAAGTGGTTTCAATTGTTTCAAAAAGGAGGAAACTCTCTAATGATATAAAAATAAGAAAAATTCATGTAATCCAAAATCAATAAAAATCACATATTGAAACCCCAATTAGATTAACTGAGGACCGTTTGTGGTATGTGTGACCAACTATGTCAAAATAGTGAGGATTTTATTACAACTATTGTAGGAAAAGTTACATATATCAAAAAATAAAAGGAATATATTTCAAGTAATAATAAAGAAAATTATTTTATTTTTGAGACATCCCTATCATCAGTATGAAAGAATAATCCATGGATTCTTGATTGTGGTTTTTCATTACATAAGTGATGCAATTTAAAAAAATGAAAAAAATAATGAATATCATGAAGGATAGTAACTATAATTTCTAAAAGATAGGTCCATATATGAAATATGAATTGGTACCACAGAGTGTAAATGTCAAAATAAAAGGAAAATGATTTTATAATTTTTTATATTATTATTCAAAATATTATATCTATCAATCAACTCTGTGATAATAGTAATGAAGTTATATTAAAAAATTATTAATGTACAACTAGATTCTTGAATGACAGAAAATATGTTATTTATTTATAGATAAATAGTAACTTCCCTTTCTAGATTGGAGATACCAGTGATTGTTTCTTCATAGGTTCTGAGGATGAAAACTCATTGTCAAATCAAATACTTGGGAGTCTTGGCCAGAGGATTATGATATCAATTTCATAGAAAGGTGTTGTAAGATAATTATATCAACTATGATAAAAATATAATGCCATTTTTCTAAATTATTGAAAGGATGGATAAATAATGTATGAAATAATAAATAAGAAATAAAATACACTATATAATTTGAGCTCATCACTATAGTTTGTGTGGAAAAATGAGACACCAATCAAAGAAGGGTTATTTTTTATATTGTAATATTCTTTGTTGATTTATCTCAAACTGATTATAAAATATTCATGAATCCTAAATAAGAACCTATTGAGATGTTCAAAAAATTTATAAGGGATAAAAATAATGATATAAGAAAATATATATTAAAGTAGATAAAAAAATAAATTGATTATAAAATTAAAAAATTGATATCATACCTGAAGAAATGTGGAATTAAAAATATCTATATTATTCCATATCTACTAAAAAAATTTAAATTATAGGTAAATATATATGTATTATATAAATATGATTATTCATAATTTATGGGTATAAATATTTAACATTTTTTTTGAGTGAAACTATTAGTATACCTATACATGTTAAAAAAAGATTTTTTTATCATACCGGAAAAAAAATTACACTAAATAAGATGATTTATAATAAAAATCATTAAGATATGTACTTTAGGGATTATGGGAGTCACTACATATTAAAAATCAAAAATAAATATTTATAAAATTTGGTAATAAATCATTATAAGTTGTTTTTATGGCATACTCATCATAAAATATAGTTACAGGTACTGGAATAAGAGACTATATGATTTGGTTTATTCCTTTGATATAATTTTTTATCACCTCTCCTACACAAAAAAATTCATTGATGTTGATAAAGATTTTGTACTGAATTATAGATTGATAAATTTTTAATAATTTACAATGATTGATGATTATTTTGATCCTTACATTACACATCTTGACTTTGACCATACTTGTGATGAGGAATGTAATGCGAGAAGAAAAGTTAAAAAATTTGGTATGACACAAAAATTGGTGGAATATTATAATATAATCAGAAATCATGAAACCAAAAAATAGTATATATATAAATTTAGGCTGTAAATATAAAACATAATTTTATTATTAGGTAGAAGAACAATCCGTTATTAATGTATTCATATATAAAAAATTGTTACACACCCTGAATAAAGTGATGGATAAAATTTATAAAAATTGTACATGAGATTTTCTTCAATGAGTAAAATGAAATAATTATATAAAAAATGGTAATTCAGAAAATAAAATCCATGAATGGGGTTAAATTTCTTGAAATAATCCTTTATTTTTAATAAGTTTTTTCATTGGTTTATGGTGTTGATTTTAAATAAAAATTTTCATTGTTGTAAGACTCAGAACAATTATAATAATTTTAAATGTTACTCCTCAATGAAATTAAAATGTCTTTATATGGATGAAAATTCATAATTACTGAATGTATATAGTCATGATGTAGTTTATATTGATCCACCTAATGGGTTCATACATGATAATGATTGTACTAGAGGTGTAAACTATTAGAAGAGTTGTATGGGTTGAAACTAGTATGCCATGCCTTTTATTATAAATATGACCTAAAAAGTTTTTATCAAATATTATATGGATTAGATAATCACTAGTAACTTTTTAATAGTTATTAATATTAAATATATAATTTTTTAAGGTGGTTGGAAAATAATATAATGAATATTTTTTTCTGAAAAAAATGAAGATGAACATTAATATTTCTGTTATTTTCTAGTTGAAAATATCTCATGGATTAGAAATTCAACAAACAGATATATTCATATTCCACTAATAATAAAATAATTATATGTAAAAACTAGAAAAAGTAAATAATGGAGTATTCAAATGATTTTTACAAACCTTTTACTAATGGTATGAAGATGAATAAAGAGAACACTAGCCATTGTTTAAATACAAAAAATATTTCTGAATGCTGACATGAATTTTTCTATGATATACTTCTTCAGGGGAATACATTGAATATATTATATCGTTATGTTAATGATATAAAATTGTTCGAAATGTTCCTCATATGTTATAAACTTAAATGACACAAAAATATGTTAAAAGGAAAAAACAATTATGGTCAGATGCCTAAATAGTGTATTTAGTGGGAATTTCATTTCTTTACTAATATTAGTTGGGAAAGATATTTCAACGATAAAAAATCAATATAAGGAGTATATTACTTTTCGTTAGAATGTTGTATGAGGTTTCATAGTCTGAAATAGTATTATGTTACAGTAAATATAGTGAAATAGAAATATATTTATTCCACACATTTATGTACACAACTGAAGTGGATGAATTCTTAGATGGAAAATTTTATGGCGATTGTTGAAAACCCATTGAACATTTTTGTGATAATTGTATCCCCATTATTCTATTTATAAATGTTGTTAAAAATTGAAAATGAATGAAAGTTGATATTATATGTATCTTCATTAAATATAATGTTTCTAATGTGTATGAATTTCTTGATTATATTTCAAAAAAAAGATCAAAGTGGTGATGTTTAGACCAATTTTATACCATGTGAATGATTTTGGATGATAAGGATGAAATTATATATTTTTTATAAACAAGTTACTTTAGAATATTATTAAGGGAATCCAATATTTCTTTGTATTCTGTTGTCAAATTGGGTGAACACGAAAAACTCTAGATCATATTTTTTTCTAATATATATGATCCATTATCTTAAAAATGATGAGTATGTAGAAGTTCATTAATTTAAAATATAAAAAGATAAGATGATTGAGAGCCAGTTTATCAATTTCGTGGATGAAAATGGGATTTTATTTGAGAGATGTAATTTATTTAATAAAAACTTAAAATCCAAAAAAACGGTGTCAATATAATCTATATGGGAAAGACTAGGGTTTGATTAAGTGTTTGAAAAATTTTACTTGATATTATATCCAGCAAATCCCAAGGCGATATTGAAAATAATTTTTTTGGTTGTGATATTATTTTTTTAGTTTTTTAAAAAATAGGCATTATATGTTTTTGGAAAGTGGGTTTATTATTATAATAAAAAATTATTCTTTTCTTCTCATGCTAACTGAAATGATGCATTAATAATCCTTAGTGTCTCATTTATCATGGTTACTATTTCGTTCCCAGAATTCCTTGTTTATGATTCAATATAAGAACATTGTGTATTAATTTTAAATAACAATTTGAAGAAGATGATAAATACAAAATGTGTGATGTTAAAAAGTTTGATTTCATCTAATGAAATGTTTAATATATAGTGTGGTAATGTTCTATCTAATGACTGGATAATACTATGTGAAGGTTACATGACCATTTCCATCATGTTCTGGTTTATCATAGAAAAAACAATATCTTCATATGAATATGTATTATATGATGGCTACCTTGTAGAAACAAGAAAATTTATACTATATATAGAAACAATCAGCAAACCATCCAATGTAATGTTTTGAATAATACATGTAGGATGGTTTTATTAAGTCAACATAATCTATCAAATATTCCAAGATTGAGATAGTTGGTGAACTATGAGGGTCAAGAGATATTCGTTTTACAAATCCATCAGATAACAATATACAATAATGTACCCTGAGAATAAATCAATGGATCTTATTGGTGGAAGAAAGAAGAATATAATAATACTATTCAAATAAAGTAGACTATATTTAGTGGTGTAATTTATAAATGAAGATTTATTGGATTTAATTTTACTAGATAGACATTTGAAAAAAGAATGAAATAGAATTTTTAATAATCTTCTATCAGTAAAATAGAAATATTAAAATTTTGAAAAGAACGTAATAGAGGAAGCCTTATCATATATGATTGATATAATCATATTATCAAGATTAGAAAGGGAGAAATTGAACAATGTTTAATTAGATAAATAATTGTAGGTCATAGTAGTATGTATCAAGCCCTCAGACATAACCCAATGAATTGTTAAAATAAATTTCCCAATTCATCAACTATGTATATGTTGATTTATTCATTCTATGATCGTAAATCAATGTAATATTTATAGTAGTTTTAAATAGATTTTTAATTCTGAGATTTGAGGAAACTCCATATAATAAATGTTAACGATGATGATTACACAATTTTGACGGAATGAAAATGAACATTTTGATTAAGTGGGAAAATAAAAATTTGATCTTAAATATCCTCCTTAATAATCAATGGTATTATATATATATAAAGGTGTGATAGATGATTGATATTATCTTTTATTATTATAGTTAAAAAGTGATAAATGTTTTGAATCCTGAGTATCCCTATAAGGAATCACTCTTTTAATGTAGAGTAAATATAGAAATATAACATTCGTGGGAGCGAGAGATAAGCTGCATTAGACTAAGGGAAATAAAACTTATGTTCACTAGATGAAGGAATACATAATGGAGAATGAGTATCAATAGAGAAATTTGAACTGGATATGTGTACTGGAAAAAAAATCATTACATCAATTTTTGAGAAGCTATTAGTCCTTTCTTCCACAAAATATAATAAAAACTTATAGAAAGTGGATTATATTATATTTGTATTTTGGGGGATCAATGATAATTTATAGGAGTTTTCTTTATTTTATTATATACATAATATATTTTATATTTGGTTAATATTGATAGTTTACATAGTAATTATATAGTCACCCACGTTGAGGGTGAACCTTATAAAATATTTCATTATTTTCATTATTTTCTTATATTTTAATAAATTTTATGTTTAGTTATATAATTTAGAGGACAAATACTATAATAATATAATAATGGTAATTTAAAGAGCGTATAAATTTTAAAATACCACTACTGATTCAAACCACTTACCCCATCTATGTTGGCTACACTTCTTGAAAACATTATCTCCAAAAAATATAAATATCCAAATCGTGAGTTATTAACCATATTATTATGATATGAAACATAGAAACTAATTCCTATGGTATAATAGGTTCAAGATATCTTTACAACTCATGCCATAGTGTCTGCTTGTGAATTTTACACACCCTAACTCTGTAGGAAAATAATCACACAATGGTATAAGAAAAGACCATCATAAGTTAACCACATAATTGTGTCAAGAAATAAATATTTTTTGTAGAATTGAAATCATAAATCCTTTCTAATAAAAACATTCCAATCTTATAGTAATTTTCACAATTCCGATGCTATTCAATTTACTATATCCTCCGATAATCTCAGCTTATACCATATTATTACTATTAATATAAATCAACATTAAGCACCTACTATGAGAGGACTTTTAATTTCACAAAATTTGGATTGAAATCAATATCCAAAACCATTTCACATGATTTGTAATGAATTTCCATCATAATTTAATATATATTGAAAAAAAATCACTAAAATATGACACCTTTTTAAATTTGTAACATCACAGAAATTTGAGAACATTTTTCTATTATAGAAATTCTTATTTATTGATTGATTTATAATAATAAATAAACTATGATATGATATTATATATATAATTTTTGGGAAACAGATTGATTTTGTTTAATTATATTATGTTTTAGTTATAAACTATAATTTAATAATTTTTTAATTGTTTTACAAGAAATAGTATTTTATTTTATCAATATAAAGATAATTAAATTTATGATAATTACAGAATTAGAGAAGCTAAGATATATATTCTATAAATTTTCTATAAATATTTCATTTTTTAAATACTATTATTTATAAAATTAAATAAAAAACCATGTTAAAAACCTATTTAATAAACTATAGTTATAAGAACATAAATTTAACCATTTTTTGTGAACAGAATAATTTGATGATAATTTCATAACAAGTTGTTCTAAAAAATATTATGGAAAATAATATGATATTTTATGGATACATAATTATTATTACTCAAATTTTAATATAAGTAGAGTTCTAGTCGTAATATAATATATTTAAATATGTGATGAAGGAAATTTTTCTGTAAATGCATGTAATTATTGTATGATATTTGTATTAATATATTATGCTATTTAAAACATAAATTTCTTAAAAAATTTGATTGGTTGTTAATTATTTTAAAATATTTATATTTTCATATATAAATTCATAGCTTTCGATGTAATTTTCTTATAATGGTATTATTATAATATAAATATTTATTTTAAATTAAACAATGTCACAACCTGTCACCCGGGGCTCGTATCATGACTACCCCAAGCCCGACATCCATAGGTGAGGGGCTAGAGACTACCACGAAAGGCATAAATCTCTATAACTGGGAAGGCATTGCCTTTATAAAATGTAAACACACACAACCAGAGTACAATAGGAAGCAAACAATAAGTAAAAAATGTCAAACAAAAATTGTGTTGGAATGTAAAAGGGGTTAGAAATACAATCCCAACAGTAAAGTACAAGGAAAAGACAAAACAAGTACAACTAAAAGACAAATATCTGGAAGATGTCTAGCAGCTCTTGGATCATCCACCACGGATCCTACCTGAAGGGTAGGTACAGAAATCCTCCTCAATGCTCCACGTCTGTCTATCTTCACCAGGTACCGTCTCGTCTTGAGGTCCACCTCAGAGTACCATCCAATCATTTCACACTATGCCTTGATTAGTGGTGTCCATCGTCTTCATCCAACACATCGAGGTGCGGGCACAACCAGTGTAAGGGTGAGTATAATGGTACTCATTAGGGACTCCAAGACCCTCAAGGTCTCACAAAATCCAAAAAGGATAAACCACAAAGTACGAAATCAATGTATAACCATTACATAGGTATATTACCATACGTATGTGTAGGTTATCAAGTTAACCATCTCAATCGTGAGGAAAACACAACGGTCATTGACTCAGCTCAAACCAGGATTTTCATAAATGAATCCACAGTTGATAGAGAACTCCTCCTCTGTCGAGTATAGTGGCGCTGTCGTGACTCCAAAGTTCTACTCACAAACCTTACACTGCTGAGGTACTCCTCCTATCGAGTATTGTGGGTCTGCTGCAAAAATCGATGTTCCTCCACTTTGGGTACGCCGCTAAACCGGGCACTCCCCCTAACAACCATCATAGGTACTCCTACTATCGAGTACGGTGGGTCTACTTCCAAACCATGCACTCCATCTGCCGTGGGTCTACCGCCAAACCCGGTGCTCCATCCACTGGGCTATTCGAATCACTCCGAGTCGAATCGGTCAGGCAGTCATCGAATCTACAGATACTAGGTCTCTGCACTCTGCCTGCAAGTCTCCAAGAGGATCTGCTCCATGATCTACTGGTCAATAAACCATGTTTCACGAAATCATAGTTTGATGTATCTCAAAAGACCACCATGTCAAAGGGGTCTCAATGCAAGAGACGGCGCATCAATCGGACACCTGTTCTGTGAGTGATTAAGATTTTAGTCCAGGGGGCCTTGTTGGATTTGTGTACGAACCAACCTGACTGTGTCTCAACTATACCTGAACTCCAGTGGGGTATACTCAATGGGACTACTATTTCCCAAGAATATCGGTGCCACTAACAGTTCCTTAAATGGACGTCTGGTGCCAATGTTATGGCCCAAGAAGGAAAAGGGTCAGTAATGGGCCCGGGTCCAGTCCAACCTGGTCGGACCAACTCGGCCTAACCCAGACTGGGCCGACCCAGTCTGGGTCAAACACGTCAGACACGCCGAGTCTGACCCTGTCCATTCGGAGGGTCGACCCACTATGTTTTGACCCGGTCCGCTGGGCCCGACCCAGCGGACCACGAGGGTGGTTTGGCCTGATTGTCGCCATGTAGGTGGCTCAGTAACTGGGCCCGAGAGACCAGGCTGGTTTGGCCAGGGACACTGCAGGGGTACCGCATGTTGGCTCAGCACTCCGGTGGCCAGGAAGGCAGCGGGTAGGCCACGCGAGGTGCAGGCAGGCCTGCTGGTCACCGACAGGTCGCAGGTGCATCAGGTAGGGTGTCGGTGTGCTGGGCAGAGCGCGCAGGTACTGGGCAGGGTGTCGGGAAGCCGAGTAGGGTGCTGGTGTGTCAGGGAGCCATAGCAGGGGTGTCGGGCAATGCGCAGGGCACTGGGCAGTGGTGCGGGCAGGGGCGCGGGGAGCCGGGCAGCGCGCCAGCAGGGCCCGGGGCACCGAATAGCATGCAAGGGGGTGCCGAGTAGCGCGCAAGGGCGCCGGGCAGCAGAATAGGGTGCAACGACATGTGGGTAGGCGATGCGGGCATTGGCGGCTCACAGGAAGGCAGGTAGCGCGACAGTGCATAGGGGCCTCGGGTAGCGCGGTCGTCATTCGACGTCTTCTTCGTAATCACCCTCGTGCCATGAAATCGTTGAATCATCACAAAAAGAACAAATGAGGGGTCGGGCCATGTTTGTTTGGCCCGTACCATCCGTGTTTAGAGTGGTAGCATTCAGTTCACATGAATGAAGCTCAACTATTTAAATACGTCACTTTGTATCAATCTTCATTCAATACTGATAACAAGAAAAGAGAAGCATAACCATGAAACAACCGCTACCTTTCTTGTCGGTGTCATTTGACGGTGTCGTGGGAAGGCGGCGTCGTTCCATTAACGTCGGAAGAGGAAGAGAGACACTCGTCGTTGGAAACATTCTTTGCGGGTAGCGTCTTCTCCTTTGATGCAGATGAAGAAGGAGGAAGATGGCGTCGTCGTTCTTCGGTGGAGGAAGAGATGTTATCTTCCTTTCCCATGCTGAAGAAGAAGGAAGTCGGTGATTTTCATTGGAAGATGCAGCTCTCCAATGAAATCCCCCTCTCCTTAGTTCTCTCAAAAAAAAGAAGCATGCAAAACAAATAATATAGGGAAATGACGTCTATTATTTGTTGGCACCATAATTTGGAAAGTTGCGGTTAATTAAAAAAGACAACCCATATACTTAATGGGAAGGATGGTTCAAATTTTAAATAATGGTAGGTTAGGAGTTCTAATTAATCTATGGAGAGAGGTGTCCAATTAATTAATTGGGAGGTGGAGAGTTTTATGCACATAAAAGATGGGTTTTAGAGGTGTTAAGGAGGTTGTGTGGGACCCACTATTCAAACTTGAATTTGGGGTTTATGGGGGGGTAAAGCTCAGGTAGGCCCCCCTAACAATATCCCCCCAAGGAAGGTTATGTGTGGGTGGGCCCCTCATCTAACATCTCGTTGGAGGATTAAACCGCCACAAAAAAAGTAATGTTATCACTTTATTTTTTTTCAATTTAATTAAAAACCCCCCAAAACTATCTTTGAGACACAGTAGAACGCAACTATGGAAAAGGACTCATTAAGAAATTACTGACACTATGAGTTCAACAGTGACTTTAGATTTCAATTGCGAGCACTGGATCAAATGTTATAAAATTCAGAACGTACGTTTACTAAACGTACTTGAAATAATGTTCAGAAAATTATTATCAGTCACCCTCAACCCACTCCTGTCGAGGTTAGGCTTTGCCTAGGTGAAACACGCCCCAACAAACCCAACTACACTCTTTTATTTTCAATTCGAGTTAACTTTTAGAAGTTATGAATTTTTCAATAAAATAATTGCTATTTTGTTATTTTATTTGCGGACAAAAATAACATTTTTTTGGTGGCCCACATAGGCCAAAGTTATTATCTTCTTAAATAAATAATATTCTAATGGGTTCATCGGTGGTCTTATATTTTTAATCAGAGTTACTGTTTTTTGGTTATAAGCATTTGAAAAAGAAAATAATTTATTTAAATATTTATTTTACGGTTTTGCCATTTTTGAGATTTCTCACAGGAGACCCGCACAGACTAAACATAAGTCACGCCTAGGGTAAACCCACCATCATGAGAGAAACGGTGGCATCATATTTCTGATTCGAGTAACCTTTTACTATTTATTCAACTTTTTTAAGAAAACTGAATATGTGCATGAATTTAAGCTTAATAAAACTTTGACGGATCATTCCGGTCACCCTGGGCCTCGGAATCAGGCGCCGTCAGAAACGGAAGACTCATAAAATTCCCAAGAATATAAGAAAAAAATTCCATGAAAATTATTGGTCTTTAAAAAAAATTAAATGCCTTAGATAATTTTTAGTAGTTTTTTAAATTAAATAATTTAAAAAAATTAATTATCTATTAAAATTAATATTAAAAATATAATAAAAAATAAAGATTTTCAATTCAATTACAAAGTTATTCTAGCTTTACATATGTAAATTTTTTTCCAACTATGAGGCCACTATGCACCCACCTCATCCACATTTTTGAGACTAGAGGTTGACCACATAGAAATTAGTTCAGCTTTATTGGCCAAATAAAGATAGAGAGGTTGGAGATCATGTGCATGGTTATCCTAGAGGGTTCAAAACCGTTGAAATTTGTGTTGTAAGGAGCACATTGGAATTGGACTTTTTGGCGTGTGAATGTTTGAGTCCTTCCATGTTCTAATTCTCAAGTGCCTTATCACATGCTTCATATAAAAGTTGTATTTATTTATTAATGTTCTTATCAGAGTTTATAATTGATATGGGATCATAGGATAGAAGAATATTCCAAGAATTACAAATATACTGTTATATCTTCTATATTTTATCAAAAATGATATCTTCTATCTGATCATCTCATAAATCATCTCATATAGTTTTTCTAAACTATAGTACATTGAAATCTTCATTATCTTCTCATTCCACCACTATAATTTTCCACATTGATATTGCGACCCAACATGATGTTATATTTAAGAACATATATCATCTTGTTCTTCAATGATGATATAAAATGACCAATTAAATATATATATATAATCTATTTATATCATACTAATAGAATAAATAATTCAACTGTTCTTCTATATTGGAATTGATAATGCAGTTTATCATTAGAAAATTTTCATTTTAAAAAAATAGATTACCAAATGTTATGATAACATTGGACTATTTTCTATCACCTTCTTAGAATGGCACGAGATAAATGAAAATATATACCGATAAATATGAATATTCATTGAATATAAAAAAATTAGGGAGATCTTTTTAAATCATAATTTTGATTAACCATATTTTTTAGGTCTTTATGGGGAAGCCACAAGGTATATATAAAACACAAACACACAAATATATATAATCTATATTTTTTTTGATATATTTGAACCATTATGAGAGATTTTCCATTTAAATATTTTCTTTATTCTCAAAATTGGTTGATATTTCATAAACTTAATATTGATGGCTAATGAGATATTAATAAATCCTATATATCAATTTTCTAGTTGTTTTATATTACTATATATATTTTTAAATAAAAAATGATAATAGATATGTATTCTAGAGTCTTTATTTTTATTTTAGAGATAGTGAAACAATAAAAGGAAATTATGTTTAAGGAACACCCCTCTAACTTAGTTTCCTATAAAAATAATCCCGTATTCATATGATTGAATGATATTAAGAGTTTTTGTAATGGTATGGATTCCATGGAAATAATTAAATATTAAATAGGGTTTAATGTATAGAAATTAATTTTTAATATTTTATTTTTTTATTATATAATAGATTTTTTTTCAATTAAATGAATTTTATTTTCAGATTAATTTTTATTTAATAGAAATATTATTTAATAATAATAATTTATTTAAATTCCAATACAAGTTTTTTCATGGAATCTTTTTTGTAAAGCACTATCCTATAAAAAAGGATTAATTTTATTTATATTATGATTTTATATAAAAGTGTTTAAAATTTAGAAACTTATTTTTGTAAGGTAATTTTTTAATTAAATTTATGATTTAATTTCTTCATATCACTATATAAAGTGAATTAATTATTTTAAATATCTTGTATTTAAAAATTTATTTCTTGTATAATTTTATATAATAAAAGGTTGATAGTAAACTTGTAAATCAATTATGTTTTTAAAATTAAAATGAAATTTTTATTATGGGTAAAATTTATTATTTTTCAAATACATGTTTATGAATATTTTATCTAAAATTTTATTTATATGTGCCATTGGATTTTATTGTTCTCGTTTTCAGTTTGAATTTTTTTGTAACATAAATATGATAGTCATTTTTATAGATAATAACATTATTTATTATAAAAATGTTAATTCCCATAATTTTCTTTGTGGAAATATATCTAAATGTTTTATTACAACTTTATATGTATTATTATAAGGGAAAAAAATTAATATTTATTTATCCCAACTATTTTTGGGTTTACATAAAATGATATTTTTTGAAACATTATGTTATATAAAATTATTTTCTATTGAAAATAATTTATTTGATTTTTGGATAGTGGTTTTACTAGAAATAAAATGTGAAATTAAAACCCTAAAACATGTTTTCATGTTAATATTGTCACTTGGGTATCAAATGTGATTACGAGGAATGAATATTAATCACACAACTAGAAATGGTACATTTAAATAATGTGGATACTAATTTTAGACTCGTATGTTTATTAAGGGTTTCCATGTATCATTTAATTCAATAAAAATTTATTATGTTAAAAAATAGTTATAATAAATTAATGAATAATCCATGTCCATATTTCAAAGATGAAATATTTTTATATAATATAGATTTTAAACGTGATATGTATTTTTTTTAAATATTTCTTATGGAATTTTTTTGAAAACGTATTCCACCCATTATATGATTTTATTTTTTATATCAAGTTTTTAGTATTTGATATATATATATATATATATATATATATCGTTAAAAGAATCTTTGTAATATAATTTTTAATAGTAGGAATTAATTTATATTTACCATGGTTTCAAAACCCCTTACCTATAAATTTTAAGTAAACTAAAAATTTATAAAAAAAATATGGTCATCACATGTTAAAATGTATTTTGGTTTCATATAAAAATATTTGTCATGTTAATCCAATTACCTCATTATAATTGTTTTAAAAAATATACTATTTTTTATGGTTTGTTATAATTATTCAAAACCATGGAAAAATAGGTCAACAGTAGTGAAAATGATTAAATATTATATAGTTATCTTTTTTATAGGAAATATTGATCATTCTATTACCACCAAATCTGGGAGGTTGGGTCTTTGATTTCTAAAGCTGTTATCAATAGAGCGATTTAGAAAAATTTGGAGATTCGTATGTTTGGTAATAATATGTTATGTTTATTTTTATATTCAATAAGTAAAATACATGTCTTTTATTTTTTTCAGATAAAGGAAAACAATTTAGAAAATCATATCAGGGGAATCAAAAACAAAACATTTGTGTCTTCTTGAAGACATAAATGAATTTATCCACAAGGGATTTATCTTATTGTAATTTGAAAATATTTAACCACATTATTGGATTTTGAAGAAAACTATGATTTTAGAATAACCACAGAAGAAGAGAACCCTAATGTTGTATATTTTTTTATCATCTTATAATCATTTTGGTCATAATGTTAATATTTTATGGCAGCCTATTTTGAATGGTTTAATACATCTTGAATGGATTGTTTTATAAAAATCATATTCATTTGTATTATTTGAATTTAATAGTCAATAAAAATAATTTTTCAAAATGTTTTATTTTCTAATGTCAATAAAACTAAAATTGTGTGATATTCATTAGGAAAAAGTAATTTGGTTATTGTGGGTAATCTCTGAAGAATTTTTATGATGTATTAACCTTTTTTATACATGACAAAATAATCAATGATGTTAGGTAGATATGATGATACAAGTATGGAACACTATTATTTTTTTCTCTACATTTTTTGTTTAAAATAAATACACAAGGAGTTGAAATGTAAAATGTATGGGTATAATAAAATTCACTAATTAAGTTGTTGTGGTGAAAAAAAGTGTTTTAAGGGTATAATTTATTTAAGGGATTGTACAGAAAGTAAAATCCCATGTATTTATGCATATGCTTTTTTTTAAATAAACGTTATTAAATGGTTTTCTTTTCAATCCCAAAGAAACTAAGATATTTTATGATTTAATTATTTCATATAAAAATAAATGATTTTAATTAATCAAAATAGTTTTTGGTTATAAATTGGAAATTATAATTATTTTGTTTTCTTTTAGAATAAATATAATTTTATTTTCTCACTATCAATATAATTAACACTTAATTATAATTATAATTAAATTAAAAAATTATACATTCAATCAATTCTTATAAAACTGTAGGATTATTTTATAATTAATTATTTATAAATATAAAAAGTAAAACCATTCAAAATAATTTAAAAAATATTAGTAATGATAATCAAATATAAATGTATTTTATTGAAAATAATTATTTTTTGAAAATTATATATTTTTTTTATAAAATTACACTATGTAAATTTATATTAAATGTTATAGATATTAAAATATTATTTCAAAAAATATTAATATTAGTAGTAAACTAGTATTAATATTTTTATGGTAAGTTCTAATAGAAAGAAAAAAGAGGATAAATGTATTCATATATTGTTAGATATCTTTTGTTATTATTTTATTTGTATAAAACTGACTTTCAATAAAAAGGTACAAGTGATTGTTAATTATATTAAATTATCAGTTTTTCTAGGGAAATCCTTAGATTTTAATGTAATATCATTTAAATTATATTTATTTTCTATAACTACGTATAGAATATTTTAAAATTTTATATCTTTAGATAATTGATAGTAATATTTTATATTAATTAGTGGTAAAAATTCATTTTCTATTGATATTGGCATTACAATATATATTAAATAATTGATGCTTCAATTTCAATAATAATAAATTATTTATTTTACCTATTTAATAAAATTAGAAAACTATGTGATCACTAGGGACCCACATCGATAACACATATTGGGAATGAGGTCAACCATGTGGGTTAAATGTAAACTAGTCATTACCCATAGCAATATAGAGGTGTGAGCACCTACACATTTCCAGTATAGTGGGTGAATAACACTCACATGGTATAATCTATGGTGTTCGTGGGAATGGAAATGTCTAGCCCCTGTTTTTGTAAGTTCATTATGCTTCCAATCCCTCATTAACATGGCACATACTATATTTGAAATAGGCTGTCACTTTTTAAATATTTTCGATCAATATGAACATCGATATGGGATCATGTGACAGATGAAGTGCTCACTAATTAAAAATATTACATTTATATCATAATTAGTTAATAAAAATAATCTCATCCATCTAATCCACTTGAATATCTTATAATTCAATGATCCATTAATAGATAATATAGACATTATCATTCTCTTCTCCTTATGATGATTTTTTATCAACAACAATATCAAGGACCTTTTCCTTGATACATTTAAAAAATTAATATCATAATGTTTATAAAATAAGAATAATGTTAGTTATAATATATATATATTTATTTATTTTTATATATATGTATAATTAATTACAATCAATGTTAAATCTTACATATGTCTTTGACCATTCTTTATCCTTATTGAGTTTTTAAGACATCATCAGAAATGATTCATTTCCTACATGAGATTACCAATAGTTAGTCAAAAATTCCACAACATCAATAACATAATCTTAAAAAAGAACAACAAATGGCTGATATATATATATATATATATATATATATATATATATTACCAATATGAATATAATTTATAAATCGAACTATTAGGAACTAATTTTGTACTCTGATGTTAGATAAACCATATTCATTGGGTTATCCATGTATTGTGAGAAAGTATATAAATAAATATATATATATATATATACAATATTTTGGTGTTTCTCATATCTGAACCATTAGAAATGAAATTTTCATTTGAATATTTATCATCATTATCAGACATATGTTGCATGTCATGAAATAGAGATTCTTATTCATCGAGATCTCCCCTGATCCTGTATATCAATTTTCCAATTGTTGTATATGTCCATATATATTTATAAAACAATAAAATAATAATAATTTTGATGGATACATATTTAATATTTTATTAATAATTATATAGTAAAATATATTCTGATATATGCGAATTTATTCATTTAGTAATCTAAAAAAAATGTCTTCTTCTTATGAGAGAAAGAGAGAAGTGGAATGGATAAGTCAGATTCTTCATTAGAAAATAATATGATCTATAATGGTTTTAAGGTAATGGAATTAAATTTTCAAACAAAGATTTTAATATTTAAGTTCAATTAATTTTTTAACTCTGTATTTTATTTTCAAAACTACTTTTATAAAAATGATATTTTATTTAATGATATTAGTTTATGTTATTCCAAAATTCATTTTATTTATATGGATTATTTTTTAAAACATTAGATCATTTACATTAAAAACCTAGTATTTATTTATTTACTTTCAATATAAGGGGTTTTCAAATTAAAATTCAAATTTATTAAGTGAAAAATTATTATAAAATATTTATTATTTAATTTCATTTAACCCCTTATTTAATGTGAATTTATTTTTCATAAAATACCATTTCAAAAAAATTGGAAAATTTTCTTCGTTAAAAGGTTTATTGCAATATATTATGGAATATTATGTTTTTAAAATTTATATACAATATTTAATAAAGATAGAATGATTTATTTTTGAAATAAATTTTATTAAAATATTATTTTAGGAATAGTATTTATAGGTTCTAATTTTGATTGTATTGTTATAATTTTATGCCTGAAATTTCATTATATACATACAGATTTAAATCATGTTTATATATATGGCCAAAATATTTTATTAAAATTTACATTCATTAATTTTCGTATGAAATATATCTTCTTATGTTTTATTACTTCTTTATATATATTATTATAATTAATAATGGTGAAATATATATTTATCTTAAACATTATGGGTTTTCATAAAATTAGGTTTTTATTAATATTATATGATTTATAATTATTTTATATTTAAAATAATTTATAATGCTTCATAATAATAATTAAGATGATATAAAATGAGAAATAAAAAACCAAAAAAAAATTTTTTTATATAAAACATGGACCATTGGTATTGAATTTGATGAATTGGAATTGGGAGTTCAGCTAAAACCTCTAAGGGGACATTCTATTAAAGGTGATACAACTACTGGTCTCATATTATTCATAAGGATTCTTATTTATTATTTATTTCCATAAAAAGATATAATATGGAATGAATAGTTTTAAAACATTATAAAGTAATCAATGTACACATTTAAAGGTTTCGATATTTGGAAATAAAATTGGATTTCAATGTTATATGTATTTTTAATGTAAATTTATAGTAGAACTTATTGATATTGTATTAATGCCCTGCTTTCTCATTTTTTAAATACATTTTTTATATAAATTATTTATTTTATATAAAAATAAATTTTTTCAATTCAATGTTATAAATATAAATTTTATTGTCTTTACATATTGTTTTAACCATGGTTATGAGAACACCTACTAAGTAACTAATGATCAACCTATATTTATATTTTTTTACAGACTCATTAGATGTTCTAATGGTTTTTGGTTTCATATATAGATTTAGACTAAGTGATGTTAATAGTTGTTTATAATTATTCATTATAATCTAATATATTGTAATGTTTTTCCTAATCCTTCATAAAGCAGACCTAAAAATTCCATGGTTGTGTAAAATAAATTATTTTCTTTATTTACCTTTTCTAATATATTTAGAATTTTTTCTCAATAGGTCAAAGACTATTGGACTAATGAATCGATAAAATCACTTTATTTCAAAATAAAATATGATTTAAAATCAATAAACACTCATATAAATAATAATTTATACAAATTACCATTAAAATATAATTTTTTTTGAACAAATATTTCATTAAAATAAAACATTCTTAAGAATCAAATTCAATCAACAAAACTACAGTGAAATTCCATGTGATATAAATTGTTAAATCCACCAAATTTTTAAGAACATAAAATCATTCCATATTAATGTTTAGAAATATAATTTCTGAATTCAGACGTTTTATTTTTAAATAATAAAATGTTTATTTATGAAACAACCCACCTCAAATCACATGTAATTTTTAAAAAATTTCATTGAATAGAAAAGTAATGAGAATTAGGGTTATAACGACCCATACTTTACATACATTTTTAATACTTCAAAAATTGAAGCACACTTATTACATCATATGATAAAACTACAAAGGACCGTATAGGTATAGTGTCTTTAGAAACTGGGAAACATAAACAACTGGTTCATAAATCTTCTACAATGTCTCCCATTTATTTCATCATATCTAGGGTCCCTTTTAGCATATTATACTTAATATCCATCTTCCTGACCTGGGGAAAAGAAAACATAAAAGGGTGAGCTCAAATGCTCAGCAAGGCAAATAAAGGAAATAAAAATCATATCATATCTTTTTGAAAATCATAACCTGCAAAAGAGATCATAATATCTTAACATGGAACAAATCATAGGAGTGAAAATGAGATCCCCATAATCATAACATAAAACTTGAAACTTTGTGGCATGCACACATAATCATGGAAAATCATTTCTTGTTAGTCATGACTCATTGCCAAGACTATCTTAGTGGACAAAGTCCCTTTCTGAACAGAGTTCACTCCTCGTTTCAGTCCTGTATCACTGAACCGAAATAACCTTCCGTTCCAGCCATGTCTATCTCATGAGATATAAAATCTTTACCCAATGCATTGGAGGGAGATATAGGTCCCACCCATCTTATAATGAATCCTTTCTTATGTGTGCCACATAATCATAAAACATACATCATCGCATAACACATGTAACAAAAATGGGATTCTTGAAACATCATGACATCATAAATCAATTCATATAAGATAAAGGAATTCATAAAAATAATTCCATCACAACATGATCAAATCAATGTAATAATAGGGATAAAAACAGAACCCTTTATTATCTTAGATGGAAAATAATTTGGAAAATCACTTGAACTCCATTCTTGGGGAAAATATCCTTTCTTCTTCAAAACATTTTTCCTTTCATAACATGTCATAAAACTTTAAAATAAAAGAAGTTGATTAAAAATAAACTTGAAAACTTGTAAAGGAAGCTTCTTGGAAATACTGTTTTAATAATCCATTCATGTCGTATAAGTTAAAAAAAACATTCTTCGTACTTTTGTCGGAAAAGTCAAAAAAAGCACCTCGTATGAAAAACGTCAAAAGATTCCTTTCATATTTTTTACTAAAAAATCACCGAAGGGTAAAATTGGATTTAAACAATTGTAGTTGGATGGAAATAATATTACATATTGAGGAAACATGGATGTGGATGATAAAATACACCCCAGTAAATACTTACGAATAAACAATCTCGGATAAAAATGAGATTGTGATATTTCCCTTACCTTAGGTCCGATTTGCTTTGTTCGTGTCCGAAGCTCCTGTATAATGGTTTAAATAATGTTATTGACTTATTCCAGAATCATACATATTGATATGATATCATATATGGTCATATTATTAGCTTCTTGTTAGTAATATTTCATTGTTACTTGTTACTCCGGTCTTTATAACTTTTTGTTCTTATGCGTGTTTTGTCGAATAAATTCTTATTATTATCTTTAGGTTATAGATAATTTATTTACAGAATGGTATTAGTGTAGTATATACCATAATCATTCATTCAATTAATTTATATAATCATTATGAAATGAAGATCATGTAGAACGAGTCGCATCACATTGTGGAGACGGTATTCCGTACGAACGCACAAGTGATGATATCGTTCCTATGATCGTGGAATTGTATTGGAGTATATATATATTATTTCAGTATCAATATTACTTCATAATAATCATATATAGTTACTCATTACACCATTATACCCATCCTTGTAAGGTGATGGTGGAAAATAGATTACACCACAGCGTGGAGACGGTATTCCGTACGTACGCACGCGCGGTGATTTCATTTTTCCGTAGGATGGATAGAAGGTGAATTAGGGTTGTTTCATATTTATAATAACATATCAGTATGTAAGTAATACTGATGTTATTACTTTATCATGAAACAACTAAAGAAGAAGAAGTTGAAGAAGAAAGAAATTGAAAAGGTCGGTAATGGATATTACCTCTTCTTTGGAACGCCTCTTTGAATCCTCCACTTAAGGAACTAAGATTGGTCTTTGGAGAAGACCAGGACCTCTAGGATTATTCTAGGGAAGTGGAGAGGAGAAAATGGCAGGGGTTGGCCGAGCTTGAGTGCTCAAAATTGGTGTGAGGAGGAGGGGGAGGAGGTGCCCTTTTATAAGGGAGGAGAGGGGCACCTTAGGAATATCTCAAAATATTATTTTATATTAAAGTCAAAATCGGTTTATAATGGTTCAAAGGGTCCTATTTCGAAGCTAAAGTGGGGATGGGTCGAAATTATACCAACCAATAGGATTTAGACAAGTTTAGGGTATTATTTTAACCTTATCTATTAGATTTAACTCTAAGTTAATTAATTTAACTTTTACCGTGTCTTTTTGTTTTCTTTCACTATATGGTTAATACATTTACTATAACATGCCAAACGAACCCCAAATTGTTTATTATTAAAATATATATCCTTATCTAAGTCATTTTGCCGAACCTTAGATTTTTAGGAATAAAATAACAATTAATAATATAATATTTGATTTAAAAACTATTTTGTGTCAATTTTGACACTATTTGATATATGATTTTTGTGAAAGTCATAAAAGAATTATATGTTCGAACCAAGTTAATTAAATCAACATTAATATATCATAGTAACCTATAAAATTAGTTTAATTCATAAAAAGTCTAAAATTACATTTATTTTGGTGTTTATAACATCAATTATGTCAATATTTCATTAATAAGATAATTACTGCATCATCTTTGTGTCATAAATAAATTAAATTATTTGATGTCTAAAAATTACAAATAAAATATCATCATGTAGGAAATCTTTTTATCTTTCTAATGAATATTTACAATTGAATTTATCTTATGTATAACCCCATATTAAAAATTATTTACTTATTAAACTTTGATTTTACCTATTTTAACCCTTCTTTTAATAAATTAATAATAAATGTCCTAATCTAATCCAAGTGGGCCTAAATGGTCATATTTTATTCCTAAGTTTGTATTTGGTCGAATTACACTTGTCCAATAGAATTAGGACATGTGTTAGGGTAATATTAATATCATATTTACCCTTAGTTACCCTATTTACTATTAACCGCGGTAAAAAAAGTAAAAAGTTATTATTCACCAAAAAATTATTTTCATCTCATTGAACCACATTTTAGTCTTGATATTAACCTTGTCTCTCGGATTTTCGAAATTCCAATCACAGAAGCGGTAAAATTAAGTTTTATGCAAAATTCAGTTTTTAACCTACCACTTAGTGGTTTCACTATTCATCAAAAATTGAATGTTTTCAGAAAAATACCAAAATTTCACCCTAGGCTAATTTTGATATTCTGAGTCCAAAAATGAAGTCCATTTTGAAAAATAAAATTTATAAAATTTCAAAAAGTGGTTATTACTATTCTTAACGGCTAGTTTTAATAGCATATTGTTGTTTAGTGAAACTCTGTATTGCGTACGACGCAAGCTATCGAGGAAGGTCGCGATTGCGTGTAAAGCAAGCCAAGCAAGTTTTGTGTAGAAAAAGATTCCTTTGACGATTTATATATCATAAAAGTCTCGGGTGTTACATTCTACCCCCCTTAAAAAGAATTTCGCCCTCGAAATTCGTCACTTTGTAACAAACAGATGAGGATAATTCTCCCTCATCATATCCTCAAGCTCCCATGTAGATTCTTCATGTTGGTGGTTCCTCCATAAAACATTCACCAAGCGAGTGGTCTTGTTTCGTAGGACTTTTTCGCTACGATCCAGAATTTCTATCGGCTGTTCTTCATAAGAAAGATCTTGCTCCAGCGGTACAACTTCTGAGCTGAGTACATGTGAAGGATCTGGTATGTACTTTCTCAGGAGAGATACATGGAACACATCGTGAACTTGAGAGAGATTCGGTGGAAGTGCCAATCGGTAAGCTACCTTCCCAACACGATCCAATATTTCGAAAGGACCGATATATATTGGGCTCAACTTCCCCTTCTTTCCAAATCTCATAACCCTCTTCCAGGGAGATATTCGTAAGAACACTTTATCACCAACTTCAAACTCTAGGTCTTTTCTTCGGTTGTCGGCATAGCTTTTCTGTCGACTCTGAGCTGCTCTTATGTGTTGTTGAATAGATCTGACCTTTTCTGCCATTTCATCAACGAGATCAGGTCCTAATAGATTTCTTTCCCCAACTTCATCCCAGCAAGTTGGAGTCCTGCATTTCTTTCCATAGAGAGCTTCATAAGGAGCCATCTGAATACTGGAGTGAAAGCTATTATTATAAGATAATTCCACCAAAGGTAGGTGTTGATCCCAACCTCCTTTAAAATCCATAGAGCAAGCTCTCAACATATCTTCTAGGGTTTGAATTGTTCTCTCAGACTGACCGTCTGTCTGGGGATGATAAGCAGTGCTGAAAATCAACTCTGTATCCAGAGTATGCTGAAGACTTCGCCAGAACTTCGAGGTAAATCTCGGATCTCGATCAGATATAATAGAAAGTGGTACTCCATGCAATCTTACCACTTCCTTTACATATATCATGGCAAGCTGATCTAGAGAGAAATCCTCTCTAATTGCAATGAAGTGTGCAGACTTTGTAAGACGATCAACTATGACCCAGATAGCATTATTGCCTTTGGATGTTTTAGGAAGTCCTGTGACAAAGTCCATAGTGATGTTTTCCCATTTCCATTCGGGTATGGGTAATTGTTGTAACATCCCCTTAGACTACTGTATCTCAGCTTTAACTTGTTGAAAAACCAAGCATCGAGAGACATATTCAGCAACATCTCTTTTCATGCCATCCCACCAGAAGTACTCTTTCAGGTCCATATACATCTTCGTGCTTCTAGGATGAATAGAGAATGATGAACTATGAGCCTCATCCAGCAGCTCATTCTTTAATTAGGGGATGGGAGGAACACAAACCCGATTCCTGAACATTATTATCCCATCACAATCAAGGTTGAATTCAGGAACATTTCTCACCTTCTTTTGTAACTCGACATCTTCTTTCTGTGCCTCTTTAATCTTCACATGTATAGATGGTTGAACATTCATTTGAGAAAGATAATATTTTTCCCCTTCCATTATAATTCCAAGATCCATCCTTTGTAAATCCATAAATATTGGATCTTTTGTGATCCTCATCATGGATAAACTAGCATGGTCTTGTCGACTTAATGCATCTGCCACCTTGTTTGCTTTCCCAGGGTGGTAATGGATTGAGCAGTCATAATCCTTAATCAGCTCCAACCATCTTCTTTGACGCATATTCAACTCCTTTTGTGTGAAAATATACTTTAAACTTTTATGATCAGTATAAATATCACACCTTTCACCATAAAGGTAATGCCTCCAAATCTTTAATGCAAAGATTACCGCAGCCAACTCCAAATCATGTGTTGGGTAATTTTGCTCATGGATTTTCAACCGTCGTGAGGCATAAGCTATCACCATATCATTTTGCCTAAGAACACACCCCAATCCCTTCTTGGATGCATCACTGTAGATCACAAAACTTTCTCCACTACAAGGCAGTGTGAGCACAGGTGCACTGGATAACCTTCTTTTCAACTCCTTGAAATTCTCTTCACATTCCTCTGTCCAGACAAACTTAACTCCTTTCTGAGTCAACTTGGTGAGTGGATTAGATAATCGTGAAAAATCTTTTACAAAACATCGATAATATCCAGCCAAACCATGAAAAATTCGGATCTCAGTTACTGTTGTTGGTCTCGACCATCTTTCGATAACCTCTGGATCCACAGATATCCCCTCTTTTGAGATTATGTGACCCAAAAATGCAACTTTTTGAAGCCAAAATTCACACTTGGTAAATTTTGCATAAAGCTTCTCCTTTCTCAGGGTCTTCAATATAATTCTCAAGTGATCTTCATGTTCTTCCTTGCTCTTTGAATAGACAAGAATATCGTCTATAAAGACTACCACAAATTGATCAAGATAGTCTCTAAAGACTCTATTCATTAGATCCATGAAGATAGCAGGGGAATTAGTAAGACCAAATGGCATCACTATAAATTCATAGTGTCCATACCTTGTACGGAAAGCCGTCTTTGGTATATCCTCCCTTTTGACCCTTAATTGATGATACCCTGAACGAAGATCAATCTTGGAAAAGTATTGAGCTCCGCGTAGTTTGTCAAATAAGTCATCAATGCGTGGGAGAGGATATTTTTTCTTTATAGTGATCTTGTTACGTTCTCGATAATCAATGCAGAGTTTCATTGATCCATCTTTCTTCTTAACAAATAGAACAGGTGCTCCCCAAGGTGACGCACTAGGGCGTATGAATCCCTTATCAAGATTCTCTTGGAGTTGCTTCTTCAATTCCTGCAACTCAATTGGGGCCATTCTATAAGGTGTCTTTGAAATAGGCAAAGCACCCGGTACGAGTTCTATTGAAAACTCAACGTCACGATTTGGTGGAAGACCCAGCAATTCCTCCGGAAAGACATCATCAAACTCCCGTACAATGGGCATATTCTTAATCGTGAGTTTCTCACCAACCATTTGAGATAAATAACCTTCATTTAGTGGAATCAATACCCATAAGATGGAAGAAATTTCCACTGGAAGGTTATATTCATCCTTGCATCGATAGACGATCGTAGATTGATCTGGAATATGAAATGTGACTTCCCTTCTTTGGCAATTGATATGATCTCCATGTAGAGAAAGCCAATCCATGCCAAGAATCACATCAAATTCCACTAAAGGAAGGATCACAAGATTTGCAGGAAGCACTTTCCCACAAACTTCGATCGGAGAAGAATTATAAACTTTTGATGCGATTGATGTGCCATTAGGTGTTGTCACAGCTAACTCAACATCTAATTGTTGAGGTAATACAGTGATACCCTTAGAAAAGTCTTCAGAAATAAAAGAGTGGGTGGATCCAGAATCAAATAAAACATTTGCTACTTTAGAGTGGATGGTAAGTGTACCTTTCACCACATCGTTATCGTACTCCACATCGCTGATAGAAATTGCATGTGACTTTCCTTTGTCTTTAGCTTTAAGAGTTTGTTGACGTCGACCATCATCATCAACCCTTGGATTTGGGCATTGATTGGCATAATGCCCCATCTCCTTGCACTTGAAACATTGAAGTGTAGTAGGTTCATTCTGTGTATCCCTTCCTTTGTTTGCGTCATTAGACATCTTCTTCCCATTATCATGGCATTCAAATGCCCGATGACCTTCCTTTCCACATTTAAAACATTTACTTGTCCCTTTAAGACAACTCCCTCCATGTTTCTTTCCACACTTTGAGCATAAGGAAAAGCTCATCTTCTTTTCTGTGCGCTCTTTAGATTTTTCTTTGAATTCCATCTTCCTCTTCTTATCAAACCCATGTGACTGATGGGTTACTCCAATCTCCATCTCGACTTTGAGAGCACATCGAATGATTTCCTCGTAGCTATTGAAGTCTCTTATGGCTAACGCCCTTCGAAGACTTGGTTTTAAGCCACTAAAGAATCGATCGATCTTACTCTCAGGTTGGATAATAATACCAGAAGCGTACCTTGCAAGTCTTGTAAAATTTGATTCATAGGTACTAATAGATTCATCATCCCTCTGCTTCAGTTCAAGGAACTCTTTCTCCATCTTTGTTCGGAGAATACGAGGTAAGTACTTATTGAAAAATAAGTTCTTGAACTCGTCCCATTCCATAGACTCAATTTCATCCCTTTGCCTCGTATTCTTAATAAGATTCCACCATTGATCGGCATCTCCTTCCAAACGATACACTGCTAGGATGACTTTATCATGTTCAGAACATTGAAGAACTGAAAATATCTTTTCAGTAGTACTAATCCATTGTTCAGCAACTAATGGATCAGTAGACCCACTGAAAGAAGGTGGACGCTGCCTCATGAAGGATTCAACAGAATTTTGTTCCTTCCTTTGCTCGATTGGAAGTCCTGCATGATTCATAGCTTGAGAAAGTTGTGTGAGTATGGCTACAAAATTTTTCATTCCAGCTCCCATATCGTTTGGTTGCTCAGGGGGACAATCATTGCATTGCCCGTCGCATTCCGCATTAACACGGTTCCTTCGGGTTCCAGCCATTGACTAAAACCAAGAAGAATAGTGTGAGCAACAATAATTATAATAGGAAACCACATAATTCAAGAATAAAATTTTCATGCTTAAGGTCTTATCCTAGGTTATTCAAGTCCATTTCTAAAACACTAAGATTGTGTTCTATGCTTAGACTTATCCTTAGGGTTCTTACTAAGGATTTCACATCCTAGTTCCCAAAGGTTGACTATACCTTTCCTCTGATACCAACTATAATGGTCCAGAATTACTTCCAGTGGACTACAATTGATACCTATCAGGGCACTCCATGGGCGGCTACACCCCCTGGGCGGGACACACCACCATCCCCAGTGGCAGCCATTTCCTCATGAAGCCCTTGGGCGGAGAGCCATGCTTCGTCCAACGCTCACATGTGAGAGTTCCCAAGGATCGGATACATTCCTACCTCCTTAGCCTCTGATACCAACTATAACGACCCATACTTTACATACATTTTTAATACTTCAAAAATTGAAGCACACTTATTACAACATATGATAAAACTACAAAGGACCGTATAGGTATAGTGTCTTTAGAAACTGGGAAACATAAACAACTGGTTCATAAATCTTCTACAGTGTCTCCCATTTATTTCATCATATCTAGGGTCCCTTTTAGCATATTATACTTAATATCCATCTTCCTGACCTGGGGAAAAGAAAACATAAAAGGGTGAGCTCAAATGCTCAGCAAGGCAAATAAAGGAAATAAAAATCATATCATATCTTTTTGAAAATCATAACCTGCAAAAGAGATCATAATATCTTAACATGGAACAAATCATAGGAGTGAAAATGAGATCCCCATAATCATAACATAAAACTTGAAACTTTGTGGCATGCACACATAATCATGGAAAATCATTTCTTGTTAGTCATGACTCATTGCCAAGACTATCTTAGTGGACAATGTCCCTTTCTGAACCGAGTTCACTCCTCGTTTCAGTCCTGTATCACTGAACCGAAATAACCTTCCGTTCCAGCCATGTTTATCTCATGAGATATAAAATCTTTACCCAATGCATTGGAGGGAGATATAGGTCCCACCCATCTTATAATGAATCCTTTCTTATGTGTGCCACATAATCATAAAACATACATCATCGCATAACACATGTAACAAAAATGGGATTCTTGAAACATCATGACATCATAAATCAATTCATATAAGATAAAGGAATTCATAAAAATAATTCCATCACAACATGATAAAATCAATGTAATAATAGGGATAAAAACAGAACCCTTTATTATCTTAGATGGAAAATAATTTTGAAAATCACTTGAACTCCATTCTTGAGGAAAATATCCTTTCTTCTTCAAAACATTTTTCCTTTCATAACATGTCATACAACTTTAAAATAAAAGAAGTTGATTAAAAATAAACTTGAAAACTTGTAAAGGAAGCTTCTTGGAAATACTGTTTTAAAAATCCATTCATGCCGTATAAGTTAAAAAAACATTCTTCGTACTTTTGTCGGAAAAGTCAAAAAAAGCACCTCGTATGAAAAACGTCAAAAGATTCCTTTCATATTTTTTACTAAAAAATCACCGAAGGGTAAAATTGGATTTAAACAATTGTAGTTGGATGGAAATAATATTACATATTGAGGAAACATGGATGTGGATGATAAAATACACCCCAGTAAATACTTACGAATAAACAATCTCGGATAAAAATGAGATTGTGATATTTCCCTTACCTTAGGTCCGATTTGCTTTGTTCGTGTCCGAAGCTCCTATATAATGGTTTAAATAATGTTATTTACTTATTCCAGAATCATACATATTGATATGATATCATATATGGTCATATTATTAGCTTCTTGTTAGTAATATTTCATTGTTACTTGTTACTCGGGTCTTTATAACTTTTTGTTCTTATGCGTGTTTTGTCGAATAAATTCTTATTATTATCTTTAGGTTATAGATAATTTATTTACAGAATGGTATTAGTGTATTATATACCATATTCATTCATTCAATTCATTTATATAATCATTATGAAATGAATATCATGTAGAACGAGTCGCATCACATTGTGGAGACGGTATTCCGTACGTACGCACAAGTGATGATATCGTTCCTATGATCGTGGAAATGTATTGGAGTATATATATATTATTTCAGTATCAATATTACTTCATAATAATCATATATAGTTACTCATTACACCATTATACCCATCCTTGTAAGGTGATGGTGGAAAATAGATTACACCACGGCGTGGAGACGGTATTCCGTACGTACGCACGCGCGGTGATTTCATTTTTCCGTAGGATGGATAGAAGGTGAATTAGGGTTGTTTCATATTTATAATAACATATCAGTATGTAAGTAATACTGATGTTATTACTTTATCATGAAAAAACTAAAGAAGAAGAAGTTGAAGAAGAAAGAAATTGAAAAGGTCGGTAATGGATATTACCTCTTCTTTGGAACGCCTCTTTGAATCCTCCACTTAAGAAACTAAGATTGGTCTTTGGAGAATCCCAGGTCCTCTAGGATTATTCTAGGGAAGTGGAGAGGAGAAAATGGCAGGGGTTGGCCGAGCTTGAGTGCTCAAAATTGGTGTGAGGAGGAGGGGGAGGAGGTGCCCTTTTATAAGGGAGGAGAGGGGCACCTTAGGAATATCTCAAAATATTATTTTATATTAAAGTCAAAATCGGTTTATAATGGTTCCAAAGGGTCTTATTTCGAAGCTAAAGTGGGGATGGGTCGAAATTCTACCATCCAATAGGATTTAGACAAGTTTAGGGTATTATTTTAACCTTATCTATTAGATTTAACTCTAAGTTAATTAATTTAACTTTTACCGTGTCTTTTTGTTTGCTTTCACTATATGGTTAATACACTTACTATAACATGCCAAACGAACCCCAAATTGTTTATTATTAAAATATATATCCTTATCTAAGTCATTTGGCCGAACCTTAGATTTTTAGGAATAAAATAACAATAAATAATATAATATTTGATTTAAAAACTATTTTGTGTCAATTTTGACACTATTTGATATATGATTTTTGTGAAAGTCATAAAAGAATTATATGTTCGAACCAAGTTGATTAAATCAACATTAATATATCATAGTAACCTATAAAATTAGTTTAATTCATAAAAAGTCTCAAATTACATTTATTTTGGTGTTTATAACATCAATTATGTCAATATTTCATTAATAATATAATTACTGCATCATCTTTGTGTCATAAATAAATTAAATTATTTGATGTCTAAAAATTACAAATAAAATATCATCATGTAGAAAATCTTTTTATCTTTCTAATGAATATTTACAATTGAATTTATCTTCTGTATAACCCCATATTAAAAATGATTTACTTATTAAACATTGATTTTAACTATTTTAACCCTTCTTTAAATAAATTAATAATAAATGTCCTAATCTAATCCAAGTGGGCCTAAATGGTCATATTTTATTCCTAAGTTTGTTTTTGGTCGAATTACACTTGTCTAATAGAATTAGTACATGTGTTAGGGTAATATTAATATCATATTTACCCTTAGTTACCCTATTTACTATTAACCGCGGTAAAAAAAGTAAAAAGTTACTATTCACCAAAAAATTATTTTCATCTCATTGAACCACATTTTAGTCCTTGATATTAACTGTGTCTCTCGGATTTTCGAAATTCCAATCACAGAAGCGGTAAAATTATGTTTTATGCAAAATTCAGTTTTTAACCTACCACTTAGTGGTTTCACTATTCTTCAAAAATTGAAAGTTTTCAGAAAAATACCATAATTTCACCCTAGGCTAATTTTGATATTCTGAGTCCAAAAATGAAGTCCATTTTGAAAAATAAAATTTATAAAATTTCAAAAAGTGGTTATTACTATTCTTAACGACTAGTTTTAATAGCATATTGTTGTTTAGTGAAACTCGGTATTGCGTACGACGCAAGCTATCGAGGAAGGTCGCGATTGCGTGTAAAGCAAGCCAAGCAAGTGTTGTGTAGAAAAAGATTCCTTTGACGATTTATATAACATAAAAGTCTCGGGTGTTACAAGGGTTCTTCAAAGAAAGTCAGAATAAAAAAATCCAATTAAGAATCTATAATTCCATAATTTATAGAACAATTATAGTGAGGGGAATCAATCACAAAAATGATTCCAATTGAAGAAAATAAAAAAATTATCCAAACAATATTTCCCAATTCCATGAATAATCAATTGAAAAATAAATTATATTATTTCATAAAACAAATATATAGTGTTAAAAATATAAGGCCCCAACCTTAAACATTACTTAATCTTGAGATATATCAATAATACACCTTGAGGATCTTTTCAGGTTTAGAGTTTTAGAGAATTAGATCATAAAACATGTATTACATTCCACATTTAAGCAATGTGGTTACATAAAAGATAGTATTCATTTTTCCCATCAATGGAAACATATTTAAAATAAAACATGGATTCTTTCTTCACACTTCCTTGACACTATCATCATATAATGTACCATTCTTTAGTCCTGTGAAAAAAATTTCAAAAAAACTTGGGATGAGCAAAAAAAGCTCAGTAAGGGTTATAAAAATATTGAAAGGAAACATGAGTTAATATATACATAAGAATGAAATCATATTTTACCCATAAAACATAGGCACTTTAACTTACCTCATCAAATCATGAATAAATCATAGAAATAAAAAGACATAAAGGTAACTTGAGGAATTCATAACATTCTTACATAGGAAGTAACCCTCTTGGTTACGTTTGGAATACCCATCACAGTATATTCCCTAAATCTCTTCGGATAAACCTTAACGTTTCACTCCTTCACGTTACCCAATGAATTAGAGAGATATGTCGGGCTCACCCGCCCATAGATTATCACGGAACCACCCGTCTTCATAATAATGCCCAAGAACCTCAACATAATCGTATCACGTAAAACATGCATAAAGGAAACATAACATTTCCACCTTTAAATCAGAAGATATCAATACAACACATTGATATAAAAACATTATGAACACCATTTTCAATACCAAAATAAATTAATAGTAAAACATGGTATTTATTATTCTTTTAAAAAAAGGTATGGCATGTAGAGGAAGCCAAAACTCAAATAATGGTCACAGCGGCGGAGAAGTTTTTGTCGCCGCATACGTACGACAAAAACATTCCCTTTTTTTGTTTAGTGAACGCTTCATATAAAAAATATTCTCTTTGAATAAATGTAAAAGTAAAAGGGGTTTATACACCGTATAAAATAAGGTTGTGTATAAAACAAAATATGCCTCATTAAAATGAGATTGAGACGAAGTCCCATACCTCGGGTTCGACATGACTTAGTTGTTCTTTAATCTCCTGAATAATAAACATGAGTTAATTTCTACTTGTTTAAGAACCTTTTTCAAGTTCATTATTCCTTTTATATCACTTAATTCAATGTCATGAACACTATGTAATTATTTAAGTTAATAACGGTCGTTTTAATGATCATAGGTACTTGAGTAAAAAATAAACCCTTTATAATTACAATTTGATCATGTATCCATTATATCTTGAATGGTATACATGATTTAGATATCATATATATCATATATATCTAGTACATTCATTCATTTATACTATTATATTACATTTACAGGTAAGAAATGAAATGCACCGTTCATGGAGGCGGTAAGCCGAACGTACGCATGAATGCTGCTTCCATTTCAATTTCATATTTTATGAAATGGAATCATAATGATATAAAAGTATTTTATAATTAAAGTGTAATATCTTATATAATATAATAACTCCATCCTTTATATGTCCCACGTATGGTATTAACGAATCAAATCACTTTGAAGGGGGCGGTAGTCCGCACTTTCTTAAATGAAGATATCACGTTTACCCATAATGGAATCCATAAAGGTATGCCCAAAATAAAAAATACAGAAGCTTAAGGAAAACATAAACATATTATATATCATATATAAATATATTTTCATGGTAACGGCCACCATTGAAGGTGATAAAAGAATGTTGAACAATCGTTGTTTCGGGAGGCAGAAATTCGCCATCCACAGAAACAGTATGTTCTTTAACTATTAGATGTAGGTGTGTGTAAGTGTAGCTCTAATCCTTCTTATAACAACATCCTAGTATATGGAATATACTGGTGTTGTTACAAAATAAATGAATAAAAAGCGTTTAGGGGTTTGGAGAAGCAAAATAAAAAAAAGAACACAAGTGAAGACATTACCTTAAAATCGGGTAACTCCCTTTGGTTTGAGCTCAAAGGCTTCCTTGGGAAGACTTATTCCCAAAGTGAGGCTTCAAGGAGTAATAGAGGGAAGTGTAGAGACAAAATGGGAAGGGGATGGGTGAGCCAAAGGCTTTGGAAGGGTGGGTAAAGAGGTAGATGTGGGGGCCTTTTATAAGAGGAGAGGAGGGGCACTCCTGAAAAGTAAGAAATGTTACTTTATTTGAAAATGAGTTTCGGATTCAAAAGGTACCACATTGATATAATTCTAGGGTAAGGTGATAAGGGTTTGAAATCCACCCATCCAATAGGTTTTGGACATGTTTAGGTCATATATTTTACATTATCTTTTCATTTTATTTAAATCCTTTATTAATGAGGTAATCGCTGCATTATCATGATGTCATATATAATTTATTATATTTAATGTCTAAAATTTATAAAAAAAATATCATGATGTAGGAAATATGCTTATATTTCTAATGAATATTTACAGTCAAAAATCTGACTTGTATAACCCCATTTAAAAATTGATTTAGTAAAACAACTCATGTTTGTGTCATTTTAATTTTAACATTATATAAAAAGATATTAATGTCATTTTCCTACCAATGTGGCTACATGGGGTCCCCAAGTTGACCCATGGATTTTCTTGGTTGGTCATGACACATCCAATAAGGGTAGGACATGTGTCTAGGTATTTTCATTTTATTATAATATCATTTTTGTCTTAAATTGCACTAATTACCTCTAATCGCGATTAAAAACGTAAAAGATACTATTCACCAAAAAATTACATTACTCTCATTGAACCACATTTTTCTTCTTAATTATAAACATGTAGGTCGTATTTTTGAAAATCAAATCACAGAAGTGGCAAAGTTTCATTTAAACGAAAAATCAGTTTCTTTAACTACCACTTAGTGGTTTCACTAGTCATCAAAAATTGAAGTTGTTCAGAAAAATACCAAAACTTCCCCCTAAGCTATATTTGATATTCTGAATTCAAAAATTATTTATATATTAAAAAATTAAAATCATATAACTTACATTTATTAATTAAATAATTAATTCCCACTGTCATGACAAATAGCGTGTTTTTATGAAACAATAAGTATAAAAAGATTGACACCAGTTTAAGTCCAATTTCAAAGTGAAATTGATTCCAACGACCACCATTGAATTAAATGGTAAAAATATATCTTAATTTCACTTCAAAAACAATTCAAAAGGTAATCTAATCATATAAATAAATTATATTAAAAATAGGTTTTGAATTAAAATACAACATTTTTCACTATTCATTAAAAAATGAACTTTATCAGAAAAATACAAAAAATTCACAAAAAGTAAATTTTGATGTCCCAATCATAAAGAATAAGATTATTTTGACAAACATAGCTTATAAAATTGTCAAAATATAGATTTTAAAATGGTTTTCCATCAAAAGGCAGTAAAACAATCTTTTAAAAATATTAGTGTATTCCATGATTAAGATTGGATTTATTCTCATTTTAAGCCTCTAAAACAGTATCTAATTCACTAATAGACATAGATATAAATATCTATTATTCATTACTTACTTAGGATGTTACATCCTTCCCCCCTTTAGAAAATTGTGTCCCCACAATTTATTTACTTATCGAATTAATGGGGGTACTTATCCCTCATTGCATTTTCAGATTCCCATGTTGCCTCTTCCATCATGTGGTTTCTTCATGAAACCTTTACCTGATTAATCACCTTATTCCGTAACACTTTCTCCCTATCGTCAAGAATCTGGACAAGTTGTTCCTCATAAGATAGGTTCTCATCCAGCTGAACAACCTCTGGACTCAAAACAAGAGATTGATCTGGCATGTACTTTCTCAGTATCGAAACATGAAAACATTGTGTACCGGAGATAAACTCGGAGGTAAAGTCACCTGGTATGCAACTAATCCAACTCACTCTAGAATTTCATATGGTCCAATGAACCTTGGACTCATCTTTCCTATCTTACAAAATGACATCACACTTTTCGATGGTGAGACTTTGAGAAAAACATGATCTCCTATCTCAAAAGATAGATCCTTCCTCATGTTGTCTGCATAACTCTTCTGCCTGCTCTGAGCTGTTCTCATGTGTTTCTGTATCAGCTGAACTTTTTCTGCCAACTCTTCTACCAATTCTTGTCCCATCAGCTTTCTTTCACCCACTTCATCCCAAAAAGTTGTAGTTCGACACCGCTTCCCATATAACGCCTCAAATGGTGCCATATGTATACAGGAATGAAAACTGTTATTATATGAAAATTCAACCAAAGAAAGATGTTGGTCCCAACTTCCCTGATAATCCATAGAGAAAGAACATAGAATATCCTCCAATGTCGGAATTCTTCATTCTGACTGCCCATCTGATTGAGGATGAAAAGTTGTACTAAAATTTCATTCAGTACCCAACGATTTCTGAAGGCCTTTCCAAAAGTTAGGTGTGAACCTGGGATCACGGTTAGATACAATGGAGAGGGGAATTCCATGTAACATGCCTATCTCTTTAAGATACAAATGGGAAAGTTGTTATAGGGAAAAAGTATCTCGTATCGCAAGGAAATGAGCATATTTAGTCAAGCGGTCAACAATAACCTAGATTGCATTATTACCTCGAGGGGTCTTCGGCAATCCCACAACGAAGTCCATGGATATATTCTCCCATTTCCAATCTGGCACTGGTAAAGGCTGAAGCATCCCTTTTGGTAAATCCTGCTCTACTTTAACCTGTTGACATGTCAAACACTTCACAGTAAAATCAGCAATATCACTTTTCATTCCATCCAACTAGTTATACTCCCACAGATCTCTATACATCTTAGTACTTCTAGGATGAACTAAAAATGGAGATCTATGAGCTTCACATAACAACTCTCCCTTCAACTGTGAATCACAAGGCACACACAATCTCTTCCCAAATCTCAAAATGCAATCATTATCAATGCTAAATTCAGACATCTTACCTTTCTGAAGCAGCTCTACCTTTTTCTGCAACTCACTTTCTTGCTTATGTGCTTGCTTGATTCTGTCTGATAAAGAAGATTTCCCTGATACCTGAAACAAAACAGAAGAACATCCTGCACCAACAACTTCTATGACAATGTTCATCAAATACTTAACCAAAGGATCACGTTCCAAACACAACATTGCTAATGAAGCATTACTTTTTCAACTCAAAGAATCAGCCACTTTATTTGATTTTCCCGGATTGTAATGAATTGTACAACCATAATCCTTGATTAATTCTAGCCATCTCATCTATATCATGTTCAATTCATTCTGAGTGAATATATACATTAAAATTTTGTGATCGATATATATTTCACACTTTACTCCATACAAATGATGACTCCAAATTTTTAATGTGAAAACAACAGTAGCTAATTCCAAATCCTATGTAGGGTAATTTACCTCACGAGTTTTCAACTATCGTGAAGCATAATCAATTACCTGATCATTCTACATTAGGACACAACCAAGTCTTTTCAATGAAGCATCACTATAGATAACAAACTCCCCATTCCTGGAAGGTAGTGCCAAAACTAGAGCATTCACCAATCATCTTTTCAATTCCTGAAAACAATCATCACATTATTTTGTCCAGATAAACTTAACACCCTTCCGAGTTAGCTTAGTCATTGGACTAGATAACCGTGAAATATTTCTAACAAACCTTTGGTAATAGCCTGCCAAACAAAGGAAACTACGAATCTCTGTTACATTTGTGGGTCTTGTCCATTCTTCAACAACATTTGTTTTTGCAGGATCAACGGTTATCCCATCTTTAGAAACAGTGTGACCAAGGAAAAAAATTTGTTGCAACCAAAACTCACACTTTCTGAATTTCCCATACAATTTCTTTTCGTTTAAGGTTTAAAAAATAACCCTTAAATTTCTTTCATGCTCCTCTTTACTTTTAGAAAACACCAAAATATCATCTATTAAAACCACCATAAACATATCCAAGAACTCATGGAAAATTCTATTCATTATGTCCATGAATACAGCAGGTGCATTGGATAGCCAAAAAGGCATTACTACAAATTCATAATGGCCATATCTTGTACGAAATGCAGTCTTCAAAACATATACTTCCTTTACCTTCAGCTGATGGTACCCCGATCTCAGGTCAATCTTTGAAAAAAATTGAACTCCCTGGAGCTGATCAAACAAATCATCTATATGAGGCAAAGGATATTTTTTCTTATCAGTGATGTTATTCAAGGCTCTATAATCAATGCAAAGTCTCATAGAACCATCTTTCTTCTTATCAAATACTACAGGAGCACCCCATGGTGATGTGCTAGGTCGAATGAAACCTTTCTCTAATAAATCTTTCAATTACTCCTTCAACTCTAAAAGTCCGATTTGATCCATTCGATAATGGGGTTTTGAATTTGGCTTAGCATCAGGAACTAAGTCAACAGTAAATTCAACTTCCTGATCTGGTATTATTACAGGCAACTCATCAGGAAAAACATCAGGATACTCATTTACAACTAGCACGTCATTAATCTGAACAGTTCCCTTGTTTTCAACAATATGTGCATGGTAACATTCATTTACATCTTTTACAAGTTTCTCGGCCTCTTTATAAGTTATCAACAGTAAGTGTTCATTCTTGTACACAAACTGAAAGTCATTCTGAAAAAACTTCTTTAGCTCTACGGTAAATCTTAGCATGGTAAATAGAGAGCCAATCCATACCCAGGATAATATCAAACTCTACTAGAGGTAGAACAATAAGGTTTGCAAGTAGGTTCTTTCCACAGATAAGGATAGGAATATTCTTATAAATTCTTCTTTCCTCGAAATTTCCCCCAGGTATTTTTACCACATGTTCAGGAGTCATTTCTTGAGACGGTATTCGCATTTTACTAGAAAATTTTTTAGAGATGAAAGAATGTGTGGACCCTGAATCAAAAAACACACTCGCTTAATTTGAAAAAACAAATAAAGTACCTGATACAACTTCATTTGATGGACCGACATCTGCTGAAGTAGTGGCAAAGGATTTCATCGACCCTTTTTGCTTGTATTCTAACTGCTTCCCATCACTCAAGCTCTTTGTCGGACACTCATTTGCATAGTGACCCATCTCATTGCACATAAAACATTTCAATAACTGTAATTCAAAATTTGACTTACCATCACTTTGATCTTCTTCAATGCAATCATGAGCCTTATGTCCCATCTTACCACATCGGTAGCACGTTCCAGAATTCAGAAGTCATTCCCCAGCATGCCTTTTACCACATTTATCACAAATTGGAAACTTAGATTTCTTACCATCATACTTGTTTGACGTATTCTTCCCTTTCTCCTTCCACCTCTGTCTCTTCTTCAGCTGGTTGTTATATGAACACATGATCATCGACAAACTCCATTTCCACCTTCTCAGCACATCAAACAAGCTTTTCATAACTTTTAAACTCATGAGAAGTTAACGCCCTTTGATATTTTGTTGTTAATCCTGGGTAAAAACGATTGATTTTACTATCAAGGTCTTGGATAAAATTTGGACCATACCTTGCCAATCGAGTGAACCTCTCTTCATAGGCAGCCCCTGAGTCTTCCTCTTGCCTTAATTCCAAGAATTGTTTTTCGATCCTAAGTCGAATAGCCTTAGGAAAATATTTCTCAAGAAACATACCTTTGAATTCATCCCAGTCAAGAGCATCAATCTCATCAGCGTCCCTGATATTTTTAACCATCGACCACCACTGATCTACCTCACCATCCAAATGGTAAATAGCAAGACTAACCTTTTGATTGTCTAAACACCCCATGACATTGAAAATCATCTCCAGTTATTTAATCCACCATTCAGATAACACAATGTCAGATGATCCTCTAAATGATGTGGGATGTTGCCTCATAAAATGTTCCACCACTAACATGGTCCTCTGCGGTTGATCTGGCTGATCTCGTGCATGGATACCACCACCATTTATCGCTTTAGTCAACTATGCCATTACTGCAACAAACTGTTCACTTCCAATCCCGACCATCTCAGGATGCTGATTTGGAAGGTTATTTCCTTTTGTAATCCTTACTGGCACTGCTTCCATGTTTCCTCGGTGGAAAACCATTCTGAAAAAACACGTCTTAGATAAAGCAACATGGTAATCGTCAAATGCTATATCATTTCCAAAAAAATATTTTTGGATAATCATTTAATATAATTCTAACTCCTAATGTTATCTAAACCAACCTCTAATACAAAATATAAGGCCCCGACCTTAAACATTACTTAATCTTGAGATATTTCAAGAATACACCTTGAGGATCTTTTCAGGAATAGGGTTTTAGATAATTAGATCATAAAACATGTATTACATTCCAAATATAAGCAAAGTGGTTACATAAAAGATAGTATTCATTTTTCCCATCAATGGAAACATATTTAAAATAAAACATGGATTCTTTCATGACACTATCTTGACACTATCATCATATCATGTACCTTTCCCTTGTCCTATGAAAAACATTTCAAAAAAACTTCGGATGAGCATAAAAAGATCAGTAAGGGTTATAAAAATATGGAAAGGAAACATGAGTTCATTATACATAAGAAGGAAATAATACTTTTCCCATATAACATAGGCACTTTAACATACCTCATCAAATCAAGAATAAATCATAGAAATCATAATACATAAAGGTAACTTGAGGCATTCATAACATTCCTTCATAGGGAGTAACACTCTTGGTTACGTTTGGAATACCCATCATAATATATTCGCTAAATATCTTTGGAGAAACCTTAACGTTTTACTCCTTCGCGTTACCTGATGAATTGGAGAGCTATATCGGACTCACCCGCCCTTAGTTTATCATGGAACCACACATCTTTATAATAATTCCCAAGAAACTCAACATAATCGCATCACATAAAACATGCATATATGAAACACAACATTTCCACTTTTCAATCACAAGATATCAATAATGCACACTGATATAAAAACATTATGAAAACCATTTTCAATACCAAAATAAAAGAAAAGTAAAACATGGTATTTATTTTTCATTTAAAAAAATGTATGGCTTGTAGAAGAAGCCGAAACTCAAATAATGGTCATGGTGGCAGAGAAGGCGTTGTCGCCACATACGTACAACAAAAACATTCCCTTTTGTAGTTTAGTAATTGAATCGTATAAAAAAGATTCCTTTTGAATAAATGTAAAAGTCAAAGGGGTTTATACACCATATAAAATAAGGTTGTGTATAAAACAAAATATGCCTCAATGAAAGGAGATTGAGACGAAGTCCCATACCTCGGGTCCAACTTGACTCGGTCGTTCTTTAATCTCCCGAATAATAAACGTGAATTAATTTATACTTGTTTAAGAACCTTTTTCATGGTCATTATTCCTTTTATATCACTTATTGCAATGTCATGAACACTATGTAATTATTTAGGTTAATAACAGTTGTTTTAATGATCATTGGTACTTGAGTCAAAAATAAACCCTTTATAATTACAAGTTGTTCATGTATCCATTATATCCATAATGGTATTCATGATGTAGATATCATATATATCATATATATCCAGCACATGCATGCATTTATAATATTATATTACATTTAGAGGAAAGAAATGAAATGCACCGTTCATGGAGACGGTAAGCCATACGTACGCATGAACGCTACTTCCATTTCTATTTCGTATTTTATGAAATGGAATCATAATTATATAAAGGTATATTATAATTCCAGTGTAATATCATATATAATATCATAACTCCATCCTTTATATGTCCCACATATTGTATTAACGAATCAAATCACTTTGAGGGGGCAGTAGTCCGCACTTCCTTAAATGAAGATATAGCTTTTACCCATAATGGGAAACATAAAGGTATGCCCAAAATGAAAAATAATGATTCTTAAGGAAAACATAAATATATTATATATCATATATAAATATAGTGTCATCTTAATAGCCACCTTTGAAGGTGTTAAATGAATGTTGAACAATTATCCTTTCGGGAGGCAGAAATTTGCCATCCACGGAAACAATATGTTCTTTAACTATTAGATGTAGGTGTGTGTAAGTGTAGGTCTAATAATTCATACAACAAAATCATAGTATATGGAATATACTGGTTTTGTTACAAATGAAATGAATAATAATAGTTTAGGGGTTTAAAGAAGAAAAATAAAATAAAAGAACACAAGTGAAGACATTACCTTAAAATCGGGTAACTACCTTTGGTTTGAGCTCAAAGGCATCCTTGGGAAGACTTCTGCCCAAAGTGAGGCTTCAAGGAGTAAGAGAGGGAAGTGGAGAGACAAAATGGGCATGGTTTGGCCAAGCCAAAGGATTTGGAAGTGTGTGTAAAGAGGTAGAGGTGGGGGCTTTTTATAAGAGGAGAGGAGGGGCACTCTTGAAAAGTAAAGAAATGTTACTTTATATTAAAATGAGTTTCAGATTCAAAAAGTGTCACATTTATATATTTCGAGGCTAAGGTGATAAGGTTTGAAATCCACCCATCCAATAGGTTTTGGACATGTGTAGGTCATAAATTGTACATTATCTTTTCATTTTATTTAAATCCTTTATTAATGAGGTAATCGCTTCATCATCATGATGTCATAAATCATTTAATTTATTTAATGTCTAAAAAATATATAAAAAACTATCATGATTTAGGAAATCTTTTTTGATTTCTAATGAATATTTATAGTCTAAAATCTGACTTGTATAACCCCATTTAAAAATTGTTTATTAAAATAACTCATGTTTGTGTCATTTTAATTTTAACATAAATTAAATGATATTAATGTCATTTTCCGACCAAAGTGGCTCCATGGGGTCCCCAAGTTGACCCATGGCTTTTCTTGGTCGGTCATTACACATCAAATAAGGTTAGGACATGTGTCTAGGTATTTTCATTTTATTATAATATCATTTTTTCCTTAAATTGCACTAATTACCTCTAATCGTGATTAAAAACTTAAAAGTTAATATTCACCAAAATATTATTTTAATCTCGTTGAACCAAATTTTACTTCTTAATGAAAACCATGTAAGTCTGATTTTTGAAAATCAAATCACAGAAGTGGGAATGTTTCATTTAAATGAAAAGTCAGTTTCTTTAACTACCACTTAGGGGTTTCACTATTCATCAAAAATTGAAGTTTTTCAGAAAAATATCAAAACTTCACCCTAATATATATTTGATATTCTGAATTTATAAATGATTTATATTTTACAAAATTCAAATAATATAAGTTACATTAATTAATTTAATAATTAATTCCCACTATCATGACAAATAGCGTGTTTTTATGAAACAATAAGTATCAAAAGATTGACACCAGTTTAAGTACAATTTCAAAGTGAAATTGTTTCTAATGACCACCATTGGATTAAATGGTAAAAATATATTCTAATTTCACTTCAAAACCAATTCAAAAGATAATATAATCATATAAATAAATTAGATTAAAAAGTATTTTTGAATTAAAATACAACATTTTTCACTATTCATTAAAAATGAACTTTATCGGAAAAATACCAAAAATTCAAAAAAAGTAAATTTTGATGTCCCAATCATACAAAATAAGTTTATTTTGACAAGCATAGCTTATAAAATTGTCAAAGGATAGATTTAAAAATGGTTTTCCATCAAAAGGTAGTAAAACAATCTTTTAAAAATATTAGTGTATTCCATGCTTAAGATTGGATTTATTCTCATTTTAAGCCTCTAAAACACTATCTAATTCACTAATAGACATTGATAAAAATATCTATTATTCATTACTTACTTTTGATGTTACAAAAAACACAAATATATGGTTCTAATCAAGGATAAAACCGAGGATCTAGTATAATAATGAATAACAACTAATATTGATAACATACCATATAATTCCCTAATCCAATTCTCATAGATCTAATTAATTATTACTTCTATAAGTTTTAAAGATTCAAAATCTCCATGATGAGTCTCTAAGGTAATGAGTTGAATCTTCAAGATGATAAATGAGACCAAATAGAGGTTTCATTCATTTTACAAATAAAATTTTAATTATATAATTATTACAAACAAATTTGGCCAGATGGTTGGGAAAACCATATGACCCTTTTGGGCTATAAGAGGAGTGAAATGGATTGGTAACAAGATTTGAACAACCATGTGACCGATTGGAGAAACACCTCTATCCCATGTTGTAAATATTGAAGATAACTACCCTCTATCTTTCATAACCATATTCTAACCATGTACAAACTGTGGCCTCTCTTCAATATCTCAGAAAAATATACGTGATTTCTGAGGGAAATATTCATGGTCTTCTCTAAGAAAGGAGAAACCATGAAAAATCCCAAAAATCTCTATAATTTCATAAGTTGTCTATTAAAAAAAGAAAATGAAATGGAAGATGGTAAAATCCAATGAATGTAACCACATTTAACAAATTAATTTATGTGAAACCTTACATAATTTTTTAAATAAAAATTTAGATCCATTATCGTATATTAAAAGTTATAAAATCATTATTTTTATTTTGTGATCAACAAGGAGTGAATTTTGATTTAAAAACATAAAAAATATTTATTTTTTGGTTTTATATATTTTCTATTACGTAATATTTTTTTCTCAATTTTTCTTAAAAATGATTTCATAATACTAGTTTTTTTATAATTGTTATACAAATATTACAAAATATAAATTTTTGAAACTTTTAAAATTCAAATAAAATAATAAAAACATAATTTACACCCTATGAAGATAAATTTATTCATTGTAATTCTTGAAACTGAAACTACTATAAAATATATGAATAATTCTTTTATGGACAATCCTTTTATTATGAAATCACAATCATTGTGTGATGGGCCCAATTTTTTTATGTCTTGTACATGAGAATAAATGATAGGGAATATAGATCGTCCATATAGATGAAACCCTTTAAATATTAAAGGAAATACAAATAATGGAATATTTTAGTTTAATTTTTTATGTTTTTTTCTATTTTTTATGTATAATAATTAAAATTTTTATATTTACATGTTTCTTGTGAATTTTAATTTATATGTCTAACATACGATGCATATAATGTCTAACCCACCTGATAATTATACCCACCTTGCAAATTTGTATAATAGTTATTCTAAAAGATAACAAATATTAGAAGTATTTAGGTATATGAAAATAAATAAATAATTATCATTAGAATGTTTGTTAATTTTATATAAGTATGTGTTATATGATATATTTTTAAGGTTGGATGGAATCAATATTAAAAACAATCAACACCAAAAATATATATTCACTAGTCAAGTTATCATAATTTTTATAAGGAACACTGTAATGGATATATATAATTTAAAAAATACTATTCTTACAATGAATGAAATAATTTTGGAATACATTTTTGTAACATTTATTACACATTTTTTCAATTTAGATAAATTCATGAACTAAAACATTTTCTGTGTTTTTATGAATAAGTTTATTCTAAATGTCTTAATGATGAATTTATAAAAATTTATTACTATAAAGAGTCATATAAAATTTCAAATGAAGCATTCCCCTATGTATATGTTATATGAAGGATGGAATGGTATTCATCTCACACTTGATTAATAGTCAAACAAAATATCTCAAGAAACATTATATTATATAATTTTATTAGATGAGGATAAAAATATTTTGGATAAATAGAACTTATTTTAAATTATTTCACATAAAATTATAAAATTATGGAAGAACTTATTATTTTTAAAATAACAGAAGTGTTCAAATAATTTCCAAAAAAAATCCAATCCATCATACATGTCAATGAAATTGATGCAGGTGTAGGAAGTTTAGGAGAAACAAGTGATATATAGATTTGTTTTATTAAATTTTTTAATGTTAAAATAATTTTATAAAACAAACACAAACCCAACAATGGATATTAATTTAAAAAGATAATATTCATATTATTTGATTAATTTGATCACCATCCATTTATAGGATGAAAAATTTTCACTATTAAAAGAAAAAATTAGAAATTTTCTGAAAAAATAAATGTATAAATATAACTTCGTGTTTAGGGTATAATACCCGATTATTATTTTAAAAAGGGATGTCTACAATCATTTATAAAAATATTTTCTACATTCAACAAATATCCACCTTGAGATAATTTTCCAATATGTCATTTTATCAAAATTTCTAAATAGTCTCCCCATAAATGTGGACATTATCTAAATTCATGTCATACATAAAAATTCTAAAAGGGAACAAAATTGTAATTTTATCTAATAGGTTTAATATATAAAAAATTTTCTACAATGAAATTAATTTTGGATCCATCGTTTTGTGATTGAGAATCAATTGAAAATAAAACATTTTTCTATGAATAAAGATATAATGGGTTCTTTATCAACATCAAATGAAATCGAATATCATAAAACATAATCAAAATCTAAATATGAAAAAAATTCAATATATAATGTCACCCTCCTAAAAACTATCACTCATCGGTTAAATACATGAACTCTTTCAATGTTGTAGATAAAATAACTATTGATTACACAGATTGATTCCAACTAATAGTTCAAAAATACAAAGTGAATATAAATAATATTAAAATTCCTCCTTCTGATGATATATCCTCCATAAACTATGTTTATGTGCTCTTTTATACCATCACCAACACCATTAATTCCATAGGCCAAACATGAATCTATTTCATAATTAAATACTATATAATACAATAAATAGTTTCTCAGTGAGCTTTTTGAGGATTTAAAGAAACATAATGACCACATTTCTATTACGATCAAAACTAGGAATAATGAAAACGATATACCAAAATGTCTAGAATAAGGTGGAAACTAGTCCTAGAAATATATATAAATTAAATGTATCAGTCATGAATTACTAGGGATTAATATATATCTCAGAGTGATCTTTAACACATATATTATTCTCCAATGTTGGATTATAGTAATATTAGCCATAGAGGAACAAAAAAGGCCATATTCGTGACTAACTTATTTCACAGAACATCCAAAACATTATTTTCCTCTATATAAACATATGAGACTACCATAATCAGATGAGTTACCTTATGGATACATTCTACCCAATGGTGTAGGATGCACCAAGGAACATTCCTTATTTTTCTTTTTAAAGGATGAACCATAATTTCATTATTAGATATAATCCATAATAAGTTCCATATTTTTTTTGAAATCATAGCCAAATAAATATATCAATACCCATTACTCAAATTCACAAGATATACCAAGTCCAATGTAGTTTTATAAGGACTCATTGACCAATTCACCTTAAGTTCGGAAGACAACAACACATCCTAAGGGTCCAGGTGTTCAATATGCACTCCCATAAACATTCACAGTGTGCCATGGGTTTATTAGAGGTATCCATTGAATATATGTAACCATTTTTTTTCATGGCCACCCTAACACAACCAAAAGACAAGATATATTTAAATCAATCAAGTTGTTGCAATTCTTAAATTATGAACCATATCGGCTACATACACATCATGATGGGTATGGATCATGCCCTAATATGGAGTGTGATGTGTTTCCTCAAACAATATGTTATTACAGGACTTCCGGATACCAACAACACAGGTTTTAGTAGCTGGTAAATGTAGTTTGTGGACCTGTACACTTCATTTAATGGTCTAATTTCATTCCATGTTATCAATCAACTCCATGTTTGTGTCGATGTGCAGACCAAATATGGAGCCAATATATTCCCATAGTAAATGTGAATACATGATAGTGGAATGTGTAGTGCACACTCATAAGAAATCACACACATTGAACATGACCAAGAAATATAAAAACTGACCTTTTAAATTTTATCAGTGTTTGGAAATTTTTTTTTACAGATACTCAAAAGACATAGGAAGCAGTATGGTAGTATAAATTAAACATTTAATTGCATTAACCATGATGGTGGATGAGTGATGCAACTATAATCAATTTTATATTACTCATTGTTGCTGAAATTTCCTACCCAAGTTGGTTTTCATACAAGGATGTTACTATTGATGAACGTATATATTTGAATAGTTATATGCAATTGATGTGAGATCATGCTTCCATAGTTCGGAATATGGGAAATATGTATCTATCTATAGGTTCCTATTATCATATTGAAATGTCATGGTTTACTGTAGTAGATTATCAACCCATTTAGTGGTGTAACAATAGAAATTGGATCCTCTAATTACCGTCCACATAATATCACACATGGCCCTATTAAACGATTTCTTAATGCAAGGACAAAGAAACTAAGAAAGACAGAATTTATAACCAATCATAAATATCCCATGATAATTTTAAAATCATATATCCATTTTCCCTCAAGATATCCATTCTAGATTTCTTTTTTGATTAATGTTTATACTATATTTGAAACTAATTATTCATATAAGATACAACTTTATAAATCATTTACATTTTTGTTGAAGAAATCATTATATTGTAAATTTAAAATAAAATACAAATATAATATTTCATTGTTATAATTAAAAATCATAAGTTTTGTATTTTAAAATTACTAATTCATAATATAAATAAGAAAAAACACTAATAACAATATTTTGAATACAATTTAAAAAATATTTATATTTTAAAAAAAGTATGGACGATCATAATCTATTTAAAATTATAATCTCTTATGATATAAAATAAAAATATTCTTATACAAATGTTCAAGGAGACAATTCATTTTATCATAAAATTGTACTAACTAAAGATTAAATATATCAATATTAAAAAAAATTACTTCTTTTATGCATAATAATAATATAAAATACATCCAAATAATAAATCCCTTTTTTATAAGAAAAAACATTCCAACAGGACTTAATTTGTTCCATGATAGTTCTTCTTCTGATATTTCATCCTTCTTCGTAAAGACCCAATTGAATCACAAATCCTTGAATATGATAAATGAATATATAATATTCAATGTATAATTATTTTATAATAAATATATCTTTCTGGGAATAAAAATTTACCAATTCTATTCATTTATTTTCCAAATATCTTCTTTATATGACAGGGGATCCATATATTCAATAGGATTTCTAGATTACAATGACAAAATCAATATGATTGTCATAAAATCCATATATAATCTATATATTAGGTAGGTTTTTTCATTTTAATCACCATCTTCTAACTAATATGCATATTCTTGTGTATAAATACCTTTTAATCCTCTCGTAACTATTCCCCTTGATATACAGAACCCTTGGAAGAAATTATAATATACTAATCCACCATTTGTTTAAAACCCTACACTTTTTGTCCTACATGATTCATAACATGATCCTATTTTTTATTAAAAGCATACTCTTAAAAATTATAATTCCTAATAATAATAATGTTAAGAGTTATTTTATACTAAAAACAATAAAATTTATTCCTCATTACTCATGCATCATTTCCTAAAATTAAAACATAATATTTTTAGATATATGGTTATCATCAATCACATTATAATTACCTAAACTACAGAAAATTATAATAAAATAATTTTATGTACTATTATATGATAGAACATGTAGATTTATAAACTCACTTATATTAGATGCAAACCTATTTACTAGATAATAATAAGTGTTTGTTGACTCATTTCAAAAATTCATTGGGAATATGGTATTAGAATTTATCCACCTAACCAATAGTACAAATGTTTCTTTCATCATTCATACTATATTTTTTATGTATGGAAGATAATGTGTCTCCACAACATCCCTTCATCATTATAGAATTATTAAAATATTGCAATTTATAATTCTAAAGGTTATTCATTTTTAATAGTTTTATGCTAATTTATCTTAGGCTTCAAAACCATAGTTTTATATTAATTAAATTGAACATGAAGATGATTTTTTATATATTTAGATAATCAAATTTTATTTTATAATATTCATTAATAACAGTAAGAAACTGTATTTGATATCTCTAAGACTCAGTTGATGATTAACATCAAACATATGAGTAAATAAATTGTAAAATACTTTTATAAGAGTGTCTTCATGTGCTAAAACTCACCCTATATTGTTTTCCCATAACAAAAAGAAAATTAAATTTCAATTTTCTTATATAAGTATCCTATAAATGTCTTATTATACTCAAAATTTCCAGACCATTATTTCTCATGTACTTTGATTTAAAAAATATATTTTATTGAACAAATATAAATAAAATCAAATATTAACATTAATTATCATCATTTAATACATCAAAAAATTTAACCAATAATTAATGATCATTTTAATCATTATTTAGGACCAACTGGAGAATTTAACCTAACCACACACTCTATAGAACCATAATCTGTAATTTTCTATGATAACAATATAAAAAGCATTTTTGTAAAATACATATGCACCCATGGAATAAAATTATAAAATCACTTATATATACATCACGTCGTGAACTAATCCACAACCATAAAAATATTCTTTAATCATCTCCCAAAATCTCTTTATTTGACAAATTTTTATAATTAGAGAATACATCCCATGATTAATAAATATGATATGAATCAAAAATGTAATATACCCGTGAATTAACCATCCATGAGGTTATGAAATTTAAAATTTTTCCCTCGGCATCATCGATACTCTCTTAAATTAGTATCCCCACTATAAATACTAATATATTTATTTTCCTCACATTATTTTATTTCAATGTGGAAAATTAATGTAGGAGTATAATTTTTTAATAGAAAAAACATCATATTAAATTTTAACATGATTTAGATAATGAGGTATTTTTAGAATTTCCCTCTTTATTATTTCATCTCACAATATTTCCTATTATACTATGATCAAAATAATAATCATGATCTAATTTTTTTCACTAGTTCATTTTATTTCATAGAATCCTTCAAAAAATTTATATTAATTAAATCTCTACCAGAGACACAGATTTTTTAAATTTATTGCAAATTTGTATGGAAATTTTTTTGATGAATATTCTAATAATCATAAGCTGGAACATTCACTCATACGTCTTATAGATATATGATAACTCTATTTTAATTACAATGGTTCTCCCAAAGTTACAAACTTTCTAACATCTTTATTTTTTATAAAGAAATATCTCATATAGATTATAGATTTCTTGTATCATTTAATAAAATATTTAATTTAATTTATTACAATATCGTAGAGGAATTATACATAGTGTTCAATACTCTGGCCTTTCATAAACATGGATGGATCCCCCAATTACAGTACAAAATCCTACAAAACTAGAAAAGGAAACATTTTCTTCTTCCGTAGTGAAATATCATTCACCCCATAAAAATTTAAAATAATGAATTTATGAATTTTTAATATATTGATACCTAAAAATTGAATACCATAAATATAAACCTATTTTTATAATGATAAAACAAAACATGTTTTTAAGATACATGTTTTTAATTCCAAGTTTATGGTAGAAACAAAGAAAAGATAAAAATAAATTGACCATAGGGGATTTATATGGTCAGATCGATTTCATCTAAATTCATTTGAATTATTTGAAAATATCATTATATGAAGATATAATTAAAATGTATATAAAAATCCACCTATAATAAATATATCATTAGTTTTTATATCAAATAAATAAAATATATTTATAAAAAACATGTTAAAATTAATTTAATAAATTTGAAGCCAATATTCATCAGTTAATAAGATGTAAAAATTGATTCATGCTTAGGTATTGTGAATATAAACCAATATATGTGAGTAAAAATTCTCAGTAATGGTAAAATATAGTGTATGATATCATAAATCAATAATAATAATCAATATGGAAAGGTAAATTACTAAAAAAATCCAATAGACCTAACACTGGGAATGAAATGAATTTATATGTAATATAATTTATAAAATATCATGGTTTATAAAATCATAAGTCAAAATTAAGAGAATGATCTATTATTTGAAATAATCACTAAGAAACAAGTTACATATAACCATAATACCTGTCACAAGACATTTTAAACATCATGAATAAACCATTTAATGCAGGCTTAATTATTTAACTCATGAGACCTTTTAATGATTCCAGGTTTATGTTATGACTAGCCATACCCGTAAATGTAGGTCCAAATCATATCTCATATATTTAATATCTAATTTGAATAATATTCAGTGTTAATTATTTTGAAATATCAATGATGTGTTAGGAATAAATATTTATCAATATTTCCCTAGATATAGAAAAACAATCATAGTAGAACGACATATGTACAAATGATATATGGTTTAATAAAAAATACACATCAATAATAAATGATATCGATAATTTTGAAACAATTTATGACTAGTGATGAAATGAAATTAAATATTTAATGAAAATTTAATAAATACTAAATAATGGATGTTAATTTCAATTCAATAATTGGTAAAAATAATCTTAAACCATCCAGATGAAGAATAACGATAATATAAATAAAACAAATACCCATTTTATTAAGAGTAAAAGAGTTTCTATAATAGAAGAACAGATATACCATAAATAGATAATAAAAACATTCATGTGTAAAATAATAATTTCATATTGAAAATATACATTTAAAACATAAATTATTTTGAAAAAAAATCATTGAAAATAATTTTTATGAAAATATGATTTTCAATAATATATAGAAAAAATTTTATTTAATAGAACCATGTAAACATTAAAAAGAATAATCAATAAAATATATTCCATGAAATATGGGAATTCTATACATAAAGAACCAATTAAAATGAAAATTCCTTTTTCACTATAAAATAGTTAGAAAAGTAACTCATTCGGAAAATGATAAGAAGATTCAATTAAATTTATTTTGTATAACATAAATCATGGTTAAAATTTTATATTATAAATTACTATAAAATGATTGAATTTTTTTTGAATTCAATATTTGAAAACATGTGTTTTGATGACATATGTATTTTAACTGATCAATGAAATAATTCCATATTTTATTAAAAAATATATCTATTGTTTATGTACCAAAGTGGGGGGAAATTGTACTATTACATATAATTACTATGCATAAATAAGTGATATGAAAATTAAATTGGGTAATCATGAAATTTAAAACATATTTACCTCATCAAATATTCATTAATTAACAATATCAATTATAATTAGATTGTGAAATAGACCCTATGTTGATCATAAAATTGAAGTGATAATAGTTAAATGAATATATTACATGTATTAAATATAAATTAAAAATATTATTAGAAATATAATAAAATATAGTCATCTTTCACTACATAAAAATCATATAAGATCAAATACAATGAAGAATTAATATGACCTAATAGAATAAAATTCTATTATGAATTTCATTATTACTTGGTAATATTTTTGTCAAAAAAATATATGAATTAATTCAATGTGAAACATAAAATACAATGAAAAATGATATATTCCTGAAATTACACGTGAAATTGTATTTATATATAACATATAAAATAAACTAGTATCCTAACTTTTAAATATTCCTCAATGAAGAAAAAATTGAGAAGAATTCACTTACTTTATTCTTCCATTTTGTTGATCATGATTTAACATCAAGTATAGTGGTTCCAAACAAGTTATTAACTTATTCTAGAACCATATTAGTGTATAATATATCATATATGATCTTTTTATAACATATTATCTCGAATTATTTAATAATAATTCTATATTTTCATTATTATAGGTAGTAATTATGTAGTTTTCTCAATGGGGATTCATCATGAAAGATCCAGATCATGTGTATAATATATAGTTATATCATATTAATAATAATAATATTATCAAAATATTAATATTTTTATTCAAATTATAATTTAAAAAACAAACATGAATGATGGTTATGAAAAATTACGTATGTCATGTTCATAGATCTCGCAAGTCGCACATATACAGGAGTAACATTTCCATCTATCAATTACCAATATTGGAATATTATTCTTAATATTTTTTCATTATGAAATTTTCATGATATCAATAATAAAATATTATTTCATAATATCATTCATGTGGTGTGGTTATGAAAATAGAGTCTCATTATTTCTTGAATTCAGTCTTCCACGAGTACATGAAACTCTTTATCATCATTCATTGACTGATATGGTGAAAAATAAAATTATATAAATATATATTATATTTCAAGAAAGATAAATATTTCATAAATATTTTAGTTATTCCCATTATATCACATATAATCATGAAATATATCTTTATTATATTCAATGTAATGTGTTATTGAATGATGAATCTCATTGCTTCTTTGGGTAGTAGCCCCTCATACACATGAGTGACATTATTTTTTGCCATATGAAATAGAAATTTATATTATATATATAATATAATGACTACAATGGTCTTAATATTATATATAATTTTTATATATACTTAATATCAATCATCATACATGACCATAAAATTTGTTAATAAATGAATTGATGACATCAGTTTGTGTGGTAGTAGTCCCCCCCCACAAAAATACAATGGTTTTGTTACCCATTTGATGGATGTGGAGATGGTTTTAGGTCATGATCATATTATATAATCATCAAAATATATATATTATTATTATTTTATAATATTAGTATGCTTTATTCATAATTTATAGAGTTCGATAATGAAATAAAATAAATAGTCTCATTGAAGTACATTACCTCTTTTAATAAATCCCCCTTAGTTATAAATAATCTTCTTAATAAAGTTGATTTTATAAACAAAATAAGGCTTATTAGATAATATTTTGGAATTTTGGAGGTTATTTTTTATTTTATTGGCTGATGTAGTCTGTTTTTATGGTGTGATGAATAGATGAGAGTGGGTGTCATTTTATATTTGAGGTGATTGAACCTCATTTAATTCCAGGGAACTGTTAAATCATTCCTATGTTTTTATTATGAAAAAAATAATAAATGTGAAATTATCAAAAAAGAGGATTTAATGTGGAAATATTTCTAGAAAAATGACATTAAAACTATTAGTATTTTATTTTTAATCCCTGTATTTTTAGTTTAACGGTGGGTGAATCCATTTTTACCTTTACTTTGGAAAATAATTTATTAATGATTTCATTGTCAATTTTGAATTAAATTTATGCCTAACATATTAGAAATTTTAAAATATTTGGGTAATAAATTTTGAATCCAAATTTTAAATTCTACTTCAAAAAGTGGAAAATTTAAATTTAAAATTAATCCTGTAAATGTGTTGAGAAAAAAGATTCTTATAGAGAAATTATTTAAAAGTTTATAATGTTTTTACATATATATTGAATATGAAAATGATTTTTAAGATTTAAATTTTATTAAATTAGTTATAATTAAAATAATTTTACATTCAAACTAATTCAAAATATATATTGAACACAAAAGTTTTTTAAATAGAATGACTGTTTTCAATTAACATTAATCATTTTCAATTTTCATTAAATAATAATGCTTTTTATAAAAATATAACAACTTCACTCTAATATAATTTTTTTATTCTAACTACTAAAAAATATTATTTTATTCAAATAAATATGATAATTTTTTTTGGAAATAATTTTATATTATATATGTAATGTGTGACAAAAATTTCTTATAGAAATACTTTTGTTTTTAAAAATACATTTCTTTTTGTTTTAAATAATCTCTATTGTATTAATAATAAATATATAACTAAAAATTTCAAAATGTAGTCTATTTTATTCATAAATTAAAATTTTATTTCTTGTTTACAACTATCATATTATCTAATTAAAATTGGATAAATCGTTATGATTCGTTTAAAGTCATTGTTTCATGCAACAAAATCTACAATCAATGTTTGGTGTAAATAAATATATTCTACGTGTTTAGTATAGCTAAATATTCTGAATAAAATTATTTATTAGAAAAATAATTTATTTTAATGTATTAGACTATTTTATTACCTTATATGCTTGGTATTTCATGTCATATAATTTATTGAATACAATGATATAATTTTTGAATTTTGGGATGTTGCATTTTGACCTACATAATTAAATTGAATCTATGAAATATAAATATGATATAGGTAATAAAGGGTTTTAAATATGTAAATTACATTGTTTCAAAACCCACATCATAAATTTGTTAATAAAATAACTCTTAATAAATAATTATGGAATGTAAAAAAATCATATGGAATTATACATGACTAGGTTTCCTAGAAGGAGAAACATGGTGGCCAATGAAGATATAGACATAGAAGAAAAGAGAAAATAATTATAAATATATATTCTGGTCACTTATAATATGAAAATTAATGATCAATGTAATGATAAGGTCCTCAAAACCAAAATATTTAATGACTTAAAATGTAGTTAGATTTATTATATATGAATTTAATAGGACAATATTTTGGATTCAAGTACATTAATTTATATAAATGATATTTTACTATCTATAAATATAAGACAATACAATTACATGGTTTTTTTTCTATTTCATAATCATAATTTTATCTTTTATTTTGATTCAATAAATTTCCAGTTCATCACTTGTTAAAAAAATGAATATACAGAAATAAATATGTATGCCTATTTCATTAAAATTCTATTTCAGAATATCCTTAGATCTATAAATGTGTGATAAGTATTTTAACCAGTCATTAAATAGTTTTTAAAACTAATACCTTTTTCACAAGTTCTCTAACATGTTATATTTTTATCTAAACCTCAATAGTAACACCACCTGTGGAACATAAATATATTTTATTGAAACTAGATATCTTAAATCGATGACATATTAACCAAGACATCACATAGGCTACTGGTTGGAGAAAAAACCTTATTATCCTTCGGTTAAAAGTTCATGACCAGTGGCATTTCTTAATGTGACAGGATCTATCGAAGAATGATTTTTTAACTAATTAAATTATATTAATCAAATTCATATATAATTCCGAAAAAATTATGATTGAAATCCTTGAAATAAAATTAATCAATATATATAATTTTTCATAATATTTTCAATACGATTATTTTTTTACAATGTTTTATAATTTAATATTTCTATTATTATAATGTAATTAATGATTATATAAACCCTAAAGGATATCAATACCTATAATGTTAGGTCATTAAAATGTACTATAAATAGGAATCATATATCTTTTTAAAAAAAAGATATACTTGGTATAACTTTCTCCAAATATACCCATAATTTTGGTAGACTCCCATCACATAAAACCTAAATATATGGGTTTTGGACAATAAACATATGAGAAATATAAAAATAACTAACCTATGATGGTATCCATAGTTATTATGTTAATTAATGCATATATGACTCTGAAAAATTAACATAATACTTAAACGATTAATACATTGTTCACTAAAATACCATTAGAAAAATAATTCTATAATTAAATTCTTAATAAACAATAAATAATAACTTCATCCTTTATATTTTTACATAATTCCTACGTTGTTCTGTTATTTATCATTTTATAAGAGACAATTTACATGGAAAAGTCACCAAGTAACCAAATATTTTGACAAAAAACTATAAATGGATTCCAATGTTGAGATTTATTTGTATACATAAATATCTTCAATCTCTATTTCTAATTCATTAAATTATTCTATTAATTTTTCAAATATATAAAATTTTAACATTCCCTGAAGACTTTTTTTTCAATCCTGGACACCTTATGAATTATCTATGTCATTCATTTTCATTATGTATTAAAATCCTGCATTATGGTTTGTAAATAAAATACGAATTATTTGTACCATATCTGCTCGTATTGTCCAGACACGTGTGCAATAAAACATATTTTCATGCACCAGGTGATGATCTTGTCTAGCTTAATGATCAGTTTTTTGAATCATTACACCTTGTTAAATATAATCTAGAACCAAATCCACTTATATTATCAAGATATGGATGTATTTTAAAAAAATAAAATAATTTCCACATTAAAAAAACCCTAGTATATTCTTCAATAATTAAACTCAATTTTTATTATATTTTTATGATCAATAATCTATGATTTCCTAAAACTAGATCCCAAGGTTTCTACAAAAAATAATCTAATTCGATGTGTATAGATCCTAACCTCATTACTCTTTAGTAGGTCAAAAAAATTTACAATGGAATAAGATACAACGAATCGCATACCTAAGTATTAGATTGATTATTACTCTTAATCAACATGATATATACATGAATCCCATATTTCATTTCAAAAAACAAATTAAATAATAATTTTTTTAGAATTATATTCTTCCCTCTATAATATACTTGAGAATCATTCATTGTACACCTAATGTATTCAAGATATATTAAACAAAACTATATGGAGATAAAATTTATATTAATTGTCATATATAATACACACTATCAATAATCAGTGAGTATAATCAGTATAGAATGGTAGAAAATTGAAAACCTATTCCTTATCACCAATAACTCAGAATGAAATTTATACATATTGAATAAAATTTTTAAATCCTAATGGATTTTAATAACAGAATTCTAAATGAAGTTAATTATTAATTATTAGACTCCATGTCTCATGAACATGATAGCTCTGCTATAAATACCATTAAAATAATATTTTAAATTATATTTAAAAACCAATTTAATGCTAGTTAACTGATTTTCTACATGATACAGGCTAATGTATCACTGGGATATTTAATGATGTTACACACCCATCACTAAAAGTCCAAATGATTCCACATATATATAATTTTTTATTTATAACCTAATAATTGTTCCTTATCAACAAATATCATCTTTGAGTAGTTAATTATGATTTATCAAAAAATTCATGAGAAATAATGTTAAATGTATTAGAACATATGTAAAATTGATATAAATTTCAAAGAATAAACATATCGATAATAAATGATATAAATAATTAGGGGAAATTTAATGAACAATGATTACATGAAAGTGTGTATTTCAAGGGGATTTAAATGAGAAAAACATAATCTATAGAGTGAATGATAATACTATCATTGGTTAAAATAACCATAATGTATCCAAATGATGAACAAAGTTGGTATCGGTTCAAAAAAATACACATTTCATTAATAATTAATAGTTTTTCTATTTATGAATATAAATACCACAAAAAGTTATTTGAAAACATTATTTTGGAGAATATTCATTTCTTTTTGAAAACTGCCTTCTAAAATATAAAACATTTTGAATACCCTTTTAATTATTAATTATTTGTAAAAACCAAGAATATCTTGTATATCATGGAAATTTTTTCTTTAAAATAACATCAAAAATATTTACTGGAGGCTTCAATGAAATTTTTTTTCACAATGATGTGTAATTATTTACATTTTCAACAACATTAATGGATTATTCCATTTTCAATGGAAAAATTCTATAAAATTTACCATTTTGGAAAATGGAAAGAATATTACCTTAAAAAAGTATTTTATAAAGAAAAATACTGGAAATATTTTCATTAATAAATTATTCCTTAATGTTAAAAACATTTTTTTGATATTTTTTATAAAACATGGTTTTTGATGAAAAATTTATTTCATCCAATGATAGAAATAATGTTAGATTTATAGAAATATTTTCTCTATATTTTTAATGTTCCAATCTGTATAAAAATTGTATTATTACATGGAAATAACATTATTAACCAATGTATAAGAAACAGTAATCTGCTAATTAGAAAATGATTAAATAATGTCATTTAGCTTAAATTCATTAATAAAAAATCATGATTACATTGATAGCATGAAAAAATAATTATAATTATCATAATATTGATGTGTGAATTGTTAAATTAGTATATTACATGTATCAGTTATAAATTACAATATAAAATTGGATATACAATAATAGATAACAAATATACACTACAGACATAATCTATGAATGTCATGTACAATAAATAATTAATATATTCTAACAAAATGAAATTAAATTATCAAATTCTATACCACCGAGAAACATTTAAGAAAAATATTATTCCATGATATAATTAAAATGAAATGTTAAAATAAAATTAAAAATTATTTATTCATGATATTAAATGTCAGTGGGGAAATATATACACCTTTTAAAATAAATTAGTTTTATAACATTTCAATATGTCTCAATGAAGGGAAGTTGAGATGTTATCAATTTACTCATGCTTACTTTTGTTTGAAAAAATTTTATCATACTATATAAATTTTTTTAAAATATTATTGACATTTTAAACCACCATATTAATATATCATATATTATTATTTTTATTAAATATTATCACCCATTTATTTACAATATTTCATTATGTTAATTATATTCAGTGTTCATTGCTTTAATTTCTCATTCATTTTTTTTCATGAATGATTTAGTTCTTTCAAAAATTAAGTATTTATATCTTATATATAGAAATATAATAATTAAATATTATTTATATTTTTTTGTATTTTTTACATTGAAAATAAATCATTAATAATGGTTATGAAAATTTTTGTACTTAAAATTTATGGATATTGTATGTTTTACGTATACCTGATTAACATTTCCATATTTCAATGACCATTATTTAAATAATATAAGTAATATTTTACCTTTATACAATTATCTCGTTAACATAAATACCATATTATTTAAATACATCATCTACATGGTGTCTTGATGAAAAGAGATTCACATCATTTCGTAAAGGTGATTTTCCCCACATACAAGAACAACCTTATCACCCTTCTTTGAATTAAAATGTAAAAATGAAAGTGATATATATATATATATTATTTTAATAATTATAAATATTACTTGAATATATAATTATTTCATTTATATAACATATAATCATTAACTATAACCTTATTATATTCCATGTAATTATTATTGAATGAATAATTATATCACTTCGTGAGGCAGTAGTCCATCGTACAAATGTGAAATTTTGTAATATCCTATAAAAAATAAAATTTATAATATATATATATATAATTACTCAATAAGTATAAAAATATTATATATATTATATATATACATTTTAAACATCATTGTACCCAATTGTGGATGGTGGTAATGGAATAATGAATGAAACTAGTTCGGAAAGCGGTAGCCCACCATCTACACTAATGATGATTTTGTCACCCATTTGAAGGAAGTGGAGATATTTTTCGGTCATAAACATATTATAACAAATAATAGGAATATTATTATACATAGGTTATTATATCATAATCGTTTAATAATAATTTATGTTGGAGTCCAAATTTATAAAATTAAGTCCCCCATTGAAGAATATTACGATATACTCCAAGTATCCTCCTTATGTATTCACAGAATCTTTATTACGATCGATTTTCATCCATTAATAAATTTTTTGGGTTAATGGAGGGAATTTGGGATGTGATTTGGTTTGTTCTTGGCTAAAAAAATTTGTTTATGGTGTAAATATGAGAGAATTCATGGTTAGATGTTATAAGTTATGTGAGTGGAGAACATGTTATTATTTGAAAATATTGCATCATACCAACGTTTTCACCATGAAAAAAGTAGAAAAATTAGAATATTATAGAACCTATATGAAATAAGGTGGAAATAGTTAAATAAAATTTGGTTTTTAAAAGATAAATGGTCATTTTAAAACCTTATCTTCTTAGCTTATCCCTTAGATAAATTGATTTTTACCTGAACCACATTAAGTAATATTTTTATGTTTCCACTATCCATTTTGGTAGAAAATTATTTGAACAATATTTTGATGATTAGAAATATATAATTCATTTCTCAAAATTGATTTCCAAGAAATAGAGTAATTTAATTTAAAATTAATCACATAAACATGTCAGAAATGTAGTTTTTTAAAGAAAATATGTTCACAAGTTAAAAATGTTTTTATATTAAAATTAAAAATGAAATTCAATAAAATGACCCCAATTTAATTAATTTTACACTAAAAAATTTAATATTGTTTAAAAATTTATATTATTTAAGAATAATTTAATATTTCAATTATAATTTTGTGTTCTTTATTATTCATATAAAATAATACTTCTGAAAAAATACAAAAAATTCACTAGAGGATAATTTTTTTACTCTAATTTTAAAAATTACTATGAAAAATAAAATAAAAAAAAGTAAAAATAATTAATTCTAAATTATGTGAGTAAAGAGACATGAAACCATATTCTATAAATAATACAACTTTCAAAAAAAACTTTTTTTATTTCAAAAGAATTATATTTTATTTATTTTAAATGTATATTTATAATTTTCATAATTTAGTTTGAACTATTAATACCCTCTAATTTAATATCCTAGTAATAAATTAAATATTAAATAATAATAATTTAATAACAAATTATTTTTCAGTCATACTGAATGTTGGATGTAATAAAAGTGAAAATCACTATTGCACGTAACAAAAGGTAATCTCAATATTTCAGGTAATGGAAGCTGTTGAATATATTTATATTATTTAAATATAAATATATCCTAAATTCTATAGATTTAATATTCTCTTTTATTATTATTTTTGCGTGCCATAGACTGTACCGAATACAATGTTCTTATTTTTGACTTTTTTGGTTCTATAAATATACAAAACATATGTCTATTTCCGGAAGTGAATATTTCTTTTTAAAAGAGAAAATGAAGTATATAAAAAATATTGTTTTCAATAAAAATAGTTTTTTTATTAAATTAAATCATGGAAAATAATGGAAAATATTTCGTACTAATTTTAAGAATATATAGATAATAATTTATAAATTTTTAAAATTTTAAATATCTAGAATTTATAAATGGGTTGATATAATTTGAATTGTGAAAGAGTTTACGGAAGTGGGAAGATGTAATAGAGTAAAAAATAATTTCATTATGATCCATGGTAACCAATTAATGGTAGTCAGGGATTCCCCAATAAGATCTAATAAATAATTAGTACTGTTTTTCATGATTATTTAACTATACTAACTTACTGTTTATATTGAGAATGGAGATATAAAAAAGATTTATTCTTCTCTCCCTCTGCTCATTTATAACCCCCTTAACCATCAAGAATTATCCTCTCAAAAACATAAATTTTATTTTATTACATGGCCATAAAATAAAATTTATTTAGTATTATATATCCAGATTGAAGGTTTATATATCCTCACAAACTTCCCCCTTCACCTTTATTCATATTTTCACACTCCTGTAAATAAATTTTACACCAATGGTTTGGAAAAATCGATATAAGTATTTTAATTAACTTTATTGAATAAGAAATTGTTTGCTAAGTTATTAGAAGTAATTATTTTTTGAAATATCTAAAATAATGGACTGTTCTAACTATTGGTATTGGTATTCTATGGAATATAACTTCTAGAAACACGGATTGTTCCCATTACCACAGTGTTATTTTTAAATGATATTACCACAATGTTACAAAAAAATTCAATTAATATATTTATTTATTTATTTATTTTGAAGTATATAATATTATTATTATTATGTCATATAATTTAGGTTGAAACTTGTATATACAAATAATGTTTTCTAAAAGAAATTTTATAGGTGGACTATACCAATGGATTGACCAAATTTTTTTGTATACATGGTCATAAGAAAATAATATTCCAACGGGTAGACTAACTATTTTAAATGGTGGTTCATAAAAAACCATTACCAATGGTTGGTAAATAAATTGGTATAGGAGGTCGTAGACCTAATGTTTACAAAAATCATATCCAAACCATTTGTATAACTAGCTAAAATCCAAAACTATCCAAAGTTTTTAGTAAACTAATAATAAAAACCATTGTTTTGGGCTATATTTCATGAATTTCATTATATAATTTTAGTTTTTAAAAATGTAGGGAGTAAATGTATTAATTCTCATTGATCATGGAAATCCAACTTAAAATATAAAGATGGTTTTTTGTGAAGATTTAATGTTTCTAGGATTTATTAAATTGTTTTTTCTATGATAAATAAAATAATTACCACAACTATATATAATTTTCTGTTTCCGTCATTTTCGGTGATATAATAATGAAATTTTCTTATTAAATTTAGATATTTTTCTTTATTTTTTGTCATTTAATGAGATCAACCACATTGGAATAAACAATCTAGATTATTAGATTATATCTATATATATGGATTTCACTCTCTTGATATTATAGGTTTAATTAAAATGATATTTTCAATTATTTATAGTTTAATTATAATAATTTGTATCCATTTTAGAGAGTATAAAAAATAGTAATAATTTTTTGATTTCTTTTTGGTTTAATTATATTCAAATAGACATCAAAAAAATTAAACAATCATTAAAGGATCACAAAACAATATTTATATAGTTAATTAAGTTGGAGACTAAATTTGGTTGGATCTTAAAAAATATTTACTATTTGGGATGATATTTATTTTAAATGTGATGCATTGTAAAAATTTATAATGAATGAAACTATATATTTTAAATTCATAAATGACATAAAAAAATTAACTGATTTTTTATAAAGGTATGGTATTTTTAATGCTTCCGATGTGTTTAAAATTGATCTTGGGAAAATAAAAAAAATTAAATTTATATGGGTATTTTCATGTAAACATAAAAATATATATTTAAATTAACTCTTCTGATCAGGAAAAAATTATTGATAATAAATAATTATTCGAGAAATAGAATTATTTTTTGTGGGTGGTTTTTTTTATTGTTGTGTTTTGGGTGGTCGATAATGATTTATTTTAATTTTACATTTGTTTGAGTATATTTTTTGTGATTTTGTGGAATTGATTTAATTTTCTCATTGAATACTTGTACAGTTTTAGGTGTAATGAATCCATTCTAGAAGACCATTCATTATGGAAAGAAATGGTGTTTTACAACCTTTGAAAGTAATTTGGAATTTATTATTAACTAATTTATAATGTATTTTAAATATATTTATATATTAGAAAAAGTCAAAAAAAATTTGGGGGATAATTGAAAAAATATTGTGCCAGCATGGCTTTTTTGGAAATTAATGGTTAGAATCATGGTTAGAAAAAAAATTTGTTAGCGTTGTATTATTTTAAAATTGTTATATTTCAAATTTTATTATTACATATTTGTTTCTTTAGATATTCAATTTAAATTTAAAATATTTATTAGAAATTATTTTCTTATGGATCCAAAACATCTTACAGATTTATTATAGTATTTCACTAGACAAATGTATTCTATGTAAGGGCTAATTGAAATTATAGAGGGGAAATTGGACCAAAAAAATAATAATTGATTTATAATTTTTAATATACTATGGGAAATGAACATTTAATCTCAATTTATTTATTTATAATTGGTGTGTGGAATTATTGAAATCTACATGATATTGGTATTTTTAAATTATGTGTTATTATAAGGTATATAGTGAGGGTTCTATTAAGATTAATGATGAGAATGTTCATTCCATGTTCTTTATTTATGTATTTAATAATGATTTCATTTGATATTTTTGATTGTTTAGGATTAATAGTCTATATTTCCCATGTTTGGTTTAGGATAATCTCTCATGTATTAATGAGAGGTTTAGATAAGGTTTCATTCTGAAAATTTGTTTTATTTTTGTATTAATATTTTTTGATGTTTTTTAAAAGAGAGTTAAAAATTAATGATTTTATTTCATGGAATAACATAAGGTTTATTATTTCAATTATTAAATAGTATGTAAAAAATTTATAATTCTAATAATATATCAAGGTTGTGTGATCTAATTTTTATATTAGGGTGTTATATAAACGGTGACATTTCATGTGTTTTATTGAGACAAGTTCAAATTGTATAATCAAGTTGTATTCTATCACATAACATTACTAAGGTTTTTCCCATGTATAAATAAGGTACATGGTATATTGGCATTCCATTGGGTGATGAATCCTGTAGGAACATCTATTTTATATTCCAAAGGATAGTTTTAAATGAAAAATATTTTTTAATTAATTACAAGTAAGGGAATTTTCATTTAATTTTTTAAATGGTTGGCCTCATAAAAGAAATTGGACTGTAGATAACTCGGGTTTTGGGTTAGGTGTGTCAATAGTCTGTTTTGTATTTGAATTAGTTATTTTTTAGAATATATTTATTCTATTTTTGTGATTTTATTGTTATCGTAAATGTTATCCTATCAAAAAAAAAATTAATTAATACCTAGTTTTGATGTTTCAATTTGGGTCTATCATCAGTGGGAATACAGATTCAAAACAAATGACTAAAAATTAATATTGATTTCAGTGTTTTTTATTCATATTTGGGTAGTGATTATAATAAAAAAACATGTTAGGTTGGCATTCTTCGAGATGATTTTTTATATTTTTGATTTCACATATTTCAAAAAAAATCCTTTTATGAGATGATTGTATAATTTAGTGGGGGGTATAATTGTATGTAATTTGGAGGGAAACCATCAATGATAGTGAAATATATATAATTTATCATGTGGAATGTGAAAATTTTTATATTTTTTCATCAAATCTATTGTGGAATAAATATATTTTTATAAAAAGGTTAGTATAATTAGTTCAAAAAATTAATTATGATAAAAATAGAATAAGTGATTAATGACTGAGAATAAATATCATACTTCTGGTTGGAAATAAAGAAATAGGATAGGTTACATAGAATAATCATGGAATAATAAGATGATGATGGTATACATGACATGCATTCCATGATGTGAAAAATATAATTGTTCTCGCAACATTGATATAATAGATCCTCTATTAGGATGGTGGTGAAGAAAACGAGTGACACTCTAATACCATGTCCAATACGTCAGTCATTAGAAACATGAACTTAGTGTGCATGTCAAAAAATATGGACGCAATTTCTATTATAATCCTATGAATATTAATAATAAACCACTAATTAAATCTAAAATAATAAATGAAACTCATAATCACAATAATGTGTGTAATTTGTTAAAAAAACCTAGTCTCCAAAATGAATAACTAGATATGGTACACACTACTATAATGCTTCCAACACTAACTGATATTTCATTTCATGATCTTGTAATTTTAATTCTAATCCCTTTTTACACTTTTTAGATATAAAAATAATATTATAAAATATAGGGGTAATAATATAAGTACACTTAGTGGGGTCATCAATAGAATTGATCATAAAAATTTATATGAGTCATACTATTGAATCTATAAAATTGTAGTGAATATAACATGTTACATATTATATGAAAATCACAAACAAACATCACTAAGAATCACTCAATAAATAAACACAATTGTATAATAATATAGTGATCTTGAAAATATATCAAGAAGGTACACCTCACCCACTATTATACTTATCTAATCCCCATAATTTCTATATGATGTTTTCCATGGTTCTCTTATTCCATTCATATGCTTTATAACATTGATATATAACCACATAATCATATCACCATTATATAACAAAGTCAGTGCCTCACTACCACATTTCAACATTAACACATCATTTCTACGTAACCACGTCAATGCCACAATCTCACATTATCACATCACTAAACTATTACCAAATCAAAAATAAACTATATTTGAAAGATAGTGTGAGAGGGTGGATTATTCAGTAATATATATTACACACATCTTGAATGTTGAGAATACATTTAGATCTCAAAATATCTTTTTGACATCATCCATGTTACCCATATAAAGAGGTAGTGCATATGAATGAATAAAACTATAATGGATATATAGTAATCATACATACCCATTATATTGATAAAATGTTTATACAAATTCAACTATAGACACTTCCCACTACCACATAACCACTGTCACACAACAAAGAATTCTAATTCCTCTAGACTACATCAAACAAGCAGTGCAACTATACATCAATAATTTGAAACCCACACAATTTCATTCCCATTCATATTAATAACTAATTTTCAAAATTTTCCCTTTCTAACCACATTATTATTATATGTATATTTAATTCCAATATAATTACCTCTATTAAATAATTTATATTTTAATTTCAATATTTTATAGACTCCTCATTAATTTATAATATCTATTATCTAATTTATCTGCATTAAACCCATTCCATTTTACATTATGTTATTAAATTATATTCTTTCAACACAGTTCCATATCAAAGGAAAACTAGGAAACACTAATCTTGTAAACCAAATCAATATACCACCAAAATAAATTTCATCATTAACTCCTCATATAATAACAAAAAAAAATATTTTTTATAGAAGAAATTAAAAAAAATAAATATGTAATATAAAAAAAGTGTTCAATATATTTCATACATTAATATTTATAAAAATCTATAAGATAATTATAAAAAAGAATTTTATTATTTTTTACTCTTAATTACATGAATATATATAAATAATAATTCTAATTTAAACATCTTCCAACACAAAAATATAAATATAAAAAACTTTTCTCATCCATAATAAAACCATTAAACTGCATCATGAAAATAGAAATGGAAAAAATAAATCATAAAAAACTATCATCATATTTATTTCCATTAGATTATTTTTTTAGTTAGGAAAATATCATATAATTTCCCAAAGAAAATGAAAACATTGATACTATTTATTTGCACAATAATAAAAATAATGAATCTAAAAACTCTATCTATAACATCACCACCCTAAGAGATGAAAATTAATAGAGTCTAATTCAAATGAAATCACATGAAACCTTTTATAAACTAGTAACACATAATACCCTATTTTTTTTAAAAAATAATAATAAAAATGAGAGAAACGTTATTAATAACCACCTTGATAAGGATGAAATAAATAAAAGAATAATAGTGTATAAGATCACTTCAAATCAAAAAAAAACTCAATTATATTAAGACATGTTCACAATATATCAGCAAGAGAATCTAGAATAAACAAAACAGAGACATAAGGATATCTTGGGATAATAAAAATAAAATAATATAAAAGGGTTATAAATTTAATTAGTTTAAAAAACTATTTACAGGACCCAACCAAGGCATGGTGAGAGTATATTACACAATGATTTAACTTTGTAAAAAATCCAATATCCATGAATATAAATATATATTACGTAACATAAATCCTATTATCATTTTAAATAATTAAAAATACATTTTATCATTTGAAAAACATTTTCACATGAACCATGTATTGTTAAATTAATAATTACTTTAACATAAGGAAAACAATTACATGGATCCCACCAAACCATTTTGTAATCTTCCAAGACATGATAAATTGTTATTTTCTCCTTCCATTTGGATGTTTTTTATTTTAAAAAATATCAACCCAAATCATGACCCCCCAAAATGGGCACCACCACATCATATTTCATCACTATAACATAATAAACGTCTAAAATGACTGAAATAAACTCCAAAAATTTCATTAATAAAAAAACTGAAAAAACATGAAGTACCACTTCTATAACACAACCTCACTCATATCAACTATTATACTATGATGAAAAAACCACAACATGGTTTCCATTAAAAGAAAAAAACATATGTATTTTTTCTTAAACCATTCCCAACATATAATTAAATGATTCCAACAATAGGGAACAATTTTTTATAGTACTAGGAAAATGTATGATATTTCATTAAACAAATCACAAAAAATATCATCTATGAAAATTAAAACCACGATGAAGATAAAATAGTAGATACATGGTAAATGAAAAAATTTCGAGATACCTATCATATAGAAATTTAATTACTATATAGTAAATTAATGTGGTGTGGAATAGAAGGAAAAAATTATTCATGTCATAATGAAACTAATACCATTATCAATATGAGAAAAAGATTAAAAAAAGATTTTAAACCAATATTTGTGAAACTCCCACCCAAAATCATTCATATATTCCACAATTACTCAACATGACATGAAATATGGGAATGATATATCCATTCAAACCATCATCATGAATAAATTAAAAATATTTAGGCTTCTATATGAATTTCACATGATTATCAAGATCCAACATGAAAAAATTATTTACATAAGATCCATTATAATGACATCTCAGAAGGTATAATGCATGGAAACCATCATTAATTTGATAAATTTACAAAATAAGATCTCAGTAATGCAAAAACAATTAAAAAATTGATGAATAGTCTTAATATTAAGGAGAAATATTACAGACTCTACAAAAAATCACTATTTTTGCTAATAATGGCAATATATTTAAATCAGAAATTGAACAAACTAAAACTCCCAAGGGAAACTCATTTGACTAGTATAATATTAAAAATATTCCCTAATATATTTAATTTTATCATGAATTGAATACACTTTTTATGTTAAACTCTAAACAAAATCATGCCCTATATTTTGAAATTTTATATTTCAACTATGAGGTTGGATGTCAGAATTTTTTAAATATAAAGTATAATAACAATTGTTTTGGATTATTTTACTATCACATATAGAGTTTTTTATTTCAAGGAGAAATAATAGAGTTTTGAAAATGGTGTTTAAAATTTTTTCACATAAAATATAGATACATTTCAATCACTATATGTTTAGATATCAATGTAACCATAATGTGTTGACTATAAGGTGAGAACTCAAAGTTGAGGTGAAGGTATCCTATCAATAAAATTTTAATAAGACATGAATCATATGTTGATTTCTAGAATGATGATTGATATGGAATAAAATTAGATTTTATAGTTGTTAATATTTTTTATTTATGATTACTGTGTCATTGGATGACAATGTAGTAATTACGATGTTTTTTTAGGAAACATGGAGTTTTTACTCATTAGGACAAAACCTCACCATAATGGTTGGGTATGGAGAGAGAATTATGGTTGAAAATGATAATGAATGAGCTTGTTGTTCCAAATTTTAAAATGGATAAAATTATTATGGAAAAATAGATACAATCACACATTTTCATATAATATGTAAAATTTTCTCCAGGTTTTCAGTGGATATATATGAAAAAAACAAGGTTTTATATGAATAAATGATTTTGTATCATGCGGGAACATAATAGTTTAATCATGTATGACAAGTTTCATGAAAATTAATTTAATTTTTTATCATATAGTAATAATATATTCCCACCGCATCTAGGAGGACCATACCGTTATGATCTGTGATATGAGGTTTTTTGGATATTCATTCCAAAACTTTTTTGGTATAATAATTAATATATTACCTTATTTTAGTGAAACTGATTTTATATTGATAATATTTAAATATTGTGATATGTAATGATTAAGTCTAGATAATTTTAGGAACATCACACTCTATTTTTTAGGTCATGACATCATGATTTTTGGAGATATGATTGATTTGATCAGCTATAAATACTCATTATTTTATAAAGATTATTAATGTAATTTTGAAATGAAAGAATTTTTTGATTTAAATATTAATATATTTTTTATTCCATTATAATTTAACCTAGATAAAACCATGGATTATTATTATATAAAATATCAAGAACATTTTAGGAGAAATCATCTGAATTCATCAATGAAAGTCAAAGGTCATATTTTGGAAACTGTTTCCATCCATATTCCAGAATATTCTATATGCTTTTGTTGTAGATAATATTATCTTATTACGGTTAATTATATATTATTTTTTATCCTTTTGTAAGGTTTAAATTATTAACGTGGAAAGATAAAAATATAGATTCAATATTTTATTGGTAAATATTTGACTATGAATAATTTTTTAATTTTTTTAATAACATGGAAATTACATGATGGGGAGTGTCAGGGAAATTTTATGGAATGGATTTATTGGAATACCATGTTTATTAAATGGTTTTATTACATTTATTAACATGGGGTTTATTCATAATGATATATTTTATGAATTATTTTTGGTTATCCACAAAATAAAATAGAATGATTTGACTATGATTTTTTAGGAGTCATTAAAATAGGATATATTGACTAAATCTGTATTTATTATGGAAATGAGACATTTTATAGTGAATTAGAAGTATCTTATATGTTCATTTATACAAATTTTGATAAACACACCCTGTTTATTAAGATATTATAGAGATAATATTGTTGTTGAGAAAAAGGGATCACTATTGACAAAACTTGTTTCAAGAGAAAAAACTGAGACTGCCAAAAAAAATTAAAATGATCAGATCAATTTTATTAAATGATGATTAATCGAAGAATATTTTTTTCCCTGAAATGTATTTATGGATAAAGAGTTTAATATATAACAAAAAAGTGAATTTTTATGTTGAAGTGTCTTCAATGGGAGGATATTTCACTTTGTGGTGGTCCTTTGTCAAAGATAACGATATAACACACTCTTTGTGAAGTAAATATAACCCTAACGTAGATAATTAATATAACAAAAAGTATATATCAATATCAATTAGATTTATTAGTTATTATAGGAGAAGAACCTTTTTTATATATGGATCTGGTAGTGATCCTCATTTATATAAACTGAAAAATACTACCATGATGTAGTGAACAGAGTGGTAGAAGAGGATGTGAAACATGTATCCAGATTGACTAAGACTTGAATATTTTAATTATATCATCTGTTGAAATGGTGTTTACATAAAAAAACGTTATCCACAATATAGTGTGTATTAATGGATTTTTGAATATTGACATACCATTGATGAGTGCTCCCTGAATGTAGCCATGTGGGGTGTACTAATTTAATATACTTTTCTTATAATTTATTTTATTTCATATATATTTATTTATATTTTGGTAGGAGAAAAAATATGTGTGGACGATTCATTCCAATGAAGGAACATGATCTGATAAATGTGTAAAAATGATCATGTGAATGATATCTAATTGGGAATGACCTTGATTCCCATATCCCAATCTGATAGTGTAGTTTTTAAACATGCTCCGAACACTCTTTTACTATAGGAAAGTAGAGTAGAGATATCCAAGGTCACCCATACAATACCTTAAAAAGAGACATACCCATGTCTGAGTGATAATGATTAATATGGGGAAACTAAACTAAATACAAATTTATTTTAGGTTATCATCCGAAATAAAGAACACACACATACAAATTCTCATAAGTAAGTTGGATCGTATCCTCTAGTAGATAAGAAAAATATCCTTTCATAATTTTCCCCACAATTGAGTTATACCATGTATCTTGATCCAATATGATCATCTTTGGAACCGAATAAATATAAAGAACCTTTTCTACACTTTTCCTCACAAATGTATGAAGAAAACAACCAATAATGTAAATATTCCTACAAGTTTCATTGTCTATTAGGGGTGAATTATTGATAATACTTTTATATTGTTCTTTTCCCAATAAATATTCTATTTTGACAAGGATAAAAAAAATATGTTTCCAGAAAAATCCATCAATAACACTGGACTATTTCATGTTAATTAAACTAGTTTATAGATATTAAATCCAAATTAAAAAAAATAAAAACAATGATATAAAAGGTTCACCATTCAATGATAATAAATATATCATTGTAATAAAGTGGGACTATCCAACATAATAAAATAACCTAGAATCAGTAAATGAATTATAATGAGAATCAAATATCCATGTACTCAAGATTACAATATTTTTATAGATAATTAAAATATTCTATCACACACATTATGAAATATCTTTTCAAGAAATAGAATCATGTGTATTATTGAACTATTAAGAGTGTCTAAATACATTATCAATATAGTTTCTCCCCATTTTCGCATCTCTGAAAACTAAAATTATTAAATTATTAAAGGTGAAACATCCTCTTCAGAGGCCAAAATATTATTCCTTCTTAGACAAAGAATAACTGAATGTTTTCAATCATTTTATCATTTAATAAAAATAAAAAAATAACATCTCACCAAAAAAACTATAGTGAATAGTATAAAAATAAAATACTTATATATTAACTATAAAAAGATTACTCATCTTATAAAAGTGATAATGATTGTTGATTCCTTTTTTTGGAGTTGATCTTTTTTATCTTTTATTCATATATATCCAAACCCTAACAACTCATGGGAAACAAACTTATTATCTTCTTTATTAGTACATGGTGAACCACTTAATTCAAAAGTGGTTTTTTTAAAATTGAAAAAATTAACATACTTATAAATATCTTCCACATTAATATTATCCATTAGAACAATCTTTCACACTATTCCACCATTATAATTTTTGAGGGTATGATGGATTGAGATTTACAATAATAATTTTCTCTCATTAATCTAAAAGATCAAATTATATTTAATATTGCCTCTACATCTAATTATTGGATAAAAAAGAAAATCTTGATCATGACCAATTCTATTAGAAAATATTTATCATGGCATAATCCATTCCATTTTCCCAAAATCTCCACAAAAATATTCTCAAATAATGAAAATTTTATATTGTGATCTCCCCCATTTTTAAATATATCTATAAAATTCAATATAGAGGGACACTATATTTTTAAGGTCATTTTTACTATTTCATTATTACCAGCTCTCTGGCATGACATTCTGCCTCATGGAGAAATAAACATACATCTACCAAATAGTGTAGACATGAAAAATTATTTCTTAAATATTGTATCATGAACTATAGTACTTGAATGTCCTATTAAATATATCGTAACATTTCCTAAAAAACTGATAAAATGAGATAAAATATTAATATCTGTTAATGAATGATTAGATATAATTTTTTCTCTAGGAGAAACACCATTCATTAAGCGAATCTATTTTGAAGTAATATATTTTGTCTCCTCTTAATCATATCCAATGATATATCTTAATATTTAACAAAAATTCAAACACATTTGTACATACAAATAATTTAAAAATTATCTACATTCATTTAATATCATATGAATTTTAATCTGATCTGCTTTTTCATAATTTTTTAGATGAGTTCAAAAAAAAAAGAAAACATAATCTCCTCGTATCACATCCAATTCACTTCACAATTAGAATTCACATTCTTTGAAATCATCATCTCTTTGGTTAATTGCTTATGATAATTTTTTCCCATTAAAATTATCTTCAGTTATATTTTTTTTCATCTATCAGACAATAATTTCCTTTTTTATATAGTAATGAATCATCGTTCGATTTTTTAGACCTTTATGAACAAACTGAATGTATGAAATAGAACTATGGAAAAAATACAACTATTGTTCATTGGGATAATTTATATCCACATTCTAAAATCTAAAATACACTTATATTTGGATCTTATATATTATAAAAAAATTATTATATATATTTAAAATAAAATATAATAAAATATACCAAATTCACTCGTTATAATAGTTCACACATCGCTAAAACACACACTAAAATAAAAACATTTACCTTTAAAAAAAATATATTTAAACATTTTTTACCCATCAAGGAAATCATATTATTTAAATTTCTTCTCCATATCACACTTTAGTCACTAAATTTAAATTATAAAAAGAGTGGTGATTTGATTAGCATATTGTATTCACTAATGAGAGAAGTTTAAATTTCATTTTTTAAAACTCCAAGGATTTGTAGAAATATTACAATTTGACAGAAGATTTATTTACTCAATGAAACACATATTCCACCATAATATTATATATGTGTATGTTTCTTCTATTATACTCTATTAAGATAACATATTAATAACAATAATTCATGTTCAACATCATACTAACATTATTTTTATAAAAATTGACCTAACTATCACTAAATTGAAATACATTTATTAACTCTTTCATTAGAAAAAATTATATGACTTTTTTCATTTGAGATAATTGGATAATAATTCTTCATTAGTTGGCCTGATTATTGACATAACTTGATCCAATAGGGCCCCACCAAGGCCTTTCCTAAGCTATTTATGCCACCATATACCCGTTTTCAATATGCTAGTGTCTTATGACTAGCATAAAATTGAAATACCACATATTATGGGAAGCCTTATCTTATATTGGCCTAGAATACACAAATATCCCCAATTAATAAATAACTAGAAACACATGAAACATATATATATATATATATACATATAAACATATAGCCAAATTTTAAACAACACATGCATGAGACATCAAATACATGAACAATTTCAGATTGGAAAATTCCAACTGAACATTACATCTGGGAAACCAATAAATAATGAAAACATGTGACTCTTGAAACTTCCTTTTTTTGTTTTCATTGTAGGTTGGAACTCCCAAAACAATGATAACTCAACCATCACAAACTATAATTCTCCATAATCAACCCCATAAATCTAAAGGAGTTATCTATGAACAATACAAATAATCTCAACATCCCTTGAAACTATCTCCAAACCATACATTTCCTACATGGATAGAAAAAATGTGAGAACAGGATCTATATAGGTTAGTTATAAAAATAATCAACTGTATTTCCTTAATGAAAATATCAAAAATAATTAAAATAGTAAGATCAAAATTCCAAATTATGTGATAATATCTAAGAAGTAGATATTAATAAATCAATATTTCTCATCTAATATATGTATTTTGTACTTTAATAAGACCTAGTCAACTCTACGATAATACGTTTACATGTGTATCTAATGTGAAATAATGGATTATTGTTATATTGATGGTCCTATAAATTTAGATATTGATATTGTTGTTAAAAATCACATCTTGATGTATCCAAAGGGTTATTGAGAATTCAAAAGTTTCCCAATATATGATTTAGTTTCCCTTCCTTCCAAATCACACCAAAAATTACATAGGGATACTTATTCATAATAAGGAATGTGTATCAATAACCGTAATACTACACCATATTATCCATTACTATTTTTTTAAAATTTATAGAAACCCATTGGTGAACCCACATCATGTACATGGATATATTTTGTTCATTGTAGAAATAATCCCCTACTATCAAAACTACAAACCTGTAATAAACCAGATATCCTACATATTAAATCAATGTAAGGGACCTACACCTCATTAAATTATCTAAATTACATAAGGGAGTTAATAATTCCAAGGGTAGATGAATCACATCCCAAGTACATGGGGAGATAAAAAAACTCTACATTTCATGTTAGTTATACATGCAAGGAAAAATGTAAAGTTTCAATAAAGGGAAGAGAAACCCTCAATGGAGGACCTGATCCCCATCTATGCCCATAAATTGTGGAGTATTGAATCCATATATAGGGGACTCATTCCTCTCAAATAGATAATACTATATTTATCTAAGTATGATATGGGTGACCTATTCTATGACATAAACTCACTATTATGGGATTAAAAATCTTGAGAATGCTCTGATCGTCATGATTGAACCATGTCGTTGGAAAAAGTGAGATATATCCAAAAAATACCCACCATACCATATAAATAGAACTATATGACTAAATTGTGTACATCAACAAGATCTAAAAAAATAAAAACCAAGGATATAATAATTTTTTTAACATATTGACATATGGTGAAGAAATTATGAAAAAAAGAACACAAATGAAATTTTTTCTTTGTGGAATCCTTCAAATGTATAATGTAGAGTGTTGTGGGGTGATTTTTTAGATAAATTCTTCCTAAACCACTTGGTTGGGTCATATAGACCAAAAATAGTATACATTCATACCTAACGACATGGTCGAGACACCTGTTTCACATACATTGGGTTGCACTAGTTGGACAAAAAATAATAAATTATGTCAACTAGGTTCACCAAACTATCCTACCCATATTCTCTCGACCATTAAGGGTTGAGGTTGATACCCAAACATTAATGCACTACCTACCATATGGTGGGTCTAGTTTATAATTTTAATCGATCAAATATCTAGGGTTGTAACCTAGAATACAATTGTTTATTTTCAACAATTAAATTTGTATTGGGATGTCAATACCCCTAGAACCTTTCACTACCCACTATATTCATCCTTTTACAAATAATGATACCACCATCCATTGTGTAAATCAAGTATTTTTCCATTCCATTGTTGTCACTATGACCTCTTCTAACACATCTGGTTAATGGACCATCTGCACTATTTTTATAAAAGAATTCATCCACGTTCTAGGATCTCCATACAAAACCTCACCCCACCATCATCATGACATTACACCTTTATAATCCCATCCCCTCATAAACTGTCACAATACATACAATTACTAACCATCTGACCTTAATTATATAAACCATATATCATTTATATATGAAACGATATGTGGAGAATGAATAAGGTTGAATGGTTCCTTATTTTTCATGGAATGTATTTCCAACTGTAGTCAGTTTTTATAAAATCATGAAAATAATGTGTGTCATTAAAATGTTGTGGGTGATGGGTAATATCACTCTTCATTAATTGACCATCATTCATTACACATATAAAGTAAAACAATTATATATAAGGTTTTGACACCAAAAATTCTTTGGAGTGAGGTTCGAGAATTTATGAATAGATATTAGAAAATATATTTTATATTATTTTGGGTTAGAGATTGAAGAAAAGTATATGTAATGACATCAAAACTTTTGTTGGATCAATCACTGGTTCATCACATGTTTTTTCCAAGATATACTATCAATCATCCTTGGTGAATGTGTATATTGTATTTCAATGTCATGAGTCATCCAATTATATCCTCCTCAAACTCAAATAACTATATAGGTTTTATGTGAATGATAATATTAAAATGGGTTAATGATATACAAATATGTTGGTTATGGATTCTATTATAAATTATTGAATAATTAATATGTAATTCCCGTGACCTGGGAGCCACTAAATTGGAACCCAGAGTCAGGTTGCCACAAGACCTCAAGTGTGTCTCCCCTTATGCTAGGGGATGTTGACCAGTGTCAAGGGAGTTTGAGTAAATTGGTGAGACTATACCCTAATTTTAATAGTAAGACACATTGAAAAATATGGACAATTAAAAAAATATAAACAAATGATTAATATCCACTAATAACCTCCCCTAAACATTGTACAAACCATATCCTATAGTAATAATCCATTTTAAGATTTAGTGCCAAGTGAACAACCCAAAATAATGGAAAGCATTAGAATCCAAAAACTGGTCATAGAAACAAGTCTTGGACCTTCTCTATGCGCATAACAAACCCACCTCACTTATCTAGAAAAAGGATCATGCCTCTTTCTTGAACTGCAACCATGAGTTCTACCCAGGTACTAAACGACTGCCCAATCAGGGGATCTGAACAAATCAGTAGGCCACCAACAACAGTTTCTTCAAAATTTACAGTTAAATAGATAGTCTATTCAAGTGGTAATAATGGCATGTATTGTAAATAGTAAAATAATTATGTTCTAGATTTTGAGCCTTTATGTTATGCTATCTTTTTAGCCATGTTCACTAAATAAGAATCTAATAGTTTTGTCCACTCTTTTATCATGTGTTTAATGGATTAGGAATTTCGAATATTCTCATGTCATATATAAATAATAAAGTAATATATCATAAGGAATCACATCACAAAAACAACATCATTCTGACCTCAAAGCCTGAGTCTGGGATGAATGAAACTGTTAATGTAATACAACTTTGTCCCCTTCCTTAGACTGTTTATTTAGATGGAGGTCCTTAGAACCTTAGTCAAACATAGGCCATGGGGATGGAACCTCATCTCTATACCCCACTCTACCAATAAGTTGCATATGATTATTTATCATCATCCACAAGTAACAAAATTACAACCATGCCTTCCCAATATCATTAGTATTATCAAAATAATATTAGTAAATGGGAATTTAATATTATTCCACGGTCCATTAAAAAATTAATATTTTATAACCCATAAATATTATCCACATTTACCATTTCATATTCCTATCTCACAAATAATATTCATGTTAAAACACAGTCTGTTAACATATTTTCATTAATCACATTTTTCCTATATACATTCCAACCAAACAATCCCTTCAAAAATTATCCAAATTCATCAAACATATCCACAACCCTTCTAACTCATTCAAAATCTCAATAGACGCATTCTCTAAGACATTACAACTTATTGAATCAAATTCATACCTTATATTTCTGTTATCCAACTCAGAAGGGTTGTCCCACCCAAGGGATGGCCCATTAATAAGTTACAACATCCTCCATGAATACCATGGGGATCATGAGGAATTCATTTGTGAATTTAAACTCTCAATAGATCACATTATTCCAATGTAACCATGAACACATCAATAGGAGTTCCAGAATAAAACCCTACATGCACTTCCAAATACAAACTATGGGATATAACTTCTTTACAACCTACCATGAATCCTTTCGAAAACACATCCTTAATCAAGGCTTTAGATCCTGAACTAAACCCCCTTTGAAGATTCACACTATATATCACCAAAAATAATGGTTTTAGAGCTTAAAGTTGATAGAAGTGAAATATAAAAACCATAATCAAGAAAAGGAAACAATGAAGAGATTAGCCTTACCTAGATCGTCAATCAAAAACATACGACACTCCAGAAGTCCTTGGATCAAAGAAGAGTGAACAATTTATGTTATTATGAGATTTGGATCATTCCATGGGTTGCACGAGAGTGGTGGAAGATAATCTAGAGTAAAACATAAAATCCTTTAATAAGTTTTTTTTTTAAATTGTTTAACTTTCATAGGTTTTATATTTTACATACATAGTTTTCAAAACTATGCGAGAACCATGCAGATGCTACTATCCAAAAACAACACCCACACATAGTTACGTGGGATTTCCCCATGGTTTTTACAAACCATGAACAAACCATGAAGCATGCCCAAAAATCTCATTTTCCATCTTTTTCATTCCCCAACAACAATGACACCCCCTGATCCTTATCATGGTCTTTGGGAAACATTTGTTTAACATATCAAGGGTATTAAACTAAAACATAAACAAAACATATCTTATGATGAAATCTGGGATCTTACAACCTTCCCACATTAAAACAGCTCATCCTTGGGCCACTACTTCCAGGAATAATTGAGTTCCCATGGAAAATAGATTTGTCTACTTAGTCTACATATTTGATTATCTCTCCAAATATTCTTCCTAGAAATATGATTGGTGTCATAGAACAAGAAACAAAGGTACAAACATTCCCTATACTACCTTATCATTATGGTCCATAATAAAAATTTGATTCTCCTCAAAAGGACGAATCATCTTCAATCTTGACATCATCAACATTTAGAACATGAGATAGATCTAGGTGATACTGTAGAAGCTCTGAAGCAAGGTGAAAATCATGCATCCCACTATAATACTGTGGAATATCAAGTAGGTAATCCACCTATCTTATCCTCCCCACAATATACAACCGCCCCACATACCTTGTTTCTAATTTTCCCTACTTTTGAATTCGATGGTGACCCCACCATGGTGAATCCTGATGAAACATACAATCACTTACCCTGAACAGGAGATGTCTATGATGTCGATCTTCATTTGACTTCTTCAGACCCCAAGCCATTTCCCTATGATTTCGAATCAATTGAACATTATATAATGTATCCTGCATGAGACTTGGTCCTAAAACCTCATACTCCTCAACCTAGATTGAACATAGTGATGATATACATGGTCTCTTGTAGAGGGACTTAAAAGGAGACATCTCAATTGTGTCCTGAAAACATTTATTTTCAGGAAAACTCAAATACTAGTAAGTTCCCTTCCCATGAACCACTGAACCCCACAACAAAAGTTCCCATTATGTCCTCTAATATCTGAATCATACATTCCTACTGCCAGTCATTCTATGGGTGATAACTTGTACTAAGAAACACCAAGGAACCATTCACCTTCTATAATCCATTCCAGAAATGCGAGGTGAAATGTGGATATTGATCTGAAACAATGGTTCTTGGTACCCCATGAACCCTCACTATGTCTCAAACAAGTAAATGACCCAACTGGTCCATTGTATATGTGTCTTATATCCCCAATAAATTAGCTATATTCATCAACTATTCCACAACAACACAGACTGTGTAATTCAAACATGGAATCCTTAGGGTACCAACTACAAAGTCCATCGTTATTTCATTCCAAATCCAATACAGAATGGTCAATGACTGCAACAACCCACCTAGATAGAGAATTTGGCCTTCACCTACTGACAGGTAAGGAATCATGCCACAAAACCCACAAATTCTTTCTTCATTACTTTCTAGAAAAACTACATAAAGAGATCCTGGAACATCTAGTTCAAACACGGATGGACCACTACCTTCAATGCGCAAAACTCATGCACTATCTCCCCCTATACACTTGTCGGTACTACAACATGACCATAAACATAAACCACTCTTTTAGCACAAAAAGTCCCACTAGATGGTGACTCCCCACCTTTAAGACATTCCTTCATAACTAAAAACTCACGATCAACTTTCTAAATATCCATGACCCAGAACAATACCAAATATTCAACAACTATGCATGAAAGATTTATCTTCCCATTCCCATATTGTACCTCCATAAGAATCTCAAAAAACAAGGTCATGTTCTTGCACTATAAACTAGATTCATGAACCACCTGATTTTGGGTCTTTCAGCTCAGATCATCAACCACACTATTTCCCATCCGTAGTGTATAGACAAACTAAAAAATCAATATATTGTAGGTTCTTGACCCATCATTACTATAAAAGATTAATATAATGCTGATAAAATATTTATTTGAGACATTTACGGTCAGTAAATACTATGCAGGGTTCTACAAACTAGTAATGCCTCAAACACTTAAATATATTAACAAAAGTGGATAGCTCAAGGGCATTATAATAGTAATTTATTTCATTTGGTATCAACATCATCGACCCATAAACTAGAACATGGACATCCTACATCAACACTGTCCCATGTACAACAACAGACGCATTAGAGACTAACGTGTACTTCATACCCGTTTCAGGTAAGATCAAAGTAGGTGTTATTGTCAACCACTTATTTTACTCTTAAAAGCCATTATCACAAGTCTCTAACCATTAAAAATTAATTCTCTACATTTTCTATTATTTGAGTGGGGATGCCAGATGATATAAATTTATGATGAATCTCCGATAATAATTTTTAAAATCCAAAATACTCTAAACATCAGAAATGTTCATCGGCTGCTCCCAAGACACCACATCCTGAACCTTCTCTCCATCATCTAACACACCTGAATCAGAAATGATAAATCCCAAAAAGTGAACCACACCCATCCAGATATGATTTTATGATATCTTGGATTAAAAACAATGCTCTCTTAGTGTACGCATGAAAATTTCATGATTTTTGGCATGATATTCACGAGTTATAGAGTTCACCAAGAATCACTCCACAAAGAAAACCACCAATTGATCTAGATACTGGTGAAATATATTGTTCATCAGATCCGCGAGCATAGCTGGCATATTAGTCAATCTGAAAGACATCACAAAAAAATCATAAATCTCATACGTACTTTGAAAAGCTATCTGAGGAATTTCAAGAGGTCTCACCCTTAACTGATGGAATCCCGATCTCAAATTGATCTTAGAGAGCACCAATTCACCAATGAGATGGTAAAAATTGTCATCGATTCTTGTATGAGGGTATCGATTCTTAACCATCATCGGGTTCATCTTCTTATAATCATCACATAGCTCAATGATCAATCGGAATTCTTAGTAAACAATAGAGGATATCTTCTAGGTGATGTACTATGATGAATAAACTCATTATCCTCAAAATCCTCTATCAGAACCTTCGGTTCATAGAGCTATAGTGGTAGCAATTGATATGGTAGAATGAAAAATTGCTCTACTCCCTATAACAGATCAATTGTAAACTCAATGTATCTCTATGGTGGAAGTCATAAAAATTCCTCATGAAATAAAACCTATAACTGAATAACAATTAGAGGGAATATTGGCTTCTCTTTCTCCCCATTATCTGACACAAGGAATATTAATTGCACTGTGAGTTCTCCTAACTACTGGTATAGTTTCACTGTGTATCTCATAAAAGTATCCCACTCCCCATGGAGTACATAAGTGTATCTAATGAGAAATGTGAACATTACCCTATATTGGTAACATTTGATATGGTCTTGATACAACACCATCCAATCCATCCCAATTTTAGATCAAAGCCTGACATATATATAACAAATAGATCCCACTAAAAACGAATTCCACCAAACTCGAGAGAAAAACTCTTACATTGATTTTTAACCTAAAATTGTTCCCCAAACAATGTATCAAGTGACATTACTCCAAAATATCGCTCCACGATTATTCCCAAAAAAACATAGAATGGAGATGGAATAAACAAATCAATATCCTCTATATCAAATAAAGAACTAACGATCATTGAAGCTATGAGAATCATAACGCAGACAATATATGGTCCCACCTCACCACCTTTAGGTGTTGTCTAAACTGCATGGAGATGACATGCCCCTTTCTTTGTGCTCCAGCCTGAGTACCATGCATTGCACTGCCCTATTGTTGTAGATAATCTCACCATAGAGTTCCACATCCATAAACTCTACTAGTACGACTGATGTATCTCCAACTACCTACATGATATAAGGGAAAATGATCCACTACCTGCACGTGGAATCTTCCTCTATCATCCATCATTTCCCAACTAACACGGGTTCCTACAAAACCTCTACACATGGACCAACCTTCCAAACCCCCATCACTCGACTATTGGTAGGGAACATGGCACACACATGTGCCCCGACCTACCATACTAATAATAGGATATATATTCACCACATTGAGGGGTTATTCCCATATTTTTTGTACTCCTTGAACATCTGATCCACTAAGAATTTCTAAAATGGTGCATCCTACTCTCATTAGTCACACAACTTTCTCACCAAGCATCCACCACATGTTCACTACCTGAAGATCCCTTCAGGTTCATTTAAGAAATTCAGTCTTCATCCATGACATTATTGAACCATTACAAATAGAAAATATTTACTTGAACTCTAATCTCTTAGCTCATCCATTCTGAAAACATTTCTTCACCGTTGACATGTCTCCTTTCAACATCGGGGTGAAGCATTGCAAATCGATGAAGTGACTAGAATTGTCTAATACCTACATCATCACTCGGGTCAGACTAATAAAATCTGTTTCCATATCATACCACATGGTCTCTAGGTATATGTGTTCGGGTAACGTCTCTATAATATTTTTCCACATCATTCCTTTGGAATGCCCCATTTGAACCATGATTTACCACCATCACATTGCATTACCTCTCAATATATAAGCCAGAAACTTGACTCTCATCTCAATAAAAGTATCTTGATGGTCAACAATAGTTTGGATCCACTTTTTTGAGAACTCTACCAACTTTTTCCCAACATATTTGATAATTGTTATAGGGTGATAGAGCTGAAACTCCCTGGTTAGCTCAAACACAGTATGTGCAACCTGCCTTGTGACCAGTTCTATTATCTACCTAAAACAAGATAAGATATCATGAGATTACTCTTCCCTATCTTCCTGAATCTCCACATTTTCCTGCCCCACCACTAGAGGAAAATTCTCTACAACCTACTCATGTCACCCAATAGACACATGCCTTCATGGTTTTAACTCTCTATAATGCCAAACACAAGTTTTAGAACATATTCCATAATGATTTCATCAAAATATAAAGGAATTTTAATCCCTAACATTATGAAAATAATTTCTCACACACTGCCCAAATCAACATAGTCACAATTGGAAAAATACATATGGCCACCCACCCATGGTCAAGGCTAACTTGAAAACAAACTGAAAATGTTATAAACGTTACATTCCGAATCATTACAACAGTTTTATTATAAATAACTTTCAAAATTTCTAGAAATAAAATATATATTATTCTCTACTTCTCACACCCCCATCTCGTGGGTGTTCCTAATGCGATTCATGTCACTTATTTATATAGGTTTTTTAAATGTTACGTGAATGAAAAACCTCATGAAATTCCATCCATGAGTAAAATATCTTTAAACAATCACATCACACTACATGTGCATCACCCAATGGTGAAATGTCATCAAATTTAACAACACATAATAAGAACAACAATTTCTTCCTTGGGTAACATGGGTTATCTCCGATACATGGGTTAGCTACTCTTTTGGATGATCTCATTAACAAGGCCTGACACTCCCATAATCTAATTTATACCGTAAACTAATATTAAAAAATATAATATAACTACTATTATACAACATTATAACATCCCTGACCCGAGGTCCACCAAACAGGTGCCCCAGACTATGTCTCCACATGACCTCAATCACGCCTCCCTGTACGCTGGAGGTTTCTGACCAACAGGGAGGGTCTAAGATTCATGTGGGGAGACTATATACTTTTTTTTAAAAGTAATACAGAACAAAAAATATGAACTATATAATAAGAAATATAAAAAATGATGAACATGAATAAATAGATAGCCACTAACTCAGTTCAAACAATATCCAACAGTAAATATGACATGTCATGCTATATTGACAAGTGAACAACCCAAAATAATGGAAAGCATCGGAATACCCAAAACATTCCAAGATCTATCTCCTGACACTCTCCATGAACATACCAAACACAACTTAATTCTCTAGAAGAAGGACCTTGCCTCTTTCCTTACCCACAACCACGAAATCTGCTTAGGTACCCAATGACTACCCAAGTAGGGTGTGAGTAAAAAACATCAGGAAACTACATACTATGATTACAAAATATATAGTCAAATTTATAGTGCACTAAACTCGTAATAATGGAAAATAAAGGAAACTTTTCAATAGGCCATTCTAGATTATGGTCTATTATGTTATGCAACAATTTTATCCAAGTTCAATATAATAACAACGCATGGCTTCGTTAACACTTTTATCATTTGTTCAGTTGTTTAGGAATGTTCAATATTCTAAAGGAATATCATAATAATCAAGATCTATCTCACTAGGAATCACATCACAATAAGTATACTACCATCACCTTGAATCCTCATTCGGTGTGGAAGTCAACTCATGGGGGAATAAAACTTTTTTTCTTTCCTTAACCAATGAATTTATAGGGTGGAGCATTGAACCTCAGTTCCACACATCCCATGTGCATAGAACCTCATTTATATACCCCACTCTATTAATCATTGTGCACATGATTATTTATCATCATCCACAAGTAACCACATTACAACCATGCCTAGACAATATCATTGGAAACATCATAACAATATTAGTAAATTGGAATTTAAAATTTAGTTACAATAAATTAACACATTAATCATTTATACCCTAAAACAATTTATTGACATTTTCCATTTCCCATGCCTATATTACAATTCTATTTCAATCCCAAACATTGTCTCTAAACATATACTATGTAATCCAATTTATCATATTTACATGACAAGTAAAAAATCCATTAGCCTATATCAAAATTAGAAAAAATGATACAAAAACCTTATAAATCATTACATAACCTAATTAATACATTTACTAATGCTTTACAATATCATAAGTAAAATTTGTAACTTACATTTTTGTTAGCGATCTCGGAAGGGTCGACACACCCTTGGGATGACACTAAAATAAGTTCCAGAATCATATCTAAATCTCATTGGGGATCATGAGGTTTTAATTTGGGTATTTATACTCTAAATAAATGAAATAATTAAATGGAACCCAGAAAACATCAATATAATGGCATGAATAAAACCCTATATGAAAAAATCTAAACAAAAACTATGATGTATAACTGTTAGACCACATACCTTGAATTTTTTGGAAGACACACCCATAATTGAGGCCTTATATACTAACCTAATCCCCATTTGTGATTCTCTCTATGTATCAGCAAAAAATAAGGGTTTTAGAGATTTAGATAGAGATAAGAGAATGATAAAACACCTAATAAAAAAGGAAATAAAGATGGTACTGGCCTTACTCGGGTCATCAATCTAGAAATGATAACACTATAAATGGCCAATCATAGAAATAGAATCACCCTTGGAAGATCTTACGAGCTTGGGATCATTTCTTGGGTACCAAGTGGGGAGGAGGAGGAAAATATTGAGTGGAACATAAAATCCTGTAATGGGAATTTTCTAAATTTCATATCATTTTGTGTCCACACAGTTTACCCACGTGGTCTTAAAAAATGATAGAAAAACAAGTGAATGCCACTATCTAAAATATAACCCCTCACATGGTTACCCAGTATTTCTACACTATTTTCACTATCCGTGTGCAAACCATTCAACATGTATAGAATATCATTTTACTCATTTTTGTTCCCCAGTCCCCTTGAACACCCCTGACACTTCTCATGGTCTTTGGGAAGCCTTTTTTTTAACAAAATAAGGTATATAAATTGAAATGTAAATGTAACATAAATTAAGAAAAAATCTACGATCATAAATAATAAATTAAATAATTTAATTGAATTCACCAATACCACATGTAACAACCCGCCCTCATGGATGAAATTATGATGGAAAATTATATTACCCAAAGGTTGACACCCATATCTCCAGATCAACCATTGACTTAGATTTCCAATTAGAAGAACCATTTTGAAAGAAACCATTTATTATCATGAACAAACATGAAAACTAAAAATGATATTTTATTTTTTAATATATTACTATAGATGAATTATAATGGTCTGCAATTAGAATTCTCTTAATTAAATAACACAGAATTAAAATTTAATTCAGTTTAATATATATAATCAGAAAAAATTTGTTCATTATTGTAAGACCCAAAGGATTTACAAATAGATTTGATGTGGAATTTAATGCTCGGAACATTATGTCTCTATGAAATAACACATTTATATTTTAAATATTATAATAAGATAGTTGTAATCTAGCCATTAAAAATTAATTTCCAGTTTATGTGAATTGAATTTCGATAACTAATTTTGATGGTTTTGTTCATATTTAAATTTATAATCTGATATGTTCAACTTAATGATATTTTCAATAGTAACATGACACTTTTGTATAGTAATGTTACCCTTATGAATAGTAAGATAGCACTTAAGAATTTTAAACCATCCAAATGAATATTGAAATCACCCATTAAATGTAATGATTTATAATTTCAATGTATTTTTTTTAATATTTGGGAATATTCAGAGTCCTCAATAATGGAAGGCGCATGATGCCGAGGCCCAGTGTGCTCGGAATAAATTTCTGAACATTTTTTTGGGTACGTTTAGTAATCATATGGCTGGGATTTTATAACATTTGAACCGGTGCTAGAAAATTAAATCTGAGGACATTGTTGAATTCGCAGCACCAGATTTCACTTAAGGAGACCTTCACCTTGATCGTAGTAGGTAGAGGGTGAAAGATAGTTTTTGTATTTTTCATGGAAGAATAAAATAAAATAAAATCATTTAACATTTTTATTTTTGTTGAAAACTTCAATGTGAGGTTATGGAGTCAGGGACCACTGAGCACAAAACCTCCAAATTTGAATTTTATGGTGGGTACCACCATAACCCCCTAACCCCCTCTTTAATTAGAGAAGCCTCTTGAACTCCCTATTTAATGTGGGAGGTGACCATCAGTATCCTCCAAATTTAATGGTGGCAACTTTCCTTTAATTAATTATGCCAACACTCCTTTAATTAACTAATCTAGCCTATTTTGTGCCAATATTAAATTACACAACATATTCTATTATATTGGGATTTTCATTTTTGGTGGATTTGGGAGAGGAGAACCTTTGGGTGGATTACATTATCAAAATAATAACTCTTCTCCTTTGATGAATATTTCTCCAACAAATAACTCCGTCGAAGGATCTCTAATGATGAACGAACAGACAATTGAGGAAACGCCGTCGTCACTGACTTCATCTTTTTCATCTCCTCACTGATGTCATTGGGGGAGACTTGATATAGGATTGACAAATGACAATCTATATCAACTGCAGAACATCATTAATCGATCCATCAAAGTAGGGGTTTAATTATTTGTGATTATTGAATCCCATTTTCTTCCCTTCTATACATAAAAACGCTAATAAACTCTCTAACTAGTTTATCCGCGGATGATTTCTTTTTGCGTGTTTAGGAATAATGATTTTTGGAGTTTGTAGGGTTTGATGTTCTTCATGCATGTTTTATTAAGCTTCTTGCTTCCACCCTAACGTGTATGGTGTGAGCCGATTGGACATTGCCCACATCTCCACGTTTTTCTCGAGTTCTTTTTTGTGTTCCTCACAATGGAAGAGGGTGGCGACCGGTGTCGGTAAATGGAACCACTGAAACTCGGATACGGCGGTTGAAACACTACAAGCTATGAAAATGGAGAGAGTGAAACCATGGCCCTTGCACCGTCCCGTGGCCTCTGCGCTGCACCATGACCAACCCGCCGCTACGCCGGATAGCCCAGCGCAGGCCGGGACCGACCCACCAAGAAACACCTTAAATTTTCCTCCTAAACGAGATAAGATGCTCGCCCAACCTCTGAAAACCAGAACTCCAGCGTGAGCCAAGAGTGGGATGAAGAATTAGGGAAAATATGGAAATCAAGAGTAGCCTGTGACATAAAAACACAAACTTTATGTGGCCACACCATTACCCCGCACGGTTTGGAAAATTGTGCGCCAATTATGCCGTTGCCACTGTCTCACCAAGGGACATCACATGGCTTGCTCGTATGGTCTAACAAACCATGTGACGCCCATGAAGAGCCCACTGTTAAGGGTCCACGGTTTCTTGCGATGGAAGCATGGTTTGTTCAGACTGTGCGCCAACTGTGCACCCCTTCACAACCTTGAAAACTTTTTTTGGACCAAGCCCGGTCGGTCCGACCAGGTCGGAGTGGACCCAGACCAGCTTCGACCCATTTCTACTCTAATGGCCATTAATTCTAGCACTGAGTGTCTGTTTGACTAACCATCTAGGTGTCAGAAACCTTGGAGGGAGACGATTTCTATGGTATACCCCACTAGCGATTTGGATAAATTTGGGGAATGGTCAGGTTTTATCGGGCACGAATCCAACTGGGCCCTCGAAACTAAAAGGCTAATAACGTACAGACCGGGTGTCCGTTGGATGCACCGTCTATTACGTTGAGACCCCTATGATGTGGTTGTCATTTGGGATACTTCTTTGGAGTACTTCATAGTAGTTCGAGTATTGAACAATAGTTTGAGTAGAGGAACATCCCAGAGACGTCCAAACTAAGCACGGGATCCCAGTAGTTGGCTATGACTTGAGGAAGATATCCTTCGTGGGTCTATGATTGAGGGTCTGACATGGAACCAGTCTAAGATTCTATTTGGGGCTACCCGAGTGATCATGTGTGGGTCAGAACATAGCGATCATGTGTGGGTCAGCACGTAGAGATCATGTGTGGGTTAACACCGAGAAATCATGTGTGGGTCAGCACTGAGCGATCCTATGTGCCTTAGCACCGAGAGATCTTATGTTGGTCTGATGATTTTTAGAGATCCTTCACGAGTTTTCCTATTTACAGAGTGAGATGATTCATTAGATGCATCTAATCATCTCTACTTATATACCTTGGAAATACTTTGTGTGAGCCACGTCTGTACCTGTGTGGTACTTTCCATTGTGGTAATACCATGGTGGTATTCATTCATGTGGCGTACCTGTGTGGTACTTTCCTTCGTGGTGTTCCTTCCTTTGTGAAAAGTTTGAGCTTTGGGCTTTTGATTTGGACTTTTTGATTCCTCGTGATTGAGATGGGTATACTTGATAACTTAGGTATATGTATGGGCATATACCTAATTAGGGTTGTCAGTCGATTTCATACTTTGTGGTTTATCCTTTGTTGATTTTGTGAGACCATGAGGGTCTCGGGGTCCCTACTGAGTATCGATATACTCACCCCTGCATGGGATATGCCTCCACCTCATTGTGTTTGGGGAAGACTACAGATAGTGCTGACTGATGACTAGAGTACCAGGACTGGAGGTAGCTCAAAGTTGGACCCTAGACGAGGTGTACCATGAAGATGACCGTTAGAGAGTTTTTCCTACTCATTAGGTAGTATCCTTGTAAAGTGATCACTAGAGCTGTTCAAGTTTACTTGTACTTTCAGTTTCTTGTACTTTCCAATTGGTCTTGTATTCTGGACCCATTTACTTATTATATTCACTCTGTTTACTATTCAGTTAACATGAGTTCGTATCTTGATGTGTGATTGGTTATGTGTTCTTATATGTCATAAAAGCAATGTCTTCCCAGTTTTAGGGAATACACCTTCGGTGCAAGTCAGCAGCCCCTAGACTATAGAAGTCGGGCTTGGGGTAGTCACGGCTCGTGCCCCAGGGGACGAGTTGTGACAAATTGGTATTACAGGAGTCAGTTCTAACATATAACATAGGACTCTGATATTTTTTTAATGGTAATAGTGTTATGTGTAGTGAGTGTGGTTATCATTTTAGGGAATCCAGTGTTGGTGCGATGGCCGATGTATCCATACACCAGGACCCTGACTTCTGATTTCTGACTTACTGCATGAAAAAACGGATTGCTCATGTATCATCAAGAGTTTTCATTATGATATCTATGAGTCAGCTCACCAGGTATAACTTATTGATAGTGGCAGATCTGTTTCACTTTTGGATGCCTCCACATTGAGAGCCAGCTAGGGTTCTGAATGTAGTACACACTGATAGCCCACCGACTATAAGGCCTCTATACAGGGCCCTATTCTAGTAGATGCAGCAGTGGTACTATTACCAATTGGGCCACCGATTCCACCAGCCCCAGCAGCCAAGGGTACATGCCAGTTCAGCACGTCGCAAGAGATCCAATTCTAGAGGCCACCCATGTTTAGGTGAGAGATAGACCCACAGGTAGCTGAGGATTAGATGGATGTCGTGGTGAGAGTCTTCTGACTAGTACGGACGACATCTAATCTCATGATGATATTTACCGCCAGCCTTTTATAAGAAGTAGTTGCCAGATATTGGAGCTTGATGCCTCATTCCCAAGACGTGGTGACGCTTCTTTGGGAAAACATCGTGTGCCTATTTCATGCAGAGTTTGTCCCCAAAACTCTTCACGTAGTGCGCATACAGGAGCTTCTTCATTTTCAGTAGGGAAGCATGATTGTAGCTCAGTACCCAGCAAGGTTCACTGACCTCTCATGATACTCCACAGATATGGTGCATGACCCATTCTTCAGGGCCCAGAACATCGACCAAGGACCTAGGATGGACATCATGGATTCAATGATCTCACTCAGAATACCGACGCAGGTGGGGGTGTTTGAGTGAGCGAAGATAGTGGATAGTTTCCTTGCTGAGCAGTCATCATCAGTGAGACCCAACACCAGTCATCACGTAGTGGAGTCTTCTACAGCTGGCAGCAGATAGATGTCATATAGGTCCAAGAGGACTATACCTACAAGTCGACGACCACATGATTCAGGGTCGGTTGTGCAGAGCACCCGAGGCAGAGCCAGTGAGGCCAGGAGCGGGCAGTGTTACAGATGCGGCGGGTAGGGTCACATGGATCGTGACTATCTGACCATCCGTACGGATGATCCTCAGAAAATCGAGGGACCGCCCAGTCATAGACAATGTTTTGACCGAGGAGGTCCATAGGGAGAAAGTGGATGTTGCAGAAGAGCTATCCATGCATATGGAAGTGGGTGATGATTCGAGATGTTACCACCACCAAAACCAGAAGGACCACCCCGACCACAGGGAGTAAGAGGACCGAGGCGAGATCAGCTACAGGCAGTATAGGCCTACAATCACAGCAATTTGGAGATGATAGGATGTACGATCTGTGTCTACTCCACCTTAGTGGCAGTACTTATAGACACAAGTTCCAGTCATTCTTTTATTACCAATGACCTCATTCAGAGTTCATATTTTTTGATGAAATCATTTGCCCGATCCTTATGGAGATAGACTCATACAGGAGTGGATTCAATGATTATGCAATGGTCCCTGTAGTGCAAGCTTACTCTAGGTGGCAAGATATTTGGCTGGGATCTCCTATGAGAGGCATCGAGGCTTTACAACTTCATTTTGGTTATAGAATGGTTAACAATAGTCCATGCATAGATAGAATATATTAGGCACAATGTGCGGTGTGTCCACATGTATAAGACCAGGTTTACCATCACCAGTGAGAAGATAGACTTTGTAGAACATGATGGACTTACCCGGAGGAGAGTTTAGATGATCACTCATTAGCTGTCCAGCCTTACCCTTGAAGTAGTTGATATGAGCATCTGATTTATCTTGTAGTGGTGGACCGCAAGTAGATGTCTTCCCTGATGTTGTTCCAGGATTACCTCCTCGTAGATAGGACTTTTACATTGACTTGTACCCCGGTATGACACTGATATCTACACCATCCTATTGGATGGCTCCGGTGGAGCTTTGTGTGTTGCGGGTACAGCTGCAGGACTTACAGGGGAAAGAGTTCATTTTTGCTAGTGTTTCCCCTTGATCCGCCCTGATTTTTTTTCCCAATAAGGCTAATGGGAGCTTGAGACTTTGTGTTGAATATTGGCACCTGAACCAAGAGACCATGAAGAACAAGTACCCACTCCCGGGGACTGATGACCTCTTTCATCAAATAAATCGATAATTGTGGTTCTCGAAGATAAACCTCAGATCAGGCTATCACCAGCTATGAGTATGAGACACAGATGTGCAGAAGATAGCATTTAGATATCAGTACGGCCATTACAAGTTCTTGGATATGACATTCGGTGTATCCAACGCTCCAAGATTGTTCATTGGACTCATGAACATGATCTTTCAGCCATTCCATGATCATCTTGTAGTAGTCTTCGTCGACGACATTCTAAAATACTCGGCTACTAATGAGGATGATGCATATCATTTGCAGGTAGTACTGGACTCACTCCGAGAGCACTGGTTTTTGGGTAAGCTCTCGAAGTGCTAGTTCTGGATCTGAGAGGTGCACTTTCTAGAACATGTCATATCATTGGCTGGAGTAGCAGTAGATCCATTGAAGATTGAGGCAGTGCGTGCTTGGGATCCACCCAAGAGTGTGACATATATACAATGATTCCAGGGTTTGGATGGATACTATTGGATATTTCTTCCATATTTCTCCATGTTTGCAGCAATTTTATCAGTATTAATGAAGAAGGGGAAACCCTTCGTGTGGTCTATGAGATTACAGAAGAGTTTTTAAGAGCAGAGTCAGAGGCTAACTAGTTCCCCCATTGTGAAGCTACTGGAGGAGGTCATAGGGTACGTAGTCTACTATGATGCACAATAGTCTAGACTCGGATGTGTCCTTATATAGGAGCGAGCAGTGATTAGTTATGGTTCTCAAAACCAGAGACAACATGAGAAGAACTATTCTACCCATAACCTATAGTTAGTAGTAGTGGACTTCAACTTCAAGATGTGGTGACATTACTTGATGGGAAATCATTTTACAGTCTACTCAGATCACAAGGGTCACATGTACATCTTCTCTCAGAAGGACCTAAACCTTAGACAGCGACGTTGGCTTGAGTTCCTATAGGACAATGACTTAGAGAATTAATACAATATTGAGAAGGGGAATGTTGTAGCAGATGCAATCAGCTAGAGATCTGGTATACAACTGCTAGGTGAGGCGATAGAGCAGTTGGCCACTTTGCAGATATCCTTTGTGGATCTGGATGGAGCAGTATTTCTTCAGTCTCTTATAGTCACTCCCCCATATCTTCAGCGAGTAAGGGAGGCGCATTGGGGGGACACTGACTCCAAGACTCGACGTGTTCAAATATCTATAGGATATGCACCTAATGGATTTTATGATGGTGGGGAGCACGTCATCCTCTTCTGAGGACGTACTACGGTACAGTGTCACTTCGGGAGGAAGTGTTGAGGATGTTCCACATATCCCCACTAGAGGTACATCCTGGAGTGGAAAAGATGTACCAGGATATCAAAAGACAACATTTGTGGCAGGGAATTAAGAAATATGTTATAGAGTTTGTCTCTCGATGTATAACCTATCAGCAAGTGAAGGCAGAGCATCAGGTACGAGTAGGATTTTTTCAGCCTTTAGAGGTCCCAATGTGGAAGTGGGATGGGATATCTATGAACTTCAGGAGAGGACTTCCACATATATCTAGGGGTCATTACTCGAATTGGGTGATCGTCGATAGAGTCACCAAGGCAGCCCACTTCCTACCGATTTGATAGAAGTGTTTAGTATAGATCTTGGGATTCCTCTACGTGGAAGAGATTGTGCGGTTACATGGAGTACCATCGATGATTGTCTTCTATCATGAAGAAAATTTTACTTCCTGACTATGGAAGTGGTTGTAAGAGGCTTCCAAGATACGTATTAGTTTTATCACCGCCTTCCATCATCAGATGGATGACCATACTTAATAGACCATTTATACCCTCTAGGACCTGTTGTGTGCTTCCATCCTCGACATTGGTTGCTGGTAGGAGGATAAAGTTCCTTTGGTGGAGTTTTCATACAATAACATATATCACTCCACCATTGGGATCACACCTTTTGATGAGTTTTAAGTGCGACATTACATATCACCTTTGTGTTGGACTGACCCAGGGGAGTTAGGACTAGTGGGACCAGAGATGGTATGAGATTACATAAAGAAAGTGAAGATCATCCAAAAGTGGATGGAGACTGCACATAGTAGGCATAATTCTTATGAAAATAGGAGACAGAGACCTTTGGAGTTCGAGGATGGAGACCACATATTTCTATAGGTCTCACCCCGATGAGGTTTATAGAGATTTGGTCGAGGCAGCATGTTATCTCGTAGGTTCATCGGACCATTTTAGGTGCTCAACATAGTTGGTGAGGTGTCTTACCGCTTAGCTCTTCCACCTTAGTAGCACTGGGTACACAAAGCCTTCCACATATCCCAGCAGAGGAGATATGTGAATGACCCTTCTCACATCATATATCACGGAGAGCTGGACATCAATGATGGGGAAGCGTTTATGGATGCTCTAGTAGAGATTTAGGATAGACATGAGTGGGTCCCTTGTGGGCGGTCGATACCTGTGGTGCACGTTCATTGGCTGCACAGGAACCCTCATGAGAGAACATGGGAGCATGAGGTTTAGATTTGTGCCCAGTAACCCCACATGTTTTCTTAGTTTGACTTGTATCTTATGGGATCACAAATACCTGAGGTGGGGAGAATGTAAAAACACAGAATTTTATTGTAAAAAATTTTTTAAATAGAAGGAAATTTTACGAGTCTGCGAAAATTAATGGCGCATGATTCTGAGGCCCTTTGTTCCTGGATGGAATTTCTGGACATTTTTTCAGGTACGTTCAGTAAAAGTTTGAGAGTGCTTTTATAACTTTTGAACTGGTGGTCGGAATTGAAATTTGAGGACACCATTGAACTCGCAGTGTTGGTATTAACTTAAGGAGACCTTCACCTCGACTACATTAGGTCGCGAGTGGAAGTTATATTTTGGGTTTTTCATGGGAGAATAAAATGAAATAAAACTGTTTAACATTTTTTTGTTGAAACCTGCCATATGAGGAGATGGATGTGGGTATCACCAAGCCCAAAACCTCCCAATTTTAATTTTAGAGTAGGGTCCACCTAATCCCCATAACTAGTTTAAAGGGAGATTCCTCTTGAACTCCCTCTTTAATGAGGGAGGTGTTCTTTGGTATTCTCCCACTTAATGGTGCCAAATCTCTTTTAATTAATTATGCCAACTCTTCTTTAATTAATTATACAACCTATTTTTTTCCAATATTATATTACAAAACATATTCTATTTTGTTGTGGTTTTCGTTTTTTGTGGATTTGGGAGAAGAGAACCCTCTGAAGGATTACATTCTATAATGAATAACTCTTCTCCTTTGATGAATATTTCTCCAATGAAGCACTTTTTCTAAGGATCTCCAATAATGAACGAACAAATGATCGAGGAAACACCATCGTCACCGACTTCATCTCTTTCTTCTACTCATCGATGTCATTTTATGAGACTTGTTTCATAATCAAAAAACACTAATTCATCTCAACTGCAGACAGTCTTCAACCGAACCATCGAAGTATGGGGTGTAATTATGTGTAATTATTGATTTCCATGTTCTTCCCTTCTAGAAAATGAACGTAGATCTATTCTCTAGCTAGTTTATCTTTGGATTATTTCCTTTGGTGGGTTTGGGAAAAATCATGGCCCGAGGTTGTAAGGTTTGATGTACTTTATTCAAGTTTTGTTAAGTCAGTTGTTACAGTCTTAATGCGGAGGGTGTGGTAAAAATGAAAATTGTCCGACCTCTCTACATTTTTATTGAGTTTTTGTTTTGTTCCTTGCAGTGGAAGAGGGTGGGGACTGGTGTTGGTGAATGGCACTAGTGGGACTCAGATACGGCAGTTGGAACACTACCGGCTGCGACGTAGGCGATAGAGCTACCGCGGTCCTCATGTCTTCCCGCGGCCTCTACGCTGCACCATGGCCACCCCGTGTCCATTCCGGGCCACCCATCACATGATGGGATATACCCACTAGGAAACCCCATTTATTTTCCTCTAAATTTATATAAAGATATCCCCTAGCCTCTGAAAATAAGAAATCCCACGTGAGCCTGAGTGGGTGGAAGAATGAGGGAAAAATGGGATATCCCGAGTGTGTCGGGACTCAAAAAACAAACCTTAAGTGGCTGCATGGTTACCCCGCATGGTTTGGAAAACCGTGTGCCAGCTGTATAGTTTCCACTATCTCACCTAGGGACTTCGCATGGCTTGCGCGCACTATCTGACAAACCATGCACCGCCCGTGCAGAGCCCACTGTCAAGGGTGCACGGTTTATTGGGCTGGTCGTATGGTTTGTTCCGACCATACACCAACCTTATGCCCCTGCACAACCTAAAAAACATTTTTCATCCCAGCATGGGTCTGTCCGGGTTGGTCTGACAGGGTCAAACTAGACCCGAACCTGCTTTGACCCATTTCGGCTCTTTTGGCCTAAACTATGGCACCGAGTGTTCTCTTGAAGAACCATCTGAGGTGCTGAAAACCTTGGAGTGAGAATTCCCCTTTTTTATATATCACTATAGATTTGGAAAACGATTGGGAACGGTTGGCTTGGATCGAGCACAAATCCAACTGAGCCCTTAAGAATAAAAAGGCTAATAACTTATAGACCTGGAGTATGATTGACGCACCGTATTTTATGTTGAGACCCCTATTATGTGGTGGTTGGTTGGCATACTTGTTCGTGGGACTTCATGATAGTTGAGGTATCAACAAGTGGCTTGAGGAGAAAATCCTCACGGAGAAGATGAAGTTTAGAGCGAGAACCTAGTAGCTGGATTTGACCAGAGGAAGAGATCCTACATTGGATTGTGATTGAGGGGCCCACATGGATCTATTTTAGGATTCCTTGTGGGACTACCCAAGCAATCCTGTGTGGGTCAGTGCTTAGGGATCTTTTGTGGTTTGGAACCTAGTGATCTTGTGTGGCTCAGCACCAAGCGATCCTATGTGGGTCAGCACTGAGTGATCCTGTATGGCTCACCACCGAGAGATCCTATGTGGGCCAGCATCTAGAGATCCTATGTGTGTCTGATATGATTAGAGATCCTTCATGGGACTTCCTCTTAACAGAGTAATATGATTCAGTAGTTACATTTAATCATCTCTAATTCTGTACCAAAGAAATACCCGGTGTGAGCTACATTCGTTCCTATGTGGTACATTCCATTGTGGCAATACCTTGGTGGTATTCTTCCGGGTGGCGTACCTGTGTGGTACTCACCTTCGTCATGTTTATTTCTTTGTGGAACAATTGATCATTGGTCTATTGAGTTGGTCTTTGTGTTTCCTCATGATTGAGATGCGTATAATTGATAACTTATTTATATGTATGGGCATATACCTAAGTAGGGTTGTCAGTTGATTTTATACATTATGGTTTATCCTTTGAAATTTTGTGAGACCTTGAGGGTCTCGAAATCCCTACTGAGTATCGTTATACTCACCCCTACACATGATATACCCCCACCTCATTGTGTTTGGTGCAGAAGTCGAACATCACTGACTGAGGACAAGAGTACCAAGACTGGTGGTATCTTGGAGGTGGACCCTAGATGAGGAATAACACAGAGACGACCATTAGAGAGCTGTACCTAACCTTCATGTTGGATGCTTGGTTGGTGATCACAGGAACTGTTCCAGTTTACTTATACTTTAAGTTTCTTGTAATTTTCAGTTCAGCTTGTTTTCTGGAACCTTTAACGTATCATACTCAATCTATTTACTATACAGTGTACTTGAGTTCGTATCTTTCTTTGTGCTTCATTGCATTTTATTACAAGTTATAATATCAATGTATTCCCACATTTAGGAAATACACCTTCAATGCTAGTCGCCAGCCCCTATCTTATAGAATTCGGGCTTGGGGTAGTCCCGGAACGGGCCCTGGGGGACGGGTTGTGACATTAAAGAATAAATAAAAAATATAAATCTTATAAATGAATATATTATATAATTATATCATAGGATATGTAAATAAATATTTTAGAAAATATTAACTGCGTAATAGTATTTTTAAAAATCATAAAAGTTTATATAAAATTATATAATTATTATATTGATTAAAACTAAAAATTTTATTCATACTGTAGAATAATATAGTAATATATTGATTATAGGGTAGTTTTTTGAGACCATGATTAAATTTTTAAAATTCTATAAAATTAAATATAACTTTAAAATTACTATTTTTTAGTAAATGATGAATTTTAATTAAAAAAATTTATTTCACACATTTAGAAAAATAATTTCAAAATATTATGGTCATTTTAGAATTATAAATGTCATAAAATTGTTAGGATGATATTTTGGTATTTTTATGAAATATTTTATTTTTTGGTGATTAGAATTTTTTTTAAAAAGAGTATTTTTTATTACATCATGAAGGTATAATTATGATATAAAATTCATTAAATTGTTTTAGTAACAAAAATTTTATTTTATAAGAATAATATAATATATTAATAATTCTGAACATTTATGTTATGATTTTATTTCATGATATACAGTAAAATTATTGTCACTACCTTCAGAGTCCATTCAAAACATTTCCAATGACTAATTTTTTATTTATAAATAATAATTTATTTTTAAGAATTAATTTCTATAAAATTTTATTACTATTATGTTTTTTTAACTATAATAATTTTAAATTTTATAGATATATAACCTTAGTTTTATCCAATGCATGTTTAATAATTGTGTGGGGTAGGAGAAGACAAAATAACAAATATAAGAAGTGGTATGAACATGAATATTAGATATTATACATAATTAACTAATATAGAAATTTATATTGACCCTCATTAACATATTTTAATTTTTATAATTTATATGAAATTTTTGAAATAATTACCTGTAATTTTTGTGCCATGCTAATGCATTTAATTTGCAAGCATAATGAAAATTAATAATTTTTTAAAGAAAATTTTAATAATTAAAAAATGAACCATATTTTGGATAAATTCGTAACTATAAGTAATCGTTGACCAATTTCATTTTTTTATACTATTTGGGGATGTTTTTGAACAATTCAAACCACTTTAATGTCTTTATAATATCTTATTTCAAAAGTTAGTGAGATTTCTACATTATAGTTTTTAATTTGTATAATATTTTAATATATTGTTTTCTAGAATAATAGTTATAATTTAAATAATAATTTTAAATATATTATGATTTTATTATTCATTATAATTTCTTTTCAATTTAACTCAAAAAATAAATATGATAATGGCTTTCACAAATACGTTTCAGTATTATTTTTTTATATAACAAATCAAATAAATGATTGTAAAAATAATGAAATAAATATAAGATGATATTTTTATCTAATTAATGAATTAAGTATATTTATATGATAATATTATGTTATAATAAAATGGACATTAATTTCATTCCTTTTTTTATTTTTTTAATGTCAAATTTTATGTATAGTGTTTAATTTGAAAAAAAAACATTTTTCCTAATTATTATATTTAACTGAAATATTTAAAAAAACATAAAATTATTGAAAAAAATCCAAAAATAAAAAAATGGGTTTGAAAATTTGAAATTATATGGTTTTTATACATTTTAACGTCTCAAACCCATTAATATATTTAATATATTTTAATATTTTTGGTAATTATTATGTTTACCCTCACCATACTTATAATAGGAGGCTCCCTCCTTCACAAATGTGCAATTCCCTATTAAATATTATTTTAAAAATTAAAAAATTACGTCCTCCACATCCCTTAATAAATCTTAGTGCTTCTATTCTCACAAAAATACTACTTCCCTAAGCTGTAACATGGTCTTCAAAGATACATTTTCTACCTAGAAGATTTATTCATCTAATATTTCAAAATCATTCAAACATAAACGATATCCCAACCAATAGTCCAATTATTCATTAAATAATAAATTAAAAAATATAAAATATTTTTTTTTGTTTTTCTGTAAAAATAATCAAAAAATATTCCATCTTCTCATTTTATTCTTCATTAAAAATTGTAGTTCGTCGTGCGACAATTCAACGCCTTCATGGTTGATGATTATTCATTTCACTTTTATCGAAATCATATAAGGATTAGACCCACATATATTTATTCAAATGGATATATATGTGTGTGTTTTTTAAATTATGTGTTATTATTTCTCTTTTAAAAGAAAGTCCACATTAAACCTATCTTGGAAACCATCAAATGAGCGCACATGAAACAATTGAAATAAGAAAATATTGTTAATAAATTGGTGGAAATTGTTATAAAAAGATTATATAAGTTATTATAAACATTAAATTATTTCTACAATATATTAATAACACAATTTAAACTATTATATAGAATTTTTAATAAAATTTTATGGAATTCAAACTATAGGTAAGGGATCTCCTGACTCAATTTCCATTCATTAAGAAAAACATCTAGTTCATTGGTTAGTTTTTTCTAGGAATATATGTGAATGACTTCTGATTATTTTATATTGTATATAAACTTATATTTTTAGGATTTATATTTTTCACACATAATTATGTCATTGATTTTCCCACACTATAATGATACGATCATGGTACGTGTTTTCTTTCTTAACCACCATTTTCATCTAGGTCATGGTTTCATTCTCTAAACACCTTTGTAATTGTTAATTTTTTTATATATTATTTTATAAAATTATATATTTATTTTCTGAAATCATATATCTGTATCATTTAATAATTAATTTTTGTGAGAATAGATATTTTACAAGGTTTCTTTCTCAGTTCTTCTTGACAAGAAATCCTGATTAAAGCATTTTTCCAAAATTCTTACCCATTTTCAAGAGTAATATATAATCTTTCTAATCATTGATTACTTTTAAAAAGTAAGAAATTTAATAATGAAAAATTATCATGGTTAATTTTATTTTATATAAAAACAATCATCAATGTCTGATTTAAAATTTATTTAATATTTTCTTTCAATAAAACAAAAATGTTTTATTTCTAATGTTTATTTAGAAAACTCTACATACATGATTTCACTTTATCGGGACTTCATTTACGTGTCAAATATATTTTCAATATTCATACATTTTATTTTTTTTGTATATATTTTTACAATATAATTTTATGAAAAATATAAATTACCTTCCAAAAGAACTCTTCCTCCTAAAATATACAATGTTTCTACTCATCTCTCATTTACCTTGGTGAGATATATTCTTTGTTCACCACTTATTACTTTTATGTAAGGTATGAATTTCAATTTGAGGTAAATAATTTTGACTCTTCTTATTCGTATTATATATTATGTTATTACTTTTTATAATTGTGATTTAAATGTTTCATAGTGGTATTAGACACTTTTGAATTATTAATCATTATTTTCCACATGGAATATATCAATAATTTTTTCAGTGTATAAAAATTGATGATTGGGATTGAATTATTTTAATTGTTATGGGACACATTGATTTATGCACATGATGAATAAATTGGACTTACCATTGGATTTTTGGTGCCTATTATAGCCCCTTGATGCATCATTGCATCTCATGATAGAAAAAATAAGTTTATATTGGGTGAGGCCAAAACCATTTATATTCAAAAGTCTTTTTTGAGGTCTCCAAAATATTTTTACGTAGTTTGACATATGAATTCAACATTATGATATTAATAATTTATAAATCATGTGATTATTCAAATAGTATATTATCCATGGTGACATTTCATGTGATCATTTATAATGAACTATTTATTAATCTTTTATTTATTTCATAATATTATCATGATTATTTTTTAATGGGATGCGTTATTATTTAACAATCATGCCATATTGTTTATCTTATATCTTATACTATATTTTTACACTTACTGAGCATTTGAGATAACCCCTTTAATATTTTTGTTTTCCAAATATTTTGATATGTACATTATGAATTATTTTAAGGGATAATCTAAGAGATAATGGGTGTTATAAATAGCGTTTCATCATTCTTTCCATTAATTACTTAGGTCGTGTTCATGTATGTAATCTGGTTTCAAAAACTTCTAAACAAATTTTTCATTCTGGATGTGATTCCAAGTAATAATTCTTCTGTAATAAATTAAGGCATTGGATTTGGGCTAATTGGGTCAATGTCTATACATTTGGTATTAGAGGAAGTTTCACAGTAGCATTAAAAACTATATATAACAAAAATATATTAGATAAGAAAACCACAAGATAGAATTTCAGGATCATCAAAGAAAAATATCCAAGGTTTATTTCAATGTAGTTATTATACGGGTTTTCCTAGAGATACACCCTCATCTGGATACTAAAGGTGGACGTAGTTTTGGATAAAATATACATAGGGGAAAAAAATATGAGAAGGTGTCCCTTTACAGACTCAAGGTAACCATATAAATGAATATGTGCTTTACTGTGCTCTTAGTTTGACACTACCAATATATAGACATTGGATAATTCACATTTTATTTACAAACAATTATTAATGACTAAATATTAAATTAGTATCCAATGAATCCATTTGTAAGACATTGTGATTAATTATACAATAGAATTTAATTTAGGTTACATGTTTCAATATTTATGAATTATGATTCATATCATATTCTAATGTATGAAATTGTATAAAAATGGTTCTTAGTGGAAGGAATGTGAACCAAAATATTGCACATAATCCAATGTGTAAGAATGATTTTTCCTTATATGGGTTTCACACAACCTTTCTATGGTAACACATCTCTCAAACACTCATATCAAATGAAGACATCATATCATTTCATAAAAATAAGGGGAATGTGTTTTCAATTTCTTATGGATTTGGAATGAAGAAAGAGAAGATGTGTGAAACTAGGAAAAGTATAGATATAAAGAAGAAGGGAAATATGTATTTTACCACATGTGATACTTTTGGATGTAAAAACATTATAATATGATTAATTGGAATGTATTTTTGCAACATTTGTGGAGATAGATGCCATTATTCTTGTTATTTTATGGGTAATAAAATGTTTTCTGGTGTACATTGATTCAAATGAAAGGAGAATTGAAGCTATGAAAATCAATTTCCTATGCATCAATTGTCACAACACGACCATACCCAGGCTCGAACTGAAACTACCCCAAGCCCACCTCTATAGGCTAGGTGCTGGCGACTAGCGCCGAAGGCACAATAACTCGGGGAGACCTTTGCCTAAGTACCTGTACACACACACGCAGCACACTCAATGCAAAATTGTAGAGTAAAAAGAAAAGAAAAAGGGAAACTGCTATATATAAATCAATAATATGCATTGACCACTAAACATTTCAATGTACAATATGAAGGTAATCAGAAAAGGAAAAAGGAAAAAAACACTCCCAACCAGAAAAGATCCACAACCCGGCAACAAGTAAACAAAATAAAAAAACAGCTGGAAGTGTCCCCCACCTAGAACCCGACTACGACCACCACACGGAGTCCAAGATCCCGAACTCCTAGGCTCCACTGAAGTCACAACCAACATATACGTCGTCTGCAAGGGAACACCAAGTGCGGGCAAGGCCCAAGTAGGGGTGAGTATTAAAATACCAAGTAGGATACCTCTAAGGCTTGAGGGAGCAACAAAGGAGGTACCAAAGGGTGAGCAGTAGATCGAATAGGGGAATGTAAAGGAGTACAACCGAGAGTGCAGTAAAGAGTAACAATAGAGAGTCCAGCTCAACCCAATTAGAAGAAAGAAGGTAGACACATCCAGATACAAGGATGTGGAGACGGTGAGAAGATGAACTTCCCATAGAGTCTTCATTACCTTTTGCAGGAGAGTAGACTCATCCAACAACGAGAAGCTAGACATGGAAAGCACTGGGCATACCCGGTGCGTCTTCGCCTCACCTGGATGGAGAGAAACCAAACCCAAGAAGTGGGTACCAGAACAAGGTATATACATATTCATATGCTCACTAGGAATCCATAACATGGGCGTAAGGGGATATCCATCTCGTATCTCAGCCTAAGAATGTGAGTTGCCAACAGTCCCAGAAGTAACACCATCGATGCCCATCATCCCACACGTCTGCCCTGAACTACATGTCAATGGCTCAATCACCGCACCTCGACACTATCCTATTTGGGCGTCACTGTCTCACCCACATGGTTTTAGGTCACGTCAGATGGATGCATATCTCTTGGGAATGTGCCCCCTCGCACTAGAGTGTTCTGGGGTATCGTTAAACAAAACCATCTCACTGCCCCGCAGTCGAGAGGTCTTCTCAAAGACAAGGTCATTCCATCACTGACCTGTAAAACCAAGGGTCCCTATCCGGTAATCACAGAAGAATGACATAGACTAGACTAGTAGAAAAGACTGAGTCTGGAATGTCAACAGGTGTTCTACTGCCGAGACCATCTGGATGGTGAACCCTAATACATCATCAGGTGACCCACTGCCCAGCCCCATTGGATGGTAGACCTGAAATAAGTCGACAGACAACCCACTGCTGAGTCTTGCTGGAGGGTAGACCTAGAATAAGTAGACAGGCGATGCACTGCCCAGCCTTGCTGGAGGGCAGACCTGGAACTTGACAGTGGGTGACCCACTGCCCAGCCCTACTGGAGGGTAGACCCTTAGAGGTCATCGGTTGACCGACTGCCCATTCTCTACTGGAGGGTAAACCCTAGAAGTCAGGGAAAAACCCACTGCCCAGTCTCTACTGGATGGTAAACTCGAAGAAGTCGATGAGAAACTCACTGCCCAGCCCCGGTGGAGGGTAATCCCAGAACTGCGTTGGCTATCTCCACTAGATGGTATAATCACAGGCCAACAGAACTCTGAGTGGGTATCGCGCAACCACCCAACTCCAGAACAAATCTAGGGGAAACCACTCAACCATACTGTTCTAAATCATCTAGAAGAGAGGGACCATCTACGTCTCGAGAGGTCAAAGGTACATAAAGTAGAACACGACACACTCATGGGGCCCACATGATGTGTGGCCCCATGTCAACCCCAACCAAGTGCAAAAATGTTCTCAGGTTCAAACAACCACATGTACCTCTAATCATTCTCGTATACTCTCAGAGTATACCACGTTTCCAGACCAAAGGCTAGCGTGCACCCAACACCCAACATCAACGCGAAGGCGTAACATAACAACTACAACATTCCACTTCAACGGCTGAGGCACAGCCAACCACATCTCTTTAAATACCGATGTCACTCTTCGAGGAGTGTACACGATCACACGCCAAAGGGCCGCTACAAAAACGTTAGAAGAATCCCCACCAGGGCACCATTCTTATTTCCAAATTTAATAAGATTGTGTATGAGGCTCCGCTCGCCTAAACAGATTACACCATTGTATAGACCACATAAAATCATGCGAGGTGGACTACTTACTCACCTGAAATGGTCAACCAGTGAAAAAGGTATTATTCACCGTAACCAACCCGCGTGGGGCCCACCCGTAGATCTCGAAACTGAAAAAACGGGTCACACCACTACGATACCCTCAGGTAAACACACAAGAATCAATACTCAATCGCCCAAAATGGAAACCTGGTGAAAAATGTACTATTCACCGTAGCCGGGTCGGGTGGGAACGACACCACGTCCCCTAAAAGGTCGGTCGAACTGCGCCATCGCAATGCTCTCGGAAAAACACATCAAAATCACTACTCACTTGAATGGAACAAATATCTGGAGAAATAGATACATTTCGGCGTACCGTGCACAAGCGGTACCATGCGTAACCCGCACCCAGGTCCCGAAGTGCTGCCAACGGATTGCACTGTTGCGATCCTCTCAAAAAATTACACAAGGTGGACTACTAACTTGTCCAAAACAGTCGCCCGGTGTTAGAGATGTAAAATCACCATCAACGCCCAAACGACCCTTGTGGGGCCTGCAGCATCGTGCGGAATTAGGGCGGGCAGATTGCACCATTACAATCCCCTCAGAAAAAAATCCATAATCGACTGCTTGCATGCCCCGAACAGACACCCAATGAAAAAGATGCTAAACGCTGCTCGCAGCTCAAAAGATGGGTCGTGGGGACCACGCCTCAACTCCAGATTCAACACCCGAAACCACCCGAGAATGCTTTTCCCTGGCGATAGGGTCCCAACGCCGCTGACGTTTCTCAAAACGGACGTCAGACGCGTCCACACCGTTCTAATCAAGATCCCCTGAAAAAACGTCAATTTTCTTAAAGACGCATCGCGCCTCCAAGGCCCCTTATTTCGAGAATTCAAAATTCCCGACACCATCTCAAAATATTCCTCTAATTCCGGGGCACGTGCTGCAATAGACAGTTCCCGAAACTGACTCTCGTTTTATGATTTATTAAAATATAAATCATTGTATAATAATAATAATAATAATATATTAATATTATTATTATAACCTTATTATTATGATTATTATTACTAATTTAATTTGTTAAAGGTCCACCGACCAGCTAGCCCCAGTCAGCCGTTTTCGACACAGAGACCCGCTGCTGGCGGGTCTCTGTCTCCCGAGCGGGGTCGCGCACCGCGACTCGGTTGCTGTGTCAACTGGCTGGCCCAGCCTGCCGGTCCTCGTACTCCGCGGTCGCGCCAGCCCACTCCGACACCGCCCCGCGCTCCCCAATCGCGCCGACACCTGCCGCCGTCACCCTCGCTGGACCCCGCTTAGTTGGCCGACCTCCAACACCGTGACACCAAGGGATGCCGCCGCCTTGTCCCTGCCGCGCTGCAGCTAAGTCTCACCGAAGAACCCAGAACCGCCATAAAAACCAAAAAGCCGTGAACATCGCCGGAAGTTTGCGAACACATCAGGACTCAGATTTTCAATCCGAGAATTGTGTAGGGAGGCTTGGTATGAGTAATACTCAAATATGGGATTTTATCAATGTTTTTAAAGGGAATCAATAATGAAAATTGAGCTCAAAGTTGGTTCGGGAAATAAAAAAGGAAACTCACAATCCTACCTCTTGGGCTTTGCCCGGAGCTTCGCTGCGATCCGCGGGCATTAACGCACCTTGTCAGAGTCACCTCGCCGGAACAACCTCGCCGGAACCACCTTTCCGGAGATGGAGGAGAGGGGAAACTTGTGGGGAGAAGGAGAAGAATAAGAGGGGAGGGGATGCATTTAAGTATAAAATACTTAAATGCGCGCCCTATAGCCCCAAACCCAAAACATCAGCAGGGTCAAGATTAATGGTCCACTAGGCTAAAAACCACTCTCTGAGCACAAAGGAGGTCTCATAATATTAATACGAGTCCCTGTTCAAAAGTTATTAAACTCAGCGCCCGAGGGTGCCAAATTACGTAAACGCCCTTGGGGTCATTTTTCACTGACGGCCCGCGCCCACATAACTTATACCCCTCCTAGGGTAAACGATATGCTCCATACTCAACGGTGCCCCCAGTTATCCAATCTGAGCCGTCGTTTATGAGATACTTTTGTTTCAACATTAAAAGAATAAATTAATTACTTTAATTATCCGTTTAATGTTCTGATAGTGGGAGAGGGGTCCAAACGTCCCGCGCCGACTTTTTTTGTCATTTATAGGGTAAAAATCCCATTATAGACCCATCCATACACTCAGATATCTGATACAGATATCCTTTTAGGTGTTATCCCATTTATTTGGCATTCCCAGTGTGAACGCACTGAAAACTCAATTCCGGCCACACCGGGGCTTGGAATCGCACGCCGTCTGAAGGTGCTGCTCTGGAATATCATCAAGAGTATTCCAAAGTTTTTCACAACAAAAAATAGGTTCTTAAATCATTCCCTACTTCATAATTTTCATCCCTGAAATGAAAAACCAGGGAACAACTCAGGGTACTAAGCCCACACCTAGCTATGTCGTACCCAAAAGAACTCTTGAATCACTCTGAGCCACCGCACACCGACCAATGGATTTGATCTATTCACACGAGGTCTGCCTCTGCTGATGACGTGCATATGAGCATGGACACGTCTCCTCAGGTGAGTCACACAGGAGACGCTATGCAACCAAACCAGCCCTTGGGGTTAGGGCAAGGTGGTAGGGAACCTCACCATCCCTTCGCATGTTCTCAAACGTTCCGAAGGACCCAGGGTGTAGCCCACCTCCCCGACCAGACCTCTGTGTCACACGCCATGACTGGAATCACAGCCCTCACCTGGAACAAGGTCTGGTGATTCTCTCCATCAGAATATCCATATGGTTAAACAACCAAGAATATCTAGTCACGCAAAGTTTCACAGTCGATGTCCCACAACCAGGGCTCTATTACACGCTCAAAAGGAGAAGGAGTCAACACCATCAACTAAACAAAAATGCCCCACACCTTTTATCTTACCAACACAGGGTTACACCCGATGCACTACGTCACCCTGGAATCAACTCAAGAAATGAGCGGGGAGAAAAATAACTTCACACACAGAGTCTAACAATTATACTGCAAGAATTATATGAGTCGCAAGGGGTACCTCTCATTATCCGCTACTCTATAGTATCGTAGACATCCAAGGCTTGCGGCTGTCTGTGGTCCCATCGGTCAGCTCACGAAGCCTGATATGGACCACATGATGGTGATGGGAAGACCTTGTAATGTAATCCACCACCTCCAACTCCTCCAGCTCATTTTCTAGCACCACCTCTCTGGGCACTACTCTGATCATGGTGCTGCCATCGTCATGGCGGTGCACCTGCTGCCTGCCCGAAGCCCTCCACATGCCTGGTCAGGCAGTCCCGTGCCAGGTGACCTCACCCATCACAAGCATAGCATCGACTCTCTCTGGGCTGCACTGGTGCCCTCCGGTGCCACTGTGGTGTACGACCATGCCCCTGATTCCGGTTGTATGAAAGCCTCCTTCGTTGAGGTTCTGCTCGCAGACGCCCCCTAGCTACAGCAGACGTCTCGGCTCCGACGTGCCTACTGCCACCACTAACTCTAGAACGTGACAACAAGCCCTCTGTCACTAGTGCCTGCTATAGCACCCCAGAATATGTGGAAATGCCCAAGGGTACTATGGCAGCACATATCTCTCAGCCGAGACCCTACTCAAAATTTCTCACTTGGGTGTTGTCATCGTGGACCATGTCTGGGTAAATGTGTGCACAGTTTGTAAAACTAGTCGTATACTCAGCCACCATCGTCCCTCCCTTATGAAACTATAGTAGCACTTTAATTTGAGTGGAGAGCAAGTGGGAGGGGCAAAACTCCTCATGGAACAACAACTTAATGTCACCCCACGAAAGCGAAGACTCTCCAAGAAACTGAGTCACCAGACTCCACCAATGCTGAGCTTCTCCACGAAAAAGGTTTACTGCGAAATCCACTCTCCAGTCTGTCGACATCTGCACAATCCTAAAAATGCAAACCATTACCTTGAGCCAATCCTCTACTAGCTAAGGGTCTGGCTCACCACTGAACCTCAACGGTCTCTGCCGCTGGAACTCACAGTGTGCGCTCAACCTGTGCTCATGCTCAGCCTGCTCTGCTGAAACATTCTACTGCTCAACAGGTGGTGGTGCTGCTACTAGCCCACCTAGAGAAAGGGGCTTGCATGATGGGTCTTGTACCGAGGCCTCGTAGCTCACTGGGTCGTCGTCATGCACCGAAGCTGGTATCTTGGATGGTTGTCTTCACAGAGACTTCCTGAATATTATCAAGGAGTGCCATAGTCAGTTTAGCGTATATGTATATACCAATAACAACGATTGGGAGATGACTCAAGAAGGATAGTCAAAGACTCAATCCTATGTGATGCACAATCCACTTTTCACTGCAACAAGTGTTTCAGCATGTCGAGTCGACAAGCGGGTTATTAGGGTCCTAGTGAATGGATATGTCGATCGCCGCACCATCACTGGACTCCCTGGCCTAAGAGCCGCTCTCGAGACACATTAACACTGTTGCCCTAAAACCCATCCAATTCCTCTTTTAGGGACGTCTGCACAACGTCCCAAGGAATGAACCACCTCTGATACAACTTTTTCATGACCCGACCCTACCCGGGCTTGAACCGCGACTACCCCAAGGCCTCTTTCATAGGCTCGGGGCTGGGGACCAACATCGAAGGCACAATAACTCCGAGAGGCCTTTGCCTAAGTACCTGTACACACACACACACATCACACTCAATGCAAAAGTGCAGAGTAAAAAATAAAAGAAAAATGGAAACTGCTATATATAAACCAAAAATGTGCATCGAACTATAAACAGTACAAAGTACAAGGTGAAGGAAAACAGAAAAGGAAAAAGGTAAAAACATGTGTCCAACCAGAAAAGAACCACAACCCGGTAATAAATAAACAAAAGAAAAAACAGCTGGAAGGGTCCCCCACCTGGAACCTGACTACGACCACCGCACGCGGTCCAAGCTCCCAAACCACTAAGCTCCACTAAGGTCACGACAAACCTATCTGTAGTCTACAAAGTCAAAGTAAGTGCCGGAAAACCCCAAACATGGGTGAGTATAAAAATACTCAGTAGGATACCCCAAAGGCTCGAGGGTGCAACAAAGGAGGTACCGAAGGGTGTGCAGTAGATCGAACATGGGAAAGTAAAGGAGTAAAACCGAGAGTGCAGTAAAAAGTAATAGTAGAGAGTCCAGCTCAAACCAACAAGAGGAAAGAAGGTAGACTCTTCCAGACACAAGGAGATGGAGACAGTGAGAAGATGAACTTCCCGTTGAGTCTTCGCTACCTATAGTAGGAGAGTAGACTGGTCCAACCATGAGAATCTAGACATAGAAAGAACGTGGCATACCTCGCGCGTCTTCACCTCACCAGGAAGCAGAGTCACCAAACACAAGAAGTGGGTTCCAAAACAAGGTATATACATATTCATATGCTCACTAAGAAGCCCGAACAATGTCGTAAGGGGATCTCCATCCCGTAGATCTACCCAAGAAAGTGATTTGCCAATAGTCCTAGAAGTAACACCATCGATACCCAGAATCCCGCATAGCTGCCCTAAACTACAAGTGAAGGGCTCAATCACCACACCTCAACACTATCCGCTTTGGGCGGCACTGACTCTCCTGCATGGTTTTTGGTCGCGTAACAAGGACGCGTCTCAATGGGGAAAGCTCCCATCACACTTGAGTGTTCTGGGGGAACGTCAAACCACACCATGTCACTGCCCTGTAGTCGATAGGTCTCCTCAAAGACAAGGTAGTTCCATCACTGAACCGTACAACCAAGGGTCCTGCTCCGGTAATCACGGAGGAAATCCATAGAATAACTTAGTAGAAAGGAATGAGTCTATAATTTCAAAGGGTGTCCCACTGCCCATCCTTGCTGGAGGGTAATTCATAATATGATATCGGGTGACCCTTTGCCCACCCCTACTGGAGGGTAAACCCTAGCCAGATATCGGGTAACCCACTGCCCAGCCCCGCTGGAGGGTAAACCCTAATACATCTTCAGGAGACCCACTGCCTAGCCCCGCTGGAGGGTAGACCTGTAATAAGTCGACAGGCGACCCACTGCCGAGCCTTGCTGGAGGGTAGACCTGGAATAAGTCGTCAGGCGACCCACTGCCCAGCCTTGCTGGAGGGTAAACCTGGAACTAGACAACATGCGACCAACTGCCCTGCCCTGCTGGAGGGTAGACCCTAAGAGGTCATCGGGTGACCCACTACCCAGTCTCTGCTGGAGGGTAAAAACTAGAAGTCAGCGAGCAACCCATTGTTGAGTCTCTACTGGAAGGTAAACATGATGAGGTCGATGAGCAACCCACTTCCCAGTCCCACTGGAGGGTATGCCCGAAACTACTCTGGCCATCTCCACTAGATGGTACATTCACAGGCCAATAGAACTCAGAGTGGGTATCGCACAGCCACCCAACTATAGAACAAAGCCAAGGGAAACCACTCAACCCTGCTGGTCTAAACCATCGAGAACTAATGGACCATCTACATCACGAGAGGTCAAACGTACAAAAAGCCGAACATGAAACGCTCATGGGGCCCACACGACGTGTGGCCCCAATTCATCCCCAACCAAGAGCACAAACATTCTTGTGTTCAAACAACCACATGTACCTCTAAGTGTTCCCATATACTCCCAGAGTATACCAAGATTCCAGCCCAAAGGCTAACATGCCCCCGACACCTAACATCAACACGAATGCATAACGTAACAACTCCAACCTACCACCTCGATGGCTGAGGGACAGCCAACCACATATCTATAAATACAAACCTCACTCTCCCAGGAGTGAATGTGATCACACGCCAAAGGTCCGCTACAAACATGGTAGAAGAACTGCCACCGGGGCACCTTTCATATTTCCACATTTAATAAGATGGCGTATGAGGCTCCACTCGCCTAAAAAGATTACCCCGTTGTACTCCACACAGAAAAACACACGAGGTAGACTACTTACTTTCCCGAAATGGTCAACCGGTGAAAAATGTATTATTCACTGTAACCAACCCGTGTGGGGCCCGCCCCTAGATCCTGAAACTGATCAAACGGGTCACACCACTGCGATCCCATCGGTAAAACACATGGGATTCCCTGCTAATTCCCCCAAAATGGACACTCGGTGAAAAATGTACTACTCACCGTAGCCGGGTCGGGTGGGACCCACACCACATCCCCGAAAAAGGTCGGGCGAAATGCGCCATCGCAATGCTCTCAGAAAAACAGGTCAAAGGTACTATTCACTTGATTGGAACTGATATCTAGAGAAATAGATACATTCCAGCTTACCGCGCACGAGCGGTACCACACAGAACCCGCACCCTTGCCCCGAAGTTCTACCAATGGATTGCACCGTTGCGATCCTTTCGAAATAGTACACAAGGTGGACTACTCATTTTCCCAAAATGGTCACCCGGTGTTAGAGATGGAAAATCACAGTCAACGCCCAAACGACCCTCATGGGGCCCTCACCATCATGTGGAATTAGGGTGGGCGGATTGCACCATTGCAATCCCCTGGAAAAAACATCCAGAATTGACTGCTCGCACGCCCCGAACAGACGCCTGATGTGAAAGTCTCTAAACGATGCTCGCAGCTCAAAAAACGGGTCGTGGGGACCATGCCTCAACTCCGGCTTCAATGCCCGAATCCACCCAAGAAAGCATCGCCCTGGCACCAGGGTCCCAACACCGCTGACAGCACTCAAAATGAACGTCAGACGCGTTCACGCCGTTCAAAACAAGATCCCCCGGAAAAAACGTCAATATTCTTAAAGACGTGTCGCACCTCTGAGGCCCCTTGTTTCGGGAATTCAAAATTGCCGAAACCATTTCAAAATATTCCTCTCATTCCGAGGCATGCGATGCCGCAGACGGATCGTAAAACGGACTCCCGGTTTATGATTTATTAAAATATAAATCATTTTATAATAATAGTAATAATAATATATTATTATTATTATAACCTTATTATTATGAGTATTATTATTAATATTTTTTTTTTAAAGGCCCACTGACCATCCAACGTCGGTCGGCCATTTTCCAAGCAGAAACCCACCACTGGTGGGTCTCTGTCTCCTATGCGGGGTCGCGCGCCGCGACCGTCTACTGCGTCAACCGGCTGGCACAGCCGGCCGGTCCTCCTGCTCCGCGGCCGCACTGGCCCGTGCCAACACTGCCCCGTTCTCCCCAATCATGTCGATTCCCACAGCCATCGCCCTTGCCGAAGCCCTCTCGGATGGGTGAACTCCTCCGCCACGACACCAAGGGACGCCGCCGTCTGGTCCCTGCCGCGCCGCCGCTAGGTCTCACCGAAGAACCCAGAACCGCCAGAAAAACCAAAAAACCGCGAACATCGTAGGATGTTTATGAACACGTCGGGACTTGGATTTTCAATCCGAGAATTGATTTGGGGAGATCGGGATGAGTACTACACAAATATGGTATTTGATCGATGTTTTGATAGGTAATTGATAATGAAAAATGAGCTCAATGTAGATGTGGGAAATAAAAAACAAAACGCACAATCCTACCTCTTGGGCGTTGTCCGGAGCTTCACCGCGATCCGCCGGCATTACCGCACCTCGCCGGAGTCGCCTCGCCAGAACCGCCTTGCCGGAACTGCCTCACTAGAACCGCCTTGCCAGAACCGCCTCACCAGAGATGGAGGAGAGGGGAAACTTGGGGGGAGAAGGAGAAGAAGAAGAGGTGAGGGGATGCGTTTAAGTAGAAAATATTTAAACGCTCGCCCGATAGCCCCAAACCCAGAACTTCGGCTGGGTCGAGATTAGGGCTCTCCTAAGCTAAAAACCACACTCTGAGTGCAACGGTGGTCTCGTAATTTTAATTTGAGACACCGTTAAAATGTTATTAAACTCAACGCCCGAGGGTGCCAAATTACGAAAATGCCCATGGGGCCATTTTTCACTAACGGCCCACGCCCACAGAACTTATACCTCTCCGAGGGTAAACAACATGCTCTGAACTCAATGGTGCCCTCAGTTTTCCAATATGATCCACCGTTTATGAGATAGTTGTGTATCAACATTAAACGAATATATTAATTACTTTAATTATCTATTTAATGTTCTGACAGCGGGCGAGGTGTCCAAACGTCCCACGCCGACATGTTTTATGTCTTTTCTAGGGTAAACACCGCTTTCCGGATAGATCCGTATACTCGGATCTCTGATCCGGATCACCGTTTAGGAGTCATCCCATTTATTTTGTGTTCCTAGTGTGAACGCACTGAAAACTCATTTCTGGCCACACCGGGGATTGGAATCGCATGCTGTCTGAAGGTGCAACTCTGGAATATCATCAAGAATATTCCAAAGTCTTTCACAGGAAAAAATGGGTTCTTACATCAATAGAATATTCACAAAAATAATAAAACATATCATGGTTAAGATTATGATACTTCCACTGATGAAGATGAATAATTAATGATCCTCTATTTTCATTAATGAATTATAAATGTTGAGTACTTTAATCTATGATTAACTTGGTCTAAGAATTATAGAATATATAGGGAATATATTCCAAAAAAATCCTAATTATATATAGAATAAAAAAATTTCATATTTATAAATATTAATTAATAAGAGATTAATTTTTTCATTAAAGGGTACAGTTTTTCTGATACAATACTTTACACCCAACAATAGGATTCTCCAAAATCATATTATGCACACAACATTGAGTTATACCGAAAAATAATATAATATTATTATTATTATTTTAAATTGTAGATAATACCAATCCATAGTATTTGTGTGAATGAAGATAACTTACTAAAATATTATTACACATGTTTACTAACTATTTTTACATTTATTCATTAAATTGTAGAACATAAACATGAGAATGAATAGAATTTTTAAGCATACAATACTCTAATATTTTTACAATCTTGTTTTGCAAAATTTTGACTGTGAACCCTTTTTAAATAAGGTTTCTTTCACATTTAAATATTAAATTTGACAAAATAAAGTTCTTCTTTAAAATTAGGACATTAATATTTACTTTCGTTGGAATTTTGGTATAATTATAATAAATATCATATTTTAATGAATAGTGAAAATTAATGCATTTTAAGCCAAAACAACATTATCATCTAATTTATTTGTGTAGTTAGATTGTTTATTTAATTGGTTTAACATGTAATTATATTATGTTTTAGTAATTTAATCCAATTTTGTTAATTTTAGGTAATTTCACATTAAAATTGGACATAAACACATGTCAATCATTTCGTAGTTTTTTCTTCTTAAAAAGTCACTTTTGTGTTTTGAAAATGGAAATTTATATTAAATAAAATAAAAATAATCTTATGTTAATAATTTTGAAACATTGATTCCATATTTTTTATTATATGTTCCAAATTTATTAAATAGGTACCTTTTATTTTTGGACAATATGAATACTAACTTCAGTAATTAGTATTATTTACCACGGTTAAACGGTAAATTAGGTAAATAGGGGTCAAAATAATATTATAATAATATACATCTACCCAAAATAATTTTGTATTCATATTATATTATTCATGGGTGACGGAAAAAAATCCATTGGCCATACCTTTGGCATTTGAGAGTGACTTGAGTTTGAATATGACATGTTATAATAATTAATTTAATGTAAAGAGAAATATAACAAAAAAATTTCTTTTCAGTAAAACAATTTTAAGTTGGGCTGATATAGTTGATATAATAGACTATAAATTGTAATTATAAAAATTAAAACATTTCATACATCATGATATTATATTTATAATTTTTATACATTAAATGGATAAATTTATTTATGACACAATGATGATTCCAAAATTACCTTATTAATGAAAAATTAAAATAAATGATATTGTAAACATTAAAATAATTGTAATTAGAAATCATTTTTTCCATCCAAGAATTTTTTGTATTACATTGACATTTTAGGGATAAATTAATTCCTTTTTTTGAAGGAATATTGTTTTTATGACTTTAAGAAAATTTAATTACTAAATATTGTCAAAATTGACATAAATATGTTTTTAGGACAAATACTATTTTATTAAATGGTATAATACTCCTAAAAATATAATTTTTATCCAACTGACTTGTATAATGTTAAAATTTTAATTAATTATCTACTTGTGGGTCAATTGTAATTTTATAGTAAATATTGTGACCATATATTGTGAAAATAAAAGAAGACATTGTAAGAGTTTTTTTTGTAATGCTTAAAACTAAATGATAATGGTAATTTTTTGACATGAACTTGTCTAAAAGAAATTTATTGATATTATTTCGATATATCCTCATCTTATCACTAAAATATATCCCTTTGTAGCCATTATAATAACAAAATAAATTTATAATAAAATAATATATCAAGGCTTTCTTAAAGATCCCCTCCTCCCTCTTATAAATGTCTGGGACCACATCCCACTTATTCACAACTCTAAAGACCTTTGTATTGTAAAAATTATTCTAAAATAAGTTCCTAACATCCCTAAATTACACATAGAATCCAAACCATGGGTAGAAGGAAACTCAAAGAATCCATTTTTCTCAAATCAAAAGCAGTTACCTGATTTAGAGGTTGCATATTCTATTAGGTTGCTTTATTTTATTTATTCACACTCTATTATCTTATTAATAAAAGATTAAACAATAAAAAAAATATCATTATTAATTAAATTTGTTGTTATGTGTAGTATTAAAACCATAAACACACACACCACCAGCTAATGTATACAAACATATTGTTTTTGTGTATTGCGAACTACTGCCTCACGAAACGATAATTGTTCAATCCAGCTCTCATGGTGGACATTATTATGAAACTATATTTATATATGATATATATTTTATTTATATTTTTTCTATTATTATGTAAATTTTATAAAACATACCTTTATGGTACCAATATTGTGTAAATATGAAAATTTCATTTGAGGAAGTGTGGACTGCCGCCCACTCAAACTGATATGACAAATTGATGCGAGACATTGAACATATAAATAATATAATTAATAAACCTATATAACATATATAACATATATATTATAATTTAATTACAATATAACTATTTATAATTTAATTTTTAGTTGATTAATATGAAAATGAAATGATAGTAGGGCTCATGCATATGTAAGACCCATTATCTCCATGATTGGTGCATTTAATTTATTATCTCCAAATATTATGGAATTTATAAAGAAATATATAATTATATATATTATATTTCAATGAGTAATACAATTTTTTATATGATGGAGTTTTGACTACAAATACAATTTACATCAAAACAAGTTCATTTTTGATCCATGTACCAAACAACGACAAAACATCCAATATAAACTCGAATAATTAACTAACTTTTATAACATGGTAATAAGTGATATATAATTAATAGTGAAATTTAAAAATGATATAATTAAAGTATAAATGATCATATTTTCATTATTTAAGAAATTAAATAATGAATTATGCAAGTTGGACTAAATGTAAGGGACTTCGTCTCAATCACCTTTCATTGGGGAATTTCTTGATAATATGAACCTTAATTATTTTATATGGTTTATAAACATCCATTATGAAATTTAATATCCATATATTTTCTCGTTTAATTTTATTTAATGTTTTTAAAATATTTATTAATTAATTAAGATTAATATTTATATGTTCAAAGTGTTATGGGACACATTGAATTTTTAAAGATTTAGTTATCAAATCGTCTTCTTCATGATATTAATTTAAATATTCATTATAGAGATATGAAATGATTTTTAAATGTTATTTTTTATATTTAAATAAATTATTTTTTAATGGAATCTTTTATATGAATGATTTTACTTTCATTACAAAATGACAAAAGGAATGTTTTTAATATTTGCAGAGACAATGAATTCTACACCGTCGTAATCATTATTTGATATTTAGCATCTTCTATAAACCTTGATGTTATTAAATGAAAAATAAATATCTTTTCCATTTTGGTTATTTTGGTATTGAAAATGGTTTTGAAAGTGGTTTGACTATTTTATCATCTTAAATTTATTAGTTTTGATTACAAATGATATTTTATGAGTGGAATGTTGATATTTGAAATCATTTATGTGTGATGATTATATAATTATACTTGGAGGTTTTATGGGATGTTAAATGATAATCCAAATATTGGTAGTTAAATTATAACCCAATTAAGGGTGGTTTCATGACAAACAAAGGATGGGTGGTTAGATAATAACCTCTAATGCATGGGGTTTGGAAGTCGGTTATATGGAAATTCCAATTGTAAGAGTGATTTGTGTGGAAGTCGATCATATGGGTATTCCATTTAAGTATGATTAAGTCCCAAATTAGTTTTTATATGTTATATGTTATTTAAATGGGTTTAATGTGAAATATTTTTTAAAAAATTGTATGAAATGATCTTATATTTAGTGAAATGTATTTACTACTTATTAAAGGTGAAAAGTATTACTTTATGAGAATGTTTTAAGGGTTTACATGTTTTTGAAAAACTAATTGTTTTTACTTTTTTGTGTATCCCTTACTATGATTTTTATACTAATAAAATGTTTTTAAATGTTTCTCACATGACATAATGAAAAATAGAGTCATGGACGAGATCAAGGAAATTTCATTCTGGTCAAACTTGAAACGAACCATGTTTCTTTCTAAAAGGATTTTTTATGAGAAAAAAGATATTGATTAAAGGTGTATACTTGTAACATTTATGCTTTTATGTATAAAATATGAACTAATTATCTAAATCTCTATTTTTTAAATGTTCTTCGATATGAATAATTTTAAAATTATTGACTAAACTCAAGACTATGTAATGTTTTAAATTAGAGACATATAATTGGTATTAGAGGATGGTTTAGACAACATTGGTGATTACGATATTTTATTAATAATTTTTTATATAATCATGGTTTTAAAATTTTATGGTTGATCATATATTCAATGAATTAGAAACCCATTTTCAGGAGTTATGATTTTAAATATTAAGGTTACCAATAGTTTTATGGTGACACTCAATTTTGATCAAATTATGGGTTATTATTTTTTGGGATGAAAAATGTGAGGTATGAGATAAACTTCAAGGATAAAATATTTTATGGTTATTTTTAAGATTTCATACCATTTGTTTAAAAATTATTAAATTATATAGTTTTTTAAAAATAAAAGCATGTAGAACATGTGAGAACCTGTCGTAGAGGACAAGGCTATTGTAATCGAACCGAAAAATGAAGTGCGACTGCGATTTATCGGCTACCATTAGCCTATATAATGCCCCCAGTTATTTTTGACTTATTATGATTAGTAAAATAATTATATGGATTAAGAATACGTTTTTTATGTTATGTTTTTTCAAATTCAAATCCACAGTACAGTAAAATGATTTGGTGACAAATTGATAAATGTAATTTTGGAAGATGTTCTCTCGTTTGGGAATCGTATATGCCAAAAGAAAATATAAAACTGTGGGATTTCATTTGAGGAGTAATGGTTGGATTTTAATTTGGAAGAATATTTTTTTGGACATATGAATATTTCAGTAATTTTTGAAAATAAGTAACCTATCATGGTGAAAATGTGATTAGGATAATTAATTTTTGTTATCAGGCATTATGAATGGTCGATGTTATTTGGATATAAATGTTAAAATTTATATTAGAAAACTTATCTTAAGATCCTTATGAGTTTTGGATTTTAATATTATTTGTATTATTTTGAGGAATTTTATGGACCTTGGTTTGTTGAGTGGTCTTCATAGAACTTCGGTATTATTCTTGAATTATTGAGATTGAAATTAATCTTTTTCTTTATAAAGGATTATTATTTTTTGGGGATTATCTGACATATTACTAACCAATTTGGTTTTCGTTATTGTCTAATGATGGTGGAAATATGTAGTTCATATTTTTTGGATTACGTGATTCTATAGATGTTTATTATAATACATCAAGGGTGACCATGTCCTCTTTAATACTCACCGTTTAGAGAAAACATGAGTGTATGGTAGAAATTTTTTAAAATATGAAACTCTACCTTCCAATAAAGTATATTTCATTATGTTCTTATTCTAAGTGGTAATATAATTACTCAACATTATAAAAACCATATAAAATTATACATTTACGTTTCCTACAACAGAATCAATTATCGTTTAACCCATCACATGTTTGTGGTTATATAGTTATTAACTTAATAGTGGTCATGTTTTATATCACTCTCTATTCGAACAAGATGGTTAGTTTTTCATCCATATCAATGTTTTACTACATGGAATACTTGTATGTGTTATCAAAAGTAACCTTTGTACTTATCATTATTTCATTTAATGTGGAAGTTTTTTTGACACTTTTTCCGATGTGGGATTTTCAATGATGCTACCGATCAAAATTTTAAAATTGGGAGGACACAATTTCCAAAAGGGGGAAATGATATAACATCCCAGTTATTTATAGAATAATACCATTTCATATCTACTAATATTTATGAATAATTATTTAATTTTACATTAAATGGGACACATATCCTGATAGTATACTAGACAAGTAACCATGGGTTTCTCCAAAATCTTATATTGCATACAACATTGAGTTATACCGAAATATAAAACAATAATATTATATTTATTTTTAATAATAGTCAATTCTTTCCCATTGTATTGGTGAGAATGAATATAAATAACTATAATTTTATTACACATGTTTTTTAATTTTTTTACCTATATCCAATAAATTTTATAGGCTTGAAATGAAAATGAATCCAATTTTAAGCATAAAATATTACAATATTTTTAAAAGCTCATTTTACAGCCTTTTGATGGGAAATACATTTTAAATATTATTTTTTCACATTAATATGTCCTATATGAAAAATTTAACTTCTTATTTAGATGAAGGTTATAAAAATTAACTTTGGATGAATTTTTTTAATTATTCTGATAAATCTGTATTTTAATGAATACTGAAAAATACTGCATTTTATTTCAAAACTGCCTTTTCATCTAATTAAATTACATAATTATATTGTAGCTTTAATTTGATTTAAATTTTAATTGGATTCTATTTTTATCATATAAACCTAATTTGGTAATTATATGTAATTTCTCATTTAAATTGGACATATACACATGTCAATCTTTTCAAATGATGTACTTCTCAAAACCCCCCTTACGGGTTTTGACAACCTAAATTAATTTTAAATTAGTTACTAAAATATATGTCTTGAATTTGGAATATTTGATTCCATATTTTTATTCATAATTTCCAAATTGTGTAAATATGTAACTTTTATTGTTTTGACGTTATGAATAGTAAATTCAGTATATTTTTTTACCACGATTAAAGTGTAAATTAGGTAACTATTAGTAAAAATAATATTATAATAAAATTAAACTACCCAAACAGGTGTCCTAAAATTATTTTATGAGTCATGGCTAAGAAAAACAAAACATAAGATGATCTTTGGGAATTTGGGAGTAACTTGGGTGTCCAAATGAATTATTATAATAAATAATTTAATTTAAAGAGAAATATACCACAAACATGTATCATTCTACTAAAAAAAATTTAATGTTAGGTTATATAATCTATATCATTAAATATATATTATCAATTTAATGATATAAATATTTCCTATATCATGGTATTTTATATATAATTTTTAGAAATTAAATAAATATATTTATTTATGATACAATGATGATGCAGTGATTACCTTATTAATGCAATATTAAAATAAATAATATTATAAAAATTAAAATAAATTTAATTTGAAATTTTTATTCCACTAATGATCCACTTGGGTTTCAATTGTTATTTTATAGTAACTATTGTAACCATATATTCTGAAAATATAAGAAGACATGGTAAGAGTTAATGTTTTAAACTAAGGGCTAAAGCTAAAAGTTATGGTTAATTTTTGACCTGATTTTTTCAAAAACATATTAGATTAAAGGATTTAGATCCATAATAATATTATAATATAAATACTTAACTTTTGATCCATTAGAATTTGAAAATCAATTAAAATAATATAATATATAAAAACATTCCTAAAGTTCCCCTACTCCCACTTTTAAACAGACACCACATATACCCACTTACTAACACATCGCAAGCCGCTTGGATCATCCATATTCTACTCAAATAACGTAAAAAAATCCATCCCATTCTATTAAAATCATTACCTTAGGAAGAAGGAATCTCAAAAAAGTCTTTTGGCTCAAATCTAAAGGTGTTATATGATTTTGAGGTAGAATCTTCTCCCAAGTTCCTTTTTATTATATTCATTCTTCACTAACTATTATATTATTATTCTATGATAAAATAACAACAACAATATTTTGAATATACTAGTATGTATTTATGAAAATTATTTGAACCACACATACACACATCTCCATCTTATTGATATGAACAAATTGTTAATATGTATGGTGAACTACTTCCTCACAACACGATGATTGTTCAATTTTATCCTACCACCTCTCATGGTGGACATTATAGTTACACTGTATTTATATATGATATAAAAAATATTTATATCATATCTATTATTATGTAATTTTTATTTAAAACATACCATTATTATTTCCATTTATGTGTAAATTCTATATTTTCATTTGAGGAAGCGTAGACTACTGCCTTCTCAATCTGATTTGACTTGTTTATGCCACACATGAAATGTATAAAGGATTGTGCTAATGAAACTATTTAACATATAAAGCAAAGATTTTAACATTTAATTAAAATATACATATGTATCATTTTCTTTTTATTACATTAATATGACAAAAAAATGAAAGTAGCATTATTGAAAATGTACAACCAACCGTCTCCTTGAATGGTGCATTTAATTTATTATATAAACCTATTTTGGACATAAAAAATACATATATAATGGATATATATTATATTGAAATAATTAAATATATTCTAGAGATGATGTACTTTTTACTATGTGGAAATTTACATCAAAAAATGATAATTTTGACTCATGTACTGAATATTGACAAAATATCTGATATATACTCAAAAAAATAAGTACTTTTTATAACATGGTAATATGTGATATAAAATGAAAAATAATGATTAAAAATGATCTGATGCATGTAGGAATTAACTTAAGGTTATTATTAATGAAATTAATGAACAAATGAGACATGTTAGACTCAAGTTATGGGATTCGTGTCAATCTCCATTCATTAAGGCATTTGTTGATAATATGCACCTTCATTATATAATAATGAGTTTATAAAACAATGACAGTTCATGTCCATATTTTATCTATAATAATGTTATTCAATGTTTTGTTAAATTTATTAATTCATGAATATTAATATTTAAATGACCAAATTTGTATGGGATGCCTTGAAGAGGAAAATGAGCGGCATGTCGATCACTCCTAGTGGTGACGGTGTTCTTCGTCAATGTCTTAACATTCTTCAACGAAAATTGTGGCATTATTCAAGAGTTAGCATTCTCTCCCAAAATATCCTCACACAACAAAACCCCCAAAATAAAACAATGCCTTACTTATTTTATTAACACATTCCATGCTTTTCAAAACTTCAAAATCTCAAACTCTTAATTAAATTAATTGAATAATATTAGCCAATAAATTTATTGTGAGAGTTGACATGCAATAAAGAGGGGGAGTGGTTGAGATACAAATAAATGGGGAGTTCCCAAAATTAATGGGGGTTAGATGAATTTGAATGGGTGGGGCTCGTTTGGGCCCCACCTCAGTAATATTGTATCAAGAGGAGTTTAAGATCAAGTGGGTCCAACCTCAACTACTACACATGGGACTGAACCACCTACAAAAGAGAAATAAAATTGTAAAACAAATTAATTTAACCTTACACTTAAACCACATTTTTAAACCACTCTTCCCAAGAAAACACAACTCCAGGAAAAGTATTCTTATGAAATTACTTGTGCTACGGTTTCATTGGTTCCCTCAGATTTCTATTCCGAGAACCGGTTCAGATGTTAGGAAAACTTTCTCATTCATTCACTGAACGTACCTGAGCTAAACATTAGAAATTGATTTCGGGCACACCGGGCCTCGGAATCAGGTGCGGTCAGAAACTGCGTACTCGTAAAACTCACCGAGTACTGGGCTACTATCATGCTGCCCTGCCACAACTATAGTATCTCTTAAATGCGAACCGCATAGTGGGTGGCTGGAACGAACACTGAGCGGAAGAAACTCTCGAAGTCTATCCAAAGACGATATGCCTCATCGTGCACCTAGAGCATCAATCTCCACTATCTACCTACTGCCGTGTGCAGGAGACTAACCGTACGGATCACCATGAGGTCATCTGGTGTCCCTAGTAATATGAAAACTCGAACAAAAGCCTCCAGCTAATCCTCGGCTGCCTGAGGGTCCATCTCCCCATGGAACCTGGGTGGTCTCTGACACAGAAACTCGTGCAGTGCACTAAGGGTACGTGAAATCTCAATTACTGGGGCCGGTGGAATCGGTGGGTTGGCAGGTAGAGGTGTCATCAGTGCCTCTACTGTAATGGGGACCTGCCCCGAGGCCTCGTCGCCTGGTGGGCTTCCGTCTCACACAAAGCTTGGAACCCTAGCTGACTGCCATCGTGGGGCTATCATGAGAAGAGACAAGTGTTCCACGATAAATACAATATACCTAGTGAGTTAACACAAATTAATCACAAAGAAAACATTTGAAACACACATGCAGTAAATGTATTCATGCACTTAGTTGGAAATCAGATGTTAGGGTCCTGGTGTATGGGTACGTCGGCCACCGCACCAACACTAGACTCCCTAGACTGATAACCACACTCAATAACCATAACACTTTTGCATCATATAGAAGAATGATTAGAGTCCTGAGTTCTCTGATAGAACCAAACACCGTTGATACCTATTTTTCACGACCTGTCCTCGGGGCTCGTGTCGTGACTACCCCAATCCTCCCTCCTATAGGCTAGGGGCTGGCGACTAGCACGAATGGCATAAATCCCGATAAAAAGGGAATGAATTTCAATTATAAATTAAACAAGCACCACACATTACACAAGATGAAGTAAACACTAAGTACACTGAGTACAAAATTAAGTGCTGGAAAGTAAATTGGCCAGAATACAAACCCGACTGAAAGTAAAGTACATCTGAAAGAAGGTACAGTAGTAGAAAAGTAATATAGCAACTCTTAGCCATCCTCTGGAATTCCCACATGAAGGGTGGGTATAGATACTCTCCATATCTCCTTGTCACTAGCTGTCCGCTCCATGTACGTCCCGTCTAGTGATCCACCTCCAGGTACCATCCAACTCCACGAGCCTCGACCTGGATCAGCCATGTCTATCGTCTACATCCAACACAACGTAGTGAGGGCATATCCCGTTCAAGGGTGAGTATACGATACTTAGTAAGGACCCTGAGACTCATGACGGTCTCCCATATTCCAAAAAGGATAAACCAAAAAGTAAGATACAAACCTGAAGTATCAACTAACTCTACTTATGTATATGCCCATACATATATCTAAGTCATCAATTCCAGTTCTGCTCCAACTCATGAGCCCAAGATCAATCCAGTCCACACAAGAAAGTACAACCCAATCCACACAGGATAGCAAGTCAATTATATTGATGATAATGATTGGAATTCAAGACTCAACTCACATAGGTATACACTTCGTAAGGTAATAGAAATGATCAGATGTATCCACTGATACGTCTAAGCTGTCAGACCGGCATAGGATACAAGACTAGCTATGTTGTCAGACCCACACAGTATATAAGACCAGCTACTCTACTGGACCCACATAGGATAAAATTACAGAGTCCAATACTACTAGACCCACATAGGATACAAGAACAGTAGCCATCATTGTCGAACACACGAAGAATCCCAGTAAGGTCGTCGTCGCTGCTGAACCCACGAAGGATCCAAGTATATTCTTCATCTCTACCGAACCCACATAGGATCCATGTACAGCTGTCATTGCTTCCGAACCCACGTAGGAACCAAGTACAGTCGTCACCGCTACCGAACTCATGTAGGATCCAAGTACAGTCGTTATCGTCGTCGCAATCCCAGCTAGCTCTAGGGTTCCCACACACAGCACGCTCGATTCCAGGAGGGTCTGCTCCACGAGCCAAAGTGTTGATACATCAACTGTCACAAAGTCCAGATTTGATGTATCAAAATTTTCTGTCTCGTCATAATAGACTCAACACGACAGACGACGCATCATTCGGATGCCCGATCTGAGAGTTATTGGCTTTTTCGTCCTAGGGGTCTGGTTGGTTTTTATGATAAAACCATCCCTACTATACACTAGATATGTCCATACCTTGATAGGATTGTGCAAAAAGAACCTTCTCAATATGAAGAATCTAACAAAGTCAATGGCAAGTCAATCGGACATCCGGAGTTCAAGTTATAAGCGTTTCCGCTCCGAGGGCCTGATTGGTTTCGTGTTAGAACCAACCCGTCCATACACAAAGTTATTCGAATCCTTGAGTGCAATATACTGAAATGACCACCTCGATCCAAGGATCCCAACACAACTGACAGAGTGTCGATCGGATGTCTATAGCCCATGTTATGGGCATTTGAACAGATCTGTCCATAAGTAGGGGGTTTGGATCCGGTCTGACCCGGCCCAATACCCCCTGGGTCGGCCCGAACCTCATCGACTCGACCCGGGTCTGGGTCCAGCCCGTTACGGTGAGGCCCGATCCAGCCAGTGCGGTCCGGCCCAGCCAGTGCGGCCCGGCCCGGCACGGGCGGTCCGGCCCAACGCGGGTGGTCCGTCCCAGCGCCGACCGCGGCTCGGCCCGTGGCTGAGCTGGACGTGAAGGGGTGGGAGGAACGTGGCCCCCCTCATTTTGAAATGGTGTCCCCATTTTGGTGGGGCCCTCCCTTTCCAGCTGTCGGGGGTTACAACCCCCAGACATCCCGAATTCGGCCGGTGAGCCACCGCGGGACCCCCCGCGGGTCCCGCCTCCCTGGTGATGCCGGCAATCGGCTTGGCCGGCCGCCTCCTTCTAAACTTCCTTGGCCCAAGGTCGCGGCTCTGGCCCGTACGGCGTATCACACCGGTGCCGCGCCCCTCTACTCTGGCCCTCCTTACTACTCCGGTGCTGCGCCCCACCGCCGTGGCCCACTCTTGGTCGCGGCCTCCTTCGGCATCACTATCACTACGCGATGGCGCCACACTCCTTCGACGCGGCCTGCTCCGGCAGTAGTTCTCTCGTTCACGGGTGGTGAGATAGCACCGCTTCGCATCCATTTCAAGCCACGAATAAGATCAACAACAAAACGGGGAGGAGGATCGACCGTGTTTGTGCAGTCCGGCCTCCTCCCATTATTTTGATAACAAGCGGCCAAAAAAAATTTAACAAAGAACGTCAAATTAATCATGAATATAAAATAAACCCCTACATCAAAGAAATTCGCAAAAGCTAGCATCGTAGGGGGAGGTTTCGATGATGGCATTGGCATGCGCCTAAGGAGGGGATGGCGTTAGACACCGGCTACAGAGATGAAAATGAACATTACGTTGATCACTCATTGTGGTGACGATGTTCTTCGTCGAAATCTGGAAGTTCTTCAAAAAAATGGTGGCGTTCTTCAAGAGTTAGCATTCTCTCCCCAAATATGCTCACACAACAAAACCCCTAAAATAAAATAAGGCCTTACTTATTTTATTAACACATTCCAAGCTTTTCAAAATATTAAAAACTCGAACTCTTAATTAAATTAATTGAATATCTTTAATCAATCAATTTATTGTGAGAGTTGACATGCAATAAAGAGGGGGAGTGGGTGAGTTGGAAATTAATGGGGGTTGCCAAAATTAAGAGGGGTTAGAGGAATTTGAAGGGGTGGGGCTCGTGTTTTCCCCACCTCACTAATATACTATCAAGAGGACTTTAGGATCAATTGGGTCCCACCTCAACTCCCACACATGGGACTGAACCATCTAGAAAAGAGAAATAAAATCGTAACACAATTTTATTTCACCTAACACTTAAACCACATTTTTAAACAACTCTTCCAAAGAAAACGCAACTCCAGCAATATTATTCTTAAGCAATTACTGGCACTACGGTTTCTATCGGTTCCCTAAAATTTTGATTCTGTGCATTGGATCAGAAGTTAGAAAAACCCGATCCTTCGTCCACTAAACATACCCGAGCTAAACTTTTGAAATTAATTTCGGGCACACCGGGCCTCGGAATCAGGTGTCGTCCGAAATTGCATACTCAAAAAATCCCAAAGAAATTAGGAAATAAAAAATTTCATTGAAATTTACGGGTCTTTACAATATGACCTTGAAAACATAGATATTTCACACATTATGGAACATTTTAGGACATCTCCCAAGCATAATGTATTCCTATTATAACGAATCATACTTAATCTTACCATGTTGTCTAAAACTTGAATGAAATAGATACTTATTCTATAGAGAACTCATTCTTGTGTCTCTATAGCCCAAATCAACATGGGTAGAAATGTAGAATCTAGTTAAACATCAATATTGTCCCATAGAATCACATGGTTATAATTATGATGATACCTATTCAATTCTGATAATTGAAATACATTGTATATGAAGATAAATTGTGGTTCTAATGGAAATTAATATGGAATATAACAAAAAAATTTAAATATAAAATGTAATAATAAAATATGGAGAAAATTTCCCTTACTAACGCAAATTATTATTCTAAATCCACAGTAAATACATTTTTAGAAGACATGATCTCCAACATCAAAAATAATGACTAATGATGATGAACTGCATAATTTTTTTTGGGACTCTCACACAACATTATCATGTTAGTAATCTTCATTATTATCTATTTCATCTTCAATGTACGAAAAGGTCTCTAAAAAAACTCTATGGTCTCTACCTATCCATGTGGTAACCAATATGTATGACCACTCAACACTTCAAAAGAAAACTATGTATTCTATTATGATAACTGTTATTGTAAGATAACTAAACAAATGGAATATGATCATTTAAGGACACTATAAAATGAATAACATACTTTCAAACAATGTCTTAAAATGTTTCGTATTTCTTTTTTGAATATCCAAATATTTAACGATTATAAGACATTTTTATAGTTAACTAGGTACCAAAAGATTTCCTTAATGATCACCCATCCCAAAATTTATAACATGGAACTATACCAAAGTTGATAGAAAATGGTATTCAATGAAATTTTACAACATCAAAAATATAGAGTTTCTTAATGTCTTTCAATCTACTGGATTCATGATAAGGGATGATGTGAGATGAATTTGAGAGATAATAAAAAAATACGCATATTTCATCATGTTTTCAAACCATTTTTTAAATATATTTGAAAATATACATATCAATGTGCTACCATTTTTAGATAGGGATATTTAATGATGAAAACATAAAAACTAATATTATTTTATCTTCCTATACATTCATAAAAGTTACGACTCTTGTAACATACAGTTTCACATTCCTTTTTTTTGAACATTATCTTTTATTATGAAAACAAATTAGGTGGGAAACCATTCATTTATTAAACATGAAATCAATATACACTATATAAAAAAAATTAAATCATTGAAATGAGGTTTAAATATGTTTTAATCATTACCTCTATGTAAAATCCATTGGATATTCAGGAGCTTTTCATTTTAGTTATCTGTGAAGAGGTCATCAAAACAGTAGGCCATCCCGCCCCTTGTTTTAATAAACTCTTCATCACTAATGATAATTTTGTTGAATCTGGGTTCCAAAAATATATATTGTTTATTTATAAAATCACATTTTACTTTTTTAGTGTCCACATAAATATGCCTCCCAAATATCCTTCCAGATATATCATTAGAATCTTTGACCTCATATTCCACCTCAATTATATCTTCATTGTAACCAACGATGAGGTCCAATTCATGAAAGTCCACCATTAAATTTCTACTTGGAATAATCTAATTCAATTTTATCCCTCATTATGATACCTGGGGTAATTTTCCATTAAATATTTCCTTTTATAAAACCATATTTCTATCTGTTTAGTTAATTGGGATCTATCCTAGAATCATTTAGAATTCATTAATTTTTCCACAATGCATCATGCTGAGTACATTCTATCATTACACCCATTATTCTTCCATGAATAATGTAATCATATTCCTAAAACATCATAGAAATTGTTCCATATAATCTGAATGGAAGTCCCCATCTGACCAAATATGTTTTTTCTATAATTTATTGATGTTTTATAAACGAATCTAAACTTTCAATGAATAAATGAATTATTAATAATTATAATTTTAGAAAACACATCAACAACGTTGAATATTTTGGATAGAATATAAAATATATCAGGTAATATTTAAAATACCCATAAGAATCATGACTATTGATAATATAGCCATTGTAAAGTTACTATTATGTTTATTAGATATTAGGAGTTATGATAATGTCTAACTATCTTAGATAAAATAAGATATGTCCTTGACATGTAGGATATTCCATTATGTATATAATTTATCAGAACTATTGAGGGAGGTGTAATTATTGGGATTTATTATTTAAGAATAAGTAGTTGACATTTAACAACCATGTTTTATAAAAATATTTTTTGATCGAATTTCAACCTTATCATGATATGGACCAAAACCGTGGTCTCCAAACCACCCCAATAAATAACTACCATCACACATGATTTCATTACAAAATATGTTGGTACAATAAGAATTTATACATCCAGACCATATTTATAAAAAAATTTGTTTCATTTATGAATAGTGATTATATTTTCCCCTTTTTATTAATTTATAAATGATTAAATAATTAGTTTAATAAAAAATATATTTTAATGTAGTGAAATTGAAACGGTACTTTTGGGAAATAAATTATATCAATTAATAAAGTCATTCGATAAATTTAATAATGTTTTAAACATGTTTTATTTTATTAAATTATTTATAATAAAATAATATTTTTTAAAATATAAATGATAATATTTTTCAGTGAAGTCAAATGTAATTTTTATATCTGTTAGAATGTTATCACTCTTATTAAAACAAGTATTTTTTAAAAACATATATTTTTATTTAAAAATGAAAGTTTATATATTTGGAAAACTATTTGGAAAAAATAAATATTATATTTGAAATTTTCATTTTGAAATTTTAAAAATATTATTTCTTCAACATTTTTGGAGATAATAACATTATTTGTTTAAAATTCAATGCGCTGTAAATATATTGTTTGTGTCAATGTATCATATTAGCTCAAAATTGAGGGAACAAATTATATAAATAGAATAAAATTCCAAATATAGTTTTAACATTTGAAATAATTTGTTTTTGATGTTAAATGATTAATTATATTATCCTTTAATGAATAATAAAAACAATATATTAAATTTAATGGTTTTAAAATCACTTTTTATGAACATGAATCACTTATAAAATAAAATTGAATTATTTTAATATTTTTTATTCAAAACCATATATTATATTTGAAAGCACGCCAATTTTGATTTTAAATCATTTGAATGTACAATGAGATGTTTTGTGGGTTTCATTATTTTTTTACAGGCTCCAAAACATAAAATTAGAAATTGATAATGAATTACTCTATATTTTTATTTAAATACCCATCAAAACTCTAACCAATACAACCTCAATACCCAATGATAATTAATTCTTTGTCCCCCTACATCTATATGGAACTTTGATGGTGATATCAAGCTCATAATAATCACCTCCAAATATTTTAGAAGCACCCTCTAAAGGAAAGAGATTCTCATCCCATTTTTATTCAAGAAATTACAATGTTTTATTCCCTTTCATCTCAAACTGATCATTTTGGAATGTGTTTTAAAATATTCTAATGAGTATTAAAAATATATAAAATATAATAGAGACCAAATTTCTCTCTAAATAAACACATAAAAAAATATTTATGCCCACCCATTATGATGCCAAAAGTATCATGTGATTTTAAAGTACCAAAATTTGTATAATGTATACCCATATCCATTTCTACTCAAGGGTATTAATCCAGATGAATCCAAGCTTCATATAATAAGGTATTCCATTTTTGTTACTAAAAATCCACAATTTATGTATTAAATGTTATGAAATAAATTCATATATGTTATGATCTATGTCGAACCAAAATACATGTACATTATATGAATGTGATGGGAGAGACCATTTATATATAGTCCCCCAATTTAGTGAGTAATGTTTTTATAACATCATATTCCATGGGTGAGGAAAAATAGGTTATCATAAGTAGGACATGATATAACGTTTTGGATGTTAGCCTTAACTTATTCTTATGTTGTCAACTGTTATGATATTTCCTCATTCATATGATAACTTGATGTTATCATCTTATATATTTCTTCAATGTTTATATTTTTTCTCATCCATTTTATAAAACCTTATAAGAATATTCAGTCATAGTTATAACATTAATCATATTAATATTTTTTTATCACATATTATGAATTATATATCCAAAATTGTTTTATATGTCCACATTTTTCCCATGGTATTTTAAAAGTGTGATTGAACATTAATATCATGATAAGATCTTTTTAAATATCATTTTTGAATTTCCATTTCATGTCATTGTGTTATATATCTAATTACACAAAGACCCTTGGATTTTTTTATCTTTTTGGATTGTATTATCTGTGTTATTAAACAATAATTCATTAATTTGGGTTTGTTAATGATAAAGGGTATATATATTTTGTATCAGCTCATTATCTTGTCTTTTTTTAGATTTTACGATTAGAAACCAGTAAATAAAGAATCATGAATAAAATTTATCATTGGAAGAAAACCCTAAATTTTTGAAATAAAAATAGTAAGTGGTTTCAAAGAAATTGAATCTCTATCTGGATTATACAAGTGAAATTGTATGTGGTAAATGTTTATATTGGAGAAATAAAACCAAAATTAAGAATTGAGAATTAAATAAATTTCCAAATTATTCATGAAAAAGTGGAATTACATCACACATTGTTTTACAAACATTGGGGATATTCTATGGTAAATTTAAAATCTCTTTATGAACTATCCGGAAAAAAAATTCCTATAAATTTTTATGTTTGTAAATAGACTAAAAATATCTAATATTAATAAACAAAAATTTATAGGCTAAGAACATTTTTTCATAAATGTGTTACCTCTTTAATATTCAATGTTTCCCACCTATATGATTTTTTTTAAATTTATCACCCAAAAAAATCCTTTATATTAGTTAATAGTTTTATATAGGAGCATTCGAGTCAAATAACATTGTAATGGGAAATGAAATGATTTAAAAAATGTTATGCTCAATCTAATGGGAGAAAGAAGTTAGAACATCATGATAATACATTCCCAATTAACTCATATTATTAAAAGAACCATGATTCTATGGTAAAACTCACCCCTTTAAGAAAGTGAATTTCAAGACTGATACCCTTATGTGAAGAAGTAATATCACATTTAATGGACAATTGATCCTTTTGTAGTGGATGAATGAATCTACTTCATTGAAAAGTTCTTATCCTTTCTTAAATGATTTATGAAATATAAAGTCATTATAGTTGTTCATCATTTGGAGGAATAAGATGAAAAAAAGTGGATGTTGATCCATAATAAGAATCATGGGGAGGATATCAATGAAATGTAGTGGAATAAATTATGGAAAAGGTTTTTCAAAAAATGTTTCATTAAAATCAAAAAATTAATATGAAGAGATATTTCCTTGGCCTTAGTAAAAAATGAATTTATCCCTCAGATAATACAAGGAAAAAATAATAAAACATGAATAATATTAATTTTATTTTTTCATTAATATGAAATTTAAATTTGATGATTTTATTGGTTTGAAAATTTGGTCTCTATGAATATATGTTTATATTCCTGACATTGAAAGCTACAATTAATTGGATGATGTTTTCTCAAATTTGAAATCAATTTCTGTAAATATCATGGGTTTATAAAAAACCATGAAACTATTCTAATTTGATGGTCCAATGAAAAAATACCATGGTTTAACAAAGTACCAAGAGAACACTTATCAAATGTTTGGGAAGAAGTATAAAAATAATTTCTAGAAGTGCGAAAGGAAACAATTTTTGTATTGGATGTAAGGGAACTAAGATAGAAAAGGATGATGAGGGAACTTCTCATGTTAACAAATAAAAGAATGTTATGATCAAACCTCATCATAATATCTAATGTTTAAACATATAAGAATATGAAATCTTGGTTGATCTATGCTCTAATCCAAGGGTTATTGATGATAAGTAGAAAAAAAAACATTAAGGGACTAAATATCAAGGGAGATATTTTTATATAAAAAATAAAATGGTGAATCCCAAAAAAACTATTCTGAAAAGTGAAATATTTATTCATGCATTGATAGAGGAAATGAAATTTGATTCTGGATATATGATTTATTAGATATCACAAAACTAGTGTATAGAAATTTAAAAAACGATGAACAAACATGGATGCATAGCCATATGTGAAAATAAAAAATTAAGAAATTATTTCATCCAAATTATAAACCATATAAAATATCAATATGTTCTTGTTTTAAATACCATAAATCTTCTGATTCACAATTTATATTTATTTTATTATATTTTGGCTACGAAAAGAAATTACTTATATATATTTGTCATAAATTATTTAGAGAATAAAATTACACAATGTATCGTGAATCACCATATAATTATATATAAGTGTAAGGAGTATGATGAACATAATTTGGAATCATTATATCATGAATGGATAATATTTATTATGTGTTATATTATCTTTCATAGAATATTGATTGTATAAAAAATAGCATCCATGTTTACATTCCCACAATTAACTAATACAATTATGTGTTTCCCAAATAATTTATTTTTAATCCTCCAAGCCTTTAGTTTTTATTCTCAATCAAATTTACAAATGGTGCATTCAAAAAATAAGATACTCAATATATAATGGAATATATGGAAACTGAGTATCTAACGAAGAATGTAGTTTAGAATATTGATAAAGTGTTGGTAAAACCAAATGATTCTCTATAGGCTGCACATGTACTTTTAATCCATAAGAAGGATTAATCAATGATAATATTCATTGATTATACTGAGATCAACATAATAATTATAATGAACATATATCTTCTTCCATGGATTTATGAATTGATAAATCCTCTATATGGTGCTTATTACTTCTCAACGGTGGATATTCAGTAGAGATATTATTAGGTAATGGTGAATAAGGAGGATATCCTAAAGATTTATTTCTATATAATGTAATAGAACTACATGCTCAATATAATTCCATTTGGACATAATAATTATATAAATATAATTACTGAATGAATGAATATAGTATTTATGGATTTTGTAAATAAACATGTGTTGTCATTATAGATGATATAATTATTCATTAAAAAATAATTGTAGAATTTGAGGTTCATTTGGATGTGGTGCTGAAAACATTGAGAAATAAAAATTTATATGTTATATAAGAAATTTTTTCTTTTGGATGGAGAAATTATCTTTCAACTAGTTTGTTATCACTCACCAAAAAATATTTTTGGATCCTTAAAATAGAGGCAATTGAAGGATGTACCATAGCAACAGCTATGATAAAGATCTATACTGTCCTTTGATTCACTATGTACTATCATCATTTTGTGAGAATATTTTCATAATTATCAATCCTACTAACATATCTTAATATGAAGTTGGAGAAGATTAATTAGGAATATAAATACCAAGAAAAAGTTACAGAGTTATATAAGAGGAAAATCAGTGAACATGTGATCAAATGAACCAAAAGTGGGGAATGATTTGTGATCTATAAATCTATATAATAACATAAAAATTTATTAATATAATCTACCATTTTGATTTAATTAAATGTATTATAGTTAAAAAAACATGCACTTATTTTGTTTTATTATAACAAATTTTATTTAAATGACATTTTAGTATCATTTACATGGATAATAAAGTTGTTAAACATTGATCACAAGATTAGTATAAATATATTATTTTAAAAATATTAAATTGTAACAGAAAAAGGATGTGATAGCCTTAACCAATATGATAATATTGTATGAATATAATTGGTGAATGATTCTAAGGGGGAAATAATTTAATTGATTTTACTTATACAAAGACCATGTTAAGATCCCGCAACATAAGCACGAGAGAAATATTTTACAGGAGAAGTTCATACTCATCGAGATGACAACCCAGACCGCATTCACCGAACAACCCAATGAATTTTGCAACATCACGTAACTCACTCTTATAGAATATTCTATTTTATTAGAGAGATATATTCCCAGAACCTAGAAATAAGAATATTTACATTATTTTATATAGAATAATGAATACATTTTCATTATATTATTGTCACATAGTAAATAATATTTTAAGAAAAAAATGTATTTTTTGTTATATTTAAATCAATTTAATTAATTTATAAAATAATGTATTTTTGAAATAAAATATACTTAAATGGAAGTGTATTATTTAATAATATTTAAAAAATATGAATTTTCATATAATATATATTATGTCAATTGTAATATCTGTTACGCTTGAAAAACGGTTATCGTTAAAACCCCATAATTTTCAATAATTGTCATTCATTATTTTAAAATTGAAAATTCAAATATTTAGAAAATTATTATTTAAAATCAATATTATTTTTGGAATTATAAAATCCAAATTATACAATGGTTTATTTTTCATAATTTTCTAGGACAATTGAATATTTGGGTAATAATTAAAAATTATATAAATATTATTTGTGTTTTATGACATTTTAATGACCCAAATGTAATGTAATAAGTAATATAAATGGGATTAATGAACAAATATATGTTTTCACATTAATATAATATAATTTTATTGTTATTTTATTTATCTTCTAAATCCATTATGAATCTTCCAATACATATAATATATTTTATGATTTTAAAATCAATTCCTTGACTCACCTCCACATCACCAGAGATTATATTTTAATCATCATTCCATTTTACATCTAAAATAATAAAGACAACTACTTTTTTCTAGAAACAACAGTAAGAAACCAATGGTTGTTTAGTGTTTTTGGTTGTTTTATTATGTAGATCACAATAATGAAATAATAAAAAAATATCCTACTTTTTCATATATAAACCCACCCAAGATCACATTAATCGAAAATAAAACTACTGGTATCACATCATTACAAATAAATACACTCTTCAGGGTCCTCCCAAGGTGATCTATTCTTTTAAGAATCCTCTACCATGCCATTAGGTTACAAATTCATGTAAGGGGTACTCACTTTATCCTCCTCCATTACATTCAAGAAACTAATTTGGAATTTGTCATTTTAGTTGAATTTTTTTTAAATTTATTTATTTATTAAAGTTACCTTACTATCTAATTGATGTAATTTTAATGTCATATTAATTATCCCCTCTCATTTTTACTTTTATCTATGCTATTACTATACTGATATTTTGTACGAGATTTGCTCCTCTTTTTTATTCCATGCATCCCTTTTTATGATATTCTTCCTCATTTTAGTTTTATCATGATAGTATATATTCTTTTATATCCTTCTTAGTATAAATTTGATATATAAAAATGATTATGTCTTCCTTTAACTCTCATAAATCTTCTATTTATATTTTTTGTACACACGTTATGATATTAAAAAATATTTAGGATTCATTTCTTTATTCATGTTTCTTCTTTACCTTATTCCTCATATTTCTTATTTATAATATGGAATATGTTTATACATGTAATTATTTTTTAATATTTTATGTTTATGTGATGATATATGTAACACCTAAATTTTTTTATGAAATATTTTTTAAAATAATATTAATTATCCAGTAGCTTTCATTAAAAGTAATTGTGAGTTTAAACAAACTGGGAGGCTCCCTTTTTATAAACTTACTGATATAGACTAGCTGTTATGTTATTATGAATAACTATAACTAACTTATGAAAAAACATTTTCAATTCATTGACTAAAAATTATTTATGAAAAATATAATTCAATTGGAAATTTGTATTTTTTTAGTGAATTACATTTGCTAATGAAATTAATGTAACATATATGTGTGTGTTATATACTTAATAAAATATTACATATATTCATCTAATGGATATTTTAGGTATAAGGTATTAATAAAATCCTATTTGATGTATAAAATCCAATTTTTTTAAAAAAGTTTAATTTTACACCTTTTGAATGGAGAACCCATTTTAAATTTAGATTTTATCACATTTTTAATTTTTATATTACAAAATAAATATATTATATTGAATAAGGATATGAAAATTTACTTTAGATGAATTATTGATATTTTTCTGATAAAATTCATGTTTTTATAAATTGTAAATATTCTCGAAATTTTAATTGGAAATAAAATTTTTCATTGAAATAATTTATATAGTTAAATTATATTATTAAATAGTTTCAATATATGTATATAATATATTTTCACCATTTAATATAATTAAGGTTATATTAATTAATTTTATATTAAATTCCAATGTAAAAATAATTCAATCTTTTGCAATATTTTTACTTTTAAACCCTGTTTTATCATTTCCTCAATTATATTTATTATAAATTAATTAATCCAACTTTGATGTATTTAATTTTTTAAAATGGATTCCACATTAGAAATTAGTAGGTCCAAATTATGTTAATTGGATACTTTTATTTTTGTTCATTATTAATAGTAAATTTTGTAATTATTTTTATTACCATGCTTAAATGTAATTTGGGTAATTAAAGGTAAATATAATATTATAAAATTACCTCATCACCTGTAAAAAATACTATTAGATGACTAAATTATATCCTTATCATCTATTGTTATAAATGTAATAACATAATTTCCATTTACACATGAATTTGACAAAAATCTAATAAACACTAATGGATATGGCAAAATGTCACAATCACGTTTTATATAAGTATATTAATTTTAATATATGGATTAGTTAGAGTTAATATTTACTATTTAAATTATCGAGAAATCTGAAATAATTATCTAAATCATATAAATTAATTTATAATTTATCTACATCATATAAATTTATAATAATTTTCAGAGATTAAATAATTACTATTAATGATGACAAAATAGTGATGTAGAAATTATATTATTAAGAGAAATATCAATAAAATGGTATTAAAAATATTAAAATAAATATAAAATGAACTAATTAATGTTATACAAAAATTTACATGGGGATTATGACATATTATGAGAGTGTTAATATATTTTTTGAATTTACCTTAAGTGTGGATTTTTTTAATGTCAAATAAATTATAAGTGGAAAACATCACAATATAGATATTTTATAAAAATAACATATTAATAAATTATTTAAAAATAATTAAAAATATTTATAAATTAAAAATTGATGACTATAAGGTATAAAATTTTATAAAATATCCATTTATGTTCAATTATCAACATATATGTAAATATTTATAACCATTAAATTTTTAGAATGTCATTACCACAATTAAAATAAAATACAATAACTAAGTATAAATTAAAATTATATGGTTTAAATAGTCCAAAAATCTTGTCAAATATTTATTGGTTTATTATATTAAAATCCTATCACATATCCTTTTTGTAATTGTGAAATTTTTTGGTCTTTAGGTAGGTTTTCATTTTATTATAAATTAATATTTATAGAGTTTTCAAAAGTTCCCCTCGCCACAATTATAAAAGGGATCCTCCTCCCTCGCCTATTAACTTAGTTTTGAGCCATCATGATCCGCATTCCACTTAACTTTTTCCTTCTCAACTTCTATATTTTCATTCTAGATGTTTTGGTTATATTCGAAGACCATCTGTAGTTATCTATGAAGGGATTTAGAGGAAGCACAACGAGGAAGAGGTAATATCTTGTACCGATTCTCTCGAACATCATTCTTCTAGTGCATACTCATAATAAGTTGTTTAATTATAAAGTAATAAAATAATTATCACTCATACATACTGATGTGTTATTTTAAATAAGAAACAATCATATTTCACCTTTTATCCATCCCATAAAAAATGAAATCATTGTACGTGTGTATGTACAGCTTCCCGTCTCCATGGAATTGTGTAATCTATTTTTCACCACAACCATACATGGAAGGGAATAATTATATAAATAATAATGATATATGATTATTATAACATGTTACTAATTCTGAAATATTATATACCATCCAATTTAGTACCATTAAACAATTTTTGGAACGATATCATCGCTCATGCGTACAAACAGCCTACCTTTTCCACGATGTGATGTCATTACTTCTATATGATATTCATTAAACCAATATTATATCAATTAATTGTATAAATAAATATTATATATATTATACAAAAATCATTCAGTAAATTATTTTACTATAAACAAAGAAGTGTAACATGAAATTATCCGACAAATCTTTTATAAGAATATAAATTAGTTAATATCCAAATAACGAGTGACAATTAAATATTACTAACAAAATAATGATAATATAATAATATATGATATCATAAAAATTATTACGATTATATAATAATTCAATAAAATTATTTAAATAATTATACATGAGATTTATATACATGTGAAGGATATCAGACCGATGGTAAGGGGTAAGATTGAGAATATTAGTTTATCTAATATTGTTTATTTATAAGTATTTACTAGGGTATATTAATCATCAACATCCAAATTTCTTAAATATTTTTTAATATTTATTTATTATAACACTCTATAATTTTTTACATTTAATTTTATCCATTAGTTAATTTTTAATTAACGATTAACTCAAATCCTTTGTCGCTTTCGGTACATGGCACTTTTTGACTTTTCTAGAAAAAGTACGATAAGAATATTTTTTACATGTATTTCCTGAATGGATTTTTAAACATTCATAATGCTTATTTCCTTGAAGCTCCCCATACATGATTAAATTTTTATTTTCATATAAAATTATTTCTTCTAAAATTTTGTGGCATTTGGGGGAAGGAATACATTTTTGAAGAAGAAAGAATATTTTCCCCAAGAATTAATGTCACGTGTTTTCTAAAAATTTGTTTCCATATTAGATGACACTATTTAAATTGTGTTATATTTCTATCTATATTATTACACTGATTTTATTATGTTTATTAAGGATGTTTATTTAGGAATTCCATTTTGTTATATCAATTATGATTGGATGATGTTTAAGAAACCCATTTCATTTCATGTTTTATGTTATGGTGAGTGTTTTTCTATTTTTGTGTAACACATAAGAATGGGTTAATTATGAGATGTGTGGAAACAAAATCTCCCTAAAATTAATTGGGTAATGATTTATATCTCATGAGATAGACATGACTAGAAAGAAATGTTAATCTGTTTTAGTAATATAGGGTTGAAATATAGAGTCAACTCAGTTTTGTAAAGAACATTTGTCTTCTATGGGGGTATAAGAAATGATACTTGAATAATATGAAATGATTTTATATTATTATTTTTAAATTCCATGAATGTTCATGTATAATGTTATGACTATTGGGATTATATTTCACTTTTTTGAATTATCCCATGATATGATATTTTAATCTTTTATATACATGGTAATATTTTCAAATTTTATGTTCTTGTGATTATTATATTGTTGATATTTTCCTTGTTTACCCTTATTATGCATTTGTGCACACCCTTTCATATTTATCTTTCCCCAAGGACATGAATAAGGCTATTAAGTTGATATGTCAAAATGGAGTCTAGTTTTGAAAAAATAATCGAGAGACAATGTATATATTTTACGAACCAGTTTTTTATGATTCCCAGTTTCTAAAGACACTAATCCAAGATGGTCCTGGTGTGGTTTTTTTATAATGTAACAAATATTCTTATATTTTGATGTAATATATATATTTAAATTATGGTACCTTATAATCTATCACTTTACATCTCATTAACCCATTTTTTTAATATCTAGGTGATACAGGTATGCTACCAAAATATCCGTGTGATTTTCTATGCCATACTATTTATTATACGATTATCATACCCATTTTTTGTCAAGGTAAATCACCTTTATTCACAAATAATTATTTATTGGGGAAATACATGAATTTATTCTTCACTCCTTAGTTATTAAATAGATTATAGTGATTAATGAATCAATGTTGTATGATCTATGTGTCACACATAATCATTAGATGAAATGATTATGATAGGTATGCCCATATAGCACTAAAGTGCATTGTGAAATTTTAATAACACAATCCATCATGTTGGGAATGGGGAGTAACTAATTCCTATTTGCAGATTTTCCACCATTAAATCTTGGTATTATTCCTAACATGTGTCTTCTTCTTCATGTTATGAATTTTTTATTCCCTTAATGTCATTTATATCTAACCCCTTTTTTATGTTCATCCCTATGTTATCAAATAAATTTTTATGTTCATTGGAAAATTATGATCATGTCAAAGAAATGTTCAGTAAATTATTTTTTCCCATTTCATATGTTATTATGTAATGTATCTAATTAAAAAATAAAGTATACGTCTCGATACTTTGGGATATACTAAGTGTAAATTAATGTAACAAATCATGTATTATTGTGTAATAAAGAGAAGGTTTGTTATTTTGGGTATCAGAGGAAATGCTATAGTTATTGTTTACTAGGATTTGAGAACCTTTAGGGAAATTTTTAGAGATAAGACGATGTATATGTAAAAACTCCTAATTTTTTGTTAGAATATTTTTTTTTTGTTTTTTAAGAAAATACAACCTTATTTGGATAGTATGTGTGGACATGGTTCTGGGATATATGTACATGTGTGTAAAAACTCCGAAAAGATGCTTCGGCATGACTTGAGGTGATATAGTAAATAATAAATGGCCTTATTGTGTACCTCTATTGACACTCCCAGTGTAGATGATTTGGTAAATTCATAAGTTCATTAAGAACCATTATTATGGGAAAAAAATCCACATAAGAATATTTTTTAGGAAATAGATCATGGATAATATTGATTGAATCCTATAAACCCATATGATAAAGAGACAAATGTAATTTATAATTTATCATTTTAGTGTCATTGGATTGTACCTTTTGTGTCTTATTGTTCAAAATAACCACCTCTATTTTTTTATGACAGTCAATGGTAGAAAATATGATGAATTAATTAAATAGTCAATGTGATGCAAAATTTTATGACTTCCCTAAGAAGATACGTAATCCAATGGGAGAAGGATCCGAATACAATATAATAATACTCTCTCAAATGACTCTAGATCTGAATAGGAACCTTGATTTGGAGGATCATCCATACCTCCATAAGGGAGAACAAGCTATAATCAAGATATTTTTTTGACAATGGTGTCCTATTATAAATGGATCATACAATCCATTTATCATGGAATAATTGATCGAATCCCTTGAGAAGATTTTTCTATCCTTCACTGTTCTGAACAAGTAAACATTCTTAATTTTGTTTATCATATGTAGGTAGAAGCCTATCCATGGTGGAAATTGATCAATTGTACAGTGTCTATTAAATAGATCAAAGATATGGAGTTGATGAATTAAAAGAATTTTTTTTCAATAAATATTTCCATTACACTCTTTATCATTTAATAAATTGTTATTTACATTAACTCAATTGAAAAAAGAAAAACCTATATTCGGGAATATGGGTAAAAACCACAGAACATGTGTGATTTGCCTACAATATTTTGAATACACTTAAATGTAAGGTTGACTACTTCATTGGTGGTATAAAACCAAGTATTCAAAAAAATTTGATCCATTACATTGATAGGAAGGTGGAAAGAATATTATTTCACTAAAAGTAAATATATATTTTATAGAACATCAAGGGTATAATTTGGATAAAAAGCATGAAGTAGTGTTTAATTTTTCTGTTCTGATAGAGAATTCTAATGGTGCATAGAAATTTTTGAATACCACCTTTCAAAGGTGGAGAAAAAATTACCCTATAAATTCCCTAGGTTGGAAGAAGAAATCTTTTAGGTGTGGGAAAAGGGACACCTAGCTTATAATCTATTACCAGATAAACCAATTAATGTGATGAAGTAGAGGAATACTCGAGTCCACCATCAGTACACAGTTCATTAAAATAAATACAAGGAACTGTTGTACATTGGAAATAGATTCCCTATTCCATGGGGTTTGGGAGGCAACTATCACCCTCCCAGGCAACGATGGAGATAATTTTCCATCACTACCACTGATGTGAATCATAAAAATAATGTTATGACATGTACAGAAGTTATTACTTAAAAAATAGAGAACATAATTTTTGATTTTGGTTCTACGTGTTCCTTTGTATCTAAAATGTATAGAAGAACAATTAAAAAAATACAACCAAAATGGAATTAGTGATGTACGTTTATATGCAAATTGGGGAAATTGTTTCAACTCATGTATATACCTCCTCTGCTATCCCAATTTGTGCGATGATATTCCCAGCGTACCTAATCATACTTAATTTTTTGGAATTCAATGTAATTTTTTACATGGATTCACATTCATTGTATAGAGCCAGTATAAATTAGCACAAGAAGTAAATCACTCTCCATATGGAGAAATGTCCCCTTATTATATAAAGTGTAAGGTATAGGATGAATCATCTTTAACACCATAATATGAAATATGTATATTATTTCCATTTTATCAAGCATATGTACCTTAAATGATTCAGTCTAAGGTAATGATCACCCTCAAATAAATGAATTTTCTAAGGGAATACACGAATGTGTTTCTGGATGAATTTTTTGTTCTTCTACATTGAAAGGATGTTAACTTTTTAATCAAACATATACCTAGGGAGTTTCCAATATCCAAGAACCCATATAAGATGGATGTTTTGGATCTTGAGGAGATAAGGAAACTACTTTTGGAGAATATAGATAAATGGTTTATACACTCATGTTATTCAACATGGGGTGAAATTATCTTCTTTTTCAAGAATAAGGATGTTTTAATGCATATTTTCATTGATTATCAAGAGCTAAACATTGTTATGATAAAGAAAAAGTATCCTTTTCTATTTATTGATTCCCTTTTCAATCAACTATGTGGATCATAATACTTCTTCATGTTAGATATCTTGATATGATATAATCTTGTAAGATTGAAGAAGGAAGATATCACCAAGACTTCATTTCAAAGAATGAATGGGAACTATGAGTTCATAGTGATTCCATTTGGACTCACTAATGATCTATATATATTATTGTATTTGATTAATATAGTCATCAGATATTACCTAAAAATATTTGTGCAAATATTTATAGATGACATAATCCTAAAGAACATCGGAATGGATAATAATTATGAAAGTATTAGAAGTGTGAGTTATTGTTAAATAAGAATTATTCTTGTGAAATATCATCATAAGATATGGGTTATATTTGGATTCTATAAATATAGAAGCAATAGAAAGATGTGTGCAGCCAACATCAGTTACTCATATCTATAGTTACTTTGGGTTGGCTGTGTATTAGTAATGATTTTTAAAAAAATTATCATGATTCTCAAACCCTCTAGCCAAGATAACTTGGACGGGAGTCAAGTTTTCATTGGATGATGAATGCGAATAATGATTCATAGAGTTAAAAAGGAGGATAATCATTGACCATGTTCTCACACTACCCACAAGTGGAGAGAATTGATTAGTTTTCGTAGAATTGTTGAAGAAGGTATTAAGATGTGTGTAGATAAAAAATGACCAATTCATATCTTATGCTTCAAGGAAGTTTAAGGGTCAGGAGAAAAATTATCTCGTGCATGAACTAGAGTTGATATCTATATTCTTTGAGTTGAAAATATAGTGTCATTATATCGATTGGGGGATGTATTAGATATATACTAATCATAAGAGCCTAAAATATATATTCAAACAAAAATTATATTAATATGAACAAGTGATGATAGTTAGTTCTCATTAATGATTATGCCAACTCAATACACTATAATATTTGTAAATAAAATAAGTTAGTGGATTCAATATGCTTAATGGATGAAACCAATATATATTTTATGATAAATGAGTGGGATATGATCTTCATGGAATTGGAAAGGATGAGCATGAGAATAACATGAAAAGGAACATCATCAAACCTTTGAAAAATGATTTCTCAATAATATCTTATTGGAATAATAAAAGATTCTCAAATTGATCATGTGGGAATTAAAAAGAAATTGATATCTATATGAAAGGGAAAATCATTGGAGTTCAATGTTAATGAATAATTAATTATGATATTTCAGTAGAGATTATGTTTTCCATAAAATCATGAGTAAAATAATGAACTATTTAGTGATGAACAAATTTAGGCATTCCCCATTCACCCTATAAACACAACGATGTATTGATATCACTAAGAGCACTATTATTGAGACCACATGGTGAGGCAGATTAATGAATATACATCAAAGTGCCCGGTATATCAGTAAGTGAGACCTAAATGCGAGAATTCTAAGGTTATGATGAAACCATTACCCATAAAATATGGAAATGGGAAAACATCACAAAATAATTTTTCACTAGACATATAAATACATCCAAAATAAAATATTCTATTAAGAATATTTTGGATTATCTTACAATGAATTTTCACTTAATTGTGAAACAATAAGATTTCATACTGAATAAACATGCATAGATATACATCAGAAAAATGTTAAGTCTGTATTGAGCACAAATATCATATGTGTTTGATTGAGATCTAATACTCCTCCATATGTTTTAAAAATTTCTCTATAATGATCGAAACACATACCCGAACATCAATATATATTATCACCAATAATATGAGTGGTCATATTATTGGACTACACCAAAACTTGAGGACATGTTGAGGGAATTCTAAATTTACATCAAAGGTTATTGGGATAAACATATTCTACTAGATGAGTTATCATACAATAATAGTTTCTAATCGATCATCCAAATTTCTCCATATGAATCAATTTATGGGAGGAGGTGTAGAACACATGGATTTCTGGATGAAGTTAGGGAATACAAAATTCTAGTTTCTTAAATGGTCTAATAAATGGTGGAGATAGTTAAGACCACTCAACATCGCATCAATGCTACTTAGAGTCATTAGAATAGAAATGATGACAATTTCAATAGGACCTAGAGCTTTGGTTTAGAGACATGGTATTACTACAATGATTTTTATAGAATAATGTGAAGAGATTTTGGATGAAGGGGATGCATAGTCCAAGGTACATCACCACTTTTGATATCATTGATTGGATTTGGTTGGTGGCATATGAACTAGGACTCCCACCAAACCTATCATAAGTACATAATGTGTTCCATTTATCCTTCTTGGGAAATTAAATAACAACACCCAAACATGTACTCAATCAAGAGGTAATAAAATTGTATAATTACCATTCCTATGTGGATCAGTCCATGTGGATCGTAGATCATAGAGAACGTGTTTTATGAAATAATACAATTACCCTCATCAAATTGTTGTGGAAGAAACACATGTCTATAGAATCAATGTGGGAGCCAGAGTATCCAATGAAGCATATGTACCCTCATATGTTTTAGTGTGGGGAAGTAATATTTTTAGGAAAAAAATTTAAAGGTGGGAATATTTAATGACCTAAAACTATTATGAATGAAATAACACTTTTTATTTAATTAAATTCTTTATAGACATAGTAAACACATGAAGGTATTTTATTTTATTATATCCAATTAGCTTTAAATGACCACTACATATCGTTGTTGTTGATTATATATTCGTTAAATACATATTCCATGGATATTATAAATGTAATTTTTTATCAAAACAAATTTTTATACAGAAAGGAAGTGATGGCCTCAACCAATAGGATCACACTATATGAAACCAATTTATCTGATTTTTTAAGTGAGATAGATTTTCTGGGATTCCCCCAAGACCAACCCCAAGACTAGATCTAAGAACTTAACCATGACAGAAACCATCTACTAGGGATGTTCAAACCCATCAAGATCACATTCCAAACTATTTTTACCAAAAAACCAAATAAATGCCCCACCATCATGCATCTTACTATTAATGAATATGATCATGTATCAAAGGTATTTTTATAATGACTCTATATATAGTAAGACATACATTATTTTTTGTTAAATAATTAATATATTTGCATCTGATTATTGTGACATTTTAAATAATTTTTAAAGGACCAATTTTATTTTTCGTTGATATTAAATTTCAATTAATGAATTATAATGGATTTTTAAAAAATTAAAATTTAATTGAATATTATTATTACATAATGTTTAACAAATATAAATAATCTTATTATTTATATGATATAAAATGTAATTTTCAATCGGATTTGAAAACTTTTATTGTCAAATTATAGTCTTTTTAAATAAATTTTGTTCATTATATTTAAAAAAAAATTATAATAATTATAGAATTATTTTTGATAAAATGAAAATTATTTTTTAATCTGATCAAAAAAATTATCTAAATGGGAATTTTTCATAATTCTTCGAGACATTAAAATTTTCACATAAGAATTTAATACCGTATGAATATATTTTTTGTGTTATAGAATCATAATGACTAAAATGTGAAGTAATAAGTAATATAAATATGATCCATGATAAAAAAAATTTCAAATAAATATAATACAATTTTATTATTTTTTTATTTATTTTGTAAATCTAACATGAATACTTTATTACTGATAATATATTTTATGATTCTAAAATCATATTGTAAAGTGTGTGACTCACTTATACATCACTATGGGTAATATATTATTTATTTCAGCACATTACCATCTAAAATAATAAATGGAATTCCTAGTTCCAAATAACATCATAAGAAATTATGGCATGGTTTGTTTTTTTTGTGGATATTTTATAATATTGATACCAAAACAAAAATAATAAGGAAACATCCCTTTTTTCTTTTTTAATCCTACGAGATCCCCTATTTATCTTCCCAAAAACACCATGGATCATATCATTACTCTTCCAACCACTCCCTAGACCCCCCCAAGTCACCCAATACTTCCAAAAATCCCATGAAAATCCTTCGGAGTTATACAAACATGCAAGGGATCCTCCAATGCATCTCCTCATTTAAATTCAATAACATTATTTGTAATTGGTCAACATGATTTAAATATATTATAATTTATTTAATTTATAAAAATTCACACATATTAAAATTTATTTTATTTTAATTATTTTTTATTTTCCCTGACTCATTTTGACCTTTTTAGGCTATTATTATGCATAAATTTTGAAAGGGATTATTCTCGACTATTTTTAATCAAGAAAACATTTAAATTTTATTCTTATTAATATAAATTATTATCATGATAGTATATAATCTTATATATCTCCCTTAGTGTAAATTTTATGTATAATTTTCTATACCCCCTTTAACTCTCATTAATTATCCTATGATCCCTTTTGTATACCCATTACCATGCCAAAAAATAGCAATGTTTCTTTAATTTTTTCATGTTTCATCATTACTGTATGCCTTATATTTATAATTTATAATATGGAATATTTTTTACCATGTCAATATTTATTCCTATTTTATATTTATGGGATGAGATACCCATTTATCTCACTTCATCTAACTTTTATGAATCCTTATGAGAGGTTGTTATGCTACCAAAATATCACTGTGATTTTCCATATCAAACCGATTATGTATTGAAGATCATGAACATTTATTATCAAGGTTATTCACATTAATTAACATATAATATTAATTGGGGACTTAATTGTATGTATTCCAAAAAATTTAAACAAGTAATAAATTGTGGTGGTGAATTATTCCATGTTGTATAATCTATGTGGAATACTTAAGCATGAGAATGAAATGACTGTAATCAGTGCACCCATATAGCGCTTCAATTAATTGGTTAATTTTTGGTATGAAGATACATAATGATAGTATAGTGGTGTATCTAATTCATTTATGGGACCTTTTCCACCATGGTATCATGGTGGAATATCCATGACCTATGTGTATGATTTAGGGTTTTTTATTTTTTCTATATTTCCAATATTTCCTTTATTATTACAATTCTATATAATTCCTCATAATTTATGTTTATTATTCATATTTTTATTACAAAACATTTATATTAATATTGTAAAACATTTTTCATATTCAATTTTTAACCATTACATATTCCCTTAATGGGCTTTATATCTCACCCCATTTTTATGCTTGTCCCCAAGTTTTCCCCTGTAGTTTTATGTTCATAGGAATATTATGATCATGTAAATTAAGTGCTCAATAATATTTTGTATCCCATGTTAGAAGGTGTTATATTATTTAACTATTTCAAAAATACACTAGTCATCTCAATAGTTTAGGGGGTAATGAGTGTACATTTATGTAATAAATAAAGAATCAATATGTAATAAAGGAGAGGGTTATTATGTGTTGTTTCTAAAAAGGACTTGCGCTGTTTAATCATGAAAATGAAAAATTTAGATAATTTACATCTAGTCAAATAATGATCCAAGAGAAGAACCACCAAAACTACGATATGGAACTGGATGCATTGATCTTCATATTTAATATTTGGAAGCATTATCTCTATGTGGATAATTGTAACATATATCCAGATCAGGAATTCATCATGTATATATTAATAAACAAATATAAATATGTGACAATGAAGGTTTTTATAGATAATATAGGATGTTTATTTTTCAAACTATTTCCATCATGAAAGGGAAAACAATGTGGATTATTCATTGAGTAAAAAGAATCATAAATCCATTTCCATGATAACAATTGAATGGGATCCAATATTATTAAAAATGAAAAGGATGATCATCGGAATACAAAAAAGGGTCGTAATATTATCTTTATCAAATAACATATTAACCATCCGTCCTTGAGTGCATCCAGGCAGGCCAAAAATAATATCAAGAGATCCTATAAAATTTGGTGAATATTGAAAATTTCTAATATGCAATGGGTGGAGGTATATAGTATAGATCCAAATTATGGGTCTTATAAAACACATAACCAAATACATAACATTAGGATAATTCACATTAATCATTCTTGTCAATTAATATTGGATTAATTAGGATTTATAAAAATATGAAGAAAATGATTTTTGGGAAATAAATAAGGGAAGATTAATGAATTTGTATCTCGATGATTGGTCATTAAAAAAAGTAATGAATGAGTGAAATATATCTAAGGGTATGATAAAACAATATCCTATACTATTATGGAGATAGAAAGTATAAAAATAGATATCTTTGCAAGACACCACATGACATATAATGGTAAAAATGACTTCTGGTTGGTAATATATATCCTTAAAAAGTTAATGCACTTCATTATTATCAAGGATATTTATCTCTTGACCCAAAAAAGAAGATATAAATAATATATAAGATCATACAAAATAGATTAACACTCTAAATTATATCTGATAATTATTATTTGATTACCTTGAGGATCTAGAGGATCAATCATCAAGAGTTGGATACAATGTTGAGTATCAGAACAACATATCACCCTCATGTGGACGGTTAGTCTAAAAGAACCATAAAAAATATAGGATACTGTGAGATCATATTGAATCAATTACTATGGTTGTTGGTATATTAATATTACCCATATCTTGTTCTTATAAATTTTTTTATCATTATATTTTTCAAATGAAACCTTATATTGATTTAAATGAGAAGTGGTGTTAGACTACAATATGATGGGATAACCTTAGAGAGAATAATATAATGGGACCAGATCATATATGAGATATGATTGAGAGGGTTCATAACATTTAATTTAATATTAAATCCAAAAAATGTTGATAGAATATAAATTCATAAACACATCAATGAAACCTATTTTTGTATATTAGATATAAGGGGTTCATTTCTATAACTTCATGTAAGAAATTCATGAGGATTAAAAATAAGGGAGTGTATAGACCAAGATACATCATCCCCATTGAGATCCATTGTCACATAAAATATAATGACTATTAACTATTACTCTAACATAACATATCTTATGTAAATAATGTGTTCCATGTATCCCTATTGAAAATGTACATCTAATATATTTAAAATGTTATGAAATTATACAAGGTATACTTAAAAAATATTTTTCATATGAGGGGTATTCTGTGATGATCTAATATCATAGATACAATGTTTTATGGTAAAAGAAAAATCACCTATTAGAAGTACTATGTCATAACCGCAAGTTTGATTAAAAAACATTAGATCTATAAACTGTTTTGAAATACATGTATCTTGACCTATATTTTGTATACAACAAAATAATATGGAAATGTCTTTTATAATAGGGAGGAATGTAAATTCTAGAACTATTATAAAATAAGTTACCCATTTGAATGAATAAATCATTTATTATGTAATATAGTTATTGAAAATAGAATATTTACATTTTTTATTATGAACTAATTATATAAAATATAATCTATGATTTAAAACTCAATTAATGATCTTATCCATTGAAAATATAACCCTTTTACAATGAATTTTATGATCCATATATATCAAGGGTCCTAATAAAGTCTACTTTATATGGACGTATGAAGCGATATCCTTGACTAGCAAGATCATACACTATGAAGACCATTTACAGAGTATTTTGAGGGATATTGAATTATTGGGCCTAAAAAATTACCATGCCCAATATGACATTGAAAAGAAGAAGCTAAAGAGAAACTACTTCTTAGATAATTTCATGATTATCGAAATCACAGAGAAAACAATGTTCACTAAACAACATGAATAATGAACCACTACCCCACACATTACCATTAGGGAATACTATGATGAAATAAGGGCTTGTGAATATAGAAACTTGTGACACAAACCTGTATATATTATTTTAAAATAGTGATGTCATTTAACCATTTTTATCACATTAAAAGTGGTCATATAACAAGTTTAATAAAACATATATTTTGATACAAAAAATAAATATTTTTGGGAATTAATAATTTTCAAATAAGAAATAATATTGATAAATACAATAATATTGAAATAAGATGTATTTGATAATATGGTATTATAATGTAATTTTTATTTAAATATAAATGTTAATATTTTTTAATGAATCACATTATATATTTTACATCTATTTGATACTTGTTAATTTCATATAAACTTATATTTTTTCTATAAATAATTTTATTATTTAAAATTTTGAATTATGAAATTTATAAGTACTAATTTATTAAGTAAGTGAATTTTTTAAATCCATCATATTCAAATTATCTGATTATTGTTTCTCAAAAATTTTTGCGAAATATGAAATATTGGTTAATATTAATAGGTTATAAATATACAGACCAAATTATGGAATTATAATAGCCCAATGTTATGTAATTTTTTATATAAATGGAATAAATCACCAATTATAGGTTTAAACATTCATATTTTATGTTTTTTATTTTCTTAATTTTATAAACCATTAATGAATAATTCAAAATCTATTTATATTTTTAGGTTTAAAAATTAATTTTTAGGAACATGTCTAACCTCTGCATTGAAAATTTTATTATTTAATATAAAATTTTTATTGAACATATAAAATGTTGAAAATGATAATTTTTTTAGAATACATGGGAAAAAATACGTATCTGATTGGGGTTTTGAATATTTTATCACATAGAGGACAAAACCCATGTTTAAAAATTAATTAACAATTCAACTTTATTTTTGAATAAATACACACCCAAGAACTCACTCTACTTCACTCAAACCCATTTAGATTAAAATTTATCTATATATTCACCTCTAATGGCTTCCAATGGTCTTTATAGGATCCTAGGATTTTCCTACAAATCATTTATATGTTTTCTCTCAAGTTAAGGGATCATCTACTCAACCTATATATTCATGTGGATTGTATTATTATGTCTTTTTAATTTTAAAATAATCAATTTGGAATGTGTTTTAAAACATCAATTTTATGATTTTTATTATTTAATTATTTTTACTGTGAACCTTTAAATATTATTTGACCCTTTAATTAATATTTATGTATACCCAATATGTTGTCAGGATTATATGTATAATTTCCATGCTAAACATTTTGGCACTGAATACCCATCCACAATTCCACTCAATTTTATTCACATATATTTTACTATAATACAATATATTGGACTTCCTTGTATGTAAAACACCCTCCTTAATATTTATGTAATATTTAATAAAAGGAACTCATATATTTCATGATCTATGTGGCATACAAATTCATGTATAATATATTAATTTGACAAGTGGGTCCTGATTTGTATATACCTCATTTCATGGGGTAAATTTATTTTTTCGCATGATTTTTCATATATAGTTCATTGGATATTATCAAAATAATAGTATTTTCAGATGTCCCTGTAGTTAGACAAGACTTATCATTATGGTATCATGTTTTATGTTGTCTACCCATTCCTGTGATACATTGATGTTATATTTATATATCATGATTCATTGTTATTGATTATCATTATCAACCATTTTGGACACCATGATATGAATCGTGATTAAAATGTATTACTTTCAATATATTATCCTTTGATTATTACCTAATGGTTATTTATAATTAAAACCTTTTTATGTACATCCTCATGTTATCCCATATATTTTTGAAATTGATATAAATTTTTATGAGAATGTTAAGATGTTTTTAAAAAATGTTATTTAATATCTATTTCATGATGTGGTTTAATATATCTAGTTAACCTAATATATTAGGCCTTTAGGAATATTGATATCGTGTTATGTGTTTCTTTATGTAATAACTCATGAATATTGTTTTATTAAATACAAGGCTTGTCAAAATTTCAATACTCTTTATATCTTATGAATTCTATGATGAATATAACATTTATGGTCATGACACTCCTGATGAAGTTTCTTCATAAATTAAATAATAATAAATATTCTATCATGTAATAATTTCATAGAGTTCCCATTTTTCCATCCATCAATGATATCCCCCCAATTGAGTTTTGAGGTAATAGTAAGAAATCTGGATCTGTCCTATGAGAATCCTTAAAATGGTCATCCAAATCAAGAAGATGAGATATAAGATGGAAATTTCCAAATTCATCTTTCTTAGTTAAAATGATGTTTATATTTATTATTATATCCATAAATTTAATCCACTCAATATCTTCATTGGGTATTTTATTTTTTGATATTCGAAGCAAAGAATCTAAGAAAAAATTTGATTTTCTTGGCGTATAATCCATTTCAATGTAATTAATATAATGGAATTCCATAAATAACCATTTTCATAGTGTTATATCCATTTATGAAAATATACTCAACCTCTTACCAAGTAGATAATGATTTCATGTTTATTAAAGTATTAACTATTGTAAATAATTTCATATCATGGGTTCGAAAATTATTTTCATGTATTTGAAACAGTTGTGATACAATTTCCAGTACATGATATCCTTTCTTGAGAACATAACCAAGTCCATATATATTTGAAAAAAATAAATATATTATAATTACTAGTATTTTGATGAAAAATAATCGTTGAAAATGTTTTTCATGATTGACTTTCACAATGAATTGAAAACAATACTCATTCAAGTGGAATGGAGTTCAGTTTTCGACAAGAGTTTTCATTAGAGATAATATCCATGAGATGTCCCATACAATGAGATGATAGTGACCAACTAATTCAACAATGTTTCATCTCATGTTTAATTTTTTGGATGTTCCCAAGAGATAATTTCTTCTATCAATACATGTTCTACTAATACTCTATTGTGATAAATGACATGGTTAATGAAAATATATTCTTATATCTATAAACCAAATTTAGATAATTTTTCATATAACTATTGGTCCCTCAAAATGGTCAACACAATCTATAACCATTATTTTTTTTATATATTTTAGAAAACCCAATATTTTCATCCATAGAATCCTTAATGGAAGATCCTAGATACTACTATATGTCATGATGTATCAATGCCATGAAAACCACTATCTTACTTGTAGTACCAAATGTCCTGAACACACACATGTTTTTATTCCCCAACCATTTTCAAAATATATAACATCCCCACCCATCCTGTTTCCTTAGGCTGTTAAGGATAATATACTGACCTTAGGTGACTCCCATATTACAACACATGTTGTAAATATATTCCAAGGGCATCATAATCATTTTGGTGATAATTTTCCATGAAAAAAACATTGATCCTAAAATGAGAAAATATTAGAAACCAACCAAACTATATGATTCATTTGTATAAAAAAATTTGATATTAAATGAAAAAGATTAAAATAAAAATATCAGAGTAGTAGTAGTAAAAAAATTATAAAACAAGGGTCAAGACAAAAAGGAAATCTAGAAATAAATTCTCTAATGTTTCATCACTCAAATTAGTCTAAAATAAAATATTTTTTATCTAACTATATCATAGGGAAGAACATAATGATGATCCACTACAGAAGTACAAGACCATTATTTTTCTTGTGTCATCAACACCAGTCTCATTATATACACAAATGTTTACATAAAATGGGTGAGTAATAATAAATAGTAGGGTTTACATAATAGAGTTTCCATGCATTAATCAAGGACAATAAACATGTTACCTTCCAATTTATAAAAAATATAGATTAAGAATATCAAAAAAATATTACCATATGAAAATTGTTTAATTAAAACAATTGAACTAAATAATTTTTTAATTTTTTATCTTCTACATCAAATATACATATCAAATATTTCACAAACACACAGATAAATTCAAAATAAAAATCACATTACACATGAGTTATTATATTTTCTTCAACATGTAAGCACAAGGTTTATAAACAATATTCATTTCTTATCTAGAATGAGTAACAAAATATTTCTCAACATGTCCACTCATAATGCTACTTGATTACATGCCACTGTTTATGCCAATAATAAAGTCAAGAAAACCATTCATTAAAAAAATATATTTTAAAAAAAAAATTATTTATAGGATTCTTTAGAATATATATAAAAACCATTATTCCATAACTTTAAAAAAAATATCTGAGAAAAAATGCATTATAGAAAAAAAATGGTACTATTAAATACCCAGAACCGATGATTTTCATCCCAATAAAACTAATGGGTTTTCGATTAAAAATCCATTAATATATATTTAAAAATATGCTCCATAAAATTATAAAAACAATTGACAGATGGAAACTCATCCTATATCACAATGGGGGAAAAGTAGGAACTAAAATGAAAGACCTCTTTTTATTAGATAGAAATCACATACCTTAAATAAATCTAGTAAAAATCAATTAAAAAACAACATATATCATATATATATGCATAAAATATTGGATATAATAATTGATGAGATAAGATATGAGAATATATAATGATAATTGGAGAAAACATTTCATACGATTGATTATAGAGATATAACACCCTATGATATGTTTTAACATCCTATAGAAGAAAAAAGAACATTCAAGAACTCTTTTGGAAGGAGAAGACATTTATAGAATTATATAAGAGGATATAAAATATAGTTTCAAAACTAAAAACTATGTTATACTGTAAATTTGAGAGAAAAATTTCTTGTCATATTGTTAGGATACACTGTCTAGGAAACTGGAAGCATACCACAGTCTCCTATATACCTCTCTAAGGGTCTACTCACATGGTTTGATGAACTAGACACCAACCATTATTTTTCCTGCTATGTCTAACTACAAATTTGTATCTTTCAACTTCATGAATTTTCCATACATGCACAAATCATGTTCCTACCTAGTGACTTTGAGTATCCCATATATGAATTATTAGAAATCATTATGGATATTTTTAAATATTCTCAATATGTAAACCCATAAAATACATTCCAAAATGCTCCAAACCTATCTAGAATATCATAACACTCACCCCAGATATTTTATAAATTTAAAATAAATAATAAATGGGTAATTTTCTTAAAATAGAGATTTCAAAATTGAATAGTAAAAATATTAATCAAGGCTATGGTAAATATCAACAATAATAAATATGAAACTATAGAAAAAATAGAAGAATGGAAAGAATTTCTTGGGGATCATCGGTGTTTTAACTATCTATAATTTTATTAGTATTACTTTTTATAAACCACCTTGAAATAGTCAATAATTAAATATTTAATGATGTGATCATTTTATTCACGAAATTATCAACTATTTTAATAAATTTATATTTTTGAGGTGTTATTTTAATTGGAAGTATTTTTTCTTAGGGTGAAGTACAGTTTCGGTTTTTTCAAGAGAAAAAATTATTTTTCTACGATAGTTTTTTTTGGTATTTTTCTATTGTGATAACATTTTATGGGAAGTTGGGAATGTTCAAATATATGAGTGTATACCATATTTTTTGTGTTTTTAAATTTTTTATAGTTAAATAGTAGTGGATGAAATGACAACTAGTTATACAGCTTCCAAAACATTTAATTAATTAAACTCCTTTACTAAATGGAATGTATAAATAAATATATGTGTATATATAAAATAAATCAATAAAATATTATAGAAATTTTATCTTTCACACATTAATAAAAATTTTATTACATAAAATACAACAACTATAATTTACACCATACTTAAAAAAATTTCATGTTTCCTAAAATTTAATCAAAAAATGGATCCTATATACTACACTGATCTTTATGCCCCTCACCCTCCATTAATCAATTATGTTAATACACATCACCCCCATCAATATAAAATTTCGTTTCTATATGTCTTTAAAGTAGTTAATTACATAGTAATATTGAAAAATTTAAATTCATTACAAATGAAATAAAATGTGATCAGAATTTAGTTTAATTGTTGGTTAAATAATGAATTGGAATATTGGTAACCATGAAAATACCATGAATTATCATAAAATATGATATCCATAGGTGAGTTAGAAGATATGGGAAATAGTGTGGCATCTAAAAAAAGTATTTTATTATTGTAATATATGATATCCTCTATTGAGTATGACATCCTCTATATTAAATACTATGATTTTTAATAAATAACTAGTATTAATAAAATAATATCTCATCATTTAGGATTAAATCATTAATATAATGAAATACTACATCAACCGTTACACATTGGGGTCACATTATAATAACCGTGTACATCATTAATTATACCCATATAGATAATGACATAAATGACTAAACGTTATTCAAAAACAAGAAATCTACAAACCTAAATTATAATATTTTTATTATATAGTTTGTATAAATTATCAATTAACAAAACTACATCAATTGTTATATGAGTAGAAATATTCAACATCCCAAGATTCATATTAATTACAATAATTTTCTTATAAATTATTTAAAGTATAAATATCAAATCAGTAGTTATTTATAAAATTATAAATAATTTACTCAACTTATTCATACTTCATATCCTCTTAAATTAATTCTAAATAGATATTATGATATCAATAATAAAGTAAATAATTCAATAAAAAATCATTAAAGTTATAAAAATATAAAATTTTCTCAGGGTAAATTACAGTATTTTAGTAATCTATAAAATATTCCACATGTTTTGATCACAATCCTTATTTATACTGAATAACTAAAACAATTATTTTAGTATTATGATGTTTATTTTTTTAATCAATTAATGAACTATTTTTATTAGTGAATCTAAAGAAATATTTAAATTCATTGGACATAGAATATTTATAAAAAATAATTAACTACTAAAATGTGAATTTTATGTGTAAATTTATGTAATTTACCAATCATTCCATGTATTTTCTGAGTTATCTATTTCTTCAGTATAAGTAAAACCTTTTAATGCATGTGTTTTAGGATAAATAATATGCTATCAAAAAATTGTTCAAGGAATGTGATGGATTATCAATTGTGTCAAAGAAGAAGAATGGGAAACCTCCAAAATTGAGAAATTACTATTACTGAACCTCTTCAAGTGCATAATACATACATAAAAATATTCCATGAATTTCCTAATAAAACAATAATCATTTCATTTATTAATATAAAAAAATTCATTGAATTTACTGATATAAAAACATAAAAATGATATTTATATTCTTTTTTTCATTTTTTTAGTAAGTTCTTCTATTAATATTATATCTTTTTCATTAGTTAATTATATTTATTACCCATCATCCCTCATAAGACTAGAATTTTCTACATCACAGTGTACCAACAATTATATTTGTTATTATTAATATTTTTCACCATCTCAAGTTATTTCACCTCTATCACCCATATTATACATGTATCTCTATTTCATCTGGAAAAAATAATTAACACATAATAAAATATTTTATCTACATAATATATCTTTTTTTTCTAGGGAATCCATAAATTTTGGATCGTATTCTTTCCTCTCAAATGTATCGATCATTTGTGAAAAATATATAAATAAATTGTAATTTTCCTTTCTTAATACGCTAGTTAATATTGATCTAATTACATTTATATAAAATAATTGGAATCATTCCATGATAATTATACTCTATATTATAAAATAGATTGTTGTAGTAATCATTATATACAATTATGAATACCCCACAACATTATCTTAGTAATACTTCCTTGGAAAAAATAGAACAAAGCATAAAACAACTAATATTTTAGGTATTCAATCTCCTAGATTGATTTAAAGGAAATTGATATACAACCATCAGATAATAGGATATTCAAGATCGATTATCAACATTAAATACTTATATAATTTGATACAAAATTATTTAAATGAATTAGATAATTTTAAAAATATTCGAACATTGTAAAATATTAAGTAATTATATTAGGTGAAAATCATTCACCAAATTCAATGTTAACAAATTATTTATCTCTATAAATTTATGATTTTATCTCATAATCTATATTTTTATTTTTTTCATAATAAATTTGACATATAAATCACAAATATTAGAATTGAGTTTAACATATTTATGGCCAATTTTTATTTTCTTATCTGTCAATGAATATGAATATATGCTTCTGTCTACTGAACCTAATGTCCAAATCATTTTAGACACATTAATTAACAAATTTTTTGTTTTATATTCATTGAAACGTAACACTCAATTCAATATTGTATCTATTTAATATAAATAACATGAAAAATGTGTTTATGTACTCTTTATCAAGGTAACTTTCTACTATTGTACCTTCTAGATGAGATTTAATATTTTATAAGACATAGAATAACCAATATATATAATGATAAAAAGTAATAATTTAATCAAAAAGGGCTTCAAATAATTTTTATTAATATTAAAAAATTTCAATTAAAAAAATATTAATGTTAAATTACTCTACATGGGGTACATCCAATGATTGTGTACAGTTACATCAAGTATTGACTATTCAGTCAAATTCATCTCATGATGAATCATCATTATGAATGTTGACTATGGAAATATTGTCTATAAATGAAATACGATTAATATAATTTTTTATTCAATTTTATCAATTCATTAGGGGTAATATATTCCCTCAAATATTTATAATGAAGGTGAAAAATTATATTAGAATAGAGGTTATTTTTTCATGTATCAAATTATGAATTTCCTAAGGAAATAATTTCTCTATAAATAAATTTGAGTTCTATATTATCAATCCAAGAATCTTATGTATATATGAATCAATACAACATGAACTTTTACACCAATACCCTTCATGGAATTTAACATTTTTAAATCATCAATGGAATAATACTTTGGGATGATTTTTCATTGTGAAAATAAAAGTATGACACTTATCATTACCATTTTTTCATATATCATATTTCATATTGATTGTTTATAAGTACTTATGAATATATAAAATATCTTTTGATATTTACTAATAATTAATATATTTAACCAATATATTATTACAGAAATTATTCTAAACGTTCATAGTGTCTTGATTATTACATAACAAATAAAATTATCATTACGGAATCATGAAAAATATGATCAATTTTTTTACAATTTTTTCTTAAACTACAACAAATTAAATTATAACTATTGTTATACATTTATTCATGTGAACATAAATTGAAAAAATTTACCAATCATTTATAATTCGTCAAAAATATGTAGTCGTGATAATAATTTATGTGGAAGCATAAAATTAGTTTTTCACTTGTAATGTTACATGTTAAAGAAAATTTGTGAGATGTATCGAGGAATATATCATGAAACCTAAAAAAGTTTTTTTAAAATAAAATCTTGGTTTATATTCAAAACAAATTTTATAAATTAAACGATCCAAACAACTGTGTTTATTCGAACTATACAAATGATCTATTTGAGGAAACTCAATAATTATCCACATATGGGTAGCATTAATTTTTTTAAAATATTTATTTATGGATGAATTTTATTTTTTATAAACCATTGATCCATAATTATTATTTTCATTAAATAATATTATATCGTAAGACTTGAATTTTATTTTTAGGAATTTTATTTCTTGGAATAATCAGCAATATGAAGAATATATTCAATTTCATACACATAAGTGAGGTATATTATATGGGAAGAAAATAAAAATATAAATGGAATAATTACTAATTATTCTCATAATAGGACTTAATAACTCAAATTCAAATCCCAAATGTACAACTCAAATAGAAAATTTCAAATATGGATGTAACAAATTGATGGTCATCCATACTATTGAATCTATTGAATGTTTTATGAAGTCATCACTACTATAAAGAAAATATTTCCACATTATACAATCAATGGTTTTAAATGTCATATAGATTATTTTGAACTATGGTATAAATTGAATTTAATGTAAAACCTTTCAAAAAAAAATTATTTTCCTATTTTTTATTAATATAAAATTTCAATCAAGAATTATTATTAATTCATTTCCATCTAGACGGACAAAATATTTTACACTTTTTTCTATTTTAACAGTATTTCCAATAAATAATAAAATCATTAGAACAAGTGTGTATCTTCCTAAAATTGAGTAAAATATTTAAAATAATATTATTCATTTAATAAAAGGATACATGGATATTTGATTTAGAAAAATCAAAACAAAAAATAAAAATATCATGGGTATTATATTTTTTTTAATTCCAAAAAATTATTTTTTGTAGAAAAAATGAAACATACGAACACAGAAAATATCACTCATATACATCATAACTATCCAAAACATATAATCTAGAAAACACAATTGTATTCATGGATGTGTTTCTACTGTACTTGTTTCATCATTATCATCTATTAAGATGTTTTCATCATGAATGATGTTTAATGTAGTTATAATATATTAATTAATATATACAACACCAATAACTGAATCAGCTGATGTGTTAAATTATTGAAGGAGTTTCCCTATAATTATTAAATCATAATTTATCCCATTCTAAATTTCATTATGATCTATCAGAGTATTAACATTTTAATTTTGTTTATATGTATAGCTGGTAAATATTTATATAACCATAGTTTTTAAATGAAAAATTCAACACATATAATGTGGAAGAAATTATTTTAATATCATGTTATCAAATAATTAATCTCTATTTAATCAATATATGAATTTTTAATTTGGACATTTACATTTTATTTTTCTATCTATGTATTTATTTTCAAGAAAAAATCTAAAAACATGTTCAAACATGAAACATACTTAGACGGGTTTAGAGGTAAGGAAAAAAACATGTATCCATATGTTCTTGACTTCTTACACAATGAAATGTAAATTATAGTTGTATTATAATATATAAAAATAGCATATATTAACATTAAAAAATACAATAAAAAATTTAATGATAGTATTAACATATAAGGACACACAATTTATCCATTCACCTGAAATTTTATTAATAAAATTATATTGAAATATAATATAGCCAATTGAATAGAAAATAAATAAAATTTTAGATTTCATTCACTCTATTTATACACAAACACTCATTTTGTGATTTATTTTCTCATTTATAACATTAAAATACACTATAACATAACCAAATATAACTAAAAACTACTTCAATTACAAATAAATGTATTTTTAATTGATTTAATAAATTATAAATATTTTAATTATATCATCATTTAACTAGTTAAAATTTTTGGTTCAAGTAATTTAACTTTCCATGCCATAAAATTTTCAAATATAATGATTACCACTTATTAATTCATTCAAAATATATCTCAATTCATAAAACTCAACTCTCAGACTGTTTTGTTAACAATAAAATTTCAAACACAAGAGTTTTTCAAATTTTTCATAAAATAATCTAAATAAATATCATTGTGTCTATGTAGTCTCATATATCAAACTAGAGTAACATCCAGCATAAAAAATAGGCCCCAAACATCCCCAAATAAACAAATAATCCATAAATCAAATGAACTACAAAAATTTAATGAGAATTAGAATAGGTAAATTACCAAACCAATGTCGATTGAATAATTATTCCCAAAATAGAGAACAAAAATAATTTCATATAATCAGTCAAAATGAATCTAATAAAGCCTTCCCCAAATCAAAGAGATGGTGCTATTTTGTATATTATCTGAGGTAATTATAGTGGGTATATAATATTGAGTCTATGAGGGAGGAAAGTCTACCATTGAGTGACATCAAAGGGGAAGTCAAGAGGATATTTGAAGTAGAGAAACATTGAGGGAAGGGTGAGTAGGGACCATCATTGAACAGAGGTTCGGGGAGTCTGAGAAAGATATAGTGTCTTGGAACTAAAATCAATTATTACTGAGGTGGAGTTTGAGTATGAGGTTCATATGGGATCTACGACCGAGGATGATAGAGAGGAGTGTAAAACTTTTATACATTTCTTCTAAAAAATATATAAACTATTTGAAATAAACAATCTATGAAATACATCTTAGAATTATTTCATAGTAGTTCTAAACAAATTTTACTCTAAATACCAAGTAAATTGAAATATTATTGATAACAAAAGTGAATGTAATATAGTATTTTAATTTATTAGTGGTATTATAAAACCTTATTAAAACCATCATAATTTAATACATATCACATAGTTAGAAAAAAATTATAAAAAAATTATGTAATATGTTATTATGTGAATAGTAATAAAGATAAATATAAGTCACATAATTATACTATAATAACCTTCTGGGAAAAAATATGAAAAATATTCCATGAGTGAGATGAATAAATAGGGATAAATAAATAATAATGGAGTGATGTAGATACACCATATTGATTAAAATAATATTGGAGACCTTGGTGTTCTAAAAAAAATAGGTGAACCAATACAAATATATAAATACTTGATGATAGAAAATTATTAAGTAAGAAAATTTTTTGATGATTCAAATTCTAAATACATTGTGGAGATAGAGGTTTATATTAATTGAAAAAGGAGAGATATAAATGAAATTGTTAATGTAATTTTTTTTTTTAATATTACCACTAAAAATATCATTTCTATATACAATGTTGTCCTAGAACTAATAAATATACTAGATGAATATGAAAATATCATGAGAAAATTCAACGGCATGGATATTAATTTTTTAGTTATGTTGAAGAAAAATAAAAATTATCAAATGGAGGAACTAATGTTATTATGTATTTAAATTATTCTCCTATGGTAAGAATGAATTATATTTTTTATATATATAGATCTCCATTTATAATAGTAGAAGAATTCCAAATAGATATATGATTATAATTACATATCCTAAAAAAGATAATAATTCCACATCTTCTTTTTTGACAATGTTGTTGAAATTACTAATTGAAAATTGGTGTCGATAAGAAAAATATTTATAATGATCAAAATGGTATATTATTGATAAAGGAGAAGAATCATATGATAGAATATACTCAGAAGAATAAGTGTATATCAAATTAAATGAAAACACATTCATAGTATTTTAAATAATATATTTTTAACTAGAGAATATTCCAATCTGATGTAATTTATTGGTAATTATAGTGTTTGGTAACAAAGAGTATGTGGGATGGTATAATTTTTCATATTCCAAATCTAATAGATGTAACTGTTCTAGGTGGAGTAATTTTGTGTGTCCTTGTGATCAACTAAGAAAATATTTAAAGGAGAAGGGTGATTTTTTATATTCATTTTATGTTATTTGAGAAACTTTTGAGGGGTGTGGTCAACCAAATAACACTTCCAAAAAATGAGTAACCATGATAATTGAGTAATCAATAAAGAAAATTCGATATACAGCAATAAAGAGAATAATTATGATTATGTAAATGTGGTTGACATGGATTCTTTGTTTGAAAAGGTGGAGATTTCATAGATACATTACAGTGTATTCTCATCACAATGTACTAACAAAAAATGTATTTATAGATATGAACAGATAAGAATGACGCACTACCACTATGTTAAATTATTTACCACTCAAAATTAATGTAGATTGATACAAAATTTTTTGTTAGAATAAATACAACTAGGCTATCATTATAGTTGTGTGCAAGAAAAATATTCAGTGTTTCTCATGTTTCTAATAATTGGAATTAGGTGATATTTTAGAAGGATATATGTGACATAATGTGTTTTATATATTCTATAATTAAGAATAAAGGAGATTAACATACGAAAAAATAATATATATTTCTAATGAAAATAATTCATGTTGAATGAGAAAGAAAGTGGAGAACTTACAATGAAATTTTGTAATGGACATTTGGTGAAGTATAAAGTAACTAAAAATTTCATACGATACACTATGAGATATCTACCAAATCTACAATGTTAAAGATTAAAAAGATGTATAATAATCCCGAGGTTAAATATGGTGAACAAAAGTAAAATGTTAGTGGAAATAAATTTAATGAATCCTTTTTACATAGTGACTCGAATGTGTGTAGACCGATATTCATAAATCCAACAAATGAATATATGTAATATATAACTTTTTCTTATTTTTATACATGTATGAATAAATTATATTATAAATAGTGTAAATAAAAATATGTTCTGAAATTATAATAATTTTAATTTATTTTTTAAAATAAAATAGGGAATATTTTCAAAATATACCGATTTTGTAATGAATCTAAACATAATAAATAGTCATTCATGATATATCATGATAGAAGAGCGATGCAAAAATAATATTGATCTCTATACATATCCAAAAAATGGATTCACCGAGTGAAGGAATCAAATTTTGGGGGGAAATTAGATGAACAATTCTATTAAATCTTGTAACATAAAAATTATTTTTGGAGACAAGCCTCAACTAGTATTTTCTACAACATCAATCACATCAAACCTTAATCTAGTTATATAATTAAATCATATGATTTTTAGTTCATGAAGAATATATTATTGAGGAATTTTCATGTGATTAGAAGTGAATTTTATATAATGATTGAAGGAAATCATATCGGTATCTTCAACGAGAGAGTTGAAGAAGGAAAATTTCATGGTTACACACTATATTGAAGACATTATCGATGCTATAATAAGAATTACCTGTATATTTTAAAAAAAATTAATAATTTTCTGGTAATAAAAATATTTTTCAATAACCATTTCAATTGATGATTATAATAATGAAACTGGAGTGGTGGGAAAACATGTGAGTATTCAATATGATCAAGAAACGTTTCATAAATATTTGAATTATTATCAAAATTATTTTCATAATGAAGTTTTAATAAGATGATGTTTAATGTTTTACAAACATAATAAGATTATTATTTTTATTATATTTTTATGGATAACAATAAATGAACTATAAACCTAATGAATCTTGAGAACTCACAATCAAACCAATATTCTTCTATATAATGAATGAAAGAGTGTTGATAAAAACATGAAATGAAGGAATTGGTATGTAGATATTATAAAATAATTCATCCAAATTGAGAAGAACGAATCTTGAAAATTGGTGACACATTCCAACAAAATAATGTGATTTTGATAAATTGGGTTCACTGCAATATGATCTTTGATAAATTTTTTGTAGCAAAAAATAATGATTATATAGTTTGTAAGAGATACTCTAAAATTGAATGAATTAATTTTTATGATATTATTTATTCATTTCCCAATGTTTGATATAATTTCAATATCTATATAGACTTATTTCAAATTTATTTACAATATTTTCAATCTATTACTGAATTAATTATTTCATAATAGATAAGATGAGGTGGAAAAAAATTTCAACATCTTAATGTGTGTATCCTCAACAATTATGAATTTAAAGTGTAAAGTTAATGAAGGGTTATATGGTCATAATAAATCATCCAAATCATATTATTTGACGATATAAATAATCATAATGAGTGTATAATTCATGAAAGTCAATGTGAATTCAAATTATTATCCAAAGGGAGATGAAATATACCTAATCATTGTGATTGATTATGTCAATGGAATTTTTATCTCTTTAAATAAAGAAGAAATATATGGGTAATTTCATCATGAATTAAAGGACCTCGTCAAGAATAAATTTTTTAGTTAAATGAAATTCTTCATATTAATTATGTTAACTAATAAAGAATGTTTTATCGTAATATAGATTCCAATATATTCTAGTGAGTTATTTAAAAATTTAAATACTTGGGAATCTAAGAGAAGATTCCACTTATATAGTTCATAGAGAAAAATTAACCTTGGATAATGTAGATTAAATCCAGTACCAAAGGCTCAAATAATTGTAACTCTATATATCAATCTTAAGACTAGATAATGTGTCTATGATTACTTTATGTGAAAAAAATCCAATGTAACCTGAATGAGTTATATATTATGGTATAAAAATATATATATTTATAAACAAAATAATATTTTAACCACGTATATCTCAATGATAATATTAGGCCTTCATAAAATTCCGAACAGATATATTAATTGAAAATAGGACATGGGATGTTAGAGAAAAAAATATAAATATAGATTTGATTTCAGTATTTGAAAATGATGTGTTACATGAAATTCTAGGAAGAAATTTATGATCACACTTTGGACAATTAATGTAGATTGTATTATAGAATAAAAATCAAAAATTACTTTTATTTAGATGAATTCATAGCATGATTATATGGGGGAAAAGTTGTTATACACAATGAAGATTCGGCGTGGAAATCTATGTGATATCAATTTTTTAAAAAATATATAGAAACATTCTCAATCAATAAACATTGATATAATGTTATAAATCATCATAGAAAATGTTGATTTTAGAGAGATACTATTGAAAATTGTTTCAATCATGGATATTGACCCATGTATATAAATTAATTCACTATTAAAGGATGAATTAGAATGTATTTTATTTTTTTTGGGAGAGATATTTAACTAAAAATTATTTTATCATTTCTTAATTATTTTAAATGATCAATATCATCGATTTAATTGAAGGGGGGGGGGGGGTAATTCAAAAGTTTTAATTTATAAAATGATTTAGTGAGTATTTTTCTCCTTTATTTTTTTATATTCAAGGGGTGATTGAGGTCTTGAAATTTTGAGTTTATAGAAGATATCATGTGATGGTTCGAATCTGTCCAATAAATACAAAGGGGGATATTTAATATCTCTTTGGGATATTTAAGAGCCATTTGTAGTTAATTAATATGGGAAAATTTGGTTTTATATTAATAGATACCAATTCAATATTGAATTAGTTATACACTATGGTTGGGAGTACTCTCACAAACACCATTCTATCCCACGAGATAGCATTTAGATAACCTTAATATTGCTGGTGATCAATGAAATGTTACTTTATGTAATTAATATCTTGATCTTCATACATTTTTATGTTTTATTAATTCAAAAAATTTACAAGGTTGATATACAATATCTTTTGATATGACAAGAGAACGAAATGAGTGGTGTTTAGTTGAGGACGGTGAAATAATGGCATTTTTAGTGATTATCATTTTGAAACATGAATTTATTACTATTTTATAAAACAAAACATATCTAATTCTAGATATCACACTATAATTTTCTCCCATTTCATTATTATTTCAATATAAGAATGAATTACTATTATATATGATGTTCTTGATATTAGGTTAATATTACATGAGAAAGGTGTTACTCTATCATATAATAAGTTATTTTTTTACTTAGATAGTTGTTTCAAGAAGGTTCATATGAATTATTTTTTAGGAATAAAATGCACCATGAAGACATTCTCATGAAAAATTATCATCATAATGGTTTGGGATCCATGTGGTCTCATACATCATGAGCTATTTGTTATGTCATAGGATTTGGAGATGTGGTAAGACCTTGATGTAATAAGTGAAACTACACCTAAAATATTAGTGTGATAAAAGAATAAATAATTAGTAATTTTAGGTATTTTTGGAAGACATTTAATATTTTTTACGTCATTTAAAAGTGAGTATAGTTATAGGAGTTGTATAGGATTTTAGTTCTCAGGATATCAGGCACGTCACCCAAAAAATGAAATAGAATAATAGAAATTTAGTCAATTATAGTATATGACCACTTGGATTTATTATTGAATATATGTATACGTTGAGGGTCATTATATAGTCAAAGGATCCATACCACAATGTAGGATATATATTTAAATAATAATTGACCAACCTTGAGTTTAGTGTGATGAAAATATTAGAGACTCTAATGGATAAAATAACCCAATCCATGGAGTTATATATATATATATTTTGGTAGGCTATTGGGGGGAATAATAAAGGATAATAGGTAATAAAATCACTGATACGCTTTATGTGTGGGAATATAATATCATTCAACATTTTTTGATCACATATTCCACCATTTTATTGTATATCATAAAATAATACTTACTAAATTACTAGTATATTTGAAACAAACAAGAATGTGGTATGTAGTATTTCAAGTGCCACTCCCCATGGATTCTTAACATAAAAAAATTGTATGTGAAAATTTTAAAAACCCTTGTTTCGAGGTGTGATGTTTCCTGTTCAATATCACAATAATTTACAATCAAAATCATGATATAGTGACAGTATATCGAAATGGGAGATTGAGGAATTATATTTTTTGTTTTGTATTCCACTAATTCACTTCAACCATAATAGTGGAATACTCATTCTCTATCCTTTAAATATTAAGGATGATAATTTTTCTAATGAAACACATATATATTGTGGATGAATAATCCGAATAACACGGGGAATAAAAAAAAATTCAATTATGTCAAACATTTCTTCAAGTTTTGTGATGATACTATACATTCCATCATCTTAGTGTTGATAAAATCATATTTTCAATACTACTATTTTTTTACACGATCTCATTTTGAAATGAAATCTAACTTATGAGATTTTATTTTCAAAAAGATATCTTAGATTTTTGGATGTAACATAGGATTCCTAAAATCATAGATGAATCTATTTTTTAAAATTATTTTAGAACACATTTATTTTCTTTCATCATTTTGAATATTTATAGGCTGAAAATTTTTATGAAATTATTTTCCAGTTAAATGATAATATCATTACTTCTTATTCTTCCCATCACATTTTAGTAAAAATCATGATTGAACCTATTTTATTACCTTAATTTCCAAAACCTCTCAAATGGAATTAAAATTATTACAATGAATCCTTAAATATTAATATCTAATTTGTTGTTATAAGTTATATGTAATAATTGAGAATCTTAAGGCCTCAAACATTCTAACAGAGTAACATTTATTTGATAGCATGTAAGACATGAAACACAAATCACAAAAAGTTATATAATATGGAAAGAAATTATAATATATTTAATATTTAAAATATATTTACTATATAAAATAAATTTAATATATTCAATATCATTCAATTAATGCTACACTATGATAGCTTTCATCACACCCAATAAAGAGTTTCCTCGAAAGATTGCATTACTCAGAAGATAGAGTTTTACCAAACAACAATATATTATTAAAATATAATTATTTAATATAAGATGATATAAAATATATAGAACTTGTTTTTATTAATATTATTAAATAACATACGAAAACTAATGATTTCAAAATGTAAAAAATGATTTCATTGGTTACGAATTAATTTGAAATAAATTTAATAACCATTTTTATATTTTGTTCATATTTATATAAAAACGATTTTTATTCAATAAAAAGATATTTTATAATGATAAATTATATCAATTAACTATATTGAATGATATTAATGAAACAAATAAGTTACATATTTGGTCAAAATTTTGATATTCGTCCAATAGAAATGACATGAATTAGGTAAGAACAAACCCAATTTTATGCATGAAAACATGATATTCATATAAAAGTACTTTTAACACCATTTAATAGAGAACCTATTTGGAATCAAATATTTTTAACATTTATGAATAATGTATGTAAAAATGATCATAATATTTTAAATTGGAAAACCAAAATTTTTTAAGGGTGAATTTTTGATAATTTCATGTGATGTTTAATTCTTTTAAGGAATGGTGAAACATGTTGAGATTTAATTCAAAAATAATTTTTCCATTAATTTATTTATATGAATAAATTATATAATTTAACTATTTCACATCATAAATAGATAAATTTTATATAATTTATTCATATTTATAGCATTGGAATCAATTATTATTTGAAACTATATATTATAATTATCAAACATTTAAACCTTTTACTTTCAAAACTCGTATTGTCATTTTTATGAAATTGAATTTAAATTAATATCTACTGTGTAATTAATTAGAAGTTGAAAAAATGATTTAACATTTAAAATATTAATAATTTATAATGTAAAATTAGGCTAAATTAGTTATTTACCAAAAATATTAGTGAGAGTAACTAAAAAATAATGATAACGACTAAAAGGAATAATTGTTTAACAAGGGAGTTAAAATTATACTTAAGAGAAAAAAGGACCTAAAAACATGTAAATAATCCATTGAATGTTTATATATCTACCATATAATCCATTAAATAAAATTTTGTCCATTTTTTGGATACATGAAATGTTAAAAACATTGGTGGAATTCCCCTTCCAATTATTTACAAGAGTATCACACCTCTTCCATTATAAAATAGAACTCCCCATCCCTCTTCATCAGACCTCATAAGACACACTGGATCGTCCATTATCTAAAAAATGGATCCTAAAAATTTGTTAAATTTTACTAAAATACTCCATTGTAGAATAAATAAATTCCAGGAATCCATTTTGAGAAAAAAAGGAGTTACCTGAAAAAGTTGTTACATTCTTACTCAAGTTATTTTTTTTCATTGTACACAAAATAAAATACTAATATAACATAAATATATAATAATATAATTATAGAAAATATATTTATATTTTTAATACTACAAAATAGACAATCACTTACACACAATTCTATTTAATGTGTAAAGAAATTACCATTTGTGTACAGTGAAATACTACCTCACAAAACGATTATTTCTTATTTTTTCCATTACCACCAATCATGTTTGTTAATTATGATTGAAACAATGTTTATATATGATACATATGATATTTATATTGTAACTATTTTTATGAAATTTTTATATATCAAAAACCCTTAGGATTTGTTTTTGTAAATATGATAACATCGTTTGGGGACTGATTGGACTACCTCCTCTTCAAAGGAATATTATTCGTTCATGATATACATGGAATGAATAAATGAACATTTTAATAAAACTATATGAAATAAATTACATAAACATGATAATGGAATATATATATATATATTACATTTTATTAACTTAATACAAAAAAAGAAATTAAAGTATTGTTAATGAGTGCGTACTGTCTACCATCTCCACGAATGGTGCATTTAATTTATTATCTCCAAATATCATGGATTATTATATATAAAAGTATAATGGATACATATTATAATTACATTATTTTTTTAATTTTTTGGGTTATTAGTTCATGATCCATATAATAATAACATCATGTATCAATTCAAATAATACTCAAGAAACTAAAAAATTAATAACTGAAATAGTGAAAATAATGAATGATTATTAGAAAACAAGAAAATGATATTATAAAAATATACTATATGATATTATAAATATATTTATAGTTCTATTATGATATTTTAACATGTTTTAAAGCATTATTTATTAATTTAATGGATTTTCACATGAAATGTGATGAATGATAGGGGCTTTTTGTCTCACTTTTTAAAAATATGAGGTAAATTTAATATTCAACAGCATAACTATAATTTTTGGTTTATACGATAAAATTTTCCACATATTATATGATTAATCCTTTATCATAAGGGGATTAAAAATAGTCATTCAATTTCATTCCCCTATACATCTTATGATTATAATATTTTCAAATGTTTAATGATTATTTTTCTCAAAAATAATTTAAATTATCATTCATCTCTATTTGAGAAAATTATATGAAATTTTATAATAATCCCATTTATATTTCTAAATATTTGTTATTCAATGACCTTTTTCATGTCTTATTACCACTTTCCCTCTCATTGTAAAAAAATTTATAATATTTTTTTAACAAAACCCAACATTATATTAGCATTAGTTATAGAAACTATTTTTTTAACATCACTATTTTCTTAAAGTTATTTAGAAAAATTGCTTTTACCTTTCCAGATTGATTTATTTTAATAATTTTTTTCACTTTTTTTACTAGTTTTTTAAATGAATAATTGTTTTTTCATTGTGAACATGTCATTTTATTATCACTTTTACCAAGAAATATGAATCTTATGTAACACATTTGAATTATACACAACAAAAATAGTATTGATCATCGAATATGACACATAAAACAATGTATAGAAATGAATATAACAAAATGTGGCTTTATGATATATTTATTAATGTTAAAAAATTTATTCAATAACTTATAATGTATGAACCATAGATTAATAATATATTTCCCATAAGAACAAATTTGTTATGAAGGTTACGTTTCTTGATACAATGACTTTCATCGATGACTTATGATACACATATGATTAGGTTTTAAAAAATAATTATATATTATTAAAAATATGATTATTTAATATAATAAGTTTTAAAATATACATTAAATTGATGATTATGAATATTATTATTTATCTTATAAAAACATATAGTTGAAATAATTGGTTATATATTAATTAAATATGAATATATAAACCAAATGAATAAAATGAGAATGAGTTTTTTAAATAATATTTTTATGTGAAAAATGATATTTACCATAATAAGTTAAATTTATTACTATTGGTGAATGATATTAATAAAATAAATATTTTATATAAAAAATAGAATATTATTTATATTCATCCAAATTATTTTGTAGAAATATTATGTGAACATACCCAATATTACACATAAAAAATATATTTTTATAAAAGTATAGTTACCACCTTTTAACGGGGAACCTATTTAAAAACAAATTATTGGAAATTTTATGAATATTATATGTCAATATAATATTAATATTTTAAATCAGAACATATAAATTATGATATGGTGAATTTTGGCAATTTTTTTATGAAATTAAATTTTGTAATGTAAAGTGAAAAATAATGAATATTAATTCAAAATTACATTTTTATCTAATTTATTTATAATATAAAATTATATTTGTAAGGTATTAAAAGATTAATTATATTTATTGATAAAAAATCCCCTTTTATGTCATAGGAATAAATTTCAATTTGATATTTGGTATAAATACATAGCAAAATATTGAAAAATTTTACATAAAAAATCATAATAGTGATCCTATATTTGGGAATATATTTAAATTATTTTCATACACTTATTTGATTAAAATATGAGAAAATGGATTTATATTTGGAATCGTCGTAATTTATAATTTTTAAGAAGCCCAAATTAAATTTTCAATGAAAATATTATTGAAAACAACTAAATATAATTTCAACGATTAAGGTTAGATTAAGATTAACAAAAGGATAAACCTAAAACATATGTGACCATATAACATATACAATTCTAAAAAATAAATTTATCAATATATATAGTGTTTATGTTCTATTCGATAAAATTTGGACCATTATTCAATATTCATACAATGGGTAAATTGTGGGTGGAATTCCATTTCAAAAAAAATACAAGAGTGTCACTCCTCCATCAATATAAAGTGGAACTGAAACCTCTAACATCCTCATACCTCTCGAACCAACCATGTTTATGTGAATTTTATTAAACAAAATCCAAGGATTTCTTCATGTTTATAAATGTTAAAGTCCATTAGTTTCAATGTTTTGGTAATTTATGGGAAATTTGGAATGTACAATGGAAATGGTGTTAAAAATATTAATTGATTTTGATTTTGAATATGGAATGTAGTTTAAAATTTTTTGGTGAACTTCATGATAAAATATGAATTGTTTTTATGAATCTTTAACTGATATTTGTGTAAAAAATAGACAAACAAGGATATCCCTCATCTAAATCCCACATGCCTCAGATGTGGACCATAGGGTCCGCTGACCACAAAGTCTTCAAGAAAGATGGAATCTGAGCTGGGGAACATGGGGAGTCATGCCCATGCACAGCCCACAGGTGGTAAACTCCCATGGGTGATGAGTGAGCCTGATGGATCAAGCGTGGGCATATTGTCTGTGTGGCCTACATATAGCCTATATGTAGTGAATCTGTGAGACCACCCCAGTGTAGGATTCATTCAAATTGAAGCCTAATTGAGGATTATAATTCATTGACCATCTTATTTGTTTTTTGATGTTTTTAAAGAAGTGTAGCCTCATGCCACCATGATTGGTATCCCTTCTCCCTCCACATTGGCCGACCTTCTCCCTCTGCCACATTACCCTTTAGTCCACCTACCTTATCACAACTACCTCCTTTTCCTTTTCTCTCCTCTTCAGAAGAATACCACTGATGACCACCATGGTCTCCTCCATCCTCACACACCTCCACAGAATCACCAATTAGAATTTCCACCCACTTCCTTCAATTGGGAGTCAAAATAAAAGAAAATAGTGGCATCAATATCCACTACTACCCATGGAAGGCCTAAACTTATGGTCACTTAATGTCGTACCAGTAGCCACTACATCACCTCGGCTGAGTTTATTACCCTATAAATAAAAAAACAACCATCATTCGAGATCATATGACCACTATGAATGTTTTTTCAGAAAAATGAATCACCTTCCACTATGGACATTAGGGTGGAACCTACTACAAAACTCACCTTTCGCTGCTCCACTACCACCTATTGGGTGAATTCATCTCCAAAACACAAACCTTGTTGAAGGATTTTATGCATTCTCTCAAACCTATAGCACACAGTTGTGGTTTGGGGAGTATGAATACCCCTCATTCTCATAGGGGGGTATTAAAGATAGAAGTTGTCGACGACCTCTCACTTAGCCTATATAAGGAGGCCCCTACCACATTACTGAACAATAAATACCTTGATGGAGGATATATCCCCCCTCTGTCTTGTGCTTTGTCTTCTCTTCTTCCCTCTTCTGTGTTTTCATTCTACTTTTATTTTCTATTTATTTTCATAAATAATGTTTTTTAGTTTTTATTTTATTTGAAATTATAATTATAATTAAATAAATTAGAACATGCATTTTCAAATAATTTTTCTTTCACCATATAAATTATTCATTGATAATAATAATATAAAGAATAATGAAAATTTAATAATAATAATAGTAATATTATAATTATAATTATAATTATAATTATAATAATTATTATAGTCATAACATAACTTTTTTAATGTTTATTTTCTTATTTTTTTCATCTATCCTTTTTCAAAAAATATTCTTTTAACAGTAATAATAATATATTCTGTTATTATTATTAATATTTTAAAATTATTTATATATTATTTATTTTTTTATTTTTTTATTTTATTTTTTTCCCTTTCTCTCTCAGCTCAATTATTCCATTTTTATTTTATTATTTTTATCCCTCAGCCACATTCTATTTAATTTACTCATTATTTTATTTTATCATTTTTATTTTCCTCTTTTTCCCACATCCACCAATGTGACCTCTTACTCTCAAAAATGAGAGGCATCCCCAAGAATTTGGTAGGGGGAGGTCAATATGTTCTTGATTTTTCCAAAAGATTAATTATATATTTTTTATAAATTGAGTAACATGCATTGTGAGGTCAATAAATCTGATTTGGTGACTTCCAACCAAATACATTCAACACAGTTTATTTTCTTAATTTATTTCATAAATTCTCCCTCTATATTGCTTAATATTTCATATTATATGAGTTAAGCTAATCAATGGATGCAATATAATTTACTAAGTTTGGTCCTTGATGATAAAACATCCTTGACCAAGGAGTTTCCTCAACTTCGATTAAAGGAGGAGGTGGAATTAATACTTCTAATGTGTTAAATGATATTCCACAATTTCGATATAAATAATTTTAATTCCAAAATCAAATGCCATCTTTGTATTATCAAACGAGATTCAAACACATAAAATAGAATAATTATATAGCCTTAAAAACAAAAAAACCATGTCTTTATACATAAATCCTTATGTTTCTATTATCATGGTAGTATAAATTCTTATGTTTCATGGCATTGGAATATAATATTAACCACAAAAAGATTCTACATACTTTTAATATTAATTAGAAAAAGAGATAGATCATGTGGTATAGAGGTTGAAGGTAAACAAACTAGGAATCTCTATAAGTGAGATTAACTTGAACAACCACTGTGACTCAAAGGGATGAATAATTTTACTTTTGACGATGCCCAATGATAGAACATGTCAAAAAGTGGCTCCAATTCAGAAATCTCGTCATATGTTTTCTTGACATTTTCAATATAAATTTTTGAATGACATTTATTTATTTTATAAAAATAAAAACTAAAAGAACTCATGATTTTTCAATGGATAATTTATTCAATTCATGGAACAATAACTCACATGTGCATGATCCAGTACTCAATGAACCATAGCCTAGTGATTATGATGTTTCATTATGAGATAGAATGATCAGGGGGAAAAATACAATTAATTAAATAGGATGAATTCAAGAACCTCATCTTGGATCTCATAAATACTCTCAAGAAATAAGTAGTTTAAGAATTTGTTAGATGCCTCACTAAATTTAGGGTGTACTTCGTAGAATTAAATCATGAACTATCCATGAAATAAAGATAGTTTTTGTCATTTAGAAAGAATACAATTGAAAAGGTTTCACTAGAAGATTCCCTGGAATAAGTTAAAAAACACAAACTCATGATTTATATTCAAGGGAACGATGAAAAACTATAATAACCACAAGGGAAAAAGGAATGTATAACTGTATACATAAAATATAATTAGAGGAACTAGAGTTTTAACCCAAACTATATGATTATTCACCTTTCTAATCTTAGGAGGAAGAAAAGGATGACATTCCTACAAATCTACATGTGGGATATTAACATTAATTGGATGACATCTATAAAAAATATGGGAACTAAATGATCTCCCCACACCATGAAATTAATATGAGCCATCACCAATAATTAACGAAATCACCTATGTTGGGTAATTCTATATTAAGTTGTAGGAGCCAAACTACCTTCCCCCATCCACAGAGAATCTAATTCAAGAAGCACATACTATTAAGGTATTAATTAAAAATAACCCAATATAATGAGTTGAAATTTTCTCATATACTATATCTTCATTTAATTTTATTAATACATAATTTTACAAAACTCTATATATTTTGATTATAGAGATTCATGAAATATTTTTCCTTCCTTGGATGAATATGAAAAAATTGGGCATGCTCCTACTGAAGAACACATGGAGGTCTCTACTTTTTATTATAAAAATTTAATATCCCAATTAGAATAAAAAAATAGTTGAGCTTATGGAAATAATTAAATAGTTTTATCATATTAAATTAGATAAATGTAATATTAAAAATGAACATTTTATTCTATCCAAATACGTGTTTACTTACCCTTTGATTATTTAATGCCTAAATCCCCTATCAAGAAAACAATGTATCAGAGGGTGGTTGTAAAAGTAGTGACCAAGAAGAATGATGACTCGTACTTATTCATACCCCTTCATTAAAGTGATATCAAATTATGAAGGGGTAATATTTTGAATACTCATCCAATGGATAATTTATCACCATGAAGGATGAAGAGTCGGGTTGAAAAATCAGGTTGTTTTGGTTCAAATAAATATAGCTTCATCAACAATGTGATTTTGGATAAGAGTTGTTTCTTCCTTCTAGAAGAAGTAAAATTTTAGGTCACTTATGTGGTATCAAACAAATAAATATTCGTTCATATGATTTCATGGAATTTCAATTTCAATTTCAATTTATTTTCTTAGAAGTAGTACAATATGTATCCAACTAAATTTTAACCTTTTATCTTTAATGACAGGATCTGTATTCTTAATTGAGTAATTATATTTCATAATTTCAAGATGAGAGATGCAATATACAACATTAAATGGGGAAAGATTATTAAGATTTGTTGGAAAAAGAGTTCACTTTTTATGTTTAAATATTTAAACACTTAAATTATTTTCTAAAAAAATGTTGAACTCTAATTTTGTAATTGCATTCCCATTGTTGAGATATAAATTACATAAATTATATAGGATACATGAGTTGATTAGGAATCCCATTATTCCATGTTTTATGTTTCAATATTAATAAAATTGATCGTTAAAAATGAATAATTTAATGATTAATGTGAAGCATGGATATTAAAATTAGGTCTCATGATTTTATGGAATTTATTGATTCAGGTAAATAAAAATCCCCAAATATTTAACATGCATTGAATTTATATAATTCATTTGAATTTATATCTAAATACTAAAAATTATTTTATTCATTTTTCCATGTTATATATACATTACTAAGAGTATTTCATTACCATGTACTTCATATTTTATATGAGGAATACTTCTAGGGTGATATTAGGTCATTACACCTATGAGATCATTAATTTTATCATTTAAAATCTATAACTATACTAAAAGAAATTTAAAATGATTAAATAATCTTTTTAAAACCCATATATACTTACAATAGTACCCTTACATCGATTATTCATTATCATTTAGACACCATTAATGGACTTCATAGGAATGATCTGTTATTAAATCTAGTTTTATCAATTCCTATAATAATCTATGTATTTTGATCATTTATTAAGGTAAAAGTGTAGGGGTGATGGAAATCATGGTAAATAGGATGATTTAAATTGTGAAGTGTAATATAGGGGTAATTTTGTGAGGGAATTGTAAAAGGTTGGGGAATCGTTCTTTGTACTCTATTTTTTTTCCAACATGAATTTAAATATGAATGAAAAATAATTAAAAAATGGGTTTTGAATTAGGAAAACAAAAAATCCCCATTATTGGAAATATAATTTATTTCATTTGTTGTTTAATCGTGGATTCATTATTAATTATAAATCACAAGTATTAAAAAAAATGGGTTTTCAAGAAGAAGAAAATATAGAATTAAAAACATTTCAAAATAGAGAAGAAGTCATTCATTATGATTAAAATTGGGATGATATTTACTTTGAGTTTTGGGTAATTTAAGAGCTCTTACATTTCAAAGGAGAAAATTTCATGAAACAATTTACATTGAATATCATTATTTTTCATTAAGATTAACACTGCATCATTGAGCCTTAAATTTTAAACATATAATATTTCCAACCTAAAGCCATAGATACATTTGAATAATAATTTCAACAGGTCATGATTTTTTTGGGATTTTTTCATTACGTAGTATAAAATGTAGTTCATTTACAATCCTATATATAAGGATCATTTATTGATGAGGTGAGAGGAAATATACAAGAATTTTTACATTATTGATGAGGGAATATACTAAAATGATAGGAAAATCGCATTATGGAATGTTTAATAATAATAAATAGTGAAATTGAAAGATGGAAATGGAAATATCCATTATTTGAATTGGAAAAAATAAAAATTTTAATTTTATTATTTCACTAAAAATTGAAAAATTCGATTAATATTTTATGTGAATTTTGAAATTTGGATTTTAAATTGATAGTCATTTAATTTTAAGAGATTTAAATATTAATTTTGATTATACTAGTTCCATAATAATTTTAATGTTGAGATTTTATAATGGAAGAAAATCATAGATTAAGTGTTGGTTTATTTGACATACCAAAATTATGTGCATATTTTTATACACAATACAATGATTACGTAATATTATTCAATGTAAAACCCTTAATTTTTAATGATTTGTTATTTTAATGGGTAATTTGTTATGTATTGTTTAAATGTAGTTAAAAATTATAATATAGGTTTATATTTAATTTTTACTTTTAATTAAAAAAATTTAATTAAATTCATTTTAATATTTGAATATTTTTTTAAACTCTTAAAATGATGTTTTTGTAAAATATATATAAAAACTAGGCCATCTCTAAACCGAGGCCCACATGCCTCACAGTCATCCAATTGGTTTCCACATATTCATGTAGTCTATAAAAGTGATAGTTGCTGAGGTGGGGTGCAAGGGTGGTTTGTCCCACCCAAGGCCCACGAGTGATCAAACCCCATGGGATTAGGATAATATTGAAGTATAGAGCGTAGGTTGTGTGTATGTGTAGCCCACATATATCATGTCTATAGTGAATCTGAGTTCCCACCCTGATGTTAGATTTTGGAAAATGAAAGAATATAAGAAATATATAATGCCTCGATCATCCCAGATGAATTTCAATTTTATACACAGAATTTTTTCATGCTTTGCTGCATGCTATCATTCTCTATAGTAATCTTCTCTCCACCTTGGTTAAACACCTCACCAATCCTCCTTCCATATTCACTCCAACTCCCCCATTACCAAAACCACCATCGAATTCACTCTCATCCTTACATACTAATCATCGAGGACCATAATATCCTCCCTCATCCATTCACATTGTTGTGGTATATCCACCTGGCATTGCTTCCCATTGCCATTGACTGGGTGTCACCATGTAGGCACCTAAATTCCTACATCAACACTTCTACCCACCCAATGGATGTTAACTATGATATACATATTTTGTTCTAGCAATCGTTGCCTTTCTCTGATGATATCCTCACATCCTTCATCTTTGGATGACCACCATTCAAGCTCCTTCATCCACTTCAATTTTTAGAGACGAATAAGTATCTTATTTCCAACATAGTTAGCAGTGTTGAACCAATTCCCCCCTCACCTTATATTAATACAATGCCACCTCTCAGGTGCATGCACCACCATGAAACAAGTACTATGTGGAATTCATCCATTGGGTATGTCACACATGTGGTTCGAAGGTGTGGTTTTTAGTGGATGAAGACACCCACCAATTTCAGGGGGATATTTGAAGACAAAAGAAGTAGATGGACTCTGCATTGGCCTATATAATGAGGTACACACCTCCACACTAAACAATATGTACATAGAGTGGGGATATCTCCTCCCATAATGATCCATTCGATTCTTCTCTTCTTACCCTTCTAAATTTTCAATTTATGATACCGTTTTTCATTAATACATTATTTTTGTTCTTTTTCATTTTTATTTAAAATTGTAATGTTAATTAATTAAATTTGAACATGAATTTTTTTATAATTTATTTTACATAATTTTATTTATTAATTAATTATATGAATAAAAATAATTCAAATTTATTATTATAATAATTATTATATTGTTTAATCGTTGGAAGAATAAGCCTAAAAAATCCTAATAAATGATGATATTGTATCATAAAAACCTTACCACATTGGTCGATTTTTTACTATAAACCCCATTAAGGATATATCCTCATATGAATATTTATATCTAAATTATTTTTTAAATATTAACCATAAAATAAATTCATGGAAAATATATACAACATATAAGATAAACACATATTGATTATGGAATGTGTCCCCATGAAAATAAAAGTGACACAAAAATCCATTATCATAAGTAATGAATACGATTATAAAAAATTAGAAAATAATTTATAATAAGTATTATTTTATTATAATTATATTACAGAACAATAATTATATATATAATACCTTATGTTACTTATTAATCACCTTTTATTTATATTTTATTAATAAATAAATCTTAAATTCTTATTTCTTTAAAAAACATTTTTGTTTTTTTATTATAATTTTCTATATTAAATTGATCATGGTTTTATAATATCCCTAATTTTATCCATGATATATTTTTCTGATATATTCAGTATATTAGTATTTATATTGATCCATTAATTCTAGAGATAAAAAATGAAATATACCACTCACAAAGACGATATGTCATACATATGCATGAATGATGTTTTTATTTTTCGGATTAAAATATTACCATTCTATAATCAATTTCAAGTAATATATGTCACATATGTCCATTAAACAAATATTTTTTACCTTCCATGTAATTAATTATCAAAGAATATCTCTATGTGATGTGTTAGAACCAAATATACATGAACAATGTTGTTGTATTCTAAAATGATGTATTTTATGAAGAAATATATTATATAATGATCCCAACAACATAATAATATAAAACATATCATATTTAAATAAAAATCCATCACATTATCAATTATAAATATGTTTTTTTTTAATTTATTAATATTGGTTTACAAGATAGTAGTCTCTTTTAACCAAGATTAATGATTTCATAACCCATTTGATGGAAGAAGATATGTGTTAATGTAACACTACGAGGCTTTTAAATTTATTTAAATTAATATATTCTTTTGATATATTTCATTTTTGGAAACAATAAAAATAATTTCTTATATGAAATTACTATGTAAATAATTAATTCACCTGAAACCATATTGTTTTACATTGTGAGAAACATCGACTTGGTGTATGCCACAAAAAACACTGACTAGGATAATTTTTGGGGTTTTTCTAAAAACACCATTTTTGGAAGAATAATTGAAAACCCTGAATTTTAATTCAAAACTAATTTTTTTTTCTAATTTAATTATATGGATATATAATATTTTAGTTTAGTTTAAAAGGATAATTTGATCATATTTTTATAAATTAGTCTAATTGATTTCATGAAAAGAAATTTTATATTGAAATTGGGTAAAAAAGCATATAAATCTATTGAATATTTTTACATTAAAAACCTACAATTACTTCCCATCTACATGATTAATTATAAATTAATTTCACACACATAAGCGATTATAATTTTAAAAAATAGATTCAATATTTTTAACCATCATAATTTATATTTTATAATATTTTCAACTTAGTTTTAGAAAAAAAATATTATTGAATGTGATTAAATTTAATTGTAATGGTTAAGAGATAAAATGTTGTTAATAATGTACTATACCAAGTATTTAAGACCAAAAACAACATATAAAATTATATATACCCCATATTATAGCCATTTGATTATGAAAATAACCTTGTATTAGTGAGTTTATTTGGAATGTTATGTCTTTTTTATGTAACAACGTGGTGACCCCTAACATCTTTTAAAAAGTCTAGTATGTTTTCTCTATTCCATATAAAATTACACCACCTCTCCCATGCCATTACACAAGTCATAACACGTAGGATTGGACATGATCTTCCTAATACAGTTCCGAACACACCTCCAATACTAATTTAACCCTCCCTTTTAGAAGAAGACATTCCAAGTAAGACTTTTTTTAAACCAAGTGGACATACCAAATTAAGATGTAAGACCCTCCCTCATGCTATTTCTTTTATTTCCTTTATCCACCCATGTACTCTCTTTATTACAAGATTGTATAAAAAACCAGTATGATAAATATACATGGAATTTTTTCTATGTTATATAACTACACTTACACACACATCTACTTAATTCGTAGTGAATTTAGTGTTTATGTGTATGCAGAACTATAGCCTCACTTAACGATCATTGTTTATTTTTTATTTACCTTCTTTCATACTAGAAAGTATGATATAGACTATGATTATATATGTAATATATTTTATTAATTATGTCTTTATGATTATGTATTCTGTTAATAACTCATACCTTTTAGATTTCCATGTAATGTCCCGGACCCCCCATGCCATTACTTTTCCAAAATACGGCTCCATCAAAATAGTGGCAACGGCCACGGTGGCACCGATCACGATGGCACCGTGTCCTCACCCAACCCTCTATTTTCTTTTTCAAGTCCCGCTCCTGCAACGTAATTTTTTGACATAAATTAATTTTAATACCCCTTGTAAAGCCATTTAAAGACCATAATTAATTCCTAAAAATCCAGAGAAACCTCCCTGATGGGGGGTATTAAATATCACCTTAATATTGTCTTTTGTAACTGCCCACACACATAGGAAACCACGATCTGAATTTCCAGGTGTTCAAAATTCCATAACCAATAATAGTAGAATATCATCTTTATATCTCCCATTGGGGTATCTTCTTTTTTTCTTCTTGGATGGATTTATTTCATTTTCCTTGTGTGCCTAGAGTTTCGCTCTTCCCATGGCTTGTGGTGCACTCTGCTAAAGCTTTATGTACCTCTTGAAGTCCACGAAATTCCTCTCCTAAATGCCACGCATCCCATGTTCTTGGCACATGGAGAAAAACATCGATCCTTGATTGACCAAGTATGGATTTTCGTTCTTCTCTCTTTTTTGTGTATCATGTTGGTTGGGTAAACTGCTATTTCAATGGGAATGGGTGAAACCAAACCTTAATGAAGATAACAAACGGACTTATAAAAGAATAAAGAGGAGATATGTGATCGATATGCGGCTGTTTTATTTTCTCCTATTCCTTGAGAATTATTTTGTGAATTGTGTGGGATTACGCGTACTGAAAATCATGGTTGTTGGTGGTCCTTCTTTGTGCAATAATAAACCCTTTTCTTCTGTGATTATTAAATTACTGTAACAAGGAAATTGGTTAGTCAAGTAAACTCGGTGGATTAAATGGATACCTAGTAAATAGAAAGCCTTGTATGGTCAACCTGAATAACCAATAGAAAGAAGAAAATAATGGATGATGTGATTGAACCTAGAAGTTTTCCTCCTCTATTTTGGTATTTGGTGTGTTGTTATGTTTGATTTCATATGGGGTGATGTTGGTTAGTATGGGATCCTCTTGGTTGTGAGTCTGCAACTATGTGGTTTCTTTGCTTGTGATACGAATAGGGGTGGAATCCTCTACTTTTGGCATATCGTTGGTCAATGGTTTTGGGGTTTCATGGATGAATCTTGAAGCCTACTATGGTTCCAATACTTGGAGGGTTCTCAATTTGACTTCTTTCATGATGTTGATTTACAAGAGAACCAAGTGTGAATGTTTAAATTGTTGTTGGATGTAATTTTTCCTATGGAATGTGATTATTATTTCTAGTTGCCTAGTAGATCAGGACTTTACTTAAATGGGATCACCTGAAAATGAATCCAAGAATGGGTTAAACGGGGAATCGGTTTTGGGAATGAGTTGTGACTCAGCTGTGAGTAGTGTGCTTTCAATTAATAATGATGAGTGTTTTTGTGCTTAGGTTGGCCTTGGAAAATGATGGTTAGGATGAGTTCTTGTTACCTATATATATTGTTGTTCTTATATTTCTTATTTGAGCCCCAACCAAGTTGAGAACTTAAGTGCCGAACACCCCTATTCAATGGGGGAGGGTGTTTTCCCAACACTCCTATGAGTGGCTGGTTATTAGCTCCTTTTCTGCTCCCTTTCTAAAATAGCCCAAGACTCTTCGGGTAGGCTGTGATGGCCTGATGTCCATTATTAGACAAATAATTTTAGAGAAGGGTAGTGTGGTGGTTGGATTACGTGTTTGTGGGTAGGTTGTTTCCCATGTATCTTCAGGATGAGGCTGTGGTGTCTTCGAGCATGGCAGTGGTTGTTCTGGCCTAGGTGTTTGCGGGCATGGTTACATGTAGTTGATGTGACCCAGGTGTCTGTGGGATAGATGCCAGTTGTGACCCAGGTGTGTGTGGGAGGTATGTATGGTTGTGGCCCAGGTGTGTGCGGGCGGGGTGTGGAGGTGGGACTACAGTGAGAAAGGAGGGATTGGTTCGATGCATAGGATGTCTTCAATAACAAGTGGTAAAGTTTCACATAGTACCCAAACATCGATGTGCTATAACTGTACCTTACATGATTTGAATTATTTGGGGATTTTACCTTAGTGAGTTTTTGTGTGGATAGTTTTTTTCTAGGTGTTTTGGTTGTCCCTTTTCTCACAGGTTATTAGAATGCCTCCCCACTTGTGCATGAGAGCATTTGGTTTTCTCTACTGAGTATACTTGTATGCTCAACCTACATATATAAACTATTTTCAAGTTTCTAGGAGGATTTCAGGAATCATGTAGGGACGTACTAGCTCAGGCATTGGGATATTGTAGTTGCTGTTTTTCTATTCTTTTGGGTACTTTACCTTTATTGTTTCTTTGAATTTTCTGGCATTTAATTTTGTAACATGAAAATTTGAATGGTTTTCTTTGGTTTTATTTTTACCCCCAGTTTTCGTGTGTTGGGTTTTTTATCTTATATCCTGATCCTATAAAAGATAAAGGGTAATTCCTTCCATATTGAGTGTTATTATATAACCTTGGTTCTATTCACCACTCTAGGACCTATTGAAGGCGGGTCTCATGAGTCATTATCTCTCCTTCGCATTGAAGAAGGAAGGGTCTGGAAATCTGCTGCCCCTTCCCTCTTCTTTGTGTAGGTGGTTCATGGCAGAATGGTATCAGATGGAGGTTGAATGATTGTATGGATTATGGAGTTAGGCACAATGACGATTGCATGGGATGGTATGGAAATAATGTTGGGTGATCTGGGTGTGTTAAATAGGCCAGGGAAGACCAGCTTGGACACAGGATTTTAGGGGGCCATGTGATCCAATGCAAGGACTCTTGACCTACCTAATGACTATGTGAGGCAACACAGATTGCTGGGTAGATACCCTAGGAAAGGTGCATGCCTCATATTGACTTTTGTTCTCATGTTTCTATGGTGTTTTGGGGATTTAATGTGAATAAGAAGTCTAAGAAAAACAAATTAAGAAAAATATTATTCACTACTCGGGCTTAGGAATTCCTAGTTTACCTTTCATCTATGGAACCTTGGATATAACCACGAGTTGTACGAGCGATATATGCCTAGGTGGTTGATATGGTTGATCAACAGAGGACAGACAGAGAAGAGGAGGATGATCAGTGGAAGAAGACCTTAGTGCCTTTCAGCGGTAGACCCTCAGGAAGTATGAGGGTAGCATATCTAAAGTGGAGAAACAGAGCTGTCTAGAGGAGTTGTTGATAGATTTTAGATTGATCCGGGATCCAGAAAATTATTTGGATCCTTTAGCTGTGAGCTAGGGGAGTGGCCCGTTAGTGGTGGACACTTTACCTTGTGGAGAAGAGGGAGGCTGAGGTGACGTAGACTGATTTCGAGAAGGAGTTCCGGGTGGAATTCCTCTCTTCCACGATGAAGGCTGAGAAGTAGCAGAATCTACTCCCCCACAAATAGGGGAGAATTCTGGTAAGAGAGTTGGGGATCATGGTCAAGGATCTCCTCTGTTTTGCTCCGGACCTCTTTCCAGATGAGGAGTCTCGGGAGAGACATTTAGAGGGGGTGCTTTGACCTTCTCTCCAGTATGATCTTACTCCATTCACTTTACCAACGTACATTGAGGTATAGAATATGGCTGAAGTGGTGGAGAGTATGCACACTCTTGGAGGTGTAAGAAGAGAGGAAGTCCAGTTGGGTTCGACGAAGGGGAAGACCTTCAGCAGAAGGCCGCCAGCAACAGGGCCCTCTAGGGTACAACCAGCAGGGAGTAGGCCTATGAAGTTCTAGTTCTGATCTCCTAGCCCTTTCCCTTTCCTTTCACACCCAAGGCTGAGATGCTTCATCGGTGGAAGCCATGAGCACCATCAGAATCAGTGCCTGGACAGATTACAGTACGGCAGGGGTGGGCAGATTCAGCACCCACCTCAGCAGCAATAGTTTCCAGCTAGGCTCCTTCAGTAGTAACAGCAGGGTCAGCAAGCTCCCACTCATCCTAGGGATGACATTGTAGGGGGAGGCTGACCTTAGGGTTCTCCACAGGGACCTCAGCCCAGAAATGGTTGAGGAGGAGGAAAATAGTCGAGAGACATAGGATCTAGGCATGGACAGTTGCATGCCGCGAAGGCAGCAATTCTAGCAGGGCCAGAGGTCGTTCGAGGTACGATCAACTTGTTTATTACCCTTGATTATGACTTATTTGATAACAGAGCTTCACACTCCTTTGTTTCACCCAGTATGGCCCGTGGTCTGGGTTTAGATGTTGAGAGACTTCCAGTGCCCCTGGTGTTGAACACACAAGTCAGAGGTCAGACCGACTTGTTTTATGTTTGCTGAGGGTTTAGACTGATGATAAGGCCGCATCAGTCAGTCAAGAATCATCTATTGTCGTAGATACATCCATACGATGTCATCCTAGGCATTTAATGGTTGTTCTCTGTATGTTCCATCGTTGAATGCTTTCGAGTAAGGGTCTAGTTTTCAGACATGGGCGGCCGACATGTTACTTTCATCGGCGAGCGGAGTGGCTAGAAGAGTAGCAGGTGAGAGGAACCCCTCATTTCCTTGTTGGCTGAGCTGTCAGTGGAGTCAGTGGATGCAGAGATGGTGGATGTTCCAGGGGTTGTCAGTGAGTTTATGGACGTCTTCCCTGAAGAGGTTACAACTCTACCCCATCGACATGTTGTTGAGTTCAGGATAAACATCCAACCTAGTGTCCCTCCAATTTCGATGGCCCCATACTGGATGGAACCTTATGAGTAATGGGAGTTAAGGGTTCAGATTGATGATCTGATGAATATGGGTTTTGTTTGTACAAGTGCATCGCCATGGGGTCCTCCAGTCTTGTTCCCAAAGAAGGTGTATAGTGGTCTCAGGCTGTGTATAGACTACAAGAGACAGAATCATGTAATGGTCAAGAATCACTACCCCCTTATGAGGATAGATGATCTCTTTGACCATTTGACGGGGTCGGGATGGTTCTCCAAGATAGACCTATGGTCAGGATATCACATGTTTAGGGTGAAGGGGGGCGATATCTCTAAGACTGCCTTCGGGTGTAGATATGAGCACTTTGAGTTTGTAGTCATGTCGTTCGACGTTACGAACGCTCCAGTTGTGTTCATGTGACTCATAAACTACATCTTATGGGAATACCTGGATCGGTTCATAGTCGTGTTCTTTGACGATATCCTGATCTACTCAAGATTAATGGAGGATCATGCTGAGCACCTGAGGATGGTTTTATAAGTCCTCTGACAGCACCAGCACTATGGGAAGTTGTCCAAGTTCAAGTTCTGGATGCAAGATCTGCACTTACTTGGGCACGTAGTGTCTGATCAGGGGATAGCAGTGGACCCATCGATGGTCGAGGGGGTTGTTTCTTAGGCAGCACCAAATAACGTGGGAGAGGTTCATAGTTTCCTTGAGATGGAAGGTTACTACTAGAGGTTTGTACCCAACATCTCTTGAGTTGAAGCACTGTTGACAGCTTTTACCAAGAAGGACCAGGATTTTCTGTGGAACGGGAAATGCGAGGCAACCATCAGTTATCTGAAGGAGAAGTTGGTTTGTGCCCCAGTGCTGAGATTTCCAGAAGAAGGGGCGGTGTATGAGGTGTTCTTTGAACCTTCAGGACAAGGCCCCGGGTGTGTGATGATGCAACGACATTGGGAGATCTCTTATGGGTATAGGATGTTACGCCCTCATGAGAATAATTATGCCACCCATGATCTAGAGCATGTGGTGGTCATTTTCACACTAATTTTATGGAAACATTACCTCATTAGGGACCACTTTGTGGTCTTCACGGATCACAAAATCTTGATTTATATCTTCTCCCAATTGGACCTGAACTTATGGAAGTGAAGGTGGATGGATTTCCTTCAGGACTACGACTTTAAAATTTCCTACCCATCAGAAAAATGGAATGTGGTGGATGATTCCTTGAGGAGGAAGTCGTAGAAGGATGCGGTTCGAGAGTCGACAGATTCTTGGAAGGCAATGGAGGAGTTGGCAGCCGTACACCTAGATACACATATGGATAATGGTAGAGGCTAACTGTATCAGATGAAAATATAGCCTTATCTGTTGTGGAAGTTATATGCATCTCAATGGGGAGACTTAGAGAGTGAAGTGATGCGTGACCAGGTTAACCAAGGTAATGCCCCGGAATGGTGAACAGTGGTGGGTCAGGATCAGATGCTTTTCTGAGGGAAGATTCTTGTCCCAGAAGTGATGAGTTAGAGGGTTTTGGTGAGTTCCACAACTCACCCCTAGCAGTGAACCCATGAGTTTTCGAGATGTACCAGGGTCTGAGGAGACAGTTTTGGTAGCCCAGGGTAAAGTGGGAAGTGGCATAGTTCTTGGCCAAGTGCCTAGTGTGTCGAATGGTGAAGGTTGAACATCGTGTTCCAAGAGGTTTGTTGCAGCCAATAGATTTCCCTGAGTGTAATTGGGACAACATATCAGTGGATTTCATCACAGGGCTACCCAAGGTTCAAGGAGGTAGCGATGCCATCTGGATGGTTGTGGACCCGTTGACAAAATTGGCTCACTTTCTGGCGATCAAGGAGTAAGGTTCAGTGGATAACTTAGCACGGAGGTATGTGGATGAGGTGGTGTGGTTACATAGATTTCCAAGGTTCATAGTCTTGGATAGGGATGCACGGTTCACCTCACGAGTCTTTAGTTGTTTGCAGCATGCTATTGGAACCCAACTACGTCTTAGCACTGCATTCCACCCCCAGACAGATGGGCAGACGGAGCGCACCATCTAGATAATGGAAGATATGCCACGGGAATGTATCATGGACTTCAGAGGATCGTGGTTGTGACAATTTCCCTTGGTGGAGTTTTCCTATAATAATAGATATCACTCTACCATTTTCATGGCTCCATTCGAAGCATTGTACGAGAGGCCATGTCTCTCAACCATGTGTTGGACTGAGGTTGGGGAAGTAGGTGTTCTGGGCCTGAAAGTGGAGCAGAGCATGAAAGATAAGGTGAAGCTTATACGGTAGAGGATGAAGGTGGCCCAAGACCGACTGAAGTTATATTCCTATAATAGGATGAGACCCTTGGAGTTCGAGGATGGGGACCACGTGTTTTTGAAGGTCTCCCCTCAGCGTGGGCGGTGGAGGTTTGGCAGAGGGAGTAAGATTTTTCCTAGGTTGGTCGGACCATTCAAAGTGTTTCAGTGGGTCGGTGAGGTGGTTTATCAACTGGTGTTACCACCACAGCTAAAAAGGTTGCACGATGTCTTCCATGTGTCCCAGCTCCGTCGGTATCTGCACGACGACTCACACATCCTCAATTGGGGAGAGCTAGATATCTGGGATGATGCAGCATTCGTGGAACGACCAATGATGGTAGAGGGTCATGAAGAGAAGGAGATCTGTGGATGGACCATTCCTTTTGTCTGTGTATTATAGAGGCATGGTAGGCTGGAGGAGAGTACCTGGGAATGGGAAGCACATATGCATGCCCAGTACCCATAGTTGTTTTGAGTTTTGTTCTGTTCTGTTTATACTTGTTTGATGGAACCCATTACATTTTTAACTAAAGATTGTGCAGTTTTCCTTTTATGTGGATGTGTGTGAAGTGTCCTGAAATGTGGGGAGGGGAGGACCTAATCCCTAGTTAAGACGCATTAGAGTGGATGAGCCTAAACCCATGCAGTCGAGTCAGTGCCTCCCAAAGAAAATAGTATCTTAACATGGAGGAATGGAAAACCTTCACCCACATGACCAGACAATTTAATCTTTTGTTTTTCATGGTTTCATGGGGGAGAGTAGCGGTATGATTGTGATTTTGCAAGAGGTTGATGAAGAAGGGGACGTTCCATGGTGACAAAGAGGTTTACTCCTGAGAGGTATCTTTTGAGATGGTTGTTCGGACCCTCTCCTTTCTTCAGAGCTGGTTTAAATTCTCGAGGGTGTGAATAGTTTCAAAGGTATCTGATGTAATGTCATGAACCCCATGGTCATTACTTTTCCAATATACTGCTCCCCAAAAATAGTGGCACTGTACATGGTTGCACCATAAAGGTGACACCATGATGATAGTACTGTAAGGGTGACACTGTGACAGTGGCAGTGTGTCCTCACCCAGCCCTCCGTTTTCTTTTTTCCATTCCCACTCCGGCAACGTAATTTTTTGACGTAAATTAATTTTAACACTCTTTTTAAAGCCATTTCAAGCCCATAAATTATTCATAAAAATCCTGAGAAAAATCCCTTATTGGGGTATTAAATAACACCTTAATATCATCATGTGTAACTGCCCACCCACATAAGAAACCACGATCCCACTTTCAGGGAATTCAAAATTCCATGTCCCATAAAAGTAGAATCTCCTATTTATATCTCCTGCTATTGATTTATCTTTTTTTCTTCTTGGATAGATTTAATTCTTCTTCATGGTGTGCCTAGAGTTCCTCTCTTCCCGTGGCTTGTGGTGCGCCTCTACTAGTGGTTTCTACGCCTCTTGAAGTCCACAAAATTCCTCCCCTGCAAGCCGCACATCCCCTGTTCTTGGCGCGTGGAGAACAACATAGATCCTTGATCAACCAAGTAGATATTTTCCTTTATCTCTCTTTTCTGTGTATCATGAGGGGTGGGTACACTGCTGTTTCTGTGGGAATGGGTGAAACCAAACCTTAATGAAGATAACAAACAGACTTTTAAAAGAATAAAGGGGAGGGATGTGATCGATATGAGGTTGTTATGTTTTCTCCTCTTCCTTGAATATTATTTTGTGAATTGTGCAGGCTTATGCCTACTCAAAATCGTGGTCATTGGTGGTCCTTCTTTGTGCACTAATGAACCCTTGTCTTCTATGATGAATAAATGAATGTAACTTGTAAATTGGTTAATCACATAAACTCGGTGGATTAAATGGATACCTAGTAAACATAAATCCTTTTCTGGTCACTATGGCTAACCAAAAGAAAGAATAAAATAATGAATGATGTGCTTTAACCTGTACGCTTCTATACTTAGTTTTGGTAGTAGGTGTGTTGTTCTGTTTGATTGCCTATGGGGAGATGACGGTGAGGATGGTATCCACTTGGTTGTGAGTCTAAAACAATGTGGTTTCACTGCTTGTGATACAAATTGGGGTGGAATTCGCTTCTGTTGGCATATCGTTGGTTCATTGTTTTGGGGATGTGGGGTTGTATCTTGTACCCTAATTTGGTTCCAATACTTGTAGGGATCTCACTGTTACTTCCTTCATGATGTGGATTTACCAGAGAACTGGGTGTGAATGTTTAAATTGTTGTTGGCTATAATTTTTTCTTTGGTTTCTGTTTATACATTCTAGTTTCCCGGTAGTGTAGGACATTACTTAAATGGGATCACCTGAACATGAAAACAATAATGGGTTAAATGGGGAATTCATTTTGGGAATTAGTTGTGACTCGGCTGTGAGTAGTGTGCTTTCTATGAATAGTGAAGAGTGTGTTTGTGCTTAGGTTGGCCTTGCAAACCATTGGTTTGGATGATTTCTTGTTACCTATATATATATTTTAGTTCTTACGTTTCTTATTTTCACCCCACCCATGTTGAGCACTTAACTTCCGAACACCCCCATTCCATGGGGGGTGGTTTTCACAACACTCCTACGAGTGGATGGTTATTAGATCCTTTTCTACTCCCATTCCAAAAACCCCAAGACACTTCCGGTAGGCTCTGATGGAATGAAGTCCATTATTAGCCCAAGAATCTTTAGGTAGGGTAGTTTGGTGGTTGCCCTAGGTGTTTGTGGGCTGGTTGTTTCCCAAATATCATTGGGATGAGGCACAGGTGTCTTTGGGAGTAGAAGTGGTTGTTCTAGCCTAGGATTTTGCGGGCATGGTTACGTGTGGTTTTTGTGGACCAGGTGTCTATGGGCAGGATGGTGGTTGTGTCCCAGGTGTTTGCGGGCGGGATTTGTGGTTGTGGCCCATGTGTGTGCGGGAAGGGTGTGGTAGTGGGACTGCAGTGAGAATGGCCAGATTGGTTCGATGCAGATGATGTCTTCAATAACCAGCGTGAAAGTGGCACGAGGGTACCCAAACATTGATGTTCTATTAATATAACTTACATGAATTGTGTTATTTGGGGAGTGTTCCATTGTGTGGTTAGGGTGGATAGTTTTCCTTGCTAGGTGTTTTGGTTGTCTTTTTCTCACAGGGCATTAGAATGCCTCCCCACTTGTTCATGAGAGCCTTTGGTTTTCCCTAAAAAGTGTAGTTGTATGCTACCCATAGTATATAAACTATTTTTAGGTTTCCAGGAGGATTTTAGGGATCGTGCAGGGCCGTACTAGCTCAGGCGTTAGGACATTGTAGTTGTTGGTTTTCTATTTTTGGGTACATTACCTTTGTAGTTTACTTTGTACTTTCTGGCTTTTAATTTTGTAACGTGAATATGGGAATGGTTTTCATTGGTTTTATTTTTACCCCCTGTTTTGGTGTTTTTGGGTTTTGTTATCTTATCTCCATATATTTTTAATGAAAAAAGGTAATGCCTTCCATCTTGAGTGTGATCCTATACCCTTGGTTCTAGTTGCCACTCTGGGACCTATTGAGGCGGGTCTAAAGGGTCATTATCTCTCTTTCAACATGAAGAAAGAAGGGTCTAGAAATCTATTTCCCCTTCCCTCATCATGGTGAAGGCGGGTTGTGACATTCCATCTAGTTTAAATATGATAATTTCACTTCCGGTAGTGGTGACTACCACCCACTCAAAGCGATGTGATTATTTCACACACTACATGGAATGTATTTAAGCATGGTTTAGTGAACATATATGATATATATAATATAATTATTCTATTGGAATAAATATTAAATAAATAAATAAATAAATATACTTATATGCTATTTTAATTCTTCAATTCAACACGACAATAAAAACCAAAACATCGTTCATCAGTATGAACGACATATTGTCTCTATGAATAGTGAATTAGTTTTTAATTTATATATTTAAAATATTATTATAATACACATATAATATATATGAATTATATTTCTTTCATGGATTTATCATCTAATTAATGATATATGTAAAAAACTAATGAAATTAGAAATTAAGACACATGTGAAGAACAAAGTGAATATTACATGATGTGAAACCATAAAATAGTATTGGTATAAATTGGGTAATTTATGATTTCAAATAATAAATATATGTGGAATTGGATATAATAATATTATTAAATAAATATTTATATAATAAATGTACATTTATTTTATTGGAATAATGTATGAGTGGTAAGAGAGTAGGACACATGGTAATTGGATTTCAACTATCATTTTATTTATTTAAGATACATTATTTATTAACCAACCATTCTATTTTTGTGGTGTTTATAATTTACAAGGATGTATAATATAAATATTATATTAAAATTAATTTTATTCACATATCCATTCAATAATCTTTATTCCAGGGTGTTTTTCTTTCAAAAGTTACATATTCACTGAAATAGTTTTGTCTCAATTTTACTTTTTTGAGACTCATGTTTTGTTATGCACAAAATTTCTTTTTCTATTTGAATATAACAATTTTTAAAGGTTATATCAAGAATATACTTATTTTTATTATTTTTTAAGCTTCATTTAATTTACTTTTCATAGATGTAGAGTATGATCCCATGTTAACAAGTTATAAGATACTATTGATACAACCTGATCTCGTTTCAAGACTATTTATGTTTATGATTTATTTAATGAAATATTAAGATAAATCACTAAAGAAAACTCATAAGATTCCTTATCCGCTATTTATTTAAGATATATTCATTTATGTTTTCCATATTCCCAATATTTGGTACATATGATTATTAAGAAAATGTTTTTATAAAATTTGAATGCATCTCCCTATTCATTCAAAAATATTTTTTATTTAAAAAACCATGTTTAAAAAAATCAACTGATCATTGAATAAATTTTTTAAAGAAAATGTATTTTAAAAATGTTTTATGGTTTTCAAATATTCCTTTAAAATATTATTATAATTTTTTCAATTTTTTTTTCAATAATGTTTTATGTTTAGAAAATGTTTTAAAATTGTCCAAGCATTCATTATATTTTTTCAAAGAAAAAGGTTTCTAATGTGATTTAATATATTTATTTAAAGGTTTTCATGTTTTTTTTCATGTATATTTATTTAAATTATTTTTATGTTTTAAAAATGTATTTTAACTTAATGACGAATCCGTACTTTTCTTTAATAAATTTTTTCAAAAGATGTTTCAAAATTATTTCCCATCATATATGACATATATTGATGTTACCCAATCCTTTCTAAGAATTGATATTATAGTTCAATTCATATTATTTTTATGAATGATTAATAATTTTATTTAATGATGTTAAAGGAACATTAATCACTTCCAGGAGTTGTATGCTTATAAAACCTTCTTCTTTTCATGGTATATTCCTTCTTGATGTGATTACTAAACCTTTAACTATTCATAGTTTATGATTTTATGAAATGTTAATGACACCCATTTCATTTCACAGGTTCTGATTTTATTTTTATAAAATATATTTAATTTTATGTATCATGATATGATCAATGTTTTATTTTTTGTCACATATATGAATAACGTTGTTATGAGATTAGTGGGTCATATATATCCCTTTAATGCATTGGGTAATGGTGGAGGAATCATGAGTATATATGTTATTCATGAACCTAATTTCATGGTCATGATGTTATGATTGAACTAATTACCTGTTCAAAATGTTATGCATGTACTTTAATGCATATCTATAAGTTTATTCATGAACTTGATTATATGTTCACAGTTTTATAAGTAAGCCTCATTACATGTTCAATATATTATGAGTAGACCACATTGTATATCTATAAGTTTATTCATGAACCTGATTAATGTTTTAAAATGTTGTGAGTAATCCTTTTTATCTGTTTATAATGTCATGTGTGAACTGCATTAAATATTCACAATATTATACATGAATCTAGATTCATGTCCATAAGGATATGCTTCAACATAGATAAATGTTTAAAAGGATATTCATGTACATGGTTGAATGTAAATATGTTGATGTTGGGGCTTAATTTAATGTCCTTAACATAATGAGTGAACCTATTTATTCTGATATATGTTCACAATGTTTTAAAAAAAATGTATATACCATAAATTTATTGTCTTATTCCTATATTATGTTTTCATGACATGGGATCTTAATTCTATTATGCTTCATGTATTATTACGTACAATTATTTAAAATTATCTATAATATACAGGGAATGATTATCAACAGTAATGCTCAAATTCAATTCCCTTTTGTTCAAGTTAGACTAATGCATTTTCATTATTTACACTTTCTGAGTATACGAGCTCACCCTTTTCTTATATTTCATTTCTTCATGTTGTTATAAATTGCATTAGGTAGAATTACAATAGTTGGATATCTTTCTAAGAGTTTTTAAAGATATTTCACACTGATATATGATATTGTTGTAATGTTTCCAAAGACACTATACTTTTATTTACCTCAAGAAATTATTTTTCTAATGTACTGATTTTTAATGTAAAATGATGTAATATCTATGTATGGTATGCATGTGTCTCTATAGTCAGTATCAAATTGAAGGTTTAGTCAACCTCTGGAAACTAGGATGAGAATAAATTAGCGAGATCCAAAGGTTTATTTCTAAGTATATGTCGAGGGATGTATTTTAGGATAACAATAAGGATTTTTATCATTTAGGAAAGTTGTCTTGGAATTTTTTTAAATTATCATGTGAGTAGATTCATAGAAATACATCACCTTTGGTATACTAAAAGTGGAAATGGATTTTCTACACATGTATAATGGTTTACAAACTCTGACATGAAGTTTTCTGCCTAACTCTGTGTAATCTAGAACATTAAAATGGGCCTTGTTTCACACTCAGTTTCACACTCGTAGGGGATATACGTTGGGAATTCAAAAAATCATTATATAAAATCACGATGGATTTTAATATATGTTTTCTATGAATAACCTAGTATAAACCCCGGTGACATAGAATAAAGAAGGATTAATAATTAATATGTCTTATAAAAATGTTTCATGATTAAGTGTTTCCTAAATATGATAACTATTTCTTGCTATATGATTTGTTTTTAGAAAATGGATGGAACCGGAAGAAAAAATATTAATAGAGATTGTGATTTACAATGAATGTATTCTTCTCATGAAGATATGAATTCTATGTATATGGAATAAAAAATGAAATACCTACATTCTAGAAATTTTTTCATGATTCAATGAATTCTGAGCATCAAATGAGAAAATGGGGTCCTTAACAAGGAAACATCAATGTTATTTCAGCAGGTCTTATGATTAAATTTTTTCCAAAAAAATGTATTAGTTCCACAGATATAATATTTTCCATTCTCTTGTGTTTAGATATTGAGAATTTCATTCTGGACATCTATCGATTAGAAGATGAAGCAGACCAATGATGGACACTATACAAGAATATGAGGGTGAAATATGAAATTTAATGCATGGATTATGATGAGTTCAAGGACATATTCATCATCATGTACATTCTCCGTGTTCTTCATATGAAGGTGAAAAATGAGTTCCTTTTGTTGATGTAAAATAATGGTAAATATATCTGTACTTTTGAGGATCATTTCATAAGAAATGAGTTGAACACTTATTGTATTGTCGTCCAGCCTAAATGTAAAGTTTACATGTTCTTTAGTGGATTAATGAAAGGAAATTAATGGGCATTTTCAATAAGGGATATTAGTAGCTACGATGAGATTTTTTCATAATAAAATATGAAATATATGTGGATATATGTATCAATATAATGGTTTTACCTAGAATATGAATATAGAGTTCAAAGGGAAATCTGAAAATCACAGTAATAAGAAAATGTTTCAAATTCATAATAGCTAAACTATGGGATGGTGTACATAGGAGAGTTACAAGAATGAACAAGAAGGTGTTTCATGTATAGAAAGCCTAAAAAACGAGAAAAATAATGTATAAGTGATGTGAATATGAAATTAAAAGAAATCCATGGAGAAACATTTCAATAGAATTATCCAACCACACTTCAGTAATTCATGTGCATGTAGTTTTGGATATATGAAAATCAATTATCTAATCCAAGGGATAATGTGTATGACAAGACATAATATCCATTGATGAAAAAATATGATGAGAAAGCTTGTAAAATAATAGTGGATGAAGTGAATGATGAAAATTATGGAAAACTTATCCTTTCCCCCCATATATTTTAAGTTCATGTTTTATTTTTTTCGAATAGTCTCTATGATAATATTTTGTTTTATACATTAGTGATGTTTCATGTGATTATATCCCTCTAAATTGATTTTGGAATAATAAAATCACATTTTATGTGATATCGATGCAACAATGAAAAAAATTATGAGATAAAAAATATATATAAGATAAAATCATATTTTAGGAAGAAAGGGGGAATTATATTTTTTATGCGTTTTAAGGATAACCATATATGGACAATTTAAGTCAAACGTAGATTTAAATTTTTTTTCAGATTAATATATTATCTCACCACTTGAGGATCATGTATGCTGGATAACTTTTTTGTGTTGAAAGTAACTAGATATTGATTGGATGACTTATCATGGATCTCAATAAATTTTAGTACATCAAGAATGAAATATAGTAATCATTCATTTTTTAGGGTACGAGATGAAGTGGAAATCTATCATGGATCAAAAAAATTCTGATATTATGAATATGAAAGGGAATAAAATAATGTAAGTATAACTTCTCATGAAAATTCATCATCTCTAGAGAAGGAATCATGAAAAAAAAGGTTATCATAATAACTAATATTCCGATTAATTAAATAGTCCCTTATATCATCATAGATTTATGGCTTTTTTATTTTTACCTTTCTTTTGATCATTTTCTCTATCACTCTCCCATAGAACATGATATTTATATTTCTCTTCCTTGTCTAATATTCACTCTGATCCTATGTTTCCATATTTGGTAACTCAATTATATGTTACATTGATAAATCTTTATGGTTCCAACATTCCCTTTGTCAAGGAAGTTTCAATATTCGTATTTATGATGTGTGTTTCTACGAGAAAAAATTCAAGAATTAATCCATTGAAAACCCTAATGAATTTAGAGGGATAAATATATTTTATGGGGGTTATAATCAAACACTCAAGTATTTTTTGAAATGTTGTTTTCTAATTAATTTAATCTTTAGATATTTTTAATTTCATACAATACTGAAAAATAGTTTTTTATATTTAATCTGTAAGTAAAAAATTCCATTCAAAAAGGATCAATATGGTGTAAATTTCATGTATGATTGACATATCTTGATGTACACACAACACCAATATGGTATATGTTACACTGGACATCGACGTGGAATATGTACCCTACAACACTGTGATTCTAGGAAAGATTATTTTGTTGTCATAATTATTTAAAGGAGATAATTATAACCTAGCTGTTAAAATTATTAATATGAATCATAATAACTAATTTTCAAATATTTTTTAAAATTTTTATATAAATACAACATATTGATAATTAAGGATATAATTTTTGATAAAGACCTCATATGTTTAAAAATTATATTTTCTCAAATAAATTGATATTAATGTTATTCTATGAAAAATACTATAATTAATTTTAGACACATTTAAAAATTTAAATAATTAAAATAATTTTAATTTTTGAATTTATAATTTATAAACTAGATTGGGTAGAATATTTGTGGTTTTTCTGAGAAAACATAATTTTTAGATGAATAGATTTTTTTTTAAAATTCTAATTCAAAATAGAATTTTAATTGAATTTATTTATAAGGTTAATTTATATAATTATTTTTATAAAATATTTAATTATGTCATATATTTACTAAATAATTCGATTTACATCATTGGAATCACATTCAATTTGAAATGGGTATAAAACCATAGCTCAGAATTGGACGTTTTTTCATTAAAACCCTGTAATTTTTTCTGGTCGTGGGATTAACAATAAATACATTTCATCCAGAAATGTCATTATAATTTCAAAAAATGGATTCCATATTTAGAATTATAATAATTTATAATTTATAAAATGTTCATCAGGGTTTTTTAAAAAAACAGTGAAAGTGATTAAAATTAATTTCAATGGTTAAGAGAAAAAAATTGGTTAATAAAGCACTAACCCTTTCACTTATGACCCAAAACGACCTATAAAATTTTCCAACACCAAATTTCATGAAATTATACTGCAATTTAACAATATTTATTTAATTTTTTTTCCATTTTATGGATCTTTTTATGTAAAAATGGTTGTACAAGTAACATGTTTTGGAATATTACAAGTGTGTCCTTTTCTTTCTATATAAAATGCCACCGTCTATACTAATTCCTTAAAATCCTCAAAACACTTAGGTTTAGCCAATATTTACCCAATAAACCACACAACAATTAGGATGGTATGACTCTGAGTATCATATACTCTGTAATACCAAACGGAGGATCGAATAAGTAAATGACATACAACTAAAAGAGGGGGTGAATTGTACATTTTAAAATTCCCATAGGAAATTTTTAGGATAACCAAAATTCACAACACCTCTAAGTTCTAAAGACTTTCTTGATTCTGGAATAGTTATTCTAGAAAGGAAACTTAACAAAATATTACAACTACTAAGATTCTACCTTAAAGCGTATAGAATCTAACCAAATCAGAGTACAAGTAAGGAAGTTTAAGAATGTTATACTTTCCCAAAAAATAAAAATTCACAATGGAAAAAAAATTAGTAACACTACAAGTAACAAACAATAAGTCTTTTAACCCCAAGAGAAGGGTATCCAACAACCTTGGATAAAGGTCCCTTGATTTATAATTTCAAGAAAGTCTATCTTAATCACACCAGGGTAAGCCCTCTATACGAAGATCGGAGTCTGTCTTGTTATCTCTACAAGCCCTCAACTATCAGGTAGTTGGCACCTCTGTCTTCCTCAATAAGGAATCCCTAAACATAAATGTGTTTGAACCTCTGTATTTATATCCCTGGAAGCCCTCAATTGTAATCAGCAAAATACTGGAGTCACACGAAGCAAGTTTTCACAAGGCAAAGTTTGAGCATGCTGTTAAAACATTCTGCATGAATCATTGAGAGTTAATATGATCCTATCTCTCTAGAAATTACTTTAGGAAGTTCTGAGAACCATAATTTCAAAATTTGTCAAGTGTTTTTTTTTTCAAATGAGCTTATATATATATATGTGAAGCTCTAACGGTCGGACCCCTCCTCTAAAGGTCATATTTCTTCTTGAATTGTGGAGGGATTTGTACACGTGTCACTCAACCAACTGTGAGCCAATAACTGAAAGCACGACATCGTTTTGTAATGAAACAAGTGTTAGAATAAATAAAACTGATGTTCAAAATGTATGAAAATAAAAATTTTAGAATCTAACCAAAAATGGAATTCAGAACCTATAATAAAGAGATATCTGGATTCTGTTTTGTAGGTATTCAGAACCTGAATTCTATAGAAATCCAAAGTCTGAATTTCAAGGAAATTGAGAGTCTGATTTCACTTGAATTCAGAACCTGAACATAAAGAGTTCGGAGTTGATCGCATATAAGTTTGATGGTGAACTAGTAGAAGTTCAGAGTCGAACTAGTAAAAGTTTGGATTTGAACTCATTGAAGTTCGGAGTCGAACTCATAGAAGATTTGAGTAAATCTCATAGAAGTTTAGAGTTGAACTCGTAGTATTTCAGAGTTTAATTAGTAGAGGTTTGTATACATAATTCATATTGGAACTTTCTGAGAGTTCCTATCTAGAATTCGGAGTGGAACTTCATGAGAGTTCGTACTCGAAATTTGGAGTGGAAATACATGAGAGTTCATATCCAAAATTCAGATCCTAAAACAAAATGATTCATATCTAAGAAATAAATGATTTGGAGGATTTAGATGTGAATCTTGTTTTTAAATTTAAGAAAAATATTGATATGAACAATGAAAACAAGGTAGGGGTAAATTTCCTTTGGGAAGTAAATATTCCTTATATAACTAAAATATATTTTTTCATAAGTATAAGGTGTTTGTGATTTTCAAAACAAGATGGAATGGAAAATACATAAAGAAAACCTTATTAAATCAATAATCTCCCCCTTTTTGGAAATCACAAACATCCTCTGAAAAAAAATAATATACGTACATAGAAAATTTTATTTAGACATTAAAATTAAAACATATCTCCCATTGTTCATGGATGATGGTGAATACAACTAACTCCCCATTAAGATTAAGAACTCTAAGGATTGCATTCTGGATTTCTGGAACGGATTTTTCATTATCATGTGAATGAAAAACTTCGTAATGAGAAACTCCCCCTTGCTTAAGGATAGTTCTTAACATAGAAAATTTTCTACTCCCTTTTAGATTTTTTCTTCTCCCCCTTTGTGATTTTATAAATGAAATGAAGGGAATGGAAAATAAATAAAGTGCCTGAAACATTTGTACATAATAACAGAAGATACAAACAACCATAGATTTCATTAGAATTAAACGAATTTTTACATGGAAAGACATTACAACAAAAAATCAGATTAGTCTATTTTTCATCCTTTTCCTTGGGGATTAACTTCTATAATATGGTTTTAAGCTTCTTTAAGTCTTTCAAGTACTACATATCTTGTTTTTATAAGGATTTAATCCTTTCATATTGAGCCTCCTGAGCCTCAAACTATGCATTAAGAATTTCATCATGCTTCACACGCTTCTAATCAATCTCAATCCATATATCTCATTCCCCTTTCCAATTTTGAGAAACCATGTTAAGCTTCCCATTCAGATCCCTCACCTGTTGATTTAGAGAATTTTTCTCAAGGGCTAGCTTATCATGAAGATTCTTCATCTTAGCATCCTTAGTGTCAAAAGCTTCATTTACATCATTTTGAAATTGATCAATCTCTACCATGTCATCGTCAATTTTCTTATACCATAGAGTGGTTTTGCTGCATGATTTTCTTTGAACATCATAATTGATGAGAAAATTTATATGCTCAGCCTCAATCTTCACACACTTATCAATCACCATGGATATAGATTAGGATTTTTTATTTAGGTTGTGTTAAAGCTTCTAGCATCTGGAGTCTATGGTGGGAAATATCGGAATTGTATCCACTAATTTCTTCAAAGACTCAACAACAAAATCACGTCCAAGTGCTGATGATTCCAAATCAGACACCTTGTTCGGGGATTGTTCTTCTTCAATTTCCACCAACATTATTCTTAAAGAGCCTCCAACATCCTTCTTCCTTATGATATCTAATTTTGGGGTGTCTATAAGCACTTTCTTAGCCTTATCAACTTTCGTAATGGATTCTTCATCCGGAGATTCTTCCTCACTTTCAGATAGTTGAACTATCTTGTCATAATCAGGTTTATCCTTCTCTGCTCCTTCTTCAAGAAAGAGCTTCTCATAGATTTCTTCCTCAGATAATTCATTTACTTTCTCTTTTTCATTGTCATCATCTCTCTTACTATCTTTCTCATCTCCCTTTCCCGGAGTGACAAGATTTGAGGACTCGACTTCAGAAGTTCGGAGTGGTAGTTTTTCTGATGGGTTTGCCTTCTATTGATATTTCTCAACTTTTTTAATCAAGTCATCTAGATCACCACTGTCTTCTTATAATTTTAATTCTTCATATACTTCTTCCTAATTATCTACTGTTTCTAAAACGTTTTTCTCTTTAGGTTTTTCCGGAGAGAAGTAGTTCTTTCCAGGGGTCTCCGGTAATTGTTGAAAAAAAAAGATTCTGGTATGGAAAGCTTCTCAGAAGATGCATCTATGTCTCTCAAAAATTATTGTACAACTTTAGCTTCAGACATCTTCTTCTTCATCTTCTTCTCTTTTTATACATTCTCAAGGTATTCATCTTTTTTTTCCTTAAGGATTTATCTTTAGCAGGGTCCAATCCGAACTGGGGTTCCCCTTCTTTCCTATTTTCCTTGATCTCTCTCCACTTTGCAACTACCTCAGCTAGATATGATTTCTATTTCTTCGTCTTGGGATGAGCGGATTCAACTTCTTTAAACTTAAGAGTATTACCATCAGCCACCACTTCCTTCATCTTCCTATTCCTCCCTACCTTCTTAGATGGTTATGCTTTCTCAACATTTTCTGGAACTGCTTCTCCCTCCTCCTCTAGGAGATCATAAAACTCACTTGACTCTTTTGAAAAACCAACTTCAATCCCTTATAAGGTTTTATCACTCATCATCATTAACATACAGTTCCTCCCCTTTGAATTGAAAGCAACCTTGAAAGAATCAAGACACCTAATAATAAGCTTGGAGAGAAGAGCATGATACAGATTAATTTGATCTTTCGAAGTCCTATTATTGATGTTCTGAATTGTAATAAGAATGTGCCTCATCAGATTAATCTTTCTTAGATTTAGCAATAAATCCAAGAATGAAATATCACTATTCATTAGGTTATCCTTATCTCCACTTCTTGGAATAAAAAACCCTTGAACCCATAACTGTAGAATCTAGTTGTTGGTGGAGAGATGAGAAATATTTTTTGTATTGTCATCTTCGAGTCCAAGGCATTCCATTGGGTTCACTTTTCTGAAACTTCCTTGCACATATGGTAACTTATGTGAACAAAATTCATCTTCCCCATCATATGATAATACCACCAAGCTTATAGCCTTGGTGTAAGAAAGCTTTTATGTCTATCCATAGCTTATAACGGAGAATTTTTCTCTGCCATCTTCTTTATAAAAGGAAATAGAATCATAATATTCTACAAGAACATTCGTATAAACAATATCCTGTTCCTTTTTCATTGATATGAAAGAATCTTCCCACCCATTTAGCTTGATATTCTAAGAAATAAGATAATCATACTTACTAAAAAAGTTCATATGGACCAACCTTTACCTATAGACTAACCAACTTAATATTGGTTTGATCGTAGACATTTCTTGAGAAGTGGCTTCAACAGTCATTCGGAATGGAGGAGCACTAAAATATTCGGAATGAGCTTTAAGAACTAAGGCAGATATTCAACACGCAATATATTGAAATCGGTGTGGGACAACCATCAAGGATACCCATTATATAGGTGATGGTGATGACCTTTAACCTTCCAAAACAAATCTGACGGTTGAAAAACTCTTTGCTCTGATCTGACGGTCAGTACTAGATATTCAGGCTATAACCACATACCTATAGCCACAGTTCTATCGATCAGTGTCTATATCTTGTTTATTCACACAGTTTAATAGGATGGCCATTGCTATTTTTGGGAAACCCTTCCTAAAATCCTCCAATACTCCGACGAACCCCTTCTGCCTTCACGATTCCTCCTCCCCCGTGATCTCTTCCTCGCTGCACCCTCCTCTTCACCACGACCTCCTCCTCGCCGCACCCTCCTCCTCCCCAATGCCTCCTCGCCGCACCCTCCTCATCACCGCGACCCTCCTTCCTGACACCTCCTCGTCACGCCCTCCTCATTACCACGACCCTCCTCCCTAAAGCCTCCTCACCACGACCCTCCTCCCCAATACCGCACTTCTGATGCCTCCTCGCCATGACCCTCCTCCTCACCGCGACCCTCCACCCTGATGCCTCCTCCCCAACGCCTCTCTTCCAATGTTGAGGTCAACACCGCCATCGCCCTCCCTGACACCTTTTCACCAGCAACCCTCAAAACCCTCGACCCCTCCTCACTGTGACCCTCCTCACCCCGACCCTCCTCCAGCGAAGCTGCTCCGAGTTGCCTCCCCTCCTCCTCTATTCCCGACGGTTCTCCCCCACAACCCTCAACACCAGAGGTAATCCCCTATTTCTTCCTTCATTAAAATCCACCATTCATGTTGAATTTTTTATTCCTTAAGCATTTTTAATATTCTTCTGCACTTACTCCCATTTCCACACTAATATGCACTGCTATAACCCCTCAATTTACCACATAGTAACCACTAATTTGGGACTTGACTACATCAACCTCCTATAATGTGACTGGTGCAATGTTTTGAAAATGATCTTCTCCTTAGAGTCTCCAACTTCAATGGGATGTGTATGAGGTTCTATAAAAAATAAAACAAAACCAACATGAATTGTCATTCTTAAGTTATAAACGGGATAATGATGACTTTGTATATTTTTATTTAGCAGCTGTGAAGAATCAGAATTGCAGGAGGAGGAAGACAGAGAACTGGGGAAGAATATAGTGAGAAGAACATTCAAGCAGTCTATCTTTTCTCCTTTCTATAGGTTTTACCTCTTTTAAATTATACCTTTGATATTAGTTTTTAATTTGATCATTAGTTGTATTGTATTATTTTGGATTCTTTTTATCTTTTACTCAGTGTCTGCAAATTTCCACGATGAACACATATATTTGTAAATATGAATATACATTCCATATTACCACTATTAACATCTTCAAATTTACTATATTTTTTATCCTTAATTAATCATCACATGAATCAACAAATTTTTTTAATTTTATACCTTGTAATTAACCCGTTATTTTCTTGAGAGAATATAATTGTTGTTATATTGTTGAAAAACCAATAATAACACATGGAATGTGATAATAGACCATCATAATATTTTTCAAAGCATGAAGGAAATTATTAATGTATTTGATAAATCTTATGGTGCTTTCTATTTTCTTTCCATGGACTGTAAGTGTTCTATATCATCATCCCCACATAATTCTTTCATTCAAGAAAAAATGTTCATTCCCACCCCACCATTACTTTTAGAGAGGGATCTACAATATCAAGATTAGGGATTACAAAATATGATTCTTTTCTTTAATTTTAAGGCATTAAATTAATGTGTCAATTAAATTACACGATTTCATCCTTTGTATCTTAAATTGGAGTCCATCCATAATTTTCATTATTTTCCACATTATTATTCATAATTACAATGACTATCTATAATTTTTAATTTTTATATCAAATAAACTTTCATCAGCTCACCCATTATAAAATTTATTCTTTCAATAATTTTAATTTGTTTATATCCCACAAATTATTCCCTGTTTCAACCTCCATATTTTCGAAAATGTCCATGAAGTTTTATTGAGAAATACATCTCACTGTTTTACGAGAGCTTGTATTATTTCAAAATTTCATTATAGGACTTACATGTTGTTTTCACCATCGATATATGGAATCATTAGAGGTATTTAGATAATAAAAATATTAACAATATATTGATTGGTTTTAATTTGTTTAATGTTATTCATATTAAATTAATTATTCCGTTTGACAGTGACTAAAATGTTAATGATTTAATAAATTATTTTATTAGAGAAAATTGCATGGAGAACTCACAAATAGTAACCTAAATTTTGTTGAGTCCGCTAATTTAAAGGAATTTGTACTATTTTTTTAGTAGTTGGAAAAAACAGGAAATGACTAAAGAAGGTGAGACCAAATTTTAATAACTTGTAAAATAAATATTCCATTATTTTTAATTTTTCTTCATTCATGTAAATTATTTTTTTTTGAAATCATTAACATTAGGGTGGACTTTTTTTATGAACTGACTCACTAGGTCCCACCTAGATAGTGGTAATATGAGTATGACACCACGAGCCCACCTCTAATTTGTTAGGGGTTAGTGAAAATCTCTGAGTAGGCATAACACACACAAGGATGTCCTTAGCCTATGGTACCTGTACACAAGAAAAGAATAATGGGGAAAATAAAATCCTACAAAAATAGATAAAAAAGACTTACTTTTTATGAGGGATTTGACTACTGACATATGACACAACCTAGAAAGAACCATGGTCTATCTGGATCACTATCTTATAACTTCTCTTGGTCCTCCAAGGATTCCTTCAAAAGGAATATGGTCTACATAAGACATGAAATGAATGGGTAGATCTCATGTAGTATTTAGTATAACAATGCTCAATAAGACACTCTAAAATCACTAAAAAATGGGAATATGGATAGTAGTTATCTCATCATCACATAGACACATCATTACAAATATGATATATAGAAATAGAAACAATGAACTAGATATATTCATAACATAAAACATGCCTCAATGGCATATTAACTATTATTTTATCCGTAAGTTTCGACTCAATGATACAATTTAACACTCTTCTGATTGCACTCACAACATGATCTATGCTTTCACTGATGGTTCATTCCCAAGAGGTCATGCTCATCAGACCTCACCAATGATGTATTTTAGAGTGATTGATATGAACCCCCATCTTTGTACCGACGAACCTTATATTCTTGTGTCACAAGCTAAACATGTGTTTTATGTAAGTGACCTGTTACAAACACAGTATGGTGTTATTGTTGATATTATTCCTAGAAATATTTTTGATGAAGGCATGGATGACAATGATGTTGTGGATGAACCTATCAGTATTTATTTGAATGTTGCATTTGATGATATGGATTATGAAATTGTTAGAACATATTGAGAACCAGAAATTGTCACAGACCCCACATAGCGTTGACATATTTGTAAGTATTTAGCAGATATTTTCGCAATATTGTATGTGTTTTTTTAACTTCCATACATGATATAAAAACTACTAGTATATTTTATACCATTATCGAATATAAAATTATTAATATCCTGAACAATTTATGTTTAAACACTTCTCTAGTAAATCGTGAACTTAGAAAAGTCTTGATATTTTATCAATATAAATATCACACATGAAAATGTATCTCATTGTTTTATGATACAATTGTATTATTTAACATTTTTCATTATTTATATTTAATTGAGGATATTATTTAAAATTTCTAGGTTAAAATGTCTGGTTATGATTATACTAGGAGTAGAAGAATACCGAGAAATGAACAATATAGGTTTTCTTCTAGAAACAATGTAATTACAAATTATGTTTGAATATTATGGTCTTTAATATTATTTATCTTGTTATGGCTCATTTTATTTTATCATCCATGTTATTTTAGCCAGCATCATCGAGGAGACGATTGGATTGTGCCACTGAGGATGATATTGTGGTGGGGGGTACCGATTCTACAGGTCGGCCTACTACTACGCTGCTTGAGACACCAGGAGGCCATCCTCCCATTATGCCACTTCTATATTATCCGTACCCACATTTTCCTTATCCCTTTTTTCCCGCACCTACATCGGATGGGAGTTCTCAAACTCCAATCCCTCATTTTCTATTCCCACCATCCACTGTACAGGCTACTGTGCCCCCATATATCCCACTGCCATATCCATATCCATATCCACCCTCATCTGTACAGGGTTATCCATCAAGTTTTCTGCCCCCATCAGTACAGTTTTCATCTACTATACATAGTAATCCTGTAGATATCTCACCTACCATAGAGGCAACCCCCCTCTAGACACAACACTTCAGGGGTCAGCAGACCCCCCATCTACTGGTATTTGTATAAACATTACTGTTAATGATTAATGATAAATTTATATATTTTATTATATTTTATTTTTGGTTTCATGATTAGCTCTAGCCTCTACCAGATGAAGAGGCGACACAAAAATGCGTGAGGTTTTTTATAGAGACACACAAATCATAGTTGATTATAATGAGGAAAATGCTATAATTAATAAAAATTGCATGGAATGTTAAAGTTTTATGGGAACACTTGCTAAAAACAACAATATCATTCTGGTTCAACCGATAAGTCAGAAGGCAGTTGGACAACAAATAAAGGACAAAGCCTGGGCATAGATTTAGGTAAGTAATGTTAATCACCTTATATATATATATATAAGTTTATAATATTTCCTTAACAAATATTGTTTCCATTTCAGCTTCGATATAATTTTCCTGATGGACAAAATGCAAAGGCTGCAAGGATAATGGATTAAGGTCAAATGTGGCGTGCCTAAAAGTATGATTTATATATTGTTTGGAAAAAGAGAGTTGGTATAGATCTTGAAGAAGTACCAGTGAATCAAGATTTCCCAATATCACAATATAAAGAGATGATCAGCTATTGAAAGAGTCCATATTTTTAGGTGTATGTTATATTTATATATATATTCCTTTATTTATTTGAAAATTATTTTAAATTTCTTGTTTTATTTATGTTAATGAATTTATATAATTATTTGTTTATAGGAGAAATTAAACTAAAATTAAACAAACAAGAGTGCAATGAAACACATTTATACTGACGAACACACTTCATTACCAGATCATGATAAGATGAAGGTAATTTAACTTTTAAAATATTTATCATTGTTTAGTGAAATTTTTTTAACATCCAATTTTGATTTATTTATTTTTTTCAGAAAAAGACATTTAATATTGAGGGTTGTGTTCCTCACTCAACTTTATTTTTTACAAGCTTGAAAAAGAATGATTGTACTATGACAAATATCGACACCGAGAAGGCCATTGTAAGTATATTTCAATTTCATAAATTTTTATTGAAATTAATTCCTTATATTATTTTTTCATTTTAATATATGTTATATATCAATCAACAGAATGCTTTAGAGGCATTGGAAAAAAATAACCTTACAATTTGGGCCTAAATGATCATCTTCATCAGGTATTAGGAGATGAGCATCAGGGTAGACTTCGTTGTCGAACTGGGAAGAAGATTGTACCATCTCGATAATGGTCTACTAACGTTTCTTCGAGTACCGGTAGTTGGGGGAAGGGGGAGGGTTGTGTGCAGGTGGGGGGGCAGGGGCAGGGGGAAGGGAGAGGGGCTGTGCCGGTGGGGGGGGGGGGGTAGGGGGGTGTGCTGGTGGCCTGGGGAGGGGTGTGTGCAGGTGGGGGGGTAGGGGGGTAGGGGGTGTGCAGGTGGGGGGCAGGGGGCAGGGCGAGGGGGTTTACTGGGGGTAGGGATGTGCAGGTGGGGAGGGGAAAGGGGGTGTGCAGGTGGTTTTTTATTATAGATATTTAGACTCCTCTCATTTGGTTTTGGTATGATTTATTGGTTTCAATTTATTGTCTTCTTTTTTGTCAGATTTTTCTTGGTTATGTTTTAGTTGTTATGACTTATTAAATATGATACAGATTATTTGATTTGTTTTTTATTGTAATTTTATAGATTATATTTCTAATTTTTCAATTACTATGTATAGATATTGTTCAATGTATCAGATGAACGTTAGTACAAAGGTACAATGTGATTATAATTTATTTTTTCAATTATTTTAACTATATCCGTATTTAATCAACTTTCATTACAATATTTTGTACCACTAATTTATGCATTCTATATATTCAATATAATCAATATTAATGCAATGTTTCTATCCAGCATATAAGGGTACATGATGGAGTAACAATACATTTTGGACAAATACACCATCGTGGAAGGTACAATGTGATTATCATTTAATAGACTGCAGCTTTTGTAACCCCACACAACCTTCTTTTCACAATTAATTTTTTTTCTGTATAGATTTTGTTATATTTGATTGGTTTCCAAACTATCTACATTATGTTAACATTCACAATTACAGTGTTCTGGTTTCAATGTATATTACTATTACTTATTATTTGAACAGTACGTTACATCATATATTTGATTTCTCAATGGTAAAAATAAATCTTTATTCCTTTTCATATAAAATTAATGTTTAATAATATTGTGATGACCACATAGAAACATCTACAACTATTAGTTATTATTTGAATAGTTTGTTAATTTATATGTTATTTTTTAATGAAATTTTAAAATTTTCACATATGATTATAGCATTAAAAATATTTTAGAATGGGAATGGATGATGAATCATTAGTAAAAATTAACTTTGTTGGGATGTTCTTGATCCTACATGCAGGGTCACAGGGTGGAGTCACACAACAATTTAGAGAAATACACCATCATGGAAAGGGGAGTAGTGACTCATTTTGGAGTTGTGTATCTTTACAAATTAGTTGCACCACTGATGTTGGGTAAGTTTTTACTATTTCATCATTTTTCAAACAGATTTTTATTTTAGCATATCTGTTACCTCTCCACTACTAACATATTATTTTAACCAGTTATTTCCAAAAAAAATTTACAATCATCATAAAAATATTCAGCAGGGGGGGATGTTGTCCAGTAGGGGGGCTGTCCAGGGGCTCCAGTAGGGGGGGTTCTGTCCATGGGGCGTCTGTCCAGGGGGTGGCTATCTGGGGGGGCTGCTGGCTAGGGGGGTCCAGTAGGGGGTGGGGGTGCTGTCTAGGGGGGTTTAATAGGGGGTTGTTGTCCTGCAGGGGGGGATGTCCCGGGGGTCCAGCATGGGGGGCTTCTATCTGGGGGGCTGCTGTCCAGGGGGGTCCATAAGGGTGGGATTATGTCCAGGTGGGGCTTCTGTCCAGGGGTGGTCCAGTAGTGGGGGCTGCTATCCAGGGGTGTCCAGCAGGGGGGCTTCTGTCCGGGGGGAGGGGGGGGGGCGTCTTAAAATTATCCTTTTAGAGTTCTTCCATATTTTTATTTTCATTTATTTAGTTCACTTATTCATTTCTTAATCTGTTATGTTATAAGGTTATTTTTTAATTAAATATGATTTTATAATGATTTGTTTGACATACAGGTATCTCTCATATAACTCTATGAAGGGGAACATACCTCACAGTTTCGGGTCGCTTTCAATCATTGGTACACTGTACGAAACTGAGACTTTAGTTAAGATAATTATCATTTTAAATGTATTTATGGATTTATTTAGATATTTACAAATCATTCAATTCACTTGCCTAATTTATTCCCTTGAAGGAGTTCCCATGATGATTTGTATGTTGATGGTATGTTTAAACAACACTTACTTGAATTGACATCTTTCTACATTACATAGTTTTTGTTACCATCTAATTAATCAGAATTCATTGCTTTAGTTTGTACAAATTCTTAGCATCCTTAGTGCATAGTCTTTAATATTTTTTTTCTTTTACTGATGCTATCAGTATTGTTTCAAACAACCAATTTATTTCATCTTATTTGTGTATCGTTGTAACATTGTTAGCACTTGGTGGACAACCCTTGTTATTTGTATATAGATTGTTACTATTTTATTTATTTTACTTTATATTCACTAACCCAACATATTATTGGATATTTTAATGTAATTATTTTTAGTTAACAACATAATTTTATTCTCATTTCCCCCACATGTATAAATATTTTTACTATTTTATTTATTTTACAGGTCATCTGTTTTTTTTATTTTCAATAGAATGATTTTTTTTTCTACTTTTGTATTTGATTGTTTGCATTTTTCAAGTTTTATGGTTGCAGGGTTATAGGTTGCATGGTTTGAAGGATTTTAAGATATCATGTTTGGATGTTCTAAGTTGAAAACTTGTCCATTACACATTTAAATGTTACTAATTTTCTGGGTTTCATTGTTGTTAGGTTTGTGGGTTTTAGTTTCTAGGTTTACAGGATGAAGGTATTCTTCTTTGTATTAGAATTCATAGTTCTATCACAGCATTTGAAGTCCATGAGAAACAAGAATAGGTGGTGGAAATATCCTTCAAAAAATTATGGTCATACTTTGAATTCTTGTTTCCTACATTAAATAAATCCAAAAAAATTGAAGTCACCACAAATCAATGTCATGGAGATGGAAAGATGAAGAAAGAGACCATGCAACCCGATCTAGTAGAATTTAAATTCAGCATCAATTCTGAGCCAGTTAAATTTGCTTCATTCTCCAATTATGTGACACAAAGGTAAATTTTCTAGCTTAATAAACTTAATGAATGAACATCTAGTAGGAAAAAGTAGTTTTTAATGGAATTATAGGAAATATTTTTTTAAAAAATTATACAAATAGGTTAACATTTTTAAAATTCACATTTTTACATCTATTTGAATTTTTTTTAAAATGATTATCGATTTGATTTATTATTCTTGATGTTGATTCATGGATAGTTGCATCACCTAAAGTTATTATTGATATTCATGAAATGACCCAATTGACCAATTTCATTTTTCCTATTCTGGAGATAGTTCTTAGCCTATTTTGAAACATTATTTCTAATTCACTATTTATTGAAAAAACTAAGTGTATGAAGAACAATTATAATGTAATTTTATGTCTTATTAATGCATGATGATTTTATACCATAATAAAATAAATGACAACGTAGATTGATTTTAATTTTTCTCATTTGACAATTATACCACCCTACATTTGAACATTTTCTAAACTAGTAGAAACACTTGAATCCCATGATATGTCGCCACAGTTCAAGATATTATTTCCTTACAACCCTTTTTCTTCACGGTTAATTTCATCAATTCACTTCATATTTAAAGATTAAGAAGGGTGTTTCAGGGTGCCATTCAGTGTGGGTTCCATAAATGAGTGTCGTGTTGTGAGTTGATACCCTAGACCCAACTCATGTATGAATATTGTATACCATTATAAAATGTAAGGAGTTCACTCGTCAAATTGATTTCTACATTTTTCTATGAGACATTTTTGTGCAGGCTAACTGACTTCTAAATTCTGAATTGAATTATGAATTCAATTCTGTATGTATTTAATTATCTCTTGAATTATGTGTTATACTTATAGTTAATTGCTGAATTCTGCATGTGTATGAGATATGTGAGGGATACTTTGGATAATTAGGTATGATTTCATTTCATTAAGTAGGAAATTAATTGTACTTATGGTTTATTAAGTAGTGTCTAAAAGGGGAATAATTTTGAATTATAAATTCTTCAAATGATATACTCATGTTAAATTTCATCTAATGGTATAAGGATTTTTCATAGCATGTAGCATGAGAAGATCTCCCATGATCGATCTTTATATTGGCATGGGGAGGAACTCTATAACTGAAACATATTTCACTTTCTAATAATGTGTTGATATATTCTTGGCCAATATTAAGAGCTATTGATTTTTCTTGATAACATTAACATTTATTAGACTAGGGACACGATCCAGGTCTTGGGTTGTGTTTTGACCATGGTGATATTTCCTTTAGGATGTTCTCTATCATGTAGATGGCATAATGGCATGATGGAATAAAATGATATAATGAAATGTGAAATGGTAATTAGGTTTATTAGGTATGTGAATCTGAATTGTCATAATTTTTATGTGAATTAAAATATTCATATGAAACTAATAAATGGAAGTTAAACCTAATTGAAATATAAAGGGGTCACATTGAAAATGTATCTTTGAATTTTGTAAATTTTATTGTCTAAAATATAATTTCAATTTCATGTTTGAATTATGTACATTGTATTATATAAAAGGAAGGCTATTGGAGGCTGTTGGAGGCTACATTGCAGGCTGTTGGAAGCTGTTGGAGGTTGTTGGAGGCTGTATTGGAGGCTACTGGAGGCTGTTAGAGGTTGTTAGAGGCTACATTACAGGCTGTTGGAGGCTGTTGGTGGCTGCATTGTAGAGGGAAGGCTCCATTGCAGGTAATTGTAGAGGGTCCAGCTTGTTTGGTCATGGGGGATGTAGTTTTTGATCCAAATTTTGATCAGTACAGTTCATGTAGTAGTAATGACTCCTATTTTAATAAGGATGAGGTAATGTAATGAATTCATGACATTGACAATGTGTCTCCTATAATTATTAAGACCGCTACTAAAATGGGAAAATGTAAGATCTTTTACTCTATATTCTACATGTATTAGGAATAAGATACTAGTATACATGTTTTTTTTATTAGGTGCTTTGTTATTTTACAGGGTTGTACTGGTGCAGGAATCAGGCAGTACTAGTTCTGGAATTAGTAAGGGCAGATTTGATCGGTATACTGGTTCAAGAATGCAGCTGTGATCTGTAGAGGTCAGGCTGTGATATACCAATGGTTTGACAAACTGTTGGTTAAGGCATATAAATGTGACTCTATTGCAACGGTTTTACTAAACTGTTGTTTAATACATATTCCAAGGGTTTTATTGGTACCATTGGAATAGGGTATAGGGTGTGCTGGTGCAGGGTGGGGGAGCTATGGGTGGGGGGAGGGGGGAGTTGGTAGTGTTCTCCCAACAGCCATCACAGTGAACTGTGCTGGTTTGTTTATGCAGTGGAATGGCCTATATCCACGGTTTTAAGCCATGGAAATAGGCCTTTCCAGTGCATAAAAAACTAGCACAGTTCAAAATAGCTATAGGGCTATAGCCATGGTTTCAAACCGTGGCTATAGGCTCCGACCTATAGCCATGCCAATACCAGCCACAGTTTATGAAACCGTGGCTATAACCTATACCGATATTTTTGGGCCTATAGCCATGATTATAAACCGTGGTTATAGCAAGAATTTATTGTAGTGTGTTGAAAACATACCCCCAAGGAAATCATGAATCCGATCTTTTTAGGTTTTCCCAACAACATTTAGATTTAAGAAGAAGAAAATATGAGAAATTTTATAAGAAAAAGAAACTACCAGAAACGAAAAATGATTACGAAAACATAATTAAGGAAGTCTTACCTTTCGGATTGTTAGGAAATTTATTCGTAATAGGTGATACATTTCTTGAAGAAAATTTGGATTTGAAAAAACTCACTATGAAAAACAAAAAAAATAATTTAAAAACATTACGTACCAAAACTCAATTAAAAAAATTACAGGAATTCCCATTAAGAAAATTCTCATTATGAAAATTCTCGTTACAAAATCTCCAGTATGAAAACTTCATTATGAAATTGGCAGTAGGAAAACATCATTATGAAAATTTTCAGTACGAAATCTTCATTATGTAAATTTCTAGTACGAAAACATCATTACGAATTTCTAGTACGAAAATTTCTTTATGAAAATTTCCAGTACGAAATCCTCATTATGAAAATTTATAGTACGATGATTTCATTAGGAAAATTTCTAGTACGAAAACGTCATTACAAAAATTTCCTTTATGAAAATTTCATTACGAATATTTCCTGTACGAAAACTTCATTACAAAAAATAAGAAAACATCAATTCGAAAAATATGAAACATTTATACAAAAAATATGAACCACCCATAAGGTGATGTACTCCCCCTATGAATAAGAGTTTATTACTGTAAAAAGATTGGTTCAACAAGAAGTCATTTAAAGAGGATTACCTTACGAATATCATTGCTAACATCTGTTTAATGTATTCAAATATATCAAAAAGTAAAGATTTTGTGAAAATATCAGCAAGTTGATCTTACATTTTGATGAATTTAATAATGATATCTTTTTTAGTGTGTGATCCCTGAGAAACAGATGGCTAATATATATTTGTTTTTCATGAGAGTAATGTGCAGGGTTTTTACTAAGGGCAATGGAACTTGTGTTCTCACATAAAATTTGAGTCTTTGTAAAACTCAAGCCATATTCTGTTAGTGTGTGTTGCATCCACAACACTTGAGTACAAAAACTTCCAGTTTCTACATATTCAGCTTCAACAGTGGAGAGTGATAATGAGTGTTGCTTCACGAAAGACCAAGAAACTAAATAATCTTCTAAGTAATTATATGTTCTGGATGTACTCTTTCTATCGATTTTACATCCACCAAAGTCAGCATCTAACTGACTTTTTAAGATAAAATCATTTCCAGAATTATAAAATATTCTAAGATCCATGGTTCCCTTTAAGTAGCGAAAAATTCTATTCACTACCTTTAAATGAAATTCCTTAGGATTGAATTGATATCTTGCACATAAGCATACTGAAAACATCATGTCTTGTCGACTAGATTTCAAGTAAATTAGACTTCCTATCATACCTCTAAAAGTTGTTTGATCTACTAATTTCCCATCTTCATCAAGATCAAGTGTGTTTGAGGAACCAATAAGAGTACTTATAGTCATAGTGTTGGCATAGAAATACTTTTTAAGAAGATATTTAATATAATTATGTTGGCATATGTAGATTCCTTCTGTTTTTTGGGAAATTTGAAAACCAAGGAAAAATGTTAACTCACCCATCATACTCATTTCAAACTCATATATCATTAGATCCGTAAAAAAATCAATTAATGATTGCTAAGGTGAACCAAATATAATGTCATAAACATAAATTTGATCAATCAAAACATTTTTCATTTCTTTATTTAAAAAAAGGGTTGGATCTGCATTTTCCTTAACATAGTTATTTTGAAACCAAAATCCTCTAAGTCTATCATACCAATCTCGAGAGGATTGTTTAAGGCCATACAAAGCTCTGGTAAGTCTGAAAACATCATCAGGATGTTTTGTGTCTTCAATGCCAGGAGGTTGTTCAACAAAAACTTCCTCTTAAGCATAGCCATTAAGGAAAGCACATTTCACATCCATTTGAAAAAGATTAAAATTGAAGAATGCTGCAATGGAAAGTAAAATATGAATAGATTCATGTCTAGCTACTAGAGAAGAGGTTTCTTTGTAGTATATTCATTCTTTTTGATTATAACCTTTAGCAACTAATCTAGCTTTATTTATTATGATGATTCCATTTTAATCACACTTATTTATGAAGACCAATTTTACTCCAATAATAGAAGTTTCTTTAGGTCTTTCAACAATGATCTAGAGTTTATTCCTTTCAAATTCATTTAGTTTATCTTACATGGATTTAATCCAATCATTGTCACTTAAAGATTCATCAGTGATTTTTGGTTCTAATTGGGAAAGGGATGCTAGATTTTCTACTTTATTTCATAAGTAACTTACGTTCCTTAAAAGTTGATTGACATCACCAATGTCACTATCACTGGGATTTTTCTTAAAAATTTACTGGTTTGGGTTTTGTAAAACCTGTTAATCAACATATGGTAGGAAATATTCTGGGGTAAATGTTTCAGAAGTATCTTCTTGAACATTTTCCATGTCATAAGTATTTTCTATCAATGGTTGATAATCATTTTTTAAAAACACATTCGAGGTTGTAGGTTGAGGTTGTTTAAAAAAAGGAATAGTTTCAACAAATTTTACATGTACTGCCTCTCCAACAGTACATTTGTTTTTGTTGAAAACTCTATAAGCCTTAGAAGTTGTGGAGTAGCCTAGGAAAATTCCCTCATTAGATTTTGGTGCGAATTTCTGTAAATTATCTTTATTATTCAGAAGGAATATATTGAAACAAAAACCTTTATGTAGGAAAGTCTAGGTTTTCTAAAATTCCATAACTCATAAGGATTTTTATTAAGAATAGGTCTAATCAAAACATTATTTATAGTATAATAAGAAGTATTTATAGGTTCAGCCCAAATAATTTGTCTACAAAATACCCATTCAACTTGGTTCTACTTATCTCTTGAAGAATTATATTTCTTATTTCAACAACACCATTTTGATGAGGTGTTCTGGGTGCTTAAAATTTGTCAATAATACCTTTTCTAGTACAAAAAGATTCAAAATCAGAATTTTGAAATTCACCTCCATGATCACTATGAATAGTTTTCAATGGAAGGTTTTTATCATTTTTAACATGGGCTCTAAAACTTTTGAAATATGAAAAGTATTTAGACTTCACTTCTAGAAAATAGACCCATGTAAATCTAGTGGAATCATCAACTAAGGCAAATACATAATAATTTACTCCAATGATTCTAGTTTGTGTGGGACCAAAAAGATCCATGTGCAGCAACTGTAGCGCATCAGCTGTTGAGACTTCACCAATTGATTTAAAACATGATTTATGTTCTTTCCATATTGACAAGGTTCACAAAATTTTGAAGCATAATATCAAACCTATAGTATATCCTTAACTAAACATTTCTTAGAAATTTTGCATAATTTCTTAAGGTAAAAGTGTCCTAACCTTCTATGGCACAACCCACAATGATCTTTCATTACACCAAGGCAAGGTAATTCTTTGCTCCTATGGTCTAAGTTCAAAGTGTATACATTCTCTTGCCTATGGGAAAAAATAATAGACTCTTCCTTGGAATTGTGTACTAAGAACTTATCATTCCTAAAATTCACAAGGTATCCTTCATCACATAACTGAATTATGCAAATGAGGTTGTGTTTTAGACCTTTAACAAATAAAACATTTGATATGAATGTTTTTCCAAGAAGAACAATGTTACCTATACCAATAATTTCTCCTTGATCATTATCTCCAAAAGTTTCTTTTCCACCATTCGAATTGATAATATTTTCAAAATAGCATTTGTTACCACTCATATGTTGGGAGAATCCACTATCCATGTACCATGTGTTGATGTTTGTACATTCCCAATTTTCCTGAAAATAAGAAAAAAGTTAGGTTTTCGGAATCTAGACTTGCTTGGATCTGGAAATTTAAGAAAGAAAAGTTTTGGGTACCCACGTCTTTTTAGAAACATAAGCCTTTTGAAATCCTAAATATTGCGTTTTGTTTAAGAAACAATTCTTTTCCCAGTAACCACCACACTGAAATTTATTACAGAATGGGGAACTTTGAGGAACATAGTAGTTGATACAAAAAATCGGTTTAGAACTTGTGGAACCAAGACCATAGGTATTCCTTCGAGGTAGAATTTGTGAATACATTTTATCAAATTTTTCTTTACCTAGGGTAATGTTTGACAAACACTTTCTCAATGAAAAGATTTCATATTTTTGTTTTATAAAAAGGTTCTTGTCTTTAAAAACATTAAAATTTGAACATGATCTAGGATCGAAAACATTTTTCTTAGAAATTACATTTTCCAATTCTTTAGAATGTTTATTCTTTTCAGAACGTACATCCATAAGATTTTTTAAAATACATTCAAAATCAGTATTTTTCTTATCAATATATTTAAAAGGATTTGATATTTCCTTAGTAAGAATAATAATACTAGAATTTTCCTTATCTAGTTTTTTTCATTAGTTTTGAATTCTCATTTTCAAGGGGTTCGACAAACCTAGAAACTTCTTCATAGGTGGGTAAAGTATTATCTTCATCAGAAGAAAATTATTTATCCGAAGAGCTATAATATTTAATATCATGATAATTCAAAGAAACATTGGTCAATGATTCATCATTTTTTACCTTATTCATAAAACAATGATTATCAATAGGTATCCTAGATATAAGACCATTATTCTTCTGTCCAGATGATTCATAATCCGAAGATTCAACTGAAGAGTCACCACCACTGGCACTCCAGGTTTGATTGGCTGTCAAAAAAATTTAGCTTTGGACTTATAATACTTATTTCTGTTCCTTTCAGAATGCCACTATTTTATTTCATTCTTCTTGAGCATAGGGAAGTCAGGTCTTTTGTGTCCAGCTCTCTTGTATTCATAGCATGTGACCTCTGAATCATTCTTATCTTTACTTTCCTTCTTCTTATACATGGATTGGAAATTTCTTTGTCCAGCTATCTGGTTCATCCTTCAAGAATGATTAGCTACCTCATTTTCTGAGAATTCACTCTCATTAGATTAGAATTGGATAACAACCTTCTTATACATGGATCTAGTCACTCTCTCAGGAGTCTTAGGCTTCATGTGATTTAAAGTTATATTAAAAGCAACACAACCATTCCCATTATTCTTCTTTATGTTTTCAGAATCTCTCTTCATTCTAATCTCATGTTGAAGAAGAGTTCCAAATAGTTTATCAAAAGAACTTTTTGTGACCTTTCTATTTTCATCGATAGAATTTCTCTTTGATTCCCACTCAATGGGTATAATATCTATGATCATGTCAAAAAGGGATTCATCATATTGAACATTATTTCCCTTAGATTGTAAGCTATTCATGATAGTCATGAATCTCTATTTCACCTTACAAATTGGTTCTCCATAAGGAAAATTAAAACCATGATACATAGCTCTGAGCATGGCTCTTCTCATCTAAATCACTTTAGATGTTCCAAAATGTGTAACTTCATGATTTTTCAATATACAGTTATTTTTTTCACATGAATAAATTTGGCTATATTTGTTCCTAGTCATTGAACAGAGTAAAGTATTGCATACCTTATAGTTTAGTTGGTATTCATGGTTTTCTTGATTAGTAAAAGCACTAACTTCTTTATCAAGAATTTTGTATCCCCTGGTAAGCATGACAATGTTTTCTACCCCATTGTTGATAATGGAAGTCTTTATATGGTCTCTCTAATATTCATAATCATTACCATAAAAGATAGGTGGTCTAGTTGGATTTAGGTTTTCAATAAATCCAACATTTAAACCTACAATCCTGAGGAACAACTTTGGCACAAAAACTTATTAGAAGTATAAGTCTGTAAACAAGATAAAGTATTCTATGAAAGAAAAATTATATCTCTAAGAAAAATATGAATCCTAAAAGTATGATTCCAAAAATAGATTCCAAAAATTATAAATCTGGAAATATGAATCTGAATGTTAAATTCTGAATGTTATATATAAAAAACATCTGAATCTAATCACGAGATTAATTAATATTGAACCAAGTCCTTTAATATCAATTATTAAGATGGCATGACTCTATGTATGATATACTATGTAATACCAAATGTATGATCAAATAAGTACAATGAGATACAAATACAAGAGGGGGGTGAATTGTACCTTTTAAAATTCCCTTAAGAAAATTTTAAGATAACCAAAATTCACAACACCTCTATGTTCTAAAGACTTACTTGATTCCAGAAAAGTGATTCCGAAAAGGAAACATAACCAAATTTTACAACTACTAAGATTCTACCTTAAAGAATATAGAATCTAACTAATTAGAGTATAAGTAAAGAAGTATAAGAATGTTATACATTCCTTAACAATACAAAATGCACGACGGAAAAGAATGTAGTAACAGTACAAGTAACAAACAATAACTCTTTTAACCCAAAGAGAAGGGTATCCAACAACCTTGGATAAAGGTCCCTTGATTTATACTGTCAAAAAACATTGTCTTACCCACACCAAGGTAAGCCCTTGATACGAAGATCGAAGTCTTTCTTTCTATCCCCAAAAGCCCTCAAATATCAGGTAGTCGACACCTCTCTCTTGATCAGCAAGGAATCCCTCAAATTCCAGGTGTTGGAACCTCTATATTCCTATCCTCAGAAGCCCTCGATTTTAATTAGTAATAATTGGATTCACTCAAACAAATTATTCACAAGAAAAAGTTTGAACAAGCCATTCAAACTTTTTGTACCAAGCTTTGAGAGTTAATAAGATCCTATCTCTCTAGAAATAACATCAGGAATATCTAAGCACCAAAATTCCCAAAGATGTCAAGTGTTGTTTTTTTTCAAATGAGCATCTATTTATAGACAAAGCTCCAACGGTCATCTCCCTCCTCTAATGGTCATATTTCTCCTTGAATTTTAGAGGGACCTGTACACGTGTCACTCAACCAATGGTTAGTGAATAATTAAAAGCATGACATCGTTTTGTAATGAAACAATTGTTAGAATAAGTAAAACTGATGTTTGGAATGCAAGAAAATTAAATGATCAGAGTCTAAACAAAAATGGAATTCAGAGTCTATAATAAAGAGATATTCAGATTCTGTTTTGTAGGGATTTGGAACCTGAATTCTATAGAAATCAGGAGTCTGAATTTCAAGGAAATTCGGAGTCTAATTTCACTAGAATTCAGAACCTGAACATAAAAAGTTCGGTGATTATCTCAAATACGATTGGAGTTGAACTAGTATAAATTTAGAGTTAAACTATTAAAAATTCGGATTCAAAGTAGTAAAAGTTCGGATTCGAACTCATAGAAGTTCAGAGTCGAACTATTTGAAGTTCGAAGTCGAACTAGTAAATTTTTGGAGTCGAAATCATAAAAGTTCAGAGTCGAACTCATAGAAGTTGGGAGTCGAACTCATAGAATATCAGAGACGAACTAGTAGAGGTTCATATCCATAATTAGGAGTGGAACTTTCTGAGAGTTCGTATCCAAAATTCTGACTGTAACTTCATGAGAGTTCATACTCAGAATTCAGAGTGGAACTACAGGAGATTTCCTATCCAGAATTTGTATACTAAAATAGAATGATTCATATCTAAGTATTATATTATTCCAAGGTTATAGATATGAATCTGATTTTTACATTTAAGAAAAATATTGACATGAACAATGAAAACAAGGTAGGGGTAAATTTCCTTTGGGAAGTATATTTTCCATATAGAAGTAAAATATAGATTTGATTAAGTATAAGGTGTTTGTGATATTCAAAACAAGAAGGAATAGAAAATTCATAAGGGAAACCTTATTGACTCAACAAAAACATACCTCAATTCCTCCATGAAGTCTCCCTTTAGGAAAAAATATATCCAAGGAATCCTTTTGACACAGACCCAAAGGAGTTACCTGGATAATAGGTAACACCTTCTCTCATGCTCGTTATTTTATTTCCTTTCTCCACACACCAATATATTTATACATTTATTTTATAATATAAATAGTAGATTAAATATACAATGATGTTTTTAGTGGTTATACATACAGTTAAACACATCTATATATTGGGTAAAGAATGTATTGTTTATCTATATGGCGAACTATTACAACCCTATATGATGATTGTTTATTTTTTACATTACTACCTCTCATAGTAGAAATTATGATGGAATATATGTTTATATATTTAATATATTATATTTGTTTGTATTGAGGATAATTTATTCATTTTACAACATATTCCTTATTACTTTCAATTAGGTATAAATATGATAATATCATTTGAGGAAGTGAGTACTACTGCCCCTCAAAGCAATTTGACTCATTCACACAGATCATAGAATGTATTAATGATGGGTTAGAGGAAATTATATGATATATTTTATATAATAATGATAATATAATAATTATATATAAAAATATATGGATACTTATATGATATTTTCTCTCTTTCTTTTGTTACACAAATAAAAACGGAAACATTATTCTTGCATATATACAACCTACCATATCTATAAACAATGTATTACATTTCATACATATGTATTCTATAGATAATTATAATACATATATAAAAATATAAATGATATTCAAAACATGGATTACATTCTAGAAATAGTGATATATGTTTATGGACCAAATAGATAACAAATTAATGCACATTCAATGAACAATGCAAATATTACCCGAAGTGAAACCATGGCATAAGATTATTAACAAGATGGTAATGTAAGGTATTAATTAAACTATATATCATATTACATATAATATATTTTTTTCAATTAATTTTTATAATTATAATACATTTCTTATATTGGAATCTTGTGTGAGTACGAAGAGATTCAAGACATATGGTTAAGGGATTTCATGACACTTTTTTATTTTCGTGAGATAAATTCTTATTAGAAAACCATTACTTTTATGTGGTCTTTATAATGCACATTTTATTTATTATATGATAATAATAATTAAATTTATGAGTATCTTCATTCCAATCTATGCTCTTCATACTAGGGTGTTTATGTTTCAAAAGTTACCAAATGGGTAAAATAGTTTTCTGTTAATATTTCTTTTTGAGACTCATGTTTTGGTATGAACCTAAATTAATTTTTAAGAGTATATAATTACATTTTAAGTGTTATATAATGAATATTAATCATTTAATATTACATTACGATTCATTTAAACACATTTTATTAGATGGTTTCTATAAACCCCAATTCCCAATTGATAAGAGTTTGTTTGAATAATCTAATATATTTTAATGATTTTTATATTAATCTTTTAATTTATTAAATCATATGATCCATATGAAATGAAAAATAATGATATTAAATATAATATATTTAATATATATATCCACGTATTACTGTAATTTTACTACTATCTGGTAATTACTATGATGAATACAATATTTTAGGAAAATTTATTGTATCTCTCTCTTAAATCAGAAATATGATTTATTTAAAGAATGTATTTAAAAAAATGGTTCAAAAATGTTCTCAAATAATCCTTTACTAAAATATTAATGGAAAAATTAATTTAATTATTTTTATTTTTTCAGTGCTTCCATTAAAATATATCAATGATAGTTTTTAACAAAAAATGTTTTCAAGAATGTTATATGATTAAGAAATAAAATAAATGATTTCAATAATTCATTATAAGTTATCAAAGAAAAATGTTTACAAAATTATATAAATGATTTCATTATAAATATTCATTTTTTATTTTGAAGGAATTTTTTCCAGAAGGATTTATTAAATGGAATTATTATCAATGATGAAATGATATTTTCATAATGAAATGTTTTCAAAAAATATTTCAGAATTATTTTACATGTATGATGACATCTGTTGAAGTTAATCATTCATTTATAGGCAATAATATATATCTTCCAATCATATTATTAATATTAATAATTTAAAATTTCCATCTATTATTCTTATGAAACTTGTTTCTCTTTCATGATTTATATTCTTTTGAAACCCACTTCATTTAACAGGTTATGATTTCTTGAGGTGATTACGAAAGCTATTTCGTTTCATAGTATATATTTTTATTAAATCTTAATGAAAAATATAAAATTTAAAGGGATATGATTTTATTTTTTTGAAACCTATTTCTTTCAATGGTTCCTGATATGGCGAAATATTTTTTTTTTGTCACATGTATGAATGATGTTATTATTGGATTGGTGGGACCAATACCTCCCCCAATGCATTGGGTAACGATGGGGGAATCATATTTATATATGTTTTAGGTGATCCTTATTTCATATTCACAATGTTATGAATGAACCTGATTACATATTCACAATGATATTCATGACCTGGTATAATTTCCTTAAGTTTATGTACGTCCCTGATTAGTTTTTCATAATGTTATGATTGAAAATTATTAAATAATGAAAATGTTATTCAAGGACCGGGTTACATGTCCATATATTTATGAGTGAAGCTGATAACATGTTCACAATGTTTTTAGTGAACCTTATTATATGTTTATAATGTTATGTTTTAACCTCATTAAATGTATATAATGTTATTAATGGACCTAGTTTCATGTACATGAGGTTATAAATGAACTTGATTAAACATTCACAATATTTTTTATAGACCTGTTTGCATGTCCATAAGTTGATGTGGGGGCCTAATTTCATGTCTTTAATTTAATGAGTGAACATGATTCTAATTATACACATTGATATCATTATTGATAAATGTACATGCAAATAATTCCATGTATTATTACTATGATATGATTTCATGACTTAGGATATCCATTCAACTATGATCCATGTCTTATGACCTGTCAATATTTTTTATGATAACTAATATTCAGTGTATGATATTTAAATGTTATGTCCAAATTCTATACACTTTTTTCATGTTATGCTTTCTATCTTCCTTTGTTTACCCAGATTGAGAATATGAGCTCACCCCTTTCTTATATTTTTTCCCCCAAGATATAGAGAATGGTTTTAGGAAGAATTACTAAAGGTGTAGATATTTATTGGGTTTGTTTAATACCTTTAACTTTTATATAATATTTAGTATACTTTTTTACAAATACACTAAACTATTACGGTCCACTGTCATGTATTTTTGTAATGCACTAAATATTGTTCTTAATTGATGTAATATCAATTTCTCATAAACCAGGGCCCCTATAAGTTAGGTAAATACATTAACATAAATATTTATAGTTATATATATTATATTTAATTTATTATATATTGATTTTAAAATAATAATTTATAGAGCTTTATGAATAAATAATATAAAACACTCAGTTAGGGATGTTACCAATTATTTTTTCAATTTTATTTGGATTTGACCAAATGGTTTTGTAGGTTGTATTAATTAATAATAAAGATTATATAATGGTTTTAAGGATTTAATTAGATATTATTGTAGGTATTTTATGAATCAATGTTTTATGGATGTTTTAGGAAGAGAGGATATGGGGTTTCTATCAATGAGTTTGGGAATGACATGCTGGTATTTTTATAAAAGAAAAAGGTGTAAAGATGTTTTTCACATGAAAATAGGACCCCAAAAGGTATTAATGAAATAATATTAGAGATACTTTGAAAATATATTCTAAAAATTTGTGATTTACATGTTTTGGGTCATTTTTAACACTTATCCATTTATATTAACCCCTGTAAACACTTTTTTCCTAAACCATGCTAAATATTTTTGGTGGTTTTTACTATTCAATATGATAAAATTTTAAGATAAAAGTATGTGAAATTATAAATTATTTTAGTCAATTTTATTTTATCCTATTATTTAAATTCAATTAACATAAATAAACGATAATAATTTAAAAATAATCTTGTAGATAAAATTTATAATATTTATTCTAAAGAGAAAATTTTCAAAAGTATAAAATGTTTTAAATGAAAATTTAGAATTAAATTGAACACAATTACATAAATTAGATGAATATTTATATATTTGTGCTAAATTAACATTTCAAACAATCATAACAAATTTTTTATTATTTTTTTATTCATTAAATGAAATGAAAATTATTATAAATAATAATTTTTTTCAGTACTAAGTAAATAATTTATCTATTAAAATAATTCCAAAAACATCATCAAAAGATAAGTATTAATTTTTGAATAGAAAAATTAAATTCATTTTTTGAAATAAATTTTCCAAATTTTTAAGGCAAATTTATTTTGAATAGCTATCCAAAACGATAAAAAACATTTTTTAGAAAAATATAGTATTGCTCTTAAATTTTTATATATTTCTATATGTTTTGTAGAAATTAAACAAATATAAAAAATGAATATTTTAATAAATTTAGTATATATATATTTCTTTAAAATAATATAAATAACTTAATTTATTTAACTTATTGAAATAAAACATGTGTATGCACCTAAAAAAGATTTTTATAAAACTTTATCCTTTATTTTTAAATTTATTTATTTTTATTCGTAATTATTTGGTCACCAAGGTATTCAATATTTACAAATTTGTAAACCATATATTTTCATAATTTTGTTAATCACATTCATACCCTTCATTCCAATGGATAGCTGAAAAAATATTATAAAATATTAATATTTTAATATTATGTCATGTTTAGACTATTGTTGGTGCGGTGCAATATAAACCTAGTATTTATTGTAATGAAGTCAAAAATTAGTTTTGAATGTAATGAAATCTAAACTCAATTATTAGTGTAATGAAAAACATTGAAAATACTAAATTTATTCAAAAAAATCACAAAATCACTTTGTTTAACATCCTACCCTTTTGAAATGAATTTATCCCTCAAAATTCATTACATTGTTTTTCAAAACTGAGGATAAATTTACCTCATTACATCCTCAAGTCCCCACATTACTTCCTCAAGCAAGTGGGTTATAATAAAATATGTACACATGAGTTGTATTATTTCATCACACTTTCTCTATGTGAACTCACATCTCAACTGATTGTTTCATATATAAAAGACAATGCTCTATCAATATTACCTATATGTTAAATACATGTGAATTATCATGTGTATATATCCCCATGAGAGATATATAGGGAATATCATGATATTTTGAGAGGTGTGGTGGATGCACATATGATAAGCTACAATCTAGATATGATCGCGCATAAATATGGGACCGATATACCTAGGGATTATTTTCATTATTTCTTCTAAAAAGAGATATATATAAATATGTTCTTGAAAATATTAAATTATATATCATTTCAATTATTATCAATATAATGTTTATATAAAATTTGAATTGTACTTATGTTTTCATGAATTTCTCCTACATTACCTACCATCTCATCAGCTTTATTTGGTCTTAATATCATTCTTTATAAAACAGTATTCCATTAATTTAGTTTTCTAAACATATTTCCAAAATTATACTAATAAAGAGAAGTAAAAAATATTGGATTTAAATATATTTTTTCAGGAACACTCAACTAGGGGAATGTGTTGATCCCAACGACCTAATAAATACAATGAATAAAATCATAGCATATCTTTTAGAGTTTGATTTGTCCTCTATGATAGAAAATTTCTCTTGGTATGATACATAGGTCTTAATATCAACTCTTTATCAATATAATGATGAATACATTAACAAAAAATCAAGGTAAAATATGAATCCCAATACTAATAAGTGAATATGGAACATTATGAAACATTCCCACTTGTTTAGTGTGAATTATTTAAAGGTGATCCATAGAAAACCGTATCTAGTAGTAAAGAAGTGAGATGGATTCATATTATGATTGGATAAACCCTATAATTGAATAAAATCATATGATTAGATAAAAGAAAATTGATACTTGTAACTTAAATCATAATTCCACAAAGTGTAATTCATTTATCTTTAAATAAAATTTTTCATATATCATATACAAAACCAAAGGATTGTATTTTCATAAATGCCTCTTATAATATAAATAATCTTGATAAACACGCATCATATAAAAACTCAAGAGTATTTTCCATGAAATTTCACATATGTGCATCCATAAAAATATAATCCTAGGACGATATATATAACATTTAATTTATTATTACATGGATATATATACACATACAAAAGTTAATTCACCCCCAATTCACTATATAAACTCATATCTGAAAAACCTACACTGGAAGTTTCGGTAAATAATTTTTCCAAAATAATATAAAATGTGATTTCATTATTATAGATTTATTATAGAGGGATATAATCACTATAAAGTTCACTAAAATATGAAAAATAATATTTTATTAGGGATCATTAATTCAAAATCAATCATAAAATTTCCAACTAAGGATCAGAGGATATGTGTTTCCAAAACTAAATTATTAACATAATCAGTTTTTATTGTATATTATTTCACTTTTTCTATTGCCTTTATTATTATTTTTGTCTTATCATCCTCATTATCCATTGTATTGAAGAATTTATTCACCCAATTACAAAACAATATATAATAGAAATAGTTGAGTGTAGATTGTGAAATTTTTAAATTTGATTCTCCTAAATTTCATTATATATACCATTAATCACATTTGTATTTTCAAGTTAATTATAAACTTCCTCACCACATTAAAAAAGTCATTCCATTTATATTCAATACAATGGTTAAAAATAGAAATATCCAAGGGAATTACATTTCTCATTCCATTATCTATACCATTATTCATTCCATTATCTATACCATTAATCACATTTGTCATTCCATTTGGATTTTCAAGGGAATTACAATGGATATCCATTTGAGATTTCATGGGAATCAATATTAATTTTCTTATAAAAATAATTTTAAAAATAGAAATATCCAATTTCAATTTTTACCATTAGTACACATAAAATGAAATCCAAATAAATACCAAATTAACTTATATACATGGCCTTTAAAAGGATATGTTTTAGAGCACTATAGAATCAAATTTTTTTGAAATTTAGTATAATGGAAAATCCAGATGTATACCTTGAATGAAATTAAAATTTTTATTTACAAATTACACTATATTCATATTAATATTTATTAAGATCATTATATTACTTATCAATATTTTTTAGTATATTATTAGGGAATAACTTATTAAAAACATGTCCTTAAAATCATATTAATCAATAGATTTTATTTCTTCTTCCTTATTGTGGTACCTAAAATGTGTCCACCACTAATCTGCATCTCATATATAGTAATAAAAAATAAAAAAAAATTTATCATGATCAAAACACTAAAGATTGAAAAATAAATTTTTATTGGTACTGACATATTTCTCAACAACAAGTGGACCAATGTATCTACTAAAATTATTTATAAGTATCCTTATGATAGATAAAATATAATTTTTCCCTATATTTCATTCAAGGAACCTCAATATGATGAATAAAATGAGAATGCTATGTGAAAAAATAATGTTGTTTTTTTCATACTGACTCCCATAATACATGGTTATTCCAGAGGATAAAATTTTTATTTTACATCACTATAATGGTTAAAATAGTTCTTATAGGATCCAATCATTTACTAAAACCAAACTTCTTAGCGTCTAAAAAATTATTCATTATGAAACCCCACATAATCATGAAACATCATTTATATGATTCCTAAATAATGAAAATTTATTTTCAATTAATGATACATGTGGATTAATTTATTCAATAATGATCATTATTTAAGTCCTTCATGATGGTTCATAATGTGTTTTTGAAGTTCCAATTAATATCCCTCCACCAGTGGTCCAACATGGTATATTGTTATACACTAGGTGATGATCGAGTCTAGATAATTATGTTATTTTCATATTTAGTACTCATAGATTCATCTCTTCTAGATCAACACCTAGATTGAGTATCCAACATGGATGTAATTTCATTGAATCCAATTTATCTATCATTCATTAAATCTTGGATTTTTTATACAATGAATTATCCATAGAGTTTTCTTTTGAGAAATCCCTATAAATAACGCTAAATATATACATAGGAATATTTTTTGGGATCTTATTAAAATTTTTCTAATCATAATATGCAGAGATTAAATAAAATGTTTCTTGGAAAACAAATGTAGTGACCTAGAAACTTATAAAATAACACCACATCTTATTAGATGAATATTTAATATATTTCATAGAATCACACTAAAATAACATAATATTATTGTATAATTTGATATTATAAACACAATTTTATTATTTCAATAAAAATTAACATAATACCCAAAAAATAACTAGTCACATATTAAACCAATTACGAAAAAACTATATAAACCTTTCTTCATAACCTAAGGAAACATGAGAAATGGTGAGATTAGTTTCCACATAATTGTAAACACAAGAGATATAAATCTATGATTATATGAAATAATAACATAAGAATAAGGTAATTATTCATGATCATAAATTTGGATGTTCATACAAATATATTCATATATCATCAACATGATTCATGGCCTAAAACATTATAATTTTATAAAAAATGTCCCATAAGAGTGATAAATATTTTAAAATAAATCATTAACAATATAATATTTTCATAAATGTATGAAACCCTAATAAATATTGAAAATAATTTTATATGAGACGGAAAACTACTAAGACCCTGAACATATTGGAATATGTCTTATCAACTATTTCCCATTTTTTATCAATAAACACATATTTGTTTTAGTTGACCAAGCTGATAGACTTCTTTAAAATTAATATTTCAAGAGTTATAAATCATTACTCAATTAATGTGAGAGATATATATATCCACATATCTCATAATTAATATTATAATTATGTTCTCCACAATATCATAAAACAATAATCATATATTTAAATCATAAACTCGATAATGAAAACAGGCCTCATAAACATTTCTTCTATAAACAATAGAGTAACCCATGTGAAATAAATTGGTTTTGTAAAAATTTCATCAACATTAACTTTAGACATCCATAGAAATGGAAATAATGATATATTTCAATATTATCCATTGTAAATCAAATGGATCATAAGATGATATCATCGTTGATAGAAAATGATTATCAAATATTAAATAAATCATTTATATAGAAATATAGCATTTACGCATCGAAATCAGTTCAAAAGACATATAAATTTTTAAAAATTATTTTCCTTGAAAATAACCTGGAAAATAAATAAATAAATATTTAAAAATAATTTAGAAAATTTATTTAAGAAAATATTCATTCCATTTTAAAACAAATTTTAACACTAAAAATTAATAAAATATCATTGAAAAATATATATCAAAATTTTTTGAAACATTTAAATTCATTTTTAAAACATTGATTTTCTCATGATAGTAGAAAACACCATTCATCCCATAATTTTAAAACAAGTATTTATTCAATATTGTTAGTAAAATATAAATGGGTATTGTTTTTGAAAATGAAAATATGATTCATTTGAATAAATGTTAAAAAGTTATAAATGTGTAAATATGACATTAATAAATTATTTTAAGATTGTTAAAACCATTTTTCAAAATTTTTTTCAAAACCATGGTTCTATAAAAAATTGACCAAATCAGGAGATTAAAAATATTTTCCCTCAAAAATAGTCACTTTACATCATGAGTAAATAAAATATGAAAAATGATGGGAAACCATGTATTCTCTTGATATTACAATAATAGAAGAAATTTAATTAGTTTTTTGTGTGATGTATCAGAATTTTTTTCCATCGAAATCATAAACATATAAAATACCAATAAATTATAAGATTTGTATGATAATAACATTACGATTTTGGTAACATGTTTACTACAAAACCCGTGAAATAGATATCGTCAAATTTATTTTTAAATAAATTTTTATATATGAATATTCATAAAATAAATTATGTGGTAGTATATACACCACATAATTAAACACATGGTGAATATGTCTTGGGTCTCGTAATAAAAAATTGAGAAAAAAATACCCTACCATAGGTCTTGAAATTAACCACAAACCTTATAAATTCCTTTTTAATCAACATATTATTATTATACATATATTAAAAAATCAAACTTATATATATCATACCATATTTTATTTACTTATGACTATTTATTACTAGTTTATTGAAAATTCCATGTTAATGAAACTTTTCAATTAATAAGATATTTTTTTAATGGATATTTTTATTTATTATTTTTCGTCATCTTACAAGGATCACAATTCCATCAACTCTATAATGTTAATGAGAATATAAATTTCATATATATTAAGTATATGTGGATTTTGATTTATCCTTAAATTTTAGATATAGAAAATGAAATTCACTATTAATAGAGATAGTAGGTTGTATGCACACATAAAAAATATTTCTATTTTCCTTATTTAATGTATGAAAGAAATGTAAATAATATGTCAAAATTAAAGAATAATTTTTATTTCATATATATAACATTTTTTTCGTAAAAAAATTCTTATTACCTTCTCTATAATGTATAAAAAATCACCTCAAATTCTAAGTTGGTAGTCCTCTGTATATGCGAATTATGGTATCATGATTTCACATAATGTATGATCATAAGGAATATTTTTGATCATTATTATAGAAAAGAAATAATATCCTAAATATTTTATGTTAATAATAAGTCCATAATTATATCTGTAAGGACTAATAATTTTATTAGTGGAATCTCTCATCTTATATTTATATCATGTATGTATAAATGAAAAACATTACACAGAGAAATCCAACTATATTATAACTACATATTGATATATTAGTTAGATATTAATCCAACTATAAGTCAAAATATCTTTGAAAAAATATAGAAATAAATTAAAAATTATAGGAAAATTTAGATCTCATAGATCAACTAGAATAACTGTACTCATAAATAAATCTATAGAAATAAAAAACTAAATTAATAATATTTTATTTATTTTGAAAATGAAAGAATATAAATTTTAAATAATATATAATTATGTTAAGAATAAACTATATTTTTGGTATTTGTTGAAATAAAAGAACCTATACCATTAGAATAAGAGCTATTGGAATAGTAATTTGAATATTTGAGGTAATAATTTGGCCATTTGAATAGAATCCTCCCCTTTGAAGGTAAAAATACAATTTTTTATCTTATAAAATAGAATATTATATATTTATATCATGGAATAATTAAATAAATGTTATAAAACTTACAAACTACGTTTTGGTTGTATTTGTAAAATGAAAGTGATTATTTATAATGTTATAATAAATTTAATTAATTAGAAGAAAATTTATTTTCATTAAATTGATTCATTAATTAATATTATTTAATATTAATATTATAATATAATTTTATGCGACCTTATTTATTATTTCAATGGGTTAAAAAATAGATTATAATAGTGAAATCGATATTTTTTGAATTAATGATTATTTTATTTAAAAATTAATTTTTTCATATTTATTTATTTTTCATAAAATGGGTTCTATTTATGAAATCTAGATGTTGAAAAATTATTAGGATGAATATTGGGTATCTTTCTATAATTGTTTCTTTTTTTGAATAGTGATGTACAATAATTTTTTGTATTTATAAAATACATGAAATTTTAATCATTGTAACACCCATAGTGTTAATGGAAATTTTTTTCAAATAGATTACGTATTAATATGTGTACTGTAATGAATTAATGCAAAAAATCCATTCACACATCACCATATCAACGTATATTACATAAAACACTAACGTGGTTTACATTAAACAGAACACCAATTTGCCATATGATAAATACAACTCTGACTTAACATACATCACACACAAGAAATAATTTCTATGAAACATCATTTTAATGACATAATTAATTAAATTAGATTATTATAGAATTCCTAATAAAACTAGCAATATTAATAGTAATAACAAATTTTCAAATATGTTTTATAATTGTATTATATGAATAACACATATTGATATTGAAAAAAATGATATTTGGTAAAGTCCATTTCTATTTCAAAATATTATTTTCTTGAATGAACCTATATTAATAATAAATTTAAAATTTTACATATTAATTATTTAGTTTTTAAAAATATACATATTTTTTGATTTCATAACATCTAAAATATCTTAGGGTGAATTTTTGGAATTTTTCTGAGAAACATCATTTTTAATGAATAGTGATTTATAATGCTTTTTAGTAAAAAATGACCTTTTATATAATTAATTTTTTATTATAAATGATATAATAATTTCTTAAGGTCACCTTATATTATTATTACACTTATTAGTAAAATTTACTTCACTATAGTCAATGTCTATGTTAAATTGAATATAAAATATTAACAATCATTTGAACGGTTTTCTATATTTAAAACACGTAATTTTGTCCACTTTGTGGGATTGGAATTAATATTAATTTTTTCACAAATGTGATTTGAATTTATAAAAATTTTCATTTACAATTATATAAATTATTATATTTATTGTATAATAAAAGAATGTAAATTTTTTCCAAAATGTGTGGTAAATGTGATTAAAATAATCCACAGTGATTAAAGTCAAAGTAATCATAATTATGGAATAAACATTGAAATTAAGGTCTAAAATGACATATTTACGTTCCCAACACACATTAGATGTCCATTGTTCGTCCATAAACATTCTATTCTTGAGTTGTTTCATTTGGTCTTACTTTCTTTAGGTAATAACATGTTTAAACATAACTTATTTCTAAAAATTCCTTGTTATTAATTTCCTTCCCTATAAAAAGACACCACTTCACAAACTTAATCAAACCTAAAAACCCATTTATTTTAGGCTAATACCTACCAGATCCACTTTTCTTCATCCCGATCTTCCTTCTATATGATTTCTCATGGGATGATAGAAGTCCAATAAATCATTTTCGCACAATCCAAAAGGAGTTACCCAATCAAGAGGTAACGTCATCCCCCAAGTCCTTTATTTTATTTTATTTATCCACCTCCTCAACAGTATTTTTTAATTTATTGTATAAAAAATATGTACCCTAAATATTCTTGTATTTTTAGGCCGTGTATTCAACCTACACTAAATAGAACCTCTATTTAATAGATAATGAACATACTGTTTATGAGTACGGAGAACTACCACCTCACTAATTGATGATTGTTAAATTTTCCTTAATACCTCTCATGGAAGAAATTATTATGTAAATAATATTTCTATATGATATATATTATATTTATTTGTTCTTTACACTTCCATCATATTTATTTAGATAATACCTTTATTCCTTCCTACTTATTTAAATACAATAATTTCATTTTAGGAAACATAGACTACCGTCCCCTCAAAGAGATATGATTCATTCATACAATACATTGATTGGATTAATGATGTATTATGGAATATATATGATAAATATGATATCATAATTATACTTTAGTATATATATATATATATATATATATATATATTACCTCTTTTCTCTCAACTCAATAATTAAACTGAAATAGTGTTCTTGTATATATAAGGCGTACTGTATGCATGGGCGATGTTTTTTGATTCATAAATATATGTTATATAGATTTGTATAATACAAAAATATTGCATATAAATTATATTTTTATCATGTCTCACATTTTGGAATCTTGATATCTGTATATGGATCGATGATATAAAAAATTAAAACACATGAAGAGAACAAATAAAATATTACCTCAAGGGAAACCTTATCATAGGATCACTGATAAGTGGTAATATACGGTAACAATAAACAATATGGTGTTATATATAGTTATATGATACTTTGGGATATATATAGTAAATTTATATTTATTTTACATGAGTTTTGATTGAGTACAATGAGGGTCAAGAAACATGGTAAGTGGATTTGTTCTTAGTTTTTATTTTCATGAGATACAGACTACATTCTCCACTCATTTCATAATTTTGGTGTATTTACCTCCCATGATTTCATTATACGTATATTTTATATAAATTTATGGTTATTAACATATCCTCTTTATGAACATTTCATTCTTGGTAGTTATGTTTCAAAAGTTTCAAAATCTGTTAAAAAGGTTTTGTCTCAAATTCCCTTTCCTATTAATCATTAATTATTATGCATAAAATTTGATTTTAGACATTTATATACTTCAATGTTATATCATGAATCTTGTAATTTTAATGATATTTTATGATTAATTTATTTTCCTTTCACAACATGATGAGTATGTCCAAATGTAACCATGTGGTAAGAGTTTATTGAAAAAATCTCACCCCTTTTCAAAGGATCCCTGAAAATAATTTTAAGGAAAAACCATTTTAAAAATATTTTACTTTTTTCAAATATTCTATTATACATTTTCAATGATAGTTTCAATGAAAATGTTTTCAAAATGTTTTATGTTATAAAAAAAATTCAATAAAAAATATATTTTTCCAATGAAATTTTTTAAATATATTTCAAAATTATTTCCTATCTAGGATAACACTTATTGGTGTAACACATACCATTATTGGGAAATTATTAATTATTTTCATTAATATTATTTATCTGAATTGAGAATTTTTTTATGTAATTGTGTATATGAAACTCGATTATCTTTCACCAGTTACATGTTTTTGAAATCTACATTTCTCACAGGTTATGTTTACGCTGAAAGGATTATAAAACCAGTCTCCTTTCAAAAGTTATGATTTGATTACATGTTTATAATAAACAATTCATTACATGTGTTATTATATGTTTATTTATGATAATGTGGAACATGTATGTATGATTAGATTGTGATGTCGATGGGACCTATATCTTCATTTAATGCATTGGCTAATGATTTATATCTTATGAGATAGACTAATATGGTAATGGAAATGAACCATGACTATTATGTTGGTAATATGAGTAAACCATGACTACCAAGTATGTTTTATAAGTAAAATAATTCTACCAATATGGCCATGGGATTTAACCATGTCTACCAAGATGGTATGCTGGGGAAAACTATACAACCAATATGGTATTTGTAGTGATTCCTTTTCAACTATTTAAATCATATTAACTTATGAGTCTGCCAAAATTGCAAGCATTATTCATAAGTTATTCATTTAGGTATTATGTTCATTATTTTATTATTGAAAATATCTTATAAACTACAATGAATTATTCCATGATTCATGTATATGATGTTTTTTATGCAAGGTTTGATCTTCTATTTTCAAGATCATGTTCTCATACCCTTATAATCATGATAATTATTACATGTCTCTTGTGTTTACCTATATTGAGAATTATATATCACCACATTTTATGATTAGTTCCCATAATATAATGATATTTATTATGTTTTATGTGTCTAATTAGGGTTATAGTCAATATGAACCTTGTGTGAGATAATTATGCTAACATATGTACCAGTGTTTATGTTTCCCTATTTCTAAAGAAACTAGACTAGTATTGACTCCATGCATCTGTTTGTGTAATGTTTTATATATTATTAAATGTTATTTAATGTTAATAAATGTCAATACTAGATCATTATTGTTGGTATCAAAAAAATATTTAATTATACTTAGGAAACAGGGATGAGAAATCCATAGTGAGAACCCTAAGGACATGTCTAAAGAAAATTTTATATATACGAGCCATCATTTATGAAAATATCTTGTTATTTTTGTTAAATTATAGAGTGATTGGTTTTTTATAAATACATCTCTACATGGATATTACACGTGGATGTGGATCTAGAAAAGATTTACTTTCTGGTAAAAAGTGCAACAAGATGATCGGGGCCATACTTGGGGCAATATGGTATATGAAAATAGACATTTCAACACATCTGGTCTGACAACCCTAGGGGATATGGTATGTAAATTCATGAAGTATTCATGAATCATCATAAAGAATACATGGTGTTTGTGAATAACCTATGACAAACCTATTATATCCTAAATTAAATAATATTTAATTTGCTAGATGATATTGAAGTCATACATTATGATTATGTGGTTCGTAATTATGATGAAAATTTCATACTTTATTCTTTTTGTTTAAGTCAATAGCTAGATCCTGAAGGAACTGAGTTAACGGTGATTGTGAAAGATAATGAAATGATTTTCCTCTTGATCAACTAAATTCTATGGGTGGAGTAATGAAAAATATTATTACTATGCTCACATAAACCTGTTATGCTATAAATATTAGTGGGCATTTAATGATAAAAGGATAGAAAAAATATCTATTGATTATTTCATGTGGAAACATGAACCATTTTTCAAATGGTATTTTGATCAAATTTATTTTCTGAATAATGGATTAGTACAACTGAAATGAAATTATCTTTTCTTCTATGTTCATAGCATGAGAATGTTATTCTAGCTGTTTATTAGTTAGGAGGCAATATAGACCAGTATTGGACTCTAATCAAGAATGTGAGGAAACAATATGAGATTGAATCCACGGAACAAGATTAGTTTAATAACTTATTATTTAATAAGTAATTTCCCCAAATTCTTCATACCATGATAGATAAAGAGATCCTTGAATTGATGAAAAGTTATTACGAATCTGTTGGTTCCTACGACGATAATTTCATAAGACTTGTGAGGTTAGCATCAGGAATTATCATCCAAACCCAATAGTAATGTGGATAGGTTCTTCAAAGGCATAAATCCATGTCTCGGAATGAGGTTGGCCATATTAGACTTTACGTTCAATGAATAGACGATTCATTGGGCAATCAATGTTGAAATAGTTATTGGAGTCACTTATCATTCTCACTGTTTTTACAAGAAGAGGAATATAGAGATTAATAGAAAATTTAAAAACATTAAAAAACCTATCTGTGAACAATGTGGAAAAAGGGCCCCAGAATTAACGTCTCATGATTTAGTGCTACATGTGTAAAGAGAATTGGAATAATTATAACCACTAACCAAACCCAATGTCTAGTCCAGATGATTGACGTCAGTAACATATTATGTTGAGGGACAAGGTGAATTCTCATACAATCACTATGTATTATGGGGGAGAGATAACAATGTGATGGTAGGCAAACATACAATCAATACTATAACATCTAATGTCAAATTTGATATAGATCAACCTACTCTTTCCTATCTATGTAATTTTCAAAATGATTCAATATCCATAAAAGACATGATCATGTACAATTAGCATTGCAAACCCCTAATCATTCAATGATTGCATCTCAAGCCTATGATTCCTCTAAATTTAATGTTTGTGGGAATGTGATTCATGTAAATCATGTTTATATACTTTTGGTCGAATTTGATTTCCTCTTTGTCATGGATATAATTTCTCTACATAAATCCCACATCAATTTTCCTGGTAGGGATGTTACCTTCGATATTTCAAAACCTCCTATGATCATCTATACATGTGAAAATAAGTTTGAACTTCCATTCAAGATTACATCTAGTGTATGGGTCTTAATTCACATTGAAAATGAATGTTTATCTAAAAAGGTTTAGGATAAAATAGTCATCGATGATAATCCTATTGTTCAGTATTTTTTCGATGACTTTCGTGAAGAGTAGCATAGTTTTCCACCAGAAAAAGAAGCTGAGTTCCCAATAAAACTCAAACATGGTTCCACACCAACTTCAAAGAATCCTAATTGAATATCCCTGATTGAGTTGCTGGAATTGAAAAATAAAATCCCATAAAACCATGATAAGGGATTCTTTTGGCCAACTATGTCACCATGGGGTGAACTAGTTCATTTTTCAAAAAAAAATTATAGATCAATGTGACTTTGTATTGATTATTAGGTGCTGAATAAGATCAAAATAAATAATAAGTGTCATATTCCATGTATTGATGGTTTTAATGATCAATTTCATATAGCTCAATACTTTTTCCAGATTGACCTTCACTCTAAATATCATCTCTTGTTGGTCAAGAAAGAGAATATAACCCAAAATAGAATTTGATTCGGGTTACGGCCACTATGATTATATTGTGATGCGTTTTGTTTTAAATAATTAACCTTCTATCATAAAATATTAAATGAATAGAGTCTTTAGATATTCTATTGATTTGTTTTTGGTGGTCTTTATGGACAATATAATATTATTTTCAAAGGGCAAGGAAGATCATACAGATCACTTCATAATTGTACATACGACCTTAATGAAGGAGAAGCTATATGAAAAATTTACCATCTGTGAATTTTGGTAGAGAGTTTTTTCATTTTTGGGACATATAATCTCAAGATATTGTTTAAGAGTGGATCTATTAAATATGTAGGCTATTGAATGATGTCCTGGAACAACCATGAGGATTGATATCTGTATATTTCTTTATTTAGTTAAATAATATCGATGGTAGTGGAGAATATCTGATGTCTATCTAATCCTCTAAAATTATTATGTTGGAATGGTTTCATGTTCCTATTGACAAATGAAGGTGAAGAAAATTTCATGTAAGTGTTGACAAGGTTGGTTAGTGATCCTCTTCTAACATTTCCCTATTGATGAGAAGGGTTATTATTATATAACAATAATGACTTATTTTTTAATCAATGGAAATTATGTTAATATAATTATGTCATATAATCACATGAAATCACATCCTAAGGAACTACTATGAACTATGTGACCATTAAACACAATATTTTCACTACTGTGATTTTAATATGAAAAATCTACCATGCACGGTTGGGATTAATATGATTTTGGGACTCCAATAAGACAAAGATAATTTTCTAATGAATAGTAACATACCATTATAAAAAGTAACCTACCCTTATAAATTTTAATTTGTCATTAGTAATTTTAAATCATCCCAAATAATACTATCCTCACCCCTTAATGTTTAAGTAATATTTAGGAATCTTATAACTGATAATATGACCATATTAAAAATATTGAAATAATTATAAGCCATAAAATATTTATTAAAATTAATTAATTTAAAATAAAATTTATTTTCTTAAAATTTTTTCATAAATTAATACTTTTATGTCTTTTGTATTGAATATAATTTTTTAAGACCTTAGGTTCTTCTTGAAAGCATTATAAAATCAGTTATAGTTTTAAAATCTACATTTTCATGTAAATAATTATTTTAATTAAAAAATTGAACTAATTATATTTATAAAATTATTTTAGCAAAATGGATTTTATTTTTTGATTATACACATAGAAAAATGTTTTGGAATTTTTTTTTGATTTTTCTAAAATACTTAAATTTTTTGAGAATAGTACAATATAATAATTTATGATATATGCTAAATAAATTATGTTTTGCATCATTCTTCAGTCATGGATGATGTAAATTTTCATTTTTTAGAACTAACATGTACATATAACTATTTTTGGTCATAGGAATCATTACTATTTATTTTCATATGAAATAATTATAAACAAATGATTAAAATGTTAAGAAAACCCTTCTACAATCTACTATAAAAACCCCCCACATTTCCCTCCTCTATTCACTTCTCTCAAGCCATGTTTCATCCCTAAATGCAGCCCAAATATCTCCCCTTGATACTCCCCCATTTCCATCATCCCTTTCTCTCATCAAAAGACAAAATCCTCTACCAATAAGATGCTCTCAAGGATTATTAAATCAAGAAGTGAATTCTTAATTTATTTTCATTCATTTTCATTTCATGTTCCTTTGTTCACTTTTCATTCCATTAATCTCCTCATAGAAATAGAATTAAAAATCCAACACCATACATGTAATTTTATTTTGTTATTATAATAGGAAAATATATTATCAACACCCCATTACCCATCATTTATACAAACTAAATGATAAAAAACATCGAAGATGTGTTAATTTATAACATTCAAGGAGGACAGGTTATCAATTTCTTTTATCATATATTCAATTATGGTCTTGAAAAAAAATTTATGGTTGAAACAGACTATTAAATATTTTTTTATCTTATGTGATTATTTGGAAACCATTTTCACACATGATGTAAAATAATAATACAAAACAATTTAATTATGAGAAAAATCGCCAAATTATTTCATATTTTTGTCATTAATTTTCTATATATTTATTACCATGACACCAAACAACAAAATGAATTTTAAACCATGTGATCTTCCATAAATTCTATAATGTAATATAACATCAATTTTGTAAATTCATACTTATCATACATGTTTATCTGAACATTAATATAAGTGAACCAATCATTAAAACCAAAGAAGAAAATGCTTCCAAACAATGAAATTGAACAGCTTTACTCATCCAAAAATAAATGGATGAACTTAATAAGGTTATACTAAATCAATAAAATATATTTTTGGTTCATGAATTATTAATTAATAAACCTAATTTTATTATTCAGGTAATTATGATCAAGTGAAGAACACCATCAGACTTAATGTAAGGGATCCCCTCTTTCTCACATTAACTCAAAAATCACATCTATATAATTCTTTTTGTGTGTAATTACAAATCATCGGGGTATGATTTATACCCTCCCCCATACTACCTTCATTATTTATATAATATTGTAATCCCATTTATCTCTCATTAATCCCTCCTATGTTCACCTTATACTGTGACGATATTCTGTAGGGGATTCTACCTGAACCTCTTATATTCATTCAGATTTCTCTATATTCCATTTTACCCAATGAAAATGAATAATAATTTTATGTAAAAATTAAAAATATTGTTTATATTATTCATACTCATGTTTCATGATACATCCCTTATTCCATTTCTAGTATATACATGATTTTAAATGTTTCCCTCATCAATACTTTTCGATAAGAAAAACCGTTTTAAGGGATCTTCCCGAATTTATAGCTAATTTCATGGGAACTTAACCTTATGATTTAAGAAATCATTTTGTTAGACCAGGTTTTTTATTATGAAAATAATATTTTATCACATATATATTTATAAAAAAAATATTTTGTTTATTATTTTAAATGCTCGTTAGTACATTCCATAAAAAAAATTAATTCTATAATTTCTTAAAAACTCTTCATATATGTTGTCAATTCTATTTAACAACACTTACAATATAAATTATCATATTTCATTATGAATTTCTATATATTTATTAACTCCTTTACATCATAAACACTTGTATGATATGCCCAATCATTATGCTTTGTGACATGATTATGATGATCGTTTCATTCCAAGGGTACCCCTAATGATTATGTATGGTTGATTCTTTATGATTCTTTATTTGGAAATCATTTTCATGAAAATTTTATAATTGGAAAATGAATATATCACTCTAATTCATTGCGTAAATCATAGTCTCATGAGAAGTTATATGGAACGGTCATGGTAGTAAGCCTTAGCCTATGGTAGCATGTGTAATGTTCATGGTGGTAAACCATGACTTCGTATTCTCAATTTTTAATGAACCTTGACCCATACTAAAGTCATGATTTATGTTTCTTCTACATTTCTATGATTCAATGTTTATATGATCCCTTGTTTAAATGTTATGATACTATATTCTATGTTATATCATTATTTCATGATCTCTAACCCGTGTGATAATGGCTTAATATTATTTTTATTTTCATTATTGGTATTTTAGCTCAGCCCTTTAGTAATGTGATCCCAAGTGTACTCTATGCAGATGTTAGGGCTCAAAAGAAGATAGGATATCTTTATCAATATTAAATAATGATTTTTTTCTTAGTCCAATGTTTTATGTTTTATGTACCTAGTCTTCCAAGACACTAGACATTACGATCCTTGGCTTATAATATGATGTTTTAATATTCATAAAACCATGTAATGTTTTTCCTAAAAATCTAGGGTCCTTATAGTTGGTATTATAAAATGGACTAGTTATATTTGGATATTATGAATAGAGGACATTAGTATGTACCTTAAGGATGAGACTAAATATAATAAGACAACCCTATATTTAGGCATGTACAGAGTAAGTGGTTTGTCTATAAATACATCCATATCAGGTTTCAAATAAGTAGTGGTATCTTTTACAAAAGTGTATCTAGGGGTAAACCATAGAAACACGGCTTTGAGCTAAACTAGAATGAGAACTGGTGCCCGAAAATTAACCTTGTAGCACTCGTGGTTTTACTCTCTTTGGGAATATGAATTGGTAAATCCATGAGCTTAGGAAGAACAATTATTAAGAAAAAAAATATCCCATAAGAATATAAGTTAAGAAATAGATTAAGGATACCCTAGATTTAAACTTATGGAATCACAAGTTAGTATATTCTTATTGTGTACATGGTTATCCTTTTATGTTCAATGTTTACTTATTTATGCTGAATAGATAAGTGTTCAAGCCCTAAAATTGTACATTCTTTTCTTAGTTAATTGAATTAAATATAAGAACACATTAAAATAACCAATGGGATAGGTAATTTGATGATTTCCATAATGATATGAAAAATATGATATGACTCGGTACTCAAAACATCATAGATGTTCTTTCTTAGATGGATCAAGTTATGAATAATAACTTGAATCATGTGTAATGACCTCCTCCAAAATGGAAATAACAAGATACCATATTATCCATTATGTGGAAATGTCCTCCCATATTTAGTGGGGGTGTTTATACCCTCCTTATAGAATAGTGGATATATTACATTGAAAATATATTCTCTATCCTCCAGTGCTCAAAAAAAGAGAATGTAAGGATTCCAATCTATCATTTTGATGGGGAAGCGGTTCATTGGGGGGAAATGATCAAGAAAACAAATCACTTGGAGGAAATTGATTCCATGTACTAAGAGGAATTCAGTATAATTTTATTCAAAAAATATTTTCCAAAACCCTCTATCTCAAGATGGAAAGAGAGTTCTTTATACTCCAACATAAGGAAAATGACACAATTAGGGCGTAATAAGTAAAAATTAATAGGATTTCAAGGTTTGAATTTGGATTTTTCATGTACAATGAATGAAAGGGGGGTCACTTATTTATAAGAATAAATATGAGTATACAAAAATCATTATAGATTCTAGACATCAATATCATTGAGGAGATTGTAAATTGTGCCCTTAAGGTTTAAATAGATATTGGAGACACTCAGTGGTATTATGGGACCAACAAAAAACGAAGAAACATAGAATCTAATTCAGTTAGTTCCAAAACTAAAATCCATAATAAAATGAATGTCGACCATCCCAAATATAAAAAGGGTGGAAAGAAGAATCCTTGGAAGTGACTTTGGGGAACCAAGAATTGCTTCAAATGTTGAAAGATGGGAAATCTGAAAAAAAAAACTACTGACAATATTGAAGAATCCTACTAATGTGAAAGTTGAAAGGACGTTTCAGAAAAACTCTCAGCCAGTTGTGTTGTGTTATAACTGCAGGGATCGTGGTCATTATGAAAACAATTTCCCTAAGCCAAATATTATTGGAGGAAATAAAAAACAACCTCTAATGAAACCCTGAAGGGATTATGCTATCACAACATATGAGGTGGATATGTACTACTAAGTGGTGATAGGTAAAAAGTTATTAATTCAATAATAGATAATGTACTATTTGATTTTGGTTCTTTACATTCTATTATATGTTTCATGTTTAGTAGAATTATTAAACAACCACCTCAAATTTTGGAGGATATGTTATCTATGAAAATAGAGAATGTTGTGATTATCGCATCCACGGTTTATAAATCCTTCCTAGAAAATGTTTGTGGGATTATCTTCCAAGAAAATCTTGACATATTTCCTTGAATAGAATTTGATTTATCTTAGGCATGTATTGGCTATCATTATACAAATACAAAATCAATAGTCTGGAAATGGAGATTTCTATTCAAATCCTGAAGTATCATCTAATTATTTATTAGTGTGTGGTGGAAGATGAATCTCCTAAGAATTAGTTTCTCAAGTGTGGATATTTATTCATAATGAGAAAGCCTGTCTAGCTCAAATTATTTAGACAAAAGAGATAATCATTCTTGAATACATGACCAACGCAATAGATTATAATATTGTATCCCCTAAATTAGTTCTTGGCCGTCCTCCGGATTGATATGTTGAGTTCTCAATTGAACATATTTATTGATCCCTAACTATATCAACGACACCTTATAAAATGGGCACCGTAGATGTGAATGTTCATAAGATGTAGTAAAAATATAATCTAGATAAGGGTTTTATACACATGAGTGCTTCAACATTGGTTGAGCTAGTCCTCTTTATCAAGACAAAGGATTGATCATTTTTCCTCTCTATTGATTATCATTATGTAAATAAAATCATGATAAAGAATAATTATCCCATCCCTCAAATAGAGGACTTGTACGATCAACAATGTGGTGGAAATTATTTCTCTATGGTGGACCATTGGCCGAGATATCACTTATTAAACATGAGGATGCAAGAAATTCACAACACTATATTTTTAATGAGGTAAAGAAACTATGAGTTCATAGTGATTCTCTTCATACTCACTAATTCTCCAAAAACAATCAAGGATATAATCAATATAGTCTTTAGAGATTACCTTGAAAATTTTTTAGTAACATATATTGATGATATTCTGATATACTCCAAGATAAAGGTGGAATAAAAGGAGCATTTTAATACTATGATAACGACATTGAGAATGGATAATTTTATTCAATATATAGTAAATTTGTGTTCTAGATAGAAGAAGTATCATTCTTTGGGGATATTATCACCCGGAAAGGGATATCTATAGACCCCTCAAAGAAAATTGCAATTGAATAGAGGCCAAGAAAAATATCTGTAATGGAGATCAATAGCATTCTTGGTTGTTATTGGTATCATCAAACATTTTTTATGATCGTTTTATGATTTTCAAACCAATGAACAATATGATACATAATAAATTGATGTTATTCTGGAGTTAAGAATTTGAAAACTAATATAAGGAGGAGAAAATGAGGCTTATCACTATTCAAATACTCACACTCCCAACAAGTGGATAACCCTTTATGATGTACATTGATTCTTAAATGTAGGTAATGAGCTATGAGTTAATTAAAAATGATAATGTGATACCCTATGCCTCAAGGAAGTGGAAAATAGATGAGAAAAACTATCCTACCCATTGTTTGGAGTTGGTGGTTGTGATCATTGCATTAAAAAATGGGTGGCATTATCTCTATAGGGAGAAGTGTGAGATATTTAATGATAAAACGAGTTTCAAATATTTTTTCAAAAAAAGAGCATAATATGCACTATAAATGATGGATATATCTCATCAAGGATTATTATATCTCAATACACTACCATCCTGATATGGAAAACAATGTGGAAGATCCTTTACGTAGAAAGGATACTGCATCCTTTTCAATGATGAGAATTGAAAAGGATCCAATTTTTTATATATTAGTAGATTATGCTCATGGGAATCATTAATATAAGGATATCATAAATCATTATTCAAATGATCTCTCAACCAAGCCTTATGGATAAAATAAAGGATCTTCAATGAAAATATGTGGAAATTCAGAAAAGGGTTGAAGCTATTAGAAATATGTAATTCTTTGAGTTCAAGATTGATGATGAAAGTGATTTAATATTTGGTTGATTATTATGTGTACCATCTGATCTAGATATAAATAATGGTATTTTGAATGACATGTATAGCTCATTCTTCTATATTAACCAAGGGAGAACAAAGACGTATCGAGATATATGAGAGAATATTTGGTGGGAGAATATAAAGAACAATATTACTGAGTATACATAGAAATTTATGTTGTGCTGTCAAGTGAAGGATGAATGACATAAGTCTTAGAGGATGATGAAACCACTACCCATACCAATATGTAGGTGGGAGAACATAACCATAGTCTTTTTCACAAGACTTCCTAGGACATCCAGTGGAAACAATTCTATTTGTGGCATTATAGATCATCTTAAAAAGACATCTCACTTTATTATGATCTGAGATGACATATCATTGGATCATGTTGTACGAATATATAGGAATGATTTGGTAATGCTACATGGAATAACAATATCTATTTTATCTGATCAAGATTCGAGATTCACCTTCATGTTATGGAGAATTATCCCACATTCTCTCAGAATTCAAATGAAAAATAGTAAGACCAATCATCCACAAAATGATGGTGAAACTCTGTAATTCATTTAGAAGCTAGAAGCTATGTTGATATAACGTTCATTTTACTTCAAAAGAGGGTGAAAACAACATATTATATTGGTTGAATTCTCCTACAACAATAGTTTTCACTTGAGTATCTGAATAGAATCATATGAATCCCTTTATGGGGAAAGTATCAAAACAATGTTGTTTTGGGATGATGTCACTGAGAGTAAGAATCTAGAATCTGAAATGGTCAAATAAAAGGTGTAGAAGGTTAAAACCATTCATCAGAACATCAATCCACCACATAGTTGGAAAAATAGTTATATAGAAAATCATTGACAAGTCCTTGAGTTCAATGTTGGAGACATGGAATTTCCCTTTAAATCTCCAGGGAAGAAGTTTATGAGTTTTGGGGATAAAGGAATGTTACGTATTTTGTACATCATCCCCTTCAAGATTCTTGATCATGTCAATGTTATTTCATATAGAATAGAAATTCCACCTACCTTGTCTAAAGAAAATGATGTCTTCCATGTATCCCTTTTAAGAAAGTACATACCAGATGCTTCACATGTACTCTCTTCAGAGGTGGTATAGTTGGACAATGAGTTTTCTTATGGGGAGCAACCAGTGATTGTCTTATTCATAGATATAAAGTTCTACATAACAAGACTACTCACCTAGTTAGATTATTTTGGTAGAACCATAAGTAAGTAGTTGCATAATGAAAACTAGAGGAGGAAATGAAGGAAAATTACCCTGACCTATTTATGGCATAGAATGTAAAATGAAATTTTGAGGGTCAAATTTCATAAGGGGGGAATATTGTAACGACCCAATGTTTTATCAATGGAAATTACCTTCTTATAATTATGTCATATATTCACATAAAATCACAACGTAATGAAGTACTCTGTACTATGTTACCTTTAAATATAATGTCTTCACTAATGGGATTTGAATTTTGAAAATCTTGCATACACGGTTGCGATCTGTAAGATGTTTGGAGTCTGATAAGGTAAGAGTAATTTATTAGTGAATCGTATCCTATGCATATCAATAGTAATCTACCCATATGAATATTAATATGACCATTATGAATATTAAATCATCATATAGAATTATAAACTCACAAATTAATGTATAAATATTATTTAGGAATCTTATAAGATATAATATGACCAAAGTTAAAGTATTGGTATTTATGTAAGTCATAAATAATTAATTACAAAAAATAAATTAATTTAAAAGAAAATTCATTTTCCTAAAAAAATTTCATTAATTAATAGTTTTATGTCTTTTAGATTTAATATAATTTTATAAGAATTTATGTAATTTTATAAATCATTATAAAATGAGTTATAGTTTTAAAATCTTAATTTTTAAGTTAATTATGATTTTAATTATAAAAAAAATTAAGAATATTTTGAAAATTATTTTTTAAAATCAATATCTTTTTTTATTCTACCCATAAAAAAGATATGGTGAATTTATGGGATTTTTCTAAAATACTTGATTTTTTGTTGAATAGTAAAATATTAAAATTTACGATAAGTTCTTAATAAATTAATATCAGAATCATGATTGATTCATATATGATGTTAATGTAAATTTTTTTACTCAAATTAACATATTAATATTATTGGTCATAATAATCATTATTATTCCTAGTTTTATGGAAAAATAATAAAAAAATGATTAAAAAATTATGAAAACCATTCTCATCTCCACTATAAAAACCACACACATTTCCCACTTCTATTTACTCCTCTAAATACTTTTTCCCTTCCCTAATTTCTTCCCAATACTGTCCCCAAGATCCATGCACACATCTATAAACCCATGGTATAAATAAAAATCCAAATCATCTCCCCTTAATAGGCTCTCAAAGACGATTCAATGAATAGATAAATTCATCTTTTCTTTATATTCATTTTTTCATGTTCTTTTTTTATCATTTATTTCTGAAAACTATCTTCATCCAAATGGTCTGAAAAATCCAGTAAAATAAATGTACTAGAATTTTTTATTCTAATGGGATAATTCATTATAATATATTTTCCCCCAATTTTAATATAAATGAAATGAAAACACCCTCCGAGATGTGTTAATCTACCTCATTCAAGGACAACATGTTATAAATTTGTGTTACCATTCTCAATTATAGTCATGAAAAAATTTTTAAGGATGAACCAGACAATGAATTATGTATTTTATCTTATTTTTTGTTTTGGAATTGTAAAAATGAGGTAAAATATTAATAAAAATCAGGTAAATATGAGAAAAATTGCTAAATTAATCAAAGAATTTATCATTACTGTTTTATATAATCATTCATTATCACTTCAAATAACTAAATGATTTTTATAACCATGTAATATTATAGATTTTCACTAATTACACATAACATCAATTGTAGACAACCATTCTTATCACACATGTTCATACGAACATGAATATAAATTAACTGATCATTAAAACAATGGAACCAAACACATCCATACAATGAAATTGATCCACTTCACTGATAAAAAGTGTCTGGATGTACATAATAAGGTTATACTAAATCAATAACATGTAGTGGAAGTTATTGAAAAATTAATTAATGAACCTAATTTTATTATTCCAGTGATTTAGATCATGCAAATTATAAAATCATTCTTAAGGTAAGGGATCCACTCATACTCACATTTATTCAAGAATCTCTTTCATGTTATTCCCTTTTATGTGTAATTCTGAATGAGTGGGTATGATTTTTCAACACGCCCATTCTAACCTAGTGATTTATAAAATTTGATAACACCGTTCTATTTCATTAATCACCCCTATGTACACTTGATACCGTATTGATATTCCTTAAGGGATTCTACATGAACCTCATATATTCCTCTAGATTACTTTATCATTATTTTTACCCAAATGAAGATTCCTTTTCTTTTTATGTAAAAATTCTTCATAATGTTTATATTCTCAAAAATCATGTTTCATGATCCATCCGACATTCTATTTTAGGGATATACATGTTTTTAAATGATTCACTCCTCGATTCTTTTTGATAAACAATCCCATGTTAAGGGAACTTGCCGAATTTGTTCCCAATTTCATGTGAACTCTACAATACATTTTAATCAACCACTGTTTTTATAATATCAATGTTTTTATTAGTGAAACATTAATTGCTCTCTACTGGTTTTAGATAAATTATTAGTTCCTTTTCCATTTTAAATGCTCGTTAGTTTTTTCCTTAAAATGTTTTAATGCTAAATTTTTTTAAATACTCTTCTCACATGTTGTCAAATATATTTGATGTGGCCTTACATGGTATATGATCATTTTACCAAATGAATGTCAATGTATTTCATAATTCCATTCTTTAATACACACTTTTATGATATTATCATTCTTTATGAATTGGGACATGATTATGATGCTAATTTCATTCTATGGGTACACCTATGTTTATGAATTGTTGATTATTTATGATTCATTATATGAAAAGCATATTCATTAACCTGATATGATAGGTGAACCCATATATCCCTCCAATGAATGGGATAAATATTAGTCCCATGAGACGTTATGTGCAATGGTATTGATGGTTATCCTTGGCTTGTGATACCTTGTTCAACGGTATTGGTGGTCAACCATGAATTAAGCTCCACTATGTGCAACAATCCTTGACTCATGCTAAATACATGTTTTATGTTACTTACACATTTCTATCATTCAATGTTAATGTGATCCCATTTTTATATTTTGCGATGCTATATTCCATTTTATATCGTTATGTCATTATCTCTAACCTATTTCCTAAAGCCTTAATCATAGGATTATTTCCTTTACCCGACTTTTAGCTCTCTCTTTTTGTTCATGTGATACCTAGGGTACCCTATCGAGATGTAAGGGATAAAAGGAAGTAATGATCACTTTATGAATATTAGAAAAACAATTGTTATTATCATGTTTTATGTTTTATGTATCTATTCTTCCAAGATAGAAGACTCTACGATCGATGGATTGTAATATGATGTTTAAATATTCATAAAATCATGTAATGTGTTGTATAAAAAGCTAGGGTCACTCTAATAACGATTCATCCAGGAAGGGTTTTGGATGTTCTCTTCTAAAAAAACATGGTTATAACCAATTCCTTATGAAATGTGGTGACTCATGAAACAAATTACACAACCCATGATTTGGAGTTAGTAGTGGTATTTTTTTCATTAAGGTCATGTAGGTGTTATCTTTATTATAAAAAGTGTGATATATATACTAATAATAAAAGTATATAAAATATATTCTCACATAATGAGTTGTAAATATTACAAATAAGATATCTAGAGTTGATAAAGTATTATGACTACTCAATACATTACCACCCTGGGAAAGAGAACAAGGTGGCTAATGCATTGAGTTGGAAAGATAATACAAGATTTTCAAATATGAGGATCCCAAAAGATCCAAAATTTCAGGATTTATAAAGGATGGATATGAAAATATTGAAGGATGGGGAAAAATATAATCTTTCTCAAATTAATGTTTAACCCTCTATCCTTGTAAATATTATAGAGGCATAGAAGGAATATAAAGAGCTATAAAATAAATTCAGAAATGTTCATATGTGTAACCTTGATCAGGATGGAATAATAAGGTTTAGGAACCATGTATGTGTTATTTCCATACAAGATATGAAAAAGGATTTGTTAGATGAAAATCATAGTGTATTTTTCTCTATTCATCCTAGATGTACGAAGATGTTTTGGGACTTTATGTAATGTTTCTATTGGGATGGAATAAAGAGAGATATCATAGAGCATGAATCTAAGTGCATGGTATGCCAGCTAGTTAAGGATAAATGACAAATTTCAAACGACATGTAACACCCATTGCACATACCATAATTGAATTTGTAGATCACCATAGTGTATTTTTTCTTTGGGATACCCAAAAACTATAAATGTTTTAATTATATATGTGTGGTAAATGATAATTTTACAAAGTTTCCACAAATCATCATTTTTAGAGAAGAATTATCTCTTGATCATCTTTCCACTGTATACATTAATAAAGTGGTAAGGCTGCCTGGAGTACCAAATTCTGTTTTATAAGATCAGGAACAAAGTTTTACCTCAAATTTACAATGAATTATTCAGTAATAACATGACCTAGAATTGATTTTAAAAAGTGATTATCATCATCTAACAAATGGTCAGTTCAATATACAATTTAACCCCAATAGAGAACTTTTTAATCTAATTCTCTGTATTTCAATGGTTGTTGGGATCAACACCTTTCAATAGTTGTGGTTTCTTACAAAAATAGGTTTCATTTTATAATTAAGATGTAACCTTATGAATCCCTCAATGGTAAGAAATTTATAGCTCCAAAGTTCAAGAATAATGATGGATAATGAAAATTATTGGGACCTGAGATCACATAAGAAATGGTCTATAAGGTTTGAACCATTCAGAATCTTTTAATGAAATCTCTAATTGGTAGAAAATATATTATGATAACCATCTGGGTGATCTCAAATTTGAATATGGTCAAAAGGTGTTTCTAAAAATCTCACACTAGAATAAAGTTTAGTTATTCATGAAGAAAGTAAATCTATTCGCTAGGTATATTGGTCACATTGAGGTTCATGATCGTATAAGGATTATAGCCTATCAATTTGAACTTCCTCAAAAACACTATCAATTCCTTTATATATTCCATCTATATCTCTTGAGAAAGTATATATGTGACCCTTCACATGTTCTAAACTAATAGGTCATTCTGTTGGAGGGGAATATGTCTTACGAAGAAAAACCATATGAAATTATTGATTGATAAGAAAATATTCTATGAAAAAGACCACTCACCTTGTCAAATTTTTTTGGAGAAATAACCTATTAAAGAATTTTTTGTAGGAACATTAGAATATGATGATTTATAAGTGCCTTCATTTTTTTACCCGACTGATGAATTTTAAGGGAAAATTAATTTTGAAGGGGGTTGAATATAACACCCCATGTTTCATTATACATTTTTTCAAATAAATTAAATAATCATTTTTGTAATATAATTCATCAAGTAAATATTTCCTTTCATACAAATCCAAATCTGAATATGTTACACATAACACAGATATGTCATACATTACAAGAAAGAATTGCATGGCATATGATATGGGAAACACTGACTTACCATAAAAGACGCACAACATAGTGTTTATATGAAACAATAAATTAATGATATAATTAATTAAATAAGATAATTTTTACTTATTCATTAAAATTAGGAATTTAAAAATCAATAACTACTTTTCAAATACTGTTTTTAATTTTTTCATATAAATATATGATTTTCATAATGAATGATATGATTTTTGGTAATTCCCTTTTATGTTTTAAAATTTCATTTTCTCAAATGAACCAATAGTAATAAAAAAAATAATTTTGGGTACATTTGAAAATTAAATTTGGTAAAATAAACATCATTTTTTCATTCATAATGTAAAAATATGATTAGGGTGAATTTTTTTGATTTTTATGGAAAACATCATTTTGTATGAATAGTTCAAAGACAAATTTTAGTTAAAAAACCACATTTTTAATTAATAAATAAATTTAAATTATATTATAAAATGAGTTACCAAATCAGTAGGTAACATCTTCTCTCAAATCATTTCTTTTATTTTTTTCTCCACCCCCTCCAATTCATTATTTCCATAGATGAATAATAAATACACTATAATAAATACACTAATAATTTTTTAATACTATCAATTCATACTACACTTACACACATCTCATTATAATAGATAATGTACATACTATTTATTCATACAGTAAAATATCATCTCATTAAAATATGATTGTTCTATTTTCCTTTCTACCTTTTATATTGGCCATTATGATGGAAAATAATTTTATATATGATATATATGATATTTATAATATATTTATTCCTTTTTAATTTCTTTTTATAACCCACCTGTAATATTTCCATCTTTTTTAAATATGCTAATTTTGTTTGAGAAAGTGTGAACTACCACCCCCTCAAAGCAATGTGATTCATTCAAAATCTACATGGATTTTATTAAGGATGGTTTGAGTTAATATTTATGATATATATGATATAATAATTGTAAGATAATAATGAGACATACATATATATATACACATATGTCTTTTATTTATTTCTCTAAACACGGAAATTAAACGTGAATATTGTTCATATATACATACGGCATATCGTATCCATGAACGGTGATTTACATTTGATACATATATATTCTAAAAATTATTATAAAACATATAAACCTTATATACATGATATTTAAATCATGGTTCAAATTTTCATGTCATTATATTATTATAAGGATGAATGATTTAAAAAAATTATACACTTGTTAAGAACAAAGTGAATATTAACCGAAGTGAAACCCTAACATATGATCATTAAAAATAGGGTAATATAAGGTAGAAAAAATATATAGTATTAGATATAAATATATGTTTGTATAAAAGTAGAATAATAAATTTATATTTATTATAAATGTGGTTTGAGTGAGTATGATGAGAGTCATCAAAAAATTGTAATGGTATTTGTTCTCATAATTTATTTTGATGAGATACATGATATGTTCTCCACTCATTCCATTTCTATGGTGTAGGTACTTACCATGATTGTATTCTATGTATCTTGTACATAAATATATGTGTATTATCATATCAAATTTATAATAATTATTTTATGGGGATTATGTTTAAATGTTACCATATTGGTAAAAAATGATATGTCTCAAATTGCCTGCATTGTGACCCATGTTTTGTTATACCCTTGAACAATTTTTCGAAGTGTATAGACATCTATGTTATATCCTGAATATCCTCTATTTCATATTATTTTAAGCCTAATTTATTTTAATTTCATAATATTAATAGTATGTCCAATGTAACCTAGTGGTAAAAGTTTATTTAAATAATATCATTTCATTTTAAGATTGTTTATAACTATGCATCGTTGATGTGATCTTATGATCAGTCTCTCAAGAACAATCATGAGTATACATATCCAGATCTTATTCCAGGTATTATCATGTGTTAGTGTCATTTCTTCCACTTTATGGTATATAAAATATTATATTAATGTAAAATATGGTAGTCCTTATCTCTCTTTGATAATAAATATATTGTATTAAAAACCTATCTTATCGAAAATGATTTTAAAATATTAATGAAAATAAATTTCAAGGAATTTAAATTTTAAAAATATTATACTATTTTTAATGCTTCCTATTTTGGTTTTCAATGTTATTTCCAATGAAAATGTTTCCAATTTTTTTATAGAAATTTTTTTTCAAAGAAGACAAATTATTTTCATAATGAAATTTTTTTAATGATATTTCAATAAATTTATCATTTAAGATAACATAAATTGGTATTACTCAAGAAGTTATTTTTAATTTATTTAATGTTTCAATTCATATTCTTTCTCTGAATGGATTATATTTTGATGTCTTGAATTTTATGAATCTCATTTATCATTATGGGGTTATATGCTTTTGAATCCTTCTTCATTTAACTAGATTTGTTTATGATGAAATTATAATAAAACCTATATATATCCACATGTTATGATATGATTACATGTTTATATACCCATTTCATTTCTTGTGTTATGATAAGTTTATTTATGATATTATGGAACATATATGTATGATTTCATTATGAGATAGGTGGGGCCTATATATCCCTTCAATACATTGGGTTTTGTTTTATATCTCATTATATAGATTAATATGGACTTGGGAATGAACCTCGATTACTATCATATCATGGGAGTAAACCATGATGAACATGATGGTATTAGGAGTGAAATCATGCTACCAAGATGGACTTGGGAGTGATCCATGAAAACCGTGATGGTATGGTGAGTGAACCTATACTACCAAGATGGTCTTAGTAGCGATTCCTTGGATACTTTGGAAATAATATTATATACTTATGTGTCTGGCACAATTCCATGTTTCATTACTAATTTATGATTTCATGGAATTTTTTATCTATATCCATATTATCATTTTCTTATATACTTCATATATTTATTTCATGATTCATGTATAAATTACTTGATTTGTAGGGTATGTTCCTCCATTTTCATTATCATGTTCTCATACACTTATTCTCAGGGTTTTTCTTACATGCCTCCATTTTTTACACTTACTTAGAATTAGAGATCACCCATTTTTATATTTCCTTCCCCATATTATGAAGATATGTATTATATTTGATGTTTCTAAAAAGGTTCTAGTCACGATGATACTTGTGGGAGATAATTTAGCTCACTTTCTGTACTAGTGACAATGTTTACATACTTCCAATGGAACTAGACTTTTTAGATAGTCATGAGATAGTTTCTTTATTGTTTTATGTATTTTTTAAAAGTTATTAAATGGTAATGTTTGTCAAGATTGGGTTTTTTATAGTCATGGATGTGTTATGGATGATGTATGAACCCATTAGAATGAAATATCTAAATCTATTTACTGTATTTTTTCATAGGAATCAATAATATTGATAGTCTTGATCCAAAATATTAAACTAATGAATAAAACCATATAAAAACCCCCATCTTCCTTATAAATACCACACCTCACCACCAATTATCCCAACACATTATAATCCTTGTATCATTCGATTATTATACCAAATTGACATTCCAAAAAACTTCCTCATGTACAAGATCCATTGGTATCAATAAAATACTAATTCAAGATGCCTTAAATTTATTCTCAAGGGGACAACATTCAAGAGGTTAAATCCTCAACCCCCTTCATTTAATTTTGTTTATTTTCAAATCCTCTCCTCACATACCATATATAAGGTAACATGATAACTACAGTATCGTATATATACTATAATGTTAATTTTTCAATGTCATATCCATCTAATAATCTCTTATATTATACTTTTATTCTATTAATTAAGACATAATCCATGATATGAGAGTTCACTGCCTTCATGGATGATGTGTTTTCATTTTCCAATATGAACTTTAATGCTGGTCATGTAACGATAATTATCGTCAAACCATCCAATAATATGTATATTATATATTTTAAAATGTTATGTAACTAATATATAAACATAATATTAATTAAAAATCACTAGTCTATGATGATCGTAAAAACATCCAAAATCAACTATACAATTATAAGAAATATTTGATCAAATAAAACATCATAATAGTTGAAAATAATCATATATGAGACCAATTAAAATTCATTAAGTTCATAAATACCATTTAATCTAACTTCTAGATAATTATTAAAATTTTATAAGATGGTTCATAATTATAAACATGTAAAAATTCCATGAAATAGAGAAAACGAACATTCATGGAATGATAAAATTAAAATTGATAACTCATATAAATAACCAAAATTTAACTAAATTAAATTTATAACTTATAGAATAAATTTATGAGATTATATGAGTTGTGTAAATAATGAATCATGTTTTTTTATGACAGAACTTTAGTACATGTACAAAATGAATTTAGACATATGATAAGTGATGTCTACAAACAACAAGTTTCCATCCAGTTATGCTTTCTCTATATTAACCCCAATGTAATTCATATTTAAAATTATATAGATATAATAACTTATCATTATATGTACCAAATAAATTTATATAAAATAGTTCCTCATTTTATGTATAATTACAATCATTCAATGGTTCCATTTCTAATTATTCCCAATAAGTAAGACCAATTAAAGGTAATATCTCCATTTCTTAGAGATTTTAAAGTAAACATCCTAAAATATTTTAAGACAACATTATTTTTTTAGTTATATATTTTTATCATGAAACACATCCTTTGTTCATTTCAGGATTTTTTTAAAACTATTACTACGTATTCCTCATTAAAAACACCTTTATATTTTCCATTAAAGTGCATTAAATTGGGTCATTTAAGAGTCTTCATAAAAAATATTTGTCATGTATTCACATTATTTGGACATCATTATTGATGATATATTATTATTTTATATATATTTATTTTCCATTAATGATTTAATCCCTTCATTCATTGATACCATTTTGATACAGCCTATTGTTTATTCCATATGACTTGATTATGAAACCCATTACATTGAATGGGTAACCCTTATGTTTATTAATTATGATTGATAATTCATTTTAAAAAAATAATCATAAACATGTTATGATTGTTATGTTAGAGAGATCTCAAATTCATTAGGTAATTTTTAGAATCAAGAGATGTCTTGTATTTGATAATAGTGAAAACCTAATCCACTACGGTACATTTCCCACCATGTGATGCAGTATTGGAAGTTATCATTGAATCATGTTTGTTTCATGTTATGTGTTGAAAAAAAATAATTATATCTCATATGATTTTTTATTTTTTTATGATATTTATATTCATATTTATTCATGGGAAATTCATATTATGTTATCATGTTATTCAATTGAATAATGTGATATGATTCTTCTCTAGGAATATTCCCAAACTGATATCTGTAGGTCATCCATTTGCCTTTGTATTACCTAGGTTATCCTATGTAGATATAGGATATCAAAGGATGTTAGGATATCATTATTTAAGATTAATATTTTTATTTTTATTCTTATTATATTTTTTAAATTTTATATACCTAGTATTCTAAAGTCTGTAGAATTTATGATCCATGGTATATATTTTAGGGATGAGCTTTCTCAAGATAAAGTAATAACATATGTAAATACATAGGGTATATATAATTTATATCCTAGATTGGTAAATTATTTTTGGATATGATGGGATGAACACATTTGTAAGAACCATATGTATAATTTTATAACCATGTATTATATATATTGAAACATATGGAATCTCGTGATAGGGTATATTTTTTATTTATAAGTTTATATATAAATGAAAACATAATCCTTTTAATATTAATAATGGATATTTATTTGATTCCCATAATTATATTTCATCTCCATTTATTAGATAATGGAATGAAATAGGAGAATTAGTGAAAATAATCAATCTGATGGGAATTGAGATAATTTTCAAAATGTGATTCCTAATATGATGGGAATAGGAACCCATAACTACTTTATAGTACTAGAAATACAAGCACAAGTTATAAATTATAACATGAATCATGTATAATTACCCCTTCTCCTAATAAAGATCATGTTGTAGTAAATTCCATTTTGTCGAAAATGCCTCCAATATTTAGTGGGTCTTTCGATCTCCTCATCATAGAATAATGGATTATCACAATTGATAAGATATTCTCAATCCATTAATTCTAAAAATAATATAATGACGTATCATAATTCTAACATTTTTATGGGGAATATTATTAATGGCAGACACTGATTAAGAAAATGTCCAATGTTGAAATTGACACAATGAGTTTGGATGAATTCAAGAAAATATTTTTTCAAAAAATATTTCTCTTGAAATCACCATCTCATGAAGCCTAGGGTGTTCCCCAGATTGAATGAAAATTAATATAGATTTACCAAGGTGTACAAGGAAACCAATACAAGGCCTTCTTGATATGACTCTTACATTTTCATGATAACTAAATTCATGGTGGATCACTTCTTTTATGGATTAATACTATGTTTAGAAAATCCTTGGTTGTTTGTAGCTTTGACAGTTATTAAGAGATTTTTTTGTTCCATTACTGTTAATATGGTGATTGGATACTCTTAGGGGTCTTTAGTGTTTGGTTATTAAATGAATGAAATTGAATATAATATGGTATAATTAATAGTTAAATCCTACAAAGGAAAAAAGTCCAAACATCCAAACTATAAAAACTGTTGGAAGAATCATCCTGGAAACAATTTGAAGGGAAGTATGAGATGCATAATATGTGGAATATAGTGGAATTGGAATAATAATATATGAGGGGATATAATTAATCCAAATAATTTGGATGAATAGGGGATAGATTAGATCAAAACACATCTACTATAATAGTATTTCATCTTCATCTTTATCAGTGATGAGAATTAAGAAGTATCCCATATTCTAATATTTTCAAAGGATGGACATGGAAATCATTAAGGAAAAAAATAAATATTTTCATAATTTATTGATCAATAATCCCTCAAATAGAAAATAAATAATGGTAAAATAAAATATGTTGAAATTATAAAAAAGATAGAATCTATAAGAAATGGGAAATCATCTAAACTCAAGATTAATGAGGAAGAAGTTGTATGATTTTGTTTATGATTTTGTTTAACATTTATTCTAGAGATAAAGAATGAGGTTAAAAATGATTTGTGTAGCTCATCCTTATCTATTTACATAGGGAGCATAGATATGTATTGGTATATCTGATAAAAATACTAGTGGGAAAAATGATGAAGGAGATCATTGAGTGAACAGAAAAGTGACCAGTAGGTCAGATAGTGAATGTTGAAAGGAAAAAATCTAAAGGGATGCCACAACCACTACCCATACCAAAATAGAATTGAGAGAACATTACCATGGATTTTTTTACTATAATTCTATCTACATTTAGAGGAAACAATTATATATAGTTTATTGAGGACCTTATTACAAAGTCACCTCACATTATTCTAATTCAAGAGGAATTGTCCCGTGACAAACATGCATAGATATTTATCAAAAATGTGTTAAAGATGCATAGAATACCACTATAAATTGTGTTAAATAGAGATCCAAGATTCCCCCTATATGTTTTGGAAAAGTGTCTAACATGATCTAACCACTCAACTGAACATTAGTAAGTCATTTCATCCTCAAACTGATGTCCAATTTGATCTAACCATTTATAAACATGAGGTTATTTTGATAACATGTTCAATGGTATTTAATAGATCATGTGACTAACACCTGCCTCTAGTTCAGTTATCATACAACAATAGTTTCACAATAGAATCTGAATGGAACATTATGAAGCCCTTTACATGAAAAGATGCAAAACACTAGCTTGTTGGGATGTAGTCAATGAGAGTAAGAATCTATGGAATAAAATTATCAATAGAATGGTATAAATTGTGCAATCCCTTCAATGAAACATCATGGAAGCCAAAATTATACAAAAGAGTTGTGAAAACAATCAAATGTGAGCCCATGTGTTCAAGGTTGGGGACGTGGTATTTTTCTGAATATCTCCATGGAAAATGGTCATGAGATTTGGGAAGAATGGAAATATGAGTCCCATGTACATTGGATTATTCTACATTTTTTATTACTTATGAGCTATGGATTATCAACAACACTTCCACCTACCATGTCTATAGTATAAATTGTATTCCATGTAACCAAATTAATGGGGAACATACTAGATCTTTAAAATATACTTTCTTCTGTTGTTTTATGATAGGAGAATGATATATCTTGCATGGAATAGCCAGTGAAGATCTCAGGTTATAGAGATAATATTCTACACGCCAAGTCTACTAACCCAGTCAACATACTATGGTGGTATCATATGTACAATAGTGCATCAAGGGAACTAGAGGATGTGATGAAATAAAGGTACCATGACCTGATTTCAGCATATAATGGAAATTAAACATTCGATTGCAAAATTTCATATGGGGGGAAGAATGTGACATGTTAATATTTTATGAATGGAATTACCTTCTTAAAACAATTACTTATATTATAATCACACAATATTACATATATAACACAATACAAACCATATAAATGATGAATGAGTGGGACAAATGTTTTCTCTAGATGATATAGTACATATACATAGGAAATAGTAACTTGAACATGGAAACAGGAATGTCTCCCCTAAGAATAGTAAATCTGACTACGTAACAGTAATGCCACCAATGAATGTATGAATAAAATTTATCCATTTTATAATTGTAAATTTGATATAATAATATCATATTATTAGTATGTAAATATTAAAAAAATTATTAAGTATATGATTGTATTTTGTACGTCATAAATATTTAACCGCAATTTTATGACTAATTTAATAATTTATAAGAAAATTTATTTTCTCAATGTTCATTCATAAATTATTTTTTGATGTATTATTGTTATAGGATACTTTTATGAGACCATTATAATGTTTTTAACGTGTTAGAAAAGTACATTAAAAATTTAAATCTGTATTTTCCATGTAAATAATGATTATAATTTAAAATTGAATTTATCATATTTAGAAACATATTTTCATTAAATGGAGTTGATATTTTAATTCTACAAATCAAATAATTTATAGGGTTAATTTTTTGGATTTTTTTTGAAATACATGTTTTTGTGGTGAATAGTAAAATATCATAATTTAGGTTACATATACATTATTTGTTAACTACACTATTCATTGATTCATCGTTGATGTAAGAACAATTGGTTCAAACTCTCATGATGTAATTTATATATTTTGTCTCATTAATTAGCACTATTTTTTATCTTGTATAAAATAATCAAATAATGATTATAATAATGTATAACCCCCCTCTCCTCCACTATAAAAAACACCCTCAACCCTATTCTCGTCACACCTCTCAATCCATGATCCTTATCTTTATTCTTCCCAATAATCTTCCCAAAAACTCTCCCCCATGTCCAGGTGCTTTTGGTATTAACAAATTTTAAAAACCTTACCCTTTAATGAGGTTGTCAATAGGAAGGAATCATGAGAGAAAACCCTCTTCTGTTTTCATTCTATTTCTATTCATGTTCCTTTATATTCTTATCTATCTAAACCAATCATCATCCAAAATTTATGAAATCTTTTGTGACATACATATAATATAATTATTTTATCCTTATAGAATATTTTATCTTCATCTCTCATTCCCCCTCCTTTTAGACATAAAACGAAAACACTATTTGAGATGTGTTAATTTATCACGTTCAAGGACTGTGGGTTTCCAATTTATATTTTTGTCATAAATTCTAGTAATGAAACAATTTTTATCGTTTAAATAGATTATAATATATGTAATATGTCCGATTTAATGTTATGGAATCAATTTTTACTCATGCTATTGTTTTATAAAACAAAATTATTTCATTGTGATCGAAAAACCTCCAAATAACCAAAATAGTTATCATTAATGTTTTATGTAATGATTCATCCTCACTCAAAATAAAAAATTGATTATAATAAAAATTTAATATTAATGATGATAATAATAACATATAACTTCAATTATTTACAACCATTATCGTATTACATGATTATCCATACATGTATAATTGTAAACCGATCATGAAAACCACAAAAACAAACAATTCCAATCAATGAAATTCAACCTCATAACCCATAAAAGAGGAAATGAATGAACATAATAAGGATTTAATAAATAAAATAAATTTAAAATAAGTTCTTTACATGTTAATTAATCTCTCTAATTTGATTATCTAGGACATTAAGGTCAATGGAAGAAAACCTTTGGACTTAAGCTAAGGGATTCTACCCAAAGCACAATTATTCCATTGGGTAATTCTTAATCTCTTTATACCGAAATAAAATTTAGTATTAATTTTATTTACATAATATAAGGACTATTTATATATCACAAATTCATTTTTTGATCCATTAAGACTTTTTTTCTCGGATATACATTTTCTAAATTATCCCCTTCTCCATTCATCCTAATAAGAAATCCCAAATTAATGGGAACTTCCCTAACTCTTAACAATTTTCAAGTGAACTCAATAATATATTTTTAGAAATTTATATTTTTATAAAAAAAATAAATTTATTATTAAAACTTCATTTAATTACTTTATTTTATATAAATTATTATGCTCTTTTATATTTTATATGATATTGGATATTTTGTTTAAACTACACCAATCTGTTTTATTTCAAAAGTTTCATAAAGAGATTTTTTATCATTTATTCACTTTATTTTTCATCACCTATAATGATATCTTCCTATTTTATATTATTAATGAACATTTATGATATAAATACATTCTTTAAAGGACACCTTTTTCAAAATCCCATATGTTATGCCTTTTGAAATGATTATGATAGCCAATCCCAACCATAGGAATCCCTTATGTTTAAGTATGATTGTTTATGTGGCAAAAATATAAATAACCATGTTTTTATTGGTTTCCCTAGATATTATCCAATTAATTGGGGAATATTTGGTCTCGTGACATTTTATGTGTAATGATCTTGGTTTCCAGGCTTTAGTAATTCTCCAGGTGCAACGGTCGTGGTGATTAACCTTGACTTGTGCTACTCTATGTGCAACAATCATGGATAATTATAATTTTATGTTTTATATTGATTATATATTACTATGATTTCATTATTATCTGATCCCACCTTCTAAATTTTATGATTACTTATGTTTAATCATGAATCATGCCTCTTTATATCATTTCGTCATGCCTTCTAACCCATGTGTTATGATTTATTCATAGTTTCATTCCCATATTTGGATTTTATATCATCCCATTATTCTTGTTATCCCATGGTTATCTTATGCCTATGTGAGGCGTCAATGGAAGGTATTATCCCATTTTGAATATTAAATAAATAAATGTTTTAAATAATCTCATTTTTTCCTTTTTATGTACCTAGTATTTCAAGACAATAGACAATATGATCCTTGGCATGAATTTTAATGTTTAGATATGTTTAAAATCATATAATTTTGTTATTAAAAGGATAGGGTCACTATAAATGATATTGGGATAACATGTCCTAAAATGATGAAATCATTTATCTATAACTATAACATAGAGATATTATTATAAAGATATTTGTCCCATATTATATCAAGATCCATTCTCATGTGTCTCACATGCACCAACATGTATTTTTCTGTACACTATAATAACATTTATCAAAAATAACTTTAACCAATCTATGAAATGATGAATGATATAGTTCATGTGTCCCATGAACATTTTTGGGGTGTTCATCACACCAAATGTTATCACCATATACTCAATGTGACTAGGTACATTTGAATGATGAGTTTGGTATATCATAATCAGGTACTCCTAACTAATCATACACTGATCTGAGGTCAATCATTGAGAATCATTTTCCCCTCTCAATAGATTAAAGAGTTCATTGATTCATGGTAGTGGAAACATGTTCTTTATGATCCCCTTGTTGAGGTGACATTTGTCCAAAAATAACCTCAAACTCTCATCTTTCTTATTAGTGAACAAAACTGGGAAATCCCATGTTGAAATAAGGGGTCTAAAAATTACCTTCCTCTATAATTCATCCAACATCACCTTAATATTGTGATACTATATGAGATCCTTCCAATATGTTGGAATTTATTTTAGGGTCATACCTTGGTGAAGATCAATATATAAATATAGCTCTCATTGGGGATGTAATCATAGAACATCCTATGGAATGATTTCCTCGTACCCTGCCACCACTACATGGAAATGAAAACTCATAGAATCCACTACACCAAGGTACATGCTAGACAACTGAGGAATAATTGACCACACCCTCATATGAATGTGTACATCCTATCCCTTCTGCGGGTTTTCCCCCAGAAAGAAAAAAACATGTACTATCACTATTGACACACCAATTTCTCTTCCTCAAATAGACAATATTGGTATGAACTATGGATAACTAGAATATATGTAGGATTTCATCAAAAGAATTATCAATAAAAAAATAGATACAAATAGAAACGATCCCCTTCAAGTGTCAGGTCATAGTTTCGGTAGATGTTTTTTATAACAAAGCTACCACATGTTAGAGTCTCCAAGAATAATGTTCAAGGAATGGACTCAAAGAGAATCACAAATTCCCGAGAAATATAAGATTCTATAAAATAATAAATTTAATCTATGTCTATTAGTACTTCATTAAATGTATAAAAGACGTAGATTTTACCTCATATAATCCCTGGAGTGTCTAGTTCAAAATCCTCAATAGCCTGTAGCTTTCCTTGACACTATCCCCCAACTGCCTACGCCCGGAATTGTCCACCTAGGTATGGTGGGGGAAACAAGTCGTAACACCTTCCACCTCAATCCTTAATCCTAGTTACAATACCATTTCATCGACCAAGTAGACCTGTCTTCTCCTATTGATTAATCTACCTTGGTGGCCCATCCACTTTCACTCTCTTAGTTGTATAGTGGGTTGAAAAATACCACGTGAAATTTTCCCCACCATAACTAGAGTAACACCACCTCTATCTTTGATAACTAGATATATTTTGAGATCCATGAACCACATACCACTTTTCATAGGATCACATCCAAAAAAATTCTTAGTTGTTTAGGTCCCATAGTCTATCATCTGATCTGGGCTTCCAAAGTCTCTTATCTTTTATACCAACTACTAAAAACAAAATTATTCCATTTCTCATCCTAGAGACTATTCAACCACCATGTAATTATCTAGCACAAAAACATTAGTATGAATTTAAATATGTATCATGCTACCTCATTTGTTTCTAAACTAGGATATATTAATAACCTGTGCTCGAGTTAATTGATCACAATGTATATACATTGATTAAATAAAGTGGTTTTCATGCCATGATGAATACTTTATCATAGACATACCACCATGATGAAGTTTTATATGCACCTAGATGTGAAAAAACCTTAATGTATCAATATTTAACTTCAATATTATAATCCTCTTGGAAATTTACCATTCAAGAGTATTCTAAACTTTTTACTTTGTGAATAAACCCCACCATAATCTAACAGATTCATAAAGAAGGCATGTTGTTAGAACCACTATATGATCAACTGATTCTCTGAAAAGAATAAATACTAGTTTTACAACCTCTAGATAGTCTCCAAATACTTCTTGGTCAAGATCACTTATGAAATTGAGGGGACACTATCACTGAAACATTGGATGTGAATGAAAATCGTTCACCTCATCTACCAATACTGATGGAACCATATTATACTCAACATACAGTGCAATAACACATTGAACACATGGGGGTAACACCTCTTGAATAGGTATATGTATTGAAGCCCCATAATTTTTGGTATCATCCTCATTATCATGATACTAAATCCTAACTAGAATACATCGGGATGGTATACTAAAAGTGGCAAAATTTACCATGGTGAATGATTATATGTCTAACTATTACGCAAGAAGGAAACAAAGTCCACATCCTAATACTCTATTACGCATGAACCAATTTTTACCCATGAAACTAGTGTATACATGTAACAAGATAAAAGGAACATTATCATAGTTTTATTGAATGGATATTTCAGATGTTTCACTAACACTAGAGACCCTATCCTAAAAATAAACTCTAAAAAACATAACATTACATCCCCAAAAAATCTCATAAACTCTGATCCAAAGGTAGAATTGACTCTATATAATCCATATAATTCATGACATGACCCAATAGGTCCAATGCTATAACTACCCAATGAAACCCTACAACAGACGAGGGGATGGTGACAAGTGTTGAGTAGTTATAAAAATCACATGGGATGCCTCATCCAAATGTACATTTTCACAAACACATCTCTAAGAACAGACACTTATGAAACGGAAAACAGCTGATAAAGCATGCCAACATGCATCTAAATAAAACCTATAAAGGATGATAATAAGTATTGTAATGATAAATTGCTAACAAAATACCACTAAAATGAAACTGAAAACAATTCCAACTAATAAATTTGGAGAGGACTACTATCAATAAAACTACATCAACACACATCAAACTATACATATCACAATTATACAACTATTCATGGTCCCTATCATACTATATAAAAACAATTTTTATCTTCATAAGACATGAAACATGAAGGAAAATCCCATGAATTGGTGAGTATAATAATACCTTGTAGAAATCCATTAAATCATAATGAATATGGCATTAATTATAATAGTTTCTTCATACCGAGTTTATTTATAAAAAACGTATAAATCTAATATCCATACATACAAAACAATGACAGAATATCTCATGGTAAAGTCTCAACCATTATGCCAATATAAGAATAATTCTCTATGGATAAACATATAACTGGTCCTGGAGAACTAACTCCAGGTTCCAAATATCACTGATGATGTACATTTGTGATTTAATGCTAATTGAGTCGCACTATAATAAGTACATGGAAGATGTCTGAAGAGAAGGATACATAGAGAAGGATCTCACACAAGGACATTGTGTATACAAATAAATCGATCTATAATAAACCTATTAAAAGAGGATTGATTCCTGCTTAGTGGTAGTCATGATGATACCAAGAAATTCATATAGGGAGATGATGATGATAAAGTATCTCACACCAGGCCTCATGGAATTTTCAAACAACTCTATCCATAAATGATGTCCTTATGTTAGGATCACCATCCTATATGTATGATGTGTTTCCATACTAATCCTCACTGACTGGATAATGAGAACACACACTAATGAAACGTGTCAAATATGAAGAGGACAATATCTCCATTAAATGTTTTAAGAAGTACATGATATGTAATATAAGTACTCATCATGTCCCTCTAGCACCAGATCCATATCGTGAATCACAATAGGTGTTATTGACAACGTATGAGTAAAATAGAAGTCTAATTCAATGTAATCCTTATCATTTTAATGTACATGAATATATCATTGTACACTCAGGCTATTTGTGTCCACATCAGAGGACAAAAAATGTTCTATCCCATGTACTTGTAGTAGTTTCTGTGTATCCTCTAAAGTACAAGCCAATGTTACATGTTGTGACATACACCATGTTAAAAGGTTCAATTCTATGTGATAATTAACATTTTGGAAGAACCATAGAAATGTATGTAGGGCCCCATGAGTACTGCAATCTAGGATTATAGACTGGGTTTTATAGGATGCCATAGAACCTGTAGTTGTTCCACATGCATCAACATCCATTCCTATAGCATCTGATCTAGCTATGATTCATGATGACATTAGGGGATCTTGTTCAGAAGAACCTATCCATCTTCACTTTTTATAATATTGTCAACAAATCACATGGGAAATTGCTCCATTGCATTTATAGAAGCTGCACATTGGATCATGAATGATGAAAATCCACTCCAATATCAATCCATCATCAATGCTTGATCATGTCATTGAACTGAACCTAGATATGTGATTTCCATTACTTTCACCAATAAACAACTATCCAATAATTTATTAATGAATACTTTACAATCATTGGGATAATTTAATTTCATTCAATGAAGGAATAATGAAGTCATAAATCTAAGAAACACAAAAAATTGGAATGAATCATGGCTATGTTTATATGTCCTTTATCTATTTTCATTATAATGAAGAATTATGATCTAATAAACAATAATTAATTCTCCAAAAAATTACCTTAAATAATCCCATACTCAGAATATAACAAATCCATGAATCAATTCATTTTTTGATTGATTTATTTTCTTAATGGTTTTAATAAATGGTCATATATCCAAAAAAATATTCTACATTGATTTTCATCTGTCACTTTCAACAAATGACTGCATTTCGTTGTTACTGGATAGATACTCGAGTTCCATTTCCCACTAATTTATAGTCCACGATTTGTTCATCATTCACTATAATGACCCCATAATTTATTAATGAATATTACTCTTGATCTGATAAATGGCCTTACAATGTAAAATTTTTATATAGGACATATACACATCCATGGTTTTAGGTTTTTGGATTTTAAAATACCGTTCAAAATTGTTATCGTTGCTTATATAGTCATTGAATAGTGACCACATGATTACTATATATATATAGGAATTTAACCAATCCAATTTACTCAGAAAAAGGAAGTGATGGAATCATCTAGTTAAAATGATCCATATGAAGACCATTTCTTGGAAGTCAGAAAAGTGGTAGCATCATTGGGCTTCGCTCTTGACTAATCCCAAACCGAGCATCAACAGGTTATGCTTGATTGGAACTGCCTATGGGGGAAGTGGAATTTAATATGAATTACCCCCAGAGACATGTTATCTGACTCTCCACAATAGTTTCTCATTATCACACACCTTACCCTTAGGGCTTACACAACTATTATAAGTAGTTATGTAACAAGACTATAGAAATATGATCGTATTCAATATTTTTGTACCGAATAAATAATATGAATTAATTTTATTATTGTTACATTGTAAATAGTTCTTAAAGTACAAATAGTATTTTAAGATTATATTTAAATAAAAATTATATTTTGAATAGTTAATGGATAAAAAAAATATTATTATGAAATTAATTTTTATTTAATATAAATGATATAATATTTTTAATGAATGTAATTTTAATTTTTATTAATGTTTGAAAACTATTTTTATCTAAATCCATGAATTTTTTAAAATTTCATAATTTTTAAAATATAAATTCAACTATGTATATTATTATTTATATAAAATTAATATTATTTTTAGAATCAGGGCTTCAAAATTATACATTTGTGAATTTTTCATAATTTTCTGAGATAGTATAATATTTGGGTAAAAATTAAATACTGTTAAAATATATAATGTGTTTTTTGACATTATAATGACACAATGTGAAGTTATAAAATACTATATATGGTTTTCAGTCCAATATATGTTTTAACTTGAAGATAATGTTATATTAGGTTTATTTTTATTTATTTTACAGTGCCTTAGTAGAGCCTCCTATACTTATAATACATTTTTAACATTTTAAAATCATTTCCTTGAAGGTGTGAGTCACCTCCACATAAGAAAGCCTAATATTTTAATAAGTTTAGACATTGGCCTTATAAAATACTATTTTCCACTCTAATTTGAAAAAAACATGGGGATAAACCATGTTATTGATTGTGGTTTTTATTAGTTTAATGTGTGGTGTCCAAAACCTATATAATAATGAATTCCCTCTCCATTCCTATCTAAACCAACTAAATCTCCCATTCTTCTCCACTGAATCCTTTGGGGGATAGACCAACCCTTTCCATCCTATCTATATAATCTTACTATGATTCCCCAATCTCCCAATAATCCTTTCTCAAGCCTCTCTAAAGCCTTTGGTATCACACTTCCATGTATGGGATTTCTTCTATTCTAATTTTTTCAAAATTTCTTTATATTGTTATTCCATTTTATTTTCAATAAAAAACTTTGTGGTATGATTTCCATACTCCCCTATATATAAATCCTTTTGTTTTAATGATGACATACCCCTTTCTATCTCAATAATTCTTCCCACGCACACCTGATTCAATGCCAAAAATTCATATGGGATTTCTCCCACCTCTTTTACATTCAAGAAATTCATTAAAATTATTCATCTAAATTCCATTAAATATATTGGGAAATGTATCTATATGAACCCATTGAATTTCATTTCATTCAAATATAATGATATAACCCTTTCTCTCTCATTAACAATTTTTATGAGTTCTTATGTCACACCTTTATGCTTCTGAAATTGCAGCATGATTTTCCAATCCAAAGACATTTTGTAGTGAATACCATGCCCATTTATCTATCAAGGGTATTAAACTTAACAAAAAATTTAGTTAATGATAATATAGTTTCAAGTATGTATTTCATATTCCTTTATCGCAGAATTAGTGATGATGTTGAATGATTCCATGTTGTATGATCCTTGTGGCACACTTATGCATGTAATGAAATAATTAAGAAGGGTGCACCCAGATAGCACTCTTATGCATTGGGTAATGATTAGTATCATGCAAGTCAATTTAAATGAGGGTGTAGTAATTTTAATTCATGTTAAATGAGGGTTTACTCATGATTGATGTGAAAGGAGTGTTGATTTATTCTAATATCATGTAAAATGTCATTGCTACATTTAAATGATATGATAAAAATGTTATATAATGCCTTTATGTTCATGTTTCTATTATTCTCCATTAATATGACTATTTTATGAAATTTAGTATATTCTCCATTTTAGTCCATTTTTACTCCCTTAAGGGGCTTTATCGCTCAGCCTTTTCTTATGCTTGTCCTCAGTTATTCCCATGCAATGCTAAGTAAGAAGGAATGTTGTGGTCATGTAAAAGAAGTTTTCAATAAATATGTTCTATATTAGTGTGATATGTTTTCATGTAATTTCTCCAATATCCCATTAAACTAGACATATCTAACCTTAGAGTTATCTTATGTGCATGTTTATTTAATAAATCAGGTTTATGTGTGTAATAAAGAGCAGGGTTGTTATAGTTGGTATCAAAGGATATTTTTACTTATTTTTTGGATTAGGATAAAAAACGCATTATAAAAAACATAGTTACAAGACTATGTATAATAAAAGCATCACCAAATTTTGGTGATTATTGTGTAGGTTGTTTATCAAGAAAATACATCCATGTCTGGATATGAATATTTAGAGGTAGCTTTGGCATAGATGTATCTAGGGGAAACACCCAAAAACACTTATTTGAGCTAAACTCAAACGTGATCTGTTGCATGACAATGGGCCTTGATGAAATCTTGGTTATGACACTCCGGGTGGATATTCATTATTTAATTCATAATTATAGTATGAAACATTATTAAGGGAATAAAAAAATCCCCTAAGAATATATGTTGGGAAGTAGATCATGGATAAATTAGATTGATGTATATAAATTCATATATTAAGGAAATAAGTTTAATTTATACATTAACCCCTTTTTCATTGGATTCTCATTTATGTGTTACCCCCAACAATCATTTTATTCCTTCCAATGGAATGTACTAGGAGGAATTTGGCTACCAACCGATGCGAAGATCAATGTGATGACTATTAAATTATAATTCCAAATTTGATGGGGGGGGGAATGCAAACATTGTTAGCATACTCTCTCAGTTAACAAATGTTTTGAAGAGAAACATTAGTCAAGAAGAACTATAAATCCCACTATGAAAAAAATGCAATCGAGAGCTTTATGTGGAAAATTACTGTTACTTTTATTGGATCATTTGATCCCTCAGTTGATGAGAAATGGATCAACTATATTGAAAAGATCATATAAATCCTTAAATTTTTTGAACAAGTGATGTTACATCTAGTTTCTTATCAAATGGAGGGTAATACTGATTAATGCAGTACATTGATAAAAAACTATTTGAATCCTAAGGAGGAGATCAAGGTATTGGATTTTATGGATTTCTAGAAAACAAATTCCAAAAAAAAATCCCACACCCTCCGACTTAAGATAGAAAGGGACTTCCTTTCTATTAAAAAAGACGAACAATCTCATAGAGTGTTGACTAAATCTTCACAAGGCCAACATTATACGACTCTTGCTTTTTCGTTACCCATGATTTCAAGGAAAAACACTTCATTGGTGGGAAAAACCTAGCCAACAGAAATCCCTTGTGATTCGAGACTTTGTGGCTATGATAAAATTGTATGATTTTCCCTCAAAGTGAAAATGGAGATCATCAAATCTCTGGAGTATGATGGGGATAATAAATGTAATATGGACATTATTTCTGGTGGTCAATGATTTAATCTAACGGTTCAAAGAAATTCTAGCACCCCACATTCCAAACATGAGGAATGAATAACACCAGATATTTCGTGAAGGGGATGAGGAAATTATTTAGGTGTGGATGATAAGGGCACCTAGATATTAACTACTAACAAGAAAGACCTTCTACTGGGACAGAAGATAGTAAAACATTGTTTGACCCTCAATTCATTATTCATCGATTCATCTGCAATGAAACAAGTCACTTTTCAAACTAGTTCCCTATGCCAAGGGTTTCTGAAGGCAACCAACAACTTTCAAGGAAGCAAGGAAAATATTTTTCCATCACTTCTGATGAAGCTAAACCTGAAAAAGAAGTGGTGAAAAGTATGGTAGTTATTCATTAAAAAATACTGAATATGATTTTGTATTCTGGTTCAATGCATTTTTTTATTTCGAAATATTTTATTAGAAAAATCCCAACACCACGAAAAATCACTGATGTAATGATTTCAGTGAGAATGTTAAATGGTGGAATCATTGCATCTGATGAATATAACTCCTCCCCTATCTGGATTCGTTGTTTTCACTTCCCAGTGATACTCATCATACTACCTCTGGTGGAATTTTATGAAATTCTTCGAATGGATTTCCTCTCCCTATATAGATCCAATATAAATTTTTGTGAGGGATAAATCACTCTCCATATGAATAATCGATCCCTGATTCAATACAAGTACAAGGGAGAGGATGAACATACATTAGAACCATCATCACAAGAAGGGATATTACATCCATATGTGCAAATGTATCTTGATATGATGATTTTGTATTAGGAAAAAACATCCTTGAAAACATGACTGTTGTGAGTGAATTTTATGAAATGTTTCCCACAGAATTTCCTGGTTTTCATCCTAGAATAGATTTATAACTCACAATTGATATTATAGCTGGGTCAGTTCTAATATTTAGGACATTGTATAGTATGACTATTGTAAAGCCTGAGGAGAAAACGAAACAACTATAAGAGAATCTGGATTAAGGGTATATATGCCCTAGTGCTTCACCCTGGGGTGCACCCATCATCTTTGTCAAGAAGAAGGATTGTTCAATGTGCATTTGCATTGATTATTATGAGCTCAATAAAATCATGAAAAAGAAAAAGTATCCTCTTCCCCGAATTTATTACTTGTTTTATCGGCTACATGGAGCAGAATACTTCTAAAAGTTGGATTGGAGGTCGCAATATTACCATGTAAGGGTGAAGAAGGAGGATATCCCCAAGACAGATTTTTCATACAAGATATGGGCACTATGAATTCATAATAATGAATTTCAGACTCCCCAATGCTCCAAATATCTTAATGTAATTGTTGAGTAGAGTCCTTATATATTTCCTCTACGAATTTTGGTAGTATTTACAGTCAATATTCTAATATACTCAAAAACCAAGGAGGGGCATGTAAAACATATAAACATTGTACTAGAGATCTTGAAAATGGAGAAGCTCTATGAAAAGTAGAGAAAGTGTGAGTTCTGGTCAGAGGATGCATCATTGTTATGTCATATCATCTCAAGAAAAGGGTTATATATGGATCCATCTAAGACAGAAGTAATTTATGGATGGTCGAGGGAAACATCTATAGTGGATTTTCATAGATTCGTTGTGTTAACTCGATATTATTGCCCATTTTTGAGAAATTTCACACAATTTTCAAACCCTCTTACCAATATAATTCGATAGGGGGTGAAGAAATCATGGATTAATGAATTCTAAGATAACATCATGGAGTATAATATGAGGATTATCACTTCACCAATGATCACATTTCCCATAAGTGGAGAACTTTTTGTGGTATTTTTTGATGCTTCAAAAAGGGGTGTGGGTTGTGTGTTGATGAAAAATGGAAACTTCATTACCTATGATTCAAGGAAATTAAAAGTTCATGAAAAAAACTCTCTAACACATGATCTAATGTGGTCATTATTATTCTTCGCCTTAAAATTTTGGTGACACTACCTCTTTGGGGAAATGTGTGAAATATACATGGATCACAAATTCCTCAAGTATATGTTCACATAGAAATAGTTGAGTATGTTCTAACAATGATTGCTAGATCTGATCAAAGTCTATGACTACTCAATCCATTATCGCCCTTCAAAAAATGTGTAAGATGCTCTAAGTAGAAATGACCGAGAAATTCTATCTTTTATGAGAATTGAAAAGGATCCAATATTTGTAGATTTGATGATGATGGACAAGGGAATCATAAAGATGGGAACATAATCAATCCTTTCACAAATGATTTCTCAATGTTCTATTTTGGAATGGTTAAAGGATCCTCACAAGGATTATATTAGAATTCATAAGAAAGTGGAAACAATCATAAAAGGGAAATTATCAAATTTCAACGTTAATGAATAATGAATTGTGAGATTTTGGTCACGAAAATGTGTTCCATCACATCCAAATTTTAGGAATGAACTTTTGGATAATTCACATAGTTAAAATTAATCCATTCACCCAGGAATTAAAAATATGTTCTGAGATATAGGAGAGAATTATTGGTGTGATAACATGAAGAAAGAGATCACTGAGTATACAACAATGTGCCTGGTATGTCAGTAGGTGAAGGTCGAGAGGTATAGGTCTTAGGGGATGATGCAACCATTAACTATAATAGTATGAAAATGGGAGAAAATAATCATGTAATTTTTCACCATAATTACAATGACATCCAAAGGAAACATTTATATCTAGTTTTTATGATTTTTTTTAAAAATATTTCACACTTCATTGCATTTCTAGAGGATTTCTCATAGGATCAACTGCTAGGGATAGAGACCAAAGAAGTTGTAAGGCTGTATAGAGTACCACTATCTATTATATCTGATCAAGATCCAAGATTAAACTTTTTGTTATAGAAGATTATTCAATATGCTATGAATACTAAGCTTGACATTCGTATGACATACCATCCACAAAATGATGTCCAATCTGAGTGGACCATCCAACCACATAAGGAGATGTTGAGAGCACGAACAATGAAATTAAAAGGAAGATAGGATAAACATCTTCATTTGGTTGAGTTCACTTATAATAACTGTTTCATCTCTAGAATCCAAATAGATCCTTATAAAGTCCTTTATGAGAAGAGGTGCAGAAAACTGGAAAGTTTGGACAGAGTTTTGGAGTGAAAACTTTAGGGTCCAAATATGGTCGAAGAAATGGTGGAGATGTTTCAGTCCATCTGGTTGAATATTATAGAATCTCATAATTGTCAAAATATTTATGCTGATAATCATCTATGAGACCTATATTTTGTTTTTGGAGACATTGTATTTTTTCCATATATCATCATGGAATAGTGTTCTGAGATTTGGGAAGAAGGGAAAGCTTAGTCCAAGTTACATAGGCCCTTCTGAGATACTTGATCACATTGGAGCAGTGGAATATCATCTGCACTCCCACCGAACCTATCACATGTATGTGATTTATTCAATTTATCACTCTTAAGGAAGTGCATACCTGATCCATCACATGTACTCAATCCATATGGGGTACCATTGGAGAATGGCCTCTTATATGAAGAACAGTCGGTGGAGCTCTTTGATCAAACGGAAAATGTTCTACGAAATAAGGTGGTGGCCCTCTTAAAGGTGTTGTGGTGAAACCACATGTATGAAGAAGCAGTATTGGAATTGGGGGAGGTGATAAAGTAGGGTTACCATCATATGTATCAGTGTCTCAAAGGAAATTTTGATGGAAAAAATTCTTAAGGGGGGAAGATTGTAACGACCCTAATTTTAATTAATGAAAATTCATCTTGACCCTTCTAAATTTCTTACTATGTAAAATAGTTATATAAGAATTATACACATCCTTGTTTTATGTTTTTTGAATTTAAAATGACATTAATAATTATTAAATTTTCTAATATAGGCATAGAGCAGTGACCACGTGAGTAGTATAAATACAGGGCTTTAACAAATCAAATTTACTAATACAAAATTTGTGATGGCCTCATATAGTAGAATTTTTCTTTACGAGGAGAATTTTTTAAAGATCGAGAAGGTGGTATCATCACTAGGCTTCTCTCTTGACCAAGACCAATCTGAGCTTCAACACAATAAGCATGAATAGAACTGCCTACGAGAGAAGTAGAAGTTAATAGTGATTACCACCTAAGCAATGTTATCAGAGCCTCCCTTAGATTTTTTCAATATCAAACACCATTCCCTTAAGTATTATTATGGTGTTATTTGGTGTTACATAATAAGACCCTATAAATATCATTATGCTCTTTATTTTTGTATAGAATAAAAAATATGAATTTATTTTATTATTGTTAATTTGTAAATAGTTTTTAATGAAAAAATAATATTTTTAGTTAATATTCAAAAAGGAAATATCTTTTGGGGAATTAATGTATTTTATTAATATATTACTATGAAATTAATTTTTATTGTATATAAATTATTTTATAAATTTTGTGAATACAATTGTAATTTAAATTTTAGATTGAAATATGTTTTCATCAAAACACATGAATTTTCGAAAAATGTCACTCATTATTTTAAAACTAAAATTTGAAATATTTAGAAAATTATTTAGATAAGATGAATATTAATTTTTTATTCAGGAATTCTAAATTATCTAATGGTGAATTGTTTCAAATTTTATGAGGCATTCAAATTTTTGAGTAAAATTAAAAACAATTTAGAAATATATTGTGTTTTATGACATCATAATGACCCAATAGTGATGTAATAAAATACTATATATGGGATGTTTGGCCAAAATATGTTTTAGAATTAAAATAATGTTATTTTATTTTTGTTTTATTATTTTACAAAGCCTTAGTGGTGCCTCTAAGAGTTATAAAATATTTTAACCTTTTAAAAAGATTTCCTTGAGAGTGTGACTCACCTCTACATAATAAAGCATAATATTATGAAAACATCAGCCAGAGGCCTCATAAAAAACAATTTCCACTCCATATTATCATAAACCAAGAGATAATACCATGGTATGGTTTTTGTTTTTGATTAGATTAATGTGTGGAGTCAAAAATCTGAATAATAAAGAATTCCCTCTCCCTTCCTCTATAAACCCACTAAATCTCCCATTCCTCTTCACTCAAACAATTTATAGCTTAAACAAACCCTAAACTCCTCTATATTATATTGTCCCAATGTGCCCCAATATCCTTATAATACTCTCTCAAGCCTCAACCAAGCCTTTGGGATCACACAACCAAGTAAGGGATATCTTTCATTCTTATTTTTTTCCAAATTTCATTATGTTGTTATGCTCAGTTATTTTCAATTAAAAATGTTTGGATATGATTTATCACCTACCTTATATTATCTGCATTATGTTTAAATGATTGGAGACACATTTAGCTCTCATTAATGTCTCCCATGTACAACGTTTACCAAGCCGAAATTCCATAAGTGATTTCTCTCTCGTCAATTACATTCAAGAATTTATTTTATATTATACGTCTAAATTCAATTACATTTGATGGGAAATGTATTTATATAACCCCTTAAAATCAATTTAATGTACATAAGGTGAGACACCCCTTTCTATCAAGTTAACCATTTTTATGAATTCTTATGTCACGTCGTTATGCTTCAGAAATTACACCGTGATTATCTAAGCAAATGTCATTGTGTATTGAATACAATGCCCATTTACCTATTAATGTAATTCACCATCACTCACATTTATATATTTGATTATATGGTATCATGTATTTATTTGACATTCTTTTATCATGGAATAAATGTGGACTTTGAATGATTCCATGTTGTGTGATCCATGTGGTACACTTATGGATGAAATGAAATGATTAAGAAGTGTGTGTTGTGATAGCACCTCAATGCATTGGGTATGTATTAGTATCACAACACATCATGTGAAATGAGGGTTTACTCATGATCTATGTTAAATGATACTTGGATCATGCTAATATCATGTTAACTTTTGTTTTCACATTACCATGTTATGATAATCATGATATATCTTGCCTTTATGGTCATGTTTCACTTGTGCTCCATTGATATTCCTATTGCCTAACATATACTATATTCATCATTTTATGTATTTTTTACTCAAATACTGGGCTTTATAGCTATCCCTTTTCTTTTGAATGTCCTCATGTTATCCCATTCAATGCTAAGTATGAAGGAATGTTCTGTTCATATAAAATATTTTTTCAATAATGATTTTGTATGTTTTTGTTTTAAGATGTAATGTAATGTCCCTAATATCCCAAGAGAATAGACCTCTTAATCCTCACAGTTGTTTTAAGTGAATATTTATGTAATAAATCATGTCTATGTGTTTTAATAAAGATCATGGTTGCTATATTCACCAACAGAATCACATCCAATATTCTCTTGAAAATCCCTCAGTTTATATGTCGAACTGTGATATTTTTTATGATATCATATATGTAGAATGAAATTCCGGTATGGGTAATTAATTAAATTAATTAGTCTATTCAATTAATTTTTTTAAAAATTCTCTCACAATAATGCCCAACCTGGACGTCCAACATGCTCCAAGGATATATTTTTCTCAAAAGCAAAACTTATACTATGAAATCAATGACAACCTCTGAATTCTAATCAAGTCCACCACATATATTTTATTAAAAAAATTATGTAAAGTATACATTTCTTTATATAAATATTTTATATAGTTTAAAAATTAATTTCAGGCACATGAGGTCTTAAGATCTCACAATTTCATCAGGCCTAACTTCAAAAATAATCCATATAATATTATAACAAAATTTATGAAAAAATTGGGTTCATTTTATTATGAATTATTTTATTAAAAGGATAGTGTTTTTGAATAAAAAAATGGGATATGAAGTTGATATATAATGTACATGTTGTTTATATTTCCATGATTCCTATGGTATTATATATTTTCAATCCTTGTGAATTTTTTATGAAATATAATTAAAATTCATCTAAAACTATAGTTTATCTATGTATGAATGTAATTAGACTTTATTATAACATCATACATAAATTATTTATTTCCACTTTGGAAACCCATTATAAATATATATTTATTTAATGAATAAACATTATAATATTAAAACTCTATATCATGAAAACATAACTAGAAAATAGAGTCCCTTCAAAATTATTATATTAACATTATAATATCATTTAAATTCACATATCCTTCTATTCTATTCCAATTATAAATACCCATAATAAAAAAAATTAAATAATCATTATTTTTCAATCAAAAATTAACTTTCTATCCTTCGCAATGTGCTTTTAGGTTAAATGATTAGATAATTATGTCATAATTCATATATTACAAACCCATACACTGAAAGTGGATGCATCCACTTAGTTTTCATTTCCCAACAATATTAATATTTTAAAATGAATCATTTTATCTTTTATTGAAAAATATTCTTGAATTTCATCTTGGCATATTCTCCATTCCCACCAATCAATTAATGCTATGAAAACAATATGAATATATATCATAGTTATACAATGATCGATAAGGGATATAAATGAATGAAATCTATATGTCAAGTGAAATAAATTACACCCCTTAAAATATATATATTTCCACATTATTATATTAGAAATTAAAAATAAATCATATCTATATGGGGAATCACATTTTTCTCAATGAAAACCCTAAAATCCCCTTGAATGAAAAGTGAAAACATTCTATAAATTTTTCTACATTACATTCATTACTTGTGTTAACAAGTCTATATAATAACTAGATAATAATTAAATCTATAGTGGAAACATACTTGGTAACCTATAATCTTCCTTAATCTGAGGATAAGAGTCATTTCCCAATCCATTGATGAGTTATATTAGGATATACACTCATATAAGATGTAATATGATCACCCACTATATATGTTGTATTTTGAAAAATAGAAATCATACAAAAATAAGCATTACTATATAGTAAAGAAAATATTTTTTAACATTCACCATTTCATAATAATGTCTTTAAAAATACATTCTAACTTATAATAAACCAAAATTCAGTTATCTCAAAAAGATGATTTTTTTTGTTTCCATAGAAAGAAATTCCAAAATAAAAATAACTTAAATATTTTATATAATTTATAATTTTAAAATGATAATGGGTAAAATTTTATTTTATTTTTTTAATTAATATTCGATATGATTTTGTTAAATAATATTTAATGAAATGATTCAAAAATACACTTATATTGACAATTTTAAAACAATAGAATTTATGCCATACTGAGAAATAAAAAAAATATTTTTCAAAACGTTTTAAAGATTATAAAGTACAATAAAAATTACATTTAAGAACATTTTCATCGTAAATAATGAAATTATTCAGACATTTAATAGAACATGGATATGGAAGAGAACGAGTTTAAAACATTTTATATAATGTTTTAAAGGAAAATCCCCCACCACACTTCTTTTATATATTTTTATATTATATAAATAATAAATAATAAAATAGTTTTAGTTTTTTATATTCTTAATAAAAATTTTACTTTTAATTTTATTATTATTTTTCCTCTTCATTCATTTATTACCATATTTTATTTTGTTTATCATACGGTTTTCTTCAAATCAGACATTTCGAGATCATTTGGTTTATAACATCAAAATCACACCATTGAATTGACCGTGGTAATAGGGTTCATGTTTCGTTTATCTTAACAATATTAAACTTGTTATATTTATCATATTATAAAATTTATACAATTTAATACCAACCGTGTAATGCAGTCTTGAATGATGAACCACATAATTTCATCGAGACGGTAGTCGATACGTATGCATGAGTGCGATTTTTATTTTTAAAATGGATCAAATTGAAATGAGGTTGAAAATATTTTACTTTTATAGAATAATAAATATTATATATATATATATGTTACAATTTTCCTTATTTAAATCCTTATTTTCATATATATATTTGTACATTTAAACATGATTTACATACCTTTGTAGAGGTGGTGTTCATCACATATGGAAAAATGAAGTTATTATAATATCAATTGACTAAATGGTGACAATGTAAAAGATACATTTTTTCTAAAAAATTATAATTATTTATTTAATATCATTTATAGAAAAATATCCATCATTTTGACCATCCATAGGATCTGGTGATGAAATTGAAAACGCATATCTTCATGGGGGTTGTAGTCGACACATACGCACAAGAAATATTTCAATTTCCCAATGATAGGAATGGAGATGAAAAGATTTTATAGAATTAAAATAATTAAATTTAAATAATTTTTAGTTAACTTTTTTTATTTTAATATAATTTTTAGGATATGTTTTAAGAAGGTAAAATAAAAAATATAATTAAAATCCTACGTTATGACCTGTACCTCTTCATTAGACAAACTCTATCGGTTTATACATAAACCCTTCATAGAATGCTATTACGATCAAAATATGACATCTAAGATATGTTCTTTGACGTTAGGAATTTATTTGGGATGAGAATTTTCAAACATTATGTCTATATATGTGTGGCTAAAATAGAGTATGTGATATCATTATAAATGTGTGCTGGTGGAAAAAAATAGAAACTTTAAAAATATTTAGTTAAATTAATATCTTACATAAAAAAATTAAAGAAAAAAGATCCATATTATAGTAATACAAGTTATAGATTCTAAATATGTAATTATAATAGTATTTATATATGCTTTTAGATCATTTTCATCATTATTATTTACTTTTAACTCTTTTAGATGATTAAAACTCTTACTGTGGAAAATGATTTTTTAATAATGATTTTATTGATAATGAAAAAATGAATGTTCAATCATTAATAAATACTAAAAATGATATTATAAATATGGATTAAAATTTATGAATTAAACTTTTAAAATGTACAAAATTACATATAAAATAAACATGAAAATCATGATGAAAAAAACTTTTCCAGAAAAAGTATTTTTTAAGATTAAAGATATTTTTATGACAATGTCAAGTGTAATGTAAATTCCAATGAAACTAATTGAATAGTAATAAATTTTATTTAAATTAATTTCATTTTAAAACCAATAAAAATAATAATTTTTATTTTTTAAAACATGAAAAAGAATGATAGTTTTCAAAAACAATTGTTATAAACTATTATTTATTAAAAAAAACCCTTTCATAAAAGTTTCAAAAATAATCTCTCTTAATTTTGAATTGATGTTATGAAAATCTATATTCTATTAATCAATTTTAAAAATCATAAATTTGATATTTATCTTTAAAAAAAATTATAATACATATAAATAATGTTAGAAGGAATAAAACTATAACATTTTTAACAAAAAATTACTTAATATTATAATAATTAATATATATATATAAAATCAAATTCATGAATATTATTATTCCTTGAAATTTATATTCAATAAACATTCAATGGGTTATTAAAATTTCATATGATCAAATATTATGATTTCTTATTCTTTTTAACGTTGTATTTCTTTAATATTCAATTCTTATTAAAAGAATGGGATTTAAAACTCTATGGATTGTTGAAATTTTTGGATTTCCACTAATGTAAATTTAAAACCAATCATTAGGTTTCAAAATTCCCCATGAAAATACATTACCCAATATTTCATGGGTAATGAAATTTTTGGGTAATTTTCTGAGAGACTATAATTTAATATTGTGACTATGCATAAAACCATCAGGGATACTAAAACTTTGGGTCCTTAGAATGTGTGTTTTATTTATTCGATATAATTCTTAATTATGTGAAATGATAAATTATGTATGTATTTGTATCTTTGAAAATATAAATCATCATATATATTAAAAAATATTTGAGTTATCTATGACAATTATTTTTTGATTAATATCATCTCTTATAGTGTGGAATGATTTTATAAAATTATTGTCTAGTATAAATCTTCACAACCTAGCTTCAATGGTTATTCAATTCTATGTGTGATAGAATTTATTGGTTTCCCATAATGATATAAATGAGGTAGTGTGATAAGGTTATTTGGTCACATGACTTTTTTTATCACTGTAGACATCATGTATGATAAGCGATGGATTATTAAAACTAATTGGGATTTAATGGTTTGAATTGTGTCAGTTTTTATTATGTCATTTTGATTTACGGTTTATTCATTTTTTGTAATAATATTCTACTTATTCATCCATTATCATTGTGGTTATTATTGATATATCCAAACTAGTATCCCACTAAACATTGGGTTGCTATTATTGTATTGTCACTATTTCTATTTAAATTAGGAGGAACTCATACTTTAAATAATTTGATATTTTACATGGGTACCATATGTGTTTGAGTTAGAATAAATATTCAAGGCATCTATCACAGGATCATGATATCATCAATCTATCATCAAGGATGTTTGATCAATTATTTTTTGGATAAAATTTTAGTGTGTTTTTACATATATCTTAATCAGTTGTTTGTGATTCCCAATTATTTTTCATCATTTATTCAATATTATCAAAACTAAAATATTATTTTACAATCGGTTTAAGAAAATTATGATGGTGAAATTCCATATAAATTAATTTAAATATTCTATATGTGATCTTATTTAATATTATATGATATGGGTATAACATTCTATTAAAAATACATTCATCATTGTTATATTTTATTACAAGGAATCTGATATCATATAGTTTTATATTGATAGTCTCTCCACATTATTTATCGATATCGTATTGTGTAATATAGACATATTGTATACCTTTTTATATGACTTAATGATTTTTTTTTTATAATTAACAATATGGAAGTAAATTTTTTTGTTTTATGGTTAAAATATTCTTCTATATGGTCTATAATTGATTCTAAACATGTCAATTTATGGACTAATTTGAATAATAAAATGATTATATTTAATTATTAATTTTATCACTTCCAAGAGGATACCAAATGATTGAAAATGCATGTCACTTACATTAACATTATTAAAATTTAATTAAATTTATAGAGACTCATAGAGTATCCTTGAATCATATACAAATGAGTCCATCATTTAAATTTGATACAAATTATCATGTGTCAGAAACAATTTTCTAATAACCAAGTTCTATTGTATTCTTACTTTACTATAAAAATGTAATGTCATACATTAAATTTAAGGAGAATGTAACATAGTTATTTAATGATATTTCATCTTGTAAATAACCTTTGAGGATGTAGTACATTAGCTACACCATAGTGTTCTTCATAAAACATGTGAATAAATATAAGAAGATCATAAATATATGTTGTAATGTATATGATTAGTTTTATATTATGAATGGTTATAAATTCAATGCGTGGTAAATATTGGTTTATAGTTTCTTATGTAATCATTTTTCGAAATAAGTGTTAATTGATCCTAGAAAAATATTCCATGGAATCAAAGCAATTTCAGCCTTGATTTTTATGTGAAATCAGAATGAGAATAATGAAAAATTAATATAATATTCAAAATTATAACAAATAATAATAATGATGAAATATTGTGTATTATACAATATAAATTATCTTATGTTGTGATATAATTGCAATGTTTGATAAGGAATATCATTTATTATATAATGGATTATATATATTAGTATTAATATATATATTAACATATGATATATTCTATCTTGGATTTTGGTATAGATTTTTATTCTATTTTGAAATATTCATTTTTGAATCAAAGACTATAATGGTACAAATTTATTGGTACAAAATAGATCGTCATATCTCATTAACATTATAGAGCATGTCATAATATATGAAAGAAAGTGAATGAAAAATATATTTCACACCACTACTTATCTATTATAAAACAAAATAGATTAATATGAATGAGATGCTTCCATTGATATAATGTATATCATTAAATATTATAGAAGTGAAAAATATGTATTTAATTTGTCAATTTTTAGTAGATTAAGAGATTTTATTAATTAGTTATAAATTAAAGAAAATGTATTCTCTGATATTTATTTAACTTAAAATATTTTTATAAATTAATAAAATATAATATTTTGTAATGAATTATTTTAAGTTTATCAAGGTATTTTTTAAATTTATACCAATAATAAAATTTATTAGTAAAAAATAACATTGATTTATAGTTAATAAATTATAATTTTATACAATGTTTTTTTATAGATAATATAATTTCATTTAAGAAATAATTATGAATTGTAATATATGGTAATGTATAAAAAGTTTATATTAAATTATTATATATTCATAAATATTAATTTTAAATGTTAAAATTTATATCCTATATTTAGAAACATGTTGAACCATGTAATAATAATTTTTGATAATTGATATGATCAATTTTTTTTAAATGAATGTTATTTTTATTATGGAAAATTATTACATAATATTTGAATTGATTATAAATATTATAAAATTACAATATTTTAATAAAATATGATATATTTTAATTAATTACATAATGAATGATTATATAAAAGTTTTAATACAATAAATAAATAAATTATTTTTTATTTAGTTATTAATGGGATGTATATAATATTTAAAAATAATAATGTATTTAGAACTGTATTATTTATTAGTTGTTAATAAAATGTCATCACATGTCTAATTTTTTTAAATGTTCATTTGTATATTTTTTTCAAACATTTTTTAATTGATATAAAATTTTTATTATTATTTGATGTTTATGATTTATTTTATATTTCTATTAAACACATATTTAAATAATCATATATTCTATTAGGGGGTTGACATTACCACCTAGATAGATAATTATTTTTTTATTCGTCTATTCAATTTAATTCAAAGATATTGAACTACGATTTGGGTAGTTGAAATATTTCCATCAAATCATTGATAAATCATTCAATAATGACTTGGGAGTCTGATATAACAGAACCCAATTTTTAAAAAACCTTGACTACTATATTTTCATGATATCACCCTTAGGATCCATCACTAGCTCATCCTTCTTTAAATTAATGCATGGTTTACACATACAAGACTCAATAACCAATAAATATTTGTATAAGAACAACCCTACACAACATAAATTCATTATTTTAATTCATATATATATATCCCCATCTATGTATTATAAATTTCAAGAAAAAATAAATACAACTATCACCAAAATGTACTTTTAAAATGAATGAATATATAGAATAAGTTTTCCACCTGTTCATTGATAGAGTTTCAGACTAGATCATATAGACATATATTCGAAGGAATAATGTCATCATAAAATATATTGATCACTTTATTTTATATTCTATTAAATATGATTCATATACCATTATAAACAAGCAAAGATGGAGAATTATTTTTGTTTTAGGCTGTTCGTTGATATGCTACACTATAAATGTTGATCACTATCATGGTAATACCGCTTAGATAATCATATCTGAAATCCAAAACACTCTTATAGATCCACAAACCTGACACACTATAAAATGAGGAATATATTCTTACAAATATGATAATGAATCATTATTAACATTCATCTCAACTGGTAACATCAAAAGTTTACTATCTAGATGTGTTTGGGTAGTTATTATCGCTCCAATGTTGGGAATATAACTCAATATTATTGGATACTATAATAGAGGAGTTATGGTTAGATGAGGCATTTCCTAGGATGGGAGATGTTCCGTCATTATGGATTTATCATCCTACTATGGAGAAGGAAAATAAATTCCCAAAGTAGATTAATACATGATTTATAATATATCATTTATAAAGGTGTAAAACATATAATTATACTCCATTTAATATAAAAAATTAAATCATGTAAAATATCTATTGCAACACCATCTGAGCCACTATAAAATCATGTACACCATCAAATTTGTTTAGAGTATTATCTCTTTAAATTAAAGGACCCTACATACATGGGGGGAAATAAACAAGATAGTGGATATTTTGGCATCAAAATATTACCATGAATTGGTGATGAACATTTTATCATTATTATAATCCTTAAATATAGACTATGTTAATATCATAAAAGGGTATTCACATGTAAATCATCATTATAGGAAACACTATACCATCATCCCATGATGTTCCTCCCTTTCTACAATTTATAATAAAAATGAATGTTTCAATCATACATGGAGATACATTATTTGTGTAATTATTTATTAGTTTTCTTATACAATGACTTTTCTTTTACATTGGTTAGGATTCTTTATTTATACTGTAATAATAGTTGATACATATTTTTTTATTATGTTAAAATTTTGAAATCTACTAAACATTGAGGAATCTTTAGAGGGTAAATGGGTTTTACCAGTCATTATCAATGGAGATTTGGCCATGTCATTAAAAAATTTGTGTTTTATACATATCACAACATGAATTACCCTATAGGTATTTTTTACTATAAATTATTAAATATCCTTATATGAATGGGTGTCGTGTATATTATATTTTTTATGAATTTAGATATATATATATATATATATATAGTAGGATTTTAATTTGGTATGTAATATCATCTATGATATGCATAATGGGTTATATATTTGTTTTGGTTGAATATATTCTTCAGTTGAAATGAATTGTGATTAAAAAATAAATCATTATAAAAATTAATGCATGTAATGGTAATACGTTAGATATGATGATGAGATCTGAAATATTAAAAAAATTACATTGGGTTGGATTTCATCAAATGAAAGTGTATTTAAATAATTAAATAATCTAACCATATATAATTTGACAACATGTAACACATGTTTTATCTTGTGTAATAAATTGTGTATATGAATATCCCTTTGATTTAAATAACAAAATAATTTTTATGTTTACATTATACATATTTTTCAAATCCTATGTGCTATGGATTGAAAGGAATAATGTAGTTATTATCAATATGATAGATTGAATTAAAGGTAATGATCTCATCTATTTCATATTCATATATAATATTATAATCATAATGATCAACATAATTAGCCTAGTGTAGAGAGGAAGGACAATTTTGAATCATTCGTTAGTGAAATAGGGAACATGAACAACAAATATTTTTTTTAATTTGAAAGGGGTATCCAATTTTCGAAGAGTTAATTTTATAAAATAACATCTTAAATTAATATATAACATTATAATAATGGGATAATATATTATTCTTAATATAGAATGAATCTATCATAATTAAACATGACATTGAAATCAATCTTAGTAATGGATATTCATAATGGTAAAAAATTTATTGATAGGATCAAAAATTTAATAATTCTTCTATAGTGTGTTGAAAAATTAGATTTATTAGTTAAACCAATTCCTATGTAACTGATTAGTCATGTTATAAATTAAATGAACCTATATGCATTAAATATGTATTTGAATGATTAAATATATATCCCGAATCTAATTATTGTATCCATGGAATCCTTGCCCAAAAAACATGAAAATATATATCTACTCACATTAATAAGAAGAATAAAATGGATCTACCGATATAAATATTTGAATTGGTACGATAGTGTTCCAAATAAATGTTTAATATATATGATATTTCAATGAACATTAGTCTATTCTCACGTACTCAACATGATTAGTTATGTAATAGAATTTTGGAGTTTGTAGTGTCCATTAAGGATTGATCAACATATAAAATCCACTCAACATCGTTTATGGTAGTATTGTAGTAGTGTATTATAAACTAACAAAATTAATGAGTTCAATTGTTTACCTTATCTCCTAAATATGTTGAAGATAACTAACAATTACATGGGAGGCATATAATGTCCCATAAACTACATGTATTGATATTACATTAAAATTGAATAATATTCATTAAAAAATATAACAGAGACATGATAAGAACGTATAAGTATATAACATTTATATATTGGGAATAAAATAAACATGTTAACATATTATCTTCATTGTCCCCCACTTATTTCATTATAATTATATACCTTTTCGATATATCTCAATTAAGACCCAGCTTTGTGTCATGTGGAAAATAAACATCAGAAAGGGTGATCTCAAATTATTTGTAAGGATAAAAAAGAGAGATACCAATCATATCATAATCATAATACATAAGAATATAACATTTGAGAAAATAATACTATATATGAATGATAATGATATTATGCCATGTAATAAATCATAACAGATCATAAGAATAAATGAACACAATTCCACAAGTCATAAAATAAGATGTTAAATTTTTTGTTATAAACATAACCATATAAAATAATTTCTTATTATTATTGGCTCATTTCCAAGACCATTATTTCATATAATGTTTATTATTGAACGGAGTTCACTACTCATTCCATCCATGATCTACTAAAACGATATCATTTACCATTCCATCCAAGTCTATCTCTTGATATACAAATCATTAACCAATTAATTTTAGGGAAATATTGGTCCCAAAAATCTCATAATGAAATCATTATTATGTGTTCTATTATAACATAAATCATTCATCATAACCTAGGGAAAAATATGTGTTTGTTTAACCATCATTCCACTATAACATAATCAATGTAAAAATCGATTTAATAAATATAATTACATCATAAAAAAAACATAGGAATAATAATGATATTATACTTCATTTATAATAATATTATATAATTAAAGATTATATGGAAAATAATTTTGATATGAAACTTGAAATTGATTCATGAGGGGATTTTTGTTTCTTCATAAAAAAATTCTTGTTCTCAAAATGATGAACAATTTAAAAAGAAGAATTTTTTTTTGAAAATAATCTTGATATAATGTAGACTATACTTCATGGAAAAATGTTATTATGAAAATGTAAAATCCCATTCATGCCTTATAAGTTACAAAATGATTCTCCTCATATGTATTCCGAAAATATAAAAAATTACCTAATATATAAAATGATAAAATATTCCATTCATACCATTTAATTAGAATTTTAAAATGGTTAAAATTTAGAATAAACTATTTTAGATGAATAGAATTAATATTTTGTAATACATAATTAGGAACCATGGATAATAAAGAGAAATAAAACCTAGTAACTTCTTACATATAAAAGATCTCTAATAATAAAGAGATCGAATAATTATCCCATGTCTTATGTCTTCATTCCATTGTATATATCTAATCCTCCTGTATAATGATTTAAATAATTTGATTTAATTATTTCTGAATTAGTGTTTTTTATGATATCATATATGATCATATATACAACCATTTGTTAGAAACATTATTACACGTTCATCAGTTGTTAACTTTGTTATTTTCATAAGTATATTTTGTCATATATTTTCAGGTTCCTATTCTTAAGATATCATTATTTCATTTATAGAATGATATTAATATAATATATGTCATGTTTATTTATTCCTTTCATTTATATAATCTTTTTTTAATGAAAATCATGTATAATGAAGCACCTCACATTATTGAGATGGTTGGTCATACGTACAAACATGCGACGATATCATTTCATTAAATGTTTAATGGTATTGATGGGGATGGTGTATAATATTTACTAATTAATATAATTTTATATTAATAATATATTTTTATTATTTCCATAATTATACCCATCTAATTATGATAGTGATGAAAATTAGATTACATCGTGGCATGGATCAGGTAAGCCGTATGTAAGCACATATGGTGATTTTGTTTATTGTAGGATGGATAGAAGATTGGATTTAGTTATTTCATAATAATAATAACATATTAGTATTTAGGTGATACTGATGTTATTAATTTATAATTAAAAAACTCATAAAGGGGAAGTATATGATGAATTAATTTTGAAAAGAATCAATAGATGGGGTTCCCTATTCTTCGATGTGCTCCCAAAAATCCCCTTTTAAAGCACTATATATAGTCTTTGAAGAAGATCAAAACCAATAGAATATTAATTTTGAAGTTGATAAAGGAAATTTTTAGGGTATTTCTCAGATTTATAGATTAATGTTAAGTGAATAGCTGAGGGAGGGGGTGACCTTTTATAATTTAAGTGAGAGGCACTTTTGGGATCTCCATAATATTTATTGAATATAAAATCAAACTCATACAAAAAGATATTAAATGTACCAATATTGAATATGGTGTGTTATATTTTTGTATTATAATCATCCAAAGTATGAAAATTTTTTCTATCAATTCAACTTGTATGATGTTAATTAACACTTACTTATTATATTTAGTTTTTAACTTTGTTAACAAATATTTAAATATTAAAAGGGTGTAATATTTACTTATTTGATGTCAATTACACAATAAATAAATACCCTAGAACATTATATACAATACAATAATTATTATAAATTTTAAAAAATGATTAATTATTTTTAAATAAATTAATAAAACATTATTTGGTAAAAAAAATAATATTGAAAATTCTGACATTGTTCAATTCATTGATTTTTAAAAATTATATGATAATAAGTAAACATTGAACTAATTATATTATTACATTTCTTTGAGGTCATTTCAAATATAAATATCATTAGACATATTAATTAGCCCCAATCATGTTAATTTTAATATTTTTAATAATATTTAATTGATATTTCCTTTAATATAATAATTTCTACAACACATCTCCGTAATTATTTAATATTTACATTTGTTGAATAAAATTAAAAAATAAAAAATTATAGAAAACTTAACTGCGATACCTTTCAGAATAATAATTATAATCAAATATATATTTTTTAGGATCCATATTCAAAATTTTATACCTTTTAAAATACGATGGTGACAAGTTGATTGTCATTTTGTGTAAAATAATATAAGTTTCATAATCACTTCTATAAGGATCTAAATGGTCAATAAATCGACCCTTGGATGGTTATAGTGGAAAAATTCTTGAAAAATAATATTTGGTCATGTTATTGTTCTTTTAAATGTAAGTAACACTTTAATAATAATTATTTTATTGATTTCTCATTGATAAATAATTACTATATCATTACATTATATGAAATTCTGGTAAATATTTTTTTCCTAAAAATTAAAAATAAATTATCACGATAAATAAAATAATTTTATATTTAAAATGAGTATTTATAATTGATTTTATCTTCTATATAAGTTTATATTAAAAATTATAAAGTTATTAAAATGTGATTAAGACATATTTATCTTCTCTTTAAATAAAATAAATTAAATGTCCTAATCTCATCCATGTGTCATCTAAATTACAAAATTTCAGCCTAAGGATTATTTAGTTTGAATACTCATTCAATGGTATTAGCACAAGTGCAATGGTAATTATTTTTACCCTTAATTACTTGATTCAACTATTTACCATATTAATAAAATTTAGCGAAATTACTATTCATAAAGATCGAATATAAAATTAAACTATATAAATAATTTGGACATACTGATTCCAAATAATGGAACCGTTTTTTAAAATTGAATGCCCAAAATATGCTGTAATTAATTTAAAATTTATCATATTTTTTGGAAAGAGATAACAAGTTTCAATAGATAAATCATCACAAAAGATTGAAATATTTTTATACATGAGTTAAATGTAAAATTAATTATAATGAAATAATTTATATTTAATGATAAAAATATATTATATTTATACTTTATAACCATTCAATTATATAATTATAACATATAAATTATTTTGTTGAAATAAATTTCTTTCAATAATTTTTTTTAATATTTGAATAATTCTTCAAAATTTGAAAGTAATAAAAAATATAAAAAAATAATCCAAAGTAAATTTTTATATTCCTCTTCTATTAAAATGTTTATGTTGTTAAAAATTTTAATAATGTATTAAAAGGTTAATTTAAAAGGTTTTATCCCTAAAAAGGAAGAATATTATTATGTTAAAAAATATAGGTTTTATAAACCACATAGGGTTTATTCATACCATATGAGAAAAATATATATTGCATGAATATCAAAATATGTAATTAAATATATAAAAAATTTATTTCATTACGTTAAATTACATATTTTAATAAAAATTACAATAATAGAAATATATAATTGATTTATAATTTTCATTCACAATTCATTATCAAATGTTATATTTATTGCCTCTAACTAAACGACTATGTTATAATGGATATTTTATACTAAGGGTGTCTTGAAGTTTGTTTAGAATATTTATTGTGTGAATTGTATGCTATTGAATAATTAAAAATATTTAAATAAAATATTTCAGGGAAAAAAATTCAAGTGTTATATTATGTCCCACATAAACTGAATTTCACCTTCAAAATTCTTCACCTGGATACAAATACAATAGGATACCTATACCTCATCCAAAATTCAAGTTACCTCCATGCTTCTTAAAATTGGTGGTTCGACCATAAAACATTGACCTAGTGAGTGATCTTGTTTCATAGAACATTTCTCATATGATGTAGAATCACTATAAGTTATTCATCATAAGAAAAGATCTTCCTCTAGAGGTACAACTTCTATGTTTTGTACATGTGATTGATTTGGTATATACATTATCATAATTGATACAAGGAACACATCATGATATAGAGTGAGATTAAGTGAAAGTTCTGGTCATTATTCAACTATCCCAGCATTATCCATAGTTTCAAACGGACTGATATACCTAGAGCTCATTTTTTACTTCATTCAAATCTCATTACTCCATTACAATGTGGTTTTCCTAGAAATACCTTATCACAGACATTAATCTCTAGTTATTTTCTTTTATTAAAACCATAATTTTTTTGTCAAATATATGGTGCTCTTATGTGTTGTTCAATAAATATATCATTTTCTTCTATTTAATAAACATGATTAGGTCCAAATATCTTTTCTTCCCCATGTTCATCCTAGAATGTTGGAGGATTGCACTTATTTCCATAGATTGGTTCATATGGATCAGTATGAATATTTTATTGGAAGCTAGTATTGTGTGAAAATTCCACCAAAGGTCGGTGTTGATCCCAACAACATTTTAAATCCTCAAAGAAAGCCCTATAGATGTCTTCAAGTGTTTAATTATTCTCTAGAACTGACCAATTATCGGAGGATGATATGCAGTGAAGAAACATAACTCTATATCAAATGACTACTAAATAAATCACATGAACATCAATGTAAACCTTGGATATCAATTAGATATAATTGAAATTTTTACTCCATGAAATCTTATAACATCCTTTACACACATCTGGGCAAGATAAAAAAGATATAAATCCTATCTAATATCAGTGAAGTGTGGTGACTTTGTACGAAATAAAATATAAACCATATATAATTATTTAATTTAATGTTTCAAGAAGTTATATGACAATGACTATAGTGATGTTATCCATTTTCCGTTATTTTGTTGGTAGTTTTTGTAAAATCCCCTTAGAATTCTTTCTCTCATCTATAACTTGATGAAAAACCAAGCATTAGGAGACATTTTTTGAAATATCTCTTTTCATTCCATACAACTAGAAATACTCTTTCAGTTCCCTCTACATATTTTTGAATCCTGGATGAATAGATAATTAGGAACTATGGGCCACATCCAACTTATTCTTCTAAAATTATTGTATCAGAGATGGACAAACCTGGATCCAAAACCTTGCTATTCAATTATAATGAAGCTTTAATATTGGAACACTTCACACAATATTTTTTATCTATATATGTTCCTTAAACACCTCCTTAATCATTACTTGTATAAATTGTTGAAAATTAAATTGATATAGATAATATTTTTCCCCATTAAATATTCAATATCCAGTCTTTTTCAAATCCATAAATATTGCATTTTTAATCCTTATCATGGATAGTCTAGCATGGTCTATTTGATTAAAAGAACTTATCAACGTGTTTCTATTCAAAGTTTTGTAATGTATTGATCATTCATAATAATTAATCAAATCTATCCATATAATTTGACACATATTTAGATACTATTTTTTGAAAATACACTTTAAACATTTAGGATCAATATAAATCTCTCACGATTCCCCACCAAGGTAATACCTCTATATCTTTATTGAAAATATTACCCAAGATAACATCAAGTCATGAGATGGATTATGTTTCTCATGGATTTTCAATTTCCATGTGGGATAAACTATCACCATATCATTTTTCATTAGAAGACAAATGATCCCCTTCTTGGATGAACAAATTTATAATACAAACCTTTCTTCACTACAACATATTGGGAACACAGGTACACTAGATGACCTTCTTTTTAGATCATGGAAAAAAATTCTCATTCTACTCTCAACAAAATCCTAACTCCTTTCTAACTTATCATGGTGATTGTATTATATATTCCGGAAAAATCATTCACAAAATGTTGTTATCATCATGAAAAACCATGAATAAACTGGATCTCAGTCACCATTTTTGGTCTTAGCCAACTATCAGTAATTTTTTTCCTGGATCCCCATATATCCCCTTTTTCAAGATTATGTTACCCAATAATGTAGCATTATAAAGCCAAAATTCACATATGGTAAATTTTTTTCATAATTCTTCTGCTTTATAAGTGACTTCATTAAAATTCTCAAGTGTTCTTCATTCTCTATATTGCACATAAAATAGGCAATAATATCATCTATAAAGACTACCAAAAACTAATCAAGATTGTACATATAGACATTATTCGTTATATACATGATGGTATAAGGTGATTTACTAATAACAATAAGAATAAATATATATTCATAGTGTCCATACCTTATACAGAATATCATATTGGGTAAATCCCCATTCTTGACCCTTAATTGTTGATATCCTGAATGAAGATCAATAATGGAGAATTATTGCCCATATTGTTTTTTGTCAAATAATTCATCAATGCGGTCTAGAGGATATTTTTTCTTGATACTGATCTTGTTATGTTGTCAATAATCAATGAAGAGTCTCATTGATACCTTTATTTTAACAAACATAATAGGTGCTCCCAAAGGTGATGCACTAGGGCATAAAGAACCCATTTCACGATAATCTTGGAGTTTCTTGTTGAATTCCTACAACTCAATTGGGAACATTCTATAAGGTGTATTTGAAATCAGCATGGAACTTGGTAAAATTTATAATAAAAAAATAAAAATTTCATGGATGACCTAGAAATTATTATGGAAAGAAATAATAAAGATCCTATACAATTTTTTTGTTCTTAATTGAGAGTTTCTTCCCACCATTTGAAATAGATAACCTTAATGTATTTGAATCAAGACACATAGGAGGGGAGAAATTTCTATTAGAATGTTATATTCATGTTTATATTGATATATTATCATTGATTGATTGAGAATATGAAATGTATCTTCCCTTATTCATTTATTTATATGAGATACATATAGAGAAATGCAATTAATTAAAAAAATTCATAGTAAATTCCATTATATAAAGGATCAAAATACTTATAGGAAGCACATCCCCCATTCTTTAATCGGAGAATAATTATAAACTTTGGAAATGACTGTTCATCCATTAGAAGTTATTACGGCTAACTCAACATCTAATTATTGAGGTAATATAAAGATACGAATAGAAAATTCATCACAAATAAAAGATTGGGTGGATATAGAATCAAATAGAATATTTTCTACATTAGAGAGGATGGTAAGTGTACCTTTCACAACTTCATCATCAAACTCTGTATAGGTGATAGTTATCACGTGTGATTTTCCATTTCCTTTAGCCATAAAAATTATCTAACATCAATCATCATCAATAACCCTTGTATTAGTGAATTAATTAGAATAATTCCATATTAAATTCACTAATAACATTAAATTATAAGTGGTATAATCAGTGTATCATTTTCTTTATTCGAATAATTAGTATTCTTTTTTCCATCACATTGGTATTAAAATACCCGATGATCATATTTTCCACACATAAATCATTTACTTTTCCCCTTAATTCATTTTATCCATGTTTCAATCCACATATTTAGAAAAAGGGAAAAATCAATTTTTTTTGTGTGGTCTTTATATTTTCCATTGAGTTTAATTTTTCTATTCAAATCAAACCAATTGAAAAAATGAGTTACTCAAATCTCTGTATCAACCTTGAGATCATATATAACGATTTAGTCATAGCCATTGAATTACGTTAAGGAAATTTCCATTTAAAGTCATTGTTTAAAGTCACTAAATAATTGATAAATTTTATTATATTGGATAATAATATTATAATTTTACAATTCAAGTCCTGTAAAATTTTCTTCATAAGTACGAATAGATTCATCATCTTTTTTCATAAGATAAAGTAACTATTTCTTCTTTATTTTTTGATGAATATATGGAATGAACATACTGGAAAATATGTTCTTGAAATCATACCATTACCTATATTCAAGTTCATATCATTTCCTATATTCTTCATAAGGATCCGATATTTATCACCCATACCTTCCAAAATATAGACCGCTAAGATGAATTTATCATGTTATGAGAAATTTAGAGCATTCCAAATGTTTTCAGTGGAATTGACCCATTATTAAATCACTAATGGTTAAAAAGACCCAATGAAATAAGGTGGATGTTTCCTCCTGAAGGACTCAATAGAATGTTATTCCCTCCATTGCTCATTTGAATTCCCTTAATGATTCCAATATTGAGAAAGTTGTGTGAACCTAACTGTAAGTTTTTTAATTCCATATCGTATAAAATTTGGTTTCTATAGATGAAAATCATTTCATTACTCATTGAATTCATCATTAAAACGTTTTATCTAGGTTCAATGCCTTGACTAAAACCAAGGAGCATAGTGTGATCAAAAGAAATCATAAAGTTTATACCACATAATCAAGAATAAAATTTCAATTGTGGACATTAGGTTTTATCCTAGGTTATTCATGATCATTTATATAACACTTGGATTGTATCATATACTTCTAAAAATCTATTAGGTTCTAACTATGATTTTCTCATCCATGTTTCCAAAGGATAACTTTACCTTTCATATGATGCCAACAATAACAACCCAAAAAGTACATACATTGATATTACATAAAAATTTCATAATATCCATTACAAAATATATCAAATCCATTAAAATACCATATAGGTATATACACATCAGAAACTGGGAAACATAAACAACTATTTATGAAGAAATCTTTATTATATTCACTTATTTCATTATAACTAGACCAATTTTTGACAGATATAAATTAATACCATTCATCATTACGTGGAGTAAAGAAACACATTAAAGGCTGATATTAGATTATTATTAAGGGTAAAAAAGGTAGATATCGATCAAATAATAATTATATGAAAAAATAACACAACACCCGAAAATCATTTCCTAGACATGAAAGATCAGGATAACATGTCGGGTGATAAATCATAATAGTTAATAAGAATCAATGAACGTAATCCCGAAATAAAAAATATAAGAGAATTTTTTTTTCATACACATAAGAAAAAAAATAATTTGATATGAATTGATGCTCATTACTAAGACCATCATAGAGGATAAATTCTATTACTGAACCGAGTTCACTATTTGTTCCAGCCCTGTACTATTAAACAGAGATCAATTTTTGTTCTAACCATGTCTATATCATCATATATAAATAATTAACCAATTAATTAGAGGGATATATAGGTATCACACATCACATAACTAAATCATTATTTTGTGTTCCAAAATAACATAAACCATTCATAATAAAACAAGGAATAAAATGGGTTTCTTTAAACATAATTCTATCATAACACAATCTATGTAAAAAATGGAAATCATAAAAATAAGTCCCTCAAAAACAAAATAAATTTTTAATTAAACTAAATATATTATACAAGAAACATAATCCAAATAAATAATTCCATATTATATGGAACACAATTTTTATATAACACATCAAATTAATTTTTCAAGAAAATAAAATTTCATCTGAAAAACTGTTTTATTTTCTTAAAATACTGTGAAATTTTAAAATAAATGAATTTATATTAAAATAAACACATATTATTATAGGGTAATATTTCTATAAATAAAATGATATGAAAAAATAAAAACTTTTTCATTCTGTAAAATATAAAAACCATTATCCTCATAATTGTTTTCGGAAATGTAAAGAAGATCCTAATACGGAAAATGAGAAAGATTCCTTTCAATCAAAATATTAAACAAATTCAAATGTGTAAAATTTACTATAAATGATTTTTTAAAAATAGAGATAATATTTTGTAATATATAAATAGGATTCATGCATTTGGATGATAAATATACCCATGTATATACTTACATAAAAATTATATTTGATATTAATTTAATTGAGAAATTATCACTTAATTTTGGTCAAATATATTTTGTATGTATCTCATCCACTTGCATAATAATTTAAAAATGTCATTTTATTATTTAGAATCATATTAATTTTTATGATATCAAATTTTATCATATTTTCATCTGTTAATATGTATCATTATTACTCATCCATTGGGTGTTAACATCTTTATTTTCATTTGCAAGTTTTTTCAGACAAGTTCTTCATACTCTTATTAAGTTATAGTTATATCATTTAATGAATTATAATATTATAATATATATAATATTTATTAATTTCATACTTTTATATAATCATGGTTTATTGAAAATCATGTAGATTGAATCGTATCACATTGTGGCGACAGTAAGTCTTACGCACACACATTCTACAATATCAATTTCCTTTATTTGTTGAATGGTATTAAATTGGATAGTGTATAATATTTTAGAATCAATATAATATAATAATAATTCTATATAGTTCTTATTTCCATGATTTCCCCGATCAATGAAAGGTGATGGTGAAAACATATTATACCACGACTTGGTGATGTTAAGTTGTACGTACACACACGTGGTGATTTCATTTTTAATATGATCGATAGAAGGTAGAATATGGTAGTCTCATAACCATAATTAAATCTCATTATATAAGTGATATTATATTTATTACTGTAAAATGAAACATCTCATGAAGATGATGTTGATGAATATAGAAGTTCGAAAGAATCTACATAGGGGTATAACGTTTTATCAACGTGCTCCCTCAAAAGATTCTCTAAATGAACTAGAATTGGACTTTGAAGAAGACTAGAACCTATATAACTCTTCCAGAGGCATCAATAAAGGTTATTGGATGTTTATGTCCACAATTTAAGGATCAATGTGAAATCATGTGGTAAAGGAGGAGGTGCCCTTTTATAATTGTTGTGAGGGTTAATTTTGGTGATCTCCAAAAAAATTAATATAAATTGAATCACCATCCAAAACAAAAAAATTTACCTATTTAGAAAATGTTATGATATAGGGTTTTAATATATTCAAAACAAATATTTTAGACATGTTTTTCTATCAATTAAAATATTTCATTTTAATGAATACTTAGTTGTTCTATTTAATTTTTAACTATGGTACCAAATTTTAATTCTATAAAAATGGTGAAATTTTTTACTATTTTATGTCAATTAGATTATAAATAAATACTGCAGAACATTTCAAACCATATAATAATTATTATAAATTTTTAAAAAATATTTATAATTTTTAAATAACATAAACAAGCATTATTTTGATAAACAATCTGTAATGTCAATTTTGAAAAAATTTAATTTATTTTTTTTAAACAGTAATATAACACATTAACCATGAACCAATAATTTTATTATATTCCTAAAAGGTAATGGTAATCTATAAAATAAATTAATAATATTAATTATCCAAATTAAAATTTATTTTAATGTTTTTAATATTATGTATTTGATATATCAAAAAATAAAAAAATTACTATGACATTTTTAAAAAATAATTAAACATTCTTATTTTTTGAATAAAAATTAAAATTAAAATTCTATTAATAATATAAATCATATAGATTTCATAATAATAAATATAATCAAATATATTTTCTCTGCAATACATCATTAAATTGGCATACTTATTAAAACATGAATGTGATATGTTAATCATCACATTAAAAAAATAATTTATGTGTCATAATCTCTCCAATAAGGCTCCAAATGGATAATAACTCGGCCCTTTTATGGTTATGTTAAATATATACATGAGAAATATGATTTGGTCAAGTGTTTGAGTCTTTTAAGTTTTATTATCACTTTAATATTAATTATTTTATTTAATTTTCATCAATTGAATAATTTCTGAATCATTAATATATAAGTCTTTAAGATAATTATTTATTAACATAAAATTAAAAATTAATTATCATGGTAAGAAAAAAAAAATTAAATTTTTTATTTATAATACAATTTATCATTATTATATCATTATATTAAAAATTAAAATTAGAGTAATACATATTTAACATTCCTTTCAATAAACTAAATTAATTGTCTTAATCTCATCTAATTGGATTTGAAAGGACCCAATTTCAGCCTTTGCATGATTAATCTCAAAACCCAATCATCTAATGATATTATTGAAAGTGTTAGTGTAATTATTTTTACCCTTAATTACCCAATATACACTTTTACAATATTAATAAAAATTACCAAAGTTACTATTCATAAAGCCCAAAGATATAAGTAAACTACATATATAATTTGGACATAATGACTACAAATATGGAATAGATATATTAAAATTAAGATAATAGATTTTCTAGAAATTAATTTAATATTAATCCCATTTTCAGAAAGAGAAAATGGGTTATAAAAGTTCAAACATTGCAAAATATTGAGATATTTTACATCTGAATTCAATTTAAATTAATTATAATGATATACATTATCTTGAATGATAAAAATATATAATATTTATAATTTTATATAATTGAATATTATAATATAACCATATAATTTATTCTGATGAAAAAAGTTGTTTTCAATTTATATTTTGTGATTTTTATTATTCTTCAAAACATGGATGTTATGAAGAAATATAAAAAATTCATCCAAATAAAAAAATTTATATCCCTCTTCAAAATAACATGTTAATATTCTCATATAATAATTATTAATGTTTCAAAATCAATATTTAAAAGGGTTTTTTCATTAAATGGTTGAAAATTACACTTTTATAGAAATATAGGTTTTATATATCATATAGGGTTTATCCAGAACCTATGATAAAAAATATCTATTGCATAAATATTAAAATTATTTTATTAAATATATATCAAAAATATTTCTTTAAATTACGTTATATTTTGTAAATCACTTACAAAATTAAATTATATAATTGAATTATATTTTTTAATAACAATAAAAATCATAGGTTGGATATATTTATTCCCACTAATCTAATGGCTAGGGTAAAATGGTCAGTTTATACTAAAGGCATCTGAAAATTCATTTTAACTGACAATTTTTGAAAATTAAAGCTATTGAAGAATCAAAATTATTAAAATAAAATATTTCAAAAAAACATCCAGATGTTACAAGGCCATTTTCAAGTAAATAAGTGATAGTGTAAGAGGTTGAATTTTAAAATTGGAAGAAGAAAGAATCAAAAGAAATATTCATCCATGTGTTCACATTCAAGTATTCATATTTACTCTATCTAACCTAGATGTGTAGGAATGAATTAGAGAAGGGTTTTAATATAAAATGCAAAACTGTTTCATTGAGACCAAACTTTAATGATATGTGGAATCAAGCATTCATCTCTATATGAATGAGTTTATCATCTCACAATGTGGTGTTGATCCATTGATTAGAGTGACTATTATATAGCTATAAAATAAACACCTATAATATAAATACATAATTAATTTGTAAAAAATAAATAAATATTCATTTATTTTAATGGTAAGCTGACAATATATTAATATTGATGGATTTAATTTACCCATTAATTTTTATAATTTTTTTATTTCATAAATTTAATTTTTTTTTGAATGTTAGGGAAATGAATTATTTGGAATTTAAAGAAGTTATATTGGTTTGGGATGTTTTTGAACAAAATTCCATAAAAGGGAGCATCCCTATTGTGAGGGTCACATGACCATGCTTAATAAACCTTATTATACATATAAAAGTCTTCATGAGTGATGATGAAGTATTATATGACTAATTCCATATAATAAATCCTTACATGAAATTCATATACATCATATATAGATGTAAACATTTTCTATATATTATATTTAATCAATATAGAAGATCAATATGGAAAAGTTCGAACAGTACCCACATACATGAATGTAACATTCCGAGTTACCCTGAATGAGATGTAAGAGTCACTACCTACATATATTAAATACAATATCAATGAAAGATATTATTTTGGAAAAGTTTATTCATCCTGATTTTATCTATAAATTTATTTGTGTTTGTAAAAGGTATTATATAACATTATCATCCTTTCAAAAAATATATATATTTTTAGCATTTCACATCATAACCTAGAGCTTCACTTAGGGGGTATCTCAATATAATGGATGTTTTTGAATGTACAGATACCCTTTTCGTCCTGATGATAAAAATTCATATAATAATGGAGAATAAAATATGTATATATATATACATATTAACATAAGGATCACAGTGTAATGTCATATTATTAAAAGAGTTGTTGTTTCATGATCTATTCACTATGATATAATGGGATAATCATGATAAGTTTTGATATATCTTTCATAATGATACCTTTTTCAACATTGAATGAATTTTAGAAACGAAAGAAAATACATATAAAGAAAATAATTATTTCATGAAACAAAAATTTCTATATGTAATATCCTAGTTGAGTGTAGAGAATGGAAGGCAATGATATTTAAGAGTCATTGAGATATTGAAGATAATGCCACAGTGTTTTTTGAGTTCAACATCATGTTTTATTATCATTTTTACTACGTTTTTACACAATAGTATAATATTTTACAGCAATATGGTTCATATGGAAGTAAAAGTTATAGTTTTAGTTGACCAATTATAGAAGGATCCACACCATGATGAAAGTTTTCACCATATAATGGTTTTTAGTCAATAGTTCTCTAAATAAAATGTGGAATATGTATTTTAAAATAAAATTTTCCAATAGTGGAATAAGAAAACCTATTTGAGGATCACAATTGGATTTGGAAATATACCAACCATATTTGATTAGTTTGGGGTAATTTTACATTTTGATTTGGATTGTTTAATCAATTTATTATTTTATTTAATTTTTAATCATAATAAAATTATGTTTTTAAATTGTATGTTAATAATTTTTTCAGTCTTTTCTACTTATATTCTATCTTCTATGGTCTGTGGATTAGTCATAAGTAATTAACACTTAAAAATGAGGGTATAAACTTCTAAAAGATTGAGGTTATAATATAATATTAAGTTTATATCATGTTTTTTATCATCTATATTGGATGTGTTTTTATTAATTACAATTATATTGATCATAATAAAATAAAATCACATAAACTCTAAGAGACTGTGATGGAAAATATGGATGAATAAAAATGTGACAGAGGAAAATAAGATCATGAAATCCATCTTTAGTTGAACTTTTTTCTTTTCATTTTATGCATATTTAATATAGGTTAAATTATGTTACTCAAATCATAAGTGTTTAGAGAAATATAGATATATTTTTTACTATAAAAAGTATGATGAATATAATTAAGATAGATTATAAATTTTAGACATATTAATCTCAGGTGTGAATATGATTTTTTATTAAATGATAGACTTTATAAGTATGTTATCCTATCCAAAATTTTATTAATTCATTTTGACAATTGAATTACAAACATATTTTAAAGAATTTAATATAATTTTTAAATATAAGAATTGAATTTATAAATGGATAAAAATTATTTTTCAATTTTTTATGATAATGAAACAAATCATCCTAATTTATCTTTGGATAGAACATTCCCATTCAAAATACATTTATTTCAGTATTAATGGTAGTTAGTGAAAATATAAATTATAACCACTACATTTCATGTGGAATTAGTGACCCCTCATATACTGTCATATTTTTTTGTTTTATCTCAAAAGATAAAATGGAAATAGTAACAATATATAATAAAATTGATTAAATAAATGTTATTTGATATCCAATTTATTTTTTAAAATTGAATATTGGTTATTATTTTCATATTGTTTATATATGATTGTATCTTTTGTAACATCCTAAGAGATTAATATATAAATTTTTGGAATTTTTTAAAAATATTTTATATTTATTTGAATAGTGAAGAATTACATGTTGGGATAATGATATAAGTAATAATGATATTATCACAACATAAGAAAAAATTAAATATATATCATAACATATTTCTCTATAATTATATAAAATTATTTTTTTATAATAAATTCATTAGGTATATAAACCCTTGATTAACATTTATAAACATAATAATGTTTTTATAAAATAAGTTTTTTGATGTAGTATATGTCTTAATTAAAAAGTAAATATTTTATAATTTATAAAATTAATTATATTTGAAAGAGGATAAATTTGGATTTATCACATCATAATTTTATGGTAAAGGTCCTCTTATGTTTTCATTAATAAATTAATTACATTTATTTGTATTTAATTAGGAATCATTAGTCATTTAGAGAGTAATATAATGTATAATGAATGATTAGAAGTTTACATGACCTATAGACCTTATAAGATATATTTTTTATGTTATAAGTTATTTCATACATTTATTACAAACCTTTACTTAGCTATTTATCCAAAATTCTTGAAATTACATTCTTTTCACATATATAATTTTCTTTTCTCTAAACATTTCCCTTCTCATCACACATAAAAGTTACCAAGTACATCCCTTCCAGGCATAGAATTTATTTTAGTTTCATATAAGAACTATACTATTTACTTTTTCAATAAGTCTTTCCCAGGATTCATAGCTTGTAGCCACCCTTAAATATAATAATATCATCCTTTCTGTGGATAATTCCATGGAAAATAAATTTCCTCGACTTTATTATTAGTCGTATCTTAGTTGTTATTTTTATAATACCTCTTCCTAATATTCCCTCAATTTTTTAATATAATGAATTAAATAATATATAAAATAAAATTTTAGTATATACATTTCAAATAGTTATTCATTCATTCCATAGAATCCTATACGAAAAAAATGAATAGGTCACATGTTAGTACAGACCACTACCTCCACAAAACAATATAGATCATTTTTCATAATTACCACTTTTAGATGGTATTTATTTTTCAGTTTATGTGTAATAATGTTTTTCGCTTATATAATTCATAAATGACCATCATTTTCATTTATCATCATTATATTGATTCATTAAAAATTAGATCATTAATCGTGTGTATTTTTGGATGACTGTCTCTATGAATGATGTGTCACATTTATATTAATCACCTAACATTGTTATACCTAACACGGTAATTAATAAAAAATATTACATTTTTTATATAATTTATAATTCATAAATTTTCATAAATATTATCTTTAGAATTCATTGAATAATTGATTCATTAATTATGTTTTTGTGAAAACTAACATCTCCACAAATGATGAGATTATGAATTATAATTAATGGATGTAATATTCGATATTTTTTTAGATATATGAAATATTTTACATGAAAAATATTTTATATATTTTTATTAACAACATATAAAAGAACTCTCTTACTCATAGTTCATTACGAAACCCATTTGTTTAAATTAGTATATCATATATTTGTGTGATGTTTTAATTTTTATATAGTGACTAATTATGGAATGTATTATCATATTATTTAAATTTAACAATAATTAATTTTTTTTAATGTTTATGTAGTAAAATTATTAAATTATATATTGGTTAATAATATACCATCTTCATTAATGAAACTCTGTTGAAAAAAGTTTGTCTTAAAATTCATCTTCCTGTGTTATATTTTCAAAACTCACAGGATTATAGTAGTACATTATAAATAGTCATTTGATATATTTATTAAATAAATATATGTAATATTGTAATGATAATATTTTTTTCAATGATCAATCATCAAATATTAACATTACAAAACATGTTCAAGACAATTAAAATGGATTACATCCAATGTTACAAATATACTATAATAAACCACTATTTTGATAGTAAACAACTATAAATTAATAATAAAAAGGGTTATAGAGGTGAGTAATTTTAAAAAATATATGTTTATGATAGTTATAGTTTTTTATATGATTTTTTATTTTGATAAACTATGTGGAAAATAAGGAAGCACATTTGTTTGTCGAAATCATTTTCTTGAAACAAGCATTTAATTTATATACAAATTTACTTTTATATAGTGTATATGTTTCCCAAATGATATTCTATTATTAAATATATTATATTAATGAAATTTTTATTTTATTTTCATAATATTCCACCATAATTTGTTTATATTTAAATTTTACACAATTCATAATTAGTTTCTTGACATATTTCCTTTCTCATATGAGTCGTGAAATCTATTCTTAATTTTCATCTTCACTGCCTAATTTCTCTACCATCATTTTTAAAATTTTATTTTTTTATTATATTACATCTATTTATAAATATTCACGACATCAATTAAATTATTGCTCAAATAAAACCATTATCCCTGTAAAAATAACTCACATACTTCCCAATTAATATTTTCCTTCCATATCCTTGTTTTACATATCAAATATATTTTCTATAATGATAAATTTTACATTCATACATAAATTAACCTTTTATATGTTTCTATATGGGTTATTTTTTGGGCAATTGTATTCTTTTTTTTCATTTTTATGACATCATACTATTATTCCCCCTTTGGCATTTTATAGTTGAATTCCTCTTTATGATTTTATACCAAAAAATTATTAGTCACATGGTTTAATAAAAACAAAAATTTTAAATCATTTATATTAAATAGTAAAATTATTATTTTCAATGGAATTTTAATAATGACTCTATGGGGTTGCATAAGCTATGTCTTATATTTTATCATGAGTATTATTCAAATGAATAAATAAATATTCTTTATATAGATGTCCTTTAAAATTATAATTTTTATATATGCTATAATCTATCAATGTTTCGGTATTTCCAATTCGTAACCATGTTTCATATTTGTTCACATACAATTATTTTCCTCTATGAGTACCTTATCTTCCATTACATGATTAGAGGGTTTTCACCAAGATGTAAAATACCATGATTGAAATGAAAAAATATTTTTTAAACCCTATGTTCATTTCCCATCTGGGATAACTAAAAATGTGTAATATTATTTTTCGAGTTTTAGAATGATTCTTATTTTCATTGGATACCCATTAAAAATCAAGGGTATTACCTGATAATATTTATTTATTATTTCCTGAATTGTTATTTGTGGAACCACATGATAAGGATATAAAATACATTTTTTCATAGGGTTTTATAATTCTTTTATCGTAATAAGTTTGAATAGATATATAAGTTTTTTTTTCTTTTTGGAGGGGATGGACTAGAATAATATATACCACTAATTAATTAGTTAATGTTTCCATTTAATGAGATATCAGGGTGCATGTGTTGCTATACAAGATATGAATTATAGGTTATCGAGGAATTAAAAATTAAATTATTCATATGATGTTATTTTTATGTTTTCTTTATACTCCTTTGATTCCATGATCTTATGTTATAATCATTTTTCAATTCATGTACATATCATATAATATCTTATTTGAATTCATCATTTATAATGATAATTCCAATAATGATATCTTGTTACATGTACCAATTCTCATATTAGAGTTTATTAATATTATTTTTATAACATTTTTTTTGAGTTAATGTTTTAATATATATATTTAACCATACTTTTCATACATAAATATTTATTCTAATTAAAAAAATATTCATTACATAACATTATGATCCATTCCCAAATCGTATTGGACATTTATTTTTTGAAAAATAAATACATAAAAAACATGTTATTATAATATATATATATATATATATATATAATATACTACATAGTTATACATAACTATAAACATTCATATATATATATATAAATATCATACCTAAAATCATTATTCATTGCATTTTAAAATCAACCATAAGATTATGTGAAATGATATTCACTTTAAGGTTAAAAAAGAGAGTTATAAATGATCACATAAATAAATAATGATCATAATAGTTTAAGAAGGCGATATTAACATTTGAAACCCTTAAACTATATTTCAATAACTATAATTATTAGAAATTGAATAAATAAAGCTAGTTCATAAGAGATAAATCATTAATGAATCATGGAATGAAAACCATGGAAAAATAAATTTTGATTAGGAAATAGATTTCATCAATAAAATTAATCAGAGAGACTAATTACCAAATAATGTAAGGCCAATTTACATGACTATCATGTTGGATTGGATTAAAACCTCAATCAATCATTGAATTAATTAATGACTATGAAATTGAAAATATTCTCTCAGTGAACTATGATAAATCCCTATTATATAATATTTATATCATGATATATCGTTATTTAGAAATTAAATTATAGGGATATATAGTTATTTCCCCATTTATCCCATTATTAAATTCATACAGATGTGTACAGTAAGATTATTTATCATTTATCATATCATAACATGTGGTAAATTATGTTTCAAAAGCCTTTTTTCTAGGACTAACCTATTGAAAATAAATAGTATTAATAAACATCTTTTCATCATAATAATTAAACATCCCCAGAAAGGAAAAGAATAGTTTAATTAGACCACAAACCATTTATATCATTGTTAACCTCAAATGATTATATCTTAGATAAAAATTAATTTATAAGATCGGATGAAATATTTCATGAGGGAAATACACTTTTAATATTGAATATCTTCAATAAAATCAACAAATTTAAAAATATTTTTGAAAATATTTTTTTCTAAAAGAAATATGTAATCATATAAAATAAGATACATATTTTTGAGTGGTAATGGAATTGGGATATTTTATTCGTGTTATATAAATTCTAATAAAACATCACATTCATAACTTTATATAGAATCTAAAATTATCTTGTATAGAAAATGAATATGAGATTCCTATTAAATAATTGTGTAAATATTCAAGCCTGGTAATAAATTACATTAATAATAAAATAATTATATATATAACATTTATGAAAATATATTTTTAGTATAAATTGATATGGATGAATTTTTTACTAAAAAGGAAATAAAGTCGCATTTCGATAAAAAATTATTCTCATTATTTTAGGTACATAAAGTGAGGGAATGTGAGAAAATAATGTATTCAAAATAATTAACCAGACTAGAATAATACTGATTTTTTTCCTGTCAGGTAGATCATAATATTTCAATATTTGAAACATAATAATTACCAATACTGATACATAGTGATATTGTAAAATAAAACCCTTACCTAAAGTAAATCATTCATTGAAATATCACTATCCTCTCATATAATAAATATAAATTTATTATGTTATAATAAAATAATAATTCATATTCTTATAATATCATATATGTAGCTATTATAATATTTCAACACCCATTGATTAATAATTCCTTTTTAAAATCATCATTTATGGGAATTACCTATTTCAATTTTTTTGAACCTAAATTCTGATGTTCTATTAAATATATGGTTACATCACATATTTAATTATAATCTTGATTAAAAATTATATATTCTCATTCGATGTATTTTTGGTGTCACCCAAAAAAAATAGTGATATATAAATGAAATACATTGTTAATGGAAATAGTGTGTCCTACGTACACATGAGATATGTTTTCACTTTATTTTTGCTGGAAAACATAAAATTAATAAATAATTATTATTTTTTGAATAATTAATATATCATATAAATATTATATACCAATAAAATTTATCATTATTGCTGTCCATGAAAATTGGAATGGGAAAACAAACCATATCACTTCATGGAGGTGTTAGTCCACCTATACGCAGAAGAACCATTATTATTTTCCAATGGATTGGAAAGTAATAATTTAGATATGATGTTACATTAAAATTGGTTAGGGTATGGGGACTAAAAGGAAAAAATGAAAAATTAGAAACATGAAGATACAGGAATCCTAGGAGAATAAAACCTAAATCCTCCCTCACACTCAATAAGTCCCATTTCCACTAGGATATTCCCTATAAGTAGATATGAATTTATCATAAATGTTTAATAATTATTTCATAAATATCATATATAAATATTAAAACCATCATAATACCAATTAATATATTATTTTTATGAAAAATGAATTATGTCTCTATGTGGAAATAGCTATCTGTAAAAACGTATGAGAGAAAACATCCACTTCCATTTATTGGGAAGGAGTCATGATAATTGTGGTATCACAAATATAATCAATTTTAAATATATTAAGGATATTTATTTTTTCATAAAAAATATATATTTAGAAGATGAAAACTAACATGTAAGTTGAAAGTGGTCTTTTATAAAGATAACCTCTTATTTGAAAAAATATCCCAAGACCACCTCTTAATGTAGAGAACCAAAACTTGACGTACATAGATATTACATTACTTTTGCAGAATACTTAATACATAACAAAAAAAGACACACAAGGACCGTAATAGTTTAGTGTCTTTGGTAACTGGGAACGTAATCTTCTAATCGTGGTGAAAGATCTTCATCATCTCCCATAAAGATCTTACACTTTTTGTTTACTTACCTAAAACCTTTTTTTAATCCTGGGGGAAAATAAAACATAAAAAGGTTGATCTCAAATACTCAGTAAGGGTATGCATGGATAAAATAAAATATACCATATACATTTGAACTTAAAAACATGAACATAATGTATAAACATCAAATTCTTGAGCAACGACTTAAAATATGGAAGTATATAAGGCATAGATCATAATGGAACCGAAATCATGATAAAATAGCATGGGAATAAAACATGTAATTGTGGCATCCATTATGCACATGCAATGATTTCCATAGTAGCCAAGGCATTGCTGCCAAGACCATCTTAGTGGATAAAGTCCCTTTCTGAATCGAGTTCACTCCTCGTTCTAGTCCTCTAATACTGAACCGAATTAACTTACCATTCGATCCATGTCTATATCATGAGATTTAAATCTTTACCCAATGCATTAGAGGGAGATATAGGTCACACCCATCTCATAATGAAATCATTTTTACTTTTGCCACAAAATAAACATACATCATTCACAATAACCCAAAAAATAAAATGGGTTTCATAAACATCATCTCATCGACACATTATCCATATAAAAGAAATGGATATCATTTCATAATCATAAATGTGAAACCATGTAAATCATAGAGACATTATACATAAAACATACACATATGAAATAATGTCATCTTAGATAGAAAATGGTTTTGATAAAACACTTGAGATGAATTCTTGAGGAAAATATCCTTTCTTATTCAAAATTATTTTCTTTTCACACAATGTCATGAAATTTTAAAATAATAGGATTTTGTTGAAAATAGTCATGAAATATTTTTGAGGAAGCATCATGAAAATAAGGCTTTATAAAACCGTAAAAATTTGTTCACACCGTATAAGTTAAAAATAACATTCTCCTCGTACTTTTGTCGGAAAAGTCAAAAAAGTACCACGTAACGTACATAAAATATTGATTCCTTAAATACCATGTATTAAAAGTCACAATGGGTAAAAAGGACTTTAAACACTTTTATAGAACATGGACATGATTGGAATAACTTCAGTAAATACTTACAAATAAGCAATCTCGGATAAAAATGAGATTTCCAAAATTATCCCTTACCATAGGTCGGATATGCGTTGTATGTATCCGAACCTCCTATATAATGATTTAAATAATGTAATTGACTTATTATAGAATCATATTCATTGTTATGATATCATTTATGGTTCACTTATGACGTTATATTACCCGTTATTTTTTAAGTTCCATGTTAAAGTAGAGTTTTGGGTACAATCGTTTTATTTATCGTACATGTTTGGACTTGTTGTTCTAGATATTATTACTTATATCCTGATTTACATAATTACATAGTGTAAAACATGATTTATATATAATATATATTCATCATATACATATATATTATAGATTTATAAAAAGAAAGGAAATACACCGTTCATGGAGACGGTAGGCCATACGTACGCAAGAACGTTGTTACCGTTTCCTTATTGAATTGACTGAAATTAAATATATGACATACATATATATATATATACATAAATCAAGTAGAATTATTATGTCATATATTTAATTATTATTCATTATATATACATTATAATCATTCTTGAATGGTTAATCATGGAAAATGAATCTCATCGCGTTCGTGGAGACGGTAGTCCGTACGTACGCACGAGTGATGATATCATTCCAATGATCATGTAATTGTATTGAAGAGTATGTATAGTATTAAAGAATCAATATCACTTTAAAATAATCATATATATTCATTACGTTCACCATTATACCCATCCAAGAAAGGCAGTGGTGGAAAATAGATTACACCACGTTGTGGAGGCGATATTCCGTATGTACGCACGCGCGGTGATTTCGTTTTTCGTAGGATGGATAGATGGTGGAATATGTTTGTTTAATACTTATAATAACATATCAGTATATTAGTGATATTGATTTTATTACTTCATAATGAAACAACTAATGAAGAAGAAGTGGAAGAAGAAATAAAGTTGAAAGAATCGGTAACAGACATTACCTCTTCTTGGAAATGCCTCTTTGAGATCTCCTGTTAGGGCACTCAAATTGGTCTTTGAAGAATACAAGGACCAATAGTATGTTTATAGTGAAGTGGAGATGATAAATTTTCAGGGGTTGTCCAAGATTTTAGGCTCAAAGTGGTGTGAGGAAGAGGGGGAGGAGGTGCCCTTTTATAAGGGAGGAGAGGGCCACCTTTGGAAAAACTAAAAATATTATTATATTATAAAGTCATATTAGGTTTTAAATAGCTCCAAATTGATTTAATTCGAAGAAAAGGTGGGTATGGGTCGAAATACTATCATCCAATAGAATTTAGACAAGTTTAGGTTCATATTTTAACCTTATCATTCTGATTTAACTTTATGTTAAATAATTTTACTTTTACTGTGTCTTCTTGTTTTCTTACACTATAAGGTTAATAATCATACTATAACAAGTCAAACGAACCACAAGTTGTATATTATTAATATATAAAACTTTATCTATGTCCTTTAGCCGAATATTAGAGTTTTAGGAATAAAATAACAATTAATAATATAATATTTGTTTTAAAAACTATTTTTTGTCAATTTTGATACTATTTGGTAATTGATTTTTGTGAAAATCATAACAGAAGGATTAGTTCGAAAAAAGTGAATTAAATTAATAAAAACATGTCATATTAACATATAAAATTATTTGAATTCATAAAAAGTCTCAAATTACATTTATTTGGGTTTTTATAACATCAATTATGTCACTGTTTCATTAATAAGATAATTACTACATCATCATTGTGTCATAAATAAATTAAATTATTTAATGTCTAAAAATTAAAAATAAAATATAATTATGTAAGAAAGCTTTTTATATTACTAATGAATATTCATAGTCTAATTTATCTTATGTAGAACCCTATATTAAAAATTATTTACTTATTAAACATTGATTTTAACTATTTTAACCCTTCTTTAAATAAATTAATAATAAATGTTCTAATCTAAACAAAGTGCGAATAAATGGTCATATTTTATTCCTAAGGTTGTTTTTGGTCGAATTAAACTTATCCAATAGAATTAGGACATGTGTTAGGGTAATAATAATACCATTTTTACTCTTAATTACCCAATTTACTTTTAACCGTGGTAGAAAAAAGTAAAAAGTTACTATTCACCAAAAATTATTTTCATCTCATTGAAACACATTTTAGTATTTGATATTAACCGTTTCTCTCAGATTTTTGAAATTCCACTCACAGAAGCGGTAAAATTATGTTTTTGGAAAAAATCATTTTTTAACTACCACTTAGTGGTTTCACTATTCATCAAAAAAATGAATGTTTCCAGAAAAATACCAAAAATTATGCCTAAGATATATTTGATATTTTGAATTCAAAAATGATTTCTATTTTACCAAATTCAAAATATATCAGTTTCATTAATTAATTTAAAAATTAATTCCCGTCGTCAAAACAAATAGCGTGTTCTTAAGAGATAATAACAATCAAAAGATTGACACTTGTTTATGTCTAGTTTAAATGTGAAATTACATCTAATGACCAACATTGTATGAATTTGTAAAAATATATTCTAAATATACTTCAAAACCACTCAAATTAATAAATTATCACTATTAATTATTTCAATTAAAAAATTTGTTATTAATTAAAATTTAGTAATTTTCACTATTCATCAGAATATGAAAGTTATCCGAAAAGTACCAAAATTTCACCCTAAGATAATTTCGATATTCCGAATCCAAAAATGAATTCCAATTTTAAAGATAAAATTTATGAAATTTTAAAAAGTTGGTATTACTATTCATAACGGCTAGTTCATAATAATATTATAATAATATCTCGTTTAGTGAAACTCTGTATTGCGTACGACACACGCTATCGAGGAAGGTAGTGATTGCATGTAATGAAAGGCAAGTCAGGGATGCCTGTAATGAAATGTCCTTTTAGTGTAGCGTACAACACAAGACATTAATGAAATTAAAAAGAATATTTTTCATAAAATCTCAGGGTGTTACATTATACCGCCCTTAAAATGATTTTCGCCCTCGAAATCTGTCGGGGTTATAAATGGTTTACTACTCAAAAGTTTCATTAATAGAAACCCACATCGTAAAAATAAATACCAAAACGTGGCTTTAAAAACTAATGTATGAAGCGTAATGGTTACCCAAATTAACTCATCACTAGGTTTCCACGTATGAGAACATAGGTGAAAATATGGATGTGGAAGAAAAATATAACCATCAAGTTCTGATGGAGAGTGGTAGAGAACATGGCTATGAAAAAAGCCAACAATCACAAAGCCATAAATTTGTGATGATCTAAGGTACCATATAATTCATCAGATATAAGAGCACTAGGACAACATTTGTGGATTTCAAGATCATTTCCCTAAAGTTGATGAAATTGGAGTTAGAAGAAATACTTTCGTGATTTTGGCACAGTCTCACTGTTCGTCATTCTTTGGACAATGTCTACTTCATCTCTTAATGAAATGAAGTTGAATTTGTCATTCGTAATGTGTTAGCAGATCATGTGATAGAATGATGGGTCATTCCATCTGTCTCAAACAAAAGGTTAGAAAAGTTATCAAAAAATACATAAGTCCATCTATTGTGAGATTAATCATATATGGTTCCTAAAATGGACATATACTTTATCTTACATACATCTTAATAAAATAAAACTAGTTTCTACTAACCAAGGACTTTTTGTAGGCCAGTGGTAGGTGATAAAGGCCAGTCGCACTTCGGTTGTGGGTTCGATTCCCACAGCTTTGTCCAACTCGATTGGTTGTCACCCGTCCTGCAGGTTTTCCTTTTTTTTCAAAAAATAAATTATTTTAAATTTCCATCAATAATATCTAAAAAGTTCTAGCCTTAAACAACTCTAACCTATGTCCAACATAATCCATTCCAATATTTAGGCTTATCCAAAATACTACTGTCCAATTTCATATTATTGTGAAAACGATTACCAAAGAGTTCATATTGAAAGCATGTTAATACCATCGTTGATCCCTATATATCATGAGAAATGTATTGTTGGTCACATTCCAAACATTCAAAGGCCTTAATCATGTATTATCATGAAATATGAATACCCTGTGAATCTTATTGAAAACATGAGTGCTCTTAAAAGTTTACTCATTCCACATACCAAAATCCAAAAAAATTATATACTCAAACCATGATATAACCTTCTCCTTATATCAGTCATGAGCTCATGAATGATATCAAATATTTAATTTTCTCATTATCCCTTCATTATTCTCATATCTTCTACTTTAAAAAAATATATTAATATCCTTTCATAATTACTGGTACCATTCATCATACACTTTCAAAACATAAGGAAAGACAACAGTGTAATAATTCATAGATGTCTCTTTATTCCATAGTACCATGAGATTACTTATACAACATTACACCTAATAAACATGTAATCTTTCCTCTACCTTCTTACTCCATTGACCGAGCTTCAACAATTCTTTCATCTCACATATCATTTGTAGTCTCTTCATCATCATCAACATAAATACTACTCATAAGACCATACTGATTCTCTTCATGAGACTTTAGATTAGGGTATTGTTTTGCATAATGCCCGTACATTATATTTTTAAAACATTTACCCGTTGTTGATGTCGTAGAAATACCATTATCCTCATCCCTGGTGTTAACTGATCCTTTTACTTTGGACTTACTGGATTTGTGTCCTTCTTTTCCACACCCAAATCATCTTCCAGTTCCTTTGAAACATTATCCTTGATGCCTCTCCCCACATGGTTTACATAGGGGTAGTTGAACTTTCGGTCCTCTATGATCATCATGAAACTCCATCTTTCTCTAATTAGCGAAGTCAGGAAACTTACCAAATTTGAGTTTATTGATCATATTATGAGATTTCTGATTCGGCATAATAATGATGTTTGGACTTCCAAATCCAATTTCATTTGGTTGATCATGAAGAATATCATTCCATTGTCCATCAAATCCTCCATTATCGTGAGTCATCTTGTTTCCAGTCATTTTCTAAAACCCAAAAAGAATAGTGTGAGAGGAAAAAATCAGAATAAAGGGGGAGTAACATCAATATCTAACATCTTAGGTTTAATTCTAAGATCATTACCATAAATCTAGGACTGTAACCTATACTTATATGTAACCTTTGGGACACCCCTAGATATACCTTATAAATATCTCTAGGGATCTCACTAAAGATCTCACGTCCTAGTTTACAAAGGTTGACTAAACCTTCTCTCTAATACCAACTGTGGAGACCCGAAACATGACGTACATATATATTACATTACTTTTGCGGAATACTTAATACATAAAAAAATAGGAACACAAGGACCATAATAGTTTAGTGTCTTTGGAAACTCAGAACGTAATCTTCTAATCATGGTGAAAGATCTTCAACATCTCCCATAAAGATCTTCAACTTTTTGTTTCCTTACCTAAAACCTTTTTTTAATCCTGGGGGAGAATAAAACATAAAAAGGGTGATCTCAAATTCTCAGTATGGGTATGCATGGATAAAATTAAACATACCATATACATTTGAACTTAAAAACATGAACATAATGTTTAAACATTAAAATCTTGAGCAACAACTTAAAATATAGAGGTACATAAGGTATAGATCATAATAGAACATAAATCATCATAAAGTAGCATGGGATAAACCGTGTGATTGTGGCATCCATTAATCACATGTAATTATTTCCATAGTATCCAAGGCATTGCTGCCAAGACCATCTTGGTGGAAAAAGTCCCTTTCTGAATCGAGTTCACTCTTTGTTCCAGTCCTATAATACTGAACCAGATTAACTTACCATTATAGCCATGTCTATATCATGAGATATAAATCTTCACCCAATGAATTGAAGGTATATATAGGTCCCACCCATCTCACAATGAAATCATTCTTACTTGTTCCACAAAATAAACATACATCAATCATAATAACCCAACAAATAAAATGGGTTTCATAAACATCATCCCATCCTGACATAATCCATATAAAATAAATGGATATCATTTCATAATCAGAAAAGTGAAACCATGTAAATCATAGATACGTTATATATGAAACATACACATATGAAATAATGTCATCTTAGATGGAAAATGGTTTTGATAAAACACTTGAAATGAATTTTTGACGAAAATATCCTTTCTTATTCAAAATCATTTTCTTTTCAAAAAATGTCATGAAATTTTAAAAGAATCTGATTTTGTTGAAAATAGTTATGAAATATTTTGGAGGAAGATAAATGAAAATAATGCTTTATAAAACCGTAAAAATCTGTTCATGCCATATAAGTTAAAAATAACATTGTCCTCGTACTTTTGTCAGAAAATTCAAAAAAGTACTTCTTAACGTAAATAAAAGAAATATTTCTTACATACCATCTAGTAAAAGTAAAAATGGGTAAAAATTACTTTAAACGCTTTTATAAAACATGTAAATGATAGAAATAGCCCCAGTAAATACTTACGAATAAGCACTCTCGGATAAAAATGAGATTGGGAAAATTATCCCTTACCTTCGGTCTGATATGCTTTGTATGTTTCTGAACCTCCTGTATAATGATTTAAATAATGTCATTGAATTATTATAGAATCATATTCATTGTTATGATATCATATATGGTTCACTTATGACTTTATATTACACGTTCTTTTGTAAGTTCCATGTTAATGTAATTTTTTGGGTAAAATCGTTTTATTTATCGTACATGATTGGACTTTATGTTCTTGATATTATTACTTATATCCTGATTTACATAATTCAAAAGTGTAAAAAATGATTTATCTATAATATATATTCATCATATACATTTATATTATAGATCTGTAAAAAGAAATGAAATACACCGTTCATGGAGACGGTAGGCCGTACGTACGCATGAACGATATTTTCGTTTCCTTATTGAATTGAATGAAATTAAATAGATGGAATATATATATATATATATATATATATTTATAAACATAAATCTAGTAGCATTATTATGTCATATATTTCATTATTATTCATTATATATACTTTATAATCATTCTTGAATGGTTAATCCTGGAAAATGAATCTCATTGCGTTCGTGGAGACGGCAGTCCGTACGTACGCACGAGTGATGATATCATTCCCATTATCAAGGAATTTTATTATTGAGTATGTATAATTTAATAGAATCAATATCACTTTACAATAATCATATATATTTATTACTTTCACTATTATACCCATCAAAGTAAGTTGGTGGTGGAAAATATCTTACACCACGGTGTGGAGACTATATTCTGTACGTACGCACGTGCGGTGATTTCGTTTTTCATAGGCTGGATAGATGGTCAAATATGGGTTTTTAATACTTATAATAACATATCAGTATATGAGTGATACTGATTTTATTACTTCATAATGAAACAACTAAAGAAGAATAAGCGGAAGAAGAAATAAAGTTGAATGAATCGGTAATAGACATTACCTCTTCTTTGAAACGCCTCTTTGAGACCTCCTGGCACTAAAATTGGTCTTTGAAGTAGACAAGGACCACTAGGATGTTTCTAGTGAATTGTAGATGATAAATATGCAGGGTTTTCTGAGCTTGAAGGCTCATAGTGGTGTGGGGAAGAGAGGGAGGAGGTGCCCTTTTATAAGGGAGGAGAGGGGCACCTTTGGAAAAACTAAAAATATTATTTTATTATAAAGTCATATTCGGTTTTAAAAAGCTCCAAATTGATTTATTTCTAAGCTAAGGTGGGGATGGGTCGAATCATATCATCCAATAGAATTTAGACAAGTTTAGGTTCCTATTTTAACCTTATCATTTAAATTTAACTTTAAGTTTAATAATTTTACTTTTACCATGTCTTCTTGTTTTCTTACACTATAAGGTTAATAATCATACTATAACAAGCCAAACGAACCACAAGTTGTTTATTATTAATATATATAACCTTATCTAAGCCATTTGGCCGAACCGTAGATTTTTAAGAGTAAAATAACAATTAATAATATAAAATTTGTTTTGAAAACTATTTTACTTCAATTTTGATACTATTTCGTAACTGATTTTTATGAAAATCATAACAGAACGATTAGTTCAAAAAAGTGAATTCAATAAATACTAACATGTCATATTAATATAGATAATTAATGGAATTCATAAAAAGTCTGAAATTAAATTTATTTGGGTATTTATAACATCAATTATGTCAATATTTCATTTATAAGATAATTACTTCATCATCACTGTGTCATAAATAAATTAAATTATTTAATGTCTAAAAATTACAAATAAAATATCATTATGTATGAAATCTTTTTATATTTCTAATGAATATTTATAGTCCAATTTATCTTGTGTATAATCCTATATTAAAAATTATTTACTTATTAATATTTGATTTTAACTATTTTAACCCTTCTTTAAATAAATTAATAATAAATGTCCTAATCTAATCCAAGTGGGCCTAAATGGTCACATTTTATTCCTAAGGTTGTTTTTGGCCATATAAAACTTATCCAATATAATTAGGACATGTGTTAGGGTAATAATAATATCATGTTTACTCTTAATTACCCTATTTACTTTTAACCGTGGTAGAAAAAAGTAAAAAAGTTACTATTCACCAAAAATTATTTTCATGTCATTGAACCACATTTTAGTCCATGATATTAACCGTGTCTCTCAGATTTTTGAAATTACAATCACAGAAGCGGTAAAATTATGTTTTATGAAAAATTAATTTTTTTAACTACCACTTAGTGGTTTCACTATTCATCAAAAAATGAAAGCTTCCAGAAAAATACCAAAAATTAATCCTATGCTATATTTTATATTATGAATTCAAAAATGATGTCTATTTTAACAAATTAAAAACATATCAATTGCATTGATTAATTATAAAATTAATTCCCGTCGTAAAAAAAAAGCGTGTTCTTAAGAGATAATAACTATCAAAATATTGACACTTATTTATGTCTGGTTTAAATGTGAAATTACATCCAGTAACCAAAATTGTATGATGTTGTAAAAATATATTCTAAATATACTTTAAAACCACTCAAATTTATAATTTATCACTATTAATTATTTCGATTTAAAAAGTTGTTTTTAATTAAAATTTAGTAATTTTCACTATTCATCATAATATGAAAGTTATCCGAAAATTACCAAAATTTCACCCATAGCTAATTTTGATATTCCAAATCCAAAAATAAAGACCATTTTGAAAGATAAAATTTAGAAAATTTTAAAAAGTGTGTATTAGTATTCATAATAGCTAGTTCATAATAATATTATAATAATATCTCGTTCAGTGAAACTCAGTATTGCGTACTACACACGCATTCGAGGAAGGTCATGATTGCGTGTAATGCAAGGAAAGTCATGGATGCGTGTTGTGCAAGCTCCTTTTGGTGTAGTGTACAACACAAAACATTAATGAAATCAAAAAGAATATTTTTCATAAAATCTCGGGGTGTTATACTTAATGATCAAATTCAATGACTTATTGGAATAGAAAAAAAATATGTATAAGGGTGTTAATAAAATTTTTATGGTTTTTCTTAAACAATAATTCTTTCTTAATTTCAATTAAATGAAATCTGGTTTTTTTATAACTTAGAGGGAGGGACACTGATTGGAATTCATAATGAATTAAAATAAATAAACATACTCTAAAAACAAATGCATCAAAATGGATAGAGATTATATGATAAGTTATGAATTCATTTAAACCCATTCATCAAAATAAATTTAACGGTTTAAGTAATTTCTTAACTCTTATTGTTCGTTTAACTCCTTTAGTAACTTATTCTATAATAAAATGCAATAATGTCTTCTTTACACTAAAAGGATTACTATAATACTTAGAAAGTGATAATTGGCTCCTAAATGTCCTAGATATGAATTTTTCAACCATATATTATCTACCTATTCCTATTTAGTTGTTTAATTATTTTTTTAATTTTTAATAAAAAATTAATTTCAAAAAATTCAACTAATTTCATATTTTACATTATTTATTTAGTTTGACACAAATGGATAGATGAAAAAGTAAGATTTTGAATACAATACATTTACACAAAACTAATTTTTTATATTCATTTATAACATTTATGGAACACTATATATGATTTTATGGATATTATATAATTACTAAAAATTTGAAAAAAATTACAATCTTGAAAATAATTTAATTTGTCTAATAATAAAAATTATTATTTATTTACAACTTTGGTCTTCCCCTATTGGAAGACATAATATATATTTAATGGTAAGAGAGTGAAATTTTTTATTTTTATCATTTTATAGAATATAAAAAATTTAATTTCTGTTAGAAAGTATCCCTTCAACAATTAATTTAAAAAGTCAAAAGTTATAATTGTTCAATTCAATTCATATAATATAAATAATAACATAGAAGAAAAATAATAATTTGAACAATTATTTTTGTCTTACGATAACTCTATTTACCCTTTGATGATGAGAAAATTTTAACACGGTCTCTACTAATAATACCTAAAAATAAAAGGGAGATTATTAACAAATATGGGAATCATGATTCCCAATATAGAATTTATTTTTCCAATTTAGCCTAAATATTTTTCAATAATTCATTTCAACAAAAGTTGTAAAAATGTGATGAAATCTATTTTTTAGAAAAATTAAATCTATATCCTAAAAATATATTTATTTATATTACATTTTTTGAAAAACATTACATAAATATAAAAAATTTGATTGAATATATAATATATTTATTCCATTAAAATCATTGAAATATAATTATAATTCTTATTTATGAAGGTAAAAAATATATTTGATGCATAAAATTAATTTTTCATAATTAATATCTTCATTATTTTAAATCTATTTTAATATATCATTTATAAGAAATTGATATCCAATGAGTATATATTATAAATATTTAAAACATAATTTTTCATAATTTATTCAGTCTTATTCATAATCACAAATCAAATGTCAAGGAGATAACTATCACAAAAAATAATATTATTTTAATTATATATGACAATTTTTTTATATTTGGAGTTTTATCTAATGAAATATATCAATGAAATAATATAAATAGTTGATAATTATATAATAAATTCTTAGGGTGTAACACAATTTATTATATTCATAGTGTGAGTAATGAATATTTTATGTATTTTAATCATAGATATACATTTTTTGTAGATAATTTGTTGTTAACAATGAATGTTCATTATAAATTTATTAGTTAGTAATATATTTGTGAAAAATGACCATCTTATTATATGAATTATTAATTTTTATTTAGTGATTTTTTATAATTTTTTTGAACCATATTCCTATTAGTAATATATTTTAAATTTGAGAAGGATAATGTAATAATATTTTATTATCCAAGCTACTATTGTATGTTATGTGTTTTTGGGACATGATTTGGGGTTGTGGGTCTTCGGGGGGGGGCTATAGTTTGTATTAGAGTAGTGTGTAGACAAAATTTTACATTATGATGTTTTTGGATGGGGATTATTTAAGATTTATGATTGAAATCATGGGTCTATAAGTTAACTATTTTCATAGAGGAAATAGTAATTGTAAACATTATGGATTGAAGTATGGAATATCTCATGCTATTTCGGTATTATGATATGATAACATTAGTGAATACCGTATGTACATTAATAAGTATTGGATTACCTCCAACAAGTTTCATACTGTGGATATTGTGTACTATATAGAAAAATGGGGAACCAATATGTATTGTAGAAATTGGATGAGGTAATAGAAATTATGCATCTAAGGTTTCACAACACCAAAAAAATCATTGGGTATATCTCAGTCACCATTCATGAGCACAATAAATGAACCCTAACGATGAGCCTAGGAATAAAACTTCCATGGGATATTCATGGGTTATTTTTCAATCTCATTAAAACTCATTATAAATAATATAGGCATATAATTTTATAAAATTTAACTATATTAGAGAACTAAATGGTTATATGAATATGAATAACCCTGATGGAATAATGTTGATAATTTATTGGATATACATCATTTATTAATTATATATTATAATATAATACATGTTACATCATATATTTATCATTTTACGTATTCTAATCCCTAAAAAGTATTTTATCATATTGGCTTGTGTAATCAATATTCAAGAAAACAATGTAAATGTGGTGATTTTATAAACCGTTTATATATTGGGAAAATAACTAGTGTAAAAAAATTATTATTATGGTGAATCAACTATCAGGAATTATGATTTAAAGAGTGAACATTTTTTAATGCCACATCACAACAATGTTGAGACTAATGATGTCTCATGAAAATTCATGTGAGGATGTTGATGACAGGATAAATCTTCAACTTACTTCATGTTTTAATTTTCAGAAGAAATACTCTAAGTAATGTCTTATGTAACAAAAAAATGTTTTTTATATTGAAATAATGAACAAATTACAACAATCTATAGTGGAAAAATGAATCATTCTATTAACATGATTGAGTAAGTATATTTCATTTCTAGTTTTACATAATATATTAATGGTTACATTTAATTATAAAATTTATAAAATTCAGGTTTAAATTATTTATCCATTTTTTTTTTAAAAATGAAGGAATAAATTATTTAAGGATGGATTAATGAAATATATCACGATTTCAGTATATGTGTTCGTTTAATTCATATTAGATTTTGCACCATTCATTAGAAAAAAATTAAGTTTATGATAAAAAACTCATCATTCAAATATAATTATGACAAAGTATATGATATCAATATATGATATTAAAATTCATTTAAATTGGATGGATATAATAAAAAATAGTTAATAATGTTTTTATTAAATAATTTTTTTTCTTTTATTTTAATATTTTATGTTTAATGTTAAATATATAATTTTTATAAATAAAAATATATATAATTATCAATATTTTATTGATAATAAAAAAATTATCTAGTTATATTTTTTATTATCTTTTCAATAATATTTAATTTTTAGCTGGAAAGTGAAAAATACTAGTTTTGGATAATTTTATCAATAATTATTATATTACCGCAAAATAAGAATGAAATAAATATTTCTGATACTATTTCTTTGAACGAATGTATATTTTTATCTAGTATTACTAAAATATAATGTTTATAAACACATGGTTAAGACTCTTAAACTTTTGTAGCATTTTATTAAAAATAAATTTTTTTGATACATTAAATATTTTCATTTAAATTTAAATTTATATGATTTTTTATATTTATAAGAGAAAATGGAGGCTAAATTTTAACTGGGTAGAAAAACTCTTATGGGAATGGACCTATGATGTTTTTACTAAAAGTTATTTATCTTGAATAATTTTTAATAAAAAATATTTATTGTTTTAGTGATAGATCTATTTTGAGATAAATTTTTACAAGTTTTCAAATAATATATACCATATTAAAGCCATTTATTTCGTTTTAATGTCTTACAAACAAATAAACCCAATCTCAAATCACCTAACTTTCACGTCATTCATTTCGTTACAATTATGTAACAATCTATTCCATATAAATGTCCTTTTTACTCACATTTAAACAGGACCACATCAACCCATTTATTACACACCACCTGCATCAATTTTTCATTAATAACACATCCCATTTAATCTCCATAGAATAATATTCCATGAAATATATCATTTTTTTACACTTAATTTTCATAACCCCTTTATTTTTCAAGGAAAATTCCTAGGAAAATCAATGTTTAAAATATTAGTATTTACATTCTCTTATTTTTTAATATTAATTTCCAACATTATAATGTTCTATAACATTTTAAATTTAATAAATTATATATTTTAATTAAAAATAATTTACATTATATTAATTTTGAATTTTTTTATTAATTAGAATCCACTCAAAAAAACTCACAGATCTTGTGAATGTGCAGAAAACCACATCGACAAAATAATGATGTTTTCATATCACTCTCTATTATGTTTGGTATAAAGGATGGGTTCAATGAATATTTATGTTTTATATTTCCCCTATAAAATTCATAAATGATCAAAATTTTCATTTTCCTTCATTCAGTACATCTATTAGTGAATTTTATCATTAAACAAACATATGTGTCTAAAAACCCCGCCATGAAAGAGCTTTCTCATTTATATTAACATATAAAAATAGATGGACCTAAAATATGAATTAATTATCATTTATTATTATTTTTATCATTTTTATAATTCTTAAGGGAAAAATATTCATATACTGTCACTCGTACCATTCATTGAGAAATGGTTTCATTAATCATGCATATGCGTGGACTACTACCTCCAAAAATTAGGAAATTAATTTTTCAAAGACACCATTCATTAATGGTTATAATATTATATTTTATATAAAATTATTATATATATATATTAGAAGAATAATATTATTTATATTTTATATTAACATTATGTAATAGAATATTCTTTCGTATTCAATCAATACAACACGCTTTTGTTTTCGTCAAATTAATGCCTAATCGAGAGTAGTTGTAATGTTTATATATTGAATTACTAAGGAAAATTATATATTATTAGTCAAATTATATAATAATTTGTAATAGTTTTTTATTAGATAAGTTATTACACTACTAATAAATATATTAACAATATATCATTGTTTTCCATGAATAACTGAAACAATATTTTTGTTTATGGATTCTTCTTCAAGTCTAACAATTAATGAAATCATGGGATATAAGTGAAATATTAAAAATATTTATGGGATATATATATATATATATTAAATAACCATATTTACTCTATAAATGATGAATTTTTTTATCAAATATAAAGGATGGTCTTTAACATTAAAAATCACATGGAAGACAATTAAAAGTGTTTACATCCAATGTTAGTAAATTTTTATTATAAACAATTGTATAAATATATTAAATACATAAAAATTAAACAAATAAAGTGGTTAATATATTTAAACAATATTCATAAATACATATGAATATAGTTTTTTATTCTAGGAATTTATATTGTAATCAACTAAACAAGAAAATAAGGCTAGTGATTTATGTTGCAAACTCTCTTTGCTAAGACCCGATTTAAATTAAGATTAAATTTAGACTTATATAGAGTATATAATCCCAAATTAATAATTTATCATGAAAAATAGATTATTCAAGGAATTTTAGGTTCATATTCACACATATTTCCCCTTTAAGGGTTTTTATATAATTTTTACTCAATTTTATATTATATTCTCTACACAGTTCGACTTTCCTATGAGTTAGGAAATATAATAAGGATTTTTATCTTTTATTTTTCATTTTACAAACATTATATTTTAAAAATATATATATTATTCTAATCTAGATTTATGATTTTTATTAATTGATATCTTACACATTAATGAAATGGTTTGGCAAATAAAAGGAATGATTTTATCATCCTATTTATATCATGGGATTTATTAATTGGTTTTAATGTACATTAACATTTTTATAATGGCTGGTTTTCAAAAAAATACTTTAATTAAATGTATGATATTTTTCTATAGACCTTATTTCCTAATTAATTTAAAAATGGAATTTTGAACTACCATAAATTTATAATTTTTTAATAGAAAATCAATTAAATATTTTTTTATGTACAATTTTTATCTAAAAGGTATATATTTTACATATTTTTATGTGAAAATATCCTTCCACCAAAATTGAAATTTTCTATGTGACATCCTTTTCAAAATTTAATTTTTTTGAAAAATAAATTATTATCCTCATGGTTTAATATAGTATTACTTGTTTAGAGTTATCAAAGGATGAGGAATATTCTATTTTTAAAATAAATAGTCATAATTCTCCTTATCATTTTATTCATCTATGTCATATAGTCAAAAGTTAATTCTTAAAATTATAACATCCACCCTATTTATATTTTGGGATTATGACATTCTATTTTACATATATGGATTTATATATCAATAAATTTTTAATTCATTATAATACACTTGTATTGGTTCACCAACCAACCCTAGCACCCTAGTAACTAGATAATCAATATAGTCATATCAAAGCCCGAATGGTATTCCTGGTTTCCACGGGTTGTTTACTAGCACCTAGAATCATACAAAATGAACGTGGGAAATGTTTTTCCACAAATACTTGGGATGTAAATCAAATAATAAAGTATGAATATCTACTTAAACTCCACTAGGAGTAATGTACATGAATTAAAACTAGCATAATCAATCGTATGTTCTAGAAAATATGAAATACATCCCATGAACCAACCCAGAAGTAACTCACCAAGTACACAATTTAACAGAAAGGATGACCTCCAAGAGATTATTTTCTCATGATCTAATGTAGATGGAGATAATCTACAAACACATAATGGAACAATTAGGGTGTGAGTCAAATTCATATAGTATTTTAGTATAATATACCATATAAATATTAAAATATCAATTTTAGTAATAGATTTATTTCAATTTTCATATAAATCGGTAATGGATTTTAAAATAACACATAAACAAATCATGTTTTACATTTCAAAATATTCAAATATTTTACCAATTCATTCCTCAAATTTCAAATAAGGGAAATACATTTCAAACTATTTAATTACATTTAATAAAAAGATTATTTACATTAATTAGACTTTTTAAAAATTTCTTTAATAAACAAAGTTATATTATAGATATTATAAAAATTATCAAGCCATGTAAAATAGTTTACAATAGTGGAATATAATCATTATAAATAAATTCATGGAAATAATATTGTTATATACATAATATGGTACAATAATTCAGGACTATTGGGACCCCACATTCAAGGTGAAAAGTCAAATATGTACATACTCCCCATTGAACCAGGGCCATAGGGGTCTCATCACCATTTATTAATTGATGTGATGTGCTGATATGATGTTTTAAAACATTTTAAATTGTAATGTGTCATCCAAATATCTCACCACCTACATAGGACTTGCATGTTATCTAAAATAAAACAATAATGAGAAATTTATTTAAATACTTATTATAATATAAATAAATCTCATTCCACAGTTCAATGATGTAACTTTACCTTATAAAAACCATAATGGGTTTTCAATCAAAATACATGGCTTTTCACCATGATAAAACAATATTTTTTCATTCAAACCCGTGTAAAAAAATTTCACTAATAATTATTGTAATTTAATTCTCCATTCATGTTCACAATCCAATTCCAATACAAAATTCAATAATTTAATTTTCAATGAACTTATATCTACATCATAGCAGTCCCCCAATTCAATAGAATTGGTAATTTTAAAATTTTACATCAAAACCATTTTCCACAATAATATTCATAAATTTAATAGTGTGGTTTCAAAATTTATATTAAAAAATTTTATTTTCACCAATTTCTATAAACAAAGTCCAAATAAATGGAACTATGGGCTTTCTAATTTCATAAAAACCCCCATTTACAGTAAAAATTCTAATTTAATGGATTTTTTTAACCAAAAAAATGACTAAATTCCATTAAATTAAAACAATGAAATTGGACTTAATTCAATTAGATGAAATTTTAAAAAGTAATTTATTGTTACTATAAATTGGTCTTCTTAATAGAACCACCAACCTCAGAGTTTCTAGATCGCAATGTCTCAAACACTATTCCATATTTTTTGGGGAAGAATGAAAACAAATAAATCTAGAGAAATTAGGATCAAGCATGGTATTATAACCCCAATATATTGTGTATTTGATCCAAAATTCAACAAAATGATACATGTAATACATGTTACTATAATATTCATCCTTGTATAATAATTTGTTTTTGGGAAAACTGAGAAGAATAGGATTGACTAACGTTCACCAAGCATCATATAACATCAATGAGGGTTCCAAAGGGCCAAAAAATCATCATGGTAACTCTAAGTAAGGGAGAAATCATTATCAGTATTTTCAGGTCTTTTAGGGGTCCTAAAATAGGGGTTCGATAATTTTTAATCAAAATTAAAATATTATAAAATCTCATCGGCACTGTTTCCTTGGAAGAGGCACATTATTATGAAAAATCGTGAACCATCCATACCCATGTGTTAAATGGGATTCATGGTGTATCCTTAATAGGGAATATGGATATACTAAATATACTGTAACTCAAAAAAACCCACTACCTTCAGTTTCATGGCATTCTATGATAGGGTACACAATTTGGAAAAAATTTGCGCCAACCGTGTAGTAGACCTAAATTTTTAAAACTCTTAAAATTTATCAAAATAATCTCTCCAAATGAGATCCAACCAAATCATGATAAAAATATGGGTTATGAATTACAGAAAATTATAATATTATGTTATAATCTCTCCACCATATAAACATTTTTTCCCCGGATTTCATACTAAGAAACTCCCATGCCAAATAGATGAGGCTGATTCTCTCCCATCAGTGTCTCCATCTCCTATGGTGCATGATTATCAAAACATTTATAGCATAGAACATGAACCAATGGTATCATACTCCCATGAAGAACCTTTGTTTCATAATAAAAATTACTTATTAGTTGATTAGTCATGGATAAATTAGGTTAAACTTCAAGATCACTCTAGCACAGAACATGAGATATATCAGACCGATACATTATCAGATGCAATACATGGAACATTTCATGTATCGATGTTAGCTGTGGTAGAATTGTGAAATGATAATAATCCTTCCCAACTTCTTTAAAATCCTCAATAAGTCCCGCAAAATTAAATGCAGTTTTACCTTACATCCCAAACTGTTGATGACCCAACCTGGGTGAAACATTCATGAACACCTAGAAACCAATTAATAAATCCAAAGGTCTAAGAAAATGATAAACATAAGAATTATACATGATTTATATATTCAATTTCTCTAATGAGTCAAGTAAATCATTGATGTTATCACAAGGACCAGGTTTTTACCAATATAAGAGCCTTCAAAAACATTCGACTAACAAGACAGATATATACAAGGTTGGCCAAACCAGACCTCAAAATGGTTCATCATAATCACATACTACTAACTATTGTAATAAGAAAACTAAAGCAACCCCATGTGATCATCCCATTCCCCACTAATGATTATAATATAAGAATGAATCATATCCTCATGAATCATTGTATATTATTCTTTCACGGTATCAAACTATAGATGATATAGAATACTTAAACAGGCATGAGAATCCAATTCATCCCGAAGGCCTCTCTAAAAATTAAAAGTAAACCAAGGATATATATTAGATACTATAGCATATGAAAATCTTTTTAAATAAAAAATATCCTAAAAATTTATACTTCTAAAACTCTCAACTTTTTTATATCAAAAATGGGTATAAATTGTACCAATTTATTTTGAATAATGATCAAAATCCATGTCACATCCTTATTTCTCTATGTATATGGAAACAAATCAATACAATCTACAGAAATATCATCCCACTTCCATGTTGGTACCAGAAGTTGTTGATGCAAACCCAAATGCTTTTTATTCTTGGGCATCACATGCTGGCATGAATTATAACAATTAACACACTCTGAAATTACCCACCTCAAACATAACCACCTTAACTTCTTCAACATTTCATAGAACATCCACTTTGTCCCTAGGTTCACCACACAGTGCGAAATATAGAAATCTACATCACAAATTTATATGATACTAACATAAAAACAAATCAATTTCGGTATATTGGAATTCATTATTTGTAGAATTTTCACATAGAAACAATCTATCCACTATTAAGATAGTATAACATTATAGAACTCATCATCATGATGCTATTCTATAATAATAATTTCATTAAGAATAGATGATAACTAGATAGTTTCTAAAGAATCCTCATCCTCTGATTCCTGGACTCCAATATGATATTATGCAACGAGATCCATCAAGTTATACCCTTTTTACAATTCGTTCGTTTCATGGGTGAGAATATTCATACCCAAAAAATATGCATCAAATTTCCATTTCCCCGTGTTGTTGTATTTCTCAAAATTTATAGTCCATATGTATTCCACACAATAAATCAGGTGTAGATTTATATATTTTTGAGAGAATATATAACTGAATCTACAATGTTATGAAATCATGGAAATACGTTATCAATAATATTAATTCATCCAAATCATAAGTACATTCTCCAAAACATCAATATTTTGTTCATAGAATAGGTAATTATTTTCATGTGGACTAAACTAATAAGATACATAGGAAACAACATTATCATCTTATATATAAACATATCCTTAGCTAGAACTCAGTGCATCACAAAATTCCATGTATCCCTGATTGGATTCTATAAATTTTACCACATGCAAAGTAGTGAAAAGGCATTTCTCCTCAAAAATATAATTCTGACATTTCTCATTCTTAGAAAACATTACTCTATTCTAATTTAAACAACTCATTAGAGAATCCAACATTGAGAAGTCCTTAATGAACTAGTTATAATATCACGACAAATATGATAATCATTGAATCGCGAAGACATTTATCATTTTCTTCGAAGTCATAATAACATTTTTCTTTTTTAGGATCAACTAATATTATTTGTTATGATACCATGTTAACCAAATAAATAATTTCCCAAATCATGAAATCACATTTCAAAATCATGGAATACGGTCATTGATTTCTCAGCAGACACTGAACTATACTAATATGATGCATGTGATCCTCCTTGGACAGAGAGTAAAAAAAAGGATGTCATCCAAAAAGATATCCACAATGGAATTTTAAAACTCATGTAAAATAATATTCCTTAAAACCATAATGACCAAAAGAGCATTGGATGGATCAAATCAAATTGTAAGGAATTCATAATGATCATACTTATTACAAATTTTGGTCTTCTAGTTATCATATTATTTTTTCTCCAACTAATGGTAACCAGAGGAATGATCAATATTCATCAACCAATTCTCCTCATTCAACAAATCAAGTAGATCATCAATCTATAGAAAAAGATACTTGTTCTTTAACATCTCTCTATTGAGATTTTGGAAATAAAAAAATCGGCAAGGTAAACAATCACCCAGAAATAGAAAAGAGATTTGGAACCACCCAGGGCGATACAATAGGAAATATAATTCCCTTATATATAAAAATGTTGAAGTGGTTCTTGAAAAATCTCAATTCAATTAGTTCCATGTGGTTAGAGGTGATAGAAACTAGTTGAGTTACAAACAATTTATCAATGGAAAACTCAACATCCCTTTACCAGTGGAAATCTCGGTTTTTCAAAAGGAAAAAAATTAGTAAATTAAACAACAAATTGAGGTAGATATCTACTAAAATATTACCACTCCATATCAAAATAAAACATTGATATTAATTTCCATAACCCCAGATAAGAAGTTACATCCCTTCTCAACCATGGGACACATTCTCATTGAAATGCATTGAACACCCTACTCAGTGTAGTAATGGAGACCCATCAAAAATGACAATCAATTATGGATTTGTTGGAAACTAGCCAATCAATCCCAAATATTGTGTCAAGATGCTTAATGTTATGTACCAAATACTCCAATAATATTCAAAATTTGATAAAAAGGACAATCATACAGGACTACAGACACTCTATTATCACATCATACAATAGAGTAGCAATCTCGAAAACAGAAGTTAAGAGAAATAAATGATGATTTATAAGATAAAAAATACTGGTTGAAATAAATGAATGAGATGCACTATATTAAATAAAGAAGTCACTAATGATGATGTTATATTAATGGTACCTATCACGGTTGCTGGACTCGTATCTGCTTCCTATGGAAATTATTAAACTACTTGAAGTATCTTTTTTATAGATATATATGGTTGGAAAACTTTTATACATGAATAATTTGACATGAACATATTTTTAAGAGGATTTTATGATATCATGCCACTGAATTGTGTAGAATAAATATTATAGAATCTTTTTATGTTCCTTGAGGATCCACAAGGGCCAGACTTCTTAGGGGCCTTAGTGAAAACTCTATTGGTTGTACTATCTTGGCACACTCGTATAAAATAATTGGTATTATTGATTGTATTACAAGAGGTCTAGAATTACAATTTTTTCAATAACACCATGATAATCATATCACTTTTGTTTTCCCCTAAAGGAAATCACGCTTCTACTAAAAGTGAAGGAATATCCTCATAAAACTTACATTCCAGAAGGTAAATTTCATCTATAGGCTCCCTATCTATCACATTAACATAATAAGGTGTCGTCATCATGAAAAAATAATATCAAATATAATAGGAAACCCCAAATTTATCCTTAAAGAAACATTATTCTCATTCAATACAATCTTATGTTCTACGTGCATGAGATTAGTAAAATAGTTTTCATTCTCTATAGTGGTCATATAAGACTGATAAGTTTTAAAAACACAATATCCTTGGACATAAACATTGAATCTAGATAGAAATGGTCAATGAAAAAAAATTACATCTTTCCACCCTAATTCCTCATAGCTCTTCACCGCCACCATAGTTTCCCACCATCCCCCATTTTTTTCCTTCCATCACGAATGTGGCACACATCAATTTTATTTCATTTGGTGTGTCCATGAATGCACAAAAAATGATCAATAATGCTTAACCATTCCTTATCCACTTGATGTTCATTTGATCCTTTGAACGGTGATAGAATCTTGTAAAGGAACTGTTGAGATCAAATATTTTGGACATCAATATAATGTTCTAGAGATAGATCCTAAAAAATAACTAGAGGTGGTTTTTATCAAAGATCTCACGCAGCACACAAAACCACCTCTAAAAAATTACTATCTACAATAGGGTTCTCCAAATGATGTTTAACATCAAATTCTTCTTGGATTCAATTCACACGGTTTCTCAGATTTATCATGCTACAAAATATAAAAAGGAAATAAGGAAGACATCAAATTTATAGTAAAACTTAGAAACATGAAAAGTAATCCCAAAATATAGAGAATTTTTTTCATTCAGTTAATAAAAATAAAAAATAAGGAAAATACTAAAACTAATCTACAAAATTCATATCCCTATCCAACTATGAAGACTTATGGTCTATTCAGTGAGAGTTGGTTAGGATCTAAATCACAACTTCCTCATAATTCATGACAAGATTTTACAATGACATACTTACATGAAGCTAAAAGATCAACCTAGAACATTGATACAACCTTATCGGAAACCAACTGTAGTACACTTGTAACATGATAAGAAAGTCGGTCCTGGAATAGTCCAATGTGAATTCATGAACCCCATAGGTCAGGAACTATCACATGGAATCATTCCAAATGAATGTGGGAATAGTTTTTCCATAATGAATGCAGATAAAAAAGAAACAATACATTATGAATATCAAACCTAACTCTATTATGAGTAATGAACCAAAATTAAAACATGCATAAACAAGCCAATTTAATAGAAATAAATGAAAACAAATCATAGTTCCCAACTCAAATGTGAATCCCCTTGTACATGGACAAACAGATAGAACCACCTCTAAGAGATCCTTTTCCCTTATCAAACCTAGAAGAGGATAATCTACAAACATCTGAACAAACACATAGGGTGTGATCCAAACACTGGTATAATTTCACCAAATGATTCCATAGAACGATTCAAATATGAAATTAAGCTATTATATGATTTAAAATTTCAAATAAATGGTTTTGGTATCACAAAACATATTTAAAAACAATTCCTTAGAATTGAAAATACAGAAATATATTTTCAATTCATGAATATAATTTAAAATGATGTAAATAATTTTGAAATAATGGAATATTCATTAAATAAAAGTCACATTACACAAAGGGAACATTTTAAAAATGTCTAAAATAAAAACTCTTGTATAAACAATTTATATAGATTCACAAGCCATGTAAAGCAGTTACAAAGTGGAGTATATTCATTTATAATAAAAACAAGAGAGAAACATTTTTATATACTTGATGAGGTACTATATTTCAAGGATATAGTAACCCCACACTAAAGGTGAAACCTCCAATATTTAAATTCACCCCTTAAAGTAATACCAAAGGGGAATCATCCCAATTTACTATGTAATGTTATGTGCTGATAAGATGTTTTAGAACATTTTAAATCATAATGTGTTGCCAAAATAACTCACATTAATTAATGTTTTATAAAAACCAATTATGGGATGATTATTTTAAGATGTAATAAAATACAATTAAATCCCATTATCCATTTAAATTATTAATATTTTATTTAAAAACCAAATAATATTTTTAATAAAAAGTCTTTTTTAACAAGATAAAACGCTAACATTTCAGTCAAAACCATATTTGAGATATTTTCACAAATATGGATATAAAATAAATTCATCATTCGATTGTACTATCTAATTCTACAATTTAATCCAACAATTTAGATTTTAAAAAATTCCATTAATTTCATAAAAAACCCCAACTCAATAGAATTAAGAGTTTTTATAATTCTCGATCAAATAAATTTTAAATACTTAAATTAAAAAACATAATTGTATTTATTAAAAATTAAAACATCACTAATATCAATTTACACACCACAATCCAATGGTATATCAGGATTTAACATTTTCATGATGAACCAAAATTTGACTTAAACCCCCAATTCAATTTTATTATCCATTTTCTAAAAACAACCAAAACTAAAATCCATTTAATTAAAAAATATATTTTATCTAATTCAATGTGTTGAAATTAAATAATTAAATATATGGTTAAGTTGAAAAAGATACCTAATTGAACCACCTACCTGGGATTCTCTAGATCTCGAAGCGCCAAACCTTATTCAATATTTTACATGGAAGAAAGGTAGTAATGGAATCAAGGGAAACTAGGATAAAACCTAGGATTATAACAAAAAAATAGTGGTTATTATATCCAAAAGACAACAGAATGATCCATGAAAGCCTAGTAATAAATAGATAGATCACATGAGAACAATAATAATAAGAGGCCATGAACTGGAAAATGATTGAATGTGGTTTTCCTAGCATTATATCGCTTCTAGGAGGCAAATTAGGGGCCAAAAATACTGCTTGGGAGATCCAAACGAGGTATAAATCATTTTTTGGTTGTACTGGTTCTTTTGGGGGAAAAATAGTGGTTAAAAAATATAAACAAATTTGGGGTCACTTAACATCCTTTCCACAAGGTTTCCTGGGTAGAGGCCTATAATTTAGACAAATCTTGTGAATGTCATGTTCCCATGTTAATTGGGACACATAGTTTTTTCTAATAAGGTGAAAGCATTGACTACTCATGTTACATCCTTGAAAACTCCCACTACCTTCGTTACAAAGGATATATTTATTGGGAACATGGTTTTGGAAAACTATGTGGAAACCATGATGTAGCCAATAAAATTTAAAAACCTTAAAACAGTAGCCCGGATTAACCCCAAATGAGACCCAACCAAGGATTGATAAAAGGATAGATTTAGGAATACCTAAAAAACTAATAGGATGTAAAAATATTCTTGATTTACCTCCTATTATTTTACACTATGTATTTGTTATATACTATTACATAATTTATGGTTGTTCACCACGACTCCTCGTTCATTGATTGATTGTGTACAATTTATTAAAATTGTATTTATATTTATTATTCATAGTAAAAACTATATGTGTAATCATATTTATTTATTTTTATGTACCTGTGATTATCATTAAATTCATTTTATTATAATTTAACTAACTTTGGTTTTAAATAATATGTTTTCTTATTTAATCACGAATTCTTCCTTTGGGGACCACAGGAAATTGATATAAAACCCATTTTAATTCCTTCTATTTTTATGGAATGTTTCTGGAAATCATCTTTCACACATGTATATGATTTCAATTATGTGATTAGTCTTTTTGAAATTATATATTTCTCAACTAGATTGGTTTATGTAACAATATCATGAGATATCGTAGTGTGCGAGCTGTTATCCTAGAAAATAATGTTATGTTAGTGAGGTTGTGAGCCTTGGATTATTCGTATAATTTCATGTTAATGATTTCACCACATTATAATAATTATATTTTATTATTTTATGATCATTTCATAGTCAATATGAATATGAAATAACCTTTTTATTCAAATCATTAAATCTTGTTATGATTCTTATAATGATATGATGGTATACCTAATATATCTCATTTAATGAGTCATTATTATGTTTATCATTTCTGAGTGTTTGTGTTCACCCCTTACTATATCCACATTTCCCTAATTTATGAATTAATATTTTACGTATGGTAATACTAAAATAATATTTTGTGTTATTAATTTATAATTTATGATAAATAATCATTATTTATTTATTATCATCTTATATAGTCAATAAATTTTTTAGAATTTGAGGAGATGAATCGAAATTTATTTGTTAGTGATTTTTCCTCTTTTTATAAAAATATAAACATAAATTTCCATGAATTTTTAGTGTGGTAATAAAATTGTAATCACATATGTGTTTCAAATCATGTTTTTTACGTTATATGTTTTCAAAATTATAACATTGATCATAATAATTTTTCCTCATTACTTTTTGGATATGTTAAAATATTTATGATATGCATTCCCATGTACAATTGTCATAATAATTGGATCTCCATTAATAAAAAATAACTACTCTCAAATGGGTATTAAAACATAAATGTAAATGGGTGCATTCATAGACGGATGTATGTTGTGAATAATTGCAATTTATAAAAGAAAAATCATAATCTTTTATATAATAAAAATTCATAGAAGGATGTGGAATACCAAATAAGGTAGAACAGGAGGTCGTTGAATCGAAATAATTCTATGATGATATTGAAAAATTGATGTTTTAACTGGAATATAGATTATGTGGTAAAAACTAATTATACACATAAATCAAATGAGTTTCTTAATATCGATATAAAATACGAGACAAAATAAATGAAGGAAGTCACACCTATAGTTGTAGAAAATGAGGAATATTATTTGGTTGTTGATGAATCCATGTAGTAAATGATAAAATAGTGTGAAACAAATAGATAATTGAAAAAGTACACAAACTTATTTCAAGAAATATATATATAATAAGAGGTGTAAGTGATCTATGTTGTTTTTTCATTTCAGGAAATTATTTTTCAATCATTTAAACATTCCAATAATGTTTTTACCGAAATAATATAATATTCTTCTATTAGATAATAATAATAATAGACCAACAAATATAGTTCAAAAAAACTCATGTCATTACTAAATGTAGACTATGTAATATCTTTATATATTCATTTCTCTTAAACATGAGGTATGTTCTAGAATAATGGTATTAAACAAAGAGCAATCATTTTGAAATAATATTTTTTATTTTCCTCTTATGATTTAGAATTAGGTAATTGGATTTATGTTAGGACTTCTCATAGGTGTTAATGCAAACTTTCTAATATATTTATGATTCAATGTAAATGGAATGTTATTTATCTGTTAATTTATAGTTTATACATAAAAATAAAATGTGTTAATGATGAAAATAAAAAATATAACTCCTTAAAAAATTAATATACATAAGTGATATAAATCCCATCATGGGAATAGGGAAATGAAGATTCAATAAATTTGGAATAATTTCTCATTTTTATTTTTTAATCCATTATTATACTCTATACAAATTCATTATCACATTAATTTTTTTAAACAAGGTGAAATATTGGATAAAATTATTAATTTATGTTTGGCAGAATCCTTGGACGAGCTTTGAATTTTCACCGCGACTGAACTAAGAAGAATTATTAATTTAATAAAATATTTTGACAAGTTTGAAACATTTTTTTAGTCATTATCAAATTTAATAAATTCATAGGTAGACATTTTAATATTTCATACTAATTCAAATGTAACAATTTTTTAATTTATTACAAGTACGATTATATTTCTTTATTTTAATTCTAATAAATTTATTACTACTTATATATACCTATTTCATGGATTGATTGAAAAATATATTTATATTACCACCCCCATGAGGTACTCCATGAATTTTTGAAATATTAATTTTTTAACCATTTTCTATGGTAGTTTCTTAATATATCTATGTCTATTAGATCATAAAAATTGATATTATCAAAGGGTTATGATTCTAATCTACATTAAATTGATTGAACCAATAGATTGATATATTTTCATCATATTTATATGAGACATATATTTTATTTTATGATTTGAATATCCTTAGAGACTATTAATATCCATATAAGAAGACACATTAAAATTATATATATCATTCATATAAAATTTATTTTGTATAATTGGTTGTTTTTTATTAAAAATTTATATGAGATTTTTGGAGATATTTAGGAACATATTTTTTATTTTATGGAAAAAAATTAATTTTTCTTGATCCATTCATTATTAATGACGAAGGATAATAACTATTTCGGATTGTTATCTATTTAATCCTTTATATTTTGAAAAATTAAAATAATTAAAATGTTAAAAAATAGATTAACATGGATATAAAATTTCTAAACACCTTCCCTATTATTGTGATAACCATTAAAATTACTATTAGAAGGAGTCTTATTATTGGTATTGTGTTTCTATCATGATTTTAATTTAATTTTTTTGAGACTTGTTGTTATAAGCATTTCATTTAAAGAAAAAATATTTTCACAAGAAGATAGATTAATTACTACATTAATTATTATACATTACGAAATTTGGGGATGAAAAATTAGTGTTCATATTTTATGAAGGAGAAATTTATTCCATAATTTGTTTATCATAACTAAATATCATGAATTATACATTATTCATTTATCCTCCCATTGTATACATAAATTAATTTTTCCCATTATTGGCCACCAACCATTATCATCAGAGATAATTGAACCTAAATATATGATCTATTGATGTTTGTGTGATAATATATAAGTAGATATATTAAATACATGAATGATGATGAAAAAATCTCGTATACATGATATTTAAAATAATTTAGTCTACAAGTTCTCAGGTGATAGTTAAACGAATATTATTTATCTAGGAGCATTAGTTGAATGCAAAATAATAAAATGTCTAATAATATGAGTAGAATATGGTAGGGGTCTTCAATTAAAATTATATTTGAGGCATTATCGGAAGAACCTTTGTTTTTATCAGTTATCTACTTTTTTAAATCATGGTGATGAATTTATTTTTATTTGTATTTTATATTTAATATTTCCCATGTTATATGAGGTAATATTTTTAACATAATGTTCACATCATTCATCATGGAAAACAATTACGTGTATGTGGGGATTTTATGAAATAAATTTATCAATATATTTTCTCTATATATTATTTTATAATTTTTTTCTTGTGTATTTGTTGTTTTTTATTCATAACCAATAGAAAAATAATTAATTTTTTATTTAAAATTGTTTTTATGAATTATTTTTTTATTTTGGAAAAAAATTATCAATGGTAAAACCTATAGTGAAATGGTATTAGGTCCATATGTAAGGCATCCCGTTTAATATGTAAAAATTCTCATTATTAGAGAAGAATAATAATTTGAAAAAATCCATATATGGACATAATAATTAAAAATAATAGACATAATACATTAATGTAACCCTTATCCATTCATATATAATTTCAAGTTGATGTGGAATTCCAAAAAGTCCATATAGGGTCTCCATATGTGGAAGTAACTCTTATATTTTCACTGATTAATGTGTTGAAGTATCTGTCTTCTCACGTAAGAGTGTTTTTTGAGAGGCCGGAATTTCAATAATGTTACTAAAGCATATATGATACAAAAGGATCTAATCGATTATGATATTTTGGAGTTTTATGGAGTTTAATACATAACAAGGATCATCACACATTAAGTATATCAATGACTAAGAAATTTTCAATGTTCATGAATCATTTAAATACATGATGAATGAAGATCACACTGTTTAAGAGAATAAATATGTAGACATCAAATATAATATGATTTTAGGGTAATATTGAGTTGTGGTAAGTGTTATTGGGATGTTATGTATTTTTTATTACACAATAGAAGAATAATTGGCATCCATTATAGAGATTTAATTATAAATCCATTTCAAAAAATGCATAATGAATCGAAAAGGATGACTTGCTAGATTGAATGAATAATTATTCCACACTATGAATTTGTTTCTATGTTACGGACTCATATAGTGAATAAAAAAATTACCATAATATATATATATAAGGAAGGTCATGATGAATGATTTTAGGTGTTTAACAAGTGATTTCATCAACTTTTTCTAGATATATAGTTTATAATTGTTTCATAGAAAAACATGATGACCTGAATCATTATGGTTTTGAGAGAAGAAAATTTTAGATTTTGAATTGAAAAACGATATAAGGGGATACATAATAGAGATATTAGTAACTAATTACTAAATTAAATCGATATGTATATTTAATTTAAAATTCCAATCTTTTTAGAATATCATGAGATCATTTGAGGATGCAATTTACTCATTTATGAATTCATACGAGGAATAATTTGATCCTACTTAATTGGAGGTTATAAATTAGAATATTTAATTTGAAAAGGAGTTATCCACCACGATGATCAATTTAGATAATTGAATATTTTTATCATCTTTCATAGTTAACCATGAGGAGATACATAGGTTTTCTTCCCCCCTCCCCCCTTTTGATTATGTAATCACGGGAAACCTGCAGAAGATGATAAATTTCAATTAAATAATATTTTTCATTATTTCTCAATACTTGTTTCATTATGTATATTCCCTCCTTTATGATGTCTGGTTTAACCATGACTGAAAAACACTCAACAATGGGTTGATAGACTCTTCAAAGTGTGTGTGATTCCTAAAAGATGATATTTACATCACATTTATCAATAGTACTTGCTCATAGTTTTTATTAATGATTAATATTACCTTGATTCAAATCAAATTGTATCTATTATTCAACAAGTGAGTGTATTAGATATAATTGGATGAACTCTTACGTGATGGAAGGGAATGAGATTATGAGATCTAATCCTAGTTTTTCTGTTTTGTATTGAGATAGTACATAATACATCAAATACTAGTAGAATACTATTATTATGAACTTTAAATAAACTTAGGTATTTTCAATTCATACAAACCATAAAGAATTAATAATCTAAATATTTCTCACAAAAATTTATCATACTAATCTCAAGGATGTTGATTAATTGATTTCAATAAATAAATAATATCCTTTAATGTTGATTCCCCTGGCATCCTTTCACTCATTGAAAATTATCATGTTAACACAAAAATAACATTTAATGTATTTTATTTTAGTTTATATATGATATTCATATTATCGAATTGATTTTGATGATTTAATAATTTTTATGAATATTTAAACTAGTAATACATGTTTCTGATGGGAAACCCCTCACACGTTGACAATACTAAAATTTTAGGGTCATTGTTAGTTTGAGAAATATATAAATTATAACAAAATTTAATATAAGAAATCAAAATCATTGGATGGAAAGATAAAAATATTATGTATTTAAAAAACCCATCTGTGACATAAATCAAAGTTTGTGGTGGTATAAAAAATATCGATCAATAGAAAGAAAATTTTATGACCATAAGATTTTTATGTTGTAAAATTGTGTTAAAATATGATTTTTTGGATTTTATGTTTCGGTGAGTGATAAAAAATTTCATTTCTCATGATCATATTATTTCAGATATTTTTATGATGACTCTATTGTACTTGAAATTGATTTTTTACCCTAAGATACATGTTTTGTTGAAATTAGATTAATTCTAATATCTAATTAATAAATAATTTTTAATTAATTAAATTATAATGTTGTGGTTAATGTTTTATTGGTGATTTATTTTTAACAGTGATTTGGATTGAGATTCAGTCTTATCAGTTTAATTTTGAATACATAGATTTTCCATGGTGATTTATATTCTCGCATTGTGCACCTGAGCTGAGCTCAAGACCCTATTTTCTCTTCAAATTTATTTTATCTTTCTTACATTAATATATTTTCATTTTTATTTTTTCATTCTCTTACTTGTGTTTTATTTCTATGAAAACCATTGAGGTATTCACTTCATTTATGATGGAATATGAAAGGGGGAGGGCGGGAGATAGAGAGAGGGAGGTATCATTGTGTTTATCTGGAGATATGTAGAATACATATCTTCATTGGGAAACTGGGATGTGTGATTGTGTTTTACAATTTCGAGGGTTCATCATATAGGTATGATAGTATTATTTATTTCTTATTGGACCCTATATATATATTTTTTTAAATATTTTAGGTTTTATTGGGATAATAAGGTTCCTTATTGGAAATATGAATAATTATTTTAGGGTAAACATGTGTTTACAGAGGATTATAGGGGTTTATCATTTAGTTAACCCAATCACATAACATGTTGTTTCATTAACACAATCATCATGATCTTCATATTCTATGATGAAATGAAATTGAGTACCAAATTATGTTTGGCACCTGAAAACATTATATATAAGGATTCCAGAGGTATGGATGAGTACTTTGGGAAACACCTCATAAATGGGTAAATGGGTTTGTAGATTATGCAACCAGAATCCATGTGCAATGAAAAACATGTAAAAGTAAGAAACCTCATAGATGAAATTTAATATCCCTGTGTAGTACACTAGAAGGTACCAAATATGGTATATATTCCATATATAGTGATGAAAATCCATGTACATGGGTTTTACATGCCACATATGGATGAGGTACATGCATTGGAGGACACAAAACCCATTGAGTGTTTTCAGTGGTTTTACATATTAGTTATAAAATTGGAAATTATAGGTCCCCATCATGAATTTATTTTCATATAGATCATGATGGTGAGATCATTTTAGAATTTAGAGGTTGACAAAATGTTCCCATACATTGGGAGAATGTTTTTATAAGTATTTCATTTAGGATGGGATTCAAAATCCTCTAGTGGATATGGTTATGAGCTAAAAAGATCGTGTGAGTGTCATGGGCTTGGTCATTAGAGTAAATTGAGCATTATATAGTGTTCAATTTTTATGTACTTCGAGTAGTTCTTGATTTTGGGAATCACGAATATATTGGATACAGTATTTTTATACCTATTATGTGAGGTTTTTGTGGTCTTATTTCAAAAAGCATAACTAGTGTTCTTGATTGAATAAGGTGAGGCTTAAGGAAGAGTTGACCCTATGATTTACATGTTACAACAAGGTTCTATGGAGTTATTGAGATAAGTTTAAGGAAATCACAAGGATTCCCTAGCAGGATAGTTTATGAAAAAAGTGAACAATGGATCTTTTTTTTGAGTGTGGAGAATTTTTTTCCAGAATAGTGTTTCACTCATTACCGTATCAGGGGATTTAATACCGCATTCTGGGTTTTATATCAAAAAGTATTGTAATATAATTCTATTAAAGGGATTCTTCATGATGTTTTGTTTTTGTACTAAGGGAAACATTATATGGATTCTATATTTTGAGGTGGTTATGTGGACAACTAAAAACAACGTTATATGAATTATATTACTTTTTAGGCCCTTTTAATGGTGTGTTGTTGATTGAGTTTCAATGGGAAATCAGATACTATCTCAAAAGGGGTATTTCATTGGAAGATCGTGGCTTGCAAACTCTTATGGGTCTATTATCTGATGTATAATATCCAGTCCTGTATACCATGGTTAAAACTAATATGAGTTAGTGATACATATAAGATTAGGATTATTAGATAATTATCTTATATGGGAAGAATGATATTCTTAAATGTATTTTTAACTATATAAAAATACCATCATAGGGTAGGGCTAGATTTCTTATGGTGCATATGCCCTAGATTTGAAAACTCCAATGAGGGAGGAAAATGGCCTAGCTTAGGTATATGACTAATTATATCCAATATGTTGGAATAGTCATGTGATATCAGGGTTTGGGTCATTTTATGAGGTATAATTTATTTCAATAAACAAAGGTATTGTTATTTTCAGAGGAGTATTTAATCTAGTATACCTAGGTGGGATTGGATCAGTGTCTTTGATAATTATGAGCGTATTCTGCAGTAAACAATCTCAAATATGGGAGGTTCATAAGACCAATTATGTATAGATTGAGTTTTATAGGATTTGTATATTAGTTGATGTTATTACATGACATGATCAGATAAACTTCAGTATTGGTCAAAGTATGATTGAGTCTATTTGGATCTTCAATAGAGCCTGATGATCGAATGTAGTTAGGTTATTTATTTTTTCTACTAATTTCCATTCCATTTTTTGTATATGTAGTGTGTATTAACAAATCACAATCGGTTTTAAGTTAGCCATATGGGTTGGTCAATTAATATTCATTTCTCACCTTAATACATGAAAATCAGTACGCATACATAGCTTATGTATAATTTTAGTTTGAGAATAAATATTAGATAAATAGGGATAAAGACCAAGATTATGGGATTAAGTAGATCCACTTATGGGGAGTTTTTAGATCATGTTTCTGCAGCAAGAGAGTTATAGATACTTGTATGGTTGTATGTCTTGGAGTGTATAGTGCTACATTAAAAATTAATTATTTATCTTTTTTTTATTTTAGCATATTTAGTCCATAAGTGGGTGATTAGTTTAAGAATTTTAGAATGAATGATTATTTATGTATGCAATATTTCATTTTATTATATCATTTGTTTTTTATTATATATATATTTTCTACATTCCGTGATATATATGATGCTTTTATTATTTAACTATGATTATGCACTCTGATATATGGGGTATATTATACTCATAGTACCACCTTAGACGACCATTACTAGTCTATAGATGCTGGAATATAAGGAGCAACACAAGTGGTCATTTGTGAGACTATTTTAATTACAAATTTGAGTGTCTCAGGTCAGGATGTTTCAATTTGGTATTAGATATTTCATTTTATTTATGTTTTCCTATTATTTGGGAATTGATAGTTTGGTTATATTGGAATGTTCCAAGTCTTGTCATGAATAATCATCTTGTGAAAAAATATCCCATTAAATAGTATAAAGTACTAGTAAATATGAATGGGATTTAATTTATTGATATAAAATGTTGTGGTTATTGTTGTCTTCACCCTGTGTGACCAACATGATTTTTGGATTTATTATTTGTTGGATTCATGAATTTTTTGCGAATGTTATGAAGCTAGTTACGTATTTGATTCATGGACCATTGTAAAAAAGAGGATTCTCATCCATAATTAATAGTATGTATGATGCTAATGATATATATAGGCAGACTAGTGTTATTTTTACCACATACCATATAATCACAAGTATAATGTGTCAAAAATAGACCATATGGTGTTTTCCCATATAAGTAATTCATAACATCCGAATGGGATATAAAATCATGTGTACATACATTCATCATATAGAATGACATGTGTATCTATAGTGATGTGGTATTTCAGGATTATTATATAGTCCCATGGGGAAAAAGAGATTGATTAACCCTAGTATGACACTGCTGTTTTTGACTCCATTATAATAAACCCCTTTGTGGTGGTAAGTATTATGGACCAGTTATTTATTTCTTCTGAAATAATTTATTTGATGTTTTTTCAAATTTATTGGAAATACATTCCACTTATTTGAGTAATATGGGGAATTTTACATGGAATGAATCTTCATGGATAATGTAGTTTTCTGTGAAAGAATTTTATTCTGATAAGATCACAATTATCGTGGAGTAGACATGTACATATATAATCAATGACAATAAATTCCCTAGTTGGAAGATGAGGGTTTTTCAATCATTTAACATTTTGGGTTATGAAAAACAACTTAGTGGGAGGTGGGTATCTAATATTTTGTGTGGTGTTGGAGAAGGGTAAAGCTAGTAATGAACTGTATTTTACGACATATATGTGAATCCTAACATTTCGGAAATATTGGGTACCCTAAGACCATGGTATATGACAACTTTGTTTGGGTATAACATACATTTATTTTATCATAGGAATCCCAAGAGTGGGTTCAGACTGAGATTCATGGTTTCTAGGCGGTATGAAGCATTGGAATGAGGTACACAGTTCAGAAAAAGTCACATGTGGTTAAATCGTTGTAATGGAATGAGAATCAAAATTTCATGGTTTTATATTTAATGAAAATTTCCCTGAGATAAATCTATAATAAATGTGTGGAATTAGATTTCACATGATTTCATTGTGAGATTTAAGGGAAATATTTGTTGAGTTTCTGTCTACAATATTGGATGTAGTTTTAATACATGGGTTGGAGAAATATTAGATTATAATCACATGGAAGGATGTTGGATGGAAAATATTTGTGTGTATATATTGGGAAGAATAGAAGTATATATTTTTTTAATATGATTTTTGGTAGTGATATGAACCATTAAAACTCAAATTTATTAGAATCTTTTTTTGTGTTTTAGGTGTGTTTTTTAAATTTATTTGTTCATAAATTTTGTGAGTTTGATATCATGTAAGAGTTTCATTGTAATTCACTCTACCATGGGAAGAAGTGTGGTGGTTGTCATATACTACATGAAATTACCTTATTTTGTAAAGGTTCTGTGTGTTGGATATGAATAGTGTATGTTTTTTTATCCACTTATTTGTGTTTGTTTTTATATTGAGGAAACCGAAGTGGTGCAAAAAACGTTGACCCACAGTTAGTGTACAAGGAGAACTGTAATGATATCCTTATGGTGGGATTACACAATAGTCCATTAGAGGATGTGATCCCCATTTTAAATAATTTTTTTGAGCATAGATATTTCTATTTTGAGTATTCTTTGGATAAGAACATAATGTTTTTAGGTTGGAACTGATGTGTAATTTTTTCCACATTCAGTGATTGATTTTGGTTTTGGGATGAGATTTTCCCACATAATTAGATATTTCTTGTATGGAAATACTTTGGACAATATTATTGTGTGGTGTATCATATGGTTCATAGATGAAAGTCTCCCATGTTGGGTGATAGTTGTGGGAACTATGATATTGATCATAGATGGTCGAGATAAAACCATTTATATTGATTCTCTTATGAAAGAATGATATATTGTTGACCATTGAGGATTCTCATGGATGAGAATGATTATGGTAGGGGGGTTTTTTCCCTTGGGTTTTTATGAGTTTTGAAAATGAGGGGAAATATAATTTCATGTCCATCATATTCCTATTATTGAAAAAGTTGTCATTTTACAATTAAAATTATCGCGGATAATATTTTAGACCCATTTTTTCATGTAATAGGTTGATTACACTATTATATGTGTTATGTAGTAATACAATGTATTGAAAGTAATAATATGATTTTATTTTTAATTAATTAAATATTACATAATAGGAGAAAGTATGTTCAATGATATTTTTTAAATGGTGCTTGAAATTGATATTTTTCTCCCTGGTTTAGTCTATAATATATTTTTTCTCAGGATAAATTGGAATTAATCAATAACATATCCTTGGATAGTGAAACATTTCTTTTTTTTTCTTTTTTTTAATTTATTTTCTTTTTTTTTGCTTTTTTTATTTATCCTCAGTCCTTAGAGAAAACATTAAAATACCCTATTGGATTCCCTTATTCGACACTAATATATTGTAGTGAGAGTGATGGAGAGAGGGAGAATGGAAAAATGGAAAAAGTGGGATGTTCAACCATGATTACTGGGAGGTACTGGATCAGATTTCAGTTGTTAAGAAGCATGGATATATGTGAATCTTTAGTTGCTCCACCTTATGGATGATTGTTTTTAAATTTTTTTCATCTCCATCCTTATAGATTATATTTTAATCATTTAAGTGTTTATTCATAGACATGATACTCTTAAAGGGTTGATCTATGCTTTTTGTGTGAACAAAAGGGGTTCTAGAGGATTTTATGGTTTTCAATTTCAAAAAATATATCAACGAATGATTTTTTATTAAAAACATGATTTGTAATCCATCTTTTTTGGGAAGAACTAAAATTTACAACTATATTATGTGTGTTCCATGATATTACTTATATTTTTCATCAATGGGTATGGTTGGGTACTGATCCAGACACCCTTTGGGGGTTCATGGCCATGCGGGTTACATGAAAATTCCACATGTGGTATAAGTGGTTTGAATAAGTCTATTCCAAAGAGGAACACTAGGCAAGGCAATGTGTGGTATTTTTTCATGTACCCCTTATACATTTTAGGCCATGTGATGGAATGTATCTCATTATAATTTGGTATTATATGACATATTTAGCTAATAGTCACACCATTGAGGTTAAATTACCCATTGAGTATTTTTAACGATTTTATACACTAGAGATAGAATTCATGATAAAAGGAGCCTATTATGATTTTATTTTCATTGTACATCTCGATGGTAAGATCCATTCCCCAAATAGAGGCCATATAAATGGTTGATTACATTGTATTTAATGTTTTTGAAGTATTTTTTAATGATTTGGATTAAAATTCCTCCAGTGGGTTAGGTTGTATACTTAGTGTCTTGAGTAAAAAATATCAGATGTTTGAAAATATACACATAAATATGACAAGGTGGCCTATTTTGGTTTCCATGGTAATGTTCCTAATCATCTAAACCTATGATATATTGGATGGATGAATTTTATCAATATTTTCTATGGTTTGAGTGTTTGAGGTTTTCAAAAACCCATTTGAGGTTTTAGATTTGTTGTTTGAGGATCCTCTCGGTTGAGCCTTCATGCTAGAATGGTGTTTTTTTATGGTTGTTACATACATATGCTATTGATTTAATATCATACCAATGAATGTGGCTCATAAGGATGCCATTGATTTTTGGTTTCTGTTCAAGGGTCCAATGAATTTCACTATAGGATATTGAGAATTACCGTATAGAATGTATTATCTAAAGATTCCCTTTTGGGTATAGTAATTCTTGAGGAAAGGTTTTATGATGGGAATGTTGGATGAGGCTTTCATGTAATGCCCTTTCCCCTAGTTCTTCACTTTTTTGAGGAACACCTTATATGGATTCTTTATTTTCATGCGGTCATGAAAAATTATATGAATCGCCACTGTAGTTATTCCTATGATTTTGGATTCAATTTTGGATCATTCTTGATTTTGGATTTGAGTAGTAAAACAAATGTTATCTGAGTGGTTTTCATTCAATGTGGGCATGTGACAAACAATTATTCAACGCCCTGATATCTACTATGGTGAAGCTGGTTTAGTATATTAGGGTAAGAGTTGATCTGGTTCTATAATACTTAAAGCCTTATTTTAGAATGATCGTACTCTCATATGAGAGGGAATTTATTTTTATAGTGGTTATGATCTATATGAGGATACTCCTATAGATTATAAAATATCTATTTTAGGTATATATCCATAGATTACGAAACAACCATTTGGGAGGTCTCTCATACAAACTATCACTATCATGGATTGGATATGAGATGTTTTTATCATCATATGATTACCTTGACGCAACTTTTGATGGGGGGTAAAGGCCTATTAACTTACAGGGACATGATATATGTTGATTCATTGATCATGTGGTATATCGATGTGTGTTGGGATTTGGGTATGAAATTCTTAAGGGATAATTCCCTGGTAAGAAAAATCCTATAGAGGAGATCCATGATACCTATTATATATATATATATATCATGGGGTTACCTATGACTTTTATTATTGATTGAATGATTACGAAATTTTATTTGAAAAACTATGGGTTTGATTGATTTTGGATTGTCTAAATCTATATCTGTGGTGTAATATAAGGATCACTGATTATTTTTTAATTTATTTTTTTACCATTTATTTCTCAACTATGAATTGAATTTAGAATAATCATTAACATATGAAAACATGTAATATGTTTTACGATTTGGAGGCCTACTTAGATTCATTTCTCAACCCTTCTGCTTGGACCTTAGTGTGAATGAAAACATGTCTTACGATTTTAATGTGCGAAATGATTTATAATTGATTGGGTGAAGTCCTAGTACTAAATTATCTAGAGGGTCCACTCTTTGTAGAGTCTCAAGACTTTGAAAGATCATCTATAATGTCATGGAGGTTAGGATTTAGGTATGATCCTCAATTTAAGTATAGAAATATTGTTTTTATATATTTCTCCATTATTTATTCCATTACATTAGGTATTCCCAGTGGGTGAATGGTTCTTTTGTGTTCGTTATTTTCCATGTTTTAAATCAACATTTTATTTCACTATAACATGATTTTTTAGAGTTTTCTTATCTATTATACATACACTATGTTTTATGATGTTTGGAATATTTATTTGTAACTATGCACTCTAAAATATGAGGTATATATTCATCAATGTTCAAGATTATACACCCAATTTATTTTAATAATAATTGGTTTAAGAATAGGTGAAAATGTGTTCATTTGGTAAATCGGTTCAGTTACTATTAAGAGTGCTTCGGTAAATGATGTTTTATGAACTACAACCAAATTATGTCAAATTATGTTCTCATATCTCCTATAATTATTCTCATCTCCACTATCTCAACTACCCAACAATAGAGCCTTCTTATTACTGAAATCTCTCAAAAAGTAATCGTTTCTTTCACCAAGTATCATTTGGATGGTTTTGGTTATACACCCCCAAAAGACAAAATCAATGCATATTTTTCCTAGATAAGGAAAATATATTCATGATGATGAAAAAATATAATACAAATAAATAAATTTTTCTATATCCAAATCCAGTCATTTTGTACTACACATGTAGTCATAAATCGTTATAGTACATTCATTATCCACATGGTAGAAGGAAGAGTCCCATTGAACCATGAATAACACTCAACAAACATAAAAATGTGTACATAGGATGGTGTAACACACCCAACATTCCCCAAAAGTCATACCAATTAATAAAAAATTATGTTAATGTATCTTATCAGGATTATTATAAACACTATATCATAATGTGTGAGGTCTCGTAATCATACATAATACTGACACCAAATAATTGAGGGAGAGGTATCATACCAAATATCATACTAATACAAAATAAGTAAAGAAGTTATATCATTGAACAATCACACAAACTATTATATCAAAAACAAGAGGCCAGTTGTAAAATCCCGACACGGAAGCCAATAAATTGGTGCTCCGAGACGGTTCTCCACAAGGCCTCAAGCACGCCTCCCCGTATGCCAGATGTTGCGACTAGCTGCGAGGGCCTAGGGTGTGATAGTTGGGAGACTATGCCCTCAAACCAAAGTAAGAAAACAACAAAAATAACTATGTATCATACACATCGGAAAGTAAACAGAGTGCGGAAGTAGTAAAAAACAGAAATAGAACTAGTTGTAATAGTAAAATGCTGTAAAAGCCCAAACAACTATGCAATATAATACAACAATGTTCACCCACTGGCCAACCATACAGATAAAAGTACAAATTAAACTGAAAGAAAATATAGAGGGCTCTACTACTAACTCTGAGCCAATCCACATACCCAATCTCTAAACACTGTCAAACTACTACAACCCGATCAGTAGAACCACTCGAGAAGCTCCAATCCATCATGAAACACTAGGCCTCAGCCCTATCCACCATGAAACACGTGGTCAACCAAAAAATTAGACTTAAGGTCTACATGTACACTAAGGTGCACGTGTAGGGGTGAGAAATAATATCACTAGGGCACACTCACAAGAAACCTATATCTAATCTGCTAAAAGTGTATGCAACAACAATGTTCCCAGCCTAGTTGAAACATAACGAAAGGAAGTAAAACAAACGTGCAACCACAGTTGAACTCAGGGTATGTAATCCATGTTAACTCTGAATGTTCCACTATGGATTTCCATATCTATTTATGTACACTTGTATAGTCCCATACCTATATAAATATATATAAATATGAATATTCATGATTAGGTGATTAAAATAACAAGAAACCACATCATCAATCGATCCTTGGGACCATAAGCCCGATCTCCTAGACATCCTGTGCTAGGGAATTGATTTGTACGTCATGCCACTCAATCCATGTATAATTAAGTCGATCTATAGGTTCGTAATCCCATCGAAATGTAACTACTTTGGCCAATGCTAGAAATAACCATAATACAAAGCCTTTGAGTTAGTTTTCCAGGTATAACATAAGAATACACCACAGTGAATATTCAAAGTAAATATTTTCCTCAGGCAAAACAGAACCTTGCCCTTAGGCCTTTCCCTCATGAGAATTAGTGACCTTTCCCTCAGGCCTTGCCCTCAAGCAACTCGGAAACCTTGCCCTCAGGCCTTTCCCTCAGGCCTTGCCCTCATGAGAATCAGTAACCTTGCCCTTAGGCCTTTCCCTCATGGGAATCAGTAACATTGACCTCAGGAAAATTAGTAACCTTGCCCTTAGGCTAAAATAGTCATTCCCTCAAGATATATATCTCCATTCCCTCAAGCAAAATATCCACATGCCCTCATGCTAAACGAACACTTGCCATTAGGTTAAAATAACTATACCTTCGGGCCAACCAGAACCACGCCCTCAGGTTTATCAGAACCATGCCCTCAAGCTAAACAAAACACTTTCTTCAAGAGAAAGTAACTAGGACATTCCCAAATAATAAACAATAAATTTATATAAACATTTTCTCAAGAAAAATCGATGCACAATATAATCATGGCATACCCTCGGGTATCCTGGACCAATAGCTAAATAGAGGAACGCACCCCCGTGGTGGTCCTGGATCCAAGCATCGATCCAAAACAACAATTTTAACTCATCATTATATTATCTATGCAATTCAATATATCTTTCAGCAAATCCCTCAGCCATACGACACCCCAACAATGGGTTTGTAGCCCAACGATACCCAAAATCAATGCAATAGTTGTAAATAATCATCAGACCACCTACTACTCAGGAACAAAAGGCAAAGTAGGCATCCCAAAAAACAAGAAGATGCCCCGTATCAGGTACAACAACCACCGACTAGGAAGCACCTCTATTAACCACTATAGGAGCAACAACCCATGTCAGATATAAACAAATATGTGTGGGTGGCCCGAACACCCAACCCAACAATACATCCAAAGCCCAAAGGAATCAACAGTTTGGCACGGGTTCTAGGTGACACCTTATCACCATCTCTACACAAACCCGACGTAACAACTTAGGGTCAGTCAAACACTGATCACCCCCTGGGTCTCTCAAGTAAAAAACAGAGGAGGCATCATACTCAGGACCCTCCAGGTAATCATGAGTGAAGGCATCCAATGTGGGATCCTTAGTGAAGAGTAAGGGAGGAATCACACTCCGGATCCTCAAAGGAAGGAAAACATAGGAAATTCATAACACCAGTCTTATCAAAGGAATATCCAGAGATATATTCTACTAGGGACTCCCTAGGTTAGCACACATGTAAAGGCGTCCCTCCAGGAATCCTTGGATGTGTCTGGTCTCATAGCCTCATAGGCCAGAAGGGAACATCTCACAGGGGTAATGTACTCTAATGAAATGGTTACTGGAGATAGCTCACATCACATCTCCTATTAATGGTGTCAACTAAGATGGTCCGAACACCAAACCTAACAACCTTGCCAAGTCTCACCCTCAGGTGATGACTGGGCTCGATAAAAGGAGGATGAATCCCCTCAATTTAGATACAAACCCCCAAAACCCCATTTATTTGAACTTTAAATGTAAAAATGAGTCCACCATTGCAATCTACGTTGACAAATGCTCAGAATAGAGTACTCACATGCCCAATTATGACTTCCAGAGCCCAAGATATCCCAAAATTACTATACTAGAGCAGTACATGGCCAGAGCACATGGCCAGAGCACATTGGGCCTGCCTGTGTAATAGTACACAGTGTGTACTATACTGTACATGGCGTGTAATATTCAAAAAATGTCACACCGTGTGTATTTTCACTAAACCACATGCCCAAGTACCACTACATGGCGTGTACTCAACGTACACAGCGTGTACTTTAAAAAAACCCCTAAAAACCGTATTCTATTCCACACAACCAGCCCCACAACCACCCTCTACACGTTGTGTACTCAAGTACACGATGTGTACTTATGGAAACATCGTCTTCCCTAAATATGAAGAACACACAGCATGTTCCCTTGGGACACACGCCGTGTTTACTGGGTTTTCCGACGAGAGATCCCTAAAACAACTGATTCCCCCGTTTTCACCCCCGAATAAACAGATCGAGCCCCATGGGTATACAAGCAAAAAATATAAGGCTATAAAAACATGAATTTTTTTTAAAGGAAATCTATGGTTAAAACATAAATGTTCCTACCTTCTTGTAGAAATCACCAAATCTTCGGTTGATTTCATAGCTCCGGGTTGCCCTTCGCGGAATCAGCGCGTCGAGAGATTCGAATCGACACCCTTTTTTCCGTCTATCTCTACCTATTTATTGATTTCCAAAATATCTCATGGAACATGTCCAAGGAGGAGTTAATATTGTTCATGCACAAGGATGATGAGGAAGAGAGATTAAAGAGAAAAATAAAGAAGAAAAGAAGAAGAAGGAAAAGGGGTACGGGCCAGCCCCAGCGCCTGACATGAGTTTATGCCTTCCCTAGGCTAAACTCCCCTTTCCAGACTCAACGACATAGACATAATCATAATCAATCAATACATTTAAAAATTACCACAAACATAGTTGCGTGAATAAATTAATATTTAATTAAGTAATATAAAATACTAAATGATCCGCCAAAATTCAAACAGCTCAGATTTCCACCAAACACATATTATAGGGTAATCACCTTATTCTGGGACCAACAGATTCATCAGAAAAATTATCCAAGATTAGATGGTTTGGGAAAATGACCATATTACCCATCTCGAGCATCCAACAAAAAAAAATCAAATTTCTGCCCAAAACTGCAGTCCGAACAAACATGGGTTCTTACAAAATCCCTACCATAAACCTTCTCTTCCCCGAGAAGACCAGTGAAAGGAACAAGAGCCATGCTACTAACCCGAGCATCTGAAAACCAAGAAATATGGACCATCCAATGACCAGACTTATTGAATTAACAACCAGTTTCTATATAGAAGACATTCAACTATGCCCGATCTGGTACTCCCCACCATAGGAATACCCTTATCACCATCTTAAGAGAAAACTCTGAGCTCAAAAGCTCCTAGAAAACACCGAACATTAACCTAAACAAGGAAAACCACCCTAAAAGGGCATATGGTGCACTCCCAATCATATAGCTTTCCTTACACCGCTCTGAGAGCAGAAACAGAATATGATCCATAATAAATAGGGATAAACCTTAGGAAATAAAAGGAGCTCGATGTAGGTCCAAAGCTCTCTCAGCATACTCAAGACGAATCAAGATAGAGCATGACTGTCTCAAACAAGAGTACACAAAGAATTAACCGAAGGCATGTCCATCTCCCTTTGAGCCATACTAACATCCCGCAAAAACTCAACCAGGATTCAAGCACAGGTCGACCTTTCTCACAAGGCCTCACAATTGGGTCACAAGGTCCAACCACCTAGCTCAAAAGATACAAAATCTCTCACAAGAATGAAATGATTATAATGACCAATGAGATTCAAAACCAAAACACAACCTACAAGGGCCTTGATCCTCTCCGAGGATCCTCATAATGAACTACTCCCTGGAGTTCATAACCCAAGCAGAAAAGAATCTTTACTGACACTCATCGGGTATCTATATAAAAAAATACTAAAAGGAGGCCCATTTCACAAGAAATGCCTTGGTATCTATCAGCATCATACTCAACGATCCGACTAGATAACCACAGACCCAAAAAACAACACCCAGTAAGGGTTAAACAAGAAGGCATTACGTGCCATATCGACCAATTGGGGTCACTGCAGCACTTGTGCACAAGGACTGAGTCATCATCCTCACACCAACGCCACAAAATAGATCCACATAACATGATATCAGAGTGAAAAGTATGTGTAAGCAGACCATAAGGTCCCAGTCATCAGTAAAACACACACTAGCAGGCCTATTTGATGTGAATCCAATGTGCCTAGTATGACGCATCGGACGCCTCTTGCCTTTGCTGGCCAAGAGTCAAAATCCATCACTGGAATCTTACTAATGGCCATGATCCAGATATCTATAGTAAATCAAAACATCACACAACATTTTCATCGCTCAAGGAAAAAATCATATACAACTATAACATCGCTAAATCAGAATAGAAATCCCCAACGCTGGCAACCATGACATCTTACCGGAACAAGTGTTCTAGACGCACCAGCCCGATATCGATCACAGGTTCTGACACAGTCTTAATACTCTTGCCTACCATATCCCAAATAGTAAATACCAGGAAATAAAACTCCTTTGACACCACTTTGTAACGTCCAGACCCGGAGGCCACTAAACTGGTGCTCCGAGCTGGTTCACAATAATGCCTCAAGCGCGCCTCCCCATATGCCAGAGGCTACGGACTATAAACGAGGGCCTAGGGTCTGATAGTGGGGAGACTATGTCCTCATACCAGAGTAAGAAAACAGCGGAAATAACTAAGTATCATACATAGTGGAATGTAAACAGAGTGTGGAAGCCGTGAATAACTGAAATAGAAGTATTTGTAATAGTAAAACGCTGTAAAATCCCAAACAGCTATGCAATACAATAAAACACTATTCACCCACTGGCTGACCATACAGATACCAGTACAAATCAAACTGAATGTAAAACTACAGGGCTCTGCTACTAACTCATCACCAATCCACATACCCAATCTGCAAACATTGTCGAACTGCAGCTGCCTGATCAGTAGAACCACTCACAAAGCTCCGCTCGATCATGCAACACTGGGCCTCGGCCCTATCCACCATGCAACTTGTGCTCAACCTGAAAAACAGACATAAGGTCTACACATCCACCGAGGTGCACGTGCAGGGGTGAGAAATAATTTCAATAGGGCACCCCAACAAGCAACTTATAACTGTGCTACGAAAAGTGTCTGCAACAACAATGTGCATATCCTAGCTAGTACACAACAAAAGGAAGTAAACTAAACATGCAACCATAGTTGAACTCATGATATGTAATCCGTGTCAACTGGGAAAGTGACACAATGGGTTTCCATATCAATATACATACAAATTAATATTCCTATACCTATAAACACATATATAAATTTGAATATTCATGATTAGGTGATTAAAATAACAAGAAATTACATTAACAGTCGATCCTTGGTTCCATAATCCCGATATCTTGGACATCCTATGCAAGGGAATTGAGCTAGACATCGTCCCACTCAAGCCGTGTATCATTAAGTCGATCTCTAGTTCCGTAATCTCATCGACAAGTACCTACTTCAGACAATGACAGAAATAACCATAATACCATGCCATTGATTTATCTTGGCAGGTACAACATAAGAAAGCACCACAAGGAAAATTCAACGTATACATTCCTCTCAGGCTAAACAGAACCTTTTCCTCATGCCTTGACCTCAAGTGAATCAGTATCCTTTCCCTTAGGCCTTTCCCTATGGCGAATTAGTAACCTTCCCCTCAGACCTTTCCCTCAGGCCTTGCCATCAGGCGAATTAGTAACCTTTCCCTTAGGCCTTGCCCTCAGGCCTTGCCCTCAGGCGAATCAGTAACCTTTCCCCCAGGCCTTTCCCTTAGGAAAATCAGTAACCTTTCCCTCAGTATAAAATATTAATTCCCTTGGGATATATATCACCATGACCTCATGCTAAATATCGATATTCCCTCGTGCTAAATGAACACTTTCCCTCATGCTAAAATAACCACACCCTCAGGCTAACCTGAACCACGCCCTCAGGTATCCTGGCCAAATGGCTAAATAGAAAAATGCACCCCCAGGGTACTCCTGGATCCATGCATTGATCCCAATAAAACAGTTTTAACACATCATTATATTATCTATGCATTTCTAGATATCTTTCAGCAGAGGCCTCATCCATACGACACCCCAACCATGGGTTTATATCACAACAGTACACAAAATCAACAAACAGTTTCTAATAAACATCAGACGAGCTACAACTCAGGAACGAAAGGAAAAGTAGGCATCCCAGAAAACAAGAAGAAAACTCGTGTCAGGCTCAATAGCTACTGACTAGGAAGCACCTCTCGTAACCACTACAGCATCAATAACCCGAGTCAGATATAAACAAACAAGATTCAGGGGGCCGAACGCCCAGCCCAACAATACATCCAAAGCCCAATGTAATCACTAGTTTGGCACGGGTTCTATGTGACACCCGATCACCATCTCTACCAAAACCCAACATAAAAACTCAGGGTCCATAAAAAAATAATCACCTGCTGGTTCTCTCAAGTCAAACATAGAGGAGGAATCATACTCGGGATCCTCCATGTAAACACACGTGAAGCCATCCAACACAGGATCCTTAGAGAAATGTAAGGGAGGAATCCTACATGGGATCCTCAAAGGAATGGAATATTAAGAATTTCATAACACTGTCCATATCAAAGGAATAAGCAGAGAGATCCTATTAGGGACACCCTAGGTCAGCACACATGTAAACGCATCCCTCCGGGAATCCATGGAAGTGCCCGATCTCACAGTCTCATAGGCCAGAAAAGAACATATCATAAGAGAAATGTCATATAAATAAAAGTTTACTGGAGATATCTCACAGCTCATCTCCTATTAAATATCTCAACTATGTTGTTCCAAACACCCAACCTAACAACCTCACCAAGTCTCACCCTCAGTCGATGACTGAGCTCGATAAAAGGAGGATGAATCCCCTCAATTAAGATAAAACCCCCCCATAACCATATTTATATGACCATTAAATGTCAAAATGATTCCACCATTGAGATCTATGTTGAAAAAATCTTAGAATCGACTACTCAGACACCCAATTCTGACTTCCAGACCCCATGATATCCCACAATTACTATACTGGAGCAGAATATGGCCAGAGCACATGGCCAGAGCACATTGGGCCTTCCTGTGTAAGAGTACATGGCAGGTACATTACTGTACATGGCGTTTAATATTCAAAAAAATGTCACACCGTGTGTCTTTTAACTAAAAAAGATGCCCAAGTACCACTACACGACGTGTACTCAAAGTACACATCATGTACTTCAAAAAAACCCTAAAAACTGTGTTATATTCCACACGGCCAGCCACACGGCCACACACAACATGACGTGTACTCAAGTACAAGGAATGTACCTATGAAGAAGCCTTCTTCCCCAAATATGAATAACACATGGTGTGTTCCCCAAGAACACACGCCATGTATACTGGGTTTTCTAACAGGAAATACCTAAAAACGCCCGATTCGCCTGTTTCACCCCCCGAAACAACAAATCGAGCCCCATGGGCATAAAAGCTCAAAATATAAGGCTATAAAAAGTTGAAAAAATTTGTTTGAAGGGATTATATGGAAAAACATAAATGGCCCTACCTTTGGGTGGGAACCACTGAAGCTTAAGTTGATTTTACGGCTCCCGGTTGCCCTTCGCGAAATCAGTGCGTCGGGAGCTTCAAATCAGTACACATATTGCCTTCTTTCTCTACATATTTCTCGATCTCCAAAATCTACCTTGGCACATGGACAAGGAGCAGTGCCTATGGTGCATGCGCGTGGAGGAGGAGGAAGAGTGATGAATGAGAAAATGAAAGATGAAATGAAAAGGAAGAAAAAGGGGCTCGGCCCGGCCCCAGCGCCCGACATGAGTTTATGCCTTCCCTAGTCTAACCTCCCCATTACAGACTCAATGGTGTAGAAAGAATCTTAATCCATATCTCTTTTTAAATGTTATTAACAAATGAAATTGCGTGAATAAATTAATATTTAATTTAATATTTGAAAATACTAAATATTCCTCCAAAATTAAACAACTCAGATTTCAACCAAACTCTTATCATAGTGCAAGCACACTATTCTGGGACCAATGGAGTCATCAGAAAAATTATCTAAGATTAAGTGGTAGGAGAAAATGTCCATTTTACCCCTCACAAGCATCCAAAAACTGTAATTCAAATTCATGCTGAAAACAGCAGTCCAGAGAAACACGGGTTCTTACACAACTCATGTGTATCGATTCACTAGAAATCCCTATCCTGATAGCACACTTCCCAAACATCAGAGATATTGATTCATAAGAACATAATATTTTTATATTAATGAAATATGTAATTTAGAACAACAAATGATCCACATTACTTAGAATTTCTCATGATCAGAATCAAAAATCAACTGCAAGAAAAATTCACCAAGATAGAAAAAATTATGACAATGAACTACCACCACTATGGATATCCACAACCAAGATTGAATTCACAAAATATTATTATTAGGGTCAATTTACTCATATAGGAAAAAACAAATCACATTGATACCATAATCATACAAACAATGGAGTAATGAATTCACTCATATTAATGAAAACCCATGAAATCACACATAGAAATCAAAATATGGTTATAACTTCTTACATAGAGAATCAAGGTGAAAATTAATGAATGAAAATTTTCTAATTAATGACCAAACATCTAGAATATAAAATCTTTAAAAACCATAAAAATAGGGAATAATCATTGTTATGTGGGAAATTTTTGGAGAAACTAAAACTGAGGAATAATAGGGAATTAGGAAAACCTGACGAGGGTATTCATGATTGATGAAATTTTGATGAGGGAAAAAATAACGCTTAGTAAACCTAAGGATTAAATGACGTCCAAAATGATAGAGGATGGTTTTTACTTGTGTAGTGGAGAAAGAAAAATGAAAATTATATAAGCATTAACATTAATATCAATTTAAATAAATTATAGTTAACCCTTATAGGAGGTAAAAAAGGGTGTGACCATTATTTTCATTTCACAATTCGATTATCAAGGTTTACATTATGATATGACCCAATGTATAATGAATCAATGTATCTATTTTACATTAAGATGCTAAAACAATTCACCTTTACACTTCAATGTGACTATGTACCATACACCATAATGTTTTGCATCATGGAAGAAAAAACACATTTTTGTAATGGCCATACTTTTTATTTAAGAAAAATAATTAAATAAGACACCATCCCATTCCATAAAAACACAATTTTTATCATTGGCCCCTATATGATATAGATAGTTTTCCTTAAACTGTGAAAATAATCCCAATTATTGAACAATGACCTCTACCAACACCTCTAATAGTTATAAAATAATAATATATATGGATTTATATAATTTAAATAAAAAACATCATTAAATTATTTTAGAGTTAGAGACTCTACCTAAATAATTTTCATCCTTAAAAAGAATCTCTACATCCAAGGAAAAAATCAATAAAATGGGATCATTCATATGAATCATGCTCAAGGGTATCATCATAAATTAAAATATGCTACCATAACACACATACTAGATGTATATAATTCACCCATAGAACCAATTTTTGATCAAAAATACATGATTGCATCTACTGTAAAGGCACATTAACCTGTAAATAAAAATAATTATTTTCTATCAAAAGATTTGGGTCTTGCTCATACTTTTAGATGTGAAAAAAATAAAACACATCATGTATATGCTAATTTATTATAAGACAATGGATGTAGTAAATTTTGGTGTGAACACACTAAAAAACATGAATCTGCTAAACAAATGTTTTAAATGCTTCCCATAATTTACCAAATAGAAAGGCCCCAACAAAGGAGATGTAATAAAAATACCCTGTCACCCATGGTGAATGGAAATCATTATCACCACTGGTCATCATATAATTTTCCATGATTTGAGTGGAAATCTAAATCATCTTGACCAACTATATCCACTCGATATGTAACAACCCAATATTTAATCAATGAAATTACCTTATTAAAAATATTTCCTGTTATAAAAACACATAATATTACTTATATAACATAATAAATACCATATAAAAAAATAATTAGTGAAATAAAAGTTATCTCTTGATGTTAAAGAACATTTGCTGATGAAATAGTAACTTGACCTTTGAAATTCTAATATAGCCCATTTGAATAGTAAAACTTCCAATGTAATTGTAACCTCACCAATGAAAGGATAAATAAAATTTATCAATATTATAAGTGAAAATATTGTATAAATATATCATTTTATATGTAAATAAATAATCAAAGAATTATTGATTAAATGATGGAATTATTATAAGTCATGTATATTTAATTAATTTCTTATATTAATTTTATAAATTAAAACAAAATATTCATTCATAAAATGAATTAAACAATTATTTCTTTTATGTAGTAGGATTATAAAATAATTTTTTTGGGGTATTAATTAATTTTCCATTGTGTTATAAAATCTTTTCTAATTTTAAATATTTTATTTTTCAAGTAAATAATAATTTAAATTTAAATTTAAATTTATCATATATAGAAAGTTATTTTCATAATAAGGTGTTCATTTTGATATTATAAATGTTGATAAATGTTTATGGTTAATTTTTGGAATTTTTCTCAAATACATGAATTTTTTATGAATAGTGAAATACAATAATTTACCCTCTATATACATTTTGGGTTAAATAAAATATTCTAAACATCATGGATGATGTAATAACCATTGGATAATACTCACAATAAATATTTAGTATTGTTTGTTATAATATTTATGACTATTCATAGTTTAGAGAAAAAATAGTAAACTAATCATTAGAAGAATGGGAACCCTCACCACTCCTCCACTATATATACCACACATCATTACCTTGCCTCCTAACACCTCCCATGCCTTGTGAATAGTAAAAATTATTCTCAAATATATATCTAATCCCCTCCCTCAAGTATATGATCTTCATGTTTCATTAAAATTCCAAAACCTTTCCCCTAAATCGGCTCTCAATGAAGATTTATTCAAGAGGTAAACTGCATGTTTTATTTCTATTATTTTCTTTCAAGTTCCTTTCTTTCTATTTCATCCCCCACAAACATTAATCCAAATGTTATGATAACTAATATACCTAACATGTAATGAAATTTTGTTATGATAGTATAGTAATTCATCATTATCTCTCCACTCCCCACCTTTTATACTATAAAGGAAAACACCATCCAAGATGTGTTAATTTATCACATTCAAGGATGACGAGTTTTAAATTTCTATTACCATATCCAATTATGGTCCTCAACCCATTATTATGGTTGAACCAAACAATAATATATTTATTATATATTAAATAATGTTCTTAAATATTCTTTAAACATTATATTTATTTATAAAGAAAAATGTGTTCGTTGTGATTAAAAATCTTCAATTAACCAAAACAGTTATCATTAACGGTTTTATATAATGATTCATATTCACTCTAAATAAAAAAATATTTATAACCATATAATCTTCTAGATGTTCACTAAAAAAATAACTCCAGTTATGAACAACCATTATCATCTTACATTATTATCCTTACATGTATATTAGTAATCCAATCTTGATAACCAAGGAAAGAGATAATCCCAAACAATGAAATTGATCCTCATAACCCATCAAAAAGGTCATTAATTAACATAATATGGTTATAATAAATCGTAAATATGTAGAATAGGATCATTAAATATTAATTTATCAATTTAATTTTTTATCCAAGACATTAAGATCAAGTGAAGGACACCATCCACTACTACAAAAAATGTCCTATATCAGCGCTCAAAACAGGCTTTAACAGTGCTAAAAAGGAACTGTAAATCTCAATGTTAATATAGGGGGTCCCTTTTATCAACAATCTGAAAAGTATTGATAAAGGACCCTTTTATCACTGCTAAAAAAATCTCTGATAAAATAACCCTTTATCAGCGCTTTTTTTAGCGTAGATAAAAGGGACCTTTATCATTGCTTTTAAAAAGCACTGATAAACATCAAAAAAATATAAAAAAATATAAAAAATTTAAATAATGCAGTGATAGATTTTATCACCGCTTTACCCCCTATTAGTGCTAGATGGTCTCCTGTGTGCAGCCCTTCTCACGAATCTGCACACGCATGCACTCCCTTTACATCCACCTGAACTCGAACACACAACCTCCCCCTTTCGCGGCTGCACCTTTACAACTAAGCTATTTCATTTTTTTCTCTATTTAATGATATATCTATTTATATATATAGTTATATTTATTTCTATATTGATATATATTCATATTAATATTAATGTATTTATTCATATATTATTATATATATTTATTCGTATATTAATATATATATATATATATTACATATAATTTTTTATCCGTATATTTATTTGTATATTAATATATACTTATAATATTAGTTTTAAATAAATTTATGAAATATATTTTTTATGTGAGTATATAATTAATTAAATAAATACATACATACATATATACAACACATACACACAAAGATATAAACACACACATATATATATTTACGAATAAATACATATATGTGTGTGTTTGAAAATACATAAAATGTTAAAACGACCATTAATTCTAATCCAAAATCCTTTTTCAACTCTATATCTAGTCAAATTTAAGAAAATGAAACAGTCTTGCATATGATATGTGGTACAACCCTAATGGACATCTGAATCAGAAGTTATACTTGTTTGAATGATTAAAAATCGGTGTATCCCGATTAGAACTCTGTTTTTGAGGCCTTATAGGCATTTTTGGCCTTGAAAAATGTGACAGAATAATAGCTTGGGTCACAGGAACATAGATCTCATTGCAGGCTTCGAGTTCATATGATATAGAGATCAAACGGACACCCGGATCAAAAGTTAGGGCCATTTGAACTCTGAGTTACATTTTCAACATATTTTAGATATTTTATTAATTGTTTTGATTTTTTGTGACTTCAAATTGTTATTAAATGATTTATAATAAATAATAATTAGCAAACTATAATTTAATGAGAATTTTTAAAATATTTTAAATATATTTTCACTAAATTACTTATATATTATATGTGACAGTCTATTTATATAGAAAAAAATCATATTTATAAAATATATATTATATTTATATAAGAATAAATATACATATATAACAATAATTTATTTTTCATTTATTTTTTCTGAAATATAAATTTCCTCAGCACTGATAAATCCCTCCTTTATCAGCACTACTAAAAGAAGCTCTGATAAAGGGGTCCCATTTATCAGCGCTAAAAAATGCGCTGATAAAGGGGGGCCTTTATCCGCGCTAAAAAAGGTGCGGACAAAGGGGGTCCTTTATAAACAATTTTTTAAGTGCTAATAAAGGCCCCCCTTTATGGGCGCTTTTTTGTAGCACTGATAAAGGCCCCCTATATCAGTGCTTTTTTTAGCGCTGAAAAAGGGGTAGCACTTCCCTTGCCTGTTTTTGTAGTAGTGATCTAACATAAGGTAAGGGATTCTATCTGAACATCCATTAATCCTTTGGGTTGCTATATAAATATTTTTAATCAAATAAAGCTATCATTTTTATAATGTACATATTATAAATTATTTTTATATTATCCAAAATAATGTACCAATTTCCATTCATCATTATATTTAGGGATAGACATGTTTTTAATTGGTTCCCATATCAATACATCTTGAAAATAAACTCCGTTTAATGAAACATCCCAAATCCTTACCTATTTTCATGTACACAATATTATCTATTTTTATGACACCATTAATTTTTTTAAAACCACTGTTTTGATTATGAAAACATTCTTGGATCAATTATGGTTCTATATAAAGGATTATTCCATTTTATCTTTTTTAAATATGTTTTAATTCTGATGTTTACAACGTAATCTTTTTATATTGTAATACTTTATGTTGACATCATATTTGATGATATATTCCTCTACTACACTATGATAATACATGCATGGAGTAATTACTTTACATCATAGAAATTTTTATGATACTACCATTTTTATGATTTGTGACATGATTATGATGCCCAATTCTTACCACGGTTACCACTGTGATTATGTATGATTCTATATGTGGAAATCATAATCATGAACATGATAGGATGGGTGTTCCCAAATATAACTCCAATTCATTTGGTAATGTTGAGTCACATGAGATATTATGCACAATGGTATTGGTAGTTAGCATTTAATTGTGATACCATGGGCAACGGTCTACCTGGATCACCTTAACTAGTTCTACATTATGTGAAACAATCCTCTTTGCATGATAGTCATGTTTTATGTTTTTTCCTCATTAATATGACTATATATTTATATGAACAATATAATATATGTTATTATTTCATATGTTCCATGTTTTATAATTTCATTATATCATACCTTATAACATAATTGCTAAAGCATTATTCTATGTTTATTCTGTTAATGGACTTTTTAGATCATCCCTTTTTTCACGTTATCCGAGATTATGAAGATATAGAAGGATAATGTAATTTAGGATATCTTAATGATGATTTAATAATGAAATTTTTTACATATTACCTGGTTTCATTTTTATGTACCTAGCCTTCCAAGACACTAGATATTACAATCCTTTTATTATAATATGATGATCTATTATGCTAAAAACCCTGTAATGATATTTTTAAAATGATAGGGTTTTTATAATTGGCATCATATGATGGTCTATTTTTTTATATAAGTAATTGAGAATTTTAGTTATAACCTTATGAATGAAACTAAATATAGAAAAGAATACAATTTTTTTTGTAATTATAGAATAAGTTCTTGTAACACCCCAAGCTTCTACGGTACACTTCTCTTTGAATAATGTGATAGTGTGTGTTGTTCGCAACATCGAGTTCTAACACACCACAACCAATCAAACTAGCCATTATAAATAGTAATACCTACTTTTTGAAATTATATATATTTTATATTTCAAAATGGACTTCATTTTTGGATTCGGAATATCGAGATTATCCTAAGTTGAATTGTTTGTATTTTTCTTAGAACTTCCAATTTTTATGAATAGTGAAAAATACTTAAAAACAACTTTTTCAATCAAAATAATTTATAGTGATAAATTATATTATTGAGTGGGAAAAAAGCATAATTAGAATATATTTTTACCATTTTATCCAATGGTGTTCATGATAATTAATTTCACTTTGAAATTCGACATAAACAATTATCAATCTTTTGATATATATTGTTTCTTAAAAACACGCTATTTGTTGTGAAAGCGGGAATTAATTATAAAATTAATTAATGAAACATATATGTTTGGAATTTTGTAAAATAGACATCATTTTTGAATTCGGAATATCAATTATAGCTTAGGGTGAAATTTTGGCATTGTTCTGAAAAACTTCAATTTTTGATGAATAGTGAAACTACTAAGTGGTAGTTAAAAAACTAAATTTTTCATAAAACATAATTTTACCACTTTTGTGAATGGAATTTCGAAAATCCGAGATACACGGTTAATATCAAGAAGTAAAATGTGGTTCAATGAGATGAAAATAATTTTTGGTGAATAGTAACATTTTACTTTTATTTACCGCGGTTAAAAGTAAAATAGGGTAATTAAGGGTAAAAATGATATTAATATTACCATAACACATGTCCTAATTCTATTGGACAAGTTTATCTCGACCAGAAACAACCTTAGGAATAAAATATTATCATTTAGGACCACTTGGATTAGATTAGGACATTTATTATTATTTAATTCAAAGAAGTGTTAAAAGAGTTAAAATCAAAGTTTATTTACTAAAACAATTTTAATATAGTGTTATACATATGATAAATTCAATTGTAAATATTAATTAGAAAGAAAATAAAATTTATTACATAATGATATTTTATTTATAATTTTTATACTTTAAATAATTTTATTTATATATAACATAATGATGATGCAGTAATTACCATAATTATGAAAAATTAAAATAATTGATATTATAAATTCCCAAATAAATATAATTTGAGACTTTTAATGAATTAAAATAATTTTATAGGCTAAAATGACATGTTAGGATTGATTTAATTAACTTGGGTTGAAGTAATCATTCTGTTATGAGTTTTACAAAAATCAATTTTTGAATAGTGTCAAAATTGACATAAAAGAGTTTTTAAAACAAATATTATATTATTAATTGATATTAAATTCATAAAAATCTAAGGTTAGGCCAAGAGACTTATATTATGATATTCTCATCATTAATGGACTACTTGGGGGTATCTTGGATGTATATATTATGTTTATTAAATATATATTATAAAAATACAAAGTGACATTGTAAATGTCGAACTAATTAACTAAGAGTTAATACTAAAAGATAAGGTTAATAGATTAACCCAAACATTTCTAAATTCTATTGGTTGAATGGTTTTCGACCTATCCCCACCTTATCCTTTTAATAGTCATATTTGGAGCCATTATAATTCTAATATTAATTTATTATAAATTAATATTTCTTGCTTTTCCAAAGGTGCCCCTCAACCCTCTTATAATAGGGCACTCCTCCTTCTCATTTCTTCACACCTTCAAAGCCTTTTGGTTCGGCCAAACTCTGCACAAATACTCTCCCAACTTCCCTAACTTCAACCTAGAGGCCTTAGTTTGATCAGAAAACCAACCTATGGAGACCTTTTGATCAAATCAAAATGAAGAACCCGAAGAAGAGGTAATGATTTCACCACCCTTTTCCAAGTTCCTTTCTTTTACACTTCTTCTTTCTTTGTTATTACCATTCTAAAATAAGAACTCCAGTATCATATATATACTGTGATTTTAATATAAATATGGTACAACCATATTCAGTATTTTATCCACCCTTTGAATAACATTTCATCATACGTGCGTACGTACGGCTTACCGTCTCCACGTCGTGGTGTAATTGTTATTCAATATATTATTATTTGGATGGGTATAATAATGATGTGTAACTCATGTAAATAATAAATATAACATGATAATGATTCTGTATATAAGATATAATATCAACTTATATATTATTTTAATATCAAAAGAATGATATTGTCGCTCGTGCGTACGTACAGACTACTGTCTCCACGAACGCGATGAGATTCATTCTCCATCGTATCCATTCAAGTATAATTATCATTTTATGATTTAAAAATGATGTTTAATGACTTTATATCATTATAGATATGAATCAGATAAAACCTATCCATAAAAAACACGGCTTATGTAACAAAACATATAAAAGAAAACGAGTAAGTTAACACCCGAAACGACGATAATTCTAAGATATTTTTAACAAATCAATGTTAAAAGATCATATATGATATCATATTAATATATATTATTCTTGTATAATTTAATAACAATTATTTCACCATTATACAAGAGGTTAACCTACCCCAACCAAGGAAAAGTAAAAGTTTAGGGTTATTTCACAATCTCTTCATTATCCGAGGTTGTTTATACGTAATAATCTACTGGGATCTCTTTATCATCAACATCCATGTTTCTTAAAAATGTATTTCAAAACATTATTACTATTTAAAAAGTTTTTGGTTAATGTCATTTATACCCTATTTTGAATTTTTATAAGAGTTTTATAAAGGAATCTTTCAGTCGTTTTCCAAACAAGGTGCTTTTTAACCTTTTCGACAAAATTAAGGTAAGAAAGTTTTTTTAACTTATACGGCGGGTGCGGTTATTTTCCGCCGTTATAAAATCGTCGAAGCTTCCCTTACAAGCTTATAAGAATATTTTCAATGAAAATGTTTTATTTTATAAATATATGACTCTTAAATTATTTCAAAAATATAAAGAGATATTTATCTAAAAAGAGTTTTGATTTCATCTATGTCAACATCCTTTGATGGATTTTATGCTTATTTGTAGTTGATTTATTATGATACAAAACTTATATATTGTATTTGAGGTTTTGTGATATGTTTGACTATGGATGTGCTATTTTTATACCATTCATAGTTTATGATGAAAGTATTGACAATTCATATGCTAGTTTTAATATGAATTTTTATGTTATGTTTAAACTTTTTCATATGGGAATGCATTGGACTTAATATGTGACGGGTGGAGCCCGCTATAGCTCCTCGATGAATCGGTAGGTCTCATGAGACAAACTAGTGTCTTGGCACAAGGCCTTGACAAAATATTATTTATATTCTTGGCACGAGGCCTTGGCTATGTGGTTATGATAGTCTAGCATTATGCATTCCATCATTATGAAAGTTGTTATTGATATTGCATGTGATTATTCGATTAGTAGAATATCCATGTGAATAAGTAAATGGCATTATTTTATATTACTTTTTCCATACTGTGATGAAGTTTTAAATGGCTTTTTTTAGTTATACATTGCCTTAAATGTTTATGTTTATTTTTTAAAGTTTCTGCTATATTGTTATCTTTACTAGGCATTTGAGCTCACCTCTTTTCTATGTTTTATTTTTCCCAGGATGTGAAGAAGTATGTTATGAATGACTTGAAGGGATAGTATGTGGGGATATGAGTGTGGAATATGGAGACTATGTTGTTGTTGTAGTTTTTCACATTGTGATGTAATGTAAAAATTGATGAATATATCTAGTGTTTCCAAGGCTACTAAACTAATCGGTCTTTCAAGATTTTATCTTTCTTGTGATCATGACAATGTAATGTAATAATGCATAAACTCTGGGTAACTAGGGTCGGGGCGTTATAGTTGGTATCACTGGATGTTTAGTACAAACCTAGGAAGCTAGATTTCAATAAACTCTGATTAGAGCACGTAGACCTAAGATGAACTTTGAGGATTAGTATAGATGAACTTCTTAGAATTTTGGTATTGTAGAGATTTTGTGAGTTTTCCGAGAACTACATCCCTTTATAGATACGAGCAGGTAGAGGCGGCTCTGGAACAGATGTACCTAGGGGTAAAACCCAAAAACACCGCTTTCAGCTAGACTCGAACGAGAACTGGTGCATGACAATGGGCCTTGCTGCACTCTTGGTTACGACACTCCCTGGGGATATTGTTAGGATAAATCTCATTTTCATTACAAATCATTATGAAGGGTTTATGAGTATATACTTCCTCAAAGAAAACATTTTTATTATTATGGATTATATCCATAAATAGTTCAATTTATGTTAAGTATTTTATAATTATGGGATTAGGTATTTTGATTCATAAACTAATCTAGTTTATGACATTGTTTAGAAATGGCGCCTATTGGAAGAAATGGATACTGAATCAATGCACGCACTCCATGTAGGGATTTCCCTCCTGCTCAAGATAATTACAGTGGAGCTAGTGATGCAACTGGTTCCGATCAGCTAATCACCATACTGGGACAACTCACTCAGGTTATGAATAATAACCTTACCCGTATGGAGGTCCCTGATCCGCAGTGTGGAGGATCAATGTTAGATCGATTCATGAGGCAACAACCACCAATGATAAATGGGAGTACAAATCCCTTAGTATCTGACCAATGGATATTTTCCCTAGAGAAAATATTTCAGGCTTTGGGGAGTAGTGAAAGGGAAAAAGTTATCATGGCAGTTTACTGCCTCACTGGAGATGCTGATCAATGGTGGTCATTGATTCAAAACACAAACTAAGATGACTAAGTATCAAATATGGAATGGAGGGAGTTCAAATATCTGTTTTTAGGAAAATACTTTCCTCACGACCATCGATCAGATCTGGAAAGGCAATTTCTGAGTCTGAGATAGAAGGAGGATGAGAATGTCGCAAAGTATGAGGCTAACATTACAAGGTTAGCAAGGTATACTGGAGATTATATAAGCAACCCAAAGAATTAATATTGATCGTTTATTTGATGGGTTAAAACCATTTCTCCATCGAGCATTAGTCTCACAATCCTTCTCGTCGTATGAAGACATTCTATCATGTGCTATCAAAAGCGAAAAATAATTCTCTATGTCTTATGACTGTAAAGCAAAGCAAGAGAAGAAGAGACCTGCTGATCAATATGTGCATGGAAATAAGGGGAAGAAGGGAAAGTTTGAATATCCATCCTGTGGTAAATGTGGTAAGAAACACCCCGATACTTTCTTGAAGGGAACATGAGTCTGTTACAAGTGTGGTGAAAAAGGCCACCAAGCTCGTGATTGAAAGGGGAAGAAGGAAGCTACCAATGTTCAGTGCTAAAATTGTAGGGAGATGGGGCATTATGCAAATGAATTTCCTAAGAGTCAAGAGAGCTTACCTCAGAAAAGGCCAAGGGATCAAGGCCAAGCTTATGCTATCACTACTGCTGAGGTAGAAGCTCCGAAAGACGTGGTGGTAGGTAATTTAATGGTTTCCTCAAGTTTAGAAAATGCATTATTTGATTCTGGATCATCGCATTGTTTCATATCATCCCAGTTTGCTAATAAAATTAGATATTTTCAATTTTATTTAACAAGGGAGATGTCAGTTAAAACTCCTAAGGGAAGTATCATTGCAATAAAGTTTTGTAAATCATTCCCCATTAGAGCACATAAATTTTCTTTATTTGCTGATCTCATCGTTACACCAATGATTGAGTTTGATATAATTCTCAGTATGGACATTATTTCGGACTATGATGCAAAGATTTGTTGTAAGAAGAAAGAAGTTATGATTCTTGATGATAATGATAAGGAACAACTAATCTTTAGAGCAGAATCCTGACCACCTAATTCTTATTTAGATCCACCCCCAGTAGCTCAACTAAATTCAATTATTGGGGAGTAAGAGAATGAAATTACTATGGGTGAGGAAAGGAATGTTCAAATAGAGGATGTACCTATTGTGAAAGAATTTTTAGATGTATTTCCGGATGATTTATCTGGACATCCTCCAGAACGAGAAGTTGAGTTTTCCGTTGATTTAATTCCTGGATCAAGGCCTATATCAAATACAACTTATAGAATGGCTAGTGTAGAATTAGTCGAACTAAAGAAACAACTAGAGGAATTGAGTAATAAGGGATTTATTCAACCTAGTGTTTCTCCATGGGGAGCCCCTGTTCTTTTTGTTAAAAAGATATATGGATCTATGAGCTTATGTGTCGACTATAGGGAGATTAATGCCATAGCAATAAAGAACAAGTATCCCCTACCTCACATTGATGATTTATTTGACCAACTGCATGGAGCTTAATACTATTAAAAGATTTACCTTCGATTCGGATACCATCAGTTGTGTTTGAAGAAGGAAGACATACCGAAGACAGCATTTCGAACCAGGTACGGGCATTACGAGTTTACTGTAATGCCTTTTGGATTGACTAATGCACCCTCTATATTCATGGATCTGATGAATATAGTTTTCAAGGAGTATCTAGATGAATTTGTGGTGGTATTTATTGATGATATCATGGTATACACCAAATGTTATGAAGAACTTGAAAATCACATGCGCATTATCTTGAAGACACTGAGAAGGCATGGATTATATGGGAAGTTTAGAAAGTGTGAATTTTGGCTTCAGGAGATTTCTTTTCTTGGCCATATTGTCTCTAAAGATGGAATATCTATTGATCCTTCTAAGACCATGGAAATCCATGAATGGCCAGCACCTACGATTATAACTGAGGTACGTAGTTTTATTGGTTTGGCAGGTTATTTTCGACGTTTCGTCCAGAATTTTTCCCGATTGGCTAACCCATTAATGAAGCTCAAACGTAAAGGGGTTAAATTTGTTTGGACAAAAGAGTTTGAAGAATGTTTCGAAGCACTGAAGAAAAGATTATTCAATGCTTCTATATTGACTCTACCATTGGGGAATGATGGGTTCGTTATTTATAGTGATGCATCTAAGAAAGGACTTGGTTGTGTCCTTATGCATAATGATAGGGTTATTGGTTATGCATCACGACAGTTGAAAATTCATGAACAAAGCTATCCTACTCATGATCTCGAGTTAGTAGCTGTGATCTTTTCTTTGAAGATATGGAGGCACTACCTCTATTGTGAAAAATGTGAGATTTATACTGATCACAAGAGTTTGAAGTATATTTTCTCACAAAAAAAACTCAACATGAGGCAAAGGAGATGGCTTGAATTACTCAAGGATTATGATTGCACGATACACTACCACCCGGGGAAGGAAAACAAGGTGGCAGATGCTTTGAGCAGAAAAGATCATGGAGTTTTGAACAATATGAAAATTGAAAGGGCTCAATTTTCATGGATCTAGTGAAGATGGACATGGGAATAACCAGGGAAGGCGAAACATCAATTCTTTTTCAAATGTTTGACAAACCATCTTTACTAGAAAGGATTAAGAGTTCTCAGACCGACGATGAAGAATCTAAAGGAAGATTAAAGCTGTGAATGATGGGAGATTGAGAGACTTTGTGTATGAAGATGGAATTTTGAAATTCAGGAAGAGACTTTGTGTTCCCGATTTACCAGATCTAATAAGGGAATTGTTGGATGATGCTCATTGTTCCAATTTCTCTATACATCCTGGGAGCACCAAAATGTATAGAGATTTGAAGGAACATTTTTGGTGGGACAACATGAAGAGGGAGATTGCTGATTTTGTGTCAAGATTTATGGTTTGTCAACAAGTGAAAGCTGGAAGGCAACAGCCTGGAGGAGTCATGAAACCTCTTCCCATACCAGAGTGGAAATGGGACAATATTACAATGGACTTTGTCATGGGACTACCAAAGACTCCTAGATGGAATGATGAAATATGGGTTATTGTGGATCATCTTACCATGTCAACACATTTTCTTGCTATAAGAGAAGATCTACCACTAGAACGTCTATCAAGACTATATATTAATCAAGTTGTGAGACTTCATGGAGTACCCCTATCGATTGTTTCTGATCTTGATCTTCATTTTACTTCAAGATTTTGGAAAAGTCTTCAGAAATCCCTGGATACTGAACTTCATTTGAGCACTGCTTACCACCCTCAGACAGATGGACAATCAGAACGAACTATTCAAACTTTAGAAGACATGTTGAGATCCTGCTCACTTGACTTTTAGGGTATGTGGGATCAATATTTACCTTTGGTAGAATTTTACTATAACAATAGCTCCCATTCGAGTATTCAGATGGCACCATATGAAGCGTTATATGGAAAGAGATGTCGTACACCATCCTGTTGGGATGAAGTTGGTGAAAGAAAACTTGTAGATCTAGAACTGGTGGAGGAAACGATAGAAAAGGTGAAGGTAATCCAAAATCACATCAAAGCAGCTCAAAGTAGGCAAAAGCCCTTTGCCGATAATCGAAGGAAGGATCTGGAATTTCAAGTCGGTGATCATGTTTTCATGAAGGAATCTCCATGGAAAGGATTCATACGTTTTGGTAAGAAAGGTAAATTGAGTCCCAGGTACATCGGACCTTTCAAAATTCTAGAAAGAATTGGGGTTGTAGCTTACCGATTGGCAATGCCGCCAAGTCTCTCCAAAGTTCACGATGTGTTCTATGTATCTCTATTGAGGAAATAAATGCCTGACCCAACGCATGTACTCACCTATGAGGAATTAGAACTGGAACCCGATCTGTCTTATTGCTAAGAGCCCGTCAGGATTCTTGATACGAGAGAACAAGTACTGAAAAACTGGACGATGCATCTGGTAAAAGTTTTGTGGAGAATCCATAAGATGAAAGAGGCAACATGGGAACCCGAGGTACTTATGATGAAGCACCACCTGAGTTGTTTCTTGTGATAAGTATTCTAGAAATTTCGAGGATGAAATTATTTGAAGGAGTGGAGAATGTAATACCCCAAGCATCTACGGTACGCTTCTCTTTGAATAATGCGATAGCGTGTGTTGTATGGAACATCGAGTTCTAACACACCACAACCAATCAAACTAGCCGTTGTAAATAGTAATACCTACTTTTTAAAATTATATATATTTTATATTTCAAAATAGACTTCATTTTTGGATTTGGAATATCGAAATTATCCTAAAATGAATTTATTTGTATTTTTCTTAGAACTTCCAATTTTTATGAATAGTGAAAAATACTTAAAAACAACTTTTTTAATCAAAATAATTTATAGTGACAAATAATTTTATTGAGTGGTTTTAAAGAATAATTATAATATTTTTTTTCATTTTATCCAATGGTGTTCATTATAATTAATTCAACTTTGAAATTGGACATAAACAATTATCATTCTATTGATATATATTGTTTCTTAAAAACACGCTATTTGTTGTGACAGCGGGAATTAATTATAAAATTAATTAATGCAACTTATATGTTTGGAATTTTGTAAAATAGAAATCATTTTTGAATTCAGAATATCAATTATATCTTTGGGTGAAATTTTGGCATTGTTCTGAAAAACTTCCATTTTTGATGAATAGTGAAACTACTAAGTGGTAGTTAAAAAACTGAATTTTTCATAAAATTTAATTCTACCGCTTCTGTGAATGGAATTTCGAAAATCCTAGAAACACGGTTAATATCATGAAGTAAAATGTGGTTCAATGAGATGAAAATAATTTTTGTTGAATAGTAACTTTTTACTTTTATTTACCACGGTTAAAAGTAAAATAGGAAAATTAATGGTAAAAATGATAATAATATTATCCTAACACATGTCCAAATTCTCTTGGACAAGTTTATATCGACCATAACAAACCTTAGTAATAAAATATTATCATTTAGGTCCACATGGATTAGATTAGGACATTTATTATTATTTAATTCAAAGAAGAGTTAAAAGAGTTAAAATCAAAGTTTATTTACTAAAACATTTTTAATATAGGGTTATACATAAGATAAATTCGATTGTAAATGTTCATTATAAATCTAAAAAGATTTCATACATAATTATATTTTATTTATAATTTTTAGACTTTAAATAATTTAATTCATTTATGACATAATGATGATGCAGTAATTACCATAATTGTGAAAAATTTAAATAATTGATATTATAAATTCCCAAATAAATATAATTTGAGACTTTTAATGAATTAAAATTATTTTATAGGTTAATATGACATGTTAGGAATGATTTAATTAACTTTTGTCGAAGTAATAATTCTGTTTTGAGTTTTACAAAATACAATTATTGAATAGTGTCAAAATTGACATAAAAGAGTTTGTAAAACAAATATTATATTATTAATTGATATTAAATTCATAAAAATATAAGGTTCGTCCAATAGACTTATATTATGATAGGATAATAATTAATGGACCACTTGGGGGTATCATGGATGTATATAGTACGTTTATTAACTATATATTATGAAAATACAAAGTGACATGGTAACTGTCAAACTAATTAACTAAGAGTTAAAAATAAAAGATAAGGTTAATATAGTAACCCAAACCTGTCTAAATTCTATTGGTTGAATGGTTTGCGACCTATACCCACATTAACCTTTTAATAATCAACTTTGGAGACATTAGAAACCGAATATGATTTTATTATAAATTAATATTTCTAGCTTTTCCAAAGGTGCCCCTCACCCCTCTTATAAAAGGGCACTCCTCCTTCTCATTTCTTAACACCTTCAAAGCCTTTTGGTTCGGCCCAAATCAGCCCAAATACTCTCCCAACTTCCCTCACTACAACCTAGAGGCCTTATTTTGATCATAATTCCAACCTAAGGAGCCCTTTTGATCAAATCAAAAGGAATAACCCGAAGAACAGGTAATGATTTCACCACCCTTTTCCAAGTTCCTTTCTTCTTCCACTTATTCTTTAATTGTTATTTCCATTATAAAATAATAACTCCAGTATCTTATATATACTGTGATGTTAATATAAATATGGTACAACCATATTCAGTATTCTATCTACCTTTTGAATAACATTTCACCATACGTGCGTACGTACGGTTTACCGTCTCCACGTCGTGGTGTAATTGTTATTCAATATATTATTATTTGGATGGATATAATAATGATGTGTAACTCATGTAAATAATAAATATAACATGATAATGATTCTGTATATATGATATACTATCAACTTATATATTATTTTAATATAAAAAAATGATATTGTCGCTCGTGCGTACGTACGAACTACCGTCTCCACGAACGCGATGAGATTCATTCTCCATCGTATCCATTCAAGTATAATTATCATTTGATGACTTAAAAATGATGTTTAAAGAAATTATATCTTTCTAGATATGAATAATATACAATCTATCCATAAAAAACACGGCTTATGTAACAAAACATATAAAAGAAAATGAGTAAGTTAACACTTGAAACGACGACAATTCTAAGATATTATTAACAAATCAATGTTAAATGATCATATATGATATCATATTAATATATATGATTCTTGTATAATTTAATAAAAATTATTTCACCATTATACAGGAGGTTAACCTACCCCAACCAAGGAAAAGTACAAGGTAAGTGTTATTTCACAATATCTTCATTATCCGAGGTTGTTTATACGTAATAATCTACTGGGATCACTTTATCATCCACATCCATGTTTCTTAAAAATGTATTTCAAAACATTTTTACTATTTAAAAGAATATGGGTTAACATCATTTATACCCTTGTTTGACTTTTTATAATAGTTTTATAAAGGAATCTTTTAGTCATTTTCCAAACAAGGTCCTTTTTATCCTTTTCGAAAAAATTATGGTAAGAATGTTTTTTTAACTTATATGGCGGGTGCGGCTATTTTCCGCCCTTATAAAATCGTCGAATCTTCCCTTACAAGCTTATAAAAATATTTTCAACGAAAATGTTTTATTTTATAAATATATGAATCTTAAATGATTTCAAAAATAGAAAGAGATATTTCTCTAAAAAGAGTTTTGATTTAATCTCTGTCAACATCCTTTGATGAATTTTATGCTTATTTGTAGTTGATTTATTATGATACAAAACTTCTATATTGTATTTAAGGTTTTGTGATATGTTTGACTGTGGATGTGCTATTTATATTCCATTCATAGTTTATGATGAAAGTATTTAAATTTCGTATGCTAGTTTTAATACGAATGTTTTCGTTATGTTTAAACCTTTTCATATGGGAATGCATTGGACTTAATATGAGACGGGTGGAGCCCGCTATAGCTCCTCGATGCATCGGTAGGTCTAATGAGACAAACTAGTGTCTTCTCATAAGGCCTTGACAAAATCTTATTTTTAGTCTTGGCACGAGGCCTTGGCTATGTGGTTATGATAGTTTGGCATTATGCATTCCATTATTTTTAAAGTGGTTATTGATATTTCATGTGGTTATTCGATTAGTAGAATATCCATGTAAATAAGTATATGGCATTATTTCATATTTCTTTTTCTATATTGTGTTGAAGTTTTAAAAGGCTTTTGTTTTAGTTATACATTTACTTCAATGTTTATTCTTATTTTTGAATGTTTCCGCTATATTGTTATCCTTACTGGGAATTTGAGCTCACACCTTTTCTATGTTTTATTTTTTCCAGGATGTGAAGAAGTAAGTTATAAATGACTTGCAGGGATAGTATGTGGGGATATGAGTGTGGAATATGGAGACTATGTTGTTGTAGTAGTTTTTCACTTTGTGTTGTAATGTAAAACTTTTTGAATTTATCTAGTGTTTCCAAGGCTACTAAACCAATAGGTCTTTCGAGATTTGATCTTTCTTGTGTTCATGCCAATGTAATGTAATAATGAACTGACTCTGGGTAACTAGGGTCGGGGCGTTACAGTGCTTTATCAAGAATATACATCCATATATATATATATATATATAAGTGGATTTGGATTTTCAAAATATATATCTAGGGTTAAAACATAATATCTCCACATTATGACTGAATAGAATTAGAACTGGTGCACGAACATGGGCTTTGCTTCACTCTTATTTGACACTCTGGGGGGATATGCTTTGGTAAATTCATAAGCATAATATGAACTGTTGCATGAACATCCATTATTCTTTCGGGTCGATCTATCATTATTTTTTACCCAAATGATGTTATAATTTATTTTTATGTAAATTTTATAGATTCTATATATATACTCCAAACTCATGTATTAAGTTTCATTATTCATTATATTTGGGTATATACATAATTTTAAATGCTTCCCTCCTCAGTACTTCTCGAAAAGAAATCCCATTTAAGGGAACTTCCCGAATCCTTACCCATTTTCAAGTACAATATATAATCTTTTTTTAAACCACATTATTTTTGTAAAACCACCCGTTTCATTTTGAAATACAAATTGGTTCACTTCTGGTATTATATAATTTATTATTCTTTTGATTGTTTTAATAAAATGATTTAATTCTAATTGTTTTGATGTATTATTTTGACATGTTAATACTTTATGGGGAAATCAGTATTCATGATTTATGCCTATATTACAATATCATAGTCCATGTATGATCTAATTTATTTCATTTGGTGAATTTTTATGATACTTCCAATTTAATTCTTTATGACGTGATTATGATACCCTAATCTTACAGTGGGTAGCCATTATGTTTATTAATTATTAATTAACTTTGATTCAATATAATAAAGACAGATTCATGATCATGTTATTATGGGTTATAACATATATTGATTTTATGAATTGGGTAATGTTTAGTCTCATGGGACGTTATGTTCCACAGTTATGGCAGTTAGACTTGACTAGTGATATTATGTGAAACTTTTATTGTTGTTAACCTCAAATTGTGTTCCCATATGTCCAACAACCCTTGACTCAGGATAAAGTAATATTTTTTTCTTACACATTACTATGAATCCATTTTTATATGATCCCATGTTTATATTTTTTGATTCCATATGTTCCATGTTTTTTAGATCATTATGTCATGCATTATAACCCATGTGCTAATGATTTATTCTTATATTTATTACCTTATTTGTCATGTTAGCACATCTCATGGTTCATGTTATCCCATAGGTTGTCATATAATGATATAAAATAAAAATGGATGTTATGAGTCTTAATGAAGACTAAATAATGAAACATTTTATTTAGTCCCATGTTTTCAGTTTTATGTACATTGTCTTCTAAGACACTATACTTTATAATCCTTGGATTCTAATATGATTTTTTATTATGACTAAAATTATGTTATGATATTATTAATAGGATAAGGACTCTATATAATTGTATCAAATTCTTATCACTACCTAATAATAACTAATTTATATGATTATAATCAACCTAGAGTTGATAGATATGGTACAACATATATGTCCTCATAGATCACATTAGTTGGGGCTAAATGGCTGTTATAATATAAATACATATCCAATTATATATTGACATCACAGGTTTAACTAAAATCCTATAAATTATACTATGGAAATTATTCTTTTACCTATATTATCCTCTTATACAAATCATTTTTTAATGGTTGATATAATTTACATTTATTTTGATGACAACACAGCTTTTAGTTTGCCTTGTATGAAATGTGATATGAAAGGTTGTTGTTGATCATATATTATTCTCATAGTATTCACATAGAATATTAAAATCCCCTATATATATAAAATTACTATATTTTACACATACTGGGAATCTCTAATAGATATGAAATTTTTTACCTTCATTATCTAATCATCCACATCTCATATTGCATCCTAACCTCTCAATGTTCATGGAAGATCTAAAACAATGTATAGGGTTCTTAAAACATCTTACAATCATTCATTTTAAAAATAACATCCATCTTTAAAAGTCCTTATTATTCTTACATAATCCTTTGACACATGAAAATTTCAAACATACTCCACAATATCACTCTATATGCTATGAAACTATAAATAGTGAACTATGACAATTTGTGGTCATCACTCGGTTCACAAGCCAATATGATACATATGATACCAACACAAATTGATCCCATTATGAGATTGAAACCAAATAAATAGGGTATACATACAACAAAAATTTATAATATTGTGACCATTTCCAAATAGGCTCACAATTCATAAACATATACCACATTGTCAGAAAATAAAAAACTAGATCCATAATTGATTTCTCTATGACTATATCAGAGTAGTACGTGGACTCATGTATGCCTCCCCGTATGTTATAGCCTTCCATATAGAGATGATGGTTTGAACCACATGTTAGTTATAATTACATTTTATATTAGATCACCATAAAGAATATAATAAATAAATTATGTAATATGAAATAAATATTCATCATGGATTATAAAATGTATGAAAAACATATAATAAAATCTCCTGAAATAACAAAACGACCTCACATATATCATATATCAATACTCAAGGTTGATCATGAAATTTTTCGGATATATATTTTAAAAAATAAAAAATATATTTATAGAAAATATAAAAAAATGATTCCAATGTATGTAAAATTATTAATCTATACCATAAATAGCACCCCTAGATTATTCTCTTGATATATGGGTATTCCCAATAACTACAGCGCTACAATAAAAATCAGCACAGACACCAAAATATATATATACAGTTTGAGTAATAAACCAAGCATAAAACTGCCAACATGTCATTTTAATAAGTGAAACAAATATATGTGAGTGGATGCAGTCCACAGAAACAAGTAATAAAATTTCACATTACATAATCTAGTTATCTTGTGTTATCCAAAATTCCATAAACCAAATATAAATATAACATGCCCAAAAAATGAGGAATAGTCCCATGGAACCATTGAAATTACATATAAATCCTTATAAGTTTTATTAATGAGTGAAATACATATATGACCTCCCATGAGAATTTAACAATTCCATCTAACTCAATGTAATGTCAATAAATAAATCTTATGTTATAACCGTATCAATTTCGGTGGGGGGTCAGAATATCATAAGGCACAACCATCCAATAATAAAGGGTGAGGTATAATAAAAACTCTTATACCAAAACAATATCACTCATAGAGAGCTATCATTGATGTCTCACACCGACCATTATATCTAAAACCTGAACAATCTCAAGTCTAGATTCAAATTACAACTCTACATCATAAAAAAATAAAATGAATCCATCAAGGATAATATTATTAATAAACCATGTATCTTTAAATATAGATAGTATTGAAAAACTATAACCAAACCTCATTCCTTATAAATCATCACAATGAGATCAAAAAACTCATAGTATGTGTATTCCATCATGATATAATTACCCAAAACAAGGAATCACCCTTAATATTTATAGTAATACAAAAATTAGAAAAACCACGTTTAGGATAATAAAATTCAATTACATCATCTGGGAACCACCATAGTGACATTGTAACTATTTTAAATTTAATGATGAACTAAAAAATGTTCCCACATTTTCAACAACCCATACTAAAATGTATAATTTTTTTAAATATAGTAAACAATTCATTACCCATGTGACAATGATATAACTATTAGATGAATTATTATCATGTCATGTCTAGTAACCCAAAATATAAGAATCCAAAAACAACATTAAATTAGGTATATAAAATTGTGAATGAAGAAGTAGAAATAAAACCGATAATTTATGGAATAAATTGAATTAGATATACTTGAAGATAATTTTTGCAACAAACAAAAGATAAATAAATGAAGAAACAAGAATCTAAGAGATTGTTGAATAAATAATAGAGATATGAATAAAGGGTGTATCATACGAGGGTGATGAGTTTAAGAATAATCATCATTTAATAAGTTTTACCCTTTAAATTAAAATACCTCATAATTTAAATAAAAACATCCCGTTATTAATACTATGGTGTGATAATGATTTCTATAGTGTAATTCTATCATACATGGATACAGTTGGCATTAAACCACCACACTATGGTGTATCATATACATTTTCATTAGTGGGAGTAAATCCTCATAGTTCCCCATTATGATATGAACTTATACCCTACAAAAATCCTTTATCATGTCCTGACCATTGTCATTGAAGCATGATCTTCTCCATTATTATATAATTATAATTAATAATATCAAGCAAAATAACTCCCTAATATTTATATGTATTGACCTAGACCCCAGTATCCCATAGACAGTGATGTATGATATTACATTTTCATAAAATACAAGGAATCACATCCTGAATGACCGTATCATTACGTATTCCAAGTAAACTATATATGGGTCTTAAATTAAATTTTTGTAAACAAGTTTGAACGTTTTTGTTGATAATATTACTATTACATGTAACATAGACATATTTATAATGAATAGTACATGTCATGGTTTCCTCGTGAAATGAAAAATTTAAGGCTAATATCAACTGCTTTGTAAGGATTAAATATATTAGAAACTATCATGAATTAATAAGTATAATTAGTATGGTAAATAACCTATAATAAATTCTAGATAAATAAAATGACTATCCGGATATATGTAAGTTATAATCAATATGATAATGTATTTAATTGATAACAAATTCCAATATATCCTTAAAATATGAATTTAATGAATCCATATATAATATCGTTGTTAAATTAACATGGACAATAATAAATGAATCTAAATGAAGGAATTTTTAATTCATTAGAAGAAATTTTTACAAGGAATATGAGGCCTTTATTTTCTTGACCTTTTAAAAGATTGTTTAAAAAACACTGCAGTGAGATCCATTCATATGGAAGTTAAAAAATACTTGTTAGAAATGGATATGGTTTTTTCAACTGATTTTTTCTCATGTGATCACCAATGAATTGAGGGAATGCAATAACTGGTCCCCAACCCATGCCATAATTATCCAAGTCATTCCTTGTATATAGAATAATTTATTTCATTCATAATCATTTTTCTTTATCCCCAAGTATCCATATTGAGTTAAGGATAAAAATTTACCAATATTTCCCTAGTTAATTAAATTACATTAAATGTAAACACCATATGTAAAAATAATATATAGTCCATGAAATAAACATATAAATGATAAATAATATTATAATTTTGGTTAAATAAAATATTGACATGAAAATGAATAATTTATGTAAATGTTAATGACTATAAACGTGAATTAATTTATTGAATCTCAATATATTCTGTTGAAAAAAGTGATTATACACCATCTAGAGAAAAACTAAGGATAATATCAATATAATTTATACCAATTGGAGTAATTAAATATTTTTTTTATTATAGATGATTAGAAATTCCATAAAATATATTTAAAAAAATTCTTAGTGAAAATAAAATTTTCAGGTTGAAATTCTTTTTTTAAAATCATTTTCATTGAAAATCACAATTAAAAAAAAATTGAATAAAATTTGAAAACAAAAAATAATTGAACATATAATTTTACATATATGAACATGTTTAGAAAAATATTATTGTTCATGATGGTTGGATATTTTGTTCATGCCACACATTTGAAATAATATTTCCTCTCACTTTTCCCCGTAATTCAAAACAAGATTTATTTTAAAAATGACATATGATTCCCATAAAAAAATTGTTAAAGTGGAAAAATAGTGGAAAGGGATTTTATAAATAATTTAAAAAAGGTTAACAACTATTTTTATTGTTTTTTTAGAAAATAATTATTGGGAAGATAACATAGTTTTGACTAAATATTGAAATGAAGAATGATTTTATTTTAATCATTTTATAAAACATTTCTATTTTCAATGCGTTGAAAAATGATATAATTACATTAATGGGGTCATTAATAACCAGTGTAGATGGAAAATAAATTTTTTATTGAGAAATTATCATATTATATATTTCAATTGGAATTCATGGAAGAATAATCTTGACTAAAATGAGATTGTGAAGTAAATTCTTGGAAAGATAAACATTTTGAAGTGAGAATCATCCAATGAAAATTATATGTTAATAAACTGTAAATAATCATAAAAAACATAAAATATAATATAATGTAATAATAATTCATTATTCATATAATTATAGAATAAAAAAATAACTGAATTATAAGATTAACCAAATGCATAGAAATTGGATTAATATTTCACTTACCTTACTCTTATGTTTTATTATAGATTCCATAACCTTCTATATATTAGTTATAGATATTTTATTTAAATATTATATAACCACTATATATGTATTATATCATATATAATACTTTTATATTATCTTATTATCTTTTCATTAATAATCATTCATCATTTCCATTGTTTCAAGTGTTAATTACATTATTTCCACATGCATGTTTCATCATAAAGATCTAATTCTGGAACATATTAAACCCTTCTATAATTCCAAAAATAATAATAATTACACATATATATATATATAATATTTTTAAATAAATTATACATTAAAACCAAATCATTAATGATGGTTTAAAAAAATTAATCATTTCATAATATGAGAGACATTATGGCGTACCTATTCTTGAGAAACACTTTAATTTTTAACCGATCATTATGGAAAAGAGGTAAAAAAATATGTTTTATTTTTAGAAACATAATGATATAATATATTCCATATAATATAATTATATATTTCATCAATGTGTTGTGGTGATGAATAGTGTGTCACATCGCTTCGTTAGTTAGGTAGTAAACATGTAAAGGAATGATGTTATTATCATTCTATTAGGGAAAATAATAGAATAGAGTGTTATATATTATCATAAAATAATTATAAATATGTAATTATTATAATAATTATTCCATTTATATCACATTTAATATGTAAATTTAACTTTACCACCTTTCATGTAAAACATTAGTGAAAAATGAATCACATCGATTTGGGATGCGGTAGTCCACAGTACAGATTAGTAACAATATCATGTAACCTTAAAAATGGATGTTAAAAAGATATATATGTGTTATAGTGACTATATTGGTATAAAAATATCAGAAATATAATATATTTACTTTATATAAATCTTCAAACACATCCTTTAGTGGTTTAATTGAAAAGACAAATGACATCGGGTTTTCAATGTTGTCACCCATAATACAAACAAACAATGATTTCAAAACTGATTTAATTATTTTAGGCACGACTTTAGGTCATACCCTTATTATAAAATACCCTAAAATATTAAATATAATGTGTTTATAATACCATAATGGTTTACAAAAAAAATTATGGATGTGGGGAAAAGTGTAAAATAAAGATGCTCAAGGAAAAGACTATATATTCTCTGAGTATCCTATTTATGAATCCAATAAATTATTTTGAAGGTTGGATTTATTAATGAATAAGTATTATATGATTATGGTAAAAGAATATGGGAGGTTATTTGGGTATTATTTATATGTAAAAAAGTCTTGAGTGTTGTAGAGAAGTGGGGGAAGGGCATTCTCTTTTATAGTTGAGGAGGAGTAGCACTTTCGTAAATACCCAAAAGTATTCACTATAGGGTGGTACCTCCAATGGAAACTACATTTATAATAAAAGGGTATAAGGACTTAATTGTATATTTAGACTATCACCAAACTATAGAACATGCATTTTGAATATTTTTTCCATAAATTATATGATTCTTAATTTTGTTGGTTTTTGTTTCTTAGTAATGAAACTTGTTTTCTAACCAAAGTAATTTATCCATTAAGGATAAAAAAGTATGAACTATTAGTTAATTTGGAAAAACTTATTTTTCATATTATATATAATTTATAAAATTTGATTTCTATGAGTGTTGTAAATTACCTTTATCATAATATCTTATAATGTGAAAAAAAATCCTACTTTAAACTTGACTATGTGAAAACAATATTGATTATTTAGGGTTCAACTTATTCATTGTAAAATAAAAATTGGAAAATTAATGGAAAATAATTAATATTTATTATCATTTAAATTTCACTTGGTAGAATATTGTTCTATTTTTATTTTATATCAATTAATATATTATAATTTATCATAACTTTACATTACTGCCAATTTGAAAATATTCATCTAAATTGAATCTAAAAATTTCAAGAAAATGATGTAATTAGACTAAATTATGTTCACATATTTGAAAAATTATATATTCATCTAAAAATTAATGGAACATAAAATTTCAAAAAAAATTCATCTATTTTTATGCTTTTAATGTCATTTCTTTTTTATTATGTAAATAATTACAAGATTCACATTACTTAAGAATTTTATGTAACTAATACATCTTAAAAAATTAAAGAAAAACTATTTCAATAAATAAAATTATAGTTCATAAGAATATTTTTTTTCTGAAACAATTATTTTTTTCCATATCCTAAAGTATTATAGATATTATAAGTTAAAATGATAGAGTTTTTGTATTTTTAATTAATTAATGTATTATATATGTCATATTTAATGGGACCTGGAAATTAATTTTCATATTCTACTAAATATAATGGAATATTTCTTTAAAAATTCATTAAATTAAATTAACATAATATTTTATGTCATTTTTACTGTTATTATTTTAGTTTAACCACTTGTAAATAAATTCATACCTCAAACATGGTAATTAATTTAAACTGTATTAGATATTCACAATGGTATGAAATTAATTCAAAATTATTATATATTATATATTGTTATAATAATAAATATGGAATCTATTTATCCAAATTTTCAACAAATAAGTGGATAAATTTAATTCAAAATTAATATCACACATTTGATGAGAAAGTGGTTTTTTAGTGTAAAAATTAAAAAAATATTTATTTTTATTATAAATAAATTAAATATGAATTTGATTATAATGAAATAAATTGTATTAAATAATATAAAATTAACCATATTATACTTTAATACCAATTCAAAATATAATTTAATAGTAAAATATATTTAAGTGAAAATAATATTTTCAATTAAAATTTATTATTTCTCACATTTCATTTAGAAATAAAATTTTCTAGAATTATACAAAAAGGTAATACTATAATTATTTTTGTATATAAATTAAATTTTTTACTTTTTCATCCAAATTTAATAAATTTTTTATAATTTAACTTTAAATTATTTGTACACCGCACTATTAATCCATCTTTTAGAAAAATATAGTTTCTGATAAAACATTTCATTTTCATTTAAATGATATTAATTTTATTAATAACTAAATGATAATTACTAAAAATATAAGAAATATATATATATTTATAATTTATCTAATCATATTCATTCACACTATCCCAATGGCTAGGTTATAACTATCAAATTTAATAATATTTTTATTTTTATTTTATTGTTTGGTATAACTCTTATTTTCCTGTCATTAATGATATCAGGAAAACACATAGATCCATTAAACACAATATAACTAAATATTCTATATGACAATCTCTATCAAATAATATATTATACCTAAATAATTTAATTATTTTATATTCTATCTACCTTAAATAAAATGTACCCATGCAATATAAACATGAACTCAATACTTCATGGTTTGACATTAAAAAAATATAATGTTGTAAAAATGAAATCATAATATGGTTAATATAATATCACCTTAAGAATATATAAATTTATGTATCATGTAAATATATAATAATACAAAAATATTTTCTTGTGTAGGAGAAAAGTTGTGTAAAGATATGATTTGAACATTGAGGGAAAATATAAATAATTATAGAGTGATTGTGTCTATTGATCAAAAGAATGTAAATTATCAATGGAATTTGAAGGGCCTAAAAAAGATAAATATGTGATGATTTGAAAAATAATCATCAGATATTAAAGTAATATGGTGAAATTTTTATTTCAATGTTATTTTCAAACATTTGAGGAGTTATTTTACTATTTGAAAATATATATGGAAATATATATTTATGATATGTTTCAATTTGGAAAAATTTATTTTATCCATTTGTGGATTCTATCATTTACTCATTGAAATTATTATGCAAAAATATTGTATTTCTACCTGAAAAACTAATATTAACTTTTAACATATCTTGATATCTATAAAATAGTGATGACTTTTTCTGTAAATCTATAAATTTTTTCAAAATTAAATATATTTATCAAAATTTAAGATTTATAATAAATTAATATCACAAATAAAATTTGAAACTCCTCATTAATGATTAATATTTAAATTGAAGCTTCTTTAGTTAAAAACAATTACATATAAAGAAAGAAATCATGTAGGTTAGTAGTAAGTGCTAAACCCTTTAGTCCTTTGGCCAGGGGTTCAAGCACCACATCCTTTCTAAATGAACCATATTTTCACTTGACATGAGGGTTTTATCTTTTATAAAAAAAATATTAATATAATTCTTATAACTTGCATCATTGAATTAATTTTATCGTCACATAAATGTTTTTACATTGTTTTTCAATACAATTTTTTTTTCAAAAAAGTCTAATAAACCTATTTTACTTTTACTGTAATATCATTAATGATCATATAAACCCTTAACAATATAAATAAATTTTAAATTATGAATATAAATTCTAAATTAATTATTACTCAAATTAATTTTCAACTAAAGCATACATTTTCCATTAATTTACCTATAATGTCTTTATTCCTGGTAGACTCCCATCACATAAAACCTTAAATATAGGTGTTTAAGACATTGAAAATATGATTAATGTTAAACTCATTAAACCATTAAGGTATCAAAAAAATATTTTTTTAATAAATAATGATTTGATTCTGACACAATCCCAAGGTGTTTCGTAATATTATACCCAAAATACCCTTGATAAAAATACTTCTATTTTGAAATATTTGAATCCTAATACATAAATTATTCTTTAATTTTATATCAAAAAAGATTATTTTTTTATCTATGGTATAAACATAAATTATTTATTGTATGTTTATATAATTACACATTATCATCAATATAATATGCATTAGTTTTAACCTACAACATTCATTATCATAATCTGTTAAATTTTTTCATTATTGTTGGTAAAAAATATTAATTATTCTAATGATATATCCCATCATTTTAAAACAAGATACATAGTAAGGAACAATATATTACACAAGGTGATGACCAGGTAAATCCCAATTGTCCATTTTCAAAGTTATTTCTCCGTGGTATATATGTTCCATAACTACATCCACCTTTTGTATCTACTAATAGATGTATTTCATGGAGAACCCACCAAATCTATATCTTACCAAAACATTTATATGTTGTTCTATAATTATCCTGAAATTTTTTCATAGGTTCACCTCAACATATTTTTCCTAAATCTAGTTTCAAATTCTTATACAAAACTTCTTTTGATACCAACTGTACAAATGTTGACCCCAGCAACATAGAGCCAATTTCATATTACACTACATTGGGAAAAGATACATAGAATCAAATCCCTAAGGAATAAATATATTAGTAGTATTGGTAAACATGATATGAAAATGAGTATTAAATTATAGTTGAATACAAAAATTACAACATAAAATTTGTTTCGTGATAATTTCATTATTCAATCTAGAATATTTTTTATATTTTTCATAGTGTACGTCATGGAATACTATGAAAGAAAGATAATTGTAGGATCAAATTCTTAGTAAGGGTCAACCAAAATTTATGATATCATGAATAAAAACTATTTATCAACATGTAATAGTAAAAAATGGGGACACATTCTAATTAAATAACATTATGATCATGACAATATAAGGAACAATCATTATAAAAATATAAATAACTAAAAACTGAATCCAATTCATTAATAAATTGATAATGAAATGCATCCATAGATAATTTCATTGAGATAATGTAATGGATATAAAAAAATGAATCAAAAAGAAGACAATTTATTATTTATCACGCATCATTTTTCCTCGAAACATGATTCCTTTATCATTATGATTATTTTAAAGATGGTTCAAAATATACCACTATTAATAACATTTATATGAAAATATAAAAAAACAATGGTAACATACATGTAGTGGTTATGCAACTGATTATTTATTATTTCACTATTTATGCATCAAGGGTCATTCATTATCTAGTCCCAAACCCATCTCATACAATTCGAAACCATTCCTCATTTATCGAATTGTCGATTTCATTCATAAATAATGTTCCTTATTATTGTGTATTTGTAATCAGTAAATAATACATATTTATCAATATTTCACATGATAATCAAATAACTATCAATTTTAACACTATTTTTAAAACTATTTTATGGTTTTAGAAATAAATTCATATCAGATAAATAATACTTTCATTTAGACGAATTTTAATTTTCACAGGAAAGTTAAATAATTATGGAAAAGTAAATGATTACATAAATGAATTAAGGAATTTAATTTCAATACCTTCCTTCGTAAAATTGATCATATCCCATATGGATTATGATTATGGATTCTATCAATACAATATATAACAATTTGATTAATAATAATGTTTTTTTCATTAATGAGTCGAAATGTTATAATAATATTAATAAAACAATTCTCATGGAATATATATTATTCATTTTGAAAAACAATGAAAAAATACTTTAATTAAAAAATTACATTCACAAAATATAACATCAAATTAATATTTTATATTAATTATAATGACAATTAATCATGAATCATATAAAATAATCAATTAAAAATATTAGTGGTCATAATTGCTAGAATTTTTATTCATTCCGTACACATTAAAACAATGATTCCATGTCATTATTCTACAAAATCCAAAGGGTAATTGTTTTGAAAATGATATAAGAATACATTTATAACATTTTTTATGTATAAAATGGTTCAAAAATAGTATGAAATATAATTGTTTAATATATAAACATGATAATTGTTTCACTGCAGTTTTTTTGAGAGATACTGATTTCCGACTCAAGATATAAATTATTTCAAAATTTATTTAAAACATTTAATTAATGGTATTAAGTACCAAATACTGTAAAAATATTACTATTACAGGAAATAGTTAATTCATATCAAATTTTGATGAAGATTATATTTTTTATTAATCAATTATCAAATACTTTCTAGGAATTGAAATTCTTGAATGAAGAAACCTGATTGAAATGAGATTGTGAACTAGACCCTTAAAAATATCATAACAATATATTTAGAATCAGTCAACGTGGAAAATATTTGTATAAAATTTTAATCTATATAAAAAGTGTCTAAATTAAACATATTATACTAAAAATTAATTATATATATATAACTAGAATTATAAAATCTATTAATTAAACGATTAACCCAACGATTATATATTGAGTTTTGAAATTGCTTACCTTATGAATAGTTTTATTGAACATGCCTTAACATACAAAAATGTTTTTTTAAACAAGTTTTAAACTTATAAAGAACCATTTTAATAGTGACTATATCATATATATTCTCATTATAACATTTTTTTCCACCCGTTGGTTAGTAATATTTAATTATTTTAATTTTTCTAGTGTTTATTCAATGTTTTTATCCCGTGTGATTAATCTTGAATGATCTATATTTCTTTATATTATATAGCTATACTATATACATAATAACAATTTGAACATAATAATATATTTTTTATTCCAGTTATAATTTAAAAATGTAAAATTAATCATTGTTAGGAAAAATAAATTATGTTATGATTCTAGAGTCGGTAAGTCATACGTACGCATGCGTAAATAATCCATGTTCAATGACCAATATGGAAATTTGGTCTATAATATAAATAATTTATAAACTGATCTTGATTTCATATACACCATATAATGTACTTATATATGTTATACATGTTGTTTGGAGAGGAAAAGAGACTCACAACGCATTGTGATATAAATAGTCCAGACGTATACGAATAATGTTATCATCATTATGTGTGTCGAAAGGAATGAAGATAATGATATATATTATATTTAAATAATTTAAAATATTTAATTAATATTTAATTAATTAATTTTATCAAAAATAATAATTACATTTAACTTTTCCGCTATTCATTTGAATCATTAGTGACAGAATAATCAAACTGTTTCTGAAGCTGGTTGTCCACCATACACATGAACGACATTATCATATCTCCTAAAAAATGGTATTTAGAAAAGATATATATGATATATTGAATAAATAGTTATATATATGTTATTATATCAAATATTTACATTCTATTCATCATCATAGTCATCCACGAGATGTGTAATTGGAATAATGATTGACAACAGTTCATGTGACAGTAGTCCTCCGTGCACACAAATGAAGGCTTTTTAAGCCATTTGACAGAAGTATTAATTTTTTTAGTCATCAAATTATTTTTAAAAATGTTTATTTAATTAACTAAGTTTATTATATCATTTTGATATTATAAAAATAGGCGGATTTTTAGAAATATGTAAAATATAGATGCTCATGGAAGAACATTACATCTTCTTTGGGTATCCTTTTTACGTTATGATAAATTCCATTCTAGGTAGGATTGATGAAAAAATTATGATTTTTATATTAGTGGAGTCATTATATGGGGTGATTTCATTATTAATTGGATTATACAAATTTAATGAGAGGTGTGGCTAAGTGAGGGTAGTGGGTTCCCTTTTATAGTTGAGGAGGAGCGACACATGTAAATACCAAAAAAATATTCACTATTAGGAGGTCAAGATTACCTTATGGGGAGAAATGATTGGAAATTAATGGTTTGTAATTTTAACATAGTTGGGTAACACCACAAACACGAAATAAAACAACTAATAAAAAAATTCATACCTTTTATGGTTCCTTATTTTTTCCATTTTTTTACAACTATAACTATTTTTCACCCAATGTAATATATCCATTAAGAATAATCTAAAGTGATACATATTAGATAATTTGAGAAATATAATTATAAAAATTATATCTAATTTATATTATATAAAATCTTGGTGTGTTGTAAAATAATTTTAATAGAAGTGCTTGTAACATGAAAACAACCCCCTTTAACATTAACAATGTTAACAAAGAGTTTACTATTTTTGGGGTCGATATATACATCATAAAAGACCAATTGGTCCCTGGATATGAAATTGTTAATATTACTATTAATTTAAAAATAAAATGGTAGAATATGTGGTTTTTAGTAAATTTAATCCAATTAACAATATATAATATATCATAAAATAACATTAATGTCAATTTGGACATTATTCATTAAAATTCAATTTGAAAATATAAATAAAATGATATACTTATAATCTATTATGTTAAAAACAATTTATCATGAAATATTAATCTAATAAATAAAATGGAACAACAAATCATTTAACTTACTTCACTTTTATTATTTTTAGTATTTGTTATTTTGTTTCTTATTTATTAAATAATGAATCCATTTATATTTCTTAATCATATTAAGTGACTAGTATGTCACTAAAATTTAAATATAAATTATTCATATAAAACCCCATCTATATTTTAAAATAACAATATAATAGAAGCAATAATATTTATTCCCTATCCCAATTTATTATATTTCATAAAAAAATGATATGTAACTTTTTTCCATCCTCATTACTTAACTTATTCTATGGGACATATTGAAAGGAATCTGGAAATGAAATTACATATTTCATATATTTGGGTTATAAAATTATAAATAAACTCATTGGATGAAATTTATATAATAATTTTTGTCATTTTGGTAGATATCATTATCTTTTACCCTCTTGGGAATCAATTTTTTCTCTAATTGTGGTAATTAATTTTTAATAGACTCACTATACATTTTAGGGAAAAATATGTATTCATTATTATAAATTTAAAATAATGGTGACTCGAAATATGGATTATATATTTTATAATTCAATTCAATGAATTAGTAAATTTTTCTTTTAAATTAATATCCTAGCGGTTACTAGAAAGTGAGTTTTAAATGTGACAATGGTCAAATGATTGAAATTTTTTTATATACTAATTAAATATAAAATTGAATCAAATAATAATAAATTTACTAATTGATATAAAATTGAACTAATTTTAATTTATCTACAATTAAAAATTCAATATAAGATAATAAATTATAAAATGATAATGAATTATTTAATTAAAATCAATATATTTCAATATTAATCAAAAAATGAAATATTTTAAAAAATAACAATAAATATCCTGAAGATAATTATGTATTCATTTTTAAAAAAATTTATTTTATTTTTTAAAAAATTAGTAATGGTGGTATAAAAATAAAATTTATCTGTGAAAAGCGTTAATCCTTCTTTTAGAAATTTATAGTTTATAGGAAAATAATTCTTTTTCTATTAAGTTTTACTAATTTTTTAATAACAAATATATTAATAATAAATATTTATTAAATAAATATTTTCATACAGTAGTTAATCATATTCATTTCATCCATTCAAACATCTATATGATAACTATATTAATAATTAATAATATTAGTAATATATTTTTTGTTTCGTAAAACTCGGTCTTGCATGTAATGAAATCCATTGATGAAATTAATCAATGGGCTTAATACAATATAACATAGTATTGTGTGTAAAATATGATATAAAATAAAATTTATTCATTTATAATTATTGGTTGTTACTTTTAGTTAGCGATTTTTGTAAAATGAATTCATTTTTTAAAAGTGTTGGATATAGACAACAAAATACTAAATTAAACTATTCATTACCAAAAATTCATTCCAAACATCAATAAATGATGTAAATTAAAAGTGTAAAAAAATAATTAACACACATTAATAGTTTATATGACGTAATATTTTGATGGAGATTTTTATATTAATGTGGTTTTGTTATATATTTTTTAATTTTTATTGAAATGATGAAGTCATATTATATTGAAGATTAAATGTCCTGAACCATCCCCCAGGGCCCGTATCATGACTACCCCAAGAATGACTTCCATAGGCCAGGGACTGGGGACTAGAACCAAAGGCATAAATCCCAAAACAAGGAAGGCATTGCCTTTATAACTGTAAACAAACACATTAGAGTACACAACTGGAAGAAAAACTCTATGTAAAACTATATACAAAAGAAGTGTTGGGAAGTAAAAAGTATCCAGAAATACAACCCCAATAGGAAAGAACAAGTACAACTTAAAAACAAGTACAACTGAAGAAAAATAAAGAAGCTACTGGGTCATCCTCTAGGGTTCCTACCTGAAGGGTAGGTACAGATGGCCTCCTCAGCACTCCACGTCCGTCTGTGTCCTCCGTGTACTGTCACACTGAGTGGTCCACCACCAGGTACAGTCCAGTCCTGCAACTCTCTGCCTCAGTCTGCACTGTCTGTCATCTGCAACCAACACAATGAGGTGCGGTCATATCCCATGCAGGGGTGAGTATATGATACTCATTAGGGACACAGAGACCCTCAAGGTCTTACTAAATCCAACAAAGATAAACCAAAAAACATGCAATCAACGGAAAACCATTACATAGGTATATGACCATACATATACCTAAGTTTCCTAGTAACCCTTCTCAATCATGAGGAAAACACAAAAGTCCATGACCCAGCTCAAACCAGGTTTTTTATTATCGAAACCACGGCTGGTGACGTACTCCTCCTCTATCAAGTACAGTGGGCCTACAACGTTACACAGAGGTGCTTCCCACTATCCTTGGATTGTTGAGGTACTCCTCCTATCGAGTATCATGGGTCTGCCACATCACACATAGGCACTCCCCCTCATAGGTCTGTCACGCTCACACAGAGGAACTCCCCCTCCTAGCTTGTCGAGGTACTCCTCCATTCAAGTATCGTGGGTTTTCCGCGCTAACACAGAGGCTCTCCCCACCTTGGGTCTACCATGTCACACATAGGTGCTCCCCACTGGTCTAGTCGAGTCACTCTGAGTCGAATCGGTCAAGTATTCATTAGGTCTTAGCTGCCTACTATGTCTCCTTACTCTATCTGCTCGCCTTTGGAAGGAATTGGTTGCACAAGCTACTGGTCGATACTCCAACTATCACGAAGTGCCAGAAAGAAGTATATTAAAGGTCTTCCATGTCATAGGGGTCTCAAAGCAACAGATGGTGCATCAATCAGACGCTCGGTCTGTTAGTTATTAGACTTTTTTTCCATGGGGTCCAGTTGAAAACATGTATGATCCAACCTGTCTGTATCTCAACTATACATGGAACTCTAGTGGGGTATTATCAAAGGGATGGCTTCACTCCAAGAATATCAGCACCACTGATTGTTTTTCAAATGGATGTCTGGTGCCAATGATATGGCCCAAGAAGGTAAGGGGGTTGGAAATGGGCCTGGGCCTGATCCGACCTGGTCGGACCATCTCGGCACAACATAGACTAGGCCGACCCGGTCTGGGTATGACCCGACCCATTGAGCAGGTCTGCCTGCTATGTTTTCCCTTGTCTATTGGGCCCGGTCAGTGGACTGTGGGGGTGGTTCAGCCCGGAGGTCGCCATGTTGGCGACTCGGCCCGTAGGCCAGGGCCAGTTCGGCCAGTACCGCGAGAGGCAAGGATCGGGCGACTCGGCCCGGAGGGCACGAGGGAGCTGGAATGCCGGTGCAGCCCAGAGCACTTGTGTCGCATGAAGGCTGACTTGGGGTGGCAGCTGGGTAGGCCGCGGGGGTGCCGGGAAGGCCGCGGCAGTGGTCGAGCAGTCTATTGGGGCGCCGACAGGGCTTCGGGTAGGGTACGAGAGTCACAGGCAGGCGGGCTGCGCGCCGGGCAGGGCGGCGGGAGGCCATAGGCAGGTGGTCCGCACGCCAGGTGGGTCGCCAAGGAGGCCATGAGCAGGCAAGCAGTGTGCTGGGTAGGGCATCGTGATGCCATGGGTAGGAAGGTCGGGCGCCGCTTGGGTAGGGCCTCAGGAGGTCGTGGGTAGGAGGGTCAGGTGCTACTGAGGCCGGCGGTGTAACTTTGTCATTGTCACCTCATTTTTATGCCGTATAATGCCACAAGAAGATAGAAAACGATGCAGGATGTCTGGCCATGTTAGGTTGGCCCGCACCCTCTGCTTTTAGGAAGGTATCATTTCGCTCATCATGAGTAGACGATGAACATTAATACGTCTGCATCAATCCCTTACTATCCTTGGAAGGTGTTAAGGAAAAGGTAAAACATCAAAAAATAATAATCCCCCTACCTTTTGATTAGTCGGTCGTCGTTATATGACTTCGTAGAATGACAGTTTTCGATCTATGGTAGACAAACACATCCCACATCGAAGGAGTCCGAAGAAGAAGGTCGGAGGGGTCGCTCTTGAAGACGAAGGCATCCCTCGTCGGTGTTCTTCGTCAAGAGAGAGTTCTTCGCTAGAAGAGCATTCTTTATTGAAGAGCTATCTTCGTTGGATTGAGTTCTCTCTTCTCCCAAGATCCACCCAATGAAAGATTCCCACCAAAAAGAAATAGTATACTATCTATTATTTTGTTGGAACAATGATTTCAAAATGGTGAAATAAATTAAAGAGGTACCCCCAATTTAATTCAAGTGGTTGGCACATTAATTAAAGGGGGTTGTATAAATTTAATTAAAGGGGGTGGTGGAGAGGCCCCCCCTCATTAATGAGGGAGAGTTGAGAGGTTACACTCTCTTCCCACTAACAGGGGTTGGGTGGTCCCCGCCCCTATTATTCTAATGATATGTTATGGTCTCGGGTGGTCCTAACGTTATAACCTCTCACGAGGGGTTAAATTTGGGTGGGCCCCCAAAACATAAACTATCATGGGAGTTTGGGGTGTGGCGGTCCCACCTCCAACTCTGTAGTGTAGGTTTTTACCAAGAATCGCATACATCGTAGCTTAAAATAAAAAAATGTGTTGTACACTTTATTTTTATTATTTTTTATAAAAGGCCAAAAATTATATTTTATTCTCCACCATATGTTGTCAAGGTGAAAGTCTTTTAAAGAAAATACTGACACTATGAGTTCAACAGTGCCCTCAGATTATAGTTCTGAGAACCGATTCAAAAGTTATAAAACTTGCTTGTACTTTTACTAAACGTACATGAACAAAACATAAAAAAACAATTCTGAGCACACTGGGCTTCAGAATCAAGCACTGTAAATATTTTAAAACTCATAAAAATCCAATGTATTTAAGAAAAACATTCACTGAATTTCCGGGTCTTTACATTCTCCCCACCTCATGGCATTAGATCCCCTTAAGCTACAACTCGAAATATGGGAACAAATGGGGGTACTAAGAACACATCTGAGCCTCCCACTCCAAAGTTCTCTCCTAGAGCTTCCTGTGCTTCCAACGAATGCGCACTAGAGTTATCGACCATCCACGTAGCGCCCAATCCTATCGATCCTCAATCTCCACTGGAACCTCCGTGAAAGTATCCCCATCATCAATGTCCATCTCTCCTTGTTTAATGATATGAGAAGGGTCATGCACGTATCTCCTCAACTGAGATACATTGAAGACGTCGTGCACCCGGTGCAACTGAGGTGGAAGAGCTAAGTGGTAAGCCACCTTGACTACTCTGCTGAGGACCTGGAAAGGTCCAAAGAATATCGGAGATAACTTTCCACCTCGACCAAATCTCCATAGACCTCATCGAAGTGAGACCATTAGAAAGATGTGGTCACCATCCTCGAACTCCAGATGTCTCTATCTCCAGTCAGCATATGACTTCTTCTAACTCTGTGTATTCTTCATCCACTCCTGGATGATCTGCACCTTTTCCATTGTAGCTCATCCAATCTTTGTTCCCACTAGTGTTGAATCCCCATGGTCAGTCCAGCACAAGGGTGATCTGTAAGGACACTCGTACAAGGCCTCCAAAGGTGTCATCCCTATGGTGGAGTGATAGTTTTTGTAGAATTAAAACTCCACCAAAGGCAAGTGATCCTCCAAACTGCAACTGAAGCCGAGGAAACATGAATTTTTCATGTCCTCGAGGGTCAGAATGGTTCGTTAGTTTGACCATTTGTATGAGGATGGAAGGCAGTGCTCAAGGGAAGCTGTGTTCCGAAAGCCTCTTGCAACCCCTTCCATAGCTGGGAAGTAAATCGTGAATCATGGTCAGAGACAATAGAGGATGGTACTCCATGTAGTCACACAATCTACTACACATAGAGGAATCCCATGATCTCTACTGAACCCTGCTCTCTGATCGGTACGAAGTGGGCCGACATGGTGAGTCGGTTGACGATCACCCAAATTTAGTCGTGACCCCTAGATTTACGTGGAAGACTCATCATTTAGTCCATGGATATCCCATCCCACTTCATCTATGGGACCTCTAAAGGATGAACCAAGCCTGCTGGTATCCGGTGCTCTGCCTTCACTTGCGGGCAAGTGAGGCACCATGAGACAAACTCTGCTACTACCTTCTTTATACCTAGCCACCAGTGTTGTCGTCGAAGGTCCTGGTACATATTCGCCACTCTGAGATGTATCACTAAAGAGGATGTTTGTAACTCCATCAACACTTCCTTTTGAAGTGACACCGGTACCATAGTACGTTCTCTGAAGAGGATGACGTTCTCCCCACCTTCAGAAAATCCATCAGGTGCCTACACTGTGGATATTTGAGCACTTCATATCTCGTTGTCAGCGTCCCTATGTTGTGCCTCCCTGAGTCGTTGTAGAAATGAGGGAGTGATTGTAAAAGACTATAGAAGGGCTGCTCTATCCCTATTCATGAGGTATAATTGTAAGGCTACTAGCTGCTTTTTCGCCTCTTCTAGCAGTTGTATAAAAGTCCTCCTGCTGAGTGCATCAGCAACAAGATTCCCCTTTCTTGGATTATATACTATCTCGAAGTCATAGTCCTAGAGGAACTTAAGACATGACCATTGTCTAATGTCTATGTCCTTTTGAGAGAATATATACCAGGGACTCTTGTGATCAGAGTACACGATAAAATGATCACCCATCAGATAGTGATGCCGCATCTTCAAGGCGAAGACCACTACTGTTAATCTAGGTCATGTGTAGCATAGTTCTAGTCATGATGTCTCTGCTGCTGAGAACCATATTCGATCACTGCTTGCTGCTACATCAGGACACGCCCATGTCGGGTCCCGGATGTGTCATAGTTAACTACATACCCTAAGCCCTCTACTGGAAGCCTCAAGATGGGGGCACTAGGCAGCCTCTGCCTCAGCACCAGAAAGCTCTGTTGGCATCTCTCCGACCGCACAAAGGGTTTCCCCTTATTTTTCCAGGCTGATAGTGGAATTGAAACTCTATAGAAGTCTGGAACGAACCTCTGATAGTATCCATCCAAACCCAAGAAACTTTGTACCTCTATCACACTCATGGGTGACTCCCAAACAAGTACCTCCTCGATCATCGCTAGATACACTGAAAATCCAACCTCTGAGATGATGTATCCCAAGAAGTGGACCTCTTGAATCCAAAAATGGCACTTCAAGAGCTTACCATAAAGCCGATGCTCTCGGAGTGTGACTAGTACTACATGAAAATGGTAGACAAGCTCCTCCTCAGTAGTCAAGTAGATCAGATTGTCATCGATGAAGTCTATGACAAAGCGATCGAGGAATGCCTAGATGATCCTATTCATGAGTCTGATGAACACTACAGGAGCATTGGTTATGCCGAAAGGCATAACCATGAACTCGTAGTGGCTGTTCCGATGCCTGAAGGTTGTCTTCTACACATCCTCGCCTTGAACTCTGAGGTAGTGATAGCCTGACCTATGGTTTATCCTTGAGAGCCACCGGGCTCCCTTCAGCTGATCAAAGTGGTCGTCAATCCTCAAGAGTGGGTACTTTTTCTTCACGGTCACATGGTTCAGGCGATGACAGAAAAAACAAACCCTCAAGCTCTCATCCGCCTTCATGGGGAATAGAATCGGGGCTGCCCAGGGAGAAACACTTGTTCAGATGAATCCCTTCCTTGCAAGTCCTCCAGCTGTACCCACAACTAATGAAGCTCAGCGGGATCCGTCTGATATACTGGTGTATATTTCGGTGTCTTCCTGGTTTATAGGTCAATGTATAATTCCACCTCTCTACGAGGATGTATCCCTTGAACATTGTTAAGAAAAACATCCGCGTACTGGTCCACCACTACAGGATTAGTCAGACTCTCCACATCAACTGGTCTAAGGGTATGACATGCCAACTGATGAGTGATCGACTGAACCATCCTCCGAGTGAGTTCATCATGTGCGGCAAAGGTTCCCTTCTCACCGATGAAGGTAATCATGGTCCCATCAATTCAGACACACTACACTTTTCACCTAATACATTCAATCTGAGCATGGACTATAGATAACCAGTCCATACCCAAGATGACGTCGTAAGGCCACGATGCCACTACTAGGAGATCCCAGCTGAAGCTCTCACCTCCTAGAGTAAGGTTGCACTATCGGAACTGGTGCATAATCTTTTAATCAACTACCACAGGAGTCTTTATCTATCAGGATTGAGCCAACAGCTCTATTAGAATATCTGAAACCCGAACGAGAGAAGTGGCAATGAAAGAGTGACTGGCACCTGTGTCTATAATAAATGCAGCTAAGGTGGTGTAGAAATAGATCCTACCTCAAATCTTCTTTGGAGCATAATGATAATGGGAACCATCTTCCTAAAGCTGAGCCCTCCCCTGTCCACCTGCTCCCCGCAGTTGGTGTGGACCTCCTAGTGGGGGTGGTGGTAGCACCTCGAAACGTCGTCCACCTCCAGCTGGATGTCCAAATCCTCAGCAACATCCGACTCCTACCTGTGGACTGCCTCGATCAAATCTTGGTCTTTTCCTGGGAGGTCCCTCAACTGTCTGGTGATCATCTGAATGGTGGGTCGGACAGTCACAAGCCATGTGTCCCTGCCCTCTGCATGAGTAACACTGACTACTACTGGCACGTGTGTCTCTGCTCCGTGTTCCTCACACAACTGATCCTGATTCATGTGGTTGACCACCTGTAGGTCCATCTTGGACCTCTGCGACATCAGTCTACTGCTAGTTGTAGAAGACACCGCTACGTGTTGTCTAGCGGTGGGTCTCACTGCTGGAGACTGCTCGGCAAGGAAACAGTCCACCAAGAGTGGTCTCTCTAGCACCCCTTGTCTGTGTCAGGATGCAAAGTGAGATTATTGAAGCTATGATCTCTTGCCTGAGCCCCATTATCAAAGGTTCGGGCCATGAAGAATGGGTCCTAACCATATATGTGGAGTAGCACGAGAGGTAGGTGAACCTAGATGAGTACTGTGCTATTGTCATGCTGCCCTACTGCAGATAAATTATCTTCTGTATCAGCACTACACAAAGGTTGGATGGTAAAACATCACCCAGAATAGGCTCCCAAAGTCTACTAAGAGTAGCGTCGTCTCGTCATGCACCTGGATCATCAGGCTCCTCCATCTACCTGCCACTTCCTGAAGGAGACTCACAAAAAGGATCACCATGATGTCTGTCGGTGTCCCTAATAGCCAGAAGACTCTCACCACAGCCTCCATCCAATCCTAAGCTACCAATAGGTTTATCTCTCCCCTGAACCTGGTCGGCCTCTAGCACTGGAACTAGTGAAACACGCTCAAGTACCATGCATCATCTGCTACTAGGGATGGTGGCATAGGTGGCACAATGAGAAGTAGTACCGCTAGTGCCTCCACTATAAAAGGGCCTTGCACCAAGGCCTCTTCACTCTGTGGGCTGTCAGTACGTACGACTCTCAAGGCTCTAACTGGTCATCCTCGGGGAGGCATCCTGAAAGAAAGAGATGCACACGGTCAAAATATTATACCTAGGGAGCTAACCTGGTTGATCAAATGTAAATAAAACATTTGGAAACATGCACACAATCAGTGTTTTCGGGCACTGAGTAGGAAATTGGATGTCAGGGTCCTGGTGTATGGATACGTCGGTCACACGCCCCAACACTGGACTCCTTGAACAAAAAACCACAATTACTACCCTTAACACTATTGCTTCATAGAAAAGAAAGATCATTGTTGTAATGCCCCGACCCCCGCTACCTAGAGTCGGTGCATTACTTCGTAACATTGGCATGATCACAAACTATCATGTCTCCAAAGACCGATTAGTTTAGTAGCTTTGGAAACACTAGATACATTCATAAAAGTTACATTACATCATAATGTAAAAAACTACAATATCAAAGTCTCCATAATCCACACTCATATCCTCTTCTGACTATCCCTACAGGTCATTCATAAAATACTTCATCACATCCTGGAAAAATTAAATCATTGAAAGGGGTGAGCTCAGATGCTCAGTAAGGATAACAATATAGCAGAAGCTTTCAAAAATAAACATTAACATTTAAGGTAATGTATAACTAAAAAAAGCCTATTAAACTTGAACCTCAACATAATATGGAAAATGTAAAATGAAATAATTCCATTTAATTATTCACATGGATATTCTACTGGTCAAATAATCACATACAATATCAATAACCACCATCATAAGGATGGAATGCATAATGACACACTATCATAACCACGTAGCCAAGGCCTCGTGCTAAGACCACAAATAAGATTTTGTCAAGGCCTCGCGCCAAGACACTAGTTTGTCTCATGAGACCTGCCGATGCAATTTTTTTAGAAGATACTTACTTTTAAAATTGGTCAAATATATTCCAGTGTTTTTCTGAAAACATTATGCAAACTTCTGAAAACAAAATAACTAATTCTGAGACTGCTCGACTAATTACAGGTCATGATGGGTCCACGCCCAATCCCTTCCTGTCTACCACACTCGAGAGTTAGGTTTCCTAAAAACATTTTTAAGCTTGCGTTAAATACGTATACATTTTCACTAGATTTTCATATATTTGAGGGAAATATCTCTCTCTTTTTTGAAATCATTTAAAAAAGTTATGGCTTGTAGAGGAAGCTGAAACTCAAATAATGGTCACGGAGGCGGAGAATTAATTGTTGCCGCATACGTAAGACAAACCATTCCTTTTTTCATTTAGTAAAATGCTTTGTAAAAAAAGATTCCTTTTTGAATAAAAGTCAAAGTCAATGGGGTTTATACACCATATAAAAATAAAGTTGTGTATAAAACAAAATATGCCTCAATGAAAGGAGATTGAGACGAAGACCCTTACAATGATCATTTTTTTAAATAAAGTAAATCTATTATGTGTATTCACAATAATTACACATAAATAAAGTACAAATACAAGATAGGAGATAATAATATCATGACATAATTTGAAAGTAGGAGATTAACCCAAAGAATAGAAATTGGGTTAAGAAGATCCATTACCTTGTTTCCTATCTTGACTCGACCATTCTTTAACCTCCTGAATAATAAACTAGAGTTAATTTATAATTGTTTAAGATCATTTTTCAAGTTTTTTATTCCTTTTATATCTCTTATTACCATGTTATGATCATTATATAATTATTTAAGTTAATAACGGTCATTTTGTCGATCTTTGGTACTTGAGTCAAAAATAAACTTCTTATAATTACATGTTGTTCATGTGGTGATATATCCATTATATCAAGAATTATATTGATGTTATAGTTATCATATATCTCATATATATCCAGTATACACATACATTTATAATATTCCATAACTTTTAGAGGTAAGAAATAAAATGCCTCGTTCATGGAGACGGTAAGTCGTACGTACGCATGAATGCTACTTTCATTTATATTTCGTATTTAATGAAATAATAATGATATAAAGGTATATTATAATTCAAGTATAATATCATATATAATATCATTTACTCCATCCTGTATATATCCCACATATGAGATTAATGATTCAAATCACTTTGAGGGGGCGGTAGTCCGCACTTCCTAAAATGAAAATACCGTGTTTACCCATAATGGAAACAATAAAGGAATGCCATAAATGAAAAATACATAACCTTAATTAAAACATAAACATATCATATATCATATATATAAATATAGTGGCATCTTAATGACCACCTTTGAAGGTGTTATATAAGTGTTGAACAATCATCGTTTCGTGAGGCAGAAATTCACCATCCACAAAAATAGTATTTTCTTTAACCATTAGATGTTGGTGTGTGTAAGTGTAGCTCGAATAATTCATATAAAAACATCCTATTATATTGTGGATACTGGTGTTGTTACAAAAGGAATGAATAAAAAGATTTTAGGGGGTTGGATAAGTAAAATAAAACAAAATAACATAAGAGAAGACATTACCTTAAAATCGGGTAACTCTTTTGATTTGGGTCAAAGGATTCCTTGGGAAGAATTTTTCTCAAAGTGAGGCTTCTAGGAGTAAAGGAGGGAAGTTGGGAGAGTATTTGGGAAGAGTTTGGCTGATCCAAAAGGCTTTGAAAGTGTGAGTAAGGTGGTAGTGGTGGGGGCCTTTTATAAGTGGACATGAGGGGCACTCTTGGAAAGTAATGAAATGTTACATTATTATATAATTAGTATCGGATTTTAAAGGTCCCAAAATTATATATTTCTAGTATAAGATGATAAGGGTTCTAGATATACCCATCCAAAAGGATTTGGACTATTGTGAGCCTTGGATTTTACATTATCTTTTCATTTTATTTAAATCGTTAATTAATGAGTTAATCGCTGCATCATCATGGTGTCATGAATAATTTAATTTATCTTATCTCTAAAATTTATAAAACAAATATCCTGATGTAGTAAATCTTTTTATATTTCTAATGAATATTTATAGTAAAAAATATGACTTGTATAACCCCATTTAAAAATTTATTTAGTAAAACAACTCATGTTTGTGACATTTTTATTTTAACTTTAAATAAAACGTTTTTGATGACATTTTCCAACCAAAGTGGCTCCATGGGGTCCCCAAGTTGACCCATGTATTTTATGGTTCGGCCATGACACATCAAATAGGTGTAGGACATGTTTATGGGTCCTTTCATATTTTTATAATACCATTTTTACCTTAAATTTCACTAATTACCTTTAATCGTGATTAATTAAACATAAAAGTTACTATTCACCAAAAAATTATTTCAATCCCATTGAACCACATTATAATTCCTAATGAAAACCATGTATGTCAGATTTTTGAAAATCAAATCACAGAAGTGGTAATGTTTCATTTAAACAAAAAATTAGTTTTTTAACTACCACTTAGTGGTTTCACTATTCATCAAAAATTGAAGTTTTTCAGAACAATGCTAAAATTTCACCCTAAGCTATAATTGATATTCCAAATTCAAAAATGATGTCCATTTTAAAAAATTCCAAACATATAAGTTGCATTGATTAATTTTATAATTAATTTCTGTTGTCACAACAAATAGCGTGTTTTTTAGAAACAATATATATCAAAAGATTGACAATTGTTTATGTCCAATTTTAAAGTGAAATTAATTCTAATGACAAAAATTGGATAAAATGTAAAAAAATATATTTTAATTATACTTTAAAACCACCAAATATTATAACTTATCACTATAAATCAATTTTATTAAAAAAAATTCATTTATGTATTTTTACTATTCATAGATAATTGGAAGATCTCAGAAAATTACAAAAAATTCAACATAGGCTAATTTCAATATTACAAATAAAAAAATGTCGTCCATTTTGAAATATAAAATTTCTATAATTTTAAAAAGTGGGTATTACTTTTCATAACGGCTACTTTAATTAGTCGCGGTGTGTTAGAACTCGAAGTTGCGTACAATGCAAGCTATTGCATTATTGAATGAGTAGCGTATCGTGGAAGCTCGGGGTGTTATATTCTCCCCTCCTTCAATAAATTGCATCCTCACAATTTGAAATTTTTCATAGAAAATAAAACGATGAAAATAGAAAACACCGTTGTGGAAAACCCACATCGGAAATAAGGTTAATAAATATATAGCCTTAAAAGAAAGAAAGATAAGTACAAATGTTACCTGAGATAGCCCATAATAGGAATATATGGAAATATGGATATAGAAGAAAAAGAAACCATCAAGGACTGATGGAGAGTTGTAGAAAACTGGATTAGGAGAAAGTTAACCATAAGAAAATCTCAAACATGTGATTGGTTAAATGGCTATTGAATCCCCAATTGGAAAAGTTAATCAGCAACGTTTTTGTTTTATGTTACCTTTTATAAAGTTGAGGAATTTATTTAGGAGATTTACTAATAACGTAAGGGAATATACATACTTTTCATGTAGACTTTCATTCTTTAATAAATTCTTTTACCACAAACCCATCTTTCACTCTAAAAGGTAATAGAACTCAAAAAATATTCTATTTATCCTAATTGTATAAGGTTCCAAATATTAACACGTACCATTTAGATTAGTGAAACTATTTTGTAATAACCAGGGACTTCCTGTAGGCTAGTGGTAGGTAATAAAGGCCTATCGCACTACAGTTGTGGGTTCGATTCCTACAGCTTTGTCTGATGTGACGGGTTATTCCCCACCCAGCAGGTTGTCCTTTTCCTAAAACTATAGTATTATAATATTCCAAAAAATAATATTCAGAAATTTTTTCGCCTTAAACAATACTATCCAAAGTTCAACTTAATTCATTCCAACGATTATAGTTATCCAAAATACCTCTGTCCATACATTTTCTAAAAGGTCTCTAAATTCTAAAATCAATTGTACCCTCAGATTCCCCAAACAAAGAAATGATTCTCTTATTGTTACATACTAAAAATAATATTACCTTAATCATATTAAAACCTTACTGAAACAACAAGTACTGAAGTACAATCCTTATATATATATCACATTATTCTAATAACCACAATATAATCCATGATTCCAAAAGAACCAATACATTAATTATTCCGCTTCAATTGTAGTCACAACATAAGATTGGCCTTGATCCCTTGGCCTTTTTTGAGGTAAGTTTCCCTGACACTTAGGACATTCATTTTCATAATGACCCAATACTCTACAATTATAGAATTCAACATTGATAGCCTCTTTCTTTCCCTTGAAATCACGCGCCTTGTGACCTTTTTCTCCACATTTATAACAAACTCCCATTCCTTTAAGGCAAGTATCAGGGTGATTCTTCCCACAATTATCGCATAATGGAAAATCCTTCTTTCCCTTTTTATCTTTATCTGTCTCTTATTCCACCATTCTCTTATTCTCTTGCTTTACTTTATTGTCATAAAATTTAGAGAATTCCTTTTCTGTATTGATAGCACACAAGACAATATCTACGTACAATCAGAAGGATTGTGATACCAAAGATCGACGGAGAAATGGTTTTAACCCATCAAAGAAATGACTGATATTACTTCTTGGGTTACGTATATAATCTCCAACATGCCTCGCTAACCATGTAAAGTTAGCCTCATACTTTGCGACATTCTAATCCGCCTTCTGCCTCAGACTCAGAAATTGCCATTCCATATCTGCTCGATGGTCATGTTGAAAGTATATTTCTATGAAAAGATCTTTGAACTCTTTCCATTCCATATTTGATACTTCTTCATCTTCATTTGTGTTTTGAATTAGCGACCACCATTGATCGACATCTCCAGTGAGGCGGTAGACTTCCATGACAACCTTCTCCCTTTCGTTACTCCCCAAGGCATGAAATATTTTTTCTAAGGAGTTTATCCACTGCTCAGCTACTAATTGATTTTTACCCCCATTAAATGTTGGTGGTTGTTGCCTCATGAAGTGGTCTAACATTGATCCTCCACGTTGCAGATCAGGGTACTCCATACGAGTAAGGTTATTATTAATAAACTGAGTTAGTTGTCCTAGTATGGTAATAAGTTCATCAGCACCATTTGTATTTCCCGCTCCATAATAATTATCTTGAGCAGGAGGTCAATCCCTACATGGAGTGCGTGCATTGATATGGTTTCCATTCCTTCCACTAGGCACCATTTTTAAACAATGGCATAAACTAGATTAGTTTATGATTCAAAATACATAATTCCATACTTATAAAATACTTAACATAAATTGAACTATTTATGGAAATAATCCATAATGATAAAAAAAATTTGAGGATGTATATACTTATAACCCTTCATAGTGGTTTGTAATGAAAATGAGAATTATCCTAAGCATATCCCCCGGGATTGTCGTAACCCAGAGTGCAGCAAGTCCCATTGTCGTGCACCAGCTCTCGTTCGAGTCTAGCACAAAGAGGTGTTTTCGGGATTTACCCCAAGGTACATCTGTGCCAGAGCCACCTCTACCTGCTCGTATCTAGACAGGGATGTATTGTTTGAAATACTCACAAAATCTCTATAATACCAAAATTCTAGGAAGTTCTTCTATACTAATCCTCAAAGTCTATCTTTGGGCTATGTGCTCCTATAAGAGTTTCTCTAAATCTATCTTCCAATGTTATTACTAAACTGCCTATGATACCAACTGTAACGCCCCGACCCCAGCTACCTAGAGTCGGTGCATTACTTTGTAACATTGGCATGATCACAAAAGATCAAGTCTCGAATGATCGATTAGTTTAGTAGCCATGGAAACACTAGATACATTCATAAAAGTTACATTACATCATAAAGTGAAAATCTACAATAACAAAGTCTCCATAATCCACAATCATATCCTCTTCTGACTATCCCTGCAGGTCATTCATAAAATACTTCTTCACATCCTGGAAAAATTAAAACATGAAAGGGATGAGCTCAGATGCTCAGTAAGGATAACAATACAGCAGAAGCTTTCATAAATAAACATTAACATTTAAGGCAATGTATAACTAAAAAAGGCCTTTTAAACATGAACCTCAACATAATATAGAAAAAGTAAAATGAAATAATTCCATGTACTTATTCACATGGATATTATACTGGTCGAATAATCACATGCAATATCAATAGCCACTTTCATAATGATGGAATGCATAATGCCAGACTATCATAACCACGTAGCCAAGGCCTCGTGCCAAGACCACAAATAAGATTTTGTCAAGGCCTCTTTCCAAGACACTAGTTTATCTCATGAGACATGCTGATGAAATTTTTTTAGAAGATACTTACTTCAAAAATTGCTCAAATATATTCCAGTGTTTTTCTGAAAACATTATGCAATCTTCTTAAAACAAAATAACTAATTCTGAGACTGCTCGACTAATTACAGGCCATGATGGGTCCACGCCCAATCCCTTCTTGTCTACCACACTCGAGAGTCGACTTTTCTAAAAACATTTTTAATCTTGTGTTAAATACGTATACATTTTCACTGGATTTTCATATATTTGAGGGAAATATCTCCCACTTTTTTGAAATCATTTAAAAAAGTTATGGCTTGTAGAGGAAGCTGAAACTCAAATAATTGTCACGGTGGCGGATAATTTGTTGTCACCGCATACGTAAGACAAATCATTACTTTTTACATTTAGTAAAAATCTTTGTAAAAAAATATTCCTTTTTGAAAAAAAGTCAAAGTCAAATGGGTTTATACACCGTATAAAAGAAAGTAGTGTATAAAACAAAATATGCCTCAATGAATGGAGATTGAGATGAAGACCCTTACAAAGATCATTTTTTAAATAATGTACATCTATTATGTGTATTCACTATAAGTACACATAAATAAATAACAAATACAAGATAGGATATAATAATATCATGACATAATTTGAAAGTAGGAGATTAACCCAAAGAATATAAATTGGGTTAATAAGTTCCCTTACCTTGCGTCCTGTCTTGACTCGACCGTTCTTTAACCTCCTGAATAATAAAATAGAGATAATTTATAATTGTTTAAGAACCTTTTTCATGTTTTTTATTCCTTTTATATCACTTATTTCCATGTTATGAACATTATGTAATTATTTAAGTTAATAACGGTCGTTTTGTCGATCTTTGGTACTTGAGTCAAAAATAAAATTCTTATAATTACAAGTAGTTCATGTGGTGATATATCCATTATATGCAGAATTATATTCATGATATAGATATCATATATCTCATATATATCTAGTAAAGACATGAATTTTTAATATTCCATAACGTTTAGAGATAAGAAGTGAAATCCACCGTTCATGGAGACGGTAAGCCGTATGTACGCATGAATGCTACTTTCATTTCTATTTTGTATTTAATGAAATCATAATTATATAAAGGTATATTATAATTCCAGTATAATATCATATATAATATCATTTAATCCATCCTTTATACATCCCACACATGAGATTAACGATTCAAATCACTTTGAGGGGGCGGCAGTCCGCACTTCCTAAAATGAAAATATCGCGTTTACCCATAATGGAAACAATAAAGGTATGCCATAAATGAAAAATACATAACCTTTATTAAAACATAAACATATTATATATCATATATATAAATATAGTGACATCTTAATGGCCACCTTTGAAGGTGTTATATGAGTGTTGAACAATCATCATTTCGTGAGGCAGAAATTCGCCATCCACAAAAACAGCATGTTCTTTAAACATTAGATGTAGGTGTGTGTAATTATAGCTCGAAAAATTCTTATAACAACATCCTTGTATATTTAGGATACTGGTGTTGTTACAAAAGGAATGAATAAATAGATTTTAGGGGGTTGGATAAGCAAAATAAAACAAAATAACATAAGAGATGACATTACCTTAAAATCGGGTAACTCTTTTGATTTGAGCCAATGACTTCCTTGGAAAGAATTCTGCCCAAAGTGAGGCTTCTATGAGTAAGGGAGGGAAGTTGGTAGAGTATTGGGGCATAGTTTGGCCGAGCCAAATTTCTTTGAAAGTGTGAGTAAGGTGGTAGAGGTGGGGGCCTTTTATAAGTGGATAGGAGGGGCACTCTTGGAATGTAATGAAATGATACTTTATTATATAATGGGTTTTAGATTTTAAAGGTCTCACAATTATATATTTCGAGTCTAAGGTGATAAGGTTTCTAAATCTTTCCATACAATAGGCTTTGGACAAGTGTAAGCCTTGGATTTTACATTATCTTTTCATTTTATTTAAATCGATAATTAATGAGGTAATCGCTGCATCATCATGGTTTCATAAATAATTTAATTTATCTAATGCCTAAAAATTATAAAAAACTATCCGGATGTAGAAAATATTTTCATCTTTATAATGAATATTTATAGTCAAAAATATGACTTGTATAACCCCACTTAAAAATTGATTTAGTAAAACAACTCATGTTTGTGATATTTTTATTTTAACATTAAATAAAAAGTTTTTAATGTCATTTTCCAAGGAATGTGGCTCCATGGGGTCCCCAAGTTGACCCATGTATTTTCCTGGTCGGCCATGACTCATCCAATAGGGGTAGGACAAGTGTAAGGGTCAATTCATATTTTTATAATACCATTTTTACCTTCAATTTCACTAATTACCTTTAATCGCGATTAATTAAACTTAAAAGTTACTATTCAACAAAAAATTATTTTAATCCCATTGAACCACATTTTACTTCCTAATGACTTCCATGTATGTCAGATTTTTGAAAATCAAATCCCAGATGTGGTAATGTTTCATTTAATCGAAAAATCAGTTTTTCAACTACCACATAGTGGTTTCACAATTCATCAAAAATTGAAGTTTTTCAGAACAATGCCAAAATTTCACCCTACTATATAATTGATATTCCAAATTCAAAATGATGTATATTTTACAAAATTACAAACATATATGTTTCATTAATTAATTTTATAATTAATTTCCACTCCCACAACAAATAGCATGTTTTTTAGAAACAATATATATCAAAAGATTGACAATTGTTTATGTCCAATTTCAATGAGAAATTAATTCTAAGGACCAACATTGGATAAAATGGTTAAAATATATTCTAATTATACTTTAGAACCAATCAATATTATAACTTATCACTATAAATTATTTTTATTAAAAAAGTTGTTTTTATGTATTTTTACTATTCATAGAAAATTGGATGTTCTCAGAAAATTACAAAAAATTCAACATAGGCTAATTTCGATATTACGAATACAAAAATGACGTCCATTTTCAAATACAAAATTTCTATAATTTTAAAAAGTGGGTATTACTATTCATAATGGCTACTTTTATTAGTCACGATGTGTTAGAACTCGAAGTTGCGTACAATGCAAGATATTGAATTATTGAATGAGTAGCGTATCATGGAAGCTCGGGGTGTTACATTCTCCCCTACTTCAATAAATTGCAATCTCGCAATTTGAAATTTTTCTTTGAAAATAAAAGGTTGAAAATAGAAAATACCTTTGTGGAAACCCAATATAGGAAATAAGGTTAATAAAAATATAACTTTAAAAGAAAGAAAGATAAGTACAAATGTCACCCGAGATAGCCCATAATAGGATTCTATGAAAATATGGATATGGAAGAAAAATGACCATCAAGGTCTGATGGAGAGTTGTAGAAAACTGGATTAGGAGAATGTTAACCCTAAGAAAATCACAAACTTGTTATTGGTTAAATGGTCATTGAATCCCCAGTTGTAAAAGTTAACTGGCAACGTTTTTGTTTTAAGTTACCTTTTATAAAGTTGAGGAATTTAATTAGGAGATTTACTAATAATGTAGGGGAATATACATACATGTCATGTAGACTTTCATTCTTTAATAAATTTTTTTACCACAAACCCATCTTTCACTCTAAAAGGTAATAGAACTCAAAAAATATTCTATTTATCCTAATTGTATAAGGTTCGAAATATTAACACATACCATTTAGATTAGTAAAACTATTTTGTAATAAGCAGGACTTCATGTAGGCTAGTGGTAGGTAATAAAGGCCTATCGCACTATGGTTGTCGGTTCAAATCCTGCAGCTTTGTCCGACATGACGAGTTATTCCCCACCCTGCATGTTGTCCTTTTCCTAAAAATATAGTATTATAATATTCCAAAAAATAATATTCAGAAATATTTTAACCTTAAACAATACTATCCAATGTTCAATGTAATTCATTCCAAACGTTATAGTTATCCAAAATACCTCTGTCCAGAAATTTTCTAAAAGGTCTCTAAATTCCAAAATCAAATGTATCCTCAGATTCCCCAAACAGCGTAAAGTTTCTCTTATTGTTACATACTAAAAATATTATTACCTTCATAATATTAAAACCTTACTGAAACCACAAGTACTGTAGTACAATCCTTATATATATATCACATTATTCTAATAACCAGAATATAATATGTGAGTCCAAAAGCACCAATACATTAATTATTCCGATTCAACTGTAGTCACAACATAAGATTGGCCTTGATCCCTTGGCATTTTCTGAGGTAAGTTTCCCTGACTCTTAGTACATTCATTTGCATAATGAACCATTTCTCTACAATTGTAGCATTCAACATTGATAGCCTCTTTCTTTCCATTGGCGCCTGGTGACCTTTTTCTCCACATTTATAACAAACTCCCATTCTTTTAAGGCAAGTACCAGGGTAATTCGTTCCACAATTATCGCATAATAGAAAATCCTTCATTCCCTTTTCCCTTTACCTGTCTCTTGTTCAACCATTATCTTCTTCTCTTGCATTATTTTATTTTCATCTGATTTAGAGAATTCCTTTTCTGTCTTGATAGCACACGAGACAATATCTTCGTACGATGAGAAGGATTTTGATACTAAAGCTCGATGGAGAAATCGGTTTAACCCATCAAAGAAACGATCAATCTTACTTCTTGGGTTATGTATATAATCCGCAACATACCTCGCTAACCTTGTAAAGTTAGCCTCATAATTTGCGACATTCTCATCCTCCTTCTGCCTGAGACTCAGAAATTGCCTTTCCATATCTTCTCGATGGTCATGTGGAATGTATTTTTCGAAGAAAAGATCTTTGAACTCTCTCCATTCCATATTTGATACTTCTTCATCTTCCTTTGTGTTTTGAATCAGCGACCACCATTGATCTGTATCTCCAGTGAGGCGGTAGACTGCCATGACAAACTTCTCCCTTTTGCTACACCCCAAGGCATGGAATATTTTTTCTATGGAGTTTATCCATTGCTCAGATGCTAATGGATCTTTATCCCTATTAAATGTTGGAGGTTGTTGCCTCATGAAGCTATCTAACATTGATCCTCCACGTTGCATATCAGGGTGCTCCATACGAGTAATGTTATTATTCATAACCTTAGTGAGTTGTCCCAGTATGGTAATAAGTTGATCAGCACTAATTGTATCTCCAGCTCCATAATAATTATCTTGAGCATGAGGGAAATCCCTAAACGGAGTGCGTGCATTGATACGGTTTCCATTCCTTCCACTAGGCGCCATTTCTAAAAAATGGCATAAACTATATTAGTTTATGAATCAAAATTCATAATTCCATACTTATAAAATAATTAACATAAATTGAACTATTTATGGATATAATCCATAATTGTAAAAAAAGTTTTCTTTGAGGAAGTATATACTCATAACCCTTCATAGTGGTTTGTAACAAAAATGAGAATTATCCTAAGCATATCCCCCGGGAGTGTCGTAACCAAGAGTGCAGCAAGGCACGTTGTTGTGCACCAGTTCCTGTTCGAGTCTAGGTCAAAGCGGTGTCTTCGGGGTTGACCCCAAGGTACATCTGTGCCGGAGCCACCTCTACCTGCCCGTATCCAGACAGGGATGTATTGCTCAGAAGACTCACAAAATCTCTATAATACCAACATTCTATGACGTTCTTCTATAAAAATCCTCAAAGTCTTTCTTTGGGCTATGTGCTCTTATCGGAGTTTATCTAAATCTATCTTCCAAGGTTATTACTAAACTGCCTCTGATACCAACTGTAATGCCTCGACCCCAGCTACCTAGAGTCGGTGAATTACTTCGTAACATTGTCATGATCATAAAAGATAAAGTCTCGAAATACCGATTAGTTTAGTAGCCTTGGAAACACTAGATACATTCATAAAAGTTACATTACATCATAATGTGAAAAACTGCAATAGCAAAGTCTCCATAATCTACACTCATATCCTCTTATGACTCTCCTTGCAGGTCATTCATAAAATACTTCTTCACATCCTGGAAAAATTAAAACATTGAAAGGGGTGAGCTCAGATGCTCAGTAAGGATAACAATATAGTAGAAGCTTTCATAAATAAACATTAACATTTATGGCAATGTATAACTAAAAAAAAGCCTTTTAAACATTAACATCAACATAATATGGAAAAAGTAAAATGAAATAATTCCATTTACTTATTCACATGGATATTCTACTGGTCGAATAATAAAATGCAATATCAATAACCACTTTCATAATGATGGAATGCATAATGCCAGACTATCATAACCATGTAGCCAAGGCCTCGTTCCAAGACCACAAATAAGATTTTTTCAAGGCCTCGTGTCAAGACACTAGTTAGTCTCATGACACCTTTCGATGCAATATTTTTAAAAGATACTTACTTTTAAAATAGCTCAAATATACTCCAGTGTTTTTCTGAAAAAATTATGCAAACTTCTAAAAACAAAATAACTAATTCTGAGACTGCTCGACTAATTACTGGCCATGATGTGTCCCCGCCCAATCTCTTACTGTCTACCATACTCGAGAGTCAAGTTTTCTAAAAACATTTTTAAGCTTGCATTAAATATGTATACATTTTAACTTTATTTTCATATATTTGAGGGAAATATCTCTCTCTTTTTTTAAATCATTTAAAAAAGTTATGGCTTGTAGAGGAAGCTGAAACTCAAATAATGGTCACGGCGGTGGAGAATTCATTGTCGCCGCATACGTAAGACAAACCATTCCTTTTTTCATTTAGTAACACGCTTTTTAAAAAAAGATTCTTTTTTGAATAAAAGTCAAAGTCAAAGGGGTTTATACACCGTATAAAAGAAAGTTGTGTATAAAACAAAATATGCTTCAATGGAAGGAGACTGAGACGAAGACCCTTACAAAGATAATTTTTTTAAAAAAAAGTACATATATTATGTGTATTCACTATAAGTACACATAAATAATGTACAAATACAATATAGGACATAATAATATCATGACATAATTTGAAAGTAGGAGATTAACCCAAAGAATTGAAATTGGGTTAAGAAGATCCCTTACCTTGCGTCATGTCTTGACTCGACCGTTCTTTAACCTCCTGAATAATAAACTAGAGTTAATTTATAATTTTTTAAGAACATTTTTCAAATTTTTTATTCCTTTTATATCACTTATTTCCATGTTATGAACATTATGTAATTATTTAAGTTAATAATGGTCGTTTTGTCGATCATTTGTACTTGAGTCAAAAATAAACTTCTTATAATTACAAGTTGTTCATGTGGTGATATATCCATTATATACAGAATTATATTCATGATATAGATATCATATATCTCATATATATCTAGTATATACATGCATTTATAATATTCCATAACGTTTAGAGGTAAGAAATGAAATGCACCGTTCATGGAGACGGTAAGTCGTACGTACGCATTAACGCTACTTTCATTTCTATTTAATATTTAATGAAAACATAATGATATAAAGGTATATTATAATTACAGTATAATATCATATATAATATCATCTTCTCCATCCTTTATACATCCCACATATGAGTTTAACGATTCAAATCACTTTGAGTGGGCGGTAGTCCTCACTTCCTAAAATGAAAATATCATGTTTAACCATAATGGAAACAATAAAGGTATTCCATAAATGAAAAATACAGAACCTTAATTAAAACATAAACATATTATATATCATAAATAAAAATATTGTGACATCTTAATGTCCACCTATTAAGGTGTTATATGAGTGTTGAACAATCATGGTTTCGTGAGACAGAAATTTGCCATCCACAAAAATAGTATATTATTTAACCATTAGATATAGGTGTGTGTAATTATAGCTCGAATAATTCTTATAAAAACATCCTACTATATTTATGATACTGGTTTTGTTACAAAAGGAATGAATAAAAAGAGTTTAGGGGGTAGGATAAGCAAAATAAAACAAAACAACATAAGAGAAGACATTAGCTTAAAATCGGGTAACTCTTTTGATTTGAGACAAAGGCTTCCTTGGGAAGAATTATGCCCAAAGTGAGGCATTTATGAGTAAGGGAGGGAAGTTGGGAGAGTACTTGGGGAGAGGTTGGCCAAGCCAAAAGGCTTTGAATGTGTGAGTAAGGTGGTAGTGGTGGGGGCCTTTTATAAGTGTACAGGAGGGGCACTCTTGGAAAGTAATGAAATGTTACATTATTATATAATGAGTTTCGGATTTTAAATCTCCCACAATTATATATTTCGAGGATAAGGTGATAAGGGTTCGAAATAGACCCATCCAATAGTCTTTGGACAAGTGTAAGCCTTTGATTTTACATTATCTTTTCATTTTATTTAAATCGTTAATTAATGAGGTAATCGTTGCATCATCATGGTGTCATAAATAATTTAATTTATCTAATGTCTAAAAATTATAAAATAAATATCCTGATGTAGGAAATATTATTATCTTTCTAATTAATATTTATATTGAAAAATATGACTTGTATAACCCCACTTAAAAATTGATTTAGTAAAACAACTCATGTTTGTGACATTTTTAATTTAACATTAAATAAAAAGTTTTTAAGGTCCTTTTCCAACCAAAGTGGCTCCATGGGGTCCACAAGTTGACCCATGTATTTTATTGGTCGGCCATGACTCATCCAATAGGGGTAGGACAAGTGTATGGGTCATTTCATATTTTTATAATACCATTTTAACCTTAAATTTCACTAATTACCTTTAATCGTGATTAATTGAACTTAAAAGTTACTATTCATCAAAAAATTATTGTAATCCCATTGAACCAAATTTTACTTCCTAATGAAAACCATGTATGTCGAATTTTTTAAAATCAAATCACAGAAGTGGTAATGTTTCATTTAAACTAAAAATCTGTTTTTTAACTACCACTTAGTGGTTTCACTATTCATCAAAAATTGAAGTTTTTCAGAACAATGCCAAAATTTCACCCTAAGATATAACTGATATTCCAAATTAATAAATGATGTCTATTTTACAAAATTCCAAATATATAATTTGTATTAATTAATTTTATAATTAATTCACGCTGTCACAACAAATAGCGTGTTTTTTAGAAACAATATATATCAAAAGATTGACAATTGTTTATGTCCAATTTCAAAGTGAAATTAATTCTAATGACCAACATTGGATAAAATGGTAAAAATATATTCTAATTATACTTTAAAACCAATCAATATTATAACTTATCACTATAAAATATTTTTATTAAAAAAGTTGTTTTTATGAATTATTACTATTCATTTAAAATTGGAAGTTCTCAGAAAATTACAAAAAATTCAACATAGTCTAATTTCGATATTACAAATACAAAAATGATGTCCATATTGTAATATAAAATTTCTATAATTTTAAAAAGTGGGTATTACTATTCATAACGGCTACTTTGATTAGTCGCGGTGTGTTAGAACTCGAATTTGCATACAATGCAAGCTATTGCATTATTGAATGAGTTGCGTATCGTGGAAGCTCGGGGTGTTACATTCTCCCCTACTTAAATAAATTGCGTCCTCACAATTTGAAATTTTTATTTGAAAATAAAAGGTAAAAAATAGAAAATTCCTTTGTGGAAAACCCACATCAGAAATAAGGTTACTAAAAATATAACATTAAAAGAAAGAAAGATAAGTACAATGGTCACTTGAGATAGCTCATAATAAGATTCTATGAAAATATGGATAAGGAAGAAAAAAACCGTCAAAGTCTGATGGAGAGTTGTTGAAAACTGGATTAGGAGAATGTTAACCATAAGAAAATCACAAACTTGTGATTGGTTAAATGGTCATTGAATCCCCAGTTGGAAAAGTAAACCGGCAACGTTTTTGTTTTAAGTTACCTTTTATAAAGTTGAGGAATTTATTTAGAAGATTTACTAAGAATGTAAGGGAATATACATACTTTTCATGTAGACTTTCATTCTTTAATATATTTTTTTACCACAAACCCATCTTTCACTCTAAAAGGTAATAGAACTCAACAAATATTCAATTTATCCTAATTGTATAAGGTTCCAAATATTAACACATACCATTTAGATTATTAAAACTATTTTGTAATAATCAGGGACTTCCTGTAGGCTAGTGGTAGGAAATAAAGGCATGTCGCACTATAGTTGTGGGTTCGATTCATGCAGCTATGTCCGACGCGACGGTTTATTCCCCACCCTGCAGGTTGTCCTTTTCCTAAAACTATAGTATTATAATATTACAAAAAATAATCTTCAGAAATGTTTTAACCTTACAAAATACTATCCAAAGTTCAACTTAATTCATTCCAACCATTATAGTTATCCAAAATACCTCTATCCAGACATTTTCTAAAAGGTCTCTAAATTCCAAAATCAATTGTATCCTTAGATTCCCCAAACAAAGTAAAGTTTCTCTTATTGTTACATACTAAAAATATGATTACATTCATCATATTAAAACCTTACTAAAACAACAAGTACTGTAGTACAATCCTTATATATATATATCACATTATTCTAAAAACCAGAATATAATCCATGAGTCCAAAAGCACCAATACATTAATTATTCCGCTTCAACTGTAATCACAGCATAATATTGTCCTTGATCCCTTGGCCTTTTCTGAGGTAAGTTTCCCTGACGCATAAGACATTCATTTGTTTAATGACCCATTTCTCTACAATTGTAGCATTAAACATTGATAGCCTCTTTATTTCCCTTGCAATCACGCGCCTGATGACCTTTTTCTCCACATTTATAACAAACTCCCATTCATTTAAGGCATGTACCAGGGTGATTCATCCCACAATTGTCGCATAATGGAAAATCCTTCTTTCCCTTTTCCCTTTATCTGTCTCTTGTTCCACCATTCTTTACTTCTCTTGCTTTACATTATTGTCATAACATTTAGAGAATTCTTTTTCTGTTTTGATAGCACATGAGACAATATCTTCATACGATGAGAAGGATTGTGATATTAAAGCTCGACAGAGAAATGGTTTTAACCCATCAATGAAATGATCAATCTTACTTCTTGGGTTACATATATAATCTTCAGCATGCCTCGCTAACCTTGTAAAGTTAGCCTCATACTTTACAACATTCTCATCCTCCTTCTTCCTCAGTCTCAGAAATCGCCTTTCCATATCTGCTCGATGGTCATGTGGAAAGTATTTTTCTAAGTAAAGTTATTTGAACTCTCTCCATTCCATATTTTATACTTATTCATCTTCCTTTGTGTTTTGAATCAGCGACCGCCATTAATCGGCATCTCCAGTGAGGCGGTAGACTACCATGACAACCTTCTCCCTTTCGCTACTCCCCAAGGCATGGAATATTTTTTATAAGGATTTTATCCATTGCTCAGCTACTAATGGATTTTTACCCCCATTAATTTTTGGTGGTTGTTACCTCATGAAGAGGTATAACATTGATCCTCTACATTGCGGATCAGGGTCCTCCATACGAGTAAGGTTATTATTCATAACCTGAGTGAGTTGTCCCAGTATGGTAATAAGTTGATCAGTACCAGTTGTATCTCCAGCTCCATAATAATTATCTTGAGCAGGAAGGCAATCCCTACATGGAGTGCGTGCATTGATACGGTTTCCATTCCTTCCACTAGGCGCCATTTCTAAACAATGGCATAAACTAGATTAGTTTATGAATCAAAATACATAATTCCAAACTTATAAAATACTTAACATAAATTGAACTATTTATGGATATAATCCATAATTATAAAAAAAATTCTTTGAGGAAGTATATACTCATAACCCTTCATAGTGGTTTGTAATGAAAATGAGAATTATCCTAAGCATATCCCCCGGGAGTGTCGTAACCAAGAGTGCAGCAAGGCCCGTTGTCGTGCACCAGTTCCCATTCGAGTCTTGTTCCAAGTGGTGTTTTCAGGTTTTACCCCTAGGTTCATCTGTGACAGAGCCACCTCTACCTGCTCGTATCCATACATGGATGTATTGCTCGGAAAACTCACAAAATCTCTATAATACCAAAATGATAGGAATTTCTTCTATACTAATCCTCAAAGTCTATCTTTGGGCTATGTGCTCTTATCAGAGTTTATCTAAATATATCTTCCAAGGTTATTACTAAACTGCCTCTCATACCAACTGTAACGCCCCGACCCCAGCTACCCAGTGTCGGTGCATTACTTCGTAACATTGGAATGATCACAAAAGATCATGTTTTGAAAGATCGATTAGTTTAGTAGCCTTGGAAACACTAGATACATTAATAAAACATACATTACATCATAAAGTGAAAAACTACAATATCAAAGTCTCCATAATCCACACTCATATCCTTTTCAGACTATCCCTGCAGGTCATTCATAAAATACTTCTTCACGTCCTGGAAAAATTAAAACATTGAAAGGGGTTAGCGCATATGCTCAGTAAGGATTACAATATAGCGGAAGCTTTCATAAATAAACATTAACATTTAAAGAAATGTATAAATAAAAAAATCCTTTTAAACTTGAACCTCAACATAATATTGCAAAATTAAAATGAAATAATTCCATTTACTTATTCACATGGATATTCTACTGGTCGAATAATCACATGCAACATCAATAACCACTTTCATAATGATGGAATGCATAATGCCAGACTATCATAACCACGTAGCCAAGGCCTCGTGCCAAGACCACAAATAAGATTTTGTCAAGGCCACGTGCCAAGACACTAGTTTGTCTAATGAGACCTTCCGATGCAATTTTTTTAGAAGATACTTATTTTTAAAATTTCTCATATATACTCCATTGTTTTTATGAAAACATTATGCAGGCTTCTGAAAACAAAATAACTAATTCTGTGACTGCTCGACTAATTACAGGCCATGATGGGTCCACGCCGAATCCCTTCTTGTCTACCACACTCGAGAGTCGGGTTTTCTAAAAACATTTTAAATCTTGTGTTAAATATGTTTACATTTTCACTGAATTTTCATTTATTTGAGGGAAATATCTCTCTCTTTTTTGAAATCATTTAAAAAAGTTATGGCTTTTATAGGAAGACGAAACTCAAATAATCACCACGATGGAGGAGAATTTGTTGTCGCCGCATACATAAGACAAACCATTCCTTTTTTCATTTAGTAAAACGCTTTGTAAAAAAAGATTCCTTTTGAATAAAAGTCAAATTCAAAGGGGTTTATATACCGTATAAAAGAATGTGGTGTATAAAACGAAATATGCCTCAATGAAAGGAGATTGAGACGAAGAACCTTACAAAGATCATTTTTTTTAAATAAAGTACATCTATTATGTGTATTCACTATATGTACACATAAATAATGTACAAATACAAGATAGGACATAATAATATCATGACTAAATTTGAAAGTAAGAGATTAACCCAATGAATTGAAATTGGGTTAAGAAGTTACCTTACCTTGCGTCCTGTCTTGACTCGACCATTCTGTAACCTCATGAATAATAAACTAGAGTTAATTTATAATTGTTTAAGAACATTTTTTGAGTATTTATTTCTTTTATATCACTTATTAACATGTTATGAACATTAAGTAATTATTTATGTTAATAATGGTCATTTTGTCGATCTTTGGTACTTGAGTCAAAAAAAAACTTCTTATAATTACAAGTTGTTCATGTGGTGATATATCCATTATATCCATAATTATATTCATGATATAGATATCATATATCTCATATATATCCAGTATATACATGCATTCATAATATTCCATAACGTCTATAGGTAATAAATGAAATGCATTGTTCATGGAGACGGTAAGCCGTACGTACGCATTAACGCTACTTTCATTTCTATTTCGTATTTAATGAAATCATAATGATATAAAGGTATATTATAATTCCAGTATAATATCATATATAATATCATTTACTCCATCTTTTATACATCCCACATATGAGATTAACGATTCAAATCACTTTGAGGGGGCGGTAGTCCGCACTTCCTAAAATGAAAATATCGTGTTTACCCATAATGGAAACAATAAAGGTATGCCATAAATGAAAAATACAGAACCTTAATTAAAACATAAACATATTATATATCATATATATAAATATAGTGACATCTTAATGGACACCTTTTAAGGTTTTATATGAGTGTTGAACAATCATCATTTCGTGAGGCAGAAATTCGCCATCCACAAAAATAGTATGTTCATTTACCATTAGATGTAGGTGTGGGTAAGTATAGCTCGAATAATTCTTATAAAAACATCCTAGTATATATTGATGATACTGGTGTTGTTACAAAAGGAATTAATAAAAAGAGTTTAGAGGGTTTGATATTCAAAATAAAACAAAATAACATAAGAGGTGACATTACCTTAAAATCAGGTAACTCTTTTGATTTGAGCCAATGACTTCCTTGGAAAGAATTCTTCCCAAAGTGAGGATATTATGAGTAAGGGAGGGAAGTTGGTAGATTATTGTGGCATAGGTTGGCCGAGCCAAAGTCCTTTGAATGTGTGAGTAAGGTGGTAGAGGTGGAGGCCTTTTATAAGTGGAGAGGATGAGCACTCTTGGAAAGTAATGAAATGTTACTTTATTATATAATGAGTTTCGGATTTTAAAGGTCCCAAAATTATATATTTCGATGATAAGGTGATAAGTTTTCAAAATATTCCAATCCAATAGGCTTTGGACAAGTTTATGCCTTGGATATTACATTATCTTTACATTTTATTTAAATCGTTAATTAATGAGGTAATCGCTGCATCATCATGGTGTCATAAATAATTTAATTTATCTAATGTATAAAAATTATAAAAAAAAAATATCCTGATGTAGGAAATATTTTTATCATTATAGTGAATATTTATAGTAAAAAATATTACTTGTATAACTATACTTAAAAATTGATTTAGTAAAACAACTCATGTTTGTGACATTTTTATTTTAACATTAAATAAAAAGTTTTTAATGTCATTTTCCAACCAAAGTGGATCCATGGGGACCCCAAGTTGACCCATGTACCTTCTAGGACGTCCATGACTCATCCAATAGGGGTAGAAAAAGTTTAATGGTCATTTCATATTTTGATAATACCATTTTTACATTAAATTTCACTAATTACCTTTAATTGCGATTAATTAAACATAAAAGTTACTATTCACCAAAAAATTATTTGAATCCCATTGACCCACATTTTACATCTTAATGACAACCATGTATGTCAGATTTTTGAAAATCAAATCACAGAAGTGGTAATGTTGAATTTAAACGAAAAATCAGTTTTTTAACTACCACTTAGTGGTTTCACTATTCATCAAAAATTGATGTTTTTCAGAACAATGCCAAAATTTCACCCTAAGATATTATTGATATTACAAATTAAAAAATGATGCCTATTTTAAAAAATTCCAAACATATAAGTAGCATTAATTAATTTTATAATTAATTCCTGCAGTCACAATAAATAGCGTGTTTTTTAGAAACAATATATATCAAAAGATTGACAATTGTTTATGTCCAATTTGAAAGTGAAACTAATTATAATGACCATCATTGGATAAAATGGTAAAAATATATTCTAATTATACTTTAAAACCACTCAATATTATAACTTAGAACTATAAATTATTTTTATTAAAAAAGTTGTTTTTATGTATTTTTACTATTCATAGAAAATTGGAAGTTCTCAGAAAATTACAAAAAATTCAACATAGGCTAATTTTGATATTACGAATACAAAAATGACGTCCATTTTGAAATATAAAATTTCTATAATTTTAAAAAGTGGGTATTACTATTCATAACGGCTACTTTGATTAGTCGCGGTGTGTTAGAACTCGAAGTTGCGTAAAATGCAAGCTATTTCATTATTGAATGAGTAGCATATCGTGGAAGCTCGCGGTGTTACAATAGTTCTATGTTATGCGGTAGAACTGAGTATTCTGATACCAATTTTTCATGACCTGTCCCCCTAGGGCCTGTATTGTGACTACCCCAATCCCACCTTCGATAGGCCAAGGGCTCGCGACTAGCACCAAAGGCATAAATCCCTAAACTGGGAAACCATGGCCTTTAAAACTGTAAACAAACACATCAGAGTAAACAAATGAAAAGAAAACACAAGTAAAATTGTATTCAAAAGAATTGTTTGAAAGTAAAAAGGGGCCGGAAATACAATCCCAACAGGAAAGTACAGGTACAACTGAAAGGAAAGTACAACTGTAGAAAAGTAAATTAGCTATTGGGTCATCCTCTGAGGTTCCTACCTAAAGGGTATGTAAATATGGTCTCCTTAGCACTCCATGTCTATCCATATCATCCGTCTACCATCACACAGAGTAGTCCACCTCCGGGTACCGTCCAGTCCTTCTACTATCTGCCTCAGTCAGCATTGTTCGTCGTCTTCAACCAACAGAACATGGTGTGGGCATAGCCCATGCAGGGGTGAGTATATGATACTCATAAGGGACCTTGAGTCCCTCAAGGTCTCACTAAATCCAACAAGGATAAACCAAAAATTATGCAATCAATATATAACCATTACTTTGGTATATACCCATACATATACATATGTTATCTAGTAACCCATCTCAGTCATGAGAAAAACACAAAAGTCATTGACTCAACTCAAACCACTATTTTTATTATAGAAAACGCGGCTGGTGGTGTACTCCTCCTCTATCAAGTATAGTGTGCCTACCGCGTCACATCGAGGCGTTTCCCTCTATCCTTGGACTGCTGAGGTACTCCTCCTATCGAGTACCGTGGGTCTACCGCCTCACATAGAGGCGCTCCCCACCATGGGTCTACCACAATCACATAGAGGCTCTCCCCATCGTGGGTCTATTGAATCACACAGAGGCAGTCCCCACTGGGCTAGTCTAGTCACTCTGAGACGAATCAGTCAAGAAGTTGTTAGGTCTCAGCCAGCTAATAGGTCTCTGTACTCTGTCTGCTCGCCTCTGAAAGGAATCCACAGTGCGAGCTACTAGTCGATACTCCAACTATCGTGAAGTTCAACAAAGAAGTATTTGAAAGGTCTGCCACATTATAGGTGTCTCAACGCAATAGATGACGTGTCAATCAGATTCCTGGTCTGTTAGTTGTTAGCATTTTTTTCTCGGGGGGGGGGGGGGGGGTTGAATTCATGCACAATCCAACCTGAACGTATCTAAACTATACCTTGAAACCTTGTGGGGTATTCTCAATAGGACGACATCACTCCATGAATATAGGCGCCGCTGACGGTTCGTCAAATGGATGTTCGTTGACAAAGATAAGGCCCAAGAAGGTAATGGGGTCTATAATGAGACTGGGACTGATCCGACCCGGTAGGACCCTCTCGGCCCAACCCAGACTGGGCCGACCCAGTCTGGGTCCACCTGGTCAAACCTGATGGGTCTAACACAGCCCGTTGGGCAGGTCAACCCACTATGTTTGGCCCGGTCCAGTGGGCCCGTCCCAACAGACAATGTGGGAGGTTCGGCCCAGAGGTCTCCACGTAGGCGACTCAGCCCAAAGGCAGGGGCCGGATCAGCTAGCACCACGAGGAGCGTGGCTTAGGCGACCCGGCCTGAAGGGAATGAGGGAGCTAGGAGGCTGGCTTGAACGGGAGTGTGTGTATTGCCCAAAGGCCGACTAGGGGGGATGGGTAGGGAATGGTAGGGTGGCGGCCAGGCCACGGCGGTGCCGGTAGTACTTCTTGCAGGCCACAAGAGCACCGATCAAGGCGTGGCATGGTGCCAGGAAGGGCGCGGGGGCGCCTGGCAGGGTGCAGAAGCACCTGGTACGGCTGCGAGGGCACCTGTAGGGAACCAAGCAGGGCGCCGGGGCCGCAGGCAGGAGGGCCACGAACCGGGTAGGGCACCGGGAGGCCGCAGACCGGGTTTTTCACTGGGAGTCCATAGGCTATGCGTCAGGTACAACACTGGGAGGCCATGTGTAGGCGGGCCGGGTGCCACTTAGGTAGGGTGCTGGGAGGCCATGGGTAGGTGGGTTGGGCACCACCCAAGACAGTGGTGTTCGAACGAAAGCATCTATGCGTCGCGAGGGTGGCACGATTTGCGGAGTCTGCGGGTAGCGTGGCCTTCAACGTTTCTGGATTCGTTGTCGTCGCCTCATTGCCAAGCCGTATAAAGACACAAGAAGAGATAAAATGATGGAGGATTTCTGGCCATGTTAGGTTGGTCCCCACCCTCTTCGTTTAGGAAGGTATCATTTGGCTCATCATTAGTAGAAGATGATTATTAATATGACCGCATCAATCCCTTGTTATCCATTGATGAAGGTATGGAAAATGTACAACTTCAACAAGTTAAAAAACCAAACCATTTCTTTCATCTGTCATCGTTCGTTGACATCGCAACAAGATGGTTGTCGATCCGTTGTGGGGGAACACATCCCACATCGAAGGTGTCTGAGGAAGATGGTCGAAGGGGTCGTTTTTCTTAGTCGAAGGTGTACCTCATCAGCGTTATCTTTCGGGAGAGCATTCTTCACCAGAAGAGCGTTCTTCTTTGAAGAGCGGTCTTTGTTGGAGAGAGTTATATCTTTTCCCAAGCTCCACTAAATGAAATATTCCCACCAAAAATAAATAATAGATTGTCTATTATTTTGTTGGTACAATGATTTCAAAATAGAGAAATAAATTAAAGGGGATCCTCCAATTTAATTCAAGAGGTTGGAACATTAATTAAAGGGGGTTGGCACCATTTAGTTAATGGGAAATGTGGAAAGGATCTCCCTCATTAATGATGGAGAGTTGAGAGGTTACACTCTCTTCCCATTAATAAGGGTCAGCTGGTCCCCATCCCTATTATTTAAAAGAGAAGTTATTGTCTCGGGTGGTCCCCAAGTTGTAACCTCTCATGTGAGGATAAATTCGAGTGGGCCCCACCACCATAACCTCTAATGGGTGGTTAGGGTGTGGTGGTCCCACATCCAACTCCCATGTGGAGGTTTTAACAAACAATCACACATATGGAAGCTTAAAATAAAATAAAGTGTTGTACACTTTATTTTATTATTTTTTATAAAAGGCCAAAAACGAAATTTTATTCTCGACCATCTGCCATCGAGGTGAAATTCTTCATAAGAAAATATCGGTGTTGTGAGTTTAACGGTGCTCTCAGATTTCAATTATGAACATAGGTTCAATAGTTATAAAAACCTGCTCATATGTTTACTGAACTTACCTGGACAAAAGTTCAAAAATTGTATCCGGGCACACCGGGCCTCGTAATCAAGCGTAGTAAATTTTCATAGACTCATAAAAATCCCATATATTTAATAAATAAATTTCTAAGTAATTTTTGGCTGTTTAAATTCTCCCCACCTCAGGGCTTTACGTCCCCGTAAGCTACAACTCGAACTATAGGAACAAATGGGGGTATTGAGCATGTATCGGAGCCTCCTACTCCCATGTGCTCTCCTGGAGGTTCTCGTGCTACCAGTGAACACGCGCAAGAGGTATTGACTATCCATGAATGACCTACTCTTGTCTATCCTCAAAATCTACTAGAACCTCCTTGAATGTCTCCCCATCATCAATGTCCATCTCTCCATGGTCGATGATGTGGGAAGGGTCATACACGTATCTCCTCAGCTGAGATACGTGGAAGACGTCATGCACCCTATGCAACTAAGGTGGAATAGATAAGAAGTAATCCACCTATCCTACCCTACTGAGGACCAGGAACGGTCTGATGAATCTCGGAGATACCTTTCTGCCTCGGCCAAATCTCCGTAGACCTCATCGAGGTGAGACCCATATAAAGACGTGGTTTCCATCCATGAACTCCAGAGGTCTTTGTCTCCTGTCGACATACGACTTATGCCTGCTTTATGCTATCATCACCTACTCCCGTATGATCATCACCGTCTACATAGTAGCTTGTACCATCTCTAGTGCCATTAGTGCTGACTCACCAGGGTCAGTCCACCACAGGGGTGATCTGCAAGGTCGCCCATACAAGGCCTCAAACGGTGCCATACCTATGGTGGAGTGATTATTGTTGTTGTAAGAAAACTCCACCAAAGGAAATTGACTCTCTCAATTGTGACCAATGTTGAGGACACATGCACATAGCATGTCCTCGAGGGTCTGAGTAGTCCACTCTGTCTGACCATTAATATGAGAATGGAAAGAGGTGCTCAAGCAAAGCTGTATCCCGAAATCCTCCTGCAACCCCTTCTATAGCCAAGAAGTAAACAGTGCGTCACGACCGGAGAAAAAAATATGAAGGTACTCCATGTAGTCACACAATGTCTTCCACATAGAGGTGTCCCATGCTCTCTACTAAGCCCTTCTCTCAAATTGATACGAAGTTGGCGGACATGGTGAGTCGGTCGACAATCACCCAAATCAAGTCATGACCCCTAGATGTACATGGAAGACCCATCATGAAGTCCATGGATATCCCATGTCACTTCTACTATGGGACCTCTAAATGATGAACCAAGCCTACTGGTACATGGTGCTCTGCCTTCACTTGCTGACAAGGGAGGAACCGTGAGACAAACTCCGCTACTGCCTTCTTCATACCTGGCAACCTATGCTGTCATCAAAGGTCCTGGTACATCTTTTTCACTCATAGATGTACCGCTAAAGGGGATGTGTGGAACTCCCTCAACACTTCCTCCTGAAGTGACACTGGTACCGTAGTACGTCCTCTGAAGAGGATGATGTGCTCCCCACCTTCATAAAAATCACCAGGTTCTTGCCCTGTGGATATTTTTGCACGTCATGTCTCACAATCAGTCTCCTCATGTCGTCCCTCCCTGACTTGCTGAAGATGTGGGGGAGTGACTCTAAGAGACTACAGAAAGGATGCTCTGTCCCTATACACAAAGTATATCTATAAAGAATCTAGCTCCTCTATTTCCTCTCCTAACTGATGTATACCAGTATTCCTGTTGAGTTCATTAGCAAAAACATTCCCTTTTCCTAGACTATAGACTATATAGAAGTCATAGTCATGCAGGAACCCAATCCATTGCTGTTGTCCCAGGTTCCAGTCATTTTGAAGGAAGATATACTGGAGACTCTTGTGATCAGAGTACCTGGTAAAATGATCAACCATCAGATAGTGTTTCCACATCTTCAAGGAGAATATCACTGCTTCTAATTCTAGGTCATGGTTAGCGTAGTCCTACTCGTGTTTTATTAGCTGCCGAGAACTATATGTGATCAATGCTCACTCCTGCATCAAGACACACCCATGTCTGGTTTTTATGTGTCACAGTAATCAATGTACGCTACACCCTCCTCTGGGAGCCTCAAGATGGGGGCACTAGTCAGCCTCATCCTCAGCTCTTGAAAGCCCTGTTGGCATCTCTCCAACCACAAAAGGGGTTCCCCTTCTTATTCAAGGTAGATAGGGGTGATACAACTCTATATATTTCTATAACGAACCTCTGATAGTATCCTGCCAAACCCAGAAAACTTCGTACCTCCATCACACTCCTAGATGGCTCCCACGAAAGTGTCACCTCGATATTCATTGGATCCACTGCAACTCCAGCCTCTGAAATAATGTGTCCCATGAAGTGAACCTATCGAATCCAAAAATGGTACTTTGAGAGATTGCAATAAATCTAGTGAACTGAAAGTATGTCCAGTACTTCCATAAAATGGTAGGCATGATCCTCTTCAGTAGTAGAATAGATTAGAATGTCTTCGATAAAGACTATGGCAAATTTATCGAGGTATGATTGGTAGATCCTATTCAAGAGTACCATGAACACTACTTTAGCATTGGTTACTACAAAAGGCATAACCAAGAACTCATAGTGGCTGTAATGACACCTCAAGGCCGTCCTCTACACATCCTCTTCTCAAAATCTGAGCTGGTGATAGCCTAATACGTGGTATATCATTGAGAACCATCGTTCTCCCTTCAGCTGATCAATGAGGTAGTAAATACACAATAGTTGGTACTTGTTCTTCATGGTCACTTGGTTTAGGAGATGACAGTCAATATGAAGCCTCAAGCTCCCATCCGCCTTCTTGATGAACAGAATCAGGGCAGCCTAGGGAGAAACACTGGGCTGGATGAATCTCTTCCACTGCAAGTCCTCCAGCAGTAATCATAGCTCACAAAGCTCAATGAGAGCCATCCGATATGCTAGAGTATATATCAGTGTCATCCCTGGGTACATGTCAATGTAGAATTCCACCTCTCTATGAGGAGGTAGTCTTGGAACATCTTCAGGGAAAACATCTGTGTACTGGTCCACCATTATAGGATAAGTCAGACTCTCCACATCAACTGCTCCGAGGGTAAGGCAGGCCAACTGATGAAAGATTAGCTACACCCTCCTCTGAGTAAGTGCATCCTATGCTGAAAAGGATTCATTCTCTCTGGTGATGTTAAACCTTGTCCCATCCATGCATACACACTGCAATTTTCGCCTAATATAGTCAATCTGAGCATAGAATCTAGATAACAATTCCATACCCAAGATGAGGTTGTACGACCTCGATGCCACTACTAGGAGATACCAGAAGATGATCTCACCTTAGAGAGTAAGATCGAATTGCTGGAACCAGTGCGTAATCATCGAATCAGCTCATGTAGGAGTCTTTAGACATAAGGATCGAGCCAATGGCTCCGTCAGAATCTCCGAGCTCCGAATGAGGGCAGTGGCAATAAAAGAGTGAATAACACATATGTCAATAAGAACTGTAGCTAAGGTGGAGTAGACATAGATCATACCTATAATTTTCTCTAGAGTTCTGTTATCGTAGGCCTCAGTTGCCTAAAGCTGAGCTCTCCCATGTCCACCTTCTCCCTACAGTCAGTGTGGAAAATCCTGGTGGTGGTGGTGGTACCACCATGTAACGTCGTCCACCGCCAGTTGCACATCCAAATCCTTTTCCACATCTGCCTCAGCCATGTGGAATTCCTTGATTGAATCTCTGTCTCTACCTGGGAGGTCCCATAACTGCATGGTGATCATCTAAACAATGGGTCAGAAAGTCACGAGCCATGCGACCCTGCCCGCCGCATGAGTAACACTGCCTGCTACTGGCATGTGTGTCTCTTCTTCGTCTGCCTCTCACAACTAATCATGAGTCATGCAGTTGACCACCTGTAGGGATGGTCCTCTTGGACCTCTATGATATATGTATACTTCCAGCTGCAGAATACTCCGCTGTGTGTCGGCTAGTGGTGGTCTCGCTGCTAGAGACTACTCAGCAAGGAAACTCTCCACCAAGAGGGATCTCTCTATCACCCCAGTCTACTTCGAGATGCTAAATGAGATCATTGAAGATATGATCTCTCACCTAATCCCCTGCTCGAAGGTTAGGTCCCTAAAGAATGGGTCCCGCACTATATCTTTGGAGTAGCGTGAGAGGTCAGTGAACCTTGCTGAGTACTATGCTATTGACATGCTGCCCTACTTCAGATGAAGTAGCTCCTATATCTACACCACATGAAGGGTGGCTAGTACAAACTCCACCGGGAATAGGCTCTCTATTTCCTCCCAGAGTAGTGTCACCTTGTCATGCATCTAGGGCATCAGGCTCCACCATATTCCAGCTGTTGCTTGAAAGAGACTCACGACAAGGATCACCTTGAAGTCTACTCGTGTCGATACGATCTTGAAGACTCTCACCATGACCTCCAATAAATCCTCAAGAAATTCTGGGTTCGTCTCTTCCATAAACCTGGGTGGCCTCTCGCACTGGAACTCGTGCAATGCGCTCAATCGGAGTGCATCGTCTCCTGCTAGGGCTGGTGGCATCGGTGGCCCAACAGGATGTAGTACTGCTGGTGCCTCTGCTGGAAAAGGGCCCTACGCCAAGGCCTCATTTCTCGGTGGGCTTTCAGTATGTATGACTCTCAGGGCTCTAACTGGTCTTCTGTCGGGAGGCATCCTGAATGAAACAGATGTGACAAGGTCAAAAGATTATACATGGTGAGCTAACCTGGTAGAGGTGACTTAAAGAAAACATTTCGAAACACACACGCAATCAGTTTTCTATGCACTTAGTCAGAAATTAGAGGTCAGGGTCCTGGTGTATGGATAAGTCAGCCGCCCGCACCAACACTGGACTCCCTGAACTAAAAACCACACTTAGTAACCTTAAGGCTATTGCTTCGTAGAAAAATAAAGATTAGAGTTCAATGTTCTGCGGTAGAACTGACTCCTCTGATACCAATTTGTCATGACCCATCACTCGGGTCCCATATCATGACTATCTGAAGCTCGCCTTCCATAGGCTAGGGGCTGACGACTAGCACCAAAGGTGAAAATCCCTAAACTGGGAAGGCATTGCCTTTATAACTATAAACAAACACGTCAGATTACACAACTAGAAGCAAAACACTAAGTAAAACTATATACAAAAAAGTAATGGAAAGTATAAAAGGGGTCATAAATACAATCCCAATAGGAAAGTACAAGTACAACTAAAAATTATGTACAACTAAAGAAAAGTAAAGCAGCGACTGGGTCATCCTCTGGGGTTCTTACCTGAAGGGCAGTTATAGATGGATTCCCCAGCACTCCACGTCCATCTGTCTTCTCCGTCTACCATCACACTGAGTGTTCCACCTTCAGGTATCGCCTTGACTTCTAAACTCTGCCTATGTCTGCACTTTCTATCATCTGCAACAAACACAACGAGGTGCGGGTACAGACCATACAGGGGTGAGTATACGATACTCAATAGGGACCCCGAGACACGCAAGGTCTCACTAAATCCAACAAGGATAAACCACAAAGTATGCAATCAACAGATAACCATTACATAGCTATATTCATATACACATACCTATGTTATATAGTAATCCATCTCAATCACTAGGGAAACAAAAAAGTCATTGTCTTAGATCAAAACAATATTTTTATTATCGAAACCACGACTGGTGTTGTACTCCTCCTCTATCGAGTACAGTGGGCATGCCACTTCACACAGAGGCACTTACCACTATTCTTGGACTGTTGAGGTACTTCACCTATTGAGTATTGTGGGACTTCCACTTCACATAGAGTCATTCCCCACCATGGGTCTTCCGCGCTCACATAGAGGCGCTCCCCCTCATAGCCTGCTAAGGTACTCCTCTTATCGAATATTGTGGGTCTGCCGCCTTCACATAGAGGTGCTCCCCATTGTGGATCTGCCATGTAAAACAGAGGCTCTCCAAACTGGGCTTGTTGAGTCACTCCGAGTCGAATCGGTCAAGAATCCATCAGGACTCACCCAGCTACTAGGTCTACATACTATATAGGCTAGCCTATGGTAGGAATCCGTTGCACCAGCTATAGATCGATACTCCAACTATCACGAAGTTCCATGAAGAAGTATCTCAAAGGTCTGACAGGTCATATGGGTCTCAACAAAAGAAACAAAGCATCAATCAGACGCCCGGTCTATTAGTTATTTGTCTTTTTGTCCCGGGGGCCCAGTTGAATTCGTGTACGATCCAGCAAGACCATATCTCAACTATAACCAAAACTCCAGTGGGGTATTCCCAAAGGGACGGATTCTATCCAAGATTATTGGCGCTGGTAACGGTTCATCAAACGGACGTCCGGTGCCCAAGATATGGAAAAAAATATAATGTGGTCAGTAATGGTCCTGGGCCCGATCCGACCCGGTCAGACCATCTCAGCCCAACCCATACTAGGCCGACCTGGACTGGGTCTGACCCAGCCCGTTGGGCGAGTCAGCCTACTATGTTTGGCTAGGTCCTCTAGGCCCAGCCTAGCGGACTGCTAGGGCGGTTTGACCTTGAGGTCGCCACGTATGTGACTCGGCCTAAAGGTTGGGGCCGGTTCGGCCAGCACCTCGAGGGGCGCTTCTTAGTTGACTCATCCCGGAGGGCGTCTGGGAACTGTGACACCGGCTCGGCTGGGAGCGCATGGGTCACGCGAAGGTCGGCTTATGGGGGCGCCCGGGCAGGACATGACAGTGCACTGGGCAGGCTGCGGGGGCACCTGAAGGGTGTCCAGCAGGCCATGGGGGAACTAGGTAGGATGTGGCAGGGTGCGGGGGTGCCAGGCAGAGCACGACAGTGGCCGGGTAGGCTGCGGAGGTGCCGGAAGGGCACCAGTTAGGGCGTGGGAGCCATGGGAAGGCGAGCCGCGCACCGGGCAGGGTGCCGGGAGGCCACGGGTAGGGGGGTCGCGTGCTGGGTAGGGCACCGGGAGGCCGCAGGCAGGCGGGCCGCCTGCTGGGTAGGGTGCCTAGAGGTCGTGGGTAGGCAGGCCAGGGGCTGCTGGGGTAGAATGCTGGGAGGCTGCAGGGAGGTGGGCAGGAAACTGCTCGGGCTGGCTGTGTTTGGCCGGAAGCATCAGTGTGTCGTTGGGTGGCACGATTCATGTAGGTTGCGAGTAGCATGGCCTTCTTCATTGTCGCCTTCATCGTCGTCACCATATCTCCATGTCGTAGAATGCCACAAGAATGGAGAAAATGACAGATGATGTCAGGACATGTTTGGTTGGCCCGCACCCTCCGCATTTAAGAAGGTATCATTTGGCTCATCATGAGTTGAAGATGATCATTAATACGTCCGCATCAATCCTGTATTATCCTTTGATGATGGTATGAAAATGGTACGACAACAATAAGTAATAAACCCGCTATCTTTTGATACACCGGTCATCATTCGTTGACATCACGGAAAGATGGTCGTCAATCCATGGTAGAAGAACACGACCCACGTCGAAGGAGTCCGAGGAAGAAGGTCGGAGAGGTCCTCCTTCATAGTCGAAGGTTACCCACATCGTCGTTCTTCATCTGGAGAGCAATCTTCGCTAGAAGAGCATTCTTTGTTGAAGATCAGTGTTCGTTGGAGAGAGTTCTCTCTTCTCCCAAACTCCACCAAATGATAGATTCCCACCAAAAATAAATAATATATTGTCTATTATTTTGGTGGAACAACTATTTCAAAATGGAGAAATAAATTAAAGAGGCTCCTCCAATTTAATTCAAGAGCTTGGCACATTAATTAAAGTGGCTTGACTCTATTCAATTAAAGGGGAAGGTGGAGAGGATCCCCCTCATTAATGGGGGATTGTTGAGAGGTTACACTCTCTTCCCATTAATAGGGGTTTGGTGGTCCCCACCCATATTATCTAAATGAGAGGTTATGGTCTCAGGTTGTCCCCACATCGTAACCTCTCGTGGGAGGTTAAATTCGGGTGGGCCCAACCACCATAACCTCTCATGGGTGGCTGGGGTGTATTGGTCCCACCTCCAACTCCCAAGTGGAGGTTTCAACCAATAATAACACACATGGATACCTAAAAGTGATGTACACTTTATTTTATTATTATTTTTAGGCTAAAAACCAACTTTTATTCACTATGATCTGCCATCAAGGTGAAAGTCTTATTAAGTGAATACCAGTGATGTGAGATCAACGGTACCCTTGGATTTCAGTTTCGATCACTGGTTCAAAATATATAAAAACCCACTCGTATGTTTACTTAATGCACCTGATCAAATATTAAGAAATTGATTCTGGGCACACCGGGCCTCATAATCAAGCACCGTAAATTTTCGTTGACTCATAAAAATCCCATGCATTTAAGAATATAAATTCCTCAGAATTTATAGCTCTATATATTCTCCCCACCTCAGGGATTTGCGTCCTTATAATCTATAACTAGAAATATGGGAACAAATGGGGGTACTCAGCATGCATGTGAGCCTCTCGCTCTCTTATGATCTCCTGGAGGTTCCCAAGCTGCCAGCGAACGCGCACCAGAGGTATCGACCATCCACGTAGGACCCGCTTCTGTTGATACTCAGTATCCACTGGAACCTCTGTTAAAGTCACCCCAGCGTCGATGTCAAGCACTCCATGGTTGATGATGTGGGAAGGGACGTGCATGTATCTCCTCAGCTGAGATACGTGGAAGACGTCGTGAACCCGGTGCAACTGAGGTGGAAGAGCTAAGCGGTAAGCCACCTTCCCTACTCTTCTGAGGACTGGTAAAGGTTCGACGAAACTCAGAGATAAAATTCCTCCTCAGCCAAAACTCCGTAGATTTCATCGAGGTGAGACCCATAAAATGACATGGCTGCCATCCTCAAACTCCAGAGGTCTCTGTCTCCTGTCTGCATATGACTTATGCAAATTATGTGCAGTCTTCATCTACTTCTACATGACCTGCACCTTCTCCATAGTAGCTCGTACCTTCTCTGGTCCCACTAGGGTTGATTCCCCATGGTCAGTCTAGCACAAGGGTGATCTGTAAGGTCACTCGTACAAGGCAATAAAATGTGTCATCCCTGTGGTGGACTGATAGTTGTTGTAAGAAAACTCCACAAAAGGCAAGTGATCCTCCCAGCTGAAAACGAGGTCAAGGACACATTCACGTATCATATCCTCGAGGGTCTGAATGGTCTGCTCAGTATGACCATCCGTCTGAGGATGGAAGGTGGTTCTCAAGGGAAGTTGTGTCCCAAAACCCTCCTAAAACCCCTTCCATAGCTGAGAAGTAAACTTCATTTCACAGTCAGTGACAATAGGGGAAGTTACTCCATGTAGTCACACAATCTCCTTCACATAGAGGCATCCCATGCTCTCTACTAACCCCTACTCTCTGATCGATAAGAAGTGGGCCGACATGGTGATTCAGTCGATGATCACCCAAATCAAGTCGTGACCCCTAGATGTACATGGAATACTCTTCATGAAGTCAATGGATATCCCATCCAACTTCCACTCTGGGACCTCTAAATGTTGAACCAATCCTGCTGGTACTTGGTGCTCTGTCTTCACTTTCTGAAAAGTGAGGAAATATGAGGCAAACTCTGCTACTGCCTTCTTCATGGCTGGCCACTAGTGCTGTCTTCGATGGTCCTGGTATATCTTCACCACTCCTGGATGTACCGCTAAAGGGGATGTATGGAAGTGGGGGAGTGACTGTAAGAGATTGTGGAAAGGCTGCTCTATCCCTACCAACAATGGATATCTATAAAGTAGCCAGCTGCTCTGTTCCCACTCCTAGCAGTTGTATACCAGTCCTCCTGCTGAGTGCATCAGCAACAACATTCCTCTTTCCTAGGGTATAGTATATCTCAAAGTCTTAGTTCTAGAGGAACTCAATACATCGTCGTTTTCTTAGGTTCATGTCCTTCTGAGTGAAGATATACCCGAGACTCTTATGATAAGAGTACATGATAAAAATATCTCCCATTAGATAGTGTTGCCACATATTCAAGGAAAAGACCACTATAGATAATTCTAGGTGATGGGTAGCGTAGTTCTGCTCATGTTGTCTCAGCCGCCGAGAACCATATGTGATCACTACACACTCCTTCATTAGGACACACCCATGTCGGCTCCTTGATGTGTTGCATTAAACTATGTACCCTACGCCCTCCTCTAGAAGCCTCAAGATGGTGGCACTAGTCATCCTCCGCCTCAGATCCTGAAAGCTCTACTAGCATCTCTCCGACCACACAAAGGGCTTCCCCTTCTTTTTCAAGGATGATAGTGGTGCTGCCACTCTGGAGAAGTTTGGAACAAACCACCGATAGTATCCATCCAATCCTAGGAAACTTCATACCTTTGTCACACTCCTGGGTGGCTCCCAAGCAAGTACCTCCTTGATCATTGCTGGATATGCTGCAACTCTAGCCTCCAAGATGATGTGTCCCAAGAAATGAACCACTCGTGTCAAAATTAGGCATTTCGAGAGCCTTCCATAAAGCTAGTGCTCTCGGAGTGTGTCCAGTACTACATGCAAATGGTAGGAATGCTCCTCCTCAGTAGTCGAGTAGATCAGAATGTCGTCAATTAAGACTATGAAAACGTGATCAAGGTATGGATAGAAGATGCTATTCATGAGTCCCATGAATAGTGATGGCATGTTGCTTACACCAAAAGGCATAATCATGAACTCTTAGTGGCTGTAATGACACCTGGAGGCCTTCTTCTACACATCCTCATCTCGAACTCTGAGCAGATGATAACCTAGTCTGGGGCCTATCTTCAAGAACCATCATGTTCTCTTTAACTGATCAAAGTGGTTATCAAACCTTGGCAGAGGTTACTTGTTCCTAATATTCACTTCGTTCAGGCGATGGTGGTCTACACAAAGCCTCACTCTCCCATCCGTCTTCTTGGTGAACAGAATCGGGGCTTCCCAGGGAGAAACACTAGGTCAGATGAATCCCTACCCCTAAGAGTCCTCCAGCTATACCTATAGCTCATAAAGTACGGTGGGAGCCATCCGATATGCTGGATCAGATATCAGTTATGTCCCAGTGTATAGGTCAATGTAGAAGTCTGCCTCTATGCAAGGAGGTAGTACAGGAACATCATCAGGGAAAACATCTGCGTACTGGTCCACCACTACAGGATAAGTCAGACACTCCACATCAACTGCTCTGAGAGAATGGCAGGGTAACTGATGAGTGATCAGCTGCACCCTTCTCCATGTAAGTTCATCCTATGATATAAAGGTTCCCTTTTCTCCGGTTAAGATAAACATAGTCCCATCTATGCGTACAAACCACACGTTTCACCTAATACAGTCAATATGAGCATGGACTGTAGATAACTAGTCCATACCCATGATGACTTCGTAAGGCCTCAACGCCGCTACTTGGATATCCCCACCAAAGCTCTCGCCTCCTAGAGTAAGCTCTCACTGCTGGAACTAGTGTATAATCATTGAATCAGCTCCTATAGGAGTCTCTAGACATAATGATTGAGCCAACAGCTCTGTCGGAATCTCTGAGCTCCGAATGAGGGCAGTGGCAATGAAAGAGTGACTAACACTTGTGTTTATAAGAACTACAGCTAGGGTGGAGTAGACACAGATCGTACCTCGAAACATCTCTGGAGCACCGTGATCATAGGCCATTGTTGCCTGAAGCTAAACTCTCCCCTATCCACCCAGTCCCTGCTGTCGGGGTGGACCACCTGGTGATGGTTGTGGTAACACCTTGTAATGTCGTCCACCGCCATTTGCACGTACAGCTCCTCTTCCACATCCCCCACTTCCATATGGACCACCTCGATCAAATATCTGTTTCCACATAAGAGGTCCCTCAACCGTCTGGTTGTCATTTGAATGGAAGGTCGGTCACTCACGAGCCATGTGACCCTGCCCGCCGCATGAGTAACACTGCCTGCTACTGGCATGTGTGTCTCTACTCCATGTGCCTCACACAACCAATCCTGAGTCATGCGGTCGACCACCAAGAGGTCTGGTCCTCTTGGACCTCTGCAACATTTGTCTACTTCAAGCTACAGAAGACTCCACTTCATATTGGATAGCTCTAGGTCTTGCTTCTAGAGACTACTCGTTAAGGAAACTCTCCACCAAGAGGGATCTCTCTAGAACCCCAGGCTGCGTTGGGATACTAAGTGAGATCATAGGAGCTCTGATATGTCGCCTGAGCAGCTGCTTGAAGGACTGATCACTGACGAATGGGTCACACACCATATTTGTGGAGTACCACGAGATGTCGATGAACCACACTGAGTACTATGCTACTATCATGCTTCCCTGCTACAGATGAAGTAGCTCATGTATTCGCACTGCATGAAGATTGGCTGGTACATACTTCGCCCTAAATATGCTCCCAAAGTCTGCCCAGAGTAGCGTCGCCTCTTCATGCACCTGGAACATCAGGTCCACTATCTACCTACTTCTTCCTGAAGAAGACTCGCGGACAGGATCACCATGAAGTCTGCTGGTGTCCCTACTATCTAGAAGACTCTCACCATAGCCTCAATACAATCCTCAGCTGCCTGTGGGTCTATCTCTCCCCTGAACATGGGTGGCCTATGGTGCTGTAACTCATGAAATGGGCTCAAGTGGCATGCATTGTCTGCTGGTGGGGATGGTGGCATCGGTGTCCCAATGGGAAGTAGTACATCTGGTGCCTCCACTGGAAAAATTCCATGCACCGAGGCCACATCGCTCGGTGGGCAGTCAGTACGTACGACTCTCGGGGCCTAAATTTTTGTACACAAAGAGGCATCTTGAAAGAAACATATACAACACAGTCAGAAGATTATACATGGTGAGTTGACCTGGTTGAGATGACTTAAAGAAAACTTTTAGTAGCATTCAAGCAACCGGTGTTTTCGTACACTGAGTCAGAAATTAGAATTCGAGGTCCCGGTGTATAGATACGTCGGCCGCCCTCACCAACACTAGATTCCCTGAACTGAAAACCACACATAGTACACTTAACACTATTTCTTTATAGAAAAGAAATATCAGTGTTCTACGTTATGCAGTATAGCCGTCTCTTTTGATACCAATTTGTCACGACCCATCCTCTAGGGCCCGTATCGTGACTACCCAAAGTCTTCATTCTATTGGACATGGGCTAGTGACTAGCACCAAATGCGTAAATCCATAAACTATGAAAGCATTACCTTTATAACTGTAAATAAACACATCAGAGTACACACCTGGAAGACAAACACTATGTAAAACTGTATTCAAAAGAAGTGTTGGAAGGTAAAAAGGTGCCGGAAATAAATGCCCAACAGGAAACTACACGTACAAATGAAAAAGAATGTACACCTGAAGAAAATTAAAGCAGCTATTGGGTCTTCCTCTAGGGTTCCTAACTAAAGTCTAGTTAAATATGGAATCATCAGCACTCCACATCCATCGGTCTCCGCCATGTACTATTACAGTAGTTGGTCCACATCTAGGTGTCCAGTCCTACTACTCTCTACCTCAGTTAGCCCAGTCCATCATCTGCAACCAACAAAACATGGTGCGGGCATAGCCCATGCAGGGGTGAGTATACGATACTCAGTCGGGACCCTGGCACCATCAAGGTATTATTAAATCCAACAAAGATAAACCACATAGTATGCAATCAACGGATAACCATTACTTAGGAATATACTCATACATGTACCTAATCTTTGTACTAAACCATCTCAATCATAAGGGAAAAAAAGTCATTGACTCAGCTCAAACCATGATTTTTATTATGAAAACCATTGATGGTGGCGTACTCCTCCTCTATCGAGTACATTAGTCCTGCCGCTTCACACAGAGGCGCTTACCACTATCCTTAGACTATGGAGGTACTCCTTCTATCGAGTACCATAGGTCTGGGGCATCACATAGAGGCGCTCCCCACATGGGTCTGGAGCTCTCACATAGAGGCACTCCCTCTAGTAGCCTTCTAAGGTACTCCTCCTATCAAATATCGTGGGTCATTCGTGCTTACACAGAGGCGCTACCCACAGTGGGTCTGCCGCATCACACAGAGGCGCTCCCCACTGGGCTAGTCGATTCACTCCAAGTCGAATCGATTAACCAGTCGTCAGGTCTCATCCAGCTACTAGGTCTCTATACTCTGTCCGCTCTCCTCTGGAAGGTATCTGCTGCTTAAGCTTCTAATCGATACTCCAACTGTCACGAAGTACCACGAAAAAGTATCTCAACGGTCTGCCACGTCATCGGGGTCTCAATGCTACAGATGACAAGTCAATCGGATGCCCGATCTATTAGTTATCAGCATTTTTGTCTCGATGGCCCGGTTGAATTTGTGTACGATCCAAACTGAATTTATCTCAACAATACCCTGAACTCCAGTGGTATATTATCAAAGGGACGGCTTTGCTCCTAGAATTTCATCACCACTGACGGTTCATCAAACGGATTTCTGGTGCCAAAGATATGGCCCAAGAGGATAATGGGGTCGGTAATGGGCATGGGCCCGATCCGACCTGGTTGGACCGTCTCAGCCCAACGCAGACGAGGTTGACCTTGCCTGGGTCAACCCGGTCAGCCCGCTATGTTTGACCTGGTCCGCTGGGCTCGACCTAGTTGACTGTGAGGGCAGTTCTCCCTAGAGGTCATCACGTAGGCGACTCGGCCTGAAGGACGGGGCCGGTTCAGCCAGCACAGCGAGGGGAACAGCTTGGGCGACTCATCCTGGAGGGAAGGAGTGAGGTGGGATGCTAACTAGGCCAGGAGTACAAGGGTTGTGTGAATTCCAGCTAGGGGGGGGGGGGGGGCTAGGCAGGCTGCGGCAGGGCACCATGCAGGCCACAGGGGTGCTAGGAGGGCACTGAGCAGGCCGTTGGGGAACCGAGTAGGGTGCTGGGAGGCCATGATTAGGCGGTCCGCTCGCCGGGTATGGCATTGGGAGTCCGTAGTTGGGTGGGACGGGCACCTCTTGGGCAGGAGGTTTTTGGTCAGAAGTATCGGTGTGATGTGGGGGTGGTGTGATTCGCGGAGGCCGCAGGTATTGAGGCCTTCATCGTTGTCACCTTCGTCGTTGTCGCCTCATCTCTATTCCGTAGAATGCCACAATAACAGAGAAAATGATGGAGGATGTCAGAACATGTTATTTTGACCACACCCTCTGTGTTTAGAATGTATCATTTGGCTCATCATTAGTAGAAGATGATCATTAATACGTCCACATCAATCCTTTATTATCCTTTGAAGAAGAAGGTAAGGAAACATTAAAACATCAACATGTAATAAACCCCCTACCTTTTGATTCATCGGATGTCGTTTGTTGACGTCGTGGAATGATTTGTGTCAATCCGTGGTAGAAAAACATGTCTCACATTGATGGATTCCAAGGAAGAAGTTCAGAGGGGTCGGTCTTCGTAGTCAAAGGCATCCCTTATTGGCGTTTTTCTTTAGGAGAGTGTTCTTCTCCGGAAGAACGTTCTTCGTTGAAGGGCGGTCTTCATTGGAGAGAGTTCCCTATTCTCCCAAGCTCCAGAAAATGTATGATTCCCAGCAAAAAGAAATAATGGATTGTCTATTATTTTGTTGGAATAATGATTTCAAAATTGAGAAATAAATTTAAGAGGGTCCTCCAATTTAATTCAAGAGGTTCGAACTATAATTAAAGGGGGTTGGCTCCATTAAATTAAAGGGGTAGGTGGAGAGGGTCTCCCTCATTAATAAGGGAGAGTTGAGAGGATACACTCTCTTCCCATTAATAGGTGTTAGGAGGTCCCCCCCCCCAATTATTTAAATGAGAGGTTATGGTCTCGGGTGGTCCCCACGTCATAACCTCTTGCGGGAGGTTAAATTCGGGTGGGATCCACCTCCGTAACATCTCATGTGAGGTTGGGGTGTGGCAGTCCCACCTCCAACTCCCATGTGGAGGTTTTAACGAACAATCACACAAATGGAAGCTTAAAATAAAATTAAGTGTTGTATACTTTATTTTATTATTTTTTATAAAATGCCAAAAACTAACTTTTATTCCCGACCATCTGTCATCGAGGTGAAAGTCTTCTTAACCGAATACTGTTGCTGCGAGTTCAACAGCGCCCTCAGATTTTAGTTCCCTGCACTGGTTCTAAAGTTATAAAAACCCACTTGTACGTTTACTGAATGTACATGAAAAAAACTTCAGAAACTGATTCCGGGCACACAGGGCCTCGGAATCAAGCGCCGTAAATTTTTGTGGACTTGTAAAAATCACATGTATTTAAAAAAAATCCATAGAATTTCTGGGTCTTTATATTTAAATTTTTTAAATTTTGTTATGCATATAAAAAATTAATATTCTTTGATATTGTTATTCTAAATTTGTTATAAATTATCATAAAGTCATAAAATGGAAAAAATTTAATTTTTTAAGAAATTTTTATGTGTGCATTGTGTTTTTATCTAAAAAAAATAATGTACTCACTATTTACTACTGATTTTTATGAAATATATTTCATATATATTAAATATATTATTTTAAAAATAATATAATTCTTGTTACAGGTCATTTAATTATAATAATCTCTATCTATGGATTGGAAATAAATTTTTTTTAAATGGTTTTACAAATTTTTTGTTCTGGTAATAAACTTTTTCAGTTGAATTTTAAAAAATTGATTTCATAAAATTATTTAAATATTAGAGATCATAATAACAAAGTTATATTTAATATAATTTTTTGATATTTATGAATTGAATTATTTTTAGTGAATTTTGACAAATAACAATTTTACAAATATGATAATTTCTATGACATTACTAGAAAATATAAATAATCTGAATTTTTTTGAAATATTTATTATAAAATAAATAAATATATTTAATAATTAATATAATTTATTTTAAAATATAATTATCACCATATTAATATGTGTTTATAATTTTGGATATCAAAATAATGTTTATATTCATATAAAAAATAATTTTTGTTCTTCCTTTTAATGAAGTATCAACAGGAATATTTTAATTTTAAATTATTTCGATAAAAATAGATTGATTTCATTTAAATTAATTCTATTTATTCCATTTTAATCAACAATATATATGATTTTGGAATAAAATAAATATTATTCATAAGATATACATTTTTCAAAAAATGATGTTTCTTTTCATTTTTTGAAAAAATATTAAATATAATTCTCACCACTTACAGGAATTGAATCATGTGGAATGAATTTCATATTTGAAATAAATAATATTTATATTTCGTAATGAGATGAACCATTTTTGGTTATGAAGGTTTTTCACCACTGTAAAATGTATTACATCATAAATAGATTTAATGGGATTAAAACTAAAAATTAAGTAGTTTAATGATTGCATAATAAAAAAATAATTAAATAACATTGGATGGTTTTATTTAAACCATGACATAATTTTCATTTATGATAGAGAAAATTAGATCTACTTTTCATTTGTGTGACATATATTACATAAATTTTTTTCTATTTTATATTTTTTTCCCAACACACATAAAATAGCACATCCTATCCTCTATTGACCACATATAATTTAAAATGTATCATGAAAAAATTATGAACAAGTACATTCCAAAATTAATTATTCTCATCGTAGAGGTCTCTTCCTACTAAAGAGGCAACATCATGAAGTCTTAATGTGAATACCAAATATGGATACCATAAAATAGGTTGATCCTTTCTTATTAATACTCCTCCAAATCATTAATAACCTGATTACTATAATAAGTATAGTAAATATTTGATAAAGACATATTATTAGGTTTTTGGTATATCCATTTTATATCTCCTTTTAATCTGTTGTAAAATTAAAACATCAATAATATATACAAACAAATTACCATATCCACATAGTGGGGTAATTCTCGTATCCTCAGAACCTCACTTTTTTGGATATGAAGATAGAATTAATAAATATATAAAATATATAGAAATTTTTATTGTTAAAAAACAATATATCACCTACCTACCTACTATGGTGACCCATAATTTTATACAAATATATTAACATGTTTTAGATGAATATTAAATACATTAAACAAACAAATTCTTGATGACTGTAGTAGTCTAGTTTGATTTGATACTACTTGAACTATCTTAGAATTTTTTCAATGATCAAAAAATCTACAATATGTTTTCTTCTCCTTTAGTTCTCATCACAAGCATACCCTACTCAAAAAATTTCATCAAACCATGGAGAAAGGAAACATAAGAAAGGGTGACCTCAAATGATTGGTAAGGGTAATCAAGAATGATAGAAAATAATTACATGAATATAAACATATATGAACATGAACATAAAAAATTAAAACTATAAAAAACATATCATAGTTAATAACCATTACTCAATTAACAATTACTCACAAGTTATCAACATTAATAATTGCGAAATCAGAAAATATTATCTATAATAGAATAAAATGGCCATAATAAAAGTAATTATTACACACATATAAGAATAACAAATGATTTCTATGGTATTAAAATCTAATTTCCAAGGATATAATAGTGTAATGGTTTCAATCCCTAAACCATCATAGTAGTAAAGTTTCACTGCCAATGCCATTATAGATAAAAATTTCCAATCATAAAACTCGTTTAATCATTGTGAAAGTCATGTATATCGCTTGAGATATAAATATTTAACCAACTCATTTGAGGGTGATATAGGTCCCACACATCTATTATTATAAAGTGACCACTATCCTTGGTTATAATATAACCACCATCCCAGGTTATAATGTAGCCACCCTAAAAAGTTAACGTTATAGATATGTGTTCCATGAGATCATTAAACATTCATTTAAACATAAAACATTCAATTGAATGAGTTTCATAAAAATTTAATCATATTATAATAGGTGGAAATGGTTAATATTTTATAATCATTTCATCTCTTTATAAAAGGGTATCCTTGAAAAAAAATATAATATTTTTTTAATGGAATAACCAATGGAAGAGAAATAGTATTAACAAATAATATCTCATAATAAATGTTAACCATTATGAGAAATAAAAATAATTCTACACTTAGTTCATATCCCACGTAAAGGAAACATTTCATCACTGTATGTCATCCTAAAAAGTAACACATTGAAAATATATCGAGTAAAATAAAGTTTTATTTAAAACCCATTTTAAAAAATTAATATTCACAATACATTTAAAAAATGCTTCTCTTTGAAAATAAAAATAAAAATTTAAAAATAAACCATTAAAAATCATTCAAATAATTTCCTGAAGAAAATATTTTTCCTTTTTAAAATACATTTCCTAACTAAATTTAAAATTTTATTCATTGAAAGAATACATGAAAATATATAAATGATGTTTTTAAATTAATTTAAAACATATCTTTAGGAAAATGTCCTTTTCACTATGGAAACACATTAAAAAAATTAAAAAATTAATTAAATATAGAAATAAAAATATAGAAGCATAAAAGAAAAAATATTCATAATAGTGGCAATTTATTATCATGTCGTACATAATAAAAAAATATTCCTTTCATGATATATCTAAAATTCTTACAATCATTATTAGGAAAATGACATGAATATTCCTATAAAACCCATTAATATGAAAATTCATTCTTGAGAAATAATCCCTTTGATGAACCATTTGAATATTGTTATTAAAATAATTTGAACAATTTTAGAAAACATGTGTATTGATGAAAAAGGGTTTTCTATCGCAAAGAGAAATGAATTTTATTTTTCCAAAAACAATAAATTAAACTATTGAGTAAATGAATTGTTTAAAATTAATGGAAAAATTTTATTATCTATAAATAATAATTTTATAAGAAAATTCATGAGATTATTGAGAGTTATATCATAGTATTTCATAATTAGAATCACAATCCTCAGAGATCCCAATAAATGATGAGACTATAAGAAAAATAACCTTTTTAATTTGGTAGCATTAAATCATAATATCCATGTAATAATAATATTAAATTCATCTTATAATATAATTATTAATATATAAATAAATATATTATATTTTAAAGGGTATATACATAAATATCATATATAAGATAGGTTAATAACACAAAATAAGTATCAAAAAAGGAAAATAGTGAAAATGATCCTTTTCCACGTGGGTATTTTTCAACTGTATGCCCCTTAAGATATAAATAACAAAATTTATTTGTAAATCCAAATATTTTTTATTATAATAAATATAAATGTAATTAATGGATATTTTATACACCATATATAATGAACAAGTGCTGAATATTTCCGGTATCTCATATGAGTAAAAAGTGAGATGGAAATCCCTTACTTCTTTAGTAAACATTTGAATCGCAAGACCTAATAGATCATAAAATCACATTACACCAATAATATAATAAAAATTATTATATTGGGTATATAACCTGAAAATAGAGAAGTATATACGCTGCATAATTGAACGGAGTGATGTCTTTTTATATATCTCTTATAAATAAAATAGAGACTAAACATCCCTATCCAAAAGTGTCGAATTCCATCATACACATTTGAAACTCCTATATAAAAATATATCACTATTATAATGAAGTGATGGAACTATACATATATAAATTATACAACATATTATTTTTATATGATCATTTATTAACTTTTTATTACTACTTCTCTCTCAAAATCACATTTCGATAAATATCCTCTTCATTATTCATGTATGTTTTGATTTTTTATTTTTACTCCTCTTACATGGATCATAATTCCATAATATAATAAATATATTGATATTATTATATTATGTATATATAAATTACAATTTTAAAAAAAAATTATGAAATATGGTTTTGAGAAATGGAGTGCATTAGGTTTATAGAGATGGTGGATCACACGTACACATGTGTAGTGTTTCAATTTTTCAATATCATTTTTGAAATGATTATGTAATATTTTATCATTAAATATTTATAATAATATAATAAATTAAATTTTTTTACTTTAAATATTCTTTGAAACATCATACATATGTTTTAGTGATGAATATCGAGAGTCAACTAGCTTTTTTAATGTGGTAGTGAACTTGTATAGGAATAATGTTATTATCCTTAAGTAAGTGAAAAGTTAAGAAATAAAATGATATATAATCTATTATTAATGATAAATATTTTATGAAATCATAGTAATTTTATTAATATCGCATGTATTCATTACCTTTATCTATATTATCATTCATGTAAATAAAAAGGGAAAAAAATCACATAGCATCATAATGAGGTAAAATGCATACAGATAAAAGGATTTATCATATCTCATTTGAAATTGATTTTTTAAGTACCCTAACCCCTATTTTCCTAGAGTCAGTTTTTTAGATTATTATATTGGCATATTATAAAAGGAATAAAATCCAAAAGGACTGAATAGTTTAATATTTTTTGAAAACTATATACATAAAGTAATTTTATATTACATAAAAACCCAATAATAATAATAATTTTTTTCAAGAATTACATTATTACTCTTAGTATATCCTAGCACTAAAACCATCACATAAATTCTCATATATAGGGGTAAAATAAAACACATGAAATGGATGAGTTTAGATGGTTTTTAAGGCTATAAAGACAGTTTATTTTATCATCAATAAATATGAATAAACAATATAGTAATGTGAACATTTGAAACAAAATCCATTTTATAAAAATAGTTTACATAATATGGAATAAATAATATAAGATCAAATAATTCCATATAAATAAATACAAGAGAATGAAACAAAATCATGGATATTATAATAATTAAATAATTTGATTTAATATCAGTAACTAATTTCTTAATGATGGAATATACAAATGTTTAATGTCTAAAACATAACATTAAATCCTTAACTAAGATGTCTATAGAAAATAGTAAGGCATTAGCCAAAAATTCGTCTATATTTCTTCATGAGACCTACCAATTAACCAATTTGATATATATGTTTTCTCTAATTAATCTCTATATCCAATTCATTCCTCATATGTAAGGGGTGAAACATAATCATTATAAACATTTTTATTTAAACTGTCATATGAAATTTAAATAATTTTCTATTCAATAATCATAAACATAAAACACCGAGAGAAATGTGATGAATGGTGTAAAAATAGTACATCCCCATTAAAACATATCATAATCTATCAAATATGATAAGGTAAATGGTATCATAATAGATTAACCTCTTCAATTCGCACGATTTAACAAATTACATTGACAATTATACATTGATAAGAACACTGAAAATTTATAAGAAAATTACCCTTTTACCTGTGAAATTACTTATTCATAAAAATATTTGAAATTATAAAATATGTTTTTTAAAATAACCTTCTAATCATGTAATATAATCTTAATAAGTTAAGTATTTATGAAATAATAAAAATATTCTCATGATTTTATATGTTATAAAAAATTATTTTAAATTTGTAATTGGAAACATTTAAAATATTATTCATGAAAGAATGTTCTCTAAGAATATCAAATCATTGATGTGACTATTAATAAAATTAATAGATAATTTGTAAATCTACAAAAAATAATATATATATATATATTATGAATATTTCAACTCATTTGATACATAATCATAGCAGGGCTTAATCAATAGATTAAAAGTTTTACCCAAAAGATTATGAATTTTGTTAAAAATTCCCTTAACACTTTATAAATAGCTGAAACAGATGCCCCATAAAATTTATGGTTATAAAATGAAACATAGAATATAATGAAGATATATATATTTCTAAAATGATACATTAATATGAATTATGTAAACCAAACACACAAAATAATGGTTGAATCTAGAATATCTGTAAAAACCTGTTATTTTATGATAAGTATTCCTTTTAATTTATTTCATGTCATGTGTTTTATGCTACAACAAGATTATCTTGTGCTATACGCAACATCGTATTATCTTATAGTATACGCAACAGTAATCTTGGATCATGTTACACACAATTTCAAGTTTGTTTGATAGTAGTTATTCTACGCAACATTGAGTATATATATATATATATTCAATGTATTAATGAAATATGATTGGATTTTTTTATACGCAAGAACAAAGGAGTCGTGTACTACACGCAACCCTGACTTGGCTTGCATTACACGCAATCATGACCTTCCTCGATAGCATGTGTTTTACGTAATACTGGGTTTTACTAAACAACGATATATTATTATTATATTATTATTAACTAGCCGTTATGAATATTATTAACTAAATTTTTTATTTTTATTCATATTACACATTTTATAGAACATGGTATAAGAACAAAATAATTTTTTTGGGTAAAATAAGTATTTTTAAAAAAAATTCATTTTTGCTGCCTTTTGATGGCGCATCAACATTAAATCTAGTTTTTGACATGTTTATAAGTTTAATTTGAAAAAATAAAATTCTTCTATAGAATCATGATATAGAAATTTACTTTGGATAAATTTTTAATCTTATTCTGATAACTTTCTTATTTTAATGAATAGTAAAAACACGATATATTTTAATTAAAAACAACTTTTTTCATAGTAATAATTTATTTGGTTAAATTTTCATAATTAATTGTTCTAAAGTATAAATAGAATATATTTTTAACATTTAATATTATGTATATCATTAACATTGATTTTACATTGAAGTTGTAGGTTAAATCAATTCAATCTTTTGCAATGTTTTAAACAAAAACCTGTTTTCTTTCGACAACAGGATTAATTTTAATTTAATTTCTGAAAATTATGTGTGTTGAGTATGGAAAAATGGATTTCATATTTGTAATCAGTGGGTCTAAATTATATTAATAGACTACTTTTTATTTTTGGGCATTATGAATAGTAACTACAGTAAATTTTATTTACCATAGTTAAAGGTAAATCGAGTAATTAAGGGTAAAGAGAAGATTATAAAATTACCCTATCACCTACCAAAAACATATTGGATGACTAAAAGTCGACCCATATCACCCAAGGGTCGGATTAGATTCATTTAATAGACTTTTTTATATAAATATAATTTAATTATTATTAAAATCAATGAAAGTGACAACATTTCACTTTCATAAATCTTATAAGTATAATAATTTTAGATTAGTGATAAACTCCATGAAACTTAAGATATAAATAGTCTCCAGAAATAAAATAAATTTATATACATTATATTAATTTATTTAGACTTTTTTGGGATTAAATAATTATCATTCATGGAGACATAATAGTGATGTTGAAATTATTTTATTAAGAAAAATATTAAATAAATGGTTTTAAAAATATTAAAATATATATTATATGAACTATTTAATGTGGTCCACGAATTTTCTAGACTCCTTTGACATGTTAGTAATCTATTAAATATTTTAGTTAGAATATATCCTCTGTGTAAATTTTATTTAAATTCAAATATATGAATAGTGTCAAAATTGACACTATTGTTATTTTATAAAAATAACATATTATTAAATTGTTTAAAAATTTAAAAAATATTTAAAAATTAGAAATTGAAATTTATATAGTCTAAAATGTCATAAATTATCCAATTATGGAAAATTAACAACACATATGTGATTATTTATAACCATTGAAAATTTAGAATTTTATTACCACAAATAAACTTAAATAGATTAAATAAGGATTATTCAAAATGATAAGGTTTAAAATATGATCAAAACATGTCTAAATTTTATTGGATGATTATATTACAACCCTATATCATCTAATCTTAGAATTACGTCATTTTTTGATGTTTTTATGTGGGGTTTGAATTTATATTAAACAAATATTTTTGAGGATTCCAAAGGTGCCCGACTCCTCTCTTATAAAATGGAACCTCCTCCCTCTCTTCCTCACACCACATTGAGACTTCATGCTCGTCCAAAGCCTGCCAAATTATCATATCAAATTCCCTAGAATCATCATAGAGGTCCTGGGATTCTTCAAAGTCCGATTTTAGTGCCTTAAGATAATGTTACAAGGATGCACTTCGAGAAAGAGGTAATACCTTCTACTATTTTCTTCAAGTTCCATTCATCTTCTACTCCCTCTTCTTTAGTTGTTTCATTATGAAGTAATAACATCAGTATCCCTTATATACTGATATGTTATTATAAATATTAAACAAACCTATTTCACCTTCTATCCATCCAAAGGAAAATTAAATCACCGCGCGTGCGTACGTACGGAATATCGTCTCCATGCCGTGGTGTAATCTGCTTTCCCACCACCACCTTACTTGGATGGGTATAATGGTGTAAAGAATAAATACATATGATTATTATAAAATCATACTGATACTATGATATTAGATCATTCACTCCAATTCAATTCAATAAATATGTGAACGATATCATCGCTCGTGCGTACGTACGGATTACCGTCTCCACGACGCGATGAGATTCAATTTCCATGTTTACAATTAAAGAAAAATTACAAAGTATATATAATAAGTAATCTTGAAATAAATGAAATAGTAATGATACTGTATTTAGGTATATATATATATATGTATGTCATATAATTAATTCCATTCAATTCAATAAGGAAACGAAAACAACGTTCATGCGTACGTACGTCCTACAGTCTCCATGAACGGTGTATTTCATTCCATTTGTCAATCTATTATATACATGTATATTCTGAGTATATATTATAAATAATTCATGTTTTATATTCTGGAATTAATTAATCATGATCTCTGTAATCATATGAATAATTACAAATCAAAACACAGACGACATATGAAACGATTTTACCCAAAACGCTCTTTAACCTGGAATTTACAAAAGAACAGGTAATATAAAGTCATAAGTGAACCATATATGATATCATAACAATGAATAAGATTCTGTAATAAGTCAATGACATTATTTAAATCATTATACACGATGTTCAGATACAAACAAATAATATCAGACATAAGGTAAGGTATAATTTTGCAAATCTCATTTTTATCCGAGATTGCTCATTCGTAAGTATTTACTGAGGTTATTTCTATCATCCAAGTCCATGTTTTATAAAAGTGTTTTCATTCAATTTTAAAGTCCTTTTTACCAATTTTTGACTTTTACTACATGGTATGTAAGGAATCATTCTTCTGTTTATGTTACGAGGTACTTTTTTGACTTTTCCGGCAAAATTACGAGAAGAATGTTTTTTTAACTTATATGGCATGAAAGGATGTTTACGGTTTTATAAAGCCTTATTTTAATGATGCTTCCTCCAAAAGATTTCATGACTATTTTCAAAAAAAATCTTTATCTTTTAAAATTTCAAGAAGTTTTTTGAAAAGAAATTGATTTTGAATAAGAAAGGATATTTTCCTCAACAATTATTTTCAAGTGTTTTATCAAAACCATTTTTCCATCTAAGATGACATTATTTCACATGTGTATGATTCAAGTATAATGTCCCTATTATTTACATGGTTTCATTTTTCTTATTATGAAATGATATCCATTTCTTTTATATGGATTATGTGATGATGGTATGATGTTTATAAAACCCATTTTTTCATTTGGGTTATGATGAATGTTTTATGTTAATTTTGTGGCACAAGTTAGAATGATTTCATTATGAGATGGGTGGTACCTATATCTCCCTCCAATGCATTGGGTAATGATTTATATATCATGAGATAGACATGGATGGAATGGTAAGTTAATCCGGTTCATTGTTACAAGACGGAAATGAGGAGTGAACTCGAATCAGAAAGGGACTTTTCCACTAAGATGGTCTTGGCAGAAATGATGTGGATACTATGGAAATCATAACAAGTGTTGAATGGTTTCCACAATTACATGTTTTATTCCCATGCTAGTTTATCATGATTAATGTTCCTTTATGATCTATGCTTTATGTAATTCCATGTTTTATGTCTTTGATCAAGATTTTGATGTTAAGATTTTATGTTCATGTTTTTGCATTCAAATGTTTATATATTATTTTATGTTCTCTATGCTTCCCTTACTGAGCATTTGAAATCACCCTTTATGTGATTTCTTTTCCTCGGGATTTAAAGAAAGTTTTTTGTTAAGAAAACAAAAGGGGATGATCTTTATGGATGATGTTCAAGATCATTCACCAAGATTAGAAGATTACATTCTGGGTTTCCAAATACACTAAACTATTACGGTCCTTGAGTTTTAGTTTTTGTTATGTATTAAGTATTCTTCAAAATTAATGTATTGTCCATGTACATCAAGATTCGAGTCTCTATAGTCGGTATCATATGAAAGTTTTAGTTAACCTTTGGAAACTAGGATGTGAAAACGATAGTGAGATCCCTAGAGATATTTCTTAGGTATGTTTAGGGATGTCCATAAGGATAAGTATACGTATAGGATATAGTCCTAGAAATATGGTAACAATCTTATAATTTAACCTAAGATGTTATATATTGAGGGTACTCCCCATTTACTATGTTTTTTTCCCTAGCATGATTTTTTCTTCTCACACTATTCTTTTTTTGGTTTTAGAAAATGGCTGGAAACAAGAAGATTCACGATATTGGAGGATATGACCGACAATGGAATGATATTTTTCATGATAAACCAAATGAAATGGGATTTGGAAGTCCAAACCTAGTTATTATGCCTAATCAGAAATCTCATAATATGATCAATAATCTCAACATTGGTAAGTTTCCCGACTAAGATAAAAAGAGAAAGATGGAGTTTCTTGATGATCATAGAGGAAATAACGTTCAATTTCCCTCATGTAAATCATGTGGGAAGAGGCATTAGGGAGAATGTTTCAAATGAACATGAAGATGATTTGGGTGTGGAAAAGAAGGACACAAAGACAGTAAGTGCAAAAAAAAAGGTTCAGTTAACACCATAGACAAGGATAGTGGTATTTCTACGACATCAACAATGATTAGATATTTTAAATGTGGAATGTATGAGCATTATGCAAACCGATAATCTAAGGGAAAATCTCATTAAGAGAATCAACATGGTCATATGGGTAGTATCGATGTGGATGATGATGAGGAGACTACAAATGATATATGAGATGAAAGAAGTGTTGATTCTCAGACAATTTCTTAATAAGTTAGTGGAATGATTGTATGTTTATCAAGAGTTATGTTGTATAGTTAATGGTACTATGGAATAAAGAATATTCTAAGTATTGTTGCACTATTGTTTTTCCTAAAGTATTTGAAAGTATATGTTGAATGGTACCGGTAAGCATTAAATGTTATTCAGATATTTTTGGAAAGTAGATGATATGCGCAGAATGAAGGGATAAGATGAAAATGAGATGTTTGATTGCATTCATGAGCTCATGATTGATATAAGGACTCAGTGATATAATGGTTTGAGTATATTTAATTTTTGGGATTTTGGTATGTGGAAAGAGTTAACTTTTGACAGCAATAATGTTTTCACTAAGGTTAAATGGGTTTTTATTTTTTTCAAGAGAATACATGATTAAGGTATTCATATGAATGTAATTTGACCAACAAGATATATCTTATGATATATGGGGGATAAATGATGGCATTCACGTGATTATTATGTGGCATTACAAGTAATCATTTTCATTATACTATGAGCTTGGACGGAAATATTTTAGATAAGCCTAAAGATTGGAATGTATTATGTTTGACATAATTTAGTATTGTTTAAGAATATAATTTTTTTTTCAATATTATTGAATGATGTTATAGTAATGAGGTTTTAGAAAAAGGACAACCTGCAGTACGGGCGATAACCTATCGCGTCAGACAAGGCAGTGGGAATCGAACCCACAACCGAAGTGCAATAGGCGTTTCTCACATACCACTAGCCAACAGGAAGTCCTTGGTTAGTATAAATTAGTTTCAATTTATTCTTTTGTATGATATACGAAGTATATGTCCATTTTAGGAACCATATATGATTAATCTCACTATAAATGAACTTATGTATATTTGATAACTTTTTCTTGTCCTTTGTTTGAAATAGATGGAACGACCCATCATTTTATCACATGATCTGCTAACACTTCAAAAATAACAAATTCAGCTTCATTTCATTAAGAGATGAAGTGAAAATTGTTCAAGGCACGAACAACAATGAGATTTTACCAAAATAAAGTAAGTATTTATTATAAATCAAAATTTTCAACTTTAGGGAAATGATATTGAAAACCAAAAATGTTTTCCTCATGCTCTTATATTTGATAAATCAGATGGTACCATAGATCATCACAAATTTATGGCATTTTGATTAATGGCTTTTTTATAGCCATGTTCTCTACCACTCTCCATCAGAACATGATGGTTATATTTCTCTTCCATACCCATATTTTCACCTATGTTCTCTTATGTGGAAACTCAGTGATTAGTTAATTTGGGTAACCATTAAATTTCGTACTTTAGTTTTTAATGTTACGTTTTCGTATTTTATCTTACGATGTGGGTTTCAATTAAAGAAACATTCAAGTAGAAAACCATGTATAACCCCGACGAATTTCAAGGGCGAAATTCATTTTAAGGGTTGTAGAATGTAACAACCCAATATTTTATGATAAGTTCTCTTTTTAATTTATTTTATGTCATGTGTTTTATGCTACAACATGATTATCTTTCACTATACTCAACACCGTATTAGCTTGTACTATACGCAACACTAATCTTGGATAGTGATACACATAATTTCAAGTTTGTTTGATAGTAGTTATTCTACGCAACATTGAGTATATATATATATATATATATTCAATGTATAAATGAAATATTATTGGATTTTGTTATACGCAAAACCAAAGGAGTCGTGCATTACACGCAACCCTGACTTGGCTTTCATTACACACAATCACGACCTTCCTCAATAGTGTGTGTTGTACGCAATATCAGGTTTTACTAAACAACAATATATTATTATAATATTATTATGGACTAGCCGTTATGAATAGTATTGACTAAATTTTGAATTTTTATTCATCTTACACATTTTATAAAACATTGTATAAGAACAAAATAAATTTTTCGGGTAAAATAAGTATTTTTCAAAAAAATGCAGTTTCGCCGCATTTTGATGGCGCACCCATGTTAAATCCTGTTTTTGAAATGTTTATAATTTTAATTTTACAAAATAAAATTCTTCTTTGGAATGCGGATATAAAAATTTACTTTGGATAAAATTTTCATATTATTCTGATAACATTCATATTTTAATGAATAGTAAAAACATGCTATATTTTAATTAAAAACAACTTTTTTCATCGTAATAATTTATTTGGTTAAATTCTAATATTGAATGGTTTTAATGTTTAAATAGAATATTTTTTTACCATTTAATATTATGTATGCCATTAATATTGATTTTACATTGAATTCGTAGGTTAAATCAATTCAATATTTTGTAATGTTTTAAACAAAAACCCGTTTTATTTCGACAATGGGATTAATTTTAATTTAATTTATGCATCTTATGATTATTGAATATGGAAAAATCGATTTCATATTTGTAATACATGGGTCCAAATTATATTAATATACTACTTTTTATTTTTGGGAATTATGAATAGTAACTATGGTAAGTTTTATTTACCGTAGTTAAAGGTAAATCGGGTAATTAAGGGTAAATATAAAATTATAAAATTACCCTAACACCTGCCAAAATCCTATTTTATGACAAAAAGTAGACCCATATCACCTAAGGGTCGGATTATTTTCATTTAATGGACTTTTTTCATTGAAAATAATTTAATTATTATTAAAACCAAAGAAAGTGACAACATGTCACTTTCTTAAATATTATAAGTATAATAATTTTAGTTTAGTGATAAACTTCATGAAACTTAGGATATAAATAGTCTACAGAAATATAAAAAAATTATCTACATCATATGAAATTATTTATAATTTTTAGGGATTAAATAATTATCATTAATGGTGACATAATAGTGATGTTGAAATTATTTTATAAAGAGAAATATCAAATAAATGGTTTTAAAATATTAATGTAAATATTATATGAACTATTTAATGTGATCCAAGAAATTTCTAAACAAATTTGACATGTTAGGAATATATTAAATATTTTAGTTGGAATATATCTTCTGTGTAGATATTATTTAAATTCAAATAAATAAATAGTGTCAAAATTGACACTATGGTTATTTTATAAAAATACCATATTATTAAATTGTTTAAAAATCACAAAAATATTTAAAAATTATAAATTTAAATTTATATAGTATAAAATTTAATAAAGTTTCCAATTATGGAAAATTAACAACACATAAGTGATTATTTATAACCATTTATAATTTATAATTTTATTACCACAAATAAACATAAATAGATTAAATAAGGATAAATCAAAATTATAAGGTTAAATATAAGATCAAAACATGTCTAAATTTTATTGTTTGATGAGTTTACAACCCTATCTCATCTAATATTTTAATTTAGTCATATTTTTAGGTTTTTATGTGGGATTTGAATTTATATTAAACTAATATTTTTGAGGATTCCATAGGTGCCCCTCTCCACCATTATAAAAGGGCACCTCTTCCCTCTCTTCCTCACACCACATTGAGCCTTCAAGCTCGGCCAAACCCTGCCATATTCTATTTTTCAATTCCCTAGAAGCATCCTAGAGGTCCTAGTAATCTTCAAAGAACAATTTTACTACCCTAATAGAAAGTTTATAGGAGGCACTTCGAGAAAGAGTTAATACCTTCTACCGTTTTCTTCATGTTCCATTATTCTTCTACTCCCTCTTCTTTAGTTGTTTCATTATGAAGTAATAACATTAGTATCCCTCATATACTGATATTTTATTATAAATATGAAACAACCCTATTTCATCTTCTATCCATCCTATGGAATACAATATCACTGTGTGTGCGTACGTACGGAATACCATCTCCATGCCATGGTGTAATCTGTTTTCCACCACCACCATACTTAGATGGGTATAATGGTGTAATGAATAAATACATATGATTATTATAAAATGATACTGATTCTTTAATATTAGATCATTCACACCAATTAAATTCAATAAATATGGGAATGATATCATCGCTCGTGCGTACGTAAGGATTACCGTCTCCACGATGCGATGAGATTCATTTTACATGTTAACAATTCAAGAATAATTATAAAGTATATATAATAAGTAATCGTGAAATATATGACATAATAATGATATGGTTTTTATTTATATATATATTTATTTCATATACTTTATTCCATTAAATTCAATAATGTACCAAAAACAGCGTTCATGCGTACGTACAGCCTACCGTCTCTATGAACGGTGTATTTCTTTCCATTTATCGAATATATATATATATATATGTATATTATGAATATATATTATATATAAATAATTTTTTATATTATGGAATTAATTAATCATGATCTATGTAATCATATGAATAATTACAAGTCAAAACACATACGACATATGAAACAATTTTACCCAAAACGCTCTTTAACATGGAATTTACAAAAGAACGGGTAACATAAAGTTATATGTGAACCATATATGATATCATAACAATGAATATGATTCTTTAATAAGTCAATGAAATTATTTAAATAATTATACATGAGGTTTGGATACATACAAATCATACGGACATAAGGTAAGGGATAATTTTGCAAATCTCATTTTTATCCGAGATTGCTTATTCGTATGTATTTACTTGGGTTATTTCTATCATCCATGTCCATGTTTTATAAAACTGTTTTAATTAATTTTTAATGTCCTTCTTACAAAATTTTGACTTTTACTAAATTGTATGTATGGAATCTTTCTTCTGTTTACGTTACGAGGTAATTTTTCACTTTTCCGGCAAATGTACGAGAAGAATGTTTTTTCTAACTTATACAACATGAAATTATTTTAACAGTTTTATAAAGCCCTATTTTCATGAAGATTCCCCCAAAATATTTCCTCAAGAATTAATTTCAAGTGTTTTATCAAATCCATTTTTCCATCTAAGATGACATTTTTTACTATGATTATGTTTCAAGTATAATGTCTCTATGATTTAAATGGTTTCACATTTCATATTATGAAATGATATCCATTTCTTTTATATGGATTATGTGATGATGGAATGAAGTTTATAAAACCCATTTTCTTCATTGGGTTATGATGAATGTTTTATGTTTATTTTGTGACACAAGTAATAATTAATACATTATGAGATGTGTGGGACCTATATCTCCCTACAATGCATTGGGTAAAAATTTATATCTCATGAGATAGACAAGGATAGAATGGTAAGTTAATCAGGTTCAGTGTTACAGGACTGAAACGAGGAGTGAACTCAATTCAGAAAGGGACATTGTCCACTAAGATGGTCTTTCAAACAATGCCTTGGCTACTATGGAAATCATAACAAGTGATGAATGGTTTCCACAATTACGTGTTTTATTCCCATGCTAGTTTATCGTGATTAATGTTCCTTTATGGTCTATGCTTTATGTACTTCCATGATTTATGTCTTTGGTCAAGATTTTGATGTTTAGATTTTATGTTCATATTTTTGCATTCAAATGTTTATGGATTATTTTATGTTCTCTATGCTTACACATACTAAGAATTTGAGCTCTCCCTTTATGTGTTTTCTTTTCCCTAGGATTTAATGAATGATTTTAGTTAAGAAAACAAAATGGTAAGATCATTATGGAATATGTTGAAGATCTTTCACCAAGATTATAAGATTACGTTCCGTGTTTCCAATGACCCTAAACTATTACGGTCCTTGAGTTTTGGTTTTTGATATGTATTAAGTATTCCACAAAAGTAATGTATTGTATATGTACATAAAGTTTCGGGTCCCTATAATATTTCCCTAAATTGAAAGTGTTATGATAATACCCTTATATTATGTAAAAACATACTAAATAGTTCAACCTAATACCATTGATAATAAAATATTATTAATTAATTACATGATTAATAACCAATTAATCATAACGTTTATTTATTATAACATCACTGTATTCATTTATGGATAATTGGATGAGTTATATTGTTTAATTTCATTTTTTGGGAGTGTTATTTTCATGATTTTGCGGATTGCTTCCTTGAGTGTAAATATAAGAGTTCATTGATATGGGAATAATATCTATTTAAGGGAAATAATATTGTATTAACGATATTAAATAATTTTAAATATTCTCACATATAATTTGGAGATATGGTATACTTTTGATTCATTAGATAAAATCTTTATGGAAATCTTTATATTTATTTTGTTGGTTTTACAACCATCATGAGTGAGTGTCATTTTATTTAATATTTCCTTTATTTGTTGTTTACATAAAATGAGAGAACTTATAATGTGAATATTAAAATATTATTTAACCTTAAAACATGTTTTATGACATTCCATGAATGTGGTGATGGAAAATAAAAACATGTCATCCATGAAGAAGGTGAACATACACATCACATTAAATGTTTTAATTTTTAAAATAAAAATGGGAAAATAAAAGATTTTATGACTTATATTAAACTATAAAAATATAGTTAATCAATATATATATTATAATACTATTACCAATCCAATTTTGATAGTGTATTTTAGTTCATTATCTGAAAAAAATTAAAATAAAAGAGAAATTAATTGGATTTTTCCTATTAAAATCATCACCATGGGAACATCATTTAGACACTTGATTTTTATCATTGGTAAGCCTATAATTTCCTGGACATGGGGAAGTATCTTGAGATTTTATTTGGTCATAATTTTTGAAATATTCATGTTTTATATGGTCTTAGGAGAATGGGTGGTATTTATAGCTGATGGGGTGCTTATTTGATTATTTTATTGATTTGTTAATTATATTCGCTCAACATTATCAATAGAGTTCATTAACATGAATAAATAAAGTTACTAAATAATTTGAGTATAATATAATGATTTATTACCCCATACATTCATTATCTAGGAGTCAATAATTAATTTGATGACTTATAATGTTAAATACCATAAATTAATATAGTTCACTATTCATAAAAAATTAACATTTTTTTAAATTATCCCAATTATTAACCTTGTCCTATTCCAATATTCAAAATTTCAAAAATGGGCTCCATTTTATGATAATAAGTTTTTTAATGTGATAGAATTTATTTATAATTAAAATAATCATTTATTCGAAAATAGTTATTTAAATATTATAACTTATTTTACAACAAATTGAAAAAATTACTATCATCTAATAAAATTATCATATAATTGTAATGAAAAAATATGAAAATAATTTATAAAAAACTAATTGGTCTTTTCAATAATTATATTAATTATACAATTCTAATGAAAATTTTACATTTTAGAATAAATAAAATGACACCTAATTTATCATTTTTAAATACTTATTAAATGATTATTTGATATAAATTTATCATATTTTTATTTTCGAAATACCAAAATTTTATATATAATTCCATAGGTGAGGTTATAATTCTAATTTCTAGATCACTCTTTTTAATAGTCACATTAATATTCCAACTCTCATGTAAATATTTAATATTATTCCATTGTTTGTTTAATCCTTGTGTTTCATAAAACAACAGATAATGAAGATGTTAATTTTTTTTAGATAAATACCATAATATTTTGGGTTGTTACATTCTCTCATCCTTCAATAATTTTTTCCATCATAATATAAAATTTTAATTCAAGAATCAAATATTTATACTTGTAAATTATTTCATAGGAAACCCACATTAGAAATATTGTTAATGAAACATCATCTAAATAAAATATAAAGGGAACTGTGATGGTCACGATAAAATTATGAATTAGAATTGGGGAACATTAGCAGAAAGTGAAAATATGGAATGGAATAAATATAGAAATACAATGTTCTGATGGTGTGTGAAATAGATCATGGTCATTTAATATATATACATAAAAAACATTAAATTTTTCATTAGATAAACAATCATTTATCCCTCGAAAGGAAAAATAAATAGTTAACATTTTCATTTAAAAATTAATTTGATTAGAGTTGATGAAATCTATTACTGTCACAACCCCCTCCCCAAAAAGTGTACCCCTCCTTGGCCGGCAATGTGAGAAGGGAGATAATGACCTCCGAGTCCCACCATCAGTAGGCCCTGGGTTGGCGACTAGCACCGAGGGTATAGTAACACACAAAATGGGAGGCATTACCCTCTAAGAGAACACATGGAGAAGAGAGAGATAAGATAGACTCCAATCAACTTCAACTCATACTGCAATCTAAACGAAAACCCAAGTACACATATGAAATTTCATGAAAAAGTACTACAACTGGAAGGGGAAACTACAAGTACCCAAAAGAAAGGAAAACAACAGCAACCACAAGCCCGAACTGCTCCTGTAACCACAAGCTAATAATAACCAGCTTGATCTCCAACCTGCTCCAAGTGACCTGAATAATAGTTTATATATACATAGGGTTAGTATAACAGAATACTCAGTAGGATCCTCCCCAAATCCCCTCATGAAAAGGTAAATAGAGCATGCTAAAGCACATTGAGAAACCACTGAAACTAACTCATTACTTGAGCATGTATACTAAGTTCCCAACCTCACCATGTCTACTCTCACCAAGTAACGCATACAAGAATATATCATATAGTAATGAATATCAAGGGAACCCTGCTACTACTTCCCCACTGGTTTTACTTCTTGACACAACGTTGCACATCCTAAGAATCAATCTCCAAAAAGGCTTGTCTATAGACACCTGGGAGAAGAACCACAATATGAACCTCGTGCACCACAAGGCTTTCCTGCAAGGACCCGAGTGAAGCACCACACCATCCTCACAAAAAAAGTAACCAGGTAGGTTCCGAGAGCCACCGTAGCCCTCATAACGTGTGTCATATGTCGATTATTATACCATAAGCCATTACAGCCCATACACCGAGTAAGGATCCTCAAGCCATCACATCCTATACACATTACACCTATAGTATTCCATAGGAAAATATATGAAGAATATATGTGTGTGAATAACCACAAGCCATTACAGCCCTCAACACACATATATGGGGAAAACTAACCAATGTGCCGAATAGCACAAATATCTACCAAGAGAAGAGAGCGAGGCCAAAGGTGGGTAGTCATCCATTCACCCTCCAATCAGAATGTTTCGGAAAACACCTCCCAGGGCTTAGAATCCATGGGGTGTCAGTTTCCCTTACTGAAAGGGTATAGTAGTGTATGGAAACACAAAAATTACAGAATATACTATAACTCACAACCACACTATGGGAATAACACAGTCTTAGACAAAACTGCAGCTTACATCTCTCAGACTCCGGGATGCTACTTCTATGACTAGGTATTTTATAAACACACAACCATTTTAAGAGACTTATTAGATTACTTCATTCAATTTTTATCAGTTCCACTATAGATTAATTAATTATTTAAACATTAATTAACCATGAACAAATCCACATTAAATTTCATTAGCATCACACCAAAAATCCACTGTTCCTTCAAAAGTTTTCAACCTCATCAATAAGTTCCAGTGAACTCCAACACCAATAGTTAACACCATTTATTCAAATATTCATTATAAATTTACTATTCCATATTCCCAAGAATTCTAGAAAATCATTCTATGTTACTAACACAAAGGGGATCAACATGGTGCATAGATGAACTGTCTGTCGAGTCTTTGCCTCCTATAGAAAGAGCTTAGACCCATTCCCCCTTGAGAAGCTAAACACAGAAAGAACATGGAATAACTCACGTGTCTTCACCTCTTTTGGATGAAGGGTAAGCAAGACCAGCTACCTTGAGTAGTGGGGAAAAGTAAGTATATAAACAACCAATGAATTAGCAAGCATCCAACAACCACATCCATCGGGTTCCATCTTCCCCGGTGTCCTCTCTGACAACCACATGCATAAACGGATGCATCGCGCCACTCTAGGAATCATCCACTGCCACAACCAAAAGGCCTATATTCCCCCACCTATCACAACACCCCTCCAGGGTCATGTCTCAACACAAGATGAAGGAAGAACAACCATCAAATCAATTGGGCTATGGAACTTTAACAAATAAGAGAGTAACTCAGAACACTTCAAGTAATTATCACACAAACGAAAATTCTTTAATCCATCTGGAATTAACAAGTTTAATTCATAGGTCCCAAATTAGGGAATCCTAATCCATAAGCTATCAGAAATTATTAAACACTATTAATATGCCAATTTGATTAACATCAAATTACTACAAGAACCAGATTCATTTTCATGCCTCTTTATCTATAGCCAAAAAATTATCAAATAATCCCGGTTTACGTTCTTTACCGATTTCGAGCAAGAACAAACAGCTAAGCAATGAAAGCAAAGATATCACACTATCTAGCAAAACAAGAGGCAATATTATACGATCGATAACAAATTATTTATCCAGTTCAAAAATATTTATTATGTCAATTCTATTTTCACCCAATGGGATTAACTGTGCTAACAATACAGTTGCACGAAAAAGAATGAGAATACATGAATCCCCTACCTCAATGGTTTTTGACGAAAACCCCAACGGTTGAAGAACACTCAAGAAGGCCAGGTTGATTCTACAAAAACCCGCATTAAATATCTTCTCATAGCAAGATCAAGACCAAATCCCATCATATCTGGCACCAAACAATTAGATCATCCCATAATGGGTGTAGATATAAGAAACTGAGAGAAGAGGGGAAGTATATCTAAGTATATCAAAAAAACCAAACAAGAAAGATCACATACCTCAAGAAACCGGCTTCGATTCATCAAGAGAAACCTTCATATCACCTCTAAAACACTTGGGAGAGGTTCTTATACCATCAAGGGAGGGTAATCCCGAGTTATGGTCACATAGAAGCTTGAAAAATTAAGTTAGAGGTGAAAGGGTTGAGATCCACAATTTTAGGATCTTGTTTAAGTGCCCACACAATTATTCCACACGGTTTGACAAAACGTGCACTAACAGTGCATTAGCTACTGCCTTGGACACCCCTCTCCCACGGTTTGGCTGCATGGTTTGACAAGCCATGCACCATCCATGTGGAATTTATTTCCTCATCAAACACTTCTCACATGGTTAGGCCGCACGATGAGACAAATTGTGCGCTAACCATGCATTAGCCACTGCCTCCAATATTACCTATGCACGGTCTGGCCGCATGGTTTAGGCATACTGTGCACAGCCCGTGCGAAAGATGCTACCCTTTAGTTTTCCTTAACGATTCACCCAAACACACCCCCAAGTTACTATTCCAAAACAAGGGTAGTTAGAACCATCAAAATTACCTAAAAAAAACGCGGCGTTACCGTTCACAACTGTCTACCGTTGAAATAGTTCATTGAAAAGGAAGATTTTGGAAAAGGGTTGGGGATAAGTTACCTTGACCTCCTGGAACACCTCTAACACCACATTTTCACAAAGTAATGGATCAGAGAGGTTTGGGCCATTACATCAGATACCACTCAAAACATTATCATCCTTTAGAATCCAAAACCCACCGAAAAAGAAAACCAACAATGCCTGAACAACCACCCATTGAGATACCTATCAATAGAGAGCAATACACAAAAGCAACAAAGGGATCCATATCATAAACATTAAATTTTCATAACAACATAAGTTATATTGATACATGAAAGGAGTTAAACATCAAAAAAATCTCAGTACTGAGCTTGTATTTGTGACTCCTGTTCCTAGGTACTCACCTCCAAGCCACCGTGTCACCACAAGACATGAACTAAGGGAATATAACACCAACAAAACAACTTATCCGTACGGTCTTGGATCTCCACAGGTCACTCCTCAAAGGTTTCATCATCGTCAAAATTGATCTCTCCCCAATCGATGATGTAAGAGTCATCATGAAGATAACGACGAAGCTGTGATACATGGAAAACATTATGTATCTGACTCATCTCAGGGGGAAGTGTTAATCGATACACCACAACTCCAACACGAGCTAATACCTTGAAAGGACCAAAAAACTGGGGAGAAATCTTAATTCCATGACCAAACCTTCGCTGCCCATGATGGGGAGTCACCGTTAGAAACACATGATCCCCTACATTAATCTACAAGTGTCTCCTCCATTGGTCAGGATATGATTTCTGATGATATTGTGCTATCTTCATCATCTCACGAATCATCTAAACCATCTATGTTGTATTCTTTAATATTCCTGACCTGAGAATTGTGGACTCTCCGACCCCAGTCCAGCACAATAGATAACGGTAAGGCCGACCATACAAGGCATTAAATGGAACCATACTGATGGTGGATTGAAAACTATTATTGTATGAAAACTCCACCAAGGGTATGTTCCTCATCCATGATCCTCCAAAATCAAAAACACAAGAGTGTAACATGTCTTCATGATTCGGGATGGTTCACTCTGTCTGACCATCCGTTTGAGGATGAAAAGAAGTGATAAGGAATAATTTTGAACTGAAAGCATGTTGGAGGCCTCTCCACACCATAGAGGTAAAATGAGGATCTCGATCAGAAATGATCATCCTAGGGACTCCATGATGTCTTACCACCTCATCTAGATACTTCCTCGAAAAAACTTGCACTGAGCATGACACCTTAATTGCTATAAAGTGGGCCGATTTTTGTTAAATGATGCACTACCACCCAAATAGCATCATGTCCTCTTGATGCTTAAGGTAGAACAGTAAAAAAGTCCATTGATATATCCTCCCAATTCCACTGAGTAATCTCTAATGGCTGTAGAAGACCACCAGTAACACGGTGTTCGACCTTCACCTACTGGAAGACTAAACATCAAGACACAATCTTTTCAACCACATGTTTCAGCCCAACCCACCAAAACTGACTCCTCAAGGATCGGTACGTATTGGTCACGCCAGGATGTAACGCTAAAGGAAATCTATGGAACTCTCTGAGAACCATCTCACGCATCATCAAAGGAACAAAAATCCTACCATGATACAACACTCAGTCTTGTTCATATTCAGTCCAACAATCAGGGGCATCACCACAAACAACTCAGTCTCTCCAACCCTCCACATCTAGATCCCCAAACAGGACTCTTCCACCATTTATATCAGGGATGATTGTACCGCCATCTATGAAAGAAAACCTCTACCCCCAACTTCTCCCATATCAATATGTAACACTGAATGTTCTTCCATTACTCTCCATGAATCACTGGATTCATGTACAGCATCACTATGTGACCTTCGACTCAGCGTAGCAGCTACAACATTCCCTTTTCCAGGTGTATACAATATTTAAAAGTCATATTCCTACAAGAACTCAATCCAATGACGTTGTCATAAGTTCAACTCACTCTAGGAGAAAACCTACCTCGAACTGTTGTGATTGGTGAAAACCACAAAGCGCTCACCAATGAGGTAATGTCTCCACAACTTCAGAGCAACACCACGGAGGCCAACTCAAGATCATTTCAAGAATAGTTACGTTCATGGGGATGTAACTGCCGAGACCCATAAGAAACAATTTATATTTTCTATAAGGCCCCAACCATAAAAATTACTTACTATTGAGTTATTTCAAGAATACACATTGAGGATCTTTTCAGGTTTAGAGTTTTATTGAATTACATCATAAATCATGCATTACATTCCACATTTAAACAAAGTTGATACATTAAAGATAGTACTCATTGTTTCCATCAACAGAAAAATATTTAAAATAAAACATGGATTCTTTCTTGACACATCCTTGACACTATCATCACATCTTGTACCATTCCCTTGACCTGTGAAAAAGATTTCAAAAACATGGGATGAGCATAAAAATCCCAGTAAGGGATATAAAAGTATGAAATGTAAAAATTAGTCCATGTATGAAATCATACGTTACTCAGAAAAATTAAGTATTTTAACATACCTCATCAAATCATGAATAAATCATAGAAATCATAAGTCATCAAGGTAACTTGAGGCATTCATAACATTCTTACTTAGGGAGTAACCCTCATGGTTACATTTGGAATACCCATCACAGTATATTACCTAAATCTTTTCAGAGAAACCTTAACGTTTAGCTCATTCATGTTACCCAATGCATTAGAGATCTATATCGGGCTCACCCTCCCTTTCTTTATCATGGAACCACTCGTCTTCATAACAATTCCCAAGAACCATAACATAATCGTATCACATAAATCATGGATAAAGGAAATATAACATTTCCAAATTTCAATAACACGATATCAATAAAACACATTGATATAATAAAAAATTTATGAAAACCATTTTCAATACCAAAATAAATGAAAAGTAAAACATGGTATTTGTTTTTCATTTAAAAAAAAGTTATGTCTTGTAGAGGAAGCTGAAACTCAAATAATGGTCACAGCGGTGGAGATATCGTTGTCGCCGCATACGTATGACAAAAACATTCCCTTCTCTTGTTTAGTAAAACACTTCATATAAAAAAAGATTTCTTTTGAATAAATGTAAAATTAAAAGGGGTTTATACACCGTATAAAAGAAATTTGTGTATAAAACAAAATATGCCTCAATAAATGAGATTGAGACGAAGTCCCTTACCTCAAGTCCGACTTTACTCGATCGTTCTTTAACCTCATGAATAATAAACATGATTTGATTTCAACATTCTTAAGATCATTTTTCAAGTTCATTATAACTTTTATATCACTTATTACAATGTCATGAACACTATGAAATTATTTATGTTAATATTGGTTGTTTTGTCAATCATTGATACTTGAGTCAAAAATATACTTCTTGTAATTACATGTTGTTCATGTGGTAAGATATCCATTATATACAGAATTATATTCATGATGTAGATATCATATATATCATATATATCCAGTATATACATGCATTTATAAAATTATATAACATTTAGAGGTAAGAAATGAAATGCACCGTTCATGGAGACGGTAAGCTGTACGTACGCATGAACGCTACTTCAATTTCTATTTCTTATTTAATGGAATAGAATCATAATGATACAAAGGTATATTATAATTCCTGTATAATATCATATATAATATCATTAACTCCAACCTTTATACGTCCCACATATGGCATTAACGAATCAAATCACTTTGAGGCTGCAGTAGTCCGCACTTCTTAAAATGAAGATATCACGTTTACCCATAATGGAAACCATAAAGTTATGCCATAAATGAATAAAACAGAAGCTCAAGGAATACATAAACATATTATATATCATATATAAATATAGTGACAACTTAATGGCCGCCTTTGAAGGTGTTATAATAATATTGAACAATCATCATTTCGTGAGGCAGAAATTCACCATCCACAGAATCAGTATGCTCTTTAACCATTAGATGTATGTGTGTGTAAGTGTAGCTCGAATACATCTTATAAAAACATAATAGTATATTGAAGATACTGGTTTTGTTACAAAATAAACGAATAAAAATAGTTTAGGGGGTTAGAGGAGAAAAATAAAACAAAAGAACATTAGAGAAGTTTTTACCTTTAAATCGGGTAACTCCTCTTGGTTTGAACCAAAAGTGTATTGTGAAGAGCTTTCTGCATATAGTAAGGATTAAATTATTAAGAGAGGGATTTGGAGAGCTTAAACGAGTAGAGTTTGGCCGATCCATTGGCATGAGAGGTTTTTGTAATGTAGAATAGGTGGGGTCTTTTTATAAGAGGAGAGGAGCGGCACTCTTGGAAAGTTATAAAATGGTAGTTTATATTAAAATTAGATTCAGATTTTAAAGGTCCCACATAGATATATTTCGAGGATAAGGTGATAAGGGTTCGAAATATACTCAACCAGTAGGTCTTTGACAGGTGTATGTCTTAGATTTTACATTATCTTTTCATTTTATTTAAATCATTCATTAATAAGGCAATCACTGCGTCATCATGATGTCATAAATAAATTAATTTATTTAATGTCTAAAATATATGAAACAATTTCTATGATATAGAAATATTTTTGGCTTTAAAATTCCTATTTATTGTACAAGATATAATTTATGTAGAAAAAATTAAAATTTTTGTACTCGGGTGATACATTCTTTAGTAATATTTTCCTTTCATTAAAAATAAAAAGATAAACTGTCACATTCACCCAAAAGTGATTCCATGTGGTCCCAAAGTTTGGCACAAGGAATCCCATGGTCAGACATGACATAACCAGTAGCATTAGGACACATGTTGGGGTCATTTTTTTATTATTATGATATTATTTTATTATCCTTAACTACCCCATTACTAATTAATCAAGATAATTAAAGATAATTACCATCGTTACTATTCATAATGTCCAGAAAACAAAAGAGTTTTAATTACATAAGTTGGACCTTATGATTCCAAATATGGAATCCATTTTACGAAATTCTAAACAGAGAAATATCAATAATTAATTTAAAAATAATTCTCGTTGTCAAAATAAATAGAGGGTTTTTTTGAAACAAAGTCTATTAAAAGTTTGGCACTTGTTTATGCCCAATTCCAAAGTGAAATAAATTCTAATGAATACAATTAGATTAAATGGTAAAAATATTTTCTAATTACACCTTAAGACCAGTTAAAAAGATAATCTAACCATATAATTAAATTAGATGAAAATGATTTTTTATGTAAAATGCAGTATTTTTCACTATTCATTAAAAAATGAACTTTGTCAAAAAAAATACCAAAAATTTATCCAATGTAAAATTGAAGTCCCAATACTATATAATAAGTTTATTTTGACAAATATAGCTTATAAAAGTGTCAAAATATTGATTTAAAAATGGTTCTCCATCAAAAGGCGGTAATACAATCTTTTAAAAATATTAGAGAATTCTATGCTTAAGATTGGATTTATTATCATTTTAATTATTTAAAACACTATCTAATTCATAAATAAACATAGATAAGAAAATATATTATTCATTACTTACATGGGATGTTACATCTGTCCCCCCTTTAGAAAATTTCATCCCCCCAATTTATTTACTTATTGAATAAGTGGGGGTATTTATCCCTCATTGCATTTTCAGATTCCCATGTTGCCTCTTCAATCATGTGGTTTTTCAACAAAACCTTTACTTGATGAATCACCTTATTCCGCAACACTTGATCCCCGTGGTCAAGAATCTAGATTGTTTGTTCCTCATAAGATAGATTCCCTTCCAGCTGAACTACCTCTGTACTCAAAACATGAGATGGATCTGGCATGTAATTCCTTATCATTGAAACATGAAAAACATTATGTACATCAGATAAACTCGGAGTTAAAGCCACTCGATATGAAACTGATCCAACTCTATCCATAATTTCATTTTGTCCAATGAACCTAGGACTCAGATTCCCTTTCTTACCAAATCACATCACACTTTTCCATGGAGATACTTTGAAAAAAACATGATCACCTACCTCAAAAGAGAGATCCTTCCTCCTATTGTTTGCATTACTCTTCTGCCTGATCTGAGCTTTTCTCATGTGTTTCTGTATCAGCTGAACTTTTTCTTCCAACTCTTCTAAAAATTCTGGTCCAATCAACTTCCTTTCACCCACTTCATCCAAGAAATATGGAGTTAGACACCACTTCCCATATAATGACTCAAATGGTTCTATCTGTATACTAGAATGAAAACTATTATTATAAGAAAACTCAACTAGAGAAAGATGCTGGTCCCAAATTCCCATATAATACATCAAACAAGCATGTAGAATATCCTCCAAAGTATTAATTGTTCGTTCTAACTGCCCATCTAATTGAGGATGAGAATCTGTACAAAAATTTAATTCAGTACCCGACGACTTCTGAAGGCCTTTTCCAAAAGTTAGAAATAAACCTGGGATCACGATCAGATACAATGGAGAGGGGAACTCCATGTAACCTGACTATATCATTAAGATAAACAAGATAGTTTAACTATGGAAAACAAATCTCGTATATCAAGTAAATGATCATATTTAGTCAAGAGATCAACATTAAGCCAGATTGCATTATTACCTCGAGGTGTCTTAGGTAACCTCACAACGAAGTCCATGGATATATTCTCCCATTTACACTCTGGCACTGGTAAAGGCTGAAGCATGCCTTTCAGTAACTACAACACTTATTTAACCTATTGACAAGTAAAATAGTTCACAGTAAAATCAGCAATATCTCTTTTCATTCCGTCCCACCAGTAAAACTCCCAAAGATCTCTATACATCTTAGTACTGCCTAGATGAATTGAAAACATTGAAATATGATATTCACATGACAACTCTCTCTTCAAATGTTAATCACACGACACCTGCATCCTCTTCCCAAATCTCAATACACAATCATTATCAATGTTGAATTTAGGAAACTTACCATTCTGAACCAGCTCTACCTTTTTCTGCAACTCACTATCTTGCTTCTGTGATTTCTTAATTCTGTCTAATAGAGAAGATTTCACTGATACCGAAAACAAAATAGAAGAACATCCTGCACCAAAAACTTCTATTCCAATGTTCATCAAATCCTTAACCAAAGGATCTCGTTCCAAATGGAATGTTGTTAAGGAAGCATTACTTTTTCGACTCAAAGCATCAGCCACATTATTTGTTTTTCCCAGATGATAATGAATTGTACAATCATAATCCTTGATTAATTATAGAAATCTCCTATATCTAATGTTTAATACTTTATTTGTGAATATATACTTCAAATAATTGTGATCAATATATATTTTACACTTTACTCCATACCAATGATGCCTCCAAATTTTTAAAGCGAAAACAATAGAAGCTATTTCCAAATCATGTGTAGGGTAATTTACCTCATGAGTTTACAACTGACGTGAAGCATAGGCAATTACCTGATCATTCTAAATTAGGATGGAACCAAGTCCTTTCAATGGATCATCACTATAGATATCAATCTCACCATTCCGATAAGGTAGTTTCAAAACTAGAGCATTCACCAATCTTTTTTTCAGTTCCTGAAAATAATCATCACATTATTTTGTCCAGATAAACTTAACACCCTTCCGAGTTAGCTTAATAATTGGACTAGATAACCGTGAATTTTTTTAACAAACCTTTGGGAATTGCCTACCAAACCAATAAAACTATGAATCTCAGTTACATTTGTGGGTCTTGGACATTCTTCAACAAACATTGTTTTTGCATGATCAACAATTATTCCATCTTTAGAAACAATATGACTAAGGAATGAATTTTTTTGCAACCAAAACTCAAACATTCTGAATTTACTATACAATTTCCTTTATTTTAAGGTTTTCAAAATAACCCTTAAATGACTTCCATGCTCCTCTTTACATTTATAAAACACCAAAATATCATCAATGAAAACAACCACAAACTTATCCAAGAACTCACGGAATATTCTATTCATAAGGTCCATGAATAATGCAGGTGCTTTGGTTAGACCAAATGGCATAACTACAAATTCATAATGGCCATATCTTGTACGAAACATGGTCTTCATAATATTGCCTTCCTTTACCTTCAACTGATGGTACCCCGATCTCAGGTCAATATTTGAAAAATACTGAGCTCCCTGGAGGTGATCAAACAAATCATCGATATGAGGAAAAAGATATTTTTTCTTAACAGGGATGTTATTCAAGGATCTATAATCAATTAAAAGTCTCATAGAACCATATATATTTTTAACAAATAAGATAGTAGCACCTCATGGTGATTTTCTAGGTCAAATGAAACATTTCTCTAATAAATATTGCAATTTCTCCTTCAACTCTAAAAGTTCAATTTGAGCCATTCGATAAGGTGGTTTTGAAATTGGCTTAGCAGCAAGAACTAAGTCAACAGTAAATTCAACATCCCGATCATGTATTATTCGAGGTAACTCATTAGGAAAAACATCAGGATACACATTTACCACTGGCACATCATTAATATGAATGGTTCCTTTGTTTTCAACAATATTTGCAAGGTAAAATTCATTTCCATATTTTACAAGTTTCTCATCCCCTTGATATGTTATCAAAATAATCGGATCATTCTTGTACACAAACAGAATTTCTTTCTGAAAATAATATTCTATAGGACTATAGTCAATCTTAGCATGGTAAATAGAGAGCCAATCCATACCCAGGATGACATCAAACTATACTAGAGGTAAAAAAATTAAGCATTGCAAGTAGTTTCTTTCCACAGATAAGGCTAGGAAGACTCTTAGAAATTCTTTTTCTCTCAACATTTCCCCCATTTGTTTTTACAACATGTTTTGGAGTCATTTCTTGAGATCGAATTCCCAATTTACCTGAAAAATTTTCAGAGAAGAAAGAATGTGTAAACCCCGAATCAAAAAACACATTGGCCTAATCTGAGAAAATAAACAATGTACCTGATACCACTTCATTTGATGGACAAACATCTGCTGAAGTAGTTGAAAAAGATTTCACCACATCTTTCTGCTTGAAGTCTGACTACTTCCTATCATTTGAGCTCTTTTTTGAACACTCGTTTTCATAGTGACCCATCTCATTTCACATGAAACATTTCACTAACAGTAAATCAAATTTGGTCTTAACATCACCTTGATATTTTTCAGTGCAATCATGAGACTTATGTCCCATCTTACAACATCAGTAACACTTTCCAGAATTCAGAAGACATTCCCCAACATGCCTTTTACCACATTTATCAGGAACAAGAAAATTAGTTTTTTTACTCTCAAACCTATTTGATTAATTCTTCCCATTCTCCTACCACCCCAATCACTTCTTCTGTTGGTTGTTATAGAACACTTGATCATTGGTAAACTCCTTTTCCACCTTTTCAGCACATAAAAGATGCTTTTCATAACTCTAGAACTCATGAGAAGCTAATGCCCTTTGATATTTTGGCTTTAATCCGGAGTAAAAAATTATTTATTTTACGATCAAGGTCTCAACAAAATTTGGAGCATACCCTACCAATCGAGTGAACCATTCTTCATAAGAAGCCACTGAGTTGTCCTCTTTCCTCAATTCCAAGAATTGTTTTTTCCATCCTATGTCCAATTGCCTTATAAAAATAATTCTCAAGAAACATACCTTTGATTTAATCCCAGTCGAGAGCATCAATCTAATCAGTATCCTGGATATTTTTAACCATAGACCACCACTGATCTGCTTCACCCTCCAAATGGTAAATTTCAAGAGAAACATTTTGATTGTCTGAACACCCCATGACATCGAAAATCTTCTCCAGTGCTTTAATCCACCCTTCAGCTAGCTCATGGTCAGATGTACCTCTAAATGATGGGGGATGTTGCCTCATAAAATGTTCCACCACTGACATGTTCCTCTACGGTTGATCTAGATGATCTTGTGTGTAGATACCACCACCATTTATCGCTTAAGTCAACTGCGCTATTACTATAAAAAACTATTCAGTTCCAATTCCGACCATCTCAAGATGATGATTCGGAAGGTCATTTCCTTCTGTATGACTTCCTAGCACCGCTTCCCTGTTTCCTCTACGGATAACCATTCATAAGAAACACGTCTTAGATGAAGAAACATGGTAATCTTCAAATGCTGTATCATTTCAATTTTTCCATAAAAAATATTTTTGGATAATCATTTATTATAATTCCAACTCCTAATGTTATCTAAACCGACCTCTGATACAAACTATAAGGCCCCAGCCTTAAACATTAATTAATATTGAGTTATTTCAAGAATACACATTTAAGATCTTTTCACGTTTAGATTTTTAGAGAATTAGATCATAAATCATGCATTACATCCCACATTTAAACAAATTGGTTACATAAAAGATAGTACTAATTTTTCCCATCAACAGAAACATATTTAAAATATAACATGGATTATTTCTTGACACTTTCTTGACACTATCATCACATCATGTACCTTTCCCTTGACATATGAAAAACATTTCAAGAAACTGGGATAAGCATAAAAAGCTCAGTAAGGGATATAAAAGTACGATATGAAAATATTTTTCAATGTATGAAATCATACATTACTCATAAAACATAAGAATTTTAAAATACCTCATCAAATCATGAATAAATCATAGAAATCATAATACATAAAGGTAACTTGATGCATTCATAACATTCTTACGTAGGGAGTATCCCTCAAGGTTACACTTGGAATACACATCATAGTATATTCCCTTAATCTCTTCAAAGAAACCTTAATGTTTAACCCCTTCGTGTTACCCAATGCATTGGAGAACTATTTTGGGCTCACCCACCCTTACTTTATCACGGATCCACCCGTCTTCATAACAATTCCCAAGAACCATAACATAATCATATCACATAAAACGTGCATAAAGGAAATATAACATTTCCATATTTCAATAACAATATATCAATACAACACATTGATATAATAAATAAAATATGAAAACATTTTTCAATACCAAAATAAAAGAAAAGTTAAACATGGTATTTATTTTTCATTTAATAAAAGTTATGGCTTGTAGAGGAAGCCGAAACTCAAATAATGTTCATGGCGGTGGAGAAGTTGTCACCGCATACGTATGACAAAAACAATCCCTTTAGTCATTTAGTAAAATGCTTCGTATAAAAAATATTCCTTTTGAAAAAACATAAAATTAAAAGGGGTTTATATAGCATATAAAAGGAAGTTGTGTATAAAAAAATATGCCTCAATGAAAGGAGATTGAAACAAAGTCCCTTGCCTCGGGTCCGACTTGACTCGATCATTCTTTAACCTCCTGAATAATAAACATGAGTTAATTTCTTCTTGATTAAGAACATTTTACAAGTTCATTATTTCTTTTATATCACTTATTACAATTTCATGAACACAATGTAAATATTTATGTTAATAATGGTCGTTTTATCGATCATTGGTAGTTGAGTCAATAATAAACTTCTTGTAGTTAAAAGTTGTTCATGTGGTATGATATACATTATATCAAGAATTATATTCATGCTTTAGATATCATATATATCACATATATACATTATATACAAGCATTTATAATATTAAATAACATTTAGAGGTAATAAATGAATTGCACCGTTCATGGAGATGGTAAGCCGTACGTACACATGAACACTACTTCCATTTCTATTTCTTATTTAATGGAATTGAATCCTAATTATATAAAGGAATATTATAATTCCAGTATAATATCATATATAATATCATTAACTCCATCCTTTATATGTCCCACATATGGAATTAACGAATCAAATCACTTTTGAGGGGGCGGTAGTCCGCACTTCCTAAAATGAAGATATCACATTTACCCATAATGGAAACCATAAAAGAATGAAATAAATAAAAAACACAGAAGCTCAAGGAAAAAATAAACATATTTTATATCATATATAAATATAGTGACATCTTAATGTCCTCCTTTTATGGTGTTATAAGAATATTGAACAATCAGCATTTCGTGAGGCAGAAATTTGCCATCCACAGAAACAGTATGCTCCTTAACAATTAGATGTAGGTGTATGTAAGTGTAGCTAGAATACTTATTTTAAAAACATCCTAGTATATTTAAGATACTGGTTATGTTACAAAAAAATTAATAAAAAGAGTTTAGGGGGTTGGAGAAGCAAAATAAAACAAAAGAACATTAGAGACGTCTTTACCTTTAAATCGGGTAACTCCTCTTGGTTTGAAACAAAAGGGTTTCTTGAAAAGCTTTCTGCTTTAGTTAAAGAATATATAATGAATAGAGGGATATGGAGAGATTATTTGAAAATTGTTTGGCTGATGCAATTCCTTGAGATGTGTGTGTAAAGAGGTAGAGGTGGGGGCCTTTTATAAGAGAAGAGGAGGGGCACTCTTGGAGAGTTATAAAATGTTACATTATATTAAAATGAGTTTCAAATTTAAAAGGTCCCACATTGATATATTTCTAGGATAAGGTGATAAAGGTTCGAAATATACTCATCCAATAGGTATTTGTGATTTGTATGTCATAGATTTTACATTATCCTTTTAATTTATTTAAATCGTTCATTAATGAGGTAATCAGTGCATCATCATGATGTCATAAATATTTTAATATATTTAATGTCTAATAATTAAAACAAAATTACTATGATGTAGGAAATATTTTAATGTTACCAATGACTATTTATAGTCCTAGGTATCATTTATGTAGAACAAATTAAAAATGATTTACTCGGGTGACACATTCTTTATTGATATTATCATTTCATTAAAAATAAAATGATAAAGTGTCACTTTCACCCAAAAGTGATTCCATGGGGTCCCAATGTTTGGAACAAGGCATCCCATGGTCGTACATGACACAACCTGTAGAATTCGGAAACATTTTGGGGTCATTTGTTATTATTATGATATTATTTTATTATCCTTAACTACCCGATTACTAATTAATCAAGATAATTAAAGATAATTACCGTTGTTACTATTCATAATGTCCAAAAACAAAAGAATATTAATTACATAATCTGGACCTTCTGATTCAAAATATGGAATCCATTTTACCAAATTCCAAACATATAATTGAAATAATTAATTTAAAAATAATTCCCATAGTCAAAACAAATAGGGGGGTTTTTTGAAACAATATCTATGAAAAGTTTGGCACTTGTTTATGCCCAATTATAAAGTTAAATTCATTATAATGACTACCATTGGATTAAATGGTAAAAATATATTCTAATTAAACCTTAAGTCCAATTAAAAATATAATCTATCCATATAATTAAATTATATGAAAAGTAGTTTTGATGTAAAATGCAATATTTTTCACTATTCATTAAAAATGAACTTTGTAAAAAAATACCAAAAATTTATCCAATGTAAATTTTAATGTACCAATCATAAATAATACGTTTATTTTGAAAAATAGTGCTTATAGAATTCTCAAAATATAGATTTAAAAATGGTATTCAATCAAAAGGCGGTAAAATAATATTCAAAAAATATTAGAGAATTCTATGCTTAAGATTGGATTTATTCTCATTTTAAGTCTTTAAAACACTATCTAATTCATAAATTGAGATAGATAAGAAAATATATTATTAATTACTTACTTCGTATGTTACATCCTTCCCCTCTTTCAAAAATTTGAAACCCGCAATTTATTTACATTTTGAATAAGTGGGGGTATTTATCCTTTATTGCATTTTCAGATTCCCATGTTGCCTCTTGAATCATGTGGTTTTCCCAAAAAACCATTACTTGATGAGTCACCTTATTCCACAACACATTCTCTCTATGGTCAAGAATCCGGACCAGTTGTTCCTTATAAGATAGATTATCTTCCATATGAACTACCTCTAGACTCAAACCATGAGATGGATCTGGCATGTACATCCTTAACATTGAAACATGAAAAACATTTTGTACCTGAGATAAACTCGGATGTAAAGCCACTCAATATCCAACTGATCCAACTCTCTCCAGAATTTCCAATGGTCCAATGAACCATGGACTCATCTTTCCTTCCTTACCAAATCACATCAAAATTTTCCATAGAGATACTTTGAGAAAAACATTATCACCCTCTCAAAAGAGAGATCCCTCCTCGTGTTGTCCGCATAAGTCTTCTGCCTACCCTGAGTTGTTCTCATGTGTTTCTGTATCAGCCGAACTTTTTCTGCCAACTCTTCTACCAGTTTTGGTCCCATCAATTTCCTTTCACCCACTTCATCCCAAAAAAGATGGAGTTCAACACCGCTTCCAATATAAGGCCTCAAATGGTGCCATCTGTATACTAGAATGAAAACTTTTATTATAAGAAAACTCAACCAAACAAAGATGTTGGTCCCAAATTCCCTGATAATCCATCAAACAAGCACATATAATATCCTCCAATGGATGAATTTTTCGTTCTGACTGCCCATCTGATTGAGGATGAGAAGCGGTACAAAAATTTAATTCAGTACTCATTGACTTATGGAGGCCTTTCCTAATGTAAGAAGTAATCCTAAGTTCACGATCGGATATAATGGAGAGGGGAACTCCATGTAACCTAAATATCTCTTTATGATACAAAACGAAAGATGATCTAGGGAAAATTTATCTCCAATAGAATGGAAATGAGCAGATTTAATCAAGCGATCAATAATAACCCAGATAACATTATTACCTCGAGGTGTCTTCGGTAACCCCAGAACGAAGTCCATGGATATATTTTCCCATTTCCACTCTGGAACTAGTAAAGGATGAAGAATCCCTTTTGGTAACTATCTCTATACTTTAGCCTATTGGAAAGTCAAACACTTCACAGTAAAATCAACAATATCACTTTTCATATCGTCCCACCAGTAATACTCCCGAAGATCTGCATTCATCTTAGTACTGCCTGGATGAACTGAAAATAGAGAACTATGAGCTTCACATAACAACTCTCTCTTCAACTGTGAATCATACAGCACACACAACCTATTCCAAAATCTCAAAACACAATCATTATCAATGTTGAATTCAGGCAACTTACCCTTCAGAATCAGCTCTACATTTTTCTGCAACTCACTGTCTTGCTTCTGTACTTACTTAATTCTGTTTGATAGAGAATATTTCACTGATACCTAAAACAAAACAGAAGAAAATACTACACCAAAAACTTATATTCCAATGTTAATCAAATTCTTAACAAAAGGTTCTCGTTCTAAACAAAACATTTTTAATGAAGCATTACTTTTTCAACTCAATGGACAAACCACTTTATTTGATTTTCCCAGATGGTAATGAATTGTAAAATAATAATCATTGATTAATTCTATCCATATCCTCTATCTCATGTTCAATTCTTTCTGAGTGAATATATACTTGAAACATTTTTGATCGGTACATATTTCACACTTTACTCCATACAAATGATGCCTCCAAATATTTAAATTGAAAACAACAACATCCAATTCCAAATCATGTGTAGGGTAATTTACCTCATGAGTTTTCAACTGACGTGAAGCATAAGCAATTACCTGATCATTTTGCATTAAGAAGCAACCAATTCCTTTCAATGAAGAATCACTGTAGATAACAAACTCACCATTCCTGGAAGGTAGTGCCAAAACTGAATCATTCACTAATATTCATTTCAGTTCTTGAAAACAATCATCACATTCTTTTGTCCAGATAAAATTAACACCCTTCTAGGTTAACTTAGTTATTAGACTAGATAAACTTGATAAATTTTAAGCAAACCTTCAGTAATATCCTGACAAACCAAGAATACTACAAATCTCAGATTCATTTGTGGGTCTTGGACATTCTTCAACAACCTTTGTTTTTGCAGGATCAACAGTTATTCTATATTTAGAAACAATATGACCAAGGAAAGGAATTTTTTGCAACCAAAACTCACACTTGCTGAGTTTCCCATAAAATTCCTTTTCTTTTAAGTTTTGAAAAATAACCCTTAAATGACTTTCATGCTCCTCTTTACTTTTAGAAAACACCAAAATATCATCAATGAAAACAACCACAAACTTAACCATGAACTCATGGAAAGTTCTATTCATAAGTTACATGAAGACAGCAGGTGAATTTGTTATCCCAAAAGGCAAAACTACAGATTCATAATGGACATATCTTGTACAAAATGTGGTCATTGAAATATCTACTTCCTTTACCTTTAACTGATGGTACCCCGATCTCAGGTCAATCTTTGAAAAATACTAATCTCCCTAGAGCTGATCAAACAAATCATCGATATGAGGCAAATGATATTTGTTCTTAACAGTGACGTTATTCAATGATCTACAATCAATGAAAAGTCTCATAGAACCATATTTATTTTTATCAAATAAGACAGGAGCACCCCCTGGTGATGTGCTAGGTCGAATGAAACCTTTCTCTAATAAATCATGCAATTTCTCCTTCAACTCTAAAAGTTAAATTTGAGACATTCAATAAGGGGGTTTTGAAATTGTCTTTGCATCAGGAACTAAGTCCACAATAAATTCAACATCCCGATCTGGTATTATTCCATGATAATCATCAGGAAAAACATCAGGACACTAATTTACCACTAGCACATCATTAATATGAACGGTTCCTTTGTTTTCAACAATATGTGAAAGGTAATATTCATTTCTATCTTTTACTAGTTTCTCAGCCTCTTGATATTTTATCAAATGTAAGGGTTCATTCGTGTACACAAACTGAAAGTCTATCTGAAAAGAATCATCTTTAGATCTACATTCAATCTTAGCATGGTAAATAGAGAGCCAATCCATACCTAGGATAACATCAAACTCTACTAGAGGTAAAACAATAAGGTTTTCAAGTAGGTTCTTTCCACAGATAAGGATAGGAAGACTCTTATAAATTTTTTTTGCCTCAAAATTTCCCCCAGTTGTTTTTACCACAAGTTCAAGATTCATTTATTGAGATGAAATTCCTAATTTACTTGAAAATTTTTCAGAGCTGAAAGAATGTGTAGACACCGAATCAAATAACACATTGGCACAATCTGAGAAAATAAACAACCTACCTGATACCACTTCATTTGATTTCCCAACATCTGCTGAAGTAGTGGTAAAGGTTTTCACCACACCTTTCTGCCTACAGTCTAACTACTTCCCATCATTCAAGTTCTTTTTCGAACACACTTTTGCATAGTGACCCATCTCATTACACTTGAAACATTTCACTCATTGTAAATCTAATTTAGTCTTACAATCAGCTTGATATTTTTTAGTGCAATCATGAGCCTTATGTCCCATCTTACCACATCGGTAGCACATTCCAAAATTCAGAAAAACTTCCACAGCATGCCTTTTACAACATTTATCGCAAACTCGAAACTTCGTTTTCTTACCATCAGACCTTTTTGAAGAATATTCCCTTTCTCCTGCCACCTCTATCTCTTCTTCTACTGGTTGTTATAGAACACATGATCATCGGTAAACTCCATTTCCACCTTCTCAGCACATCGAACAAGCCTTGCAAAACTATTGAACTCACAAAAAGCTATATCCTTTAGATATTTTGGCTTTAATCCTAAGTAAAAATGGTTGATTTTACGATCTGGGTCTCAGATAAAATTTGGAGCATACCTTGCCGATCGAGTGAACCTTTATTCATAAGCATCCACTGAGTCATCCTCTTTCCAAAATTCCAAAAATTGCTTTTTCCATCATAAGACGAACAACCTTTGGTAAATACGCCTCCAGAAACATACCTTTGAATTCATCCCAGTTGAGAGCATAAATTTCATTAGTGTCCCTGATATTTTTAACCATCGACAACCACTAATCTTCTTCAACCTCCAAACGGTAAATTGCAAGACTAATCTTTTGATTGTCTGAATACCCCATGACCTGGAAAATGTTCTCCAATGCTTTAATCCACCCTTCAGCTAGCACAGGATAAGATGATCCAATGAATGATGGGGGATGTTGCCTCATGAAATGTTCCACCACTGACATTTTCCTCTACGTTTGATCTGGATGACCTCGTGCATGGATACCACCACTATTTATCATTTGATTAAACTACACCATTACTACAACAAACTGTTCAGTTCCAATTCCCACCATCTTAGGATGCTGATTCAGAAGGTCATTTCCTTCTATATGCCTTCCTAGCACTGCATCCCTGTTTCCTCTCTAGAAAACCATTCGGAACAAACATGACATAGATGAAGCAACATGGTAATCTTCAAATTCTATATCATTTCATTTTTTCCATAAAAAAATATTTTTGGATAATAATTTATTATAATTATAACTTGTAATGTTATCTAAACTGGCCTCTGATACCAACTATATTGCCTTAGCCTTAAGAATTACTTAATCTTGAGTTATTTCAAGAATACACGTTGAGGATCTTTTCAGGTTTAGAGTTTTAGGGAATTAGATCATAAATCATACATCACATTCCACATTTAAACTAAGTGGTTACATAAAAGATAGTACTCATTTTTACAATCAATAGAAACATATTTAAAATAAAACATGGGTTCTTTCTTGACACTTCCTTGACACTATCCTCACATCATGTACTATTCCCTTGACCTGTGAAATGCATTTCAAAAACATGGGATGAGAATAAAAAGATCAGTAAGGGATATAAAAATACGAAATGAAAACAATAGTACATGTAGGAAATCATAATTTACTCATAAAACATAAGAATTTTAACATAACTCATCAAATTATGAATAAATCATATAAATAATAATACATAAAGGTAACTTGAGGCATTCTTAACATTCTTATGTTGGGAGTAACCCCCATGGTTACGTTTGGAATACCCATCACAATATATTACCTAAATCTCTTCGAATAAACCTTAACATTTAACCCCTTCGCATTACCCAATGCATTGGAGAGCTATATCGGGCTCACCTGCCCTTAGTTTTTCACAGAACCACCTATCTTCATAATAATTCCCAAGAACCATAACATAATCGTATCATATAAAACATGTATAATGGAAACATAAAATTTCCACATTTCAATCATAAGATATCAATACAACACATTGATATAATAAAAAAATTGTGAAAACCATGTTCAATACCCAAATAAAAGAAAATTAAAACATGGTATTTATTTTTCATTTAAAAAAAAGTAATGGCTTGTAGAGGAAGCCAAAACTCAAATAATGTTCACGGCGGCGGAGAAGTCGTTGTCGCTGGATACGTACGACAAATGCATTTCCTTTTTTTTAGTCAAACGCTTTGTATAAAAAATATTACATTTGAATAAATGTAAAATCAAAGGTGTTTATACACTATATAAAATAATGTTTTGTATAAAACAAAATATGCCTCAATGAACAGAGATTGAGACGAAGTCCCTTACCACAAGTCCGACTTGACTCGATCGTTCTTTAACCTGCTGAATAATAAACTTGAGTTAATTTATACTTTCTTAAGGCCATTTTTCAAGTTAATTATTAATTTTTTATCACTTATTACCATTTCATGAACACTATGTAATTATTTAAGTTAATAATGGTCATTTTGTCGATCATTGGTACTTGAGTCAAAAATAAACTTCTTGTAATTATAGGTTGTTCATGTGGTAAGATATCCATTATATCCAAGATTATATTCAAGATTTAGATATAATATATATCATATATATCTAGTATATACATTCATTTATAATATTACATAACATTTAGAGGTAAGAAATGAAATACACTGTTCATGGAGACGGTAAGCCGTACGTAAACATGAACGCTACTTAAATTTCTATTTCGTATTTAATGGAATGGAATCATAATGATATAAAGGTATATTATAATTACAGTATAATATAATATATAATTTCATTAACTCCATCTTTTATACGTCCCACATATGGAATTAATAAATCAAATCACTTTGAAGGGGCGGTAGTCCACACTTTCTAACATTAAGATATCTCGTATACCCATAATGGAAACCATAAAGGTATGCCATAAAAGAAAAATACAGAAGCACAAGGAAAACATAAACATTTTATATATAATATATAAATATAGTGACATATTAATGGCCACCTTTTAATGTGTTATAAGAATATTGAACAATCATCGTTTCGTGAGGCCGAAATTCGCAATCCACGGAAACAGTATGCTATTTAACCATTAGATGTAGGTGTGTGTAAGTGTAGCTCGAATAATTATTTTAAAAACATCATAGTATATTAAATATTATGTTTTTGTTACAAAATAAATGAATAAAAAGATTATAGGGGCATGGAGAAGCAAAATAAAACAAAAGAACATTAGAGAAGTCTTTACCTTTAAATCGGGTAACTCCTCTTGGTTTGAACCAAAAGGGTTTATTGAAGAGAATTCTACCTACAGTAAGGCATATATGATGAAGATAGGGATGTGTAGAGATTAAATGAGAAGATTTGGCCTGAGCCAATGGCTTTAGAGGTGTGTATAAAGAGGTATAGGTGGGGGCCTTTTATAATAGGGGAGGATGGGAACTGTTGGAATGTTTTAAATTGTTACATTATATTAAAATGAGTTTCGGATTTTAAAGGCCCCACATTGATATATTTCTAGGAAAAGGTGATAAAGGTTCTAAATATACTCATAAAAAAGGTATTTCACAAGTGTAATTCTTAGATTTTACATTATCTTTTAATTTTATTTAAATTGTTCATTAATGAGGTAATCTCTGCATCATCATGATGTCATAAATAATTGAACTTATATAATGTCTAAAAATTATAAACAAATTACTATGATGTATGAAATCTTTTTATCTTTCCAATGACTATTTATAGTACAAGATATAATTTATGTAGGAAAAATTAAAAATGTTTTACTCGGGTGATACATTCTTTAGTGATATTCTCCTTTCTTTAAAATTAAAAAGATAAAGTGTCACATTCACCCAAAAGTGATTCCCTGGGGTCCCCAAGTTTGACAAAAGGCATAACATGGTTGGATATGACAAAACCAGTAGTAGTGGTAAATTTTTGGGGGTCATTTGTTGTTATTATGATATTATTTTCTTATCCTTAACTACCCGATTACTAATTAATCAAGACAATTAAAGATAATAATCGTCGTTACTATTCATAATGTCCAAAAAGAAAGAATCCTTATTACATAATTTTGAAATTATGATTAAAAATGTGGAATCCATTTTACCAAATTACAATCATATAAATTTCAATAATTAATTTAAAAATAATTCTCGTTGTCAAAACAAATAGCAGGTTTTTTTGAACCGATATCTATGAAATGTTTGTCACTTGTTTATGCCCAATTCCAAAGTGAAATTAATTATAATGACTAACATTGGATTAAATGGTAAATATATATTCTAATTACACCTTAAGACCAGTTAATAAGATATTCAAACCATATAATTAAATTAGATGAAAAAGCAGTTTTGATATAAAAAGTAGTATTTTTCACTATTCATTAAAAATGAACATTGTCAATAAAATACCAAATATTTATCCATAGTAAATATAAAAGTTCCAATATAAAAGAAGAAGTTTATTTTGAAAAATATAGCGTATAAAATTGTCAGAATATAAATTAAAAAATGGTTCTCCATCAAATGGTTGTAAAACAATATTTTAAAAATATTTGAGAATTTTATTCATAAGATTGGATTTATTCTCATTTTATGTCTTCAAAACACTATCTAATTCATAAATATACATAGATAAGAAAATATATTAAACATTACTTACATGGGATGTGACAGTTTCTACATCAGAACATAGACTAACCCTAGATGTGAAGCATCGCAGAAAAAATCAAACTGAACTCCTTCAGTTGCAAGGAAAAGGACTGGAGAACTTACTAACTTCTCCTTTAGATACTCCAATGCTACCTAACACTGATCAGTCCATATGAATGAATTATCCTTCCTGGTCAAATCTATCAGTGGAGTTGCAACTCGTCTGAAATTGGATATGAACCTCCTGTAGTAGCCTACGTGACCAAGGAAACTTCGCACCTTTGACACTGTCTTGGTGGATTCCCAAGACACAACTACTTCAATCATCAATGGATCCACAAAAAATCCCTACCGGGACACAAAATCCCCCAAGAAATAGAATTATCGATCCCAAAACTCACACTTCGACAACTTCACGAATAGCTGATGTAGACGAAGAACTCCCAAAACGGCTTGTAGATGCTCTTCATGCTCCTCTTTAGACGTGGAGTACACAAGGATGTCGTCGATGAAAACTACCATGAACTTGTACATGAACTCTTGTAAATCAACATTCATCAATTGAATGAATTTAGATGGGGAATTATTCATGCAAAAAGGCATTACAACGAAATCATACATCCCATGACGACAACAGAAAGTAGTCTCTGGGATATCCTAATCCTTCACACGCATCTCATGATATCCTGACCGCAAGTCGATCTTTGAGAACCAACTTCCACCCTTCAGTTGATCAAATAATTCATCAATCCACTGAATAGGATAGATATTATTTATCGTCACTTTGATTAACCGATGATAACCGACACACAAACGCAAACTGCCATCGGCCTTCTTCACGAACAAAACTGGTGCACCCCATGGTGACACACTTGGCCGAACAAAACCGCACTGTAAAAGACCATCACGCTGTATACGTAGTTCTCCTAACTCATAAAGGGACATCCTATATGGAGACATAAAGATAAGTGATGGACATGGCTGTAGTTCGAACCCAAAATTGATCTCTCATCGAGGGGGTAATGCTACAACCTATTCTCGAAAGACATTAGGGTAATTCTCTACGACCCTAGGAAACTGCAATTTATGAACCTCTAAAGAACTCAAAAAAATCACAACCATCATGGATGATAAGGATGTAATTCTCTTATAACCCTTCTGAGGATCTCTCTCACCATCAAACACCACTTTCTCTCCATCCGTACAAAGGAAAACAAACTTCTTCCGGAAGCATTCCACAATAGCCTACACCAAATACAACCAATACATGCTGAGGATGACATCATATGGTTGTATTCATAAACATAGTAAATCTCTCCAAGAGCTTTGTTGCCCCAAAACTAGCTCACAATCTATACATACATAAAACAAGTAAGCTCGACCTCCAACAGGCGTAGTCATCACCAAGTCACTGGAAGCTTCTCTACCTCAAGTCCCAAAGAATGGACAAGGGTAGGTGATATGAAGGAGTGTGTAATCCTAAATCAAACAAGGAATACACCAAGGTAGAAAACAATCAAAGGGTACCTCAAACGACATCTGGCTCCCCGGGAACTGGAAACTCTAGTGCATGAAGCTGACCATGACCTCCTCCAAGGCCTCTCTGACCCTGACAACGACCACCACCATTGATGTGCTCTTCTCTTAGAGGATGGGGAGCGTCATAGAGCTGTCCTCTACCAACCCCATCTACCCTCTACTAATATAAAGCTAGTGAAATTGGCTCCTTCTTCCTTAGCTGGAACTGCCTCAATGGTGGAACATGGAGCGTAGCACCAAGTGCAAGATGACAGCTCTGAAAGGTCAGGCACTCCCGCTGCTGATGACCATAACCACCACAAGAAAAACAAGCAGTTAATCCCTTGACAAAGGAATTAGGGTCACTGCCTCTGGAGAAACATGATGTGAAGGGCTAGGACCTATACTCAGCTGAACGGAAACTCTTCTGCCGTGAAAACTGGAATCCCCAGACCAAAGCTTTGCATCATGAGGGATTATGACAATCCCCCTCTTGTGAAGATCCGGTCCTATCCAAATTCCTCTCAACAACCTATTCCCTTTCCAACACCTCAAGATATATCTTCAGAAAAAATGGGGTGATCTGGCGTTGGATCTCTGGATGCAAAGCCTCCTCGAAATACCTCTCCCTAGCCTCCTCATCTCGAAACAAGTTTGAATAATATCGTAAACGGTTCCTTAAATGGATTACAAACTCTCTAACACTAGATCTCCCCTATCAAAGTGTAAGAATATCTTGGAGAATGGACACCATTGCAGTAGAATAAAGGAACTCAACTCTAAACCTATCTCAGAACTCCTCCCATGAGATCGCTGACTCCTCACTATCCCTGAGGAACAATAACCACCACTGCCTTACTTATCCCCACAAAAACGTCATAGCTAATGACACCAAGTGCTCCTTCCAAGAACAGATCAAACTGAACCCTATCTCGACCTCCTCTAACTAGTCTTATGTGACTACATCTAAAACAGAGCCCTCTTACTTCTACAGAGTTTGGTGCTGAAACTCTCAGAGTGTCTTCCTCCATGTTTCTTCGTCGTCGACCTCTACCCCGCGATGACTGCTGGAATAGCCTACTAGACATTTTATTAACAAAACTGATGAGGACATCGACCTAGAGACATACCTATATATTAACAAAAAGATAGGTCTCCTAAACCTATAATATGGAAGACTCACCTTTAATTAATTAATTATTTTATTGTATTCATTTTAGGTTAACCTATCTCAAGGTCTACCCATTTAAACACAGGCACAAAGAAGAATGACGCATGATCCTTTCCTAGGTCTCTACCCTGCAACTAGTATCACCTTGTTTAGTAGCTATTGTAATCCTAAAGGTCCATACATTAGATCATAAGCGGGACCTAAACGCCTATGTCTCAGCTGGTATCATGTGTTTACCTCACTTTCTTAACATGAATGACATGGTTTCCCTACAAACCCATGCAACTTCATGTGTGCATAACTCTAAACACCATACTATCAATCAACCAGACCTCTGATACCACTCTATCACGACCCCCTCCCCACAACGTGTACCCCTCCTGGGCCGGCAATGTGAGAATGGAGATAATGAACCCTGAGTCCCGCCTCTAGTAGGCCTCGGGTTAGCGACTAGCACCGAGGGTATAGTAACACCCAAAATGGGAGGCATTACCCTCGAAGAGAAAACATGCGGAAGTGAGAGATAAAATAGACACCAGTCAACTCCAAATCAGACTGAAATATAAACAAAAACCCAAGTACACATATGAAATTTCACAAAAAATTACTACAACTAGAAGGGGAAACTACAAGTACCCAAAAGAAAGAAAAACAACAGCAACCACAAGCCCGAAAAGCTCCTGCAACCACAAGCTAGTAGTAACCATCCTGATCTCCAACCTACCCCAAGTGACCTGAAAAATATTTTATATATACATAGGCTGAGTATAAAAATATACTCAGTAGGATTCTCCCCAATGCCTCTCCTGCAATAGTAATGATAGCATGCTAAAGCATAGTGAGCAACAAGTGAAACAAACTCATTACCTAAGCAGGTATACTAAGTTCCAAACCTCACCATGGCTACTCTCACCAAGTGATGCATACAAGAATATAGAATATAGTAAATTTTATCAAGGGTACCCCGCTACTACTTCCCCACTGGTTTGCTACTTTTCCCCAACATCACACGTCTTAAGCATCTCTCTCCAAAAAGGCTTGCCCGCAGACACCTAGGCGAAGCACCAAAATATGCACCTCGTGCACCACAAGGCTTACCCGCAGACACCTAGGCGAAGCACCACACCATCCTCACAACCAGAAGTAAGTAGGTAGGTTCCAGGAGCCACCACTGCTCACATAATGTGCATCATACGTTAGGTATTATACCTCAAGCCATTACAACCCATACAATAAGTAAGGATCCTCAAGCCATCACATCCTATATACGTTACGCCTATAATAGTCCATAGGATAATATATCTAGAATATATGTGTGCGAATAACCACAAGCCATTATACCCCTATACACACATATATGGGGAAAACTATCCAATGTTCTGAATATCACAAATAACTACCAAGAGAAGAGAGTGGGGCCAAAGGGGGTAGTCAGCCATTCACACACCCATCAAAATGTTGTAAAAAAACCCCCTGGGCTCAGAATCCCTAGGGTGTCAGTTTCCCTTACTGATAGGGTGGAGTAGCGTATAGAAACAAAAAAAGTACAGAATATGCTATAACTCACAACCACACTATGGGAAATACCTAGTCTTAGAAACAACTACAGCTAACGTCTCTCAAACTCCAGGCTGGTACTTCTAAGACAAGGTGTCCTATAAGCACACAAACATTTTAAGAGGCTTATTAGATTACTTCATTCCATTATTATTAGTTCCACTGTAAATTAATTAATTCTTTAAACATTAATTAAAGATGAAAAAATAAACATTATATTTTATTAGCATCACACCCAAAATCCATTGTTCCTACAATAGTTTTAAACCTCATTAATATGTTCTAGCGAACTCCAACCCCATGAGTTAATACCATTTATAAAATTCATTAAAGATTTACTTTCCCATATTCCCAGGAATTCTAGAAAAGCATTCTATGCTACTAACACAAAGGGGCTCAACACGGTGAGTAGATGTACTACACGTCATGTATTTCCCGCCTATATCAAGAGTGTAGACCCATTCTCCCTTGAGAAGCTAAACACGGAATGCACATGGAATACCCCGCATGTCTTCACCTATTTCAGAAGAAGGGTAAGCAAGACCATATTCCTCGAGAAGTGTGGAAAAGTAAGCATATAAACAACCAAACAATCATCAATAATCCAACAACCACATCCATCCCATTCCATCATCCCTGATGTCCTCCCCGACACCCAAATGCATAAACCGATGCATCTCGCAACTCTAGGCGTCATCCGCTGCCACAACCAAAAGGCATATATGCCCCCACATATCACTACACCCCTCCAGGGTCACATCTCAACATAAGATGCAAGAAAAAAAACCATCACATCCATTCGGATATGGACCTTTAATAAAAAAGAGGGTAACTCAGAACGCTTCAATGAATTATCAAACAAACAAAAATTGTTTAATCAATCTTGAATTAAAAGATTTAATTTGTAGGTCCCAAATTCTAGAAACCTAATCAGTAAGCTATCAGAAATGAATAAAGATGCTTAATGCGCCAATTTGATTAACATCAAATTACAACAAGAACCATTTTCATTTTCATGACTCTTTATCTTTAGCCAAACAATTATCAAATTATCCTGTATAATGTTCTTTACCGATTTCCATCAAGAACAAAAAGCTAAGAAATGCAAGCATATATATCAAAATATCTAGAAAAAAAAGAGGAAATATCATATGATCAATAAAAAACTCTTTATCCGGATTAAAAATATTTATTATGTGAATTCCATTTTCATCCAGTGGGATTAAACATGCTAACAATACATTTGCACATAAAATAAAGAGAATCCATGAATCCCCTACCTCAACGGTTTTTTTCGAAATCCCAACAGTCGAAGAACGCTCAATAAGAACGGGTTGATTCTCTATATACCCTCCTTAATCTCTTCTCATAGCAAGATCAGGACCAAATCCCATCATATTTGGCATCCACACACATAGATCTACCCATAATGGGTGTAGATCTAAGAAATTGACTGAAGAGGGAAGTAGATCTATGTAGATCTATGAAACCAAGCAAGAACGATCACATACCTCAAGAAACCAGCATTGATTCTTCAAGAGAAGGATTAAGATCGCCTCCAAAATGCATGTGAGATGTTCTTCTACCTTCAAGGGAGGGTAATCCCAAGTTATGGTCGCGTAACAGTTTAAACGATCAAGTTAGAGGTGAAACGGTTGAGATCAATAATTTAAGGATCTAGTTTAAGTTCCTGCACGGTTAGTCTGCATAGTTTGACAAACCGTGCGCTAACTATGTGTTAGCTACAACCTTGTCCATCCCTCTCGCACGTTTTGGCTGCACTGTTAGTCAAACTGTGCGCCTCCTGTGCGGAAGCTACTTCCTTGTCAAAAAATCCATGCACTGTTAGACCACACGGTTAGACAAACCATGCGCTAGCCGTGCGTTAGCCACTGCATCCAAGATTACCTATGCATGGTCTGGCCGTACCGTTTAGACAAACCATGCATGCCCTGTTCTAAAGAAAATTCCCCTTAGTTTCCCTTAAAGATTCCCCCAAACACACCCCCAGGACACTACTCCCAAACAAGGGTATTTAGAAACATAAAAAGTACCTAAAAACATAATGTGACGTTAAATTTTACAACAATCTACCGTTGAAATAGTTCATCGAAAGTGAAGATTTTGGAAAAGCGTTAGGGATAAGTTACCTTGACCTCCCTGAACACATATAACACCAAATTTTCACAATGTAATGTACTAGAGAGGTCCAGGCCATTACAATTACAATCCAAATAAATCACTTGCGAAAAAAACATACATAATTTCAGTCTACATTATATACATAATCCCATAATTTTGATGTGTTTGATTTTAATTTAATATAACTTCATACACAAGGAGATTGATATTAAAGATGATTTTTTCGTACCTGAAGAACTTTTAAAGAATTATATGGTCATCAATTGATTAATTTTTTCTCAAGATAGATATCAAATATAAAATGGATATAATACGTTATAGAATAATAAAAATATTAGCCTCAAATAATAACATCCATAGTATGAGATAAAATATTATATTAGAAGTTACCTTGGGAGTCATTCAAAACACATCTATCAAAATTTAATGCCCAAAAGATATTTAGATAAAAGGTAACTAAATTTACAAAATCAAATTATCATTAGATTCCAAAAACAATATATTGTATCTATTATTGTCATATATCAAATATATAACTACCATTATCACCCTTAAACCTTATTGAAAACATGAATGATTCCAAAAAACCAAGTATTTAAATATATTTCAAAAATCAATACAAATAGAAATTCCTACAATGATAAACGAACTATCCAATTTCATGGCCACTAATACTATAAAATAAACATTATTTTATCATTATTATCTCAACACTAAGAACATATTTTGTGTTATCATTCCTAGATATTTTTTTCCAAAATATCTACAGACAACAGTATGAATTCTCTTAATTACAAATGTTATTCATCTCATGTATCAAAATCCTTATATATGTTATACTTAAGTACAATAGTTTTATATCCAATGATTATTATAACCATATAATTATAGATAAAATACTCAAATAACATAATTCATAAATCTAAACAATGATATATTAATGATTCTTATTAATATGGGGTTGTAACATAAGCTTGACAATGATCTATTATAATTTTTTTGTGTATTCCATTGATACTCAATACCGTTATTTTAATATTTACCCATTCCTTTTATTTAAAAAATTTCACATTGGACACCTATTTCATTCCCTTAAAATCATAATCAGGGTTTCCTTTATTTCCAAAATTTAAAAAACCACATTCCATTTAAGAAAGAACTGGGGTTTTACATCCAAAATTATCACTTCTGGGAAAATAATTATTTACCTTCCTTACATTATTCTTATTTTTCATTGAAGTAATCTAGTTCTCATTATACTCTATAAGTCCATAATACCTAAATAATTCTTTTATAGTCTTATTAGCATATGATATTATGGCCTCAAATGATGAGATTAATTTTTTGTACTTATAACTTTGGAAATATTTGAATCAGACCATAAATAACATGATCCTTTTTAATCTATGGATTATTTGTATTGATTAGTATCCAACTAATTCTTTATTGAACCATATATAAATGACAATGTGCACTATATTAGGAAATTTGAATTTGTATAACCTCAAAACCAATTAAATACATAACAATAATTTAAAAATTTATTTCTAGATAACCTCATAAACATTGTTTAATTTTTATGTTTTTCAATAGTCATCCTCAATGTATATCATTGGGTTATATTAAAAAATATATGTTTTAATAAATATAGTTCCCAATGTATCTAAAACACTTACACTCATACCAACTGTAAGGACCCGGACCCATGTTTCCCAAAGTCGGTGGGCACATTATTACATTAGAATATTATACATAGAATCACATCATGATGGACAGAATATTTTAGGGGATTTTGAAAATTTGAAACATACATGAATTTTACAATACATTTGAAAACATAAAAATGAAAATAATATTATTTAAGAATTATATTTTTTCCATGATAGTACAACCATTCATAATAACAAAATATGACATCCTCATATCCTTAGGTGAAATTAAACATACATATGAAATGTATGGGACTAGATACCTGAAAATAGTATATATACAATGAAACCTATCATTAATAAATTGGAAAATGTTATAATAATATGATAAACTATAATACATTAAATTTAATAAATAATTTTTTAATAATATGACATGAATTAAAGATGATCAAATAAATCCATATAAAAAATTGAGAATAAAACATAAACATTGATATTATAATATTCAAATAATCACATGAAATATCAATAACTAAAACCATAATGAGGGAATGCATAACATGGGATATCTGAAATATAATATGAAGTCCTTAAAAAATAATTTTACATTAATGGGTACGACATTGTCCCAAAATCGAGATAGTTTGTATCATGAGACCTACATATTCATACAGTGGCTATATCTCACCCCAAACGACATCAAATATTTCCAATTAATACCTCATACGGACTGGGTGAAACCTAATCAACAATAAAATATGTATCTAAAAATCATATAATGTATAAATACATTTCCATTCAAAAAACATAATCATAAACCATCTAGAGAAATATGATGAATGTTGTCCAAATAGGATATCCCACATAAAACTGATCCCAAACTATTTATTAGAATATGATAAATTTATTATAAGATATGGAATTCAAAAATTCATTGTATTCAAAAAAGTATATTTACATAGATACTATAACAGGATAATTTTATGATCCCTGATAAATATTATATTATAACATTGAAATTAATTATTCTATAAAAGCTGTGAAACTATAAAATTTTTTTTAACAAAAATAAAGTATTCATATTGTGAAGGATTCTTAAAAGATTTAGGCCATATACTAGCTGGATAATCTGATCCTACCATTATAGGTTTTAAAAAATCATTCTTTATAAATTTCTGAAAAAGATTTATTTACAAGAGTATTTTTAATAGAATGTAATTAAAAAATAAATTATATATCATATTAGGGTTAATAAAATTAACATATAAGTTTAAAATAAACACAAAACAAGTTAAAAAATCATAACAAAATCCAAATTCATTTGGCATGTAATCAAAGCCAGAAATAATAAATGGATTATATGCTTGAACCAATGAATGGATATTGGGTATTCAATTCCCTTAAAACGTTGTGCACATTCCAACCCTATGCCCCATAAAATTAGTGATCATTAAATTAATCATTTAATAAGATGAATATAATGAGATTATGGATTTGATATATTAAATGGAAGTATATACACCACAAAAAATAAGAAAGGGTAGAATTAGGTATATCTCATAGAACTAAAAGTGAGATGCGAAACCCTTACCTTATGTATAAAAGTATTATGAACATGTACTTAACATCCAAGATAATAAAATTAATTAACTAATTAATTATTTCAAAACTAAATAAACATATATTGGATTTATTATTATTTTACGATGTTCATTTGTGGGAATTTCGATGATTTATAATGTTTAATATTGTTTTTTAGCAGCATTTGTTTCCTATTTTTTTGGTCGGTTCCATTGAGTATAAACAAATAGGATAATTAAAAATGGGAATAACTTACCCATAATTGAAATTATTTATTATTAAATAACATCAATATTTTTTTGTTGTATCTTATATCATTTGGTTATATGGCATGTGGGTGATTTAGTTGAATAAATATTGATGTATATGTCTTAATTTGTTTCAATACTTTTTATAACCATCAAAAACATATACCATTTTATTGAATATTATATTTATAGTAGAAAGGCTCAGATCCAGGCAAAAATGTCGAATCCTCCAAATTTATTGAACAAAAAAATATAAAAGTAAAAAGTATAGAAAAAGATAACAGGCCCCACAATAACATGATATATCATATTATATGAATATTAATATCTTATTTTACCATAATAATAATTTAGGTAAAGATTTTATCGTGGTAATGAAAATTTAAAACTCATCATCCTTGAAGGCGGTGAATCGAAACATCATAGATGATATTTTCATTTTTAAATATAATATGAAAAATCAAAAAGATTTTATGATGGATATTATAATAGAAAAATAAATATACAATTTTGGTATGATATAGGAGTTATAATTCCTATATTTATAGTGATGGTGAGGTGATCATAAAAAATTAAATAAAATAAATTATAAAGAAGTAAGATTTTACTTCTTGAATAACATTAAATTGGGAATCCACTTAAGACAGATGGATTTTCCCTTTTGGTAAGAAAAAAGGTCACATAAATGGGGAGGAATATTGGGAACATATTTGGACATATATATATTCAATATTTATGTTTTATAATGTGTGCGTATAAGGGGTGGTGAGTGATGAAATTTATAGTGGATGAGAGAGGGTGTTTGTTGAATTTTTTATTCATTTAATTTTTTAGTTTTCTTAATACTATTGATTCCCATTAATTACAAGCAACAAGAGCATGCGAGTTAACCATTATGTTATCAAAAGTCTTCTATACATCATCCATGACACAATAATTAATTTATATACTTATAATGTTAAATAACATAGTTTATTGAATTTTACTATTTATAAAAAACAATTATTTTAGAATAATCCCAATAATTCAAACTAAACATTTTTAAATGTAAATTTTTTAAAAAAATTACTCCTATTTATAAAAATGATTTTGTAAATATGATAAACTAATTTTTTATATAAACTCATCATTTATTCAAAAAATGAGGATTTTGACATATTAATCGATTTTAAGACACTTTGGAAAATAAATTATGTTTTGATAAAATTATCTTATTTTTATAATGAATCAAAATATTTATTTAAGTGTTTAATTTATTAAAATAAAATTTCTCTTATAATTTTATTATTTAAAAACTAAAAAAACACTTAATTTTCAAAAAAAATATAATCACATAAATTATCATTTTTGAAATATTTATTTACATATTCCATGATGTAAATATCTCATATTATCATTTTTGCATAACAAAATTTTATTTACAAATTAACATGTGAGGTTATTTTTTCTAATATTGATGTTACTATTCTTGATCACCACATTATTATTCCAATGGTCATGTAACTATTTAATAGAATATCATGGTTCATTTAAATATAGTGTTTCATGAAACCTAATCTAATGAAAATTTATAATTTAAAAGAGATGTACCAAAAAATCATGAGAAGTTATAAAATGTTAAAAAATATTATATATTATAAATTGACTGAATAAGTATAATTATGTTATTAATATAATTTATATACATTATATCCATCATAATACCCAATTTTTTGTTCTGGTAATAGAAAATCAAAAGTTATCGGTTTTCATGGATATAGTTCAACATAAACATGAGAGATGATTTGTTAACCACTATGATGAAAGTTGATATTAGTCTCATAAGAAAAAAATTATTTCCTTATTTATCATTTATATTATATTTATCATCATGTTTTAATAATAATTTAATTGTGACGATGAAGAAACAATAGAAAAAATCTCATTGAATAATGTTACCTCTTATTCAAGTATCCTCCATAAGATTGAACCAAAATTATTTTTTGGAAATATTTGATCTAAAAATACAATTTCTATGTTGATATGAGAGTAGTTGGGAATATATTTTGGTAAATTTAGGCTGATTGAAAAAGGTTTTATGACATGAATAATATAGGGGAGGGTTGGGCTTTTATATGATTGGTAAGTGGAACACTTGTTATTTTTTGAACTCAAAAATGTGTATTGAAACTTTTTTATTAAAAGGTTTATATTGATTATTATTGAGACATAGAAATTATATGGTCTAAATTTTTCCATGAAAATTATTTTATAACAAAATTAGTTCATTTTAAACAATATATTAGTATTTTAATGATCTATAAACCCATTTTTAACTTAAAAACTAATTACTTTTTTATATTTTCACAAATTATTTTTGTAAAAAATTATGATTTTGATATTTGATAATATATATTATGTTAATTAAAAATATATAATCCATTTTTCTAAATTCCATTCAAATATGTGCAGGATAATTAAATTTAAACTTAATCCAACAGATTATTTGAGATAACATGTTTTCTGAAAGGGAATATTTTTTAATGTATATAGAGTTTTAATATCAAATTTAAACATGAAAATGATTCCAATTAACAATATGGATCAAATATATATATATATATATATATATATCATAAAAAATTTTAATTTAAAACCAATGTGATATTTTATTTATATTTATAATAAAATTAAAGGAAATATAATTTTTCAATAAAAATTTTCTATTTTTTACTATTCATTAACTAATGAATCATTTTAGAAAATACTTAAAAATTATGCCTAAAATAAATATTACATGTTGATTTGAAAAAATGATATTTTTTTTCAAATGCATTTTCTATAAATTTTTAATATATTATTTAAAATAAGTTCACAAAAATGTGACAAAACATTTTTTTATGAAACAAAAATTCAAGAATAAAATAGGATTTTTTCTGATATATTATATAAAAAACAAATAAAATAATATTCAAATAGTACATTATGTATATATCATACACAATTCATTAAAATAAATCATAAAAAATTTATTTTTTATTTTATTTATTTAAAATGTGTTTGTTTTCAAAAAACAATCTAACCATGATTTCTATTATTTTTGAATTTTATTATATTTTTATTTTTTAATTACATGGTCACCAATGAGTTCATTTGTAATAATATCATAAACAATATATTTTAATAATTAATTTAATTTTATTGAGTCTTGTTAAATTAATTTTTCTATGATAACTATCATATAATAATATTTAATTAATATGAAACATTTCACTTAAATAGAGAGTTTCATGAAGCAAAAGATAATATTTGTGTTATGTGTGAGAAAAAATATCAAAAATATAAAATTTATTTGAAAAAATCCCCAAATTTAGGAATTTTATATTCTACACACCCTCAAATTAATTTCTCTCCCGCATTAATTATCATTTATAAAATTTTTAACAATTGTAAATTCATTCATAGAATCCAAAATCATAATAATGGTTAATAAAACATCCTCTTGAAAAATATAAATTTATACAGGAATGTAATATACAATAAAAAATACTAGGATTCCTAATAGAATAACATTTTTGGGAATCAAAAATATGTGTATAGATGATAAAACTAACTCCCAAATACTGGTTGAGTGTGATAGAGAACATTGTGGGGATAGTTTTCATGAACACAATTCCATAAGCTGAATATATTAGAAAATATCATTCATATCAAATGAATGAAGAAAATCTATTATCATTTTATTTCAAACCTAATTTCATATGTTTGGTGACTTCATTTTCCATCTAAACTATGAAATTTGATAATATACTTACTTGATTTATTTTAATTTCCTAGGAACAATTTCATCATTTGGTTATCCCAAGATTACTTCTTACTCCATCCCTTACCCTAAGAGAATATTTTAATCATGTATGAAGAACTAAATAAGTTTGATAATTGAATAATAAGTTATTACCACTATCTATAATAAAAAAATATTTGAAACTGTTTATCTAATAGGGATAACTCTTCAAATGGTAGAGTAATATGTTAATATATAAAATCTCAACACAAGTTCAACATAAATAATTATTTTAATGGTTTACCTTTTAACCCATATAAAATTCATAAGATTTAAATAATGTCACTATATTTATCGAAAAAAGATTAACATTAATCCACCATATTTATTAAAGTAGTTATTGATTGTCACATACCAAACATGTGATATAATTATCATTTATTCAATTAAAAATTGTAATAACTAAAATTTCCATTTAGAATTATTGAAAATATGATTCGTTCCACATTCCTTTCGTAAAAGATATATTTCTGGATATATTAATTAAAACCTACAAATCTGTAAACTCAATCCATCAAAGAATAAACAAATTTTTTAATAAATCATTTATCAGTTAAAATGTTAACACCATAGTCAAATTTGTTTCTTCTTGTCCAATATCTCTATATACAAAAACCATTTTCTCAACATTGTAAATATATTAAGTGTTGTCATCAGTCAATAAAAATTTCACATTTCCATTAAATCTCATTTTTACTACATCATTATAATTTATTTTTTTCTAAAATAATTAATGTGAAAAATATATTGAGTAATCAATATATATTTCATGTTTCAAATAAAATAAAAATTTAATTATAATACATTAATAATCCAATCATCCCTCATCCATATCCAACCATTATCTAGGCTTTATCAACTTATTCATTAATACATATTTACTTTTCTATGTCATTTGTATTCTCTTTATATTTTGACCCTACCTTTTCTTACATAACTATTGCATTATTTTAATGATAAACAATATAATAGTACTAAATAACTAGGATCCAATTGTTTATTTTCTTGGTAAAATTAAGACAATTCAAAATATATATAAAGTTTGTAATATTAATTTATTTCATTCATTATTATATATTTTCTTATTCTCCCTTGCATTCTAATTAGTAGATATTTTCACCTCATGAAATATATAAAAAGAATGGGTGATTTAAAATCCATGTAATTATATTAATAAGAGACACGATACATGGGTGATAATCAACATCATAACAAAACAAAATAATCATCATCATATTTCTAAGAGGAAGCATTAAATAAAAGTTTGGAATGTAAAAATGAATATAAGTGGAAAATCATTCATTAGTGTTTAACAACCAATAATAGTTGTGAAAAATTATAGAATCGTGTTCATGTACATTTCAAATTATCTCATGAGATATATCACATTACCCAATGCATTGGATAACTATATAATTTCGTGCACACCCTTCGCATAATAAATTTTATATGAACTATATAATTCTGGGAGAACCCATTACATAATAAAGTTTACATAATCATGGATAGAATATAGAACATATATTAATCTTGTATATAATAAAACACATGGAATGGAATGAATTTCATTTCATTAAGAATATATTCATTAAAAAACCTCTGGGTTCCATAATGAAGGATGGAATAAAAAAACTTGTTACATGAATTGTAAAATCCCAGGTAATTATATAATAATACTATTTCAAATTTATTAATATTTATGATTTGTATATTAATTATTCCTTAAATTAGACACCATGTCTCATAACATACCCAACACAAAACAATGAGTTTGTCTAAAATATTATGTTGCACGCAAGACTATGGTATACCACAAACTAATAAATTATAACAATTATTAATTTAACTGGTACGTATCACCAAGCTATGGTACCAAAAAAATTAAATATAACTGACTATAGTAAGTATACATATATTTATTAAAAAAATTACATTCATCCAATAAATTTTATATGCCTAAAATAATAATAAATCCAGTATTAAGTATAAAATCTTTAATATTTTTAAAGGTGGTTTTGTCTTCTTTGGATGGAGAATATATTTTATTCATATTTTTCACACATTTATATATTCTATATTTCAAAATAAACCTTATTTTTTATTTGGAATATAAAAATTTTCTGAGGAGAAATTTTTTATATCATTCTAAAAAGATTCATTTTTTGATTAATTGTGAAAATTAATACATTGTAGTAAAAACTAATTTTTTTTTAAAAAAATTAATAAACCATTTACAGATTTTTAATATCACAATAGTTAAATAATACATGTATTAATTCAATGTACTTACCCAGAATCATTATTATTTTGAAATTATATTTAAAAACATATTTGCATTTGCAACGTCTCTTTTACCCACCTTCACGCCACATATGTGGGATTAGTGTCAAACATAATTTAGCTAATTTTTTGAATTGATTATTTAAAAATATAATATCATGGTTGTAATCAGTATGAAAATTTTATTCGAATAGGATCAATAAATTTTTTTATTAATAGTAACTTTTTTATTTTATTTACCATGGTTATGAGTAAATCATGTGATTAATGGTAAAAATAATATTATAATATTATTAATCAACCCTAACATATATCCTAATTTCATTGAATGAGTGGTTTTCGACAAAAATAAATATTTGTATGAAATTATATCCTTTTTATAGAACTTGGGTAAGAATAAGACATTTAATATATTTTATTTAATGATAACATAAAACTTTCATACTTATATTTTTAATATGTACCAAAATTTTAAAATACAGTTATATATAATATTAATTTGACTATAAATAGTCATTTTTAATCTAAAATGTTTATATACATCATGATAATTTAGTTATAATTTTTATAAATTTAATAAAAAAATTAATTATGACACAATGATGATTTAATGATTGATTTATTAAAGGATGAATGTAAATATTGATAATAAAAATAATATAATAAATAAAATATGAAATATTTGATGCCATACACTGATTTTATAGATGAATAGGACATGTTATGTATGAGGTAAATTAGTTTCTAAAATTAATCAATTTGTTTTTATATTTTAATAAAGGAAATTATTGAATATTATGAAAATCAACATTTACGACATATTAAAATAAATAATATTTTACTAAATGTTATAAAATTGAAAAATAAAATCATCCAAATAATTGAGGTATTTCTTAAAATAAAATTAATGACTCATTTTGGTTTTATTTTAATTTTATTGTAATTATATTTACTCTCAATGTTTAAATTCCATAATGTCACGGTAAGAATTAAGAAGGGTTAAAACAAAAGGATAAGAGTTGAAAATTATCAAAACATGCCCAATTTTAATTGGATGAAGTTATTTCTTCACAACGTCATCCTATATTAAAAATAATTTACTTTGGAAATATTTGAAATAGAAAATGAATTTATATTAATTTACTAATTTGTATAGAACCAAGAGCTCCCCTACCCTCTCTTATTAGAGGTCACCAAATCATCTCTGTTCCTTACACATAAAATCCCATTTTTTTCATCCATCCTATTACGAAAACCCATTACTATAAAAAATAACCATATTCTAGAGGCCTTAATTTAGGCATAACAATCTCTTTATATGTTTTATAATGGAAATCAGAGGTGATCGTCCAGAGGAACGATAATATTTTTATTTAAGTGTTTGTGTTTTATTTATTCATCCACATCATTCAAATAATATTAAAAACTATGAATAATTAATACAAATTTCTTAAATATAACAATGTTTTATTTTGTTAAAATCATCAACTAAATCCATCTCTGCTTTTATGAATTTGGAAAATAATTAATAATTTTTGTGTACGCGTGAATTGAAACCTCCACGAACCAATATAATTCATTTTCCATAAACATATATCATGAATGTTTATAATTACTAGATTTAGGATCATATGTTATATTCATAACATATTTATCATCATAAGTGAATAATATATCAATTATGTTCATCATTTCATTGCCCATAAAAATGATAATGATGTCTGTGTGTATGCCTAAACTATCACTTATCTAAAGAAATGTGATCCTCTTTTAACCATAAAATCAATTGATTAATATTGAAGTATATTCAAATTATATTAACGTTATTATGATCATTCTGAAATGATAAAAAAATTATCTTCTTTAAATAATGATCCTTAAAATATTTAAATATTGGTCATACGTACGTATGACTAACTTCTCCATGATTATAATGTTGTTCATTTTTTGTAACCAATAATGAATGGTCATATTTAGAAGTATAAATGATATATAAAATATATTTTCATGTCACGAATATTTTTATAGATATTATGGAATCATGACCATTTAGAATATTGACATTATAACAATTTCTTCTTGACATCATGTACCCAATATTGAAAAAAAATCATATATGGTATTAAATAATTAATTAATTATTATAACACAATAATAAGGGATATAAAGAAAATTATAAAATTTAATAATATTATAAAAAAATTATAAATTAAACCATGTTTATAATGCATGAAGATAAATAACTTAAGAGATGATTCAGCCTCGAGGAAAAGGGACATCATATTAATATCCATCCATCATGAAATATTTTTTATGTTATACACCACCTTCTTCATAATGATTATAATAAATCCCATTGGATTTTAATTTCATTAATTTTTTTTCAAATGTAATATTTTTATACAAAGTGTTTTACATTCATTACATAAAGAAAAAAGAAATGTATTTTTAACATATATGGAGACAAAAAATTCTTTCCACCATAACCGTTATTTTCTTTTTAGATTCCTCTATATGCCTCAATGTTAATAAAAGGAAAATAAATCCCTTATTCATTATTTTGGATATTTTTGTAATGAAAATGGATTTGATAATGGATTTATTATTTCAATATCATGAAATTATATCTATTTATTTCTAATGGGAAATTTAATTTATTCCTTTAGGTATTTTAAGGTGATATTATTCTATTATAGTAAATGGGAATTATTTATAAGTTTGGATGTTTCCATGATAAACAGTCGGAGGATGGGACTAAGATAGCTTTCTAATATATTGGGTAATGAGATAGAGTTTAATAGTAGGTTTTCTTCTAATAGATTATAGGAATATACTCTAGTGGGTATTGAAAATGTATCCATGATGGTTATTCCATATGTAGATATGGAAGCTACAATGTATCTTTCATATGGAATTAATTCCCCATGATACCATTTTGATTAATTTTATTGTGGATTTTATAGGAAACTCATGAATTAATGAGTTTAAATAATTAGATTATGTTTTATGGTTAAAATTTTTAACATTGTTAAAATGATTTCTTATATGTAATGGATTCATGTACAAATGGTTTCATTCTTTTTTAGTGTCCCTTAATAAGAATTCTGTGATAATCCCATGTTTTAAAATTTTTTCATGGGTTTTAAGAGAGAATAGAGAATAAGATTGTATCAAGGGAAATTGTTTGTTGATTTTTCATTAAAATAATCTATGTTTGAATTTAAATGTTTTTATTTTGTGAGAAAATTCAGATTGAGTAGAATTGAATACCTTATAATAGTTGAGTTGTTATGTTTGAATTATGGCCATATTACCTACAACTCTAAACCTAAAAATATACTCAATAAAAAAGAAATTAAATTATTGACTAAAACTAAAGATTCTGAAATTTTAATGTTAGGACTGTATAGTTTGTATCAAATGTTATTTTTGATATATTTAGGGGTTATGATATATTTAATAGAATATATATAAATGATATTTACATTATTTTCAAATTGAAATAATATTTAATTTTAAGAATACCATGTAGCTTTTTCAATGATTTGTCTGTTAAGAATGGTTTCCTACAAAGGAAATAGGGAAGTTGAGTTGGAAATACATCGAGAGGAAAATTACAATCCAAATCAGCATCCTGAGATGGTCAGAATCATAACAAAATAGTTTTTTTTATAATGGATCACTTGAATCTAGCTATAAATGGTGGTGGAATCCATGCATGAGATCAACCAGATCAACCATATAAGAGTATTTCTATAGTGAAGCATTTCATGAGGCAATATACCCTGTCATTCTAAGAATTATCTAACCAAGTTCTAGCTGAAGGGAGGATTAAATCATGAAAATATATTTTTGATGTCATGTAATGTCTATAAAACCATAATTATATATTTTATGTTCAAATTTTTTAAAGTGAAGAGAATCAGTGGTAGTCAATGATTAAGTATATCATAGACAGTTAATAACATGATGCTATGGAGTGGGATGAATTCAAAAATATTTTTTCTAGAAATATTTTTATAAAGTTGTTCAAGATAGGATGGAAAAATAATTCATTGTATTAAGGCCAGGGGATGAATCGACTTCATTATACAAATCAAAATTCAACAAACTAGAATGGTATGATACAAATTTACTTAGGGATCCTGATACTACAATCAAACATTTTTACTCAAGATTAATGCCAATATATTTATGGGAATTTATATTTTTGGAATTTAAATGTTTATCAAAATATGTTTGATGCATAGAGAAGGTGGAAATAGATTTTTCTAATTATCATTGTTCTTTTAAAACAACTAGAAATATAGTTCAAGATGGTTAGAGAAGTGGAATATTTCAATAAAATATTCGGTGGTATGTAAATAAAGCTTATAGTTACTGATAATAGTGGAAAAAAATATATAGTGGAATGCATTCTAAAATCTACTAATTGCATTTGATGTGGAAAAAAGGGATAAAATTCTCTTAAATGAAATTAAAAATGTCTTGGTTGTTATATAAAAACATATGATTTACAATAAGTAAATTTTTTAAAATATAATTGAGTGGTTCATTATGAAAACATTTGTGAGTTATGGAACCCAACTTCTGGGAAGCCACAATAATATAAGAATTATGTGGTGAAATAATTTACAACTACTTAATAAGATGTTGGGATATCAAATGAAGTTGTACTTGGTACAATGATTGTTTACTTAGATTATTCCAATGTGTTATTTTATCCAAGGTCTGTAAATTATTTTATTTCTGATAATGTTTATACTAAATTTTAAATTCCATCTCATGAAATGATCACGTAACTTAGGGTAGATAAATATTTTGTAAATGTAAGGTAAAAATAAGTTATATCAATCTTCCTTTAATTGTATGTGGAATGAATATACCTACAAACCATGTTCTTTTTTCCTAAAGTGGATTTTGCTAATTTTTTGTATATATTGGATATCTATATACCACGATATGATTGATTGTATAGATAAAGAAGTTTATTTTCTTAATGAATTTCTAACATTTTAATGGATTAAAATATTATCATAGATAACATATCAGAAAGCTAAGACACAATTGAAATATGGAAATTCATTTTATCATGAAAATATTTTTGAAACCAAAGGAACTACTGAGATTAATGATGTGATAGTGTAAAATCAGTATCTTGGTGTATTTCATGATGATCTTATTGTATCATACATGATAAGGAAGTATAATTTATTATTAATGTAGATCAAGATGCAAATCCAATTTCAATACCCCCTTATCAATTGGATCAAATTGGACTTTTATAGTGGAAGAAGTAATTGCCGGATTTATTAGATAAATAAATCTTTCATTTATCCTATAACATGTCTCCATTCTTGATAGTTCACGCTGCATATAAAACTCAATGCCCCAGTGAAGTAGATTAAAGGGGAATCCATTAATATTGACTATTTCATTGATAGAAATATATCAAACCTCTAAAAGGAATTAGTCTAAAAATGATTAATAGTAGATGGTGATTCAGTATCAAGTGTGTTGAGTATAAGGAAATAATTCTCTAAGCTATATATTTTAAAAGGTAATCAATGGAAGATAGTGATTACTCTATACCAAGGAAAATTGAAATGAACCAAATAAGATGAATAGAAGATCATACCTTCAATACTTTTATAAATTTAAATTATATTTTCCACATTGATAAAGGGAATTATATTTACTTAATAGTGCAGTGATATTGTCTATATAGATTCGAAATTTAAGGGAAAATATAAATATATGATATTGAGTGTTTCAACTGTGTGGAGATTATGAACTATTAGAACCAATTCTAATATTGTGGGTTTAATTTACCATAATTTTTTTAATAGAGTAAAATTGATCTTATAAAATTAATAAAGATAAGGTTTATGTACCTTTTGTAGTGATAGAATTTATGTTGATTGTATAATCATTGATTATTAGATTCTATATCTACAGTCTCTATTTGATTTTTATATGGACAAAAAATTAGCATAGTACATTGTAATCTATTATGAGTCAATTATGATTCATGATGGGAATCTAATTTCAAAGAGAATATTTTAGATGGTCTCTGTTATGATGAATTCTTTTATCATAGTGGAAATTACTTTTTTTTATTGCAATGATTAATTTTTAGATAATTTTTATTTTTTTGGATTACTAAGTTCAAGTGTAATGATAATTCTATATATGGAATAAAATAATTTATATTTAATTTAATGAATTATTTATAATATAAGATTATAATTATAGAATTAATTTATATATTATTTTTACTCAAATTTACAAATTTCTCATTAGTATGTGTATAATGATTGGGGTAATTTATATTTCTTTTATAGATCTTAATATCCCTTAAAAGTTTATTTTCCTGATTTAGACATGAAATTTTTTAATGTGTATTGTTATTTTAGAAGATAAGATGTCTAAAATATGAATAATCTAGAAGAATATAATCAATGTATGATATTAAATAAATTATATGTATTTTTTACTTCTTCTATATCCTAAAGGAAAACATACTTCTTCTAAATCTATACATAAAAGATAAACTTATTGCATATTTTGTGTGGAATTATCTCTTACTGCTCAAGGTATGTATTACATCCCAAGGATTTGAAAATAAATTTAATATGGAATTCATTAAACACTGTGTATCTAAAAATCAAATCATTATATAGCCTATCCGTTAATCCTAATTTTTTGACCTTTGTGATTTCAGTTTAGAAAAACTTACATACACGGTTGTATTGAGTTAAAAATTTAAAGAATGATAAGACAAACGTAATTTTGGGTGAATAGTAACAGATAGTTATTAATAATAATATAAATTGTAATATTACCCTTATGAATATTAAGTATTATTATTATTATATTGTCTTCTTGTTATAATATAATGAGATATTTATTAATTGTTCACGCTGATATAAACCAAATTATAGTTTTAAAAATTGTGACATTACGAATAAATTATAATTTTATTTAAAAATTATATTAATCATAATTAGTTAATTATTTTAAAACATTGGTGATTATTTTTTATTTCTACATGTTAGTAATGGTTTGGGAGATTTTTTTAGAATTTTTCTAAAATACTCGAATTTTTTATCAATAGTAAAATACGACAATTTAACTTATATATACATTATTAGTTAAATTCACTATTACTTGTATCAAGGATGATTTAAGAACAATTGGTTCCAATTTTAATGAACATATTACTATTATGGGCAATATGAATAATCAGTATTGGTTGTATTGAGTGAAATAATAAAATAATGAATAAGATAATCAAAATTCACCCCTCCCCACCACTATAACCCCCTTACTCCCTATTCTCATCACTCCAATCAAGGATTTTTACTTGTCCAAATTCTAAAACAATAACCTCCCAAAATCCTACCCTACATCATTAATCCCATGGTCCCATAAAATGACAAAAACATATACCCTAAAGAACATGTCAAGGAAGATAACTTCAAGAGGTAAATTCCACTTCCCATTTCGTTTATTTCAAGTCCCTTTTTTTAGTTATTCACCTCCTTTAATCCAAATTTTACGATAAATCATGTAGCATATAGGTACTGGAATTTTGTTATTGATAATGGAATAATTCATCAGTATCTCTACTTTACCCTTCTTTTATACTATAAATGAAAAAAAATCGAGATATGTTAATTTATCACATTCATGGATGATGGGTTTTCTGTTTCTGTTGTTGTCTTTAATTCGGGTCATGAAACCTTTTTTTTCATTTAAAAATACCATAATATATGTATTATAACTTATGTTTGGTTTTTGAATCCTTTAGTACACATAATATTAATTTATAAACCAAACTGAGTTCGTTGTGATCAAAAACTACCAATTAACCCAAAAAATAGTCATTATTGTCTTATATAAGGATTCATCTTCACTCCAAATAACCAAATGAATTTTATTACTATGTAATATTCTAGATGCTCAGTAATAACATATACAATTAATAATAGAAATAAATTCTCATTCAATATGTTTATCTATACATGACTATATGTAATCCAATCCAGAAAACAACGGAAGAAAACACTCAAAAACAATGAAATTGATTCCCTTAACCCATAAAAAGGCCATGAATGAACCTAGTAAATTTATAAATAAAGAAATTACATGTATATGAAGTTATGGAATCATTAATTTATTAACCTAAATATCATTATTCCGGTCATTAAGATCATTTTAGTAATACCTTGAAACTAAAGCTAATGGTTTTCTACCCAAACGTCCATTTTTATTAAGGTTACTCTTATTGTCAATTTACCTCAATTAAATTCTTATTTATTAATACATAATGATAATATATTATTTGGTAATTTTCTATCTCTCTCTATCTATATATTTATATCTATATATATATATATATTTACCAACCATAATCATATGTTCATTTATGGGGAGTTTAATTTTTTAAAAGGGTCTTTCAAAATTTCATCCCAAAATAAAATCCCGATTCAAGGGAGTTTCACAAATTTGTAGCAACATTCAAGGGAACAATATAATATTTTTTAGAAACCATTTCCTTTATAAAAAAACCCATTTTATTATAATAATATTATCTATCATCACTTATTTTTTTTATATAATGATTTCTTTAGAAGAACACTTCTTTTCAAAGTAAAAGTGTGTTTATCTCATAAATTAAGTGATTATTTTATAAGAGTATCTTCATATTATTCAACACTATTTTTAATTCTTATGAATCATTGGGATTAATATTTTGGGATATCTTTTACCATTATTAATTTAATGGTTTATGATTTTATTAACTGCGGATGTTCTATCCTAAAACTATTCAACATTTTATTCTGAATGGTTAGTGTTTATGCTTAAAGATTGGGGAACTTTATTGATATTTTATATGATAGTTTCAATATGAATGTATATGTTATTTATGTTTATCACCATTCATATGAGGAATATATTATACCAAGTAAGTGATGGGAGGGGACCACTATATCCCCTTAATGCATCGGTATGTCTCATGAGAAAAACAATAGTCTAGAAACAATGCATAAACAGAATGGTTATTTATGGTGTTGGAATGAGTCCTTGATGGTATGGTTATGATGTATTTAATTATTCATTCCACCCATATGATACAAGTAATTTAATGTTTTTGTGGTTTTTCGACTAGTAGAATACCCCGAATTATGCATTATTATGGAATTATTCATTTAGCTCTTACTCTTTCCATAATGTGATCATATTTTAAAAAAGAATTTGTTTTTAGGGATTAAACATATCTAATGTATATGTTTATATTATATTCCAATGTAATTAATAACCTTACCATGACTTTGAGCTCAACTATTTCTTATTTTTCATTTTCCCATGACATGAAGAGGAATATTGTGATTGACATGTATGGATAACCTAAAATCTAAGGATGTTTTCAAAGGAATATCTATATTGTTTTCACTTTCATGATTCAATGTTGAAATTGTGCATGTATCTTGTTTCCAGGCCTACTAAACTACTCAGTAATTTAGAATGCTTAAATATTGATTATACTCCAATGTAATTAAATAAGGCACTGGATTTGGGAAACTAGGTTCAGGTCTGTACATTTTTTATTATATAAATAATAGTAGATAATGTGGAAACTAGATTTAGAAAATAATAATTAGAGAACAAAATCTATTATATTCTTGGAGAATAAGTATAAAATAATATCCTATAATATTGCTGAGGAATCGATAAAGTGGTTCTTTCTAGAAAAGACATTCCTATATGCATACTACAAGTGGACGTGGTTCGGGAATAGATTTACCTAGGAGTGAAAACTCTGAGAAGGAGGTTTGGGCTTTCCCCAGGGTATCCTGGTATATGATAATGATCCTTACTATGCATATGGTTTGATACTATCAGGGGATATTTTTATTATAAATCAATATTTTGTAAATCCATTATGTTGTATTTAAATGTAAAAGTTTCCTCAAAGAATCCATGTTTATGATTATGATATTACCTATGTATAGAATTTCAATTTATGATATGTATTTTTCTATATAGAGATTATAATTTATGATTCATAAATTAATATAGTGTATTTCATTATTTATAAATGGCACCGAGTTGAAGGAATGAAAACTACATAAACACACATGTAGCATGTATATATTTCCCTCTGATGCAAGATAATGATGTCGGATCTGGTGTTGTGGTTGGTGTTGAGAAACTTATAACTATATTGGGAAAACTGATGCAAGTTATAAATAATTACCTTACCCATATGGAGCCTATATATTCACAATGTGGGGAGCTATGTTAGACTGCGTTATGCGAAAATAACTTCCATCAGTTAATGGGGCTAAAAAAATTCATAGCGGAGTATTTGATAAGTTCATTAGAGAGGATATTTCTTACTTTATGATGAAATTAATGATATAAGTTTTTGATGGATGTATATTTATTATCAGGAGATTCAAATTAGTGGTGGTATTTAATACGAAAAATAAAGGATGAGTAAGAAATAGTATAAATGGAATGGAATTATTATTAGAAATAAAATAAGAAAATACATCCCCCATGAACATAAACCAGATATGGGAAGCCAGTTTCATATTGTATGGAAAAAAGTAGATGAGAATTTTTCAACGTAAAATATATAAGTTACTAATGTTAGAAAGATTTTTTATAGACTACATAAGTAATCCATGGAATAATATTGATTGATTATTTGATATATTAAAGTAATTCCTCTTAAGGGCTATGGTATCCCAAAGTATCATATCATATTAACATATAGTCTTAGGTGCTATCATGATAGAAAAGTAATTCTATATGTCTTTTGATTTTAAGGTAATAGAAGAGAAGAAGAAGGCTACTGAAAACTCTACAAAAATAAATATGGAAATGTAGACGAAGGGAAGTGTTGACTATCCACCCTGTGAAAATTATGGTTAAAGACAATCTAGTACTTACCTAAAGCATATGGATGTTTGATAACAGTGTGGAGAAAAATACCACATATCCCAAGATTGTAATGGGGATAACAAATCTAAAAATGTTCAATTCTATAAGTGTATAGAAGGGTTGATTTTTGCAAATAGTTGTTTGAGGCTTCAAAGAAACATTCCCTTAAAAAGTATAAGGGTGAGTAGCGAAGATTATGTGATCACAATTGTTGATATTGATGTTTCAAATGATGTGGTGGAAGGTACTTTATTTGTTTACACAAACATAGAAAATTATTTATTGGATTTCAGATCATCCCATTCTTCTATATCTTCCCAGTATTCCATGAAAATAAGATATTTCCAATTGGAATTAATAAGGGAGTTTTCAATCAAAACTCATAAGGGGTGTATCATTGAAAAAAATAGGTATCATGTTTTTCCAAGTTTGGCTTATAAACATGCTTTATATGATAAATTTATTTTCATACCCATGATTGATTATTATATAATCATCGGTATGGAATGGACTTCAGACCATGATGTGAAAATATATTTCAAGAAGAATAATGTTACAATATTTGGTGATTTTGTGGAATCCCTTATCTTTAGGGTAGAAACATCACCATATGATTCTCCACTAGATCGTCCTTTTGTACCTCTACTGAATTCAATTCTTCTAGAGGATGAGAATGCAATATCTATGGGTGAGTGAAATAATTTTCAAATATATGACGTACCTATTATGCGTGAAATTGTTGATTTGCATCTGTATAATTTACCTAAACATCCTCCAAAGTGTGAAGTTTAATACTCAATTGATTTAATTCATTTCTCGAGGAATATATATAAGAATCCATATAGAATTGAATTGCTGGAATTAGTAGAATTGTAGAAAAAACTAGAGGAATTGAGTGATAATGGATTTATCCATCATAGTGTATCTCAATGGGGAGACACTATTACTTTTGTTAATAATAATGATTGATCTTTTAGGTTGTGAATTACTACAGGGAGATCAATGTTATAATAACAAAGAATAATAATCTTATACCTCACATTGATAATTTATTTGATCTACTTCATGGGGCCCATGAGTTTTTGATGATTGGCCTTCTATATGAATAAAATCATTTGTGAGTGAGGTAGGAAGATATTCTAATAATAGCATTTCGAACCAGGTATGAGCATTATGAGTTTACAATAATTCCTTTTGGATTGGTTAATGAACCCTATATTTTCATGGATCTAATGAATAGAGTTTTCAAGGAATATCATGATGAATTTGAGGCAGTATTTATTGATTATATCATGGTATAATCCAAATGCTACCGTGATTAGAAAAATCAATTTCTCTCGATTATGAAGGATCTATGAATAAATGAATTATATGGAATGTTAAGAAAGTTTGAATTTTGGATTCAATCAGTTTCATTTCTTGTCCATATTATCTCTAATAATGGATGATCTATTGATTTTTTGAAGACAATGGTTGTTCAATATAGGCCTATGCCAATGATAATAACCGAGGTATGTAGATTTTTTGTTTTAAATGGATATTATTAGTGTTTTATTTAGAACATCACATGTTTATCCAACTCAATGAGCAAGATTACATGTAAAGGTGTAAATATCATATGGTCAAAAGAATGTGATGATTTTTTCCATGAATTAAAGTGGAAATTAGTGAATGCACCAATCCTAATTATTCCCTTATAAAATTGTGTATTTTTTTCCATTATGGTGCATAAATGAAAGGAATCAGCTTTTTCCTTATGCATAACGATAGAGTTATTGCCTATGCATTAATGAAGCTAAAAATTCATGAAAAAAACAATCCATTTCATGATCTTGAGTTATCAATTGTAATATTTTATCTGAAGTTATGGAGACATTATCTCTATGAAAAAATAAGTGAAAAATATAAAGATCATAAGACTAGAAAATATATATTCTCATAGACAAAAATTTACCTGAGGAAAACTCAATTGCTTGAACTACTAAAATATTATGATTGTTACATACACTACAACCCAGGAATGAAAAATAAGGTATTTAATGTATTAAGAAATAAGGATCATAATGTCCTAAACAAAACTAGGATTAAAAGAGATCATGTGTTTATGGATCTAATAAAGATAGATATGGGAATTATCAATGAAAGTGAAGCATCATTAATTATTCATTTAGTTTCCCAACCATATTTTTTGGAAAGGATTAAAAAATCATAGTCTGATGATGAGGGTCATCAAAATAAAATTAAATGTATGAATGCTGGGATGTTGGATGACATTGTGTGTGAAGATGTAATTTTGAAATTTGGGGAGAGGCTTTGTGTTACTGTTATACATTAGCTAAAAAGGCATATATTATATGATACACATAGCACACATTCCACTATACACCCTGGTAGCACTAAAATGTATATATATTTGCAGGAATATTTCTATTGGGGAAACATGAAGTGGGAAATTCATGATTATATATTAATATGTTTAGAATTTCAATAAGTGAAGGTCGGATGACAACATCCTAGATGAGTCATGAAACCTCTACCTTTTCCTACATGGAAATAGCATGATATCTCTATGTATATTGTCACTAGATTACCCTAAACTCCAATAAATAAGGATATACCATGGTTAATTGATCACTAACTTATGAAATCTGCACATTCCATCTCTATAAGTGTGGATTTACAATAAGAGAACCTATCATGAATCAATATCAATGATGTTGTGAGACATCATGCATCACCTCTATCAAATTTTCCTTACCGTGAACCACAATTTACTTATAAATTCTTGAAAACAATATATAAATATTTGGATACTAAACTTAGATTGAGTACTTCTTATCACCCTCAATCTAGTGGGAAATCAAAGAGGATGATTCAAACCCAAGAGGACATGTTGTGATCTTGGTAACTCTACGTTCAAGGTATGTGGGATCAATATTAACCTTTGGAGTTTTCTTACAATAATATTTTCCATCAATTATTCAAATGGTGCCATATGAAGCATTGTATGGAAAGTGAAGTCATACACCATCTTGTTGAGATGAAGTATGAGAAAGGAATCTTGTGGGCCTAAACCGTATGGAGGAAATAATTGCAAAGGTAAAGAGTATTTAAACCCATATCAAAGCATATCAGAGTAAGAAAAAGAACTGTAATGATAATCAGAGGAATTATTTGTAGTTTCATGTAGGATATTGTGTTTTCTTTAAGGTATCTCCAAGGAAGGGTGTTATAATATTTGGGATGAGCCGGATTCTAAGACATTAGTACATTGGACATTTGGAGATCCTATAGAAAATTGGATCTATTTCATATCATTTGGATATAATTCCAATCTCATCTAATATACACAATTTGTTACATGTCTAATTATTGAGAAGTTAAATTCTAGACCCAATGCATTTCCTCAGTTATTAAGGAATATAATTAGAACCTGACACATCATACTGCGAAGAGACCATCCATATTTTGGACACTAAAGAACATGTGTTCTAAAATTGGACAACTAAACTTGTAAATATACTTTTCAAACCCCATAAATTCGTAGAGGAAACATGGGTGCATGAGGATTATATGATGAAGACCTACCAAATTTTTTTATAAGGTAATATTATATGAATTTTGAGGATTAAATTTTTTTAAAGAGGGGATAACATAACACCACATGGATTTGAAAATTAAATTATTATTAAATACATAAAACACCGAGTCCCTCCAGAACAAAACATATTATATCATACCCAATGAACATAATATTTTCAGTTCTTTGATTTAATTTTTAAGAAACAAACATAAATGGTATCATTCAGTGCGATAATTAGAGCTTGAAAAGGAAAATATAAATTATGCTGAACAGTAACCAACCATTATGAGTAGTAATATGAATAGTACTATGCCCCTTATGAAAATTAAATATTATTATTATTTTATTGTCTTAAGGTTATAAGATAATGATAACTTGAATAATTATTCATTGTGATATTAAATGAATTATCATTTTAAAATTGTTAAATTACAAATAAATTATGATTTTATTAAAAAATTAAATTAATCATATTTATGAAATTAATTTAAAAAGATCAAGGTAATTTTTTTTCTACATATCAAAAAATGGTTTAGGTGAGTTTTGTGGATTTTTTTGTAATACTCAAATATTTTAGGATGGTAAAATATGTTAATTCTCCATATATATACAATTATCCGTTAAATTCACTATTCCTAGAATCATGTTTATTATATGAAACACTAAATTTGAACTCAGATTCAACTATTAATATTATGGATCACTTGAATCAACAATATTGGTTTTCTTGAGGGAAACAATTATATAATTAAAAATATATTCAAAAATCACCCCTCTCCACAACTATAACCCCCCCAACCCTCTTCTCTTCACACATTGTATGCCTTGTGACTTATCTAAATTATTTCAAAATATCCTCTGAAGATCCTGCACCATGCCCAGTATCCATAGGTCTCATATAAATTCTAAAACATAAACCTTAAAGAAGCTCTCATGGAAGATAACCTCAAGAGGTAAATTCCTCTTCACATTTATTTTATTTCAATTCCATTTATATTTTTTCCTTACCCAATTACTTTAATCAAAATATGTTGATAACACTAGTACCATAAATATAATAGAATAGTTTTATAATAATTTAATAGTTCATCATCATCACTTTTTTACCCTTATCTTATTCTATAAATGAACACAACATTCGACATATGTAAATTTATCACATTGAAGAATGATGAGTTTTCAATTTCTATTTATATCTTCAATTTTGGTCATGAAACCATTTTTATCATATATCCAGACCATAATATATTTATTATAACTTATATATGGTTATTTAATATGTTTTTACATATGACACAAATTTATAAATCAAAATGATGACTAAAAACCACAATTTAACCCAAACAATTATCATTAAGGTTTTATGTAATGTTTCATCTTCAATCCATATAACCAAATGTATTTTATTACTATATAATGAAATAGATTTTTACTAATAACATTTACCTTTAATTCTATACCACTATTCTCATAGTACATGTTTATACACACTAGAATATAAGTAATCTATTCATGAAAACAATGGAAGAATACACTCCCAAACAAAAAAAATTTAATATCTTAGCCCATAAAAACATCATGAATGAACCTAATAAGGTTATAATAAATAAATTTATTTTATTTTAGTTTATTTACTCATTTATTTATTAACCTATATTTTATTATTATGGTTATTAATATCAAGCGAGGAAAACTGTCGGACTTAAGGTAAGGGTTTTCTACATGAACCTCTTCATTCAATCGGGTTACTCATAGTCTATATTTATCTAAATTTAATTCTTATTTTTTCAAATATTGTCTTAATATATTATATGATAATTTTCTATATATTTTTACAAACAATAATCATACTTTCATTTAATGGGAGTTATATTTTTTAAAAGTATCTTTCAAAAATTATTCCTGAAATACTTACCTGATTCAAGGATATACTCAAATTGTTATTTATCTTCAAGGGAAATCTATAATTTTTTCTAAAAACCATTATAATTGTGAATTATACAATTTTATTATGAAAATATTATCTTACATAACTTCCAGTTTTATACATGACTATTCCAATAAAGTCTTTATTTCAATGTAAAGGAGTATTTATCTAAAGAATTGCACAATTATTTTATAAGTGTATCTTTATCTATTTCAACAATAATGATGATTATTATGTATTATTTAGATTAATCATTTGTGATATCATATAAAATATTTTATTTAATGTTTTATGATTATTTTGAATTTGTATGTGCTATATTAAAACCATTCACTAATTTACACTGAATGTTTAGTGTTTATGCTTAATGTTTAGGGAGCGTTATTAACATTTAAAATATTAGTATAAATATGAATATATATGTTGTTTATTTTTAAAACCATTCAAAATAATATTTCATTAGACTTAATAAGTGCCTTTTGGGGCCCTTTGTAGAACCTTGATGTCTCTGTAGGTCTAATGAGACAACTATAGTCTCGGTACAGGTCCTTGACAAAGTTATTATTTATGGTCTTAGCACGATCCCTTAACGGCATGGTTATGATGTTCTAAATTGTGCATTACACCATTATTAAACAAATAATTGATAGTTCATGTGGTTATTTTACTATTATAATACCCATGATTATGCTTTATTATTGAATTATTTGTTCACCATTTATTACTACCATAATGTGTTTAATTTTTTTGATAGAATGCATTTTTAGTTATTCACCATTCCAAATGTTTTTGTTTATGATGTCTTTCACTACATTTCATATAGTTAATAATCATTTTATCTCACCCCTTTCATTATGTTTCATTTTTCAAGGACATAATAACATATATTATGAATAAAAAGTAGGGATAATCATAGAGTTATGGATGTTATCAAAATAAATTTAAATATTTTTCCCTTTCATGTTGTATTGTTGATCTTAAGTATGTGCCTTGTTTAAACTATTTCTAAAATACTTGGTCTTTCAGGATTAATATTTCTTATTAGTAAACCAATGTAATTAAATAAGGCCTCGGATCTAGGAAACTGGGGTTGGATCTTGACAGTATTCATCTTGATACTCATTCATAGTTGATGGAATTATAGTTGAACCCAAATCCTTTTATGAAAAATTATTTGTCAGTAGTAAAACTGTAATTATATATGGATATGAAATATAAATCAATTATTATACATACATAATGTTAAATTTATTTTTGTTACAAAAAATAAATATTCTGACAGTAAAAGTTATTTAATGGGGGGAGAAGATGACACGAAAAGATTTAGTACATTCCTTACATAAAATATATAAAATATTGAATATCATGTGACATAAATACTAACAAAATAAACAATAAAGTTTTTAAAATTTAATTTTTGAAAAAAATAAAAATATGAATATTTGATGGAAAAAATAAATCAGATTTCATTGTAATGTATATTAACTAAGTTTAATAGTGATATTTTTCTATAAAATTAGTTTTCCTAAATTGTTTTTATTAAAATTTTAAATATAAATTCAGAATCTATAGTTTATTAAACTATTTTAAATAAATATGTTTAAAAAATTAATATATAGAATAATAATTTATACAAAAATCATCTATTTTCTTGAATTGAATATAAAATAATTTAATGTAAAAAATACATTTTTAGATTGTTTTTTTAAGATTGAAAATTATTTTTATCTTATTAATTTAAAATAATAACCAATTATTAATTATTTTTATGAAATTTAATGTATTTATATTAAATTAATTATATAAAAACTATCTAATTATTTTTTAATTTTTAGGAAATAGTATTAAACTACATTTATTCTAAAAACCCATTTTTATATAAATGGTTTTTACTTATTTTGTGTGATGGTATTACAATTAATTTTTGACTATTTTATATATTTGTTTTGATTATAATTAATATGTATTTATATTTTATATAAATTATATTATGGTAATATTTTTTTTTTCTAAAAATGTTTCTTTTTTGGGTAATTATTGAAAAATTCATATTTCAAAAATACTTTACATTTACACCATTAAACTTATTTAAGATGAAAATGAAATTTTATGAAACCTTTTTTCTAATATATATATATGAATTAATATGATTCCTTTTAACATAACTTATGAAATATATAAATCGATATTTGAAATTTTCCATATCAAATGAATGTTTATATTAAATTAAAACCCAATTTGGTTATTCAATTATAATCACATATTCAAAATGTTAGTTTTTGTATTGGTTTAGTTATGAAGAAATATAAGTCTCATAGGATTTGAAAAATAACCAATTATCTATAATTGTGTCATAATAATGCACTAATTTTGTATAAAATCATATTTATACTTAAAAAAGTTTATTTTCTAAAAATATATTTTCTTTGCATTCTGAGATATTATATAAAAATTAAATTCCACACCTACATAGAATCTAATAATCTATAATGGTTTAATTATTTTTAATAATAATATTTAATATTAGTTAATATGTTTAAATTGTTTTTTTTCATAATGAATATCAACAATTATCAAAAAATTTAACCTCTTTAGAGTGTAAAATGGGATAAAAGTTATAAAATAAGGGGACATGGCTTCAATATATCACAAAAAACATTATTAAATATAATTTTATTGTTTAATTGTTTACGTTAAATTTTTATCATCTTTGTTATAATAATTTTGTTCCCTTTACATTATTAATACATATATTACTCAATAATGATTCAAGTATTTACTTCTATTCAAACCACTATATTAATAATAGGTTATCTCTACTCTAGAATTATGCACACATCATGAATATAGTAGAAACAAACCATATTAAATACCTTCATAACTTTATTTTATTTCCCTAGATATTCAGGTGTTCTCAAATAACAAATTCAAGAAATCATAAGAGGAAAACCAAAGGGAGTTACTAATAAAAGACGTATACATTCATAATGAAACTATTTTGGTTCCTTTATTCATAAAAAAACTCCATGTAATTAATAAATCTATTACCAAAATTGAATAATAATATTTACCATACATATATCTTATTATATTAATGATACATCTATTTTCTATCTCATTTATGTTCATATGGAAAATGAAAATATCGCACATGCATATGTATAAAAAATATTCAATACATAGTGGTGTATTTTTTTTCATAACACTACTTATATTATATAGTTATAAATACAAAACTAATTAATATAGATGAAATTTATGGCATAATAATTATTTTTCTAAATATAATATATCACATATATTCTTACCCTACCATTTGATGAAACATTATAACATCGATAATGTGAACTTTTATTCTACTACCTACCTGGTGATATGTGATTAATTTTAATTATTACCAACTTTTATGGAATGTTATTATTTCTTAAAAAGTGAATACAGAATATGCATGATAATAAATATATTTTGGAGATTAAGAAAAATTTTGGTCACACATTTAACCATGGAAAATATACCAATGTAATTTTGGATAAATTGCTCAAAAAACCATAATCTGTTGACATTTGGAAGATAAAATCAATAAATAAGTGTCCAAATTTTATAAATTTTACATAAAAAGAGGAATATATATTATATTTTCTATTAATAATGTTATTAATAAATTTAAATATATTATTCAGTTGGATGTAATTCGTCTTACCAAATAGAAATCCTTTGTAAGGGTATATCATCTCAATAACAGTGGAGTGGGGCATATTTTATATAATGAACTATTATATTTTATATAATATATATACCAAAAATTATAAAAATTAATTTATCATAATTAATTATTTTTTTATTTCCATTCCAAGTATTCTATTTTAAGATTTTTTATTAAAATTCTATTAACGCTTTAATGATTACTTTAAACATCACACTATTATTTGGGATCATTCTTGTTTAAATTTACAATCGATGAAATATATGATCATTGTTTATTAAAAACCATATATTTTATTCTTATATTTTTATTAATGGAGGATTCATTTTTCTTCTTATAATTTTTCCTTTTTTGGACATGTGAAACAACCAAATGATTGATTATATAAAAAGTCAATATTATTTTCATTTTGCGATTGATATCCATTTTCTTCCATATCCACAGTATTAAAAGTTTATATAGAAGTCTTTATCATGTTATAAATTATTTTTTTAATCTAATTTTAAACTAAATTGGAATTTCACTACAAATTGTAAACCAAATATTTTCAATAGTTACCAAAAAAGGGTTTCCCCATTTTATAATTTATGAATGGAATATTATTTTTTAGATATAAATTTGGAAGGTATTTTCTCACCTTCATCAATGTTATTATCTATATCCATTCCACTATGCAATTATATGTTTTTTTAAAAAATATGTCTTCCATTGTTCATTGAATTTAATTTTGTATACTAAAATAATATTTATTATTTCTTAAAATGATTAAATGAAATATGGAAATTATTTTTAACATACATTATAGAAATATGTTTTAAAAATAAAAATTCATTGTTATTTTTAATGATTGTATTCCATTGTACTATATGATTCTCGAAATACATTTATGTACTTCAATATATATAATTTTTATAAATTTATTTACTTTTCTCTTATCTAATTTTTTTATATGGTTTATACTTCATATGTATCAAAATATATTATCATAGTTCCATGAATTCAGATTCTCAATGATTTTACATTAATATATTGAAATCATATTGATAATTGTTTTATTCATATATATATATATATATATATATATATATATTTATAACATAAATATTTTTACTAATTTCATAACATTGTGATGTGCATAATAAGTTGAAGGAAGATTATGATGAATTTTATTTTAATTAGTAGGGAATTATTTATTTACTGTAATCATGATTGAATATAGATTTTTATTTATAGATAAGGAAAATTGAATATGAATTAAATTAAATATATGAGCAATGAATTAGACATATGTAAATAATGGTTGGGAACTGGTTATAAATATCACATCAAATCATCAATATGTTTCATGAGAAAAAAATTGGTATTGATTATTGTAAGATGGACTAATAAATGAAAATGTTATTGAATATGGATAAAAAATATGTAATATATCTTTTCAAAATGCCATGCTGGCAGCATTAATGATTTCGTAGTGTATGTAATAAACTCTAATATCAATAGTGTATGGAATTATACAATTCTCTTTTAATTAATTTAGTACGTATTATCGTCGTGATTATAATATTGATATTTTATATGGGTATATTAGGATCCCAAAATTATTTATTAAATACTTTTTTTTGATTTTTCATTAAATCATATTAGTATTTCCTTATAAACTCGTGATAGCTTCTATTTCAAAAATTGCTTTATATATAATTTAATCTCGAACTTTATTGTGTCTTCCATTTTATAGGATATCACGATGATATATTTTAATGATCCTAAATGATGGAAGAAGTAATTTCTTTATATTTTTTAGTTTTCAAATATAATATGGAATTTTGGTAAGTATCTATTCTTCCAAGAGATGTTAGGTGATTGATCAATGAGGTTTTTTAAATTGATTCAATCCTTGGAGTCATGTAAATCACCCAATTTATGAGGTATTATTTCCAAACCATCTCCAAAAAACATAGATATTATAAAAAATGAATTATTCTTTACCAAGAAAGTTATATTGAAGAACGATATATGAAAATATCGATGTTAATAAACGAAAAAACAAACCACAATGAGAATAATAAAATAATTTAATCGAAATAGAAGACAAGAATTTATATGGTTTGGATCTTTTGGTTATAATCCACCAAAAAAAACACCAAACCCAAATTACTAATTTTATGTAAAGATAATAAGGGAATAATATTTTAAAAATAAAAATAAGAGAATCAAAAAGAATAGAATACAAAAGAGGAACATCCCATAGCCATGTGAATAAGAAAAATAACACAAAAATTAATGAACTAGGTAATCATTAATCGGGAACATGAAAAAATATTCCCAACCACACTTATTAGTGACATACTCACATATTTATTAACTATCTAAAAATAATTTCATTTTTTTTATCAAGAAGTTGAACTTGAAAAAAATTATCTCTCTAATAGAATAGTTCACTAATATCCAACCCTACCGAATTTCACTAATTAGGGATACTAACGATCACTCTCTCTATCTTGGGATCGTCTCCTTTCACTTCAATATCTCTTTAATTATAGCCTATAATATTTTCATTTTAAATTTTTTGTATACTTGTATGGACACCAATAAAATAAAACCTAAAAGAAAATAACCCTCAAACAACCATCAATATCTTTGGGACATGTGGATGGTCAAGCAGCTTTAGAAAAAAGCACTAGAAAAAATATCAAAACAACCACACTTCTATAAAGGTCGGCATAAGCTACTCTAGATAATGGTCACCCTATTATGATATATAAGTTTCTTAAACAACTACATATGGGTTGATCTCCTCTTTTTAAAGGTCCCTCTATGGAAATCATAGCTATGTAAGGGTTCCACTGTTGCTACTCATGTTAAATATGAATGATCCCACTACAAAGTATGTGTAGCCCAACCCCCACAAAAATGTAACCCTCTATGTTAAAATAGATATTAAGGAATATAATAACTAATGTGAGTGTAAAATAGCTTCATGTATGGTTCACCTTCCCTCACCTATTAGTAAAACAATGCAATTGTAATTGTAAACCAAAAAATACATAATATTGAAAATTCTAATCTATGAAAAATAAAAATAAAAATAATGGTGAAATCATGTATTTTGTTATTATTCATGGTATAAATGAATAAAAAATATCATTTTAATTTAAAAAAAATCCAAATTTATTAAATTTAAAACATTGAATATAAATTTTCAGTCTATTGCGATAATGTTCTTATAGGCCTACACTAGTTTATCTTATTAGTTAGATCAAATATACTTCTCAAATAATAAAATCAAAATCCAAAACCCAATGAAACTGATTGAATATAAACTTATCATGTACTATTAGAGCACATGATTTCCCATATAGAAACATATATTTTTAAAATCATCCAAAACATGCTAAAAATAAGATTATGAATTAACGAGAACTTATAACATCACTTACCCACACATCCCCTCACTAAATACCTAGAACCCTTTAAAAAAATTTGTTTCCAACAACGGCTATCTTGTGCATGAAAGACTCCAAAAAACTATATAGGTTCACTATTCATAAAAAAACATAAAAAAGATAAATTTTATATGTAAACATGAAACAATTGAAACAATTTTAATGTGAGAATTAAAAGATGAAAAAATTAACTTAATAAGAATAAATGTTTTTATATAAGATATAACTCTCCACTAAAGCCAATATATCTTAGAATGGCTAATCATATCATTACCCTCACGTCCAATCAATGGAAACTACAAATAACATGTATATATGGTGTCAATAAGTTATAATGATGAAAACCTAAAATAAACCTACACTATACTAAGGGAATATATATAGACTCAAAGAATCTCAAAATTGTCAAAATTATTGTATAACTCACTATTATGGGACATAAAATCCATAGATCAGTCTTATGGGAACTGTCTCTCATTATGGTTTCTCTTCAGACACTAATATCCCTTAATAATTTCATTATGAATACTATCAATCAAATCTATGAATTTATATTTAGGATGAATCTTTACAATTAGAAACATATTAAAAGGTCTCACCATGCATATATTCATATTCAAACCATGATTTTGAATATCCCATGAAAAGAAAATGGATTTTACTTCATCTAAAGTGATGAAATTATTTCTATACAACATGAAATATAAAACTGTATTAAAAGATTCATCCATGGAGTTCCAAAAAAATCATGGCCATTCCTCATGAGTAATGTCAGAATCCACAATTTCTAAATCAAATACCATTATATTCATATATTCTAAATGATACCATATAGTGTTTCATGAGACCATTTTTAAATTACAAATATTTTTTTTTGTATCCTTCCTTAGTGGGACATATTATTTTTAAGATGCTCATGCTTTATCTAGATTATAATTTTAGAAGACTCATGGACCAACTCTTTAATACTCTGTCACATATGTTGAATAATAAATGTTAATTAATTTTTTTAAAATATTATGTTTAATATCATTAAAATATTTCCATGACTCTCATATTGATGATATAGTGTTGATATTACTCATTACTCTTGAAAATAACATCATGTAAATTATGTATATGAATTGAATTCATCTTAACTCTTTGAAAATTGATAAAAATCCCACCATAAAAAATATAAATATCTAATCCAGTAAAATACATCTTTAGACTCAATTAAATTCTCTCTGATATAAATTTTTATTGGAAGGTATCCCCAAGGAAATAAAATTTTCCAAACCATATGGATGTATCACATAACCCAACCTAAACCCAACTAAAATTGGATTCAATTAAAAAAATATTATTTGAAAATATTGATATATTGAAAGAAAAAATAATAGAAACCTTTATTGGAAAAATAGAATTCAACAAACAATACTGATAATAATTAAATGTTGTATTGAAAATAGAACAAATGTATTTACATGGTTTGGAACATGTTGATACCACAATAGGGTAATAAATTTACCCTCACCCCATTAATATTTATATATCTAGGAAATTAATTCATAAAACAATATATATTATAAGAATAAAAACATATTGAACATAATTCACAGGAGGAACATCCCACCCCCATATGAACATGAACAAACAATCAAAAACGAAAAACGAAGGGAAAATTAAATAGGAATATGAGGAACAAATCCCAATCTCTCTTAATGGGGTTGGCCTTAAAATAAATGAGCTATACAAAAAATTTTGTATCCAATTGATATATTATATAATACAAGAACCAAGACATATCTTCTTGAACAATGATCCTACAAATATCCATGTCTGGAATTACAAATCAGATCCACCAATATGATATCTCTATGGATGATCTCCAAAATATTAAATTTCTCTTGATATATACCATGTAATCATTCAATATTTCTATATATTATCACTAATATGGAAAATAATTATGTAAATAATAAAAGTAATTATACCCTCAAGGAAACTAGAATATAATTTGGACATGTGGTGTGTTAAAGATATTTCAAATCCATTAATAAGTTATAAATGGTTGTTCCTAAATGAAGGTAATATAGATATTCTACACAAAATAGTAACCCATGAACACTATATAAGGACTTAATCCTCTATAGCAAGGTTTCTTATTCACTTCAAAGGGTTGACCTACACTGCATAATGTTCCCTCACCCAAAACATTACTAGCATTAGGTTACCAATACAACTACCTACATTACATACTGGTTAGTTGGATGATATTTAATAGTAGCCTATCCCCTATGTATAGATAACCTAGTAACTCCTAACATATTTAAATATATAAAACACATACACGAGGGTAATGTAACATCACATAAAGGTTATATACAATCACAGTTTGTTAAAACTAACCTTATATAATGAAAGAAACAAGGTATTGAAAAATAAAACTTCAAATAATGGGGGTATATACAATAAGAGATTATTCACTATAAGAAAATTCCTAGAATCTTCTACAAGATATTTTCCATAGAAATGAGATTAAATAACTTTATAATTAATTGTTTCTTTAAATAAATAAACATCTTATTATTGTGTTGGGGAAGAGAAAACCCTAAAAAATTGGGTATATATAAATGTGTCAAAACAATAGATTAAATTAAATCATTTTCAATCATGGATTGGATGATATATATACCCTTAACCATATTCATAGGAAGATCCACTTTAGGTGTAGTAATTTAACATGTTTTTTTCAATCCAATAATAATATTTTTTGGCATGTTCCAAGAAGGATTCAGATATTTTTAGGAATCATTTCCCATTTCCTTGGAGAAAATTATTTATTTGTTGATTTATTTTCCCTCAAACTTTCATTCCTGAACATGTAATAATTTTCCTATACAATTAAACAATTCACTTATTCTATTTAATCATGCATTGATGTGTTTCTTTCCATATGCATGATATTCATGAAAATGAAACATTATTTTGTTCCCCTTATCTATTTATTCTCCACCATTATATTATTCTATTTATTTACTTCAATTACATAATTCGTAAATAATTATTTCTCTCTATTTATTGAAAATGAATATATATCCCCAATGAATATAATTTTCTATAGACTAGTTTCCTTAAAATGATTTGAATATTACTATAAATATAATGGTCGATGATACAATGTTGTATATTGATATATCCTATAGTATTCATTTCCAACATTGTAATGCTAATATTATACATAGTATGATTATCAACATCATTTTTATTAATACTTAATAATTTAATTTCTGTATACACTCATGGTATGTTGGCAAATTTTTCATCCATTATTAGTTCTTTTAAAACATTCCATTACATGATAAATAATTGTTACTCATATAAATTATTTTTAATAAATGTCAATATTTTACCTACATCCTCCAAGAGTTGATGAATTGTGAGGAAAAAAATATCCATTCCCTTACTTCCAAATGTGATAAATATCTTCTTTGTGGAAATAACCAATTTCATAGCAACAAATAGATTTGTAGTCTCATTAATAGATGGAGGTTTCTGGACCCTAAATAAACCTATAATTGATACACTATGTAGTTTATATAAATGATACTCTATATATAAATGTTATTGGTCAAAAACATAGTTAACTAACTCAATATAGTGATAATTTTGTCATTCTTAATTGGAACACCAACTTTAGCTTCATTATAATTCCCATATTGGAAATACCTAGATATATTATATTAATTGATATGGTTATCATTGATTATACTATGAAATATTTTTATTTAATGTCATATACTAGAATATATATTGACATTTTGTAGTATTATTTTCAATTTTGAAAATATTGGAACACGTAAAAAATATATATGTATATCTAATATTATAATTAGAAACATGGGTTCACTAATATTGTTCTCAAATCATAAAAAATTAAAAAAAATTATAATGGTTTAGAAATAATATTTTATTTAAAACATGAATATACAATTTTAGTGTAAAATAAGGTGCGTATAAAGGGCACTATCACTTTTTACTGGAATGATGGATATAATGTATGCAACTGACTCATTTTTTGGTTATTACACCAATATTCATCTTTGAAAATCTACATCAACATGTCGTATATTGAATGGGATGTATTTCAGGGTAATCCAAATTTTATATACATTAGTAAATAATCCATATGTATTTATATTCATTGACATATCTTGAATAATTGGAATAAGTTTTTTTCCCTAATTTAGTTTTTTCTAAATATAGTTTTCAATGATCCTATTAAGCTTCCACTGATAATAACTATAAATAATCCAACCCGTAGAGCCCAAAGTTGGTGGTTACACGGTTAAAATGATACTAGAGACAACATATCACATCCCAATGTGTCTAATGGATAAATATTTTTGGAAGATTATATACATAAATGAATATCACATTTTAGTTCAAAACATGAAATAATATATTGTATATTTTTTAGAGCACCATTATTCAATTTAAAATTTCCCAAAATATCAATCATTATACTCTTCTTAGTATCTTGGAGAATTAAAATAAATGACATAGGTGATCTTAAAAGCATTGTAATATTAGATATATAGTTGATGCTAATATAGAATGAATAATATTGGACGAATAAATTATTCTCAAATAATTATATAGAAATATTAAAATGATATAGAATCATATCAATGCATATGAAATCTGTTAAAACAACGAAATGATCATCAATAGATTATTTCATTATGATGTAATAAATAATAATCGATATTTGAATTTTTTTCAAGGTCTTATTATATAAAATCTAAAACATATTGGAAATTCCACATGCCATGACATCTCAAATAAATTGCTATGGTCTCATAAAAACACCCAATATAGTTTTTCTGAATATGCATACATATGCATAAGGGGGATATTAAAAACATGTACCCACATGATTATTAATAATTTCAATGAATTCATAATATTAATAAAATAAAAAAATGAAGTCAATACGAACAATATGTAAACAAAATCATATTGAAAGAAAAATCATTCGAATTACTAATAATTTCATCAGTAATATAGTATATAATCCATGCATAAAAATATGTTGTATGGAATCATTGGAATATTCTCCAACAAAATTAAAATATTCAATTATGTATGTTTACATAAATGAAAATACATTCAAATGGTTATAGAAATATTTATTGAGGAAAACACAAATTTTGAACTTGAGTTTGTTTTATTTGAACACATTAATAATTAAACATATTAATGAAAACATTTTCATTCAAAAAACTTATAAACATGTAAAATAATCATTACAGAAATGAGTTGCCATTATAGATAAAAAATTATATTCATTTCATATATGTTAAATAACTTTCCTCCCATAATTTTAGAGAAATAAAAAAGTACCAAATTCAAAAAATGAAAAGATTAATTTTGATATTTTTTTAAAAATAAAATAAATGGTGAAAAATTCATTAATACATCATTTTTTAATATTTATAAAATCTCTAAAAAATATTATGGAAATTATGGACATGGGAGAAAATGATTCTTGACTAAGTATAAAAAATTTCTTTCATATAAAACATTATTCAATTATATTGAGCACTTCAAGTGAGGAAAATTAAAATTAAAATTTTAATTTATAGAAATAAAAATAATAGTGGAAAATTACTTAATTTTATTATATAAAGATATATTATTTTCCTAGAGGTGACAAAAGAAAATAAAATCCATAATAAATAATAGATTGTGAAATAAACCATTTACATTATTCAGATTTCATTTATATTTGTATAGATAAAATATAAAAAATATATGTTTATTATAAATATTTTATAGAACCTTTCTAACATATTTAATTTAAGATATTAAGTAATTATAATCTACTAACACCTATTATATATAAATTATTTTTTTAAATCACCATTCATGTTGATAACTGCTTGGTTTTTCATTATGTTTAAGGTTAGTTGTTGTTCTGCCAGTACAACGACCCTGGTTACATAGTATAAAGAATGTAAATTTTGATATAAATATCATTTTAATTCATTATATAATTATTATGAGTCATCCATAAATTATGAGGTACAAAAAATTAATTACATAATTCTTAGAGAAGGTAAGTCATAAGTATACATGAACACTATTTTTAACTTCTTTATAGATGTAATAAATATAAAAATAAAAAATGATTCACCAATATTGGTTTTTTTATAAAATAGATCATATATTATAAGGCCTCAGCCTTAAACATTACATAATCTTGAGTTATTACAAGAATACACTTAGAGGATCTTTTTATGTTTAGATTTTTAGAGAATTAGATCATAAATCATGCATTACATTTCACATTTAAACAAGGTGGTTACATCAAAGACAATATTTATTCATCAAAGGAATCATATTTAAAATAAAAGATGGATTATTTCATGACACTTCCTCAACAATATCATCACATCATGTACCTTTCCCTTGACCCGTGAAAAGAATTTCAAAAACATGGGGTGAGCAAAAAAAGCTCAGTAAGGGATATAAAAATACGAAAAGAAAACCTTAGTTCATGTATACATAAGATTCAATGAAATCACACTTCAATCATAAAGCCTAAGCACATAAAAATACCTCATGAAATCATAAGATTTATGAATAACCTATAGAAAACATATGACATAAAGGTAACTTTAGGCATTCATAACATTCTTACGTAGGGAGTAACCCCCATGGTTACGTTTGGAATACCCATTACAGTATATTCCCTAAATCTCTTCGAAGAAACCATAGCGGTTAACTTGTTCGCATTACCCAATGCATTAGAGAGCTATATCGGGCTCACCATCCATTAGTTTATCACGGAACCACCCTTCTTTATAAACAATGCCCAAGAACCATAACATAATCGTATCACATAAAACATGCATAAAGGAAACATAACATCTCCAAATTTCAATCACAAGATATAAAAAACAAATTAATATAATAAAAAAATTATCAAAACTATTTTCAATACCAAAATTAATGGAAATAAAAACATGGTATTTATTTTTCATTTAAATAATAGTTATGGCTTGTAGAGGAAGCCGAAACTCAAATAATGGTCAGGGCGGTGAAGAAGTCGTTGTCGTCACATACATAAGACACAAACATTCTGTTTTTTCGTGTAGTAAAACACTTCATATAAAAATAATCCTTTTGAATAAAAGTAAAAGTCAAAGAGGTTTATACATCGTATAAAAGAATTTTGTGTATAAAAAAATATGCCTCAATGAATGGAGAATGAGATGAAGTCCATTACCTCGTGTCCGACATGCCTCGATCGTTCTTTAATCTCCTGAATAATAAACTAGAGTTATTTTATACTTTCTTAAGAACCATTTTCAATTTCATTGTCCATTTTATATCACTTGCATTTTATTAACAATATGTAATTATTTATGTTAATAATGGTCGTTTTGTCGATCATTGGTACTTCAGTCAAAAATAAACTTCTTATAATTAAAAGTTGTTAATTTGGTAAAATATCTATTATATCCAGAGTTATATTAATTATCTAGATATCATATATAACATATATATCCATTATATACATGCATTTTAATATTAAATAACATTTATAGGTAAGAAATGAAATGCACCGTTCATGGAGACGGTAAGCCGTATGTATGCATGGACGCTAATTTTATTTCTATTTAATATTTAATGGAATGAAATCATAATGATATAAAGGTATATATAATTCTATTATAATATCATATATAATATCATTAACTCCATCCTTTATACGTCCCACATATGGCATTAACGATTCAAATCACTTTGAGGGGGCGGTAGTCTGCACTTCCTAAAATGAAGATATCATGTTTACCCATAATGGAAACCATAAAGGTATTCCACAAATGAAAAATACAGAAGCTTAAGGAAAAAATAAACATAATATATATCATATATAAATAAAGTGATATTTAAATGGCCACCATAACTGTGTTAAATGATGATTGAACAATCATCGTTTCATGAGGCAATAATTCACCACTCACAGAAACATTATGTTCTTTAATCATTAGATGAAGGTGTATGTAAGTGTAAATAAAATCCTTCTCATAACAACTTCCTAGTATATTTAATATACTGGTGTTGTTACAAAAGAGAGTAAGAAAATGAGTTTATATGATTGGATAAGAGAAATAAAACAAAACAACATAAGAGAAGACATTAACTTAAAATTGGGTAACTCCCCTTGGTTTGAATCGAAATGGTTTCTTTAAGAGATTTTTGCCTAAGGTAAGGATTAAATGATGAATAGAGGGATGTGGATTGATAAAAGGAGAAGAATTTTTCTGATCCAATGGCTTGAGAGGTGTAGGTAATGGGGTATATGTTGGGGCCTTTTATAAGAGAGAGGAGGGACACTCTTGGAATGTCATGAAATGTTACATAATTATAAAATTAGTTTCAGATTTTAAAGTCCCCACAATGATATATATCAAGGATAAGGTGATAAGGGTTCGAAATGAACACATCCAATAGGTTTTTGGAAAGTTTCAGTCTTATATTTTACATTATATTTTCATTTTATTTAAATCATTCATTAATGAGGTAATCACTACATCATCACGGTGTCCGAGATAAATGTATTTATTTAATGTCTAAAAATTATAAAAAAATACCCTGATGTATGAAATATTTATAGCTTTACAATGACTATTTTTTGTCTAATATATCATTTATGTAGGAAAAATTAATTTCTTTTACTTAGGTGTTACATACTTTTGTTATATTTAACTTTCTTTATAAATAAAAAGATAAAATGTCATTATCTCCTAAAAGTGATTACATGGGGTCCTTAAGTTGGAGCAATGCATCCCATGGTTTTCCATGATACAACCAGTATCACTATTACACACGTTATGAGAATTTTATATTATTATGATGTTATTTTATTACTCTTCCCTACCTGATTACTAATTAATTATGATAATTAATGATAATTACTGTTGTTACTATTCATAATGTTCAAAAACAGAAGACAATTAATTACAAAATTTGGACATTCTAAATACAAATATGGAATCCATTTTACAAAATTCCAAAAAAAGAAATCTTTGTAATTAATTTAAAAATATTTCTCGTTGTCAATACAAATAGAGGATTTTTTTAGAAACAATATCTATCAAAATTTTGACACTTGTTTATGCCCAATTCCAGAGTGAAATTATTTAAAATATCCAAAATTGGAAGAAATAGTAAAAAAATATTCTAATTAAACAGTAAAACCAATTAAATGTACAATCTATATATATAATTAAATTAGATGAAAAAGCAGTTTTAATGTAAAATGCAGTGTTATCACTATTCATTAAAAATGAATATTGTCAGAAAAATACCAAAACATTTATCCAAAGTAAATTTCAATGCCCAGATTCTAGAAAATACTTTTATTTTTACAAATACAACTTATAAAATTGTCAAAATATATATTTAAAAATGGTTCTCCATCAAAAGGTTATAAAACAATATTTTATAAATATTAGAGAATTCTGTGCTTAAGATTTAATTTATTCTCATTTTAGGCCTTTAAAACACTATCTAATTCATAAATAGACATAGATATGAAACTCCATAATTCTTTACATACATGGGATGTTACATCCTTACCCCCCATTAGAAAATTGTGTCCCCACAATTTATTTACTTATCGAATAAGTGGGGTTATATATCACTCATTGCATTTTCAGATTCCCATGTTGCCTATTCAATCATGTTGTTTTTCCACAAAACCTTTACTTGATGAATCAACTTATTCCGCAGTACTTTCTTCCTATGGTCATAAATCTGGACAAGTTGTTCCTCATAAGATAGATTCTCTCCGATTTGAACTACCTCTGGACTCAAAACATGACATGGATCTGGCATATACTTCCTTAACATTGAATCATGAAAAAAATTTTGTAGTTGAGATAAACACGGAGGTAAAGACACTCGGAATGTAACTGATCCAACTCTCTCCAGAATTTCATATGGTCCAATGAAACTTGGACTCATCTTTCCATTCATAAAAAATCGCATCACACTTTTCCATGATGAAACTTTGAGGAAGACATAATCACCTACCCCAAAATAGAGATCCTTCCTCCTATTTTGCGCATAACTTTCTGCCTACTCTGAGCTGTTCTCATGTGTTTCTGTATCAGCGGAACTTTTTCTGCCAAATATTCTACCAATTATGGTCCCCTCAACTTCATTTCATCTAATTCATCCTAAAAATCTGGAGTTTGACATCGCTTCCCATATAATGCCTCAAATGGTGCCATCTTTATACTAGAATGAAAACATTTATAATACGGATTCTCAACCAAATAATGATTTTTGACCAAATATCCCTGATAATCCATCGAAAAAGAACGTATCATATCATCCAAAGTCTGAATTTTTCATTCTATATACCCATTTTATTGAAGATGAAAAGATGTATTAAAATTAAATTCAGTACCTAATGACTTCTGAAGGCCTTTCCAAAAGTTAGAAGTAATCCTGGGATCACAATCAGATACAATGGAGAGGGGAACTCCGTGTAAACTAACTATCTCATTAAGATACAAACAATAAAGTTGGTCTAGATAAAAATTATCTCGTATAGAAATGAAATGAGTATATTTAGTCAAGCTAACAACAATATCCCATATTGTATTATTACACTGAGGTTTCTTCGGCAATCCCACAATGATGTCCATTGATATATTCTCCCATTTCCACTCTGCAACTGGCAAAGGCTAAAGAATCCCTCTCAGTAACTGCCGCTCTGCTTTAACCTATTGAAAAATCAATCACTTCACAGTAAAATCCTAAATATCTAGTTTTTATTCCATCCCACTAGTAATACATTCACTGATCTCTATACATCTCAGTACTTCCAGGATGAACTGAAAAAGGAGAACTGTGAGCTTCACATAACAACTCAATCTTCAACTATGAGTCACAAGGCACACACAATATCTTCCCAAATCTCAAAACACAATCATTATCAATGTTGAATTCAGGTAACATACTCTTCTTAACCAACTCTACCTTTTTCTTCAACAAAGTGTCCTGCTTCTGGGCTTGCTTAATACTGTCTGATAGAGATGATCTCACTGACACCTGAAACAAAATAGAAGAACTTCCTACACCAAAAACTTATATTCCAAGGATCATCAAATCATTAACCAAAGGATCATGTTCAAAACGTAACATGGTTAATGAAGCATTACTTTTTTGACTCAAATCATCAACCACTTTATTTTCTTTTCCCAGAAGGTAATGAATTGAACAATCATAATCCTTGATTAATTCTAGCCATCTCATCTGTCTCATGTTCAATTATTTCTTAGAGAATATATACTTTAAACGTTTGTGATTAGTATATATTTCACACTTTACACCATAAAAATGATTCCTCCACACTTTTAAAGCGAAAACCACAACAACTAATTCTAAATCATTTGTAGGATAATTTACCTCACGAGTTTTCAATTGACGTGAAGCATAAGAAATTACCTAATCATTCTACATTTGGTCGCAACCAATCCCTTTCAATGAAGCGTCATTGTAGATATCAAACTCACCATTCCTGGAAGGTAGTGCCAAAACAGTATCATTCCCCAATTTTCAATTCAATTACTAAAAACAATCATCACATTCTATTGTCCAAATAAACTTAACACCCTTCCGAGTTAGCATAGTCATTGGACAAGATAGCCATGAAATTATTTTAACAAACCTTCGGTAATATCTTTCCAAACCAAGAAAACTATGAATCTCGATTACATTTGTGGGTCATGGCCATTCTTCAACATACTTTGTTTTTTCAGGATCGGCAGTTATTCAATCTTTAGAAAAAATGTGACCAAGGAAATAATTTTTTCTCATCCAAAACACACACTTTCTTAATTTCCCATATAATTTATTTTCTTTTAAGGTTTGTAAAATAACCGTTAAATTACTTTTATGCTCTTATTTACTTTTATAAAACACCAAAATGTCATCAATGAATACAACCACAAACTTATCCAATAACTCATGGAAAATACTATTCATAAGGTCCATGAATACTGAAAGTGCATTGATTAACCCAAAAGGAATTAATACAAATTCATAATAGCCATATCTTGTAAGAAAAACAGTATTCATAATATCTTATTCCTTTACCTTCAACTGATGGTACCCCAATCTCTGGAAAATCATCAAAAAATACTGAGCTCCCTGGAGCTGATCAAACAAATCATAGATATGAGGCAAAAGATATTTGTTCTTAACAGTTGTGTTTTTCAAGGCTCTATAATCAGTGAAAACTCTCATCGAACCATCATTCTTTTTAAAAAATAAGCCGGGAGCACCACATGGTGATGTGCTAGGTCGAATGGAACCTCTCTCTAATAAATCGTGCAATTGGTCCTTCAACATTAAAAGTTCAATTTGTGCCATTCGATTTGGGGCTTTTAAAATTGGATTAGCATCAGGAACTATGTCAACAATAAATTCAACTTCCCGATATAGTATTATTCCAGGAAACTCATCAGGAAAAACATCATGATACTCATTTTCCACTAGCACATCATTAATCTGAATGGTTCCTTTTTCTAAACAATATGTGCAAGGTAACATTAATTCCCATCACTTACAAGTTTCTTAGGCTATTGATATGTTATCAACAGTAAGGGTTCATTCTTGTACACAAACTAAAAGTCTTTCTCAAATGAAAATTCTTCAGCTCTAAAATCAATCATAACATAGTAAATAGAGAGCCAATCCATACCCAGGATTACATCAAACTATTCTTGAGGTAAAACAATAAGGTTTTTAAATAGGTTCTTTTCCACAGATAAGGATAGGAATATTATTATAAATTTTTTTCCTCAACATGTCCCCAAGGTGTTTTTACCACAAGTTCAAGAGTCATTTCTTGAGATGGAATTCCAAATTTACTATAAATTTTTTAGAGATAAATAAATGTGTAGACCCAGAATCAAACAGCACATTGGAATAATCTGAAAAAACAAAGTACCTAATACCTCTTCATTTGATGGCCCAACATATACAGAAGTAGTTTCAAAGGATTTCCCCATATGTTTCTGCTTGTAGTCTGACTAATCCCCATCATTTGAGATCTTTTTCGAACACTCGTTTACAACATAACTCATCTCATTGCACTTGAAACATTTCACTAACTGTAAATCAATTTTGGTCTTACCATCACCCTGATCATTTTCAGTGCAATCACGAGCCTTATGTCCCATCTTACCACATCGGTAGCACTTTCCAGAATTCAAAATACATTCCCCAACATGCTTTTTACAACATTTATCACAAATTGAAAACATAATTTTCTTACCATTATACATTTTTTAAGGATTCTTCTCTTTCTCCTACCACCACAGTCTCTTCTTCTATTGGTTGTTATAGAACACTTGATCATCGGTAAACTCCATATCCACCTTCTCAGCACACCGAACAAGATTTTCATAACATTTGAACTCGTGAGAAGCTAATGGCCTTTAATATTTTGGCTTTAATATTGAGTAAAAATGATTGATTTTACTATTAAGGTCTATTATAAAATTTGGATCATACCTTTCCAATCGAGTGAACTTTTCTTCATAAGCAGCCATTGAGTCGTCATGTTGCCGCAATTCCAAGAATTGTTTTTTCATCCTAATTTGAACAGCCTTAATAAAATATATCTCAAGAAACAAAAAATAGAATTCATCCCAGTCAAGAGCATCGATCGCATTAGTTTCCCTGATATTTTTAACCATTGACCACCACTGATCAGCTTCACCCTCCAAACAGTATTCAACAAGACTAATGTTTTAATTGTCTGAACACCTCATGACATAAAAAATATTCTCTAGTATATTAATACACCCTTCAGCTAGCACATGGTCAGATGATCCTATATATTATAGGGGATGTTGCCTCAAAAAATGTTCCACCACTGACATGTTCCTCTACAATTGATCTGGATGATCACGTGCATGGATACCACCACCATTTATCGCTTGAGTAAACTGTGACATTACTGTAAAAAATTCTTCAGTTCCAATTCCAACCATCTCACGATGTGGATTTGGAAGGTCATTTCCTTATGAATTCATATCTAACTCCTAATGTTATCTAAACCGACCTGTGATAACAATTATAAGGCCCCAGCATTAAACAATACTTAATATTGAGTTAGTACAGCAATACACATTGTGGATCTTTTCATGTTTAGTGTTTTAGAGAACTAGATCATAAATAATACCTTACATTCAACATTTAAACATGGTGGTTACATCAAAGACAATATTTTTTCATCAAAGAAAACATATTTAAAATAAAACATGGATTCCTTCTTGACACTTCCTCGACACTATCATCACATCATGTACCATTCCCTTGACCTGTGAAAATCATTTCAAAAACATGGGATGAGCATAAAAAGCTCAGTAAGTGATATAAAAATATAGAAAGAAAACCTTAGTCCATGTATACATAAGAATAAATGAAATCATACATCAATCATAAAACATAGTAACATTAACATACCTCATGAAATCATAAGATTTATTAATAACTCACAGAAAACAAAAGACATAAAGGTAACTTGAGTCATTCATAACATTCTTACGTAATGAGTAACCATCATGGTTACGTTTGGAATACCGATTACGGTATATTCCTTAAATCTCTTCGAAGAAACCTTAGTGTTTAACTCCTTCCCATTACCCAATGAATTGGAGAGCTATATTGGGCTCACCCACCCTTATATTATCATGGAACCACCCATCATCATCAACAATTCCCAAGAACCATAACATAATCGTATCACATAAAACAAGCATAAAAACATAAAATTTCCACATTTCAAATAGAGGATATAAAAAACACAATGATATAATCAAAATATTTTAAAAACAATTTTCAATACCAAAATAAAAGAAAATTAAAACATGGTATTTATTTTTCATTAAAAAAAATATATGGCTTGTAGAGGAATCCGAAAGTCAAATAATGGTCATGACGGTGGAGAAGTCGTTGTCGCCGTATACGAAAGAAAAATACATTCTCTTTTGATGTTTAGTAAAATGCTTTGTATAAAAATCTTCCTTTTGAATAAAATTTAAATTCAAATGTTTTTATACACCTTATAATGGAATGTTGTTTATAAAACAAAATATGCCTCAATGAAAGAAAATTGAGACGATGTCTCTTACCTTGTGTCCGATTTGACTCGATCGTTCTTTAATCTCCAGAATAATAAACTAGAGTTAATTTATAATTTTTCAAGAACCTTTTTCAAGTTTATTATTCCTTTTATATCACTTATTTCCATTTATGAACATTATGTAATTATTTAAAATAATTATAGTCATTTTGTCGATCTTTTGTATTTCAGTCAAAAATAAACTTCTTATAATTACAAGTTGTTCATGTGGTAAAATATCCATTATATCCAGAGTTATATTATTGATGTAGATATCATATATATAATATATATCCAGTATATACAAGAATTTATAATATTAAATAACATTTAGAGATAAGTAATGAAATGCACCATTCATGGAGACGGTAAGTCGTACATACGCATGAACGCTACTTTTATTTCTATTTCGTATTTAATGGAATTAAATCATAATGATAAAAAGGTATATTATATTTAAAGTATAATATGATATATAATATCATTAACTCCATCCATTATACATCTCACATATGGCATTAATGATTCAAATCACTTTGAGGGGGCGATAGTCCGCACTTCCTAAAATTAGTATATCACATTTACCCATATTGGAAACCATAAAGGTATGATATAAATGAAAAATAAAGAATCATATGGAAAACATAAACATAATATATAACATATATAATTATAGTGTCATCTTAATAGCCACCATGAAAGGGGTTAAAAGAAGATTTAACAATCATCTTTTCGTGAGACAGTAATTCACCACTCACAGAAACAGTATCTTCTTAACCATTAGACGGAGGTTTGTGTAAGTGGAAATAAAATAATACTCATATCAACATCCAATTATATTGATGATATTGTTGTAGTTACAAAAGATAGGAATAAAAGAGCTTATGGGGTCGGAGAAGCGAAATAAAGCAAAATAACATAAGAGATGACATTACCTTTAAATTGGGTAACTCTCCTTAGTTTGAACCAAAATGGTTTCTTGAAGATATTTTGTCTAAGGTAAGGCTTCTATGATGAATATAGGGTTGTGGAGAGATAAAATTAGAAGGTTTTGGACAATCTAATGGCTTGAGAGTTCTGGTTAAGAGGGTAGATCTGGGGGCCTTTTATAAGAGGGAGGATGGGCACTCTTGGAGAGTCATGAAATGTTACTTTATTATAAAATGAGTTTCTATTTTTAAAGGTCCCACAATTATATATTTTCAGGATAAGGTGATAAGGGTTCGAAATCCCCCCATAAAATGGGATTTTTTTCATGTGTACGTCTTAGATTTAACATTATCTTTTCATTTTATTTAAATCATTCATTAATGAGGTAATCACTACATAATCATGGTGTCATAAATAATTTTAATTATTTAGTTTCTAAAAATTATAAAAAAAAATACAATGATGTAGGAAAAAATATTATCTTTACAATGAATATTTATAGTCTAAGATATCAATTATTTAGACATGAATAAATTTTTTTTACTTAGGTGATACATACTTTTGTTATATTTAACATTCTTTAAAAATAAAAAGATAAAATGTCACTATCAAACAAAAGTGATTCCATGGGGTCCCTAATTTGGAACAAGGAATCCCATGGTCTGCCATGAAAGAAATAGTAGAATTTGGACACATTTTGGTGTCATTTTATATTATTATGATATTATTTCATTACCCTTAACTACCCGATTACTAATTAATCACGATAATTAAAGATAAATACTGTAATCACTATTCATAATGTCCAAAAACAAGAGTCTTAATTAAATAATTTAGAAATTTTAATTCCAAATATGGAATCAATTTTACAAAATTAGAAACACAGAAATTATAGTAATTAATTTAAAAATTATTCCTGTTGTCAAAACAAATAGGGGGTTTTTTTAGAAACAATATATATCAAAAGTTTCACACTTGTTTATGCCCAATTCTAAAGTGATATTAATTAAAATGACCAAAAATCGATTAAATGGTAAAAATATATTCTAATTAAACATTAAACCCAACTAAAAGGACATTCTATACATATAATTAAATTAGATGAAAAAGTAGTTTTGATGAAAAATGCAGTGTTTTTCACTCTTCATTAAAAAATAAACATTGACAGACTAATACAAAAAAATTTTCCAATGTAAATTTCAATTCCTCATTTCTAATGAATAAGTTTACTTTGACAAATAGAGATTATAAAATTGTCAAAATATTGATTTAAAAATGGTTCTCCATCAAAAGGTGGTAAAATATTATTTTAAAAATATTTGAGAATTCTATGATTAAGATTGGATTTATTCCCATTTTAATCCTATAAAACACTATCTAATTCACAAATAGAAATATATATGAAAATAGACAATTATTTACTTATTGGGGATGTTAAATATATATTCATTAAATCCCTTATTATTATGATCAATGATATTTCGAAAGAATAAAAAAACTAATAATACATTTTGGAGGTCGTCATCCACATATACTGATAGCTAAAAAATTATTTTCATGTCATATATGTTAAAAATCATTCTGTTCTTTCGTTTGTAAAAAGAAAAATTTAACACATACAAAAAAATTTAAAGAATAATTTTATTATTATTTTTTAAATATAAAATTGTGAAAATTCCATTTATAATTTATTTTATAACAGTTAAAATATTTCTTCAAAAGTTTAAAAAAATATAGAAATATAAGAAAATTATTATTTACTATTTGGAAAAAATGATCATTTAAATAAAATAATATTCAATTATATTGAGTTCGTAATGTGAGGAAAATGAAAATGAAAATTTTAAATTATAATAACAACCATATGAGTGGAAAATTAATTTATTTTATTATATAATGATAAATTAATTTTCCTAATGGGGAAAAAATCCTAAAAATTGATATTAATGGTGAGATTGTGAAATAAATCGTTACATATGTTCATATTTCATTTATATGGGTAAAAAATATAATAAATATATGAATATTGTAAATTTATAATAGAACTATACTCACATATTTAATAGAAGTTATTAATTATTTATAATCTATCAAACACAATTATTAAACATTTGTTTGTTAAAATCACAGTTTTGGTTCATAATCTCTTTATTATTCATTATTTTTTGTATTATGGTTGTTATGTATAGACAATGACCATGGTTACATCATCTAAATAATACAAATATTTATGTAAATATCATCTACATTTATTAAATAATTATTTTTAGTCAACCATAAATATAGATATAGAAAAAAGTAATTGCCTCATTCTTGGAGAAGGTATGTCATACACATACATTAACACTATTTTTAACTTCTTGATAGATATAATAATAATTAAAGTACTAAATGAATCACTAATATAGAATAATTTCTTATAATATAGATCATTTATATTCATTAAATATCTTCTAATTAAGATCATTGGAATGTGGAAATATTATAAAATGACAATAAATTATGTAGGTTATCTTCCACACGTACAGATAACAAAAAAATTATGTTTATGTCATATATTTAAAAAAAATTACTTTTTCACTTTTAGAAAGAGAAAAAAGTACCAAATTAAAATAACAAAAAAGAAGAATTTTGTAATTTGTATGAAAAAAGGTGATAATTTCATTAATACATCATTGTATAACTATAAGAACTCGTTTCTTATTCTTGAGGTATGGGTTTCTTATTTTCCGTTTACCTTATGTTTTTTAGAAAATAAGGAAAATGGGGAAAAATCTTAAATTTTGTGGGTACACGTCGTGTACTTTTCCACACACCGTGTACTTTGGTCATGTAGGATGAGTACACAGGGCGTGTAGGCCAGTTGGAGATGAAGGGTGTAAAAATCGAATACAGACCGTGTACTAGGTATTTACACGTCATGTAATCAGTCGACAGGTGAACAGTAAGGCGGCAGAGGCAGCTTCTAGCTAGGCGACAGTACACACCGTGTATTCCGAAATACACATCGTGTACTCACGTCGGTATGTGAATAGTTTGGCGGTAAAAAGTATCTATCAGAGGAATAGTTAAATTAGAAAAGTACCTGTCGTGTAGTTTTTTTGTGCTTAAAACGTGCAGTACCCTCCTCATTTGGTAGAGGAGGCTTTGGGTCCGTTTGAATATCGGGAGGATGGCTGAAGCTTTGGAGATCTCCCGACCACACCTCGAGAACCAGATTTTTGTGCCATCAATCTCCATTAAGCCACCCGGGTAAGTCCTTCCTTCCCCTTGAGTAGTTTTTGCCAATTTTTTCCCGAGGAAAAGTTATTTGAAGTTGAATATTTGAGCGTGTATCCTAGATCTACGTCGTTCACGGGCGTTCCAAGAGGCTTCATTCACGTATACCGGTCAGGGGTGATCGAGGTAGGTGGAGGATGTTTATTCTCAACTGTTTTATTGAAATTGTGTAATGTTGTGCTACACACCCATGGTTGGGGTGTCATATGGATGAGGCCTTTGCTGAAAGATATATAGAATTAGATATAAAATATGTTTATAAGTTAAAAATGTTCTTTGGGATCATTTCTTGGATCCAGGACCACCCAAGGGTTGTGTTCTTCTATTTAACCATTTGGCCAGGATACCCTAGAGTATGCCGTGATTTATCTGGCTTGAGTTTTCTAGAGAGAAACTATATATAATTTCTTGCTTATATGTTGTGCTCGGCCCGATTTCTTGTTTAACCAGAGGTCAAGTGTTTTGTTTGGCCTAAGGGAAACTGTTTCATTTATCATGAGGGAAATGTTTCATATGCCTGAGGGAAGTTGTTTCTATTCCTGAGGTCATTATCTCATATTCCTGAGGTCCATATTTTTTTTTCCTGAGAGCAATCTCCTAGGAGCGTTATTCTGATTTGCTCGAGGGCGTTGTTCTGTTAGCCTGTGGGAAAGATTCTGATTAACTGAGCATAAGGTTTGGCATGTCTGAGGACACTGTTTAATTCATATATTCGCTGTGGTGATTTTAGATGTTGTACTTTCCAAGCTGAAGAACAATCATGGAGGTGATAAGTAATAATGAAAATGGCAATGAAACTAGTAGAGATAGATACTTTATAGTACTTACTAGTTTACTGCATTTACTTTTGCACACTGTTGTTTCATATTTTCAGTAATAGTTGGGCACGACCCTGTGGTGGGTACCTATTGGGATTTATTTCTCACACCATGTTTGGGTCATGTATTCATCCCAAACAGAATATATTGCTACACGTGTTGATAGGGGAAACAGTCATTATACAGGTACATGATTGTAGGAGAGGAGTGGGAGAGCATGAGACCGAGCTTAGGATTGCAATGGTGCTACGTTCTGTTTACTTTTCTTATTTGTTTCACTGTACCTTATACTGTGAGTTGTATTGTATTGTATTGTATTGTAGTGTATCCTGTTCCGGATGATTTCATAGAATTAGTGACATGTTGCATCTTTATATATATGATTGATGGTTCTCTTTTACTCAAGTTATCCCTTTCAGTTGTATATTGTTTACTACTACCACTGTTGTATGTTATTTATATTTTCCACTGTGCCACACTTTGACAAATGATGGCATAGTTTCTCCACTATAAGACTTGGGCACTCGCTGCTAGTTGGAATCCACTTTCGTTTGGGAAAATGTGCTTGAGGACATTGACCAACCGGGTTCAGGGCACCCGTTGAGTGGCACCCAGATCTGGGACGTTACAAAGTGGTATCAGAGGGGTTTTTTTCTTTGACATAGTGTTTGGATCCTTAGTTAGGGATATGATTGACATGGTAGTTGGGAATAAGATGTGCCCGGAAGTAGCTAACCATTGTATAGGGAAAAGATATTCTACCTCGTTTATTGGAATTTTTCTAATTTTTCACTTTTACAGTTGATTTGATTTTCTCTGTTTGGTGAAGAACTTGTTGTGTGCTATTTAAATGTTATATTTGGGTTATATTTAGTTGCAACCTGATGAGATGAGGGTATGCCATCTCAGGCATCATTTAGGCACATTCTAGAAATCACATTTCATGCATTCCTTCCATGACATATAGGTGCATTAGAAATTGCATGTTGTTGTGATAGTTATTTTACTAGAAAATCTTATTGTTGTGATAACTGATTTGATAAATACCTGCTATTTGATAGGGTATTGTTGTGTGATTTTGTTGATAGGATGAACGCCAAACATTGGTTTTTGGAGAGTATGTCCTCTCAATAACCAGAATTGGGTGGATCATTGACCTGTTTACTTTTTTATAACATGTGTAAAATTTCATACATTGATTCATGGGGAGTATGGGCCCTCACAGATTGGAATTTTGCACCTAGACGTTTGTTTTATTGTGTTTCTGGGTTCCAGAGTAGTTTCTAAGGCATACTGTCCAGAAAACTCAGTTTAAACGTCATGTAGTTCTATGGACACACACCGTGTGTTCTTCTTTCAGGAAGAAATGAAACCTTTTTAAGTACATGCCATGTACCCTCAGTACACGCCGTGCAGTCTCTTCCAATGTCATAGACCGTGTGGGCAGGGACATGGGGTACGGAATGGATTGAGGAATCATGTCGTGTATCAGTTGTACACGTTGTGTAGTTTTGACCCAGTGTCCGCCTGTTTAACTAACAACATAGACAGAGGAAACCATAAGACATACACGACGTGTGTACCTTGAACCCACCGTGTTGTCTGAAACAGGTACCCGGTCATGTCACAAAAAACACGGGTTAGTGTTATCTTCCCTAGTACATGTCGCGCCTGCTTGGAACATGTCATGTAGTGTTAGCCGTGTAGCCGGCCATGTAGCACGAAACACAAGTCAGCATGGGGCTTCTTTAAACACTGCGTGTATTTTTTAAACACACCGTGTAGTGTCACTTGGGTAAACAGACCGTGTCACGAACAACATGGGCTGGTGGAAGCCAATAAGGTATATACTGTGTGCTTGTTGGACACGCCGTGTAGTTTGGTTTTATGAGAGCCTTGTGCCTTAGTCGTATAGAAGGACTTGGTATGGGAAGGAGTATTCACGTACATGATGTGTATTCCAAATACACATCGTGTTTTAGGGGTGTTACACGACCACATTTAGCTGGAGTACATGCCCATGTGAATGGCTTGTGAGAACACGCCATGTAGTTTTAATACATGCCATGTAGTATTGTTTTATAAATCTTGAATGCTTTCTCTCCCTTGTTCCCTTATTTGTCTTCTAGTTTTCATCCTCTGATAAATCATGATCTAAGGTGTGCTTTGACCTTGTAGAGTCATGTCCCCAAGACGACTGCCAGTTGTTTTCCAAGAGAGCGGCAATGAGTATACTCTTGGGATGGTGGGCCATGGGCTACTAGTGGATCTTCCAGTAGAGCCAGATGTGGCGCCAACCATTATACCAGATACAGACGTGGATTCACAGTTCCGTGAAGGCTTCATGCGTTTCATGCAGACCATTCAGGGAGCACCGCATGCTACCACATCTATGGCATAACAAACACGTATATTCCAGTAGTAGAATCTACCTACATTTTCAGGGGATGGTGGAACACAGGCTGCGGAGTCTTGGATGGGGTCTATGCAGACTATTTTCGAGCATCTAGAGATGCCTCCAAGGCGGAGGGTCATGCTCACTACATACATGATACATGATTTCCCCAAGAGATGGCATGATGTTACCACCCAGTCTGAGCATCACCATGACATGGCATGGGAATATTTTCAGGCAGCATTCTATGACTTCTTCTTCCTGGAGATGCTGAGGTCAGATTGAGATCAAGAGTTCATGAATCTGCAGTAGGGTTCCATGTCCGTGATGGATGACTCTGATCTCTTCACTGAGCTTTAACGTTTTTTACCCATTCTAGTTGGGGATAATGTGTTGACGACAAGTCACTTTGAAGATGGATTTTGATATGACATCCGACCGCTGGTAACCTTTTTCAAGTTGCCTACAGTAAATGATAATTTGAACCAGCCACTGATTACTAAGCGGAACCTGCAGGAATCTAGTGGTGTGTTCCATGGAAGTTTGGCAGCAGTTACTGTTACTATTTCATCTGGTAAGAGGAAGAGGTAGATGGATATCTCTTACAGTTGTAGTACTAGCCAGAAGAATTCTACAGGTGGCCTGGTGATTTTCTACCAGTGTGGTAGAGAGGGGCACAACCAACCTTAGTGTCCCCAATACCCAGTGGAGTGCCGGGATTGTGGCAAGATTGGTCACCTGCAGCGCTTTTTCAAGGTGTTTCTACCAGTGGCTAGTGAGAGGGGTTCTGGGTAGACTCTATGTCCGGGAGCTGGACCAACAGCTTCTTACCTGTCGGGAAACATGAATACGTTAGGGCGTACAGGTATAGTTGGTGGTCGTGGCCATGGTAGCCAGACACTAGGATAACATAGGCAGTAGGGTGGGTTAGATCATGGTATCCAAGCGGTGTCGCAGGGACGCAGCACTAGGGCAGGCATATGTAGTGCAATAAACACAACATAAGCAGGATCCTGGACCATCTACTGTTATAGGTACTATTCTAGTTCCTTCTATTTTATCTCCAATACTTTTTGATATGGGTGCTACAAATAGTTTTATATATGTGCCCTCCATGGAGTTCCTTGGGATCTGTGTTTCTTTTTCTTCTGATGTGATGATGCTAGACACTCCGTTTAGGACTAGGACGGCAGGTGTGCGTCATTGCAAGGAGTTCCCCCTTGAGGTTGGTGGGTGTCACTTCCTATGGGACCTCTATGAATTAGAGATGAAAAGTTATGATTTCATTATCAGGATGGAATGGTTTGAACCCTACAAAGCCTTTTTGTATTTCAATCAACATAGGGTGAGGTGCACGTCACCAGAGGGCGAAGAGTTTCTATGCAAGGGCGAATGGGATGTTTAGCCGAGCCGAGATGGACATGAGCATCGTGGGCGAGGTGGAGTCATATCCCAGATTGCGAGTTTATATATGGATGACTAGGGGAATTGTCAGAAGGATTTTCCTCTTGTCGTTGATCGTTTAGGGGATGTCTTCCCGAATAACTTTTCAGGTCTTCCTCTAGAGCGAGAGGTGGATTTATCTATTGATCTTATGCAAGGATCGGTACCGTTGTTCATTCCTCCTTATCGGATAGCTACACCTGTGTTGCAGGAGATCAAGAGGCAGATAGAGGAGTTACAGGAAAAGTGTTTCATCCAACCAAGTACTTCTCCATGGGGTTATCTAGTCCACTTTATGAAGAAGGCAGAAGGTACCCTCATAATCTATATGGATTATTGGAAGTTGAACTTGTTGATGGTTAAGAACTGATATCCCTCTTCGAGGATCGATGATCTCTTTGATCAACTTCGGGGAGAAAAAGTGTTCTCGAAGATTTATGTGAGATTCAGATATCATCAGTTGATCATTAGACCATATGATATACCTCTCACAACCTTTAGGAGCAAGTATGGTCTATATGAATACTTGGTGGTGTTGTTCAGACTCATGAACGCGCCATCAGTTTTCATAGCTCTATTGAGTCGTGTGTTCTACCCTTGTCTATATTTTTTTGTGGTAGTTTTCGTTGATGATATCATGGTGTACTCTCACACTCGACACGACCATTCCACCCATCTTGAGATCGTATTGAGTACACTGAGAGAGCATCAAATATATGCTAAGCTCTCAAAGTGCCACTTTTGGATGGACCATATTCACTTCTTGGGTCATGTTATCTCAGAGGTGGGGGTTGTGGTAGACCCAGAGAAAGTGAGAGCAGTAGTTTCCTGGGAGCATCATAATAACGTGTTTGAAATACTGTGTTTCTTGGGGATTTCTAGTTACTACAGGCTTTTTATATAGTAAGTCTCTTGCTTAGAAGAACCATTTACGGGATTGACTAAGAAGGGTGTGAAGTTGGTTTGGTCAGAATCTTGTGAGACAACCTTTCAGGAGATGAAGGGTAGGTTGACATCAGCACCAATCTTGATACTTCCAGAGAAATGGAAGAGCTATACAGTTTACTGTGATGCATCAGGTATTGTACTGGGAGAAGTGTTGATGCAGGGAAATCAAGTTGTTGCATACGAGTCTCGGCAGTTGAAGCCCCATGAGAGAAATTACCTGACACATGACCTCGAGTTGGATTTAGTTATTCTTGCGTTGCACTATTGGAGACATTATCTCTTAGAAGTACATTTTGTGGTGTTAATAGACCACAAATGTCTCAATTACATATTTACTAAGCATGAATTGAATTTGAGATAGTGAAGGTGGGTTGAATACCTTCAGTCCTTTGACTTTGAGCTTACCCATACACCTGGTAAGGGTGACACAGTTGCTGATGCACTGAGCAGACAGACTCAGATACATGCAGTTCATGAGGACAGTTATGAGTGGAAGCATATGACTTTGTTCTCTGAGATGAATTTGGAGGTTCATGATAGTCAGGGAAAAAACTATATTTCATCCTTAGCTATGACTTCTACCCTCCGGTATAGAGTGAGGGTGAGACAGCTATCAGATTCAGAAGACCTAGTTCTGTGGGATTCAGTGGCATGTGAGGACCCTCCTCTTTATTGGATGATAGGTGATGATGAGGTACTGTGTTTACATGGACGAGTATGGGTTCCATAAGATATATGTGAGGCACTGATGTGGGAATTTCATGCTTCAGCTTGGGTAGGGCATCCCAGAGTTACCATGATGTACCGTGACATGAGACGTCAGTACTGGTGGTCGGGTATTAAGAGAGACGTAGCTAGTTTTCTTATTAGATGTTCCACCTGTCAGCAGGTGAGGGCAGTGCAATAGAGGCCATCCAAAATGAAATAGCAGTTACTCATTCTGGAATGGAAATGGGATGATGTCGCGATGTATTTCATGACCTCGTTTCTGAGGTCACCATGATTAAATGATGTCATGTGGGTTGTTGTGGACAGACTCACAATGGTAGCTCAATTTTTGCCGATCAAGGATACCTTCGGTGTTGAAGATCTCGAGAAGTTGGATATCTGTGAGCTTGTATGTCTTCATGGGGTCCATCATTCTATCATTTCAGATAGTGATGTCCACTTTCCCTCTCATTTTTGGAAGAGTTTTTAGAGGGAAGTGGGTACACAGGTCCTTCTGGGCACATCATACCACCCTCAGACCGATGGCCAGTCATAGCATATGATTCAGGTGCATGAGGAGATGCTATGTGCATGCATCCTAGACTTTTAGGGAAAATTGGAGAAGCATATACCCCTAGTTGAGTTTTTCCTATAATAATAGTTTTTAGGTAACTATTGGGATGGCACCTTATGAGGTTTATTTGTAGGACATGATGATAACCGTTGTGCTGGTTGGAGGTAGGTGAGGCAGCTTTACTGGGACCACATCTCATACAGGAGACGTCTGAGTAAGTCCAGTTGATCCTGAAGCAGATGGCTACCACATAGTCTCACCAGAAATATTATGCTGATCACCACAAATGACCCTTAGAGTTCATGGCCGGGGATCAGGTTTTCTTGCATGTTTCACCAAGGTTGGGGCACAGGTAGATCAGGAGATAGGATAAACTTTCACCTAGGTATGTCAGGCCATTTGTTGTTCTGTAGATAGTTGGCATGGTTGCCTATCGGATGTAGTTACCATAGAGGTACCGGTCCATGCAAGACGTCTTCCATGTATCTTAGATGCGCCTTTATAATTAAGACCCATCTCACGTCCTTCATCTTAGAGGAGGTCGAGCATCATGTTGATTCATCATTTGAGGAGAATCTTATTCGTATTGTTGATATGAGCATGAAAGATCTCTGAGGCAATTCAGTTCCTCTTTTATGGGTGCTATGGCATCATGGCTGAGTGCAGGACAATACCTGGGAGTGGGAGATCGAAGTACATGCTCAGTGGCTAGAGTTGTTCTGAGCCTTAAGGGAAATTTGGGGAGAAATTTCTTTAAGGGGGATGTTTTTAAGAACATGGTTCTTATTCTTGAGGTACGAGTTTCTTCTTTTCCCTTTTCCTTAGTTGTTTTTGAGAAAATAAGGAAAATTGCGAAAAATCAAAAATTTTGTGGGTACACGCCATGTACTTTTCCACACACCATTTACATTGGCCATATGGGATTAGTACGTAGGGCGTGTAGGCATGTCGGTGATGAAGTGTGTAAAAACCGACTGCATGTCGTGTACTAGGTATTTTCACACCATGTAATCAGTCGGAAGGTGAATAGTAATACGATAGTGGCAGCTTCTAGTTGAGTGACAGTACACGCCATGTATTCCGAAATACACGTCGTTTAGTCATGTCGGCATGTGAATAGTTCGGTGGTAAAAAGTACCCACCAGAGCAACAGTTAAATGAGAAAATTAAACACCATATACATGAGAGTACACACATTTCAGTTTGTTTTTTGCGCTTAAAACAGGCAGTAGCCTTCTCATTTGGTAGAGGAGGCTATGGGTCTGTTTGGATCTCTAGAGGATGGCTGGAGCTTTGGCGATCTCCAGACCGCACACTGGAAAACCAATTCATGTGCCGTTGATCTCCTTTGAGCCGCACAGGTAAGTCCATCCATTCATTGAGTAGTACGTTACAATTATTTCTGGAGGGAATGTTATCTGAGGTTGAATGTGTGAGTGTTTATCCTAAATCTATGTCGTTCAAGGGCGTCTCAGGAGGCGTTGTTCATGTATACCGATTAGGGGTGATCGTGGTAGGTGGTCTGATGGTTATTCTCAACTGTTGTTTTGAAATTGTGTACTGTTGTGCTACACACCCATGGATGGGGTGTCTTATGGGTGAGGCCTTTGTTGAAAGATATATAGAATTTCAAAGATAATCTGTTGAGAAGTTAGAACTGTTGTTTGGGATCATTGCTTGGATCCAGGACCACCCCGGGGGTGTGTTCCTCTATTTAGCCATTTGGCCAGGATTCCCGAGGGTATATCGTGATTTATCATGCTTGATTTTTCTCAAGATAAAATGTATATAATTTCTTTCTTATGTGTTGGGATCATCCGGGTTGCATGTTTAGCCTATGGGAAAGTGTTTTGATCAGCCTGAGGTAAATTGTTTCATTTAGCCTGAGGGAAATGTTTCATATGCCTGCGGGTAGTTGTTTCTACGCCTTAGGGAGTTCTAACGTATGCCTGGTGGAAATATTCGTTATGCAGAAGGGAAATCGCCTGAGGGCATGATTATGATTTTCCTGAGGGCGTGGTTCTGTTAGCATGATCTCAAGATTCTGATTACCCGAGGGTATGGTTTGGAATGTCTGAGGAAATTGTTTAATTCATATATTCATTGTGGTGATTTTAGATGTTGTACCTACCAAGATGAAGCACGAGCTTGGAGGTGATAAGTAATAATTAAAATGGAAATGAACCTGGTAGTGATAGTTACTTTTGAGTACTTAGTAGTTTTCTGAAATTACTTTTACACACTGTTGTTGCATATTTTCACTAATAGTTGGGCACATGCCTTTGGTTGGTCCCTACTGGGATTTATTTCTAACACCCTGTTTGGGTCATGTCTTCATCCCAAAGAGACTATATTGTTGCAGGTGTTGATAGGGGAAAGGATCCTTATACAGTTATAGGATGGTAGTATAAGAATAGGAGAGCATCAGACCAAGCTTAGGCTTGGGATGATACTACATTCTTTTTACTCTACTTATTCGTTTCTCTATACCTTATACTTTGAGTTGTATTGTACTATATTGTAGTGTATCCTTTTCTGGATTCTTTCATTGAATTAGTGACATGCTTCATCATTATATATACGACTACTGGTTCTCTTTTACTCCAGTTATCACTTTCAGATGTATATTTTTTACTGCTTCCGTTGATGTATGTTATTTATCTATTCCTCTACGCTACATTATAACAAATCTGGGCATAGTTTCCCCACTATCAGACCTAGGATCTCTCTACTAGTCGGCAGCCTCTAGCGTTTGGGGAAATGCCCTTGAGGTCATGTGACCAAGAGGCTTCAGGGTACCCATTGGGTGGAACCCGGATCCGGGACGTTACAATAACAGTTTAAAAATTTCTACAAAAGTTTTGACAAAATATGGAAATGGGAGAATATGAATCATGAAAAGGTAGAAAAGAATCCTTTTACATAAAATATTATTCATTTATATTGAGTAAGTAATGTAAGGAAAATGAAAATGAAATTTAAATTTATAGAAACAACCATTGGATAAGAAAATAAATTTATTTTATTATAAAATTATAAATTAATATCCCATGTGGAGACAAAATCCTAAACAATCATGAATAATAATGAGATTATGAAATAAACCATTACCTTTGTTTATATTTAATTTATATGTGTACAAAAATTATAATAAATATAGGGTAATTATAAACATATTATTGAATAGTACTCAAATATTTAATATAAGTTATTAATTATTTATAATCTATTAACACCTATTGTTTAAAAATTATTTTCTAAAATCACAGTTCTGGTTGATAACTACTTCATTTTTCAATATGTTTTGGTTTAGCTATTGTATTTCATGTAAAGTGACCAGGGGTAAATCATCTGATTAATGAAAATAATTATATAAATATCATTTAAATTCATTATATAAATATTTTTAGTCATCCATAAGTATAGAGATAGAAAAAATTAATTACATCCTTCTTGAAGAAGGTAAGTCATACATATATATGAAAAATATTTCTAAATTCTTGGTAAATGTAACAATAATAAAAGTAAAAAATTATTCACCAATCTAGAAATTTTTTTATAATATAGATCATATGTATTCATTAAATATCTTCTTATTAAGATCAATGATATATAGAAACAATAAACAAATTATAAGACATTATGGAGGTTTTCGTCCACACATATGGACAATTGATGTTATATTTTTTCAATGGATTTGAAGGGTATAATATTGATATGATATTAGAAATAAAAAATCTTTTTATTTAATTACTATAATATATAAACATTTTACCCATAATTATATTTGATCACAAAATATTTTTTTCAAAATTGAATTGCATCACCACAAGTAGATGGTAAGGAATACATACAAATGAGCACTACATTCACATTCAATTTGCAAGATGTGGGGATGTATATTGGTCATTTTAAAAAATAAGATTTAAAAATATATAATAATTTATTTTATATTCAATATATTAATACAATGTTAAAAATAAGTAAAAATAAAAGGGATCAGTTAAGATGATTACCATTTCTTTTAATGAACTCATTTAGATCTCCTCATAAGGATCATAGGGTTAAAATTTTCTGAATACCATATCCTATACAATTTTTCTATATGTTTTTATTATAGAATATGGTAGTGTATGGTCGATATATAATTCTACAAGTTGTAAAAATAATTGATTAAAAGTGTTTTCCATTTATAAGGTTGGAAAATAAGAAACTAAGAATTTCATATAAAAAATAAAATATAATAAATATATTCACTAGAATCATTCATCCAAATAGAATTTTTCTCTAAAAAGGTATTATGAGATTTAAATTCCATGATCCAATGAAATTTAAATATGTTATGGAATCATTTGAAACTAAATATTTTTTATTAACCTCCTTAATAAAAAGTCTTTACCAAAATTACATTGATAACTAAATTGAATATTTAATGGTTATTGATGATTCCATAAATAGTCAAGTTACTGATATATATATCATGATTGATATTTTCAATAATATTACTATATCATAGATGAAAATGAATTTTTTATCCATTTTAAATAATGAAATTATATATTATTTTTATCAAATATAATTTATTTTGATTTGGTACCGATTCATTTAATTTCTCTTTAATTATAACCATACAACGATTGATTTAAAAAATTTACTCTTAAATAATACTATTATTTTATATTCATCTATAATATCCATATAATAGTAACTCTTTAAAAATATTGTTATTTTATTATTTCTACGATCATTTATTTTATTTATCTATTAATTGATGAAGTATTTTTTATGTGTTGAAAAATATTTTTAGGTCTTTATATAATTACTAAAAATTACTAATAATATAAAAGAATGAAATAAATTTCATTCTTATAAAATTTTATATTATAATTCATTCACAAAATCATGTATCCCTATGTGAATATAGAAAATATTTTAAAATTTAAAATTGTGAAATTTTGTAATTTTCATTGAATTAAATATTTTTTTTCATCTTCTTGGACATGTATCCCGAAAAAATATAATGTTCAATATTATGGTGATAAGGTAAGAATTTCATTCATCTAATAATAATTAATATCTAAAATTCTGACGATAACATTTTATTTTAACCAGGGTTATCATTATTTATCCTTTAGTGTGGTGATAGATTTAACCATAATTACTATTCTTAATGAAAAAGGGGACTATATACAAAAAATAAACCACTTTATTAAAATATCAGTTATCTATTTCTCATGTTTCAATATCTATAAGGGGAAGAAATTAATTTTAAAATTATTGTAAAAAATAAGAGAAAAAAATATTTTTGGGAGAATACAAATTTTATCTATAAACTGTATTTATTATTATATCATGAATAGTAAAATTATATATAAATGTTAAAAAAAAATTAATATGTAAAATATAAATTCAATTACAAAAAATAACTAATATTTATAAAATTTATTTATTAAGAAACAAAATTTCCACAAAAACCGAGGTTTTCATAAAAAATAACAGTTTTCCCTCAAATGTAATTTATTTTTATTGTGAATTAATTGGTAACTAATAAACCGATCTTATACATGTATAGAAAATAATGTTTTCTTAATATAATTGGACATATTGGTACATATTAATTTTAATGGTTATGTTATGAAATTTTAATTTAAAAAATATTGTAGTTGTAAATAACTCTTCCTTTAAACTGAATTCTATGTATAAAAAAATAAATTTGATAAATTAAATTAATTTTAAAAAATATGTCATAATATCTAAATGTGTTATAATAGGTCCCCAAAAATATTCATTTGTGATATGAATTCCACCTATATGATATTCCATCTAGTGAGGTACATGATCCTCTACCTACAGATGAGATAAAGATAGTGCCCCCACATACATAGGGAAAATGATCAGCTATTTTTGGAGTTTGTATCACCCTTTTCTAATGATATTGGATTGTGTGAAGGGTTTTATTATGAACTAATGATTATCTCCCCCAAACACAAAAACAAAATTTATAGTCCTGAACCATTATTCTAGTGAGGTTACTTATCTATCATGACATATATAGTTCAACTTCTTGATGTGGGGTACGATTTTGATAGACCACATGTTATGATGTTCCCTTCATATATGGGAGATTTTAAACATTGGGATGTCAATATACATTGATTTTTTGGTAGTATAATAGTTGGAGAGAATGAACAGATCAAATTGATAGGTACTGGTGATTCCTTAGACACCATCTTCTTTAACTTCAATACATTATGTATGAGGGGATAATAAATTTAAGATTTTTGGAATATTCCATGTTCCAATATTCCATATTATCTAATGTATGATTATATTCATGGATTTTAGTTGTGATAATTATGGATTATTTTTATCCATAAGTCTTATATTTATTTAACATATCTAGATTATCCTTTAATGAAAATATTTTGTTTACTACCTTATATTAGTGATTTTGAGATTATAGTTTACGTGGTTTTGGGTATTTCTACTGATTATATTTGTATGAACCTAGATCTTCATTCAGGTATAGATCTTGTTTCCTGGTTTCCTTGAGGAAAAGTAGAGTGTTTTGAAATTTTAAGAGTATAAATCATGTACTTATGAGTATAAAATATGCAACCTTTTACCACATACAACCGTGTATTGGGCATGTAATGGCCGAGATATGGAAACGTGGGGTGATGTGGCATACCTCTAATTTTGGGGGTCAGTTGAGGAGAATACATGGAGTTTTCATTAATAATAGAAGCATTTTAATTTTTATTTTATTTCAATAAACGGTTCGGGGTCACGTCTCATTCTGAGATTTGTCTTCTTTTATCCCAGTCTGATCAAGAAGCAACCCTGGGTGATGATTCTTCTCTGACTAACTGATCAATGGTCCATCCTCTGAATTACGTCCCATCGAATGATTTGGAATCACATAAGTGCGTTATTCAATCTTCTAGATCCTCCTCTCTTGATTTTTCATTTTTTGTGACATAACCTTAGTAGATTGTTCATTATGTTTTTGTTGACCTTCCATGTTCTAGGTTGATTCAATTGTTCAAGACCGAAAATATCGATTATACAAGGTTGAGGGAGGTGGTTTGTGCTTTTTCATAGATATCTTTTAGTTATATGTTCAAAAGTTCCCAATACCCTATTTTAGGGTATTCCGTGTTTATGTAATTTAATCCTAATAATTCCATCTATACATTTTTATCTTGAGTAGGGGTGTTTGAGTAATTATGGGGTTTAATACCTTTCTAGGTATGTGTTTTCCCATATTTTTTGATTTTGGTTGTTTGGTCTAGAACTTCCTTTAATGCTTTTTTTTCTTTTTATTCATAGTACTGTTATTATAGAGTTTATATTATATGACATTCATGTGATATGATTTGTATTTTTTTAGTCATGTATCCTTATTTGAGTTTTACATTGGATCCAGATATTGTTGTGCACGATTATATTATACTGTGTTTTGGGAACCTGATATAGTGAGACTATAGGGGGAATGGATGTTGAGGGATTCCACAGAATGTCTCTTATGTTTTTCACCTTGCGAGACCATAGGGGGGATAGATGTGAGTGGTCCCTCAGAGTGTCTACAGTTCCCCACTGCGAGACCATGAGGGGAACTGGATGTCGAGTACTTCCTCGGAGAGTTTATAGTTTACTGTTACAAGAACACATAGGAAATTTATGGTTAGTACGTTCTCAGAGAGTCATTTTCTAAGTTGAAATAGAGGGTTTAGACTATGAGTACATCCCGTAGGGTTTATTTGGTTTCATTCGTTAAATTTAATTAATAAATTTATACTAATTTGGTTGAAACTGTGGGACTGTTTACTATTGAGTACTTCCTTTTTCATTACTTATTTTTACATTTTTTACATATTATATAAATATTCAATAATTGTTAGTCAAATATGATTGTATGGTTGGCTACTAAGATTCATCTCACACCCTGTTTGTATTATGATATTAGTCCCATATATATTATATTGCTTCCAGTATAGATATGGGAAAGTGCTCTTCTACTTCTGGTACTTGATTGTTGTGGAGTAGGAGAGAAAGGGACCAGGCTGAGGCATGCGATGCTACTGTGGTTTACACGTTTTCATTGATCTTTGGTTTAGTATTATATTTCTACATTGTGACTTGTTTGTATTCTTTCCAAAAAATACATGACATGCATTATTTATATATGTCCTAATGTTTTTTATTTACTTTCAGTCTTCCATTGTTTATTTATTGTATGGTATTACTACATCCTCAACTATTTATTATTTGTTTTTGTTGTGTTACTCTTTCAATGAGAGAATATTTTCTCTATTATCACACAAATTCCATCGCTTCTAGTAAGATGCCTCTGGTGTTTTTGGAAATTCACATGTGGTCATGTGACCAACCGGGTATGGGGCACATGTGGGAGGCACTCAGAACCAGGAAATTACAATGTTGTATAAGAGGGTTTCTTTTCTTCTCAAATTACTATTTGGATCCAATAAAAAGGGATATGAATGAATAGGTAGTTTGTAATAAGTATTTACAAAGAGTATCTTTCTCATTTATAGTGAAAAGACAATATTCCCAAATTATTTCAATTTTATGGTTTTTTATTTGTTACAATCGATTAGATTTCAGCATTGGGTTATTCAAATTTTTTTTGCTGTTATAATTAATGTTATTGATGTTAATTTTCTATTATAACCCTGAAAGATGAGTGTATTCCATCTCATTCATCATATAGGTTATTTCTAGAGATCATATGTTATGCATTCATTTCATTCTATTTAGGGTACATTACTGATTGCATGGTGTTGTTATAAATGTCCTTATAAATATACATACTACAATGCTAGATTCCTTGATAGAATACATGCTTTTTGATAGGGTATTTCTTATTGTTTATGGTTTTGTTTGAATGAGTGTGAAAAAATGGTCTTTGAGGTGTTATGGGAACTCATGTATCATAATTTGGTGGATCACGTGTTGCTTGAAATATTATACATGTTATGTCATATGAATATGATGCCATGATTTGATTCGCGGGGAGTATTGACCCTCATGGATCAGAATTTGGAACATTAATCATTATTTCATTGTTTTATGTGTTTCAAAGTAGTTTCTGAGGCTTACAGTCAGGGAGAACCTAGAATACATGGTGTGTATTGATTAATAAACTCCATGTATCCTTCTGTTCGAGAAGGAACTATTTTTCTTAAGTACATACAATTTAATGTATGTACACATTGTGTAGTCCTTAACAGTGTGACTGATTGTGTGGACAGAGTCCTGGGGTTGGAAAATATTTGGTGGAACACATCGTGTTCTTAATGTATAAACCTTGTTTTAGAGACCATGTATTTGTTTTTGTGAATGACGACATTGGTGGATAAAAATAAGTTAGCACACACCATGTCCATCTTGAACATGCCGTCTAGAGTCGAGCGTGAAACTGTGTACGTGACTAATGACACAGGTCGGTAGATTCCTTCTAGTACATGCTGTGTCTGGAAAAAACACACCGTGTAGTCTTATTCTGAGAGAATATTGTGGGTTATCTATGTAGAGGAACTCATGTAGGAGGAAATGATTCATGTACAAGTCGTTCATCTAGGGGAACATGTTGTGTGTATGTGGGTTACACGATCATGGTTTACAGAAGTACACGATAATGTAAAGGCTTAAGCGAACACATCATGTAGGGATAATACATGCCTTGTATCCATGTTTTGAATAACTTGAATGTTTCTTCCTATTATTCCTTTATTTCAGTTTTATTTTATAGTACATGATAATCATGAACTGATTTGTTCTCCTAGGCTTGATGAGTCATGAAACCAAGATGTCCTCTAGTTGTACGGAAGATACAGGGCATAAATCAGACTCTAGACATGGTAGATTAGGGACTACTGACTGATCCTCCTATCATGCATGTGTTGGCATGATCCGTTATTCTGGATATGTGTGTTGATGCAATATTCTGATAAGGCTTTAAGAGGTTCATGCAGACCATCGGGGGAGCACCTCATCCTACCCCTTCTATGGTAGAGTTGTTGCAGGTTTTTTAGTAGCAATATCCTCCCAAATTAATAGGGGAAGGAAGACCTCAATCTTGAGATTCTTTGTTAGAATCCATGTTTTCTATCTTCAAGAACCTAGAGACACCTCCATAGAGGAGGGCAAAAATCTCTACGTATATGATTTAGGATTCTTCCATGAGATGATGGGATGTGATATCACAGGTTTGGTGCCAGCAGGGTACGACTTGGGATGTGTTCCAGTGTACGTTCTATGATTACATCTACCTAAAAACTTTGAGTTATGACCGAACTCGAGTGTTCATGGGTTTTGAGTAGGGTAATCTTTCATTCATAGAGTACTCTTCTCATTTCATAGAGTTATAGCTCCTCACACCCATCCTTGGGGATGATGAGTTATTTCTGGTGAGGAAGTTTGAGGATGGTATCAGTAATGAAATTAGATCTTAGTATAACATCTTCATATTGACATCCATCACTTCTATACTCAACATGGAGCTCATCAGAGAGCATTACCTGAGGGATTCTGGAGCTGTGAGCAAGGGAGGATGGGAATCTAGAGTTGGTACCCCTCTGAATGATTGTAGGAAGTGTCATACGGAGTCTACGCATGATGATACGAGTTGGAGGAATACACTTTTAGGTAGCCAGGTGGTATGCTACCAGTATGGGAAGGGAGGTAATATGAGGAAACATTTCCCGAGAGATCCATTTGAGTTCCGATCTTATGACAAGATGGGTCATCTTCAGCGTTTTGGTCATAGTTTCTCACCAGCAGCTGGTGATAGGTGTTCTGTTTTGACTCCTCAAACTGGAGTAGGACCACCAGTCCCACATCAATCTGGGAACTAGAATTATTTATTTTATTCAATCCCAGGTGGAGGTTGTGGTGGCAGTGGTCATTCACATGGTTTTCAACAGCCATTTAGTGGATCAGCTCAGGAATCACCAACATTTTTACAGGGCTGTGTTGAAGGTCTGGCTTTTGTGATGGAGCATACCCAACAAAATAAGGATCTTAGACCCTCTACATTTATAGGTACAATTATAGATGCCTCGGTTATAGCTTATTCAATTTTTGATATAGGGGATTCCTATAGTTTCATATATATTTTTGTTGTGGAAGGCCTTGGGATATGTATCATTACTTCTGTTGATATCATGATATTGGACACTCTGTTAGGGACTAGAACGGGTAGTGTACATTAGTGAAATTAGTTCCCTCTTGAAGATGGTGGGTGTCACTTCTTATAGGGAATTTATTTCATATTGATGACGGGCTATGATGTAATTTTCATAATAGACTGGATAGTTCCCTATTGGGATACTATTAACAGCTATCATTGTAGGGTGAGATTCACATCGCAAGAGTGAAGTTTTTTTTAAATAAGTGTTAATGGGATTTCCAAGTGAGCAGAGCTGGACCCGACCATCATGGGTTGGGAGGATTTACAGTCCATATTTCTGGTATGTTTCTGGATGACAAGGGAATTTCACAAATGGACTTTCCACCTATGGTTGTTCTTTTCATGGATGTTTTTCACTATGAATTTTAAGGTTTTCCTCTGGTGGGAGAGGTTGAATTTTCTATTAATATTGTGCCAGGATTGGAACCGATGTCTATTCTTCCTTCTAGGATAGATACACTAGAGTTACAGGAGCTCATGTAGTAGTTATATGAGTTACAAGAAAAGGGTTTCATCTGATCCAGTAATTCTCTTTGGGATTTGCCTATATTGTTTGCAAATAGGGTGAATGATACAATCTGAATTTGTGTGGATTATCCAAAGCTGAACCAGATGATGGTCAAGAACTGATATACCATTCCATGGATCGATGAACTATTTTATCAGCTTCGAGGAGACCGTGTGTTCTCAAAGATTTAATTGTGATCCAATTATAATCAGTTTCATGTTATACCATCATATGTAACTTTTCAGATTTTCAGAGCAGGTATGGTCTATACGAGTACAAGGTTATTCCATTCGGTCTTATGAACATGCTAGTAGTTTTCATGGAACTGATGAATTAAGTGTTTCAACCATACGTGGATTCATTTGTAGTGGTCTTTGTAGTGATATATTGGTGTAACCTCACGCTCAACACGACCATAATACCCTTCTTGAGGTCATTTTGAGTACACAATGAGATCATTTGTTATATGATAATCTATAAAAATGACACTTTTGGATGGACCATATTTACATAATGGGTCTTTTTATCTCAAAGACATGAGTGTTAGTAGACACAGAGAATGTGAGGGAAGTATTTTCATGGGAGAATCCAATTACCTAATTTGAGGTACAAAGTTTTCTAGGACCGACTAGTAACTAAAGTCACATTATACAAGACTTTTCACGCATAGTACCACCATTGAAGGGCCAGACTAATAAGGGAGTGAAGTACCTATGGACAGATTCCTTGATTCAGAATTTCAGGAGCTGAATGGGAGGTTGACATCAGCACAAATACAAGTTTTTTTAGATATAGAAAATATTTATACTATTTACCATGATACATAATGTATCGGGATGGGAGAAATCATTATGAAGGTGGTATGAGTCATTGTGTATGGGTCTCAGTAGTTGAGGAAAAATGAGTGGAATTATACAACGCACGATCCCTAGGTTGCTGCAGTTGTTCATGCCATGTGTTGTTGAAAAACATTTCTATTGGGAGAGAATTTTTTGGTATACATGGACCACCAAAGTCTCAAGTATATCTTCACTCACAATGATCAAGATATGAGACAATGAAGGTGGGTTGAATACCATCAGTCCTTTGATTTTGAGCTTGAATGAATACCCAGGATTGGCAACGTAGTGGCAGATGCATTGAGAATATGGTCTCAGATACAGGAAGTTCATGAGGACAGCTATGAGTGGTAGCTTATGGACCTATTCTATGAGATTCATTTGGAGGTGCATGGTGGACATGGGTAGGCTTTTCATTCTTCTGTTGTTATATCCATTACTCTAATAGATTGAGTGATAATGAAGAATCTATCAGATTATAAAGGCCTAGTTATATGAGAGAGCATGTTAGGAGAGGACTATATTCCTTGGAAGACAGTAGGCAAGGATGATATCTTGTGTTTTCATGGGTGTGTATGGGTGTCATCATACATATGAGAGGATATTCTGCTAAATTTTCATTCTTCTGTTTGGGATGTTCATCCTATTGTCCCCATGATGAATAGAGATCTACACCGTCCTTATTGGTGGCCATGAAAGAAGGGATATTTCCTTGGTTTTTTCATGAGATGTTCCACCTGTCAATAGGTGAAGGTGGAGCATCAGCAACCAGCATGGATTTTTCAGTAGTTTCCCATTCCTGAGTAGAAGTGTAATGATGTAGCGATGGACTTTGTGACATGCTTACCAAGATCACCATGAGGGAATAACCTAGTTTGGGGTTTTATTGATAGACTCACGAATGTTGCACATTTTTTACCAATAAATGAGACATTAAGTTTTGATGATCTTGGATGGTTATACATTTGAATGATTTTACATTTACATGGGGTTCTCCACTCCATCGTTTTAGACTGGGATGCATGTTTGACTTTTCTTTTCTAGGAGGGAAAACATAGGGATTTAGGTAAAATGGTACTTCTGAGTACAACTTACCATCCCTAGACAGATGCCGAGTCCGAGCATATTATTCATGTGCTCGTGTAAATTGCTTCAAGCATGCATCCATGAATTATGAGTTTCTTGTGATAAGAACATACCTCTGGTGATGTTTGACTACAATAATAATTTTCAAACAACTATTCACAAAGAAACATATGAGGATTTGTACACTAGGCCATGCCGATCACACCAATGTTGGCTGGAGGTAGGATAGGCAGCTATGCTGGGACCTCATCTTTGATAGAAGACCAATGAGTAGATATAGTTGATTCGGAAGGGGGTGGCTAATGCACAGTAACAACAGAAGTCATATGCTAGTTGTCGAAGACGACCTATGGAGTTTGAGGTCGGAGATCCGGTTATCATAAGTTTTACATGTCGGATGTGAAACAGAAGGATTATGATACATAGAAAGCATTCATTGAGAAAATTCAACTTGTTTGAGGTTTTGAGGAGAGTTAGCCCAGTTGCCTGTCATTTTTAGTTACCCCAGAGGTACCGGGCTCTACATGATGTTTTCCATGTTTCTCAGTTACGTCATTACTTCTCAGTCTCATCTCTTGTTTTTCAACTAGAGGAGGTTATGTTGGAGGAGGACACATCATTTGAGGACCCCACTATCCGGATTTTTTAATGAAGCGTGAAGGCTCTCTATGGTTTGTATTTTCCTCTGGTACAGGTGCTATGGTAACATGGGCGAGTACATGATGAGGCTTGGGAGTGGCATATAGATGTATGATCATAGTGGCCAAATTTGTTCAACGATTCTTCTTCTACAACTTATTAGGGAAATCTGGGGATGAATTTTTTTATGTGGTGATATTTTTAAGAACCTCGATCTTGTTTTAGGTATGGATTTTGTTTTATAGTGTCTTTGTGGAAAAGTGTTGTTTTTTGAAATTTTAGGATTACATGCCACGTACATAAGAGTACTCATCATGTACCCTATTACCGCATATGACCACATCCGGGGCATGTAATGGCTGAGACATGGCCATGTTGGGTGATGTGGTATACTGCAAATGTCAGGGGTCGGTTGAGGTGAATACACGACACGTTCATTAATAGTACACTCTATGTACTTTTTATTTTAATTCATTAAACACATTGGGGCCGTGTCTCATTTCTATAATTTTCCTCTTCTAACCTCATCTTGTACATGAGCGACCATGAGAGATGATTCTTCTCTGTGACACCGATTGACCATTCGTTCACCGAATAATACCTTTTTGATTATGTTGGAATAACATCGGTGAGTTCTTCGTTCTTCTAGAACCTCTTCTGTTGAATTTTCCTCCTTCATGAGATATCTATGGTTGAGCGTTCTTGATGTTTTTGTATATATACCATGTTATTAGTCGATTCCAAGGCTGAGGTTCAACTATATCGATCTCACAATTTTATGGTAGGTGGTTTGTGCCTTTCCATAGATGTATTTGAGTAATATTTACAAAAGGTTCCCAATACACTAGTTTAGGGTATTGCGTGTATAATAAATTTAATCATAATAGTACTTGTTTATCCTTGTTTTCTTAAGTAGGGGAGTTTTATTAGAAATAGGTTTTAATTCTTTCTATGGATGTTTTTTCCCATGTTTGTTTGATTTTGGATGTTGGGTCTAGAACTGCAGATTAAGTTGTGTTTTCTTTCCATGCCTAGTACTATTAGAATGGAGTTGATATAATATGACATGCTTATGATATTATTTGTAGTTTTTTATCCATTTAGTGGAATTTTAGTTACACTTTGCCAATTTCATATCATTGTGCATGATTGTATTACACATGGTTGTGGTAACCTCATGTAGTGAGACCATAGGGGGAATTGACACTAAGGGCTTCCCTAGTGTTTCTGTTATTCTTTTAACATTGAGAGAACATAGGGAGATATGGATGTGAGTACACCCTCATAGTGTATGTAGTTCCATATTCTATGACCATAGGGGGAATTTTACATTCAGTGCTTCCTCATAGAGTCTTTATTTTACCTTTACGGGACCAAAGGGGGAATTGACAATGAGTGCTTCCGTAGAGATACTTTTTCTAATATGAACTAGGGGGGTTAGACTGTAATCATTTTCTAGAGGGTTTCTAGTGTTTGATTGGTTGAATTTAATTAATAAATGCAAATGAATGTGGTTGAAATAGTGGGACTATTTACTTTTGAATACTTCATTGTTAATTACATTTTTTTACTTTTTTCTTGTTGTATAAATATCCACTAACAGTTAGACACAAATCTTTTGGTGGTTTCCTATTGGGAATTTTATGACACCCTATTTTGGTTATGTTTTTAGGCCCAAAAAGATTATATCGTTTCTTTAATTGATAAGGGAAATAACCCATCTACAACAAGTAATTGATTGTATTGGAGCAGGAGAGCGTGGTACTGGGATGATGTTTGTGATGATGTTGGAGTTTACTCGATTTCATTGTACATTGGTTAGGATTTTATTTCTTCATTGTGAATTATTTGGATGCACTCCAATACATACGTGACATGGATCATTTATATATGTGCTCTAATTGTTTATTTACTTTCAGTCTTCCATTGTTTACTTATATTATGGTATTACTACATCTACTATAGTTTATTATTTATTCCCAATATGTTACTCAACCATTAAGGGAATACTTTCTCCACTATCACACCAAGACCCTTTCTATTATTTGGTATCCTCTGGTGTTTGAGGAAATGTACATGAGGCCTTGTGTCCAACTGGGTACAAGTAACCATTGGGAGGCACCCAGAATTGGGACGTTACCAAAGTTATTCTCATTACTACATAATACATGTACTCACACATGATGTGTCTATTTATATTATGCCTATGTTCCAAGGTGGTCTTCGTAGACATTTGGTTTCAGTAGCATGTTCGTATTTGATGAATATTATGCCTATGTTCCAAGGTGGTCTTCGTAGACATTTGGTTTCTGTAGCATGTTCGTATTTGATGAAGGGATACACATTTTTGTGCATGATGGAGGAACATTGTTACATAATGTGGCTGTAAGCATTGCAACTGGAGATAATTCTAGGAGTACACATATATGAGTGGTAGATTCATAGAGCCCTATATCTATTAGAATTTTATTATTTTTTGATGTACATATCCTTTTAATTTTTCTCATGCATGTATGGTGTAAAATTAATTTATATATTTATATTCATTCAAATTTGACGCTTGGTTAAACACATCTTTTCATGTTGATGATAAGAGGGGGTAATTTTTTATTTTGAAAACACATAGAAAATTATAATTAACCTCAATTCATAATTTAGGAAGTCATATAATACAAATTTTTTCATATATATTATGTAGAATAATAATATAGAAAGAAAAAAAATAATATTTTTACTTTTCTTGGGGAACAATGATCTCCTAGTACACTCCAAAAATATTATCTCCAAAGTCGAGTTGATATTCATTAAATTGGTCTTTTAATGGGGATGTCTACAAGTGAGTGTAGCGATTTGAAAACTCAATATATTTGTGATTATTTTAGAATGAAATATGGTCACCACTATAAACTATGGAAACCTAACACTCCATCATGACTGATTATAAGTAGTCAACACTTAATGAAACCAAATGGGACAGTGAATCTTGATAATAGGTTAATATAACAATTTTATCTACAAAAGGAAAATGGATAGATCTTTATTGGAATATATAAATGAAATTACAACACCATCCATCAGAAGAAACTACATATTGTAATAGATAAAAAACAAGAAACACAAAAATAGTAAATTCACATCCAAATAATATTATATATATACAAAAATATATAATAACATGTATGTATCAAAACTGTATTCTAAGAAAGATATTAAATTAAAATAATTGGATCATAACAAGAATATACCACATAAATAATTAAATTAATCTTGGAATGTCCCAATGAGAGTATACAAGCAATCCTCATTCGTATTTTCATTGATGATAGAATTATCTTAAAAATATTCACGATTATGATCTACGTACAATGATATAATCAATTGAGAATTCATAATAAACACTATCTTATTCCATTCAATAATAACAAAAAATATCTAAAAATAGAATTCAATATTCAATATGATCACATCATATGTCAAAATGGTTATAATATTCTACTGAAAATATATCATTCCTTATAAAAAGTCCATATTTAGTCTCTTATTGATGATAATTTGAAATGGTATTTGAATGGATTTTGAGATATTTACTACGATAAAATAAATTCGCAAATAATTAAAATTAACATTTTTTCAAATATCATACATAAATACTACAACCTGATGTTGTTTTTATATTGATAACTATAAATTTATGTTTCAAAATGTGCTTTTGATTTTTAACATTGCATATGGATATCATTATAAGTATATGTCAAAAAACTTGATTCCAAATATTAGTTTGAAAACCATATATAATATAAATAAACATATTATTCATTAAAAAATATAGGTTTCAAAACCAAACATTTACATCAAATGAAATATTGAAGAAGAAATGTTCCATATCAAAATTAGGTTTACAATCCTAACATTCACCTTAAATAGAGGTTTTTAAATATTGATTTGTTTATTATAAAAAATTTCTAGAATATATAGAGAATAAATAATCCATTTAATTTGTTATAGAATTATGGATATAACCAAATAATTAATCTAATAAATATAATCAAAAAATCTAGATATTGAATGTTTATTAGATAAAATTGGTGTTTTTTAGTATCAAAATCTTTTTGAAATTAATTAAATTTATGGATCCAGAATAATATAAAAAATAATATACAATTATTATAACAAGGTTCTATCATCAAAACAAAATGACTAATCATAGATTTGTTCATATGTTGTAGAATGTTTTGAAAATCCATGATTATTAAAATGACCATCCTCCATGTCATGTTCATCAACCACAATTACAGTTAAAAAAGTGTTTTGTGTGTTACCTGTGATTATGATAAATTTAATTATAAAAAAATATGAGTTTTATTTAATAAATATTATTTCAAATTTATTATTAGTGGGAATAAATTATCTAATAAGGCTGATTTTACTTTTAGTCCTAATGGATACATTAATTATGTGAATAAACAAAATTAAAAGGGGAAAAATAAAATTGTAAAAGTGAGTAACCATATAAATTAAGAGATTAACATGTTTAAAAATGTATATTTATTTATTATAGGTGGTTTTAATCGATTATATATCACCAACACTCTATTAATTATTTATTTTTGAGGCCCATGGGTTGAGAGTTTCTCTCCTCTATTGAATATTGTAGTATATTAAATGAAATCACATTAAATCTAACTTATAAAAGGAAACCCCATAATATCCCCTCTTTAAATTTACTGGAAATTAATATTCCGATTATAAACCTAAATGCCATACACATATTTTTAATGATCAACTAGAAGCCTTTTTTAGTCATAAAACAATCTTAGGACATACTAATTTGTTAAAAATAAGTGGATTTTTAAATTCGATTTATAATTAATAATCATGGATTTTCATATTATTTCTTATTAAACATATATAAAATTATATTAAACTATTATTATTTTAAGTTAAATATACCTAAAATATATTTACATGTATTTATGTTAATTTCAAACCCTATATCCACGTTATATTCCACAAAATGGGAAAATTTATATTTTTTTTGGAAAATAGATTATCGCCTCATTAATCAATGTAACTCGTTTTCCATCACCTACAATTACGGTGTGTTGAAATGAAAAATTTATTGTATATATATATTATCTAGGAAATAGTTCATTTTCATAAAAGATATTATATAATTTACTTTCAAACCTTTTCAATCATTGAAAAATGAAAATGGTGCTTGTGCGTACCTCTAGACTACCACCTTCATGAATTGATATGATTTGTTCATCATGAACACATTGAATGTATAAAATATATAATTATAAGTAAATAAATAATATGGTATTTATGACATTTTTTGTAAATATAACATATTACACACCTTCTTTCTGTAATGATCACTGAAAAGTGAAAATATTTTTATTCTTTATATACCAATTATAGATTCCATGAATATAAAATAGTTCATTTTTCATTACCATGTATCATTTATTTTGTAAAGGTATTATTCATGTATTAAGATGATAAATAATTAATGTTTTTATATTATAGATGTAAAATAGTGTCCTTTTTTACCATAGTCAACCAATCAATGTCATTTTGGAAATATGAACATGAATATCTTCCAAAAATCTTATGTGAAATTAATTTATTATGTTATTAAATATAACATATTAATAAATAAAATAGACTAAATAATAAAAAATAAATATTTTCTTAGGATTATAAATAATTATTCGTTGATTATTATTCACAATGATTAAGATCCTATGTGATGAATCATACAAAAGGTAAAGGATTCAGTATCAATTACCTTTCATTGGAACATATTTTATTTTTATGAACCTAATTATTTATTTATGGTGTATATAGTTCTATTTGGCATGTTATATCGGGAATAATTATGTATCCATGTATTTCATGATTAATTTGAAATTAAATCCTCCCATGGGATTTATCATGAATGTTTATATGTTCTACGGGATTTCCAATCACAATTTACTTTCATTAAGTGGTATTAAATCATAATTGTCTTTGATATTATAAGAATTTGTGTTTAATGAATTACAATTATTTAATGATTTGTTTCAACTTATTTTGTTTGAATTTAAATTTATTATCCAATCACTTCATTAAATAATTATGAAATCAAATATAAGTTCATTGTAAGGGTTATTTATATAAAATTGTATTCTTTGGATAAAATTTTATTTTTTACATCAATATTTATTTATGTGGTGTATCTAAAATAATTAATGATTCATGACATGTATATCTTTATATTCAGTGTATTTAATATTTTGTTTCAATTTATTTCAATAATGGGGTTATTATTCGATAGTTACCAAATTGGTAAGAGATTATGTAATAGTAACATGATTATATGGGATTGTTTATATTAAGTTCCTTATTGGGGTAATTATGTTATATTATTTCTTAAAACAATGTAATAATTTCCTCACATTTTAAAATCTGAAAATAATAATTTTTCCTTTTATTAACCTCTTTTTGGTATATAAAATATCATAAAAATAATAATTTCCACAATATATCGAAATATTTTCTTAAATCACCATATATTATAAATTTTTTTCCAATAATGATTTTTATTTTATCAATATAACTATCTATGATATTATTAAAAAGTTTTAGTTTTAAAAAATGGTATAAAATGAATCATCATGTCATTTTCTGAATTATGTACATTTTGAAATTTCATATTAAAAAGTGAAATGAATAATTTATTTAGTATAGACAACATGAAAATAATTTACCATAATAATGAAAAACAATAAATTTATTGTTCCATTTAATTAATAAAATTATATTTTCAATGAAAATAATAGTCCTAATAATATGCCTTTTTGTTTTTAAAAGTGATTTTAAATTTTTTTTTTACTCATGAATGATATTAATGTTATTTATATGGAATTTTTAATCATCAATGAAAAATATATTTACCATACTTATGATCATATAGATATATTTTATAACATTTCCATTCAGATCCAATATTAGGATGGTTTTTGATAGTTTGAAATGAGGAAATTTTAACATTACATATCCTCGATTTTCAATATAAATGTTGTTATTCATAATATATTGAATCTTTATTCTCCAAATTCATGTGGGTAATCAATTTTACATTGTATGTGTCTTGTGTGGTCTCTTATATACCTTTTATGCTTCAATACGTCTCATAAGAAAAATGTTTTTGGGTATCTAGACAAGGCCATACCCATGTATATAATATGTCTTGGCACGATTCTTTAATAGTAAATTTATAATGTTTTACACTATTCATTGCATCATTATGAGATTATTTATTGATTTAAATGTGATTATCTAAATATATATGATATCCAAGGATAATTTTAATGTAAAATTAATTTGTTATATAGAATTATTTAATCATCAAATATTCCTTCCATATTATTTTATGTTCTTATACAATTGAATTAATGGAATTTGTGATCGTTCACTTAACTTGAATTACCAATGATGCCTTATTTTCCGATGATATCATTAATTTTATATAAACCATACATATCATTTGGTCTCACACTTATTCCTTTCCCTTCCCCGTTATATAATAAAGGAAACATTGAATGTGTTAAAGGATAAAAAAAATTAATATTCACTCTCTATTTTATTATGTTTTATAATATAATTTGAGAATAAGTTATATATATAGTTCACCAAAACTATTAAACAATTTAGTCCCATAGTATGCAATTACCCGTATGAAGTACTAGTTGAATAAAGTAATCAATAACTACAAGATATATGGTTTATAGTAACTACATTTCTAATTTTCAAACTACTATAACTAATCTCGATTTATTATTGACATAGAAATTCATATGTTATGATTTACATTTTCCATAACATAACTATTAATGTGGATTAATATAAAAAAAACATTACAAATTTGTGCATCATTCCCAATTTGAAAGAAATATTATGAAATTTTAATATTGTTTCCTTTCACATATCATTGTTGATTCCTTATGGATATTAAAAGACATTTGGTTGGGAGAGTACTTCAGCACACCAGATAATTGAGATAATAAGCATCATATAGAATTTTGTTTTGGAACCTTTATTTTGTCACGTATTCCTGAAAAATTAAAACAATGATCTGATCATTATGACCCTAATCTATATATAACCATTCATGGGATCACATATACATGAATTGGATTAATAAAGGTTGTCATGTTACCTTACCATTAGTAGATATATTATCCTAGTATATGTTCAACTAATCGTGTCCTTTGACACCAGTAATCACTTTTATAAGATGGATCACCATAAAACAAGTGAATCAACTCATTATATGATCTATACTATAATCATTCCTCTTATTATTTAGTTTAACATAACATCACTATATATTTTATCCCATTTATTGGTTAAATATTTCTAAACATAAACATCCAAAATATTTTATACATTCATTAAGACACTAAAAAATATATGCCATTCCCCGAGGATATATATATTATCAAAATTTTTCCTCTATTAATAATGTATTTTGAATCAATAAATTTTTATGATAAATACCCCATCTTTTGAAAAATCTACCCATCATAAAAAACAAGCTACATGGGATTGAATTGGAGGATCATAAAATACCCAAGTAAAGATATGTTGTACTATATAGGATGAAAAAATGAAACAATAATCATTGGAAAATGAAAACAATCTATCCACTAAGTGTGTACCATGTATTTTAAAGTAAAAACATGAGACTTTTGATAAATTTAATGTAATAAAACATGTTAGGAATGAGAAAAAACAAAGGGTGGCCCACATAGAAGATGATTTCATATGGGTTGGGCCACATCTATTAGAGGTTTAATTATAATTTTGTATGAACAAAATTAGGGATAGTTTTTGGTGTCCAACAAATTATTCATTAAAGACGTAGGATATGATTAATGAGCCCCTTGACCTAGTTAAGAATGAGGGATCTTATTTGATTCCTATATAACAGTTCATATCACCCATGAAAAATGTGAAAAGATGTGATTTTATTGAATTATATTCCTCTTGTATATTAGACTCCCAATTTCAATAACCCCCTTTAATTTTCATTATATTTAATAAACCATATTTTATATACCCGAGAATAATCTCTAGAATACAATGATTGTGAATACACCATCATTTATGATATTCGTATTCACATCATTGATCATGAATGTAAGAGGAAATCATATTTTATATTCATGTGGGATAAGTATAGATTACATTAATGTAAAAAACACCATTACATCTAAACTGTCTATACACATCCATGTGAACAAATGTAGAGGGAATCTCCATTAACATAGTTATTTTTTGAATCCTAAAAAAATGGTACATTTATTTTAATATCAAAGTGATAATGAGTAACAATTATATAATTCTTTGTGAGAAATATTTTTTAACAAGGATAGATAAGTCATGCATATATAAAAATCATCATTGGATAACTTACTCTTCGTGAACATGCTCCCATGAGTGGGACAATATCAGATGACTACTAGATTTATAAATAATTTATCAATTTTCAATTTCTTATAGTAGAATGAAATTATTATTTCAGAATGATTCAAATTATAATGGTTTGGGGAATTTTATTTTTTACTTAATTTATTATTAGACACATATTGACTAATAAGACATAATAGTATCCTCAATATGATGAGAGAAGTCCAGTTTGAATATAAATATATCTTTTCACCAAGAAAATATGAAAATATAATTTATATGAACCTCATGATTTATCACAAACTTAATGATGAATATTCCTTTAAAACATTTATAAACATAGTGATGTCATAGAGAGAACCTCACATTGGTGTTGGTAGTGTGTTTCAAAAATTTCAAACATTATTGTTTTGAAAGCCAAAAAACACAATTAAGAGTAAGATTTGGGAATTTGTTAAATAAAACACATATTATGTATGAAAAACTATATATAATTTTTTTATTTCATTGAAAGGACATTGATTTTACTACTCTTGGAACTAAAAGGGACTCCCAATTAACTGATATGACTATTTGTAGTGGGATTTTTTTAAATGTTTTTGTTTCCATTAATGATTAAATAAAAAATCACACCCTTGTCGTGTATTCCCAGGGCCACATGACGTAATATTTTATTTATATATCCATGGTTTATGATGTTATAACCTAGAATTATACAATCTTGCACATCCCTATTTTCATGAATAATAGTATTATGTTAAAGGTGTGAACCTAGATCCCTTGCATAAATCACCATGCATTCACCCCTTGTTCTGTATGAAGGCCTCCAAGGCTCACATTTTCACAAAAAAATTATTAGGTAACATGTTAAATGTAATCTTCCCCCTATATATTCTTTACCCTGCTTATTGGGGCTCCATACCCATTTTTATCGCAAATATTGTATACTTGGTGGCCATAGACCCAATTTTCATTGGATATTTCAACCAAAATGTGTTACACCATGGAGAATAAAAACATTGTTCCGAATATATTGGTTTAAACATGAAAATATTACTTTTATATACAATATTATATAACTTTTATTATTATTTTCAATTATTTAATACCCATTACTCTTGTAATTCTATTACAAATATATTAATATTCATTTTTATTCATTTCTTGGATTATCATGAAAAAAAGTGAATTTTATATTTAATAATATTTTAATTGTTTTGATAATGTCAATTTAATTACTATCAATGTTAATTTCATGGATGAAATGAGAATAACGCTGTTAGTGGTGAAAAAAAGATTTTTATTCCAAAAATTTTTGGATTATGTCATGGTTCCATTTCAAAATGACATATAAGGTATAAACAATATCAACATCTATGTGGTGGAATAATAAAATAACACTTGAGCGGTAATAGGCATTAAAATTATAAAAAATATGATATGATATCAATATAGATGAATAATTATGGAAGGATGACTCATGTGCTATAAAATGAAAATATGTTGATGCAGAAGGGTCATCCTGAAGTGAAAATCCTTAGATATGGGTACTCCAAATGTTCAAATGTTGTAAAAATGTTATCCATAACCTGATGAACCTCATAATGCTATATATATTGGGATATTTAAGGGACTTGACAATTAAAAATATCCAAATATATGATGCTTCACCATAGATGGAGTCATCATGGCTCACATGTGGAATTCAAAATCAAAATCAGGAGTACAACATTGTGGAAATTATTTTGGTAAATCACTATAGTTCAAGAATAAGAGGGCTATAAGAAATAAATGATATGAATTGGATGAGGTTAAAATATAATTTTTTTAGATTTTGGCCAATGTAAATGAGTTGGGAATATTCAAAACTAATATAATGAAGGAAATTGACATGATCCATTGAAAATTACCACCATTATATTGACACCCCCATGGTGTCCCCTTGTAGATAAGACAATATCAGCTCAATGTGTTATGAAAAACATATTTATTTTTCATTGATCATTGAAAATATGATATAGTGATGATAACAAATTTCATAATAGTCCATACCAATTTGGATGATTACAAACATTGAAAATATTGTGCACAACATAAGGAGGTTCATTCACATTATTCTGTTAATGAAAGAGGATCCCAATGAATTCGATAAATTCAATTTCATAAAGAGATTCATTGTTATCAATTTATACATGAATGATAATTATTTAAGAGGAAATAGAAATATTAAATATCTTTTAATTAATTTCCCTCTAATATTATTGATAATATAAATTATACAATATTAATGGAGATAGTCGAAATTTGATCATGTTAGCAGGATAAAATCACAGATGATGTTTTGGATGGTCATCTGTTGTACACACTGAATAATACATAATATGAGAGCTACTCTATTGATTCATGGTGAAAATACTATTGACTTTTGAATGTGGATGCCCAAGATTTTTTCTTTAGTGAATCTATGTATTTTTTATTTTATTAACATTTTATTTATTTTTAAATATGTACATGAATTGAGAAGTTATTTTTCTTTCATGAATAATTTTATTATAAACATTTGGATATTATTATTCTATTTATAAAAGTAAATTTATTGTTTGTGTCATTTACACATCCTTTGATGTTTTTAACCATTAATCATAGTGAATTCACTTAGGATCAACAAATCATAGTTCATTGAGGTTTTCAAATACATTAATAAGAGGACCAAAATACATATCAATGTCAGAATATGGTATCTATGTATATTTAGTATTTCCCCAAGATTTTTTCGGATAAACAATGGGAAATAAAATCAAATAAAAATTTCATTTAGTAAAAAGTGAGTCTGTATTATCAACACTAATCCAGTGTTTAAATTATAAAATTTTTTATACTTCAATATAATTAAAATTTATCTCTATTTAAAAACAAACTATCTCTTTTATACTTTTTTTATTTATTTAAAATTATTTTTCACAAATAAATCAAATCTGTAATTTAGTTATCCTTTATTAAAGACACATGTGATAGTTTGAACATAAATTTTACCATCCATTTGAGAAAATCCTTTGAAATTATATATTTTACTCGTATAGGTGAATAAATTTTGAAATGTGTAAAGGAAAAAAACATCTTATTTTATCTGTTTATTTTTTACATGGATGTTTCTTACGTTTTATAACTCTATTTTTATATGTAATTAATTTCTAACACAATTTTTTTACAATTAAAAAATGAAATTTATTGAAATTACCACTCTATGTATTAAGATGTTAGAGATTATATTGTTTGTAGTTGTTATTATACCACTAACATACCATGAACAAGCATTTTGGAACATAAAATAATAATTAAAAATATGATTCTCAATGAATTTGAGTCGTACTATATCAAAAATATGTAAAATCCAATATAATACCTTGATTCAATTGCGGAATTTGAAATCAAACATGAATTTGTTCACTACGTCTAAAATTAAATTTAGTTTTTGGTCATGGTCCACATAAGAATCAACAATAATTAATTCATACTTGGGTTGAAACGAATTATCAAATAATAAATTTAAATCAATTAAAATCGATACCATTTCCATGAGACATAAATTGCCCATAAGACATGTAGTCTTGGTACAACCCACAGTATTGGTAATACACCCAATCTTGGTAAGACTGACAATCTCAATGTAAAAAACACAGCTTCATTTTCACATAGTTCTAGTTCTCATAACTTCTAAGCCAAACATATTATTGATCACAAAATTTCAAGGTCCCAACAAGACACATGATTCTGCTCATAGTGTTCTCATTCCGTGAGAAACTACACCATGAGAATTTATTTCATATTCTAACTTACTCAAAATGTAATATAAAATATCTCAAAAGGAACATCTCATTAAAATAATCCCAATGCCTTATGAATCGTGAAAAACTGACACACAGTTTGAATGTTACAACCATTTTTATAAGAAAGATTGATCGGAGTCTTGTCTGGGACTGTCCTAACCTTCAGAACCATCCCACCCTGGCTCGGTCCAGTCTAGAAAGATCCATACTAGCCTATATAGATTGTCCCATTGGAGCATCACAACTCCCCTAGTCTAGCCCACACTGTGGGTCAGTTTACTGTGGTGCATGCGATCTGCCCCGACCACGTGCCTCTTTTGCTGATATGATGTTGATCAATAGTCCACGCAATCAAATCTCCTCTCTTCCTATGCCACTGTTTCTCCAGCGTGGACTCCTCCAACGTGGCACCAAACCACATACCTCTTGGCTACCGCGTATGTGGCCTACTTGCTAGTGCATCCCTATGACATCATCATGGCCACCAACTATGGATCCCACCATAACTGAACCTCTAACATCCCCCACCATGTTCATATCTATCAGACACTCCTCTCAAACCCTCACCCTTCTAGATTTCCATCCACTGGGACCGGTCCATTGGTCCTACATCACCACACTCTTGGACAAGACGAAGATGTATATGTGTGCCACTACCTTGTGTCTCCATACACAACATTCCCTTCCAAATAACATCTTTCCTTCATTGTGGCACTTCCTATGTTCCATCATGCGATCATATCTTTGTTATGAGATCATTGTTCCATGAGTCGTGGGTGCAACGATCAATCGTTCACATAGGGGTTTCAATGTGAGAGAAGGAGATGACAAATACATGAAGAGCATGAGAGATAGATGGGTGAGAGTAAATTCACATGAATGACGAAAGAATGGAACTTGGCCTTTTTTATTGTTTTCCTTTATTAGTTCTAGTGTGAAGGTAGAACAAAGAAGGATAATCAAAAATATGTTTCACCCGTTCAACCCCACATATTATCCATCCTTTAATAGTGATCATACCATGGATCAACCAATACATTTGTTATTCTATGTTCATCATTGAACATAACATGGAAACCAAAATAAAAAAGAGTTCAAAACTTGCTACCTCAATTTTGGATCTGGCGTTGATAAGGGATAATTTCATCATTATTCTTGACGAGATCATCCACCTCCTTTTTAGCGATGATCTACGATATGATGTTCCTTCCATTGTCATTTGCTAAAGAGTATTCTTTCCCAATGCTCTCCCATGAGATTCTCAAGCATTCCTAGGCTCATCTAATTGACCCTATAATTTCTACATGAGGATGTTTTTAAAGTAAATCAATGTTGTGTCAAAAAATAATTTTCCTTTTAATTAATTTATAACAATTATGTCCTTTTAGTATTTTTTAACAGACTTCTTGTGCTAAATAAAGTTAAGTCATGCTTATGGAAAGCACCACATTTGGGATGTAACTATTGTCTATGATTTAAAATATGAGTATCCATTCATGAATTATTAGTATTTAAAAATAAAATAGTAATTATTCAATTATTTTAATAATTGTTACTTCCAAAAACAATCATTCAAATACAACCCATGTATTTCGATGTTAGTCCTCACCTATGGTAAAGTCGCTTCTCTTAAAAAATTATGCCCTTAGATTTCATATATGGGAACCCATTTATGATTTATACAAATATTTCAGAAAACTATATGTGCTTGTTATAAAATACATAACTTTTTTCACCAAACTATTCTGGGAACACTAGGCCTCAAAATCATATTTTATCTTTGGGAATGCTCAAGTAATTTTACCAAATTAATTTCTAAAAAAACTGGGGGAAAATAAGAGTAATTACATTCTCCCCACCATTGGTCTTTACATCATCGAATGAAAAAACAAGGGCTACCCAAACAGATGTGGGTACTGAGCACAAATATGAGCCTCCTACTCCCATGAGCTTTCTTGGATATTCATGTATCTTCATGAAATGATCACTCAATGAATTGATCACCCATGAAGAATCCTACCAACTATATCAAAAAATATAACATGTCAACCTACATTTTTCCCTCCAGAACCTGAATGGTCTACTCAGTCTAAGTGTCCATCTATTGGTGAAGTGTTGTGCTCAATAAATTATGGGCCCCAAATGCCTATAACGATCCCTCCCTCATACGAGATATAATTTGAACATCATGATCAGAAACTATCATCGAATGTCATACATGGAGATGAATTATCTCTTCCACGTAGAGGTGTACCATGCTCACTATTGAAACCTACTCTCAAATAGGTAGGATGTGATCCAACTTGGTGAGTCGATCAATGATCACCCAGAAATAATCATGTATCCTAGATATACATGGTAAAAGTTTCATGATTTCCATCGATATCCCAACCCACGTCCTTAGGGGAACCTCATGGGGTTTAATCAAACTCACTGGAATGTAGTGCACACCCTTCACATGCTGAATAGTGAGTCACCGAGAGAGAAACTCTGCATCTCTCTTCTAAATCAATCACAAAAAAACTAATTTCGTTAGTCCTGGTACATCTTCTTCAAACCAAGATGTACCACCAAATGGGATGTATGGAAATCCCTCGAAACATCCTACTGCACTTCCATTGGTACTAATGAGACCTCTGAAAATAATGATGTTCTCTTCTCCTTTAGAACATCCATCAGGGGCATTCCTTATGGACATCTGAGAATGTAACATCTCACAATCGGTTCCTTTGAGTTGTTACTTCTTTGTATAGATGTAAGAATGAAGGGGTACACACTATTTAACTGAGGTAATCTGATACATCTCCATCCACAAAGGATAACATTAACATGAGAAACAACTTTGAAACCTTTTTCAACAACTTCAAATTAGATCTCCTGCAGAGAGCATCTGTCTCCACATTCTCCTTCCCCGGAGTAGAGACAATATCTTGGTCATAATCATGGAGGAACTCAATACAACACCTATATCTGATCCTTTGTAGGATCCACAACAAATCCTCCAACATTGTTGGAAACCAATGACCCATTACACCAACTACATCGAGGGTTAGGTTAGCCAATTGATGAAAAATTTTCTATACCCTCCTTTGTGTGATTCTATTATGTGATTCCTTGGTTTATTTTTTAACAAAAAAGAAGACATCATTCATCCAATGAGGAAACAAAACATTCTTCACAGAAAATTGTCAATATGAGAATGAAGTATAGGTAACCATTCTATAGAAATATTGATGTCGAAAGGCCTCGACACCACTACCAAGAGATTCCAACTGAAAATATCTCTTATAAGAGTCATGCAACACTGTTCTTGGAATTGTGTGATCATTGGGTCTCCTATATTATGATTTTCCAAGCATGAGGATAATTTGAACAATTAAATTGAAATTTATGAGCCTTAAACATGATTTTTGGAATGAAAATAATGTTCATTACATGTGTCTATAGATATTTCAGATAATTTATAATAGAGATAGATCATACCCAGAATCATTCCAAGAAACATTGAGTCATAAGACTCGACCGCATGCTGATATCCCCTATAATGTCTTCCAAATACCTGAGCATGGTGTGGCCATCCCAGGGTTGGTGGTTGTCATATTATGAAATTTCTACCACCTCATTATGATCTTCAAGCTCCTCTACCACGTCCTCTGACTTTTGGATCAATCAGATCCTACTTCCCCAATGTTGACTATCATTTGTTGTATCTGTTCATCCATAGGACTCTTACCCACAAAGGTTATCCATATCACCATTTCATAAGTAGGAATTCATAGTGGGATAACGTTGTCTAATATGTCCTAACATAGACCTTGATCGATGGTCTGACAACTTATGTATTGGTTAGGTATCACATTCATCATGTTCTATGAAATGTTTTTATAATGATATTAAATCTCAGATGCCTGCACATCATCCTTCTAGAGCTGTAGAAGCTCATACACATAGAAAATAACTTAGCTTATAACGTGAGAACTCCTATATGAAATAATTCCCAAACTCGATACACGGAAAGGTCACCTCATCCTATGATCAGGTTTTTGACACCCACTATCACCCAAAAATCTATGTAGATGGTTCACTATCTATACCACCATCTGATATTTTGGTGTCCTAAATACAGAAAAAACGCGGATCACCACCTTATGGTAGTCCTCAGTCGCCAATGTGTCATGATTTCCTTGAACCCTAGAGGGTATCTATCAATAAATATCATGACACTCACTCATCCTGTGCTCCTCATACACTTTCACTACCACTTATATATGTTTCTCTAAATGTGGTGATATCGGTGGCACACCACCATGGGTATTGTTTTGTATCATGATAAATCATGTTGGGACAAGGGTGTACCAATTTTGTTTATGGTAAATTTTCCACCATTAATTATTTGTGTTTTATCCATGACCAATATGTATGAATAAATATACTTAGTTGTTTACCCCTTTTATATGATTCTTTCATGATTACATTGATATATCTTATATCATTGTTCATGTTTATGATACCTGTACTTTTTATTCCCCATTGATATTCTTATTTTACAACATTTATCATATTATTCATGTTATTTCATTATTATTCCCATACTAGGCTTTATAGGTCACCCATTTATTATGTATGTTATTAGGTTATCCGATGTAGTTTTAGGTACATTAGAATATTAGGATAATGTTAAGGAAGTGTTCAATAGTGTTTTGTATCCCATGTAATAAGTTTCAATTTAGTTTACCTAATTTCAAAATATATTACACTTCTTGATCTTTTGAGATGTAATTATTTTAATTTTATGTATATATCAAGTTTTAATGTGAAAAAAGAGTAGGGCTGTTATAGTTGGAATAAGAGGAAAAGATTAGTTATTTTTGGGATTAGGATTGGAGAACACTAGAGAATTAATGATGAGTAAGACTAAGTATAATAAAACACCACAAAATTTTTGTTTTTATAGAGTAAGTGCTTTATCATGAAAATGCATCCATGTCTGGTTGCTAAAAGTGGACACGGTTTTGGAAACGATTTACCTAGGAGTAAAAAATATGACAATATGTTCATTGCTTGACTCGGAGTAATCTAATACACAAGAACATGACTTACCATTACCCTTATTTTATACTACCATTAAGTATGATTTCGTAAATTTATATTCTCATTATGAAATAATATCAATGGAATAAGAAAAATTTATATTGGAATATATTCTAGAAAATAGATCGCTGATAACATATATTGATGCCGAGAAAATCATATGATAAGGATAAAACTGTAATTTATAAGATATGATTATATTTCATTGGATTCCCCATTACGTGATTAATTATTCAAAATAATCATCAATAGTTTTCCTTTTATGTTAGATAATGGCCAAAATATGGTTGAATAGGGTAAAAAATAAATGTGAAGGGTAGTGTGATGACTACCTTATTGAGAAACGCAATATGATAGATGTATGAATCACAAACATTTCCATGATACTCTATCAAGAATATCATGTTATGAATAGAAACCAAGATCAAGTGGAGCGGCCATACCCCAATAAAAGGGAATAAGACACAATTAGGAGCTTCATGCGTCAAATGCCTCCCACATTCACTGGATCATATGATCCCAAAATTGTGGAATAATGGATAAAATACATTGAGAATATTTTCACCCATAATTAAATGTTTCAATCATGAAAAGATTATTCGTGTTGTTTATCATATGGTGGAAGAATATGATTAGTTTTAAAAAATGATCATGAATATGAATCCTGAGGATGAGATGAAAGAGATAGAGGGGAAGGAATTCTATAGAAAACATTGATAAATATTTTCCCCACTCTATTAATATAAAAATCTAAAGGTATTTCCTTACACTCATGAAAAAGTATTATGAATATAGTGGGTATTAGGATTTAAACATCACATGAATTTCATGATATGAATTTGGTTTTTTTAGTAACCCTAGAATTCATGGTTGAACTCTCCTCTAGAGGGATAAAACCTAGTCTAAAAAAATCCATTCTGAATTTTGACATTGATAGCTATCAAGAAATTGACAAAATATTCATCAAATTCAATATGGATATCAAACAATATCAAAGTTACCATGGGTATAAGAAGAATAATGTGGGGTTTAATTATAATTGTCCCATAGAGAAATTTAATAATTCTATAAAATTTTAGCATCCCACTTATCGATGTCTTTGAAAGAAGAACCCTAGAAATTCCCTATGGGGGAAAAGGAAGTGATTTTATTTTTGGAAGGACACCTAGAAAATAATTTCCAGTAATATAAACCTAATATTGTGATGAAAGATATTATTTCTCCAATCATTCCTCAACTCATTTTTCATTACCAAAAAAGTAAAGAACCAGGTCACATTGCAAACCAATGCCATATGAAAAGGGATTTCAATGGAAATCATCAACCTATATAGTAGAAATAGAGGTCTTTTCCATCACTAATATTGATTTTAATTTAAACAATGAAATGTTGACATGTATGGTAGTTAAAAAATAAATAATAGTGAAAATATTTTTTATTCTGGTTCTACACATTATTTTATATCACAAATGTTTTGTAGAACTATTCAAAAACCAACAAAAATCACTAAATAAGATATTTTTGTGGAAATATAATGTTTGAAAATTATGATATCTCTTGTATATAACTCCTCCCAGGTCACATTTTGTAGGATGGAATTCCTAAAGAATTTTGGAAGTCTTCCTCTAGTGTAATTTGATGCAATTTTCGTGGTGTATTATCATTCCCTATATAGAGCCCCCAAAAAATTATGTGAGAATGAAATCAATCTTTATTTGGAGAATCGACCCCTGATTATATAAAAGTGCAAGAAATATGATGAATCTTATATAAGTCCATCATATCATGAATGGATATTATTTAATTATGAGAATGTGTATATATCTCAAATGATTGAGTCTATGGAAAGGATATTCTTCAAAGACACGCCTATTGTGAGGTAATTCACTGATGGGTTTCTTAATGAATTTCCTAGTGTTCCTCCAAGTAGGGATGTTGAATTTTCAGTTGAACATCTACCTGGGGAAAATTCATTATCCAATACTCCATATATGATGGTTTTTTTTGAAAAATCAGGAGCTAAAGAAACAATTTTAGGAGAATATTGATAAAGGTTTGATTTTCCTATGTGCTTCACCATAGGGTTCACTATTACACATTCTCAAGAAGAAGGTTGTGTTAATGAACATTCACATTGATTATTATTTGCTCAATAAGATCATGGTAATGAAAATATATCCAATTCCATGGACTGGTTAAACTTTTTATCAATTATGTAGTAAATAATACTTCTCCAAGGTGGATCTTTAGATGGGGTATGAGAAGGTAAGGGTGAAGAAGGAAGATATCCCCCAAGACAGCATTTCATTGAAAGTAAAATCACCATGAGTTCATAGTGATTCCATTAAGACTCCTGAATTCTATGTCAATATTCATTGATTTGATAAATATAGTCTTTAGATCTTCCATCGAAAAATATCTAGTAGAGTTTGTAGATGACTTCCTAATATAAATCAAAAGCGTTGAGGGGTATTTTAACACTATGAAAATGAATTTATGAATATAGAATCATTATGAAAAGTATAGTAAGTGTACATTTTTGTAAAGGTAAGTCTAATTCTTGGGAAATAACATCAACTCTAATTGTATATATATGGATATTTCAATGAAAAAATAACTAGAAGGGTGGATGATACCAACATCTTTTGCATATATCCCTAGTTTCCATAGGTCAACTTATTATTATCATAGATTTGTTAGAAATTGACCACCATTGTTGAAACTTCATACCAATATATCTTGTAAGTAAGTCTTGTTTTCACAAAATGATAAATGTAAATAATGTTTTATGGAGATAAAATTGAGTATTATCACTTCCCATATTCACTCACTACCTATAAGTGGATAACATTATTTTTTACTCATCAATGTTTAAAATTATTGATTGGGTTTTTTTTATGGAAACTGAAAATGAAATTTCCTATACATAAATTCATATGATGGTTCATTAGAAAAACCATAACATGCATGATCTGGAGATGACAGTTGTGATCTTTTCGTAGAAAATACAGCCACAATATATCCATTAGAAAAAGAGTTAGATATATTCCAATCAAAAGATCCTAAAATATATATTCACTTATAAGGATCTTAATATGTTCCAATGACGATGGATAAATATAATCAAGGATTATGATTACTTAATACCCTATTATCCTTCTAAAAAATAAGGAGGAAGATAAGTAGAGTGGAACAAAGAACTCTATTGTTGATGAGAATTGAGTGTGATCTAGTCTTCTTAGATTTGGAAAGGATGGACATGGGAATCATAAATGATAGAACATAATCAATCATTTCACGTGTTATATCCCAACTGTCACTACATTAATTTTTAAAGGATAATAAAAAGATGATGTGGTAATTCAAAAGAAATTGGAAACTATATTAAAGGGTAAATCCAATGATTTAAATGATATTGAAGATGGTATTTTGATATTTAGGTCAAGAAAACATGTTCCACAAAATCCATTATTAAAGAAGGAATTATTGGGTGATTCACATAGTTTGAATTATTCCATTATCCTAGGAATAAAAAATATGTATCGAGATCCCATAGAGAACTATTGGTTGGATAACATCAAGAAGGTGGTTGTTGAATATATGTCAATGTTCCTAGTATTTCAGAAAGTGAAGGATGAAAAGAATAAGTATAAGGGGATGATGGAACCATTACCCATACCAACATCAAAATGATAAAACATCACCATGAATTTTTTAGGTTGACATTCAAAGACATCCAAAAGATGTAATACTCTATGGGTAGTTTTAGATCTTCCAATAAAGACTTTGCACTTTATTACAACTTGAGAGGATTTCTCATTGGACCAAAATTCATGGATATACATCATAGAAGTTGTATGAATTAAAGGATTACCAATATCTTTTTATTCTAATAAAGATCCATGATTTATCTCTATGTACTATAAAAGTTTCCAGCATTCTCAATAAACAGAAATGAACTTTATTATGCATTATCACCACAAAAATGACCACCAATATGAACAGATTATACAAAAAAACTAGTACATGTTGAGAGAATGAACAATTTACATTAAAAGATGATGGTACCTACATCTTCCTTTAGTAAAAATCTATAACAACAATACATTCCACTATAACATCGAAATGGATACCTTTGAAGCCCTTTATGGGAAGAGTCGTAGAACAATAAAATGTTTGTATTAAGTTGGTGGGAAAAACATTCGGGACATGAAATAGTCAGAGAAATTAAGGAGAATCTTAATAACATTCGGTATCACATAAAGGTTTATCATTTTCAATAGAAGAGATATGTGGAAAATAATTTATGATATATATATTTTAAAGATCGAGACAACATATTCCTATTATTATCTCAATTGGAAAATGTGATGAGATTTGGGAATAATAAAAAGATTTGTCCAAGGTACATCAACCTTTTTCAAAACCTTGATCGAATCAAAGTGGGGGCCTAATGATTAGCATTACCACCAAACATATTTCTCATAAAATATGTATTACATATATCACACTTGAGTAAGTACATACCAAACTATATATATGTACTCAATCCAGATATAGTTTTATTGTAGAATAAATTTTCCTATGAGTATTAGATAAAGATCTTAGATCACAGAGAATGTTTTTTTACCTAATAAGACAATGACCATGATCAATTTGTTGTGTAGAAACAATATGTTTGATGAAGAATGATGTGAAACCGATAATTTGATGAAGTAGACTTCCCTTTTTATGTTTTAGTGTGAGAAAATAAAATTTCAAGGGAGAATTTTTTGAAGGGGAATATTGAAATGATTGAAACTTTTTTAAATAAATTCTAATTTTTCATTTAATTAAATGTCTTGGGGTTATAGGAACAAATTCAATTCAATTGTTTTTTTATATCTTATTTTATTTAAATGTCATTTACCAATCATTACCATTGATATTATAGCTATGGGACAGTTATCACATGAATATCATTAATATAGGTTTTTAAAAATCCAAATTTTACATAAAAAGGAAGTGTTGTAATCCACTAGTACGATCATACCATATAAAGGCCATTTATTAGAGCTTCTGGGGGATATAGCATTTCTAGGATTTTCCCTAGACCAATCCCATGATTATATTCATTAACTTATTCATGACGAAAACCATTTATGGGATTATTTCATGCTTATATATATCACGACCCAAACTACATTTGTTGAAAGACCCCATTAAAGCCATGTGATTGTGAACCTTACTCTTATGGTGTATTCTAGTCGATTAAATGAATATGTATCCAGACCCAAGAAATAATAATATATAAAATAGTATTTATAGAATTATGAATGTAACATCATAATATTATTATTACATTGAAGAGTATTTTTAAATCTCAAATTGCATTATTGGTTAATATTCCAATGAAATTATTTAATTTATTAAATAATTTATTTTTGATATAATAAATATTTTAATTTAATAATATTATTAAATAATATTAGTAAAATATAAAAAATCATATAATTTTTTTGATTTCAAATGAAATGTTTATTAGGGTTCGAAAAATGATATTTTAAAAAAACCGGTCATTTTCAATAAATCATGATAATTATTATAAAAGTGGTAATTAATATATATATATATATAACTATTTAAATAAAATTAATAATATTTTTTTAATCAAAAAATAAAAAATTTATAAAATTTAGTATTTAATAATTTTCAGATACAACCAAATTTTAAGGAAAAAATTAAATACTGTATAAATATACATCACGTTTTATGACAACATAATAACAAAAATGTGATGTAATGAGTAATATAATTGGGATACACGAAAAAATATATACATAGAAATTAAAATAATTTGATTTTAGTTTTTTTAAATATTTTGTAAATCCATTATAAATCCACCATGACATATAATATATTTTTGGATATCAAAATAATTTCATTAAGAGTGTGACTCACCTATACTTACCCCAGGGTATTATTTTAATATGTTATACAATTGGCCTTCTAATATAATAAAATACACTCCCCGTTTTCTAAATAAATAGTGGAAAACTAGGGTTTGGTTTTTATTTTGTTTCTTTTATTATATAGAGTCTAAAACTAAAATAATAATGAATTCTCTCGTTATTCCTCTAAAAACACACAAAATATTAATTTTCACATCACTCAAACTCCTTGGAGCACATGGATAATATTTCCCCACTCCCTATAGTCCTCCCAAGGTTCCCCAAATCTTTCATGAATGCCCTTCCATCCCTTTTATGTGACACACTCAAGTAAGGGTTCCTCACCTTCCTCTCCTCTGTTCAATTCAATAACCTTCATTTGAATTTTCCCACATATTTGTAATTGTTTAAAACTTACATTACTTATAAAAATAAACTTATTATCAATTTTATCTTATTTAAATGATATATCATCTATTCCTTCTCATTCTTACCTTTATAAAAATTGTTACTATGCTAATATTTGCACAAAATTATTCCTCTCTCTATTTATTCAATGATCACTTTTATGTTACGCTTGTAAATTTTAGTTTGATCATGATGGTATATATTCATACATATTAAACATACTATAAATTTTATGTATAAATTATTATATTTCCATTCAACTCTCATTAATCCATTGGTGATCCATTTTTAAACTCGTTAACATTCTATAAAATAATTTGAATTATTTACTCTATTCACGTTTCTTTATTATCACATGACATATATTTCCAATTTATAGTTTGGTATCTGTTTCTCTATGTATGTATTACTTCCCATTTTTGGTATATGTGATGATACACCAATTTCTATATCTTCAACCTATTTTTATGAATCTCTAAGTGATGCCACTATGCTACCAAAATATCACAGTGATTTTCCATGCGAAAAAAATTGTGTAGTGATTACTATACACATTTCATATATAGGGTGTTCAAATTTTTCCCCACATACATATTGGTATGGGGCTAACATGTATGTAATAAACACTATTTAATCATAGAAAAAATTATGAGGATGAATGAATCCATGTTGTATGATAAGTGTGGAAAACATAAGACTGAGAATGAAATTATTATGATGGGGGAACCGAGATAGCACTAAAATGAATTGGGTAATGTTTAGTATAATGATATATCATGTTGGTATATAAGAGTACCTGATCCTATTATGATAATTTTTACACCATGAATTCTTGGCAGTTTATCCTTAATCGATGTTAATGATTTATGGTTTTATGTTGTTCGCACAATTCACATATCCCCATTATGATTACCATATAATATCATGTCTAATTATTCATGTTTATTTGTCATACACATTCTATGTCCAATTGATATGACTATTATCTAACATGTATCTTAATATTCTTATAATGACTTTTTTATTCCATTAATGTGCTTTATATCTAACCCCTTTATTTTATTTTTCCTCATATTATCCAATGATGTTTTATGTTCGTTAGAATATTACAATATTTTAAGTTTTTATAAAATGTAACTTATAAAAAAAATACACATTACTTCTTAATAATATGTGTTTTATTTTATGTATATTTATTTAATAAATAGAGTATTACTATCTAATAATGAGTATGGTTTTTATAACATGAATATTCGTATTCATTATAGTTCTACACAAGTGTAAGGGTGTTTCCTATATGTTTTACCTACACCGAAGTGTTGTATTCCTATGAATTTTGTGGTATTAGATTATTTAGAAACCATGAATTGGTATAAGTACACTTATTTAATATTTATCATTGTAAATAATTGTGTTCTAGTTGATGTGTGGATTTTGTTTTCAAGAAAATTCATAAATCATTAACAAGAGGTGATGGTTATTTTTCAAGAAAGACAACATAAATGAAATAATTATAAGTGATTCGGCCCTTCTACTATCTATGATACATTGATCTTAATTAGTCATTTTAAATTAGAATTATCACTAGTGGAAATACGGGATTTAACGTCGACGTAAAAACATCGTTTTGTTAAAATTCGACGTGAATAGTAAGTGAGGGAAATTTATCGCGTCAGTATTTTTTAAAACCGACGCCAATATCAATTATTCGATGATATTTTGCATGGGTTTTCACAAAACTGACGTAGAAATTTATTAAAAATGTTTTGGTGTTGGTTTTGAAGAAAACCGATGCTAATAATAATAATAATAAAATCTGGTGTCGTTTTTTAGGAAAACTGATGCCGAGAATTTTGTTTAAAAAAATTTTGTGTCGGTGTTCCTAAAAACTGATGCCATAAGAAACCTTTTCGGTGTCAGTTTTCTCCCAAACTGACGCCAAATCTAAAAAATGATTATTGACATCGGTTTTTAGAATAACAGATGCTGAATGTTTTTTTTTAATTTTTGGCATCAGATTTGGAGAAAACCGACGCACAATGTCTTTTAAAATTATTTGGGGTCTGAAGCCCTAATTTTGTTCAATCGTCGAAATCAATTTCCGCTGCGGTGCTTTGGACTCCAAAGGACCTTCGAAGATCATTTGTGATCTTGGAAGGAAATTTTTGAAGGTTTTGTGTTGTTTTCATGATTTTGTGTATGCGTTCTACCTTTTTATCTCTTGTTTCATCTTCTGTTTTTTATTTCTTCTTCCGTAACACGATTTTACAGGATTTTCAATATTGGTTCAATTTTAGTTGTTGTTTATCATTATTTTTGGTTAGTATTATCATTGTTGGTATATATTTTATTGTTTTTGTTTTTCAAAGTCATTATACCGAGCACATTTTGTATTGAACATCTCCATTCAGGTTGAAATTCAAATTTTCTAAGCTTTTTTAATTTTGTAGATAAATCATTAATCATTCAATTTTGTTATTGATTTTCTTTAATTATTAGTTTATTTTTTGTTTTAAATGTGTTAGTACATGTTTAAATATTTGTTCAAAAAACCTTCTTAAAATATCATGTCAACAAATTTTATTTTTTACATTGACTCCAATCAAATTTCACCCAATACACTTATCACATCCTTCAAATTAATGTAATCTTAAATTTTTTGGCACATGCAACATCGAAATATTGAAACTATCTACAATAAACTAATAAATTTTAAATGAATGAAATTATAATTAAATTATAATATCAATATAACATTCATGTATATAATATGAAAATATAATATTTAATATATTTTTAAACATGTTTCATATCTGATGTCTTTTATCTGATTATCTGTAGTTTTTATTAAATATGTTTTTGTTTAAAATTTATCTGGTAGATATTTACAAGTTTATATGTTTTAATATATTCATCAATTATATTGTGATATTAGGTGTTAATGGATCGTAATTGTATTCATTTAGGAAGAACAAGTAGTGAATATGAAAAATGAGTTGATAATTTTTTGGAATTTTATAAACGATATCTTCAAAATATTGATTTGATTTTCTATCCATGTGTGAGGTGTGTAAATATGAGAATGTTAAACTCCAGAGAAATCAAGGATCATCTCATTTTTTATGGCTTTAGCCTTAATTATACACATTTGATATTCCATGGTGATAGAACTAAAAATTAAACATCCAATGTTGTTGACGATTTTCTTAATGAGGCAGAGGATCGTATTGAAATATTAATTCATGATTTATGTGTTGAAACCATCGAAAAGACACCAACTGTTGAATGATTGTATATAGATTCTGAGAAACCATTATTACTAGGTTGTAGTAAATATACAGTGTTATCATCAGTTTTGAGATTAGTTAACTTAAAAGAAAAAAATGGGTGGAGTGATAAAATTTTCTCCAGTTTACTTGAGATTATAAAAGAGCTACTTATAGAAGGAAATGGGATTCTAGATTCAAATTATGAGGTGAAGAAAATATTAATCCCAATGGGATTGGGGTATAAAAAGATACATGATTGCCCCAATGATTTTGTACTGTATACGAATGAAAATGAACATTTATCATGTTGTGCAGCATGTGGGACATCGCGCTATAAGATGGATGAGAAAGTCATCAAAGATTCATTATCAGGTGATGTCATGTAACATCATGAAAAATCAATTTTTTAATTTCCAATGATATCATCCAGTATTTTCTGTATACAATTCTGATAATTCAATTCTGATTTATTTTTAGGTACCAGAATCAAAACTCCAGCTAAAGCAATTTGGTACCTTCAAATAATTCCTCATTTGAAGCATCTATTTTCAAATTCAATTGATTCAAAAAGGTTGTGATGGATTTCAGATTAGTGCATCTATGATGGTAACTTACGTCACCCTGCCGATTCACCAAAGTTGAATATTTTTTATAAAAATTTTCATGATTTTGGAAGTGAAGTTAGAAATATTAGAATGGGATTTTTTACTGAAGGAATGAATCCATATCGGTGCCTCAGTAGCCAACATAGTACATGGGCTATTTTGCTGGTACTTTACAACTTGTCCCCACATCTATGTATGATGAAAAAATATGTTATGATGAGATTAATGATTTCTGGACCAAAACAACTGGGAAATGATATTGATGTGTATCTTACACCATTGATTGATGATTTGAAACTGCTATAGGAGGGATGTGATAAAGTTTTTGATGCATACAAGAAAGAGTATTTTCATTTGCGTGCTATGATAATGTTCACTAAAACAAATTTTTTGCATATGGAAACATATATAGATATAGTGTTAAGGGACATAAATCATGTCCAATTTGTGAATAACAAACTTCATATTATCAATTTCAGAATGGAAGAAAGACAGTGTACATGGGACATCGATGATTTTTTCAAATTGATCATCCTTATCGTAGATTGAAAAAAGAATTTAATGATTTACAAGAATACAACCTTCCCCCTTGACCATTTCCAGCTGAAGAATATTATGACAGAGTGAAAGATATTGATTCAACATTGGGAAATAGAAAAAGTTATAGTTTTCAAAAACATATCTGGAAGAAGCAGTCTATTTTTTTCGAACTACCTTATTGGAAATTTTTAGAGATAAAACATAACATTGATGTTATGCATGATGTGAAAAACATATGTGATAGTTTGATTGGAACATTGTTAGACATAAAAGGAAAGACTAAAGATGGATTACATGCTAGGTTGGACTTGATATTAATTATAATACATTTGGAGTTAGCTCAGGCTATGAAAGGAAATATAACATATTTACCTCTGGCTTGTCACACATTAAGAAAGATTGAAAAGATGATTTTTTGTTATTGTCTCCATGGTATTAAATTACCCTGTGGTTTTTCTTGAAATGTGAATAATTTTGTGTCATTGAAGGATTGTAAATTAATATGTATTAAATCACATGATTACCATGTGTTGATGAAAAAAATTCTACCAGTAGCAGTGCCTGGTATATTAGAAAAGCTGTCAGAAAGACAATCATCAGGTTATGTAATATCTTCAAATTCATTTGTAGCAAAGTCGTCGATCCAAATTTGATAGATGTGTTGGAGAATGAAGAAACTTTTATTCTTTGTCAACTAGAATTGTATTTCCCACCCAAATTGTTTGATATAATGGTTCATCTATTGATTCATTTGGTGTGTGAGATATGAATATGTGCGCATGTTTATTTAAGATGGATGTATCCTTTTGAAAGATATATGAAAATTTTGAAAGGATATGTTAAAAATCCTTATCGAATAGAGGCCTCTATTGTTAAAAAATATGTATCAGAAGAGGTGATTGAATTTTTTACTAATTATATAAATGACGTGGAGAATACTGGTCTCCCTATATCTCGACATCTGACAGTTGATAGTGAAGGTAGAGGGTTTCGATGCATAAATGTAAAGTTCATTCCACTTGATGAAGTTATTCAAGTACATTTATACATTTTGAACAACACAGATGAGGTTCAAATATATATATCCTCACATATTGATAAATTAAAGTTACTATATCATAATAGAAATAAAAATTGGTTGATGATTGAGCATAAGAAGACATTTGATTCATGGTTTAAATATAAAGTCTCCCTAGATATATCGGTATAAGAAACATTGTAGTGGTTATTAGGGTGACCATCTCTAAATGTTACCACATGGTCTTGTTTTGATATCAATGGCTACAAATTTTACACAAAAAACTGGATGACAAGAGTATCATTCAGAATAGTGGTGTCATGGTTTTCGCTGAAGCAGTTCATTTTTTGAGTACCAAATATAAAAACCCAATTTCTGCATCAACATCATATTTTGGTGTTGTAGAATACATATGGGAAATTGATTATATTAAATTATGAGTCACTGTTTTTATGTGTAATTGGGTTGATAGTAATAGTGGTGTGAAACCTGATGAATATGGGTTTATACTGGCTGATTTGAAAAGATTTGATCACAACGAGGAACAATTTATCATGGAGACATAATAAAAACAAGTATTGTATGTCATAGATCCGTTGAATGATCAGTGGTCAGTTTTTTTTCAAGGAAAAAGATACCATTTGGGTGATGAGGATGATTCTGATGACGTTAGTGATTTACATGAGCCATATTAATCTATTACGCAATTTCCATATGATTACAATGAGTATAAGACAGACATATTTTATGTAGTATGTACTAATCATGATGAAAGCTTGTGGGAAAACCCTAAATTAGTCTCCTAAATTTTATGGTTAATATTTATATTTTCTGTCTATTTTTGAAACTTACAAATGCATGCCTCTATTTTTACATACTTATTTTTGTCTTCCTTGTTTCAAATTATTCAGTTTTATAATGATATGCATGTACATAAACTTTGATTACACTTTCTAGTTGCAATGTCAGATACAGATAGAGAGGATTAGTTAGCAAGGTATATCTATTTTTACATATTATTAACTATTCACTAATATACTTATTTAATGAAATAAAACTGTCAATTTACAAAAAAAACATATGCAGGACTACTGATGTGTCCTTAGCTGAGGAGACTTCTCCTATTACTACACAAAAATAAAGTTCTCAAGTTGGTAAATGTGGTATTACATGTTTACCAAAACTATCACTTGATCATGATGATGACAAATACACATCGGTTTTGATGATAATAATAATGCAGTTGGCCCAAATGTAGTTCAGTTTGTCAGTTATATAGTGATGTAGAGCCGTTGCAGGATTAGTATTTTATATCCTAATTAGAAGTCAGTGGACAGGACGGTGAACCAATAGCTTTGGGAGGCCGTGATGGTAAAATATCATAATTTATTTCTTTTCTCTCATTTTTTGAATATTATATATTTTAAATGACATATTTAATTTATTAAATTACATATGACCTTCAATTTTGAGGAAACCAAACATATTAAGCAAATAAATCTCTCTTTATCAGCGGTTCTATGGAGAGATTATAAAAAACAAACTGACAAGAAATTATGTTTTTGGAAAGAAAAGGATTGAAATACCATGTCCTAAGTATCTGTATATATATGAAGAAACATGGAAGTGATTTGTTGACAGTCGTCAGGAAGAGAAATTTCAGGTATTTTAATTCTTTTATATTTTAAAATTTATTCTATATTTTTCTTATTACATAGTAGTTTATTTTTATAGAACATGCCTCTAGGAGATCTCAACAGGATATCCAGTTGAAAAACATATACCCTGATAATTTATCATGTGGAGGGTATTCATATTTGGAGCATAAAATGATTGAAGAAAAATTTGATGCATTAAGAGCTCGATCAAGTAGTGGTTCAGAAGAGGTCCAGTTTGGTCCTCAATCTCCTCCCAATCACCAAGAGAAATGCAAACGAGCAAGAATAAGAAAAAAGAACTATATCTTACAGAGTAATCTCATCAAGTAGATGATAAAATTGTAAGTAAATATTATTTAATTTTTAACAATTTTTCTATTTTATAATTTATAAACACTAATATAATCTTTATATTTTTCATTTCAGGATGAAATTCATGAGTATGAGACACATGGCTCTTTTATCCCTGAGGTTAGGATGGACATCCTAGCCATTGCTTTGGGAATGGCAGAACACCCCGACTGTGTTAGTGGATATAAAGAGTGTGTTAGTATTCAGAAGGTTTTTGGAAAGAGTAAGCAATCAAAAGACCCAGAAATAAAATCCTTAAAAGAAGAGTTGAAAGATATGAAATACTATATGGGTGATCAAATTCAAGAATCAGTGTAGAAGACTATATTAGAACACTTTCCAAGACAATCACAGTCTTCGCAGCCTTCCCATGTATAATATTTATTTGTCGTCAATTTTTCTATTTTATAAATTATAATCACTAATATATCTTTTTAGTTTTTCAGCCATCCCAGTCTTCTCACCTGGACTACCATGCCCGGTCTACTTACTATGCCCCATCTACATAGCCTTCCAAGGTATATTATTTATTTTCCATCAATTTTTCTATTTTATAAATTATAAACACTAATATAAGTTTTTCATTTTTCAACATTCTCAGCCTACTCACCCAGACTACCCTGGCCCATCTGCTTTCCATGCCCCGTCTGTGGAACCTTTCGAGGTATATTATTTTATTTTAATCAATTTATTTATTTTATAAATCATAAACACATATATTACATTTTAATTTTTCTACCTTCTCAGCCTCCTCACCCAGACTACTATGCCCCATCTACACACCCTTCCCCGTTTGTGAAACATTTTGAGGTATATTATTTTATTATAATAAATTTTTCTATTTTATATTTTTTAAACACTTACATATATTTTTCATTTTTCTTCTTTATCTGCCTCCTCACCCAGACTACCCTTCCCCAACTGCTTACTTTTTGCCTCAACCTCCTCCCTCAGATCATGCCTTATATTGTATGTTTTTTGTGGGAGATCCTCATGTACATATATTTGTGTTAGGACAGGTGCATTTTTTGTGGGACTCGGTATATCATCAGCCTATGCAGATGGGTAAGGTTAGAGTATCATTACTTGTTATTATAGATCCTAATGCCCTACTACCATTTCCTACTATGGAGATCACTAGTGATGGGGAATGTACAAGCCATTTTTTACTTTGGCCAATGCCCTTCTCCGTTATATTTCACTTGAGGTTTGCATTTTTTTAATATTAATTACAAATGATTAAAAATTAATAATAATGTTTTCTAATATTTAACTTATATAAGAAAATATTAAAGGAAAAGAAACTCCACAAATGTAAAAAAATGGTCAGGAACAGTTGGCTGTAGATACTTCTGATATTTCATTATGGGTTAAAAAGTTAATCTGAGTCCTCTTCTTCCATGAATTTTATCTATGACTTTCGGATGACGCCCGATATATGTGGAAGAAATTTTGGATTGAAATTAATGAATGAAGATATCATGAATTTAGTTAATTTTTAAGATATAACGCAAAGTGTGGTGACGTTTTTTATCATTTAAGTAATTTTATGTTTGAATTGCTCTTTCTTTAATAAAATTTTGTTATGTTATTAACTAACTATATTTTCTTTTTAAATTAGGTATCTAGACTAGCTTATTTTAATAAAGGAAAAAACTAACATTTACAACTTATAAATCCAGTGTACATTTCCTCAGAATCCAAATATGTGATGAATTGAAAGAGTTCAATATATATCTGAGAGATTAACACAAAAAGTGATTCAGTGCTCGTTTTCTCCATTTCTTGATAAGTAAGAACATCAAATTTTTTATGAACTAATTATCATTATAATGTCATTAATTGTGAAATTTTTTTATTGTATGGGGCATTGGATGTTAGGTTTATTTTTCCCAAGTGAATACACCTTATATTGGTTTTTCCCATTATTAGGAGGAGTGTGTAAAACATTTCTCACCTTATTAAATAGGTATGTTTTTTTATTTTGTATATGATCATTATGTTTAATTTTCATTATTTAAGAAAGTATTATTAGTTAATATATAGAAAATGTAGATCATGGAAACATTTTAACAAGGAATACATTTCAGAAAAGAAACCAACATAAATAAAATATGTGGAAGTACAGATAAATAGTTTTTATATTTTTTTTATATTGTTTTTGTAGTTAAATGTTTTATAACTGTAGTGTCATCGTCAAAATGGACATGTTGAACGTGGTTATTATACTCTATGATTCATGTACAAGATAATCACAACAGGGAAAACTACTGATTTTCATAAGGTTAGATGTACTAATTTTTTATATATTTTATCCAATATTATTCTATTTTTTTAATTTCATATCATTAAATATTATTGTAGGCATTCAATGATTCACAGCCTTATTCCGAATCTGATGTGACCCATATTCCATCTACTTTTGCGAACTATCTGTTATGTATAATTAAAATATGAGGCTTGTATATTGTAATATTTATAAATAATATCACATATGGGTACAAAAACCTAACTCTTTTAATATATTAGATGTTTGAACCTACTAATAATCAAATGAATTCTTCAATAATAACCAACTATGAGCATTCCTTAAATGATGGAGTCATGGGACTTGCAAATGACACAAAATTTCCTGATGTCATTGATTGTAGGTACATGTATTTTAATTTTACATTATAGTAACAATGTATAGATAATTTTTTATTCACTAGATATAAGCATTGAAGTTATACGAGGAATTGGATGATAAATATTGTTTAATTTCTTTTGTATATTGTGTTATTTTTACAGGGTTTTTAATTTTTTGGGAAGTGTAATTGGAAATATTTTATAAATTTTTTATGGCTTCAGTTATTTAAATAATCAACGCCAAAAGATTAAAAAAATTATTTATGGAGTCGGTTATTTAAATAACCATTTCAAAAAGATTAAAAGAATCAACTTCATCGACCGTTTTATGTAAAACTGACGCTCAAAATCATGTTGAAAATTAGTTTCGGCTTCGGTTTTATGTAAAACAGACGCTGAAAATCTTACGAAAATTATTTTTGACATCGGTTTTTCAAAAACTGATTTTGAAATCTTTACTTTTTACATCTCCTGTATAGACATCGGTTTAAAACCCACGTTAAATTTTTTAAAAAAAAAGAAGACGTTGAAATATGTTTTTTCACTAGTGTAGTGTTTGTTTTCCCTTCATTTACTCCATGATTATGTTTTTATGATATTTTTTTATCTATATTTTGAATTTTTTTTAAAATAAGTGTATTCTAGTACTTAATAGAAATATCTATCATATATGGAATGATAAAATGATTCAATTTCTTATGTCTGTTATGCATTTTTTTATATAAGAATATATAAATGAATTTATTCCTTCTGTTGAGAATTTACTACTTACATATAGGGATATGAAGAATTTGAATAATTATAGGGTAACTAAAAATGTTTTACTCAAATCACATTATAAAATCGAATATCAAAGGGTGAAGGGAGTTACAACAACAAAAACTATATAGGATAAGTTTAAATACATTTATGAACACAATATGAATATGAATAATGAAAATATAAAAATTAAGAGGATGATGTATAAAGAATGTTAATTGATTGAGTATGAATCTATTGGAGCCTTATATTAAAAGGTGATTGATATTTTTATCCCCATGAAATGTATTGGTGAGAATATGTAATATTCTAATATTATAGAGAAGATCTTGAGAATACTTACCAGCATGTTTCATGCTAATGTTTCATCATCGTAAGATCAAGACATTGAAACACAGTCATTTGATGATATTTATAGTACCTTAGTAACATATAAAATGAGAAGGGAGGTACTTTTTAAGTCATAAAAAAAATTTGGATAATAAATTACTTTCAAGGGTTCCAGTAATGCAAAATTTAAGAATATTACTATATAAGAAAAATCTGGTGACTCAAAATCTAAACATTATGTTATTAACAATAATTTAGTATTTTTATCCTTATTTTATAAAATGTGAACATAATTACATGAAAGTATAAAAGGAAGGTACCCCTGAAATATTCATAATGTTGATAATTTGGAAATATTTCTACTATTTTTCTAGGAAAATGATTCATATTATAGTGATGAAGAAGATAGGAAGCTATGATGATCAGGAAAGAAGCATTGTGACATGTAAAAATTTATTCCAATATAAAAGAAAAAAATTCTTATAATCCCAGAGGATAATTTTTTCTCTAAATATGATAAAGTTTAATGTATTAAAATTGAATATGAATGGTTTATTATAATTACTTGAGAGAATATTATCATATAAATAGTTAATGAAAAAGTGTTTGTATGTTGTCAGTCTGAATGAAAAGACAATGAGTTAGAATTTTATTTGAAATGATTGTTGAAAGAATATATCATAGAGAGTGTAAGATGTAGAAGATAAATCAAGAATTTGAAAATGGAAATCACTACAAAAACCAATCAAAATATTTTTATTGATGATAAATTTAAAATTTTTTTAGATATTGATTTATTAAATAAGTATATTGAAAGAGATAAGAATTGAAAAAAAACATATTGATGTTAAATTAATGTCAAAGAAGGAAGAGTTGGAAGTTTTTCAACAAAAGTATTATAAAGTTGAATAATGAGTTAAATTTTTATGAACTCTATCTCTGATGATGGTAAATTTTAATGACTGAATAAATATGAGAATTTTTTAATAATATTATATATAATGTTTTGAATGAGAACTGAATATTTTCTAAATAAGAAGAAGGCTGAGAAAAACTTTTGTGTAGAAAAAACCATCGTATTAGAAATTAAAAAGTTTCTAACTATTTTTAGTACAAAACAAAATTTTATACCACTTCTGATTCTAATAATGTAATAATAAAATATATACATAAGAAGATGATATATAAATATAACTATATTGTTACTGCACAATAATGTTCTGATATCAATGATAATAATGTTGTGGAGAATAATGTTCACAACTATGATTAGTTTTTTGTTACATAGATAAATATTATTTCAATAGTTATTAACGGTTTTGTAGTGGATTTGAGTATAATGAAAATATCTATTTTTTATACAAACTAAAATACAATTATCAAATGAGTTATATAAAGAAATGCTTTAAGGGAAGTCAATCCTCCCAATGGATGAATTCTGGGATAAATTCTTTGAATGTTTAAATTACATTCGAAAATTTGGAAAATAGTTTTGAATGATGTTGAAAACCTAGAATTCATTCAATTAGTATTCTTGATTTTGGTTACTGGTACAAAAACATGTTCATACGAATTATCGAAATCCATATGTAATTAAATATAACAAGAAAGAAAAATATATTATTTTAGAAACTTATCTAAATACAAATAAGAGAGAAACACCAAGGATTTAGGATTATGTTTATTCTAGTAATATGATAGGATCTTTGAAATTAATATAGAATGTGGAAGATATAAAAGAATATACATTGGTGTTTGGAAATATTTAATCTCTATGACTCAAAGGTGTTGGATCTCGTATTATTGGGGAAGAATATTTGATATCTAGGAATTATTTTTTTAATGGGATGAAACTCAAAATATTTTGTATTTAAAACTTTTTTGATCAAGGACAAAATGAAATTTATTTCAAGTCGGTGAAGATCATACTTCATGTAATATTAGAATTATTGTTGAAAATCACCTTCACATTAAAAATTTGGGATATTTGTACATGATTAAAATGAGAATGAAATCCAATAAATATAGTGTCTATTATTTTCTTGTTTTTTCAAGAAAGAGATATTAGTTTTGTTAAATTGTTTAGAAAAGGAACATTAAAAATTTAGTGTCTAAGGATGTTGAAATTTATTCATCCTGAACATAGGATTTGATACATTCATAGATTTTTGGGCCAATGAGTAAATATTTATCATTTATATAGTAGTAATTCATTTCAATTATTGATGATTTTACTCATATTAATTATGTTATGTATTAAAAAAATAAGATATATTATATAAACATGATTAAAATTTTTAAGAGAGGTACTTATAATGAATTTGGGTATTATATGAAGAAGTTGAGAATTGATTATGGTGGTGAGTATCAGAATGAATAATTCAAAAGTTGTAAAGACAAACATTGTGTTTGTATTGTGTCTAGTGAAATATACAAGACCCAAAATAGAAGAGTTTTTTAATGAAAAAATGGAGTTTTCGTTGATAGGGGCATAAAATGTATCTTGGGAATGGGATTTTGTGTAACATCTACAGGCACGAAATATGAGAAATATTTTTTATTCAGAATCATTGTTTCTATAAAACAAATTACTGTCTGACTCTTAATTAAATGATTTTTGATGAAACTACTTGTTTGATATAATTAATATATGTTGGGAATCCATACATCATAATGATCACAGGTGGAAATGTTGGGAAGGATGATCAGAGAAGTTGTGATGGAATAATTATTAGAAACATACTGGATGTAAGGGCATATAGTTGTCCCAATAAATAAATGATAATAATATTTGAATCTATTAAAGTAAAAGTTATCGACATAGTTTAAGTATATATTTTTGTCAAATTTTTAAAGATGAGTATATGAAAAAGATGAACGACATGTTTTCAAAAAAACCTAAAAATAATTCTATTTATAGTGATGCTATAATTATTGATGAATTAGAACAATTCATTTTCAGTGGTGATGAATAATTCAATAAATCTCATCATAGACTAATGAAACTAGTTAATGTTTAGAACATTATTGGTGGAAATATTTTTTCAAGAAATATGATCATCAATATTGGCTTCAAAAACTTATCGGTATTCATAAATTCGAAAAAAAATATTTAAATAATGTTTTTGAGCATCTAGATTGGATTAATTCTTTGAACGAAGAGTTATATAAGATTGATAAAAATGATACATGTGAACTATTACGTAAACCAAATAATAATAATTATATATTTTCATTGTGGGTGTTCCAAATCAAGTAAAATGAATATGGGTAAGTGAAAAGAAACAATATATTGGTTTGAAAAAAATATTCAAAATTTTAGGTTACTGATTTTGATGATAATTTTGATTATGGGAATGGTAATTAAAAATTATTATATCATGAAATTGATTTTCTATAAAGTTATATAATTATTGTGATAGATGTGAAGTCATAATTTATGAATTAAGAACTTGATAAATAAGTTTGTATTGAAGAATTGTGTGGTATTTGTAATGGGAAATGGGAATGTTATTTACGAATGTTTAAGAAACCCTTTAATGGGATAAATAAATATACTATGGAATGATATTAAAAATTTATAAATTTAATAAAGAAGATAAACATTTAGAAAGTAACATTTGATTTCAATCTCTACATAATTTTTTTAGGATATATCCCTCATTTTTAATGAATATGTTGATGAAATTATCATTTCTAGAAATGATCAATGAACATGTGAAAGGTTTAATGAATAAATGAAAATGTTGTTTGATATGTCCACACATGGTAAAATGAAATAGTTTGTTATTTAAAAAATCTCATAAATGTAGAAACATATTTTTATTCCACATGAAATGAATAGTATGGAATATCTTATGATGTTTGAAATGTAGAATTAAAAAAAAAATTCAACATGAGTTTTAGTGGGAACTAAGTAGTATAATGTATATATAAGGAAGAGAAGATGATGATATGGAGTTTCAGAAGTTGATTGGATGTTTGTACTATCACACTACTTCAAGAAATAAATATTGTGTATCATTATACCTTATGTGTATGATTTTGGAGTTCCCCATGGGAATAAAATATTTCGGTTGTAAATTTTTTTTAAATATAAAAGGGAAATAGATTATGGAATTAAGTAATATATATCATGAAAAATTTATTTCTTTAACAATATAGATTATAATTATGAAGAAAATTCAGATTCTAGAAAATCTATTTATAGTGTATAAATATTTCAAGGATATGTTTGTATATGTGGGAATACAAAGAAACAAAATTTATTTACTCCTATCATGGATGAAACTAAGAATATTTCATCATCTCGATCCTCACCACAACAAATGTGGATAAAGGATTAGTTAGAATAAATTCTTGTTGAAGTGGACATACCTATTTTCTTAGTATTTGAGATTCATATTTTTATTTCCTTACAAGAAATCATGTAGAATATTCCCATTAAAAACATATTGATATAAAATATCACATCATAAATGAAAATAAAGAATAGAATAAAATCAATCTGTAGTATGTTCCTACAATAGAAAAGTTTCTAAAATTTGAATAAAACCTATACCCATGGATATATTTTTCAAAATAATGTTTTAAATGGGAATACAACCAATTTATCTCCACATTTTAGGTATGTTTTTTGTCCCCTCCCTCATATATTCAATGGATAGTGTTTTCAATGGGGAGAAAAATAATATTTCATAAATTTATCCATTGATATGTAGAAATCCTTTTTTGGAACAATGTAAGTATGGTTAGTTTGGTGTATAATTATATCTAAGCATGTAAGATTGTGAACTATTTTAAAAAAATTAATGTGATTTAAGGAAACATGTATTCTTTTCTTGACTGAGAAAAAATTTTTGAATAAAAGGAATGATTGAATTTTGAATAAGTTTATAAAGTCACTACTTCTGGAAAACATGATTCTTATTTCAACAATCGGTGGTTCCTGAAATGAGTTCTATCACGTATTATTTTATTTGCAGATTAGTGATCTATATCATGTGTTACAGTTAATTAGTTATTTACGAACCATGGTCTGGAACACAATCAAATGGGGTAGACTGTACAGACCATGTTGCCTGAAAGATGTTTTTGTATAATTGATGATGTTTATGTTCTATTATTGATTATTTTTCATTTCATTACGACAAATTATTTAACATTTTATGTTTTTTATTGGATGATGATATAATAATAATAATATGGTTTTATTAATTATTGAAAATAAAATCTATGATGTTTTGTTTCTTATTCTCAATATGTTTTCTGTCTGAAGTTGTTTTTGGGTTCCCATTGTGTTCAAAATGAGGTTATTGATAATATTGAGCTGTTGTATTTGATTTTTCCTACATTTAATTAAATTTGATACCAAATATGATGAATCATTTACAGTTATTATATTTTCAATATAATAACATTCTTGAATATCTTTTGATCCATGCATTGAGAAAGAAAGGAGGTAAAATGTTTCTGTAAGAAAAATGATGCTTTTATGAACATAATGTTTCCCACTTATTGATGAAGTCATGATAAAATAATTATCTTTTATAATAAATTAGTGTTCAATATAGAAGTCATATGATCCCAAATAACTGATTTATGAATTATTAGATAAACAATATTTTTGAATACATGGATGTTTGATGTTATTGTGGTCAATCCAATTTCCATGTGTTGATCAACGAATCCACCAGACTTGTTGATTCATCAAATTGTTTGATCCAACAGAAAATGAAATTAAAAAGATAAATCTTAATTTATAGAGAATCTAGATGAAATATGGCAATACCTACAACAGTCCATCAGTCATGGTGTGACTCCAATCCATCAGATGAGTTCAGACACTAATTTATCCGAACATTTTTTATTATGTTTATGAAATCAGATACAATGATCTATTATAGTCAGAATTGAGTGGTTGGAGATTTATGGACAGTCTAAAGATACATGTTTCAATAATATATAAATAATGATATGATGAAAAATATAGTTAAATATTTTCATGGACAGGAATTCATGAATTGGGTAATTTGGTTCATGAATGATCCAAAAAGCTTGGACAACTATTTAGCAGAGGGAAGAAGAGATAGATGTATCATAAGCAGTCTAACATTAATAGGTCATTAGATGATGGTCTTCAATATATGAAGTTTTATATGAGTGTGAAATTTTTTTGATGATCTTAAATAAATGGGATTGGATCTGATGTTTCTAATGAAGTGTTTTTAAGTGGGTTTTGATGCCCACAGAAGCAGCAATAATGTTTATGTAATACCTTTTTTATTTCTTATGAAGCAACATTGTGATAAAATGAATTAGAATGGAAAATATTATATTTATTAAAAATTATAATATACATTTGAATTGATTCAATGTTTGATGTAGGATAAAATTTTAAGAGGATTCTATAATTTTTTAGAATAATTAGAATGAGTTAAAAAGCAATGATTTTTTCAAATATGTAGTACAAATGAATTCCATATTCTAGTTTCTAGAAGTTATCATGAGATATAAAGTGAATTTGGAATCACATCCATTCTATTTTGGGCACAATTATGAATAAAAGTGTAGGCACAATGTACATCCTAACAAAGACACTATTCATTTGTGGGATAGAGTGAGAGTGTTGATGGATTTGTGGGAGAAAAAATGATTATGGGTAAAATTGGAGTATTTTTATTGATATATGAAGAATAAGAAAGAGGTTTCAATTATAAATTTTTGAATTATACCAAGTCACCAGAATGATGGTTTCTAGAAATATGGAATTGTTTTAGATATTTCTTCGAGAGTAAATTTTTAGAGTTTATTATATTTAAGAGTAAAAATGATAAATAAAACTAATCCATCATATTTATTTTATATACAATATATAGAGATGTTATTTCTACTTACTTCTAGGTTGAATGTGAATATTTTTTTTCATGAATTAAAAAATAAGTTGTTGTTGATGAAGTATAGTTGCATGTTTGTGACTAACTATTGAAGGTTTCCGAACATGTAATAAAATATAATATACATCATTTGTCCTAATATTAGAACATGCAAGGTTTTATTGATCATAGTGCTACACATGATTAAGGGTATTTTGATGTTTTTATATCCACACAAAATTCATTTTTTATAGTGGATTGTGTTGTATTAGATTTTATCAAAACCATGACTTGGACTAGATACTCATATTGAGTGGTGAAACATAAAAATTCTAGTGTTATTATGGATGTGTGAATGTTTTTATATAAAAGATATAACACAAAAAAAGTTGAATTCTGTTATAAATAGAATATAATAAAAATGAAATAATTATCACCAATTAACCCATCCCCTAATAAGTGATACATTGGTTATGGATGGGGATTTTCAATTTGTAACATCATCTACTATAATCATATTTGGAAAAATATTTTCAATGATCCTTTAAAAAAATTCACAACGAAAAGAATGTTTCTTCATTAATTTTTTTTAATGGTGACAAAAATATCAAAATCATTATATTTGAAAATTATCAATGAATAATATAAAATAATTAATTTATTTATTTATTAGTCTTGATGTTAGAGAATTCTATTCATGTCCAACAATATCAAACAAATATTTCTTTAACATTTTTTGTATATGTCATATGGTACTCAAATGAAAAATGAAATGAATATTCCATTAAAAATATTTTTTTGATAGTAAAACATGGGTAGTAACGTATATAACAAATCATTTTTATATTTTTTGAAAATATTTTCAATAAATTCTTAGAAAGAAGGGTTTTCATATGAAAATTATTTTTTGATCTAAGAGATAAATAAAGGTAATTTCAAATAAAAATATTATTTTGAACTCCTAGGTATTGAAATATATATAAATGAAAGGGAAAAACCTTTTCTCCATTAATAAATAGTGGATAATATTATAAATGACATTCATGATAGATAGATAACAACATTTCATTATTGGAACCATAATCCTGTGAAATCCTGAGAAGTGAAGAGAATGTGGCATAAACCCCTTACAGCTTTGGAGCTATTAAATAATAAGGCCCAAAATAAAATAATTATAAATGAAACTTATTATATATAATTAACAAATAAATCCATAGTGTTTAATTCAAAATTGTTTATATATACACCTCATAAAATAATGTTGGTTCATAACATAATATATGTCTAAAATAAGGAAAAATGATTCAAAAATCACATAAATAAAGTTTCTACATCCATTAAAAACATTCCAAACTCATTTATAATAAATATAAGATAATTTTTTATATATTATAGAGATATTTTTTATATTATACCATATATTCTTTTCAATTGACCTTTCATACATGTTAATTATAAATTCCATGTTAATGTCATGTTTCGGTAAATAACTACTTTGTTTTACATATATGTTTTGATTTCATAATTTTTTTCCACTTACTATTTTTTGGGTTCCATAATCAAAATAATGGTAATAATGATATATATAACTTATATATTCATTATATATGTTTTTAATGTGATCCGTAATATTTATAGATTGAAAATAAAATACACCAATCATGGAAATGGAATGCCTTACATACACATGGATGATGCATCCATTTTCTCCAATAATTGGATGAAATAAAATTATATAATTTATTAACATTATAAGAACATTATAATGATTTATATATCTCATTTTTTCTTTAAATCCGCCAATTTAACATTTCATTTTACGTTTGAATGAATAAAATCGATTCACGAGGTGGTATTCTACCGTACACATGAGTGTTGTATCGTTTTCCCGCAGAATGGAATGCATGATGGTATATTCAATAGAAAAATTTCAAAGGTATAATAATATAATAAATATCATATATAAAAATTTACTCCATCATTATATCTATCCTTGATAATGGGTGAATAAAAATTAATAACTTTGGTACGCAGGGAGGAAATATGTAGTTCAAATGAATGAAGATTTCATATGGCAATTGATGGATGACAAGAGGGCTTAGGGTCATCTCCTTTAGAAAAATAATATCAGTATATAAATTATAATGAGTTTATTATATCAAAATAGATAAATAATAATATAAACCGTTGGATGAAAAAATAAAATAAAACACCATGTTTGGGTCGTTACCACTTCATTGATAAAGGCCTTTTGGTTTCCACCAAAAGGCATCATACTGTGGGTTTCGGAAAAATAAGGATTATAGGATGAGATGAGGTAAGTGAGGAAGATATTTTCATAGGCATTGGAAGAACTAAAGGGTATTTTATTAATGATATGGATAACAGACAATGTGGTGTGTTATATATTAGGTTAGTGGAACACATATAAATTTATGAATATGAAAAAGGTGTAATGATGATTTTATGATAAAAATAGAACCAAAATTGTCCATTAAAGTTATCTTAATTGATAAGGTATATATATGGAAATTCAATTGGTTCTAAACATTATTCTCCATTTGAAACGTCCACTTTTTTACTTTAAACTACTAGTAAATCATTTTTTACCATACCTACAAGAAAATACATTTTAAAATTTTTACCATTCACTATTGTAAAAAATAAATTTTACAATATTAAATAAAATAAATTAATCTGATTTAAAATATTGAATAAATTTGTAAAAATCTGAATAATATAAGTGTCCAAACACAATTTAAAATTATAATCGCAGATTCTATGAGAATGTAATTTTGCAGTGCTAAAATGTTCAAATGTAAATAATGAATTTATATAAATATTAAATATAATAATTATTAAAATAATATCAATTGAAATAATTTATATATAGTTTAAATAATATTAGTTTTAAACACATTTTAAAACATAATGGAACCTTATAAATTCTTTAAATGAAAATGTAAATTTCCCTAAAAACTAGTATTTTTCACCTTTCAATAAAAATAATTAATCTTTTTGATAAAATCCCACAATGTCCCCTTTATGATAATTTTGACATGTTGATGAAAAAATAAATCTTATCTAATAAAATTATTATTTAATATATTCATAAATTATGATTTTTATAGTTCACAAAAGGAAATATTAGAAAAAATAATCTTTTTGAAAATGTTATTTTCGATTCACATAAATTATTCTAGAATAAATTTACTTTTTTATCAATGTGTATTCAATATATTATATATTTTTGAATGATATTTTAAAATAAGTTCATTATATTCTTATCTCTATGTTTAATTCATTAGTTATAATGGGGACATTAAAATAATAATTTTAATAATAAATCGTGGTCTCTAAAAACATAGTGACAGATATAATGAAAGTTATCAATTACATTTAATTTATTCAAAAAAATAAATAATAATTTTTATATACCAGGGATGTTGAATTGTAACCCTCATTAAATGAATATATCCACTGAAATTTATCACTTTTATAGAAACAAATGTGGACACTTCTACCTCATAATTTGCTCATGATAGCATATGGATTTTTCTAATTGGATGTTTCACCACAAAACAATGACAAGGAGAGAGGTATTGTTACATAACAATTTTATATTTTTATATAAAATATTTACATAAAATTTCTCATTGTAATGTTCCTACTCCATTTGTATGATCTCTATGATCCTTAGATGTGAAGTTTCGTGTATGTGCATCCTTAGGATAGATAGACAAAAAAATTATCGAATTGATATAGTTTTGGTGGAATCGACAATCGATAGGATTCCACCCCGATAAGATCAATCATGTTATAGTGCCCAATAAACCCTTATCATAGTTTTCCCTACTCTTAAAGATTCATTAAATTTATCCAATGATATTTTCTTTTGAAAAACCTTACAACCAACATAAAATTCTATATAAGACTGGAGATTATCAGTAGAATATGAATAATTACTCAAAGTCCCCTTAAAGCGATTCTAAAAGTATCTAACCTTATCTTTCTTTTTTAAATTATGTTAGGTCCCAATAAATTTAATTCACCAAATTTAATCCATCATTTTAAATCTACACACTTATTTCTATATCGGTATTCCTAAGGATTAATCTAATTGATCATGTGAAAGATATTGTTGTATGAAAACTCAACTATATATAGGTATTGATCCCAAATACCTTTGACATCTATATAATAAGATATCCTAATAACCTATATGGTCTGAATTGTTCTATCATAATGAACATTTTTATGATGATGATGTGAATTGATTAAACATAACAGTGGATATAGATCTTTTTAAGATATCACGTGATAATTGAGGTAAACCATGAATTCCAATTAGATATAATGGAATGTTGTAATATATGAAACCTTTAAAAATTAATAATTTACATTATGGAATTCAAATCAAGGAAAAAATATTAAATAATTACGTTGAAGTGTGAAGAAATTTTATTGAAATCTACTACAACCTATATAACATTATACCTTGTATATTTTTTGGGGAGTGTAATGAAAAAATACATGGTGATGTTTTCCAATTATTGTTCTGGTATGAGTAATGAATGTTACATTGCCTTATATATTTGTCTATCATACTTAAATTATTGAGATACTATGAAATTATATTCATACTCTATTATATCTTTTTTCATTCCATTTCACTAGAAATACTCTTGAAATATCAATACATATTCATAAATAAAAAATGAATATATAATAAATATTTATGATCCTCCTCCAATAACTCCTTATGATATTGTATATATGAAACAAATACAATGATTGATAAAAAATATCATTCCATCAAGATCATGTTTAATCATTTGAAATATTATAGTGTTTTTTAGATCTATATCTCTTATATGTACCAATAAAATCCATACATGGATTGATAGTTAGAAATTAAATTGATTAATATAATATTTCACCCTTTCCTTTTGTATTTCCAAATACAACATTTTCAAATCCATAAATATATTATATTTTATGATCCTTATCAGGGATAAGATACTTTAATCCTTTGGACACAAAGCATCATCCTATTTATTTGGTTTCTACAAGTGGTAATTTGTTGAGAAATTTTAATCATTAATAATCTTACTCATTCTTCTGAGAAACCAATCCATCTCATTAAAGGAGAATATATACATTAATATATTATTATAGGTATATATATCACAATTTTATAAATATGAATATATATATATTCAATAATAGGAATGTAATAATTACCACAAATCATTTTTTGGTAATATCGATCAGGATCCTTTAATTTTCATCAAGCATAAGCTATATCCATGTCATTATCTATATTAAGAAATTAAAATAACTTCATTAATGCATTTGTACGGATTAAGAAATTCCACTCCGTGGTTATGTAATAATAGGTGCACTGAATAATATTCCCTTCAATTACTTGATCTTTTACCCACACACATCTATCCAGGGGAACCTAACTCCCATCTATGTTATCATATTGAGTAGAGTAGATAGTAATGAAAAATTCACCACAAACTATTGATAACATCGAGATAAGACAATAATAATATGGATCTTTGTCCACATGGTTGGTCTTGGCTGACATTAAATAGAATATTTCTTTGATGGGTATAGTAATATACCCACTACTGATATTATAGAACACAAAAATTATTCCTTATGTAGAAAAAATTCAAAATGTATAAATTTTTCATATATTTTATCTACCCTTATGGTCTTCATTTCTTTTCTCAGGTTATATTTAGGATCTTCATTGGTCGTTGAAAAGAAAAAAAATCATCTGTAATGGATACAACCAAATGATGAAGGTAATATCTATATATCCTATTAATTAAATATATGATGATATATGCATGATTAGTATGAATGAATGGAATAAAAATACATTTATAGTGTTCATACATTGTATGGAATGATTTCATTATTATATAGTCATTCTTGGCCATAAATTGATGATATTAATAATATAGTTCAATCAAGGAAAATTATTGAGCTCTATATAGTGGGTCTAATATTTCATCAATATTGGGGTCGAGGATATATGTTGTTATTTTTTATAAGTTTTTTCATCTAATATATAATGTAGACTCTCATCAGTCCATTTTGTACTCTTAATAAAATGATTATATGTGCCCCCAAGGTGGAACACATGGATTAATGAATTACTTGTTATGATTTACCTTGATATTCCTTTTCAATTCATATAATGCAATTTGGGCTATTATAAGAAGAATATTTGAAATTGGTCTTCCATTAGGTAATAGTTTAAATTAGAACTCAACATAATTTTTTAATAGAAGGATATGAAACTATGCTAGAAAGCTGTCAAAATTCTCCCACACAAAAGGAATATCCATGATTCCTATTTTCACCCCTAACTATTTGACATAAAATCCCCTCTTAAAGTGGATTCAAAAATTAAAAAATTAGGCTGATTTAAATGATATGATCAAATTGATCATAACACTAATATAAAATTAAAGTTTTATTTGGAATATAAAATATGAATTCCATCCATTGTCCGATGGAGTTGTGATTATGTATAGAATTCAAATCCATTCCTATGATAACAGAAAATTCAACTTGAGGATGTGCATAATTATTTACAATAAATATATTATTTTAATATTCAATCAGTAAAAAATGATGGAATCTAGATGGTATTATCATTCCATTATATTTTTTCATTTATATTTTTATATATAATCATTCTAGTGGGATTATAAAACCCATTGAAAATTATTTATATATGAAATAATGGGTATATAAATAGTCAAATATTTTTTTTTCAAATCTAAACTAGTTTTTTTGGGTACTGTCCACCGTTACATTTTCAGGCCCCTTATCCAAAATACTGATCACATGAAATTTCCCATTTTCACTGAAAATAATAGGATTCTCACACCAATAAAATTCATTATCCTTTAAATTTTTAAACTTGTAGTTATAATCATCATACTCCTCACATTTATAACATTGGGGTGTAGGCATGGAATTGATTAGATATTTTCCTCTATTTTCATTATTATCCAACTTCATATAATAACTTCAGAATGTAATTTTTTAATGACCTTACCTCTCAAATTTACAAAATTTACTAGTCCCCTGAATAAAATTTCTCTTTTGTTACTTCCCACATGTGGATATTTCAGATATATCATTTTCTTCTCTCTATGGTTTTTAGATTATACATGTCATTACATTTTTCCATTTTTACCAAAATTAGGAATTGAAATTTAACTACAACCACTATTTCATCCTTGATATATGATCAGACAATGTCTTCATAGATAATAATGTGGCTTAGGCATAATTTCATTCAAGGACATGGTTCCAAAAGACCAATAAATCAATGAAACTTACATTCATGTTAGATGATAATACCAAAATCATACATTAAATGTCTTGTAACATTTTCCACAAAGGTACCAGCATATTCATCATCATTTTTTATCATAAGTAACTCATTATCCATCTTCATATAAAGAAAATGAGTAATGTAATTATTAAAAAAATAATACCCTGAAATATTCCCAATAAATGGATCAAATATTATTATGTTCCCTTATATTATTTATTATTTTCGAACATTGACCCACTTCTCCTTCTGATTGTTACACAACAAAAATTACATTTTCAAATTCCATAAAAATTATAATAGAAAATAAATTTTCAGTGGTAAATATATTTTTATCAAGAACATACAGATTAAAGGATCCACTAAATGAAGGTAGGTCATTCTCCATGATGTATTAAATAAAATATTCTTTTACTACTTATATCTTTTGGGGTTCATCCTGATTTAGGTATTGTGAATATTTCAAGAACATAAAAATGATATTTTTTATTCAACGCCCATTACATTTTCTTACATAGAAACACAATCATTTTATTTTCCACCACAATCCACATTATAATAGTTATTTTAAATTCCAACTGACTTCTAAAATTGAAAATCATTTTGTATGAAACACTCATCATAGTTGGGTACTACAAAATAAAATGAAATCATTTATAGAATATATAAATTCAGAAATCCTCATTTTAATATATAACCCCATACGTTTATTCAATATCATTTATGGTTATCAAATACTTAAATCCATAATTATGGTTCATAAAGGGATTGTGAATACATAATGAATATAATCCAGATGTTTCAAAATATGTCTGAAACAAGTCCTCTTTTCAAACACATACTAAAAGTTGAGTGTATATCAATGCACCCAATTCATTGTTATTACTCCTAGGTATGACTATACATGACCCACATCTACTATAAATATCCAGATAGGTTTTTATTTTCATTTTTTCCAATAAATCGATCCATTATCATATTTACAATACTTTTTCCAATTAGTTTTTCAATCCATAGTTTTTTCCTTGGACATTACATTGAGGATCTCAAAAATGTCTTATCATCATATTTTACAAAGGTTATCTAATCCTATTCCCTAATACCAACTATTTAATACCACATATTTCATACAAAGATATTATATCATTTTATAAGAACATTCATTACTTTATAAAAACACATTCATGAGGATTTATGTGGTATATTTCCATTGAAAACATGGGAATATAAAATATTAGTTCATATGTGAACTACAAAATCTCCTACAATTTTACTCATAAGTTGATCCTTTAATATCCATATCATATATAACATGTTTAATCAAATCATTGGGAAGGGAATCATCAAAATGGATAACCTGAGAGGCTCAAAAAGGGTTAACAATTGAAATATATATGAATAACATAAATTTATGTCTAAGAGAACATTAGAATTGAATTTGAGAAAAACTACATGCATACAAATGATCATTATATCGAGTAATGGGAAACATTTTGGCTACTCATAAGACATGTATCATTATGAAATCAATGAATATGATCCATGAATTATAAAACTGGAATAACACATGGAATCTTGGTATAAATATAATAATAAAAAATCATTTCCAAGATGGTAAAATCTCCCTTACAAGGATATTTTAGTGGAATGGGTTCTCTCCCCATGAAATCAAAGACCTTAATGATCACTCCCAAGAACATCGTAGTAGAAAAATTACCATATTGAATAGGGTTCACCCCCTTCCAGTCAATTTAATCTCATGAGATATAAATAATTACCAAATTCATTGAAGAAAGATACAATTCCCATACGTCTCATAGATAAAGTCATATATTTGCGTTCCACAAGATAATAAAACATTCATCATATCATAACCCATGAAATGTGATGGGGTTGACAAAAATTTCATCATAACATAAGCTATGGATAAAGTACACGTTTCATAATGATTTTATAATTCCATCATATTAACACCCCTAAAAAAAGTTTGGATTCATAAGAATTTCCCCATTGTATAAATAATAAAATTTAAAGTGAATTCATCAACATGATTCCATCATAAACAAAAAACATTCACATATAGAATAATAATTCTATCCATGGGCAACATACTTGTAGGAAATATGTAACTTCAACAAATGTCATTATATATGAAAAAATTATAAAGGTTAATTGATGTAATTTCATTAGTAAAATGACTTTTAATCATTTAATAAACTATTTAAAACATAATAAATATTGGAAAAAAACCTTTGAAAATAAAATTAGGAGATTATACACGAATCATCTAATAAATGATTGGTCATGATGAAAATAATTTTTTTTTATTTCAAAATTTTTAAAAGAAGAATCAATTCACATTATTTTAAAATCAAAACGAGCCATGTTTGGAAAAATAAAATAGTATTCCTTTGACAACATTATTCTAGAATGATAAAATTGGTTAATATTATTTAATATTTGATTTGGAGAACTTATGAAATAAATTTAAAAAAAAAATCTTAGAAAACATTGTTTTTGAAGTATAAGGGTTTTCTACGGAAGGGATAAATAAAAATAACTTTTATAAAACATATTACTATGAATTATTGAGTGCATAAGGAATGGAAAACGAAGACAAGTCATTTAAAATCTAGATATAACAAATAGAGAAGAAAATAAATATTTTTTCAGAGATATATATCTTATCATTTCATTTTTAGAAGATTAATCGAGAGCTATTGTGAAAAATGAGGTCATCGTAACATAGAACCCCTAGCACATTGGAATAATTGAATCATAACCCTTGTTAAATAAAAATGTAAAATTAATAAAATATCATGGTGATGAATAAAATAATGTTTTTACACATCAATAGTTCTGTATAAAAACCTCATTAATGAAGATAGCTATATAACATTACATAAATCCCAAAAAAATTAAATTTTAGATAAAAATCAATTACCATAAGACTTGAATTAGTTATTATAAGATCAAAGCTACATAATAATAAGTTTAATATTATTAGAAATATAAAAGTGGATCATTATTATATATTATATACGATATATATCTTTCTCTAGACATTTTTACATTTTTTATACCAGTTCCATGTTATGGTCTTGTTTTGGGAAAAAATTATATTTTTCATGTATATTTTGATTTTTTATACTTACTCCTAATTATTTGATAATTGTATCCTAAAATAAATTTTTTATCAGGTAATAAATATCATATATATTTATTATATAAGTTATTAGTGTAATCAATTATGTTTATAGATGGAAAATGAAATACATAGTTCATAGAGATAGTAGATTGTATGTACACATGATTGTTATTTTTATATTAAAGATTGATTAGATGAATGAAAGATAAATTATATAATACCATTCATGAATAGTTTTTATTCTCTATACATAGAATATTTTTATAAATAAAATCATTGTTACAATCCATTAAATGAGTGAATAAATCACAATACTTTACATGGTGATATTCTGTTATACACATGAGAGGCATTATCATATTCTTGTAGGAAGGAATGCATGAATGAATATTTGATATAATAATTATATTTTTATAATAATATCATAAATATTATATATAAAAAATTTATCCATCAATATATCTACAATGATAGCTGATGATTGAAAATGAATAACATCATATTGTGAGGTAGTAGTCCATTGTACACGCCAGTAATGATTTCATATCACATTTGATTGAATAATAGATGGTAATAGGTAACAAAAATAACATAAAAAAATATCAATATATTTAGTATAATTATTTTATTAAATCATCATGTTTTAATATTAATTTATGTAGGTTTAAGAGGGAATTAAATAACAATCTCTGTTAGGGGTGTTACGAATTTTTATAAAACATCTTTTGGAATAAACCAAATCATTATGTATGATTTAATTATTAGAAAACAATTGATTTTAGGATTATAGGAAGGGTTTTATGAGGTATTTTGTTTTTTTATTTTCCAATTTAATCGGTTTTTAAGTTTCATGAATAGAGGAGAAGGGGTGGACTTTTATATGTGAGGTGTGTGGAAAACATGTAAATTTATGAAATGAAAACATGTGTAATCATGTCATATACATTCCAGACAGTTCCAAAATAGACCATTATATATAATAGATTATAAATTGATGAAGCATTACACTTTTTTTTATTAAATTGTTTTTTAACCCTTGTTGTTTTATTTTAACCATGGGTAAACCCATGTTTTACATAACTGTGTTATATATTTCATATAATTTTTAGGATTCATTATGGTCAGAAACTAAATTTTATATATTATTTATTATAAATTATACCGATTCTATATATGGATTCTATTTTAATGAATTTAATCAATAGCTTTTCAAGATTTTAATTTAAAATTAAACCCACAAGAGTGATTATAAAGTAGTTTTTGAAAGAGAAAAGATTCAAATTTTTAAAATGTTTAATATCAATATTTTATAAAAAAATTATTGGATATAAAGAAGATGGATTAATTTATATATAATATAAGTAAATTATCATGTATAATCATTTAAAAAAATATTTATCATTATAAATTATATAAATGATATAGTTATTTTCAATAAAAATGTTTATTTTTTACTACTCATTGAAATAATAATACACTTCTGAAAATTTCAAATAATTAAAAAGAAGATAATTATGAACATATGAATTAAAAACTAAATATTATATCATAAAATTCATTTTTTAATAGTTTCATAAATTAATTTTACTATGTTTTACAAAAAATAATACAAAATACAAAACATTTTCTGAGAAAATATTATTTTTGAAACAAATATAGTCTTCTATAAAAATTAAAATTTTGTTATATGAATTTATGATAATTTTATAAAATATTATACATAATATTTAAAAATTATTTATTACAATTCATATACTTGTGATTACATATTGGTTATAATGGTAACCATAAAATAATAAACTTAATAACGTATCATGGCTTGTTAGAACTCATGGTTGCATATACAATAAGATATCAAATAAATTTAATTTATTCAAACAAATAAATAAAATATAATAGAAACACTTTTTTCTACAATATGTAATAATTGTATATATTTAATGTGATGAAATAATTAGAAATAGTGAAATTTTGTTTCTAAAATACAGTTATTTTGAACAATTTATATTTTTAAGTCATAATCACATCCTTATATACATTGATCGAGTATTTAATAAGGGGTGTATTATTAAAATTAGTAAGGATAAATATATTTTTTGATATTAAAAAGTTATATTAATTTAATTTGTTGATAGGATGGATTAATTATCAAATATTTACATTAAAGTTATAAGTTATTATAATTTTCTTTCTTCAAGAGATACTGGATATATATCTAGGTTGGATCATATATTAGTTGCTCATTATCACTCTCACACATTAAGTAAACCATATAGAAATGTACATGTTTTCAATATACTATAACTGATGTTAAATAAAACCATAACATACAACCATTATCTTTTTTGAGAGAATCATATATTTTGTATTAATTCTAGCAATGGTGTCTTAACTTCAGAATCCTTACAATTTGAGTACAATATGTTATTTAGGATAACATATACTAGATTATTTGGAAGGGGAAAATATATATGTATGTCTTGGATGATGATTACACCAAATTTATATGGGTGAATGTTCAAAAATGAAAATATAAGGATCATCATTATTAAATGATTTATATTACTACAATTAAAAATTAGAAAACAAACCTTTTGTTTACTTAACAGAGTGACCATGGCTGTTTGTTTTTAAATTACAATTTAAGAAATTTTTTAATACTAATGTTATTACTCAATAAATCTTATCTCAAATAACACCACATCAAAATGTGGTAGATTGGTGACAAAATATAATTAATTTTAAATACCTCAATACATTAAATGTAAATAATTTTTTGTTTTATTTTTTTGAGTCTACGAGTAATTATTGTTATACATTAAATTTATTTTTACATTTTTCTTTAATTAATAAAACCACATATGAGTTTTGGACAATATTAAATCCAAATAATTCAAATATTAATGTCTTCGGAATTCATATTTTCATCCTGAATACTAAGGACCAACTTCATATATATCATCCCAAATATGAGAAATGTTTTTATATTTGTTACTATAGAACAACTAAAACTATAGTGTTGTTAAAAAAAATAACTAATTATATTTAAGATATAGTTCATATAAAATCTAACGAATACAATCATTTTTATTGAAACATACAAAATTACATTCATCTATTGGTGTTCAAAAAAATGATAATTTCAGTATACATAATGATGATATAATATAACCTATTGTAAATCATCTATGTTTTAGTCAATAAAATATTAAAATATCTAATAGAATATATATAATCAATAGATGATGATAGAATAATTAGGTTTCCTAAAAACCATATGATCGTATGGTTTCATCTTACCTATTATATTATTATTGAAAAAATTAAACTGGTTAAAAATATATATTATTTGTCAAATAAATGTCAGAATCATGCATTAATATAATAAATAGTAAATTAAATGACTTATTATGTCATTTTTGATATTTTATGGTCAAGTTTTATATAGGATGGGCCAAATCAGTTGTAATGGAATCAATTGTGGACCAGTGTCAATCAACATAATGATCTACCAGTACTATGAATAAAATAGGGTTTTAGAATAAAATTATTGAAATTGGTAAAAAATTTATATATTAACCATTTGTTAACTACGGGTAATTTTCATGAATATATCAGATCTTATTGTGGAATATTTTCATTAGTATCGAGATTAATATATAAATAAATTTTATAAGAGTTTTTAGTACATATTAATTATACAATATTTAAAATGGATGATGAATTACTTATTATAATGAAATAAATTCAAAATAAATGATATGTTTAACAATCCATTAGTTTTGAATATATTAAATTTTTGGAAAAGTATTAAATCTTACTATAGAACTCAATTGACATAAACAATCCCCTAAAATATTTTTATGATATACTTACCAAATATTTACTTACAAGATATTTTGGTAAATTAAATTTAGATCAAAATTAATTTATAGAGTTATTTTTCAATGATACAATCATTTTCCATATATATATATTTTGAAAATATAAATTCCATAAAATTAAAATGTCTCCTTTAATTTTTTTAATATATGGAAATGAATTCAAAATGTGCTTCATTAGTGAATTAAAATTTTTCCATGGTTTAAAAATTTATCCAAAATGGGAAGTAAATTTATTAAACCAATATAAATATATCATAGAAATTACTAATTTTTTTGGTTAATATAATTAATATAGTATACTTACTGTGATAATAAATCTAATAAAACATGCTCATACTAAATCTAGAAAATAAATATTTCAACAAAATTATTTAAATTAGTTCCTATTTAGATTATATATTAGATGAAGTTGAATCGAAATCATGTTTTCAGTGTGAATCTATTTGAAATATTATAAAAATAAAAAAAATCACATTTAGATGAGGTAAAATGTAATTTATGTCTCATTAAAGAAACATTAGTTCCCATTTTGTTTTATTATTTTATAATTTAAGTTATCAATAAAATATATATTAAAATTGAGATTGGATGTTGTACATTAGATAGAAAAAGTAATTTAAGAACATGTTATTTTTTATGTGATAATTTTAGTTCATGGTCTAAAAGGATGAAATATTGTATAGAAACATCCACTAATGAAGAAAAATATGTAGGAGCGAGATGTCATTATGCTCATGCGTTTCTGTTGAAATAAACAATAAAGGATTTTTGTTTGAATTTTATTTGACCTCTAATCCAATGTGGGAAAAACTATGTTATATATTTTTCTAGGAACCAAAATCATTTTTCATGTGGAAATAACATAGAAAAAATACATTATATTATTAAGGATCAAACCCAAATAGAAGATATAATTAATGATTTTATTGGAAAGTAAATCAACATAATTATATTTTAATGAAACAATTAAATTCTGATAGAGTTAAATAAATTAAATAGAATATGGGAATAATCAATCTATTGGGATCTTAAATTCAAATTTTATTGAAATTGATATATTTATCATTATAATTATATATAGTGGGGTGGAATAATTTTTACACCATCAGATTTATATTTTTCAACATCTAGTTAAAAATTCATTATTTATCTGTACATAATTATATATATTTTTTAATTACATCATTTATAGAAAGGATCAACAATCCTAGTTATTGTAATTTTTTTAAAAATGTCTATAAAAAATTAAGTTCATCTATTATTATTAGAAGATAACATCATGGTTATTTCAATAATTTAACAGAAAAATTTATGAACTCATTTTTTATATGATATAATTTTTTAATTAAGAGGTACTCGATTAAGACACCTGTCAGTTAATATATTTTCTATTCTTTTTAATTTTCAGTGATTATGTTTTTAAAATTGGATTATTTATTGTAATATATCTTTCTTTAAAGTATGTGATATTTTCACATGAATAAATTATTTATTTAATTAATTAAAAGAAATTATATGACATATGATTTGAACAAAAAATTCATTGGGAATCATTCAGGATTAGTAGTACTGTAAAAGAAAATGTTTTAGGTTACAATATAAAAAATTCCATTATATTGAATATAATTATAATAATTTTACTCTAGATTAATTAAAAATATTCGAAACCATCTATTATATATTGAAATTTATTTCTAAGTATGTTTCACAGAGATATATTATTTGGATAATATTAAAATGTTATCCCTGAATCACATAGTTACTTCCAATGAAATAGTGAAAGAAACAAATGATGTTGATGCATCCTCATGTATCATTACTAAAATGATGACGATTATAGTCTCATTATATATTATTATATGTAATATTATATGAATATATAGAAAATATTTTAGTTAATGGTGTATAATATTATATTTAAAGTATGATATCATTATAATAATATCTTTTCCCAAATAAATGTATGATTATAAAGAATATATTTTCAAAAAGTTTATTAAAAAAACTGTGTTAAAAATAAATTTTAAAATTATAAAGATATTAATATGTATTTTAATAATAAAATATATATGAACATACAATAATTTATAGAACTATATTTATAATTTCATATTATATTTGTTTCTCATTGTATATTAAGTTTTTTATTCATTCTTTTCTACCATATTTTTTCAAAATCAAAATGGGGATGGAATACAAGAAAATTTAAAAATATAAAAGTTTGGTATAATTTTATTATTCCAATATTATTCCTATATGATATTTATAATGAAGAAATATTATTGTAAGCAGTGTCAAATAAAATATTTCATAGTTCATAGCAGATTACTTACATAAATACAAAAAAAAAATTCGTTCAAATTAATTAAAACTTTTCAATTTTTCAAGAATGATTTGTGTTTTCAATAATGGATGGGATTATAGTGTTAATGACTCAATTGATTTAATTTGTTGAAAAATAAAAATATCAATCTAGTTAATATTACATAACATACATTATAATTAATGTTATTTTATTTATTTTGTAAAATTTTCATGTAACATTAATAGCATTGAAAAAAATAACGATTATGAAAATATTGTTGTTTGAGACTAAAAAAGTGATTGTATTTAATATATTTAAATAAAATATATCATTACCTAATTTAATCATTGACAAATTATGATAAATACTTAGTTCATTGGTAGATATAGAAGCCGATATTTATTTCATTATATCTAACACTAAATAATGCAGAATACATACTAGTGACTTTATATACATAGAGATATATACACAAATACTCACTTTAATTGATGAAAGAAGTCATAAATATATATTTTTTTGGCCATTGATCAGTTTAGGCCTTTTAATTTCTTATATCCTTGAGATAACTACTAAATAATATAAATTTTCATTCAATGTATTATTGATAAGAGTTATCATTTTTTTGTATTTCTTTTAAATATCTTATATGTATTAACAGGAATCATAATTATAAAAAAAATAATTCTTCAGGTATTCATGGGATTAGACTATAAATCATAGGAACTTCTAGAATGTGGAAGACTGCTTCTTCTAATAGGATTTAAAGAGATTCTATTATTAGAAACAGATATAATCCATTAGGTTTTAAAATTATTTACACCTTAAATTTGTTTTAAATACATAGATACATTGGATATAGTCAATATAATTTCCATAATTAATTTATTAATATTTTTAAAAATATTTTCATTAAGGGATTATTTTATTTTCTAAAAAATACACTATGAAATGTTTTAAATCTCTTATTGTTTTTTGTTTTCATAATTTATATTTATTTTATTTATATATTTTAATTGTTATGTTTACTATTATATGGTTTTAATAAAGACATGTTATTCTTATATTAATTTTTCGTACTATATTCATATTGTGGATATTTCCACATCAGGTATTATTTTACTCTGATCTTTTAATTTGTCGATATTTCAAAAAACTCATGAATATAAAAAAAATATTTTTTTGTGAAAATTGTATGTTAATTTTTAAAACCATTTCCAAAAATACTATATATTATGAATATTAAAATATCAGGACAATGTTTTCATCAATTAAATTCCCAAAAACATTGATATATGTGGGAACATTTTTTTGAAATAGTATATTTTATTGTAGATTTGTAAAATACATTAGAGAAACATCATTACAATTATCTTCATTACATAAAAATTAATCACTATATTTAATTGATGATATTTTTACTCCCTATATATGAAACAAAAACTCATATCCCCAACCATTGTCAAGAAACAAACATAAATCTACAATGTGTAATAATATATATTCCAATGATTTTTCACCTAGCGGTATTTTATATAAAATAATAGAAACAAAAGATTATGAGAATGATTTTTTTGAGTAGTAATAATGATAATTAAATAAACATACAACCATATAATAGAATATTATTTTTATCGTATAATCCTTGGAAAAATTCAGATATTATATATTACTCCCCATGGTGATTTGTTTTCACTAAATATTTAGCAATAAATTTGTTGATTTAATAAATGATGCATAAAATAGTATATTGAAATGGATCTAACTGTAAACTTAATATAATGATTATATAATTAATTGTGAATTATTTAAAAATATACTGTCTATCCATCAAATTATAGTACAAAGTTTTTTTACATAAAACAGTAGATGTCTTCACCAATTAAAGAAACCAAAAATGAAAAAATGATATATATTTTTCGGAGTGATATACAATGGTATACATTGTTCGTGAATTATATGGATCCTCATGAAATTTATATATTTGTTTAATCAAAAACTACAATGATTATGAGTTATTAAAATAATTACATTAGAGAAGACCCTTATGGCATTTATATTGTAATCAAATTATTGGGAGTTGTATTCTAAATTCTGAATTCCAACAAGTCTTCAGTTTTTATAAAACATTAATAACTAGAGACTATTTTTGGACAACAAAAACTTCTCCTAGGGTAGTATATTCTATTTTTAATATTCAATCCCTATCTATAAGTAGTTATTTAATTTTGAAATTTTTTTCTAAAACCTAAATTTAATATATATATATATATAATTGATATTCTTCAACAAGTCATCATGTTCATTTTTTATGGGGTACAAAGTGCATGAGACCTTTTCCCAACTCTATAATAACCATTATTAAATTATTTAAATGGATTATGTGTCAATGTGAGATAATTTTATACCATAAAATATGTTCATCAAAATATTGTTTCTAACATTTCAAAATGAAATCAATTTTAAGTAATAAATTTTATTAATTTTTAATATCTAATCAAGGAAATGAATTTTTAGTTACAATTTATAATCAATGATAACAAAATATTTTATTAATAAAATGATTTCTATACCTCTTCACCCATTGATGATTTTAATGTATAAACTATCAGACAATTACATCAAAATTATTTTACAGAAAAACTACACACCTATACAGAATATTATTGAGTTTTAATCTATATTATTCAACGTTGGAAACTATTTATGAATTTAAAACACGGATTGGACTATTTGTTTTTTGATAAGTCTGTTAAAAATATTTCCAATTTCATATTGAGTGATAATGAAAATAATTTTCAAATCTAAAAATATGAAACCATAATCTATTTTTTAGGAATTAAAAAATTCAATCTATAATAAATTTTATAATTTTTTTAATGTATGACGTTATACAATTAGAAACACATTATGGATGAAAGGATAATCTCTTAAGACATCATATATGTTTATAAAGGTTTATTGATTGAATATATGTATTAAATCCATTTTTAGAGAAATTTCATTCCAAATGTGATGGACCTTTAATTTTAAATATTTTTTTTCAAATCAGTTATAACAAGATTAAAAATTAGTAAATGATATAAAATTCATAGTTAATGTGACCCAAATGAAGTTCTTTTAAGAGGATATTATCAAACCTCTACAAGAAGATAAGAAAATCCAAGAATAGTGTACTAGTGAAGATATAGATGTGTCTATCCTTCAAACGTATTTATTTATTTTCAAGAAACTATATTTTTCATATTTCATAGATATTTTTTTTATAATGAAGTTTTTGGACACAATTTATTTAAATCGGGACATCTTGGGTTAAATTTTTATTAATTGCATGTTTTTATTATCTTATTTTTTTAATTATCTATTCTGTTTTTCATTTAATTGTCCAAGATAATATTTTTCTTTTATTATTATTTTTTCATGAAAAAAATTAATAATCTCACATTGATCAACCATTTAATCATTTAAACCCAAGCCAATGGATGAACTAATTTTCCCATGGCATTAAAATTATATGAATTCTAAAATATCATTTTTATAAAATCAATAACATGGTGATAACCTGGGTTTTCCAAAATATATTTGAATCCCATGTCTCCAAACACTATTGTATTATTAAATAAACCTACTCGTGAGGCTTCTAAATTAATTTATAATATTTTTAACCTTTATTTAAATTCCTAACAAACCTATAAAATTCATTCCATAATATAGTTTTCTTTAATTATGTTTCTATCATTTTATTTGAAGATAAAGTGTTTAAAATGATTGATCCAATTATTATTAAATAACCGTTTCTAAAAGTTCATTATTTAATTGGAAGTAGTTTTTTAAAACTTTTTAGCACCTAAAAATTGTATACAACATATTAATTAGAAATATTAAAAGTTATTTCCTGTATTGATTGTTATCAAGGAAGTAAAATTTCTTGATATATATTAATTCATTAGTATGGTAGAAGTATTTTGTTCAAAAAAAATTTATTGTTTCCTTTGGAGAATATAAGTCAAAGAAGTAGTTATCACTAAAGAAAATGTTCATATTAAAGAGGTATATGATCATATAATGTGAAAGACATGATAATTTTTTTTTGGTTTGTAGCTATATAACTATTGAAGAAAAATAATTTTTATAAACCTAAAAACTATTATCTTCCATTCAAAATGAGTTAATATTAGTTAAATATATATTATAGAGCTTAATATTTTGTCTCAGTCCTTTACTATGTAAAAATTATTCAAAAAACAAGATTATAATAAAAATAATATATGACTATTTTAATGTGATAGAATTGGAAAAAACCTTATTAGTACTGATATACAAAATAGTGTGGTTGTAGCCAATAAATATTCTTGATAATTTAGATTATGTGTTTCTAGGATAAAGAGGAGAGTGTTGGGACCAATAGGGGCCTATATACCCTGAGAGGGGGGGGGGGTTAATCAGGGTATGTATAATCTTTTCTAAATTATTCCTTCCCCATCAAATCTTGACCTCTTTATTACAAGGGTCTCTTTGTTTGCACTTGTGTGTTTATTATAACCAATTATTTTCATCTTTATCTGATGATGATTCTTTGAATGCAATGCAGGGAAGAAAGAAGGAAGACACAGAGATTTTTACATGGTTCACCCTCACTAGGTTACGTCCAAGGATCATACAATGGTGATGTGCCACTGTACAAAATACACTAAGGCTCACTGCCAATAATGTTCGGGGGTAGATCTCTTCCATGACCAAGCTCACCACCTTTACAAAGTTTAGGGTTAGTTCACTGCATTCCCAAGGGTCACTCCCTATTTCTCTTTCACTGGATCACTGCCGGTAGAAAGGATTACCTTCTTCCAATTCCTTTTCTTGCTGCAATTGGAAGGGATCCACTCATAGTTTATAGACATGTAGGTCTATTAATTTTCATGAATACACGCATCCTCAACTATTGATAGATTCTATGTTAAAGTCCAACTTTCATCCACTGATGAATACCCTTTTGCCTCTTAAGCACTGGGAAATTTCTTTGGAAATACCTTCGCAAAGAACCCTACTTCACGAGGATCCAATTTCACGAAGCTCAAACAAGCCTTCGCGAACCTCCTAACATTTAACGAAGCACCCTCAAGAAGTACTGTTGTGAAGTTGATGTCCTCGCAGTGCGACTTCCCTCGTGAAGTTCACTGTGCCAATGTAGAGATCGCAACTTTCGCAGAGCTAGAATAGTCGTCGCAAAGCCCTTCTTTCACGAAGCACACTGCCTTCACGAACGACCTTCGCGAAATGAGAGAAAATAATTTTCCCAGAAAAATCTCTATTTCTATCTACTTCAATTGAAGGGGCTGAGGCCTATTTGTAGGCGATTCCACCGACCCTTGAGCATTCCATGTGAAGTCAACACCAAGTCATCTCAAATAACAAATCTCTAAAGTTCCTTCCGAAATTCTCTCAAAATCGCAAAGCACCATTGAAATTTTCCAATCTCGGAGATTGACATAATCGCGGACCATCACCGTCAATCCCTTCATTCCTTCATCATGAAGCTCCCTCGAAAATCCTTTCACCGTCGTGATGTGCTTCAACCTCTACCATTCACAAAGCTTGATGTAATCGTGAAGAATCACCTACATCATTTTTCTAGTCTTCGGAAAATCCAATCCATGAATCCTATCTTCATGAAACTCATGACTTTTCCACATTTAAATATGATCTTCAATGATATCCTCTTTTCTTGATGCTCACCAAACTCCAAATTTTCCATTCCTTTGTCATCATTCTTTATCAACAGAGATTGTCAACAACTTCTCTGGAACATGATAATTCACCATAGAAACATGCTTTGTCAAAAAAACAAAATCAACCCAAAAATACTACAATGATACCTAGAGGGATTTTTTCACAACAGAGAGACCATAGTTGAGTGTAAACATATCATATCTTTTTTCTTTATATAGTGCCAAAACCTACTTGTTAACCATAGAATTTTTAACTTCTAAATCATACGTACTAAATAATTAGAGGAACCATGAATAGGATCTTAGGATGAATAATAAGTACATGATATGATTTTAGTGTAGAAGTTGGGGTTCCTACATATTATAGTGACCCATACATTTATTTTTTTGATAATTGATTTGTGGGAAAATAATTTTTTTTGAAGAGGATATATTCATTATAGGTAAATTAATCATGAGAATGTGTAGATAATTGATGTTGAAATTAATTGAATGAAGAAAGTGGTGAATTTGGAATATTTATTATTTAGGACGCATATTGATTATTAATTACATGGTATATAACTTATTAATCTAATGGGGTTGATTTCAAAATTATTGTTTTTTCATAGTTGTCACTTGCTTTTAGGGGATTCTAATTCCAATGCTTTCAGATATTATAGTGCCCATATTTTATTCTTTTTACAATGAAATTCATTGATATAATCCATAATATTAAGGAAATTTTGAGAGAGATGTGATCATTTTTTTAGTCTTTTATTGCGTTTTAATGATACAATAGATTATTCATAATTATTAATTTTATTAAATTTTTTTTATATAGAAACTCATCCTATAAAAATATTAATTATTATGATAAAATGATAATGAGGCTGTTAGTGGTGAAAAAAAAAGTGTTTTTAGACAAAAATGTAAGGACTTATTTCATTGTGCCCCAGGAAGATGAGGAACAAGATAAAAAATACTCCATTATGCTATAGTGGAGACATAAACAAAATATAGATTCAAATGGACTAATAATGTCCACTATCACTATATTGTGTCCATATATATGAATTCATGTGAAGTGGTAATTCATATATGATGAAAGGGTAAAAAAAATTTTGGGAAAGGGTAAGACTAATGTTCAAATTTTCATGTAATGATACTACACCATTTATGATTCTTTACAACGATTATAAAAGCACGAACGACATGCAGAGGGGGAGATAAAAAAGGTAATGTATGGTTCATCATAATTAAAAATTGAAAAAGAGATACTAATATGTTGTTGTAGAGGAAGATACCGTGGCTCATAGGTGGAATTATAAATCAATATAAAGAAAACATCATCATGGACATGATAATTATAGAGAATAATAAATAAAGAATAGGCTAAATAAAAAAATACAATGAAATGACCATGGTAAAAAATTCAGCATGTTTTGAGGATTAAATCAATTGAAAATGAGATGGGTGATTTATAATTAGTAGGAATCGTTTATTTTTTGTGGTGTGATCAAACCACCTAACCTAAGAATGCCAAACCATCCTGCAAGGAATTATTGGTAAATTCATTATTTTATGTGATGTGATAATAACATTTCTTTCTATATGATCCATGAAACTCTTATATTGTGTATTGAATTAATTTTATAATTGGTAAATCTACATTGAATGATTATTTACTTCAAAAAGAATATTAAGAGGGTCATTGATTTTATTACGTTTATGGACGAGGTTACAATACAATTCAATGATGTTGATTTTATTTAGATTATGATCATCATAACATGTTACTTCATAACTGGTAATTCTCTAGGAGATATTGTAATCAAGTTATAACTTGAAAGTATGTTTCCACTAATTATATGTATACAAAATAAATCCTTTTATAAGATTAGATATAAGAGGAAAATTGATCAAATTGAATGGATGACTTCATACAGGAGGTTTGAGTTATAAATATGTTATATGAAACAATTATTTCCAATATGGGAGTTCGTTTAGTAATGTGCGGCTAAAATCATTTCGGGTTTTGATTTAGCAGACCAAAGTAAAATCTCTTATGAGAATCCACATTTTTTTATTAAATCATATTTGAATTTCTGAAAAATTATTTTCCTAAATAATGACGCTGTGTCTATTTAGAGAACTACATTCCATTAAATTACTCTATATTATTATTAAATCTATAAAATTATAGTGAATGTTATTTTTATTTATACATATTTGGCATGGCCAATCCACTGAGAATATCCTGTTTTATCAAGTTCAATTTCATCATTTACATTAATAATTTTAGTAACAATTATAAAATGACTGATGCCAATATCAATGACAAGATCTGATATTTATAAAGATTTTTTATTTCAATTAAATTTAATTGGATGTGAATTGAAAAATATGAGTATGTTGTAATTTTAGTAAATAAATAATGTCGTGACTTGGTAATTAACACATGTAAAATAATACTACATTAAAAAATTATTATACTATTATTTTAAATATAAAATGCCACAAGTTTTAAAAACCAATCTATATTTATTTTTTTATATTATTTTTTTTGTATAGATAACTACAACAAATGTATTTTTTTATTGTTTTATAAAAAATATAAAACCAATGATATAGTTTGAATTTAATTTGTAACCCTGTAGTTAGAAAACATGTGGACAAATATATTGAAATCTTATAGTGAATAAAATTCTGAATGGCGTTAAGTGAAAAAACTCTATCCATCAGTCCCTTATATGGTGAAAAAATTCCCATGACTTATATAAAATGGAATAATGTTATGTAGACTTCTCATTCCATAGTAATAATATGTCATGGTCATCACTTCAAAGACCACAACATGGGTTTCAATTTCTAGAGTTCCCAACCACTTCAGGACGAAACACTATAGTTCTCTATATTCATTTTGGGAATAAAATTTCCATATCCCCATAACTAAATTTACCATTCTCAAAGGTCTTCTACATAGTCTCCAATTACATTAATATTTTATACTTGACATCCAATTCGCCCATGTTCTTATACACAAGATCTAATTCAACTAGCTCACTATACCTATGTCCAATTCAACTAGGACCCTATAAACAAGAATCCAGTTATCAATTTTTTCAATACATTGGTTCTATATCACCTATGTTCTTAAATTTGGTAACTAATTATCCTATGTACATATACATAATTTTTAATTTACACAATCCCAAATAAGTTGTATATAATTCACCCATGTATGAATACATTGGCTCTAATTCACCTATGTATTCTATCTAGGATCCAATTTACCCAAGTGTCTATACAAGGAATATTATTCCCCATGTTCTCTATTCCTCATATCCAATTCAGCCATGTCTCAAACTAATGTTCCACATTTCCCTAGTGCAATTATTTTGTGCCAAAACATACCATTTACATCATGAATTGAGATATTCCTCTTAATTTAATCATACACATTAAATTTATATAAACTGTTTGGTTTTAAAAAAAATCGAGTTTAAATACTCTTCATGGATTAAAAATACATCATGATTTGAAAAGATACACTTATAATCATTAAAAAGATAGTTGAGATACTCTTTTTAGTTTAATAAAAATACTTTCTCTTCTATCAATTTATAGTCTGAACTATCATGGTCCACCTACTAGGTGTAACTACCTATTCAAGTCTCCCATACTAATAATGTTTCCAATAGATAAGATATATACATCCATATTTGGTTCTTCTATTAGTTTTAGTCCTCAAAAAACGTTATTCTACCTTATTACAATAGTTTTCAACTTCTATTAAGGGGAAATCTATTTATGTGCCTTCTCTTTGGGGTAAACCCCAACCTCTTAATATCTACCATCACAACTATATTTTCATATTTTCGTTTATGATTTATTTTATTTGGAATCCCAATAGTTCTCTCAGGTTCTAGGGGTGATAGTTTATTTTTTTGATGTTTTTTCATTTTCTAGTGTTTCCCTCTTGGATCATCCATGGTTAGTGTTGCGATAATGTTTCATGGTAGAGAGTTTGTAACACCCACGATGTTAATATAGTGAGTTTAAATCATTCATGAATAATTGGTCGGGACTCCCTAGTGTATGGGGTGTTATTTGTGGTATTATGGCCAATTTTTCAGGTCAAAGGGTTTTAGAATGGTTTTCCAAAATGAGGAAACATAAACCTACAATGTTTTGGAACATTCTAGTAGAATTCACATTATTTTCACACAATTTACAAAACAATACATCTAATTACAGGATTAATGACATTCATTCTAAAAATCATATTTGAGTGACTAAACCTCTTATTTTAATCACTACTTATTGGGTATCAACCATAGGTTTCTTCCCTTTATACTCAATTATTTTGGTCCACATTTTGAGGAATTTATACCAGAAGTTCAGTGAATCTTCATCAAATCCTTCACTTTCCTCCCCTCCTCTCTTGCATCATCTTTATTCTTCCATTTTTTATGCTTTACTATTATTCTAAAGTCTGGATTGACCATAGGTTCTAGTAAACCATGTCTTTTTTGATGGGTTCTATATATTTTGGGATTTTCATTATAGATCTAGGGTGTAAGAAACCACTACGGGTGATTTTCAGTGTGTGTTTCTATTATGCCATGAATTGTAGGTATGGGTCCCATAGCACTTACCGTTATCATTTATGTTTCTTATTTTTATAGTTTTTATAACCTTATCTATTTGATACGTGTTATTTTTTAACCATTGGATTAAATATTTATGTGAAAATGATGGATTATGCATTAATTTGTAAAAACAACAGTGTTGTCATGGTATAAATGATCCATCCCCTTGTTTGATAAATTATTCTGTGAGATTTCGCACCTGTTTTGTGATATTTAGAACATGGTTCTATAGTTTGAATAAATTCATGTCCTGAAATTGGTGTTTTATTAATTGTAATGTTCTTAAAATAAATAGTTTGGTAAGAAGGGAATGTCATGTTTTCGGTAAAGTAGACGATTAGATTTTATTTGTTTAGTGTGGATTAAAATGATTTGGTATTTTATAATTATATTGGAAGTGGGAGAATGAAATTTGGGTTCCTTATGTCATTTTTTATCTGGTTACAGGTTTTCTAAAGAAGGTGTATTGGTTTTTAATCTGTGTTGGTATGATTTTCCAATGGATGGCCCATTTGGCACTTTTAAAAAATGGTTGTGTATTAGTTGTGTAATATGAATATTTTAAAGGTGGATACCAATCATTTTAATCTAAAAATTGTGTGTTTTAACCTATTTATGGAATGTGTAATTTGTGGTTTGATAAAAATTGGTTTGGTAAAATTCTTAGAGGCCCATTTGGGATTTTTTTTTAAAATTGTATTGATGTGTGTCCCACATTGTGACATTTGGTGATATTTTATGATTCAGGAAATTGATTTATTAATTGTTGTTGGGGATTCCCGATATGGATTGTTAGGATATTGGTGTGATTTTGTAATTAAATGTGCATTTTTGAATGGAATTTATTGTGCAAAGGATTATTATACATATTGAAATTGTTTTACGAAAAGACCATATGGTTTATTGAAATAAGCAAAGGGGTTAAAAAGTGTTTGGGTACTGTTTGTCATGTGTATGATTTAGAAGTTGAAATTTTATGTGAAAATGGTATCTTATAACACGTGGAAAATTCATGAGCACAAATAGGGTGGCCTAGGTATCTATGTGGGTAGACTAGGACTAGTATGCTACTGATCCGGATAGGTATCTTCCTTGTCTAACTTATAATGTATGACGATGAAAAAGCTAACTAATATTTGATGGTATTGGGCACCAATAAAACATCAGGGTTTCCTATCCTATTGACTTATGCGTGATATGGTTATTTGTTTTGGGACCACTATGTCCATGAAGTTTCCCGTCCTAGTGGCTCGTGCATGGGAATGTTATAGGAGATGATTTTATTTACCCCAAGATACAATGTTCTTAGAGTCCCATAGTTATCTAGTTCCTAGGGGTATTTCCTTGGACTTGTTCTCATTGGCCAATTTTTACTCACCATCGTCATATTGTGTGTTTGGTTGGTAAATTCATCACCATATGTGTTTTCTTTAAAAGTGTTCATTCTTTAATGTTTCCATCTAATGAATTGTTTCCATTCAAAGTTAGATTCTATTAAAAAAATTCGACCATTTCCTATATATGAAAACATTATAGAATGTTGTCTTATAATGTTTATAGCATTGAAATATATTTATAAAAGCATAATTTTATATATTATAGTTTAAACATCAAAATGGATGTTTCTTTTATTTTAATGGAAGTGAATTGGAAAAAGATTATCAGGCTAGAATTTTGAGTTTTAATAATCACCACTGTAGTTTATTTTAGTTTTTATCCATTGTGAAGGGTTCAAATTGAGTTTGATCTCCTTGAGCAATATCTCATCATTTTATTGCAGAGTGACTAGTGGAGTCACTTGGAGTTAGTTGATCATCAGTTTTGGTAGTTTTACAGTCTTATTCGGTTTTAAATTTAGTTTCATGTAAAAATAATGTTCAGTTCATCTTTTATATAAATGTGTATTGTGTTTTCCTTTTATTTATGCTATTTTTTAGTTTTTTATATGTTGGTGAAATCATTCCCTTATCACTCTATGAATGACCTCAGTTCTTGTCCCCATCCTAGGAGGATTTGTATTTCTTATCAGGACTTGTTGTAGAGTGGATTTGATGAATATTGTATGGTCGACTTGGGATCGTTCATGATAAAATGGTATCCGAGGAGGTTGTCTCTTAGTGGACCTTGATTTATAGATCACTTATTGTTATTTGTGGGGTGTCATGGTAGATGGAGTAGGATTTTAGGGATATTCGGTGTTGGTTCGATAAGAGCATCATGAAATCTAGCTCGTTCTTATCCTCAGGTGTCCATGGGATGTCTAGTTTTATTAGTTTTCATGGTCATTAGGGATTCTTTGGTGATTGGGACATGACAATTGGATTTGGACTAATATTATCTGTGAGTTCATAGGGCCAGGAAAGCCTTGTGGAACCGAGGAATGGTCCTAAAAATACTATACATGTTGGGTTTTTGTTTGACATATGGCCGCCAACCATATGGTCATGTCACCCACCAACAATAGACCCCATTTGTGGGTCAATTGGACCTTTCTTGAATTCTCAGAATTTTTTTGAAAATCTTTATGTGATAATTGTGTATGTTTTTTAGGGGCACAAAGGCTTATTTATTTAAATTATAAAGAAAAAGAAGAAAGTTCATAGGAAATACAGGAACACAACACCTAAAAAAGAAATCAAACCATTTTAGATAGGGAATTCATACTATGAAAAGGAAGTCCTCCACCCCTACCGCAGTAGTTCTGACCTCTCCTCCCAGTCCTAAGTTTTATCTGAAGACCTTCACCATCAGCATCATCAAGGTGCTCCACTACAACATTAGTCTTTATGGTTTCATCTTTATTCACTCTCTCACTTTTATTCCCATCATCATCACTGCATAGTGAGGAAATGATTTAAAATTTGTTCTGAGTACCAGCATTTTTGTTTGTCTGGGTCTTCGATGCTTGAGGAGGGGTAATGGTTGTTAGAGTGGTAGAAGCCTTTGATCTCACTAGTTCAGCATTATTCATAAGTGTATGTTCCTCTCTTACTGGAGGCAGAATTTTTGGTGACACTATCACATTGTGTGCTTGTCCAATTGGCTTGGGAACACCCAAAACAGAAATGGGGTCCGATAGGGAAACCGTTTTTAGAGAAAAATATCCCTCCTCTCGAGCAGGAGATAACTCTTTAATCATCACGGAATTAGGCCGGATTCGCATCCTCAGTTTCTTTCCACTATAAGATGTATGAATTTGGGTAGGAATCAACCCTTCCCTTATGCTGGGTATCTCAACCTTCTCCTGTAACTTCTCATCGATGTGAAACATAGATACCACATAAGAGGGAGAACATTCATGCCCGGAACTGTTATGGATGTTCCAGCAATAGTACATTTAGAGTGAGAGATGGACCCCAGTTCAGGTCTAGATTTTGATGTAGAGTGATTAAATCCACTTTCCACCATAGCAGGGTTAATGCTCAAACTTGAAACTTGCAGATTTATAGGTACATGCAATGCCATATCAGTTTCATGAAACGTTTTAACTCAACTTCCAACTATAGGAGCAGGTTTTGGAAGACAAGACTTTTTTTAAGTCACACATTGTGTTTTTTAAAGTCTATTGAAGGGCCAAAAACATCATCCTAATTCACAGATTCCTTTTACATGGAAAGTTAGGACACATTTTCATTTCTATTTTGTGGATTCACTTCCTTGGATTCCTTGTTTGTGCTTTTATTCTTTACCTTACTTGAGGTCGCGATCTCTAACATGGTTTTCTATTTTCCACATTTTGAAGAAATGCAGTTTCCTCCCAACTAATTCTTTCATCAGCCTCTTCTTATGCTAGAATATCTATCTCTATTTGATAGTCAATAGTTTCTATCTCATTTTGATCTTGTTCTAGGTCTATAATTAGCACATCATTGAAAGACAGACCCACTTCAGGTGTTTCACTTTCTTCTACTAAATCATCCTAAGTGACATTGGGTCTATCAATCAACTGAAAAGTAGGAGGTTCTGTATCTTTCAGTATGACATAGGTGGAGTCCAACATGGGCCTTTTACTATGATCCTTGAACTGTTGTGCAGTTTGAGAAATCATCTCAGTCGAATCTTTTTCAGAGATTAGGAGTCTGTTGGGAAACCCTTGAGAAATATTATTTGTAGCTTATTCTGCAGATTGGACATCAATTCCATGGGAAAATTTATTACATTCTATCCTTCTGAAATGAGCCTCATCATGTCCCTTCAACATTCATCTAGTGCAAAAAATGTTTGAATGACAGTTGGACCTTGAGTGTCCAATCATACAACAAAATTCACAATACAAAGGAAACTTTTCATACACAATACGAAGATTAATTTCATCATGTGGTGTGGACATAACTACCTTATCAGCCACGGTAGAACATAAACCCAACTCAACCAAAATTCGTGAAAAATTTCCATAGCTAACCTTTTCAGTAGCCAATTCCATCTGGATTGGTATTCCTATCACAGAGGCGATGTGATATAGAATTTTATAAGGCTGCAAAACCCAATATAAACCATAAATCTTAATCCAATCCTAGGAAAATGTTTCTTTAAAGTCATAGAGACTAAAATTTAGCATTTATTCATGGATCCTGAGGGTTCTTGGATTCAAATTTATGGAACAAAATCCCCATGCTTTACCATTAAATTAAGTAGAGGGAAACAACAAGCGAAAAAACCCTCTTCATAACGAAATTCATTTAAAGTCATGAAATCCCCAAATAAAAGAAATAAGAACTACTATATCAAAAATTTTCCAAGGTTATGTACCTTTAGATAATGAGATCCAGAAAATAATGGAGTTCTTACAAAGATCTAAGTGTTCCAAAATCACTCCTTCTGAAGCAAAGACATGTGTTGTAGTTCTTTTATTGACAATGCATTGAGTGATATGATTTGCTGAGAAGAAGAATGAACCAGTAGGAATACTAGAGGAAAATCTATTTCAATGATAATCAAAGAAATGTTCCTTCGACACAGAATCAGTTTACTAAGAAGCCATGTGTTGTCGAGAATCATAGATGAAAAGATTTAAATGACATGGATGGTTTAGGTCTGCCCGATCCCCATCGAGGTTCGAGAGTTCTGTCTCATTTTCCTACATCCCCTATCTTATCACCGTGTAAGTGGTTTTAAAATTATTAATATAATAATTATTTTGGGAAATATGGGTTTTTAAAAAAAATTAGGAGATGGTGGAAATGATTTGATGGTATTGAATTTCTTTAGTCTAACCATATATTTTGTTGAAAATAAATGTTTTGAGAGATTAGATTATTTTAAAGTGACTATGATTTTTTTTAAATAGAATGTGATGGCATGTTGAAATGTTTTTGAATCAAAATAATTTGTTTTGGGAATCAGTTTTGAGTGGTTAGGGTTTTTCAGAAAAATTTTGTTGGCCTTTGGGGCTACCGGATTAAGAAAAGAGACCTCGCTGAATTATTTAAATTGGTAGAATGTTTTGGCATGGATATTGAGAGTATTTTATTTAGCCATTGGTTTATTCATGGGTGCTCACAATCATGGGTGTATATATATATATATATATATTTATTTATTTATGAATTCCTGGTATGGCATAGTATATGGGTGCATGGGGTGGCACAAAAATGTGTATGTGAGTGGGACTCGATGAAATTTCATCGGTGAGTGTGAATGTTCAACCAGTTTGTTTGTTCTAAAAAAGTTTTTTAAGATGAAAATTTGTGGTGATTTGGTAAAATAGTGTTTATTTGGTTTTCATTTTCATCTCATAGATGTGTTGTTTGTTTGGTATGCTTCCTAATGACCTGGAAGTGATACTCTTGGTTTGTCTTGATATGGGAACTTTTTTGTGTCTCAGTTTTTGAGTAATTTTTAGTGGGTTTCTAATGAAGTGTTGGATGTTGTGATGTATCCATATATAGCTCTCTGTTTTTAATAATACTTGTTAATCAACCTATGGATTCATTTTAAATGTTAAATACACCTCTTATGATAATGCCTCAACAAATTTTTTGCAATAGATATTGGTTTGGGCTTGATTTAACATGTCTTCATATTATGGTGATTCTCTTAGTTATAGTGGTTGTGATCAATGAAGTTTTGTGTGTTTCACATTATTCCTGGTTCAATCCACTCCACATTTGGTGTGAGATAGAATGGTGGTCTGTAGCCCTATGTCACTATTGGGTAATGGTGTTTTGTTTGTGGTAGTGGGTATTGTGAGGGGTTATGATCCTTAACACATAACTGTGGTGCATTAGATGCTTCATACATTAGGTCTCTATCCATAGGCCTCAGAGTGATTCTGTTTACACACAGTGGATATCAGCAAAGATGTGGGGATATTGACTATAATCCCACCTCTTCCATTTTGGTCGGGTAGTTTCTATTTTTTTATTGTGGTTTCTACTCACTATGAATTTCCTCCCACAGAAATGAGTGTGGTGTACTTACATCTCATGCATTGGCTATGGTAATGCCTTCATGGATGTGGGTTTCTGATAAATGATTGTGTGTGAACCATAAATGTGAATCAGATGTTGTCTTGGTTTTACATGATTTTGGTGGAGAGTGTGGGGTAATTTTGAGTTGAGGTTTTAGTGGTCCAATGATTGGGGTCCCTTCCCTCCTTCCCACGAGTGGTGAGGGTTCTTGGTCTTGGGTGGAATTAGTTGTCCCAATTGTCATCCCCTCCATTCAAGATTGGGTGGCATACATGTTCATTTTGTGTTCCCCATATATTGGGTTGGTATTTTTTTTGTAGGAGAGTTTTACATTGGCCAGTTTGGGAGAGGCATATTCCTAGTTCATGTGAAATCATCATTTTTTCATCGGTTATTGGCTCTTAATGTCGGGGAGACACACCAAGGGTCTCTTAAATAATCTATTTCGGAAATTTTCATGTGTTAGTTTCTCTCAAATGGTAGGAAGTCCATTCCAATAAACCCTATAATCGTTGGATTATGTGATTGTTCCCATGTTTGGGTGATCATTGGGTTCATTGGATGAAGGAACAACAATCCGGTTCATGGCTAGATTTTGGAGGTAGTGGCTTGATATTTCCATTGATTCTCTGGAGGTCGTTCTGAGTTGGTGTTTTGGTTGTGAAAGAGGCTGAGTTTATGTCAATTGTAAATAAAATTTCCTTGGCTTTAGAGGCTAGGTCATATTAAAAATGTAATTCTTATGCATTGATCAATCATCTGGAATGTGTTATGGCTTTCTGATGGTGGAAAGAGTTAATGGTTGGGAGAATTGTCACACCCAGTTTTTCATATTTTGCAATAAGATCAGTTTCATTGGTAATCATGGTCTTTTCCTTGGGTTCGGGGTGTGATAGGTGTTTTGTTTTGAAGTGTTTTATTTTTCTACTATTTTTCTTATTGTTGATCCTAGGTTTGTGTTGGTATAAATTTTATTTGTGGGGATTTTGTGACATCCTTGGTGTCACTATATTGATTTTAAATCATTCCGAGATTAAGGGGTGAGTGTAACTGGTGTTGGGGGTGTAATTTTTGGTTTTTGGCCAATTTTTTTGGGTTTCAAGGTTTGATCACGGTTTTCCCAAACCAAGATTTATAAACCTTAAAATGTTTAGAACATTCCGGCAGCATTCGTATGGTTTTCCAATTGTTTAAAAAAAGAATGATGTAAAAACATTCATCACCTTTCGGCTAGAATAAAATTAATTCTAAAAATTGGATTTGAGTGATTTATCCTCCCATTTTAATCCCTGCCTATTGGGTATTAAATAGAGGGTTACCCCTACATTCACTATTGTTTTGGTCCATTTTTTGGGTGATATATCACCAAATTTAATTGATTCTTCATCAAATCCTTAGATTTCCTCTTCTCCTATCTTCCCACTTCCTTCTTCATCAATTTTTCATTGGAATAATCTTCTCCCCTGTCATTCTTGAACTAGGGTTCTATTATCAAAATTTTTTCTATTTTGGTTTTGTTATTTTAGGGATGGTCTTTATAGATCTAAGGTGTATGAACTAACGACGGGTGATTTCGGGTGTGTGTTTCTATTCCGCCATGAATTTTTGGTAGTTTTCGCATTGAAAATTTCATTATCATTTATGTTTTATAATTTTTAGGGTATTAAACCATATTTTTATGATATTTTCTATTGTGAAACATTTGGTTTTATTTTTTTTATTATCAAATGATGATTTATGACTTATTTTGTAAAAAACAATGATGTTTGGGTGTAAATGTGTACTCCCCTTGTTTTGAAACTTGGTCCATGTGATTTGGAACATGGATTGTAGTATTTTGAACATGAATTTTTAGATTGAATAAATTCAAGGCATGAAATTAGTGTTTAATTACTTTTCACAAGCTTAAAATATATGGTTTGTTTAAAATATCTTTCCATGTGTTCGGTAAATTTCTCAGTTGGATTTTATGTTTTAAGTGTGGTTTAAAATGATTGGTATGGTTTTATAATCATATTTTCATTGGGAGAAACAATTTTTATGGGTTTCTTATGTGGGTTCTGAGCTGGTTTTGGTTTATATAATGAAGGTGTATTGGTTTTTATTGTGTTTTGGCATGTGTTTCTAATATAAGGCCCATATGGAACTTTTATAAAAAAATTTGTCAATTTTTTGTGCAATAAGAATATATTTAATGTGGTTACTAATTTTTTTAATCTAAAAATGGACTGTTTGACCATCTTTATGGAATTTGGAACTTTTTGTTTGATAAATGTTGGTTTGGTAAAATTCTTCTAAGTATGTTTGGCACTTTTTTAAAAAATGGTTTTCATGTGTGTTCAATATTGTACCATGTGTGGAAAAGTTATGATTAATGAAATTGATTTATTAAAAAAATTTGGGGATTCCAAATCTGGTTTGGTGTTATATTGTTTTGAATTTGGCATTAATAGAGAATTTTGAATTGATTTTTATATGAAAATCCTTGTAATACTTCTTGAAATAGTTTTTTGAATATTTCATGTTGTTCGTTGAAATACGTAATGGGTGTGAAAAGTGAATGGGTACGGTTTGGTGTGTGCATGATTTATAATGTGAACATTTATGTTCAAATTGTACCTTTTAACATGTAGAAAATGATTGAGCACAAAGATTGAAGACCATGTATCTAGGTGGGCAGACTAGGACTACTGTTCTAGTGACCAATGGTGGGATCATCCCTATTTAACAAAGCAAGATTGATAATGTAAAACCTATCTAAACATTGATGATGTAGGGTACCATTAGGACATTGTGTTTTCCCCTAATATTAGCTTGTGCATGATAAGGTTATTTTTATTGGGACTATTATTCAATTTGGGTTTTCTCTCCTAGTGGCTCATTCATGGAAAGGTCATCCATGATGGTTACATTTACACAGAGATATGATGTCCCTAGAGCCCCACCATTAGCTAGTGAATAAGGGTATTTCCCATGACTAGTGCTCATTGGACATTTTTTACTCTCAATTGTAATATAGTGTGTTTGGTTGGTATACTTAGCAGCATACGTGTTTAATTTAAAAGTGATCATTCCTTATTGTTTCCCTCTTATGAATTGATTACTTTCAAAATTTAATCTATTTAAAAATTATTTCTACCATTTATTGTCTATGAAAAAATGAATGGTTATTGTATTATAATTTTTATAGCATGTAATATTTTTGGGAATAAATACTTTTATATATTATAGTTCAAACATGAAAATGTATGTTTTTTTAATATTTAGAGGAATTGCATTGAGAATAGACTATTAGGATATTATTGTGAGTTTTAAAAATGATGTGTATAGTTATTTTCTATTTTTAGCCCTTCTTAAGGATTCATGTTGAGTTCCATCACCTTGAGAGACTTTTGATCATGTTGTTTGAGACTAACCAGTGGGGTCACATTGACTATGTTGGTCATCCTGTCTGGTTAGTGTAGTTGTATTGTTCAGTTTTACTTTCAGTTTTATGTAAAAATAATGTTCAGTTCAACTTTCATATAAATTTTTATTGGTTATTCCGTCTCTTTTTAGTGTTTTTTTGTTTTTATATTAGAAAAATCATTCCATTTTCACTTAACTGATACCCTCAGTGCTTGTCACGATCCCGGGTGGATTGGGAACACCTCTCAAGACTTGTCGCGGAGTGGCCTGGGTGATAGATTTAGGGACAAATCGATATGGTTCGTTATATAAATCTTCCTTATCTAGTTTAAAATAGATAGTATCTATAAAGTCATTCCTAGGAAGCCTAAAAATTTCAATCCCTACATATATCAAATTCTATGAGGTTAAAAACTAATATGAAAAACTATAAAGGGATCCTCATGCTGAGGTATCCCAAAAAGTACATCTAGGATTCTATCTCAAAATAATTATAGGTTAATTACATTAAACATAAAAATTAACATCCTGACCATGTGAAATTAAACTACATTATTCATTCATGTTACAAGACATTAATCTATGTAACATAGAAAAGATGCGATTTGATTCTGATTGACCTGTATAAGTGGGAACAACTCTAATGTTCCATTCCTACCCGCCACAGGGCATATATGGATGAACTTCATGGGAGCATCACATGGTCATGGATGCATGAAAATAAAAGGAACCAAATTTTTTATTATCTCAAGACTATAAAATGTATGATTTATCCCATTTAATGGCACATGAAAATTCATATTTTGAATCCATTCATAGATAATCAAAATGATTCCCTTTCATGGAAAATTTTCCAATACAAAAAACATCTTACCTTCATTTTAATAATCCTAATTCATATATATATGGAAATAACTCCATAGTTCATATATATATGGATTTAAATAGTATATTGGCTAGAAGTATGGATAATGAAAAATAAAATAAATTCATTATCTGTAGTGTATCCCTAAATGCATGTTGTGACCAAGTCTATTATTTAAGGGAAACTGGTTGTGTGACAAACTCTACAAGAGAAGGACCATGAAAAAATATTTAATATATAATAGATTTTTATATTAGGATATAATTACCCTAAAAAGGGTAACATGAGTAGGACCTCATTCTTATCAACTAATGCGAAATATAATGTATTGGTCATAATGTCCAATTGGTCACCTAATTTTTGAATGTCATTGCACACTAAATATAAAATTATATGGAGCATCATGAATCAGAAATAAATCTTAAGTGATAATAAATTAATTTAATTTTTAATAAATTATATTTTCATTTAGATTTTGGTATCTTTCCAGCCGAAGTGTTGTTTTTGAAAATCCAAATTATATTACCCTAATATGTAAAGTACCCGTATGGGGAAGATCCACAGGGAGAGAGAGAGTTATTTATGTTTTTTATCTAGTTCGTAATTGATTTGTGAGGTTTACTAAAATTTAAGGTCGATTATTTAGTGTTTTTATAAAAGTGTGATTGGATTTCAATTTCTCAACAATATACTTTACAGATAACAAAAATATCAAAAATTTGGTTTTGATGAATATTTGGAGAGGAATATGTTGGGGATGTGAATTTTAATGTTTTTTGTTAAATCAATTTTCTTATGATGTTGTGTTGTTCCTAATATGTCACATATTTTGTTTAAGAATCTGACAAATCCCACTTACTCTAGTGATATTTGTTTAATCACATAGAATCCAATTCGTTGTCCTAGAAATTGATTTCTCATAATTTTATTAATTGCATCCCTTTTTGAGATGAATAAAACACCCAATAGTCATGGATATTTTGAATCATAATTCCTTAAAAGATCCCTAGAAATTTTATTCTTGGTCTGATACAATATTTATAGTAATATTTAGAAAGTGTTAAAATGTAATTGTGAGATAGAAGAATAAATAACATGATTACAATATCACAATTGAAAAAGTACAACAATAACACATGATATTCAAGATAATTCTTAATAAAAAAATTTACCCCCTATCACGATCTCTCAAAGGTATCATCACCATGGTATTTCATTGCCAATAGGTGCCCATAAACCATAAATAATATGTAATAAAGTATTTGTTCCCTCTTTTTATATTTCATCATTTTTTAGGGAAAACCAAAAATACAATTAAAAGTGGATTTAGAATCCTTCTTCCAAAATGAATAAGAGATAAACACCCCCACACTTAAATGCATGGTTTCTCACCAATATATGCCATGAATTTCCAAAAAATATCACTCTTAATATCATGTGAATAATCTTGTAAAATCATAAAATAATTATGGTAGGACTAGAAAATATACTTCTAATGTGGCTACATATCAAGTCAGTTCGTGGTTTCTAAGGGTTTACGAATATCAGATGTATGGTTGGTCTCAAGGTCAAATGGGTTAAAAATTCAAATGCATTAATAATTTTAATATGATTCAAAAAATATCATGTTATGAAGGTTAAAACAAGAATATTATGGTAGTTATGCATATCCCAAAAATCCATAAAGAAAGGGGGTATATGAATGAATAAGTCAAAAAGGATTAGAATACCTCTTGGGAATGTTAAAAATACATGGGTCAATTAGGACAGGACATTATCAGAAAATGATCAGTCTAATAAATGTAAATGTACAAGACTAAAAATACCAAATCAAATTATATCAGCAATCATTTTATAATTGATTGAAAATTGAAATAATCATATAACATTTAAAATGCCCTTTTGTGCCTTTATTAGTTATAATTATAATTAATCAAAAAAATTCCATATTTTAAAATAGGTCAACTATTATTGATGTCTCCTAAATTAATTTATGGATATGACTACTGTAATTTGAGGCCCTCCGCCACACTTATGAAAAAAAATGTTCCCCAAAGTGAAATACGAAGTAAGAAGAAGGAAAATGGGGAAACAGTGGGTGGAAGACAAGAGGACGTAGTGGAAGACGTAAACCCAAAGTATAAATGAAAAAATAAATAATCAAAAATACTCCCTTCATAAATAAAGATTCCCAAGTCGATCTAGTGTTCCTATGACTATCGATGGAATGGAAAAATAAAAATTATAGGCATATATAATAGCACATCCAAAGAATAAAAAAAGAAGTTATATACAATGAAAATAAATGTGCTAAAAATATATCATGGAGTCACCTCATAAGAAGTATCATCTGTAACATGAAGATTTGGCAGTGAAGGTTTGGTGGCAACAGTGGTGGTCAAAGGCACAAGATCCATGCTCGGATGAGTAGTCGTAGTAGCTGGAGCCTCAAGAACAGGACCCAGAGTGGGAGGCCCTAAGTTGGTAGTAGGAGTTGTAACAGTAAGTCCAATGGGGGAGAGGAGAACTAAATCGGTGGCCATAGTTGTATGTTGTAACTACGAGCCAGGAGGCGGAGGAGCAGACTCATGATAAAGTGCTAGCGGTACAGTAGGCCCCATGTGCCGTAGTATGAGTCCCAATAGCGACTCTATCTGTGTCTTTGTCGGAATGATGGAAGCTTTTTCATTCTCGAGGATGCCCAGATGGTTAGTGATCTTGGCTATGGAGAGGCTGGTAGGAGGGTTATCCATGGGTGAGGGGGGAAGTGGGGCGGTATAAGGAATAGATTAAAAAGAAATATAAGAAGTATAAGGAAGGTAGAAGATGCAGAGTGTGGTGGGTAGGAAACATCCTTAGGTGGATGTGGTGGATCCTGAGAAATAACACTAGCAGGAGCTGGGGCATCCTGCACAAGCATAATTTCCTCTCCCCAATGCTTGACCAACCACATGCGGATAAGTGTGAGGAAGTCCATATGTTGAGGAGAAACCATGTGGTCATGAGGGAGAGATGGATCAACAATTACCAAATATTATTCCAATCAGGAGGAATATAAACCACCAGTATGGTTTCCCTAACATCCTTGGATCATAGAATGAAAATAGAAAGAAATAGCATAGGGGAGGTATGGCTATTCATGCCATAAAATACATGTACAAAGCTCCATGTACCGACCATACACAACACCCATATCCTCATCGCAAAGAAAAGTAATGAAACTACATAACTGGTGAAGTAATCAAAGAGGATGTTCAATGTTGATTGTTCACTTCTGTGATGTGGGGTGTACCTATGGTCAATCCTAGCATGCTCCCACCACATCACAACATGATTAGAGTTCTCGAGTCTCGTTAAGGTGGAGACAATAGGTGGGGTGGTAGGATAGGGATATAAGCCAATCCCTTGGACAAACTCGGCCATAGTAAGGGGAAAAGGACATCCCCCTAGCCGAAAACAAATGGGGTGAGCTGTATCATTGGGTGTCTGGGGGTATGTGGTCTCATTGAACTAGAACGTAGACATGAGCTCCAAAAATAAATCTCGAAAAGTAGGAGTTCTAACCTAAAAAGTGTCCATCAATTTACTATGACCCAGAAGCACTTTAAGATCCTCTAAAATTTCAAGGTGTTGCATCACTAATATATCGAGGAAGCGGTCGGTCAACTGGATAGTGCGGTGGAAAAACAAATTCAATTGCTCGGCCATAGGATGATTCTAAATAAAACTAGGAATTTAGGTGGCAAAGGGCCGATAGCAGCCGGTGAAGGTGGTGGCAGAAATGCTAGTGCTATAGTAGATAGATATTCCAAAGAGATCAAAGGTGGAGCATCGAACACTAAAGCGGTGCAGAGGGATAGACAGTAGAGGGTGGCTGTGTCGGTTTTGTCTGGTCCACTACTAGCATAGAGGGTAGCTCTGAGGGATGGGAGCTGAAAGTAGTGGAAGCACCGAAGCTCTTTGCCTTAATGGATGCGGAGGATTCCATGGGGATCAACAGTAGATGGTGACACAGGAATGGACAGACTGGTATATGTCAAAAATTGAGGCAGCATTAGAAGGGGACACATGGCGGCCAATGATGGGGCTTTAAAATAGTGATGTCCGATGCTAGCTACTGGGAATGTTAAATATGAATCTGACGGTGAGGAGGACGCTCACCCTTAGTAGAGTAAGTGGTTTGGTTCCCACATGTATGATCACTATCATCAAAACATGACGGAAAATAAAAAATAAGAAAATAATAGAATAAGAAAATTAAAAAGAAGAAAATGTGAGAAAACTGAAAATATAGTAGAACACAACATGTATGATAAAGTACATGATGTGTAATATGAGCTATGTAAGAAATCGTGTAACCTAGAAAGACACATCATGACATCATGTGTTTGGGAAAAATAAGGACACAACGCATAACATATTGTACATTCCATGTACCCTACATGGTGTGATGATCATGTAAGAAGTTAGACACAACTCGATGAGGGAATGGGAAAAGGAAAATACACACTGTGTGAAAAGGGGTACACACTGTGTGTGTTGACATGGTTTGTGATGCGTGTAGACCATCCACACACAGTCCCCATAAGGGTTGGAGGACACAAAATTTCCCGAATAGACATGTTGTGTATGGTGACATGGGGAGGGTTTGTGTCCCAAAAGACATTGTCTGTGCCAAAAGGCAAGGTAAAACACGGTACAAGGTGTGTACCAAACATACACACCAGTTATCTTTTGAATAGTGAAAATGTGTCATGTGTGACTATGTACATGAAGTACACGACATGAGTTCTTCATTCACCTCGTGTATTGTGCGGGAAGATGAATGGACATCTGATCCTGAAATCACCCTTAACGCATGTAAAATCGTGAAATAAGGAGCGGAGAATGGAATACTTGATTAGAGGATCACAATGTAGTAGAAATCAATCCAAAAAGGCACTAAAATGAAAGATTGGAATCGAGGATGGACGAAGGGTATGTGGGAGAAGAAAATAGGGAGGGAGGGGGTCGCATGACATGACCTGAGGCTAGGTAGGTTCCGAATTTTATAGATTAGGTACATGGCATGTATGAGGACCCACACGCCATGTATTACTATGTTTTTTGTTTTTTAAGATAAATAAATTATATAATATAATAATTATAGTAAACTAAATAATAATTAATATTAATAATTAAAATAAAAAGATATATATATTAATAAAAATAATTATATACACATAATGTATCGAAAAATACACGTCGTGTGTTCTAAACATGGTAAAAGAGAACCACAACCTTCAAACTAGTGCTTGGGGCACTATTGGAACCATCGGTCGGTCAATCCAAACACAAGCCCTCAATTACTACAGTGAAGGTTATAGTGATTTATAGTTTTAGTTTCATTTAATTTTTAAATTAAAGGGAATATTCTACATTGGATATTGAAAATTCACGGCATGTGGTTTTTAATATGAATAAATAGTATGAAGCTGGGAGATTAGTCGAGTTTTAACCTAGGTCTTTTGGATCCAGGGACGAGACTCTTCCAATATGCCAACATCACCTGCATGTTTGTTTGTATTTCAAAAACTATTAAAATTATCATTTAAAATAGGTCACATATGGAATATATCAAAATACAAGTCGTTTGGTTTTATTAATATGAAGAATGATGGTAATGGGCCGGTTTTCAGGATTCAAACCTGGGTCTTTAGGAACTGTGGTAACAACCCTGGCCAGCTAGTCTATCACCATCATGTGTTGTCCTTTATTTAGAAAAAAATATATATTATTTTGAAAAATACGACATACGTCGTTTAGTTAAACACGAGTATAAAAATAAAGAACCATATTCCAAAGGTACGTATGGAGGGATTCAAACTAAGGATGACTTAGATATATTCTAGTGACCTTTCCATCAGGATCAGAATCATCAAAGTTTAATAACTTATTTAATACATAGTTATAATACATGTTTTATAAATATATACACTAAAGGGAAAGTACACGCCTTATGGAAAAGTGGTACATGGAATTTAATCTATGGGTTTCTTCCCTGAGATCACCATTGTTTTAGGTAGTTGGATTGACCTACCTAGCTCATGTTACCTTAAATGAATAGCGAATATTTTTCCCACCATATACTCCATGTGATGGTAAAGATTTAGTTGTTTTCCGTTCACTTTGAATGGTTGTTCATAATCACCAGTAATTTCAACTGCACCATGGTGGAAGACATTGATCACATGGATTGGTCTCGACCATCAAGATTTCAACATTCATGGAAAAAATCTAATAAGGTAGTTGAAGATAAATATCTGATCACCAGGTTGGAAGGTTTTGTGGGAAATCATCCAAACCTGGATCGCCCGGGACTTTTCATTGTATAGCCTTTGATTCTCATACTCCTGACATCATATCTCATCAAGCTCTATCAGCTGGAACATGATCTTCACTTCAATGACCATTAAATTGAAATTAAGAGACAATATAGCCCAGTATGATTTATTCTCCATCTTCAATATTTTGTCATATAGATTCCCACAAACAAGGAGGAACATATATATCCCCAAAGGTGTCTTGAAGGCGGTCGGGTATTCCCATAAGTCATCATCATGATTTTTGGAGGAGACCTTCCAAGATGCCCCCACCATTTTCTCTATGATCAATTTTATCTCATGATTTGATAATTACACTTTACCACTAGATTGGGGATGATAAGTTGTTCCCATGTGATGCATCACCCCATACATAAATAAAACATTCTTCCTTACATCATTGTAAAAATGAGTTCCCCTGTCGCTAATCAACACTCGAGGAATTCCAAATCTACTAAAGATGTTTTTCATCAAAAAGTCCATAACTACCTTGGTTGTTTCATGTGCTATAGTAGTATATTCCACCCACTTAGAGCAATAGTCTACAAAGATGAGTGTGTAAGAGTTCCCATATGATGGGGGAAATGGCCCTATGATGTCAAATCCATAAATGTCGATGTTTTCGACCTCTAGGATGTGGTTTGGAGGAATCTCTTCATGTCTTCACATATTACATATCCTCTACCATCAATTACACCTGGTAATAATGATATGAGCATCCATGTGCATGGTAGGCCTGAAAATTCCAAACTGTATGATCTTCGTAATTTTATGGTCTAGGAAATAATGTCCCCCAACTGGTTAGGAGTGACAGAACTCCATGAACATCATTCTCCAGAATTTGATGGAGAATCATAACATCACCACATGAACGAAATTGAATATGGTATTCCCAAAACTACCTCTTAAAATCAGATATATCTCGCTTCTTCTCCTGGTAAGATAGTTTTCGTGGTGAACTTCTATGGTATCAAAATAATTTGTTATATCTGTATTCGAAGGTCGAGGTGTTCCTTCATTTGGGAAAAGTTTCTCATCTGGTATTTCATCACTAATGTCCCTGTCAACCTCCTTCTGCAAATGAGGTGGCTCTAGGGGGGAGATGTGGATAGTAATAATGTTCTCACTACACTTCATCTCGGGATCTCCAAGTCAAACTCTTTGAGGAGAAGCACCCAACGGATGATTCATGGCTTCGAATCCTTTTTGTTCAGTAAATACTTGAGTTCTTGAATGGTTATTATGCACAATAACTTTGAAAATCACCAAATAATATCCAAACCTATCAATTGAAAATTCCACTGCAAGCATATCATTATTTGTGGTAGTGGAGTTCACCTGTGCCTCATTAAAATTTATGCTGGAAAAGTAAATTGGTTGGAAGATGTGATCTAGTAGTTTCCCCAATACAGCACCCAATGCATAGTCTCTAGAATCACACATGACATCAAATTGTGCCTCCTAATTTGGAGTAATCATCATCGGAGCATCCACCAGTTCCTGCTTCATATACAGAGAAGATGTGGAACATGTCTCATCAAATTCAAAGATGGAATCCTTGGAGAGGAGATTGGTGAGTGGTGGGGAAATATTAAAAAATTCTCTGAAAACCAATCTGTAGAAACCTACATACCCTACAAAACATCGGATGGCTCTTACAGATGATGGAATGAGTATATTTTATTTCACTTATATCTTCGCAGGATAAACATTTATCCCTTTCATAGTGATATGGTGGCTTATGATGATTCCACTCTTCACAATAAAATGACATTTCTCCAAGTTTATAAATTGGTTAGTGTGCTCCCACCTTTCCCAAAACAAATCCAGATTCCTCAAAAAAGTGTTGAAGGATTTTCTATAGACAAAAAATCGATCCATAAAGTACTCTAGGATTTGTTTTTCCATGTCATAGAATTTTTCCAACATGAATTGTTGGAAGGTTGCAGGATCATTTCACATCCCAAAAGATAATCTTCGATAAGAAAATGTACCATAGGGTCATGTAAAGGTGATATTTCTTGATCTTCATGGGAAACAGATATTTGGTTATATTCATATTAACCGTCGAAGAAGTAGTAATTTAAATTTCCTAAAAGTTGTTCCAACATTTGATCCATAAATGGTAGTGGTAAGTGATATTTATGTATTTCATCATTTAGTTTCTAATAATCTAAACACAATCTCCATCCCTTGACTGTCCATGTGGGGATGAGTTCATTTTTCTCATTAGAGACCACAGTGATACCCCCCTTTTGTGTACCACTTGCAGAGGACTCACCCATGGGCTGTCTAAAATAGGGTATATGATTCCTACATCTAATAATTTGATTCTCACCTTCTTTATAACTTTTTTTATTGGAGGGTTTATCTATCACTATGGTTTCTAAAAGGGCTCAGTTCCTTCTCCATTTAACACTTTGTGAGTGTAAATGGTGGGACTGTTTCACATCATATTTGTGACTGTCCATCAGATGGATTGTTTTCTTCTTCATAGAACATTTTGGAGTTATTCTTCTTGATCTATTGTTATTTAAGCATTGAGTATTACATGCAGAGTGTTCCCATCACCCTGGTATCCATATTTTAGAGACAAATGTAGAGGCTTTATCTCATGTTTAGGTGGCTCCAGGATCTAGGGTAAAATTGATTGCACCTCTACTCAATCTAATATTTATGGAACAACTATGTGTTGTCAGAAATGACTGCCCTGCCCTTCTAGAAATTACAACTCATTGGGTTCATCTTGTATATATGTGAATATTTGGTCATCAAGGATAAATGAAATTACATGACCATGTTCCTTGTAGATGATGTCATGTCCATTGCTGTTACTACATAACTGTCCTCATATTCCAGTATTAATACCTGCTTGACAACCATGGGGACGTTGTAGGAGACTTTTTCATCACCTGCTGTGAAGATTGGTTCTCTTAGGTGGATATCGAACAATACCTTACCAATGGCCACAGAATCCCTTATCAAAATAAAATGTTCCTCTTGATCTTCCTTAGTGTCAATTATTTTGAAGTAGGAAGTGATAATTACCCTTCATATCTTCAACAAAACACCCTCGAGAATCCCCTTGGGATATTTGATAGAGTTATCTTCTTGATTGGAGGCCACTCAGGTGGGTTTGAGATCATTGAGCCCCATATTCCTAAAGAATCTATAGGGGATCCAGTTAACACTAGCTCCAAAGTCACATAGAGATTTTCCAAACTCAAAGGATCCAATGGTACATGGGATTCTAAAACTACATGGATATTGTAGGTTTTGAAAAAGAATGAATTGTACCACTGTCGAGGATTCCTTATTCAGAGAGATGGTTACTTGATCCTACATTTTCTTTTGATTGACAGAATCTCCTTTGTGAACATTGTGTACGTCGGCATATATGTTAAAGAATCTGTGAAATGAATGTTGATGTGAAGATTTTAGAATACCTCTATGAATTTAGAAAACAAGTTATCTAACTTCCTTGGCTTAATCCTCTATGGAAATGTTAAGGCGGGCTCAAAAGGATTGACCAATTTTTTTACCTTACCATGTGAGGCCTCAATCTCTTTTGTTTATTCTTTTGATGAGGATGGTTACTTCATTGTTGTTTCATCAGCTAAAGAGGGTGATGGTGGAGCTATATTTGTAGCTGTTTTCTGAGGTAGTTACTTCCCACATCTCAAATTTACTACATGGGCCTCTTCTCACGGTTTCATCACACTGTTACTCGGTAGTGTACTTGGTTGCTTCGAGGAGAGATAGTTTTATAGTTTCCCAATGTGATTTTCCCTGCAATGAAAGGAATATTTCTAGTTTTTAAATCGTGTTTCATAAATGGTGATAATTGTTTTCAAAATTTCTTCATGTTTTGATAGGGGTTCTTGAGGAGTTTTTTGTGCAGTTGGAAGAGGTGGTGCCCGCCTTGGTGGTTACAAGTGGGGGTTTTGGTAACCTTTCTACTATTAAGTCCCCTGCTATTGTGGTCATGGATATGGGTTTTGGGACTGTTGTAGACCATAGCCAGGTGGTATCTATGGCGGAGTATTTTTCTTTTGCTGCTGGTAACCCATGTTAGTATGTTCTTTCTATGCGGGGTTCTGGTACTGAGGGTATATATTCGACCCCAGGTTCTAAGAAAAATAGCTCACCTCAATTGTTTTAGGGATGAAAGTTGACCAATGGCATTCTCCAATGATGTGGTTTTCACCACATTCACTTCATGCATGATGGATTGCTACTTGAACTTGGGATGTGTTATTCAGGGTAAATGCATAAATCACCTTGGGAAACACATCCAATTAGGTAGTAAGCATTGTGGTTGTGTCAATGTTGTGCATACCTAAATTTTGTGTTTCCCATTAGAGTGACACTGGAGGTCATTGGCCGACATGCCCTCCATGCGGTCAATGAGTTCCTCCGGATAATTCCCCATTACTGTTCCTCGAGTAGTAGCATCCACCACAGATTTAGTGGTCATGGTCAGGGCACCACATAAGGTTTTTACATGAATTGTGATTGGATTATTTTTTGAGTAAATTTAGATAGCATCTTTTTGAAGCGCTCCCATGATTTGAATAAGGATTCTATGTCATGTTGCTGGAAGTGGATGTTATTGTTCCACAGTTTCACCATCTTCAATGGTGGAATGTATTTGGACAATAATGCCTAGGATAATTCCTCCCAAGTGAGGATGGACTATTGAGGTGGTCCCTTCATCTATTCTTTCACCATATCACTTAATGATAAGGGGAAGAGGCGAGGACAGAATGCATCTTCTAATACTATGTGGTAACAGAAGGTGTCACAGATCTCCCGAAAGTAGGAGACATGAGTGTTTTGGTCATCACATGGTAAACCACTAAATTACACTGTGTTCTGGATCAGCTACATAATATACGGTTTGATTTCGAAGTGTTGGGCCTGTACCGGAGATCTGAAAATCCCTATATTTTTCCTTTGATGGAGGAGAGTCCGTACTTTATAAGGGTACTGCACATGGGATGTTTATCTCGTGGGGGTATATACTGTTTCTCAAGGGCATAGTATTGCCCCGGTCTGAGATGAATGTACGGAAACTGCCCTGGTGGATGATATTGTTGATACTATTGAGGACCATATCCTGGAACAAAAGGAGCCAATCTTCACTATTGGTTCCTTGGATTGAATTCCACGATGTTGGTTGGTTGGTATTGGGCCTCTACAGCAGTGATAAGTTGGTTTGGGTTGTCGTCAAGTAGAATTTGGTGGCCCAAATCCTTGTAGAGCAACCAGGTCTCCCTCTTCAATATTCTCTGTGGGGGAATTTTGGTTGGGCTCTTCCATAAGTCCACGTCGTCTAATCAAGAGTGTCGATTCGGTCTCTGTATTGATTAGAAAATTTTCTGATGTCTCAATGCTCTTGGATTGAGTGATGTGGCCACTCATACACCTATGAACTAGCGCAACACTTAACACCCCATGTGTAAAAGGGGAATAAAAAATGCAATAAAAATATAAATGAGAGTAAGAATAGAATTTTTATAATTTTTTATTTTTATTTCAACTAAAATTGATACAAACATAATGAAAAAAAAATAATATTAACTTCAGACTCCGGGGTAATGGCACCAAAATTTGGTATCGTTTCTGGTGAAGTGTTATTTTCAACTATCCAATTTATATTACAATATCAAGTATCCTACCAGTACGTGGATGATCCACATGTAGTGGGAGTTATTTTAGTTTTTTAATCTAGTTCATGATTGATTTAGTGATGTTTAATATAATTTAGAGTCCATTATTTAGGGTTTTGATAAAAAGGTGATTGGATTTAATTTTCAATAAAATATACTTGAAAGATAAAGAATAACACAAGAAATTTGGTTTAGATGAAAATTTGAAGAGAAATGCATCGGGGCTATGGATTTGAAAGGTTTTTATTAAATCAATTTTCTTATGAGGTTCTATTGTTCATGATAATTCACATCTCTAGGTTAAGAATGTAAAAGAACCCCCTTGGTCTAGTGAGTTTTGTTTAAACCAATAGAATCCAATTCCTAGGTCTAGAAATTGATTTCACTAAATTTTATTAATTGAATCCCTTTTTATGAAAATTATAACAACCAATGTTCATGGATATTTTTAATTGTAATTTCATAAAATATCCCTATAAAACTTGTTCATGATCCGATACAATATTTCTAGTGATATTTATTAACAGTTAATATGGAATTATCAGAAATAAGAATAAATAACATGATTATAATATCACAATTGACAATTAACGACACATAATTGTCCTCATCTCCAACACATATGGAATTGAGCTACTCATGGAGTATCTTGTCACTAAATAACATTAAATACCTAAATTCGTCATCTTTAAAGCATCAGAGCAATGATCGTTGGGAAGGTAACACATAAGCACCTTCTCTCCTCTCTTCTCTCCTCTTATTTCTCTCTCTTCATCTATTTTTGTCCATATTTGGAGTGCTCCCACTTGGAATATCATTCAATTAAGGAATAATGAATGACTTCTGAACATGGAGGTCCTGCCACCTATTTATATGTTTTATAAGTACACATTTTGTACCATAAAGTACACAGTGTGCACCCTCATCAATGCGTTTTGGCCATATGTTCTTCACCAGTATGTTAGATAACATGTTGTCTTTACCATTGAACACGAAGCTGATAGGTAGGTGAAAGTACACATCATGAAGCGCCACCATAAATGGAATGTAATATCATTCACCAGCCATCAACCACCTCTATAATGTCCACTCAATGTGTATATTGGAAATATATGACGTGTATTCATTGTCCAGCAACATCGTTGTGTATCCAGTCTTCCCGATTCGTGTCATGGAAATAATACACAGCGTGTATATTGAGTACACGATGTGCAGTTTTGAATTTTGGTTATGTCCTTTCCTGATTTGTTACTTTGAATGGAAAAGACCTGATAATTAGCATAATCACCAATAATAAGAATTTGAACCACAGACCGATTGATATTTGGTGAAAAATAAGTTTTATGCTCCTTAATATATATTAAAAAGTTTGCACAAATTAGGTTCATCAGTGATATCGAAGAAGATATCATTTTCTATTTGATTGAGATAAGTTTTTTCACAAAAAACCAAGGGCATGGTAGTGTAGAGACTTTCATATCATATAATGTTAAAGAAGAATAAATTTTTAGAAATGATGGTAAAGAAATTATACATCCTAATTAATGAAATTCCTGTTAAAAAAGATTATATAATTCAATAAAATATGTACTATTTTTGCATTATGATGTCTCATGATATCATTATAGGGTCTATGATGTGTTTCTTGATCCCTCTCATGGTCTATCAGTTTGATTTATTACAATTGATAAAATATCCAAGAGGGTCACACATTCTATATATCAGGAATCTCATTAGGTAATATTTTATCTAAACATATGAACATATTTATTCCTAGATTATTTAATGTTATGTATTGACATTATAGTGGTCATAAATTCCATTAGTATATTATTTTAGATTGTAACACCCCAACCCCAGTTACCCAATGTTGGTGCATTATTACATAACATTGGCATGACAACAAAAAAGATAAAATCTCAAAAGACCGATTAGTTTAGTAGCTTTAGAATAACTAGATACATTAATAAGGATTACATTAAATCATAAAATGAAAACTACAACAATATAGTCTCCATAGTAAACACTCTTATCCCCCATACTATCCCTGCAGGTCATTCATAAATTACATCTTCACATCCTGGGAAAAATGAAACATAGAAAAGGGGTGAGCTCAAATTCCCAGTAAGGATAACAGTATAGCAGAAACATTCATAAATAAGAATAAACATTTAAGGTAATGTATTACTAAAAAAATAGCCTTTCAAACATGAACATCAACATAGCATTGAAAAAAGGAAATAATTCCATTTACATATTCACATGGATATTCTACTAATCGAATAATCACATGCAATATCAATAACCACTTTCATAATGATGGAATGAATAATGCCAGACTATCATAACCACATAGCCAAGGCCTCGTGCCAAGACTAGAAATAAGATTTTGTCAAGGCCTTGTGCCAAGAAACTAGTTTGTCTCATGAGACCTACCGATGCATCAAGGAGCTATAGGTGGCTCCACCAGTCACATATTAAGTCCAATGGATTCCTCATATGAACAGGTTTAAACATAACATAGTCATTCATATAAAAACATGCATACTAAATGTAAATACTTCATCCATAATCCACGAATGGTATAAAATAACACATCCATAGTCAAACATATCACAAAAACTTCAATACAACATAGAAGTTTTGTATCATAATAAATCAACTTCAAATAAGTGTAAAATCTATCAAAGGATGTTGACAAAGATGAAATCAAATTTCTTTTTGGAGAAATATTTATTTCTATTTTGAAATTATTTATGAGTAATATATTTAAAAATAAAACATTTTCTTTGAATTTTTTTTATATGATTGTAAGGGAAGCTTCGATGATTTTATAATGGTGGAAAATAGCCGCACCCGTCGTATAAGTTAAAAAAAATTCTTACCTTAATTATGTCGAAAATGTTAAAAAGGACCTTGTTTGGAAAATGACGGAAATATTCCTTTATAAAGAACTTTTAAAAAGTCAAAAAAGGGTATAAATGACTTTAACCCATATTTTTGAAAATATAAAAATGTTTTGAAATACATTTTTAAGAAACATGGATGTGGATGATAAATAAATCCCAATAGATTATTACGTATAAACAACCTCAGATAATGGAATGATTGCGAAATAAACCCTTACCAATTTGGTAACTTACGAAACATAAAAACCATGAAAGAGGTATCATAAAATTAATATGTAAATACACATAAAATAAAGTGTATTACACAATGAATACAATTATGGGAAGTACATACACCACAGAAAAGGTAATAGTGGCTATATTGCATGAATCTCAAGGGAATAAGGAGTGAGATGAAAACCCATTACCTTGTACATTTCCATGGTTGCGGGTAGGTTAACCTCATATATAATGGTGGAAGAATTGTTATTAAATTATACAAGAATCATATACATTAATATGATATCATATATGATCTTTTCATATTTCTTTGATAATAATATATTAAAATTAGTATCGTTTCGGGTGTTAACTTACTCATTTTCCATTCTATGTTTTGTTACGTAAGCCATGTTTGTCATGGATAGGTTGTATATTAATCATATCCAAGATAATATAAAGTCCAAATATACTATTATTAATAATCAAATGAGAATTATACTTGAATGGATACGATGGAGAATGAATCTATTCGCGTTCATGGAGACGGTAGTCCGTACGTACACACGAGAGAAAATATCATTATTTTGATATTAAAATAATATATAATTGGATGTTAAATCATATATACAGAATCATTATCATGTTATATTTATTATTTACATGAATTACACATAATTATTATACCCATCCATATAATAATTTATTGAATAACAATTACCCCACGATGTGGAGACGGTAAGCTGTACGTACGCACGTATGGTGACATGTTATTAAAAGGATGGATAGAATACTGAACATGGTTGTACCATATTTATTATAACATCACAGTATATATACAGTAATGGAGTTATTATTTTATAATGGGAAAACAAAGAAAGAATAAGTTGAAAAGAAATGAATTTGAAAAAGGGTGGTGAAAACATTACCTATTCTTCGAGTTCTTCCTTTTGATTTGATCAAAAGGGCTCCTTAGGTTGGATTTATTATCAATATAAGGCCTCTATGTTGTAGTTAGGGAAGTGTAGAGAGTATGGGGGCAGAGTTTGGCTGAACCAAAAGGCTTTGATGGTGTGAATGAATGAGAAGGGGGAGTGCCCTTTTATAAGAGGGGTGAGAGGCACCATTGGAAGAACTAGAAATATTATTTTATAATAAATTCATATTAAGTTTCTAATGACTCCAAAGTGTATTATTTAACGGTTATGGTGGCTATAGGTCGAAAACCACTCATCCAATAGAATTTAGACAGGTTTGGGTCACTATATTAACCTTATCTTTATGTATTATCTCTTAGTTAATTAGTTTCACTTTTACAATGTATCTTTGTATTTTTATTTTATATGGTTAATAAACATACTATATACATCCAAGAGACCCCCAAGTGGTACATTAATGATACACCTATCATGATATAATTTTCTTGGACGAACCTTAGATTTTTAGGAATTTAATATCAATTAATAATATAATATATGTTTTATGAACTCTTTTATGTCGATTTTGACACTATTCAATAATTGATTATTGTAAAAATCATAACATAATGATTACTTCGAAAAAAGTTAATTTAGTCAATCCTAACATGTCATATTAACTTATAAAATTACTATAATTCATAAAATACTAAAATTATATTTATTTTTATATTTATAATATCAATTATATTAATTTTTCACTATTATGGTAATTACTACATCATCATTGTGTCAAAATAAATTAAGTAATATTTTGTCTAAAAATTATAAATAAAATATCATTATGTAAGAAATTGTTTTACCTTTCGAATTAATATTTATAATCGAAAATCCAAAAAAACTTAACCATATGTAAAAAAATATTTCCTAAAAGATATATCCTTATGTCATTTTTGTATTTATTTTAACTTAACTAATATAAAGTGCCATTATCACTTAAAAGTCACTCCATGGGGTCCAAAATTCGATCCAAAGATTCCCATGTTAATAAATATATCAACAAATAAGATTAGGACACATTTTAGGGTAATTGTTTATTATTATAATATTATTTTTAACCCTTATTTACGGGATTTACCCTTTACCCATGGTAAATAAAATATTTACCGAAGTAATTATTCAAAATGTCTAAAAATAAATATTACCTATTTACCCAATTTGAACATCCTGATTCCAAATATGGCTAACATAGAAGTGGCATAAAATAATTTAAAATTGATTCCTGCTGTTAAAACAAAAAGCGTGTTTTTAAGATATAATAACTATCAAAAGATTGACAATTTTTTATGTCTGGTTTAATTGTAAAAATTATTTCCAATGACCTACATTGTATTAAATGGTAAAAATATATTCTAAATGTTCTTTAAAACCACTCAAATTCATAATTTATCATAACTAATTATTTTGATTAAAAAAGTTGTTTTTAAATAAAATTTATTAATATTCACTATTCATCAAAATATAAATGTTATCCAAAAAGTACCAAAATTTCACCCTAGGATAAATTCGATATTACGAATCCAAAAATGAAGTCCATTTTTAGAGATAAATTTTATAAAATTTTAAAAAGTTTGTATTACTTTTCATTATGGCTAGTTTGTTTGGTTGTAGTGTGTGTTAGAACTCGAAGTTTCGAACAACACACGCTACTGTATTATTCGAAGAGTAGAATATTGTGGAAGATATGGGTGTTAAATTGTAAATTTTTTGTGTCTCTATTCTAAAGAATATTTTTATTTAGTCAAATATATGTTTAAAATATTGGATTTAAAAATGGTTCACTATTAATGTTGGTAAAAGTGCATTTTTGAAAAATACATCTTTAATCTGAAAAAAATGAATCTGTTATTACATTATGTCTAAGAAACTCATAATATAGATTCTAAAATTATAAGGTTTATATAAAGTAAAAAATTTAGTTAATACTATTCATAACCTCTTTTGAACAACTTGTTTGTTATGTCATGGGGCCCTTGAACTCGGTGTTGCGTGTAGTGAAATTAATTCAATGATTTTGAAGAAATAACACACTATGAAATTTTGGGGTGTTACATTCTCCCCTCCTTCAATAAATTTCATCCCCAAAATTTTATATTCTTCTTCGAAAATTAAGGTTGAAAATAGAAAATATCTTTGTGGGAAAACCCACATCAGAAATTTGGTTAATAAAATTTAGTCTTAATAAGAGGAAAAGAGAAATGGAAGGGTCACCACAAAATGATGATATTGATTTGGAGAACATTGGTGGAAATTAGAGATATATAATTGGAGGAAAAACGAAAATATTTATAGGTGGTGATTGTGGTCATCAATATTAAACAAGTTTAAAATTGAGGTCTTTAGATTCAGCAATCTATGATGATTTAAAATGCCATTGTTTCAACAAAACATACGGTATTAGGATAAGACATTTTTTTGTTTTAAGATCCCTTCACTAAAGTATAAGAATTAATTTCTTTATTGAATAAGAGAAGAAAAAAATATATACTTGACAAGTAGAGTCTAATCCTTTAACTATGTTCTACCACAAACTCATCTTTCACTCTAAAAGATAATAGAACTTTAAAATAATATTCTATTTATCCTATTCGTATAGGGTTAAAAAATGAATTTATAATTCATCTAGCAGAACCATTAAAAAAATGACATTATTCAATCCAGGACATCACGTGGGTCAGTGGTAGGTGATACACCCAAGACACCCTTCGGTTGTGGGTTCAAGTCTCGCGGCCTTGCCGGACGCGACGGGTTGCCGCCCGACCTTCAGGTTGTACTTTTATAGAAATCCAAAATAATCCAAAATAGAACTATCGAAAATACTTCAGTCCAAAATTTATAAGGAAGGTAAACACAGTGAAGATCCTTTTTTCAACGTAATAACATGTGACCACCTTCATCATTTATTCTTTTAAAACACTTCAACATCCTAAATTACCATAAAACCTTATTGATTGCATTCATATTCTCTTATTCCTTAAAGAGTAATGGATATACTCCTTCAATCCAAAAATGTTGTAAACCCCAATAATGATGGAATATACAAATCTTTAATCAGTTTCAAGGTAGTCAAGAATATCCAATAAAATTTATCCAAATCAATCATATATTATTCTAAAATCACTACCTAGGTATCAGAACTATATTATGGTTTACCATTCTCTCAACCATATATTTTCCAAAAATTTAACCTACTATTGAGTCACTTTTCATTATTCCACACAATCTCAAATCCTTAATGAAATAGTACTGCAGTACAATCCTTATATACTCCATAATTATTATAACAAGTACATTGTTGATACGACACTAAAATGACATAATCAACATAAGAACTCAAATAATTACACTTCATATGTGGTGGTATCATAACTTGATTATTATCCAATAGCATCATTTGCGGCATAGTCTGATGACTGGGACATAGGTTCATGTAGTGTCAAAAATCCTTGAAAATGAAGCATTGTACATTTGAAACCATTTTATTACCCTTACAGTCACGTACTTTGTGTCCTTTTCCACCACAATTATAACATACTCTCATTCCCTTCAAGCATTTTCCAAGGTGATTCTTTCCACAGTTATCACATATGGGAAAATGCTTCTTTAACTTCTTCCTTAGATCTGTCCTTCTCTCTACCATCCTTTCCTTCTCTGGCTTCCCTTTAATGCCATAGGACTCAATAAAATCTTTACTTATCTTATCAACACATGATATTATTTCTTTATATTATGATAATACATGGGAGACTATTTTTCATATAAATATTGGCATAAGACCATGAAGGATATGATCCTTCATTCTCTTAGGATGATGTGCATTGCTGGATTTCTCATTCCTTATACTAGGCACCATTTCTAAACAATGGAATACACTAGATTAGTTTATGAAAAACAATACCTAATCTCAAACCTGTAAAACACATAACATAAATTAAATAGTTTATGGATATAATCCATAATCATAAAAATGTCTCCTTTGAATAAGTATATATTCATAAATCCTTCATAATGGTTTGCAATGAAAATGATAATTATCCTAAGCATATCCCCTCGGAGTGTCGTAACCAAGAGTGTAGCAAGGCCCGTTTCGTGCACCAGTTCCCATTCGAGTCTAGGTCAATGCAGTGTTTTTGGGCTTTACACCTAGGTACATCTGTGCCAGAGCTGCCTCTACCTGCTCGTATCCAGACAAGGATGTATTGCTCATAAAACTCACAAAATCTCTACAATACCATAATTCTAGGAAGTTCTTCTATTCTAATCCTCAACTTCCATCTTAAATATATGTGCTCTAATAAGAGTTTATCTAAATATATCTTCCAAGGTTTGTATTAAAAATCCTCTGATACTAACTGTAACTCCCCGACACCAGTTACCTAGAGTTGGTGAATTATTACATAACATTGGTATGATCACAAGAAAGATCAAATCTTGAAAGACCGATTAGTTTAGTAGCCTTGTAATAACTAGATACATTAATAAAGTTTACATTACATCATAAAATTAAAACAAAAACAATATAGTCTCCATATTCCACACTCTTATCCCATCATACTATCCCTGTAGGTCATTCATAAATTACTTCTTTACATCCGAGGAAAAATAAAACATAGAAATTGGGTGAGCTCAAATTCCCAGTAAGGATAACAGTATAGAGGAAAACTTCATAAATATGAATAAATATTAATGGCAATGTATAACTAAAAAAAGCGTTTTCAACTTGAACTTCGACATTGCATGGAAAAAATAAAATGAAATAATTCCATTTACTTATTCACATGGATATTCTACTAATCGAATAATCACATGCAATATCAATAACCACTTTCATAATGATGTAATGCATAATGCCAGACTATCATAACCACATAGCCAAGGCATCGTGCCAAAACTATAAATAAGATTTTGTCGAGGCCTTGTACCAAGACACTAGTTTGTCTCATGAGACCTACCTATGCATCTAGGAGCTATAGCGGGCTCCTCCCGTCACATATTAAGTCTAATGCATTCTCCATATGAATAGGTTTAAATATAACATAAACATTCGTATTATAACTAGAATATAAAATGTAAACACTTCATCCATAAACCATGAATGGTATAAAATAACACATCCAGAGTCAAACATATCACAAAACCTTCAATACAATATAGAAGTTTTTTATCATAATAAATTAACTTCAAATAAGTGTAAAATCCATCAATATATGTTGACATAGATGAAATCAGAACTCTTTTTAGAGAAATATATCTTTCTATTTTTAAATTATTTAGGAGTCATATATTTATAAAATAAAACATTTTCTTAAAAATTATTCTTATAAGATTTTAAGGGAAGCTTCAATGATTTTATAATGGCGGAAAATAGCTGCACCCGCCGTATAAGATAAAAAAACATTCTTACCTTAATTCTGTCGAAAAGGTTATAAATGACCTTGTTTAGAAAATGACAGAAATATTACATTATAAAACAATTATAAAAAGTAAAACAAGGGTATAAATGACTTTAACCCATATACTTTTGAATAGTAAAAAATTTTTTAAATACATTTTTAAGAAACATGGATGTGGATGATAATGAAATCCCTGTTGATTATTACGTAGAAACAACCTCAGATAATGAAGAGATTGAGAAATAAACCCTTACCAATTTAGTAAATTACAAAACATGCATCCCATGAAGTAGGTATCATACAATGAATACGTAAATACACATAATTTAATTTGTATTACACATTGAATACAATTATGGGAAGTACGTACGCCACACAAAAGGTAATAGTGGCAATATGGCATGAATCTCACAGGAATAAGGAGTGAGATGAAAACCCCTTACCTTGTACATTTACTTGGTTGAGGGTAGTTCAACCTCATGTATAATGGTGAAATAATTGTTATTAAATTATACATTAATCATATACATTAATATGATATCATATATGATCTTTTAACATTGCTTTGTTAATAATATCTTAACATTATTGTTGTTTTGGGTGTTATCTTACTAATTTTATTATACATGTTTTGTTACGTAAGCCATGTTTTTCATGGATAGGATGTATCTAAATCATATCCAGTATGATATAAAGTCCATAGATACTATTATTAATCATCATATGATAATGATAATTGAATGGATACGATGGAGAATTAATCTCATCGCGTTCGTGGAGACGGTAGTCTGTACGTACGCACGAGCGACAATATCATTATTTTGATATTAAAATAATATATAATTGGATGGTATATCATATATACAGAATAATTATCATGTAATATTTATTATTTAAATGAATTACACATCATTATTATACTCATCCATATAATAATTTATTGAATAACAATTACACCACGACGTGGAGACAGTAAGTCGTATGTATTCACGTATGGTGACATGTTATTCAAAGGATGGATAGAATATTGAACATGGTTGTGAAATATTTATAATAAAATTACAGTATATATATGATACTTGAGTTATAATTTTATAATGGGAAAACAAATAAAGAAGATGATGAAGAAGAAATGAATTTGAAAAAGGGTGGTGAAAATATTACCTCTTCTTCGGGTTCTTCATTTTGATTTGATCAAAAGGGCTCTATAGGATGTCTTTCTGATCACACTAAGGCCCCTTGGTTTTAGTGAGGGAAGTTGAGATAGTATTTGGGCAGGGGTTGGCCGAACCAAAAGGCTTTGTAGGTGTGAATTAATGAAAAGGGTGAGTGCCCTTTTATAAGAGGGGTGAGGGGGACCTTTGAAAAATCTAGAAGTATTATTTTATAATAAATTAATATTTGGTTTATAATGGCTCCAAAGTGGATAATGTAAAGTTTAAGGTGGGTATATGTATAATTACACTAAAAAAATAAATTTATACAGGTTTGGGTCACTATATTAACCTTATCTTTAAGTATTAACTATTAGTTAATTAGTTTCACTTTTACAATGTCTCTTTGTATTTTAATACTATATGGTTAAAAAACATAATATATACATCCCAGAGAACCCCAATTTGTCCATTATAGATACAACTATCACTATATAAGTCTCTTGGCCGGGCCTTATATTTTTAGAAATTTAATATCATTTAATAATATAATATTTGTTTTAAAATCTATTTTATGTCAATTTTGACACTATTCAATAATTGATTTTTTTGAAAATAATAATAGAATTATTAATTCCAAAAATGTTAATTAAGTCACTCATAACATGTCATATTAACCTATAAACTTAGTGTAATTTATAAAAAATCTAAAATTATATTTATTTGGGTATTTATAATAATAATTATTTTAAGTTTTCACTATTATGGTAATTACTGCATCATCATTGTGTCATAAATAAATAAAATTATTTATAATCTAAAAATTATAAATAAAATATCATTATATAGTAAATGATTTTATCTTTCTAATGAATATTTATAATCGAAACTCCAACATATATAACCCTATTTAAAAAATGTTTTTCTAAAAGATATATGCTTATGTCATTTTTTTTATTTATTTTAACTTAATTAATATTAAGTATCATTATCACTTACATGTGGCACCATGGGGTCCAACAATAGACCAAAAGATCACCAAGGTCGGATATGTATCAACAAATAAGGTTAGAACATATTTTAGTGTAATTTTTTATTATTATAATATTATTTTTTAACCCTTATTTACCGGATTTACCCTTTAACCATGGTAAAAAAATTATTTACCGAAGTAATTATTAAAAATGTCTAAAAATAAAAGTTACCTATTTATACAATTTGAACATCCTAATTCCAAATATGGAATCCATTTTTCCAAATTCATAGCATAGAAGTGGTATAAATTAATTGAAAATTAATTCCCGCTATCAAAACCAAAAGCGTGTTTTTAATATATAATAAATATCAAAAGATTGACACTTTTTTATGTACGGTTTAATTGTAAAATTATTTCTAATGACCAACATTGTATTAAATTGTAAAAATATATTCTAAATGTACTTTAAAACCACAAAAATTCATAATTTATCACTACTAATTATTTTCATTAAAAAAGTTGTTTTTAATTAAAATTTAGTAATTTTCACTATTCATCAAAATATACAAGTTAACTGAAAAGTACCAAAAGTTCAAGCTAGGCTAAATTAGATATTCTGAATCCAAAAATAAATTCTATTTTGAGTGATAAAATTTATAAAATTTCAAAAAGTAGGTATTACTATTCATTACAGCTAGTTTGATTGGTTGTAGTGTGTGTTAGAACTCGAAGTTACGTACAACACATGGTACTGTATTATTCAAAGAGTAGCATACCGTGGAATCTAGGGGTGTTACATTGTAAACTTTTTATGTCCCAATTCTAAATATTATATTTATTTAGTCAAATAAAAGTTTAAAATATTGGATTTAAAAAGGGGTCACTATTAATGTTGGTAAAAGTGCATTTTTTAAAAATACTTCTTTTATCTGAAAAAAATGAATTTTTTATTAGATTATGTCTAAGAAACTCATAATATGTAATCTAAAATAATAAGGATTATATAAAGTTTAAAACATAGTTAATACTATTCATAACTTCTATTGAACAGCTTGTTTGGTAAGTCATGGTGTGCTTGAACTCGGTGTTTCGTGTAGTGCAAGTTATTTAATTATTTTGAAAAAATAACACACTATGAAATCTTGGAGTGTTACATAGTTGATAATAATCAATTAAAATTTCATTAATTAATTATTCACATGATATAAAAATAATATATACTCACTATAGATATAATTATAATATTTATATATTTATAATTTTTGTAAATATAATAATTACTAATTCAAAAGTTATATTAATATAATATTTATTTTATTGATGACCAGTAATGTTATTCATCGTGGATAAATAAATATATGGTAGGATTCAAATTACATTAATGATACAATAATCTTAATGTGGTAAATAAATAAATAAATATTTATTGATTTAAAATATTTAATTTTAATAATACATTTCACATAAAAGAATATAAATTTAATTATTATATTAAGAGAGGATTCATGAGTGATTTTATTAATATAAAATTGAAATAAAGTACAAAAGTATAATTCATTTAATTTGTTGTTACATATAGAAACAATAATATGGTATTTGTTTAACTTCAAGAAAAAATTCAATATAACTATACAATTATGACCTAGTGGAAAAAGTAGAGATAATACATAATCTCCTCTATATTTTGTAGGGATGGTGATAAATAGAATTTTCTAGGTACTCAAGTGTTATTATTGTGAAGTACATGATTCCATCAGAGGATCACCTAACAAATAATGAATAACATTTGGGGTTGTGTGGAACCCATGTGGATATCTCAACAGGAGAAAGGATTTAATGATATTTTGAAGAATAAATCTTTTCTAAAATGATACAGTTATTGCATGGATATAGTCAGGGATATATAAAGGTTAATATTTATCCCTAAAACTATAACATCAAACATATTCTTCATTCAAAATATAATATTTAGGTCTATCTTGATTTTATAAAATAGTAGGAGACATATTTTATTCAACAATTAGTAATAATCTAATTGTAATTTAAATAAATTAATTAAATATTCTAAGCATAATTTTTGTATGAAAATGGAAATAAATACCTTGAACATAATAGATTTCAGGACAATTTATTGACACTAAAAATTTACTTACCTCTTAAAATTTATATGAGCAGTATATGTTACATTACTTCATAATATATAAATTTTAGAATTATTGTTTACTAAAATCCCGACTACCCATTAGGTATATTTATGTATAAATTTTGAAAGAAAATGATTTTTGTTAGTGTCACATGGATTATACATTAAATAAACGATAGATTATGATATTATCAATGTTAAATAATATATAAAAGAAGTGGGAAGAAGATGATGCATACTAATTAATGTCTCCAATGTAGTATCCTTACTAGGATAAATCTATGTATGATAAATTATATATATTTTATAATATTTTTTAATTTAAAAATAGGAGGCACTTCGAAATCACTAGAAATCATGATGATAAGGAAGGTTTAATGTTTATAGGATTTATTTTTTTTATAGAAAAGAAAAATCACATTGATATCATTAATTGTTTTAGACCACAATGTCTAAAATTATTATTTTTTAATTTTACCATGATCAGCATGATGAAATTACATTTGAATTATTTGGTAATTATTTAAAAGGATAATAATGACATAAACCGTTATATTTTTTCAGTTATTATAGATAAATAGATTATTGGAATGTCTAGGAGACTCAAGAAAGAGTTTGTTTCCATGGGTTCTAAGAGAAAATATTCAATGAACTATAAGATTCAGTGGGTGACCAATTAGAATGAAGGTTTTTTCAATTGAATGAATAGTTATTTGAAGAATTAGTACATTATAATGAAGGAGTAATAGAAATCTTCATGTATAATAATAAATGAATGAAATGTATTTAATTATATTAGTTGGGTAATAGATATAGTCTGTGACTCATTAATTTTTATCTATATACACAAACTATATATATTATGATAGATAGTGAGACATGATACATATCACCATGAAATTAATGGAGCATGTGATAATATACTAAATATAGAATATTATCATTTCATATTTTCCTGTGGAATAAATATCATAATTTTAACCTAATATTATGAGTTTATCATTAACATTTCATTATTTATAAATCAATGTTATACACAATTTGAATTATTTAATGTTCAGAAAAAAATTGAAAATTTGATTCATTATAAAAAATCATTTATATAATGATTTTAATATATACTATAATTGGTAAATCCTAAGTCAATAAATTATGAAGAATTATATCTGTATGAATTATAAAGGGATTCATTATAATTTTTATCTTTTTTTATGATATTATAAGTTAATTATAAGTCTATTTGAAGAGGAATAATATAGAGTATACTAATGTAATAAATAAAAATTTAATGTACATAATCAATCTGGTAAAATGATAAAGAATATATGATTGGAGTAATGTAGATAAAATATTCACTGTGTAATAATTGATCATTATCCAAGAAATAATTTCTTCATTTATTTTTCAATTTGAATTTCAGATTGTGGATTATATATTTAACTTATTATTCCATCCAAAAATTTAGATCAAATATCACATTTTTTAGAGTTTCATAGTGGAACAAAGACTATCATATATTCATGTATGGTATGTGAATAATTTTATATGGAAAACCAAGAAAAAAATTATTCTTAAATATTCAAAATTTTATCTTTGTATATAATTCTAAAAAGATAAAATTCTATTAACTATAAAATACCCTGGATGAAAATGATATATTTAATAGATGTTTCATAATTAATGTGGATATCATATATCCAAAAAAAATTATTTGGGAATGGTAGATTCCAATGATGTTTACTCTATATATAAACAAGAGTATTAATAAGAATAAAATTTCCAATACTATGTGAAGTGATGTGTTCAAATGAAACATATATTGTACTGGTTAACTAATGAAGTTAGAGAAAAACATTATATGTTTTATTTCATAAATAAATCTAAATTATTATTAATATATAATAAAATATATATATATATATTATAACTATTAATTAAATATCAATGTGTATTGGTAATATTTTTTAGAATAAATATTATAAAATTACATTCCATTATGAATATTTTTTGAATATGTCTATATAAAAAACCATAATATATTTTAATACCAAAGGTTTCTATTAATGATTTAAATATATTAAAATACATTTTATGATTAACTAATACGTCATTTTCATTGAATTATCACATTCATGTGTCCATAATTATACTTGGTTTCATAAAAAATAGTTTTATATATATCTGGATTTGTGAATGTCCTAAATTATTTTTATTGAAGTATCCAGATGGTTAGTTACTAATAAGAAATGAGATATCAATATTTTTATCATTTATGATGTTGTTAATAAAATTAATTTCCTTATATAATAGAGTTGAAGATACCATTATTTTATAAATAAATAATAATAGATAATTATCTAAGAGGCTACTTGGACTCATCCAATGCATATACATTGACAATGTATATAAAAGATTAATGATATAATATCCCATGATATGGTTAATTCAAAGGTCACATGGAATAAATATATGATGTAAATAGTTTTCTTAAAAAAATTATTGTTGATAATTAAGGACCAGAGTCAAATATTTATCATCAAAAATATCTATAATTTTGGGCATACTATAGATTGGTATGTCCAAAATTTTTATATTGATAAATAGTGAAAACTATCAAAATTTAGTAGATTTGTATAGAGAATATGTTATTTTTATATAGAGAAGATGATAAATAATTTGTGAGGGAATTCCTAATTGGTTTACATAATGATCAATATCATATATTTGATCTTTTAATATAATGAAAGTGTAATTAATAAGGAATCCTTAAAAATAATTCATTTTTCTAGATTCCAAAAAACTATATATATAAAAATTAAGTCAATTTTATAAGAAGCATTCATATATTTGGGAAATATCATCATATGTGATGTTTTATATGAAAAATATCATGATGTAGTTATTACAATCTAGGATCGTATATATGTTGTATTTTTTCTGATCCACCTAGAAAAAACATTAACATGTATTCCTATTATGAAACTATATTATAATCACATAAATATATTATATTAATATTCTTTTTTTGATAATTTATTTAGGGTATTATTTTTATCAATAGGTTATAACACATCATCATTATAATTTTAACCCTGGTATTCCATATATTTATTCTTTATACTGTGTTATTTGTTCTAGAGACCTCATACGAAGATGAAAAGATAATTTCCCAAAAATCGGAATTTTGGTCTTATCATCATTGAGATTTTTTTAGTAACTTCACATTTGGTGAACTCAGTGAAGGGATGTCAAGGGGAAAACCCCAACTATAATAACTTTATGTTTATACGTATCATTGAAAATATTTTCTATAACAATTGGTATTGTACTTTGGACATGAGATCATGGATGATATTTGTCAAAGATCACATAATCTTCTCTACATATGAAAACCAAGAAAACATATTATCATGGAATATTAAAATAAATTCTATATGTTATATGGGATATATAATTAGTTGAATGGTTAAGAATTGAATTTTCTCTTTAGAGTAACATAAGATGAAATCTTATGCCCATTTATTGATATGGATGTTTCTAACTAACCTCATGGGATATTGTATTTTATTATCATGCTCATCTCAGAAAGAAGTGAAAAATAAATCATTTTAGGAGAATAAAGACACATATATGAATCCTTTTCAATGATAAATTTAATAATTATATATATATTGCATAGTATCATTAATATGATGTTTTATTTATGATTAATCATGTTTAATTTATATAGGATATATTTATTTTTTTGATTCTTCTAATACTTTATGGTTTGGTGTTACGTCCATTAAGAAATCCTCCTAGGAGGAAAATCACTTATTATATCAGTAATATTATTAGATTCAATTGATTCTATCATTGATAATAAATTTATTCTAATTTTATATAATGTTATTTATCTAATTTATTCTGAGTAAGAATTCATATGAAAGATGGTTTAGGACATGACTATGTTAATTGAAATTTTTCTCTTATAAATTAGCATAAAAAATAGATATTTTTCTTATTAATGAGATATGAAAATATAATAACTATTTAAAAATAATTTATATGTATAAAATATTTTTTTAATAACATGTTATAGGAATATCGTGCACTAGTTGATTCCCCAGTTCTAGTAGCTAAGATTTGAAGAAATACATTCACTATTACATAGAATATTTTTAAATACATTAAATTTCATTTTCACCCTTCAATAAATTCAATTTAAAATATGAATTATAATTGGGTGGGTGATCTAAATTATTATGGGAAATAGGGAAAAATAATACGACAATATATTTCATCTAAATAATTAAGAATTTTGAATTTATTTGTAAGATTTCAGACTATGTAATCAAATTTATATTAAATTTTTTAATATTTATTTGCACCCAACTTGTTCAACTACTCCCAAATTATTCTCATGGTATAACACTGCGAAAATTATTTTATAATTATTACTAATATTTATATTATTAAAACTAACATCAAGGTTCTTGTTCTTATTCTAATAGAGGATAATGTTTACAAAAATTAATTTATATATTTATAATTGGATCAATTTGATTACTATTTAAATTAAAAAAGAAAAATATTTTAATTATAATATATATATATATTATAATTCGAAAAAAGTTGTATATAGTGGGGAGAATGTCAAATTCCCATCTCTTATTTTAAAATATGATTGTCAAATAACCCAATTAAAATAGGATGTTTTTGTTTGTTAAAAATAAACTAAAAATAATATTTAAATGTGGATAACCCAAGGGAGGGCTAGAACCCCTTTCCCCCATTTCATATTATATTAAATATATTAATAATTTAATATATATATATATATATATATATAAATAAACATATTTTCAGAAAATATTAAATAAATTTTGATAATTTTTAAAAAATGTAATCAAGGTCAATACATGGAAGTAGAAAAAATAAAATAAATAATTTTTTTAATTAAATAAAATATTAATTATTTAATTTATGTGAAGATATAAATTTATATATAAAAATTTATACCATTGTGAATGGATATCATCCTGATTGAATTATGAATGTTTGAATTTATTTAACTTTATCTATTTACACAATTTCAAGCTTTTAAAATGTAATAAATATTAGTACTAAATTTATATTGAAAATATATGTGTTATCCCTCCATTAAATTATTTATTGTGTCTTGGAATAACATATAGTTATAAAAAAATTCATTCTACTCAATATTTCATTGCATTTATGTGATTAAAAAATTTATAATATGAATATTACCTAATGCGAAAGTTCAAGAGATGAATCAATGGTTAATAGAAAAAAATTCAAATAAAAATAGGGGACTCCAACATGATTAAAATGGATGGTATAAAATTAGTCACATCAAAATCAAATAGTTTCATCCCCCAAGATCAACAATTTTTTTAATTTATAATTGAAAAACTGGTTGAAAAATGTTTGTAATCATTAATGTTTATTTATCTTTTCAAGGTTAATTTTTTATATTATTTCTTTATGAATATATGGATAATTATCAAGAAAGATTAAATATAAAACTGAAAATATTCATAAATAATTTTTTATGTTTATTTATAACAATTTATTCATGGTGATAATATAAAAAAACTAAAAAGTATAATATAGAAGACTACATTTCATTCATAAATATAATATTCCCATGGGAGAAAATTAAATGTAAATTAAATTCCTTCCATCACCAAAATTACAAAAATCATATTTGTAACAAGTCAACATTTCATGAAGGTAAAAATCATTAGTTTTTCATTTAAATTTTATCAAACTACCCTAATAATGTTCCCCAATGTAGTTATGGGGATTAATAAGGTGTTCATGAATTTCCCAATTCCTATAACCCTTTCAATTTTGAAAATTGTCAATTACACATTGTTAAAATACACCATGCCTCTTATCATGTATAACTGCTACTAACTATGTGGGGAAAACTATGGAAAATGATGAGGCTAATGGTTTTTCTGAAACTGTGTTCCTCTACGAACACACCCATGTGAGAAACATGACACTTTTAACAGATTAATTTGGAGTGGTTTGACCACGGTTAGGGAAACTGTGACCTTTAACCATATGGGGTCTCCCATTAGACATTGGTTGGAGAATGGTTTCACACAGTTTTTCCAAACCATGTAGCCATAACATGTGCCCCTATTTTTATGGTTAAAATTCATTTTAATCTTAATGAATTAATAAAAAAATATTTTTATCCACACCCAATTATAGAATCTGGGAATTGTTCATCCTCCCGAGATCTCATGTCTCCCTCATCCAAGGATCCTTGATAACCCACACATCAATTACCCAAAATAATGTTTCATGGAACGCATTGGATATCTTATGGTATGATCTATCTTCCACTTTCCATAGATCTAGTTTTATATTGGAATATATTTCTCTGTTTATGTGCAAGCTCAATTGAACAATTTTTAGTATATTGGATAGATAAAGTGATTTCATCAAACTATGTTTGAATATGAGGACTACATCAGATGAGGAGTCATCAACATCCCTATAGGATGTGGTCTCATCACATTCCCAATGGGTTTTGTTGACTTGTAGATTTTATATATTTCTGGATCCAAAAAATAGCCTCATTTTTTAATTTCATTGTGTGTATTATAATAAATTTTTCCGTGCACCATGATATATTCATGATGATCCTTATTAGTAGGATTAAAGATATTGACCATTCTTGGGGACATCCATTGGGAGTGCCAACTTTATTTCTGCATTATATATAATAAATTAATTTTTTAGAACCCATTTTAATTGTTCTTCATATATTATAAATTTAATTATCTGTATTATATAAGAGTTAAAGGAATCTAGGGAACCTCATAAGTTCATGACCCAACATATAATTAGAATTTACTATGGAGCAATTTTCCCTATTGACTATAAAACCTTATAAATTCCTCCTAAACCTTATAAATTGAATAACTAATCAATGTATGATGGGATGGAATGAATTTAAATATAATGGAATCTTCATGATGGGTTACTTTGCTTATATAAATTTAATTTCATTAATTGATGACATTTTATAAGGGTGGTAATGCCACACCTATTGTAGAATTCATTATTAAATGTTCATTTAGAATGGTAATTCCTCTTATTTAATTAGACATTGTTATTGAGATATATGAGAGGTAATTAATCAATTATTATGTTATAAATATGATTACTTGTCATAAACTATCCCCTAGGGCCCATGTCGGGACAAACCCTAATCCCGCCTTCTGAAGGCCAGGGATTGGTGACTAGCGTCGAATGCATCAACCTGCCCGTGGGAGGCATTAGCTAGAGTACATGTACTCACACACACAAAACTGTGTCCCAATGATTTAAAAGTTAACACAACATACAGTAAAAAATCACTGAGTACAAGTGATACATAAAATAAAATGGTCCAGAATACACACCCAAAATAGACTAACTCATAAACCAGAAATTACAAAAGAATCATTGGATATCCATCCACCTAAATCCCCACCTAATGGGTATGTACAGAGTCCTTGCTGGAAGCTGTATAACTATGTCCCACCAACCTGGTCTCACTGTGAACCATTGGGTCTTTGGCCACCATGTCCTCCACCAAGGCTGAGTTCGTATGCACCAGACACAACAAGTGTGAGTGAAGCATGTGCAGGGGTGAGTATCAAAATAATCATATGTGACCAAAAAATAACAAGAAAATATCATAATGAAATTCAAATACAAACCAAAAATCATGATCACTAAGCATGATCACTAAGAAATAAATCTCACACTAGGTATGTTCTAGAAGAAGAAAGTAACACCATCAGTCATAATGTCAAACACCATGGGCTGCTGAAGAACATATCCTCAATGAGTAGAGTGGGCCTTCCAGGTCACACAAAATCTGAATCCCACTAACCTATAAATGATGTGGTACACATCCCTGAATAGTATTGTGGGTATTCTGGTTCACATTGAAGCCTCTCCCCACCATGGTCATGCTCAGTCACATAGAAGCTACTTCCCACCTATGGTAATACTAAGGTACTCCTCCTTCTTAGTACTATGGGTTTGTCGGGTTACACAAAAGATGCTCCCCGCCATGGGCCTCCCAGGGCAGAATGAAGTTTCTCCTTACAGGTCAATTGTATCTGAGCCACAAAAGGTGGCTCGTCAGCAGTCTATAGGCCTCAGACAACCATAGGGTTTCTAGATGTAGCATACTTGATCATGGGAGATAATATTTCCATGCCATTCTATATATTTCAGCATATATTAAATCCTCCATGCAGTATTCCAAAAGATCATTCTCATCATGAGGGTTCCAATGCCGCAAACACCTCATCAATCAGACACCTGGTTTGAAAGAAATTGTTGTTTTTTCAAAATGGGACCGGTTCGGTTCGGGTCCAGTCCGACACGGTTAGATAGAACTGTCCTAGACTCAGTCCCTTCTAGGTCAAATCTATTGGGTCGAGGGACTAGTATGCTAGCCTACCTGATCTGCCTGGTCGGGATGCAGTTGGATGTCAGGTCCTGCTTTAGTTGCCCCGTGGGTCATCCAGGTGGCTTCCCTCTCCGCCCGGGTCAAGCAACTACGGCCTGCTGCAATGCGGCCAGCCGGATTCCCCACACATGTTAATCGAATGTGTGTTCCCAAGATGCACTGCCAGATCTAGTCATGGAATCCAACTCCTGTGCACTATCATGGCGCACCACCAGCTTCCCATTACAGCCTCCACCAGTGAGCTCATTTGCAAACCATCGGGTCCACACTGGTAGTCCATTATTTACACTGACTGGACGTCCAACTTACCTAGAGAATCACCATCACTACGAAGGCGATGAATCTGAATTTCCACCACTTTCAAATTCACGACAAAGAAAAATGGACAAGTGGAGGGGCTTGGGACCTATTCGTGTCGGACCACACCCTTCGTGTAAGTGTTTTAAAACATGAGGAGGATTGGGGATGATGTTATATCAACATTAATTCAATCCATCTGTAGAAACCCAAGATGGGAACCTCCCCACAAGAACCCACAATCCTCATTTCAACCTGTTCGTGGGTTGATCCACATTCGTTGTATTAAAATAAAAAGTGGTATAATTTAAAACTATTAAACCCCAACATTGATTGACGTTTTTATTTGAAGTTCTCCGCCATCAAGAGTTCATGATCTGTTGGAATTCTTCATTTCATGGTCCTGTTCTTCAGAAGGTTCCCACATTGCTAGATATCTATTTGGAATTCCTCATTGGAGAGGTATTTTTACATAGGTTTGTCAGAGGAAAATTCCACCACTTTATTTTCCCAACATGTTATATCATTAAAAGGAAACATGTCACATCATTTCTGTTACTCTACGATATTACTTCATTAAGTTGTTTCATTTATGAAACAACGTATCTGTTACGCCACACAAAAGTGATCCATTAAGGTTATTCCTTTAATTTTCATCATCGTTTCACTATAGCTCAATTGTCCACCAATCAACTCTGAAAAAGTAAAAAAATAAAATAGTTGTTAATGTTATTTTATTATTTTTCATAGAGTCCTAGAAGTAACCTTTCTATATATCCCTTACCGGTCGAATTTAGGTCCATTCTAGGAAAAACCAACCATTCCGAGTTCAATGGTGTCCACGTATTTTTGATATGATCCCCAATTTTAATGTTGAAAAAACCCTATTTCATTTTTATTTAAAAGAAATAAAAAATTCTCAAATTTTCGTTATGGGATAACTGAGCATCAGAATCACGTACCATCAAAGAATGTGGTCTCGAAAATATTCCATATAATAAAAATATCATACGAATATTTAATGACATTACATTCCCCCCATGATTAGTATTTACATCACTAAAATCCAATTCAAAAACTAATCAATCAAATGGGGGTATTGAGCACGAATCTGATCCTCCCATTCTCATGTTCTCTCCTAGGAATTCTCGTGCTTTCACCAAATATGAACCATAGGAATTGACTGTCCATGGATGAACCACTCTTATCAATCTTCTATCTCCATTGGGAACTCCCCAAACATCACCCCTTCATCATATCAAGCTCGGCCAAGTTGTTTATGTTCGTTGCTTCATGCATGTACCTCCTCAGCTACGAAACGTGGAAATCATTGTGCACCTATTTCATATATGGGGGAAGAGCTAGGGGGTATGCCATCTCACAAACTCTACTGAGGATCTAAAAAGGTACGATGAACCTCATAGATAATGTGATTCCCTGGAAAAATCTCTACAATCCCCATCAGGGTGAGTCCCAAAGGAAAACATGGTCTCATTGAAATTCTGTAAGAGTGGTGGAGTGAAATACATATATTAAAGGTAAGTTGTTCCATAATTATCTGTGAAGGATATCTCAATCGTGGCTAGCTGATCCATCGCCTCACTCAGCAGTTGTAAGCAAGAACTCTGGTTGATTGCGTCTGCCACCATGTTCCCCTTCCCATGAGTATATAATATCTCAAAGTCATAGTCTAGGAGGAACTACATCCACCAACACTAGATTAATTTGAGGTACTTCTGCGAGATGATATACCTCAGACTCTTGTGGTCTAATTAGATGGTAAATCGTTCACCCATCATGTAGTGTCGCCACATATTCAAGGGGAAGACTTCTGTTGCTAACTCTAGGTCATGGGTCACGTAGTTCTTCTCATGTTGCCTCATATGCCATGAGTCGTAGGCAATCACCACTTTCTCCTATATCAAGATAGAACCCAGTATCATCCCTGATGTGTTGTAGAAAACAACATTCCCAACGCCCTCTTTTGGTAGTGTTAATATGGGGTCACTCTTCAGTCTCCACCATAGCTCCTGAAAAACATGATGTAAGTTCTCTTTCCAAATGAAGGGGTGTCCCTTCCATGTAAAGGATAATAATAGTGATTTTACTATGGAAATGTTGGGCATTATCATCCAGTAGTATCCAGCCATCCAAAAGAAACTTGGCACCTCTATCACACTCCTGGGTGGTTCCCAACCAAACACTTCTTCTGTCTTTTCCAGATCCACTGCAACTCTAGCCTTGGAGATTACATGTCCCAAAAATTGGACCTCCTGAATCCATTAATGAAACTTTGAGAGCATACCATAATGCTGGTTCTCTCAATGTGTATTCAAGACTATCTGGAGTTCTGTAGCATTATCCTCCTACAACACTGAGTACACAAATATTTCATCACTGATGACCACCTCGAAACGATCGAGGTAATGTAGGATGATGATGTTCATGAGTCCCATGAGCATTGCTGGAGAATTTTTCATGAAAAAGGGGATCACCAAGAACTCATAATTTCTATACCAACATATAAAGGCTATCTTCTCTATGTCCTCCTCCCATGCGTGAAGCCGATGGTAGCCTGATATGATGTCTATCTTCAAGAACCACCTTGATCCCGTCATCTGGTCGAAGAGGTCAGCAGTCCTTGGTACATGATACTTGTTCTTCATGGTTGTCTGGTTCAGGTGCGGGAAGTCCACACATAGCCTCATACTCCCTTCTACCTTCTTAGAAAACAACACTAGGGTTTCCCATAGTGAAACACTGGGACTTACGAACCCCTTCTCATGAAAATACTCAATTTGTACACTCAATTCACAATGCTCTATGGGAGCCATCTAATATGACATTGTGGATATTGGTGATGTCCCAATGTATTGTTTGATGCAGAATTCTACCTCCCTACGATGTGGTATTCCCAGAACATCCTTAATAAAGAAATATCCATACTAATCCACCACTACAAGAATACTCTAAATCCTCTCATCCACTGCACCGAGGGTGAGGTCATCCACCTAGTGAATGATTGGCTGCACCCTCCTCCAAGAAAGTCCATCATGCACTAAAAATGTTTACATCTCACTGGTGAAGGAAAACATGGGCCCATCCTCACGGAAACACCTCACTCGGTGCCTAAAATAGTTAATTAGATAATGGAATGTACATATCAAATCCATACCCATGATGACGTTGTAAGGCCTTGACACTGATCCTAAGAGATCCAATTCTAATTTCTCACCTCCTAGAGTATTCTCAAACTACAGGAACCATTGCGTAATCATTGAATCCCATCCCGTATGAGTCTATAAGAATAAGGATTGAGCAAACAACTCCACTGGAATCTTCAAGACATTAATGTGGTCCGTGGAAGAGAAATAGTGACTGGAACCTGTGTCTAGAAGAACAAAAGATAAGGTGGTGAAGACACATATCATACCTCTAATCATCTCTAAAGATCCATGGTCACAGGATTCAATCGTCTAATGACGGCCTTGCCCTTATCCTCTAGATCCCTCATCCTATGGTGCGCCACCTAGGGTGGTTGTGGTAGCACCTTGAATCATCATCTACCACCTGCCGCTCAACCTTCTCTGATTCCATACTTGCCACCATACTGACCTCCATGCTTGAAACTCTACCACATTCTTGGTTGTCCCATGACCATATGTTGATCATCTGTGAGGTAGTTCAGGAAGTCAAAAGCCATGTGTCCCTTCCCACCACACGTGAAGCACAACATGGTTCCCTACTAACTCCCTCTACACTATGATCCATTTAATTCTGACCTCGAGTCCTAGGCTCATCCTATGAAAGACCTGGCCTTCATGGGCCCCCTGTGTCTACTGCCAACTCCTCACTACTGAAGTCTTTTCTTGCTCAGGTCTGCTGTTCGCTCCGATTGTCTGTGACTTCTCTTCTAGGAAGCTCTCAAAAAGAAGGGCTCACTCCAACCCTCCATCATGAGTGTGGATGCAGATAGACACCATGGATTCCCTGATCTCCCACCTAAGTCCCCAAATCAATGGATTCAGCCCTGAATAAAGTGTCTTACACCATTTCTGTAGATTATCGAGAGAGGTCTGTAAACCTCACAGAGTACTCAGCCACTGACAAGTTGCCCTGTTGTAGGTGAAGCAACATTTGTATGCGTACCGAGTGGAAAGTCGTGGGAAAAAATTCATCCTAGAAAAACCGCATGAAGTATGTCTAGGTTAGGGTCGACTCCTCATGATTCTGGATAGTCAAGATCCAACATCTCTCTACCGATCCATGTAGAAAGCGTGCATCCAAGATCTCCATCTGGTTAAGTGGTGTCCTTATTAAGCATAAGACTCGCATCACTGCCTCCAACCAGTCCTCAGCGACCTGAGGATCTATCTCTCCCATTAACCTTGGAGGTCTATGTCTCTTAAACTCATGCAAGGCACTAAGTTTGTGAATGTCTTCTACTAGTTATGCCATTAGTAACTTGTGATCAACAAGTGGTGGAAACAACGGTCCACCAATTGATGGGGCCATCTATAGCATGGTTCCTTGAACTGACAGCTCATCACTAGGGGGGATGTCCACACAATCACATATCGGAATCTGAGTGAGCCGTCTGTGTGGAGGAATACTGATACAAATTACGATATACCATAGTCAGAAGATTATACCTTGTGAGATGAACCTTATTCAAGGATATAATAAGGGGACTATTCGTCCACTTGTGTTTTCATTTATAGAGATGAAAAATAGAATCAAAGGACCTTATGTATTGATACATCGGTCGTTGCACTAACACTGGACTCCCCATATCTGAAATTCAATCCTGAGACATTCAACACTATTTTCCCAAAAAAAACAATAGACTCCTGGTATTTGAGGTAGAACCAACCACCATTGTCACTAATTTTTCATGACCCATCCCCCACGGCTCATGTCATTACATACCCTAATCCCACATCCCAAAGGACAGGGGTTAGCGACTAGCGCTGAAGGCATCATCCTGCAAGTGGGAGGCATTGGTATGAGTACATGTACGCATGCACACACAACCGCACCCAACACTGGAAAAGTAAACAAGAATAACACTATACAACCACTGAGTAAAATTAATTCTGAATGTCAAAATTCCGAGAGTAAAAATCCAACAAAAGACTAACTAGCAAACCAGAAATTTCAATGAAACTCTAGATATCCATCTGCTGAAATCTCCACCGGATGGTTAAGTAAAAAGTAGATACCGGAAGATGTAGAAGTACATTTTTCCTACCTAGTCTCACTGGGAACCACCAGGTCCTGATCCACCAAGTCCTCCATCTAGGCAGCAGTCATCTGCACTAGACACAACACATATGGTTGAAGCTCGTGCAAGGGTGAGTAACAAAATACTCAATAGAGACCCCTAAAATAACAAGGACAAAGCCCAATTCGAACCATATACAAACCAAAAAATAATGATCTCCAATAATTCATTCGATGAATGAAATATCACACCAGGTATGTTCATAAGTAGGAATGTAAGACCATCAGTCATAATGTAAAACACCATGGGATGCTGGAGAACTCCACCTCAATGAGTACAATTGCCATGCCGGTTCACACAAATGCTGCTTCCCACTAACATAACACTTTTATGGTACTCTTCCTGGATGAGTAAGATGGTTATGTTGGGTAACATAGAATACAGTCCCTTCCATGGGCAAGAAGAGTCACACAGAAGTCGCTTCCCACCTATAGTCATACCGAGGTACTCCTCCTGCCGACTACCATGGTATTATCAGGTCACATCGAAGTTCCTCCCCATCATGGTCCTGTTGGGTAATACGTAATACACTTTCCACTATGCCATAGTATTCAATCCACACAGGGTTTCTCGTCATCAATATTTAGATCTTATCCAATCACAGGGTATCTTCATATAGAATGATTTCTCTAGGGAGTAATTCTCCCCAATCCATTATATTAATTTCAATTTCCATGAAATCATTCATAGAGTTATTCGAAAGATCCTCCTCAACCTGAGGGTTGCAGAGTTGCAAATAGCCAGTGAATTGGAAGCCCATTTTGAAAGATATAGTCATTTTTTCAAAAATGATTGGTTGGGTCCCGGCCTAGGCCGACCCAGTCAGACCAACCTGACCCAGACCCAGCCATGCCTGGGTCTCGTCCGTTGGGCCATTGGTCTAGCCGGATAGCATGCACGGTTTTCCTAGAAGGGACATGGAATGAATCCGCGTCCGGCTTACCTCGCCCAGTAGTTCATCTGCGGGGCCTCTGTCTCTACTGCGGTTAAATGACCACGACCTTCTACGACACGGCTAGCCGATTCTACAAGATGGATTCCACACACGTGTCAATCAACCACGTACTACCAAGATGAAGGGCCTATGGCTCTGGGCTGCTCCACCGACGCAACCAAGGGGCCACGTCTCTACCACCATCTGGTGGCCCAACCGGCGGCTCTTCCTACTGCGCCACATCCCGATCCGGTCATAGAATCCGACTCCAGTGCGCCGTCGTGGTACGCTGCCAGTAGCCCGCATCCTCCACCATGAGCTGGTGAGCTATTTCTCAGATAACAATGAGTGCACCGATAGTCCATTCTTCACACCGACCGCAACTTCTGCCTATGTGGGGTATCTCCTTCCATGTGATGGTCTTCAATCTAATTTGATGCCCTTTTCAAATGCTCGACCACGAATTACACACAAGCGGAGTGGATCGGGCCTTGTTCGTGTTGTCCCGTGCCCTCCACATTAGTGTTTTAGTACAATGGTAGGTTTGGGGATTATGTTCTATCAACAATAATTCAATCCCACTAAAAACCCCATGAAATACACCCTCCTGCAAGAATACATGATATGTTGATCAACCTATTTGTGGGTTGATCCACAATCATTGTTTTTAGAATAAGAAGTGGGAAATTTAAAACTAATAAACCCCTATCTCAATCGACATTCATCGTTGAAGCACTCCACCCTCAAGGGATCAAGCTCTGTTGGCATTTGTCACTTCCCAGTCCTATTCATTGTAAGGGATCGACATTTCTAGTGATCATGCTGATGTTTTTCATATGGGAGGAATTTCTCCCTAGGTTCGTTAGAGGGAAATTTCACAAAATTGATTTCCCTAATGTGTAATCTCCTTAAAAGTAAACACATTGCATCTTTTTTGTTAGACTATGACATTGTGACATTACACAGTTTCATTTATGAAATGGTGTATCTGTTACACTTCACAAAAATGAGCCATTATGAAGCTTCCATTAATTTGTATCATCGCCATTCCAAAGCTCTATTTTCATCCGCTCAATGGTGAAAAAAAAATTTATGTTATTTTATTATTTTTCGAAAATCCGAAAACTAAATTTTCTACTCGACCATTGCCGGTCGAAGTTAGGTTCATTCTTGGAGAAATCCGTCATTCTGAGTTCAATGGTTCCCTCATATTTTTGATCTATGAACAAGTTCAATAGTTAGAAAAATCATCTTTCATTTTTACTTAAACGAACTAAAAGAAATTCATAATTCTGTTTTGGATAGATCGGGCATCAGAATCACATGTCATGAATGATTGTGGTCTTGAAATAATTCTATACAATAAAAAACATTATACCAAAATTACAAGAAATTACTTTATTACTTGATATAGGTGGTGGTAGAATGGCAAGGGATATGTTGTCCATGGTGGTTTAACTCTCCCATGCATCGAGGGTTGAGCATGACATCTCACAACTATGAAAATATTTGGATGGTGGGCATGATGCACCACATCCATTGTTTGAGTTTTGGAATGATGTTACACTCACTATCCAGAGTGATAAGCATAATTTCTTCCATACATTTTGAGGCACTGTGAATGGAACCTTCTTATTGTTATTATAGGCTACATTATATTTGTTATGGAGGACTATCTTACACCCTAGTCTAGCCAGCACCTACCATTCCATGTATATGACAACATACATCTTCACGTACATTGTTCATTTAGGTGGATGAAATATATAACTATAGTATATAAATATATTAATATATATATATATATATATATATATTTTACAATACACCCATTCAATCCACAAGAATTAGCAGGTAGAGACACCAAATATTAATTTTGAACTTGATTGGGATGTAATTTATTTATTTAACCTTGTTAATTAATTATTTATACATGCACATTGTTTATTTATAATCACTACATAGTTAAATTCTATAAACTATTGGTAGTGGTCTATCGGAATTTAATATCACATCCTACTCAGGTTGTCTTTTGGTACCTATAAATATTATATTATTGTTTGTATGGAGAAGTGAAATCACTTTTATAATGATCGTTGATATACATTACTTATGGATGGATCATAGGAGCAGAGGGATGAGAATATGCCAGGGATTCTAGTGGAGTGGTTTTTTGTTCCTTTTTTAATTTTTTATATACATTTTATGTTATCATTTACCCTATTCCCCGTTTTATATATATCTTCATTCCATGCATCCTTGTATAGGACACTGCCTTGTGACTATTGATTGTTATTCATTTTTCTGTTATTTATTCTTATAAAACTTATTTATTAATTCTTCTTATATATGCTTCAGTAGTTTTTTGTTTGTGAATTTATCCATTATTCCACTTTGACAAGAATTTATATTCTCCCCAATTTAGAAACATTAATAACCTTTCTTATGGTCCACAGCCTTAGGTGTATGGGGATGTAGGCTTGAGGCCATGTGAACCATCATCTCAGGGCATGAGTTTACTAGATATCATGTTAGAAAATTACAGTGTGGTATCATAGAGTGTATTTTTCATTTCATAATGTTTGAATATTATTCATGAGATAAGGTATTAATGATATTTGTAGTTGACCCTGTACCCGAGCATTGATAACCCATGTATAAGAGAAACCCAAATTTCATGTCATGGGTATTGGAAGTTATTAATCATTACATTTATGATTTATATGAAATCTTTATTGGGTGGAATAGTTGTTCTGTGTTGTTATTTAAAATGGTATCTTTTAACTGAAAATTTCATTTCCCTATCCTGATTAAATGTGGTAATTTTCTTATATGCATCATTATTGGTTTAATAGGAATAATCTTCCATGCATTTTTTGCAGGCCATGTTTATTCTCAACATTCATTTTTTGTTTCACATTGTTATTGCATTAATTATGTATTGAATTGTACTAACATGTTGTAAAAGAGATTTAAAATGTAATTGGAACCTAAATTTCATAAATAACCTAACAGTGCTACCCTAAATTGGATAAAGTAAACACCTTCAGTAGTTAACTCTATAGCTTAATCCATAGACCCTTCGTCACATGGGATGGAATGCAAATACCCCAAACCGGTTACACTGAGCTAGTGCCTTATTTAACTACATTGGAATGATTACAAGAAAGATGTATCCTAGAGGGAAAAAATTGTTTCATGTATTTGGAAAAACAAATACATATATATGTTCACTATTAAAGCTTGAAAGGTAATACAATAATGAAATTCCTTGACAACATCCATACCTCCTAGGATATACCTTTATGTCATTCATAATATTCCTCTTCATGTGATGGGAAAACAAAACATAAGAAAGGGGTTAGCTCAAATTCACAATAAGGGTAAGAAATACAGAGAAAGAAATCATAAACATAATCATTATCCACGGTGAATATCTAAAAACACATGCCTTTAAAAAAAATTAAGGTCTCGGGCGCAGTGGAAGCTCGTGGGTGGATTTTCCCACTAAGCATTTTGTCATTTACAATGATCAATCTAGGATCCATATGATGCTAAAAGCCAGTCTCCATGGATAGAATCGTATAAATAGACAAAGAAGAAGAAAATTCCCAAAACCATAAAGGATGGATCATCACAGTTTGATTATAATTAATTTAATTAGTTGACAAGAAGTACATTTTAGTGAATTCTTTATTTGTTGATATTTCGGATCACGTTCTGATGTGATTCATCGTTGTGTTGTAGAAGACAAGTGTAGACTTCCTCTAGCGGTGATCCACATGTTCACCACGTATCTCCAGACATTGAAAAAGGTATCTCCGAGGGATAGTATGGAGAATCCTTTTCATGAATTGTTCCCCTTAGATCTCCTTGATCCGATGGAGGTGGATCTCTCTCAGTCTTGATAGCATTCTTGGAGGAAAAAGTTCTTTCAGTCTTGAGAAAATTCTCCAAAATTTTTGTGCACAAAGATTCTCTTAGGAAAAGAGTTTGGGTTGTAAGGATATTTATAAATGGGATTGAGGTTATAGAATTACGATTATAAATATATGCGTTCATGTTTTATTTGTTTCATTAACTCTTATTGAAAACCCCCATGTCGAATAATTAATTCCTTGACATGCGCCCATGCTGATTATAATAAATATAATTTAAGAAAACAATATTATATCCTCAAAATCCTAACTTGAAAACTACACGACATGTAATCATGAATACACTACATTTAATTTTTTTTCCATAAAACTACACGGCGTGTAACCATTAATACACGATATGTACTTGTTTTTTCATTTCCATTCCAAAATGAGATCGACATGGCGTGTACTTGTTTTCCATGAAAAACTACACAGAGTGTAATCATTAATACACAGCATGTATATCATGTTTTTCATTTCCTTCTTCATCCATCATTAAAATGATTTAGGATTCCTTGAATAATTATTAAACCACGTACGAGAATAATCTTTATTCTACATGATATACTTGGATACACTCAGTGTGTGACACTCTAGGTCTATTTCTCATTGGAATTAGGTGGGCTTGCCTAAAGTCCAAGATTACTGTCTAGCAACAGGTCAAGGCACCCAAGAGAAAGAATTTGATGCCACATTGATGTGTCACCTCATATGAACACTTACTGTGTAATTTAATCCCTTTTTATCAATATCTCATCAAGAAGGTTTCATGGCAGTGTGAAAAACCTAAATGCTTGATATGTAATTTGTTGACTTCCATAAATAAAATCATCGTGACCCCATGGCCATAGAATTTCTGTGACAGTTCTATTTCAATCAAATGGTCCGAGTTATCTACTTATAAAAATATGGAAGGGACAAATCCTTACTCGACTTATCCATTAACAACATGTCATTCAGGATGAACCCAACGTAACCTACTTCCCTCCAACTGTCTTTGTGGTGGTTTTCGTTAGAAAATCTATGTGAACGAGTCATGACATGATTTAATATTAATCTTCTAGTCTAAGGACCATTACACATGCACATAGATAGTAATGTCTCATGACACCAAAACATGTGGAATTACTACTGGCGGGTCTATTCTCATAATCTCTCATCATTGAGATTACCAAGTGCGAACTCCATGAGAGAGCGTCTCGTCTTCTTACGAGTACTCGTACATGACAACCTATATACTATGTGTCCTATCATATCATGTCATCTAACTGTAGAACTTTATTCAAGAATATTGTTTTAGAATTTCAATTTTCTCATCACAAAGGGGATCTTCCCCGACCTTATCAATGAAACAAATATTCCAGGACATTATTATATTATAGTCATGCAGAAAAATGAACAATATATAGTAAGTGCAAATTTATGTAATCAAAGTACAAAACAGTTTTTTCTCAGGACACAAAACCTAACAAAAACATGAACACATAAAGGATGGAATAATAGCCAAATAAATAATGCCATAATAAATCATAATTATGGGTATTCTACTAGTTGAATAACCACATAAAATTTGAATTAGTTGTTTCATATTGATAGAATGCATAATGTCAAACATCATAACCATTCCTTCATGGCCTCATGCCAAAACAATAATTAACCATTTTTGCTAGCGCCTCAACCCAAGACAGTAGTTTGACTCGTGAGACATTCTAATGCCTATAGAGGTTATAGAGGGCCCCACCTATCACATTGTAAGTCCAATAAATTTATGATATGATTGGGTATAAACATGGACAACATATAATTTCATATTGAAACTAACATAGTAAATTTTAATAACATTCCCCGAACATTAAGAATTAACATTAACCATTCGACATAAATTGGTGAATGGTTTTAAGATAGAACATACACAGTAAAACTAATCATTAATAATCATTAAATTATGGTATATGATTTCATAACATATTAATCCCAATAATTCAAAATAATCAACAAGTGTGTTAAAATAGTTTAAGATACTCTTATAATATTATCGAGTAATTCATGAGATAAATACTCTTTTACTTTGAAAATAATAGTGATTTTGGAAATTTAATTTTACAAAACTAGAAGTGAAGTAATATATTATTTTAATATTAAAATGATTTATTTTTTTAAGGTAATGGTTGATAATATTATATTATTTATAGACTAAGATTATAGGTAATAATTTTTGAATGTCCTTCGAATTGAGTATGTATTTCATGAAGAATTTTTGAATGATACTTATATAACATATAACTCCCCATAAATTTGAGTAATATTATGGTTGGTAGAAATATATATTATATTTTCACAGAATTTATGTAGATTAGATATGAATAAATTATAATTTAATATAGGTATGTAGATAACAAAAGTAACCTGAATGAAAATGGAGTTCCAAGTAGAAAACCCTTACCTTAAGTCTGATGGTGTTCATGATTTGATATTAGTGTCTGGGATAACCAAATTAAAATAATTAATAAATTTTTCTAGAACCTTTTATTTTTTTCATAGATTTATTATAGCCTTATTATGTTCACTTGTGGACTTCTTGATGGGTTTAAGAGGTTCAATTTTATTTTTAGTGTGGATTTGCTTCCATGGTATTCATGACTGGTTTACTTACAAACATGTAAGGATAAACATGTAAGATGAAAATGGTTGTACATAATAAAAGTTGTTTTTAACTTTTTAACATCAGTAAGACTAAATGGATATAAAATTCATTTGGTTATTGGGATTGAAGATGAAAAATTATATAAAGCATTAATAATATTTGTTTGGGTTAACTCGTGGGTTTTTATCACAATGAACTCATATAAATTAATATCATGTGTAAAAAAAGATTCAATAACCATAAATAAGTTAAAAAATATATATTATATTCTATTAAATTTTAAAAATTGTTTCAATAATTGAATTAATTGGGTAATAGATATTGAATAACTCGTTGTCCTTGGATTTGATAAATTAACAAATCTCATATTGTGTTTTCATTTCTTGGATAAAAGGAGAAATGAGATATGGTGATGAATTATTACATTATAATAAAAACAATTTAGTACATGTATGGTACTGGAGTTTTCATAATATTTTTACAAATGTAGTTGAGGAAATTAAATGAAAATAAATTAAATCGAAATAAAAGAAATGAAATGAGGAATTTACCTCATGACATTATCATCCTTGAAAGCCTATTTAGGAGAGAGGTTTGGTCTTTTATGAGACCAATGGCTTATGGACATAGGGGGATATTTTAGGGTATTTTTGGAATTATTTATAATATTCACAAGCTTTTAGAGGAGTAAAGAGTACAGGGAGTGTGGGGGGGGGGGTATAGTGGAGGAGAGGAGTGATTTTTGAATATTTAATTCCTTATATTATTATTTTGGTCAAGACAAGGAATAGAATTGATTCTTTAGAACAAGAACATTAATATTTGAATCTGAGTTCGCACTAATGGTGCATTACATCAGCAATGATGCATTCAATATTTTATTTAACCTATAATTTTTATATAAGGTATATTACTATATTTCACTATTCACTAAAATTCAAATATTTAAAAAAAATTAATAAATCACCAGAGACATTTTTAGAAATGTATAATCAATAAATGGATTCCATTTCATCAAAATAATTTTCCTACTATGAGAAATTTAACTTTTAAATAAAATCATTATTTATCAAAAAAATTCAATTTTAATGCCAAAACATATTTCTATAATACCAATAAAAATTAACTACGGTCTTATTAAATTATTATAAAATCAATGGGGAACAATATATTTATTTTAGAACCCATTTTATGAAAATGAAATATATTATTAGTTTAATATTTTAGTCAATTAATTATTACTATAAAATATGAATAATTAATTAATAAATTATAAAAAACTAATTTATTTATTAGGATCCTAAATTTAATTTATAAATTAATTGGTGAGTTTATAATTCTTATGGATCATATTAATATTCATAAGGGTATATTAAAATTCATAAGGGTATGTTACTATTCACAAATATTTAAATTGAATCAATTAGCCTAAAAATATCACCCTGAATGCTATTGTGTTTGTCATTTTCTCGAAGCACAAATTTAAAAAGTGGAAAAAATATGTTTATTGGCTTGGTTATTAAAAACGGTTGGTTTTAAAGACATAGTGTTTCATGAATTCAATATTAAATTTATTTTCAAATTCATGGGCTGTTTTATTCTCTACTACTTAATAAAAATTGTCTTTGAAATTCATAGAAGGTTACTTCATAAAAGGATTTCGGTAGGTCTTCATCATGAGATATTTAGGCCCCCATGTTTCATCTTTGATTTTAGGATTTTTCCAAAGTATATTTACCAAATGATTTTTCCAATTCCTCAAAACACTTTATTTAGTGCCTTGAATCTAGATTGGCACTTCAAATTAAGATAGGTCAGGTTCTAATTCTATAACTTCAGAAGTGAGGACATGCATTGGGTCTACCATGTAAATTCTAAACAATGATACATGGAAAACATTGTCTACTTTAGACATGCTAGGCAGCATTTCCAAACGATAATACATTGCTCTAATTAGTTCCATAATTTCAAAAGGTCCAATATACCTAGGTTTATGTTTCCCTTTCTGCCTAAATCTTATTACACGCTTCATTTGAGATAATCTAAAGTAATCATGATCACCCACTTGAAATTCCGAATCCTCCATTCAATTATCATCATATCACTTTTTCCTTTTTTAGCTATATTGATTTTGGTTTCAATAGTAATTATGTTATCTATAGTTTACTCCACAGGCTCTGGACCCATATGCATCCATTCACTAACATCATCACAACATGTTGGTGTATGAAAAATCATTTCATATAATGCTTTATATTGTTCCATTTGAATGATGAATGGAGAATATTACTATAGGATAACTCTACCAAAGTAAATACTGAACCCACATATCTTGAAAATCATGTGATCATGAACTCAACATGTATTATAATGTTTGGATAATTTTTTCTGATTTCCCATCAGTTTGAGGGTGATAGGAATTACTCAAACAAAGCTCAATATCAAAAGTATTCTGATGAATTTTCTATAAATTCAATGTAAATCAACAATCACAGTTAAACACCATTGAATGTGGTGCTCAATGATGTCTTAAAACATCATTGATATATTTATGTTCAAGGTGATGTAGTGTATAATACTCCCTTATAGTGAGGAAATGTTCAGATTTGGTTAGTCGATCCACAATTACCTAGATTTCATCATTATTTCTTGGTGTTTTGGATAATCCAGTGACAAAAATCATGGTAATGTTATTCCATTTCCATGTACGAATAGGTATAGGTTGCATGAATTATCTAGGATGTTTTCATTCAGCCTCTACATATTGAAAATCTAAACATCTTTATATATAATCCGTGATTTTACACTTCATGATTTCCGAGTATAAATGTTCCTTAAATCTATATACATTTTCGTATAAGGAGGGTCTGTTAAGAAATTCGAGATATGAGAATCATCCCATTACTCTGATTTCAACATGAGTACAGAGGGAACACATAGCCTCTTCCCAAATTTCATAATTCCATCTTCACAGACAAGTTCAGCCAACTTCCCATATTTTAAAGCATTAATTATCTTATAAAGGTTCTCATCATCCATATGAGAGCTATTAATTCTTTCTAATAATGATAGTTGGGAATCCAATACAAAATTTAATGATGTTTCACCTAGGATAATTATCACATCCATCATTACTAGATCCATAAAAACATTATCCCTTTCTACCCTCATTTTGTTTAGGTCACCATGAACCTTCCTTTATAACGCATCTTCCACCTTATTTTTCATCCTTGGGTGGTAGTGTATTAAACAATCATAATCCTTTAGTAGTTAGACCCATATCCTTTTTCTTTTGTTTAGTTCTCTCTTTGAGAATATATATTTTAAAATTATTTGATCTATATAGATCTCACACCTTTCTCAATAGAGATAGTTTCTCCATACCTTCGTAGCATGGATTATAGCTGCTAACTCAGGATCATGAGCAGGGTAGTTCTTTTCATGAATTTTTAATAGCCTTTATTCCTAGGAAATAACTCTATCATTTTGCATATGGACACAGCCAATTCCTTTCATTGATGCATCACTATATATCACAAATCCACCATCCCCTGATGGTAGATTTGGGAACAGATAATTCAATAATTTCCTATCAAATTCATCAAAATATTCCTCAAATTATTTTATCCATATGAACATAACACGTTTATGTGAATTCTTGGAAAATGGGTTGGATAAATGAGTAATGTTCTGAACAAAATGCCGATAATAGCCTTCTGAAAAAATAATACTACATACCACATTTATGTTTGATAGAGTAGTATATTATTGAACAACCTTTGACTTTACATGATTAGTAGATATTAAATAAAACTATCCAATATCTCTATGAAAGGAAACAGATTGAATCAAAAATTTGTACTTGTTAAACTTCCTATATAATTCATTTCTTCTAAGAGTCTATAGAATTGTGTGTATGTGATTTTCATGGTCTTAGTAGGTATTAGATTCTAAAGAGATATCATAATGAAATACTTGAAAAAATTAGTCAAGATATTCCATAAAACCTTTATTATTTATATCCATGAAAACCAATGTTTCATTAATCAGTTTAAATGGGATTTCTATAAACTCGTAATGCCCATACATGGTTTTAAATACCGTCTTTGGAATATCCTCCTTCACTTGAAACTGATTATATCTATATCAATGTTCAATATTTGAAAAATGTTGATCTCCATGATTTTGATCAAATAAACCATCAATGATAGGTAGGGGTTACATATTCATTATTATTATACCATTGATCTCCCAATATTTAATGCAAATCCACATAGATCCATATTTTTTCTTTACGAAAAATATATGGGCTGCCATGGAGATACACTAGAGCGAATAAATCACTTATCACTCAATTAACATTGTTTTTTATTTAGGTCTACTAATTCCACAGTGGTCATTTTATAAGGATTAATTGATATAGGCCTTGAACTAGGAATTCAATCAGTAGAGAACTCAACATCCCAATCTAGTGGATGTCATTGTAAATCCTCCATAAAAACATAAATATAATCATTCACTATATTTATATTCTCAATTTGAATATTCTCTTCCTCTCTCATAGATATTGAGTTCTCTTTCCCACACATAATTGCATTCAATAGAGCTATTGAGGGTGGGTCTATATTAGAATCAAATGGTGATGTTTCTTCTCGAAAATAAGGGATTCTACATTGTTCTCAAAAATTGAAACCTCAATTTTCTTTCCATAGATTATCATATCATGATTCAAAATCCAATCAGTGAAGAAGATTATATCAATGTCAATAATGGGTATGATAATAAAACATGCAGATAAAGTGGGTTTCTATTCCATAATGGGTAATTCCTGACACATCTTTGTTACAATGATACATTACTTAGGAGTTTTTACATATAACTCCCTTATTAAATAAAATTGTATATATACAATTTTCATAGAAAATAGATAAGAAATGAATGAATGTGATGATCCCAAATCAAATAATTCATTGTCTAAAGTTGAGGAAATAATTAATGTACTTCCCTCCACATCATTAGGACCAGCAATATCAATAGTTGTGATGGCATAATCATGGAATTTCTCCATTTGTCTTATTTGGTGAACTCCTCTATGATTTCTAGGACATTAATTTTCATAATTTCCCCAATCCTAGAAATTGTATCATTTATCATTGGTATATTTTTTCTTCCCCTTATAATCCTGCAATATGTATCTATTTTTTCCACAGTTGTATCAAACACCCAGACCATTCAAGAAGGGTCCAAAGTGTATCACCCCACGATTATCATATGGTGGAAGACCAACCATTACCTTCTTCCCCATTTCCTTATTTTCATTTTCTAGAGTTTTTAGTGTCCATATTATTCTATTTATTTACCTTAAAATCATAAGACATAGATAATTTTTTTCTGTTATAATTACACATGATACTATATCTTCATATGATGAGAATCGTCATGAGACTAGATCCCTTATGAGTAATGGTTTTAATCCATAAAATAATTGATCAATCATAATACTTTGATTACATATGTATTCTCCAACGTTTCTTTCTAACTTTGTGATGATAGCTTCATAGAATGCATCATTCTGATACACTCTTTCGCCTAATTCAAAAATGGACATTCCATATCTTCTCGATGTTCATGAGGTGAATAATTTTATAAGAATATTTCATTAAAATACTTCTATTATATTTCATAAATTTCTTATTCCACCTTTTTCATTTGAATTAATGACCACCACTGATCTGCATCTCCCAATAGATGAAAAAACGCCATGAGAACCTTCTCTCTTTTGTTACTTCCCAAGCGAGAAATATCTTATCTAAAAAACTTAACCACTACTCCAATAAAAATGGTTTATTTGTACAATTAAATTATTGAGGTAGTTGAAATATAAAGCAGTATAACATTACTCCTAAATTTTGGGGATCTGGATGATCTATATGGGTAAGGTTATTATTCTTAATGCGAGTCAGTTGTCCTAGTATAGTTATAACTTACTCGACATCAGTTATAGAACTAGAGACAACATAATTATCTTCATCATAGGGATATACATACATGGGATACATGCCTTTATAGTGTCTCCATTCATTCTACTATGATAAATTTTTAAATAATAGAATACGCTATATTAGGCTATGAATCATAATGTATAATATCAATGTAGAAAAATACTTTGCATAAATTTAAATCAAATTCATAACTTATCTCATAATCATAAAAATGGTTTCATTGAGGAAAAATTTACATTTCAATCCTTCATAATGGCATGTAAATAAAATGTAAATTATTTTATGCATATTCACTAGTAGTGTCAAACCACGTGAATAGTAATGCCCATTGTTGTGTACCAGGATGCCCCGAGTCAAGCCCAAAACTATGTGCTGGAGTTTTTACTCCTATGTACATCTGTTTTAGAACTACAACCAATTCTAGTATCTCGATAGGAATGTATTTGATAGAAATATCCACATAATCAACTCCTTACTAATATTCCAAGACATTTGTGTATGTTTGTCCACATTGTAAGTGTTAGGTTTTTGTTCTTGATATAATATTTTTAATATATACTAAACATACTCTCATACAAACAAAAAGTAATCTGACCCAGGTTTCCAGGCGTCGATGCCTTATTTCTATACATTAAAATTAAAACAAGAATGTCATATCACAAAGGAATAAATTGTTTTATTGATTTTAGAGACCATACACACAAATAAGTTAAACTTAAAAACATGAAAGCAAATACAATATATTAATTCCATTGACAATATAAATAATTCCTTTTTTATCCCTACATGTCATTCAAAATATACATCTTCATGTGTTTGGAAAATGAAACATAAGAAATGGGGTTCTTAAATTCCTTGTAAGGGTAAGCAATAAAATATAATATATCATAAATATAAACACTATTCATGGTGGATAACTACAAACATAGGCAATTGAAAATAAACATGACCACATTTTAGAAGGAATGTGTGCTAAATAAATAATACCGTAATAAAGAATAATCATGAGCTTAACCACATTAAATTTCAATTACTAGTTTCATAATGGTGGAATTCATAATATCAGACATCTTAACCATACTATCATGGCTTGGTAACATTTACATAAATAACAATTGTGTCAAGGCCTCATGCCAAGACAATAGTTTTTCACAAATAAACTATTAATGCATCAAGGGGATATAGAGTTCCACACCTATCACATACTATGTCCATTTCATTCTTCATTTGAATTGGGATAAAGATAAACACCATAAATATTCATATAGAAACTAACAAATAAAATGTTAGAAACATTCCCTGAACATTAAGCATAAACACTATCCATTTGGAGTAAATTGGTGAATTGTTATAATATAGAACATCCACAGTAAAAATAATCATAAACCGTCAAATTAAATATTGTATATTATATCATAAAACATTAAACCCAAAAATAAATAAAAATCAACAAGAGTTTGGAAATAATTAAGATACACTTATAAAATAATCGAGCAATTCTTTAGATAAGCACTTTTTTACTTTGAAAAGAATTGTCATTTTGAAGAAATAATGGTATAAAACTAGAATTGAAGTAATATATTATTTTCATTATAAAATTATTTATTTTAGAAATATAATCGTTGATACATATAGATTATATATTTCCCTTGAAAATAGGTAAGAATTTGAGAAATTCCCTTGATCGTCGAATGATCCTTTTAAAGCATATAACTAACCATAAATAAATATTGGATTATGGTTGGTAAATATATATATAACATTAAAAGATAATTTATGAGGATTAAATATGAATAAATAACAATTTATTTGATGAAATTGGAGATTAAGAGTAACCTGAATGAAAAAATAGGTTTGGGTAGAAACTCTTCCCTTAAGTCTGATAGTGTTCCTCACCTGATAATAGTGACCTAGATAACAAAATTACATTCATTATTTAATATTTCTATAACCAATTTTATATGTAATAAATTTATTATATCATTATAATGTACATTTGGCTTTCATTATTGGTTTATGTGGTTCATGTTTACTGTTTGGGAGTCTTTTCTTTATCGATATACATGACATGTTTACTTATATACATGTGAGGATAAAAATGTAAGATAAGAATGGATGTACAAAATAGAAAATATATTTTAATTGTAAAAATATTATATATTACATGGTTATTACATTATTTTGGTTATTGAGATTGATGATTAATCAATATATGAAACATTAATAATACTTGTTTGGGTTAATTAGCAGTTTTTTATCACAACGAACTCATATAAATTAATATCATGTGTACAAAAAGATTCTAAATCCATAATTAAGATATATTAGATATATTATATCTGGTTCAACCATCAAAATGGTTTTTTGATCAGAATTGATGATGGTAATATAATTTGAAAACCCATCATCATTGAATGTGATAAATTAACAGATCAGAAATATTGTATTCACTTATACTATAAAGGATTGAGATTGGAGAGATGATGATGAATTATTAAATTATACTAATATATTTCTATTACATGTATGGTACTAGTATTTTTATAACAATTAGATGAATTGTGTTGAGGAAAGAAAAAAATGAAAGAAACCCCAAATAAATGAACTGAATAACAGAATATACATCTGGTAGTTATCTTCCTTGAGACCCTCTTTATGGGATAATGTTTGGCCTTTTATGATACCATGGGATAATGGTAATTAGTGGATCTTGGGAGGTTATTCTAGTTTAATATAGAAAAGGAACAATTCTTTTTATGAGGGAAGAGAATAGGGTGTTTGGGGGGTTATAGTGGATGATAAGTGTGATTTTTGAGTATCTTATTCATTATTTTATTATTTTACATATGAAAATATATAGTATTTCTACTTGTGATGAAGTATATAAATATTTGAAGTTTAGTTCACACTAATGGTTGATTACAAGAGATTTGATGAAAGAAAAAGTGTATTTAACCTATAATGTATATATACGGTAAATTTCCATATTTCACTATTTGCTAAAAATTCAAATATTTCCGAAAAAATCCCATTAATTCCCCATAGACATTTTTTAATTTTTAGAATACAAAAATTGGGCTCCATTTTATTAAATTTTTTTCAAAAATATGAATAAATTATTTTTAAATTAAAATCATTAATTACTCAAAAAATACGATTTTAAAACAATAACTAATTTAATAATACATTAAAAAGTTAACTAAGGTCATATTAAATTTTAATAAATTAATAGAAAAAGGAAAATTTAATTTAATAACCCATTTTATTTAATTAATTAATTATTAATTCAAAAATTAAAATAAAATTTTATTTCTCAAAAAAATAAAATACATAATTATTAATTTATAAAAAATTATACATTATTTAAAATCATCATAAAATTTATTTGTATGTTCATGGGTGAGGTTACTATTCATTAGGGTCTTATTACTATTCATAAGGGAACACTACTATTCATAAGGGTTTATTACTAATCACTAATAATTTTTTTGATTCTATCGAACTCTAATTATCACCCTGAACGCAAATGTGTTCATCAATTTTTCAAATTTCAAATCACAAAAGTGAAAAAATTTTGTTTTTAGGCAATCTAACTATAAAGTGTTGTTTTTTACAAACTCATTGTTTCATGAATTCAAAATAAAATTTTTTTTCAAATCCTTTGGGTCTTGCAATGAATGTGTTATTATGTGAGTTAAGTGGATGACATATTTTGGTTCAATATAAGTATGGGACCTTAGAGATCAGAAAGTATATTCAATACAATTTAACAATTTAAAAATATATAAATATTTTAAAATGGACAAATTTAAAATGAATATGAATTTTATGTCAAAAATTCTATTCTTATACATGAAAAATAGATACATAGACCTGAACCAAATATTGGAGTAGTTCATTATGAGTTATTATTTCTAAGGGAATGATATGCTCATTTCCTAATTTCCTTTATGAAATCCATTCAATTTTTATTGTGTTTTCTAGGGTGTATGTTAGGAATTATTATTTCATGTTTCCACGAAGTCCTCTAGTTATATTCTCTAAAGGCGTGATGCCCATACACTGGAGGTGGTTGGAATTTAGATTCTAGTGATCAATCATGATGTTCCGCCTATGTAAACTCTTCTTATTCATGATATAGTAATTTCCAACCAATATTGAGAGGGAATTCTTTGTGTGTAGGATAATAAGGAAGGTGTTGTTCAACATGAACTTATTATATATGATTTGACAAAACAATTAGTTTAGTAGAATCCTCCCATATTTTTGTGTGATGTAAGACCAACCACTTATGTGTCATGTCTCAAATATATCCTTCAACTATTTGATGATTGAGATATTCCTTGAGAGAAAATGGCTAAGCTTGCTGCGTATATACTACATAATTCTTCCAAGTGATACTGGGATGTTTTTATAACATATGTTCGTTATAGAGATATGGTTTGGGTTGAATTCCAAACTATCTTCTACGATAATTTCTTTTCCTACACTCTGAGAGCTGATAGAGATAAGGAATTGATAAACCTATCGAAGAGATGCATATTTGTTGTGGGATACTCTTTGCATTTTACATAGTTGTGGAAGATATCTAATAATATATATGGTGATGATATTATAAATTCAATATTATTAATGTATGGTTTTATTTACGCCATCTGATAATAGGTCAATATATTCAGTTAGACTACCATTTCTAAATTCATCATCCAAAACCATATTACAAATTGAAATTTGACGAAGCTGATGGTCTGTTTTAGAGTGGTTTGGAATCTAGATCTATTATTGTTCCCTCTTATTTGTGGAGGACACATTTTTCTGACACTTAGGGAGGTAGAAAAATTCATTATCCTCATGATGTTAGCATTTTGATATGTCACCGGAGTGGGGATATGAGACATATAGAGCCTCAGATCTTATGAGATCTGGTGGAATGTATAGGATTCGACATGATAGGCTACATCAATAAACTATATAGGACCATTGAATTAGCACCTTTTGAGTATGGATCTACTTATACCCCATGTTCTGGAGTAGGTCCACTAGGATCACTTTGGACAGGAATCTGTAATACCACTGAATGCTTAGGCTGAGGTGAAGCTAGCGAAGATGTAGTCAGACACATGATTCTCAATGCCATCTGAGTGGGAAAGGTAAAGGATATAAGTTAGTGACAAAGGAATATGTTACAGGCTAGAAACAAGCAATACTGCAGATACCCATGGATTAGTTCATCATTCCCTTGATTGTATTTCTTATTATTTTAGTATCACCCACATTTGTTTCTATATTTTTTTAAATAGTCTCATCTCACACTATTATATCTGAGAATATCATGGGGAGTATTTTCCTTGATATCTTTCACTTATAAGGATTTATATTTCGTGATACAATGTTAGGTGTCCAATCATGGGCTGTTCTCCATTGTACATATTTACCCCTTGAGATAGGCATAAACCTTTTGGGTGGAATCTCTACATCCTCAACATGATGATCTTTGATGTGATCATTGGTATAGACTGGTTAGTTTCCTATCAATACCATAAACAATTCTATTGTTTAATAGCGATTTTAACATCACTACAAGGTGGTATGAACATGCATAATGGAGATTGAGATGTTCATGTTATGTGATCAAGACCCAAGCAAAAGAGGCTGGAAGGTGTGATAGCTCAGATTGTGAGTTTGTCTTTGTTTTCATGGGGTTATGACCAACTGTTCATTCTCCTGTAGTGTATCACTTCAAGAAAATAATTTATAATGGTATCTCTGATTTTCTTCTAATGTGATAGGTTGATTTTACCATTTTCATAGAAATAGGAGCATCGTCAGTGACCATTCCTCCCATTTGGATAGAAACTATACATCTATTGAAAATCAATATTTAGATCAAGGATATAGGAGATAAAGGATTTATACATGAAATCACTTACCCATAATGTTTAATAATTCTTTTTGGAAAGATGAAGGATGATACCATCAAGATTTTCAGGGTTTACCATTGTATGAACAAGTTCACTGTATTGATTCATCAACCATTGCCTCTAACAGTTGACATCATTGATCAGTTTTGGGGAGATATAGTGTTTTAAATGACTGATTTGAGGTGAGGATAACATCATGTACATGAAATGTACTCACACATACCTCATAATACATTCCATATAAGTTTTAGTATTTATGAGTTCATGGTCATTGCATTCATTACCACAAACACACCTGCACGATTTATAGATCTTATGAATTGAGTTTTCAACCGTATTTGGATTTATTCATAGAGGTCTCTATTGAGGATATCATACTATATTTTTACTTCAGACATGACCTCACAACCCCTCAAGAGATCATGCTAAATATACTAATAGATAATCAGATCTACATGAATCTTAGTAAATGAAACTTTTGTATCAACAATTACCAATTTATATGTTTTATCATCTATTAATTAGGAGTTTTCGTAGACATATAGAATGTGAGAGATTTAGTTTCCTGGGTGAAACCCAAAAATATCATTTATATTCATAGTTTATTGGGACATACATGGGTATTGAAAATTCTTCATCCATAATTTCATACATTAAATAACACTACTTGCGGGCTTGATAATGAATGTTTTGAAATTAATATGGTCATAATCTTGTGAAGCACCATTTCATGGGCTGAAGTGTTGTTTACCATAACACTGATACTCATTATTTGGGACCCATGAAGGAACTATATATTCTACAATGATTCACCATATATCGTGAATAGAGCTATTCTAATATTGGATAAGTGAGTCTTTGTGTACAAGTACCTTTTTTTAAGGCATCACAATCAAATAATATGATGCATGAGCTTGAAATAGCTATTATAGTTCATTCCATAAGTCATTGGAGAAACATTCGATGATTAGTGTGTTATTTGGTGTAAAATGTTCAAAAAACCCTTTCGTACATATTTACATTATGGTATTTGAATATAAGGAAACATAGGTTGAGTGAGTACTATCAATAGTTTGTTTTTTTTGATTTCATACAAAAAAATTATAGGTATTTATGTAAGAGATGATATAAACTGGAAGGATGATCATGGATTTATTCCATGAGATTCACATTGAGGTTCAGGAGGGCCATTTTTAGAATACCCTCGTAGCCTTAGAAGAGACTTCTACTCTAATGGGATATGTAAAAATGATGCGTCAATTGGATTATAATGGAATTAATCTCAGGGAAATAATATAAAATGATACAATTTTTGTTACACCACATATGTTGACAACAATTTATTATTTCATGGGAATTTATGGGAACTGGAAGACATCATAATAGAGCTGATATAGGCATTCCATGCCTTATAATTTGTTTTTCATCAAATTGTCACCAAAATGCATTGAGACTTATGTCTCCAATATTGGTGTCATACTAGGTCTTCCACCTACTAAAAGGTGATGGTCGAACATTGGTGTTCGGTAGGGATTCTATGGCCATTCTATATTCTTGAGTTGAAATTGAATGATGTTTCTCTGCAATTCATGACCACTTTACCCAAATCACCACATCAAAATGATATAGTTTGGGTTGTAATTTATTACATTATGATGGTTTCACACTTCTTTCATGTGTGAGGGAGCATCTCGGTAGATGGTCATGGGAGGATATACATCGTAGAGGTTTTACATTTTCATGGTTATCCTTATTGTATAATTTCTGATAGAGACAGATTATTTATGTAATAGTTCTAGAAAAGATGTAGAAGTATATGGGGATGAAGGTTCTTCTTAACATGTCATATCTCCCTCGGACCAATGGTTATAAAACATACAATTCAGGTGGTATAGAAAATTCTTTTTACATGAGTCCTTAACATTGGGGGTAAATGGGAGAATAACTTTCCAATTAATGATTTCTCATATAATAACCGATTTATGGCTACAATAGAGATATATCCTTATGAATAATTATATGGTGCTATTTTTTTCACCTATTTGCTAGCTAGAGGTTGGGAAGGCATCTATACAAGGATGTTGTCTTATGTAGGAGACTATAGAGAAGGTCAAACAGATCAAAAATAGTATAATTGGAGCTCATTTTAGAGGACTGATATATTCCAACAGACATCAGAGACCTCTTGAGTTCATGGTCAGAAATAGGGTTTTCATTAAAATCTCACCTAGGTTGGGTTTTATACGTATTCATAGGTATGGTAAGATATCACAAAAGATCATTGAACCCTTTTAGGTTATGAAATGTATCAGACTAATGTCTCACAAGATAGAACATCACACATGATACAAGTCTATTCATTATTTCTATCACGACACGTCCTTATGTCCCATGTCGTGAATACACCAAGCCTGCCTTCCATAGGCCAGGGGCTGCCAACTAGCCCCAAAAGCATAAATCCCTAAAAAGGGAAGGAATTCCCTTTATAAAGTAAACAATCACCACAGAGAATGCAAGATGAAGTAAACAGTATGTAAACTGAGTATAAATGTAAGTGTTGGAAAGTAAATGGGCCAGAATACAAACCCAACTGAAAGTAAAGTACTACTGAAATGAAAGTACAACAACTGAAATGTAAAACAACAAGTCCGAGCCGTCCTCTGGAAATCCCACATGAAGGGTGGGTACAGATAGTCTCATCTACTCCTCATCTTTGGCTATCCGCTCTGTGTACGTTCTGTCTAGTGATCCACCTCTAGGTACCGTCCAGCTCCATGAGCACCCAACATGATCAGTTTTGTCTGTCTTCTGCATCCAACACAATGTAGTGTGGGCATAGCCCGTAGAGGGGTTAGTATACGCTACTCAGTAGGGACCCAGAGACCCCCGAAGGTCTCCCAAAATCCACGAATGATAAACAACAAAGGAAAGATATAATCACAAAGTAACAACCAACTCTATGTAGGTATATGCTCATACATATACCTAAGTCATCTATTCCAGATCGGCTCCAGCACATGATCCCAAATACAACCCAGTACACACAGGAAAACATATCCCATTCCACATAGGAAATCACAACCCAATTCCAACAGGGAAGCACAACAATCATATCGATGATAATGATTTTATGTTAAGACTCAGGTCACACATGTATACACATCGTAAGGTGACAGAAATGATCAGATGTATCCACTAATTCATCTAAGCAGTCAGACCCACATAGGATACAAGACCAGTTAAGCTATCGGACCCACAAAGGATACAAGACTAGCTACTCTACCGGACCAACATACAATACAAGTACAGAGTCAAATACTGCCAGACCCACATAGGATACAAAAATGGTAGTAAAATACTGCCAGACCCACATAATACACAAGACCAGTAGTCATCGCCATCGAACCCACAGAGGATTCCAGTATGGTCTTAATCGCTGCCGAACCCACAAAGGATCCCAGTACAGTCGTCATCGTAATCGCAGTCGCAGCCAGCTCTAAGGTTCCCACACACTCCACGCTCGATTCCAAGAGGGTCCGCTCCATGAGCCAAGGGGGTCGATACATCACTTGTCATGATTTTTAGAGTTTATGTATCACAATGTTCCACCTCGTCGAAAGGATCTCAATGCGACAGACGACGCGTCAATCGGACGCCTGGTCTAAGAGTAATTGGCTTATTCGTCCCAGGGGCCCGGTTGGTTTTTTTAAACTAAAACCAATAGGAATGTACTCCAGCTACATCCAAACCTCAAGTTGAGTGATCCAAATGAACCTTATCACTAAGAAGAATCCAAAAATGTTGACGGCACATCAATCGGACGTCCGGAGCTCAAGTTGTAAGTGTTTCCGCTCCAAGGGCCTGGATGGATTCATGTTCGAACCAACTCGAACATACACAAAGTTCTCCTAAACCTTTAGTGTAATATTCTGAAATGGACGTCTCAATAAAAGGATCGCTATGCAACTGATGGTGCATTGATCGGAGGTCTGTAGCCCATGTAATGGGCATTTTAACGGATCTGCCCGGAAATCAGGCGGTTCGGGCACGGTCCGACCCGGCCTGATACCCCTGGGTCAGCCCGAACCGGGGCGACCCGACCCGGGTTCAGGTCCAGCCCATTAGGGTACGGCCCGACCCAGCAGGCGCGGTCCAGCCCAGACAGCGCGGTCTGGCCCAGCGTGGGGGTCCGGCCTAGCGCGGGAGGCCCGGCCGGGTGCGGGTGGTCAGGCACGGTGCGGGCAGCCCGACACGCATGGCCAATGGCTCGGCCTTCTTCCGAGCGGGATGCGTTGGGGGGGTGATGCCCCCCTTGATTGAGAAATTTCGACCCCTCTTGGGGGGCCCGCCCTTGCCCACTGCCGGGGGTTAGAACCCTCGGACATCCGAAATCGGCTGGCCGGTGAAACACCGCGGGATCACCACGGGTACCACCTTCCGATGTTCCGGCGGCCGGAGGAGTCCAACCGGCATGGCGCGACGGCACCGCGCCCCTCCACCATGGCCCGCTCTTGGTTGTGGCTTCCTTTGGCTTCACCGGTGCAGCACGACGGTGCCACGCTCCTTCACCGCGGCCCACTCCAGCCATGGTTCCCTCGTTCCCGAACAGTGTCGTTGCACTGTGCCGCCTCCATTCCATACCACGACGGTGATCAACATAAAAAGGGGAGGAGGTTCGGCCGTGTTTGTTTAGTCTGACCTCCTCCTGTTATATTGATAACAGGCGGCCAAAAGAAATTAACGATGAACGTCAAAGTAATAATCCTTGAATGATGAAACAACCCCTACCTCAATGTAGTTCGTGGAAGCTAGCATCGCGGAATATAACGTCCCGAGGTGAGGCTTCGTATACGTCGACGAAGATCGTCCGTGGAAGAAGCAGTGTCTCCCTTTCATGGACACATATGGAAGATGGAATGGCATGACAACGTTCTTCAACAAGGAAGATGAAGTTATTAAAAGTAACGAACTCTCCTTCTCTAAATTCCTCACACAACACAACAACCCAAAATAAAATAAGGCTTTGCCTTATTTTTATTTACACACGACCTGTCCTCGGGGCCCGTACCAAGACTACCCCAAGCTCGCCTTCCATAGTCCAGGGGATGTCGACTAGCCCCAAAGGAAGCAATCCCAAAAAAGGGAAGGCATTGCCTTTATAATGTAAACAAACACCACAGAGTTTGCAAGATGAAGTAAACAGTAAGTAAAATGAGTACAAAAGTAAGTTCTAGAAAGTAAATGGGCCATAATACAGACCCAAATGAATGTAAAGTACAACTTAAATGAAAGTACAACAACTGGAAATTAAAACAGCAATTCTGATCCATCCTTTGTAAATCCCACCTGAGGGGTAGGTAAAAATAGTCTTCTCTGCTCCTTAGATCTGGTTGTCCTCTCTATGTAAATCATGTCCAGTGATCCACCTCCAGGTACCGCCCATCTCTACAAGCTCCCACCTCGATCAGCATTGTCCATCGTCTGCATCCAACACAATGTAGTGTGGGGATAGCCCGTGTAGGGGTGAGTATATGCTACCCAGTAGGGACCTCGAGACCCCTGAAAGTCTCCCAAAATCCACGAAGGATAAACCACAAAGGAAAGATACAATCACAAAGTAGCAACAAACTCTACTTAGGTATATGCCCATACATATATATAAGTCATCTATTCCAGCTCGACTCCAGCACACGATCCAAAATACAACCCAGTCCACACAAGAATACATAACCCATTCCACATAGGAATTCACAACCCAATCCATACAGGAAATCACAACAATCATATCGATGATAATGATGGTAAGTTAAGACTCAGCTCGCACAGGTATACACTTCGTAAGGCGATAGAGATGATCAGATTTAGCCACTGATTAATCTAAGTTGTCAGACCCACATAGGACACAAGACCAGCTAAGCTGTCGGACCCACAAAGGATACAAGACCAACTACTCTACTGGACCCACATAGAATACATGTACAGAGTCAAATACTACCGGACCCACATAGGATACAAGAATAGTAGTCAGATACTACCAGACCCACATAGGATAAAAGAACAGTAGTCATCGTCATCGAACCCACGGAGGATTATACTACGGTTTTTGTCGTTGCCGAACCCACAGAGGATCCCAGTACAACAGTCATCGTCGTCGCAGTCGCAACCAGCTCTAGGGTTCCCACACACAACATGCTCGATTCCAGGAGGGTCCACTCCATGAGCCAAGGGGTTCGATACATCAACTATCACAAAGTCCAGAGTATATTTATCACAATGATCCACCTCGTCTAAAGGAACTCAATGTGACAGACAGTGTGTCAATCGGACGCCCGGTCTGAGAGTTATTGGTTTATTCGTCCCAGGGGCCCGGTTGGTTTTTCTAAACTAAAACCAAACTTATCATTCTCCACCTACATCCAAACCTAGAGCGGGGTAAGACAAAAGAACCATCTTACTAAGAGGTATCCAACAATGTCTATGGAACGTCAATCGAACGTCCGAAGCACATGTTATAAGCGTTTCCGCTCCGAGGGCCCGGTTGGTTTCATGTTCGAACCAACCCGGATGTACACAATGTTCTCAGAAACCATGAGTGCAATATATTGAAATGACTGACTCGATCCAAGGATCACTATGAAATATATGGTGTGTCGATCGGAGGTCTGTATCCCAGTTAATGGGCCTTTGAATGGTTCTGTCCATAAATCAGGCGGTTAAGGCCCAGTCCAACTCAGCACGATACCCCTGGGTCGGCCCGGCCGGGCTCGCACAGCCCGGTCCAACCGGCGTGGCCCAGCCTGGCGCGGTCCGGCCCGCCGCGGGCCGCCCGACCCGTGGGGCCGATGGCTTGACCTTTATATAATCATGTATTTTTTGTATAATCATAATATTACATTATTAGAAACTGTTATTACATATATAATGTAATATATGTCAAGTTTGTATTATCATATCATAATAAATTATTATACATGAAATAATTTTTGACTAATTGAAAATAATATACGATTATATTAACATTAATATTTTATAATAATATATAATTTTTAATAATTATATATTTTTTTCATTATATTTATTATAAAATTTTTCATGTTTTATGTTACAAAAATTTATCATATTTTTGTTTTTTTGTTAATATTAACAAAAATATCATATTTAATAGATAAATTTATATTTATTATAATATAATATATTATTGATTATTGTTTTACTATAATGACTTTCATGAATGTCATCTTTTCCAATATTTTCTAGACCTATAAAATGCCATTTATACTAATTAGGTTGACGTGACTTTAGTTTATTATTTTGAAGAGTATCCTCTTCGCATTTTCAATCAGAGCTTCAAAATTCACCAATAATGGTCAATTATTTAGGTATGAGAGCTATAGATTAACAATCAAGTACATGATGAGACATGTGATAATGATGATAATATATGATCTCAGTGTTTAGAATTCATTGATGGTGATACATCTTTACCCATGAAAGTCCAAATCAGGAACAAGTTTTTTTCCAGAGGAGCTGTAGCAGTTACTCATATTATTATGATGGTAAAAGTTTAAAGTTATTAGTTTAAATATTTTTAAATGACCTTTATACTTATTTCCAATGGATTCATGGGGGTAATAAGGGTGTTAGAGGTTTGTTTTGACCCTAAAACCCTATAAATTTGGTAAATTAAATAGCCTACAAAATTTGATGATTTTTTCTCGCATAGCCTGTAAGGTTTCTACTAACTGTATAAGGAAATATATAGTAGGAGGAGGAGCCACTTCGTTTTTGTGAAACCGTGTGACTCAAGTAGCATGACCATGCTAGAAAATTCATACAATTAAAAGGGGATTTCACCAATTTAATCATTTTTTAGGGAAACCGCATACCTTAACAATTTGGGTCTCCCTTTTTATAGTTTCATGATCATAGTTTATGCATAGTTTGGCCAAACCTAGTGTCCATACTATGTTCCACCTATTTTGAGGGAGAAAAGTAAATTTTCCCTTTGAAATTAGAAATCATGATTATTTATTTTCTTATCCCATTTTTATCGGTTGATCATGGTTCCACCTCTCATGATATCCCATACCCCTTAACCTGATATCCTTGAACAATATTCCATCTATTGGATGAATCAAGATCCATTGAAGGAATTGGATGGCTAGATGTATTCTCTCACTTCTTATATCCCTCAATATAGGTTTATCATCAGATCCATTGTGCAATTTGGGTCCAAGATCATTCTATGAACATCCAATATGAGTAATTATCAGATGAGAAGTCCACGACGGACATAAGGTATGTGATATCATCATTTTCACTACGGTTTTTGGTGTTTTTTATATTTTTTATAATGCCTCACGCTTGCTGTTATCGCACATTTCATTTTAATTGATTTATATATAATAAATTGATCTGTGCACCCTGATAAATTCCATTTGATCCTTGTTTATATGTTATAGGATGTTGACCTCACATATTATCACACAATTTGTGTGAAAAAATTATTTTCCATGAATAGATAATAGAATAATATTACAGAAAAACATATAAGAGTTTGTATTATATTATAAATTACATTTCCAAGGTTATATAATAGTTTAAGGAGTCCCAGTAACCTCTTACGTTCATTTTCCATCATATAATTGTAATTTACTATTTTTTAATATCCATATTGACCATAGAATCTCCAAAATGTCTCTTGAGTAATATAAATTCAGTCACCAATGAATTTTTTATTGAATAGAATTTATTTTAATTTAATATCTTGTTCAAAATGATTTTTCTTTCTCAAATTAATTGAGTTTATTCAATTTATAAAATCATTAAATGGTGGTAAGGACGCACCTATTTTTCATTGTTTATTAAATGTCCATTAGTATTTATAATTCCTTTTCTATAATTGGACTTGAATATTGAGATACATGAGATGTAATACCCGGTCCATTTTTATTCTGTTTACATGATGATAAACTCACTTTCTCGAGTGAGGAGCATGAAATATCCATCTCATTATGAGTTGTATTAAATATTCCCTTCTAGTTGAGCTTACTGGTTTGTTTTTACTTATTATATATGAATTAGTTATGCCCTAGTCTAGAAATCACCTACTATTCCATGTATATGGACAATAATATCCTCACACACATGGTTCATATAGTTTTATGAAAAATATGTTATTATAATATATATATTAGTACTATATATAAATAATGAATGACCGTACTTCCATTATTTCCATGAACTGAAGAAAGTACAATCACCAAGTGTACTTTAATAATGTTATCAGGATATTATTTATTAATTTTTCATTGATAATTAATTATTTATATCAAAAAAAAATTCCTAAGAGAACTACTAGGATAAATCTAGAAAACATTTTCTATGTCTTATTTTTATTTTATCTCACAAAATACTCATGATGCATTTGGTACACTAGATGATTATATGACTACAACTATTGATAAGGGTAGGCACTTTTATTATGAACTGTGATATGCATTACTTGTAGATAGATAATATGACCAACGTACTGATACTATTCATGAGATTAAAATGGATGATTCATTTTTATTTTTATTTTTTTTGAATTATTATATTTTCTTGTCCCATTATTTGGTAAATGTATACCATCATTCAATGAATCCATGTATATGAACCTCTATTAGGAATTTTGATTATTCATTACATGAAAAATATTTATTCGTTAACATATTATTTACTTTGTATTCATATATATCATTCTTGTATTGTATGTTTTTTTTTGTATCCTTTATTCTAATTTTATAAGAGGATTATGTGTCCCCACATTACAACCTCTTACACCCTTGCTGGTAGTTGTCATCCTTTTTCATACAAGATTTCATGCCTGAGACCATGCGACCCACCGACTTCGGGAATGTGTTAAGTGGATCCAGGTACAAGATGATAAAATATTTCAATGTGTTAATGTATCTATTTTTAATATAATTTATAAATATCATTAATTTTCAATGATGGTGACATAGCGAGAAAGCCATATTGTTATTAAGTAATTTTATTCATATACAATAAGGATCAATTTTGTGTGAATTAGATTGTAAATATAAGTATACCATATATATATATAATGACTGATTTTTTATTGGGGAGTATTAATTTGATTTTTAGTATAGAATGTCTATTAAAATCTTGAAGGTAATATAATATATATTATACAATTATCCACCATATAAATAATTTTATATTTTCTTTTGAACAAAGAATATGGTTACCTCTGGCCAAAAAATTTAGTGAAATTATGAAAAAATAATTATTTTAAGGATGTATAATATTTTTTAAATAAAAATTAATCCTCTCATTTGTATAATAATAATTATATCATAAATTTATTTTTGAATAACTTTATTATCAATTATATTTTGTTTGAAATGAGGGGTTTCATCTAGGATAAATGCAATCTTTGTGTTCTTTTCTCATAACCCATATCATGTTCTTATATTTTGTAAATAGGTTTTTAAATTTTTTATTTCCTAAATTAAAAAAAATGTGTCATGTTTATAAAGATAATGTTTGGTAGTGAGAAAATTAATTAGAAAATTTTATTAAAACTAGATACTTATAATGTATTTGACAATATTGGTTTGTAGACTATAAATAAGAATTAAAATGGGAATTTAGTAAGGTTAATGGTTTGATATTATTTTAGAATTTTCATTGTTGGTTGGTTATCACCACCTTAAGATAGTTTATTTCCAAAATTATTCCATCCATCTATTTACCTATTTAATATTGGGAGAAACCAGTGGTAAATTTTCACATGAGGCATTCTACAAGGTGTATCAATGATGTTTGGGATTTATGAAATGATCAATTAATATGTGACTATTTCATATTGACTTTCAAAAAGTTATTTATTTAAATTTACATCATTTTAAATTTATTTTATCATAATATATTTGATTTAATTTTAATAATTAAATTTCATGTTTATATGTGAGGAAATAAATAGTCCCAAATTCTATAATAAATGTCTTTTTCATTCATTAAAAAATAATTATTATACATACAACTACATGTTTAAAATATTTTTTGAATTTGATGAATAATACCTGTGTTAAATAACATGTCTTAATTAATATAATTTTACAGAATTTAATTACAGGTTTCCAATGAAATGAGTTTTCACGGTGCAATATTAATTTTCATATATTTTAAATTGAAGGATAACAAATTATATATTATTTTTTTGTTATTAGAATTTTATGTTGACCATATATGAATTTATTTTAACATAAATAATTATGTGTAAAATCATATTGCATATTTGTTCCCTCAATTCCATAAAAAGTAATGTGTATCCGTATTGGGTTGAAAAACCTCTCACCAACCACTATTCTTTAACGTCTACATTCCCAACCTTTCTTTTTTGAATTGATTATGATACTATGAAGAATTATGAGAGGGTCGGAGGATTTGGGTATGTACATGGTAACCATTGGTTAATTAGAGGATTAGATAGTGATACAAGAACTAAATAAAATAATACATGGAATAATAGAAACATGTATGATTATAGAGAAACACAATATATTTTTTGGGGTAAAATTTTGAGTGTATATGTGTTGGAGTTGATCTGTCACAAACCAGTTGGGGCCATCCCTGAACCGGTCACACAAGCCGAACTGCAGAATAGCCGGAAGGGCATTCCCTATCCCCACGTGCTGGAAAATAGTTTCAGGCATTGAAGAAAGAATTTGGGAATGATTTAACCGAGAGAATACAGATAAATAAATAAACAAAAACTGGAAAATCTGTTAGTAAAAGAAAAAAAAAACTAACCAGTGTGATATACCTCACGTGAACCCATGAGTCACCACAAAACATAATTTACACTCGATTTAATAGCGATATAATACTAAAAAATGAAACCAAAAATCAATTTAAGCGTGAGAACCGAGATACTCAGTAGGAATGTCATGGAATAACAACACCATATACTCTTACCTTTAAAAGGAAATCCAATTATGCGAGTGGGAAATAAGACATAATAATGTAATGTCTTTCATTCGTTCAAAATTCAAGTAACAAGTTTCACCATTATGGAAAACATTTCCCTCCTAATATATTTCAATGTATATTCCATTCATACATTTACACTTCAAAATGAATTGACAATCATTTTAATTAATGTATGGGATTTACAAAAGAGGGAGCATGCATGAAATGACTGAAACAAAAATTACTCCCCAAGCATTTGGTCATATGTTAGCACCATGGTCAAAAACCATAAGGTTCATCTAGCTCGTGTGGGCACCTAGAACATCGTATCTCAGAGTAGGAGTAACAATAAAAAATATTCATTCTTGTGAACGATCCACTAGTATGGAAACACATCCATAACCTAGTGGCCTCCAACATCATCATAAATGTTTTGATTTTGTGGTAAGCATCAGACTTGTTAAGTGATGTAGGGATGAACCACTCAGAATCACTAGCATGCTAGAACTAGTCCACCAACATAGATACCATGGTTTTCCCATGAGCTCTATATCCACTTATTTCATCACATATGTATCACCACATTCACTTTCCCACATTAACAGTGTGAATAAACAATAGAAATCCACCATTTCTGATAATAAAAACACTTTTCCATATTTACACGCACACCAAATCCACTTTCAAAATAAATGAATCTTAATAGCATTCAAAAACAACTTTATCAACATACACATAATTCATGAGACATTTAGATACCAAAAAAATCATTTTCAAAATCATATTAAAGGTCTAAATGAACAACCATAGAATCAAACGTTTATAGAATGTTTTATACCATGAATAATTCAATCTAGTCACTTTTAAAGGTATAAATGAAAATCTAATAACCAAGTGTCAGGTTCTTTTTCAAATTCCATGACTAACACCGTATATGTAATACCATATTAATTTCATATAAAAAATGAAAACATATTTTTAAAAATAACACTAATCAATAAAGGGAATTATATATAATGAATAGGGCATAGGGAACCTACCTTGGTGTGCAATCAAGTTGTCCACTCTGGCTCTCAGTGCTTTCTGAATCAAGGTTGTTGATCCCCCATTAAGCATACAAACTTTCTCATACATGCAAGGACACCAAGCCCCTATGCACACATTTGCATAGCCATGAGCATGTGTAAGGGGATTCTTTCATGTATGATTATATGCATGTACCTATCTTCACTCACATGTGCATGAAATTATATATATATACATAAGAACACCAATCACCATACATGTATAAACATTTTCATTCATGAATATATGTGTAATGGGGGAACATATATATATATATATATATATAAATACATACCTATCCAAATACAGGAAAGTCTCCCGAGACATGGAAACTCAATACCGATAATCCTTGATCAACATACTACACAGGTAAATAATATCACTCTAAAACACCCAAAGAGCACCATAAATAATGTTTGAAACAATATAGCGCCATAAAAGTCTATACCTTGAAATATGTAGCTTTTGACGATGGAATACTAAGATCGCTTCACCATACATGCATTTACATTTTCATATATATATATATATATAGACTTTTACCAATGAATATATTCCCCATTCCATTAGAGAATATGAACAAGGGGGATATACATATATAAATTCTTACCCATGTATATACATGTAGGCCTCTGTTGTGGATGACATGTTCCCATAGTATGATGACCATAAGATGCTAAAATGATAAAAAAGGAGTCCAAAATTAAGTTATCCAGACAAAACATTATTAAACATGGATCCAAGGGAAACCTCAGCCAAAAATAGTACCCAAACCTCTTTCTCACCATTTATATGAACTAATAAAAAATTAAAAAATTATAAACCAATTACAAAAAGGTGTCACATGGATTTACACACAAAACCCACTCAAAATCCATCTTTTAAGGGAAAACACACACCAATATCATGTCAAAATAGAATACGAATCCCTTGCATCATTTAATTATTCAATTTTATAATTTATAAGACACTCACAATGGAATTATATGGGTTTTACATAAAAACACACCCCATTCATAAAAATGTTCTTCTAAAAAATTCAAACACATATAAAACTTTTTTGAAAATTAATTTCTCACAACATAAATTAAATAAAGAACACATTAAACTAATTAAAACACTATGTAATTCACCAAATTATTGTTATACATGAAATCACCTACCATTGTTGTTGAAAACCTTGAAATTGGTGTGGATTCGTCAATTGCACCTCAACCCCCCGCAAGAAAACTAAAACAATCCCTAAATCTAGAAACCATACCAAAATTCAAAATTAAACCTAATAACAAAACCCCAAAGGAGGTGAAAATCCCTAATAATGTAGATAAATGTTTAATTTAGTTGATTTATCCCTGGGGGGTCACCGAAGGATGCTCTAGCTGGGAAAGGATGCAGTAGAGAATCTTTTCTCTAAGGGAGTCTATCCAGAAAAGGGATCGACCGAGAGAAGGGTGGCTGGAAGGGAGCACGGCAGTGTGAGGGTATTCGATGTTGTATAAGAGTGGATCTAAAGGAATTGGGGAGATATTGAGATGAATACGGGAAAGATGTGGTGCATCGGATGGCCATGAGGGACGATGGGGGGGGGGCGTCGGATCGAAAGATAAGGGAGGGGGAAGAGGTGTGAAGTGAGGGAGTGAGTGGAGAAAGGAGAGGGTAAGAATAATAGAAAAGAAAAAAAAAGAAAACATGAAATACAAGAAAAAATAATAATAAATATAATTAAATAAAATAAACCTAATAATAATAAAAATATTAATAATAATGTTATCCCAAAAAAAGACAAAAAAGAAAATTAAAAATTACACCATGTCCAGGCACAACAATTCTCCCCACCATGACAATTTTTACCCCTAGAATGCCCTAAAATACTTGACTTTTCAATGCTCGAAAAAAGGATGAAACGACCATCAAAATGAATTCGATATTACTTGAGGATCTAACACTCACTTTCTACCCAATACCTAAAACCTGATGACCCAAACTATAAAGAGAAAGAACTAATGGCAAAAGACTCACATTTCCAAACATAACCACAACCTAGAACACCCTGACCCCTGACTTATAAATTGCTATAGTTTTCTCAAAATCACAAATGATCTTTCAACATACAACCCATCATATAGGCCACCCTTATACATTGATCAGGATCAGGTGGAGTAGATGAAAAGGGTTTCCCCAACAAAAAAACCTTGAAATTTATGTTTTCCTCAAATTTGTCTTATGTTGGTCTCATCACCATATTTGGACTCTAGACAAATACTAACATCCGAGATCGAATGAAATTAGAAATCCAAACATTTAACTTGATGCTGGTGTGACCCCTCAACTACCTAAGTTTCACCTCACCAACATGATAGAATAAATTAGTGAGACCCATAGTGGGTCTCCCTAGCATATTAGAAACTGATTAGTACAATGGCACCCACTTGGGAACTCTCAATCTAGTATCAACAATGCATATTTAATTTCCAATCATGAACCCACAAACATGGGTTGGCTGCAAACATATGGAGAAACATCAACAAAAACCATCCTAAAACCCTCATTCCAAGGGGAATCCAAATAAAAGAGACACCAGATAAATATCAAGCCAAACCATGATTCATAAGATCCATAAACCACATATATCCCCAAACAAGCATCACCCAGAAGATGGAATTTGTCCAAAGGACCAACCATTTAATGTTGAAACTAACAATGGATAACCATTTAAATATTATAGAAGTGGAAACCAAGACCGACAAGATAGGTCCCCCTCCCAAAAAGACAAAACATGAAGAAAAACGTAACCACTCTATTCCTAGACAATAGACGACTGGTTGGACGCGCATTCCTCGAACCTAGAAATCACGTAACTGTATGAAATAATTTTCTCTGAGACATATGGTTGGAGCTCAGTTGTATTGAAGCATATGATGCACTATAGTCAGGAACTAACAACCTACAACTAAGGCTTTGTCTTCTGGAACGGCCGTTTACAGACTTCCTCAAGTGACCCAAAAAACACATTGTTGACAAGCCTTCAGATGATTATGATGAACGACTTTGAGTTCCCAATCGACCACATTGGAAATGAACGAGTGTGTGGTATTAGGAATGAGAAATAAGTACTATTGAAAGAATAATTCCATGAACATATGCCTTCGATTCACCCTCTGTACCAGATGGGGAACCCTTCATGAGCACCTTGAAAGATAAGACTTCCATTTTTCCCAGTATGTGACCCCAACATGGATGAAGATGGTAGAAATGACCATTCTCATGACCAAACAAGACCCTTCAAAAAAATTATGACGACATTCCTGTCAAAAAATTTGGAGTTCGTAAGGACCCGATGAAACATTCCACTTTCTCATGTTACACCTCAAACCGAACCTGAGACACCACCGAGAAAACAAGAATCAATGGAAAGTAAATAAACCCACAACTCCACTGTGGGACTGTTTAAAACTAACACCTAAAAATTACCCCTTGGGGACCTTTGGACATTTCAGGGTGGTATACATTAAATAAGAATAATGAAACCATCCTGAAGAACATCACAAAACAAGCCTCCACATTTAACCATAAATCATTAACTATGTCTCAAAACATCATTTTAACCTTGAAATGTCATCTCGAAAAGAAGCATCAATACCATAGACTAATAAATCACAATAAAAAACTATAACCATTTAAAATATCAATCGAAATAAAACCAAAGAAACATTACCAACCAATCCTAAACTATAACGCCCCTACCCCAGTTACCCAGAGTCGGTGCATTATTGCGTAACATTAGCATGATCACAAATGATCAAATCTGGAAAGTATGATTAGCTTAGTAGCCTTGGAAACACCAGATACATTCATAAATGTTACATTAAATCATAAAGTGAAAAACAAAAATAACAAAGTATCCATAGTCCACACTCATATCCTATTCTGACTATCCGTGCAGGTCATTCATAAAATACTTCTTCACATCCTGGAAAATATTAAAACATTGAAAGGGGTGAGAACAGATGCTCAGTAAGGATAACAATAATGCAGAAGCATTCATAAATAAAAATTAACATTTAAGGCAATGTATAACTAAACAAAATCCTTTTTAAACTTGAACTTCAGCAAAATATGGAAAAAATAAAATTAAATAATTCCATTTACTTACTCAGATGGATATTCTACTAGTCGAATAATCAAATCAACATCAATAACCACTTTCATAATGATGGAATGCATAATGCCAAACTATCATAACCTCGTAGCCAAGGACTCGGGCCAAGACTACAAATAATATTTTGTCAAGGCCTTATGCTAAGACACTAGTTTGTCTCATGAGACCTGCCGATGCATCAAGGAGCTATAGCGTGCTCCACCCGTCACTTATTATGTCCAATGCATTCCTCATATGAATAGGTTTAAACATATCATAAACCATAACATAATTGTATCACATAAAACATGCATGAAGGTAACATAAAATTTCCACATTTCAATCACTAGATATCAATACAACACATTGATATAATAAAAACATTATCAAAACCATTTTCAATACCAAAATAAAAGAAAATTAAAACTTGGTATTTATTTTTAATTAAAAAAATGTTAAGGCTTGTAGAGGAAGCCTAAACTCAAATAATACTCACGGCGGTAGAGAAATAGTTGTCGCCGCATACATAAGAAAAATAGTCCTTTTTTCATTTAGTAAAAACCTTTCGTATAAAAAGATTCCTTTTGAATAAAAGTAAAAGTCAAAGGGGTTTATACATTGTATAAATGAAATTGTGTATAAAACAAAATATGCCTCAATGAAAGGAGATTGAGACGAAGTCCTTACCAAGATCATTTTTTAAATAAAATAGATATATTATGTGTATTCAATATACGTACACATAAATAAAGTACAAATACAATATAGGACATAATAATATCATAACATAATTTGAAAGTAGGAGATTAACCCAAAGAATGGAAATTGGGTTAAGAAATTCCCGTACCTGATGTCCGACTTGACTCGACTGCTCTTTAACCTCTTGAATAATAAAATAGAGTTAATATATACCTGCATAAGAACCTTTTTCAAGTTCATTATTCCTTTTATTTCACTTTTTAACATTTAATGAACATTATATAATTATTTATGTTAATTACAGTCGTTTTGTCGATCTTAGGTACTTGAGTCAAAAATAAACTTCTTATAATTACACTTTGTTCTTGTGGTTAAATATCCATTATATCCATAATTATATTGATTATTTAGATATCATATACATAATATATATCCAGTATATACATTCATTTATAATATTACATAACATTTAGAGGTAAGAAATGAAATGCACCGTTCATGGAGACGGTAAGCCGTACGTACGCATGGACGCAACTTTCATTTATATTTCATATTTAATGGAATGAAGTTATAATTATATAAAGGTATAATATAATTCTACTATAATATAATGTATAATACCATTTACTCTATCCTTTATACATCCATCATATGGCATTAACGATTCAAATCACTTTCAGGGGGCGGTAGTCCGCACTTCCTAAAATGAAAATATCGGGTTTACCCACAATGGAAATCTTAAAGGTATGGAATAAATGAGAAATACATAATCATAAGGAAAACATAAATATAATATAAATATCATATATTAAAATAGTGTCATCAAAATGTCTACCATTATAGGTGTTAAAAGAATATTGAACAATCATCGTTTTGTGAGGCAGTATTTTGCCACCCACAGAAACAGTATGTTCTTTAACCATTAGACGATGGTGTGTGTAAGTGTAAATCAAATACATATCATAAAAATATCCTATTATATTTTATATAGTGGTTTTGTTATAAAGGAAAGGAATAAAAGGAGTTTAGGGGGTTGGAGAAGCAAAATAAAACAAAAGAACATAAAAGTAGCCATTACCTTAAAATCGAGTAACTCTTTTTGATTTGAACCAAAGGCTTCCTTGGGAAGAATTATTCCCAATGTGAGGCTTCTAGGAGTAAGATATGGATGTTGATAGAGTATTTGTGCAGAGGTTTTCTGATCCAAAACACTTTGAAGGTGTGAGCAAGCTGGTAGTGGTGGGGGCCTTTTATATGAGGAGAGGAGGCGCACTCTTGGAAACTCATCAAATGTTATATTATTATGAGATGATTTTCGGATTTCAAAGGTCCCACAATTATATATATCGAAGATAAGGTGATAAGGGTTCGAAATATACTCATAAAACATGTTTTTTACATATGTAAGTCTTAGAGTATACATTATCTTTTCATTTTATTTAAATTGTTAATTAATGAGGTAATCGCTGCATAATTATGGCGTCACAAAAAATTTAATTTTTTTATTGTCTAAAAATTATAAAACAATTATAATCATTTAGGAAATATTTTTAGATTTAAAATGAATATTTATAGTAAAAAATATGACTTTTATAACCCCATTTAAAAAAATTTTTATTAAAAGAACTCATGTTTGTGACATTTTTATTTTAATATTAAATAAAATGTTTTTAATGTCATTTTCCTACCAAAGTGGCTACATGGGGTCCCCAAGTTGACCCATGGATTGTCTTTCTCGGACATGACTCATCCAATAGGGGCAGGACAAGTGTAAAAGTATTTTCATATTTTTATAATATCATTTTTACCTTAAATTTCACTAATTACATTTAATCGTGATTAATTATACTTAAAAGTTACTATTCACCAAAAAAAATTTAATCCCATTGAACCACATGTTACTTCCTAATTAAAACCATGTATGTAGGATTTTTGAAAATCAAATCATAGAAGTTGTAACTTTTCATTTAAATGAAAAATCAGTTTTTTAACTACCATTTAGTGGTTTCACTATTCATCAAAAATTGATGTTTTTTAGAACAATGCCAAAATTTCACCCTAAGCTATAATTGAGATTCCAAATTCAAAAATGATGTCTATTTTAAAAATTTCCAAACTTATAAGTTTCATTAATTATTTTTATAACTAATTCCCACTGTCACAACAAATAGCGTGCTTTTAAGAAACAATATATATCAAAAGATTGACAATTTTTTATGTCCAATTTCAAAATAAAATTAATTCTAATGAACACCATTGGATAAAATGGTAAAAATATATTCTAATTATACTTTAAAACCATTCAATAGTATAATTTATCACTATAAATTGTTTTGATTAAAAAATTGTTTTTAAGTATATTTCACTATTCATAGAAAATTGGATGTTTTCAGAAAATTTAAAAAAATTCAACTTAGGATAATTTCAATATTCTGAATAAAAGAATGAAGTAAATTTTGAAATATAAAATTTATATAATTTCAAAAAGTGGGTATTACTATTCATAACTAATACTTTGATTGGACGCGGTGTGTTAGAATCTCGAACATGGATACAATATAAGCTATTGCATTGTTGAAAGAGAAGGGTATCGTGAATGCTTGGGGTCTTACATTCTCCCCTCCTTCAATAAATTTCATCATCGCAATTTGAAAATGTTCTTCGAAAATAAAAGGTTGAAAATTGAAAATACATTTGTGGAAAACCCACATCAGAAATACGGTTAATAAGAATATAACATTAAAAGAAAGAAAGATAAGTACAAAGGTCCCCCAAGATAGCCCATACTAGGATTCTATGAAAATATGGATATGCGGGAGAAACAAACCATCAAGGTCTGATGGAGAGCTGTAGAAAACAGGATTAGGAGAAAGTTAACCACAAGAAAATCACAAACTTTTGATGGGTTAAACGGTCATTGAATCCCTAGTTGGAAAAGTTAACCGAAAATATGTTTGTTTTAAGTTACCTTTTAGAAAGTTGAGGGATTTATTTAAGAGATTTTCTAAGAATGTAAGGAAATATTCTTACTTGTCATGTAGGCTTTCATTATTTAATAAAATTTTACCACGAACCCATATTTCACTCCAAATGGTAACAGAACTCAAAAATATTTTATTTATCCTAATTGTATAAGGTTCCAAATATTACCACATACCATTTAGATTAGGAAAACTATTTTGTAATAACTAGGGACTTCCTGTAGGCTAGTGGTAGGTAATAAAGGCATGTCTCACTATGGTTGTGGGTTCGATTCCTCCAGCTTTGTCCGACGCGACGGGTTATCCCCCAACCAGCAGGTTGTCCTTTTCCTAATACTATAGTATTATAATATTCCAAAAATAATCATCAAAAATGTTTTAACCTTACACAATACTATCCAAGGTTCAACATAATCCATTCCAACCTATATAGTTATCCAAAAAACCTCTGTCCAGACTTTCTCTAAAAGGTCTCTAAATTCCAAAATCAATTGTAACATCAGATTCCGCTGACAAAGTAAAGTTTCTATAATTCTCACATACTAAAAATATGATTACCTTCATCATATTAGAACCTTAATGAAAAAAAACAAGTACTGCAGTACAATCCTTATATATAGCACATTATTATTATAATCAGAATATAATCCTTCAGTCCAAAAGCACCAACACATTAATTATTCCACTTCAACTGTAGTAACAACATAAGATTGTCCTTGATCCATTGGCCGTTTCTGAGGTATGTTTCCCTGACGCTTTGGACATTCATTTGCATAATGCCCCATTTCCCTACAATTGTAGCATTCTACATTGATAGCCTCTTTCTTTCTCTTGCAATCACGAGCCTAGTGACCTTTTTCTCCACATTTATAACAAACTCTCATTCCTTTTAGGCAATCACCGAGGTGATTCTTCCCACAATTATCAAATAATGGAAAATCCTTCTTTCCCTTTTTCCCTTTATCAGTCTCCTGGTCCACCATTCTCTTCTTCTCTTTCTTTATTTTGTTGTTATAAGACATAGAGAATTCATTTTCTGTCTTGATAGCACACGAGAAAATATCTTCATATGATGAGAAGGATTGTGATACTAAAGCTCGACGGAGAAATTTATTTATCCCATCAAATAAATGATCAATCTTACTTCTTGGATCAGATATATAATCTGTAGCATACCTCGCTATCCTTGTAATGTTGGCCTCATACATTGCGACATTCTCATCCTCCTTTTGTCTCAGACTCAAAAATTTCCTTTCCATATCTGCTTGATGGTCACGAGGAAATTATTTTTCTATGAAAAGATCTTTGAACTCCCTCTATTCCATACTTGATACATCTTCATCTTCCTTTGTATTTTGAATCAATGACCACCATTGATCGACATCTCTAGTGAAGCAGTAAACTGCCAAGATAACCTTCTCCCTTTCGCTACCACCAAGGCGTGGAATATTTTCTCTATGGAGTTTATCCATTGCTCAACTACTAATGGATTTGTAGACCCATTAAATGTTGGCATTTGTTGCCTCATGAAGCGGTCTAACATTGATCCTCCACGTTGCAGATCAGGGTGCTCCATACGAGTAAGGTTACTATTCATAACCTGAGTGAGTTGTCCCAGTATGGTAATAAGTTGATCACCACCAGTTGTACCTCCATCCCCACAATAATTATCTTGATCAGGAGGGAAATCCCTACACGGAGTGCGTGCATTGATACAGTTTCCATTCCTTCCACTAGGCGTCATTTCTAAACAATGGCATAAACTAGATTAGTTTATGAATCAAAATACATAATTACATACTTGTAAAATACTTAACATAAATTCAACTATTTAAGTATATAATCCATAATAATAAAAATGTTTTCTTTGAGGATCTATATACTCATAACCCTTGATAGTGGTTTTTAATGAAAATGAGAATTATCTTAAGCATATCCCCCGGGAGTGTCGTAACCAAGAGTGCAACAAGGCCCGTTGTCGTGCACCGGTTCTCGTTCGAGTCTAGCTCAAAGCGGTGTTTTTGCATTTTACCCCTATGTACATCTATGCAAGAGCTGACTCTACCTGCTTGTATCCAGACAGGGATGTATTGCTCGGAAAACTCACAAAATCTCAACAACAACAAATGTCTAGGAATTTCTTCAATACTAATCATCAATGTCTATCTTATGGCTATGCACTATAATCAGAGTTTATCTAAATCTAGCTTCCAAGGTTAGTACTAAACTGCCTCTGATACAAACTGTAACGCCTCAAACCCAGTTACCCAGAGTCGGTGCATTATTGCGCAACATTGGCATGATCGCAAAAAACATGTCTCGAAAGACCGATTAGTTTAGTAGCCTTGGAAACACTAGATACATTCATAAATGTTATATTATATCATAAATTGAAAAAATACAATAACAAAGTCTCCATTGTCCACACTCATATCCTATTCTGACTATCCCTGTAGGTCATTCATAAAATACTTCTTCACATCCTGGAAAATATTAAAACATTGAAAGGTGTGATCTCAAATGCTCAGTAAGGATAACAATATTTCGGAAGCTTTCATAAATAAACATTAGCATTTAAGGCAATGTATAACTAAAACAAAAGCCTTTTTAAACTTGAACTTCAGCATAATATGGCAAAAATAAAATTAAATAATTCCATTTACATACTCACATGGATATTCTACTAGTCGAATAATCACATGCAATATCAATAACCACTTTCATAATGATGGAATGAATAATGTCAGACTATCATAACCACATAGCCAAGGCCTCGTGCCAAGACTACAAATAAGATTTGGTCAAGGCCTCATGCCAAGACACTAGTTTGTCTCATGAGACCTTCTGATGCATCGAGAAGCTATAGCGGGCTCCACCCGTCACATATTAAGTCCAATGCATTCCTTATATGAAATGGTTTAAACATATCATAAACCATAACATAATTGTATCACATAAAACATGCATAAAGGGAACATAAAATTTCTACATTTCAATCACAAGATATCAATACAACACATTGATATAATAAAAATATTATCAAAAACATTTTCAATACAAAAATAAAAGAAAATTAGAACATGGTATCTATTTTTCATTTAAAAAAAAGTTAAGGCTTATAGAGGATGCCGAAAATCAAATAATATTCATGGCAGTGGATAAGTCGTTGTCGCCGCGTACGTAAGAAAAACATTCCTTTTGTTGTTTAGTAAAAATGATTTGTATAAAAATATTTATTTTGAATAAAAGTTAAAGTCAAAGGGGTTTATACACCGTATAATGGAAATTGTGTATAAAACAAAATATGCCTCAATGAAAGGAGATTGATATGAAGTCCTTACCAAGATTATTTTTTAAATAAAATAGATCTATTATGTGTATTCAATATATGTACACATAATTAAAGTACAAATACAAGATAGGACATAATAATATCATAACATCATTTGAATGTAGGAGATTAACCCAAAGAATGGAAATTTGGTTAAGAAATTCCTTTACCTCATGTCCGACATGACTCGACCGCTCATTAACCTCCTAAATAATAAAATAGAGATAATATATACCTGCATAAGAACCTTTTTCAAGTTCCTTATTCCTTTTATATCACTAATTACCATGTTATGAACATTATGTAATTATTTAAGTTAATAACGGTCGTTTTGTCGATCTTAGGTACTTGAGTCAAAAATAAACTTCTTAACATTACACTTTGTTCATGTTGTAAAATATCCATTATATCCATAATTATATTAATGATATAGATATCATATACATCATATATATCCAGTATATGCATTAATTTATAATATTACATAACACTTAGAGGAACGAAATGAAATGCAAAGTTCATGGAGACAGTAAGTCGTACGTACGCATGAACGCTACATTCATTTCTATTTCATATTTAATGGAATGAAGTAATAATTATATAAATCTATAATATAATTCCAGTATAATATAATGTATAATACAAATTAATCCATCCTTTACACATCCCATATATGGCATTAACGATTCAAATAACTTTGAGGGGGCGGTAGTCCGCACTTCCTAAAATGAAAATATAATGTTTATCCATAATGGAAATCAAAAAGGTATTCCATAAATGAGAAATAAAGAATCATAATTAAAACATAAACATAATATAAATATCATATATGAAAATAGTGTCATCAAAATGGCCACCATTTGAGGTGATAAATAATATTGAACAATCATTGTTTCGTGAGGCAGTATTTCACCACCCACAGAAACAGTATGTTCTTTAACCATTAGACAAAGGTGTGTGTAAGTGTAAATTTAATACTTATCATAAAAAAATACTAGTATGTTTTAGATACTTTTTTTTTATAAAGGAAAGAAATAAGAAGATTTTAGGGGGTTGGAGAAGTAAAATAAAACAAAAGAACATAAAAGAAGACATTACCTTAAAATCGAGTAACTCTTTTTGATTTGAGACAAAGACTTCATTAGGAAGAATTATTCCCAAAGTGAGGCTTCTAGGAGTAATATATGGAAGTTGAGAGAGTATCTGGTCAGTGGTTGGCCGAGCCAAAAGGCTTTGACAGTGTGAGAAATGTGGTAGTGGTGGGGGCATTTTATAAGAGGAGAGGTGGGGCACCGTTGGAAACTCATGAAATGTTATATTATTATGAGATGATTTTCGGATTTCAAAGGACCAAAAATTATATATATCAAATATAATGTTATAAGGGTGGGATATATACTCATGAAATAGGTTTTGGACATGTGTAAGTCTTATATTATACATTATCATTTCATTTTATTTAAATCGTTAATTAATTAGGTAATCGCTGCATCATTATGGTGTCACAAAAAAATTAATTTTTTAATTTCTAAAAATTATAAAAAAATTATCATGATGTAGGAAATCCTTTTATCTTTATAATTAATATTTATAGTAAAAAATATGACTTTTATAACGCAATTTAAAAATTGTTTTAGTAAAAAAACTCATGTTTGTGACATTTTTATTTTAACATTAAATAAAAAGTTTTTAATGTCATTTTCCTAGCATAGTGGCTCCATGGGGTCCCCAAGAAGACCCATGGAGTGTCTTGGTCAGCCATGACTCATCCAATAGGGGTAGGACATGTATAAAAGTATTTTAATATTTTTATAATATCATTTTTACCTTAAATTTCACTAATTATCTTTAATCGCAATTAATTAAACTTAAAAGTTTCTATTCACCAAAAATTATTTTAATCCCATTGAACCACATTTTACTTCCTAATGACAACCATGTATGTAATATTTTTTAAAATAAAATCACAGAAGTGATAATGTCTCATTTAAACGAAAAATAAGTTTTTTAACTATCACTTAGTGGTTTCACTATTCATAAAAAATTGAAGTTTTTCAGAACAATGCCAAAATTTCACCCTAAGCTATAATTGATATTCCGAATTCAAAAATGATGTCTATTAAAAAAATTCAGAACATATAAGTTTCATTAATTAATTTTATAAATAATTCCCACTATCACAACAAATAGCATGTTTTTATGAAACAATATATATCTAAAGATTGACAATTGTTTATGTCCAATTTCAAAATGAAATTAATTCTAATGAACACCATTGGATGAAATGGTAAAAATATATTCTAATTAAACTTTAAAACCACTAAATAGTATAATTTATCACTATAAATTAATTTTATTAAAAAAATTTATGTATTTTTCATTATTCATAGAAAATTGGTTGTTCTCAGAAAATTACAAAAAAATTCAACATAGGATAATTTCGATATTCCAAATAGAAAAATGAAGTCCATTTTGGAATATAAAATTTATATAATTTCAAAAAGTGGGTATTACTATTCCTAACTACTTTTATTGGTCGCGGTGTGTTAGAATCTTGAACATGGGTACAATGTAAGCTATTTCATTATTGAATGAGAAGCGTATCTTGAAAGCTTGGGGTGTTACATAAACCCCATATTAACAAATATCCATTTTCAAAACCATCCCATTTAAAAACCATCAGAATGTTAAAACCCCCTTTTTAAAACCCACATTTCATTTTATAATTTCTTAAAAAATATCATCCTAGCACCTCACTAATAAAAACATTCATCTAGAAAACAAAACAAGCCTTTAAAACTAGGCACCCAACATCGTTATTCTATGAAACATAACATTCATATGTCACCGTTCCATCTCAGGAACCTATCAATGCGTACCAAGAACCATCCACATCCAATTACATTCATCCATATATGTGGGAATCCATAGGAATACCAAAGGTCAAATAAATCATTTCCAAATTCCCAATTCCACGAGACATCAGTTTCACACATCACAAAAATTTCAAAATCCCCAAAACAATTTTTGATTTAAACTTATTAAAAAGCATCCAAGGATCACTAATCAAACTAAAACATACAACATTAATGTAACACCCCGAGCTTCCACAATACGCTCCTCATTCAATAATGCAATAGCTTGCATTGTACGCAACTTCGAGTTCTAAAACACCGCGACTAATCAAAGTAGCCGTTATGAATAGTAATAACGACTTTTTAAAATTATACAAAATTTTATTTTTCAAAATGGACTTCATTTTTGTATTCCTAATATTGAAATTAGCCTATGTTGAATTTTTTGTAATTTTCTGAGAACTTCCAAATTTTTATGAACAGTGAAAAATACTTAAAACAACTTTTTTAATCAAAATAATTTATAGTGATAAGTTATATTATTGATTGGTTTTATAGTATAATTAGAATATATTTTTACCATTTTATCCAATGGTGTTCATTAGAATTAATTTCACTTTGAAATTGGACATAAACAATTGCCAATCTTTTGATATAAATTGTTTCTTAAAACACGCTATTTGTTGTGACAACGGGAATTAATTATAAAATTAATTAATGCAACTTAAAAGTTTGGAATTTTGTAAAATAGACATCATTTTTGAATTTGGAATATCAATTATAGCTTAGGGTGAAATTTTGGCCTTGTTCCGAAAAACTTCAATTTTTGATGAATAGTGAAACCACTAAGTGGTAGTTAAATAACTGAATTTTTTGTTTAAATGAAATATTACCACTTCTGTGATTTGATTTTCAAAAATCCGACATACATGGTTGTAATTAAGAAGTAAAATGTGGTTCCATGAGATTAAAATAATTTTTGGTGAATAGTAACTTTTAAGTTCTTAATCGCGATTAGAGGAAATTAGTGTATTTTAAGGTAAAAATAATATTTTAATAATATGATATGAGCTTTACACATGTCCTACTCCTATTGGATGAGTCATGGCCGACCATGACAACCCATGGGTCAACTTGGGGACCCCATGGAGCCACTTTAGTTAGAAAATGACATTAATATATATTTATTTAATGTTAAAATTAAATTGACACAAACATGAGTTGTTTTACTAAAACAGTTTTCAAGTGGGGTTACACAAGTCCAAATTTTGACTATAAATATTCATTAGAAAGATAAAACGATTTCCTACATCATAGTAGTTTTTAAAAAAAATTTAGACATTAAATAAATTAAATTATTTATAACATCATTATGATGCAGCGATTAACTCATTATTTAACGATTTTAATAAAATGAAAAGCTAATGTAAAATACAAGGCTTACACTTGTCCAAAGACTGTTGGATGGATATATTTCTAACCCTTATCACCTTAGCCACGAATTATATAAGTTTGGGACCTTTAGAATCTGAAAAGCATTGTATAATAATGTAACATTTCAATCTTTCCAAAAAGAGCCCCTCCTCTCCACTTATAAAAGGCCCCCATGTCTCCCACCTTAATCACACATTCAAGCCATTTGGCTCGGCCAACCTCTGCCCAAATACTCTCCCAACTTCCCCCTCTTACTCCTAGAAGCCTCACTTTGGGCAGAACTCTTCCCAAAGAAGCCTTTGGCTCAAATCAAAAAAAGTTACCTGATTTTGAGGTAATGTTTTCTCAAATGTTGTTTTGTTTTATTTTTCTTCTACAACCTCCTAAACTTTTTTTATTCATTTATTTTGTAACAAAACCAGTATCCTCATTATACTAGGATGTTTTTATAAGAAGGATTCGAGCTACACTTAAACACACCTACATCTAATGGTTAAAGAACATACAGTTTCTGTGGATGGCGAATTTCTGCCTCACGAAACGATGATTGTTCAACACTCATATAACACCTTCAAAGGTCGCCAGTAAGATGTCACTATTTTTATATGATATATAATATGTTTATGTTTTACTTATGATTCTCTATTTCTCATTTATGGAATACTTTATGATTTCCATTATGGGTAAAACGCGATAATTTCATTTTAGGAAGTGCGGACTACCGCCCCCTCAAAGTGATTTGAATCGTTAATGCCATATGTGGGATGTATAAAGGATGGAGTAAATGGAATTATACACTATGTTATACTGGAATTATATTATACATTTATATCATTATTATTTCATCCCATTAAATATGAAATTGAAATGAAAGTAGCGTTCATGTGTACGTACGGCTTACTGTCTCCATGAACGGTGCATTTCATTTCTTACATCTAAATGTTACGTAATATTATAAATGAATGTATATATTGGATATATAAGATATATATGAAATCTAAATCATGAATATAATTCTGGAGGTAATGGATATTCTACCACATAAACAACTTGTAATTATAAGAAGTTTATTGTTGACTCAAGTACCAAACATCGACAAAATTACCGTTATTAACTTAAATAATTACATAATGTTCATATCATTTTAATAAGTGATATAATAAGGATAATGAAATTGAAAATGGTTCTTAATAAGGTATATATTAACTCTAGTTTATTATTCAGGAGGTTAAAGAACGGTTGAGTCAAGTCAGACACGAGGTAAGGGAACTTCTTCACCCAATTTCCATTCTTTGGGTTAATCTCCTACATTCAAATTATGTCATGATATTATTATGTCCTATTTTGTATTTTTACTTTCTTTATGTGTACCTATAGTGAATACACATAATAGATCTATTTTATTTTAAAAATGATCTTTTTAAGGACTTCATCTCAATCTCCTTTCATTGAGGCATATTTGGCTTTATACACAACTTTCTTTTATACAGTGTAGAAACCCCTTTGAATTTTATATTTATTCAAAAGGAATCTTTTTTATACGAAGCGTTTTACTAAACGACAAAAAGGGAATGTTTTTCTTTCCGTACTTATGGGGCGACAACGACTTCTCCGCCGCCGTGACCATTATTTGAGTTTCGGCTTCCTCTACAAGCCATCATTTTTTTAATGAAAAATAAATACAATGTTTTAACTTTCTTTTATTTTGGTATTGAAAATGGTTTTGAAATCATTTTTATTATATCAATGTGTTGTATTGATATCTTGTGATTTAAATGTGGAAATGTTATGTTTCCTTTATGCATGTTTTATGTGATACGATTATGTCATGGTTTATGATATGTTTAAACCTATTCATATGAGGAATGCATTGGACTTAATAAGTGACGGGTGGAGCCCGCTATAGCTCCTCGATGCATCGGCAGGTCTCATGAGAGAAACTAGTGTCTTGGAACGAGGCCTTGACAAAATTTAATTTGTGGTCTTGGCACGAGGCCTTGGCTACGTGGTTATGATAGTCTGGCATTATGCATTCCATCATTATGAAAGTGGTTATTGATATTGCATGTGATTATTCGACCAGTAGAATATCCATGTGAGGAAGTGAAAGGCATTATCTCATTTTACTTTTGCCATATTATGTTGATGTTCAAGTTTAAAAGTCTTTTGTTTTAGTTATACATTGCCTTAAATTTTATGTTTGTTTATGAAAGCTTCCGCATTATTGTTATCCTTACTGAGCATCTGAGCTCACCCCTTTCAATGTTTTAATATTTTCCAGGATGTGAAGAAGTATTTTATGAATGACCTGCAGGGACAGTCAGAAGAGGATATGAGTGTGGACTATGGAGACTTTGTTATTGTATTTTTTCACTTTATGATGTAATGTAACGTTTATGAATGTATCTAGTGTTTCCAAGGCTACTAAACTAATCGGTCTTTCGAGACATGATCTTTTGTGATCATGCCAATGTTATGAAGTAATGCACCGACTCTGGGTAGCTGGGGTCGGGGCGTTACAGTTGGTATCAGAGGCAGTTTAGTACTAACCTTGGAAGCTAGATTTAGATAAACTCTGATTAGAGCACATAGACCAAAGATAGACTTTGAGGATTAGTATAGGAGAGCTTCCTAGAATTTTGGTATTATATAGATATTGTGAGTTTTCGGAGAAATACATCCCTGTCTGGATACGAGCAGGTAGAGGCGGCTCTGGCACAAATGTACCTAGGGGTAAAACCTGAAAACACCACTTTGAGCTTGACTCAAATGGGAACTGGTGCACGACAACGGGCCTTGCTGCACTCTTGGTTATGACACTCCCAAGGGATTTGCTTAGGATAATTCTCATTTTCTTTACAAACCAATATGTAGGGTTTATGAGTATATACTTCCTCAAAGAAAACATTCTTATGATTATGGATTATATCCATAAACCATTCAATATTTTAAAAGTTTGTAATTATTCATTGTAATTCATAAACTAACCTATTTTATGCCACTGTATAGAAATGGTGCTTAGTTTAAGGAATGTGAACTCCAGCACTACGTATGATCCAAAGAGTAAGAAGGATCGTATCTTTCACTGTATTAAGCCAACATTTCGAAGGGAAATAGTCTCCCATGTGTTCTCAACATATTAAGAAATAGTATCATCTGCTAATAAGATATGTAAAGAATTCTCTGAGTCCTATGGCTTTGAAGTGAAGCAAGAGACGAAAGGGATGGAAGAGAGAATGATGGATAAAGGGATGATGGGAAAGAAGTATTTTCCAATATGTAGTAATTGTAGGAAGAAACATCATGGAACTTGCCTAAAGGGAATGGGAGTTTGATATAAGTGTAGAGAAAAAGGACACAAAGTGCGTGACTCCAAGGGTAAGAAAATGGTTTCAAATGTACAATGCTTCTTCTGCAAGGATTGGGGACACTATGCAAACCAATGTCCAAATCATCAGAGTATGCCCCAAATGATGTTATTGGATAATAATCAAGTTATGATACTACCACAGATGAGGAGTAATGATTAGAGTTATTATGTTGTTATTAATGAATTTTGTAATTTGAGTGTTGTATCAATGATGTACTGGTTATAATAATTATGGAGTATATAAGGATTATACTGCAGTACTATTTCATCAAGGACTTGAGATTGTGTGGAACCAAGAAAAGTGACTCCACAGTAGGTTAAATTTTTGGAAAATATATGGTTGAGAGAAAGATAAACCATAATATGGTTCTGATACTGAGATTATGATTTTGGAATAGGACGTAATTGATTTGGATAAATTATATTGGATATACTTAACTTCCTTGAAACTGATTGATGTTTTGTATACATTTTTGGATAGAAGGAGTATATCTAGTATTCTATAAGGAATAAGGGATCATGGTAATTCAGTATGTTTAAAAAGAATACATGATGAAGGTGTTCACATGTTGTTACGTGGGAAAAAGGATCTTCATTAAGTTTATCTTCCTTATAAAATTTGGACTGTGAGTTGGACAGAAGTATTTTGGATAACTATAAAGGTTGGAGTGGATTAAGTTGATATTTGGATAGTATTGTTTGAGGTTAAAAAATTTTATGAAGATTATTTTTGGAATATTATAATACTATAGTTTTAGGAAAAGGAAAACCTGCAGGGTGGGGCATAACCCATCACGTCGGACAAAGATGCAGGAATTGAACCCACAAGCATAGTGCGACATGCCTTTATTTCCTACCACTAGCCTACAGGAAGTCCCTGGTTATTACAAAATAATTTTTCTAATCTAAATGGTATGTGTTAACATTTGGAACCTTATACAATTAGGATAAGTATTGTATTTTTGAGTTCTATTATCTTTTTGAGTGAAAGATGAGTTGAAGGTTGAAACTCTAATTGTCAACCATAAATATATTTATACCTATCTCTTATTCAATGAATAAATTAATTCTTAAACTTTAGTAAAGGGATATTAAAACAAAAAAATGTGTTATCCTAATACCTTATGTCTTGTTGAACTGATGATATTTTAAATCAACATAGATTGAAGGCTTTGAGGCCCTCAATTTGACAGTTGATTGTAATTGATGACCATAATCACTCCCTACAATTATTTACGTTTTTCCTCCAATTATATGTATCTAATTGCCACCAATGTTCTCCTAATTGAGATCATAATTGGGTGGGGACTTTTTCATTTCCCTTTCCCTCTTATAAAGGCTGAATTTTATTAATCTTATTTCCGATGTGGGCTTTCCTCAAAGGTATTTTCTATTTTCAACCTTTTATTTTCAAAGAAAATTTTCAAATTGAGAGGACACAATTTATTGAAGGAGGGGAAAATGTAACACCCCGAGCTTCCACAATACGCTCCTCATTCAATAATGCAATAGCTTGCATTGTATGCAACTTCGAGTTCTAAAACACTGCAACTAATCATAGTAGCCGTTATGAATTGTAATAACGACTTTTTAAAATTATATAAATTTTATATTTCAAAATGGACTTTATTTTTGTATTCCTAATATTGAAATTAGCCTATGTTGACTTTTTTGTAATTTTTTGGGAACTTCCAAATTTTTATGAATAGTGAAAAATAATTAAAAAAACTTTTTTAATCAAAATAATTTATATTGATAAGTTATATTATTGAGTGGTTTTAAAGTATAATTAGAATATATTTTTACCATTTTATCCAATGGTGTTCATTATAATTAACTTCACTTTGAAATTGGACATAAAGAATTGCCAATCTTTTGATATAAATTGTTTCTTAAAACACGCTATTTGTTGTGACAGCGGGAATTAGTTATAAAATTAATTAATTCAACTTATATGTATGGAATTTTGTAAAATAGACATCATTTTTTAATTTGGAATATCAATTATAGCTTAGGGTGAAATTTTGGCCTTGTTCTGAAAAACTTCAATTTTTGATGAATAGTGAAACCACTAAGTGGTAGTTAAATAACTGATTTTTCGTTTAAATGAAATATTACCACTTCTGTGATTTGATTTTCAAAAATCCGACATACATGGTTGTCATTAAGAAGTAAAATGTGGTTCAATGAGATTAAAATAATTTTTGGTGAATAGTAACTTTTAAGTTCTTAATCGTGATTAGAGGAAATTAGTGTAGTTTAAGGTAAAAATAATGTTTTAATAATATAAGATGAGCTTGAAACTTGTACTACTCCTATTGGATGAGTAATGGCCGACCAAGACAACCCATGGGTCAACTTGGGGACCCCATGGAGCCACTTTAGTTAGAAAATGACATTAATATATATTTATTTAATGTTAAAATTAAATTGACACAAACATGAGTTGTTTTACTAAAACAGCATTAAGTGGGGTTACACAAGTCCAAATTTTGACTATAAATATTCATTATAAAGTTAAAAAGATTTCCTACATCATAGTATTTTTTTATAATTTTTAGACATTAAATAAATTAAATTATTTATAACATCATTATGATACAGCGATGACCTCATTATTTAACGATTTTAATAAAATGAAAAGATAATGTAAAACCCAAGGCTTACACTTGTCCAAAGACTATTGGATGGGTAGATTTCGAACCCTTATCACCTTAGCCACGAATTATATTACTGTGGGACCTTTAGAATCCGAAAATCATTGTATAATAATGTAACATTTCAATCTTTCCAAAAGAGACCCTCCTCTCCACTTAAAAAAGGCCCCCACCCCTCCCACCTTATTCACACATTCAAGCCATTTGGCTTGGACAACCTCTACCCAAATACTCTCCCAACATCCCCCTCTTACTCCTAGAAGCCTCACATTGGGAAGAACTCTTCCCAAGGAAGCCTTTGGCTCAAATCAAAGAGAGTTACCCGATTTTGAGGTAATGTCTTCTCTAATGTTGTTTTGTTTTATTTTTCTTCTACAACCCCATAAACTCATTTTATTCATTTATTTTGTAACAACACCATTATCATCAATATACTATGATGTTGTTATAAGAAGTATTCGAGCTACACTTACACACACCTACATCTAATGGTTAAAGAACATACGGTTTCTGTAGATGGCAAATTTCTGCCTCACGAAACGATGATTGTTCAACACTCATATAACACCTTCAAAGGTGGCCATTAAGATGTCACTATTTTTATATGATATATAATATGTTTATGTTTTACTTATTCTTCTTTATTTCTCATTTATGGCATACTTTATGATTTCCATTATGGGTAAAACACAATAATTTCATTTTAGGAAGTGCGGACTACCGCCCCCTCAAAGTGATTTGAATCGTTAATGCCATATGTGGGATGTATAAAGGATGGAGTAAATGATATTATACAGTATGTTATACTGGAATTATATTATACATTTATATCATTATGATTTCATTCCATTAAATATGGAATTTAAATGAAAGTAGCGTTCATGCGTACGTACGGCTTACCGTCTCCATGAACGGTGCATTTCATTTCATACCTATAAATGTTACGTAATATTATAAATGAATGTATATACTGGATATATAAGATATATATGAAATCTAAATCATGAATATAATTCTGGAGATAGTGGATATTCTACCACATAAACAACTTGTAATTATAAGAAGTTTATTGTTGACTCAAGTACCAAACATCGACAAAACGACCGTTATTAACTTAAATAATTACATAATGTTCATATCATTGTAATAAGTGATATAAAAAGGATAATGAAATTGAAAATGGTTCTTAATAAGGTATATATTAACTGTAGTTTATTATTCAGGAGGTTAAAGAACGGTTGAGTCAAGTCAGACACGAGGTAAGGGAACTTCTTCACCCAATTTCCATTCTTTGGGTTAATCTCCTACTTTCAAATTATGTAATGATATTATTATGTCCTATTTTGTATTTTTACTTTATTTATGTGTACCTATAGTGAATACACATAATAGATCTATTTTATTTTAAAAATGATCTTTTTATGGACTTCGTCTCAATCTCCTTTCATTGAGGCATATTTGGATTTATACACAACTTTCTTTTATACGGTGTATAAACCCCTTTGAATTTTATGTTTATTCAAAAGGAATCTTTTTTATATGAAGAGTTTTACTAAAAGACAAAATGGGAATGTTTTTCGTTCCATACTTATGCGGCGACAACGACTTCTCCACCGCCGTGACCATTATTTGAGTTTCGGCTTCCCCTACAAGCCATCATTTTTTTTAATGAAAAATAAATACAAAGTTTTAACATTCTTTTATTTTGATATTGAAAATGGTTTTGAAATCGTTTTTATTATATCAATGTGTCGTATTGAAATCTTGTGATTGAAATGTGGAAATGTTATGTTTCCTTTATGCATGTTTTATGTGATACGATTATGTCATGGTTTATGATATGTTTAAACCTATTCATATGAGGAATGCATTGGACTTAATAAGTGACGGGTGGAGCCCGCTATATCTCCTCGATGCATCGGCAGGTCTCATGAGACAAACTAGTGTCATGGCACGAGGCCTTGACAAAATCTAATTTGTGGTCTTGGCACGAGGCCTTGGCTACGTGGTTATGATAGTTTGGCATTATGCATTACATCATTATGAAAGTGGTTATTGGTATTGCATGTGATTATTCGACCAGTAGAATATCAATGTGAGGATGTGAATGGTATTATCTCATTTTACTTTTGCCATATTATGTTGATGTTCAAGTTTAAAAGGCTTTTGTTTTATTTATACATTGCCTTAAATTTTTATGTTTATTTATGAAAGCTTCCGCATTATTGTTATCCTTACTGAGCATCTTAGCTCACCCCTTTCAATGTTTTAATATTTTCTAGGATGTGAAGAAGTATTTTATGAATGACCTGCATGGATAGTCAGAAGAGGATATGAGTGTGGACTATGGAGACTTTGTTATTGTATTTTTTCACTTTATGATGTGATGTAACGTTTATGAATGTATCTAGTGTTTCCAAGGCTACTAAACTAATCGGTCTTTCGAGACTTGATCTTTTGTGATCAGGCCAATGTTACGAAGTAATGCACCAACTCTGGGTAGCTGGGGTCGGGGCGTTTCAAGTAACATCGCAATGAAACCAATTCAACCAACAAATCAATATTCTAATTTATGAAATAAATAACTCCTACACATGTACTAGTTACACAGTTTGGCATACTGTGAACCAAACTGGTGAGAATATAAGAAGTCATCAGAGGTAATTGCGTGGTCTGTACGTGGATTTCCAGGCCATGCACATCAACCATACACCCCTCTAGAATGACCATCAAAATTCATCACCACCATGAAACTTTAAAACAAGACTAAGGACGTTGAGAATAATCGAGGGTAAAGCACGAACACTGAGGAAAGACCATCCAAAACCACCCTAGTAATTCATGTGTCATTCTGAATATGTGGTGATCAAGAACCTACTCACAATTAAACACGTCGATTCCAAAACACCTAATTCCAAACAATCTGACATCTCTAATGGACATGGGATAAAACCCCTTTGATACCATTATGTCACGAACCATCTCGGGCCCACCCTGAACCTGTCACCCAAGCCGGACCACAGGAAGGCCCGAAGGGCCTTCCTAATCTGCACAGGATGGAAACATGTGTCAGGCATCAAAACAAGAAGTTGGGAACAATTTACCCTAGAAATATATAGAAATAAATAAAACAAAACTGGACAAGTTGGAAGCAAAACAAAAACTATGTAGCGGGAACTATCTCAAGTGACTCCATTGGTTACCACAAAACATAAACTACCCTCACTCAAAGAGAGATCCAAGGCTAAATCCGGAAATAGAAAAGTAATATAGGTGCGATCATCGAGATTCTCACTAGTAAAGACAAGGAATAACAACACCATATACCCTTACCTTCAAAAAGAAATCCAATTATTCTAGTTTGAAAATAAGACATAACAAAGTAATGTTTTTCATTATTTTGAAATTCAAGTTACAAGTGTCACATTTATGGAAAACATTTCACTTCCTATATATTTCAAAGTATAATCCTAGCTTATGTTAACAATTCAAAAATGAATGGAAAATATTTTGAATTAAAGTATGGTTTTCACAATAGAGGGAGAACGCATCAAACAACTGAATCAAAAACCACTCCATAAGAATTATGTCATAAGTGAGCTCCATCGTCAAAACCCCTAAGGTTCATCTAACTCATGTGGGTCACTAGAAACTCACGTCTTAGTGTATGAGTAACCATAAAAAATACTCGTTCTAGTGCAGGAGCCACTAGTAGGAAAACACATCCATAACCTAGGGGTCTCTAACATCATAATATATGTTTAGTTAGTGTTCGAACCATCATGAATGATAATTGAAGCATGGAATTACCACTCAGTATCACTAGCACGCTAGAACTAGTATCCCCATCTAGATACCATGGGTTTCCTATATGCTCTATATCCACTTCTTCATTCACAAATGTATCACCACGCTCAATTTAACACACCAACAATGTCAATACACAATAATAAAACCACCATTTCTCATAAGAAATAACCATTTCCATATTTACACGCACACCAAATCCACTTTCAAACCCAATGAATCTTAATAACATTCCAAAAAACCCTTTTCACCATACACATAAGTCATTATACCTTTAAATGGAAAAATAAACATTTTAAAAATCATTTTAAAGGTCTAAATGAACAACCATAGAATCACACATTTAAATAATGTTTTATACCATGAAGAATTCAAACTATCCACTTTTAGAGGTTTAATTTAAAACCTAATAACCTGGTTCATAACCATTTTTCAATGTCCAAGACCTATTACATATATGTATATAACATATACGTTTCATAAAAATGGAAAAAGAATTAAAAAGAACACTAAGAAAAAATGAATATTCAAAATAAAGATAAGTGATTAGGGAACATACCTTAGAGTGGAATCAAGTCGTCCACTTTAGCTATTTGTACTTTCTAACTCAAGGTTTTTTCTCCCCCATAATGAATACACATTTTTACATACACACAGGGACACCTAGCCCCTATGCACACATATTCATGGCCATGAGCATGCGCACTGGGATCCTTACATATATGATTATATGCATACACCTGTCTACACTCACCTACTCATGATCTTTATATAAATACATAGGAACACCTAGCCACATACACGTAATAACACTACCATTCATGAATATACGAGAAACAGGGGAACCTATATATATAAATACATACCTATGCATATGAAGGTGAGTCCCCCTTGAATTGGCTACATGAAACCGATGAGAGAGGATAATCATACTACACAGGTAAATACTAGAACTCTAAAACACCCAAATAATACTATAAATCATGTGCGAAACCTACCAGCACCATAACAATCCATTCCTCAAAATACACATCATTTGATGATTGAAGGCCGAGACTGCTTTACCTTACATGCATATACATTTTCATATATATATATATATATATATACAAACCCTTTGAAGCAAGTACATTTTTCATGCACCATGAGAGAATAATATGCATAAGTAGGATATACATATATACATGCTTACCCATGTATATACATGTAGGCCATTGTTGTGGACATCTTGTTCCCACATCGCGATGACCAAAACACAGTATAATGATAAAAAGGGAGTCTAAAACAGAATTAAACAAGGCACCCATAGAAACCTCACCCAAAAATTATACCCAAACATGTTTCTCATCCTTTATATGATATAATAAAAAACCTTAAAAAATTATAAACCAATTCCAAAATGGTGTCACAATGTATTACTCACAAAACCCAATCCAAAATCATCTTTAATGGTCAGACGCACACTAATAACATGTCAAAATAAAATATGCTTCCCTTGCATCATTTAATAAACCAATTGTATAGTTTATGAGACACTAAAAAAGGAATAATACGAGTCTTACACCAAAACACAACACATTCCTAAAAAACACTCCTAAAAATTCAAATGCATAAAAAACTCATTTGAAAATTAATTTCAAACAAAAAAAATTAAATTAAGGAAATATTAAACAAATTAATTAAGTGAATAATTTTCCAAATAATTTTTATACATGACACCACTTACAATTTTTTTCAAGAAACCCAAAATTGGTGTGGATTCTTCAATCACACCTCAACCACACCACGAGAAATCTAAAATGAACCCTAAATCAAAAAACCAAACCAATACTCACAATTAAACCTAATAACAAAAAAACAATGGAGGTTCAAAACCCTATAAAAGGAATGAAAAGTTTACCGTAGTAGATCACGTGATTTGGGGGGTGTAGAAGGTCGCACTGGTTGAGAAAGGATGCTCTGGAGAAGCTTCACCAGAAGGGGGGTCTTACCAGAAAAGGGTTCGGCTGGGATAAGGGGTGACATGAAGGGAGGAGGGAAGCACGAGGGTATTCGTTGCAGTGTGAGGGTGGTTATCTGGGTGCTGTGGCGAGGATTCACAGAATACGGGGAAGAGGTGGAGCATCACACGACCAAGATGAAGGGGGGAGTGTCATTGTGTTAATGGGGAATGGAGGGGGAAGAAGTGTGATCGAGGGGAGGAGGGAGAAAGGATAGGGGAAATTAATAAAAATGAAATAAGAAAAAAATATAACCCAAATAATAATAAGAAATAAAATTAAATAGGAATAAAACCTAAAAATAATACAATAAGTAATAAAATTGTTAGCCTAAAATAATTTATAAAAGAAAAAAACAACCCGCCAGGTCGGGGCGCGACAGGAGCGACACTACAGGCCAAACCATTGGTGGAGTTAGAGAGGATATTAACAAGAACACATGAATTTTAATAATTTAAATCCTTATTAAAAATTATATAATCATCTAGATTTTAGAAAATTTAGTTTTTAATCATTCACACACGGGTGCATTGTTTTATAAATATAATAAATTATTTTAAATTAGGTCAAATTCCATGCATATAAATACGTTATACCTCAATTATTATATATGTGTTTTCCAAATAAATTTTTTAGACCCACATGACTTGTACTCCTTTCCCAAAAAATATGAATATCATATAAAGTTGTTCATGACATTCAATTAATCCATCATATGTATTTATGTATAGATATACCATGTTTCATTCATAGATGTGTTCTATACAATTATGTGGGTTGACTCATGTATATTCAAATTGCACACCGACCAAACCATGTGACCCTCACCATAGTATTCCTCTTAGGATATGATATTTATTTCATTTATTTGCATGAATTTTACTGTCGAATCATAAAAAATTCTTCATTTACTACCATCATTATGTTTACATCATAGTACATTCAATGTTTTTAATAAGATCCTATATTCTAAATATTTTATCATCTGACTGTCAGTTTCAGATGCATTGGTTCTCCATTAATATAATTTTTTCATGTACAACATGATAGAATGAATATATTTATCATCTAAAATTTATTTTAATGGCCATTTAGTAATTTTAGTTTGATAGATATATAGATATGATTAAATGTGTAGATGAATTATTAGAGTAGACACGTGTCCATCAACATTCCATATTATATATATTTTCTATGGTGATATGTCATTGTGAATTAAGTTGAGTAGGTATGTGACTTATAATTAAGTTTTCTGGTTCCATGACATCTAGGGTAGGAAAACAACTTTTTAGTATTACATTATACATGTAATGGTGTCGGTCCTCTATAGAGGATGGTAACCCTCTAAATAATCTAAATCAATTCACCGATTTATTTTCCCTAATTCATAATTCTATTGATGTATGGTGAGTAAATGATATATATGTGGTATTCTAGATTATATCTATTCTTTAGTGTATTTTTATTACCATTATGGTTGGGTTTGTTACCCCCTCAACAAACATGTATATCCTTATGTCGTGTAGGATCCCTACTATGGAAACAATAATGTAACATATAGGTTATCAAGAATAGTTATATATTGAAAAATATATTTTAGCTTATGAATTTTATGATATGAATTTTATATTTATTTTAAATGGAGATACATGTTAAAATTTAGCTATCAAAATTTATTTCTTCATAACATTTTTACCATTTCACTATTAAATTTTATAAGATTCCATCATTCATTGAGGTGTAATGAGAATATCAATATTATACATTTTTAAAAAGTTTTCTTAATTAGATTTTTTTGATTCCATTGGATTCATCTTCTTAATCCACTTAAACATGGTATTTTCTCTAACATAATGTTATATCCTTACAAAATGTTTTTAGTTTGTCATGTTTGGTGGATATATATTCACCCCTATACAGAAATTTCACAAACACTTTTTACGTTTGGGAAATAAAATTATATAATACCAATATTGATTGGGGCTGTGGTGTTAGTGTAGGTGATGTGTAGTTAATGGTGGTGGTTTATGGTGTGAGAATGTAACTTTTAGGGTTCATTATAGGAGTCCATATAACAAGTTGGAAACTTCTTATTTCTAGACTCATTTTCACCAAGTTATTATATATAATTCAAAATCATTTTCCCATTTAATGGTTTCCCTATGGTTTAATAATTTCATTAGATCTCTAATAAAATAATTATATGCAATATAGTTGATTTTATATTTAGTTTTAAGATTTTATTTTTTATTTTTGGTGAATTATTGTATTAGGTTATGATAGGATGTGTTTTCCCATATATATTTATGCCTTCTTGGTTCTAGTCACAATATGTTGGTCAAATGGTGGCCGAATTGTGGTGGAACACTGATTCTATTTCAATACAATAGTCGGTCTTCGTGGGATGACTAATGTTTGAAAGGTATTAGACTATTATAATCCCAACCAATAGACTATGGAGTTATTTCTCCGAAGTGAAATGTTTTAAGAATTTATTGTATATTTGTTAAGAGGTAATGAGTCTGGTTATTATAACAAGGTGACAAACATATGTTTGGTGTCTAATATATTATATTTCCATCACATTGAAAACCTATTAGTCATCCAAAAACTGTATAGTGTCATTGTATACATATGAATATTAGTATATTCCCAATATATTAGATTTTTTTTGTTTTTAAATATCCTTATAATTGTATATCGCCTATAAATGATATTGTTAAAATGTGTTTATATTTCCAAATAAGTGATTTTAACCACTAAAAATGGGACCCCTATTTTGTGGATGGATTGTGATGAGACCGAGGAAGTTATTGATCCTCAGTTGACTTGCCAGTTCTGTGGTGATGTTTCATTAAAAATAATAATTAAGAGGTATCATTTCAGTACTAATAGAGGGTATTTTCTTCCATAATGTGTCCTTTTTCAAGTAATTTCATATATATTAATTCATATTCCTCAATAAATCATATTACGATACTATAATTTTAGTTCTTTTATAGGTCTTTCTGTGATAGATGCCGCGTGGATTTATAAGGTGAACCCAATCCTCAAGTGGTAATGGATTTGTTAGAATCTTAAATTCATTAAACTTTAAAGATTCGAATACCATTGAACATACTATTATTTTATATTTATTTTGACCTATATAACATAAATATTCATTTGTTGTTGATTACCTGATTCTATTGTGGTATTATAGGATGAAAGGTAGAGTCAATGATTTGTTGCAGGAGTTCACAAATATAATGTAATAAGGGTTTAGAACCTCTTTAGTGAACCTTTATAATGTCAAAAACATTCTTGAGGATATATTTTTGTTACATTATATAAAATATTAAAATTTTGTTTTATATAATATTGAGAGTTCAAGGATATGTTTTAGTGTGATTATTCTATCATGTAATTTTAATTATTAAAACCCCAACCTACATTAATAACCTAGAGTGAGAAATGAATATTATGTGATCTCAATTAGTAATAAAACCTAAACTATGATATGTTGATGATATTGTGTAATTAGAAAGTCATGTTCAAGGGATTGAAATATATATTGAATATAACATTGTATTATATATATTATTTCCCTTTAGAAACTATTATCTAATTTGGGGGAGGAAATGTTGAATGTTGAGTTGAGAGTGTTAGAGTGGCTAGAAATGGATGGCTCTATAGAGATACTAAAATACATTTTATAGATATGGTTTCTGTTCTTCACTATATCTAGTGATCATAAACATTTATGAGTTTCATTCTATATTGTATATTGGTTTTTAGATTCTAAAAATTCCACTGGGGATGATGAATAAATGTATTTCTTTAGACAAGTACTGATGGTGAGCATATTTTTCACATAGTGGTTGAAAATGTTTTTAAGAGATATAAATTTAATATAATTACACCATGATGGGATTATACAAGTTTTTATTAGCCTTGGTGTTTATTGGATGTATTTCTTATTATCTCAATGTATTTTTTTATGGGTAGTGAAAATAATCCATTAACTGAATGTAATTATTTCATTGATAGAAAATTTATCTTAACATTCTTTAAAAAATTTTGTCTAATGGGTTACCCATAATGCATGAAATGTGTGTAAAAATTATCATGGGTGTGGGGGTATATTGTGGTTAATTTCATTTAAATAATTACATTTTTAGTGTCTTACATTATAGAGTGAATGAATATTCATATATCTTATTGGAAATACTATCTGTGATAGGGAAATGATGTGTAAATTTTTGAACCAATTAGAATAATATTTATGTTCGTTTTTTTGAGGATTATTTTCCACGTGGGTATAAACAAGGGTTCTTGAAAGAATATAAAATGTATATTATGTTGTTTCTTATATTTTTTTTAAGAATACATACTGTGATTATTTTGCAGTTTTCACTGTGTACTTCATAAAATTTGAGTGATGAAACTAGAATTCATCAATTTTATGATCTATTTCATGAAACATAGATCATTCTGAATGTCTTTGTTTAAAAATTTCCTATTGATCTAAATTAGAGGGAGAGAATCCCAATGTGAATTATGATTTATTAGGATTATTTTTAGAACAATAGTAGCGAAGTTTATTCTTTAGTTATTATATCAGGATGTGATAATATTTTTAGTTTTGAATGGTATTTTTTTCGATGTTATTCATTGTTAAACACTTGGCTATGATTAATTTTGTAGTTAAAGTCATACAATGGTTCCATATCCATTGACATTGCCAATGATAATTGTAGTGATCTAGGTAGGAGGGGATACATATTTAGCTACCCTATGTACGGTGGGATATAATTTAAGGGAAATATGTGTATTTACATTTCTGATGATGATGAACCTCACATCACAGAGTGTTTGGGATTCCCACTATAGAATATGTTATTATGGAATCATGTGACATATAATGTATTGGGGTTGTTATTGTGGCTATATTACTTATGTTGGAGAGTACATAATTTTTATTTATGGATAAATATTTGTATTCTATATAATGTTTATCTTAGACATTGTGGCGACTATATGTGATTTAGGTTCTCCATGTGGAGTGTGGATCCATGATTATGTTAGCCTATCTAAATATTGGTGATATATTTATAGAATATATAGATTTGCAGTCATGTATGTTTGAAAGAGGATTTTGGTTTTATTCATTCATATTTAATAATGTGTATCTTAATATCTAGAGATACTATTTTAGGGTTATTTAGATAGTCATTATAGTCAATACAAAATTCTAAAATAACGAATCCCCAAAAAAATTGGTTAGTTTTCTGAAAGATTGTGGAGGTTGTTTTCCCTTATTTATTTTCACATCTAGGGATTTTTTGAATAGCGGCCCAAACCTCGCCACATTATAGGGATGTGAACATGATTATTTTGGATTTTGTGATTTTATTTTATATATTTTCATATATAAATAAATGTTTTTAATCATTATCCATGTGACATTCTTATTTTTTGTGTCGTAAATATTGGTATGTTCCCCTTTTTAGAGATGGTGATAAGTCGATGTTGGCATAAATGAGTCTCTATGTCACCAATCACTAGATAATTTTGATCCTCTTTTTAGAAAACCCTATGAACATATTTTATATCGGATTATTTTATTCCACATGATAGATTTTGGGATACAAGTTAATAATGGGGATCATAATGCACAAAATTTGGGTAACATAGATAATAAACCATCCTATGATAGATAATATTTGATTGTGTTTTTTAATTAATGTTAAGTTGATAGTGACCTATAGAAGTTCATGACATTAATATGGGATCATTGGAATCTATTGACATTAATATTAAAGGATGCATTATGATTGTATTGGTTTTTACAATGTACAGTTGTGTCTCATGATCTCTTATATAATGGACCTATAGTGTTTAATTATTTTTGTTTTATATTTATTTGGAATTATACATTTGTTATTTTTACAAATAATTAGTAGATCTTGTTTTTGTCTTTCCAAAGATTAATACTTTTAATGGTTGGGAGAATGTAGAAGATTGTAATTGACTTACCTGATACTTAATTTATTTATGAGTTATTTATATATAACCTCTTAAATGTGGGTAAATGGTAAATTTGATGTATACAACAACCTTATATTTGATTGATTACTCTATTGAACATTGAATGCTGTATTTACTATTGAGGTGATTTTTGTAAAATTACTTGCTATTTAAATTTTAAGGGATATTTATCGTTTATTAAATATATAAATATTTAGTATGTGAGTTTTAGAAGAATTATCTCATAAAAATTATTGTATGAAAATTTTCACTCATAATTTTTTTTCCATAATGGGGGTTCTTATCTAGGAGATTTATAATCTCAATGTTCTTGCATGACACCCCATATAATAATTTAAATGGTTTTTAATTTAAATCATTGATTAATATATTTTTAATTTTATAAAAAGTAATTATTTTTATTATATATAATTTTGATATTATTTATATTTAGAAAATGTTATAAAAATAATCTTCTAATTAATTAGTTTATGTACCTAGTTTGGGTAATTTGAAGATGAATTAATAGTTTATAAATTATGATTTTATAAGGTGTCATTTCATCATGGTGGGAATAATGATGATCGTGAATAGTGACCTGATAATATAAGCTCTTGAAATTTAAATCCATTAAGGAATAAACTAACTATCAGACTTATACCCATTATTAATATATTTCATCATCCTATATATGATCGAATTTTACAAATTTGTGATGGGTGTATGGGGATATAATTAAATGGCTAAAAATTCAAAATTCCATATTCATTCAATTATGTTAAAAACATGGATTAATAAAAATAAAATTTACATGTTATGAATATTTTTTAATTTGATGATTAATTCATGTGGGAAATAACTAATTTTAACTAACGAAATATTAAGGACATTAATTATGGGTTAATGATAATAATATAATTCATAATTGATGTTTAATCTTGTAGTGTTTTGAATTGAAAGATTATGTTAATGGTAATACTATTTTTAAATTTTAAATAAAGTATATTTATTCTAATTAATCATGTATAAATTTATTTTTTAAATAAATTACTGATCAAAACATCTCATTTTATATCTTAATTTCTTTTTTTTACATAAACAATAAAATTTGTTCCTATATTTTGTAATCCAATAATAAATCAACCTGTATTTCTTGAATATGTTATACATGTCCCATTATTTTTAATTTCATAATGATACCAGATGGCTACACTAATGAATGGAAAATGGAATGGGATCATACATGGTGATGGGGGATAAATTGAGGCTGTTTTACGGTTTTAGGCTTGAATACAACCATAAAATGGAATGAATGAAACCAATATGGCTATAGATGACTCAAATTAATTTTGGTGAGGTGTGATTACGAGCATATGTGTGTAATCTTTTATAGAATGTAGGTGTGTCTAGATAAATCAGTGGAAATACAATTAATGAAAAGACATGAATTTAATATATAGAGTTCCTAGTTAAATTATGTGAAATCTTCCATATTACAATCTATATAGGCCATGATCTATAAAATTGGGGTCACATAGTTTTAGATGTATTAAAAAATATTTGACTAGGGACATAAGTCACGTATTTAGAGACCATATTCTTAGCACATATATATGTAAATACCATGATAAAATCATAGAACAAAATTTTATGTACTTCTTTCACATACATCATGAATATCTGGATTTTCTTTGTTTATACACTATGTTTGTCTCAGAGATGTCATGTACAAAAAGGTGAGATGACTTGATGTGTATCGAAACAGAACATTTTCTAGCCATTGTGAAATAACACACATTTAATCAATGAAGGTAAATAATTTATATCATCTTTTGAGATGGATAATGATATAATGGATGAATACCAACTACTTATGAGGCCTACAGTCCATCTAATAAATACTATATTCCATGTATTTATTAAATACATGTATTGTTTTTATTTAATTCATATATAGGTTTTCTAATGAGTTTGTAGTCTATACTGTGTTATTTTTCATAAAAATTGATTTTATATACATATTCACAACTTAAGGTTTATGTTCATTGAATTTGATTACATAGAGTTTCACCACATCACAAAGATGATGAGGAGCATGGGAAGATGATTAGATATGACAATTTTTTGGAAACACATCTGTCTATAAGACATTTACATAGTGTGGGTCCTTTATATATATAAATATATATATATTTATTGGACCAGGTAAACCATATATTGTGTTTGGGTATTGGTCCTTTAGATCAGGATGATGTCACCACCGCATGCAGTGTGGATTACACATGACATGGTGGGGATCCTCCACATGGATTTCTATTCATCTTGAATGACTTACCTCATTTAGTGAGTTGCATATCCCCTATCACTACTATTAAAAATGTATGTTATTAAGGTGGAATATGTTCAATAGTTTATTTTATTTTGGTTCTCTGGGGTTCTGATTTTGTCTTTAGGATAAGTTTTTGTAACACCTCAAAAAACATGAATATCCCATTGAGGTGCAACTTCATTGCAATTGAAACAATAGAGTATCATAGAGACAATGATGTATCTATTGATGTAGAGAAATGTTTTCTTATGCCAGGACCCATTTGATTTGATCACATTAATAATTTTATATTGATTTATGTATTATAAATTGATTTTATTTTCTATGGTGTTGGTAAATAACTTATAACTATTAGACTCTTCATTTAAATGAGATATATTCCTTCAAAAAATCAACTATTATTTTATGTATAAGTCCATTACTATATGGTTATATTGAATGTAATGAATATATTTTCCTTGTAACAATCCTTTATATTCCTCTCAGATATATTTATTAATATAACATATTTTTATATATTTAATTAGTGTTTTGGGGTGCTCTATTAGGTATATTCATAGTCACCATTACAAGTTATTTTAATACTCACACAAGTTCTATATCCACATAAATTTAATATTCTTGTGATGTAGATGGAATACACAGAGCTGGTGGAGTTCATGCATTGTATAAGACGATTGATAATGGTGGGATATAGTTAATTGTAGTGTTTTTTCCTAGAGACTTTATAGTGGGGATATATATTAATATTTCAGGAGTCCATTTCACTTAGTTATTCAGTTTAGTATTTTCTCTCTTTTGGGTAATTCTTTGTGATATGTTACTTATACATTTTTGTTTAGGAATGAAAATTTGATGCATTTTAATTGATTATATACATTATTTGTTGTGCTAGAATTTATAGTGTATTAGTGGAGGAGTATGGTTATAGGTTTTGATATGTGGAAACCATCTATTTTGGATTATTACTTCTATTTTAGCTTTCCTTCCCTTTTCATAAAGGTGACAGGCATGGGATGGATCACTGTACATACTACAACCCTTAGTGGTATCATAGTTGGGTAGGTCAGGTCATTATTGGTCCAGGTGTCCCATTAACTTATCAATTATCTATGAGATAAGGAGGTTTGTAAAATTATAGACTACACAAGTATTTGTTAATGAAAAATTTCAAGAATTAAAATGAACTCAGTATCACTACAATCAATTATGTAAAATGGGAATGTTCTTATAGGGTTAAAATTTAATAATTTTTATTAGTTAATAGGAATCATTTTACAAAAATATCAAAAAATATTATATATTTGAATCTCAACTATATATGGTGCCTCTAGTGGAAGCATTTGAGGATAAGAATAATGTATAATTAAGGAACCTAGATGATATATTGGATATATAATGAATTATTGAATCATATATTTCTTGTAATAAAAAATCATCATGAAAAAATTCTTGGATACTCTATTATGATTCATCATAAAAAGATTTATGTGTAAATAGATAGACAAGAGATACAAAATATTGAAAAAAAAATCACATGATTTTTATAAGGGGTATTGAATCTTGTATTACATAGTAATGTTCTACTATGAATCAAAAAAAAATTACATGGAGAGAAATGAGATGTATGTTTTTTATCAGGGAGAAATAAGGACTATTGAAAAAAAGAATTCAATCAAATGAAGATTTATTTAGATCATTCAAGTATATTAAAAATTATAATGTTTATAATTATATATTTTTATGGTAAAATAATCATTTTTGGACTCATGATTTATAATATATATGAATAAACAAAGAGGAATACAAATTATTGTGATAATGGATGAAAATCATCCTGAAATTAATATAGAAGGATTATTATATCAATTATGAATCATTAGAGTTTTATATTTCAGTCTATAAAATTTATCATATTTTAAACTCTTATTATATTAATATCAAATCCAAATATTTATTTGTGTTTCATGATAAGACACATGTATATTTAAAAATTTATTAGAGATAACTAATCATCTTACATTATGGTAAATTATAATGAATAAATGATTTAATATATAAATTAATTATTATATTTTTTAATAAATGATTATTTAATTTTAGAACACGTAGTGAGAAGTATTATTAAACCAAAATAATTTTTTATAATGAAATTAGTGGATGTGGATATGTCAATTTGATGAGGTATAAATTTTATTCATTTATATTATTAATAAATATAAAACTAATGTAGGGGTTAAATTTTGTATAATGATTTGTATAATCAAATTAATATGATTTTGATAATAACATAACCATGATATCATTTATTTTGAGTCATTTAATTCTTCCAAAATTAATATGTGAATATTAATTACAACAATAACAAAAACACTTAACCATGTGTGAGAAACCAATTGGAAAATAATATTACATATGATATATAGTATGGGAGAGAACCTATAGTAATCATATAATTATATATATTATTCATCTAATTTTTATGTTAATCCTGGAAACAAAAATGGTTGACATGGTATAATGAGGATCATTATTTGATATCTTAATATGAAAAAATTATTTTACTTATTTAATCCATCAAATAGAAAGCTAATAGTTGAAATAAATTCCATATTTCTGGATAAATATTATATATTTAATTTCAATTATGAGAGTAATACATAATTAAATAAATCCAATATTCTTATATAAAAAGGAATGTGTAAGAACATGTTTCCGAAATACATATGAAGATATATGTTGTAATGAATCAAGTATTTAATATATTAACTATGAATTTTAGATAAATAGAGTGTTATATTTTTTATATCATCATGTTGATGACATGTTATTCATTATAAAATATATCCTTAACTCATTAGTAGGTAAAAAACACCATGAAAACTATTTTAAAATTAAGAATTCCTAAACCACATTCGTAAATATAAAATTCATGAATATGTCTATATAATATAACCTACATGTTTTTTACAAAAAATATCCCCAATAAAGTATGATGCCTTCTGAGATATATTAATGGCTGAATGTATGCATCAATGACACGGAATTAATAGTTGATTGAGAACATAAGGTATTTTATTTAAATAAAAATTTAAATATATACTTTTTCCAAACTGTGGAATAATAATAATTCTTTATATTTCAATATCATATATGTTGATCATATATAACTAATGGTAAATGAGATAAAAGTTATGCATTCATTTAGTAAATTGATTACTAAATACTAACATACAGAACATTTGGGTGAAAAAAACAATATTTAATGGATAAATATTTGAACAAACTAAACCAATTGGATTGTTAGACTTCATTAATGTACATAAATTGACCAATTATTGAAAGTAAATAATTTGAAACAATGACATAGGCCGATATTTCCATTGTCAGATTGGATACTGATCTTTATGAATATATATCATCAAATACAATAATATAAATGGAGAGTGATTAGAGTCCCTTATGTGTTTTCAATTAGATGAAACATTTATTCCATTATATATTATGTTATGTGTAAAATAACGGTATTGGTAATTTATTAAAACTATTATAATGTACATGATATTTTAAGTGGATTAATTCCATGAATAAAAAAGATATCTTAAAATAGTCATAATGGGATATAAAGATGGTATCATCAATGATCAGTTTGATATGATATTTCAATTATGGAAATGATAGTTTAATGATTTAAAGATTCCAAATTTAATTCATGGATAACTATTATTGAAAATAAATAGATATTTCAACTTATAAGATTAAAGAATAAATAGTATGGATATATTCTTGAAATTTTATTTAATAAACCAGCCTTAGATTCCACTTAAATATAATTATGATACAGCTCATCAATTATCATTGAGGATTTTTCGACCCCCAATGGCAAGTGATAATGACTCAGGAATAAAAATATAATAATCATGTATTATTTCCTAATATAAAAAAATTAAATATCCATGTAATTATTCATAATTTTTTGTATGACACATCAATAATTTGGATTTACATAAAAAGAAGTACAATAAAAATGTTAAATAATTAAAACAAAAACATATCAAATATTTAGAAAGTAGTCCAATATCACATTCTATATAACCTCCATTATAGAAATGATATGTAATATAATCCTACCTTTGAACTCTATAATAGTAATACACTTACACAAATGAAATTATATAAATAGACAAATTAGATAATACATGATAAAATATGAATATAAGAAAAATACATAATAAAATGGTCCCCTATGACCCATACTAACAAACTTTTCAAACCTAAGAACCCATCAAAATAGTCCATAACAGAACCTGAAAATGGCCACTGAGTCTATAGAAACTGAGGGATGTGATTAAAGTGCAATCTTAAAAACCAAGTAAGTAAACACCATTGAGTTAATGATTTTTCATTTCCTAAATAATCAAGTAATGATAGATATAAGAATATTTTGAAGTTAAAATTCACTCATTTGTGAAGACCAAACAACACATTTAACTGTGTAAGAAAACATACATTTCAATTTATAAAAATAAAAATGTGTACTTGGAAATCCATATTTTAATAATAGTACTATTTTATCGAAATACACACAAACACATAGAAACAAATATTTAATAATACCAACCCATGTGATACATATTTTGAAAATTTTCATTTTATATTAGAGATAAAATATACCAAATGGACAATACGATATAACACAATAAAAAAACATACAACCACACCTTATATAAAAACATAAATAAACATATAATAATAACTTATCTAAAAAAGTATTTTAAAATTCCATTTATAAATAAAAAATTCCCTTGAAACTATTTGGTAAACATTTATTATGATAAAAATATTGATAAATGAATAAAAAATTAAAACCCACTTTGAGAAATTTATTTTGTTTACAAGTTTGCATTGAATTTATTTCAAATGTAGAAATATGTGTTTAGTTTATTGATAATGATTTGTAGTATTCTATTTTTAATAATGTTAATTAATTGGATTATATGCTTGATAAATCATTAATGTCTATCTATAAGAGGATTGAGTTGTTTACATGATATATTGAAAGGGATTTATGAAGATACAACATGAATAATATTTCTAGATAATTTTAAGATATTTTAGTAATTTAGGTTGTATAATTATTTTGATAATATTTTATGGAATAAAAGATAAGTTCTAATTCATAATGGAGAACTATATAATACATTGTCATGGTGTATTTAAGAGATTTAGATTTCCTATAATTTTTCATTTGAGGAGATGAGTTTTATTATGTGATATTTTGAAATTTTTAGATACACCCAAGGGATTATCAAACATCCAGATTATGGATTTTTTAAGATTTATGTATCGGTATACAGACACATATATATAATATAGATTTATAGGTGATTATATGTAAGTTTATCTTATAACATATGAGAATCTAGCTACCTAGGAGAATATTCATAAGTGAATACAATCATATATCTAAGGTGAGTAGTGCATGACAGTATTGAAGCATAACTGATGTAAATAGTGCATCCTTGTACTGCTATATAACTAAAATATAACAATAAGGTAAATTTAAGACACATATGAGATTCACTTAGGTGTTCAATAATAACATAATGGTTTATATCCTTAGGTACTATGTCTGATTTTCCGAATTTGATATTTTGATAAATTGAATGTCTAAGTGGGATATATTTATGATGTCACACACATTGATATATCATATTATTATAAGAATGTGAGATTTTTTGAATTCTGATAACACGATTATTTAAAATCCATGAATGAATTAAAATAATTTTTCTTTGAGATGATGAAACTATGATTGTAATGAGAATGAAGAAGAAATCCATAAATCTATTATCCAATATAAATGATAGAAGATTATACCTTCTAGGAAAGACAATGATATTCCAATTATGGATAGAAATAATTTATAATATGTATCTCATATTATGAATATATATAGGTTGTTAAATGATAAGTTAATGAATAGAAAAATAAATTTTAACTCATATATAGTTTCCTGTGTAATTTCTAAGTGTTCCATAATTCTTGTTTCATCAATATAATAATGTGAGATGATTCATATAGTCCCTAATGGACATAGACCAAATTATTCATAGATGGTTATGATAATATAGATCACACTAAATTTTGAAGGAGTCTCGAGACCAAAAATATTGCAATGTTATTGAAGAAGTAATTTAAAAATTATGATCTTATAAGATAATTGAGAAATTAAAAATTAAAATGATGGATTTCATTATAATAATATATCAACATAGAATGTAAGGGGTCCTTTATTTGGGGGGTTATAACCAGTTGATAAAGAGGATTTCAACAATAGAGTATAACCAATTATGGAAGAGTAGGTGATTGGAGGTATAACAAAAGACACTTTTGATGACTCATGAGATATATATAATAAATAACATGGTAATAGTTGATAATCCATGTTGTTGGAAATAAAAAACACTGAATTGATTATTCCCTTTAACAAAACCATGTACATATTATGTCCCAGTCACATTATTTATTTAGATTCAATAAGGTAACGATTTAAAAAACCTTGAGTCTATTGGAAACATTATCATGTTTATGTGGTTGGGATAAAACGAAATAAATCAAAAAAAAAATATCACAAATTCAACCTTTCCCTTTTTGGTTATCCATTATAACAAGGTATAACATTAGTATTAAAGCATAGGGTTCATCTAAATATCTTTGTAATGATTTTGAGACATGTATAACAATAACATTGTTAATATATTGGATTTCTTAATTATCACTGGTATAATTTATCCAATATAGAGTAATTTAATTCAACCCCATATACTATCACATAGATTCAAAGTAATATATGGTGAAAAATTTGTGTTTTAAACCATTTTAAACAATGTATCATGTACTCAAGAAAGAAATAGTAATATAGTGTTAAATTTCAAGGTTCAAAATTATATAATGATATATATATATATATATCAAATAAGGTATTCAAAAAGGACATGGGTTCCAATACTTCCTTGTAAATTTGGAAAAAATTGATAGGTGTCAATTATATTAATGGAAAACTCAAGGAATCCAGAATTCATGTTTATTGGAACCAAAAAAATACATTAAGGTATATAATGATTACAAAATTGATAAAATTTCTCTTAGGTAAATTGAATTTTTAGTGAAATTTTTTGGATATTGGAGAAGTTAAAGGATGTAACTATTTTTGATAATTATTTAATGTTTTATTATTAATTTTCGATAAAAAGATCTCATCCTTAGAATAAATAGAAGTCTTAAAAATTGATGGGAAATACAACATAATCATTTATTATTAGATAAGAAAAGAATATAATTAATTTTTTTTTATGTTTTTATAAAAGGAATATTTTTATAAGAAGGGGATGAATAATATTAAAACATATATGTTATGGAATAAAAATACATTAAATTTTTTTTCTCATAAATTAATGAGATACATGAATTGATAATATAATGTAAATTGTAACGGTCAACCCATATTTTATTATTATAATAACTATGGTTCTATATTAATGTTATCCCAATAAATATAGTTTGATGAATATAAATCCTATGATTATAATTACAATTTATAATATTAAATGGATATTAAAATGTTCAATTTTAAACGTAGAATATTTTTTAGAAATAATTTTTTATGTCATTTAATAACTCTAATAATAATAGTATCTTCATTTCTCATATTGTATAATGATCAAATTCATCAATTACAAATCATTATGGATAATAAAGTGTAAATTTTGTTTAATCTAAGATAATAATTGGTATTATGCATTGGATAAATAAAATACCATCTGGAAGAAATTAATAATAATAAGAAGGAAAACAAAATGTGACTACTAAGAATGAAGAATATGATAAAAAGGATGTGAAATTGATTGAAGAGATAATGAATAAATATTATAGATAAGTTGAAACTTAAAATTTTATCATAGATCTCAAGGTAAAAATATAGGTAAATGGGGTAGGATTGGCTAGAAAAAAATCTATATGTTTAATAGTACAATATTATCTGATCAAATCCATAGAAGGATTCAATAATTATGGTGATGTAAATATAGTGTCCTCTCATAAAAATGATTAGAAAATATAACATATAAATAGTAAACTTTAACTTAATCAATATAAAAAATACTTGTTCTTTCTAAATATAACAACGTGGAAAAAAAGTTTGATGGTATTTAGGATAGTGAATATGAAATAGTGAATATATTGTATTACTGACGTTAACAAGACATTTTAAGTTTAGATATTCTAATAAATAATAATCTAACAAAATAAAAGTATTTACCAATTAATAGATATACATTTTTCCACTATATTAGAAACTAAATAATGAAAAATAGCTTATCCATATCGTCTATAAATTATCCACATAATTTATCCACTTTGACATATAATTTTTAAAATAAATCAATATAACATAGGGAAATGGAGATTTATAAAACATGGGAGCTAGAAAATTATTATTTAAATGATATAACTACAACTATCAACAAGGTAATCATAACATACATAGTATAAAAAGAATAAATAATATTAATAATTATTCAATTAACTAAAATAAAAAGAATTAAATATCCTTAAATTATAATAATATGTAGTGTTAAAAACAAAAACTATGATCTTTTTAATAACATATGTTCTTATCCATTGAGAGGCTATAACATTTATAATAACCAAAATTTTCTTTTCATGTATGGATCATGATTTTGGGTTGTATTTGAATAAAATGGAAGAAAATGGAAATTTTCTAAATAAACATCATTTTCTTATGAGTACACCCCATGTACCTGGGTACTACCTAGAACCACATACATGTCGTGTAACAGCTGAGTACATGGTGGTGCAGGTGAACTGGCAGACTGCTTAAGGTGGGGGCTAGTTAAGGGTATTACACATTGTGTACCAATAATGAAAACATTGGGTAGTTTTCTTTTTTATTTGATAAATTAGAGTGGGGTCGCATCTCATCCTCGGAAACATTTTTTTATTTCCATGGTTAGTATCTTCTTTCATTGGTTAGTAAATGAGAGCGATAGAAGGGCCGATGAACTTTGAACCCCTCCCTATTCTCTGCTCGACCTCTGATTGAGTCATCGTCTGGTGCGTTGGAATCCTTCTGTTGAGTTCTCAAAACCCCTTGAGTGTTTTTTCCAGATTCATCCTATCTCCTATGCTATTCAAGTTTGGTTGTTTTCTAGATTGTTATAGATCTACACCATTCTAGGCCAGATCAAGGGTCTACAGTCATGAGTATTGATCATACATCATTAATGTAATTGGTTTTTTCCTTTTTTTGATTTTCATTGAATTATTTATGCTAAACGTGATGCATACCTATGCTTGGGGTATTGCTTTATTGTAAATATAACACTTTTTAATACCTAATATGGATGATTGATTAAAAAAAGTTGTTGTTTCTTCTTCACAAGGTTAGGTAACTTGTTTCTATTCCTTTTTTGATTACGATGGAGTTAGATTGATTATATGAAATGCTTGTAATATGCATTGTATAAGTTTGAATTAGGGGAATATGACTGTGACAACTTCCCTAGGTATGGTCATTTATGTATGTTGTACTATTATGAGCCCCAACAATATTGACCATGAGTTCTACAAGATAGTTATCGACCCAGGGGTTTATACTCTGAGATATTTCCTAGGTGGAAGTTTATAATTTTTGGATAGTATATTAGACCAAGGCATTTAGACAGTGAGAGCATGCCAATGTCTTTTATAAAACAATTCCCGAGAGTATTCCAAATCTTTGCTCAGAAAACCCATTTCAAAACCATATTTCATGTAAAAACACACCAAAACACTACCAAATTATAATTTTCAGCACTAGATACATTTATAAAACCACTTTTAAGAGTTTTAAAATCACCTTGTATAATACCACATGAGATACAAATGAAAACTCCAATTTTCATAAAATGCTATCAAGAACATAACAAAATAATTCCACAAACCCACTTCCAAGGCCCACATGACAGTAAGGCATTAAAAAATAATTTTAATCCCATTTCAAAATCTAATAAATCAATTTAATATTTTAAAAAACTACTACAAAAGATACCACATGTGTTACATTCAGAAATTCACAACATAAAAAAATGAAATTATAAAATTAAATACTTAACCAAATCCCTCCAAAATAGTTTTCTCACCACACAAAGAATACAGGGACCATGAAAAACTTGTAAAAAAAGATAACTAACTTATTAGGGAATGTTTAACCATGGAATCACATTTCGAAATTGTCGAATCTCTCAAAACATGGTTCAAAACATCAACCACACCACTACAACACCACAAGGAAGATAAATCCAGCCATAGACCACAATATTTGACCACAATGACACCAAATGAAACCCAAGGTTCAAACCCTAACTTCAGGAAATTTTAGAACATTATGAAAAAGGGAGGAAACCCTATGGAAATAAAGGAAAAAACCAAGAAGGAATCACTTATCTTGAGAAATATTGACGAAATCACTCCGAATACACCAGTATATGAATTTTCATACCACAAAAAATTCATAGAATATTTGAAAAAGGTTGAAAAGATCATTTGGGAACTGGAATGGGGGAAAAGTATGAGAAATAATGGATTTATGAAATAATCAATTTACCTCTTCAAATCTAGGAGATTTGAGAAAATTAGAGAGGATTCATCAAAATTCGCAATGAAACTAAGATCCAAAAGGGGTAGGAGAGCATGGAGGTGCACCTTGGGTATGAGGGATAGGGGGAGAGTTGAAATAACAAAAAAAAGTAAATATTGAAGGCTATATTAAATAATTATAATGTATTTTTAATGCAGGAAATGGGCTTCCGGGCAGACCTAATCCCTTAAATAAAAACCCATATCCACCATGATTATGGATTCATAAATGGTCCAAATTACTATTTTGTTGTTAATAGGTCCGGGGAGGAAAATTTGGAATTGTAATGGATGAATGATGTTATAAAATGAAGGAGTTATAAATGAATACAAATTTATTTTTAAATTTGGAATTGGGCTCACGGTTTGGCCTAGTTCTTGAAAACTCACCCATTCCTCCATAAAATCACCGGAAACCCCAAAAACAAAGCATGAATGGAAATTAAATGAAATTAATTTTTAAAATAAGTCATGTATGTGACATATATTCATATTTAAAAAATTTCTCTATGTGTGTAATTTTAGATAAATTAAATTAACAATGTCCTAAATCATTAAACGCATTCAACAAATGTAATGAATAATTAAATTTTCTTCCTTAATTAGGAATTTAACACCACGTATCCTTCTTAAATTTTTTATTTAACTTTTTCATTGTTCATCTTATTTATGGGTTCATTTCATGCTTCTAAATAATAGAAATAATTTTCTTGGGAAAATAATCCAATGTTCAAGGATGCATGTTATTGTGAATTAATTGAGTCGAGGTATAAATTTGTAAATGGATATATATGGTTCTATTTAGGACTAAATAATATTAATTTTTTGTTTGAGGTTTTTATATATATAACATTTTTGATTATTTCTTATTAGAAACATTAAAAATGTGAATGGAATACATGACCTGAGTATGATATATTGAAGATTTTATAAATCTCACTCATGGTATGAAATTTTTATAGGCTAGGTTACAATTACATGTTTTTAAAATGTCAATCAAGAGTAAATGTAATTTTGTGAAATGGGTTTTCCATAATATTTTTAATAACGATGTTTCCAGGATGTGAAAGGTATTTACAATGTGAATTCATATGGTTCAATGGTTTTAAACACATTACAAACCTAAATCATTTATTATTTACTAAGATAAATTTTCTAACAAATTATATAATTGTTTCAGGTGAATTTGGGGGATCTTCAACCTTCTAGATATCCTTATTTTGTGTTTGATTTATTTGGAGGTATTAATTATAATCCATGGTAAGCAATAATTCTACAAATTTATTTCCATTGTTCCTGGAATCATTTCCGGCATTTCTTGTTTCTTATGGATGACTGATTGTTGTTTTTATTGATCCTTTCTAGTTTCATGTCATGAATTTTCTTTAAAAAGTGAATCCATGGGTTTTCAATCTATTTTGACTGATTTATTTGTGATTTCATCATTATTGAGGTAGTTATATCTATAAATGTTTTTATAGTTAATTAATTCCAATATGTTGTTGTTTTCTTCTTTTATTTATTTGTAAAAATTTATTTTATATTGTAAAAATGGGATATTATTAAATGTGAAGATTAATTTTGGAATTGGTTAGGGACAAACATAGCACATTGGTAAAATTTGGTGCATCAGTAAATAGAAAAGGGATACCATAGTTTGTGTGGTTCCTCTAGGGGTTACCTTTGTGATACCAATATACATTGGAAGGAATCGATAATAGTTGGAACCAACATATCCTTGTATTATTGTTATATTATTTATAGTATTTATTCTTATAGGCTAGAGCCTAAATACTATTCTTTAACTTTTATACATGGTTTATCGCATAATAATTTATTTCATGAATATTTTCACTCTTTTCAGGATTAGATTTTATTTTTTATACATGCTATATTCATATATTTATAGAATAGGTTTTGAATTTATAAATAATAATGTAATGATTATAAATGATTTAATTTATAAAAATAATTTATTAAATTTATTTTTTTAAACAATTAACATATGATTTTTTTAATATAAGAACATGTATAGATTCATTTGTGATATACTACTAGTATTTTCCTCAAACCATAATTTTTCTATTGTGTGGTGATAGATTTTTTTGATGTTACTAGGTAAATGGATGGTATCTTGTGGAATTCAATCATCTTGTTTCATCAATTCCTTCATAGCGAGATACTTAAGAGGAGAGAGTTGGGAATAGAGAGAATTGTTGGTCTTGTTATTACATATTTTTCTTCATTTGATATTACAGTTGAATTATTATTTTCCATGGTTATTTGTCCTTTAATTTTACATTTTAATCTGTTTTAATATATATTTATAGCTATATTTATGACATGATTCTACTATCTTATTTTTACTCCCCATGTGAATATCGACTTTGGTGTACAGTTTAGTCTACCTTATTAAGTTCTACTACAAATTAGTATTAGAGTAAATTCTAAATAGAATATTTGTTATCACATCTTCAGTATGGTTCAAATTATTCAATAGAATATAGTTAGTAATAACATAATTTAGATAGTAAGTGCAAAACGGTGGCAGTGTTATCTCACTTCTATTTATGAAGTTGAGTTACAATGGGTGGGTGGAAAATTATTACCATTTCTGAGTTTTGGTTTTTCAGGTAATTTAAATGAACACTCTATGATGTTTATTTAAATGAACTTATTCATTTTTAATCTATTGGTGTTGATAAAAAAAAATTTCATTCAATTTATGAATTTTATTCCTATATATTCATTTCTATATTTTGACTGATATAAAATTCTACATAGAATAGATGTTTAAAATCTTAGTGAGGAATAAATGGGATAGTTTTAAAAAAACCCTCTAGTGGACTATTATTTAGTATAATCTATAATCCAAAATAACCCAATTATGGTTCAAGAAGGTTTTGAGAATGTAGGAATAATTTTGGGTCACAAATCATAATATTCAAGTCAGCATTTCACATCCTCCGACAATGAAAATGTATCATAAGAATAGAAAAAAATGATTTAGAGGATTGATTATTTATTAATCATCATAAATAATCCTTATAACTTTAAGGGAAGGGTTTCCATGTATATAGTAGGAGGAAATAAATGTAGATAAATGGACTCTATTGTTCATGATCAGTTACATAAGGATCATACCTAGAATTATTTCAATAAAATCCTCAATCAGTAGTTCTATCCAAGGAAATTACCTATAGAAAACACAGTGTTGTTTTTGACCAAAGAGAAAATAGATCATTTTTATATATACTTCCACACATAATTTGGAGATTATTCAGTTTTTATTGGATCTATTAAAATCTAAATGACCGAATGATCCGAGGATTTATATGGGGTTTTGTGGCAGTATTCAATCGATGGTGATTATCAGGGGTTTTTTGATGGCTGAAAAGGTATATTGTAAGTAATCATTTGATGAGTATGAATTATATATAAATCAAGTTTTTGTGGAGCCTATGTCAGTATTATCATTTCCATGTGTGTCTATTATAGTAATAAATGTAATCACAAAGGTATCCATGTTTGCCCAGGTCTAGTTGTTTGGGTTTCACATGGACTACAACATGTTGTTTTATTAAGTTATGGGAGGTTATATTATATAAATCCTAATTATATTGAGGCTCCCAGGACTTTTAATCAATGAGGAAAATCATCCCATATAATTTTTTTGTGATTGAATGTCCCATGGTAGTATGCAAGGGTCAACATTCAATATAGGATAACAGGTTCATGATATGTATTCAAAGGGTGGTGGGTCTTATCCAAATGATTTGGGAGATATTCATGTCACTAATAAATATTATATTAGAGATGATACTAGATGTGTTTACATGGAGGAGTATACACTGGTGGGATATATTGAATGTAAATCCACCATTAAATGTGTAATGTTTATTTTATCATTTATGGAGATACATTTGTTTCATATTGGTTCTACTCACCCATTCACATAATCAAATATAGTTTACATGATGGGATTAAATTCATATCATATATCGTACTTGTTAGACGTATCTATTCCATTAGTAAAGATGTTTGAACAAGGTTTCAAGATCCTAACATTTTGAGTGATGATAACATATAATGAGGTGGTTTGGGAATTCATACTACTCGATCTTGAAATCATATACATGAAAATCAACACAGATTACACTATTAGTGTTACGGTCCAGAATAAAATATTATCAATATTGGGTTCATATTTTATATTTTAATGGGGGCACTAATGTTTTTCATGATGAGTGGGACTAGAGATTGAGAAAGGAGGGGCTTATTGTAACTTATGATGTCTTAATCTCAAGATAGTTTTTAGAGATATTTCATGATATTATTATCCCTTATTCGGGATGACTTCTTTCTATAGTAGTGTGGGCATGCCTGAAGTTTTTTCTTGATTAATTTTATATTTTACAACCACTAATAGTGGTCATGTTCATTATTGACCTATTACCTAGAATAATGCCCCATTATATTACATCCTACCATATTGATCCTTATCATGTTGTAGAAATTGAGGCATGAATTTCGGATCTCAATGATAATGGATTTATATGTTATAGTATGTCACAATGGGAATCACCTCTCCACTCTTCAAAGAAACCATATATTATCCTCATACTTTTTATTGATTACCACAAGTTAAATTAGTTATTTTCAATTACGTATATTTGTTACTGAGGATTGTTGATCTATTTGACCATCTTAGAGGGTCTTGATCATTTTCAATGATTAAACAATGGTTATGGTATCACTAGTAGATAATCCAATAATAGGATACACAAAACACATTAGTTCGAAGCTTTTATTAGAATTATGATTTTTATGTATTTCCTTTCGAACTAACTAATATTAATATGGTATTTATGGAACCTGTTCACCATATCATTTTTCAAATTTTGAACAGTATTATTATTGTGTTTTTGAATGATATTTTCTTTAATTCCATGTTTGAGGTGTAGATCATGATCAATTTATATATAATTCCATTAACAATGAAGGAAAATCATCTATGTTGTATGCATTACATATTGGGTTTTGGATTCATTAAATAAATTTTATTGGGATTGTTATATATCATACAGGTGTATTAGTGGATAGTCATTAAGAATATTTACTTTTTTCATTATAGAGGATTATAATTGTGATTGATTTATTATTAATCTTTATGATGGTTATTTATTGCATGTGGTTTATATGGGAATACTCTATTTTTGAATATATAATGACAACATTATCCAAGAATGAAGTAATGATTGATTGGATTTAGTGGTGTCTGATATAATTTGGGGAATTGAATGTCAGATTAACATCAACACCTACTTTGATTATTCCATAACTAGGCTTCACGTATGTATTTTTCAATGTTGCATGAGACATGGGTTCATAGTGGGTCTTGATACATGGGAGATATGTTGTATCATATGGATCAAGATAATTACACAATAATTATAATAAATACCCAAACCCTTATCATTTTTGTTAATTCATATGCATAATCTAAAAACATGGATCCACCACCTATTTAGGGAATGGATTATGATATTTTCCTATCATAAAATCATGGGGTTTCATTTCACTTAGGTGTATCCATATGTGTGAACAAGATTCATGGTTTATTATATCTAGAATTATGATATCGATATTTCATACAATCATGGAATAGTGATTGTGTTCACTAATGGGTATAGAATGAAATTTTTATCCCATGTATTGAATGAATTGATTAATGTTTATAATTATATGCATTTATTTTTATATATTAGATTTGAAATGAATGTTTTTTTGGATTGATATGTCGTTAATAAAAAAATTAATACTCATCATTTTATATGAGGGTTTATATTGAAAATATTTCATTCCCCAAGTGATGCAGAATATCTAAAATAAATTATTGTTGGGAGAGTTTTGTTGAATGGTCGTGGTCTCCCTTTATCTCCTCTATTTTCCTAAAAAGGTTGGTTGTGATTCATTCCATGTGGTAGGATTTTATGGAAATATGAAATCATTATTTCTAATATATACACCAAAGTACTTCGATGATGTATCAGAATTTTAGATACCACTATTGGGGTGCTGGGATGATATGATTCAATGGAGATTTTATATCATGGTTTCTAAATTGTTTTAGAGGATGAAAAATAGTGTCATACATGTTTTATTGTATCCCTTACCCATTCCTATTTTAAAATGGGATGATATTTCTATGTATTTTAACATTGGATTACCATGGTATCCAAGTGGGATGTTTGTGATTTGGTTCATCATTGATACACACAAAAAATAAACACATTATGACCCTATCTAGAAGAGGAATAATTTAGTTTTTCATATTTTTAGGTATGATAAAGATATTTTGTGGATTGTAGGGTTCCCTCTACAGTTGTTTTGGTAAGGAACCTCCTAATAAAATAAAGGTTTCCGAATGGTTTTAATGAGGTTATGTATTCCAAATTGAAATTGAGAATAGCATATCATCGGTAGATGGATAGACTGAGAGAGTGTTCTATCCATGTTCTTGAGGATATACTACATGCTTCTATTCAAGATTCTTGTTGATCTTCATAATATAATTTTCATTTTTTTTGTTTTAAATGAAAAATATTTTTTTAGACTCCCAAAAAATGGGTCCATTCAAGTCTTATTTTAGTGTCCATGTAGTTAACTCATGTGATATAGAGATTTTGGAAAATTGTCCATGGTTGGTATGAGTCCTACTATTGTAAAGATGGAGATGGTGTTGTTGACCTAGAAGATATAGACTATGGACAGATTCTTTAGCAATATTGTGAGGAATTTCACACCCATCAATTGGAGTTTGTGGTTTTTGATAATTTGATTCATATATTTTTTCATTTCTGGGGAACCATTACTGGGATAATATGGGTAAGATGAAATATATATTTGTAGCCCTATTTTATATAATTAGAAGACTAGGAATAGTGGAATATTAGTTGAACTTTACATATTAACTGAGATCCATACGTGACATGTTTGATGGTTCCTAGATATTGAAGAATTGATTTGATCCTTCCCATGTTATTTAATTGTATAATTTTTATCTCGAGTCTATTATCAATGTGATTGAGAACCTATTTTAGAATATGGATTGATGATAAAAAAAATATCATGGTAAAACTAATTCTTCGGTCCATCTACCATGGTAGTTAAAATAGGATATCCATGAGATGTGGGAGCATGAATTATTGATGAGTTAGGGGTGGATGTATCTTTTTGTGACTCCGTGATCGTGAGGAAATTTTAGGGTAACATTGAATTAATGGTGGCATATTTTAACACCATGTTCTCTTCCATGAGTTATTGTTTGTCTTTTGTTTGTGGTTTCCCTTTTTTTTTGGGTGCACAATTGGATTATCTATAATAGATATATTTTTATCATATAAATGAAATAATGTTCAGGTATATATGTTTTTTAGAAATAATATAGTCAGGGTAAGAATGTTAAAATGGATTTAGAGTCCTCTCTTTGTGAGTATATTTCAATAATAATTTTTTTGGTGGGTTTATACATCAAATAGTGCAGAGTACTACATGATGGAAACATTCATATAGTTAGTGGGTTAGTGGATGTGAATATGTTATAGGGATGATTCAATTAATCTCATCTACTGTGTGAAAATTTTACATTTAGTGAAACTTATAATTGACATGAAATCATCAATTGGGTTTTAATTTGATCTTAAGAGACATTGTGAATAGGTTTTCCAATATAACCCTATTATGGGTTTTGCTGACCTACAAGATGTGAATTGAATTTACATTGTGAATTCCTTAGGTCCATAATTTTTAAACACTCTACATGTTTGAATATTTTTTCTTTTAGCGCATAGGTTTTACAATATAACCCTATTATGAGTATCGATGACCTACAAACATTATTATCCCATCATTATAGATTTCATTTCTATGGTGGTGGAACCACATATCATCGGTATGAATACATTATGCTTCTTTATATTCTATGTTCATGGATATAGTGTTTTCTCTGTTTGTGTTTCACATTTGTGGTGGATTGGTCTTTTTATTTATCACCACAATTGTTTTATTGTTCTTTTTCATTCAATTGTAGATTCATGGTATTTCGAACATTATTGTCGATGGATGTTAGGTTTACATCATTCTTCGGATTTTCGTATCTATTAAACTGGTTAAAAATAATGAATTTATATATTTTCTTGTCTACCCTTTAGATTTTTTATTAAAATGGAGTTTCTTTTGTGGTGATAGTTTTTAATAAAATCTGAATATGGATTTTTGAAATTTTTCTAGGAAATAATATATCACAATGGGAACATTGAGTGCATCTAGTTATGTATATTAGTGACACTGGTTTGTGTTGAACTAATAGGGGTAACATTTTTAACATTGAAATAGTATGTAATGACTCAACATTATTCAGATCCAACATGTTACTTATTTATGATTATTTTTGTCTAGTAAATATTCTCATTAAATAGGTCCCAAATGGTCTTCTTTGTATTTTATACATGGTTTATCAATGATGTTTTATTTTATGGATATTTTATCATATATTTGGTTTATATAATATCATTTATAACAGATATATTCATAGAGGTTTTCAATATGGAATGCATTTATGGGATATATGGATTTTTTAAAATGGGTTTATTTATAAAAATTCATTAAATTATGAATTTTGATCTAATTTTATAACTTATGAATTATTGATATTAAAACATGAATAGATTATTTTGGGATATACACCATAATTTATTCTCACACCTTACCTTTTTAATATGGGAAATTGTAGATGTTTTTTAACGGACCTAGGTACATGAATGGGCATTCTGTATCATGTCAGCATCCCAATTCATTAGTTCCTCTGTATATGGATTGTTTGGAGGTGACAATTAATCTCATGGAGCCGTGTTGGTCTTATATTGTCATATTCTTGTGGTTCTGTGCTATGGAATGAAATTATATGTATCATTTTTATTTATTCAATGTTTATATGATGTGCAATTTTTATATTCCTTATTCTATTTAAATTCACGACTTTTTTCTATTTTCTTTTATTTACATCACTAGGTTACTAAAGGCTCCTATGGAATGTTTAGTTGAGATAGGTTGGTCCATTATAACATATCCACGAACCCTATCTATAATATAGAAATTGTTTTTCATCATTTATAATCATTATATATATATTTGTGTTTGTGTGTTTATGTATGGATATTAACTATTTTTTCCACATTCAACCTTAGTTCTATGTAATACATATCTCATTGAATTTGTTTTTGAAAAGTGGTTTTGGTATCTAAAGAAATTACAAATTTCATAACTACAAAATCGTATATTATTCTATATTAGATGTTAGATTATCATTTAAAAATCAATAATTTCATTCCATTGTAGCTTTAGTAATAAATCATGTAGATGATATCATCGATGTTCATATTTCTATTATTTTTTTATGTATAAAAGGTGTTTTATAATTAACAAATTAAATTTTTATATAACAATAGAAGAATAGAAAACAAATAATTATTTATACAGAGAATATTTTAATTGAAAATAATTTCACATAGTCATCCCAGATATAAATGCATAACATTGTTTAAGTAGGTGGTTGAACTGAATGAAACATGAACCTACCATGATTAATTGATGATCGTGAGTTTTTTTAGTTTAAATATATGTAATTGAAACATAATTGTCTTATTGATTTTTTATTAAAGTGAAATATTTATGTTTTAAATCTATAAAATGACTGGATAATTTTTATAATGTGATAAATTATAATGGAGAGATAATTTCCCTCATAGTTCACTAGTTTTAAACGAATGAATTAATTAGAATAATGTTTTTATCGTATCATTAATCATATATAAATTTTTATAAATTAATATTAAATAATATTTTAAACAAAATATTTTTCCTTTTAACCCATTATCTTGACTATTCATGTAATAAAGTGATGAAAATATAAACTGAAATCCATAATTCCTTGGTGGTGGGTTTCCACATGTATGCTTAGATGATGATTTCATTTTCAATGTAATGGGGAAAGTAGAAATTTGGTATATTTATTTATACAAATAAAAATGAGAAAAATATAATTATTATTATTTAAATTCAACTTTTAGTATATCATTCTATGATGTTGAAGGAAAACAGAGTGCATTTCAACAGTGATGTAGTTTTCCATTCAACACTTGAATCATAGTTTCATTTTACAGAATAGTAATGGGAAAATATGATTAAATTTTTTTATTATAGAATAATAAAATTATTTATACAAATAATATGGATATTAGTACATAGGTACTATAAAGTTATTATTTTAAATAAAAAATATTAATGTCAAATATTTTGTAAAAATAGTTACTTAGTTTGAGAAAATTGAGTTGTTCTTTGGAGGTCTATTAGAAATGGAAAATATTACCAAATATTTTTTGAGTATAAGATTATGATAGTGAAATTTTATTATATATTTATTTAAATGTATATGGTATTTGAAGGTAAATTTATTTTTAGGATTTACATGAAGGGGTGGTGAGAGGGATCTTTAAAAACTGCTGACCAAGGATATTCATTAATGATTTCAACATAATAGAATCACAAGCATGATAGACATTTTACATGACTCATAAATTGAGAAATATTAGTGTAGAGACGATATATGGTTAATCAAAACCTCATCAATCAATTAAATATATGTTTTTGAAAATTTCTATTCACTTTAACCCTATAAATATTACTTTATCATTTTAAACATTAATTAGGGTAATTTTTTTAAATACCGTTATTTTTTCTTTTATGATCTATGCTAATTTGTTGTTCTTTTAATAATTTTATCACAATTATTTAAAATTTGAAATCAATTTCGTTAAATATATGTTATAAAAATGTTAAAAACTTTTAATATAATAATGTATAATGTATCAAATAAATTTTTTCAGAAAATATTACGTATATTATAAATTATAAAAATTATTACTATGAATTATGGAAAATTTTTTTCTGAAAAAAATGATAATGTCACATATAAAATATAGTTATTTTTTACAGAAAATATTCATGAATATCAAATTAATTGCTATATAATAGTATTTTCATAATAGTATTTTTCTTAGTAAATATAGTTCCTCACTAATATGTTTAAATCATATTTTTAATAAAACTTATAAATATAAATCTTTAGAAAATATTATAATAATGAATCAGAAATAAAATTATCATTTTATAAAATTAATTTTATAAAATCTAAAAAATAATATTTTAAATACAAGTGTATGATATCATGAATATATATTTATTAAATTTTTTTTATATTATCAAACATTTTCATTCATATTTCCTTATATTTTGAAATTGTTATAGTATAAACTTATTATTTGTAGCAAATTAATTTAAACATCATTAATCATTTGATATGTAGAATATAAATACATATCTCAAAAAACAGAAAATATTCGGAAAATAAAATTCTATGTATAAAATTATCACATTAAATAATTTTATTTCTACCAATTAAAATTCAATTAAATTTAATGTATACTATATTTTTATTCTGTAAATTTACTATAACTAGGTTTATACAATTAATTAATGCTAATTAAATAACTATGTTTTGAATCTATAATCATATCTTGGTTTTGTTTATGTTCAGGGTTTCATGTGAAATAGATGTTGTAAAAATGATCTCATTTAATGGAATTCATATATTAATATATTAGGGTGTTATATTTACAACCCTTAAATATTATAATTCTGCAGATAATATAATATTAATTTTTATATGGAACTTATAAATTACCATATAGTACTAAATTATCATGTGTTTATTTAATGTGTGAAATGAGATTTATATAAATTAAATATTATTCTGATCACTTAATAAATGGTTTTAAACTATTCATAATTTGACAAAGAATATTAAAAATTTTATAAGAACTAAATCCATAAGGAATAACATTGAAAAAATTGAAAATTATTTATATGATAATCATACCACTAGGGGGTTTTAATTATAGAACAATATCTTATTGTTCCAAAAATAATTCCTGACATTGGAAACTAGAAAATCAAGAGAAAAATCTAATTATCTGATATATTAGTAGCAGTTTCTTAGGATTTTTCTTATTCACATGGTTGCTGCTGACTATCTCCTTTATTGACCCCAAGATTGGGACAATGGTATGTATAATTTGTAACAATATTTAAATTTAAGTAATCATTTTTTATCTTCTCTCTTTTTCATATACCTATGATTTTGATGACCTTCATTTACATACTTATAGAACATACCATTCTATTTAAGATAATTTCTACAATTATTCTTTATAGACATTTTACATGTAAAAATTTAAATACTTTTTCATTCATCTTCTATTTCACTCAGATTTCTAAAGGATGTGGTTTTCACATTTTTTATTTCAATAATATTGAAATAATAAATAATAAATCATCAATGTTGGTTTGGAATAATAGAACCATTTCTCATTATATCCCTTATCATGATACTTTTTTAATAGTGAAAATTTTCACATTGTTCATGACATCCATCAATAATGTTATTATTTGGATCATTAACTATTACTAACACCAAAGGAGTTCACATGAGTATTTATCATTATAATAGAATTTTCTTAAATAACCAATGTAAAATATAACATCTATATTACTCACATTATAAAAATATAATTTAATAATATAATTATTAAAATACTCCTTGTATTATAATATGATCAACACATGTTAAATTGAGTTATTTTCCCTCATATGTATTACAATAAACATAAAAAAATCCAAAAATAACATGAAAATAAATAAATCATTACAATCAAAAAAATCATTTAAATCAAAATTAAAAATATATCTTATCACATATCTATAAATTCACGTATTAATTAAAATGTACCATAACATATGAATCTTTATATTTTAATATAAGTTATCTATAGTTGGTTTCCACATAATTTATATAACCTAAATATATTCAAATCCCTGAAAATGCTTCCTAATCGAAATTTGAAATAATAGATGCATATCCCCATGAATATTTAAAACATAGTAGTCTAGTTTATACTCGTTCACACACTCTAAGTGATGATCAATTTAACATCCAATCCAAAAATTTCAAGGGTATTACCCCTAGGAACATATGTTTCATTTCCAGAATCTACCCGTAGTATCCATAAATGGATGTAATATTTTATTGAACCAAAAAGTAATTACATTACCAAAAAATCAATATTTTTACATATAAAAATATTTATCTCCTATACATGTCAATAGATATTTCTCTACATTCCCCTTATGCTAATCCTAAAATGAAAAGTACATTATTATATTAACATTAAATCACATACAATCATAAAGGATTATTTATATAACATTCATAAGTATATCATTGAAGATAGGATGGGGGAGTGCTCTCGACGCGCACTCTCGGCACTCTCGGCACTCTCGGCTGATACCTAACCCTAGGTCGTGATTTGTTTGTGTTTCTTGGCTTCTTCGGATATGGCAAGCTTCGATCCTGCTTGGGAGACCGGATCTGTGAACGAGCTGGTCCTCAATAACCCTAAGGATTCCAATCCTCCGCAACAGAAGCTAGCGCCTGAAGGGACTTCAAATGGACTCTCCTTTGTGGAAGTGGCTAAAGCACCAGGGAAAGAGCCCCGCATGCGAGATACGGTTGAGGTTGGTCAGAATAACTTTTCTTTTTCTAATTTCAAGGATACGCATGCAGGGATTAGGAAGAAGGGTTCGATAGCACATGTAAAAGCTGATGGCGATGCGGTTGCTGAGAGATTGAAGTTAGGGGATCATTCCATCATTGCTAGGCTGATTTTGCCAAAGGGCTCGCAGCCCTGGAGGTTAGATTATCTCAAATCTCGATTAACTAATATCTGGGGCTTTGATGCCTGGAACTGCGTCTCTTTGGGTAAGGGATTTTATCATTTGCTGTTTCCTTCTGAGGAGCTTAAATTGAGAGTCTGGGGGTTTGGCTCCATTTCTTTCAAGCCTGGGGCATTGCATATACGTGAGTGGGATAGATCTTTTAATCCTTTGGAGATGGGTAGATCGGTTGCACAAGTTTGGATCAAAATCTTTGGTTTAAACTGGCTTCTTTGGCATCCCAGGATCCTATATGACATCTCGCTAGCTATTGGAGTACCCATTAGAATGGATAAAGAAACTGAATTGGCCAGATATGGGCATTTTGCCAGATGTTTAGTTGAGGTAGATCTTTCATCTACCTTAATAGATAAAATATTTTTATCTACTGATGAGGAGGAAATTAGCTTGAGGATTGAGTATGAAAGCCTGCCCAAATACTGTTTCGATTGCAGAGTATTAGGACATGACTCCTCTAATTGTAGGAAGACTCTTTATTGCTCAAATTGTTCTGTGAAGGGGCACGATCTTAACTCATGCCCCAATCTGAAAGACATGCCACTTGAACAGAAAAAGATTTCTTCACCCAAGAAATCTTCTGGCTTGACTGTTCAAAGCTGTTCCACAGTGCCACTTCCCAAAAAATCATGGGCGGCCATTGTAGAAGAAGGTCCTTCTGATCTCCCAGAATTGCAGCCTTATTGTACTGGTGATGTGGATCAGACACAAAACACCAACTCTGATAAAATGCATAAAATTGTTTATGTCCCTGCTTCTGTTTCTGGGGTTGACTCTGATTTAAGTTTTCCAGAACAGCCTTTTTTGGCTGACAGAATCCAGGTGTCTTCACTGCCTGGTCCTTCTTTTTCTAAATCTGTTGATGGCACTTATGTTGATTCTACAACTGTTTCATCTGCTGTTTATCATGATCCTGCTGAAAGAATAGAACAGTCTCCTGTTTTGAAGGTTTTGGACTGTTCAGTCCAGAACAGTGTTGCTTTGATGGCTCCCCCTGTTATGAATGTTCTCACAAAAATATGTCCTGATGTTCCTGAACTCCGTAGGGAAACTGGAATGACTGATAGTATTACTGTGTCTACTCATCTAGAGTCATCTGACATGGCTGGAACACCAGATTTATTGATGAAACATCCTGATGTAAAGGTGAGTAAGGATTCAAATACCCCTACTTTGCAGAATGCTTCTCGTGTGCAGGAAACCTTAGGAAAAGAAGATCAGAAAAAGAAAGGCTCTGATGACGAATGGCAACATGCTAGAACTCGAAGCCAAAAGAAGAGAGAAAGGAAAGAGCAAATGAAGAGGATGGAAGAAGCTCAAGTGGACAGCTCTGATGAAGATGTAGAATCGCTCCTACAACAAGCCAGGGAGATTGAGGAAACCTATCGTGGAGGAAGAGGAAGAGGAAGTGGACGTAATAACATCAGCCTTTGGAACGAGATGCGAAATAAAGAACGTATCATTGGGGACAAGCTGAGGAAAAAGCTTGGCGCCCCTGAAAATGGGTGATAAGTTTATCTGTTTCATTCCTTTTTTGTACCTCTTTTGGACTTTCTTTTTAATAATAATCCTGGGCTTTTGCCCTTTAAAAAAAATAAAAATAAAAAAATAAATAAAGGATTATTTATATATTTATAATTTTTAACACCGAAATCATTATAAGAATTAAATTATCCAAAAAATATCCCAATTGTTAATTTTTTCTAAACAATTATTTGATACCAATTTTGGAACCCTAGACACACAATCAATGATTCGATGACATAAAGACATACATTATATATGGATTTTGATATAATTTATTATTTACTAGACAAAGGTAACCCATGGTTACATAAGTTAATGAGAATAATCCATTATATACATTCCAAATAAAAATAAGGTTTAGATATATAGTGAATTTCATGAAATTGTGACAATACAATACCCATGTATTAATCAACATATGGATATGATTGTTTACATAAGAGATAACACATAATCTAACATATGTATAGTTCATATACCATATATTATTAACATAAGTTATCTTAGTAGACATATCATGTAAATTAATTTTCTTCTTAACAAGGATAAATAGAATGATTTGAAACGGCTGATCTTAACACTCAGTATGTGAATAATATGACAAAAATTAGAAAAATCAAAATCAATTCATACGTAATATGGTCGGAATAATTAATCAAAATAATTCCATAATAAATTGAATTGGAGAATAATATATATTCATGATACTATATAAAAACATGTATATTAATAATATTAATTGCATAATGATGGAATTCATAATGATGGACATGAAAATAAAATTTCAAGGCTTTTTTGTAAAGAATTAAATTGATATGGGTAGTGGTATATATGAAAACCCAATATGTTTTGTCTCATGAGACCTATTGGTGCATCAAAGAGATGTATAATTCTAATTTCCACCCATCACTTGTGTAGGTCCAATTCATTCATCATTTGAGTCAACATGAAATTTCATATAATTACCAAAGTATTATCAATATGAATAATGACATGTAATATATATAATAATGAATATATAATGATAATAAAAAATAACTTATCCTAAAAATCAATAGTCATCAAGAATTTCAAAACATTTACACACTTTAATAAAATGGATGAAATAATCATAAGAGATATTCTTGAAGAAGGTGGATAATCTAATAATACATAGCCAAAATTATTATAATCATTTTAATGGGAACAACCAAATAGATAATCCAAAAAGTTTTCTTCATGTAAATAATATATCATTATGTCTAGTGTAACATCATCCAATATAAATTTTATAAAATATGATGTTCACACAATATAGATCAATTTGCATAATACTAATTTAACACGTGAATGAAATGATCATGTTCCATATAGAGAACTAAATTTTTATGTTTTAAAGGAATATATCCCTAGTGTAACAAATGATTCTTAAAATGATGTTTATAAAGATGAAAAATTGCCTTGATAAATAATTTATGAATGATTCCACCAATGAAGGGATGTTGAACTGAATTGTTTGGTACAATGAGTTCATTCCCTCTAAAGATAAATTTATATTACTGTATAAATAGTTAAACGTAAAACATATTTGGTAAAATCCATATTAAAATGAAAATGGATATGAATTAAAAACAACAAATAAAATTTTGGATAATTTTTTACCATTAATGTAAATGACAATGTTATAGGACAATTCAATAAATCATTTTCAAATGATTAATTGAAAACTAATTTAAATGAATTAGTCTTCAGAAAATTAAATTTTATAATAGTTAATTTTATATGAATATAATTGTTTTTTGATAAATTAGTATAGGATGAAATAAAATTTGAATGTTAAACAACACCATGTTTTAATAACATTAAAAATAGTATTATTTAAAAACACACCTTATAAAATTAGTAAAAAACACTATATTAATGAATATATATATTTCCACTAATTTCTATATATATTACCAATAAAACAATATATTTTTGGGAGAGAAAAGTATAATGGATGAAATATGTTTTTGAATAAACAATATAGCTCATTTAAAGGTGATTTGAGCTATCAATATCCATTATAGGAAGGATAATTTTTAAAATTATATATATTGTAACTTTTCTATTATGTGCTTAAAATTTAAATTCATAAAAAATATTATTCAACATAATATAATAAATTGGTAGAAGGTACCTATATTTTAAAACAAAGAGGAATATCATAACACAATTAATAAAAATTAGGTTACCAAAATTTTTATATCTTGGGATAAAATTGTTTTGAATAATTTTATGAATTATAACTAATTTTTAATATTATTTTCCTTGAATAAAAATAATATATTATAAACATTTATCCATCAGTTTTGAATACACTGTTAAATTGAGAAAAATTTATAATATAAATTTGTCTTAATGAATTAATGATTGAAAAAAAGAATCCTCACGACATGAGTAAACTTTTAATAAAACCCACAAAAGAGGGGGCCAATAATTGAACATAAAATACAATAAATAATTGAATTCTCAAGATATAATATTTCAAAATAGATGTTTGTTAAACAAAAAAATTAAATTAGGATTAAAATATCAAACTTGTATCTATGAGTGGAATATGAGATGAAAACCCTTACCATAGTCTTTACATATTCTTCAGATTCACTAATATACTGAATGGTTAAAATATATTCATTATGAACGTATTAATGAAACATAATTTAAATTATAAACATTAATTTCCAAAATTTGTTATAATTACATATATAAGAACTTTTTTTCTTATTTTCAACAATAGTTTTATGTTTTCTTTATCGCAATGAACTATTTTTGTAAGAAAGGTGTACATATATACTATTTTTCCAAAATTAAAATCTATTTTGTCTTTTATTATACATGAATATGAGATTCATTATACATTATAATAAAATAATTACATCACATGGTAAATTTATTTAGATACTTTCCTTAATAAATTGTCATATATATTGTTTTGATGATTCATAAATAATGCATTATCTTTTCCAAATTAATGATTTAAATTATGATATAACTGCACAAAAAAATTAAATATTATTAATATATTAGACCTATTAATTTGATAACATAGTCAAACATGATATAAATTTGATCTATTGTTTATGTGGGTGGTTAAATAAAAAAACATTAATCAACCATTAATAATTGATGATTATGTGGTGTTTTATTTTAAATATAATTATTCAAGAAGAAAAATTCATATATTTGATGTTTATTAGTTTTCTATTTGTATATTCAATACAATTTTAAATATAATATGATTTATATAAAATCATTACTAATAATGAATAGATAATTTTATTCTTAGTTCCCCTACTTTTAACAATTGGATTAATGATATTGTTGTTTTTAAAATATCAATAATCATTTTTAAAATATCTAAAAAATAATAATCATTTCATAAACATCATTTTTATTATTAAATCTATTATCATGACCATCTAGGTAATGAATTTATGAATCTAAAATAAAAAATTAATCATATCGTGGATGTTGTATTCCATATGTACCAATGTATAATGATACAATTTTGCATAAATTTTATAATGTTGACCGATTGATTAAAAAATTGACATCCATTTTATTTCATTTAATTTATCAAGTTAATTAAAAATAATTTTCTAATATATATATACATAGTGTGTTATAAAAACTATTATGAAAATATTACTTATTATAAAAATATAAAATATGGGTATTTAAATAGATTTTTTTAAACTATAATTTCACATATAAATTTTTTTTTGGATATATAAAATTGAATCATTAATTTTTTATTCATAATTATATACAAATAAATTCATAAAAGGAATGTTTTTTTATAAATATAATATTTTCACAATTTAAGCAAACTTATTTTTAGATAAAAAATTTTATGATATGATTTTTAATTTGATGAATTAAAATTTAATTTTCCATTCTTAAAATTCATTTTTTTATATTTATAAACAAAATTTTAAACTAAAATATATAGATGTTATGGAAAACATATTTCATAAGAAAATATATATTTTGAATATTATCCCCTCTCATTTGTATTTCCTTTTATTAGCTTATGAAATTTGTATTAACTAAAAATTTATATAAAATATATTTTATGATCTTTGATACCATGATTCTTAAAATAGAAATACAAATATAATAAGAAGTTAATGTTTAGAAAAAATAATTTGGAATCATAGAATTATGGTTTTAAACATTGTGTCTGTAATAAGTAAACATCATTTGTACAGAAATTATTCTTATTTTCATTTTATATATATTTTATAAAGTTGTTTATTATATTTAACCACTATTATTCAATGTATTTTTTTTACCGTATAAGAATAAGAATTTTTATTTTATTTTTTCAATTAATGGTGAAGAAATATATCGAACAAAATTTAATTATTTAATTGAAGTTATATATTAAAATAATTTGGTGTCACAAAAAAATAGGAGGGGAAGTCATCAATATAATTGTATGGTATGAATTTTCCTTGGAGGATATCACCCCCATGAATAACAAGGCTCGTTATTGAGTAGGATGTTAATAATGAAAATCCAGACAGATGTAGAATCAAGAATGAAGAAAAAAAATTTCTACTGCTTTCTAGTATTGTGGTAAGAATTTAATGAAATAGATTTTATTCATGGTTCTATTATTCATTAACAATATTGATGTAAGATACAATGGGTATTTTTTTCATTTAAATTTTAGATAAAATATCTTAATATAAAATATGTAAATAGTTCTTCCCCATAAACGTCTTCTAAAAATATGTTTCTGATTTTGAAAATATTTATTGTAAAATTAGTTTGTAATGTCACAGCGATGTGGTGTCCATGAAAAATATTGAAGGATATGTTCCCTATGATTTCAAAGTAATGGTATACCAAAATAAAAATAATATCCTATCATGTGATGATTCTTATATTTCATAGAATTTCATTAATGATTTCATAGTTTTTTTGAAAAATAAATTGAAATCATATAAATAATTAGTGTAATCATAAAAAACTACATGGGATATATTAGTGAATTTGGATTCAAAATATAATGAACGAAATGATATGATGTTATATACAAGTGGAAACATGATGACCAAGAATACTGAGTTATAAAATCTTTTCGACACACTCAGGATATTTAATTGAATAAAGAATACAATATAATAGATAAGAGTCAGAAAAATAAGATTCAAAATAAATCTTCACAAACCAATAATGGAAGAAATGAGTGGACAATTTTGTGAGAATGCTCTCTTCATTATATCCGAGACACACAAAGGATTATCGTTCTCTTATAACTTTTGATGTGTTTGGAACTAACATAATAGATATTAAGGCTAAATCAAGTAATATATACAGACTATTAAATATGAAAAATGATATTCCAATGTAGTGTCATAGAAATTTAATAATCCACGATAATGAATAATAATGCATCTATTTAGGGGGTTAAAGTCTGAAAAAAAATTATATTCACTTATATATAGTAAATGGAATATTATGGGACAACATAAAAAATTTAAGGTTCATTTACTGAGATTACACTTATAGCCCTTATTTATGATAAAAAAATTAAGGGGGTTAATTTTTCAAAATAAATGAATAATGGAATGTTATATTAGTTGTATATGAAATGATTTAGAAGGAATGTTGTGATTTTTATATGCTACATGTTTTTTGACATGATTTTTTTATTAATCCCCTGTATGATAAAAAAGAGATAATAATAATAATAATATATCAAGAAGTGTAGTTTATGGATGTAATTAACATAATTTTTTATATCTCTTTTTTTACACTAAGACAACCCACATTAACATCGTGTAGAATAATCAATGCCTCCTATATAAAAAAGTAGATGATACAACACTTCAATTATTTAAAAATGGATAGAAGGGAATGAGCGTTCTCTAATAATAATAAAAATAGTTGAGAATATCCTTGAATTGATATATAAGTATTATTATAAATAAGTGGGATATGATTAATTACATAGAGAACACCTATTTATATATAGTAATTATGGTATTTTCAAAACATTTGTGGGTATTGTATTTAAAATGTATGTATTACAGTAATTTTCAATTGTTTCTATATGTGTATAGTATAATAATGATGATTCTTTTTGTATTCTTTTAAATTTAACTCAATGAAATGGATTGATTTTTTTATAAATAATACTTGGAAATATATAATATGGTTATGGTAGGACTATTATATATAGAAATGGATTTTGGAGGATAATTCTTGAATAAAATCAATTGAGAAACGGAAGACAATACACATTAGAAATTAGGATATTTATTGAGCTAATATTAAAAATAATAAAATAAAATAACTTTTTAATGATGGATAATGTTTTATAAGATTTTTTTGTGTATTTATGATATTTAAAAACGAATAATTCATATAAGAAGGAGTTGAATTTGATTTGAGTATTAAACTATACAAAAGAAGGTAATGGATAATACAATGTAGTTTATTATGAACTATATAAAATTTTCATATATAAATGATTACATGTAAGAAAATATAGTGATATTTTTTAATCTGTATATGAAAAATATGATGTATTGCAAAATCATGTGATGTTGGTGAATCTTTTTAAGGGAATGAAACAATGTAGGATAAGTAAAAAATATCACATAAAAAATAATAATAGAGGAAGTAAATAAGTAATATCCAAATACTCTAGCATAGTCGAAGTGAAACAAGTAGGTTAATTCAATCCTCATTTGTGATTCACATAGGCATTTTTTAAATAATATAAATGATATTATCCTTATATACTAGGTGATACTTTTAGAATATGGAAATCTAAAAAATGGGTCTTCAACATGAAAGAGAAATATGTGTTCCTTTACTTGGTGATCTCAAATTATTTTGATAAATCATGATTTGAGGAGTTACTAATATTGACATATTTAATAATATTGATATAATTAACCTCTTTAGTCTTCATGAGGATTAAAGGAATAATTGAATGAGTGTGTGGTGTAAATATCAAATCTATAAACTAATTAGAATATAATTACATTTCAAATGATGAAAATCATCATGGAGTTTCTAAATATGGATTGAAACTAGGTATGAACAATACTCATAATTATAAATATATACATTATATGAAAGATGAATCTATAGAATATTTAATTAATTTTGAATTCACATGCCTTATGAAGAGTGAATTATTATAGTAAAACACATCAACTATCTTAGTGAGAATTGGGTGAGCCAATCCAAGATATCCCTATATGAGAAATACATGATTATTCATAGTGGATATGGGTTAACCATATGTCACTGGTCCTGGAAGAAGGATCGAGGCCATCACTACATTTTGTTTTATTGATTAAGTACATAAGAAAGTATAATCTTAAAGGTTCTTTGGGATTGGTAACTGTGAAGAGGGAGTAATTTATACCAGGGATTCAATACAGAGAGTAAACAAGATTAAAATTAGGGGTATAACTTGTTGCTGAAGAGTCTTTGGGCAACATGGTATAACTAGTTTAGTTGGAGATGATGATTTGTGTCTACAACCAACCATATTCATAAAGACTCGTGATACATCTGTAATTGATAATAAGATTGTATTATAGAATCCATGTCTAGGAGAATAACCAATATAGAAACTAGAAAACCATTCAAATGAAAATTAAAAATATAGTGTTCTACTATATTTATTATTACACACTAGGGATGGTTGTGATAAATCATCCATTGACCAATGAAATGTTCATGATGTTTGGTCAAAAAGAAATAAATAATAAAACAAAATATATCATTGATTCACCATCACCCCTTTTCAATGATCCTATTAACTCTAGACTAACATATTTTTAAAAAATATATTCAAACAACTATTTATATTTAAAAACATAAATTTTTAAAAATTAGATATGTATATAATTTATCTTATTAATAAAACAAATTTGTACATATATTCAAATATTCTTAAAGAACTATTGTATATGGTACCTATATATACCTCTACATATGTGTAGAATACCATTAAATGATATAATATATTACTAATATCAATCGCTGATAAATCCCTAATTACTAAAAATATTTAAATAGATAAATTATTAATTAAGAGAACCACAAATCAACTCACCACCGAAAAATAAATTAATAAAAATCCTCTTGAAAATTATCAATTTTTTAAAACCCATTTCCTCTTTCTAAATCATCAAAAAAATTCATCATGTAAAATTGAAATTAATTACTTGTATGGAAGTATAAATTAGTGAAATACCCACAAAACTTAATTTATAAATTAAAAAATACTTAAAAACCTTTGGAAGCACATATATTTAAATTCAATTGAAACAAAGCAGTTTATATAAATAAAAACTTATTAATAATCCCTAATAATTTTTAATAAATTTTACAATATCACAACAATAAAAAACATATATGGAATGTGATAATATGTTGGAATGCCTCAAAAAATTAATGGAGGATTCCATTAAATTCCAATAAAACATAATAAAAATTTAACCAAAATTATTTTAAATAAAAAAAACAACATTGGATTCATCCTAGGATGATCAATGGTGATATATAAGTGAAAAAACCAATAAAAATATAAAAAAATAATTAAATTGAGAATTAAAAACTTCTAGTGAATATTTCACATTAAATCAAGACAAATAGTGGGTATATGAGGGAGATGATATGAGGAGGTGGTACACAAGTAATCCCACATTGTGGATACTAAATTATTAGTGATTTCATGGGGATAGGATTAGTGTTTTAATTTATTTTAATGAGGTAATATTGGGAATTAAAAAAATTAAAAACTAATCATCTCACACGATCATCACATGATTTGAAAAAACAATATGTTTACTGCACAGACATTAATGGGATTAAAAAAGAACCCAAAATATAGATCATTTCATTTGGATGTATGTTCTTGAATAAATTTTTTTTACAAAAAAAATACCTGAATCATAAGGCCGCTCCATGTTTAGAAATATCTATTCAATATTACAAAGACTCATACTATTTATAAAATAAAAAATTATTTTACTTAAAAATGATGGTGGGTATTAACACCAAAAAAATATATAGATTTTGTAAATATGATTTATTTTGTTACAATAATTCATACCATAATAATTTCTAGCCCCCAATGAAATCACAGTCGAATAGGAGACCCCAATTAGAATCTAAACAAGATAGGAAGGAAAAAACAGATCATGATCTATGGTATATAAATTAAATTTAAACCAAAATTCTAAAAGTTCCACCAAAATATCATAAAATACATACATATTTGATGAACAACTCACATCATATCACCATCTATGAACTATGAAATAGAGACATGTTTTGATTCATTTAACCCTTTATAAATTTCCATGGGATATAGGTTCAATAAAATAAGAATATAAAAAAAATAGCATTACTAAATGTGATGATAATTTCCAATGATGAGAACCCAAATAATCACTTGAGAAAAAAATCTCTAATTCACATGGAAATCCATCTCATGATACATTCACCACATGAAACACCCCAAGTATAAATATCCCAAAGTATTACATCAAAATTTAAAAAAACGATCATTAATATACAATGTGATGGATAATGATAAACCTCAAAATAATCCCAACTGATTATAATATAACCAATATTCTAAAATAGTCATCTCAAAACCATCAATATTAGAAAATTTAAAAGAAGGAAGAAACGGATAATATTCCTATTCAAATATCATGTTTTTAGAAATTTATTTTACGAAAAAATATGGCATAACCTAAGGCCTCATACCCATAATATTGTGTCATGATTATCCCCCCATTTCATATAGATTAATTTTTGTACATCGCCTCAATTGGTTCTCTATCATCCCTTGGTACCCAAAGAATACCCATGGTCTTCCTGTATAATAATTGTATCAAAACTAATCATTACCAAATAGAGGAGTTATAAAATACCATATGAATGACTCCGTGAAATAATATCTATAAATCCTCAATGAACCATAGTAATCCACTTAAAATGACTTCAATTATTAACAATATAAATTTATTTTTTTGAGAGACTCATTTCCTAATACAATAATATGAGATGATCTCCATGAAATGATAATTCTCATGATCATTATATAGAAATGGGTTGAAATAACATGGAAGAAAACAAGAATCAATCCAACCATTTCAAAAACAAATATCACTATTATCCCAATACAAATTTCAATTCAAAATAACACCATTATTGATTGAATCATAAAATGATACCCAAACGAGCCTCACATAAATAAATAAAATTTACCCCATTTTATTATTTTTGAAAACAAAAATTATAATTTTACAATATTAAATATTTGTATAAATTTTTTGTTATTAAAACCATTCCTCCTTATTAAAAACATATTAAAATTTTGAAAAATAAAATTCCATATTTAGTTTATTTAAAAAACCTCTATAATGGTTTCAATACTACGTCTCTTATTCAAAACTGAAATCATATTTATTACCCTTAGTGCTCCGACAAAAAATTCTAATATATTCTCCCACATAAATAATAATGTAAATGTAAAATATAATTTTAATGTTTGATGTTCAATACCCACATTTACTAAATATATAACTGGGTTTCACTGGATTATTGAATATGATATTTTCAAAACCCCTAAAAAATATCATAATGAACATTTCCAATAAATATATTTTAATCATAACTTGAAAACCATTTCAAAATCACATAATGTTGTTTAAATCATTATAAATCAACTGAAAATAGTTATAATTATCAAAAATATATCTTTTACAAATTAAAACCAATAACAATACTATATGTTAGTATCACACAACATATTTCCAAGCCTTATGGGACAACTAACTATCCATGAATTGGTCACATGAATCAGTGGACCAATATTCAATCAAATTTATATAATGGTGGTTAAAAATATCCATTATTACGGAATGCACACAAATTTATAAGATGTATATTCCAATTATGTACAACCAACTCAAATCTCAATTAATCTCAACAAACATATAATACATATACCGAAAATAGAGAACACCAACAACCAAATAAATAAATAATTAATACCCATTATACCATATTAAATCATTGAATAACATGATAATGTGTTTTCTAGACTCTCCACATATTGATCCTTGAAAACCGATGGCCCAACCTCTATATACTAGACTACCCAAAGAACAAATGGATCTATGAATCCTAATAATCATTGGAACCAGGTCTAATATAATTTGTATTTAATTATACCAGATTGAAACAAGAAATGGACCCAATACCAGGTCATCTTTATCCTAATAGGGTTTTATAATCCTCATGGGCTTGCAAAATGCATCAGGGAACAATATTAAAATTATTAGGATTAGATTACATTGAAAATAAATTTATTAATTACTGAATTATTTTTATTAATTCTAGCCTTATAATTGTGTAAGTCGAATACCCGCACCAAAATAAATAATGTAGAGACCCGAAGCTTGACGTACATGGACATTACATTACTTTTTCGGAATAATTAATTCATAACAAAAACAGACACACAAGGACCGTAATAGTTTAGTGTCTTTGGAAACATGGAATAAAATCTTCTTATCGTGGTGAAAGATCTTCAACATCTCCCAATAAAGATCTTCCCCTATTTTCTTACCTAAAACCTTTCTTTATATCTTAGGGAAAAGAAAACATAAAACGGGTGAGATCAAATGCCCAGTAAGGGTAATCATAGAGAACATAAAACAATCCATAAACATTTGAATGCAAAAACATGAACATAAAATCTAAACATCATAATCTTGAGCAAAGACATGAATCTTGGAAGTACTTAAGGAATATATCATAAGGGAACATCAATCATGATAAAATAGCATGGGAATAAAACATGTAATTGTGGCAAAACATTATGATTTCCATAGTAGCCAAGGCATTGCTACTAGGACCATCTTAGTGGACAAAGTCCGTTTCTGAATCGAGTTCACTCCTCGTTTCAGTCCTGTAACACTGAACCGGATTAACTTACCATTCCAGCCATGACTATCACATGAGATATAAATCTTTACCCAATTCATTGGAGGGAGATATATGTCCCACACATCTCATAATGAAATCATTCTTATTGTGCCACAAAATAAACATGAAACATTAATCATAACCCATAGAATAAAATGGTTTTCATAAACATCATCCCATCATCACATAATCCATATAAAACAAATGGATATATCAACATAAGAAAAGTGAAACCATATAAATCATAGGGAAATTATACTGGAAACATACACATATAAAATAATGTCATCTTAGAAGGAAAAATGGTTTTGATAAAACACTTGAAAAGAATTCTTGAGAAAAATATCTTTTCTTCTTCAAAATCTATTTCTTTTCACAAAATGTCATGCAATTTTAAAAGAAATAGATTTTCTTGAAAATAGTCATGATTTATTTTGGAGTAAGCTTCAGGAAAATAAGGCTTTATAAAACCGTAAAAATCATTTCATGCCGTATAATTTTAAAAAACATTTTTCTCATACTTTTGTCAAAAAAGTCAAAAAGTACCTCGAAACGTAAAAAAAGAGAGATTCCTTACATATAATGTAGTAAAAGGAAAAATGGGTAAAAAGTAAATTAAACATAAATAAAAACACTTTTATAAAACATGGACTTGGATGATAACAATATCCCCAGTAATTACTTACGAATAAAAAATCTCGGATAAGAACAAGATTGGAAAAGTTATCCCTTACCTTAGGTCCGATATGATTCGTATGGTTCTGAACCTCATGTATAATGATTTAAATAATGTCATTGACTTATTATAGAATCATATTCATTTTTATGATATCATATACGGTTCACTTATGACTTTATATTGCCCATTATTTTGTAAATTAATGTTAAAGTAGCGTTTCGGGTAAAATCATCTAATTTATCGTACGTGTTTGGAATTGTTGTTCATGATGTTATTATTACTTATATCATGATTTAATTACTTCCAAAATTTAAATCATGATTTATATATCATATAAATTCATTATATATCCAGAATATACAAGCATTTATAATAGTACATAACATATGGAGATAAGAAATGAAACTGACCGTTCATGGAGACGGTAAGTCGTATGTACGCATGAACGCTACTTTCATTTCTATTTCTTATTTTAATGGAATTAATACATAATTATAAATAGGTATATTATAATTATAGTATAATATCATATATAATATCATTTACCATATCCTTTATAAATCCCAAATAAGGTATTAACGAATCACATCACTTTGAGGGGGCGGTAGTCCGCACTTTCTCAAATGAGATTATCGTATTTAACAACTATGGAAACCATAAAGGCTTGATATAATTGGGAATTAAAGAAGCATAAGAAAGTCATAAACATAATATATATTATATATAAATACAGTTCCATCATAATGGCTACCATGAGAGGCGGTAGAAGAAAATCAAACAATCATCGTTTCGTGAGGCTTTAGTTTGCCATCACAGAATCATTATGTTCTTCATCAATTAGATTGAGGTGTGTGTAAGTGTAGTTATAATACATCTCATAAAAACATCCTAGTATATTTAGGATATTGGTGTTGTTACAAAAGAAAGTATTAAATGGAGTTTAGGTGCTATATAAGTAGAATAAAATAAAACAACTAAAGAGAAACTGTTACCTTTAATTTTGATAACTTCCTTTGGTTTGAATCATAAGGACGTCTTGGAGAGTCCTCTGCCTAATGTAAGGATTCAAGGGGAGTATAGGGATGTAGGGATCTCACTTGGGCAGAGTTTGGAAGATCCAAAAGGCTTTAGAGGTGTGATTAATTGCATAGAAGTGGTCTCCTTTTATAAGGGAGAGGAGGGGCTGTTCAGGAAAGTGTGAAAACATTATTTTATTATAAACTTATCTTCAGTTTAAAGAGGTCCAAAACACATTAATGTCAAATTTAATATGACTAATATTCGAAATAAAATCATCCAATTGTAATTGGAAAGGTTTTGGATGATATTTTAATCATTATAATCTTATTTATTTTAATCATTTATTAACGAGGTAACACTACATCATTATTGTGTCATAAATAATCTAATTCATTTGATGTGTAAAAATTATGATAAAAATACCATGATATATGGAATCTTTTTAGACTTCCAAAAAATATTTATAGTCGAAAATATAACTTATATAACCCCTTATAGAAATTAATTACTAAAAGGTTTTTGTTAAAGTCAATTTTGACTTTACATTAAATTAATTAATCCAAATTGTCATTTACACAACCAAGTGGCTCATTGGGGTCCCAAAATTGGCCCAAGGATGCCCATGGTCAGACACTTCTCATCCAATAAGGTTTGGGCAAGTGTAAAGGTAATTTTGAATTATTATAATATTCTTTTAACCTTGAATTACCCTATTTACCTTTAACCGCAGTAAATAAAAATTATCGTAGTTACAATTCATAATATAAAAAAAATAAAAGTAACCTATTAACATAATTTTGACCAATGGATTCCAAATATGGAATCCATTTTTCAAAATTCAAAACACCTAAGTTGCAGTAATTACTTTAAAATTAATCCCTTTGTTAAGCGAATAGGTTTTAAAAGTTGAAACATTGCCAAATATTGAATTGATTTAACCTATGAATTCAATATAAAATCAATGATAATGAAATAAATTATATTAAATTGTAAACATATATTATTTTTATTATTTAAAACCATTAAATATTATAATTTAACCATATAAATTATTACGATGAAAAAAGTTATTTTTAATTAAAATATAGCGTGTTTTTACTATTCATTAAAATATGAAAGTTATCAGAATAATATGAAAATATTATCCAAAGAAAATTTTTATATCCTGATTCCAAAGAAGAATTTTATTTTGTCAAATTTCAATTATAAACATGTAAAAATCTAGATTTAATGTGGGTGTGCCATCAAAAGGCGGCAAAACTACATTTTTAAAAAAATACTTATTTTACCAAAAAAAATTATTTTGTTCTCATACCATGTTCTAGAAAATGTTTAAGATGAATAATAAGGTCATAAAATTTAAAATTTAGTTCATACTATTTATAACGGCTAGTTCATATTAATATTATAATAATATATCTTTGTTTTGTAAAACCCGGTATTGTGTACAACACACGCTATCGAGGAAAGTCGCAATTGCGTGTAATGCAAGCCAAGTCAGGGTAGCGTGTTGTGCAAGAATCCTTTGTTGTTTCGTATAACATAATCCAACAATATTACATTTATACATTGAATATATATTAATATATATTTAAACACACTCAATGTTGCGTAGAATTACTATTATAAAACGAACATGAAATTGTGTGTAACACGATCCAAGAATAGTGTTGCATATACTAAAAGCTAAAATGGTGTTGCATATAGTACAAGCTAAACATGGTGTGCTGTATAATAGAAGACATCAATGAAATTAAAAGAATATTTATCATAAAAGCTCGGGGTGTTACATTCTACCCCCCTTAAAATGAATCTCGCCCTCGAAATTCATTGGAGTTATTAATCATTTACTATTCATAAAAACCCACATCGTAAAAAGGAATAGAAAAAATTATTTTTAAAAACTAATGTTTGAAATGTAACGATTACCCAAAGTAACTCATCATTGGGTTTCCATATTGGAGAACATAGGATAAAATATGGATATAGAAGAAAAATCTAACCATAAAGTTCTGATGGAGAGTGGTAGAGAACATGGCTATAAAAAAGCCAACAATCACAAAGCCATAAATTTATGATGATATAAGGTACCATCGGATTCATCAGATATAAGACCGCTAGGAAAACATTTTTGGTTTTCAATATCATTTCCATAAAGTTGAAGAATTAAATGAAATAGTTACAAGATATTCATACAATCTCATTATTGTTCGTGAATTGAACAATTTCCACTTCATATCGTAAATAAATAAAGATGAGTTTGTTATTCGTGAAGCGTTAGAAGATCATGTGATAGAATGTTGGGTCATTCCATCTATTTCAAAAAAAAGTTTAGAAAACGTTATATGTCCATCTTATGGTGAGATTAATCGTATATAGTTCCAAAAATTGACTTATACTTTGTTTATAATACAACATAATAAAATAAAACTACTTTCCACAAACTATGGACTTCCTATAGGCCATTGGAATGCGACAAAGGCCAGTCACACTTCAGTTGTGGGTTCGATTCCCACAACCTTATCCAACGCGATGAGTTGTCGCTCATCCTGTAGGTTTTCCTTTTTCTAAAACTACATTACTATAACATCCCATCAATAATATCAAAAAAATTATATCCTTAAACAATACTAACTTATGTCCAACATAATCCATTACAATCTTTAGGCTTATCTAAAATACTTTGGTCCATGCTCATAGTGTAATGAAAATTATTACTTGAAATGTCACATAACAATCACGTTAATGCCATTATTTATCCCCCATATATCATAAGATATATCTTTTTCGTCAAATTACAAACATGTGAATACCTTAATGATGTATTCTCTTGAAGAATTAATACCCATTGAACCTTAGTGAAAACATGACTGTAGTTAAAAGTTAACACTTTCCACATACCAAAAACCTCAAAATTCTATATACTCAAACCATGATATCACTTAGTCATAATATCAATCATGAGCTCATGAATACAATCAATCATCTCATTATATTCTTATCCCTTCATTATGCGCATATCATATGCTTTCCAAAATATTTGAATCACTTCTCATGGCTACCGGTACCATATATTTATCGAATATCTCAATAAACCATTATATAGACATTCCAATGTTCCACAATACTATAAATGAGATTCACAAAATTATCATGGAATCCCTTTACATAAACACATAATCATTCCATCACATCATTGTCATACTCAACATTGCTGATAGTGATCGCATATGACTTCCCTTTGTCCTTTTCCTTAAGAGGTTGCTCATGTTGATCATCATTAATCATGGGATTTGGGTATCTATTAGCATAATTCCCCATTTCCTTGCACATGAATAATTGAAGTGTATGTGGAGCGTTCTATAATGTCTTTTCTCAATTCACATCATTTGAAACCTTTTTCCCATTACTTCGGAACCTAGCTGCTTGATGACCTTCTTTTCCACAATTGAAACATTTTCTAGTACCTTTTAGACAATATCCACCATGCTTCTTTCCACACTTTGAGCATAAAGAAACATTCACCTTCTTTTCACCGTTGTTCTAAGATTATTCCTTGAACTCCATCTTTCGTTTATTGTCAAAACCATGAGATGGATGCGTAACACCAACTTCCAGTTCTACCTTGATAGCACAACACACAATTTCTTCATAGCTACTGAAGTCGCTTATAGCTAATGCCCTTAGAAGACTTGGTTTTAAGCCACTAAAAATTAAATAAACTTTACTTTGAGGTTGGATGATAATGCCAGATGCATTACTTGAAAGACTTGTAAAATTCTCTTCATATATACCAACAGATTCATCATCCTTATGCTTAAGCTCAAGAAACTCCGTTTCCATCATTGTTCGAAGAATACAATGGAAGTGCTTACTGAAAAACATGTTCTTGAACTCATCCTATTCCATGGACTAAATTTCATCCCTTTTCCACATATTCGTGATAATATTCCACCATTGACCAGTATCACCTTCCAAATGATATACTTCTAAGATGACTTTATCATGTTTAGAACATTAATGAAATGATAATATCTTTTCAGTGGTACCGATCCATAGTTTAGCAACAAGTGGATCAGAAGACCCACTGATAGAAGGTGGACGTTGCCTCATGAAGGACTCAATAGAATATTGTTCCCTACACTGCTCATTTGTATGTCCAGAATGATTAATAGCTTGTGTAAGTATAACAATAATATTTTTCACTCCATCTCCCATAACATTTGTTTGATCAGGAGGACAATCATTGCATTGTCCATTGCATTGATCAGCACGGCTCCTTCGGGTTCCACTCATCGTCTAAAACCCAAAAAGAATAGTGTGAGAGGAAAAAATCATTCTTGGGAAAAAACACAATAAAGTGGGAGTACCCTAAATATCTAACATCTTAGGATAAATTCTAATATCTTTACCATAGTTCTAGGACTATAACCTATACATATACTTATCCATAGGGACATCCCTAGACATAACATAGAAATATCTCAAGGGATCTGACTAACGTTTTCGCATCCTAGTTTCCAAAGGTTGACTAAACCTTTCCTCTGATACCAACTGTAGAGACCCGAAGCTTGACGTACATGGACAATACATTACTTTTTCGGAATACTTAATACATAACAAAAACAGAAACACAAGGACTGTAATAGTTCAGTGTCTTTGGAAACTCAGAATAAAATCATCTAATCATGGTGAACGATCTTCAACATATCCCAATAATGATATTCCCATTTTTTCATACCTAAAACCATTCTTTATATCATGGGGAAAAGAAAACATAAAAGGGGTGAGCTCAAATGCCCAGTAAGGGTAATCATAGAGAACATAAAATAATCCATAAACATTTGAATGCAAAAACATGAACATAAAATCTAAACATCAAAATCTTGAGCAAAGACATGAATCTTGGAAGTACGAAAGGCATATATCATAAGGGAACATAAATCATGATAAAATATCATGGGAATAAAACATGTAATTGTGTAAAAACATTATGATTTCCATAGTATCCAAGGCATTATTGCCAGGACCATCTAAGTGGACAAAGTCCATTTCTGAATCGAGTTCACTTCTCGTTTAAGTCCTGTAACACTGAACCGGATTAACATACCATTCCAGACATGTCTATCTCATGAGATATAAATATTTACCCAATGAATTGGAGGGAGATATATGTCTCACCCATCACATAATTAAATCATTCTTACTTGTGCAACAAAATAAACATGAAACATTCATCATAACCCAAAGAATAAAATGGGTTTCATAAACATCATCCCATCATCCCATAATCAATATAAAACAAATGGATATATCAACATAAGAAAATATAAACCATGTAAATCATAGGGACATAATTCTTGAAACATACACATATATAATAATTTCATCTTAGATGAAATAATGGTTTTGATAAAACACTTGAAATGAATTCTTGATGAAAATATCCTTTCTTCTTCAAAATCAATTTCTTTTCACAAAACGTCATGCAATTTTAAAAGAAAGAGATTTTTTTGTAAATATTCATGAAATATTTTGGAGGAATCTTCATTAAATAAGGCTTTATAAAACCGTAAAGTTCCTTTCAGGCCGTATAAGTTAAAAAAACTTTCTCCTCAAACTTTTGTAGGAAAAGTCAAAAAGTACCTCGTAACATAAAAAAAAGAAAGACTCCGTACATATCATGTAGTAAAAGACAAAATGGGTAAAAATTACATTAAACATACATAAAAACACTTTTATAAAACATGGACTTGGGTGATAATAATAACCCCAGTAATTACTTACGAATAAACAATCTCGGATAAGAATGAGATTGGAAAAGTAATCCCTTACCATAGGTCTGATATGCTTCCTATGGTTCTAAACCTCCTATATAATGATTAAAATAATGTAATTGACTTATTGCAGAATCATATTCATTGTTATGATATCATATATTGTTCACTTATGACTTTATATTACAGATTCTTTTGAAAATTAATGTTAATGTACTGTTTTGGGTAAAATCATCTTATTTACCGTACGTGTTTGGACTTGTTGTTATTGATTTTATTATTACTTATATCATGATTTACATACTTACAAAATGTAAATAATTATTTATATATCATATAAATTCATTATATATCCATAATATACAAGCTTTTATAATAGTACATAACATATGAAGGTAAGAAATTAAACACACCGTTCATCGAGATAGTAAGCCGTACGTACGCATTAACGCTAATTTCATTTCTATTTCTTATTTTAATGGAATTAAAACATAATGATACATAAGTATATTATAATTTCAGTATAATATCATATATAATATCATTAACCACATCCTTTATACATCCCACATAAGGTATTAACGAATCACATCACTTTGAGGGGGCGGTAGTCCGCACTTCCTCAAATGAGATTATCGTATTTACCGACTTTGGAAACCATAAAGGCTTGATATAAATGAGAAATAAAGAATAATTAGGAAATAATAAAAATAATATATATTATATATAAATACAGTTCCATCATAATGGACACCATGAGAGGCGGTTGGAAAAAATTGAACAATCATCGTTTCGTGAGGCGTTAGTTTTCCACCATAGAAACATTATGTTCTTATTCCATTAGATGGAGGTGTGTTTAAGTTTAGTTATAAACCTTCACATAAAAACATTATAATATATTTAAGATATTTGTGTTGTTACAAAATAAAGGATTAAAAAGTGTTTAGGGGTTGGAGAAGTAGAATAAAAGAAAACAACTTAAGAGAAATTGTTACCTTTAATTTTGGTAGCTTCATTTGGTTTAAACCAAAAGGACTTCTTGGAGAGTCTTATGCCTAATGTAAGGCTTCAAGGGGGAGGAGAGAGATGTATAGAAGTTATTTGGGCAGTGTTTGGACGAACCAAAAGGCTTTAGAGGTGAGAGAAATTGCAAAGATGTGGTCTCCTTTTATAAGGGAGAGGATGAGGTATTTAGAGAAGTGTGAAAACATTATTATATTATAAACTTATCTTTAGTTTCAAAAGGTCCAAAACAAATTAATGTAAAAGATAAAGAGACTCATATTCTAAAAAAAATCATCTAATTGGAATGGTTTTGGATGATATTTTAATCATTATAATCTTATTTATTTAAATCATTTATTAATGAGGTAAACACTACATCATTATCATGTCATAATTAATTTAATTCATTTGATGTATAAAAATTAAGAAAAAAATACCATGTTGTAGGGAATCATTTATTCATTCCATATAATATTAATATTCTATAATATAACTTATATAACCTATTATTAAAATTATTTACTAAAAGATATTTGTTAAAGTCACTTTTGTCTTTACATTAAATTAATTAATCCAAATTGTCATTATCACTACCATGTGGCTCATTGGGGTCCCAAAATCGGCCCAAGAATGCCCATGGTCATCCACTACTCATCCAATAAGGTTAGGACAAATGAAAAGGTAATTTTAAATTATTATAATATTCTTTTAACCTTTAATTACACTATTTACCTTTAACCTCAGTAAATAAAAATTACCGTAGTTAATATTCATAAAAAAATAAAATAAAAGTAACCTATTAAAATAATTTGGACCCACTGATTCCAAATATGGAATCCATTTTTTAAAATTCAAAAGACTGAAGTTTCAGTAATTAATTTAAAATTAATCCCATTGTTAAGCGAATAGTCTTTAAAAGTTAAAACATTGCCAAAGATTGAATTGATTTAACTTATGAATTCAATGTAAAATCAATGATAATGACATAAATAATATTAAATGGTAAAAATATATTATATTTATACTTTAAAACCATTAAATATTATTATTTATCCATATTAGTTATTACGATGAAAAAAGTTGTTTTTATTTAAAATATAGCGTGTTTTTATTATTCATTAAAATATGAAAGTTATCAGAATAATATGAAAATTTTATCCAAAGTAAATTTTTATATCCTGATTCCAAAGAAGAATTTTATTTTTTTAAATTGAACTTATAAATATGTAAAAATTATATTTAATGTGGGTGCACAATCAAAAGGCGGCAAAGCTGCATTTTTTGAAAAATACTTATTTTACCTGAAAAATTTATTTTTTTTCTCATACAGTGTTCTAGAAAATGTTTAAGATGAATCATAATGTTATAAAATTAATATTTTAGTTAATAATATTCATAACAGATAGTTCATAATAATATTATAATAATATATCATTATTTAGTAAAACCCGGTATTGCGTACAACACACGCTATCGAGGAAGGTTGCAATTGTGTGTTATGTAAGCCAAGTCAGGGTTGGGTGTTGTGCAAGAATCCTTCGTTGTTTTGTATAACAGAATCAAAACATATTTCATTTATACATTGAATACATATATATATTAACACACTCAATGTTTCGTAGAATGACTATTATAAAACGAACATGAAATTGTGTGTAACATGATCCAAGAATAGCGTTGTATATACTGCAAGATAATACGGTGTTTTGTATATTACAAGCTAAACATGGTGTGTTGTATAATAGAAGACATCATTGAAATTAAAAGAATATTTTTCATAAAATCCTGGGGTGTGACAAATAAGATGAATAACCAAGATAAAAAATTTAAACAAAAAGAAGATATCATATATGTAACAATAAAATATAAAATCACACAATGAACATGCTCCAAATATTATATACATCCAAAAAATTTATATCATTAACCAGAATAATAATATTACACCTCCTACTATGGAACAAAATAAAATAACTACACAGTTGATTCATGTTAAAAGATTAAAATAAATAATGAAATTATTTATTTAATTTTCCAATGTGATGTAAGGTAAATGTATATCCAAACAAAAAATTTAATTCTATGATAACATGATAGTACTAAAAAAGGAAACTCATTGTATAGATTCTGAGTAGTCTTATCTTGTGTAACCTAAAAAACCTAATCTATATATACCCTATAGTAGATTTTTTTCTTTTCATAAAGACACCTAAAATCATACATTCATATATATATAGAATGTAGATTTTATTCATTTACGAAAACTAAATATCCTATTAAACAATTTATTAAATCGTTAATTCATTTTTATTCCAATACAAATAATCACAGGGAAATAAATTATTCCTTACTAATATAATTTTATTTGAAAAAGGAAAATAATATTTAAATACCATTTTAATAAAATACAGGGCATGTGAAACATTCTTTGAAATTCACAATTATTCATTTTACACCAAAATAGTATAAAATTTACATCTTATTATTAAAAATTAAACAATAATATAAATGATAAATAAAAAATCCAAATATAATCTTAGTATAGAGGAATAAAAATTATAACTATATATTGGAATCCAATATCCTTCACAACATAATAAATAAAAATATGTGCTAGACCAATGAAAAAATAATTTGACAAACATAGGCTATGCTCTAACAAATATGTTTTAAAGTTATATAGAATTCTTATAGAAAATTATATGGATAATTAACTATAAAATAAATATAACTCATGCCTATCAAGGATAGGAAAATAAGACTGTAGATATAAACTCATTCCTAAATATAGCTTCACTTTTCCTTTTACCCACAAAAAAATATGGTATCTTTTGTTATAATAAACACAAATAAAATATATCAATCATACAAATAATCAATAATACCCAAAAAATTAAATACAATTTAAACTATATATTTAACCAAGAAAATATTTTTTTAAATTATAATTAACAATAAAACAAAATTATTTAATCTATTTTAATTGCAATTGTTATGACCAAATTATTTTGAATTGAAAATAAAATCATTTCAAATCACCTCTTTGATAAAATTTTTGAAAAACCAAAATTCCAATAGTAGATAAAATTTAAATGAATCTTTTAAATTTTATACATGTTTTTATTTTAATATATATATATACACACTTTAAAATAGTCATATTAACATATTAAAATGTCAATATGTGAACATTTTCATATATATACCTAAACATATGTCTGTTCCCACTAATAATAATATAAAATATCTCAAAGTAAATTATAAATAAATCACCATGCGAAAAAAAATGAAAATATTAAAATTAAAAATGTATAGAATCCAAAATCACTTTACCACTTAAACAAACAATGAATTGAGTAAATTCACAAAAATAATTAACAATAATTTTTTTATACAATTCCATTATATATGTTTTTTAAAATATTTTATCTGGAAAAATTAAAATTTATTACACGAATGGAGATATAAAGGAGGGAATAATACCTAATAGAAAATTTAAAAACCAATGTAATCCATTTAAAATCCTTTAGAAACTAAAAAATTCATTCTATTGATCTGAAGTATAATTTATTAACTTAAATTAACAAAATTTTAAACTAAAACAATATATACTAAATTCTATAAAATGGAAGGCATGATAATTGCTAACTAAAAAGTGTGATGATGTAGAAAATACTCCACCTATATAATGAATAGGTTTTCAATAACCCATCTCATAACATATAAAAAATAGTCTAAATTATATAATTACCAAAATAAGAACCTAGGGTTCAATCCATCATGATTTGTGATGAGAGAGGGGTGAAAAAAGGGAAAATAATAAGAATATTATGTTTCAAGGATGGAATCACTATCCGTGAAGATATCCCATGAAATATTGTGAGACAATGATGATATATGGGATAAGAGGGAAAATGGGGAACATGAGGGATCCTCTATTATGTTTCATGTGTGTTATAGGAAGGGAGGGGGATAGGCTGAGTGTTTTAATTTTCATACAAAATGGAGCTTTTGGAATATTGATATTTTAAACTTGATCTCCTCGCACATTATTGTTATGTTTTTCAAACCAATTTTCTAACTATGAACCCTACATTGGGAACATCAAGTAACCAACAAAGATGATTAACATAGTATGAGAAAACTATGTTACATTCATGAAGAAACAGGTCAATAAAAGGATAGTGACCAATATAAACGTCTCTATATACTTATAACTAATGATATTATAACCATATATGAGTCCAAAAAATTATTAAAATATTAAAAAATAAACTGTATCTGCTCTGTAAATTAGTAACCAAGATAAATACAACTAAATAATTATATAATTTGTGGGAAGGAATCAGGGTGTCACATATCATATAATGAGATATTTTATCCCAGAGAGATTAATTCATAGATTGTAGTATAATAACATAATTAAATGTGTTAATTATATTTACTACAGTTATACATCGGGATAATTTAAAATATCATTTGGGAGATAATATATTGAGAATAGTATATAGTTTTCCATTGTAAAATTAATATATATTTAGAGTTGTTATACTAGAAACATGACTATTTTGTACATTTTATTACTATAATATATTGTTTTTCAATATATATTTTAATTCAATATCTATTTTCAATAATTGAATTAGACTATTTTTCTCATCAATTGTATCATTTTATCTCTATACTAAGATTTAATCGATACCGTGCAAATGTTCTTAATGATTTCAAATATAGACTAGATACATCATATATAAAGAAAAGAAATGGTGTATAACTATATGGTGTGTGCTGGGGGTGAATATGAACGGATAAATCATACCATATTGTTCATACACAGTGATATCCATTAAGGATGGTCATGTGGACAATCATACTAATATATATTTCAAGTATTATTTATTTCACTATAATTACACTCTTTGATCATGTGTATTAGTCCCTAGACATGAGATATTTTTTAATATATATCATGAATCATGTACAATTATCTATGGATATGGAATGATGAAAATCAATCTGCCATTATAGGGTATATATTTGACATTCGAGCTTTAATTATTGTATGTATACATATCTGTCAAACCAATTTTTAACATAATACACACAAATTTAATGAATATTTCAATTCAAACAAATATTATCAAAAGATATAATTGAATATGAGTAAAGTAATATAATTTTGAGTTAATAAAGAGAAAATATTAATAAGTGGGATATTTTAGATTATTCGGGAATAATATAATTTTTTGTGAATAATGAAAAATACTAATTATACAAAAAATTGACACTTATATGAAAGTATATTTATAAGAATGACATGAAATTTTATGAACCCTTTTTTCTAGACAATATATATATATATGTTTAATAATTAATAAATATCATTTAAAATTATAATTCTTATCTAATAACTCTTTTCATAGTATTTTGAAAATCTATGTAATGTTTTTTTACAAACCAAAGTTTTTGTTACTTCTCTTGTTATCAAGTAATAAAAATTTGATTTTAGTTTTTTTTGTAAAAGGGAAATAATAATAAGTTGAATATAAATAATACCATTAATTCTATTGGGATTATAAATCTGTTTATTTTCATTTAATATCATTGTTTATAATTAATTGAACATTTTTCTATAAAAAGATGTCATTTCATTTTATGATCATATATTACAATAAATTTCAATCACATTTCATAAATAAATATTTTATAAATGAATAAATATTTTGACTCATAATAATTAATATTATCCAATAAGGTAAAATTATTATTTTTACACTAAATTGTAACTAATATAAACTTTTATCGACATAGTTAAGGGTAAAATGAGTTTAAAAGGATAAAAATAATTGGATGAGGCATAAAAGAACACAAAAAAAGTTGATTAATGTTCTCTAACTTTTTTCATTTTAGATATAAAAATATCATCAATGATTTTATTAAAATTTGTTTCCAATTTATTTCAATAAGTGATACATTATATAATATTCTTCTAAGTATTTTTTTTTTCACCCACATCACATATAATTGGGAACCCCACTCATCTCTTATCTATTCTATATAAACAACATAACTTGAGAAATACATACCTATATACCTTCCAAAATATAATTATTTAGTTATATATGTTCTAGTTTCACAAAAATACATGTTCAATAAGGGTTAAGGTTTATCCCAATGGAGATTACCAAAATTATTTGTATAGGTTTTTGATGAACATTTTCAAGTTCCTTACTACTGAAAGCTCCATTAAATACTCTATAACCATATTAGAAAATAAAATCCCTTTATTTTTCTAATTTATATTTACTTTTTATAATTATATGTCCAATTTATATTTCATTTCAATCGTATATAAATTAAAATATCACTCGTACATTCATGCAATATAAAATATCGCTATATTTTTGTTATTTTTTCATCTATGATTTATTATGATTATTATATATGTGGAATTAATGATCATATATGATATTTATGACAAAATGTTTATAAAAATAAAAAAATCATCATCTACCTTCTTAGACATCCATCTATTGGAAAATGATAACAACACTCATTTAGAAGTGTGGAGTATCAACACTACGAAGTGATGAGATTCATTACTCCATTAAATACATGAACTGTTTGTTATAATATTTTATTAAAGCAATAAAATGTATATTAATAAAATTACTAACTTTTTTTTATATTATGAATCAATTTCAAAAAACAAGTAACACATAACAACATAAAAAATTTATTTTGGAGAAATTAATTGAACGAAGATATATACTCTATTAAAGAAAAAAATATTCAATGATTCAAATTAAAATGATTATAATATGGATAAAAAAATTAAATAGAAATTAAATATATTAATAATATAGAATTAATATATTTTAATTCATAATATTTTATAACCAATCATTTATAAATAAGTTGTTACAGAAGTTAAGATATTACTATTACAATATCATTTTTTGTTTGTATTATTGTTGTTTATATATCCTTTAAAAATGATATGAACCTAACCTCATAAAACCCATATATTTTTTCACATTTCATTATATTTTTCCATTATAGTTTTAATTTAAATTTATTCTCTTATTGAATGAATAATTAATATCTCAGATATATATAAGATACTTCAATTAAAAAAAATGGTTTTACTACTCTCTATCCAAATTGTTTTCTACCATTGAAATGTTATTTTAAAACATTAAAAAATATTCTAATATATACTCAAAAAAAATTTATTCTAATTTAAATTTATTTTTTATTTGTATAAAATTATTCAAAATAAATATTCTTGTTGTATTCTAAATGAAAAAATCATGGATTTTTTTTAAAAAATGTTTAAATGCAATCTTTTTTGTTAATATTCAAAGATTGAATGGAATTTGTAGACATATTAAACATTATTTACATTATAGATTCAATTAACTATTTCCATGGATATTATATATATTATTTTTCTCAATATTCTTGGAAATTTTATTTATCAAATAAAAATAATAATAATTCCAAAATGGTATGAAATGATTTTTTAATCTGATTTGTATCTCCATTATTACTAATAGTCATATTTAAGTTATATAAAAACAATTTATTATATTTATATTCAATATCTGAATGTCTAGTTTTTACAGAAAACTGTCACTTATAGGGAGATGATTTTCCCCTTTCATTAATTAATAATTAATGAAATTTTTGAATGTTAAATTTATAATGACTGAATTTTTAAAAACTAAAAAAATTTAAATAAGCATTATTTTATCCTCCATGTTCGTATTTTAAAATTTATTTATTTATATGATATGAATTCCACTAAATTTTTTCAATCATTATACAGTATTAATATATTATATCTTTTCATTTAAGTGTTTTATGAAATTTATTCTATTCAATAAGGAAGTATTATATATTCATGATACAATACTTATAATTGATTATTTATATGTAATTTTAAGAATAAATTGTATTGATAATTCAACATAGGAGGAAGGTATAATAATTGAAAATTGTTGTTATATTTTATTAATATATATCCCCTTAATACGTTGAATTGATTCATGAGACAAATAGTATTCATTCCAAATTAAAAGGGTATTTTTTCAGAAATAACCATTTATTACGAATGTGCTGGCTAGGCCCTTGATTTTATGAATCATAATATCCAAGTCAGGGCATTAATTGTAAGATCTTAAATTTCTAGAGTTTTCATTTCCATTTTTATGAATTAATTTTCCATCATCCATGTGTTCTGTATGATAATAATAGCCTTTAACTTATATTTAACTGAGGTTTTTAATTAAATGGAATGTGTTTTATTATCCACATCATAATATCTACTATTCTTAACATAGTCATGTTGAATTCGGCTTACACAACCTTTAGTATGTATGTGAGATTATCGTTTGTTATTTTCCCTTCCCAAGGATATGGAGAATTATATTTTAAAAAATTTTAAGAATATAAGAATTTATCTTATACTATGTTTTTATTTATAAAATTTAATATATGAATATAGTATTTATTTAGTTGTCTATGATTTCTAATTGGACTAATCATGTATGATGATGTGGCTTATATCATGAAAAAATATAATAATGATAAAAACAAATATGGTTTACTCGATCCATGTTCATTATAATTGTTTTTATATGAAGTCTAGAGTGATATTTTTGAACTATATTATAAATAAATATAAATAAATTTAGAAATAGGATAACCCCAAGGGGAGTTTAATAATTATTGTCTTTTTTATCATATGGATTATAATTCATGATTATTATATTCTAGCACAATTTGTTCCATTATTTAGTGATGTTGTATAATCGTCTAAAGGGAATCAACAAAAATAGTCAATATAGGGATTACCCTTAAATGTAAGCTAATATTGATGGTTTTAGATATGCGTAGATAATAGGAATATTAATACAACTAAATTTTCTTATGAGTACTAACCGTTCATTTATAGAGAAAATATCTACTAGAAAACATGATTCACCTATGATTCATCACATCATGTGACATAGGGCTACATTTTTTATGGAAATACTAATCAATTATAAGTTTAATTGTTGATTATATCCCATGAAAGTATATTTCTGACCATCATAAGTAATGAAAGGGATATTATTATTTAGGAATATTATTATCTAAAGGGATATATTGATCAATAGTTCCCATTTTCGATATCACTGTAGGTATTTATGAAATATAATTAATTGAATGATAAAAAATTAAAAAAAATTCATATTGAAATACTTCCCTCATGATCAATAATTTGAAATGAAGTTTAAATTCCTCACATGAATGTGGAAGTATGAATAATTGATCAAACATAATGAGGATAACATTACAAGATTAACCATGAATGATAAAAACTACATATGTTATATAGAAAGACATATTGACTGTTTATTTTATAAAATTAAGCATAATTTCCAAATGAAAACAATTTTTGAAGTGTTTTCATTATATTATTTTATAATATCACATGCTGTTAATATATAGGATTTATTTTCATAGTCTGCTACATTTGATAGGAATAAATAATAGAATGTTTCATTTAAGAACTACGAAAAAAATAAATGTGTTGAATAATGTAAATGGTATGATTTGATTTAAATCATGTGATAATTATGGAACGAACAACATAGGAACATAATTAATAAAAATATATTTTTTTCTAATGAGTAAAATTGCTTAATATAGGCCATGAATGTAAGGTAAATAAATATATTACTATTATCTAGTTTATCATGTGTAAAGAGATGGGTAATTATTCAACCTATTTTCTTAAGCATCAAGGGATCCTACCTCAGAAGAGGTCATGCATAGAATTCCATGATTATCCACATCCTAAAGTTATTTTTTATTATTTCAGTTATCATAAAATGGGAGTAGAGAAAGAATATTTGAAAAAATTGTAATTTCATAAGATATATGGAAATGAAAAATTTATAGTATTTCCATTTTGAATTTTTAATGAACCCTTTTTTTCAATGATTTGTTGAAAAAAATATCCTACGAATAAATTTCCACTTTTGTATTGGTATTTATTTATTATATATTGGTATACTAAAAAATAGATTATAATTTTAAAATTCATATGATAATTATTCATAAAAAAATATTTTTAAATCATGTTATTTGTAAAATTTAATAATTAGGAATTCTTGTTTCATGATGATTCATTTCATGGACATTTTCAATATTAATGGATTATATTTTGATCCTTAAATTTTGTAGACATTTATATAATTTAAAATTCCATAAAATAGAACAAAGGGATATAGTTTCATTATATTATCATGTAACAATCAATGAATTAATTAAATTCTTGCTTACATAGATTACTTCTTGACCATGATTATATGTAAAGTTGTTAAGGTCATAAGGATAGAATAATGTAATGATTATTTTGAATAATTAATGAGAAGATTGGTCACATTACCATTATTAACATTATAATTGGGATGATATATATATTTGATATATATTGATGAACTAAAACACGGACATGGATGTTTCATCATGAATAACAATTATGTTGTTCATTGAGAATAAATAATTTTTATGATACATGAATAGAATAATCCAAACGATTATATTTATTTGGAATTTATAATATATTTATTTAAAATATTGATCCATAATCATTATGGTGAAATAATAAAATATGTACTGATAGAAAATGTTTAAAATACGTCTTCTCATAGAAAAATATCAATTATAGGGAAATGTGATTAATATAACTACAAAATGGTTACAATTTACCAATATAAGACGACTTGAGAATAAAAATAAGGTGACTGATGCATTGTGTAAGAAATATCATGGGAAAATGGCAAGAATGTGGATTGAAAAAATTATTTATTCTTGGATTTAATCAATTTTATAATTTAATCATTAATGAATGGGAAAAAATAACATATATATTCCAAATGACTTCACAAGTATCCTTATAAAAGAAAATAAATATATTCCAACTAGATAATAAGAATATTAAAATTAAAATCAATGTTGTTAATGATTTGACGATGGTGGAAATCTTCAGTGAAGAATATATATTTATTTTTTGAATGTGTAAATTTTTTCTATATGGTCCTATGCTAAAAAAATTATTATATTATTTGCATAGTTCCAATATATCTATATTCTATTATAACACTAAAATATATTGGGATTTAATTGTACCAATAGTGGAAATATATATTTCAAGGTGAGTTATTTTAAATTTTAATGAAATTTTTTATCCAAAATTGATGTGGGCGATGTTACAAATATTTATTCAATATATTTTTTTGAATATTGACATTGAAACCTCAAAACATGAATTTAGGTGAATGTTCCACATCTGTTTATAAAACCATTATTGATAATGTCCTTCTATGTCACTTTAAATATACAACTACAAAGTAATGATGTTAAAATAATATTTTGTCACTCAATATTGTGTTTACCAAAAAAATCATATAGAAATATAGTAAAATTTAAATTCATTTCACTAATAGATATATAAAAAAAAATATTTTAAGGATTATTTTTTTGACATCAGATTTGTAAAAAATTAGATGTTGAAATCCAATTTTTTTACATTCTACATCATTTTTGGTATAAAATTACAAAGATATATTTTATTTTTTTAATTGAAAAAATATATCCATGTATTTGTAAAAGGATTTCAAGATTATAAATTAGGAAAATAACTCAAAAACTAGGGAAAAAGTTTACATAAATACTATTTCATCTATAATATAAAAAAATAATTACTTACTACCATATCTATAAGTTAACCATTAATAAAAATAGTTTGTAATGAAATTATGAGGGTGGGTAAGGTCATTATCCATATAATATTAATCATCATTGAGATCATATAATAAAAGTTATATTTATAATATTTTAAAATAGGTTTTTTTATATAAAAACTAAAAATCATAAAAGTACTAACCATATCAAATTCATTCATTTTCATAGTTTATATGAAATAAAAAATGAATATGGAAACAAAAAAAAACGAAAATTTTCCATTTCCTTTTTGATATTTAAATTACGGATATTAATCATTTTCATGAAAATATTAACCATCAAATAAATATATATAGAAAAATATGATATTATATGTTAAAAAAATTATTTACCTCTATTTTATTATATTTAATTTAATTTAGAATATATGTTGAGAAAAGAATAATGACAAAATATTCCTATGACCCAAATTTTATATATATCAAATAAAAAATATAACAATAGTATTTAAGATTAAATAACATATAAAAATTATTAAAATATAATTTTTAATATTTTTTGATAATTTTTATAAACTCAAACAAATAATGTAAAAAAATAATATATTGTACTTTTAGGTGGGTTTAATATTCCAAGAATCAAATTACAACTAAAATATGAAAAGATAAAAACTAATAAAAAAATAGGTAATATTATGTTCTTATAAAATTTGTCTTATTACCACATAAGGAATAGAAAAATCCAACACTAGTATATATATTTTCAAAACGTTCACACACAGACAAATATATATATATATATATATATATAACACTATTAATTAATAGAACTACCATTGAAATTAAATCTTTATCAATAAAATAACCATGAATGTAATTTTATTGAAATCTAATGAGTTCTGAGATTCTTAGTTAAATATGTACTAAATTATGTTACCTTATGTAATATTTATGTGATGGAAGATAAACTGAAAATAATATATTTTACAATGAATACAACTGAAACATGTATAATGTGAGAGGATAACAAATAAAAATATCTATGATTTTTTTAATATTATTTTGGTATTGTCTCTTGAACATATTCTCGAGTCCATCTAAAACCCATAAAAATGATCTAAGTATTTTAAAATATAGAATTACCCTTTTATCTCATAATATAATGTATTATATATTCTCAATGAAATATACCAATAGTTTTTATGATTATCTTATTTCATTAGCCCTAATAATGATGCCTAAGTAATTCCAAAATGTATCAATGGTTTAGGGGAAATTTTTTTTTCTTGGAACCATGAAAATAGAAGAAATGAACTAGTATATAGTGTTAGTTGATACCATGTATCCCAGACCACACATTTTCTCTAATAGTTTTTCAAGATGCAGTGAGGAGTAGGTTGTGATATAATATCCCTAAAACTATATATGGAGCCTTGATTCTCATGAAATATTTGTCGAAAATGTTTCATAGAATTTTTTCATGGGTTTCACAATGATAGTCAAACCATGTGCCTAGCATGTTGGGAGTGCACTTTAGAGTAGAACCTGACACATAGTGAGAAAATGGTGTGGCTAAACCATGGAGCCAAACCACGCACCCTTCTTATGTATGTGAATTTCTATTTTTACACTTAATGACTGTTAAATGCCATAACCCACTTACATATTTATTTCACCTGAGGACATGCTCATCTCGTAATGCATGAAACTCTCAAACTCTTCCAAGGTATGTATTGCCATTTCACCTACATATGACATCTTTTTTTCTCATCGTCAGATCTATAAAGAAGCTACTGGTAAGCTCCTCAATCCTTAACCATCTATCTCAAGTAACTCTTCATATCTATTGTCTTATATCAATGTTTCCAAATTTGCCCCATTTTATGAGTGTTTAATAATTTTTCAAATATCTACCATTCCAGCATGAATAATAGGTCTTCAATAGGTGAGGGAAGCACAATTGGGATAACGTATGATATCTATGTTTATCCCATATTTCGTCTAATTTTATGATATCCAATTTCATTCCATGAGCCAAACCATTTAGGGGATTCCATAATTTGTTAATTAATTTAAATTGGAAGTCATACCTTACCAAATGAGACTTTATCTGGTTGTATGGTAACCTTTTGGGTTTACCAAAATGTTTTATACCACCCTAATGGGTGTTCTCCACATTAGATGTCAATTTTTCCTTTTTATAAATTCTAAAAACACCCCATTATGTGTGTTGACACATGATTATTCAATGAGTCAATTATAAGAGTTGAATTTAATTTTGATCCATGGGTTAGGTCCTTTAAATACCTACTTTGAATGGAATTATGATATTTTTGAATAGTAAACAAGGTTAGGTTATGTGTTATATTCCTTGCTCTATTAATGGTTTATGAAAATAATAATTCCTTTAAAAATATGCATTCCATGTTGTCAATAATTTCATTTTTTAATAATTTAGATTTTCTACTTAAGTCATATCATATACCTTATTCCATAGACGTTACAATGGGTTCCGATTTATGGACCCATTGGATAAGATCATCAAGAATGTGTTGAAATTTTCTAATTATTTTTGTAAACATGTTAGGGGAAACACTAGAGATTCCTTCGATAGGCTCTCCAAATGTGTTACTTTTTTCTTCTAGATAAGTGACATCATTTTCATAGGGAAGTCCACTTTGAGGGAATTGATGGAATAATTATTATACCATGACATGTGATATACTTTGTCCCCTATGTGTGATAATGAAGAAAGACATAATGGTTAATCTATTCTTTCATCAAATCATTCCTACATTGAATCATGGATATCTCAATATTAGGTCACCATAGATGAAATCCTATAGAATTAGATTTATAAAAAGCCTCTATAGTGATACATTAAATTATTTTAGAATTTCTATAGATGGGATCAAGGTTAATATTAATGAATTTAAAGAGGATAAACTGAATCAATGGTAAATGAATGCTTTAAATCAATAAATGGAAAAATTAATTGGAATCTTGTGGACATGTTCAACAAGACAAACCATATTTTTGGGAACAGTCCATATACATATAAAATATCTCACTCCAATTACTCATACAAGATACCATGGTTCAGAATCATTAGTATAAGATTAAGTAGGTATAATTTGATGGGTGTCCTAATGGAACCTAGTATGATTTATTTATATATATATATCATGCAATTATTAATTATAACATAATGTTTATTATGTATTTAATTAGCTGGATTGATATTGACATCATTGGTGATGGAATAATTGGATTATATCTCACACCCATCTCAAGTCACCTTTGGTACCTGAGTAAACATCATGAATGAAGGTATAGATAAAGGGAATAAAAAATCTTCTAATTGATGATTAAAATTCATAGGATATATATTTGGAGTATAGGATATAGACTATTATCGTGATTCTAACTGTTATTGTTTCCTTTTTTATATTTTTCTACCACGTGGTATATGCTTCTATCCCCTGACTCTTGTCTATGTTTTGGAATATATACATCACTTTGATCATTATCAAATTGTATCTACATGTTATACAGCTTCAACCAAATATTTATTTATCATTCTTTATTATTTATATTTTTTTATCTGTCTATTGATGCTTATTCCTCTACAACAGGTTATTATTCTAGTAATATAGAGTATGATTTTTATGTTTTAGTTATAATTACATTTTTATTTCCATTTGTCACTTTAATACAGGAATTTATAATTTCACTAATGACACAAAATAGGTTTTTAATTATATTTTTCATCATTGGGAATTCAAGGAGGTTCCCATGAGGACTTTTAGCCCTCGTTGTGGGGTATCGTAAAGTAGAATCATTGGTGGGATGCTTCAATATAATATCAGAGAAATTTTACATTTTGTATTAATATTTGGGTTTATATAAGAGAATATTATCTTGGAATATTTAAATAAACCTATACATGTGAGTAGTTAACCCATATACTGGGGAAACCCATGTTACACGGTGTGGGTAAATGATTTTATTGATTCAGTTTTTAAAATTCCAGGGATTTCATCATTGGGTGGAACAATTGAATTGTGTTTTTATTGTTATTATTTAAATTTAAAATATAAATATTTAATATTCAAAAATATCCCAATGATATTAGGTAACATCATATAATTCATCATACTAGTCAGCATATGACTTCATATCTTGATTTATGCAATCCCATTTTTAATTTATATGTGTATTTCATGTATCACATGTGCTTGTTGTGGTGCCTTAATTCTTATTCCTCATAATTATTTTATTATTACGCTTTTAAAAGTTATAAAAATCATTAAAGAACTAGAAAAACATCCACTTTATTTTTCTTCCTTATCCTAACCATTCATTCCTACTTTGTTTAAAGAACACATATTAAGTAGTCAGTTATGGAATGTTATGCCATGGACCATTAGTTTCATGGGTTGAACATGTTATCTTCAGGGTTACTGGACATGATTTTTATTTTTATACACTGTATTTATCATTATAATTTGTGAACAATGATCCATCTCACCACACCATTTCATGAAGAATCTAAATATATAAATAAATCTATATTAATGAGATCTTAAAAATGAAATGGATTCATATATGTTCAAAATGAGACCTTTACTCTAACCCAGCATGGTAGTGGGAAGTAGGATGATTCTTTTATGATCATTTGAGTATCATTTTCTAATAAGCTAGACCTTTATTTTGACGTGGGATAATGGTTGTAACGTGCATATAGTACTACCACATATTGAACTTTTGATTGTCACGTTAATTATCAACAATAAATCATATTAATGGTGTACTATTAGAAATTAATAGATATACTTCCAAAAAAGACGTCATGTTATATTCTAAGAGAGTGGATATGAGTATACTCTAGGGTTGGGATCCCCCGATCCTTCCAAATTATCTTTTATAGTATAACCCGAGTTAAGTCATCTAAATATCTCACTAGGTGTCAAAACCCTGTAACATGATTTTATATTCCTATTGATGCAAACTAATCAGTGCGATCCTCACCATACCCCATCAATGGCCATGATGAACCCCGTATTCTAGTAGAATCATATTACATCCTTCTAAGGGGATTTCATACCGTAGAATGCTAATGAATTTCTAGATTCCATTATTCATGTCTTTGAGAATATTGAGATGCCACTAGAATGGTGGTTAAAGATCACACCCCATATTCTTTATGACTCCGCCAAGCATTTTTGGGGCGTTCTTACTCAGGTTGGTCGACATTAATGAATAGTTTGGGAGACTAATAGATATCCTTCTTCAACTATATGTTTTTATAAAAATTGATTATTTTTTGTGCTATAGAATTAATGAACAATCATAAATGTAACATTTTAATGTAGGAATAATCAAATCACCCTCCCAAATTACATTGAATCACACAAACCATGTCCAATGATGAGTTGATTACTACAATGTGGTTTTAAGATCGTCTTTCATATTTCTTTTGATCACTGGACAATGTATTTTGACTGAACACCATTTCTGATATAGTAAACCTTAGTGAGTATAGAAACATGAACTAGGTATGATCTCCTTGCATGGAGACTAGTGGATTACCAAGACACATGAAGGGACTTTTCAATGTTACATATTGTGTTAGTACCATCAATGTACCACATATTGACACATATGTGGTGAGTCACCAATTTGGAAGACAATGGCTCAAAAATCCACAGTGTATGAGAAACTCGATCGAGTGTTGGGATGGTGGAAGGATAGGTCACCTCAATCACTTCTTTATGTAATATATTCTTTTTCAATGATAATATGTTTTTTTTCGAAACTACCTTCTGGTGTAGGATTAAAAATTCATCATCAGGCGGAAATAATATATTCTATAGGTCGTTCGACCAAATCGATATGTCATGGTCGATGCCACATTGACTTAATGTTTTGTTATCATCATAGTGGAATTTATCAGGCTACTCAGGCCTCATATAAAGTATGAGGTTTATGACACATTTATATATTGAACACTAAGCTGTAGGTGTAGATGCTAAGGATATATATAGTTATAGGTACTATTCTGGTATCCCCCACTTTTTATCTTATTTATTTGATACTTGTTCAACACAATCATTTCTATCTACCTTGAGTACAGTATGTCTAGTCCATGTGATATTGTATTCCTACAACATGATGAATATTGAAACACCATTAGTGGATTAAGACGAGGGTATATGACATTATAGGGAGTTTTATTTGAAATATGTGGGTACCATTTTCATTCCAGTTTATTTTTCCTCAAGATGAATGGATTCGACATAATTATTTTGTAGACTGGCTTTTGAATTATCGATCTAAGGTGGATTTCTATCACCATTAGTATTCTTTTACATCACATGAGGGAAGCATGTATATAAAATAGGATAAATGGAAGATATATAAATGTTAATATGGACTCAAGAATACTTGGATATGTTGATTAAAAACCCATATGATGACTCCCTTTATGAGTGATCAAGGAATATAGCTTATAGAATCCCCTCTGGAAGTGGATTATTTCAGATATGTCTTCCTTGAAAATTTTTTCATCTTACATCCTGAGTGAGAGGTTGATATCACCATTGATCTTTTTCAAGGTGCATAATTTGTGTTCTTTCTTCCACATAGGATGGCGCCTATATAAATCCAAGAAGTCAAGAAAAATATTGAAGATCTGATGGATTATTTTTTTCTCAGAACTAGCACATTACCAAGTTGTTCAGTAGTCTATTTTATAATGAAGTAGTATGGTACACTTAGATTTTCTACATATTAACACTAACTAAACTATATTATGGGGAAAAACTGATATCAACTTCTTCATATGGATGACCTCTTCTGCTGTATTTGAGGAGAAATAGTTTTCTTTATGACCACTTTGAGGATAGGCTTCCATCAGGTTCATGTGATAAAATTATACATACCATTAAAAATATTCTACATTAGGTACAAATTGTATTAGTTTCTAGTTATGAAATTCAATTTTACCAACATGATGAAATTATACCTCCATTTGATGAATATGGTTTTCCACCCGTATAATTATTTTATTTTGGTGGAATCTGCAGTTGAGATTTTAGGAAATTATCACACCCTAAATGGGTATTCCCAGCATATTGAGATCATCTAAAATACAGTAAGTGAGAATAAGATATTTTTAAGGTTAGAAATTTATACTATTCGATCCACAAGGTCTATTTCATGGGTTATATCGTATCTGAGGAATGTGTGTCAGTTGTCGAAGCGAAGCTGATCACCATGACTTCCTTGAAGTATTCCAGGAATACACTTGATATAGGTAGATTCATTGGGAATACTAGATATGATAGTCTATTCATCAATGAATTATTATGCATGACAGTACCACTTATTTTATTGACCACGAAGGCTGTTAAATTCAATTGTACTAGGGATTGTGGGAATCCTTTTCAGGGGTTAATGTATATATTGGCTTTATAATTGATCTTGATTCTTCTTTATATGGTAATAAGTAATAATGTTAGGTTTGATGCTTTTTGAATTGGGAAGGGGAATGTTTAGATTCAAAGTGACCGTTTTTAGCATATATGTCCCTTAAATTGATGGATCATGAGTAGAAATTTCATATACATGACCTCGAGCAAGATTTCATGTTCCATTATCTAATATTTTGGATGATACGTATATTTTTCATGAGTTTAATCAATTATATAGGTCATAATACTCTCAAATACATCTAAACATAGTGAAACATGAATTTTAGGATGCATAGGTGAGTGAAATTCCAACAATGCTTCGATTTTGAGATATCTCAAACCCCTCAGAAATGGAAATTTTTTAACTAACACTCTGTACCCAATTAATTGTGTTCATTATATCAAGAGGGTCGTAAATGAGTGGTATTTGATGGATATATTCTTTTATACTAATCATGAAGATCATATAAAACTGGAGAAACAAGTTTTAGTAGTTATGGTTTGGTCCTCCTGTCACATAGATTTGTTTTTAAAGAGTTATCTAATTCAAAGGGATCTTTTTGAGGCAGTGAATCATAATAGAGAACCCACCTCTTGGATGGGATGAAGATATAACTGATACCTTACAATTTCTTGAATGTGTTTTGGTGACTTCAAATATATGAGAAGAGATGATGATGGCATACCATTCCTTTATTTAGGAAGTAAACCCATGTATAAACCTGATGTATTGAGTCATCTTCAATTATTATTTTTGGCAATGTAGAAATATGGAGATATTAGGTTTTATAACTCATTGATCCACCTATCATAATGTGATGATAGGGCACCAACAACATTTTGGACTTCTACAACCTCTCTATATTTCTGCTTAGAGATGGAACAACATCACAATGGATTTTATAATGGAATTTTTGAGATAACCTATTGGAAGACATAGAGTATTTCATGTTGTATATGTTAGTGAAAATAGTGTTATTTTAAAAAGTCAAGAATGAATGAGCAACATTCTATGAAAGGGATTATGTGAATTTTAAAAAGTAAATCATAAAATATTAGGGTCTTACATTCTCTAACCATTAATGAATCTAGTCCTCAAAATATGTTCTTATGTTCAAAAATCAATGGGTTTCTATTGGAATGTTTCTTTTAGAAATTCCACATCATAAAAAGGGTTAATAAAGAAACCACTTATAAAATGTGAATGGTAAATTTGATGGGCACTAGAAACTAGGTATCTAATTGGATAACATTTAATTCATGTGGAAACATGGATATTGAATAAAAACTATTTATTATAGATTATTATAGAGTGACATGTAACATGGAAACATTAATAATATCAATAAAAAAACCCTAAATCTATGAACAGTTAAAAGTCCATTAATTTATTGGTATGAAATGTAAAAAAAGTAATGTTTTTTTATTTCAAGGTTATTTTCTCAAATGATAAATTGTTATTATAATATCTAGAAACTCAACATGAGAAAATAAAATTACATGACTATTTACATTTAGTAAGTATAATATCATCCAATTTTTGTTCTTTGATCTCCTTCTATTATATATCATAAAATAGGATGTATACCCCTAAGGTGAATTTTTATTTCTGAAACACTTTTAACATATAAAATTTTTTATTAGTCAATACTTCATACAATTAATATTTTCAAAAAACAAAATAGTTGTAACATGTTATCCAATATAATATATCATAAATTAATATTAGAAAATATCATTCAAATATCAGGTTAATAAATTCCATAAGTACTCAATATTATGGATCATAAAAAATATGTCAAAAAAATTAAATAAATTTTTAAAAAACTAAAAATGAGGTCACTAAATTTATTATATGAAATTATCATTACATTACCCAAATGAAATAATTTTCTCATAATGTCACCTACCTAATATGTGATTATCGTGGTCACATTAAATCCTTAATGATTAAATGCCAAGTTCAAAAAATAATTGGTTATTGAATATATTAACAAAATAAAAATATATTATAATATCCAAATATTATAACATATACCATAAAATCACTAACCCATTTCATGGTCACCAAATCCAACCCTTAATCATCTCAATGTCATTATTATCACAACATGGGAAATGTATTAATTCTTATATTCCATAAATCATTTTTTATGAAAATATCAACCTCAAAATAAATCATTTTTAATTTTCATTGATACCATTCAATATAATATTTGAAATACTAAATGAAATAGTTTTTCAGTATAATCATTATACATTTATTAATTCATAGAAATTGAATAATGTTGATAAAAATACGCATATAACATTATTCTAGAAACTAAACATATGTACATTAATTATTCCAATTCAGTATTAAATAATTAACTATTATTAACTATCTTACTATTTAATACCTTCTTCCTTTTATATGATTTTCTTAGTCCCTTTATAATAAAAAATATAACAATTACACATACAAATTTTCAAACTATGTTAAAAAGACTTAACCCTAGAAAATTGATTTTGATCATGTAAATACATTCCGCATTTAAAATATTCAACATCCAGTAATACCTTTCGGAGACCATTATTCACATAAATTCCATTAAATGAACATTTCAGTTTTCCACAAAAATTACATGCTCTTCTGTAAATATTTCCACACAAAAAACATTTTCATTTTCTTTTGAGATACCCTATTTAGTGTCTCTTTCCTCATTTTTAACGTGAATAAAATATGGAATTATTTCACCCATGTTCTCTAGTATTTTCACTCTTACTGTACTATATCCTAAAATTCATTGGTGAGTACGATCATTTTTAAGGTTTATGATTTTATTCATTGTGTGAAGTCACATAGTAAGGAAGAATTATTTATAGTATTTCAAAATCATAATTTTTTTATCAATATATGTAACTGTTGTTTTAACCAAGGTTAATCTAGGTCATCACAAATTTAAATGTTTCATGATGGTTCATATATAAAATTTTAATTGACTAGATATAATCACATAGGAGTGTCAAAACATATGTGCAGTAATACCCATTGTTTTTAACATGTAAAAATAATGCCAATCCCATAATTCCTTTTTCAAAGTTGTTACCCTTAGGTGAATCTATCCCAGAACCACATCCACTTATAGTATAAAAAACTGTATGTAATTATAGAAAAATCAATAGAATATATATCTTTCCAAAAAATAGGGATTCCATTTTATAAATTTCATCAATGCCTTTCATAGTTTTATGTTTCCTAACCTATGTTTTCTTATATATTTTAAACAAGGATTCATGTAATATCTATTTGGAAGCAACTTTAAGGACCTAAATTTGAGTATCCTGTAGTGGGTGGTTACATTATTACATTGAGAATAGAGAGAATAAAAAAAATCCTGAATGACTAAATAGTTTATTAATATGAAAAAAATATATATATAATAGAATTTCTTATTAAAATTGAAAACATAAAATACAACATACTATTTTTCTTGAGTATGTCATTATCCCATATAGAAAATTTGTGCATAAAAATCAAAATACACATATTAAAATCCAAGAGAAAGAGATCATAAGAAAGGGATGTTCTATCATGAATGTTAATGTTATACATAAAAAATAATATATTATTAATAAATATTCTATATTCGTTGTGGATAGAAAATAAAATTAAAAAAACATTCCATTTATTTTAACCTAAACATGTTGAATAATATGGAATGCATAATTCATAATTAAATAATGCCATATAAATAATCAAACAAGCTCAATACCTATATTTGGATATTATAATCAATTTTATAATATTATATAAATGATTCAATATTTTCATATTTATGGAAATTCATAATTTTGAACATTATAGACATGTCAATGGGGACTCGTATCAACACGACTCGTTTAAAATTATAAGGCCTCATCCAAAACACATGATAGATTGTCCAACGAGACCGACCAATAAATCCAAGGGTTATAGTGTTCCCTTACCATCACATACTACTTCTAATTTATTATTCATATGATAGATATGAAACATAATAAACATTGTAATTTACATTGTCATAAACATATGAAATTATAACAATTTAATAAATTAATAAAAATAATCATGAATCTCTCTAATTAATATGATGAAGGGTATAGAAATTATACACCCCATTAAAAAACCACATAATGAATTATATAATATATGGTAGGTGGTATCATAATATATAAAACATGAGGATTAATATTTTTCAAAAAAATCGTATATTAAAATAGATTAAAAATTAGATGGAAAAATCTTTAGAAAAATACTATTTTTCAGTTTGTAAAAACATATTTCATAAATGTAGTGAAATTATAAAAGATAAAATTTTCTATGAAAAAAATTTAATACAATAATGATATTATTAATTAATAATTGGAAGAATATTTCACTAAATCACATTAATATTGTATGTGATAAGAAACATTTATTTCACACTTTTGTATCAAAAATAAAAAATTACCTCATTTACAAAACAAAAGGAATAGTCATTTTTTAAGAAAATTACATAATTGGTGAAAACAGATATTAAATATTATTAATGACTAATAAAATATTTTGAAGAAATTTTTAGAAAAAATTGACATGTAGTTGATATAATAACCATTGGCGACTGAAACATGAACAATCTCGAATAATGATGAGATTGTGAAATAAACGCATAATAATTGGGATTCATTTGAATTAAAGTCCCAATGGAAAAGATAAATTCAAAAAAATTGATAAATTAAATGATTAATGATAGATTCATTATATAATATATGTAATGCATAATATATAAACCACAAAAAATAAATAAGTGGTTAATATGGATTATTTCTCAGGGATGTAAATGCGAGATGAGAAATCATATCCTCTTGTTTGATTTCAATTTTATCTTGTTGGAAATACTATATAATCAATATATGTATTTCAAATATATTATAAATTCAAAATAATATATTCCATAAAATATTTAACATTTTTTATTATTTTATCACCCACAAATTATTAATTTATTGTTATAATCTTTATTTTGGGTGGTAACTTCTTTGTTAATCATGTATGTTTTTATTATGAAGTTCATGTACATTCAATTTTACTATGGTTAAATCCTATAATGAATTAATCAGTGTTTTAAATATAACATTATATATATATATAATTAGATATATACATAATGAATGTTATGAAGAAGTCAATTACATCATTCCAGGAGATGATAAACCTTATATAAGCCTGAAGACTATGATAATATTTTGATGTAAGGAAAGTTAGAAATTCTATAAATAAATTAAATTTATAAAATAATTATTATGTAATATATATCTTATATATATATTCAGTAGATCCATATTTATATCCATCCATGTAATATTGTGATGAAGAAAAAATTACATCGCTTCATGGAGACCATAAGTCAGACATTTGCATGAATAATGATTTTATATTTAATAGAATGGAAACAAGATGAAATATAGCTTTAAAACAACAATAAAAATAGAAAATAAACTTATTATACAAATGTTTTTATTTTATAATTAGTACAGCACATGAAAAGGAAATAGATGAAGAAAAAAATATGAAACAATATGTAATGGTGATTACCTCTTCTTCATTGGACTTCCATTAAGTATCGTCATTAGACAAAGAGTGTAGAATCTTGTTATTATTTTCAGTTATTCATAAAAAATCAATTTAACTGAGATATGGCTGATTTCTCTTGGTGTTGCTCCATGTTTAATATTAATGAACATTGAGAAATCTAGGTTTCTAATGGTTGACACACAGCCTGTGTACATATTTCCAAATGGTGCACCCTACTAGAGGAAAAAATAAAAGTTTTGGAACAAGATCTACATAAGGATTTTTCATAGATAAACAATCAGTGCATCCCCATATGATAAATCATGTGATCAATTTATAATAGGTTAAGAGATTGAACATAGTTCTTCAAACCCATCTGTCGTCTCTCGGAAAACCATGCAGATTTAATTGTATTTAATCTAAATTCTTATTAAAAAGTATTGAACCCCGCCCAGAGGTGATATGAAGCTAGGTGAATGGTTGTTTATCCTTTTACGCTTATATTACCCCGTTAATTTTTTCATCTCAACTGATTTCCATATTTCACCCTAGGGTTTTATAGATCTTGGTATGTTTTTGAATGAAATAATATCCATTACTTTGTATATAATCTTAATAATCAATCTTTTTTGTCTCGGATATCGTTTTGTTCATCCTTCTTTGATGAATCTCGTCTATGGTTTCGTGATTCAAGAACCATTGAACTCGAGTTAGGTTGTGAAATTACAATGCCCAAAATTTATTGAACATAAATTTCATTATTTTATCTCAATAGTTTTTAATGAAATATAATTGATTCATTTCAATTATTTTTTTCAATGGTTTTATTGGAATATCCCAATTCGGTTGAATATGGGTTTTAAAGAATAATGTTTTTTGGATTGAAATTGGAAAACCCTTTATTCCATTAAATTATTGTGTAGTTTGGGAAATTCTGGTTATTTATATTATTATATTTGAATTTTAGTATGGATATAAATTTAATTTATTCAATTTTGAAATATAATAAATGAAATTTTTTGTAATGAAGTATTTTTGAAAACCCCCAATTATAGTGAAATGGGGGTTTTTTATGAAATTGATTGAATTTCTTGAAAATTAAATTTTTTTAATTTAATTGTGTAATTGATTTTAAAATCCCATGAATTTTATTATTTACATGTTCATGAAAAATGTATTGAAATAGATTTGATGGAAACCCAATGGTTTTTAATTTTTGAAAAGGCATATTTTTTTAAATCTTGTTATGGATTTTAATGAGAAAATTGGCATATTAAAATTAAGTGTTTGATTTAACTGCATTTTATGTAGTCTTATAATAAATTTCCCGGTATTGCTTGGTACTAGATAACATGAATGTATTAGGTAGTGAGTGTGTTATATTAGAAAAAACATCATGACATACACCATTATAAAACATCATATTAGCACATCACCTCCCTTAAGAGAGGGTGATGAAATCTATTGGCCTTAGTTCAAGGGTAATATGCACATACTTATATGTATTCAGAGTGTTGGGTCCCTCTTTTCTGGAACTATTGTACCTACAAGGAACATTACATTTTTTTCTTTATTGTTTCTATTTTGAATGTAAGTATATTTCATTATTATAAATAGTTTTACATTCTTTAAGAAATTATATAAATGTTTTTATATAAATGTTTTTATTTAATACATTTTGTGAAAATTTACATTTTTGCAAATTACACTTTTTATTAAATGTATATTTCATCTTTTGAAATGTATTTCCATTAATTGAAATGTGTATTATGAGTTTAAAAATATATTTCCATCTATTAAATTGAAGAGAATTATTTGTTTAAACATTATATTATAAATTACAAACATATTTGTTTGAAAATAAAAAGATCATTTCTGGTTAATTTTATATTATAATCATGTTATGAAATAAATGGTTAAACCGTCATGGGATTTGGATCACACACAACATGTGCCTTCCGGTGATTTTAGATTATCTCTTACCATGTTTGATCAAGTGGAAATAATCTCTTAGAGGAGGATCTAGCTATTGAACCATATACATGGATGGTAGTTTCTTTAAGGACTTAGGCAAAGTTTCACTATTATGGTACATTTTTAGTCTATTGTGCATTAATTACCTGTTAAATTAGGGTACATTACATTATGTGGATTTTATTTTGTATGTATAATTTCTTGTTTTTCGTTCCTCAACTATGTTTTGTGGAACATTCTTTCACAATTTCATGTTGTATGATTCCATGTTTCAGTCTTTTAACCTTGGGCATTTGGAATTCCCTTCTTGATTTGTTAGTAACAACTCATTTATCATGTCATCAGGGTTCCCAGGCTGGTTCGTGACAAACTGGTGTTAGAAGAAGGTATATCGTTTTTCTTGAACATAATATGAATTTATAAAATCTATTCATGACTGAGGGGTAGTTTTGATTGACTTTCTTAACATCTTACACCATACTGAACTTGAGGTCTGTTGGGGTGGTATGAGAATGATGAATTTTCGGTTATTTATAGTATTTTCATTTTTTTGATTTGGATGTATTGAAATCCAAATATTGTTTCTCTATATGTTGGGATTAATTTCCTCTACTTCTTTGTTTTAGTGTTATTTTAATGTTTTACATTTTTCTGATAATGTTGTGTAGCATCATGTCTCCTTGAAGACAAGGGAATCATATCTAAGAGAATTATTCTGATGATCATCAATCGGAAAATATTCTTGGGGGATTGAGTATTGTTAAGGTGATTGTGGGTAATGTCTGTGCTATGGGATGTGCACCACCCCAGTTCTCATTTAGTCTTCAGTTGTGGATCCTCAGAGGGACATTATCTAGAATAGTTTTGAAGATTTCATTCTCTAGATTCATACATCATTCAAATGATAAAATTTACCTCATGAGTATAGGGAATTTATTAGAGGAATTGAAGGATTGTTTTCATTCTTGGACACAACTGATGAAATCAAGGTGAAGTGTTCCACCATCATGCTGGAAGGACAGAGCAGGAAAAAGTGGTACATGATAGTAATGACAGAGAAACCTGAGTTCATAGAGTGTAAAGACATCAAGGTTCACATCAGTAAGTAGTTTTAAATGAATTTAATGTTGTTGTACATATATTTTGATTTTTTTAAACTCGAGTAGGTTGACTAGATAGTTTCAAAGTAAACAATCAATTTTATTGATATCGGGTATTTCACACCTGAGATAGTATCAAATGAGATGATAAATGAACGATGATATTAGTTGATACAATGATCAGATATTTTTTCTCAGGTTTTTATAGTGATGTTTCCTTGTTATGATTATGTACTGGATATAGCACTGATGTTCATGATGGACCTAGATGGAAAGTCAGGGTTATAAATAGTTTCATTCTTTCCTAGTGGTAGTATATATTCCATAGATTGAAATAGGATGCATGATAACTTTTTTGGTGGTTCTTGATGGTAGGGTATTTCTAATCCTATGTCAATACCTAAAAGAGGCCATTTAGTTTTGTAACTTTTAGTAATATGAGACATTTAGAGAGGGTTTTCACAACAGAACCCAAGAAATGTGGCTCGTGTGGATGCTTATGACACTTGTATAGGTTCTTTTCTATCTAGTCTAATATACATTGTAAAACATGATCATATGCACATTCTAAAACATTGGTGCAATCAGATACTTCACAAGAAAAAGGGTTTCAAACATAGGCATCTGAAACAATACTTATTTTAATAGTGGAAGTTTCTCTTGAAGAAGATGATATGGGTCAAGCGATTGTGAGAGGTACCTTCTAAATCATCCCTTGATGATCTGGTCTTGAAAAACAGATATTACACACCCCTTTATATGAGTAGAAATAATGGTCTCTATAGTCCTTCTATTGATTTATATATATAAGAAGTTGAGATTTCATGGAGTTCTCTGATTCATGAAATGAAAAATAGAGATTTAATTTTTTGGATAGATTAGATCATAGACTATAAATCTCAAATTGAATATTATCTTTGAGTTTTCTACTTTACAACACCTAATGGTGTCTACCATGTCTTCCATGGAGATTGGAACTTATTGTCATGCAAGGTCAAAACCTCCTACACGGAGTTAGGGAATGTGATATCTATGTTTTCTTTTGATTTGGAGTGGAAATATTTTTGTGTTGATCTACCTTTATACTTTATCGAGTTTACTGACGTGTTTTATCTAGACTTCTTAGGTTTTCCACGATTAATGGAGGTTGAGTATACTATTTAATTGATACATAGTACTCATATAGTTTAAATTCCATATTACTGCATGTACCCAACTAAAATTAAATAGATGATGTCCTAGTTGGATGATCTTTTGGGGAAAGGATTTATACATTTGACTGTTTCACATTGGGTGGTGCCGATTCTCTTTGAAGTTATGAATGATGGTTCACATCACATATGTGTTGATTATAGAAAACTCAATAAAGTAATGATAATGAAGAATTACACATTACCATGGATTGATGATATGTTTCATCAGTTAATAGAGGAAATGTTTTTCTCAAATATTTAATGTTGATTTGGTTACAATCAGTTTTGGATAAAAGAAAATGGAATTTTTAAAAAGATTATTTTAGATAAGGTACAATCACTATGAGTATCTTTTTATTCCATTTGGACAAATAAATTCTCATGTTGTTCTCATAGATTTGATAAAAATGGTTTTTGATGAGTATATTGATACTTTCATGGTTGTATTTTTGATGAAATAATTATTTACACTATATAGGTGGAGGTTCATATGCATCATCTGAGATCAGTTCTGAGTTTGTTGAGAAATCAAAAAAATCATGAAAAATAGTCAAAATGTGATTTCTGGATCCATGAAGTGATGTTATTGGGGAACATAGTGTCAGAACCTGGCAAATAAGTAGATCCTTAGATGGTGAATTATTTTATGACATTTGAACAACCACAAAATGTCTTCGAGAATTGGAGCTTATTGGAATTAGCTGGGTACCACTGCCAGTTTATTATGAATTATTATAAGTTGTATTATCCACTGAATTCACTAATTCTCATGGGATTGATGTTTTCATGGAATGAGAGAGGTCAGATATATGATGTTGGGATGAAACTTATTTTTTCTATAGTACCGGTGTTGACTCTTCTAGAGGATGTGTAGGTTTATGTGGTAATTTTTGATTCACTAGGTTCATGATTGGGTTGTATTATAATGAATAATGATCATGTTGATTCATATGGTTCTCGTAAGCTTAGGCCACATGAGAATAATTATCATACCCACTACCTTGAAAATCTATTTGTGATGCATGTGCAGAAGAGTTGGTGGAAATATCATTATGGAGAAATTTTTACAGTGTATTCAGACAAAAGTGCTTGAGTTATATCTTCTCTCAAAAATTTTTGAATCTCCACCAGAGGTGTTGGATGGAAAACATATATCCTTTTGATTTCAACTTTACCTATACCCTAGGTAAATAGAATTTCATTTTTGATGCTTTAATTATGAAATTTTTAACCCATTCAGTGACAGAATCATCAGAAGATTGTAACATAATGGCTATTTTTCCCATAGTTACACATCATTGTTCATGAATAAAGGGGTCAGGTTTCCTTGGCAAGCGTTCAGCCCACATCTTCTCTATTGGAGTTTATTTTCTAAAGTACCATCTTGATTATCATTTCCATACCATTAGTGAATCTCTTATGTTGGGGAGGTTTTACATGATGGTTTGTTTTCCAAGGAGATAATTATATGCTTTCAGAACCGTTTTTTGGTACCATAATCGGTAATGAACGATGTGATTGGTGATTTCCATAGTTCCTAGTGGAAATTGCATCAAGGTACCGTAGAGATGTTTTATGACAAGCAGTGGGAGTTATGGAATCCAGGTTTTATACAAGGCATTTTTGAGTTTTTTTGTTATTGTTATACATTCAAATAGTATAAGGATGAGCATCTGATGTCTTTGGTTTTGGTTTACCCAAGTATAATCCATAATTTGAAGTATTATGAGATCTATATGGACTTTATTTTTGGGTTTCCTCATATGCAGAGAAAAAATAATGAGACATGGGTTGTGATCGACTAGAAAACCAAGTCATCTCACTTTATACTTATTCATTATACAATAAAAGTTTAGGAGTTTTGAAATATATATGTGAAAGATATTGTTCATTTTATGTAGTTATATATATTATTGTCTCTGATTGGGATAATTGGTTCACATCTCATTTTTTGAGAGGCCTTCAGGACATGCTGGGATATAATGTATGTTTGAGTAAGAAATACCATCCAATGTTAGATGGACAGACAGAAAGAGCTATTTATATTCTTGAGGATATACTTCCTTCCTATGTTCTCGACTGTAGTTGGTAATGGGATAATCACATGCGGTTATTTGAATTTTTTAGATTAACAATTACCACTACTATATTCAAATTGATCCTTTTGAATCAATGTATGGACAACCTTGTAAATATCTATTGTGTTGGTCAGATATCTGAAATCGTTCCTTGGTTGGACAAAGCATGGTCCTCGATTTGACATCAATGATTTATTTGATTCATCATCGGATGTGTATGGAAGATAATAAATATTAATTTTATGTTGAACATCATTATAGATCATTGGTGTTTTCAGTTGGTGACTAATTGTTCTTGAAATTTTCACCTTGGTTGGGTTATTGATGGATTGGGATGTAATGGATTTTTTCTCCTCATTTTGTTAGAACTTTTGAGGTTATTGAATAGGTTGGGAATGTTTGTTATCAATTATCACAACCACCACATCTGACATTGATATATAACAAGTTTCATGTATTTCAACTAATGATGTATCTATCTGATCCATTAAATGTTATGAGCTAGAGTTATCTTGAGGTTGACCCTGATTTATTCATTATTGCATAAGTTGTCTAGACAGATGATTTTGAAACCATGGTACATAATTGGAGGATGATACCTTTGGTTTTTGTTATATAGAATATGTTTTTTATTCTAATGGGACCAGCGAGAGTGAGGCACTGATGTGTGTGTATTGGCCTCATCTATATGACATGGAATCTTCATCATTGGATTTTTGGGGACATAATGTTTATATGGTGGGGAGGATGTAAAATCATGTAATAATTTTCAGGTATTACTAAAACATCATTTTAATTTTAATTTGGCTGGGTTTTGTTTGGCATTGTTTTGGATTGAAAATTTATGAATATTGAGTATTTTGGGCTAGTCCATGGTTGGTAGATGACTTATGCATGGGTTTCCAAACCATGGTCTATAATATTATAAAATTGAATGTATTTTATAGAGATATCCACAAGGATTTACAATGTTTAGTACTATTTTGTGTCCCCTTAGGAGAAACCATAAGACCCATTTATAATGAGTACACAACATATGTATATTTTGACCAATCTAGGCACTCTTTCCTAGGAAACCCTATTGATGGCAATTTATTTAATCGATATTTTTTGTTAAAAATTCCCAAAACAGCTTTTTTAGGTCCCAGATGGACCTCCTTAATCCCAAATAGGTTTATCTTTACCTTGGAGGTCCCAAGAGGGATTCATGGACCCTCAAACGCCTCCAATATGGGATCCAAAGCAAAAAGAACATCAGTCGATCTTCTCTAGTTAGTTCCTTTCCCTATTCATTATCGCTCACAATCTATCTCTTTATCCCTAGGTTTTTATAAATCTTCGTATGTTTTTTAATGATATAATACTATCTATAATGGATTTAAACCAACATTTGAATATTTTTTCTATCATATCCCTTTATTGTTGTCATTATTTGTCAATTCCCAACCTGGGTTTGATGATCCGAGATCTTTTAATCCCAAGGATTGTGGTTCTGTTCTGTTTTCAAAATGTTATTAAGCATACATTTCATTATTTAATCCCTACTATTTTTTGTTAGATGAAATCGATGTATATTAATTATGTGGGTTTCATTTTTTATTGGAATTTATTAATTTAGTCGAATTATGGTTTTTATGTGGAACGTGTATTTTGGATTGAAATTAGAAAACCCAATATTCCATTGAATTAGGGTATGGTTATTGAAATTTTTCTAATTTAAATTATTATACTTAAATTGTCTTTAGGTTTAAAATTGAATCCTATTTATTGTGAAATTTAATTAAAATTATATTTTTATGCAAATATTTGTGAAAACATCAAATTCTACTAACTTCTTGGTTTTTCATGTAAATGATGGAAGTTTGTTATAAATAAATTTGTTAAATTTATTTCTATAGTAGATTGTGAAATATAATGAATTTGATTCAAATCCTTGTTTATGAGAAATTTTATAAAACAATATTTTATGGAAACATAGTGCTTTCAACATTTTGTAAGGACGTTGTTTTTATTAATGAACTGTTATGGGTTTTAATGTGAAAAATAGAATATTAAAATGGGTTATGAGATTTAATTTAATTTTACGAAGCCTTAAAATAAATTTACCGTCACTATTATGTACAAGATAATATGAAAGAATGAGGTAGTAAGTGTGCCATCTAAGAAAAAACTTCACGACTTACTACATTCTAAAATTGCATATGAGCACATCACATCCATTAGGTGATGGTAATGAATTATATTGGCTTTGGATCAAGGGTAATATGTACAAACTTTCCTGTATTCATAGTATTAGGTTCCTATAGCCTGAAACAATCATACCTACTTGGAAAATAAACATGATTTTGGCTTTTTTGTATATGGATTGTTTGTATTTTATATTTTTATAATCTATTTTACATGCCATATAAAGTTATAAAAACAATTTTATATAAATTTTATTATTTAAATGATTTTTCTAAAAACAAAATTTTTTTAAAGATTAATTATTATTAACGGTAAATTTAATCTTTTGAGATGTATTTCCATCCATTGAAATGTGAAAAATGAATTTCTAAACAAATTTCCATCATTTAAATTGACAATCTTGATTTTTTTAAATATTATTTATCAAATGATGATCTAATTATTTGATAAACGAAATCAAATTACTTGTTAATTTTATATTGGCATCTTGTTATGGAATATTTGGTGAAATACTACATGGATTTTTCTAGGACCCTACTTTTCCCTTTGGGTGTTTATAGATTATCAGCTTCTCGGTTCGAGCAAGGGGAATGGATCTATTGGAAGAGGATCTAGCTATTTAATGTTAGACTAGGCGAGTTGTGTCCATAGTGTCTTGTAAATTGCTTCCATGTTTTTTTACGAAAGTAGTATTACTTTTGGATTAAATGACCTATTATATTGTATTACATTATTCCCAGTGGTGTTTATTTTGAATATATATTGTATTTATTGTCATTTATGTACAATTTTATTTGGAAAATTCAATCATTCATGCATTTTATATGATGCTAGGTGCTAGTCATCGACCCCTATGGATCGAGAATCCACTTCTGGATATATCATGTCTAGATTGTTTATCTTGGTACCATGTTACCCGAGAGGTTCAAGTCAAATATAAAATCTAGTTTTGAAGGTCCATAATATAAAGGGATTGTATTTGGATGTTTTAAAGGGTAATTATTAGTTTTTATTCATCTTTTATACCTCAATGTGCTATAAATAATTGATGGTATGGGTTCCCTTTTATATTTGTGGGTAGAGATTTATTGGGATTTCTTAAAATATAAAAAAAATATTTTAAATTTCAAATTTATCCAAAGATATTTGTTTATAATATAATAGAAGAGTGGGAAAAATTCACATCATAAAATAAAAATTAAACATGTTTTGACAATATATGTGAAATTTTATTTGGGTTTTAACCCCTATTTACACCCCTTAACTCTTAGCGTGACAACATGTTGTTTTATAGATTGAGGGTCAATATAGTCGCTATATCAATAAAAAAAACTCATAAACACACCATAAGTGATATTAAAATTGATAAAATAATAAATTTGATGTATTTATTATATTTAAAAATTTTCATTAATTTAATTAAAATATATTTATTATAAAAATCCATTATGTCAATTTTTAAAACTATTCATTACAAAAACATCAATAACATCAAGAAAACACATATTATTAGAACGAAATATATTATAAAATAACAAAAACAACTACATAATTTATAAAATATTTTCATGAAATTATATATCTCGAATTATATTTTTTTCATATTTCTTGAATGATTTATTTTATTTTTTTTTAATTGAATAATTACTATATAAGAGATGTGTAAAAATTTAAAGTAATTAATTTTCATGGAAAATAAAAATAAAATACCCTGATGAATAAAAATATTTTTTTTATAGAAATCTTATTTATAGTATAACTTTAAAAAATTATAATGATGTAAAAACAATTACACATATTAAAAACAAGTGTGTTTTATCTTGGATTTTGAATAAATAAAATATTATAATAGAAATAATCTAATAATAGTAGAAAAAAATGGCCAATATTAGATCATATGATTATTATGGTCAAATAAATTTTCATAATATAAGATTTAGTTATGTTTTTTTTCACATTTTATAGTTCATATATTTTATTTTGTATTCTAATGTACTAGATTTACCCTTTATAATGGTATCAATGTTTTTATATTAATTACCAATATTAAACAAAATAAAAAGGGAAATACTTAATTTATTTGGTCCCACTAAATCAAAAAATGTAATAAAACTTTAAAAATACAATATACACATTTCTCATAATATATAATAAAATTAATCTATACAATATTCATATAAAAACTTTTTTATGAAAACAACTTGTTTAAAATAAAAATTTTTATAAATTGAAAATAAGGAATTGAATATAATAAACTCAATTTATTTTAAAAAATTATAACATAAATAATTTTTCCTTGAAACCATCAAAAATTAATGTTTTACTTTTCATATTGTTCAAAAAAATAACATTTTTTAATAAAATATGTAATTTTAGATTTTAATAAAAATTAAATCATCTAAAAAATAAAAAAACACTCTAAGTTAATTATAATATGATGATTTGAATAATTATATTATTTTTATTAAAAAAATTATATAGAATACATAATTTCATTATTATATATTCCCCATTGCAATCATTTTTTAAGAAAACGTGTTTCAGAATCATAAGATAACATTATGAAAATGGTGTACTAGTTTTATGAGGATCAATAAATAAATTTTTATTGACTAAGTACATTATATATATATATATTTATTTATTTATATACGACTATTCGTCCCCCCCAATTTAACATCTAGATTATAATGATCATATATGAATAATATTATATGGTTCATTGATGTTATGTATTGCTTGTTGTACACTTTACCAAACATAGTGTTCTTTTAAAATATTGAGATTTCATGAATCACAAGATATCTATGAGATTATGTGTATCTAAAAAGATACATACCATAAAATGATGGTGTGTTTCTAGAAATATATATATATATATATAACTAATCATGGAATTTATAAAATATGAGTTTTAACATTTGAATTTTTTTTTAAAATAATATTTTTTATGAGGATAATTATGAGTGTAACATTTATTTGTACCATATCTTGTATCTATGATAATTTCTTATAAGATATAAAATTTATATAGTTTAGTTACATCTATCATTATGAAATTGTGTTATAGATGAAGGACCCACAAATAAATTCATAACATCATCATTATCATCATCATTAAAATAAATTATTCACTATTGAAAAATCATGACACACTAATAATTCGAGGCTCTGTAAAAAAATAAATTATTTTAATTTCTCACCATGAAATTTAGTTCTTATATTAAACTAAATAATTTTATATTTATGAGTTTAAATACATATTTATTATGTTTCCTTCCGTTGATTCAATAAGCCCAGTTACACTAAAATTTATTACTTGAAATTTAATATATTCATTCTCAATATATCCTCAAAAATTCTAAATCAAATCACCAATACAAAAATTGGGATTTTATCTTCTACATAGAAGTCATAATGTGATTTAGTGACAACCAAAACTGTAATATTTGGAATGGTACTCATGTTGTACGAACCAGAGTTTTTCTATAAAAGACATTGGAATATTCTTGATGTTATTCTAGAGCAGTGCCTTTAGACGGTGTGCGATTCCGAGCCCCAGTGTAGCCAGAATTAAATTCTCAGTGCGTTCACCCTTGGCATACCAATTTAGCATAATAAATCCTAATAAGTAGCTCAGACAGGAAAACCGAGGGCACCTTTGAGTCTGGAGCATGTCGTTTACCCTAGGAGGGGTGTAATTTTCGCAGGCGCGGGTCTCTTGTGAAAAACTTCCCCAGAGGCATTTTCGTAATTTAGCAACCTTGGGGATTGAATTAAGAACATTTGAATGGAGGATCAAATTAAAATTCGAAGATTTCTATTGTGCTCAGGGCATGATGTTTACCCTAGGAGAGGCTTAATCTCGACCCCGCTGAGGGTTCAAGAATGGGCCTACCGTTGGAGGATTAGAAAGAAATAATTAATTATATCATTTTATTATTTATTTAAGTCCATACCTACCTCTCCACTTATTCATTTTTCACCATTTGGCTGAAGGAAACTCAATCAAGGGAGCTCCTCCAAAAAGATCTCCTCCATCTCCTCCTCCTTTCCAAGCAGTGGTGGTCGGCTGATCGTGGCGAAGCGACGGGCTAAGCCCCCGAGGTAGGATCCTGCGTTATTTGTTTTCAATTAGCACATATACGTTGAGATTAAATTATATATATAATCCTCTATAAAATTTTCGTGTGAAGCCCATATACGAGTAGGACTCGTTATATGCTTTCTAGCGCCGTTTTTTGTTCGAAAATCCGAGTCATGAGGCGACCACAGTGATCCGACGATGTCCGGGGTGTTTTTGGATATTTTTTCGAAGGATCTGGGTTCTCCAGTGGCTTTTCACGGTGTTCTGGGGGGCGGTCTACGACGACATAGTGATTGGGCTCAGTGGTTGGTCGGGCGGTCTTCGGCAGCTCGGCAGCAGGGCGCCAGCGAGGCGGAGACCCGGGCCGACCAGCTTTTTCCGGTCAGTGGGCTTGCGGGAGACCAGGTTCATTAGACCCCTACTGATGAGAAGAGGGACCCGTTATATGCGGGTCCCATGGAAATAGAACCAGACCGCCTTATGCCGGTCTGGGAGAGGCGATCCGGCCCACAGGCAGGAAGGTCCAGGCGCATGGTGGGCCGGACGAACTGGCCCGACTCACCTGTTTTCGTCTAATAAAAATGAAAACGCATGTAGAACCTAGACCAGGTGTCATATTTACGTGCCATATACGGTGAAACACCCCTTAAATCGAGACAAACATTTTGTGATTATCTCGATGATTTTTAATTCCCATGACGAGGGGCTCGGTGATGCAGTATGCTCATTAAAGTGGATTAGTGTTATTCCGAGAATCTTGTATTGGATGGCGCGATCACATCCGATTTTCAATTTGAGAACCGTCAGCGGCGTTAAGACCGTGGGGTTATGGAGGGTCTTCCAGGGTGGCTTCAGATGTTAAAACCAGATTTGATGCATGGGCCCCAAGGCCCGCCTTTTAAGTTGTGAGCATCATTTTGTAATGTTTTCATGAGACGTCTATTTGGGGTGTGCGAGCAGTTGATTCGGAGTGTTTTTCGGAGGGAATTTCAATGGATAAATTCACCCACTTTGATTACAAATTATGTTTCGGGCCCCATGAGGGCCATTTTTGGAGATGGCGATGATTTCCATCTTCTTCTCTTGGTGTCCATTTTGGACGAGTTATTAGTCAATCTTGTGTAATTTTCTGAGAGGATCGTAACGGTGCGATCTACTTGTAGCGCATCAAGACCGGGATGCGAGTCCCATGTTGCACCACTCATGTGTGGAATGACGAAACACATATTTTTCTCCGGATATCCATTCCACTCAAGTGAGAAGTAATTTTAACATGTTTATTGAGGGGATCAGAATGGTGTGATGTGCTTGACCATTGTTGGGACCAAGACTCGGGATCACAAGACGACGTTTGGGCATAAAGTGGAGATGGTGAATTTTCTCTCGGATACCCGACTGAGGCAAGTTAATATCAGATCTCAGGTGTTTTTTTCGCGAGGATTACAATGGTGCGATTCTTTTTGGATGTGTTGAGCCTTATTCGATATCACATTAAATGTAGAGGCATGAATGATGTACCAGTGGTGGTTCTTCCTTCGGTGTTTGTAGGGAACCATTGGCATGTAATCATGTTCACTCCCGTGTGAGTGAAGTATATTTTTTATGAGATGTGGTTTGCCGTTCTAGGGCCGTGGAGGAAATAGTTTGGCGAAATTGAATTTTTTCCCTTCTCATTGACGGTGGGATTTGTGTGCATGATAGCCTTTAGGCTGGAATTATGGTATACTCTGGGAGTATAGGGGAATTCTTGGAGGCACATGTTGTAGTTTGTACCTGAGAATGTTTTTTCACTTGGTTCAGATATCAGTTATGGGTCACGTCATGTGGGTCCCATATGTGGTTCGTGTTTTAATTTACATACCTTTGACCTCTCGCGACGTAGAGGGTCCTTCCATTAGCGACGTTCAGACCATATGGGTTGAGTGGGTCCCCTGGTACTGTTTCTTGATTACATGACTAGCAGAGTTGTTTGGGTTTCTTGTTTCTTCAGTTGTGAGGGGTTTTAGTATCACGTCTCTTTGTGTACCCTTGTAGGGTTCTTGTGGAACCGGTGTGACCAATACATTACACGGGCACCGATCCTCTACCCAGGAGGTTGTTTCTAGTATGCTATAGATCCCCAGTGAACCTAGGTGCAGATTCCCTATCTGAGTATCAAGATCATACCCTCCTTCTGCGATCTACCGCGACGTGTTCCCCATGGAAGAACTCTAGGTATCGGTGTGACCCACACTACACAGGCGCTGAACCTCTACTTTGTGAATTGTTATAGAGTTGGGTGGTTGTGTAATTACCACTCCGTGTTCTATTGGCCAGCGTTGTGCCATCTAGTAAGGATGGCCAGAGCTATTCCAGGTTTACACTCCAGTGGGGCTGGGTAGTGGGATGATCATTGAGTTATTAGGGGTTTCCTTCTAGAAGAGACTGGAAAGTAGGTTACCCGAGGACCTATTAGGGTTTACCCTCTAGCAGTGATGGGGCAGTGGATTACACAACGACCTCTTAGGGTTTACCCTCCAGTAGAGTCTGGGAAGTGGGTAACCAGATGACCTCTTAGGGTTTACCCTCCAGCAGAGACTGGGCAGTGGGTTTCCTGATGACCTCTTAGGGTTTACCCTCCAATAGAGACTTGGAAGCAAGTTACCCAACAACCTCTTATGGTTTACCCACCATCAGGGCTGGGCAGTGAGATACCTAATGACTTATTTTAGACTCATTCCTTTCTACTAGGCTAGTCTATGGATTTTCTCCGTGACTACCAGAGTAGGATCCTTGGTTGTATGGGTCAGTGATGTGACAACTTTGACTTTGAGAAGACCTCTCGACTGTGTGACAGTGAAGAGGTGTGGTTTTCTTTCCCCAGAACTCTCAAGTATGAGGGCTGATTTCCCTACCAAGACGCATCATTATAACGCGACCTGAAACTGTGAGGGTGAGTCAGTGCTTCCCAAATCGGATAGTGTCAGGGTGCGGTGATTTGAGCCTCTTGGCTTGAAGTTCGGGGAAAAAAGTGCAGGATGCTTGGAATCGATGGTGTTTACTTCTGGGAATGTTGGGTACTAAAATTCTTTAGCTAATCTATGGGATAGAGTTCCCCTTTCAATCTTGTTTGGGTTTCTTGATTGAGCATATGGATTTATATATACCTTGTTCCAGTACCCACTAATTGGGTTTGGTTACTCTCCTTCCAGGAGAGGTGAAGACACTTGGGGTATTCCATGTGCTTTCCCTATCTAGCTTCGTGTGGTTGGACAAGTATACTCCTCTACTATAGGTAGCAAAAATTCGACAAGAAGTCCCATCTTCTTACCGTTTCTATCTCTTTATGTTTGGTGGATTCTACTTCCTTTCTCATGTTGGGTTGAGCTGTTACTCTACTTTACTCTTTACTACACTCTATGACATTCTCCTTTACTATTCCCTATTCGATCTATTGCTCCCCTCTTCAGTACCACTTTTGTTGCTCCCTCAATCCTTCATAGTATCCTACTGATTATTTTTATACTCACCCCTACTTTGGCTTTTCCTGTACTTGGTTTTCCCTTGATGATGATGAACAGCTCGATCATGACGTCAGAGGAGCTTAGGAGTTCAGGAGCTTGGACCATGTACAGTGGTCGTAGTCAGGTTCCAGGTAAAGGACCCTCCCAGTTATTGTACATTTGTTTACCTGTTGCTGGGTTGTGGCACTTTTCTGGTTGGGCGTGTGTTTTTTACTTTTTCTTTTCAGTTTACCTTCACCATTTAACTTTAATGATTAGAGGTTGATGCACTTTTGTTGTTGTTTATAACAGTTAGTACTTTACTTTTCATTTTACTCTGCACTTCTGCATTGAGTGGGCAACGTGTGTGTATACATGTACTCAGGAAAATTCCTCCCCAAGTTGTTTACCCTTAGGAGCTAGTCGCCAGCCCTTAGCCTATGGAGGCAGGCTTGGGGTATTTTCAGCTTGAGACCGGGTAGGGTCAGGTCATGACAAAGTTGTATCAGAGGTGGTTCATTACATGGGACATTGTTTTGATGTCCCTAAAATGGAATTGGTTGTGATCTAGGGTAATTGTTTCAACGTGTATTGAGAGCGCCTCTCAGTCCAAGGAGTCCAGTGATGGTGCGACGACCAATGCATCCATTCACCCGGACCCTGATAACAGGCTTGTTGACGTGCCAGGCTCAGACACTAGTTGCAGAGAAAATGGTTTGTGCATCACAAAGGATTGAGTCTTGAGTGTCATTCTTGAGTCAGCTCCCCATTGTTTTTACTATTTTATACATATAAGATCATATGACCGTGACACTACTTGATAATATTCACAATGTCTCCACAAAGACAGCCAGCCAGGATACCAACTTTGGTTTGTGATGACGACCATGTGAGTGACGATGCCTCAGTCTGGGACCCATCATGCGAGTCCCTTTCTCTGGGTTGGCCAGTAGCACCATCCCCACATGGTGAGAAGCAGATAGCTCCAGCTGAGCAAACAGAGGTTGATCATAGGTTTAGCACACTCTATATGTTCCAGCGACAATGACCTCTAAGGATCAGTGGTGAGACAAACCCTCAGGAAACAAAGGTTTGGATCGAGATAGTGGTTTTCCTCTTCAGGCTTGCGCAGACAACGACAGATCAGGGGGTGGATTTGGCAGCCAACATTTTCCACGGAAGAGCTGGGTGTGTGTGGATTATGGTGACTCAGTTACATTATGAGCCATCACATTTGTGGGGAGACATTCAGCTATTGTTTTGTGAGGAGTTTTACCCCTCCTACATAAGCTCCGTTCAGATCTAGGAGCTCCTGCAGTTTCAGCAGGGAGGGAAGACGGTGATTTAGTACGCGACTAGTTTTTCAGACCATGCACATTTTTACGTGGACATGGTCTATGAGAAAAACATTCGAGCATAGAATTTCAAGTAGGGTATCTACGAAGTGATTCATGCAATCATATTACCCTTGGGGATTCCCACTTATGACGAGGTTCTAGGGAAGGCGCTGGTGACAGAGAGATTCCTGTCATGTTCTATCGTTGGAGGTAGAAGTAGGCACAAGGGGGTTGAGAAGTCTGCTTCCGCTAGCAGACATTACCATAAAAAACCTCAACGTAGGCGGCCTTCCACCCACCAGTTTCGATGATGTGGTCATGCACCACTGTGGCGGAAAAGTACAGGTGATCAGCCGAGGAGACCCTTCCGTGAGCAGACATAGGGGTAGGGTCATACACTATAGTAGCGCCGGAGGGCACCAGGGCATCCTGGAGAGTGTCAGTGCTATTCTTACGATGGGAGAGGTCACTTACCATGGGACTACCCAAACAGGTATGCAGAGAACTTCAGGCAAGCAGTAGGTGCACCACCATGACAGAGGCATCGCCATGATCAGAGTGGTAACCAGAGAGGATGTGCTATCAGAGGAGTGGGAGCAACTGGAAGTGGGGGATGGCATTATGAGGTATTCCCATCACCACCAGGTGGTCAATGTCAGGCCTTTTGAGATGATTTTTAGTACTGGGGACACCCGAAATCTTTGAATTTTTATGATCCTGCAGAGCATGAAGTGACAAGAGGTATTCTTTAGGGATCTTCTACATTTTACAGTAGAATTGATAGACTCTGTGTGAAACGATTTTTCTCGCTGCTCCTTTCTTGAGTTGCTACTAGGGTGACGTAGGGCACCAGGTGTAACCTTGAGTTGGTAGAGTAGGAGGCATAGATCCTTTTCTGTTTTTCAATGGTGTCGAATCCATTGCTTTCCAAGCGTGTAGGAGAGTCTTGGTTGTGAGACATCAACTGTGAAATATTTGGTAACCAGATATCCTTGGGTGTTTCACTATATAGATATTCTGAAGGATGGAATCATCGAGATTTATCCCAGGTCCAAACGGTGATTCCTGTCGCAGCGTGCGACGTAGAGTTGTGACAAGGGAGGTGAGCTACCCCCGAGGTCCTTCGGGCAGTTTGAGACTGTGCGAAGGGATATCGAGGTCCCCACTACCTTTCCCTAAACCCAAAGGCTAGTTTGGGTTCATAATGTCTCCCACATGACTCACATGAGAAAAAATGTGTGTGAACCTATTCATGTCATCAGTGAGGGAAGATCCCACACGAATGGACCAAAACCTTTGGTCGTTGCGCGGTGACGCAGAACTGTGAAAGAGTTCTTCTGGGTATTGGAGAGCCATGTGTGGTCTTAGTACACTGATTTGATTCCCTAGTTTTCATTTTCAAGGACGAAAATATTGAATGAGGGAATGATATATGAACATATATTCTGCTATAAATGACTACAGAATATTCTTAATGTTATTCCAGAGCAGCGCCTTCAGACGACATGCGATTCTGAGACCCATTGTGGCTGGAATTAAATTTTCAGTGCGTTCACACTAGGCACGCCAATTATGTAGAATAAATCCTAAACGGTAGCTCAGAAATGAAAAATTAAGTCATCGTTGAGTTTAGAGTGTTCCTTTTACCCTAGGAGGGGTGTAATTTTCACGAGAGCGGACATCCTGTGAAGAATGTCCCCAGGGGAATTTCTGTAATTTAGCGGTCTTGGGCATTGAATTAATAACTTTTAAATGGAGGCTCGTATTAAAATTCTGAGACAACCATTGTGCTCAAGGAATGACATTTACCCTACTAGAGTCTTAATCTCGACCCCCCTGATGGTTCAAGAATGTGCCTACCCTTGGATGATTAAAAATAATAAATTAAAGATTTCATTTAATTCTTAATATAAGTCCAAAACTACCTCTCCCATTCTGCATTTCTCATCCTACGATGGAAGGAAACTTAATAAAGGGATCTCCTCCAACAAGATCTCCTCTATCTCCTCCTCCTCTCCAAGGTGTGGTGGTCAACGGATCGTTGCGAAGCGATGGGCTAAGGCCCCGAGGTAGGATCATGCATTATTTACCATCCATCCAACGACCCGAAGGCCTTAATTTGTTTTATTATAATCAATCCCACATTTAAGGGAAGAAGGGGGAGAACCCAAATTGACATCATGGACTTAATAAAAATCCCACCTGATGGTCAAGACAAAAAACCAAACAGACAACATGAAGCACCCCTCCCCAGCATAAAATCATAGTAAATCTCTCCATAATTGCCTAGCTAAACAACAAGAAAGTTTCTTGTGTCAAAGCATAGGTCTGATCTTATGGCTGGATCTATACATTCTCAAACATCAAATTCCATAAAGCACTGCAATGATGAACAACCAGCTCTGGTACCACCTCTGAGGCCCGATCCACACATCAAAACATTTCAAAAACTCATTGGTAATGTAAAACCATTAAACCATCACCAACACTTTCCATAACCCAGAACCAACACCAGAAGAATAGCGGGGCCCCAAATCCAACTCAGATGAACAAGAAAACTAGCATATCACAAAAATCATAGCTAACCGAACCAAATAAGAACATCATCCAACCTTAAAAATCTCCAAAAACATCACAAAATCTCCAGAAACCATTACCTCCCCCCTTCGGCCCAATTAAATCTGTCGCCGACCATCACCAGAATCATGCCATAGGCGGAGCCTGGTCACTCCAGAATGAACCAGAGCCGAATCACTTTGTGTCCAGACAGACCGTCTGAGCTACACGTAGACCTAAGATGGTGATCCAACGAGACATGATTTCACAGAAATCCACACCACCGAACCAATTTGAAACCCCACCACAATGCACCATCGATAAGTCGCGGTTTTCTAAGACGATTAGTAGGAATATGTCCACCGTGACCGTAGTGATCCGACGAAGTCCAACGAGTTTTTGGGTGCTTTTCTGGAGGATCTGGGTTCTCCGGCATGTTTGCATGGCAGTCCGGCAGGAATTCATCGGTGGGACGATGATAGGGAGTGGTGGTCGGTCAGGCGGTCTTCAGCGGCTCGGCAGTAGGGCACCAGCAGAGGGGGCACCAGCAAGGTGGAGTCTTGGGCCGACTAACATTTTCTGGTCGGTGCGCATGCTAGAGACCGAGTTCTTCAGACCTCAACTAGAGAGACAAAGGAACCATGATACACGGGTCTCATGTAAATAGAATAGAACCGGAATATGCCAGTCTTGGTGAGGCGATCGGGCCCATGGGCTGGCTGGTCCAGGCGCATGGCGGGCCGGCCAAACCGGCATGGCCCACCAGTTTTTGTATAATAAAAATTAAAATGCCTGTAAAACTCAGACTAGGTGTCGGATTCGTGTGCCATCTCCGGTGACGCATCCATTAAATCAAGACACAAATTTTGATATTTTCATGGTGAATTTTTTATTCCCTAGATTAGGGCCTTAGTGATGTGACATGCTTATTATTGTGGATTAGTGTTTTTATGAGAATCTTGTTTTGGATGGTGCGGGCACATATGATGTACGATTTGAGCAATTTCAGCGGTGTTGAGACCCTGTCATCAAAGAGTTTTTTCCAGGGTGGTTTTAGACATTGTAACTAGAGTTGAGGCATGGCCCCATGGCCTATCTTTGAAGCTGTGTGGAGTTATTTGTAACTTTTTCATCGGACGTCTGTTTAGGGCGTGCGAGTAGTCGTTCTTGAGTGTTTTCCAGTGGGCATTGAAATGGTTCAATCCAACCACATTATTCCGACATGATGGTGCATGCCCCATAAGGGCTATTTTGGGAGTTGGCCGTGATTTCCATCTTCATCCCAGAGTGTTCCTTTTAGACGCGTGATTAGACAATCTTGTGAACTTTTTTGAGAGGATCACAATGGTGTGATCCTCTCATAGCGCTTCGAGACTGGGATGCACATGCCACGTAGCACCACTCCTGTACGGAATGTCGAAATGAATCTAATTATCTAGATATCCACTCCACTCAATTGAGAAACCCTTTTAACATGATTTTTGAGGGGATCACAATGTTGCGATTCACTTGACCGTTTCCCGGACCGAGACTCAGGATCACGGCGCACTTTCCTGGTGTAAAGCGGTGTTAGCGACTTTTCTATTGGATATCCGATTGAGGCGAGTAAATATTATATGTCATGTGTTTTTTTCCATTAGTATTACAAGGGTTCGATCCATTTGGATGTGTGGAGCCTCATTCGAGATCTCATTAAATGTGGAGGCATGAAAGTTGTACCAGTGGTAGTTCTTCCTACGGTGTTTGTAGGGAACCCTAAGCATGTAATTATTTCACTCTTGTGTGATTGAATTAGATGTTTAAAGAGATGTGGGTGGACATGGTGGGGCCACGGAAGAAACAGGTTGGTGAAATTGTGTTTTCTCCCTTCGTGTTGATGTTGGGTGTCGTGTGCACGATATACCTTGGGCTTGAAATGTGGTATACACTAGGAGTATACGGGAATGCACAGAGGTGCATGTTGTAGTTTGTACCTAAGAAAGATTTTGTTCTTCGTTCATAGATGAGATAGGGACACATGGATTGTGGGCCCCATGTGCGCACCATGTTGTACATTACGTACTATTGACATCTCACAACGTAGAGTGTCCTTACGTTAGCAAGGTTTAGACCAGCAGGGTTGAGTGGGTACCCTTAGTCCTGTTTCTCGATGATTTTACTGGCAGAGTTGTTTGGGTTTTCTTGATTCTTCAGTTATTCGGGGTTTAAGTATCATGTCCCTTTTTGTACCATGGTAGGGTTCTTGTGGAACCAGTGTGACTAGTTCATTACGCGTGCACCGATCCTCTACCCAAGAGTTTATTTCTAGTATGGTACGAAGCCCCGGTGATCCTGGGCGTAGATTCTGTAGACGATTATCGAGATAATATCCTCATTCCGTGATCTACTATGACATGTTTCCCCTGACAGAACTCTAGGTATCGAAGTGACCCACACTTAACGAGCGATGAACCTTTACTAGGTGAATTTATCTGGAGTTTGGTGCTTGCGTGATACCCAATCCTTGTTATGTTGGCCAGTGTTATAACATCCATTAGGGATGGCAAGAGAAATTCCAGGTTTTCCCTCCTACAGGGCTGGGCAGTGGATTCCCGATTGAATTCTTAGGTGTTACCCTCCAGCATAGATTGGGTAGTGGTTTACCCGACAAACTCTTAGGGTTTACCCTCCAGCAGAGATTGGGTAGTGGGTTACCTAACGACCTCTTAGGGTTTCCCCTCCAGTAGAGACTGGGCAGTGGGATACCTGACAACCTATTAGGGTTTACCCTCCATCAGATACTAGGTAGTGGGTTACCCAATGACCTCTTATGGTTTACCATCCAGTAGAGGCTGCATAGTGGGTTTCTTGAAGACCTCTTAGGGTTTACCCTCAAGAAGAGACTGGGCAGTGGGTCACCCGACTACCTCATAGGGATTACCCTCCAGTAAAGACTGAGCAGTGGGTTACCCAGTGAAGTCGTAGGGTTTACCATCCTGTGGGGCTAGGTAGTGGGTTACACGATGACTTCTTTCAGACTCAATCACTTCTACTAGGCTAGTCTATAGATTTTATTCGTGAATACCAGAGCATGACACTTGGTTGTACGGGTCAGTGATGTGACATCTTTTACGTTGATAAGACCTCTCGATTGTGTGACAATAAAGAGGTGTGGATTGAATTTCCCCAGAACTCTCAAGTACGAGGGGTGCTTTCCCCACCATGATTCGTCATTGTGACACGACCTAAAACTATGCGGGTGAGTTAGTTCCGCCCAAAGAATATTGTGTTAGGGTGCGGTGATTTGATCCCTCTAGCTTGTAGTTCGGGGTAGACATGCAGGATGCTAGGCATCGATGGTGTTTACATCTGGGACTGTTGGCTGCTTGCTTTCTTGGGCTGAGCTACGAGATGGTGATCCAATTATGATCTTGTTCCAGTTTATTGATTGAGAATATGGATATCAATATACATTGTTCCAATAACCACTCCTTGGGTTTGGTTACTCTCCTTCCAGGACATGCGAAGATGCACGGGGTATACCATGTGCTTTCTGTGTCTAGCTTCTCATGGTTGGATGACTATAATCTTCCACGATAGGTAGAAATGACTTGACGAGAAGTTTCATATTCTCAACATTTCTACCTCCTTATGTTTGGGTGGGTCTACATCCTCTCTCTTGTTGGGTTCAGCTATTAATCTACTTATAATCATTACTACACTCTCTGTCGATCTCTTTTACTATTCCTTGTTCAATCTACTTCTCACCTCTTCAGTACTTTCTTTTTTGCTCCCTCGAGCTTTCATGGTATCCTACTGAGTATTTTTATACTCACCCATGCTTGGGATTTGCCCGTACTTGGTGTGACCTTGCAGAAGATGGACATGTAGATCGTGACGTCAGAGGAGCATAGGAGTTCGGGAGCTTGGACTACGTATGGTGGTCGTAGTCAGGTTCTAGGAGAGGGACCCTCCCATCTGTTGTCATATTTTTTTTACCTATTTCTGGGTTGTGGTACATTTCTTGTTGGGCATGTTTTTTTTCCTTTCTCTTTTCAGTTTACCTTCAGCATTTTAATTTGTACTACTTGGAGGTCGATGCAAATTTGTGGTTGTTTATAGCAGTTAGTACTTTACTTTCCCTTTTACTCTGCACTTATGCATTGAGTGGAATACGTGTGTGTGTACAGGTACTCAGGCAAAGGCCTCCCCGAGTTGTTTAGCCTTCAGCGCTTGTTGCCAACCCCTGGCCTATGGAGGTGGGCTTGGGGTTGTTGCGGCTCAAGCCCGGGTAGGGTCGTGTGGTGACACATGTCATCCTAGTTTTCATTTAAAAAACTTATAACCATTAATAAATATAATTGACTATATGATCACATTAATTGATATTCCCTTACTGACCATTTCATGGTTCCCAACTAACAAAATTAGTTTTTAATTTAACTTTATAATATTAATAATGTGAAATTTAATTCATAATCATAAATAGATTTTCATTTCATTCCAAATAGATGACCCTCAATCTAGAAATAACTGATTATATATAGGGTTGGACCTCATCTGTGTTGTACAAAATGAATGAATATTTTTTAATGTCATAATCATACATAATTAACAGTTCCTTTAATCCATGTATTCCTCTAACTTCAATATAATATTTTAAATTTAAAAATAAAAGGTGGATAGTGTTCCATACTTCATAAAAATAAAAAGTAAATAACCTAATGACATCTTGTAATATATAATTCTATAAAATTATCCTTCCAATAATGTGGACTTTTTAAAAACTGTCAGGATATTTTTAGTTATAATTAAAATGGATACAATAAACTTAAGTAACCAGGTCCACCTAATCTTATATATAACACCAAATGAAGAAAAATATGAACCATTCTATAAAAGAATTGTGGGAATAAATTTTTTATTAGATATTGTATGAGGGTAGTGTTATTCACTATCACTTATATCAAATTGGGACCAATTAGATTTAAATTAACATATTTGAAAGGTAACATATTTATATGAATGAATTTCAAAAAATTTCAATAATATACCATGATATTTGACTGGTAGAAGTTGTTGCATCAATATTGTGTTGTCAAGATATTTCACAATGATTAATTTCTTACTCTCACTAATAGATAATTATTCACATTTGTTGAATTACAATGGGTTAATTTATTATAATTTAGATATTGGGGAAAATCACATCATAACTAATTAATAATGGGTATCAATATGAAGGTAATTATGTTATGTATCAAATGATTGAGAGATCTAAATCCAAATGTTTTACTCAGAATATTACAACCAACATTACATATAATCAATCTTTTTTTAAATTTTATATCAATAAATATTGTAATTAACTAACAAAAACTAATTTTTACCAATATTCATAATATCTTTGATATGTTTTATCTCAAAAAATACGGTATCTAGATTATTTTATAACCTTACTTTTATATTTTTTATGACCATAACATTTTTCACCGTAGATATGAAATCAATATTATTCACTTCACCATAAAATTATTCAGCTACTAATTGTTGTGGGGTTATTATACTCATTCAAATTACATAATTATTTTTATGACATTGATAAAGAAGTGAAAATTGGTATTTTTTTCAATGAAACATGTAAAATATCGTTCTTCCATTCTGTAATTGATAATATAATGTTTTTCATCATAATTTATACTCCCATTATATCCTTTAACTATGAATCATGATCTATTTAAATATCAAATAAATTCAATTATAATGACTATTATCATTATTGGAAAAATTTATTGTTTCTTGAATGTATCAATAGATGTTATACATATCATTAATAGATGTTTTAATTTTTAAATCAATGGTGAATGATGCACATGAATATTGTTTCAAGGAATATTTGGGTCAAAAATTATTATCTAAATAATATCATATTTTTTCTTAATACAAAAAAATACATAAATGTTGTAAACTATGCACAAAATGGGATGTGATATATACTATAAAATGATGTTCTAATATGGATTTATTCCTTATGTTCATAGTCCAATTATGATATTTATATCATATTTTTCAGAAATATAATTTTTTATTTAAATGTCTTCCACTTTATTGAACAAAAGGTGGTATAAGTTTTCATCTTAGATGATATTATCTATATTATAAATTATCATGTTTTTTATTTAAATTTTAATGATGAAAAAAAAATATTTAATTATCTCTATATTCAAAATTTAATTTATTGGAGGATTGTTTCTATATATGAAAATTAATTAGAGTTTACTTTTCGATATATGTGGCATTATTTATAATCTAAATTTTATTATTCTAATATTTATGCCATTTTCACCACTTGATTCTTTTATATAGTGCATATAATGATCATGACTTTATTTTTTAAGTCTTATCCTAATAATAATGATATTTTTATATCCTTATAATTTCATGAGGCATATAATTCTACTTATGAAAAAGTGTTGTGTATTTATATCACAATATCTTCACCATTTTGGATTGTTTCCTATTATTCCTCTGTTGAGGAATATTTGTCATCAATGCCCATGTTTTCTAGAAATTATAACAAAAAATGTTTTACTATTATCCTATGGATATTTAAATTATTATTTAAGGATTTTTGAATTTTTAGTGCGTTGTTTGAATGTAATATTTTTTTCGAAACAACATATATTGTGACTTTTCCGACTAAAGTGCGAGAAGAATGTTTTATTTTAACTTATACCTCAACAATATATTTTTATAACTTCATGATTCCATATTTCCTTGAATCACCCATTATTATATTAGAATTTTATTTTCAAATAAATGATTTACATTCACCATACATGGAATATAAATAAAATAAAACATTTTCCAAGAAGAATGCATATTTTCATAAAAAAAAATTATAAAGTGATCACTCAAAAATATTATCCAACTTAGATTAAATCATTTTATATTAATTATATATTAGATGGTATATTATTCAAAGTTAAAATGTATATTCATTATATCAATGGTTTATGTTTATTATAGAACAAAAATTATGAAACACATTTCCATTCCATTAGTTGTGTTATGATTGAATGATGTTTATGTGACCCATTTAATTCTATGGGTTTTGATATGAGGTATTATTTATTTTCCTAGGGTACACATATGTTTACATTTAACTATGTGACATGTGGGACCAATATATCTCACCAATTAATATGATAATGATACATGATTTATGATATCAAATAATATATGGGTGGTTATCCTTATCATGTAATTAGAGGGTACATGATATGTAATCCTATGCCTAAAAGAAGAGGGTACACAAGAGGTCATCCTATGCATGAAACTAAAAGGTACCTCGGATTCCATCCCAAGACCAATGTAGGTACATGGGAATTTAACCCAACCCCATCATACTATGAATTTCATGATAGTAATTATTGACATACGATATTTAATGATTGTTTGTATGCCAAAATGTATCTTTCTTATGCCATTGTTTTATTCGTGTGGCCCATGTTATTTGATTTTATCATGATTAATGTCTTATGAAATACCATATTCATGAAATTTATTATTTATATTTTCGTTGAAATATTTTTTATGATATCATAATGGTATTCTCAAGATCTCATACCCTTATATTCAGGATTATACTTATTTATCGTCCCTCTTTACCATTACTGAGCATATGAGCTCACATTTTTCTCATATTTTGCTTTCCCTATGTTATAACGAATTTTATTATTGGTAGAGGTTATAAATGTGGAGATATTATTAAAAAATATTAATGATCATTAACCAGACTAAATGTATCTGTTGTATGTTTCTAATGGAATTAAACTATTGCGGTCATTGTGGGTTTATTTGTGTAATATATTCTATATTATTCAAAAAAATTATCTAGTATCCATATATATAAAGTCTATATTTATAATATCAATCAAATGATATTATTTTTTATATCTAATTATTTGGGTCATTATTCTAATTCATATATGAGGTTAGTATCAAAGGATTTAAATTATCTTGACCAAAAATAGAAAGGTGTATTATAGTGATTTTATACTACTATATTTGAGGATGGGACATTAAATTAGGTGTAAATAGGTATATTACTTATTTTTTTTTTAAAATAACTTTTTTGATTTGGGATCATCACCTTATAAAATGTTAGAGGAATTTTAATATAAATTTTGAATATCACATATTGAAATTTAAATTGATCTTTTGGTGGAAACTATGTGTGTAAGTATTAATTAAACTATTTTTTAAAAGAATACTTATATTATTATATTAGGGATGGTTATTTTTGAAAATCATTTTCAACTTTACATAATTGAGTTTATAAATACATCGAACCTAATATCCCTGATTTGGTGGTTATTCTATTATAATGGATCAATATACAAGGAATGAAATATCAAAATACCCAAAAATTTTCTAGTTTTTGAAATCTAAATACATTCAATAACCATACATTAAAACTAAATAAAAAAAATAAAAAAAATTGACAACTAATTGAGGAAACCATTAATCTCCCAGACTATCTATGAATATCAATCATTATAATAGTTTTAGAATAATGATAGGATATATAATATATTAAATGGGTGAGATCAGATGATCAGTTATTTTATATACAATTAATGTCATCACAAATATGAATAAACAATTATGGAAAGGTAAATAATTGAAACAAAATCTATTTAATCAATAAAAATCGAAAAATATGGTTAAAATAAAAGATAAAAAATTAATCCCATATATATATCCACATGTAATAGAAAAGATAAACATTTGTATTATACTTGTAAAATTATCATATTGAAGTCAATAACAGATCACATGATGTTGGAACTCATAAAGTGAGTCATAATAAATATACCTCTATTGATTTGCCCATGATATGATACATAAGCTTGTATGACAATAGCTTATACCCAAACACGTTTGTCTCACTCTACCTATTGAAGCATCGAGGGGCTATATCGGGCCCCACTCGCCACATACAAAGTCCAATGCATTCTTGTTATGAAATCGGTTAATCATTAACAACATATAAATTTATATTTACCCCATCAAATGAAATTTATAAAAAATTCCCCCAATCAGTGAACATAATGAGAAACCATACAGAGTAATTTATAAAATGGTATAAAAAATTATATCCTTGATCAAACTATTCATATACCATTTAATAAAGTATTGAAGATGGTATCATAATCGATTTGACTCAATGAAGCATATGATTCAATAAATTATTTTTACTTCTATGAAACAAATTTAAATGAGATCATTGATTTTTTTAAATACCCTTTACTCATTGAAAATAACATTTGTTTCAAACACCATGAAATTAAACAAGAAAAAAATATCCTTGAATATGACCTTGTAATATATTATAACATAATTAAAAAAATTAGTAATTCTAGAGGTGTGAAAATCCAGCTATTAAATATTAATTAAAAACATATTCCTTCTGTATTTTGGTCAGAAAATTCTCATTGAACATTTTTTGGAGAATTTAAATATATACATTTCAAAATATTATGTAAAAAAATAAAACATAATAGAAATTTAATTTAGATAACTATAGTATAATTTAACAAACATTATTGGAAACAAAATTTTAAAACAAAGACACAAAATAAAAATGGGGTTTTAGCGGAATATTTAAAAAAAATTAATAAACATCATATATATCATTTCATCGAAGTGAGTATTATTCAAAAGAACAAAACATGTATACTATTTATAATTTTATATGAAAACATTTAAATAAAAAAATTCAAAATTACATACAAAAATATTCTTATTATGACATAATTAAGGAAGTATAAGATTAATTTAATTAATGAAAATTAGGGTAAGAATTAATGTACCACATCATAGTACATCAAATAATATCCCACATTAAAGTAATAATTATAAAATCAAAAAATGGAATGTAATTATTATAAGGAGATTCATGATATTATATATCAACAGTCATTATATACACCACAGACAATAAATAATTGGTGAAAAGACATGTTTCTCACAAAAGTTGAAGTGAGATGAGTAACTCTTACCTCATGAGTCAATTTGTTTTTATATATATTAAACTAATATATATACGTTTAAAGAATGTTATTAATTAATTACATAAACATAGTAATATTTTTAATACTCTATATAAAACAATTATAAAATCATACCACATATTTATTAATAAATTTTCATTATTTTTTTTGTTTCAACCTAATTTGTTTCATGGTTTGTTCCCATGGAAATAATTATGGATTTTCTTGTCATGTGGATTCAAATTTATAGGAAATAAATGAAATGGTATAAATGCTTTCCCAAAATTTCATATTTTCTAATATATCATTTTTCTTTCTTACATATGTATGACTCGTTTTATATAATGTTTGTAATAAATGATTAGATTAATTTGGTGGTTTTTCTATAAATCACAGAATAGTTTTATTTTATTTCTTTATTGTGTCTATATATTTATTTCAGAATATGTAATAATTAATAATATGATTAACAATATATTATTATTCCTTAATAACACTTTTATGAAATGTCATAAAGGTTGTAATAGAAATTGAAAAATTCACACCCTTAGGGATGGAGGACCTTCAAAATATGGACAATGGTTTAATTTATTTGAATAAGAGGAGGTTATAAAAAGGATGGATATAATATAGTTCATTATCAATTTATAATTATAAAATATATATTATAATAGTGTTATTATAAATTCAGTTATGAAATAATTATTGTGATAGTATAATAAAAAAATTCATTAAGATAGTTTGTTTAAGAAAGTTAGTTATTGAATATCACCTGCTCATAAAACCTGGAAATTGTATTTGGGTGAGTCAGGAAAAACATTAATATTATTAGTTTTTGTAGGAGATGATTTTTAATATTTTTTTTGATATTCTGGGATTCTATAAAGAAATTGGATGGTGAGGATTTCTATTTATACTTGAGGAGGGGTTGTTTTAAGTGATTAAATAATGATTGTTTTATATTTAATGCCAACCAAATTTGGTGGGAATTAATTAAAATGAATAATATTTATAATTAATATTTCGAATAATTATTATGTTATATAATCAAATCAACCTCCCATTAAATGTAGTAGTTTTTTATTATTTCAAGCGTTAACCTTTTAACATTAACCTTTTACATTATTTTACCTCTACAATAGTAAATCATTGTTTCCCATATTAAATTTTATATGAATAAAAATGAAAATGACATTATAACCAAATTTTTTCCTCATAAATACAAATATAGATTCTATTTTACATTTCTAAATTAAAATATGATTAAAATATTTTTTTAAATGGATATGAATATAAAACATAAAACCAATTTTATAAAGGTTAAAATCATTGTTTTCAAAGTTTTTAAGAAAATATTTATAAATTTAAAACCATATATATTTTTTCATTAATTAATTTAATTTTTTAACAACTTTAGGGGTTAATAAATTTGAAATCATAACAAAATAATAATTTTTTCATACAATTTTGGTAATTCATTAAAACTACATTTTTACTTTTTATCCCACAATTAATCATTCTCTTGGAAAATTACTAAGTAATTTTCCAAATATAATTTTTACATGATCATTACAAAAAATGATGATATTTTTTTTAATTATTTTAAATATAATAGAATGTAAAAAAATTTATCATAGAAATATATGAAAAACACTTTTTGAAGAAATCATTTATTTAATGAATAATATAAAATTATTAAAATTTATATATTAATATCATAAGAATAATAAAATATTTATTAAATATAAAATTATTAATTATTTAATCATATTTTTAATAATATTCACATTATCAAATTAAATATCTTGTTAAAAATTATTGTCTTATAATATTGACATTTCATATTTCATTTAAGCTCATTGTATAGTAAAATATAAGATATCGAACATTGAGTGTTTTTAAAAGTTTTGGTGTTAAATTATACCCACCAATAAATTTCCTCCTTACAATTGGAAGTTACAATTAAAAAAATAATGATTAATATGTTCTAATTACTTTGTGGTAAACCCACACCATAACAATGGATGAAAATAGTCCACTAAAAAAGGGGAAAATAAAAATGTGAATGTCACTAAAAAACTTGGTTTTATAATAGGGTATCATTATTGGGAATAAAAAATATTCATTGAAAAGAAATAATACTATCATTTTCTGACAGATAGAAGAAGAGAACATGGTCTTTTAATTTATTACCATCCCAAAACTATAAATATGTTATGGTTTAAAAGGTCATGTATTTATCATTAAGAAAATTAAATGAATAATGTTTTTATTCAAAAAAATCATAGATTTTATGTATTATTTTTCTTAATAGAGTAAAAATATTAGTATATATAATTACATGATAGTTAAAGATTCATTCATTAAAAAATTTCCACAAAAAAACACTTATTTTTATCTAAAAGTCAATAAAATTTAAAAAATATTCATGTTATCTTAATAATATAGGGTTCCAAAATATAACATATTAATTATTTGTCTTATCATTTAAATAAATAAAAACAATGTTATACAAAATATGACATAACATAGAACAATGTTAGTTAATGGACCCATGTATATCTTTGGTATTGGAATTTTGTCTCATAGCCTGCCCGGATGTGAGGAGTTGTTGCCTGATCTATGTTTATAACATTTTTTAATATTGTATGAATATATCACTTAAAATATTAAAAAAATAATATTAATTCCATCAACAATAACAAAATTTTATAACCTAAAATATTATATAAACAATTTACTTCTAAATTCAAATATTTACTCAAAACTTCCTTGACTCTTTGGTAAATTAGTGGAAATTCTATGTCATACATTACACCATGAAATGAATATCCAAAATGAGTTTTTTAATCTATGTTGAATAGAAATTATGTATAAATATATATTTGGATACATAAAAAGATAAATTTTTATCTCTCTATCTCATCCTATTTTGAAAACCCAATATAGTTGGAAAAAGTTATCCAATATTCATAATCTCATTAATCAATAATCCTCATCCAAAAATAAAACTAATCCATTTCATAAATGGTAAACCATATTAAATGTAGAAAATATCAAGATCCAATAATTATATATGGATTTTTTGTGAAATTACAATATAAAATTTCCATTATTTTTGTAGATAATATGAATTAGATATTTATTTTAACATACCATACACTTAAAAACATTCATAGTGTGTTATATTTAATCATTTTAATTACATTAATTTCCATAAATATTTATTGAATGTTTGAATTATTCCTTATATATTATGTAAAATAAATATATAATGATTTTTTCCAAAAATACAAAAAAAAATATTCCACTAAATATATTGTATTATTAAAATCTTTTTAAAAAACATAAATTATAATCTCCAAGGTATATCATCTCAATATTGCAACATTATTATCCAAACATCATGAATATATTAAATAATGTATTTTTTTATATTGTGTGTTTTCAAAAAATAAAATTTTAACTGAATTACTTTTCTTAGTCATTGGTACTATTAAATATATTCTATCTATTCTATAAGAAAAATTAATGTAGTGAAATCCTTATATATTTCGATAAAATATTCAATATAATACTTTTAAATCATATTTCATGTATTCTAATATAAGGGAACATTAATTATTCTACTTCTCTTGTATCAAATTCATATGATTGACCATGATCATTTTAATTCTTCTAGGGTATATTACCTTCACACATAAGGAATTCATTTGTGTAGTTCCCATATACTAACATATGAAATATATCACAATATATTTATTTCCAATTAAATGAGGAGCTCAATGGATTTTTTTCCCACAATTATAACCAACTAAAATTCCCATCATGAATGTAGCACGATGTTTTATTCATTATTTATTACATGTGGAAAAACCATTCTTTATTTTCTTCTAAGTATGTAATTTTTCTCTTCTGTCTCTTTATTCTCTTTCATTATTTAAGAACAAAGATACAATGATAATTATTTCTCTATCATTATATCACTGGATAATATACCACCATAAGATGATAATGTTTGGATTTATAGTTATATCTGAATAATTATCATTATTCCATCAAATAAATGATTAATTAGTCTCTTTAGATAACCTATGTAGTCCATACCATTCCTTTATAACCTTGAATAAATGGAATCCTAATTTTTAACATCATTATCGAAATTTTGTCTCTGACTTGTGTATTGTTTCCCAATATCTACTCAATTTTTACATGGATATATTTTTCAATGAAATGTTCATTGTAATCAATCCATTCTATGTTTTATATTTTCTCTAATTCCTTAGTTGTTTTACCCAATAACCACCATTGATATGTTATTTCGGATATATGATAAATTCCATTATAATATTATAACATTCATTACTTCCCATAGTGAGAAATATTATTTTTATGAAACATATCTATCACTCAAATAAAAATGGATTCTTAGTTCCAGTGAATGATAGATGTTGTTATCACATAATGTTTTCTATCATCGTTACACCATTTTTGGGATCATATGGATTATATATACAAGAAATGTTATTTCTCATAACTTGAAATAACTATCTCAATATAGTAACAATTTGTTCAGCTTTAACTACCACTCCGGCACTGGATTCCTAATCTTACCTAGGATGGAAATCCATAAATTAATTATATATATATTGACATGATTCACACTAATTTTTCTACTATCCAATTATAAATATTGGAATAAACTAGATTAGACCCTAAAATTATGAGACATAATGCGTAATCTCAAAACAACTTTACATAAATTTAAAATATTGGTATAAGTAATCTCTAAATAATAATTTTAGTCTCAATGGATGTATTTAAAAATTCATTTATTGGATTTCTCTCGTTATTCTTTCAATAATCTATTTCCTAAGGATTATATTATTCATTATTTGATAAATATTTAAATACTTCAACCCTAGTATCCTAAGGTTGTGGATAAATAATTACATTGGTATAAAGAAACAAAGAATCTCATCACAAAGGATTAGAAAAGTTACTTGTTATAGAAAACTAGATATATACTTGGACATTATCTTATAACTCCAAATATAAAATAAAATATAGTGATTCTATTGATGAAAAAGTTTATATACTAGTTTAACCATGCATATCATTCATAATAGAATTATTGGAATCTTTAGGAAAAATAAATAATAATAAATGGATAATCGCAGATGATCAGTAAGGGTTAAATATATCTCAAACATTAATAAATATGAATTAAAATATATGGCATTGTAAATAATTGAAACAAAATCCATTTAATCAATATCTTATGAATAAAGTTAATAGAATTAAATATGATCAATTAAATCCACATAAATAATCACATGATCTTGAAAGAAAAACCATCTATATTATATTAATCTAATAATAACATAGAAGTCAAAAATTACTCTCATAATGATCAAATTCATAATTCAGAACAACAAAACTCATACCATCATGTTTTTATCTAACACGTTATATTTAAAAAGGAATGATATTATCCAATACCCAAACTAGTTTATTTTATGAGAATTTGCAATTAATCAAGGGGATATAGAGTGCCGCACCCATCAATAAAAATGTTCAATAAAATTATAATTTTAAATGGGTAATAAATAATAATTATAAAAAATAATATCCCTAGTCGATCTAATCATAAAATAATTTAAGAAATTCTATATGACCATCTCATAACATAATGAACTCAGTGATTCATAATATTTATAATGGTTGTTGACAAAGATAACAATAATTTAATAGATTTTAAATGAAAATCAATTAGAAATATACCAAAATCACAAATGATTAAAATGCCATAAAATTTTAAAAGAAGAATTATTCATTGAATAATATATATTAAAATTGTTGAGTAAGAATTAAATAATTATGGTCACTTTTTTGTTGGAAAATATTCTATCCTCGTATATGTTAGAAAAATATTCATTCTATTTTTTTCAATAAGACTCAAAGAACCTTATTTTTAAAATGAAAAAAATACACCTTTAAAAATATTTTTTAAATATTAAAACATGGGTAAAAATGAATTTACAAAATCATAGTTTAATTCTTCAATATGGTGGGAATTATTTAATAAAACATTAATATGGTTTAATAATAGTGTTTCAATAGAAATATTAAAAACTACATTTTTTTGGGAATACCCCTATAAATATCATATCATTGAAATAATCACCAATCAAATGAATAGAATGTGATTATTCCCGATATGTAAATATTAAAAACTATAAATACAACTTTAGATAATAAAAATTAAATTAAAAAATACTCTTAGTATGAAACAATAAAAGAAGTATATGATTAACAAAAATAATAGAAATTAGCTTAATAATTCCCTTACAACTGTGCAATATGTCAAATAATATGCCCCATTAAAGTAATAATTATCAAATGAAACATTTAATACCATTTATATGATGATATTAATTATATTATATATCCATTGTATTTATATACACCATACACCAAAAATATGTGGTGACAAAGGAATGTGCCTCACAGAATTAAAGTGAGATGATGAACACTTTCCTTATGCCTCTATTAAAATTTTCATACATTATCCTCTTGTATAAAAGTTTAAATAAAATTATTATTCCTCATTGAATCAAATTTATATTAAAAAATAACTTTTATGATACATTTATAACATCTTACGACCCATTTATTTATAATATTTTGTATTTTTCATTGTTTTTGGCGCATTAGTTTTGAGTTTTTATGGTTTGTTAACTTTTGTATAATTAATGATATTAATTTAAAACCATAATAAAACTACTAAAGTGACATAAATGGATATTATAGAACTTTAAAAAGGTTAAATAATCTAATAAATCATTTTTTAATTCATACATAATGTTGATTTATTTGATAAAAAGAGAATGAAAAATATTTAGTTTAATTAGGCCATTTATGTAACCATCATGAACTAGTTTCAGTTTAATTATAATTATGTATAAATATGAGTTACACTACATGAAATAGATTATAGAATACTTATTTAAATATTATTTAATAATAATTATTATTTAATGAGAATTCATAATGAAGGTATTGGAAATGAAAAAATCCTTATCCACGGAGACAATTAACCACTGTAATTTCGACAAAAGTTTCAGTTCATTGAATAATAGGGGTAATAAACTGATTAGATATAAGATATTCTATTTTCAATATAAATTTAATATTTATACTTGATATTTTAGTTTTTATTACTTTTTGTATACAGGATGTAAATACAATGTTTACATAGAATTCAAATTAAAAGAGACTGCTTCAGAAATATACTGCTTGAATATCATATCCATAAATAATTCATTATGGAATAAAAAATTATTCTTTGGATGATTATAGAATCCCCTAGATGTGGGGATAATTTTTAAAATATTTTTTAGAAGATATTTTATTATATTAACAGGTTTTGAGGAGAAAGGGGGTGGTGAGAAGTTGTATTTATACATGGGGAGGGTGGTTTTAATGGAATAAATATTGATTATTTTATATTTACAGACACTCACTTTTTATAAAAATAAAATAAAAGAAATTATATTGAAAATTAATAATTGAATTTTTTTTAATGTTTATGAAATCAAAAATAGATGATTAATTTATATATATATTATGTTTTTTAAACCATTATATTTTAACATTATCATGTTACATTAATTTACCTATAATATGGTAAATAATTTTTTATCACAATAATTTTTTTTGCATAAAAATTAAAATGAACATATAACATAATCGTGATCATCATTTAAAAAATATAAAATCTATTTTAATTTATTAATTTAATAAAATTGATAAAATTTAATTCTATATTTTTTATGGGTATAACTAATTTAAATAGTTTTTAAGATTAAAACCATGGATTTTAAAATGTCAAGGAGATTGTTTGTAAATGAAAGACCATATATAATATATCGTTAATTAAATATAGTTTTATAAAGAGTTATAGTTAATAATTTATAAATAATAATGATATAATAATAATTTTATAAGTGTTTTTTTATTTCCTAAAAATTGTATTTTTAAAATTTAACCCAAATATAAACATTTTTAGAAAATTACAAAACAATTACCTTAAGCCAATTTTTAATTGATGTGTACAATATTGATGTATAATTTTATAATTAAATTCTAATTTTTTTTAAAAACTTATTTCTATTTATTTTCTCAAACAATTCAATAAAAATGAATTTTTGATGTGAATATATATTTGATGCATTAAATAAATTTACAAAAAATAATATTTTCAATTTCTTAGAATAATTAAATTTTTACTAAATATGAAGTTCATATTTTTTCAAAATATATTGTATATTTTTGATATCCTCCATTTTAATGTTTTTTTTATAACGGTCCGGTCAAAATAATGATATTTTGGTGTTTTTTTAATCATGGTGTTCTATATAACCTATGATTTTGAATATAGAGTTATTTTATAATCTTAGGATGTTATTGTGTTTTATATCATTATTGGTATACATTACAATTTATTTCTACATGACAAGTAATATTGTTGATCTAATAATATTTTATTTAATAATTTATTGATTTTGATAACATACTTAGTATACGAGATATTCATTATAGATAAATGTGAATGTTACTTATATTTTTTGTTGAAAATAAAGATACTGTTCAAATTATTGATGTTATAATAGTAAAATAATAAATTGATGGATTTACTAATGATGTTATTTTTTTATTCCTAATTTGGATATTGAGTTTACAGGTCTCTTATTTTATTCAACTAAGATAATTTCTAATCCACCTTATCAAATCCCCCTACTGTAATGTTTAGAAATTAAAAAATTAAGGATTCATTGGATGAAGGCTTCATTCAACCTATTAATTCTTCAAGGGGTGATCCTATTTTTTTGATAAGACTTAAAATTCATATATGGGTTGTTTTACTAATTATAGTGACTTTAATAACATCACTATTATAAATATGTTTCTTTTTAATCATATTGATGATAATTTTTCTTTTCTCTAGGGAGAAACTTATTTTATTATGTTTGATCATTGGTTGGTGTTCCATCGGTTGAATATAAATGAATTATATATATTGAAGACTGTATTTCAGACTATATATGGACATATTGTGTTTCTAGTTATGTTATTTGGGTTATCTAGTGAACCAGATCTATTTATGGACTGAATGGATACACTTTTTAATGTGTTATTGAAATACTTTGTGGTTCTGTTTATTGATGAAATTTTCCCATATTTAGGTTTTATAGAGTAACAATAATGAATAGCTCGGTATTTTATTCTAATAAAAATATAAATAATCTCCATGCAAAATTTAGAAAGTATAAATTTTTGTTTCATAAAATATAATTTCAAGGTCATATTGTGTCTAACGATAGAACTACATAATTCAATTTTAAATCAAAAACATATAAAATAATGGCTATGATCCAAAAATATCATAGATATTAATATATTTAATTGATTTGAAGTGATAAAACAAAATGACATTTGAAAAATTTTCCTAATTTTCTATCCCACTGAATATGTAACCCCAAAAGTAGGTAAGTTACTATTGATAAAATAATTTGATATTTCTTTTAGGAACTAAAAAATTTATTATTTAATGATATGTTTCTATCCATTATTTTGTGAAATATAAAATTTAGTATCTAAATTGATGATTCATTAAAAGGACTCAGTTATATCTGTATGAAAATTGATCAGGTGATTCATTATGTTTCACTTTATTTGAAACATCAGTTTAACAACCTGATATTTTGTGATATGTATTCTTTTTAATTTATTTGATGTCATGTGTTTTATGCTAAAACAATATTATCGTGCGCTATACGCAACACCGTATTAGCTTGCTGTATACGCAACACTAATCTTGGATCGTGTTACACACAATTTCAAGATTTTTTGATAGTAGTTATTCTATGAAACATTGAGTATATATATATATATTCAATGTAATAATGAAATATGACTTTATTTTGTTATACGCAACAACAAAGGAGTCGTGCACTACACTCAACCCTAACTAGGCTTTCATTACACGCAATCACGACCTTCCTTGATAGCGTGTGTTGTACGCAATACCAGGTTTTACTAAACAACGATATATTATTATAAACTAGCCGTTATTAATATTATTAACCAAATTTTAAATTTTCATTCATCTTACACATTTTCTAGAACATGTTATAAGAAAAAAATAAATTTTTCGGGTAAAATAAGTACTTTTAAAAAAAATCAGATTTGCCGCCTTTTGATGGCACACCCACATTAAATATACTTTATGACATTTTTATAAGTTCAATTTGAAAAAATAAAATTATACTTTGGAATCATGATATAAAAATTTACTTTAGATAATATTTTCATATTAATCTGATAACTTTCATATTTTAATGAATAGTAAAAACATGCTATATTTTAATTGAAAACAAATTTTTTCATCTTAATAATTTATTTGGTTAAATTATAATATTGAATGGTTTTAAACAATAAATAGAATATATTTTTACCATTTAATATTATTTATGTCATTAACTTTGTTTATACATTGAATTTTTAGGTTAAATCAATTAAATCTTTTGCAATGTTTTAAACAAGAAATCGTTTTCTTTCGACAACGGGATTAATTTTAATTTAATTTCTGCAACTTATGTGTATCGAAGTTGGAAAAATGGATTTCATATTTGTAATAAGTGGGTCCAAATTATATTAATTGACCAATTTTTATTTTTGGGAATATGAATAGTAAGTACGGTAAATTTTATTTACCATAGTTAAAGGTAAATCGGGTAATTATGGGTAAATATAAGATTATAAAATTACCTAGAACCTGAAAAAATCCTATTGGATGACCAAAAGTCGACACATATAACTTAAGGCTCAGATTAGATTCATATAATGGACTTTTTTCCACTAAAATAATTTATTTATTTTTAAAACCAATGAAAGTGACAACATGTCACTTTCTTAAATATTATAAGTATAATAAAATTAGTTTAGTGATAAACTTCATGAAACATCATATATAAATATTATACAGAAATATAATAAAATTATCTACATCATATGAATTTATTTATAGTTTTTAGGGATTAAATAATTATCATTAAAGGTGACATAATAGTGATGTTGAAATTATTTTATTAAGAGAAATATAATATAAATGATATTAAAAATATTAAAATAAATATTATATGAACTATTTAAGGTGCTCCACGAATTTTATAGACAATTTAACATGGTAGGAATCTATTAAATATTTTATTTAGAATATATCCTTTGTATTGATTTTATTTAAATTCAAATAAATGAATTGTGTCAAAATTGACACTATTGTTATTTTATAGAAACAACCAATTATTAAATTGATTAAAAATCTCAAATATATTTAAAAATTATAAATTGAAATTTATATAGTCGAAAATGTCATAAATTATCCAATTATGGACAATTATCAACACATAAGTGATTATTTATAACGATTTAAAATTTTTATTTTTATTACCACAAATAAATTTAAATATATTAAATAAGGATAAATCAAAATGATAAGGTTTAAAATAGGATCAAAACATGTATATATTTTATTGGTTGATGATATTACAACCCTATCTCATTTAATATTCGATTTGAGTAATTTTGGGAGGTTTTTATATGGGGTTTGAATTTATATTAATCTAATATTTTATAGGATTCCAAAGGTATCCCTCTCCACCCTTATAAAAGGGCACCTCCTCCCTCTCTTCCTCACACCACTTTGAGCCGTCAAGATCGGCCAAAACCTACAAAATTCTCTTCTCCAATCCCCTAAAAACATCCCACAGGTCTTGGTATTCTTCAAAGATCAATTTTAGTGCCCTAAGAGAATGTTTAAAGGAGGCACTTTGAGAAAGAGGTAATACCTTTTACCATTTTCTTCTAGTTCCATTCTTCCTCTACTCCCTCTTATTTATTTGTTTCATTATGAAGTAATTATATAAGTATCCCTAATATACTGATATGTTATTATAAATATGAAACAACCATGTTTCACCTTCTCTCCATCCTAAGGAAAACAAAATCACCGCACGTGCATATGTACGGAATACCGTCTCCACGCTGTGGTGTAATATGTTTTTCCACCACCACCATACTAGGATGGGTATAATGGTGTATAAAATAAATTTATATTATTATTAAAACATCATACTAATTCTATGTTATAATATAATTTAGTCCAATTAAATTCAATAAATATGGGAATGATATAATCGCTCGTGCGTACGTACGGATTACCGTCTCCACGACGCGATAAGATTCATTTTCCATGTTAACAATTCAAGAATAATTATAGAGTATACCAGGAAGGCTCAGCCAGGGAGAATTCCCTGACCATTTATTAGAATAAAAGAAAATGACAGTAAACAAGCACCAAAAGCCAAAGGGAAAGCAGGTTACATATCACAAGCACCATACCCATCTCCATATTCTTCCTCCATTGTGGTTGTTTTCCATTCCGAGCTATCATAACGCTTAATAACCTTGGCATATTTCATTCGAAAATTCATACGCTCCAAGGATAATAGCTCATCATTGCCTCCAGAGGATCTGGTGGCCAACGGCTTTGGAAGATATGAGTAGTCTTTCTTTGCCCTCCGCCGTGGTGGAGCAGTTAAGACTTCAAGAGCTTTAATCGTCTTTGTCTTCCCTCCTTGGACCACATCACTGAAGGAGGGTTTTCTCATGTCACCATAGTAATCCTGATCGCTCTCATAGCAATCTCCCCACTTTCCAGTGATACACACTTGCTGAAGCATACCATCCTCACCACTAGGCTGCTGACATTGGCCACTGTCATCAATTACCGCAAGACATATCGACTGTTCTGGAGATTCCTGAGTAATTGAAGCCCCCCGCGCCACCTCTGTTGATCCATTTTCATCTTCCTGCACAGCAGACTCATGCTGGAATACAACCAAGGAGGAGTCCTCCTCTCTGGATTCATTTTCCAGCCCCTCAAACCAATTTGCAGTGGCCACAGTGAAGCCCACCTGCCCATCCATTGCATCCCTTCCTTGCACCCCATTCTCAAAGACAACATTCTCTAAACCGCCACTGCCTCTTCTGATCTCATCCGGTATTCCATTCTCCACCATTCCTACCTCTTTGCCCCCATTTTCATCCATTCCAGTAGGAGCCATCATACCCACCCCATTCCGTGACACCCTCACCACACTGAGGTCACCAGCAGAACCTCCTCCTTCGCCTAAGCCACAACCCTCGCTAGCAATAACACATCGCACATGCTCACCCAACTGTAAGTCATGTTTGAGCCTGCCGAGAATAGCAGATATAACAGGATTAATAGAAGCCTCATCACCGCTCCCCGCAGGGAAAACAGACCGCTTCCTCACATCATCCGCAGAACCATAAGCAACACTCCCAGCAGGCAGAGCACCCGAGCTAGGGGACTCAACCAACCTCTCCTCCCGGCTTGGAGGTCGTCTGTTCAGCATCTCAGAGCCACAGTGCGACACAAGGTGCCCCAACCGATGGCAATTGTCATAGTAACCAGCCCAGGATTCGAACACCACGGGTTACCTCCAACGAAATTCCTCACCAACGGTTAACCACACCCACTTGACAGCAGGCCGAGCCATGTCCACCTCCACGCAGATCCGCGGATTCACAGGATGACTTATAGTCGATGTGTGGACATCTGAGCAGAGGTATCTCCCCACCAAATTACCAACCATACAAAGAATAACAGGGTTTTGAAAAGGGAGTGGGAGTTGCGGAAGACTAACCCACGTCGCAGTGGTTGACGGATCGCAGTTCATGTGAAGATCAAAGGACCATCGAAGGAGAAAGAAACGACACCCTTTGCATCTCCGCGGCGCATTAGACCAGGCACGAATCAAATCTTCCTCTGAGTTGAAGCAGATCATGAATTGTCTGCTGTCAAGCAGCCAACAACAACGCGTTCCTGCAAATCCCATTTTCCGAAAATGAAACGGTCGAACTCGTCAACCGAGGGCCTTCTGCGATCGAAGCGAGCAACCAGCGTCAAATCTAGGTGACTCGAAGCTTCAAGGAATTATGATGAAGAGATCGGAAGCTGAGGAGCCCCCTGATGAAGATCTGGAACCTTCGGACATATCGAGATCGTCGGGAAATCCGGGAGGTAGTTGGGGTTCGAGAAAGGGATGAAGAGTTTCTGAGGCGCTGGAGGTGGTGAGGACCTGTTCTTCGCCTCCCGTACAACTCTTGGAAGCGGAGGGAAATCGTCCGGAAGCTCCATCTAGGGTTTCAGTGCCGTCAAATGCCATAGTCAAGCCTCTGAGCGCCGCGATTCGAGAGACGCCTCCTTCTCCTTAAAAATCCTAAGGTTATTTTAGAGTATATATAATAAGTAATCATGAAATATATGACAAAATAATTATACTGGATTTATTTATATATATGTATGTCATATACTTAATTCCATTCAATTCAATAAGGAAACGAAAACAGTGTTCATGCGTACGTACGGCCTACTGTCACCATGAACGGTGTATTTCTTTCCATTTATCTATCTATTATATATATATATATATATGTATATTCTGAATATATATTATATATAAATCACGTTTTATTTTCTGGAATTAAATAATCATGATCTATATAATCATATGACTAATTAGACGTCAAAACACGGACGACATATGAAACGATTATACACAAAACGCTCTTTAACATGGAATTTACTAAAGAACTGGTAATATAATGTCATAAGTGAAACATATATGATATCATAACAATGAATATGATTCTGTAATAATTCAATTACATTATTTAAATCATTATACATGAGGTTCAGATACATACGAAGCATATCGAACAAAAGGTAAGGGATAATTTTGCAAATCTCATTTTTATCCAAGATTTCTTATTCGTAAGTATTTACTAGGATTATTTCTATCATCCATGTCCATGTTTTATAAAAGTGTTTTCATGTATGTTTAAATTCTTTTTTACCAAATTTGACTTTTACTCCATGGTATGTAAGGAATCTTTCTTTTGTTTACGTTACGAGGTAATTTTTTTGACTTTTCCGAAAAAAGTACGAGCAGAATGTTTTTTAACTTATACGGCATGAAATTATTTTTATGGTTTTATAAATCATTATTTTCATGAAGCTTCCTCCAAATGATTTCAAAAATATTTTCAACAAAATCTGTTTCTTTTAAAATTTCATGATGTTTTGTGAAACGAAATTGATTTTGAAGAAGAAAGGATATTTTTCTCAATAATTCATTTCAAGTGTTTTATCAAAACCATTTTTTCATCTATGATGACATTATTTAATATGTTTATGATTCAAGTATAATGTCCCAATTATTTACATAGTTTCACTTTTCTTACTATGAAATTATATCCATTTCTTTTATACGGATTATGTGATGATGAGATGATGTTTATGAAACCCATTTTATTAATTGGGTTATGATGAATCTTTTAAGTTTATTTTGTGGCACAAGTAAGAATGATTTCATTACGAGATGGGTGGGACCCATATCTCCATCCAATTAATTGGGTAAAGATTTGTATCTCATGAGATAGACATGGATCAAATGATAAGTTAATCTGGTTCAGTGTTACAGGACTAAAACGAGGAGTGTACTCGATTCAGAAATGGACTTTTTCCACTAAGATGGTCTTGGCAGCAATGCCTTGGCTACTATGGAAATCATAACAAGTCTTGAATGGTTTCCACAATTACATGTTTTATTCCCATGCTAGTATATCATGATTAATGTTCTTTTATGATCTATGCTTTATGTACTTCTATGATTTATGTCTTTGCTCAAGATTTTGATGTTTAGATTTTATGTTCCTGTCTTTGCATTCAAATGTTTATAGATTATATTATGTTCTCTATGCTTACCGTTATTAAGCATTTTAGCACACCCTTTTTATGTTTTCTTTTCCCCATGATTTAAATAAAGTTTTTAGTTAAGAAAACAATATGGGAGGTTCTTTATGGAAGATGTTTAAGATCATTCACCAAGATTAGAAGATTACGTTCCGAGTTTCCAAAGACACTAAACTATTACGATCCTTGAGTTTTTGTTTTTGTTATGTCTTATGTATTCCGCAAATTTAATGTATTTCCCATGTACGTCAAGGTTCGAGTCTATACAATCAGGATATTAATAACAATACACAATGATTTGAATTACCTAATGTTAATTTTTCTTTAAATATTCAGATAAATAATTTTTATAGTGTATGTTGTGAAACATATAATGATAAATAAATTTCTATGTATATATGCACTTAGAAATAATTTAATAAGACATGAAGATGAAGGATGCAAATAATCAATTATTATTATTGCACATTTTTTTACCAAACAGGAACATAAAACTATGTGGTCAACGATTTGAGTTGAAAACGAAATAATACATCGAACATGTTACATTTTTGAAATATCCCTTATTTTAATTATTTGTTGAATTTTGGAAATTAATTTATGTATTTAGGGACATACATTGTTTTGATTTTTTTTATAATTTAATTTTCCGGAGAGAATTAAGATACATTAAAAGGAGGACTATTATTTTTTGAAAATGTAGAATCTCTTATGAAGGGTATGTTTTCATATTTAATTATCACTGAAGAATATGATTTCAATTTTGAAAAATAATATGTGTTCCTTTTGATTCATAATTGAAGAAAAAAATGTCTAATGAAACTGATAGTTGTTTCTTCCATTAATTTGTGTAGAACTACGATTTAAAGAGTTCTTTCGGATTTATAAATTTTTTATAGAATAGAAAATTTAATTTCTTTATTTACCCTGATGTGTTTTACTAATTTGTATGTTAAACATGAATAAAAACTAACAACTGGATTCGAAATCCTTTTCTAGGTCCAATGTTGATAAGTGATAATATATCAATGGATTTCATGGTTTGATATATAAAGACATATCAAGGTAATAATATTATTTGGATTATCATTCATTGATTAACTAAATATATAAATTTAATTCCCATTTGAGATATAGTGTCATTATATTAGAATTATATATTTTATATAGAGTATATTGTAAGGTTACATGGAGTTCCTCTATCTATTGTATCAAACAACGATCCCAAACTCACAAATAAATTTTTTAAATGACATTGAATGTTACTGGGTACTGAAATAAATTTCAGTACATATTTTCAAGATTAATATGATTTAAATTTTGAGATGAAAATTCCAGCTATAGAAGATATCATTATTTATTTTCTAAATTATTACAAGGGATTTTGGGATCAACATATTTCTTTGGTCCGATTTTCAATAATAATACTTTTTATTCTGAAATACAGATTTCAAAAATTGATTCATTATATGGAACTTTGATTTTGAGACTAGAGTTTTAGGATCGTGTATGACTGAAAAAGTTGATGGGATGAGATATTTTAGATGAAAGGAATCCTAATATTCTGATTATTAATGATATTTGAGGATATCACAATGAAGAAAGAAATTTTATATGTATAAAAGGATGAAATATCATTCTTTTGATGTGGGTGATCATGTGTATCTCATTTATTCTTCCTGGAAAAGTGTGATTCATATTGGTATGAAGGGAATGTTGATTTTATGGGTTATCTAAACATTTGAATTCCTAGAGAATACAGGACCAGTTTCCCAGTGAGTGTCCTTACCTGCAAGTTTATATTTTTACATTATATTTTTATAGTTCCACTATTAAAGATATATGTTTTAGATTCAACTCATGTTTTTAGGCCTGGATTAAATCTGTTGGAAGTGAATTTTTCATAGAGGAATACCTTGTACAACTTCTTGAATATAGAGTACATATGTTATATTAAAATGATATTAACTGGGATATTATTTTATGTAAAAACCATTTGGTTAAAGTTGAGACATGGGAATATGAAAATGATTTGATGGAAAATTATTCCAACATGATTAATAAGTGAATAATATTATGAGGATTAAATTTATATAAATATTTAAGAATATATAAACATATGTAGTGAAATAGTATTTCATTTTTATACAAATTAGAAAATTATATTAGTTAGGAAAAAAGTTACTAATTTTTAATCAAAAAGTATAATGTTTTGACTAAATATTTTTTATAAAAGGTTTTATATAAAAGAATAATTAAAGAAATTCAAAAATTAAAATTTCATAAAATGAAAATAATATTAGAAATCACTTTATAAAATTTTAAATTTTGTGTATTTTTTAGATATTTGTGAAAATATTGATTTCTCACCGAATAGTGAAAATACTGATTAAAGACAGAATGATATTTATTTTTAATATTTTAAGCAATTTAATGAATAATAATTTTTTGAACATGTTTTAATGTTACATATATATTATTTTAGTTATATTTCATACACATAATTACTTTTTTGAAAATATTATTTATTTTTTTAGTATATGTTTGATTTTTTAAAATGTTTTTTTCTTAAAAAGTGTTAAAATGAATTATGTTTATCATTTTTTAATAATTAAAATAGTCCATAATTGGTAATTCATTAACTGAAATATATATTATATATATTTAAATATTCACTATTTTTCATTTCATCATTAGTATTTGTCAAAGAGTTAATATATAAAGATCTTTTTCGATCAAAATACTCTTCTAAAAAAGTCATTATCTTGCCATGTTAGCATGATTAATAATAAAGAAAAATTTCACACATAAATTAAATGAATTTAGAAAAATGGATTGTAAATTTATAATAATCATAATTTATTATTTATTGTATTGTAAACATGATTGATTAAAAATTTTATCAATGAATACAATTAAAATTGAATACGATGATGAAGGTAAAAATAAGTTTATATAATGGATAAAATTATACTATTAGGTGTAAAAATTAACCTAAAATTATACAAAAGTAATTTTAGGGAAATATTAAACCTAATACCTTCTATTATTTTAAATAAACTATTCTTTGGTCCTAGTAGAATTTGAAAAATGTGAGAGGAAATAATTTGTTCATAAAAATACAAGTGTTCCACTCACCTCAATTATTGAAGGGAACCCCCTCTCAACCTCCATTAAAACCATAAAAATACATTGCATCATCCTAGTCCTACCGAAATAACATTCCAAATTCCATCCCATTATCCTAGAGATCTTATTTTTTAAAATAAATATATCCATTAAATGATTTATATGAAATCATTGAAGCATACTTGAATAATAGGTAATATTCTTCAACCATCATCTTAATATTATTTTTTCTCAACGACCTTAATGTTTTTATACATTATGATATAAAAACCTAAATATCTTACATTTTATAATATTATTAAATTTTTGGGTATAACCTATATACAGACACAATTCTAGGAAATGGGTTAGTAAATAATTAATTGTTTCTATAGTAGACTAATATCTTATAAAATGATTTCATTCATTTTCCCATTACCAAATCTCACTATTGGGTTTGATAATGGTTATAATGTTTTTTATGATGTTTCAAACATAATTATTACTCTAGTTTCATTAAATCATATATAAAATATTTATATTAAACTGCATATGGTATACAATAGTGTCTCTCATTTATATGGTGCACTACAGCCTCTCGAAGGGCTCTTATTCTTTATCAAAAACATGTTACTTTTAAGTAAATATAGGAAATAGTATTTAATATATGGTATATAAATAAAATAATTTTGATATTCATGAAATATTTATCATTTTAAAAATAAAATAAATAATATTTCTTTTTTACTTTTTAATCACTGAAAAAATGATAATTTCAATTATGGATCTGTGGACTACTATAATGGATATTGAAAAATGGTTAATAATTAATTTATGATATTTTACAATTCATAATATTTAAAATACTACTTAAATTTTTTCTATAATGGTCATTGAAAAAAATGTCACTCAATCGTATGTATGACCTACCATCTCCATGATCATTTGATTAGTTAATTTTTCATTGGAGTCATTTGTGAAGCAATTTTAAAAGTAACAATTTAATTCTAAATATGATAATTATTTCCTGAAAACTATTTTGTAAAAGGTTTAAATAGTGACCATATTGACAGTAGTTGACCAACCATTCTTGTTTGTGACACATAAATTGAATATGGTTAAAACAAGTGACATGTGATTAGTTGATTAATTAGATTTATATAATATGCTAATAAATGAAATAAATTATATTATATTCATGAACAATGCTAAAATATAATTAAATAATTATGATTTATTTATTTTGTACGATAATAGGACATGGCAATTTGGACTCAGGTTAAGGGACTATATCTCAATTTCATTTCGTTGGGGAATATCATGAGGTTATGACCACGTATTATTTTATATGGTGTATATACATCCCATATGACATGTAAAATCATTATATTATTTTTAATAATTTTATAATTTTTTTAATGTTATTAATTTTGGGGGATTATTATTTTAAATCTTCAAAGTGAAAATTGACTTATCTTCTAAATAAATCTTCATTTCATATTTACATTAAAAATATATTTCTATTTTGTATCCTTGATTTAAGGTTATTTTTTAAATTATATATATGAAATTAAAATATTTACAATGTTTATCATATTACTCATTTATTTTATTTGTATATATTTTTAGAAAAAAATTTAATACGTTTTAAATGGAATGGTGAAGATGAATTTTTCAACCATGATTACTTTTAATTCACTACTAGAATATATTTAAAGCACACATGTTTTATTAAAAAATTAAAAAATTTAACTCTTTTCATATATTATTATTAAAATTCCATTTTAAAGGAAAATGGTAATTTGATATCTCAAGGTGATTTTCATTCGAGTTTAAAAGTAATTTTTGTAATTGAAGAAATTTTCATTCATGATAAGGGTATTCAACATTTTATATTTTGGGTAATCTAAAATTTATCTAAGAGTGTACATTATATAATATATGGTGGTTTAAACAGAATAGATCTTTATTGTATGGATTCATTTTTATGTTTTCTACATAATTATATTGGATGTAGGAAATATAGTTATTCAAATTTTTGTTGGTTCTATAAGGGTTCTATAAGGATTCTATGATGATATGTACCAAGGTACAAAAATAAAATTTTTATTCATGATAATGAGTTTCTATGGAAATAATTTGTTCAAATAATATAAAATAAATGATATTTTTATTTATATAGATATTATACTTTTTCATTAAACATTTTTTGATTTCAATAAAGGGTTTTTCATGTGAATTAAAAATTTTCACTTGAAAAAACGTTTTCATCTTTTATTATCCCTTATTAATTCTTTTGGTTCTCTTACAATATTTATAAAATGTTTTTCTTAGGATTTTAGGATGGGAATGTGAATGAAAGAGTTGATGTTTAATATCATGAAGTATTTACATGAAAATTATTCGTGGGTTGTTTTTAGTTATTTATATGGTGGTTAAAATGGATACTAATCATAAGTTTTCATATTGTATTATATGGTTTTTTATATATGCATTATGACCTAGTTAACTAAATTTCTAAATTCAAATATTTTTTTAAGAGGAATGAAAGTAAAATTTGTGACATAAATGAAATATTATTTAGTTTTTATGAGAAGGTCCTTATAGTATAATTCACTAATTATTTTGATGAATTTGGTTAAAGGATTTTTTAGGGACATAAATTTTTGACATGACCATTGAGAATGTCAGGTCTTATTGCTATCAAATTAATATAGATCTATATAGAATTTTTTATTTTAAATAACTGATTGAATGAATTAGAATTTAATGTAGTAGATCATGTTTCCATAAATGTATATAAATGTAAGGGTGTTATATGTTCTAACATAAAATAGAAAATTAGTCTGAGGTATATCACTTATTTTAAAATTTTGGAATAAATTGTAGTTACGACATACTATTTTAAAATGAAAAGTAGGCTTTCTAAATATCCTTATATGTTCCCCATATCATTTTAAGGAAATATATTCCAGTCACAATGAATTTTTCTCTAACAAATATAACATTAACCTATTTTATTCTATGTTTTAATATTCTATCATGATTCTAGAAAATAAATAACACCTTTTGTGATATTGGATGAATTAATAAATGATGGTACAATATAGAAATCATAAAATATAAGTGGAATCATGGGATCTTAATGATTTAATAGTGATGAAATACTATCATCTATAAATGAGGATAAATTTTATAAATTTCAAGGTTTATTTGAATAATGTTGTAAATAATATAAACCGAAATATTTTTATTAAACAATGTATCATTTTTTTATAATGAGACAAAAACATGATGCACATAAAATTTATAAAAAAGTTTATTTAAACATAAATTAATTTTTTTAAATTTATTAGCAATAATTGAATTTGAATTTTAATTAATTGTGTATGAATTACCATAGAATGATCATATTTTTCACAATTATTTTATTTAAGAGGGATATTGGATAAAATAAATATTACAAAAAACAATCAATTTTATGGCCTTATAATGATATAAGAGTAATAGTAATGATTATTAAAATTATTTGATATATATAATATATGATAAATAATTAATATATTGCATATAAAAATATAATTCTAATCATTGAAATCAATGTGTGACATTTAAAAAATAAAATAACCCTTTTTGTTCAATTAAAAATCATTATCAGTTTTTCTCTCTTAATCAAGTATATTAATGTTTCCTTTAATCTTTTCGATATTAAAAAAAATTCTACTTTTATTTTTGGACGAAAAATAAATTCTTTTTTTAGAAGCAATATATATTAATTTTCACCAAAATATATTTTAGTCATATAATTAACATTTTTTAGAAATTAGTATTCATTGCGTTTTATGGTCAAAAGTCCATTGTAATTCTTATAAAATTTGGACATAGAATATTTTAAAATGGATTATATATTTTATATCATGAAATTTAATTTTTGGTAACAAGTTAAGTTTTTCATATTGAATAATATCCATAGTAAATATTCATCATCTCAATTAAGAGTAATCTGAATAAAAATGTTTAATAAATGTATAAGGCTTCAAGATAACAAGATACACTACTAAATATGATTTTTTTACTTCTATGTAGACCATAAAAACATAATATTTCATCATATATAAATTCTTAGTCACATAAAATTAATCAGACATTTATGATATAATAATGTTAAGTATTTACAGGTTTCTCAAAAAACTAACTTATAAAATGTAACCCTCTCTCATTACATATATATATTAATTGATACAATTACCTAAAAAATAACCTACAGATATACAATTCCTAATTATATTTCATAATTTCAGACATCTTGATCTCACCTAAAGTCCTCTACATGAAGGCATAATATGTAAACCAAAAAAGGTTACCTGGATAAGAGGTATGTATTCTTACTGAGAATTATCATGTTTCTATAATTTGAAAACCACTATAAATAAAATATAACCACAGAATAATAATTATAGTCTTATATTACTAATATAATAATAATATTAATATAAATATACATATATTATTTATCTCCATTGAATATTATTGGAAGGGAAAAATATAATAAATAAGTACTAATGGCCTTCCGTCTCCACATATCAATGAAATTATTTTTTCCTCACCATATTAATTTCATAGTAATAAGTATGTAATAAAATAATATATATGATTTTTATTAAATAAATAGGATTTTAAAAATATAATATATCATCTTCATGATAACCCTATCATCAACTGGAAAATGATAACATAGATTATGTGCATGTATAGGTTACCGCCTTAATGAAAAATGTGATTAATTTTTCTATTACCACTTTGTATGGATGATTATAAAATTATATATAATGAATAAAAATTATATTCATGAATTTATCAATATTTTTTAGGTGAGGGATCATTTTTATAGCTACATTAACCATAACCAATATGCCACTCTAATTTTGGGGAAATTAATAAAGTAACCTTCAATGGTCAACATATGTATGTAATCTTTGAGGAATAGATTTAAAATAATTATAAAAGGACATTAAAATGGAATATATAAGAAGATATAAATTAATAATTTACTAATAAATTTTGATTTATAATTATGGATGATAAATTTTTTATGACTAAGAATAAATCCAATTTAATGGATTTCTGTTAAAAATTCATTTAAATTCTTTATTATATATGGTCAGATATGTTTTGGGAAACTACATTGTCATAATATTAGAAAAAAATTTACATTTATCTAATCATTTTATAATTGGGGATTATATGTTTATTCAGTATTTATTATCATGTCAGATCAAGAATTTGTATGTGAGATACAAGTGTATTTTTCCTAAAAAATTTATTTCAAGGTTTTCAATAAAAATGATTTCCTTCATAACTATGGTTTTATTAAACGTGAAAAATAATAAACTTCTATAAAATAATAGAATTATTTCATATATTTTTGAGTCATATTTCAATTCATTTATAATCTTTTGAAATATTGTTTTTTATTTTCCAATTGATGTACTTTTGTTCTTTCCCAAAAGTGTAAAAATAATAATTTTTTTATGTTTACTAAATAAATGAAAATATTTACATTATTAACCATTTAATAAATTTATTTTTATATTTAATAATTTAATTGATATATTTTAAACATTATTTTAAATATTCTTTGAATATTTATTTATAAAAAAATGGTATTATTTAATTTTTGGAATGAAATTATTTTTTAAAATGATTTAATAATTTATTCATAAAAAAATAGACAATGATGTTTTTTACTGTTTTGTTTATATTATATTATCTATTTAAAAAAGGCTTGATTTTTGTATAAATAATTCATTTTTATGAATTAATGGTCATATTTCATCCCTTAGTGATTCATGGATTCGTGGTCATTAACATTCTCATGATCTCATTCCCTATCAAATTGAATAATTTCATTGGACATTATTTTATCCTGATTGTATGTATTTTTTGTTTTATGGATTTCTATAATATTAGTTTTACTACATTCAAGTTTTATTAACTATATAACATTTTAAAAAATTATATTATTTTAATTAATTATGTTACTACTATTATTTCAATAATTGTAGAAATATTTTGAATTAGTGATTTTGAATGACTAAATTTTAATTTATATAAGAATTTTATGAATGATTTGTTTTAATAATTTTATGTATCCTAAATTAATAGTGTTTCCACGTTTTTGGCGGGGATATGATATAGATATTCTATTTATTCATCGACAATTAACATGATAAAAATAACATGAATTATTGTTTATATTGATACATGGTTTACATGTACATATTTAATGATAATATATTAGTCGTGGAATTGATGTTATGATTCAAGGTATTATGGTTGATGCATTGATGGTATGATCATGAATGTAAATGTTTATAAATTTCCATTGTTATTAATTGTGCACCCCTTATAAATTTGAGAAGTATGTTGATATTGTCCATGGATATACATTGAAATCAAGTTGTCTATCGAATAACATATATATTTATTATCCACTATAATATATAAAATATACATTATGTATTTGTGATATATTGATTTGTAATTAATCCTTATTTAAAATATGTCATCTATATATATCTATCATTCTATAACTATGATATGAATAATGATATTATGAATGATTCCATAGATGTAGTTTTTTTAATACACATTATTTTTTATTTATATTGTAATATGAGAATCATGGATTAATATGGTGTTTTATGACATATAAACTAAAAAATGATACATGGTGTGATACATTGTATCGTGTAACAATATAAAAAATAAAAATATTTCAGTGGGTTAATAGTGTCAGGGTTATTATAAATCATAACAGATGAAATAAATTCTGTGGACCATCATCAATAACCTTGGGATAATGATAAGTCATGGGAAACAATTATAAACTTGTATAAATGATTTCAAAATAAATAATAAATCATATACAAGGGAAATTTTTAAACGAATATTAATTGTATTCATATAAGTTGTAGATCTATGGAAAGGTAAATATACAATTTGAAGCATTAAATTAATCCAACTACAACTGAACTCATAAAAAATAACAAACAACTCTATCATCAACAAAGCATAAAATATTTAATGTTAAACAAAATGAATATTCCAAAAACGCATGATGGATTAGGTGGACCATGCCTACACAATAAATGAAATATTTAAAGAAACCCATGATACTAAACAAGATGTGTCCCCGTGAATAAATATCACTACCCATTTCCATCCCCTATCAGGTTATATTATTTACTCGAAGAAAAAAACACATATTATCTATCACTTATTACCATGAACCTAATCATTAAAATTCTACTATAAAAACCAAAATATTAATCAATGGAAACTAGCTTAAATTAAAATTTTCATATAGAATAATCACATAAAATCACAACAAAATTCTACATCAATCTTTAGTGAACTACTATATACTAGGCGACCTTTATACATAATTTTTCCATTTCTGTGATTTGAAATTAAAAAATATGACAACCATGGTTATAATCAGAAATATAACTGGAGATCAATAGAACAAACTAAATTTTTGTTGAATAGTAACATAACCTTATTAATAGTAATGTTACCAATTTAAATAGTAATTTGACTCATATGAATAGTAAATCTGCTATGTGAATAGTGACCTTAGAAATGAATGTATAAAATATTTTATCAAACATATAATTGATGATATTATATTATTTTTATTATTATTAAGTCATAAATATTTAATTAAAAATTAATTATTTAAATGAAAAATAATCTCGATAAAAGATATTCATAAAATAATATTTTGATATCATTTGATTATAAGATAATTTTATGATACTTTATAAATTTTTCTAAGTGTTGTTTAATAAGTGACAATTTATAATTTTTATTTTTCATATAAATTATCATTTAAAACTATAATTAAATATCTTTTATATTGAAAAATATTTTTATAAATTTTATTTCTTTTTTGGATTTCACATTTCCTAAAATGGATCGTGTGATTTTTTGGGATTATTTTAAAATACATGAAATTTTCATAAATGTTAAAATTTGATAATTTAGGAAATATGGTAAATAAATGAATTTTTCTATCATTCATGAATCATGGATGATTTAAATGGTCATTGGTTTGAAATAAAATGTAGTTATTACAATTTTAGGTCAAAAAAATCAACAGAATTTCTTGTCTTGAGACAAAGATAAACTATTGTTAAATATTTAGAAAACACCCCTCTGCTCCACTATAAACCCCACCGTCAACACATATTCTCCTCACACCTCTCAATCATTTTTCCATGTACAAATTATTAAAACATGTCTTCCTAAGCCAATATCCTTATTCTATGAGCTCTTGGGCTCATTAAAAGTCCAAAACTTATTCTTTATGGATGTTATGAAGAAGAAAAAGTCAAGAGTAAAAACCCTTTTCCATTTTTAGACAGTTTATTTTCATGTTCATTTACGTTATTTTATATCCTCACATATCATCATCCAAAAGGTATAAAAACTACATTACCATAAAAATACTAGAATTTTGTTATAATTTTTTAATAATTATTCACACTCTCCCATTTCCCTTACTTTTATACTAGTAATGAAAACACCATCTGAGTTGTATTATTTCAAGTATGGCGTGTTTTCAATTTAAAATACCATATTCAATTCTAGTCCTGAAACAAAATATATGATTGAAAAAGATTATTATCTTTCTAATATATCATATTTAATGTTCTAGGAGAATTTTCACATATGGTATGAATTTATAAAACAAAATGGGAATTTTGTGATAAGTAACCCACCAATTATCCAGAAACATCTACCATTAAGGATTTATGTAACGATTCATCCTAAAATAAAATAAACAAATGAATTCTCTAAGAATTTAATCCATTGGATGTTCTATAATAACATATAACATAAATTCGGGAAACTATCATCATCTTACATGATTATCCATACTTTTATGTAAGTAAAACGATCACGAAATATAAGGAAACAAACACCACCAATAAATGAAATTGATCCTCTTAACCAATAAAAAAGTTAAATAATGAACATTATAAGGGTATAAAAAATAATTTAAATTTTGAATAGGTTATAAATTTACTATTAATGAATCTAATATTATTATCTAAGACTCTAAAATCAATTGAATAACACCTTTAGACATAAGGTAACGGAGTCTACCCGAACCTCCCAATACCCTTCGGGTTTCACTATCATTCGTTTTACCTAAATAAATTTATATTTTATTTTTAGTTAAATAATATAAATGTTATTTATATGTTACAAACTCGTGTATCATGATCCATTTATAATTTTATTTTTGAGATATACATATTTTGTAAGTGGGTTTCCTTCTCAATTCTTTTTAATAAGCATGACTGTTTTAACGGAACTTCCTGAATTCCTACTCAAATTCATGTTCACCCTAAAATATGTTTTTAAGAAACAATTATAATTCTATTATCAATATTTTTATTATTAAAAAATTCGTGGTTCACATATAGTTTTATATATATTGTTATTCCCTTTTCTGTTTTAAACTATCTTTGATATTTTTCTTAAGCCACACAAAAATGTTATAAAAATAAAGATTAGAGAAGTAGTCTTTTACATGATATATCTTCAATTTTACATAACTTATCATTATATATAACTATTACACATTATTTTTCTTCATGACTAATCTAATTAATTTTTTTGATTGTCACTTCTATGATTTTCTGATAGGTTATAACATATGACATGATTATGACACCCATTGCATTACATGGGTTCCCATATAATTAGGTAATAGATACATTCTATGATTATTTATGTTTAAATAATATTCATCAACACATTATGATAGTTTTTAATATATATATATATCCTATTAAATGTTCAATTTTCTATCTCATGAGACATTATGTACAACAGTACTGGAAGTTAACCTTGACTCATGCTCCATGTCCAACGGTTTTGGTGGTTATCCTTGACTTGTGCTCCTCATTGTGCAATGATTTGGGCTCATTATAATTTAATTTTTTATGTTGCGACCATATTCCTATGATTTTATTATTATATGAGCCCACATTATAAATGTTATTATTTATTTTGTTTAATCATATGGGATGCCTCTTTATATCATTATGTAATGCCTTCTATCCCATTTGTTAATATTTATTCTAATGTTTATTTCCCATACTGGGATTTTTATGTCATCCCTTTGTTGATGTTATCCCCATGTATTCATATTCAGATGTATGATCACAATTGATGTTAGGATATCAATATGTATATTTTATTAATGATTATATTATGCTATTTAATTATGTACATACACTTCTAGAAAATAAAATTTATGATCATTGGATTTTAATATGATGTTTATTTATGGATACAATCTAGTAATGATATGTTTAAAATGAATTGGTTTCTAAATTTTACATCAGATGATGGTCAAATTATTTTTGTAGATTAGGAATAGAACAATTTCTAATGAACCATGTGGATAAGTCTATGCATAAGAAAATAACCCAATATTTTTTTTAGTATATAGTAAGTTTGTTATCAAGAAAATAATTCCTTATATGTCTAATATAAGTGGATGTGGTTATAAAACATATTTATTTAGGATTAAAAAATCTGAGAAAGGGTTTCAGTCCTGACTCAGGGTGACCTGATACACGAATAAAAGCCTTATTAAACACTTAGTTTGACACTCCAGTGGGATAAGATTTAGAAAATTCCTAAGTTAATAATGATACATTATTAAGGGTAAAAAAGATCACATAGAAATATATGTTATGAAACAGATCAATGATAACCAAGATTTTTACCTTGGGAATCATAAGTTATGATATAATTTTCTTTTACACGTTTATCCTTTTAAGTTCAATGATTCCTTTTATGCATAATATCTTAGTATTCAATACCCCTAGATTCACTTTCATTTATGTGTTAATATAAATAAATGGAAGAACTTGTTGGAACAGTTATTGTGATAGGGAATGTGATGATTTCCCTAATGATTTTACAAATGTGATAGGAATGGGTGGTCAAAACATCATAAATGTACATTCTGAACTGGAACAAGTAATGAATAATAACTTGAATCACAATTATTTCCCTCCTCCAAGGAATGAAAAGTTGATTTATAATCATTAATATGCAACGGCCTTAAATTTTTAGTGGATATTATGATCCCATCCACAAGGAATATTTTATTCACTCTATTGAAAATATATTTTCTATATAATAGTTATCAAAAGAAGAGAAAGTCATGATGTTGGACTATAGTTTTGATGGTTAAGTTGATTAGTAGTTGACACTGATCAAGAATATAATGTTAGAGGAGGAAATATATTCTCTGGAATAAATATAATTGATGAATTTTTTTCAATACATATTTTCCCCAAGCCCTATGCCTCGTGATAGAAATATGGTTACATAGACATAAAAAAGAAGGATAATGAGTCTACCAGGTCGTACAAAGAAAAAATTACAATTCATTAAAGATATGCATCCGGATTTATCATGAACAGTGAATGAAATGTGGGTTTCTTCATTAGTGGACTAATGATGAGCCTATTAAAATAATTACTATTCATGATTTTGACATTAATGAGGATATTTCCCATTGTTCCTCTAAGGATGAAATGGAAATAAGAGAATCTAAATGATTATAGAGGCACAATAAAAAAATTATAAATTTGATTCTAAAATGGGTGGTTCAATAAATAAATCCCATGATAGAAAATATGACAAAAATGCCACGTGTAAAATATTTGTAAAGAAGAATCCAAGGAACTATCTAAATGGAACCTAGAATGGCTTCAAATGTGATGTAATGGGACATATGGCTATGAACATATAGAGGGATATGATGAATTACACTAACGTGGAAGAAGAAATGAAGGTCCAGATCAACACTCATCCTATAGTGTAGTGCTACAAGTAGATGGATCATTTTCATTGTGCTAACAATTTTCCTATGATAAGGGGTCTTACAGGCAACCAACAACAACCAACAAGGAAAGAAGGAATATATTATACAATCACTATTACTAAGGTGGATTTAGCCATTGATGTGGGGATTGGTATTCTAGTTATTCATTAAAGAATAGAAAACATACTATTTGATTCTGGTTCTATGTATTCTTTCATAACATGTATGTTCATTATAATTATTCAGGCACCACAACAACATTTTTAGATTGAGAAATCTATGAGAATAATTAAAGTGTAAATTATTGGTATCAAGGTATATAACTACCATAGGTAATTTATTGGATAGAATCTCCTAGAAAATCATTCCATACATCCTCTTGTAGAGTTATATGCTATTTTGGGTATGAATTTTTAATATTTATAAAAATCCACTATCAATTTTCATGAAAGGGAGATCAATTTTCACATCCCATGGTATCCTCAAAACCTATTCAAGTTTAAGGAGGTATATGAATCTCAATCAAAATCATCATCTCAAGTATGGATAATGTTTCATATTGAGAAATAATATATTTCTCAAACGATTGAGACAAAAATATGATACTTATATAATATTTATCCATCCTAATGGATTGCACTTATGTATTCCTTTATGATTTTCATAGCCTTCTCGATGATCGATAAGATGAGTTATCTATTGATCTTATTCTTCGATCCCTACCTATATAAAACAAACCTTATAGAATGGCCACTAGAGAGCTCTAAGAGATGAAGAAAAAGTTACAGGAGAATATAGAGAAGGGTTTCATATGCACAAGTGCTTCCCCATGGGGTCCGGCAGTCCATTTCATCATAAATAATGATGAATCAATGAGCCTTTGGATTTATTACCATGAACTTAATAAAACCAGGATAAAGAAAATGTATCTCTTTACATGGATATATGCATAATTTTATAAACCTTTTGGTACAATTATTTATCTAATGTGGACCGCCATTTGGGATATCAATAATTAATTGTGAGGATGGAAGATATTACTAGGACTGCATTACAAATGAGGTATTAACATAATGAGTTCATAGTGATTGGCTTAAGACTCATTAATACCCCAACAATGTTCATGGATTTAATTAATAGAATCATTATAGATTATATCAATAAATTTGTGGTAATTTTATCATTTATATTCTAATATACTCCAATATAAAGGAGGAACATGAGGTGTATTTGAATACAGGGCTGAAGACATTGTGTTACGAGAAGCTATATGCAATGTATAGTAGATATGAGTTCAAGATAGAGGATGTAATTCCCTGAACCTAGATACTTGGATCCACTACATTATTTTTAAAAAAAATTGTATAATTACAAGGAATCAAATATTAAAGGATTGATTAATTAAAAATTCTTGGAATAACCTATTATAGTGATGATACCAATAAAACAATAGAAAAAAATTTAAATGTGATACAATATGAAATAAAGCGCATCCTTGGGATCTTATTCAATGTTTTGTTATTTATAACCTGGGAATGAAAATATAATAAAGGGTTCATCTTAGATTCGTATTAAAAGTATGTGGTAGATCATACTATATCATAAAAAATATGAGAAATTGAATAACTCGTGAAACTAAAACATAATCTTGGGCATCATATTATATGAATAATAACTTGATAAATAATTCCATATAAGTAATTACATTAAACATCCCCATGGATATTCTATAGTTTAATAAGCACATGATTTGTCTATTAATAATATCATAATGAGAGAATTAATATGTCATACATCATAAACCTGCCATTGAATCCTCGATCAAGACTTTTGAAAATACTTGGTTAATTCCTCACCCAAAACCCAATTCTATTTTGTCTCATGAGATTGATGCATCGATGCGCTATAGTTGGCCCCACACATCACACGGTAGGTCCAATTATTTCCACATATGTATAATAAAAAATATATTTAGATCAAATTTTCATATATGACTTTGAAATATTTGATTCACAATCATGTATAAAAACACTCTAATTAAATCATTTATAAACTTGTGAGGAAAAATATCATTAATCATTCCATAGTGTCATAATTTACTTTGAATGATTTAATTAATAATTTATTATTAAATCATAAGATTTAAAATAATCATGGGTTTAAATTTAAAATGGAATTATGTACTCCAAATTCAAGGAATATGTGGTTAATTTTTTTTAAAATTCTTAGAATTAAAATCAAGATGGGAAAAAAAATTACTTTCGAAGGAAGCATTCTTTGGGAAAATCATTTGTATCATTCATGATACCAGATTATAAAAATGTATATCCTATAAAATAAAAGTTAATGTCATTTAAATTATATTATAGGCATAAATTATTACCCACTGATGTGAAATCATGTAAAATGAGTTTTTATGATACATTAAAAATAAAAAATATCAATACAAATTAAGAGAAAGATTAAGTAGATTTTATAGAATAATGGAATATTTGATTTTATAAAAAAATGAACAAGGATACTTTTTATTGATAATTTTTTTTTTAATTTAGAAATATAATTAATTTTTAAAATATATTAAATAGTACACTATAAAATTGGTAAGAATTTTAAAAGATCCCTCGAATCGGGCTTTCTTATTAGGAAGAATTGAGAAATGAACAGTTTTAAAACATAAAATTAGAATAATAATATTAACTGATATGACTATATTATTTTGGATTATATATAAACAGAAAATAGAAAATTTAAACAAATATAAATATGTATATCATTTTGGTATGGATAATTAAGGAATCTCCTGTAGAAAAAAATGAAGGTTTGGGAAGATCACCTTAAAATTTTTAATCAATCGAATCATATTCCCCAAAATTAATAATCATAAAATGAAAAAATAAAAAACATTAAAATGAATATATTAATGATATAAAACATCAATGGGTGGTATAAAAACACCATGTATATGAAATAGTAGTGAATAAGGAATATGTTACAAAAATGGATGTTAGATTAGAAAACCCTTATCTTATGTCTGAATGTTTTCTGAACTTGACCTTAAAGTTCTATAATATAAAATTATACACATTAATAATTAATTTAATAACCTATTATACATGTATATATATTATTATAATTTTATTAATTTTATTTATTTCCTTTTGATAAGCTATAAAATTGAATTTCGTCATTCCAGAGTGTTTATTTCTTGATATTCAAGATCAGTTCGATTGATTATATATATGGATGTAAATGTGGAATGGATATAGTTATACATGATTTAAATAATAAACTATTAATGGTCATAAATAATTTTATATGGTTATATATATCATTTGGTTATAATTTATGAGGACGAATAATTAGATAAGTAATCTATTGATAATCGTTTTGATATTTATCGTGGTTTTTATAGCACAATGAACATATTTTATTATATTATTTAGTATCATGTAAAATTATGGTTCTTGAATATTTAAATTAGATATAATAAATATTTTAGAATCTGGTTCAATAATAAAAATTGCATCATTACCATCCATGATGGATAAATTGAAGAATGAAGGATCGTCTTCTATGAAGAATGTAAATTGACACCTCTCAGACAATGATTTCATTTTTAAAATAAAATCGGGAGAGTAAAGAGACTGATGATGTATCATCCATTAAAATGATAAAATTATATTATATATATGATATTATAGTTATCATGATCATTTGGATAGAGGAGGTTAGGATAAGATACTAATATAAAAAAATTCAAAATGAAATTAACTGAAAAATGGAGAGGGTTTACCTCTTGAAATATTCTCATCGTGAACATCCATATGATAAGGGAATTTGGTATTTTGTAAAGTAAAATGGATTTTGGAGTTGGTTAGGGAATATGGTGGAGTAATTGGAAAGATCATTGAGAAGAATCAATGCTCAAAGGAGTAAAGTAAGGAGGGAGTGGGGGTGGATTTTATAGTGGATGAGAGGGAGGTTTCCATTATTTTAATCATTATTTTATTATTTTGATACAAGAATATGATTAGTCTTGATTATTGTGACCAAAAATAGTAACAAATACATTTGATTTCAGAAAATGTTTCATTTACATCATCCATGACTCAAGCATGATATAGAGGCACATTTCGTATATTTCGTAAATTATCGAATTTCATTATTCACAAGAAATTCTTGTATTTCATAAAAATACCAAAAATTCCCCTTAAGAAATTTTTTACATATAGAATTACAAAACGGACACCATTTTACCAGAATAATTTACTAAATATTTTAATGTTAATTGTTAAATCAAATAATTATTTACATGAAAAATATATATTTTAATTTTAAAACTAAATTAATAATTATTTCAAAATTTTAAATAGGTGTCCTAAATTAATCTGAAAATTATAGGACAAAAAAATTATTTATGAATTAATATTATGAAAAAGAGTTTTATTTGAAGTAATTAATTAATTTATGATTGTAAATAAATATTTATTACTCATAAAACACCAACACGAAATTATTTATATTTAAATCATTCAGTATCATTTATATAGGGCCTATATTTTATTTATACTTTAGTGGGTAAGGATACTATTCATAAGGGTAACAATACTATTCACAAGGGTAAAATATAATCTATATGATTTATGATACTGTTAACCAGAAAAATAAGTTGATCATATTAGACTCTATAAAACATATTGATCACTATGGTGTATTTCTATATTTGAAAATTCCAATTGAAAAAGTGGATAAAATTTGTTTTATGGATAGGTAATAACTTTAAAAAAGTATTGTTTCATAGAGGCTCAATGTTATGTGAATATAATCTATCTAATGAATTGAAATTACTGATGAAGAAACATACCATAAAATCATGGGTTGTAATATTAATAGTGAATATATTTGAATCATAATGTAGTATTTATCAAAATAATTATATGAGTAATTATATATTATATTTAATTAAATAATATATTGATAAAAATGAATTTTTTAAATGTAATCAAATATATATATTCAAATTAAAATATTATTTTACATGAAAATAATATTTTAAAATAGTATTAGTTTTTATAGAACATTAAATAAATTTAATTAAATAAATTATAAATATTTATAAGTATTATTATTAATTAAAACATATAATTTTAAATTATATAAAAATTTTATATAAATATATATTTTGTAAAATAGGATGTATCATTCTTTGGGAATTCTATCATTAGTAATGGGATATCTGTGGACCCTTCCAAGATGATGGAAATCAAAGGGTGGCCCCTACCAACAACTGTAATGGAGATCCACAACACTCTAGGTCTAGTCAGGTATTATCGATGACTTTTGAAGAAATTATAAATATTTTAAAAGCTAATGAACATGTTGAAATAGAAGTGAGTGAACTTCTTTTGGACTAACGAATACGTAGAATGCATTAAGGATCATAGAAAGAGGCTTATCACTACGTAAGTACTCACAATACTAATATGTAGAGAAATATTTGTAATGTATAGTGATGCTTAAAAGAAGGTATTAGATTCTGTGTTGATGAAAATGATTATGTGATATCCTATTGCCAATGAAATTTGAAAATTTATGAGAAAACATACACCACACATGATCTAGTGTTGGCAGCTGTGATCTTTGCATTTAAAATATATCAGCATTATCTCCATGGGGAGAAGTGTGAGAAATATATAGATCATAAGAGTCTAAAATATATATTATATTAGATGTATTTTATTATATGACAATGAATATGGTTAAGGGTCGTCATGGAGTATGACTACTCAATCAACCAACATCCTGGTAAGGAAAATAAGTTAGAATATTCTCTATGTAAAAAGGATTATGCATATTTATTAATGATGAGAAATGAAAAGGATCCAATGTTTATATATTTTTTGAGGATCTACATGGGAATCATTAAAAGAGGAAAATTATGAATCATTTCTCAAATTATTTTTTAACCATCCCTACGGATGAAAATATAGGATACTCAATGAATTTATGTGGATATTCAAAAAAGGATAAAGTTACCAGAAATGTGAAATCAGGTGAGTTCATGATTGACATGGATGGAGTCATAAGATTTGGGTCGTGATTATGTTTATAATATGATCTATAGTTAAGGATGGATATTCTAAAATATGCACAAATCTCATCCTTTCCTATTAATTCTTTAGGCACAAAGATGTATCGAGATGTTGAGGAGAATTATTGGTGGGACTACATGAAGAAGGAAATTGCCGAGTATACATCAATGTAACTATTATTTTAGTATGTGAAAGACAAAATTAAAAATGTATAAGTGGATTTTTCAACTATTACCCATACCAACATGGATGTGGGATAACACCACTATGGATATTGTCACTGGTCTAACAAGAACATCGAGTTGAAATATTATTATACAGGTATTTTTTAATCATCATACAAAGACTTATCACATTATCATAATTCAAAAATACTTATCATTTGTTCAACATGAATGGATATATTTGTTAATGAGGTAAGGATGCATGTATTATAACTATATATTGTTTCCTATAGAGATATGAGATTCACCTCGAGGTTCAATAAAAATCACCAACATGCTCAAAGAACTGAACTAAACATCGATATGACATATCATTATCAAACAGTTGTCCAATCTGAGTGAAATATACAGATACTAGAAGATATGTTGAGATAATGTTTTATGGGATTCAATGGAGTATGGGAAAAACATATTCCATTGGTCAAAATCTCCTACAATAGCATTTTCCACTCCAACATCGAAAGGGATCCATATAATTCCCTTTATAGGAGTATGTGCATAACAGTAGTGTGATGGGATGGATATGGCGATAATAAGATTATAAGACCTTAAATGGTAAGTGAAATGGTGGATAAGGTGAAAAACATCCATCAGTAAATCAAGGAATCCCAAGTTCAAAAATATATTTTTTTAGAAAATAATCAACAAGATTATCAGTTTAAAGTCGTAGACAATGTATTCCCTAGTATATGTCCATGGAAGAATGTTCTATGATATAGGAAGAAAGGAAGTCTTGTCCCAAGTATTTTGGACCCATTCAGATTCTTGATCAGGTTGAAGAAATGGACTATTGACTAGGACTTAAACCTACTATGTCTAAATTGCATGAAATATTCCACCTGTCCCTCTTAAGAAGTATATACAAGATCCTTCACATGTATTGTCTTCAGATGTGGTACAATTGTAGAATTATAATTCTTACGAGGAGAAGCCACTGAAGATCATAGATACTGGAGATAATATTCTATGTAACAATACTAATCACCGAGTTAAAGTACAATGGATCAAACATAAGTATAAATGGGAAACATTGGAATTGGTGGAAGCAATGAAGGAAAAGTACCCACACCTATTTTTAGCATATACTGTAAAACAAAATTTTAAGGGTTAAATTTCAAGGGTGGCAATTTATAAGGGTGGAAAAATGTAAAAACCCAAATTTTAATCTACCTAAATTACCTTCTTATAATTTTCTCATATACTAAAGTCACATAAAACCCCACCACAATGCCACATCATGCTTTAATGAAACACTAAATATTATGTGTCCTTAAAACATAATTTTTCCTCTTCTGAGATTTATATTTTGAAAATATGACATAAACGGTTTCAATAAGTACGATGTTTGGAGTCCAATAGGGTGAACATAATGTATGGTGAATAGTAACATACCATTAGGAATATTAATTTTAGCCTTATTTATAGTAAGTCGATTCTTATAAATAGTAAATCAGCCTCGTAAAAAATAATCGTACCAATGAATGTATAAATATAATTTATCCAACTTATAATTGACAATATGATAGTGTTGGTATTTTTGGAATTCACTAAATATTTAATTATAATTTATCAATTTAAATGAAAATATATTAATAAAATAATGTATTTATTTCTTATGATTATAAGATAATTTTATGAGACCATAGTTAATTTTTCAAAGTGATGTAAAATAAGTTATATTTTTAAAAAATTTATCCTTCATGTAAATTATGATTTCGATTAAAAATTACATTTCACAAATTTATAAATTTATTTTCATAAAATGGGGTTTATTTTTTTATTCTACATGTCAAAAAATATTCAGGGTTAATTTTTTTTTATTTTCTGGAAGACAAAAGTTTTTGATGAATAAAAAAATTCGATTTTTTACAAAATATGATAAATAAATCAATTTCGAATTCATTCTTGATTCATTGATGAAGTAAATGGAAATTTTATGGAACTAAAATGAACTTCTTAGTATTTTTGTGACAATATTTATCACTATTTCTTGTCTTTAGGAAAATTATAAACTAATGAATTAAATATTGAAAAAACTCCCCTCTCCTCCATTATAAAAACCACACCTCACCACATCTTCTTCCCACACCTCTCAAGCCTTTGTGTGGTAAAAATTGTGCTAAAATACCTCCCTAATTCTCTCTCACATGTCCATGAGCTCTTCGTCTCATCAAAATACCAAAACCCTTTTTTAAGGAGGTTTTCCAGAGGAATGAATCAAGAGGAAAACACATTTTCTATTTTCTTAAAAAAAATTCATGTTCAATTACATTTTTTTATATCATCAGTTATCCTTATCCAAAAGGTATGATAAATTTAGTCCTTTACACATACAAAAACTTTTTAATTCTATTGGAATAATTTTTCATCATCCCTATTTTCACAACCTTTTATACTATAAATGAAAACAACATACAAGATGTGTTAATTCAATGATGATAGGATTTCAATTTAATGGTTGAATTAGATTATTATGTATTTAATATATCCTATTCAAGTTTCAATAATGTTTTTGTGAAAATAGTATTTAACAAGCAATCAAATTGTGTTCTTTCTGATAAAAAACTCCAATTAACCAAAAGAGTTATCATTAAGGTTTTATATAATTATTTATCCTCAATAAAAATAACTAAATTAATATTTTGAAAATTTAATATTTGGGATGAACTATAATAAAATATAACTTAAATTATATAATACCATCAACATATGACATGATTATCCATACATGAATATAAGTAAACCGATCATGAAATCCAATAAAACAAGCGCTCCCAAAAACTGTAACTTATCCCCGTAACCAATAAAAATGGCCGTGAATGAACATTATAAGGGCATATAAAATCAATAACATGTATAAAAATATAAATAATTACTAATTAATGAATATAATTTTATTATCCAGGACATTAAGAGACATGTAAGAAATCCTTTAGACTTAAGGGAAGGGATTCTACTTAAACCTCTATTTTTTCCTTGGGGTTGATCTATCATTATTTTTAACCAAATGAAGCTATATTTTTGAATGTAATATTTAAAATGAAACGTATATGTTCGAAACTCGTGTTTCATGATCCATGCATATTTATCTTTCAGGGATATAAATATTTTTATGTGGTTCCCATCTCAATTCATCCCAACAAGAAAACTCGTCTTAAGGGAACATCCTGAATTTTTACCCAAATTCACGTGCACACTCCAATGTATTTCAAGACACCATTTACATTCTAAAATAACTAATTTTATTATAAATATCTTATTGGTTCACTTTTGGTTTTATATAAAATATTTTTACCTTTTCAATTTTAAATGATCTTTGATATTTTCTTTAAACCTCACTTATTTTTTTAATTATAATGTTTCTCAAAATACTATTTTTACATGATAAAATTCCAAATTTACATCACTTATAGTGATATTTTCTTATTATAACATATTATTTTCCATTAATAGTCTAATTCCATTCTTCATAGAATCTTTTATGATACACCCATTAGTTATTCTCTATGACATAATTATGATAACAATTTCATGCCATGGGTACTCTTATGTTTTTGTATCGTTGATTATGTATGATTATTTATGTAGAAACCATATTCTTGAAAATATTATGATGTGTTCCCCGAGATAGAGAACCAATTAAATGGGAAATTTTTATTCTCATGAGATGTTATGTGCAATGGTCTTTGAGGTTTGCCTTGGCTCGTGCACTATGGGAAACAGACATGGTGGTTAACCTTAACATTTTATCCAATATGTGAAATTTGTTGGGCATGTGCTAATGTACTGTTTTCTATTTCCATCAAATTCATATAATTATATCATTATATGGTCCCATGTTCTATTTGTTATGATTATTTTTTTAACCATGTACCATGACACTTTATATCATTTTTTCATTCCTTGAAACCCATGTACTCAAATTTATTCATATGTTTATTACATTACTAGTGTATTTAGATCTTCTATTTTTTTCATTTTTTCCCCTATATAACCTATGAAGATGTATGAGAATAATAGAAGTTAGGATCTTAATATGGAGATTTAATAAATGTTTCTTTTATATTGATTAATTATGTAATTAGTCTTCTAAGAAACTACACTTTACTATCCTTAACATGTTATTGTATGTTTAATTATTCATAAAATTGTGAAATTATATGTGTAAAAGGCAGGGGTGACTATGTCCAGTGATTCAACTACCACTGAGTGGTATAAGTATGTTTTGAGAAAAATCACTATGTGGGATTCCACCGAGACAAAATTAAATCAATTTTATTTTAAAGATACATTAATCAAATAATTGTCAGAAATACTATATATAATGTCCCAGACCCCAGAGGATTGATGATGGAGCCATAGTTTATTACATTATCATAGATAAAAGATTGAAATATTAATCAACTTCCCATTTTATTAGTGTTTAAGAATATTATACAAAGATGTTACGCTAATTTCATTAATAATTATATAAAAAAAATTAACATAATTTCATACATGAACACATCCAATCGTTTCATCTTCATATATTGGGAAAATATGACAGATAAAAGGTTGATCTCATATACTCAATAAGGGATAAATTTAATGGGATATTTCATGAATAAATAATAAATGAAATATAATAAATATGTAATGTTATATATATATAAGTAATTTATATCCCATTTAGTATAAAATTTCCAAATATTAATGGGATAATGTGAAATCATTATTAAAATGTTAAATTATTATAAACCGATGCCTTTTTATCATTAACATGAGAAAAATATGAATCCATAGATAATATAGTACTGAAAAACTGAATGATAAAACTGAATGGAATATTAAATAAGGAAAAACAAAACAATTTGGATTCCATAATCTTAGGAATCACGATACCTTTACCCATATGACCTTTAACAACATGGTTTAATTAATATGGGTAAAAACCAATTTAGTGTTTCCAAATTTTTCTTCTCATATGACTACCGAATCATGGAGGGGATATCAACAACCAATCACCTTGCATGTCCACATGTACAATGATTTCCTCAAATGTTTAAATGATTTATTTAATTTAGAAATCACCATTTCTTATAAACAAATATATTTACTAAGTAATAGATGAATAGATGACATGTTTACCTAGCCAATCAACTAAAATTAAATGTAAAAACCATATAAAAATAGTTATACAACTTAATAAAAATTTAATCCATAATAAAAGAGATATTTGTATTTAATTAAATATTCAATGAACAATGACCATAAGTAAATGGGAATTGATTCTACATATAAATTAATATAGTTTTATAACCTCAAAAAATGCCTCAATGAATGAAAATTTAGATGACAAGGATCATATGATTGGTTAAATGAATATATTATGTTTATTAACTATAAATACATAAAAAAGTGTAAATAAAAAATAATAGAATGAAATTTAATTTAAAAAAAACCATATCATGACATAATCTATGAAATAGAATAGAAACCCAGTGAATGAATATTGAGTTAATATATCCCTTACCACATTATAATAATTTGAATCGTATGACCAATATATGTAATAATTATATAATGAATAATTTATTACCATGAATATAGTGAAATTAATAATATGATATATCAATGGAAAATATACATACACTAAAGAAATGATATTAGTGTTGAATAAGAAATATGTCATTGTAATAAAAGTGAAACAAAAAACCCCTTACCAAATGTCTCAAAGAATTCTTCACCTATACATAATATCTTGTATATTAATATTATATTAATTAATTACTTAATTCCACAAAAAATAAACATATATATTATTTACAATATATTTATTAATGTCTTTTATGACAATTTTGAGGAGTTATAATGTCTAATGTCAATGTTCCTCGAGCGTTCATTTTATGGATTCAAGATCAGATAACATGTGGATAATTAGGGAAGTTATTTTCAAATTGAAACTATACTCTAAAGTTGAGTGAAATTTTCTTAATATAAATTCATGACATTATATGGTCTTGTATATAAATTTTTGACATGAGTATTATTCATTTGATAAATTTTTAATGAAAAAAGATTAGTTTATCTTGAAAATTTGATGACCAATAAAAACAAGTATCATTATTATTAATATAATGATTATATATAAGTAATATAACATTAAGTAAGTTATAATACAAAATATTATAATATATTTTAACTATATGTATGATTTTATAACCATAAATGAAGAAACAAAATAAAAAAATCATCATCCATGATGGTGGTGAATTGAGACCTCACAATCAATGATTTCATTTTTACATTTAAAAGTGGAGGAAAATATATTAAATTTTGGATATTTCATTAACAAAATTATATTAAAAAATATATATATATTACTTATATAAACATTCATCCAGGGATATAGTAGGTTAGAAGAGGATAGTAAAAGAAAATAAATTAAAGTTGAATGATTGAAAAATTTACTTCTCATGTATCTTCTCCTAGGGATCCTCCTTAAGACACATGAGTTTTTTCCTCTGGTAAGACCAGTATGTCATAAAGATTGGTAAAATATTTCTGAATGTAGTTCAAAGTACATTACACAAGATTCAAGTCTTAAAATATCTAAGAAGAAGTGGTGGTGGGGGTTGGTAAATATAGTTGGACAAGATGGGAGTTCTTTGGATTTTTTATTCATTTGATTGTTATTTTAGATCAAGACTTTGAATAGTGTTTATTTCTATGAAAATTTATAGTAAATAACTAATGTATGTTAGAAACAATGGTGTATTATATCACACAATACTCAAAAATTCTTGTATATGGATTAAAATGTTAATTAACATAAATTACAGAATTTCACTATTCACAATAAATTTAACTATTTCATAAAAAACTCAAAAATTAACCCAAACCATTCATCGACATGTAGATTTACAAAATATACCCCATTTTATGAATTTTTTTTCTATATATTAAAATTTTGATATCAAATTTAAATCATCATTTATTTATGAAATATTAAATTTAAATTTACACCTAATTTCATTTGTCACACCCAAGCCTCAGATACTCTTTTATTTTATTCTATTTTTGGTCTTGGATATTTTTTGGATGGGGTTCAGGATGAGCACATTTTATATTTTTTAAATTTCTATGGATTAGGTGGGTTGTTGGCTTTTTCACGGGAACCACATAGATAGTAGAAATTGTGTGGAACAGCAAATGTACCCATGTGGTAGGTCGTAATATTAGACAGAATCTATTACACATTTTGAGCACAGTGGGTCATACCATGTGGTTGGTCCCATTCTATGTAGTTGCTAATGCTCTATTGGAACATGGTTAGCCATATAGTGTGGGTTGGCCATGCGGTCAGTTCCTTCTTTGGAAGTGGCAATCACATGATTGGAACATGTTTTGAAAATCCATGTGGCCACATAATACAATCAATATAGGTAACTAAAATATTTAATCCCCAATTTTTCTCTATCCCCTATTATCCTAAAATAAATACACTTCCATTTTTTTTTGATATTGGAGCTTTAAAAGGTTCCCAAACCCCTTTTTCTTTGATCCTCCTTTTCCATAGAATCTCCACCTTCAAATAAAAGGTGATATTCTAGGGATTCATGGACATTTCACTCATATTTATCTCCTCATCTCTAGGATTCCATGAGTTTCACGGTGAGATCGCCTCATGGATGAAGTATAGTGCTAGGTTTTGATAATCATTTTTGAATTCATGGGTGTTAGGTTGATGTGGATCTTGCTTCAGGAATGCTTCTTCCTTCTTCTGAAGCTTTATTACCATCTCATTCTATTGGGGTTGGTTTCTCCATGACATTCCATTCATATTCATTCCATTTATGCTTGGATGTTTTGAATAATGGGTAAAAGAGTTTTTTATATGGGTGGTATGATTCTTGGTTTGGTAAAATGATTCTGTGTAAATGGATTCATTTACAAGGGATTTAAATGGTTTTCTTTGAATATATTATATGTTTTGGCTCATGAAGAAGGATTTATAAAATGTGAATTTGTCTTCTAAAACATAATCATGCCTCACGGTGATGTTTGTATCTTGGAATATTTTTGTAACATAGTTTTGATTCAGAAATTTGGATTGGTGGATAATTTGGATGCCTTTTGGTTTGATGTCTATACTAAAATGTTTTTGAATGGATCTCATAGTTTCAAATGATGGATGTTTATACCCTTTAAATTTTGTGTAATTATTGGTGTTGGTTTAAAAAATATGTGATGGATCAAAAAATTGTTTAAGGAATTTTCATGGAAATATAGAACATGTAATTACATGATGTCTCATACATGGGTGTAACAAGTGCACACATGGATGATCATTCAAATGAATACGACACATTAAAATTGAATTTTTTCTTGAACATTGGTTTATTAAATGGTGTGTTTGTTCCTTTAGTGGTTTTTTAAAATAGGATTCAAATATTTTTTTTAATATCATACACTGTTTGGTAATTGGGATGTGTTTTAGGTTTGTCATTGGAATAAAGGTCCATTTGGAAAATTTTAAAGAGTTGCAAACATCACCAAAATTTGGGAATGGGATTAATGGAAATTTATTTTGATATTTAACTTATGAACCCATTTTGAATATGAATGTTGTATTTTCTGTGGTTTTGGAAATTTTTTGTGTAGTGGTTTGGTAATTACATTTTGATGTGTAAAGTTGATGTCCCGATTTCCAATTTTCATGTTTTTAATAAAATAGTTGAATGTTTATATGATTTGATGGCCAGTTTGGATCCGTTGATGATTAAAAATATATATATATATATATATATATATATATTCATTTTGTAACCTATGTAGTGGTGATTTCAATTTATGGGTTATGATATAGTAGGTGTTTTTTGTTTGGGGTGGGCAAGTGTGGAGACGATAGGTAAGATAAGTATCTTATATGAGGGAGTCCTAATTACATAGTATATTACATAAATGGGTTCTAGGGTGTCTTTTATAGGATCAAGTGATGATTTATTTCCATCCTAGATTTGATGTGTAGGTACCCATTGAATTTTTTGAGTGGCAAGGTTGGTTGTTTCACAAGATTGGTCAAATGAGTGCATCTAGTTGTCTATAATCTTGGGAGCTTGACCACATGTCAATAGATGATTATGAACCGAGTTTTTATAGTGATCCCTCCAGGGATGTTTAGTAAGGTCCATGTTTACTATATATATTAGATTTTTTACCCTGTACAAATTTTATATCATTGTTTATTCTACATATTTATCTCTCTGCAAAGCCTGGGAATCTTTTGTGTGGATTTTGGGAATGGTTTTTAATTCATAAATCATAACACATTTTTGAATAAATTATATGTGGAGTGGGTGTTTTAAAAAGAAAAGAAATACATTTTATTGAAATGATAAAACCCAATATATATAATTTTAACCTCAAAATATTGTTAATGGATTGTTTCTAGGAAAGGAAACACATGAATTAATTTGTGGTTTTCAACTGAGTTATTTAGAAGATACCCTACTTGTACGGTTTGGTGTGGTAGACTTGAACTATTTTTCAAGTTTTACTTCATTTTTTTTGTTATGTTGGTTGAGTTGGATCTTGGATTGGTTCAGTCTTGTTGACAATTGTGACATTGAGATCACATGGAGATCATATTGGTCATAGATTTGTCTTTTATTTGTTTCTATTTATCTTTATTGTATCTTGTAACTGAATCATCTTATTATATTTATTTATGATCAATTTTGTTGTTACTTTTGCATAATTAGTTTATTATTTTTATTTCATCTTAGTTATTGGTATGAAATCATTTTCATTGGATTATGTCGATCTTTGACAAGATTTTGCAGCCCATGGGGATCAAGAACACCCTTCAGACCATTATATGGAATGTGTCAGCTATTGGGTCAGATGGAATCTAGGCCTGGTTAAAAAAACTATATCACATGAGGCCCTTTTTTATTTGGTGTTGTTAAGTATATTGGTGACTTGGATTTTTGGGGCATATGATGTAGGCTATGGGTTGGAGTCTGATCACAAACACTCATAGCGAGACGTTTGTTTTTAGTGGTTGATCAAAATTTGAGTTTTTTGTAATTTTTTGAACTGAATGATGAAAATTGTGGTGATCAATTGTCATTTTGTGATTTCACATAGAGTATTGAGATGTGCTGAGTCCATGTTGATGGTCTGTTATCCTTGTAGTGTTGATTCTTATCTGGGGTATTGGTCACTACATTGTCGTCTACTTAGGAATATACACTAGTTCCTCCTTCCAGTGTTTTTTTAGTTGTGTCTTTTTTTGTTATGGTTTAGTTTGAGTTGGTTTTTTAAATGAAAACTAATTTTTTAACAGAAACGATTTTTTATGTGGTTTTTTATTGAAAAAGTTGTGGGGTTTTTGGATTTAGAAATAGAATGGTGAATGAATCCCTCAGTATTCCTTGTGATTCTTTTCACATTTGAGGATATGTGTGTGGAAATTGTGTATTTCCATATATATATGGAAATAGGTGAACAAATGCTTGATAGTTAAATGGATTCCAAGGGTGGGAGAGTGAAATTAGAGGCTTTACCTTGTCTCTCTAAGGTAATTTTATAACGAGGAAAATTATTTCAGAAAGTTGTCTTGAAATAAAGTGGTTTTAAGATATTGAAATAAAAATTATTGATTTTGAGGGGGATGTTTTTATTATTATTGTATGTGTTGGGAATATGATCTGGTTGTTTTGGATCAATATGTTTTTTTAGTTTTGTTTCTGTCTGATGTTGGTTCTTGTGTTCCATTTCCTATGTTATTCAGAATATGCTACATAGAAAGGTCCTCAATGTATCTATTGATTTCTGCCCATTTTCTGATTTTTCTTGAGTATTTCATATCATTCATGGTGTTAGATCTTCATTAGAAGTAGTGTAGTGAATTGACATAGTTTAATGCATCTTTTATTGTTTGGATATCTAGAGGTTTTCCTTGTTCCTTCTATTATGGGGTACTTTGAGGGTCCAACATTGGATGAAAGGGAGATGTTTTCACCTAAATTGATGAATTTTGGGATGAAATGGTAAGTTACATGTCTTTATACATCATATGGTTTATACATAAGGAGGCGAATATGATGAAAGGAGAAGTGATCATGATTATTCAACAAAGACAAAATACATTTAAGGCCTATGTAGATAGTTTCATGGAGCTAGTTTCTTCTTCAAAAAATTTGGGATTGTAGGATCCATTAAAGGATTCTATTTTCATTGGAGTTCATCATATAGAGATCAAGGGGTGAGTCTTCTCCTCCATTGATCATCATTTTGATATGTTTATTTACAAATCAATTTTACATTAATTGGATTACAGAGTGTGGGGAGATGTAAATACAATATCTCTTGATGTTTTTGATGGTTCCCCATTTTTAAAATAGTGCCTAAGAGATGATCATGAATCTAAGGAGTATCTTTCATTGGTTATATATTCCAATTCATCAAACCATTCTCTTTTTTCCACTATTGTGGCTGGTTTGGGTATTCAATGATATCTTGTTGGAATCCTATGAAAATATGCCATCATTTTGGTTATATGGTTATCTGGGGAGGTTTTGCTAGAATCACTACCCGAAGAAGAAATTTTGATTAGAGGAAGTCATTTCATGACTGTGATGCATGAGATACTTCATTCACTTGGTATCTATCTGAAGGACTTGGAGTATAACTCGTGTAGAGTCCTGGATTATTATGGGTATGAAAGAACCCCCTAGCCATGTACCTTTTTATCATATGGGGATGTAAATTTTTTATGATTTCCTTATTATTATTTTCATTTTATTTTCAGATCAACTTTCCATTGTAAATTTGTTATGAACTAGTTCTTTCATGATATAAGTTGTTTTGTTTATCTCGATGTGCCCTCTGGAGTCATTGTTTTTTTATTGAGTGTGTTTAAACTGTGTGTGGGTTGGTTTCACCGTGGTGGAAATCATTTAAAAATGGTTGAGTTTTATGAAAATTCATTGATGTTGAACTCATTTCATTTCAATTCGTTTCATGAGTTTCCCCTAGTACTGTGGGGTTTGATGGAATGTGAAAAATTTAATAGTTATAGTGGTGGTTTTCATTCAGTTATGATAATGACACTGGATGAGATTCAATTTGGCGGTTTCCATGTTATGTGGAATAGGGTTGAGTGGTTGGTGTTACAATGTAGTTTCCTTTATGTAGGGCGTTTGTGAGTATCATATATTAGATGAGTTCTTGTGGTGGGGATAACCTTCTCATCCCCCCCATTATAATTGTATGGTGTCTTCTAGATCTGTTCGGTGTGACATGTAGAGTGGATAATCACCTTGAGGACCTTGGTTTCACCAATTTTTCTATCGAGCATGAATTAAATTAATGATTATATTTTGGAAAGGGGAATTTATGGGTGAAAAAAGTGATTATGGTGGGGGGAATTGTCACACATCAACCTCTATTACTATTTTATTTTATTATTTTCTTGGTCATGGATATTTATTGATCAGGGCTTGGGGTGAAAACTTGTTAAAATTATGCATTTCTGGTAGGGGTTTTTCTTGCATAGGGGAACTACATTGTTAATATTGACCTTACAGATTGGCCCAAGTACTCATGTGTTAGGTCCAAGTATTGGAAAGAAGCTACCACATGGTCGGTCAAACCATGTGGTATGGTCACGTAGTCAGTTCCATTCTAGGATGTAGCTACAATATCTTTGGCACATGGTCATCCAAACAATGCGAGTTTATTATGTGATCGGTTGATGCTTTTATAGAGGCTATCACATAGTTGATGCACAGATTGATAAACCATGTGGTCACACCGTACAATTGTCCACGGTCATTAAAATCATAAAAACCATATTTCTCACTATCCACTTGTTACCTCAAAATTGGTTATCTTCCCCATTTCCCTTTTTTAGTGTATTATAGGGTTCCTAAATACCTATTTTATGATCCTACTCTTGCATAGAAACTACTACATCAAATCCACTATGTGTTTTTAGGTTTTTTTGGCAATTTCCCTCCACATTCTATCATCTCCTATTAGTTTCATTGAGATTCATGGTGGGTTCTCCACTTCAATGAACCCTAGGGTTAGGGTTTTCTAATCATAGAAGATTTATTTGGGTTTAGGGTGTATGGATCTTTCTTCAGGATTAATTAATCATTCATCTAGATATTCTTCACCTTTAAATGATATTATGGTAGGTGTCTCTATGCCCTTCCTTTCTGATTGATTCCATTGATTCGTGGATATTTTTAAATAAAGTAAAAATTTGTTTTTATGTCTTCTATTTGATTCCATTTTTGGTGTAGATTTTTTCTATTTAAAAAATTGTAATATGTGATTTTGAATGGTTCATTTGAATATTCAATAATGTTTTGAACATAACGGGGGATTTCTAAAATGTTAAATGTTCTTATAAAATAGAATAAAATCATTTTTTGTTATTTGTCTATTGGATTATTTTTTGGTAACATATTTTTGATTACAAAATATGGATTTGTGTGAAATTTCAATGCAATTTTGGATTGATGGTTATAGTGGAAGGTTTTGGTCGTGTTCTCAGTGTTTCAAAAGAATGTTGTTTATGCTCTTTCACTTTTGTGGAATTGTTGGGTTTGATTAAAAAACTAATTGATTGTTCAAAAAATTGTTTTGGGTGGTTTCATGAAAATTTATCGTGTGTCATTGGTTGATGAAAGATTCAGGTCTTCACTAGGTTCACATGTGGATTATCATTCAAATAATGATGAAAATTTACAAGTGATTTTTACATTGAAAATTTGTTTCCTAAAGAGTGTGATGGTTCTTTCAGTTAGATTCTAAAATTGGTTTGAATTTTTGATTTTAATGCTTGGCCCATTTTGTAATTGAGATGTGGTTCAGGTGTGTGGTTTCTATAGATTCCTATTCAGAATAGTTTAAAAATTCACATACATCACCAAATGTTTGTAAATGGTTTTATAGAAATGTTTTGGGATTTGGAACATACATTCCTATTTGAAAATGAAAATAAGAAAGTGGTATTTGATTTTGTTTTTGAAATAGTTTTTATAATGTTTTTGTTATGTTAATATGTATGTATGAAGTTAAAGTCATGTATGGTGATTTCATGTTTTATAAATAAGGGGTTTAATATTTATATGTTGTGATGCTCTAATTGTCACCTTTGATGATATGTTATATATATATATACATATATTCATTTTGGAACCGCAATAGGGGGGATTTTACTTTTTTAGTTATTATATAGATGTTGTTTGTGTTTGTGTTTGAAAAGTGTAGTGATAGAAGGTAATATGAGTCGCACATGTAAGGGAATCTTGTATACACATTATCTTAATTACATGGGTTCTTGGGAGTATTTGAGAGGATCTAGTGATGGTTTCTTTCCAGCCCTGATTATATGGGTTGGTTTCCCTGGATTTTCTGATAGGCTAAATGAGATGTGCCTCTAGATTGGTCATTGGGTGACCAGTTGGTTATAGTCTTGGGAGACCCCCCATATGTTGGTAGGCGGTTCTGAACCATGTACCACTATTGGTCACTCTAGGTATGGTTGGGAATCCCCATTTTTAATATATATATTGGAATTTTTACCTTATACTACATTTTTAATTGTTTATTCTTCTTATTTATATTTCTATATAGCCCGATATTATTTTGTGTGTATTTTGAGAATGGGTTTAAAATCATAAATAGTTTTACGTTTTTGAGAAGAAGATTTTTGATGTGTACGTTATAAAAAAATATAAATATGGTTTTTTAAAGTATAGAAATAAATTTATATGTGAATTTAAAAAATAGTGATTATAGATTGTTTCTATGAAAGTAAACACATGTATGCTTTAGTGGATTCCTATAGATATGTTTTTATCGCCCCCTATATGTTCAATTTGATGTATATAGACTCAAACTATTTTAAAGGTTCATCTTCTTATTCATGATTTTATGGTTGTGCGGGATATTTGATCGGTTTGGTCTTGTGGAAAGTGGTGAAATTAAGGTCAGAAAGAGATCACATTGGTAGCAGTTTGTTATTTTTTTGGTTTCCTATATGTTCAGTTGTATCATGTAATTGAATCATTTTATTATACTTATTTATGATCAAGTGTTGGTTATTAATGTGTGCTATGTTTTTTTGTTTATTTGATCATGGTTATTGGGATGAAACCATTCTCCATAAATTATATTGATGCCTGAATGTTCTTGTCAGCCTATGGGGATTAGGAATACCCTTTGGTCCATGCCATAGTTCAGGTTGGTTGTCAGTTCAGATGAAATCCCAACCATTTTCTTCACATTATTAAAAATTTATACATTAACGAATGAATCATAAAGTCATCTTATAATTATAAGACAAAAAATATTAATTTATGAATCTATTTTAACAAAATAAATAATCTTATAAATTATAATATTAATTATAAAATTGTCAATAAATAATTACATTTCAAAAAATTAATAATTTTTTTATCATATTCAAACAATTTATTACTTATATGATGATATAAAAATACCATATTTTCATTTATTAGATACATAAATCTTATTTATACATTTCTTTTTGTGTGTATTACTCTTATGACCATCTTAGTATTCCTAATGGTTTCATTATGATACCAATGGTCATGTTAAAACAATGGAATATAATGGTTCATGTAAGCTCAGAATTGTGTTCATTATAACATATTAAATAAATTGAATTTACTTTATATTATACATACCATATAATCTTGGGGAGTTATATTATTGTATCATTAAAAAATATCACCCAAATATTATTAGTAATATTTCATTCTAAAAATATAAATATTGTTTTTCTTATAACACCCTTATGTTCCCATATTTGATATTCTATTTTCTGGATTCCCCAAAGAAAATTTAGTATGTGAGTCATATGATATCTCAATACATTCCAACTCATGCTGACAGTCTTGATAGTCTCCTCAAAGTAAGACAAATCAAGTTCATGTTCTATTTCTTTATAACTGAGTACTTGTATTAAGTATGGCATGTAATTACCTATTAATAATGTGTGGATAACATCAAGAACATTATAGAGACATGGTAACCTTCATAATATTTAAGATACAACTCAAATAATATCCATAATTTCAAATGGTTTAATGTATTAAGGGATTAATTTTCCTTTCTTTCTGATCCTTATGACACCCATACATGGATAATTTTTAGAAAGGCATGATATCCCACATGAAATCACAAATCCATTTTCTAGTTGACAGCATAAATAATATTAATATTTAGATATGATTTAATATGATCCAAAATAATCATTACCATTTTCATTTTCTCTTTTATATGTTATAGACCTGTAATATTCCTCTCACCAACTTCATCCCAAAAACATGGAGTACAGTATTTCTGGCCATATAAATCTTCATATGGTTCCAATTGAATACTATAATGGAAACTATTATTGTACGAAAAAACTATCAAAGGTAATAATTACACAATATATCTTTAAAATAAAGTGAGAATGAACTCAACATGACTTCCAATGATTGAATATTATTTTCAGACTGTCTGGCGGCTTGAGAATTGTAGGTGGTCTCAAATGAAGCTCAGTATCTTGAGCCTTATGAATACACTTCTAAAATGTTTATGTAAAGGGGTATCTCAATTGTACACGATGAATTGAGGTTAAAAATGAATTATTATATCTCAATGAATATATATTATATCTAGTTTCTCAATGTGAATGTATTTTATTATAGCCTGAAAAAGTTCTGATTTTGGTTGATGAGCAACAATACCCCATATAACATCATTACTCTTTGCTTCCATTAGTATTAATGTGTAAATGGACATAATAATTCCATCCCACTTCAAAAAATGAATTTCTCTAGGTTCCATGACTCATGTAGGATGTTTTATCATAGTATTAACTTGTTGAAAAGTTAGGCATCATGACACAAAGTCATCAATTTCCCACTTCATATTGGCCAAACAATTATTCCTTTAGAAATATACACATAATGGTAAGATGGGGGTGTATATATAAATTTTAGATTTTAGAATCAACTAATAGTTCCATTTTTAGTTTATGTATTGATGGAACATGTAACATCATTCCAAATTTCATAATTCCATCCTCATACATGCAGTCTAGAAAATTTACAACCTTAATGTCTTTAACTATGTTATAAAATTATCATCGTCAGATTAAAAAGTTTTTATCCTCTATAGTAAATGTTTATTTTCAATAATATGAAATGGGAGTGATTGTTTTAATTCTTTAACAATTCCCATATCAATATTTACGAAATCCATTAACCCTGGGCCTCTATAAATCCTCTTTAAGGTTAGAACACTATGATCTTTACTACTCAATGCATCAACAACCTTATTTTCTTTTCTTGGAGGTAGTGTATTGAGAAATAATAATATTTTATTAACTGCATCCCTATTCTTCTTATAATATTGTGTTCTTTACATATAAAAATTTATATCAAACTCTTGTGATCATTATATATCACATGTGTTTCAGCATATAGATATTGTCTCCAAATCATTTGAGAAATGATTATGGATTATAACTAAAGTTAATGAGTTTGATAATTTTTTTAATGAATTATAAAATGACTTGATACATTTTTAATAGATTTACCATTTTACATAAGGACACAACCCATTCATTTCTCCAATGTAACCTTGTATATCAGAAACCCATCGTTTTTAGATGGTAGTGTAAATATAATATCATTGACTAATATTCTATTCAAATCCTCAACAATATTATGAAAATTATTTCTTCTTTGATAACAAAAACCATATAAGTTTTATCTTAGTAAATGGCTGAGAAAATCAATAAATTTTTTTGAATGAAACACTGATAGAAACATGTTAATCCAATAAAACGACATACCTTATTTAGGTATATTGTTGTAGTCCATTCCTGAATTTCCTTTGTCTATATAGGATCAACTAAGAACCATCCATATAAAAAATATGTCAATTAAAATACATTTCTTAAAGCTATAATTCAATCCTAATAAATTTACCATTTCATTATTTCCTCTTGTGTGTCTCAAGAGTGATCAGAATGATAATATCAAGGTCTTCATAGTTTTTTTTAATATACCATTAAATCAAAAATGAATAGAACAAATCATTATTCATCATATAACATTATTATTATTTTTATTTGTCTATATAAAATGGTTGCGTTCACTAGTCAATCAAAATGGACTTACTATAGACTCGTAATTTCTATACCTCGCCAAAAAAGTTATATTAGGGCTTACATCTTTCTTTAATCACAATTGATGATATCCATAGCAAAGAGAAATATTCAGGAAATATTGTTATCCCTGATGTTAATAAAATAACTCATAAATGTGAGTTATTCGACACATGTTCCCTATAATAATTTCATTTTATCTCTATGATTAATTCAAAACATCAATGATCAAACATTCTACAAAACAAAGATTTAAAAGGATCCATATGTTGAAACACTAAGGATAATAAATCCCTTGTTACTAGATGTCCCTATTTGTTTCTTTATCTCCAATAATTCAATAGTTCCCATTTTATAATGTGTTATGTATATTTTTTTTAAGGGATTAAATTAATAGAAAACTCAACATCATTTGTCTAAGAGAATCTAGTTAATATATCAATAAATCCATCGATGTATTTTTATAAAATATGTATACCATTTATTTATAGCTCCCCTTATTCATGTATACATGTTTTTCTCTCTTCCCCCATAATAATTTTATTTATTTAATGTAATATATTAACCCTCCTCATTGGCCTGAGAAGTCACATGATTGTTAATACACCTTTGTTTACATCCCCATGTACCCAAGGGGTAAAAAAAATATTGAGGGCTTCACAAGAAGTGGGGGAGATTTTTCATCAGGATTTTAAACACCCAACCAAATATTTAAATACCAAAATAACTACGTGATGCTTGTAAATAATGGTTCAAAATACATCAATACCAAAGGACCAATACAAGCAAACCCTAAAAAACCTTAATCAGAGTACCAAAAAGGAGAGTAGACAAAAATCCCAAAGAATCTATGAAACAACTCTTTATCTCTACACCAATCTCCATTCTCCAATCACAAAAATACAACCCAACCTTCATGAAGCCCCACTAATGGAAAGAGATTCCATACATATTCTGGTGTCCGAGAACATGAAATCTTTTAAAGAAAAAAAATCTCAAAGTAGGGGTGAGTAATAATAGACTTTACGATTTCACTAAATGACATCCCAACTCATGCCACTGGGATTGAACCGTTAGCATAATTATATAAATGAAATTATATAAATGCAATAAATCGTTAAAATTTTAACAAAAAGAGAACACATAATTACAAAATGAAATTCACAAAAATAAACACAATTCTAAGGAAAGAAAACCAACAAGTAATTAATAAATATATGTTAGCATAAAAAACATTATACATGTCCTCATTCCTACCAAATCCATACTCACACATTTCTACATGATCATAGGGCTACCCTTGGGGGTGGAACATCATGTATAACTCCATGCACTTTCTATAGTGATTTGTCATGCCCGCATTCCATTTCATTAACAGAGGTTCTTCATACCCATTATGCATCCCATTAAATCGATTACTATAAAAATTATTCAACAATAATAATATTCAATAATTACAAAAACAATATGAACACACAATTTCCATCACCAAATTATACAATTATACTGAAAGACATTTCAACATAAAATTCCAAACCACATCAATAAAGAACCCATTTATTTAAAAATACCATTAAACCATTAGTCATGTCGAACCATACTTCAACAAAAAAATATTTACTGAACATATTTTAAAAAAATCATTTTCCATAATCACCAAAACCACTGATTTTAAAATTTTCATTTCAAAATATGACAATAAATTTCATTTCACAATAATAAACCATATTCCACAAAATTTCCAAATAGTCAGAAAAAACGGGTCATCCAAACATTTCACATCACAATCACCATCCATTTAAAAAATTTATTTCATTTGAGGTTAATATTTTTAGTTATAGTAAATTGGAGATGAGAATTAGGGATTGGATAAATTGGACAACTTCATAACCACACATTGATTTCCAGAGGAACCTCCAAAAAATCACCTTAGACCCATTTCCCTAACATCTATAATCCCAAATTTCATGATATTTGTAGAAAAATAGTATATCTACATGAAATATATATAGATAAAGAAACAGGATATAGAGCGGGAGAGATATAACTAGATCTAGAGAAAACTATGAAACTCAAATGAAAGGAGTCTTATCAGAGAAGAATCACATTTAACACCCCATGAAAACCCTACAAAATTCCCCCAAGATGAGTTGAAGAGGAATACACTCTCATGAGAAGAGAAAATCCCATGTGGGGTTCATGTGAGAAAGGAAAGGGGTTTTTAGGTTAAATCCAGACTGAACCGATATTTAAAAACCCCATTTTAATTCCTTTTATTGTTATATCTCATTACTGGACAAACAGTGCGCTAACAATGCAACTGATATTATTCCAAACAATGTCTCACATGGTTACCTACCATTATTATAAAAACTATGTTCCAACCATGTAGAATCACACTTACTCATGATTCATAGAATACTTAGTCTGGTCATATGGTTTGGAAACCATGTGCTTTAACTGTGACCCATCTCTCATGCCTCTTTTTTAACATGGATGGTTACCTATGATAGATTTATGGTTTCCACTAGCAGTTCTCAAACCGTACATCCTTAAAAAACTTCCAAAATATCACAAAACCTTTCCAAAACACTCAAAAACATTACCCAAACATATTAATCACATACAATGTCATAAAAAATGGTTACATACCTCAAACTAGGGGTAATATATTCCCCCCATGATTCGAATTTCTTTCCTTAGAATGTAGAGAACCAACGCATTCCCAAAATAAATAGGGGCATCAATCAACCATCTATTTATCCGGCCACCAAGTATCCACTTGAATCTAACCATTATTTAATAGTACCCAAATAAGACTAGTGATTTTACCATGAAATACTTTCTCTCACATATATATTTTCTCCACTTTCACATGAATCGTGGAAGAATTAATCTCTATCCCAATAGGATCCCAACCAATCAAATGTTCATGACTTAATGATACTTTTACATCAAAGATGCATGAATCACATTATGCACTAAACTAAATCTTGGTGGTAATGCCAACCTATATCCCACCTCTCCAATTCACTCATGTATTTCAAAAGTCCCAATATATCTCACAGATAACAATCTCTACATCCTAAACTGACAATGTCCCTACCTCAAAGAGATTCTCAAGGACACATGATAACCCACTACAAATTAAAACGATCATTGAAGATGGTTCACATATGATTTCTGACTAATCTTCCCTATCTACATTGTTTCCATGATCAATATATTCTTTTTTTCATCTCTTGGTCATGGCTAAGACCAACGATCAAAGTATCACTGGTTTCCAACAATAATAATGGAGAATGAAACATATTCCCATAAATTGATTCAATCCAATACATCTATATGGAGGCCTAAAAACTGTTATTGTAGGAGACCTATACCAAAGGAAATTTCACTAACCAGGAGCATATAAAAACAAACACAGAATACTAAAATATATTTTCAAATGTTTTTATCATGCTTTATGACTTATCATTATTATGAGGATGATATTTTAGGATCATCATCAACTTTGTCCCAGGGGATCACTATAATTATTTCCCAAAATAAGATATGAACCTCGGGCCACTATATGATAGAATCAAAACTGATACATCATTCCTATTTAAAACCTCCAATATATAGATTTTGGATAGATCCTCCACTGATTTAGATTCATGAATAGGTATGAAATTGTCCAATTTCGTGAGGATATCCAATATCACCCATATAGAATCATTCTTCCTAACCATTATTTTGATACATGAAAAAAATACCTCAATATCTAATCCCACATCCAAATTGGTATAGGTAAATACTGCAACATATTTTTTGGAACCTAATTCTCCACCTTGACTTATAGATAATTCAAGAATCTCAATAAAGGTTAGGCCACATTTCTTTTCATACTCAACCACAAAAAGTTCACTTTGAACACCTTATACATTTTATGGATTCCATGATAAACAAAACATATTGAATACAGGTAAGAACTAAATAGTTATTTCAGACAAGACATCAATATAACCATCTAATTCTAAAAGCTCAAAACTAAATTCATCTATCATTTCCAACCCTCAATGGTATCCCCACCTTTGTGTTTTGAACTTGTAGCCACACACTAAGAATCATACATCTCCACCTCATTAACCAAACCAAATTTGTTGGGATGTAAAATGACTGAAATGAAAATAGAGACATCACCCTGGTCTTCACATTCTAATCTCATGTCCTCTATATCTAACATAAACTATGACTGATCTGATTCTCGTTTCAGAACATGAACATATGAATTTCTACTTAATTCATCCTCCACTGAATTTACCATACCCAATTATTACATCAAGTTGATGTCAAACATTTTGAGATACTCCTTCCATCTTGACTACCTTAAATTAAAATATCTTTGTGAGAAAATATGGTTTAAGATCTTATTATTGGAATAAACCATGAATTTCACACCAAATAGGTAATTACGCCACATTTTCAAAACACGAACTGCTACTACCAACTTCCATTCACATGCATGGATTTTTTTTCTCATGAAACATTAACTTTGATGACTGATATGAAACAACATGATCACTTTTCATTAGAAAACACACCATCCTTGATCGAGATGCATATCAATACATCATGTACATTTTCCATAGTGTTGGAAAATATAATAATAGTGTTGATGTAAGAAAATCACTAATATCATCAAAATATTCCTGGAACAGATCATTCCATTGTAATGGAACATTATTTATTATCAAGTGTATAATTAGTGATGCTAATAATGAGAATCCACAAATAAAACATTGATAATACCCTACAATACCCATGACGCTTCAAATATCAATGTCATTCATTAGTGTTTTCCATGGGATTACAACCTCTATGTTATTCGGATCCACTAAAATACCTTTATTAGATATAACATGGCCCTTAAAATGTACATATTTTATCCAAAAGACACTATTTTACAATTTTCATACAATTGATTGCCTATCATGTTTCTCTACACTCTTCCCATGTGTTTCACATGCCCCACACTTGTCCATGAATACACCAATATATCATGCATGAATACCAAAAACAATTAATACAAATATATCTAAAATGTCAGTTTCATCAATTCATTAATAACTACTGGTGAATTTGTAAGACCCAAGGGCATAACCACATACTCATAATGTACATAACTACTTCAAAAGGTTATTCTAGGAATATACTCATTCTACAAAAACAACTGATGATATACTGATCACATGTCAACCATGAAAAACTAATGATACCCCCTCAATAGGACCAATAGGTCCTTAATGCATTGACGTTGATATTAAATCATTATATTGACATGGATGATGTTAAGATAAGAAACACAGAACCCAATAGTTTCATCCTTATTTTTAACAAACATAATCAACGTTCCCATAGATTTCTGCTAGCCCAGATGAACCCTTTATTTTATAGATCCTTCAACTACACTTTCAATTACCTTAATTCTATAGGTTCCACCATGTAAGATGGAAGTGAAATTGGTTTGGTCCCCGAATGTTGATCAATCATAAACTAATTTTTTTTCATGGGAAGAAACCATGATATTTATTTAGGAAATACATCCATAAACTGATCAACCACAACTATAAAACTACTTCTCCCATCCTCTTCCATTAAGGCCAAAAAAAATTCCACTAATTTCTATCATATATTATGAATATCTGGGACTAACAAGACAATTTTACCCACTATCAAATTTTTCTCTCCTATAAAAATATGCTCGACACCAAAACCAATAATAAAACTAACAATTTGTATATAAAAATAATTGTGAGACATATACCACACAAACCAATACGTACCCAATATTATATCATATGCATCCATGTCATAAACTGAGATGTCCCGTATATACTCAACATCATCCAAAAATATAAAACATTTTTTACACAAGATAGCTTGACACTATCTTGAGGCTTGATCAGTTGATGTTTTTAAAACAAAACATCACTTCCACATGTAAACCAAATAAATAAAAAACATTAGTGGAAATAAAGGAGTGAGAAAAACCCATATCGAACAACAACTATGCAAAGGTATAATTTTGTAGAATTTTCTCTCACCCCATGGATTATCTCGATTGATCATCCACCACAACCTACTTGGCTCCAAACTGCTACTTTCTTTCCACACTCTACTCTTTATTACCCTAATTAAGAATCCTTTGTTGAGGATTCATCACACTTCTATAATCACCATGTCTAAATCAGCACTTCTAATTAGTAGTAGGATCCTTCCCTCATCCCATTGAGGTATAGTATTCTTATGACCCTTAAGAAGTGTCACGAACACTTGAACTCAGAATATTTGGACATTTATGCTTATGATTACTTGATCTTCTTGTAGTTATGACCTGATCAAGGATGTTCCATAAAATTCTAATTTATGGGGTATGTATAACCTCATTAAAAACATCATGGTCTACTTTGAGTCTTTGGAGAAAGATTCATTGATCCTACCATTAGATTCGGGTCCAAACTACCACCCTAGAAATAAGATTCCCTCTTCTAGTTGATCCCTATGTTAGAGTTCCCACTATTTTTGATAGGTCCCACATGTTTCCACTACATTCAATCCCATGATATCCATTTAAGACAATTACTCCCTATTTACCATTTCTGTATAATCACTTATACATAGCACTATAATTTTTGAAGGAATTTATTACATACATCTAGATTCAAAGATTTGTGCCTTCAAAGAAACACTAGATACCACCTTGGCTGTAATCCACAATATATTAAAAAATATAGCTATATGTTTCGTCACTAATAAATTATCCAACATCAAACTAATGATATTCATTATGCACCGAATTTTAAACATGTGAGGGTAGAATTTTTTTAATCGATTTTTCAAAACCCTCCCATGTCATACGTTGGTCAGTTCATGTTCAGACAAATAACTCCCACCACTTCCTTGCACTATATTCCAATATTTATGTTCATAAATTAACCATAGGATTTAAAAAAGGACCATGGAATTCCAATATTTTATTAATCCAATGCACCCACACATCCAACCTTTTTGGTTCAAAATCACCTCAAAATACGGTTGGAATATTATACTAAAAATGAACTAAGCGATCTACATTTCTTGTATCTTCATTACTATTGACACATTCCACATATTGGGAAGGTTTCACTATGTTTTAACTAGATGGTGGTTCATGTGGAGATCAGGCGTAATAAATGATTCTATAACATCCTCTACCATATCTCTATGATGATTCCTGGTCAGTGCCATTTCTACCAACACAAGAATCACCATAAACCACATTCCCTATCAAATTAATCCAAGAAATTTCATGTTAAACTAAGATTCAAATATCCCATCAATTCTTTCTGAAATTTCCTTTTTTCCAAGTTCAAAAATAATTTAAAATTGCACTATATTTTTGAAATCAAATATTTTCAACATATAACCACCATTCACTTTTGATACAAAATATTTGAAAATAGTTTACATATTTTTCATAAAATATCAATTTATACAACACATATATCATTACTAAAAATTAAATATCAAATCATAGTGTGAAGTCATTTATACCATTCATTCTATGCTCATCTCATTGGCTACACCAATGACAATTAGATCACCCTCTTAAATGTGTATCCAAAACAATTGTGTACCCAACTCCCTAGTAACTTGATGTTCATCATAAAATTTCTAACTATGTCATTTTTTTCTACAAATTTCTTTTTTTTACAATATTAATTATTTATACCATCTCAACTCAATTAACACACCATGAATTAATTGTAATGCTATGACCAACCAACACTAACTATAATTTTACGTTAAGGACTGAACAAGATGATATCACTTGTAAAATCCCACCCTCATCATTGGAATAACAAGGCGATGGAATTCTATATAGACATTAGAGACATCACCAATGTTCTCAAGACTAGAAATAAATTTTGAGGTATTCATTAATAGTGGGGGACAATTTTCCCATTAAAATGAAATCACCCAACCAAACGTTCCAATACTACAACACTTACATGATGCATGTAAAAAATGGGTTCACAATTCATCATTAGTAAATTTATAATAAAACCAAAAAAAAATAGTTCATAATCTGAGTAAAAAAGCATAATACTAATAAAAAATTTCCAATGAAGCTATGAAACAACTCTATAGTTAACACCATGATATATGCTCCAAGCACCACAATATTAAACAAGCATCACAAAGTACCACAATTGGAATGAGATACTTTACCTTTTCCCCTGTCTAGTTACATGATGTCTGTTAAAGAAAAATATTTCCAAATATGGGGTGAGTAATAATACTCAATAAGTTTTTACCAAATGAGTTTCCGACACATGCCAATAAGATACAACCATTAGAAAAATTAATTAATACAATCCATATACATCCATTACAATACTTCAACAATTAATAACATGAAAACACATCCTTACCCAATGCAATTCACCCAAATAAACACAATTAGAATAAATGAATCCCAAAATGTTATTACGCAATCAATCATGGAATAACGCAATTAATTCAGTGTGTCAACATTCCTATGACTACTATACTCACACATTCTAATATGATATTGTTTTTACCATTAATTATTGAATATTACATCCAACCTTGTCCCTGTTTTATAGTGGGACTTCATGACCACATTCTATCCCTCTAATGGTGTTCCATCAGACCCATGGTCCATCCAATTTAATTGTTTCTTATACCCCATAAGTCAATATTTATAACAATCATGAATTAACAAAAACATATCAACACACAATTGGTAACAGACAATGAACCAATTAAGACCAACAAAATTTCAATGTAACATGCTCGTTCATTTCAATAAATCACTCATTTATTAAAAAATATCTTTAATCAATTATTCTTCTCAACAAATAATTCAATGAAAAATTTATTTATTGAAAAAAAAAATTTTAAAACCATTTTCCATAATCACAAAGGGCACCAATTATAAAATTTTCATTTTAAAATACAACAACAAATTATATATCACAATAATAAACCATTTTCCCCAAAATCCCCATATCATCAAAAAATGGGTTTCAATTATTCTTCTCACAAAACAATCATAGTCAATTTTATTAAAACCATTTATTCGGAAATTATGCTTTCTCGTTATAGCATAATAGAGATGAGAGAGAAGACACCTACCATAGTGTTTGGAGAAATTAACCCACCACACAACTTCACATAGAATTCATGTGAATAATCACCAATATCCCTTAGATCTAATTATTTTCCATCAACAATCACAAATATCACAATTTTAGGATACAAAAAATCTACATCTACATCTAATGGATGTAGATTTGGAAAACTCATAGGGAAAGAAAATTGAATCTTTTGAAAACTGTGAGATAACCATAAGAGGAGACTTACTGGATGAGAATTTCGTTTACCTAAACTAGAAAAAAATATTCAAAATTCCCCCCTCATGAGTGGAAGAGGTTTACTAACCCATAGGATGAGAAAATACAGAGTGGGGTTCGAGTGGCATATGAAATGGGTTCTTGAGGCTAAAAGCTGACTGACCCTAATTTTTTAAACAACATTTTTAATATAGGAAATGGTTAGGTCGCATGGTTAGAAAATTCATTCAATTGATATTGATTTAAAAGGGTAACACTTATGGTTACCTTTCACATTTAAAAAAAGTGAGAAAACTATGCATAATCCCACTATCTCCAGTATAATGGATTACATATCCTGGCCGTACAGTTTGGAAATCATCCAACTTAACTGTGCACCAACTCTCATACTTATTCCTTAACATGAATAGTTACCTTGGTTTGTTTCATGGTCTTCGGTAACCATTCTCAAATAGTAAACCATTATAAATGCTTCCAAACCTTCCCAAAATCATTCAAAACTCTCTAAAATATTACACGACCACTATCAACACATAAAAACGAATAAAAATGCTTATATACCTCAAAAATTGGTTACTAATATAATTATAATTTGGGTGGATCTAGATAAGAAATAAATGAATATGTTTATGAAAAAATGATAAGGAATTCTACATATTCTTTAAAAATTGTAATTTCCTTCTTTTTTTTAAATTTTTTTTGCATAAAATATTGAAATACATACAATTATGAGGATTATATAAATTTAAAACATATGTATAATGATTAGGTCTATAAATAAAGCACAATTATATTCCATAATAGGGTCTTCTAAGAACATATTTATATATGTGAAGCTTTCTTTATGAGTTTTTATTGAAAACACTCTTATTAATTCAAATGGGGAATACATAATTTTCTCATAAATCTGGATTGATATATATGAGGGTGATTATCCAAAATCAAATAATGAATTTACTAAATTTGAATATAGTATTAATGTACATGTTACCACATAATGGGATACCAGTATCTCTACTATAATGATATTATATTTTTTTTTTGTCTTCCATTATCATATTCTATGGTAGATTCACCTCACTCTTGGGACATTGGATTAAAAAATGACACAATTTATTTCAATTTATGAATTGTATATCATTATTTTATTTCATGTCACACTCTGGAGACTACTAAATCTTGTCTCCTCACTCGTAACAAACTCATTAAATCCTTATAAATTTCCTGATATCTTTCTTCCAATAATATTTGAAAGATTGAAAATTCATCATTCCATTGTTCATCATTGGTGATTTTCCTTTTTCCAAGGTCATATTAGGACCTCTTAATCTATTGTAATCATTTGAGTATATAATATCTATAAAATACATTCTATATATTGAGGACACAATTAATATTTTATCACAAGATGATAATGTCTAAATAGATAGTTCCTTTTCATGACATGGATTAATACATTCTATGAATTGACAAATATTGTTTTATAAATCACATATGGAATCTCTAGCATACATGGCTAGTCTTGTGATAATAGAATATCAAATTTTAACACCCTCTTTTTCATTTAGTTTTATTCAATGTAATTTTCACTACATTTTAGTTCCTTTCATCAGAGGGAATTATCGATCAAAAAGTTATCATACTTGGTTCTCCACTCTATGAATTATATTTAATCTTCCTCCAGAGTATTATAGATTAATATCCACTATTAATTATCAATAACCATAATATAATATACCATTAATAACAGATTTTCCCTATTCTTCACATCACAATGACATAAATATCTTCTCAAGGGACATGATACATTACTGATATTCATCCGGATTATTATTCCTACTACAATATGGGGGATTATATAGCTTGAAATGATCAAAAAACAATGATGTATAATTATTCACCATATCCCAAGGAATAAATCATAACATCGTCATGATATGCTCTACCCAAACACTAACTGTGTTAATGTTCTTAGTATAGAAATCCCTATTTCATTTATAGTAACTGATTTCATTCCATCGTTTTGGATCAATCACTAATTAATTTCATGCACAGAGTAATCCAAAAATCATCATGAGAATTCAGCAACCAAATATAAATTCTTCTAATGGTATGATTTTTAAATAATATAAGTATTTTTAATAGTATTCATGTTTGATATATTTATTTTAAATTAATGTTACTAAGGACTCCACTATAAATCCATTGATACAAACTATTATTACATGGACCGTAGAACCTAAGAGCTAAAACCTTACATTATTACAATGGCATCGATATAGAAGATTGAGATCCCAAATGAACAATTTGGTTAGTAGCCTTATAGAAATAGATATATAAAAGGAACACTCATTACATTCGGAATACAATATTTTTCTTAACAAAGGAAGTTAATTGCATCCTTTAAATCATTCAATCATTTCATTTTCATAACCTTGAGAAATTATAATAAACAATTGGGTGATCTCCAATGCTATATAAGGGTAAAATACAACAGAATAATTCGTGAATAAATAAAAAATGAAACATAATAAATTATTCATAACAAAGGAATGTAATATAATTATTTAAATCATTGAATCATTTCATTTTCATAACATGGGGAAATGATAATAAATTAATGGTTTATCGTTGATGATATATAAGGGTAAAATACAATAAAAGATTTAATAAATCAATAATAAGTAAAACATAATAGATATGAAAATATATATACAACTAAAATACATTTATTTTAATCGAAAAAATTCCAATCATTATATGATAATGTGAAATTGTTTTGGAAAATAAAATTGGTAGAAACAAATTCTTTTTAATCAATAACTTGATCATAATCAGGATCTATAGATAACATCATAATGAAATTATCATGGATAAAAATTAATAAAAAAATAATGAAGTAGATCCATAATAAATTGGAAACCATCAACTTGAGAAGAATTATTCATTAACTATCAAGACCATTAACAAGATGGTATAATAATTATGGGCAAAACCCCATTTAATTTAGTTCAATTTCTAATCTGATGAGACCACTGATGCGTCAAGGGGATATCATTAACCAGGCTAGTCCAATGCCTTCATCTCCAAATAATTAATCAATTATTGAAATGACGAATTTAATTCCCATATAAAATATTCTATTATAATGAATATTAATATTGAGAAAAAGAAAATGATTTAACATTATTTCAACAATTAATCAAATAACATTCAAATTAAACACAATTATAAGAATTGGTATACATATTAGAAAATATTTGTCTTCGTGATATACAAAATATGGAAATGTAATGAAATATTCAATGAATGCTGATCATAAATAAAAGCAGAATTATATAAACTTTTGAAAAGCAAATAGATGCATAACATAAAAAATACACCTCAAAGAATGAAATTTGAGATAGAGTTATTAAAAGGATTATATCATTAATAAAATAAATATATTAGGCTTATTTAATAAAAAATCACCTAAAAATTTTGAAATATATAATAATATACTAAACTGACATTTTACCCATAGCCTGTCCCTGACATAATAAATGAAATAGTTGTTTAACCCAATGAATGAATATTCATTAATGAAATCTCTTACCAATTTTCAATTAGTTGAATTATAAGACCAATGAAACAAATAATTATTAAATGAAACATCGAATACCATTGAGATAATGGAATTCATGATATTATATATCAATGGCTAGTAAAAATACACTATTGAAACATTATTAGCAGTGACTAAGGAATATCTCAAGGATATTTTAGTGAGATGAGAAACCCCTATCCTTATGTCTAAAAGAATTATGCACGTGTAAAAAATAACTGGGATAATCAAATTAGATCCATTAATTAGATAATTTTTAAATAATTAAAAATCTATTTTATTTTATAAATTTTATTAAATTTATTTATGTCCATTATTATGTTTTATGTTTAATTCGGTTTTTTCGGGTGCGTTAATTTCATGGATTCAAAACCACTTCTCTTGTGTATATTTAAGGAAGAGATTTTTAAATTATAATAAATCACAACAATTGGAATTAATATTATTAATATAAATTATGGATTATAAATTTTCTTATATATCATTTTTTTACATGAGATTTCTTCATTGGATAAATTGTTAATGAAAAATGATCAGTTTAATTTTTTTGTTTTGTGATCATCATGGACTAGTATTGTTTTATTTAATATTATGTTTATATACTTGTTTGGGACCTTTAAATATGTTTTAATTCAAATATTATAATATTTTTCAACCATTAAAATTGTTTTATGACAGGGATTGAAGGTAGTAATGAAAAATGAATGTTCACGATAGACAAAGGTTGTAAATCGATAACATAGAGATGATTTTCAAATTTTTCGAATAAAATTGATATGAGAAGATATTGGATTGTGGATATTCCATTTAAAAAAATTAAAATTTTAGTATATATATTAGACAAGAGTTATCATGCATATTTTTATAATGGACATTTTGAGCGGATAATAAAATAAAATAAATTAACCGAAGAAGATAGAGGATTTTGCCTCATGAATAACATATTCTTGGGAACCTCATTAAGATAGATGGATTTCCTATAATGGTATGACCATCAGGTCTCAGACATGGTTAAAAGTCTTGTTAATTTATTTCAGAATAATATAGATAAACTTCAAATATTATAAGGTGAGCAGAATAGGGGTGATTAGAGGAGGTATTTATAGTGTGAGGAGAGGGGTGTTTTTTATTATTGTAATCATTTGATTATTATTTGGGATCTAGTTTATAAATATTGACTATTAAAAGTACTTTGTTATATTAACTAGTTCATATGATTTAGAATTAATGGTTTCTTACATCATCCATTAATTCGTGTATTTATCATAAATAGTTAAATGTTGTAAATTATAGTATCTAAGTATTCAAAAAAATTACAGTATTTCAGAGAAATCAAATAAATTAATTCTAAACATTATTCAATGTGTTTATATCAAAAAAAGATTCCATTTTATAAAAATAAATTTCTATATATAAAAAATATAATTTCTAATTAAAGTTATCATTTATTCAAAAAAAAATGGATTTTAAAATTATAATTAATTTTGTTACAACTTGAAAGGGTAATTAGTGTCTCATAAAATTAGATTATAAAAATAGATCAACATAAAATTAATTTATGAATGTTTTTAATGAAAATAAATTTTATTTTAAATGATTATATTAATTATAAAATTTAAAATAAACATTTACCGTTTAAAACACTACAAATATATAATTTAACATTTAAAAAAATATATTTATAAATTCCATGATATAAATATATCACATTATATTTTTTGATACATGTAAAAAAATTTATTTCTTTTAAGATGATTTTTTTTATTCTATTCTCCAGATTATTATTTCCAAGAATCATATTATTATTCCAACAATCATATGAAAATTATAGTTTATCCTGATTCGATTAAGATTAGTGTTGTGTGAAATGTAAGATATTGAGTAAATTGAATTTTTTTAAGAAGAAATATACCATAAAATCACGTGGTGTTATAATTTATTAAAATGTTATTCTTTTTTAATTTTTAGAATTAAATTCATAAACATTCCTAAAATCATATTTAAATCCTGGAGAGCCAATTAAAAAACAATAAACTATTTATTACAGAACAATGTTGAGAAATATACTTTCAAAATATTTTATTATCAATTTAAAAGAAAAAACAATGGTATAGAACTACAATTTTATCATATATAAGTTAATTCTAATGGGAAAATATGATTGTAAATTAATAGAAAATCATATAAATGATGTATTTATATAACGATGATATAGATAAATATATAAAAATAAAACTTATAATAAATTTTTATCATACAAAATGACGTGATAATATAAAGTAATATATATCATCATATTGAACCAGATTATAGTAAATAATAAAAATAACAAATTATATCAACAAGGATGTCTTATTAAATCATGGAAAATTATTTTTTTTTACAGAGAGATTATCCAAGACGTACTTAATGGGAACTAACAAAAGTTTTCAAATTCATGTGTCTCTAAAAAATATCTTCCTGAACATACTCTTCCCAATATAACATGGAAACACTACCCATTAATATATAATATCAAAACTAGGGGGCTCTAACCTTTTTGTGATTGTTAATAGTTTAAAAAGTTTATATCAATCTACCACTATGATTTTATGTACCTGACATTAGGTAAACATATATAACATAAAAACTAGATATCAACTGTGTATCTCATTATAAATAATCACAACATCATTCATTCTTCTCAACATCATAAAACCTTCTTATATTCAATTTCATCTTCAATAAATAAAATAATAGATGAATAATTATATTTATCTTTTATGATTTGTGTCATCATATTAAATATGATTTCACTTATATTATTTCATGGGAGGAACTATTTTCTAAAGACGATTTTAAACTAGGTTCCCAACATTAATTTTGATTTATTTTGATAATAATAATTTTTTAAAACCATTTTATAAAACATATTTAAACAAATTTTCATTTGGAGACCTCATTGAAAAAATTGAAAATTTAAACATTAATCCCCCACATTTAGGAAATTATATATATATATATATGAAGATTATACTAATAAATATATACAAAATATGATAATACAATTCATTTATAATCAACACATGAACGTGTCAATTAAAAACTTTAAAATATATTAGTAATGAAATCTGATTAATGAAATTCTTTACCCTGATAAAATAACACGAATAAAATAATTGAAAACTTATTTTAAAGTTTTAATGGAAATTATATTTTCCAATTATTCTTGAGTTATCCTATTATGAATTTTAGAAAACACATAATATAAATATCATATAATTTGAAGTATACATAAATAATAATTTATAGAAACATTTATTCACATAATTCCATGAAATAATAAACATTGATTTTTTAATTCACATAGAGATAACTGAATAAGAGAATAATTTAAAATAAAATAAATTTATATAAATAAATAAATAAATTCTTTTATTTATTAGGAAATCATATCGAAGAACATACCATGGTGTTACATATTATTAATCTCTGGACAAAAACATTACATTACCTTGAGTTTTAGTCACGAAATTACATTCTCTTGTATTTAGGATTCATTCACTTTTATTTTTTCAGATAATTACTTCATAATTAAAACATAACATCCCAAATTATTAAAAATTTGATTTTTTTAAAATATTATACATTTATAGTATAATATAGAACTTTTAAAATAATTAATGGATTTTTTCTGTAACAGATCGTTGTAACATCCAACTGGACTTACATATTTCTCTTCATCATCCTTATCCGCTATGAGAAAACATTTTAAAACATGGGATGAGCGTAGAATAATCATTATGGGGCATAAAATAATGAATGAAACCATATTTTCACTTATTTTTCTAATTATTACTTTTAAATGTTATATGGAATATGTTCATGACCAGACAGTAATGAAAAATGTGATTCCAAGGCATATGGTGCCCGAAATTAATTTTTGAATGATATTAATATATTAAATGTCACGTGAAAAGTGTTTTCTAAAAAAGAATAAGAACTTATAATGGGTTGGATTGATCATAAATCTAAAGGAACCATTATGTTCATAGTATATTTTTTACTATAGGTGTGACCGAACATTGGCCGACGTGGGTCAAATATGAAAAGTAGATTTCTAGAATTTTAATTTGTAAAACATATTGAATGATTTATTTTATATTAATGTTCAAAATAAAATAAAATGATGTTTCCCTTTTAATTATAATTTTATGTATGGATCTAGGAATAGGCTGAAAACTCTAGAATTTCATAGAGGCTCTGGAGAGAATTGAAGATAAATATCTAGGTGGCCAATGATGATAGAATATTTATCGTAGATAAGCATACCCCACTCAAGATGAATATCTCCAACGATGATGACACAATGACCATATATATTTATATAATTATCCAAACATGAGGTAGGCTGTTCTATTTGGATTTAATTTCCCCTTTTCAAAATTTAATATAAAATTTGTACCAACTAATAAATTGGTTAATATGATGTATGATCATTTTTACAGGATTGGTGAATATTTTGTGTTTATTATTGGGGGTCATTTATTTTTGATTTCTATTTTTTTATTGATCATTCTTATATAATGGATCTAGGAAAAATAAAAAATGTATGAGGTTATTTCCTTGAGGTATTCATTGGGTTTTCTTCTCCCCTAATATCTCTCGGGATCTTCATTCATTGTGGTGTATAAACGAATGATTTTTTACCCTTAAATCCTTGGTATAATGGTAAAAAAAAATTAATATCCAATAATGGGAAGACCAATAAGAGGTGAAGTGATGATGGAAATTGACGAATTGAAGTTATTTAGGAATACCTATTCTTCAGACAATTTTTGACCTCGTCAGAAGAATTTATTTTCTGGGCCACATGAAGGCCTAAAACTCACTGATTCTGTGTTACGATAGAAATAATACCATAGATATATTCTTTCAAGACCAAATATCATTTGTATTTAGAATTGGATGATTTTATGATACATGTGGAGTAAAGATATGGTGTCTCGAAAATCGAGATCAACATGGGGTGTAACTCAGTGTTACATGACATGTGCCCCTCACTCAACATCAGCTAGTGTTTGAAGTGACAGTTAAATTCCATGTAGTGTTTGATCTTGCCACATGGAGTTTAGGCCTATTTCATAGATATGGAATGTATCTCATGATATACACAAATATGGGGTAGAATACACTGGCTGCCTACATGGCGTGTACCCCACCACACTACTAAGCCTATACCAAGAACATAGACTACCCTTGGTACTGGGGAATGGGGAGATAAACACAAGTTGACACCATGTACTTGATCATGGAAAAATTACATGGGTGGATCCTATATAGAAGTTAATGATGTTTATGTCCTTCTACACATTTTGTATTCTCGTTTACACATGACATGTACCATTGACATGGTCCATTGTACATGAGAAGTACTAGGGGTCAAGGGATATAATGTGTTACCATACTATGTTCCATGTACTCTATTATACAAATATTGAGACAGATTTTCATCGTATATATTATTGGTTTAATTAACGGTTCATTCTCATATCCTTCCCATAAAGGTTAGTTCATATCGTTTCCAACTTGTAAGAGTATGATCTCTTGATCCATAATTTCTTGATAGATTTGTTGGAATCCCTTGAGAGAGGCCTGGAGAAGGATCCTCTATTCATTCTTCTTACCCTTGGTAGAGTCCTTAGTATGGAAATGACAAACATCACCAGGTGTCAATCCTCTACCTATAAGGTTAATGCAGATAGATTTGTTGGTATTGCCCCATGACCCTGGCTATGAACCTCACCTATGGAAAGTATATCTCTTCATATCTATCAGACTTCGGAATGTTCTCTATCGGGTGAATTCTTATGGAATCTTTGAACTGAATCCCTTGTGAGGGTTTGTGGTGGCTATGAATTAGCTCTAGATATCACGTCTTGGTCTAAGTTAACTATATATCCTTGTTATATGTTCTGTAGACATATACTGTGTAGTGTTGACTATATATTATTATTTTTATTTCTTTTGGGGTTTAGGGGTGTCCTACTATGTTTTTTTATACTCAAATATGCATGGTATTTCACCACACGTGTTGTGTCATGTACAGATGAGTGAGAATTTGATGGATTCTAGGGCAGACTAGGAACATAAATATATTTTTTAGTTAAAATAGGTTGATGTGTTCTTACGGATTCCAGTAGAAGTCCTAATATTTTTTTTTACTTTTTAGACTTTGTAGTTTATAGACCTTATATTTTTGGTGGTCTTGTATTATAAAATAGTTTACTATACTACATATTAATTTCATGGAATAATATGTTGGTTTGGATAGTTATATGCATGGATTTATTTCTTACTAGTTATTAAATTACAAAATTAGTGGTCTTGGAGATTTCTTCCTATTTACATGTACATAGAAAATGCCTCCCATTAAAGTGATATGCCTACTCGGTGCTAGTCATCATCCCATAGAAAATTGGAGGAGGGATTGGGGAGTTGTGGAAAGGAACCCATTAAGGAGGGTTGTGATAGAGTGTTATCAAAGGTGGTCGGATATACATTATGACATAGATTATATGATATTGGTTTGGGGAAACAATGTAATGTGTTTCATGTTCTATTTCAGGCTAGATACACTATTTTTACTATGGGCATCCAAAGTATCCATACACTGTGACTCTGATAGCCATCATTTTGACTCGGTACATGAGAACACTAGTTAAAAATTAAATAATGTTACATTCATCATATATGAATGGTTTCTAGTTTCCTTGTACTAATTGATTCATCTCTCAAGATATACTCATTGACATCAGTACATCATGTTTTCTTACAGGGTCCCCCCTCCCCCCCCCCCCCCACCCTCGAGAAGCATACCAACTCTAATTCAGTATCACAATAAATATGATGACCCCATTAGTCATGAGGAATTGATACAGGGACCAGTTCCCTAGTTGCCACTTCTATTAGGTGTACCAGCTATACCACCACTTGTGGAGAAGAACAAAGTTCCAAAAGTACTAAAATATGATAAAAATAGGCATAGTGTGATTCATGAGTTTGGAGACAAATACCCCTCAGGTTAAAAGTTATGCCTGAACCTCTGGTGGCTAAGTACTAGCATGAGGAGGTTACATTATTTTTTCATCTAGTATGGAATCCAAAAGATCATATGGTAGTCAAAGCATATATCCCTCTACATGGATCGACATTGAGATAGTGGATGTTTTTAAAGAGGACTCTTGATGATTCGACACATTCAAGAATGGAGTTTGGGGGTTTCATTTGAGAGAATATCACCCCAGTTACAACAAGAGAAGTGAATATATAGGAGCTTCATCATCTCAAGTATGCTATTTTTCTGGTGGATGAATACTAATTAAGGCTCGTCAACTTTTCCAAGTACACAATGGATAAGTTCAGATATCAGTACTTCAGTGCTCGAACCATAAGTAGAGGTATGTGTATAGACATTTGATAAAGTATTATAGATCTATGAATTCTGACTTATTTGAGAGTTCTTGAAAAATATTTGGTGGTCAATGTAAACATAGATAAGTAGGGAAATCTGTTGGGAGTCAGTAGTGGATGAGTTCATGAAGAGACCTTGGTTGTGGGAAGCCGACGATAGTCTGAGGGATCTGGACATGGGTTATATATGAGGAGGAGATCCCATCTTAGAGGATATGCAATTCAAGGCTCAGAGGGTGGATCCAACCAGTCTCTGGAGAGGCAATTCCATTTTTCTAATAGAAGGGGTCATATTTATAGATATTACCTGACTTATTGTGATACTAATAGGAAAAATGGATAGACCACTAAGGTAAAAATATTGACAAGATAAGTGAGATCCGTAGAGTGGTGGATGTGGTAGATGAGTTGGGGGAGCAGCTTGAGGTGGTCAATGTTTCAACAGGATAACACCACTACCCCCATTAGGTCCACACATGGCGTAGTGAGATGGATAAAAGTGGTGGGGATAAGTTTATATCGTCGTGACATATGTCCCAGGGATTCCAAGAATGATTCTTGGAATGATATGTTTATGTTAAAAATTAGTTTTAGTACTGATAGACATTGGTTCTAGTCATTCGTTTCTCTCCAAAAATATTGACCAAGACATATAGATTCTAGTTGAATTGTTGACTCTAAGTATATTCTTACAGAAAACCATTGTTTAAGACTAAGTTATCACACATTTATGTAGATTGTGTGACCTGACCCTTGGAGGTGAATGTTTTGGTTTAAACCTATTGGTGGTAGTGTTGGTGCGTGATGATTTCATTCATGGTATGGATTGTAAATCCAAAATCCATGCCCTGATTGAATTTTTTTGGAGAATGGTGTGGTGTGTACGTCATGATGGAATTAGGTTTTCCTTTTTTTGATAATGAGAAACCAATGTTTCACATCATGGACTCATGGATAGGAGGGTGAAACCGATTACTCATGAGTTGGCTAGACTGACCCTCAGTGTAGTAGATTTTATGAGCTCCTAGTTACATATAATGGTGGTGGATTATGAATATTTCTTCCCTAAAAATGTTCTAGGATTGCCTCCCATTTTCGTGATAGACTTACACATTATCTTACACCATGTTACGACACTAAAATCAGCACTTTCATGTTAGATGGATCCAACATAGATTCAAGAGCATAGGGTGAAGTTGGAAGATTTATAGGGGAAGGGATTGGTGAAACCCAGTGTTTCACCATTGGTGGCCCTAGTATTTTTTCAAAAAGGCTGATGAGAGATAAATGTTGTCTATGGAATATCAGATTTTAACCAGGTGTCCATGAAGAACTACTAACCACTATCAAGGATCGATGAACTCTTCGATCTGTTGATAGGGTCATGATGGTTCTTGATGGTTGACCACCAATCATGTTATCACTAGTAGAAAGTACGGGATTAGGATATAATAATGGTGAATTTCAGATTCTTTTATAGTCACTATAACTCCTTTTTGATTCCCTTTTGTGTGATGAAATCCCCCACAATGTTCATGGGACTCATGAACTGGTTCTTCTAGCCTTACATAGACCATTTTGTGGTTGTGTGCATTTGTGATATCTATGTGTACTCAGAATCTGAGGAGGAGAACACAAGACACCTATAGCTGTATATCGACATACTTCATGAGCACCAGATTTATGGGAAACAATCCGAGTTTTGTTTCTTGTTTCAGGAAGTCCACTTTTTGTGACATGATATCTCATCCAATAGAGTGGTAATGTAACCGACCATGGTGGAGGTAATGTTATCATCAGAGAGAACATTGATTGTGATGGAGGTGTGAAGAACCATTGATAATGTAGGCTATTACATGATATTCATACTTGATTTATCTATGATATGAAATCCTATGACAGTTATGAATCTAAAATGGAATCCTTTAATGTGGAAAAAGATGTTCCAACAAGATTTGGGGTAGCTGAGCCCAAGTTAGAAGTGCACTCCAGTCATGATATTTCTAGAGGAGGGGTGTTGAGTATGTAGTTTTCAATGATCCATTAGGAAACTGGTCATGGTTGTGTCCTGATGTAGTGGTATGTGGTGACTGCTTATGGGTCATGAAATTTGAGTCTACATGATCATAACTATATGACCCATGATCTTGATTTGGAAGTGGTAGTTTTAGCACTAATGATATGAAAACACTACCTGATGGGAGAGCAGTTTTTCATCAACTCTAATCACAAGAGTCTGATTAAAATATTCCCTCAAATGGGTCTAAACATGAGTTAGAAGTGATTTCTTGAGATCCCCCAATACTATTACTTCATGATTATCTATACTCATGTTAAGGAAAATATGGTGGAATACTCTCTATATAATAGATCTGGAACACAGTTGTTGAATGAGAAATCATAGAAATTGGACTCATTATAGTTATCTAGTGTTAATTAAGATGGTCCAAAATACCTCTATTCAATGGTTGTCACCCCCTCCACTCGTACATAGAGTCAGGGAGGTGTAACATGGGGATATCTACTGCATAATATTATGGGATCAGATGTCTGCAGGACATGGGATTATTGGATATTAACAAGGAGGGGGGAACACTGACCTTTTTAGATGACACACAATTGTATCAGTGGAATTGTGGGAGGAAGTTATGTGGGATTTTTTGACATCACCTTTTGTGGTACATCATGGATTGGTGATGATTTACTAGGACCTCTGACGTCTATTTTGGTGGACATGGATGATGAATGCAGTGGTAGTGTTCATTTCATGATTCCTTGCATGCCAGCTGGTGAAGGATGAGAACCAGATTTCATCGGATTTAACACAACCCCAGGATGTGCTGAAATATAATGTTGATGGATTTCTTGACGGGATTAACACGTACGCCTAGGAGACATGATTTCATCTGGGTGATCATTGACTAACCCACCATGTCAACCTACTTCATAACTATCCGATAGTAGAGTTCATTAAAGAGTTTGTGATGACCATATATTCAGGAGATAGTTTTATTCCATGGATTCCAATAGATGATAGTTTCTAATCATTATTCTTGTTTATCATCCCAGTTGTGGTAGATATTTCAAGATGTGTTTGGGAGTTAGTTACACTTTACAGTTGCATTTCACCCCCTGACAGACGACTAGATGAAAAAGACCATTCATGTCCTCAAGGACATGGAATGCATATTGGACATCATCTGTTATATGGAGGATCAACTACCATTATTAGATTTTATATAAAAAATAGTTACAGTTCCACAATTGGTATTGCACAATTAATTGAATTGTACAGGAGACCTTTCTCGTCACCACTTTGATAGACTAACCTGGTAGAGTTAGCACTCATGTGCCTAGAGATGTTGAGAGGTACTAATGATATGATAGAGATCATACAATATCTGATAAATATTGCACAATGCCTTCATAAATCTTATTCTATCAAATAGAGGAGTTCTCTCGAGTTCATGGAAGGAGACCATGTGTTCCTTTAGTTTCACCATGACGGGGGGTGGAAAGTTATCTCTAATGTTTATCAACCCTCTTCAGATATAGTATAGAAAAAGAGAGGTGGAATTACTCTTGGATCTACCCTCGTAGTTAGATCGAGTACACGATGTCTTCCAAATGTTTCCCCATATGAGGTACATGCATGTTACATCACACATCATCTACTAGGGAAATATCTAAATTGATGATGGAAAATTGTTTTCTGATTACCCATTGGAGATATGAGTCTTGTAGGATAGGATCATATATGGGAGAGATATTACTTTAGTGCATGTATGTTGGTATCATGGTAACCTACAGGAGAACCCTTAGTAGTAAGAGGCTCAGATGTATTCTCAGTACCCTCATATTTTTTTATAGCCTTTGTTTTTGGCATTTTGAGAATGAAAATACCCAAAGCGCGGAGACTCTAATGCCCTTATTTTTCTGTGCAGTATTTTTTAATATCATATAAAATTAATTAGATACCATTCATTGAGACAGTGTGTGATTACAAGGAAAAAGGTTCCCAGAATAAATTTTGATTGATCTTAAAATATTAAATAGTGTTCTTTAACATTTTTTAAAAAAACTGGAATAAATTCTCAAAGGGTTCTTGTATCAGAAAATTGAGCACATCATTTATTTTTGAGCAGCCTGTTTATCGAAATAACACCGGTCGACATGGTAAACTATTGAAAGTAGTTTTCAAGAATTTTAATAAGTAAAATTAATTGAAATATTTATATTATTTATTCATTTCACATCTAAGAAGTGTAATTTCAATTTAATCATAATTTTATGTAGGGATCTAGGGATATGATCATATCCCTATAATTTCCCGGTGGCACTTGAGAGAATGCTATAAAAATATCTTTACATCGAACAATTACATAACATGAATCATCGATCAACAATAGTTGTTCATGATGAATATAACCAACAGAGGTGACACAATGATCAAACATCTTTTGAAACAATCCAACCCCATTGTAGGGTGTGTTATTTGGTTTTCTATTCTAAATATCAGAATTTAATGATGGACACATAACAAAAAATGAACAAGTTGATATGTGTTTTGATTATTCTTTCGTGATGGGATTATTTTGTGAGATTATTAAATGGGTTTATTTATTGTTGAATTATTTTATTTTCATTATTTTTCATACATAATTGATCAAGTCCAGAATGAACAACAGATGTGGTTTGTTCCTCATATTTTTTTATTGTTTTTCTTCTCCCATGGTATTCATTATTTTATCTTTTCTTCTTGGTTTATGAATTAACAATTGTTTCACCATATAACCTTGGAGAAATGATTCAAAATTGAATATCCTACATGAGGGTGACCTAATGGAGGTGAAACAGTAATGGAGATGGATGAATTAAATTGATTCTACAGGAGCCATTCACCCGAATATTTATGACTGAATGAATGTAATTGGTTTTCGGAGACGATTGAAGACCTATAAATTAAAATTTTGATTTTTTGATCATGATAAAACCATAAATATACTATTTTGAGATCAAAAGAACATATGATAGATCTTATAAGGATCAGATGATGCTTGCAGAGGAAGGAGACATTTTCTTGAAAATCACAATCAACATGGCTTCTAACCCGTGGGTTTCATCGAATGTGGCCCCCCACTCAGTGGCTGATTGGTTTTTAATATTTATATAAAATCCATAGGTCATGGGACCATGTCACATAGAATTTAGGCCCTTACCAGAAAAGCTTCTTGTATCTCAGTAGATTCGAAGACAAGGGGTGGAGTATATAGGTTTCTTTATAAGCACATACACCACCACATGACTTGGCCTTGACTGAGTACACTGACTACACCATGTACTGGTGTACAATAAAATATAGACTAGTTTACATCGTGTAATGGAACATGTCTAGATAACATAGGCGGACCCCGATTGGAGGGTAATGACATGATTGTCTTTCTACATACCGTGTACTCTCTTATACGTGGATTGAGCCACCTTTCCAGCATATCTGGATAAATTTTGATAAGGTCTCATTACTGTATTCTAACCATGAGGGTTAGTTGGAATCATTTCATAATCATTGCAGAACAATCCCTTTAGAATGAATTTGTAGATATAGTTGTTGGAATCTCCTCTAATAGCCCTCGAGTAGGATCCTCTATTCCTTCTTCGTGCCCTATGCATTGTCCTTTGTATTGACATGACCAAATTCACCATGCATTGATCCTCTACTTACAAGTTATTACTGATGGAGTTATTGGTATCAACCTAATTCAAAATCTATGATCCTCATTTGTGTATCATTTCTCTCTTTAGATCTATTAATGTATCTCCCACATGATGGTTTCTGATGAATAGTTATTTCCAAACAGACGTCATCAGTGCTATGAAACTCAGTAGTGTGTTCTCTCGGATGAGTGTTTTTGGGACCATTAGAAAAAATACCTAGTGTGGGAATGAAATGGATATGATATACCACTTGACTAAATTTCATGGTTTTATTATATTTGGATATCCTTGTTATATGTGTTGCAGAGATATTCTATGTAGAGTTGACAGTATCTTCCATTGATGAAAGATTGTGGTTTCCAAGTGTCCTACTGATTATTTTTACACTCACCCATACACCTAATTTTTATGCACATTTCATGTATTATGTAGATGAGTGGCCTTTTTACGGATTCCAAAGAGGACTAAGACTGATCATAGATTTTTGAATTTTGACAGTCTAAGTCGTTCCTAATTCTTCAAGTAGCAATCCATGTATCGATTTGTTTAAATGTTAGACTTTGTAGTTTTCAAATTATTTCTTTTTTATTGGATTGTATTTTGGACCAATTTACATTAATGGGATTTAAATTCCTATCATACACTATTGGTTGGGATAGTGGTGTGTATGCATTTGTTTCATAATGGTTTTTACATTTCATCATTTGTGGTCTTTGAGACGTGGGCATGCAGACATGTACATAGGTAATGCATCCCATGTTATTGATATGCCTACTTGGTTCTAGTCAATAGCCCCAATTATATTTATTGTGGGCTTGGGGAGTTGAGGCATGGGAACCATAGGAATGGTTCATGATTTGAACCATTAATCCTTGAATATTTTACACCTGTGAAAACATTTCAAAAAAATCATTCTTTTCACCCATAAATCATAAAATATTTCTCTGACATCATGAAATGATAAGATTCTTTTAAAACACCATATAAATAATAAATCATAAAAATAACATGTGGAATTGATATCACAAAAAATGGTAGCTTTCTTGTCTACATGGGTAGTAACATTCATGGTTACATTTTGAACACCAATCCCAACATATTCCAATAATCTCTTTAGATAAACGCAATAGTTCAACTCAGTCACAATACCCAATGAATTAGAGTGCTATCCTGGGCTCACCTACAATAATTTTTTCATGAATCCACCCATATTCAAAATATATTCCCAGTAAACCTAAAAAAATAAGAAGACTTAATAAATCATATATGAAAGAAAACATTTCCACTTTGAAATGACATTTCATTTTTACAATGTCGCACAATCATAAATGAAAAAAATGTAATTTTAAAATAAAATGGAAATAATATATTGGGGGAATAAAAAAATTAAATTTTCACAAAATTGGTAAAATATATTCTTGTTTTATAGTATAAATTAAATATTCGTTTTGGATATTGTAAATATAAATGAAATAGTAACATTTAAAGAGGGGTTGAAAAAGAATGTCCCTTACCACAAGCCTGACTCGTCACATACAATCATCATCATACTAAATAATTATATTTTCTTAATTATTTAATTTAATTATAATCTTATTAATTTTTATTATTAATTTTATATGAATTATTATCATGTTATTACAAATATTCAATTATTATTTTCACTTCTGGCGTTTGGTCGATAATCGGTACTCAAGTGAATAATAACATTGATATTATGTCTATAGTCAAAATGGTCATAATTAAATAATATAGATATCAATACTCATGGAATATTAACCATTTTTATACATTATTTATACTTCTAAAAAAACCATTTATTTATGGTAATAAAAAATGAACAACTTCATAATCATTGATATGGTAGGGAAAACATATGCCATTGTAACATTTCCATTCTTCATTGATAATTTATGAAAAGAAGGTAATTATTATAAAAGATTTCCAAAAAAATATAAATATAATTGATATCATATTAATCATTTAAATGTACTTATATATATTATGGATTTGATATGGTGATGAAAAATGAATCACATCGCTTTGTGGATGTGATAGTTCACACGTACAAGTAAACAATGCTATTATTTTTTGTGCATGAAAAGGGAAGAACATATGTCATAAATTATTATTACAAAATGATAATTATGTATTTAATATCAAATATATACAATAAATTCATAAATATAACCAATATTGAGGGACTGTGATGAAAACAAATTATTTTGGCTCGGGAGGTGGTAGTCCGTTGTAAACACGAACAAATAATTCATTTATCATTCGATGAAATTGATGATTGATTTATTTGATGGTATTAAAATAATAAAATCATAGTATATTGAAGATATTTTAGTTATTATTTTATCATTTATGAATAATTTTTGACGGATGTGGAAGATGAAACAAAAAAACACTTAAAAGGAAACATTTCCTTCAGACAATCACCATTGATTAAAACATTAACACACTTAGGTTGATCTTTATGCCTAATATAAGACCAATAGATTGTGGAAATGGATTATAGAAAATTATGTGGGAATAAAATGGACAAATAAAAATGATTTTGATGATTGAAGAATATAGACTAATTTTTACCCTTTTATATGGGAGTGGAGGGGAACTCATGGAAATAATTAAAATACTAAATTAATATAATTTACTTTTATATTAAAAGTCAGTGAATAGTGGTTTATTTAAAATATAGTTATATTATGGATCAAAATACTATCATCTAGTGAAAATTATACAAGTTTTGATTAGTATTTTTAATCAATGTCTATTTTATTCACCCTTCATTATTCTTACTGTGATATCATATAATTTGAACAATGAGGGTATATTTAATTACTGTAACATGATAAAAGAAAATTGAAAGAGAAATTTGTGACATTATATGATCTATCCAAACTATTTCATATAATATTATGTTTTTATGAATTCTATATTATTTAATAATATATTTTATATTTAAAAATACCATTACTATCATTTTTCACACTTTTATTTTATGGACCTTTTGAAAACATAAAAAAATCATGATATCATTAAAAAACACCATTAACACGTCCTTAACATGTCACAGTAATCCATAAAACTAGTGCATGTGTTATATTATATAAAATTATATTTATTTTAATATTTATAATATCATTTTTTTGATCCTTTCATTTATGAGTCAATTACTATGTCTTCATTGTGTCACCATTTAATTTAATTATTTTTTTTCTTAAAATATTAAATAAATTACAATGATGTAGATTAGAATTTTATATTTATAAACAAAATTCATATTATACAATATCACTTGTATAACAATATATTTAAAATCATATAATTTTTGAAAAAAAGTAGTGTCACAAAAGTTGTCTTCTCTTAGAATATAATATTATAAATGAATTTCTCACACACAAGTGGATTCTAAATATTATCGCATCTACCAAAGGATGATTATTATTTTTACACACTAATCCAATTAAATTATGAAATGATTCAGGGGGATTTTAAATTATTTACTATATTATTATTTACATTCAATTACACAATTTACCCAGATTAGTTGTAATAAAAAATAAATACTATACATACTAATTATAATTTGGTAAAAAAATATTTTGATCTTATTAGATAATAAATTTCATGCTTATTTCAACCATGTATTTTGTTTTCCAAAATAAAAAAATATATTTTTATGAAATAAATTTAAAATTAATTTTTTTTGACGTGTTGAGGAAACCGGTTTTAAAAAAAATTATTAAACATTCATATAGTTCTTATATACAATTTCAATGGGAAATTAATTATAATGAACTTTATTGGATTAAATGATAAAAAATTAATCTAATTATAGTTTAAAACCAATTAGAATGATAACATATCTATATAAATTAACTAGATGAAAAAATAGTTTTTAATTAAAATGCATTATTTTTCATTATTGATTAAAATAAGAAATTTATAAAAAAAAATGAATATAATTAATCCAAAGTAAAATTTGATATTATTATTTCAATGAAGATGATTATTTGGTCAAATATAATTTATAATATTGATAAATACCTATACTGAAATCATCTAAAACATTAGAAGGAGTTGATACCATTTTTTAGAAACATAACATTTTTAACCATGAAACTAATTTTATCATATATATTATTAAAAATATTTCATATTTTATTTAATATATAATTAGTAAATATTAATAAATATGCAAAAGATGTATTCTATCATTACCTATGATTTTGTATTCTTCCCCCTTTTGTAAATTGTTTCCACACAATTTTATTCACTTATTATAGAAGTGGGGATATATTTCCTTTATTGTATTTTCTGATTCCCATGTTTCCTCTTAAACCAAATGATTTTTCAACCAAACATAACATAGATGAATCATCTTATTTTGAAACACCTTCTCATAAATAGTAAAAATTTGAACCAGTTGTTCTACATTACATATATTTTCTTCCAACTAAACAACTTATGGACTCAAAAAATTATATGTATTTGTAATATTCATTCATAACATAGATAAATGAAGAAAATGTAAACCTAGGTTACACATAAAGGAAAATCCACTCTGTATTAAACTGTACTAACTTTTTCAATGACTTTATAGGGCTAATTGAACTATGGGCTAAGAATCCACATCTTTCCAAAATTCATCACACATTCCCGTAGAGAAACATTAAGAATGAAATTATCACCTACCTCGAAAAAAAGATCATTATTTATGTTATATGCCTAAATTTTCTTCCTACTCTATTTTTTTCTCATATATAGATGAATCAATTTAATTTTTTATGCTATTTCCTTTAATTATTATTGTTTCCTAAACATTATTTCACCTATCTCATCCCAAAATGCTAGACTTTGACAATAATTTCCATATAATTCTACAAATGGTTCCATCTGTATACTTTAATGAAAATTGTTATTATAATCAAACTCAACCAAAGAAAGATTTTAATCCCACCTTCCATGGTAATCCATTGGGAAAGAAAATAAATTATCCTATAGGGATTTAATTGTCCCTTCAAACTTCATACCTATTTAAGAATGAAAAGATGTACTAAATTTAAATTTAGTACATAATGATATCTAAAGGCCTTTACAAAAGTTATAAGTGAACATGGGATCATGATTTGAAATAATAGAGAGTGTAACATCATATGACCAGACAATCTCATTACGATACATCTGAAAAATCTGATATAGAGATAGTGTCTCTCGAAAAGGAATAAAATCAGTAGATATATTTAATCAAGACACAATAACACAGATCACATTATTACTTCAAGAAATCTTCATCAAACCCATAAAAAAGACCAAGGATATTTTTTCTCATTTCCACTATGTTACTAAATAAGTTTGAATATTTCATTTAGTAACTCCCACCCTACATTAACATGTTGAAAATTCAGACACTTCCCAATAAAGTGAGCAATATCTATTTTCATTCCATCACATCAGTAATACTCTCAATGGTCTCCTTATATCTTATTACTAATAGAATGAACTGAAAAATGAGAACAATGAGAATGACATAAAAACACTTTCTTCAAATATTAATCACAAGTCAAAAACAAACTCTTCCCATATCTCAAAATATAATATTTATCAAAGACAAATTCATGATACCTTCCCTATTGAACTAGGTATACCTTTTTCTACAACTCATATTCTTCCTTATGTGCATTATTGATTATCTTTGAATGTGAGAATTTCACTGACAGCTAAAAAAATAGTGTAATTTACATGACCAACAACATCTTACAAAAAATTCATCAATCTATAAACCAAAGGCTTTCTTTATAATCATACATTGGTTAATATAGAAATAATTTTTCGACTAAATGAATGATCTACTATATCATATATTCTCGGATGGTAATGAATTGTGAAATCATAATCCATGATTAGATCTAGCCATATTATGTGTCATGTGTTATATTATTTGTAAGTGAATATATATAATTCAAAATATTTTGATAAGTATATATTTCAGAATTTTCTCCATACAAATGATTCCTAAAAAATGTTAACAAAAAAACAACAAAATATAATTATATATAATTTATATCGTAATTTAGTTCATGGGGATTCAACTAATGTGAAGTATAAGAAATTAGCTTATCATTTTTCCTTATAAAAAAACATGTCCATACAAAGATGAATCATTGTAGATAACATGTTCACTATTTGTGGAATGCAGATCGAGAACTGGATAATTCACCAATCTCCATTTAAATTCCTCAAAAAAATTCATCATATTATTTTTTTGAGATGAAATTAACACCTTTTTGAGTTAACATAGTCAATAGACTAGATAAACATGAAATGTATCCTATATACCTTTGGACATAGACGGTTAAACCAATAAAAAATGTTTCTTAATTATAATTTCGTGTCATGGCCATTCTTCAACAAATTTTATTTTAGCATGATCTATAGTTATACAATCTTATGAAATAATGTTACCCATGATATAAATTTTTTTAACCAAAAGTCATAGTTTTTGATTATCCTATACATTTTTTATTTTATAGTTCGAAAAAACCATTAGTTGTATTTCATTTTTCTTTTTACATTTACATTAGAATAAAATTTAATAAAAAATAGAAAACTAAATCAAGAACACATGAAATATTCTATTTATAAGTTCCATAAAGATATTAGGTTCACAAATTACCAAAATAGAATAACTAAAAATTAATAATTCCCTTATGTAGTCCAAAATGATGTCTGAAAAATAGATTCTTCCTTTACTTTGAACTAATGGTTCCATAACCTGAGATCAAAATTTGAAAAATAATATGCTCCATGGAGCTGATCAAATAAATCATAAATATGAGGTAAAGAATACTTGTTCACAATAGAGATGTTATTAATGTCTCTATAATCAATGAAAATTCTCAATGAACAATAATTTTGTTATAATCAAGACATTATAATCCCATGGTGAAGTTCTAGGTCAAATGAAACATTTATATCATAACACAAGATTTTTTTAAATTATAGAAGTTATATTTGATCAATTTAATATATCGGTTTATAAATCGGAATATCATTTAGAAGTAAGTCAATATTATATTCAACATCTTGATTGCGCATAATACCAAGAAACATATCAAGAAAAACATCATGATTCTTATTTTCTATTGGCATATAATTAATCTAACCAATTACTTTGTTTTGAAAAATATGTTCAAGATAAAATTCATTTTTATCTTTTAACATCTTCTCGATGTCCTTATCATTTATCAATGGAATGGGTTCATTCTTATAGACAAAATGAAACACTTTTTGAAAATAATATTCATTAGCTCCACATTCTTGGTATTCATGGTAAACATAACTCTAATCCATACCTTTAATACCATCAAGAACCACTACAAGAAATCAAACAAGGTTTTTAGGTAAATTAATTACACAAAAAATTCCTATAATATTCTTATAAGTTTTTTTCATATTGTTTTCCAATGTGAATTTATTATAAGATATGGATTCATTTCATGAGGTTGAATTTCCAATTTAACATAAAATTTTTAGAAATGAAACAATACATAGACCCCAAATTAGGAAACACATTGGAATAATATAAAAAACCAACAATGTAACTGATACCAAATCATTTTATGGCCTAAATTCTACAGAAATAGTTGGAATAGATTTTACCACTACATTCTTCTTATTTTCTTGCCACATCCCAACATTTGACTTTTTCATCGGACTCATGTTTTCATAATAACCCATCTAATAACACTTAATTAATTTTACTGATGTAAAAATGATTTTTTTATTACCTCTACCATTATTAATTTCATTTCAGTTATTAGAGATATGTCATTTTTTTATAACATCAGATGAATTCATTATAATTCAAAATACATTCTCTTGTGTGTTTTACCACCGATTTCAAAAAAATGTAAACATAATTTTATTATCATTATATTGTTTGATGAATTATACCCTTTTGTATACCACCTATAACTCTTTTTAATCTAGTTTTCAAAGAATACATGGTCATCAGGAATCTTCTTATCCACCATGTCAACACATTGAACATGTTTTTCATAACTTTTTAACTCATGGGAAGACAAGAACCATTGACACATATCCATTAATACAGAGTAAAAATGATATATTTTAGTAAAATTACCCATGATGAAATTTGGAGCAAACCCCAATAGTTGTGTTAATTTATCTTTATATGTAGCCATTGTATCCTTTTGTTAAATCTATATTAGGAATTTGTTTTCCATCCTTAGTTAAACCTCCTTAATAAATTATTTCTTAATAAATATATTATTTTTTTCATCCCACTAAAGAGAACCAATATCATTAGTATCCATAATATTCATAACCACATACCACCACATATCGGATTCCCTTTGGGAAATATAAACAAGTACACTGCCCTTTTTATTTTCTAAACAGCACTTGACATCAAAATTATTTTCTATGAAATTAATCCACCCTTCAGCTAGCACGATGTCAAATAATCATCTGAATGATGGATGACATTACCTCATTTAATGCTCCATTTCTAACATGTTATTGTATGGTTTAGTATATTATTTCCTGCATGTATAACACTACCATTTATGTCTAGAGTAAACTATGACATAACAACATCAAACTATTCAGTTCTATTTCCAACCATCTTAGGATGCTTATTTAGATGGTTCATTTCACCAATATGCCTTCCCAACACTACTTCCATTTTCCCTCTTTGGAAAACCATTCTTAATAGGATTTTTATAGGAAAAGAAACATGGAAATATTTATATTCTATATTATTTTGACAAAATAATAGTATAAAAATATTTTATGAATATTCAAATAAAAATATCATAACACCTAATCTTATGTAAGACATCCTCTAATACTGAATTTAAAGATCCATCATTAAACAACACATAATCTTTAGTGTTAGTCAATAAATTACATTATCTTATATTGAAGATGTTTTTATGTTTAGGGTTTTTGTGAATTCCGTCATTATTCATACATAACATCACACATTATTAACAATATGAAACTTTTAAAATATTATCCATTTATTTTTTGATATAAAACATTTAAAATAAAATATGGATTATTTTTCTTGTGAGATCTTCATAACATCAAAATTGAGTTCTTTTATTTTCCAACCCACCCATATACCCAAGGAAAAAATTTAAAACTTGGGATGAGTGAAAAAATCTTTGTATGGGCCCTAAAACAAGTAAAGAAATAGTTATTCATTTTATATTTAAAATTTATTAAAACATTTTCACAAAATCATTTTTTTGAGTAATAAAACATAAAATCATTGTCATAACACATGAAATAAAAAATTCCCATAAAACTCTATAGAAATCATAAATAAAAAATATTTTTTTTCAACCCTTCCATACATGCATTGTAGATATCATGTTACATAGGAATTAACCTTCCTGGTTATATTTGGAAAACCCATCATAGTACTTCCACTTAATCTAATCGAAGAAACCAACCCATTTTCTCCATCCCATTACCCAATTAATTTTAGAGATATTACGGGATCACCTTTAATTGGATTATAACATAAAAATCCAAATTCATTAACTATTCCTAGGAACCATAATATAATTCATAACACATAATACACATATAAATGAAAAATGACATTTCCACTTTAAAATATCATTTCATTTTTTAACAGTCGCACACTCATAAATGAAAAAACATCATTAGAGCCTAAAATTATAAAAATGTAAAAAAAGAATAAAAATAGTAAATAAACCTAATTTATATTAAATATATTCATTTTTTTAAAATTAAATTTTCCCTTTTTCATTTTTCAAAAATAGCTAAAAGTGTAACATTAAAAGACATTCTTTATAAGAAAGTCGCATACCTTGATACCGACTCATCACATACAATCATTATCATAAAAAACAAAAAATAGTTAATTATTTAATTTATTGAGTACATTTTTAGTGTTTATTATTACTTTTGTATGACTTATTATCATGTTATAAAAACTACATAATTATTTTTGTTCACTTCAAGTGTTCTGTCGATATCAGATACTCGAGTCAAAAATGACATTGAAATGATTTTTATAATTGAAATGATCATTATTAAATCATAATAAAAATAATATTCATGAACGAATAATCACTTTTATATATCATTTATATTATTGAATAAACCCATCAATTTACTGTTATGAAAAATGATCATTACAATAGTGAAGATGGTAAGTCATATGTACGAATGATTAAATTTTACATTTTTCATTGATCATTTATGGAAATAATATTATTATTATTTAACATTGCATAATGATAATAATATAATTAATATGATTTTAATATTTTAAATATAATTATATATATTATCCATGTTATGTGGTGATGAAAAACAAATCACATCGCTTCGTGGAGGTGATTGTTCCCACATACACATGAACGAAATTATCATTTTTATTTTATGAAAATGTAAAAAACAATTGATAAATTATTTTTTAAAAATAATAAATATATCATTAATTTCATATATAATCATTACTTCCATCACTATAACTTTTATTGAGAGATGATGATGGAAAATGAGTTATTCTGTTTCGTGAGGTGGTTGTCTGACATACACATGAATGATTAATTCATTTTACATTTCATGAAATTGGAGATGTATTTAATTGATTATATTGATATAATAAAATCTATTTTATGGAGGATACTAGAGTTATTATTTCATCCTAGATGAATAATATTTAAAGGAAGTGGAATAAGAAGCGAAAAAATACCACATAAGAAATGATAATTTTAAATCAAAAAATCTCCATTTATTAACAACATAACACATGTTTGATGAGTTCTATGATTTAAATAAGGCCTGTATAATCTGCTGAGGGATTATATGAATTTAAAAGGGTAGATCATTTCCAATAAAAATAGTTCTTGATGCATGAACAATAGATAAGAATGGGTTCCCTTTTATAGGAGAGTTGAAGGGAACTCATGGAAATCACTAAAATATATCCCAATAAGATTAAATCAAAGGTAAGATATGGGTGGGTCCAAATAAAATCATAAAATTAAAATTAGACAAGTTTATGAGTATTTTTTAATCATTATCCTTTTCTTTTGTCCCATATTAATTGTTAACATGAAATACTGTAATTTACAATTTGAAGGTAAATTTACATACAATAACATTCCAAATGACCAATTAGTGATTAATTTGTGGTATTAAATTACTTAACATTACTATTTGGTTGATTATTATATTTTTATAAATTTTATATATTTTAACAGAAGATTTTATATTTAAACAGACCATTACTATCAATTATGGAACTAGTTATTTCTTGATTTTTTAAAAATATCTTAACAACTTTACATCCTTGAAAAAATAGATTATCAAATCCCTATCATGACTTAGCCATCCATAAAATTATTTTATGTCCTCAATTATAAATTTTATTTATTAATTTTTTTATTTATAATATCATTTATTTTATCTGTTTATTAATGGGTCAATTACTACATCATCACTATTTCACTATTTAATTTAATTAGTTATTTCAATTGTTCTTTTAAATAATTACCATGATGTATAAAAACATGTTAAAATTCATAATAATATATATAGTTTATCATAACACTTATCTATCCCCATATTAAAAATATTTTTCTTTATAAAAACAATGATGTGAAAAAATTTGTATTCTATTGAATATAATATTATAAATGACTTCATTACTACCCATTGGATTTAAAAGGGTAAAAATTCTACTGATGGATTTATTTTTTCAAAAAATACTCATTAAATTAAATTAGGTAATGTTATATGGTGATTCTATGTTATTCATATGATTATTTTTACCTTTTATTCCTCGATCTTCCCTTAAAGGCAGTAATAAAAATAATTTTTATATTTAAAAATAATAATGTCAAAAAAATTAATATTTGATTATAAATATTATAATTGTTAAAAATTTATGACCATTTTCAATATTCAAAACGCAAAAGTGGAAAAATTTTATTTAAATTAATCACGTTGATTTAATGAGGAACATGTTCTTAATGTAAAACCTTTATAAGGTCACTAAGTTTTTATATATAATTTCAAATAAAAATTTATTCCAATTACATAAATTATATTTAATGCTAATAAAAAATCTAATTATATTTTAAATCCAATTTAAATTATAATCTATTGATATGAAATTACTAGATGAAAAAGATGTTTCGAATTAAATTGCAGTATTTTTCACTATTCATTAATAAAATGAAATTTTTCTATAATGTTTAAAAAAATTAACACATGTAAATTTTTATATTTATCATTCAATAAAAAGTGTATTTTTTAAAATATAATTTATAATACTGACATGACCAATATTTTAATGAAGTTCACCATTAAAAGGTGGTAATTTTTTTTTAGAAAAATTTTGTTTTTAAACACAAAACTAGTTTTACATTGTATGTTTTTCAAAATATTATTTATATCATTTAATATATAATTAATAAATATTAATAAATATGAAAAATAATTATTCTATCATTACCTAGGATGTTAGACATTATTTTCATGAAACATTGAATTTATGAGAGAAGGGGGCCCAAGAATAAACATGAACTATAATGATAAAAAGAATCATAATTTTATGAAAAAAGTAAACCTATGGTTTCTCCACCATAGATCTATATATATAGAAATAAGTGAAATAATAATAAATTATGTGTAATGGGTGTAATAAAAAGAGAATTGAATATTTAACCACAATGAACTCTATACAGTGACCGAAGAAGTCAATGAACCTAAGGATGTTAGAAAGAGAGTAATCCCCATGGCTCCATAGGTTTAGATGTATTGAATGTGTAAAGGATATTCCCCTTATGATTTATAATTATACTATTGGATAATGGGAAATGAATAAAATGAAATAAATTAGCATCAACACAAAACAACATTGTCCTCTAGGTATTTACATGTAACCCCTCTCAATATATATCATGAATGGACTTCCAAGATCATGAAATGGTGCTCCTACTCCTAGAAAAACAAGAAACTCTATAATCCTGGCCATTATGTCTTGAAATTCCTCCCTGATTGATCAAAGTTAACTGCAACCTAGATCTATAGTGTTTTGTTTCCCATGATTTCTATAACAAGGTTTAAGATCCCCCATAACTGCCTGAACAACATCCGTTATTAAATTTTAGAAAATAATAAACGGGGACTCAATTTTTAACGATCATAATATAACTATGATACACATTGGTCACAATGTAATCTCTCCCACACCTACAATAGACAATGTTGGGAGCATTTCATATGATGTTTTATATACAAAAGAGTAACATATTTTATATGGATACCCATATCTATGGTGATGACCTTACCTCCTAACACTACGGTGTCAAATTCACTATAACTAGAATTTTTAGTTAGTTAAGAATAATTGACATCACCTGGTCCTTATGTTTCATCATGGCGTGGCACACATATGCCACAACTAGTTGGATCACATGCAATAAAAAAATGTGAAATACATATGTATATATATATATATATATTTATTTATTTAAAATCCACACATACCATCCCATAATGATTACAGATTATGAGGACACACCATTAATATATTATGAAACTAAATAACACCCTACACTACCAAAAAATCAACTAAAATACACCACATTCTAAAAATAATAATATATATATATATATAAATATAGTTAAAAAATGAAATTTTGTGTCTGATAATTATAGGTACCACATAAAATTATTCCCCATAAATAACCTTTATGGTATTAATAAATGAAACCATCAGGTATAGAATCTAATAACAATAAATACCATATGATATATTAAAACACCTTTCAATATCCATAACTGATTCCAACCAACACAATTAGATAATTGAAAAGATAAAAGCCTATATATGTAATGTACCAGACTTTACTGGTGCATTACATTGTCGATGTCTAATGTTCTGAGGGTCATAGACACCATCAGTGAGTTAGCAGGGCGTTAGTGTCTTTGGTGGAGTGTCACTATGGTGTCACCTATAGGTTCCACTGATCGATGTATCACTGATCGGTGCAACCGAGGGGTGTTGGGGTTTCCTTCCCCAAATTTCCTGTAATATATCTTTTTATGTATTATTATCTCTTTTAAAGAGGTTTAAGACTATTTTATGATTAGTAAATGATATCTAAAATCCCCTAAGAGTGGGGAGACCCATGAATTTCCATAATTTGTGGCTTTTTTAATCAGTTTCACACCCTTTTCCACATTTCTACTCTTGGGTTGTATATATTTACACTCCTATTGTGAATTTTTATCAGTTTACAAGTAACCGATTAATTATCCATTGTGGGATGGACTATCTCAACCACCATAAAGAGTGAATTATTATATCATAAATAATTACATTGTTTGAGACCACCCAAACGCGTGGCCAATCCACAATTTGTTTTTCAAGCACATCGAAAATACATATCTCATAACACTAGGATCAGGCCTTTTATTACGTCGAGATCTTCTTCCTCCATATATTTTGTCCCCTCTTGATGCTCATGGATTCCTTCTTATAATGATGAGCCATGTATTTCTGATTTCCCTCCTGTTCGGTTATTCTTGGATTTTCCTATCACATGACCCGAGTTCTTGGTGAAATGATAAAACTTCGATCCATGATCTTCCAAATAGGGGTTCTTCCTTAATATCTTTTTATTGTGCGTTGTGCAGGGTGGGTATGATGATGTTCTAATGGTATGTATTTGAAACCAACCGTAATGAAGATAATAAACAAACTCTTAAAAAATGAATGTATGGTAATGATTTTGATGTTGTTTTATTTTACCATTTTTTATATTGTGAATTGTATGAGCTCATGTCGATTGAATATCATGGCTACTGGTGGTCTATTAAAGTGAACTAATGATGCTCTGTTTTTTGGATAATCTATTTATTGAATGACTATAACATGGAAAATGATTAATCATGCAGATATTTTTGATTATATGGGTGAATCATGAATAAGAACCCTTTTATGATGACCCGATTAACCAAACAGAAATAAGGAACATAATGAATGGTATTGGCTAAATTTGAATACATCGTTGATTTATTCTGGCAATCTGCATGGTTGTTCTATTTGATGATTTATGGGGTGACATATATGAGAATGGAATCATTAGTTGAGAGGTTGTTTTTTGAGAAATTGAGGCATTGTGTAGCCAGTGGTAAATTTTTGGGGCCCATTATTATTGGGCTTCATTTGGTTAGATTACATTGAGGGATCTGACGACATCCCATTTTTTAAAATTTATTTTATGAGAGTACCAGAAGTGAATAATTAAACTCTTACATGTCCTTTTTACATTCAGTTGTTTTTTTGGCTTGAAATTATTACTGTTAGTTTCTTAGTATTGAAGGAATATTTAAATGGAATCACATTAACATGATAACAATAATGGGTACAATGGGAAAATATTTTCTAGAAATCAGTTGTGCTCTGTTTTTGGGTGTTGTGTAGTTGTTCATGTAGTTGTAGTAGAAATAGGGGTTGAGTGTGGGATATTTGTTGGTTTTTCGGTACACCTATGTTTTTACTAGATATTTATTATATATATAAATAAAATTTAGTTCTTGTGTTTTTTATACACACCAACCCCATGTTAAGAACATCAAGCCAAAACACCCCCATTCCATGGAGATGGTGTTTTTTCAAACATTCATAGGAGTGGGTGGTTATTATCTCCTTTCTGCTCCCTCTCCCTGGTATCCAAGATTCATCTTGAAGGTTTTAAAAACTTGAGGTTCGTTATAGCCCAAGACTCTTCAGGCAGGTTGTCTTATTGTGGGTTGGCCTAGGTTTGTGTTAGCATGTCTGTTTCCCTAGTGTCTTCATTATTAGGCCCAGGTGTCTATGGGTAGGAAGTGAGGTTGTGGTGGCCTTGGTTTCTGTGGGCATGATGTTGGTTGTGGTGTCCTAGGTGTCTGTGGGAAGGAAGCATGGTTGTGATGGACCATGTGTCTGCTGGCGGGATGCCTGGTTGTGGTGGGCCAGTTGTTTGCGAGCATGATAGACATGGGTTTGGGATAGAACGTATTGTTATTTCGGGGAGGGGGGGGGGCTGAGTGGGAATATAGTGGGATTTGTGGGTGAGGTCTTATGCATAGGATTCAATAAATAACCTGTGGGAAAGTGGATTGGGCTTCCCAAATATCGATGTGTTGTTTAAATTATTTTCCATTGCTTGCATTATTTTGAGAGTGTTGTTTGGTGTGGTTGGGATGATATCTTTCATTGTAGGTGTTATTATTAACTCTAATATTATCAAAGGTCATTATAATTTATCCCCACTTTTTCATGAGAGGTTTTGGATTCCCTATTGAGTACACCTATATACTCATCCTACATATATACAACTAATTTCAGTTTACCAAGAGGACATTGAGGACCATGTCGGGCCTTACATGGTCAGCCTCTAGGACAATTTTCATTATTTATATTGTTTCCATTTAGTGAATTCCTTCAGATTTTCTTTGTACTTTGTATCAGTATATTTTTGAACCTACTTATGGGAATGGATTATTATAATTACTTTTATCATTTTTCCTTAGTGTTGTTGGGATTTACCATCTTATATCCTGATATTTTTCTATAAAAAAAGTAAATTCCTTCCATTTAATTGAGATTATATACCCTTGGTTCTAGTATCCACACTTTAGCCTACTAAAGGTAGGACTCAAGGGTCATTATCTCTCCTTCACCATGAAGAAGGAAGGGTCAGGCATCTTTTCATCCTTTCACTAATCTCCAAGATTTCGGGTCATGAAAGAATGGTATCAAAGGTGATGGTTGAGAGATATAATTGAGTTCTTGGTTAGGAGCAATAGAGATTTCCTAGGATGGTAGGGAAACCTTTTTAGGAAATCATGGTGCATGAAATAGGATAGGGAAGACCAATTAAGACATAAGATTTTAGGGCCCCCATGATCCAACGCAAAGAATCTGAGCCTAACAAACAACCAAGTGAGGATATATTTATTTTAGGGTAGAAAACCGAGGAATGATATATTCCTCATAATGAATTGAGATTATTATTGAAATGGTGTGTCTTTGGATAAATTAATATAAATAAAAAATAAAACAATAAGTAAATTCCTTACTATAGGGGATTAGTAGTTCCTTGTTTCTCCTTGCAGGTATAATACCTAGACGTTATCAATGATTAGTTTGTGTAGTTGAATAACATCATGTCGATATGGTAGATCAGTAGAAGGATGATCGATAGAAGGACGATTTCTAGTGGAAGAAGTCTCTTGGTAATATCTAGAAGAAGACATTAGGAATGTACGAGGGTAGCATATCAAACATGGAGATAGAAAGATGGCTCGAGGAGGTAGTGATTTCTTTCATCTCAATCTGAGCATCAAATGTATAATAATTCCCTATAGAAATAAGGAATATGGGAGTAGTGGCACATTAGTGGTGGATACATTTTTTCGGGGAGAAGAATAAAAATGATGTTTCGTGCACTGACATTGACATGGAGTTCTGGGAAAAATTCCATTCTTCCACGATGAAGGCTGAGAAGAGGTCGGAGCTGATCACCCTTCAGCAAGGGAGTATGACCGTATGTGATTTGGGGAACATGTTCATTTATCTCATGCATTTTTCTCCAAAACTCTTTCTAGATGAGTATTCCCTATCAATACTCTTAGAGGAGGCACTTTGAACTTCTCTTCAGTATGTTGTTACACCATCAATATACCGACGTACATGGAGGTTCTGAAGAATTATGAAGTAGTGGATAGGATTCACACAATTTTAGTTGTTCCCCAGAGGAGATCTCTTTGAGTTCATAAAAGGAGAATGCATTCCGAATCAGTCATCAAGTATCAGGGCCATCCTGGTTTCGGCTGGCGGGAAGATGGCCTCAACATTTCCAGTTCTAATCTCCCAATCATAGCCCATTTTCCATGGGCCTTGGAATATTGTGATTTAACTGTGGAATCCATTGGAATCGTTGGAACTAGATCATTATTTGAGTACAATACAATAAGGGTGGATAGGTTTCGCGCCCGCCTTAGCAGTAGCAGCTTCCAGCCAAGCCTTTCCAGCAACAACACATGACCTTTCCCATCTACGAGTAGACGTTGTAGGAGAAGGCCAACCCCATTATGCTCCTCACATTCCTCGACTAGTGTGTGAATGAGAATGTAGTAGATATATTAGGGGTATAGGATCCGGGCGTAGATAGTTGCATGATGTAGTGGAATCAGTTTCAGTAAGTCTAGAGGTCGTTTGGGTAAAACTTGTTTGTTTATTACTCTTGCATGTGCCTTATTTGATTCAGGAGCTTCACGGTACACTGTTTAACCCAGTATATCACATTCCTTGGGTCTATACATGGATATACATTCCTTGGGTCATAGGTTGATTATAATTAATGTAATTAATTTAAAAGAAGTACCTTTTATAGCATTCTTTATTCGTTGATATTTCTGATCACATTCTGATGTGATTCAACATTTCATCAATGAGGAAAATTATATAATTCCTCTAGCGGTGATCCACACTTTCACCACATATCTCTCAACGTTTCCAAAAGATTATCTGGGTGATAGCATGGAGAAACCTTTCCTGGCATTGTCTTCCTTAGTTCACGTCGATCCAATGGAGGAGGATCTCTCTCAATATTGAGAGCATTCATTGATGAAGGAATTATTTCATCCTTCAGAGAATACTCCCTAATTGTTGTGCACAATGATTAAGGAAATGTTTTGGGGTTGCGAGGATAGTTATAATTTTGTTTGAGGTTATAGAGTTATAATAATAAATAAACTCATTATGTTTTTTATTTATTTCATTAACCCTTATTGAAACCCCCCATGTCGAATCATTAATTCCTTGACATGTTCCCACACATATTATAATAAATATCATTTAATAAAACAATATTATTTCCTCAAAATCCAGACCGGAAAAACTAAACAGCGTGTAATCATTAATACATGGTGTGCACTTGTTTTTCATGAAGCAACACGACCTGTAATCATTAATACACGACATGTAATTTTTTTCATTTCCATTCCAAAATAAAAACTCTACGACATGTAATCATTAATACATAGCCTGTATATCTTGTTTTCATTTTATTATTCCTCCGTCATTAATGCTATTTTGGCTTCCTTGAATAATTATTAAACCACATACGAGAATAATCTTTATTATACTTGAGATACATGGATACACTTAGTGTGTGACCCTCTAGTCCACATTCTCATTGGCATTAGGTAGGCTTGCCTAAATTACAAGAATATTGTTTATCAATCGGTCAAGGAACCCAAGAGAATGTAGTTGAAACCACATTGATGTGTCACCTCACACAAATGCTTACCTTGTAATTTAATCCCTTTGTCTTAATATCTCATCAAGAAGGTTTCATGGCAGTGTCATAAACCTATATGCTTGATCTTTCATACATTGACTTCCAGAAATAAACTCGTTGTTACACCATGGCCATGAAATTTGGGTGACAGTTCAATTTCAATCAAAGGGCCTGAGATATCTACTTCTATAAATATGGAAGGGTCAAATCCTTCCTTGACTTATCCATTAACAACATGTCAATTGTGACACACACTACATACCATACTTCCTTCCAAATGTCTTTGTGATGGTTTTTGTCAGAAAATATAAGTGTCCAAGTCATGACATGAGTTAATGATAATCATCCAGTGTAAATTCAATTAGAAACACTAGTAGATAGCGATGTACGATGACACCAAGACATACAGAATTAATATTGGCGGGTCTATTTTCATAATCTCCCATATTGGAGATTGCCAAGTGAGAACTCTATGAGAGAGAGTCTCGTCTTCTTATTATTACTCACACATGATGGTATGTATACTATGTGTCCTATCATAGTATTTCATCCTACCGTAGAACATTATTTATGAATATGGTTATATAATTTCAAGGTTCTCATCATAGCGGGGATCTTCCATGACCTTATTAATGTAGCAAATATTCTAGGATATTATTATATTATAGTCATACATTACAATGAAAAATATATAATAAGTGTAAATTCATGTAATCAAAGTATAAAAATTTTGTTCTCAAAGAACCAACTCAAATAGTTACATGATGTAGCGGAAGTAGTTTCAGTAGGGCCAGTGGTCGTTTGGGAAAAATCAGTTTGTTTATTAAACGTGGTTGTGGAATATTTGATTCAGGAGCTTCACAATGCTTTGTTGAATGTAGTTTATCCCATTCCTTGGGTCTATAAATGGATATACATTTCATTCCCCTAGTGTTTAGAATTCCAATTTGAGGTCATACCATCCAGTATGATGTTTGTCAAAGATGAAGACTGATGTTGGGGATGCATCAATCCAGTAGGGATCACATTATGCTGTAAATGCAGCACTATGCTATCATTCTAGGCATCAACTGGCTTTTTTCCATGCATGATGTTATCAAATTATTCCAGATAAGGTTAATTTCACTGATATGGGCTACCAGTTAGTAGATTTCTTTGGTGAGCAGAGTTTCTAGGAGGGTAGCCAATGTTTGGATCCCCTTTTTTCCTTCTTAGTCGAGCTATCAGTAGAATCAATGAACTCATAGATGGTGGATGTCCCAGGGATTATCATCGTGTTTATCTATGTCTTACTTGATGAGGTTATGACTCTACCCCCTCGACGTGATGTTGAGTTCGGGATAGACATACAATACAGTTCCTGTCCGATTTTTATTGATCCATATCAGATAGGGCCTTATGAGTTGAGAGAGTTGTGGATTCAGTTCGATGACATGATGAAGAAGGGTTTTATCTGACTAGGTGTGTCTCCATGGGGTGCTCCATTATATCTCTTAAATATGTAAGACAGTGGTCACATTTTGTGCATATACTACCATAGATCGAATCAGGTAACACTCATGAACTGTTACCCATATCTAAGCATTGATGACCTTTTGACCTTTTGAAGTGAGTATGTAGGTTCACTAAGCACAAAATGAAGTCTGTATATCACCAGTTGAGGGTGAACGAGGGTGACATCCTGATGACTGCTTTCAGGTAAAAGTATTGGCACTTCGAGTTTGTGGTCATGTCATTCGGCGTTACAGACACCCCGACTGTGTTCATGAGACTCATGGACTATGTTTTCTATGAGTATCTAGACCATTTATTGTTCATTTTGATCAATAACATTTTCATCTATTCATGATCAGAGGAGGATCCGTCCAAGAATCTAAGGATGTTTTTGGAGGTCCTCCAACAGCAAAAGATCTACATGATGTTGTCTATGTTCATGTTTTGGACATAAGAGTTTCAGTTCCTTGAAAATGTGGTGTCCCAATAAAGAATATCAATGGACCCATATAAGGTTTAAGCAGCTGTTTCTTGGGAATCACCTAAGAATGTGGTGTATGAACATAGTTTCCTTAGACCGATAGGTTAATACCAGAGGTTAGTATCATAATTGTCTCATGTTGCAGCAACTTTGATATCCTTGACCAGAAAATTATAGGGTTTTGTATGGAGTAAGCAGTGCCATGAATCATTCATTTTTTCAAATGGGAAGCTGTTTAGTGCCCAAGTGTTGATGTTTCTAGAGGAAGGGGTGACATTCAAAGTGTTCTGTGATGCTTCATGTCCTGGATTGGGGTCTATTCTTATGAAAAAATGGAATGTGATCTCTTAGGGGTCTAGGAAATTACATAATCATGAATATAACTATGCCACCCTTGATCTCGAGCATATATTGGTGGTGTTCAAAATGATGTTGTGGTGGCATATACTCATCGGGGAATACTTTTTTAACTTCAAAGATCACAATAACTTGAGGTATGTATTCTCCCACTAAGACCTGATCTTGCGACAAAGAAGGTGGATGGAGTACTTTTAGGACTATGACTTCGAGATATCACACACCTTAGGTAAGGGGAATGTTGTGGCTGATTCCTTGAGAATGAATTCACATAAGGATGTGGTTTGGGAGGCCCCATATACTTTTAAGGCAATGAAATAATTGAATACTTTATATATTGGCATGAGAGTGGAGGATGGTAGAGGATGTCTTTTTTAGATGATAGTGTAGTCTTCCTTGGTACAGATGGTGGAGGAATCTCAATGGGGAGACTCAGATGATGAATTGTTGGGTGGTCATGTTAGATAGAGGGATGCTCTGAAGCGGTGGATGGAGGGTAGTTGGAATCAGATGTTGTTCTTATGGATGTTGTTTTTTCTAGGGGAAATGCATGAGTTAGTTCTTGGTGAGATCCATAAATAACCCCTAGAGGTATATACAAGGGTCTATGAGATGTACTGATTTTTGAGAGGTTAGTATTTTTTGTCCAAGAGTGAAGTTACAATGGAAGAGTTTGTGTCAAGTTTACTAGTGCGTCAGTAGGTGAAGGCTAAATACCATGTTCTTAGAGGCTTGTTGCAGCCCTCAGATGTTCTTGAGAAGATGTGGGATGATTTATCAATGGATTTTGTCATGGGACAACCCATGAATGATAGAGAACGTGATTCCATCTGGGTAGTGGTGGACCGAATGATGAAATCTGCTCACTTCATAGTGGTTATGTTGTCAATTGCAATGGATGAATTAGTATAGAGGTATGTGGGTAAATCTATGTGGCTGAATGAGATTCCCAAATCATTCATATCTGATCGGGATACATGCTTTACATAATGATTCTGGAAGGGATTAAAGCGGTCATTTGCCACCCATATGTTCCATAGCACTAGTTTGACCCCTAAGAAGGATGGTCAGACATAGCGGACCATCGAAATTTTATAGGAGTTTCTACGGTCATGTTTTCTAGACATAATAGGATCATGGGTATGAAACTTTCCTCTAGAAGAGTTTTCATACCACAATACATATCACTATAACATTTGAATTTCACTGTTCTAAGCCTTGTATGGAAGACTGTGTCCATTACCCATGTACAAGACATAAGTTAGGGAGGTTGGTTCTCTTGGCCTAGAGTTGGTGCAGAGTATGATGAAGAAGGTTCAGCTTGTACATTAAAGGATAAAGGTAGCTCATGACCGAGAAAATTCATATTCTGATCATAGGAGGAGGCCATTGGATCTCAAGGTTTCAGATCATTTTTTATTGATGGTTTCCCTCAACATGGAAAGTGATGGTTCAGTAAGGGGAGGAAGCACTCTTATAGGTTTATTAAGACTTTTGAAGTGTTGGGGAGTGTTGACGAGGTGGAATATCTACAGGAACTACCTCCCTAGTTAGAGAGGATCCACAACCTCTTTCATGTCTCTCAGCTCCATCGATACACGATTACCCCAATGACCTCGATTAGAGAGGGTTGGATATCGAGGATGATTTGATGTTTGCGGAGAGACTGCTGTGAATAGAGGATCGTAAGGAGAAGTTATGCATTGGATGGACTATTCCCTGGGTCCATGTGTTGTGGAGGAACGATTGACTCAAGGAGAGTACATGGGAGCGAGAATCATAGATTTGTGCCTAGTACCTATATCTATTTTGAGTTGTTGTTATGAGTTTTCATTGTTTTTTTACTATTTTGATTTAATGTGATTTAATGGTTGAACTTGTTGACTCTATGATGTGTTGATTCCATTTCTCTATGAATGTTTATGAAAATTCCCAACATATTGGAAAGGAGGACCTAATTCCTAATCAAGATCCATTAGTTCGGATGTGATTAAACCTGTGCCATTGATTCGTTGTTGCCCAAAGAGGATTGTATCTCGACCTGGAAGAAAGAAATATATAATCCATGTGTCGGGATAGTGTGATATTTTTGGTTTGTGTGGCTATTTTGGGTGATAGATATCAGCAGGTGTTGTTGGATGTTATGGTTTATTCCGATTTCGAGCAACTTAGGGTGGCTTATGCCTATGAGTTATCTTATGAGGTGGTTGTTTGGACCCCATATTTCTTTGGGATCAGTCTAAATTCTCGATGAAAATAATTGTTTTAGAGGTATTTTATGTAATGGTTCAGACCTTCCAAGTCTATTACTTTGTAGAATTCTAGTGTTTTGGGTGTCTTGGACACTATCAGTGAGTTACGAGGGTGTCAGTATCAGTGGAAGGGTGTCACTATAGTTCCACCATTTGGTGCCATAAATTGGTGTCTCACTGAACGTACTTGATCTATGACACAAATCAGCCTTGATCGATGACTCCTTGATCGTTTCCACTAAGGGGTATCTGGGATTCCTTCCACAGTTCTCTCATAACGTCACTTTTATGATTTATTACCTCTTTTAAAGTTCATTAAAACTATTTTAAGGCTGGTAAATATATTTTAAATACCCAAAGAGTGGGGTGAACCTTGACTTACCAAAATTTTTAACCTTTTTAATTAGTTTCAAACCGTTTTATGTGTTTTTCAGTCTCCTATATTCTAAAGTTACGCCCATGTTATTACTTTTTCTCATTATAACTGTATCCTATCAACTCTATGTTGTGCGAGGGTCTATCTAAAATACACCCAAAAAATAATTATTAATTTTTAAATATTTCCAATATGTGAAACCGCCCTGCTGCATGGTCAAACAATTATCTACTTTTCTAGCACTAAGAAATCACATCTCATGTAACTCTATGATCGGGCATTTTTATCATGCTGAGATATTATTCATAGCTCTATTTTGATCCCACTTAGTGCACTTATAGTCCATCTTACAGAGACAAAAAATTCCTAAGTGAGTGAATTCATAGTCAGTTCTTCATGGAGATTCCTATCGCACGACCCCAATTCTTGGTCCAAAGAGAAATCTTCTATCCTTGATCATCCATGTATGGGTTCTTTTATCGTCTCACTTTACTATGTATCATGTGGGGTGGGTGGGGGGGTTAATGATGTTCCCTCAGGATGTAGATGAAACCAACAATAACAAAGATAATAATTAGACTCTTAAAGGACGAAGTAATGAGAAAGATGATGATGATGTTATATTTCACCTTTATTATTACAGTGTGAATTGTATTGGATAATGTCCACTAAAAATTATGGCCATTGGTTTTACTTTATTACACAGTAATGAAGCTCTATTTTCTAGATAATATTTTGATTTAATTACTGTAATATGGAAATCGATAAATCAAGTAAACATTGTTGATTAAATTGGATCCCGGTGAATAAGAACCCTTGTGTGATCACCCCAATTAACCAATCATAATGAAGGAACATATTTAACGGTGTTGGATAAATCTGAAAAAATCCTTGATATGTTCTTGTGATATGCACGGTGGTTCTGTTTGCTACTTTGTGGGTTGACATGGATGGGAGTGGAATATCTGGTAGAGTGGTTTTGGGTTGTGAATTTGAGGTCATGTGGAGACAGTGGTAAATGATATGGACCCTATAATTTGTGGCTTTTTTTGGTTCAAATACATCGATAGATCTCACTGAATCCTATTTTTTGTTTTCTTTTATGAGAGAAAGAAGAGTGAATAGTTAAACTCATGCTTGGATATTCACATTCTGTTGTTATTTTGGATTTAGGTTATGCATGTTAGTTTCCTAGTTGTGAAGGAATATTTAAATAATATCATCTTAACATGATAATGGGAATGGTTACAATGGGAACCTGTTTTCTAGAAATGGATTGTGCTCTGGTTGTGGTTGTTGTCTACTTGTGCATGTTCTGGTACCAGAAATAGAGGTTGAGTGTGGTCTGGTTGTTTGATTTGGGACCCTTATGTTTCTATGATTTCTCAATTATCTATATGTATAAAATATTGTTCTGGTGTTTATTGTATGCACCCCACCCATGTTAATCACTTCATGTCAAACACCCCCACTCAATGGGGGAATGCATTTTTCCCAACATTACTAGGAGTGGCTAGTTATTACCTCTTTTATACTCCCTCTCTTTGGAGCCCAAGACACTTGAAGCAGGCAGTAACAGCCTGAGGTTTTTTATAGCCCAGAATCAATGGGATTCCTGTGTTATGGTGGGTTGGACTAGGTGTGTGTGGGAAGGTTTGTTTCCCAAGTGTCATCGGGATGAGGACCAGGTGTCTATGTGTAGGAATTGTGGTTGTGGTGTTCCGAGGTATCTACATGCAGGAAGGGTGGTTGTGGTGGCCCAACTATCAGTGGGTAAAAAGCATGGGTTTGAAGTCACAAGTGTCTGTGGGTGGGATGTGTGGTTGTGGTAGACCAAATTTTTGCGGGCAAGATAGCTGTGCAGTTGGGTGACACATATTGTTTTTGTTTGGGGAAGTAGTGGGACTACATTGGGATTTTGGGGGGGGGGGGATCGGATTCATAGCATGTTATAAATAACCAATGGGAATGTGATGCAGGGTACCCAAATATAAAAGTGATATTACTATTATTTTACATGTCTTTCATTTTTTGAGGAGTGTGCCTTTGGTGAGGTTAGGTGGATGGTTTTCCTTGCTAGGTGTTTTGGTTACCTGTATTTTTTTCATGGGGCATTAGAATGTCTCCCAACATGTGCATGATGGATTTTGGTTTCCCGAATGAGTATACCAGAATAATCAACCTATGTATATAAAACTGCTTTTGGGTTTCCTGGATGACATTGAAGACCATGCCAGACCTTACTAGCTCAGACATCATAATAGTTATCATTGCTGCTTTTATTTTCTTTTGGTACATTCCATCAGAGTTTTTCTTATACATTGTATCAATTTATGTTTTAACATGCTAATTGGAATGGATTTTTTTATTTAATATTATCTTTAGTCCATTGTGTTTCTAGAATTTATCTCATGGTCTTGCTCTATAAAAGGGTAATTCATTCCATTTAAGTGAGGTTCTATACCCTTGGTGCTAGTTGTCACTCTAGGTCCTACTGAAGGTGTGACTCGGGGGGTCACTATCTCTCCTACATATTGAAGAAGGAATGTCAGGGAATCTAGTTATCCTTTCCAAAATCATGGAGAAGGCATGTCGGGATAATATATATTCTCCCCATCATATAAGGTTTTATTTAAATATAGTGTATCAATAAAAATAGTTCTAGTGGAAATCATATTAATATAAACATCATCCAATGATTGAACAAAATATGGATAATTGATTAAAATTTATATTAATATGTGGAGTAAAACAAAGGATTAAGAGGATAAACAAAATATGTTTTCATATTATTCTATATGGGTGTGAGTTGAGTTAGAGATTCCCTCAATTTCTAATACTCTATTGTAGATGTTTTGAACATAACTCGATCAAAAAAAATTATGAGTGGTCATGAAAACTATTCAAATAGGGGAATTAGAATTCTTAAGACAAATTTATTAAAGATAAAAAATATCTCTCCAATTTAGGTTGATCAAAAATATAATGAGAATAACATCCTAAATAATCTTGGTTCCCTAGATCAAGTTTATCATTCCTCTTGTTATTTTGTGATATGGATAACTTTCACCAATATTGAAAGATAGAGGTTCACCTCATACCATTATTTTCCTCTTAAAAATTAATTAATCTTTTAAATGTATATTTAAAATAACCTCAATCAAGGAAAATTTCTATAAGTACAATTTAAAATTGGTTATATATAAAGACATTTTTTGAATGAACCAAACATTCAATGTGTTATCTTATACAAACATGTGGATAAAATAAAAAATGGATATATGATGAATAAACCTCATATAAATTTTCTCAAAATTATATATATTTAAAATAAAAATCATTTTATCCACTGATAACTCTTTTTGGGTAGTTACATCCAATTATTTAGATCCTAATGATTTTTATTTTCCATTCAATTTAATAGTTAAATATAAAAATTGTCTCACGTCATTCATGATATTGTACATTATGAATGGATTATGAAACATTTAATCTAGGGGATTCAGAAGTTCATTTGTAATTAAAAACCTATAAAATATTTTATATATCCACCATATCCTCTTAAGAGCCATTCCATTTGTTAAAAAGGAGAAAATATTTAGAATAGATAAAATATTATAGTATATTCGTAGCATATAGAGTCTAGAATAAAAAATTCTATATCTATGGAATATAAGTAACTAATATAGTGGAAAAAAATTATAGTCTTTCAAAAATAAATCATTCCTTTTTTAGGGAGTTATACTCTCAATAAAAACAAAATCATTATAACTAATAAAAATACTCAAAATTCCACACACACCAAACAAAGAATACATAGATCATAAATGAAATCATGTATGATTTAAAACAAAAACTAAATATTAAAAATCCTAACAAAATATGGAATGATAATTTTATTTTTAAAAATTTCAACATAATTATATTTGTCATCAAAATAATTTTAAACATCAAGAAATATAAAAATATTTAGAATTATTTTTTGAAAATAAATTGTTTTTTAAAACACTTATCATTTTAAGGAAATATTATTTCATTAAAATCCATCCATAAATATTTCCAAATAATATAAAAATGTCATAAAAACAAAATATAAATATTGTAGTGGTTGTAAATGGGTTTTTTATACATATGGAAGACCATGCAGTGGTCTGGTAACTACCAGCATGAGATAATTTAAACCATAGTAATGTGCTCCACATGGTTTTCTAGACCATGTGAAAAACCCATGTGCCTCTATATATTATGATAGTATTACCCTAAACATGTGAATCCTCTATATATTCCATAAAAATTAAATATAACATAGAACACCAACAACAATAATAAAATATACTAGAATGAATGAACACTGTATCTTTAATTTCATGACTCACAACCCAATTTCCAATGGTAACATGAGTCTCTAAAAGTTAAATTACTATATTAAAAATTACCAAAACATCATATGATGTTTAAATATTCCAATATATAATCAAACATGAATTTGAAAATAAAAACAAGGATTTGAAATCATTTTTTCAGAAACCAACCTGAGTTAACTAACCTAGATTACGAGTCTGTCCCTGAGAAGTCGAGAGGCATGTTCCTAATCATACCATGTTATTGAACAAATCGAGTGAAAAAAATAACCAATGTGAATTATTTCACCATCAATAATAAATTAAAAAGAAAAATAAAATATTCCAAAAATATGGATTTTTATTCTCTTTCAAGGAATTTCATGAAAAAATTAATAAAATGTTTAAATTAATAAATCAAACTAGGAATCACATAATTTATTATAAAATTAAATCCAACTCAATAATGAGAACTTTATAAAGTAGATAAAAAATAAATTATGATCCAAAAAAACACTAAGGAGTTAGTGTATTTCACACACATTATACCCGAATATAAAAGTGAAATCAATGGTAGTGAATTAGGAAGATTATCCAAAACCCAAGGTCACTGTCCAAAAACATTTCCCAACATCCTCCATGATTGATTGAGGAATAATAGTTTCATAAATCAGGGTAATCAGGATCGAAAAACTAAATCAGAATAACTCAATGTTTATACCATCACTAAGTTGTTTATGTCTATCAAGTGAAAAAAATTACTTCTATATTGATTGTATGTAAAGACTCTATGTATTATATTTTTTAAAAAAATTCCATATGTTCTATTTTAAAATATATTTTTTTAAATTTTCATAATTGAATTCATATATATTCCTCAAATGCATTTTGAAAACTATAATTTTCCTTACCAAAACACCTAAAAGCTTTCATTAAAAACCCACAAATGTACTCCCTTTTCAATCCTATATGAAATTATTTTATAGGAAAATCTATTAGATAAAACGTAAATGATAACAAATATATAAAAAAGTGTATAATTAAATGAGAATAGAAAAAATATTTGAATTAGTAAATAATATTTAAAAAATAAATATATATAATAGTTATAGGAATAAATACATCAGACTTAAATATAAGATATATTTAAATAAAAATATAAATCATTATAAAGTAATGTCACACATAATATTATTGACTAGATATGGAATGTAAATAAGAAATATAATAATATTATAATTTTAAATAAGTATATTTAATTTATTAATAATAATGGGAATATTCATTGGTCATATAATGTGATTAATATTTATTCAGGGTGAAAACTTACACATGCAGGCTTATTATTGTTCCTCTAAAAAATTACCTCCCTTGATTACTCTTAATTTCATATATGGGTGGTAATCCCCATAGAAAAAGAATATCATAACCAAATGATATTTGTTTTAAAATACAAGATATCTATTATTTGATAAATATAAATAATATTATTACCTTTCTCAACCTGAAGCCAAAGTCTTTATGAAAATTTATATATACTAAAAAAATATTCTTTTTTAAATATGACTTTTATATCCATTCTAATGAATTTTACAACATTAATATGAGTAAAATAATTATGAAATATATTTATAATGATCATACTAATGAAAAATTTAATGAAAAATTATAATGAAATAATCACTAATTTTTTACTTATGTTATATTACTTCAAAAAATGATTATTTTCCAAAAATGTGTTTTATTTCATTATGTTTCTGGAAATTTATAATTAATTGCCTAATCCCATAGAAATTATATTTTTTAAAATGAACGAGTCCCTCATTTCTTTTATATAAATTTTTTGTTGATCTTCCTTCAACATGTCTTTTTTATGGTACCCACTACACGCAAAAGATAATTATTTTAATATTTAAATAATGAAATACAGATGGGATGTAATGATTTTTTGTGAATTTTAAAGAATACATATTATTCATGTTTTTTCATTTATTTTTAATAAATAAATTAACATAAATTTAAATTTCAGTTTATTTAATGAATTTAAATCTTATAAATTGTATTTATAGCAGCCTAATTAATAACATTTCAATAATAAATATTAATGATTTTGATATATGTTAATTTTAATTCATAAGACACAATTTTCTAATAAACTGTTTTTTGTTGGGTGTTATTAATTTATAATAAAATTCATTTCTAACACTTTTAATAAATTTTATATAAAATTTAATCATAAAGTTTAAATCATAGTATAATAATTATCAAAATCTTTAATTTTGACAATATTATTAAGTGATTAATTTTTTCAATTAATGCTCATAAATAATCATTTTAGTGAAAATTACCTTTTCAGATAAATCATTTATAATGTTCTATTTTTTAAAAATCGAAAAAAATTATTAAAATCTAAATTATATTTTTTATTATCCAATTTTCGTCATTATATTATATTTTATATTGAATTTTTTTATAATAACATTTTATACATAATTGAACATTATATATGGAAAATATATTTTCAATGAGTTTAATTTGTTTAATTATATATTAATAGTTATTCAACTTTTGTGAAATGAATATGGAAAATGGATTCTATTTTTTCGTATAGTTAAATTATTTTAATAATTTAAACTCTAATTTTGTTCAAAATGTATAGAAAAAATAGTAGAAATTTTTATCATTTTTGTAACAAATCTAGTTTACCCGTGGCTAAACCAAGTGATAACGGTATGTTAACCAAAAATATTTAAAATAATAATATTTTATAAAATTATATAATATTTATAATAACATTAATTTTTATATAAAATTAATTTGATTCATTTTTTTATATTTTACTCTTTTATAAAATTCCAAGTTATTCATCTCCCCCAATTAAAAAAGATACCCCTCCTTTCTCTCGTTTTCACTACCTTGGGCAATGTAACTAAAAAAGCCGTACTTATTTCTCTTTCAAGAATACACACAATATATTATCATTTATATATATTATTAAAATAAAAATTCAATGTTCCTTATAAAAGGGAATAAAGTATGTCTACAAGAAAATTATATATTAATATTTTCCGACCTCTTTTAAATTATTTATTCTTGTACTTCCTATAAAAATACAGTCTTCAATAGAAAATAATAAATCAATATAATAAATATTTTTAATGTTTATTAGTATTATAAAACCTCCAATATCAACCCTCTATAACATCAAATTGGATGTAAATGTTTGGATAATGTGTGTGTGACGGGTACAACCACCACGTAGCCATATAACTAATTTCCCTAACCTTATTTCTCGTAAGTTTATTATCATTGGATTGATATTTATATTTTATATATAGGAAATTAATATCTTTATTTAATTATTATATCATTATAATTCCAATTGTTGATGTATTAACACATTTCTCTTAACCTTTAGTGTTTTAGGGATCAAATATGATATATATCATGATTTAATTATTTTAAAAAACTTTATTATATATCATGAGTGGTATCAAAATGAATAGATGTAATGATTCTAAGAACATTTTTCGATTTATGAATACATTTATATTCACCAGTTGTTAATTACATTATAATCCATACACATTTTTAAATATTAATACAATAAATAATCCGTATATTTTTGTACCAACCCTTCCTTTAGTTATTTTGTACATGTATAATTGAAGCATAGTTCAGGGGAAGGTCTATTATAGTGTCATTTAAGAATTCGTCCATTTTTATTAAAACTATGAAAGTAATAATAAGTTGGTTCAAGATAATTAGTCCACAAGTCAAATTTCTTTGAAATAAATTATTTACTTATTAATTTCTAATGAAAAACTATGTATAGGATTAATCTATATAAAAACAATTAAATGTCTTGATGAAATAATGGGCATAAAATAATAGAACATTCACATTTTTCATTGATTGAAAAATGATCCTAGGATATTTGATGTAACAAAGATGATGTTTGACAATATTAAATGGGAAAAGTGTGAGTTAAATAACCTCTATTATATAATTGGAAATCATCCAATGTATTAAAAAATTAAACCACATCATTGATCATGTTTTGTCACATGATTACAACATAACATTACTATCTAAAAAAACTATTTTAAACACACTCGATCAATAAAGAATTATGATTTTATTAAAATGATAAATTGAAATAAAAAATCCCATAAAAATATGGTATATACTAAATAATTGTAAAACATTTTATTTAATTTCTTTATAGATATGAGATATATTTATAAAAATGTATGAAAACTTTAATTTATTAGTTACTAGAAATTATAAATGTATTTGGAAAAATTTTTGAATTGGGGATTTAAAATTCATATAGAAATCATGATGGGTATACGGACGAGTATAACCATGTTCCATCACATTTGATTTAACAAATTTTGGATGAATTTTTAATATGTATATTTTATTTTGCTTTTAAGTTTTTAAAAATATGCCAAGAAGCATTTTAGATTAGATGTAAATTAAGGGGATCTTAAATAGAAATCATTATGTATTATTCTATGATATGTATATTGTTTTATGTTGTGATGTGAATATTATAAAGGAACCGTGATAAAATATAAAATGAAATTTTTGTGTAAATTCATTCATATAAACTAGATTTTTTATTGAGTGGATGTCACAAATTGTAATATATAGCCAACGATGTGATTGGTAGATATACAAATTTATGATGGATGAAACGAATTTTCAAATGGAAGTAATATCATACATTTACCCATGTTGGATCATGTACCCTTGTAACAAACACTGTTACCTTGATATCCTAAACTTAATATGGTGAAAAATTTTCTTATAATATTATAAAGCTTTCCCTCACATCATATCATTACTTATAAAATTCATATGATGAAACTATATATTTAATGGTAAATGTATGGTGGGTCTTAATATTTCATAGAAAAAAACACTATTCAACATCTACAGTATACTAAAATATTGAGAATCACTATTTATAGTTGACAACAGCCCCATATAAGTGGATGTTTCATGACTCATAACATAAGAAAATGAGATAAAATAAAATTATATTTGATAAGTGAACATAAAATACACATGACACTAAATATGATACTCTATATTATAAAATTATATATTATATTAAAAAATAATATTTTCATGTTGTTTTTTGAAAAACACTACCCTATATAAGCACATATTTATCTTATTATAACATTTTATGATTCATGAAAAAATAAATATGGATAAAAGATTTTATTTTATTGATTCTATGTTGAATCATTATTGATTTAATTCATTCCATAGGTAACTATCATAAAATATATATATTCATTGTATAATTATAATCACATAAGTTAAACACCACCAAATTGACATATGGTGCTAGATAAAAGAGTGAAACTGGAGGATAATGTCATTTACATGAAATATATTAATATAATTGAAGAAAAATATAATTCCCTTTGATATATTTCCAAATCACTAATTTTTATCATGGTTTATCAGATATACATTGGAAATAGTAAGATAACTAAATGTAGTAGAGGATGTGATGAAGAAATAAATTTTCTTGATCCTTGATACTAGTAATAGTTTACAATTATATATATTATATATATATATATATATATTTATATTTAAAACCATGTTCTTTTTCTAGAGTGATCTACATATAGATATGGATTTCCATTTTTATTGTTCAAAGGAGAAAGAATTTAGTATCCACTATTAATGTTTATGGAATACATTTCTATTTCATATTATTTGATTCTATGTGAATTTACAATGGGAAAAATATCTAAAAGAGGAAATTATTATCATTATATAACTCATTCAATCATATATATTGTCGTCCCACAATTGTATTAAATAGAATCATTTTTTATGGGTTTGAATAATTAAATAAAGCTAAATTAATATTGAGTGACTAGTCGTACTTTGTTAACCATGTATAATGGGATTCATTTCACTCATTAATCTATACTGATATGTGAGTCTATAACCCATCTATTCAATTTTGTTGTGTCTTTTACCATCGGGTTTAGGATGATACAAAGACTAGTGAAAATATGAAATTCATGCATTGGTTTCATATATAAGTAAAATAGTGATTGGAAGTCACATGAATGATATCGAGTCTTAATATAGACAAGATGTTAACAATGAATAAACACTGTGAAAAAAAATTAATGAATGAAACAATGGATTTATCTAATGATGAAACCCTAAATATAAGAATTTTTTCCTACATTTATGTTAATAATTAACCCATGATTTTCCTTTTTCCAACATTAAAAGTAAATATATAATATTTTAATTTAAAAACATTGTATTTAAATATAATTCCATCTGATACATAATTAATGTAATCTTCATATCTATATTCATACCCGATTGAAAATTACATTCTTGAAAAAATTATTATAATTAGATTTTACCAACTCTCTTCCATTTTCTTCTCTTGTACTTAACTTGTGTTCTATTATAGAGCCACACACCCACATTATTTCTTCAACATTTATATTAGTTTGATATATGGATGAGGATATGGAAATCCATGTATCTTCCCAAATAGTTTATTTTTTCTAGTATGATTTCTATAAAATTTCATATATATGGAATTTTTATTTGTCTAATTTTTTAATTTTAGGTGAACAATGAAAACCCATAATTATGCAATATAAAATGAAAAAAAACAATGAAATAATTATTACACATTATTAATCCATGTTTTATATGTTTTATGTGTGATTTCATTTTATTGGATAGTATTTTCAATTTCAGTTACATGAAATGAAATTATGGGGTTTTGAAACTATGAGTTCAACTATGTTTTGTCTCTAAAGAATAGAAAAATCATTTGACTCAATAATAGATTTACGATCCATTAATTAATATATCACAATTGATAATAAGTACTACTTATGTAGTACAGATACATAAAGTGTTTTCGGACTTGGACAAATTATTAGTATCTTTGAATATACTTATTTTGATATAATGAGGTGTCTATGTTAAATTGTACTTCTAGTTGATTAGTGGTGTGAGCATTTTTTATAGTTTTTAGGAAACACCATTTAAAATAGTTTTTTAGTGACATTATTAGTTAAAAAGGAATATATTATTTTAGATTTTTTTTAAATTCGTGAGAATGTTCAATTTATTGTCTTGTCTGAAAATGATCAATGACGGTTTCAAAAAAGGATTCCATCAGAGTGTAAGATAAATTGTATTAACTCGTGTCTCTTGTATTCTCCATTTATTTAAAAATGATATTTATTTTGGAATATTACTTCATATGATGTCCAATAATGGATTATTGATTGGGGGTATGGGCCCCACCTTAATCAAGAATGAGGGGAGGGATTTATGATAGGTTCTCTTATAAGCATTATGTATGGATTGATTTTCATTATTGTTCATTAATGTGATAAAAACTGTAATGTTAGTTGAGATTTTATATAATATTCGGATGGGTTTCATGATACATATATTTTATTATACCAATAAATTAATAATAAAATATGAGGTGATGGATATGGATTTTTATTAATAGAGTCCTAATTAGACCTGTTCTTAAGAATACCCCATATAAATTATGGAATAATAGAAAACATAAAGTTAGTTACTTTAGAGTCTTTGGTTGTAACGTTGTTATTCTTAATACAAAGTATAATCTTGACAAGTTTGCTTCTAAATTTTATGAAAGAATGTTTCTTGGTTATTCTTTAACTATCAAATCCTATAGATCCATTAATAGAAGAACCAAATGTGTGGAAAAATCTGTTCACATCAAATTTGATGAAACTGATCCACATGAGCCTAAAACCTCTATTGAAAATCTTGAAGATGATTTTACTATTCTGGATATTAATGATAAAACTAATCAACCTGTTGTAAAAACATCCAGTTCCGGAAATATTCGAGAATGTACTACTAACGAACCTGATCCTATAGATGAACCTGAAATTTCTAGTCCAACCTTTACTTGAGCAACATGTATTATAAAGAATCATCCTTTGGATGCTATTGTTGGTAATCTTGATAGAGGGACACAGACTAGAGCTTCCCAAAGAAACCAGGTTGAACATCCAGACTTTCAATCATAGATTGAAGTTAAAAATGTCAATGATGCAATCAATGTTGAATTTTGTGTAACGGATATGCAAGAAGAGTTAAATCAATTTGAAAGAAACAAAGTCTGGGAATTAGTTGATAGATTCAAGGACACTTTGACAATAGGCACTCAATGGGATTTTAGAAACAAAGTTGATGAGTCAGGAAACATAGTTAGAAGAAAAGATAGGCTAGTTGCACAAGGATATAGTCAAAAGGAAGGATCATACTACGAGGAAACATTTTCACCAATACCTAGATTAGAAGCTATTAAAATTATACTTGCCTATGCTACTCATCTGAATATCATGTTATATCAAATGGCTGTTAAATGTTCTTTTTTAAATGGTTTTATAATTGAAGATGTCTTTGTTGATCAACCACCTGGATTTACCAATCCTCATTTTCCAAGTCAAGTTTTCAAACATTCTAAAGCTTTATGTGGCTTAAAACAAGCTCCAAGAGCTTGGTATGACAGACATAGTAATTTTCTTATTTCATAGAGTTTTACTAAAGGGATTGCTGATACAACCCTTTTTATTAAAAAAATTTCTAAACAAATTATAATAGTTCAAATATATGTTGATGAGATTATTTTTGGACATTCTAAACATTATTTATGTACTGATTTTTCAAAAAGTGTGCAAAATGAATTTGAAATGAGTTTAATGGGAGAACTCAAATATTTTCTTGGATTTAAATTTTTTCAAAATGAAAATGGTATTATTTTGAATCAATGTAAATATACATAGGATCTTTTAAAACGTTTTGGTCTGGATAGTATTAAGGAATGTGAAACTCCTATGAGTACAGTCTATAAATTGGATGCATATGAAACTGGGAAACCAGTTGATCAAACCAATTAAAGAGTTATGATTGGAAGATTACTTTACCTTAATACTAGATGACTAGATATTATGTTTAGTGTATGTATGTGTGCAAGATTTCAGGCTAATCTAAAAGAATATCATTTTCTTGCTGTTAGAATAATTTTTAAGTATATTAAACACACTATAAACTTAGTTTTGTTTTACCCAAAAGGAAAATCCTTTGAGTTAATGAGTTACTTAGATGCTGACTTTGCTTCTTGCAAGTTGGATAGAAAAAGCACATCAGGAACATTTCATTTATTGGGAAAATCCATAGTGTCTTGGCATAGTAAGAAGCAGAATTTTATAGCTTTGTCCACTGCCGAAGTAGAGTACATAGCTGCTGGTAGTTGCTGTGCACAAATTCTGTAGATGAAACACACTCTTTTGGACTATGGATTTTAATTTAAGCATGTCTCTATCAACTATGAAAACACTAGTGCAATAAACATTTCAAAGAACCCTGTATCTCAATCTAGGACCAAACACATTGATGTAAGGAACCATTTCATGAGAGATAATTACCAAAAGGTTGATATTATTCTTGATTTTATAGTTACTAAACATCAATTAGCTGACATTTTCACCAAAACATTGAGTTAAGATAGGTTAAGATACAATAGACATGAGTTGGGAATGATTAACCTTGATCGGTATCCTCCTCACCGATGTAAATCCTCACTGATGTAAATTATCACGGATGTAAATCCTCAATGACATAAATTCTCAGAGATGTAAATTCTCACCAATGTAAATTCTCACAGATGTAAATTCCCACCGATGTAAATTCTCATCGATTTAAATTCTCATCGATGTAAATTCTCACTGACGTGAAACCTCACTGATAGAAATTCTCACCGATAAACCCTACTGATGAATGTGCTGTTTTAAACATCTATCTTCCACCATAATCTGAATCATTTTTACTTTATCTTATTTTATTTATTTATTTTTTGATTCTTAAATGATAGAAACAAAGTCCAAGCTACTTCTCAATCCACCGAGCCTCAAACCCTTTACCCTCAACCCATAACTCCCGAATCTTTCGAAAACCCTAAATCTCTCGAATCCGATATGGAAAAAACCAAATTCCCATCTTTTAGAGATGTTGCTGATGAGCCTAAGGTGATGAAGTAGAAGTCTGAGCTAGAAGAATGTGGCAGTGCTAGTAGAACAAGATTCAGAATACGACCAGTAAATCCTCATTTGAAGAATAGAGTTATTGTGATCAAAAAAGATTTGTTCATTGAATGGCTGATGGAAAGTAAATCGTTAGTGCTCAAACTACTGAAAGATCAAAAGTGGGTAGTTTTTTTTCGAACAATAATGGTACCCACTATCCGAAGCAAGTGACGAATTTTTATGACTATGTATGTTTTGAGAAATCTGAAGATGATAACTATGTAAATTCATTTGTGAATGGAAATAAGTTGTCTTATTCATCAACTGAGTGGGATAAATGTCTGAAAGTTCCACAGGAAGGTGTATATGGATATTTCTCGAGAGATATACCACCTACTAGTGATATCCTTGATTATGAGACTTCCTTGGAGGAACTCACTGACGATGGAAATCAAAGGCAAGTAGTAGATACTGAAATGGATGGGGAGAACAGATTGCTGTTCATGTTTGTTTAGCATGTATTAATACCAAGGAGAGGAGACATTGCAAATCGAAGATATCATGATATCATTATCCTACATCTTTTGAGACATGGAGTCTGGTTGAATCTATGCAGATTGCTGATGACTCAAGTGGAGGATATGATTAGAACCACGTCAAAAACTAATGCCTTGTTCTTTTCCAAGTTGATCTCAGTAATGATTAATGTGAAAGGAATAGTAGAGTCATAAGATGGTACAATGGTAGTAAGGAATAATTTCTGTGTCACCAGTATAGTTTGATGTTAAATGAAAATAAATTAGAACCCATAGAGAGGAGAATGGCTCACTAATTTCAAGAAGGTGTATGATAAGTTCATTCCTGTGGATCATCCTTCAAGACCGAAGGATGTGAGGGATCCAGGTCTGGGACCTGATGAAGAGGAGACAGAATACAGTGATGATTCAGAAGAGGAAGAGTCCTCTGCTGATGAAGGATGATATCCTGAATTACCTCCTTGCCCAGCTACTAAAAATCAATATCAAGGTAAATTATATAAGGAAGAAGCTTCTTTACAGGATGTTGAAGTAGCTGTTGTATAGAATGAATATGATGTTCATGAAAGTGAAGAATCTATGTCAGCTGATTTGATCCTTAGTCTAGTGATTGGACAATCATTACTACCTGATAAGGATTAAAATGAAGTTGACATACCCTTGCCTATTTTGGAAGACCCTCCAGCTATTATAGAGAAAGAATTGATATTAGAAGATTCTCCTTATAAAGTAAGGCCTACTGAGAATGTTGTTGAGAATGATATTGTTTTATTTGAGGTTTCACCAGTTGAGAGGGAGCATCAATCCATGTTTGGAAGTGTTATAGTGGCAGTTGATATTTAGTACTGGGCCGAAGACCTAGGTTTTATGGTCCGTGGTTTAGACTCTCCTGATTATGAGAATGAAGAATCTCTAAATAGACTAGAAATCGTTCATGATGTTGAAACTATGGTTCTACCTAAAGATGTTGTCAGAATGCATGACCAGAATACATTGAAGAAAAAGCTCAAGGACAGTTTTATGGAAGAGTTAAAGAAGATGTAAGTTTCTCTGGTATCATCAATTCAATCGATCATGACTGACTTAGTGGTCAGTTTAGCATCTGAAGAAGTACCTATTGCAGTTTTTCATGCTGATATGATCACCAGGTCTGATGAGCCGAAAGAATCCTTAGTTCCTTTTTTGCTGAGATGAAGCATTATTTTGTTGAAGAGATGAGTATGTTGGAAAGATCTTTTTAACTCTCTATCGGTTGTAATTTTTCAAAATTAATGATCGAAATAGTTGAAGAAGTTAATGATTTTCTAACTCAAATATCTAGACTGGATGCAGATCTTGAAGCTCTAATGAAATCTGTTGTCTCTTTGGACTCTTTCATGAGTTCAAAATCTCAAACAGATAAGGACTTAGAATATTTCAAAAGTGTTTTATGCTAGATTGTTTCAGTGATCGTTGTTTTTAAAACCACCATGAAAGATCAAGTTAAAACCCAGGATTCTCAAGTGCAAACTCTTATTAGTGGTTTGACCAAGAACTTCAAGGAAATAGTAACCATCTATGTTGGTTATGTTTCTTCTAAACCCTCAATGGATTTGAATCAGTTTTGACCTATGATGAAGGGGGATCTTGGTTCAATTTCAACCAGTGGATCTGTGGACTCATCCGAACTGAGAAAAGTTGTGCTTTCTACTAGAGATTCATCTATAAAAATAATGAAGATAGTCCAAGACTATATGAGAGAAGCTTCTTCCTCTCAGAAAGAAGTGAAAGAAAAAGTGGACTCCTATTTTAAAAAGATTTACACAAAGTATCAACTCAACAGTCACTTCAGACATCTGTTGGAAAATCTAAAGTTAGCTCCTATCAATCATTCTTTCAGAGAGCAAGTCAGAAAATTACTTGAATTCACTCCAGCATTGGACAACTTTTTGGATAACAAGGATGACTTCATATCTACTATGGAGAGAGGAGGAGGAATAATTATGGATTTCAGAAATCTGTTGATGCATTTTCTGCATGATGATGCTAGGTCAGTGATTATACCTCCAGTCTTACCTGCCTCTGCCTCTACTCCTTCTCCTATTCAGATGACTCCTACCCATGAAATTTGAAGCCTCGCACCTATGATCACACAAAGAACTCCTCAGTATGAGATCGAAATAGTGTTAGTGGCTAAGCCTCCTATGATCATCTCTGGAATTCCTATTCCTTCACCTAAATCCACACCACATGAATCTTTTTCTTATTCAAAGGGAAAATCTCACATTGAGGATGTGGATTGAAAACATGGCTAGGATGTTTGATAGGAATCCCTTGTATTTTGTTTTCTGTCTATGTACCTTTTTCCAATATATAATACAAGTGGCGATCCTTCCTTTTTCATTTTGTTCCTTTCTATTTTTTTTGTTTCTCGCTTTTTGATTATCACAAAGGGGGAGAAATATTCTACAATGCTTCTATAAAGGCGGATAAATATTACTAAGTTTCAAAGAGGGAGAAATATTTTCAAGGAGGATAAATATTATCTAAGGAAGAGCAACTATGATTTTCCCTTCTGATATCATTGTATATTGGTCATCCTCTGATCTATTATGTTCTAAAACATACTGTTTCTCTGAGATAATTGAATTTTATTTTATCTCTGATATAATTAATCATTAGTTTAAACCTATAATATCATATGTTATGATTATTAAAAAGGGGGAGATTGTTAACCTCACCTACTTTGATAATCCCAATTATGCCTTCACATATTTTGATAATCCTAATTATGCCGTCACATACTTTGATAATCCAAATTAATGTTTATCTATATTCAAATTCCTTCAATATATGATATTCTGTTATCAAAATGATAATTATGTAAAAATAATCCCTGAGATATGTTAATCAATGGTTATATATGTTTATATAAGTTTTAAATTAATTCTAACCCCATCGGATATGTGTTACATAAAATAGATAAGTGTTTGTCACTGATCTACATATACCTACTGATAACAGAGCTACCGGTACTTAGTCAAACGACAGACAGAGTTGCTGATATGTACAGAGCTATCGATAGAAAACGAGCTACTGATCTAATAGTTCTATCGGTAAGCTTAAGTCTTCTAGTGTACACTTGATTGCTGATATATAAAGAGCTACCGATATGATGAAGTCTACCGATAGGAGCTACTGACCGGCCTACTGATACATATACTAGCAACTGATATGAAGCAACTGACATAGTCTACTGATACATGTACAGAGTCACTGATACATCGAGCTACCGATATATTAAGAGCTACTGATGGATTAAGATCTACCAATGGATTAAGAAATACCAATAGAATGAATTCAACGATATATATAGCTACTGATTCAAGTTAAAAATAGCTACCGATGGAAGGTCCTCCTACAGAAAGTCCACTACACACGTCTACCGACAGAAGGATACTAATGATTGATCAAACAATCAAACTCTATAATCTCAATACTATTTATCTATTAAGCTAACAGTTATATTTGATTTTTTTAATGCAGTTAATGTTATTTAATGATATCTGTTGACATGTCAGGGAACCATACCTAGTACCCATGGAAAAAGTAATGATTCCTTTTTTCCAGAGCTGAAATCTATAAAAGGGAAGATAAATACCTAGCCGAGATAATATATAGATTAAAAGTGATGTGGTTTCATAAAAAGAGCCCAATACACTAAGAGGGCTCAAAAACATTCATACGTGGTGCATTCACACAAGGCTTCATCCATACTCAAAGTATTCTGGATATACGTGAAGCCAATCTTCTGAATGAAACCACAAGTTGCATCTTGAGTGAAGAATGAAAACAAACACTTCATGAACTAAAGATGATAAGTTGTACATTGAACAAAGAAGATAACGACACTCTGTTTTTCAATGAAAAACTAGAGAAGGACTCAGAGGCATTTATGACCAATCAAACGAGTCCAGAGCTGCACTGCCAATCACTAATTCTTTTCTAAACTCATTCAAATTTTCATTAGTGATTCATTCTTTAAATTTCAAGAAGTGTGTGTACCCTGTTTATTTTACACACACACAATCTCCTAATCTAAACTAGAGGATTCTTAAATCCTCACAAAAACTCTATAACTCATTATTTCCCACAGTAGATAGTGGTAGAGATCGAGTAAGACAGGGACAGCTGTGAGATATTGTTTGTCTTCCCACATACAACTATGGTAGATGTTTTTGTACCTGGATTGTGTGTTCACTATTGTTTACTCCGATCCAGGGTGTGGATCAATTTATGTATATTGTTGAGAATACTATGTCTTGGCATGAGAATGAATCTCTTGGTTACATCTACTCTATATTTTAGTTTAAATCATAAGTATACTATATATATATATATATCAGATTCCTCTACTATCTTCTTTGATATACATAACTATTTTAAATCTACTTTGATATTTAAATTAGAAAGTGTTTATTCTTATTGTAAACAATTATGTTAGTATCAATAGTTAATTTCATCTTCAGATTATGTTATCTGAGACCTAATAAATCATTGAAAAACTAATTGAAAATTTACACTCTGTATAAATTCACTATAGTTTAACATTTATTTTAAATAGGGGGATTTTAAGAGAAATAATTTTAACAGAAATTTTAATTGGAAGTCAATTCCCCCACCTCTTGAGTATCCACTCCGACCAACAGTTTCACTACACCAGGTTCCCACAACACTGTATAAAGAAATCGTTGCCAAACCATAATCAACCGCCAAAGTAAATAAAAAAATACTACTTTTCTAAACAACTCCAATGGATAAACTAAGCATGCCATATCATGTCACTCTATCCTAACAACACTAGGCATGAAAAACATATCATCCTAACAAGTAATCCAAAACCCAATCCCCAATATTAGATCAAACATGGGAAACACATTGGTATCAAGGTAGATAACCCTATTTAAAATCAAAACCCCATACTTTTGAAAAAAAGGCTTAAAAAGCATTAACAGTGTTAATTTCATTAAACACGCAACACCATAAACTAATTTATTGGAAACTTTTTTCTTATTTAACTCAATAAAAATCTACGGAAAGGCAGAAAACACCTACCTCGACATTTTACTATCGATATAGTTGAACTTAAGCCTTTGAATCGACCTAAAATGAAGTAGATCTACAAAAATGTAAAAAACATTCAACCTTTAATAACTCATGAATGATGAGAAAAATAGTGGAGATGCTCTATATGAAAGAAGAAATCAAAATGGAAATTACAATGCAAACAAAGGTATTTGATTCAAATAACAGATGATCAAACCGACACTCAGAGAAGAATTAGTGATATTTGACGATCCTAGATGAGATGAATCCAAAAGAATATGTTTCTGTAAACGAGATGCAACCCTAGTCTAATATATAAATCTAAAATAAAAATAAAAGGTGTGTTCCATAAGGATACATAGTGTGTGTAGGCCTTCACCGGTCCCACCTTAAAAGGCCCAACCACGTCGTCATAGTGTCGTGTATGCAGTTGTGACATGACCCATCATGGCATGGACTCAATGCCAGAGTACATGATTTATACAGTGAGGTACACAATTTGTACTATTAAAATATTCCTTCGTCCCTTTTCCCTCAAAAGAGTCATGGAAATGAGATCCATACCTAAAAAAAGAACCGGGTTCCTACAAACTCCCCCACCCCTTGAATATTTTGTCGCTGAATTTATCTATCATGGTGGTGATGAAGATGAATTATTGAACAACTCTGGCCACTACGATCATACATTGACCTCCTTCTCCAACGTCTCATCCAGTAATTGCTCTTGCTGCCATTGCACCCTACCAGAGGAATATACTGGTAATTGAGAACCTTCATGAAAAGATCAAAATTCCGAATAGGATGCTCCTATAACTTTGTGTCCACCTCCGACTCACCCTCCTCGGGTTGAAAAACATGTGATGACTATGAGAAGTAATACCGCAACTATGAAACATGGAAGAAAATGTGCATATCCCGATACATCAACGGTAACTACAACCGATATGCAACCTACCCAACTCTCTCTAAAACCTAAAATGGCTCAATGTATCATGGAGAAAACTTAACCGATATCCTAATCCTATTATGTCTGAACCTTTGTGTGACACATAAAAAAACATTATCTCTTACCTCGAACTCCATATGTCATCTTTGTCGATCAGTATAAGACTTCTATCATGACTGTGATGTAGCCATACTCTTATGAATTGAATCTATCTATTCCATGGTGTCTTTAATAAGATGATGTCCCATCATAGCTTCCTCTCCTGCCTCCAGCCTTCATGGGGGTGATAGGCATGGAATACTATACATAGCCTCATAAGGATCCATCTGAATAGTTTTTTGAAAACTATTATTGTATGAAAACTCCGACATAGGAATGTGATCCTCGTAAGAACCTCTAAAATCAATGACATATGCTCAAATCATGTACCTTATCACTTGAATAATATTCTTGTATTGGCCATCTGTCTGTTTATGGTAAGATGTACTCAGAATTTCCTGTGTACCGAAAACCCTCTGTAGTTCCTTCCAGACATGAGAAGTAAAACAAGAATCCCTGTCTGAAACGACTGAGTGTAGATCCCAATGGAATCATACAAACATCTGTATGTACAACCTTCCTAGCTCATCAAACCTGATGGTATACTTTATTGGTAATAAGTGTGAATCCTTCGCATGTTTTTTAATGACTACCAAAACTGCGTCATTACATCTAGGGGATCTTGGTAACCCTATCACAAAATCCATCATGACATCAATCCACATACACTCGGGAATGGGTAACGGCTGAAAAATCACTGCGGGGTGCAAATTATATGACTCCACCTACTGATAGGTGTAACACCTCATGACAAAGCCAGTGGCATCTCACTTCATTTCGGGCCTCCAATACTGACGGTGTAGATCTCTATGTATCTTGGGGACACCATGATGAGCTGCCCTAACAAAAGAATGAAAATCCCGTATCACCCCCTCGTTTATATATACTAAAACCCATATATGCCCACGAAAACACATGATCTCATCAACACTACCATCCATCTAGGAATATGGTCCACTCATGACACACTCTTCTGCATGAATAGGCCTTCAGTATCGTATATATTATTTATTCACACTGGATCAAGATGTTTTGAGGTAATAGATACAGAAGAATGAACCGTCTTCCCATTTTTTCATGAAACTCAAAATGAATCTCATTGAACAGAGACATAAGCTACCAGTCACTGATAGCATCCTGAACTACATATATCTGAGTCCTTATGATCAACGCATCAGCCACTACATTTCAATTCCCACGTGTGTTGGCAAGCATAAAATCAATGGACCAATGGTATTAAACCCTCCTACTTTATATCATGTTCAGATTGTGTTGAGTGAAGATTTAAATAAGACATTTGTGGTTGGTGAAAATCATAAAATGATCTCAAAAAATCTAATGTCTCCAACAATGTAAGGCTTGAAAAACTACCTCCAACTCGTGATGATGCATCGGGTATTTCCTCTCATGTGGCCTCAACTGCGGAGACCCGTATGCAACGAATCCTTCTCCCTGTATAAGAACTTCTCTGAGCCCTATAACTGATGCATCAACTAAAACATTATAACTCTTTCCCAGATCAAGAAAAACTAGTATTGGTGCTAAATTCTACCTTATGTTCATCTCTTGGAAGGCTGAATTACAAGAATCTATCCACCGATACTTTTCACCCTACTAAGCTAGGCCTGTCAGTGATGTTGTTAAGCATGGAAAGTCCTGTAAAAAGTGCCTATAGTGACCAAACAACTGCAAAAAACTATGTACCTCAAAGACATTATTTGTCTTATCTAAGAAACATACTGCTCTAATTTTCTATGGGTCTAATGAAACTCTTGTCTCTATGATTACATGACCCATGAATGGAATTTTGTCAATCCAAATGTGGAATTGTTTTAGAGTTTAGCATATAACTGATGCACTATTAGTGTACTCAAAACTATCTCAAGATGGGTAGCATGGTAGTGTTGAGTATGAGAGTACACCAAGATATCTTATATGAAAAAAAACAACAAAAGAATCCTAGTATGGATGAAATACTCAGTTCATCAGTTCCATATAAACTGAAAGAAGGTTTATGAGACCGAATGACATAACCACTTACTCATATAGACCACACCTGCTTCGAAAGGCTATCAGATATATATATATGGTCTAATGTGCAACTGGTGATAATTTGACTTCATGTTAATCTTCGAGAACACCCAGGCTCTTAGAAGATGATCAAAGAGATCATAAATCATCGTAAAAGGATATCAGTTATTGACTGTCAACTGGTTCAGTTTATGATAATCCACACAACAACTGACGGTACCATACACCTTCTTCACAAATAGGAATGGCGAACCCCATTAAGATGTTTTGGGTCAGATGAATCCCTATTATCATAAATCATCTAAATACTTCATGAGGTCATGTAACTCTGGGATAGATATCCAATAAGGAGGAATGGACACTTGTTCTACTACTGGTACAAGAAGAGTAGAAAATTCTACCTCTCAATTCGTATGAAAACCTAAAAATTCTTCTGGAAAGACATCCCTGAAACGATCCATCATGAGAGGAAAGTCCTTCTGTGTTGTCCTCTGGTCATCAAAGTATAGACTAGTAATCTAGGCTATATGTCCTCCCAACCCATGATGCTCTGGTCCCACTAATCTTGATTGGACATCCCATTCTCCCTTATGTAGAAACAAATTACCCTATGGTGATGTAAAACTAACTCTACGATGATAGCAGTCGAAAACAGCCTGTTAGGGAACCAAAAAGTCCATTCTGAGAATGACATCATAACATATCATCTCTAAGATATAGTCAACCCATAAGAAGTGACACACACTGAACTCAAGAGGAAACTTGTTGAACTAACGTACACAAGATTTTCTAGTCCCCAATGGAGTGTCTAGAGTCATGACATCAGTCGAAGTAAATGTAAAATCCAATATCTCTCCATAAAAAAACAGATATGAATATATGGGATGCCCATATATTGAAAAGAGAGGAAGATAAAACTGAGGAAACCAAAATCATACCTCTAACTATAGAGGGAATCAGATCCTTCTCTTGCTGGGTCTGCTCCACTACAAAATTCTGACCTGCCCCATGGGCATGCGACCTTACCTAACCACACAAAGATGATCCACCTTGTTGTTGCTGAAATCCTCATGTCTCGATACCACGACCATGACCTCCAATTTAGCGTCGAAGGCCAGATGAACTCTAGTTCCCAGAATGATGAGTAAATGGTGGTCCTACTCCTAAATGAGGAGTCATTAAAGAACCACTGTCACCAGCTACTATTGAGAAAAACTGACATAAATGCTGATGGTGACCCATGTTGTTGCAAAATATGAACTCAACTAGGTCTCTCGGGAAATGTGGCCTCATATTCCAGCTCTTCCCACAATTGTATCATAATGACTAGCTACATGAATGTGTGTCCCACCTACTCAGATCTTTACATGATGACTCTCTTCAGCACTTCTTATTATCAGTCGAAGAATCAAAAACCTTGGATGTTGATCCTCCCTGGCCCACAGCTCCCAAATCCCATAGGTTGCACTCTGTGATCAATACCTAGTTAACTATTGATGATATAGTCATTAATGTGAAGATATTCACCTAAGATCAGATGAAATTCCTGAGCCAATCCTTAAACATCTGCGCTAGAAATAAATCATCACCCCTAGAATGGGCGTGAAATGATTCATCTTTGTAAATAGTGTTGAATACTCTATGACTAAAAGTGTTCCCTATTCCAGACTCATGAACTATCAGGCTTTAATAGACATCAAAGTCGCCAGGTATAAGTAGTTATAGATTGTATGCTGTAACAAATCCCAAGACATAACTGTATAACATCCCATCAGTGATATCACATCCCAATATATCTTGGAGGAATCTTGAAGAATTCATTTAGAGAGATTCACCATCATTTCTAGAAGAGTCTCTAGATTTTCGAAGATAGATAGCATGCATTCTGACCATCAATTTTCAGCCTGATGACCTCCATCCCCTGAGAAAGTGGGAGGATGATGTTTTTGAAAACCACGCGTCAAATATATCGTATAAGGGGCATGATGCGGAGCACTTTGGAGAGTCTACACAAACCACATGAAGGCTTCCCAAAACTGTGCATTGGTTCCTATATCTAGGATAACAGATAGTGCCAAGATGGGCATGACGGGGGGATCCCTTTGTTGTCCATAATCTACCATGTTCAGAATCTGATCATTTACCTGTATCTGGCGTACAAATAAAAGACATTTTGGTGGAATGAATCTACATGGTCAAGAACAAACCATAGTTCAAGATTATCAAAGAGTAAAACTTATACATCCATCAAAGTAATAAGAGACGGAAATCATTTAGTTTTTTTAAAAAAAACATAGATACACGATGTGTATAACCCCTATATGGTGTATTCCCCTTAAGATTTTACATGGGCAAGTACTTTTGCAATCCCAATTCATGTAACATCCCTATACACACGATGAGTTCCTCCCACATACACAATGTGTACATTAACATTCTTCCTCTAAAGGAGTTACCCTACATGACCAAACTACACAATTCACTTAGAATAAGACTACACGATGTGTTTGTTCCAGACACGGCGTGTACTAGAAGGAATCCACGGACCCATGTCATTTGTCACACGACCTGTTACCCAGTCGAATCCACATGGTGTGTTCAACAATGACATAATGTGTACTACATGATTTTCATCCACCTATGTTGTTAGTCACATGGCCCGATACATGGTTCTACAACACATCGTGTACATTATGAACATGACATGTTCCATAAAGGATTTCCCAACCAGGTGTGTCTTCCCACATAGTCGGTCACATGGTTATAGAATACACGTCATGTACATATAGTACACATCATGTACTTAATAAAAATATTTCCTTCCAAAATAGTAGGATACATGGCCTGTATTCCTCAATACACACCGTTTATTATGGGTTTTTCTAGACAGTAAGTCTTAAAAAATACTCTAAAACCCAAAAAACATTGAAAAAATGTTTAAATTGAAAAATTACGATCCATAAGGGCCCATTATACCCGTGAATCAAATCTGAGAATCATATTCATGTCACATAACAAGTATAATAGTGCATGCCAATAGATGATCCACCAAATTCTAGTCCATGAGGGCTCCTAACACCTCATGGAACAAAGCTTCGCATTCATTAAAATAAAACCATACACAATTATTAATACATAATAAAATAGTACGTATTATATCATGGAATATATCACAACAACATGCATATCTAGAAGAACATCTATCAAAACAACATGAAATCGTTAAATCACCCTAAATGGCATGAAAAGAATGCATGAAATGCGATCTCTAAAAAGTCCCCATATGTTTCATGAGATATCATACCCTCATCTCACCGAGATGCAACAGAAATAGAACCTCAATAACATCAATCATGACAACAAAAAACATGTGAATCACCCGACAGTGAAATCAAATCAATTGTAATAATTGAAAAAATAGAAAATGGAAATAATTAAGGCATATACACTTTTCCATGTACACTGGTAAGCTTCTCCAAGGAACAACAAATTTACAACTACCTATTCCTTCATATATCTGTCTATAGGCTCCAAATAGTATGTAAAATATGAAATCAATCCCTTTTATACAACTTGGTAACATCCCAGTTCTAGGTGCCGCCCAAAGGTTCCCTATACTTGATTGTTCACATGGTATCATGAGAATTTCCCCGAATGCTAGAGTCTACCATCTATGAGCATGAGCCTTGGATGTGATTGTGCGGAAACTATAACCTCATTGGCAGAGTAACACAATAAAATAACAATAAAACAGAAGAATAGAAATAGTAATACAATACAATAGGCAATCAATAGAATACTAAAGTTAAATAAACAACTGGAGCACATATATAAATGATGCATGCAACATATGTCTAGTAGAGAATCCAAACAAGTCACAATGCTGGAATATTGTAATAAACCAAGGAAAAAGAAAAAAATAAACTCCTGCATCATCACAAGCCTCAGCATGGTCCATTGCTCTCTATCTGAAAAACAATCAATTACCTAAAGTTGATTGGCACTTTCCTTTATCTATACCTGCAACAATATAATATATTTCGGGCCAAAAGCATGAACCAAACAAGGGGTGAGATGAATCCCATTAGGAAACCACCCAATTATCTCTGCCTAACTGTCAGTGAATATATATAAAAGGCAAAGATGAAAAATGAAGTAATAAATAATGAAGTACTCAAAAGTAAATATTCCTATATTTTCATCTACATTCATTTTAATTTATTAATTATTCAACCAACCCTTCACATGTAACCATCCTGGAATGTTCTCACAGCCTAACCCATTTGGTTCAACTAATCATTTAACAATAATGATATAATGAACATTTTAGATAGATCACACAGTCAAACCCCTTAGGTCTCATGAACACAAAGACTCTTTGTGGATGCACTCCCCATCAATTTCCCCTATAGTATTTTATTGATAAACTAAATACTCTCTAAGGAAGAACTCAACTTCAATTCTCCATGTAGTCTCATAACGATAACTATAGACACTCTAATGGAGCACCCAATATAAATTCCCCATATGGAATTGCAGTGTGAAATGTTCAACAAACACTCTAGGGAAGCCCTCAACGTCAATTCCCCTTATGGTCTCACTACACCAGATTCCCACATCCCTTTGTAAAGCAATCTTGCACAAACGATATTCAACATCTAAAGTAAGTCAAAAACATTACATGGATTAATAAATACAAAGCATAATACATGCATTGTTAAATAACATCAATCCATCCTTATAGCATTTGTCATGGAAAATAGAGTATCCTAACCAGAAATCCTAGACCCCGTGGACAATATCAGATCAAACATGGGAAAACAAATCCATATCATGTTAAATAATTCTTTTTGAAATCAAAAACATATACACATGAAAACAATCCATATAATTAATTTACATAGTCAAATTCCCTATACATGCAATATACAAAACTAGGTTTTTGGGAACTTTATACACATATTACTCAAATAAAATAAAATTAAGGGAAAAAACACCTACCTCGATGTTGTACAATCGATTTATTTGAACCTTTTCCTTTTAATCGACCAATGACACCATAAATATACAAGAACTTCAAAAATGATCATCCTTGAAAAAATCAGGAATGAGGACAAAAAAATAAGAGATTCTATAGAAGAATTAAGAACTCATTGTTGAGATTCCATCACATTCGACAATGTTCGATTTGGTGAATAGATGACCAAATAGGGGCTTGGAGAAGAATCTATGATATTAATTGCTCCTGGACTAGAGGGAGCCAAAAAATAAGTTTCTGTAAGAGAGACACGACTCCGGTCCGATATTTAAATTGAGGATAAAAATACATGGCATGTTACTTAAGGATACACTTCATGTATATGCTTTTACTAAGACTGACTTACGTGGATCTTCCACATTGTCACATGGCCGTGTATGATGTCGTAAGATGGCCAAACATTGCCTGGACTCAGTGCCAGAGTAAATTGTGTGTACAAGGAAGTACTTTTCATGTACTCGTAAAATTTTCAATCTTCCATTTTTCTTTAAAAAAACATGAAAACGAGACCCATACCTTAAAAATAAGATTCGGGTTATTAAAATAGGGAGCCACACGTGATTTCATAAATCATCACCTGGCATAGAAATTTTTCATGTGGGTCTTCTCTAGGTGTTATATATGGTATCATATTTTTATTTTTTTTATAATAGTTGGATGTGGTATATAAATATTAAATTATTTGAAAAATTTATTATAAATTTGGAATATTCATCATAAAAAACTATAAATATAAAAGAAAATGTTAATAGGTTATTGGGATTATTGTTTGACATTATACTGTTATAGTTCATATTTTAATAATGTATAATGTAATATAATATTATATATTGTTTTACACTTTTATGGGAGTTGAAAACAGTGGGAAATCAAGCATCACACATGTCATCTAAGAATACATGACATGTTAATGTCTAAATATTAACGGAATATGTTTTTGAAAAAAAAATTTAAATAATTTTTTCGGAAATAAACAATAATTATTAAGAGTAGGTTTTGGAAATATAATTTTTTTAATTAAAAACCATTATTAAAATAAATTTTAATTTCTATAATTATTTATTATAGTCAGTTAAATTAATTAATCCTAGAGGTGTTTTTTTTCACAAGTTACATCATCGATGTTATAATTTTGATGTTAATCCCATGTTGAAGGTGATAGTTTTGTGGTGGGTACATAGGAGAATAAAATAATTTAAGAACTTATGATTATCCAAGAAATTAGATTTTAGAGGAAGAATGTATTATTATGATGGTGATGGGGTCATTTCACGAATTGAAATTTATATTAAGAATTTTAGTGGTTGAACACTTCAAGGAGATATTTTTTTCTGTGTAATGGGCACAATTGGGGGTTCATGAGCTTACAGATGTATCAGATAAAGAACTAGGATACGATCTATGATACATTATTATCCCTTCCATGATCATTCCTCGACCATAAGATAATCATCTATGGAAATTCATTACATATTGACCCCATATGTCTGGTTCGTTTATTTCAATGAAGGGAACTGGGCATGAGGTTCTACACCATGAATGAGAGATATATAACCTCCTCCCCAAAGGATAAGATCTCCACAGAGTGAATATTTTTCACAAAGGGCCACTTCACACAATGACACTCTAGGCCGAGTAATGAATGAGGTATATATGTTTTTTAGAAGGATGGGTGTTCAATATTGGTTGTTGACACCACTTAGAATTTAGGTTGAGAAAACATAGGGGATATCCATTTTGAGGATTGAAACTAGATATATTCCCTCATTTAAATCCCATTGGAGATGTTCAATTCGAAGAATTTCATTGAATTGTTTTCTATATATTTACCATATATTCTATTATTTATGAGATTATCTTGTATCAATTAATTTTTATTTAATTTTCCTTGTGATTATTGACAGGGATAATATTTTAATGACTTATTATATTCCATTAAATTATTTTTATGCTTATAATTTATTATTTTGAGCTTACGTTCACCAGTATTGGATTTATGGTGTGTTTTATACTAAATTATTAAAATTTATTAACTCTGTAATTTAAAAAAAAATTAAAATATTATTTATTTTTAGCATAAATTTTATAATATTTATCCAATTAGATATATTAATATTTAGGATTAATTGTTTTTTGTTCATAATATTTATCTTTTAGACCATATACTAATTTGAATATATAGAGGCCCAAAAAATCAATAAATTTGTAAACATTTCATGAAAATAAAGGTGACCAAGAATCAAGAAATGAAGCATAAATCAGGATATACACCTCCAATTGAGGTTATTCTAGATGTATATTAAAAATAACTCACAATATCATTTTGAAACTAAATTTCATTGTGTTAGTCATCCATTAAGGATACAATTGAACACTCAACATTGATGAGTGATTTATGAATTACTCTTACAGAATAAAATCTCGATGTAATTTCACTATAACGTCTCTTAAATGTGAAGGATAGAGGTGAAATTTTAATGTCAAAATCGATACCTATTTTGATATTCTTTATAGAATAATACATCATTTAATTCATAAAAAACATGTGTATTCTACATGAAAACATATTAAAGATATATTATTCAACTATTAACGACCCATTATGTCCCGAAACACATTAATTCTCATTTATAACACCTAAAAGTCTCATAGAATATTATAAATAGTATTCAAGGGGATTATTAAAGAAGACATTAATTAATGAGGAGTGATTTGAAAAATGGATGTGGAATTAAGATTTCACATTATATTTCATTCTATTGTGGTTTTCTTTTCCCATGTAATGCATACGTATTTAATATTAAAGAGTGTCCATTTTATTATTACATTCTTATTTATTTTAAAACACTAATATCATTCTCTCTCTCTTCCATACGTCCATAGTGGTATTATTTCACATTACAATGGAATGTGACTATGCTGAGGATTGGCCTCGTAGGAGGTTTCACACTATTCATTGTAATTACTGTACAATTCAACATTTTTTTATTATATTTGTGGTGGATTCAAGAGTATTGGTCATCTGTGACACTCATCCGCCATGAAAATATTTTCAATTCCATTTATTTTCTTCAATTCATTACTTTTATATCAATAATATCATGAAAACTATTCATACAGCAGAGATGGGGTTTCCATTAGGGATGAAACGACATATGGGGGAGCCGAGACTTCTTGTAATTTCGTTCTCAATTGAAGAGTTAACCTAATTGACTACTTGAGGAGTTTTTGTTTAGTGTCACAGAGGTATGAAAAATTCTCATACTCAATAAATCAATAAAACATAATTTTTTAATGATGTTCCATCAATACTAATTATCATAGTGAATTTAATCAAAAAATAAATAATTAATGAACCAACCTTATGAAACCATGAACGAAGTCCTTTATTTCTGAACCTCATTCTACATTGCATCAGTGTGTAATGATAGTGTTATTCTATTGCATTTAATTATTTTCCAAAAAACTCAAAATCCTTGTTTTAAATAAATATTAAAAAACAAAAAATAATTAGATTTGGTGAAATAAAATTCAGTTATTGAACTTGCTATGATCCTTCTCATCTGAGATAACGCAGGATAGCCATAGTTCTACATTAGAAAGAAAAATTCTATTATCAAACATTCTATCAGTCATGCAGTAAAGATCATGTTGTTTCTAGGGGTGAAAATAGTCATTCTGATCACTTTTTCTAAATTCACATTTTTATAATATTTTTCATTGTTTTCTTTATTAAAAATATTTTGAAACACCTAATTTCATTGATTTCTTCAATTTCATATTTTTATGAGTTGGTAGATTACTCTAATGAGCAATATAAGAAAAAACAGAAACAACAAGACGATTATAATATATCTCAGATACAAGTACATACATAAATCATAGAACAATTGATGAGAAAATCTGAAATATGATATGAGGATGTCAATGGATTGAAAGAGAAATCCTAATTGAAGCAAGAGAAAGAACCTTAGGTACTGGTGGAATAAATTTCACAACCAATAATTGATATTTAATAACCCAGAGTGTTAAAATTTGAGGTACCTAATGATTAATTCAACCTCACTAAACCATTGTTAGAGGAGATATATAAAAGATAACTTTTTATACATTTTAAAATTAGAGATCATATAAATTTTGATAAATTTTACTGAAAATATATAACAACCCTAATCATTATTACACATTAATTATTGATTTATTACATAAATGTGTAGTTAATAAAATCCAAAAAATCATGATTTCTAATGTCTGTGGTTTTTTTTCATTTCAAAAAAAATGAAAACATGCAATACAAAACAAAATTCATCACTTCCTTAACATAATTATAATATTACAATGAACATAAAACTACATGTTTATACCTGAGAAAAAACAATAAAAATGGTTGATATATAAAGATTGACAAGGGAATAAACATGTAATAACACAAAGAACCTGTTAAATGTTATAAAAAAATCATTTCAATAGGTTTTAGAAATATTATGAATCATAAACATGCATAATGAGACATGATATAACATGGATATCATAAAAGGAAACATGGAAAATTTGGCCACAAAATAAATCACTAAATCAAAAACATCGGCAAAGGATAAAATTCCATGACTTTTAGTGGAAAATGTCATAAATGTAAATCATGTAGGGTATTGTACCAACATGATGTATCATGATACTATACGTAACACATATAATTCATGCGCTATCTAGGTGAATCCATCACAATAATTTCATTCTCATTCTTAAGTGTGCCACATAGATCATATAAGACAGATTCATTTGTTATCTTAATTTGTTCCATGATTAAAGAGTGTGTAATACATACATCTATGTCCCTAATAAATATGTATATATCAATATAAAAAAAATAACATTTATAGGAAATTTGTATTGTATTCGTTACCTAATATGTTTGGAATAGAAGATCTTGGGGATATTTTGGTAGAACAACAACGTCATTTAGTTATTCATAAAAATGGTTTAAAGAGAAATACTGGGGTATCAAATAACATAAACATAAAATGGTCAGTAATAGAAACATATATAATCATATCCCATTTTATAAATTTTAATTAGATGGAGTATGGTAATAATGAAACATGAATATATGAAATAATAAAAAATAATTTTCAGCATGGTAACAGGTGTATAAAAATTATCAGGGGAGGATTAATGAGAATTAGAGGGTGACACCATCTTTTGATCATCTATTTAAAAGTATGGGGGATATTAATGAATATAACCCATCATGGTCAAACTAAAATTAAAATACATAACATAAAATGGGATACTTGAATAAAAAGTTAATATTAAATCCAATATTTTATTGGATTTTTAATTTTTAATATAAAGGTCAAAATGCTAGGTGATAAATAGAATCTCATTAAAATAAATTCAATTGAATGTTAATATTAACCAAAAACCCATTTATTATTCAATAATAATTTATAATGTTATAATAAAAGGATAGAAATATATTTATTATTTTGGAAAAAATAATATACATATTCTTATTTATATAATCTTGATATATATACCTTTAATTCACCAATGTAATCCCAATGTGTTAGGTGTGTGATGGAAGTGAATTCATGGGGTTGTTCAATGAACATGATTTGGGTCTTGATCTTGATGAGATTGAATAACTTTCAAAAATAGTTTTTCTCAAGATAATTTTTCTTGATCTTATATTGGGATTGGTCTAGGGGAAATCCCAGAAATGATACCTCTCTCAGAAGATCTGAAAAATTTGATTCATGTTGTACGATCCAACATGTTGAGGAAATCTCTTCCTTTATCTATGGAAATTTAATTTATTATAACCCTATATTTATACTATTCATGTTATCACTATTAAATGACTATATTATCAAGGAAAATGGTACCTAACATTAATTTAAATACAATTGGATATAATAAAATAAAATAAGTACATGTGTCTTATATAACTATATGATATTTAATTAACTCAAAAGGGGAATTTTATTCATAATTTTTTGGGTCGTTACAATCTACCCCCAATTAAAAAAGTTTAAACTCCCAATTTTCATTATACATACTATAAAATACGAGGGTTAGTATTCTTCATCACCTACTCATTTTCCTAATTTTCTTATTCAATCATTGGTTTCTCTAGAACACTTTGATGTGGGACATTGTGTAATTTCATAGTAAATTTTCACTACATTCAATGATATTCAACAAATTCTTCTCATAGAAATGATCATTCTATAATGGCATGACCTATGTATTGAGACATGTGAGGGGTCTAGTATTTACTTTATCATAAGGGATACATGTAATATATCACATACCTGAGGTAGTTTTTGTGGGAGTGGTAGTTGATATGACGCCTCTCTAATGCAATCAAGGATCTCAAAAGGACTGATTTACCATTGACTAAGATTTCACGTCTTGCAAAATCACATCTCATTCTTCTTTTGAAATTTTCTGTTGAATTTCACATCCAAAAAATCAAAATCAAGTTCATATCAATGATTGTCAGCACAACTCTTCTACCGAGTCTAATAATCCATGATGGGTCACTGGTTATTCATAACCTTATCCACCATTTATTTTAAAATTTTAGGACCTATATGTTTTTTATCCACAATATCAACCCTAATATGTAGTGTTTCTACAACCCTTATTAAAAAGGGCTTCATAGGGAGTTATTTGAAATATTTAGTAGAGACATTTTGTTGTAAGATAAATCGACCAAAAGAATATCATAGTCTCATCCCCCATTGAAGTCAATTGAGCATGATCTAAACATTTAATCATGTGTTTAGATCATCTAATCATATTTTCCATCATCATATAGTTTATAACCTATACTAATGTTTATTATAGTTTCTAGAGAAATTTAGATAATTTAAAAAACTTATAGGTTAATCTTCGATATTGATCTGACAGAATTGATTGTGGTTTTTCATATCACCTTACCACTTTTATGATGTATATATTCGCATGTTGATCTAGTGTAAATCCTATAAAATAGAAATTATATGTACTATCTTTATAATATGATCCACATCAACCCAAAACTAATTGTGAATATTCAATTTCATTGGATGTCAGGTGAAACATTCTATGGTGAGGTTTACCCATTTCCATGATGGTTGGGTAATATATTCATCATCCCCTTATAATTATTTATTTATGATTTCAATTTAATTCACACTAACTACCTTTATATATATTTAGAGACCTCATTCATCATGTTTTCCAAACAATTGTTCTCTCATAGATCTTGATACATATCTATGTTTCCTGGGTTAGTGGAGAGAGTCGATCTATGTGTGTCACCCAATAGTCACTTATTTATCTCAAGAATTGATGGAACACATAGTCTTGACCCAAATCTCACAGTTCATTATTGATTAATATAGAACTACGAGGAAATAAATTTTCTTATATTTTTCACATATATTTTAATTCCTATATATTCATTCTTAGAATCCTTTTACCTTTTAGTCTGAGATGGTTGGTAAATCATTTGTGAAATGATTGATTATTCTTATAACATTATGATTATGATTTTTATCATTTCCAAATATAACATGATATGATCCCAATAAATTCTCATCAATGATAGAATTAGGGGTTTATTTATTCATAGAGCATATTCCACCTTATTTTCCTTTCTAAAATGGTAGTGTATTGAGCAGTATAAATCCTTGATGAGATCTAACCATATTTGCATCACATATTAATAGCTTTATGTGTGAATTTATATTTGAGGTTCTTGTGATAATTATATATCTCACACTTATCACCATATAAATAACTTCACTATATTTTCAATGAAAATACCATAGGTTCACTCTCCATATCATTGGTAAGACAATATTTATCATAAAGATTTGATGAACTTGAATAATATGTTATAACATTTTAATTTATCATCAACAAACATCTCAATTCCATCTTCAAAGAATAATTTAATACTAAAAAATTTACTCTACTTGTGGGTAGTGTCAACATAGGTGCAGTGATGAGCCTCTTTTAACTCTATAAAACATTATTCACATTCATCATTCCAAGAAAACATTACTCCCTTCCATGTTAGATTGGTATGAGTGTTTGAATATCATGAGAAATTTATCAAAAATCAGTGATAATACCTAGCTAACCTAAGAAATATATTGATATATATAATAAACTTTTCCTCATCCATCCTATTACTTTTTTCATTAATGGATAAATAGATTGTGTAGTTCCTGTTAGGATTTTTCCAACTAATGTGGAATCCTTAAACAAGAACTCATAGTTGTTCTACTTATCATACTGATTATCCATTCGTTAGGGCTTTAGTAGTGTGTTCAAATTATTCTCATATTGTTCCTTGATTTTGTATTATATTAGGATATAACATATAAATAATACAACATATTTTTTGAGATAATATCTGAAAAATCTATTCATAATTTTATGGAGATTATAGAGTCTTGTACTTAACATTGCTAATTGAAAAATTAATCAATATTTGTAAGAGGATAATTTTTCTTTATCATGAACTTATTGAGATCCTGATAATAAATGAAAAGACACATAAACCAATCTTTTTTATGTTGAAGAGTGATTGTATACCCCATGGTAAAGTATTTTTCTATATAATCCCATTATCCAAATTCTCCATTAGTTATTTATTTAACACCTAAATTTCTATAGAAGTCATCATATAGCGTATTTGATATTGGAAATTCCCCAGGAGAAATCTTGATTGACAATTCAACATCCTTTTTAAATTGAAGACCAAACAATTACTCCAAAAACAGATCAGTGTATTCCCACATAATATGCATGTATTTGAGGATGATCCCTTCCTTAGAATCTGTTTTTTGATCAAGATACACAATCTCAAAGGGAAATAATATCCATGATTAATATGATGGTGTTAAATAAGATTCATCATCCTCCATGTACTTGTACAAAACTGGGGGTCGATTAAACATAAAAAAGATTGATTTCATTCACACGTCAATTTATGATGGCAATATACAGAGAATGCCAATCTATGCACATAATGACATAAAATTCCCCAAAGAAATTATGTTAAGGAGTTTTGGAATGTTCAACCAAGAAATTATGTTAATATAGTAGTTGTAAACATGGGTCGCATTAGTTGACCTACATTTCATTTTCCTAGAAATTTGTACATCATTGACTTCCGGTTTTGGTTTAATATTTATTCTAAACATTCATGAAATGTAGGGATGTGTTGAACCAGAATCAAAAAGTATGTTCTCTTTTCGTCAATTAATAACTAGTGAACATATACCCACTTCAGTATCATGATTCACTTCAATGGTAGAGACAGAAAATTATCCCACTTGATTCCTTGGAGGTTTTCAGTTTCTACTGAAAATCCTAGTTATACGAGATTGGTTTTCATAGTTCCAAAGTCCTTGGAATTTGTAGTAATGTAAAATGATTCTGAGGGTTTACTAGAGCATTCCTTTCCTTAATCGTATTACATGATTTCTAATGTCAGAAATTAATAACTTGGTTTCCTTCATTCCTACACCAAAATCATTTTTTCATCACCCTTTGGAAATTTTAGGGGTGCTTTTTTCCACACCACTAACAAGTGGGACACAGTAATTTATTATCACCATTATATTTCTTCACTGGATTTCTAAAATTAAACTACAATTTCTACTGCATATCCCCATTATAATGTTGATATTCATTGATCTCCATCTTGAATTTGAGGCAATATTAGAAAATTTAATCCTAGCCACCAACAAAATAATTTCCAAGGATTTTCATAGAATAATATTTATCCCACCAAAGAAGAGGACAACCATTCATTTTGGGGTTATGAAAAAATCAGAGGATTATCATAAATATATTAATAAGTTTTTCTCTTAAAAAACAATAGACACATCATCAGTTTTACTGAGTGTTAGAAATCCCAATCCATTTTAAGATAAAGTGGTCGAGGAAAAAATGTATTGAAAATACTTTTCCATTATCAAATCCACTATATCACTTAGAAAACATAAATTGTCGTTGTAGTCATGATGAATATCAGCCTCTAATCAGAGTCTCCCTCCAGATGATAAACTTTTAGAAGAACATTCTCTTGTTTAGAACATTGAAAGATGAAGAAGATCTTATCAATAGAGTTGATCCATTAATCCATGATTTAGTGATAATATGATCCATTAATAGTAGGTAGGATTTTTTTAATAATGCTCTTGATTATTTATTTTTCATTATTATTGTGGCTTTTGTGCTCCTTCGGATCCAAGATTCATTAAAGAACCTGAATTATGTGAGAGATTTTCATGAAGATTGTGTGATTCCTGCTCCCATCAAATTGAGTATTTCATTAGGGAGGTCCTCACATTTCTCATGGCATTAATTTTTGACTTGATTCCCCCAATTTATAACCATTTTCCAGAATAAAAAAAATTATGAATGATTATTTTAAATAGTTAGTCATATGAAGGGTAATCTAATGACATTGAATGGATAACATATAAATTTTACTTATGTCCTTGACATATGAGTTTCTATGATTAAATCTATTTTATCCTTGACATATTTCATTACATATATTATTATTTGAATTTTTTGTTCCCTTAATAATGTTTGAAAAGGATATTATAATTTTACCGCTGAATATCACCTAGGAGTGTCAAACGAGGTGCATAGTAAGACCCATTTTTTGTACCTGATTACCCCAAGCTTCACCCAGAACATCTTATTGGAGTTATTACTTATATTATAATCTCTACCGGAACTAAATACACTTGTATTTCCTAGATATGTATGTATTTTCATTACAAAAAAAAATATAATAACCAGAATTTAGAGGTAATTTATTATACTTAATATTATCCCAGAGGCTTTCCCTAGAGTTCTCTAATCCTTATACAAAAAATAAGTATACATCCCAATGATACCAACTATAAAAATATTTATGTTTGTTATACATCAATACATTATTTATTATATAATAGTATACTTAGAAAAACAAAAAATATTTAGAATTATATTGTTGTTTGGAATTAGGTACATTACATATCAACTTATAACATGGGATTCATAAAATTAATGATCAATTCAATGTCATGATCACAATATTCCTTCAAACAAAATATTGCAAAGGATATCCTAGATAAATAATTAATAAATGGTAGATATATAAATATTATTAAGGGAATAAATGGGGAAAAACATTAAAAATATCATACATGTTAGAAAATACACATATTAATTGGTAATAAAGTGTAGGAATCATAAACACTAACAATGTGACCTAATATATCATGTTAGCCATGAAGGAAACAAGGGAAATATGAAAAAATACAATATAGTAAATCATAAACAATGGTTAAGGTAAAAATGAGAAGACATCAAGGTGGAAAATATCCCATAATGGAATATGGTATAACCCTATACCAACATGACATATCAAAATAATAAAAATCACCTAATTCATTGGATTGCAATATGGGAGAAACCATAAAAATCAATTCATTCTCAAATGTAAGTGTGCTATATAGATCAAAATAAAAGGTTTCATTAATCATAATAATTTATTACACATTTAATGAGTGTGGAATACATACCTTTTAGTCCCCAATCAATAATTATATGTGAATAAAGGTGAATAACCGTGATAACAAATGTGTAAAGTATTACTAAACAATTGGTTTGGTATGGAAAATGATCAGGATATTTTTGTTGCAAAACAACATAAAATGGAGAATAATAAAAAAGGGATGAATATATATAATAGTGTATCTAATCACATAAAATTAAAATGAGGATTAATAGAGACATGGAGGAAGATATATGAAATTCTAAATTACAAATTGAGGGAATACGATAATGAAGAAACAAGAATAATGAAATGAATCCTAAATTTTTTCAAACAAGGTAATAGGTGTATGGAAATAATTATTAGAGGATTAATGAGAGTTAAAGTAGATATCATAATTTATAAAATAAATTAATATTAAGGTTAATTTGGAATAATACATCCCATCATTATCAATGTGGAATTTGGAATCATAACATAAAAGGGTCGATTGAATAACATGAGAAGAGGTAAATCCCATACAAAATATTTTCATAGTATGTACAAATGAGAGGGGATAAATAATTTCACATTAAATAATGTTCAATTGAATAGTAATCAAAAATGTTAAAAAATATAAATTATAAATAATTGTAATTAGGATAAAAGTTACAAATAATTTTTATAAATTGAAAGGATGTAAAGAAAGTGAGGATCCCTTACTTGAGTGTATAACTCCAAAGACTTGGGTGGGGATTAATGGTAGAATGGGGTGAAATGGGATGAATCTAATGTGTATATGGTAGAAATGGATGTTCTAAATGTAGTGTGAGTGAAGATAATTGAGATATTTTGTGAGATTATAAAGGAAAAGAATGTGTTTTCTTTATTAACTTTTTTTGGACTCTACAAAATATAATAACCAAAAACGTTTCCCATAAATTTTCCACATGGTTTCAAGATAATGGGTTTGTAATTTATTATTTTATAATATAAATGGACAAAATTAAAAAAAAACCCTTGGTAATGTGAAAGTGAGTTACATACTTAAATAAATTAATTTAAATTCCTATAATATATTATAAGTCTTGGAGGATTCATATAAGATTTAATAATTTAATAATGTAATCATGAAATTAAAATTTTTAAAGGTAAAACATATGTTTGAACATGGGTCCATTAATATTAATTATTACATATCATTTTTATCTTTATGATGTCATAAATGAAAAATTATATTTATATGGTATTTATTTTATACCAAAATATTTGACTCTCTAAAAAAATTATAAAAAATTAACTATTTGTTAATTCATGAAATTCATATTCGAAACCTAAAAATTATTTTATCTAAATAAATTTTTAAATATTTCAATTTTTATTATTAGAAAAATGGCTGGAATTTATTTAAAATCATGTGTTTTTGACAATAATAGTTTATAAACTCTAATAAAAATTAAATTTCCCCACAAAAAATATTTCATCATTTATATGTGAAAAATGCTAATTACCAATAATATTACATTAAATTAATTTATATTTATTTATTAAATTAATTAATATTATGAATAATTAAAATTTAATAATAACCAAAAGTACAATTTCATATTTAATTATCATTTATAATATAAAAATTATACGACGAATATATATTCATTATTATATAAAAATAATTTACATCTTCCTATTTATAGGGTCTTGATACCTATTCCTTTAATACACCTACATACTCTCTAAGAGTAAAGTGTTTGATTTTAGGGATTTTATGTGGCCATTCGTAAAATATCATTTAGGATTTTATCCTAATGAGGTTGAACATCTCTCAAAGACGATTTTGACCATTATTATATTGTAGGATCATGACACTGAATTGGTATAAGGGAAAAAAACTCAGTCCCCCTCATAAGCTCTAAAAAATAGGATTAATATAAAAAAATCCTATTTGATGAGGATATAATAACCTTTATCTGTGAGAAATTATTTTCTTAAAACCATATATTTATAATAAATATTTGATCACCATTCAGCTTATATATTATCACTATTAATCATACTGAATTGTCATTTTAGTCTAATTGGATGTTATAAAACAAAATAAGTTCATGATCTTTACGTAACCATTAGAAATTTAATTAAATATAAATGATAATTTTAATCATAACCATTTAGGATATACAAAATGGGTAGAATTTTAAATGATGCATAATCTCCTCATTACTTACAATGTAGAAGAGACTCTAACCTTGCATATCTATCTATTTTTGGATGATGAATATTTCACTATAATGGTTGATTTTGAAGAAATGATGGATGTTATTAACTATGAAACTCTATCCAATGAAGATAAACTAATTGAGGAACATTCAAATAAAGTGGATATTCAAGATGAAATAATTCATGGAGTTGACCCTTCAATTAGACCCATATATTAAAATTTCTTGATCCTAAATTTATTATCACTCCATAGTATTTTTATATTATCTAATTTTTGTCTCTCATTTTCCACGATAAAATATGATGAATAAGAGATACACATATCAAGGAACACATGGATATCCATGAAGAAATTGAATATTTCTTAGGAGGACTACAAGAAGATTTCGTTGTGGTATTTACATAATAAAAACATATAAAATATACAAATATAGAATGGGAGGATTTTAAAATTCATTCATCAAATTTAAATTTTTTCCATATTAAACTACATTTTAAATATCTAATTTAAACATTTAATGTAAAAAATCAATAGAAACCACATGATAGTAGAGTTAATGTTTCACTAGTTGCATCCAAAGGGGTGGTGGTCCCATATTTTTCTTAACCCTTCTATGTGGGTTATAGCTAATTGTGAATGGGAAGTCTCTATTTTACACCAAAAATATAATTTTACAAAACAAGAACAAAAAAGTGGGATCTGGTACAAAGATCCCTTATTGATTCAAAATGAATATTATCCAACAAACATCACATTATAGATAGCATCTGGTATTGTTCTACAAAGGTAGTTAAAATATGTTTCCCAAAAGGTGGATCATACCCATATTCATCCACTATGGGATTTTTACACCATTCAATATCAATCAAATTAATATATTTTTCTTTTTTATTTTTTTTAAGATTAATCCAACATGTATCCCACTGCCTCTTATCTTTTTGAGAATATATGAAATGATCATTATGCTTAATTTAGAAATATCCTATTCTATGTTCATATTGGTATAATGAAACCCTAATAGAGAAAGAGTAAAAAAGACTAAGCCTCATTATAGACGGAGTTCACTTTTTATGTTTATCATTTAAAGTCCCTATAATTTTTTCTCCAACAACCTGTTGAAGAATTGAATAGGAAATTACATACCAAAATTTGAATTTATACTCTAATCTACTTATCTAAGAGATTTGATTTTTTTAGGAATCATATGGTGAAATATTTTATATTTCAAGGTAAATTATACTAAATGAGTTAAATGGGTAATTGAATTCTTATGGTGATCCATGGATATTGAAATGGGGACTCAAAATTTTATGGAATTAATTGATTCTTGTAAATGGAATTTCCAAAAAAAATTGAAGTTTGAACTTCTAAAATTCACAAGAATTGATTTTTTATTATTAATCATGACTTTATTGAATGTACAAAACCGAAAATATCATTCCAAAATGTTTTTATATACCTTTTACTTCCTACATTTTCTTATGCATATTTTTGGAGTGATTGTGGGACGTTCCACCTCCCTGAACATTCATTTTAACTTCTCAAATACATGACTATTCAAAAAAACATTTAAAATGATTGAGTAATATTTTGATAGCAACATATCCTTAAATTACCACTAACACATCAATTCCTCTTTATAACATATAATAAACGAATTAATTTGTTAGTTATGATCTATTTATCAATCCATAATTATTATATTTCATCCCTCGTCTTATTATTTTTATTATATTTTAATATTTAATAGTATTTGTGAAGGTAATAATGGTATATGTGATGATTTATATTTTTTGACAAATTATAGGGTGATTAATATAGGAAAAAATTATGGTTTTTACATATTCATTATATTAAATTATTTCCCCCTATAATATAAAAATGGTGAAAATGACATAAAGAAGAAAAAATTTACGGGAATGGGTTGTGACTTCAAAAAACAAAAAAATCACCATTACTAGACGTATTATTATTATCAAATGTGGTGAGGTGGTATATTGTAGGTTTATTTATTTATAAATTTTTGAAAAATAAAAAATTTTAATGGGTTTTTTGAAATTGAAAAATAATATTAATGTTGAAAACAAATATTCAATGGGGTGAAAAAATCATCCATTATGCTTTTTATGATCATGAAATATTGTCTATGTTTTGGGAAAATGGGTATTCCTGCATAGAATGGGGGAATTTTATTACAATTTATATTTTGTTATGATAAAATCAATTATGATATATACCTCCCTATACGTCCTTGATTTTTAAATATCAATTCCCATTGACCTTAATATTTAGATACATTTGATCATTTAATGAAAGAGATCATGATATTATGTGACATTTTCCTTTATAAAGTAGAAAAATTAATTCCATTACAAAAAAAAATTGATAATGAAAATTTTATCATCATTTGAGGATAAATATTCGTGAATATCATAATACATGATGATAAAAAAGTTAGATAAATTATGTAATTCATGATTTCACATGTTTAATAATAATTAATTAAGGAACATGAATGAATGAGGAGATAGGTTCCACCATTTTACAAAAGGATAATTATATTAATTTAGTTGAAATATTCTTCAAATATTGATAAATTTAATTGATATTTAAGTTTATTTTTTAAAATTTCATTTCACATTTAAAATTGATTGATTTTATTACATTGGAATTTTAATATTATTAACATTGGTGCCCTCTGATTTTCAATGTTGAGATTTTATGCTTGATGAAAAGAATGGTTAATGTGTTAGAGAATTGTTAGATATAAAATATTCATCATTTTAATATTTATTTAAATTATTTAAACCCAAAAAATATATCATTTTTTGCTTAGTTGAATCAGTTTTGGATTTGTGTTGTGTTTTACTCTAATTTCTGAAAATTTCATATTTCTAAAAATTTAGAAGATTTTAGAAAATTATATATTTTGAAAATAAAATTTAAAATATTTATTCTAATTTTTTGGATCATATTATGGATGTATATATTAGTTTTTATAAACATTATATTACAGACCATGCTCAAACTCGAAGATATAGAGGCTCAAAAAAATCAATCAATTTAAAATAATTTATGGATGAAAGATTGGGCTAGACATTATTCAATGGTGTATAAATTCTGAAAACAATTTAAAATGGAAGTTATTTCTACTATATATGAAATATATATCATTACCACAATTCAATATTAATGGCCATTGAGTTATTCTAGAATTATATTTCCCATTTGACACTCAAAAATGAAGTGAAATTTATAAATCAATCAGCAAAAAATAAAATTCCAAATTAATTGGGATATAACATATTTACTAAAGGAAAATGGTGAAAATATTTTTATATAAAATGAGAAAAAAATTTTGAGAAACAATATAGAAGACTAATTTCAATGATTTGTCCAATACAAGGGGTTACCTGACACAAACATTTTATGTAACAATTCTGGATCAATGATATCAATCGTTGAAGACACATTATGTCTTGAAACACAATAATGGTCATTTATAATACCCTGAAGCCTCTTTTATTACAAATAATATGAATATTGGGATGGATTCATGAGTACTTTGATTGGTGATGGATTTTATGGATGATTTTTGTTAGTTTAGGATTTTAATTTATTTATTTTTTTCATTGTAAAACATGGACCTTTTTATCAATGTGTTACCATTTTATAATTACATACTTATTTCACATAAAACTGTAAAATTATTCTATATCAATAACATATTTCTTTTGTTATACATTTTTAAATTTTAATGGAAAGTGAGTAACTTTTGTCTTCGTGCTGGGAGATTTTTTTACAACATTATTTTCTATTGTGATTCAAATTAACATGTTTTTACTGTATTTATTGTGTATGTGAGAGTGTGGGACTGGTGTCTTAGTTTTCCACCATGAAATTTTTTCCAAATCCAATTCTATTTTTTATTCATTACTTTTCTATCCATTCACTTGGGAAAAAACTCCATAGTTTGGATGTGGGGTTTCCAAAATGGATGAAATGGCATATGTTGGTGCATAGTCCTTTAAAAATTTCATTCTTGGATGAGGTGTTATCTAATATTATTAGTATAAGAGGTGGATTTTTGTGCACTAATGTAATTCTAAAATATCATAGTCAATAAATTAGTATAAATTAATTTGTTAATTAAGACTCATGAAAAATATTAATATTTAATTTAAATAACAACTAAATAACAAGTTATCATGCATTATGCAACACTGGAAAAATAAGATTCAATTTGACCCTCATTATGTGTTTCATATACATGATAGGATAGTGTTATTTTATTTAATTACATTATTTTGTAAAAACACATAACCATTGTTTTCAAAAAATATAAGATAACTCCAAAGAATTCTATTATGCGAATTAGAAATTAGTTATTGGACCGACTATGACATTTTTCATGTCTAAAATCTATGGTCAGCCTTTTTACTACATTAGGAAAATAAAATAATATTTTCATATCCTATTATAGGTGTGTATCAATGAATGGGTAATTTCCTAGGTTCTATATAGTTATTTACATTATTATTTCTAAATTAAAATGTTTTTAAATATTTTTCATTTTGTTCATTATAAATAAAATTTAAAAGACACTCTCAATAATGTAATAGAATTAATATTATATTTCATGGGTAGATTATTAACATGTGTAACAGAATAAATAATAAACGAAAAAACAATTATATTATAATAGATATTATGTTCAATAATATAGATAATTCTAAGAAATATTGATGCAAAAATATGAAATAACAATTGAAAATGTTTATGAATTAATGGAGAAAACTGACCATGACCTAGAGAAATAAACTAAGGTAGTATTGGAAGAAATTTCACCACATATATTTGGAATTGAAAAACCCAAGTATGTAAATGATAAGGTACCAGAATATTCACTTCACCTCATTGATCCATTGTGGGAGTACATAGATGAATGATCATTTTTTTCTAGCCTACCAGATGGACGTCATGTAAATGTGGATAAAATATGATTAAAAGTGTATAAATTAAAATGGAATATGATATCATTATTATATTAAATGTACAAGATACCCCACCATTACATGTATATATATCACTTAAAGAATTATCCGATAAATTTGTGGAATTTGAATAATAGATGGATTATCCTGACTACTTGCCACCATTCTAAAATATCGAAAATAAGTGGCATTTTAAATTTATGACGAGATACAAGGTGATCCAATTAAGGAATTTAACGCTTTTATTAACACTTTATCATCCAATTTCATTGAAAATTAATTGAGTATCACTCCCTACTATATTGATTTCAGATATTTTGTTGGCTCCTATTTTACTAATTTTGAAACGATAAAAAATAATATTCAATTGTTGAGGGAAAAATGGATTGCCCTGAATATATTGAATATTTAGTGTAAGGAGTTAAATAAGAGATCCCAATGTATTTTCATAAAGTACATGAAAATAAAATTCCTATATTGATAGTGATTATTAGGAAATTTATTATTTAAATTTATATTCATTCCATATATATTTACATTATAAATCACTCTCAGATTACACATTTCACCCATGAAAAAAAGAGAAACCAATAGATTGTTATAATTTGGCTATATTGGTAACAACTAAAAAGGATAAGGTTAAATAAACATTCCTACTCGACCATGAATGTTGTTCCTGGTTTTGAAGGGGGGACCGTGTTACTCTAAACATGGATTCCTCTTAAATAAGAAGTAAAATATAAGAGCTTTAAAGAGAAGAATGTGTTAGTTCAAGTCCAAGGAGCTCAATCCACCATCAAATTTTGGATAGCAGGTGGTACAACCCGATGGAGGTAGTAAAAATTCTAGGCCCGCATGGGGGATCAAAACATGATGTTCCCATACATTCTTTATTTACTTTAATCTTTAATCTTATTAATTTATATATTTATTTCATTATTTAGGATTATTCCAATAATATTCCCACTCTATATTATCTTTTTGATATTAAATTACATGTCCTATATGATCAATTGAGATATTGTCTTTTATACATCATTATAGAACAAGTATTCTGTAACATATAATTATTAAATAGTAATAAGAGTCCTTGAAAAGGTGGTCAACATTTTATATTTACCTTTTAAACACACAAAATTTTTATCTCTAATATTACATTAGAGAATAAAAGATGACATTTCATACTAGTATTTTAATTTATACACTATATTATTTAACTTTCAGATATTAGTTTCATTGAAATCATGTGGTTACATATTTTAGATTTCATAGTTAATGATATTGAAGGATTAAAATTTAAAATTGAATAAATAATGTGAATACTGAAAATTTAAATGAGGACTCATAGTTTTATGGGATTATTTGATTCATGTAAATGAAATTTCTGTAATGTTTTTAGGAATTGAGTTTTTGCAATTCAGGTGAATTTAATTTTTCATTATTAGTCTTACCTTCATTGTTTGCCCAAAATCATAATTCTCATTCTCAGAAATATTTCTATACCATGTACTTCAAAATTTTTCATGAGAATATTTCCCGAGTGATCATGGGAGATGCCACCTACTTGAACATTCAGATGAACTTTTCAAATATATAACTATTCAAAAAAAAACAATTTCAATGATTATTGAATATTTTGATAGAAATCTTCTTCTTAAAGGACCACCGTTACATAAATTCTTCGTTATCCCATAGAAAACATCACTAACCTTTGGATGGATGATCTAGGTTTCAAGATATTTTTTTCCATTCCTACCCTCCTCTTAGTATTTCTAGGATTTTTTTTATTTGTGGGGGTAATGGGGATAAAGGTACATTGGATGATTTAAATTGTATGGAAGAAGTTTGGGGGGTTCATATTGTGAGAATAATTTAATTTTATTGATTTATTCACAATTCTCAATTTTTTCCATCCACTAATATAATATAAAATGAAAATGAAAAATAAACTAAAATAATAGAAAATTATGTTCTAAGTTGAAAAAAATCCATTATTAGACCTATGATTTTTATCATACATGGTTAGGTGGCGCATTAAAGTATTATTTTATTAAAAAAATTCAACATAAATGTTTTTTGAAAAAGAAAGTATGTGTAAATGTATTGAAAACATTAAAGGGGGTGCACAAATAATTCATTGTGCTTTATTTGATCGTGGAAATTATCATGAGTTTTTTGAAAATTGTAGAAACTAAATTGAAGGGGAGAATTTCATTAAACATATATTTTTTATATCATCAATTGTATGTAATATATAAATATCATCCTTTTATATTAAATTTCAATCAACAATCCCAAACAACTTTAAAACGTAAAGTCATGTAGCCTTTAATGAAATCCCCCATGATTATGTATGATTTTTTTTAAAATGTGGAGAATGTTGTTCCTTTACAATACTATAGAAAAATATTTTTTTTATTATATGAGAAATGATATACTTGAATCGAATCATGAGTTATGAGAAAAATGATTTACATGTTACGTGAGTCATGATTTGGCATAATTAATAATAATAAATTTTTGAACTTTAATTACTAATAATAGAAGAAACACTATTTTAAAATGGAAAAACTAAAATTTTTTAGTTGATTATTTATATAAAAAATAAGTAATTAAATTTATATTTTATGTGGATTTTTGAGAATTAGGGTTCACATAGAAAATCATTTTATTTTATTTGTTGGGAATTTAAATTTTTGTAACATTGGATCCTATAATTTTCAATGTTAATATTTTATTATTGAGTAAATGAATAGATTATGTGTGGGGTAATTGATAAATATAATATTTTCATAAATTTTCTGATTTATTTTTATTATATAAACCCTACCATTTTATCAATTAGATCTTATTTGTGTCTGTTCGGGATTTGTAGTTTGTTTTATAGTAAAATGTGAAAGTTTCATTATTCTAAAATTTTACCAAATTTTATCCCCTTTTATATTTTTAATTTTTACTTTTACAATATTGATCTCATTTTCTTGAATTTTTTAAGAATTATTTTATTTGTGTTATTTAACATTCTCTTCTACACCATTAGATAATCCAAACCTATAGTGGACCAAAATATCAATCAATTTAAAATATGTTCTAGAGGACAGAGCAAAACCCACCTCGTAATTGAGGCATAAATTTAAAATCACAATTTCTATTGAGGTGATTTCTAAAATAAATAAAAGAATATTTTTATAAACTTTTATAAAATTTTCATTGTTTAATTTAAATAATTTCATGATAATTTTACCCTTAACATTGAAGGAAGGTTTTCAAATCATTTGGAAAGAATAAAATATCAATAAAATTGGGAAATAACATATAGTATATTTATAGTATATAGATGATATTTTTAATTGAAATAACCAAATATTTTAAGAGAAACATTGTAGAAGTCAATGTTTATTGATTCAACGAAAACAAGGGGATACCAAACACAATATTTTAAAGTATAGATTTTGGAACTGAATTTCTAACCATTGAAGACCCATTATATCCCATTACACATTAATGATGAGTCACAACATGTTTTGAAATTCCCATAAATTGTTTGTTTTGGATATCACAAATCACACATATCCTAATCACATATATTGTTTATCATATAGATTTTTTACAATCACAATCACAAACATTGTTTTTCATATATGTTGTATTCTTATCATAATCATGTTTGTTGTTTTACAAGGTAGCCAGATATATTATTATAGAAATGAAATCACATATATTATTATCATGGAAGATATTGTTGTTAAAATCATATTTGTTTTTATTTTCCACTGTAACCAAATTTATTTCCATCACCTATATCGTACACAGGTCATGAATCGTAACCACATGCATTATAACCATGTTATTTATTGCATCATAATCATTCATCATCACCAAGTTATGTATTATATCAGAGTCATGAATCATAACCATGTTATGTATCATACACTTATTAGGCATTGTACACAAGCATCATAACCTGTATAAATATATTATATCATAACCATGATAATAATCGTAATTGGGTTATAAAGTGTAGTTATGATATACAGTGTTATCCAGATAAACCAAGTAACAATGTTATGTATTGTAATTTTTAAGGGAATTACAACCTTATCATAACATAAATGATTATTTCATGTTACTCATACTCATTGTTTCATAATTTAGTACTTAATACTTTCTAACTAAAATGATGTCATTGATTCGGTTATTTTCCATTCAATATAATGTCGTGTATTTTGTTTTTTTACCATTGTAATGCAATGGGTTGAATTCCCTATGTGTTTTTTAGAGAAATATGACCGTTGGAACCTATGGCCTATAAATAGGTTGTTATTAGAGACATAATTTACAAATTTTTCAATCATCAAGTTCTAGAGAGGGATGTTGTGAATTCTGTGTTGCTTCATGTGAATTCCTTGAAGATACAAGAAGTGAACGACTTGTTCCAAGTTCTTTTATTTCTATATATGATTTGTTTTTTCATTATATGCCCAATCATTGTGATAATGATCGAGGGATATCATGGATAAGAAGATGTGATGAAGATCGGTGTATTCAGGGATTTCATGTGTTTGAAAGACAAAAGGGTCGATTACCATCTTAATCATGGGCTTCTGGGGATTGAAAGATAGTCGGGTCGATCATCATATTATGGGATTACCAAGGTTGGGGTAAGAGAGACATTTTATCCTAGGTTAAAGGATACGGTACTCTTTGGGATAATATAATTTTAATACCTTTACATTTTGATATTGTTTTTAATAGAATAGAAGTTGTATTGTTTCCTCTTTTTATCCATATTCATTTCTATTGTAATTGTTTGAATTAAAATTCATTCATTACATACTGTATTAATAGATTCTATATTCAATATGGTATAATCATTTACATTTTATTTACTATGATTGTTGTATTCAATTAGAATACAATTGTTTTTCATTACTAGTGGCATTACAACATATCATATCCATCAGATACAAGACATGTATGTTCAATGGTATTGGTTGTGAATTATATTAGTTTAGGACCTCTTAGACTATGTTTTTATAAAGTAATTGAATACAATTTTTTTATACCTACAATTCACCACCTCTTGTATAGTGTCATCTAATTTATATGTTCATCTATATTATGATCCATGAATTGGTATGAGAGGGAAGTTTCCACTGATTTGTTTCACATTATTTATTTATTTTTATTTCAATTTCATTTCATTTACAAATATTTTTTATATCTACTTACTACACTAACGTGTGGACTAGAAAAGTATTGTTTTATAAGATCGATGGAATTAATATTATATCAATTCAAAATATAAACCCACTTACAATACCTATTTTTATGGGAATGATTATGAGTTCCAGATAGATCGAATGATGAATTTTCTTATTAACACTGTAGTGGACAACTTTTCATGCTGACAAGTGAATACAAAATACCAGACAAAGAAATCAGTACATTCATCCACCATGATAAACAATAATAACAATTAAACTACAAGGTATAAAATAAATTGTTGTGTTCCATGAACATGAATATATATATTCAATATCATCATGTAAAGTAGCCAACTGTATCTTGAAGAAATTGGAGGTCACACATTTTGGTACATCCAACGTTATAGAAACAAGAAGAGAAAGGCTTCTAGGAGAATATCATGGGTTTGTCTTTTCATTATATAGAAACAATATGTAAGGCGAAACAATGATTTATGACAATAGTTAATAGTCTTCAATCTAATGGAGATATGGATCTTGATGATGAAGCACATGTGGATATGATAATTTGTATAATTCCAAATGGGTGGGAATAAAAAAGGAAAACTGTTGATGATAACATGAAGGTTACTAAAATAACTGTTGATGAGTTCTTTGGAACTCTTCATTGGCATGATACAAGAATGAAAAGAGTTTATGATTTCAATAAGGATAATAATGGTAATGGGAGTGTATCTTTTCCTACTACATCAAAAACCAAGACACCAGAATGATTAACAAGATCTAAAGATAAGAAATCTATACTTATTTTTGAATCATGTGATAGTGATCACTCAGAAAATTAGTTATCTAATCACACTCGATGGATGAACAAGATTTTTTGAGATAAATACCTTTAATAATTATTCAAAAAGAAAGATAGGAAGGAAAATAAAGACTCATAAGTAACATGTTATGAATTTAAAATAGCATTTCATATTATACCATATATTCCTTTACTAAAAAGAAAATAAAGGAAGCATCAACATTATAAAATAAACAAGATAATCTATTACAAGTCAATGACAACGAAATTATTGAAAGAAAATGATAAATTGATTTAAACTGGTGGTGATTCTTCTGAAAGTTCCCCAAAATATGTATCTTTGAGTAAGAAAAATATAGGACTCATAGGTAGACTACCTATTGAAAATCATTCTTTCATGGACAAGGTACATAATGAAAAATCTATTAAAAATGTATTTTTAAATGAAAATTATCATGATGAGAAACATTATTACTCTCTAGATGAATAATATTATTTAATAGAAGACAATTTTATTTCTTTTATAGAAGTAACAAGATTTCCCAAATTATATGAGAATGAAAATTCCAAACTCAAGAAGAATCTTGACAAAGAAAATTATATAATAATTATTCTTACAAAAGAAGTATCAAATATATCAAAATATCTTTTAATAAAACAATTTATTTATGGAATGTTTTAAAACTATTATAAAATTAAATTCTACGAAGGATAAATATTCTATGGACATTAAAAAACTGGTTTTAAAGAAAATTGTTTTTCAAACTAAAAACTATTCTAATAAAATTTCATGTGAGGATGATAATTTAGTCATTAGACTAAAATCTGAAATCTGTATTCTTAAAAACATTTATCATAACTTACTACTACTAGGAATGAATTTGAAAAATTCTGTTATCAAATTCATCATCTATAGAATAGTTAATGAATTGGTTACTCTCACTCTAAACTGATTTTTAGTCATAACTATTTTGTTGCCCAAAATACCTTATTCTTCACAAATATTCTATGTGGTAGACACTGGGAATGAAATTGATCTATTAATAAAACTCAATCTTTTGGATTTCATAATGAACATTTTGAAAAATAATGTGGATTCCTAAAATTCTCTTATCTATAATTTCTAGATTCATATAGGTTTGGGTTCCGAAAAACTAATTTTTATAGGATAACATGAACCGTACAAACTACAATAATGTTTGGTACATGGATAGTGGTTGTTCTAGACAAAAAATCGGAAACAAACAATTAATTTAAAATATTATTGAAATGAAATTATTAAGAGTGTTCTTCAGAGATAATGCTTAGGGAATGATCATTGAGATTTGTAATATTCTGATTGTTGGAAAAGATTTAATTTTTTAATGTTTTGTTTTTAAAAGGTCATAAGAGAAACCTTATAATCATATGTCACTTATGTGATGAAGGTTACATTTTAAATTTTAGGAATGATAAATTTTTAGATCACAATTACATAGATGAATTCATTCATTCTTCTCATAGGCATGATAATTTATACACAACAATCATAGAAGACCTTAGGAGTTAAGACCCAACTTTTTTAACTATAATGGAAGACAAATTTGGGTTATTGAATAAAAGGATATGACACTAAAATATTATGAACCTTTGTGAACTCTCAAAAAAATAACTATTAAGGATTTATCAGATCTAAGGTATGACTCTAAAAAAATTTGTGACATTTTTCTTTATGGAAAGGAACATAAAAATAACTTTAAATAAATGAATGATGTTTCAACATCTAATGCATTACCGTTAGTTCACATGGATATTTTCAGTCCTACAAAAACTGGAAGCATTGTAGAAAAATAAAATGTAGTTTTTTTAGTTGATTACTAAACAACATTTACAAGGGTCTATTTACTGAAAATTAATCTGAAGCCTTTTACTCGTTTAAAACAATTATAGACCATGTTAAAAATTAGAAAAACCTACCACTGATAATTATTCGTAGTGATCATGGTAGAGAATTTCAAAATTAGGAATTTGAAATTATTTGTAGTAGAAAATGTATAACCCACAACTTATCAGCTTAAACAACCCCCACAAAAAAATTGTGTTATTGAATGAAGAAATCATATTCATTAGGAAATTATAAGATCCATGATGAGTGAATACTCAATTACCAATCATTTGTGGGGTGAAGATGGTAGAACTTCATCCAATACTATAAATCTTGTTTTAACTAGGCCTTTTATTAATAAAAAACCTTATGAATTGTGAACTCGCTAAAATCCCAAAGTCTCTTACTTCAGTGTATTTAGAATCAAAATATTCATAATGAATACAAAAGACAATTGACAAAGAAATTCACCAAAATCAAATTATGGAATATTTATAGGTTATTCCACAAATTATAAGGCTTATAATGGTTTCATTAAATACTCTGGTATTGATGAGGGAACAATGAATTTAAAATTTGATGAAACTGGCCCCTTTGTTTTTAAACAACACTTACATACATCAACTGATGTGTTTTGACAAACTGATTATCATCCATAGATTGAAAACTCTTCTGAAATGGAAAATACTCAAGAAAATCATTCTGAAACATTCACCCTAGTAGAATTTCTATCTTATATTAATGAAAAGGTTTTACAAAACCCTAATCAATTGTTTCTAAGGAATCATCCCAATGATACTATCTTTGGTGATCTAAATAAACCTGTAAGGACTATAATGTTTTTGAGAAATGAAATAGAACATATTTTTTTATATCATAATATGATCCTAAAACATTGAATCAGTATTATGTAATGAATATTGGATTAAACTAATTCATTTTGAACGAAATGAATTTGAATATAATAAATATTGGATCCTAACTGAAAGACCTAAAGAAATAATTTTAATGGTTGTTAAATGGGTTTTCTAAAACAAATTTGTGGGAAAAGATGTCATTATAAGAATTACATCAAGACTTTTTTCTATGGGCTATAATAAAAAGAGGGAATAGACATTGAGGAAACCTATTCTCTTGTAGCTAGACATTATTCTATTTAAATTATATTAGCCTTTGTAGAATAATTAAATTTAAAACATTTTCAAATGGATGCGAATTGTGCTTTTCATAATGGTTTCATTCAAGAAGAAGTTTCTATAGAACAAAATCCTCGTTTTATAGATTGAAAACGTATTGATCATATTTTTAAACATACCAAAGATTTTTATGGCCATAATCATTACCCTATATCATGATATAATAGACATTCTAGATTTCTTTTACATAATAATTATAAAAAAGGTAATATTGATCCATATCTTTTCATATAAATTGAAAAACGTTTTGATTGTTCAAATCTATGTTTTTGACTTTATATTCTTATCAACTCATCAATCTATAGATTTTTCTTTAGTGAATGTAATGAAATATGAGTTTTAAATTAGTATGATGGGTGAGTTAGCTTTCTCTTTTGGATTTAGAATATACCAATAACCAGAAGGAACCTATATATATATATCAAAATAAGTAATCAGAACCATAATAAAAAAGTATGGATATGACAACACTAAAAGTATTTTCACTCTAATATGTACCTCAAATACACTTGATATTGATGAAGCTGGGAAACAAGTGGATCAAAAAACTTTTAGATATATGATCAGATGTTTTTTAGTCTTGAAATCTAGTTTCCCTAACTTAATGTTTTTGGTGTGCTTATGTGGAAGATACCAATATAATACAAAAAAATCTCATATAAAAGTAATGAAAAGAATTTTTCACTACTTAAAAGGAATAATGGATTTAGAACTATTCAATTCTTCTAGAAATGATTTTCTTTTGAGAAGATTTTTATATGTTCGATTTGGTGGTTGTACACCTGATAGAAAGAGTACATTTGGAAATTTTCCATTAATTGGATATTCATTGGGTTCTGGGTCATGAATGAAGCAACACTAATTAGAAAATTCCTCTGCTGAAGCTAAATATGTAGCAGTTGGAAGTTCTTATGCTCAGGTGTTGTGGACACAACACATAATCACTGACTATGGAATGAGTTTTTCGAAAACTCAAATACTTTGTGACAATACTAGTGACATTTCTCTTAGTCAAAACCATGAACATCACTTACATGCAAAAACTTAGATATTAGACATTTCTTTCTTAGGGATCACACATAAAAAAATATTAGTTTACAACTCATCGGTATGAAAGAACATATTTCTTATATTTTCACAAAACCATTATCTTCTGATATATTTGAATACATTAAATAGAAACTAAGAATGTTAGCACTAAATAAATAATTCAAATGTATATCTTGTATAACCCATCTTCTTTCATTATGTTACTCCTTTTCAAAGGGGGAGTATACACAATTTTATCAGTTTCACCTTCTATTTTTCAGTTTATTGGTTTTACCTTATATGTCTTTCAATTTTATATTTTATTAATTTTACTTATTAGTTTTTTATATATTTTTTTGCATCAATCAGTTTTTCTGTTTAACAGTTTCACTTATTTGTTATATATTTAGATAGTTTTACTATAATCGGTTTCACTAATCTGTTTTAAAGATTATTGTCTTAACTGTTATAGATATTTGATTTATTTTATCAGTTTAATAGTTTTGTCAGTTTCATGATTTTTATCAGTTTCATGTTTCTTCTTCAGAACTATAGGTATTATAATACTTTATCAGTACCAAACTATCGATATTGGAATACATTATTGAAACTGGACTATTAGTTTTGGATTATCCTAACGGTTCTAAATTATGGGTACCATACTATATGATTTTATTGGTTTTAGAATTATTATTGGTTTTTTTCATTGTTGGTATTGTTTTTGAAAGAATAATTTATTGAAACCAAAACATTTATCCCAATACTCTGAAATTTTACAATCTCTAAAACCGTATTCTATTTGTTTTAATAGTTGATTCTCATTTACTTCTTTTAACTCCTAATAAATTTCAGTATGAATACAATTTTATTTTAAAGAAAACCTCAAGAGTTCAAAATCATTATTGAACATTGGATCATTGAAAATTAATCCTAAATGTCAATTTATATTTAAAAGAACATATACCAACTCAAACTCATCTATTTTTCTCTCTTTTCCAGTTTCTCTATAAAAAACTAGCATGGTTAGTAATTGGTTCTCACCTTAGTTTTCACAATACGAGATTTAATCTGCTTTTGTAATCAGGAAGTTCATTAGGGTGTGAGTTAGTCTTTCATGACCTATTTTAATACTTCATCTCCAAAACAATTTCTCCCAAATAATTCTCTTCTATAACCTTTTGAGTTGAAGGGTTAGTCTATCAGGATTTTTATGAGAGTTTATATTCATCTTAAAAAACATTTTATTTTTTCAATGCTGGGAATCCATTTGTGTGGGATGAAAATAATTCAAATATATATTTTGAAAATAATTATGAAGTTATACAAATTAATTAATCAGAAGAGAGAGACAAGGCTCTTAATATTGATTTTAAAATGTATTCCCAGAAGTATACAACCTTGATAAAACAATAAGCTACATTTCTAGGTGTTCCATTTTATGGTTATGCACTATGTACTTCTCATAAATTACCAGATGCTAATGAAAATTTTGATATGTCTAAAAATAAAAACTCATTTTTTTGAGATTCAAGAGGACAAGAGAAAAGTGATTCATTTATCAAGATATAATCAACTGATATTCCTCCTACATGCAAGGGATTTTGGTGCCTATAAAGGGTTACAAAGATACTTGTTGACACCGAGAAAAGGTCTGTAACTCTTGGAGGATGTTTTGAAATGACGAAGCAAAGTCATATTCGGAATCAGAGGCCCGAGCCGGAGGCCCAGGAAGTGGTGCGCGAAATAAAGGAGGATCCACGTGAAAAAATGTTTTGCACGCAATGTTCTTCCGGGAAGCGCGGAATCGCTCCAGTGAGGCACGCAATAATTGCGCGCCCCGGTTCTCCGCGGCTTCATATTGTGCGCCGGCGGTTCTCGGCGCAGAAAAATTCGCGCGCCGCCTGGATTCCGCGCCCGAGGTCGCCTATAAATATAAGGTGACCCCGAACGGTTTGGGGGTTGAGGAATCCGAAGAGACTCTCGTGCACAAAATTCGGCTCCCCCCGTGAAAAAGATGGCATTCAGGCAATCCCTCATTTCGCGCAATCTTGCCTCAGAGTTCGCCTTTGCGCGAAACTCCACCAGCCTCTGGGAATTTTCCCCCTCCCTCAAGTTCCAGCCTTGCGCGCAATTCGCATCTTGTGCGCGCAATCCCCTAACTTGTACGAAAACCCTGCGCGTACTTCCCTTTTCGTGCACAATTCCATTTACTCCAATTGTGCGTCGTCCCGGAGTTTTCCGTGCAACCTTCCCTTTTGCATGAAAATCCTGGAACCTCTCACCTTGACGCCCCTTGGCTGCCCCCTGCATCGGCACCTGATTTCTCCCCTGCCGGGAATGCGCGCCAAGCATTGTTTTCCCGTACGGCCTTCCAGGCTCATACGAAGTAACCTCAAGGTCCCCTGGGCCGTGTTTCCCATTGCGTTGCTTTGCCATATGCTTCTCCGCATAGGCACACTAACGGCTATTGTTTCTTCGCATAGCCACGCTAACGTGGACCCCCCGGTGGTTTTCCCTATGGCCCACCTTCACCAAGGCCTTGCTGATGCCTTCCCTTCCACAAGGGGTAGAGGGCGTTGGGCATGTAAGCCCTAGGGGTGTGGAGAAAACCCACCTCGTCCAAGCTGTTGGACGTTAAACTGCTAAGCACCTCATTCTTGACAAAAGACATTAAACTATGGTCTGACCCCGTGCTTCGTACGCAGGGTCCCCCCTACTCGGACATTCTTTACGCCACTCGTCTCCACGGGAATAGACTCTTCCTCACATGGAATGAGATCCTTCTTATCAGAGTGGCGTTTTTCTGTGGGGGAAGGGATGCCTTAGAGCGTAAGCCCCTAACATTTCTTGCGGATGACTGCACCCGTGCATCTCCGTACTTCCCCCTGCCATGGCCAGTGGAGTCCTTTTCCCACTGCGCTTTGTCACACCACGGGCCTCCACCTTGGAGTAAGCCTCGGCACCAAGGGCCTCTAACCACGCGTAATCCCCTGTTTCCTCTTTGGGCCACTCAACGCGTAAGCCCCATTCCGCTTCTCACGGACGCACCCTTCATGAAGTGATCGTCTGGTCCCTGCTGCCTCTTGTTTCCCACACCGAGCATGACTCACGTGGGCTTATAGTGCGCATCGACCATAACATCCTCTATGGGCCGCCCCAGAGCGTATGCCCCATCCCAGTAAACTGCGTGGCCTTTGATCCGTGCTAATGCACAGTACGTAGGAAGCCTCCATGAGGTTCAAGCCCACCACCCAGTTGTTCCGACCTCTTCACATCGGTTCACTACCCACTATGGTGCGCCCCAGAGCGTAAGCCCCATACCCACCATGGGCCACCTCAGAGTGTAAGCCCCACATACCATCGTCCCGCATGACGTTAAACTGTATGCCCTCGTCCCGCGTGATGTTAAATTGTATTCCCTCATCCCGCAAGACGTTAAACTGTACTCCTCCTCTTGGGCCGCCCTAGAGTGTAAGCCCCATGTCTCACTCCACCATACATCCTGATCCTTACCCGGGCCCCCACATCCCGATGGGGATCATGCCACCTCATTCCACTCTGTAGCATCCGGGAAGCTGCCCACGAGCTAGCCCCAACATCGGTGTTCCCCCCAGGGGCCCTTCAATCCGATCCGTCTACACAAGACGTTAAACTCGCGGCATACCCCATGTCAAACATGGGAAGCTAAGGAAAACCTCAGATGTTACAAATTCCCCGTATTCGATGTGGGATGCCCCAGGCTTCTGCGCCCTCGAGAAGCCCTGTGATGAGGGACCGAAGACAGACATGCTGATGACGCCCTAACGTGACCATTCTCCTCACAGAAGGTTGCTGCCCCGACAAGACCCCTTGGATCGTCTTCACGGAAGCAGCCTAATTAACTAGCATCCATGAAGATATGGCACCGGGAATGAGCTTCATGAACCCATCTTAAATCTATGAGGGATACCCGGACTAAGTGATGAGCTCCGAGGAGGAATCCACGGAAGGAATAACCGACATCCCATCATCCCAGTTTCGATCAAGGAGAAGACGTCCCTGAACAAGGAACGGATGTCGTCCGCCTTTGGAAAGTGGGAATGCGGGGCAACAAACATCGCATCCTCCCCGAGGAAGGACGCGCGCGCGCCCCGGTGAAAGCGTCGGCTCAACAAAAATTGGTGAACCCGACGTGAAGCTCTTCTCCTCAACACGGGGAATAGTAGCCGTTGGGGCGTCAGCTCCACAAAAAATGGTGAACCCGACGTGAATCTCTTCTCCTCAACACGGGGAATGGTATCCATTAGGGCATCAGAATAATAGCAGGTCACTAGGTCCGAGTAACCCTCACCAGGACGGGAACCCACCAGGGGTCGAGGCCGTCAGGGCGTTGACTACTCCATTCTGAGACTCCGCCGGCATGGATCCCTCTCGCCGACCATGGAAGACGGAATGACATTGGGCCTTGGTCATTGATCTATTTTCCTATTGATGCTAATGGTTTCATTTCCCTGCTTCCAGTAATCAGATCACTGCATTCGGAGCTCGATCGCCACCTACCCACCGGCGCAGGGGCAGGGGCAGTACCGACGCGGCTACCCCATGCGGTCCCGCCCCTTTCACAGCCGCTCTGACTTCAACGGCCATAGCATCCGGGCGCCTACGCCCCCTCTCCCCTTAAGAACTCATCAAGCAGAGGGTGATCAATGACCTGGTTCACAGGTATGACGAGAAAGGGGTCATCCCCACCAGGGGCATGGCCCGTTTGGATCTAGAGGCGGCTGTGCCTCACCACCATCGCCGCCCTCGAGGGCTGCGTAGGGAGCCACCGCTCCCCACGCTGACATTCAACCGCTTCAGGATTCTATCCCCGGAGGGCCTTGACACATCCCTCCCCTACGCCAATGAGGTGGGGAATGTCCGGGTCCACCCGATCGGCGATCCATCCCAGGGGTCAACGGCAAGAACCCCCGCCAGGCTGCGTCGACGCCGCCGCCCGACTCCCCGAGCCAAGGAGCAGACAATATTCATACCCGCACCACCGGTTTCGGCCCATCTGACTCGACGCCAGCGTCGGCCGTGAGCGGGAGAGAATGCCCGTCCTGGGGAATCAACATCATCAACCACTGTGGATCGAGCCACTGCTGACTCCCGTTACCAGTCCCCCACACATGTTGAGCAGGGGAAGCCATGTGACCGACTGGGATCGAAACCCCGACCGCCGTACAGGAAAGTTGGTTCGAGTCTCCCGGTCGCGGGGACTGGCGATGGCCACTGTGGACCAATCCGCGGTAGTGCCCCTCACAATGAAGGCTCATTCCGTGCATCCAATCCGAAAAGCCGAAAGCTTCATCGCAACGGCTATCCTCCGGATATGACTCCATCCAGCGCACGCTGCATGGGGTATGAGGTCACTCCCCCTACTACCGGCCGCGAGCATGGAGCCGTTGTGTATCCAGTCGCCCAGCCACATGGAGGTCCTCCCCATGTCCCTTTCGACATCTGTCCTGGTGCTTCTCGCACCCCGGCCCTCGGTCCCCTCTGTCCCAGCTCCATTGTGTCCAGGGGATCGTATGACGGAAATCTTCCCAACCCTAAGGAGCTACCCAGGGGCAGGAAGGTCGGGCATCGTCGCCGTAGGAGGAATGTCAGGGGAGTTTGGATGAAAATAAGCCAGTACGTTTCTCATATTCTGAGGTAGAGTACGACTCGATGATGGAACCTTCCCCACAACCCTTCGAATTGAAGGCAGGGATGGGGACGCGACACATCAGTCTTGAACTCCCTGAATGAGAGGTTCGTATGATCCCCTACTTCCTTCGATGGTATATCCAGGAGGATGACGACTTGGCATACCACTGAGCGTCAAGCCCGCAGTTTCCACTGGCCTCCGCGGAAGCACCTCCCGCCCCTACTAGGGTGGGTTAGGAGCTTTTCTGGGGACCGATAGAAGAATCGTGAGGCGATACACCCTTGGCGGGCATCGATGCTGTGATAGGTGGCTCGTTCGATGGCCCATCCTATCGCGATGTGGCGGCCAGGGCACTGCAACCCCGGGAGGATGACCCAGGGCTCGGCGGCCAATTGACATGTTCGTCGTATTCCCCGCCGGCCAGCCCATTGCCATGGCGGCCTGCCTCGGCGCTTTTGCCAATTCGCTGATTTTCCTCAGTGGACGAGAAGGGTCGACAGGTTCTGGACCCCGAACCAGATCCGTGGAGCTTCTAGACTGTTCTTGCAGCGGGCCACTTCCCTGAGAAGTTTTGGCCGGTCACAGAATTGGATTTTGATGTGCCGGAGTCACTCACAACTGGAGAGTTTGAATGCATCCGCAAGATTCTCTGGGTGACTCACTCTCGCCTCCGCCATCAACTAGCGCCTTATCCCGGGAGCCAAGCGCATCTGGAGGAGGTCGGTGAACAATGCCACCGGGTCGACCTAGCAGCACTCTCCGCGGTCCGGTACCCTGAGTCGCTAGACGACCATGAGGCCCTCCAGCACAATGCGTTCAGAGTTTTCAAGTACTCTGTAGAGTCATCAAGGAATCCACCCCCATGCGCACATCCGCGGATAGGGGTAGTACGCTGCTCTCTTGTTCTGTTCGATCCGCTGACAGCCCGATCCGCTGGGTGACCCTGAGGGAACGTCGCCAAGGGAAGCTGTGGTCAACATGTCTGACCTTTCAGATAAGGGAAACATTGTGGATCCCCTTGATGGGGACTCACCTCCCGAGGAAAGGCCGCTACTGGACCCATCTGGGAGGATTACTCGCCAACAGAGGGGCCTCCTAGGTCTTCCTGTACCCATAATGGCACTGACACTAGGCCGAAACATCAGCAAGGGTAAAGAGCCTGTTGGGCCTGTCAAACTCGCCGACCCATCTGCATGAGTGCAGAAGGCAGAGGAAGATCCCGATAAGGTCGCGCTGCGCCAGCAGCTAGTTGAGAAAAAGAGGCTGGTTGATGAGCTCTTGGCCGAACGCATTACAGAGTGGCGGCCTTACTATGGTGCTCCTAGACCAGGACAGTAGGGGCAGGACCATCTACCACTTGCTGAGATTCCCCCGGGAAACCATGACCGTGTCGTGTTTGCCGACATGGGGGACGCTGGAACCCATGGAAAGAGGGCGCGATATGTTTCATCGAACCCTCCCGAGCGGCGAGACAACCTGGGGGACCCTGCTCGGTTTCCTCCCGCCGCTCCGAGAGTCACTCCGCCAGCTGCCCCACGAGCCGCTGAGCACAACTACCGTATCGAAGAGCCTGGAAATGCGCTTTTGATTATAGATCCCCATAAGGATAGGAATCTGCACCCGGATGATCTGATGGAAGTACTCATCGCTCACTTGGAGGCCCTGGAAACACGGCAGGTGGCAATCCCGCCAGATGGAAAGCCGTACCCAGCATGGGTGGATGACATGTCGGCCTCGCCAGGATTCAGGAACCCCACTTTTTCCCCCTTTAACGGGACCAGAGACCTACCTCAACACATGGCCCACTTCAAATCGAGGTGCGGGCCTATGTTAGGGACTCTGGCGCAGCAGTAGGCTGCCAAGCTCCGGGGCTTCGTTCAGACACTGGAAAGACCAGCATTCGTCTGGTACAACTAGCTCCCAGTTGGATCGGTGACAAGCTGGGAGGAACTTCGCCAGAAATTCCTCTACCAGTTCAGTTCCACAACCCGGAAGACGAACATTGCAGACCTCTTCAGGTGCAAGCAAAGGCCCGATGAGCGAGTCGTGGACTTCGGCACCCGGTGGAAGGGGCTCACGTACTCCCTTGACATGCCACTGACTCAGGATCAATTACTGATGATGTATGTAAATAATGTCAGGGAAGAGTGGGTTCCTTCCCTGATCACGCAGAATTAACCTGGAGGGTTCCCAGACTTCTCGGACAAGGCTCAGCACCTCGAAGAAGCCCTGCAACAGGCTAGTCAGGCATGCCTGCTGCCTCCTATAATCTCTACAAGAAGATCCTCTAGAGTCGAGCCTACTGCTGTGGCCCAGATCGAGGCCCCCAAACAGCTAGAGTTGATGCCAGTGAGGCCATCTCAGTAGGCTCGTAGGGGTCCACCCCAATGGCCACAGCCTCCGGCCCAGCAGCGACCGCCTCAAAATCAGCAGGCACCTCCGCGTAACGCACCCCCACCACCTGGGCAAGGTAATCCGGATCCGCATCCTCGGCCTGCTCCTCCAGCCCCTGGTCATGGTCATCCCCCAAAAGTCCCCTTTCCAGACAGAAGGAATTGGGCTTACTCGTTTGGCGAGGCCCAGATCCCTGGTTATTATTGTAGCGCCTTGGAGTATAGCATCGTGCGGCTGCCTGAGTGTCGGAAGCCAGAAGTGGCGTGTCTCATTGATCACCCCAACTACTGCCCTTACCACTGGATCCTGGGACACACCATCTGGAAGTGCTATGTGTTCAAGGACTGGCTTCAAGACCATATTGACAACAACATAGTCAGGTTGGGCCTAGCCCCGGCACAGGTGGCTAGTGTCTTCGTGGGATCAGATGGCAGCAGCGACGAAGGGGATGGGTGGGAACATGTTTCCGACCATGGGTCCCAGAATTATAATGACTGGATGGCCCGCAGGACGGTCGCCCGTGACCATGGAATTTTCTGTGGCCGCCTGAGTCAGCCAGAGCCCTCAGAGTCTGCGAGCGCCGCTTTGGCCTCGTCGTCCCAACCTACTTCTTCCGAGAAGAGTAGGCAGAGACACAAGAAGAAAGAACGTGCCATGCCATTGCTATCATCTTCTCGCACACTTGGAAATTTCATTCCCCCTGAGATGGGGATCCCTCAAAGACCCCGTCCAGTAGTGGATGATTCCTCAAGTGAGAGCCCGAGGTACGCTTCGGTTAACACCGTAGAGTTGGTAAATCCCTTTTTGTCTCCCGACACTGAGGAGCGCCAGGTGGACCTCCCAGACACCCTGGGGTACGCTTCGGTTTACACCGTAGAGTTGGTAAATCTTTTTTTGGCTCTCGACGATGAGGAGCACTAGGTGGACCTCTCGGACAGCCTGGGGTACGCTTTGCTTAACACCGTAGAGTTGGTAAATCCCTTTTTGGCTACCGATGATGAGGAGCACCAGGTGGACCTCCCAGACAGCCCAGGGTAAGCTTCGGTTAACTGCGTATAGTTGGTAAATCCCTTTTTGGCTCCCGAAGATAAGGAGCACCAGGTGGACCTCCCGGACAGCCCGGGGTATGCATCGGTTAACACCGTAGAGTTGGTAAATCCCTTTTTGGCTCCCGACGATGAGGAGCACCAGGTGGACCTCCCGGACAACCCGGGGTATGCTTCAGTTAACACCGTAGAGTTGGTAAATCCCTTTTTGGCTCCCAACGATGAGGAGTGCCAGGTGGACCTCCCAAACAGCCCGGGGTATTCTTCGGTTAACACCGTAGAGTTGTTAAATCCCTTTTTGGATCCCGACGATGAGGAGCGCCAGGTGGACCTCCCGGAAAGCCCGGGGTACACTTCGGTTAACACCGTAGAGTTGGTAAATCCTTTTTTGGCTCCCGACGATGAGGAGTTCCAGGTGGACCTCCCAGAAAGCTCGGGGTACGCTTTGGTTAACACCGTAGAGTTGGTAAATCCCTTTTTGGCTCCCGACGATGAGGAGCGCCAGGCCAATCTCCACAATGTTCCCAGCCGTCACCAACTCCAACGGAGCCGTGGCTACATGAATCACCGGGGCACGACAGTCATCACCTCTAGTTAGGTCGTGCACGCTACCAAGACCAGGCAGTAGGCCCGGTAAAGAGATCAGCACTCGCAGCTCCCTCACCCAGTGACAAAGGGTTCCCTTCCACCACCGTTTGTGTTGCTGGATAGGGCAGAACTGCCTTGCCCACGTCGCGACCAACCCAGCCCTGCCACTGGCCGACTACATCCTTTCTGTCCTAGCATGAAAGTCACCTACCAGGCTTCAGCTAGTGCATAGCGGGACCCGCCTAGTACCAGTTAGTCGCCGGTCCCGCCAGCAGGACCCGTCATGCACCCAATCGCAGAGCGACCTCTTGTAAGCAGAAGCTCGCGTTTGGCGTGAAAGTTTGTTGTCCTGAAGCATTTGGCGGGTATTCCATCCAGGATATCCATCCTTGAGGCCCTTCGCCTGTCATCAAAAATCCGTGAGGCACTCTCCGAGGCTCTAAGGAGCCCCCTCCAGTTCAAAATGGAGGTAGCGGCCGCAGATGCCTTCCACACCGAGGTGATCAGGGACGCTGAATGTCAGGCGGTTATCTCAATTTCCGGTGAAGATGACGACCTTCCCATATAGGGGAACATCAGCCCGTTGTACATTACCGGCCAGTTCAATGTCGTGGAAGTCTGTCGCTGTCTTTTCGACACGGGTTCTGGGATTAACTTGATCCCAACTCGGATACTGGGAAAACTGGTGTTTTCTGAGGATGATTTAACTCCCTCCGACCTCAGAATCCAGTGGTATGACAAGACCGAGAAAACTCCACTTGGAAAGATTTGTTTGAAGACCCAGTTCAGTGGCTTAATTTCCAATACTGAATTCATGGTTGTCTCTCAAGACACTGCCTACAACGCATTGATGGGCAGGTCGTGGCTCCATCTGCACGCGGATGTTCCCTCATCATACCACCAGTGCCTCAAATACTCCCTTAAGGGTCGATTGGGTGTGCTCCAAAGAGATGTGTCTCCGTTTGCGTCTTTTGAAGCCCATTACATGGACACTTACTATTACAAGAGCAAGGACAATAAATCCATGTAGGTGAGGTTGAGCCCACCGCTATCGCAAGTGATCCCTGAGATAGTCTAGATGACGCATATGTCTTCCCAATCCATCGGTTGGAAGCTACGACTCCCGATATGGGAGAGTGCTTTGTTGTCTCGAGTACCAGAGGAAGGCATATTTCTAGGTCTAAGCCACGGTGGGAGATCACCTCGTACTCTTACACCAACCAGGCTCAGGTGATCCATGAGCCTCCTACCCCTGTGCGATATCGGGACGTTGGGCTCATGGCAACAGTGGTACGTCATACGTGTCTGTTTCGCCGAGCTAGAATCGACCGGCTCAAGCCAATGCTTCACCACTTCTTTTGTGTCATAAAGCGTGGACCCTTGGGATGAAGGCCGAATGGGATTGGATCGAGCGCCTTCGTTGCCATGGTTTTCGCGGTGCATGAGTCTCCCGTCGGGACGACCCCCGCATCCCAAGCTAGTGCCAGCTCCCCATCAGGGTCGAGCAGCCCTGGAACGGCTCCCCCCGTGAACGATCCTTCCCCAAGAAGTGAAGAAGACATGGAAGATGCTCCTCCCGTCTTTGAAGAGGGAGTCTCCACCACGGTCGACGAGCTAGTACAGGTGGACCTCGGCAGTGAGGCGGACCCGAGACCCACATTGGTCAGTGCCGCAATGCCTCACGAGGAATGACAACAGCACACAGACTTCCTCAGACAGCACCGTGATGTGTTTTCCTGGAGTTATGATGAGATGTCGGGACTAGATCCCCAGGTAGCCATCCACCGCATTGGCCTCCCATCAAACCATCACGGGTTCAAGCAGCCTCCCATGAAAATGAACCCTTTTCATGGATCCATGGTTGAGGCCGAAATCGATAAGCTCATTAAGGCCAACTTCATCAAGGAAGTCTAGTCTCCCAAGTGGCGAGCCAACATTGTGCCTGTCAGGAAGTAGAACAGGAAGATTAGGGTCTGCATCGACTTCTGCGATCTCAATCACCACTGTCCAAAGGATGACTTTCCCCTTATAGTGATAGAGTTGTTAATCGATGCGACGGCCGTGTTCCAAGCCCTCTCCATCATGGATGGGTACTCCGGGTACAACCATATCCGGATGGCCCCCGAGGATGAAGAGTTCACTGCCTTCAGGGCCCCCTAGGGTACCTTCTACTACCGGGTTATGCCCCTCTGCCTGAAGAATGCGGGTGCTTCCTATCAACAGGATATGCACCGCATATTCAAGCAGATCCTTGGGACACTGGTGGAATGCTACATAGATGACCTGGTGGTTAAATATCATCAGCGCTGGGACTATCTCAAAGAGCTGGAGAAAGTATTCGGTTTCCTCTGTTCTCTCCACATGAAGATGAACCCATTGAAGTGTCCCTTCGGGGTAACCTCCGGAAAGTTCCTTGGCTTCATTGTGAGATATCAAGGTATCGAGATAGACCCCGAGAAGATCAAGGCCATCAGTCAGATGCCTCCCCCGAGTAATATTCGGGAGCTTCGAGGACTCCAAGGCCACTTAGCCTACATACGCTGATTCATTGCGAATCTGGCCGGCAAGTGTAATCCCTTCTCCCGGATCATGAAGAAAGGTGCCGCCTACTGGTGGGACAACGAGTGTCAGACCACTTTTGAGGAGATCAAGCACTATCTGCTTCAACCCCCGGTCCTATTGCCACCTGTTCCCGGAAGGTCGCTGGTCCTTTACGTGACCGCCCTGGAGCAATCCCTCAGCGCCCTTCTCGCCCTTTTTGAGTGAGATTATAACTATTTAGGTTGATTCAATAAAACTAGTGAAATTTCATATCGATTTCATGTAAGTGTTTTTTTGTAACTTTCTATTTTAATGGGAAATATTTTAGTCCTGAGAGAGTTGAATTATTTCCAAAAACCAGATATATTTAAAGGAATTGGTAACAATTATATGACCCCATAAAATATTTTATCTTGGAGCTATTTAATGGTACTCTAATATATTTTAGTGGAAGTTCATAATTGAAATTGTATTGATATGATGAATAATACCTCAATTGTATTTTTTTAAATTTACTAAGGACTGTTATTACAGTACTTGGGATGTTTTTTATTTTTCATAGTGAATATAATTTCAAATCAAATGTTATATATTATGCAGTAAAATCACATAAAAATAGAATTAGTTACAGATTGATTATGGGGATTTGGGGAGTGTTTTGGTAAATTAGAGAGTATTCCTTATTTATGGTGATATGGAATATCATGGAAACAAAAAACATTTATTATTGTAAATGGTGTAATTAATTATTATAGGAAGCATTAGATTCATGTAATAATTATTAAATTTTATTATAACATGTGTTCATTATTAATACCCTCGAATTTGTAATATAATATCATTGAATATATATTTTTATTGTTTCGTGAGACATAATGTTGTCCTTATACCATATTATGATATATGATATGATAAATTCAATAATATATAGGTAAGGATATGGAGGGATCATATTCAAAAATTAATGTCAGTTGTATTCTTACAGTGGGGATCGTATAATTGATTATAAATTTATATGGTCCTCACGATACAAGTATGCTTCAATGATAAGATTGATGTACTTGGAGAGCCTATACTATTAAGGATTGTGGTTTTTTAGTGATTTGATGAGACTAGAAGGGTTATATATGTTTGGTGTAGTTGAAAACATGACAACCAAGTGATTTTAAAATTTTTCTATGGTTCTGTTGGGTTATTAGGAACCTCATTATAATGATTATAGATGGATGAAAATTTTGGGGACTATGAATTTTTTCATCATTAGATTGAGTAGGATCAATTATTAGTGTTTACTGATATTTTTCAGTATTAAACAATAGAATTCTTATTTAGATACAGTGAATATATTTAAAATCCTATTGTGTAAAGTACAATACGTTTCTCTTAATTGTAAATACCTTAATCTTTATGGGTTAGGTATGTTAAAAATACAATTATTGATTGATTATGGTTTCACTATAATACAATGTTCTAGGGAGACAAAATCAATCTCATTCCTCATTGTATACCATATTTCTAATTAATCTATCAAATTAATTAGAAAGTTCATGCATTTAATAATTTATTACAGATAAAATTAGACAAGAAAATCAAGAAGGTCTAAGGTTATGATTAATGATAACACTCATTGTATAGGTACATCAACATGATTTATAAATTCCTAATAATATTATCATACCACAACATGAGTCCTGATAAATATTAGATTTCAATATTTTGATGTCTTAATTATATTTCAACGGTTAAATCACCATGTTTAGAATGGAGTGATGAAATCCTTGGGGATGGGCCCCAAATGTTTTCTTGGAAATAATCTTGTTGTAAAAGACTAACTATTGATTCATAAGCATGATATGATATGAAATTTTGATTTAGATTTAGATAAATTAATTTTTTTAATTTATAAATGTAGATTATAGATCAAATTGAGAGTTATTAGAGAACGAACTATTAGTCTGGAATATCTGCATTGGAAGTAGGACCACATACATCTCATAACCATTGATAAGTTTTTGTGACGAATTTTTATTATCATTTTAGAGGTCATTATGTTTTCATGGATTAATCATCAAGAAATTAAGTTATTTAGTGGGTATTTTGTAATAGATTGTTTTCTAATGGGAATATATAGCTTTTGAATTTTTATCTTCTATTCATTTATTGTGAAAATAATTATTAATTCTAGTTTTGAAGTTGTTTTAATATTCATGGGAATTCAGTAAATTATATTTTGATAGATGATTTTACTTAAGAGTAATGCATTTGGTAGTTTTTATTAAGGGTGGTCTTGAGATAAAATGTAAGCAAAATTATATACTTACCACTAAGTACATGGTGGGGGCACATAGGGTAACAGCTGTTGTTAGAAGTTGGTATTGAGGCTTGGGGGTCCATTAAGGAGAAGGTCGACAACAAATAGTGGTTTTGATGCCCAATGGCTTCCTAGTGAAGGACACCAAGTTCCTAATGATATATGAATTATTTATGAAGCCATTTTAATAATAATTTTAAACTAACAATTTATAAAAATACAATGACTGTTGGGATGAACCCCAATGAGGACACCCCACCCCCAATTTAAAATTCAAAGCATCCTAATTGATAACATCAATAGACCCATATACAACTAAATATCTATGTATTATGCAGATATATAATCAGATTAAGGATGCTAGGTTGAGTCCTATGGTTTGAATTATAATTTCATAAATCTATTAGGTATTAAAGAGAAAATACAATAATAATTATTTTTTCACAATTTTAGATGATCAAAAGCTGAATCAACTAGTGATTCAAGACATGGGATCAATAATGTGAATTATATAAGGTTTCCATTCAATATAAATCCATAAATTTGATGTTTTATTTATTACTAAATGTTCTTACATTGTTTATTGGGTTTATATTACATATATTGGGTCCATAGGGATCCAAAAAATGATTTTAAAAAGTCGAACCTGTTTTGACCAAAATTTCTAGTTATTGTAATGTTTAGTAATTTTAGGATAAACTTATTATGAACACATAAATAGGTGTGAAATCAAGGTTGGTACTATAGAAACTGTATAGGTTTTGGGGTGTCGTATAAATAACAGATTTTATAAAATTGAGTATTTCAATGAAATGTGGTGTCTTTAATGACTAGAACATCTCCATGATTTTTTCTATATACTAAAACATTAAATAGCTAATTATATTACCATAATTTTATATCTTATAATATTAATGCATTATATTGCTGTCTTTTCTATATCATTAGATATTATTAAAGGTGTTCTATATGAGTGTAAATCACCACAACATAATGTTCCATACCATTACATTTTATGGATATCCAAATTCATTTGTGGACTTACCAATGGTTTGTGGAATTACTGTAGCACCTAAGACAATAGAATACCTAATTTTAAAATTCAGAAAAAACCACGTTATACAAAACATAAAATTAACAAGGTGGTATAATTATAAAAATTGTTGCTATACCCTCCTCAAAATTTCATCGTCTTATCATTGTGGGTTCTCCAGATGAGAGTTTCAAATAATGTATGTGTAAATGAAATTTCCACTAGGGATTCAACATTTATACAATATTATTGGTTCATGTTTTTTTATTTTGTAGTTATTAATTTCTATTTATAGTAATGATTATTATTTAACATGTAACTAAAATGTGTATGGTGATTTTTGATATATTTTTAAATTAGATATAAGAAAATTTAAGAAGTTAAGATACTGTGGAATTAGAAAGAAGAATCTACACACAATGTGTTTCAACCTAAAATAGAAGTGAACTAGAATCTTGTGACCATAATTATATATTATTTTAATTAATTTACAAATAATGAACATGGATTAAATCAATGTTGTGGATATGCCATTTAAATATAAAAAACCACTAATATTATATGATGTCTCCGGGCTATAACGGATGGATGAATGGTATGGTAGGATGAACTGATTAATAAATTTTACTATTTCATTATAATGAATCATTTTAAAAAAACTTTGTATACTATTGAATACCTATCCTTAATATAGTTTATGTAAACTATCAAATATAAGGTTTATCATGACCACACATGGGAGGGAGGTTAATAATTTCAAAATTTTCAACTCTAATTATGTGTCTTAAAAATATATATTACACTTATTTTCATTGAACTGATTCATGTTGATACCTGGTTATTGAATATATATATCAATTAAAATATATATATCCTACATTTCAAATGATGTTATATCTATTGAGTCACAGAAAGAATGCATGTTTGAGACAGTCTTAGAACCCAAAATATTCTATAGTGTGTTGATGTTCTACCGCAAAAATTATATTTTCATATTGAATAAGTTGATGATAAATGAAAACGAACATAACATGAGTATTAATGGAGGAATGAAAATTTTAGATTATAGAAAAGGTGTAAAACCTAGTGGATTGGTTAATAATATGAGGTTGAGCTATACCATAGGTAATAAGGTACCCAATAAAAAATACTGATGGGTAGTTTTTTCTTCCACAAGGAAATAACTAGTAGGATTTTTGATGATGTGGTTATAAGAATCAATGTAAGAGGTATTTTCTCACAATAACATGAGAATTTTTTAATTCAATTAATGTGGTAATCTCCAGAATTTTTCACATACCATTCAAATTAAAAATGTGATGGTGGTGATAATATAACTTAAGTATCACATGATCAATTAGGAAAATCTAATCAAAGTGATACATAATATTATCATTGATCTAGTCATAGTGGTTATAGGAGTACCCAAATCTCCCATCAATATTAATCTCATTATGGGATCAAGAGTAATTTTGGAGGAACTGAATAATAAATATTGTGTACTAAAAATGTGATGATTAATGTAGAAACCACTCCTTTACCAATGTGTAGTACTATCCTTATTGATTTTGTTTTTTTATATTAGTACTTACAATTATTTAGTTTCTTCTCTAATGGTAGCAAAAATCGGGTTACATGTGGAAATTATAACTGTTATTCTGTGGTTTAGGGAACATATTATGATATTAGAGTGTATGGTCTTAATGTGAACAATATATTCATTATCAATTGATAAAATAATGTTTTTATGAGAGTCCACACTCTTAGAGATTAGTATTTTTTCAATTATTTATTATTGGTTGTTTAAAAACATTCAATCAATACAATATTTTCTATATGTGAAATATTATGTTACTAAATCCTAATGCTTTTGTAAACATATTTATAGTGGAATGGGGAAATACTCTTAGCGGAATTTATACTTTAGATCTAGTGGTAAGAAATATCTCATAATTTTTTAACAATAATTAAACTAGGGGACATTGATTCCATTTTAAGTTGGTATATTAATAATAGAGTGTATTAATATGATGATGTTTTTTCTCATGATTTTTTCATGAATCCCCTTTGTATTGAAGTATAAATTTATATCAATCTAATTCATGTAAGGATTTCTAATTCATAATCTCCATATAGAATTTCTATAGTGAAACTTATGGTACTAATGAATTATTTGGATGAATTTGAAAAAAAAAATATGAACATGTATATCATCTTATGAGGCTATAGTTTTAGTTTATATAAAATGAATAATACACTGTGACTATGTGTCAATAATCATAAACAAAACCAACTTATGATAAAAAATAATGGTCATAATTCTCAAATTGATGATCTATATGATCATTTGAATAGTATTAATAGGTTCTGTATAATTAATCAATGTTTACGGTACTACCATATTCATATCAAGATGTATAATATTCTAACAATATATTATTGACTCTATTTTTCCACATTGAGTATATTTTCATGCCATTGGGACTCAAAAAATTAACATATATCCATCATGGTATTTATTATCAATATCATAAACATACACAGAAACACATTCTTGCTATTATTATTGGATAACTTCCTAGTGTTCCCATGAACTAGAGGATACCATCAAAGACATATTTAGATTCTCTAAATAATATTACATAGTAAATGAATATATAATATTTTCTAACTGAGAATCTTAATCTATGATGTTTTCCATTTTAGAAATTCCATATTAGATGAAGACATATTTGTTGAACATGAATGTATTAAATCTATATTTTCATTGAAACCAACATAGATATCATTTTATATATGATTCTTTCTCAGTTTTGAAGGTTAATATCATCAATTTTCCCAATATTTATCATTAATAGAATTTTCAATAGCATCATCCACTATGAAGGATGTTTTAGTAAATTAAATTATTATTCATAGAACTCCATTCAAAGTATTAAGTATTGATTTACTTGGGAATCAATTATGTTATTTTTATATAACAGGATGGGTTATATGGTTTTTTATGACACATCTAGATATAGATTTGATTTTATTATAATGTAATAAGTTTAGGTTATATCTTATATTTCAAGGGCGTTATTGGAAAATGTAATGACCTATCAAACGCGTGAAATGTAATTAGTTGTAGTTTTCCATGGTAAAAAAACATTGTGCAAAAATCCCTTTAGGGAGAATTTCCCATTGATCACTTATCAGAAAATTTTTATATTCCTATTATTAGAAAGGTATTTTAACATAATGAATCAATATTTGATACATATTGATTTTATACATTGACATGGAATATACACCATCAATATTTATGTCTGTGTCTGATGAATTTTGTATAATGTATTATAAACAAGTCATCATTGTAACTAAAAATCAATGGAATCAATATATATTATCAATGATATGAATTAGAATGTCGAATAATTATATATTTTCTAAATGCTATTTTACATTAAACAAATTATTCAATAAATTTAGTAAATTATTGAATATCGATTGGTTCACCCCACTACCATATTGTTAGGTCAAAATTAAAGTGTAAGGAGGCTATAAATGGATGTTTAGGGGAATAAAATTACTTCTAATAGTTTAAATTATAATTTTTAGTTCATTATTTCAATGATAATATCCATTGGACATACCATTATTTATCATGGACTATCCACAAAAGCATTCTACAAATCAATATACTGTGATGAATGACCATTTTTGTTCTTGGTAAGGATGATGAATGTGTCTATGTATTTTGTGAAACATCCCACCTATAAATATATTAAGGGAGAACATTTAAAACATACTAACATGTTATTACTTCTACCGACTCCAACAGGTAAATGAGATAATATAATTATGTGAATTTTTACTTTTCTTCTAATAATTAATTAATGTAACTATTCATTTGATTGAATTTTTATGACATATCATGTTATTATTATTTATTCACATTATAAAATTAATACAGTGGATGAGGTTACCAATATGCATATCCAAGAAGTGATAAAGTTCATTGGGGTTATTTTTTCAATTATATATTATTAATAACCTTGATATACCTCTAAACTCTATCATCTTGGATTAAAAATCATTAGAACATTTTATATTATTCACATTTCTTTACACCATCAAATTGATAGAATGTTAGGTCATATAAACCAGAATATGAATGAAATTATTAGAGCCAATGTGAGGGACTATTGTAATGTATTAAAATACCCTATTCAATTAATGGAGTTCTCAAATGATAATATTTATCATGGATCAGTAGAAATATCTATATTTTTATAATTTTATTTATCAAAAATGTCAATAAAAATTATTTTCATTTTATGTTTGGGTTACATCAATTATGGGACCAATTTATTCCATTATGACATCAAAAAATTCTATATCGTTAAAATATGGATGGAAACAATCCAAAAAATTAAAATATCATTTGTGAATTACAATTATCTCTATTAATAATTATTATTTTGTGACCATATTTTCTTGATAGTATCCCTAATTATAGAACATTATTGACTTGAAAATCTAGGGATGATAAATCCTAAGTATGTGAGACCATTTTAGATTCCCAATAAAATTAATAATGTTTGTTATAGAATTCATTTACGATTGATTTTTTTTATTTTAAAATGTATTCTAAATATATCAACTACATATGTTATTTATTTGTCTATCTAATGTGATTATCTAAGACTATATGTCCCTTGATTTAAATTGATAAATCATTTACACCCAATTAGACATACCAAATTTTAATGAAATCATATTTTTAGGAAGATGTATCAACTAGGTACAATTATTTTCAAAACATGATATCATTTTACTAGAGTGTATGTAAAAAGATATTTTTTTCAATAATAATATGTGGTTCTTCTCTAACAATAAACCACCCTCCAGCTTTACAAGTATAGAATTCCCAATTATGTAGAGAATTTGAACCCATTAATATGATGTTTTTTCATATTTCATTATGAATATTAAATATGTGATGGAATATTTGGAAGGGATTCATTGGAAGGAGGATTGGTTATGTGAGGTGGTGTTGGGGCTTTATGGTTTTTATCAAAGAATTGTATTAACCATGGAATTGGATGTGAACCTATGTGTGTTAGTACCATTGGTTTGTTGAGTCATGCATACCACAAGACATATCAATTCCATGTATCCTACATTTTTTGTTGTATTTTATCTTGGAGATTATACCTAAGAGGAATTGGGGGAACAAAACATCAATGTTAATGTGTAGAGTGGTGTTTTGAGCTAATATCCCCTTCATAATGGTTTTTTTAAAAATATATTGGGATGATCATCTATGTAGTATTGTAAGCTTTGGAGTTCTAGAAATGGTGTGGGGATTACGTAAGGAACCAGATTAATCATTGATAGATGTTAAATTATTTCTTTAAGAATATTCAAAATGTTACAAAAAAAATGTCATTAGGAATATAATAGTTTAGTGCCATTAGAAGCATGGTAGTTGAAACAACTAGTTCATGTGTGAGATACATCATATACCACTAAGAACAACATATATATAGCACCAATTTTATAAATAACATTCATAATGAATATCATCATAACATGGGTTGATGAAATATAAGAAAGGGTCTTCATAAATGCTCAGTAATGACAAATAAGGGAGATACATAATCATAATATAAATATATTATTTGATATCATGAGAATAAAAATTTATAACCATAACCTACATATCAATGATTATAGTCATGAGTCATCGAATACATACTTTGAATTTAAATTTCAAGATAATAATGGTATCATTGAACCTGATCCACGAGAGCATAAAATTGAATTAACACATAGATTTTTAGAATACACATAATACTAGAAAATAATATAGGTCTCACTTATCAGATAATTAAATTTATAAAAATATGTTCCAAAAGATCATAAAACATTCATCATATTAAAATCCATGAGATGAAATTGGGTACATTAACATTTCACCCCATCATAACCTATCTAAAAGGGACATGATCCATAATTATTTCACTCTTTCATCAGTGAATAACCAATGGAAAATAAACACGATTCAAAATAATTCTATCATGCTATATCTGAGAGAATATAAACATGTTTAATTAATATATTTTCCTAATAAACTATATATAAAATTATAAAAATTCTATCTCTAGTTCATATTTGAAGAAAATCATGAATTACATCCGAGGTTGTCATATTATATATAGAATGAATTTTATTGAAATTCACATAGAAAATTTATTGAGGAGGATATCTATTATTTAAAATAACTTATTAAAATTAAAACTATTAAAAATATTTTGGAAATCATTTTCTAAGAAATAACCTTAATAATATATAATTAATAATTTAAGAATCATTTAAAAATTCTCCTGATGAATTTATAATATCATATTTGAAAAATACATTTTAAAAAATAATGAATTTGTAAAATACTTTCATTTGAAAATAACCATGAAATTTAATATTGTAATATCAATGAAAGTAATATTCCTGATGATAGAAAACACTATTCATGTTGTATATGTTAAAACAAAGATTACATTTACACTTTAGGTAATGTCAAAATGGGAATTGTTTTTTTAAAATTACATGACTATCCGATTCAAATCATTTTTAAAAAATGATAAACATGGATAAAAATTTCTTTGAAAAATCATTTAAAAAATGAAAAAAATATATTGTAAAAAATTATTAGAAAATATGGTTTTTGAGGAAATATGGATTTACAATATAAAACATGATTCTTTTTTAGAAAATAATATTAAACACATGAGTACATAAAGAGATGAAAATTAAGGGAAACCTTTATTTCCATGAAATAAATATTAGAGTATAAAATTCTATAGTTTAATGAATTATGGATCAAAGAATTTTATCATCGAAAATATAGCCATTAATAATTTTTATAAATGATTATATTGTAACATATTTAATTTACCACTTTTGTAATAATGAAACATAATCCCAATGATATAATATCATTTAAAACCATAATATGTAATCATGATTGATAAATTAATGATATTAATTTTTAAATGGGATACACATACACCTTATAAATTATGGTGGAAATGTAACAAAAAATATTTCCATGGGATGGATAATTGAGTAAAAAATACCATACCACATTAGAAAAATTTTAACCATAAACATGATCAAAGAAATATCCTCAAAAGTATAAGTAAAACAAAATTAGTTTATATATAATAATTATATATTACATTCATGTTCAACATATGAACCACATAAAATAGAATGGTGGTGAATATTGAATTTGTCAAATAGAAGTAAAATGAGAGACTAAAATCCATTATCATATTAGAAACATTTTGAATCATAAGACACAAAATAGAAAACATCAAACAAAAATTTTAATGTCATAAAAAGTAGGATAATAATTTTATTTCATGTCAAAGGGTATGCATATACACGAAAAAAATTAAATGAGTGGTTAATTTTAATAAGTCCCCTATAAATACAAGAGAGACTAAAATCCCTTACCTTTATTCCCGACCTCCATTAGAAAAATTTAAAAATATTTTGTAACAAATATCTTTTTATTACAAATATTTAAAAAAACAATATAAATATATTTATATCATACCATATACAATAATATTATGACCTTTTTTATCTATTTATTTACTATTTCATGTCAATGATTTATTTTATGTTACAACCTCATTGTTTTCTGTATATGAATTGATTTGTTATTTTTTGTGTCCTTTTATTTTTATTATTAATTAATAATATCCAAAATATTATCCATGATACCAATATCATATATATTCATTATACCTATATCAGTAATAATCTATAAAAATTTGTGATATACAGTGAACTACATAGTTCATGGAGGCTATATGTTGTTTATTAGCTTGATTTATCTTTCCTTTTTATTGATATAAAGAAATTTAAATAATATATTAATAATTATTATTTCATTTACATAATAGATGATCTTTAAAATTTTATGATCAAGGTTTTATTGTAGGTTTTTTCTTATTTTAATTACTTTTTGAATTCATTATTTTTAAGTATTTAAATAACCAATGTATGTATAAGGGGTCTCGAAGGTGTTTTGGGTGTCTGGGAAATGAGAAGAAGGAAAGTTGGGGTAACCTGTGTAGGGGACATGGTTTGCGCAGAGTTAAGTAAATTGTGCAGCCAAACCTAGCAGTATGTGTAACCTTATACAAAAGTATTACACATTGTTGGAACATGGGGTTTTCAAACCCATAAGACTGGCTAGGAACCCTTTTTACCCAACTTCCTAGATACAATGGATTACATAATGTATTTGAATGGTTTGGAAAAATATGCAGGTAAACCACTCACCCCATTAAAAGTAGGAAAATTTATAGTTTTTCCACTTCATGATTTTTGGATCCCTGACAGATTGCTCCCCCATTTCTTCCCCTCTCAGCCCTAGATATGAACCATATTGACCAAATAATCACATTGGTGGGTTTCCTTTGATTCATGGCTATTTGGAGTGTCTTTTGTTGATCAATGATCTGGGTATTCCTAACACTTATCTTGCATCATTTTCTCAGATTATGGTTTTTAGTTCTTCCCATCTTCTTACGAATCCCTAAAACCCTATTTTTCTTCTGAAAATAAGGTTATGAGTTAAAATAGTGATTAAATTCATATATAAGGATACTATTAAGAGTTTATTCATCACCATATTCGATGACATTGCCTACAAATTATATCCCATTTCCATTGAGATTATTTATGCATGTTTGGTTGTATTCATGGTTATAACATTTAATTATTTTTGTAACATGGATGTGAATCGGTAATATGGGTGTATAATAGAGAATTTAACCCCTCATGATCCCCATGGGATGCTTGGAAGAATGTTAGGAAAATTTAGGGCCATCATTGGGTGAGACTACATTCTAAAACTGTTATATTGGAAGTGTTAAAAAAGGAAATAATGTGTGATAATCTATATACCATTAAGAACATGTTAACATTTTAATTTTGGTCAAAAGAGGAATATTCATATATTCTAAAAAAAATTAAAATTGAATAAGGGGTCATTTGGATAAATTATAATTGGATATATGATCTATGAAATGTAAAATTGTAATTGTTTTATATTCAATGGATTATGAACGATAAATTGACCAATCAGGTTATGGTAGGTAAATTGGAATGAGTTAATGTGTAAGGGATCATGATTTTATTTATGTGTTAAATGTATAATAGATATATATTTCTAAATATAATAAATGGGTTATTTTTATTAAAGGGAATGTGATAAATGGATTATGAGATGTACACAGAGTGCCTATAGGGGGTTATTAATTATGAAATAAGGAATGTGTTAAATTGGTTAACATATAAGACTTTTTTATTATGATAAATAGCATAATTTATGGAAATTATTCAATATTCATAGTTATTTTGGAATAAGAAAAGTAATTGGGTTATGATATGTAATTGATATTTTTTTAATGGGTTGTGGAATGATATTAATTAATGTGTTGATAGTTATGGTTTATGATGGTTCTGTGATAGTTTTGAGTGTGGATATTGATTTGGTATTTGGGTGATGATTAGATGAATAATAATGTGAAAATGGATTGGTTGTGTGGTAAATTAACTAATGTTCTATGGCCACTGGTCAAGTTGTAATAAGTATCTAAATAGAAACACACAAGGTACAGGTCCGGGGAAGAGATAGAGATAAATTCTACTAATAGATATATTCCACCTAGACGAAGGCGTTGAGGTGAGGATAATGTGTTTTTTTGTGATTTTCTTATCCATTGTGATATTGGGACATGAAATATTCCCTTATTCATAGTGATTAAGACCTTAAACCATTCTAAGAATTCTGTAAATTCCAAACCCATGGAACACATGATGAATATAGATTAGTTAATTCATATGGTATAAGTAAATAAAATAGTATTAATTATACAAAGGTTTAATGTAATGAGAATTAACTAATGGAACTAGAGTTTTAACTTTTCACTTATTAATTTTTTGTTATATTCCAAAAATATCTATTATGAATGTATATTTCATAGTCACTACTAGGGGTGGCCTATTGAGTTATACTCACACCACACTTGGTCCACCACTATGTATGCATGAAGACTTCATTAATTCAGGTTTGGATAAAGGAAATGTTATGTTATAGGGAGTTCTTTTGGTCTTGGAATGTGTAGTGATATGGTTCTAGACATGGATTTATACTATATTAAGAATTTTATTGTTCATCATTATTTTGGGCTTTTTAGACTTTTATCATAGTTAGAATTACATGATATATATACTGTTTGGTTTTCGATGTGCACCCTATTCAGGAAATAGTTTATTAATCATGTTCGTTGGCTATTAGATATTGATTCTAATATCCAATTTTTATTTCCACTGTCTTACTCTGGTAATGTTGGTATTGTATACCAGTGTTTATTAATAGATACTCATTTCTAGTTGGAAATCTATGGCATAAGGGGAGTCTAGCTACATGTCATGTAACGACCCGACTCAGGGAACCATTTTTCTAGATTCTGGTTAAGGGTAATTACAAATTTGAATAAGTGGTGTTATTTTCTCTATCATAATAATTTGGGATGGTATATGGTATATTACGATTTGTTGGGTTTATAAAAGTGCTCTTTTATGATAATATCTAACCAATGTACGAAGAAAAAAACCAAGTGCCCCTGGAGGTAATTGTTTGTATTTTTGTGGGTTGTTATATTTGAATGATATTTCACCCTTTGGTGATGCACATGTTGTGAGACCTCACTATTTTATGATATTCTACTCATGTATTAAATGGAATAAGGTTGGGCATTCATTTATCAATATAGGTTCCTAGGGACATAGATGTCCTACATCATGGTAGGTACACATAATATGGGTGTTTAAGACATGGATCTTCATATTACTTTTTAATTCTAGAAAAAAATAAATACAATGGTGTGTAATGAGGATTATGTAAATGTGTAATTTAAACGAGTTTAAATTAATGATTGAAGAATAGTGTTTTTAAAACAACTATAAATGATTTAAAATTTTTACTGGTGATAAATTATAATGATTGAATGGTATTTTTAAAAGAATGGTTTACATCATTATAGTATAATGGTTAAAAATTTAGGCTTTTTGGACCGTTTTTAAGGAGTTATATTATTGTTGTAACAAATTTTTATAATGTGAATGGTTCAAAATGTGAAATGAATTTAAATTAGGGTTTCTAATGAAAGACTTCTTTCTATGATATCTGGAATACAAAATTTTTACCATGTCCCAAGATAGTAATAGTTATTAGTTATTTTATACATGTTATCTCATCCATTGGAATAGTTTATGTAGAGTTGGATGAGTATGGAAGGGAGTGTATTTTATATTATAGCTTTCATTGACTAGAACACCCTTGAGTTGTTTTTTGATGAAAATGTTTTGAAATATTAATCCAAATATGTAGAGATTTTTTAAATTTTGGGTAAATGGAGAATCCTAAAGGGTAAAAAAATGTGTTTTCAAAATGGGGAATTTTTTTATAAAATAAGTATAGTGATAGAATTTTCAGTGAAGAACATTGTTTATTATTCCCATTGTAACATGTATTGACCTTATAATGATAGTGTTTATAGTGATAGTGACCACAGAATAGATGATGATTATATGTTAAGAGACCTTTATGTGACTCTTTTCAAACATAAATGGGATGTTGGTTTTTATGTTTTCGATAAGGATGAGATCGTGATGGTTTTGAGATATATTCTAATTAAATGAGATTGGTAACAATGGTGCAGTGTATTTACATGGGTAATATATTGGACTTAAGGATGAGTGACTTATTTTTAGCATCATCAGTGATGGGTGGTTTATTATTGGAATGTCGAACCATGTTGTTTCAGACCTTTAGAATTGCGTTTTGGACCCCAGGAGTGGTTGTTTTTGCCCGTGTTTCAGATGTATATGTGTGAGTAAACATTGAAGGAGATGTAGAGAGAATGTTTTAAGGCTGAATTGGATGATGTTTCTAGGAATGGGGGAAGGAAGGACACCTGTCATTTAAATCTTTTTGGTTGATTTAATAATGTATCCAAGATATAGAGAATGGGATTGGGGACTTGTTACTTGTAACCCTAGTTGAAATGATCATATAATTTGACTCTAGAGAGTGAAATTAACTAGAGTTCTTGACCATTTTGCAAGTTATCATGGAATCACAAGGTTTATTTATTCATTTTTAGTTTTATCATGTTCATATTTTACATAGAGGGCTAAGAGAGAAGGTTAATAGTTTTAGAATGATGCGACATGATTTGTGAAAATTAACTATCAATCAGGGGAAAATCAATAGATACTATGAGGGTTGTTAGGCCATTGATTTATGTGTCTTAGAATATAAATAATATTATATTCATGGGTGGTGGAATCAATTAATAATTATGACCATCACGTTTCAGTAAATGGAATGTTTGTGACCCTGTTCTTTTCGAAGTGAACCTATTTTCTTGTAGTCGGGTTTTTATAATAGTTCAAAGGGTTTTATCATTTGGATGTATGATCATATGCCTATATGATGATTAATAGTGGATTATTGTTGTTCTTGGGTGGACGATATACATGTGGAAGAATATATGATGTATTTTTTATGAAGGTGAAACCTAATGATAGGGTGGTCATGTGGTCGATCTTGATTATATGAAAAATTTGGTCATTGGGTGAGATGTTGAGTATTCATTGAGCCTGATGGGGGTGAAGAGCTAGAAGAATGGGTTGGAGAGTGAGAAGTCATTGATCTAGGATCTAGTGGGGTTTAATCATATGATCCAATTTATTTTTAGTGTGTGTTCATAGGATGTTGTGGGACCTTGAGGACTCTGACATAGCCCAGATGAGGGCATGCACTACTAAGGTGCGATTTTGATCGTGGTGGGGAAATAAGGGACTTAGGATGAGACCATGTCATTACCTATAATTCTAAAGTGGGATACATATATATGAGAGAGACTAATGGTTTTGGTTAGTGTGTTGAATATTTTTTTCAAGTGTTGACTGCCAGTTTCATGTCGAAAGGAATCGAGGGATGTGTTCGTAGTTGGGATGATGGAAATGTTGATTCATGGCTGTGGGAAAATGATTATAGAGCACTGGTGAGTCATGGATGGAAATAACATCTAAATAGTAGTGGGTATGTTTTGAGGATCCATGTGTGGGTAGGAATCCCGAAACACATGGAAGGTCATGGACTCCCATAGAGGTAGGTGATGTCAATTTTGGGGGAGTTATAACAGTGTTCATCAATAACATCTTTGAATAATTTTAGCCAGTGATGATCATAATAGATATCATAACATTGTCCGGCATGAATAGTTAAATCATGGGCTTTATGCAATGCTAATATAATGTTCATGGGTTGTATGTGAGGAATAATGTATTTTTCACTCATTTAGTAGTATATGTGTATCAAGATGATGATATATACATAACTGAAAGTTACTTGTTTAGTCCTTGAGATAGAATTGGTATCAATTAATGTTGTGGTTTTCTATCTGGAAACTATGTAAAAGGTATAATATGTTATTTTTTTTATTGTCTATGAAAATCTATAAGACCATGTCTATGTTTTTTTGTTCATCTTAATATCCAATCATGAACTATTATGGTTGAATTTGTTGAGGAAGGAGAGGGTAACTAGACTCTTAATGTGGTAGTTTTATTCAAGTCTTGGATGTGTGGAGGAGAGTGTGTAGATGGTATGGTGACATCAAAAAAAAGTATAAACTTGTGATTTTCAAATTATTTTCCATAGAGAGTAAAAGTGGTAGTGGGATGTGGTTGTTGTTGGAGACATGATTTGGCCTCGGGCCCAGGGCAGTTCTATGGGGAATCTGAAATACATGTGTTAGAATTTTTTATGTCGTGATAATGGAGTTATAGTGTTAAAAATGTCAATGTAGATCATAATTAGACTTTTTAGGTGTGATTTAATTAAAATGGATGGTCCATAGGGGTAAAGGAATCTTGGTTAAGTGGTGTAATGGAAAACTAGTAGTGAAGTTTAGTATTTCTAGGATTTTTTTTGCCACGAACAACATGAGTAATCTAGGATAATGGAATGAATATAGCTATATATAAAAAATTCTATTGGCGTTTAGGAATGAAATGTTGGATTCAAATGTTGGGAATGGGTTTTAATAAGGACAAATATTTCTTTAGTTAGAGATTGGATGGTAATAGTGATTAATTTGGGAATATTTGTGGTTGTGGTGGAGCACAATGGTGGTTTAGAGGATTGTGGATGCTATGAAATTAGAGTACTACGTGCTTTTTATGTGTTACTCCCCGACCCCAATTACCCAAAGTCAGTTCATTCTTACATAAAAATGGAATGATGACAAAAGATCAAGTCTCGAAAGACCGATTAGTTTAGTAGCCTTGGAAGTACTAGATACATTCATAAGGTTTAAATTACATTATAGAATGGAAAAATACAAAAACAGTATTTCCATAGGCAACACTGAGATCCCAAAGACTATCCCTACAAGTCATTCATAATATAATTCTTCGCATCCTGGGAAAAATAAAACATCGAAAGGGGTGAGCATAGATGCTCAGTAAGGATAACAATATTGCGGAAACTTTTATAAATAAGAATAAAAATACTTGGGTGGTTCTTCATCATAATTTACTCAGGATCCCACGTCGCCTCTTCTATCTTATGGTTTCTCCATAGAAATTTTACCAGATGAGTCGTCTAGATTCTCAGCAAATATTCTCTTGTATCAAGAATCATGATAGGATCTTCACAATAAAAAAGACTGGGATCCAGTTCTAATTCATCATATGTGAGTATATACATTGGGTCATGCATGTATTTTCTCAACAACGATATGTGGAACACAATGTTATCTTTGGAGAGACTTGGTAGCATTTCCAAACGATAAGCTAAAACACCAATTCTCTCTAGAATTTCGAAAGTTCTGATGTACTTGGGACTCAATTTACCCTTCATACCAAAAAGTATAACACCCTTCCATGGAGATACCTTCAAGAAAACATGATCTCCTACCTGAAATTACAAAACCTTCATTTACTTATCAACATATCTCTTTTGTCTACTTTGGGCTACCTTGATGTGGTTTTGGATTACCTTCCCCTTTTCCATTGTTTCTTCTATATGTTCTAGGCATATGAGTTTTCTTTCAACAACATCATCCCAACTAGTTGGTGTTTGACATCTCTTTTTGTATAATGCTTTATATGGTGCCATCTGAATACTTAAATGGAAGCTATTTTTATTTTAAAATTTGACCAAAGGTAAATATTTATCCCACATACCTTGAAGGTCAAGTAATCATGATCTCAATATGTCCTCGAAGGTTTGAATAGTCCATTATGATTTTCCATCAGTTTGGGGGTGGTAGGCAGTGCTCAAACAATGTTCAGTATCAAGGGATTTCTGAAGAATTTTCCAGAATCATGATGTAAAACATGGATCACAATAAGAAATAATCGATAGGGGTACTCCATGAATTCTAAAAAATTCATTAATATATATTCTTGCAACATGTTGAAGTGGTAAATCATCACTTATAGAAAGAAAATATGCTGACTTGGTAAGACGATCAACAATGAACCATATTGCATAGTTCATTTTTTGAGTCTTCGGTAGTCCCATGACAAAGTCCATCATAATATTATCCCATTTCTGCACAGGTATGGGAAGAGGTTTCATGACTTCTCAAGGCTATTTCCTTCCAGCTTTCACTTGTTGAAAAACCATACATCTTGACACAAAATCAATAATCTCCCTCTTCATGTTGTCCCACAAAAAATGTTCTTTCAAATCTCTATACATTTTTCTGATCCCATGGTGTATATAGAAATTGGAACTATGAGAACCATTAAAGAATTATCTATTTAGATCAATTATATTAGTAAAACAAAGTCTCATCCCAAATTTGAAAATTCCAGATTCATATATGAAGCCACCCAATCTCCCATTATTCACAACTTTAATGTTCTTTTGAAACTCCTCATCATGATCTTGAGAACATTTTATCCTTTATTATAAAGATGGTTTGGAAACCTTTTGAAAAATTATTGATGTTCCACCTTCCACGGTTATTCCAAAATCTATATTGACTATATCCTTATATATAGGATCCTTTTAAACTCTCATCTTGTTCAAAACATCATGATCTTTTCTACTCAAAGAATCTTCCACCTTATATTCCTTCCCAAAGTGGTAGTGTATAGTGAAATAATAATCCTTGAGTAGTTCAAGCCATCACCTTTGCCTCATGTTGAGTTCCTTTTGTGAGAAAATATACTTCAAACTGTTGTGGTCAGTATAAATCTCACGTTTTTCACCATATAGATAGTGTCTCCATATCTTCAAAGCAAATAATACATCTGCTATCTCAAGATCATGAGTAGGATAGTTTTTATCATTAATTTTTTGCTATCATGATGCATAAGAAATAACCCTATCCTTCTGAATAAGGACACAACCAAAGTCTTTTGTTTGATGCATCAAAAAAAATAACAAACCCATCATTCCCCGATGGTAGAGTCAATATATGACAATTGACTAATATTCTTTTTATTTCTTCAAAACATTATTCACAATCTTTTTTCGAAACAAATTTAACCCCTTTTCATGTGAGCATTGTTAATGGGTTATCCTATTGGGAAATATTCTGGACGAAACATCGATAATAACCTGTTAAATCAATAAAACAGAGTACCTCAGTTATAATTGTTGCTGCTGGAAATTATTGGATTGCCATGGTCTTAGAATGACCAATAGAGATTTCAACCATAGAGACAATATGGCCAGGAAAAGTTATCTCATTAAGCTAGAATTCATACTTGCTAAACATCCCATATAATTCATGTATTCTAAGAGTCTTTAGAATAATGCGCATGTGATTCACATGATCCTCATAGATTTTGGAGTATACCAAAATATCAGGAATTAAAACCACTAAAAATTCATCAGGATATTCCTTGAAAACAGTATTCATTAGATCCATGAAGATAGAGGGTGAATTAATCAATCCAAAAGGCATTACAGTAAACTCGTAATGCTCGTACCTGGTTCTAAATGCTGTTTTTGGAATGTATTCCATCTTCACACACAACTGATGATATCCAGATAGAAGTTCAATATTTGAAAAGTATTGAGCTCCATGTAGTTAGTCAAATAAATCTTCAATACATGGTAGGGGATACTTGTTCTTTATTGTTATAGCATTGATCTCCCTGTAGTCAATGCACAACCTCATAGATCCATCTTTCTTATTAACAAAAAGGATAAGGGCTCCCCATGGAGAAACACTAGGAAGAATAAATACCTTATTACTCAATTCCTCTAGTTTTTTATTTAGTTCCACTAATTGTACAGTGGCCATTCTATAAGGGGTCATAGATATGGGTCTTGAACATGGAATTATGTCAATGGAAACTCAATTTCTCATTCTGGAGTATGTCCCGGTAGATCCACTAGAAGAACATCAATATATTCTTGCAGAATAGGTACATCCTATATTTGAACATTCCTTTCCTCGCCTATAGTTATTTCATTCTCTTCCTCCCCAAAAATTCAAATTAGTTGGGCTTCTATGGGTGGATATGGATAAAAATTATGTGGTGACATTTCTGCTCTAAAGATATGGTACTCCTTATCATTATGAAAAATTGTAACCTATTTCTTATTATAATAAATTTTGGCATCACAGTCCAAAATCCATTCCGTACAGAGGATTATATCAAATTCAATCATGGGTATGACGACGAGATCAGCAGATAAAGAACATTTAAATGCCCTAATGGGGACTGATTCAGAAAACTTTGCTGCAATGATACTTCCCCTTAGAGTGTTGAATGAAAATTCCCTTGTTAAAACAAATTGTAAATATATAATTTTTTTAGCAAAATGGGAATATATGAAGCAATGGGATGATCCAGAATCAAATAAAGCATTTACTAAACTTGAGGAAACCACTAAATTACCTGCCACTACATCTTTTGGAGCATCAACCTCACCAGTAGTGATATCATAAGCTTGAACTTGATCCCATGGGATTTTCTGATGTAATATCCCTTGATGCTTAGTAAATTCATTCACATTATGCCCCCTTTCACTACAATTGTCGCATTAAACATCGAAATCATCTTTCTTCCCCTTGAAATCCCGAGCTTGGTGGCCTTTTTCACCACACTTATAACATTCTCCCATTCCATTCAGGGAAATATCCAGGTGTTTCTTACCACCTTTACTACAGGATGGATATTCAACATTTCACTTCTTCCCCTTATTTCCCTTTTCAGAGTGTTCAACAGATATCTTATTCTCTTTCTTTGCATTAATTTCATAAGATATAGAGAATTCTTTTTCTGTCTTGATAGCACACGATACAATATCTTAGTATGACGAGAAGGATTGTGAGACTAATTATTGATGGAGAAATGGTTTTAACCCATAAAAGAAACTATCAATCATACTTATTGGGTTATGTATATAATCTGCGGCATGACATGCTATCCTTGTAAAGTTAGCCTCATACTTTGTGACATTCTCATCCTCCTTTTGCCTCAGGCTCAGAAATTGCATTCCCATATCTGATCGATGGTCATGAGGAAATTACTTTTCTAAGAAAATTTATTTAAACTCACCCCATTAAATATTTGACAATTCATCATCTTCCTTTTCGGTTAGAAGAAATGACCACCATTGATCAGCATCTCCAGTGAGGTGGTAAACTTCCATGACAACTTTTTCCCATTCACTACTCCCTAAGGCGTGGAATATTATCTCTAAAGAATTTATCCATTGCTCGACTACTAGTGGATTTGTACCCCCATTGAATGTTGGTGGATGTTTCCTCATGAAGTGATATAACATTGATACTCCACACTGCGAGTCAGGGTAATCCATACAATTAAGATTGTAATTAATAACCTGGGTGAGTTGTCCCAGTACAGTGATTAGCTGATCAAAAATAGTTGCATAACCAGCACCACTATAATTATATTGAGTAGGAGAAACATACCTTCATGGAGTGCATGTATTTATATGGTTTACAATCCTTCCACTAGGATCCATTTCTAAATAATATAATAAACTAGATTAGTATATGAATTGAAATACATAAACCCAAACTTGTAAAACACTTAACATAAATTTAACAGTTTATTGATATAATCCATAATCATAGTAATGTTTTCGTTGGGGAAGTATATACCCATAATCCCTTCATAATGGTTGTAAAGAAAATTATAATTATCCTACGAATATACCCTAGGAGTGTCGTAGCCATGATTGCAGATAAGCTCATTATCATACACTAGTTCCCGTTTGAGTCTAGCTCAATGCATTGTTTTTGGGTTTTACCCCTAGGTACATATGTGCCACAATCGCCTCTACCTGCTCCTTTCCAGACAGGGATTTATTTCATTGAAATCTCAAAAAATCACTAAAATAACAAAATTTTAGGAAGTTCTTCTATACTAATCCTCAAAGTATATCTTAGGATAATATGATCTAATCAGAGTTTATCTAAATTTAGTTTCCAAGGTTTGTACTAAACTTCTTTTGATACCAACTATAATTCCCCAAATGCCAGTTACCTAGAGTCAGTCCATTATTACATAACATTGTCCTAATAACAAAATATCATGTCTCGAAATACTGATTAGTTTAGTATCCTTGGAAGTACTAGATTCATTCATAAGGTTTAAATTACATCATAAAATGTAAAACTAAAACAAAATTGTTTCCATAGACAACACTGAGATCCCATAGACTATCCCTGCAGGTCAGTCATAATATACATTTTCGCATCCTGGAAAAAATAAAACAAAGAAAGGGGTGATCTCAGATGCTCAGTATGGATAACAATATAGAAGAAACATTCATAAATAAGCATAAACATTTATGGCAATGTATAAGACTAAAAAAAAGCCTTTTAAACACGAACTTAAACATAATATGGAAAATATAAAATCAAAATAATTCCATTTACTTACTCACATGGATATTCTACTAGTCGAATAATCACATGCAATATCAATATCCACTTTCATAATGATGGAATACATAATGCCAGACATTCATAACCACATAGTCAAGGCCTTGTGCCAAGACTAAAAATAAGATTTCATCAATGACTTGTGAGAAGACACTAGTTTGTCTCATGAGACCTACCGATGCATCGAGGTGCAATAAAAGGATACACCTATCACATACTAAGTCCAATGCATTCCTCATATAAAATGGTTTAAACAGAACATAAACATTCGTATTAAAAATAGAATACGAAATGTAAATACTTTATCCATAAACCATGAATGGTATAAAAATAACACATCCATAGTCAAACATATCATAAAAACTACAATACAATATGGAAGTTTCATATCATAAAAAATAATCTTCAAATAAACATAAAATCCATCAAATGATGTTGACATAGACGAAATCAAAAATATTTATTAGAGAAACAAATCTTTCTATTTTGAAATCATATAAAATTCATATAATTATAAAATAATACAGTTATATTGTTAATATTATTATAACCATTTATAGGAAACATTGATGATTTTGTAATGGTGGAAAATAGCCGCTCCCGCTGTATAAGTTAAAAAACGGATTCCTACCAAAATTTTGTCAAAAAGGTTATAAAGGACCTTGTTTAGAAAACTACAGAAAGATTACATTATAAAATTTTTATAAAAAGTCAAAAAATGGTATAAATGACTTCAAACATTAATTTATAAAATAAAAGTAATTTTTTGAAATACATTTTTAAGAAACATGTATTTTGATGATAAAGAGGTCCTAGTAGATACTTTCTTAAAAACAGCCTCGGCTAATAAAGAGATTGCATAATTAACCCTTAACTTGTACTTTTCCTTGGTTTAGGGTAGGTTAACCTCCTATATAATGGTGAAATAATTTCTATTAAATTTTACAATAATATTATCCATTCATATGATATCATATATGATCTTTTAACATTACTTAGTTAATAATATCTTAGTGTTATCGATGTTTTGGGTGTTAACCGATTCGTTTTCCTTTATATTCATTGTTATGTGAGTCATATTTGTTATGGATGGGATGTATCTTACTCATATAAAAAATGATATAATGTATTTAAACATTATTTTTAATCATCAAATTTAAATTAGTCTTGAATGGATATGATGGGGAATGAATCTCATCACGTTTGTGGAGACTGTAATCTATACGTACGCACGAGCGACAATATCAATATTTTTATATTAAAATAATATATAATAGGATGGTATATAATATATAATGAATCATTACCATGTTATATTTATTATTTACATCAATTACACATCATTATTATACCCGTCCAAATAATAAAGTATTGAATAACAATTACACAACTACGTGGAGACGGTAAGCTGTACGTACGCATGTATGGTGACATGTAATTAAAAGGATGGATAGAATATTGAATATGGTTGTACCATATTTATAATTACATCAAATTATATAGAATATAATGGAGTAATTATTTTATAATGGAAACAACAAAGAAGCATGAAGTGAAAGAAGAAAGGAACTTGAAAGAGGTGACGAAATATTTATCTCTTCTTCGGGTTCTTAATTTTGATTTGATAAAGAGGGCTCCGTAGTATGGATTTATGACTATAGGAAGGCCTCTAGTATTAAGTAAGCATAGTTTAGAAGGTATTTGGGCGGGGTTTGTCAGAGACAAAATGATTTGAAGGTGTGAATATGAGAGAAGGGGGAGTGCCTTTTTATAAGAGGGGTGAGGGGCACCTTATGAAAAGCTAGAAATATTATTTTATAATTATATCCTTTTCGGTTTTAGATGGCTCTAAAATAAATTATTTAATGTATATGGTGAGTATGGGTCGAAAACCACTAATCCAATAGGTTTCAGACAGGTTTGGGTAACTATATTAACCATATCTTTTAGATTTAACTCTTAGTTAAATAGTTTGACATTCACCATGTCTCTTTATATTTATATTGTATTGTTAATAAACATACTATATATTTCCAAGTGAACTTCAAGTGGTTAATTAATGATAAACCTATCATTATATATGTCTTTTTCTGAGCCTTATAATTTTCGGAAAATAATATCAATTAAGAATATAATAATTGTTTTAAAAAGTATTTTATGTCAATTTTGACACTATTTGGTATTTTGTTTCTCCTAAATTCATAAAAGTATTATTAAATCGAAAAAAATTCATCTAAACAACCCTAAAATGTCATATTAACCTAGAAAATTAGTTTAATTTATTAAAAGTCTCAAATTTCATTTATTTGGATATTTATATTATCAATAATTTTAATATTTCGTTAATTAACTAATTAATGCGTCATCATTGTGTCATAATCAAATTAAATTATTTAATGTATAAAAATTATAAATAAAATACCATTATGTGGGAAATATTTTTATCTTTATAATGAATATTTATAGTTGAATTTATATTTTGTTTCAACCAATATTAAAAATGGTTTAGTTATTAAACCTTGAATTTAACACTTTTAACTCTTCTTGGAATAAAATAATAATATGTGTCCAAACCTAATCCATGTGGAACTAAAAGGATTATATTTTATTCCTAAGTTTGTTTTAGGTCGAATTAAACTTATCCAATAGAATTATAACATTTTTAGGTTATAATAATATCATTTTTATCCTTAATTACCTTATTTACTTTTAACTGTGGTAAAATGATGTAAAATGTTACTATTCAACAAAAATTATTTTCATCTTATTGAAACACATTTTACATACTAATATCTACCGTGTCCCCCTGATTTTTTAAATTGAACTCACAGAAGCGGTAAAAATATGTTTTAGGTAAATTTTCAAATACTCCGAGGAGGTTGGTAAGTGACGGTAAAAAGTTAATAAAATCATTATATATGTAAAATTATTATAAACTGAATCCAATGAATTACATTGAACTTATATAGGTATTATATATCTATTTTTACCTAAAATAAATTTTTATAAAATAAATAATTATTAAAATAAAAATTTAGTTTTAAACCATAACTCAGTGCTTTTCACTATTGATCAAAATTTGAATGTTTTCATAAAAATTCCAAAAATTCACCCTAAGCTAATTTCTATATTTCGAATCCAAAAATGAAGTCCATTTTTTAAAGATAAAATTTATTAAATTTTTAAAAGTGGGTATTACTATTCATAATGGATAGTTTGAGTGGTTGTGGTGTGTTATAACTCGATGTTGCATACAACACATGCTATTGTATTATTCAAAGAGAAGCATATCACAGATGTTTCGGGTGTTACATTACGAACAACTTAGGTAGGTGAAATGGATAGTTATTATTGTTATGTAAATAAGTTCCATGTAGAGTTATAAAGGGGTATACTTTTGGTTCTATAAGATGATGTCTTGGACAATCCAATCAGAGATAATCCAACAATATATGGAAAGATAAATGGATGTTCTGAGTTGTGACCCACCTATTGTTTGGTCAGTTTTCTCTATGCATGTTGTTGTTTTCACATAAAATGTTGTCCATTTCGAATAAAAGTTAGACACTTTGAGTGGTAACGACCACACAAACCCTCATATTGAGACAAAGATGACTCGTACACATCAAAAATGTCCCATAGATCCTTGTGCTAATGTATAAACACAATCAGAATATTTTTGGTTAGTTTTCTGAATGCCTGTTTTTTTAATTTAAAATAGTGTCAATTTTAAACAAAAGAGAAAGACATTGAGTGATTCTGGAAACACCGTGTCTCAAATTGAGGTGGTGTGGACTCGTAAATGTCACACATGACCCATGTATCGTTTTCCTAAATTATCAATAAAATCTTAATGTGTTTCGTTGGAATTCCATATGCATGTTTTTGTTTTCACTTAAAATCATGTCTATTTCAAATAAAAGTGAGACAATTTTAGTTGTATCAGCCACACCATACCTCAGATTGAGGCAAGGTTGACTCGTACATGTCACAAATGACCCATGGAGTGTTTTATTAATGAATCAATAGAATCTAAATGCGTCTAATCAGTTTTCCATATGAAAGTTATTATTTTCAATTAAAATCTTGTCCATTTGAAATAAACGTGAGACAGTTTGAGTGTTATCGGCCACACCGTGTCTTGGATTGAGGCGAGGTTGACTTGTACACGTCACAAATGACCCATGGATCATTTTCCTAAAGTATCAACAGATTCCCATGTGTTTGGTCAGTTTTCCATATGCCAGTTCTTGTTTTCACTTAAAATGTTGTCCAATTAAAATAAAAGGGAGACAGTTTGAGTTGTACCGGCCACACCGTTCCTCGTATTGAGACGGGGTTGACTCGTACACGTCACAAATGACCCATGGATCCTTGTGATAACGTATCAAAACCATATGATAGTGTTTGGTTAGTTTTCTGAATGTCTGTTTTTTTACGTAAATTCGCCTCCTTGCTTCCTCTTTTCGAATAGGGGTTTCACTCTTATCTCATCTTCTTTTAAAGCTCTAAAACCCTATTTTCCATTGGGATTTAGGGTGAATCTTGAAGAGAGCATAGATTGGGATCCAAGACACTGAATTAAGAGTGAGATTGTCTCCAGAATCAAGGTAAGTGTCTAGTGCTTGGTAATGAAATAATAGCAATGTAATGTTAATTAGATTGGGATTTAGGGTGAATCTTGAGGAGGGATTAGATTAGGTTCATTGACCTTGTGATGTAGTGATTGGTGTGATGATGTCGGTGATACACAGTTGTGTGAGTCACCCAGTGGATGATGAGGATATATGTTGTGTGGGTTAGGCATGTTAGGAGGAGGTGTGGGGGGCTGCTATCCAGGGTCCAGGAAGGAGGGGGGCTGTCCGGGGTCTAGGAAGGAGGGTGGGGGGATGTCCGGGGGCTATATAGGGGGTTGTCTGATGGGCTGTCTGGTGTCCAGGGTGGAGGGTGGGGGGGTGCTGTCAGGGGACTAGGGAGGAGGGTGGGGGGCTGTCCAGGGGCTATATGGGGGTCTGTCTAATGGGCTGTCTTGTGTCCAGGGTTGAAGGTGGGGGGGGGGGTGCTGTCCGGGGACTAGGGAGGAGGGCGGGGGGCTATCCAAGGGGCTATCTGGGGTCCAGGGATGATGGTGGGGGGGGGGGGGGGGGGGCTATCTGGTGTGTATGAAGGTGGGTGGGGGGGGGGGGGGTATTCGGGTTCCAAAGAGAAGGGTGGGGGTCTGTCTGGGGGGATTTCCTGGGGTCATGGGATGGTATTTACATATTTTCTATGAAATTTTTTTATGGTTAAAAAATTAATACCATTATATCAACTTCTAATTAGTACACCAATTTTCAGAATTCCACTAAAAATAACCATTCAATTAAAATAGGGGGATTTCACAGTAAATCATCAAATAATGTTTTATTATTTATAGATAAAAAATAATGATAATGTGACCCACCAAATCACACATATATTATAGAACAACAAATCAATAAACATCAAAGGTTAGTAATATCTATCAAAAAATTAATGGATCAATTTATCCCTCATCACCATCACTATCATCAACACCATCTTCACCCTCACACTCATCCTCATAACCATCGCGATCATCTTCCCCGCCCTCCTCCCCACCCTCATACTCAGCCTCGGCCTCCTCATCTCCCTCATCGGCCACCTCAGCCTCCTCCTCACCCTCCAACTCCACCTTGACCTCCTCCGACGACTCGGCCACATCTTGAACATCGTCTCGACCACCACTATAACTTAAACCTGGTGCACTATATATATAACACATCGATGATATATATTGCTTGCATGAAGTGTTGGCCTCTGGTAGAAGTGTTGGACGTCATACTTCCATCAGTTTCATAAATGTAGTCTCTTCCATAGTTCACTATGATGCCATCTCTGTGGCCCTTTTTTTAGCATGTTCCCTAACCTACTTCAACTCGGTGGCACTATAACTCGTTCCTAAGGAGGTACAATACCTCATCAGAACTATACTCTTCCAAGGCCAACAACGTACTCTTCCAGGGTGATCATCTCCCAAAACATGATGTAAGTGAACATTTGGCCCAAAATAGTTAGGTTCCTGGGCATTAAGGGCCTCTAAAGTAGCCAGTAACAAATATAAATACATTATTAAGTTACAAAATAGAGATTAAAATTTTTAATCTACAAATTTAAACTTACAATATGTTACTGATTTGATTCATTAACATCACATCAATATTTCTTTTTTCTACTCGAGAAAAACTGTTTTTCTCAAGGCATACGTCCTTCTATATTCAATTTATTCCTCTAAAATGACATTGAATTTAGGAAACTATATTTAAAAATAGGATTCCAACAAAATAGTAATTTCATAACTAAAATTATATAACAACTTTCAAAATCAAATAAATTGCGGAGGAAGAAATAGAATGTAAAATTTGTACGGAAGGATTATAAACTTTTATACAAGATGTCTATCATGATCTAGAATCTTAATACATCCCAATGTGTGGACATATTGTTTATCATATATGTTTTTTTATTTCATATTGATTCATCCTAAATAAAATTCAACAATTTGTATTAACGAAAAACATGAAAATTTTCATTTAAATACTTCTAATTTGATTAATAGCGTAAATTGGTTATTCTCCCAATGAGTAATCAAATTTCATAACTATTTTAATGGACAATCATCCATGACATGGACCACCTCTAACTCTGTTCCCACTGTATCACGCCATACAATGTACAACTCATGCTTATAAGCTCGCCAAAATCATTTAGATGTGTTGGTCGTGCACCCTCACCATCGGGGAAATTATACCGAAACTGAAACCAAAATATGAATTAATATAAATAAAAAAATTAATATATTGAATTAAATAAAATAGATTTTTTTACCCATATCTCTCCCATAGATTTATCCTTGAGTTCTTTTGGGATCTGTCTCCATGAGAGCGGGGTGATAAGAATGATGTTGGAGTATTTGGCAAGCGTCGCCAAAAATATTAGACGTTGCTACAAGGATTTTTCAATCATATGACTATCTTCATTCTATTCCACTATCAACTACGTGCGGTGGTTCCACACCGAACGCATGTGTGTACGCCCATGCCCCTACCTCCTATCAGTAGATGTATCTATTGTGAATGAAAATAAAATATTTTATCAATACATATTATAATGATAGTAAATAATGGTGTAACAATTTGTTAGGGTTGTATAAGTATACCTACGGTAGTCTGATCAATGGGTGCTGTTGGATCCGCGGAAACTGAAGGAACACCCAATACAGATGGAGTGGGTCCCAATGTATGCTCTGCAGGGATAGACTCTGCTGGAGCAGTAGTTGAATAAGATGGAATAAAAAATCCCGGAGAGATCGAAGCAGTAGTAAAATAAGATGACAGGGATGGTAGTACAAATGGTGGATGGGGAGTGGGAATCATCCTTAGATATGATACAGAGGGGTGAGGAGGGTCAGATTTAAAGGGTGGTGAAAACATGGAAGGCCTAAATATCCCATGTGTCCCTAATGGGAAATCAGGATCAGAATGTTGGATGGATGGTATGTCAGTGGGACGGGCATGGTCTAATCAGGTATGGTGACCAGAACATCTAGCTCCCATTCCACCCCCTCGTACGAACACCCTGAGTACTAGGACCACTACTACGATACTCCTCAAACAACTATAGCCTAATAAATGGATCCTGATATTATTTTTAAAAATAATTGATCACATGACATTATATAATATTAAAATGAATATATTTGAAATAAAGTACTCATTATAGGAACTAGTGGTGGAATGCCCAGCTCAGCCTTGCGACGAATGTTGTCCATAATCTGTTTTTGTCACCTCTCTTCAATTGGTTTCATTTTCCTGCATTTGAAAACAATTATGGAAGTAAATAGAAAAGTATAACTAAGGTGTAACCCAAAAAACAAAATAAATTAGAGGGAAAATTTTAATTTTTATGAGGATGATTATTTACTAAATATCGTAAGACTATTAAAATCATTGAACATTGATTCTACTAGATTCATAAGTGGTGAACCAGTTGTCAAAATTAAGGAAAAATTTAATTTCATTAACTTAGGTAGATGATGCTAGTTTCAATGCATGTTTTGGAGAAGAATACAAATCATCGTTTTAATTATCTGTTAAAATGTTATCGAGAGGTCTTAGAGTCATACAAATTTTACACAAATCATAGTTGAAGCACTGAAATGTTCATCAAGTTAGAAATGTTGGTTTCGTTGGTTTAAAAACTGTTCAATTTAAAATTACAAAATGAAATTCAAATAAAAATTCCCACCAACAAACATTGAGAATGCACATAATGGTCAAATTAGAGACAACATATTTGTAATCGATATTAAATCAATTTGAATAGTACCATTCTTAACAACCCAACATGAGGTAAACAAAAAGAATTGAGAACATGGATGAATGATTCTATATATTTTCCACCACAACATCAGGTTCACAATAAACTCTGGAAATTGAGCAATTACAGTCATCAAAAGAAATAAATGGACTGCTTCAAATGGAAATAGGGACAGTGTCAATTCCATCATCACCATCATCAAAAATATGTCTTGGATTTACTCGAACTATGACACCATGTTCCCGTCGAAGTTGGTCTTTGACATAAAAAACATGTTTATCCATGATTCCAATACATATGGTTCTTTTGTAGAAAGAGTGTGAGTCATATTAATTACTCAAAATTCAAAATCATTAATAAATGTACCTTGTCTTATCATCTAATCAAACCAAGGGCATTTCATAATCGTGACTCGTCCATGAGAGTAATAATCCAATATTACTATTTTTTCAACAAATCCATAATAACCAACATTTCCAAATTGCGGTCTACTATTTGTTGCACTGGCACAACAATCTGTTGTGAAAGTAACCATAACACCATCATGTTTTGTTGTCATGTTTTTTTCTCGTTCAGTGGAAATAAATATGTACACATTGATAATAGTTGATTTACAGTCATGAACCACTGTATTAGGACCAAAAGCAAAAGATATTATTTAATCAAAGATAGAGTGAGTAGGAAAACACAATACTTGAAATATAATTGAATATTAAACATAATAAAATATTGAATCAATTGTTTTAAACAGTAATATATTAGCCTTAAATTTTAACCATACAGAAAACTCTTTGTTATGTAAAGACTCCCTCCTTATAAAACATAACGAATAATGATTTCTATTTATCATTGTTTTATGTTCTCTGTAGATAAAAAGTATTAATAGATTAATAAATATATATGTAAGATATACATATTCAATTTAGTGACCTGATGTAGTCATCGAACAAATAACATTTGAACAGAACTGTGTGATGTGCCATCTCCCTCTATTCATGGCATGATGTATTCAATGTAAATGATCCAGGAATTCATACTATTTGAAGAAGTGATGGAAAACTGGGTTCCATTTTCTCATAATTTTCTTCTTAATTTCTCATTGTTCTATTCATTCATGTAGTAATATCAGACAAATAAATTTAGCCAAAATCCATACATTCTTGAGCCAAGAAACTGTTTATGATAGAACCTTCGGGATGATTCCTGTTTCTGACATAAAACATTAATGTGTACATATTTCATTCATTTTGAAGCATCCAACAAAAAGAAATAGGTCCTATGAGAATCATTTTAGTGGGAATATGGAAAGTCATATGCATAATGCATGTGAAAAGTGATAGAGTAAATATTTTTATCAAACTCACACAAATTAATGGGGAATCTATCAACATTTCTTACAAGAAAGACTTGGATAACTCTTTAGCACAAAGATCTCTAGAAAAATATCAAAACTAAATAACATTCACCCTTAAATTATTGGAAAAAAGATGAAGGATTTTAATTGGAACCTACTCATGAAGAAGAACGTGATAATCATGAGTCTTTAATGATTTTAGCATCAACTCTCTTCTGTTAACCTGTTTAGATATGTTGCATGAATATCAATCAGGAACTATAATAGCCTCCAACACATCTAGAATTTTTTTTCTGTAGGTTTCATCACATAATAAGCATGTGTAAGTAGCAATTTATTTTCATTAATACACACAGGATGCAACTTTGGTCTGATGCCCCAATCCACCAAGTCATGCCGAGACCGTAAATCATCTTTTGTCTTTCCATTATCATTTAGAAGTATTGAAAGCAAACATCCCACATGTATTATTTTCAATGTGCATTACGTCAAAGCAATGACATAACAAATTGGATAACTAATTAGGAAATCAACAAAGATACTCCTCTTCCTCCTATTGTAACATGTTTCAACGGAAACATTCTTTCTCTTTTCAGATTTCATTTGACCCCTACCAAATGAAAAACTAAAATATTTCAATTCTTGAAGCACATCAGTTCTAGACATACGCTGAGGTGCATCATTAGTCTCTATGGTATTATCAAATCTTCAAATATTATTTTCTATTTGGATGGTCCATTGGTCAAAATTAACAATGTCCCATAAAACTGAAACTAAATCGCTGATTCAGTCTTCTGGATTGTGTATTCTTCATAAAAACTGGACATCACAGTTTTCCCTTCATTCTCCATCCAGAAATCATTTCATAAGCTGGAAAATCTTGAATCATCCACATATGCGCATCACGCATCTAAAATATGTCTTTTGAATATGCATCGTAAGTGCACACACCCACATCATAATGATGTTTCAACCCTTTTATTAATGGTTGCATGTATACGTCAAAATAAATTCTAGGATCAGAAGGGCTAGATATGAGTATACTCATTAAAGTGAAAGGTTTGTTCATAAAAAAACATAGGGGAATATTATAAATGTGTATAAAAACTACCCATGTGCTATTTGAAGTAATCATCTTCCCAAATGGATTAAAACCGTCGCATTGAAGAACCAGCCTCACATTATGAACCTTAGATGCAAAATTGGGATATTGAGAATCAAATCTCTATCATGAAAATCCATTTACAAGGTGAACCAACTCATTATTAGTCCCCATTCTCTTGGTATCATGACATCTCATTTTTATTAATATTTCATCAGACATAATAAGATTTTGGAGTCTAGGGATCAATGGAATGTGCCAAATTAGTTTTTGTGGCACACGTGATGGTGTTCCATCAGATTTTGACTTCCATCATAATGTGCCACATTTTATAAAATCAACTCATTCAGCAGTTTCATCCTAGAATAAACATCAATCATTCAGGAAAACATGAATTTTGTTTCTTGCAAATCAATGTTCCTAACCTAACTTCCATGCCATATAGTGGTTTGAGAGAATATCTACATCATCTAGAGGTAAATCCTTTAAGAAGGTATGCATGTAATAGATTTATGTATTAGAAATCCCATACATAGTTTTTCCATGAATCAATCGGATTAAAAATTATAGATTTTTTCTATTTATCACATTGTCGATATACTGGAGTCGTGATAGCATCATTAAATTTTTTCACCCTGACAACATCATCATTTTTATTAGACGCATCATGTGTGCTCATATCGAAGCATTCGTGGGTCTGGATCCTTTATTTTTCATGATGATGAATAAACAAAAATTTTTCATATAAAAAATTCTCACTCTAGTCCTCTCATTTGGATCATCAGAAATTTGATATTTTATTTTCTCCCAAGTGTGATACCACACATTGTAGTTTCTTGAAAACCATATTTGGTTTTGTGGTAGCTGACTTATTCACGGCAACCAAGGTCTGCGAACACAAATGGAACATGGGTAGTGAATGCGACCACTATTTGAAGCATTGTGAAATGAAAAATCAAAAAATCCCTCAATTTTTTTTGAAAATCGCTTGATATCTGATCAGTTTCATACATACAACTTCAATACATTCCGTAAATAAATAATTGTTATTAGTCATCTCGTCAAAAGTGATTCAATAATAATGATGTTTCATTGAAAATATATTTAAGTAAATGATAACTTTTTACGTTATATGAATCCATAATTGACACAGTACTCTATATGAGAATCATAATATAAAAGACAAAAAATACTATATTTATAAAAAATATCTTTTAAGAACTATACATGATTGTACAATATCATGTACACTTGTGGAGGAGAAAAATTCATGAGTTGAATAAATTTTAGATTGAAGAAATTTTATATTTTTATAGATAATTTGAGTCTTAACATACATTTCCCAAGTGGAGGGGGGTGTCCAGTGGGGTGTAGGTTGTCCAGGGGGTGGCGGGGCCGTCCAAGGGGTCAGAGGTGTCCATGGGGGTGGGGGATGTCTAGGGGGGTCATGGTGTCCAGGTGGGCGGGCTATCCACGAGGGTGGTCGGGCTATCAAGGGGGGTAGGGGGAGTCCAGGGGGTGGGAGGGCTATCCAAGGGGGTGATCAAGGGGTCTAGGGGGTGGGATGGGCTATCTAGGGGGAATAAGGTGTCCGGGGGGGTGGGGTGGGCGGGTTGACTATGGGTGTGGAGGTGCTGTCTAGGGGGGGTACAGGGTGGCTAGGTGGGTTGGCGAGCTGTCTAGGGGGGTGGGCGGGTAGTCCATGGGGGTGGTGGGTTATCCACGGGTTTGGAAAGGCTGTTAAGTGGGGTAATGGGTGTCGGGGGGATTTCTATGGGGTGGGGGATTCCGGGGGGTGGGGTGTCTGGGGGTTTGTTAGTGGGTGTCCGGGTGGGGGGGTGTCTACAAAGGTTTGGGGGTGGGGAATGTCCAGGGGGTACAGGCTACCCAGGGGGGGTGGGCGGGCTGTCCATGGGGGTGTCGAGGATGTTCAGGGGGGGTCGTGGGTGTCTTGGGGAGGAAGGATTTCGAAGGGGGGTTGTCCAGGGGGTATGAGGTGTCAAGGGGTTGGGTGGGTTGTCTAGGGGTGGCGGGGATGGCGGGGCTATCTAGGGGGATACAGGGTGTCCAAGGTGGCGGGAGGGCTGTCTACGGTGGTGGGGGCTATCCACAGGGAGAGGGGGTGTCTAGGGGGTAGGTAGGGCTATCCACGGGGTACGAGGTGGGAGGGTGGGCTATCCACGGGGGTGGCGGTGCTATCCATGGGGTGGGCGGGCTGTCCAAGGGGGTGGCGGGGCTGTCCAGGGGGGGTGCAGGGGGGTGTCTAGGGGGTACGAGGTGTCCAATATAGTCCACCACACCCCCCTTGGATATCCCCCCCACATGGACAACCCACCCCCACTAATCAAAAAACATAAATAAAAACCCTTTACCACATGCACTAAACAAACCCCACTAAACAGTTCATTTACAATGTATGAAGTGTAGAAAAAAAACATAAAACAAACATACGGTTCAGTTCTCCAACATCAATAAATCTAATTTAACCGAAATCAAAACATAAAACATAAAATAAAAAGAGTAAGAACACAAAAAATAAGATAACACATACTAATTTAAAGTGTAGAAATAAAAATAAGATTAATTAATGAAGGATCCTCAGTAGGAGGGTATTTTGCAACCAAGAATACATTAGAAGTAGGTCTACAATATGACCTACTACACCACCCATAACCAACCCCCTCACAACAAACCCCCTCCCACTACATATCCCCCCAGTCCCACTACACACCCCCCTACACCCTCCCCCATATCCAACCCCTCCCAGTACACATAGCTTAATATATCCAAACCCCCCCCACAGCCCCTCCTATATTCCCCTCCCTCACCTCCCCCCTAAATCCCCCACACCACAAATTTAACATCCCCCCTCACCGCTTACAACCCCACCCTACACACCCTCCCCTTATAGCCCCCACCACTGCACATCCCATCTACAGCCAATCCCGTCCCACCACACAGCCCCCACCCTCCCACCCTCCCACTGCACAGCCCCCCATGTAGCCTAGCCAACCCCCTCCCTCCCACCCTCCCACTACACAACCCCCCTGACCTACCCCCTCCAACTGCACAACCCCCCATTCCCACCGCACCCCCCACAACCCATCCCACTGGACAACACACCCTAAAACCCCCTCCCACTACACATCCCCCCATATACAACCCCCTCCCTTTGCATACCATCCCTCCCATTTCCTCAAAAATTAAATCATGACATGTAAAAAAAGGATGGATCCTAGGATGGGAGGTTTGCAAAGAATATGGGAGTTGTCTTTTACAGATAATCAAAACAAAAAACAAAAAAACATCCTTGTCTTCAATGAAATTAGAATAAAAAATAGAATAAATGGAGGTAGAACATAAAACTCATAACTTACTGATTTGATGTGGAAGAACAAATAATTGGTTGCTCGGTAGAAGGCTTTTCCTGCTGGAAGGGAGATCTCATTTTGGGCACAATGTGGGGGATCCCGATCTGAATTGGGGATGAATTTGTGGTATTCTATCCCAACGGTTTTTTAAAGATGTAGGTAAATATCATACCTATACCAATATTTCCATGAACCGTTGTCATAAGGGGGGAACCTATCACCTATACCAACGTTTCCAAAAAACCATTGGGAAATCCCTCTCTACCTAGGCCTATCCGAACAGTTTTCCAAATGGTTGGAAAAAACACTCTAAAAATTATTATACCAAAAGTTTTCAAAAAACCTTTATTATAGGAAACCTATCCCAATAGTTTTTCTAAATCGTTGGGATGTAGGCATTCGTATAGAAGGAATTTCTAGTAGTGTGCCCAAATGACCATGATAACATTATTATCATTTTTTTACTTTAATTATATCATGTTAATGGATGAACCATCATCAATACTCTTACACTCTCTGTTTTATTTAATAAAAGAAATCAACGTTAATGAGGTTCCAATTTATAATCTTCATGGATGACAATGATTCTATCTTAAATTTATCCTTCATTAATGGTCATGAAACTTTTTTGATTGTTTAATTATACTATGATATTTGTATTATAGCCTAGTTAATATTCAGTTACATATATACATACATATTATTCAATCACATGACCAAACGACTTCTTAATAATCATAATTCCGTTAAAATAATCTATGTGAATATAATATATATTTTTTATAATGATTCATGCTCATTACATGTTAAAATTTGATATAAAAGACAATTAAAACATAGGTATGTTCATTAATAATGTGTAAATTCAATTTTGAATTTGTACAACCATTCCACATGAACTCTATTACTTAAAAAACAATTGAAGTGGTTATGAAAAACAGGAAAACAAACACTACAGAACAAGGAAATTTGATAATATAATATATCAAAAAAGACCTAAATAAACTAAACAGAATTAGGAAAAGATAAATAAGTTTCAAAAAGGTTCTGAATTATGTTATTAATAAGTATAATTTCATATTCCAGGTCTTTAAGTCCATGATCGTTTGACATTAAGACTTAATGTAAGGTTTTTCCACTCGAACCTCCATTTTCATTCAGGTTACTTTTTTTCAACTCAACAAAATGAAAATATACTATATAATTATTTACTCTTAATAATTTATATGTGAGTGCACTATATATGTTTACCAACCATAATCCATCCATTTTTTATGGGGAGTTACACATTTTAAAAGGAACATACACAATTCTTTGCAAAATACAAACCTGATTCAAGAGAATTTATCAAATTCATACCTACATTCAAAGGATTAAAATAATCTTTTTTTAGCAACCATTATATATCTAAAATAACTTATTTTATTATAAATATTATAACTTACTTTAGTTATTGTTTTATACATTGACTTTTCCAAACAAACTCTTAATTTTTATGTAAAGGGGATTTTATAAGAATAATTACACTGTGATAGTAAGAGTATTTTCACCCATTTCAACACACTTGATGATTATTAATTTTAAATTCGATTAATATTGTATTATATCATCCCTTATTTTTTGATTGTGTATATGATATCTTAAAACTAGTCACCAATTTACTCTGTATGGTTGGAGTATGTGGTTAGTATTTGGGGAAAGTCATTTAATTTTCATATATTAGTTTCAATATGAATTTACAAGTTGTTTATTTTTATCCCAGTTCATATGAGGAACTAATTAGACATAATATGTTTCTATTGTGGATTCTTATAGCCCCTCGGGGCATCTATAGGTCTCATGAGACAAAAAATTGTCGTGGAATAAGGCCTTGGCTAAATGATTATTTATGGTTTTTTCACAAGGCCTTGACCATATGGATCTGATTTCCCTCATTTTGAATTCCCTCATTATAAAAATACTATTGATGGTACTTGTGGTTATTTTTCTAGTAGAATTCCCATGATTGTTTTTATGGAATTATTTACTAAGCACATATTTCATGCATAAAGTGTTCATGTTTATTATTTTTAAAGGCATGTTTTTTCAATTATTCACGATCCCTAATATTTATGTTATCTTACATTTTATTTCTTAGTCTTACTAATAGTTTGAGCTTACCCCTTTAATATGTTTCATTTTCTCATGAAAATAAAAAATTTATTATGAATGGAATGCTAAAATATCCCCAGTGTTATAGTTGTTTTCGAGGAAATTTCTATGTTGTTTTTCTTTTAATGTTATAATGAAGAACTTAGGTATGTATCTTGTTTCATAATGACTAAACTACTCGGTCCGTTGGGATTCATATTCCCAATTTATATTCCAATGTAATCAAATAAGGCATCAGCATTGGGAAACTACAGTCGGGTCCTTATTGTTGGTTTCCGAGAAAGAATAGTAGAAAACATGAAAAATAGATTTACAAAATGTAGATCCAGGAAAAAATATCTAACATAGTATTTGAGGATTGGTAAATATGGACATCTTGGTATTGTTGTAAGAAATAGATTATATTGATTTTTCTAGAAAATATATCCCTATCTAGATACTACAAGTGGATGTGGTTGTGTAAAAAATGTAACTAGGAGTGAAAACTCTGAAAAATAGTGTCAGGAAAGACTTGGGGTATCCTAGTACACAACAATAGGCCTTACTACGCACTTGGTTTGACACTCATAGAGGATATGCTTAAGATAATTCATATTTTCTTTACATACCATTATGAAGGATTTAAATGTAAATGTGTTACTCAAAAAACCATGTTTATGATTATGAGATTACCTATATATAGAATTTAAACTTTCGCTATGTATTTTTATACATTGATATGGTACATTATTATTCATACCCTAGTCTAATGAAAGAAATTATATAGAAAAATAACCTAGTGGAATTAATGAAAACCGCATTAACACACGTGCCACATGTAGGGATTTTCCTCCTATGAAAGATAATAATTTTGGATTTGGGGTTGTGACTGGTGCAGAGAAACATATAACTATATTGGGACAACTGACTCAGGTTATGAATAATAACATTACTTGTATAGGACATCTGGATCCACCAATTGGGGGACCTTTGTAGATCTCATCAAGCAAAAATATCCTCCATCATTCAAGGGGACCACAAACTTGTTTGTAGCTGAGTTGTGGATATATTCCCTAGATAAGATATATCTCTCATCGGGATGTAATTAAAGAGAGAATTTTTTCATCATAGTGTATTGTCTATCTAGAGATGCGGTTCAGTGGTGGTCATAAATCCAAAACAAAAAGTAAGAGTAAGAGATAGAAGAATTGTAATAGAGGGACTTTAAAGAAGTGTTCCTAGATAAATATTTTCCTCATGAACAATGAGCAGATATAGAAAGGAAATTTGTCAATATAAGGTAGGAGGATAAAAATGGTGGAATGTTTGAATCCATCTTTACAAGGCTGACAAGGCATGAAATGAACTACATATATAATCCAAGGAGAAAAATTAATCAATTCATTGATGCTTTAAAACCATTCCATTGAAGGTCTCTAGTCTCCAAAATGTTCTCAACATATGAAGATATAGTTTCAAGTTATATGAAGACAGAAATGAATTATTTTATTCCTTATGACTTTAAAGGAAAACAAGGGAATAAGAGGGCTATAAAATACTCCAGAAAAGGAAATAAAGAAATGGGGAATAAAGAAAGAATTGAAAATCCATCCTCTAGTAATTGTGTGAGAAAACAGTATGGCATCTGATTGAAGGGAATGTGGGAATGTTAAAAGTGTGGAGGAAAAATCCATCTATCTCGGTATTGTATGGGGAATAAAGAAGCTACCAATGTTCAATGTTACTACTATAGGGATGATGGACATTATACACTTGAATTTCCTAAGTGTCAGGGAATCATTCGCAAAATAAGGCCAAAGGAGAATGTCCAAGCATATGAATTCACAACTATTGAGTTTGAAGTTTCTAAATAAGCTGTGTAAGGTACATGAATCATTTAATCAAAATTATCCAATGCGTTATTTGATTCTGTATCATTGAATTCATTTATATCTTCCTAGTATTCCATTAAATTAGATATGTCAAATTTTATTGAATATGGTAGTTGTTAGAAAATATCCCTAAGGGTAGTATCATTGCTATAAAGTTGTGTTAGGAAGTCCCCATTGTGGCTTATAAATATTCTTTATCTGTTGATTTTATTGTCATAACCATGATTGAATTTGATATAATACTTTTTATGGATTAGATTTCGAACCATGAGGTGAAAATTTATTTCAAGTAGAAGTAGGTTACACTTTTTGAGGATGATGTGGAATCCCTTATCCTTAGGGAAGATATGTCACCATATAATTCTCATCTAGATCCACCCCTAGTATCTCTAATGAACTAAATTATTTATATGTAAGGGAATAAAATAGCTAATGATTCTGAAATGATTTTTCAAATAGAGGATTAACCTATTCTTCAAGAATAAGTTGATGTCTTTCTAGAGATTTTACCTTGACATCTTCAAGAGCATGAAATTGATTTTTTCATTATTTTAATTCCTGATTATAGGCCCATATCAAAGACCCTTGATATTATTTCCACTATGGATTTAGTGGAACTAAAGAAACAACTGTAGGAATTGAGCAATAAAGATTCTTTCTCCCTATTATTTTCTCCAGGGGGAGCCCCTATACTTTTCATTAAAAGAATGATTGATCTATGAGGTTGTGCATTTACTATAGGGTGATAAATGCTATAATAAAAAAAATATTTATCCTCTACCTTGCATTGATGATTTATTTGATCAAATTCATGGAGGGTGGTATTTTTTTAAGATTGATCATTGGTCTGGATATCATCATTTTCTGGAGAGTAAGGAAGGAATTCCAAAAAATATATTTCATACCATTGATAGACATTATGAGTTTACATTAATGCCTTTTGGACTATCTAATGCACCCTTTATTTTCATGTATTTAATGAATATAGTTTTTAAGAAATATCTTGATGACTTTTTTGTGGTATTTATTGATGAAATATTTCTATACTATAAACGATATGAAGATTAGGAAAATCAATTGCGCACTTTTTTGAAGACTCTTAGAATAATTGATTTATAAGGTATTTTCCTGAAGATTGAATTTTGGTTAAAATCAGTTTTCTTTAGGGCCTCATAGTCTCTAAATATGGAATATCATTTCATCTTGTAATGAAAATGGATGTGCAAGAATTTCATACTACAAAAACCATAACTCAGGTATGTAGTATTTTTGATTGGGTAGGTTTTTATTAGTGTTCCATTAAGAACTTCACCCGTTTATCCAACCCAATGACCAACCATACACAAAAAAGGGATAAGATCTTATGGGATGAAGAATGTGAGGACAGTTTTGAATGTTTGAATACAATATTCGTGAATTATCTGATCCTAACACTACCATCGGGGTATGATGGGTTCGTGATCTATAAGGATGATTCAAATAAAGGACTTGGTTGTCTCCTTATGAAGAATGATCTAGTTATTACCAACGTATCAAGGCGGTTAAAAATTAATGAGTGAAACTATCCCACTCATGATCTTGGGTTACCAATAATAATATCTTCAATGAAGTTATGGAGATATTATCTTTACAACAAAAATTGTGATATATATACAGATCACAAGAGCCAGAATTATATATTCTCATAGAAAAAACTGAACACAGGGCAACACAGATGGCTTGAACTACACAGGAATTAAGATTTTATAATACACTACCACCCAGTGAAGAAAAACAAGGTATTTTATGGAATTATTAGGAATGATCATGGATTTCCCACCAAAATGAGGATTTACAAAGATCGTTTATACATGGATATTATGATGATAGATATGATAATTATAAATGATGGTGAAACATCAAAAAAATAATTTATTTTCCCATCCACCTTTATTAAAATGGAATAAATGTTCTTAGCCTTATGATTAGAACCAACAAAATAATTTTTTGTTGTGAATGATGGGATGATGGATGAATTTTTCTATGAAGATGGTGTTCAGAAATTTGGGAAGAGTATTTGTGTTCTAGTTGTACCTATGTTTAAAATGGAGTTATTGGATGATTACCATAGTTCGAAATTCTGCATACATCCTGGTAACAGTAATTAGTATATAGATTTGAAGGAAAAATTTGGGTGGGATAACATGAAGAGGGAAATTTCAGATTACATATCAAGATGTTTAGTCTGTCAACAAGTGAAGGTCAAAAGTAAACATAAAATAGGAGTCATGCAATATATACCTATTACTACGTGGAAATAGGATAAAACCACCATTGATTTTGTCACTACATTTGTAAGGTCCCGACCCCAATTACCCAGAGTCGGTGCATTATTACATAACATTGGCATGATCACGAGAAAGATCAAATCTCGAAAGACCGATTGGTTTAGTAGCCTTGGAAACACTAGATATATTCATAATGTTTTACATTACATCAATAAGTGAAAAGCTATAACAATATATTATCTCCATATTCCACACTCATATCCCCACATATTATCCCTGCAGGTCATTCATAAATTACTTCTTCACATCCTCGGAAAAATAAAACATAGAAAATGGGTGACCTCAAATGCCCAGTAAGGATAACAATAAAGTGGAAACTTTCATAAATAAGAATAAAATTTTAAGGCAATGTATAACTAAAACAAAATCCTTTTAAACTTGAACTTCAACATAGTATGGAAAAATTAAAATGAAATAATGCCATTTACTTATTCACATGGATATTCTACTAATCGAATAATCACATGTAATATCAATAACCACTTTTATAATGATGGAATGCATAATGTCAGACTATCATAACCACATAGCTATGGCCTCATGCCAAGACTACAAACAAGATTTTGCCAAGGCCTTGTTCCAAGACACTAGTTTGTGTCATGAGACCTACCGATGCATCGAGGAGCTATAGAGGGCTCCACCCGTCACATATTAAGTCCAACGCATTCCCATATGAAATGGTTTAAACATAAAATAAACATTCATATTAAAACTAGCATACGAAATGTCAATATTTTCACCATAAACCATGAATGGAATAAAAATAGCACATCCACAGTAAAACATATTACAATACCTTCAATATAATATATAAGTTTTATATCATAATAAATAAACATCAAATAAGCTTAAAATCCATCAAAGGATGTTGACATAGATGAAATCAAAACAATTTGAGAGAAATATCTCTTTTCTCGAAATCATTGAAAAGTCACACATTTATAAAGGAAGTAATTTAAAAGAGATTATGGAATCAAAGTGTCCCATACCACTTTGAAACTTTTGAAAAGAAATATCATTTCAAAACCTTCATGTCCATATAAATAAATCCTTAAAAACATTTTGAAAACATGGACATTAATTAAAAATATTTAGAAAGATAAATATTTAAAACATTTAAAATTATGATCTTGATAAAGAGTACCTTTCAAAAATTTGTAAAATATTCATTTTGAAATAATTTAAATGTCATATAATTATAAAATAAAACATTTACTTCGATAATATTATTATAATCTTGTAAGGGATGCTTTGACGATTTTATAACGGTGGTAAATAGCCGCACCCTCCGTATAAATTAAAAAACATTCTTACCTTACATTTGTCGAAAGGTAAAAAGTGTCTTGTTTGGAAAATGACAGAAAGATTCCTTTAAAAACACATAAGGGTATAAATGAATTTAACCCATATTATTTTTAAATAGTAAAAAAAAATTAAATACATTTTGAAGAAACATGGATGTGGATGATAAAGAGATCCCAGCAGATAATTGCGTATAAACAACCTCAGATAATGAAGAGATTGAGAAATAAACCCTTACCTTGTACTTTTCCTTGGTTTAGGGTAGGTTAAACTCCTGTATAATTGTCAAATAATTGTTATTAAATTATAAAATAATCATATATATTAATATGATATCATATGATCTTTTAACATTTCTTTGTTAATAATATCTTAGTATTATCATCGTTTCGGGTGTTAACTTACTCGTTTTCTTTTTTATGTTTTGTTACATAAGAAATGTTTGTAACGGTTAGGTTGTATCTTTTTCATATTCAGAATATTATCTAGTCCTTAAACATTATTTTTAAATCATCAAATGATAATTATACTTGAATGGATATGATGGAGAATGAATCTCATCGCGTTCATGGAGACGGTAGTCCGTACGTATGCAGGAGCGACAATATCATTCTTTTGATATTAAAATAATATATAATTGGATAGTATATCATATATACAGAATCATTATCATGTTATATGTATTATTTACATGAGTTAAACAATATTATTATACCCATACAAATAATAATATATTGAATAACAATTACACCACAACGTGGAGACGGTAAGCCGTACATACGCATGTATGGTGACATATTACTCAAAGGGTGGATAGAATACTGAATATGGTTGTACCATATTTATAATAACATCAAAATATATATAATATACTGGAGTTATTATTTTATAATGGTAATAACAAAGAAAGAAGAAGTGGAAGAAGTAATGAATTTGAAAAAGGGTTGTGAAAACATTACCTCTTCTTCGGGTTCTTCCTTTTGATTTGATCAAAAGGGATCCTTTGGTTGGCTTTATGATCAAACTAAGGCCTCTCGGTTGTAATGATGGATGTTTAGAGAGTATTTGGGCAGAGTTTTTCCGAACCAAAAGGCTTTGAAAGTGTGAAGTAATGAGAAGGGGGAGTTCCCTTTTATAAGAGGGGTGAGGGCCACCTTTGGAAAAGCTAGAAATATTAATTTATAATAAATTCATATTTGGTTTCTAATGGCTCCAAAGTTTATTATTAAGATGTTAAGGTGGGGATAGGTCGAAAACCATTCAACCAATAGAATTTAGACAGGTTTGGGTTACTATATTAACCTTATCTTTTAGTTTTAACTTTTAGTTAATTAGTTTGACATTTACCATATCACTTTGTATTTTTATATTATATAGTTAATAAACATACTATATACATCCAAGTGACCCCCAAGTGGTCCATTAACGATACACATATCATGATATAAGTCTATTGGTAGAACCTTAGATTTTTAGGAATTTAATATCAATTAATAATATAATATTTGTTTTAAAAACTCTTTTATATCAATTTTGATACTATTCAATAGTTGATTTTTGTGAAACTCGTAACCGAATTATTACTTCTAAGAAAGTTAATTGAATCAATGATAATATGTCATATTATCCTAGAAAATTGGTGTAATTCATTTAAAGTCTCAAATTATATTTATTTGGGTATTTATAATATCAATTATTTTAATTTTTCACTATTATGGTAATTACTGCATCATCATTGTGTCATAAATAAACAAACTTATTTAATGTCTAAAAATTATAAATAAAATATAATTATATAGGGAATCTTATTAGCTTTATAATTAATATTTAAAATCGATTTTATCTTATGTATAACCCAATATTAAAAATCTTTTAGTAAACAAACATTGATTTTAACACTTTTAACTCTTCTTTGAATTAAATAATAATAAATGTCTTTATCTAATCCAAGTGGACCTAAATGATAATATTTTATTCCTAAGGTTGTTTTTGGTCGAGATAAACTTGTAAAATAGAATTAGGACTTGTGTTAGGGTCATATTAATATCATTTTTACCCTTAATTGCCCTATTTACTTTTAACCATGGTAAATAAAAGTAAAAGTTTACTATTCACCAAAAATTATTTTCTTCTCATTGAACCACATTTTACTTCTTAATATTAGCCTTGTCTCTCGGATTTTCGAAATTCCATTCACAAAAGCTGTAAAATTAAGTTTTATGAAAAATTCGGTTTTTTAACTACCACTTAGTAGTTTCACTATTCATCAATAATTGATGTTTTTCAGAATAATGCCAAAATTTCACCCTAAGCTATAATTGATATTCTGAATTCAAAAATTATGTCTATTTTACCAAATTCCAAACATATAAGTTGCATTAATTAATTCCTGATTTCACAACAAATAGTGTGTTTTTAAGAAACAATATATATCAAAAGATTGACAATTGTTTAGGACAAATTTCAAAGTGAAATTTATTCTAATGAACACCATTGGATAAAATTGTAAAAATATATTATAATTATACTTTAAAACCACTCAAATTCAAAATTTATCACTATTAATTATTTTGATTAAAAAAGTTGTTTTTAATTATAATTTAGTAATTTTCACTATTCATTAAAATATTAAAGTTATCCGAAAAGTACCAAAATATCACCCTAGGCTAATTTTTATATTCCAAATCCAAAAATGAAGTTTATTTTGAGAGATAATATTTATAAAATTTTAAAAATTATGTATTACTATTCATAACGGCTAGTTTTGTTAGTCATGGTGTTCTTTAACTCGGTGTTCCGTGTAGTGCAAGTCATTGAATTATTTTGAGGAAATAACACACTACGAAATCATGGAGTGTTACATTCTCCCCTATTTCAATAAATTTCATCCTCGCATTTTGAAATTGTTCTTCGAAAATAAAAGGTTGAAAATAAAAAATATCTTTGTGGGAAAACCCACATTGGAAATTGGGTTACTAAGATTTAGTATTAATATGAGGAAAAGAGAAATGAAAGGGTCACCACCAAATTATTATCTCAATTAAGAGAACATTGGTGGAAATTAGAGACATATAATTGGAGGAAAAATGTAAATATTTATAGGTAGTGATTGAGGTCATCAATCACAAAAAAGTTTAAAGTTGAGGTCCTTAAATTCATCAATCTATGATGATTTGAAATACAATCAGTTCAACAAAACATAGGGTATTAGGATAACACATTTTTGGTTTTAGGATTTCTTAAATAAATCATAAGAATTAATTTCATCATAGAATAAGAGAAGAAGAAAAAAAATATTCTTGACAAGTAGAGTTCTATCCTTTATTTAATTTATACCACAGACTCATCTTTCACTCTAAAAGATAATAGAACATAAAAATAATATTCTATTTATCCTATTTTATAGGGTTAAAAAATTGAATTTATAATTCATCTAGCAGAACCATTAAAAACAACATTATTCAATCCAGAACATCACGTGGGACAGTGGTAGGTGATACACCCTTGTCACCCTTCGGTTGTGGGTTTAAGTCTCGCGGCCTTGCCGGACACGACAGTTTGCCGCCCGACCTCCGGGTTGTCATTTTATGGAAATCCAAAATAATCAAACTAGAACTATCCAAAATACTTCACTGCAAAATTTATAAGGAAGGTAAACACAATAAAGATCATTTTTTCCGCGTAATAACATGTGAATACCTTCATCATGCATTCTTTTAAAACACCACAACATCCTGAATTACCATAAAACTTTATTGATTACATTCCTGATCCCTTATTCCTTAAAGAATAATAGATATACTCCTTCAATCCAAAAATGTTTTAAACCCAAACAATGATGGAATATACAAATCATTAATCAGTCTCAAGGTAGTAAAAAATATCTAATATAATTTATCCAAATCAATCATGTATTATTCAAAAATCACTACCTCGGTATCAGAACTATATTATGGTTTATCATTCACTCAACCATATATTTTCCAAAAATTTACCTTTCTATTGAGTCACTATTTTTTGTTCCACACAATTTCAAGTAATTAATGAAATAGTACTGTAGTACAATCCTTATATACTCCATAATTATTATAACAAGTACATTGTTGATACAACACTCAATTGACATAATCAACATAAGAACTCTAATCATTCCTCTTCATCTATGGTAGTATCATAACTTGATTTTTATCCAATAGCATCATTTGCAGCATAGTCTGATGACTGGGACATAGGTTTGCGTAGTGTCCAAACTCCTTGAAAATGAAGCATTGTACATTTGAAACCATTTTCTTACCCTTGCAGTCACGTACTTTGTGCCCCTTTCCTCCACACTTATAACAAACTCCCATTCCTTTCAGGAAAGTTCCAGGGTGGTTCTACCCACAGTTATCACATATGGGAAAATTATTTTTTTTCCCTCTTCCATTTATCCATCATTCTCTCTTCTATCATTTTCTTCTCTTGTTTCCCTTCAAAGCCATAGGACTCAGTAAACTCTTTACTTATCTTATCAACACAGGATATTATTTCTTCATATGATGATAATACATGGGAGAATATTTCTCTTATAAATTTTTGCTTAAGACCATGAAAGATATGATCCTTCATTCTCTTTAGATCATGTGCATTGCTGGAGTTATCATTCCTTCTACTGGGTTCCATTTCTAAACAATGGAATACACTAGATTAGTTTATGAATAACAATACCTAATCCCAAACTTGTAAAACACATAACATAAATTAAATAGTTTATGGATATAATCCATAATCATAAAAATGTCTCCTTTGAGGAAGTATATACTCATAAAACCTTAATAATGGTTTGTAAAGAAAATGAGAATTATCCTAAGTATATCCCCGGGGATTGTCGTCACCAAGAGTGAAGAAAGGCCCATTGTCGTGCACCAGTTCCCGTTCGATTCTAGCTCAAAGCTGTGTTTTCGGGTTTTACCCCTAGGTACATCTGTGCCAGAGCCGCCTCTACCTTCTCGTATCCATACAGGGATGTATGGCTCGAAAAACTCACAAAATCTCTACAATACCAAAATTCTAGGAAGTTCTTATATACTAATCGTCATGATCTATCTTAGGTCTATGTGCTCTAATCAGATTTTATCTAAATCTAGCTTCCAAGGATTGTACTAAACTTCCTCTGATACCAAATGTAACGCCCCGACCCCAATTACCCAGAGTCGGTGCATTATTACATAACAATGGAATGATCACGAAAAGATGAAATCTCGAAAGACCGATTGGTTTATTAGCCTTGGAAACACTAGATATATTCATAATGTTTTACATTACATCAGTAAGTGAAAAGCTACAACAATATATTGTCTCCATATTCCACACTCATATCCCCACATATTATCCCTGCAGGTCATTCATAAATTACTTCTTCACATCCTGGGAAAAATAAAACATAGAAAAGGGGTGGGCTCAAATTCCCAGTAATGATAACAATAAAGCAGAAACTTTCATAAATAAGAATAAAAATTTAAGGCAATGTATAACTAAAACAAAAGCCTTTTAAACTTGAACTTAAACATAGTATGGAAAAAGTAAAATTAAATAATGTCATTTACTTATTCACATGGATATTATACTAATCGAATAATCACATGTAATATCAATAACCACTTTCATAATGATGGAATGCATAATGCCAGACTATCATAACCACATAGCTAAGGCCTCGTGCCAAGACTAAAAATAAGATTTTGCCAAGGCCTTGTGCCCAGACACTAGTTTGTCTCATGAGACCTACTGATGCATCGAGGAGCTATAGCGGGCTCCACCCATCACATATTAAGTCCAATGCATTCCCATATGAAAAGGTTTAAACATAACATAAACATTCGTACTAAAATTAGCATACGAAATGTCAATATTTTCACCATAAACCATGAATAGAATAAAAATAGCACATACACAGTCAAACATATCACAAAACCTTCAATATAATATAGAAGTTTTGTATCATAATAAATAAACATCAAATAAGCATAAAATCCATCAAAGGATGTTGGCATAGATGAAATCAAAACTATTTGAGAGAAATATCTGTTTTCTCGAAATCATTGTAAAGTCACACATTTATAAAGGAAGTAATTTAAAAGTGATATTTGAATCAAAGTGTCCCATACCACTTTGAAACTTTTGAAAAGAAATATCATTTCAAATCCTTCATCTGCATATAAATAAATCCTTAAAATCATTTTGAAAACATGGACATTAATTAAAAATATTTAGAAAGATAAATCATTAATACATTTAAAATTATGATCTTGATAAAGAGTACCTTTCTAAAATTCTTAAAATATTCATTTTGAAATCATTTAAAAGTCTTTTAATTATAAAATAAAACATTTACTTTGAAAATATTTTTATAAGCTTGTAAGGGAAGCTTTGACGATTTTATAACGGTGGTAAATAGCCGCACCCGCCGTATAAGTTAAAAAAACATTCTTACCTTAAATTTGTCGAAAGGTAAAAAGTGTCTAGTTTGGAAAATGATGGAAAGATTCAATTAAAAACACATAAGAGTATAAATGACTTTAACACATATTATTTGTAAATTGTAAAAATGTTTTGAAAAACATTTTGAAGAATCATGGATGTGTATGATAAAGAGATCCCAGTAGATAATTGCGTATAAACAACCTCAGATAATGAAGAGATTGTGATATAAACCCTTAACTTGAACTTTTCCTTGGTTGAGGGTAGGTTAACCTCATGTATAATGGTGAAATATTTTTTATTAAATTATAAAAGAATCATATATATTAATATGATATCATATATGATCTTTTAACAATTCTTTGTTAATAATATCTTAGTATTATCGTCGTTTCGGGTGTTAACTTACTCGTTTTCTATTATATGTTTTGTTACATAAGCCATGTTTGTAACGGTTAGGTTTTATCTTTTTCATATTCAGAATATTATCAAGTCCTTAAAAAATATTTTTAAATCAACAAATGATAATTATACTTGAATTGATATGATGGAGAATGAATCTCATTTTGTTCATGGAGACGGTAGTCTGTACGTACGCACGAGCGACAATATCATTATTTTGATATTAAAATAATATATAATTGGATATTATATCATATATACAGAATCATTATAATGATATATGTATTATTTACATGACTTACACATCATTATTATACCCATTCAAATAATAATATATTGAATAACAATTACACCACGACGTGGAGACGGTAAGCCGTACGTAGACATGTATGGTGACATGTTATTCAAAGGGTGGATAGAATAATGAATATGGTTGTACATTATTTATAATAACATCACAGTATATATAAGATACTTGATTTATTATTTTAGAATGGTAATAACAAAGAAAGAAGAAGTGGATGAAGAAATGAATTTGAAAAAGGGTGGTGAAAACATTACCTCTCTTTCAGGTTCTTCCTTTTGATTTGATCAAAAGGGCTCCGTAGGTTGGCATTATGATCCAAATAAGGCCTATAGGTTGTATTGTGGGAAGTTGAGAGAGTATTTGGGCAGATTTTGGCCGATCCAAAAGGCTTTGAAGGTGTGAAGTAAGGAGAAGGGGGAGTGCCATTTTATAAGAGGGGTGAGGGCCACCTTTGGAAAAGCTAGAAATATTAATTTATAATAAATTTATATTCGGTTTATAATGGCCCCAAAGTTGATTATTCAAAGTTTAAGGTGGTTATAGGTCGAAAACCATTCAAACAATAGAATTTAGAAAGGTTTTCGTTACTATATTAACCTTATCTTTTAGTTTTAACTCTTAGTTAATTTGTTTGACATTTTCCTTGTAACTTTGTATTTTTATATTATATAGTTAATAAACAAAATATATACATCGAAGAGACCTCCAAGTGGCCCATTAATGATACAACTATAATTATATAAGTCTCTTGGTAGAAATGTAGATTTTTAGGAATTTAATATCAATTAATAATATAATATTTGTTTTAAAAACTATTTTATGTCAATTTTGACACTATTCAATAGTTGATTTTTTTGAAACTCATAACAGAATGATTACTTCGAAAAAAGTAAATTACATCAATCCTAATATGTCATATTATCCTAAAAAATTAGTTTAATTCATTACAAGTCTCATATTATATTTATTTGGGAATTTATAATATTAATTATTTTAATTTTTCACTATTATGGTAATTACTACATCATCATTGTGTCATAAATATATTAAATTATTTAATGTCTAAAAATTACAAATAAAATATCAATATGTAGGTAATATTATTAGATTTCTAATTAATATTCAAAATCGAATTTATCTTATGTATAACCCTATATTAAAAATGTTTTAGTAAAAAAACCTAGATTTTAACTCTTTTAACTCTTCTTTGAATATAAATAATAATATATGTCCTAATCTATTCCAAGTGGACCTAAATGTTAATATTTTGGTCCTAAGGTTGTTTTTGGTTGATATACACTTGTCCAATAGAATTAGGTTATGTTTTATGTTAATATTAATATCATTTTTACCCTTAATTACCATATTTACTTTTAACTGTGGTAAATAAAAGAAAAAAGTTACTATTCACCAAAAATTATTTTCATCTCATTGAACCACATTTTACTTCTTAATATTAACCATGTCTCTCGGATTTTTTAAATTTCATTCACAGAAGCGGTAAAATTATGTTTTATGAAAAATTCAGTTTTTTAACTACCACTTTGTAGTTTCACTATTCATCAAAAATTGAAGTTTTTCAGAACAATGCCAAAATTTCACCCTAAGCTATAATTGATATTCCGAATTCAAAAATTATGTCTATTTTACCAAATTACAAACATATATGTTGAATTAATTAATTTTATAATTAATTTCTGCTGTCACAACAAATAGCGTGTTTTTAAGAAACAATATATATCAAAAGATTGACAATTATTTAGGTCCAATTTCAAAGTAAAATTAATTCTAATGAACACCATTGTATAAAATGGTATAAATATATTCCAATTATACTTTAAAACCACTCAAATTCATAATTTAATAAAAATTAATTATTTTTATTAAAAAAGTTGTTTTTAATTAAAATTTAGTAATTTTCACTATTCATCAAATTATTTAAGTTATCCGAAAAGTACCAAAATTTCACCCTAGGCTAATTTTAATATTACGAATCCAAAAATGAAGTCCATTTTGAGAGATAGAATTTATAAAATTTCAAAAAGTAGGTATTACTATTCATAACGGCTAGTTTGGTAAGTCATGGTGCGCTTTAACTCAGTGTTGCGTGTAATACAAGTCATTGAATTATTTTGAGGAAATAACACACTATGAAATCTTGGGGTGTTACAACACTATCCAATACACAAAGGAATAATGATTCGAAATGGGTAATTTTTTATCGATTCACGAATTCTTCACATTTTTTCGCTATAAGGATGGATTTCCCCTAGAGTGCCTAGCAGGACAATATATCAATGATGTTGTGAGACATCAGGGAGAACCTCTCTTAATTGTGTCTGATCATGAACCACAAATTACATCCAAAATATAGAAAATTCATTATAAATCATTGGATACTGAACATCGATTGGGTACTGCTTACCAACCCCAAACTGATGGGCAATACAACAGAACTTTCAAACCTTAGAGGCCATATTGAGATCATGTTCACATGAATTCCATGGTATGTGGTATAAATACATACCTTTAGTGTAGTTTTCCTACAATAATAGTTTCCATTCAAGTATTCAAATGGCACCATATGAAGAATTATATAGAAATATATGTCATACACCAACGTTTTCAGATTATGTTGAGAAAGGTGGATTTTGGGTCCAGAGAATATAGAGGAAACAATAGAGAATGTAAAGACTATTCAAGGCCATATCAAAATAGCACAACGATGTAAAATGTTCTATACCAATAATTGAAGGAAGGATTTGTAATTTCTTGTGGGTGATCATGTTTTCTTGAATGTATCTCAATGAAAGGGTGTTATAAGATTTGGGAAGAAAGGGAAACTGAGCCCTTGGTAACTAGGCCCTTGCTAATATTTTGGAGAAAATTGGAGATGTTTCATATCATTTGGATATACTTCCTAGCATGTACAAGGTACACAATGTGTTCCATGTATCATCACCGAGAAAGTAAATGTCAGACCCAACACATGTCCTCAATTCTGAATGAATCAAATTGGAACCTGAAATCTCATATTATGAAGAACATATCCAGATTCTAGATAATAATGATCATGTTTTGAGGAATCGAACCAATATTCTAGTAAATGTACCTTGTAAAAATTATAAAATCGAAGAGGTAGCATCAGACCATAAGGATTTTATGTTGAAGACCAACACATATCATTTTGTGAGGTAACATTCTGTGAATTTCGAGGACAAAATTTTTATATGGAAGGGATAATGTAAAACCCATGGTTTTGGAAATAAAAATTTAATTCATGAAACACAAAGTCTTTTCAAAGAAACACGTTTTACGATATATATGTTAAACACAACATTACCTATACTATGTTTTGAATTTTGAAAAATGGTGAACTAGATTTGTGATCAGTATGTTGTTTAGAGTCAGATATAACCAACTTGATTTTTGGTTAATAGTAACATACACTTATGAATATTAATATGAATAGGAATATGAACGTTACGAGTTATTAGAAAATATTATTATTTTAATTTCATAATTTAATAAGATAATGAAATCTTAATTAATTTTTCAATGTGATATAAATCTAATTATACCTATTGAATTATAATTTATTTAATTAACTATTATTTTATTTTAAAAATAAATTAATATTTTATAGAAAATTATAATTTATAAAATGGAGTTCATTTTTTAATTCGACCAGTCGAAGAATTGTTAGGGTGAATTTTTGGGATTTATTCTGAAATTCCTGATTTTTTATGAATAGTGAAATATGATAAAATACCGTGTATAGGGAATATCAATTAAATATACTATTTATGACATCATAAGTGATGTAAGTACATATGGTTTGAGAAGACATGAAATTATTAATATTAGGTTTATATGAAACAACACTATTTGTTTTTTGGAGGGAAATAATAAAATAATGAATAAAATATTCAAAATTCACTCTCTCATCCACTATAACCCCCCCCCCCCCTCACTTCCTGTTATATTCACTACTCTATGCCTTCATGTTCCTAAAATCTCTACCCAAATACCCTCCACAAGTCATTCCCTATGTCCAATAATATATTGGTCTTTCCAAATGACCAATACCCTTTCCCTTAAAGAGATTCTCAAAGAGGTGGATTCAAGAGGTAAATTCAAATTTTTTTTCAATTCCATTTCAAGTTATTTTCCTTTTCATTCCAATCATCACATCCTTTTTCAAAATGACTATTATAATGCTTGAATAATCTGTATACTAGAATTATATCATCTAAGTGAAAGAACCATTATCAATACTCTTGCTCTTACTCTCTCTCTCTCTCTTTTATTTCATAAATGAAATTAACATCCATGAGGTTCCAATTTATAACCGTTGTGGAAGAAGAAATTTTAATCCTCAATTTCACCATCATTACTGGTCATGAAACCATTAAGAAGGTTTACCTAGACTATTTTATATTTATTATATCTTAATTAATAATCATTAACCAGTATATGTACATATTAATACATCATATGACCAAACTAGTTCCTAATAATCAACATACCGCTAAAATAATCTAAGTGATTGTCATTAATATTTCATCTAATTGATTATCATCATTACATTTAACAAAATGATAAAAAAGACAATTAACACCTATGTGTTTTTATAAATAATGTTTAAATTAAATTTCAGATATTTACAATCATTCCACACGATCTCCGTTACTTAAAAACAAGTGAACTGATTATGAAAATCAATAAAACAAACACTCTAGAACGATAGAATTTGATATTATAACTTATAAATAAGAACATAAATTAACTATATTGAATTTTGATAAACTAAATTCATGTCAAAAAGGTTTTTAATTATGTTATTACTATGTCTATTTTCATATTACATGACCTTATGTTCAAGAGTGGAACAAATATAAACTTAATGTAGGGTTTTACACCCAAACCACCATTTTCATCCAGGTTACTTTTATTTTATACCTACCTTAATGAAATTATTATGCATTATTATTTTCCAATCATAAATTATGTGTGTTTGTACTATATATTTTTACCAACCAAAAACCTTCTTTATTTTATGGAGATTTTAGTAAATTAAATGGAACTTACAGAGTTCATTCCTAAATACAAGCCCAATCCGAGGGAATTTATCAAATTCTAAACTACATTCAAGGGAGAAATTTAATGTGTTTTTAGGAACCATTATATTTATAAAATCACTAATTTTATTATGAAAATAGTATATTACATTAGTTCTGTTTTATACGTACTATTTTCCAAAAGAATTCTTATTTTTCATGTGGAAGGGTTTTTATATCAAAAATTACTCGGTGATTTTAAAATAGTACATTCACCCATTTCAACACTCCTGTTTAATATAATGATTTAATGTTGTTAATGTTTAATGATATAATCCACTATGTTTTTACTATATATGTTCTATCTTAAAACTATTCACTGATTTACTCGGAGTGGTTTTCATATATGCTTAATATTCATGGAATGTTATTTACATTTAATATATTAGTTTCAATATGAATGTACATGTTTTTTATGTCTATCCCCATTCATATAAGGAATTAATAGTACATAGTAAGTGTTGGTTGGTTCCCACTATATCCCCTATGTGTATTAGTTGGTCACATGGGACAATCTATGGTCTTGTCACAAGGCCTTGACAAAATGATTTTTAATGGTCTTTGCACGAGGCCTCGAAGGTATGGTTATGGTACCCTGAATTATGAATTCCCTCATTAAGAAAATATTTTTGATCATTCTTCTGGTTATTTGACATGTATAATACCCCGGATTATGTTTTTATGGCCTTATATTCTCACCTCATTTTCCTTCCACAAAGAGTTCAAGTTTATTATTTTTAAAGATATTTGTTTTCAATTATTAATCATGCCTAATGGGTATGTTATCTTATTCTATATTGCTTACTCTTACTGAGAGTTTGATCTCACCACTTTCTTATGTTTAATTTTTTCAGGACATGAAGAATTTTATTACAAATGAAATGATTAAATAACCTAATAATTATGGATATTGTAAAAGAAATTTATATATTGTTTTTCATTTCATGTTATAATGATGAAAATAGTATGTATTTTGTTTCCAATAATATTAATCTACTCGGTCATTTGGAATTCATATTCCTCATTTATATTCCAATGTAATCATATAAGGAATTGGCTCTCAAAAATTTGGGTCGGGTCCTTACAGTTGAATTTCTAGGAGGAATGTGAGGTTAACATAATTCCTATAGTGTGGTGTGATAATTAATTACTAGATGTGTGAAGAAAATTTGGTTGTGTTAGAATACCAAGGAAAAAAATTTGTATTTCTCATTGGGTTCCATAAAGAGGCTATGTGGGCTTTGTATGCAGTGGTTGTTCGAGCCATGTATTGGCCTCAGTACTAGGGATTTTCTAATGGGAATCTGAAATAAATGTTTATGAATTATTTAATACATGAGAATGGTGATATAGTGATAAATAACTCTAGGAAAATTTAACATGGATTCTATTAGGTTGTATCTGGTGACCATGATGTGTTTTTAGTTTCTTAGGAATATTGTTCATGTTGGGGTAATGATGTTCTACTAGTGAAGATGAGTGTTTCAATGACAAGTGATCCAAGTATAGCCCAAAACATCTAGTAGTATGGAACAACTATGGTGAGATATATAGAATCATCATTAGGGGTTTTGGAGTGAAAATTTTGTTTCATCTAATGGTAAGGGGTTTGAATAAGGACCTAATTGTCTTTAGTTAGTTTATTGATTGTAGAAGTTCTTCTATTGGTAATAAATATGGGTGTGGCTCTCATGATTTTATTTTAAACTATAGTGGATTCCATGAAATTTGAATTCTACTCAATGTCTAGGAATGGCCCTGAAAAGTGCATTAGATAGTGATCAGACTCAAGTCGGTATGCACTATTGAGAAGTAAATCGGGGTATCATTCCATTTTTTTAATATGTTTTTTGGTTGAAGCCAATTTTTGATTTCTTGACATGATATAGAAATAATAATGGATGTAGTGTTTTATGACTGACCACTAGTTTGATGTTGTAGTGGAAATCAAATTTCTGAAATGAAGGAAAACCTAAATGAAGTCATGTTATAAGTATGTGAATGGAAGGTGTAATGACACCCCCAGCTTGTTTCAATAACAAGGATAGATCAAAATTCAGTGTGATGTTGTTAGGAGTGTTCAAGCATAGTGAGTAGGAAGAACATTGGGTATGATGTGAATGTTTATTTGGAGTTCTTTTGGTTTTCATTGATTGTGGACATGCTAATCACCAAATGATGGTATGGGTGAGATAAAGGGTTTGTTGGAGAGAATAATAGTGGGAAAGTGGTTGGTTGATGTTATGTTTAGTGTTTCGGGATGGATGGACTCATGTGATTAATGTTCAGAGGAATTGGCCATGATTGAAAGCATTTTCTCAAGTTTGACTAGTTATGATATTTGTGTATAGTGGATATGTTTGGATGTTCGGGTATGGAATGGGAACATAGGGGTTTGAATTTTAAATCGATTGATAAATATCATGTTATTACTTAGGTGGTGTCATGTTTGGGTCACTGTTAGGGTTTTGAAAATATGGAATTGTGGCACCATGTGATTTGGTCTATGATATGCAAAGAGGATAAAGCTAGTAAAGTACAAATTGACTCTTCCAATATGGAAAGAATCTACGTAAAAATATTCCTTCTGTGCAAGTGACACACTGATCCTAGGAAAACCTATTGATTTTATGGTGTTAAATGTATTGTTTGAGGTTGATTCATCATTTGAGATGCATTTAGTTCATTTTTTGGATGCTAGAATGAAGTATTGTGGGGAACACAAATCCCATTGATCGATTTTTGGGGCTTCATGAAAATAATTAAGGTGATAAGTGAGAAATGAAAATATAAATTCAATCATAGTGAATTGATCTCTCTATATTGAATCTTTAGTGATTTTTGTGAGTATATCTCAATCACAAAAAATTATATCAAGGGGAGGTTGTAAGATGCCGATTTCTGTGGAGTTATGTCATTGTTTATATATTAGGATAAATTCTTTAATTGTCATTAATTAAATGTTCACTGTGTGTATGAGGGGTCTTGAGCATGCTCTGGTGATTCAAGACATGAGATGAAAGAAAAACTTGACAACCTATGCAAGTCTCATATAGTTTGCGCATGACAAAGAAACCTATTTAACCTCCCCATGTACACCATGAAACCATGGACAATGACATTACACATGGTTGGAACATGATTTTTAAAAACATGAAGACTGAAGAGGAAACCATTTCACCTAAAATCCCATAGACAATGGCTTACACACGGTTTCCACAGTGTTTAGAAAACTATGTGGGTAAACCATGTTCCCCATTAATATTTAGAAATTTTAAGGATTTAGAGTATATAGATTTTCATTTCCCTAAATAATTTCGCACACATATTTTTTCCTATCCATCCTAAGGACAAACTAAATCAAACAAAAATTCCCAATAGAGGTTCTCCTTTGATTAATGTTTTTTGGAGAAATGTTGGTAGTGTATCAATGGTTTGTGCATGTCTAACACTTCTGTTTCATCCTTTTTCCATATTAGTGTATTTATTTTCTCCCATCATTTTTCAAATCCTTAAAACCATATTTTTTTAATGGAACCTAGTTGGGGGATTAAAATGGTCTCTAAATCATGATATAAGGATATGATTAAGTGTATGTTCATTATTTAATTTGATGCTGGTGGTATACAAGTATTTTCACCTAATAGATAAGTTGATTTTCCCATGTTTGGTTGCATTATTGGTTATCTGTTATTTTAATTTTGGTGCCTTTGTTGTGAATTGGTAAAATGAGTGTCTAAAAGGTTAATTCTACCCCTCAGAATCCTCATGGGATGAAAGATGTATGATTAGATTGATCCAAGAACTCCCAAGGGGAGAGACTTCATTTTTATGCTTTATATTAGTAGTTTTGAACATGAAATTGACATGTGATAACATAAATCCCATGAATGACATGTTAATGTGTTAATTTAAGTTTAAATAAGAATATTATTAGATGTTTCTAGACATTTAATATTATATAAGGGGTCATTTTGAGAAATGATAAAAAGATATGTGATATATGAAATGTAAAATATCAATAGGTTGATGGTCTAAGGATTGTGAATGATAAGTGGTCTAATTGGGTTAAGACATGTAAAAAATAATTAGTGAATGGGTTAGGGATCATGAGTTTATATAAGTGTTAAATAGATAATGTGTAGTTATTGTTAAATATGTTTTGTTTTTTAATTCGATTAATGTTAATAGTCCCAATGGATTATGTGATGTACATGGAATTAATAAGGGGGTTAATACTTTGGAAATGTTGAATATGTCAAATATTTTAACCTTTGGGAACTGATTAGTTTTATAAATAGGATAATGTATGGAAATTACTTAATTATACATATAATTTTTAAACAATTATGGAAAAATTGGATGTATAATGTAACTGGAAATTGTGATAATGGGTTGGGGAATGATATTAATTCCCATGTTGATTATTATGGTGTCTAATGGTTGTGTGTATTGTTTTGAGTATGGTTTGTGATTCAGTTTCTGTGAGATTATTGGATGAATAAGAATGTGCATATGGTTTCATAGTGTTGGTTATTTACTATGGTTCTACGACGATGGGTTGAGATATACTAAGGAACTAAATTCCTCCCCACTATGCATGGTTTATTAAAGGGGTGGAGATCTATTCTTCTACTGGGTAAATTCCACCTAAACTAAGGCTTCTAGGTAAGTATAATGTGTTTTTATGTGCTTATAATTATTGAGATATGGTCTCGAGATATTGCACTATACATAGTGAATAATTCCTTATACCCTCACGAGAATGATAAAAATTCTTAACCCATGGAACACATGATGAAAATGGATTATGTAATTAATATGGAATATATATATATATATAATGGTAATAATGATAGAAATTATTTGAGTAAATATAGGTAACCAATGTAATTAGAGTTGTCCTTTTCGTATTTTTCTTTTATTTATTATTTTAATGTAGTATCTATTTAAAATGGTTGTTTTGTAGACACCATTGGTGGTGGCCTAATGAGTTATACTCACACCGTGATCTATTCGTCGCTGCGTACCCAAGAAGATATCATTGTTGTAGGTTTGGATAATTAGAGAAGGCCCATTCTAGAGAGTAGTGTTGGGTTTGGTATGTGCGTGGATGAGGTTCTCGAATGGGATTTTGGGTTGCCTTGGGGATCCTATGGTTTGCCTTTATTATGGATTTTCAAGACTTCTTCCATAGTTATGATGTCATGGAATATTCAATATTTGTTTTTGGACTTATATCATATAGATAATTAATTTTTTTCATGTTAATATGATATTAGATATTTTTTCTTCTATTTCATTGTTATCTATTTTAGCATAGACTTGTAATGATTTAATAGTCTCCCCGCATGGACTAATAAACCCGGAATGCTAGTATGAATCCTCTTGAATACATTGTGGAGTGCTTCAGGTCATGTAATGACATAGTTCAGAGCACTGAATTTGTAGCTTTTGGTTCTGGGGAGTTTCATAAACTGTCCAATTACATTTCATGTAATTCATGAATGAATCAAATTTCTTGACAAGTACATAGTCCACGAAACCCAATACATACATTATCCTATTCTAAAAAATAAAGAGTATGAATATGTATGTGATATTTTGATTCTAAAATAATTATAATATCATAATGATAAAATATATTAAAAAAATACATCATATTATCCATCCTTTATAGGAGGAAATGAAAAAATATATGATATTGGTTCGTGAGGTGGTTTTTCCTAGAAAAAATAAATAATGATTTCATATCCCATTTCATTGATTTGGTGATGGTTAGAGGTTTATCTCTTAATGAAACATATATATACAATTTAATCACATCATCATATAAGTATGGTGGAATTAGAATTGAAATAGGTTATGTAACAAATATGACAAGAACACTCATTGGTGAACATTACTTACTCTTCATGTATCATCTGATGGTTTTTACAATAAACCTTCATAGGATATAAATATATCTCATATAAGTCTTCGAGGAAGATATTAGGAAATTTGGTAATTTATTTGGGAATGGAATGGAAAAGCCAAATTCTTTTAATATTGTGATTTGGATAGGATATGAGGTGGCCACTAATAAATGTACTGAATTGAAAACATGGAACTTTAGGAAATATATAATTCCACCCACATTTATTTTCAGGTCACAAGGATCCAATAATAATTCTTTTTCAAGAATATAATGGATAATTTCAAAATATTACCATTAAATGGGTTTTGAAAATGTTTTGAGATATTGTTAACTAATTTTTTTATTTTAACCCTTGATGTGCCAGATTGTTTCATAACCATGATTAATATTTTCTATTGTGTTTACTATTAAATTTGGTAAAAAATTAAGTGTATGTTTTTTATAATATAAATTATTATGATTTCAAAAATAGAATCCTTTTTTCTAAATTATAATAATATAATTGGAAAAATATAATATAAAATTAATCCCTTAAATGTAAGAAGAATATGGTTTTTATCTAGGAAAAGGTCCAAAGATTGAAATATATTTTTATCCAAATTAAATATTAAATTTACAACAATGACCTAAAATAGATTAATTTATGTATAATTGAACTAATTTTTCTATGAAATAAATTTAAAATACAACATAACTTGATAAATAATTTAATCAAAAAAACAATTCAATTAAATTTTAGTATTTTTGACTATTCTTAAAAAATGATATTTTTTTAGAAAAAATCACAAAATTCATTCATAAGATAATTTTAATGATATGTTTTCAAAAATACATATTTTTTATCAAGTTATTTTTCCAAAACTATTCAAATAGAATTTAATCATTTTTCAAAAAAAATCTAAAATAACAATTTTTTTAGAAAATATTAACATTTTAAACACATAAAGAGAATCCCAAAAATGATTTATTTTATTATAAATAACATTAAATTATATGAATTTATTATAATTATTATTTTAAAATTGGCTATTACTACTTGTTTTCTAATGTTTTATTTCAATGTTATATTTGTGGTATTTAAAAAATAATACTATATAGTGGTTTTGTTAAAACTCAATGTTCTGTGTTACAAAATAAAACCCCATGTTTTGGGATGAACTTGAATAACATTTTGTTTCATGTAATGAAGTATCACCGAGTTTTATGTTTTCCATATTTCAACTCAGTGTTTTATTTAACCCATTTCGTCTATAAAAAATAGATTAATTCATAAATAATAATTCATAAAAACATGGGTTGTAACATTTTAACCCCCATAACATGAACTTAAAGCTAAAAACAAATCACTTTGATTATAAAATGAGGATACACATACCTTATAATATCTTCATCTTCCATCATATATTATTCAAACTAGTGGATTCCGCATAAAACATAGATTAATTGAGTGATATTGTTTTATAGATATTTCTATGTATGATCAAGAATAACAACCAACTTTTCCAAAGAAAAATGACCATGCTCCGGTGGTAGGCACATTGACTTCATTAAATCTTATTAATAATCTTGGTACTTCCTCAATAATTATCCATAGAACACATCATCGGATTGTGTGTGGTTATGGGTCAACTTTATGTGATATATCGTGGTCTTGTTATAATCAAGAATTCAATGGGTCCAATATACCTAGGGCTCAGTTTCTATGCATCTTAAATCTCATGATCTTCTTCGATGAAAATTTTATTAGAAACAATTTGTCAATAACTTCATATTATGGGTCATACAAGTGAATATAATAATGAATTTTCTTTGAACATTACTCAACCTTGTTGTACTACTGAGCTTCTCTAACCTTCCATTCCATTTTTTATATGAATGAATGAATGATGATATATTTTTGAATGAAAACTCAAATAAATGATTTTGTTGATCCCAACCAAATATAATATTCAATAAATTAGATCAACACATATAATTCGTTGTGTGAGTTTTTTTTAGACTAGCCATATTTTTTTTGGAAGGGGCATAGTGATGCTAGTCATCTATGTATCAATAGCATTCTAAATACTTTACCAGAACAAGGATGTAAACATTATATCTAGTTCAGACACAATATAGTGTTGTACAACAAGTATAATTACAACTTCCATAAATTATATCCATGGGAGATAATCTATACATATGTCCTCTCTTATAGAAATGAATTGTGGTGAATTAGTATGTAAATTGAACCCAACCCATATTATATTATTCCATTTAGATGTATTTTGGATTCTATTGACAATGTCCATGGTGATGATTTCACATATTCATTATGGAATGGGTAATAGATTTAACATACCTTTATACATAAGTCTCTCATATATAACATACTGGAATACCAATAATAGAGATATAAAAATTGCAATATCTCCCTTTAATCCATCCAAACAAAAATTCACTATTATATCTTTATATATCATCAAACTTACTAGATGAATTGATAATGATGATATATTATATTTCTCTAAACTCTATAAAATTATTACGGAAAAAATGAAAAATTTTCTCATAAGCATATCATTCCATCACGATCATGGTTTAAATCAACAACATTTGTAACCTTATTATGGAGGTTAATATATTATTTATTTACCTAATTATTCATTAAATAGATAGATGGTTGAAAAGATAATTGAAAAGGATATTATTTTCATCCTCCTTTATGATTTGCAGATCTTCTCTTTTTAAATAATTTAATATTGGATATTTATTAATACTCTTCATGGATAAGATATCATGTTCTTTTTAGCTTAGAGAAATAGTCACATTTTTCACTTTCCCATGGTGGTAATGTTTATATCATTTACAAACATTAATCAGCTTGAAAAATATTCATTGGAACATATTCAAAACATTATATGCGAATATAAACTTTAAAAGTCTATAATTATTATATAAAGCATAAATTTACCCAAAAATATAATTACTTTAAATTAACAATGAAAATATTTACCCGAGATAAATGGAAATCATGATTGTTTGAAAAATTTACCAATAAAGATAAATATAGTAAATAAATAAATGATAACCATGTAATTATAAAAAATAAAACTTCTAATTTCCCCAATGGATGTGTATTTATTGATTAGAAGCAGTTATATACTATATGATAATGTTAGAACATGTGAGATGGCTAATCTTCACTTTAGTTATTTGAAAAAAAATTCACGTTGATCTGCCCGCATGACCCTGAAATTCCGATTGAACATATCATAGGATTAGATAATCATGAGTATTTATCATTAAATAAATGATATTATCCATCTAATCAATGAAAAATAATGATCTGAATCATCGTGTTTGGTAAACGATAAAATTTCATAGACTACGTATATGATGGAACTATTGTAATACCCTATCATAAGATTATGTGACTGAAATAATGAAATATTTTGAAACAAAAAATTTCACATTTTAGATTTTTCAAATACTATATGTTTCACCAGTGGACTTAAAATCATTATCACATGGAATTTTCTATCCAACTTTCTCGTTGAATATATGGGAATATCATTTATAATGAATATCCTAAACAAATTAGCGTAATTTAAAAATATTGTATTCATTAAATAAATTATTGTAGTAGAGGAATTAGTATGACAGAATGGTATTAATATATATTCATAGTGTCTATACCTTTTTTGGAATTATTTTATTTGATATATCCTCCTTATTGACCCCCAATTGATGTTATTAAAAAAGAAGTTCAATCATGGAAACATATTTTTTTAGCATGGCTGGTCAAAAAATTCATCAATATGAGGGAGATGATACTCGTTCATTATTATGACATTTTTAGATATTGATAATAAATTTTTTAGCATGAATATGTGTATTTAGACAAGGATCCCATTAAAACTAACTCATATTTGTTTACTCTACTAACTGGTGTCTTGTATCAAAGGGAATGGGGTTTTATGTGAGAGTTTGTAATATTTACACAGTCCCATAGACATGGATGAATAGGTTTTTATGAAATGGAATCCATTGTCGAGAATCATATTTATTTAATATTTTATTTCCCATAATATGATTTATATTTTTATTCCCTATTCAGAAATTTGTCATGAATAATTTTTGGTTTCTTAAATATTTTTATTCATAGATAACATATTATTATATTGGTGATAGTCCATGAAATTCTTGAACTTATTATCTACATGTTTGCATACACACCCACAATATATAAAAATTTATGTACATTATAATGGTGTACACGTAAATACCCATTCTCTAACATTAAATATTAAAATTTATTTTAAAAATGGAAATTATTTTTTTTCCAAAATGATCATTTAGGATTAGAGTTTTAGAGAATTCGGACAAACTCTTACATATTATACCAATAAATTATAAGTGGAAACTTATTTTCAGTATCCTTTTTCTGGTAAAAATCATTAATATAAAAGATGATTTCTTATGTTGATATATCTTAACAATTTTCCACTAATCTCAGGTTTCGTTCAAATCATCCTTAAACCCTATGATTTTATTTAAAAACATGGTATTATAGTGATATCTCAGAAATGTATATATATGAAAAGAATCCATTAGTCTAGAAAAAACCTCTAAATCATTTTCTTAAAAACATTCAATATTACTCTAAAAATGGATCATTATTTCAAAAATATCATTATCATACCTTTTTGAGAATCAAATAAATTTTCTAAAAACCCATAACCAAGTATATATGAGATACGTAGTTAACATGGGACATAATTATACTCAAATGGGATAACCATGTAGTTGACTTCCATACATGTAACTGTTACAAATAGAATATCCATATAGATGACTTCAATATCCAATGCATTAGAGGTTATAACATAACCACCCATCCATGGTATATCATGGAACCACCCATCCTCAATTTATCACAAAACCACCAATCAAATTTATAAGTACCACTATATAATCATGTAATATAAAATAATTCTATTTTAAACATGTTACTCATTAAATTTTATTTTCCATTATAATAAAACAGAACATGTTATAGAAATAGTCATTAAAATTTGGAAAAATGCATTTATAACATTTAAAAATATATTTTTTAATCAAGGTGTCACAGAAAAACTTTTAACATTTTAGAGGAATTTTAAAATTAATATTTAAAAAAATTAATGTCTTAATAAATACATTCATAAAAACCACTTCGAAAACCTTAAATTAAAATTGAAATAATTAAAAAAATTCATTAAATCCTTAAAAATGATGTTTTACATAATGAGTATCTTTCCTTGAGTCCCACAGATCTTGTATAATTATTATATTCATGAATAAAAGACATAAGTTATTTATTGACATAATTGAGAACCATTTTAATGTTTATTATTACTTTTATATCACTTACATTAATTTTATTAAAATTACTTATTAATTTATTTTCATGTAGAATGTTTTTTAAATATTTGGTACATGAGTCAAAAATTGGATTGGAATGATTTTAATAGTAAATGTGGTCATAAGTCCCAATGATACAACGACAGAGATGGTAGGTCATATGTACACATGAGTAACATTTCAATTTGTCAATGAACATTACGGAAAAAAGGTAAGTATTATTGTGTGTCATTAAAATGAAAATAAAATCATTAATATCATATTAAAAATTAATATATGCTTAAATATATCATTCATGTGTTGTGGGGATGAAAAAAGAATCTCATTTATTCATGGAGATGATAGTTCACATGTACGCACACACGGTTATACCATTTTAATGTTCATCATATGGTAAAAAAATAAACTATATATTTTTGTTGGTCGGAGTGGATACTCAAGAGGGGGGGGGGTGAATTGAGTTCCAATTAAATTTTTTGTTAAAATATTGCTTCTTTGAAATCCCCCAAATTATAAAACAAGTTAAACTGTAGTGAATTTATAAATATTGTAAATGTTCACTTAGTTTCTCAATGATTGATTAGGTCTCAGTTAATTTATCCATAACATCAAACTAACTTTTGAAACTAGACTACTGACTTATAATGATTGTAAACACTTGAAAGTTTAATTATTAATGTAGCTTTAAAAATAGTTTGGAATTTCAATGTAATAGCAGTGGAGTATAAAATATATATGTAGTATACTTTAAACTTAAAATAAATATGCACAGAAGATGTAACAAGAGGTTCACTATCAAGACGAGACTTAATCCTCTAAAATTTATATAAATTTGATCCACACCCTCTATCGGGGTTAACAACAGTTTACACCACTGTCTAGGCCACGTAGGGACGTCTACAACTATTCTTTGTCAGAAAAAAACAAGATCAGGCCACACAAGGACCTCTTCCATGGTTGGCATGGGTAAAAATGATTTAAGAGTTTTAGAGTGAGGATTTTGATATCGTCCAGTTCGGTGTAGGAGATAGTGTGTGTATGAGATATATAGAGTACACCACACTGCTCGAAAGTAAATAAACAAATCACTTAGACAGAATAGATAAGAGTTTAGAAAGCTCTAGTGATTAGCAATGAAGCTCTGGACTCGTTGGATTCATCAGAATTGCTTCTTTGCCCTTCTGTGGTTTTTCTGTTGAAAAACAGAATGTCGTAGTTTAGTTTGTGTTATACAGGAGTGAAAATGATCTCTTGATTCATTGTATGTTCTTCAGTGGTGTTGGATTGCACTCATTAGATTTCTTGGAAGGTCTTGTAATCTCCTTCTTGATCAGGATTGTTATTTTTGTTCAACACAGTGCTCTTGGGCGTATGTAAGTTCTTCTTGTTGTATCATCACACTTGTGCACCACTTCTTACACTTGATACGTGTACTGCATCTCTATCTTCCTTATATTCCACTCGTTCTGGCAGTAGGAATAATTCAATTTTCCTTGGTACGAGATACGATTTCCTAACATGCCAACAACTATCATTAAATAACACTAATTTCACTAAAAAAATTAAATATGAACATTAGCATTATTTAAATAATATTGACAAAAAGTTACAAAATGGTTTCACAGTGATTATGTAAATGGTGTCTTCTTCATGGTATAGTCTTTACGGTATGTCGTTGATAGTGTCTCCATGTCACGGTGTGTAGCTCATGGTGTCTGGGTCACAGTGTGTCATTAACGGTGTCTGGGTCCCGGTCTGTCTGTCACGGTGTCTTGGTCACGGTGTCTAGGTCACTGTGTGTCCTTCATGGTGTCTGGGTCACCGTGTGTCTTTCACTATGTGTCCATACATAGACAAATATCTATATTTATACTTAAATAGAAATATACATAATATGGATTAAGCTTAATCATTAGAGAGTAAGAGATTTTGAAACATAAATATTAATGCTTGATAATATAAGTGAGATTTGTGATCATGCATAAGACTTGTAAATAATAAAGAGAGTAGTTAACATCAATAAGATTTGTAATCATTAAAACATGATTTTTAGTGATTATTAAGACTGAAGAGCATTACCAAGATGTGCAATTAATATTGGGATTAATTAGAAGGAATAGGATTTGTGATCATTAAAACATGATTAATACCTGAGAGGTCGAATAATCTCCCCATTTTTGATGATCACAAATCATGTATAGTAAAAATGTAAATGAAATGCAACATTAAAAAAACAACAATATTGGAAAAGAATAAATTAGAGAATAATAGATTCGATAATAACATATCTCATTATAGTACTGATACTTGTAGTGTTTCACCCCCTTTTGGGATTATCAAAATGTAGAGAGAAATGAGAGAAACACTGCATTTATCATTTAAAAGGATCAGAATAAAATATACAGGAGAAATAAAAACATTAAACAAGAAGAGACATCCCATAAAAAAGAAAATAGTCCTTGGAGTCTTCAGGGATCGACCTTTTCCTTGCCTTTATTAGTAGCAGGAGCTGGTGCTGAAGTAGAAGAAGGCATAGATGTGGTAGACAAAGAGGGTAATGGTAGACCTTCAAAAATAGTTGGATCCAAAGTAGGAGCAGTAGAAGATCTAGGATGTGGTTGGTCAGGAATGACTGGCCAGATCTGAGAAGGAGCTTGGCTGACTGACATGGCAGTTGAGGCTAAGGCAGGTAAACCAGGTCTAAGGGGTGTAGCAGCTGGAGAAACTATTGAAGTACTCTACACATGATGATATGGCTTCGGAAGATTGATGAAATCATTAATTATTTCACCACCATATTGCATATCCTTTTTAAAATTGTCCTTATTCTCCATGAATTTGTCCAACAATTTGGTGAACTCTGTATGTTTCTGAACTTGAGCATTAAAAGCTTAAGTTACCGGAGGAATTTTCAGATTTTCCACAAGATATATAAAGTGACCAGTCATATCACTTTTGGAGAAAATCCAAGTGAGTTAAAAACTATTTTCTGAGTGATCTCTTGTTGAGCATCATTGTCTATCTTAGAATGAATTTGAACCAAGTCCAATGCTCGATCACTGTTCTTAGCCACTTTTGACAAAGAAGATAGATCCAAGACACATAAGGCATTATGATGTTCTTCCTTGATTTTAGATCTCAGTAGAGAATCATCAAAATGAGGAACAGAAGGTTAAACTAAAGTAGGAGAAGCTTTTACAGCTTCAGATAGAACATTGAGCTGTTTGAGAACTTTTTTCCAGGTTCATGTGTACTCATCTCTGAGTTTATTCAGATTTTCTACAAGCTCCATCATGCGTTCCTACATCTTGGTGTGTCTTTTTCAAATATTATCATCCAAAGATAGTAGATATGGATGCACTTGAAACACAATTTCCCTAGCAAGGGTGGAATCAGTTGGCTTAGGAGAAGCATCAACAGGTGCAGAAGTAGATGCCGGAGCAGGCACATGCTCTGACCTTGAAGACAGTTCTAATTGCAGGTTTTCCACCAAACCATTCAAATTTGTAGCATCTGTACTAAGAAACTGATTTTCAACCCTGACTTCTTGAATTTCACGTATCATCTTTGGTTGAATTTGGAATATAATATTTCCAGCAGAATTGATGCATCTTCTTGACTTAACTGAGTCACCGGATGAGGTTGAGTTGATAAAATATTCTCAACACCATCCAAGATAGTATCTCCAAAGACTTTCATATCATTTATAGTTACAAAATAGTGATGCTCGAGTAAGGGTGAAGGTAAAGGTAGAGGTTCATGTTCTGGTTGTGGTTCAGAGTCATCATCAGACATAGATTCTGATTTAGATTGAGGCTCTGGTTCTGGTACTGGTTCTGGATGAGCTACAGACATCAGTTGAAATAGATAAGAAATATCCATTCCAGTTTTAGTCACTTTCTATGACTCATTCACATCATAAAATCTTGGTAACTCAAACCGAGTGTACACAGAATATGTGACAGTAGGTTATGAAGCTTCAGCAGTTCCATCTTCCATAATCTCAAGGTTTTGAAGTTCCTCCCCCTTAAATTGTACTTCCATTTCAGAGACTATAGTCTTAGCAACATCATCAAAATCCACAAGATCATCTTTAATATCTTCATCAAACTCTTGCCTTGTTAGCTGAAATGATATTTCCATCCTCTCTTTAGCAGAGGGAATTATCTCGGGAACCGATTATTCTACTGGTTGAGCTTCCAGACTTGCTTATTTATCAATAGGGAGATCCTATTCAACAGGATCTGTCCCTATGGTTACTTGTTGTTTTGAATCAAGAAAAATCAATTCTCTTGCAGCATTAGGATGAGTTTCCTGATTGAAATCCTCACTAGATGTAGGAGCTTCCTCTTCTCTCAAACCAACAACAACTTCCTCTTCATGAGGTATTTTAGCAGGGATAACAGCAGGGACAACAACCCTTTCTTTTTCAACCGGAACTGTTTCCATTGGTGGGCTTCCATATTTTTCTCTAGGTGATACATTAGTTGTTACTTCCTCTTCTTCTTATTTTTCTTCTAAATACTCATCCACTTCATCTGGTTCCAAACTAGGATCCGATAGATTCTTTGGTCTTCTTGGGTAATCAACAGGATTAATCTTTTTATAGAGTTGATCATTATCCTCAACCCACTGCTTCTTCCAGGGGTTCCAACTTATCTTCATCCTTCTGATGATAGGCATGTATAATCAGAAATCAATGCCCTCTAACCATTCTTCATTCGGTCCAAACATCCCTTTGGAAACTAACATGGATGAAATCATCCTTGAGTAAAACATGGAGGTGGATTTGGAAGTGACATTGATCAGCTCACATATATGGTTAATAACATAATTTCATAGGTTGATATTATGTCCATTCTTCAACAAGTGAATCAAGAAAACATCCTGATACATCATTACAGAAAATCCCCTTTTCTCGGACTAATCAAATTATGAAGAAATTTTAAAATAAGTCTTGTCTCACCCATCTAATTCAACAGCTATGGACCTTCGCTTAGTGCCATTTCAAGTCAGGATTTCCAAATAATTTTCCATATTGAAATTATTAGAAGATGGTGGAGGGTCTCTCTGGTAGTCTTCACAAACTCCTTCATGTGTAATTATTAGGCATGCATCCCACATCCTTGAAGAGAAGGAACACTTCTAACCATTGATCCAGCGGGTCACCATCACAATTTCTCCAAAATCAATGGAAAACATCACATATTGGTAGAATTGAGATACCAGACTCAGGTAAATCGGTCTATTTTTTCCTGGGAACCATTCAAACCATCCTTGTTATCTTAAAACATCCAAAACTAATGACGTTCTAGACAACAACCACTCAGGGAAAACTTCTTTTTCAGGTACAATAGTACAACTTACCAAGTTTGGTTTTAGAGGTCCTTCAAGAGCTATCCTCCGTATCCTTTTCTTTTTATTAGAGCGGTGCTTGCCAGATGAGGGTGAAGATGGATGCTTCGTCCTTGGCATCCACTGATGGTTCAGACGAGATGGAAGAGAAGGTTTTCAAGAATGAGACAGTTCATGAGAGAGTTCAGGTAAGGAATCGAATGAAACCCTTATGTTTTATCATTTGGGAATGTCAAACGTCATAAAAACAAAAACACGGGAAATCAAATAGTGGTGAAATAAAAATTACCACAATACGAGTTAAAATAGGATTATAAATAATCTTCATGGTGAGACCATGAGTAGGAATTAAGGTGTGAGGAAAAAAAATAATCATGGTGAGACAGTTGGTGGTCGTCACGGCGAGACTGTGACAATTCTATGTAGTCAAGGTGAGATTGTGACCATTTTGTGCAGTCACGGTGAGACAGTTAAGTGACAGACCGTGAGTACAAGGTGTTAAAATGTGATACCATAAGTAAGAAATAGTAACTGTAAAATAGTGAGTCCTGAAACCGTAATGTAAAATACAATAATGTATTGAGCATTAAGATCAGTAAGATATCTATTTATGATTAATCATACCATGATCATCTATCATGTAGTCTAATATTTCAGAATTTAATGGTTTAGTGAATATATCAGCAAGTTGATATTCATTACCAATGAATTCCAATGTGATATCACCTTTTTGATAATAATCCCTTAAAAAGCGATATCTTATATCAATATGTTTTATCTTAGAATGAGAATCATGATTCATAGAAATATTAATAGCAGTTATGTTGTCACAATTTATTGGGACATGTTTGAATTGATATCCATAGTCTAGTAATTTGTGTTTCATCCAAAAAATATACGCACAAAAACTTCCAGCAGCAATGTATTCATCTTCTGCAGTAGATAACATAATAGAATTTTTTTTACTACACCATGATACTAGTGTCTTTCCTAAAAGATGACATGTTCCAGAGGTGATTTTTCTATCTAACTTACGTCCAGCAAAATGAGCATCAGAATAACTAAGTTGTCCAAATGAATTTCCTTTGGGATAGAAAAGTCCTAAATTGGGAGTATGCTTGAGGTATTTGAAAATTCTCTTTACAGAATTTAAATGTGACACTTTAAATTTTTCTTGAAAATGAGCACACATACACACACTAGACATAATATCAGGACGACTAGTAGTCAGGTAGAGTAGACTTCCAATCTTTCCTCTATAAGTGGTTTGATCAACAGATTTACCATCTTCATCAAGATCCAACATATAGGTGGTTCTCAGGGGAGTGTCACTACTTTTTGTCCTATCCAATGTAGAACGTTTTAAAAGTTCTCTAGTATATTTACATTGAGTTAAAATAATTTATATCATCATTTTGAAAGATTTGAAATCCAAGAAAGAATTTGAGTTCACCCATTAAACTCATTTCAAATTAAATTTTCATCATTTTAGAAAAATCAGTACATAGGGAATTTCTTGAACATCCAAAAATAGTATCATCTACATAAATGTGTACAACTAAAACATCTTTAGAAATTAGTTTTATTAAAATATTGCTATCATCTATTCCTATTTTTAATACCTTTTGAAATTAGAAAAGTACTTAATGAATTATACCAAGCTCTTGGAGCTTGCTTTAAACCATGTAATGCTTTTGATAATTTGAAAATATGATTTGTAAAATGAGGGTTTGAGAATCCAGGTGGTTGTTCAACAAAAACATCCCCATCAATATATCCAATTATTAATGCACTCTTGACATCCATTTTATATAGTTTGAAATTTAAAAGTGCAGCATAAGCAAGTAAAATCCTAATAGCTTATAATCTGTTTACATTAGAAAAAGGCTCCTCATAGTCAATTCTTTCCTCTTGACTATTGCCTTGTGCAACTATCCTAGCTTTGTTTATAACTATGTTTCCATATTCTTCTACATTATTTCTATACACCCATTTATTGCCTATGGTGAAAGTGTCCTTAGGACTTTCAACAAGATTCCACACTTTATTTCATTCAAAATTATTGAGTTCTTGTTACATAGCAATTACCCAAAATTCATCATTAATAGCATCATCAATGTTTTTAGGCTCATTACATGACAAGAAGGCTTGATGTTCAACCTTATTACTGAGAGAATCTCTAGTCTGAGTCCCTTTATCATGATTTCCTACAACAGCATCCAATGGATGATTCATTAGAATTCTAGTTGATCTAGTAAAGGTAGGACTAAAAATTTCAGCTTCATCCATAGGTTCGGGTTCCATAGTAGCAGATTCTGGTATATGTCCATAATGGGATGTTTTTAAAGAAGGTTCTTTAGATTTATCATTAATGTTCAGAATACTCAAATCATCCTCAAGATTTTCAAGTGTGTTTTTAGGCTCATGTGGGTCAGTTTAATCAAACAAGATGTGAACAGATTCATCCAAACATTTGGTTCTTTTATTAAAGACTCTATAGGATTTTCTGGTTAAATAATAACCTAAAAAGATTCCTTCATCACCCTTAGAAGCAAACTCATCAACATTATCTTTTTTATTGAGAATAAATACATTTCAGCCAAAGACTCTAAAGTAACTATCTTTAGGTTTTCTATTATCCCACAACTCATATGGGGTCTTCTTAATAATATGTCTAGTTAAGACTCTATTAATAATATAACAAGTTTTGTTCATATGTTCATCCCAAAAGTAAATAGGAAGGTCATATTCATTAAGCATAGTTCTAGCAATTTGTTGCAGGGTTCTATTTCTTCTTTCTGCTACACCATTCTGCTGAGGTGTCCTAGGCGAAGAAAAGTTATGATTATAGCCATTGTTTGAGCAATAGGATTCAAATTCATGATTTTCAAACCCACTGTCATGATCTCTTCTTAGATTTTTAATCTTAAGTCCACTAAGGTTTTCTAAAGACATTGAGTATTTAAAAAAAATAAGAACAAGATTCACTTTTGTGAGCTAAGAAGTATACCCAAGTATATCTAGAAAATTCATCTACTATGAAATAGACATAGTGCTTCCCATTTAAGCTAGAAACTCTAGATGGTCCAAATAGATCCATATGAACCAACACGGGAGGTTGAGAAGTTGGTACTTCTTTCTTTTGTTTGAAAGAGATTTTGTGTTGCCTTCCCTTTTAACAGGGATTACACACTTTGTCATTTGGAAGCTCAAGTTTGGACAAGTCTCTAACTAAGTTCTTCCTAGTTAGTTTCCTAAGGGTGTGTGTATTGCAGTGTCCTAATATCCAATGCCACATCAATGACTCTTTATGAAAGGCATTTAAACAGGTAACATTTTGTTTACCTAAGTAATTTAGATCAACAACATAAAAATTTTCATTTCATAATGTAGAAAATACTAAAACATTTTTAGAATTAAAAACATTACAAGAATAATTTTCTAACTTCACATTAAAATAATCATCTCATAATTGAGAAATTTAAGTCCATCAAAAAATTAAAATTTAGAAATTAAAACTGAATTAGCGTTACCAATTTCGCCTAGGCTGATGATCTTTCCTTTAGAATTATCACCAAAGGTGACATAGCCTCCATCAACCTTTATTAAACTCTTGAAACATGAGTAATCCCTAGACATATGTCTTGAACATCCACTATCCAAATACCATGTCTTCTTGTGGGAACCCTTCAAGTAGGTTTCCTATAAAACAGTTTCAGATAGAGTATGATTTTGTTACCCATATCTTTTTGGGTCTAGACAAGTTAGCAATCAATGATTTTACTACCCAAATTTGTCTTATGGGTCTCAAATAACTTACAGAATAAATTGATTTTGAATGATAAACGCTATTTGATTTATAACTATGTGAATAACTAGTTGAAGCATATGGATTTCCAGAACTAGAAATAGCAGTATTCTGTCCAGATTTAGGTATAAAGCTATTCTTAGTAAACTATATCTGTCCAGGTTTGTAGCCTATTCCAGTTGTGTATTTTGGTGCCACATTCTTTCCTAGAATTCGAGTTAGTGTACCCTTCCATTTGTGAACTTCTCTAAGTCCTTTCTAAGTTTCTAATTTGACATTTTTAGTTCGGTATTTTCCATTAACAGTTGAGCATTCTTCACTTTTTCAATGGTAAGTTTAGTTTTAATAGTAGTAGTGATAGCATGTTGTTTCTTTAATTATTTGTATTTATCCTTATGTTCGTTTCCTATCTCATCCATCATATTACAGTATTCAAATAATTCCACACTATTCATGTTTTCAGAACTTGAATCAGATTCTGCATCATCTCTAGAATAAAATGAATTTAAAAAAGAAGTATCTAAGGTTACCTCTGATGTGTTTTTCATCAAACAAATGATGGCATGATTCTTTTCAGAATCAGACATTTCAGATTCACTTGTGCTGTCTTCAGAAGCACTCCAGGATGCCTTCATAGCTTTCTTGTACTTACTCTCCTTGTAATCAAATTTCTTCTTGAATTTTATCTTTGGGTAGTCTGATTTAATGTGTCCTTTTCTTTTGCACTCGTAGAAAACAACATCATCACTTTTATCAGACTTTTTCCAGTCCTTCTTCCGATGTCCCTTATTGTCATACTTTCCTTTGTAATTTGATTTTCTGAAAAATATCTTCTTCTTATAAAATTTCTTATACATTCTGGATATCTGATCCATTTCAGCATCACTATCAATGTCTGTGCTTTCACTTGATAAACAGTCAGTTTGTATTTGAGATTTTTCTTTGTCTTTGTTCTTTGAAGAAGTAGTCTTGAAAGCCACTGATTTCCTTTTTGGTTCATCCTCTTCCTCTTTATTCACCTTGAGTTCTTCCTCATACATAATAATCTTAACAATTAGTTCTTTGATAGGTAGAGAAGCAATGTCACATGATTCTATGATTAAAACATATGTTTCTCTCCGTCGGTCTCGTAAAAATATCAGTATCCTCATAATTTGATTCTTCGCTGGAACAACTTTACTGAGTAAATTCATTGTATTGACTATATCATTGAACCTGATATACATATCAGAAATATGTTCATCCATTTTCATTTTATAATTATCATATTTAATAGTATATGTATTCAATCTCATTTATTTAACATTGGTTTTTCCTTCATGAGAAACACTTAAAGTATACCAAATCTCAAAAGTAGTTTTAAAAGCAGAAATTATGCTAAACTCTTCATCTTCTAAAGCACAGTACATGGCATTCATAGCTTTACAATTATTATTGTAGGCAGTCTTTGTAGGTTCATCCCAATTTGTTCTTTCGGTTTGTGGAATTTTATATTGATAATCTATAGCAGTCCATATATCAAAACCCATGATTTCTAGATGAATTTTCATTTTTAGCTTCCACTGATCATATTTTGTACCATTGAAGAATGGTGTCATGTTAGGAGCGTCACCCTCTAGTCTATTGTCCATAGCAAGATTTTAGAAAGTATAATTAAAGAGATAAAATTTAGAACAAATAGAAATTTACGATCATTAAAGATACAACTAAAATCACGGTTGAAAAACAGATTATTTCAAAAATCCATAAACAAAAACAACCTCTGATACCAAATGTTGGTCTGAGTGGATACTCAAGATGGGGGTTAATTGAGTTCCAATTAAAATTTTTGTTAAAATATTGTCTCTCTAAAATCCCCCAATTTATAAAACAAGTTAAATTGTAGTGAATTTATACATATTGTAAATGTTCACTTAGTTTCACAAAGATTGATTAGGTCACATTTAATTTAACCATAAGATCATATTATCTTTTGAAACTAACCTACTGTTTTATAATGACTGTACACACTTGCTAGTTTAAATATCAATGTAGCTTTTAAAATGGTTTTATATTTCAAAGTAATAGCAGTGGAGTATAAATGATATATCTAGTATACTTTAAACTTAAACTAAAGAGTCACAAAATCTGTAACAAGAGGTTCAGTCTCAAGCTGAGACTTAGTCCTCTCAAATTTGTATAAATTTGATCCACACCCGGGATCAGGGTTAACAACAGTTTACACTACTGTCCAGGCCACCTATAGACCACTACCACTGTTCTTCGTGGGAAATAAAACAAGATCCGGCCACACAAGGACCTCTTCCATAGTTGATGTGGGTAAACAAGAGTTAAGAGTTTTAGAGTGAGGATTTTGATACCCTCCAGTTCAGTGTAGGAGATAGTGTGTTTGTGTGAGATATACAGAGTACACCGCACTGCTCGAATGTAAATAAAAAAATCACTTAGAGAGAATAGATAAGAGTTTATAAATATTTAGTGATTAGCAATACAGCTCTGGACTCGTTGGATTCAGCAGAATTGCTTCTTAGTCCTTTTCTGGTTTTTCTATTGAAAAACAGAGTGTTTTATTTTAGCTTGTGTTCTACAAGAGTGAAAATGATCTCTTGATTCGTCATGTGTTATTCAGTGGTGTTGGATTTCATTCCTGAGAGTTCTTGGAAAGTCTTGAAAAATCATTCTTGATCAGGATTGTTCTTTTTGTTCAGCATAGTGCTCTTGGGTGTATTTTAGTTCTTCATGTTGTATCGTCACACTTGTGCACCACTCCTTACACATGATACGTGTACTTCATCTCAATCTTCCTTATATTCCACTCATTCTGGCATTAGGAATAATTCACATTTCATAGGTACGAGATACAGTTTCCTGACATGCCAACAACTATCATTAAATAACATTAATTGCACTAAAAACATCAAATATGCCCGTTAGCATTATTTAAATAATATTGAAAAAAGATAAGAAACAATGTCATAGTGATTATGTAAACGGTGTCTTTTCACGGTATAGTCTTCACGGTATGTGGTTCATGTTGTCTCCATGTCATGGTGTGTATCTCACGGTGTCCGGGTCACTGTGTGTCCTTCATGGTGTCTGGGTCATGGTGTGTCCTTCACGGTGTCTGGGTCACGGTGCGTCCTTCCCGGTGCTTGGGTGATGCTTTGTCCTTCATTGTGTCTACGTAATAGTGTGTCCTTCACGGTGTGTCCATACGTAGACAAATATCTATTTTTATACTTAAACAGTAATATGCAGAATATGGATTAATCTTAATCATTAGAGAGTAAAAGAAGTTGAAACATAAATATAAAGGCTTGATAATATAAGTTAGATTTGTGATCATGCATAAAACTTTTAAATAATAAAGAGAGTAATTAACATCAATAAGATTTGTTATCATTAAAACATGATGTGTAGTTATTATGGAGACAAAAGAGCATTACCAAGATGTGCAATTAAGATTTAGATTTATTAGCAGGAAAAGAATTTGTGATCACTAAAACATGATTAATACATGAGGAGTCCGACAATTATATTTTAATGTTTATAAATATGATATTATCTTTATTTTAGATATAAATTACATTATTATAAACACTTTATATATATAGTGGTGGAAAATGAATTATATTGGTCCACGAGGTCATAATCAACCGTACACAACAAAGAATTATTATTTTATCATTTTATGAAAGTGGATATGGATTTAGGTGATGATTTAAGCATATTAATAAATCAGTATATTTTGGATAATACATTTTTATTTCAACACGGTTGAATAAAATTTTATTAAATTTGATGAACAAATATAATAGAAATACTTTACATAAACAATGCATCTTCATCAAATGATCTCCATTTTCATACACCTTATGAGTAATAAGGGTGTTGTTATTCATAAAATTAGAGTTCTAGAATGTGGGTAGGTATTATATTTAGGGATTTGGATAGACGTTTTATGAATAAAATAAACTTTTGTGTGTATCTAATTGATATGTATGAATGCCTGTTTATAGGAGAGGGAAGGGGCACTCATAGAATTATTCTAATTATGAAATTAATAGAAATTAATATTTTATTAAAATGGAATAAAACTTATCTAAATATAATATAGGTAAATACTGGGTAAAAATACCATCATAAAATAAAAATATATATGTTTTAAATATTTCATAATCCTTCCCATTTTTATTTAACACAGATTTTACCTTTTAAATTCATACCTTAGAATCATGTAATTTAAAAATTGTGAGATAATATATTTGATATAAATTTTCAATTGACCAATAAATGAATCATTTTACAAATTTAAAGACTTAAACCAAAAATTTTGTTGAATTCTGATTTTTTTCTGAATTTTTTTCAACTATTAAAATATTATTTATTTTAAAATCTCATTAATGTCCTCTTGGAACTAGTCATTATGAGGATTTTTAAAAATATCAAATCTACCTAATATATTTGAACCAACTCACTAAATAAATAAATATCATGTAAAATTAATTTGGAAAATTCCTATATGAAATTAATTATATATATTTATATTTATTTTATTATTCTCAATATTATTTATTACCTATTTCCATTAATTAAACAATTACAACATCATCATTGTGAAAGCCATTAATTTAACTGTTTTCTCAAAAAACTATCATATATGTTACATGATAAAGATAAGAATTTTATTTTTTAAAAAAATATTCTTATTATAAGATATATCATATATAACAACATAATATAAATATTTTACTTTTTAAAAATAAAAGAATGAAAAAATAGACTTTTCATTGAATAAAATATTACCAATGTATTATAGTCATCCAAGTGGTTCCACGTTGTCCTAAGATATAACCAAGGATGAATCTGGTAGAAAATAATTCATCCAGTTAAAATTCTCATACTTTTTAGGTTAATTTTTACAAAGAGTTATAATATTTTTTCCCCATAATTATTTGATTTACCCTTAATCGGGGTAAAAAATTATCATTTTTACTATTACTATATTTTCAAAAAATAAATGGGAAATTTTAAAAAAATTATTACCATCTCATTCCAAATATGGAATCTATTTTTCAATATTCAAAATTAATAATTTCATAAATTAATTGAAAATTAATCCCATTTCCAGAACAAGAAAATGATCTTTGGATGTAAAATCCTTTAAAAGATTGAAATGTTTTTATATCAAAATTAAATGTCAATTTGATTAAAAATACCTTTGTTGGAATAAATGATAATTAATTGATCTAATTATACTTTAAAAATTACTATATTCCAATTTAAAAATATTAATAAATATGTAAAAAAATTAGTTTTCAATTAAAATATAGAACTTTTTTTGTTAATAAAAAATGGAAGCTTATTTATAAGATAACAACACTTAATCAAAATTAAATTTTGAAAATATTATTTAAAATAAGAATATTAATTTATTATATAGAATTTAAAAATGTGTCAAAAATTAGATTTAAAGTAATTTTTACATTAAAAGGCCATAAAATGGATTTTTAAATAAATACAAATTTTATCTGTTAAATTCGATTTTTTTCATAAATAATTTATATACAACATATAAGGAATTTTAAAAATTATATTGAATATATTATATAGATTTTTTATTAATAAAATAAATAATTAGTTATTTTTTATTTAATATTATAAAACAACCTTGTACACATTTAAATTGTTTTCTAGAAGAAAAATATTATTTATTTTAATAAGGGTATTATTTTTATTTATAAATAATTGGTCAAAAAATAATTAATTATTTATAAATGTATAAACCATATTTTCATAATTTAGTTAAACACATTCATTCCCTCAATTCTAACATATAGGTTATAACTATTATGACAACCCTGCTTTTTATTGAAACTTAAACATGCTTTATTACATAAAACATCACTTGATCCAACAAAGAAGATCGAGAGGTTTAATGTCTTTGGGGCTTATGATCATTACATAAAAACTTTAAACTTGAAATACAACATCCTTATTGAAAACTTCCTTTACATGACCACTACATTCCTTCGTACTTAGCATTGCATGGGATAACCTGAGGACATGCATAAGAAAAGGGTGAGCTATAAAGCCCAGTAAGGGAGTACATAATGAATAACATGAGGAGTACAATACATGTTAGGCAATAGGCATATCAATAGAGCATAAGAGAGACATGAACATAAAGACATGATAAAGCATGATAATCATAACATGGAAATGTGGCAACAACACTTAACATTGAATTAGCATGAGCCAAGGCTCATTGCACATGGAGCATGAGTAAACCCTCATTGCACTTGAAGCACGAGTAAAACCTCGTTGCACTTGAATTATCATGAGTCAACACTCATTGCACATGACGTATCATGATACTATACTTTACCCAATGCATTGGAGCGCTATCAGGGCGCACCCTTCTTAAACATTTCATTTCATGCATAAGTGTGCCACATGGATCATAAAACATGGATTCATAAAACATAATCATTTATTCCACGATAAAGGAATGTGGAATTCATATATGAAACTTTACAATCAATAAGTAAATGTGCATAAAGGTGAATACCCTTGATGGAGAAATGGGCATGGTATTCACTACACAATGATATTGGCTAAGAAAATCGGTGTGATTTCGGCAGCGTAACGGCGTGACATAAGAATTCATAAAAAAATCTGATGAGAGAGAAAGGGGTTCCTCATCATATTTACATGTAATGGACAGTAAGAAGGTAATATAGATACATGTCCCAACAATTGAAAAGGAATTTAGATTCATGATACAAAAGTATTGCTTGAATATAAAAGAGGAGAAAAAGGTTCCTTTCGGAATTTCGGCATAGTAACGGGTGTACATGGGAGGCATTTAATGAGAGAGAAAGGGGTTCCTCATCATATTTACATGTAATGGACAGTAAGAAGGTAATATAGATACATGTACCAACAATTGAAAAGGAATTTAGATTCATGATACAAAAGTATTGCTTGAATATAAAAGAGGAGAAAAAGGTTCCTTTCAGAATTTCGGCATAGTAACGGGTGTACATGGGAGGCATTTAATGAGAGAGAAAGGGGTATCCCATCATTCAAACAATAAGAGGGCAGTATGGGAGAGGTGAGAAACCATACCCCAACATTCATAAATGAAATTAAAATGGCAATACAACTTAAAGAAAATTGACAAAAATGAGAAAGGAAGAAAAACCCTTACTTGGAAGTGTGCTTCCAAAGGCTAGAGAGAGGCTTGTGAGAGGCTTCTTGGGAGCTTGGGGCACCTTGAGAGGATTCTAGAGAGAGTAGGGCAGAGGTTGGACGAACTTCAAGGGCTTTGAGTGAGGAGGAAGTGGGAGCTTGGGTGGGTTTATATAGGAAAGGTGAGAGAATTCTTTATTATTTAGGTTTGGGACCCCTTATATTAAAATAATCCAAACCACAAACCATCCCATGGTATTAGCCCATGGTTTCTGGAAAAGGAAAGAGTAAAACAATATTTTACAAGGCGAAGGTAGGATCGTATTAAGAAATTAGGGTTGCTTATGTGGAGGTGAGTCACACTCCAATGGAAATTAATTTAAAAAGGCAAAGTGTTGAATAAGTCTTGAGGGCTCCATTAATGCTTTGAAAAGTGAGTCAAACAAACCCAAAACCTCATTATTTTAATGATAAAAGATATATTGGCCGAACATATGGATTATGGTATTTTATTACATCACCATTGGGTCATTATGATGTCATAAAACACATTATATATTTAAATGGTATTTAATTTTTACCCAAAAATTTGAATGTCTCAGAAAATTATGAAAAATTCACCGTTGGATAATTTCAACGTCCTGATTCCAAAAATAATATTTATTTTATCTAAATAATTTTCTAAATATGTGAATTTTTACTTTTAAAATAAAAACCGACATTTATAAAAAATTCACGGGTTTTGACAGAAATGGCTTTCAAACCGTAATAAAAATTTTGATTGCATTCATAAAATTATAAGATCATTTATATTTAATAAAAATTAATTTTATATTAATAATAATATTTTATTAAAATATTATTTAATTCAAAAATCCTTTAATTTAATAAAATATAATTCTTAATTAAATAATAACTAAAAACACCATTTGTACTTTAAAAACTAATTACAATGTATCAAAAAAATTATATTCATTATTATATACAAAAAAATAATGTACATGAACATGGTGCTACTTATTTGTTACATAACCCCTTAAAATAGCCGTATAAGACCTAAGGGTAAGGTGTGCGATGGTGACAGACTCTTGGGGTTTCTCGGATAACATTACTCGAGTGGTAATCTCTATCAACATCCATTTTTCCCGTAGACGATCACGTTCGAGCTTGACTTGATGAAGCTCATCTTGGGCTTGGTCAAGGGCAAAGCCCAAAGACGCCACCTCCTTTCCGAGCTTCGACAAATGGGCTTCGTAAGGGGAAATTCTACTGGATGAGGCCATCGCTTCATTTGTCTGAGTAGAAAATTGGTTCGTTAAAGCCTTATATTTAAACTACCCAAATGATCACTGTTCAACGGCTATAAAAGTAACGGTCACAAATCTTAACATAAAACTTAAAGAAGTTGACATCTTATAAAAACATTTTTCATAAAGAAACATTTAACTTAATCAAGAAGGATTTTCCATTAATGAAACTTTGGGTCGTTACAACTACCATATAAAATATTAATATTTATTTATTCTCTTATGTTCGATGTGTTATATAATGTATGCTATCAGAAAAAAATGAATCATTTTAAAAAATTGGGATGTTATATTATATCATGATACAAGATAGGTAATTATTTATAAAATATATATTATAGAACCTTTATGTGATGTTTTTCTTCTATGTATCCAAATAATGTTGGTGTTAATGGGATGAAGTCTAGTGTAGTTCCACTTGTGGAACCATAATTTCCATTGATGTTATGAATCATGTTGACATTGGATTTTATTTTTTTCAACCAAAACTCTGATTAGTTTATGTTACGACTATCATAATTTGACTTATTTTATTAATTCATCATACTTAGGACTTGTTTATATAATTTTCTATTAACATAGGATTTATGATTAAGGTATCTTCTACATTGAATTATTTTTACACCCTTGGGATTTATTTACATAATTTTATATCCTGGGGGGTAACAAAGTCTAGTTGAATTATAATACGGCCCAAACCAATGGGCTAGGGATAAGATGATGCAAATATTTATCCCTATAGTGTTCATGTTATTTTAAATTTCAATTCATTTATATGGGATTATAATCATCATACATCCGGGACTATCTGAAAAGAAATATATGAGCCTCATAAATATCACTATGTTGTGTTATTATTTATTCATGACATTCATGAATGTTCACCAAGTGTGAGAAGATAGTTTGATATATATTCACATGAATTGGTGTGGATGTAAATGTAAATGATTTTTCATGTTTTACATTATTAGTATGTCTAACTGACCCACCCTTTTAGTATTCTAACATCAATCATCTATGACTCAGTAATGAAATAAAATAACAATGTTTTAACTCTTATTGAATTCAAAACTATAGATATTTTTATTTTTTATTTTTTATACTTGTGAAATTATTATGAAGTTCAATTTTTTTATATTTTAGGAGTTACATAAGAAAGAAAATATATTGGAAGTTTTTTCTAAATATTTATAAATAAGAATAAAATGAAATTATTTAAATTGATTAAAGTATTATAAAATATAAAAGAAAAGGCGGTCAGACCACACATTGAAGTCAGTGATATGAATTCTTCCCTCCAATTAAACTATTAATAAATTCTAACTTAGACATATAATAATCATATATAAATCATATCTTAAAATATTAGTAATGATATAGTGGTAAAATATACTTGTTAGAAAATGGGATAAACAACTAACTCCTATGATTCAATTTTTTACATGAATATAAGGAATGTATTTTTTTATTATTTTATTAATAGACCATGTATAATTAGGGAAGTCCATTTTATTAAGAATTTAATAAAGTATTCATATATTTTCTTCATGAAAATTATAAACATTATTTATAATGAAGTGATACATTTTATTTGTGACACCATTTGATTCTTATAATAGGACAATTTCCATTATGAATAAAATAATTATTTTGGATTAATCACAAAAATATATTCTGTTGGAGTGCATATATATCACTAAAAATTGGTGATAAAATGTGTTAGGCATGTCTATCTTCAATAAATGTGATACATATTTGGTAATAAATTTCATGATATAGATGAAAAGAAATATTAATCTGATAAATATCAGGAATAGAAGATATATTCATTAAAAGAAGAAAATAAATTTTTCTTTAATGATATGTGTATTTAGTTACATATCAATGAAAAACTCAATAATACAACATCAAAATTAAATTCAAGTAAATTTTGAAAGCCTTTATTATTTTGTAAAAAATATTAGATGATTAAAATTGATTATGAATAAACATTTATTTACATTTAATATTAAATTATAAAATTAAATATAATGTTTCATCATTTAAATGTTAAATTTGAAAACATTAGTTAGAGATACAATTAATCATCAAATGTATCTTAGAAAAAAAAAAATTGACATTGATTTATTGAATGATGAAATTTTCCCTTTAATTACTCAATATATTATAAAGAATAACACAAAAGTAAATTATGATAAATAAACTATAGGTTAAAAAATGTTTTATTTCATCTCAACATAATATATTTTACAGAGCTATCTATATTCACATTTGAAGTAATTAAAAGAATATTTGTATAAATATTGATTGATAATGTTTATAATAAACAAACCATAAAATTGATAGTTGATTTTTGAAATTAATTTACAGTTAGATCATAAATATGTGCTCTAGAAAATATATTTAACACAAAAAATTATTCATTTAAAATATATTTTCTAGAGCACATATTTACATGAATAAATGATAAAAATTATACTATCCCCAATCATTTTAGAGGTCAAAATCATCTATGTGTAAATTGAATCATAAAATTTCATTGTGAGGGGTTATAAATGATAAAATAAACCATTAACATTAAAATTTGTTTAATGAAATAAGGATATTATTTTTTAAGAATAATAAAATAATAAGTGAATGATATTTTACATTGGGATATTTGAAAAAATAGATATGTAAAGAAAACATGCCTATATATGAAAATAATAATTCTACATAAAATAAGGGAAGTTTATTTTTTTATAGAATATATGAAAAAACCAAAAACTATTATAAGATATAAATTATTTTTTTAATGATAGAAATATAACATATGATTAATAAAGAAAATCAATCTCAGAAAAAAATTATAGAAATTGTTTGGTGATGTTATTTTAGATAATGAATAAGAATTAAAATTTGAAGATATTTTTATATTCAATCTAACAAAAATATTCCTCATATTAGTTTTGGAAGGTGTATATAATATATAGATATTTAAAATAAATGCATGATCATACAGTTTGTTAAATTGGTTGTGATAAGGGGAATAAAGCTGGAAAATGAAAATTCATGTTCCATGGTAGCGATTAAGAATGAATAGTCTCACAAAATTAGATAAATTAGAGGAATAATATAACCATATCTATCATGTATTTTATTATCCATAATATCTAGCCATGAAGAATAGATATAACCCTTAATGATGAATATGAAATTGATGAAATTTCTAGTTATAAAAAATATCATCCCTTTATCTATTATAAGTTAATATTGTGGAAAACACAATATTAGAAAAATTCTATGGATTATTTTATATGGAGGGAACTAAAGGTGGCATAAGTAATGGGAGATATTGAATGGTATGTTCTATAAAATATTTTATCGCAATCCAGATGCTATAAGAGATTTTTTTTCTATCCTCATATAAGAAAATTATTGAAGGATTCTTATTAAAAGGGTTATTTTTCATTATTTAAAGAATTGATCTTTCTTAAAGAAGAAAAATGTGTTTATACATAGTGTTAGAGTAGAATTGGGAATGTTTTTTCAAAAAATAATATAATGTAAAGAAACAAATTATATAAATTGATTGATATTTCATTTATTGATGAATATATAGAATAATTTTCCAATTAAATAGTGAAGGGACCTATTTTTATTATAAATTGGAGAACTCATTTGACATAATGGAATGAAAAATACGTTTATATTGATTTATTCATGACTATGAAAAATTTGTTTAGATAGTTAAATTGTTTCCCATTTTTTCTTCATTGAGAATTAATAAATTTATATTATGGTTGATTAATTTATATTTCAGATATTATATCATTATTAGATTTTATATTCGTTATTTTGGATAGAAAAGATACAATTTTTTACAAACATTTAAAATGAATTTTAATTTGGGGTTTAAAAAAACGAATTTGTGAAATATTTAGTCTTTTTAACGATGATGTGTTGTATTTATTGTAAATATGAAATCATATAAATATTTATAGAAATGATAATTTTTGAAAAATATTGATGTATAATAAAATATGTTAGTTTATGATTGGTGATGTTTATTGACGATGTGAAAGAGAATATGAAATAATATTCTATAACATATTAGAGTAATGTATATTAATATTTTTTAGATTGAAGAAATATAGGTATTCACATTGATCATGTCACATTTAAAATATTAATATCTTAGATACTATGAATAAAAGAATGTCAGTAAAAGTAATAGTTTTGTAAATATCACTATTGATTTTAAAAGTAAGATTATTTTATTGAAATAACTATTTAAATTATACTATATGTAATTATAAATAAGTAGGGTTAAAGTGATGATTAGAAATTATACCTAATATTTTACAATGTTTCTATAAATACACTAATTGTATTGTGTATTGGTTATTTATACAATAAATTTTTTTGGTGTATTCTCATAATGGGATTCTTATATTGGCCAGCTATGGTGAATTTATAGAGTATGGAAGATGCAATATAAGATGTATATATAAAGATAAGGGCTTGTTTATAATTAAAACTAATAAATAATACTATATAATTTATGAAGGATTTATCAATGATTATAAAAAATTAATATTGAAAAATTATATATATATATATACACACACATCACTTCGATGAATATTATGATAATGATATAAAGAAATGTTTATAGTGCAAGTTCATTGATATACAAAAAATGATTTAATTTGTTCCAGAATAGCCTTGTGATCATTATGATATCGATAAATATAATTTGAATATTTTATGAATTTATTAAATTAGAATTTATGGGGAGGGAGTTAATTTTAAGAACTTTTTTTTTGTTTGAATACAACTATGATGTTTAGAGTTCATAAATATGAATAACTATCATACTTCTATTAGTATTTATTATCATGGTTGTTATAGAAAAATAAAAAATAAAGTGAATAATATCTCCTAGGGATGAAATAGTAAATTTACCATGTTATTTGAAAATGATATGTGTCAGAGTAAATCAATTGTAATGTCAAATATACATAATGATATGTGACATATCTTTAACTATGGGTTATTATCTTGGATCATTTAATGTTACTTCATTGAGGCATAAGAATAACCAGTTAAGTTTTAAAGGATATTTGAGATCCTTTTTTTATATATATGAGATTCAATTTTTTTTTAATGTGAAATAATAAATATAAATTAGATAATTATATTTTATCATTATTTTTTCCATATTAATATTTTATGTGGTTTTATATCTGATTGAAGATGACATTAGTTTTCTGACTAAAAGAATGAGATTCACCTTGAGATAATTCCATACATTATTTTATTTTTATTTTTATTTCAATATCGATACATGTAAAAGAATATATATTTATTGTTGAAGTATGAAATGAATTAATATATTTATAAATTAGGAGATATCATCATAAATTTTCAAAAAAAATTAATGATATCACGGACTATTTTGAATGTGTAGATCATTGAATGATAGTGTAGTTATCTTGAGTAAGAAAACATGATTCCATATGTTAATTGATTTCTATTATTGTATTTTGAAAAAATATATTACCTATAGAAAAAGAGGGGTTTTGAATATGGAAATAAATAGTATAAATTTAATTGACTTTCCATATATTAATGTTAAAATATTAAAAAATGGTCTTATTGATTCTATAATATTGAAAAATAATGGATGTAGAATAGTAGTTAGCATGAGATAGTTATTTTGTGATTCTTTTTAATATTTATAGTGTCAAAAAATTAGAAATTTAGTTTATTTTACATAGAGAAATTTCATTATGTTTCAAGGAAAATATACGAGACACACATATATGAAAACAAATAAAAATAATCAAGCTATAAATTTTATAAATTGAAATGAAATATTTTGATGGTAACCTATGAGATATGAAGTATCTCAAATTTTAAATATAAAAAATAAGGCTAATAGAGCATGATCATGGTTTTTTGTTATATAAGATGAATATTGGTCAAATAAGAATATTCATATGGAGTTTTTTATTATATTTTTTATCTAACATTGGGAGAATCTAGAAAAATATTTTAGAAAAAAGGAAATATTTTGTGAAATGATCAATGATGAATTTAAATTTCCAGATTATTATGATGCAATATGACATAAATTGTATTTTTTAGTTCTATATATAATGTTACAATTATGTAATGTATATTTTTATTATTGATGATAATATAATATTAGTTGTGAGTTTATGGGATAACAATCAACATGACTCAATGATTATCTCAAACATTATGTGTGTACCACATAAATTTCCTATGGATGTTTTCATTAGTGTTTATCATCTATAATTTATATATATTTATTATGGGAAGGGATTCAAAAATCTTTTTTATTTAAGATAAGAAGTGGAATAAGGAAAAATATGTTAAATTGGAAAATAGTTTTCCATTGTAAATCACCCCTTGATGTGTTCCAACATTAATTATCAGGAAGAACCGACATGAATTCAAACTATGTCACTATACTAAACATATATCTAGTTTTAATAATGGATTTTGTAATAAAAGATTAGAATATTCCTAAGTTTCTCAAATATAGTTTTATTGTCAAGATTCCTTTATATCTAACTAGTATTGAGAGATAAAATAACAAAAAAGTATAAGTGTTGTTATGGTCATATTGTTTATTATGATACTATAAAACAGGATCGATTCTGCAATAGTGTTCATGAGTCTCGTGAAAATGATATTCCACCCTATATTGGACACCAATATCATTGTATTAAAGGATGAATATTTTATACTCTCAAATTGTTGAACATTACATAAGTAATCTAGAGGTATTATTAAGAGCAAATTTGGTATAACGAATATATCTTAAGCTCATGATGTCATATTTTGGGCATGAAATAAATGAATTTATCGAAATATTATATCATATGATGTTTTTTTGTGTTGTATTTTTTAGATAATATGAATTATTAGGGTTTAAAAATAATTTATTTAATATAAGTGGAATTCATATATCATCTAGTTATAATCAATGGTTTGATTGAGACTTATCATACATGACAGTGCATCTGATGACCATGGAAAAGAATGGGAAAAAATTATAGTGGGCCCTACAGTGTGATATATGATTTTAATAACTAAATGAGAGACTCATATATTCACAAATTCAGATTATATAGTACCATATTAAAGTTTATATCCTCTATTATAATTCATTTAGTGTTTTTTTGGGTTTTATAATACTGTAGAATGATATGGTAGTCAATTATGAATCTTATTAGTTTATACACCAATAATGATTATATATTACAATATTTACGGTATTACCATCTATTATAATTACCTTAGTGTTGTGTTGGTATACATATTAGTGTAGATGGATATCGTAGTAACATATGGATCTAGTTAGCTAAATTCATTTCTAGAGAGATATCTAATATATACTTGGAGATAGATGTCATTGTATGTAAATTAATATATTGGATCCAATTCTATACTTGTGAGATGTTTTTATTATATAATGATAAAAATATCATATTATATTTATTTTATTAGGGATACATGAATCATAATAGACACACTAAATTTAGGTCATATATAATATTGATTTTGTTATTGACAATTCCATGTGGATGGGGAATTTCATAGAATACACCATTGGTTATAAAATATAGGAATAGATTGTTTTTTAATTTTGTTAAGAGTGGTCCAAATCATCTATGTGTAAATTGAATCAAAAAATTTCATTGTGAGGGGTTATAAATGATAAAATAAACCATTAACATTAAAATTTGTATAATGAAATAAGGATATTATTTTTTAATAATAATAAAATAATATGTTAATGATATTTTACATTGGGATATTTGAAAAAATAGATATGTAAAGAAAACATGCCTATATATGATAATAATAATTCTACATAAAATAAGGAAAGATTATTTTTTATAGAATATATGAAAAAACCAAAAACTATTATAAGATATAAATTATTTTTTTTATGATAGAAATATAACATATGATTAATAAAGAAAATCAATCTCAGAAACAAAATTATAGAAATTGTTTGGTGATGTTATTTTACATAATGAATAAGAAATAAAATTTGAAGTTATTTTTATATAGAATCTAACAAAAATATTCCTCATATTTGTTTTGGAAGGTAAATATAATATATAGATATTTAAAATAAATGCATGATCATACAGTTTGTTAAATTGGATGTGATAAGGGGAATAAAGCTGGAAAATGAAAATTCATGTTCCATGGTAGCGATTAAGAATGAATAGTCTCACAAAATTAGATAAATTAGAGGAATAATATAACAATATCAGTCATGTATTTTATTATCCATAATATCAATCCATGAAGAATAGATATAACCCATAATTATGAATATGAAATTGATGAAATTTCTAGTTATAATAAAATATCATCCCTTTATCTATTATAAGTTAATATTGTGGAAAACACTATATTACCAAAATTCTATGGATTCTTTTACATAGAGGGAACTAAAGGTGACATAAGTAATGGGAGATATTGAATGGTATGTTCTATAAAATATTTTATCGCAATCCAGATGCTATAAGAGATTTTTTTTCTATCCTCGTATAAGAAAACTATTGATGGATTCTTACTAAAATGGTTATTTATAATTATTAAAAGATTCGATCTTTCATAAAGATGAAAAATGTGTTTATACATAGTGTTAGAGTATAATTGGGAATATTTTTTGAAATAATTATATAATGTAAGGAAAAAAATTATATAAATTGATTGATATTTCATTTATTGATTAATATTTAGAACAATTTTCCAATTAAATAGTGAAGGGACCTATTTTTATTATAAATTGGAGGACCCGATTGACATAATGGAAGGAAAAATATGGTTATATTGATTTATTCATGACTAAGAAAAATTGGTTTAGATAGTTAAATTTTTTTCCCATTTTTTGTTCATTGAGAATTAAAAAATTTATTTTATGGTTGATTAATGTATATTTCAGATATTATATCATTATTAGATTTTATATTCGTTATTTTGGATAGAAAAGATAAAATTTTTTACAAACATTTAAAATGAATTTTAATTTGGGGTTTAAAAAATCGAATTTGTGAAATATTTATTCTTTTTAACGATGATGTGTTGTATTTATTGTAAATATGAAATCATATAAATATTTATAGAAATGATAATTTTTGAAAAATATTGATGTATAATAAAATATGTTAGTTTATGATTGGTGATGTTTATTGACCATGTGAAAGAGAATATGAAATAATATTCTATAACATATTAGAGTAATTTATATTAATATTTTATAGATTGAAGAAATATTGGCATTCACATTGATCATGTCACAGTTAATATATTAATATCTTAGATACTATGAATAAAACAATGTCAATAAAAGTAATAGTTTTGTAAATATCACTATTGATTTTAAAAGTAGGACTATTTTATTGAAATAACTATTTATGTTATACTATATGTAATTATAAATAAGTAGGGTTAAAGTGATGATTAGAAATTATACCTAATATTTTACAATGTTTCTATAATTACACTGACTGTATTTGGTATTGGTTATTTATACAATCAAATTTTTAGGTGTATTCTCATAATGGGATTCTTATGTTGGCCAGCTATTGTGAATTTATAGAGTATGGAAGATGCAATATCAGATGTATATATAAAGATAAGAGCTTGTTTATAATTAAAACTAATAAATAATACTATATAATTTATGAAGGATTTATCAATGATTATAAAAAAATAATATTGAAAAATTATATATATATATATACACAAATCACTTCGATGAATATTATGATAGGGATATAAAGAAATGTTTATAGTGTAAGTTCATTGATATACAAAAAATCATTTCATTTGTTCCAGAATAGCCTTGTGATCATTATGATATCGATAAATATAATTTGAATATTTTATGAATTAATAAAATAATAATTTAAGGGGAGGTAGTTAATTTTTTGAATTTTTTTTGTTTGAATAAAACTATGATGTTTAGAGTTCATAAATATGAATAACTAACATACTTCTATTAGTATTTATTATCATGGTTGTTATAGAAAAATAAAAAAGAAAGTGAATAATATCTCCTAGGGAAGAAATAGGAAATTTACCATGTTATTTGAAAATGATATGTGTTAGAGTAAATCAATTGTAATGTCAAATATACATAATGATATGTGACATATCTTTAACTATGGGTTATTTCTATTAAGTCATATGTATGATTAACTACGAGTTCACAATCTGATCCATATGAATAAACTAATTTATAAGGAATATTAATATAGATGTTTGTAAGAATAATAATAATGTTTTATATCCTTCTTAAGATTAGTTCAATGTATACAAAAGAAAAAAAATATTATATTCCCCTGAATTTGAAATAATTATTTTGGATCATTTAATGTTACTTCTTTGAGGCATAAGAATAACCAGTTAAGTTTTAAAGGATATTTGAGATCCTTTTATTATATATATGAGATTCCATTTTTTTTCAAATGTGAAATAATAAATATAAATTTGATGATTATATTTTATCATTAGTGTTTCAATATTAATATTCTATGTGGTTTTATATCTGATTGAAGATGACATTAGTTTTCTGATTTAAAGAATGAGATTCACCTTGAGATAATTCCATACATTATTTTTTTTATTTTAATTTCAATATCGATACATGTAAAAGAATATATATTTATTGCTGAAGTATGAAATGAATTAATTATGTTCATATATTAGGAGATATCATCATAAATTTTCAAAAAAAATTAATGATATCATGGACTATTTTGAATGTGTAGATCATTAAATGATAGTGTATTTATCTTGAGTAAGAAAACATGATTCCATATGCTAATTGATTTCTATTATTATATTTTGAAAAAAATCTTACCTATAGAAAAAGAGGGGTTTTTGAATATGGAAATAAATAGTATAAATTTAATTGACTTTCCATATATTAATGTTAGAATATTAAAAAAATGGTCTTATTGATTCTATAATAATGAAAAATAGTGAATGTAGAAAAGTAGATAGCATGAGATAGTTATTTTGTGATTATTTTTAATTTTTATAGTATCAAAAAATATGAAATTAAATTTATTTTACATAGAGAAATTTCATTATGTTTCAATGAAAATAGACGAGACACACAGATATGAAAACAAATAAAAATAATAAAGATATAAATTTTATAAATTGAAATGAAATATTTTGATGGTAAACAATGAGATTTGAAGTATCTCAAATTTTAAATATAAAAAATAAGATTAATAGAGCATGATCATGGTTTTTTGTTATATAAGATGAATATTGGTCAAATAAGAATATACATATGGAGTTTTTTATTATATTTTTTATCTAACATTGGGAGAATCTAGAAAAATATTTTAGAAAAAAGGAAATATTTTTTGAAATGATCAATGATGAATTTAAATTTCCATATTATTATGATTCAATATTACATAAATTGTATTTTTTAGTTCTATATATAATGTTACAATTATATACTGTATATTTTTATTATAGATGATAATATATTATTAGTTGTGAGTTTATGGGATAACAATCAACATGACTCAATGATTATCTTAAACATTATGAGTGTACCACATAAATTTACTATGGATGTGTTCAATAGTGTTTATCTTCTATAATGTATATAGATTTATTATGGGAAGGGATTCATAGATCTATTTTCCTTAAGATGAGAAGTGGAATACAGAAAATTATGTTTAATTGGAAAATAGTTTCCCATTGTAAATCACACCTTGATGTGTTCCAACATTAATTATCAGGAAGAACCGACATGAATTCAAACTATGTCACTATACTAAACATATATCTAGTTTTAATAATGTATTTTGTAATAAAATTTTAGAATATTCCAATGTTTCTCAAATATAGTTTTATTATCAAGATTCCTTTATATCTAACTAGTATTGAGAGATATAATAACAAAAATGTATAAGTGTTGTTATGGGTCATATTTTTTTATGATACTATAAAACATGATCGATTCTGAAATAGTGTTCACGAGTCACATGAAAATGATATTCCACCCTATATTGGACACCAATATCATTGTATTAAAGGATGAATATTTTATATACTCTCAAATTATTGAACATTACATAAGTAATCTAGAGGTATTATTAAGAGCAAATTTGCTATAACAAACATATGTTAAGCTCATGATGTCACATTTTGGACATGAAATAAATGAATTTATCGAAATATTATATCATATGATGTTTTTTTGTGTTGTATTATTTAGATAAAATGAATTATTAGGGATTAAAAATAATTTATTTAATATAAGTGGAATTCATATATCATCTAGTTATAATTAATGGTTTGATTGAGACTTATCATACATGACAGTGCATCCGATGACCATGGAAAAGAATGGGAAAAATTATAGTGGACCCTACAGTGTGAATTATGATTTTAATAACTAAATGAGAGACTCATATATTCACAAATTAAGATTATATAGTACCATATTAAAGTTTATATCATCTAATATAATTCCTTTAGTGTTTTTTTGGGATTTATAATACTGTAGAATGATATGGTAGTCAATTATGAATCTTATTAGTTTAGACACCAATTATGATTATATATTACCATATTTATGGTATTACCATCTATTATAATTACCTTGTTGTTGTGTTGGTATACATATTAGTGTAGATGGATATCATAGTAACATATGGATCTAATTAGCTAAATTAATTTCTAGAGAGATATCTAATATATACATTGAGATAGATGTCATTGTATGTCAATTAATATATTGGATCCAATTCTATATTTGTGAGATTTTTTTATTATATAATGATAAAAATATCATGTTATATTTCTTTTATTAGTGATACATGAATCATAATAGACACACTAAATTTAGGTCATATATAATATTGATTTTGTTATTAACAATTCCATGTGGATGGGAAATTTCATAGAATAAACCATTGTTTATAAAATATAGGGATAGATTGTTTTTTAATTTTGATAAGAGTGGTCCAAATCATCTATGTGTAAATTGAATCAAAAAATTTCATTGTGAGGGGTTATAAATGATAAAATAAACCATTAACATTAAAATTTGTATAATGAAATAAGGATATTATTTTTTAAGAATAATAAAATAATAAGTGAATGATATTTTACATTGGGATATTTGAAAAAATAGATATGTAAAGAAAACATGCCTATATATGATAATAATAATTCTACATAAAATAAGGGAAGTTTATTTTTTTATAGAATATATGAAAAAACCAAAAACTATTATAAGATATAAATTATTTTTTTTATGATAGAAATATAACATATGATTAATAAAGAAAATCAACCTCAGAAGAAAAATTATAAAAATTGTTTAGTGATGTTATTTTAGATAATGAATAAGAATTAAAATTTGAAGATATTTTTATATAGAATCTAACAAAAATATTCTTCATATTAGTTTTGGAAGGTGTATATAATATATAGATATTAAAAATAAATGCATGATCAAACAATTTGTTAAATTGGATGTGATAAGGGGAATAAAGCTGGAAAATGAAAATTCATGTTCCATGGTAGCAATTAAGAATGAATAGTCTCACAAAATTAGATAAATAAGAGGAATAATATAACCATATCTATCATGTATTTTATTATCCATAATATCAATCCATGAATAATATATATAACCCTTAATGATGAATATGAAATTGATGAAATTTCTAGTTATAAAAAAATATCATCCCTTTTCTATTATAAGTTAATATTGTGGAAAACACTATATTACCAAAATTCTTATGGATTATTTTACATGGAGGGAACTAAAGGTGACATAGGTAATGGGAGATATTGAATGGTATGTTCTATAAAATATTTTATCGCAATCCAAAAGCTATACGAGATTTTTTTTCTATCCTCGTACAAGAAAATTATTGAAGGGTTCTTATTAAAAGGGTTATTTATTATTATTAAAAGAATCTATCTTTCTTAAAGAAGAAAAATGTGTTTATACATAGTGTTAGAGTAGATTTGGGAATGTTTTTTGAAATAATTATATAATGTAAAGAACCAAATTATATAAATTGATTGATATTTCATTTATTGATTAATATTTAGAACATTTTTCCAATTAAATAGTGAAGGGAACTATTTTTATTAAATATTGGAGAACCCATTTGACATAATTAAATGAAAAATAGATTTATATTGATTTATTCATGTCTAAGAAAAATTGATTCAGTTAGTTAAATTGTTTCCCATTTTTTCTTCATTGAGAATTAAAAAATTATTTTATGGTTGATTAATTTATATTTCAGATATTATATCATTATTAGATTTTATATTTGTTATTTTTGATAGAAAAGATACAATTTTTTTACAAACATTAAAAATGAATTTTATTTTGGGGTTTAAAAAATGGAATTTGTGAAATATTAAGTCTTTTTAACGACGATGTGTTGTATTTATTGTAAATATGAAATCATATAAATATTTATAGAAATGATAATTTTTGAAAAATATTGATGTATAAAAAAATATGTTAGTTTATGATTGGTGATGTTTATTGACCATGTGAAAGAGAATATGAAATAATATTTTATAACATATTAGAGTAATGTATATTAATATTTTATAGATTGAAGAAATATAGGCATTCACATTGATCATATCACATTTAATATATTAATATCTTAGATACTACGAATAAAACAATGACAATAAAAGTAATAGTTTTGTCAATATCACTATTGATTTTAAAAGTAGGACTATTTTAGTGAAATAACTATTTAAATTATACTATATTTAATTTTAAATAAGTAGGTTTAAAGTGATGATTAGAAATTATACCTAATATTTTACAATATTTCTATAAATACACTGACTATATTGTGTATTGGTTATTTATACAATCAAATTTTTAGGTGTATTCTCATAATGGGATTCTTATGTTGGCCAGCTCTGGTGAATTTATAGAGTATGGAAGATGCAATATAATATGTATATATACATATTAGAGCTTTTTTATAATTATAACTTATAAATAATACTATATAATTTATGAAGGATTTATCAATGATTATAAAAAATTAATATTGAAAAATTATATATATATATATATAAACACACATCACTTCGATGAATATTATGATAATGATATAAAGAAATGTTTATAGTGTAAGTTTATTGATATACAAAAAATGATTTCATTTGTTCCATAATAGCCGTGTGATCATTATGATATCGATTAATATAATTTGAATATTTTATGAATTAATTAAATCATAATTTAAGGGGAGGGAGTTAATTTTATGAATTTTCTTCGTTTGAATACAACTGTGATGTTTAGAGTTCATAAATATGAATAACTATCATACTTATATTAGTATGTATTATCATGGTTGTTATAGAAAAATAAAAAAGAAAGTGAATAATATCTCATAGGGATGAAATTGGAAATTTACCATGTTATTTGATAATGATATGTGTTAGAGTAAATCAATTGTAATGTCAAATATACATAATGATATGTGACATATCATTAACTATGGGTTATTTCTATTAAGTCATATGTATGAGTAACTACGAGTTCACAATCTGATCCATATGAATAAACTAATTTATAAGGAATATTAATATAGATGTTTGTAAGAATAATAATAATGTTTTATATCCTTCTTAAGATTAGTTCAATGTATATAATAGAAAAAAAATATTATATTCCCTTGAATATGAAATAATTATTTTGGATCATTTAATGTTACCTCTTTGAGGCTTAAGAATAACCAGTTAAGTTTTAAAGGATATTTGAGATCCTTTTATTATATATATGAGATTCAATGTTTTTCAAATGTTAAATAATAAATATAAATTAGATGATTATATTTTATCATTAGTGTTTCAATATTAATATTTTATGTGGTTTTATATCTGATTGAATATGACATTAATTTTCCGATTTAAAGAATGAGATTCACCTTGAGATAATTCCATACATTATTTTGTTTTAAATTTAACTTCAATATCGATACATGTATAAGAATATATATTTATTGTTGAAGTACGAAATGAATTAATTTTGTTCATATATTAGGAGATATCATCATAAATTTTAAAAAAATTTTAATGATATCATCGACTATTTTGAATGGGTAGATCATTAAATGATAGTGTAGTTATCTTGAGTAAGAAAACATGATTTCCTAAGTTAATTGATTTCTATTATTGTATTTTGAAAAAATATATTACCAATAGAAAAAGAGGTGTTTTTGAATATGGAAATAATTAGTATTAATTTAATTGACTTTCCATATATTAATGTTAGAATATTAAAAAATGGTCTTATTGATTCTATAATAATGAAAAATAATGGATGTAGAAAAGTAGTTTGCATGAGATAGTTATTTTGTGATTCGTTTTAATTTTTATAGTGTCAAAAAATTAGATATTAAATTTATTTTACATAGAGAAATTTCATTATGTTTCAATGAAAATAGATGAGACACACATATATGAAAAAAAATAAAAATAATCAAGCTATAAATTTTATAAATTGAAATGAAATATTTTGATGGTAACCTATGAGAAATGAATTATCTCAAATTTTAAATATAAAAAATAAGATTAATAGAGCATGATCATGGTTTTTTGTTATATAAGATGAATATTGGTCAAATAAGAATATTCATATAGATTTTTTTATTATATTTTTTATCTAACATTGGGAGAATCTAGAAAAATAATTTAGAAAAAATGAAATATTTTGTGAAATGATCATGATGAATTTAAATTTCCAGATTATTATGATGCAGTATGACATAAATTGTATTTTTTTAGTTCTATATATAATGTTACAATTATATACTGTATATTTTTATTATTGATGATTATATAATATTAGTTGTGAGTTTATGGGATAACAATCAACATGACTCAATGATTATCTCAAACATTATGAGTGTACCACATAAATTACCTATGGATGCGTTCATTATTGTTTATCTTCTATAATTTATATAGATTTATTATGGGAAGGGATTCAAAGATCTATTTTCCTTAAGATGAGAAGTGGAATAAGGAAAATTATGTTAAATTGGAAAATAGTTTTCCATTGTAAATTACCCCTTGATGTGTTCCAACAATAATTATCAGGAAGAACCGACATGAATTCAAACTATGTCACTATACTAAACATATATCTAGTTTTAATAATGGATTTTGTCATAAAATTTTAGAATATTACTATGTTTCCCAAATATAGTTTTATTATCAAGATTCCTTTATATCTATCTAGTATTGAGAGATAAAATAAAAAATATATAAGTGTTGTTATGGGTCATATTTTTTTTATGATACAATAAAACATGATTGATTCTGCAATAGTGTTCACGAGTCTTGTGAAAATGATATTCCAGCCTATATTGGAAACCAATATCATTGTATTAAAGGATGAAAATTTTATATACTCTCAAATTATTGAACATTAAATAAGTAATCTAGAGGTATTATTAAGAGAAAATTTGGTATAACGAATATATGTTAAACTCATTATGTCACATTTTGGACATGAAATAAATGAATTTATCGAAATATTATATCATATGATGTTTTTTTGTGTTTTATTATTTAGATAAAATGAATTATTAGGGATTAAAAATAATTTATTAAATATATGTGGAATTCATATATCATCTAGTTATAATTAATGGTTTGATTGAGACTTATCATACATGAAAGTGCATCTGATGACCATGGAAAAGAATGGGAAAAAATTATTGTGGACCCTACAGTGTGATATATGATTTTAATAACTAAATGAGAGACTCATACATTCACAAATTCAGATTATATAGTACCATATTAATTTTTATATCATCTATTATAATTCCCTTAGTGTTTTTTTGGGGTTTATAATACTGTAGAATGATATGGTAGTCAATTATGAATCTTATTAGTTTAGACACCAATTATGATTATATATTACCATATTTACAGTATTACCATCTATTATAATTACCTTAGTGTTGTGTTGGTATATATATTAGTTTAGATGGATATCGTAGTAACATATGGATCTAATTAGCTAAATTCATTTCTAGAGAGATATCTAATATATACATTGAGATAGATGTCACTGTATGTCAATTAATATATTGGATCCAATTCTATATTTGTGAGATATTTTAATTATATAATGATAAAAATATCATATTATATTTCTTTTATTAGTGATACATGAATCATAATAGACACACTAAATTTAGGTCATATATGATATTGATTTTGTTATTAACAATTCCATGTGGATGGGGAATTTCATAGAATAAACCATTGGTTATAAAATATAGGAATAGATTGTTTTTATATTTTTTTAAGAGTGGTGATGAATTTGATATAATTATTAGTTAATAATTAATAAATATGTATATTTTTTTTAGTGTCACTACATCCTATCAAATTAACATTATCATTGTTGGCTTAGATTATTTTTTCCAAGAATATGATTACTACTATTTGTATTTTTTTGGAATGCTATATAGTGTAGAAACCATATTATATTGGACTATAGTGGAGGAGGAGTTCATTATATCCATATATGATTTATGTTCCCAAGTTGAATATGGTATGGGTTGATGAGGTATTCACATACCTATAGATGGATTGAGCAGCATAGTTTGACAAAGATATACCATGAAATCTAATTTAATTTTTAGTGGTCGATCTAGAAGAGTGAAAATAATAGATATATGTTTCAATGTTTCTCCATTACGATGTTTAAGTCAAAACTCTGTAGACCTAATATATTAAATCAACCAATAATAGTGAACATGTGAATGTGTGATGAATTTATTATTGAATTTTTATACACTGATTGAGTTTTCACTTTAGTATATATGATATGTAGGTCATGGTTGATTAACTATCTATGATCTCATACCTAATTAATATATGAGACACCAGAATAAATATTGATCTTGGAATGTTTATTTTTTAAGGGTTATCAAATATACAAGGTTCTCATGATTTTTTAATTAGACATAGAAAATTTTTTCTCATCCAAATTATTGAACAATATGTATAATGTGATGGGAACTAAAATAAACATCAGTTTTCATTACATAATGTATAAGAAGTAGTATTCATAGAGGATATTCAATATAAAAAGGGATATTCAGTTAGATTATACACTATATATTGTTTTGTATTTGGAATACTGTATGGAATTTACAAATATTTCTTAAAATAATTGTCACTATGATTTCATACAGACGGATCATTCTGATTCACATTATTGTTAACCACATATTTTTGAATTCTGTTGGTAGTATGTGGGAGAGGTAATTATTATATATAAAATCATTTTATAAGAGATAAAAAAGAGGGTTCCAATTTATTTATAACTTTTTATTTTTGTAAAATCCTTATAGAATAAAATGATCATATATTGATTGGATATTAAACTCGTTTGATTTCACCATCGATAGATTAATTATCAAGGGGAATCATTTTGATTGTTTCACCAATGGTTATAGAATCAGGTGTAATATCCTAATAATGTTGTTGATACCATATGTGGTTTTGGAATAGATTTTATTTGTAGATTTTTATTAGCATATTCATAATGACATTGAACAAGGAAAAATCTATTTCATATATCAAATCATTTGATTTATAAACCAAACAAATCTCATTTGTCTAATAGTGGAATGATTATGTTGGATGAATTATTTCTAATGAAATTAATATTGTACGGGTAATATAATAGTTTTAGAAGTTTCTATAGGTTATGATGATTACTTGGTGCTTTTAAAGGTTCATCATAATCACACGATAGAGGATATATGGGAGTGTGAGTTTGATATGAGACCACAAAATTCAATACTATTTAAAAGGGATGATTGGTGAAATTTCATAGGAGAATAACTTTTTCAATGTATTTTAAATAATCAGAGGTATTTTATGGAAGGTTCCCTAACCATTTTATAGCATATTATATAAATTATTACTAAATTTACAGAATATAATTATTTATTTGACATTGGGTTTGGATCAGAGTAATGAAACAAGAAAAATACTATATAAATATAATAGTATGTACCATAATATACTTAGTTTATTCCCACCAGGTTCAAAATGAATATTAATTGGGACACATAACCTCTAAAACAGCCACAATTCACCTTGCGGCTTTTTAATAGGTGGATGGTGAACTTTGATGTACCATGTAAAAATGGTCCAGATTTCCATTAGTATAATTTTTCATACACTTTGAGTCAAACTATTTCAATTATTTTAAAATCCATTTAAAAAATTCCTCATATTTTTTTTGGCTAGCACCTCATCACAGGTATTCCACTTTCTTTCATCTAAAAACTATTTTTCCCAAAAAAATAATATAAATATAATTTTATTCATTAAAAAGTGAATTGTGAAGAATGAGTTGAGTATTACCAAATATAATATTTTACTAGTGGTTTATTTTTATTCCCATCATTCTTTATCACAAATAAATATTTTGTGCATTTATGAAAGTCATTTAATATTTCTAGATTTTGGAATTAAGAGATTATTACCATTGATTTTTAAAAAAAATTTAAATCCCATTAGGTGGTACTCATCATTATCTATTATTTTTATTGATTCTTCTACATTAACATGTATGTTGGTGTATATGGGTGAATGTTATGATAACCTTTACTATTTTAGGAAGCTTTCATGTAGAGACCTGTATCTTGACCTACATGGACATTACATTACTTTTACGGGATACTTAGATCATAACAAAAACACACACACAAGGACCGTAATAGTTTAGTGTCTTTGAAAACTCGGAATATAATCTTCTAATCGTGGTGAAAGATCTTCAATATCTCCCATAAATATCTTTTTTTTACCTAAAACCTTTCTTTATATCCTGGGGAAAAGAAAACATAAAAGGGTGAGCTCAAATGCTCAGTAAGGGTAAACAAAAGAAATATCAATCACATCATATTCATAAGAACATAACATTTTAGAAATCATAACCTGTAAAAGAGATCAAAATTTCATAAAATGGAATAAATCATGGCAGTGAAATGCAATCACGATAATCATAACATAAAACATGAAACTTTGTTGAATTCACACATAATCATAGAGAATCATTTCTTGTTAGTCAAGACTCATTGCCAAGAATATCTTAGTGGACAAAGTCCATTTCTGAACCGAGTCACCCTCGTTTCAGTCCTATTTCACTGAACCGATATAACCTACCGTTCCAGCCATGTATATCTCATGAGATATAAAATCTTTACCCAATGCATTGGAGGGAGATAAAGGTCCCACCCATGTCATAATGATACCATTCTTATGTGTGCCACAAAATCATAAACCATACATCATAGCATAACCCATGTAATAAAAATGGGATTCTTAAACAACATGACATCAAAAAAAATTATATAAGATAAAGGATTTCATAAAAATAATTCCATCATAACATAATCAAATCAATGTAATAATAGGGATAAATACAGAACCCTTTATTAGATTAGATGGAAAATAATTTTGATAAAACACTTGAACTCCAATCTTGAGGAAAATATCATTTCTTCTTCAAAAATATTTTTCCTTTCTTAACATGTCACACAACTTTAAACTAAAAGAAGTTGATTAAAAATAAACTTGAAAACATTTAAAGGAATCTTCTTGGAAATAATGTTTTAAAAATCTATTCATGCCGTATAAGTTAAAAAAACATTCTTCTCGTACTTTTGTCAGAAAAGTCAAAAAGTACCTCGTACGAAAAAACGACAAAAGATTCCTTTCATATCCTTTACTAAAAACTCACCGAAGGGTAAAATTGGATTTATAAAATTGTAGGTGGATGGAAATAATATTACATATTGAATAAACATGGATGTGGATGATAAAATACACCCCAGTAAATACCAAAGTATAAACAATCTCAGATAAAAAAATGAGATTGTGATATTTCCCTTACCTTAGGTCTGATTTGCTTCGTAAGTATCCGAACCTCCTGTATAATGATTTAAATAATGTAATTGACTTATTACAGAATCATATTCATTGTTATTATATCATATACGGTTCACTTATGACTTTATATTACCCGTTCTTTTGTAAATTCATGTTAAAGTAGCGTTTTGGGTAAAATCGTCTCATTTTTCATTCGTGTTTTAACTTGTAATTATTCATATGATTACATAGATCATTATTAGTTAATTATAGAATATAAAACATTATTTATATATAATATATATTCAGAATATACATATATATAATGGATCGATAAATGGAAAGAAATACACCGTTTATGGAGACGGTAGGTCGTACGTACGCATGAACGTTGTTTTCTTTTCGTTATTGATTTGAGTGGAATTATGTAGATGACATACATAAATATACACATAAATCTAGTAGCTTTATAATGTCATATATTTCATTATTATTGCTTATATATACTTTATAATCATTCTTAAATGGTTAACATGGAGAATGAATCTCATCGCGTCGTGGAGACGGTAGTCCGTACGTACGCACGAGTGATGATATCATTTACATAATTATTGAATTGAATTAGAGTGGATGATACAATATATCAGAATCAATATGTTGTTCTAATAAGTATGTATAGTTATTCTTTACACCATTATACCCATCCATGTAAGGTGGTGGTGGAAAATAGATTACACCACGGCGTGGAGACGGTATTCCATACGTACGCACGCGCAGTGATTTATTTTTCCGTAGGATGATAGATGGTGAAATAGGGTTGTTTCATAAATATAATAACATATCAGTATATGAGTGATACTAATGTTATTACTTCATAATGAAACAACCTAAGAAGAAGAAGCGAAAGAAGAAATAAAGATGAATGAATCGGTAACGGACATTACCTCTTCTTTGAAGTGATTCTTTGAGACCTCCTTTTAGGGAACTAAAATGGGTATTTGAAGAAGACCAGAACCTCTAGGATGATACTAGGGAAGTGGAGAAATGATTTTGGCAGGGGTTGGCCGAGCATGAATGCTCAAATTGGTGTGAGGAGGAGAGGGAGGTGGTTCCCTTTTATAAGGGATGAGAGGGGTACCTTTGGAATAACTAAAAATATTATTTTATTATAAAGTCAAGTTCGGTTTAAATAGCTCAAAATTGATTTATTTCGTGGCTAAGGTGGGTATGGGTCGGAATAATCTCATCCAATAGAATTTAGACAAGTTTAGCATCCTATTTTAACTTTATCATTTAGATTTAACATTAAGTTAAATAATTTTACTTTTACTGTGTCTTCTTGTGTTCTTACACTATAAGGTTAATAAACATACTATAAGAAGCCAAAAAACCCAAAATTGTTTATTATTAATATATAAAACTTTATATAAGCCATTTGGCAGATCCTTAGATTTTTAGGAATAAAATAACAATTAGTATTATAATATTTGTTTTAAAAACTATTTTATGTCAATTTTGACACTATTTAGTAATTGATTTTTATGAAAATCATAACAGAATGATAAGTTCAAACAATGTTAATTATATCAATAATAACATGTCATATGAACCTAGAAAATTTGTGGAATCCATAAAAAGTCTCAAATTACATTTATTTTGGTGTTTATAACATCAATTATGTCAATATTTCATTAATAAAATTATTACTGCATCATGATTGTGTCATAAATAAATTAACTTATTTAATGTCTAAAAATTACTAATAAAATACCATTATGTAGGAAATCTTTTTACCTTTTTAATGAATATTCATAGTCGAATTTATCTTATGTATAAACCTATATTAAAAATTATTTACTTATTAAACTTTGATTTTAACTATTTTAACCCTTCTCTAAATAAATTAATAATAAATGTCCTAATCTAATCCAAGTGGGCCTAAATGGTCATATTTTATTCCTAAGTTTGTTTTTGGTCGAATTACATTTATCCAATAGAATTAGGACATGTGTTAGGGTAATAATAATATCATCTTTACCCTTAATTACCCTATTTACTTTTAACCGTTGAAAAAAAAGTAAAAAGTTACTATTCACCAAAAATTATTTTCATCTCATTGAACCACATTTTAGTCCTTGATATTAACCGTGTCTCTCGGATTTTCGAAATTCCACTCACAGAAGAGGTAAAATTAAGTTTTATGAAAAATTCAGTTTTTTAACTACCACTTAGTGGTGTCACTATTCATCAAAAATTAAATGTTTTCAGAAAAATACCAAAATTTCACCCTAGGCTAATTTCGATATTCTGAATCCAAAAATGAAGTCCATTTTTAAAAATAAAAATTATAAAATTTCAAAAAGTGGTTATTACTATTCATAACGGCTAGTTTTAATAATATTTTAATAGCATATTGTTGTTTAGTGAAACTCGTTATTGCGTACTACACATGCTATCAAGGAAGGTCACGATTGCGTGTCATGCAAGGCAAATCAAGGATGTGTATTGTGAAAGCGCCTTTTTGTGTAGCATACAACACAAGACATTAATGAAATTAAAAAGAATATTTTTCATAAAATCTCAGGGTGTTATATTCTACCCCCCTTAAAATTAATTTCGCCCTCGAAATTCGTCGGGGTTAACTATTCAAACGTTTCTTTAATAGAAACCCACATCGTAAAATAGAATACCAAAACCAATCATTAAAAACAATAGTATGAAACGTAACAGTTACCCAAATAAACTAATCACTGGGTTTCCACATAGGTGAAAATATTGATATGGAAGAAAAATATAACCATCATGTTCTGATGAAGAGTGGTAGAGAACACGGATATGGAAAATCCAACAATCACAAATCCATAAATTTGTGATGATCTAAGGTACCATCTGATTAATCAGATATAAGAGCACTAGGACAACATTTTTTGTTTTCAAGATCATTTCCCTAAAGTTGAAGAATTTGAATAAATACTTACTTTATTTTGGTACAATATCACTGTTGTCCGTGCCTTGAATAATTTCCACATCATCTCTTAAATAAATGAAGGTGAATTTGTTTTTCGTGAAGTGTTAGCAGATCATGTGATAGAATGATGGGTTATTCCATCTGTCTCAAATAAAAGGTTAGCAAAAGTTATTAAATATACATAAGTCATTCTATAGTGAGATTAATCATATATGGTACCTAAAATGGACTTATACTTCATATATCATACTGCTTAATATAATAAAACTAGTTTCTACAAAACAGGGACTTCCTGTAGGCTAGTGGTAGGTGATAATGGCCAGTCACACTTCGGTTGTGGGTTCGATTCCCACAGCCTTGTCCGACGCGATGGGCTGTCGCCCGTCCTACATGTTGTCCTTTTTATAAAGCTATATTACTATAATATCCTATCCATAATATCGAAAAACGTTTTATCCTAACTTATGTCCAACATAATCCATTCTAATCTTTAGGCTTATCTAAAATACTTCGGTCCAAGATCATAGTATAAAGAAAATGATGACTTGAAATGTCACAGAATAATCACATGAATGCCATCATTTATTCCCCTTATATCATATGATATGTCAAATTAAAAACATGTGAATACCTTAATCATGTATTCTCTTGAAGAATGAATACCCATTGAACCTTAGTGAAAACATGAATGCAGTTAATAGTTATCACTTTCCACATACCAAAATCCTCAAAATTCTATATACTCAAACCATGATATCACTTAGTCCTTATATCAATCATGAGCTCATGAATACAATCAAACATCTCATTATCTTCTTATTATGCTCATATCATCTGTTTACCAAATATTTCTCAATCACTTTTCATGGTTACTGGCACCATTAATTTATTGAAAACCACAATAGACCAAAACATAAATATTCCAATATTCCACGATACTATATACAACATTATTTTGGAATCCCATTACATAAACACTTAATCATTCCACCACATCGTTTTCATATTCATCATCGCCAATAGTGATCACATGTGACTTCCCTTTGTCCTTTTCCTTAAGTGGTTTCTCATGTTGATAATCACAAACCCTTGGATTAGGGCATTTATTAGAATAATTCCCCATTTCCTTTCACTTGAAGCATTGAAGTGTTGGTGGTGCGTTCTCTACAGTGTTTGCTTTATTCACATCATTAGAAACCCTTTTTCAATTACCTCAACACTCACCTTCTCGATTACCTTCTTTTCCTCATTTAAAACATTTTATAGTCCCTTTAAGATAATCTCGACCATGTTTCTTTCCACACTTTGAGCATGAGGAAACATTCATCTTCTTTTCACCATTATTCTGAGATTTCTCCTTGAACTCCATCTTTCGTTTCTTGTCAAAACCATGAGATGGATAGGTAACACCAACTTCCATTTCTACCTTGATAGCACAACGCACAATTTCTTCATAGCTACTGAAGTCTCTTATAGCTAATGCCCTTCGAAGACTTGGTTTTAAGACACTGAAAAATCGATTAACATTACTTTCAGGTTGGATGATAATTCCTGATTCATACCTTGCAGGTCTTGTAAAATTCGCTTCGTATATACCAACAGATTCACCATCCTTTTTCTTTAGTTCAAGAAACTCCTTCTCCATCTTTGTTCAAAGAATACGGGGGAAGTACTTACTGAAAAATATGTTCTTGAACTCGTCCCATTCCATGGACTCAATTTCATCCCTTTGCCTCGTATTCTTAATAAGATTCCACCATTGATCAGCATCACCTTCCAAACGATACACTGCTAAGATGACTTTATCATGTTCAGAACATTGAAGAACTGAAAATATATTTTCAGTGGTACTGATCCATTGTTCAGCAACAAGTGGATCAGAAGTCCCACTGAAAGAAGGTGGACGTTGCCTCATGATGGACTCAATAGAATATTGTTCCCATCTCTGCTCTTTTGGAAGTCCAGAATGATTCATAGCTTTTGTAAGTATAGCAATAAGATTTTGCACTCCATCTCCCATAACATTTGTTTGTTCAGGAGGACAATCATTGCATTGTCCATTGCATTGATCAACACGGTTCCTTCAGGTTCCAGCCATCGTCTAAAACCCAAAAAGAGTAGTGTGATAGGCAAAAATCATGCTAGGTAAAACAACATAATAAAGGGGGAGACCTTCAATATCTAACATCTTAGGATTAATTCTATGATCGTTAGCGTAATTCTAGTACTATAACCTATATGTATACTTAAACTTAGGGACATCCCTAGATATACCATAGAAATATCTCTAGGGATCTCACTAACGTTTTCGAATCCTAGTTTCCAAAGGTTGACTAATCCTTTCCTCTGATACCAACTGTAAAGACCTGTATCATGACATACATGGACATTACATTACTTTTGCAGAATACATAGCACATAACAAAAACACACACACAAGGACCGTAATAGTTTAGTGTCTTTGGAAACTCGGAATATAATCTTCTAATCGTGGTGAAAGATCTTCAATATCTCCCATAAAGATCTTCCTTTTTTTACCTAAAACCTTTCCTTATATCCTAGGAAAAAGAAAACATAAAAGGGTGAGCTCAAATGCTTAGTAAGGGTAAAAAAAGAAATATCAATCACATCATATTTATAAGAACATAACATTTTAGAAATCTTAACCTGCAAAAGAGATCATAATTTCATAACATGGAATAAATCCTGGCAGTGAAATGCAATCACGATAATCATAACTTAAAACATGAATCTTTGTCGCATTCACACATAATCATAGAGAATCATTTCTTGTTAGTCAAGACTCATTTCCAAGACTATCTTAGTGGACAAAGTCCCTTTCTGAACCGAGTCACCCTCGTTTCAGTCCTGTTTCACTGAACCGGTATAACCTACCATTCCAGCCATGTATATCTCATGATATATAAAATTTGTACCCAATGCATTGGAGGGAGAGATAGGTCCCACCCATCTCATAATGATACCATTCTTATGTGTGCCACAAAATCATAAACCATACATCATAGCATAACCCATGTAATAAAAATGGGATTCTTAAACAACATGACATCATAAAACAATTCATATAAGATAAAGGATTTCATAAAAATAATTACATCATAACATAATCAAATCAATGTAATATTAGGGATAAAAACAGAACCATTTATTATCTTAGATGGAAAATAATTTTGATAAAACAGTTGAACTCCATTCTTGAGGAAAATATCATTTATTCTTCAAAAACATTTTTCCTATCTTAACATGTCATACAACATTAAACTAAAAGAAGTTGATTAAAAATAAACTTGAAAACAATTAAAGGAATCTTCTTGGAAATAATTTTTTAAAAATCCATTCATGCCGTATAAGTTAAAAAAAACATTCTTCTCGTACATTTGTCGGAAATGTCAAAAAGTACCTCGTACGAAAAAATGACAAAATATTCCTTTCATATCCTTTACTAAAAACTAAAAGAAGGGTAAAATTTGATTTAAACAATTGTAGGTGGATGGAAATAATATTACATATTGACAAAACATGGATGTGGATGATAAAATACACCCCAGTAAATACCAAAGTATAAACAATCTCAGAAAAAAAATGAGATTGTGATATTTCCCTTACCTTAGGTCCGATTTGCTTCGTAAGTATCCGAACCTCCTGTATAATGATTTAAATAATGTAATTGACTTATTATAGAATCATATTCATTGTTATTATATCATATACGGTTCACTTATGACTTTATATTACCCGTTCTTTTGTAAATTCATGTTAAAGTAGCGTTTTGGGTAAAATCGTCTCATTCGTCGTTCGTGTTTTAACTTGTAATTATTCATATGATTACATAGATCATTATTACTTAATTATATAATATAAAACATGATTTATATATAAAATATATTCAGAATATACATATATATAATGGATAGATAAATGGAAAGAAATACACCGTTTATGGAGACGGTAGGCCCTACGTACGCATGAACGTTGTTTTCTTTTCGTTATTGATTTGAGTGGAATTAAGTATATGACATACATATATATATACACCTAAATCCAGTAGCTTTATAATATCATATATTTCATTATTAGTGCTTATATATACTTTATAATCATTCTTATATGGTTAACATGGAGAATGAATCTCATCGCGTCGTGGAGACGGTAGTCCGTACGTACGCACGAGCGATGATATCATTTCCATAATTATTGAATTGAATTGGAGTGGATGATACAATATATCAGAATCAATATGATATTATAATAACTATGTATAGTTATTATTTACACCATTATACCCATCCATGTAAGGTGGTGGTGGAAAATAGTTTACACCACGGCGTGGAGACGGTATTCCGTACGTACGCACGCACGGCGATTTATTTTTCCGTAGGATGGATAGATGGTGAAATAGGGTTGTTTCATATTTATAATAACATGTTGTTATATGAGTGATACTGATGTTATTACATCATAATGAAACAACCTATGAAGAAGAAGTGCAAGAAGAAATAAAGATGAAAGAATCGGTAACGGACATTACCTCTTCTTTGAAGTGCTTCTTTGAGACCTCCTTTTAGGGCGCTAAAATGGGTCTTTGAAGAAGACCATAACCTCTAGGATGATACTAGGGAAGTGGAGAAAAGATTTTGGCAGGGGTTGGCCGAGCTTGAATGCTCAAATTGGTGTGAGGAGGAGAGGGAGGAGGTGCCCTTTTATAAGGGACGAGAGGGATACCTTTGGAATAACTAAAAATATTATTTTATTATAAAGTCAAGTTCGGTTTTAAATAGCTAAAAATTGATTTATTTCGTGGATAAGGTGGGGATGGTTCGAAATCCTCTCATCCAATAGAATTTAGACAAGTTTAGGTTCCTATTTTAACCTTATCATTTAGATTTAACATTAAGATAAATAATTTTACTTTTACCGTGTCTTCTTGTGTTCTTACAATATAAGGTTAATAAACATACGATAAGAAGCTAAAAGAACCCCAAATTTTTTATTATTAATATATATAATCTTATCTAAGTCATTTGGCCAATCCGTATATTTTTAAGAATAATATAACAATTAATAATATAATATTTGTTTTAAAAACTATTTTATGTCAATTTTGACATGATTTAGTAATTGATTTTTTTGAAAACCATAACAGAATGATACATTCCGAAAAAGTTAATTAAATCAATAATAAAATGTCATACTAACCTAGAAAATTAGTGGAATTCATAAAAAGTCTCAAATTACATTTATTTTGGTGTTTATAACACCAATTATGTCAATATTTCATTAATAAAATAATTACCGCATCATCATTGTGTCATAAATAAATTAAATTATTTAATGTCTAAAAATTAAAAATAAAATACCATTATGTAGGAAATATTTTTATCTTTTTGGTGAATATTTATAGTCTAATTTATCTTATGTATAACCCCATATTAAAAATTATTTACTTATTAAACTTTGATTTGAACTATTTTAACCCTTCTTTAAATAAATTAATAATAAATGTCCTAATCTAATCCATGTGGGCCTAAATGGTCATATTTTATTCCTAAATTTGTTTTTGGTCGAATTACACTTACCTAATATAATTAGGACATGTGTTATGGTAATAATAATATCATCTTTACCCTTAATTACCCTATTTAATTTTAATCGAGGTAAAAAAAAGTAAAAAGATACTATTCACCAAAAATTATTTTCATCTCATTGAACCACATTTTAGTCCTTGATATTAACCGTGTCTCTCGGATTTTCGAAATTCCACTCACAGAAGCAGTAAAATTATGTTTTATGAAAAATTCAGTTTTTTAACTACCACTTAGTGGTTTCACTATTCATCAAAAATTAAAAGTTTTCAGAAAAATACCAAAATTTTACCCTAGGCTTATTTCGATATTCAGAATCCAAAAATGAATTCCATTTTGAAAAATCAAATTTATAATATTTCAAAAATTTGTTATTACTATTCATAACAGCTAGTTTTAATAATATTTTAATAGCATATTGTTGTTTAGTGAAACCCGTTATTGCATACTACACACGCTATCGAGGAAGGTCGTGATTGCGTGTCAAGCAAGGCAAATCAAGGATGCATGTTGTGCATGCTCCTTTTGGTGTATCATACAACACATGACATTAATGAAATTAAAATAATATTTTTCATAAAATCTCGGGGTGTTACATTTTAGGTCCTCAATAATATAATGGTTACATCAAGGAATGAAATTTGACATTTCATACCCTTTTATTGATCCATGATTAAAAATATTTTTGATTGAGGATTTGTAGGCTCTTTAATGTTTCCATGAAAATAATTTTAGGTGTCCAAATATAGAAATGATAATTTTGGAACCTAGTAATATTGTTCAGTTTTTTATGTTTTTAAAAAGTGTGTGGATGGTTATTGTTGTGACATAGTTTTTTATATGTAAGATAATAAAATATTTATGAGAATATTTTTGAATCCATGCACTAAATCTGCAAGGGAATGTGGTGAACACATATCCTCAACAATGTGATTTTAAAAATATTATGAATATTTTTTACACTAATACAATTTAACTTGGAAGGTGGGGGATTAAAAATATTAGTCATAGATTGTAAATTTGAGGTCGTTGTTGGGATTATAACACCATATTAACTTTAGGTATGATATAATGTAATATATAATGGATGTTGCATATAGGTATTTTGCTATCATGGCATAAAAAGAGATGTTCATTGGTTTTTATTGATTAAGATAAGTACCCACACAAACCCTCGGTGCACATGAGACAAGTAGGAGGACCACCACTCCACTACCTCTTGGGTCTGAGGATGTGAATGGACTGAAATCAAAGTGAAAAAGTGTTTCCAATCTTCTTTTATGACACTAATTTCCATTATATTGAGGAAGAGAATAATATATGTGTTTTCTTTCACTCGAATAAATTTAGATTCTCTCTAGAAGAATGTAGTATGATTTTTCGTCCCAATATACTTCAATATGGTTCGTTTAAGTATTTATAGGCAAAATATAATTTCTAGTGATACCTCATAGGTATATCTACAGGTTGTACAGTAAACTGGGTTGAATCAGTCATTTTTTGTGGTGTTTTAATACTTGAATTTCCATTTACAAAGTGTGTAGTCCGGTGAGACATGATGTGTATCCCTTCCTATTTTGCGGAATATGAGTATTATTGTCTAAATTTTGTGTACATGGGTTACTCTCTATGTGGTTACCTAAACCTTGTGACCCTAAAACATGGATTGGGATGACCATGTAAAATTACATAATCATGTAAAAGTACAAGGATGGGTATAAATACAAGGCCAAAGTACATTAACACAACCAAAAAACATAGAAAAGTGGTCATATATCCCAAACACACCATGTTTTATGGGATCCATGATGTGTTAGGGACACTTCTAGCACCACAATGTGAAGGAGGAACCCTTCCAGGGAGTCCAAGAAGTGGGAAATGCTGTTTACCTACTCTAAACATTTTTTTACACCTACATGGGTTGTAAGAAATTTTAGACAAGATACACAACCAGGTTCTTGAGTAGGCTCAAATGCCATGTTAACCTTAGAGCATGTTTTGAATTCCTAGAGGATCTTCATGAAAACTTCTACATTCTATTCCTCCTTCTCTGGGACACTGATAAAAGAATATTAGTAGACTATCATATGTTGCCTTCTACGTAGAACGCAACCATGGAATCCATTTTTTCTTATGAGATTTGATGTGGCATAAATTCAAGCATGACACATTTGTGTAAGTATTGAACTATCATTGTAGACTGGTGTAGTTTTTAAGAGAGATATTGGGGCTGGTTCTCCCCTATGGAATCAGGTTGAATGATTCCCTTATCTATTTTGGTCAATATTTGACTCCCCACTCTATGGTAAAAGGATCATTAACTTTGGGTATTTCATCCCGGGTTTGAACACCCTAAGTTCTTAGGGAGTGAGTTCCTTATATCATTTGATTAGTTGGAGTTAGCACTCCCTAGACTTTCAAGGGTGTACCCCCCCTGTTGATTGATAGAGTTGGTACTCCCTTGTTGAACCAGGGTGCATGACCCTTAACCATAGAGTTGACACACCCATTTTGTGTAAGGGAACAAGTACTCCAGATGTAATGTAGGGATAGAGTGCCTACTCCCCTATCATGTTAGGGTTAAGGTCCTCTATCATTGGATTCAGAACTCTCATATTGATTTAGTGTTTAGGTCCTAAATTCATATTATTCTAACATGGTTGGTACTCCCCGATCGTATGATGGAGTGTGTACCATTTCCATGCATTTATACTCCCCTATCATGTCAGCGAATGATCCCCATAGTAATTTAGCTAGCTGAGTAGTAGTACTCTATAATATCTTATTGAAGGACCTCTATCCGTTATGTTGACTACCCCTATCGTCTTAGGCTGTGCGTCCTCATTTATGGAGTAGTTCATCACCATCATCAAGTTGTAAATGGGAGTGGGTCCTTCATTGGAATGGTGCTACCATTTATGTTGTGTATAGTAAGAGTAGAAAGTAACTCAAATAGTTACCTGAACAATATGATTAATAGTTAGTTCTCCATTTACATACATACACTTGGGAAACTCCACTCATGATGGATAAAGGGTTCTATGGGTGGTTAGGAGCTATTACTTCATCAAAATTTGGGAATGTGAAAGGTAAAACTCCCTCTATTATCACTAAATAAAGTGGATGCATGTAGATCATTATCTGTATTAGTGCTCCCCAGACATTGTGTAGTAGTGATGGTTAGGGATATCCACTTGGGTTTATTTGTCCTTGTATTATTTGAAATTTAGTGATGATAGGACCTCTGGTGTTGGGCACTTATGATGGACCAATATATATGTTCTAGAAGAATTTTTTCTCTAAAACATGTGCCATATCTGATGGATTATACCTTGGAGTTTATTATTCTAGTTATTTTATTACTACATCCTTTTATTAGAACCCTATTATCTTATAGGTTGTAAGAATATCATGAAACATGGAGTATGAGATTAGTATATCTAGGTGTCTCTATGAGACCTCATGGTGTTGTCATGGTGTGGTACGACACCCCTTGGGGACTGAGATGACTGGTCATGTATAGAAAAGTATGGCATTATATTTGGTTACTTTATCGATTGGGTTCCCTTAGTCTAGGTAGAGAAGAATATTTCAATTAAGTTTCCCCACATTCATTGAGGTTTTCTATTCCTACAATTATTTAATATTATCCTCATGACATAATCTTATCTCACATGAATTATATATTCTATATTCCAGATGCCTTTTGATCATGTCAATGGAGAATCCAAGGTAAGAAGATCTTAGTGAGATAGGGAAGCCATGGTGCTTACTAGAGCAGGTTGGAGATGATTTCCAGAAGTTTTATATGATAGTGATCCCCCACTTCTTAGAAGGATGGATTCTTTTTCCATTTTTATGTTGGTCTGTTCATGTATTTAACTTTTAATCATTTAACACTTTTTTTACTATGTTAAATTTTAGATTCGATCAAGTGTTTATTTACACCTTTGGTGTTTTTCCGCACCATTGGCCTATGAAGGTTATATTGGGTAGTCGCAGCTTAAGCCCTGACAGGGATCAGGTAAAAACAGTGCTTCTTAAAATAGAAATGTGTTTGTATATAGTGAATACATATTTTAATTTATAGTAGTAATAATGTCACGAGTTCATGAAAATTGTGATTGGGGTGGAATTGATCATTCCAGGATTTCCATGTAGAAGGTTAAACATAAGTTTTATGAAACATCATGAAGAGATCATATTTTCAAAACTATAAGCTCTAAATAATTGAATTTTGTATGATTTATAGTTATGGGATGGATGTTAGGCAATTTTTTTGTGTATTGGTTACATTATGAATAAGCCTACTTGGTTTTTTGTAGGATTTACTAATATTAATGCCCCACAAATGCATCATCAATGGAAGGGCCATAGGTTTTATGTTTCACATTGCTTGGGTTCTTTAAAAAAACATTGGTTATGATTTTCTATACTCTATATATAGATTCATTTCATATACATTTAAATTATAGGGGTTTGAATGAAGGATTGGTGCCCATTTTGTGGATATTTCATGTCTGGTGAATTGATTATGATACACAATTTCAAATTACCCAGAAAGAAATTTTTGGATGTGGATAATGGGATTATCTATATTTTAATCACCTTAGTGTTTACACATAATAGTGTTGACATAATATGGGTGAATTACTATGTTTTTTTCCAATGAAGGTAGGTTCAAGCACATGGGTCACCTGATAAAGACATATAGAATAACCCTCCCTCATCAATTTAATTATAGAATTATTTATTCATTATTAAATGAATTCATACATATTTATGAAAATTATGGTGTGGTCCAATTTATGTTGTTTTGTACTCAATCCCATGACATTAACCACCATGGATGTGAGAATGTTAATATTTGAGATTTAATTAATTGGATGGATGTAATTTTATATAGATAAAAGTGGATTTTTAGACATGGAGATAGAGTAATTTTCATGTTTAACAGCCCAGAATCTAGTTACATATAGCTCATTGTTATCAATTACAATGGTATATAAAACAAAAATTAATAAAACATGGGATACAATAGTTTTAGTTTAGATATGAATCTATATATAAACATCTACACTATAAAACATTTGGGACAATAAATTGAGTCATAACACTAAATGAAAAATTATTATTTTTCAATGCATATCCATAGATTACACGTTTTTTGAGGGGATCCCATGTAAATGGGGAAACAATATAAATGATGATCTTAATTTTTTAATAGGTTATTGAATATAATATAATATAATAAGTTATAATAATGTCATAAATAATATATAAAGAATTTTCATTTGTTCTATATAATTGGTAATATTATAATTACATTTCATTTTATTGGAATGTGAAGTGATAGTAATTTAGGAAATCATAATTATACTATCAAAACATTTTACCAATACATTATATACAAAAAAGTAATATGTAAACCAATACCCAAATATTTTTTCTCAAGATACATACTAATATATATAATTATATAAATAACCCATCACATCATTAGAATTGTGAACGTGATAATGGTTGAAATTAATATGTCGATGTAATCATATATTATAATACCTCTACCTATTAAAAATAATTAATCTGGAATAAAATATATAAGAGGATGACATATGAATTTTTATATTGGAATTTAAGTATTTGGAAAAAATTTATAGCTATATTAACATAATATGATTATATAATGGGATGGAATTGGCACAATTTCATTTATTTTAAAAAAATATTTTTATATTACTTTAGAATAACAATAACATATATATAAATATAGTTGAATTAGATGGACTACATCAAATAATTTAGAATAATTGAATAAGAACCCTAACCACACAATGAATCTTTAAGATATTAGAGAATAAATCCATTAAACCACAATTGATTCTTGGAAGAAATATTTAGGGGGAAAAGGCAGTTTTATAATCCTAAATTGTTTTTGAGTAAAGAGAAATGTAACGATCCATGGGTTTTTAAAGAAAATTTGTGTGAATTTATTAATAATTATTATATCTTGTATTTATAAATATCGCTTATGGAAAATTTAATACCAATGGATTATTGATGTTATAGATCATGTTATTTGAGAATTTGAATATGAATTTTGTATTTTGTTAAATAATTAATCGTAAATAACTTTATGTTATTTTGTCAATGGGAATAGATATTATTCACAACGAATTACGTTGGAAACTGTAAAATACATTTTATACTTTGGAAAATCAATATTTAGTTTTAAAATTAATTTTTAGATTTTAATTTTGTTAATAAATGAAGGCATTTTTTGTCATTAATTAATTTAAATAATTAATTAGTTAATATTTGCATTATAATGAATTAATAAGAACTACCTTAAATGTATTCCATATTTATTTATTATACAAAAAATTTATCTATTTGATATCATTATAAGAAATTAATCATTACATAATTTTGGAATTATATTATAAATTTTTGTCCTTCTTCATGAATGTCAATATTTCTCAAATAAAATTTAATTATTAAATAAACTCTAAGAATATATTAAAAGAATACATTTTTCGAATAGATTGAAAATTTATTATTAATAAAATCAGTATTGTTAAAATATATATATATATAATTACATAATAAATTATTGATAAATATGTAATATTTTTATTACATCAAATTGATGTTGTGTATTTTTATAGGATATTTGTATGTATGATATTCACATTATTGTTTAAAATAACAAAATTAGTTTATTATTATTCCAAGGAACAACTTACCCATCCAGTGACTATATTACCTTCTTTAAATACACTTAATTCATATATATATGATCATTAATTATATTTTACTAAGTAATTATTTAGAGAGAAACATTGTTCAGTGACCCGGTCAAAGATCCATGCGGCTTCATCCATGACTCCTTATATTCCAGAGGCTTCCAAAATTTTATGAGGGAAAAACTCATACAGTGAGGATGTTATACACGCTATATCATATCCCTAAATATCTTATAAGTAACAAAAATATATATTCAATGAATTATTACATTTTAGATAATATAGAAATAAATCTTTCTACGCTAAATGGAATGTAATGAAATTTCAATACATCGAGACCGATAACCCACTAGTTTGATCACATGTTTCAAAGAAAAAAAGAATATATACACAAAAAAGTTATAAAACCATATTCTAGACTCACATATTCCTAATCAAAAATCCATATTTAGAATGTCTTTCTTGATCCATTTAATAACATTTTCACACAACGGTATAGTGAGAAAACGTTCTGCACATAGATAAGAGATTATTTTTAGGATTTAAAAAATAAATATTAGTAGGGTCACACCAAGTGACCCTAATATACATAAATATATACATAAATATTCCTATAAAAAATAAATAAATCAAAACTCACTGCACAAACAAGTGTGTTGATCCATTGAGTCGATACTAGGGCACCACATCACTTGACAATACCAAATTATCAAACATCTGAAAAAGTAACAACATTCCCAAAATCCCAAAAAATAAAATCATTTTCGGGATGGGTGTCCCACAATTTTTTGACCACTACCCAATATCTCAAGGAGTGTTCTAATTCATATTCATCATATCACATCCAATGTCATACAATAATCATACCACCACACCCACATATAAGATTATGTTTTAATACAATATTATTCTAAAATAAAATTATATATCCCCTACCATAAAGGGTATTTTATTCCATTAATTCACATTCAAAGAGACATCTGTGGAGGTAATCACAGTAGCCAACCCCTCTAGAAACCAATGAATCCCATTTGGGTATGGTCCCAGGTTAATATCTCATATCATAAAAAGAATAAAACACAATCTAAAGAGGCAATCACAATAACCATCCTCTCAAAAATTCCGAACCACACTACCAATAAATAGTTGGAATACCCAATGAAATGTAAGAAAACATATAAGGGGGGCGTCTGAAAATCCAACCCCTCAAAAAATTCCAATGAAACTGTAAAAGGTGGGATATATGGATAATCAAACATATAAATAATCAAATGAGTGAATATTAGTATCCATGCTCACATGAAATACACACTGAATCATCCCTACGTTGGTCCCATAGAAAAATATAATTCCACATAGCCAGGACCAAGTTAAATTTAAGGCTATTGGGTTCTATTTCCATAGATGATAAAAAAATAATATATCTATCCACATAAGAAATTATTCCAATAAATTTATTATTCATAAATTCCCAATATTCCAACACCTTTTAAAATTATTATTTATCCCATAATGTAATCTAATGTGTTCCTCAAACCCATCATAGTCCCCACTCAGTGGAAGCAGCTCAGACCTAGTATCCCTTGTTAAAATCATAACCCATAGACCTTACCTTAAACTCACATAAAGAGTCTACTCTCTTTCCTAAATAAATTCCTTTACTGAGGCCATTTGGAAAATCAATTCTGAGATGTAAACCATATATCACATATTATACACCAATTTCACATGTCAAATAAAATTTAGATGAACAATGAATCTCATCAATTATAGGATACCATCAATGAAATAATTAATGTGGTCCCACAGGAATTACCCCATTATTGTAAAATTGCATCTATATAATCCAAAATCGAAAGGATTTCTACAATTATGTGTGACAAATATAACCATATAAACTTTCACTACAAGGTATACATAACTCATTCATTCCCAACTATCCCTAGGTATCCAACATCATAAATCTATTTCATTAAAAAAACATCTTCAGGTCTCTCATAACACCAACCAATATCCACCCCCCATAGAAATGTAGTATCTAGGCTATCCTAAAACCCAAACCATTCAGTAGAGAAATCAGACTATATCTAGTATGATCATCGTCACTCTATCCCTTTACCTTGGGTTCCCACAATCCTAACAATATTTATCTAGATACATTGATTTATTTAGGCATGATGTATCACACAAAAAACAATTCACAAGGTCTACTATCATTGGGAGTACATACATCAAACACATAGTTTACATACTCAATATGACCATATTATACTCAACCAATATCGTACATGCCTGATACATTCCCATACCAACATTCAATACCCTATATTAAGACATTACATCCAAATAATAAAATATAATAATTAAATTGTAATTATTCATATTAATTCAATGATTATTATGACTATAAAACACAATGATAACTGATTCAACACCTAATAATCATAAAACCCCTTACCGTATTTTCTAGATTTCCACTACGTAATCTGAGTAAAAGCCCAATAATCTCCACCTAATTTCACAATTTCACGGATTAACCTACGTTGACCCAACCCATCAGGTGATCCATCCCATCACACAGCCCGATGTTCAATCATGTTCACCATGTTCTCGCGATAAGTACTAAGAAAAATGTAAATTCACCAGGTAATGGTTATAATCATGGTATATTGTCATTAATGTTTTCTAAAATGTGACAGACATAGAATTATCATCAATGTCAACAATGTAAATGACAACATCCAGAGTATGCAAGAAATAATAACAGATACCCTAAAAAACATAAAGTACCTTCATTCCAAAAAAAGGATATATAAATATATACATGTTATCTCATGCCAAACCACAATACTAAAAATAATTGGGTCATGTCCATTGAATCCATGTCCGTACATCCAAATAGATAAAAAATCCAAAAAAACACCCAATTTGCCAATCCCATGATACCACATATATAAAAAATAACTACTGATAACAATGATCAAGAAGTACCACCCATATATATGGTTCCCCTTCCATTACATATATATTTAAAATTAATCTGTATATTCTGAAATAAATATGTATGGTGTGATTCGTTCATTATAGTTGGATAAATCCATAAATATAATTAAGGTATTTAATAAAGAAAACCTATAAACTACCATGAAATACAATTTCTAAATTAAACAAATCTAAAAAAATTTCACTTTAAATTGACCATTTTTTAAGGTAATTTGGTTTTATATTTCTAATAAAACTTGTTTTCTAAATAATTTCATAATAAGGATCAAATAATAAAACATATAGAACAACATTCCCAATATATAATTAAATATATAGTAATATAATGAAAATAATCATTATCATCGTATAATTAATGAATGAAATGTGGAATAAAATATCTCATTATATCAATCAAAAACCTAATAATATGTTTCAATAATAAACCAACCCATCATGCATAATTTCAAAAAGGGATCTAACAAGGAGTGTATAATATTATTGATTCTAAAATATATATTCTATTCAACTAAACAATGTGGAATCTCCCAATGTATTCCATTGTAATGATTATAAGATATTTCATGGAAATTTGGAAAAAAAGTGATGATATCATGGTATTCATATAAAAAGTCACTAATTTTACCATGGATAAAATGGATGCAACCATGGGATTACTTTATAAAGTATATCATGGTCCTTTGACCACCTCTCACTCACACACAAGTTATCCCGTGTTCTATTCCATGCCAATAAAATAAATAAATAATCAATATATTTTAAATCCATGTAACTATAAAATTGGAAAATGAACATTCCCAGTCTATTAAAAAAATATAAAAGATAAAAAAACATTTCTGAAATAACATTTCTAATACAATAATCGTTTTTATCAATTTTAAAAAAGTCTTTGAGTACATAAAAAACCCCTAATTGGGAAACCAAATTTATACACAAAAATTTATAATAAAAACCATGGATCAAATAAAACATAAAATAAAATTAAACATAAATCGTTCAATTTTAATTATTATAAATAAAAAGTAACTTTGGTTGGGAATTTAAATGTTATCCATTGAGAATTTACAGAAATAGATAAACCTAAAATGGAATCAGTTTCATCCTTATATCCATCTACAATAATATCCCAATATAGGTAGAATAAGTCCATAAACAAATAAAAAATACATAAAATATTATATATAAAACATTAAAACCATTGGATTAATTATCTCCACAAACTAGGGTTCCAAAATTTCATAAAAATGTATGAAAAATTTATATAGTGGAAAATTATGAATAAACTAGGATGTGAGTTTATTACATCATGATAGAATAGAATAAAACCAAATATTATTAAAAAGTACCTCATATGATATTTCCACACCAAATATCGGGGATTCACATGATGGGATGAAGAGATGATATCCCAAATACAAAATATCAAAAGAGGTTTTTTGGTAAAATACTAAATTATTTATGACTTTCATTGGGTTGATGGTTTCACCCCATGGATAAGATAAAATCATTCCATTCATGTATTAAATACCACCTATCCTAAAAAAGTTTACCTAGTCACCATTCCACCTTTCATGGTTTTCAAAACCATGACCAACACATATAAAATCTCACTGAAACCCAAAAAAAGATTGCTTTTGGTTAGTTCCACTATCAGTATAAAAATTTAACCAACAATGTTCCTAGGCCTATCTCCCCCAAAAACTAAAAAATTCCTCCCCTTACACCATTTAACTATCAAAATTAAAATAAAGGTAAATGAAAATACAAATTAGACATACCAATAAAAAAGTGGTTTCACAAACAACCCACCATGCCACTTCTCCACCTGAATGTCCACATGAATCCTTAGATGAAAATAGGTAATACCACTAATCTCTAACAATATATTCTCACTCCAATGGATCATGGATATAAAAAACATTCTACTATATAACAAGGACAAACATTATCAATTTCTAATAGAGTGAAATTATATCATAATCTAAAATATGAACAAAATGATGCACAATAATGGTATTATGCTCACGTTCCAAATCCCCCCACTCTAGGACACGATATGGATGTGGGTTGTATCACTTCAATATATAAAAATGTGGTTACTAATACTTTTTAAAGGAATCATCCAGTGCACGGTATGGGGTAATGAATGTATGAGGGTGTTGTAATGATTTGTTTCGGCACAAATTGTCTAGAGGATAGGATAGATGGTGGGATGGTTTTGATGGACATCATGCTGCTTATACCTTCTCCCATTGATCTGGTACAATGTAAAATGTATCTAACCATAGGTTATAATACATAATATATGCTATAAATGATGTGGATACCCCTTGGTAATTGTCATGGTCTTCAGATCGTTCACTCCATTTACAAACATGGAAAACATTTTATTTGATCTTGAGGTTTTAGTTAATAGGTATAGAACATCAATATAGTTTTTATGTTCCCCCCCTTGAATCCAAATGGATTGATTCCTTCAGAATTAATTATTGATTCAATGTGATGATATTTTATTTTTCATATTTCATTTTATATTATTTATTTAAAAGAGTATCAATTCTAAGCATTTGAGAGAAACCAAGTACATGCAGCCATGATCATATAGTTACCAAAAATTAGAAGGTAAAAAGGGAGAAGGATAATGAAGGAATCAAATGGAAAATATTGACTAAAAATTCCTTTTTAAACAACCGTGATTCATCACTCCTTATGTTGTCCCATGGGATAAGGAAATTTTATGGTGACATCCCAAATGGCCATCTATGTACAAACCTGTCATTTAAAATATCAAATGGGATTCCTGGAATAGAAGGATCTTCCCCTAATTAAAATCATTATTGAAGGGTCTCATAATAGTGTGAAAAATAAGGATCGTGGAGGGATGTCCCCATCATAAATAACAATAATGTGTCCCCATAGGCTAGGGAATTTCACACCTTCCGATAGAATAATGAAAAATCATTTCCCAAAGCCTTCATAACGTATCTTGCAAGGCCCATTGTTTCATAAGCAGTCATCATAATCATCATCATCATTCTTATTATTTATCTTTATAATTCTAAATAACGTTAATATATTATTTAAAAATGATTGAACCAATATTTGAATATACCCCCTAAAATATATGAACCGAAATAAAAATAATATTGTTATAAATAAGTGGGACAATACAATGATATCACTTAAAACTATATATTTAGAACAATGGATTATTACACACCATGGATGAAGAACATCCATTAAATTTTCCTAAAAAAATTAGTTATCGTATCCAATAAATAATAATTTCTTCAGAAAGAAAACCCAATTAAAGCATCATTATCCAAACAGATCACCAATTGACAAAAAATACTGATTGTAATGAATAAAAACATGAAACGAGAAATCATTATGAAATTTTATTAATGTGAAATAATAAATTTTAATTTTTAAGTGAGAGTGTAATGATCAAATGATTTTGTGTTTTTATATACAAAAATGGAATCTGAAATCTATAAATATGGGCACTTTCAATATGGTAATTGAAAATATTTTTGTTTCAAATGTGGTCATTTTTTATAAATCCAACAGCTATACAATGGTCATGTATTGTTCTATAGTATAACTATAATAATATAGTTAAAAATTAAATAAAAATATTATTTTTAAATATTATAAATATATACATAAATATATACCCATATTTATATGTTTGTAATATATAAATAAATAATTATAAATAAAATAAAATATGATGTATACGTAAAAATAAAATAATGAATTTAATATCCATAAAGTATGATCAATATTTTTAGAGTATAATTAATATTTTTACTTTTATTTTTGAAATGATATTTATTAAAAAATTACAATTCATTTTTAAAGAAATATTTTGAAATTTTTTTTATTTTAATATATCAAATTACAATATTTCAAAATATAATTATATAAGAACTAATATATGAAATTCCTTTAAATTATTAAATATTAAAATTTAATATTAATAACAGATATTTTTTTAAAAAAATTCCTTAGAAATTTCTTTTTATATATTTTATTTTTCTTCAAAAACAAATCATATAAATATAAGGGTTTCATTTTAATAAAAGAATTATTTTTTTTGGAATTAATTTAGACAAAAATATATTGGGATATATTTTTAATATTTTTATATAAAAATTTATAATTATAATGTTGAATGAAATTTAATACAATGTTCATGGATATGGTATGTTGTACATACACATGAATGTTTTTTTTTATAATCGTATTGAAAGAAACCAAGTACATAAAATATATTTATATATAGGTATATATATATCTTTATTATAGTAGTATATGTATATCATATATATCATATATTTTCTCTAATCCTCGTCCATAATACATTCAATGTTGTGTGTGAACGAATCAAATCGCTTTGAGGGGTTGTAGTCCACAATTCCTCAAACTAAATTATCATATTTATAAAAAACGAAATGTAAAAAATATATGTGTTGTAAAAAAGAATAAATAAGCATAAATAAACAATATAAATAATATATGAAATATATAAACATATTTTCCATCATAATTTCCATCAGGACAGCTGGTATTGTAAAAATGAACAATCATCAATTAGTGATGAGGTAGTTCACCATGAATATGAAAAAAAATGTTTGTTACCAATTAGATAGATGTGTGTATAAATTTAGGTCAAAAAATAATAATAAAAACATGATAGAATATTTAAGATAATTTTTTTGTTTTAAATGAATGGAATAATGAAAGAGGATAGGGTCGAGGAGGAAAATAAAAGGAAGGATCATTATAGGAGAGGTTACCTCATAATTGGGTAACTCCTTTTGATTTGTGTAAAAATGATTCCTTGTATTTTTATATGCCCATGAAGAGGATTATAAGAGGAAGGGAGGTCTTTTTATAAGTATATTGGGATTATATTGTATGAAAATAATTGGTTTTAGAGGATTTAATAAGAGGGGTAGGTGGTAGCCTTTTACATGGATAGAGAATGACTCACTTGGATTTTTTTAAAACATATTAGGTGTACAAATGTTATTACCTAAACAAATATATACCAAAAAAAACTAAATCACCCATGTATTGTTAATGAATGAAATATGTCATGAAAATGGGTATTGGACATGTTTTTAGGACATTTGGGATCCCAATATTATGGTTTATTCCATTATTAATCTTAATTTTACCTTAATCAATGTTATCATTTTTAATAACTTCTAATAATATTTTTTGTCCAAAATTAACATGATATAACAAAACTCAAAATATTATAATTATTGTAATGGTGTACGTCATTTTTTTAATATTATATTATCTAAAGGGGAATACATAATATTAATTCTAATCCTTCTGATTGGTTGAAATGTCGGGTTTTAAATTTGAAATATGATCAAAAGTTTGTTATGTTTAAATATTTAATAGCAAAGAAAAACTAATTAAATTTGATGTAAATTTTATTAAATATGTATAATTGATCAATATTTTTCTTAAAAAAATTATAGTATAATTTAACATTATTAATTATTTAATAGAAATGGTAGTTATTATAAAAAATGATGTATTTGTTACAATTCATCAAAAAATAATTTTTCTAAAAATACCAAAAATAAACCTTATGATTATTTTTGAATTCTAAATTTAAAAAGTAATTTTATTTTATCATCTAAAATATCTCTATTTTTCTAAAATTAATTTTGTTTCATTTTTATAGAAAGACATGAAAATAAGGTCAACATATAAAATAATATACTTAAACATATAAGGACTTTATAGAAAAAAATATTATTAATTATAATTATTTTATTTATATAAAAAAATTTAAAGTAGTTTTTAATATTAATATTACAATATAAGACTGTCTACGATAAAACAGACATGTTTAAATAATTCTTAAAATAATATTTTGTTTTTTATAAACTATGTATTATGTGTAACATATTCTAAGTCGGTGTTTTATGTAACACATGTTAAGATGGGTTTCTATGTATTTCAAGACAAGTTAGTATTTTTTGTGACAAAATTCAATTTGGTTTTGTATAAATTGAAACTTTGAATTTGTTTTTTTAATATATATATATATATATATATATATATCTAGGGTCACATGCAATGGGAAATATAATAATGATAAGTTAATTTATGAATAAATATTTCAAAAAATCTCAATTGGTCACATTCTATCCCTCTTAAAATAGATTTCTATCTTGAATTTTTTATGGGTTGTCAATGGTTTGATTCTTAAAAGTTCATATCACTTAATCCCACATCGTACAAATGAATACTAAAATTTCCTTTAAAATAGAAATTTGGAACCATAATGGTTACCCAATGTAACATATAACTAGACATCCATATATGATATCATAGGTTGAGAGTGAAGTGTAGATGTAGAGGAAAAATGTAAATATTTATAGGGAGTGATTGAGGTCATCAATAAAAAAAAGTTAATGATTATGAAGATTTGAGAGCATAAAATTCATCAATATATGATGATTAAAAAGTTCATCAGTTCATTATAACTTAAGGTATTTGGAAAACACATTTTTTTATCATTATCCTAATATTTTTTTAATTATTTTATTGACCAACAATACAATTACATATATATATTTGACATGTTTCTATAAAAAATTGTTTTTTTCTTTTATATAATTTTAATTCACCCATTACAAAAAGAAATCAATGTCTAGAAATCAATTTTGACACCTCATGTGAAAAATACAGATTTTGTCGATCTTAAGACCGATAAAAGATTGAAATGTACAACCATTTATCTCTAAATATTATTTAAAATAAATATGGTTAATAACTTAATATGAAAAAAGAAAATGTAACACTACTATTTCATAAAAAATAATAATTCTTCCAAAATAATTATACCTAAACATGACTTCATCTTGGCCATGGTTAGGAAGGAAACCCATATCAGCATTCTCTCATGTGTTCCTGACACATAGCCTTTCTTGAAATGATTGTTTTTAACCCAACATACATGATTTCCTATTTTAAAACCATTCCTATATAATTTAAAAAATAAAAAAGACTGAAATCCTTGAAATAATTTTGGTCACAAAATATCCCTTTAACTAAAAATTTCTATAAAAATAAGTACATAAATACTTCCTATAATGTTTAAACAAAATTTAATGAATGGTTAAACATATACCCATTTTTAATGTTGAAAATCTAAAAGTATAGAATGAATTTCATGAAAATAACATTACATTGATCAGACATATATCATAAATGTATCACTTGGTTATCGTATTCCAAAGAGGTGAATACCCTCAATATAAATTTCTTTTAAAACATCTTAATTACCTAAATTACAATTAATACCTCCAGAAAACATGAATTCATCATTATTCCATATATTAAATGATATATTTCATAAATCCGTGATGTTTTATTCTTTACCATTGATAAAATAAACTATTTTCCACAAGTCCTTTATTAATTCCAAGGTAATAAGTACCTTGAAATTTACTTATATAACAAAATTATCCAAAAAACAATATCATAACATAAAGATCATATGAAGGGTTATCTTTCCCATAAGGATTTGTTCTTGGATTTTATATTTCCCTTAAACTAATTTTATAGTCCATCATATACATTTGACATATTCATGTAAATCAATAAACAAAAAATATAATGTGTAAAATCCATATATATTTAACCATTCATTATTAATTCCTTAATGGTAGCTGAAGAATCTTTGGAAAAGAACCACTTATAAAAAATAAAGAACATCATATACCACCTAATATTTAATAATTATCTAAGCAACAACAAAAAAATAACCTAGATATCCATTTGGACCTAGGGAACCTTAATTATTAAGAGACATGATGGAATTAAAAATTTATTTATCCTCGCGTGGGAGAGCACCCAATCATTAATTTTTCCAAATTTGAAAAAAATATGGAACGTTATTAAATAATGAATCATAATATTTTAAATCTTGAGAAGAACCATAATGAACATGCCTCTATCTAGATGGAGATTTAGTTAAGTTTTAAATTGAATGGGGTCCTTTAATAATAGTACCACTAGTGAATGCGTCGTCATGGAGTGGAATATTAAATATTCCTATAAAAATATTCTCTTTAATATAATAATGAGAGTAATTTGGTGTCTAATATCAAAACATAATCCAATTATCAATAGATATCTCTCATTCAAGAGACTCAATTTGAAGAAGAATATCCTCTATACTTTGAGTAATTCAAGATAAATGAGAGTACGTAATATCATACCAAATAAACCCATTACTAGGTTTAAATATATTTAAACATAGCTGTGAATAGGATATTAACATGGATAAAATGTGTTAGTAATTATAGATCATGATTGAAGTCATTGTTCCAAATATATTTAATGATTAATAGAATGTTGAGTTCCGCAAAACTATAAATATTTAATTATCTATAAGTCCATCAGATAAACAGAACAACGTTATTAAGGTAATAAAATTCCCTATATTTTCACAAAAGTTAAGGAATTTATTTTAATATCTATCATTATAAATAAATATACATTCATGATTTAATTTATTTAAATGTTCATAATCTCACCCTGTGATTGTGGCTTGATACATTTCCAATTAACCACTTACTTCATGGAATGATGGTTAAATTTTTACCATTAAATCACTAATGGATACTGAGTCCCATATATAGATTAATAATTCATTTTGTCTATCTTCAGTTTTGATAAAAAAGATACCACATGTTATCCAATAATCATAAATACTCATATGGTGAGATAATACATTAAATCTACGAAACCACATCTACTGTTTAACTTAAATAATATAAAAAATTGTTTAACCTTGTAACTCGTCAAAAATATAATAAAACTTTTATTTCTTAAGTAGTCTATTAACTTATAAAAACAAATTTTTATTATATACATGTGATTATCCTTGCACTAATATAATATTAAATGTGATTTTAATATTCCATAATCCATGAAGATTGTGATAATCAAATGAAACAGAAATAAATGATGAATGATAAAATTTTAATCGGTATTATTCTGATAAAATCAAAAATAAACCTCACAACTAGGGGGGATATTTTTTCCCTAAGTATCATGATTCACTTTATCCACTCTAAATTCATAAGATTTAACTTTGGAATTTTTCCTCAAAGGTTTTTGTGTATTTTCATATAAAATAGTACATATATTGAGGAATTGATGTATAGAATGACCAAACTCCTTTCACATGAAACACACATGTGCGAGAGGCAATTTTTATGCATATGTATCACTATTTTAACCATTATATAACCTTTTCCAACCACATTGGTTGTAAAAATCTTGATGGACATCCTTCCCAAACATAAAACATTTTCTAGTCTCTTTGAGAAAATTCTATCCTTGATTTTTTTCCACACAATGAGAATAATGTAATGCCCATATTTTTTTCTCCCAAATGCTAAGATTTAATTTTGAATTCTATCTTTTTCTTCCTATCTAACCCATGAGATAGATATGTAACTCCAACCTCTATTTCCTCCTTAATGGAAAATAGAACATCTTATTAATGTACATTTAAGTCTCTTATGAATAATTCACTTCAATGATTAGTTTTTATGCCACTGAATAATATATTAACCTTTATTTATTTTTGGATTAAAATAAACAAATAGTACCTAACAAGACATTAAAAATTTATTTAATAAGAACCAAAAGATTCATCATTGATATTCTTATGCTCAAGGAGGTTCTTCCCCATTTTACTATGGAGAATATGAGGAAATTATTTATTAAAAAATATGATCAGGAATTCATCCTAGTCAATGAAGACAACTTATCCCAGTTTCAATGTATTCTAAATAACGTTACACCATTAATTTGCCTCACTATTGAGATGATATATATCCATAGTGAATTATTCATTCTCTATACACTGGATAATTGAGAAAATATTTTTTCCATACTAATCCTTTTCTCAAAAACTAATGGGTCTAAAGAACCATTAAAATAAGGTGAGTGTTTCCTCATGATGGAATCAACATAACATTATTCCATCATTCACTTTTTGGGATTTTCAACCTGATTCATTTCGTGATAAATTTCTTTTAGTCGAAATGTGGTTTTTCATTATAAATCCCATAACATATGGGTTCTCAACCATAAAACCATTTCAATTTCCATTACATTACTCATTAACATGGTACATTCAGGTTCAAACCATTTTCTAAAAAGAACATATTGTGAGACACACTAATCATCAATAAAAAACACATAATGATAAATATTTAGTTATATGATTTCCAAATCATAACACCCAATTATTTAACCCATGACACCTTAGGTTTATCCATTGATATATCCTTATACATATCCTCTGAAACATCTATAGGTATATCACTAATGTTTTCTTGTCATGTTTTCTAAGGTTAACTTAACCATTACATTTACAAAACACTATATAAACCATGTCTTGATATAAAATTATATTACATCAATTTATATGAATATTCATCACATTACTGAAGTAAATTCTGAAGGACCTTAATATTTTACTGTCTTTGGAAACACTGAACACATTCTTCATATTTGGTGATGTATCTTCATAACATTCTGTAATGTTATTACCCTTTAGTAATCCTACTCAAAACCATTCTATATATCCTAGGGAAGGGAAACATAAAAATGTGATCACAGATACTCAATAAGGTTAGCAATAATGGTGATATGTCATCATAAAATGGAAATTATTGTATGAGAACATTTTCAAAACATTTTATGATCACAACCTACATATGAAATATTATAATCAGGATTCATGAAATAAACATTTTTAGTTCATATGGCTTGAATAATATGTAAATAAAATTGAATGAGTCATTAGTGCAGGTCATGGGTGTAAGATATATACTTGTTTCATACACAAAGGAATGTAAAATAATTCTCTATAAGTTGAGGCCCATTTTCAATACCTATCAATGAAATTCATGGGGGATCAACCTATCGGGAGGGGAAAACACCATCCATAGCCACAAACCTTTCATTTTAGTGGATTGGGTTTCACCTTTTTACCATAGTGGGTCTATCATGTCAAATTCTTTCCCATCATAGTTGTCAAGGTGCACTACCAAGGACATATTAGTAGCCAAGTTTCAATCCCAATATCATCTTAGTATTCGATGATAACTCCCAATAATATCCTAGTAATTAGTTCTCAGTCATAAGTATATATTAGGAAACAATGTTCCTTACTAAACTTGTTTTCCCCCTATTTCATCCATTTCTATCTAATAAGATTTGAATCTTTACCCAATGAATTATAAAGAGATATAGGTCCTACTCATTGAATAACTAAATCATATATATGTGTTCCACCAGATAATAAAACATTCATCATATCATGATACTTATAAAGATATGGGTTTCATAAATGACAATTGATAATCAAGAAAATGAAATGGGTTTTATAAACATTTCATCATATTACAACAAATGGAAAATATAGATACTTCATAATCATTTCATCATAGAATATCCCAGGAAAATTATTGTGTTCCATAATCATTTTTTCATTCTATTACCCATTGAAGTCAATTATAATTCATATATAACATGACATCATATGTATAAAATATTTATAGAAATAATCAGAATGGTTTCCTAAGATCAAATACCAAATAAATCATAAACTATATCAATATATTTCCTCATATTCAGATAATTAATTTTAAATATAACATGGATAAGTTGTAATGGAAAATAACATTTCCATAAAAAAATTTTTTTAGTGAATAGTACATTTACCAAATCATTTTTTTAGAAACAATCTTGAATATTATTCAAAATAATTATTTAAAAATAATTGAAAACATTTCATAACAAAAATTTTATTTTCAACCTAGAAAAACATATAAAAACATAAAAGCTTTTTAATATCCCTTACATTGTAAATAAACATCAAATTCTATATAAGATGTTATTAAAACTATTTTGAAATAATTATATGAAATAATTTTTTATGTTCATTTACTTGAAAATGAGAATAAAAGTTCATTTAAAAACATTTTTTAGTACATTTTTAGAATTCATGGTTTTCAAATAAGATCCATTTCCCACCGATGACATAAATAATGTAAAATATTTAGGAAATCCCGTTACAAATTTTATTAATTACAAAATTTTTTAACAATGTCAAACATAAAATTAATATATCATAATTAACTTGAGGAGATTAAATTTTATGAGAGTTCTTGAGAGATGGATAATTGGATATCATCAATGGAATCATAATTGTAACAAATCCCATTAAATGATGAATTGTATCAATAAAATCATACCACTATAAAAAATTGTATCATAATCCCCATGTTTTAATAACTTTTCATAAAGCTTACAATATCATGGAAATAAGTGGATTAATGATATAACATTTAAAAGGTGATAATATAAATCTATTATTATAATATTGGTTCCTAACCTGACATGCGTGTCGTTGAAGTGAAATTGAGACACAATTACATTACATATTTTTAATCATTTGAACCATAAAATCCATGAATTAAAATTAAAAAATAGTTATGTAAATTCCCAAAATTTATTTTTAATAATCATATAATAAATTCAAGGTAAGTATATACGTGATAAAAAATATATTTTTGGTTAATATGGTATATGTATCATATAAATAAATGTGAGTCGTGAAAACCCCTAACTTATGTATTGTTTTTCTTGGTCCATAGTAAATCCTCATGTACAATAAATACAGGTCTATTATAAATATTTCAAATTATAAAATTATTATTTATCATTCATTATATTATTCATTAAATAATGAATATTACTAATTTTGTAAAAAATTCCATGTTCATATTACATTTCAGATAATATTATATTGGTTTTTCATATATGTTTTGACTTTATATTCTCCATCCTCTTACATAGATAATGATTTAATTATTTTTATATTGTGAATAATTATATAAATATCATATTTATCCTATATAATTATTTTAATATAAAATATAAAATATATAAATATTATTTCAAATGCAATGTTCCTGTAGATTGTGATCCATATGTTCACCTGAACGTTGTTTTAGTTTTCTTATGATATTGAAAGAATGTAAGTCAATAAAATAATTTTATATAATGATATTATAATTAAATTTTAATTATGATTACATATATATAATAAATGTTTAATAAACTCATCCTTAATATATTCTACATAATATTTGATCAAATCACATTGATTTGAGGAGGTGGTAGCCCTCAGGTCCACATACATTGTTATCATATTACCACAAATTGGAATGCATGATAGTTCTTGTTATATAATAATTTATAAAAAATAGTAAATATAATATATATATTATAAAATATTATGTAAATCACATTTCCCTTCCATGGAAGTTTGTAATGGAAGAACAAACATAATTTTTTATCACATACATAATGTGTCTACAATATGGATTATGTATCCAATTTGATAGATGTTTGTGAAGGTGTAGGTAATAACCATATAAAAAAAATATCTGTATGTTGAGGTTAGTTAGGTTATTATGTATTTATTACATAAAAATAATTAAATTGTGGGGGAATGAAATAAAACAAAATTAATCATTAAAGAATGATACCTATTCTTCAAGTAACACCTTTTGGATATCAACAAAGGGATTTCTGGGAGGTCTTTCCTCCAAAATTGATATATCTAAATTGAGAGGCGGTTTTTTTAGAGATCATTTATTTAGTGTTTTGTAGATGAAACATTTTTTATATTTGTGATGTAGTGAGGGTTGAGTATTATTTTATAATGGGAGAGGAGTATCATTCTTGAAAATACTCAAATAAAAAAACAATTGAGATGTATCACATACATAATGTGTCTACAATATTGATTATTTTTCGGAAAATTCATTATTTGTTAGAAATATTTCCTTAAAATTGATTTTGGATAATTGTATAGGTTATTTGTCCTCTTAAGTCAATGTTTACAAAAATACAAACTTTTTTACCACAATTTATTTAATTAATTTATATACACTCATAATTAATTTTTGTAAAAATATAATATTTCCTCTCTAAAAATTTAAAATATTTTCTATTAAAAATATGTAATGAATTCTAAAAATTAAAAACACCATTATTTTAAAAATATTTATATAATTAATCCAACTCGATGTGATGAGACAACATGTTTTTAAGGATAAAATTTCAATTGTTTGAAATGTTTTATATCCAATTTCAATATTATGATGATTCAAATGGTCTATATTAAATCAATATATGTATAAATATTCTAAATTTAATTTAATAAAATATAAAATTAAATTTATCTTAAAAAATAAAAAAATGAAAAAGTAGATTTCATTTAAAATTATGGCTTTTTCATTATTCATCAAAAAAATATAATTTCTCAAAAAATACCAAAAATTAATCAATAGTAAATTAAGATATTATTAATTTAAATTTTCTGATTATTTTGAAAAACTATAAAGCTATCAAAAATTATTTTTAAATCATTCCTTCATTTAAATGGGGTTAAAACTACCTTTTAAAAAAATCTCGTTTAATGCCCACAATTTGATTTGTTCTTCTTTTTTTCCTCTTAAGATAATTGTATTAATGTAAAAAAAACATGGTTAAATTTATTATATATAAATTTCATTAATATATCTTTTTAATAGTGATTAATTTTTTTATTAATATAAAATTGTATATGGGAATAAAAACATTTTATTAATAAAATAACATCATTTATATTCAATTAGTTCTTATTTTTTTATAATTAATTGATAGGAAAATAATTCATTTTATAAATATGTTTAAATCATCTCTTCCTAATGTAGTCAATATTAGTCACATCTTCCATTCAAAATTCAAGGTGAAAATTATAACAATATTTTAATAATATTATTATTATTATATTATAGTTCAGTAAAACCCAGTTTTTCATGAGACCAAATATATTGATGAAACACAACATGGTGCGAAATATTTGAAATACATATTGTTGCGTGTATCGAAATGTATTATATGTGATGTTTTTAGAGCTATAAAAATATGGTTTCATGTGTAAATAAAGCATAACTTGGTGTAGTATGCAATTCAAGCCATTAATAAAATTTAATTGATTCAAAAAAATAATATTTCATCAAAAACTGAGGTTTATCACAATCCAAACAGGGTACCCTATTAACCTAATAAATAATATAATATTGAGATAACCTAAAGAGAGATACACATCCCCTTTGTTGGAGACTAGATCCTGGAATCATAAAAATTTATTGTGGGAATGATTTTACCACAATGTTTTTAGGGAAATATATAAAAGACAGTATGCATACCTGATAAAATCTATAGGGTGAAATCTACAACAAGTAAAATAACATAAAACCCACAAATTATTACAACAATGTACTAGAGAACTGAAAGGTAATACCATGTTCCAAAATATGCAACCATATGTGTTCATGGATCAAAAACTAAATCAACATCCAAGTGGATCTTTATTCCTTCAAACTGGACGTAAATAATATACCAAAACTAGAAGAAATAGGCAGGGATTGATATAGTATCCTAGTAGGGTGTCACTAAGGATTCCATAATAATATTTCAATATTAACAAATAAAAATAATGGAAATTCAATTTTGAAATTAATGGTATTGGAATTTCAATATATTATTTAACCAAATCATTCATTACATTTAAAAATATGGAATCCATTTTTAATGATGGATAAACATTAAAAACTGTCTCCAATATAAATTTTATATATATTTCATAAATAATAAATAAGATAAAATAGTTTAAAAACATTGGCATGATTTTATATCTCATATATTATGAATTAAAAAACATGGCCATCAGCCATGTGGTATAATATTTCCATGTTATGGGATGTTCAAACACTCATGTGATAATTAACATAAGGGGTACATACATCACTAAACACTTGAAAGAGTATACTCATCTATGTACCATTTGGGAATAAAATGTGAAAAAAATGTCTTTTATTATTATAGAATGTCAATCTATTGCTAGGGAATTCCCATATTAGTGTGTTTGTCCCAAAAAAACTCACTAACTACCAAGGATTTCATGTTATATAGTACAAATCAATGACAAAAAATTAATTTCAATCGAAAAAACAATAAAATTAAATAATATAACCTCATTTAAAATTCAAATATTCTATTAAAAACCCAAAATAATATTATAATAAAAAGTATTTCCGTTTCAAGGATAAAAACAAAAGGATTCTATCTAACCAATTTTAAGCCAATTTTTAAAAAATAATAAATTGTAATCATCTAACAAATCAATTTGGCAATTAAATTAAAAAACCTAAAGCCATAAATTTAATTGATTTTTTTTAGCTATTTTAAAATTTAAATTCAACAACATAAATCTCCAAAATTTTCCATCAATTTCATAATCAAACCCTAATTAATTGAAATAGGCAGGGTCCAAATTTCATCCAAAAAAATATATTTACATCAAATATAATTCAATGGAATTGTGTATTAAATCAATAAACTGAAATAAATTAAATATATAAAAATATTAATATAAAGAAAAAATATAATCCAAATATTGTAATTATGGAAAAAAAAGGAAATCATTACGGAACCACTTACCTTAGGACCATGGGATCCTTAACCAAAAAACCTTAATCGAGATTCACTAAGGAAGAATTATGACAATTGAAAACCATGAATCAAACCAATATTTAGATCCAAAATAGTTGGAATTAGATCCAAAATTCAACATGGGAATCATCAAAACCATAGATATGAAAATCAATATAGTGAGAGATAGATAATGAGATGTTTAATCCTATTGGGTGGTGATCAAAAATTTCTTTCCATGATTTGATCCGCATTCGAGAGGGTGTAAAGGGGGCCAAATCGCCTATTATATCCTTATGACGAAGATAAAACATATGGGGTCATCCAAGGTCCATCAAGGACATAAATGGTAGGGTTTGGAATTTTAAATATATATCATTGTATTAATAAAAAGTTGATTCTTAGGAATATACACAAAGTTAGGAAAAATTATTCACTTTTCCATGATCTTAATGTAAATGGGAATTATGGTATCTACTTTTTGGGTACATAGTTTTTCAAACCATGGTGATGAAATGTAAAACCTCCCTTTCAAGGTTTTCACTATTTTCCCTCTGAGGCTTCATGGTTTTGGAAAACTATGTGTGAACCGTACCCTACAACAATTTTTTTAAACAATAAAAATTTCATGTTATTCACCCTTAGATGAATCATAATAATGTAATGGAAAAAGTGGGGTTTAGGAATACCTCAAAATAGTACTAGTAAGTTACAACATCCCCCTTTAGATATTATCTATCCCCAAATAGAATATTCAGATGTTTCCTTTCCAAAAATAAGAGTACACTATTCTTTAATCAGTACCTCACTCTCACATGTTGCATGACTATGAAAACCATGATTCAATAAAACTCTAACAAAAGGTATCATCCTACCATGATGTACCATGCTTTCAGAATCAACTGTCCTCACTATATGTTCAGTCATGGAAAATTCGTGTTAAGACTTAAGATCACTCTAGCTCCGAACATGACATGGATCATAAAAATAAATGAGTAATTGAGATACATGGTACACATTATGTATTCATGTCAGCTATGGTGGTAGTTCTAGATGGTAAGAAACATTTTTTACCTTCTAAACATCCTCAAATGGTCCCTCTAAATATAGAACAAGTGTCCCTTTCCTCCCAATCCATCGATGACCCAACCGAGTTGAAACATTTAGGAAAACATGTTCACCAAATAAGAATTCCAAATTCCTATAACGAAGACCATAATAAGAATCACCGAATTCAGGAAAAATATAGAAAATTATATCCTAAATATTCATTGTATCTCTTTCTGTTTGGAAATCCAACTGTGGATATTATGTTGTACTCATATGTACCATGGATCCCAGTGCCTCCCAAAGGCTTCTAAAAAATGAGATGTCAACTGAAGATCCCTATCATAGGCCATATTAGATATAACACTAAGAAAATGAACAATTTATTCCAAATAGTTATTTTACAACTCTTAAACATTGTTTGTATCAAAAATGGTTATATAGTCAACCAATTTAGTTAGCCTATTTATCGCAACCCATATAACATTATTCATTATCATGGTATATAGAAACCCAACATCAATGTCCATAGAGGTCACATTCCACATACAAGTAGGGATTAAATGTTGTCAAAACCCAAAGGCTTCTAGTGCCCCACCATAACCTGATGGCATGTACACCAACAAATGATTAATTCATCAGTTCCTCATCCCATACCTTTCCACCAAAATCTACATCACATTTCATAAAAAAAATTGTGATAAATAAGGGCGCATTAAATAAGGAATTACATAAATCTATCATCACAACTTTCTATACAACTAATAGTACCACAAAGAGATTATGATAGAATAGAATTACATATTTTGATAATTAAAATTCATAAACTATCTCCCCGACATAAAGAGAGTCTCAAATTCTACATAATTCATCATCCGACAATTTTTATGAAATAATAAAATTGATAATTGAAGATTTCATCAATAAACTATACAAAAAACCACATCCCATGACTCCTAGACACCTATATTCATCTATGTATGGATATCCATGATGTTATACTATTCCAATGAATCTTTTAATACCTAGGATACAAGATTCTTGTACAATGAATCTATAATGAAATTCCCTTTCCCCAGTATATATGTAATGTTTAGACAAAAATAATTTCATGTATTCCACCATATACATATAAGGGATAATCCAATCATTTTTATTCATGATATGACCCAAACACTTGTTTCTGAAGTCATGGTAAACCATTCTCTCTAATAGAAATTACACTGTCTCTTAAGTGACTAAATCACAGTAACATGTTCAAGGTTAGTGGTTGAATATTTCTTCTCATGCAACCTATGTTAATGAGATCTATAAGAAATAACATATCTTATTTCATAGGAACAAATCCCACACCCAAACTCGATGCATCAAAAATTAAAACATATCCTTACCCGAACTCTAGAAGATTCAACACCAGAGAAGTACCCAAAAAACATTTTAGATCAATAGAATAACATTGAAATTTCTCATATCATGAATACATTACATACCCCTAATTTATAGAATTCATCACGGAATCCATATTTGAGATTTCCTTAGCAAACCAGTAATAATTCCAAACAAGACACACGAAGAATCGAATTTAAAAAAATTCATGGTTCTTACCATGTTAAAAAATACGCACCTATTCTTGATCCACTAAAATATCATTTTATAACAACATGTTTTCTAAGATCATCACTTCCATTATCCATAAATCACATTTTTAAATGATGTATAATGTCAGTGACTTTCTAAAAATTCCAAAACTTATCTATAATGAAGCACATGATCCACCACAGACATAGATTAAACAAATATATCATCCACAAAGACTATCTCAATGGTATCAATAAATTAATATAAAATCATTTTCATTATATACATAAAGACTGTAGGAGAATAAATTTGACCAAAGAGAAAGAAAATATACTCATAATGGCAATACCTAATCTGAAAGAAGTATTTTTAAACATAAGGATCTTTTATTTCCATCATATTTCAACAAGATCGATGACCGATCATTGGCAAACACTTACCCTTTAAACGAATAATACTGATCATCAATCTATCAAAAATAATAATTTTTCTTTACCATGACTCTATTGAGTGTTCAGTAATCAACACCAAGGTGAAGGGAACTACGATACATTTTATAAAGGAGTGCTAGAACATCCCAAGGTGAAAAACACATGTGTATAAAACTATTCCTTATAATACCTTCTAATAGAGCCTTTAGATAATTCATTTTAGATGGTTACATTTTGTATGTGGGAATACAAACTATTTAACTACTAGGAACTAAATCAATAGAAAAATATTCCACCGTTGACAATGATAATGAAGAGATGTCAAAAGGAAACATGTAAGGAAACTAGATGAAAATAGGAGGGATACCATGGATCACGGATTCATAGTTTAGATAAAATGCAAACATAGGTATCAATTTCCCCAACTCCATATAATGTGGTCGTCTCTTCTTTATTATGGGTCACATTCTCCTTGGAAAACATGATGCACAACATTTGGTGTAATAACGGAGACCCATAACTGGTAATAATAACTCCCATATTAGTTGGTAATTATCCAATCCATCCAAAAAATTACATCTTGTTGTTTCATGTAGAGAACTGGAATTCTCCATGAAATCCTCACATATGATAGATAGAAAATACGTGCAGGATAATAGATAATATACACTCTATTTTTCCAAAGGGTAGTAGTAATATCCATGAAAAATTATAAGTACTATATATAATGATTTAGTAGAATAACATAACATGTTGAAATGAATTAATAGGATTCACCAGTATCAAATAATGTAGTCACAAATGATGAAGCTATTTCAATGGTACAACTCATAGTATCTACACCTGTATGAACTATATCTGGAGAGTCTTACACTATATAAATATTCCTAACTCTAAATTAATGTGGATGGAACCATTTAATCCTTTATGCATCATATTTTCCTATAGTTTTAAAAGTATTGGATTATCTAATTCCACAACAAGGAGTGGAATAGATATGTTTAACATCTATATTTTTCTAGACTATCCCCAAGAGAAACATATCATGGGTTCCACGGTACAAACCCCGTTAGAAGTTTTGGAATATCCACACTAGTAGTAATTAAAGAATCTATTCTGGGAATAACAATATGTCCAGAATAACCCTCCTATCAAGAACCTCCACCATAATCATTAATATCCCAATTCTCTTTAATAGATATTACACTTCAACTAAGAGAGAAATGATGTCCTGAAAACTGAGATAACTATCCATCTCTATTTCATTCATTATTGATATATCCTATACATCACCATATGATGGATGATTCATGAAGAAAATAATAGATTGAATAACATATTGAAGTCTAAAATCGATCCTTTGAGCCTTCATCTAATATTCCAATTCATATCAGGTGGAAACTCCACAATCATAGAAAAAAGGTTTTCATACTCTGTTACAACCCTATAATCATGCTCATGTTTGAGAAACTCTGTATCCTTTTCCATCATCATTGCCTTTGGATAGAAAATTGTAGTCAAAATTATTTTTATTTATTTTTAATCTAATGCCTCATTATTCTACACCATTACTATAGTTTTCCACCATCTCATTCTCAATCCATAAAGCATGTTTGTGGAACACTTCACCTTGATTTCTACAGTTGTCTCCAATAACCTAAACAATAATTCTAAACAACTAAACCATTATCAGCATCTCAAGGATAATTTTATCCTTTCAACATTTTTTAATTCTAATGATGAAATTACTAGGAACGACCCGAGTGAATTTCTCTCTAAAACTCGATTACTATATCACAAAATGGAACTTATGGTTGTGCCTATCCCAAAACATGTATTAAACACAAAATCACCTCAAATAGGTTTCAGTCCAAAATATGATTTTCTTTCCATAATTCATTAGTAGCTTCCTCATGGAATAGATTTATGCATGTTCTTAGAGGCATGATACTACACAATATCTGCAAACAATAAGGATAGAATCATATATAAACTCAAATAGAGAAATAATATAAAATTAATGAAAAATATTGATAACCATGATTAGGGTTTCACACTATCCAAATCAATGTAATGGATATAACACCCCAAGATTTCATAGTATGTTATTTCATCAAAGTAATTCAATAACTTTCACTACACGCAACACCGAGTTTTAGCGCACCATGACTTACCAAACTAGCCTTTCAAAAGTGATTATGAATAATATTAATTTAATTTTGATGTTTATATAATCCTCATAATTTCAGAATCCATATTATGAGTTTCTTAGAAATAATGTAAGAATAAATACATTTTTTCATATAAAAGAAGTACTTTTTAAAAATTGTAATTTTGACGCCTTTTAATGGAGAAGCCTTTTTAAATCCAATATTTGAAGCATTATATATTCAATTTGACAAAATAAATTCTTTTTTAGAATAGTGACATAAGAATTATGTTTAAATAAAGTTGAGGTGTTTTTCTGATAACTTTCATATTTGGGTGAATAATGAAAAATACTATATTTTAATTGAAAACAACCTTTTTAATCAATTTAATTTATATTGTTAATTTATAAATTTTAATGGTTTGTATGTATAAATAGATTATATTTTTACCATTTAATCCAATGATGGACATTGTATGTAATATCACTTCGAAATTAGACATAAACAAGTGTCAAAATTTTCATAGTTATTATTTTTAAAAATATGCCTTTTGGTTTTAACAGCGGAAATTAATTTTAAATTAATAAATGAAACATATAAGTTTTAAATTCGGAAAAATAGAATTCATTGTTGAATTCAGAATATGAAAATTAGCTTCGGGTGAATTTTTGGTATTTTTATTAAAACATTTAATTTTTGATGAATAGTGAAAAACACTTAGTTATAGTTTAAAACTGAATTTTTATTTAGATAACTATTTATTTTATTTAAATTTATTTTAGGTCAAAATAGATACATAATACTGAAATATGTTCAATATAATTCATTAGAGTCAATTTATAATAATTTTAGACATATAAAATCTTTATTGAACTTTTCACCGTCTTTTACCCACCTTCTAAGAGAATTTTTAAATTCACATAATACATAATTTTACCACTTCTGTGAGTTGTATTTTGAAAATATAAAATACACGGTTAATATCAAGGAGTAAAATTTTGTTCAATAAGATAAAAATAAATTTTGGTGAATACTAAAAATTTTCTTTTATTTACCACGGTTAAAAGTAAATAGGGTAATTAAGGGTAAAAAGGAATTATAATTACCCTAACACATTTCCTAATTCTATTGGATAAATGTAATTTGACCAAAAACAACATTATGAATAAAATATGACACATTAGGTCAACTTGAATTAGTTTAGGACATTTATTATTGTAACACCCCAGGTAAATAATGAATATGAAATTTTCATATTTATCCATATTTGTGAATAAAATATTAATATGACATTAAAGGGGACGCTATGCTCGATGGCGTACCCAACACGCAACAATGAGTTTCTTGGGAATCTTACGTTTCACTCTAATAATAAAATAATACTATTTCAAATGATAGTTAACATGTATCCGTTGTATTGGCGGGAATGGATAGAAATAACTAAAATATGATTATATATGTTTTTTTAAATGTTTTTACATTTATAAAATAAAAGATAAAGGCTTAAAATACGGAAAGAATTCATTTTTAGGCGTATATGCCCTAGTTTTCACTAGAGGTTCACTTATCGCCTTTTAATGGAGAACTGTCATTAAATATAGTTTTTTTTCACTCTTAAACATTCTTTTGGACCAAATAAAACTCTTATTAAGAATCGGGACATCAAATTTTACTTTGTGTAATTTTTTGGTATTTTTCTGATAAAGTTCATTTTTTAATGAATAGTGTAAAATGTTGTATTTTAATTCAAAACCTCTTTTTAATTTAATTTATTTATATGATTAGATTATATTTTGAATTAGTTTTAAAGTGAAATTAGAAAATATTTTTACCATTAAATCCAATAGTGGTCGTTGGAATTAATTTCACTTTGAAATCAGACTTAAACTAGTGTCAATCTTTTGATACTTATTGTTTTATAAAAACACGCTATTTGCTCTGACAGCAGGAATTAATTATTAAATTAATTAATGTGACTAATATGTTTTGAATTTTGTAAAACGGACTTCATTTTTGAATTTGGAATATCAAATATAGCTTAGGGTGAATTTTAGTTATTTTCTGAAAAACTTCAATTTTTGATGAATAGTGAAACCACTAAGTGATAATCAAGCAAACTGATTTTTCAGTTAAATGAAAGTTTACCACTAATGTGTATTGAATTTTGAAAATCCGACATACATGGTTGTCATTAGTATGTAAAATGTGGTTCAATGAGATTAAAATAATTTTTTGGTGAATAGTAACTTATTAGGTTCTTAATCACGATTAGTGGTAATTAGGGTAGTTTAAGGTATAAATAATACTTTAATAAAATGAAATGACTTAGACACATGTCCCAACCTCATTGGTTGTGTCATTTCCGACCATGAAATGCCATGGGTCAACTTGGGGACCCCATGGATCTACTTTTATTGGGAAATGACATAAATTACTTTTTATTTAATGTTTAAGTGAAAATGACACAAACATAATATGTTTTACGAAAATAATTTTTAAGTGGGGTAATACAAGTCCAAATTTTGATTATAAATAGTCATTGGAAAGCTAAAAAGATTTCATACATCATAGTAATTTTTTGTTAAAAAATTTTAGACATTAAATAAATTAAAGAATTAATGACATCATAATGATGCAGTGATGACATCATTATTTAACGATTAAAATAAAATGGAAAGATAATGTAAAATCTATGAACTACACATGTCCAAAACTTATTGGATGGGTGGATTTCGAACCTTTATAACATTATACACGAATTATATCAATGTGGGACCTTTTAAAACCGAAACAAAATTTCAAATAAAGTAATATTTCTTACTTTCCAAAAGTGCCCCTCCTCTCCTCTTATAAAAGGCCCCCACCTCTACCTCATTTCACACACTCTTCAAGCCTTTGGCTCGCCCAACACCTGCCCATTTACTCTCTCCACATACCTATCCTCATCCTAGAGGATTCCCCTTGGGCATAATCCTTTCAAAGTAAGCCTTTACACTCAAATCAAAAGGAGTTACACTTTTATAGGTAATTCTTTCTCTCATGTTCATTTGTTTTTTTTTTGCTTCTCTAACCCCCTAAACTCTTTTTATTTACTTCTATTGTAACAACAACAGTATCTTCAATATACTAGGATGTTGTTATAAGATTTATTTGAGCTACACTCTCACACAACTACATCAAATGGTTAATGAACATACGGTTTCCATGGATGGCGAAATTCTACCTCCCGAAACGATGATTGTTCAACACTCATTTAACACCTTCAAAGGTGGCCATTATGATGTAACTATTTTTATATATGATATATAATATGTTTATGTTTTATTTATGCTTCTGTATTTTTCATTTTTGTCTTACCTTTATGGCTTCCATTATGGGTATACGAGATATCTTCATTTAAGGAAGTGTGGACTACCGCCCCCTCAAAGTGATTTGATTCGTTAAATACCATATTTGGGATGTATAAAGGATGGAAATATGATATTATATTTGATATTATACTGGAATTATAATATACCTTTATATCATTATTATTCCATTCTATAAAATACGAAATAGAAATGGAAGTAGCGTTCATGCGTACGTACGGCTTACCGTCTCCATGAACAGTGCATTTCATTTCTTACCTCTAAATGATTATGTAACGTTATAAATTAATGAATGTACTGGATATATATGAAATATATGATATCTACATCATGAATAGAATTCTGGATATAATAAACATTTGGCCACACGAACAACATGTAATTGTAAGAAGTCCACTTTCGACTTAAGAACCAAATATCGGCAAAAAAAATATTGTTAACATAAATGGTTACATAATGTTTATGACATGGTAATAAGTGATATAAAAGGAATAATGAACTTGAAAAATGTTCTTAAGGAAGTATAAATTAACTCAAGTTTATTATTCAGGAGATTAAAGAACGATCGAGTCAAGTCGGACCCGAGGTAAGGGATCCTACACCTCTCTTTCTTTTTAAGTACACTCTTTTATGTCATTCATTTTAATCTCATATTTCTTATGATTGGGATGTTATTTTATATTAATCCTACTGTACTTATTATGGTCATATGATGAGAGACCCTATTTACTCTCATCAACCCATTTTGGAAGTTTTGAGTGGTGTCGTTAGGCTGCCGAATTTTCGTAAGGGATTTTTCATCTCACTTTTATTCCCGTGAGATTTATGCTACATTTTCCACAAATTCCATTGAGTGGTGTATGTACTTCACGTTATTCTACTCTTTGTGTAATATACTTTCGTTTATGAGTATTTACATCAATGATCTATTGTCCTTCTTTCATGGGGTGTATGTTTTGAAAGATACCCAAGTCGGTAAGGGAAACTTTCACCCTCTTTTTTTAAGACTTCTTTTGTTGGGTCTTTTAATTTACATATTTTTATGTTGGGATATGTTCTCATATATGCTTATTGATGTAAATTTTATGTCCAAGTGATGAGATACACTTTTTATCTCTCATCAACTCATTTTGATGTGATGCCGTTAGGCTGTCAAGGGAACTTTTTAACCCAATTTCGATTTCTTTGGGTTCAACATGTAGTCATTGAATATGACATCTATTGAATATGTGTGAATGACATTTTATTGTTCTACACTTAATATCCACTTATATTGGGTGTATTTATATTTGTCACACATATTTTTGAGATTGATTTGTCCTTAATTTAAGGATACCTTCTTTATAAGGGATTTCATCACATTTGACATTTCTATTGAGGGTTCATTGTGGTTATGCACCAATTCACTCTTATATGGTGTATATACTGTCCTTTGGAGTATTATATCATGAATCCATTTATTCTCATGATATTATAAAGTTCTTACTAAATGTTATTCCTCAATTATTGTATTCAAGTGTCTCTAATTTTGGTAAAACCCCTTTAACCAAAATATCGTTTTAAATATTTAATTATTTGTTCTTATTAATATCCATGTTTTCAAAATGGTTTTAAGGATTTATTTATATGGATATTAATGGTTTAAAATTTTAAGCATCAAGGTGGTATGAGACACTTTGATTCAAAAATCTCTTTATTAAATGTTTTAAATGGTTTTGGAAATGGTTTCTTTTTGAATGGATTCATTATTTCAATATACTAAAATGTTATATTGTGATTGAAATGTGGAAATTCTATGTTTCCTTTATGCATTTTTTATGTGATATGACTATGTTATGGTCCTTGGGTATTGTTATGATGAACGGGTTGTTCCGTGATAAACTAAGGGCGGGTGAGCCCGTTATAGCTCTCCAATGCATTGGGTAACGTGAAGGAGTGAAACGTTAAGGTTTCTCCGAAGAGATTTTATGGAATATACTGTGATGGGTATTCCAAACGTAACCAAGAGGGTTACTCCCTACGTAAGAATGTTATGAATGCCTCATGTTACCTTTATGTCTTATGTTTTCTATGATGTATTCATGATTTGATGAGGTAGGTTAAAGTGCCTATGTTTTATGGGTAAATTATGATTTCATTCTTATGTATATATGAACTCATGTTTCCTTTCGATATTTTTATATCCCATACTGAGCTTTTATGCTCATCCCAAGTTTTTGAAATGTTTTTCAGGTCAAGGTAAAGGTACATGATAAGATGATAGAGTAAAGGATGTGTTAAGAAAGAATCCATTTTTTATTTTCAATATGTTTCTGTTGATGGGATGAATGAATACTATATTTTATGTAACCACTTTGTTTAAATGTGTAATGTAATGCATGTTTCATGATCTAATTCTCTAAAACTCTAAACCTGAAAAGATCCTCAATGTGTAATCTTTTAATAACTCAAGATTAAGTAAGTTTTAAGGCTGGGGCCTTATAGTTGGTATCAAAGGTCGGTTTAGATAACTTTAGAGGTTAGGGTATTCTTTAAGCATAAGTGACATTACCCTAATGGTTAGGATTTCAGAAAGAGTCCTAGTTTTTGATAAATTGAATGAGTAAGTATATCTTAGTGTTTATCTTACTCATTAGTACATGATGATTTTGTTGATATACTCACACTGACCTTTTTGGTTTTAGTAAATGGATGGATCTAGCAGGCACCAAAGTGACAATGGGTTTCAAGGAAACTGTGGTGGTTCTCTGATTAAGATACTGGATGAGATGGGGGATTCAATGAGGAATCTCATAGTTGTTCTAAACAAACTATCAAGGAGTCATGATCAACCACTTCAACCTTGGTGAGTTCTCTAATGCATCATGTACGAGATGGCCAACTCGATGTGGAAATTCAGGTAATAATTATTAAGGTAACCATTAGAGTTTATATGATCCTTACTTTTGAGGTAATTATGGGTTATTATATGATATACTGGGAAATTAAAGGCATGAGATAAACTTGAGGTTAAAATATAAAGATTTTATCTCATTTTGGGGAATGTTTTAAGAATTATTTAGTTTTGGAAAAAGGACAACACGCAGACCGTGTTACATCCCGTCGCATCGGAAAAAGCTGCGGGAATCGAACCCACAACCAAAGTGTGACTGGTATTTATCACCTACCACTGTACTACGTGAAGTCCCTGGTTAGATTGACTGATTATTTTTAGTTATATGATTTTATGAATTAAGAGTAAGTTGATTTTGGGTTATTTCTGAAAATGATTAACCTATCATAAAGGATATGTGATTAGGATAATTACTTTTCAATACGAGACTTTAGGAGAAACTGATGTTGTTTGGAGATAAATGTTACGATTTATCTTGGAAGACTATGTGACTAAATCCTTCAAATATTTGGGTTTCAATCTTAGTTTGGTTTACTTTGAAGAATTGTATGGGAAAATTGATTATACAATGGTCCTCGTTGAACTTTGGGTTTTGTTGGACAAATTTTGGAGAATAAGAATAGATTTTTTTTATAAAGGGTTATCCTTTTCTGGATTATCAGATCTTGTACTAGACTTTTTGGTTTTGGTTTTGGTTAAATTATAAAGACATGGGAAGTATTTAGTTCTCTTTTGTGGATTAGGCGCTTCTCTAAAAGTTGATTATAGTACTCTTAATGTGAACAAGTCTTCCTAAATACTCACCTTTTGGAGAAAATATGAGTTTCTGTAAGGAATATAATAAAAGTTGAAAGTCAATATGATAAGTGATTATGTTTCCTTATGAATAAATTCCTCAATAAAAAGTAACTTAAAACAAAAATGTTGTCTATTAACTTTTCCTACTGGGGAATCGAATACCGTTTCACCCATCACATGTTTGTGATTTTCTCGTGGTTAACTTTCTCCTAAACATGTTTTCTATCACTCTCCATTAGAACATGACCCTTTGTTTTTTCCTCCATGTCCATATTTTCATACTTGGAATCCTAGCATGGGTTAACTCGGGTGACCTTTGTACTTATCTTTCTTTATTTTAAAGTGATTATTTTACCGACTCTTGTTCCGATGTGGGACTTTCAAGGATGTTTCCAAGCGCAATTTTAAAATTGCGAGGACGCAATTCCCAAAAGGGGGGAAGGATGTAACACCCCAGGTAAATAATGAATATGAAATTTTCATATTTATCCATATTTGTGAATAAAATATTAATATGACTTTAAAGGGTACGCTATGCTCGATTGCGTACCCAACACGCAACAACGCGTTTCTTGGGAATCTTACGTTGCACTCTAATAATAAAATAATATTATTTCAAATGATATTTAAAATGTAGCTGTTGTATTGGCGGGAATGGATAGAAATAACTAAAATATTATTATATATGTTTTTTTAAATGTTTTTACATTTATACAATAAAAGATAAAGGCTTAAAATATGGAAAGAATTCAATTTTAGGCGTATATGCCCTAGTTTTCACTAAAGGTTCACTTATCGCCTTTTAATGGAGAACTGTCATTAAATATAGTTTTTTTCACTCTTAAACATTCTTTTGGACCAAATAAAACTCTTATTAAGAATCGGGACATCAAATTTTACTTTGTGTAATTTTTTGGTATTTTTCCGATAAAGTTCATTTTTTAATGAATAGTGTAAAATGTTGTATTTTAATTCAAAACCTCTTTTTAATCTAATTTATTTATATGATTAGATTATATTTTGAATTAGTTTTAAAGTTAAATTAGAAAATATTTTTACCATTAAATCCAATAGTGGTCGTTGGAATTAATTTCACTTTGAAATCAGACTTAAACTAGTGTCAATCTTTTGATACTTATTGTTTTATAAAAACACGCTATTTTCTCTGACAGCGGGAATTAATTATTAAATTAATTAATGTGACTAATATGTTTTGAATTTTGTAAAAAGGACTTCATTTTTGAATTCGGAATATCAAATATATCTTAGGGTGAATTTTTGGTAATTTTCTGAAAAACTTCAATTTTTGATGAATAGTGAAACCACTAAGTGATAATCAAGCAAACTGATTTTTCAGTTAAATGAAAGTTTACCACTAATGTGTATTGAATTTTGAAAATCCGGCATACATGTTTGTCATTAGTATGTAAAATGTGGTTCAATGAGATTAAAATAATTTTTTGGTGAATAGTAACTTATTAAGTTCTTAATCACGATTAGTGGTAATTAGGGTAGTATAAGGTATAAATAGTACTTTAATTAAATGAAATGACCTAGAAACATGTCCCAACCTCATTGGTTGTGTCATGGACGACCATGAAATGCCATGGGTCAACTTGGGGACCCCATGGATCCACTTTTGTTGGGAAATGACATAAATTACTTTTTATTTAATGTTAAAGTGAAAATGACACAAACATAATATGTTTTACGAAAACAATTTTTAAGTAGGGTTATACAAGTCCAAACTGTGATTGTAAATAGTCATTGGAACGCTACAAAGATTTCCTACATCATAGTAATTGTTTTATAATTTTTAGACATTAAATAAAGTTAAGTATTTATGACATCATAATGATGCAGTGATGACATCATTATTAAACGATTAAAATAAAATGGAAAGATAATGTAAAATCTATGAACTAAACATGTCAAAAACTTATTGGATGGGTGGATGTCGAACCTTTATAACCTTATCCACGAATTATATCAATTTGGTACCTTTTAAAACCGAAACACTCTTTCAAATAATGTAATATTTCTTACTTTCCAAAAGTGTCTCTCCTCTACTCTTATAAAAGGCCCCCACCTCTACCTCATTTCACACACTCTTAAAGCCTTTGGCTCGGCCAACCCCTGCCCATTTACTCTCTCCACATCCCTATCCTCATCCTAGAGGATTCCCCTAGGGAATAATCCTTTCAAAGTAATCCTTTACGCTCAAATCAAAAGAAGTTACACTTTTAAAGGTAATTCTTTCTCTCATGTTCATTTGTTTTTTTTTTGCTTCTCTAACCCCTAAACTCTTTTTATTTACATCTTTTGTAACAAAACCAGTATCTTCAATATACTAGTATGTTGTTATAAGATTTATTTGAGCTTCACTCTCACACAACTACATCAAATGGTTAAAGAACATACGGTTTCCGTGGATGGCGAAATACTGCCTCCCGAAACGATGATTGTTCAACACTCATTTAACACCTTCAAAGGTGGCCATTATGATGTCACTATTTTTAAATATGATATATAATATGTTTATGTTATATTTATGCTTCTGTATTTTTTATTTTTGTTTTACCTTTATGGCTTCCATTATGGGTATACGCGATATCTTCATTTAAGGAAGTGCGGACTACCGCACCCTCAAAGTGATTTGATTCGTTAAATACCATATGTGGGATGTATAAAGGATGGAAATATGATATTATATATGATATTATACTGGAATTATAATATACCTTTATATCATTATTATTCCATTCTATAAAATACGAAATAGAAATGGAAGTAGCGTTCATGCGTACGTACGGCTTACCGTCTCCATGAACGGTGCATTTCATTTCTTACCTCTAAATGATTATGTAACGTTATAAATTAATGAATGTACTGGATATATATGAAATATATGATATCTACATCATGAATATAATTCTGGATATAATAAACATTTGGCCACACGAACAACATGTAATTGTAAGAAGTCCACTTTCGACTTAAGAACCAAATATCGGCAAAACAAATATTGTTAACTTAAATGGTTACATAATGTTTATGACATGGTAATAAGTGATATATAAGGAATAATGAACTTGAAAAATTTTCTTAGGGAAGTAGAAATTAACTCAAGTTTATTATTCCGGAGATTAAAGAACGATCAAGTCAAGTCGGACCCGAGGTAAGGGATCCTACACCTCTCTTTCTTTTTAAGTACACTCTTTTATGTCATTCCTTTTAAGCTCATATTTCTTATGATTGGGATGTTCTTTTATATTAATCCTACTGTACTTATTATTTTTATATGATGAGAGACCCTATTTACTCTCATCAATCCTTTTTGGAAGTTTTGAGTGGTGTCGTTAGGCTGCCGAATTTTCGTAAGGGATTTTTCATCTCACTTTTATTCCCGTGAGATTTATGCTACATTTTCCACAAATTCCATTGAGTGGTGTATGTACTTCACATTATTCTACTCTTTGTGTAATATACTTTCTTTTATGAGTATTTACATCAATGATCTATTGTCCTTCTTTCATGGGGTGTATGTTTTGAAAGATACCCAAGTCGGTAAGGGAACCTTTCACCCTCTTTTTTTAAAAGACTTCTTTTGTTGGGTCTTTTAATTTACATATTATTATGTTGGGATATGTTCTCATATATGCTTATTGATGTAAATTTTATGTCCAAGTGATGAGATACACTTTTTATCTCTCATCAACTCATTTTGATGTGATGTCGTTAGGCTGTCAAGGGAACTTTTTAACCCAATTTCGATTTCTTTGGGTTCAACATGTAGTCATTGAATATGTCATCTATTGAATATGTGTGAATGAAATTTTATTGTTCTACACTTAATATCCACTTATATTGGGTGTATTTATATTTTTCACACATATTTTTGAGATTGATTTGTCCTTAATTTAAGGATACCTTCTTTATAAGGGATTTCATCACATTTGACATTTCTATTGAGGGTTCATTGTGGTTATGCACCAATTCACTCTTATATGGTGTATATACTGTCCTTTGGAGTATTATATCATGAATCCATTTATTCTCATGATATTATAAAGTTCTAACTAAATGTTATTCCTCAATTATTGTATTCAAGTGTCTCTAATTTTGGTAAAACCCCTTTAACCAAAATATCGTTTTAAATATTTTAATTATTTGTTCTTATTAATATCCATGTTTTCAAAATGGTTTTAAAGATTTATTTATATGGATATTAATGGTTTAAAATTTTAAGCTTCAAGGTGGTATGGGACACTTTGATTCAAAAATCTCTTTATTAAATGTTTTAAATGGTTTTGGAAATGGTTTCTTTTTGAATGGATTCATTATTTCAATATACTAAAATGTTATATTGTGATTGAAATGTGGAAATGAAATGTTTCCTTTATGAATTATTTATGTCATATGACTATGTTATGGTCCTTGGGCATTGTTATGAAGAACAGGTGGTTCCGTGATAAACTAAGGGCGGGTGAGCCCGTTATAGCTCTCCAATGCATTGGGTAACGCGAAGGAGTGAAACGTTAAGGTTTCTCTGAAGAGATTTTAGGGAATATACTGTGATGGGTATTCCAAACGTAACCAAGAGGGTTACTCCCTACGTAAGAATGTTATGAATGCTTCAAGTTACCTTTATGTCTTATGTTTTCTATGATTTATTCATGATTCGATGAGGTAGGTTAAAGTGCCTATGTTTTATGGGTAAATTATGATTTCATTATTATGTATATATGAACTCATGTTTGCTTTCCATATTTTTATATCCCTTACTGAGATTTTATGCTCATTCCAAGTTTTTGAAATGTTTTTCAGGTCAAGGGAAAGGTACATGATAAGATGATAGAGTCAAGGATGTGTTAAGAAAGAATCCATGTTATATTTTCAATATGTTTCTGTTGATGGGAAGAATGAATACTATCTTTTATGTACCCACTTTGTTTAAATGTGGAATGTAATGCATGTTTCATGATCTAATTCTCTAAAACTCTAAACCTGAAAAGATCCTCAATGTGTAATCTTGTAATAACTCAAGATTAAGTAAGGTTTAAGGTTGGGACCTTATAATTATTATTTAATATAAATAAGAGTTAAAAGTGTTAAATTCATGTTTATTAAATAAACTATTTTTAATATAGTGTTATTTATAAAATAAATTCAACTATAAGTATTCATTATAATGATAAAAATATTTCATAAATAATGGTATTTTATTTATAATTTTTATAGATTATATAAATAAATTTATTTATGACACAATGATGATGCAATAATTACCTTATTAATGAAAGAATCAAATAAATGGTATTATAAATATTAAAATAAATATTATTTCAATGTTTTTATGACACCCACGGATTTTATAAGTGACTATGACATGATAGGGATAATTAGATGTATCTTGTTTTATGTAATCATGTTGCGATTACTTTCAAAAAAACAAAATAGCAATTAGTGTTAAAATTGACATTAATTAATATTTAAAACAAATACTATATTATTTGGTTGATATAATGTTCCTAAAAATTTAAGGTCATCCAAAGGGCTTAAATAATATTATATATGTCATTAATGAGCCACTTGAGGTTCTATTTGATGTTTATAGTATGTTGATTAACCATATATAGTATTAATACAATAAGACATAGTAAAAGTTAATCTAATTAACTATGAGTTAAATCTAAATGATAAGGTTTAAATGGTAACCTAAACTTGCCTAAAACCTATTGGTTGAGATTAGTTAGACCCAAAACCACCTAAGGATCTATATAAATTCATTTGGAATTGTTACAAACCGAATATGATTGTATAATAAATTAATATTTTAATCTTTTCCTAAAGTGACCCTCACCCCTCTTATAAAAGGGCACTTTCCCTTCTCTCAAAATCACACCGCCAAAGCCATATGGATTGGCCATCCCCTGCCCATATATCCTCCTAGTTCCCCTCACTTCATCCTAGAGGCCTTATTTTGTTCATAATTCCATCTTATGGATCCTTTTTGATCAAATAAAAAGGAAGAACCCGAAGAAGAGGTAATGATTTCACCACCCTCTTTCATGTTCCTTTCTTCCTCCACTTCTTCATTCTCTGTTATTTCCATTCTAAAATAACAAATCAAGTATCTTAAACACACTATTATGTTATTGTAAATATTGAACAAATATATTCATTATTCAATTCATCTTATGAATGATAATGTCACCATGCGTGCGTATGTGCAGCTTATCGTCTCCACGTCGTAGTGTAATTTGTTATTCAACAATATGTTGTTAGGATGGATATAATGATGAGTAATATGTATATAAATAATTAAAATAACATGATAATGTCTCTATAAAATTATTATACATTCTAATTCCACACCATTAAGGAAATGATATTATCACGTGTGCGTACGTACGGATTACCGTCTCCACGACGCGATGAGATTGATTTACACATTCACCATTCATCGATGATTATAATAATATATATTTCTAATATTTTTGTAATATATGACATAATAATGCTACTGGAGATATATATATTTATATATATATTTACTTACTTATATTTTATTCACTTAGTTTTGTTCAATATGTTATGAAAACGAAAAAAACATTTATGCGTACGTACAGACTACCGTCTTCATAAATGGTGTTTTGTATTTCATATATAAGTCTATTATACATATATATATATTCTAAATATATATGATATATAAATCATATTTTATATTATATAATTATTTAAATCATTTTCCAAGTAATACAATCATGAGTAACAAGTTAATACACGTTCGATAAAGAAAGCGATTATAAACCGAAATGTTGATTTAACATGGAAATTACGATTAAATGGGTTGTATAAAGTCATAAATAAATAATGTATGATATCATAAATATTAATATGGTTCTGATATAATTTATTAACATACTACGGTCTTTATACATCAGGATAAATGTACCATCGACTAATGTAATATGCAAGGTAAGGCGTTTTTGTCTCACTCCGTATTCTCGTGAGATTCATTCCATATTGAAACTATTACCTTTTCTGTGGTGTATGTACTAGCCATAATTTTATTCTTTTTTTTAATACACTTTAATTTATGTGTACTTACATATTCATTGTTTGATACCTCTTTCATGGGGTGTATGTTTCGTAAGTTAGCAAATTTGTAAGGGTTAATTTCACAATCTCTTTATTCTCTGCGATTGTTTTTACACAATTTTCTACTGGGATATATTTATAATCAATGTCCATATTTCATGAAATATTTTTAAAAGGGATTCATTTAAGGGTCTTTTTTTACTAATACACAATTTCAGAGGTTTTATATATTTATTCTTCTAAATCATTCTCATTAATTTCCATGTCTTCAAAATGGTTTTTAAGGATTTATCTATATAGACATGAATGCCTTTAAAATATTAATTCCTTTAAAAAGTGTCAAAGTGGTATGGGACACTTTGATTCAAAAATTTCTTGAAATGTATTCCTTTCTAAATTTTTTGACTTTTAAATGTTTTCATAAAAAGGGATATTTCTCTCAAAGAGTTTTGAAAATCATTTTCATCTATGTATCAATCCATTAATGGATTTTAAACTTGATTTTAAGTTGATTTATTGTAATACAAATCTTTCATATGGTATTGAAGGTTTTTTGAAATTTTTGGCTGTGGATGTGTTATTTTTATACCATTCATGGTTTATGGGTAAATTATTGACATTTCGTATACAAGTTTTAATATGAATGTTTATGTTATGTTTGAACCTTTTCATATGAGTAATGAATTGTACTTTGTAAGTGATGGGTAGAGCCTGTTATAGCGCCTAGATGCATCGGTAGGTCTCATGATACAAACTAGAGTCTTGGCACAAGGCCTTGACAAAATTGTATTTGTAGTCTTGGCACAAGGCCTTGACTATGTGGTTATGATAGTCTGGTATTATGCATTCCATCAATATGAATGTCGTTAGTGATATTGAATGTGATTATCTAACTACTAAAATATCCATGTGGATATGTAAATGGAATTAATTCCTTTTATTTTTTCCACATAATGATGAAGTTAAAGTTTAAATGGTTTTTGTTTTAGTTATACATTGCTTAAAATGATTATGCTTATTTATGTAAGTTTCCGCTGTATTTTATCCTTACTGAGCATCTGAGCTCACCCATTTCTATGTTTTATTTTTCCCAGGATTTCAAGATGTGTATTGTGATTGATACGTAGGGTTAAGATAAGGGAATAATGGAATTCATAAATAATTATCTATGTTGTTTTGATTATTATAAAGTGTAATGTAAAATTCATGTATGTAATCTATTTTCCAAGATTGCTAAACTGATCAGTCCTTCAGGACTTGATTCCTTGTAATCATGCCAATGTATTAAAATAATTCACCAACATTGGGTAACTAGGGTTGGGGAATTATTTTTGGTATCAGTGGAAGTTTAGAAATAACATTGGAATCTAGATTTAGATAAACTCTAATTAGAGCACATAGACCTAAGATAGGCTTTTAGGATTAGTATAGAAGAAATTCCTTGAATTTGGGTAATGTAGATATTTTTTGAGATTTCCAAACAAATACATCCCTATCTGGATACGAGCACCTAGAGGAGGCTCTGGAACAGATGTACCTAGGGGTAAAACCTGAAAGCACTACTTTGAGCTAGACTTGAACGGGAACCGGTGCACGACAATGAGCCTTGATGCACTCTTGGTTACAACACTCCCGGAGGATATTCTTAGGATATTTTTCATTTTCATTACCAATCATTATGAAGGTTTTATGAGTATATACTTCCTCAATGAAAACATCATTATGATTATGGATTATGTCCATAAACCGTTCAATTTACGTTAGGTATTTTACAAGTTTTGAATTATTGCAATTCATAAACTGACCTAATTCATGCTATTCAATAGAAATGGAACCTAGTAGAAGAAATGTGAATTCCAGAAATACATATGATCCATAGAGTAAGAAGGATCATATCTTTCATGGTATTAAGCAATTGTTTAGAATATTAATAGTCTCCCATGTATTCTAAACATATGAATAAATAATATCATGTGTTCATAATATAAGAAAATAATTCATTGAGTCCTATAGCTTTGAACGGAAGCATGAGAAGAAAATAATGGAAGAGAGAAAGTTGGATAAAGGGAAGATGGAAAAGAAGATTTTTCCAATATGTGATGACTGTGGGAAGAAACACACTGGAACTTGCCCGAAGGGAATGAGATTTTTTTTATAAGTGTGGAGAAAAAGGACACCATGTACGTGACTACAAGGTTAAGAAAAAGGTTTTAGATGTACAATTATTCTTCTGCAAGGAGTTGTGACAATATTCGAACCAATTTCCAAATCATCAGAGTATGACCCAAATAATGCTATTGGATAATAATCAAGTTATGATACCAACACAGATGAGGAGGAATTATTAGAGTTTTTATGTTGTTATTAGAGAATTATGTCGTTTGAGTGTTGTATCAACAATGTAATGGTTATAATAATTATGGAGTATATAAGGATTGTACTGCAGTACTATTTCATTAAGGACTTGGGATTGAGTGGAACCAAGAAAAGTGACTCAATAAAATGTTAAATTTTTGGAAAATATGTGGTTAAAAGAATGATAAACTATAATATGGTTATGATACCGCTGTTGTGATTTATGAATAATACATGAATGATTTGGAGAAATTATATTGGATATTCATAACTACCTGAAAACTAAATAATGATTTATATATTCCATCATTGTTGTAGTTTAAAACATTTTTGGATAAAATGAATATATCCAGTATTCTATAAAGAATAAGGGATCATGAATGTAATCAATAAGGTTTTATGGTAATTCAGGATGTTGTGTTGTTTTAAAAGAATACACGATGAAGTTGTTCACATGTTATTACATGGAAAAATGATCTTCATTGTGTTTACCATACTTATAAATTTTGGACTGTGAGTTCGGACAGATGTATTATGGATAATTCTAGTATGAGATTATTTTTGGGATGCCATAAAAGGACAACCCGGAGGTCGAGCGTCAACCCATCGTGTCTGGAAAGTCCACAAGACTTGAACCCTCAACCGAAGGGAGAGAAGGTTGTATCACCTACAACTGGTCCACGTGATGTCCTGGATTGAATAATTTTTCTTTTTTAAAAAAATCTGGTACATGATTTATAAATTCAATTTTTTAACCCAATATGAATAGGATAAATAGAATATTATTTTTATGTTCTATTATCATTTATAGTGAAAGATGAGTTTGTCCTAGAAATTAGTTAAAGGATGGGACTCTACATGTCAAGTAAATATTTTTATTCTTCTCTTATTCTATGAAGAAATTAATTCTTATACTTTAGTGAAGGGATTTAAAACAAAAAATCTGTTATCCTAATACCATATGTTTTGTTGAACCGATGATATTTTAAATCATCATATATTGATGAATTTAAGGCCCTCAATTTTACACTTGTTTTTGATTGATGTCCTCAATCTCTAATAATAAATATTTACATTTTTCTCCAATTATATGTTTATAATTACCACCAATGTTCTCCTATTAGAGATCCTAATTTGGTGGTGACCCTTTCATTTATCTTTTCCACTTATTAAGACTAAATTTTATTAACCTAATTTGCGATGTGGGTTTTCCCAAAGGTATTTTCTATTTTCGACCTTTTATTTTTGAAAAATAATTTCAATTTGTGAGCACATAATTTATTGAAGGAGGTAAGAATATAACACCACAAGATTTAATAGTACGTTATTTCTTCAATGTAATTCAATAACTTTCACTACACGCAGCACTGAGTTTTAGCGCACCATGACTTACCAAATTAGTCGTTCAAAAGTCGTTATGAATAGTATTAACTGAATTTTGAACATTATATAATCCTTAAAATTTTATAATCCATATTATATGTATCTTAGGCATAAGTTAAAAACAAATACATTTTTTCATATAAGAGAAGTATTTTTCAAAAATTGAAATTTTATCGTCTTTTAATAGCGAAGCATTTTTAAATACATTATTTGAAAATTTTATATATTCAACTTGAAAAAAATAAACTTCATTTTTAGAATCGGGGCATAAGAATTTAGTTTCAATAATGTTTTGGTGTTTTTCTGATAACTTTCATATTTGGGTGAATAGTGAAAATACTATATTTTAACTAAAAACAATTTTTTTAATCAAAATAATTTATAGTTTTAATTTATACATTTTAATTGTTTGGAAGTATAGATAGATTATATTTTTACCATTTAATCCAATGATGGTCATTGTAAGTAATTTAACATTGAAATTGGATATAAACAAGTGTCAAGTTTTTGATAGTTATTATTGCTTAAAAATACGCCTTTTGGTTTTGACAACTGTAATTAATTTTAAATTAATAAATGAAACATTTATGTTTTAAATTTTTTAAAATATACTTCATTATTGATTTCTGAATATCAAAATTAGATTTGGGTTAATATTTGGTATTTTTCTGAAAACGTTTAATTTTTTTTTGAATAGTGAAAAACACTGAGTTAATGTTTTAAACCAATTTTTTTTAAATAATTATTTATTTTTTTTAAATTTATTTTAGGTCAATATAGATACATAATCCCTATATATGTTCAATGTAATTCATTAGAGTTAGTTTATAGTAATTTTTGATATATAAAAATTTAATGAACATTTCACAGTCTTTTACCCACATCCATGGAGAATTTGTAAATTCACATAAAACATAATATTACCACTTCTGTGAGTTGAATTTATAAAATCCAAGAGATATGGTTAATATGAAGGAGTAAAATGTGGTTCAATATGAAAAAATTATTTTTGGTGAATAGTAACTTTTTTCTTTTATTTTCCACTATTAGAAGTAAATAGGGTAATTAAGGGTAAAAATTATATTATTATTACCCTAAAAAATGTCATAATTATATTAGATAAATGTAATTAGACAAAAACCACATTAAAATTAAAATATTACCCTTTAGTTCTACTTGAATTATATTAAGAAATTTATTATTATTTAATTTAAATAAGAGTTATAAGTGTTAAATTCAATATTTATTAACTAAACCATTTTTTATATTGGGTTATACATAAGATAAATTCGAAAATAAATATTCATTAGAAGGATAAAACTATTTTCTACATAATGGAATTTTATTTATAATTTTTATACGTTAAATAAATTTACTTATTTATGACACATTATTGATGAAATAATTACCTTATTAATGAAAGAATCAAATAAATGGTATTATAAATATTAAAAGAAATGTAATTTCAACGTTTTTATGACATCCATGAATTTTCATGGTGCCTATGACATGTTAGGTATAATTCAATGTATCTTGTTTGATGTAATCAGTTTGTTATTAATTTCACAGAAACAAAATACCAAGTACTATCAAAATTGACATAAGTTAATATTTTAAACAAATACTATATTATTGGTTGATATAATATTCCTAAAAATGTAAGGATCAGACAAAGGGCTTAAATAATATTATATATGTCATTAATGAGCCACTTGAGGTTATATTGGTAGTTTAGAGTATGTTTAATAACCATATATAGTAATAATACTAGAAGACACGGTAAAAGTTAAACTATTTAACTAACAGTTAAATCTAAATGATAATGTTTTAATGGTAACCTAAACTTGTATAAAACTTATTGGTTGAGAGGATTTAGACCCATAACCACCTAGGATCGTAATAATTTCATTTGTAACCATTATAAACCGAATATTATTGTATAATAAATTAATATTTTAATCTTTTCCTAAAGTGACCCTCACCCCTCTTATAAGAGGGCACTTCCCCTTCTATACAAATCACACCTCCAAAGCCATTTTAATCGGCCAAACCATGTCCATATAACCTCCCAATTTTCCTCACTTCAACATAGAGGCCTTAGTTTGATCAGAAAGCCAACCTAAGGATCGATTTTGATCAATTCAAAAGGTAGATCCCAAAGAAGATGTAATGATTTCACCACCCTCATTCAAGTTCCTTTCTTATTCCACTCCTTAATTATTTGTTATTTCCATTATAAAATAAAAAATCTAGTATATTCTATATAATGTGATGTTATTATAAATATTGAACAACTATATTAATTATTCTATCTATCTTATGAATGATAATGTCACCATGTGTGCGTACGTGCGGCTTACCGTCTGCACGTCGTGGTGAAATTTGTTATTCAACAATATGTTATTTGGATGGATATTATGATGAGTAATATGTATACAAATAATTAAAATTACATGATAATGTCTCTGTAAAATTAATATACTATCTACTTCCACACCTTTAAGGAAATTATATTGTCACCTGTGCATACGTACAAATTATCGTCTCCACAACGCGAGGAGATTTATTAACACATTCACCATTCATCGAGGATTATAAAAATATATATTACTAATATTTTTGTAATATATTACATAATAATTCTACTGGAGATATATATATTTATATATATATGTACTTACAAATATTTTATTCACTTAGTTCTGTTCAATAAGTTATAAAAATGGAAACACCGTTTATGCGTACGTGTGGACTATAGTCTTCAGAAACAGTGTTTTCCATTTCAGATATATATCTATTATAAATATTTATATTCTAAATATATATTATATATAAATCATATTTTATATTGTGGAATTATTTAAATCATAATCTATGTGATACAATCAAGGGTAACAAGCTAAAACACGTACGATAAAGAAAGCGATAATAACCCAAAATGTAGATTTAACATGGAAATTATGATTAAATGGGTAGTATAAAGTCATAAATGAATATTGTATGATATCATAAATATTAATATGGTTTTAATATAATTTAATAACATACTACGGTCTTTATATAGGATGTTATATGTACCCTCGACTAAAGTAATATGCAAGGTAAGGGGTTTTCATCTCACTCATTATTCCCGTGAGATTCATGCCATATTTCCAATATTACCTTTTTTGTGGTGTATGTACTGGCCATAGTTGTATTGATTATGTAATAGACTTTAATTTATGTGTATTTACATATTCATTTTATGATAACTCTATCATGGGGTGTGTTTTTCTTAATTTACCAAATTGGTAAGGGTTAATTTCACAATCTCTTTATTGTCCGAGGTTGTTTTTAAACAATTTTCTACTGGGAAATATTTATTATCCATGTACATGTTTTAGGTAAGAATTTATAAAGGGATTATTTTAAGGGAATTTTTTTACTAAAATATCATTTCAAATGTTTTATATATTTATACTTCTAAATCATTCTCATTGATTTCCATTTCTTAAAAATGGTTTGTAATGATTTATTTATATGGACGTGAATGTTTTTAAAATATTAATTCCTTTCAAAAGCATCAAAGTGGTATGGGAAACTTTTATTAAAAAATTTCTAGAAATGTCTTCCTTTCTAAATTTTTTGACTTTTAAATGGTTTCATGAAAAAGGGATATTTCTTTCAAAGAGTTTTACAAATAATTTTCATCTATGTTAATATCCTTCAATAGAATTTAAACTTATTTTGAAGTTTCTTTATTATGATAAAAATCATCCATATTTTATTGAAGGTTTTTTGGATTGTTTGATAGTGGATGTGTTATTTTTATACCATTCTTGGTTTATAGGTAAAGTGTTGACATTTCATATGCCAGTTTTAATACGAATGTTTATGTTATGATTAAACCTTTTCATATGAGGAATGCATTTTACATAGTAAGTGACAGGTGGAGACCACTATAGATCATCGATGCATCGGTAGGTCTCATGAGACAAACTAGTGTCTTGACACAAGGCCTTGACAAAATCTTAATTTGTCTTGGAACAAGGACTTCACTATGTGGTTATGATATTCTGGCATTATAATTAAATCAATATAAAAGTGGTTAGTGATATTGCATTTGATTATTCGACTAGTAGAATATCCATGTGGATAAGTAAATGGAATTACTTCATTTTATTTTTTCCATATTATGCTGAAGATGAAGTTTAAAAGTATTTTGTTTCAGTTATACATTGCCTTAAATGTTTATGTGTATTTATTAAAGTTTTCATTGTATTGTTATCCTTATTGTGCATCTAATCTCACCCCTTTCTATGTTTTATTTTTCATATGATTTCAAGAAGTGTATTGTGATTGATATGCAATGTTAAGACAAAGGAATAATGGAATTTAGAAAGGATTATTTATGTTGTTTTGTATGTTATAAAGTGTAACGTAACATTCATGTATGTAATCTATTCTCCAAGACTGCTAATCCAACTGGTCCTTCAAGACATGATTCCTTGTAATTATGCCAATGTATTAAAATAATGCACCGACTCAGGGTAACTGGTGTCGAGGCATTATAATGGGAAAGTATTTAAACAATTATCATGATGTATTTCCCAAACCACCACTATTTCATTATGGTTCAATGCATTGAATGATGGTTATGAACTCAGTCACAACTACCTCAAATGTACCAACAAGGATATGAAAATGAAAACTGAGTTCCTGACAAAATGATCAACCTGGATAAGATACCACTTTGTGAGGAACCAGCACGGGTTCCCTAGTAACTGTAGATTCAATCTAGTCCTATATAGGCTCAAAAAGACTTCCTAATCCACATGGGTTAGAGACTATCACTATGAATAATTAAAAATAATTGTGGGAATGATTTTTTTCAATTTACATTATAGAAAAATACATGAAAATATATCAAACATGATAAAATCTACTGGGAGAAGTGTATTAGCAGACGAATAGGAAAATACCATATATACTATAGAAATGAAATATAAAACTAAAAATGGATCTCATGCATTAATGTATGATAGTTTCATAGTACACAGATCAATATCTATAACCACATCTAATTAGCTCTTTACCCTTACATGAATCTAAATGAAGATAATCTACAAATAACTGAAGGAACATGTGTGATGTGAGATAAAAGAACATTATGTTCTCACCAAGAACTAGATAATAATATTCTGACATTATTTAATAAAATAAATATATTTCAATTTTCAAATAAACATGTTTGGAATTTCAATATAATTTTAATTAAATTATGATTTAAATTTAAAAATATGGAATAAATTTCAACAGATGGATATAAATAAAACAAATGTATTAAATTTTCACTTTTATACAATATAGTACATGTAAATCCAATGTTACATAAAATAGATTATAGTAATTTTAAAAAATTTATATGTCATATATAAACATAAAAGAAACATGGACATCTTCTATGATTCATTATACTTTCATGTAATACGATCCTCACACACTAATGTGATAAAAATGATAATGTGTACATATTTCCCTCCACCCAAGAAATAGTGGACTTAGCTATGTACCACTACAAATTAGATGTGAAAAAAGTTTTTTTAGTGTTTTAAAACATCAATATGGGGCCATGTCATTCTTATCAATATAGGTTTGTCAAAAACAACTCATTAACTATCATAGAATTTATGTGCTTTTGTACAAATCAGTGGTGAGATACTTATTTTAACAACCCATAAAAACTCAATTAAATCACATTCTCTCATTTCAAAAATTTCTATTTTCCATTTTAAAAACAAAATATGATACTAATAAAAATGGTGATTTTCAAAGATAAAACACAATGGTTTCTATCAAAACCATTTCAATCACTCTTCTTGAATAAGAATTTGAAATAAATGTTCAATTAAATTGCACAACTGAATTTACTCAAATAAAAAAAATCAATACATGTAATTTCCATCAATATCACAATTTAAAATCAAAATATTAATTCTTTGAAATTTTCCATCAATTTCAAAATAACATCCCAATTCAATGGAATTACGGGTTTTCATGATATCATGGAGAAAAATCAATTTCCAAGAAACTATATTCATTTTCATTGGGTTTTTTAAACAATCAATTAAACTAAATTTCATTTATAATATCAATTGAATTTAAATCATGAACATAATATAAATACAACAATACAGGGATTATAAAAATTCATCATTATAAAAGAACCACATTATTAGGGATCATGGGATCTCAAATCACCATACCATAGTCGGGAATATCGATTGATGAATGATGATAATAGCAAATCCAGAATGATGAATATTTTTATAAATAAAAAATTGGGTATTATATCCACAAATCATCATGGGGATATATAAAACCCTATAAAGGAAATATAGAAATAAATAGACCGAAACAGTAAGAGGAAACCAATCAGGTTGATATCAAACATTTATATACAAGCTTCGATCTACTTCTGAGAGGGTGTAGAGGGGAAAAAATAACCACATGGATTTTCCAGAGGAAGAAAAAATTATTGGGGTTCATTCTAGGTCCGTTGGGTACATAATTGGGATGTATTGGTATATAAGAATTAAATTTTAAGATTAACTAAAGTCTATGAATTATTTTTTGGTTATAGCTCATGGTTTTACCAAGCCATATGACGTGGAAGTCCACCTATTTTAAATGGGATGCATAGTTTCCCATATTCTTGTGCCTAATTTTTCAAATCGAGCACATGTAGTGAAAAACCCCATCTAATATTAAATATGTTGATGTTACTAATACCTTTTAGGAAATGATTTAAATGTTCCATATATATATAATTTCTATAAATGAGTTATGATTAATGTCATTGTATTTTTGAAACCCATTTTTCATTCTTGGTTTATACGTATATGAAATTAATTTCTCATTTATGGGTTATTCTTTTGATGAAATGATTATAAATCTTGTCCCTTTCCATAGGTTATGATATATTACATGTTTATGATAAGTATTTCAGTTTATGGGTTATGATATGTTCATTTATGATCTCATGGAACATATATGAATGATTTCATTATATACGGGGTGGGACATATATCTCCCTCCAATGAATTGGGTAAAAATTTATATCTAATGTGATAGACATGGATTTAACAAGGGTTTACTCATTTAAATAATAAATAAAGGTAATGTGGATTTACTTGGTTTAGTAAATCATGTATGGAATGAGGGTTTAATCAGTTCAGTAATATAGGAATAGAAAGAGGGTTTACTCTGTTTGGTAATACATGGAAGGAATTAGGGTTTACTCGGTTCAGTAAGAAATGGTTTGAATGAGATTTCACATTACTCAGTAATACATGTATTGAATGGGGTTTCACCCACATCAATAAAGGACTTTTTCACTATGATGGTATTGAGAGTGATTCCTTGGCTAGAATGGAAATCATATGATATGCTTTTGTGTTTTCCACAATTCCATATTTTACTATTATGTTATGATTTCATGGATTATGTAAATCACTTTTATTTGATTCATATTTTTATCAACTTCTATTTTTTTCTATGTTTCATGAGTATGATCTTTTATATATAGGATTTGATCTTATATTTTAATGATCATGTTCTCATCCCCTTATTCTCATGTTAATTCTTTAATTTCACCCTTGTTTACCCTCACAGAGCATTTTATTTCACCACTTTTTATTTTTCCATCCCCAGGTTTCGAAGATTTTTATTAAGTTATATGTTTCAAGGAAGGGTTATAGTGACTAAGAACCTAGTGAGAGATAATTAACCTATCATATGAACAAGTTTTTATGATTCATCATTTCCAAAGGCACTATACCAACAACAATCTTTGGGAATCTGTTTTTATAATTTTAATGTATTCTGAAAATGTTATGTAATGAGTCTATTTTGTAAATAGAGGTTCAATATAGTTGTTATCATAGAAAATGTTTATTAAACCTTTATAATCTATGATAAGAAAACCCTATTGAGATTCTTAAGTTTATTTGTAAGGATATGTGTAAGGGTGTGTCTAAGGATAAGTATAAGAATGAGTCAACATTTAAGAAAATTTCTTAGAATTTTTGTAATGGATAGAGTGGGTCATTTCCAAGAAATACATGCATGTGTGGATACTATAAGTTGATGAGGCTATGAAACAAAAATTATTAAGGGTAACAACTCAGACAAGATGTTCCGAGATTGACTTAGTTTAATCTAGTGCATGAAAATTGGACTTGCATACACACCTTGTTGACACTCCAGGGGGATATTATTTTGAAATTTAATAACACTTCATAAACCATTATAAGGGATTTAGATATAAGTTATCTATAAATAAATTAGGATAAACTGAAGGGGACATATATTATGGAAGGTTTCCTGATTTAGTAATCTTATAAATAATTGTTTTTAATGCATATGTGGTTTTCTACTATGCTAAGTAATGCTCATAATATGCTTCTGGTTTTAGTCAATTGAGGGAACTAGATGGAACTGGATTAGTGTTTAATGTGATGCATGATGTTAGAATGAGCAATGAAGTGGGTTTATTTGAGGAGTGAAATATGTTTTCATCATTCCAAACCATTTTTCACAGAACATTATTAACAGTGTTTACCATAACCAACATTAGGGCTCACCATAGAAGAGAATGAAGGAGTTAACTGAGATTTTTGTTGATGGGGACTATGGTGAAAAGAAATTTGTATCCATTTGTGTCTGGAATGTGGATAGAATCACTTAAGTGAATATCTATGTAGAACAAGAATTTATTTTGACAGTGTAAATGAAGGACAGAAAGCAACTTACTGCAAGGAAAAAACAAATAGTTCAATTTACTGAATGGATGGTAATTTTGGACTAACTAAGTAATCATCAATGGTTATGTGTTTTATGTGTGGAATAAATAGTTATTATGTAAATCAATGTCCCAATATAAATGTTATTAAATATAGTCAACAAGGTGTTGTGATTAATGGTTAAATTTTTTATGACATAGTGACTACAGATAAAATGTTAATGAAATGATGTATTATTATTAATGGACTAAGGATGATGTAATCGAGGTATTTATGTATTCGTCTTCCAGAATAATTAATGTAGAATTATGTGAGGATTGTTGAGTTTATTTTTTTTAATTATTTACAGTAATATGATGACTGTTATTGATTCAATAGAAAGGTTATCTCATGAATGTTAACAATTTGAGTAAGGGGAGGTAACCCTTTTGAGGTTATTTATGTTAAGATATTTTTGTATGGATAAATATATGTGGAATAGGAAAAAGTGAATTAGATACTATTGATTACCATGGAAATAAGTAAGGATATATTTATAGGTGATATATGTAACCACTGATGAAGTTTATATCATTTTTGGATTGCAGTTGTAAATCCAATATACATGGAATAAGGAAGTATGTTTTTTTCCAAAATAAGTTATGGTAATTCTGGTTGTTACCATGTTTTAATGGAATATACAATAAGGGTATTCACATTTTTGGAATGTTATAACCCATAGATAAATTTTGATACATGGGAATCAATGATAATCTGATTGTGTTACACTCTTTCTAATGTTTTGGATTTTAATATTTCTGATAGGTTATAAGGTTATCCATTCAAGAAAAATTTATTTTAAACATCAGAGTTATTATTTTTTCATATTATTTTAGTTGAAAAACATGGTTAAATGGATAATCATTTATTAGCCTTATAAAATGTATGCACATATTACATAATATATTATTGTGGTTTTAAAAATGGATGACATCTATGTTGGGTGACAATCAATATTGTTCGGTCTTGAACCCCTGAGAAAAGGAGAATAAGGGTTTCATTCCAACTACTATCCTACACAATATCTTATTTAATGTGTATTTATGTCAATTAGTAAATATATTTGATGAACTATTGGTGTTAGCTTTTATTTTTATTAATTAATACATATTTTTTTAGAGACTAAATGTTATACTTTTTATTCTTTATGTGCCTTAAGATCCATTAAAATAATATTTTAGATGTTTATTCATCAATGATAATTTCAAAAATTCATTCCATGAGGTAAGGTATGTATTATAAAATTTTAAAAGCACAAACTATTACTGAAATGCGGATTATGGAAATTTTTCATGAATTACTCAACATTCTGAAAGTGATCTAAATAATATTCTCATAATACATTAATTTCAATTAAACTGATGGACATTTAAATCATCACAGATTTAGGAAATTGATGCCTTCAACATTCTGTTGATCATTCAATTTTTTTATGACCTCAATGACACCTTATAAATATTTATGCTTTTACTCCATGTCGAATTTTCACTCCCAACATATGCTCTCATATTTGGAATCCTATTTATAACTAACATTTGGTAACTATTATGGTTCCAAATATCTATTTTAAGGGATGTTTTAGTTTGAATTAATGGGATGTTGGTTTCTATGAATAAAAAATTCATGTATTAAACTCTTCATAAGCCATATGAATTAGGAGGGTGACATTCATTTAAGGGGGGTATAATGTAACACCCCATAATGTTGATAATTATTTTTATTCTCAAATTAATATTACATTTCTATATTTTTTCTTTAAAATGGAACATGAAATAAAATATTATATATATTATTTATTAAAACACTAATTCAATCATTATGTTCACATGCAATACCAACATGGCTTGTGCCACACACAGTACTATCTTGGCTTGTGCTATAAGAAACACTGACTTTGTGTTTGATGCATGCAACAGTGAGTAAATACTAAACATATATATTTATTTATTTAAATAATGTAATTATAACCTAGAAGATAAATATAGTATTATTTATATTAACAAATATATTTCAATTATTTTTTATAATTTATTTCCATAAAAAATCATATTGATAATGAAAGATAATATTCTTGGAAAAGTCAATTTGTGATAAAAATATTTTTTCTTGATTGAATCGAATTTACTAATAAAATTTAATTTTAGAAACATTTATAAATTTAATTTGATTATATAACCATCATTAATAAATTCAAAAAATCAATATTATATTAGGGTGAATTTTTGGTATTTTTTCGGGAAACGTCATTTTTTTGTGAATAGTGAAAAATTCTACTGTACAGATAAGAACAAAATATTTTTCTAATTATGTATTAATGATAAATGATATTATAAATTAATTATAAGGTCTTATTAGATGAATATTAAAAATATTAATATTGTTTAATTGATTAGAATAAATTTTACATTGAAACAGAATATAAAATCTTAACAATCATTGAACATTTTCTACTTTAAAACCCAGTTATTACGTCCCGTCTGTGGGATGAGCACTCATATAAATTTTGGGGATTCTAATATTGAAATTTCAAAAATCCACATTAAACCAATTTATTATGTATAAATTTTATATTCTAATAAGTCCAAGTTAATTTTGGACATCAATGATCAGTAAAGGTGACTAAAATTAATCACAACAGTTAAGACCAAATTAAGCTTAATTAACAAATGAACCTTCAAATTAAGGTCCCGAAAGACCTAGAAACATGTACAATACCAATTTAATGTCTTCAGTTTGTACATAAACCTTCTATAATTTATTTTTTATTGTTTTGAAAGTCTTTTTTTGGTAAGAACACGTGCACAACTAATTTATTTTAAAAATTCCATTTGAGTCCTTTTCATTCAAATTAAAATAAATGCATATCTACCAATTCCCCATACCTCAAAATCCTATTAATATAGTCAAATAACTACCCAAATTTACTCCCAACAATACTCTTTTAGAATTTTATGACTACCTTGGGTGATAAACAATCTCAAGGAATCCTTTTTGCACAAAGCAAAATTAGTTACCCGATTAAGAGGTAACGTCATCTCTCAATGTCATTTCCTTTATTTCCTATATCCACCCACTGAAATCACATTATTCCATTATTGTGTGACAAAACAGTAACCTATATATAATAGGATATTGTTATGAAATTTTCAGACCTTCACTTACACAAACCTCTATCAAATGGATGTTGAACATATTGTTTCTGTGAACATTGAACTACTGCGTAATGAAATGTTGATTGTTCATTTATCCTTTTCCACCAATCCCGGTTTTCATTATGACAGAAAATTTATTAATATATTTATTATATTATATTAAATATTTCATTATTCTTATTTATTACTTTTATAACACACGTATTTTTACCTTCCATTTGGTGTTAATACAATAATCTCTTTTGAGGAAGTGTTGACTACCACCCCCTAAAAATGATGTGATTCATTCACACAAAACATATAATGTATTAAGTATATATTTAATGAAATAATATGATTTATATGATATATTTATGCTACTATAATTATAAATATATATGTATACAAATGTAAATTACATTTTTTTTCTTTCAATACGACAATAAAGAAAGAAAATTGTGTACTCCATTATGTACAGAATTATTCTATAGTTATAATATAATTATAATGTATATAAATGAAATTTATATCATATTATAAATTTTCAAATAATTATATAATTATAAAGATAAACAATATAACAAATTTTGAAGTATGGATGGAAAAAGTGAATATTACCTGAAGTGAAACCTAAACATAGGATCGTTAAGAACCAGTAATACATTGTTATAATAAACAATATATAGTAATAGATGTATGTATATCCATCATTAAATATTTATAATAAATTTATATTTATTATATAGGATGTATGTATGAGTGTGTATATTTTTAAGACACATGGTTGGGAGATTTTTATCTAACTTTTAATTTCTGTGAGCTACAAGCAATGTTCACTACTCTTTTCTTTTTTTTGGTGTATGTAATACCCATGAATTTATCCTATGTATCTTGTGTTTAATTTTTTATGTTATAATTCCCATCTTATGATCCTTATTTCATGGGTTTTTGTGTCAAATTTGAACAAATTTTTAAAAATGCCTTTGTCTCAATTTTCCTTTTTGAGAATCATGTTTTTCCATGCATCTAAAATATTTTTTTCTCTAAATATACATCCATTTTACATAAAATATAATTAATATAAGTATTTTTATGTTATTATATGGTTAATGTAATTCCAATTCCTTACATAAAGATCATGACCCATAGATATCATGCTATAAGCATGTTATTATATGCTTATGGTTCCTTTGATTAAATATTATTATATTTATCTCAATAATATTAATGAGATTCGGTATCATTTTTTATTTCATGATATTCTCATGTATTGGTACCATTTTCTACTCTCTTTTTTTAAAAGTAATAGTTAAGAAACTATTTTAGGAAATCCTGAATTTACCCTCTCTTCATTCGGAAATATATGTTTTCTAAAAAGTGTTTCCAGGATTATTATACCATTCCCCTATAATATGTAAAATGCATTTTTACAGTTCTATATTTTACATATCTCTTAAAGGTAATCTCTGTGTTCCTTTCAGAACAAGGAACTTTTCTATCCTTTTTACTAGGAAAAAATAAATGTTCTTTTGACCTATTATATCATGTATTGATTTAACCTCCATCATTTCAACAAATAACCCTTTGAATTGAAATTTTTTTTAATATTTAATAATTTTTTTAATTTTAATTTTCAAGTTTTTTTTTTTCAAAACAGTTTAAAATGTCTATTATATTATTTCATAGAAAATAAATTTCAAAATGTTTTGAAGCCCTATTTAAAAGTTTTAAAATTATTTTCAAATTAATGGCTTTCAAAACATTTTCAATATTTATTTAAATGTTTTCAATAAAAATGGTTCTCAAAACATCTTGCAGACTGTTTTAGATTTTTTCATGCAAATTCATTTCAAATTTTTTTTCTATCTTTCATTATATGTTTTCCATGTATTTTCAATTATATGGTTTAAAAAAAATATTTCATTATTTCATTAAAATCGTTTATTTTTTTCAATGAAAATGGGTTTAAAAAGGTTTAGAATCTTATTTTATATGTTTTCAGAGAAAAATGTTTTCCAAATTAGTTCATGTCTTCTATATATGTTTTAGGGTATTTTCTTAGAAAATGATTATCAAATGGTTTTTTTATTTAAAATGATTTTTCAATCATGAGTGTTTATTTTTTTCAAGAATTTATTTTATAGGATGTTTCAAAATTATTTTCCATCTAAGATAAATTTTATTGATGTCACTCATATATTGTTAGACATCATCTAATGTTTTTATATATATCATTTCTATGAATGTGTTATGATTAATTCCATGGTCTTTATGAAGCACATTTCTCCATATTGGTTTATACATATATGAAATTTGTTTCCCTTTTACGGGTTATTCATTTCATGAAATTATTATAATACCAATCATTATCCATAGGTTGTGAAATTTTTACATTTTTATGATACCCATTTCATTTCATGTGTTATGTTATGTTAATTTATGATCAAGAGTCACATGTATGTTTGATTTCATTATATAAATTGTGAGACCTACATTGGGATCCAATTTTTTGTGTAAATATTTATATCTAATGAGATAGACATGTATGGAATGAGGGTTTACTCGGTTTAGTAATACAGTGTTGGATTCAGGGATTACTCGGTTAAGTAATATAGGACTGGAAAAATGGTTTATTTTGTTCATTAATACTGGTATGGAATGATGGTTTACTCTATATAGTAACACATGGATGGAATTAGGGTTAAATCGGTTCAGAAATACAGTGATGGAACGAGGGTTCACTTAGTTTAGTAATATAGGGATGGGAGGTGGGTTCACCCAATGTAGTAATTGTTGGAAAAACAATCCCTCAAGGTATCATTGAATCATTTTTGAGGTGATTGTGTTTGTTGAAAAAGTGGACCTCCATGATGTGTTTATTGACAGAATAGACCATAATGAACAATGTTTTGACAAAGGGGGTTTACATGGTGATTTTTCAATTTCCATAGATATTGTCGACAACCTATGTTGAAATATAAAGATGACAATGGAAGAGACGATATGAAGGTGGTAAAAAAAGAACAGATGTAAGCAGGCTTGGAAACATGATTGCAAGTAATGTTTCAGGATAATAATGTTGAAAATTGGAAACGACATGTTGCTCGCAAAATATTTGTAGACGAGTGTGAAATATGAGTTTGCGTGAAAGAAACATGTGAGCCCAATGCGACGACAAATAGGGTTTTGCGCACTCGAAGATGAACTTGCATGAAAATTTTTTAATCTTCTTTGAAAGTTTAAACTATGCCTAGAAATAAAAGGCGACTCCCCTCATTTAAAAGAGATCCACAATTAAAAAAAATTGAGCACAATATCACATAAGAATTTCGTGCAAAAAGAGTTTTGAAAAAGATTTTCAGTTGCGTGCAAGATAAGAAAGATGCATGTAAGATTTGAGTTGTGGAAAAGATTAATGATTCACAGAAAGGGTGTTTCATGACAAAAGATTAATCTTGAGTGCATAGAGATAATGTTGTGCTCAAGGCATAGAAAGGGTTGCACGAATGATTTGAGGATTCTCGGTACACCCGATGCAAAGAGAGATTATTCTACAGGTGAATGTGGGACGTCAACAGAGCAACTGTTGATAGTTAAGGATGCTGATTTCATTAGAGATAATGAAGAGACTTACAAGTCTATAAACTGTGAATGGATCATTTCAATAGCAGTGACTGATGGAAGAGGAAGAATATTATTCTTTCTAGAGGCAGAGAGCTAGTGAATGAGTGAGATAGGGTGTGCCCATTGGGAAAGCAGTGAGATGGCCCCCAACATTTTAAAGGTAGTGATCATGGGAATAGAAGTGATCTAGGACAAAAATTGTACATTGGAAGTGAGGATTAGTGGATTTTTTAATCATAACATTGTCGTTGTACGATCCTTGGACATAACCGAGTGAGGGTGAACCATGTAAAACACATGGAATCTACCTATTTTCCTTCCTGCATTGCATTCAAAGAATCATCATTATCTGATAAATAATTGATGAATAAGATCAATAGTAACATATAAGTGAAATAGTAATCCTTATAATATTGAGGTGATGATCTAGTGAGGCAAGAATAATTTTGGAATAGAATATCCATACACTGATTCACCCCACCCCTCTGTGTATTATGGACCCTTTTGGTCCTAACAGTAATGGACTTTGTCCACTAATATGGTATTTAAAGTAATGACTAGGATAATATGGAAATAAAATTATATGTTTATGTGTTCACCATGATTCCATGTATTACTCATATGTTTTTCTTTCATGGCTTATTTCCTTCACTTCATTTTTATTCATGTATTATGAACTTCTATGTTTTATCCACGATTCATGTGTATGATCTTATATATGTCGTTTATGTTCTTATATTTCCATTATCATGTTCTCGCACCCTTATTCTCATTTTTATGCTTACATATCTCCCTTTTTTCCATTAATGAGCATTTTATCTCACTAAATTTTATGTTTCCATCCCCAGGTTATGAAGATATTTATTATGTTTGATATGCCTTAGAAGGGTGCTGGTCCTAGAGAACCTAATGTGAGATAATGTATATCCCTTATGTACTAGTGTTTATGTTTCTATTTTATCAAAGGCACTATACCTATAACAATATTTGGGATTCTCCTTTTATAATTTTTATGTATTCCGAAAATATTATGTAATGTTTATGTTTTTTAAATCGTGGGTTGCTACACTATCTGCATAACATTAATATATTCCTCAATGGATGAAAATTGAGACGAAGTACCTTACCTCATGATGCTTTTTTGTTAAAAATTATTTATCCTCTTTTTAAATGGTTTTAAGAATGTTATTAATGTTTATCATAATCATATTAATGTTTTTAAAATAATATATTATCCTATAATAGTATCTTATCATATGTTCATTAATAATAATTGTTTATGAATGTTTTTTAAGTGTTAATTTCCTTATTTTCTCAGGTGTGTTTTTAAGAATGTTCTATATAATATAACAATTATATAGATCCATAATATAGAAATAACATTAATGTGATAAATATAATTTTTAAGTATAAGGTAATATTTCATAATAATTATTTCAATTTGAACATTGGTATTGAATCTGTTTTCTTTATGGAGATTGTAGTTTGAATGTATGCACAAGAAACATTATCATTTCCTTAATCTGTGAAATGGATAAGATTTAATGAGAAATTAAATTTAATTGATAAAAATAATTTCATATAAATCACATATGTTCATTAAATTTACCCTTACTACATTCAATAAAATATTTATGTGAAAAATGAACAACATTGCTTCGTGAGGCTGTAGTCTAATGTAAACACAATCATCATTATAATAATTTAAATAGATTGTAAATTTAGAATTTATATGTGAATTTCTAATCCCATGGTTATAAAAATATATTCAATTTTATATAAATAGAAATAAAATCAATAATTATTTAAAATCGTGATACACACTAATAGAAAATGAGTGGCATCGACTAGTGAGGCTACAATCCACAGTTCACAAGATTGACATTTTCATTTTCATTTTGATGGAGAAGAATATGGATATAGGTTATTACATTACAAATAACATATAAATATATTAATTAATATTATGTTATAATATTATTATGTTTTAATAAATGTTCTATGATATGGTTGAATATAAAAAATAAAAATGCTCATTTTTTCATGTTATCTCATCTTCAGACAACATCTATTGGATTTTACCAATGGAATTTTTATGATTGATTTATGATAAAAAAAGTGATATATGATATTGGGATGGTTAAATAAAGTTATTTTTTAAGGTATTTATGTATAAAAGTTAATTTGGATGTCTGAAGTTGGGAGGAGGGAGAGTGACCTTTTTAAAATAGGGGATATGACACACATTTAATTTTTTAAAAGATTTCATTAAAGAAATAATATTATCATAAAAAACCACCATAATGGTTCATTTTCTGAACTTATAGGTTTTAATGTCTAAATATGTTTATAAAATGGGGTTTTAATGGTTTTTATGTCATTTAAACCATTTTATTTTTAGTTTTACCCTCAATAATGTATTCTTTAGATTAACTAGAGTAGTTAATTTTTTTGTTTTAATGATAAAAATATAAAAAAATTATGATTACTTTATTATATATTAACATTATAATGATTATAACTATTTAATTAACAAGTTAAAAATAAAAAATATTTTATAATTCAATTTTAAATTATACCCACATACATGAGAAAAAAGTGTGTTTCTAAGGTGAAAATTATGATAAGGAAATAATGTTTCAATATAAAAAATAAATATAAAATTTTTCAAAATAAAAAATCATTAAATTTTATTTAATTCATTAATTTTTAAATTAAAAATTTTAAAAAAAATTATCCTTGAAAATATTTTAATTGAATAGGTCATATTAAATTATAATTAGTTTTATCAATATTTATCAGATAATGATAAATTTCACGAAAAAACTCAAAAAATCACCCTAAAAATATTTTGATATTATTATTTAAAAAATTAGGTAAAGTTTATAAAATATAATATATATGATTGGTAATAATTAGTATAAATATATGTTGATAATCTATATTAAATAGTATTTTAGAAAAAAATATAGTTTTGTAGAAAACAATTCATTATCATTGAAATGATTCTTATTTTATTTGTAATCAATAGATAGAAAAAGAATATCTTCATAAATCCTTGAACCCTTTAACTACCAGAATTTAGTTAGTATGATTTGTAACATCTAATTTTAGGTCTATTTTAATATATTATAATATTATATGGTTAAATTAGACTCTATGTTCTGTTCTCTATATGATATTGAAATGGTTGAATTTTTTAAAAAAGAGGTATATCACAAAATCACGAGGTATTAATTTCTTAAGTAATAATTTTTTCCATGTAATATTAACTGTCAAACATGGTGTTCCTATTTAAAAAAATGTGGGTTACACATTCTCTCCTCCTTCAATAAGATATTTTTTACTAATTATAAATGATCTTCATGGTCAATGGTTTGAAATTTTGAAAAACAATTGATGAAAAAATCAAACTGTTAGATGAATAATAAAATATACACATGTTAATAATGAAATGTGGTTAATAAGATCATTTATAATAATATACAATGGGGTTTCCGATTATTATAACATAAGTGGGAAGTGTAGATATTGTAATGTAAGAATAGAATAAATAATTAATAGAGTGACAGAGAGAAATGACCACAATAATGTGAATGGATAATATAAATTTAAGGACCTTAAAATTAATACATTCTAATTTTTAAAGACCATTTGAATCATCATATATTAATTTTACATGATAAAATAATTGTTTCTAAAAATAGTTCGTAATGCAGATGACTTTGTTAACTTTGTAAGAATATAAAAAAATATACATACTTGATATGTTTCTTTTTAATATTCAAAATTCCATCCATTTGATATTCTTGGATCATTTTATAATTCATCTCACACCTAATGAAATGAACATTAAAAAATTAATTTTAATTTATGAGTCACTAGAATTCACTTTTAATGGATAATATGATCTATAAAAGTTTTATAAGATTTTTTTATGTTTATAAATATTTTCCAAATTTTTTTAAAACATGTTATTTATTATAATACAGTAATAATATTTACTCAAGAGTGACAACATTTGTTAATGACTAATATTTATTCCTCAAATAATCTCTGTGAAAAAATGATATATTGACTAGAACATCACGTAGGAAAATGGTAGATGTTAAACCCATATCACCAATCAGTAGTCTGTTCAAACCTCATGGGCTTTTCAGTTGTGATAGATTTTCACTTAGTATACATGGTTTCCTTTTTAACAAACCATATTATTATAAATCCAAAAAAATCTTAAGGTGTAACAAAATAGAATTACTTGAGCCTCAAAAATATGATAATCCCTTAAGGATACTAATTACTTTTATATTTTTTCAAAATTAGTAAGGAATTATTCCTCAAATATTTTTTACAGAAAAACATATATTAATCAAATCTTCTTTATTTATAAAATGATATCACAATATTTCTTTCATCTGAGTGGACTCACATACAAAAAACCCATCATTGTTTGATTAATAAATTTATTTTATGATCAATATTAAACTAATAATCTCATGTTGGAATACATAAGTGTTATGTTACTGAATACTAATATGATTCTCTTTTTTCAAAAAAATACATTGATTGTTACTTATTTATAAAACAAAAAATTATTTCTAAAAATAATTCTATAAAATAATTTCTTTAATCAAAATATATATTTACTTTAACCATTTTATTTCAATATAGGTATTTCCATAGTGTATGGGTTAACCTTAAGATTTGGAAATTGACTCCAACTATTCCTAAGTGCCACACACATATTTTGATAAACTATAAATTCGGAGATATGATGAAATTTATTTCCTTCAACCATACTATTAAATTTTCATTAGAACATCATTACATTAATCCCAGTTTTTCCACAGGTAAAAAATTTTCCATTTCCATTTACACACATTCCTATGCATAACATTCCATAATTTTAACTTGATGGAAATGAATCCTTTTTTCCTCCATGGCCTACCTCACTCATGCTCTTAAATAAATATAAAATTTACTAAATTGGTGAGTCATAGATATTTTTATTGCATATAATTTTAGTCATATTTTGGAAAAATTATTTAGGAATAATAATGATATCTTATAGAAAATTTATCATCACATTTGTTTTCTCAGAGACACCAAATCATCCTTTCTTTCAATTTTAATAATATTTCTTTGGGTTCCCTCTATTTACTAAAACCAAAAAAACTAATTGGAGATAAAATAATAATTATGGGTAGTCTATATTATCAATTATAGGATGTTTAAATCGTGAAACAATCATTTAAATCTAATAAACCATTATTTTAACATAGTAGATTCATCCTAATTCTATATTCCTATCCATCATAATGGATTTTAATGAATATGTGACTTATCCAATGAACATCCCCTATGTGTGTCAAACCAAGTTCACATGAATTCCATTTCATGACCATATTGATACTCTATTAATTCCTTACATTCCCTTTTTAGATTTATTACCCCTCGTCTCACCAATGAATGAAACACATCTACATCTAGTAAATATATAGAGAAGTATTTCTATGATAAACATAATGATATATACCTTACCAAAATATTAGTATGTCATTCTATACATATCATCAATGTGTATCATAGGGTTTGTTATCCTAATACATATTTTTCAATAAACATTTTCTAATATTTCAACAAAATGTTTGATGAAATTAAATTTAATAAACCAGACTATAGTATCCAAGACAACATTTTTCATTATTACATTTATGTAATATATAATTAATCACATATTAATGGACTAGATAGTTTAATATTCTTCATAATCTTGATACATAATGATTTTAATATTATATTTATGTCTAAAAGAACAATATAATGTTTCTTATAATTTCATTATTCACACTATTATATGATTACAGATCATTAATAGTACACTTCTGGGATTCCAAGGAATTGAAAAAAAATATTGAGGAGCTAAAATTTTCATTAGGTGTTTCGTAAATCTGATGTTATCATGACTAAGGAAATAATAAAAAATATGAAATAATAAATATTTCAAGGTAAATAAATTAAAAAAAATTCCATTTAATATATAGAATGTGTATAATAATTTTATAAGGAATAATAAACATGGAATCATGAATTTGTAAACATTAATTCCATTTAATTAACATTAATATAGTTAAAATATTTGAGATCATAAATATGGAATGATAGATAATTCCACATATATTCCATTTAAATATATAAAAATTCATGATTAGATTATGGATAATCAATATGGAATGTTAAATAACTAATCTCACATTCCATTTAATCAATAAAGATGATTTTAATGCCTATAGAGAAAATTAAAATCTAAAATATCATTGATAATAATAATAACTTATTGTTGACTGAAATTATTAATTACTTGATGACATGAAATTATAAATCATGAATCCTCTTCTATTAATAATTTTCATATGCTAGTTTGAAACTTTTTTAAAAATGGTTTTTTGATAACAAACTAATTCTCCTCTAAAGAATAAAAATACATATATGGGTAATATAATTCAAGCTCCACCCATCACAACATATCGATAAAATTACTCGTACACTGAACAATATATTTAATTCATGAGCAGTGTTTCTTAACAAAAAAATATATATATTTATTACAGTCCAATTAGTTATCAATATTTATCTATATAAGAAGAATCTTTCAATGTTAAACACCAAATGTTTGAATGACACATGTTTAAAAAGTAAACATATAAATGAAAAACAATATGGATATTTATGGGACATTTAATACCAATGATCACTAGAGAGTTAAAATCTCAAGAGAATTATTATAAATTAAATAAATAAAAATAAAACTGAATCTAAGTAATTTACTTTGTCAAAATGATCCAAAAGCATCTTTATAAATAACAAGGATGGTAATAACACAACATTTTCCTAGTGGAGTGAAAATAAAATAAATGGTTTTTTCATTGATGAACTGAATTAATATAATATTATCATTAAAAAAATTATATATATATATATATATTCCATTTCATTGAGAATCATAGACTCGATATTAATGTATATGTTGATGGTACAAAATCAGGTGAACGATGGATGAACCTGTGTTTTTTCCAAACTGCAGTTTGGATAGAAATTTGAATATTTTACTGTTGGATTCTCATGAGGGGTAAAATGTTTGTTTACTCCAGTAGTTGACCTATGATAATTTTCTCTACAACTATGTTCGTCCCAAAATAGGGTGTTTACCTTAGTATAGGAGTTTGGTGGAAATCTGAGCTATTTGAATTTTAGAAGAATAATTAAAATTTAATATTATTAAATTAAATTATAAATTATTCACCTAGGTTTGTTTGGGGATAAATTATTAATGGAACTTATTATTGAGAGTATATCTCTACCGTTGATTCAGGAATGGGTAGCTTTTTCTAGGCAAGTCATAAACTTGTGTTGGGCACTAGGGCAGACACATTCCCCTTTTTATTTTTCTTTCATTCATTTTCTTGTTTTCTTTTCCTTATTCTTCTATCCTCCTACTTGTGCATGGATCTTTTGTGCTCATTATTGGCTATGTTATATTAGATAAAATTGATATTGTGAAAGAGGGAGATATGGATGGAAATAGTTGTACTATTTCGAAGCCCTTGAGGTGTAGAGTCAGCGTATGGCTTCCATGGATGGTGAAAACAACTGAAGCATCAGCGGTTTACACCTGTAGTTTAGTTGATTAAAATTTCTCTATATATTATCTTTAATAGTGTTTTTAGGTTTTTTTCCTTATATTTCTTTTTTGGGTCCTCTTGAGGCCTGATATGCTGTTTTGAGGGAGAAAACATGTGTTTTGGGCTATCCGAGAGATTTCCAATCCGGAATTCCCGGTAACACGACACATGTTCTAGGGGGAAAAACAATTTTTCTTCTGTTTTGGGGAAGAATAATTTTTCATAATTTCACATCATGTGGTGGTGTCCATGTGTCTCTCCGTTTTAAAAAAGAACACAGAATGGTGTTTTTTGAACAGTACATGTCATGTAATAGTAGTACACACCGTGTAGTGGCACATGATCATTGTCTAGGTGAAAAAGCACATGAGATGGTGTTTTATGAATAGTAATCTTTATGTACTATAACACACACACAGTGTACTTTTACATGGGAATACAACATGTACTCTAAAGTACATGCCATGTAATTTGACTAGTCTGTTTTAGTCCAAGGGTTATTCAAACCCCTGTAAGTTGCAATCTAGGGGTTCATTTTTCATGCTGGTTATGGCCACACATCCCTTACATTAAAGAAATTTTTTTTAGTCAAGGTGTTGAAAATATTATGTTTGGAACGATGCTTGGTGGTACAAAACGTCCAAAAAAATAATATTAATATTTTTTTTATTTGGTGATTATTAAATAGGATGTATCTTCTGCATCAGATGTCAGTTTGATGCACCATCAACAAAATTTTATCCCTAAATTAATGATGAAAGATTAGATACTAATTTTAGGTGATAAACCCGAAATCATGTGTGGTCTCCACTCAGGATTGTTATGGTGACGTGTAACTTTTTAACTAGTTTAACATTTTGGGCGTGTGAGTAGTCCATTATGTGTGTTTTTCATTATAGATAACAATGGGGGAGTACTCATTCATTTTATAGGCCATATAAATGATGTTATGTGCGTTATAACTAAATGGATAGGTTCTTACTCTAGTTGTCATGTTCAATTGTAACTTGAGAGCGAGGCAAGGTGTATGTGATAGGTTGGGTGTTCAGACAAACCTCGTTGAGACCTTTGATCTGAGATGAGATGGTAGATATCTCTTGTAGTCTATTCATTTGAGAAATTATCACTTTAGATATGTTACCTTCATTCCAATGAGTTTTTCATACCGGATTCTTCAAAGGATCCCATGTCTGATGCCTTTTCTCGTGTTACCTAGAGGATCCCGGGTAGGAAGCCTCTTTGTGTTGGGTTGAGGGACCCAGCGGGTGCCAGTGGTTTGACCAACCCTCTGTTGTTACATTAGTTTTGGGTAGAGATGGCATTCAGCTGCCAACTAGAACTTGTGCCAAACATTTAAGCCCATGGGGTTGTGGATGTTGTGTAGGGTTGGGGTTCAAGCCACCCCCACTCATTTCTTTCTATATGACTTGGTTTTTCTAATGCAGTAGTGTTTAGTATAGTTTCTTCATGTTTTTTGTCTATTGAGCCTAACGCGAGGCATTTTTATTGTTTGTTGGGATTACCAAGCATGCTATAATGGGATCTGGCTTTGGTTACATACTAACATTATTATACACTGGGCCTTTCCCTGATACATGATGAAATGATTATATATAGGGCTTGGACCTAATATCTGCTGAAATTCTTATACACTAGTGCTTGGCCAGAAAATAAGTTGAAATGATTATCCATCAATATTTCCCCTGATATATGATGAAATTCATATACATTGGTCTAGGCCCTAATACATGAATAAATTCATATATATCAGGTTTTGACCATGACACATGCAGAAATGATTATACACTGGGATTGGCTCTAATTCATGCCGAAAGGGTTATATACTGTGTTTTGACCCTAACACAAGCTAAAATTCTTATACACCATGCTTTGGCCCTGATTCATGTTGAAATTATTATATACATGGTTTTGAACGTGACACATGTTAAAATGATGATATACTAGGTTCGACCTTGTTGACTACTATGCTTGCGGGCGTGGTTTTTCTATCCCTACATGTGAGATTTTGATATTCATGTGAGAATGGTTTCTAGAGTGCCATTTGGATTCATGGTCTTATGACTCGTATTTGTGGACGAGTGACCTTTTATTGGATTGAACTTCGGTATACAGTATACACCCTTATTGGATTGACTATCTGTATACAATATCCTATTTAGTGATTGATGGTGAGTAGGGGTGAACCCAGGTGTAGGACGAGTACCCCCCCCATGGTGGCATAGCCTCCTCAGAGATATAATTCCATCATTGGATGATGTATGTACATTTCGATGGGATTACAGACCTAGAGATTGACTAAATGATCCATGACTTGGGTGACATGATTTCTAGATCAATTCCATTGAACTGTATGTCCAGGAGATCAGGCTTATGGACCCAAGGATAGACTGCAGTTGTGGTTTCTTTTTATTTGATTCACATATTCATGAATATTAATTTTCAAGTATATGTGTATAGGTATGGGACCATACATGTGTACATATATAGATATGGACATCCATGGAGGTACTTTCCCGGTTTATAGGGATTACAGACCATGGGTTCGACTTTGGTTTCATGTTTCGTTTACTTACTTTTGTTGTGTTCCACCTAGTATGATCACATTGTTGGTTCATAAATGTTTAGAAGCACCGTTATAAGTAGCATTTAAGGGTGTCCCACTAAAATAATTTCTGACCCCTACAAGTTTACCTTGATATATGTGTAGACCTAATGTACGATTTTCAGGTTTAGCATGAGATTCATGGTGGATTGTTTTAAGACCCAATTTTTCATGATCAAGTGAAGCTGCTTTAGTGGTTATATGGATCAAAAAACTATAGTTTGACAGTGTGTGGAGATTAGGTACATGTGTTGGATCAAAGTTAGTAGTAGAGCCTTTTACTTTTACTTTAGTTTTCTTTGTATTTGTACCTATATGGTAGCCTAGTGGGTGACCATTATTTTAATGTATTGCATTGCTGTTTGGGATTTTACGACATTTTACTATTAAATATTTATCTATTTATGTTGTTTATTACATCCACACTCTATTTACTTTTCATTATGTATGATATGTGGCTATTTGTATTGTTTTTTTTACTATAATATGAGGAAATAGTCTCCCTGTTATTACCAAATAGGACCTCGCTGTTAGTCAGCAGCCCCTCGCATATGAGGAGTCGTGTTTGAGGCCTTTTGGTGAACCATCTCAGAGAACTGGTTTACAGGATTATGGGTCGAAACATTAAAAATTGGTATTATAGGGGTTTCTATTCCTGGTTTTTACTATTTGGGATATAGACGAATGGAATATTAAGAACGTGTAGGAATATGTAATGGATATCAGACTAGTGCATCTGTGACAAGTGTTCTAATAGGATGTCCTTATTTCCAGGGTATGGGATTATTGTTCTGATTTTGTTATGTTAATGTTGTATATTTGTTTCCCCTGAGTGATCCACATGTTGTGTCTTGAGGTTTTTATTTACTATGGATCTCTGGATCTTGGCCATTAGTATGATTCCTGGGATGGCATTTTACTCTTTTCTAGAAAAGGAAAGGGGCATCTCATGCATCATACTAGGCATGTTGGATTCAAAACATATAGGAATTATAGTGTCTATTTTTACTAAAGAATGATACCCTTGGGTCTTCTTACAAATAATTTATAATCAGTTGGGAGGTAATTTAAATCGATGTTTGGGAGTTTTGTTTTGTGAGGATGATGACTCAGTTCTTGTGCATATGTGGTGTAGTGACCCTTGTATGTCAATATGGAAAGTACTTCCTTTCTATTTAACCCCATGTTCGACGATTCTTCTTAGGTATATGGTTATCTAGTTGGATCGTTGAGGACAATGTTCATAGATACCAAGGAATTTCTTGTGAACTGGACCTCCTTGGGTTATTGTTAGATATGGATACTTGTTGATTGTTAGTTTGGATTCCCTCCCTCATTGGTTTTGGCCACCAAAGAGCAGTTCCTTCTAAGTATGCTCAGAGAGGATTAGGGCCCTGATAGGCCATATTTTTCTGCTTTTACCATCATTGGTTGTAGTAATATTTACCTTATTCTAAGAGTTTTTGGATCTTTCAGGATATGTAATTATAACTTGTGACCTAGTTGTGAGGCTTTTTATTGTGGATATGTGGAAGACATAAATCCCTTTTTTTGACACGAACACTTTTAGGTCAATTTCTATTCTATTCTAGGGAAAACATTGTATGATAGGTTGAACAGTGTTTTCCTATTAATTTGTTGTGAGTATATTTTTTTACACTAATTTTATGATAGAGGCGTGCTAGGTTATCATGTTTTCATTACAAGTATGTTGATGTCTTCAGATTTTGACTGAGGAACATCAGGTTCTTACTTTTTGAGACTGGATTGGATGGGCAGGACTGTTCGAGAGCCAAGATTGTTTGACTAGTGTTTCTTCGTTAGCTAATGAAGTCATAATAGGGGTAGATTCTCAATACTATAATGAATTTGTGTGTATTTGTTAGGTAGTAAATATACACACTATTTTTGTGTCAGGTTATCATCAGATGGTTGACCCCTGGTAGAATCCTCAGCATGTTTTGAAAGGTTGGAGAGCATGGATCGAAGGGAGATAGATATGACTTTGATAAAATCTTATTGTAATCCTGTAAGAGATGATCATTTTATACCATGATTCATCTTGATTATATTGAGATATATTTTTCCCTACACCGATCTCCCTTTTCATTCTTAATGATATTTTCTTTTGAAGAGGTAACCTATTATGGTTGTGCTCTAGTTGCATTGTAAGGCAATCCATATGGTGGGGAGTTCACCATTAGACCTTTGAGTGTGGTTTTTATCCATTAAATTTACCTTTATTGGTTTTCATGAGATTTTGAGATCATAGTTTTCTTTTATGATGGAGATAGGGTATTCTTATAGTGGGGAGTAAAATATCATCTGTAGTTTATTGTATTCCATGTAGAAGGGTGTTTTTAACGCTTTGAGGATGATTTCTATACAGTCTATATAGAATTGTTGTTATGATGTTTGGGTCAGGAGCATGGTTGATTTCCCCTTCACCAAGCTTCTCGGGGACAACAATGTTTATGGTTGGAATTTGTAAAAACATGTGTTTTTCGTACTGTAGTTTTGATCAGAAATTCAGATTTTTTCACTTGGATGCTCATGAGGAGTAAAATGGCCATTTTCAGCAAATATAAGATCTTGTATAATTTTTCTGTCCACTACTTTGGTCATGGAATACGGTGTTCACCCTAGGACAAGAGTTTGGTGTAAATCTGAGCTATTCGAATATTAGTGGAATAATTAATATTTAATATTATTAAATTAAATAATAAATTATTCATGTGGGTTCATTTGGTGATAAATATTAAAAATATAATCATATTTATATTGCATATAATCCTTTGTATCCATAATGTTTATTTTATCCTAATAAAGTCATAAACTTGTGTCTGGCGACAGGGCCGGCCTGAGCCCCTTTTTCCTTTTATTTATTTCCTTTTCTTTTTTTCCTTTTTCTTATTCATTATTCATCCTCCTACAGGCAGAGAAAACCTATGTTCTCCTCCTTGGTTATTTACTATAGTATAAATTTTATATTGTTAAAGGGATAGAGATTTATGGGGAGAGTTGCACCGTTTCAATTCCCTTGACATGTAGAGTAGGCTTATGTCATCTGGGGAAGGTGAAAACAACCGAAGCTTCAGTAGTTTCTGCCCGAAGGTATGGTCATTTACATATTCTCCATAGATCTAATAAAAACATGTTGTTTTATGTTCTTAATTCATTATGTTAATTTCTTTTTTCCTTTTGAGGACCGTTCTTCTCTGTCGGGGGAGAAAACATGAGTTTTAGGTAATTTGAAGGATTTCCCATCGGGAAACCCAGCTAACAAGGTTTGTGTTCCACGGGAATACCCCATGTGTTATTCACCGTTATGGGAAGAATGAGTTTTCTTAAAAAAAGTTTATGTAGTCTATGTACACTCTGTGTACTCTAAGTACATTCCATGTGGTGTTTTGTCATGTGTTCGTCATGGTTAAAAAAACGGAATAGTGGTTTTTGAATAGTACACATTGTGTACTGGGAGTACACGCCGTGTAGTGGAATATGGGAATGTGTACATGTAAAAATGCTCACAGGATGGTGTTTGGTGAATATTACATGTTGTGTATAGTAACATACAGACCGTTTACTTTTACATGGGTGGACCACATGTACTCCATAGTACATGCCATTTACTTTGTCTAGCATGTTTTCATCTGGGGGTTATTTAAACCCTAGAAAGTTGCAAATACAGTGGTCTGTTTCATGTTCCATCTTTGGCCACATGAACCATTCATTAAGGCATACCTTTTGAGTCTAGTTGGAAAACGTTTTTTTGACTATGATTCTTGGTTGTACGAAATGTCCAAAATAATAATAATAATATTTTAAATATTATTATTTGGCGATTATTGAATTAGACATATATTCTACATATCATGAAAGTTTGACACACTGTCTGCAGGGTTGTGACCATAAATTATTGGTGAGTGATTATAAACTGATATTAGGTGTCGAAACCAAAATCTAGTGTTGGCCCTGATCAGAATCGTTATGATGAATAGTACATTTTATCACAAGTTGACTATTTTGGGTGTGTGAGTAGTCCATTATGAGTTTTTTCTATTTAGATCGCAATGGTGGAATCATCAGGACTCATAGAGGTCATCTAAATGATATTTTTTGGTTTTTATCTAAATGTAGAGTTTATTCCTCCTGTTATCGTGTCCAGTTCTCACATGGGAGTGACACCTGGCTTATATGATAGGTTGGGTGTTTGGACCATCCTAGTTGAGACCTTTAAATTGAGATGAGTTGTGACATATCTCATGTAACCTAGGATTTTGAGGAAGTTTCCCTTGTGAGATGCACCTTCATGTCCTATGAGTCTATGAGAACAAAAGATTCTTTGGACACCATGCAGGATGCCTTTCATCATGTATCCTGGATGATCTGAAGTAGGATGACTCTTTGAGTTGACTTGATGGAACCAGTGAGTGCTCATGGTTTGATTGAACTGAAGTTGTTACACTGGGTTTGGGTAGTGATGGGGTTCATGTGTAACTAAGAACATGTTCCAAACATGAAATCCCATGGGGATGTTGATATAATGTTCGGTTGGGCGTTCAGGCCTCCCTTACAATTTTGTTTATATAGGACTTGGTTTTTCTGATGTAGTAGTGTTTACCCGAGGTACATCTAGGGTGGCGACTACTGACCTTGAATCGAGGTGTCTTTCTTGTTTTTTTGGGATTCCCCGGTTTTCTCTCCAATGATATTGATCCTAATAAATTCTGAAATACTTATGCACTAGGTTTTTCCCTCATACATATTTAAATTCTTATACACCAGTCATGGCCCTGATGCATGATGAAATTGTTATACACTGGGATTTTTCCTGATACATGTTTAAATAATTATACATCAGGCTTATTCCTGATAAATAATGAATTTATTATTCAACAATATTGTCACTAATACATTCTCAAAGGGTTATATACTTGGTTTTTACCATACCACATGCAGAAATGCTTACACATTAGGCATTGCCTTGATAAATGATGAAATACTTATATAATTGTTATTAACCCTGACACATGCTGAGATTTGTATACACCGTGCTTGGCCCACATACATGCTGAAATGCGTATATTCTTGGTGTTGACCCTGACACATGTAGAAATTTCGTTATTCTTGGTTTGACCCTGTTTATTATTATGCATGCAGGAGAAGTTGTTTCATGACTATGGGTGAGGTGTTGATATACCTACAGGCAATGTTTTATGATTTTCAGTTGGATACAGGGGCTTATGCTTCATGTTTTCTGACAAGTTACCTCTTACAAGAATGACCGTTGATATACAACATGATTCCATATATGATTTACTATCGGTATAAAATAACCTATTTAGTTATTAGAGGTGAGTATAGGTTAACCTTGGTGAAGAATGATTATCCCCATATGGTGACTTAGCCTTCTCTGGGATATAATTCTAGCATTGGATGAAGGAAGTATTTTTCGATGGTATTGTGGACCTAAAGACATACTTAATGATAAAAGGCTTGAGTGGAACGATGTCCAGCTCAATGTCTTTTCACATTATGTCAAGGAGATCAGGCTTATGGATCCAAGGATCAACTGTTGATGTGGTTTCTTGTAATTTTATTCACATACTAAAGAATGATCATATTTATGTATATGTGTATAGGTATAGGATTATACATATGTATTTATATAGATATGGACATCTATGGTAGAACATTCCATGTTGATAGTGATAACAGTCCCTAGGTTCGACTGTGGTTGCATGTTTGGTTTACATTTGTTGTGTTGTAGCTAGGAAAATCATGTTTTGGTTTCATACACATTTTGAAACATAGTTATTGGTTGCTTTTTTGGTGTGCCCCACTAAGATTATATCTCGCCCCTGCACATGGACCTCAGTGTATATGTAGACGTTATGTCTATTTTTTGGGTTGAGTATGAGTTTCAGGGATGATAGGGATGAGACCCAGTGTTTCATGATCGAGTGATGATTCTCAAGTGGTTCTACAGATCGAGCTGATGCAGTTCGGCAGTGTATGTAGATTAGGTATGTGGGATGTCATGGTGTTAGTAGTAGAGACATGTACTTATAAATTCAGTTTCATTTGTCCTTATACATGTATGGTGGGATAGGGGGTGACCAGTGTTGTATTTTATTGCATAGCTGTTCAAGCATTTGCATCATTTTACTATTACGGGTTGTTCTATTTCATTTGTTTATTTCCTCTTCACTCTGTTTACTTCCCACTTTTTATGATACATGGCTATTTCTTATGTTTTCCTACTATGATATGAGGGAATATTCTCCCCACTCTCACCTCCTAGTCCATCGTTTCAAGTCAGTATCCTCCAGCATATAGGGAGGACTGCTTGAGGCCTTTTGGAGAACCAGCTCATAGAATCGATTTAGTGGATTTTGGGTCGAGATGTTACACACGATGGCCATCAGGATGTGTTTTTACCATCTACACTCATTAGTGATTTGTTAATGGATTTTTTAATATTATATTTTAATTGGTTATTCCACTGAAGAATAATTCTCGGCATGGATTAAATCAATAATGTATGTATTTCATCACAGTTGGAGGTGCCTATGGGTGGAATTATACCCTACAACTATATTTCATGATTTGATTACCCTATCTTGGAACAATCTATGGATAATGAATTCATCATGGATTTATTTTCATCAACATATTGATAATCATCATCTAGATGTAACTCATTCTTATAAGCAGGAAAACCAGGTTGATGATGTTCATTCCAAAATAGAAATTTTTGAGTCTCGTATGAGATTCTATTTTTTATCTCAGTTTGTCATATGTATTTGATTATAAATCATTTGGTGTTTTTCATGATATCCTTTTTAAGAACCTACATGACACCACATTCTCTATTTATAATAAATTTTTTGAATTTCCTGATTAGATTCTACACTCATTTCAGTTATAAATTAATCTTTAAAACATTAATTGTTCAAGATGGCTGAAAATAATGTTTTTGTCATACATGCTAGAACAAATATCTCTCTCATTTTTTATGAAAATATACATATTCCAAAATTGGATACATGAATATTACGTTACAAAAATTTTGATATAAAAAATGGGATAGAAATTCATTAATGAGTAATTATTTATTGTTTAAATCCATTTTTCGAAACAATTTCCGAAAACATAGATTTTGATTAAAAGAATATTTTTACCCAAACATTAAAATGATTTTAGAGATTATTAAGAAAATATCACACCAATTTTAATTTATAATGGTTAATAAAATGGTAATATTACATAATGAAAGCAATTAATAATTGTAACATCACATTATTGTTTTGTAGCTTTCCTCAGCCCCTCTTTTAATCATTCTTTGTTTGGGTTTCTTTTGGGGTTGTTTTGGGTGGAATATTTTGAAATTTTAATAATTTTTGGCATTCTCTTGGTTGTCGTATAGTTATCCAAATTAATGTTACATTCTTGTGATAATAGTGAAAACCTAGGTAGTATGGTTTTCCATGGATGGAACATGATTTGGAAAATCGTTCACCCACCTAGAAGAAATTGTGAAACACTTTTAATAGTGGTGCATGACTGGGGCGCATAGTATTCTCAATCCCTGAGGATCTAACCAACTATCCTTGCATAACAGATTTTTGAATTTGAAAATTATTTATAAAACACCTTATACCCCTATTTAAGGATACTGATTGACCTAAATCTACCCCTATATTCTCTCCTTCCATGCAATCTCTATAGAACTGATTTAGGCTCCTATAACTCTTTTTAGAGAGTAATAAAAACTTGTAGAACAATGTTTGATCTAATACTAGTAGGATTCCTCTTCTCGTTCTAACTCTCATTATCTCTCTCACTTCACCTCCCAAGGGGTTTTTTGGATCTTTCTGATTTTGGAATATATAATAACTATTTTGTTGATCTAAAATATTGGTTCAATATTTGGATTCTTGTTTATGAAATTCCTAAATAGAGTATCCTAATTAGGGTTTGGTTTTTTTAGATTTATAAATCCCGAGAAATGTGGTTCTATTATGAGGGCCCATTTTTATTAACCCAAAATTTCATAATTTAAATTCAATTTTAAATTTTAATTCAATTTATTGAGATTGATAAAATTATATTATTAAAAAAATTCCATTCAATTGGGGGATTCACATTTGAAATTGTATTTTCTTGAATGAAATTGGGAGAACCCGACAATTCCATTTAATTGGGGTGAAATTGTGAAATTGGATGAAAGTTGGTCAAATGAAATTTTTTAATTTAATTTGAGGAATTTTAATTGTGAATCCAATTTCCCGAAATTGATTTCAAAATGGTATTTTAAAAAAATAGATTGAAATAATTTTGATAAAGTTTAATTTGTGTTATCATGGATAAATGATTGATTTTACTTGAAATCCATTATGTCTTGAAATTGTAAAATGGAATATTTGAAATGGAGAATGGGAATAATTGTATTTTAAGAAGTCATAAAATAAAATTTCACATCATTTTTTTAATCTTATAATACAGAATACTTGGGTAGATAGTGAATTATTCATACAACACTATGAATTTTAAAATGTATAAAAACATAAATTCAACATGTCACATCCCCAAACAGATGTTGATGAAGTTTTTATTTCCAATACTAAATGGATATGTGTATACACATATTGTTAGGTCACATTGAGAGTGTGGATTCTTATATACATTAACTATAATTAGATTAATAATATGACCATGTTCGTCACTAGTTTGTATTTGAAACGAATATTTTCCATTAACAAAAACATTGTTACATGCATTATTAATTTATAAAACTATTTTATATGTAATTTTTGTCAAGCCATTTTAGAAAATATATCTATCTATTGAAATTTATCACATGGTTTTTTAACAATACATTTCTAATTCCAACCATATTAATTTAAATTTGAAATATATACATGGTTAATTAAATATTATAATATGTTATAGAATCCTTGATGATACCTCAATAAGATTTTAGTTCACACCCTAACCATTCCTTCAAGTGTTTAGTATTTTCTCCTTTAAGTCTCGAGAAGGGGAATATCACTATATTGAGGTTGATCCAACTGTTGATATCTGGGATTAGAGAGTTGTGTCTGCTGGGACATGGGTTGCTCTTTAACATTTCTGGTACACTATTATTTTACATTGTGTATTTTCCCTATTTTACTTCTAGTATAGTTCCCCCTATATAGTTTCCATTGTTTTAATATTTACTTATTAATCGATATTCTATAATGTTTTTTGGTAAATTCTTTCCAAATTTATTTTTATGAATCAATGATCTAATTTCCAACATATTAGGATCAATGATTCTTGTTGGTAGGTTTTTGTTTCATATGAGATGTAGAATTACCAGGGTACCTGGGCCGGTTAATTTAAATTTTGTCTCATAGGTCTAAGTAGATCTTCTTGTCTTAATGTAATTATGATATTGTGTATTCTTGTTGGGACTCAAGAGTTAGTCGTGATTGAGTTTCTAGACAAATCTCACTATGATGAACCTTAAGTCACAATGTGTTTCAAAATAAAGGAATCATGAGGATTATTTTTAGTCTTCTAATTGATTATTATGTAGATATATTGAAATCCAAATATTTTTCATAAATATATTAGGGTTATTTTCCCCTAGATGGAATTTTCTACTATTACTATGACATAATCATTATTTTATGCTTATTTTTTGTATCATCATGCGTCATGATGACCTGTGAATCAGATCAGGGAGGTAGCTATGGCTGAACAACTAAAAAAATAGTCTATGGACCCAACTCTCGTTGATTTGATTCTACAAACTATTGAAACTTGTGGACTGTTGACGCCCATTTTCGTCACATTGTCTAAATGTATAGAAAGGGAAATGACTTAAGCACAAATTGATTCATCCTTTGAAGAAAACATAAAAAATCGACAAAGGCATGAACAAGGGATCAAAAGAACATGTGCCATGCAAGTTCCCTCATGGTCGTGCAGGTATACCTGCGCGCTGCCTAGTGGTCACGTAAGTGACTTGTGCGACCAATGTGATAGCCGCCCAAGGTTTCTGCAGCCTATAAATAGACCCTGTAGGCCCCCCATTGATAAAAGGAATTTTTTCCAGTAACTCATATTTGAGCTCCCGACGCCCTAGTCTCTTCTCAAAGCTTCTGAAACACTTCTAAGGTAATTTATTACCTAGAACGGAAGATCTAAAGAGGGGGAGGAATGCCTAAGTGTTGAAACTCATCAACACTTGCACACCTGAGTGGCCACCCCATAAGGGAACTGGCCACACATGAACGCCGCCTTACTCCTTCAATAGAACTTGCGTGCCTCCCATCTGTAAGAACTTAAAAAGGATTCTAAAGGAATTGATCAAAGGATCACTCAAGTATACCCTATTGGTTAACAATCATGCAATTACCCATGTGTCGCGTAGGTATACCTGCGCGCCCACGCAGTACCTGCGTGCCTACTAGGACTTGCGCGCCCCTGCCTTTTTTGGGTTCCCTTCTTTCCCATTTCACCCCTCTTAAGCCATTCCACCTCTCCTATTCAAGATTCAGTCTTCAATACACTCTTAAAATCCATTTATGGAATGATTTATTGATTTTACTACCTTATCTGAAAGTAATTATGTAGAATATCTCTCAAACCTAGTGATTTAAACATCATTATGTCACTAATGATTGAGATTTCATTCAATCAACCTCATCCTTTATGATGAGAGAACTCAAATTTGTGCCTCCTTTTCAGGAGTAAGCCCCAGTCTCCTAATATGGGCATCCTCTTTATGAGAAATCCCTAACCACAATTCTCTTTACATGGGCCTCATTTTCAAGAGTAAGCCCCAGTCCCAAATATGGGCATCCTCCTCAAGAGTAAGCCCCAAACCTTAATTCCTTTAACCTGGGCCGCTTTTTCAAGAGTAAGCCCCAATCCTGGTACTCGAATTTGGGCCTCCTCCTCAGGAGTAAATCCCAATCATAATTTGATGTTCCCTCCTTAATTCTGGGTACCCTTTTCAGGGGTAAATCCCAAGTTAAGAGTATAAATCTCTACAAAACACATATACCGTTTTATGGACCATGTTCACCTGGGAATCCTTTTTTAAGAGTAAGCCTCAATCAAAAATATGGGAATCCTCTTCAAGATTAATCCCCAAGTCACTTAATTTTTCAAGTCTCTTAACATGGGCCTCCTTTTCAGGAGTAAGCCTCAGCCTCAAATATGGGCATCCATTTCTGGAGAAAGCCCAAGTCAAAACTCCATTAACCTGGGCCTCCTTTTCAAGAGTAAGCCCCGGTCTTAATTTCTCTTAACCAGTCCTAATTTACCTTTGATCTAGGATTCCTTCTCAAGAGTAAAACCCAATCATAAATCCTATCCTAATATGGGCATCCGTTTCAGGGGTAAGCCCCAAATTAGAGTATTCAAATCTCAATGAAGCACATATACCTTTATGGACCCTGTTCCTTGATTTCGTCCCTAAAGTAAATCCTAATCGTCATTTATCTGGGCAGTCATACATACATATGTCCCAAAATATTTCTTATGATTTCATCTTTCATGGCCCAATTGTCTAATTGTTTACCAATACCTCTTGTTTCTCACACCGACCATGACTCACGTGAGCTTAGAGTGTAAAAGTAATTATGACATCCTTCTTTGAGTCATTAATCATAAACCTCATACTCCCTTACTCAAACTACGTGGGTTCTAATTACTTTTCTAAAGAAACGATACGTAGGTATCCCATCTGCGGGTTCGATCGCAACTCTGAAATAATCAATGTCCTTCTGAATGACAATAAACATCAAGTTCCCTAATGAGTGGCTTTAAAACCAGCCTGGTCGTCATAATGACCAAGATATTTCTATATAAATGTTTATAAGGATACCATTGACCAAGAATCTCTAAATAAATACACATGATTTTCTATTGATAAAGAATCTAAAATACATAAAACAGAATCTCTAAATTTCCTACATATTTTCATTGATTGTAAAATCTGAAGGAAAGCTCATTTTATACATGGTAATGTAATAATGATTCACGAACATAACTTAAATATATAAAGAGAGTCCCGGAGTAGACAATAATTCCCCTAAAAATGGTGTGATGATTCCAACCTCCCATCCTCTCGACCAATGCAAATTACATAGCCTCATCAGTCCACAAACTAATGAACGCCAACTTTTGGAATGTAGGTCCAAATGGATGTGGAATCATTGGATTTTTTCAGTTCTACGATCAAACCCGTTAGAAACCGATCGGATTGTTTGAACCTCCCATAAAGGTGGTCATCCCCGAATTCTGAGGGAAACAAAAAATAGTGAACCTGATGTGAATCCTTAACTAAGTTAAAATGATGTTTTACCGATTTGTTAGGCCCCTATTTAAAATGCAATGAGAGGGACAAAAAAATCATTGACATATTTGCTCATCCAAAAGATTTAGTGGATAAATTTATCCTGATTACGTCTGTTATATAAAAAAGGAACTCTTTTCCAAGATCTTCTACATTTCTAGAATGGCTGCTCTCAAATTCACAGCTGTGAATATTGCTGCAGCAAATGCCACTACTGCTACTTCTGCTGGATCGTCATCCACTCTGAGGATGACATCACCTACTCAGCGTCTTCAACACTGGGTATCAAATGCGTTGGTTAAGGAGTATCGTCAACATGGTACTATCCCAACTCTAGTGGATGTCCGACATGCCCTCCAAGTGAACAACTCACACCGGTCGTCCGGACAACGATGACCAGTGATCAAGAAACAGGCAGTGCTGACTACCGTCTCCAACCGTTTTGGGTCGTTATCCCTAGAACACAATCAACATTCACTCTCTTATTCTTAAGAGGTGAATGAGAAGGTCCCTCAAGGCCTTAATTCAAGTAGACATAAGTACTTCTCAAGGAGACCCACCAACAATCGCCGCCAGACTCGTGAGGAAGTGCGCCCTCAACATGATGAGGGTACCGACTCCACGCGTTCGACTCAGGTTCCTCGAACCCGAGCAGGAAAGAAGAACCACCAGGGGTGGAATCCGGTCAACAGTGAGCATGTTCTCATCTCTGCCATCATCGGAGAATTCCACCAATATAACTTGGTGGCATGAAACAAGCGGGCACATACACCTGCCAGTTTTAATTCTGTTGTCCAGCAGACTCATTTGGCAGCATCACACAGATCCCACCAGGCAATTCCAAAGGAGTACTATAGGCAGGAACATACACCTGTTTATACATCATCAGCTAGTCAGCAGGCTCGTCTGACTACATATGATGGAGCTCATCAACCACGTTTGGCGAAGTGCAATCAGAAGGCACATATACCTGCTAGTATTAATCAAGCCTACCAATAGTCTCGCATGGTAGCATTCAGAGAAGTTAGTCGGAAAGCTCCGACAACAAACAGGAGGCAGACTCAACTCTCTGCCCCCACACATGAGTACTGTCATGATTCAATGACCGGAAAAGGAGGACAGGAGCATGCACATACACCTACACCAAGCACGGAATGGACGTATATCCCAGTTCTGGCAGCTGATGTCACCAATAATATTCTATCAATGGTGAAAGAGCAGAAGAAAATCTCTGCTCATATTCTGGATGATTGCCTGGATATTATAACAGCTTCAGCAACATCTCAGGGAAAGACACATAAATTTATCCCTACATGTGGAGTGACACATCAACAGTTTACCCCGGAACAGACACACTCATCTGTTCCAGTCCAAGAGGGTTGTGGGGAATCCTCCCCCATATCATACGGACAACCAAGTCAGGCACATACACCTGATTTGAGTGGAGATCGTCAGCATAACCTGGCCATCTTTCCTGATCAGGAACATACACCGGCTCAAAGCATCAACTTTCGTAAAAAAGTGGTATCCAAGGCGAGCAAGAAGGCCTCTAAGAAAAAGACCCACCCAGCACAATCAGGATATCAAGAGAAAATCTGTAATAAGGCCTTACTCGATGCTAGAGTTCTTGAAGCCCTCAGACAGTTATATGTTGGAATTCAAGATTCTACTCCCTCATTTCCCAATAATGGGAACATTAATTCTGATGTTCTTCAACAGACACTTCCTCATGATGGCTTTCTTCATGATAATTTGGTCTATCTCGATGATTCATCTTCAGATGAGAGCCACAGGAACACTCTGTGTGGTTAGAAGACCAAGGAGAAAGAGATTTCATCTTTTTCTGTAACCCATTATGGTGGTCCTCCCCGTGATGATAAATTTCTCTGTGAAATTCCTCTCTGTATTAGTGATGCACATTGCCCGTAAAATTCTCCAGTGGACAATGAGGTTCCGAGAAAGCCCTCTTATATTGAGGCACTTGCAAATGTGAAACCAGTCATGTCTGATTCTTAATCGCTAGCAGGTGAAATACTTTCTCAATCAGATGATATCCCCGAGTGTAAATCATTCTCCGAGCCACCCCTAAGTCATGCATCTTCTAGTTTGATCAATGATTTCTCTACCAATCTTGTTGAATCCGATGAAGCAACAAGGAAACACCAACTCTGGTCAAATCAGGTAGAATAATCATCATTGAATGATAAAGAGGAAATGATGAACATTTGAAAACAACTGGAAAAAGGTGACGTGCCGGTCATTTTTTGGCATATGTCTGACTCTCAGTATGACATTCCAGAAATGTTGACGGAAGATGGAATTCATGATATTCATCTCAACTTTTGGAAATCTCTTTGTCAGTTGAAAAAGAAAGTATTATCTTATGATGAATATGAAAATCATCTTATGATAATAGAAAGGATACAACGTCATATTGATTTGGAATCTCTATCAGTCTCTCGATATTCGAAGGCTGAAAAGAAAGAGAGAGACCTTCAACGTTAATTCCTTGGCGCACTAAGAAGATTGCGTTAGTTAATTGCCAATGCCCCATCTAGTATTCGTGTCATAGGATGGGGTGTTCATCGAGAACTGCATTTCACGGTGCTCTCCAGTCAGCAAAGCCCACCGAAAATGGTCGCATGCAAAGTTATTTCCCATGGTCGACCACAGTATAGCATCACCCTTTTTAATAACATAAACTTTCATTACATTACACAAAACTGAGGATCTTTATGGTTTAGTGTCTTGGAAACTAGGAACATAATACATGAAAACAACATAAAACATTCCTCTTAAACACTTGAAAGGCTTCTCCTTATGTTCATCCTAGTTTCATTACTGCAAATCATAACCTGGGGACATACATCAAAAGAAAGGGTTAGCAAAAGGCCCAGTAAGGGAATCAAGATGAACATCTTACATGTGAACTTGAGATACTTCAATAAGGACATGAAATGAACTTTAAGGAATGATAAAGAAATCATGAGGCATTTCATAATAAAAATAACATTATTCATAACATGAAGATGTGGCTGCAACATTTAATATTGACAATCGTTTTCTTTCAACAAGGTCCATCCCCAAGGTGTCATTAAAAATTACCAAGGTTATTCACCAAGGCGTCGTTAAAAATGGTCATCTCTAGAGATTAAGTATTTACCCAATGCATTGGAGCGCTATCTGGGCACACCCTTAAATTTGCCTTTATTATCATGTGAGCCACATATATCATCATCCAACATTTCATAAAGAACCCATGTAGCACAAAATAAATGGGTTTCATTTTGTAATCATAACGTTTAAAAACTGCTTTAAAGACATGGTCTTTACATCACATTAAATCCCACAGAAAATGAAGGTGAGTCTCATGTATGTAAATCCAATAATTTAAAATAGAACATTTTGGTATATATGTGAATACCCCTTTAGAAGAAAGAGCTTTGAGTATTCACTTAATAATATTATAGAACTTTAGAAAAAGAGAGAGACATTTTGAGATGGAAATTCTGCAGCATAACAGCTATGTTACGAGGTTTTAGAAGACATTAAAAAGAGAGGTAAAATGGGTCAAACAATCATAAATGACCCATAAAACAGTAGATGGACAAAGTAATAAGGATACATGATCATGGAAATGAAATTTCAAGGACATACCATTTGAAATGAAAAACATTGAAGAAAGGCAAAAATTAGATTTCTCTTATGAAAGTTGGCAGCCTAACGACGTTACTTAAACTTCAAACACAATGATTTGAAAGGATCAAATAGGGTCTCTCATCATGTGAAAATAAGAGTTCAGTATGATAGATATAGAGATAATGCCCCAACATAATTAAAAAGGAACATGAAAGACTTGACATGAAAGTAGAACTTTGAAAAGAATGAGAAGGGTGAAAGAATCCCCTAAAAATTCGGCAGCCTAACGGCGCCACTTAAAACATCAAAATAATGAATTGAAGTGATCAAATGGGGTCTCTAATCATATGAACATAAGAGTCCAGTATGATAGATATATAGATCATACCCCAACATAACAAAAAAGGAACTTGAAATAATTGACATGAAAGTAGAACATCAAAACGAGAAGGGTGAAGAATCACTTAAAAATTCGGCAGCCTAACGACGCCACTTAAAACTTCAAAATACTGAATTGAAGAGATAAAATGGGGTCTCTCGTCATATGATCATAAAAGACCAGTATGATAAATTTATAGATCATACCCCAACATAATAAAAAGGAACTTGAAAGTCTTTACATGAAAATAGATCTTGAAAAAATGAGAAGGGAGAAAGAGTTCGTTACAAAAATATCGGCAGCCTAACGGCGCCACTTAAAAATTCATAAAACGAAATAATGAGAGTAAGAGGGGATCTCTCATTATATGAACATAAAAAGGTCAGTAAGAGTATTATAAAAGAACATCCTCCAACATAAGAACATGGAGCATAAAAGGAATGACATAAAAGAGATTACTTGAAATTAAAGAGAGAGGTCAGATCCCTTACCTTAAAATGTAACTCTTAAAACTCAAAGGTTTGGACCTTGAGGGCTTGGGGGAACCTTGGGAGGACTCCTTGGGAGGTAAGGAGAGCCGAAATTTGTGGGGGAGAGTGGGGAGTCGAATGGATGAGAGGATGGCTTGGTATTTATAGGGAAAGTGAGGGGATAAGGCATTAATGGCAAAGGGACACCTCATTAGTGGTTTTGGCAAAACCATGGGCTTTCCATGGTACTTGCCCATGGTATTGGCCAATTGGGACACCTCATACCTTATCTTACTATTCATAAGTCGACCATATTGATTACATACTTAATACATCATTTAATGATGTCATTAAACACCCGTAACTTAAAAACTGTATTTTCACTATTCATCGAAAATTCAACTTTCTCAGAATAATCCCAAAATATCACCTTAACCAAATATCAATGCTCTGATTTCAAAAATGAAATCCATTTTATAAAAATAATTTTCTAAATATTTTTAAATAAATTTTTAATTAAAAACTCTATTCATTGAAAATTTATTTTTTTCAGAAAAATCCCCAAAAATTACCTTAACATAATATCGATGCTCTGAGTTCAAAAATGAAGTCCATTTTATAAAAATAATTTTCTAAATATTTTTAATTAAAATTTTAATTAAAAAAAATACTATTCATCTGAAAAATATAATACTTGAATAATAAATTATGAAACCATTATTTAACCATTTTATTGAATCACATTACTTAATCAAAGTGCCTAGCTTATTTTAATACTTTCTTTAAGTGAGATTACTAATCCATTTGGACACATTATTAATCCTGATCATAAAATAACTATTCATAATTTACTATTCATCAAAAATCAATTTGATCTTATTAGACTCTAAATTTCATACTGAACATAATTGTAGAAGAACAATTTTTTAAAATCATTACACATTTTTAATTATTTGGGGTTTACATAAACATATTTAAAATATCCTTTTTCTAAAATTCATCAAAAATATGCATACTATATTTATCCGGTCATTTGAAAATTCATAAAAGAAATAAAATTTTTTATTTAAAACAAAGGATTACACAAGACAGTTACGGTCTCCTTACATAGCCCCTTATCACACCAGCATAGGACCTAAGTGTAAGGTGTGCTAAGGTGAGAGAATCTGAGGGAGGCTCAGCCAACATCGCACGAGTAGTAATTTCTATCAGTTTGAACTTCTCACGAAGGCGATCCCGTTCTAGATTTATACGATGAAGTTCTGCTTGGGTTTGGTCCAGAGCAAAGCCCAGTGGTGCTACCTCCTTCCCAAGTTCTGTTAGACGGGCTTCGATCGGTCCAAGACTACTGGGTGAGGCCATCGAATCTTCTTTCTATATTAATTAACCAAGATTTCTTGTATTTAGAGACAATAGTCAAAACATTTAGTTTCCAGTGGTCATATTGACCAATGGTCAAATAAAAGTCAAAACCCAACAGTCTCATTTTAATTATACTCATGTTATCAAATGAAACATTTTTGTTAAGTATAAAAATAACATAAAATAACACAAAAAATTAGGAAACAATATTTATTTAAAATTTAGGGTCGTTACAATCTCCCCCCCTTAAGAAATTGCGTCCTCGCAATTTTTAAAATTGGGTTTTGAAATTTCATTGAATGTCCCACATCGGAAAAGGAGTCAGTAAAACTATTACTTTAAAAGAATGAAAGGTAAGTACAAAGGTCACCCGAGTTAACCCACACTAGGATTCCATGTAAGAAAACATGGACATGGAGGAGAAAACAAAGGGTCTTGTTCTGAGGGAGAGTGATAGAGAACATGATTAGGAGAACGTTAACCATAAGAAAATCCCAAACTTATGATGTGTGTAAACGGTCTTTGATTACCCAGTAGGAAACGTAAACCAACAACATTTTTTTTACGTTTCTTTTCATTATTCTGAAGAGTTCATTTACTACATAGAACAAAAACATAAGAAAATATACCTACCTTTAAGTAGAGTTTCATCCTTTAATAAGTCCCTACCAACACTAATATTTTCTCCAAATGATGAGAATTCAAAAACACTTGGTCTCATAAAAGCACAAGAATCATCTTCTAGAGAATCACATAATTTACAAAAGATTAACTATCTATTTATTCTATCTTTAAACATTATCCCAAAAATAGAAAGCTTAAGGTAAAACAACTCTTAAAATAGAAAGAATCCCATAGGAATGGAAACTACTTTTAAATCTTCAAAGTTCCATGGTACTGCCCATAGTTCATCATAGACCATTCCATAAATAACGGTCCTTAAAATTCCTCAAAATAAACCAAACTAAGATTGAAACCCAAATACAAGAAGGATTTGATAACATAGTCTTCCAAAACAACTTCATTGTTCATCTCAAAACAACATCAACCACTCCAAACATCTTATAACAAAAGTAGCTAACCTAAACATATTTTACCCAAGATAGGTTCATCATTCCCATAAGTAACCTAAATTACTATAAGTCCACCTTAAATTCATCAATTCTTCAAAATATAAGTCAACCTTTCTCCTCAATAAAAATACTATAGTAATCTATTTACCTCGATCATATAGGGTCCCCAAAATAGTGAACGTCTTCCAAAATAATAATCATCTTTTAATCCCCTAATCATCTCTGTCATACTAATACGGAAATTGTCGCATTTCCTATCACATTGGTTGTTGGGACACAATATTCCATTTCCCACCATTAACTAAGAAGAGAAAGTATAATTATAGGCTTAAATACTTAACCAATAATCATGAAGAGGAACTTAAATCATATAAGGATAACTTGTAGAAGAAAAGTATACCCTAACTTGTGATCCCCTAGGTTCCCATCTAGGTTATCCATGATCATATATTCTTATGTGAATCTTTATTTTATTTTATATTTGTTCCATTAACAATGGTTCATACCAAGCTTATGAATTTACCAAAGCATATCCCCCGGGAGTGTCGTAACCAAGAGTGCAGCAAGGCCCGTTGTCGTGTACCAGTTCCCGTTCGAGTCTAGCTCAAAGCGGTGTTTTTGGGTTTTACCCCTATGTACATCTGTGCCAGAGCCACCTCTACCTGCTCGTATCCAGACAGGGATGTATTTTCTTGGCAACCCCTTACTCAATACTCAACAAAATACCAGGAAGATTTCCTATATTTAAACTTTTATATAGGGTTCTTCCTAGAGTTTTCATATCCTAATTTCCACAAATAACTAAACCATCCTTTGATACCAACTATAGAATCCCGACTTTTTATAACATAAACTTTCATTACATTACACAAAACTGAGGATCTTTAAGGTTTAGTGTCTTGGAAACTAGGAACATAATACATGAAAACAACATAAAACATTCCTCTTAAACATGTGAAAGGCTTATCCATATGTTAATCCTAGGTTCATTACAGCAACTCATAACCTGGGGAAATACATCAAAAGAAAGGGTGAGAAAAAGGCCCAGTAAGGGAAACAAGATGAACATTTTACATGTGAACTTGAGATACTTCAATAAGGACATGAAAAGAACTTTAAGGCAGGAGAAATAAATCATGAGGCATTTCATAATAAAAATAACATTTTTCATAACATGAAGATGTGGCTGAAACATTTAATATTGACAATCTTTTCGTTTCACCAAGGTCCATCCCCAAGGTTTCATTAAAAATTACAATGGTTATTCACCAAGGCGTCGTTAAAAATGGTCATCTCTAGAGATTAAGTCTTTACCCAATGCATTGGAGCGCTATTAGGGCGCACCCTTAAATTTGCCTTTATTATCATGTGAGCCACATATATCATCATCCAACATTTCATAAAGAACCCATGTAGCACAAAATAAATGGGTTTCATTTCGTAATCATAACGTTTAAAAACTGCTCTAAATACATGATCTGTACATCACTTTAAAACCCACAGAAAAAGAAGGGGAGTCTCATGTATGTAAATCCAATAATTTAAAATAGAACATTTTGGTATATATGTGAATACCCCTTTAGAAGAATGAGCTTTGAGTATTCAGTTAATAATATAAAAGAACTTTAGAAAAAGAGAGAGACATTTTGAGATGGAAATTCTGCAGCATAACGGCAATGTTACGAGGTTTTAGAAGACATTAAAAAGAGAGGGAAAATGGGTCAAACAATCATAAATGACCCATAAAACAGTACATGGACAGAATAATAAGGATACATGATCATTGTAATAATATTTCAAGGACATACCATTTGAAATTAAAAACATGGGAGAAAGAAAAAAATTAGATTTCTCTTATGAAAGTCGGCAGCCTAACGACGTTACTTAAACTTCAAACATAATGATTTGAAAGGATCAAATAGGGTCTCTAATCATGTGAACATAAGAGTTAAATATGATAGATATATATATAATGCCCCAACATAATTAAAAAGGAACTTGAAAGACTTGACATGAAAGTAGAACTTTGAAAAGAATGGGAAGGGTGAAAGAATCCCCTAAAAATTCGGCAGCCTAACAGCGCCACTTAAAACTTAAAAATACTGAATTGAAGAGATAAAATGGGGTCTCTCATCATATGAACATAAGTGTCCAGTATGATAGATATAGAGATCATACCCCAACATAAAAAAAGGAACTTGAATGAATTGACATGAAAGTAGAACTTCAAAACGAGAAGGGTGAAGAACCACTTAAAAATTCGGCAGCCTAACGGCGCCTCTTAAAACTTCAAAATAATGAATTTAAGAGATAAAATGGGGTCTCTAATCATCTGATCATAAAAGAACAGTATAATAAATTTAGAGATCATACCCCAACATAATAAAAAGAATCTTGAAAGACTACACATGAAAATAGATCTTGAAAAAATGAGAAGGGAGAAAGAGTCTGTTACAAACATTTCAGCAGCCTAACGGCGCCACTTAAAACATCATAAAACGAAATAATGAGAGTAATAGGGGATCACTCATTATATTAACATAAAAAGGGCAGTAAGAGGAGTATAAAAGAACATCCTCCAACATAATAACATGGAGCATAAAAGGAATGACATAAAAGAGATTACTTGAAATTAAAGAGAGAGGTCGGATCCCTTACCTTATAACGTAACTCTTAAAACTCAAAGGTTTGGACCTTGAGGGCTTGGGGGAACCTTGGGAGGACTCCTTGGGAGGTAAGGAGATCAGAACATCGTTGGGGGAGAGTGGGGAGTCGAATGGATGAGAGGATGGCTTGGAATTTATAGGGAAAGTGAGGGGACAAGGCATTAATGGCAAAGGGACACCTCATTAGTGGTTTTGGCAAAACCATGGGCTTGCCCATGGTATTTGCCCATGGTATTGGCCACTTGGGACACATCATACCTTATCATAATATTCATAAATCGACCATATTGATTACATACTTGATACACCATTTAATGATTTCATTAAACACCCGTAACTTAAAAACTGTATTTTCACTATTCATCGAAAATTCAACTTTCTCAGAATAATCCCAAAATTTCACCTTAACCAAATATCAATGCTCTGATTTCAAAAATGAAATCCATTTTATAAAAATAATTTTCTAAATATTTATAATTAAATTTTTAATTAAAAACACTATTCATCGAAAATTTATTTTTTTCAGAAAAATCCACAAAAATTACCTTAACATAATATCGATGCTCTGAGTTGAAAAATGAAGTCCATTTTATAAAAATAATTTTCTAAATTTTTTTAATTAAAATTTTAATTTAAAAAACACTATTCATCTAAAAAAACTAATACTTGAATAATAAATTATGAAACAGTTATTTAACAATTTTATTGAATCACATTACTTAATCAAAGTGCCTAGCTTATTTTAATACTTTCTTTGAGTGAGATTACTAATCCATTTCGACACATTATTAATCCTAATCATAAAAACACTATTCATAATTTACTATTCATCAAAAATCAAGTTGATCTTATTAGACTCTAAATTTCGTACTGAACATAATTGTAGAATACCATTTTTTGAAAATCATTACACATTTTTAATTATTTAGGGTTTACATAAACATATTTAAAATATCCTTTTTCTAAAATTCATCAAAAATATGCATACTATATTTATCCGGTCATTTGAAAATTCATAAAATAAATCAAAATTTTTATTTAAAACAAAGTATTACACAAGACAGTTACGGTCTCCTTACATAGCCCCTTATCACACCAGCATAGGAACTATGTGTAAGGTGTGCTAAGGTGAGAGAATCCGAGGGAGGCTCGCCCAACATCGCACGAGTAGTAATTTCTATCAGTTTGAACTTCTCGCGAAGGCGATCCCATTATAGCTTTATACGATAAAGTTCAGCTTGGGTTTGGTCCAGAGCAAAGCCCAATGGTGATACCTCCTTCCCATGTTCTGTTAGATGGGCTTTGATCAGTCCAAGACTACTGGGTGAGGCCATCGAATCTTCTTTCTATATTAATTAACCAAGATTGCTTGTATTTAGAGACAATAGTCAAAACATTTAGTTTCCAGTGGTCATATTGACCAATGGTCAAATAAAATTCAAAACCCAATAGTCTCATTTTAATTATACTCATGTTATCAAATGAAACATTTTTGTTGAGTATAAAAATAAAATAAAATAACACATAAAATTAGGAAACAATATTTATTTAAAATTTCGGGTCGTTACACATAGTCAATGGGTTTTGTTTGTAATCAAAAGCTTTCCCAAAAACAGGCTTCAACTAGTTCCTCTCAAAATCAAGCATACAGAGAACAAGTTGTTGAATTACTCCTGCATCAAGCAAACATGAATATTGAACAAGCTTCTCATATGGAGCAAGCACATCATCAAGTGACAAAAGTGTCGTAAATTATCCAATGGTCTTTTGAACCAGGTGATAAAAGTGGATACAGATTAATGCATCCAGCTAATTTCTGGACTATGGTTTGCAAGATCAGGAGTGATTTTAAGAATGTATAATACATAGCATGTCAAGAGCCATCCTAGCTTTCTAGACTGGGGTCTCTTTTAAACCAACCCTCGGAATCAACAAATAGGATTCCAGGAGTTGAGCGGGAATAGCAGGAACAGCCCCAGTCCACCGGACTGGGGACTTTTTCAAAATCATCAATCCTCTCCTCAAAGAAATTTTGTCTTTTCTCTATTGGGGAAGAAGCCTCAAGAGGAAATAAGAGCCAAATTATCAAGAGATTCCCTCTAAATTACGGTTCATCAATAAGTTCCTAAGGGATCAAATCAACCAAAGGCAATGTCTCATCAAAGACAGGAAATAATACAATATCACAGAAATGCTGATAGAAGGGAAGTGATGCATTATGCATAAATCAATGTCATCAATGTCGTTGTTGCTGATCCACGAGATGAGGATCACTCAGGGGACTCAGATGAAGAGGTTCTTGCTCAAGAAGATGTATGCACTAACATAAATGAAGAATGTATGCGTACACGAAATCAAAGGATCACTCAGAACCTAGGTAATCCTTTGAGTAACCCACTTCCCCCTCTCCCAAAGGGATCCAAAAAAGGGAGGGGAAAGAATCAGGTTACATATCCTCCCTCTGGAGAAGGACAACTGATCTCACTAGAGAAAAGGTTTTCACAACAGGCAGAAGAAATGAAGGAATTAAGGAGGTTGAATGTAGAACTACTTCAGGGTAGTCTTCTTCGTGAGTGCGCTTAAGTCAGTAAGCCAAGGGAATTTTTTGTAGCTACTGATATGGATCAAGAGTATCCTCCTCTATTAGAACACCCTCACAGGTCTAATCCTACGGGTCAAGTGCAACAATAGTTGGCAGTGCTACCATCAGTTGCACCACCAACCACCACATCTGTCCAAGCTCTAGTCATTGCACCTACCCATGTCAAAGTTCAAACAGATGTTTCTCAAATGTTATTAACTAATATTGACTCATTAACAGCTCGGTTAGAAACCATGGAAGGGAAACGTGTGCAGGTTCAACCAGAAAAGAATGTTTACCCTGAATGGGTAGATTCAATCTCTCCTCCATCCTGTTTTGGAAAACCTGTATTCCCTATTTTAAATGGATCAGATGACCCTGAACAACATTTGATGCATTGCGTGTATTGTTGTGATCCTATGATGGGAACTGTAGAGAAGCAAAGAGCATTAAAACTCAGATGCTTCATACGGACCATGCAAGGGCCAGCCTTTTTCTGGTAGACAAGCTTGCAATCCCGGTCAATTACCGGATGGGAGGATCTTCGCCAATAATTCCTTCTTCAGTTCAGCTCAACTTTTCCAAAGACAGCAATTTTCGATCTTACAAACTGTAATCAAAGAGATAATGATAGGGTCAGAGATTTCATTGCTCCCTGGAAGGGATTAACATATTCCATAAGCTTAACACTCCCTCAATATGAATTTTTTCCAATCTGTGTGGAAAATCTGCGTGACGAATTACGCACACTGTTGATCCCTGTGAAAACCACAGTAGGGTTTCGAGACCTTACAACATTCGCTGGAAAGATTGAATATTCCCTTATACAGGATAAGGCTAAATCTCATGTAATTCAATCAGCACCAGGAAGGACAATGGGTAAAGAATAAACTGCTACTGTTATGCTTAAACAAGCACTTGTACCTATTTCTACTTCAAAACATTCATCTTCTCAAAGGTCTCCTCCTCCTGAGCACCAAAAACAAAGGCCGCTTTGTCCTGATGATCAAATAGATCAAAGACAAAAACAATTTGTTGATATGAAGAGGAAAACATACTCTTTCTGAAATGAACATGTTCCTGGTGACTTCATTTTGGCTCTAGAAAATAATTTGGTTCAGCTGCCAAATCCCAAGAGGCCAAACAAGGAAGGAGTTGAAGACCGTCCTATTTATTGCACCTTTAATCAAATGTTGGGAAATCCCATCTAGTAGTGTTTTGAATTCAAAGTCCTCCTACAAAAGATGGTCTACTCAGGACAAGTCAAACTGAAAGGCTCTTCATCCCAAGTAGCATGTTTTACTGCTACAGTTCCAGAAGTGGAAGGTGAATGCCATAAAGTCAAAAGAAAAAATGCAGAGAAGTATGATGATTGGATGGTCAGAAAGACAATCAACTGAACTCATGCTATTTTTCGAACTCAATTAAAGAAACTGATTTTGTCTTCTTCCATGAATTTTGCGGCAAAACCCTCTTCATTAGAGGGAAAATCCTCAAATAAACGACATGATTTAATGAAAGAAAAATAATCAAAAGTTGATGAGTATGTGTCAAAGCCTATGTTGTCTTTGACTTTGGTAGACTTCATGCCATCTATTTCAAAGCCACGGGCACCGCCCCAAGAAATGGAACAGCCTAAACAGGCTAATCAGGAAGAGACTTCATCAGATGAAGAGTTAATCTTCGGTTCTGTTAATATGATTCAATTAACAGATCCATATTCCAGTCGCAGTTTCAATTTCGATGAGCCTAAATTCCCTGTATCAAACAAGGGAATCAGAGGATGTTCCAGAGGGTCAAGATACAGGGGAATACATGGATCTTTCAGAAGCAACTACTCCAATTCTACCCCTTCTAGAACTGTGTACGCAGTAGAAACAATTGGTAGAGCCCTTCAGCGAGCTCAGCAAGAACAATCAAGTTATTCTACCAATAGTAAATTCATTTCTGGCACATTTATTTTGGAAGATCGGTTGAAGGATTCATATTCTTCCTCTCAGTAAGTAAATTGATCAAATCGGTATAATCTTCCAAAACCAGGGATACTGCCAACTCTTATCCCGATACAACGAGCATCAACATCCAATGCATCTTATTCCAAGGTACCTGCTAAACCACATATTCCTATTGGGAAACACAGTCCTATGGATAAAAAGTATGATGTATTGAAACACTTGTCCCAATTTCCAGCCAAGTTATCAATTCTGGATGCTCTAAATCTGTCAAAAGATCTTCTGGAAGCACTCATCGAGGCTTTGTCAAGTCCTCAAGAGTTTGAAACTGAAATTGCGGCAGCTGAAGTCTATCACATAGAGAATAATCCTGCAGAATGCCATGCAGAAATATCTTTTACTGATAAAGATGAATATGATGTTGTGCATGCGCATATTAGACCTTTTTACATATCTGGTAAGGTAAATGGTGTAGATGTTCGAAGAGCTATAATTGAAAATGGTTCAGGAGTCAACCTCATGACCATTTGTACACTTTGTTGATTGGGCGTCACGGAATCTGATTTATCTCCTTCTATAATGATGTTACAAGGATATGATAAAAATGAACAAGAACCACTGGTCGACGTTACACTCAGAACTCTGGTTGGAGATCTTTTATCTAATTCAGATTTTATGGTTGTTTATCAAGACTCAGGCTTCAACACCTTCCTTGGATGACCCTGACTACATCAACATGTGGTTATCCCTTTATCATACCATCAATGTCTCAAATATTGTTTCGATGGTCAAGTGGGGTCATTGTATTGTGATAAGGCCCCCTTCAAGATATGTGAGTCTCAATACATTGAGGCGGAATTATATCACATGAAGGGAAGGGTGAAATCCATAACCAAAGAGATTAACAAAGTTAATGCTCCATATGGTTTGGAGAAGATTCTCGTAAATACATTTACACATGTGAGTACATATTATGAGTTTCCTATCAGTCAAATTGACAAGATAGACCCAAATCAAAATACTCTTATGGAAATATCCATAATGTCAATTACGACAATCGAGCCAGACAACATGGGAGAAATTGGTAACCCACCAAGCAGTGATGAAATCACAAATGGTGACATCTTCATTTCATCTTTTGAAATCCAAAATGTTTATACTTCACCAATCAGGAAAGAAGAAGTTATAGAAACATTGGAGGTGAATAATTATGTTGATTCTCAATCCATCATCTTCTCCTTATTACCCAATGAAGACACTTTATCATCATTCGGGTCAGAAATGGAAGATTTTTCTACAATATGTGAAAATTTTGACATCACTTCTGATCATGAAAAGTATACTTTATTATCTACTATGCAAGTAGAAACGGAAGAAATAACACATGATGAATAAGAAGAGGAAGATCTCAGAGATGCTCCTTCAACATTTGAAGAGGGTATCTCTACCACTGTGGATGAACTCAGAGAAATAAATTTGGGTACAAAAGAAGAACCACGCCCACTTTAATCAGTGTGGCCAAGAATCATGTAGAGAAAGAGATGTATATTACTTTTCAAAATAAAAATTGAGATATTTTTTCTTGGAACTATAAATAAATTCCCGGGCTTGATCCTGATGTTTCTACTCATCATTTGGGTTTACAAGAAGAACATTGAGGATTTAAGAAAACCCCGAGAAGAAAACACCCAACTTATGCTTCCAAAATTGAATCTGAAGTTGATATTCTTATCAAATCTAACTTCATCAGAGAAGATCAATATCCCAAGTGGTTGGATAGTATTATCCTTGTAAAAAATAAGAACATAAAAATTAGAGTCTGTATCGATTTGAGAGATATTAATTGGCTTTGTCCTAAGGATGATTTCCCAGTTATGATTACAGAACTTTTAATTGATGCAACAGCTGGCTATTAAGCACTTTCCTTCATGGATGGATATTCTGGATATAATCAGATCCAAACATCCCCATAAGATGAGGAATCTACAGCCTTTAGAGCCACTCAGGGTGTGTTTTGCTACAGGGTAATGGCTTTTCTCTTAAAGAATGCATGTGCAACGTATCCACGTTCCATGCATCGTATCTTCCAACCCTTCTTAGGGAAGTTTGATGAATGCTATGTAGAAGATTTGGTGGTTAAATCCAAACAACTTTCTAATCACTTGGCTGATTTGGAAGTCATATTCTGCAAGCTTCGACAACATAATTTGAAGATGAACCCCTTAAAATGTGCTTTTGGGGTATCCTCAGGAAAATTTCTCAGCTTTGTTGTACGCCATCATGGTATTGAAGTCGATCCTGAGAAGACCACTTCAATCCATGGTATGTCAACTCCTCAAAATTTGAAAGAATTAAGAGGACTTTAAGGAAACTTAGCCTATATTTGGTGATTCATCACCAATTTGGCAGGGAAAAGTTTACCCTTAATTAAATTGATGAATAAGGGAGTTACTTACCAGTGGATTGAAGAATTTCAAGAAGCATTCGATATTATCAAGAAATAACTCTTGAGTCCATCAGTACTCATGCCACCTACTGAAGGATGACCACTTATCCTCTCTGTGACAGCTCTAGAAAAATCATTGGGTTCTTTCCTTACTCAAATGAATGATGTTGGGAATGAAAATGTCCTCTACTATCTCAGTCAAACTATGCTTGAAGTAGAAACCCGGTATTCAAGTATTGAGAAGTGCTGCCTGACATTAATCTTTGCAGTTCAGAAGTCGAGACACTACCCACAACATCACGAGGTCCAATTGGTATCTCGCAATAACCCGCTCAAATTCATCCTATGTCGTCCAATTCTTACAGGACGTCTGGAAAGGTGGGAAGTTATTTTGCAGTAATTCGACATTCAGTATGTGTCTCAAAAGGAGATAAAGGGCTAATCTCTGGGTGAATTCCTGGATGAACACCCTTCAGTGGAAGACACATCTTCAGATATTGAATTCTCTAACGAGGAAGTGTCCTCTATTAAAGAAATTCCTCGGGCATGGGAAATGTATTTTGATGGTGCTTCCAAAAGTCCAACATAGAGGAAAATGGAAAATCCTAAATTCAAAAATGTTGGATTAGGAATTGTTCTCATTTATCTAGAAAAGGCGGTGTTACCTTATTCCTTCTTCTTGTGGGAAGGTGGTACCAATAATGAAGCTGAATACCAAGCTCTCATCGCTGGCTTGGAATTAGTGCTTCAAGAACAAGTGAATCACCTAAAAGTGAAAGGTGATTCAGAACTGGTAATCAAACAAGTCAATGGCGATTATTCCATCAAAAAAGAAGAACTACTCCCTTTATATGATTATGTCAGATAGTTAATGGCAGTATTCCCTTCCGAACTGACATATTCTTACGTCCCGAGATCACAAAATGCTCAAGCTGATGCACTGGCTAATATAGCCACAGCTCTGGCAGATCCAAATCGGGATGAGACTACCATCAGTATTTCCCACCTTCGGGAAATTTCACGTTATGTTCGAATCAGAAAAGAGGAAATTAATGAAATTAGTTCAATTCCGGAACCGTATGGTCATACTACAGGATGGATGTCACATATCAGGTAATATCTTCAAAATGGATCACTTCCACCTGATAGAGCCGAGAAAGAACAAATCCGGTGATGTGTTGTCAATTTTACTCTTTATGATATCCTAGATCTCCTAGAGAAAATTCTCTACAAACGCGGTTTTGATGGAGTTCTCTTCAGATGCATTGATGGTGAAGATATAATGGCTGTCATGAAAGAAGTGCATGTCGGAGTCTGTGGTGCCCACCAGTCTGGACATAGACTGTCTGATCAGATTCTAAGGCTTGGATACTTTTGGACATCAATGATACATGATTTTGTCGATTTACCAAAGAAGTGTCATTCATGCCTAGTACATTCCAACCTCATTAATCAACCTCCAGAGTTGCTTCATACAACTAAATAATCATGGCCATTTTCCACATGGGGAATGGATGTGGTGGTACCTTATCCTTCGGCTACGGCCAAGCAGTTTAAGTACATTCTTACTGCTAGTGACTTCTTTTCCAAATGGGCAGAGGAAATACCTCTCAAGGAAGTCAGTTCTAAATGTGTTGTTAGCTTCATCAATTCTAACATCATTACCATATTTGGTGTCCCTCATACCATATTGATAGACAATGGCACCAATGTCAGTTCATCCAAGGTGAAGAAGTTGTATCAAGAATACAACATCAAATCCAACCATTCATCTCGATATCATGAAGCTGCCAATGGCTAGATAGAAGCCTTTAACAAGACTCTTTCAAATATACTAAAAAAGATGGTGGATAAATATAAGAGGTCATGGCCTGATAAACTCTTTCATGCTTTATGGGCTTATCGGACTACCACCCGCACTGCAACTCGGTATACTCCATATTCACTGGTATATGGAACAGAAGTCGTCTTGTCCATTTATGTTCTATTGCCTTTGCTCAGAGTAGCCATTTCTGTTCAGTCATCTACAGATGAACAATCTCAAAAGAGATTGAATGAATTGGAACATTTTGATGAGAAAAGATTGTGCACCTTTCACCACATGGAAGTCTATCAGAATCAAATAGCTCGAGCTTTTAACAAAAAAGTTCATCTTTGTTCATTCACTCCGGGAAAATTGGTATTAGTTCTCATAACACCAAAGATACGAGGAAAGAAACCTCCCACGATTGATTCAAAATGGGATGGACCTTACTCAATACATAGGGTCTACTCTAATGGAGATTATTCATTATTCTTGATGGATAGAGAAATCATCACTACTCTAACCAATTCCAGATTTTTGAAGAAGTATTTTGTATAAGCACAAAATACATCACCGACTTGGTCCAGTATGACATTAAACTTCAACTTGGTCCGGTATGACCATAAACTGTAACTTGGTCTGGTATGACCTAAAACTGCACCACTGTCTAACAAGAAGTTAAACTGCATCCTCAACGGTCCATACATATGACCTTAAACTATTTGTACATTCGTCCCACATGACGTTAAACTGTGAAAAAGTTCATTAAATAGTCTGGTATGACCATAAACTGAAACATGGTCCGGTATGACCTTAAACTGCACCACTGTCCAGCAAGATGTTAAACTGCATCATCAATGGTCAATGCATATGACCCCAAACTATTTGCACATATGTCCAACAAGAGGTTAAAATGTGTCCCCATCACCGTCCAGCAAGACATTAAACTGCATCATCAATGGTCCATACATAAGACCTTAAACTATTTGTACTTTCATCCCACACGACATTAAACTGTGAAAAAGTTCCTTAAATGGTCCAGTTTGACATTAAACTGCAAGTAGGTCCTGTATGACCTTTAATTGCATCATCAACGTTCCATGCATATTATCAAAAACAATTTGTAAGTCCCTTATGTCCATCAAGACTTTACACTGTGACGTCCTAACTACATGATGCTAAACTGTATAAAAGTCCCTTACGTTAGGAAAGACATTAAACTACATAATCATCAATGGTCTTTTATGACCTTAAACTACACCACCATCCATCATGACATTAAACTGCACAATCCACGGTCCATGCATATGACCTTAAACTATTCACACTTTCATCCAACATGACGCTAGATTATATAGTCCTTTTTTTGTCCAACATGACGTTAAACTGTGGGGAAAAAAGTCCCTGATGCATCCAACATGACATTAAATGGTGTACGCTTTTGTCCTCACTGCATGACATTAAACTGCACAGTCCCCGTTTCGTCCAACATGATGATTAAACTATATTGTCCCCATCGTCCTAACTACATGACGCTAAACAGTACAGAAAGTCCTTGATACATCCAACATGACATTATAATATACTTTGTCCCTAATATATGACATTAAACTGTGCAGAACCAATAGTCCTAACTGCAAGACATTAAACTCCATAGTCCCTTCATACATCCTACATGACGTTAAACTATGTATCATTAAGGTTGTTGCTACCTCTTGTCTCTCACATAAAGTATGACCCACGTGATCTTAGAGAAAACCTCAACCATAACACTCTCTCTGGGATACTAACCAAGTGTAAGTCCAAATATCATTTTTAGGTCGTTGTCCCCAAGAACGACTTGATCTTTACTTCATTATTTAATTGAACTACACGGACTTTGATCCTTGCCTTCCTAGCTGGGTACGTAGGCAACCTCCTAAGGTTCAAGCCCAAAATCAATCTCTTCACATTGGTTCACCTTCATCTCATACAATGTTGATTTGTGAAACCGCCCCTAGAATCAATGTCTTTACATTGGTTCACTTTTGTCCTTGTTATAGGACGTTAATCTATACAACAATTTTGTCCAGTATGATAATAAACTACAATATTCTTTGATACCCTCACTTGAGAGGAAATAATTATTTACATTGATTTTCAATCATGTTTCATTTCAAAGACTACGTGCATACATGGAAATGCCCAAAACGTTTATCTTGGGTTAAACCATCACTGTACTAAAATCCCCTTTCAACCTTCACATGTACGAACCAAATTTGTACTGAGGGTATTTCTAGAACTATGTGGGCTTTATTCCCATCCTTATGGGATATGTAGGAATGTTTCGTTGTCCCTTTAATCTAGCCCCAACTCTTTGGGCCTAACCCCAAATTCCACTTTCAATCCCTTGGCTGAAAAGTCCCCATGAAAACACACATTGTGCATTTCTTATAATGGTCCACGTTCTATGACCCTAAACTAAGATCTCTAATCCTTTTGTCCCACATGATGTTAAACTATACTTTAAGAACTAATTATGGATTGATTCTCATCCTTATGGGATACGTAGTGAATTCCATCATTTAAATTCAGGACCCAGCCTAAACATGATTATGGTTAGCATTGATCTGTGTATCTCTGTATACATTGGACAATACCCATGTTTATGTGTTATAATCCTATCCTTAAATATTTTCTGATCTTCATAACCCTATTCATGACTTCTAGTCACAAAAATATCAAATTTATGAGACTTCTTTTGCCTGACTATGCAGCACGTGCCCATAGGTGGCCTTGCATAAACAGTCTATATAATAGATTTGTCAGCCAAAAGATACTATTATTTGGCTATGCAGATAATGCCCTTAGGTGGCCCTACATAATTCAACCCCCTAATGGGTCTGTCGGATAGTGGTAACTTCATTCTTGGGAAAAATGCCTCTTTTGTCCTTATTGGTATTAAATGACAGTATGTAGGGATCCGCAAAAATAGCCAACTATAACATATTTGTCCGATATCTTTTTTCATGATCATAAAATTATTCAAGTCTGTGGTTTATATTGTCCTTCCCTACATTTGGGTTCGACCATCTAAGGAGTGATATCTATTCAGTTCATCGATAATCTTGTTTGGAAATAACTTCTCCGTATTCAAGTACCACTTTCCATAGAGAAAACTCTATACTTTGGAAAATTTGAATCTCCATAAACATTCCCTGGATTTTAGCACTAGGAATTTAAATTTATGAGATATATTTTTCCTGACTATGCAGCACGTGCCCATAGGTGGCCTTGCATAAACAGTCTACATAACAGACTTGTTAGCCAAAAGATGCTATTTTATTTAACTATGCAGCCAATGCTCTTAGGAGGCCCTACATAATTCAACTCCCTAACGGGTTTGTTAAATAATGGTAACTTCATTGTTGGGAACTACTTATTCTAATGCCTTTTAGATATTTTTCATATCATTCATCAGATTCAAATATTCTTAAGTCATAATTTACATATTTTTCCCTCATACTTGAGTATTGTACTTTGTTGTCAGATGAATTGTCAAGGAATGGAGTCAATTATAATTCATTCGGTCAAATCTATTTCGACCTTAAACATTAGGCTTTATATGTCCGACGTGCATGACATTAAACGGCCCACAAAATACAGAGGAAATCTGAATAAAATTCAAGTTCCAAGCTCACTAAACATACGTTTTGTATGATTTAGGTAATATTGAGCAATTAAAAGGGTCGATGTTTGTAGGTTTATTTAAATTAATCATAGTAAAAATAAAACTATGCTTACTAGGCCCATTGGCTTAGGTAAAATATAAAGCATGTATCAAAAGAGAATGAAAGTACAAATGATTGAAGATGAAAGTGTATTTCATTGATACATAGGAGATAGAAGGACATCCACAGACTGGAGTCTCTTCTCTTTTTCAAGAACTACAAGAGGCATTCAAACATAACTCTTCATTTGATTTATGGAATCCTGGTCTTTATCAGAAACCACCTGGAATTCATTCATTGAACTGGATACAATAAGAGATTCAATGATACCAACTCTTCTTGGAACAATTTTAAAAGGATTTTCTTGTGTGCAGTATGAGAACATTTTATTCTGATCAAACAATAACTCTGTTTCTATCCAAGAGACTTAGAAAATGGATACATGGATTTGAGAATGAAGCATTGGAAGTAAAGATCCATTTAGAGAGAGTACTCTTTTCAGATATTGCTCTAATTCCATGTTTGTCTCCTCTCCACCAACCGACAGCGGAAAACATTTCATCCCATGGGTTTTCCATTTTCATATCTGCAAGGAAATGATATGGAGGAAAAATTTGAAGTTTCACACCATTGTTGTTTCTCTAAATGAAATTCATATCCAAAATAGAAGAGTAGCAGTGCAGCTTCATTTTATGTATATAGTTATTTGCATCTAGAACATTGATTCCTTACATATGACCATGACCACACAGAGGAAGTTAGATGCTCTATGGGAAATTAAGATGATATTTCTTCAAGTAGTTAGCCAAATATGAGAGAGTGTTGTCGTAGATATCATAGTAATCGTGGACAATGATGTTCACCATTTCATCAATCGGCTTGCTAGCCAGTTCATCGACTATTCTGGGTCTAAGAGCCATTTATTCTGCACAAAAGATGAATAAATTAACTTTTAAGAATGTTGATTTTTTTTATATAATTTGTGAATGAATTCGAAAAAATGGCTAAGGAATTATGGCGTGCAAGTATGGATGTTCCGCGCAAGTATTTGGCACGCAAGTATCACCGTGTAAGTCCAGATACCTTGACAGCAGCGCGACATGAAGGAAACACCAGAAAACAGAGCAACCTGCGCGGTTAAGGTGACCTGCGTGGCGAGAGCTCAAAGGTTTGAAATTCGGAAATCTAGATTCATTGTACGGAAGTGAGGCCCTCTATTTATAGACGTGGCCAGAACCCTTCACGTCATACCCTGGGTGACTAAAGGTCGTACCCGTGCATGCCAGACCCTGCGCGCCCGAAGCTCATTTGCGCACCGACAGACTTGCGCGCCATTTTTCCATTGGTTTTCTTCTTCTCCTCAGAGTCAAATCCGCTTTTATCTCCGGATCCAACTCTAAGGGGGGACTTTTGTTGATGCTCATTTTTGTCACATTGTATAAAATAATGCAAAGGGAAATGACTTATGCACAAATTGATTCATCCTTTGAAGAAAACATAAAAAACCGACAAAGGCATGAACAATGGATCAAAAGCACATATGTCGCGCAAGATCCCTCATGGTCGCGCAGGTATACGTGCGCACCACCTAGTGGTCGCGCAAGTGTCCTATGCGACCTATGTGATAAATGCCCATGGATTCTCCAGCCTATAAATAGACCGTATGGGCCCCACATTGAAAAAAGTAATTTTTTCCTAAACTCAGATTTGAGGTCCCGGCACCCTAGTCTCTTCTCAAAGCTTCTGAAACACTTCTAAGATAATTTCTTACCTAGAACATAAGATCTAAAGAGGGGGAGTAAGTCCAAAGTGTTGAAACTCATCAGCAATTGCGCGCCTGAGTGACGTTCCCTTAAGGGAAATGGCCACAATTACGCGCCGCCTTACTCCTTCAATAGAACTTGCGCACCTCCCTTCTCGAAGAACATAAAAATTATTCTAAAGTCATTGATCAAAGTATCGCTCATGTATACCCTACTAGTTAACAATCGTGGAAGTACCCATGCGTTGTGTAGGTATACCTAGGTGACCAAACTTGCGTGCCCACGCAGTACCTGCACGCCTGCTAGGACTTGTGCGCCCCTGCCTTTTTGGGTTCCCTTCTTGCCCATTTCACCCCTCTTTAGCCATTACACCTCTTCTATTCAAGATTAAGTCTTCAGGGCACTCTTAAAAGCCATTTATGGCATGATTTCATGATTTTACTTCCTTAACTGAAAGAAATTCCTTTAACATAGGCCTCTTTTTCAAAAAGTGAGCCCTAGTCCCAAATATGGCCATCCTCCTCAGAAGTGAGCCCCAACCTTAATACTCTTAACATGGGCCTCCTTTTCAGGAGTAAGCCCCAGTCCCATATATGGGAGTCCTCCTCAGGAGTAAGCCCCAAACCTTAATTCCTTTAACCTAGGCCACTTTTTCAAAAGTGAGCCCCAGTCCAGGTTCTCAAATTTGGGCCTCCTCCTTAGGAGTAAGCCTCAATCATAATTCAATGTTCCCTCCTTAATTCTGGGTAACCATTTCAGAGATACATCCCAAGTTAAGAGTATAAATCTCTATAAAACACATATACCTTTTTATGGACCCTGTTCACCTGGGCATCCTTTTTTAGGAGTAAGCCCCAGTCACAAATATGGGAATCGTCTTCAAGAGTAAACCCCAAGGCCCTTAATTTTTCATGTCTCTTAACCTAGGCCTCCTTTTCAGGAGTAAGGCCCAGCCTCAATTATGGGCATCCTTTTCAGGAGTAAGCCCCGGTCATAACTCCATTATCCTTGGCCTCCTTTTCAGGAGTAATCCCTAGTCTTAATTTCTCTTAACTAGTCCTAATTTACCTTTGATCTGGGATTCCATATCAAGAGTAAAACCCAATCATAAATCCTCTCCTAATTTGGGCCTCCTTTTCAGGAGTAAGCCCCAAATTAGAGTATTCAAATCTCCATGAAGCACATATACCTTTATGGACCCTGTTCTTGGATTTCATCCCTGAATTAAATCCTAATCTTCATTTATCCAGGCAGTCATACATACATAAGTCCCACATTATTTCTTATGATTGTATCTTCCATGGCCCAATTGTCTAATTTTTTTACTAATACCACTTGTTTCTCACACCGATCATGACTCATGTGAGCTTATAATGTAAAAGTAATTATGAAATCCTTCTTTGAGTCATCAATCATAAACCTCATACTCCCTTACTCGAACTACGTGGGTTCTGATTCCTATTCTAAATAAAGGATACGTAGGTAGCCCATCTGCAGGTTCGATCCCAACTCTAAAATAATCCATTTCCTTCTGAATGACAATAAAAATCATGTGCCCCACTGATGTCTTTAAATCCAGCCTGGTCATTAAAATGACCAAGATATTTCTATAAAAATGTTTCGATGGATTCCATTGACCAAGAATATCTAAATAAAAACAGATGATTCTTTATTGATGAAGAACCTCGAATACATAAAAAATATTCTATAAATTTCCTACATATTTTCATTGATTGTCAAATCTGAAGGAAAGATCATTTTATACTTGGTAATTTAATCATGATTCACGAACATAACTCAAATCTATAAAGAGAGTCCCGGAGTAGACAATAATTCCCCTAAAAAAGGTGTGATGAGTCCGACCTACCATCCTCTCGACCAATGCAAATTCCTAAGCCTCATCAATCCACATACTATTGAACACCTACATTTCGAAAGTAGGTCCAAATGCATGTGGAATCATTTGATGTTTCCGGTTCAATGAACAATCCCGTTAGAAACCGATCGGAATGTTTGAACCTCCCATCAAGGCGGTCATCCCCGGATTCCGAGGGAAACATGGACATAAACCTATATAGGTTCCCATATAAGATCCCACTATGGAACCTCAATGGGATGATCTCAAAAATCATTATTAATATTTCCTTCACTAGAAGAAACCAGTTTTCAAAGTCTACAATGATCTTATAGAGTATCAGTAATGTTTTAGTAAGATTTAAAGTATATTTGGGTTCATAGAGATAGTTGTTGATATTAAGGTGAATTGTGAAACCTTTTTATTGGGGGACCAGACAATACATGGTGGGATAGATTGGAGATATTAAAGAATCATGAGGTCATAGAGTTTAAATACTTTAGTATTACTTTCATAGACTAGTTCTGTCCTTCGCCGATGGTATTATCCATGTATGGAGAGAAATTAAATATGTAGTAGGAAGACCGATCATGACAATGTTTGCAAAAAAATTCTATGCTACTGCAATTTTTACATGAGATAATATAAAACAAGAAGACTATGATTTGAATTTTCGTGTTTTTACTATGATATGAAATTTTTCTCAAGTTTTCTTGATGCTACTTCATTCTTTTGTTGATGTGTTGGATAAAGAATTTATGGTTGGGATGTACCTAGAAGGAAATTTAGGGTTATTAGATATTTCTACTTCTCCCAGTGGTAGTGTGTATTTCTATAAGGAATAGAGTAATCATGATTGTTTTCAAGGTAGTTCTCAACATCAGGGTGTTTATAAACCTCGTGCATTTTCTAGAATAGGCCCTTTGGTTAGCTACTAGTGTGGAAAGCTTGGTAATTTCAAGATGACATTAACTTAGGTACATAATATATGTGTCTCTTACAAACCCTAATGTACACTTATAGAAGATATTAAATGTTTATTACCCACCACCTAGTGGAATGGGATCATCATCACCGACCAATTTTTTTTGAAAATTAGTTGCATCATGTAAAAATGAGTTCCAACAACATGAATCTAGAATGATGATTCTTCATGAATTGGAAGCATCTCATGTGGTATATAACGTGGTTCTAGTTATTATGAGAGGAACCATAATTATATCATCTTAATTAGTGATTAATTTATTTGATAATGGTATATCTTATTTTATTATCTATACATGTGTAGTTATTATTATAAATATACCCATGGTTCTTTTATATTACGTGATGTATATTACAATAACCCTTGGAACGAATAGAGAGCAGAGCCTCCATAGTCCATCTTCTATTTCCCTATATAAATATTTCATATTTGTTTTTATTTAATGATCCTAAAATAAAAGTAATAAACATTATATTTTGGATAGATTAACTCATTTCCACTGATGACCGCATTGAATGTTATCTTCGACAAGTCTCCTTTACTACACCTCATGGTTTTTGTCATATCATTAATGGAGAATGTGACCTAAGGTCGATTAGTGTCCCCCCTTCTTATTTGGAGTTTTGAAATGTAATATCCATGTCGTACATTGATATAGAGTTAGATTAATTATGTTGGGATCTCCCTCCAGTTGTCATCGAGTTTACCAATGTGGTTTTTTCTGACTTTCCTAGTCGTCCAAAAAGAATGGAGGTAGAGTTTTTTTATCAATTTAGTCCTTGGAACTCGATAATCATCAAATTTTTTTACCAATTGGTTTTAAATGAAATGAAAGATATAAATACTTAGTCGGATGATCATCTAGATAAATGCATTATACTCCCATGTGTGTCACCTTGGACAACGTTAATTCTCATTGTTAATAAGTTTGATGGTTCCCTTCGCCATTTAATTTATTATGAAAAACTCAAAAGTTATTGTAACAAACAAGTATTTTTTAACATATTGATGATATTTTTGATAATTTGAAATGGTTGAAATGGTTTTCTATAATTTATATTTGATCTAGCTACCATCAGTTGAGAATAAAAGAATTTGAAATTCATATAACTTCCTTTTAGAATAGCGAAGACCATTATGAGTACATTGTCATGACATTCGATCTATATGGGATCATGTAGTCAATATAGATTTATTTAAATAGATATCAAATTTGTATCTTGATACCTTTTTGATAGTCTATGTGGATTACAAACTCATATACTCAAATTTTGACGAAGATCATGTTTGTAATCTAAGTGAAATTTTGGAATTGTTGATAAATCCCTATCTTTATGCCAAGCTTTTGAAATGTGATTTATTGATTCTTGAAGCAATGTTTTGGAAATGTGGTGTCAAAACATTTTATATTAGTTGATCTTGATAAGGTAAATGTTTTTTATGAAATGGTAATAACCATGAACTATTTTCAAGCATTAGTGTTTCATTGGTTGGGTTGCTTATTATTGTTGGTTCGTTATGGTTTTATCAAAACTTCCTTATATAATGACTACTAAATATAATAAAAGAGTAATGTTTAAATTGAATTATATATATCATTATTATTATTTTGTTCTAAAACTAAATTTTACAATGTTGTTGTTGTTGACTATCCCATAGGTCGCAAATGGCTATGTTCCCCTCTGTGATGCAGTAGGTTCAAGATTGAGTTTCATTCTTATGCAAGGTTATTATTTGATTTTCTATGACCATAGTCATACTAGGGAACATGAGAAGAATTATCCAACTCATTAACTTTAACATTATGATACGAGGCATGAACTAAATATATGGAAGCATTACCTTTATAGATAAATGTTTACCATGTTTTCTGACAATAAAAGAGTGAGTTATATATTCTCTAAAAATGATTTGAATCTATTCTAGTGGCATTGGATAAAATACATATAATATTTCTCATTTTAAATTGACTATACTCATCATAAATGTTATGTAATCATGGAATATTTGAGTACGAAATGCATGACCTAGGTGGTGAAGGAATCACCAAAATTGAGGAACTTAATGGAGCTCCTTGAATAGTTGCACATTAGAGTCTGAGAATTTGGGGTCAAGGCTGATTTTGTTAGTGTTCAGTCTATATCCATTCTTCTAAATATGATTATTCTATAATAATATCATGATCACAAGTTCAGTATCATTATATAATTTGTTTTTTGTGTGGATACCAAGGCTAATTGGATGTTCTCCATAGAGGGAATTATTTTTATCAAAATAAAACTGTTTTTTATGCAGTAATTGAATATCTAATGGGTTATTCCCATACCTCATAGCGTGGATTTCAATTAGAAAACTTTATGATGTTCTATAAAATTCATCATAAATTTCGGGGTCAAATTTTGTGGTGATGCATTTCTGATTTTTTCCCAATTGTTATATGTGGAAACATGTCAATGTCGAGCTCTAGAAACCTTCATGTTTACTCTAACCTGATCCAATGGCTACTTGTAAGTGGGATAAGATCTCTATAGACTTTTTTTGGGATTATTTTTACCAAGATACGAATTGAATGGTATGGGTTTGATGTATCTTCTAACAAAATCTTACAACATTATACACATTCATGATACAATAGAATTTGTCGACATATGATATCAATTTCTAAAATACATTGTTCATTTTTATGGATTTCAATTTTATATAGTCTCTAATTGGAAGTGTAGTATCACTTATATTTTTTTAGTTCCATTGAAGAGGCACTGGAATATTTTTTATTTCTTATAATGACATATTATCAATTTTCAGAAGGATAGACAAAAATATATATTCTAATTCACGAGGATAAAAAATGTACTTCTGTTCTTGACTATGGTGGATCTTTTTATGACCATATATTTATTGTTGGGTTTTCTTATAATAATATTTCCCATTATATGATAAGAAGGGATTATTTTGATTCCTTGTAGGGATTATATTTCACATCTACATTGTGTTGGTCCTAGATTGGTGAAATTTATATAGTTGGACCAAGCTTCTTCAAAGAGATGACACAAAAGATTCAATTGATTCATTATAAATTTTGATGGGATAGATATAGTATAATTAATATGATAAAAATTATTGCAGACCATTGGAATTTTTTTTTGATATTGGGTGTTTTTGAATCTTTCACCCCGTATGGTCATTGAATGCTAGGGAGAAAAGGGAATAATGCTTTTTATTTTGAAGGATCTTTTGAGGATGCGGAGCATGTGAGGAAATTGAATTACCATTTAGAACATCAACCATATCATAATTTAATAAATAACATGTTCCATGTATCTATGCTAAAAAATTATATATTTAAACGATATCATCTTTTGAAATGGAGTTATCTTACGGTTGAACGTATTTTATCAATTCCTACACAGTCAATCAAGAGGGTTTCTTTTGATACAATGGTACATCATGGGAGGATGATATTATTGGTTTGAGTTCTATGGAATCATGATTCTGATAATTATGAGATGTGGTAGAGGGAGGAACTGATGATAGATTATTGGTATCAACTATTTTTCATGGATTCTATCGAATAGTATTTATGGGGAGATGAATATTCTATGATATGGAGGTTGCGATATCTTTTTACACTTTTTTGGTACTCAAAAACCCCTATTTTAAATATTCTTTGGTTGGTATTTTTTTGGGGTGGTTTCAAGTGAAACCAAGGAATTTTTTTAAATTTTATAGGCTATGCATGGTTATAACATGGTTTCCCCAAACCATGTGCCCTTATAGAGGAAACCGTAGAAACTGATATTCTGTGGGTTTTCACGGTTGGGACATAGTTTTATATGTCATCATCCTACCTTGGAAAATACTCAAATCATTCTTAGTATGGTGAATGTCTATGTTTCATGGTTTTATACAACTATATTCCCCTTCCCAGTAACAATGTGTATATGATTATTCATTTCAAAACTTATGTTAAAAACACCCAAAAACATAATTTAATGATCATCAATGAAAAAAATTGACACAAGATATTTTATTCTACTGTGGGATCTCCCATGAACTTATATTGTCCCCTTTACATCATACTGAAATAGGATAAATTATTGGAAAATTACATTCAATCACTTCCTGAGTAGTTTCTTATTCTCATTATCATTCACCTTATTTCTCTATCTTAACAACCATATGATTTTGAAGATCACCATCCTATTGGAAGTTATAATAACTTTTTTAGAATCATTTATATTGTTTTCATTTTTGTGTTTCCATTTTTAACATATTTCATCGGCTGATCTTCAAAAGGGTTGACTTATCATATCATAAGATCTTAATGAATGTGGTTCTATTATGATGGAAATTTTTATTAACAGTTGATTAAATGATTTAAAATATATTATTTGAAATTTTGTATCAATAGTGCATAAAAAATTCACATCAATTTAATTGGGTTCTTTTCATTTGAATTTTTTTTCTAGCATGAAATTTGGAAAAATGAGAAATTCCATCGAATTGGGGTGTGAGTATGAAATTGGATGGAATTAGGTTAAATAATATTATTAAATTTTACTTGTGGAATTTTAATTTTAAAATTAAATTCATGTAATTGGTTTCAAAATGGATGTTGGGGAAATATTTGAGAAATTATTTTGATTGAAAATGATTTGGTTTATCATGGAAAAAATTAATGATTTTATTGAAACCTCGTTTTGTTTTTAAAATTAAAAATTTGAATACCTTAAATTATGAATGAGATGAATTTTATATTAACAACTCATAAATAAATTATCCATCGTTGTTTGATATTTCAGTAAATTAAATCCATAGGTAGTTAGTTAGTTATTCTAGAAACAGTCTACAATTTACAACTTTCCAAAACTTATGTTATGCTCATAAGACCACAGAAAGTATGGTGATACAGTCTCAATTGGCCATACAAAAGTGATGTGTGCATACACATATTACCATGTCACCTTAATTGTGTAGGGTACCATATCATGGGACTATCATACAATTATGAATATGAAAATGTTTTTCACTTGTTTGTATTTTAAATTAATACATTCCATTGTTGTAAAATATTTTACATTAATTATAAATTTATATAAACTCTATCATATAAAAATTTTGTGAAAACATTTTTTTATGTATTTATATCATTTACAATTTAAATATTGAATTGATTAAATTTTACATTCAAAAATTAAATTTTTTTATTTAAAATAGAATGCATTAAATGGATTATTATTTTTTTACCTATTATGGAATACCTGGTGATTCCATACTGAGATATTATATCACACTATAAAGATTAAATTAGGTGTTTGTGGATTATAACCTTCTAGGTTCGGGTAGGGTGAATGAACCACTTGGATGTTGCTCCAGCTGTTGATATTTGGGTCCGTAGAGTTCTACCTGATAACACTGGGGTTGTACGTTTCCATTTTATAGTAAATTAATATATAATTGTTGGATTGAATAAATATTTTAGTTCTTGAATAGTTTTCCCTATTTAGTTTCTTTCGAATTCATATTGACTTGTTTATATGATTCCAAAATGTTTTTTCTGAATTCATTCCAACATTCATTTTTCATAATGATAAGAGATAGTATCTTACCATTGGAGATCAATAATTCCCTCCAGTCCATGTTAGTGCTTTATACGATATTTGGCTACTAGGGTTCCCGACGAAGTTCATGAAAATAACTAGTAGAGAATATAATATTTTCTTACTAGATAATTAGAAATTAATTTACTTTATTATAAATTCATGTATAAACAATCCTAATAGAATTGTGATTCTGAAATGAACCAATAAAAATATAACAAACTTTTTTGGAGAATTAATAAATTAATGAATTATGTTTTATAATTTAAATCCAAATAAAATTTTAGTAATTAAAACAATAGATATTAAAAATTAATTACAAAAATAATCATAGAATTTCAAAGACAATGGTTGATGGGGATAATGATAGGGTAGATGAAATGTTCATAATTTTTCAATCATTTGTGGCTCTAATATTATGCATGAGGATTGGTTGTGTAGGTATCACATTATTTTAACCTATGTATTTTAATTTATGATCCTAGTGTGGTCTTGTTTATTTTTGAATTTTATTTTTCACTGGTTTTTTTTTGTATATTGGAATTGGTGGTTTTTTTGGATATTTGAAATGTTTGGTTCCCACTAAAACTCAATATTTCTTAGAAAATATAGACAAATGAATTCCAGTCAAAGATAATAGGGGAGTAATAAAACCCAACGGAACAAAATTGAGTTATTAAATTAATTACCACATGGTATTTTTCATGTCAATTTACATTTAAGGATATAATTCCAAGTGAAACATAAAATTACATGTTTTAATAATGAATCATGTTGCAAATTTTTTATTGTGTAGTTTATAAATCATATAAAATAAATTTTGTGCATAAGAATAAAATATTTCTATGTGAATTGAAATTGCAATGATATTAATTACCTCACACTTCAAGTTGGTTAAACATGAGTTAATCTATTCTATAATGGTTTTAATCATGTTATTAATATAATCCAAAATGTTATTCAATTGTATAATATAATATATGACCATCTTATTACATCTTATTATCCTTTCATTAATAATACTTATTTATTTTTATTTTTCAAATGTTAGTTTCCTTTTCTTCACATGTGCCTTTTTCATTAATGTTTTTGGTCATTCGAATATTCAATATATCTATCATATAAAGACTTATATTAATGGAATAAGTATCATTGTTATCTAATTTATTTAATTTTATAAACAATTTATAAATTTTATCATAGATCGTGGATCACATCACCTTGAGGAGATAGTATGTCGTACATACACATGTGAAACCATATCATTTCCTGAATATTTGAATAGATATAGTAATAGGTGAAATATTAATATTATATAGACAATATAATGTAATATATGTCAAATATGTCCATTATTTATATTTTTTTACATTACATGTTAAGAGTAAATGAAAAAATGAATCACATAGCTTCATGGGGCAGTAGTCCGTTATATACACAAGTGAAAGTATCATAATTTAAATGATACGAAATTTCAGAAGGTATATGTGATATTATAATATAATTATTATAATAATATAACATTTATTATATATATATATTAAATCAATTATTATACACATTCATGTGATGTGTTGATGGAATACGGGTTACATCAGTTCAAGAGGTGGTAGTTCTTCATACACAAGATAGACAATTTCATTTCACATTATATGGAATATGATATAAATAGTGTGGATTAAAATATAATAAAAAAATAAGAATATTTAAGAAAATGATATCATTATTTATTCATGGTTTAATAATACTCCCTCAAGGGAGGAGAAGAAAAAATATAAAAAGGATCAAATAACAATGTTACATATTATTCATACTGCGTCTTTATATATGAAACAAAATCAATCATATGATGGATTTTTGATTAATACAATGTATATAGATTGTTATTAGGGAATTATGTAGTTTATTTGGGTTTGGAATCACCAAATAATATTTTTTCTATAATATTTAAGAGTGATATTGATTTTGTGGCCTATTATATGTGGGGGAGAGGACACACATGGAATTTTTAAATGATTATATTACTCCAACATTTTAATCATGAAAAAATCCATTAAAATCTGTAATTTTGGACTCATAAATGTTATGAGGTTGAAATATGACCATAAAATGTATTATGAACATGTTTGTATATTTTTTAACTATAATAATTTTTGTTTACCCCTGGTAAATAAGTTAATACCTTAAAATGGTAATTAATTTTTACTTATTTTTATATTAACAACGGAAAAAGTTATGTTGACCATATTGAATAATAATAAAATTTCTATATATAATGTGGATTCATTTTTTTTAAATTCAATTCAATATATGTGGAAGAATATAATTTAATTTTATTCTAGAATATGAGATGAAATGTAGTTTCCCAAAGAGAAACTTTTCATAAGTATAGAATGTATTTATATTAGAATTTTGTATAAATTTGATTCGAATGAATAAATTTAGTTAAAGTTTAAAATTATTTCTATAATTTTATGTTATACCCAATTTAAAAAATAATTTATACAAGTATATTATATAAATTAAATTTTGGTTTCCAATAAAAAAATTATTGTTCATTATTTATTATAAACTAAAATAGTTTTAAAAAACCCCTAACATTAACTATTAGATATATTTTTATATCATTAATGAAAAAATGAATTTAATTTTATCAAATTAATTTTCTATTAGGTGTAAAAATTACATTTAAAATATGTTCACATATCTCAATTATTCCACATTTTAAAAATATATAACATTTTTTGATAATTTTTTATTTTCATTGGAATTATTCTTATATTTTTTATAATCAAAAGATAATAATAGAATTGGTTTATACATGTGTATAACATATAATTTTTAAAATTTACATAGTAATTCTAAAAAAAATACTTTGGTTATTGACAACAATACTAGTGGTAGAAAGTCAGTATTTTCTTTATTAGATTTACATAATATACAAGAAATAACATCAAGAATAACAAAATAGTTTATTTTTCTTTGTAAAATAGATATATTTATGGTTCCAATATTACATTTGAAAACACCAATTACAATATCATGTTTTTATATAATAACATTATTCCATCAATAATATCATTTTGAGTCATACATTTTACACATCATGGGTTCTTGGGAATGGAAACAAAAAAATGGTGAGCTAAAATGATCGGTAAGTGTTTTGTATAATGTACGATATCATGAATCAATAATAAAAATCATCACATAAAGAAAAATAAGTGAACACACATGAAAAATGAATAACATTAAAATGAATAATCAATATAATAAAGGAATAACTAATATTTAATTCCATTTAATCAATTAGGAATGAATGAAATGCCACAAGTGATAATACCATTGTGAAAATATCATGTATAACAATAAAATAATTTTGAATGATGGGGATGCTTAATTATATGGAATTATGTTTCCTATGAACATGATAACATTTTCATCAAGATATTTCAAAATGTATTACTGAACAAAATATGTATAATCCAATTTATCTTTTCCATCTATATCATTAAAATGAATAACCTACACAAGATAGATTAAAACAATTTGTTAAACTCACATATTTTGGTTAAAAATGATTTTTTCTAATGATACTATTGATGTATCAAGTGATATTTCAATAAATAATCCCTAACACATGTCATTAATATCCATATAATTCTTCATATATCAATTAATTTACATAAATCATGAAAATTATACATTTTCATTAAAAATAAATATTAATAATATAATACATATTTATCAATATTTTCCATGAAAAAAATTACTATAAATGTAAACATCATCTTTTAAAATGGTATAATTTTTTAGATATATGAATATCTATGATAATTAATATGTATATCTTTGGAAAATTTAATTTTTTTATCATAGTATAGTAACTATTTCAAGGGGAAGTTAATGAATAAAAAATGAACAACTGAGTGTCAAATTATCCCTAATAAAAAGACATAAACCCTATGGTTGATGAATAATAATTTTATTAAAAAATAATAATTCGAGTAATAATAAATGGTTTATATAATTTACAAATTTTATAACCTAAAAACATCAATAAAAATATTCTTGATGAAAATTTTATTTTCATCCCAAAAAACTTTTAAAAAATAATTTTATTTGAAAATAAATTTAAAAAACATTTACCTTAAATTTATATTCATTAAATTAAAAAGGAATATTCAATTAAATAATTGTGGGATATTCTCTATGTACTATGAAAGTAAAATATAATATTCCTTTTCACTATAAAGATGCTAACAAAGTGTCCTATTTTGAAAATGACAAGAATAATCAATTTAGCTTTTCTGTAAAATATGAATGAGTATTTTTAAAAAATAATATTTCATTGACATGTTTTATTAATGTAAGTATATATGTAAATTACATTGAGAAATAATATTCAAAAATAAAAAAATTATTATAAAGACCCAACCCTTTATTAATATAAACTCTTATTGATAAAATTAAATATCTTATTATGTAAAATGGTTATATAACATATGAAATTACATTGTTTTATGATTATTGATTTTAAAAGACTGTTAAGATTTATTTACATTGCTTATATTGCCATTGAACAGTTATCACATTATTTATATAAATATAGGGCTATAGCAATTCCAAATTTACTCATACAAAGGATGTGATTTCCTCATCCAGCAGAATTTCTCCATGTTAAGCCCATTATTTGGAACTCGGAATTAAGGTGGTTTCATAGGGCTTCGCTCTTGGACAAGACCAAGATGAGCTTGAACAAGTTAAACTCGAACAGAACCACCTACGGGAGAAGTAGAAGTTGATAGAGATTACCACCCATGCAATGTTATCAAATACACCCCAAGATTTGTCACAATCAAACACATTACCCTTATGTCATATGTGGGTGTCATAATGGGTTATGTAACAAGACCGTATCATTATTATTATGTACATTATTTTATTATATATTATATAACATGCATCAATTTTATTATTTTTACTTTGTAAATAGTTTTTTAAGGACATATATAATTTTTAATTTATATTCAATTAAGAAATATATTTTTATGAATTAATGTATTTATAAAATAAATAATGTTTTAATATAATATTAGTACTAAATTAATTTTTATTAAAAATAAATGATAATATAAGTTTTATGAAAACTATTATGATTTTTATTAATGTTTGGAAATCGTTTTTATCAAAACCCATGAATTTTTGATAAAAGTAGGTTATTTTATTATAAGTAAAAAATAATATATTTGGAAAATTATTTAGATAAAATGAATATTATTTTTTTAGTCAGGACGTCAAAATTATCCAATGGTGAATTTTTCATAATTTTCTGAGACAATTGAATTTTTTGTCTAAAAATTAAATGATGATTAATTGTATAATGTGTTTTATGACATCATAATGACCCAATAGTGATGTAATGTAATAATATAAATGATATTTTCCAAATGTATATGTTTTATGATTAATATAATGTGATTTTAGATTTATTTTATTTATCTTAAAAGGCTTTAGTGGACTATCCAAGACTTGTAAAAAATGTAACCTTTGAAATTGATTTCTATGAGAGTGTTACTCACATACAAATAAGAAAGAAACATATTTTAAGAAATTTTTCCATTGGACTTATAAAATAGTATTTCTAATCCAATTTTTATAAAACCAAGGGATAAAACATTGAATGGTTTGTGATTTTGATTAGTTTAATCTGTGTTGTCAAAAACCTAAATAATAAAGAATTCCCACTTTTTTCTATATAAACCCTCCCTAGATCCCACTTTCTATTCACTCGAAGTATTTGGATCTCTACCAACCTCGTAAATATACTCTATAAAATCCACCCAAGGCATCCCAATCTACCATGAAGCCTCTCTCAATCCCCTCCCAAGCCTTTTCTATCACATATCCAAGTAAGGGATTTATTCCTTTCTCAATTTTTTCCCATATTTCTTTATGTTGTTATACCATTTTTTTAATTAAAAATGTTGGGGTATAATTTTTTACCTCCCCATCCTTTAATTCTTATTAATTAATTATGAATGAACCCTTTCTCTCTCATTAATGCCACCCATGTACACATGTTACCATGACGAAATTCCATAAGGGGTTTCTCTCTCCTCCTTAACATTCAAAAAATTATTATTTTTTAAATGTAAATTAAATTTAATATGTATATACATGTATCTATATTACTTATTTACTTTCCATTTCATGTACATATTATGAGACACCATATTCTATCTCATTAACCATTTTTATGAATTCTTAAGTCCAGTCGTTATGCTGCCAAAATTGCACTGCGATTTTCCAGGCCGAGGTCATTGTGTAGTGAATAATATTCCCATTTCTCTATTTAGGGTATTCACCATTATGAACATTTACTTATTAATAATATATATTCATGTATGAATTCAAAATTACTTTATCGTTGAATACATGATGATTTATAATCAATCCATTTTATATGATCAATGTGGCACATTTATGCATGAAATGAATTGATTAAGATGGGTGCACCCTTATAGCTCTTCAATTCATTGTGTAAAGATTAGTATCATGATAAGTCATGTTCAATTAAGGTTTAAACATTCTAATTAAATTTCAATTAGGGGTTAGTCATTTTCCATGAGCAATGACCCACGGTTCATGCTAATATAATGTTAAATGTTGATGCCATATTTCCATGTTATGATAATCATGTTGTATTATGCATTTATGTTCATGTATCTCTTATTATCCATTGATAAGTCTATTTACTAACAAGTACTCTATTCTTCATGTAATTACATTATTTATCCCGTAGTGGGCTTTAAAGCACAGCCTTCTTTATTCATGTCCTCATGTTTTCCCATGCAATTCTATGTACGAAGGATCGTGTGTGGTCATGTAAAATATGTTTTCAATAAAAATGTGTAATTCATGTTTTAAGTTGTTATGTAATGCTTCTAAGCCCCAAAGAAACAATACCACTCAATAATATTTGGGGTATCTATAGAAGGTTTTATGTAATAAATTAGGATAAATTCTGAAATAAAGGGCATGGTTATTATAGTTGGTATTACATTACAGGTTTAGTTATTTTTTAGATTAGGATTATAAAACCCTAGTGGAATCGATTGAAATAAAATTTGTATAATAAATATCCATAAATTTTTTTGTGTATTGATTAGGTGGTTTATCATGAAAATAATTCCCTCTCTAGGTATGAATAGGTAGAGGTGGATCTGCTACCGATATATATAGGGGTATAACTCGAAAACACCACTTTGAGCAAGACTTAAATGAATGAAAGTGTAAGATAATGGGCCATGCTGCACTATTGGTTATAACACTCCCAGGGGATCTGATTTTCAATATTCATGATATTAGTATAGATAATTATAAAAGGAAAAAATTCCCCTAAGAATATATGTTGGGAGGTAGATCAGGGATAACATAGATTGAAGTTTATAAGTTCAGATGATAAGGAAATTAAAGTAATTTATAATTATTCTGTTTTTTCTTTGGATTACCCTTTATGTGTTACCTTTAATATTCCATTCATTATAGATAATGGCCAAAAATATGAGGACTCTAACTAAAAATTCATGCGAAGATCAATGTGATGACTGTTTAAAGAGATTCCCAATCCAATAGGAGTGGGAATCTCGAACATTGCCTGGATACTCTCTCAGTTAACTAAAATTTTTAATTGAAACAAGGGTCAAAAAGAATAATAAACCACCCCATAAAAAATAACAAGTCTCAATTGAGAGATTCATGATACAAAGGCCTCATACATTTAATGGGTCATCTGTTCACACAATCACCATAAAATGGATGAAATATATTGAGAAGATCTTCTCCTTCCTTCAATGATCATATAAAGAGAATGTACTTCTAGATTCTTATTGTATGAAGGGTAAAGCTAATCAATAGTGTACATTGATAATAAAATATGAAGCATGAGGATGAGATCGAGGTGTTGGAATGGAAGTATTTATGGACAATATTTTTAGACAAATAATTTCATCGCACCCTGTGACATGTTATAGAATGGGACTTCCTTGACCAAAAGGAAGAAAGAAAATAAATCTATTAGATCATACGAGGAAAACTATACAAGGATTTCATGATATGCCACCATAATTATCATTACCCCCAAATGCAAGTTCGAGCACATAATGGGAGGGCTAAAATCTATCCTACGGAAATCACTTACAATATGTGACTTCAAGAGATATGAGGAAATTGTCCGATGTGCCCTCAAAGTCAAAATAGAGATTGGAGAATCTCAGGGGAATCATGGGTATAAGATGGGTAAGGTGGAATTAAATTGTGGCTGTTTAATGGATAAATCCAATGGTTCTAAAACATCCATCACCCCACATGCCAAAAGGTTCAGAATGAAGCACCTTGAAAATTTCCTAAAGGTGATGAGGAAATCATTTTTGTGTGGAAGAGAAGGGAACCCTGAAATTAACTACCAACGATAAAATACATATTTCTACGATAGTGTAGAGGAACCCTCTGTTTGATGATGAAAACATTTTTCATTTATTCAATAGTAATGAACCAGGGAACTTTACAAACAAATTCTTTATGAAAATGGTTTTCAGAGGAAACAAACAACCTCAAATGCAGCAACGAAAATCTTTTTTCCATCACTACTACTGAAGTCACCCACGAAAAAGAAGAGGTGATATGTATGGTAGTTATTCATTAAATAATAGCAAACTCAATTTTTTATTTTGGTTCTACAAATTCTTTTATACAACAAATGATTAGTAGAAGAATCTTAACATCACCACAATTCATGGATGTAATGATTTTGGTTAGAACAGAAAATGGAGAAATTATTACATCCCTTTAATATAACTCCTCCCCTATCATAATTTGTATATTTAACTTTCTAAAAAACCTCTTCATACTTTCTCTGGTGTAATTTTATGAAAATATTTTCATGGATTGGATTTCTCAATACAGAGCCATGATAAATTATCGCGAGAGGGAAACCACTCTCCTCTTGAAAAATAATCCCCCAAATTCATACAAGTGTAAGAAGGAGGATGGATATTATTTAGCATCATCATCTCAAGGATGGATATTAATTCTCTATTATCATGAGTATCTAGATCAAATAATTGAGTCTAAGGAAGTAACCATCCTTGAAGACATGCCTATTGTGAGGGAATTCACTAAAGTGTTTTCTAAGGAATTTCATGGTCTTCCTCCAAGAAGAGATGTTGATTTCTCAATCAATCTTATACCTGGGAAATTTCCAATATTGAAGAATCTATATAGAATGTATTTTTTGGAGATTAGGGAGATCAAGAAACAACTATAAGAGTATCTGTATAAAGGGTTTATACAACCAAGATCTTCACCTTGGGTGCACCAGTCATCTTCATCAACATGAAGGATGGGTCAATGCACCATTGAAGTGATTATTGTGAACTATAAAAAATAACTATAATGAAAAATAATAATATCCCATTAATTGATTATTTGTTCAATCAACTATATAGAGCACAATACTTATCCTAGGTGGATCTCTGGTCGTGGTATTATCAAGTATGGGTGAAGAAGGATGAAATCCCCATGACTACATTTATTTCTTGATACAGGGAATATGAATACATAGTAATGTCTTCAAGACTCACTAATTCTGTAGAAATATTCCTGAATAAGATGAATACAGTCTTTATATATTATCTAAAAAAAATCGGTTTCCTTTATAGATGATATTCTAATATACTCCAAAACGAAGGAGGAGCATGAGGAGCATCTATGCACTATACTAGAGACCTTACAAAAGTTTAATCTCTATGAAATGTAAAAAAAATTGAGATCTAGTTGAAGGAGGTATCATTATTGAGTCATATCATAACATGAATTGTGATATATGAGGATCAATCTAATAAAACTACAATTCAGTGTTGTTCGAGGCTAGCATCAGTGACAGATATCTATAACTTCTTGGGGTTAGCTGAATAGTATTTCTGATTTTTGATAAATTTCTCACAATTATCAAACCATATTACCAAGTTGTCACATAAGGGAGTAAAGTTTTCTAGCAGTGATGATTGTTAAGAGTGATTTACAGAGATGAAATGGATTTTTATCATTGTACCTGGGCTCACACTAAACAAAGTGGATAACTTTTAGTAGTATATACTTATTCATCGAAGAAGGGAATTAGATGTTTATTGAAGTAAAATGAATAATTAATTGCCTATGATTTATGTAAATTGAATTTTAATGAGGAACACTATACTACACATGATCTGGAGTAGGTTTTAGTAATATTATCTTTGAAAATTTGATTGCATTACCTCTTTGGGAAGAATTGTAAAATATACACAGACCAAAAAATCCTCAAGTATATATCCACACCTGAATATTTGAACATGAACCAATGAAGATTGTTATAGTTGATCAATTACTATGACATATAAATACATTACCTCCCTACGAAGGAGAACAAGGTGGAAGATTCTCTAAGTATAAAGGACCTAGTGATTTTATCATTGATGAGAATTGAAAAGGATTCAATCATCATAGATTTGATGAATATGGGCATGTGAGTTAGAAATAAGGGAACATATTGAACCCTTTTTCAAATGATTTCACAATAGTTTCTTTTGGATATGTTAAAGGATGTTCAAATGGATGATGTGGGTATTCCGAAGAAACTGTAAACTATCAGAAAAGGGATATCCTAAGTGCTTAATCTTATTAAAGAAAGAATTGTGAGATTTGGGACAAGACAATGTGTTCCATAAAATCCATAGTTAAATAATGATAATTTGGATGATGCACAGATTTTGAATTTCTATATTAACCCATGAAACACAATGACACATTGAGATCCATGAGATCATTGTTGGTTGGATAACATGAATAATGGAATTGTGGAGTATACATAAAAGTGCCTACAGAAAGTGAAAGATGAGAGGCACAAGTCTAAGGGGATGATGAAATAATTACACATACCAACATGGAAAGGGGAAAACATCACCATGGACATTGTCACCAAACATCCAATGACATCCAAAGTAAACAATTATATCTGTGTTTTTTGGGATCTTCTTTCAAAGTATGTACACTTCATTGAAATTCGAGAGGATTTCTCATTGGATAAACTAGAAAAGATATATATATGGGAAGTGGTAAGGATGCATGAAGTACCATTATATATTATATCTAATTGAAATCCAATATTCAACTCTATGTTTTGGATGAGTTTTCAACATGCTATAGACACTGAGATGAACTTTAGTACCACTTATCATCCTCAAACATATGGCCAATTTTACTGGACTATCCAAAATAATGAGGGCATGTTGAGAGCATGCTCAATGGAATTCAAGGGAGGATGGGATCAACAACTTCCTCTATTTGAGTTCTCTTACAAATATAGTTTCCACTCAAGCATCCACATGGACTAATTAATCCCTTTATGGGAAGAGGTGCAACACATCTGTATTTTGGGATGTAGATTGGGAGAGAAAAATCTTAGGTCCAAAAAATGGTCAAGGAAATGTTGGAGAAGGTTAAGACTATACAAAATCAAATTAAAGCTACTCATAGTCTACAAATGAGCTATCAAGATAATTGTATATGACAACTATACTTTGATGTCAAGATATGATATTTTTATTTATATCACCGTGGTAGAGAGTTATGAGATTTTGGAAGAATGGAAGGATTAGTCCAAGGTACATCGCCCATATTGAGGTCCATGATCGCATTGGATCAATGGAATATCGACTATCACTCCCATAAAACCTATCTCATGCACATGTTGTATTCGTTGTATCACTCTTGAGGAAGTACATACTAGAGCCATCACAGTTACTAAATCGAGTGGTTATAGAACTGGAGAATGACCTCTCATAGGATGTGTATCTAGTGATGATCTTTGATCATAGGGACAAGGTTTTACAAAATAAGACAATCCCCATCATCAAGGTGTTGTGAAAAAACCAGATGTTTGAAGAGGAAATGTGTGAATAAAAGGAGTAATGAAGTAAAGTTACATGCATATGATTTTTTTTGGGAAAATAAAATTTAAAGGGAGAAATTTCTTATGTGGGGAATATTGTAATTAACCAAATGTTTATTAATGAAAACTCTTCTTGATCTAATTAAATGTATTATTATGTAAAATAGTTATATATAATATGAATTTCATTGGTATTATGTTTTTGGATTATAAAATACCGTTATGAATTGTTACTGTTACTAATATAGACGTTGAACATTGATCACATGGTTAGAATAAATATAAGACTTTAACAAACCCAAATTTTCTCAGACAAAGGAAGCGATGGTCTCATCCCATAGAATTTTTATATATTAAACCCATCTGTAAATGCTCAAAAAGGAGGTGGCATCACTGTGATCCACTCTTGACCAATCCATAGCTGATCTTCAACACGTTAAGCTGAAACAAGACTGCATACGGGATAAGTGGAGGTTGATAGAGATTACCAAATTAGCAACATTATCTGAGCCACCTCAAGATTCTGTCACCATCACACACTTTACCCATAAGTCATATGCGGTTGTTATAAGGGTTTATATAACAAGACCCTATCAATATGACTATTTGAATTATTTTTGTATAGAATAAATAATATAAATTTATTATATTATCATTACCTTGTAAGTAGTTCTTAAATCAAAAATATTATATTTAGTTAAAATTCAATTAAGGAATATATTCTGATGAATTATTGGATTTTAACATTAATTACTATTTTAATAAAATATTTTGAAAAAATTATATTTTATTAAATATAAATGATATTGTAATTATTATGAATAAAATTATGATTTTTGATGAAGGTTTGAAAGCCATTTTTATCAAAAACGATGAATTCATGATAAATGTTTGTTATTATTTTAAAATTAAAAAATCACATATTTATAAAATTATTTAGATAAAATGAATATTATTTTTTGAATCAGGATGTCGGAATTATCCAATAGATAATTTTTCATATTTTCAGAAACAATCGAATTTTTGGGTAAAAATTAAAGGCCATTTAAATATATAATGAGTTTTATAACATCATAATGATCTAATAGGGATGAAATAAAATACTAAAAAATTAAATTTAGGCCATTACATGTTTTACCATAAAAATAATCTGATATTATGTTTATTAGATTTATTTTATAAATATTTAGTGAACCCTCCAAGACTAATAAAACATTTTATCTTTTTAACTTGATTTCTTGGAGAGTGTTACTCACCTCCACATAAGAAAGACTAATATTTTAATATGTTAGGCCATTAGACATATAAAATAATGTTCTCTACACCACATTAGATACTACCATGTGAAAAACCTTGGGATGGTTTATGATTTTGATTAGTTTAATGTGTGGTGTCCAAAACATAAATAATAAAGAATTACCTATCTTTCCCCAAAAAAACCCACCCAATATCCCATTTCCTATTCAATATATTCAATTTGAGTTCACCTAACCTCTTAAATTATCTATCTAGAATCCTCCCAAGGCACCCCATGCTCTCAAGAAGCCTCTCTCAAGCCCCTCCCAATCCATTTGTATCACACTTCCATGTAAGTGATTTCTTCCTTTCTAAATGTTTCCAAACTATATTTATGTTGTTATGGAATTTTAATTTCAATTAAAAATGTTGTGGTATGATTAAAACCTCCCCCATACATCCCTCATTATGTTTTAATGATTCTATAACTCTTTATCTCTCATTAATGCCTCCCTTGTACACATGTTACCATGCTGAAATTCCGTAATGGTTTTCTCTATCCTCATTTTCATTTAAGAAATTGTTTTGTTATGTGAGTCTAAATTCCATTCATATTTTTGGACATGTATCTATATTATATCATTAAATTCCATTTCATGTAAATATGATGATACAATTTTGTCCCTCTCATCCAGGATTTTTTTTGAATTCTTATGTGCAGTAGTTATGCTTTTAAAAGTGCATCGTGACTTTCCATGCCAAAGTCATTGTGTAGTGAATACCTTACCCATTTCCCAGTAAAGGGTATTCATATTTATGCACATTTAAGTATGGAATATATATTATAAATCATGAATTAAATATATTTTTATTCCGGTATAAATTATGATGTTTAATGAGACTATGTTATATGATCCATATGGAACACTTATGCATGAAATGAAATGATCCATAATGATATGCCCTAATAGAGCTCCAATGAATTGGGTAAAGATTAGTATCATGATGCATTATGTGCATCGAGGTTTTACTCATAAATCATTTTTCAATGGGGGTTTACTGATGCTACATGTTATAAAAGCCTTGGATCATGCTAATATCATGTAAAATGTTGATTCCACATTTCCATGTTATAATAATCATGTTGTGTCATGCATTTATTTTCATGTATCACTTATGTACCATTGATATGTCTATTGCCAAACTTGTATTGTATTATTCATTTTATTAATTTTTAAACCTTTAATGGGATTTATATCTCACCCTTTTCTTATGCATGTCCACATGTTATCCAATTAAATGTTATGTACGAAGGAACATCTGTGGACATGTAAAAGAATATTTCAATAAAGATGTGTATTTCATGATTTATGTTTTCATGTAATTTTCCTACTCCCCAAAGACACTATAAATCTCGATATGTTATGTTGTATCATGTTATCAATTTATGTAATAAATTAGTTTAAGTGTGTAATAAAGAGTAGGGTTATTATAATAATTTTTTTTGAAAACATGTTTTTGGAAGAAGACATGTTTCTAATTGAAGAGAGAACATATGTTAGATTTCATGAAAAATAATTCCCAAATAATATATACACAATGAAATTTAAAATGATACTATTAATTTAGAACCTTTTTATTAAATATTGTGGGATACATGATATGGGCCTGTTTGACTATGATCAAATAATTTCTATCATTTATAATTTAAATATAACCAATTCTGATGAAAATGAGTTTTTTGAACTAAACGCATTAAATTTTCAAAATATCAATGTGGGATTTATTCAATGGATATATTTGGTCTATTAACTATAAAATATCATTATGTAAAATTAAATAAAACAAAATATGATAAAATATCACTATCCACATAATAACTGAATGTTTAATTTAGTGAAGAAGTACCATAACCCAATGAAATGAAATTGAGTTCAGAAAACTCATTACCACTTGGTAACATTTAATTAAAATACTGTTTGATGAAATAAATAAAATTAAAACATAAGAAACCATGAATATTTAATTATTTATTAAATTAGATGTCAAAATATCATTTATACATGACATAATTAATACATTGTGAATAATATGAAAAAATACTCAATAAAATGAAATTGATATTAAATCCAAAACATCACTCTTCCATCTAATTGAACATTATTTTACCATATTTTTATTGGATTTAAACAAATTAGTATCTAATAACTAAATCATATTAATAATTATAATATCACATGGGATCATTTTTTAACATCTTATCACATTTCCATTTAAAATCATTTTTTATTCTCATTATTTCTAGTGTCAGTTTATTTATTCTATCCGGTCTACTTATTCATTAAAAATCTAGTTCATGAACATATAACATGGTATAATAAAATATATATTAATAATAAGGACATAATTTTAATATTTTTATATAAATTATAATTTTAATACCTATCATGGAGATGGTAGGTAGTACATTGGCATGATTAACACTTCCATTATTCAATTATTAGAATTGAATGAAGGAATGTAATATATAATATATCCATAGTGATAAGAAAATAATATATACCATAATATATAAATATATATATTTCATGTTGTTAATTGATGAAAGGAGAGTCACATTGCTTCATAAAAGCTGCAGTCCACTTGTATACAAACGATATTATAATCTCTAAGTGAGTGAAAATATAAGAGTGATAGTTATTTATATTATAATTTCATAATGAAAAATATTTCATTAATATAATAAGTATTTCATTTATATCACATATAATCATTAACATTTTCCAAATCACTATCCATGTGATGCGCTAGTGAAACACAAGTCATATAACTTTGGGGAGCGGTAGTCCACTGTTCACATGAGCAATATTATCATATCTCATATGAAATGGATGGAAAAGATATATAAATAAATATTTTATTGAATATGTATAAATATTTTATGAATATAATATATAAATTTTTTTACCAATATCATACCTAACCATTAATGGTGGTACAATAAAAACTAATTACATTAGTTCGGGAGGTAGTAGTTCACCAAACAGATTAATGATTATTTAATAATTAATTTGATCACAGTAGAGATTTTTTTAGGTTATAAACATTTTAATAAAACATCTAATTATAATAAATATATTATGGTCATTATTTTTGATATTTTTCACAGTACTTGATAGAGAATGATAATAAAATAAATAAATATTCTCGATAAAAAACATTCGATATTCATCAGGTATCCACAATATGGTTAAACTAAATCCTTCCTAAAATTAACATATGAAAAAATGAGGTTTCTAAGATAATACTAGGTAATTTGGTAATTGATTTGGGCATGTATTGGATGAGAGAAATTTGTTTTAAGGTGCCATGAATAGTAGATAGGGGTGGCCCAATATATATGGGGGGAGGACACACCTGGTATTTCTAAAATGCACTGAGTGCATCCACCATTTTATTCGGTCATAATGGTTGAAAATTAAAAATTATATAATACTTGAGATTTATCAGAAAAAATATGTAAATAAAATAGTTTTTATAAAAGATAATTGGTCATTTTTTCCATTTCTTTTTAGTTTAACAACTGAAAAACTTATGTTTACATTTTCCATATTAATTATCTTTCAATGTATTAACTATAAATTTTGGTCAAAAATTATGTTGAAATCCTTAGATATTAAAAATTATGATGATTCAAAATATTGAAAAAAATTCGATTTTAATTCATAGAAGTGGGAGAATATTATTTAAAATTAATCATATACAAGGAAAGAGAAAGTGGTTTTTTAGAGTGGAAATTTCATAATTTTTAATATGTTTCTATATATAAATTAAATATTAACTGAACTAAAATAACTAAAATTGTAATATTTGATATAAAAATGAAATAATTCATCATTAAATACAATTAAAAATATAATTTAAAAATAAAAATTCTTTAAAAAAATGAGAGTTTCAATTAAAATTCAGTAAATATAAATATTCATAAAAAATTAAATGTCTCATAAAAATATCAAAATATGACACTAATATAATTATTATATATTGATTTACAAAACTGTGATTATTTTTATTTTAAATTTTAAAAAAAAATTAATAACTAATTGTACAATTTTTTCATAGACTATAACTAAACTACCTTTTAGAAAAAGAATATATTTATTAAAAAAATTCTTTTCTTATTTTGAATTATTATTAATTTAAATAGATTAAGTTGATAAATAATTAACACGTGTGAAATGTATTATTTTCAATATGATAGTTTTTAATATTTATACCCATAATTGCAATGGTAGAGATAAATGATAGAAAAAATATTAATATTAGTAGTATATTGGTGTTTGATAAGACCCATTAATTCATGTGACAAAAGCTAAACTGTGTGGTGTGTATATCCCATGTTGAACTCAAAATTTAATATTAAAATGGTGAAATCGGGATTCTTTGTAATTTATTCTATTTAATTTATTAAATTTTTATATAAAATAAAAATATTTATATTGTAACTATGTTTTATATTCTATTCTATGATTTTTCTTGTGTGTCACATATGACCTCAAAGGTAAATTTAATATTTTAACAACATTGTTATTTATATTATACACACATTGAACTAATTGTATCTTTGAAATTTAAAATTGATCTCGGTAATTTGAGGTTCGATATTAGGATTTCCATTGTTGAAAACTGACATAGTAAAATATTATAATTAAATATTCTATTAATAATAGATAAAAGGAAGTACAAATGCCATATATAATAACACATAAATAAGCCTCCAAGTAGTATAACATAGGTTCAAAATGAAAAAATTTAGATCAACGAAAAGAGTAAAAAATTATAGAGTGTTATTAAGGTCATTCATAATGAGAAAGTTAATTACCAATGGGGTGTTATGGGTCTCAAAACTATAAATATGGGATGATTTAAAAGACCATATTTTTCATAATATATGTATGTAATTGGATAATGTTATTAATGATGAATTTCCAAATGTTGAGAGATTATCTAATCGCCAATTGATTTATAGAAATATACATGATAGATATTTTTCTACATTATATTAAAAGATTTATCATTTTATGGTTCTTATATCAATTTCCATTTCATCCATTACTCTATGAAATTAATTTCTAAAAATAAATATTTTATGTCTGTTGAACTAAAATTCAATTTTATCAAACTGTAATATCAACAATAAAAGAATCTAGATCAATATCTAAATATTTTTTATAAATAATATATTTATAAAAATCTATCCAACTTAAAAAAATATTTAGTCACAAAACTATGACCACTCGATCTATATTAATATTTAAATTTTAAATTATTTAACTAAAAACAAAAAAATTGTTTAACTAAGAAATTTCATAGACTAGTGGTAGGCACTAAACACGTATCAGAATTAATACATGGGATCAATCAACTCATCCTTGATGGATGATATCAGTCATCACCCAAAATAAGGGTTTCTATTTGTCTGAACTATAAAAATATTATTCTTATTACGTTCAAAAAACAATTATATTGTCATCCTTGAAATTAAATTAAATAGTAAATATAATTTTTAAAATATTTTTCTACAAAATTTATTTTCACAATGTCAAATTTTATAATTTGACTATTATTTCAGTTAACTTAATGATAATATTAACCGTAATGGTTATTAATTCCAATAATAATATGTCTACAAAATGAAAATTCATTATTCCTCAAAAATTGATTCTTATTAAACATATTATTCCCATAAATTTATCAAAAATCCGTTTATGAAATGGTATACTCCCATTAAATAAAACCACAAAAAGTGATAATCTTGTTACTTTGAACATAAGATCAACCATTAACTCATAAACCCATAATAGTCATCAAAACTATTTATTTAATGAATTTATATATTATTATAAATTTTAACACAATCCATAGAAGATTATAGATTTCTATAACCAAAATACCATTGGTAAAATAGATCAATTATTTTATTATTGATTCCAAATATAAAAATAATTCATTACATTCATTTTCACTCATGTCCTCTCTTATTCTACTGATTATCCTTTAAATGTGTCTAGTAACTAAGCCCATGAAACATAGTGTGATCATCTTTAATCATGGTGTGAAATCATTTAATCATTTATAGGATATCAAAATGGTGACACCTTATTTTAAATAAATGAAAAAAATGTTTTAATATAGGCCATTAATTTTATTGTATATTTTCAAATAAATCATAATGTTTTGTAAATAACATGTTAATTATTCCATATATAGTATATAGGAAAGTGTGTATTTCTAGGTAAATTCACATAATCAATACCGTAATGAAAAATTATGATGTTCTTCTAAAATTGTCCTCACATACTATCATAGTTTAATGTTACATAATATATGTTTTCTTAAACCAACATCCCAAGGATTATACTAAAAATACCACGATACACCCACTATGGAAACACCAATCCCATTAGATTTGATATAATTAATATTTTACTACATTGAAATATAATATAATGAATTGCATCTCGAATGATATTATTATTATTTTCACACATGGAAAACAATATACAAACATTATTACCATATTACATTTGTAAACAAAAATTATGACATATTTTTTTCAAGAGTAACATTACTCCCCTAATAATATCCTTTTATTCCAGACATTACACACTTCATGAGATCATAGGAAAATGAAACAAAATATGGCGTAAATGAAATGATTAGTGATGGATAAGAACATTAGAAGATTTAATTATTTAATATGAATATGAAACCATTAAAGATAAAAATTTAGAAAAAATACCCTTTTAATAATTTGATATGGGATAATCAATAGAGAAAATTGAATTAAATTTTTATTCAATTATTTATTAAACTAATAATGAAATGAATTCACAGATAATATCATGGTTAAAATTTCATGGATAATAATAAATGAATTTTTTATTTGGGTAATTATTAATTATAAGTCATGATATTTCCTAGTAACATTAATAATCATCTATTATGACCATTCATAAGATGGTTTAGAATATAATGATTATAAAAGGATTCAGTTTGGCTTAAAATACCTCTACTATCAATCTGTTTCATAATATAGTCTGAAAATATTTTTCACAAACCCTTGGTGTCTAGACAATCGATTGTTTCTCATGAGACTATCAATTCATCGAATGTAATTATATTTACATTCCCAAAATAGTTTCATGCATTTCTAAATAATTACTCGTGTATTGATTAACTGATTTAATTCAAGGGAAGTGATCATTATCAATAAAATTAAATATTCTCTAATTAATATTGAATTTTATTTAATTTTTCCCATGAAGAAAAAATAACATTCAATGAATAGAATAATGTTAAAATTGTGGAGTCAATAAATTTTCTTTATGAATTTTCCATTCCTTCTTGTTTTGGGATATTATTGAGTCAATGAGGATTCCTTATGACTTTACCACTCCTCATGTTCTGAAAATGAAAAACCCCTTATCTCAAGGACAATTTCATATAACCATATATTTTACTTACATATGGAAAATTTTCCTTCCCTATGTAAATTTACCCTTACCATGTTTTTCATTGTTCATTTTGTCTAAGTGTAAAATTCGGTTTCATATCTAAAACCTCATAATCATATAATACTTAGATATAGAGCATTCTATTTTCCGGATCCAAATTTTCTGAATTTAAACTCTGAACTTTTATGAGTTCTGACTTTGAGTTCTCTAAATTCCGACTCGGAAATCTTATGAGATTTGACTCTGAGTTCTCTGAACTCACACTCTTAACTCTTTTGAGTTCTAACTCTGAGTTCTATGAATTTAGACTCCGAAATCTTATGAATTCGGACTCTAAATTCTAATGAATTTAGAATCTGAATATTGTATGTTCAAACTATGAATTCTAATTAATTCAGACTCCGAACATTGTTTGTTCAGACTCCAAATTCAAATGAATTTAGACTCCGAACATTCTCAGTTTAGGTTCTTAATTCTTATGAATTCAGACTCCGAAAATTATCAATTCATGTTACGAATTCTAATGAATTCGGACTTCGACCATTGTATGTTCAGGATCCGAATTCTAATGAATCCAGAATTTGATCATTGTAAGTTCAGGATCTGAATTCTTGTGAATCCAGACTCCGAATTTCCATGAAATTCAGACTCCAAAATTCTATAGAATTCAGGTAATGAATTCCTTGGAAAATAGAATCCAAATATCCTTGTATTATAGACATGGAATATGTTTTTTATTTGACTCTAAACATTTATTTCCTTACATTCCGAATATTTGATTTTGGTTATGTAACCATATTTTTTCTTACAATTGTTTTTGTTATAAAATGATGTCGTGCATTCAGTTACTATCTAACTGTTGTTTGTGTGGGAATTGTACAGGTTCCTCTGAACATCAAGGAAAAAGATGATTGTTGGAGAAGGGAGATGACCATTGGAGATGTTCTTGTATTTAGGATCTCATGTGAACTTTGTTACATATTTGTTGAATTGTTCTATGAATATAGATATTACATTCTATTGAAGTTATTTCTAGAGAGAGACTCTCATGCTTAGTGTGTACTAAACTTCTTGTTCAGATTTTCTTTTTGCGACTCCAAATGTTACTGAGTACATTCAAGGGCTTCTGGGGATATTAAGACAGAGGTTCCAACTTCCTTAATGTTTTAGGACTTCCTTGTTGAGGAAGATATATGTGCTGACTACCTTGAAGATTAGGGCTTGTGGGGATAACAAGACAGACTCTGATCTTCATAATGAGGGCTTACCCTAGTGTGGGTAAGACATTATTTCTTCAAAGTATAAATCAATGGACCTTTATCCAAGGTTTTGGGATACTCTTCTTTTTGGGTTAAAAGATATGTTACTTGTTACTTGATTGTTTCATGTTTTTGAAATACATTTGGATTCTTGAGTAAAGTATAACTATCTTATACTTCCTTATACCTGTATAATCTGATTTAGTAATATTCTATATTCTTTAAGGTATAATCTTTAACATTTTAAATTTTCATTATGATTCATTTCCAGAAAAATTTTTCTGAAATCACATTATTGGAATCAATTTTCCAGAATCAAGAATGTTTATAGAACATAGAGGTTTGTGAATTTACCTTGTTTAACCTTGTTAAACATATCCATCTTTAAAAGTTCCAAAGTATAAAATTCGCCCCTATTGTACTTTGAGCATCATTAGATACTTCATTCAGTATCCATATTATTGTGATCCTACATTTGTTATTATAGAGTATATCATACTCCACATACCATCTCAATTATTGGTATCAGATCAAGTGACATCATACCCTGATCCAATTCATCAATTGGTATCAGAATAGGTCTCTAAAATACTTATATTCACATATAATATTTCCTTGCTCAAGTTTTTCATTGTTCTGTTTTTTCCTTGATAAGGAATATTTTCCTTGTTTACAAACTATTTTATTAATGACATGTTTTTGTGGAGAGATTTTTCTTTATGATGGCAGGAATCATTGTTGGTTCCATTGATAATATGAATCCAATGAGACCTCCTACTTTTTATGGGAATGATTATGGATATTGGAGAGATTGGATGATGAAATTTATTATCAATACTATAGTAGATTACATTGTTATATTTACTGGAGGATATAAAATCTGTGAAAAGGATGTTAGTACCTTCACCAATCAAGAAAATCATGAATATCAACATAAATTTATGGTACGCAATACATTTCATTGTTACAAGACTAGAAATATATATAGCCAAATTTTATCTTGAGATGCAGAAAATTTTATTTGGAAGAAACTTGAAGTTACACACTTTGGAACTTCAGAAGTTATTGACACTAAAAGAGCCATGATCAGATCTGAATATCATGGTTTTTTCTTTCCTTATGGAGAACCCATGTGTAAGGATCAACAAATATTCATGACTATTGTTAATAGTTTACGATCTATGGGTGAGAAAGGATTATATGATGAATCGATTATGGAAAATATCATAGATATCATGTCGAATGACTGGAAATCTAAGAGAATAGCTAGAGTTGAAAATAGAAAGGTTACTCAAATTTCACATGATGTACTTTTTTGAACTCATCTTCAACATGAGACTAGAATGAAGAGAGATACTGAAAATATTAAGAAGAAGAATGGGAATGGACGTGTTTTTTAATACTACATCAAATCATATGAAATCAAATACTCTTGAGAGATTTACAAGATCGAAATCTAAGATGGTTGTTATACAATACGAATATAGTGGAAGTGAATCTTCATAAAGTGAAATATCTAATGTTTCTCGAAGGATGAGAAAGATAGTTAGACATACTAACTTTACATCTAGATACAAGGAGAAATAATTGAAAATTAATAAAGACACATAAGTCACATGTTATGAATTCAAGAGAGACGGACATATAAGACGTAATTGTTCTATGATTAAGAGAAAAGAAAGAAATGGAAATCAATCTGAGAGAAACAGAAAAAAGTACTACAAAACAAAAGCTAAGAATGTTTTGAAATCTAATGGCACCTGGACTACCAGTGGTGGTGACTCTTCAGATGAATCATCAGATTACCAATCTTTTGGACATAAGAATCTTGGTATAATAGCCAGACTACCTATTGAAAATCATTTCTTAATGGCTAAGGTACATAATATTGAATCTCTGACCAATGTATCTTTGAATGATAACCATAGTGATTTCAAATATTATAAATCTTCTGATTAATAATTTTCTTCTAATGAATATGTTACTTTACCTTATTATGAAGAAGTTTCTAGATTTTCTAAACTCCATGAGATTGAGAATTCAAAACTCAATAAAAAGCATGATAAAGAAAATTATAGGAATACTATTATTACTAAGTAAATATCAGATCATTGTAATGATCTTGATAAGAAAAATTTTGATATCTAAAGTATTTCAAAAATCCTTGAGGGAGTAAATTCTCAGAAGGATAAACATTTTAAGGAGCTAGAAAAAGTAATTTCTATGAAAAATGTTTTCGAGCCTAATTCTTGTTCTAAAGGAAATGTTTTGGAAGATAAGAACCCATTAATCAAACTAAAATCCGAAATATTTTCCTCGAGGTAGTGTTTTTCAAAAATTACCTTAGGTAAAGAAAATTTTGATAAGATGTATTCTCAAATATTTCCCATATGGAATAATTATGGATTTGTTTATACTTGGAATAAACTGATTTTTAGTAACAATTATTTTGTTCCTCAAAGTTCTCTACTCTGTACTAAGTGTAAATGTGGTGGAATTGGGAAAAAATTGTTCTATAAACAAAACTCAGTCTTTAGGATTTCATAAAGACTATTTTTTCTATAAAAATTATGGTGCCTAAAATTTTCCTTTCTGAAATTTACTAATCCATGAATGTTTGGATTCCGAAAGACTAACTCTCTTATTTTCAAGAAAATAGAGAATGTAACAACAGAAATACAAGGTACATGGACAGTGGATGTTTCCGGCATATGACATGTAATAATAACTATTTTGAAAAGATTATCAAGATGAATGGAGGAAAATTATCTTTCAGATATAATGCTCATGTAGAAAGTATTGGATTATGTAACATTGTTATTCAAGGAAAAACATTGATTTTAAATGTTTTATTTGTTATGGGTCTTAATCACAATCCAATTAGCATAAGCCAATTATTTGATGAAGGTTACCTTGTGTATTTTAGGAATGACAAGTGATTAGTACAAAATTATAAGGAACAATTTATTCTTTCTTCCCATAGGCAAGAGAATGTATACACACTAAACATATAAGACCTTAGGAGCCAATACATAACATTCTTTAGTGCAATATAAGATCATTCTTTGTTATGGCATAAAAGGTTAGGGGCCATTTCCCAAAGTAAAAACCATGCTCATCACTCTTGTGCAAAACACATATATATTAGTCATCACATTCTTAGGGATACCAAACAAAAAAGAGATATCATTCTTCAATTTAACGGAACAGAAGATCAACATGTAGATATTTTCACAAAATAATTACCCTATGATAGATTTGAATACATTAAACAAATGTTAGGAATGATAACCGTAAGGTAATCATTCTTATAAACATTATATTGAAACCTATCACCTTACAGTAATAAACTTATTTTCCTAGGGGGGGTACATATTCTTGTTAGTTAGTTCAAATATTTTCATAATAATTTTTTTCTAGTCAGTTTTTCTAAAATTCATTCGTATTCAGTTTTTTAATATTTTTCGTAGTCAGTTTTTCTAAAAATAATTTGTAGTATTTTTTCAAAAAAACATTCGTTGTCATTTTTTAAAAAATATATTGTAATGATGATTTTTGAAATTTTCATAATGAAAATATTCTAAATTTTCATAATGAAGATTTTATAAATTTTTATAATGAAGATTTTCTAAATTTTCATAACGAAGATTTTCTATGTTTTTTTAATGATGATTATTCGAATTTTTCGTAACAGGTATTTCAAATTGTTTTTCGTAAGGAAAATTTTCAGAATCTAAAGTCCTTCAGGAAGAATTTTCATCAATAAGAATAATATTATTCGAAATGAAATGGGATTGTTTCTTTTATTAATATTTTAAAATCATTGTTTACTTGCTGGTATTTTCATTTAGTTCTAAAATTCTTCGGATTCTAGTTTCCTTAAATTAGATGGGTTTTCATTAAAAACCTCATAAGATCAGATCCTTACAAGATTCCTTGCATCTATCATATCAACAGTAAATATCCAACCTAAATGATTTTCAACCATTGGATTTAGTTTTGAAGATGAATCGTCACATCAAACACTTATAAAAAGGATCCCTGATTGTTGTCCCACATCGATCTCAAAGCACTCGGGTGCTGAAATTCTGACACTCTACTTAAACTCGTTCTGAACTTCTCTGAGTTTTCTCAATTATGAATTTCTGTAGAAAAATCCTCATAGATAGATAATTATACTATCATGAAATTCTTGGAGTGGTAGGTGTATAGTGAAATGTTAGTGTATCTGAATTTCTTCACCATGTATGATTCTATCATCTCGAAGAACATTAAGCTAAATGGATGGGAGACTCTTTGTGTATCGAAGCTAGGGGATCAAGATTTAGTATATCCAGACATTCCTTTTGAATTTTATGAATTATTCAGTTTCTTTAATGAATAACGTAGAGAGAATTATTCGTTCAAGAGATATAGAAATACTTATTCTCTTTCATATAGTAAGGCACCTAGTTTTATTGGAGTTCTATATGAATGAGAAGCTTGATTTTTCTCTCATAATTTTTCAGATTTTCAAGGAAGCTTTATTAAGGTGAAAGCTATGGAGTGCCTTGGTTGTACAGATATTAAGACTCTGAATATTTCCCATCAGTGTAAAAATTATCGAATTCTCGAGTTATGGGTTGAAGGATTCATAATTCCAAGGAAATGTGACGAGGACAACTTGAAGGAGAGTGACATGTATATCTTGGATTTCTTTGTGAATCTAAGGAAGATCAATATGGTTAATCATATTCTCATTACAATTGAGAATATTAATAATGGAAACATAAAGTATCAAATAATTTGGTATCCTACAATTCATTCCAAGTTAATTGTTCAATGCTTGGAGTCCTTCAAAATTCCTTGCAGCTCTAGTCTAAGGAATTACAAAGTCATGATAGTCAGTGATGATACCATAAAGAGGACGAACATTGTTTTTTCTAAATACTCTGTAGAACTTTATGTCCTACCAGGGGAATAAATTGATGTTCTTTCGAAGAAAAAAAAAGTGGCCGAACCATCCAAAAATGAAGGAATGAAGAGAAAGTTGAAGGAAGTAGAAGAGGTAGAAAAAACCCCAAAATATAAGGAAACTCAATCCGCACCTATAAATCATAATAAGAAAAAAGACTATCTTGATGAGGATTTACCTATATGGAGGGAAGACAAGAAAAAAAGCAACATAGGAGAGCCTAGTTTTGGTTTGGATCGTGCTGATGCAAAATACATAAGAGAGAAGACTACCGATGAGCTTGAGAAATAGGCTACAGAAAAGAAGCAAAAGAAGAAGATGTCTGAAGCAGAGATTGTGCAATCCCTTCTGAGGGATACTAAGAAAGCCTCTGAACAAATTATAGTACCACAATATTTTTTAATTGAATATTTACCTGAAACTCCAGTGAATAAGTTTGTCAATCTGGAAAAAGTCAATGAAGAAAAAGAAGTGGAAGAAGTTGAAGAATAAGTTGAAATTAGTGGTGAAACCACATATTTTTTTAAGAAAGTTGAATATTTCCATGAGAAGGAAAATCCATCCAAAAAATTTTCAATATTAACTTTTGAAGACGAATCTTCCAAGCTAGCTACACCTACGAATGATTAGAATGGAGAAGAATACGAGGCTAAACAAGAATTAAACAAGTTGTCTAATTATGAATGTCTTAATCATCATTTTATTCAACCAGAAGATGTTGAGGTAGGAGATGATAATGATAACATAGATAAAGATATAATTGTAAAATTTTCTTATAGTGAACATGAATCACTAGATGTGGAAGCCATTCTGAAATCTAACAAGGGAAAAGATGTGGTTGTTCATACAACTTCTAAATCTGTTGTGAAGAAGAATGAAGAAGGTGGATCTTCATAGAGGAAAATTACTGATCTAGGAATAGAAGCCTCACCAAAAAAAGCTTCTAATTCTGAATCATCATCTATAGGACATGATTTTGTTGTTCAAACATTGAAGAAGATTTTTGGTACCATTCCAAATTTTCCCAGCATTGAATCCAGATGTTAGATGTTTCAACACAACTTGAATCAGAAATCGGACTCTGTATCCATGTTGATGGACAAGTGTGTCAAGCATGCAGATGATTTCATGAACTGTTTCATCAAATATGAAGCCCACAGAAGATCAAGCAAGAAGATGACCAGTTTTTCAAGGAAAACAATAGAAGATATGAAATGTCTTGATGAGTTCCATTATTGTGTCATGTAGTCTCTTGACATTGAAAATGGTAATATCAATGACCTTTCAAGTAGTTTTGATAAAAAGTTGACTCTGGAAAGAAATTCTCGTATCCAATAAGTAAATGATTTTAGTGGAAAATAGTATTTAGTTTCCCAAAGCTGGAAGAGAGAAAGGGATCTTCAGATTGAGATAGAAGAAAAGCTTTCAAAGAAGGAAAAAGCCTCGAAGGCTCAGGTAGTGGCTCTAAAGGCTTAGGAAGATAAGATCAAAGCCTTAAAAAAGAAAGATGAGGATCAAGATCAGCTTCTTAAGCAAGAATACTAAGATCATAAAGAGCTCAAAAAGCTCAATATCATAGTAAAAAAGATGATGCCGAAGGAAAAGGAAGGACAACCTTGTTGAAATCTGATCTTTCGTTGTTTTTTTCTTCCTTGTACAAATTTTTTCTATCATAATGAATATTTATTTGGTTTATTGTCTTTTACATGTGTTCTAATAAACTTCTATGTACTATAATTTTTTTCCTATTCCCTTAAATTTTTATTGACAATCACAAGGGGGTAGAATGGGAAAATAATTCTATGTAAAGAAGGAATATCCCTATGTATGTGGGAGTTTATCTAAGGGTGAGTTTTCATTATAGAGATTTCTATATTCAAGATAATGAAAAATATCATTCCAAAAATATAGAATACAATCCTTAGAGTTCCAAATACTATGTGGGAGTTAGTTATATTCATCATTACACATATCCTAAGGGATATAAGATTTATTTTCAATGTCTATAAAAATATTTTTAAGTCCTTATATTAGTTTTCATAATGATATTTGTGCTTTCCAAAAAGGGGGAGATTGTTAAGTTAATAAGGATTCCTTATGAATTTTCCATTCCATCAGGTTTGGGGATATTTTTGATTCAATAAGGTTTCCTGATGACTTTACCATTCATCATGTTTTGGAAATCACAAACACCTTATCTCATAAGAAATTTCATTTCACCATATGTTTTACTATCATACTGAAAATTTTCCTTCCTGAAGGAAATTTATCTTTAACATGTTATTCGTTGTTCATTTTTTCTATGTGTAAAATACAGTTTCATATCTAAAACATTGTAATCATATAATACTCAAATATAGAGAATTCTATTTTCAGGATCCGAATTCAGATTCTGAATTCTCTGAATTTAGACTTCGAACTCTTATGAGTTCTGACTCTGAGTTTTCTGAATTCAGACTCCAAATTATTTTCAGTTCTGACTCCAAGATCATTGAATTCAAACTCCGAACTCTTAAGAGTTTTCACTCAGTGTTATCTAAAATTTGACTCTTAACTCTTATGAATTCTTAATCTGAATTCCAATGAATTCAGACTTCGATCTTTTTCTGTTAAGACTCAGAATTTTAATGAATTTAGACTCTGAACATTGTATGTTTAGACTCCAAATTCTAATGAATTCAGACTCTGAATTTTCTCTGTTCGGGTCCCAAATTCTTATGAATTCATACTATTAATATCCTCAGTTCAGGATCCAAATTCTTATGAATTAATACTCCGAACATTTTAAGTTCAGGTTCTAAATTCTAATGAATTGAGACTCCCAACATTGTACGTTCAGGTTCAGAAATCTTGTGAATCCAGACTCTGAATTTCATTGAAATTCAGAATCCAGAATTCTATAGAATTCAGGTTCTGAGTTATGTAGAAATTAGAATCCAAATTTCCATATTTTATTAACAACGAATATGTTTTTGGTTAGACTCTAATATTTTATTTTATTACATTTCGAATATTTGATTTTGGTAATGTAACCATATTTTGGATTACGCTTGTTTTGGTTATAAAATGATTTCATTCATTAAGTTACTAATTAAGCATTGTTTGATTGACATGTGTATAGGTCCCTCAGAAATTCGAGGAAAAATATGACCGTTAGAGGAGGGAGCTGACCGTCAGAGTTGTGCCTATAAATAAGAGCTCATTTTAACTTTCTTACAACTTTGATGAACTGTTCTATGAATCTAAAGATTATATTCTATTGAAGTGATTTCTAGAAACAGATTCTCATGCTTAGTGCATACTGATCTTATTGTTCATAATTTCTTCGTACGACTCCGAATGATGTTGAGTACATTCGAGGGCATCCGGGGATAGGAAGACAGAGGTGCCGACTACCTTAAAGTTGGTGAACTTCCTTTCCGAGGAAGATAGAGGTGCCGACTACCTTGAAGTTGAGGGCTTGCGGGGATAGAAAGATAGACTCCAATCTTCGTATCAAGGGATCACCCTGGTGTGGGTAAGACATAATTTTATGAAAGTATAAGTCAATAGACCTTTATCCAAGGTTATTGGATACCTTTCTCTTTGGGTTAAAATATTTGTTACTTATTACTTGTTTGTTTCATGTTTTCCGCTTCATTTCGATTGTTGGGGAAAGTATAACTATCGTATAGTTCCTTATACTTGTATACTGTGATTTAGTTTGATTCTGTATGCTTTATGTTAGAATCTTTATCTTTGTAAACTTTTATTATGTTTAATTTTCAAAACCACTTTTCCGAAATCACATTCTAAGAATCCCTTTTCCGGAATCAAGAAAGGTTGTTGAACTAGGAGGTTTGTTAATTTAACTTTTGTAACCTTGTAAACCATAACCAACATTAAAAGTTCCAAATTAATTTTTTAAAGGATACAGTTCACCCCCTCTTGTATTTTGAGCATCATTAGATACTTCATTTATTATATATATTATTACAATCCTACATTTTGTATTATAGAGTATATCATACTCCACATACCATATTAACGAAAAAATTCATATTTTTTTAATAATAATTTCCATAATAAATAATAAGGATATTTAGGTGATTATTAATGTATTCTGATCATATAAAAGTTAACATTTGAAGGTGATGTTAATTACTACAACCTGATGCGAGTAAATTTCAATAGTATCCTAGGACATTAAAAATAACCACAAATAGGAAGAATAATGATTGTCCCATCATATTATCATTGGATTAAGGATACATGTTTTGTTATTTCTAAAAGGAAGCACCATAACAAGATCATTTAAAATTTCAATGGGAAAATATATAATAAATTTATAGAAACATTTTCAAATACATTATCTTTGATAATCATGTTTATTAAAAAAATTATTTAGAGATATACTCACATAATTAAAAAAATTATGTGATACTAAGGTGGTTAATTCCATACATGACATACAAAATTAAAATAATATTCAATTTTTAAAATAAAATTGGTCAAAAAGAGCATTAATTTAAAAATTGAAGGATGATTCCTTTCACAATTTTGATAAAATGAAAACAGAAATTGTTTTAAAAGTCACATAAAATTCCATTTGATTTGTTAATTTCTAAATATGAGTGAAAATTACATTAAAATATTATTTTTTAAATGTTAAAAATAGAGATCATTTTTTGATAACATGGTGTTCGAAAAAAAATATATTTCTAACAGAAGAGGGAAATGGTGTCTAATTTTCCAAATAAAGATTCCTAATTGATTTCATAACTATAGAGTGGAAATATGAAACTATTACATGGAAATATGATGAAATAAAATTTTTGGATAAAATTATATATTTTTATTATACTACAACCATATAATTTCCTTCAATGGAAATTTAAAAATAAAAAACCCCGATTAAAATGAGATTAATAAAATAAACCCATAAAATGTTCTAATTGTTGAAGTGAGGTATAATCATAGAAGTACATGTCTATATTAAAATAAAATAAACATTATTTATGTTAAAATAAATCATATAATGGTAAAAATTCATTGCACATGTAATCTTATAATATCAAAGAAAATGAAAAAAAAATTATAACTCAATAGAATGAAATTGAAATACCACAACAATTTACAACTGATAAGTCATTATTTAAAATCATTATAGCTAAAATAATGATAATTAAAATATAAAATACCATAATTAAGGAATTTTTTATATTACATTTAAAAGTTAATTTATATAAAATGTATAAATGAAACAATGTTCATAACGTAACTATATTTCTTAATAAAAGCAATTGAGGTGCAGTCCCTTACCTCAAGATTAATTTTGATTTTATGTTGTCAAAACACATTTAGAGTTGTTATAAAATGATTATTAACTTATAAATAATCCATATTAACATTTATAATATCATATATGATCTTATTATAACATCTTATTAGTTAATAATTGACAATATTTTATTATTTTCATTATTTTGGGTGATAATTTCCATTTTTTCTTTTGTGGGTTTCATAATTAAAGATCTAGTTCATATATATATTACATGGATAAATAATATCCAGAATAACAACTATGAAATAGATATTATATTTTTATTACGATTTTACATTTAAAAAATATTCAAATAGGGATATAAAAAAAATAACTACAATATGATCACAAATATAGTGGGTTATACATAAAGATGAGTAAAGATTAATTTTTTAAAATGATCATTACATATACAAGTTTATTAATAATTGATATTGAAAATATTATATTAATATCATATATAGAATATTATATATATTTATATATATAATCCATCTGGTGTGGTGAGGAAAAGTGAGTCATATCACTTCATGAATGTGGTACTCTATACATACATAAATGATTCCATCATCATTATGTGAGTAAAAAGGTAAGAAATATAATGATATATAATATATTTTTATAATGATAAAAAATTAATTAATTTAAAAATTAATTATTTTATAGAACATGTAATGAATCAAATTATCCTTATAACTATGCATGTAAAGCGTTATTGAAAGAAGAATCACATTTCTTTGTGAGACCATAGTCCGTCATACCCAAAATATTTATTATCATATTGCCTACTGAATGGATTGTCAAAAATATAGATATTATATTGCCAATATAGATGAAAAAATATGTTATAAATATCATATAACTAATCGATATCAATTATTACTCCCTACCATGAAATTGGGTAATCGAAGAACAGATGACATTGGTTCACATGAAGACAGTCAACCATACAAACAAATGATGATTTCAAAACCAATTGGATGGAAGTGGAGATGGTTGATAATAATTTAATTTTTATAAAAACATATTAAAAAATTTAACATACTTATTTTTTTATATCATCATAGTTTAATAATAATTTATGTAGGTGGGGAATGAAACAAAATTATTATACTCATTGAAGAACTTTACATCTTATTAAAGTACCCTCATTAGGAATGCACTAAATATTTCCAATATTTGATTGATACTAAAAATACCTATATAATTATAGGAGGGATTTTGGGATGTTATTTGAGTAGGTATTATATTATATAATGCGTTTTGAGTGTCTGAAGAAGATAAGAGATGGGGTGGCATCTTCTATGTGGGGGACAGAAAAAAATTGTTATTTTTATAATATAATTGTGTATTTTATTTTGTTTCATATATAAAAAGGGTCATAAATGGAAAATTATTGAACCATAGATTTGTAATGATAGGAATTACTTCATAAAATAGTTTTTATACAATTTTATATGTAATTAGTATCCTAATAATTTTATTTTGTCCTCCTAGTAAACTAATTTTTACATTAATCATGTTTTTTTATTTTTACTGCATAAACTATTCATTTTTTCCAAAATTAGTTTTACATTATAAGAAATTATAAATTATGACGATTAATAAAATTTTAATCTAAAATTTTAAACTGAATTCATTGAACTGATAACAATTTAATTTAATATTATTCCCCTAGATGCGATGAGAAAATGGGTTTATTAAATAGCAACGGATCAAAAGATTTAAAGGTATTTATCTAATATTTATTTATGATATTTGTTCTAATGAAATAAATTATATTATAATATATAAAACTGAAATAATTTAATATTAAAAATAATTAAAAATATTATTTAATAATAAAAATTATTTAAATAAAAAGTCCATTTTAAATTTGTATTTAGTGTTCTTCACCATTCATAAGAATATTACATTTCTAAAAAAAATTCAAACTTTTAACATAAGATAATTTTGATATCATGACTTCAAAAATGACCTATATTTTTTCAGAAATATTCTCAGTATGTTGATAAAAAAATTTAAGCTCTCAATGCATTTTGTGGCTAAAACATATTTTTTAGAAAATGTAGGTGTTTTAAAATCATTTAATTATATTTTAAAAGATACTTATTTTATTAATAATAAATTTGAAATTAATGGTAAAAAATTTAAAATATATTTTGTCATATTTTCTATAATCATACTCAGACCCACCATTCTAATTGCTAGGAAAAAATGGAATATTAAATAATAATATTAATAGCATATTATTGTTTACATAATCATTATATTTAATGTGACATAAGATAAAATGAGTGTTAAGATATTCCATGTTAAACATAGATTTGATTTTAATAGAGGCTAAACATATCATTTCATGTAATTTGACTTATTTAATAGAGTGAACTTACATAAAAATAAATATATTTTAAATTCTCAAGGTGTTATATAGTATTTTAATCTTTGTCTTGTTTTTTATATATGCTATCAAATGTAATGATATTAATTTTAAATCATGGGGGTATGAATTTAATGGATATATTATAATTGTTTTCCAAATTATAGTTCAGGAATACACTATTATTTATGACCCGTAAGCTATCAAAAATGACAAATTTATTTAAAAATAAATGTTTCATAATGTATCATCTTGTTACATTCATTCATAAACTAATTTTATCATGTCATATATTATATAGAACATAATTTCCATATTTTTAAATCATGGTTTTTAATAATAATGTTCGAATAAGTGAACTATTTAACATGGTAATGCGTGCTCTAATGACTCTTGAATAGAAGTGTGATCATGCCAAAAATCCTAATCCATAGCCAAAATTTTATTACAGCGTTCCATATAGTGTACAACCAACTACCCACTCTCTTACTAGAGGGTGTGTTACTAATCCCCAATTTCATATCTCATATCATATTTTAAATAAGTAATCACACTCTGATATAGTGTGAGGACAACATGCTATTTTATTCCACATCACAATGAATGATCCTCTATTATTTATGTTAGAATTTAGTTCCATATAAAATACAATATGTGATCAAAGGAGGGAATTATTGCACACAACCATTCAAATATTTTAATGATCCCTTCTACTAATATCCAATGTCCATGTATCATATGATAATACATACAATAAGTTATCTATATGGGGAATCACAATTACCAACCTCTCATAGATTTTATATTATAGTTCCTCAATTTAGGTATCTTGACTAATCATATAGCTAAATAATATAAATATAACACATCTATAATAATCCTCTGAAAAATGATAAACCAAATCATCATTATAGAGATACCATAGTGAGTCAAAAATCATTGTGATATTTTTAGTGAATCTATATAACAAACCAATATCACACGTTGAACCACGCAATTAGTATATATAACCCATGAATAATCATAATTCCACACATCCAAAGGAATATAAAATCCATGAGTCTCTATTGTTATTACCATAGAAACTAACAATCATCTTTTATGTCTCAATGTTTGTAAATTTATAAAATATTACATTACTCACACATTCATAGTATGGAAAATATTTTATCATTATTTTCATTTTCAGAAGTTCATATACATGTCTTTCCAACCAATCATGGTATCTACTCATTGGAATTAAAAAAATCCCAATTCCACATAATAACATATTTCAATGGTCCCAAATTACACAAAGATAGTGGGTTCATCCCATTTTCACTTCCAATTCCAACCCATAGCCACATAAAAATATATTTTCATTCCATAAAGAATATAATTTCCAATAAACAAAAGTATACTATATTAAATATCATTAAAATGAACATTATATCTCATACACTATAGGAAACCCTCCATGTCACACTTTAAATATAGATACAATGAAAATATATTCCCAATCACTCATGTAACATACATCAATTTCATTAATTATAAAATGGAATAAGCCTCTCTTTCCTAGCCAACTAGACCATAGAAGTCTTCCTAGGAAATCAAAATCCAAAAAATGAGACAAACACATGATCTGGAAAAACCTCAACCATAATCCATTCATCCTTGAAATTGTAATCATAGGATGATACCAAAACACTGAATAAATTAATATATAATATAGTAATTTAATATCATCCATAAATGACCATGTGGGTTTTTAAAATAAGTACTACCTTCATTAAACACAACATTAATATCATCTCAAAGTACCTCTCTTCCATGTCTTAACCAATCCACACCTCATATATGTATATACCCACACTTCTTCTCATATCTTATGAAATTACATATAATAACTTCTTATTAAACATTATAGTTAATTATTTAATTTATTTCAGTGATAAGTAAATTACTTAAAACTCATGAACAAATGGTACAACACAAAACACAACATAAACATATTTGATGATCCCCTAAATAAATCATATTTACATTCTACGAAAATATACTCTAATATCATCTCAATTCAACTATAATCATTTAAACTATACATTAAAACCTCTCAGAATGATAATTTTCTTTTTGGAAACAGTAATAAAAATAATTTAATTATAAGGTAGATATTACCTAAAATATAAAAGAAAACACCAATGAACCAGTAGTCACAATTCGATACCATGAGAGTAAAATATAATAAGGAATTGTCAAAATTTCCACACACATACCCCATTTCACTATAAAAAAAAAGTTAATAAACGATTTTTTTGTTCCCCTTATTTTAAAAAACAACTAAATATGACCCCCATCATAGTGTTTCCCATTATGCTTACAATGTGAGTCCCTTTCTAAAAAACCCTAATGGAATTCCCCCCTTCGGTATTGATGTGGATGATAAGTCTCACAGAAAATAAAAAATCTATCATGAAAGCCGTCATAGTGTATCTTATTTTAATAATTGATGTATTTCATCCCACGTCCAAGATCCCCAATTTGAATCTCACCCCCATGGAATATAGATTTTCCATATGACCATCATTCTGACCAAACCATAGTGTTCACGGTATGACCATCCATGTAAGTGAAATTTTATAATGGAATATCTATGGTTATACAGACTATATATTCAACTATTACCATCATGGAATAAAATAATCTTAAAAAATGTTATCATATTTGCAATTATCCATTCATTTAGGGGAAACCAATAATATATTGTTCATATTTTAATGATTCTCTTTTGAATGACATGACAATCAATCCCATAGTGTACATGTCACATATAATAATAAATAATGTTTATCACCATGGAATGATTACATTTACTATAGAAATATGAATATTTAATTGAAGCTTAAACATGTTATAACCAACCCATTTAATATTTATACACACCTTAGGATAAATCAACCATGAAATTACACCAACTAGTAATGGTGGGACATACTGCCTTCATTATATGGGGCCATTATTTCCTACAATATGAACCAAAATATTAATAGAATGTGTTGGTTGTGGGTTTTGAATAAGCATACACTTATGAGAGATATATTAAAATTTATATTAATTATTGTTTCATGAAACGATGTGTCAGGATCATTCAAAATAAATTTATAATTAATTTATTTAATATGTAAAAATATATTTTCTTTGGTATAATAACAGTCTTCATTGATGATTTATGATCATCTAAAAGGTTCCTTTTGAATTAATTTTTGTTGTGCAGTGAGGATCCATGGTTGGAATATTTTTAGTAGTGATTCTCACATGATCTAATGATCGTTAAACAACACCACTTGGTCATGGATATGCCTCTCATGTTTCTCATTCTCATGAAGTATAGAGAAGGTGTAGTTGATAGAGAAATAATTGTTGAGAACTATTATCAATTCCCAATTTTTTTTTGTGAAACATATAATAGATAGGACTGTCTATTTATTAATTTTGTGTTTATGAAAAAATAAAAATAAAATTCCTGTCATCCATTAAATAACATTTAAAACCATTACCAATCCTAATATTAAATATTATTATTATACCTATTACTATTTTTTGGTGTGTTCCAACATGCATAGAAGATAATATCATGTTATGGTCTAGTTAATTAATATTGTTCACTAGACTCAATCTCAGTCCATTCATACTCCTCTATAATTTTTAAACAAAATGAATAAATACTTCATTCATAAATAAATATTTTATTTACATTATACCAATTAAATAATTATTAAAATTATACCATAAATAAAATAAATATTTTATTCACTATCTGGTAAAAAATATTTTATATATACTCACAATAATTATATAAATTAATTATTAAATAAAAAGTTTTTTATTAGCTTCTAAATAGTACAGATCAATAAAAAATGAATAAAAATATTCCATGGTAGTGAGAATAAAATATTTTTTAATAATTAAATTCAAATAGAAATTAATATAGATCAACATAAACAATTAGATTGTGTCCATATAGTTTTATTTGAAATTATCATTATGTTGTGTTTCCTAAATTCTACAATTACAGTTTAGAAACCAATAACGGAAACCAGGAGAATGAAATTATTGTTTAAACACTGGAAACCACATACAATCACTCACAATGTAATATAATATTATTTTCATATGGTCCCATGAATAATGATTCAAATATTTGTCTCCACCCTATATGCTCAATACACCTTTCTTTGATTATTAGAAATAAAAAAAATATTTACACTATGGAAATGGAATTTACAGTGATGGTTATATTCCAATAAAAGGAAAACATATCAGATTCCATAAACATGAAATCAACAAATAATTATATGACTTATCAATTAATTATATATAAATTGGGATTCCAAAACATATCCATCATCATCATTATCCTATATCACAATGATTTATGAAATGCATCAATGCATGAGAGTTTTAACCTAATTTAACAATAATAATAACAATGTTTATGGACCATGACACATGCACATAGATAGGAAGATCTGATAACATCACAACATGTAAAATTTATATATGTATTTTGATCTCAAAGTCTAACATCATGGATATTACCATGAGAGAACTTCATGAGAAGAATCATTTTTCTACTTATGAGTAATTACACCTAACATTATATTTACTATGTGTTCTATCATTTTATTTCTTTCAACTATATAAGAATATTCAATAATATCAACATATCACATCATGGTTCTCATTGTAGCGAGGAACTAATATGACAATATCAAAGGGAAATATACACTAGTCTATTATTACATTAGATTTCTGAAGAAAAATGTTAAATATATATTAATAATCATTTTTAATAGACAATATATTAAAAACATTTAATAAGAGAAAAAAAATTGGTCATAGGACACAAACTCCAAAAAACTCTCAGTTGGACAAGAGACAACAACATATGAGCTTTAGTATAATATACCTCCCATGGAAGTCATGTTTGTGATGAGTCATTCCATTGGTTATGGGGCCTTCCATTTTTCATTAATAGTTATACATCTCACAATGAATTCACATATATTAAAAAAATACACCTATATATTATCAATAAGATTTATGTTTTTTATAGAACAATGTTAATTTGGCACGTTTTCAAGATCCGCTATTGTAGTATTATTACAAAAGAGTGCGATATGATCATTACTGCAAGGTACCCCAAAATGATCTTCAATGATGTTTCACATCCATAATTTTTCTTTATCTACATCAGAAGCCAACGTATACTCAGAAACTATCATATAATCCATATCTATAACCTACTTTGAGTTATTCCTTCTTAAAAAACCATCATTCAATTTGATGATTTATAATGTTTTTTACTTCAATACATTTTGATCTGTTTGAGAACTAGATTTTTCATATCCTATGATTACTAATCTGTAATCGCATCCATAATCCATTAAAACATACTTATTAAACATCAGATATGTAATGATTGTCTTACATATTATCCAATAGTGGTCACAAATATCTTCCTGATATCTTCATACAACACATAATTCATAAGACACATCTAGACATTTATATAACATAAAATACATGACTAAAAAATTGGATGGTGCATATGGAATCCATACCATTTTGTTTTTTCCTCATGTTTTTTAGTAAACATTTTTAGGGAATGATGAATTCCATGAAATGCTGGGAACAATCCCATAATTTATTTTTCTATACAGAATCTCTTCATTACATAGTTAGTGTATTTACATTGACATAGAATGAGAATCATCGTGGATTTTTCATGATAGACAAATATAATTGCAATATATTATAACTCTATCATGTCCTTCATATAGAATCATTTATTCAACCACACGTTAACAAATTCTATTAATTTAATTTATTTTCCTATGATTATTATTTCTTTGATATATATTATTAAGAAAATTACTTCAGTCCCATTATACCTTTTAACGACATATGGTTCACATTCATTTTTTTATAACAAGTTTCAATTATGGATTCATCAAAAAAAAATTCAGGACATATATTCTTTCATTAATCCATAAATTTATCCTTTAAAAATGTTATACAATTTTTTTCATCAATTAGAGTCACAAAACATTCAATTCATGACATATTCAGATCTTATTGAAGGGTCTCAATTAAGATGTATATTTATAAATCTAATTTAAAAAAAAATTAAACATGAAAATACCTAATTGAATATATAATTCTAATGGATTTCATTATTTCCACAGGTGAAAATATTTCTTCTAGTTAATTCCTTGAAAAAGATTAAACACTCTTTCTACAAGTCGTTGTTTATATGAACTGAATTATCCTTCTATTTCTAGCTAGTTTTTTATTGAATAAATATTTTCAAAAAATGGGATTTACATCTACAAGATGATATATTAAAATTAAATCATAGTATTAGTATATTGAATCCACGTCATAAATCATGGACTCATTCCGAATAAAATCATCTATGCCACATAAGAATTACTTTTAGGTTAATGGATAATTATTATCTACTAATTATAATTCACCATCCTTAATGAATATAAAACCATACCATTATGGTTTCCTAAACTCTAATGTACTGGTAGAAAATAATTGGGTCCTTTGATAAATTCCATATTCCTTGTGGCATTTAGAATTTTATCATAAGAACAATATTGTATATATAGATCAAAAACTTCACCATGGTCAATCTCTCTCCCACAATCTATATTAGTGACAATATCCTCCTCATGTAATGTGGGGTGTCTATCAATGAAAACCATTTTTCATTAAGTATTGAATATTCAGTGTCCATTTTCTCCTTAGGATAATCTATAATGATATTATTTGTGTCTTAGTATGAAATCATGTTACCTAAAGAGACCTATGATTTTTTCCCAACCACACACATGTTTGTAAGAAGAACCATGTTTCATTCCATTCAATAATTGGTATAATTTAATAACTCTTGATTTAGTTGGAACATAGTTCATTATGTATGATGTTTTTTCTAATATGTATATCCAATAACATAATGAATTATTCACATGAATCATAAATGATATCACCATGTCAAAGTAAGGTTGGATCCACTATCCATTAACTAAATTACACTGAGGTATTTACATTGGAGTGATTTGATATAATATCCCACACTCATTTAAATAACTAATAAAGTCTCACTTAAGATATTATTCAAGAATACCAGAGTATAGGATCATAATCCTCTTAGAATTATAGTTCTCAACATTATTCTCATAATCCTTGAATTAATAAATGAAATATATCTCATAACACTTTAAGTATACATATATGTATCTAACAAAATCAATATAAATAATTAATAAATAATTATTACCCCCCACAAGATAGATCATGAAATGAAATAAAAAAATATGTATAAACTAAATCTTTATTCTCTTTTGATCATTATCCTTTCCCACTAAATATGGCTTCTGTCATTTTCAACTATAAACTTCTATGACATACACCAAAATGTTTTAGTTTAAATAAATCTAAAATATGCATATTGATGTCATTTTGAAAATAGATTTAAATTTACATGATCCATCATGTGCTTCCAATGTTGGTTGAGGTATGAGTCATGTAAAGAAAATTCATTATCTCTTTCCATTATATGGGTTGGGTAATGTAACACATAAACACTATTATTTAAATGTTCCTTACCATAACAAATTATTTCAGAAGTAAATTGGAAAACATTATTTACAGTATTCAAAATAAATTATTCTATATCTAGGATATAAAAAATATTTGTAACCAACGATACATAATAAAAACACTTAAAAACACATTCATTTCTAGTTGGGAATGTTATGTGGTTTTCCCAAATAGTTATAACAAAATTTTAGATATGTTTTCTTTACATATAACTTCCTCCAATTAATAAATAATTTGTTATCTACTTGTTTCCTATATTTTAATACATAGGTGAGCACCAAAGGCTATATTTAATACCCAATTTAGAGAAATAGATAAATTATACTTGATAAAAAATGAACATGAAGATTTCCCTTGCATCTTTGGATTGGTGTCATTCTTCTTCATGTGGCCCTTCATTCAACATGTGGAATAAAAAACATCCTTTTACCTCCACAATTTCTTATACTTCTTGTAAGGTGGTTATAAATATGTGTAATTAGATCTATTCTTGATCCTTTTTTGGTTTTTTACTAATGTTATTGATTTATTTTCTCTATTTTTATCCTTTTTAACCTGGTGAATTTGAGTGAGAAGATCAGATTTGGACTTCTCAATGTTTTTCATGATAAAATTCAAAAAAATTAAATATATGATATAAGGGATTGATTATATAATGAAATAAGTTCTCAGTCATTCATTAATAATAATCCCTAGATCCTGAATGTAAACCCCCATCATTTTTTAATGGTAATTGTTTCTTGAAATTGATGGTTATTTTATACATAAAAACCTATATATCACTAATAATGAAGTGGGTATATTTTGAAATTTGGCCATATTGTTTCTACCATTATATGAAAATTGATCAGTTATAACCTTTAGTCAATATGTATTTTTTAAACAATACTATAGATAAGAATTATAATGTTATACTTATTTATTATAAATAGAAATGATAACGTAAAATTTATTCACAATTATGATTCAATAGAGTCATATAATAGATTTTTTCTTAAAAATTCCATTTTTATATCATTATAGGAAGGTATAGTCATTGTGAATCACTCTTTACCATGACTAATCTATTCTTTATAATATTATTCTACAATGAAATCACATATGAGAGATGTCCAAGATAGTATAAATTACCACTCCAATGATGTTATCCAATCCACCCCAAGAAATTATCACCATCGCACAACTTTCTATTAAGACAGATGTGGGTATTAATAGGGTTTATGTATCTAGGACTTAGTTACTTAATATATGATCCCATTTTAAAAATAAAATTTTGTTCAATAAATTTAGTTTCATGAATTGTTTTTCTTATTAAAATTGAGTTGGAATTTAATTAATTTTTTTGGACAAAAACTCCAATTTTAGAAAAAAATATATATTATAATAAACTAATATAATATTATTAATAAATATTTTAATGAAACAGTATAATAGAAAACACTTATTTAAATATAAATGATAAATTAATTTTATATTAATTCATGTGTCAGAGTGTTCACTATGAGTCATCAATATTCATTTTCTATCCGCTGATATTTTTTATAAAAGGGATTTTTATATTGACGAGTTCAAATTATCTTATTTAGATAATTAATATAGTATATAATTCAATTTTGAAATAAGTATTTCTAAATTAGGTTAGGGTGAATTTATTACAATTTTCTGAAATACACTATTTTTGATGAATAGTAAATATAAAGTTAGCCTACTTTCACTTTGGTTAATCGCATAATTATAATATAATAAGAAATATAATATTTTTATATAATTTTATGGATTAATATATTTTAATTTTATTCCCATTTTGTCTAAGACCATGGGTATATACCAAGGGAAAGCCCATGGTTTTGCATTTACCACCATCCCGTTGTCTATGGAAATTAAAATCAAAATCCTCTTATTTTTTTATAAATACCCACCAATTTCTACATTTATATTCACTTAAAATTCATCCTTCAAATTTATATCTTATTTTTACCTCACATGGAGTACTCTCATTTTATCTTAAAGAACTCATGGTCTCAATACTCATGTTTTAGGAACACTCATCAAGGAAAGGGAAAACTCAACCTCCCTTTTCCTTTCAGGTTCCCTTTTTATGTGGGATTTCATTAAGCTATCCATGAAATGTTATTATGTACATATGATTCATTCCATTTACTATATTTGGATTATTTTATTACTGGTAGACCCTTGTTCCTTCTATTTTTATCATTTCCTGAATCAACATTTCATACTATTACGTTGGACAATTTTCTTTTTAAAATTTATATCTTTTTCTAATGAAAATTATCTTCCTGTCCAATTTTTTAATATCCCAACCTCATTATTTTCCCTTTTTATTCACCTATATTTTTAAATTATATATTATATTCTCTAATTAATATATATTATACTTTTATTCAATTTTATGTTGTTTAAAAAGGTAAAAGAAACATGTATTTAAGAACATCCTAAAAACATCATGATTTTTTAATGAAACCAGATTCTTTTAGTCTCCATTGGTTATTTTTGAAATGTTTAATTATGATATAAATGGATCGCATTAAATAATACATATGAATGGTGTACCATGATATTTTTACAATTCATTGGGTAAGTAATTTAATCTCATTGGATGACATTTTTAACGATTTCATGGTGAGTAAACATGATGATTATATGGCAGATTGGTGACATTCCTCGGTGGTATGATTATGAATGAATCAATAATTTTATGTCAAAACATTTATATGTCAGGATTAATTCTATATTTTATTATTTATTTCTCTTACTCTTTTTCTCATTGCTTAATTATATTAATCATGTTCTTATCACTAATTCTCAGGATCACATGTAAACTATTTCACATGCTTTCCCTCACTAGGTGTTATGATCCCCCTCACCTTTGATATATGTCACAAGGTTAATATATTGTGTAATTTTACATAGGATGAATTAAATAATATTCCCTTCAAATTAATAAAATAGATCAATTTTTTATTTTATTATATACATGTTTTTAAAGATACCAAACTTTAAATGATCTACTGTTTGAAAAATGTATTAAAATATTATATAATAAAAAGGTTGGATTCCTTTGTTGGTTTCAATACATGGTTTAGTTATTTGAGGGAATTATGATTTTTATAACATTATGAATAACCCTATAAAAATTTTAAGACATTGGAAAAAATCCTTTAATTCTGGTGAAGTAGTATGCAAGTGGTTTTTTTGATACTAGAAGGCCATGTGTGCATACATACAAGTGGATGTGGTTCTTGAATAGATTTACCAATGGAAAATATCAAACAAGATGTGTTGGGTATGACTTATCGTACCATGGTATAGAATAACAAGCCTTAGTGTGCAAATTTTTTTGACACTCCTTTGAGATATGTTTGTTTAATCACAATCTTTTTATAAACCAGTATAATTGATTTATATGATATATAATTATCGTTAAAGAATAACATATTTAGGAATGAATTTTTAGTACATAAAATTAAATTAAAATTATATGATTATTAAAAGAAACATGTTTCCTATTATGGTTTTATACTTTGATAAAATAATGGTAATGCTGAAAAAATCCTTAAATGGAGAGCACAATGGACCAGGTACTGATGGACATCAAATGGAATTTGGAATGGAAACCTCCATTATAATGATAGTCAACTAACTTGAGTAATGGTGATAACATGAATCAAGACTAGGGAATGGATTAACCTCTAAGGGAACAAAATTCCATTGAGTCCTTTATGAATCAATGCCCTACTTCTTTTAGTGGATCTACCAACCCATTGATTATTATGCAATGAGTAATATTTTTAGAAAATATGATTTATAAACACAATTAATCAAAATAAGAGAAGGTCACCCTAGATATGTACCTTATATAGTGAAAAGCTAATTAGTGGGGAAACATGTTAAAAAATTAATATATAGAGGAGATTGATTCCATATAGTAGGATGAGTTTAGGGGAATCAATTTCAAAAATATTTCCCCAATTAAATGTGAATGAAAATGGATAAGCAATTCCTAGAATATAAGTGGAAAGGAAATGAATACATGTTATTATATTAGATGAAAATCACAAGACATTCCCATAATACCTATAGTATTTTCATGGATACTAATGGGATGTTTTATTGATTATTAGGTAGAATGAGACCCCATGCATGGAATAATATAGCCAACCAAGATGATGGAAACTATTCTGATATAATGAGGAGTGATATGAATGTTGAACTATAGTTTGGCAAGATATACTGGTCCAATTTATCAAATGAAATTATGATATATTTGTAACAAAAAATAGGGAGGATCATTGATTCATGAAGATGAGGAATGAAACTAAAACTTTTCAGATGCAACAAATGTTTGAAGAAGCATCCGTGGAACTATATGCTCGGGATTAAGAAATGTTAACATTGTGGAAGAGATGTCAATATTTTTTGTAACTATCATTGTGTGGTGAAACCTATAATTCTCAAAATTAACGATAAATGTATGATGCTTCATTCCCAACCACAATTTCATTTCGATAAGTGTTGAAAAAAATGGAACATTCCAAATAATAGTATAAAACTAATGTTAATGTAGGGGAATCTCCATCATCCTCAACATAAGACAAGGGAGGAAGGTCCTGGTTGTTCTATTAGGAAATATGAACTTGAATCTCCATATGATGTTGTGGTAGGTACTCTCATTATTTTCACAAACATATCAAGTAATTTTTTTGATTCGTGTTCTATACATTAATTTATTTCCTCCATGTTTGAAAAGAATATAGGACCAATCACTATACTTCTATAAGTATAACAATTCATCAGGGAACCCAGATGGATTATCAAAGCATATATAGTGTGTAACAACTCTATTATTTACTTTGGTGAGCATAATCCCTTCAAAAATATAGGCTTCATTCCCATGGTGTAATTGGACAATATACTATGGATGGAATGTATCTCAATGTATAATGACAAGATCAATTGTATAAGGATGGAACTCTCAATAGTCTTGATTTGACATCATACCATTTTTTTCAAAGGATATATATATCAACCTGTAATTTGACTATAAGAAGCCGCTATAGAATTCGTTATGAAAATGACTCGTGAAGAAGAAGAAGAAAATTAAAGTATTCAAATATATTATGTCCCCATTATTCTAGAATAAATTGATGTATTTATTTAAGAGTTACCTAGTCCTCCACCATAAATAGATGTATAGATCTCCATTGATCTCATTCACTATTTGAAGCGGATTTCAAAAACCCATATAGAATGGATAATGTAGAGCTATAAGAATTAAATAGATAGATTCAAGATCTTTCGGAGAAGGGGTTTATCTGACCATGTGTGTCTCATTAGGGAGAATCTATTATCATTATAAATAATAATTATTGATCAATGCAGCTATGAATAGATTATAGAGAAAATAACCAGATCATGGTGATGAAAATGTAACATCTTCTAATGGTTGATGATTTATTTGACCATATTAATGGGGATAAATTCTTCTCTAATATCATCATTTATTTCTTTATAATCAATTTATGGTAGAGAAATTATATATTCCAACAACCACATTTCCATTAAGATATGGGAATTATGCATTTTTTTGTTATTACCTTGATCATGACTACTGATCTTACTATTTTATTATATTTCATGAATAGACTCATTAATTTAATCCTTGATATCATTGTTTCATTTTTTATTTCTTATATTATAATATATTCCAAATTTCTCAAGGAGAATCAATAGAATATATAGGTTATACTTAATACTCTAAGGAGAGGCAATTTAGAATGATCAGAAGATGATAATTTTGGATAAAAAAGGTTTCCTTCTTGAGAAACATTTTATGCAATGAAGTAATATCAATTGATCCTACCAATAAAAAGTTTGTGGAGGACATGACTCATTCTACGACATTAATTGATATAGATAGATTAATTAGATTAATGGGATATTATAGGGGGTGTGTGAAAATATTTTCATGAATATCTATTCCCCAAACAATGTTTACTCGAAAAGTAGTCAAGTTCTCCTGGACAATGTACTGTGAATAATTTTTGAACGATATGAAGAAGATGTTGGTTAATGTGCTTCTCTTATATCTACCCTCTATTTGGGAAGTAATCATTAATTTTAGTAGTTCATATCTAAAAGGGATATGGTTCATTCTTATATAAATTTCCAAAGATTATTACATATCTATATAGATAGTTGAAACATCATGCAGATAACGTTATAACGAAATAGTCTGATATGACTATGGGTTTTTATCTGAATATAAAGATACACTATATTTATGGGGAGAAATGTGATATATACAATGAACATCAAATATTGAAGTATATTTTCTTTCAAAAATAATCGAACGTTAGACAGAGATAGTGATGAAAAATCTTAATGAAATTTTTTTGAATTCATTGTCACCCATGTAGAAAAGACAATTTCACTAATTCACTATTTTGGAAAGACCTCTTCATGATGGAATTGTTGAGAATTCAAGTAGATCCTCGAAAAATGATCTAGTAAAACTAGACCGAGTAGTCGTAAGGTAAGGGACATCATCAACCATATCCCAAAAGATTTCTCTACCATCATTACTATATAATATAAAGAAATATGAAAAAATGATCCTATGTTAAAAAATAATATATAGACTATAAATAATGGGATGATTCTAGTGATCAATATTGATCAAGAAGGTGTACTAGAATTTTATTCATTATTGTGTGTCAAATATATTTTAGAAATAAATGAGTTTTTGGATGATGTTAATATCTCTACATACTCTATATATCCTGGAAGAACTAAAATATAAAGAGAACTTCATTATCTATATATGAGGGATAACATGAAAAGGTAGATTGAAGACTACACTATGTGGTTCTTACTGTGTAAACAATTGATCTTAGAGTGAAAAAATTTTAATGGGGTATTACAAATGCTACCCATATCGACATGTAAGTGGAATAATATCTCTATGGACATGGTCACTTTTGTTCAGAAAAAACTATAAGAAAAAATGTTATATGGGTTATATTGTACCATCCCAACAAGAATGCCCATTTTGGCTCTATATAGGAAGATTTATATCTTGACTAACATTCCATGATTTATGTAAAATATGTTGTGAGATTTCATTCAGTGACACTTTATATCATATATAATCATGATCCACGGTTCATATCAAAATTCCAAAGAAGTATTTAACTTTCCCTCAGTAAGGAATAGAATATCAGTATAACCAATCATCTCCAGACTGATGGCCTATCTGAATAGACTATTTATACAATCGATGACATGTTTAGGACGTTCTCAATGGAATTTAATGGTGGATGGGATCAAAATATCCCATTAGTTGAGTTCTCACACAACAAAACCTTCCAGTTGAGTATTCAAATAGAACCGTATAATGCTCTATAAGGGAATTGATTTAGAAATTCAATTTATATGGAAAATATGGTGAGGGAAAGATTATTGGTACTGATCTTGTGAATGAGATAATAGAAAAGGTTCATGACATCCAAAAAACATAAATGCTTCTCATAGTTGGGTTAAGATCTATGCTGACAAACATAAATGGTACAATGAGTATGATGTCGGTGATAATGTCTTCATTCAAACATTACCTTCGAAGAGAGTCAGGTGGAATTACTAAAAAAATCCATTGATAGCACTAGAAATGGACTTTATCAGTGTTGGAAAAGTGCTAACTACAAGAGCAATGTCAAAATCCTTGGTGTTTTATCAATGCAGAAAATTCATTGATAAAATTGTCATTTATCGGTGCTAAAAATTTACTAATAAATAAGAACTTTATCAGGGCTTTTTAAAGCGCTGATAAAGGAACAATTTATCAACACATTAATTAAGGCCCACTAAAGGAAACATTTCTAGAACTATTAAAATTACTGATAATGTTTGTTTTATTAGGTATTATAGAAACACTTATAATGTATAATTGTATATGTGCTTATAAAAGTAATGATAAAAGGATATACTGGAGTCTGTTGTAACAGAACTGTACAAAAACTGTACAATGTGCATTAACAATACAATGAAACACCAAAAAAACAAGATATAAATAGAAATAAGTACATATAGAAGTTTAAAATGAAATAAAATTTACAACACAAACAAAAGAAAAAATAATACATTATAGAAACTTAAAACATTGGGTTATATAATTACATAAATAAAAATAATTTCATACATTAAAAACATCCATGTTCATTATATAATAATCATGATATAAATCATGACGCTTCCTAACAAATCACTCTTTATAGAATAAAAATAGTTCTCCTATATATAAAATATTCATATGTATGTAATAATTTAATAAAATAATTTAACAGAAAGTTTTAATTTTAATAAAATCGATGTTAATTTTAAATAATATGATTCACTTGGAGTCATACTGGTAACACTGTGGATCAGATGAATGTGTGGATGATTCCATCACATCTCAAATGACATGTGGATCATTTTAATAAATTATTAAAAAATTCTAATGTGTTCAATTGTTTTTTAGTATAGTAGTTGTCCTTTTTAATAAAATGTCATTTTAAACTAGAATCACACTCTAATGAATCATTATGATCACATCATGTATCAGGTTTTCGTAAAAAAAATTACTACACATAACTAATGACAAATTAATTTCATTCCTAAATAATCAAGAAAATCCTAGCATGTTTGATTGGTATTAAGTGAGTGACTCTTTTTGAACTGAATTTCTATTATAAAACTAATAACAGAAGATTTGAGTCATATCGAACATCGTGTATCATATTGAGGTGTGGTTGATTCTTACATGTCAAAAATGACCTATGGGTCACTTTTGTGATGTACAAAAATAATCCTAATTTTTTTTCTCAGTTTTGAGTATGACAGTTCATCGTTTTACTATAATTAATGACTATATTGAATAAAAATAAACACTTTGAGTCATACCTATCACATCGTGCATCATACTGAGGTGAAGTTGATTTTCAGATGTCCCAAATTACATACAGAATTTTTTTCTAACGTTTCAAAACAATGTGACCATGTTTTATCATTTTAATGTATGTAAATTCTATATTTTACTAAAATTTCATTTTAAAAATGAAACGTGCACTTTGACTCATACTAATCCCATTTTTTCTCAGATTAAGGTTTGGCCAATTCCCACACATCACAAATGAAATTTATATTTTTTCCCTTATGTATTTAAATAATGTTAAAGTGGTTACTCATTTATGAGTTGGTTAGTGGTGCCTTTTATAAAAATGATGGAAATTTTAAATAAAAATACCCACATTGAGTCATACCAGTCACATCATACGTCAGATTAAAGTGAGACAGATTTGTGGACGTCCCAAATGACATATGGATAATTTTCATAATATTTCAATACAAAAATAACGTTTTTTCTTGGTTTTGAGTAAATCAGTTGTCTTTTTTTACCTAAATTTTCTTCTAAAATTTAAACATGGACTTTGATGCTAACCGATCACATTTTGTTTCAGATTGGAGTGTAGATGGTTTTAAAACGTAAAAACTGACATATGTATTGTTTTTCTAAATTATTTATACGATTTTAATGTGTTTTATTGGTTTTTAATCGGTCATTTGTCGTTTTTGCTAAAATTATTATCTATTTTAAATAAAAACATGCACTTATAGTTATATTGGTCACAAGATGTATCATATTGTTGTACGGATTATTTATACATGTCCCAAATCAATAATTGATTTTTTTCAAATGTATCAAAAATAATATGAATGAGTTTGATCAGTTTTGGGAACAACAATTTTTTTACTAAAATGTCATTTTAAAATTTAAATACGCACTTAGACTCATATCTATCACTTTGTGTAATGGATTGAGGTGCAGATGATTTCTACACATCAGAAATGGATTGTAAATAATTTTCCTAATTTATTTATACAATGTGAATGCATTTTATTTGTTTTGAGTTAGTCAATTAGCCATTTTACATAAATAGATGACAATCTAAAATAAAAACATGGACTTGGAGTCATATAGTTCACAATATTAGTCAGATTTTGGTGCAAAAAAATCAATCACATCTAAAATCATATATAGATTATTTTAATAATTTATCCAAACTATTTAAACGTACTTTTGGGGTTTGAGTCTGTTATTATGTTTTCTTACTATACTTGAAACTAGTTTTAAATTACGACACACATAGAGTCATACAGATCACACTATGCGTCATTTTGACTGTTGGATGATTACTACACATCCCAAATAGCCAAAGGATAATTTTATTATTGTATAAAACCAATTTGAAATCATTTTCTCATTTTTGATTTCATAACATGTAATTTTTACTAAAATGTTATTTAAAACATGGTATATTTAATTTGACTCAAACAGATCGCATTGTGTATTTGTTTTATTGAGACTAATTCCTAAACATCACATATGATTTATAATAGATTCCCTAAATTATCAAAATAATTTGTCCACATTCTCTTGTTTTCAATGAGTCATAATTTTTAAAGTGAAATGTTTATTTTTATCTTATAATTGGCACATTGAGTCATATCTGACACATTGTGTATTGTATTGAGGTTCAACTTATTATCACACACTACAAATGACTTATATATTATTATCTTAATGAATAAAAAATATGAATTTATTTGTTTAGTGTTGAGTATGTCAGTTTTATATTTTTATAAAATTATATTCAGTTTTAAAACTAAAGAAGTACTTGGTTAAATATTGGCCACACCATTTTTCAGATTGAGGTAATGTTGATTCTAACATGTCTAAATTTTTCAAAAAAGATATCATCATTCAAATTTAATGATTATCTCTATGATTGATCACTGGTGGGAAAGTGATGTAATGTGATAAATTTCTATACAATAGGGATTAATGGTTTTGAGGGAGATGTTTTATGTGGATGTTTTAGTACAGAAAGTCATGAATGATTGACATACCACCCTAACCTGAACAATAGAATCAACCAATATATAATAAATTATTATGTTATTAGTAATAAACATGAATAAGTTAAATGTAAATATGAATTAATATGTTAATTTTATGGAAAATTATTTTTCTATGAAAACATCAATAATGATTTTTTAATTTTGTAGGGGCACCATTGTTGCTCTTCTTGCAAAGGAAGTGGAGGGAAATTAAAAGAAATTGTTAATTACACCACAATTTGGTGAAATGGTTTTGAGAGAGAATATTTTTGTGGATGTTTTGGGGAAGAAAGACATTAAATATGGATAATCCACAGCTTCTAGGCAATAATAATCCACCATTATAAAAGAACCATTATTGTGTGAGTAATACTAATAAGAAATACATTTATAATAAATATGAAACAATACATTAAATCTACGGATAATGATTTTACTGTGAAAACCTCATGATTACATCTGGGATTGAATATAGGAAATATTATTTCTCTTCATAAAAAGGCATGAAATTTAGAAATAAATATTCTAAAATAATTAGAAGATTCGAGAAATATTGAAAATTAAATCAACATTCTATTATATAATTTTTATGTAAAATAATGAAAGTGTATAATAACATTACATTTCAATCATTCAAAGGGATATACTTCATAACATTTTTCTTATTATGAGGAATTATTAACAACATAATGCGATGAATACATTGTCTGCAAGAGGAGTGAAACTTTTAATTAATATTATGTTAATGAAGTAGTGAGCATATAATACTATTAGTAAAAACATAATTTATTAAAAAACAATTTTACCTTCTCTTAAAATACTCTTTATTTTATTAATGTTTTTAAAGATTGGGTTCCTCTATTGAGAATTTAAATCCCCTATTTGTGGTACCCTCTATCATACATGACATTGTCTACATTGGGACATCTATGAACTAATTTTGATTTTGCAATGAAAGGTTCATACTTGATTTAATTCTCATCTGACTCAACCTTTTTTTCAATCTCCATTAGGAAAACTAACAAATTCTTAATTTTTATATTAGAGACATGAAATACTTCCACTGCTTGAAATTCCATTAAGAACGAATCATCTTTTCCTCCTTCCAACATGAAAGTAACCTTCAAAAATAAAATTTCATTTACATTCACTACATTGATATTTTAAACACATTTGAAACTATAAAGAGGAACTAAAAATTTTATATAATACCACACATATATATATCTGATAGTGCCAAATGTTGAAATATTTTCATCAATTGGATTTCTATCCTTGAAATTGACATGTTCAACGCTTCAACCATAGGACTAACAATTCTATTTTTCATTGTAGTATTGTCATCATATTATTTTTTTATTGAATATATAACCATTGAATTAATAAATAATATGAGTTATAAAATTTTCATTTTTTCCTCTGTCGTTCAATTGAAGTCATTCTACAATTGAATTATGATTTTTATATAAATCCTTATAAATTTGATCTATTAATCATCCAATAAACTATTTATTATGTTTGTTTGATATCCATCCTTCATCCCTTGATGGAATATAACCTCTAGTAATATATTTGAGGTATTAAAATCATAGATCAACATCTTCACAATTATGTAATATGAAACAGTGTGATTTATCCTAATTTTTCAAGGTATTTGTAACAACGTGCCTTCCAGATATTCCTTATCTCATAAAGAATTCGTTGTGAAGAGACTTTCGAAGACTAATTCATTCAACATATGTTAGGTAATCAGTATAAAATTAAATAATTTTTTCAATAATATATTATTCTACAATAAAACCTTCTGAATGACATATATTCTTGATATACCATTTATAATTATTCATATATAATTCAATGGGTTACATCCATCTATAATAGACATGACCACATTGTTGATCCTCTCTTACCATATGAACCATCTGGTGGACCATTACATAAAATAATGATGGTGGTAAGAACATCTATAATTATCATTATATGAATGCAATAACCTTATTCATGAAGGGAAACATCATCAAGTCTTCAACATTATTGAATATATATTTGAAAAAAAATTAGATATTGTTTAATGTATGTCATGAATTTTGAAGAAGAATGTAATAGAAAGAAGATGGAATTATATAATGCATCACAACATGATGGACCTATTATTTAGTCCATGTAACATCAAATTAATCATTGACACAATATTCATAATATTTAATGAGTACCCATGTGGAAAATATACAGCAGTAAGGAAAAGACAATTTGAAATATTTTCTATCTGGACAGTGTGTAAGCTATAGATATAGAAAGGTATTCCTTTTACCCTTCACTGGTTTCAAATCATCCCATATCCCTATTTCAATCATATCCTTCCATTCCATGATTCCATTTTTTAATCTTGTAAAATTTAGTAATGGGCCTATATCACTATCAAGTATATGTTTTTATACATTTATGACATAATGAAAAATTCAAAAATTCAAACAATTCTAATAAGGTAAAACAATGAAAATTAATCTCTTCAGCCAACATGATTTGGTATGGATTTTGGAAAATAGTTTACCAAAAATAGTTTCAGTCTTTTCTACTTTCTAAATATTTATTCTCCAATTAATAGAGACGGTGATGTATATTATTTGATATTCCAATGGAATATTATTTTACATGATCAGTATTTATGTCATTGAATAAAAAAATTACAATGTTCTAAATACCCACCCATTTAGGAATGTTTCAAAATAACTAATTATGTTTATTTTTTCACAAACGAAACACCCCATCATTCCAATAATGTTATTTCTAGATAAATATTCATAAGAAAAAAAACCAATTATTCATCCGCAAAACACGGTTCTCAATGTGAATTCTTAAATTATATAATAACTATACACTGTAACACATTTATCATACATAAATTTCAAATATTTGATCAATGGAGAGAAATATAAATCATTATCATTACTAGGTTTATTTGATCCAAATGTAAATAGAGACAACATAATGTATTTGTGGTTCATGCATAATCGTGGAATAAAGTTAAAATTTAACAATATGATGAGCCATGTACAGTGTGTAATACTCTTTACACCAAAAATTTTTATTCCACAAATAAATATTACAATATTAATGATTCCCTACTCATTTTCAATTTGGAGAAGCTTGTTGTCAATTTTCATCAACAAAGGGGAATGTGATGGATGACATAGGCTCCAATATTTATTTCATGTATGTATATTCAAAGTTAATTATCTCACGGTTTCCTTACATCCAAATTTTCTTCTAAAAAGTTGAATTATTGGAAGGAACCATACATATTTCAAAGTCCATGATTCATTTTTATTGGATAAATCTATGCCATAATTATGGAATTTCTGGACTGATTCATTGTCCTTGTGAAATAATATTCCCTAATTTAGATAATAATGAAATTTTTTAGAGATCAATATTATTAAATGTAGCACTAATTTAGTATCATTTGTTCTGAATTGGTAGTTCATTTTAATCTATTGGAATATATTTTATAAGATGATCTAGTTAGGTAATACTAGTACCCCTTCAAATGTTTCCAGATTTCAAATTATATAACTTCAATATAGGTGGAAATGTTTTATATTTAACATAACCTATATATAATGGTTCTTTTGAATATATATATAAGTCCAAATACAAGATTGGATAGTATCAATGGTAATATTAAATTTCCATCTTCATTTCATTCATTTGATCTCAATCATCTTTTATAAATTTATTCATATCAAATAGTTCATAAATAATATTATCATCCAAATCAATGTCCTCATTCAGTTTTCCCCATGTTTAGTCCAACATTTATAGCATTGATATATTTCATGAAAATTCAATTGTTCACCCGACTCTTCTGGTCTAATTAATCATGAATGATAATAATTTAAACACAAATATAGGATTTTAGAAATGCCTTTTAGATACCCTTTAGAAAACATGATGAACTCTTTAACTCCATCTTCATATTTTAATTTTAAATGTTTAGATTTCATCCATTTTTGGTACTTATCCACCCTATTCAATTCATAAAAGATTAATTTTATTCAATATATATAAAAAATACAAATAAAATACTCATTATTAAAATAATAACTCACTCAATATATATCAACAAAGTACATTAGTATTATTAATTTATATTAATGAAAATTATTTTTTAAATGTTCCGTAATCCTTTAATAATTAATTAAAACTTAATTATAAATAATTTATATATAAAATAATTATATGAAATTTCAATTTCTATATATACATTTTGAAAAAAAATTCATATTCATATTATAAATTATATTATTTTGATTATAAATGATTATTATAAAGTTAATATTGTTCCTTAAAATGTATTTGATGATATAAATTACACCATATTCTATGATATAGTTTAAATTTATATCATTTTTTATAACTGCTGTTCTCATATTGGAAATAGATAGTCAACTATTATCTATTATATTTTAGCATATCTTTACCAAAATGGAAGATTTAACATTAAATAGTACTCATATTTTGAAATATTGATCGATATAAGGAACTCACTTTGCTTGACTATTTTGAGACATGAAAATGGTTTATTTTATCCCATTAAAAGATAAAATTAGCTATATAGAATGGTATGATATTCAAAAAACCAATAAAAAAATTTTATTGATATTTTTATATAATATTACATGATTATTTTGTTATTTAAGATATCTTTTTTAATATTTAATGCCTTTGAAAAAAATTCATCATTTCTTTCCATTGGAGTTACAACTTGTATTTTTTCATATATTTATTAAAATTTCACGAATCCATTGATCAAATTAAGGTCTATTATACATATTATAATCTTGATTGGATTTAATAAATATTATATTGGATATGGAAGATTGCATGAATCCACAACCCATGATAATAATGTTATGAAAAATTCCCATAATGAATATAAATTTGAGAATCATTTATACCCTTCACTTATGATGGTCACAATGCATAATTTCAGTCAAACTATTGGATGACTATCCCTATAAAGTTTCTAAAGGATTCATGAATTATGTTTCTATAAGTAAATACCATTTCACAAATTCTATTAAGAAAATGATTCATAGATTTTAGATGTTTGAGTAGAGATATATAATATTTTATGCTATTGTGAAGGAAATAATACTTAACATTTAGAGAAGTCGAAATGATTTCTAAATTAAAAAACCAAAATCAATCGTAAATCCTCATTATCATGGTTTATATATACTTTATGTTAATGTAATTCCCATTAAATGGACTAATGTCATTGCTGAATACGGGATTTCATTTTTTCACAATGACATAGTATTACTTGTAAAACCATTCCTCTTGATGGAAAATTTGATATTATTTGGAAATAATTATTTATACGTTTTATAAATGTCCACTTGTATGGTGATTATAAAGGTTGGAACATGCCCTTAGGTTGTGGTGATCTCTTCATATGTAATAATATACAATGAATAAAAGTGATTCAAAACAACAATTTAAAAAGAGGAAAACAACCATATTCAATCAAATATCAGATTATAAGCAAATTGTTTTATTCATAATCTAAATTGAAATTAGTATACAAGCATCAGGCCAAAAATAATGACATCATTGAGGAAGAAATAAACAACAAAACGAAATATACATAAACAAAATCGAAAGGCCTACCGAACTTGGTTGAAGAAAACCAGAGACCCACTTCAGAAACCCTAACTGATACCAAAAACAGGATGTTTGAAGAGATGTTTCATCGAAAGGAGGTAGTTTAGTGGTGTGATTCAAGATTCAATTCATTGAAGTAGAGAGTCGATAGTGTGTGGATTCCATAGAATGTTCTAATATCCTAACATGCTCAATAATGGTTAGTTTTTTTAAAATATATTAGGAAAATTTTGTCTACACATACAAATAAGCATTGATAAAGAGTCCCTTTATCAACACTTATTATATATGCACTGATTAATATAGGTCTTTATCGGTTCTTCGTTTCGAAATGATAAATATTTTTTTATTTGCACATTTTACTTATGTACTGATAAAAGATTTATTTTTATAATTATAAATAATAATATTATATATATTAATAATAAATTTATATTAATAAAAATATAATAAATATATTTTTTTAAATATATTTTTTATAAATTTATAATTACTTATTTATAATTATAGAAATATTTTTAAATAATAATATTTTTATATTTTTATATATTTTTGTAATTAATTATACATATGTATAATTTATGATTATATAAAAAACGAAATAGTGTAAATATATTAATTATTCAAGTAATCTTATTATATATTTAATAATTTTTAAAATAAATATAAATAGAAAATTAATTTTTAATATTATTTATTTATATATTTTCTTAAATATTTAATTCTATAAATATAGTCAATGTAAATTTTTAAATATCATTATCTATAATTATTGTTTCGAGAAATAATTTTAAATTTAATAATTAATATTTAATATTATGTAAATGCATATATGTCAAAATGATTAAATTCGCATAAATTATAAATAATTGCACGTTAAAAATATTTAAAAATGCATATGTTTTGTTTGTGTGAATTGCATATAAAAATGCATTAATAATGTATATGTGTAATCAATATAACACACATTTGATCAATTTATATAGAAAAATAAATTGAAATCTAATATTATGTCTATTACACTATGAAATTAGTCTGTATTTTTTATTCATATTAATTTTAAATTATAAACTATTTATCAATAAATGCATAGATATTTAAATTAAAGAACAAATAAAATTTTTAATATATATATCATATTTATATACATTAATATATATGTATATATATATATATAATTTCTTAACATTAATAATAAAAGTTATCTAATTAATAAATAGATTAATATTTAATAATGAATAATTAATTCATTCATTTTTGTAAATAATTCATTAAATAATAAAATTTGAATTTTTTTTAATTAGACTAATTTTTTATTTATTTAATTATTTAATTTTATTTATTCAAACGTTTATCATTGATAAAATAACACTGATAAAAAACCTTTATCCCCACAGAACATAATGTGATGACAAAGGGTACCCATTACGAGCGATAAAAATAAAGCGTTGATAAAGGATAAATTTTATCACCGTAAAAAATGAAGCATTGATAAAAGGATAAGTTTACCAACACTGAAAAATAAAACATTTATAATTTATTATTCTAACGAAAAAAAACTAGTGCTATTGAAGGCCTATTTTGTAATTGTTTAGTTTGGAAAGAAAGTGAAACTCGGCCTGAGTTACATCGTACCCTATGAAATGTAATCCATGGACCCCAGTTACCCAGAGTCAGTGCATTATTATATAACATTGGCATGATCACAAGGTATCGAATATCGAAATATTGGTCAGTTTTGTGGACTTGGATGCACTATATACATTCATAAGTTTTACAGTACATTAGAAAATGAGAAAGAACAACAACATTGTCTCCATTGACTACAATAATATCCCAGAGACTATCACTATAGGTCAGTCATAATATATGTCTTCTCATAATGAGAAAAATAAAACATCGAAATGGGTGATCTTAGAAGATTAGTAAGAATATCAATATATCAAAATTATTCATAAATAAGTATAAACATTTTAGGCAATGTATAAGACAAAATCAATGTTTTTTAATCATAAACATTTCTATATTATGGAAAATATAAATCAAATAATTCCATTAACTTATAAACATGAATATTCTACTAGTTGAATAATCACATGCAATCTCAATAGCCAATTTCATAACAACATAATGCATAATTCCAAACATCATAACCACGCAGTGAAGGCCTTATGGATAGACTACAAATATGATTTTTTCAAGTCCTTGTGCCAGGAAACTGACTTGTGTCATGTGACCTACTGATGTATCGAGGAGATATTGTAGGCTCCTCTTGTCACTTACTATGTCCAATGAATTCCTCATATGAAAACGTTTAAACATAACCTAAACATTCATATTAAAACTAGCATAACAAATGTGAATACATTTTCTATAAACCATGAATGGTGTAAAAATAACACATCCTCAGTCAAACATATCACAAAACTTTCAATGAAATATGGAAGTTTTGTATCATAATAAATCAACATCAAACATGCTTAAAATCCATCAAAGGATGCTTACATAGATGAAATGAAAACATTTTTTGAGAAATATATCTTTATATTTTGAAATCATTTAAAAGTAATATAATTATAAAAGATGAAATTTATTTAGAAATTTTTTTAATAAGCTAGTATGGGATGCTTCGACAATGTTATAATGGTTGAAAATAACTACACCTGTCGTATAAGTTAAAAAATACATTCTTTAATTTTTTTCGAAAATGTCATAAAGTCCCTTATTAAGAAAATGAAAAAATGAATACATTAAAAAAATATGGTCAAATAAGGTTATAAATGACTTTAACCTATATTCTAGTAAATAGTGAAAATATTTCAAAATACATTTTTATAAAAACATAGATGTGGTTGATAAAGAGGTCCCAATAGTTACATACGTATTAACAACCTCAGATAAGTAAATATATTGTAGAATTCACCCTTACTTGTACCTTTCTTTAGTCTATGGTATGTTAAACACCAATATAATAGTGAAATTTTTTTATTAAGTTATAAAAGAACTATATATATAAATATGATATCATATATGATCCTCTAATACTGCTTTGTTAATAATATTTATGTAGTATCATCATTTAGGGTGTTAACTGATTCGTTTTACTTTATATGATTTGTTACATATGTCATGTTTGTTATGAATAGGATGTATTTGACTCATATATAGAATGATATTATGTTCATAAATATTATTTTTAATAATAAAATGAAAATTATTTTTGAAAGATTACAATGGGGAATGAATCTCATCACGTTTGTGGTGACGGTAATCCGTATATATTCACGAGAAACAATATTATAATATTGATTGTGAAATAGTATGTAATTGGATGGTATATCATATATATATAATAATTAACATGTTATATTTATTATTTTATTCAGTTATACTCTTTATTATACCCATCCAAATAATGAAATGTTTGAATAACAAACTACACCACGACGAGGAGACGGTAAGCCATACGTACTCACATATGTTGACATTGTTATTCATATGATGTATAGAATATTGAATATGGTTATTCCCTTTTTATAATAAAATAAAAATATATAGAAGATAAAAAATTTATCATTTTATAATGGAATCAATAATGCAATAGGAAGTGGAATAAGAAATGTACTTGAAAGAGGTGATGAAATATTTTCTTCTTCTTTAAGTTCGTAATTTTGATTTGATCAAAAGGGATACATAGGTCAAATTTCTGACCAAGGGAAGGATCTTGGATAATAGGGGGGTAAGTTGGTAAAATATTTGGTTTGGGGTAGGTCGATCCAAATGGATTTGGAGGTGTGAAATTAAGAGAAGGGGAAGTACCCTTTTATAAGAGAGGTGAGGGTCACATTAGAAAAAACATGAAATATTATTTTATAATAAAATTATTTTAGTTTTATAATGACTCCAAAATGATTTCATTCGAGGATAAGGTGGGGATGGGTCGAAAAATTCTCAACCAATATGTTTCAGACAGCTTGTGGTCACCATATTAACCATATCTTTTAAATTTAACTCTCAGTTAAATAGTTTGATATTTACCCAGTCTCTTTGTATTTTTATAATATATGGTAAATAATCATAAAATAAAATTACATGGGAACCCCAACTGGTTCATTATTATAATATATAACTTTATATAATTTCTTTTTCTGAACCTTATATTTTTTTGAATTTTATATCAATTAACAATATAGAATTTGTTTTAAAAACTCAATTGTGTCAATTTTGACAGTATATAGTAATTGGTTTTTGTGACAATCATAACAACATGATTACTTAAAGAAACTATTTAATCAACCCTAATATGTCATATTAACAAATAAAATTAGTTTAATTCATTAAAAGATTCAAATTACATTAATTTGGATATCTATAATATCAATTATTTTAATCATTCATTAATAAGTTTATTATTACATCATCATAGTGTCATAAATAAATGAAATTATTTAATGTCAAATGATTATAAATAAAATTAAATTATGTATTAAATTGTTTTATATTGATAATGAATATTAATAGTCAAATTTATCTTATGTATAACTCGATATTAAAAATGGTATATTTTTTAAACATTGAATTCAACTCTTTTAACTCTTCTGTAAATTAAATAATTATATATGTCCTAATATAATCCATGTGGACCAAGGGGATCATATTTTATTTCTATGGTTGTTTTTGGTCGAATTACACTTATCCAATTGAATTATGACATGTGTTAAGGTAATTATAATATCATTTTTACAATTAATTTCCCTATTTAATTTTAACCATAGTAAATAAAAATCAAAAGTTACTATTCTCCAAAAGTTATTTTCTTCTTATTGAACCAAATTTTACTTACTCATATCAACTGTGTATCTTGTATTTTTGAAATTAAACTCATAGAATCGGTAAAATTATGTTTTATACTAATTTTTAAATGCTACTAGAAGGAGGTTAAAATACGGTAAAAAGCCCAATAAAATTTTATATATCTAAACATATTATTAAAAAACTCCAATGAATTTAATTAAAAATATATAGGTATTATGTTTCTATTTTGACCTAAAATCTAATAAAATTAAATAAATAATAATTTAACTAAAATGTTAGTTTTAAATAATAATGTTGTGTTTTTCATTAATCATCAAAAATTGAAAGTTCTCCGAATAATAAAAAAAATTCACCCTAAATTAATTTTTGATATTCCGAATCCAAAAAATGGAATCCATTTTGAAAATTAATATTTATAAAATTTTAAAAAGTGGGTATTAAAATTTCTTATAGCTACTTTCATTGTTCATGGTGTGTTAAAACTCCATGTTGCATACAACGCATGCTACTGCATTATTCAAAGGGAAACATTCTGTGGATACTTGGGGTCTAAAATTCTCCCCTACATAAAATAATTTCATCCTCAGAATTTCAAGAATATTATTGCATGAAAAGATTCAGGTGGTTCTTCATCAAAAGTCCCCAGGTTCCCACATTGCTTCTTCCATCTTATGGTTTCTCCATTGAAATTTTACCTGATGATTCATCTGGTTTCTCAGCATTTGTTCTCTAGTCTCAAGAATTTTGATAGGTTCTGCACAATAAGACATATCGAGTTCAAGTAAAATTTCATCATATGTGAGTACATGAATTGGGTCAGCCATGTATTTTCTCAATAGTGATACATGGAACACATCATGAACTTTGGAGAGACTTGGAGGTATTTCCAAACAATAGGCTATAACACCAATTCGTTCTAGAATTATGAATGCTCCGATGTACCTGGGACTCAATTTACCCTTATTACCAAAACATATAACACCGTTCCATAAATATACCTTTATGATAACATGGTCTCCTACTTGAAATTCAAAAACCATCAATTGGTTATCACCGTATCATTATTTCCTACTTTGGGAATCTTTTATGTGGGTTTCGATAACCTTCACCTTTCAATTGTTTCCTCGACAAGTTCTTGACCTAGTATTATTCTTTCATCAACATCATCCCAAAATGTTGGGGTGTGACATATATTTCTATATAACACTTTATATGGTGCCATCTGAATACTTGAATGGAATCTATTGTTATTGGAAAATTCTACTAGAGGTAAATATTGATCCCATATACCTTGAAAGTCATGTGAGAAAGATCTCAACATGTCTTCTATGGTAGGAATAGTCGAGTCTGATTGTCCATCTGTTTGAGGGGGGTAGGCAGTGCTCAAACAAAGTTAAGTATACAGGTCCTTCTGAAGAGTGTTCAAGAATCTTGATGTAAAATGGGGATCATGATTAGAAACAATTGATTGGGGTAAACCATGGAGTCTTACAACTTTATTAATATATATTACTTCCAGATGTTCAATTGGTAAATCATATCTTGTAGAAATAAAATGTCCTAACTTGGTAAGATGATCAATAATGACCAATATTGAATCATTGATTTTAGTATTATTTGGTAGCCCCATGATAATTTACATCATAATATTATCCCATTTCCAATCAGGTATGGGAAGAGGTTGCATGACTCCTCTAGGTTTTTTCCTTCAAGCTATCAGTTTTTGACAAACCATACATCTTGACAGTTAATCAGTAATATTCCTCTTCATGATGTCCCACCAAAAAAGTTCCTTCAAACCTCTATAAATATTGGTTCCCCTAGGGTGTATAATAAAATTTTAGCTATGAGAATCATCCGACAATTCCCTTTTAAAATTCGGTATTCTAGGAACACAATGTCTTATCCCAAATTTCCAAATACTATCTTCATATATAAAGTCACTCAATCTCCCAGCATTCACATCTTTAATATTCCTTTAAAAAGTCTCTTCATCAGTCTGAGAACATTTTATACTTTCATGTAATGATGTTTTGGAATCCATTTGAAAATTAATTGATGTTTCACCATCCATGGTTATTCCCATATCCATCTTCATTAGATCCATGTATATTGGATCCCTTTCAACCCTCATCTTCTTCAAAACTCCATTATCCTTTCAGCTCAAAGAATCTTCCACTATATTATCCTTCCCCAGGTGGTATTGTATATTGAAATCATAATCATTGAGTAGTTCAAGCCATCACCTTTGCCTCATGTTGTTCCCCTTTTGTTATAAAATATTAATCAAATAATTGTGATTAGTATAAATATCATATTTTCACCATATAGATAGTGTCTCCATATTATCAGAGCAATGATTAAAGATTCTAACTCAATATCATGGGTGGGATAGTTTTGTTAATGAATTTTTTTCTCTTGTGATTTATATTCAATAACTCTATCATTCTGCATAAAGAGAAAACCATGCCCTTTCATTGAAGCATCACTATAAAAAAAACCCATCATTCCGTAATGGTAGAGTCATGATAAGAGAATTAACTAATCTAAACATCTATTATTCAAAACCATATTCACACTCTTTTTTACAAAAACATTTAACCCCTTTACAAGTGATCTTTGTAAATGGGTTAGCCAATCGGTTAAAATTCTGGACAATACGTCAATAATTACCTACTAATCCAATAAAACTGTGTACCTTAGTTATACTATTCAGTGCTCGCCATTCTTGGATTTCTTTGGTCTTTGAAGGATAAATAGAGATTCCATCCTTAGAGACAAATGTGTCCATGAAATGAAATATTCTAAAGCCAGAATTCAAACCTGCTAAATTTCCCATATAATTTATTTCTACTAAGATTCATTAGGATAAAACGCAAGTGATTTTAATGATCTTCATAAATTTTTTAGTATAACAAAATATAATCAGAAAATACCCCTACAATGTCATCAAGATATTCTTGAAAACACTATTAATTATATCCACAAACATAGAGGGTGCATTAGTCAATCAAAAAGGCATTACAATAAACTCGTAATACCCTTACCTGGTTCTAAATGGTGTTTTCAGAATGTATTCCTTCTTCACACACAACTGATGATATCCAGATCAAAGGTCAATCTCTAAAAAATATTGAGCTCAATGAAGTTGGTCGAATAAATCATCAATGTGAGAAGGGGAATACTTGCACTTTATTGTTATAGCATTGATCTCCTAGTAGTCAACGCACAACCTCATAGATTTGTCTTTGTTCTTAACAAAAAAGATAGGGGATCCCCATGGAGAAACAACAGTGAGAATAAATCCCCTAATACTCAATTCCTCTAGTTTTTTCATTAGTTCCAATAATTCCACAGAGTCCATTCTATAAGGGGTCTTCAATATGGGCCTTGAACCAAGAATTAAATCAATATAAAACACAATATCTTGTTCTAGAGTATTCCAGGTAATAACTATAGAAACAAATCTTTATATTCTTACAAAATAGGTTGTAATATATTGAAACATTCTTTTCCTCAACTATAGTTATTTTATTATCTTCATCACCAATTATTGAATTTAGTAGATCTACTATATTTGGATCTAAGAATATTCAGGTGGTGGCGTTTCTTCCCTAAAGATAAGGTACTCCTTATCATCATTTAAAAACTATTACCTCCTTCTTCATATAATAAACTTTCACATCATGGTCCAAAATCCAATCTATTCCAAGCAGTATATCAAATTAAATCAGGGTAATGACGATGAGACCATCAGATAAAGAATATGTATATGATCTAATGGGAACTTATTCACAAAAAATTTTTGTGATGATACTTCCCTTAGGAGTTTTGACTGAAAACTCCCCTGTTAAGTCAAATTGAAAATATATAATTTTCATAGAAAACTTGGAATATATGAATCAATGCAATAATCCAGAATCAAATAACTCATTTGATAAACTTCTAGAAACCATTAAATTACCTGTCACCATGGCTTTCAGAGCATCAACCTCAATAATAGTGATTTCCAAAGCTTGGCCTGACTCCCTTGGCCTTTTCTGAGGTATATTCCCTTGTCACATAGGACAATCATTTTCATAAGGAAACAGTTTTTCTACAATTGTAGCATTCAACACTGACAACCTCTTTCTTGCCTTTGCAATCAAGATCTTGGAGGCCTTTTCATCACACTTGTAATAGACTATCATTCCATTCAGGCATGTACCATGGTGTTTCTTCCCATATTTACTGCAAGATGGATTTTCAACTTTTCCCTTATTCCATTTATTTCGATTTCCAGAGTGCTCTATATATCTATTTTTTCGTTTCTTTTCTTTAATGTCTTAAGAATTTATGAATTCCTTTTCCTTCTTGATAGCACATGAGGCAATATCATCGTACGATGAGAAGGACAGTTAGACTAATGCTCCCTGAAGAAATGGTTTTAACCAATTATTGAATCGATCAATCATACTCCTTGGGTTACGTATATAATCTTTTTCATGCCTTGCTAAACTTGTAAAGGTAGCCTCATTATTTGCGACATTTTCATCCTCTTTTTTCCTAAAACACCAAAATTGTCATTCCATATCCCCTTGATGGTAAAGAGGACAATATTTTTCAATGAAAATCACTTTAAACTCCTTCCATTCCATGTTTGATTCTTCTTTATCTTCGTTTTTGTTTTAGATTAATGACCACCATTGATCTATATCACCCATGTGGCGATAAAATACCATGAAAATTTTTTCCCTTTCGATATTCCTAAAACAATTACATATTTTATCTAAGGAATTTATCCATATCTCATATACTAATGGATTTTTACTACCATTGAATATTGGTGGCTGTTGTCACATTAGGCAGTCTAACATTGATCCTCCGCATTGTGGATCATCATACTCTATACAGATAAAGTTATTATTCATAATCTGAGTGAGTTGTCCCTGTATGGTGAAAAGATGATCAACACCAGTTGTTTCACAAGCTCCTCTATAATTATCTTGAGTAGAAGGGAGATATCTACATGGATTAGGTGTGTCGATATAGTTTTTATTCCTTCTACAAGGCACCATTTCTAAACAATGGCATACACTTGATTAGTTTATAAATCACAATACATAATTCAATATTATAAAATAGTTAACATAAGTTTAACGGTTTATGGATATAATCTATAATCCTAAAAACATTTTCTTTGAAGTATTATATACTAATAAACCCTTCATAATTTTTGGTAAAGAAAATGAGAATTATCCTAAGCATATTCCTCGGGAGTGTCATAACTAAGAGTGCAACAAGACCTGTTGTCGTAAAATAATTATCATTTGAGTCTAGTTAAAGTGGTGTTTTCGGGTTTTACCCCTAGGTTCATATATGCCCGAGTCACCTCTACCTTATTGTTTCTAGACAGGGATGTATTTCTTTGAAAACTCAAAAAATCCCTATAGTACCAAAATTATAGGATGTTCTTCTATACTAATTCTGAAAGTCTTTATTAGGTTATTGTTCTCTAATCAAAGTTTTTCAAAATATATCTACCAAGGTTTGTACTAATCTTCTCCTGATACTAGCCGTAATTCCCCAACCACAGTTACCCAGAGTCGGAGCATTATTAAATAACATTGGAATGATCACACGGGATCATATCCCGAAAGACCAATCCGTTTAGTAGCCATAGAAGTACTAGATACATCCATAAGATTTACATCACATTATATAATGAAAACAACAACAACATTGTATCCATTGATTATATTTGTATCCCTTAGATTATCCCAGCATGTCTGTCAAAATATACTTCTTCTCGTCCTAGGAAAAATAAAACATAGAAAGGGGTGAGATCAGATTATTAGTAATAATAACAATATATCAGAAACTTTTATAAATAAGCATAAACATTTAAGAAAATGTATAAGACTAAAGCATATGCCTTTTAAAAATAAACATCTCCATAATATGGAAAATATAAATCAAATAATTCAGTTTACTTATTCACATGGATATTCAAATAGTCAAATAATCACATGTAATATCAATAGCCAATTTCATAAAGATATAATGAATAATGCCATACATCATAACAACATAGTCAAGGACTTGTTCCAAGACTACAAATAAGATTTTTTCAAGGCATTATGACAAGACACTAGTTTGTCTCATTAGACCTACCGATGCATCAAGGAGTTATTGCGGGCTCCACCCATCACATACTATGTTCAATGAATTCCTCATATGAAAATGTTTAAACATAACATAAACATTCATATTAGAAATAGCATACAAAATGTAAATAATTTATCCATAAATCATAGATGGTGTAAAAATAACACATTCAAGGTCAAACATATTACAAAAACTTCTATACAATATATAAGTTTTGTATCATAATAAATCAACTTCAAACAAGATTAAAATCCATCACAGGATGTTGACATTGATGAAATACAAACTTATTTAGGGAAATATATATTTTTTTTAAATCATTTAAAAGTGATATAATTATAAAATAAAACATTTATTTTGAAAATATTCTTATAATCTTTTACGGGAAGCATCAACGATGGTTTAACAGCTGAAAATAGCTCCACCAACAGTTTAAGATAAAAAAATACATTCTAACATTATTTTTGTCAAAAAGGTCAAAATGTCCCTTGTTTAGAAAATGACGAAAAGATTCCTTTCAAAACATATATGGTCAAATACTGGTATAAATGAAATTAACCCATTGTCTTGTAAATATTAAAAATGTTTCGAATTTCATTTCTATGAAAACATATACATGGATGATAAAGAAGTCCCAGTAGATACTTATGTATTAACAACCTCGGATAAGTAAAGATATTATAGAATTAACCATTAGCATGTAATTTTCCTCATTCGATGATTTTTTAACCTCCTTCATAATATTTAAAAAATTGTTATTAAAAAAATACATGAACTATATACATAAATATGATATGATATGTGATCCGTTAATATTGCTTTGTAAATAATATTTCAGTAGTATCATCATTTGAGGTGTAAACTGATTCATTTTCCTTTATAGGGTTGGTTACATAAGCCATGTTTACTATGGATATGATTTCTTTGATTCATATAGAGAATGATATTTTGTTCGTAAAAATTATTTTTAATCATAAAATGAATATTATTCTTGAATGATTAAGATGGGGAATGAATCTAATCACGTTCGTGGAGACGGTAATTCGTATGTACGCACATGCAAGAATATCAATATATTGATGGTGAGATAATTTTTAATTGGATTGTATATCATATATAAAGAATAATTAACATGTTATATTTATTATTTACATTATTTATACTCATTATTATACCAATCCAAATAATGAAGTGTTTGAATAACAAACTACACCACGACACGGAGACTGTAAGCCATACATGTGCAGGTATGGTTACTTTGTCATTCATATGATCGATAGAATTATGAATATTGTTGTACCATTATTATAATAACCTAAATGTACATAATGATTAGGATTTATAATTTTATAATGGAAATAACAAAGAAAATGGAAGTGGAAGAAGAAAAGAACTCGCAAGAGGTGATGAAATATTTACCTCTTTTTCAGGTTATTCCTTTTGATTGGATAAAAAAGGATCAATAAGATGGATTTCTGACCAAAAAATGTCCTATAGGATGAAGGGAAGAACGTTTGGAGGATATTTGGGTAGGTTTTGGCTGATAAAAATTGATTTGGAGGTGTGATATTAAGAGAAAGGGAAGTACCCTGTTTTATGAGAGGCGAGGGTCACTTTAGGAAAAGCTTGAAATATTATTTTATAATAAATTAATTTTCGGTTTTGTAGGGCTTTAAAATAGTTTATTTCGAGTATAAGGTGGATATGGGTCGAAAAATTATCAACCAATGGGTTTTATATAGGATTATCTCACCATATTAACCTTATCTTTTAGATTTATCTCCTAGTTAAATAGTTTGACATTTACCATGTCTAATTGTATTTTTAAAATATATAGTTAATAAATAGACTATAAACTAAAAAGAGAACCCCAAGTGGTTCATTATTAATATATATATCATTATATAAGTCCATTGGTCGATCCTTATATTTTTATGATAATTATATCAATTATTAATATAGTATTTGTTTTAAATACTCAATTCTGTCAATTTTGACACTATTTAGTATTTGGTTTTTGTGAAAATCCTAAATATATGATTACTTTGAAAAAATATTATTATATCAACCCTAACATGTCATATTAACCTATAAAATTCGTGTAATTTATCAAAAGTCACAAATTACATTTATTTGGATATTTATAATAACAATTATGTTAATTGCTCATTAATAAGGTAATTACTACATCATCATTGTGTCATAAAACATTAAATTATTTAAAATATAAAATTTTAAAATAAAATAAAATTATATATGAAATATTTTTATATTTCCAATGAATGTTTATAGTTGAATTTATCTTATTTATAACCTTATATTAAAAATGGTTCAGTTATTAAACCTTAAATTTAACTCTTTTAACTCTTCTTTACATAAAATAATAATAAATGTCCTAATCTAATCCAAGTGGACCAACAGAGATCATATTTCATTCCTATGGTTGGTTTCGGTTGAATTAAACTTATCCAATAGAATTGGGACACATGTTACGATAATTATTATATCATTTTTACCCTTCATTTCCATTTATACTTTTAACTATGGTAAATAAAAGTCAAAAGCTACAATTCACCGTAAATTATTTTCATCTTATTGAACCAAATTTTACATAATAATATAAACTATGTCTCTTGGTGTTTTAAAATTACACTCATAGAAGTAGTTAAATTATGTTTTATGCAAACTTGTAAATTCTCCATGAAATTTGGTAAAAGACCGTAAAAATTTAAATAAAATTTTATATATCTAAACTTATTATAATATAAATCCAATGAATTACATTGAACATATATATGTATTATGTATCTATTTTGACCTAAAATAAAATAAAATAAAATAAAATATTATTTAAATAAAAAGTTGGTTTTAAATAATAACATAATGTTTTTCACTATTCCTAAGAAATATAAATTTCATAGACAAATACCAAAAATTTAACATAAGATAATTTTGATATTGTAAATCCAAAAATTAAGTCCATTTTGAAAATTAAAATTTAAAAAATTAAAAAAAATGGCTATTAATATTCATAACAGCTAGTTTCATTAGTCGTGGTGTGTTAAAACTCCACGTTGCGTACAACACAAACTGCTGCATTAATCAAAGGGAAACGTACTATGAATGTTTGGGCTGTTACATGAAATATTAGATCTCATAGGAGTAGTGCCCTATCACCTTCCACATCCGCCAAATATTTCCCATGTTAATTAGGTATTCTACATATCTATCTTATAGAAGTGTATACCTGAAACATCACATGTATTGAATTGTGGGATGTTATAGCTGGAACATGACCTATCCAATGTGATGTATATTGTGGTGATGTTGGACTGTATATATAGGATTATATAAATTATGACTACCCATCTCATTAAATTTTAGTGTAGGAACCAAAAATATGAAGAATCCATGTTTTAAAGACAGAAAAAAACGTGGCAGAAGTTCCCACACCTTTTCCCAACTAATGGAATGAGGTGAAATTTTTGGGATGACATTTTTTAAGAGGGGAAGAATGTCATAACACAAAATGTTTTAATGATAATTTTTTCCGGAATGTTTGTGTTATATTATACATAAAAACTATATATCTATAATAATTTAGTTATTGTATTTTGAAATTTTACCATTTTTGTTTTACTGTTATATAATTTTTTTTAAATTAAGGTTGTTTATCAATATGATCATTGTAAAAAAACTCTTAATAATAATTTTTACATTATTATTATTATTTATAAGTAGAAATGTCAAAGTAAAATTAATACCGAAATAAGAGTTGATGACCTTATCCATTAGAGTCTTGCTATAAAAATATAATTAGTCACAAAATGGGTGGTAGGTAGAATCATTTGGATTCCCTCTTGAACAATAATAGTTTGATAATTAAAATGTTTAACATGAATTAAATCTCATATGGTAGGATTTGAAGTTAATGGAAATTACCACTTTGGTGATGTCATTAAAGTCTCACAAAAAATCTACCACCATATAAATCCTTTCACTTTGGTCGTAAAAATATGTTATAAGGGGTTTTGTATCAAGGAAATATTTACTTAATATATAATCCCATGGTATAAATATAATTTTTCATCTATCAATTCCATTTTAGGAATTGATTTTCAAATTAAAATTTAGTTATAATTTGATAAATTAATTTTTCGGACCGATATTGAACATTATCGAAAAGGTATATATATTATAATAAACTAAAATAATATAAATAAAAAATATTTTATGTAAATAACTTATTTAAACACTCTTATTTAAATAAAGATTAGAAAATAATTTTGTTCCATGTGTCATTAATTTCACAATTTATTTTCACTATGATTTTTCTATCTGCAATTACATTTAATAAATAATGATTTTAAAAATTAAAAGATATAATTTTCATATGTATAAAATTATTATGATAAAATAAATACCATTTTAAAAATCATCATTTCACACTTCGGTTAGGGTGAATTTATGATAATTTTCTAAAATACATAATTTTTCATGAATAGTAAAAATACATTTTGAATTATTCAGTATCATTAATCACATCATAATGATGTCATATGTAATATTAAAATATATTATACTATTTTGGAATATAATATCATAATATTTGTCTAATTGTTTCATTTCCATGGGAAAATACCATGGGCAAGCCAATGTGATTTCATTCACCACAACCTTGGTGTCCAAGGAAATTACTAAATAACTCCTCTACTTTTTCAATAAACACCCACCCATTAGTCCTTTTCCATTCACTTAAATTTCATCCACCATGAATATATGATAGTTTTATCTCACATGGAATCCTATCAAGGTGTCATAAACCCCCTAAATTATGAATCCTAATGCTCTAGAACATTGTTAATGTTAAGGGAAATTTCAACTTCTCTTTTACTTTCACGTTTATTTTTTTTAAAATGTGTTTCAAATTTAAATAATATTTTAATCTATCGTTTGATTACATATATACATAGTATTAAGTGTATTTTATGAAAGGGATACCATTTTACCTTCTCCTTTTTACCATTTTATAATGCCACGTTTCATAGCATTTTGCTACCAAATTTTCATCATAAAATTTCTCTCTCTTTCTAATAAAAATTATTTTCTTATTCTTTTTTGAACATTAAATCCACATTATTTTAATGGGATATTAACTAATATTAATAAATTATCTATTTTATTCAAGTATTAACATACATGTTACCCACTTTACCTTTCTTTGGGGTTTAAATTACATAATGAACTTGTCTTCAATATCTTCTTAAAAACATCACAATTTTGATATGAAACCCATTTAATTTGTTCACTATGGGTTATTTTCAAAATGATCTATTTTGATATATGTGTATTACATTAGATAATTACAAAATGTTTTGAATCATAATAACCCTCCAATCAATTTGGTAATTAATTTATTCTCTATAGATGAAATATTTTACAATACAATATTGAATAACCAAGAACATTTTTACAACACCTCGGTGAAAAACATTGGTGATATGATAATGATGACTCAATTATATTTTGTAGCCAAATTTTAATGTTATTATTCGTGATAATTTTACAATGATATGTATCTTTTTCCTTTTGTCACGCATTTTTTACATTCATCATGTTCATATCAATAATTATCATGATCACTTGAAACAATTTTACTTGATTTCCATTACCAAGCCTTATGATCACCCCATTAATTGATGTTTTCAGTAATTTATGCGATAAATTATTTTTATATTTTTTCACCCATTGAATAATTCATTAAAAATATTAAATTAATTTTTTTCATGTATTATGTAGTTTTTTCTGTGAAACTAATCATTCAAATATCATCTGTCTGTATAATTTAATGTAATGTTATGTAATAAAAAATTGGATTCCATATCCAAGTTGTTAAATATATCTTATGATGCTGGCTTCATAAGGCCTTGTTTAGGATCTGTCTCCAATATTTCTCAAAAAATGTACCTTGTAAATATCAAATGGTCCATCTCTATTTATCTCCACTTAGAGAGAATTAACATGACCTAGCATTCTATACACGTTAATGCTTTCTCTATAATTCATTATTTCAATAGACATATATAAAACAATAAAACACTAAATTTCAACTACATATCTCAATTTGTTTCAAAGAAAAGGAACTATACCTCAGTTGCCTCTTTAGAATTTGAACCAGGAATTGAGTATTCTACCACATTATATTTTAATTGACGGAATATCACAACCCTAAAGAAGTCTAGACCACTCCTATAAATTACTTCAAGTTATGAGGATTTCCTTCTCAATTATTTATCGTAGTTATTGTTTGGATCTTGTTTTCTCTATATTGTTATAAATTAAAAATATCATATTATTATTAATTTTTTTTTTGATTTTAATTTATATAATAAATAAATAAATAAATAATTTTTTAAAATTTCCCACTATATAATGAGATCCCAATAACTGTCACCATTTAACTCTGATTGTCCACTTTTTTTAACATTCTAGTATATTGGATCCCCATTAATTTTCATAATGATCTAGTGTTTCTCCATGAAATCCCTTAACAAGTAATTATGGAAGATATATTTTCAAATATGGACAAGAACCTCCTTGATCTATTGTGTGCATTTCCTATCATCAAAAACCAACATTGACTACCTCAACATTTTACTCTAAATTACTAGTGAATAGAAGTTTGCTATTAAACTAGACTGATGTTTAGTTAACTAAAACCAAAAACCTCATTATTAATCCATAATAAATGTTTTTTTGAATAGTTTTTCCATGTACTATAGTTAATTATATGGTTTCATTCCCAATTAAATAATTAATGGATTGGTTTGAAATTATATTATATTGAGGGATTTTAATTATGTATTGATAAATTTTACCATGTTGTATGATTTACATGTATGTTTAATATTTTTTATATTTTATAATATTAATTAACCATGTTGGATATAAAATTTTTAATAATCCATTTATAAGAATTCATTTATGCATACAAATTGATTAATTAATGTGATTTTGGTCTTTCATACATAATATAAATTATTTATAGACTGAAATAAATAATTAAATTAAATTTCTCAATCCTAACTTATATAATAGTAGATATAATGAGTATATATTCAAATAACCAATTACATATGGATATAAATTATATTACATTCATTGACTGAGTTACAACATTCCACACATATATATGTGTTTCACAATATTTGAATCCTCATTGTTCCATTATTTAAAACCACCATGTGCCTATGAATTCTGAAGTAATTACAATAAAATATTAACCACAAACAATTATGGTGAATCAAAGGATTGGTTAAATGGGATAAAATAATATTTTTGGATATGTTGCTCCAATATGAAAATTAACGGAGTCATTTCATGCATTCCATCATTTAATAAAATATTTAATATATGAAATTAAATTCAACAAATGAAATTAAATAAAAAAATCCATAATATAGTCTTGTATTTTTTAGGATCTTGATTGATTATATGTGAAATGAAGACACAAAATTACCTAGATAGGATTTATTTATTTATGTTTAATTATTATTAATATACACATGCTTGAATAAACTAATTAGAAAATAAATAAATAAAATATCTTTTTATCTTAATGACCATACAATCATAATTGGAGACACCCACTATTTATCGCATATATGGAAATTAAGTAGATGAACTGAAAAAAATCTTAATGAAAATAATTTAATTTATAATTAAATATTATTTTACACCATTATTACATTTTCAGTCACAAAGTAGTGTTCCAATCATCAATGTATTATTTTATTTTTTTTATTTTTCAATTTTTATTTAATTTTTAATTTTTTTTCATGTAATGGAAGACTACATTGTGTGTTAAATTCATCTACACAATATATTCTACGGTTTCCATGTATGTGATCAACATTCCTAGTGTTCAAGAGTGTTAACATGGATAAACTACAAAGTGTGTACATTCCATATACAATAAATGTTTCCACATTATCTATGAGATATTGGAATGGTCAATAAACAGGGTGCAATAAATGCAACACATATAAATAAATATTTGAGGAATACATGTACAATGATCATTACTACATAGAATGTACTTCATCTTCTTACTGGGTAACCAATTTTATTAGATAGTGATTTGGTAAACCCAAAATTCATATTCAGTTGTTTCTAATTTAATCATAAACCCTTTCTAAAAATAGACATTGCAAGAATATAATTAATAATTAAAATAATACTAATTCACATATAAAATATTAATGAATAAAACGAAAAGAAAAATCAACAACTATTTTTTACTGATCAACAATCAAATAAATAATTAATAATTTAAACATTAGTTCTCTAATTATAAATTTAGTTTCATGGTGTAACATAATCATGTGATTATGGTGGATGTATAAAATTATAATTTAATCATAGTTTCCAAAGAAAATGATAAAACATCATTCCCATAAAATATATCCTATATTTATTAATTATATGATAAAAAAATACATTGTTCATTAGTTATTGTTGCTCAAAGAGAAATCACCTTTCATACCACCTTTATTTACCTATGAGGATCCAAAGGTGATCTATATATGCTATAATGATCTCCTTAAATACCCAATTGATATTCGGGGTCAAGCAAGTCAAACTGAATTTTTTAAACTATCTCCTATTCCCATTATTTTGATTCAAACTATAGTAGAAATAACCATCTATTTCAAGATATTAGGTTTAGGATTAAATATTAATTAGTTATTTGTCAACCATTAAATATCATTAAAATCCATAAATTAACCTGGTGCCAAAAAATATTTATACCAGTATTATTATTTATAGGTTTGTGGAATCATGTTCACTAATAAATAATATATAATTACCTTGTTAATTAATTGTTATTTCTGGATTGGGTCTTGGTGCATTAGAACTTCTACATCATTTATTGAAAAAATGATTAAATATGTTTTTAATCAAGACTTATTTTCATCAAAATGTATGGAATAATATTAATTAAAAATATTCTATAAATAAAATATATTGTTTATTTTCAATTCAGAGAATAAATATTATATATATTTTCATGTAATTAAATAAGTCATTAATTAATAAAAATCCATTATTTTTTACCTTGTAAATATTAGTGATCAATAAAACATGAATAAAATTAACATTCAGTCAGGAGAATAATTTTTATTATAATAAATTAATTCAAATAGAATTTCAAAGAGATAAAGAAAAACAAAAACTGTGTAAAAAAATTGAATGCATTCATATTGGAATTAGTTAGGATTTCCAAAATTATATGATTACTATATACCAATAGGTAAAGATACCAAAGATAATGAAATTAATGTTGCACCATCAGTAACCAAATGAAAATTATCACTATATAATACAATATACTTGTACCAATATATCATTAAGAAGTTCACACATCTGTGTCAAAAACCAATATTATTGATATGTGTTTCATTTACTATCTAAAATAATTTTGTCGTTTTACTATGTCCTTGGAATTTAGGGGGACTATCCATTTCCAATCAAATGGATGATATATGAGCTTCCATCAATATGGATGGTACGTATACTTACTCGATAAATCAATCTATTAAATTTCAATCATGATGAATAAAATGAACCAAACATGTCTATAAATCATTATCCTCATGATTTACAAAATACATTAGCGTACAAGAGTTGTAAACATTAATAATAATTTTTATTTCTAAAGTCCATCAAACATTTTAACATATAGGAATTTATAATGACACCAAAATGTTAATAATTCATATTTGAGGGGTCATTCTCAAAATATATTATATTTAGGATTACCTAGTATAGAAATCATGAGATAAATCCTTATATCCTTATGAGTACTCACTCATGGAAATCATTGTACTACGTTTCCAATCATTGTACATTATCCAACATTGGATCATATTTTGAAAAATATATTGATAAAACCTTATGGTTCAAATATTAGTGGGAAACTATTAGGGACTTATCAACGAGTCATTTAATATATGATATTATTACATTATATTTGTATCATCTTGACCTAGATTCCACTTTAATGGTGCCCCAATATTGTTGGTCACTGGTCCAAAAGTGTGCATCCTCATGTTGAAGAAGTTGTTGATTGGCATCTAGGGTGTAAAGTAGGTATATTGGGAAGACTATATTATCTATATTAGTAATAAATATATTAAAATAAATAAAAAATAATCTCTGAAAAATATAATAATCTTGGATGATATATTAAATTAATGAACATGTCGTCTATAGACATTCTACAACATATACATTGGCATAAAATCTATTAGCATGACTAATAAAATAAATAAGTAAATATAAGAAAATAAAAATAAATTAAATAGAATAAATATAACTACATTCTTCCTTTTATACTACACACAATCCTATATTAAGAGGATACTAACAATGAAACAGAATCCACGAACTTGATCATAGAAACATGAGCTCTCTTAAGGTACAACAATATAATGGTGTCCTGAATAGTGTGTGATATTTACTCCATAGTCCACCACCAAATATTTATATGAATAATACAATCTATTAATATATATGGAAATAATGTACACGTATATTAAACATTATATAGTACTATAATAATAAGTTCAAAATAGTTAGGTTCATGTTCCTCAAGGACACTTTTCCGACTACACCTACTTCAGCCTAATATGGGATATCTCTTAGCACATCCCCCTACATAATAATGTATATATATATATATATTTAATCTATAATTACAAGCATATAAATCCATATACATAATTACATCATAATAGTAAGTACAGAAGCATAAATCAATAATACTTATATAGTCATAGGTGTGATAGACTCTGTAAGAGACATTATGTCCATTAATAATCAAACAATAAAAAGGAAATCACATCCAAAAGACTTATGATTGAATTTATAATGTTATATATGTTTGTTAAAAATAATGGGTAATAAAACCAATATCTAATAATGTAATATAGATTTTATGTTCGTCATCACACTTGTTTATGTGACAAACATTATGAACGTCCGGAATGTAGGGGTGATATGACATTCACAACAACCAAAGAGATGTGAGACTCAATAACCAACAACCAAAACCTAGTTTTTTGAGACATCATAGTCCAATTTCCAAATCAAGGTACCTAATTTCATAAATTCTTTAAGGTTATATTACTTTTCATATGAGCCTATATCATTATGTTTTGTATAGAGGAAATTGACATCACTCTTAGAATAATGGACCCTTCAGAGTATACTTAAATTAAAATTTTATAAAACATATAAACATGATATTAATGGTTAATTAATTTAAATTTGTACCACTATTCCAAATTATTTTATTGTCACAAGAGGGTCATCAAATTTAGGAAACAAAAAAATCCATAGAAAACACCCATTTGTTCAATACATGATAAACATCAACAATCAAATCAGTATTTTATTTACTATAAAGGGATCCAAAATAGAGGGGTATAATAAGAGAATATGATATTTCAATATATAGTTCGTTTTATTCAATTAAACCATCTCATTTATAAATTAATATGTACAATCACCCGATAAGGCTATATAAGAATGCCAAGCATTTTAATAAACATAATTAAGTAGAACACCCTAAAAGGGGGTTGAATAATCACAAGGAATACAATGAAAAATTAAGTATAAAAGTGATAAAATATCCATAATGGGGCTATTCAGGTTTATTTTACAAATTCAAATAGTGTAACAGTTTCTTATGTAGTCATTATATTATATGAAAATAAATTCATGACATTTATAAAATAAGATTTATAGTTGGAAAAGTCCAGCATGGGACACAACAACCTAACTATATAAACAATAAAAATTATTGGGAAAAAAACTATAACACATAATTAATTCAATGTTTTATTTAAATTTATGATATTCATCCTTAATTTGTGCCCAAATGGATGAAAATAGAGGAAACATCCAATTCACTTTTAATTGGGGAAAAGATGACTAACAAATTTATCATTACAGAAATTAACGTTATGGGAAATGTGAATCATAAGGATTTGAGAGCATAATGATGTCCTTAAAAGGTAACTGACATAGAGAAAAAAAAGTGGCACAACAATGATCATAACTCAAGGCCTTTTAGAGGGGATGATGAAGTCTCCTATGTGGCACCACTCATGAGCACAAGTGATGAAGAAGAGGGGGAGTGTAAAAAACTAAGGTATTATTATTATTTCATAAATAAATCCATTTTATTTAATGTATTTAATATTAGGGAATAGTGATTTAAATACTCTGTATTTTATAAAACATGTTAATCTATCATTACATGCAACATTGAGTTTCTACAAAACAAATTTTTTATTAATATAATTAATTAAATGGGTTAGTTATAACATAGCTGTTAAAATTATAAATGTAAATAATTTAAAATAATTTTATGATATTATTTATAATTGTTTTATATAAATCCAAAATAATTATTATAATAAGAAATAACTGTTTTATTAATGTCTTTATATGTTTTTTAAATACTAATTTTTAAAAGAATATATTCTTACTTTCATTAGAGAACAATAGTAAAATTAATTTTAAAAACTCATAAAAATTGTATTTAAAATATAAGAATAACTTTCAATTTATATTTTCACAATTATCTTGTGGTTAATTATTAGGTATTTTTCAGTAAAACATATTTTTTTTTGAATAGTAAAAAATACAGAATTCTTATTCAAAACTACACTTTCATCAAATTTATTTATCGATTAAATTAATAGTTTAAAATTTTTAATGTATAATAAGATTAATTTTTTCATTATTTCTTCCCCATGATGTTCTTTGTTATCTTTTGGAAATGTTCAATGACGTATATAGAATGATATTACATATTAATTTTCTTCCATAACTCAATGACTCATTCCAATGTTATGATTTCATAGATTATGATCTTGATACCCTTATAATATCTATCTTAAGAACTATAAATCTTTATACCATGATTCATGTTTATCATCATTTATATTTAGTTCATGATTAGGTTATCATACCCACATTCTCATGTTTATTCACACATATATCCCTTTTTTACATTTACATAGAACCTGATTTAACCCCTTTTAATGTTTTCTTTACCTGGGTTTTGAATATATTTATAATGTATGATATGTCTGAGAATGGTTTTAGTAATGATGATCCTAGTGGGAGATAATAAAACTAACTCATGTACCAATATTTATCATCCATGTTTCCAATGTCAAAATACTATTTTTTGTTGGATGAATATTTTTTTATTGAATTAATTATTCCAAAATGTTGATGTAATGATAATGTAAGAAAAGACAGGGTCGTTATATTTATTAGATAAATAATTTTTTTAACATTTGGAAATATGGATAAAAAACATTGAGAGAACTCTAAAGAAATTTATAAGGGTGGGTCTAATGATAATTCAATGTTTTTGAAAATGTACTAGAATATTTAAAAAGGATACAGTGAAGTGGTTTTCAATAAATATAAACATATCTATATTCTACAATTATACATGGTTCTAAAATAGATGTATATTGGAGTAACAAATTTGACATGTTTTATTGGGTCTAAATAGATTATAACCTAGTACATGACTATGAGCTTTAATAGGGATCTGGAATTCCACTCCTATGGGATATGATTTGGGAATTAAAAAAATACTCAAAACCCAGGATGAAGGATTCTAAAAAATGTTTTCTATGAATACCGTAAGATAATCATAGGGTCTGAGAGATTAAGGGAGGTGTTATAATTTATACTTTATGTAAGTGTTTTTGCATGATTATGTGGTTAATCACTATGAAAAATGGATATGTCTCTATGATTTTTTGTTTTAGTAAATTGTTGAACCTGAAAAAGCCACAATAATTGTGAATGTGATGGAAAATACAGTAATTATTATCCTAAGTGTTTTAATTCAATTGTAGTTTTAATGAAAAACCTCATTTTTATGCACTAAAAGATTTTCCATTCATGAATCAGGCTTTGATTCTAAACAAAAAATTAAGCAAACAATGTTATTTTTAGTCCGTTATGATTTAATGTCCACCATATTACAATATAAATTCTGATCCACTTGTTTTTAAACAAAAGATTACTACGACTGACAATATATTCTTCATTTTGAAAAGTTCAGATCATGACAAATTTATTATAATTGTTTATTGGCTAGAAGCTGAAGGATATCTATGGAGGAATCAAATATATAATATGAGGAAGAATGAGGAAATTGAATTTATAGATTTATATGAGTTCAAGAACTTATACATAAATAATAACATTCCTAATGATTTTCATAATATGTAGAATATATGTTCCTTGAGTTGAAGCAAAGGGATGATCCATCATTCAGTACCCATTACGATAATTTCACAAGACTTTTGAGGTACACATATTTAATTATCATCCATCCCAAATGGAAAGTAGTTATATTTATATGTGGATTAATTACAGGACTCATAAGGGCATTGGACATAAGATACTTTTGTAGCTATTAAGATATTATTCATTATGAAATTAAGGTTGAAATAGAGATTGGGGTTACATATCAGTCTCATGTATATAAAAATAAAATGATTTTGGATATCAAAGGAAAATATATAAAACCTTGACATGATGAAAATGATACTTCATTTATGCTCCATGTGTGGAATTAAAAAAAAGGGAAATTGTCTTATGGGGTATAATATCTATTTTTTGTTTATAAGGGAAAGCTATCGGTAATTTAATGTCTGAAACGATGGTAATAATTATTCTTGTGTTGAATGAAGAGGATAATCTTCACATAATAATCCTACCACATTTATTGATTCATTTGTAAGGGGGATAGGAAGTATAACAACTAGTCCCCAAAAATAGGGGTTGGTGATGATGATTAGTGTTTGAAACCTCATAAACTGATGGACAAGGGGATATCACATATGATCACAATTTTATGATGAGGGATGTGATATTGATTTCGGAAAATTTCACATTCCATCAACTCTAGAACTATAAATGTGTTTTTTTATTCTTGATCTTCTCAGTCCTTCATATCTGAGGAATTTTCTATAGTTATTATTCTTCCACCAAAATTAATAGATACAAAATTACTAGTACATGCCGCCAACTGTGTGAAACTTTTAACTCATGTATATGATTTGACTCCCATTGGTGTTTTTCGGAATGTACATCCACAAAATCTTTTCATTAATACACAATTTTAATTTTAGGACATATTAAGAAAGGATTATATTTCTATATTTAGAGACCACATCAATTGTCTTGGAATGAAAGATATTTTTTATATTTAAAATAAATCAATGATTGTATATTAATTAGATTATAAGTATGAACTTCATATAATTATTACCTATATCTTATTGATCATAATTCCCATTAAAATGGAATGTTGATCTCAAATGTTTTTGAATAAAATTGACATCATTGATGTTCATATTTTTTGGGAATTTTTGGATGTCTTCTTAGAAGAGTTCCATAGTCATCCACAAAAATGTGAATTTTATTTTTTAATATAACTCATACCTCATTCCACAACAATTTTTTAGACTCTCTATAGAATGAAACCAATTGACCTACATGAATTGAGTAATCCACTCTATTAAAAATTTATATTGGATTAATTCATCGAAGTGTGTCACATTGGGTGGAAACAATTCCCTTCATGAATATTACATATGGATTAATGTGAATATATATTTATTATTAGATGTTGAAAAAGATCATGATAAACAAGAATTATCCTCTTCCCCATATTGATGACTTTTTTTATCAAATATGTAGATCTAATTACATTTCTATGATGGACCTGTTTCTAGATATCCAAAACTATGGGTAAAGATATAGGATATACCAAAGACTATATTTGTTACATGATATGAACACTATGAATATATAGTAATATCATTTGGCATTACTAATTCCACTGTTTTCTCTATAGAATTGACGGATATATGCCCTACAAAATACATCATCAAGTGTCAGATAATCTATATAGATTATATTCTGTCATAGACAAAGAGTAAGGACGATAATGATGTCCCTATTATAATTGTAATAAACTCCCAAAGGAATGATAAAATGTATCAAACATTTAAATGATTCAATATTGTCTACAAAAGTTTTCATTTTTGGGTCATATAAGCTCAATAGATAATATATAATTTGATTAAAAAAATTATCAAGGATATAGAATGTTGTCCTAGAGTATCCATGATCACAATGATCCATAGTTGTAGTCAATCAACATGATATTATGTATTATTTAAGTACAATTTCTCTCAACTATCATTTCCTCTTACTATGATAACATGGAAGGGAACCATGTTCCTCTTGAAATATTAATTTTAAGAAAGATTCATCGAAATAAATGGATGGTTGTTAGGTGCACTTGGGCATACATTGTTGTCTAGTACAGAAGGGTATTTAATCTATATTAATTCATCCATGAAGGAATTGGTATGTATTATTATATATAATAACATGGTTATCAATTATGCTTCACAAAAATTGAGTATACATGAGAAATTTACACAACTATTAATTTGGAGCTACCAATAGAAATTCTTTAATTATTAATTTGGATGCATTATATTTATAGGAAAAAATGTGATACATATAAAGATCATAAATGTCTCAAATATATTTTCATATAGATGGACATGAACATGTTCTTGAGAATATGGTAAGATCTAATAGTGGATTATGAATTCTTAGTACATTACACCCCTAGGAAAGAAAAAAAGGTGGACGATTCAATGAGTCTAAAGGATCATACTTGTTAATCAATGATAAGGATCATAGATGGTCCAATATTTCATTCTCTAAAATAATTTAATAATAAATCCTTAATAAATTTTTAAATATTATCCATCCCAAGTGATTATTCATCCTCAATCCATTTCTTGATTAATGAGGAATAGAAGGAAGTTGTATAGTGGAAAAAGAAGGTCATGAATATTTTTTGGTCTTACCATGACCATGAGGATATGATAATGTCTAGAAACCGAGTTTGTGATCCTTTCATTCCATATTTGAAGAATGACATATTTGAGGAAGATTATAGGTTTTAATTATATTTCCATAAAGGAAGTATGGATATGTGTATTTTTACATACATGACTTCTTTTAAAGTAAATTCCATTTAATTTCCACTCATTCTTTGTTTTGAGTGTTTCCCATGCTTTTATAGAGGAATGGGTATGTTTTCCTGAATTGGGCCAAACCGTGAGCCCAATTCCAGATTTAAAATTAAATTTTTATTCCTTTATAACTCCTTCATTTTTAGTCATTTTTTATCCATTAAAATTCCTAATTGTTATCCCCTGGCCTATTAACACCATCATATTATTTTGGACCATTTTGGAATCCATAATCATGGTGGATATGAGTTTTTATTTAATAGATTGGGCCTTCCCGAAAGCCCATTTTATACATTAAAAACATATTTTAATTCTTTAATATATCCTTCAATATTTTCGTTTTTTCGGTGATTCAAACTCTCACACGAGACCACATACCTAATGAGCGCCTCAATTCCATCCTACCACAATTTGGAGCTCAATAGTGTCGCTAAAATGGTCGAAACATCTATGGAATTCAGAAATCACCTATATTTGGAGAGGTAAATTAATCCTTTCATGACTCCTTCTATTTTTACTCTTTTCCCCCATTCCATTTCCTACTTGATCTCTTATTCCTTGTCTGAACCTCATAGTAATGGAAGGATGTTTTAAAATTATGATACTGGTGGATTTTGGGTCATTTACTTCAAGATCATTTTAGGTAACTGTTTATCTCTTTAATTTCCCCCTTCTTCGTATGGTTTCCTCCCTATTTCATTAATTTAAAGAATGTCCAGAAGTTAGGGTTAGGACCTAGGTTTTTATTTGGTTTATTTTTTGTCAAATATTGTATGCTAGGGCTGGTTTTATCTTCCCTATGGTGCGATGGTGGTGCGGTTGATGTTTTACACCATGTTTTGAGGGATTTGACACTTTCGGTAGGTAGTTCCAAGTGTAAACAATTATTGATGAGTTAAATTGATGTATTTATTAATTTTTTATATTCCTCATATGTTAGGTGTGGTGAGAAAACTGTTTATTATTAATTTTGATAAGTGTTTACTTTTGTTGTTGCATTTTAACTTGAAATTTGGTGTTTTCGTGTGTAACTCATGGGTTATTATTTGGGTGTATTTTATTACATATGGAATTGGTTTATTAAATATTGTTTTTCCTTCCAATTATGTTTTGGTAATTTTTTAGTGTCATGTGGGCCTAAAAAGTGGGTTTTTGAAAAGGTTTTATGTGTAAAACAATGTTATACTTCTTGAGAGTATTTTATGAAAATGTGTGTTTTCATTTGGATCATTTGTAGTATTATTCATGGTGATTTTATAAAACTTGAAAGGGGTTTTATAAATATCTCTAGGGATTCAAATTCGGTTTTGGATAGGAATTGGTATGGTTTTTGGTCTTAAATTGGGGTTTTGAAATGAGTTTTGTGTGAAAGACATATTTACAACACTTGGGTTCTTTTTAGGAAAATTGTAAATGTTTTAGTTGGTTTAACAAAGTGGGAAAAGTGTGAATATGTATTGTTTGGTATGTGTGTTCACCTATTATGGGGTTTTTAATGGTTAAGTGATTTTCTAATATGTCAAACCTTTATAGTATTTTTTGTAAATTTTATAAATGTTTTATTAAATTGTTGTGTTGGAGTGAAACTTGTTTGTAGGCTGTTTCTTGTAGGTTTGATGATAAAATGATTTTGATGTTTAAAAGGGAATTATGTAACAAGTGAGTGGGATTTTATGAGAGTTTGAATATATTTTAATGGTTTTATAATATTGTTTAATGGATTTGTGGAAGTTTTAAAGAAATGTCAAAAGTGTTGTGGGCTATTTTGGTGTGTCTCGGATTTCAAAATCAATTTGAATGAAAAGTGGAATTTTGTGACTTGTGTTGTATACATATTTTATGTTTGGTTAATTTATGATATGGATATGATATTTTCATGTTAAAATTATATTCATTGACTTGTTGACCTTATTTTAGCACAAAGGGAAAACCTGGGTATCAAGGTGGGTGGACGGGTACTAGTATGCTAGTGAATCCATGGGTTTGGCCTCAGTTTCACATAGGATGATTGACGCTTACAACTCTAAATAAACCACGATGATGATTATTGGGGACCACTAGGTTATGGGTATGTTCCCTACTAGTGGATAGTGCACGAGAACGAATATTGTTTATGGTTACTCTCACCGAGATACGAGGTACCTTGGACCCACAGCTAGCTAGTGCCTAGGGGTTGTTTTCCATTACCTGTGTTCACAAGATATTTTGTTCTTACCGTTGGAATACGGTATAAGAGGCTGGAAAATTCATTATCTATTGTATTTATTTTAAAAGTTCTTATTTTTTAAATTAGCCCACCTGAAAACTGTGTTTATTTAATGTTGCATCTTTTAGAAATTGTAACTAGCATTTCATGTTTTTGAAAACATTCATGATTTCTGTCATTAAATGTTTATCACATGGAATTTTATAGTGGTGGTATCCTACTGGGCATTGGCTCACACCCTACTTACACCCTTGGGTGTATGTAGACTTGGTTATTTTTGTTGTCGCAGGTTGGGTACTGTTTTTAGGGCTAGTGGTTTGGGTTTCTTGTAGGTACTTTGTGGTGAAGTCTTGTGGGGATGGCTTGAGGGAGGTGCCTCTTTCCATGTGGAGGTTCTTGGGATGTCCTTATTTGGTTTTGTAACTATGTAATGGTCTTTAAACCTTGTTTTATCTTATGTAATTCTGTTTTGAAATTTTGTAAAAGATAGTTTTAGTTGAAAAATCCAGATTTGTTTTATTGAGTTTGTTTGTTGCTTAATGTTTATAAAATCTAGTAAATCATTCCCAATTCTCATTATATGATACCCGGTCACTTGTTCTAGACCATGGGGATAGAGAATTCCAATAGGACCTTGGCAGGGGCTGGGTTTGGTACCGGTTTTATGGCGACCAGATCCGGTTCATGACAAAATGGTATCAAAGGAGGTTCAGGTTAACTCTTTGGGTAATGTTATTTGGGGAAGAGTCGGGATAGTACCGAGTTAGGATTTTAGGTACTCGGTATTCTAGTTATGTGTAGTGTTCCTGATCACCACACCTCATGAAATGATTCATGTTTCCATGGAATCTTAGGATTTATCTAATTCCTTGGATTTTCTTGGGTTGATGATGGTTAGGGGAAATGAAAGGAGATTTGGGTTAATAGTCTCAGTGAGATCTCAGTTCCTGGAAATCCATGTGGAGCCGATGATATTCCCTATAACACTCTCTATGATAGTAAATTTATTGAAATATGGTTGCCAACCATATTTCCAAGTCACCCACTGAAACTAGTTTCCTCTAGCATTGTCTTGTGTTCTTTAGTTTTGAAATCTTGGAACATTGGTTTTGATGTGACTTGGTTTTAAGAAGCGTAATGTTTTTTTTGAAATTATTTTCAAATAATTATGGAATGTATTGGTTAATGAAATTGTGGAAATTAATTTTCAGAAAAGTTTTGAAATGGAAAATGGTGTTCTTACACCTCTTTTGAAAGCATGAACTATATTGAAGTTGGTTTTGAAAAGTGTTTCCAATAGTGTTTTCTAAAAAATCAAAGTGTGTTTTAATGGGATGAGAGGTTTTGAAATTTATGTAAATATCTTGAAAGTGAGTTATTTTCTAAATGGTTGTATCTTTCTGAAAATCATTGTATGATGTGAGTTGGGATTTTGATCTCATGGTTATCAGTATTGAAAAAAAGGATGTGTAGGTTAACGGTTTTCGTTTTGAAAAGTGGAAAGAATTTTTGTTTTAACCATTGGTATTTTCGTGAGCAACCACATTCATGGGGATATATGGTAAGTTGGATGGTTTATGACATGACAAGATGAGTGTCGGGATGGATATGAGGAGGGTGCCCAGTGTGGCACAGAAACATGCATGTCTAAGGCCCATGGGGTACATTGGTGGATACGCTAGCCGCTGAATCGATTGTTTCCAAGAAATGTTTTTAAATAAAAACATGATGTCTTGATGAATTATTTGGGATGTCTTATATTATTGTTTTTTGGAAAATGTTGATGTTTTGGGATGTTTTGAGTCCAGGAACCACTCCTATATGAACTGTGTTTTGTGTTTATGTTTGGTCGGAAAGCTGGGTAGAAGGACCAGTTAGTAGTCTCTTCTGAGATATGTTTCGTGACACCTTTATAGTGGTTCCCATCATGTGTTTGGATCTTTGTTATGGATTATTTGACCAATGTACAAGCTTGGGTAGGTCCTTGGGTTCTCTCATTAGATAAGGTATGCCCCCATTAAGGGTTAATGCATATGAGAAGTGCAACCTAGATTGTTTCTCTATTGGAAAATGCTTCACTTGATCAATATAAGGAATATTTTATCCATCGTTGTTGATTGAGTCTACACCCAATCCATTATTTGATTTCTAGATCCTCTTGAAGTGGGAGAGTTCTCTTAGAATGTTGAAAGAGCCCTTAGTTTCTTAAGTTTCCTAATTCGTCGAAGATGGAAGTGTTATAGGGCTGTTGGTGGGGATGAGTGTCTCAATGGTGTCTAAGAGGGAATTTGGGTTCTTCCAAGTTTCTATGAAGCATGTGTTCATGTTAAACCATAGGTGTGGGAAATGAGGTCACAATAGAATATTTTAGACACTTTCTAGAGTTGTGTGTTGTTTGGGGATGTTGTATAAGGTCCCTCTCCATGAATTGTTTATATCAGTCGTAATGGTCATGTTTAGTGATGCATTATGATGTGTTGTGCTCGATTGACCATAATGTTGAAAGTTGGGAAATCATCTGAGAGTCTCTATTATGTTGGGAGAATGTATCCCTTGGGAAAACATAAAAATATTCCATTTTAGAGGATGTTGAGTATAGCTTTTCTTTAATTCTATTATTTCTCACCCGAACAAACAAGGTCTGATGTCGGTGAATCATCTAAGCCCTTGTTTCATTGAAATATCGAGTTAGGGTAATTGATTTTGGAATGTGTTATGTCTTAGAAAACATATCTGGGATTGAGTAGTCGTTATTGGTTTCACCGAAAGAATAATTCTCATTCATGGGGTTTCAAAATCCTAACAGTGAGGCCAATGATGCTTCAATCATTTGATCTACAGCCATAGGTCTCGGAGAGAAGATGGCTCGTAGTCCGGGGAAATCACAGTGTTTTTTAAACCCTTTTACAACGTCATAACCTAAGTATGAATGTTAGGAAGAGTTTAAACCTATGGTGTCATCATGTTTCTTCTGTTTTTCATGTTCGGTGGAAATAGGTGGAGGTCCATGTACCCATGTCAACGTCCAATGTTATTCCCTCCCCCTTTTCTTTCCAATGAGTCTTTGGAGAAAGGTTTGAAGTTTGCATAGACTAGTTGAGAACACGGTTTTCACTTGGTTAATAGTGACCATGCCCCAAAAAACCATGTGGATAGAAGGATCCACGCTGTTAGTGCATGGTTTCCCAAATCATGCGGACTATCCATGTGACCTTCCCATCTCTTCATATTTTGGGGTCTTTCTGTATTGGCCCATGATGGGCGGTTAAGATGGTTGCTTCTTATGGTGGGGAGAACCCACTATGTGTCTTATATATGTTCTTTAGTAATGGTCGATGGAAGTATACCGATTTTACTAGGGAGTCCGTTCAAGCCTACCCCTATTAGTGTCCTGATTCTGTCTCGGGAAAAATATTGGTTGTCCATTATGGTGGGAAGCCTATTTTTGTTCCCCCATACAACTAAATCAGATTTATCTATGATTATGGCTTGGAGGTAGGTAGTCTCGTTTGGAGCTATCAAGCTAACTATGTAACAGCCCGAGATTTTATGAAAACTATTCTTTTTAATTTTATTAATGTCTTGTGTTGTACGCTACACCAAAAAGATCTTGCACAACACGCATCCTTGACTTGCCTTGCATTACATGCAATCGCAACCTTCCTCGATAGCGTGTGTAGTACGCAATACCGAGTTTCACTAAACAACGATATGCTATTAAAATATTATTATAATTTGCCGTTATGAATAATAATAACCACCTTTTAAAATTTTATAAATTTTAGCTCTCAAAATGGACTTCATTTTTGGATTCGGAGTATCGAATTTAGCCTAAGGTGAAATTTTGGTACTTTTCGGATAAATTTCATATTCTGATTAATAGTGAAAATTACTAAATTATAATTAAAAACAACTTTTTTAATCGAAATAATTAATAGTGATAAATTATTAATTTGAGTGGTTTTAAAGTATATTTAGAATATATTTTTACAATTTAATACAATGTTGGTCATTAGATGTAATTTCACATTTAAACCAGACATAATCAAGTGTCAATCTTTTGGAATATATTATTTCCTAAAAACACGCTATTTATTTTAACAGCGGGATTTTATTATAAAATTAATTAATGAATCTTATATGTTATGAATTTGGTAAAATAGACTTCATTTTTTAATTCGGAATATGAAATATAGCTTAGGATGAAATTTTGGCATTAATCTGAAAAACATCAATATTTGATGAATAGTGAAACTACTAAGTGGTAGTCAAAAAAACTGAATTTTTCATAAAACGTAATTTTACCGCTTCTATGAATGGAATTTCAAAAATCCGAGAGACACAGTTGATGTCAGTAAGTAAAATGTGGTTCAATAAGATGAAAATAATTTTTGTGAATAGTAACTTTTTACTTTTATTTACCACGGTTAAAAGTAAATAGGGTAATTAAGGGTAAAAATGATATTAATATTACCCTAACACATGTCCTAATTCTATTGGACAAGTGTATTTCGAACAAAAACAACCTTAAGTGTAAAATATTATCATTTAGGCCCACTTGGATTAGATTAGGACATTTATTATTATTTAATTCAAAGAAGAGTTAAAAGAGTTAAAATCAAAGTTTATTTACTAAAACATTTTTTATATAAAGTTGTACATAAGATAAATTCGATTGTAAATATTCATTATAAAGATAAAAAGATTTATTACAAAATTGTATTTTATTTATAATTTTTAGACTTTAAATAAATTAATTTATTTATGACACAATGATGATGCAGTAATTACCTTTTTAAGGAAATATTAACATAATTGATGTTATAAATGCTCAAATGAATGTAATTTGAGACTTTTTATAAATTCCACTAATTTTCTAGGTTACTATGATATATTAGTGTTGATATAATCAACTTGGTTCGAACATATAATTCTGTTATGACCTTCACAAAAATCATATAACAAATAGTGTCAAAAATGACACAAAATAGATTTTAAATCAAATATTATATTATTAATTGTTATTTTATTCCTAAAAATCTAAGGATCGGCCAAATGACTCAGATAAGGATATATGTTTTATTAATAAACAATTTGGGGTTCGTTTGGCATGTTATAGTAAGTGTATTAACCATATAGTGAAAGAAAACAAAAAGACACGGTAAAAGTTAAATTATTTAACTTAGAGTTAAATCTAATTGATAAGGTTAAAATAATATCCTAAACTTGTATAAATCCTATTTTTTGATAGGATTTCGACACATCCCCACTTTAGCTTCGAAATAAGACCCTTTGGAACCATTATATACCGATTTTGACTTTAATATAAAATAATATTTTGAGATATTCCTAAGGTGCCCCTCTCCTCCCTTATAAAAGGACACCTCCTTCCCCCTACTCCTCACACCAATTTGAGCACTCAATCTCGGCAAACCCCTGCCAAAATCTCTTCTCCACTTCCCTAGCAACATATTAGAGGTTCTGTTCTTCCTCAAAGACCAATTTTAGTGCCCTAAGAGGAGGTCTCAAAGAGGCGCTTCAAAGAAGAGGTAATTACCGTTACCAATTCTTTCATCTTTATTTCTTCTTCCACTTCTTCTTCTTAGGTTGTTTCATTATGAAGTAATAACATCAGTATCACTCATATACTGATATGTTATTATAAGTATGAAACAACCCTATTTCACCATCTATCCATCCTACAGAAAAAGTAAATCACCGCGCGTGCGTACGTACGGAATACCGTCTCCACGCCGTGGTGTAATCTATTTTCCGCCACCACCTTAATTGGATGGGTATAAAGGTGTAATGAGTAACTATACATGATTATTATAAAGTGATATTTATAATGAAATAGTATACATACACTTCAACACAATTCCATGACCATGGGAACGATATCATCGCTCGTGCGTACGTACGGAATACCGTCTCCACGACACGATGAGATTCATTCTCAATGATTAAACATTCATGAATGATTATAAAGTATATATAATAAGTAATAATGAAATATATGACCTAATAATGATACTGGAATTATTTATATGTATGTCATCTACATAATTCCATTCAATTCAATAAGGAAACGAAAACAGCATTCATGCGTACGTACGGACTACCGTCTCCATGAATGGTGTATTTCTTTCCATTTACTGATTTATTATATATGTATATTCTGAATATATATATATAAATCCTGTTTTATATTCTGGAATTAAGTAATCATGATCTAAGTAATCATATGAATAATTACAAGTTAAAAACACGAACGACAAATGAGACGATTTTACCCAAAACGCTACTTTTACATGGAATTTACAAAAGAACGGGTAATATAATGTCATAAGTGAACCATATATGATATCATAACAATGAATATGATTCTGTAATAAGTCAATAACATGATTTAAATCATTATACTGGAGGGTCGGACACTTACAAAGCAAGTCGAACCTAAGGTAAGGGAAATATCACAATCTCATTTTCATCCGAGATTGTTTATTCGTATGTATTTATTGGGGTGTATTTTATCATCCACAACCATGTTACCTAAATATGTAATATTGTTTCCATCCACTTACAATAGTTTAAATCCAATTTTACCCTTCGGTGAGTTTTTAGTAAAGAATATTAAAGGAATCTTTTGTCGTTTTTTCGTACGAGGTACTTTTTGACTTTTCCGACAAAAGTACGAAAAATGTTTTTTTAACTTATACGGCATGAATGGATTTCTAAAACATTATTTCCAAGAAGCTTCCTTTAAAAGTATTCAAGTTTATTTTTAATCAACTTCTTTTAGTTTATAATTGTACGACATGTTAAGAAAGGAAAAGTATGTTTGAAGCAGAAAGGATATTTTCCTCAAGAATGAAGTTCAAATATTTTATCAAAATTATTTTCCATCTAAGATAATAAAAGGGTTCTGTTTTTATCCCTATTATTAAATTGGTTTGATTATGTTGTGATGGAAATATTTTTATGAATTCCTTTATCTTATATGAATTGATTTATGATGTCATGATGTTTCAAGAATCCCATTTTTGTTACATGTGTTATGCGATGATGTATGATTATGTGGCACACATAAGAAAAGATTCATTATAAGATGGGTGGGACCTATATCTCCCTCAAATTCATTGGGTAAAGATTTTATATCTCATGAGATAGACATGGCTGGAATGGTAGGTTATACCGGTTCAGTGAAACAGGACTGAAACGAGGGTTACTCTATTCAGAAAGGGACTTTGTCCACTAAGATAGTCTTGGAAATGAGTCATGACTAACAAGAAATGATTATCTATGATTATGTGTGAATGCCACAATGTTTCATGTTTTAAGTTATGATTATTGTGTTTACATTTCACTACCATGATTTATCCCATGTTATGAATTATGCTCTCTTTTATAGGTTATGATTTCCAAAATGTTATGTTCTTATGAATATGATGTGATTGATAGTTCTTTTGTTTACCCTTACTGAGCATTTGAGCTCACCCTTTTATGATTTCTTTTCCCCAGGATATAAAGAAAGGTTTTAAGTAAAAAAAAGAAGATCTTTATGGGAGATGTTGAAGATCTTTCACCACGATTAGAAGATTATAGTCCGAGTTTCCAAAGACACTAAACTATTACGGTCCTTGTGTGTGTGGTTTTGTAATGTACTAAGTATTCCGCAAAAGTAATGTAATGTCAATGTACGTCAATCTTAGGGTCTCTACAGTTGGTATCAGAGGCAAAGGAGGTAGGAATGTATCCGATCCATGGGAACTCTCACATGTGAGCGTTGGACGAAGCATGGCTCTCCGCCCAAGGGCTTCATGCGGAAATGGCTGCCACTGGGGATGGTGGTGTGTCCCGCCCAGGGGGTGTAGCCGCCCATGGAGTGCCCTGATAGGTATCAATTATAGTCCACTGGAAGTAATTACAGACCGCTATAGTTGGTATCATAGGAAAGGTTTAGTCAACCTTTGGAAACTAGGTTGTGAGAACGTTAGTGAGATCCCTAGAGATATTTCTAAGGTATGTCTAGGGATGTCCCCAAGGTTAAGTATACGTATAGGTTATAGTACTAGAATTATGATAACGATCATAGAATTAAACCTAAGATGTTAGATATTTAAGGTACTTCCCCTTTATTATGTTATTTTCCCTAGCATTATTTTTGCCTCTCACACTATTCTTTTTGGGTTTTAGAAAATGGCTGGAAACAAGATGATTCACGATAATGGAGGATATGATGGGCAATGGAATGATATTCTTCATAATGAAATGGGATTTGGAAGTCCAAACATAATTATTATGCCGAATCAGCAATCTCATAATATGATCAATAAAGTAAAATTTGGTAAGTTTCCTGACTCGGCTAATAAGAGAAAGATGGAGTTTCATGATGATCATAGAGGAAAGAAAGTTAAATTTCCCCTATGTAAATCATGTGGGAAGAGGCATCAAGGGGAATGTTTCAAAGGAACTAGAAGATGCTTTGGGTGTGGAAAAGAAGGACACAAAGCCAGTAGGTTCAAAGGAAAAGGTTCAGTTAACACCAGGGATGAGGATAATGGTATTGCTACGACATCAACAATGGTTAAATGTTTTAAATGTGGAATGTACGGGAATTATGCAAACCAATGCCCTAAGGGAAAGTCTCATGAAGATAATCAGTATGGTCGTATGGGATGTATTTATGTGGATGATGATGAAGAGACTACAAATGATATGTGAGATGAAATAATTGTTGAAGCTCGATCAATGGTTTAAGAATGTAGTGGAATGATTACATGTTTATCATGTGTAATGTTGGAATAACGAGACATCTAAGGATTGTTACACTATTGTGTTTCCTTGAGTTTTGAAAGTGTATGATTAATGTTACCAGTATCCATGGAAGGTTATTCAGATATTTTTGGAATGTAGATGATATGCACATAATGTAGGGATAAGGAGAAAATTAAATGTTTGATAGTATTCATGAGCTCATGACTGATATAAGGAGAAGGTTATATTATTGTTTGAGTATATAGTGTTTTTGGATTTTGGTATGTGGAAAGTGTTAACTTTTAACAGTATTCATGATTTCACTGAGGTTCAATGGGTATTCATTCTTCAAGAGAATACATGATTAAGGCCTTTGAATGTTTGGAATGTGACGAACAAGACATATCTTATGATATATGGGGATCAACAACAGTATAAAATCTCTGGTAATCGTTTTCACTATATTATGAGAGTGGACTGCAGTATTATGGATAAGCCTAAAGATTACAATGGATTATGTTGGACATAAGTTAGTATTGTTTAAGGATAGAAGTTTTTTTTTCTCGATATTATTGATGGGATGTTAAAGTAATATAGTTTTAGAAAAAGGACAACCTGCAGGACGGGCGACAGCCCATCGCGTCGGACAAAGCTGTGGGAATTGAACCCACAACCGAAGTGCGATTGGCCTTTATCGCCTACCACTGGCCAACAGGAAGTCCCTGTTTAGTAGAAACTAGTTTTATTATATTAAGCAGTATGATATTTGAAGTATAAGTCCATTTTAGGAACCATATGTGATTAATCTCACTATAGATCAACTTATGTATAAAATTTTTTCTAACCTTTTGTTTGAGACAGATGGAATGACCCGTCATTCTATCACATGATCTGCTAACACATCACGAATAACAATTTCATCTTCATTTATTTAAGAGATGAAGTGGAAATTGTTAAAGGCACGAACAACAGTGAGGTTGTACCAACATAAAGTAAGTATTAATTCTAATTCTAATTCTTTAACTTTAGGGAAACGATCTTGAAAACCAAAAATGTTGTCCTAGTGATCTTATATCTGATGAATCAGATGGTACCTTAGATCGTCACAAATTTATGGCTTTGTGATTACTGGCTTTTCCATAGCCATGTTCTCTACCACTCTCCATCAGAACATGATGGTTAGATTTCTCTTCCATATCCATATTTTCACGTATGTGGAAACCCAGTGATTAGTTTATTTGGGTAACCGTTACGTTTCATACTTTTGTTTTTAATGATTGGTTTTGATATTCCTTTTTACGATGTGGGTTTCTATTAAAGAAACTTTCGAACAGTAAACTATTTATATCCCCGATGAATTTCGAGGGCGAAATTCATTTTAAGGGGGGTATAATGTAACAGCTCAAGATTTTATGAGAACGATTCTTTTTAATTTTATTAATGTCTTGTGTTGTACGCTACACCAAAAAGAGCTTTCACAACACGCATCCTTGACTTGCCTTGCATTACACGCAATCGCAACCTTCCTCGATAGCGTGTGTAGTACGCAATACCGAGTTTCACTAAACAACGATATGCTATTAAAATATTATTATAACTAGCCGTTATGAATAATAATAACCACCTTTTAAAATTTTAGAAATTTTATCTCTCAAAATGGACTTCATTTTTGGATTCGGAGTATCGAATTTAGCCTAAGGTGAAATTTTGGTACTTTTCGGATAACATTCATATTATGATGAATAGTGAATATTACTAAATTATAATTTAAAACAACTTTTTTAATCGAAATAATTAATAGTGATAAATTATTAATTTGAGTGGTTTTAAAGTATATTTAGAATATATTTTTACAATTTAATACAATGTTGGTCATTAGATGTAATTTCACATTTAAAACAGACATAATCAAGTGTCAATCTTTTGGTATATATTGTTTCCTAAAAACACGCTATTTATTTTAACAGCGGGATTTAATTATAAAATTAATTAATGAATCTTCTATGTTATGAATTTGGTAAAATAGACTTCATTTTTGAATTCAGAATATGAAATATAGCTTAGGATGAAATTTTGGCATTAATCTGAAAAACATCAATTTTTTATGAATAGTGAAACTACTAAGTGGTAGTTAAAAAAAACTGAATTTTTCATAAAACTTAATTTTACCGCTTCTGTGAATGAAATTTCAAAAATCTGAAAGACACGGTTGATGTCAGTAAGTAAAATGTGGTTCAATGAGATTAAAATAATTTTTGGTGAATTGTAACTTTTTACTTTTATTTACCACGGTTAAAAGTAAATAGGGTAATTAAGGTTAAAAATGATATTAATATTACCCTAACACATGTCCTGATTCTATTGGAAAAGTGTATTTCGACCAAAAACAACCTTAAGTGTAAAATATTATCATTTAGGCCCACTTGGATTAGATTAGGACATTTATTATTATTTAATTCAAAGAAGAGTTAAAAGAGTTAAAATCAATGTTTAGTTACTAAAAAAAAATTATATATGGTTTTACATAAGATAAATTCGATTGTAAATATTAATTAGAAATCTAAAACGATTTATTACATAATGGTATTTTATTCATAATTTTTAGACTTTAAATAAATTAATTTATTTATGACACAACGATGATGCAGTAATTACCCTTTTAAGGAAATATTAACATAATTGATGTTATAATTGCTCAAATGAATGTAATTTGAGACTTTTTATGAATTCCACTAATTTTCTAGGTCACTATGATATATTATTGTTTATCAAATAAACTTGGTTCGAACATATAATTCTGTTATGACCTTCACAAAAATCATATAACAAATAGTGTCAAAATTGACACAAAATAGTGTTTAAAAAAAATATTATATTATTAATTGTTATTTTATTCCTAAAAATCTAAGGTTAGGCCAAATGACTTATATAAGGATATATGTATTAGTAATAAACAATTTGGGGTTCGTTTGGCATGTTATATTAAGTGTATTAACCATATAGTGAAAGAAAACAAAAAGACACGGTAAAAGTTAAATTATTTAACTTAGAGTTAAATCTAATTGATAAGGTTAAAATAATATCCTAAACTTGTCTAAATCCTATTGTTTGACAGGATTTCGACCCATCCCCACTTTATCTTCTAAATAAGACCCTTTGGAACCATTATAAACCGATTTTGACTTTAATATAAAATAATATTTTGAGATATTCCTAAGGTGCCCCTCTCCTCCCTTATAAAAGGACACCTCCTTCCCCCTCCTCCTCACACCAATTTGAGCACTCAATCTCGGCCAAACCCTATCAAAATATCTTCTCCACTTCCCTAGAAACATCCTAGAGGTTCTGGTCTTCCTCAAAGACCAATTTTAGTGCCCTAAGAGGAGGTCTCAAAGAGGCGCTTCAAAGAAGAGGTAATTACCATTACCAATTCTTTCATCTTTATTTCTTCTTCCACTTCTTCTTCTTAGGTTGTTTCATTATGAAGTAATAACATCAGTATCACTAATATACTGATATGTTATTATAAGTATGAAACAACCCTATTTCACCATCTATCCATCCTACGGAAAACGGAAATCACCGCGCGTGCGTACGTACGGAATACCGTCTCCACGCCGTGGTGTAATCTATTTTCCGCCACCACCATAATTGGATGGGTATAACGGTGTAATGAGTAACTATATATGATTATTATAAAGTGATATTGATACTGAAATAGTATACATACACTTCAACACAATTCCATGACCATGGGAACGATATCATCGCTCGTGCGTACGTACGGAATATCGTCTCCACGACGCGATGAGATTCATTCTCAATGATTAACCATTCATGAATGATTATAAATTATATATAATTAGTAATAATTAAATATATTACCTAATAATGATACTGGAATTATTTATATGTATGTCATCTACTTAATTCCATTCAATTCAATAAGGAAACGAAAACAACGTTCATGCGTACGTACAGACTACCATCTCCATGAATGGTGTATTTCTTTCCATTTACTGATTTATTATATATGTATATTCTGAATATATATATATAAATCATGTTTTATATTCTGAAATTAATTAATCATGATCTAAGTAATCATATGAATAATTACAAGTTAAAAACACGAACGACAAATGAGACGATTTTACCCAAAACACTACTTTAACATGGAATTTACAAAAGAACGGGTAATATAATGTCATAAGTGAACCATATATTATATCATAACAATGAATATGATTGTGTAATAAGTAAATAACATGATTTAAATCATTATACAGGAGGTTCGGACACTTACAAAGCAAGTCGGACCTAAGGTAAGGGAAATATCACAATCTCATTTTCATCCGAGATTGTTTATTCGTAAGTATTTATTGGGGTGTATTTTATCATCCACATCAATGTTACCTAAATATGTAATATTGTTTCCATCCACTTACAATAGTTTAAATCCAATTTTACCCTTCGGTGAGTTTTTAGTATAGAATATTAAAGGAATCTTTTGTCGTTTTTTCGTACGAGGTACTTTTTGACTTTTCCAACAAAAGTACGAAGAATGTTTTTTCTAACTTATACGGCATGAATGGATTTCTAAAACATTATTTCCAAGAATCTTCCTTTACAAGTATTCAAGTTTATTTTTAATCAACTTCTTTCAGTTTATAATTGTACGACATGTTAAGAAAGGAAAAGTATTTTTGAAGCAGAAAGGATATTTTCCTCAAGAATAAAGTTCAAGTATTTTATCAAAATTATTTTACATCTAAGATAATAAAAGGGTTCTGTTTTTGTCCCTATTATTACATTGGTTTGATTATGTTGTGATGGAAATATTTTTATGAATTCCTTTATCTTATATGAATTTATTTATGATGTCATGATGTTTCAAGAATCCCATTTTTGTTAAATGTGTTATGCGATGATGTATGATTATGTGGCACACATAAGAAAAGATTAATTATAAGATGGTTGGGACCTATATCTCCCTCCAATACATTGGGTAAAGATTTTATATCTCATGAGATAGACATGGCTGGAATCGTAGGTTATACCGGTTCAGTGAAACAGGACTGAAACGATGGTTACTCGATTCAGAAAGGGACTTTGTCCACTAAGATAGTCTTGGCAATGAGTATTGACTAACAAGAAATGATTCTCTATGATTATGTGTGAATGCCACAATGTTTCATGTTTTATGTTATGATTATTGTGTTTACATTTCACTACCATGATTTATCCCATGTTATGAAATTATGCTCTCTTTTGCTGGTTATGATTTCCAAAATGTTATGTTCTTATGAATATGATGTGATTGATATTTATTTTGTTTACCCTTACTGAGCATTTGAGCTCACCCTTTTATGTTTTCTTTTCCCCAGGATATAAAGAAAGGTTTTAGGTAAAAAAAATGAAGATCTTTATGGGAGATGTTGAAGATGTTTCACCACGATTAGAATATTATAGTCCGAGTTTCCAAAGACACTAAACTATTACGGTCCTTGTGTGTGTGTTTTTGTAATGTACTAAGTATTCCGCAAAAGTAATGTAATGTCAATGTACGTCAAGCTTAGGGTCTCTACAAACTATATCTTCCTTGGGTAATCTATTTGATTGGAGAGTGCCCAATGGTTTAGTTATAGAAAGTAAGTGTAACCTTGTTTGATGTTGTTGTTCATTTCGGTGAATTTCTTGAGTCTTGTTCGGATAGTGTTTAAGGAGTTTTATATTGGGATAATGGTTGATTGTGATTGCTCATATCAAGAATGTGGTGTTTGTTTTAGTTGTGAGAGTAATCCTTCATTAATTGAGAAATGGAGCTGTTTTGGCCTTTGGGGGTGAAACTAGACAAGGGAGTGCCTCTTGGTTTCTCAGTTGGGTTTGGTTGTTACTTTGGCCTTGATGTGTCTTTTCAAGGCGGAATGTTTTCATGGTGTGGAGAATAATAACATACATGACTTATTTTAAAGTTAAATTCCATTTAATTTCATTCATGCTTTGTTTTATGGTTTTCCCAAGATTTTATATTGGAAAGGATGAGTTTTCATGAATTGGGCCAAATCGTGAGCCCAATTCTAGATTTAAAATTAAATTTTTTTTCCTTTATAACTCCTTCATTTTTAAAAATTGTCATCCATTCTAATTCCTAGTTGTCATTCCCTGACCGATTAACACCACCATATTAATTTGTACTATTTAGGAATCCATAATCATGGTGCATATGGGTTTTTATTTAAGGGATTGGGCCTGCCAGAAAGCCCATTCTCTGCATTAAAAATATATTTTAATTTTTTAATAAATCCTTCAATATTTTTGATTTTTTGTTGATTTCAACTCTCACCCGAGCCCATTTACATAAGGTGCGCCCCCATTCCCTCCTCCCACAATTTGGAGCTCAATAGTGTCGCAAAATTGGTCGAAACTTCTCTGGATTTTAGAAAATCTCCCAGATTTGGAGAGGTAAATTAATCCATTCATAACTTCTTCTATTTTAACTCATTTCCCCCCATAACAGTTCATACATGATCTCTTATTCCTTGTCCGAACCTCCCATGAATGGGTGGATGTTTTAAAATTCAGATACCGGTGGATTTTGGGTCGTTTACTTCAATATTGTATTAGGTAACTGTTTCTCTCTTCAATTACTCTCTTCTCCATAGGGGTTCCTCCCAATTTCATGAATTTATAGAATTTCCATAAGTTAGGGTTCGAACCTAGGGTTTTTTTATGTATTTTTGGTCAAATATTGCATTCTAGGGCTGGATTTATCTTCCTTGTGGTGTAGTGATGGTGCAATTGATGTTTCGCCCCAAGTTTTCATGGATTCGACACTTTCAGTAGGTGGTTCCGTGTGCAAACAATTATAAATGAGTTATCTTGTAGTATTTATTCTCTTTTCATATTCATCATATGTTAGGTGGGCTGTGAAAACTGTTTATTATTAATTTGGATAAGTTTTTAATAATATAGTTGCATTTTAACTTGAAATAGGGTGTTTTCATGTGTAACTCATGGGGTATTATTTGGGTGTTTATTATAAAATATCAAATTGGTTTAATAAATATTTTTGGCCTTCCAATTCTGGTTTGGTAATGAATTACTGTCACATGGGCCTAAAAAGAGTGTTTTTGAATAGTTTTATCTGAAAAAAATTGTTATACTTCTTGAGAGTATTTTATGAAAATGTGTGTTTTCATTTGGATCATTTGAAGTATTATTCAAGGTGATTTTATAAAACATAAAAGTGGTTTTATAAATATCTCTATGGCTTCCAATTATGTTTAGAGAGAAATTGGTATGGTTTTTGGTCTTAAATTGGGGTTTTGAAATGAGTTTTGTGTGAAAGATATATTTACAACACTTGGGTTCTTTTTATGAAAATTAAAAATGGTTTAGTTGGTTAAAAAAAGTGGTAAAATGGTGAGTATGTACTGTTTGGTATGTGGGTTCACCTATTATGGGGTTTTTAAAGGTGAAGTGATGATTTAAGCTGTCAAAAATGTTTAGAATGTTTTACAAATTTCTGAAATGTTTTATTAAATTGTAATGTTGGAGCGAAACTTGTTTGTGGGCTGTTTTGTGTAGGTTTGATGATAAAATGATTTTGAAGGTAAAAATTTTATTATGTATCATGTGAGTGGGATTTTATGAGAGTTTTAATATATTTTAACGGTTTTATAAAACAAATTTATGGATTTTTGGAACTGTTAAAGAAATGTCAAATGTGTTGTGGGCTATTTTGGTCTGAGTCGGATTTCAAAATCAATTTGAATGAAAAGTGGACTTTTGTGACTTCTGTTGTATACATGTGGGATTCTTGGTGAATTTATGATATTAAAATGATATTTTTATTTGAATATTATATTCATTGACTTGTTGAACTTGTTTGAGAACAAAGGGAAAACCTGGGTATCTATGTGGGTGGACGTGTACTAGTATTCAAGTGAATCTGTCGGGTTTGGCCTCAGTTTCACATAGTAATATTGACAGTACCAACACTAACTAAAATATGATGATGTTGATTGGGGAACACTAGGGTATGGTTATGTTCCCTACTAGTGGATCGTGCATGTGAACAGATATTTTTGATGCTTACTCACACTAAGATACGAGGTACCTGGGACCCACAACTACATAGTTTCTAGGGTTATTTCCCTTTACTTGTGCTCACTGGAAATTTTGTGCTAATCGTCGACATACGGTATTAGAAGATGGAAAATTCAGTATCTATGGTATTTATTTTAAACGTTTTTATTCTTTAAATTAGACCACCAGCAAACTGTTTTTATTTAATGTTGCATCTTTTAGAAATTGTAACTAGAATTTCATGTTTTTGAAAACTTGCATGCTTTTCATCTTTAAATGTTTATCACATGGAATCTCTTAGTTGGGGTATCCTACTGGGAATTGTATCACACCCTACTTACACCATTGGGTGTATGTTGACTTGGTTATTTTTGTTGTCGCAGGTTGGGTAATGTTTTTGGTGCTAGTGGTTCGGGTTTCTTGCAGGTCCTTGGTGGTGAAGTCTTGTGGGGATGGCTTGAGGGAGGTGCCTCTTGCCATGTGAAGTTTCTTGGGCTGTCTTTATTTGGTTTTGTAAATTTATAATTGTATATAAACATAGTTTTAAAATATTTAATTCAGTTCTGATTCTTTGTAAAAGACTCTTTTAGTTGAAAATCCATATTTGTTTTATTGAGTTTTTTTTGTTTAATGTTTATAAAATCGGGTAAATAGTTCCCAATTATGAATATATTATACCCAGGAACTTGTGATAGCCCATGGGTATCGGGAACGCCCTTCGGTCCTTGGAACAAGCAGGGTTTGGTGCTGATTTGATGGTTTCCATATCCGGTTCGTGACATGTACAAATTTTAAGGATTTCATCTAATGGGATAAACTATAGAGGGATATGATAGTTTTTGAATCCCAATGCTTAGTATTCTAGTATGTTAGGAGGAATGAAAAAAGTATAAGGGGTGTTTTCATCCATTAACCATATCAGAATGGTAATGGGAGAATTTCATTTTTCATTTTTTCCTCAGTATCCCCATAACCTCAAAAGTGTTAAATGCTATATGGTTGGTAGTATATTACCTTACTATGTTAGTGAACTTAATTTAGTTTAGATAATACGTCTCTCTAGTTAATATTTTCAAAATATGCATTGATGAAGTGGTTTGATTTCATGTTGTACCAAATTTTATTATATCTGATCATGATCCAAGGGTTATATCAATGTTCTCAAAAATCCATCTATAAGAACATGATACAAAATTTAGTTTCATCCCTGCTTATTATCTTCCCACTAATGTTTTGTGCGATAAAATAATTAAAACCCTTTATGATATATTGATAATTTTTTTATTTATTTATAAGGTGGTTGAGATCAAAAAAATTATCTAGATGTGTTTTATTAATAAAATTCCATTCAAACATGAAATCCGATGGATACTTTGGAATACCGATATGGGATAAAATATAAATATCCCACCTGATGGAATGATGTTGGAGAAAGAAAAATTATGGGACCTAAGAGAGTTGATGAAAAAAATAGATGATTAGAATCATTCAACATAATATCAAGAATACATAATATCTTAATAAAATTTATGATAATAATTATAATTATGACATAGAATATTAAGTTGGTGAGAAGGTGTTTCTCCAAAATTTCTCTATTGAAGAAGGTTATATGGTTTTTGAAGAATGTTAAGCTAAGTTCTATTTATATATATCCCACTCAGAATCATGATTGTATTAGAATGATAGACTATCTTTTAGAACATTCTCCTAATATATATCATGTGGATTATGTTTTCTGTGGATCACTCCTATGTAAGTACATAATTAACCCATCAGGTGCGTTGAATTTATAACTCATATCTCTAGAATAGGATCGTTCATATTTGGAAGAAAAAATTGATATTATGGATCATACAAAGAATTTTCATTGAAACAATATCACTCATTCAGTAAGTGTTTTTTTTGTGAAATAAACATTTATAAAAAGATATGTGGGATCATGAGTATTATATGAGATTGAATTAACTTAAAGTTTTTCTATCAAAATGATGCATTTTGTGGGAGAAATTAATTTAAATGGGGGTAGAATATAACATCTAGAGTTCTTATTCCGATGTTATTGAATAAATTAATTTTATTTTTCAAATTTCATTGCATTATAAACTATGAAAAACATTGTTTATATACTATACGATGTTAATCATGGATTTCAAGCAACACATGCTTGGGTTGGGTTACATTCAATAGTATGTTCATATTGAACAACATTTACATATTATTATTAAAAAATGATATAATTAAATCATAGATATAAAACATATTAATTTGAATTGTAATGAATAATTTTGAAATATAATTTATAATTTCATAATATAAATAAATCATTTTGATATTGAGATATTATTTTTTTGTAATGCCATTATTTGTCTGAAAATATTATTTTGTTAAAAAGAACTATTGTTTTTCCCTTTTGTAAACACTAATAAAATTAATTTTAAATATATTTCCACATTGATGTTATAAGAAAATACATCTTTTATTTACATTTTCAAAATTATCTTAGGCTGAATTTTATGGATATTTCTGAAAAAACATCATTTTTGAATTAATAGTAAAAATACATAATTTTAATTCAAAATATTTCTTTTCATCAAAATGAATTATGTAGTAATAATATAATATAATTTAGGTACTTAAGTCCAAAGGTATATTTTTTTAATTCATCCAATTTATGTTATTCGAAAAAAATTCAATAATACTTGATATCCAATCATTCAAAATGTTTATTTTTTTAAGGTCCTATTTTAATGACCCGTCTACAGGATTTGTTTTAAATTAAAATCTACAGATTATCAGATTATAATTTATAAAATTTTATTAATTATTTCGTATATGAATAATTTATATTCTCTAATATTGTGAAAAAAAAATTACCAAAGAAATAATAGAATTCTTTTCAAAACATTATAGTGATTGAGAGAAAAATTAGCATATAATTGAATAAACCTTAATTATATATCCCAAAATGTAATATGAACTTTAAAAAAACATTATATTTCATTATTTTCACCATATCCTCCCATTTATCAAATTAGGATCATTATTGTAAGCATTTTTCATAGGAAAATTGTCCATAGAATTCCGTTTTAAAAAAATTAAAAGAATGCCACTCCTCATCTTCTATATAAAAGAACTCACCCCTATAAATTATTCAGACATCTCAAGCCACATAGATTGTAAAAAATATGAAAAAAAATCCTCCCAAAATATCATAAATAATCATATAATTCTCTTTTTGGGAATATATCAATACAAGGAAGCCATTTGTTTGCAATCCTAATGCAGTTACCCAAAGAATAAGATATATCCTTCCTCCCACAGTTGTGTTTTATTTTCACTCTCTACCACATCAATTATTATTAAATTGATATGTAATAAAATATTGTTCCATTAGATAATGTTATTATTTATTATATATTTTCTACATACAATTGCACTAATTCCCATCTAATCGGTAACAAACATATCTTTCTGGTTTACGACGAACTACCGCCTCACAAAACAATGTTATTCATTTTTTTCATTTATAACCCTTATGGTTAGAAATTATGGTCGAAAATATATTTTTATACTACATATATGATGTATAAGATGTGTTATGTTTCATTAATTTTTATATAATACCAAACATCAATCATTCCATTCTATTTAAATGTGATAATTTCGTTTGGGGATGTGTTGATTAACATTTCCTCAAAGTGATGTGGCTCATTCAGACTCTACATAGAATGTATTAAGTATTAATTTAATAAAATTATATGGTATATATGACCAAATAATTATATTACAGTTATTATATATAAATATATATATATCATTTATGTTGTTTCTTTCACTATGATAATTAGACTGAAACAATGATCTTACAAACCTAAATCATATATTCTCGATGAATGGTGTATTCCATTACGGATTTCTAAAATTATATATTTTATTTAAAATAAATATATAGAGAATATAAAAGTTATTTATATCATATTTCACATTATATTCATCATGATATTAATGATAGGATAGAATATATAACAAATTATGATAGAAGTAAACAAAATGAAATTAATATCATTCAAAACGTATTCTTAACTTGGAAATGTTGATAAGTGGATAAGATAATGTCATATATGTTTATATATATATGAATATTGACCTATGATTGATTAATAATAATATTATATTTATTATACACATGGTCTGAAGGAGTAATACCTGATCCAAGACATAATGTGTTGGTATTTCTTGTATTACTTTTATTTTGAAAAAATCTATGGATTATTCAGAACTCATTAATTTTTTGTTGGGTACATACTGCCCATAATAATAGTTTATTAATATTATAATTGATTTTATGGGAATTTACATATCCATTTTAAGAGGTATCATTCATGGGTATTATTTTTCAAATGTTGTAGAATATATAAATTAGTTTGTCTCAAATTAACATCGCTGAGACACAGGCCATGAATTTTGAACACCATGTCATAAAAAATATTTTCAAAAAGATGTTCATAAAGATGATCACTTAATATTGTTCTCAATGGAAATAAATATTAATGGTTTTTATTATTTTTTCAAATAATCATATTTATATTTTCAAAATTATTAAAAGAAATTGTTTTCAAAAGGTTTTCATGATGTCATTTTCGTTTTTCTAATTGTTTTCAATGAAATTGTTTTCAAAACATTATCAATATTTCAATATATGTTTTCAAAGTGTTTTCAATTAAAATAGTTTTCCAAATTTTTTATTTTATAAAAATAATTTCTTATAAAATAAAAAATAATATGATCATGGAATTGTTTTAAATTTTAATCTAAAATTATTTAGCAACTAAGATAAAATAAGTAGATGTTCTCATTCATTTATAGGGAAATGATCAAAGGTTAAATAATTATTATTTCAATAAATGTTTCACTTTTAATGACATTATATATATGAATCCCAATTTTTTAATGGGTTATATGTTTATGAAACCCATTTCATTTGATGGGTTACACTTTGATGAAATTATTATCAAACTAGACATTTTCTATATATTAAAAAATGATCACACGTTTGTGGCACTGGTTTAATTAGGTGTGATATGGTATGAATTTTTATGAATTTTTGTAAAATTCATTTATTAGTTCATTATTAGATATATGGGACCTATATATCCATCTAATGCTTTGGATAAATATTTATATCTCATCATAAAATTACTGGATTAAAGTTAAAAAACAAGATCCACTATAGGAAGTTTGGGAATCCTAATTCTCCATGGGGTGATAGGGAATCTGGATCTACTATCTGATGATGGGGAAACCTGATCCATAATGGGAATATTTGGAACCTCAAGCCACTTTGGGAATATGGGGAACCCAAATCCCATACAACAAATGGACTACAAATGATAATGGTGGTGTTTCCCACCCAGTTGGTGTAGTCCCCATGATGTTCCCTATAATGTTTTAGAAATATTCCATGACATATAAAGAATGATATTACATGTTTATTTTTCTTTTAAAGTTCATTGTCTGATTCCTTTGTAAATCGTTAATGTATATCCCTTTTTATACCCTTACAATTAATATCATATGAAATTATAATATTTATTATATGATTTGTGGTTATGATCATTGATATGAATGGTATTCTCTTCAAATGACACAATCGTTTTAGTATACCCTCATGATCATATATATGCTTACCCATATCCATTTTTACCCTTATGAAGTACATGAGATCACTACTTTTTAATTTAATATACCACATGATATAAATATAGGGATTACATATTTTTTTTTCTAAGAAGGGTGATAGTCATGATAAACATATTAGAAGATAATATTATTCAATTATGAACAAGTATTTAAATTTTTATGTTTCCAAATACATACGAATAATTTCTTCTTTTAGTGTCTTGTTTTATAATGTTTTATGTATTCTACAAAAATGTTGTAATTTTAATTTTATGAAATTAGAGGTTATATATATGGTGGAAAAGAAATTTTTTAGACAGGAAACCATCCATTTACCGCCTCATTAATGAGCAACACAGTTAAGAATCATGACATTCCAAACTGTGCACCAACCATATTGTGTTTACTACTAAATAACACACCCTTCTTGGTTAGATATCATGTTATTAAAAACTGTTCAACTAAAGAAATCATTGAAACTTGCTATGTGTCACTAAGGGTGTGGGATTGGCACACAGTTTGGGATAATCATGTCAACCCCATGTGACACCTTTGAAAAAAGTTTCACAACACCTTTATGGACATTCTTCTCAATGATCATGCATTAATAATGTTTTGTAACTCTTCCTACTACACTGCCATATGATGAATGGACTCTTCTGTGGGACACACTGTATCCTAATAACCCCATTGTGTAATCAAATCATATTAAACATGAGTCTCAAATCCAATGTTCCATCGAAATGCAACCAAATCCATTTAAAACGCCATGAAACTCAAAAATCAAACAATAAAATCAATTTGAACTGTTTATATAGGTGAAAACAAGTCGTGATGATCCTTTAATGATTTGGAACATCTATAAAATGGGAAATGATCAAATAATTTTAGAAGCTATTACCACTAAAAAAATCATACATTACATTCTCCTAATTTTAGAAATTATATTCCACTTGAAGCCTTGAGGAAAAGAGGAAAAATTAACAAACATAATTAGTTTTATAAGATCACTAACATGGTGAATTTAATCTATAATTCCAATAACACATTCAAAATAAACATTAAACACATGATTCGGAAGCCATTGAAACTCAATCCCACACTCCAATATTTATTGAATAACTAGGAAAACACTTAATAGTGATCATCTATATCGAGAAAGTGTCACAATTTCATCTTTTTAAATGAGAATTAAATTGTTCTTCACACCATAGGTCATAACATTGAATAAAAAAACATGAGTCATGATACTTGAGCCATCAAATATTCACACCAATGAGCATCCATGTCTTTCTAGCGATGCTCTCAGTATGTTTCTCAAGATGATACAATCGATTAAGTATGAGGATAAAACTGAATATAACAATACCATATCAACATTCAAATATGATTAACCATGTAGAAATATGGTCCCTTTAGAATCTATTGATAATCCAAAGTAATAATTTCCAAAAAAAACCCTATTGAACCAACAACATGAATGGAATGTTTAAAAAATTAGCTTAAAGATCCTTTCAAATTACCCTCAGTCGAACCCTCTCTAGTTGTATATTCTCAAAACCAATCATATTTTATGGCCAATTTTTTTTAAAATATATATCACAATGCATCTTAGTGGAAGAATCTTGAGATTACATTCAGTAGATGCACTGAAGCATGTGACTGACATAAAATGGTGTGTCTTAACTGAATCAACCAAAGTTCATTTATCAAGAGACATAAATGATTCAGGAAGACCATTCAAGGATAGGTCCGAACGTCCACTACAAATCACTCATAGTTGGAACCATCAAATTTAATTATTGGAATCCACACCATAAGTCTTCCTTTAAAAATTCCATTAAGTGATGACCTAAGGTTTCCATCCCATAAATAGTAGGTTATTTTTTTTTCTTATGTCATCATATAACCAATTCTATCTCAATGTAATTAGGATGTAGTCAAGATAGGGTCCATGCTCATCACTAAACCATATGTACAAAATAGAATCAATGAAGGAGTATATTTCTCTTTTATATCCATTATTACATTGAATCCTTATATAATGGCCTTATCCATCACATGAATCTACATCATCCACAATGGATATCTAAGACCAACATTGGATAAACTTATCATACATCCCAATTAAAATTCACTATATCCTTTTATATAATCCAAAAGTAATTTATGCATGCTTTGGGTCATTATCCCTGAAATAATCACGAATAAACCATTACTAATAAGAACATACCCATTTAGACACTAACTAGTTATCCAAATGCTACCCCATGTAGCTTGAGAATACCAATTTATCCTTACACTATAGGTTTACACCCTCGTATCACCTAGATATAGACTTGAATCACACCCCCCAAGTGTCTTCAATTAATATGTTCATGATGAACATGATACTTTGTACAATTGTATTTTTTAGAAGGAGAACTATTAGAAATCATTTTAAAAACATGAATTCATAAGTGTAATTTGGTAATTATTCCCATTGTGACAATTTTTGAATGGAATCATATTATTATATTCTCTCTACTTGGAAGTAAACCCTTATAATGAAAACATTAATGCTCCCCACCATATAAGTTTCATTGTAATCAAGTTACTGAGAACAAAAAACACCTAAAAACACATTTTCCCACCCCCAAGGAACCTAGATCCTGGATGAGGACAAATCAATTTATCATTTATAATACAAAAAACATTAATCCCTACCACTCATAAGAATTATATATTCAATTAATATTTATGATGTACACATGATAATAACATAATTTCAACCCCATATGTATTGCACGCTTATTTCAAAGAATCCAATACTTATCTAGATCAGCCATAAAAATATTCCTGATCCTAATAAAAATGAAATCTTGAAACATACGGTGATACAAATATTGGTTACCTATTAAAATGTGTGATTCTATTAATGATCTTATAATTCACAGTTTACCCCATTTCATAGATTAAAATATAAATATACTTAAATGATCCACAATATTTCAACCAATTAGATGGGTAACCATTTTGATTAAGTCTTTAAGTGACGTTGTCAAAAAAATAATTTTCAATAAAATGTGTAAATTTTAAACTAATATTCACTACATAAATCAACTCACACTATTGTGATAGAAAATAGCACAACTGGAACTCCACATTCTATATATGTGATATACCACTAATAGAGGAGGACGTTCACACAACCAATGAAGTAGTCGATATTTTGAAGGAATTTCTACCATATTGAACTGGTGATTTAAATTATGCTTGTGTGTATAGCAAGGAATAAAATGAATAACAATCACACATTCACTTAGGGTTTCAACTTAATGATAAGGGACATATTTAGTATTAATGACACCTACCTTGAAGATCTCACATGAATACTAAATGTACGAATTTATTAATGCATTATGGTTTAAAGACAATACCATAATCCAGATAGATCAATAGGTACATAGAGAATTGACCCTAATTAACGTCACACCTGAAAGTATCACTATGTATTACATCCTAACCTCTAGCTTCACTCATCCTAGAATGAAGTCGACAAGATTCTATGGAAGATTTTGAAATTTATTCTCTTAAGATACATTAACATTGAACCATAAAGCGGCGTTCTTTTTAAAACACCTATAATAATCTCACTTTTGAGGCACAAAAATGATACTCATAAAAAAATAATTTAACCTAATAGAAAAATCGATCTCATGTAAGTGTTTTAAAAAAGAAATATATAAATAATTTTTTTAGCCAACTTCATGAAACATTAGGAAAAATATCTCACAATTCACACTTTTATTCATGAATTTATCTAATTGATTCACAACTACATTAATTATAATAAATTTAAATTTTTAACCTATAGAAGAAAAATTTATTATTTTTTAATATGAATTTTAGTGAACTAAAGATTCAAAATTATAAATCACAAAAATAATAAACAAGGTGTTAATTAATTAAAGTTTAATTCCATGTAAGATTCCACATTATAAATAGCTTCAGTAACATTAAATAGCCATTACAGTTTTCATAATTACACCACCATGTGGTTATGTAACAAAGAATGAAACAGGGTAAGGTGACATACATGGGTCCCATTAATTCATTCACGATTTTTAAAACACCCTTTAGAGTGTTAAGATAAAAAATATCATATAAAGAGCAACCTACTTATATTCATTCAAATTTTACTCATATAATAATTCCCTGAAAAACCTACGAGGATTAACTTGTTCATTTCATAATCCATGTCTATTGGTAATCATGCTAATATATAACCATGTAAGCGCTTTAAATTTGAATAACATATAACATGATTAACTAATATTGAGAGGTACCAATTTAATGTTTTCAAATGAAATTTTATATCATTATTATTTATGGTCACACCCAGGTTAATTCATTAACCAAACATTTATTTTTAAAAATTCATAATCTTATACTATATAGAGTATTCTAGATATATGGAAAACAATTTTCTGAACCATACACCTTATATATTAGACCATTTCATCCAATTTAATTATAACCATTTTACTACAATTGATATTCAATATGTACAAATATAGAATAATAATATAATATGGTTTGATTATAAGGGTCTCCTTTCTAAAATTTTTATCAGGGCAATGCTCCTTATAAATTCATATTCTAGATACCATTTATTTTGTAACATTAATGTTTCACACATGATGAAATAGTTCATGAATCTAAAGTATAAAATTTGGTTCATTAAATAGATTCTCACTATCAACCAATGATGGAAAACAATGTTTAGGATTCTGCTAGGATTTTATTTAATAAAACATATTTTTGGATTATCATGAGTCAAGGTATTACAATTTGTAACTATGGTTAAAAAATCCTTCAATGTTTCCTCTCAGTATGTTTTGGGTGAGATTGTGCTTGTTGAAAATTCTAGATTACCATGAATGAGTATGGTTGATGTTTTTCGAAGATATGTTTCTAAGGTGGCGTATTTTCATAGTGTTTCCCAAATTTATGGACTTCAAAATAATTAATTTGTGTGAAGAAAATTTAAGTAAATGATCAATGTTACAGAATCATCAAACTAGGGATATGGACTACGTACCCTATCGGGGAAGGGATTACGACCGTGTACCAGGCAGTGGGAATGGTATGTGGGAGATGTCTATGAAATCTAAAATGGTTTGTAGTAGAAGGAGGTTTGGTACGCAGATGGATTGTCATTGGCAGGGGAGATCAACTGCATAAGAGAAAAGGAAGTATGCATACCACATTTAATAAATGGTATGCAGATGGGTTTTGGTTCACGACATTAGGATTGGTCAGTTGTGGGGGATATACCAAATAGATGATTTTGTAAATTATGGATTAATGTATTTTTCAGATAACATTTATTATATAAGGATTGATAATGCCACTTATTAGAGATAGATAAAATATTATCTGAGAAAACCTATTTGCACCGAGAATTCAGTGATGTCTGATGGAACTTCATGAGGGAGAATTCCCTGAAGGCTAAAGAGGTTCGCGTGGAAGGACATACACTATTGCTTATTTAAGTGTGTGGTAGACCACAAAGGAAAATTGTTCATTTAACAATAATCTGAAACATATATGGGAACTCTGGTATGCATAAGTAAAGTAAGTCCAGGAACCGATAATAATTCGCGAACAGAGGGTAGTTTGCAGAGGTTGTTAGTAAAGTCACAATGCAAATCCGTTATGCGATTTCGATGGTGAAGGAAGTCTGCGAAGAGAGGATCATTCACAGAAGTGCAATTTTTACATGGAGGAGGTGATATGTGTACTATACCTTGTATACAATACATAGGGGGAGTATTTTGTCTGTAAAACACTCATGCAAGCTTGAAAAATCTTCAAATATGTTTGCGGAAGTATTTTTCGGTACATAACAGTACCCCGGAAGGTGGAATTCATTCACGAGTGAAAAAGTGATATCAATAGCGAATGTACATAATGTTTAAGAAGTAGGAATTCGTAATAATCAAGGGACTTACATGTCCATAAACATTGTTTGATCTACACGTTTACAAACTATGAGTGGATTCCCTTTTTGAGGGTAGTGAGAGAAGAAAGTGGAAGACGGTGACCTTTTCCCTCATCAGTGATCTAGGGAAAATGAATAGGGATTGAACCTTGGGAATGTAATGAGAAGACCATAAATCTTGTAAAGGCAGTGATCTTGGGCAAAGAAAATCTAGCACAATATTTTACTGATTATTGGTATTGATCCTTTGGAAATTTGGTACATCAACACATATCAATTTTATTCTCTTTAGACTTAGCCCAGTGAGAGTGATCCAAGTAGAAATCAATGATTCATATGCATGATTTAACAATTTTTTAATAAATTGATATAGAAGGAAGATAGATTTTAGTTTTTTTAAGAATGAAACTGGATCAAAGGGGTAGATGTTCTAATTTGACATTCCTTTTTTCACCCCACCCCACCCCTAAGGGAATTTTTCCTTGTAGAACTCTTAATTTGTATTAGAGATAATGGTTGATTGTTATTTATTTTTTCATAGAATTATAAATGTATATGGTCAATTATAAATGAATCCTGATCAGATTGCCTATTTTTTAGTATAATTCTCTAAGATGTTTGACAAAGATAATGATGAAAATGATTAAATTATCCAAAATAATTATTCACAAAATGTGAAAGTTTTGAGAATTAATAAGATTAATTTCTTTAAAAAGATTAATATTCTTTAAAAATAAGATGAATTTTCAGAAGAATATAATGTTAAAGAGTTAGAGGACTGCAAGGATCATAATGTAGATGATGTGGTGGTAGTTCTTAGAAATTATTTAACAAGATAAGAATGTTAAAATAAAGAAGGTAAAATTGATGGAATAGTTGATCTATAAGAATAATTAGATGCTTCCCTTGAAGAGGTAGATATTTTGAGATCCAAAACAATTAAAGATAACAAATTTGTTAATGATTACAAATTATATGTGTTGTACCGTGTAGAAGAGAATTCTGAAATGAATATAGAAATTGAAAATAAGAGGTATTCATTTCCAAAAACCTCAAGAAATATGAATGAGTAGAAACACAAAATTGATGAAAAGAAAATTGGAATTGATAGTTTGACTAAAACTAGAAATGATAAAATCAAATATATTGAACAAATTGAATAATAAGTCTTCGATATATGATGACCCACTCAAGATTAGGAGAACCTGTTATCTATTAGTTCAACATCAAGAACGATGATCATACAGGAAATAGAAAGGATGTGATTTGAGTAATGTGATCCATCATAATGGAAGAAACAATCAATTCTGAATGATAAGGCTAGTTCGGAGATTGATCTATAATAGAAAGTACTTATGGTTCATTTGAGACCACAAGAACCCACTCCAATATTAGAGATTGATTTGGGTATGAAGCATAATAAAATGATTTATAGAACCCAAGCTAGATCTATTGGATCACCATTATTACAGAGGAATGTACGTCACATAATATGTTATTGTTGTGGTAATATGGGATACTTTCAAAATGTATGTTCCATAGCAACCTGGTACTAAAGGAAACAACACCAACATAAGTGGTTTTACAGAGCACAAAATTAAAGGTCATCATTTGTATGTCATTGTTTAAAGTATAATGTACTTGGACATGTGACAATATGTTGCACATCAAAAATGAAGAGGAACGTTCTAAGGTAGACTGATTTGGTTCATAAGAAATAGTAAAATATATCATCAGTAAATATGAAAATTTAAAATCGATTTGTAGCAGTGTAAGATGAAGATATTCTATCATATACTAGGGAAGATAAATATTATAATTCCATGTCATGTTTGAATTCAAAGACATGGGTAATGAAGAAAAGGACCGAGCATGCAGTGGTCACATAAAACGTGTTCAAGGCATCAGATCATATAGGGATATAGATCAATGATAGTGGATGCACTTTCTATATGAAAGGAAATAATGATCCTATGACCAGAATCATGTATGGAAAGGAATGTAATAGAAGATTTTGTAATGATTAGGGATAGAGAAATATTGGTTTAGAAAAATCCATGTTTGGAGGAATTGACATGGGATGAGCAGATGTCTTGGTTATTGAAGGGATTAGTCATAACTTTCTTTGGGTCAATCAATTGTGTGACTCAAGGAATTCCATAAGTTTTTCTATGAAATTATGTATCATCATGAAAATGTATGGTGCTATTTTTTTACAAGGAATGTTTAAAAAATGAATCTCTACCTCATGAGTGGTGAAGAATATATGTGATTTCTATCTATGGATGATTAAAACAAGTTATGGAATTTGCACATTTGACACATAATCCAGGAATCCTTAAAATATTTGGTGAAATATAATGATAATAAAAATCTCCCTATATTATGATAGGATCATACTCATATTTTTGATTCCTGACAACAAGGGAAGATCATTTTAAAGAAATATAATCCAAAGGAGAAAAAGTCAACAACATTTCTTAAGATGGTGCATATTGATGTGTGTGGGAAAACTTCTCTAAGGGATATTGATGGTAGGAGATGTTATGTTCTCATCATCAATGACTTCAGTAAACTTCCATAGGTTTCAATAATCACCCACAACTCTGGAGTGTTTTGTTTCATTACATGATATCGATGAGAATGTGAAAATATTCTTGGTCTGAAAATATATACAATTTAAATAGATAATGGAAAAAAGTTCCCAAATATCCAAGTGGAGGATTATCTTGAGAACATGTGATAAGGTATCAGTATTCAGAATTACAAACTCCCCTGCATAATGGAGTATTTGATAGAATAATTCAGATTTTGAACAGTATAGCTAAAACATTGATAATTGAGAAAGATATTCCAGATATGTTTTGGAAAGAGGAAGTGATAAAAAATGTCTACACATCAAATAGATGCATATTTTTCTAAAAGAATAGAATTCTGAAAATGAGATATGTTATATAAGGGATCCCTCATTGATATACATTCGAGTATTCAGATGTAACTATTTCATTTTAAATAAGGAGAGATATAGAATGTTTCAAACACGTGGAGATGAAGGGATATTTCATGGATACTGAAAGAAGGGAAAATCATATTAATGCTTCAACAATCAGAAAAGAAAAATATTTTAAAGTCATGATGTGACTATATTGGAGAATGGATAGAATCGTTATAAAATACATGATTAGACTCATGATGATAGTGATGAAGTGATGAGCGATTCAAGAGATGCTCTAGCTTAAGAGGTTGATTTAGAAGGATACTCGGGTGATGTGAATAAATCAGTGTGTACCTAGAGAGTAGGTAGAAGAGCTAAAATTGATAAGAAAAAAAAAATTTGTGATATAACACACTAGTGAAAACAAATAGAATGAAGACTCAGAAAAATAATCATACTTATCACAGGTGAAACCTAAAGTTTTTAATTAATCGCCCGATGATGAGAACTCAGTTCAATCAGTAAATAAAAATCTTCATAAAATTGAAATGAATAAAATATGATGCTTTTTTTGAGATGATTATACCATAATTACATATGTAAAAAATGGTTTTTTCACCACAAAATGAAGGATGATGGTGTTGTGATATGAAAAAAATCCCGACTTGTGTGTAATGGGTACTACTAGATAGAGGGTATTGATGTTGATGAGACATTGTCACTTGTTGCAAGGTTGGAGGAAATCAGATTATTATTTTCCATAATAGTACAATTAATGTTTAATGTTTTCTAGATGGTTGTTTTGTCATCATTTTTGAATGACTTTATGGAAGAAGGATACTACATTGAGAAACCAGATTGTTTTCCCATTCATGAAGATCAGTACAGAGTTCATCGGCTAAACAATTATTTATATGTATTAAGGAAAGAACCTTGAAAATAGTATTAATGGATTAATTAGATTCTAAAAAAATCAGTTTCCAACAAAGGGGGAGTTGATTACAATTTTTATTTGAACAATGATATTAGTAAAATGATGATGGTGCGGGTTTTTGTTGATGACATAATATTTGGTGGGCTAGATAAATCAAAATGTAAAAAGTTTTTTGAATTCATTAAAAGAGATATTGAAATGATGGTGCTTATTGATCTAGAATTTTTTCTTAGCTTACACGTGACACATGGAAGGAATGACACGTTTATTTATAAATTAAAATATGCCAAGAAGGTTCTAAGAATGTTTGGATGAGAAAATTACAAGTAGATAAAGACTCTAGTTACTACCCAGTTGAAACTGTCACATGATAATGAAGGAATGGAAGTTAATGCCAAAGAATACATGAAAATAATTGGATGTATATAGTATCTAATAGCGATAGGGAATAATATATTATTTTCTACACACCTAGAAGTGAGATATCCAAGAAATCCATAAGAGAGGCACGTGAATATAGTGAATGTAATACGTCAGTATATCAATGGAATAATTTAATTTGGTTAAATATATGATATGAAATTTAATCCATTAGCATTGAGATATAAATATGCAGATTGGGCCAATTCAGTAGATGAAAGGAAGTCAACATCTTGAAGTTCCATCTATCTTAGTGGAATGTGTATTTCATGGTTTATCACAAAACAAGATTTCATCTCATTGATCACCATATAAGTTGGGAACATTGCAATTACTCAAGAATGCACACAGTTACTATGGATGAAGAAACAACGTGATGTTATGGTGGAAGAAGAGATGTCTCCAATTTGAATCATTTGTGATAATTCAACTACAATAAATCCAGGAAAAAATCTTTTCCACCAGACAATGACAAAGATAATTGAAATAAATTATAATTTTTTTATGATGATGGTTGTATAAGGTATTGTTATGTTGGAGTATTTTCCAATAAAATAATATGTTACTGATATTATAACAATATCTTTACTGAAATAAGCATTTGAAAGGTATCGACTGGCTCTGGGAGTCAAGTTGACTTCCTACACTCAAAAAAGGTTGAATTCAGGACCTACCCCTCTCCTAATGGTATGATTTGTTTTTCCCTAATGTTTTGATATGTGTTATTTACCCATTTGCAGTCAACAATGAAGTTGCCTTCAGAATCGTTGATGAAGGGGGAGAAAGAGGGACTATATCAAGGGGAGAAAATGCACAGGGAGTTTTTGTTAGGTGGAGTAGTGAGATGGGGGGAGATGAAGTTGATTTAAAGCTATTTAGAAGAAATGAAACATAGTGGGATTATTTAATCGTATCATTCAAGAAGTGATTGATCAAATATTAAATATCACGATATCTAAGGTTCAAGATGAAATCTATTGCATTAACAATGTATCAAAATAAGACGAACTATTAAGAGAAGAGTTTCCAACAAACCCAAAGTGGAGATTGTCGGGAAAAAATCTCTCAATGTGTCATCTCGGTTGTCATGGGAGTTATTGTGTTTGTTGAAAATTTTATATGACTGTAAATAGGTATAGTTGATGGTTGTCGAAGAGAGTTTTTTATGGTTTTACTGTTTCCCAGTGTTTTCCAAATTTTTGGGCCACAAATAAATTATTTTGTATGACTTCCAACGAATGAAATAGGAAAAAGAATATAAAAGTGGTGCATGGGACATTGACTACATACCATGTCTAAGAAGGGTTTGAAGTCATGTACCATGCAGTAGGAACGACATGCGGGGGAGGTTTGTTAATCCTAAAATGGTTTACGGAGGAAGGATGTGTGGTATGCAGATGTCTTGTCATTTGGTGGAGGAGGTCGATCATGTAGTAGAAAAGGAATTACGTAGACAGTTGGGGGAAAATTGTTTGTGGAAGGGTTGTGGTTCATGATAGGAGGATCAATATGCGGTGGAGGCTATACCAAATAAAAAATTTGGTAAATCATGCATTACCAGATTTTGCAGATATCATTAACTATATAGGTAGTGCTAATCCCACTGATTAGAGATAGATAAAATATAACTAGAGAACTCATATTTTTTCTAGGTATTTGGAAAAGCCCTCAGGGTATTTGTGAGGGAGAATTCTGTGAAGGTATAAGTTGTTTGAATGGAATGAACACCACTGATGGTTTTTTGCGGGGTGTTGTAGACCTCAAAGATATAAATTTCTCATAATAAAAATGCATCACACATAGGGGATCTCCGGTACAATGAAGTAAAGGTAGCATTTGAATAGAGAAATGTTCGCAGATATTGGGTGGTTGGAAGAGGAGTTTTGCAGAGTCGGTACATAGAGGTAGTATGTGATAGCGAAGGTGGTGGCAATCATTGAATTGAGGATAGTTCATGGAAGCAACAATTGTACGACAAGGAGGTGATATTTGTACAATACCTAGCACTCAGTATGTTTGAGGAGTAGGTGGTTTTCACAACAGTGAAGGAAGCTTGAAAAGGATTAAAATCAGTTTTCAAATTTATTTTCAGATAAAAAATATTACTCGGGAAGGTAGAAATCATCTATGGGTGAAAGGGGGACTTCAATAGAGTATATACTGAAAGTAGACGAGGCTTGAATTCCAGAAAACGAAGGGATATTCATGTCTATAAACAGTGTTTGACCTACAAGTCTATAAACAGTGAGTGGATTCCTTTTTGAGAGAAGTGATTGAAGTAATAGGAAGATAGTGACCCTTTCCACTGACAATGATCCAGAGAAAGAGTTATAGGGAGTGAGTTTTTGGAATATAGTGATAAGACCCTAAATCTTATAAAGGTAGTGATCCTAGTCATAGAAGATGTAGCCCAAACATTGTACTCATATTTTTCAGTGATCCTTATTGAATTTGGTAAATTGGCACATAGTTGTATTCCCCTTGGACTTTTTCCAGTGATGGTGAGCCATGTGAAAATCGTTTTGTCATTTTCATGGTTTTATATATATTCATAAATTCCTATAGAAGGAAGTGATATATGAGTTTTGTTTAACAAAAAAACATGATCCTAAGGTTTATAAGTTTTAATCTTTCATACCCTAAATCATGCCCCTATCATGGTATTCAACATTTTTGGAGATACCAATTACTATTGGAAAATCACAAAAGAAATCAACTTATCACTGTGCCCCACAAAACAATGTATACGATAAAATATGAAGTGTTTAAAACAAGAAATTTTTAAAAATCCCTTAACAGGTACCAAGTTAAGAATGATAAACTATTAGAAAAGGAACATTTTCACATTTATTTAGTAGTCTATAATTCATCCCAGAAGTAATGGAATATGTATTGCATGTGAATTTCTATGTGCCTAGAAGGATTCATGAATTCACGTCACTATTCATTCCATACTGGGCCAACAGTTAAGAATATATAAAATGAATAAATATATAAAAAATGAAGCACAACAGTCACATGGTTGAATTATTAATCCACAATAATATTGAACAATAGTCCCATTCATTGGCCACTTGATCCTTCCATCATACATTGGTTAACCTTACTCAGAAATAAGATATTTATCATGTTCTGAAACATTCCAAGACATCTTCTGAAATCATAAATATTATAAAAAGGAAAATTTATTTTATTCCATTTTTATAATCCTTACATAGATTACAATCAAACGGTTCTCCATGTTGGATTGATACATGCCTCAAGCACACCTTCTTATATGCAATAGGCTGGTGACTAGTAGTGATATTGTAATATTGGTACAATGGGTATACTATAAACACTTTATTAGTATTAATAATAGTTGATGCAATAAAAAAGAGACATTATTATATAATCACTATTCATGTAATAGTAAAATATTTGATGAGTCATGAATAAACAAGTTATAACATAAATATTTGTAGATAAAAGGTTTAAAACATGAAGGATGAGTAACAAAAGAAATTGGTAAAAAATTAATTATTTCTATTTTTAATAAAATCATGACCACTAACTAAATCCTTCTATCATTCATATAATCCAAGCATGAGAGTGTAATAGCAAAAATCAAAATCCAATAACATGATCTTACAAACATGAGGAATTCTCAGGTACCCTATTTTAATTGCGGCCCATATTGGTTGTGAGATATAATCAGTAGTCCACCACCAAGAGTGTATATTGAATAATCTAGTACGTTTATTTAAAATAAATCAGTTTTTAGGTATATTGAATTTAAATAAGTGTAGTAATAAAAATTGCAGACCAGTTGACTATATGTTCCATAAGGTCACCCTTTGAACAATACATTCTTCAGCCTTATTGAATATAACACTATGAAAGTCACATTTTATATGTATTTATGTATTTATATATATTCTCTATACATATAAAATAATAAAAAGAAATATATTTAAATATATCATACAATCTAGGGCCAAATGTAAAACTCGGTAATCCTTATATATTCATAAGAGTGTTATACTCTATAAGGGATTTCACTGCCATAATAACTCAAATAATAAAAAGAAATTCCCTTAAAATAATCTCATATTATATTGGATAATGTTAATATAAATTATTATAACTAATGGGAGGTAATCCTCGCATCTAAATATGGTTTACAAAAGTCATTTCATTAATCTTTCTCATAGATGTGACCACCATGCTCGAATCTGAAATGAGGGGATGTGAGTCACCATTCCCAATAGCCCATGTGATGTGTGATTCCGTTACCCACATATGAAACCTATGGGTGTGGGACTCCATACTCAACTACCCTATCCAAGATACATCCTATCACAAAAACCAATTAGGTAATTTTTTTTCCTCTGCACTATTAAAACAGTGTCCTATCATGAGACACCCACTATCACTTATTATATAGTCAGCCCTTATTAGTATAATACTTTTAAAATTTAATATACAAGCCAAAATACCATTCATTCCATAATCATTTCCTTTTATAAAAATATGACACATTATTAATATGTCAAAATATATCTTTCATGTTTAAAATTCTAAAAGATCGAAGGAAAATACACTTGATAAAAATAAAAAACACACTTCTACAATCAAATCATATTTTGATTTATAAGACAGTGCACCATACTAGTGGGTTTAAATAGAAAAAATATATTTCAAGAAACATTTCATTCAAAATAATTGAACCATTTAATTTATAATTCAATAACTAGACTCACCCTAGAAGGTGATATATTTAAGGAATGAATTTCAATCATCATAACTAAAACGAACAACCTAAAATGTGGTTAGATTAATAAGAGGATGGAAACTAAAATATGTGAGTAATAGTGTTGAAAACCCGCTAATTTGGAGACTTAGGATGAAATTATCAATACCAAACATGAAAGGGATTCTTATGTTGTCAAGATATCTCCTAAATATTTAATGAACATAATTTCATAAATTTGGGGAGACACCCAGAAATATCTGGTGTGGGACACATTTAAAAAACTATATAAAAAAATATTTTCAGTGGAAGATAATATACACACCTACCTAAATCTTAAGATATCATACCATATGAGTATCCATAAATTATTCGAGAATAGATATGATAAAATAAATGAAACTTCAATTAATATAAAATATTGGTAAAATTATTTCATGGAATTTTCATTCAATAAGGTAATGTAAATGAATAAGAGATTCATGTGGAGTTGAGATCTTACTGATGTGTTTCCAAAACAATTGATAGTAAGAAAACCCGAGATCGAATTGATATCGTTGTCCATTTCATAGAAATCTGGAAGAAGAAGGATCCCATGTAGATCCCCTTGTGTAAATGAATGAGAAAGAATATGGGGAGGAAAATAAATAATATTTAGGGGAAAACAATTATTTAAAATCTCATTAGTTAGACACATGGTTTGGCCACATTATTTTGTAATCCACAACCCAATAGTGTGGTCTTCGCATATCTAAACCAAACAATACAAGGTTAGCACACTCCATTAGTAAAATCATGAACCGAAAATATGTGTAGTAACTTGTTAGTTTTAATAAGTGTGTGATATATAAACATTTATTGGGAAAGCATCCAAAAAATATGCACCACCTCTACAACAATCTACATTCCACCCACATGGTCATGCTCCTCAACTCGCACAGTTTAAGAATTCCATGGGAAAAATACTTCTGCACAATGATAGCCCACATGATTTCTCTTAAGGGACACTTGGTTTATGAAAAAATCATGTGCCCAGATCAAATCATCATATGCTTAAGTCTATAGGGTTCATTTATCAAGAAACACAACTAAATCTGTAGGAAACCCCTAAAGGCTTCAACATAATGCACAAAATTCAAATTTAAGTTAACAAATACTAAAAATTTTAATTCAAAATTATTATTAATGATTATGATCATAAAAAAACTAGAATTAGAAAAAACATTTCAAAATATAGAACCTTCAAAAAACCAGTACATTACTAGTGGAATGTAGAGGAACAATAAATATATAATAATATGTTTAATTATTATTCGATACATAAGATAAATATGTAATAAATGAATAAATAATTTTTAACAGGAGACCAAATCCAATATGATGATTAAAAAAACATAAAACTCTAAATTAAATGGTCACTATGAACCTACATTAAAAGCCAAATATTCAAATTTCCCCTAAAAAAATTCTCAATTTCACTGGTGCTTATCTCCTATTTTCTCTATCATTTACATTATAATTAATTTAAATTTTAGTATATTATTAAATTAAATATTGATATTATTTTTATTTATATAATATAAACCTTCATAATTCATTAATATAGTTCATCCATATATTATTATATGTTATATATGTTTCGTTAATGGAGTTATTGTGAATGTAATTCTATAGTTTTTTTTATACTTTTGTGATGTAATAAAATGTATGAATCATACAATAAATATTATAGTGAAATGTTTATTTTTTATCATATGATGATGGGTCTTTTATTTCCCCCATTAAGAAAATTCATCTGTCAAATTTGGGGTATATATCAATCCATTATTGTATTCAAGAAATTATTTGTACTTTCTTTAGTGGAATATAATATTGTTACCTTTGAATTATTATTCCATCAGATTATTTTCATCATTTTAAATATAATATTTCTACAATATTTAATTTATAATATCATGAATATATATAGGATATAATGTATAGGACATGAGATGAAGTATTACTTTTTTTTCAATGGTAAGTATATGCATTTTGAATAGTAAGTAAATCCAAAACTGAGGGATGAAGATGATGTCATGTAGTTTTGAGATGATGCGTATAATGGATAAATGATAATCCCTATTTTTAATTATCATTGTATTTTCAAAAGGTCAAATGTTACTTGAATTAAATTCTCTTTCGTACCAATACATAGACCTCACACCCATGATCATACCATTATGAAGTTATTTTCCCAAATATAGAACTCATAAAATTTTATCTCGTTATTATAAATATTTTCTATCATCAATGACGTATTTTTTTATTCATAGACATATCTAACATTCTTAATTTTATCCACATATATTTTGAAAATAATCAGACTTCATTACACATCTTCATCCTCATGCATTGGTGTGTGAAATCATTTCCCTACAAATCATCATGGGATAGATCATCTACTTTAATTATCAAATTTATAGACATTGTAAGTTGATCAATAATATCACATATTTCAAAATTAGTGGTTAATATCAATGAAAGTCTACTAAGATTTTTTTTGATATTATCCCGCTTAAACATTTTTATTGGAATTCATTTCCTTGGACTATTGATATGTTATATCTGTGAATTTACTTGTTAGAAAAATAAGAATCTTAATACATATACAGTAGTATCCCACACCATGTTGTCCCACCATATTAGTTTTTATAAATTCATACACATCATGTTCACAGATGTTTTTATAGATAAATTTTGTTTTTGGTATATATCTAGAAATTACCTCTTTAGATTATGTTTTGATTTTACATGTATATTATTTTCAAACAAAAAACTCTATATTAATACCTTAATTCCTTCAATAACCAAAATTTTGTCACACTAAAATTATTTTATTAACCCATTTTATCTTGTTTTTACTTTTTTACCATCTATATTAAATATATTTTTCAAATTTGTTGGAAAATATTTTGGTGTCTCATTACATAAAAATTTCCATGTCGAACATTTTAGATTAATATAATTTTCGATTCCTGTATATAATCACCACAAATGGAATTCCTTGTTTGTTTCTAAAAAATAAGTCTTCCAATCACAATATGAATGTCATTAAATATTTATAAATATCTCATTTTACTATTATTACGTCATTTTTGATGAAGACAAAATTTAAAATTTTTTTATCCGTATATTTGTCACATCATTCACAATTAAAATTGTCTATCCATGTATTTATTGTTTGAATATGTAATCAAACTCATGATCAGGCATTGAATAATGTTTTTTCACATGATATTAATCGGCATGATAAAAAATAAAAAATTTCATCTTTTTACATAGGGATTCACTCCAATCATTTTCATAAGGCTTAATATATATCTAAAATCTTTCATCAATTATATTAATTAAAAAAACGTATTTTATATTCCCATATTCAATTAATCAATCATTTATTCACATTATTATGACCATTTTAATTATTATCCTTTTCAATGAAAAATGGTTCACATATATCTATTTAAAGAAAATTATCACATTATGGTTGTTTTTAACCAATTATACAAATGAAAATTATCATTTAATTTATATTAGTTTTTTTAATTAATAAATCATTCCATATTTTATGTCTATATATATATCCATATATTGTATAAAATATGGATCAGAAAAGAAAGATATTCTATAAAAAATTTAGTGTTAATTAATTTCTAAAATAATTAATTTTCACTCATTATATCAAGATAAAATAATTAATGTTTTTCATGATCTTTAAAACTCTAATAGAAAATAATGATTTAAAAAAATACCAGTAAAATGTTGTAAATATATATATTGAATAACCTATTCATCATAAAAAAATAATGTGCATTATACATTTAAAAAGTCTCTACGTTGAACTCATAATTTTCAAACACATCAATTTTTTTTATTTTGTATATAATTACTATTAAATTTGAATACATAGAAACCAACATGAAGGGAAATGATTCAAATCTAATTAACCCTTGACGTCGATGATTTTTGTCTTTAATGTATATTAAAAAATACTTTTTCATAATATAAGTTTAATTTTTTAAAAATTAATATATTGAAAATATCATAAAAAAAATATTCAAATTTAAAAATATTATAGGTGTTATGTACTAAATGAGATATGTTTGAATATTTAACAGGTGTAAATTGAGAATAAAAAAAACTATACTTATTATAACAAGGTTAATTTTAACTGAATAAAAAAAATTAAAAGAGCTATAACTTTTTGTAGTTATTGATATCATTTTGATCTAATGTATACTTTTCAAATATTTTAAATATTGATACATATGGAACAAAATAACTATATTATATATTAATTGCGATGCTAATATATAACACATACAATAATATTTACAAACGTAGATTCATAACCCAATTAAACTACCTTTTTCACAGCTAGAGCTAAAACCCACACTATTACTACCTTATTATAAATAGATTTAGATTGTTAATATTTTTCTTTGTATTTTATGGTGTAAAATACAGAGAATTCGTAGAATTTATACCTAAAGGCACGACCCATTAATATATTTTAATGTGGAGTTATAACCCACTCAATCATGACTATTAATTTGAGTTAAAAACCAATAATGAAACGTGATGACTATTATAAAAAGAAATAATACATAATAAACTTATATAAATAATAATATTCAAAAAATATATTTTGTGAAGATAAGTTCATAAAAAGTTATCTATAATAAATTCTCACAAAAATTATGGCACGAGTAAGGATCACTGGGTATTTAATAAATTATTAGTAATTAATATACTTTACCTCATTAATAGTCCATATATATTCACATTTTTTTTAGTAAAACACAACATATCTAGTTTATATATACATAATATCAAAATAAAAATAATTGTAACATTCATATCATCCATACATATTCATGCCCATAGTTGTCAGAAACATTGATCTCAAATTTAAAAATAAGATAGCTTTTAATAGATTATAATGAAAATAATTTAAAAAAGTAATTCCGTAATTAATATTCTATAAAAATATTGTTAGGATTCCATAGAATACTCCAATAAATAATTTCATAATAACTCTTAATATTCAAAAAAAATTCATATTTTAATCAGGAATGTTTTTAAAAGAAAAAACATTAATGTAAATAAAATATGATAATAAATTTATTATATATAAAATACATCAAAATTTTTTTTTATATAATCCAAATAATTAATATGTAATAACATACAAATTAAATCAGAATAATAAAGTATAAAATCCATTTAGTAAATCAAAATGTAAAGGAATAAATAAATAGTGCATATTTTTCATGTTCACATAATCATGTATTTAAACATATATATATGAGGAATTAACACGTACAAAAATAGAATTTTCCCAAAATAAATTCTTAAATATGTGAAACACTCACATTTTTGTGATGAAATATTAATCTAAATAAATAAAATAATTGAGATATATTTATATAGACTAAAAATCATTCAAAATTATATTTTTATAATCATAGTCAGTTTTCAAATGATCAAAAAAATATTAAGTGAAAAATTGATATGTAACATATTTTTCAAATCCAGGAATAATTAACGTAAGTAAAACATATCAAAGAGGTAAACCAATTAATCCAAAACTCCCATGTTATAAAATTCACATATTCAATGTTATTACATATTATAATGTATCAAAGATGAATATCAATTTACTAAATTTAAAAAATATAGTTTTTGATGAAAAATAAATACTCTATGTTCATTTTAACATTAATAAACATGTATAATACATTAAAAAAAATAATTATAATATATTCAATTAAATGAAAAATTATTATTAATAATTTTATGGGAAATAATTTAAAATTTAAAACTATTATTAGAGGTTATATAAACAATAAATATTTATAATTAGTAAAAATATATTATGTGTTATTGGGCCACATAACAGTTTCCCCCTTTTAAACAATATTATAATAAAATATTATAATTTCAAAATCATTCTTTCAATTTTTGATATTTTCTAACAAGTATAGGAGACGAAACATTTACCTTATATATGGATAAGAAAATATTGATAAAAAAGAACTAAGTTCAGTAATTAATATTAAAAATGAAACTATCAGACCTAAAATTAAAAAAAAAAGTTATTATAAAGAATTTTTTAAAATGATATCAACTTGTATTTCCTTAAAAATATTTCAAATTAAAGGTATGTTGTTTATATAACTATATAGTATATATTATAAATGGAAGACGATGAAATTAGAGAATAATCAATTATAAAATTGCATCAATGACAAATGAATTTTTTTGAAACACAATAAAATTCAAAAGGAACCACCTTTTTTGATTCCGTATATGATACACAACAAAGATCTTAAATTACCCAAAAAATAACATTCTTTTATTTTAATCTCTTCGATAACCTATGTAACAATAAACCGTGATTCAAAATGAAGAATAATATAGTATTCTATTTTAATATAATTGTTTAATTAGATGGATTAAATTTTTATATCTAAATTTTGATAATTATATGTGCATATTAATTAGATATCAAATATTATTCAAATAAAAGAAGAATAAATGATTTATAAAAAAGCAATATCTTTTATAATAGATAACTTAGTATTGATTTGAGAACATCATTCACAATTAAATTTTAAATCATTTTAAAAATATATTTCATAAAATTAAGTTCAGAAATAAAAATAGAATATCTGAATTATGTTTTGGTGAATTTTTTGAGATGACTGAAATGTATTATTTTTTGATGAATTGTTAAAAATGAAACATTTTAATTGATAACAAACTTCTAGTTTAAAATATTTATAAAATAAATTTATATGCTAATTTTTTTAAAAATTTACAATTAGATAAAAAATACATATATTCATTTAAATGATTCATTTAGACTCATTTTCATATTTATTTTTGATATATAATAATATTTTCCTACTAAAAACCAACTTTTTCATCATGACCGCATTATTAATTATAAATTAATATTTTCCACTTATGTTAATGGAATTTCAAAAAAGTGATACCAAATTTATTATAAGATTACTTTATTTTATCTAATAAGGATATCATAATATTTTACGTAAAAGATGTTTTAAAATATTATAAATATTTTACCATAGTTATGGTAAAAATGGATTTATTAAGGGATTAAACATAAAATTTACATGTCAAAAATAAGATTAAAATTATTAAAAATACTCATTAATTTCATTATTTGGACACTAACATATGTATCATTCATTAATTAACAATTTTGGAACAAATTTTCAATTTAAAAATGTGGTTGCCTTTATTTGATTTAAAAAATTAAAAGTGTGGTAGTCATCTCATTTATAAAAGGACAATCTATCTCTTATATTCTCCAAATATTCAAACCCTTTAGGTTCATTTAATACATGAAAAAATAACATACCAATTTCCATCCCTCATCCTTCATGTGTTACTATTTTAATAAATTCAAATGAGGATGCATTGTCGTGAAAACCTATGGGGGATTCTAAAAAAGTGGAAACATACTTGAATTACTATTTTTATATTATTTCTTCATCCACCTCCATGTATTATTAATAAACAATAACGATATAATAAACCTAGCTTCAACCATAAAATTTGGTGGTTTTATGTTGTGATAATTACATCCAACCATTACAAATACCACAAAATGGGTTATCAAATAATCATTCATTTGTATGATGAGTAATGCCTCGTAAATTGAGGTCATTTATTTTTCCATTACAACCACTCTATTTTTTGTATGTTATAGGATACAATGTGTATATATACATGATACTTTTAAAATATAGACAGATTTTTATTAATTATATCATATATACCTTTTTTACATTCAATTATATAAGGGATACAATAACAAAAATCTTATGTACGAAGTTTTTCCACCTTGTCCGGAAATGAGACTTAATCATTTAATAACCAATTAAATTGTATGTAAAAAGGAAAATGTTATGATTTTTTTTATATAAATGAAATAATTAATATTTTAAATAAATTTTTATCATTATTTAATTGTAATATATCATTTTTTTAATTACCTTTTCACTTGCTAAAATATGATAACATCATTCATATACATGTGGACTAGTGATGATCCACTCATTTCATCACCACACCGCATGGATGATATATATAATTACATTGTGAGAAATAATATTGTATTTATTAAATTATTATAATTATTTAATTATAATACATTAATTAATTCTTTTATAAAATATCTTTGGAAAATGAATCATTACCCAGGCATAAGTATAGCCTACCGTCTTCATGATCAGAGTATACATTATATTTCAATCCAATCATTCATGTTTGATCTTAAAATTTTAACATGTTTATAAATATTTACATTATTCAAATTTTATTATTATTTATATTATAATACTATATAAAAAATAGAATAATTTTAAAATTAATGAAATAAAACAATCAAAAAACAAGGCAATTAACCCTGTAAATAGTTAAAATAATGAATTTTTATTAAAGAAAGGGACATAAGATTTTCTAAGAGGACCATATATGATATTATAAATATTAATATGGTTATTTTTATATGTAATTAAATAATTAAATCCTTAATAAATATGGTTTAATCATTATCATCTAAAATGAATCCTAAGTTAAAGGATTTATTACCACAATTTCTATTTAATATGTTAATCATCTACCTGATTTTTCATGTCATTGTGGGATTATATGTGTGACAAAAAAAATATAATATTATGTTTTATTCCCACACTATTAATGTGTATTTAAATTTTCTAGTAATAATTGATTCATTTATTAATACCCACATTAATGGTTGGATAATTTTAAGGGTTTTCATCTCAATTTCCCTTCACTGAGGAATATTTTAATATTGTATACCTGCTTTATTTTGTAGGGTGTGTATAATTCCCATTCAAAATTTAATATCAGGATTCAATCATATATTATAATATTTTATGTCGGAGTTTGAATTATATCATCAATGTTTATTTTACCTCAAAATTACCATGTGGTAATAGTTATTATACAATCTTATATGCTTTTGTGATTATTAACATTCTCTTAAAACAATCACCTCCTCCATACAATATTTATTAAACATCACAATTACATTAAACATACATAATATATTTTTATACATATTAATGTTATATAAACCATGTAAAATTTCTAAATATTTTATTTACATGGAATATTATTTGATTAAATTAGGATATATTAATAAATTCATGCTCTTAATACAATGTGATTTTTTTTGAATCGTCATATTAACCATGAATTAAATTGATTGTATAAAATTTTAGAAATTATTTTGAATTGATATTATGGGTGGGGGATGATTATACAAATTTTATTGATACATCACCATTTATCATGATACTAATTAGTTGGCCAAACTAGAATTGTTTATACACATACGTTTAAAACGAGTTAGAAAAACTAGATAATTTTTACCTAATATTATTAAACCATATTATGAACTATCTTGAAGGAGGAGGTTTCATGTTTTTGAGACATAAAATCTTATAATTAATAATTTCCTTAATTAAGAAGTCAATTTTTACTATCCATGTTCTGGCAATGATATAATATCTTGATGAATTTTATTATAATATTCTTATTCAAATGGAATACTTGTCCAATTATTCACCATAGAATATTTATAATGGATTTATTAGTTATGAGATTCATGATGTTTTTAAAATGGAATGTGTATCAATAATTTTCTATTCCATATTGATTATTCATTATCTTAATAGGATAGTCAACTTATTTAAATCATTTTTTGTATGTTATTTACCTTACATTTTTGAGTTTTATTATTGTTTCATGATAACTTTTGTTATAAATAACTCTTACTCAGAATTTGATCTCACCACTTTTTTTAACCTTCCCTATGTTTCCATGAAATTTACTATGATCTATGTGAAACAATATGTTATATTTAATATTATTATTATAATAAAAATTGAAATTTTTATTTTAAATTTTTATTTAAGACTCATGTGTATATATATGATTCAAAGGCTGCTAAACTATTTGGTCATTTGTGATTTAATTCATTATATCTCTTTCCAAAAAATAAATAAAAAACATCTTAAATATACTAGGATCGATTACAATATAAGATGGTTTTAGATAATGTTTACTAGAAACATTATGTAATAGAATTTCAAAAACATAGATTATGTAACATAACCCATTGAAGACCATTTAGGATAAATAAAAAATAACATCATGCATATTTAATACAAAGTGGATATTTATTTATTTGAAAAATACATACTGTTTTGGATAATACATGATGATTTTTTAAAAAAATAATTATATAGGGGTAATAAATCTGAAAAGGGTTTATTGATCTTTCCTTGATTGTAACTTATTTTATGAAAATTGAAATTTTTCCACACCTGGATTGAAAATCCCATGGTATATTTTAGGATAGTCTCTTTATCCATAAAATAAATTATAAATGATTTGAAAATAGTGATATCCCAAAAAAATCTTCTTCTTTACACATAATGTTTTTTTAATTTTAAATAATTATTACACCTTTTTTAAAATTATATATTTTAATTTAAAAATCAATTTTTATGATAAAATCGATTAGTTTTCATTTCATTAAAATGATATCTAGAACAAGGATTGGTATTGATACTCATTGGTGATATATAGATTTCTCCAGTGAGGAACACAACATAGATGGTATTAGAATTGATTAAAATATATCTATATTATGGTATCATAATTAGGTAATGAAAAATAACATTTTCAAGATGGGGAAACCTATTTGAAAAATGAGACACTCTTATGTTAAATCAATTTTTTTTATTGAAACCACATTATTTTTATGGTACTACTAATCTAATGCTAGTTAAACAATTGATTATGTATCTCGTTATTATATTTAGGGCTATAGGATATAGAGAAAATAAAATAATGCACTTTATGTATATTTTATATAAGTTTTAGTTGATAAATTGAGTTCGTTGTTCATTAATACTGAGGGGGGTGTGATGTAGAATCCATGTAGTGGAATTCTCTTAAGGATATATAATTCAAAAAAATATTTCCCTTGCGATCTTCAAACTGAGATTAATTGAATGTTCCTTACATTAATTAAAAATAATAATAATGTGTTACTGATTATGAAGGTACATTAACATGGTTATCTATGTATACAATGAATTAAATACGCAATACTGATTGAATGATAGTCAATTTCATTAAATGTTTTAAGCAATTTTGTTTAATGGTGATGGTATCTCAAACATTTTCATCAAACATGGAAAGAGTTTTATATTGTTTTGAGATAGAAAAATAATTTTCCATGTATTATTTATTTTAAGGGAAGTAATAGAAGAATATTATGACATAGATGTTAATGGATGAAGTGAAGAAGGGGAGGATGTATTTTCTAAAATGTGATTATTGTGAAAGAAACACCCTTCTTATTATTTTAAGGGAATCTGAGTTTTGTAAAATTATGGATATAAAGGCCACCCAGATCGTGAATGAGATGGTGTGAATGAAATTTCAATAGAAAAATACATCCAATATGATAACATGAGTCACTATACAATCAAATACCCAATGTGTTAAGGGAATATACCACAAATTATGATAATGTATCAAGGTCATGCTTGTGATATTGATACAAATGATGTGAAATGGTTAATGTTATTTTACATTTACATCCATGAAATATGTCTTAAATTAAATTTATGGATAATATTACAATTATAAGAAAAATAATATGTATAATGATCGTACTACTATAATCATTCCTAATAGATTTGAAAGAATTTTATGAATGATACCAAGAAATGTGATTATGTGGAATGTTGATATTTTTTGAAAACATTTGATTATGTGAAGACAACACTTAATATACCATATATAAAGATATAATAATAAAATAAATATATTTATGGTATATCATTGGTGAACTTATTAATGGTTGTAAATTTGAGGATATATTTTATATTTTTGGAGATTACTTCATGATTGGATTTATGGAATATATTCAATAACCTGATATTTAAATTTTGGACCCCGAATGGTTTCATTAAGATTTTATACTGATCAAGATATTCACATATTTATAATCTGACATTAATTTCTTCATTATAATGTATATTGGGTAATTTTCATTTAGTAAACTTCTATCTAACTTTTTTTAATAATGTTTTCAACAATCCTTAAGGTAAAAAATATTTTGAAGAGATGATGTGGAGAAATTGGTTTTATTAGATAAAATATATGAAATAAAAATTTAGAAATGAAATAAGGAATAGATTTTCACTATTGAGGTTATGATCTCTTAAAAGGAATGTTTTAAACCCCATGAATAAAAAAATACATATTTTGCGTATTCATTTTGAAGAGAAAGAGATGAAGTGGAAATCTATCAAAGCATAACCAAATGATGAAATTGTGTTTATGAAATAGAAATCGATAAACTAAAAATATTTAATTATATTCATGGGGAGTAACATAATTTCTCAAATATTAGAATATTGTGAAATAAAATTTATATTATTATCATCATTTTTGATGTTATAATTGACGTTTCAAATATATTTGTATTGTGGTTTTTTGGTCATCAACTTTCTCTAGGTCACCCACTTTCTTGTGATCAATAAACTCTATCACTCTCCATTAATCCTTAATATTTAGTATTATGTTCCATTTACCTGATTTCAATTCCACCAATATTCTGATAGTTGGAAACCTAGTTATGTGATCATTCCAAATGAAAATATTTACTTTCCTTTCAATGGTATTATGATTATATTTATTAAGAATTTTATTGTTTGTGTTTTTCAAAATTGGTATTTTTAAATCTCAATCTATTGATTGCTATGATAATGTTTCCATTTTGATGGAAGAAATTATTTATTGTGGGGATAAATAATCACATAAAATTCTAATAGAATAAAATTATTTTCAATAGTATATATGACACACAACCCTGTGTATTAAACCCCCATTATATATTTATTTAAATTTAATTTCCTTGATTGTATGGAGAACAGAAATCCCAGAGTCAATATGAATCTTGATATAGTTTATAGTATTAACATATCCATTAAATTAGTTGGTAAGAATATTAATAAAAAAATTCTGAAATTTGTTTTCTTCTATTGAATAGATATATAATAATATTAACTAAAAATTATTTTCTAAGAACATGTATTTTTCTCTACATGAATATTTAATCTTGTTTTGTGTACAAAATTTTTAAAAAACATTTTATCAAATTAAGAAATTTTATTTTATAAAAGTATAATAATCATTTAAATTGGAATATAAAATTTTCAGGAGGTATATTATTGGGTAGTTTTCCAAAAATGAATAATTTTTCAATGAATAGTAATAAATACTATGTTTTAATTTAAAATTTATCTTTGCAGAAATTCAGTTATAAAGGTAAATTAAATTTGTTTATAAAACATTTCATAAAATTATATATCTATTAATTTATTTTATTTTATTATAATCATTTAAATGATAAATTTTTATATTTAAAATATGTAATGTTATATCATTTTCTCTCTAAAACCCGTATTTCTCATCCCATCTGGCGGATCAATTTCAAATTAAAATATTCCATGTATGTGAATCGAAATTGGAAATTAGAACACTATATTTTTAATTATAATAATTTATTTTATCAAATATGTTCTATTAAAAAAAATTTCCAAATGATTATTGATAATACTAAAAAAAATATTTACAAACGTTATGGTATAAATTGATTTATCGTCAAGTTATTTTGTTAAAATAACAAAAAAACATATCTATATAACATTTGACAAAGATATTTATTCCTCGTAATTTATAATTATTTATAATATTATATTATTAATATTTTTGGAATTTTAAAATTCTGGTTACAACATTTTCATTTGAAAACCTTAGGTGTTCCACTCAACTCATTTAAAAAATAGAACCCCAAAACTCTAATATTGTCACTGTATGACCTTTTAGATTGGAAAATAAATAACCAATTCACATGAATATATTTATAACAACATCTAATAAAATATTTTGGTTATAATTACATCCTAGGGGAATTTTGTGTGTAAATTGAATGAGGATACACAAAAAGATGTAATGTTATTAAATGAGCATTTTAATGATGTTTCTTCCTTTACCTCATTCAACTATTAATAAAACTTGAAAAATTTAAAATATGTATATTAATATTAAATATATGTTTCAATTATATGTTCGTTACGTTAAAAAATATCCACGTAAAAAATGGGTAAAAAAGTCATCATTTGTGTGTATGGAGGACTACTACATTTTGAACTAATGTTATTCATTTTTCCATTGGACAATCCCATGATTTGGTATGGTGATGTTTCTAAAGTATTTATATACATGATATTAATCAAAAAATTATTTATATGTATTAATAATATAATATATATCATATTACATTCAATTTCATAGGGGATATGATAACAACCTCGGGTATACAGTACACTATCGCCTCACGAAGCGATGTGATTCATTTTTTAATAATCCATTACATTAAAGGTAATAATGAAAATTTTAATGAATATATATGATATAAATGGTATATATATATTATATTAATGACATATTTATCATTATATAATTATAATATATAATTTTATTTCACATTTTCCACTCAAAAAAATATTATAACATCATTCATGTAAGTGAGGACTGCTGCCTTCACAAAGAAACGTTGAATTGTTTTTAAAACCACACCATCTAGATGATTTATATTAGTATTTATAATTAATTATTATGAAATTTATAATATTAAGATTATTTTTTATTGATAAAATACTACACACATCCATTCCATAATGATCGATGAAAAATGGAAGTGTTTCCTTTGCTAACGTACGACCTGTCGTCCCAATGATTGTAACATATTTCATTTTACAAAAACATCATTAATGATTGTTCTTATATTTATACGTGATTTTTAAATATTATTATTATTTCATTCTTATTATTCTTTATATGATGTAACTACATAATAATCACACGAATTGGAACAATAATGATAATGGAAGAATGGGAAAACAAGATAATTTGGCCCAAAAACAACAAAACTAATGAATAATTATTAAGGATCATATGATAATATGTAATAAAATTATCATATATTGTATTTTAAATATTTAAATGTATTTTATAATTAATTATATATTTCAATAAACTATTTTGGAGGATAAATCTCATTCTACCACATAGAACCATGATGTAAGAGATTTCATAACTCAATTTCCATTCATTGGGTTAAACATATACTTCCTTGATCATGTTTTTCTAATATTAATTATGTGATTTCCTTTGATAATTTTATATTTTATTTTAAAATTTTATATTTTGAAATAAAATTTATAAATATAATTTATTATTTGATTAATCCCTTCTTTAATGATATGATCTTTGTAAGTGACTTCATCTCAATTTCCAATTATTGATTCATATTACAATTTTTTTCCCGAATTTATTTTTTATGGTGAATATACTACCCCTTTGAAATTACATATCATTATAAATTCTAAATTCAAATTATAATATATTTCACTTATAATTATTCTATCTTATATGATTGAACATGAGAATTACCAAGTAATAAATGTTATTATAAAATGTCACATTCTTTTTTAATTGTTATATTTATCTAGAAACAAATTTTTTATTATGATAATACATTTATATTATGTGTGATATTATTTTTTGGGAGATAATATCTTCCCAAAACTATATATCATTATTACATCAACTATTTATAAAGAATTTTATTTGATTAACTGTGCAAATATTTGATAAATATGTGTTCCTTAGTTACTGTAGATATATGTTGATAAGATATAATGTGCATAAAAATAAAAATTATTAAATATTTTAATATTTATTTTGACATTTAGAGTTTTTTTTTGGTTTGTGGTAATAGATAACCCCTTTATGCTTCGATTAGTCTTATGAGACAAATCATTTGGGAAAACTGATGCGTTTATACCCAGAAATTTTAAATAAGTAGTTCAAACCTGATGATCATGTACCCAGATGTTTTAAAATTTGTTTTTAAAGGTCTTAAATATAGAGGTATCATGTTACTGAGACATAAAATCCAATAATTAATCATTACCTTAATTAATAATTCTGTTATTTAATTTCCATGATATTTTTACAATGATTTTATTTTTGTATGCATTTCATTCTCATATTTTTTTTATATTTAATGAGTGTTTCATACTTAGATTTCCATATTGTTTATTATTTATCATACTATGAAAGTAATGATTATTTTGATATGAAATGTTTTTTGAGTAATTTTTCATTAAATATTTTATATTATTTATCTTTTTATGATATCCTTGTATTTTAAAATTTTATATATGTTTAGTTATTTAAAATTACAGGTTTATTATACTAACTGATTCAAGATATATTCAATTTTAAATAACTCTTACTAATTAATTGATATGTCCCATTATTTTGTTTCCCTTCCCTTGGATTCCATGATTTTACAAATCTTTATTTTCCTGTTATATATAAGATGTAATAATGATATTCTATAAAAAATAATGTTATAATTTGTATTTTCAAATGTAATGTTTAAATGAAATAAAATAGTCTACCATCTCTTCTAAATCAATAATTCTGTCATGTTGTGATTCATTATATCTTATTGATATTTAATAAGTCATACAATGATGAGATTATTGCAGTTAAGATGCTACATGCATAAAAAAATCTATAGACAAAATCAAGGATCCAATTTATAAGATAAAACATAAAAACAATCAGATAATTCAAAAAGGAACTCTCAACAATTTAGTTAAAAATAGATTCCCAAATAATATCTCATTCAAAATTGAACATAATAAACAAATTAAAACTCTAATTGGATATATTTTTTAATGATATTATTCAATCACAACAATTGTAAATATGTTTCTATCAAATATAAATATGTCTGATGACATAGTAAAAATATCATCATGAGGATTTTTCGTAGAAAAATATTGAAGATTTATATTTAGTTGTTTTAAAAATAATCAATATATAACTGATTTCAAAATTAAATATGTTTTTCATTTTGGGGATATAATGTACTTTTAGAAAGGAAAATAATAGATGTATTATAATGAAAAATATATATCCTTTCAGAATTAAAAGTTTTAAAAAATTAATCCTTAATTATTGTAAAAATTAGATGAAATTTTATATATTATGTTTCTACAATAAAATGTGGAAGATAATTTTTTTAATTAAACTCCAAGAATCATATCATTTTATAATAAAATTAGTGAAACACAATTTATTTTTTCTCTCTACATTTCATCCATCAAAATAAAATTGTGAGTACATAGTCACATCTAAATAATTATTAAGATGGTAAAAAATATGATTTTTTCTTTTAACATAATTACAAATTAAATCAACAATATTTTATATAAATTATTTAGGATTGTTCTAAAGTCTCAAAAAAATCAATCTAAAAACATTAAATCTAGACATGTAGAAAGTGATTGTCATGAAAACCAATCCTACGTCCATAATTATAATATCAATCAATTTTACATCTACAAATATATCTAATTTAAATTTATTATTCATATGGTTATTCATATGTTTTTATTAATATAATCCCAATATCTTATAAAAATGATGTTATGTTGTGTTATTGATTAAAAAATATTCCATATTTTTAGAAATTTAATATCTATGAATGAAATATATCTTTCCCATCATACTCATATCACATTCAAAAGTCATAATTTATAAATATTAATTGAAAATATTTTCACCAAATGATTGAAATTAAATAGAATCAAGATAAATCATTAGAATCAAAATATCATTATAAATAATTTGTATTGAATATATTAGGATTATCCTATATATTATCATAACTATATTTATAACAATAACTCGATAGCCACTCATACCATGATATAAAATCTTGTTTATGACCCTAAAAAAATGTAAAAAAATTTTGAACATAGAAACTGTAATACTCATTCTCAAATCCATCATGATATCTTATGTATACTTCTTTTTATATGCAAATATCCATTTTTATAGGAGAATTTAAATTCAATTATTTTTTCTAAAATCATTGAAAATTAGTATATGATAACAATATTCTCATTACAACTAGCCATTATACTAGTGAAATAAATTGATTAAAATCAATTCCATGTTCATAAGAGTATAATTGATAAAAATACTCTATATTTATATAAAAAAATTATTTCCATAAGCACCATGTTTTTTTAAATATTCATTTGTTTCCTATAAAATCATATTCATTAGTTGGAATAACTATTTTACACACATTATCTTTGTCAGATAGATTTATCCCATCATTCATATATAATAACAAATTGAAACATTTCAATCATCCATAAATCTCTTTGGAAAAAATTATAAAATAAATTCTCCATACAATCAGAGAATGAAAATTGATCACCTTGTTGAAAAAATTTATTAAAATATTTCAATTATCTTATTTAATGTATTTTATTTATTATAATATAATTATATTAATCCAATAGGTTATCATTGGGATTTAATTTTCTCCTGTTAAACACATGAATTATTATTTTGATATTTTCACACCTCAAAATTTAAAAAATTATATTATTATTTAAAATTATTTAGGTCATATTTTTTTTACATAATGATTTTTTATTTATCATAATATGAAATTATCCTCAAATAACGATTGGTATTTTTTAAAATATCTATAATATTTACTATTATTTAAATAACCCTAAAAATCCTTCTTAAATTTTTTAATAAAAATTGTCAAATATATAATTTTTATTTAATATGTATAATTTTAAAAAAAAATCTATAATTCCCAATTTTGGATTTTATTTTCATCCAAATTACACATGGTATTTTTTATAAAAAAATCCGATGGACATTTTTAAAGGTATGAAAATATTATTCTCAACAACCTTCTATAAAAATCTATGTATATTTAATTCATTTAGCATGATTTTATTCATTTCAGAATGTTTTTTACATTTTCCTGGGATAATAATATTTATTTTTAAATCTATGAGCCAGATATTTTTTGGTAATTATTCACAATATTTACAAAACTATTAAAATTACATATTTTATAATTCACCACCATGATCACTTATAATTAATTAAATTATATATTATTATTATTTTTAAAACAATATTTATAAATAATAACCGATTAAAATAATGATTAATATATTATGAATGAAAATTAAAATTCGAATATATAATAAATTCTTCAACAATTAAAAAAAATTCATCATCCTCCTAAATTAGTAGATTTTATAGGGCACAAATATTTTAATAAATGATAATAATATTATTTATAATGTTTAGCACATTAAAATTTTTGATATAGTTTATGTGATCATTACAATTCATGTATGATTCACAAATAGAGTAGCTCTCAAGATTTAACCGGGGTACGATGAGACCTTTATGCTTATTAGATAGATTGATTAATAACAACAAATTGATATTTTAATTTCTCTTATAATTTTTTATTTATTATATAATATTAATACATTAATCATTATTATGTCTTTAGTAATATAATGGTTTGGTATAAAGTTTTTCTATTTAAGTTTAAATAAAACCTTTTTTATTTTTACTTTAAAAATAACCACAACAATATGATATTAAACACGAATGTCATCATCACATAATTTTTACATAATAATAAAATTATGTTTTAATATTATAATATTCAATATTTATTAATAATAAATTTATTTTAAAACACATCCTCACCAATACCATTTAACATTCTATTAAAATTATCACCAAATATAATGATACCCAAATCACAAATAATGAATGTTAGAGAATTCGAATCCTCCTTACTCACTTGTCATGAATATTTTGAATCATTATAACAAGTGTTTTTATTGACACTTCCATGAAATAATTCTTAAAAGTAATTTTTTTCCGTGTTTTCACATATGTGCAAACTAGGTTCTCATGGTATTACTATACAAGTTTTTTGGTACAAAAACCGATATTAAACACATATTTATGTTTAATGTATAAGGTAAAATTTTTTCAATATAAGATTTTATATGCCTAATAATGTGTGTAAGTTTCAAAGAATAATCATTTATATAATTAATATTCACATTAAATTTAAAAAATTAAAAGTTTATGTACATTTCATTAATCTCATAAAAAATAAATTATTGTAAAAATATTGAAAAATATAATCATGTCTAAAAAATATAATTTTTTTTCTTCTAGATTAATCCTTTTAATGAATAAATTTTATTCTTTCCTAAAATTTATATTCACATGTTATATTTCATATTTTTAGTTAATTATATTATTCTCTATTTATTATCAATAGAAACATTCAAATTTCATTTTTCATAATCATTTTTCATTGAAATAAAACCAATTTTTATTTCATTTTCATCCATCAATGTTTAATCATTAACATGTAAAAATTGTAATCCATGGTAAAATAAATTAACATTATTTCAATTTTAAGGGCCAAGACCTCTCTAGTCAAGTCCTTTGTGAAACTTTGGTGTATGAGGATATTTGGGAGGTCAAGGTGACTTATACCCAATACTTTACAAATTTTCCAGTTTGGTGAACAGTTGTGAATAGTGAAAAAGTAACCTTAGGTGAACAGTATCAACATTAACCTTCTGTGAATAGGGAAATGATAACCTTAGGTGAACAGTTTCAACATTATCCTTCTCTGAACAGTGAAACGGTAACCTTAGGTGAACTGTGTCAACATTAAACTTTTGTGAACAGTGCAATAGTAATCTTAAGTGAACAGTGTCAACATTAACCATCTTTTAACAGTTAAACGGTAACCTTAGGTGAACAGTGTCAACATTATCCTTCTATGAATAGTTCAATGGTAACAATAGGTGAACAGTGTCAAAATTAACCTTCTGTGAATAGTGGAACGGTAACCTTATGTGAATAGTGTAAACATTAACCTTCTGTGAATAGTGCATTGGTAACATTAGGTGAACAGTGTGAATGTTAAACTTCTATGAGTAATGCAATGGAAACCTTATATGAACAGTGTTTCTAGAATGGTGTGGTTCCAACGGTGAGGTTCATGAACAATGTTTCCAAAACGGTGAGGTTCCAACGATGAGTTTCATGAACACTGTTTCTAGAATATTGAGGTTCCAATGGTGAGGTTCATGAATAGTGTTTCTAGAAAGGTGAGGTTCCAACAATGAGGTTCGTGAATAGTTTTTCCAGAACGGCCAGGTTTCAATGGTGAGGTTCATGAATAGTGTTTCCAGAACGGTGAGGTTCATGAACAATGTTTCCAGCTTCCAATTGTTTTTTTCCTTTGACGTTTCTGTTGACGTAAGTGGCATTTAAAGCCCTTTTTAATATCTCTAAGGATGATTCAATGGCCATAAATCCTATATTAATTATTCATGTGGCTCAGGATGTTTTTACTTAGTAAAACCGCATGGTTTAATGTAATCCTATTTTAATAGTAAATCAATTATATCTTAATCCATCGCTCTATTAAATCTTTAAAAGGGACAATATATCTTTCTCCTTGGTTCTTTATCCTTGTTCTCTAGTGCGACATGTTTGAACCATTCCTTCATTCCCATAGGAATTTTGAGATCAATCTTTTCCCCATTGATTGGTTTCTCCTTAAAGTTATTCCTAGTGCATGTGCACCCCCCACTTTGGTGCAAACAGAAAGGGGCAATCCTTCATCGAATTAAGGTATGTTTTATCATCATTCTTTTGGGTTTCAACTAATCTTGTTTCTCATTTCCATATTATAGCATATGATTTTCATACTTCTAATGGAGTTTTATGGGGTTTTGGTTGGTGTGGTCATGTCGTATCATCCTCGGGTGGATGTGATTGTCGCGAGAGGAGGTGATCGTGAAACGTTGAGGTATAAACGCCGAGAACCATTTGAGGTAGGGTATTTGTTGGTTCTATTTTCATATATGTGAAACTGTATAGTTAGATTGATTTATCCCACTAGATGACAATGTAGCTCACATAATAAATATTGGAACCCAATAAATAAATTGATATCAATCATATGTTATTTCCTCTTGTTTTTTGAAATAGTCTGATATCTATGCTTGCTTTGTTTATCCATTTGTTATTGATGAAAATTGGTAGAGAACGTAAATCTTGGAATAAATTGATTAATGTTTGGATAAAGATAAAGAGGCATGAAATGAACCTTTTTCTTCTCGTTGTAATTTGATGTTAATCTATTTAATGTCGCAAGCATGATTAATAAATTTGTTATAGTTTTCTGTTTAGGTTACCCAAAGTCAGAACCTATAAATAATAGATCAGTCAATTACAAATGTATTAATGAACTGGATATTTGATAAGAAGATATTTCCTTGTAGGGTTCTGAGTTAACCTCTTGATTATTAAAGGGACAAGAGCCCAATTGTTAAGATATTTTTTTTCTTGGTTCATGTGTTGTGATATGAGCCTGGATTGTTGTTGAGGTATGTGGGGGCATGAATACCTTTGGTTGTGGTAGTAGATGACGCCTAGAGTAGTGGGATACATTGAATTGTGTATTTGGGTGTCGGGGAGGACACCAGGGATGATGGAACATGATAGATGTGACTGTTGGATGCTTGCTCATTCTTATTTGTTGGTTAACTTCTTTAATTTTCCCCACTGGTCAAGGCAGCGGGTCATTCTAACACTTCTTCCGAAAGAGGCGAAGACGTGCTGGGTATGCCATGTACTTTTCATGTTTATCTTATCAAGGGAGGATGGTTCTACGCACTTTCTCTAGGTGGCATAGACTTGATGGGTAGTGCATGTACTCACCGTGTTGATCCCCCTTCTGTTTAGAAGCATAAAATGTTTTTTCAAGAATGCCTGAGAATATGGGAAATTAATTCTGTAATTAGTAATTGCATAATGGATGTTAAACCTTGGGGTTGGTGTTGCTAGGTCATATTGACAAGGATTTAATTTTAAGGGGATAGTGGAAATTAGGTGTGATGCTAATGAAGTTTAATTTTGAATTGTAAATGGTTAATTAATGTTTAAGAAATTAATTTACGTAAATTGGAACTGATAAAAATGTAATGAATTAATCTAATAAATATATTTAAATGGATGTCTGCTTATAGGATACATAGTCATAGAAAAATAAGCCTGATGTTTGAGAAAAATTAGTTGTAGTTGTTTCTAAGACTAGGTTATGCCCATAGTGTGGTTGTGAGATATAGTATATTCTATAATTTTTGTGTTTCTGGACGCTACTCCACCCTGTCAGTAAGAGAAAATAACACCCTGAGGATTCTAAGCCCTGGTTGGTTTTTTCCCCCAACATTCTGGTGGGAGGATGGATGGATGACTACCTCCTTTGGCCCTGCTCTCTTTTCTATGTAGATACTTGTGCGAGTAGGCACAATGGTTAGTTCCCCCATATATATGTATAGATGGCTGTAATAGATTGGGGTTATTTACACACATATATTATCGATATAGTATCTTATGGACTACTATAGGTGTAGCATAGATAGGTTGTGATGGCTTGAGGATCCTTACTCAGTGTATTGGCGGTAATGGCATGCGGTATAATACCAAACATATGATACATGTTATGCGAGATATGGTGGCTCTTGAAAATGACCTGGTTACTTTATTGTGTATATGTGGTGGTTTTGTTTTCATAAGGTGCATATTGTGGTGCTTCACCCAGGTGTCTGCGCGCAAGCCTTTTTGGAGAGATATGATTAGGACGTGTGATATTGGGGAAAAGTTGAGAAAAAATGTAAAATCAGTAGTGGGGTAGCCTGGATATTATTCATTATATTATATACTCTTGTATGAGTAACTTGGTGAGAGTAGCCGTGGTGAGGTTGGGAACTTAGTATACCTATTTAGGTGGTGAGTCAGTTTCATTTGTTGTTCACTATGCTTTACCATGCTTCCTGTACTTTTTCATGAGAGGCTTCGAGGAGGAACTTCATGATTATACTGTTATACTCACCCTATGTATATATAAACTATTTTTCAGGTCACTTGGAGAAGTTTAGAGATTATACTGGTTTCTACTAGCATTGGATTACATGAGATCTTTGGGATGGTGGTTGCTGCTGTTTTTACTCTCTTTTGGGTACTTGCAGTTTTCCACTTCTAGTTATAGTACTTTTACATGGCATTACATATGTGCACATGGGTTTTCTTTTATATTTCACATCTGAGTTGGTGTTGGTTGGTGTCCATATTATCTCTCTCTTCTGCATGTGTTCTCTTAAAGGTTAAGACCTCCCATTTGTGTGTTTACTATACCCTCGATGTTAGTCACCAACCTGAGGCCTACTGGAGGATGTAATCAGGGGTCATTATCTCCCTTCTCACATTGTCGTCCTTGGATGGGTACATTTTTTAGGGAGGGGGTCGTGAAAGAGTGGTATTAGAGGTTAGGTTGAGGGATAGGATGGTGTTGGGAGTTATGCACAAGTGAGGTTTCATGGGTTTGTAGGGAAATGGTTTCATTCATGTTTATAAAGTGATGTAAACATTGGAGACTATATGAGACATACGCGTTTATGGCCCCCTATGATCTGGTATACAGACCATTATGTTTACAATGGCTACTGAACGAGGTGGTACTAGTTGTAGGGTAGAGACCTAGGAAAGGATCGTGCATCATTCTTCTTTGTGCCTGTGTTTTAATGGGTAGACCTTGGGATAGGATAATCTAAAATGAATAAAAAGAAAACAATTAATTAATTAATTTTGAGTGTCCCACATTCCAAGTTTATGAGGTCTAATGGTTTGTTATTTTATAGGTATTGTTCCTCGTCAGGTTTGCGCAGAAGATTTAAAGCAGGTTGTTACAGCAGTTCGTCGCAGGGTAAAGGGTGATGAAGACAACACATGGAGGAAGAAATTCCAAGAGTTTCAGTGCCAGATTCTAAAAAATTACGAGGGATCCATTTCAGATTCTATCACTGAATAATGTTAGGAGGAGGTCGTGATCGGCTTCAGTTCGACCTGTGCTTGGAAGGAGCACTGGGTGTCCTTGGTTATGATGATACATCCAGGAGCAGCAAGGCAGTAGCGGTTCTTATTCATCGTGGATCGTGAGGAGTCAATGATCTCTTAAGAGGAGTTCAAAGATAAGTTTAGAGTCGATTTTCTTTCTTTGACAGTGAAGGCATCTAGTCGCTAGGCTCTTCTTACCCTTAGACATGGGAGATCAAGTGTTCAAGTGTTTGGAATCCATTTCAAGAACATTTTACAATATACTTCGGACCTACTTCCTGATAGAGAGGCCAGGTCAAGGCATTTCGAGGAGGTTTTGCATCTAGAGATCCAGCACCAGGTCACCCCATTTATGCTAAAAATATATCTTGAAGTGGGGGCGAGGGCCGGCGTTTTTAAAATGACTTTATCTAGAACCAGATCATCACTAGAGGGGATTAATTATGATTTTTCATGGATGAGAGTTGTGGTCTGCGGTTCCCAATTTTTAGGGTAGAAGAGTTCTAGTTCTGTAGGGGGTAGGTTCCATCACTTCACCTCTCATTTCTCTAGAGGTAGAAACTCTAAGGCTTATTCTAAGGGATCAGGAATTTTTGTTATTATGATGGTGGAGTTCATCATTAGTGGGAGTTCTCAACCTTTCAGAGCAGTCATCAAGAACCAGGTGCCCTGCTATAGGTTCCCCTATTGAAGCATTTCCATCCAAGGTAGCATCAGCATGTTCCCCCAACTTTAAATCAGTAGAGTGTATATGGGGATGCAAGGGAAAACCCTGTGACGCTCCCCATCCTCCGAGAGCAGAGAGAAACCATGGTGGTGGTCAACATCAGGGTAATAGAGGTCACGGGGGAGGTCGTGGTCTGCTTTATGATCTAGCATTGGCAGCTCCAGGTGATCCAAACGTCGTATGCGATACCCTTTGCTTGTTTTCTACCTTTGTGTATGCCCTGTTTGATTCAGAAGCGACACACTCTGTTATAACACTGACCCTTGTCCATGTTCTGGGACTTGAGGTAGAGAGGCTTCCAGTGCCTTTGGCATTGACTATGCCAGTTGGAGGTTGAGATGACCTGCTTGAAGAATGTAGAGACTGTAAGCTATTGTTGGTGAAACACCACTCTTTGGGAGATTTACTATGTTTACAAATACAACCATATTATGTCATCCTTGGAAGGATTTTGTTTTATTTGGTGCATCCAATCGTGGATTTATTTAGGAAGAAGGTCATTTTCATTAGTACAGATGGAGAGATGGTGGTGTTTTTTGGCAATCTAAATCCTCGGTTCAGTCATAGGTGTGTTCTGTCCTTATCATCTACGATGGTCATGATGATGTTGAGTTCGTCGAAGGTTAATCAGTTGGAATTTTCTAGAGTTATCGATGAGTACCCTAATGTCATTCTAGAAGAGGTTGTAGAATTACCCCCTCGATGAGAGATCACGTTTGGGATTTAACTACAACTAGGAGAATCTCCCATATCTATGTCTCCATATAAGATGTCCAATTCTGAGTTACGAGAGTTACGTATACAACTTGATGGTCTGTTATATTGTGTTTTGGTTTGGCCAAGTGTGTCACCGTGGGGTGCACCCGTTTTGTTCTTGAAGAAGGCTGACGACAGTTTGCAGTTGTGTGTCTATTATCATCTCTTGAACAAAGTGACAATAAATTATCACTATCCTCTTCCAGAGATTGATTATTTATTCAATCAATTGAATGGTAAATGTTGGTTCTTATAGATAGAAATGTGGTTAGGATATTATCAGATGCATGTGAAGAATGAGGATATCCCGAAGACTTATTTTCGTTGTCTTCATGGGCATTATGAGTTCATTATAATCTTATTCGGCGTGACAAATTCTATAGCCATGTTCATTGGATTTATGAACATTGTGTTTCCTATGTTCTTGTACATGTTTTTTGTAGTTTTCATCGATGACATCCTTGTGTACTCCACATCTGAAGAAGAGCATTCAGAGCATCTACATGCCGTTTTGGGAGTTCTTCGTCAACATTAGCTGTTTGGTATGTTTTCGAAGTGTCTGTTTGGGGCTCGAGATGTCCGCTTCATAGGGAATTTTGTGTCCCAATAGAGATTAGCTATGGATCCATTGAATATAGAAGCTATTGTGTCTTGGTAATCCCCTAAGATAGTGTTTGAGGTGCGAATTATTATTGGTCTTACAGGCTACTACATGATGATTATAGCCAATTTCTCATGAGTTGTGAATCCTTTGATATCTTTGAACAAGAATGATCAGTCATTTATATAGACTTATTTGTGTCAAGAATATTTCGAGTATCTAAATTTGATGTTAGTATGTGCTCTAATTTCTTGTCTTCTAGCAAAGGGAGTTCAGTTTGATGTTTTCTACGATGCTTTGAATCTGGGGTTAGGCTATTTTTTGGTTCAGCAGAGGTCAGTTGTTTCTTATGGATCATTTCCGTTTCATCATCGTGACCCTAAATATTCCACCTATTATCTTGAGTTGGCATCCACAATGTTTTCTATGAAGTTGTGGAGACATTACCTCATTGGTGAGCGCTCTGTGGTTTTCATCAATCATAGGAGTTTGAGGTATGTTTTCTCCCACAATGTCTTGAACTTGAGACAATGTCAATGGATGAAGTTCTTACAAGAATACAACTTTGAAATATCTTATACACCATGAAATTGTAATTTTGTAGCTGATGTACTAAGTCAAAAGTCATGTAGTGAGGTTCTGCATGAATCTAGTTATTCATAGAGAGTAATGGAATAACTGTCGGCTTTATATCTTGACATGGGAGAAGTTGGGGGAATAGGTTTTCTTTTCCAAATGCTGGTGCAATCCTATCTAGTGTAGAAGGTGCAAGAGTCCCAGTTGGGGGATTTAGAGGTGGAGGTCTGGAGAGGACGAGTTGTTTGTGGTGAGGCCCCTGCTGGTTGGTCAGATGATGAACAACACCAAGTGTTGTTTCACATAAGGTTTTTTTCCTTTGACGATGCACGAGATAGTACTCAGAGAGTTCCATAGTTCTCTTTGAGTGGTGCATCCTGGCATGACAACAATGTTCCGAGCATTGAGGAGTCAGTTTCGGTGGCTTGGGCTGAAGCGTGCAGGTGCAAAGTTTGTGTCTCAATGTTTAGTATGCCAGAATGTCAAGGTTGTGCACCGTGTCCCCAGTGGTTTTCTCCTGCCATTAGAGATTCCTCAGTGGATGTGGGAGGACATATCAATGGAATTTATTACAGGTTTACATCAAGGTACAGGAGGACATGAAGCTATTTGGTTGGTATTGGATCGCTTAACAAAATCATCCCACTTTATAGCAATCTAGGAGTCGAGCTCAGTTGATGTTTTGTCGAGGAAGTATCTGGAGGAGGTGGTGAGATTTCATGGATTCCCAATGTTGATCATTTCATATTGAGATCCTCACTTTACATCTAGTGTGTCGAGACGTCTCCAGCATGCTTTTGGTTCATAGTTATGCCTTAACAGTGCTATTCATCCTCAAACAGATGCTCAGAGAGAGCGAACCATCCAGACTATTGAATAGATGTTACACTCTTGTGTTCTTGATTTTTGAGGCTCATGGATGAGGCACTTACCCTTGGGGGAGTTTTCATACTGTAATAGTTTTCACTCCACCATTAGTATGGCACTATTTGAGCCTTTTATATCCGACCATTCCGTTCTGTGTTGTGCTAGACTATGGTCAGAGAGTCCACAATTTTCTGAGAAGAACTAGTGCAGAATATGACAGAGATAGTTCATGTGATTCGTGAGAGGATGAAGATAGAGAATGATTGTCAGAAATCATATGTTGATCAATAAAGGAGGCCCGGAGAGTTTAATGTTGGGGATCATGTGTTTCTGAAGGGGACTCCCTATCATGGGCAGCGATGGTTTGGTCGTGGGAGTAAGCTTTATCCCAGCTATAATGGTCGTTCCGAGGTGTTAGCTTGTCTTGGAGATATGGAGAATCGAGTGTCACTTCCCCTATAGATGAGTTTGATACATGATGTTTCCATGTATCACAACTCCATCGTTATATTCATGATGACTCTCACATCATCGATTGGGGAGAGATCGAGGTTGATGATGATGAAACCTTTGAAGAGAAGCATGTGGAGATTCGCGATCATAAGAATAGGGTATTGGGCAGGTGTTCTTTCCCCTTGGTTAATGTCTTCTGGGGACATGGTGGCATGGAAGAGATTACTTGGGAATGTGAGTCTTTGATATGTGCTCTGTACCAAGAGTTGTTTGATGTTTAACTCTTTCCATATAATGATTTCCCCATTGTGGTTAGACCACTCATGATTATAATATGGTTTTATTTTAATGCTTTTGTGGCTTGCTCTCTTTTGAGAGGTATCTCGTTGGGTGGTTGTTCGGACCTTATTTTTTTCCCTTTAAGTGGGTTATGAATTTTGGAGGACGATAATGTTTTGAGAGATATTTGTTGTAATGGCCTAGATCTCTCAGGTCTACTCCTAGACAATAATTAGGTGTATGAGGTGATTCAGGAGGTCAAGGTGACTTATCCCCTAGACTTTACCAATTTTCAAATTCTGTGAACAGTTCCAATGGTAGACAGTTGTGAATAGTACAACGATAACCTTAGGTGAACAGTGTCAACATTAACCTTCTATGAATAGTGAAATGTTAACCATAGGTGAAAAGTGTCAACATTAACCTTTTTTGAATAGTGAAACGGTAACCTTAGGTGAATAGTGTCAACATTAACCTTCTGTGAATAGTGCAACGGAAACCTTACGTGAACAGTGTCAATATTAACCATCTGTGAATAGTGAAACAATGTCCTTAGGAGAATAGTGTCAACATTAACCTTCTGTGAACAGTGAAATGGTAACCGAAGGTGAACAATGTCAACATTAACCTTCTATGATTAGTGTAAAGGTAACCTTAGGTGAACAGTGTCAACATTAACCTTATGTGAACAGTGAAATGGAAACATTAGGTGAACGGTGTCAAAATTAACCTTTTGTGAATAGTGCAATGGTATCCTCAGGTGAACAATGCAACAGTAACCTTAGTTGAATATTGTCAATATTAACCTTTTGTGAATAGTGCATAGGGAACCTTAGATGAACAATGTCAACATTAACCTTCTGTGAACAGTTCAAGGGAAACATTAGTTGAACAATATTTCTAGAACGATGAGGTTTATATAGAAGGTTTCCAGAATGGTGACGTTGCAATGGTGAGGATCATGAATAGTGTTTCCATAACAGTGATGTTCCAATGGTGAGGTTCACGAAAAGTGTTGCAGAATAGTGAGGTTCCAACGGTGATGTTTATGAACAATGATTTCAGAAGGGTGAGGTTCCAACGGTGTGGTTCATGAACAGTGTTTCAAGAACGGTGAGGTTTATGAACAGTGTTTCCATAACATTGAGGTTCCAACTGTGAGGTTCACGAACAGTATTTCCAGAACGGTGTGGTTCCAACGGCGAGGTTCATGAACAATGTTTCAGGAATGGTGAGGTTCATGCAAAGTGTTTCCAACTTGCAACAGTTCATCTCTTTAACATTTCCATTGATGTAAAATGCATTTAAATCCTTGTTTTAATGACTCTATGACTGATTCTAAGGCCATAACTCCTATATTAATTATTCCTATGGATCGGGATGTTTTTACTTGGTCAAACAATGTTGTTTAACCCGATCCACTTTTAATGGGAAATCAAGAGTATCATAAACCATCGCTCTGGTAAATCTTCAAAAGGGACAATATATCTTCCTCCCTTGCTCTTCCTCCTTATTCTCTGGTGCGAGATGCTCAATACATTCCTTCCTTCCCATAGGAATCATAAGATCAAACTTTTCCCAGTGGATTGGTTTCCCCTTGATGTTGTTCCTGCTGCATGTGAACCCTCTTATTTGGTGTAAGCAGAAAGGGTCGAGCATTCATCAAATTAAGGTATGATTTATCATCGTTCTTTTGGGGTTCATCTTCTCTTATTTCTCCTTTCAATATTATATCATTTTATCTCCATTCTTCTAATGGATTTTTCTTGGGTTTCGGTTGGTGTGATCATACTATGGAATCCTCGAGTTGATGTAGTTCTTGTGAGAGGAGGCGATCATGAGCTGTTGTGATATAATGAATGTCAAGAACCATTTGTGGTAAGGGATTCATTGATTCTATTTTCTTATATGTGAAACTATATAGTTAGCATGTTTTATCCCATTGGATGAAAATGGAATTTACAAAATATATATTTGAACCAGATAAATAAATTGACATTGATCGTATGTTATTACCTACTGATTTGATAGATAGTGTGATATCTATAATTTCTTTGTTTAGTCATGCATTCTTTATGTAAATTGGTAAAGAACGTAATTCCAGGAATAAATTGATAACTGTTTGTCTAAAGAAAAAGAGGCATGAAATGAAAGTAGTTATTCTTGTTGTAATTTGATGCTAATAAAATTGATTCTGTAAGCATGTTTAATAAATTTGTGATAGTTTTATTTTTAGGTTATCAATAGTAGGAACCTTGAAATAATAGATCAATCAATTACAGACGGATTAAAGAACTGGATGTTTAGTAAAATGAAATTTTCTTTTAGGGTTCTGAGTTACTCTATTGATTGTTAAAGGGAAAAGAGACCAATTGTTAAGATATTTGTTTTCATGGTGCTTGTGTTGTGATGTTGGCCTGGATGGCTATTGTGGTATGTGAGGGCATGGAGATCTTTGGTTGTGGCTGTAGATGATTCCTAGAGTGGAGAGATGCATCAGTTTATGCATGTGGGTTTCGGGGAGGACACCAGGGATAATAGAACAAGATGGATATGATTTTTGGATGATTGAAAATTCTTATTGGTTGATAATCTGCTTTACATTTCCCCACTTCTCAAGGTAGATGGTTTTTCTTACCCTTTTTCTGAAAGAGCTGAAAATGGTCTGGGTATGCCAAGTGCTTTCTGTGTTTAGGTTCTTAAGGGAGGATTAGTCTAGGATCTTTCTATATGCGGAAAACACTTGATGGTGGTAAATCTACTCACCGTGTTGACCCCCATTGTGTTTAGTAGCATAGAATTTGTTTCTAGAATTCTTGGGAATATGGGAAGGAAATTCTGTAATTAATAATTGAATAAAAGATGTTTACACTTGGGTTGTTTTTTCTAGGACATAATGATGACGTTGTAATTTTAAAGGTACAGTGGACTTTGGGTGGGATTCTAATGAAGTTTAATGTGGAATTTTAAATGTTTAATTAATGCTTAAAGAATAAATTAACGTAATGTGAAACTGAAAAAAGGGAATAAAGTAATCTAATAAAGATCTTAAAATGGTTGTGTGTTTATTGGATAACTAATCTTACATGTGGTAGCCTGGAGTCCGGGAGACGTTAGTTGCATTTGAATCTATGACAAGTTTATGCACGTATTGTGGTTGTGAGATATAGTATATCCTATAATTTTTTAGTTTCAATATGCTACTCCACCCTGTCAGTAAGGGAAACTGACACCCTAGGGATTCTGGGCCCTGGGGGTGTTTTCCCCAACATTCCAGTGGGAGGATGGTTGGATGACTACCCCATTTGTCCCCACTCTCTTCTCTTGGTAGATACGTGTACTGGTAGGCATAGTGGTTAGTTTTCCCCATATATGTGTGTAGAGGGATGTAATGGGTTGTGGTTATTCAAACACACATGTTCTGGATATAGTATCATATGGACTATTATAGGTGTAACATGTATAGTTTGTGATGGGTTGGGGATCCTTACTCGGTGTATGGGCTGTAATGGATTGAGGTATAATAACTGACGTGTGATACACGTTATGCGAGCTGTGGTGGCTCACAGAAACTACCTGGTTACTTTCATGCATAGACATGGAGGTTTTGTTTCACGAGGTGTATATTGTGGTGTTTCGACCAGTTTTCTACGGGCAAGACTTTTTGGAGAGAGATTATTAAGAAGTTAGATGTTGGGGAAAATATCCAAACAAGTGGGGAAGTAGTAGTGGGGTACCCTTGATATTTTTCGTTATATTATATAATCTTGTTTGTGTTACATATTGAGTGTATCCATAGCGAGGTTTGGAAATTATTATACATTTTTTAGGTGATGAGTTAGTTTCACTTGTTGTTCACTGTTCTTTAAGATGATTCCTTTACTTTTGCACGAGAGGCTTCATGGAGGATCCTACTGAGTATACTATTATACTCACCCTATGAATATAAAAAATATTATAGGTCAATTAATGCAGCTTCGAGATCTAGATGGTTTTTACTAGCTTGTGATTGAATGCGCTATTTAGGCTTATCGTTTCTATTTTTTTACTCTCTTTTGGGTACATTCAGTTTTTCCCCTTCTAGTTGTAGTACTTTTGCATGACATTATATATGTGAACTTGGGATTTATTTTATATTTTAGTTCTGGTTTGGAGTCTGTTGGTGTCTATCTTATCTCTCTCTTACGCATGTGGTCTCATAGAAGGTAATGACTTCCATTTGTCTCTTTACTATACCCTTGGTGCTAGTATCCATCTCGAGGCTTACTGGAGGTGGGACTTATGGGTCATTATCTAACTTCTCAAATTGCCAGCGTAAGAGGGGTACACTTTGTGGGGAGGGGGTCGTGACATCAATAATCTACCATTTAAAAATTATAATTTGAAATATTTTCATCAGTACAACAAAAAATATTTCAATGAAAATAATCATATTATGTAATATATTCCTTATGCATTTTTTGAAGAGTTTATTTAAACCAACAACATTTTCAATTTTTGATTCACTATATCATTTTCCATATGAAATACATCAATGTATTTTATGTAATAATAATATTATTATTTATTTACTTATTTACTTGATTTGCAAATACAATGACTTATTAATTCCATTCCAAAAATAGATCAATCACTTGAATAAGAATATATGGTGCATCTCCATCAAAATTCCATAACGTTCATTTTTATTCATGTACATTCCTATTTAGTAAATATTTATATTCCCCTTCTTCCAACCAGAAAAATAATAAGTTATCCACTGTCACTCATATGTTTTCTCTTTTCCATGTAATAATATCTTGTGTATTCTATTCAATATAAATTTTAATGTCTATTATTCATTCAATATCCTCCCAATTCCACATGTAAAACATAATTTATATCCTTGGATTGAAATTATGAATTAGAATAATATGTAGAAAATTATTCTAGAATGAAAGTCATTAATTATTTATATTTTCTTATTGAATAATAATTTTCAAAAAAAATCATATAATAAAAAGGAATCAATATTCTCAATATGGTTATAATCATTGATGTTTTCATCATTATTCAATTAAAGAAATTTAATTATTCCAAATATTTTGTAATTCTATAATAACTCTTTTTTTAAGAACCTGATATTTATGAATATTTTGGTAAACGACTCATAAGATTTACAATTCCACTAAACCTATACATCCTTCTATTTATAGATTCATATTTATCCATTTAAATTTATGATAATTAGTACATAACATTCCATACATAGTTCTTATAATCTTAATGAAGAGGTTTGTAACCTGAATATTTTTCCATGTATCATGTGTAGTTTTAAATGATGTTTTATGAATATACACAACATAATTGGTGAGATAATATATGATATTAATCTCATTATATTTTAAGACATGATATAATACATCATTATTATCCAATGATTTTGGTTCAACCTCATTTAGTTTGTATGGTTTTACTATAATATTCTAATTAAATATTTCGAAATATTTCAAAATTCTGAGTTTATTAAATAATGCATCTATATTTTAATCTTGATCCATCCATGTCAAATAGATCTATTTCCCTTAATGGTTATGTTTGGTATTTATTAGAATAGGTAATGATGTAGATGTAAGATCTAGGATAATATATCATATAACAATTGTTAATGATTATATGTGAGATATTAAAAGGTAAATATGGGGATAGAATAACCATTCAAAACAACTATTTATTATATCTGAGTTAATTAATAATGCGAGTGAAAATAAATAAATAAACTATGGAATTTCGTAGAGGTTTGGATTGAATAGATATTATGGAATCTATTTTATACATTATAATTCAAAGTAAAATTACACCCACTGACTATCTATCTAAATGATCTCATATTGATTCAAAAACTAAACATTGACTTTATCACACTTCTAGTCACAAACCAATTTTTTTATGTTTTTCTGAAATAGTTTCATAAACCAAAAAACCTTGACATTTTTCTATATAGAATAATAAAAATTCTTCATCATTTTTTTGAGGATGAATGGGAACTATTCCTATTTTTGTACTTCGTGGAAGAAATAATACTGAATTATAATGTTTGATAACAACACACACTATACATTTAATGTGATTCACAAAGTAAAAATAAAACACACAAACTATTATCAAAAGAAGTAACAATACATAAATAATTAATAATAATGATGTTTTGAATTATGAAAGATAAAGGATCACATAAACCAAATATGTGTTCAAGGATGCTGTCCAACAAGAACTATTTCACCAATAATGATCATAAATTTTACTGGATGATCTCAAATTTTCATGTTTTTTATCCTTAATAGTCATTCCTATATATACATGATTGTCTTTTAAAACACTATTTTTAGAGTTTCTTTATACACAGTAGCTTCAAACCAGGAATGCCTCATCCAGAACCAATTTATGTTTTTCATTTCCCAAATAATAACTATTTTTTCAACTAAAATTAATAAAACACATATCTTGTCACTGATTCATAAAATAAATCCTTAATATAATAAATAAAATATTAAATATTAATAATTATTGATTTTAATAGTCACTGGAATACTCTAAAAACCATACAAAAATAACTCATTATATTTAAAAATGTTTATAATTTTAGATTTCTTCAAATCCATGAATGTAGAAAGAATGTTTAAACCGTGTGATATTAATCTAAATCATTATAAAATTATTCCTAATAATTCATATAATAATAAAAACAATTAAGAAGCAATGATTCAAAATTTAAATCAATATAATTATATAATAATGATATAATAATACAAACAGTCAATAGAGGATACAAATATCTCATTTTTCATTTTCATGGAAGGAAGTATTTTAAAAATATTCATAATATATTTAAACTAAAAAAATTATTTTTTTCTTATATAATTTCCTCAAAATTTGAAAACACTATAATTTTTATGGAAAAATATTTCTCTAAATAAAAAACCGTATTTTATATATCTCGTAATCAAATAATACCACATAAGATAGTTTTTATATATAGGGATTTTTCATCTGAGTGAAAAAAAACCCATGTCACCATATTTTTCGATGTAAAAACATTCACATATATAAAAATAATTCATATAATAAAAATATCAAATTTTTTTATTTCTCATATCTCAATATATCTCTTATGAAATTACATGTATCCAATGTTCTCACATAAGGGATTTTCATGTAGATTATTTTCAGATTATAAATTTTAAAAAATATTAAATATTTTGATAAAACCTAACTATTATAAATGAAATGTAAAATATATATATATATATATATATCATTTTCAAAAATGAAATATAATTTCATCAATACCTTGATAAACTATAATTTACCAATTGATGATGACAATATTAAAATAATTGTACTCATATAAAATTAAATTAGAACCATAATTTTTATATTATAAAAAACACTATGTGGGTCAAGGATTAACATCAAATTAATTTTCCGATAAGGAAAACGAATATGGAATATGAATACCATTCCTAATGATTGGTATAATTTCGTTTTTAATACCTATAATTCCATCAGATCCATTATATAGAGTGATGTATACATGTATTTTACATTCTTTAAAATGTAATTTATTAATTATACATCATGATAATTTTAATATACATGTTATATATTGAAAATAAATCAATATAATCTTATAAAATATGTATATCATCAATTAATTTTATATCCACAAATTTCATTATTTTTATTTGATTTGGTTTATAAGAGGAGTGTTATGGATCTGTCATGGAAATGATATCCAAGATTAAGGTTATACCATGAGCCTGGAGATTCCTCATGATTTGAAGTCAACATTGTTTCTAAAAGTGGAATGGGTATCTTCTTTCTCGCTTTGATCCATGGTATTTAACAATAGAAAATAGTATGAAAGAAACACTAATTTTGATAGAATACATTATATGTCACATCGATTGTAAACGAACAAGTAAATATTATTATATAAATGTTACTATTATAACATATAAATTAAAATTGAGGGTATGAACCAGATTAAATAAATTATGAAAATATTATTTATACAATTTTATTGAATGAATTCATTAGTTACCAATTTATTATAAATGAATATAAAACCCAATTGAATATAAATGATTTATTTTTATGAGAAACCATTTAATTGCATAGAGGCGAGACTTATATAAATAAAACAAAAAATAACTCTTTTTTTGTTTTTATAGTAAATTCAATATAATTTTTAACATTCATCGTATGTGTTCTCTAGATATGACCAAAAACTAAAAACAATATTACCATTAAAACTATATTTTTCTTAAAAGTTGTATTACACATTTTGATGATGCATTATTTTTATTTTTTCCAATTATATAAATATAATTTAAAAAATAATTAATAATTCTAAATTATAATATCCAAATTAACCATGGGTGAATTTTTAGTATTTTTAGACATGTTTTCATTTTGATGAATAGAAAAAAATAATTTATTTTAATTCAACACTATTTCGTCATAAAATTTATTTTCATAATTATATTATTTTTTTATTATTTTTATATATAATTAGATAAATTTTATTTCATTTTATCAAAATTAATTCATTACAATCAATTTCCCAAATAATTTGGATAAAAAAATTCAATCCTTTGAAAAATATCAATTTAAATCATCCGTTTTTGTTCTCATTAAATGGAATGAGTATAAATTATTTTAAGAAATTTATGAATTTTGAATTTTGAAAAATGGATTCATTATTCGGAATCAAAAGGTTTAAATTTAATTTAATAGTATCGTATTTTTATAAAAATATTGAATGAAACAATAATAATTTATTTATCATTGTTTTGGGTAAATTAGATATTAAAGGGTATAAAATTAGTAATAATAAAAAAAATGATAAACTAAAACATGTTATTTTTTTAATGGATGTGTTATTTTGGAAAAATATAATTATTTTTCAAATTTTATGACCTCTTGTAGGCACTTGGATTGCATTGATCTATTTAAAGTTTTCTATTTTAATGAAAATTTTGAGATATCATTCTTATGTTTTAAAAACTATAACATTTTTAATATATGGATTTTTAGAAAATATATTCATCATTAAATATTAATTTGAAATATATAATATTAATTTTAATTATTGTAATTTATTTATAATTTTTAATTAATAAAATAATTACCTTCATTGCTGAAATAATGATGATATAATAACAGTTTAATTATTGAAAATATCAGAAAAATTATATTATTTTTTTTAACAAAAAGTAATTTAAAATAATTATATCTATACAAGAATGTAATGGTTTAATTTTTCATTTAACTGATATTTTTGAATAATGGTTTCATATTTATCTCCTTGTTATGATATTTTTAAAAATTCCTGTAATGATTAGTGTTAGAGAGGTGACATTAATTGTATTTTAAAATAAATAATGTTATATTAATGTATATATCATGTATAAAATCTAAAATTGTGATAAATTATTTCCAAATGTTTAATGGATCATCAGTTATTCATTTATGTTTTGTTTTAATTTTATAGTAAGTATATTTACATTCAAGAAGTACAAATAGATGTCGTCACATTAAGAGTCAAAGAGGTAAAATAATGGATAAACAATAAGAGAAGGATTAAAAAATAAATAAAACATTACTAATTATAATTAGAGGATTTTTTTAACCAAAATAATTCAATATTTAAAAGAAATTACTATGGAACCAATTGGAATAGAAAATGAATATTTATTAATATAATTATTTGATAATTTCAAAAAGATCCCCCCTCTCTTATGTGAGGGGTCTTATTCTTCTCTTTTGTTTACAATTAAAAACTATTTCGCTAACCCAATACCATACAAAATATATTAATAGATTAACTAACAACATTAATGAAATATAATTTTAGGAACTATGTCATTATTAGAAGTCTTAAGATGATAAGCAATAAAGGATTTTTAATGAAGTTATTTTTTTAATTTACTTTTTCTATTTTATCTCTTCTTAAACCTTCATAAAATATTTTTAAACCATGATGAAATAATATATCCTATATAATAAATACAATAATATGATAATATGTTAATATCATACCCTAATTCCATATCCACATCAATCAAATGTGAAAATAATTCATTATTCGTGTGTACGGTAAATTACTACCTCATAAACCGATGAAATTTCATTTCCATCACTATCTCCCCGTACTAGTTATAATGATATAATTATTTTTATTAATATATTAATTACATTTTAATCTTTATTATATTATAATAAATAATTTTTGATCTTATCATTCCATTCACATAAAAATGATAATGTCGGTCGGACGTACATGGGAATTTTGACCATTAAGAAGCGATGTGATACATTTCAAAACACCACATCATAGGGATGGTATATATATTTATATTAAAATTATTAATAATATATTAATGAGATTAGGATAATTTTGGAATTATAAAATGATATATAAAATCATTCCAAAATGGGCAATGTGAAATGGAAACGTTACTCAAGCATATATAGCTTAACATCTACAATTTTGTATCATAGTTAATTTTTAATATCCATAAGTAATGAATGTATTTGAACATATAAATGATGAATAAAATTAATAATTATTTCATGATTATTATTTTGGAGATGAGGGAATAATGAACACTTTAAGTATAGACATCATATCAAAGTAATTTTTTCCTCATGTATATATTATCATCAAAACATCTGACATGAACATAAATAATTATGTAATTTTTATAACATGTTGATAAGTAATATAAAGGAATACTAATCCATTTATATTAAATCACTAAAATAATTTACATAATCTGATTATTCCGGAAGATGAAGAACACATGTGATGATTTAGACTCAATTTAAGGGACTTCATCTCGATTTTCATTCTTTATGTTATATTTTTAAGTTATGAACACGCCATATTTTATATGGTATATATATATATCTCCATTTGAAATATAAAATCAGTAATTTATTAATTACCATCATATTTAATAATTTTTAAATTTTATTATTTCATTTGGATTATGATTTAATTGTTTAATGTAATATATGAAAATTTGAATGATTACATATTAAATTTCTAAATCGTTTTCACCATGTCAATTTTGTTGATATAATTTTACTTAATAATTTATATTTTCTCAATTTATTATAAATAAATTTTCATGTATATTTTTTTATTCCATGTATTTTATAAAAAATATTATTACATGAATATATGTAACATTTTGAAAAATGAAAAAAGGAGTGTTCTATTGTTAATTTACACGACGAAAATGAAATCAATGGCACCAAAAATATTATTTATTTTATAAATTTCTTTGTAATATTAAATTTTTTCTCAAAGAAAGATCAATATTTCCTTTTTTGGGTATTCTTTGGTATTTAACAGGTTTTTTCATTTATAAGCTGTTTTTTATTGATACTCTTTTTAATCTAGAGGTATTTTTTTTTTGAAAATTGTTTCTCATGTTGGTATAATAACGGATTTCAAAGGAATTTATGAAAAAATTGTTTTATTAATGTTATTTTAATTAATAATTATATGAAATAAATGATCTCAATATATCATATACATGGGGTGGCCCATATAGCACTGGGTGAGGAAGTTATATCATAAAGGACTAAGGGGTTCCATGATATCCCTCTAATGCACAAGGTATAAATGTAGATTTTATGGTCATTTCATTATTAAGGATGACATGTTTAGTAGTCATTGGCATGGTTTTACTAATTTATTGAGATTTGAAAGGGTTTCATTAATGCAATTCTCCTTGTCACCTAAATTTTTTTTATTTTATTTCATTGAGTTTTAATGTTTTCCTTAAAACAAATGTTTAAATTTTTCATGTGAAAATTTTTATTTCATATTCTTAGCTAACATTAAAGAAATATGTAAACATTATATGAGTTTTCATGTTTTTAATGAACTAAAATAATACTCTCTTTTTATACCCATTAAGATATTTTTTTAAAATCCCATGATTTTAAAATGTATATCACATGGTATAAGGTGGAATAGATATAATGATGTGGTCTAAGGGTGGAAAAATCATTATTTTTCTAAAGAGATATCATTTTTTATTTCAAAGAGTTTTGTATTTTTTAAAAATGTATAATTAGAATAATTTAACACTTGTAATATGTAGGCTTAATTAATATAATTTTTTCTTAATTATCTCAAAATATAATTTTGGAGTATCCTCAAATGTTAATTATAGTTAAAAAAAGTATTATTTTTAATGGTTAAGGTCAAGTCCTTAATGTTGGTATCACATGATGGGTTAGAAATATTTGAAGATTATGATTTTTTAATGTCTTTTGGATATAATAATGGATTTATAATTTTATTCTTGATAATAATTTTGATGTCCTAAAACCCCTTTAGAGGTTTTTTGTTTTATGGTTAAATGTTACTGACAATATGTTTGGCAACATTAAATTTTATATAATATATTTTAAATTTATGTTTTATTATAATGATTAGTAATATAGTTTTATGAAAGGGAAAACCCACAGGATGGGTGTCAACTCTCACATCTAACAAGCCTATGATAATAGAACCTACAACTAAAGGGTGGAAAGGGTGCATCACCTACCCCAAGAATACAAGAGGTTACAATTAGTATGAAATTTACTATTTTAGTTAAAACACTTTATGGATAAAGAAAAAGATCATTTTGGAAACATATTTTCATATAATAGATAATATCAGTATTGAAAAATAAATTTTTGATTAAATTATTCATGAAATTTAAAAATATGTTTACCAATTCTTGAACCCATTATGATTAAAAAAATAGAATATTATGGGATTTAATTATATAAATAATGTCTGAATTATATTGAAGAATCATATATGATTATATTTTGGACTTATTGGGATTTAGGTTACTTATAGAAATGGTTAGTGTATATTGATGATTATTACGAATAATTATTTTTTGTAATGCATCATTTGTAATTAATGGTACATGAATGTAATTCATAAAGTTGATAATGGATTATTATGTGGTTAAATCCTTCTTTATTTTGGGTTATAACAATAGATTGGGTTATTTTGATGAATTTTAAGGTCATTTATTTGTCAAATTGTCTATGTTGAACATTGGGTATTAGTGTTTATTTTTAAAGATTAAATTTGATTTCCATCATATAATCTTTTAAAAGTTTTAATGAATTTTCAATTCATATCCAAATCATTTTGTTTTTTTAATGTTTCTAGAATAGATAAATATAATGATAATCTTGTATGGATTATGTGTGTATCTATAAAATGATTCTACTACTTTAGGTATGAAAAATTCATCTTCAATACTCATCATTTGGATAAAGAAATGATTTTGAAATGGAAATTAATTAATTGTTGAAAATATAATTGTTACGTATATATAATTCCCTAAGTTATTATTTCTGGTAGACAAATAATTCACAGTCTATATGAAATGTATCATAAAACAAAACTATTATCTATTAACTTTTATTACTATGAAATCAATGAACATTTTTCTCATATAATAAATATGGATTTGGGATGATAGTCTTAATAAATATAATGTTCTTTATCACACTCTATCAGAACATAATCGTTTTCTCTCTTCTAAGTCTATTTTTTATTACATGGAACCCCAGTATGTGTTAGCTCAGTGTACCTTCTCACATCAATTTTTTTCTTTTAAATAATTAGCTTTGTTATTAGTTCTTTCAATGTGGGATTTTAATAAATGTAATATTTATATAGAGACCCAGTTTTTTCTTTATAATAAATTGGAATATTTATACATATAATTTTAGTGACATACATGGAGAGGTCCTTCGATTTTTCATTCTTGAGTGACCTGAATAAATTATAAAAAATATATTATTTTTTCAATACAATGCCTTTGATGGAAATGAGATATCACTCAATGGATTTATCGAATCAGAAATATGAGGGAACTGTTGTGTCCAAATTGTGTGATTTACCCAAGATGAGACATAACTTTTCTCAGCACTACTCTTCTATAGAAAAATTCGCAGAGGGTGTTACTGTAAATAAAATAAAATAATTTAATTATTTTATATCAAATGTTGAATCAGATAAATATTGATCGAGGAAATGGATTAGAAATCTGAGACCAATCTTGAGTTTGAGATGTGGTTATTTACCTAAGAACAATCTAATGTGGTTGGGAATGAGAGGGTAAAATTCTATGACTGCTAGTGGTTTACAATAAAAAATTGAAAAGTGAAAATGGGAAAGGTTTATCTCCCTTATCCCACGGATTCGGACGAATAAATTTCTCCTCATTCCAGTGAAAATTCCATGTCTAATATTCATCTGACTAAGATGAAAATTGAAATCCTTGATCAATGCATAGAGAACACAATAGTGGATAAAAATTTGAGGTATGATTTCATGTCTAGATTTTGAACCTCCTCGATTGAATAAGTTTTTGTATTTTATAAAATTTGAACACTTTATATGCATTAAAAACCTTTGTTTGTGGCCAAAATAACGATGATCATCATCTATTTAAAATAAAGATCATTTGTTCTAGTTTTTCTTCACATTTTTTGTATGTGAACTTTTCATCACATGGAAACGACGTCCAATCATCAAGTGGGGCATGGTTCTATGAAGTTAGTTATCCATGGATTCTAGATATTTGATGGATTCATGATTCATTCACCAAAGTAGGAACAACTACTAGTTTAATTGGAGGATATTTTTCAATATGTTGAAACAATGACATATCCTTGAGCAGGGAACATGTGTGTGAAGAACATGTCCTCGGAATCCCAAATATTGTTTCAAAATATTTTTCCAATTACTAGGGTGGTTTCAGTGGTGTGTGGAAGATCCATGGTGACCAGTGATGCCGCAAAGTAGGGACATGGCCGGCGAGGACTACGATGGTTTGGAGACGGCACACACGGGACATAATGGGTGTGATTGTTGACGGTCCGGTCTAGACAGAAGGGTATGAGGGTGACTGAAACCCCCGTATCTTTCAACTTGAGGGCCCAATTCTTTTTTTGTGATGATGTGAAATTTTTATAAGGAAGAATTTATTATTCTTACTGGAGAACATTTTTTCGGATCAGTTCTCAGTGGTGTGAAACATTGAATGTTAATAATAAAATTTTAATTATTATTATTAGGGGAATATTGTAACTAATGTATATCACGCATAAGATGTCTGATTGACGTTCCATCAGTGGCATTGTGACCTTGAATTTGAGGCTGGCATTCCAAGAATAATTTTAGGTGCCAACACCAAAATCCAGGTGAATCCCCAAAAGACAAGCTTTGGGCGTTTGTAGTGAAATGTGACATTTTTACTAGGTTTACATTATAGAAAAATGAATAGATGATTATATGTATTTTATCTGAGAGGTTCAAAATGATGCAATATAGATTTTGTGTTTCGGGATCGAGTCCTAGGGCCAACGAAGAACTGTTCATGTTAAATGCTATGATATGTGGTTTCTTCCAAGAGAGTCTGATTTGGGGGAATGAATAGTTGATCCATTGCATATTTCTACATAAATCCTGATCGTGGGGACTATTTGGTTATTCGGGGACATATGAGGATTACTATATGTAAATATAAATTATTATCCTATTTTGGACCATCATCGAGCATCTTACGCTTTCCATCATTATGGAAAGAGGTGTCATATACTTCATGAGTACATTGACATGCCTAATGATACGTGAATAAAGATTAGAACCTATGGATGGATTGGGACATGAACCGAAAATGAGGTGGGGAAACATATCTTGTGGTCCCCACATGTGTCGTGTAGCACTTTAAGAATCATCTACCTCTCGTATGTCTTTTGGAACATATATTTTGGACCTCGGGTAGTGTATCTGGGGTTTTTTCTGGGTAGAATGTGATGGTTCCCTCTATATTGTCCTTCTAGATACAAGGTGAGATGTTCTAGGTGTGGGGCCTATCTAGGGCGACACATGATGACTACAATGTAGGTCCTAGATGATTTTAAAGATGTTCCATCCAAAAGGTTTAGAAAGAGATGTATTGTGATTACCCTCTAGGGTATTTATATTCAATGGTGTTGGGCAGTGTCATTCTTTGATGACACTTTCAGGTTTACCCTCAAGCTAGGATGGGTAGTGGTGTTCACCTATGACACTTTCGATCTTACCCTATAGCAGGGTTAGTCAGTGGAATTATACTATAACACATTTTATCTTACCCTCCAGTGTATTACAATTTAGATGGGCTGGGCAGTGCTATTTTTCGATGGTTGTACCGAACATACCTTTCAGCGGGGCTTGGATGTGGAGTTATCAACCTTGATATGCGAAAACTTGACTGTGAGACACTACTTCAAGATATACACTGATATACCTTTGGACTCTATTGGTACATGGATTCCTTTCCCCCTTTTACACATCCATGTGATGTGACATAAAACCATGAGGGAGATATAGTTCCACCCAAAGAGGATAGTATCAAGGTGCAGTGATTCATTCTGTTAGACATGTAGTTCATTGAAGATGTGTGGGATGCTGGGCATCGTTATAGGTTACTTCTGGAAGTATTGGATAGTATTTTCTTTGGGTAATCTATGAGATGGGCATCCCCTTAAACCCTCATTTGGGTTTCATTGACTGAGTATATATATATATATAGCCTTTCTGGGTACCCATTCCATATGTGTTGGTTACATTCCAAACATAATAGGCGAAGATGCACAGGGTATGCCATGATCTTTTCTTTTCTAGCTTATCTTGGTTAGATGAGTCTACTACTATAATATATGTATTGAAGACTCGAAGATATGTTCTTATTTTAACCTATTATATCTCTTTGTGTTTGGATGATCTTAATTCACTAATTTTTTAGGTTGTGCTGCAATTATTTTGTTGCACCTTGTTCTATCTCAAGCTACCCCCTTCAGTACAAATTATTAAACTCTATTGAGTATTTGGGGAATCCTAATGATTATTTTTATTCTCACCCTGGCATGGGCCTTTCCCGCACATGGAGTTCCCCTTCATACAAAGGATAGGATTATTATGACATCAGGGGAGCTTAGGGATACGAGGTTCTTAGACTGAATGTGGTGGTCGTATCTTGGGAAAAATGTGTGGGGATATTTCTCATGCATACTTTCTCATTTATTTTTGGGATGTGGAACATTTCTGGTTGGGTGTGTATATTATCATATTTCATTTAAATTTACAATAATTTACTTTTACTATTTAGTGATTAATGTATATTTTCTAATTCTATTAGTGTTAAAAATATTATTCTTTTCCCTATGCATTTTTTCATTTATTTGGATGCATTTGTGTGTACATGTTCTTAAGAAATTTCCTCCCTAAGCGTTTTGTGCCTTCACCACTTGGCGCCACACCTAAGCCTATGGAGGCGGTATTGGGGTAGATGTAACTCGAGCCCTGGCATGGTTCGGGTTGTAAAAAAGTTGTATCAGAATTGGATTGAACCTTGGGACATTTTTTGGATGTTTCCATATAAGGTATTGGTTGGGTTAATGGAAATAGTTTAAATGTGTCTCGAGTTCATCTCTCAGTCCAAAGAGTCTAATGATAATGGGGTAGTAGACATAGCCATTTACCAGGACCCTGGATACACGCTTCTTTACTCAGCAAGATAAGACATATGTGGTATGGAACAATGGTACATCCATCATATAGAATTGAGTCTTAGACTGTACTTCTTGAGTTAATTCCCCAATATTCTTGATATATACATAGAAATTATCATTTAACTGTGGTATTCCTTTATGGATTCGTGATCCCTCTACAATTAAAACCATCTAGGATATCATCTCTAGTTCGTGAAAATTACTCAGTGAGTTATGAGGCCTCAGTTTAGGGTTCGTCATGTGACCCCCTACCTCGAGGTGGGAAGGTATCAAAACCTCACCCTATTGAGTAGTAGTTAGATCCACTAGTGCAAGCTTTGTACATGCACGGGTTCAACACACCCCATGAGTTCTAGTGCTAGAGATCATTGAGGATCCATGGTTAGTTATATCCTTATGCAGTAGAGTATTGGATAGAGATTGTGGTTCACCTCTTTAGGATTGTTCGGACATCGATTTATCTGATGCACCCAATTTGTGTATACATTTTCAAATACATTGTGGCAAATAAGAATAATTTTTCAGAAATTACTTACAGTTTAGTGGACCAATTATTTTATTTTGGTGATATTGTTCTCTTTCAGGAGATTTATGGCCAAATACAAACAACATGGGATAATTGATCAAAATTTACAAACTACACGGTCTATACTTATACACAAGTTGTGTACATTCTTACTCAAAAACAGATTGACCACAACAAATACATGCCCATGTAAGCCAAATCCTTTACATTCCATGTTCACACAATACATTCCATATACACCCTTCTATAAGTAGTTGGCAGATGAGAAGTAGTCTACACGCCCATGTGGCCGGCCGATGGGGACACGTCGTGTTCAACCTATACATTCAATGTATATCATTATAGATGTGGTTAGTGGTAGAAAAATGAGGCTACATGCTATGTATGATGATTCTACACTCCATGTATATCTACCTTCTAGGTGGTACCATGTTCCAATTCAAGGAAGGCGTGTTAGGCCACCTACCAATGAGGAAAACAAGGACAACAGTGAATTGACAAAAGTACAAACTATGTACTTTTTCCACACACCGTGCAGTTCTATTTTCTATAAATAGTGGCATTGTCCTCTGGTTCAAAAAGAGGAGAATGTGTGGACATAAATGGTATAAAGTTATAAGGAAAGAGGCTTTACTACCATTCTACCACCATTCTACTACTTCTACATTCTACCATTCTATTGAAGAGTCACTACCTCCTCAAAGTTTCATGAAATAATCACATCAGGTATCGAGGGTTTTGTGCTTATCATTACCTCTATGTGTATCAAAATTCCCAGTGTGTTGGGCTTGTGAGAAATGAAAGAATTGTAATTTAGATTATTGTTATGAATTTGTTTGTTCTAATAACTTCTTCTTATTCTTCTTAAATCACATCATTTTATCACTTTAAATTCTAAAGTAGACCATGGGCTGAATTTTCAGCGATTCAAATAAAGAATAACAATTAGTATTATCATGTTCATTGGAAATATTCATTGACTAAAAAATCGACTGAGCAAAATAAGGAACTACGAGACACTAACTACCATACCAAGGAGTTAGTTTCCTCAACATTAAATATATGTTTACCAGATCTAGGAAACATTGTTAGAAATTGAAATCTAGATTGATGGGTAATTATGAACAACAAAACCTCATATGCAATTTCATTTAATAATCAACTTCTCATAAATCCATAACCCTAACACATTTCTCTCTTTATTTGAATCAAGAATAGTTTCCCGTATTTTCTTATTTTCATTAAGTAATTTATTATAGAAACATAAAACCAATTATTGTTTTTATACAAACAACAAAAATTGAATCTAAATTTAGAACACTTCATTAAGACAAAAATAATAATTCATTTAGTAAAGAAAAAAATATCTTCTCCTTCCCTATGGATCGACCCCTTACTAGTACTATACTCGTTAGGGTAAAAATAATTTGGGACACCAATAACATACCTTCAGTGAAACGACTCGCCAAATTTAGGCGTCGTTGTTGGGGAACAATGAAAAGATATTTTTTCTTGTTTTTATTATGTTTGTATCAAATTTTAGTGTGACTAAAAATAATGAATTCCCAAAAATCTATATTCTAATATAATTTTTGTTTATCTTTACTTTTCCTCTATTACACTTGGTGTGCTTTGTATAGTGCAGGTTGTATGGAGTATGAGTGGCTACCCCACACGTTCCAAGAATGTTGAGTCATCGGTTTTTTTCCGAATTGACCAAGTGATTGAACGAACACATTTGAGGCACAAACGAGCACTCATGACTGAGAAAAATCACCTCAATACCATGGAAGAGAATGAGGAAGGAAGTCCAGATGTTCTCTAAGGAGATGGATAGCCTCGAGGACCAGATGACAACCAGAACTAGAAATCTCCACTTTCACTGGGGTATGGCCCACAATGGCTCCAAAAATTCCAACCGAAGCGGATTCCATTTTTACATCTAGGTCAGGGGTCGTACTTCACCATCAAGAACAATAATATATTCCTGAACCACTCCCTCAGTAGCCACCTCTACATGGTATTCTTATGGAATACGGATATCCATCTATCCATAGATATGACACATGCATCGTCCATCCACTGTTGTAGACCCAACACTTCGAGATCAAGCCTACTATTTTGAATTTGATCCAAAACACCATTCAGTTTGGATGCCTACCCAGCAAGCACCCCAATTCTCATCTCTCCAATTTTATGGAGGTCTGTGACACATTATTCTACAACTGAGTGTCCACAAACTCCATTTGTCTTCACCTATTTTGCTTCAATCTAAGGTTTAAGGTGAATGACTAGATCAATTGACGGCCGCAACGATTCATCCTCACATGGGAGGAGCTCTCCCAGGCGTTTCTTTTTAAAAACATCCCACCCTCGAAGACGGTGACTCTGTGGAATGAAATACAAAACATCCCATAGCATGACCTGGATTCATTTGACAAATCATGGGAGTGCTTCAAGGAGATTTGGAACAAATGCTGACACCACAGACTCTCACATTTGATGTAGGTCCAAATCTTCTAAGGAGGAATGAAAATAAATACAAAGTCCTTGGTGGATGCTACTGTTGGAGGTATAGTAATGAAGAAATACCCTCAAGAGATTTTTGAACAACATGATGAGATTTCTACCAAAAGCTTCTATTGTCATTCTGAGTGGGTCATAAAGAAACAAGGTATCCATAACATTGATGTTGTTACTATGATTGTTTCCCTATTGGATGCTATGTCAAAAAAGTTCAACATGCTAAATTTGAAGGGCACGTCCCAAGTACAAGCGGTAAACCATCTGGCATGTAGAGAATTTGGTGATAACCACATCACGAGAGAATGCCCGAGTTCTGCAAGCGGCCCTTCAAAATGCGGGATTAGTTGTGTTTCCCAAAAACCTAGGGCCAAACCGGTATATGTAGTATCAGAACCAGTCATGGATTGAACAGAAAAACACATGCTGGGGCCAACTGTATTAGAATCTTCGTCCCCAGTGACCACCCAACTACAACCAGCCAATTTATCAGAAATAGTACCCAAGGAAGAAATATACACAACATGGATTTTATTAGTAGCAAGGGCATCAAAACCCTAACCCACAGCATTCGCGGTAGTCACCACCTCCTCCAGCTCAACCACCACCTCAATAGGATAAGGCCTCCAGGTTAGAGGATCTCATGACAAAATTTATCTCTATTACTAAGACTAGGTTCCAAAATTAGGATGCTTTACTTCAAGTCCTGGAGAACCAGATTGGCCAAATAAAAAACTAACTCTCGGGTATGAAACTTTGAACACTACCGGGTAACATCAAGAAGAACATGGGGGAGGATGGACATGACATCAAGCTACAGACTAGAAAAGAGGCACCACAACAGAACCAACCAACACAGCCAGGTGCATCCACACCACCTGTTGATGAAGAAGGTATAGATACAGACCCCTCCTCATCCAAAATCTAAGAGAAGGAGGTTGCGAAGAATAATGGATATGAGGTTTTATAACCCTTTGAGCCTACCTTAATCATCCCAGAGAGATTGATGCATTGGAAGATGGGCCCCCAATTAGGAAAAAATAGACATGTCCAATAATATGAAAATAAATATTCCATTTGTAGAGGCACTGAATCAGATGACCACTTATGCAAAATTCAAGATGTAAATACTCTTCAACAAAAAAATACGGAGGATATGGGCACTACTTCTCTAACCAAGGATTGTTATGTAGTCGTCCAACATTTGATTCCTCCTAAAAACCAGGATCCATGTAGCTTCACTATTCTATGCAGTATTGAATCCATGTGAGTTTGGTAAGGCCCTATGTGACTTAGGTGAAAGTGTGAACCTCATTCCTCTGAGATTTTTTGATTATCTAGGGCTCAGCGATTGGAATCCTACCTGAGTAACCCTTCAGCTTGCTAACTGATCCATAAAATATCCAAAGGGGATACTGAAGGACATAGTGGTCAAGGTGGGGAATCTGTTCATTCACACATATTTCACCATCCTTGAAATGGAGGATGACCTATAGGGACCTCTAATTATGGGATGGCCATTCTTGGAAATTTGTAAGGTACTGATTGATGTGAACCAGGAAGATATAATTTTTTGGGTAGGAGATGAGAGAGTCTCCTACAATTTCCATAAAGCTGAAAAGCATGCATCATTGATAGAGCATGAGGTCTGTTATGTAGTAACCACCATTTATGACTGCTTGAGTAAAAAAAGGGGATGATTTGGTATGTTCTTTTAACTCAGATAACTTTATCATTCCAAAAATTCTAGTTGATGAAATCCTAGAGGAATGGAAATTCCTAGAAGTCTAGGGTGGGCACAATTGGAAATGTTTAGTTGTTCCTAATAGTATAGATTGGGAAAAGGTGCAACCACTAGTACTATCGATTTTAAAGGTGCCTGAACATGAACTGAAGACTCGTTCATTTCCTCTAATGTACTTTTATTTTGGAGACCATCAAAAATTTTCGGTCATAATTAGTGAAGAACTATCATAGGAGCATGAAGATGCACTTATACAGGTTTTGAAACAATGTAAGAATGATATTTGGTGGATAGTTGTAGATTTGAAGGGAATCTACCCTACAATTTTCAGCCACAAGTTGCTACTTGAAGAAAGTGCAAAGAAAACATGGAAACCATAACAACGCCTGAATCCCCCAATGAAGAATGTTTTAAAAAAAATTGTGATTAAGTTGTTGCATGCAGGTATCATTTATCCCCTCTTGGATAGTCATTGTGTGAGTCCACTACATGTGGTACCCAAAAGGGGGGGACGGTATCACTGTGATTTCAAATGGTAAGAATGAGATCATCCCACACACACTATCATAGGCTTGTGAGTCTATGTGGATTACAGGAATATGAATGATTCCATGAGGAAAGAGCATTTCCCCCTACACTTCGTGGTTAAAATTCTAGAGAGACAACTGGGGCACAACTTTTATTGATTCCTCAAAGGTTATTCCAGATATAACTAGATTTCCATTTCTCCTAAGGATTACGAGAAGGGAACATTTACATTCCCCCATGGTATGTTTTCTTATCGAAGGATGTATTCTAGATTGTGCAAAACCACACCACCTTCTAGTGTTGAATGATGGCTATATTCCACGGCATGCTGGAATAGATCATGGAGGTATTCCTATAGGAATTTTTTGTTTACTGAAAATCATTCACCACTAGCTTATGGTGCCTGAAGCTAGTTCCTGAAAGAGGTGAAAACACTAACCCAATTTTGAACTTATAAAAGTGTCACTTCATGGTGGAAAGTGGCATCATCCATGGCCAGATAATTTTAGCGATGTTTATAGAGGTAGACCCGCAAAAGATAGCTGTCATTTCACGACTACCTATTCCAACTTCTGTCAGATCCATCCCCAACATCATGGGGTATGCCAGTTTTTAAAGGATGCTTGTCTGTGACATTTCAAATATAGCCCATCCTCTCAACAATATTCTGACCAAATATCCCATATTTGTGATTTATGAGACATGCACCATAGCTTTTGAGCACCTAAAGCTATTCTAATTGAAATCACCAGTGATGATTTTATCCATCTAGGAGAACAATTTGAACTGATGTGTGATGACAGTGACTATGTAGTAAGAGCAGTCTAGGGCTAGTGGAATGACCATATTTTTGGATCTACACATTAATCTAGAAGTATTTTCAACGAGGAAAAAATGATCTACACCACCACTTAAAAGAAGATTTCAGTAGTGGTGTTCGCATTTGAATGGTTCCATTCTTACTTAGTGCTATCTAATGTTACTATTTGTACTAACCATGCAGCACTGAAGAACCAACTGAACAAGAACCATTTAAATCCCCAATTGATCTATTGGGTGATCCTCCAATATGAATTAGATTTAGAGATCTGAGAAAAAAAGGGAGTGAGAACATTGTTGCTAATCATCTCTCCCACCTGGAGCTGCCTCATTTGGAGAAGGAGGAAGATCGAGAGATCAGGAATGATTTCTCTGATGAGCACCTATTTTCAATCACTGAATCACCTAGAACATGGTATGCTGATATTGCTAATTTTTTAGTTATAAGTATCATTCACCATGACCTCTCCTAATGAGCTTCCTCAATTGGAGAAGGAGATGGATCAAGAGATCAAGGATGATTTTGTCACACCTCACCGGTTGGGGAAATCATGGCCCTGACCGTATGATATCAAAGATCCTACAATCTATTTTCTGGACTACTATGCATAAGGATGTTCAAGACTTTGATTCCTATTGCGATCGATGCCAGAGAAGTGGTAATGTGCGACATAGAGCTGAGATACCCATCAACACATCCCGGAGGTTGAATTTTTTGACGTCTAGGGAATTGATTTCATGGGTCACTTTCTCCCATCTTTCAGGAACACATGCTTTCTGGTCTGTACCAAATACATCTCATAGTGGGTGGAAGTTGGTGCAATAACTCAAAACATGAAAATAGTAGTTTTATGAATTTTAAAAAACAAATTTTTAGCATGTTCATAGTTCCCCGAGTACTGATCAGTGACAGAGGGACCCACTTCGACAACACACTAATGAGAGGAATACTATCTAAGTATGGAGTAAAATATCATATGGGGATGCCATATCATCCCCAGTTCAGTGGAAAAGTGGAGATATCCAACTATGAGCTAATGTAGATCCTGGATAAAATAGTCAACAATTTGAGGAATGTCTGGTCCAATAAGTTTGATGATGCTTTGTGGGCATATCAGACTCCATTCAAAACACCACTGGGAATGTCTCCATTTCTCCCCATCTATGGCAAGCCATGCCATCTTCCAGAATAACTGGAGCATAAATCATACTAGTCCATAAATTACCTAAATATTTATTTGAGGGATGTTGATGAGAAGCGAATGTTCCAATTGTTGGAACTTGATGGAATCAGATTAGAGGCATATGAAAACACCAAGTTAAACAAAGAGAAGATGAGAGAAATTCATTACGGGATTATTACATTAAAATATTTCCAACCCGGTGATCAGGTACTCCTTTTTATATCTTGTCTTTGATTATTCTGAGGGATGTTCAAGTCACGATGTTCAAGACCATTCCTTGTGATACACATACTCCATCATGGAGTGGTGTAAATTTCAGGATAATATGATCAACCATTCAAGGTGAACGAGTAGTGCCTAAAATAAAACTATCACATGAACGGCACATGGGAACATTGGCCACCATAGAGCTTTGGTAAGAAAAGGTAAGTAGGTCGATCCAATGACCAAAAACAAAGGCGCTTCCTGGGTGGCAACTCGGCAGATACACGCTGTGTACCACCTATATACACAGCTTGTATTTATTTCTATTCATTTAACTTATAACTATTATAAATATATATTTTAACAATGTAATAAACATGGATGAAGTCGATTCCAATGGTAAGGTAACTAGAGTTTATCCTAGCAGTCACCGGTTCAAATCTTTCTTTACCTTCCATCAGCACGTGGTTCCTCATTTTTCTCCACACGTTCTTTTACATGGTGTGTGTGGTTTTTTTTTCATATATATATATATATATGAAAACCCATGGCGGGGATGGATCTATTTTCCAGGATCGTAACCTGGTTCCAAAAGACCCAGGTTCAAATCATAACAGCCCCATTTCTATCATTTATGCTTTTAAATAAACCCGAACGTTATGTCTTTTGATATACGTCGGGTGAACTATGTTTTCCCTATAAAAACTGAAAATATTTTCCGCATAATGTAATTATTGTAGATGAAGATGAAAGATTTGCAGAGCCTCAGCCCTGGATCCAAAATACCCATGTTCGAACTCGCCGAATCTCCCTGCTTCTTCCCTTTTTGTCCAATTAAAAAACCACAAGTTGTGCATTTACTTTCCTCCCATGCAGTATAGGCATGATTACTTTTATTACATTTAAATATTTAATAGGAGCAGTAGTACAACCTTTACTTCATTGGTTTGGGGCTTCCGCTTGGAATGACTGATGGACAGTTCGAACCGCACCCCAAGCACCGGACTAAAGGTTGTACTTCCATTTTTCCAAATTTTAGAACATGTGACATGTCTTTCCTGATACATTATGTATTTTGTTTTATTTTAAAATTATATATATATATATATTATTGTAATTATTATATATTATATATTTTAGTATAATAATTATAAATATATATATTATCATTTTAAAAAATGTGATACATGACATGTAGTCTATTGTAAATGTCGTGTACCATGGCTATAAAAGTCGCAGACCTCTTGAAATCATCCCTTATTGTGCGGAACCGTCCCCTCTTCCCATTTCTTCTCATACATGACACCCGGCCTCCACTTCCCAAATCCGTTGATTTAGGGCATTTTACATTCTGATTTCTCTTGCATTGTGATCCTTGGTCCAAGTATGCCCTTCTAAACCCTTTATTTCATGTTTTCATAAGTGTTTAGGGTCATTTGTTGATCAGTCACCCAATCGGTTTCCGCGAAACACAATCATGATTTGAAGAACAGACTCTATGTACATTTGTACATGGCCTCAAACTGAATGGTTTGCAATTTGAAAATACATGGTGTGTATGTTTGGTACACACCCTGTACCATCCCCTATCGTGCCTGGGTACCTTTTTCACACCGCCTGGCACACCATGTTCACCTACACGACGTGTCTCTTTGGTACAAGTAGTGTACACTATTTCGTTCATCCATCTAGTGTCTAGTACTTCACACGACCATTTACCGTTTGTTTTTTAACACTTTGTGTTGTCCTCTCACATTGATTGTCCTTTATTGTTAGAACATATTAAACAGTGGTCATGTCGTGGCCAACACTCAACTCGGACCGCATTACACTAACACGATGTGTATGATCGGTATACCCTATTTATCCTTTCTTGGGCCATTTCACGCTCGCTCTACATGTCTATAAAAATAACCTGGCATGCTAACCCTATTTCACTACACGCTGTGTACATTGGATACACACGTTGTTTACTTTTATATTTTTCATCTTTCTAACATTTTATTCTTCATAATTTTCTTTTTTTTTATTTTTTGGGTTTTCATTCTATATCAGGGCATGGGAGACAGAGACCATTCACTAGGGAAGTGGCCCACCTCCGCCACTGAGGGCGAGAGACCCATTTTTCGTCAGATCCGACTCCAGCCCGCGACCTCACTAGATCCAAACTCTCTAGTGTACTAGTCTCCTCTCCTGGCCATCCTTCCAACTCCTTGTTTTCTCCCAGAGGCTGGTGCTAGTACCATTTCACCGCCATCATCCAGCACCAAGCCTTAGAGCACCACCTTTACTTACCCACTAGCTGCCACTCCACCTGAGCTGTCCTCATTCACTGCTTGCCCATAATTGACCTCCCCGTCCAGCAAGCCTCCGTGTACTGTAGCCATTCTGCCACCAAAGCCAGCTCCCACTACTGCACCGCCTCCTGGGTCAGGACATGGCAATGTTCCCTACACTTGAATGATGTTCCCGGTCATCGATTTGGCACATGAAAGGCTCCAACATTTCTCTCCCCACCTGATCTTGCTGAGAAGCTTCTGTCTTGATAGTAGTGTCTCTTAGTAGCAGGGTATCTGTAGAGACCCAAAGCTTGATGTACATGGACATTACATTACTTTTGTGTAATACTTAATACATTACAAAAAAAGACACACAAGGACCGTAATAGTTTAGAGTCTTTGGAAACACGGAATATAAACATCTAGTCATGTTGAAATATCTTCAACAACTCCCATAACGATCTTCCCCATTTTGTTTCCTTACATAAAACCTTTCTTTATTTATTGGGGAAAATAAAACATAAAAAGGGTGAGCTCAAATTCCCATTAATGGAAAACATAGATAACATAAAACAATTCATTAACATTTGGAATCAAAAACTTGAACATGAAATTTAATCATCGAAATCTTGAGCAAAAACATAAAATGTGGAAGTACGTAAGACATATATCATAATAGAACATCAACCTTGATAAAATATAATGGGAATAAAACATGTAATTGTGGCAACCATTCTGCACATGTTATAATTTCCATAGTAGCCAAGGCATTGCTGCCAAGACCATCTTAGTGGAGAAAGTCCCTTTCTGAATCGAGTTCACTCCTTGTTTCAGTCCTGTAACACTGAACCGGATTAAATTACTGTTCCATCCATTTATATATCATGAGATATAAATCATTACCCAATGCATTGGAGGGATATATAGGTCCCACCCATCTCATAATGAAATCATTCTTACTTGTGCCACAAAATAAACTTGAAACATTCATCAAAACCCAAAGAATAAAATGGGTTTCATAAAAATCAACCGATCATCACATAATCCATATAAAAGCAATGGATATCATTTCATAATAACAAAATTGAAACCATGTAAATCATAGAGACGTTATACTTGAAACATACACATATGAAATAATGTCATCATAGATGGAAAATGGTTTTGGTAAAACAATTGAAATGAATTCTTGAAGAAAATATCCTTTCATTTTCAAAATCAATTTCTTTTCACAAAACGTCATGCAATTTTGAAAGAAAGATATTTTTTTGGAAATATTCATGAAGTATTTTGGAGGAATCTTCAATGAAAATAAGGCTTTATAAAACAGTAAAAATCCGTTCGTGTCGTATAAGTTACAAAAAACATTCTACTCCTACTTTTTCCGAAAAAGTCAAAAAGTACCTCATAAAAGAAAGATTCCACACATACCATGTAGTAAAAGTAAAAAATGGGTAAAAAGGACATTAAACATACATGAAACAATTTTATGGAAACATGGACATGGATGAGAACAATAACCCCAGTAAATACTTAAGAATAAACAATCTCGGATAAGAACAAGTTTGGAAAAGTTATCCCCTACCTTAGGTGTGATATGCTTCATACGTTTCTGAACCTCCTATATAATGATTTAAATAATTTCATTGACATATTAAAGAATCATATTCATTGTTATGATATCATATATGGTTCACTTATGACTCTATATTACCCGTTCTTTTGTAATTTCCATGTTAAAGCTGTGTTTTGGGTTAAATCGTTTTATTTATCGTACGTGTTTGGACTTGGTGTTCTTGATATTATTACTTATATCATGATTTACATAATTCCAGAATGTAAAACATGATTTACATATAATATATATTTCATTATATATATATATATGATAGATCAATTAAATGAAATGAAATACACTGTTCATGGAGACGGTAGGCCGTACGTATGCATGAACGCTGTTTTCGTTTCCTTATTGAATTGAATGAAATTAAGTAGATGACATACATATATATAAACATAAATCCATTATCATTATTATGTAATATATTTCATGATTACTTATTATATATACTTTATAATCATTCCTGAATGGTTAACATGGAAAATGAATCTCATTGCGTCGTGGAGACGGTAGTCCGTACGTACGCACGAGCGATGATATCATTCCCATGATCGTGGAATTTTATTGGAGTGTATGTATACTATTTCAGAATCAATATAAATTTAAAATAATCATATATAGTTATTATTTACACCATTATACCCATCCAAGTAAGGTGGTGGTGGAAAATAGATTACACCACGGCGTGGAGACGGTATTCCGTACGTATGCACGTGCGGTGATTTCGTTTTTCGTACGATGGATAGATGGTGAAATAGGGTTATTTCATACTTATAATAACATATAAATATATGAATGATACTGATGTTATTACTTCATAATTAAACAACTAAATAAGAAGAAGTGGAAGAAGAAATAATGTTGAAAGAATCGGTAACGAACATTACCTTTTTTTAAAGCGCCTCTTTGAGACCTACTCTTAGGGCACCAAAATTGGTCTTTGAAGAAGAAAAAGACCTCTAGGATGTTTCTAGGGAAGTTTAGAAGAGAATTTTTCAGGGTTTGGCCGATCTTGAATGCTCAAAGTGGTGTGAGGAAGAGAGGGAGGAGGTTCCCTTTTATAAGTGATGAGAGGGGCACCTTTGGAAAAACTAAAAATATTATTTTATTATAAAGTCATATTTGGTTTTTAATAGCTCCAAACCGAGTTATTTCTAAGCTAAGGTGGGGATGGGTTGAAACCATCTCATACAATAGAATTTAGACAAGTTTAGTTTTCGATTTTAACCTTATGAATTAGATTTAACCTTAAGTTAAATAATTTTACTTTTACTGTGTCTTCTTGTTTTCTTACACTATAAGGTTAATAAACATACTATAATAAGCCAAAAGAACCCCAAGTTGTTTATTATTAATATATATAACATTATCTAATTCATTTGGCCGAACCTTAGTTTTTTAGGAATAAAATAACAATTATTAATATAATATTTGTTTTAAAAACTATTTTATGTAAATTTTGACACTATTTGGTAATTGATTTTTTGTGAAAATTATAACAGAATTATTAGTTCAAAAAAAGTAAACAAAATCGATAATAACATGTAATATTAACCTATAAAATTATTGGTATTCATAAAAAGTCTCAAATTACATTTATTTGGGTATTTATAACATCAATTATGTCAATATTTCATTAATAAAATAATTACTGCATCATTTTTGTCTCATATATAAATTAAATTATTTAATGTCTAAAATTTATAAATAAATTACCATTATGTAGTAATTCTTCATATCTTTATAATTCATATTTATAGTTGAATTTATCTTATTTATAACCCTATATTGAAAATTATTTACTTATTAAACATTGATTTTAACTATTTTAACCCATCTTTAAATAAATTAATATTAAATGTCCAAATCTAATCCAAGTGGGCATAAATGGTCATATTTTTTTCTTAAGGTTTTTTTGGGTCAAATTAAACTTATCCAATAGAATTAGTACATGTATTAGGGTAATAATAATATCATTTTTACCCTTATTTACCCTATTTACTTTTAACTGTGGTAAATAAAAGTAAAAAAGTTACTATTCACCAAAAATTATTTTAATCTCATTGAACCACATTTTACTTACTAACATAAACCGTGTCTCTCAGAATTTCGAAATTTCACTCAATGAAGCGGTAAAATTACATTTTATGAAAAATTCAGTTTTTTAACTATCACTCAGTGGTTTCACTATTCATCAAAAAATGAAAGTTTCCATAAAAATACCAAAAATTAGGCCTAAGCTATATTTGATATTATGAATTCAAAAATTATGTCTATTTTACCAAATTCAAAACATATCAGTTGCATTAATTAATTTAAAAATTAATTCTCATCATCAAAACAAATAGCGTGTTTTTAAGAGATAATAACTATCAAAAGACTGACACTTGTTTATGTCTGGTTTAAATGTGAAATTACATCCAATGACCAAAATTGTATTAAATGGTAAAAATATATTCTAAATGTACGAAATGTAATGGTTACCCAAATAAATTAATCACTAGGTTTCCACATAGAAGAACATTAGTGGAAAAATGGATATGGAAGAGATATCTAACCATCTTGTTCTGATGGAGAGTGGTAGAGAACATGGCTATGAAAAAGACATCAATCAAAAAGACAAAAATTTGTGATGATCTAAGGTACCATCTGATTCATTGGATATAAGAGGACTAGGACAACATTTTTGGTTTTCAATATCATTTCCCTAATGTTGAAAATTTTGAATTAGAAGAAATACTTTCTTGATTTTGGTACAATCTCACTGTTGTTCGTGCTTTGAATAATTTCCACTTCATCTCTTAATGAAAGTAAGTTGAATTTTTTATTCGTGAAGTGTTAGCAGATCATGTGATAGAATGACGGGTCATTCCATCTGCCTCAAACAAAAGGATAGAAAAAGTTATTAAATATACATAAGTCGATCTATAGTGAGATTAATCATATATGGTTCATAAAATGGTCTTATACTTCATATATCATTCTGCTTAATATAATAAAACTAGTTTCTACTAAATAGGGACTTCTAGTAGGCCAGTGGTAGGCGATAAAGGCCAGTCGCACTTCGGTTGTGAGTTCGATTCCCACAGCCTTGTCCGACGCGATGGGCTGTCACCCGTCCTACATGTTATACTTTTTCTAAAACTACATTACTATAACATCACACCAATAATATCGAAAAAAGTTCTATCCTTAAACAATACTATCCAATTTACAAAATATTCAATTCCAATCTTTATCTAAAATACTTTGGTCCAAAATCATAGTATAAAGAAAACGATTACATGAAATGTCATCAACCAACCATCATTTATCCCCCATTATCTTGTTGGTCACATTCTAATCATGTGAATACCTTAATTATGTATTCTATTGAAAAATTAATACCTATTAAAACGTAGTGAAAACATGAATTCTGTCAAAAGTTAACTCTTTCCACATACCAAAATCCAAAATTTCTATGTACTCAAACCATGATATAACCTTCTCCTTATATCAGTAATGATCTCATGAATACTATCAAACATTTAATTTTCTCCTTACCCCTTCATTATTTCATATCATATACATTCCAAAAATACTGGTACCATTCATCACACACTTTGAAAACATTGGGAAAGACAACAGTGTAACAATCCTTAGATGTCTCTTTATTCCATAGTACTATGAGATTACTTATACTACATTACACTTGATAAACATGTAATCATTCCACTACCTTCTTAAACCATTGACCGAGCTTCAACAATTCTTTCATCTCACATATCATTTGTAGTCTCTTCATCATCATCAACATAAATATTACCCATAAGACCATATTGATTCTCTTCATGAGGCTTTCCCTTAGGGAATTGATTTGCATAATTCCGGTACATTCCACATTTAAAAAATTTAACAATTGTTGATGTCGTAGCAATACCATTATCCTCATCCATGGTGTTAACTGAACCTTTTCCTTTGCACTTCCTAGCTTTATGTCATTCTATTCCACACCCAAAGCATCTGCCAGTTCCTTTGAATCATTTCCTTGATGCCTCTTCCCACATTAATTAAATAGGGGAAATTGAACTTTCTTTCCTCTATAATCATCATGAAACTCCATCTTTCTCTTATTATCTGAGCCAGGAAACATACCAAATTTAAGTTTATTGATAATATTATGAGATTAATGATTCGGCATAATAATTATGTTTGTAATTCCAAATCCCATTTCATTTGGTTTCTCATGAAGAATATCATTCATTTTTCCATCATATCCTCCATTATCGTGAATCATCTTGTTTCTAGCCATTTTCTAAAACCCAAAAATAATAGTGTTAGAGGCAAAAATCATGCTATGGAAAACAACATAATAAAGGTGTAGTACCATCAATATCTAAAATCTTATATTATATTCTAATATTGTTACCGTAGTTCTAGGAATATATCCTATATGTATACTTATCCTTAGGGACATCCCTAGACATACCTAAAAAATATCTATAGGGATCTCACTACCGTTTTCACATCCTAGTTTCCAATGGTCGACTAAACCTTCCTCTAATACCAACTGTAGAGACCCAATGCTTGACGTACATGGACATTAAATTACTTTTGTGTAATACTTAATACATAACAAGAAAAAGACACACAAGGACCGTAATAGTTTAGTGTCTATGGAAACTCAGAATATAAACTTCTAATCATGTTTAAATATCTTAAACAACTCCAATAACGATCTTCCCCTTTTTTTTCCATACCTAAAACTTTATTTATTTCCAAGGGAAAATAGAACATAAAAATGGTGAGCTCAAATTCTCAGTAAGGGAAAACATAGATAACATAAAACAATACATAAACATTTGGAAGCAAAAACATGAACATGAAAATTAAACATCAAAATCTTGAGAAAAAACATAAAACATGGAAGTACATAAGGCATATATCATAATAGAACAACAACCATGATAAAATATAATGTAAATAAAACATGTAATTATGGAAACCATTCAGCACATGTTATGATTTCCATAGTAGCCAAGGCATTGCTTCCAAGACCATCTTAGTGGACAAAGTCCCTTTCTGAATCGAGTTCAATCCTCATTTAACTCCTGTAACACTGAACTGGATTAACTTACCATTCGAGACATGTCTATCTCATGAGATATAAATCTTTACCCAATTAATTGGAGGGAGATATAGGTCCCACCCATCTCATAATGAAATCATTTTTACTTGTGCCACAAGATAAAATTAAAACATTCATCATAACCCAAAGAATAAAATGGATTTCATAAACATCAACCCACCATCACATAATCCATATAAAAGTAGTGGATATCATTTCATAATAATAAATGTGAAACCATGTAAATCATAGATTCGTTATACTTGGAACATAAAAATATGAAATAATGTCATCATAGATGGAAAAATGGTTTTGATAAAACACTTGAAATGAAATCTTAAGGAAAATATCCTTTCTTCTTCAAAATCAATTTCTTTTCACAAAACGTCATGCAATTTTGAAAGAAAGAGAATTTTTTGGAAATATTCATGAAATATTTTGGATGAATCTTTATGAAAATAAGGCTTTATAAATCCGTAAAAATCCATACGTTCCGTATAAGTTAAAAAACATTCTTCTCGTACTTTTTCCAGAAAAGTCAAAAAGTACCTCGTAAAAGAAAGATTCCATACATACCATGTAGTAAAAATAAAAAATTGTTAAAAAGGACACTAAAAATACATGAATCCATTATAAGGAAACATTGACATGGATGAGAACAATAACTCCAGTAAATACTTGCGAATAAACAATCTCAGATAAGATCGAGATTGGAAAAGTTATCTATTACCTTAGGTCTGATATGCTTCGTATGTTTCCGAACCACATGTATAATGATTTAGAAAATGTCATTGACTTATTATGGAATCATATTCATTGTCATGATATCATATATGGTTAACTTATGACTCTATATTACCCGTTCTTTTGTAAGTTTCATGTTAAATCAGCGTTTTGGGTTAAATCGTTTTATTTATCGTACGTGTTTGGACTTGTTGTTCTTGATATTAGTACTTATATCCTGATTTAATTAATTAAAACATGTAAAACATTATTTAAATATAATATATATTTCATTATATACATATATATTTATGATAGATCGATTAAATAAAATGAAATACGCCGATCATGGAGACGGTAGGCCATACGTACGCATGAACGGTGTTTTCATTTCCTTATTGAATTGAATGAAATTAAGTAGATGACATACATATATATACACATAAATCCAGTATCATTATTATTTCATATATTTCATGATTACTTATTATATATAATTTATAATCATTCAATAATGGTTCACATGGAGAATGAATCTCACCGCGTCGTGGAGACGGTAGTTCGTACGTACGCACGAGCGATGATATCATTCCCATGATTGTGGAATTGTATTGGAGTTTATGTATACTATTTCAGAATAAATATCAATTTACAATAATCATATATAGTTATTATTTACACCATTATACCCATCCATGTATGGTGGTTGTGGAAAATAGATTAAACCACGGCGTGGAGACGGTATTCTGTACGTACGCACCCGCGGTGATTTCATTTTCAGTAGGATGGATAGATGGTGAAATAGGTTTGTTTAATAATTATAATAAAATATAAGTATATTAGTGATACTGATGTTTTTACTTCATAATTAAACAACTAAAGAAGAATAAGTGGAAGAAGAAATAAAGTTGAAAGAATCGGTAACGGACATTACCTCTTCTTTGAAGCGCCTCTTTGATACCTCCTCTTAGGGAACCAAAATTGGTCTTTGAAGAAGACCAAGACCTATAATATGTTTCTAGGGAAGTGGAGATGAGAATTTGGCAGGGTTTTTCTGAGTTTGAAGGCTCAATGTGGTGTGAGGAAGAGAGGGAGGAGGTTCCCTTTTATAAGGGAGGAGAGGGGAACCTTTGGAAAAAGTAAACATATTATTTTATTATAAAGTCATATTCGGTTTTTAATAGCTCTAAACTGAGTTATTTCTAAGCTAAGGTGGGGATGGGTCGAAATCCTCTCATCCAATATAATTTAGACAATTTTAGGTTTCTATTTTAACCATATCATTTAGATATAACATTATGTTAAATAATTTTACTTTTACTATGTCTTCTTTTTTTCTAACACTATAAGGTTAATAAACATACTATAACAAGAAAAAATAACCCCAAGTTGTTTATTATTAATATCTATAACATTATATAAGTCATTTGGCCAAACCTTATATTTTTAATAATATAATGTCAATTAATAATATAATATTTGTTTTAAAAACTATTTTATGTCAATTTTGACACTGTTTGGTAATTTATTTTTGTGAAAATAATAACAGAATTATTAGTTCGAAAAAGTTATCTAAATCAATAATAACATGTCATATAAACCTAGAAAAATATTGGAATTCATAAAAAGTCTCAAATTACATTTATTTGGGTTTTTATAACATCAATTATGTCAATATTTCATTAATAAGATAATGACTACATCATCTTTGTGTCATAAATAAATTATATTATTTAGTGTCTAAAAATTTTAAATTAATTACCATTATGAATTAAATAATTTTATCTTTCTAATGAATATTTATAGTCGAATTTTTTTATGTATAACCCTATATTAAAAATGATTTACTTATTAAACTTTGATTTTATCTATTTTAACCCTTCTTTAATTAAATTAATATTAAATGTCCTAATCTAATCCAAGTGGTCCTAAATGGTCATATTTTCTTCTTAAGGTTGTTTTTGGTCGATGTAAACTTATCCAATAGAATTAGGACATGTGTTAGGGTTATAATAATATCATTTTTACCCTTAATTACCCTATTTACTTTTAACCGTGGTAAATAAAAGTTAAAAGTTACTATTCACCAAAAATTATTTTTATCTCATTGAACCACATAATATTTACTAACATCAACTGTGTCTCTCGGATTTTTGAAATTCCACTCATATATGCGGTAAAATTATGTTTTATGAATATTTTAGTTTTTAACTACCACTTCGTGGTTTCACTATTCATCAAAAAATGAAAGTTTCCAGAAAAATACCAAAATTAGGCCTAAGCTATATTTTATATTTTGAATTCAAAAATGATGTCTATTTTACCAAATTCAAAACATATCAGTTGAATTAATTAATTTAAAAATTAATTCTCATCGTCAAAACAAATAGCCTGTTTTTAAGAGATAATAACTATCAAAAGATTGACACTTGTTTATGTCTGGTTTAAATGTAAAATTACATCCAACGACCAACATTGTATAAAATGGTAAAAATATATTCTAAATATACTTTTAAACCACTAAAATTAATAATTTATCACTATTAATTATTTCAATTTTATATTTTTTTAATTAGAATTTAGTAATTTTCACTATTCATCAGAATATGAATGTTATCTAAAAAGTACGAAAATTCCACCCTATGCTAATTTTGATATTACGAATCCAAAAATGAATTCCATTTTGAAAGATAAATTTTATAAAATTTCAAAAAGTGGGTATTAATATTCATAATGGCTAGTTTATATAACATATCGTTGTTTAGCGAAACATGGTATTGCGTACAACACACGCTATCGTGGAAGGTCGCGATTGCATGTAATGCAAGACAAGTTAGGGATACATGTTGTGCAAGATCCTTTTGGTGTAGCGTATAAAACAAGACATTAATGATATTAATAAGTATATTTTTCATAAAATCTTGGGATGTTACTGTATCTAGGTGGAGTTAAAGGATATTCTCAGGCACACATCGTTACTAATGGTCATCTAGGTCAGAACTCCTATTTAAAGAAATTGATGTTGGATTATTCATCATAATTTGATTTCGATGGAGCTAAGTACCGGGAGAGGCCTAGTGATGCGGTACCAATGGTCCAGTTATGGATAGGCGGCTGACCCTTTTCCCTTACTATGACTGATTTTTTCTAAGGGTGTGGCTTATATCCTAATCCCTTCACCCCACTACCTGTTTCCACCCTGACCCGACCCGGTCACTCTTAGCTCGTTCCTATGTGGTGGGAGATTACTGGGCCTCACCACCATTATACCTCTAATTCCTTAAAGATTACCCTCATCACTGACCATATCATTCACATCACCCACCGGTGATTCAATGCAACCCTTTTACCCCTCCATGAAGATATAGGGCTCGTGACTAGTCATGACATAGATCTCCACACTGGTTTCATCCAACAGGACTACTTGTACCTCCATTACCTTGTTGCCTCTTATTTCCATGCCTTGTTTACCAACCATCAGGGAAACCTGAACAGTGGGTTCCATGCAACCTGTATTACACACCACCATTGGGTTTTTGAGCCTTCTCTTCCACATGACCTGTTAGGTTCCCCTCAGCATATGGACTATCTCATTCATATTCTCATGGGATTGATCCAGAAGTAGGGGTGCTTATGTCCTTGCCGAGGCATCACCCCGACCAACTACTGACCCTCCTGCCCCTGTCGATGCACCTTCTCCTCCGTCCCTAACATTTCATGCTTCCCCACCCCACCCCCCTTCTTCGGGCATACCTTCTTCAATTCCACATACTACCCCTACCACCGCATCCTCAATTGATATCTCCTTTTCTCTTTGCCTAGCCATGATGGAGCAGCACTTGGTTCATCTTGATTGAGGTCAGGGCCGACTAGAGAAGATGTTGGGGATTCTTTTTCAGCATCATGGTATACCACTACCCCCACCACCTTCCTCTTCCTCAATTCCTAGCCCTTTTTCCCCAGCTCCACTGCCCTTTACTACACTGACCACAGATTCAGTTCTTCTATCCACTACGGGCCCAACTACTGCCACCACTACGGCCAGTCCTGGGAGTGATGTCGAGCATCTTATTTTGAGTCCAGCTCCTACTTCTACGGATTCACATCAGAGTAAATATTCTGAGACTCCATATTCCACTGATCCTGATCCTTCTATCTTAGTTGTTTCTGTACCAGATGATGCCTCTTCTAAAGCAACACCCTAACTGGTTTTTGGACACATGTTTTTTTAATATATGTCTATTTTTAGATATATTGTGCCTTTATATGTTATGTATGCTGGCATTGATCATTTTCCACGACCATCACTGGTACTCTGGCATACTATAGACTATCCTTATCCATCACTCCTCATCTTTCTTCACCTATACACGAGGGAAGTATTGTTTTTACACGTTTTTATATTGTTTTCATTTCTTCCTTCGTTTACATATTTCCACACTTCCCCTTGTTTTAGTCCACTTTTGTGTCTCCACGTTCCCTTATTCACTTTTTGTGGCACTTGGTGGAACACATGCAATATAAAGTATGGGGCAGTTCTCGACCACTTTAGTCTTTTACCTTATCATCATTCTAGGAGACATCATTTCATCAAAGGTAAATATTTTTATATAAACAAAGAATAGTTCCTACATACAAGAATGAAATAATACCAAAAGACCTAAGGTGGTCTAAAGTAGTGGAGGGAAAGTGCATCACCTCTAATCATGTTCACCCATTCAGGTTTCACAAGTAGACAGCTAGGAAAGCAAGTGACATTAATACCCTGATCTGCCACTGCCAAATATGCAATGTGATTAGCCACCTTGTTTCCTTCTCACCAAGTATGAGTTATCTTAGTATTATTATCAAAGAGACAGATGAATCTCATAATTTCTTGTACAATTGACCATGGAGTGATACCTTTGTCTTGAATGGAGTCACAGATGATATTAGAATCAGTCTCTACCTGAGAAAGAGCCATGTTATCCTTCTCACATAATTTCCATCCTGTATGCAATGATTTAGCTACTGCCTTAAGTGAATTTCCCGGGCCATAATATTCATATAAATCCATAAGTACATTACCTCTGGAATCTCGAACATCTCATCCCACACGAAGGTTCCCTTCTTTACACGAACCTTCAACATTTTACTTAAAGCCGGATGCTGGAGGGTGCCAGCACACCCAATGTCCTCCAATACATTCACTACTAATAGTATCGGGTGAAGTACTGCCCTGTAAACACCGCAAAGAAGGATCCTCATGCCAGTTGCTGATACCACTGACCACAACCATGAGAAGAGAATTAATTATATCAATAATATCTATTCAAGAGGTGGGAATTTATTCATACCTGGCCTTGTTTCTGGCCTACCAAATACACCAGCAAGGTGTGTTGAGAATAATTGCTTGGGCTGCCCTTTCTACTGCTGTGATGTTAGTGTCCTAAAACCACTACTCCAGTGAGTTTCCCTATAGAATATTCAGACACTAAAGCTCATGAGCCACCCCAATGAAGATCCATACATCCTGTGCCCAATCACATTCAAAAAATAAATGGTTCATATCCTCCTCCTAATGACACTTTCAACAACAGCATTTGGAGGCAAGATTAACACCCATATACTAGATTTTTTCATCCGTCGTGACAGTGTGGTTCCTTATTCTCCAGGTTAAGAAATTATACTTAGTCAGACTTCTATTGCTCCACACAACATTGTTCCATCTATCAGTTTTCTCCTATTGGATAGAAGTTCTGTGAAAATCCCTTGTGGTGAAGAGCCAAAGGAGATGGTGGTGATGAGATCATTTGATAGAGTTTTATGAGGAAACTTTTTACATTGATCTTAAAATTGAATATCATGCACTATTATTTAAAAATATAGACTCCTTTTTCAATGCTCAATGTTATATTTCACAACTTTAACTTCGAAGATTTAGCCACAGAAACATCTTCTCCTTATTGAAAAGTCCTCATGATTTTTGTAAATCAATTTTTTTTGAAGTCGAGAAATAGATTTCATGGAATCCTATGGATGTAGTGTATATCTCTATTACTGAGCATAACTTTAATTTAAAAGATATGGAGTTTTGAGTATATTATAGTTGATGTAGATTATCAAGTGGATTGCTTATTTTTGCGTGGTTGATACTTGAGTTTAAAAGATGATGAAAGTATTTAATTGAATTGTATATGAGGCATGAGTAAAATATATGCTGAATTGAAACTGTTCTTTAGCTATTTATAATTTTCTACTGTGATTTATTTTTTACATTTATGAAAAACTAAATTCCTTCATTTTGAAATATAGACTCTCTTAATTAGATGTTGGGATTTTCTTGAGGGCAAGCAAATGACTATGTATGGGGGTGTTTGATGCATCCAATTTCTGTATACATTTTTACATACATTATTGAAAATAACAACATTTTTTTTAACAATTACTTAATTTTTAGTGGAAAATACTTTGATTTTGGAGATCATGTTCATTTTCAGGAGATTTATGGACAAATACACAAAACATGGGAGAATTGTGGAAACATTTACAAACTACATGGTGTGCACTTATACACACATCGTGTACATTCAATCTCAAACATGGATTGACCGGGACAAGAACATTCCCAAGTAACTAGAAGCCAGAATATTCCATGTTCACACCATACACACCGTTTACACCATTCTATAAGCAGTTGGAGGATGAGAAGAAGTCTACACCCCCATGTGGCTGGTTGATGGGGACACGCCGTGTTCAACCTATACACGCCGTTTATATCTGTCTAGAAGTGGTTGGTGTCCTAAAATTGAGACTACACACCATGTATGGTGGAACTACACACCAATTATATCTACCTACTATGCAGTTTCGTGTTCCAAGTCAAAGACAATTTGTTAGTCCACTTACCAGTGGAGAAAAAAATGAAAAAAGCGTGTTGACAAAAGTAAACATCATGTACTTTGTCCACAAGACGTGTCATTCTATTTTCTATAAATAGGGGCCTTGGTCTCCGGTTTAAAAAGAGGATAAAGTGTGGAGAGAAAGGGTTGAAGGTCTGAAAGAAAGAAGCCCTACTATCATTTTTTCCACCATTCTCTACTTCGCCATTTTACCATTCTACCAGAGTCACTCCCTCCTCGATGTTTCCATCAATGATCACATCAGGTATTGAGGGTTTTTTTCTTATCTTTACCTCTATGTGTAACTAATTACCATGTGTGTTGGGGTTATGGGATATGTAAGAATTTTTATTTATATTAGTTTCTATGAATGTGTTTGATCTAATAACTTCTTCTTATTCTACTTAAATCACTTCCTCTTATCACTAAAAAATATGAACCAGAACAATGGCAGAATTTCCAGTGATTCAAAATAATAATAATAATTAGTATTTTCATGATCATTGGAAATATTCGCTGAATAAAAAATCGACTAATCCAAATAAAGAACTGTGAAACAATAGCTATCGGACCAAGGAGTTAGTTTATTCAGCTTTAAATATAAGATTACCGAATCTAGGAAACATTGTTTCAAATTAAAAATATGGATTTTTGGGTTATTATGAACATCACAACCTCATATGAAATTTGATATAATAATCAACTTCTCAAAAATCTATAACCCCAACACATTTCTCTCTTTATTTTCATCAAAACCAATTTTCTTGTATTTTCTTCCATTAATTATGTAATTTTTTAAATAATCATAAAACCAACTATTCTTTTTATCCAAGCATCAAAAATTGACTCTAAATCCATCACACATCACTAATCAAAATTAAAAAATAGTAATGAAATGGAAAAAATTACTTCTTTTTCCCTGTAGATCGACCCCTTACAAGTACAATACTAGTTAGGGTAAAAATAATTTCGGGCACTAATAATATACATTCAGTGAAATGACATTCCATGATCATATGGTGTCTTTGATAGCCAATAATTTCCAAAGAGTGGAATGATCTTGGTGGAGTTTGGTTAGTCAGATACTCAATGATTTGACACTCTCATTAAATGACATCTAGATTCTATTTCATTATATGTACTACACCTTAAGATTGTGCTCTATTTAGATTTAGGACCTCCAAAAATTTCAACTGGGAGGGATGACAATGGCTATATATGCGACTTGGTTCATAGACCATGCACAATACTATATGGACATTATCATTTAAGCGAATTACAAGCCCAAAAAATTGAGTAGGGACACTACATGAAGACTTACCATGAAAAAATTTAAACAAATTTCCATGGAAAATTTTGAGCAGTGAGTCAACGTACGGAGGTCTGGTTTTATACTTGTGATGCGCCGGGTCACAGGGAACAAGACTACCCAACCAAACATGCTAAGCAATAAAGGATGATAGAATATGGACAGAAAATGCAGAGACAAAGTTGTGATTAGTGATATGATAGGTGAGGACATGGTGGTCCCCAAAGAGGATTCACTGAATAAAGAGCTAGAAGAATTGGTATTAGTGGAAGACATATAATGTCCTTCAACCACCACTAGGAGACCCATATCAGGCTTAGGGTGCTAGTGTTCAGGGTTGTAGGTAGCTGCATGATGTGTTTTTCTATGATCCCATAGTGCAAGAGATGATAACAGATATTCCCTATGTATTATCTACCATTTTGATATATAAATTGTTAGACACTGGGTGATTAACTCTTTTCTCTCTGATTATTACTTGAGTTTTTATAAGGGTGATGTGAGGCATCGGTGTAACCTTGTGTCGGTGTTGTTTGATGTATCATTGAATTCATGAGTAAGAGGGGTTCTTAACACAAAGAGATGTGTTTTTGTGAAAATAAAAACTGTGAGGATTAGTCAATTACTCCATAATATTATAATATCTTGGTGTTGTAGATAATTCCCACTGACTTGTGCATTCAGGGTGTGGTTGTACAATGGACTATTGGAGCAGGTCCTGGAAATTTTTGTGGATTTTTCTTACTTGACACATTTTAAATGTTAATTAATTTGTTTGTGTAGCAGAGTGCCAATTTTAGGGATTGCTATCATTCATAGGGTGGTAAATAATGGATGGGTATTCCATATGATTTTTGTGTCCATATTCTTGCAGTTGGATTATTTTAATCAATTGGCCTCTTCACTGGTACCATTTCATGCTCAATGTGATCATTGACACTATAAATAACAAGTACAGTTTGTGTTGGTGATGTCCACTTGAACGAAACTACGTGACTCACTATATAGTGTTGGAATCATTAGTGTTCTCCCTGAGGATTTGGAGAATCTACCATCTGGGAGAGAGATTTTTAGTATTCATACACTACCATATTATTAGGTACGTCTTCACCCAAATACACTTGAACCCATGACATCGACGCCAGTTGGAATTTATCGTATGACAATGAAATTGGGATAATATATGCTCCAGGAAAGGGTAAAATGGTTGCAGATTCCCTTAGTAGGTAGTCCCATGCTCTCATTATGTAGGTAGTTGCAAAGAAGTTAGCATTCATGCAGCTGACTCTAGTGGACTATGAGGGTACAATTTTTTTCATTCATTGTTGATGACACCTCTGTGTCCTAGCATGTCAGAGGGTCTTGGTTGGGATTCCTCGACATTGAAATAGTGTGTGACCATATATCATTAGGTGTGTCACTTGATTGATATTATGAAAGAGGGAATGAAAATACAATGTCAAAGGTACAAACAATGATTCCAGTCTTGACATGAGATGTATAGGTCCTTCTATGGAAGAAATATATTCCCCTAGGTTTCGTTAGGATATTCGAGACTTTGAAAAGGGATCACATGTTTTCCTACTGCCTTATACTACCTCCACAGCTGGTGTGGGTGCACAACATCTCACAGAAGTCATAGCTATGATGATATGTGAAATTTCTTACATATATCATTAACAGGATTAGACTATATGAGGATTGAAAATCCCCTTGGTTTGTGTATTTTGGCAGCATAGAAGTGTGCATGTATGTTTCAAGGAGAGAAAGATCAAGTTGTTAGCTAAGTATCCCTAGTTTTTTTCCATGTTTTTCTTTTTGGGGAAAAAACAAATGACGGATGTAATGATTTTGAGACCTGGTTTTTTTAATTTTTATGTCTTTGGAATATTTCTACAAATCTTTCCATAGCCAGGAACTAAGAAAGAATTTGATTCCAATCATAAGAGTTCCCAAAATAAATTATACATAAATATTATTTACCATATACAATTCACACAACATAAATGGGTTATCACTCAAATGGATGATCAGGTTAGAAATTAAAAGGCACATTTGGGTCGAGAGCAAAGTTATTAAACTAGGAGGGACAAAACATTTTACAGCGTAGGTCTTATGTAGATAAATCCATGGGGGTTTTTTCATAAATAATAATTAGATTTTAATATTTAATCTTGAACACCAAATCCAATTACTTTTGACCAGTTAATTAGATTAGAAATATGATAACCATATTGAGTTCAAAATGGGGCATTTTACTTAAGTGAGACCTAATGAGAGAGGGTACATGAGGATTAAATTAAGCGACTAATGATTATTTCTTATAAATAGATGTTAAGGGAAAATGATAAAAGGATAGATCATTTCTCCAATATATTTTGGCGGAGCTCAAACCTCTCCTTCCGGTTAAAAATTATTGTTCTATATTCATCAGATCGTGATACAAATGCTGATGTTATAATATTAGAGATAAATGAAAACAATTACTGATACAAAAGCATGGTAGGATTTCTATTTCATATGACGCACCACCCAAACTGTTGATTTTTTTGTTATTTTTGACTTATTATGCTTTTTCTACTTTGAAATCCATTTTTGATGGCCAAAATAATAACGACCATTGACCGTTTACCTTCAAAATTATCCGTTCAATACAATTCTTCATAGTTATTCATGATATTCCTTAGTAAAATTTTCAGCATAATGAAACAACATCTTATAATAAAGTGGGGCAGGGTTATATTAATTCCATTATCTATTGATTATTCATATACAAAAATTTCATGTTACGGGTGCCTTGGGATGTGAAATGTAGATCGGAAGCGGTGTCTACTTTTCATCACATTGAAGAAGGGATGGATCTTCAAATGCTTATCATGTAAATGATGATCGCATCCCGATAAACCTAGATCTGGGCTCATAATATTATTATACGGCCTGGAGCACTACCGGTGGTCCCAAAAAGATCTTCATTGGTCGACGGCTACTGGACATGAGCAGTGATGGATCGCCACTCTGCAGGGACGATGCCCTAGTGTTTGGGAGAAGGCGTGTGTGGGGTATACTAGGTGCAGTAGTAACATGACCTCTTTTCTAGGATGTGGGGCAACCTAGGTGGTGCATACTGGCCGTACCGGGCTGGTATATGTAAAAGGTTCAAGGGGTGACATAAACCCCTGTATCTCGCAAGCGAGGGTATTGATTCACATTCCATCTGTGAAAACAACACCCTCTCATCGAAGAGGACCTTTTGAATCTAGTTATAGAACATTTTTATTTATAGATCAATGTAATGTGGAATGAAACCTGAAATTTTAATTACAATAATATAATAATTATTATTTTTTGATTCTTGTGTTGGGCGTATCTCCTGCTACCGATGTTTCATTGAAGCATTGTCAGTGGAATTATTACCCTGAATTTGGGGTAGACATTTCATGACCTATTTCTGGTGCTTAAACCAAAATCACGGGGCGAGCCCCATGAGGACCAGATTGGGTGTTTGTATTGAAATGTGTCTTTTTTCACTGGGTGTCAGTTTAAGATGAATAAGTAGTGGTCATTGGTGTTTTTTAGAGGACCCTAATGATGAAATATAAATGCTGTTGTTTCGGATGCTTTTGTCGGGACGCGCGCATCCGTCCGTCTGTGGAGGAGGACGCTCTATGCTTGTTGCCCCGCATTCTCGCTTTCCAAAGGCGGGTGGCATTCGCTCCTTATTCAAGGATGTCTGCACCATGATCGAAACGGGATGATGGGATGTCGGTTCTTCCTTATGTGGATTCCTCCTCAGAAATCATCACCTAGTCTGGGTCTCCCTCATAGATTTAATACTTAGTTCGTGAAACTCTTCCCAGTGTCATGTTTCCATGGATGTCGGTTAATTACACTGCTTCATTTGGGACATTCCAAAGAGTCTGGTTAGGGGAGCAACCTTCAGTCGGGGGAGTAGTCACGTTGAGGCATCAGTAGCGTGTCTGGATGCTGGGGAACCTGGCATGTCTGTCTATTATCCCTGGTCACAGGGCTTCTCGAGGGTGTGGAAGCCTGAGGCATCCCACATCGAGCGCGGGGAATCATATGTCATAGACACATTTCTGAGGTTTTCCTCAGCTTCCCGTGTTTAACACAGGGTACGCCACGGGTTTAACGTCCAACGGAGATGGATAATCCTGATCAGAGCATTAGCTAAATAGATCATATTGAGGGATTTCCCTTGAAGGGATGCCGATACCGGGGCCAGCCCATGGACGGCTGTGAAGAGGAGCGTACCGACAAGGTCTCACCGGGATATGATGGTCCAGGCGAGGATCGAGGTGGATGGTGGATGGATGAATAAAGTGGAGGGTGGAATGGCAAGGAACCATCGCAAGGGCAATGGTGAAGTTGGGCTTGATCCTTGAAGGGGCTTCCTACGTATCCCTGTGGCAGGGAATCAAAGTTCGCGTAGTTCGGGATGGTGCCAGTGAACCGACGTGAAGGTGGACTTTGGCCTGATGGATGTCGTCAGCGAACCAACGTAAAGGTGGACCTCGGTCCGATGCGTCAGTGAACCGACGTGAAGGTGGAACTTGGTCCGATGAATGTCGTCAGTGAACCGACGTGAAGGTGGACCTTGGTCCGATGGGCATCGTCAGCGAACTGACGTGAAGGTGGACCTTGGTCCGATGGATGTCGTCAGCGAACCGATGGGAAGGTGGACCTTGGTCCGATGGGCATCGTCAGCGAACCGATGTGAAGGTGGACCTTGGTCCAACGGGTGGTGGGCTTGAACCTCGGGGAGGCTTCCTGCGTACCATGCCTTGGCCTGGATCAAAGTCCTCGTAGTTCAAAGGGTTTCATCAGTGAACCGACATGAAAGTAGACCCGTGGGTCCACTAGTGGTGGGATTGAACCTTGGGAAGGTTTCCTACGTACCATGCCTTGTCATGGATCAATTTCCTCGTAGTTCAAATGATTGATGGAATACAGTTTAACGTCATGCGGTACGGTATTGAACCCTGACGTGAATGAACGACGGGCGGTGGGTGTCGGCGAACCGACGTAAATGATGGACCTTGGTCCGATGGGAGATGGTCTTGAACCTCTAAGAAGGTTCCTACATACCATACATTGACATAGATCAAATTCCTCGTAGTTCGGGTGAAAATGGGGGGGGGGGGGCTTGGCACACCGACAAGGAGACGGTCTGGGCCAAAGATTGTTTGGCATGAATCTCAGGGAGGCTTCCTACGTACAATGCCTTGACACGGATCAAAGTCCTCGTAGTTCAGAGGGTTGGTCGCAACGGCTTTCCATCGGACTGGAATGCAGTTTAAAGTCATGCTGGACGAAGGTAGAACTCGACGTGAATTGGATGATGGGTGGGCTTGAACCTCATGGAGGCTTCCTACGTACCATGCATTGACATGGATCAATGACATTGTAGTTCAAATGAGTGTGTCGTTTAATGTCATGAGGGACAAGGGGCATACAGTTTAACGTCATGCTGGATGAGGACGTGCAGTTTAACGTCATGCTGGACGAGGATATGCAGTTTAACGTCATGCTGGATGAAGACATGCAGTTTATCGTCATGCTGGACGGGGACATGCAGTTTATCGTCATGCTGGACAGGGGCGAAACTTGACGTGAATGAACGACAGAGTAATGTGTCTTGAACCTTATAGAGGCTTCCTACGTACCATGCCTTGACATGGATCAAAGTCCTCATAGTTCGCTGAGGGTGGGGGTCAGGGTCGGTGCTCACTCTAAGCCCAAGTGAGTCAGGCTCGGTGTAGGAAACAAGAGGTTGCAAGGACCATACGATCACATGGTGAAGGATGCATCCGTGAGAAGCGAAGAGTGGCTTACGCATTAGGCGGCCCATGGTGCTGGGACTTAATCCAGGATTGAGGCCTGAGGTGCGGCAAAGAGCAGTGAAAGAGGGATTTGGGACCAATGATGAGGGGTGCCTCGTTCCCTATCACTCCCTCCACTGACATTGGTAGTGGGGAAGTACGAAGATGCAGGGGTGAAACCATCCATTGGGGAACTAGGGTCGCCCTTCTCCTATGAACATATGCCACTCCAATAAGGAGGATATCATACCTTGTGGATGGGTGATTCCACTCCTATGGAGACGAGTGGTGTAAAGAATGTTTGAGCTAGAAGGACCCTTCGTGAGAGAAACGAGGTCGGGTCACAGTTTAACGTCATGTGTTGAGGACGTGATTCTTGGCAGTTTAACGTCCTGCAGCTCAGACGAAGTGGGTTCACTCCGCACCCCTAGGACTTACATAACAGGTACCCTCTGGTCCTTGGGGAAGTGAAGGTACCAGTAAGGTTGTGGTCAAGGGGGGCTGTGGAGCGAACCATTGAGGGGTCCACGTTAGCGTGGCTATGCGAAGATGCAATAGTTGTTAGCGTGCCTATGCGAAGAAGCATTAGGCGAAGCAACTCTACAAGTGGTATTGTCCATGGGACATTGAAATCACATCGTGCAAACCTTGAGGGTCGCATGGGAATAGAAATATCCAAGAAAAGGAGTGTGCTTCACGAAGCAGAGTGCCTTGGCCTTAGCACGGGGCATAGGTGTGAGTGGAGGGTGCTTCCCGAAGGGGAACAGTATTCGCGGAGCACTGCCTCACGAAGAAGGGGTGCCTCGCGAAGCAGGGTGCTGCGAAGCAGTGTGCTTCGCGATGTGTAGAGATCCTGCCTTAGGATAGGGATCACTAGTATGGGTTGGGTTTTTCGCGAAGCATAAATGCTCCACGGATGCCCGGGTTCCCTTAGGAATCCCCTTCCTTCGCGAATGCCCTTGAGCTTCGCGAAGGGCATCCCTCTCGGAAGAGGGGGTCAAAATGAGACCAAGCAAAGGTATATCGTGAAGTAGAAGTACCTCGCGGAGCTCATGATTCCCGGGGGAAAAGGGTGCTTACCTATTTGGGAGAGGAGAAGCCGAAAGGTCGGATTGTCCGTCCTTGGGACTCAGGGGGAGTCCAGTATTTATAGGCAAGTTCCGCCACAAAGGAGAACTCGTGCGCCACCTCAGGTGCTTCGCGGCGCGCTCGCAAACGTCAATGGCGTCTGCGGAGAGTTACCACCTCTGGAGCTTCATGGCGCGCTCGCGAATGTCAAATGCCTTCGCGGAGAGTAACTGCCTCTGGAGATTCGCGAGACTGCGATGCTCGGGGTGCTTCGCGTCGGTGCTTCGCGACGGTGCTTCGCGAGGCAGCATGCTAGCCTTCTTTTTCGTCCCTTCCTTTCGTGCAATATTTTGGCACCAACAAATTCCCCCCTCAGACTTGGAGTCGCGGAGGCTGAAGGGTCAAAGTCTAAGGGTAAATCGCCAAAATTGTCGACGGTTCGCGATGCTCCTTTGCGAAGGGGGCCCACGGCGCAGACCGGGGCCATGGATCCAGACGCGCCGCGATGCTCCGCGTGGGTGAGGTGCGTCGCAATGCTCCGGGGTCGCCGCCTATAAATAGGGGGGTCGACCTCCATTGTCTTCACATGACTTCCTTGTCTGTTTGTGTTCTCGACTTCACGAAGCTACGCGTACTCCGCGACAGCCCTCCGAGAATCGTGCTTCGCGGCGAACCACGGGTCTCCGACTCCGCGTCCGCGCCAAGTGAACTTCTGCTTGTCGGCATGGGCGAGACTTCACGGCTTGGTCTCAAGACCGACCTTCGTGATCCAGCTTCGCGATCCATCTTCGTGATCCGTTCTGAAGAAATTCTTTTCTGAGGGCCGGAAACAAAATGGCCCATCAAGAGGCTGTATTGGGGGTGCTTGCAGATGCTGCCCGTCGGGATGAGATGGCCAACTGTCCAGGCCTTGGGGAGATTGTCCGAATCCATTCGAACCACGGTTCTTTGACATATCTGATATCGGAGGGTAAGAAGGATTATCCGCAGTGCAAGAAGCTGCCATTGTACGGCTTCGTGTTGAGGGATGATGTCTTTATCCCTGAGGCGAGTAGGGATGAACCAACTTGCTGGTTTAGGAGCACACCATGCCAGCACCAATGGTTCAGGGCGGCCGATGGTCACGCACAGGAGAACTTCACACCTGTCACCGCTGACTGTCTCTACAACCATGTGAACGATATTTACGGGAGGCCACTGCAACCGGAGACATCCCATCCTCTCTACCGTACCATGCTGAAGGCGGCTTTGAAGGATTCGATGAAGGGATGGTCCGATGATTGGGACCTATGCCAGGGCTGCAACTTCACTGATGACTGGGCCTGGGCCTTCTGGGTAGGTGCCTCATGCGAGGAGTTTGGGGCCGAGCTGAGGAGAGTGGGGTTGTATGAGGCGGCATGGACCTCCCAATTCCACATTTACCAACCGAAGAAACTGATGCTGGAATTGCTGAGCAGATGGTCGTCTAGGACCAATACCTTTCACCTGCATCACGGGGAGGTGGGCATCAACCTGTGGGATGTCCACCAGATTTCTGGTGTTCCGATCTTAGGGGCCATGTATGATGAGTTCCTCCCTGTCATCAGCGAGTGGGAAGATACAAAGCAAATGTCGCGACTAGCGTCAACGCTGATGGCACTCGTCCCTGGAGAGGACAAGGAGGTAGTGAGGGATGTCCACTTTAGGAGATGGTTCAAATGCTTCCTGAATTTCCCAGAGAATCGAGAGTTCCCTCCGAGGCCTCAAACTTGTCCGAGGGTGGCCCAACGTGGCAAGGGGCACTCGTATTGGCGGGTCTTGGAGGACAGCCAATGGAAGACTTGGGGTTTCAGTGTCAGCACTGAAAAACAGTCGATAGTTAGGCTGGTGGCGTTCATCGCGGCTCTCATCTGCGGTTGGATCCTTCCTGTGAGGGATACAAGCATGGGGGTGCTGCCCAGCTCGTTTATTATGGCGTCTATGTTGGCCATGGGGCAGCGAATCAATATGGGGATTCCAATGCTCGCCAAACTGTACAGAATGATGCGGCACATTAGCGAGGGCAAGAAGATGCCAAGGATATACGGGCCCTTCCACCTAATGTATGGGATGATCACATTGCACAATAGGGGGATTTATGAGTATCCAAACACCATTTCGCCACCGGGATGGAACTTCCACCCCTCCATCCTAAACACGGTCAGGAGCTTCCCATTCAAACTAGTCGTGCTGATGGTGTTGAATCGGGTGTGGAGGGCAGATGAGTTTAATTTCCACCCCTTCCCATTTCCAACGGGGATACTTACTGATAACGGGCGGGGAACGTAAGAACATCAGGCATACCTCCTAGCCTTTAGAGGTGGAGTTTTGGTGGCATGAATAGATCGTGAGAAACTCTGCGAACCGTACACCATGCATTGGTTTGCGAGGCAGTTCTGGTGCCTCCACCGACTAACCCCGCTGGTCTACTGGGAGGTGCGTCACGAGGAGCACCCTTGTGTGATGAGGCAGTTGTGGATCATGTTCACACGGGAAGATGGGAGGATGCGGATTGCGTTGCATCCATCCACCGCCGCTTTTGGATTGGTGAGGGAGTGTGCCATTAGTTGGGAGGCTGCTTACCCTGGGGAGATTCTGAAGAAACCCACTATTCAAGTCGGTGACGGTGGGCCTCCCCTATCCCAAGGTCGGGGTCGGAGGGTAGTTAAGGCTGCTCGCAGTAGCAGGACTTCCATGGCGGCGAGACACGCACCGGCCGAGGTTATGGAAGCACTGGTGGATCCGGTGATTCCGGAAGAGCAAGGCCATCCTTAGGGGCATCTACCGAAGGGATTTCGTAGGATATCCACTTATGCTCTAGGGAAGCGGCTGCGTCATATCGACATGGCAGAGGATGCTGTCTTCCCGGAAGCCTGGGACATTTGGGACGTCAACCGGAAATTCTTCATCCCACCCAAGATATGGGCTCACCTGAATCGCCTCGGGATGGAATTAACAGGCATAGGCCCAGTCCGGGCTGGATTCATGGCATCTCTGGCGGAGGCAGAGCAATACCTGGACGAGATGGAGGATTACGTTCACTCTATTGGTGTCCCTCACCCAATGACAGACCGGGTGAGGGTACTGCTAAATCGAATGGTCCCCCCACAGTTATTGGCTTCTGATATGAGGGAGAACTTCCCCCAGCCGAAAGAATCATAGGACTCCTCTCGGGAGGATGAGGCTATAGGAGGGAGCCCGTTGGAGGAAGGCGAGGTCTGAGATCAAGGCTCGGATTCTGACGATTTCCCTGAGGCTCTCGAGGTAGCATTCCGAACTTCTTTCCTTACGATCCGTTCCTGGGTCACTATGGACTTCTCACCAATGTTTGAGCCATGCAGGAGGAACTTGTTCACATTCCTCGTTCTCTCCCCTTGGCGGATGATGATGCGGGACCTTCAGAACCCACGCCTATGGCTGCGTCTAGTTCCGCGTCTGGTGGGACCAGAGCACCCGAGGTGGCTCCTCCGGAATCTCCAGACCTTCCAACAGTATACGGAGGGCCTCGCCTCGGGGTCCCGTCAGTACCAGCTCAAGAGCAGTGCCAGGAGGTCGAACTCATAAGTCTCCTCTACCGGTTCCCTTGTCGTCATATGTAGAATATGCCTTCCAACTAACGTTTATGTCCCTCTCTGTCATGCAGTTCTCCGACTGGTGTGGGCTGTTGCGGCAAGACTGGTCGGGATGTTTGGCGGCGTCCCTCCTAGGGGCATGCCGGTGATGGTGGCAATAGTCCCCCATCTCCTCAAGCTGCGACACACATCATCACTGGCGGGACCACTAGCAGGGTCGTACCCGAAGTCATTGAAGTGGACTTCGAGGAAGAGGATCAACCGGTCGGTCCCTGTCCTGTCACGCCTGCTTCGGCGCCAGGTGTCATACTGGATTCAAAACTAGATGTTGATCCTGCCGAGGATTTCCTGCAGGTGTATCCTGTGTACGAGCCTTCCAATCGCGCAGACTGGGACGAAACGGCCTCCGACGAGGAAGACATCAGCATAGTCCGCCGCCAGTCGTGGAAGTTGATCACGCGCTTCATTAAGGACACCCCCAAGCGTAATGGCTAGCTGAAGTGGATAGACTCTTCTCACGGTTCCGCGAACTGTGCGCTAGGGAAGTGGATGCCCAACGTCCTCACGCACTCATCCGAGATCTTATGGCTGAGAAGATCCGGGAGCATGATCGTGGGATCAACGTGGGCTGGAAGCGGAGGAAGGAGACCAACATCAAGAATCTCCAGGAGGCTAAAGGTGAGGTCCAACAGATGCAGACCCAGGCAGATGAGCTTTCAGTCTCACTTAATGCACAATCTGAGCTGATCTCACGGTTGAAGGCCTAGCTAGCAGAGGCAGAAGAGCGTATGAAGAAGGGCTCTAAAAAGATGACTGCCGTTCAAGCTGGAATAGAGAGGGATAAAGCCAAGGCTAACGAACTGCGCCCCGACGCTGCTGAGGAGGAACGGGAGCTGAGTCAGCAGCAGCAATCCTTGGATGCCACTAGACAACAAGTGGCGGAGCTACAACGCCCTTTTTACTAGGTCAACCCGTCAATGGGTGGAGTCGACCCCCGGGTATTGTAACAAACCAAAAACCTTTCATTGGTACATTCATGCTTCAATTTTTCCTTCTTTGTTTTGAATGCCGTAGCGCGCACGATTTCCTCTATTTGAATCGCCTTGTTACATCTCTACAATGTTTGTGGGATGTTCGGTGACAATTCCCCAAGCCCACGTGGGTCGAGCCTGATGTGAGAAACAGGAGATAGTTGCCCTCTCATCCCACCTAAAATAGGAGTGGGGACCATGCTCCGGGCATCCGGGATTCGGATTACCATTCTGGATTTCTGAAAGATGGGAGAGGCTTGATCGGAGAAGGAACATTCAGGATAGCCGAATTACCGTTTCTCCAGCATTCTCTTATGCACGAACGGGGCAACGCCAGGGGCGCTGAAATCGGTCCAAATAGATGAAAATGGGAAGTGTGAATCACGATACCCAAGATTCAGAACACTGTGGGGATGTCGTGAAAATAAGGGACAACCGTTAACCATGGAGGAGAAGCGGTATCCTTACCGCGTTAGCCTGTAATTTGGACAACAAATGATGGTCGACCGTTGACCATGTTCGAAACACAGGACCATGTCACAAATTTTATCGATCAATCCTTCGGGACGTTGGCCCATGACAGTTGGCGGACCATAGGTCAAACATCCATACTGTTAGGGGTCCTTCCAAACATGAACAGTCTTTCGGAACGTTGGCCCAGGACGGTAGGTGAGCCAATGCGGCATGGGACCAGGCCGTTAGGGGGTCCCTTCAGACATGAAGGGGGATGAGGGTCTGAATAAGGGGCACACAAAGCATGGAATATGGAGGGATGATTTTTCCGAACAGAATCCATCTCTTAGGTAGTTACACCACCATGGTGGGAGTACTCCAGATGGGCGTGTTTCCTTGGCCATGGATCCTTCCTTCTTTGGGACAGGGCCTCTCTAGTGAGGGGTCCGACTAGGGGGACGGAAAGGGGAAGGATTGGATTAATGATTTCTATGGGCTAGACCCTAGGAAATATACCAGGGTGTCCCTACGTATTCCATTAGGATGGGAATCCAGCCATACATAGTTCTGGAAGTGCAGTGCAGTCATAGACCAACACTGACAGGTGAAATCCTCTCTGGTAGAGCATGATTAACTCGGGGCATCCTGAACTTGTTTCGGGTAGAACTGCAGTTTAGTGTCATGCGTTGAGGACACATGGACTCCTGTAGTTTAACGTCATATGATAAGATGAGGAATAAAAGGGAAGATCCCATGGAACGTGTGGTGCGGTAGATACGAAACTGATGTGAATGACGACTTGGAGTCCAAATCACACCACGTACTCCCGGAGGAAACTCTTCAGGTCGAGGGACCAATAGTGAGGATTAGGCTGGGCCTGAAGCAGAGTGGTCGGGAATTCCTACATACCCCATGAGGATGGGAATCAAGCCATACATAGTTCTCAAAGCGCAGTTCAACGTCATGCGGGACGAGGAGCAGCCCGACTATGTTGGTACACATCCTGCCAAAACTACTAAGCCCACGTGAGTCGTGCTCGGTGTGGGAAACAAGAAGTAGTGGTGGGAATTTCCCGACACAAAAAGGGGCAGGATAGGGCAAAAGGACGCTCGGTGAATACCGACCCAATGACACTAACACGGTCAATTATCGCACCTAGATGCGTGAAGAGAAAGAGTAGAGTATGATGGAATTCCACTTAAACAGGAGGAAGTGGAAATGTGAATCATGGCACTCGAGATTCAGATCACGATGATGGCAGTGTGGCGATGGAGGATAACTGTTGACCATGGCGGAAAACCAGCATCCATAACATGTTAGCCTAGAATGAAGACAAACAAATGATGGTTGACCGTTGACCATGTTCGAAACACGGGACCATGTCACAAATGTTGTCAAAAATCCGTAGGGATGTTGGCCCGAAACGATTGGAGGGACCTTAGGTCCAGCATTCATGGAGATCCCTGAAGCCTAGTATCCATGTCATCTGAGGGTCCTTTTGGATGTGTAAGAGAATGAGGATCCAAATAGAGAGCTCACAAAGCTTGTTTATGGAACGAAGGGAATGTCCGTATGAAAATACCACACTTCGGGCTCTTTGTCGAAACACATCTGAATACAACAAAGAGACGTGTTAGATAGTGGAGAAGGGTCCTTTCCCATAGGGGGATCTTAGTTTAGGATCGTAGAATTTGGACCATGGATGGGAGGAGATATAATATACACATGGTGGAGTAACTCAAACACCTGGCATGAACGAGGACATAATCTTGCACTACGCACGACCCCCTTGGGAGAGGTATTAGGTCAAGGGACCAAAAACAAAAGTTAGGATGGGCCCGGGGAGAAGTGTCCGGGCACTCCTACGTATCTCATAAGGATGATAATCAAGCATCACATAGTTCTTTATGGAAGTTAGTCCATAAATGGGTAAAGGGAGCAGGGGACGCATGGAAACAAAACCCGACGTAAAGGAGGGCCTATGCTATACTTACCATGCGTTCTCTGGGGAAATGCTCGAGTCGAGGGACCGAACACAAAGGTTAGGCTGGGCCAGCAGGGAAGTGCCCGGGCGCTCCTACGTATCACATAAGGATCAGAATCAAGCCATACGTAGTTCTGAAAGGCGGCACGGTAAGGTACCAGTGAAAGGGGAAAAGGGGAGCGCGGGCCTGGCCCTTGCACTAAAAGAAGCAGAATTTGATAAATCTTGGTTGTTCTTTAAGGTGAATGCTTTTTTTTTTGTGTAGCGACAGGCCTAGAATAGTAGGATGTGATGTCGCCACAAGGATCAAGCCGTGATGGGAATTGAAAAATGGCATGGCACATGACCAATACCTAACGTGGTGTCCTCTACAACGAGGTCACCACAATGCAGTGCTGTTTTTCATCGTGTGGCCAGGATGATAATGTCACAGTTTAGGGTCGTATGATAGGACCAAGCATTCATTTTATTGTCACGCAGCACAGACGTAGCAGAGACGATGCTAGGCGGGGAACATGCGTAGTGTTATAAAACACAATTGATGGGGACATGATCCCACATCACATTGTACGCCATTCGGAGAGGGAGAACTTAGGCCGAGGGGCCTCTATAGAGGTAAGAGGTTAAACAGGGGGAGAGACTGGCTCCCTAAATGGGTTGTACCCAAAGAAGGGCATCCGGGTGGACCTACGTATCCCAAGAGGATGGGAATCAAGCTACACGTAGTTCTGAAGGGTGCCTTTTAATGTCATGCTTGACAAGGAATATGAGGGCTAACTCTCAGAACGGGGGTGTGCGTGGTGTAGCTATTGCAAACCCGACATGAATGAGGACATAATCCCGCACTACGCCACGCGGTCCCGTAGTCGGGGTCCTGAAGGCAGGTCCAGAGAGGTGAATTTTCTGAACTCAATCTGGACCCAAAGACAAGGGGCTTGGCCATTCCTATGTATCCCATTATGATGGGAATCATGTTTAACGTAGTTTCAGATGAGAATCTTAGTTTATGGTCTTAGAGCTGGGAACATGGATGGTGACAACTTCCCAAGTAAGCACAGATGTCAACCTGATCCCTATGCCCAAGTGAGTTAAAATTGGTGTGGGAAACAGGGTGGGAATCCTTATTGCAATACATGGGGCGTCCATCAAAGGGGAGTTGGCAGAGATCACTGAAGGACACATTTGATGCGGATTGTTCCCCCAACGCACGGACATGAACAGAGTAAAAGTACCAAGAGTTCTGAGACTCTACTTGGACATGATGAAGTGATGAAGGGTGTGAATTGTGTACCCGACATTTTGGGCTTAATGGGTTGGCGTGGCGATAGATGAAAACTGTTAACCATGGTGGAAACACAGCGTCTATATCGCGTTAGCCTGAGGTGGGAACAACAAACGAGTATCAACCACTGACCATATTCGCAACGCATGATTATATCGATTTGTTGTCTGAAACCCTTGGGGGAGTTGGCCTGTAACGGTAGGAGATCCCTTGGGCATAGTATCCAGGCCATTCGTGGGGGTCCCTCCAGGTGTGAAAGATGATGAAAGCCCTAACGCAGGGATAAAAAAATCATGGAAAGCGGGTGCAGATGTGTCTGAGTAAAGCTTGGCATTCCAGGTAATAAACCAGAGTACTCTTAGGAACATTGGTGAACCTTCGAAGAGGGGTCGACAAAACAACTCCAAAAGGATAGATACATGGTGCGATCATTACGAGACTGACCTGAATGAGAAAATAACCTCACGCCACACCATACACTCTTATAAGAGAGGACCTGGGCCCGGGCCTAGAAAGGCCAAAGGGCCTAATGTTTAGGAATTGGTCAAGAAGGCCTGACCTGCTTGCTGTTTATCATCTTGCAGTGAGGACGAGGGTCGGGGACCCGAGAAGGCCAAGGGGCCTAAGGTCAGGCATCAGTCAGGAAGGCCTGACTGATCTGCAGTTTAACGTCTTACATGAGGACGGGGGTCGGGGACCCGAGGAGGCCAAGGGGCCAAAGGCTGGGCCTTGTAAGGGGAGGAGTACGACGTGGTACATTATCACGACGTGAATGAGGATGCATTCCCACACCACACCATACACCCCTATGGGGAATCAGGGCTGTTGGCCCGATTGCTAGCACCACCCAGGATGAAATTTGTCACATCGGGATGGGGTAGAATGAATCACTGCACTCGATGTCTGGGATATCTCTAGGTGGACCTGAAGATCCAGGGGGGGGGGGGTGTTGACCATGTTCGAAACAGAACGTTCCCATGGTGACCCGATATGGGAGCAACAAATGAGCATCGACCGCTGACCAAATTCGCAACGCAAGACTTGTATCGGCTTGTTGCTTGAAAACCCCTGGGGGCGTTGGCCCGTATCGGTAGGAGAGCCCTTGGGAGTAGTATCCAGGCTGTTCTTGGGGGTCCCTCCGGGTGTGAAAAATGATGGAATCCAAGTCAAGGAGTGGGTGAAGCATAGCTGTATCCATCCACAAAAGAGGAAAACATCTCCATGGGGGATGTGCAGCCAGGTCGAGGCTTGCTCGATGTGAGTTGGGTCAAAAGTGTGCACCCTGCCATATCTTGACCCGAGGGGAAGATTTTGGCTTTTCGGCTGGGCCAACGGAAAAAATTTCCGGGCGTTCCTACGTATCCCATTAGGATGGGAATCAAGCAATACATAGTTCTTGAAGGCCATGTAGTTTAGCTTCATGTGGTGAGGACGTGGGAGGATAGAAGAACGGGAGTGGGCACATGGTGCGACCCTTACACTCCTTGTGTGAGTGGGGTTGTATGAGCGGGGCTAAGAAAACCTACTCCTTTCTACACAAAGATCCTCCAAGGAAACTATTCCCAGGGGGGATAGTGGAATAGAAAAGCATGGGGATTGGATCAAGACGAGGCGTCTGAGTGTTTCTATGTATCCCATCAAAATGGGAATCATGCCACACGTAGTTCCTGAGATGCAGTTTAACATCATGCGGGACAAGGAGGAATCTCATTTGGGGATATGTAAGGTACTACAAGTAATCCGACGTGAATGAGGAAATAACCTCACACCATACCGTAAAATCCTGCAAGAGGGTAAGTCGGGGAAAACCAAGGGGCCTGAGGCCGGACCGCGGTCAGGGAGACCTGACCAGCTTGCGGTTTAATGTCTCGCGGTGAAGACGGGGGGCCAAGGGCCCAAGGAGGCCAAGGGGCCTGAGGCTGAGCCTCGGTCAGGAAGGCGTGACTGGCTTGCAGTTTAACGTCTTATAGTAAGTACTGGGGGAGATCTTAGTTTGAAGTCATAGAGCTTGTACCATTTTGCAGTTTATCATCTTGCAGGACGAAGATGCAGTTTAAGGTCGTGCAGGACCTTACAGTTTAAGGTCGTGTTGGACCATAACGAGCAGTTCAAAGTCAAGCGGGACTATTTTGCAGTTTATCGTCTTGCAGGGCGAAGATGCAGTTTAAGGTCGTGCAGGACCATAACGTGCAGTTTAAAGTCATGCGGGACCATTTTGCAGTTTATAGTCATGCAGGACCATTTCGCAGTTTAGGGTCGTGCAGGACCCTTTTGCCTGAGGAAAAGTGTCTCTTGATGAATTTGGCATTGGTGGGAGGGGTTGTACGCTCTCCATCCGTGGTCAACAAGGAGTATGCTCCATTGGGGTAAACCTTATGGATGATATAGGGCCCTTCCCATTTGGGTTCTAATTTGGGTGATTTCCAACCGGGAATCATTGGCGCTCGAATGGCCAGTACCAGGTCGCCCTATAGGAAAGGGTGGAGACGAACCTTCTTGTTGAAGGCCCTCACTATCTTATCTTGATGCCTTTCCAGATTGTGCAGGGAACGAATCCGGTTCTCATCCAGTGCTTCTAATTCAGCTAGACGGATTTCAGCTACCTCATCTAATGTCTGGTGATCATAAACTACAGTGCGTAACGATGGCAGCTAGATCTCAATGGGTAGGATGGCCTCACCTCCATACAAAATGGAATATGGGGTCACTTGGGTAGAGTTGCGAGTCTTCGTCCGATAAGCCCAGAGGGCGTTGGGGAGCTTGTTCGGCCAACTTTTCTTGTTCTGACCAACCATCTTCTGCAGAATGTTATAGAGGGTTTTGTTGAACGCCTAGATCTGTCCGTTTGCCTGCGCGTGGTAGCGGGAGGTATGGTTTGAAGGGATGTCGTACTTTGCGTACAATTTCTTCAGTTCAGCCGCTCGGAAGTTGGTGTCGTTATCGGTGAGGATGGAGTGAGGGACCCCAAACTGGTGGATAATATTGGATCTCACATAGTCAACGATGGAACAGGCCTTGACCTCTTTGAGTGGAACTGCTTCTGCCCACTTGGAGAAGAAATCTGTAGCTGTCAGGATGAACCTATACTGGCGGGCTATTGCTGGTGGATACGGTCCCACTACATCAAGTCCCCATACCGCAAATGGACAAGAGTACTTGGTGGGATGGAGGGGCTCCGGTGGCCGATGCAGGAAGTTGGCGTGAACTTGGAAGGCATGGAATCTCTTGGAATACCCAATACAATCGTGGATCATCGAGGGTCAAAAGTACCCCAATCTTCAGATTTGGTGGGACAGCTTCAGCCCAGCTTGATGGGTGCCACAGGAAACGACATGAACCTCTTTCATAACATGAGGTATCTCTAATCCTTAGATCCAACGGAGGAGGATACCATCAAAACTCCACATATAAATGATCTGTTCATGACTGGGGCCGCTCTGGAGGGTAAATTGCAGCGCGCGACATCGAATTCGCTCATGCTCGACCCGGTTGTCCGGGAGTTGTCCATTTTGGAGATACTTGACAAAAGGTGCCCTCTAGTCGGGAGTGGCTTCAACCACTACATCTAACGAACCCGGGACCCCTAACATGGAGGGTCCGATGGTGAGATGACCTACTCGCAGGCCATCATTGTCCTCTTGGTTGACGAGGGCAATGACTCTCTGGTGTGCCACATTTATTATCAAATCATCTTGCTCGGGTTCTGCGAGCGACGCGGCTAAGCCAGCCAAGGCATCTGCTTGACCGTTCTCTGACCGTGGGACATGGGTAACCACTGCTCGAGAAGAGAACTGGGCCATTAGGTGGAGGGTGTACTCTAGCAAGGGTACAATCTCCGTCTTCCTGACGACATAGTCTCCATTAACCTGTTTGATTACCAGCTCGGAATCTCCTTTCACATGTAGATGGGGCACATGGATCTCAAGGGCCAACTCGAGGTGGGTGATGAGAGCCTGGTACTCTGCCTCGTTGTTTGTACAGCCTTCTGACAACAGGAACGAGAATGGCAGGACGACTTTCACTGGGGTAATGAAGAAAATACCCAGGCCCACTCTGTTTTGCTTGGGATCATTGAGCCGCCTACCGGTGGGCAGCTAAAAAGTCTACCAACGCTTGTCCCTTAATGGCCTTCTGAGGTATGATCCTGATATCAAACTGCTGGAGAATCACTGCCCAATGTGCTAGTCGACCAGTCAGCATGGGGCGGTTCAGGATGTACTTCAGCGGGTCTACCCGGGAGACAAATTGCACCTCATAGTGTTGCAGGTAATGTCCCAACTTCTGCATGGCGAATACGAGTGCAAGGCATCTCTTTTCTATAGGAGAGTATTTGACCTCCGTATCGAGAAGCATGCGACTGAGATAGTAGAGACTGTTCTCAGTACCCTCGTTATTCATCTGGGCGAGCAGTGCACTGAGGGATCTTTCCAGGGCGGTCACGTAAAGGACCAGAGGCTTTCCGTAGATGGGTGGCATCAAAACCGGAGGTTGGATCAGATACTACTTGATTTACTCAAAGGCGGTCCGACACTCCTCATCCCATTCGTAGGCAGAGCCCTTCTTCATGAGCTGGGAAAAGGGCTTACACTTGCCGGCCAGATTCGCGATGAATCGACGTATATAGGCTAAGTGGCCTTGAAGGACTCGAAGCTCCTGAATGTTGCTCGGGGGAGGCATTTGGATGATGTCCTTGATCTTCTCCGGGTCGATCTCGATACCTCAGTATCTGAAAAAAAGCGCAGAAACATCCCAGAGGTTACCCCAAAGGCACACTTCAATAGGTTCATCTTTAGGTGACGAGAACGGAGGAAACCGAACACTTTCTCGAGGTCTTTGAGATGGTCTTACCGCTGACATGATTTGACTACGAGTTCATCCACATAGCATTCCACCAATGTCCCGAGAATTGGCTTGAATATGCGATTCATGGCCCTCTGATAAGTGGCACCTGCATTTTTCAAACCGAATGGCATAACCTGGTAGCAAAAGGTACCTTGGGGAGCCCTAAATGAAGTGGACTCCTCATCTTCGGGGGCCATGCAGATCTGGTTGTACCTGGAAAACCCGTCCATGAAAGAGAGAGCTTGGAACCCGGTCGTGGCGTCATTCAATAACTCCGTCATCGGGAGTGGGAAGTCATCCTTTGGACAGTGGCGATTAAGATTGCAAGAAGTCAATGCAGACTCTGATCTGCCCATTCTTCTTCCTGAATGGCACAATGTTGGCAAGCCACTTGGGGTACTGGACTTCCTTAGCGAAGTTGGATTTGATAAGATTGTCAACTTCAACCTCAACCATAGCACCATGAGAAGGGTGTATCTTCTTGGGAGGCTGCTTAAACCCACGATGTTTTGCCGGGAGGCCCATACGGTGAATGGATACCTGGGGATCTAGTCCTGGAATCTCGTTGTAACTCCAAGCAAACACGTCACAGTGTTGTTTGAGGAATTCTACGTACTGCTTCCGCTCCTCGGGGAACATGGCTGCACTGATCAATGTGGGTTTCGGATCTACCTCGCTACCAAGGTTCACCTGTACCATTTCATCAACCGTGGTAGAGACGCCTTCTTCAAATGTGGGGGGAGCATTCTTCAGGTATTCCTCTGCACCCATGGTGGGATTTCCCATGACGGGAGGTACTTCTAGGCTATCATAGCCTGAGGGGCAGCTAGTGCCTGCTCGGGCAGCAGTGGTCATCATATCAGGAGAATCACTTTCCATTGAGACCATAACAATGACGGTAGTCGACCCTATCCCATCTGGCCTTCGGCCTAAGGGGCCACGTTTGATGATATCAAAGCAGTGGTGACGTGTCGGCCTGAGTCAGTTAATTCCATCCTGGCAGAAGATACACGTATGGCACACTGCCGTTGTCATAAGCTTGACATCCTGGTACCGTATAGGGGTAGGAGGTTCCAGGATCACCTGAGCCTGATCGATGTAGGAGTACGAGGTGATTTTTCATCGTCGCTTGGACACGGGAATATGCCATCCTTGTGTACCCGAAACAACAAAACATTGCCCCATGTCGGGGGTCGTGGCCTCCAATCGGTGGATCGGGAGGATGTTGGCATCATCCATGCTTGCACAGGGATCACTTGTGACCGGGGCAGGTTCATCCTCACATACTAGGATTTTCTTATCTTACGTTTGTAATAACCAGCATCCAGATAGCGAGCCTCACAACAAGCGAAAGGGGACGCACCTCCTTGGAGCACGCCTACTAGACCGTTGAGTGAGTATTTGAGGCACTGGTGATACGAAGAAGAGACCACTGCATGCAGATGGAGCCATGGTCTACCCATCAACGCATTGTAGGCGGTGTCCTGAGAGACGACCATGAACTCGGTGCTAGCAATTAAGCCACCGAACTGAGTCTTCAGGCGGATTTTGCTGATTGGGGTTTGCTCGGTCCTGTCGTACCCCTGGATTCTGAGGTCATAGGGAGTTAAATCACCTTCAAACAGACCCAGATTTCACAACGTCCGATTCGGAATTAGATTGATTCCAGAACCCGTGTCAAAGAGGCAGCGGTAGACTTCCACCACATTGAAGTGGCCAGTGATGTATAGCGAGCGAATGTGCCCTTGTAGAGGAGGGTCCTCATATTCCTCGGAGAACGAGATAACCGCCTGACATTCGGCATTTTTAATCGTCTCGGTATGGAAGGATTTTGCAGCTGCTACCTCCGTCTCAAACTGGAGGGGGCTCCTTAGGGCCTCGGCAAGTGCCTCACACATTTCAAATGACAGGAGAAGGGCCTCAAGGATAGAAAGACTTTCCAGAATTACAGCTAGTTGCTTCAGGACATCATACTTTTGTGCCAAACGTGAACCTCTTCCTACATGTGGTCGTTCGGCATTTGGAGGCATAGCGGGTCCTACTGGTTGAACCGGCGATCTGCTAGTTCTGGGTACATCTTGCTGCCTACTAGTAGAAGCCGGGAGAGTAGTCGCCGGACTAGGATTGGGTAGCTGAGGCTGGCCTGTAGGCGGGCAAGACTGACAGTGATATGAACGAGGCAGCTCTCCATGATCTAGTAGCACAGACGGCGGTGGAGGTAGAGTTGAGGGCGTTAGACGGGGTTGCGCGTGATGAGATCTGCGCCGAGCCTACTATCTGGTCTTAGTATCATGCACGGCTTGGCTGAAAGTGCCTACTGACGTACCTCAATGACTGGCATGGTTGTGATTCCGCTGACGTTGATGTCGGCTGGAAATGATGGGGAGGTTCGCCTGGCGCTCCCCCTCGTCGGGAGTCATATAGGGCTTTACCAGCTCCATGGTGTTAACCGAAGCGTACCCCTGGCTGTCGCTCGAGGAGTCATCCAGTACCGGGCGGATTCTGGGAGGCATCCCCATTTTAGGGGGCATAAAGTCACTGAGAATTCAGGATGACGGCAGCAACGGTGGTGTGCATTGCTTCTTCTTGCGTCACTGCTTCTTGCCCTTTTGGGAAGAGGTCGACTGTGAAGACGATGTGGAGGTACCGACTACTTCTTCTAATGGTTCTGGATTCTTCAGGGGCGCCCGGATGATACCATGGGAACAGACGACGGTTTTTCGATCCATCCATTCGTCGTATTTCTGGGATCCACGGTTGGGAACCTGCTGCCACTCGCCTTCACTGTCACTACCGATCTCTGACCCTGCAAAGACATCTGCCACTTGCACTGGTGCCGGGCCCAACTTGACTATGTTTTTGTTGAACTGGTCTAGAATCCAGTCTTTAAACACATATCATTGCTTGAGGGTGTTCCCCAGAATCTGATGATAAGGGCATTAGTTGGGGTGATCGGTGAGATTCACCTCTGTTGGCCTTTTGCACTCGGGCAGACGCACAATCCCTTGCTCTAGAGCACTTCCGAAGTATCCAGGGATCTAATTTTCGTTGAACAAATAAGTCTGGTGCCTTCTTTCTAGATAGGGGGCCCTGGGGGTCTGGCCCTGACGAGGGGCCGGAGGGGCATTCCGAGGAGGCGGTGCCTAATTGTCTCGCCTAGGTGGCGGTGTTGCATTGCGTGGGGGAACCTGTTGATTCTGAGGTGGTCTCTGCTGGGCAGGAGCCTGTGATTGAGTTGGAGGGCCTCTGAAGGGTTGCGGAGATGGTGCTGCTGGTAGTAATTCCAGATTCCTAGGGTCTTCTATTTAGGCCACCTTGGTGGGTTCAGCCCTGGACGTCCTCCTGACCGGGATCATAGGGGGTATCAAACGTGCCTGACTAGCATGTTGCAGGGCTTCCTCAAGGCGCTGAGCCTTATCTGAGAAATCTTTGAACCCTCCAGGGTAGTTCTGGGTAATTAGGGAGGGTACTAGCTCTTTCTTGAAGTTCCCCACACACATCGTCAGTAATTTCTCCTGAGTCAGTGGCATGTCGAGGGAATACGTAAGTCCCTTCAACCGGGCGATGAAATATCCGACTCACTCATCAGGCCTTTGCCTGCACTTGAAGAGGTCTGCAATGCTAGTCTTCCACGTTGTGGAGCTGAACTCGTATAGGAACTGTCGGTGGAGATCCTCCCAACCGGTCACCGATCCGATAGGGAGCTAGCTGTACCAGATGAATGCTGGACATTCCAATGTCTGTACGAAACATCAGAGCTTGGCGGCTTCTTGCTGAGCCGGGGTCCCCAGCATGGGGCCACACCTGGAAGAAAAATGAGCCAAGTGCTGCGGCGGGTCCCCTGTCCTGTTGAAAGGTGAGAAAGTGGGGTTCCCGAAACCCGGGGGTGTAGGCATATCATCTACCCATGCGGGATATGGCTTTCCATCCGGTGGGACCGCTACCTGCCGTGTTTCCAACTCTTCGATGCAGGCTGTGAGAAATGCTATAAGATCATCCCGGTGGGGGTCCCTATCTTGACTTGGATACCTATCACAAGGGCGTTTCCAGGTTCCTCAACATGGTAGATGGATTCGACGGCTCGTGGATCAACTAGCAGAACAACCTGCGGGGAGACTGGGGGAACCCTGAAAGGATTTTTCAGATTTCCCCGTCGCTCGGGGGGGGGGGGGGGGGGGGGGGGGGGCGTTGGCGAGATGTATCGCGCCCTATTTCTGTAATTTCTGGCTTCTGCCCTGTCTGCGGAAGTAGCATGATCAGGGTTTCCCGGAGGCATCTCACCAGGGGGAAATTGTTCTTGCCCCTGCTGCCCCGGCCTGGGATTTCCATAGTCGGGTCGCTGCTCTGCAGCGTGCTCAGCCAAGAGGTCGTCAACCAGCCTCTTCTGCTCAGCACTTTGCTGGTGTAACGTGGCCTTCACGGGGTCTTCGTTAGTTTTTGGCACAGAGTCAGACGGGTCAGAGTTCTTGACAGTTCCGACGTGCTCCATACCCTTGCCAGTATTTCAATCGAGTACCAGCGACTCGGTGGGTACGGGGAGGCCTAGCAGGTTCCTCTGCTGACGGGTAACCCTCACTTTTGGGTCCAGCAGTGGCGGTACGCCCTCGGGGGGTAAGACTCCATCACGGAATTCAAGCTCATCTTCCTTGTCCACGACGTCAGCCATGTGGACCGCGACTCCTCTCGGGGGAATGTCCTCAATGTCACATAATGAATCAGGATGCCGTCGGATAGGGTCGAAGAGGAGAGCGTCATAGTGTCGCAAACCACGAACATGCACATGGGGGGTAGCTTCCCTGACAATTCTGCGGAGTACTTTGAAACTCGAAACACATTTCCATTGAAGGGAGCTCTGGCGGCCTGGAGACTCAGGGTGCTGGGCCACAAGGAGTGCGGCTGAATCGATCAGGAGGCATTGCTCGCCGATTTCTTTGATGTGCTCTCGACTTCTGGGGTACACCACCCGTTTGTAACGAAGGCGGAAGTGTGTTGACCATAGGTTTTGACAAAAGCACCCCACTTCTTCAGGGGTAATGTACTTTGGTGCAAGAAAATTCAGCGCTTCCGTCAGCCAGAACTTCTCCGGGAAGTAATCCGCTGCAAGAATACGCCAGAAGCTCCTGGGCTCGGACTCGGGGTATGGTCCTGTATTGCCTCACTCATCAACCGGGGGCGGCTAAGGGAACGGTAGCGGTACCGAGGCAGACCTCTGGGATAGTAAACTCAGTGGAGAAGAATACGGAGAACGAGCTTACTGGCCGCCGAAATACGAGGCATCCTCTGAAGAGTAAGGTGACCTGGCCACAATGTCACGATACGACGGGCTGATAGCCACAGCTTCCGGCACAAGAGTCGCGGATACCAGCGACAGGTCGTGTCATCACTCTACCGCCGTTGGCCCCCAAAATAGCTCTCTGTGATCTCTGGTAGAGGTAGAGGGCACTTCTGGTGACGGTGGAAGTGATTGCGCGGTCGAGACCTGCAGAATTCCCATGATTTATTCCTCCTGGATGTACCTGCGGAGAGAGATGGGAATCTGGTGGACCTCATATTCTGGGAGAATGAGGCTAGCGCATCTGGTTCCTTCCCCTGTCCTTGATACAGAGGAGCGGGGAGAAGGTTCCATCGCTGAGTCGCATTCCGCTCCAGAGTCGGAGAAGCGGGCATGTTTGATCTCGACCCGGGCATTCCTAGGACTCTTCTTTTGGCGGCGACAGCCCGCTCTCCTGCCCCTGGGTGGATCTTCGGGAAAGGGTTGATCCCTATCACGTAGTCTCGGGGCGGTGCTGGCGCCATGGCGAAGAGGACCCCCACTAGAGATGGCCGAGGTGTGAGGGGCACCTGGGAAAATGTTGAAGGGTACATGGGAAGGACCTCCATGGACATCACCCATGTGGGCGGAGCCACTGTTGGAATCGGCAGGAGCATGGGGAGGACCTCCATGGTCGATGGGGGCGGAGCGAGGCTGGCCTTCACTCCTCAAGTTGCTAGGGCGAGGAGGACCTCCACCGGTTGTAGAGAAGACGTAGGGAGGGCCCCCACGTTGGAGAAGGACCGGATGGACGGTGCCTTCAGATCTGCGGTCGGGGGTAGGATGGACTCCATACCCTGTATAGTGGGCGCGGGAAAGGTTTCCTCGCCGAGCGTCACTGCTGCTGGGCATGTCTTCCTTTGGGATGGGGGTAGCACAAGGCATACCTCCATGATGAGCTTTGGAGAGTGGAAGGACAATGCTATATGGATTAGTGGTACGGGGAGGGCCTCCGTACGGGGTGACATCACCACGGGTTAGTTTGCGGTGATCACCACTCAGGCCTGCAACCCGGAGAGTCAACCAAGCCTGCCCGTGGGGCGGTTGGGGTCTCGATCTTGGTTGGTTTAAGGAGTGCCCCTGCTCAGTGTATGCAAGGACATCATGATGCACGTTGGTGGTGGCTCGGGACACTGTAGCTGCTGACGTTGACGCACCTGGGCAGGCGTTCTCAGTCCGGGACTGGCGCTGACGTCGGGTCAGACGAGCTGGTGCTGGTGGTGCAGGGGCATAGCCTGCCTGCTCTTCCTGTGGAGTCGGACGGCGGCGCTGACGCGACTGGGCAGGAGCTCTTGCCTGGAGCCCTTGGGTCGGGACCCTGAGCGGGCTGAGGCAGACGGCGCCTGCCTCATCAGCATAAGGCGAGGAGTCGTCAAGGCGTTCCAAGGACAGGCTCCCGAAATGGTTGAACATTGGGGGTGGGGAGTAGGGGCTCCCAGCACGGCCTGTTAGGGTGGCGTTAACGGCGGGGACTGGAGGCCTCCAGGTCCAAGCGGGCCATATCCTTAGTCGAGATGACCCCTTCCTCCTCGTACCTGTGCATGAGGTTGTTTATCACCCTTCACTGGATGACCTCTGATGGGGAAAGGGGACGTGGGCGCCCCGTATTCCGCGATGTGGCAGCCGTCGTGGTGGTAGCGGCGCCATGCGGGGTGGCTGTGGTGGAGTTTCCCCTGCCCCTGTGTAGGCGGGCGGGCGGTGATCGTGTCTCTGTAATAGTAATCTGGTTCATGAGAAATGAAGTGATCAACTCATCAGCACTGAGAGGAAATGAATCGACAACCAGTGCCCCAACGTCCTTAAATTCTCCTCGTCTGTAAGAAGGATCCACGCCAACACGCTGCAGAATGGAGTGCCCCGCGTTCTACTGCCCCGACTTTCGGTGAGTTTCACGACAGGCCCGCCATTTTCTTGGCGGGACTAGGCACTGGATATCTAGATCCGGTGACACTTCAATCTATTGGTGTCTCGAACGCTACTAATCTCTATATTGAGGAGAATAATTTCACGTCGGGTTCACCATTTCTGTTTCTGACGCTTTCGCCGAGGCGCGTGCATCCGTCCGTCCGCGGAGGAGGACGCGTTGTGCTTGTTGCCCTGCATTCCCGCTTTCCAAAGGCGGGCGTCATTCGCTCCTTATTCAGGGACGTCTTCTCCTTGATCGAAACGGGATGATGGGATGTTGGATATTCCTTCTGTGGATTCCTCCTCAGAACTCATCACCTAGTCTGGGTCTCCCTCATAGATTTAATACGTAGTTTGTGAAACTCTTCCCAGTGCCATGATTCCATGGACACCTGTTAATTACACAGCTTCTATTGGGACCTTCCAAAGGGTCTGGTCAGGGTAGAAACCTTCAGTCGGAGGAGTAGTCACGTTGAGGCATCAGTAGCGTGTATGGATACTGGGGAACCCGACATGTCTATCTATTATCCCTGGTCACAGGGCTTCTCGAGGACGTGGAATCCCGAGGCATCCCACATCGAGCGTGGGGAATCATATGCCATAGACACAAATCTGTGTTTTCCTTAGCTTCCCGTGATTAACACAGGGTACGCCGCGAGTTTAACGTCCAGCGGAGATTGATCAGCCTGATCAGAGCATTAGCTAGAATAGATCGGATTGATGGATTTCCCTTGAAGGGATGCCGATACCGGGGCCAGCCCATGGGCGGCTGTGAAGAGGAGCGTACCGACATGGTCTCACCGGGATATGATGGTCCGGGCAAGGATAGTGGTTGATGGTGGATGGATGAATAATGTGGAGGGTGGAATGGCAAGGAACCATCGCAAGGGAAACAGTGAAGTTGTGCTTGAGCCTTAAAGGGGCTTCCTACGTATCCCTGTGGCAGGGAATCAAAGTCCCCATAGTTCAGGATGGTGTCGGTGAACCAACGTGAAGGTGGACTTTGGCACAATGGATTTCGTCAGCGAACCAACGTAAAGGTGGACATCGGTCCGATGCGTCAACGAATCGACGAGAAGGTGGACCTTGGTCCGATGGATGTCGCCAGTGAACCGACGTGAAGGTGGTCCTTGGTCCGATGGGAATCATCAGCGAACCGACGTGAAGATGGACCTTGGTCTGATGGATGTCGTCAGTGAAGCGACGTGAAGGTGGACCTTGGTCCGATGTGAATCGTCAGCGAACCGACGTGAAGGTGGACCTTGGTCCGACGGGTGGTGGGCTTGAACCTCGAAGAGGCTTCCTACGTACCAAGCCTTGGCCTGGATCAAAGTACTCATAGTTCAAAGGGTTTCATCGGTGAACCGACGTGAAAGTAGACCCTTGGGTCCACTAGTGGTGGGACTGAACCTTGGGAAGGTTTCCTACGTACCATGCCTTGCCATGGATCAATGTCCTCGTAGTTCAAAGGATTCATGGATTATAGTTTAACGTCATGCGAGATAGTATTGAACCCTGACGTGAATGAACGATGGGAGGTTGGTGTCGGCGAACCGACGTAAATGATGGACCTTGGTCCGATGGGATATGGTCTTGAACCTCTAAGAGGGTTCCTACGTACCATGCCTTGACATAGATCAAAGTCCTCATAGTTCGGGTGAAAATGGGTGGGGGGGCTTGGCACAATGACAAGGAGACGGTCTGGGCCAAAGATTGTTGGGCCTGAACATCGGGGAGGCTTCCTATGTACCATGACTTGACAGGGAACAATGTCCTCGTAGTTCAAAGGGTTAGTCGCAACAGCTTGCTGTCGGACTGGAATGCAGTTTAAAGTCATGCTGGACGAAGGTAGAAATCGACGTGAATTGGATGATGGGTGGGCTTGAACCTCGTGGAGGCTTCCTACGTACCATGCCTTGACATGGATCAAAGACATCGTAGTTCAAATGGGTGTGCAGTTTAATGTCATGCGGGACAAGGGGCATACAGTTTAACGTCATGTTGGAAGAGGACGTATAGTTTAACATCATGATGGACGAGGGCGTGCAGTTTAACATCATGCTGGATGAAGACATGTAGTTTAGCATCATGCTGGACGGGGACATGAAGTTTATCGTCATGCTGGATGGGGGAAAACTCGACATGAATGAACGACAGAGTAATGTGGCTTGAACCTAATGGAGGCTTCCTACGTACCATGCCTTGACATGGATCAAAATCCTCATAGTTCGCTGAGGGTGGGGGTCAGGGTCGGTGCTCACTCTAAGACCACGTGAGTCATGCTCAGTGTGGGAAACAAGAGGTTACAAGGACCTGATGATCACGTCGCGAAGGATACGTCCGTGAGAAGGGAAGAGGGGCATACACATTAGGTGGCCCATGGTGCTGGGACTTACTCTAGGATGGAGGCCCGAGGTGCAGAAAAGCGTAGAGAATGAGAGATTTGGGACCAATGATGGGGGGTTCCTCGTTCCCAATCACGCCCTCCAATGACCTTGGTAGTGGGGAAGTACAGAGATGCAGGGGTGCAACCATCCGTTGGGGAACTAGGGTCGCCCTTCTCCTATGAACATACGCCACTCCAATAAGGAGGATATCATCCCTTGTGGATGGGTGATTCAACTTCTATGGAGATGAGTGGTGTAAAGAATGTTCGAGCTCGGGGGACCCTTCGTGAGAGACATGAGGTCGGGTCACAGTTTAACGTTATGTGTTGAGGACGTGATGCTTGGTAGTTTAACGTTCTACAGCTCAGACGAAGTGGGTTCACTCCGCACCCCTAGGACTTACATAACTGGTACCCTCTTGTCCTTGGGGAAGGGAAGGTACCAGTAAGGCCGTGGTCAAGGGGGGTTGTGGAGCGAACCATCGAGGGGTCCACATTAGCGTGTCTATGCGAAGAAGCAATAACCGTTAGCGTGCCTATGCGAAGAAGTGTTAGGAAAAGCAACGCTACGAGTGGTATTTTCCATGGGACTTTGAAATCACATCGTGCAAACCTGGAGGGTCCCATGGGAAGAGGAATTTCCAAGCAAAGGAGTGTGCTTTGTGAAGCAGAGTGCCTTGTCCTTAGCACGTGGCATAGGTGTGAGTGGAGGGTGCTTCGCGAAGTGGAACAGTATTCACAGAGCACTGCCTCGTGAAGAAGGGGTGCCTCCCAAAGCAGGGTGCTGCGAAGCAGTGTGCTTCGTGATGTGTAGAGATCCTGCCTTAGTATAGGGATCACTAGTATGGGTTGAGTGTTTCACAAAACATAAACGCTCCGCGGCTGCCCGGGTTCCCTTGGGAATCCCCTTCCTTCGTGAATGCCCTTGAGCTTCGTGAAGGGTATCCCTCTTGGAATAGGGGGTCAAAACGAGACCAAGAAAAGGCGTCTCGCGAAGTAGAAGTACCTCGCGGAGCTCATGATTCCCGGGGGAAAAGGGTGCTTCGCGATTCGGGATAGGAGAAGCCTAAAGGTCAGATTGTCCGTCCTTCGGACTTAGGGGGAATCTAGTATTTATAGGCAAGGGCCACCGCGAAGTAGAACTCGTGTGCTGCCTCATGTGCTTCATGGCGCGCTCGCAAACGTCAACCGCGTCCGCATAGAGTTACAGCCTCTGGAGCATCGCGGCGCGCTCGCGAATGTCAACGGCGTCTGCGGAGAGTTACCTCCTCTGGAGCTTCGTAGTGGGCTCATGAACGTCAATATCATTCGCGGAGAGTTACCGCCTCTGGAGCATTGCGGCGGGCTCGCGAACGTCAAATGAGTTCATGGAGAGTACCGCCTCTAGTTCTTTGCGAGACCGCGATGCTCGGGGTGCTTCGCGTCGGTGCTTCGTGACGGTGCTTCGCGAGGTAGCGTGCCAACCTTCTTTTTCGTCCCTTCCTTTCGTGCAATATTTTAGCGCCAATAGATGTGTTCCAGGATCATGGTGTGGGCATGATGAAGCACCGTTCATGCAATATGATGTGAGATGTAATTTCTTCACCAGGATTCTTATTTGGGAAAATAAATATTCAACCATTTTCATTTTTAATCACAAATACCGATGGTGTGATATATTTTTCTATTTGGGGGTTTCTGAGGATGCTTGTCAGAAAAGTTACATTTTCATACTTTTTGGACTAGAATCGAACATCATGCACTAATCAACCATATGGATAGAAGTGTAATGTACTCTTGGAGTACACTGGAACGCCTATGGGTACATGATTACAGATTAGTACTCGAGTATGGATAGATACATGGCTCGGTGATGTGGTGGTGGCACACATCATGTAGTCCCCACAAGTGTCTTGTAAAACATTATGAATCTTCTACTTATCATATCTTCTTCTAATGAAATCATATTTTGTCCCGCAAGTATCCTATCTAGAGTTTTTTCCACAATGAATTTGAGGGTGCCCTATGTAGTGGCTTTTGATATATGATGTGAGATCTTACAAGTGTGACGCCTATCTGGGGAAATACCTAATGGCTCAAGTGTATTTTCTAGATGCTCTTCTTGGGGTACCATCTAGAAGGGATGGATAGAGCAGTAGTAGGCTATTTTACCTGGGTATTATCCATCAGTGGGGCTGGGTAATGGAATTCCCCAATGAAACAGTTGTGCTTACACTTCATCTGGGCTGGGCAGTGGAAATCACTTATGAAACATTATATCATACCCTCTAGATAGGATGGCTGGTGGAGTTCACCTATAACACATTCTGGGTAAACCTCCATGGTATTACCCATTAGTGGGTCTTGGAAGTGGCATTTTCTGGGTGTAGACCTATTAATACCCTCTAGCAGGGCTAGGATGTGGGTCCTCAAATTTGAGACATGCTCTCTCGATTGAGTGGCATAGTTTCAATACATGATTTGACATTCCTTTCATCTCTCAATGTAAAGGTAAATTATTTCAACATAGAAAAATACATGTGATGTTACCCTAACTGTGAGGTTCATATAGTGCCACCCATAGAGGATAATATCAAGGTATAGTGATTTATTCCCTTTGACTTGTAGTTCAGAGCAGACATGTGGGATGCTAGGTATCTATTGCAGTTACAACAAGAACAATTGTAAATTCATTTCCTAATATTATCTTTGAAGTGAAGATCCCATATCTACATTTTTTTTGGGTTTCTTTGAATGATCACACACACACACACACGCATATATATATATCCTGTTTCAGTACCCATTCCATGCATTTTGGATACACTCTTTCTAGTTGAGTCAAATATGCGCAGTGTATGCCATGTGATTTTAGTATCTAGCTTATTAGGATTGGATGAGTCTACTCTCTTAATATTGGTTGGAAAGAAATGACATACGTTTAATCTTATCTTAGTTTCTAGCTACATGATCATTGATGATCATACTTCACACTCTTGTTGGGTTCAACTACACTCAATATATTCTACCTTGATCAATATCCTACTCCCCATTCAGTACATCTATTTTTGCTACCTTGAGAACTTTGGGAATCCTATCTAGTAATTATATATTCACCCCTACATGGGATTTTCCAAAAATTGGTGTGCCCTTACAGATGATAGATTGGATGATTGGGATATTAGAGGAACATTGAGATACAGGGTGCTTGGACTGCTTCTGGTGGTTGTTTCATGGGATCCCTGAGAAGGGCACTCATATCTATTTTACATTTCTACTTATTGTCGGGTAGTGGCTCTTTTATGGTTTTTCTGTTTATTTTGTCTTTATTACCATTCATTTTTTTGTACCATTCATTACTTGTTTCAATATTCATGTAATATTGAATTATTTAGAGTAATGTTTCATATTTTTTTACATTCTTTATATACATTTTCATTGAGTTGGATTTCTATTTTTGTGTACATTTTCTTAGGAGAAGTTCTCCCCTTGTTTTTTTGCCTTCGGTGCTTGTTGCAACTCCCGACCTATAGAGTTGGGATTTGGGTAGTTGTGGCTCATACCCCATCTTGGGTTGGTACATACAATGAATAGGGAAACACTGGTAACCACAAATGATTTCAAATTGATAATAATGAATATATTAAATTTGGGGGATGTGATATCCAATTATTTGATGAATTAAACACCGTGTTTGATAGTGTACATGATACAACACATTGAGAATAAATATAGACCTAAATATTATTATTTAAACGATGCAATTCTAACATGGCCATATGAATGGAGGGTATGAACCATATAACTACTCTTTTAAAATATCTCCAATTATTTTTTATAAAATTAATGAATTTGTTATAAAATAATTATATATATATATACACAATTTTATTATAAATGATTTTTTTTAATGGAAAACTATTTAAATGTGAGCATTTGTTATTTATAACAATTAAATAAAAAATTCACTCATTGTATATTATAGAGTATAATTAATCTATTTTTTATCATTCATCTTACGTGTTTTTTAGATATTATATAAAATAAAATCCAATTTTACACTGAAAACTATATTTTTCTAAACAAAGTTTTATTGCAATTTATTGGTGCACTTGTTATAAAACAGAGTTTTAAAATATTTATAAATTTTATTTTTAGAAATAAAAATATTTTTTTATAGATTAATATCAGAATTTAAGTTGGAAGAATTGTGATTATTTTTCTAGTATGTTTCATTTTTTATAAATGGAATTAAATGATGAATTCTAATTGAAAACTTATTTTTTAAATTTATCAATATAGATAGTTTATATATAATTTATTTAAAAGACTAATTATTTACTATTATTTTAGACAAATTTAATTATTTTGAATCAATTTCACATTGAATTTTTTTATTAAATAATTTCTATCATTTGATCATTTTCACTTTAAAACCTTCATTTCTTGAATTGTCAATCAGATTAAATATTTGTAGATTATTAAATTAGTTATCCTTCTTTTATTAGATGAGATATTTTCTGCCAAATTCATTCATGGGCCTATTTTAGTAGCTTGTTTATCAACATGGATAACATTAATCTATTTATAGAAATAAATTTGAATAAAGTTAATAATGACATCTTCTTGTTTTAATTACAATAAAAAAAATTATGTAGGTTTCTTTAGAATATATCTTTTACATTAAATATTAATTTTAAAGATAATATATTTATATACATCATTATAATTTTATTATAATTTTTAGTTGGGAAAATAATTGCTTCAAATACTGATAGAGTGACGATGAATTAATTTATTTATATTAGATATATCAAATAAATGATATTAAAAATATAAAAATAAATATAATATGAAATAATTAATCTCATATAATATTTTTATATAAGAACCAAACATTATATTAATTTTCTAAAATAATTGTTTCAAATTTATTTTATTGATATGATATTTTTAAAAAATTTAGCAATGAATAACGTCAAAATTGATATTAATGATATTTAAAAATATATAAAATTTGATTTAATGAAATAAATTTATAATAATATAAAATTTGGCCAAAATATTAGAATACAGTTGAAATTTTCATATATGATTCATTAATGGTTATTTTTTCATTTTTTTGTAATTATATTAACCTTAATATAGTAAAGATACATGGTGTCACAAAAATAGTTAAGAAAACAAAATAAGTGTTAAAAACACAATAAGGATTAATGAAATACAAAAAATGTCTATATTTCATTAGATCAATGGATTTCAACTGGAAATAATCTAATTTTATAAATTAATATGTTTTTATACATATTTACTTGAAAATTAATTTTAACTTAATTTAATATTTTGACAACATACAAGAGTGCCCCTCCCATCTCATATAATTAGGATCCTATTTATATGATATATTCACTCATAGATATATATTTTAATATTCCATTATCTTACAAAATAAATTCATATAATCCGCAAATTTTTTTTCATATCTTAATTTAGGCATAACACTATTCATAGAGGTCATAAATTGTTATGCAATGAAGGCCTTATAATGAGGATGTATTGTTTGTAACTATGTTTTTCTGTTTTGTTTATTCTAACTCCTCCATAAAATCATAGCCATCAATGATGAAATAAAAAATACCATACAATAAATATAAATATATTTTTTAGTTTTATTATCATCATATAAATCCATTTACACTTCCATGAAATTGGAAAAGAAATTATTGTTATTGTGTATGGCATAGTACCACCTCATTAACTGAGGAAATTCATTTTCCATCACCATATGTAAATATTAGATATAATGATGTAGTTAATGATTATATAGTATATTCAACACATACTTATCAATATTAAAATACAATATATCATTTTTCTTATTACCTTTACATGCACATAAAGATGATACAGTCATTCGTGCATGCCTATGAATTATCACATCAATGCAGTGATGTGATTTATTTCTTATCAACACATAATGTGTATGATATATATAAATATATTCAAATTATTAACATAATATTAATTTTATTATTAGTATTCTAGAAATATAAAATGATCCATTTCTTCTTTCCATAATAATCTCTGAAAAATGGAAATGTAACACATGTCTATATACGACTTACTATCACCGAGATTGTAACATAGTTAATTTTTCCTATCCATAAGTAATTGATGTATTTAAAAGTATGAATAATGTAAAAAAAAATTATATTACATTCATTATTATTATTCTTAATATGATGTACTAGTGACCACATTGACTATAGACATAATATCAACATCATGTTGGATGAAATTACAGAATATATTCAAAAAATCTAACATGAACTCATAATTTTATGTAACTATTATAAAATTATCATAAATTTTATAAAAGGAATAATAAACCTAAAAGAGGTATTAAATAAATTACATAATTAACTTAATCATATTTTTCATTAACATATAAAACATACATGACATGTTAGACCCATGTTAAGGGACAATGTATCAAAAACCTTTCAATGAGGCATATTTAGATACTACACAACTACATAAATTCATGAGGTTTATATAAATACATATTTAAAATATAATATCAATAAATTGTTTATAAACACGTTATTTAATGTTTTTTTAAATTTTATTATATCATGGCAATTATTATATAATTGTTCAAAGTGGTATGGGTCACATTTAATGCTTAAATATTTTATTTCAAACTCATTTTATCCCTGTCAATATTATTTATATTATTTACCATATTTATTTATATTGAAACAAAAGTATTATAGTGTTAATATTATTTCTACATTTAACTTCATTCATAGTTTTTAAAAAGAAATATTTTTTTGTTTATTTTATATAAAACATTTAGGGAAATGACAAAAGGAATGTTTAATTCATAATGTACAAAATGAAAATGACCTTTTTTCTTTAATTAATATTATATAATTTCATTATTCATTTTAAATATTACATGTTTTAAAAAAATAAATACTTTATTATTTTGGGTATTATGGTATTAGAAATGGGGTTTTTATTAAAATGGTGTTTTTGTATTGAAAATGTTTTCTTAAAAAATGGGGTATCATTATCTGAATGTGATTTGATATAGGTTTAATAAGTGTTATTCAAATGGATTTATTTAGAAATTGTTTTATTAGTGATATGATATTAAAAAATATATGAAATTGGTGAGACTAAAATTTCATATAAATGGGATGGTCCAAATAGTGATGGGTGAGCTATTTATATCCTAAAGAACTGGAGGGTCTATGATATTCTTCTAGTACATTGGGGATGGAGGTCAACCATATGGTTATTCTATTATTCAGAGAGACATGTTTCGATGTTGGCCTTATTATTATTTAAATTGAAATGGGTTTAAAAGTATTTAATTAATATAATTATCTATGTCACCAAAAGTATTTTTAATTGGATGTAATGGGTTTTAATGATTTTCATTGAGAATAATGTCTGTATATTTTAATATGGATATGTTTTATTTAATTTTATAAATGAAAATTTAAGATAAATGTAAATTTTATACGAGAACTCATTATTATTACTAAATAATCATTTTCATAATTTTTATTTCCCATAATGGGATTTTTTTCTCTTCCGAAGATTTCAACAGACTCTGATAGGGTTTAATGTGTAATAAAGTCATCGATGATATCATGGGGATAATTTGAAAGATTCTTGCTAATTTAATTTATTGACTTAATTTAATGATTTTTTATTTTTATTTTTTTAAATATAGTGTGATTATATGTGTCCACTTTTAATTTATGGGGTTACATTGTATGATTTATTTGAAATTATTTAAACACCTAAACTAAAAATATCCTCAAATGTTAGTTCATGTGCAAAACAGGAATATGTAATGTTTTGGGTCTGGTCCTTATATAGTATTTCCATTATCACATTATTACCATGGAGATACTATGAGATATGATGACATAATAATGATACCCCTTTATTCTATGAAGGTATTCTCTCATAAATTAATAATCCTCAAAGGTAAGGTCACTCACATTAAAGACAATAATGATTCTATTTGTGATAGATTTATAATTTACCAATTTATTATTATTTCTCAAATCATTATTCTAGTTGGGTATAATTTATTGAAGGTAGGTGATCTTATGCAGTGATTCACTATATATTGGGGATTCTCAGAGTACATCTATCTTTAAATCGGGAAGGTATATTTTTCAGATTATCTTATCGATTAAAGAACTCAAGCACAGTGCTTGATGATTTTACTACATCTCCCTGAAACTAGGATAGGTCACAATTAATCTATTAGAAATTATTTTAATCCATTTTCCATCAATAATAATAGCATTTTTAATGGATAATAATTTTTTTATGATTTGGATATTATGGAATCCTCACATCTGGTTTTATATTACTTCATTTGTGGGAATCCCCATCAAAACCAACGGATCCAAATAAATGGATAGGTCTTGTTATTATTTAATTTTTATATAATTAATTGATCTCATTAAATATTTAGTTTAATAGGTTTTTATTTATACATCATAAGATAATATCAATTTGAAAATTTAAATTTTTCTATTTCATTTATTTTAAATGGATTTTCAATCTATTCGACATAGTTCGGGAAAATTACTTCGGAATGACAGAATATAATTTTTTTTTGAAAATTTATTTAACCATAAAACATGTCTGAGTCACCAAAAAAAACTATGTGTATAGTTGGATCCACATTCTCTGTTAATTAAATGACTATAGAAAAATTATTTGATATTTTTTTGTCATTGTCCATGGTGTTTTTAGTATAATGATGTTGATGGATCTAATCCTAATATTCATTCCATACTTTCCATACATGTGCAAATATCCAAAAATATTAATATAGGTATCACTATTTGGATGAAGGGATGCATTTAAATAGTGGAAATCCCGTTGACCATGTAGGTCTCGAAAAGTTTTCTCTATTATTCTTCCAGATATGAAAATAAGAATAATGATTTTTTTCTAGAGAATGACCTTCACCATAAATGGGAGGATAACTATTCTCAATATATGGACTCTCATGGGGATCTAGAAAAGGGGTTAGTTTATACAAAATCTATTAAAAGTGATGTTAGTGACTCATATAACGATGCTACTAAAAGGATATCAGGGCTTAATAAAAACTTATTGTTAAATAGAATTGGTTGAAATTGGAAAAACATGTAGTATGATTAATATACTAATAATGAGGATAGTGGGAAGCTATAAGAAAAGGTAATGTGGTAAAAATGAATTATTTTCATAAAAAACATTGATGAATTCAAATCTATGGATGTGCTATTCACATCTAAAGCCAAAAATGAAAACTAGATCTCTCTTACATCTGATAATGGATTAAGGTAAATATGTATTTTTTGGAAGATTAATTTGACTATGATTATGATGATTATATTATTTTTTACTATGATTAAATTTTCTATTTTTATATTTTTTAACTTTATTGATGGACGTTGGTAACTTCTCACCTTATTTATTTCCTCTTCTTTTTTCTATAGAAAAATGTTGATTTGCATAAGCATTTAAATTTTTATCATCTTTTTATCATGAAATTTTATAAATCCAAGATGTTTCTAGTGGTCTTGGAAATGGATTATGTAATGAATTATATATTATAAGTGGTATTCTATTACTATGTTAGAAATTATATTATCACACTTGTAATTATATTATTTTATATGAAATTTATAGAAAAAATAGAAAAATAATAATTTTAATTTTTACCATTAGTACAACAATAACATTTCTATATAGAAAACCTATATGTACAATAATAATAAAAATTCATATTTATTTTAATAAGAATAATTTTTCTTCATCCTTTTATATCGTAAAATTTTTTCATTAATGTATTATGTGATAATTTAACATTCATAAAACACATCCATGATATAAAATATTGAATTGATCCCATGTAAAATAAATTTTATAAAGAAAATTTTTTTGATCAAAGAACCTACTATTACATAATTCATGATTTTAATTTTAATTTTAGTAATTATATAATTGTAGAAACTCCCTATTTAAAAAAAATTGATATATATTTCTAAAATATGAATATTTATTAGCTTTGTTTTTCATGTCCACAAAAGTGAACTAATTGACATTGTTATTATATCTTAACTTCTCACTAATGACCCTGATGTGATTTATCTCAACACTTGTAAGTAAAACCTAATCCATTCAATAAATCCATTATGCATTTCATCTAATAATTTCTTCATTTTTAAATTGTAAACATTTGTTCTTTTCTTTCACCTATGAAAATTTATTATGATGAGAAATTATTTTTTCGCATTTCTTCCATTTGAAATATTAGACATTGAGAATTCCACCTTTTTCCAAATAAGTATTATCATTATGTTAAAAAAATAAATAATGGATGAGATAATTTTTTTCCATTTGTTGACATGTCTACATATAATTAACGATGTTATCAATATTTCATTATAAGTGGTATTCATATTTTATATCATGACATGTTGGCCTTGTAAACTCAAAAACGTACATTGAAATAGTAAATGCCTAATTTTTTTACTTCGCATTAGGACTTATCAATCCATGTGAAGTCCTTCTCCCCAAGGTAAAAAACCCGATATAAAAAATCTTTTTAAAATCATTTAATTCCTTTCATTTAATTGAATATTGATTTTTTATTTTATGGTAAAAGAAAATATTGATTAAAACCCCCCAAGATGATAATGATCTATTAGGAATTCCACTTTTTTTTACAATATCTCATTGTGATAAATATGCTCCCAATAGAATTGATGCATTTATCTAAAATTAATGGATTAGTGGTTAAAATAAATTTGGGTTTTTCCATCACGGAAAAAAACCAATTTTTATGTATTTAATGGTGGGAAATGTGAAATTTGTTATAATTTTGTTCATTACCGTGTTGAAAAACATAATAAACCAATAATATGTTCAATCTGAAAAATAAATTCATTTGATTGATTTGTAGAAAATTCCTTAAATTGATTATGGGTGATGACATGATTGAAATTCCTTCCACTAGGAAAAATATAGAAACAATTGTATAAGTTAATTATTTCATGAATAACACTATAAAATATGAATCTTATAATAAATTCCTTGGTATGTTTTAAAGGATTATCATGTATTCTATCAAATACATAAGAATTTATATATTTTCATAAGATTTGTTTATTCAGTTCACTTGTCTAGATATGATCATAAAAATATTTTTATGAATGATTCAAGTAAAATATAAATCATAAATTGTTTTAGAACTAGGAATTATTTTAAGTACAACTAACTTTTATTTATTATAATGGTACCTAATATGATAGGCCACAATAAACATGATACAATAGTTTAGTATTTTCTTAATATTTTACATAATCATTAAATTAGATTCCCATACTTCACATATATCTAAAAAACACATGAAAATTTATTTTACAACATTATCATCCCTAGTTAAAATAAAATGTTATTCATTGTTTCCTTAGGGTATAGAAAATGCTATAATTGCTGTACTCAATCACACAATATCAAGAAACATAAATCAGTACCATTGATGAAAAATACTAAAAAATACATAATATAAAATGATTAAAATATCAAATGGTCCAAAATAAATAATCACCTGACCATAATATATCCATGAATAATAAAAAACACATCACATTGATAATAATAAATGATATCATAGTTTTGGAATTCGTAATTTCTAATATGATAACTATACCATAAAGCGCCCATGAAAGGAAGTCCAACACAAAATGGCAGGCATACACCCAATACCCAAAATAGAATATCTAATGGGTTAATGAAATTGGTCCAAAGGATATATATATTTATATTCTCCACCAATTATGTAATAATTCCAATGAATCCAACATATATATTGATTACCATAATAGTATATTAAAAATTATTCAGGAAGGATCCTATTAAAAACCATAGAAATGTAATCCATAGTTATATATTTAAAAATAAAAAATTTCATATTTCATTATATCTATTATCATTAATATAATAATGATATCTATGTGAATATAAATCTATAAAATTTATAGAAATATAATATATACAATGAATTTAAATAAATTCTTATTGAATAAATGATAAAGGATTAATAGGGTAATTTCCATTCATTATATATGGATATCAAAATATTTTGGGCCATGATACCTATTTTTTAAAATTAATGTGTATCCTTATATGATACAAGTTAAGGAGGAACCCATTAGTATTAATCGAGGGTAAAAATTCCTCAAGAATAATGCTCTAGCATGGCATTCTTTGATACTCAATGTTCAATGGTTCCAATGTCATGATCAAAACAATTAGACCTCATAGAGGCCAAAATGGTATATATTCACCATTATAACTTATATAAAGTCCCCATATTTAAAATACAATATCCATAATACCAAAATTACATGGACTACATAAGGAATTTGATAATGGTGGTTTTGGATATATAAATATACTATCATGATAATAGCTTATCAAGATTCTATAATGAGAGAATATTTGGAATTTATCATTAATATAATCATAAAGGATAAATAATAATGAAGTACAATGGTATTTTATATAGAAGTGTAAAATAATTAAAATAATTATCAAATAGAAATATCATGAGCCCCCACAATAAATTATACCCCTCCTAGGCTGACAATGGGAGATGCAATATAGTGATCCCTGAGTTCTGCCTCTAGAAGGCCATGGGTTGGCGACTAGCTCCAAGGTCTAATAAACAGGTGGAAGGGATGAATTAAGCAATAAGAGAAATATATTTTGAAGTGAGAGATATGATACAAACCAACCAACCCCTCTATATAATACAATATAAAATAAATCCAAAAACATAAATGTAATTTCATGCAATAACTTCATCAACTGAAATGAAAACTACAAGTACCAAAAGAAAGGTAATGATAACATCCACCATGAATGCCAAATATATCCAGAAACCCAATAAATCATAGAAACCATCATGATCACCATATATATCCAAATGACCAAGAATATAGTTTATATATAAATAAAATAATTAGAATAGTATACATGGTAGGATCCACCATTGGTCTTCTCATGAAAATTTAAAGAAAGCATGCTAAAGAACAGTGAACAAAAAGTTTAACTAACTCTTCACCTAAATAGGTATACTAATTTCCCAACCTCACCATGGTTACTCTCACTATGTATCCCATATAATAGTATATAATATAATAAATAATATCAAGGGTGCCCTTCTATCACTTCTACACTAATTTTATGATTTTCCCCAACATTGCACATCCTGAGCATCTCTCTCCAAAAAAGGCTTTCCCAGAGATAGATGGGCGAAGCAGCACAACATGAACCTCGTGCAGCACAACCACCACATCCACATCTCTAAAAGTATCCAGGTATTTTATAGGATACATTACATCTCAAATAGTTTGTATTTTACATTGGGTATTATACCTCAAGACATTATAACATATAAAATGAGTAAAAATCCACATTCCATCACAACATACACACATTACGCCTATAGAAATCCATATAAATCAATATCCAGAATATAAATGAGAGAAATTACCAATATAGATTAAAAATATCAACACACACATATGGGGAAAACTAACCACCATGAATAAATGAATAAATAACTACCAAGAGAAGTGAGTGGGGAAAAGTGGGTAGTCATCCATCTATCCTCCCAGCGGAATATTCGGGAAAACACCCCTAATACTCAGAATCCTTAGGTGCTACTTTCCCTAACTGATAAGGTGGAGTAGCATATAGAAAAACAAAATGAAAAGGATATAATATATCTCACAACCATAATAGGGGCACACCATAGTATTATAATAAATTATTGCTAACATATTTCAATGTCTAGGAATCCACTACTAAAACTATATATCCTTGAAGCACACAACCATTTAAATAGGTATATTAAATTACATTATACATTTTTATCAATTGAAATTTGCATAAATTATTTATTTTACCCTCAAATTACCATTAGATAAATCCACATATCATTACATTAGGATCTTAACAAAGATCCATGACATTCAGTCATAAAAAAACTCAGTCCATAGTTTCTAAAAAAATTAACCTGAGTATTACATCCTAACAAGTTCCAACCAAATGGTTTAAACATTTATTAATTTATTAAAAATATTACCACTATCCATATTTTGTATTATTCTATGGAAACCTTATTTTCTATAAATCATGAATGAATCAACATGGTGAGTAGATGAACTACCTTCCAAGTATTTTCCTCCAATAGAACGAGTATAGACTCATCTAACCACGAGAAGCTAACCACGGAAAGAACGTGGAAAAATATTTGTTTCTTCTTCTCCCATAGAATGAGATTAAAAAAAATTATGATTCCTCAGTTATTGAGGAAATTAAATAATATAACAAATAATAGATTAAAAAAAATCCCAAATTTCAAATCAACAAGGAATCTAAACATTAAACCATTATATAATCTATAGTGACCTTTCCGACATCACATGCATAAACTGATTCATCTCTTCACTCTTGGCATGAACTGCTTCCACAACAACTAGGCCTAGCTACCCCACGTACCACAACAGCCATCTCGGCTCAACCTTCCCATGCTCACATCATATCCTGGACTACCTACCCCATATACGATAATTCTAATATCTGGACCAAATCACAAGTACCCGAAACCATCATATAAATGAGCACTCGACCCCAAAGAAAGGAATTCAGCTTTTAAAAATACAAACCCTCATAGATAAAAAACATAATTCACTTGGCCTTTACATCCTAGTGGGAAACTTATTCCTTACAAAAAATTATCTTTATCACAAAAATAGTTCATAATATATCTTGAATTGTTTGATTTACTGTTCACAGGTTCCAACTATTGAGAAATGAAAAAAAGATATAAAAAATTAATTAAAAAATTAATTGGACATGCCTTTAATAAATTATCCACAACCATCATCATTCATCAGGTTCATTAACCTATTCCATTAGACATGAATATCTACATCAATTTGATAACCATCAAATTACAACAACAACAACCTGATTTATTAAACATTCATATTCAACCAATTATCCAATTAAAAATAAATTAATAATGTCTTAACAATATTTACCAATTCCATCCTGAAAAAATTCTAAAACAAGTAAGACATAGATATAACACTGTTCATAATATCAAGAGGAAAACCCTCAGCATAGTATAAAGAAACAATATTGTTATGCGATCAATTCCAATTCATTAATCCAATTTAATTATTTCATTGGGTAAATTACATTGCGATTTAAGGACTAAATTATGATAGATATATTATTCCATGTGAATTTTTAGATAATCCATGAATCCCATACCTCAAAAGGTCATCAATGTAGATTGTACAAAAATAGATCAAAGAAATAGATCCCGATCACCTCTACCGCATTGACTACATCCTCCCAAAGACGTCGCGACACAACTGCTGTAACCAACCACAATGAAAAAACCATTAGAAAAATATGATATAATTCCCCATAAAATGGATAGATTATGTTATATGAAAAATGATCAAATCAAGAGGAAATGGTAGAAAATGGAGGAAATTACACCTCAGATTAAAGTCAAATCGAATATAGAATCCAAGATAGATCCTCATTGATGGGATATGTAAAACTCCAATGAGGGGAGTCTCAAGTGTCCTTGGATGAGAGACATGGAAGAAAAAGATCTAGAATTTTGACAACATGAGCGGTTGAAATGTTATAAAAACATAATATTGATGTGTAATACATGATGTGTAATCCCCTTTCTCATCATGTAATGAATCATAGTCAGTTTTCACTAAAAACATGTTTCCTCAACAATTTATTTTATTTTTTAAACCCCAAGATGATAAATGTCAATAAAATATACTCCATGTTTTGGAAAAACCCATGAAATAAGATTTTACATCATGTAACTTAATAACATAATATATAATCCCCCATTTGTGTTTTTTGTGAAACATAACTCCTCCAAACATCTTTCAAGACTCCTTTGAGCACCTGATCATCAAAATAACAGAATGGGCAAGTCCATGAGGATCTAGGACCTTACATCATACATCTATCAAAAAATTATCATCATAATGAATCATAAACCAACCCCAAGGTGAAACATAAATGGTTTATCTAAACAGAAACCCTGTGAGATACCTCGCAAAGCATTCACCACCACTGGATCTCACCTCCTTACTAGACGAACAAAAAAACAAAAAAACAACCACAACACGCAATAAGAGAAGTCCATATCAAAAAATAAATGTCTTTAAAACCATAAAACTAACCATGTAATAAGAGACTAGTTCAATATCAAAACAGACCAAGGTAATGAGTGTGTATCTATGGTTGACATTACAAGGTAATGTATTCCAATCCACCATGCCACCATAAGATAAAATCTAAGGGGATAGCATGACCAAAAAACTCTTTATTATAGTGGTCCTAAATCACTAAATCATACTCCTCGAAGGTCGCATAATCTTCAGCATTGACCATGCACCAATAGAAAATGTGATTGTTTTCATGAAGGTAATGATGAATCTGTGACAGATGGAAATCATCATGTATCTAGATCATATGTGGGGGAAGTACTACCCAATACGCCGTGACTCCAACATGAGAAAAAACAATAAAATTCCCAATGAATGGTGAAGAGATCTTACCCCCCATGACCAAACCATCACACCCCATGTTGGTTAGTGACTCTCAGAAATGCTTCATCCCCAACACCAAACACTATTATTCTTCTACTATGATCAACATAATATTTATGGTTATCCTGAACTTCATTCATACTCTTAAAAATCACCAAAACAATCTATTTTATATATTATACTATTTTTATCCATAGAATTGATTAATCTCTAACCTCATTCCAGCATAATGGGGAATGGTATGGTCAAACATACAAGGCTTAAAATGGTGCCATGTCGATTGTGGAGTGAAATCTAATATTTTATGAGAACTATACCAAGGGAAGGATAATCATCCATGAATCTACAATATTCAAGAAATAAGATAAAAACATGTCTTTAAGATTACAAATAGTCCAATATCCTTTATCTTCAGTCTATGGATGAAAATCAATGATAATACATAGCTGAGAACCAAGAGAATTTTGGAGACCTCTCCACACCCTAGTAGAAAAATGTGTATATCTCTAAGAAGTGATCATCCTTAGGAATTAATGGGGCCTCACCACCTCCTACAAATACTTCCAAATTTAAACAACCCCAGAGATCGACTCCTTGATCACCAAAAGTGGGCTAATTTCATCAAACTCTCCACTACCACCAATATATCATCATATCCTCCCTATGATCAAGGAAAACCTGTAAAAAGGTCTTCCCAATATTCGACCACTTCCAATAGGGATCAAATAATGGTTGGAGAAAACTAGTTGGAACATGGGGCTCTACCATCACCATTCGATAGACTAAACATCAATACACGAAAATTGTATATGCACCCTTGATCCCAAGCCACGTAAATATTCCTATTACGAATTGGTAAATCTTCATCATTCTAGGGTGTAACACTAAGGGAAAACTATGTAAATATCTTAGAACTGTATCATGAGTCACCAAAGGAATTAAAAGCATTCCCTGAATCAACACTCAATGTTCTCCATCGTTATAAAAACCATCAGGGTGAACCTCACAAACAACTCAGTGCATCCATACCTCCACCTCAAGATCTCCCAACATGGACTCTTCCACCAGTTTCAACATATATGATTTCACCATCATCTAAAAATGAAACATCTACCCCCAAACTTCTCACATATCCAAATTTAATATTTAAAGATCTTCCATTACTCTCAATGAATCACTTGATTCATACACTGCATCACATGTGGCATTCCATATCAATGCATCAACGATAAAATTTCCCTTCCAAGGTGTATAAAAAATATGACAGTCATAATCGTCTAAGAACTACATCCATAAATGTTGGCACAAGTTAAATTCATGATGAGAGAAAATGTACCACAAACATTTATGATCGGGGAAGACCACAATGAGCTTGGTGATAAGATAATGTCTCCACAACATCCAAGAAAACAATACTTCCCACAAATCAAAATTTTGGGTAATATAGTTAGGATCATAAGGTTGTAACTATAGAGTCCCAATTGAAATGACCAATCTCTTTTAAATAAATAAAAAATCTTACCAATGACATGATACATCAAAAAAACCTCTAACATAACACTTCTATTGCATAATATTGAATTGGAGAACTTACCAACATTTTCATTAGATACTAAAATGATACATGACATAGTTCAGTCCACAAGAATGCATGATCCTTTCTGGTATAAGATGTCAGAGTAGTTACTACCCAAGATAAATTAGGTACGAACCTCCAATAATAGTCAAAAAGACCAAAAGAAAGTCTAACCTCTACTATTATCTTGGGGGATTCCAAAGACACAACTACATCTATATTCTATGGATCCACAACCACTCCCTACTTTGATACGACATTTACCTTGAAATGTACTTATCAAGACTAGAATTGTCTCTTAGAAATCATCCCAAATAACTTCTATTGTGAGAGAACTCCTAAAACCTCAGTATGCTGAGTACACAAGGATGCCTTATATGAAAACCAATATGAAATTATCTTGGAGCTCATAGAATATACCATTCAATAACCCCATGAACATATCTAGATCATTCTTTACACTAGATAGAATAAAAATGTACATGTAATTCATATAATGACTACATAAAACAGTCTTCAGGATGTCATCATCCTTCACCTGCATATGATGATATCTTGACTGAAAATCGATCATTGAGAACCAACATGCATCCTTTAGTTAATCAAAAAAATTATAAATCCATGGAAGAGGATAGAGGTTATACATTATCACTCGGTTCATTTGACGATAATCTACACACAAACATAGACCTATCTCAACCTTCTTCATGAAAAGATCCTCTTCACCCCATGGTGACATGCTTGGATGAATGGAACCACACCGCAATAGACCATCAAAATGTATACAATGATCTCGTAACTCAGAATGTTACATAATATAAGAGATATAAAGATTAGAGGCACTCCAAGCTATAGATTAATCCCAATATTAATCTATCGTTAATGGGGGAATGCTACAACCTCCTATGGAAATACATCAAGTTACTCCTCCACAAATGTGGGAAACATTTACTGTTGAACCATTTATGACTATAGTATCACCTCAACCATAGAGTATGATATGGATGGAAAATTCCAATGACCAATTTTAGGGTCTCTATTTCCAAAAACTAGTACTGTCTCTCCATCCAAATCTAAGAAAACTACCTACCTCTGGAATCAATCCATGATATTCAGTACCAGAAAAAACCAATCAATTCCAAATAAGATATCATATGGTTTTATTTGTAAATATTGGAAATCTCCCCAATAGCGGTGATGCCCTAGAAGTATATCACAATCTCTACATTCTTCTAAAATGTCAGTTCGGACTTCAACTGGCATAGAAAATGATAATCAAAATGGAAGCCTCGTTACCTCATGTCACAAGTAATGGACAAGATCTGTTGATTTAAAGAGTATGTCGCTCTTGAATTAGACAAGGTATGCAACAATGAAGAAATAAAATTCAATGTGTACCTCGAATCATGTTTGAATCACCCAGGATTGGAATGGGTAATGCATGAAACAGACCATGACCTACTCCACGACCTATCTGACCCAACTGAAGACCACCTATATGATTGTTATTTTCAATCTTTTGATCCCAAAATGGAGAAAAATAATGTTTGTGCATCAGTAGCAATTACCTTAATAGAGGACCATTGAGGAGAGCACCTGTCATATGCTAACTACCCAGAAAGATAGGGAATGCATTTCATTTATGACCTCATCCTGAAAAAGAAAAACATGTGACTGATCCGTTGGCATAGGCTTTGAGAGTTACTCCCCCTTAATAAACAAGGAATTTAGGGTTAGTACCTATCACTAATGATCCAAAGCTATACATCCCTTATATTCGAGAACCCCTGACCCCATCTCTCCTACATTAGAAATATTGACGACTCTCCTATCATGATGATCCAGTTCTATATAACTTCCTCTCAATGACCTATACTATTTCTCTTGCATCAATATATGTATGCTGATTAAACGGTGTGTCCTCATACTGGATCTTCAGAGGAAAAGCCTCATTGAAATGCCTCACACCGAAATCCTCATCTAGAAAATGGTCCGAATCGTATTGTAGAATGATCCTGAAATGGATCCTAATCTCTCACACATTAGAACATCCCATTTGAAGGGTATGAGATAACTAGTCAATGGCCATCATAATTATTTTAGATTTCTCAGGAACAAATACCACTACTACCTCACTACCCCACTCAACATCGTCACATGCAACAATTCCCTGATCTCATTCAAAGAATGGATCAAAATGAAGGCTATCTCAACCTCCTCCAACAACTCATATGTGAATGAATTAGAAAAAATACCTTATAACTCTTTCAAAACTGGATCTAAAACTCTCATAGTGTCCTCCACTATATTTCATCACCACCAACCACTACCATGCAGTTATCTGTTGGGAAAACCTGCTAAACATATTCCGCACAAACATGACAAAGACTTCAACATGGAGTCATACCTACAGAATAAAAAACATCTAGATCTCAAAAACCTAGAATATGGAATGCATTAACATATCATAATTGTTTCTTTTATTAATTTTAGTTTAAAATATCCTAAGGCATACCCATTCAAACATATATGTAATGAATAGAGATTCATGATCCTTTATAAGGTCTTTACCCTACACCCAGTATCACTTAATATAGTTTCCACTATATTCTTACATTTTCATGAATCAAATAATAGGGGGCACTAAATACCCCAATCATGACCAGTCTCCTAAGCCTGCAACACTTACTAAATGTAACTAACATTGTTTTCATACCAACCCATGAAACAACACATATAAATAAAATCAAATACCATCATATCTATAAACCAGATCTCGGATACCAATCCATCATGACCCTTCTGCATAATGTGGACCAATTCTATGTTCGTAATTGGATAATAGAGTTAGTTACCCCCCCCCAAGTCCCACCTTCAGTTGACCTTGACTTAGCGACTAGCACCGAGGGTATAATAAACATGCTGATCGGAGGCATTACCCTATAAGAGGAACCCATATGGAAGAGAGAGATAAGATAAACACCAAACCAAACCTCCTCATAATAAAATATAATAAAACTCATGTTTAAAAATGTATTATCATAAAAGAACTACTCCAACTGAAAGGAAAACTACATGTACCAAAAGAAAGGTAATGAAAAATGTTACCACGAAGCCACAATAGCTCATGAAACCCACAATATATTAGTTGCCAAACTGATCTATAACCTTCTCTAACTAACCTAGAATACATATTACATATACATAGGGTTAGTATAACAGTATACTCAGTAAGATCCTCCATAGAGCCTCTCATTAAATAGTAATAAAATCAAGCTACTAAAAAGTGAACAACAAGTGAAACTAAATCATCACCTAAATAGGTATACTTTGTTCCAAACCTCACCATGGGTACTCTCACCAAGTATTCTATAGAATATTATATAATATAATAATGAATAGAATGGGTACAACTCTACCACATACATTTTGGATGGCCAATTTTCCAAAACATCGCACATCCTGAGAACCTCTATCAAAAAAGGCTAGCCTGAAGACGGTTGTGTGAAGTACCATAACATGTTACTTGTGTAAGAAAACCACCACATCAACATATCAAAAAGTAACAAAGTATTTTATAAGATCCATAATAGCTTTTATAGCGTGTTTTATACATCAGGCATAATACAACAATCCATTATAACCCATAAAATAAATATGGATCTACAAGCCATCACATCTGATACATGTTACACATATAGTAGTCCATATAAAACTATATCCAGAATATATGTGCATGAATTAATGAAAATCCATTAAATCCCTTTACATACATAAATTGGTAAATATTAGCTGCTATGAATACCATTATAAGTAACCACAAAAAGAAGAGATCAATTCCAATGGGGGTAGTCAACCATACATCCTCCCATCGGGATTTGGGGAAAACACCCCCAGGGCTCAAAGTCCTCAGGGTGTCTGTTTCCCTTACCGATAGAGTGGATTATCATATAGATAAAAAAACAAGTAAATGATATAATATTGCTAAAAATAACACTATGGGAACATCCATGTTTTATAATCAACTATATCTAATGACTCTCCGACTCTTGGATGCCACTGCTAAGACTAGATAACCTATAAGGACACAACCATTTAAAGAGATATTTTAAATAACATTATACCTTTTTATTTGTTTTAATTTACATTAATAACTTATTTAACTAGTAATTAACCATTAGTAACTTCCATATTTCACTAAATTATCATTTAAATAGTGAATTATTCCCTCTAGACATAAATAGACAAAGTCCACAATTTCTTAAAAATATAACCTCAACATTTCATTCCAGCAATCCAAAACCCCATGGGTAAAACACTTCTTCATTTATTTAACATTGTTAAAAAATTAAATATTTGTAGTCAATAAAAAATTCAAAGTAAAAAATGGAAATGGAATATAATGTAATTTAAATGAACTACACATCGATTCATTTCAACCAATATCAAGAGGTTAGACCAATCCAACCATGAGAAGATAAACATAGAAATCACATGGCCTACCATGCACCTATTCACCTCCCATGGAAAGATAGTAATAAAAAATGCATCATCAAGTAGTGGAGAATGTAAAACAGATAATCAAACAAAAAATTACACAAAATCTAAATTTTCACATCAACGAGTTAGCCCGTATTCAACATGTTCCATCATCTTTGGTGTCCTCCCACGATACAACATGCATAAAGTGAATGATCTCTCCACTCTTAGTGTCAAATTCTTCCACAAAAAAATAGGACCCCATACACCATGTATCATAACATCCATCAAATCTTATACATCCAATGTATATGTAAAATTAGGGGCTCCCAGCCCCTCATACCACATGTCTTTTATCCAGATAAAATTACAAGAATCCCAAACAAATATATCAAGGTGATATCGACCCCAAATGAATGCATTCATCTTTTACAAAAAATGATCTCTCACAAATCTGAAATCATAATGAACCATTAATTTAAAATCTATTGGAAGAAATTGGACTTTCAATGTTATTATCCTTATTAGACAACAAGATCTTATTACATCTCAAATTAATAGATTTATAATTCACTAGTTCCAACTACAGGAATCCTAAAAAACAAGACACCACAAGCTATCACACATTAATTATAAATTTACCTTCACACACCTTAAATAATTTACCCACAAAAATCAACATTCTTCAGGTTCATTAACAATTTACATTATACATTCATATCTTCATCAATTGGATTAACATAAAATTTCAAACCCAATAGTAGGATTTATTAAACTCGCCACTTTAACCAATTATCCAATTAATTATAAATTAATTAAAACTTTATATTCGTTACCCATTCCAATAATAACAACATTATATAGCAATAAATTTATATATATCAAAATATCTAGTAAATCAAGAGACAAACAATTATCTTGATATAATACAGACAACATCACTATTCATTCTATACAAATTATTTATTCCAGTTTATATATTTAATTAGGAAAATTCCATTATGACCCAATAGATAAATCTAGATACGTCTATGTTTTAATGTAAATGTGTAGAGAAGACAAAAATACCCTACTTAAAATGGTCATCAAAATTCATTACATGAGAACAGATCAAGCTAACTGATAATGATTACCTCTCCCACAATGTCTACATAAACATGAAGTCACCGCAACACAACCACACCAACAAACCACCAAGAAAAATAATTTATAATCATAGGATATAATCCTCCATTTTAGGGTTGTATGATGTATTAGGAAAAAAGAATAAATTTGTAGGAAATGCTACAAAATGAATGAAAACACACCTTGGATCATAGAATGATTGATGATGGAAGCTCGCATTCAATCCTCATCGAAGGGATCCCAAAAATACCAAGGAGGGTAGTGTCGTGTCACATAGGATTAGAGGGAGGTAAGATTTAGTTGTAGGTTTGTGAAATCCTAGGTGGATAAAATGTTTTATAAACATATAGAATTGGGGAATTACAAGACATGTAATCCCCTTCCATGTCATGTAATTCCTCAAGATCGTTTTGCACTAAAATCGAGTCGCCTCAACGCTGTGAATTATTTTTCAAACCCCAAAACATAAATGTTATTAATCCTTATTTCATGTCCTGAAATAACCCATGAAACATTATGTCACATCATGCAATTCAGTTACACGTTGCGTAATCCAACATTTCATGTTTTTACTTAACTAAACTCATCCAAACTTATTTTTATCCTCCTCCAAGCACTAAAAACCTTTGAAAACATAGAATGGGTCAGTCCACGTGGATCTGGTCCCTTACAATAAATTATGATAAATGTTTGAGAACTCATGAATTTCAATTTTGATTCCAAATTCTTAACAATGAAATACATTGAACTAAAATGGCATCAAATAATGTGTCCTGAGAGGGAAATAGAAGGATGATATGTGAAAAATGGTTTTAATGAAACAATGAATGAACAGATGGGTGAGTGTTTAGATAAAATTTACGATAATTTCTCAATAATTATTGGATTTTGTCACTTGAAATCATTGTTATGGAAAATTAAAAACAATTTCCTTAATAATGGATTTAGAATATGCTATATGACATTTTAAATAATATATTGCACATTTATTACAATAAAATATAACTATATTTTTCATATAATTTTTATAGGAATGAATATTTCTTCATAAATAATCATTTTTTTAAAAAAATATCTTTTAGATAAATTATACATGTTTTAATAAATGAATTCAAAAATATAAAATACATTATTTGATGCAAAAAACACCTTTTTGGAGGATCAATATTTTTCAATTTTTATTAACTAATTCTTATAAAATATTGAATTCAGGATAACTATTACACACACAATCTTTATTTTAATATTAACTAAAATTATAAAATCTCATGGAAAATACAAAAAAATCATGTATTGACAGTTAAAATTTATTGATTCCAAATGGAAGGTAATTTATATATATATAATTTAATTATTGCTTATGTATCATATTATATTGGAAAATAACATATTTCAAATCGAGTTATTTTTAAAAAACATTTTAATAAGTTGTATATTATATTTAATCATATACATGTAATTAATATATTAGTTTTTGATCAATATAAATAATTATATTTTATTAATTATTTTTTAATCAAATGATGGTTTCTATTTATTATTGATTATAAAATGTAGAAAAAATGCAATATTCTACCAATACTATGTAGAAAAAACATTTTTTTATTCCAACACCTTGATATTATATAATAATTTTGTATTAGTATGGAAATAACACATATTTTTTTGAATTTTGGGAATATTTCTAAATTCATCCAAATAATGAATACTTTAGATTAAAAAATTATTTGGAAAAATTATTTGAAATTATATATACTCACACTACTTATTGATGTACATGAATAGATTTCAATGTCCAAATAATAGTGAAAATGTTTACATTATAAAATAATTGGTGTGGAAAAAAGAAATCTATGAAATTATAATAATTTCGGATTGTATTCATTAAAAATGTTTTAGTATATGGATAAAAGAGAAGAAAAAAAATCCTCGCCAAAACATCTTTCAAAATTATTCGCTATAACATCCGAGAGTTTCCACCTGAGTGTATTACAGATCAAAGAATGAAAATGTGTTTATTTTTTCAGTATTTTTCAATGATTTAATGTTGTGGAAACCACATTTACGTTTAACATATGTAAATTAACTATAAATTAAATGGAAAATTATAATTTATTTTGAACTTTATAAGATAAAATCCTACAGTTCCCCTCTAGAATATGATCCTTTAATAATGCAGCAAGGTGGGTACACATATGATTACATTGATGAGAGTAGGTAGTAACCATTTTGGAACAATTAATTTCATGAATTTGAAAAATAAGAAACAAAAAAATGTTATCTTCTCAATGAATTCATATATATGTTCCTAACATTTTATCCAATCCAATTCCAAATAAACTCTTAGTCCTCATACTAAATTTACTATTAATATTGTATATGAACATGTGAGGACACAATATGAAATCTTAATTTCGATTAATAAAAAATTCGTAAAAAAAATATTAAATATAGTAAATATTATGAGATAATATATTGAGAGTTAGTCTTATGTATTATCATGAAACTATAAAACTAAACTCTATATTAATCTAAAACATTCCATATGTACATCCACAAAAATTTTCTAGAACTCAAAATTAGAGGATTTCTCCCCTTTACACTATATTAACCAATCATAAAAAAAATGAAACTAATAAATAAATATGTTTCATTGATAAAAAAATAATTACATATGGAATACATAAATTTTTTCTAGGTAATATATGAATATTCATATAAATATTCTATAAAAAATAGGAATTGGTAAAAATATTTCATGTAGAACCCAGTCCTAGAGAGATTCATTTTTTTCAAATTATAAATGTGAATTATTCCATATGAAGAGAACAAGTGGATCATGAACTCAATTTAGAAGTAATATAATGTAACTAATTAATTGTTGGTACCATTAACTAGGTGGATGAATGCTATAAAATAATCATGTCATCCTTATTTGAGGAGATAATTTGATGACTATAAATATACAAATTCCATGTAATTTATTATTACTAAAACAATTTCCATGGGTTTGATCATTCACATAGAGGGATGAACCCTTAATGAATGACTAATATAATGGGAGTTATATTTTTATTTATAGTTTAAAATATATTTCTATAAGGTCTCATTTTCTTGTTTTTTTTAAGGGTTAGTTTAAAATTGAGTGAGAAAATGGTCAATTTATATTTTGATAATATATTAATAATATAGTGGTTCACTCATTATCTCATCCAGTTTAGTCAATAATATTTATATAACATATTCTATTGAGTGGTGAAGTAATTGTATGTCGTTGTAATTTCTTAGTGGACACTCTATCTCACTTAGATACTAGATATCAGCGTATTCCATTTCAATATTACCTAGTAAACGTTATTTTATTTCATTTTGGGAGGTTTTAGAGATTTACTTCTCATACCCCATAGAGAATAATGATGATTAGAATATTTTTATGAATGTATATTGAAACTAATCACATCTAGAAACCATAAGTGACCAGATTTAGTTAGTGGGCATCGACACTAATTTACAGTTATAATGAGAGATTACTATTTTAGGAAAAATGATAGTCTCTCATTAGTACTCCAACCCTTGAGATAATCAAAGGTATTTATATTGATATCATATCTCAATAATCCAGATCACATAAATCACATTTTGAAAATTTCCCACCAATTCAAGAGAAAGATCCATATTCACTGATTACCAAGAATATATTGATTAGACATTACCTTAGTGAAAACTACTGAATTATCATAATTCATTGGCGACATGCATAGGGGTCAGGGAAACACCAACATGGAAATCTTGCATGGATCCATCTCTTCTACGTTGGCCTCCACATCCATGGATAGTTGGAACCCACTCCCAATCTCACCAACAGATTTTGGTCAAAGGAGGGTCATCAATGACCTCGTTCAATGGTATGAGGAGGAAGGGATCATCCCAACTCGCTGTATGTCTGAAACGGACCTCTAGGATTATGTTACTCGACGTATCCTCTTCCCCAAATGGGTTGTGTAGGTAGCCACTACTCCCCACTCCAACCTAAAACCATTTCGCAAGTCTCTCCCTAGAATTCATTGATGACTCGCCCCCCTACACTGATGTGGTATGGGAAGCTTGGGAAAGCCTGGTTGTGATCTCATTCCAAGGGCTGACAAGGAGGGCTCATAGTGGGCAGTGTTAGTGAAACTACCTGGTCTCACAGGTTGAGGAGCATGTGAGTTACACACCTGTTCCACCGACCCCAGTTTAGTTAACCCAATGCTAATGTCATGTGCAATATGAGGAGGATGTCCGCCCAGTGGCGTCATTATCAATAGGTACATTATACCACACCACCACTAATGAATAATATCAATGAAAAATTTATATAGATCATGGTAAATTATATTGCTGACCTAGATGGAGGCCCCAACCTCCCCACGGGTAGGTTGGGATGACTTTTTGGTGGCCGACATAGGTAGTACCCATCTTGGGATGACCTTTGACGATGAAATCTAGGGTTGAGGTCCTCCTTGTGCCTCCATCAATGATATAGAAGGTCATACCCTCTCCCACACTTAGTATGAATTACCTCTCTATTCCATCATCAATCCTGAAGATGGACCTCCCTGCCGAACAAACATCCAACACAGATGGTTCTTCCACACAGTTATCTAAGGTATAAAGTCGTTACTCCTATCACAGGTCGCCATTGAAATGATCCTCTTTCCCCGATCAACCATCCACATAGAGGTATTCCCCATAGTTCTTAATACATATAGTGAATGTTCTCATCATCCATAAAATTAGTGGATTGTATTTCTTCACTACTTCATTGTAAACTAACGCAGAGGTCTTCCCCTTGTTTAGTTTTACCGATATGAAAGCCCCTGATGTATTGTCATGCCAAGGGAAACAAACATGGAAGCATTGTCCATGAACCCACAAGCTCTAATAGAGGTCATACCCACTACATAAATTCACATGTAGGTTCCCCCTTCACTGAAACCACTTGACTTGGAGGTCCTCACCAAGTTTCTTTTGACATTTTTACAAGTGCTCCTGCACCCTAACTCATCAAGAATAAGTCCTCTGCACCCAAATATTGGTTCGTATAAAGGTACTTCTCATATCAAAAACCTACGTTATCCAGAAACACGTACTGATTAGTCACTTAAAGTGGCTAATATTAATTGGTAATATCTTTATATTCATTGTTCTAAAGTCCATAATCACTGTTTTTAGTGCATTACATAAATAGAACTTCATTTCTCATCAAAAATGCAATTCATGTTTAAAATGAAAATTTGGGCCCAATCATTCATTTGTTTTTGGACAAAAATATATTAATTTCTGAATTATAAATTTTGGGATATGATTTATCACTTTTTTTGGAACATTTTATCTTTTAGGTTTGATGGAAGAATCCCAAAGAAAGATGGAAAATTTGGCGCATGAAGGCAGAAACTTGCTGGAAAAAGTATAATGGGCCTAAGGCCCATCAAACAAATTTGGGGCCCGGAACCCAAGCCCAATTAAACTGAAATTTGTACAGTAGAAAGATAAAAATATTAGGATCATTTTATTAAACTGTTTCCAGAGCTAATTCTGATTTTTTCATGATGATAAAAGGATCTGAAGTTGATATTTAAATGGTGGACCCGCCATTAATGCACAGAACTCCGTCCCACAATTTCGACCATAACATCCAAACGGCTAAGCCAAATGTCCTGAAATATTTACAGCTCATAGAGGACAGATGGGAGAAGATATTTCTCTTCTACAACCCCTACGGATTCGGCCTTATTAATTTGAGAATTCACACGTCAATATGGTCGACGAATCTGGAATGTTTTCCAGGTCAAATTTGAAACATCAATTTCCTTTTGATTATTCACCCTCCATTTGACTCTATTAATTGTTGGGGGGTGAATTAATTGTTGGGGGATGGAACTAAGGCTCCTAATATGCCTATATTAGGAGCTAGTGGTGAAGGGAATATGGGGTGGATATTTTTCCTATCATCTTTTGTTGCTTGTTTCATTGTAAGGTTATGCTTCCAAATTTCCTTTGTAATGTTTTCTATTTCAATGTAAGTTTCTTTTTGTATCTTTATGTTCTTAATAAACTTTAAATGGTAATCCCTCCATTGCTGGAGAGTATACAATCCGCAGTTTTAATTTCTTCAATCCAATTATTGTTAGACATCTTCTGCCCACCATTGAGAGTATAACATCAATGGAGGGATTACCATTTAAAGGGATGATCTTAAGAGGATTCAAAGGATGTATTGAGTGTTATTTTATGAACGAATTGTTGTTAATTAGATAATTAATTTAAGAATCCATTCATCAGTTATTTCTTCTCTTCATCTTTACTATGTTTGAGAAAACTAAATTCAATTACAAAATGACCATATACCTCGGAGAGATCATTAATTTGGTTCTCTAAGTGTATAGGGTATTATTAATTGTGTTTATTAAGCACCAAACCAGAAAATGATGAAGGTAGTGTTATTTATGATGAATGGATTCATAAAAAAATTAATAAAACCAAAATTGTCTAATGAAGTAAAATTCATTCAATCCACCCCGAGCATAATCTTAAGATAAAACCATTTCCATTAAATAGAATTCGCTTAGGTTTATTATTGTTCATTAAACCATCCAAAATCAAACCCAAAGTTGGATACTTCATAGCCCATCCTTCACCAAATCATAGCGTCTCAAGGTTACTTCTTCGGTCCATGTGGATTCGACCCCTACATGTACTACATCGACCGCTTTTACCAGTAGGGTTAATTTGGGCGCAACCACCAACCCTGGTCTAGATGGTGGGACACCACTATCAAAGTAAGTGTTATGAGAGGATTTAGACCACGATTAAACCCATCTACTTTTCAGACTCTGAGGTGGAGTGTTATTTAGTAATGGCACCCTCACGCTAATCTTCTGTTTTGGAGCCAGGGCAGAAGAAAGGAATATAATCCTCATCCATATAAAAAGTGAGATCCACAATATTACTTCCTCCATATAAATATACATGTAATAGGATAAAGATATGGCCTCTTTATGGGGCTTGACTATGCAATCATCCCTATCGACAACAAGATGATTCTCTACCTCATCAAGAGATCAAAAGGAATTGTTATAGGGACCAATAGAGGGTGAACATCCACCTCCAGTAAATACATGCCCTAAATGGGAAGATATGGTCATGAGTCCATCATTACAAGGATGTGGTGGAGAAGTCATGTCATTCATCAAAAGTCAACCCAAGATGCAGAGGCATGTCAGCTCACACACCGTTCTCTTTACTGTCCTATCTACTCCCACAATGATCGGCTTTGGTGCCATTACCAGTCCCTAAACCACCCCTATTTGATGAATGGGGAAACCAAGGGATGGATACCATGAATGAGTGAAGGAGAATTTGGGAAATCCTTGCAGCGGACTAGTTCCCAGAGATTTTTTGGCCAATTGCGACCACGATGTTCAGTACTCTGAAATCCATCACCAAGGAAGAGGACATGTTCTTTCGCCATTCTATTTGGTTAACACAATTCTGTTTCTGTCAAAAATGGGTGGATTACCCCACGATCTTGGAACTATTTTATGTCATTGTCTAGTAGATTAGTATGGTTAGATTGGCGGTACTCCCCATGTCTCAACGCCCTGAGTCACCAGATCACCTTCAGACCCCCCCAGAAACGATATGTCCAGATCTTTACAGATCTCCAAAAAATAATCAAGGAGGATTCCCCCCATGTTCATATTAGTGGTTGTGGGAAGCATGGAACCCTTCATTTTAGTTCTATCGATCACCAGCCTAATTTCCCTCATGATATCATGGATATTCATTCTGGTAATGTCGTAGTTAACAGGGATGACCTATTAGAGTAACAAAACGAGTTAGAGATCCTCGAAGAAAAAATTACACCCACCAATAATATTCCATATATGTTTTATCCTATAGGATTGTATACTCTCCAGCAATGAAATTTACATGGTCTTATCATACCATATGGTTCATAATCCCTTGGTTGGAATCCCAATATTGTTAAAGAGCACAATGGCATCGTAAATCCCGCTGATATTTTTGTCTTAGTTCCGATGTCAGCCGATGACCCTGAAAAGGCAATGCTGCATCAACATCTCATAAAAAAAATGATGTTTTATGACCTTCTCACTGAACATGCTGTGGAATAGCGATCAGACTATGGTCATTCCTGATTGGGGTGGCAGGGGAAGGTAATGCCTCACCCCAGAAATTTTCCTTCAGGTGACCTCGACCATCATTCACATATTGACAAGGTGGAAGCCAGAGTTTAGGGAAATATGTCATGATACGCATCACCAAATACACCTGGGTAGCATGATAACCCTACCAGGGACCTAGCTCAGTTTCCCCCACTGGCCTTATCGTTCATTCCCCTAGCTACCCCACAAATCATCCAACCAGCTGATCCACTAGCCATGGGGATAGTTTATCAAGTTAAAGAACCTGATAATGTATTAGTGGGTAGAGATCCCTATCATGATAGGAATAATCATCCTGATAATCAAATGGTTTCACTCATTTCTCACCTTGATACCCAATAAACTCGACATGTGTTGAACTTCCCCGATGGAAAGCCATATTAGGCATGGGTGGATGATATGAAAGCTCCCCCATGTTTCAGATATCCAAAATTCTACCCCACTATTTATATGAGACATCTTATTTAACATGACACCCATATTATTTCATGTTGTGGACCCATGATGGGAATTTCCACATAGCAGGAGCCGAATATGAACATCAGTGTTTCATACAAACATTGGATGGGCCCACATTTGTTTGGTAAAAAAAGCTAATCATTGGGTTAGTAAATAGAAAGGTGTTTTTTCATAGGAAGTTTCTCTTCTATAATAGTTACACCACCTAGAAGACGAGTATTTCTAAGATCTTAAAGTGGATGAAGAGGCCATAATAGCACGTCGCCGAATTGTTCACCATGTGGAAAGGCCTCACATACTCCCTTGATATGTTTCTGACTCTGCAGAAATGATAACAATGTGTGTTTCTAATTTCAAGACCAAACTAGTTCCCTCTCTCATCAATTAAAACTACCCAGGGGATTTTTTAATTTCTCTGACAAAGACTAGTGTCTAGAGGATTCCTTATAGTAGGACAAATAGGCACGTCCTTTGCCTCATATAGCCCTTGCAAGAAGAGCTGCTAAGGACGAGCCTACTATAGTAGCAGAAATAGTAGCCCCAAGGAAGCTTGAGTTATTTGAAATTGAGCAACTTCCATAGCCTCACTGAGTCCTACCACTTCTATCATATCCTCTAACCCTGAAGTGCCCACATCAAAATCAGTAGGTTCTCCTATGTAACGTGCTGCCACCACCTAGGCAAGGTAATCGGGTTCCACCTCCATGATTTGCTCCTCTATCCCCTCATTAGGGCCATGTCCCTAGGGCCCCCATATTGGATAGATTTAATAAGACCAACTCATTTAATGAGGTTCTGGTACTTGGTTATTTATGAAGTGCAATGAACAATGAAATTCTATGATTACTGGAATGCAGGAGACATGAAGAGTTAGATCTCACTAATTTCTCCAATTACCACCCCTATCATCGGATCCCAACCACACCCTCAAGTCATTATATCTATTTAAATATTCGATCCATGACCAGGTTGATGAATAAATTTCCAGGATAGGTCCATCCCTAGACTAGGTGGCATGTGTTCTCATATAGAATAATAGCGACATTGACATTGCCAATGAAGGACAACAGTTTCCTAACTGCGGGTTTAAAAAACACGATGACCGGACTGCTGGGATGTTAGTCTCAAACACCTATGGTATTATATATACACATTTTAATCATCTAGAGCCTTCAGAAGTTTCCATGTTACGTAAATTTAATTCTTCGGTATCACCGTCTCATCTTCCCTCTTCCCCAAAGGGTAAGAAATTGTGACACAATGGAAAACAATGTCTACAGTAGATGACATCATCATCCCGTAAGCTCAGAGATTTTAGGACACCATTATTGAATACTACCACTATAATACATCCAAATATTGAGGATTCTTCATTTGATAATCATGTTTTTGTATTGGTTAACACAATGGATCTAGTAAAACCCTACATTGTTCCTAATGATTTGTATCACATGACAAATCCTCAGAACATCACCAACTGACACGAGTAATGAAGGAGAAGTATTTATGTGAGTCATAGGAATACATTGTTCAGTGCTTCCAACCAAGCTATGCATTCCATCAAAACCAGACAGTAATCCTAATGAGGATCTCAACATGCGTAGTCCTCTCGTCTGATTTTTAATCAGATCTGCCCCAACCGCCATTTGTAATACTTGATTAGGAAGACACACCAAGACAATTTCATGATCAACCACATTTTTCTGTGTATCTACATTATTCATATAGACCTCATATAGTAGTATATTTATCCCTTTCAACTAGTGAGAAGCAGAAAATTATAAACACTAATCAGCTGTTAGTTCAACTAATAGGGACCATCCATATTTCTACCACAGTGTGAGCCCCTATCAGTAGATTTTCACTCATGATTTGATAGTATGATGTTATAATGTATCTTTACACAATACCTAAAAATATTTTTATCATCTAGGATATTATCCTATCAACATATATGTTTGAAGACCTTGCATAGCCATTAAAAATTCCCCCCTACTTTGAGACAGAGGTAGAAAATGATGAAGCCTTACATGTTGAATAAGTTGAGAATGTAGAATTCCAGGACATTAACTCTTTCTCCAAAGAAGATGAAGGCTCTTATATTCATGGTAATATACTATAATTTTACAAAACATTCCATTTCAATAGTGTTGAGGTTCTCTATTGACTTGACAATACGGGCTCTATAATTAACCTTATCCTGACCTGGACAGTTCACATGATGTGACTGTCCATGGAAGATCATAGCACCTATAACCTAAAAATTAATGGCTATGATAGGATGAAGGAGACAACAGTTGGAAAAATTCTCATGAAGACCTAGTTAGGTGGCCTAGTTTCCATAATTGTGTTCATGGTTGTTTCATAAGATACCACTTACAACATGTTGTTGGGAAGGCCATGGATCCACCGGCACATGACAGTCTATTTGGTATATCACCAATTCTTTATGTAATCCCTAAACGGTTGAGAAGGCATACACCACTATGATGTAGCTCCCATTGTATCTTGTAAATCCCACAACCTATATGATAAATATGACCAGAGTGGGGGCATGAATATTTATGCTAATTAATTTGAACATGTTATGGCTGTGAAAATCCCATGGATAGACCTATATGATTCTTACATTTTCCCAATTCACCGATTGGAGGCCACAAACCTAGAGATGGGGAAATTTTTTGTTTTATCTAGAATTAAAGGGAAGGAAATTATCATGTTTAAGGGATTCCAGAGGATAAACTCGTATTCCTATACAAATAGGACTTGGGTGATCCAAGATCCACATAATCCTTTAAGGTATTGGAATGTCTTCCCCATAGAAAAAACAATACATCATTCTTTCTTGTTTTGTTGTGATGATATAAACTGAATCAAGATGATGCGCCACTATTTCTTTAACATCATCAAACATGGTCCCTTAGGTCGAAGGCTAGATGGGATTAGGTTAAAAACGTTCATCTCAATGGTTTTAGCAGTGCAGTGGTTCCTTGATAAGGGGTCCACCACCACTCAAGATGGCATCAGTGTCATGTCAGGATCTATCGACTATGAAGAGTCCCCTCTTATGGATTATCATTCATCTATGAATGAAGAAGATGATTTGGATTATGATCTACTCTATTTTGAAGAGGATTTGTCCACCAAGTTCGATGAATTGTTATAGGTGATCCTTGGTGACCAGAAATATCTAAAACTGACATTGATCCATGTCATTATGTTCGTTGAAGAGCCAAAACAATACGTGGATTTACTGATACAGCATCGTGATGTATTCAAATGGACTTATGATGAGATTACAGAAATAGATACTCAGGTTGTCTTCCACCGCCTCAGTATTCCAGAAAATCATATTGTGTTCAAACAACCTCTCATATTGATGTACCATTCTCATGGTGCCATGGTTGATGCCAATATATAGATGCTAAAAAATCTAGCTTCATTACGGATGACTATTACCCAAGATGGTTAGATGACACTGTCACTGTCAGAAAGAAGAAGTGAAAGATCAAAGTTTGCATCGAATTTTGAGATCTCAACTGTCACTATTTGAAGGATGAGTTTCACCTTACTTCCACAAAACTATTTATTGGTTCCACTATTGGGATACATGATATCTAATTCAAGGATGTGTATTATGAGTATAATAAAATATGGATGGCCCATCGTTAGAGCACCACAATGTACTTTCAAATACAAAGTAATTACCCTCGTTATAAAGAACACAGGGGTCACCTATCAGTGCACCATGCATAGCATATTCAAGATGAACCTCAAGACATTGGTGGAATGTTTTGTAGAGGGTCTAGTGGTCAAATCGCGCCAATTCCAGGATCATCTCAAAGATCTTGAGAAAGTGTTCAGATTCCTCTATTCATGTCGTCTGTAGATGAATCCCTTGATGTGAGTCTTTGGTTCCCTGTCCTGAATGTTTTTGGGATTCATTTAAACAAACAGAGGCATTGAAATTGACCCAAAGAAGATACAGTCCATCCATCATATGTATCCTCCAATAAAAATTTGAGTGCACAGAGGATTTCAAGGCCACTTAGCCTATATAATCCAATTCATCAAAAATCTGTCTTGCAAGTGTAAACCCTTCATCCAGTTCATGAAGAATGGTTCATATTATAAGCGGGATAAAGAGTGTCAAACTTAATTTAAGACGGTCCAACAGTACCTATTCCAACCATTGGTTCTGATGACATTCATTTCTATAAAACCAATGGTCCTTTATGTTACCACTCTGTAGTGATCTCTCTGATCCTGCCATTCACAGAAGAAAAATAATGGAATAGAGAAAATTTTATACTAACTCAGCCACATGATCCTCGATATAGAGACTAAATATTCCTCTAATGACTAGAACTTCCAAGTTATCATATTCTCATTACCTAAATTGCATCTTTATATACATAAACACAAGATACCTATAGTGAATCGAGTGGATCCGCTGAAGTACAATATAAACCACCCCATGATGACAGGTCATCTTGCTCGGTGGGTAGTGATCCTATGGAATTTATACTTTATATTTTTCCACAAGAGGGATATAAAAATATATTTATTCACATATTATCATACCACCCATCCAAATCACAATGGCGGATAACTAGATCGTTATTTTTTTTGATGAGGCAATCATCTTAGTACATCAATCTATTCGTTGTTCGAAAATGAACTTTGAGGGCACTTCTCGAAGCCTTACAGGTTGAAGAATCAATGGTCAAAAACTCAATAAGGTGGTCCTAGATATTGTATTCATAATACCTGCATAATATTTCCTACCATATTTATTCTTGTTGTCAGAAGGCCATACCAATAATGGAAAAGAGTACCAAGATCTCATCACTAGCCTCGAGCTGGCCCTTGAGACAGATGTTTCTCACATTCATTGGATAGGGGAATATGAACTAGTCACCAAGAAGATAAATATTGACTACATTGTCATGATTCTAGAGCTCGTACCACTGTTAGAGTGTATTCACAAACTGATAGCCCAGTTAACTTCTTATCTAGAAGTTACCTGGGTCCCTCATTCATAAAATGGTCGAGACAATGCCCTGGTAGGCCTTTACACATCTCTTTCATTGCATGATTAGGATAATCTCATTATCCATGTGAATCATTTAAGAGTCATTACTCCCATCATCTAGGATGATGATGATCTCTAAAAGGTAATTCATCTATCTGCTGATGCATCCATTTCGGGACCCCCAGTCCCCCCTTCCATAGATGAAGAGACTCCTGATTTGAAAAATACCATTATCGGGTACCTCCTACATGGAAATATCATGGAAGATAAAGTCAAACATGAAGTAATATAATGGAATTCATTATAGTTTACCATTTTCAGTGGCCTTATTTATAAGAATATCTTTTATAAGTGTGGGTTTGATGGGTTTCTCCTTTACTGCATTCAAGGGAATGATCCCCTAGGTGTTACACGAATTTCATTCAACTTCATGAAGAGATCATCTAGTAGGGCCAGATCTTTTTCAATAGTTCATCCAGTTAGGAATCTTCTGGCCCACTATGTTCAACGATTAGATCGAGTTTTCCAAGAGATTCCATGCATTCCATATCAACGAAAAATTATTGCATATGCCACCAGATCCTATCTATACTACCAAGTACCCTTGACCCATTGCGTTCTGGGGACAAATTTTCATGGGACCTTACCCCCTAGAGACAGCCCCCTATCAAGTTTATCTTGACTAACAGATATTTCTTCTTCAAATGGAAAGAGGAAGCCCCACTCGAGGATATCAAGGCCCATTTTATAGTTAATTTTGTGGACTCTAATATCATCCATGAATTAATATTACCTCATTTTCCCTCACCGATAATGGAACCAAATTTTGAGGAGTTTATCTAAATAATTTTTATGGTAAGTACAATATCCAGTCCAGCCATACATCCAGATATCATGCACAAGAAAATGGACAGATCGAGTGGTTAAACAAGAACCTCTCTAACATTTTTTAGAATATGGCTAGTCAAAAAAAGAAATGATGGGTAGATTAACTCACCAATGCACTCTAGGATTACCAAACAACAACACAAAATTCCACGAATATAACCCCATATTACCATGTATAATAAACTAATGTAGTCTTGCGAATTGATATTGAGTTTACATCTCTCTACACATCTATGTACAATTAGTAGATGTCTGAAAGAGTAGAAATTTTTCATATAGATGAATTATAAGGTCTTGAAGAGAAAAGACTAGATGCATTACATAACATAGAGAAGTATCAAAATAAGATAGCTAAAGATTTCAAAAACAAGGTTTGCCTTCGCTCTTTCATACAAGGTGACATGGTGTTGCCCTGAGAGCGCTGATGATACATGGTAGAAAAAAACCCAAACTGGATCCCAAATGAGATGGACCTTACATCATTCATATGGTTTACCCCACTGAAGTGTACTCCCTAGTTACCATCGATAATGTGCGTATGGATCCTCCCACCATCGAAAAATTCCTCATGTAGTAATTTTTCTAAGAATGTCCCCATACCACATGATGTTAAACTACTTTATCATCCAGCATGATGCTAAACTGCAAGAGGTAGATATACTATTATGGTCTAAACTCTATGATCCTAAACTATGATCATACAAGTAAATTCCTCCTGATATTATAATGCATGAAATCTCAAGAAATATGTGTGGATTGAGTCCCAACCTCATGGGATACATAGGAATTCTCAGACGCTTCATCTTTGAGTCCAACAACAAAATACTTCTCTTTGACTGCTCCACCCTAGTTGTAGTTAACATGGAGGGTTGAACACGGTTTAGTGTAGACTTACTCATCCCTAATTCATGCCTATAATACGATGGTCTCACCATTTTCCCCTCCCATTCTTCTATCATCCCACGTACTCACCGCACGACGTTAAACTTCATGGAACGTTCATAATAATATATAGCTTGATTCCTACCCTCATAGGATATGTACGGATACCCAAATTTTTTGTTTGTGGGATCAAAACCTAACATCATGATATCCACTTTGGTCTGGCCCATTGGCCCGGATGATTAATAAATCACATGATGTGGCAAAGGCCGTGTTTTCCTTCATTCATGTCGGGTTTATCATGACTGTTGTATGTATCTTCCTCCTTGGAGATCTCCACCTCTTTGGTCTTTACTGCATGACGTTAAACTACATGGGATATTCATGATTCACATGTCCCCTTTTGTTGGGTCTCTATAATCATTCATCTCTGAATGGACCTCTGAACTATACGGATGCTCGACCTTATGGCTCACCTACCGTTTCAGGCCAATTTCCCAGAGGGCCTTGAACAAAATTTCGATACAAGTCACATGTTTCAACTATGGTAAGTGGTTGATGCTCATTTTTTATTCCCATTTCAGGTTACATGATACGGATTATATGTTTCAAAAACATTCAATAGCCAACCTCCATTGTTATTACCACCCATCTATATCCCAAATATTGGGTGCATTTATTCATTTTCTCTTGTTATCCCTTCAAACATTTGTTTTCCTTGAGGAGGAATGTTGGTCTGGTTGGGATTGAACATTCCCTATATCTTTCCATTATTGTATTTTCCTACTATGTTGGGAAGAACATAATCCCATTCCTTAATGCCCACACCTATAATTTCTCACATGGTATTATGAGATTTTGTTTATGACAGTACCTGAAAAGGGTCACGTAATCACAGTACCTGATCTATGACCGGAAACTAATATCACAACCATACATATCGCATGATGTTAAAATGCATTGAATTTATGAACTACATTTGGCTTGATTACCATACATATAGGATACATACAAATGCTCAGACAAGTTTCCATTGGGTCTATCCTACCCAAATTTTTCATCTGTTCAATTCACCCTTGAGTTTCTGTTCCCTTTATGTTCTACACGCAATGTGGTGTGGGATTATATCATCATTCACATCCGGATTACAATGAATTCACCATGTACAACACATGGGAACCCCCTTCTCTCATTCTTCATTATTATTTCATAAAATTAACTTGCAGGATATCCTAGAACTACATATGGATTTATTCCCATCCTCATGGGATTTGTAGGAACACCCATACATATTTTCCTTGGGTCTTACTTTAGGTATCAAAAATCCATCCTTATTTCGGGACCATTGGCCTAATAGTTACTCATTGGGACCTCATACCCATCCTTACCTCATGATTTTAAACTACATGACCTTTAAAAAACTATGTATGGTTTGATTCCCATCATTATGGGATATATGTGAATGCCCAGAAATTTCATCTTTGGGTCTACCCACAGGTTCACCAACACATTTTCCCCATTTCCCCACCCATATCCTCGAGTAATTCACCTCTAACTATACCTCTCAAAAACTATATTTCCTCACCAATGTTCTCATATGTGATGGGATGTCATAGTCAGAGTATTTAATTCTTCACGGATATTCTTTTTTCCATCTACATGCTTCACATGACGCTTAATTTTGGGTTTCCATGAACATTCACATTCGAAAGTCCCCTGAATGGTATGCATGCTCAAACTTAAGCTCACCTACCATTTCATCCAAATTTTATGGATGATTTAGAATGAAATGTTGAGACTGGTCTGGTGTAGTGAATTGGGTCAGTGACTGACCCTCATTTGGTGTTCCCATTTTAGGTCACACGATATATATGATGCATTTTAAATACGGTCAACAATTATCCTTCATCGTTACTCCATACCCATATACCATAAATATCAGTCCCTTGATTCAGAACCCTCCCCACTTCGTCATTTTGAACTGTAATTTTGACACCATTGGTGTTATCCCTCTGGGAACCTTCAAATGTTAAGAGGACGAATCGACATCATGGGGCCATCCTTGGTTCCACACCGCCTCCCCTCACTGTATTCCAAATTTTTAATATTGTTATTCCCACATTCCATTTCCTCTTATTTGGATTGATTCCAATGCCCGTAATGTTACCCCACTCGTGCACTAGAGCTTGTTGGGGAAATGGTGATTGGGATATTCTAAGACCCATATTCTCTAGTTACATCCACTTATCATGATATCGAGTATCCCTGATGGTTGTTTATACAGTAAGTTCCCAATGACCAATTGGCTCTCTCATATGCAAAGTATAAAATGATATGGTCATCCCTTGGTTATCACACAGGGTATTACACATGTTATCTAAGGGATTGGTCATTGATTCTTTCATGTGGATATGAATGAGATGTATTAAAATGGTTAAATAATAGTTCCATACATGCAGATCAAAATACAAAAACAAAAGGAATGATGTGTTCTTGGTTTCGACCAAAATAGGGCCCCTATGGATCGACCCCTTCAATGGATCGCATCAGCTCCTCCACCCTTATATGTGTAGGTTATAGGTATTCATCCTTCCCCATAAGCCTTCATTACACACCAATAGCCATAGGATGAAATATAATGTCCCTGACTTGTATACTCTCTCGCTCTACATGGAGATCTTCCATTTGAAGGCTCACCTACACCACCTAATCTCGGGCTTCCACTAGCTAGACATTTAGTATTTGAATGATTGTGGATTGGCTTATGAAAAATGTGGCATGCTCACCCACCTACTTTTTCCATCCACTATATCCCATTTTCTTCTCCATGATGTTTTGGAACACTTTTTGTCTCTTCCCGAGGCTAGGAGACAACTAGATCTTGGCTTCCCTACCACATCTTCTTGGTAAGATAATCACGAATTGTTGCATGATGATTATGGGTGTCAGCCCCTCTGGTATATATGAAGCACATCCTGATGCAATATGATCCCATTTGATCTATCCATTCATCCTTCAACTGTTTTAGGAAGCACTTGATACACTTCCTCCACTTACGTTGCATCATCCATATCCCTTCGACTGCTTCATGATCATAATACTCTATTTCCTCTTGATCCACAAAATGAAATTCAATATAGGTGGCTAGACATATAGCTATAGGGTCCTCATCTGGAATGTAGCCATCGTTACATGTCCCCGCCTAAACATATTTTCCTTTGTTAGCTTCTAACTCCTTTCTGGTAGTGGTGTCATTCGTACCTGCAACTCCCGAGTCACTGGGTACCAATGATGTATCAGTTTGAAGCATCGATACAACATGAGATGCCACTGGCACTGTAAATCTCCCAAAAGATGTAACATCTATATGTTTTTATGAAAAATATTCATTAAATAATTTTTATTGTTTAGTAGATTATTTAAAAAATTGTGACTTTAAACGAACTGTGAGATTCTGTTATTATAAAATTATTGTTTTAGCATATCTGTTTGGTTAGTGGAAATAATTATAACTAACTTATGGAAAATTATTATGAATTATTTTTCTGGAAATTATTATTGAAAAATATAAATCAATTTTGTATTTTAATTTTGGAGTAAATTACTTTTGTTAATGAAATAAAAAATCATTAAATTCGTCCAATAGTTATTTTTCTCTTATGGTATAAATAATGACATATTTAACATATATAAACATTTTTCAAAAAGGTTTAATTTTACACATTTTAATGTATAACCCTTAAAAATTAATAATCTCACACATTAGTAAATTTTATATGACAACATAATCATGTTATTTTGAATCGGGATATAAAAATTTATATTGGATGAATTTATTCCAATTTTCTGATAAAATTCCAGTTTTGATGAATAAGAATAATTTGATAAATTTTATATGACAAAATAACCATTTTATTTTAAACCGGGATATAAAAATTTAATTTTGATGAATTTCTTTCCAATTTTCTGATAAGATTTCTATTTTGATAAATAGTAATAATTTTCTAAATTTTAATTAAAAACAACAATATTCATTGAGATAATTTGTATGTTCAGATTATAATATTTAAGGGTTTTAATGTATATATACAATAAATTTTTATAGATCAATATAATGTATTTCATTACAATTATTTTTTCATTTAATTCATAGGTAAAAATTGTCTAATAATTATCCATATTTTTACTTTTAAAACTAGTTTTCTCATTTCAAAAATGAGATTAATTTTAAAATAATCACCAAAACATTTGTGTTTGGAATTTTAAAAAATGGATTCCATATTTGGAATCAGTATATCAAAATTAGGTTAATTAGCTAAATTTACTTTTGGACATTATGAATGGTAACTTTGGTAATTATTTTTATTACCTTAGTTAATGGTAAATCTGGCAATTAATTGTAAAAATAATATAAACAATTGACATAACCCCAGTACAAATCATTTTGGATGACTAAATTCGACCTTTATCATATATTTTTTGAAATAAAATCACTTAATTGACACTTACCTATGAATAAAACATCAGTTTAATAAATACTAATGAATGTGAAAAAATACCGCAATCTCATTTTACATAAGTATATTAATTTTAATATATGGATAAATTAGAGATAATATATAGTATTGAAATAATTTAGAAATATAACAAAATTTTATATGCCATTGAAAATTATTTATAATTTTTAGAGATTAAATAATTACCTTTAATCATGACACAATAGTGATTTAAAAATTAATATATGAATAGAAACATCAAATTAATGTTTTATAAAATATAATCATAAATATCATTTGAACTAAGTAATGTTCTCCAAAAATTTTCTAGGTGACTATGACATGTTAGTGTATTAATGATTTTTTTTCGAATTTAACTTTTGTTTTTAATTTATTTAATGTCAAATTAATTAATAGTGTCTATATTTACACTATTGATATTCTAGAAATATAAATTTATATTTAATTATTTAAAAACATAAAAAATTTAAAAATTTAAAATAGGTAATTATAAGATATAAAATTTTATGAAAAATATATTAATGGTTAGTAAACCCCATTTATATAAATATTAATATCCACTATATATTATAAATTTTATTAACATAACTAAAATTTAATAATATTACTAAGGGTCAATTAGAAAGATATCATTTAAAGTTACAGATTAAGTTTTCTAAAATTTATTGTTTTATGATATTAAAACCATATCTCAAATCATATTTTAAATTGTGACACTTGGTAGGTTTTATCAGGGTTTTATTTTATTATAAATTATTATTTATGGAGTTTCCAAAAGTTCCCCTCACCTAAATTATAAAAGGCACATACTCTCTCATGTCTTCACTTCATTTTAATCCCACAATCTCATCCACAACCAAGAAATGTTTCCATATCGCCTTCCCTATTTTCATTCAATAGGTTTTTTCCATCTTCAAAGACCATCTCTAGTGCCCTATGAAAATATTTAGAGGAAGAACGTCAAGGAAGTGGTAATCTCTTCTACCGATTATTTCAAAATTATTTATTCTTACACTTCCTCTTCATTATTTGTTTCATTATAAAGAAATAAAATAATTACCACTCATATAATATTGTTTTATTATAAATATAAAACAATCATTTTTCATATTCTATCCACCCCATGAATAATGAAATCACTGCACATTCGTACGTAAAACTTACCGTCTTTAAGCTATGATGTAATTTGTTTTCACCCCCAACATACCTGGATGGGTTTAATGATGGAAATAATAACTATATATGATTATATTAAAAAGTTAATTATTCTGAAATATTATACCCCATCCACTTTAATACCATTCAATAATTTTTGAATGATATTATCACTCGTGCATATGTACGACCTACTTTCTCCACCATGCAATTTGATTCATTCTTCAAGATCTTAATTAAAACATTATTATAAACATGAATTTCATGAATAAATATAATATAAATTATACTAATATCATTATGTAATGTATATAATAGTAACCTAAAAATGAATAAGACTAAACATGTATAAGAACATAAAGAAGTTAATACATGAATAACGAGTACCAATAAAATGTTACAACCAAATGGACGAAAATACGATCCTAAATGTTATCATAAAAATGATTATGATTATATAATAAACCTTTAAAATTATTTAAACCATTATAAATGTCCTTTAGATAATTATGAAGCATATTAGACCAAAGGTATGAGATAAATTTCCAAATATCATTTTAATCTAAAATTGTTTTTTGGTAAGTATTTTCTAGGGAATATTTATCATCCACATGCATGTTTTCTAAATAGGAATTTCAAAATATTATATATATCCTAATATAATCATTAAAAGTAAATTTTATACTTTTGGAAAAAATTACTAAATTGTATGAATGAAGCCTTTTGTTGTTTTTGGTACGAGATACTTTTTTACATTGCTAGAAAAAGAACAAGATGAATGTTTTTTTATCATCTACAACATGGAAATATTTACACACATTCATAATGAATTATTTCCATGTATATAAACCTATATGATTAAAAGGTTATTTTTACATAACATGATTTCTTAATAATTATATGGAATTTTGAGAAAGGAAAATGTTTTTGAAGCGTAAATTATATTTTCCTCATAAATTAAATTCAAGTACTTTATGAAAATTATTTTCCATCTAAGATGAATCTATTTAATTAGAGCTATATTTATATATCTATTATTAATATGATTTTTTTTATGGTTATTTAATAAATCCATTTGTTTAATATGAATTATGATGAAATGATTTTTAAGAAACCCATTTTATTTCATTGGTATGTTGTGGAAAATGCTATTATTATTTATGGAACATGTATGAATGGATTCATTAAGGGATGGGTGAGATTATTATATCCCTATAATGAAATGGGTAAATATTTATATCTCATGATATAGACATGATTGGAACAATAATTAAATCTGGTTCATTAATACAAGGATAAAACGAGGGAGTGAACTTCGTTCATTAATGAACTTTGTCTATTTTAATAGTATCAAATATGATCCTTGGTTAATATGAAATATGCTTCTATGATTATGTGTTTATACCACAAACTTTCATGTCTTACGTTATGAATATTGTGAATACATTACATTTTTATGATTTATCCCATACCATGATATTGTGTTCTCTTATATGTAGGATATGATTTTAAATGGTATGCTCTTATCATAATGATATGAATGATCTTCCCTTATTTACCCTTACTGATTATTTTACAGTACCCTTTCATATAAATCTTCTCCCAAGGACAGGAAAAAGTTAATTACGTAAGATATGTCAAAAATGAATCTTGGTATTAATAATTAAGAAGGAGACAATGTCGATGTTTTATGAAGCAATTGTTTATGTTTCCTAGTTTCAAAATACACCAAACCTATACAAACCTGACATGGTTTTGTTATGTTATATAATAAATATTCTTCAATGTTGAAGTAATATATATATGTAAAGAATGTGCCATTATTGTTAGTATCAGAGAAATGATATAGTTAACATTTGGAAATTAGGATGAGAAACCCATATTAATAACCCTATGGATATGTCTATATATAGGATACAATCATATATTTGTGATTTAGAGATGTTCATGAATAACCTGCGATAAAACCTAAAGTGTACTAAATTGAAATTTTCTTCTTGATTATGTGGTTTTACTGTTATGATTATTATTTCTCACACTATTATTCTTAGTTCTAGTCAGTGGATTGACCCGGAAAAAACCATGTTAATGTTGAATGCGATAGGAAATGAAATGATTTTCCCCTTAAGAATCCAAATGTTATGAGAGATGGAATGATAAATCAGGTAGTCATGCTCACACAACTTTATCATGATATAAATCATGTTGGACTTTAAAACGATCAAATGAGGGAGAAATATTCTATTATGTACTTCATTAGACAAATTCCACCATCATTTTGCAAGTATTCGAATATATTAGTGGCTGAAAAATGGATCTGTAACACTAAAATGACATTATTAGTTCTTGAATGATCTCAATATGATGATTTTGTCCTATTAGTCTATCATTTGGAAGGCGAAGCTGATCAATGGTGTAATCTTGTTAAGATATTGTTAAAAAGAGATAAAATTGAGTCTATGGAATGTGATGGGTTCACAAAATTATTTTCAAACAAAGTATATTCCATGTATTCATCGAACAAATATGGAAAAGGAGTTCCTTAAACATAAAAAGGATAATCAATACATTGGTAACTATGAAGAAAATTTTACAAGACTTTCATGGTAAGATTTTTTAATTATTATTCAACCTAAGTGTAAATTGATTTATTTTTTAGTGTCTTTAAACATGGTCTCAGAAGGGAATTATCCATAAGGGACATAAATAGCTATGATGAAATTGTTAGATGTGCTCTCAAGGTTGATATGTTTGTTTGGAGTAACACATTATTAAAATGGGCTTGATAAGAAGAGGAAAATGGAATTTAAAGTAAAATCTAAATACCACACAAAAAAGAAGATGGGGTTTCTGTTATGCTCAATGTGTGTAAAGAAACATAGAGGTAATGGTTATAAAGGGATTAATAAAATTTTTATGTGTATAAAATAAGGTTCTCGAGTAGTTGAATTCTGAAGAGATCAGAAATAGATTCCTAAACATGCGAAAAAAGAAAATCCTACAAACAATGAACCTCCTACACTTGAATTCTACAAGTTCAATGAAATGGGGAATTATACCCATCAATGACATAATCCAAGGGTTATTTATGATTATCTACCTTAACAAACTCTTTTGGAAAAAGGAAAATTAAATACACATGCAATCACTATCGGCAATGAGGAGTACGATAATGATGTGGTGAAAGGTACACATACGATCCACTCTATCATAGAAAATGTGTTCCTTGAATCTAGATCCATCCAAAATTTTATTCTGGAAAAATTATCTTAGTGTATCTTCTAATAACCTCATAAATTAGTTATTGAGTTAGTTGTGAAATCTCTTAATAGAACAACAGTCACATTAAAATTTACAATTCATATCTGGTTGATGTTTGTGGGAACATTCTTCTTGTCAATCTTGTGATCCTTCAAATAGTGGAATTTTATGTTATTTTTTCCATGGATTGGCTTTCTATTTATGAATCTCATAACAATGTCCAAGGTTGTGAAGTCAAACTTATTATTCTAGATTAATCTCTGATCATATATTAATGGAATGATGAATATATCCTTCTCATAGAAAATTATTCCATATAATGATTCTTGATTCCAAAAAATATAGGTTATTTATCTCAAATAGTTGGGGAGAAACTCATGATTAAGAATACCCCCATTTTATAGGGGTTTGATGATGTCTTTCCCAATGAATTTCGTGGTCTTCCACCAAATCATGATGTTGAGTCTTCAATTGAACTCATACTCGGTGCTACAACTACTTTAAAGAGAACATAATGAATATACCCAATTTAGTTGAATTAATTGAAGAAGAAACAACAATAGAATATTGATAAGGGATTAATACACCCTAGTGTTTCACCTTTGAGACCACATGTTCTATTTTTTATGATTATAGATGAACCAATGGGACTCTGAATTAATTACATAGAATATTAAAAGATAACTATGAAGAAAAAATATCATCTTCCTCGTATTGATGAATTATTTTACCAACAAAATGGGTCCCAATAATTTTCAAATGTTGATCTTCTTTCAGGATACCATGAACTAAGGGTCAAATTAGAAGATATAACAAAGAATACATTATGTAAAAGTTATGGACACAATGAATTTATCAATATTTGTTTTGGTCTTACTAATTTCCCCACTATCATCATGGATCTAATGAATGTAGTCTTTAGAGTCTATCATGATCTGTTTGTGGTAGTCTTTATAGATGATATTATCATCTATTAAAATAGAAAGTAAAACCATTAATATCACTTTAGAATTATACTGAATAACCTTAGAACGGGGAAGCTTTATGCCAAATTTACCAAGTTTGAATTTTGGTTTGAGAATATTTGATTTTGGGTCACATGATTTCAAGAGATGGGATATCTTTGGATCCCGTAAAAATAGTTTTTATTGATAGATGGTTGAGACCAACATCGGTAACTAAGATCTGATGTTTTCACTTTTTTTTCTATGTATTATATACATTTTGTGAAAAATTATTCATAATTATCTAATACAATAACAAATTTTTCTGGGAAAGGAGTTGTGTACATTTGGATAGACTAATATAAAGATAATTTCATAGAACAAAAAATAAGGTTAGCCAGTGCAACCATGATCAAACATCCTTGTTTCAGAGAAAGGATAGTGATATACAGTTATGCATCGAAGAAGGGGCTAGGATGTGTTCTCATGAAAAATTTTATGGAGATAGCTTATGCCTCATGGTTGTTGAAATTACATTTGTAAAACTTCCCAACTCATGATTCGGAGTTATCTGTGGAAATATTTTCATTACTGTTATAGGGGAATTACCTTTATGGTGAGAGGTGATACATTTATACTGATCATAAAAGTTAAATTATATTTTCACACAAAAAAATGAATATTCCCCCAAAGAATATAGTTGGAGTTGATTAAATATTATGAATTATCAATACATTATCACACTGGAAAAGTGAACACGGTTACATATGCTCTGAGTTTAAAAGACCATTATAACTTATTCATGACGAGGATCTTGAATGATAATTTTAATTTATTTGAAAAGGATGGATCTTGAAATTCTAATGGAAGGGGAGAAATCATATCTTTTTAAAATAAATGTTCAACCATATATACATGTAATGATTAATTTGAGGCCAAAGGAATATTTAGAGCTACAAATGATGGTGAGAAATGATGCAGAATTCAAACTTTATATGGATATAATAATAAGGTTTAATAATTGCGTTTTTAGTTCTCCCACACCAGAATTAAATAGTGATCTACTGGATGAGGCTCATAGTTATACATTCTCTATTATCCTTAGAATCACAAAAATGTATAGAGACCTGATTGAGTACTTCTAATGGTTTGGCATAAAAAGAGATTTCAACGAATATGTCTCTTGATGCTTGGTTTTGTAGCTACTTAAGGCTGAGAGATAGAACATTAAGGGGATGTAACAACCATTACCAATATTGTAATAGAAATGGGAAAACATCGCTTTGGAAATTATCATCAGACTTCCCAAAAAATCCAATGTTAATAATGCTATATGAGTTATAGTTGATCACCTTATGAAGCTGTCAGAATTCATTTCTATTATAGATAATTTCTCTATTGATTAGATTTCTAGGATATATGTAAATGAAGGGGTAAGATTTCATTCGGAACCACATTCAATTATATCCTATCGGGATTTGTGGTCTACCTCGAAGTTTCGGAGATGTGTTCATCAGGATATGTATATGGAGTTTTGTTTCATCACTACATATCATCCTCAGACTAACTATCAGTTAGAGAGGAAAAATCGAACAATGGAAGACTTGTTGAGATATTTTTCTTTGGATTTCAAAGGTGGTTAGGATCAATGACTAGCTTTGATTATATTCTCTTAAAATAACAATTTTCACACCAGTATTAAGATGGATCATTACGATGCCTTCTATGGAAATAATTTTTGAACTCCAACATGATGGGAGGAATTTGGGGAATGAAATCTATTTAGACCTGATGTTTTTGAGGAAATGTCAGAAAATTTCATTTCTCTTCAACAACACATAAGATAATAATATATTCCACAGAAACGATATTTTGAAAAATGAATAAAAGACCTAGTGCTGGAAGTTAGTGATAAGGTGGTCTTATGAATATCTCCTTGGAAGAGAGTAATTAGATTTGGAAAGAAGGGAAAGCAGGGACCTAGGTATATCGGTCCTTTTGAAATTCAAGATAATGTTGGGAAGGTAGATTCTCGATTGGTGCTTCCACCAAATATCTCTCATATTCATTTTGTGTTCCATGTTTTTCTCTTTAGAAAGTATATATGTGTTCATTCAGATGTACTAAGCTCAAAATTCATACCGCTAGAGAAAGTTCTTTATTATGAAGAACAATTGAGAGAGATCATGGATCATAGCGAGAAATTTATACGAAACAAGGACACTCAATTGGTTAATGTTTTATAGAGGATACATCAATTTGAAGAAGTTACATGGGAATATGGGGATATTATGAGGGAGAGGTATCCTCATCTGTTTGTTTCCATGATACAAATTTCAAGGGTGAAATTCAGTTTATGGGGGTAGAATGTAACGCCATGATTTTATTATGTAAAATTTTATTTAAATAATTTTTATTCTTTATTGGACATATTTGAACAATATTTTTAGTTTAAATGAAATTCTAAAGTACCTTAATGTAAAATTAATGTTATATCTTAGCCGTTAGGTTAACAGTAATAATTATAACTTACATATGAAAATGCATTGTGAATTCGTTGGATATCAATTATTTAGAAAAATATTAATCAATTAGATATTTTTATTTTTTTGTGAATTACTTTTGGTAAATAAATAAAATATTATATATATTCATAGAATGTTTATTTTAGTCATATGGTATGAATAAGACCGTATTTGATGTAAAAAACCCAATTCTTTTAAAAGGGACTAATTTTACAACATTGAATAGAGAAACAATTGTAAATTATGAATTTGACACAATAATAATATTTATATGAAAAAAATAAACAAGTTATTTTGAAGCATGATATAAAAATTCACTTGGGAGGAATTTCTGATATTTTTCTAATAACTTTCATGTTTTGATGAATAGTAAAAATACAAAAAATTTTAATAAAAAACAATTTTTTTAAATGAGATAATTTATATGGTTTAATTATAATATGGAATGGTTTTATAGTATTAATCGATTTTATTTTTATCATTTAAAGGAACTTATTTTATTATCATTATGTTTATATTTAATTTATAGGTAAAAAAAATTCAATCTTTTTCAATGTTTTAACTTTTAAAACAAATTTCCTCTCTTAAACAACAAGTTTATTTTAAACTAATTACTAAAAATTAAGTGTTATGAGTTTTGCTAAATTTATTGCATATTTGGAATAAATAGGTCCTAATTATGTTAATATCCTACTTTAATTTTTTAGATTATGAATAGTAACAATGGTAATTATTTTTATTACCATGGTTAATGGTAGATGAAGTAAATAAGAGTACAAATAATATTATAAAATTACCATAACACCTGATAAAAACTATTGGATGAATAAATTTGACCCCTTATATCTATTTTTCAAAATTTATTCACATAATGGCCACATACTTATGAATATGAAATGAATGTAATAAAAACTAATGAAGGTGACAAAATGTCACAATATCATTTTATATAAGTATATTTATTTTAAAATAAAGATAACTATGAGATAATATCTAATATAGATTTTCAATAGAAATCTATAAAAAATACCTACATTATAGAAATGTATTTATAATATTTATAACTAAAATAATTACCATTAATGATGACACAATAAGGATGTAGAAATAATTAATTAATATAAATATCAAAAAATGGGTTTTAAAATATTCAAATAAATATCATATAGAATAAATAATGTTCTTAATGAATTTTATAGTATCATATGACATGTTTGGAGTTTATTAAATATTTTTTTTGAATTTATCTTTTATTTGGATTTTATTTAATTCTAAATAAATGAATAGTGTCAAAATTAACACTATTGATATTTAAGAAAAGTAAAATTTTATTACATTATTTAATTTTTTTAAAAAATATTTAAAAATATGCAGTGATAATTATATAGTCTAAAATGTCATAAAATATCCATTTATGGTCAATTAATAACATATAAGTAAATATTTATAACCATTAAATATTTATAATGTTATTTCCATAATTAAAATTTAATTAAATAAGTTCCAATTGAAAAGATATGGATTTAATTGAGAAAATATGTTTTCCAAATTATACTGGTTGATTAGATTAAAACCTATCTCATATCATCTTAGAAATGGGTAAACATTGGTATTTTTAGTTATGGTTTGATTTTTCTCTAAATTATTATTTATGGAGTTTCCAAAAGTTCCCCTAAACTAAATTATAAATGGGAACCTACTACCTCACATATTCACTTCATTTTGAGCTATAAATCACGGATTCCCCAGCCAGTTTTCGTTATCAACTTCTCTATTTAATTATAGTGGTTCTGGTCATCTTCAAAGAAATATTCTAGTGCTCTAAGAATAGATTTACAACAAGCACATCGAGGAAGATGTAATATCTTTTACCTATTCATTAAAGCATTGTTCTTATTATAATTCATTTTCATTAGTTGATTCATTATAAATCAATAACATCAGTATCACTCATATAATTATATGTTATTAGAAATATAAAACAACCATATTTCACCTTATATCCACACTATAAAAAAACATCACATCACATGTGTGCGTACATCTCACCGTCTCCGCGCTGTGGTGTTATAAGTTTTTCACGACATCCTTACATGGATGGGTATAATGATGGTTATAATAACTATATTAAATTATTATAACATTATACTGATTCTATAATATTATACACCATCATGTTAAATTCCATTCAATAAATTTGTAATGATATCATCGCTCTTGCGTACTTATGACCTACCATCTCCATGATGCAATGTGATTCATTCTTCATGATAATAATTAAAACATGATTATATACACTAATTAAATGAATAAATATGATATATCTTAGAGTAATATCATTCTGTAAATGATATAACTATAAAATAAAAAGATTAATATGAACTTATATGACAAAAAATACATAAGAAGATAAAGCAGTTAATCTTTGAATAACAAGTAACAATGAAATGTTACTAACAAAAAGATGAAAAGATGATCATATATGTTATAATAAAATTTATTATGATTCTTGAATAATCAAGTAACATTATTTATATCTTTATATAGCTGGTGTGAATATATAGGAATCATATCAAACCCATGGTAAGGGATAACATTTCAAATCTCGTTTTCATCCGAGATCGTTTATTTGTAAGCATCTACTAGGGAATATTTACTATTTATGTACATGTTTAAGAAATAATCATTTAAAAATATTTTTTATATACTAATATCATTTTTAAAATTCTATTTAACCCATTGGTATATTTTTACTAAATGGTATGAATGAAAAAAAATTTTGGTTATGGTAAGAGGTACTTTTTGACTTTTCTGAAAAAAGTACAAGAAAAATATTTTTTAACATGAATATCATGAACTAATTTTTATGTGTTTATAATTCCTTTTTTACTTGAATATTACCCAAAATTATTACAAGTTTGTTTTCACTAAAAATTATTTCTTCTAAAATTGTGTGGCATTTTGAGGAAAGAAATGTTTTTGAAGAAGAAAAGATATTTTCCCCCGTAATTAATTTCATGTGTTTTCTAAAAATTATTATTATATTACATGACACACATTAAATAGGGTTATATTTATATCTCTATATTTACTATGATTTTATTTTTTTATATGATGTAATGTTATTTAGGAATTATATTTTTTAATATCAATTATAATGGAATGATTTTTATGAGACAAATTTTTTTCATGTGTTATTCTATAAAAAATGTTTTTATGTTTTTGTGGAAAACACAAGAATGGTATAATTATGAGATGGTTTTGAACTATATCTCCATCCAATTCATTAGGTTAAAAATTATATCTCATGAGATACACATCATAAGAATGAAAACTAATTTTGGTTCAATAATATAGGTCTTGAACGTGGAGTGAGCTAAGTTACATATTAGACTTTGTCCACTATGATGGTCTTAGAAATGATCCTTCACTAATATGAAATGGTTTTCTATGATTATACGTGTTTTCCAGGAATTTTCTTGTCTTATATTATGAATACTATGATTAAATTTATTTTTTTGTGATTTATCCCATTAAATGATATTTTAATATTTTTTAATAAGGATAAGATTTTCAAATGTTATGTTTTTAAGATAATGACATGAATGATATTTCCCTTTATTAAATTTCCTGAGCATTTATGATCACCCTATAATATGTTTCTTTTCCCCAGTTCATGAAGAAGTGTATTATGTAAGATGTGTAAAAAAGGAATCTAGTTATGAAGAAATATGTGGAAGATAATGGGGATGTTTTATGAACCAGTTGTTTATGTTTACAAGTTTTTAAAGTCACTAAACCTATTAGGTCCTCTCAAGGTTTTGTTATGTACGTAATAAATAATCTTCAATGTTAAAGTAAAATCTATATGTAATGAATGGGATGCTATACATATGTTCTGAATTCAACATCTTGTTGGGACTCCATTATTATATTTACTGTACTAGGTAGTGGTACCTTAGTCATTCGAGTTCCCAAAAGATGAACACAGGTATTTAAATACTGAGATATAAATGAGGTTTTTGTGAAAAGATCTGGTGCTTCAGATGCTGGAGGAGCTTCCCCCACAAGATATCCCGGAGAACTTATAAGTTCATTAATTGGTGTTGTCTCCTTTGAGGTTATATGGATGAATTATCATTCCAAGAAAGACACTATGGCCCCTCCTGTTAGCCTAGCACTATCCACTCCAGTTGTGATTGTTTAAGAACCTTGTTTTCCACCAATTTTAGGTTTAGAGGATGATCACATTTTTCAATTTACACCTTAACAGAGAATAGCTTGGTTGGTGAATCCATACAAGGAAAGAGAATGGACTAGGATAAGGATTGATGACTTTCTGGAGCAATTGTACCATTTCCATGTCAGAGTCAACTATCTCTCCACTATCATAAGGACTCATCTGCAGGGCCACTATTCCTGGGGATCATCACTTTTAAAATCCCATTCTTCACCTCATTCTTCCTCTTATTCTCTTAATTCTTCTTCTTCTTCCTCCTCTTCATCATCGTTATCATCAGACAATAGTTTTTCCATGTCATTCACCCAGACGAGAAACACATTCACCAAAATATTTGATTCCTTACACTATCCCCAATGGCCTTCATATACATCCATGATAGTGATATATGAGTGTCATATGTGAAAGATCACTCTATCATGAATTCGGAGGATCCTAACCTATGGCAGTCGGAGCTCGTCCTGTGTCTACATTTACTTTATGGCTTCAATGCTTAGTGAAAGACCTAAGGTCATCAATTCTAACCAATGGGTAGGGAAACCCACATAATCAAAAGGTTATAGAAGGTATCATATCGGCTTTCTAAAGACCTCCCTAACTAACCAAAATGATGGTGTTCCATACCCTCTCCCTCTTGGTGGTAGAGGCGCAACCACACCACACAATGCTCTGCACATTGTGTTAGTAGACTATGATATCCTAGCTACATGACTTGTTAACAACCTTACTTCCCCAGGAACACTATTCTTTCTCTTTATCTCTGTATAGATTCTACACACTCTACTTTGATCTTCCAGACACATTTCTTCAAAAATTCATCCAGATATGTCACCACCTAATGCTCAACATAATTCATTGAGGGGAAAAGATTAACGTCAGAAGGGGGAAACATAATTACATCACCAAATCCATAGGTTGTGAACATTTTCCACAATTGGAGAAGGATATAAGGCTCTCACTCTTCCCATACCTCTATATACATCTTATTGGACATCATCTGTATAAACCCAAACTACATGTCAATCCTTGATGTCATGTAGGGTTATCAAAGGATATTCCCATTGATACAAGCTACCAATACACCACCTCTATTACTCGGTATGTACTCAATATATTCTGAAATTCCTAGCTCATTGTTCACCAACATGCCAGTCGAGGTTTGGAATGGGCTAAAGACAAAGTTATCATGACTTCCAATTTAGATATTTTCCCTACTTCATTAAGCATCATCAGCTTAATCCCTATAATGTTTAATAATGTTGGTCATAGGACATCGCCTGGGGGAAGAATGGCATTCCAAAAATCATATCCTCTAAAGATACCCACTAACCCACCATGAAGAATTAGGAAGGGGCCGCAGATCCTCCTAGTTATGCCTCCTCTTGAAATCATCCACAGAAGCACATACTGTCAGGATAGCAAAGTACCCCCACGCTGAGCCACTGATTGGATTCCATAATCCCATCCCTCACTAGCATCCCGGGATAGACTCCCATCCTTATTTCCCTAACCGGTATTATACATCCACTCATGAACTCATCCAAAAAATACGGCATACCTGATTTTTGAATCTTGGATTTCTTTCCTGCAAAATCCCTAGGATTGAAATTTTCATATCTCATAGACTCTCCAATAGGACCCACTCAAAATTCTCTATGACATGGTTAGACAACAACTTCCTTGTACTGGAATCTTCACATTAATATATTACTCAGAAAAAAGCTGAACCACTTAGGTTAAGTGATTCACTTAAAAAAATCATAGATTACAGGCCTCTCCTCGGTCATATATAATACATGTTGTGTCAGAACGTGTTTCCAAGACCGGTCCCCCAAAAAATTCATTGTATAAATGAACTCATCATAATGATATCCATTATAGGGGATTCCTCCAATACATTGAATTTTCCAATGTTTGATACCAATCTCTCATGGTGGAAGTGGAAGGAGGTGGTATTAGGGGACCATCAGCTGAATAACTCAAGTACTTGCTCCCAGTAATGGCAAAAATTGAATCTGGATGTCCATGCTGCCTCAAACAAACCAATGTGATGCATCTCTACTCCAAACTACTAACATGTTTTGAATAACCAATACACTAAGGACCATTCAGTAGTGAAATATCTTCTAGACCATATGTACCATTTTTACTCCTATCCTTTGGTCACTTCAAAGATTCTACTCCTAAAGGCACTCGTGTAATGAGCCCGAGAGTCCTCGGGAGCCGACTAACTCCCCGTAACTATCATGGTCTTCACATTCATGACATAAATTGACATATATGTGGTTTCCTTGGTAGGGAAACAAATTTTCATGATATTATACCATAGAAGAACATTCTCGTGTCTCACCCATGACTGCGATGTATCATTTACAATGGCCATCATCAGAACATCATTTAGAATTCCAATGTTTCATATTAGAAGATTATCACATAACACATAGTATCTCCAAGCCCGACTCATCATATCATGGAGCATCTGGTTATCAAATATGTTTGTCCATGCCCAAAAAACTGATTGTTTGTTATCATCTAAGCCTTTCGAATGGCATGGGTAGCCTCTGACTCATCGTTAGTCTATCCAGCAACCATCTGAGTGAATCCAAAAAATCATAAGCTTCATGAATTAAGTAAGAGGGTTCATCATGTAAGAACAATAAACACGTATAAAACTGACAATCTTTAATGAGGGCACAAGAATTTTTTTTTCACAAAATGGTCTGGTCCTACTAAAAAAGGTCACACTGTGAGTGAAAAAATGGATGTGGCCCATGAAAAACAACTAGTGTGTGTAAACCAATGACCAAACAAGTATGATTTTTCTAAAAAATTGTAATAATTTCATGCATGAGATCTTATGGTCCTTTCAGTAAAGATATTTGATATATAGAGCATGGGAAATTGAAAATTTATTAGAACATATCTGGGTTTTTTTCATAGGTAAAAAATAATTTTTCCCAAAGGTGTTTTATTTCACACACAACCTAAAATAAGCTGTAGTGTTTAGTTTTTCCCTCAGAATCTGACCTTCGCGCACCCTTGAAGCTCAGTTTCCAAGGGGGGAATTGTTTGGTGCTGAAATCTATGTGAAATAGAAATTATGCATCATTGAATGGATCTAAAGACATAAATAAACTCAGTGGAGGATCCCGTGACCCAAAAAAATGATCTGTGTAAAATGTGGAGATTTTATTGTAATAGGGATGAGTCACGCATGAAATGAGAGATCGGCACAGAAAAGGATTCCATGCACATAAAACACATATTATATGCGAAACACCATACTAGAGTGGAAAAAACATATCATTCGGCATGCAATATTGTGTGCCTGAGTTAAATTGGGAGAACCGAGCTCCTGATAAGGGTTCCTCCCATGTGCAGAAGAGGGGAGAGCCCCAGTGTTTCTCCAGGTCGTTGTCCTTTGTGAACACCTAGATTATAGGCCCCATACCGAACAACGTGGAAATTGATTTCCTGGAATAGGGATACATAGGAAGCCTCCCTAAAGTAAATTCCCAGAACACATGTCCCATCTCAGTCACTCCCTTGAAGAATTTTTGTTTTGGGATGGTCATGCCATAACCCAGGTGTTCTACTTTCATTAGGTTTGATCCATGCGTCCATTCTAATGGGACACCAACATAGGTGTCCCACCCCAAACCGAACAATGTTGACGTTGATTACCTTCCCCAGGGATATGTAGGAAGCCTCTATGACATTCTAGATTAACATCACCATCATCTTCAGGTTGGATCAACCCAATTCCTCCCATCCACTTCATCCAACCATTCGTCATCCATCATGATTCTTACCCAGGTCTCCGTATACTGGTGAGATCATGCAATCCATCTCATCGTCGCTCCTTGCATCACCCAGGAAGGAAACCACACATAAGCACCACATAATTCATAATCTTCCAACCATGAGTGTTCTTCTTGTTAAGGGACACTATCAATGAACAAAACTTTCCATGTCTCCAAGCTGTTTTCCACTACGTATACCACGATCCTATGCCTCACCCATTCTAACTAAATGGGATTTCATCAATTTCGTCTACATAGGGTACGTAGAGACCTCCATATGGATCAATCCTAGCTAATGGAAAACCTTTTCCCCCTTCATGGGGTGTTATTTCCTTAATATACTCTTACTGTTGTCCAGATTATGCTTCACGACGCGTTATGTTCCCTTTACGGGACAGACCCTTACAGATCTGTCCTCATTGGGCTTCAGATCCCCCCATCTAGTAAACCATTCAGAAAATATATCCAAGGGACAAACCCATGTAATCTACTCCCATCAGTGTTCTAATCAGTCCGATCCTTCTCCTTTAGATGTTAAAATCACGACATACCCCGTGTTAATAATTTGAAGATAAGGGAAACCTTAGGGACATGCCTATGGAATAAAATACCCTTCACTCGATGTGGGATGATTTAGGAATCCACGAACTCAAGATGCCAAATCATTAGGGAAATTAATCTAGATGTACCAGTTCTCCAGCACCCAGAATTTCCAAAGATTCCCAAGATGACTACTATCCTCACCAATGTTTACTACCATGACTGGACCCCTTGAAATATCTATATAGAAGTAGCATAATCAACAGACATCCACACAAAGATGGCACCGAGAATGAGATTCACAAACAACATCATCAATCTATATGGGAGACACAGAATAGAATATGAATTCCAATTATGAATACACAGAATGAGAGACTGACATCCAATCATCCCTTTTGATTAAGGAGCAAATGTCCCAGAATAAGATACTGATGCTGCCCTCCTTTGGAAAGTGTGATTGTGGGGTAACAGCCAACATGTCATAGAATGATGATGTGCTCCCCAAAGAAACCCTCAAAAATAGTAAAAATTATTCATATTATTATCTTACATATGAAAATACGTGGTTTAAAATATAATTCATTATCCAAAATTAATTATAATTGGATTTAAGAACCAATTAAAAAAAATTGAATATATTATAAAAACTTATTTTATTCTCAAAATGTTAATATATCCTAATAAGTTATATTAATTTAAATTAGTGGATGATATTAATGTAATATATAAATTATTTTTTCAATAATATATTTTAGATATTAATACAATAAATTGGATAGTCATACGATAAGAATAAACCAATCATTATAAAAAAGCAATATGTTTTTATGGATCTATAACAACCTTTTATTGGAGAACCTATTTTTGACATACAACATATTAACTTTTATATATCATATATGTCAATATAAACATAATATTTAATATATAAACATAAAAATTAGGTTAGGGTGAATTTTTGGTATTTGTGCTTGAGGTTTTATTTTTATTGAATAATGATTTATAAGGAATTATAAATCAAAAATGATTTTCCATACAGTTTATTTATACGGTTAAATAAAAAATTAAATTTGTTTTATTATTTAATTATATAAATGTTTATCAATTATTATAATTTTACTAAATGAAATTAATTTCATGTTGGAATTGAATCTAAAAATATATATCAATATTTTGATAATTTTAACTTTAAAACCCCCCATTCTTGTCCCTTTTGTGGGATTAGGTTTTAGTTAAATAATACCACTTATATAGAATGAATTTTGAAAATTATATTCCATATTTGGAATTAAAATAATATATAATTTCTAATAAAATCTACTAATTTTTTGACCAAAACTATGACTGGATGTAATTAAAATTAATAACAATGATTAAGGTAAAATTAAGTTTAACAAAGGACTAACTATTAATCATAGGGTCCCAAATGACCTAAAATGATGTAAAAATTAAATTTTATGGATATATTTTTACCCTATATAATATTTTCAATACATTGGTTTTTTATTTGATACAATTTCATTGGCAGAAAAAGTTTGTGGAATCCCTTTTCCAAATTATAATGAGGGCCAATACTCCTCCAATATAAAAGGCCTCATCTCCTCCAACATCCTCACACCTCCAAAGAAAAATTTTAATGGACAACATCTAAAAAATATATATCATATACACCCTTACCATAATCCCATTATCCTCACATTGGTCATAAATTAATCCAAGGAGTCCTTTTGGTGATAATTAAAAATAGTTACCCAAGAAGATGTAACATCTTTTCTCAACATGTTTATTTTTATTAAATTTCATCACCCGTAATAAATTATTATTAGAAGATTATATAAAAAATAAATTATCCTCATTATAATAGGATAATAATTTAATCTCCATACCTACAATTACACACACTTCCATCATATTGGTAGCAATCTTTACGTGAATGTTTATGGAAATGTACTGCCCCATTTAGTGAAGTTGTTCATTTTTCATTACATTTCTCATGTTGGAAATGATGATGTACAAACTATATATATATTATTTATTTTATTAATATTAAATTTTTTATTTTCTAATTATTTTATAATCATACTATTACACTTTTCATTGCGTATAAATACATTAACATTTTTGTGTAAGTGTGGACTACCACCTCCTTAAAGAGATGTGATTCATTGAAACAATACATTGAACATATTAATGATGAATTTAATAAATATCTTACATAAATATGAAAATAATTTTATAATGTATTTATAATAAACATATATAAATTTACATATGTCTCTTTAAATATGACAAATAAATTAATTTAGCATTTAAGAGTGCATACGGCATACCGTCTCCATATACAATGAATTTCATTTCTTATCTCCATATATTATGGATTATTTTAAATACATGTCTAATGAATAAATATGATATTAAAATATTGTTTTAAATTATGGAGATGATTAATAAATTATATAATCAATAATAAAAACTTGTGAGATGTTAAAACATATTCAACAAACTAGGAAATTAACATTTGAAATAATGATAATAATGAAATATTGTTATCAAATGGGTATCAAGATATTATAAAAATAGTGTATGAAATTATAAACATGAGTAAATTTATTTGATAATATAGTAACACTCTTAAAACCATGATAAATTATATTAAAGGTGGTTCACAAAAAAGGAAAGGAAACGAAATATATTTTGTCTCAATTTTCACTCAATTGAGAATAACATGTTGTTATGCACCAATTCACTTTTATATAGAGTAAATACTACCATTTGAAATTTTATATATTTAATATACATATTATGGTGATATTTTTTGTTTAATATAATTCATTGGTAACTATGATCCAATATTTTCAAATTGGTATGGGAAGCAATGAAACGTTTAATAAATTTATTCCTCAATAAAGATCTCATTGGTTATCATTGAAATTTGATATCATTTTTTGATTTTTAACATTAACATGAATCAATAACATTATGGTACTCAATTTTCCTTGTAAATTTCCATGAATATATATATTATCATGCAATAGATATTATTATTTCGATAGCTATATGTCATTTTTTCAAATGATTATTATTTTGAATGTTACTTGATTAATTGAAGAATTATTGATAAATGTATATTATTTATCAAATATGGATATTTAATAAAGAATATTATTTCTTCCAAAATACTATATGATGAATTATTTGGACTAAAACTTTTTAGTGGTGTGTCATACATTATGTATCCCCTTGATTTATCTACATGTTATCAAGAAATGAATATGTTGTCCATATAAAACGGGTTTTGATCTATATATTTAAATCATATGGTGGATGGTCATGATTATATAGGTTTTGATGTTCCTTAGACAGGACATCCAATGATTAAAAAATTCATTCAATTTGATTTAGTTATTAATTATCCTAGATATTTGTTGATCACATATTTATAGTTTCATTATATTCTTAGATAACTAATTAAATGGAATGTGATTCATTTTCTTCCATTTCTATATTTTTTATTACATTTATATTAATTTTAATAGAAAGTGCTTATAGTTATGACCTTTCCAAAATTTTATGAACTTCATTCACAATTTCTTATTTAATTGTATGTGTGTTTATTTTTTTACCAGGGCATAATTATTATTATCAATGATTCACATCAACTTCAGATATATGTTACCATTACTGATCATTTGATCTCACCATTATAATGTTTCCTCTGCCCCAAATTCCATAAAGTGTACTATGAAACATATGTAGGAATATATATTATTGAATGAAGTTAATATACTCAACAGAGGAAAAACAATATTTTGTAATTAGTTCATTGGTTTTTAATACTAGACTCATGTATGTATATGGTTTACTAAGATGAGTAAAATCCAAGATCCTCTAAGACAAGATTCATTCTAATCATGACAATGTAATTGTTGTATACACTAGCTCGAGGCTTACTATGGTCGGGTCCTTCTAGGGCCAATGTTATATTGTGGCTGAGGAGCGATGTCATGAATTTGGCCTTGATAAAAAATTCCTTCATTCGTGCACTATGAGTGATAAGCTATGAGACATATGTTGTAGAATAAATCATCATTCATTTAAATTTTTGGTTATCATTATTTATGGGGTTTTCAAGGATATCCTTGGGTATTGTTGTCAAATCTATATGTGTATTAGGGATTAACCTTCATTTTAACACTATTGGATTAATTTTCTAGAAACTACCTAGCCATCATGTTCAATGATGGATGGATAATTTATAATGGACATAATTTTATGGTTGGGTGTAATGACATCATGGACACTCCATTGGTGGGGAGTGAGACGATGGGCTTCTAGAAGATTTACTTGTGTGTGGAGGATCAAGGGGAGTGAGTATAATCAATGGATTATAGTAACTAAGTTTTAATTGTGGAGGACCAATGATGTAAAATACAATATATTTTCATATAATTATAGGTTCATAAATATAAATGGTTTTATTAGTGTCTATGAATCACCCTAAACCCTTGGTGTGTTTGAGGTGATCTAAGATAGAGTCAGGTTGATGACCGGTTGGTGTTGATGGAAAAATAATGATGGTGGTTCTAGTTGGATGATCTTTTAATTATATAATTAAACAAGTATTTACATATTTATTATGATATACATAATTTTATATAATTCTATTTATATTGGGATTTAATACCATGTGTTTTGGTGTGTTAACAAATATAATAGCGGCTTATGTGTAGTTTCCTAGAGATGGTTTATAATATGGTGGTATGACTAACACGCAAGTACATACTACATTATAATTGTTGAATACATGTTTTTTGTATAAAAAAATAATGATATTTTTTTATAATCCTTTGGGGATTTTTTACAAAAAATCACATATAATGGAATCTTGAGTGGGTGGGGGATATGTGATCATTTCAATTCAGAATAAAAAAATAATAGTCTAATAATTGGTTGACTAAATTATCTAGAGAGATCAGTATAAATGATTGGCGGACAATATCACATGTATAATGGAACAGTTGGATCAGGTAGTGACATTCTACTACAATGGTTCATATATTGTGGATCGAAATTTGATTCTTTAAGAATGAATGCATAGAATTGGAACTAGGTGTAATGTTATCAACTTGTCATGACACCATTGGTGTGATCAAATAAGATGATTTTAAAAATTATCATCATGATGATTTTGTGACTAGTTAGTATCATCTTATTAGGATGAATATATTACGTTCATTATATATGGTGTCAGGATAAATAAACATTTTGAGCTTATATAGTTATAATAAAATGGTTAAATAATGTCAATAAATGATGATTGATGAAAGTATTATCTGTAATAACACTATTGGTTCTTGAGTACTATATTTTTAATACATGGGAGTATTTAATTCCCATGTGAATCGATGGGTACGAGTTTTCAATAGAGGATTGAATTTTCTGACTACTGAGAAGAATGTTTCAGTAAATGGAGTTCAGAAGAGACTTTTTTTATTTTAAAACATTCAACGGTGTGTTTTTGGAAGAGTTTTTAGTTCCATTTGGTATCTAGGAGTAGTGGGATTTTACAAGAGACAATTCAAAAAGTCAAGGATGTAGCCTCCAACTAGCTATAAGAGAGTTTTAGGATAGAAGGATTGGTGGAATATTGTGATCCACCAGCTGTCTAGTGGGAATTTCAATGAAAATAATTATAATAATTCTGATTATGTCACTAAAGGGTCAGTTAGTCTTCGTATCATATCGAACCAAACCCCCAATCCAAATAATAAAGGTCACATATTCTCATGCGGTGCACCAAATATATAAGAGAATTCTAACTAGTTCTAAGGGATTGTGTAGAACAGTGGGGAGGTTATACAGTTAGTATCATTCCATATTATAAATAAGAAATCATAAATAATATAATGGAAAACCACTATAAACATAAAGAATCCAAATGATGAAAAACATGTCAAATAAAAATAAGAACATACCAAGGTGAAAATCCAATCCCGTTTATATATAATCAATTAAAATGAAACATAAATAAATAGGGGGTCTAATAGAGTCCATCCTACACTGTTAATATATTAGTTATCCTATTTCTAACTGTCTACCATATGGCCTTTTCCCTTCATCAGATCTCTACTAAACTAATCTATATGTTCAGTGAAATTAACGAGTAGGTTGTCAGTACACGACTCATTAGAGAACTAATAATAGTTTATTGAATGATTTATTAAATTAAAATAGGTGTACTACATGATAATATTAAATTTGAAAATTAAAAGTAACATGAAATCCTAATATTAATAGTTATGCACTAACCAAGCCATCCAAAAATTGGAAATTGTACTTCCCTCAACTGCATTCTAGAAATATAAAAGGGATTTGTGAAAATATTGGACTTTTATAGTTGGAAATATACATGTCATTGAAAATAAATTAGGTATTGAGTGGAAATGAAACTCATAATCTATACGGTTTTGAGTTGAACTATAATTCTGAATCAACTAAAGAACTGGTTTCTCTATATTAAATAGAATCCTTCAGAAATTTAATTTCATACAACAACATGGATATCATGATCTTCCAGTCTAATCATTTCAAATGAAGTACATACCCTGTCTTAGGGATTACAATACCAAGGTAATCACTTGTCATGATTTCTTATAATAAATCCTCAATTGGGAAGGTGATACAAAATAGGGAATATGTTAATAACAAACATAACATGAAATAAAGAGATAAATAATAGTACAAAATACAATATTTTAATCATATCACACATGGAATGTATCTTTAATAATAATTAATTAGGAAAAAATATCATAATGGATCTAAATTTATACCCATAAACACCCACATGTGATCTCAATTCAACCATTTTGAATTCTACAAAAACATAAATTTTATCAAAGTTATATTACTAACAAAATTACCAATTAGTATCAAAATTTCTACATAAGCGTCATCGATTACAATAATTAAAATAATTTACTATGTGTGGATTGAAAGTATTATAGGTAACCAAAAATATGATGAAATCATTTTCAATGGACTTATAATCATATTTTTAAACACTTCAACAGTTTTGGTTACTCAAAGATTCTAAGAACCAAAGACAACTATTTTATCAAAAGGTAATTAAATATCACTTGTGATGATACGTTCTCTCATTTAGAGAATTTCAAAATATATTCCATTCTTGTTCTAGTTGATTAATCATAAAAACTAATCAATCCCTACCATTGATAAAATAAATCTATCCAAATTAATTTGATAAAAATTTTTTTAATCCATTATAATTATTCATTAATAATACAAATATTTATCCGTCAAAAACTTTCTAAATTTTCCTTGTTAATAAATAATCCTTTTAAAATTATATTATGATAATTTTAAAAAAATTATTCTTTTATACTCTGGTGGAATTATATTTTGATAATCATTATTAATTGTATTTAAATATATTTTGTAATTATACATTGTAAATAATAATAAGTTGTCCTTTTCATAATTCAATGTGGTTTTATTTTATAATTATATTTGGATGTGTTTATGGAATTATAAATTCATACTTCTTGAAAATTATTTTTTTATAAACACATAATATGTATCTTGTGATAAATTTTATTGATTATTAATTGAAAATTTTGATAATATTATCTTTTGGTAATTATTAATAATTATATTTTGATAATTTCTAATAATTTAACCTTCAATATTTTTTATATATTACCGATGATATTTTTATTGTAATTATCATGGTATAATATATCATCATTAATTTTATTTAAATTTAATATTTTTTTCTCATTTGAGAATATTTGGAAAATAAATATAATTAACTAGAAAATAAATTAAAATGAAACATAATAATCCCTTCTACATCGTTGTGTATAATTCCTAGTACGAAAGATGAATTTATTTTATTCATATATGTCGAAAGAAGATCATCGATGGAGGATTATACACTATGTGAGTGGTGATTTTGGGACTCTCAGAATTTATTTAATAAACAAAAAATAAGGAATGAAATGATTCAAATATTTGAAAAACCTATACATATACACCTTTTGACATTCAAAAAAGTAAATTTAATCCACTAATTCAATAAAATTAATGTGTAGTGTGTAATTTTAAATCATTAATGAACTCTTAATTTTAAAAAATCTAAAAATATCTTATTTGAAGGTTTCATAATTATAACTTATTAAAAAAATGGAGGTTGAGGTGTCAATTTTTAATTTAACACTTTCTGGCTATTTGGACTAACACACAACAATAAAAATGATATGTTATTCCTAGTGTAAAATCCTTATTCTGGAACTAATTATGGTATTTTATTTCCCATCTGAAACACCAAATAGAAAATATTTTATTCTTTTCAAAAATAGTGTGCATGTGATATACTATATTTTTTCATTATTTTATATCAATAATGACGATATGTTGTCTAGGAAATCCCATGCCAACTCTATGATTATCATCTATAATATTCCATAGAATAATTTAAAATTATTAAAATGGATTTTATACATAGGTGAAGAAACACATATAAAATAATTTATAATTTCATTTTAATTGATTAATTTAATTCAACACAAAATCACATAGAATTCAATAACAAACTAGGTTTAAAATATTATTTTCATAATTATGATATGAAAATTATTCCCCATTAAATATTTATCATCCCCTAGAATTTACTCATATATCATCGGTTAAACAACTCATACCACTGACTTCAATCATAGGACTCTCACTCCCACATCATATCAGGGATTCTTTTACGATGCCCTTGTATTCATACAATTTGTACCTTCTTCCCTTGAGATAATTTTTTTCTCTTGTCTCAATGATACACTATACACTCCTCATAAGATGAGTTAGGATCCTTCTCCTTGTCCTCACTTTCTATACATCATCAACATCATCCATGTACCTATGGATCTATGAAACATGAAGCAAGTTGTGAATAAATTTGATACAAATGCTATAATATAGATGATATTACACTATTCCAAACCATTTTTCGTTGACAAAAATTCACAAAAACTAATTATCTTGATATAATTTCATCCATGGACATTAGTTTCCAAACTGATGATTCAGTCCCAATGTAACATAAGATATTTTGTATAGACTCGACATGATTCATACACTTTCTGATCAGATGAACTTTCATTGAAGTCTCCTAAATGCGGCAAGGATCTATTAGGGATGCCTCACCGAACTCTATCTAGCACAACGGTGAACAGAACAAACTACTATATAGGGAATTAAAAGGATACATAAAAAAGTGGGTTTGTTCATAAGACCAAAATACATAATAGAGAACTCATACAGACCATTACTAATATGAAATGCTGAACGAGGTATGTGTGATGGTATGACACACACCTGATGATGGATCGATGTCATGTCTATCTTAGAGAATACATTTTATCCTCATATATTATAAAATAAATCATCTATTTTAGGATATGGATATCAGTTATTGATGGTAAGCTAGTTTATTCTTCTGTAATCCAATCATAGACATAAGGATCCATCTGCCTTATTAGTGAAAAGCATGCGTGTACCCTAAGAGGATGTAATGGGTCATATAAAAAATTTGGCCTCTAAATCCACTAACTCACTCTTGAGATATTGAATCTTGGATGGTTCCATTTTATTTGGAGGAATGAAGATTGGACCTACTCCCCAAAAAAGATCAATTTCAAAATCCACCTCTCTCTTAGGATGTATGCAAGAGAAATCACCAAAAAGGACATCCCAAAAATGGTACTCTATAGGAGGGAAATAATCTTTTAGTAAAACTTGATCCTGCATTCAGATATTTTCAATATTGGTGGTCACTGCAACAATAACATTATGCTCTATTCTAGCAGTACTATCCTAGACATCCCCTTCACACTTATTTAGATAACTACTCCCCTCTAGTGTTTTAAATGATTCCCAATGCCAATAAAAGACTAATAATGTGTGATTGTGAACCAACCAGTCCATGCAAAGTATGAAATTGAAGCCTATCATCTATAGAAAAAATAAGTTTGATATGAAAGGGTATAATTCTACCTCAATGGATCAGTCCCTACACTGGCGTATGACCTATTTTCATAACATTGATGATATATCTAGAGTCATTACACCATATTGATAGTATATCTCTAGTTTGAGATGTTCCTTGATATATAAAAATATAAAGGTGTTTCAATAACCATTATCAAATAAATAGGATTGTATGTAGAGGCAACCATATTAGTACCTTGTACTGTAGATAGTCCACCAGATTGATCATCAGGTACCGACTGTAGTTTATTCAACTTGCATGATCTGAAACCCTATAAAACATATAGACTACAAAAATCATAATGACTCTGCTGGAACTACTGGTGAACAGGTTTCTGGATACCATGGTTATGACCTCCACCTCGACCACGACTTCTGATGCTAAACTAAATCCCTACATGATTCGATGAAAAATAACTGGCTCTTAAACGTGGAGTTTGTGATGATAATTTTCAATTTGAAGCCAATGGAACAATCCTATAGTAAAGCTAATGATACCTCATACAGCTACAAGACCATCACTCTAGTGGGGTTTTATCATAATGTAGTTTAGAATTTATCCATCACCCACACTGATGAAACACATTAGAGATTTATAAATAGACAATCTTGTTTTCACAACCTTGACGAGAAACCGTGATGGAACACTTACTTCCACTGGAATAACTACTTTCCTGATTTATCACTAATCCTTTAATCCTAGTATTATTTTCATCCATTATTATACCCTTAATGATAAGATAATGGTTGATTATTTTAGGAAAAGTATACAGGTGAATGAAATTCATCTATGTATAGATGGCATGCATGATCCCATTCTCAAAACATCTAGCATGCGAAAGCCCATCACTGACTTGAAGTAGTGAAAAGAACAAAAACATAATGAAATGAGGTGAATACTCTATTATTGATATAAAACCCTTATTGAGGTTCATGAAATATTTTTATCTATCAACCCTCATCATATGAGGAAATAAATGATCATATATAGATGTTTGGTAATCAACAAATAACATTCTCTAATGACAATTGGCCTGGGTAGTCATATACCACCAAAACATGGCTAAATCCCGAAGAATGAATGTTGAAAGCATGACTCTTTAATATCGAGGTGTTTCTCAGTGATCAATGAGAGATATAGTGGATTCTATCCAAGACATAGCGGACTACAGACCACCATCCCATGAGGAAGTTGGATGACAGTGCTGTTGGAACTCAAGAGTGACATTAGCCATCAAAGGTACAAGACATGGAGAACTATGCATGTAATGCATCGGAAATATGAAACTATCACAAACATGGGAAACATTTCCCCGATGTGGTACAACAGGCAGTACATTGAGTGGAATTTCTGGAGGTAAGAGAGACGGCTCAGGCCCCACGATGTGTTGAATTTGACCATCACAACCCTCCTGGAATACGATAATAGGATTTCATGGAATCATTGGTCTACCATAGTCAAGAACACGCCTAAGAAATAGATTAGGCATAATGATTTCCCCGCTTGATGAAATTGAACATAAAAATACTCACTTTATAAGGCATACTACCCCAACTACAAACATAAACTAAAATGTATCAGTAATTTCTCAAGTATAAGTTCTATTTCATTTTAACTTTAAAGACAAGTTTCACTCCATTACCTTTTAATAAACATGAAAAGGTGGGATAAGAATGTTGAACGAATTCCTTTTTGGTGTCACGATTCCCATCATAATGGATAACCATTTTTGATGAATCTGTTCCAATTCCCCTATCACCAAAACATCACCGATTTATTCATATCGTAATGGATTTACTCTTTAAATTACTCACCACAACCAATGAGGGACCATACCAATATTGAATTGAGATAGGAAATCCCTCAATTTTAGACAAGAGAAATACAAGAATAAGCATACTATCACATCATCAATCAGCAGTCACATTCATATCAATAAATGAAAATCAGTTAAATGAACCTATATGGAATGGAAATACCCATGACATGTGAATTCTTGGTTCCCACAATGATTCATGTTACAATTATCCATTTCCTCATATCATCAGTACATGGATGAAAGAAAATCTTCCAATAGAGTAATAATCATAAACTCCACACAATTCATGCATTACACTAGTGTTAAAATAATGTCAATCGTAATTAGAAAAAGTAGGAAAAATTAAAATTTAGGCAACCTGGTTTTTACCCTAAACATGGGTTCATGATGAAAAATCACGTCTTATGACCAAGAAAAAAGTGTTCCTAATATCAAATACAGTGTCTCCAATTTTTTATGAATGAATAGAAACTCTATTGATATCCCATTGTGATATTTGAGACCAAGATGCCACCAAATGGGTTCCTTGAGCCTGGGGGGCTAGATGGCCTCAACCGCATCTCCCTAAATGCTAGAGGATTATGACTAGAAAAGAGGGACTACGATGTCTTCCTAGAGAGACTATGCCAACATTAACAATGTTTAGGGATGTGGTGGAATGTAAACATTAGTTAAATAGTGGAACTGATATATGTAAACAGAAGGTACGATCGAAAATGGAGACAACAATAACTATAACTGAAAGAACTGGAATAACATTCATCAATAGATGATGATAAGTCATGTACTAGAAAACTAGAAATCATGGATAAAGGACTGTATGAATAATAAATTCCACATTATTATAAAATAAATAAATGACTATCCCAAGAATCTCTAGACATGGTTTTATCATCTACTACCATGATCTATACTAAACAACAAGAATTCATGTGTTTGAAGCCATATGCTACACATTTTCATTACTTGAAACCATGTAATCCACATTTGGTATAGAAATACATATGGAGAGGGTTTGAGATAAATCATTGTGGGAAACCACAAATTATATCTATAACAGTTGGCCCATGTAATGGAAATGTTACATTGTGTAGGAATTCATATATAAGCTAATGTAGTACAGTGTACTAAATACCCAATTACATGCTTCAGCACTCGGCTAGCATCGAAACATGGAAAAATTTAATTATTTTAGAGATTAATAATTTATATTGATTGGTCACTTGATACATAGCCTTCAAAAACATCACCTTGTTATATTATATATATTTTAGGTTCCACGATGTAACAAGACAACATATAATGAAATTTCATAATGAAGTCCCAAGATAATAACCAAGGTGAAGTAGAACTTAATAGTCACCATCTTAGAAGTAACAGTAGCATGGTATGGGGTAAGTGTGTAAATCAAGGAGTATAGTCCATGGTAATACACAATTATGTGCCAAATTAGTCCAAGGTGGTCATCCAATGTAAAATGTGGCTATGCATAGATAGGTCCCTCTGGGCTGTAGTCATGGAACCTACTTGTTAGTTTTGTATCCAAGGAGCGTATTTGTGGCATATAGTAGTAATACGAAGGGATCATATAGTGTCATATTTGGGTATACAATAACTTACAAGGATCGAGATATATGTGGGACTTATCAATATAAAACTATATCTTTGAATAGGAATGGGGTTCCTGAGTAATCATGTCATTCTCCGTTTAGAACCTGAGATAAGATCAAATCAGGTAATTCAGATTTAATTAAGATGTCCTGTAATATTTCATTTGGTTAAATAATTTCCATTTATTAGTGTGATAAGGTCATCTATCATGAAATTGTTTTCTCAGGCCTTTCCTTTCATTAGTGTGATAAGGTCATGTAGAAATTGTACTTTTTATAAAGTCATATTTTATTAATAACACTATTTAGTTCAAGACATTCAATTCAGTAGCGTGAGAGGGAAAGTATCATGCATCCTTTATTAATTATATTTAAGGAAAAATTAATAGTTAAATTTCATTATGATACCTTCCATTAATGTTTTATGGGGTGAAACAGACGCACAACCTACAAATCATTCACATTTAACACGGTCAAGTAATATAGATAATATAGTTTCCACATTCCATTTCAAATTTTATAATCAACTGAAGAAAATTACATAGGTGTGTCAAGTGGTGATAATACATGGTAAATTCCATCATGAAATTTACAATATAAATCATGTCATTTAATATAGAAATTCTTAGCCTTAGTATGATCAAGCCAATGCTCACCCGAATGGTGGCTCAAATGGGTCAATTCAATAAACCAATATTTTGGCATAACATCCTACATTGGATGAATAGATTCAGGGGTATATCCAATAATACCAAATAATATATATGTAAAGGGAATAAACATATGATTCAATATATTATAAGCATCACATATAAATTATATAAATGGTACCCGATGAAATCAGTAGGACCCACACAATAATTTTAAAAATCAATGAATGTTAGGGATGATTTATAGACGACCCAAATTTGAAATATATGACTCTCCCCTCTAGTATTGGCAGTTCTTTTTTCTTCTATAATATTCTATATAAGAAAAAGGAAAAATTATCATACACTAATTACTTAGTTGAGAGAATAGAGAGGAGGAACGACTCAAGAGGACTATAGTACTTATCGTTGCACATACAACATGAGGAACATAATCTTATAGGATCCCAGATTAAGGATATAATTGAATACATATATTTGGCCTTCTAAAAGATCCAATATGAGATCCATTGAGGTTATCCTGCATAAACATAGTTTTGGGAAGAATATGGGATCTAATATATCAGTACTAGAAATTTTTTAAAATTACCAAGAAGATTATAATTTACACGGTTATTCCACATAGTTTGACATACATTGCACAAACTATATGAGATTTTACTCGTAAAAGGGTAAAATTTCATGGTTAGGATTCATGCTAATGCGCAAACCATGAAATGTGGGTTTGTCCAGATTTTTCAACCAGTATGGTTTTACCAACTGTGTGCCAAATATGTGCTAACCATACAACCTATCCAATTTTCCCAAAAAGATGGGTTTCATAATTCAAAGATGTCCTAGAAAGACCATAGACCTTTTCTAAATCATCATTTATAAATATTATTACCAATGTAATGATATATAAAGAAATTTAATGGATCCAGAGCTATGTTAAAAAAGGGTTCTTACAATATGCTTATTTTTTCACCAATGATAAATTAAAACTGTTCAATTATGTGAGAAATCCAATACCTTCAAAATAAATTATAGTTTTTAAGTTAAACATAGTTTTTTAATCATATAACATTATATTATCCATGATTCACTCTTTAACGTTTCATCCATTTTTCAATATCAATATATATACATTATATGAACCCTTGATATTTACCAAGATGGATGGTTGATAAATAACATTGGAATGGGTGGATTTAATCTATTCCATTATGATTTACAAATCATTACACTTAATATCGTATAATATTATGTCCTTATCAATCATCATTTTGGATAGGGTAACATGATCATTTTAACGAGGGAAAATTCCACGTTGTTTTCCTTCAATTTATAGTAACGTTTTGACATGTAATATTAATTCATTGACATTAATGATATTTTTTGTTGAATTTATAAATTCATATGTTTCAATGTATACTAAAATATACAATGATATATTTACATAAAATAAAATATTGTGGTAATAAAACTAATTTTTTATCGTAAAAATAACCACTACATTCTCCATATCATGAATCATGTAATATTTCCAACCAGTATTTATTTCGTGTGACATTTAAGTAATTCCATTATCATTTTCCATTAGGAATAAATCTAATTCCTTATTAAAAGGATCACTATATTTTAAAACATTTGTTAATTATATTATAATTTGATTACAATTGATGTTACCAACATCTTCATAATCTCCATGAATCATTCTTCATGTTGGTCTCTGTACATAAACTTCAATCCATCCTTTATCGACATTGATAATTGATTTTAAAATCAACATACATTTCACATGATGCATAAATCAAATCTATTTAAATAAATAAAATCAATGTTATTTATAACAGTTTTTTTTATAGCCCATTTTGTAATAACCTCTCTATTTTTGGGATCAACATATATAACTTTTTTTGATCACCTGACCATTCAATGAAACAATTTAGACTCAACAAACATACTAAAAAACATTTCATATATTTTTTATTTTTATATGGTCTTTAAAACATTACTTAGATGCTCTTCATGTTTATCCTTTATTATAGAATAAATATGAATATATTCTAATATACTTCCAACCATTTTGAACATAGTCACTAGGGAATCTATTTAGTGTATTGTAGATGATTTCATGTGATGTTGTTAATTTAAAATGAATGATTTGAAATTTATTGTGTCTATACCTAGTTGGTAATTGTAAAATGGGTATATCTTCTCTATTCACCTAATATTGATTGAATTCCAAAAAATATCCCCCTTATATAAGGATTATTCCTCTCTGAATTGATCAATAAAATCATTCATAATTGGTATCTGATAAAATTTTATATTTATTTTATTAATATCATGAATATTTATGAATAGATGTATTGATTCATCCTTATTATTAAATTTTTCAAGTTCAACCCATTGTTAATCACCTAGGAATACAATTACCTATTATATATATCCTCCTAATGATTCTATTACTATCCTTCCAACTAAATATGACCAATTTTTTAAATACTTTTTGATATGGACATAGAAAATGGTATGTGTACAATTGGAAAATCATCCGATTGTGGTGTGGGATGATCATATAGATCATATTGAAATAAATAAATATACACTAGTATGATTTCTATGTGATTTAATTTTATATAGTCTATGTAAATTTTATCCAAATGTACATAATTACTATATCTCGTTACAATAATTATAAAATTAAATTCTTAATAGATTAAATAATCATTATTTTAAAAACATGAAAATGATATTATTTGATATGTAAAATAAAATTTCATCATCTAGAATATTTAGATGACCTTAACCTATTGAGAACCGGTTCATTCATGTTATCACATCAGTATTTTGAAATGGAAGATGTTATATATTTATAAGATATATCATCACATAAATTTTGATAGGATACTATATGCATATCTTTAATGCAATTAATGAAGAACTAGGTTATTTAACTAATAATTAAATGTCAATAATTATAGTTTATTGACTACAATTCTAAAACATCTCTCATTATGTGAAAAAATGTGATAAATCAAAATAAAATAAAATATATGTTGATCTTGTGTGGAAAATATTTATACTATTCCCAATTTCAATTTAATAGACCAGGTTATTCTATGTGATATGATTGGTCCTTATTGGATTCATTGGTCTTTGTGGATGGTGATCAAAATATTCCATGTTGTGCCTTAGACAAGGGAATTGTTTTATGTAATGAAAAAATTCCATGAATTCATGGACATGATGTGTGGGTTTATTACTATATATGTCCTTATTCACATGCATTATGTTATTGATAAAATTAATTTTTCTAAAAATTGTGTGCTTGTTGACCAACCATAAATCATGAATATAATTTTATAGTTATATTCATAGAATTTCATGGTTCCCCTTCCAATACATTTGGCATTTAGGCTATTTAATTTTCATCCCAACGTGTTATTTTTATTTTCAATATCCAATAAATTTTATATTCAATTGCTTATAAAAAATTAAAATAATTTTGATATTCTATAAATTATTTTTTCACATTATTTGAACATAAATTAAATTCATAATAGATATCCAAGTTTCCAAAATCGTATTCTAATTGAAGACAATATTTTATACTGATAAAATAACATCTACTATTACATTTAATGTTAGTAATAAAAATCAAGTTATATCATTTGAGTCACCATATTATTTCCATAATTTTAATGACAGATTCATAAACTTTCTATTTAAAATATAGAAATTCTAATCCTATTTAAAGGATAATATTATTGAATTTCATTCCATAATAATATTTTATTAAAATCCTACAATCATACCAAGTCATCATATTACTTTTTAATTTTATCTTAAATGGTGGTCCAATATTAGTTTACCTCACCTTTAAAATGTTACAAAACTATGGAAAAACACAAATATTTTTCGATGTATAAAATGTATAATATATTTTCTATTTCAAGGATCAATTTCTAAATTATTAGTGGGTTAGAAGACCCCCTAAATGTGGGTGATCATTTATTTAGGAAATAATATCTATGTACTTCCTCCTTACATTGTGAATTTATGATATTAATTTGATTTTCATTACTGTCCATTTATATATTTAGTGTGATGAGAATTTTAGTGAAATTGTGCACTTCACATCCCTTATATTTTTGTTAATCATTTTGGGAATCAATTCTTATTCCGTCAATCACATTGTTTACATGGTTTATCCAATTAAAATACTTTTAATAAATTATATAATAATTAAATATGAGAATGCTAACATTGAAGGGAATAATATAAGGTAATATATTAATATTAAAGGAATAAATAAAAAAAGACAACTATAAACTATGTTATTTATTTATAGGCTTTAATATGAATTAACCATGGTCAATATCTTATTAGGTAAATTGAACATACTCTAAAATTGTTTTAAAATCCTTTATAATGTCTCTTAATGGTATTATAAATCAATCGAGTTATATCCCCCCTCATTGTTTAATTATAACTATGAATTTAGGCCCTCTTGTTTTTCACTAGGTGAATATAAAATTTATATACAACTAATCGTTTTCTAAATAATATTCCTTTGGTTTCTTTAGTCACAATATTGCATTAACAAAATTATTCCATTGAGCGGGTTTTATATCTAGGAATCCATATGATTTATATATTACTAAAAGTTCTAATGTTTTCCTATATTTTATATTATATCCACTTTTTCACTAATGTTCACTAGTTTTAATCTATAAAAATAAATAAACCCTTATTCAATACCATCTTTGATAACCCATGATATGAATGAATATATTTCACATAATTTTCATAATTTAATAATTTCATCTCAGAAGTAACATCACAATCCCATGAACAAATATTTTATTGTATTTGAATATACAAATTTGAATCCCCTTATTAAACATCAATATATTAACATCTCCTACAATCATTTTAATATTAAACATCCTTCTATTTATAATCAGGTAGATGATTCCATCTAATGACAGAAAACAAAAAGTGGGGAGAAAAATTCTTATTTATGAACGATTCAATATGGAGAAACATTTGATAAATTGTAATGCACACTCATAATAGATAACAAAAATGACATTATTTCACATTTCCAATCATGATATGAGATCTTTTTATAATAAATATTGCATAATTGAAGTGGAAAAATGTTGCATGGAATAGAAATATATCAAATTAATCAGAAAACAAGGAAAAAAACATAATTGGAATGTATAATAAAAATATTTAATCAAAATTGAATGATAAAACCCAATAATTCCAATTGATTAACTTATGAAAAACCTAATATTTTCTACACATTAGATGAGATAAATCCAATTTACGTGGACACATTATATTGTGAACAAAACCAATTAAGTTCACACATCATGTTTCTCACATACATGACATATTTTAAAGTTAAATTTAATTTAATTTCCATTTAAGCTTTGTTTTTGGGGTTTCTCAATCTTTTATCATGTAATGGGTGAGTTTTTGTGAGTTATGCCAAACCATGATCCAAATAACAAATTTAAAAATAAATATTTTTTCTTTTATATCTTTTTCATTTTTTTTAATATTTTTACCCATTCTAATTCCTAAATATTGTCCCCTGACATATTAAAACCACCAGTGTAGTTTAGAGCCTTTTAGAATTCCATAACCATGGTTTATATGAGTTTTTATTTAAGGGATTGGGCCCTCCCAAAATCCCAATTCTAATTTTAAAAATAAAATTTGATTAATTAATATAATATTCAATTTTATGACTTTTTCTATGATTCAAAACCTCACACTCGTCCATTGAACCCAGTCGCGCACCCAACCTCTCTCTCCCCTCTTTGGAGCTATTCTTCATCTCGATTGAGTGCTGAAAGTGTTAGGGTTTTTAAAATCTGTCAAATTGTTGGTGGTATGTTCTTTATATCATAACTATCTCAATTATTACTTTTCTTCCACCTTTCCAGTACCTAAATGACCTCATCATCTTTATCCAAACCTCCCTTGAATTTTTGACTATTTTAAATTTCAGGTACTGCTGTATTAGGGGTGATTCTTCAAGATCCCTCTAGTAAGTGAGTCTCTTCCATTCCACTTTGGAATTGCTGAGGGTTTTATTATATTTTCTTGGGGTATCATCCCTTTTCCTTGAAGTAACAAATGACCAGGAGGTACTTAGGGTTTAAACATCAGTTTTATTTGTCCAATTTTGTGGTTTTAGTTTTGTTCTAAGTCCTTCTTCGTGCGGTGGTTGTGCGACTTCATTTTCGCATGTTGAGTCCAGGGTTTTCATTTAATTGTTAGCTGATTACACTTTGTATGAAAACCATGTTACATTGATACTATGATTATTATATTTTAATGTTTAACCAATTGATATGGTGCTACAAAATTTGGTTTTAGTAGTGTTTGTAATTCAAGTGAATTTTAAGGTCATATTTCATGTGAAATTTGTGGTTTTTTTAATATAAATATTTATTGGTTGATTAAGGGATACATTTTAATTATTTAGCTGAACATATTGAACTGTATTAGGGCTGAAAATGATGTTTTAAATGTTATTATTATTTGGTTGTTTCTGCAAAATTGGTTTTTGGTGACGTTTGCTAAGAAAGTGGTTTTGAGTACAAATTTGGTGTTGAATTGGGTGCTTTATATGGGTATTATATGCGATGCTTATTGGGATTGTTTTATAAATCAAGTAATTATATTGAAGAAATATTTAGGGTATTTTGGATTCTGTTTTGGTAAATATGAGTATAAATATGGTGTTCAAGTGAGGTTTTGAAATATTTTTGGGTGGAAAACAAAGAAAGATTTGGAGAAGTTGTTTTATTGAAACTCTATGTTTTTTGTTGTGTGTTTTAAATAGTATAAAATGTGTGTAGATACTGTACTAATTGTATATGACCATTAGTGGTGTTTTATATAAAAATGGATATATGTATCATTCTGAAATTGTTTGATCACAAAGGGAGAAGGCCCGTTACCAAGGTGGGGTGAATGCGCACTAGTACTAGTACTGGACCGGATGAGTATTGTCCCTGTTTCACCAAGAATTTGGATAACAACAACTCTAACTAAACTCTGTGGATGATAATTAGGGACCACTAGGTTATCATTATGTTCTTTACAAGTTGATCGTTCATGAGAACAGATTTTACTATGGTTACATTGCACCGAGGTATGAGGTACATGGGGCCTGAGACTATCTAGTGCCTAGGGGTGTTCTCGATTTTGTTGCTCATTGTGTTTGTGGTATTTTCCCATGTATAGGGGTTTTTTTGGAAGTACATTAAAGTATATAACATTTCTATTTAAATGTGTGAACATTCAGAAAATTTTTTCTTAAAAAATGTTTCTAATTGATCATTGCATTTCATGGATTTAATCACCGCTTTTCTTGGCGTATTAAAACTGCTTTCTTTTTTTACATTGTATTGAAGGATCTACAGAATCATTGGGTGGTTTATTTTTGGCCTTATTATCACACCCTAAATACAACCCTTGGATGTAATTAGGCTTGGTTATGTTTGACTCAGGTATTGAAAAGGCTAAGGGTGATGGCAGTTCAGGGTGTTAGTCCACATCCTTGGGGTGAAGTTGTGGAGACAGCTTGGGGGTAATGACACCTTGTCATGTGGACTCCCTGGGGATGTTTTGTTGTTGTTTATTTGTGTATATGGACGTATTGTATTTTCATTTTAACTTTTGTATCTAGTTTTTTATTTTGGTATAATCCTTGTTGGTATGAATTTTTGAGATTCATTTTATCAAATATTATTGGTGTTTTATGTATATATATTCGAGTAAATCATTCCTGAACCAAGATAAATGATACATGGACACTCGTACGATCCAGTGAGGATAGGGAATTCCCTTCGAGCATTATCATGGGCTGGGTTTGGTGCCGGTTTTGGTGGCGACCAAATTCGGTTCGTGACAAAATGGTATCAGAGGATGTTCACTCTCTTTGGGTCATGATATTTGGGGAACAGTCGGGATAGTCTGGAGTTAGGATTTTCGAGACATGGAATTCTAGTTATGAGTGATGTGGCTGATCACCACACCTCAAGATGGGATTAATTTCACCAGGGGATGTCAGGATTTATATTAGTTCTTTTGATTTCTTAGATTGATAATGATTTCGGTAAATGAAAAGATAGTTGGGTTACTGGCCTCGGTGAGCTTACAAAATCTAGAAATCCATGTGGAGCTGGGGATATTTACCTAAAACACACTCCATGATCATGAAGTGATTTTAATATGTCTTCCAACCATATGTATACGTCACCCACTAAAACATGTTTCCTCTCACACTGTATTGTATTCTTTAGTTTTGAAATCTTGGATCTTTGGTTTTAAAGTGACTTGGTTTTAAGAAGCACATGGTGTTTGTGAAATTATAATCTAATAATGATTTAATGGTTGGATTTTTGAAAATGGTGAATTGATTTTTCATAATTGTATTATAATGTAAAATAGTGTGTTTTCACCTCTTTTGAAAGCATGAACTATATCAACATTGGTTTTGAAAATGTGTTTCCAATAGAGTTTTCTAAACTATTGAATAGTGTTTTAATGGGATGAGATGTTTTGAAATTTAGGTGTTTGAATTGAAAGTGAGTTTTCATTTAAATTATTGTTTCTTTCTGAAAATCTTGGTAAGATTTAATTTGGGTTTGATTTCATGGTTAGAGGTTTTGAGAAAAAGGAGGTATTGGTTGACTCTTTTGGTTTCGAAAAGTGGAAATAATTTTTTTAATCCATTGGTATTTCCATGATCCACCACTTGCATGGGGTTATATGGGATGATGTATGGTTAATGGCATAGATGGATGAGTTCTGGGATGGATATGAGGAGGGTGCCAATTATGGCACAAAAACATGTATGTGTAAGGCCCATGGGGTACCATTGGTGGATACGCTAACTACTAAATCGTTTATTTTCAAAATATGATTTTAAATGAGAAACTTTATGTATTTATGTCTAGTTTGGGATGGTGTGTATTTTTTTTAATGTTGATATTGTGGGATGTTTTGATTCCAACAACCCCTCCTATTTGTATTGTGTTTTGGGATTGTTTTTGGTCGGTAAGTTGTGTTGAAGGGCCAGTTAGTGGTCTCTTCTGAGAAATGTTTTGGGATTCTTTTACAGTGTTTCCTTTCATGTTTTTGGATCTAGTTTGGGGTATACATTGACTAATGGACCATCTTTGTTGGGTCCTTAGGTTTAATCACTAAAAAAGTTACACCCTATATGGTTTAGTGCACAACTAATGTGCTACCCAGATTGTTTCTCCATTCGTAGAACCTCCAGTTGATCAATATAAGGAATATTTTTTCTTGATATTTTTAGATTGAATCTACACCCTTACATTTCCTGGTTTTGTGTATCATATTGTAGTGGGAGAGTGATCATGGAAGGTTGAAAGATACCTTAACCTCTAAAGTTTCTTGATTTTCTGAAGGTGGAATTGGTCTGGGGTAGTTAGCATCGATGAGTTTCTAAATGGTGTCTAAGAGGTCCTCTCAGTCCATCATAGTCTCTTAGAAGAATGAGTTCACAAGAAAATACCAGTGTGGGAAATCTCGTCATGAGAAGATATTTTGGACACTTTCTAGAGTTCTTTGTTATTTGGGGATGTTTTATGAGTTCCCATTCCATGCATTATTTATATAAGTTCCAATGGTCATCTTCAGTGAAGCCTTATGATTTCATGCACTTGATTGACTTTAAAGGTGAATGTCGTGCTATCCTATGAGAGTCTATTTATGTTGGGAGAATTTATCCCTTGGAAAAACATCAAAATAGTTCATTTTAGAGGAATATGATTATATGTGTTATTTACTATTATAGTTTATCACTCGAAGAAAAAAGGCTTGATGTGAGTCAATTTTCTAAGCCCTTGTTTCTGTGAAATATCGAGTTAGGGTAAAGTGAGTTTGGAATGTGTTATGTCTTGGTAATCTTATCAGGTATTTCAGTATAGTTTTTGGTGGCACTGAAAGAAGAATTATCATTCAGGGGGGTTTACAAAGCATAACTGTGAGGTTGAAGATGCTTCAATCATTTGAGCTCCAGCCATTGGTCTCGAAGAGAAGCTAACTCGCAGTCCAAGGAAATCCCAAGGTTGTTTAATCCCATGGACAATGTCTTATCCTATGTATGAATTATAGTATGAGTATAAACCTCTAGTCTCATCATCTTTATTCCGTTGTTCCCAATTGGTGGAAATAAGTTAGGTCCTTGTACCCATGTCATCACCTAATGTCATTCCCTCCCCCTTTGGGTTCCATTGAGTCATTAGAGAATGGTGGGAAATTTGGATAGACATCATGTGGAAAAATTTTGTGTATGATTAGTAGTGATCATGTTCCAGGAATCCATGCGAAAAGGATGATCTGCACAGTTAGTGCATAATTTCCCAAACCGTGTGGACTGACCTTGTACCCTTCCCAAATCATTAAAAAAATCGGGTCTTTTTGTGTCATCCCATGCTGGTCCATTATGATGGTTGGTTATTATAGTGGGGAGACCCACTATGAATTTCATGTAAGCTCCTTCGCAGATTGTGAATGGAAATCTACCCTTTGTACTAGGGAGATCGTTCAGGCCAACCTTGTTAGTGTCATGATTCTGTCTCCAAAAATAATATACAGTACTGGAAAATAGGTCTCTACACACGGTTGTGCCAAAAACCATTGGTATAGTTTTCATTTAAGACCTATACCCATGGTTTTGGAGAAAAAAATGGGTATAGGGTATTTTCAGAAGACCTATACCAACGGTTCATCGAAACCGTGGGTATTAGGCTTTTTTTTGAAGACCTATACCCACGGTTCTCCAGAACCGTGGGTATTGCTTTCCCGCATTGTGGTTGGGAAATAAAATTAGGCGGGACACACAAAAAATTTGGCGGGAAGGCATTTATTCACATTTTTGATTAATATATTTACGTAAATATATATATATTACTTCAAAATTCTGTATCTTAGTTGGTAAAGAGTTCTCCACTACTGATGTTGGTCGCGAGTTTGAATTCCACCGTTCACATTTTTCGAAACGTGAATATTATTAATATATATACCTAGATGTATGTTTATTTACCAGTATAAAATGGTAGCTTGGGTGGTACTTTGTGGATATGTGGACGCTAGACTTTCTATATACCCAGGTTCGAATCTCATCGGTAGTGTTATTAGAATTTAAATACCACACTAATTCATATTAATATATATATGTAGATATATGTATATATACTAATTAAATATGATAGCTTGTTTGGTCTCTTGTCGGGGTGCGCCTGTGAGGCTACATGTGAGGTGCAGGTTCAATTCCCCCAGCACGCAAATTTTTTGAATTTAAATTCCCCACAGTTTTCAAACCGTGGGGTTTGTTGTGTGCCACGCTGGAACATGCGGTGTGCCACATTTAACTCCCATATACCCACGGTTCTCCCAAACCGTGGGTATAGGATGAGACCCCTATACCGACTCCATTCCAGCACATGGTTCCCAAAAACGTGTGTATAGGTTATACCCATGGATTTGGGAGTTGTACCCACGGTTTTTAACCATGGTTATCGGTTTTTTTCAGTAGTGATAGGTTGCTTCTTATGGCGGGGTGCCTATTTGTGACCCCGCATACCAGTAGCACAAATTTATACATCGTCTTAGCATAGTGGTAGGTAGTCTCATTCAGAAATATCTAGATACCCAAATATTCCTTGAGTAAACACTAGGATTGGAGATCTCCCAATGGTATAATTAATGTAAGTAAAGTGTTACCATGTTCAAAGTTGTTGATAATTTTGGTGAATTCCTTGAGTCTTGTCCGGATAGCGTTAGTGGAGTTTTATTTTGTCATAAATTATGAATGAAATAGATCATTTCGTGAATTTGGTGTATGTTTGGGTTGTGAGATTAATCATTCCATAATTGATCAGTAGAGGTGTTTTGGAAATTGGGGGTGAAGCTTGGTAAAGGAGTACATCTTGGTTTATCAGTTGAGTTTGGTTTTTGTATCTTTCCTTGTTGTAGGTTTCCAGGGATGGAAAGTTATCACGGTGAGGATAATTCTAATATACATGAATTATTTTAAAGTAAAATTTCATTCAATTTCCATTTATGCTTTGTTTTTGGGGTTTCTCAATCTTTTATGGTGGAATGGGCGAGTTTTCGTGAATTGTGCCAAACCGCGAGCTCAATTCCAGATTTAAAAATAAATTTTGATTCATTTATAACATTTTCATTTTTTAATATTTTTCACCCATTCAAATTCCTAATTGGTTTACCCTGATATATGAACACAACCATTATTTATTGGAGATTTTAGGAATCCATAACCAAGGTCTATATTTGTTTTTATTTAAGGGATTGGGCCTGCCCGAAAGCACAATTCCAGTTTTAAAAATATAAATTGATTAATTAATAACATATACAATTTTAAGTATTTTTAGGTGATTATAAACCTAGAACGTGTCCATTAAACCCAGTTGCGCATCCAAAATCTCTCTACCCTTTTTAGAACTCTGCTTCATCGCAGTAGAGTGCTGACATTGCAAGGGTTTCTAAAATCGGTCAGATTTGAGGAGGTAAGTTCATTTCATCATAACTCCCACAATTCTTAATATTTTTCCTCCATTATAGTTCTTTAGTGACCTCCTTATCCTTCTCCGAACCTCCATTGATGTTTTGACTATTTAAAATTTCAGATACTGTTGTATTAGGGGAGATTATTTAAGATCCCTCAAGTAAGTGAGTCTCTTCCATTCCTCTTTCAAATTGCTTAGGGTATCATTCTATTTGCTTGGGGTCTCTTACATTTTCCATGAAGTAATAAATATCCAGGAGGTAGAGTTTCTAACCTATGGTTTAGCTTTGTATTTTATTGGTCCAATTTTGTGGTTTTAGGTTTGTTCTAAGTCTCACTTGGTGCATTGGTGGTGTGACTTGATTTTCGCACGTTGATTCAAGTTTTTTCATTACATTGGTAGGTAATTCCACTTTTTATGAAATACTTGTGACAAATATACTATGTTTATTATATTTTAATTATAACCCATTGATTTGGTTCTGAAAAAATTGGTTTTAGTGCTGTTTGTAAGGAAAGTGAATTTTAAGGGCCAATTTCATGAGAAATTTGTGCTTTTTTATATAAATCATTTCTTGGTTGAATAAGGGATGCCTTTTAAATATTTAGTAGAACTTATAGAAATTTATTAGGGATGAAAAAGATGTTTTTAATGTTATTATTATTTGGTTGCTACTGTGAAATTGGTTTTGGGTGACGTTTGTTAAGAAAGTGGGTTTTGAGTACCAATTTGGTGTTGAATTGGGTGTTTTACATGGGTATTCTATGCGATGCATATTGGGATGGTTTTATATATCATTTAATGAGATTAAATAAATTTTTAGGGTGTTTTGGATTCTTTTTTGATAAAATTTATTTATGGATATGGTGTTCAAGTGGGGTTTTCAAAGAGTTTTGGGTGCAAAATAATGAAAGTTTAGGAGAAGTCATTTTATTGAAACTCAAAGTGTTTTCTTGTGTGTTTTAAATGGTATAAAATGTGTGTCTCTATTGTACTGATGGTATATTAACATTAGTTGTGTTTTATATGAATATTGATATATGTATAATTCTGAAATTTTTTGGGCACAATGTCGGAAGCCCGGGTACCTAGATGGGGTGGATTTGTACTAGTACAGCAAGTGAACCAGATGGGTTTTGTCCCTGTTTCACCTATCATTAATATAATGAAAACTCTAACTAAACTATGTGGATGATGATTTGGGACTAATATGTTATGGGTATGTTCCCTTATAGTGGTTCGTGCATGAGAATAGATTCTACTATGGTCACATTACACTGAGATATGATATACATGGGGCCCGAGACTATCTAGTGCCTAGGGGTGTTCCTGATTTTGTTTGTCATTGTGTTTTTGGTATTTTCCGATGTATTGGGGTGTTTTTGGAAGTAAATTACAGTAGATAACATATCTATTAAAATGTGTGAACATTATGAAAACATTATCTTGAACAATTATTTCAATTGAACGTTGCATTTCTTAGATTTTATCACTGCTTTTCTTTGCGTATTAAAACTACATTATTTTTCAAAATTAATTACATGTTATTTGGAGACAATTAGTGGTATTATATTGGTCTTAGGATCACATACTACTCACACTCCTTGGGTTTAAGTAGATTATTTTGGTTTGACTCAGGTAAAGAAAAGGTTAAGGGTGATGGCGGTTCAGGGTGTTAGTCCCCATCCTTGGGGTGGAGTTGTCGAGACGGTTGGGGGGGTGATGACCCCATGTCATGTGGAGTCCATGGGGATATTTTTTTTTGTTTCATTGTGTATTTGGACCTTTGGTATTTTATTTGAACATATGTATTCAATTATGTAATTTTGTATAAACCTTATTGGTAGGAATTTCTCAGATTCATTTTATCAAATATTTTTTCTGTTTTATGTACTCATATTTGGGTAAATCATTCCAAAATCATGTTAAATGATACCCAGGAACTTGTGCCAGCCATGGGGATAGGGAACACCCTTTCGGCCTTTTCACATGATAGTTTTGGTGACAGTTTTGGCGGTAATCAGATTTGGTTCGTGACAATGTTATTATCTCATGAGACATAAAACATTAACCAATTCATTATAGGGGTATATTGGACCCCAACCACCATAAAATGATATACTATATTTATGTGTTCCAGGTGAATAATTTAATTTATAATATCATTAAAACCATATTTAATGATTGTTGTTTTCAAATAATATAACGCAATATAATATCAATCATATCATAAAAATTACCAAAATTTAATCTGCCATAAGATGTAAATCATAAACATATTTATTGGAGGATAATTAACATCAATATATAAGTGATAAAAATTTTATAGTCATTAGATAAATATTAATTGGAATTATATATATTTTTTATCACAAATTCCAATGATATATTATTAAGGGGTGATTGGAAGAATTAACAATAAAATGTGACCGATTCCCAATTATATAAAGTTAAGTAAAATTAAAAATTAATTATATAAATGTGGAGTTGAAGATTAAAAATGGATTGTGAAAATAAAATCAATTTTAAATATTTCAAAATATTTTTAATGAAAACCATATCAATGAATGTGTAAAAAATATTATTTTTCAAATTACAGAATTAAATACATGAAAATAAAATCATATAAAATGTAATTTCATTTATAAATAATGATTAATTTTTATTAGAAATAATAATTATGAAACTAATGAGAAATAATTGTCAGAATGGATGCAGTTAATTCTCGAAAACATCATCAATCAAATGAATATGGACATAATGAATGTAAAATTTTATGTCGATAAAACGCAAATATTCAATATAAAATTACATTAATACTATATTAAATAATAAGTGATGGAAGATAGTAATCATATAAGAATATATTGATGGGAGAGAAATTATGAACCAGGATTTTGAAAATTTATGCGATGAAAACTTTATTATTATCAAAAAATTATATTATAGACTCCATGAAAGATAGAACAATAAATAAATCATGAAATACCATGATAAAATTGAGAACGATAATATATAATATAATGTATTATTTATATACACCAAATAAATATAATAGGTTCATATTACAAAATTATTCCCAAAGAAATAAATTTGCCATAAAAAACCATTAATTTTCAGTGCAGTTTATTTGAACAAAATATGAACTTATTCAAAATAAAATTAATTTAATGAAATATTTATTGAGCAATTTTTAAATATATTTTATTTTTTTAATTTTTTTTACATTATAATCTATTTATTAGGATGTAATATGCATTCTAACTACCCAAGTATGTTCATCTCAATCTTCCAGTGCTGTTTTAGATTTTTTGTAGTATTATAATTTATTTTGAAATGAAACCACAACTACAAGTGTGATATCAATGTTTTTTAATTTTATTATAGAGGAAGACATATTCCAGAATCTCTGTATGTGTTCTAAAATTTTAATGGTTTAGTTAAAATAATTTTTATTGTATAGATTTGTTTTCATTTAGGTGGTTTTTCTATCAAGTATGATCTATTTTTTTCTTTTAATGTTTGTATATACCTTGTAAAATATTAAATATTTTAAAATAAAAATTTTCTCATCATAGTAATCATTTTTTCTATATCCATCCATGATGATAGTAAAAATATTTAAATGTGTCTTCTGTGGAGGTTGTTTTCCAAATATAGTATATGAAAAACTTTATTTATTAAATGTTATATGATATACATTCTATTAAGATATAAAAAATAAAAATTCATATTATATTATTTTCATAATGTAAATTTTTTTTGTATTTATATAGGGGAGTTGAAATAAGGAAATATTAAAGGCTCTGGGTTAAGAACATTACCCATTCCCATGGATTTTTATTTCATAGACACCTCCATAATCCCCATTGATAATAATTTTAATGGGGTAATAACACATATTATGCGAGAATGATGATTTATGATACATATTTAATTAAATCAGTTTAGAGAAAATGTTTAATTTTGTGTTAAGATATTTGGGTGTTTAATGGTTCATTTTTTAATTGAGGGGGTGAAATATTTTTAAATTCTAACAACATTATATTAGTGGAATGAAACTTATAATGGGACATGGATCTAATGTGCCACATAACAAGAAAGTATTGAGAATTTGTTGATCCACCACTCATCTGCACAAATATCTAATAAGGTTTAAGGTACATTATTAATATTTCCCTTAGCTTAACATGAGACCATAAGTTACAAATCAATGTTAACTCTGTTTTATCATTCCTATCTTTTTTATAACTAAAAATACAATTCCCCTGGTTAAATAAGTTGTATACACTGATATGAAATATTAATATAAAACACTAAAATAATTTTCTAAAATTGATAAAAATTATTCTAATATAATAATTTATAACATAGAAAAATAGATTTATAAAAAATATGACATGATGCCCAAATTGTAAAACATGGTATTCAAAAACAGATACAATTTTACTTATTAATATAATATTCGTTTAAAAAATTCATATATTTTTATTACATGTTTTTATTATGAGGACATCATAAATGTTAATTTATTTTTAATGAAAACTATATTCTCAACTATTATTAAAAAATCATTTTAAAAATCTGAAAAAATTGATATAATATAATAAGTGTAAGATATGGTAGAAAATGATGTTCGTATATATAAATTTATATTCAAGAATAGTATAATTTATATTTTTAATGGAAACAAAAGTATAATTTCAACTATCATTATTATAGAATGGATTTTGTTAAAATATTAAATATTATTCTTCTTATTTTATACTAATTAAAATTTATAATATTATAAATAAATTATTTATATAAAAATACATTTAATCATAATTTAACCCTAATATACTTGGTTTTGTAAAAAAAAATTATAGTTTAATTAAAATATAATTTTTTTGATAATAAAATAATAAAATAATAATAATAATAATAATAATAATAATTAACAAAACCCATAAGGGATCACCCCTTACCCCATGCGGTCCTTTTTTATAGAATATATTTTTACTCATAATTTGATATTGATTGATATATACATACTCTAATCGAATTTTATAATTGTATTAGTATTAAAAATAACCAATATTTATCATTAAATGTTTAATGTAAAATTTATATAAAACATGTGATATATAAATAATTTATTACATGGATAATTTGATGATTTTATCATTATAACATCAGAATAAATTATAAATAAATATCATTAGGTATGTTTGTTTATATGATATAAAATAAGAGTTTTTAGATGTGGATTTTCATCTAGAATGGATATTTTAGTGTTTTATATGAGAATTATTTTCTCCCACACGTGATTTCTCACAATCCCTGTTTTTTACATTTTTTATTAGGAATTTTCTATGCCAAACTCATTATATTATACATTCATTAAAATCTAATACAAATGAGATTCTTAAAGAACACATAAACTAACTAATTACATTGAATCTCTTTTAAATATATATTTTATAATGAATTTTATTATTTTATACCAACTAATTTAGGGACTACATTAAAATAAACAAATTTAACACTAATAATTTTTTCATAATAAATTTTATCGTGGATTATTTTATTTCATTATTTATTTTTAACCATGTTGTTCTATGAAATATTTATATAAAGTGGAAGATATATATTAATATTTTTCAATTTTACAATTCCATTTTCTCTCCATATATATTCTACTAGGAAGATGATAGAATACTAGGAAATGTTCCCCTAATAAAATCTATTTACATTATTTCACATCACACTTTGGGACCTAAATATTCATTGGTGGAAGGTTTTTATCTTATCTAATATATTTCTTCCATTAGTTAGTATATTCATCATCCCATCCACCATAGGTGATTCAACCATTGAAAACTGATTCCTATGGATATTATTGGATATAAACTATTTATATTGATACGATATGTTCATTGATCGCTTCAATTCATTCTCTATCATCCATTTCATGGTAGAACTAGATATAATATCATGAATATTTATTATGGATATTGTGTAATATATGAAATATTTTTAATTCCTCTCTATCTTAATATTCATGGGATTAGGAAATATGAATAATTTAAATATTAGAGTCTTGCTTTCTATTTTTGTAATTACAAAATTTTGTGTCCTAAATCCCCCAATACCCTTTTTTATGGTGTTTAATTGATGTAACTTGGGTATACCTCTAATATTTTCCCTCCAACCAAACAAATACAAATATATTAGGACATGTTTCCCATATTACTCTCATAACAATATGGACTAGGAACTGTGATGGTTTGGGGTGGAAATAATAAAAATAAAATCATTTTTTAACTAAAAAAGTTATATAGTTTTTATGGGTAACAATAATGATTTATTCTATTCTTTGATATTCAAAACATGTTGAACACCCCATTTCTAATAAATTATATATATTAATTGTAATTTTAAAATATTTAAATTTATTCTCCTTTTTAAATATTATGTTACAAGTGTTTGAGAATAATTTAATTTTTTTATAATATCCATCCTCAATTATAATAATTTATAATCTTCAATTATTCATTTCCCAATCATTTTCATAGTAATCCAAATAATTTACTTTGTTAAAACCATTTAAATGTTAGAATATATAAAAATGTAGTTATAGAAAATATAAATATCTATGAAATCTATGATATATATGATATTAAAGGGAATTAGATATAATATTAACCAAAAACTATTATGTATTGAGATAAAAATTCATAGATATTTTATACCCATTACCCATCACTCAAAGGGATGATCTAAAAAACTATGCCAAGTTCGTATACCAGATTACATTTCTCACAATTGGAAAACCCCCCAATTCTTTGAAGATATTAGATATATAAATATATATGAAAATATTAACATATATCCCTTAGTGAATATATATATATATATATACATTCATGTTGTATTTTCATTTACGTGAATTGGATCACTAAGGTGGGAGGGGGTGGAGCCAAGGAATTTTTCCTCATTCGGAGGTGGGGTTTAATGTTTATACGTATGTATGATTCCTATCCTCTTAATTTTCTTTAATTATAACAAAAATAAATTTTAATAATTTATTTTTTATTCCATGACAATTTTTTATTATATAATTGTATTGTTGATGGAAGACACTCTAGGTTATGAATTGTTGCTAACGGTGGGAAGAAAAAAACTAATATATTATCATACTGATGAACTATATGGGCCACCTTTAGGACAAGTGTATAACAATTTTTATTTATAATATGTAAAGGGATTGAACCATACCACTTCATAATTTTGGAATCATAGATTATGAAGTAAATGTAATAATTTTGTTGGATTTTTTACTATAGGGATGAGCTAGGTGCACATGAATTTTCTCTGATTTCATTTTAGAGGGGATTCAATCCTAGGATCACATTTTTTGAATCATTTTATTCTCTTATATTACACACATAAGTATATATGGTTTGTTTTCGAATAATCCATAATTTTTTATATCATTTTTAACCTTAAGAATTTGTTTTGCAAAATTTTGAATAGTCATTTTATGATTCCCATTTCATATGGGGAATAATATCATACTCACATACACTAAATGTTAATTCTATTAAATTTATTTTGGTCTCTAATATCCATCATCCCACATGTCGTCACACACCCCAGTTAATTATTATTCAATCTTATGTGGGATTTATTCCTCCTTAATGTATAAACCATAACATATTACATATAAACCATCCTCTAGATATTGATATGTGTTCAAAATATGTTTGGATGATGTGGATTTTTTAGATATAAAATATTTATGTCAATGTTAAAAAATTATTTGTATTATATCCCAAATATAGATATTTTTATGTAAATTTATATTAGATCAGATAGTAAAAGTATATAATCTCATGAAGTAATCCCTAAATATCATTGACCAGAATATTTTTGGAGGATGGGGAAGATTCTTAGTATAGTCCAATATGTAATTATTATTTCCTCCATATATTTTTTAATTAATATTGATTAATCATGTATCATTTTAGATATATATAGGTTAAAATATGTTGTATATCATGTCATGCTATTTTTGGTCCATGTTTATTATATTATTTGTGGAACCATTTAATGACCTGTATTGACAGAAAAAGAATTGAAAAATAAAACGAGTTTCAAAATAAATTTCTTATATAAGATTAAGTCAATATATGTTACAAACTGATTCTATTGATTTATATTATCTTTATATTTTAATAATAGGTATTTTGTTTTTTTTTATATCTAAAATATATCATTATTTATTTTTAAATTAATTGAAAAATGTAAATAATATTAAAATTGTTTGTAAAATGTGTTTATAATAGATAATAGTATTGGAAAATTAATTATATAGAAATATTTTTTGAGATATATCTATCATAAATAGTGTAGATAATGTATTAGGTTTGTCTCTTTTAGAAATAGTGAATTGATTGTTCTATCCAATACATTAAATCGAATGCATTATAAATGAACATATATAATATAGTAGGAAGGGATAATTGATTTTTTTCTATTTGATATGTCTCATATAAACCCATATATCAGCATCACTATTTTTCAAATGCTTCATCCAGGGATTCAGAGAACATTAATATGGATATAAAGAAATCTTATATCATGATAAATTTATTTTCCCCTATCTGAAAAACTTATTTTTGTGGAATATTAACATAGGATTCCAATGACTTGTTATTGACACTCCAATTTCTTTTACATGGATGAAAAGGAAACAAAGAAAAATACGCTAAGAATTGGTAGATAACATTGAAAAATAATACAAATGATCATAAGGCCCTGAATGAATAGTTCTCCCGTGGTATCCCAAGCACTTTCAGTGCGCAAGGACTCTGTGCGAACAATATGCGCACGATCTACTCGTGCAACCACCTTTTGTGTGACATACATGCATGAACTCATTCCATCACTCATGGTCCCATATTTTTATGTAAATATACCTCAAGGTTTTTCATATGAGTAGAATAATTTTCCCAAAGTCCAATTGTTACTTTGGTCACCCTAGCCCTTCTCACTAGTCCTCCAAAAGCATCAAGATAGTTCTCTAACACCTGAATAAGAGTGAATTAATGTGGAATATAAGAATATATGCACTCATAAATATTCAAATAAACAATAAATACACATGAAATTTTACCAACCAATCATCAATGAAGGCTAGTGTGGGGTACACATCCTTAACTTGAGACTTGTGAGACATTCTAATGGGAACACCTATTGATACCCTTGAATGATTGAGCAAGGTCTCACCCAAGTGTAGTGACCTAAATGGAACTTCTTCCATGGTGTTACTTTTTCTCATAGTTCTACCCACATGGAGTACCCCATGTGTGATCTTCATTGGTCCACTATACCTTCTAGCATGCCAGATCCACTCATTAGGTTAACATTAAAGCCATTCATGGTTGTCCCTCTACACTATGGAACCAATTGTATTAGAAGAATCAAAACAATCCTACAATAAGGCATCCTGAATTGAAAACTCATGGGGGAAGACACACAAGTGTGTCTCCCTTTCTGAGTTTTATTTTTACTATCATAGGATTACCTAACATGTCATACTATAGAATTAGTATTTTTAGGGAGTCAGTAGATTTTGATACCTGTGTCCATGAGGACCCTTACAATACAGAAAGTGTAGAGATATTCCATGTAAAATGAATTGGGGTTTTTAATATTTCCATTCATTCTCATCTATAAGGAATGGAATTTTTGGTTCCATATAGGGTGAGTTTGGATCAGACATGCTTTTACATTCAATAGAGAATGAGATCCTCATCTAGTTATGGAACCAATTTTAAGGTAGACATAGTAGTGTAAGCTCTTTGCCTTTCCCTTGGGATATTGAAATCAATCTCAACTCCACCTCAATGTCCTTCACTGTTATTCATTCATTTCGTAGGGTTCATCTCCAATGTAATTTAATGATAGGTGAATGTTGTAGCCACAAACTTTTCCATCGTAGCCACGACCTCATCCACACATGAAAGAGGAAAAATGTGTGGTTTAAAGAATATTATGTTTCCTATTTAATTTCACACAGAGCATGAATCATTTTGGAAAAAATTTTAGTATTGATCACAACATCCACAAAAGTCACCTAAAAGAATGAACTGCAAGAACAACAATTCCTACCATAACTTTGATACGTAGGACACCTATCTAACACCAGAGTAGAAGAAACATTCTCATCAGTGGTTTTTACTTACCATAACCATATCAATGGGACTCTTACATTGGATTGAGACCAAGATAAACCTCCAAATCACTATGTTTTAATATATCACTTATAGAATTTATCATTGGGAATCCTACATAGGAATAAACCCAAGATAATACTCTAAAATGGCTATACTACCCTTCACAACATACTGAACTATGTGACCTTTGATTCATGTACAAATAGAATATATTGGAAGACTCTATAATGTACAAAGATCCAATACTATACAAACCTTATTCTTCTATTTCATATCCCCAATGGGGTCATATTCAACATGGAAACTCATATCCCATCAATGTTACATGGGATATTTTGACATTAGTCATACACTAAATATTAACTAGGAACATTCCTCCTATAATTCCTTGCTCATGGAATTAAAATGATAATTGGGTCATCATTAAATATCCATAAAAGGAATGATGTTCCCCATTAAGCAGCACTAAACTATGTGTGTTCTGATTCATTTAAAAAAGATACATTGGAAACCAATTTATTGGATTAATCCCAACATTATGGAAAATAAACTCCTTCGATGAAAATAAATTCCATAGTGAAATTCATCCACTTGGAGGGAAATTAATTATATATTGACATTCATCTACCTATATGAAAATAAATTCCATAGATACCTTCATCTAACTGAATAACGATAATTTATAGAATTCACCAATATGTGGTTAGAAATATAGAATCATCTTAACAACGTCAAATAATCTATATGTAGTATACAAGAGGATGCCATTGATGTATAACCTTAGTTAAATAGAGATAAATCCATCAATAATGAACCTTATTTACATACAGATGATTCTAAATTACATATATGTTAATAATTTATTTCTAATTTGTGATGACCCACATCATTCTTGATAATTAATGAAGGATTCACGAACATGTATTAAATCAGTAAGATTATCCCAGAGTAGGAATAATTTACACTAATTTTTTTGTAATGATCCCAATATCTCATCCTCACGACTATTCAAGTTGTTACACATCGTATTTCGAAAAACCAAATGAGCTTCTTCCTTTGGAAATAAGGTCCTGATAGATACATAACCAATATGTCTTTATAGTTCTATGAATAAACCTATTAGAAACTGTTCAGAAAGAAAAAACATTTTTGGGTTGAACCTATATTGAATTAATAAAAATATGAAATATTATTAACAATATAAAATGGATATAATTACTATTCCTCATAGGAACACTAGGTTCCCCAAAACTAGTATACGTATTTTAATCAGAAATAAAAAATGATGAACCCAACTTGAATCCTGAACCAAGATGATATTGTCCCCTACCTTTTAGGAATCTCCCATACTCGAAGGAAATGAGGGTCAGACATAGAAATCCATCATGAATGTGTTCAATAATGTGCGATGAAGCTTTTAGAGAATTCATTATTTGTGTTTTCCATACATACATGCACTTACTTCCAAGAACTCGATTTGATCAAAGGTAATCATTCATGTATTCACGAACAAATTCTCATGCCCTTATTTAGGCTGTATCATTGTCTGCATAAAAGCTGTCATCACCAAATTAGTGTCCTTAAAACTAGGTCTCAAACAAACTATTCTTAATGTACGCATAAAATGGTATGATCCCAACCTAGAGGATTCATGGTTGGCCCTTAAGATAAACGAAAATAACCCCCCTTTTATTAATGAAGAATAGTTATCGAGATGAAGTTGATGTTGATCGCCATATTCATCCATTTTAAGAGCTTGTCCCTAGAATGAATTAACCATTCCCTCCCACATTTCAGGGTACGAGATCAATATGACATATACGGCCTCATCCAAGACACATATTGGCCCTACTCAAGGTATCGTACTTTATATTCCCACCACAAATGCTGAATGAAACTTAACCCTCTACTTGTTGAGGGTTTTTCCTTCAATTATCCTATAAAGGTCCCTTGGAACCAAGCATTCTAGATCACCAAAATGGGATCAAAGATTGAAAATATAATGTAGGTTCAAACCTTTTACCACTATAGAGAGGAACACCAGCCCCTATTGGTGGAAAATATTGAACGAGAAGGTATATCTTTTCTCAATCATATGGCAAGATAATATACTCGTCTAGAGGCATTCAAAGTAGCCCCCCAACCAAATATGGTGAAAACATGTAAGAAGGATCATAACACTGCATGTACCCACCATGGTTTCCAAGAGACTCAGTTGGAAGAACTAAATGAAGTCTTCTGACCATATTTGCAAGCAAACAGTTGGCAGGCACACAGACCAGCCAACATTTATCCACCCATCCAATATCCTTATTTGGCTTGATGAAGATAATTTAGTCAAAATTTCAGAGTGATATGTTTCTGGAAGAATCAAATCTTTATCTCTACACACTAGTACTATCAGTATCCATTGATAGGAAATGGAGGAAAGGATAATGAACATACACCAATTCCTGATATGAAATAATATTATATCTGTATTCCTATCAATGAAGTCATAAATAATATCACATCAATGGTAAAATAAAAGATTAAAATTCATGACCACATCTTACAGAAATTCCAAGATATAATTATGGAGATTATAGTAGTGCCCGAGGCACAAACACATAACTATATCCCCAAAATTAGGGTGGATTATTAGAATAAAAACCTAGAGTAGACATGCACATTTCCTCCCATATTAGAGGGTCATGGCGAAGAATCCCCCTTAATATAAAAATAGTCGGACCGAGAACATACACCCACTACATTTGGAGGTGATTGGATTATTACAATGGCCATTCCAAGGCAGAAAAAATCACATTCCAATGATAAACACTTCTTCTAGAAATTGGCCCCAATCACTAATGAGAAGGAATATAAGAAGAAGTCTCATCAACTACCATTTGTAAATAATGGGATGATATACAATCAATTTTCTCATGTTATATGAGTTCTTGAAACCCTGATCTATATATCTATTGCATCTCAAGATTCCACCCTACCATTACCAAATTAAGGGATAAGTAGCTGTAATTTTAAAGGTCATCATCAGACAATTCACCATGAAGAATTTATTAATGGAAAAACATTAATCAATCTCAAGATACTATCTCTTGATGAGAGACACAGAATACCTCCATGCGGGAAAAAATACCAAGGAGTTATATAATATACCCTTTTTTTTAATCCACCATGGTTGTCTATTAGATAATGGTATTCACTATGAACATTCTGTTGGGAGTAGTGACTCAAATTTTCAAAATAATTATCCAATTGATAATTGAATGATTAGAAATCATTCTTATCATGATGTGAATTAAAATACACGGATAGTCGTATCTAATTCTTTGTCATTGAATGGTGAAATACTTTCTCAACTAAAAAATATCCTAAGGTGATTGTCATTCCCCATCCACCCACGTTCCATGTTTCTTCTAATATAGCAGAGGGAATCCCAACCAATCAATTTTTTGGTAAAAAAATTTGGAAATGTACACTCTTTTTAAACCAGGTGAATTAAACTCATATGAATAATGAAGAAGATATACTAAACATGAGGAAACATTTATCTAAATACGACATACCGATCTTGTTTTAGCCTTTATATTCCACTACAATACAAATATCTAGAGTTATGGTGGAATATTATAAGAATGAAAACCTCCCCATCATATGGAAATATATTCATCTCATAATAGAAAGGGCATTAAAATTTGATGATTATCAATCTCAGGTCAAGGTAATAGATGGGTTGTAGTGCCAAATTGTTGTGCCATATTTCCTGGCTACCCGACATCCATAGATTGTGAAGCAGCAAGAGCCCTTCAATATTCTTGCCTTAATGAATTAATGAGGTTGATTAATTTTATTGTAGACTCCCCACATATTTTTAAAATCAGGGGGTGTAGTGTACCTGGAGCATTGCATTTAATTATTATCCTAAGCTAAAAAAGCATACCATAGGTGGTATCAAGAAACTCCATTTCCCCACTTTGGCTACAAAAAATGGAATATGTAAATGATTGATGATATGGTATACAAGAATAGGACTTGTCCAAAATTCACCAAGATTAGTCCAGAATGGAGCATAATATTGAGATAATATTGAATCATGCATTTGAGAACATCAAGCCAACATTCCAAATAGAAGATGTCGGCTGTTTGATTGACAAACTGTTAGAAATATAAAAATGGACTTCTGAATTGAGATTTGATGTTATTGTCGAATAATCAACCAAACCCACATTTGGATTTGAATATATAAAACTAGAAGTGAAGTTGTCGTTATATGATCCACAATATATTCAGACCAATTATTGTCAACACAGATTGCGTTTTTTAACCCATACCTCAGGATCATTCAACATTCCCAAAAGTTTTTTTACTATAGAATAGTAATATCCTTAACCCTAAGAGATATGGGATTTTTCACATCATGAATCACCTTCTAAAATAGAATTAGTCAACTATTGATTATGGAAAATTCCATAGAGCAAATACTATCAATTCTTCACGTACCATAATTTGTTGTAATCATTTTGAACATTCATGATTAAACACTTTGGGAATCCCATTGGGTCCCTACCCATCAAATAGATCATAGGGAACCATTAAAGAAGAGGACAAGGTCTTATGGAGGGTGTAGATGAAGAAGATAATGCAGATATACCTATAGAATTCCTAGTATGTACTATGAATCTGTTAATGTCATCAACACCAACATTGAAGACCATCTAAACCAGAAGAATTATTCTGATTATTCTAATTAAAGAAGTTCATGTTATTGAGATGGTCGACACTAAATAAGATTCATGAGGTGTGCATAATAGAATCCATAAACTCAAAAAATATTCGAATAGACCCACAAATAATCACCCATTACCTCATCGAATTGAAAATAATATGGGAAATTGTAAAGGTCGTACCATCTCTTGATTTTACTCAGAGAAGGAAAATCCATTTCTCCAGAGGACATATTTTCTCTTCATAAAGGGTCAATGAGATAGTTTATTGGACTCAATGTGGAGTTACTCAGATGTATCCTTCCAATGAGACATGTTTCATAGGATGACCCTCAACTCGCACTTCAAATTAGTGCACCAAATCAAAGTGTGTTTTTTCAGAACAATTGAAGTAGGTATGAAATATCCTCTAAATGATTGATATAAAAAACCAATATATTTGGATCCTGAAATAGAATATCTATAATTACCACTATTGGGTTCATATATAGATTTTTATCTAGCACATTCATACCAGCCTGACCCTATTGGTTACCCAATGATGATACCATCAGTGCCGCCACCAATTGTCCTTCCAGTTTTCACAATCATTCTTGCTCTAGCCATTATACCTATTCGGGTGCCATCAGAGCTAGATATTCCTAAAATTTATATGAACACCATTGTGTCATTAATAACTCTATTTTAATCCATGGAAGGACAATATGTGCATGTAAAACCATATAATAAGACTTAACTGGAATAGATGAATCATTCCTGTCTTCCACAAAACGCTAGAAAAATGAAACATCTGAATTTTAATGAATATGGGGATCCTTATTAGAATTTTATGTATTCCTTATCTCATAGTGATCCCATGATTGGGACCATTAAGAAACAAGATGTAGTGAAACTCAAATTAATCAAAAAATAACTATAGGTTCTATCAATTTTATGGTACGTGAGTATGCAATACTAATATATCACTAGATGGTAATATCTCTATCATATGTTCATGTTATTTTTTAGCTCACTTTTACAGAAGGAAATGATATTTTATCTAGCACGTTGCAAACAAATGAATAAAGAAAGATAATTAGGAATCCGTTCTTAGTGGAAAGGATTAACACACTTCTTGAACCATCTACGCCCTAAAAATGTTTTTTCCCTATCTATGTAGAAAAAATCAATGAAGAGTTTCATATAACATTGATCCCTATAAAATACATAAGTGGGTTAAATGATATGGATACTATTTATCAATAGCTATAAATCAATATCATAGATACCAAAGCCATGTCCTATGTAATTCCATCAACTTAGGGAAAGGGAACAAGAAAAGTTGAGACCACTGTAGTTACCAATAAGTCGGAACTTATTCCCACTACTACCACATGGAATGAAAAGTACTATAGGGATCCACCTCTTGAGAATCAATTTAAATGACTGCCTCGTAAATATGATCAAATAGATCAGAGGTGGAAACAATTTGAGGAGAAGAAAAAATAGCTCTATTATTATTGAAATGGCTAAGCCGCAAGTTACAGAATCTCATCTTTGGAAAACAACTTACTCGAGTCGAAAAAACCCAAGAATCCTACCAAATAAGTGTATAGGAATCTCCATAACAATTTCTCCTTTAATTAAATGTTGGAGCATCAAATATAGTATAGTTTGGTTTTCAAGGGCATCCTAAAGAATATGGTGTATTCTAGTAATGTGAAACTGAAAAATTCACCAACAAAGGTGGCATATATTTCTGTTTCCAATCCAAAGGGTGGAGTTAATGGTAATATTTAAAAAGAAACAATGATTAAAAGGTTATAAATTGGATGGTCTTAAAAAACATCAACCAAACTCATTCTATTTTACAAACATATTTTAAATATTAGAATGTTCCACCTTCCACATCCGATATAGAAAAGATAGCTTCATCAAAATACCATTACACTAAATTCCCATTCTCAGAGAAGAGATATTGCATAAAGGATAAGAAAAAATCATAAAAATATGATATCATGTCAAATGTAATTTATTTCTTTACCATAGTATATTTCAAGCTGACCATAATAAAAGCATGGGTAGTGCCCCACCAAATAGTATAATAAGATTCACCCCCAAGCCGAATCTTCATCAAATAAGGAGTTTATAGTAAGTTCAGTTAATGTTATCAAATTAATTTATCCCATCTCAAATGATGATTTTATTTATGAACATTATTTACATACACATGAATGGGGAGTTAGGGGAAGAGATCATCCGGGTTAAAGAAATAGTGGGAAACATTTTCATGCTAGGATCCACAACTTCAACCAAACCCATGATCAATCCTTTTATGTAGTAAAAACCCATGGGAAATATATCGTGTAAGATCAGAATAAACAAGGTTATTATTCATCCAAATAAGATAGGTTCTTCCCTAGCATGATTATAATGGAAGACCGGAGCGAGGATGTGCGATAGGTTCCTCCACACATGACAAGTTCCTCCAAACATGTCTTAATTTAATTAGAAGAGTTTTTTTCGACCAAAAAGAATCCTTAGGTTAATTTTGGGTCGATTTGAAGCCACTTGGATGACATTAATACAATTATAATATTATAATTCAATAGAAGCCAATTTTGTTATACTTTTTTTAAATAAGTGAAACATTTTAAATATGTGGTTATATAAGATATATTTTCTACTATAAATAATATTTTGAAATATAAAATATTTCTGTACATCTTGATGATTAATTTATAATTTTTAGAAAATAAATAATTTAAATGAATACAGACACAACGATGAAATAGTAATTTATTTATTAAATAAATAATCTACTAAATTATATTAATTATATGAAAATAAATATAATTTTTAATATTTTATGTAATCTATCATTTTTTGGAAAACATTCAAATTTTATGGATAAAATGAGGTATTAATTTAATGAATAATGTTGTAATGACATTTTTAAAAATAAAAATAATGGATAATGTCAAAATTGATAGTTGTGAGATTCGAAAATAACTAATATTTTATTAAATAAAATTTATCGTTCTAATATATAATACTGGAAAAAATTATTGGGATAAGGTCTAAAATTTCATGAGTGAAACTTTTATTGGTAATTTTAAAATTTATGGTAATTATATTAACCCTAAAATTGTAAATTACATGATATCTTGATACTGGTATAGGATGTAAAATAATGGTTAGCTAAGAATGATATGGATTTAAAAAAATGAAAAAATTACTAGATGAATGATATTAATCCCTTATAAAAATATTGTCGATTATTACTTTTTTAATGGAAATATTACTTTTAACATAAACTATACATTTATTAATGTCAAAAATAGTTAAAAAACATCACGTACTTTTATTTAATATCATTTATATGTTCAAATAATAAAAAATTAATGATATGAATAAAAATAACTATATATTTTTATATAAATCAAATAACCAACTTATTTTTTTTTTTTTTATGAAATTATATAATTACCCGAAATTTTTAGTCAAAACTAAAACACTACATATTTAATTAACATAAAAAAATAATTGATATTAAACACATAATATTTTTGTATATTCTGTGATTTAATGTGTATAAAGTATCTTCATGAAATATAAGATATGTAATATTTTTTTGAAAGAATTATATTAAAATTAAAACTTTTTATTAATGATTTTGATGTCAAAGTAATTGAGTAATATTAAATTTTACAATATTGGTATCTAATTAAATTAATTAATAATTAAATTATTGTAAAATAAAAAATATATTAAATTATAATAATGAGATAGTTTATGTTCTATAATATATAATACATTTTATTTATTTTCCATTTTATGTATTTGGATCAATAATAGGATTATTATATTTTAATACTTTGAAAATTTCTAAGAGTGCCCCTTCCAAATCCTATAGAAGGTATCCCATTATTATTATTTCTACACTCTTCAAAAAGAATCCAGTTGTCACAATATCAACCAAAATATATTCCTTGAATCACTTCCCTTATCATAGAGGCATTATTTTTGGGCGAACACCCTCTTTAGAGGGGTTATGTTTTTAATCCAAGGAGATCATTCCAAGGAAGTTGTATAATTTTCAATTATATGTTTCTATTTTATTTTTTCTTAGATATCTTTAATATCATCTTAAATATTGATGAAATAATATATCCAATTTCCCCAATATAGTGATAATTTATATATTCAATATCATTATTGAATTCTATATAAAATTCCATCAAATGGGAAAAGAATTAATCGTTTGTGCGTACATGTGAATTATCACCTTCACAAACTAATATATATTTTTCCAATATTGTCTCCCAATAATGGATAAAATGATGGATTTAATTTTTATATATTATTTTATCTGAAAATTTATCATAATTAAATTATAATATATTATTTACATTCTTATATTCCATGCAAATATAAATGATAACATTGTTCATTCGTACATGTGAAATATCACGTCCACGAGGCGATGTGATTTGTTTTTCATTACCACATATCACGAATGAAATATAAAATAATATTGAATTCATTACTTTTAAATTAATGATATTATTATCATTATATAAGGATAAAATATTAATTACTTTATTTTCATAATTATCAATGAAAATTGGATGTGTTTCTCATGAGTAAAAAAGGCCAAACATCTCTATGATTATAAAATTATTAATTTCTCAAACCATAAATATATAGTTTGATTTGAAATTAAAATTTCTATGTTAGTGTTTTTATAATGTAATTAATATTAATCTAGTAATGATGTAATTATGAACAAATTTACTATTGACATCGAACCAATGTAAATTATTCCCTCAAGTATCGAATATTGGAAAAATGTCTGACATGAACATAAATAATTACGTAACTGTAATATTATGATAATTTGGGATCTAAATGAAATAATAAACTCGAAATGGTTTTATAGAATTTAAATAATTAACTTATGACTATTATTAAGGAATATATATTGTACATGATAATAATGACTCGAGGGAAGTGAGCCTTTAATAAAACCATTATTTAAATGTTTTAATGATTTATTCCTTTAAACCATAATCAATAACACATGTGTTCTGAATGTGGTTTTATGGAAATATTTATATGGACTTTAATTTTTTTAAATGACAGTTCTCTAAATTATTTCAAATGTTTCAATGTGGAATGGGACACTTTGATTCAAATATAAAATTTTTATTTTATTTACATTTGGTTTTAAAATTGAATTGATTATTTCAGTAAAATGAAATATATTCTTATGATTGAAAATGAAATTTTATCATTGAAATGTGGAAAATTTAAATATTATTGGTGTTGGTATTTGGAAACATCATGAGTGAGAGGAATATATTTTATAAGAATGGTTAAGACATAGTATTTCACTTAAAAAAATTTTGATCCTAATATTGCACATACTAAAGGTTAACCTCCATTATTTATTACAGGTGAGACAAATATATCTAACAGGTAATCCTAATATAGTTTATATAAAGGGTTAAGTCCCAATATAGTTCATAAAAAACTAGGGATCTTGATATATTTATAGGAAGTGTGATCCCAATAATCTATCTTCCAATAATTGGGTATTCTGGAGAAGGATGTTGAGGATATGGTTATTTCATTTGAAAGGGTGAATGTAAGGGTGATATGATAATGATTTCCCATGAACCTATGATATTTTTCTAAGATTGAAAATGCATTTTTATTAAAATGAGTTTATGCTATTTTTAGGGTATTAATGGAATTAAGTTAGTAATTATTTATTTTCCACATTGGCTTTTTGTGATCATCCCATGTTTTAAAATGTTATTCACAGGTCATATGAATATTATGTAAAATGAAGATGACATTATAATGTTGTTGAAGATGTTTCCTAAATAGGAATAGTTTGTTTAAGTGCTTCCCTTGGTGAAAAATAAATACATAGAATACGTATCCACATGTAATGTATGACTTTACATTATGAAAGCTTTCATTAATTATATAAAACTATAAACAAAAATGATCCTCAATTGTAAATTATAGTTAAAAAACAATGTAATATGTTATTTTTAATGTTGGGTGACTTCAGTGCCCATCCATTAATCATGTAATATGATAGAATCCAAATTTTAATGTTTTAATGTTTTAAATATTATTTTTTTCAACTTTTATAAATATAAGTTCAAGGAATTAAAATATGCATATTTTCATGACTAAAACTACTATGAATCAATCATATTAACATTTCATGTTTGTAAAATATATTATTTTTTATTTATATGGTTTAATAAGTATAATTTTAATTAGTTTTATAAATTAATTTTGTTATATGAAATAAATTTTGTTTTAAATTATGAATTATAAAAATTTAATGTCATCCTCGGTATAAAAAAACATTAATTATAATTAAATTCATATGGTATTCCTCTATTAGTAATGTAATTATCTTTTATTCTAAGGTTTTATAATTTTTTTAAATATTATATTTTTGGGTTATAATGTAAAAAAGATCACTATTGAGTAATTTAATCATAGGAAAAGTGAATTTTTTTAGACCATCCACTATATTGGATGCATATTACTATAATAAAAAATAATGTGTTTTTCTATTTATTGAATGTATCCTTCTCATTTTTTAGATTTTTAATTTCATTCAATTATAATGTTCTTCAAGAAAATTTTTACCTATACATTATACATGGGATGAATTTAGATAATTGTGAATTATTGTTGTACTTATATTCATCTGAGTGAAACAAATTGTGAGTTTTTTAACTACTTCCCCAGTATAATAGTCAGAACATATTAATTTTGTGTATGGAATAGTGATTTTTAAACTATATCATTATAAGAATGTTTATATTGAGGAGTAAAATATGAAATAATTATATTTTCATGTGATATAATATATTTATGATAAATATTCATAAAATGAATATTAAATGATGATAATTTAAAATCAAACCCCTCAAATACTAACTAAAAGATTCATTCCCAAGTGAACAATTTTCTTAGAAATGAACTTCATGTATAAATAACCACTACCATTAGGTTCACATGAATTATTTTTCTTAAGGTATGTACAATATATGTGACCCACCCAATTATGTGAAAATATAATATAAAGTAATTTAGTTATATATAATTGGAATTTCATAACAATTAGGATTCCAGATTAATATTGATGATTAAATACACTTGATAGATTAGGACAAAGAGTGACACTATTATATACAAATGATTCATATATGGTATAATATGTTGATAAGAGCTTCAGTATTTATCAAAACAACTAGTCAATTTACTTGTCTATATACATTGATAATCCTAATTAACCATTATATAACAAGTATGAGGATAAGAAATAAATAAGAGATAAGTATTCCTCGATGGCCTATAAAATCTACCTCCCTACTAGTAAATTCTTTTATGAGGGTTACTATAATAGAAATAAAATACATATTTCACTCAATAAATATTAATAAATATTTTAATAAAAGAAAAAATGTTTATTTTTCATGACACTCTATTTCTTCATTTATTGATTTCTTTATGGATTTGGTCAACATAATATATTATTTTAAGGATTGATCATTAATAAAATGTATTCTCTACATAATATTCAAAATAATTCAAAATAAAAATTATATTCCACTAATTATATTACTTTTACTATCTTATTCATCTAAATTTTACTCTATTCTCAATATATTTATTTTCCCATTCCCCATAAAACAATATATTAGTTATCAACTAGAACGTTGAAGATGAAATTGAATACTCAAGCAAAATGAATAATTTTTAACTTTCTCTAATTAAAAACACTACATCCAAACAACATTTTAAATATCTCATTCATTCACATTCACAACAGTAGATATGATTGTGTGAAATAACTACCATATTCCCAATGATATTTAAATTTAGAATTATATTTCAAACAAACCAATAAGAATTATATATGGAATGATGATGCTTTCAATGATAGGACTAGGTACAAAATAAATGTTAAAAATACTAGAATACATCATGTTGTAATACTTTATTCACACTATATAATTCATGCAATATAACTCATTAAATTCTCCAAACATTCAATCATAACTTAGAAACCTGAGTCATGTAATATATAGTGAATTCAAAATGCTTAAAAAATATCTCAATGTGTTTTCATGGAAGGAATAGAATATTCATAGTCTGAATCATTTCATTATATAATCATTAGAATATTGCTAAAATTAATTTAAAATTATATCAATTATTAATAGACTAAATTTACTCTTCAATAAATATACTTACCTTTTTTTGAGGATCAATTACTATTACATAGCTTCATGAATTAAGAGATAAAAAATTTTCTACATGAAGAACTTTAAAAATTCCTATTCCTCCCTTAACAAAGTTGTATCATGGTGGGAACTATCTATCATGACTTGAATGATGTCTGATAATCACAATATGAGATTTAAGAATATCAATTATTCTATTGAATTTAATTACATCATATACTTTATAAACTAAAAATATGGTAATAATTGGGAAATGATTCTGTTGAATCCCATTAACACGTAACATCATTTAAAGGTCACCAAATTCCTAACCCATGATTAAAAATCAAAAAAAAAATCATCATATTATTTCAAATTACATACAACCTATTTTATTGTTTTAATTTTTCATCACTATTACCTAAATTATAATTAATCCATCCAATTAGAATTTAATTAGTTCTGAAAAATATAATATCAAACATTTTTAGGATAAAATTCTACACCTTTTGTTTTTGTTTCCAATGCCTCAACCATTACTATGACTAAGTTGAGATAAATATTATTTATCCACCTTAATTTCATGATAAAACATTCTCAAAACAAGATCATTTTATGGGATCTTGATTTAAAAATGTGTATAATAGATTTAGATGTGTACAACCAAATCAACAAAAATAAATATATACAAGGATAACACACAACTATAAACATTATGGGGTTCTATTAATTAATATATGAACCTATGTGAGGATATTATCATAATATAATATAATAGAATCAACCATATATGAAAATTGAATCTGTAAAATCAAAATAAAACACTTCTTCTTGTTAGACATAATAAATAGTATCTTTAGTAACATTTGTTCATCCATTAATAAATATAATCTTCCATAAATAGAAAAAATCCAAATAGACAGGTTAGTTTACAAGGGTGATGTGTAATATTTAGACTCCTTATATTGATGATACTAGTTGAACATCAATATTCAAATGAATATTTTCAAATACATAATCATCTAATGTATATAAATGTAGTTAATACACAATGTCACATTTTGAATTAATTCTAGCTTCACTATATAATTATACAAAAAACATCAATGAAATCATACTAGATCATAGTTTTCTTCATATTATAATGTGGAATATGAATTTTAGAAATTAAATTATTATTTTTGAATAAGTGAATATACATTAGCTAATGAAAAACATCACTGATGTCTTATAAATATTTTTTCACTTTGATTATCTATTTTTATGAGTTGTTCGTGAAACCATATTATTCTTTTGATATTTATAATTATATATAATCTTCTTTCTTCTCAGACATCTATGTAAAGTATCCTAACATAAAATTTTATTCCATTATTGTTATTTTGATCCCCAATATTTCAATCCCAATGAAAATCTAAATATTTCATTAAATGATTTTTCATTGTAGATTTAGACAATAAATCATTATGTAACGTTCCCTGAGCATACCTCACTATTCATCTCACATCCATGAGATTTTCCTTCTTTGGATAATATTTTAAAACATCCTTCCCATAATGTAATTTAAAAAATAATTTTACATATCATAATATGTTAGAGTAAATTAATACTGATTCTTTTTTTAATATCGACTTTATTCCATCATTACCCTCATGGTTGATAAAAAAATTTCAGACCGTAGTCAGAGTTAATAAATATTTTTTGTTATCCGTTATTATTTTTTTGAAGACAATAATTTCATACTAAACATGATATACATAAAATAATACATAATTATATTTCCTCAATATTAGATTTAATATCATTATCTTCTTGAATTAATAGGACATGTTTTGATATATATAACACTTCATTCCTAAATCTATTCATAAAAATTATCGTTATATCCATGTGAAATATTATCTTTTTATAATTAAACTAAATCATATGTGATGATTCTAAAGAATTACAATATCCATTCAGTTAAAATTTCTTTTTGACATGAGTGAATTTATATTGATAATATCCCATTCATTCCATTCATTCATTACATGGGGTTTCCATTATATTTTATCAAATTTTTTTCTAGAATATTATTTTACATAACATAATTTAGATTTTACTATTCCATATAAAATCTTCCATGTTTTAATTTTATCAATTTTATATAGTTTCTGATTCATTACATTCAATAATTATTAATCCCTTGTCTCTTTTTCAAACTTCGTCTATTCAATATCTAATAATATTGAAATGTGAACTATTATCTCCATAATTTGGGTATTTGTATGAGAATATTTATCTTGAATGATATTTATTGGTACAATGTGATCCATTTTAATGTTCCATTGGATGGATGAACTTCTTTTCATCATCTAACATAGTCTCAATATAATCATTAATAAGAAGATTTTGATATTCTATAATATATCTATTTATTTCTTTAATTTCATCAAATAGATCTTCATATTAAAACACTCAATAATGTAAATTTAATTCATTTTCTACCATGTTTAAGTCTATGATGTGAATAATTCTGAGGATCCTCATATTTCAACAATTATATTCTATATTCATTCATTAGTACCTAAAAAATTTGTCATCATCAAAAAAATCGATATATTTTAATTGAATTTAATTGTTCTTTTGGAATAAAAACCATCATCAGAATAAACTATGATTCTTCAAGGATCGTCCCTACCATGAATTATTTTGTACATGATCTTATATAATCACAAGCTAATTAAGATTATTTGTTTATTATATATTTAAAACATGAACCACATTTTCATTAGTTATTTGAGATGTCACTATTAATAAACAATTTAGTTTCCAAATATTTGTCCATTTGACGTTTTCCTTCCAAAATCCCATTATGACAAGGGGTTATCAATCATAAATCATATTGTTCATAATTATTTGTTAACTAAAAAAATTCAAACTTTTAATATGTTTTCATATTTTTGTTGTTTATCCAAAAATTTGTAATATATTTTACTAAATAATTTTATACAATTCTACAAAACATTTTTCTGAATTCCAATCATTAATTTTTTTATATTAAACATTGAACACACCATCTTGCTATAATCAGCCTCAAATATGATGCAATACCACTCAACATATGTTCCCAACTAACTTGTAATGACAAACACAGTGTTGATAATAAAATTTAGTAGGAAAACATGATATATTAATCTTTGAATTATTAGAATTTCAATGAATATTTCCACACATATAATATTCACAATTCCTATCAAAAAAATGATTCATATTATGAAAATATACTAATTCAATTAAATTTTCATGTTATAAATGCTTTATTAATGTGAATACATATGCTTATGATGCCACAATATACATTATTTTTCCATTATTAATATAAATATATTTTCCATGTTGTGAAACTAAATCAAATTACCATTAGTACACAATTTTTCCAAAAAATTATGTAATGATTTTACATTTATCTAGTATCACTTAATTAAATATAGAATCTTCAAACAAGAATGAAAATTGTTAAATTTATTTTCTAATTTATATTTTAAACCCTAAACATAATGTAATTTAGTGTTTCGATGATCACCTCCTATAACATGGGCATTTTATTTCCCTTTGTCATTAATGATCCTTAAATTTAAAATCAAATCATTCCATAATATCTATCAATTAAAGCCTTCAATATTTATATATGTTCCGTCATATGTGATGGATATTGTCTTACAAAATATTGGTGAATGTATTATTTGTTTATTTAATTTTATATTCTACCATGTTTTCATTTTTTATCATAATTTAGTCCTTATAAGAGATTACATAAGTATTTGAAATATTTATCTATCCCTTGACATCATTTTTAACATAATAAATCTAATAAAATTAATCATATTTAATAATATAATTCATGTCTTCTAGAAGAACTGAATTATATTGGATTACAACCATTTTTTTGGTCTTTAATAAGATGATATCCCACCTCAATTTCTATAATAATCTTTTTATGTCCAATAAATGAAAACATAAAAATAGTTACCTTTTAAAGAGATTTTTCTTCATTTAATTAGTTTTTTCTAACACACTATTACTATAAATCAATATATTATAAACATAAATAACATTCAACATAATAATAATAATACATAATCATTAATAAAAATCTGGTGAACTAACATTTCATTAATTGAAATTTTTTGAAATCCATATAAGTATATAAATTGTATAGTTTGTTTATTTTTTAAATTTTCTAATTAGATTAGATATTTTTCCCGTCATAATGTCTCTCATACTCTCTTTAAACAATTTTTTTCCTTTGATACTTCAAATTTATATCTAATAAGAATTTACCTATAGTATTTGATTTTTGAAAACTTATTATTTCATCAATCATTATTACTCTTTACTCATTCCACTGTTTGAAAACATTATTTATAAAACTCACTAAATGTTGAATAATTTAATCATATATTTATTTATTTCAATTTTGTATTTAATTCTAAAGGAAATAGATTATTTAAAATTTTATTTTAATTTTTGAATTTATATTTGAAGTGTATGTTTAATAAAATTGTTTTCATAAATTTTAAATTTATCATAAATATATAAATCATTGATTCTTTAAATTTGAGATGATTCTTTTCATAATATTACTCTACATTATCTTGAAGATAAACCGTCATTAAAATTTATCAAACATACATAGAAGGGTGATTTAGTAAATTTATAATTTTAATTTACATATTTTAGGATAAAACAATAATTTAATGAGTTTATTCGAACTCCACTCAGTGTTATATAACTCTATTAATATTATTAACATTTCCCATTTGAGTTTTATGTTTCTCAACCTATGACATCATAACATCTTATAAATTAGAGGAAAAATGAGATTCAATTCCGTTTAATTGTTTTTATTTAACATCTTCTTATACTAAATTGACAACAATCTTAATTGATACCAATTTGAAATAATATTACACAATTAATGTTCCATTTCGATTGATGCTTCTTATTTTAATTAAATGGGTCATTATACTCCCAACTATCATCATAAAATATAATTTGAAATAAAACATTAATGAATTTAAATATCCCATAAATGATACTTTCTTATGCTATATTTCTTAAATGAAATAGTTTCTATGATATATTTATCTTAATAAAAATTTAATTTCATTTATATATTTTCGTACATGGAACACGAAGTTTAATAAAGCTTAAACAAACTATAAAATTATTTTTTAATTTGATATTTACTACATGGTTGTTAAAATTGTAGGTATTAATGAGGACATATAATGTTTCTGAAACTAATGATTACATAATAATAAAATGAAATACATAATTTTCAAGTGGTTTAAAAAATCATTTGAAATTGGAAAAGCAAAGTCCTTCTGAAAATATGATGTTGTGCATGAAATGTATTTTTATTATAAGAAATTTAATTAAATTATTTTGATAAATTATTTTAATTAAATGTGTTTAATATATATTAAATAAATTTTTAAAAAGTTATATAGTGGATTTTTTCTTGAAAAGAATAAGAATAAATATCGTATAATGTTTATAATGCATTTTCTTAAAAATGGTTTTATTGTTTTTTACTAACATATTTTAAATTTAATTTATTCATCATATAGAAATTATATCCTAAAAAATAGATGCCATTTTTGGAATAAAAAAATAATATAAAGGATTTGGGTATGATTAATTTTATTTCCTAATTAATATTAAAAATTGTTAACTAAAATATTTCACATGTTAGGGTTATAATATGTTTAATAGGGAATAAACAAAGACATTAGGGCAAAAAATTTCCACATAATCATAAATAAATCGTATTGGATGAAGATATATAGAACATATCCTATCTAACATAGCATTTGTAGGCTATTTTATGAAACATTCACTAGAATTTTATCATTTTTTATTAAAATAATTTAAGTAATTTTCTATATTCACCTCCCCTAAGTTATAAAAGGAAACACTCCTCCACCAATATAGGTAGGTTCCCAGAATAACATAAGTCTCTGATGGGTCATGCCCAACATTAATGTTTTCAATGATAAATGATTAATTTGAGATATTACACAACATTGAATATTTTGATCAACAAAAATAATACGAAAAAATAGAAAAGGGAAGTAATGCCGAAACCAGAGAGTGGAACTTCACATATTATATATATTTTGTATAATTAATTAACAATTACCTTTTTGTAATTCTATCTTCATTGATGTTTCTGAAAATTGAAATTCATTATACATTCATTTAATTTTTAGAAATCATAGAATATTTTCAATTTTGGTTATCCTCCAATGTAGGTATCTCTGTGTTCTAGAATGGGAGATCTAATCAAATTCTTTGTACACCATTAATATCCTCAAGAGATGCTTCCAAAACATTCAAATATATGTCCCTTGACTTGAGAGTTTTATGTGGAGGACACTCACCATCCATTCACAAGAACATTATTTGAGAGGGTATGTTTGAAGGTCATGATAGGATTCTCTAAATACATTGTGATCAACTAGATAAATGAATTGATTCAGAGAGAAAATAATATAATTTGAATTATATATCGTTGGGGTTAAAAATAAATAATTTCCCATGTGGCCTTTAATATTTATTTAATCCTTGAGAAACCACATGTCAAATAATATTTTTTATTTTTATTATTTATTGACATGTGAAAAAAAGTGAATTAAATAAAATATAATATCACCAAATAATATTGAATATTTAGAACCGAAAAATTAAAAAATTTCTTCAATTTCTCACAAATATTTATTTGGAAAAGAATATAGAGTATATATTTTCTTAATAAATATAAGTGAAATATTATCTACAAAAAATATTATATTCACTAAATTTCATTTAAATGTTTATTTTCAATTATTCACACTATATTCTCTTCAATAACTAATGACAGAATATATGTGATAAAAAATCATGATTAATTATTTAACCACATGTGGGAATAATATTTATTTAATTTTTTTTAAAATAATAAATAATATCATTATTATTTAATGGAGATTCTGGATACACATAGTATGTGACCCTCTAGGCCTATTTTTCAATGGCATTAGGTGAAACAGCCCAAAGTCAAATGATAGAGTCTATCAACATGCCAAGGAAACCATAGAAAAGTATGTTAATATCACAATGACATAATACCTCATACATATTATTATCTTGTCATATAACCCTATATCTTGATATGTCTAATCATGTAGGTATCATGCTAGTTCCATCAGCCTATATGCTCAATGTTTCATTCTATGAGTTACCAAAAAATGATATTATATATAGAAAAACATTGATAAGGATTTATTTAGGCTATATCATTTCTAATGATGGTCATAAGATATTTACTCCAATTAATGAAAAGAAGGGGTAAATACTTTCTCATATTATACATTTATGTAAAATTACTTTTTATGCACTCAATGTATCTTATATCACTGTGGTAACCTATCATAATGTTTTTTGTCAATAAATCAATGTACATGACTCATAATAATCATTAAACATATTAATAATGTACAAGGATAAATAAAAACATTTACATATGTAAACATCTAATTGCACAAAAATTGTTGATTTCCCACTAGTGAATCTTTTTCTCCTTATATCCTTCTCAATATTACCTTTAATGTACACTAAATGAAGAAGAATAAATATACTATGATCCTCTAACACAGATATCCACTATAAATTGTGTCCTTAAAATGGTATCACCTGACTCTGGAACATATATTTAGGAATAATTTCATATCATATATGGGTTATCATCTTTTTGGGAACATATATGACCATTAATTATGATATCTAATCATAATACATTATTAAATACTATGATATAGAAAAGGAAAATATATTTGTGATTATAATATTACCAATATTCAAAACTATGACAACATGTTTTCATAATGTATAGAGATGTTGGTTCTTGGTCACCAACTCTAACATTATTAACATATTTTAAACATTTTTATCTATGTGTAACTCCAAAACACCATAAATAGATACATTACCTTTATTATTTAACATCTGATATTACCTTAAGACCATATTTTGATGGTATTATGTTTGAATCAAAGTAAGAATCTCAAATAAGATGGAATTTTTAATATGAATATTCCAATATTTATTCATTATTCTATATCCAATAAAAATATTTTCTTAGTGAAATATATTTAAAATCATGTCATCTATATACTGTTATATTATATGATTATGGGATGATGAATTTAAAAATCCATTCCATCATATGTTTAATAAATGTGTCACTTGTTTGAACATGTAGACTACTACCTCCCCATATTGATTTGAATCATTTCCCATAACCATTATTCATGGATTGTTATAATCATTAATTAAATATATTTATATATATATGATATTTATGAAATAAAAATATTTATTGATTTATAATATATTATATACCTTTTTACCTTACCAACTTTTTACCATCTTCTCCACCTTCTTACCTTAATATTTTTTTATATTTTTTTGTGAACATGTGGCTTACCACCTGAAAAAATTGACGAGATTAAATTTTTATTCTAACATGAAATGAATTATAGAAATGATATATTTAGTTTAATATAATGATATTTAATATATAACAATGACTTTAAAATTGTGAATTATAAAATACGATTTCTTTATTTCATCTATCTAAAATTGAGATCACAACTCATTCATACATACAGACTACTATCACTATGAAATGATGTAAATAAATTCCAAATAATTTTTTATATATATGGTTAAAATTGTTTATATAATGAATAAATAGGAAAATTTTTCCATGATTATGATTCAATAGATAATAAAAAATTCATGTAAAATAGGTTATATTTCATCAAAATGTTCATTTTTATAATAAAATGGTTAGTGAAAGGGTAATTAGATATTATAAAGTAATAATATAATGTATAGACTTTATGAAATATTAATATAAGATATTTATAATAATTATAAGATTATTATAATCGAGGTTTTAACACATATGAATAACTATGTGTCATTAGTTAAGAGACATATTTTTAAATCACACTTTCTTTCAAGAATGGTTATCTTAAATATCCATTTATAGAATTATAGAATTCATAACAATTTAACTCCACATATATTCCACTCTTCTGATTATTTTATAAATTTTTATTTTACAGTACTATCTTCCACTAAATGGTACATAAAATGTGTAAGAAAATTTTATTATTATAGGATAGCCTTATTTACTATTTGTTCAAGGAACAATTTCATTCATTTTAAATTTTACTAAAAAATCAGCAAGAATGTTATTTACAATTATTTATTGATTAAATAAATTAATCATCAAACTTATTTTAGTGTCTTTTCAATGACATATAGTGTAATTTTTCAATTTTTTGAACAAGTTATATTAATGAATTTTTCAAATTTTTTCAAATGAATATTTTTTTTATCATTTTATAGATATACATCAATTACTGTTATTATGACTAATCCTTTAATTGAATATTAATTTAAATGTTTTCATAGTTATTTTCAAATGAAATATTTCTCTCAATGTATCATGGAAATTTTAAAATTTTAATATATCAAAAGAAAATAACATTTTACCTTTTTAAAGAAACACTCAAATTCCATTTTAAAATAATTTTACATTTATATTGATATCATTTAAGGATTTTTATGATTTAGTGTATAAATTATATTTTGATGAAATCCAGTTTTATTTTTTTATAAAGATGATTTTGGAATACGTTTATAAAATTTGTTTCTATAGAATATGTTGTTTATGTTATGATGAAATATATATGAATGTGTTTTCCTTGACATGAGTTATTTATGGATTAATTGATGAGTATTGTTAGTATATTTGGGCATAAATATTTATGGATTATATTTTATGCATAATAGTTTCTTTATAGACCTCTCATTCATTGATTAATTTGATATAGATAACTCATGATATGGTGATTATAATCATGTACATGATTATGAATAACTATTATTTTGTTAGTAATTATGATTATAATATCTTCAATTTATTCTAAAAATATAATGTGAGGACATGATCGAAAATATCTATGTTTACAGATTTTTATTTATGATTAATATGAATCAGAATTTGTTTGTTAGGAATATTGAATGTTGATTAATTCATTGAAAACATTTTTAATCATGATTAAAGATAGTAAACAGTTTTATAGTGAATGTTCTATTAATTTCTATGTATCCATATTTTATGTTTAGAACACACAATTTATTATGTTTTCATAAACATGTGATCATGTTATTCAATTTGATCTTGCTATTTCTTTTGTTTTTCTTCACCATGATTCGATGGAAGGTTTTATGTATGATATGTATATATTGGAAAAATATATGAAGAATTTTATGAAATATTGTAATAGTATTTTAATAAATAACTATATAATTTATTTTGTCTCCACAGACATATATCCTTTACTATCCATAGACATATATATATTTGAAATATAGTGAATATTCTTCAAAAATGTTTTAATATTTATGAATACAATTATTGTAATATGTATATTTGGATTGGGATGAATGGAATATTTAACCATATATATATAGGTCTATTGTAAATTGTTGATCATATTTCGATGATTTGTTATCAATCAATTCTTCTAGTGAATCTCATATTATTTCACAATTTTTACATGTATCGACCGAAAAGATATAAATACCCGATCCTTCCGATGTCTATAATATTGTAGCCATACCATAATATAATGATATATATTATGAAGAAAAACAAGAAGAAATTATATCTAAAATTGAGAATGTTTTGTGAATGCAGACCACTCATGTGGTGAATATTTTTTGTGAAATAATAAATTTTATCACGAAAATTGGGAACTGAAAGTTGTGAGGAGCGTAACACCATGATATTTTTATGAGATAGATTATTTTAAGTTCATTAATGTCTTGTGTTGTAATCTACACCATGAAAATCCTTTACTACATGTGAATCTGGATTATCATATGGTATACAGAACACTATTGTTGGCTTGTATTATAATCAAGATTCAGTTATTTTGACCGATTTAATTTCATAGATGACCGAGATTATGTTAAACACTAAATATTATTATGATGAAATATAACATATCCATTATAATGGTGGTTAAGAACAATATTACGTGAATTATGAACATATTATTTACAAATTTGTATATAATTAATTCTTAGGGGAGAAATTAATTAAAAATGAAAATAAAACCCATTAAAATTGATATGTTTTTAAAAAAACTATTTTAATGAAAATAAGTGAGTTTATAAACTAATAAAATCAGTCATTATAGATTTTATTAATTAATTATTTATGAAATATATTTAATATTATTTTTAAAATAAAATTAATATTTTTTATACAAAAATATAAGAACAAATTCAATTTCTAGGAAAAAAGATGTTTTTTTAAATGGATTGTTTCTACCTTCTAATGGGGAAACCCTTTAAAATCAAATTTTTAATAAACAACTATATTATATTTGAAAAAAAACTTCTTATTTTGATGAGGGATATAAAAATTGACATCAGATGAATTTCTAATATATTTATAATAAATTTCATGTTTTTATTAATAGTAAAAATATACTATATTTTAATTAAAAGGAATTATTCATCAAAATAATTTATATGGTTATGTTATATTTTATAATTGTTTAAAAAATTTATTTATTATATATTTATCATATAATATAATTTATGACATTGTCATTAATTTTACATTGAATTTTGAAGTAAAATTATTTCAATATATTGCAATGTTTTCACTTTTAATACTCCTTTTCTCAATAAGAAAATGAGATTAATTTTTTATTAATTATTGATTTTTTTAATGTTGAAAAATGGAATTCATATTTTGAATATGTTTGTTCAAATTATGCTAATATATTTGTTTTATTTCTAAATCTTATCAATGGTATATTTGGTAATATTATAATTATACAAAAAAAAATTTAAATAAAGGTGAAAATAATATTATTAAATTACTCAAACACTTTTTTTAATATGATTTTATGGGTTTCATTCAAATAATAATAATCATTGGGTATAAATGTTATTCTTTTAAATCCACTTTGATGATATTAAGATATCTATTAAATTTTATTTAATGAAATGTTAATGATGTCTTACTCAAATTTTAAAAAATATATTATTTTTAATATAAAGATGTATATAATATAAATTCGAATATAAATACTCATTTTAGAGGTAATTTTATTATTTATCATGATTATTTTTTGTTATTTTTTAGGAGTCAAACAATTACCTAATAGGATTATACAATGATGATGCAAAAATTATTTAATTGTTGCAAAATCATTAAAATATTTTTAATTAAAATGTAAATAAACATTAACTATTGAAAAATGATGGATCAATCTTATATTAAGAGAATAACTCAGCCATAATCATCCAAGAGTCATTTGTTTTACCATTTGGAGCCACATGGATTGAATTATGACAGTTATAATATTTTATTTATAATAATGTCAATGTTTTCACATTCATATAATAAAAAATGTAAAAATTTTAAGATGGGAATTTCTAGAAGTTATATTCGACTATAAATATTCCCATGAAATATATTTGATTAATTTTTAACATGTTATTTTATATTCAATATTTACACCGAAATTACTTATATTAAATAATTTCACAAAAGTGATGTAGTAACTATTTTATTAAAGTAAACATCAAATAAATATTAAAAAAATATTAAATTAAATATAATTTTTTATAATTAATATTATGAAGGAATTTTATTGCGGATCTTGACCAATATTTTATATAAATAAATATTTTTTTATGTTAACATCATGTATTGATATTTCAGAAATTCTACAAAATAAATAGTGTCAAAATTTAAACTATTTATATTTTGACAAAATAATATTTTATTAAATTTTTTAAAAATAATAAAACTTTTTTAAATATGGATAGTCATTATTTTATATTTTATATTTTTTAAATTAATCATTTATTGTAAAATTGCTATCAAATATTTAGATATTTCACCCAATTAAGATTAAAATTTTAGTTACCTTCATAAAAAATAAACAGAATAACTACATGTTAATTAAATATATAAGGATTAAATTGACACCAAAACATGAATATAATTTATTTTATGATGATATTATAACAATATACGAAACCATTTTTGATAATATAATATTTTTCCGGATTTTACATGGTTCTTATTTTATTATAAAACAATATTTTTGGACATTCAAAAAGTTCCCATCACCTAAATTAAAAAAGAGAACCTACTCCCTCATATATTAACATGATATTGAGAATTCAATATAGTCCTCTTCATCTCCTTTTCTATTCTGAACATCTCTAGTCACATTCTAGAGGTACGAGTCTTCTAAAAAGACCAAATATAATGCATTTGAAATGACATATAGAGGGAGATACTTGAATAAGATGTAATATCATCTTCAAATTATTTCAAAAATATTTCTTCTTATACTTACAATTAATTAGTTTGTTCCCTCAATAAAGTAATAATTAGAGTATAAATTACATTCTTAGAAGATTTTATGAATACGAAACATACATATTCAACCATCTATCCGTCCAATGAGAAACTAAATAACCACACATTAATATGTGTGGATTACCTTATTTAAAACACGGTTTAATATGTTTTCACTGACTCTTTTTATAGATATATGTAATGATAGAAATAATAACAATTTATAATTTTTATAACATGATATTTATTCTATAAAAAAATATATAACATCCACCCTACTCACACATCTTATTCAGAGGAATTACCTATTCTTTATTGTACAAAATAATTTACTTTGGAAACATTAACACATCAACATGACGAGAATAAATAAAAAAAATTGAAGCGAAAATATCAAGGACAACACTCATTAAATGAGATGCAATTTAAATAATACATTGATCTTTTATTTTACATGTATTTGGTTCCACAAGTCCTCAGTCCACCACATGGAATTACCTATTCTCAATATGATGAGAGAATGACCATTGACCTCTACTTTTTCCCAAAATTTACTCTGGATAGTAGATGATTCAGCCATCCCACCATGACCTCAAAACTAAGACCCACTAACCAAGATGGTTTTTTCTTGGATGAAATACCGTTGGAAGCTAAAAATCTGGAACTGCTTAGATAAGTGTGTTCCACTTTTTGAAAGCAATACATGTTCACCATAACTCTAACATGGTTATATGCCCTGAGTGGAGATAAAAACACTTGTCACATGATATCAATTTTCCAAAATTAAGGATCACATTTGACCAAAATCTGGGACCCAGATTAATACATTTGGGAAGGATGTCCTCTACTACCACCTCCCTCTATATCTAGCTTATCACCTGCCCCTTCTTCTCAAAAGAACTATTGTTTCCCACTACATGTACTACTACATAGTTACCATAAATTCTTATGAGATCAATTTCTACAATCTTGTAATGATAAAAACCATAGTATAAGTATTCACTAAGCCACACTACATCCAACATTGACCTACAAAAATTAATGAAGAAAATTTCACTCTTACTATATTAAGAGTATAAATAAACTCCTCAATATCCTAAGGTTACATTAATCTCATAAATAAATAGTATTGTTATTTTGAAACTAATATTAATTGTCCTTTTCAGTAACTAGATCTGCCTCTATAACCTAAGAAGGACTAATGCATGATCCATTCACCAAATAATAGAAATCCAAAACCATTACATCCACTATCCTAAGATTCATTGGTTATAATGAAATATCTATGGCCTCTTCTCATTGCTGCACATGAAGTCTCCATATAGGAATATTTCCACATTAATCAACAAAAACAATGGAGAAACCCAAAAACACAACATTTTGAAATTTTTTAACAAAAACAACACATCTCTAACACTTCAATAAATAAATTTATAGCTAAATCCTTCACAATAAAAGCCAAAAACAACCAATACATGACCATTATGTTTCCGTATACATACTCAATCCTCTACATATATCACTTGGAGGAGAAATAAAAAAACGCCCAAAACCCCCGGCAACTCAATCCATGTCACGAGTAGTGCTGGCCAAGCACTCTACTCAGAACCAAAACCTCAAGATTCAAAATTTATATCTATAGTATATTGGGTATCTTTCTAAAAAAAATGTCCCAATTGGACATGAATTTCTTGGACAACATTTAGTAATGAAAAAATATGGATTTCCATCTATACTAACACCAAAATCAGTCAGTTGAATAGCCAGAAAGGCATCCCTGATCACCACGATGTAGGAAATAGTTATAGGGCATCCGATATTCTCTTTCGGAATGTTTTAACCAATTATAAATTCATACAAAAAAGAAAAATAATAAAAATAAAAATAACAAATAACCAAAACCACGGGAGTTAAAATAATTTATATATTCAATGTTTACAGATTTAATCTAACCATAATGTAAAACAATTGGTAGGGAACTGAAAATAAAATTCACAAAAAATTATATACAAAAAAAAGGACTTCACCCTCACTCCACATCCACAAAATCTTGAAAGAAGAGGAACACTAGAAACCATATCAAACATCACCACCATGATACATCATTACTTTACCTATGAAATACATAATAATGTCTACATACACCTAAAGGTTTATGTATGGTCTGATCTAAATCCCAGTAGGATTCCACCCAAAGAAAAGATTCCATGTTCTAATATGAAATGAAAAATCAACAATGAAATATCCATAAGCATAGTTGAATCATATCAAGGAATATTTTATAAGCAATAATTTCCCAATAAACAATTTTATGGGAATCTTTCTTTCACAATTATTATTCCATGCAATAAAAATGTACACAAGGTATACTATATACTTATATCAAAAACCACATCACAAAAGAATCATGTTATAATAGATAACAATGGGAAAATTACTATAGGTTTGTAGAACAAGTGGGACACTATGAACCTCATACCATGGTGATAAAAATACACCAAATAAAATATGAATTTATTTCCTATGCACAACCCATTATAGGAAAAAAATATTAAGGTTTAATGGTATATATATCATAAGAAAAAACCAACAACGTTATCATGTATGAGCTACGACAACAAAAGCAGCATTTAGCGGTGGTTTAAAACGCCGCTAAATGGGATGGCAGCGGTTTACAAAAACCGCTGCTAAACTTGGCGTCAGCAATATTTTATCGGCTGTATTGTCTATTTCACGGTGGTTTAAAAAATGTGTCGTAGATGCCTCATTTCCCGGAGGTTTCTCTCTATTTAGCGGCGGTTTTATGGGTCTGTCACACTTTTTTATTCACGGCAGTTTTAACCGCCGCAAAATTATTTCTTTTGATCCGCCTATTTTGCAGCGGTAAAAACCGCCGCTAAATATAAACGTAATATATTTAGTGGCGGTTAAAACCGCCGCTAAATGCTTCCAACTATGGCATTAGCGGCGGGTAAAACCGCCGCTAAATGCTGAACTGGAAAAAAAAAATTTGGTTCTACTACACCACTGCCCTGAAAAATAAATCAAACCAGAATATAGAGATCACCTAGGTTTCATGGGGATCTCAACCCCCTTCTTGGTAGTGTATGATAGTGGTATAATAAATAGAGAAACAACATACAATAATTAAATCAACAATAAATGAAATACAATGCATTGGATGAATAATATAAACTAAATATAAAATGCCAATGACAATTTACAACCATGAATTCATGTCCAGATGAAGATAAAAAACTAAAAAATTGTATACATATAGAAGGAAGCATGATACACATTAGTACATGAATAAATAGAATAACTAAAATCCCTAAGGGAAGAAATCTAAGAAACATACATCCACCCTGAAAATAGGGGAAAAGATATTGTACCTTGATAAATTAGGGATCGATGGTGATAAAATCAGATAATGGATGAAGGAGAACCATCAAATCCTAATGGAGGGAGGTGGAGAAACCCATAGAGGAGGGAGATGTGAATGCTGGAGAAGAATAAGGAGGAAAGAAAGGGAGTTAAAAAATTTAACCTATTAATGGAAAAATGGAAATTTCACCCTTAAGAATAGTTCACATGGTTTGGCTATATGAATTTCCAAACCGTACACCAACCGTGAGACTCCCACTACATAGAAATCCTAACTCACATGGTTTCCCCACATATTTTACCCTAACCATGTGACAAATGTGTAATGAATTCTGTGATAATAATGCCTAAGTGGCACTAACCATGTGAGCTAGGAACACAGTTTGGAAAACTGTGTGCAACCCGTGTGGGGCACTTCTTCTCACCTACTCCAGCCGCATGGTTTTCTACTACAGGTTCGCACAGTTTTAGACAAACAGTGTGCACCTATTATACCACCCAAACATGATATTTTTGGTGGTTACCTAGGCCCATTCAACTAGATAAATGATCACATCGTCATCCCTTTAAGCATCCAACCGATGGTGCTCCCCACCATAGGTTTTAACAATAATAGAAAATTATGTACCATAGTATTCTCCACCATTGTAATTTGCTATAAAGAATATCCAATGATTTCCAATGATAATATTGGAATTTTTCCTCTAATTGGGAAATCCTAAATATTTCTGAGGCCATAATAGGGACCTTACTATAAAGAAACAGTCAAATTCCAATCAGCCTAACTGAAACTAGTCATGAAATCTTTCTCAGAAGACATTTTCGACCCTTTCATGACACCCACATTAGCCTACTGACATTATTTAAATGGATGCTTTCACCTATAAAAATCTAAGAAGAAGAATAATAATTCAATCCACTTTCAGCTAACTATTCCCAAGATACTTAGCTTAGATGACTCACAAATCACAACCTGAACCACAATTCCTTCCTCTATGAAATCTCGTGTTTACCACAAGCACATTCACATAATCCCATACCTGACTATCAATGAAATTTCTTAGTCATTCCATCACCTAATCATTTAATACATTGTTCCCCAACATGAACAAGGGTGGAACCCAGATCCATCCCACTATAATCATTACCCTTTAAACATCACCTTTGAGTCTGATGATAAGTTTGGGATAAAATAAGATCATCAAGTTAGAGTCCAAGAAACTATCCCTAGGTAGTCCATACTCCAAGTTTACAAGTGATATATTGGTAAAATACCAAAAAATCCACATAAGATCATTGACTGAGCCTATAATGACATTCATCTAGTGATCAAGTCAAAGGAAACAGTTGCTGTCCAAAAGTCTGGCCAAGGCATTCTTACACAGGAACTCAGGTATCACACAAGAACTCACCATGCCTCAATAAAAACCGTGCATCCCGCATGAAACATTGATAAAAACTATTTATTAAATAAGAATAGCACTTGATAGCTTTAGCTCGGTATATAACTGATGCTCTCTTAGTGCATCGAGGATGACGTAAAGATACGGGACATGCTCGTTGCTAAGCAAGAGTATACTAAGAGAGTATAAATATTATCAGAATATTGGAGACACTTCCATCACCTCTAAGACACTTCCATCACTTCTACTACCTAGAAGGACATATTTAATATATCTGACACGATGTTCCCCAAATTAGGAGTGTCCCAGTCATGAAAAGAAGAGATAGACCAACTACTCATAAGAGAACTAGGTTAGATTCACCTTAATCACACATGTGACACTTATCTGATTCACACTCACAAACTCCATAACATTTGTCATAAAAGATGAAACCAACCCGACCAGCGTGTCAGAACACCCAATCCATTTATGAATCGATCTTACATAATGGGGCTACCTGAATGCTGCTATATAGTAGAAATGGTATTAATATGGGTTACATATATCGAAATGTTTGGTGGCAACTATGTGCCATAAATGTTACATATACAAACCAACTGTTATCATACTTGTTCAACACATCAACAATACTACTACTCATCATCTGATGCTGCATCGTCACCCTCTCCACCTTCATCTCCACCACCTGCTGCCTCCTGTAAGAACATTATATTGAAAATAAAATATTTTTTCATATTTATAATAAATCTTAAAACCAATAAAATTTTGCAAACTAAATGATTTTGATTTTTTTTGCGATTTACCTGCTCACCACTACCCGATGCACTACCACCGAGGGCATATCTGCTCATATACTGACGTATTTCAAGCAACTTTTTCTGCAAACCAGATATATGATCCCCTTTCTGGTGAACTGTGTTTCGTAGAGAAGACATCTCCCTCTAAGCATATTCAGGTATGAAATGACTATAAGCAGGAGTAGATGTAGCTGAAATCCCTGATGGCATGCCAAAGATCTCAGATGGTACAGGTCCCAAACCCATCCCGCGCACTCTACCAGGATGCTCCTTCCCAAGGACTTTACCAACCGGGTCATCCTGGGAGACTGAGTAGGATTGCCTCGGATTGGCATCCCATATTTCTTTAATTTTTACCTATAAATCAAATATCAATATATATTAACACAGTAAAAACTGATAATAAGTTATTATAATAAATAATTGACTTCATACCCCAACTTCTCTAGCAGGTTCATTAACAAAACATCAATCAGTTTTTTTATGAACATCCAGCCACAATTCTGTTTGGGATGTGTCATGCCCTAAACTCTGTGACTGCATTAAACAAAGATAAATCAACAATTAAATATGTTAAATAGATAATATTATCTCATTAATATTTAAACTAATTAAAATATTACCTATGACATTTGGCTTCTTGAAAAGCTTTTTGAACCCGTAGTGTGCGGGATGACCTGCCTTTCCTGGTTTGAAGCATTCTATCTTGAGAGATCCTGAAATAAATAAAATTCAATTTAACAATATTGTATTCAATGTCTATGTCCTCTTCATGTACATGTATAAATGTAAAATGAGGATAATATAATAATATATATTTCAATACCATCTGCTTCTCATCACGATGTCTATCGACAAAAACCTTCCACTTTTATTTCGGTACCCCACTGGGTAGCTTCTCATACATCTGCTGCAAGGTCAACGAAGTGTCTTTGACATCACACCACAACCTCCATTTGAAATCTTTCCATTTTTTTCCAAGATTTTTCAATATCCACTTCCGTGCTATCACATCAGCAACGGTAAAGTTGAAGAACATCTGTATACAGAATTTCATTTTGAATATATTAGTAACATGACATTCAATTAAACCATAAAGTAATAAAATTACCTTTATCTGAGATTCATAAACTTCATTTTTCTAGTTTGGAGGCATATGCCTCCAATCATCATATAAAATAGGCAGGGAAATGGGCTCTACTGCCAGTTGACCTATAATCTGACCAAGTAAACATGTGGCGTCATCCATTGAGACCCCATAAGAATAAAATGGAACCACTATCTTCTCACCATGCATTTTCCAAACATCAGAACATTTTATGTGTTTTTCGACAGTTGCATTGTTTTCATCTGCAATTAGTAAACAATTACTATAAATAAAATGCAATAAATTTATTTAATTAAAATTTGTACCTATGACTGTGACCCTCTAGAATGTCCATGATGAACTGGAAGGGGCGCATCGCTGCCCCACTGCTGAGGCTCCTGTAGGGGGAGGCGATGACTCATCCTCTAATGAGGCATCCACTGATGGTGTCAGAGATGGTGCATGGGGAGATGATGCAGGGATGTAGGTAGCTGCTACCTCAGATGTCGTGGGGACAGACGGATCGTCATCTGTCGCAGAAGTAGAAGGAATGGTGTACCGCTTCTTCCTTGGCATTCCTGTCATTTAATCAAATAAAATTAAGTTTAGAATATATATTTCAAAAAATATATGCAGAAAAAAATTTACAAATGATAATAGATGCCCAGTACTAACAAACAAAATATATATAACAATGATAATGAATGACTACAGAAATGAAACAAGTGGTTGCTGAATGAATAAATAATTGTACATACAATCATTTTCCACTTCAATCATGTCGGTTTCCTGCTCCATTGCTTCATCCACTTCATTCATCCTTGCTAGACTAATATTTTCAATATCATGATGTACAACTAATTCAGCTTCCTTTTGTTGATGAAATTCAATTGTAGAGGTCAAATCTTCCACATCATCACCCATATCATACAAATATCTTTGTATTACGTGAGTAACTACACTCCACTCTTCATCCAAAACATCATTCACATAATATAACATTTTTTCCTATGATGCTAAGATATATGGATCATGCAGTTCACGATCACCAACATCCATCAAACGAGAGATGTTTACAGAAGTAAATTGCAAGGAATCTCTTTTAACAACTCTGATAATATCGACCCATTTGCATTTGAATAAAACAACAGAAAAATTCCTGTGGTAGTTTAATTCAATAATATCATGCAGCTTTCCATAGTATTCCACTTCAGCAAATGTAAATATACCACTATTCTGTGTTTTCAAACCCACTTCTCGATCAACTGTACGAAATCTAAAACCATTCACATTATAAGTACCGAACTTTCTAACTTGTTTTATAGGACCTCTAGCAAGAAACTTCAAATCTTCTGACAAGTCTGCTTGAGTATCAGTATTCATGATCTGAAAAAAATTAATAGATTTGCAAATTGTATGTTTCAAACTAATATTCGTATTTATTGCAATATTTATAAACTTACACGTCATGCAAACCATTCTACCAGCTCTTTATTCACAGATTTCGTTATATCTTTTTCATTTCGTGTTCGGCCTCTCATTCGTCTCTTTGTTTGTATTCTCAACTCTTCAATAAATGGATCTGCAATTTCACTATTTAGAAACACATATCTATGTGCCTATAATAATTCCAATTCTATTAGTGTCGCGTATGAGGTCCTCCCAACTAATCGGCCAATAGCAGGGAATATTTTTTATTTCTGATGCATTTGAGAATGAGTTGATGTGTCGTCAACACATCCAACTCGATTAAATCTTGTCTCAATATCATACAAATATCTGGAACAAAAGGTGAGACACTCCTCGGCCAAATAGCCTTCAGTAATAGAGCCTTCTGGTTGAGCTTTATTTCTCACGTATGCTTTCAAATGCCCAAGATATCTGTGAAAAAAATAATAATTTTATGCATTTATTTAAATGAAAAAAATGGTTTACTTAACTGGAAACATATAAATAAAATAACTCTCAATAGGATACATCCATCGATAATGAACGAGGCCTCCTAATTTAGCTTCTTCAACCAAATGCACAGTTAAATGCATCATGACAGTAAAAAAAGATGGAGGAAAGATCATCACCATTTCACAAAATGGTCAATACAAACCTCTCCTGTAGGTTGTCAAGCTGAAATGGATGTAGAGATTTCTCACATAATTGCCTGAAAAATGTGTAGAATTGGAGTACAATAGCAGTAATTTTTTCAGGTAATAATGTACGAAATTCCAATGGTAGTAACTGTTGTAACAAACTATGTGAATTGTTACTTTTCAATCCATATAACTTACGATTCTTCAAGTCAACACACCTCGAGATGTTACTCAAATACCCATCAGATACCTTCACATTCTCTAAAATTTGAAGGAACGTATCTTTATCGCTATTTTTCATTGAATAAATGACTGGATCATACTTTTCATTCTCATCTGGCCAGAGATCATGTTTTATGTTCATTACTTGTAAGTCTTTGCGAGCATTGAGATGATCCTTTGACATTGCATGCTCATTAAGTAATGTGAAAATCAAATTATCACATACATTCTTCTCAATATGCATCACATCAAGATTGTGGCGCAAAGAATTAAATTCCCAATACGGAAGTTTGAAAAATATACTTTTTTTCTTCCATTGTTGCGTTCTGATTTCACTTGACGATGCACTTCGCACTCGTTTTTCGCTATCATTCAAATGATGAACATTCCCAAATTCTGTTTTAACATTTTCAAGCTGTGTCAATATCTCAAAACCGGTTAACAACTTTGGAGGTGGTCTATGAACAATGGAACCATTAAATTTTGATTTGTTCAGCCGAAATCTATGAGATGCATCAAGAAATCTTCGATGGGACAAGAAGCACCATTTTCTACTATGAGATAGCCATTTGGGATCGAAATCAAAGTTACAAACGGGACAAGACAAACCCGTATAAGTGTTCCAACCAGATAAATTCCCAAGCCCAGGGAAGTCAATAATGGTCCACATTAAAGCAGCTTGCATTTTGAATATTGTTTTAGAAGAAACATCAAATGTCCCAACATCGTTTCTCCATAACTCCTGCAATTCTTTAATCAAAGGCTGTAGGTATACATCAAAATCATTTCCAGGAATTTGTTTTCCAGGAATAATCATCGAAATGATAAAAGATATTTGTTGTATACACATCCACGGAGGCAGATTATAAGGGATCAAAACAACTGGCCAAATGCTATAACTCATACTCAAAGTCCCAAATGGGTTGAATCCATCGGCAGCCAATCCCAATCAAACATTCCTAGGATCAGCTGAGAAATCTGGATGTAATGAATCAAATGTCTTCAACGATTTGGAATCTCGTGGACATCTCATTAACCCATCATTGTTATTATCTACAGCATGCCACTTCATGTGTTCGGCGGTTTTTGATGACATGAATAATCTTTGCAATCGAGGATTCAAAGGAAAGTAACGCAAAAACTTTTGCAGGTGTTTTCCTTTTCTTCTTCTCCATGAAATTATGTTCTGTCATACTTCCAACATTACCCTTTTACTGCCATCTAGAACAAGAAAATTTCTTACAATTCTCTCTACTTGAATCCTCTCCCCAGTAAAGCATACAATCATTGGGACACGCATGTATTTTTGTATAATTCAGACCAAGTTTGTTTACAACTTTTTTCATCTCATAAAACGATTCTGGGATTTTTGCTTTAGGAAATGCATAATGAATCAATTCCAATAACATAGACATTGCTTTATTTGTAATTCCACAAATACATTTGATATGGTACAACTTCAGCAGAAATGAAAGCTTTGAATATTTCAAACACCCACTATACAACTCGTGATTTCCATCATCAACTAAATCATGAAACACATTTTCCTCACTGAAGTTTTCCCTTACATTTGGCTCCACAGAATAAAGTGTAGGATGCAATGATATGTTACAATCTTGATCTACTTGTGTTACAGTCTCAAAAACATCACTTGTCACGTTGCAATTTGTAGCATCATCTTCTGGTAGTTCTGATATGTTTTGATGCTCATAGTGGTGTCTTGCAGTGATGAATGCATCATTTATGATGTTTTGCGTTTCATTTTCCATTGGCGACAAACTTGGGACCTCATTCTGTGGATTAACATCAGTCCTCAATCTTTCTGTATTGTTTGATTCTACATGCCAAATCCAACACAAATATTGATCAGGGAATTGCTTCAGTATTAAATGTTCATAAACTTCATCCCTCTTCAACCATGTTCAAAATTTACATTTAGGACATGGAAATATTATTCTCCCTTCAACGGATCGATTGGAAATTGAAAAATCTAAAAACTCATTCAAACCCTTAACATATTGAGGTGTGTTCCTCGGTAATGTGATCCAGCTTTTATCCATGTATATCACAATGTGCCTACACAAAAATATACGATAATGTAAGATTACAGAAACATAATATAATAAAGATGAACCATTGATCATAAAGTATGCATGATATAATAAAGATGATTCATTGATCACATTTACCACTTCAGACCAACAGAACAAGTCTGGTCCATAGGAGACAGCGTCAACACCTCATTGAGGATCAATAAGAATATCGGGCTACACACTTATCATAACACTATCGATCACACATTTATGTTGCCTCAAACAACACCCCACTGATGTGTGATCGAAACTGATCATAATGCATTTTAAACCTGAGACATTATGTGATTGTTTCGGCTTGACCTTAGATGTCCTCCAAGAGGAATGATGTTTCTCAATGGTTTCATACACAACCAACTATAAAGAGGGCCACTATGTTCACTTTATTCATCGAAGTGTCACCTCTCTAGGTTTGAGTATTACAAGTCAGACATTTATAATCATGTCTTCAACCATCGACATATAAAGAACCAGTTTTTTATTCAAGGGTTGTCTTAGACATTGAAACATTATTAATCTCATTTATAAGAATTTTATTTTAATAAAAAAATTTAATTTTTTAAAATGGTTTGATCACTATAGTGGTGAGAATGTAAAACACATACATACATCAAATTCATAAACACATGGGAAATGCAAAAGGACTACTCACATCAATTCTAATTTTTTTCACTTTTTAAGAACAACCCTATAACTCTTGTCTATGATTTTTTAAATCTGAAATCTTATCTTTAGTACCTATCTCAAGGCACAACACCAAATACATAATTATATACAAATTATAGTTAATTATATAATTTTATTATAAAAATTATAATTTATTTCAATTAAAACCAACAAGGAATAATTGCCTAAAAATCACCAGCCCACCTCATCACACCTATATAATAACCAACCACTTATGTATTGTTTGTGGTGAACTCCAACCTTTATCCCAAAAAAATTACCTATGAAGTTGAACCATGTCAATCAACAAATTAACTTAACTTAATCTAAATTTAATTAAAACTATTTAAAAATTATAAATGGTGATGTACCTCTAACCCAATGACATGTTACAGCATGAGATAATAATGTTGGGACATCTCATATCAGTTTTGAGAAAAATAATTATCAGATCAGATGGTTTATACAATGATCCAGTGTAAATAATCTCCAAAATCTAACCAAAAAATCCAAAAATAAATGAAGAAAAATGTAAAGGTAACATAAAATGTAGTCATACATAATGGAAATAATACTACATGTTTGACCCCAACCATGGCCATGAATGATGTTGTAGAAGAATTTATCCAAGGTTGATGCAAGTAGTTTATAATCAAATGATGTCCTATTTGACATTAGAATCACCTTTTTGATGTGTTGGTTACATATACTTCTTCCAAACCATATAATTTATTCCCCTTCCCCTTTTCTATCTATCTGCCTCTCCCAAAAACAATGTCAACATCATAGGAATATATGTTGGTATTTTGAATTATTTAAGTCATGTAGTTTTTGATAAGGTGACATGTATATTTTTCATTATTGAAATAATTTTTTAGATATTTCATTATTTTGATGACCCATGTGTTTTTATTTCCCATTATGGTTTTTTGAGACTCGACACAATAATGACATCCTCACGGTGGAAGACTAGGCCACCAAAACCCAATTCTTTCCACCATAGGCCATTTTTTAAAGATAAGTGATGAGAATGAATAATTATAATGGAAGGCCTCTTCATAATGTACATGTAGGCATGCACCCAACCATATATATGAATATGTTCATAATAATAAAAATAAGAGAAAATAAACTAAATATTTACATTCTATCATGTTATTTAATTTAGAGAATAAAAAATAGTACAATAGGTAATATGAAAACAAATGGAAAAAATATACACCTAATAGGGAAATATTACATATCCTGACAATAATATGAAACAAATGAATTATAGAGAGATCGACTATTGATCTATAATCAGCGACCACCATGTAAGGTCAAATTAACCCAATTATCCCATTTCCCAACATAATACACAACTAATTTGTACATTATCTATATATACATGACATGTGTGGGAATAAATCAATTAGGATTGATAACATATATACCCAACCTTCCGCATCCAAACTCGATATAGGAGGAATAGAATACATGTTAATATTAGACATCTGAGCCTAAAGATTGACGAAAAACTAACACAACAATAAAGAGATATGTTCTTCAATGAAAACCGAAAAGGAGAGAAAGGTTATATATATCTCAAATACCAGTCCAAAATAATGGTTTCACAACTTCTCTAATGAAATATCATCAGTGCCCAGTATCATGATAATTTGTTCAGGGAATTATTGAGGTGGACCAACTCCTCATCAATTTTCTATAATCTACTATATTTTTGAAAGAGTAGATGTAGGCCATATTTTTCCATCTTGTGGCTCCCCTAGAGAGGTGGGTGAATCTTTTTTACTTATAATATTTCATAAAAATGAAGGATTTTTGGATTTTTGGTCTTTGAAGACCAATATATGGATATTTCCTTTACATAATTTAAAAAAAACAGCATCAACCCCCATGTGATTGCACGTGATATAATAACCACCCTAGTCAATGGAACTTCTTAAAAACTAAATAGAATTGAAAAAAATACTAGTAACCCAATTAGATGTCATGAAGTGCAACTAAAAATAACCCTTGATCACACTATAGGTCTTCATAGAGATGCCTCCTTCCTCAATCCTATCTTAAAATTAAACTATAGACGAACAAACAGCTACTCAAGGATTGTAGAAATATTGATATCAAATCCCACCTGATTCACAATATCCACAAAAAATGCGATCATATAAAGTTATAAAATTTATCAGTCCATTTTTTACAAGAAATTTTTAGACATTTATGAATGAAACCAATTCAATAAAACTACAAAAAATTTACTGAAATGTAAAAATATGTATATAAAAGTTCATTATTCTTTGGATGATATAAATCCAATAGAAATTAAAGTGCAATAAAAAGTTCTAGAGAATGAAGAGGAACCACAAGCCTAAGATGTTGTCTATATTGACTCCCTTGTATTTCTCTTTCCTATGAAGTTTTTTTGTGAAAGTAAACCCCACTTAAGACTCCTCTTCCATATTGTCATCAACGACCATCATTAAATACCTTCATTTCCACAAAATAAACAATGTATAATAAATGTATAAAAATACACATAAAAGTGTTCATAAAAATGTCATATAGATAAGAAAAATAAAATTGAGAATCATAATAGTATCTTGTATTATGCAATCAAAACTCATGATAAGAACATAATAAAGAAAAACATGGTATATAATTTATCAAAAAAGATGTGGAAAACTTTTCATATGCTCGAAAAAGAATTAAAATAAATTACATTGCCCATGTATTAAGGGGGAGGAATATCATCCAGTTGTTTTGGTGAAGACCTGCATTTATCATGATTTAGAAGTGCATATTTTTTAGATAAATGGAATTTCCATTCAATTAATTTCAATCACACAAGTATGTCCCAATATATGATAAACAAACCATCCTTCCAGCAAGCGTAGTAGGACCTAGATTTTCCAAGGGCGCGGGGGGCGTGGGGGGCGCGGGTTTCGCTGGAGGTCGAGGGGGTCGCCGGTGGTCGAGGGGGGCGCCGGGGGGTGCGGGTTTCACCGGAGAGCGCGGGGGTGATGAGTCACCGGCAGCGCAGGGGGTGGGGAGTCGCCGACAGCGCGGGGGGTATGGAGTCGCGAGGGTTAGGGATCGCGAAGGGGAAGGGGGAAAGGGTCGGCATTTGTGTAAAATAATTCGGGTTACGCGGCGGTTTATTAAAAACTGTCGCGAAACCTTCACCGAAAAAGGTTTAGCGGCAGTTTTGTGAACCGCCGCCACAAAACTGCTGCTAAACCATGTTTTTTTTGTAGTGTACTATAAGGGGACAAATCCTGAGGTATATTGGTCTCTAAGAATATCATTTGTTAAGCTATTAATTTAGTATCATATCCTCCTAGATGAATTCAGGACACAGAAAAATATTATTCAACTAGAGTACTTGATCTTGTTCCCCTCCTAGAAACATGTGATTACTACTTTCTATAATTTCATTTCACATGTCACATAAATGAACAAATTAACAAACGATTTCCAATAAACATAATCACACAAGTAAATCAATAAATTCATACTTACACAGTAATCCAATGAAAAATATTTACAAAAAAACTTCCTTTTACCATAAATGAGGCCACATTCTATTTCAAACACACCCAAAAACGTTTGGCAATACGTTTTCATCACATTTACAATTTATGAAAACCACTTTGTTATAACCATAATAAAAATACATAAGAACACCAACCATTTATATAAGAAAATTCTCTTTCACATTCATACTAATGTACAACCCATTTTATAACATGGTTAACATAACTTTCACAATTCCTAGAAACCTTTATTCTACACAAAAAAATATCCACAATAAAAAAAACAAATTTCACTAGAAGAATACACTTCCAACACATTTTCAACTTTAAATATTATTTTAAATGAACATTCATACCTATTACAGAAGGAGTGAAGCATATTTTAGAGGATCCACAGTAATGATCACATGAAACAAAAACACTTTCTTTGTAAAATCAATTTTAATCACATATTCATAATTTAAACATTTGAAAACATATTAATCAGCACACAAAAAATCCATAAAAATCATTTTAGTAATAAAGAAAGAATATAATAATAATATAAATATTTAAAATCATGGAAGAAGCTACCTAACACATGAAATATTTTAGAAATAAGTATGAAACCACAAACACATCATTTTAAAACCAATAAAGGAATGAGTGAACAAAAAACATAAATAATGAACCAAAATACATATGATCACACCCTCTTTAGGTCAAAAAACATGATGGAAAAAACTAAATTATGAGGGAGGAGAATCCATTGAACGAATTTTAAATCATGAGAAAATAGGATAAGTTGATGATTCCTTGAAAAATAAGGGTCTTAACCACCCATGTTTTGAGTCTTAAGAGGTATAAGCATTCTTTTAGGGAGACCACATGGATAAAAATCTAGAATGGATGAAATATAATAGATTTGGGGTTAATATAGAAGATGTTAGACTGGTGTGTTTATATATTTAAATGACTTGTAAAAGTAATATAATTTTTACTAAATGGATTTCCAAACTATACATGGATCGTGGGTCCTTCATTGTCCATGTGGAACACCCCACACATTTATCCTACATAGTTTTCTAAACCATATTCAAACCATGCATTCTCTATTGTCCAAAATGACAATTGGCCACACTCCTAGTTGAAGAAGGGATCCAAATTTCATCTAACATGGATAAAACAATGTTCCACCTACTTTTCATCCAAAAAAATTCTATTTTTTATTAAAACACAAGGGGATACTATGTCATAAATTCCATACCAAAAAGGAACAGTATAATTCATCAAAATAATATCATGGATGTGACATTATTTATTTGATCCTATATATCCATTATCTGTGTAAATTCTATAATTTAATTTATTTAATTTCAGTATTTCATTATAGTAGAATGTTTTAATTTATATTTATTTAGTTTATCCTTTCCTATCCTTGGTTTCAACTTAAATTAGTCATGTTGATTATGTAATTTCATCTATGCATCAATTATTTTTTTCAATATCATTCAAAACAATTTAATATTGCTTATAGTATCTCCATGATATTCCTCATACCCTCATTTCTAGTAAAAATCATCTAGAATATGGATATTCATTCCTCGGGCCAATTAGTGAACTAGATCGATCAATTTCGGGAGCATCAGGTAGTTTACAGAAATGCATACCTCCATATAATCAATATTTACCCATGTAAACATCCATGAAAATGTTATAATATATATTCAATTAAATAAACTTCTTATTCATCCTCAAATAATTACTAAATCTCAATATATTTAAAAATATTTAATTTTATTTACCAACACCTTGATTGGAATAAAAAAATACGATTCTAATTGTTATAGAAACATTATATGATTTCATTATAACTCATCTAAATATCATAAATATAATTTTGTAAGACATATTGTTTTACATCCTTCATTATTGTATTACCCTATATGATATTAGAAATTTTATCCACTATATATTTCAACATTGAGTGGTAGATCACTATAAAATTTTACGGATTAGAATGATCTCTTGATATGGAATAGGGAGATCTAAAATAAACATTCATGAATCTATTTTTACCTTCTATCATTCACCCTCTCGAGAGATCATTTATTTATATATAGTGAACTAGAATAGAATATGTATCAAGACCAAGATATTTTATATGATATCTCATCATGTTTTTACCTCATATACATTTTCATCAATACAATGACATTAATCAGTTTTCACTATCAATGTTATTTTGGAAAACATAAAACTCACAAAAAATATTCCAGAAACAACATTTTTCTAAACTACAACATGTTATACAACAATCTCACTACACAACTTAAGCGTTCTGTGTGAGTGAATCAAGGCTACATAAAAGCTTCTATTTTAATGATTAAATTTTGTCTTATATTTGTAATGTAGAATACAATATGAAATTATTTTGAATCATATTAAAATTACAATAAAATAAATAGCATGAGCATACTAATTTTACATTGTTTCCCTATGAAAGGATTATAGTATTTGAGACCTTACAATAGTAGGTAACACTACATCCCATAATTGTTAATAAATACCAATATAAAGAGACTTCATTTGTGAATATATTTAAATATATAACTAAAATTATAATTTTTCCAAATATGTCTCATTTTTGTATTTATAATACTGATATTTCCTTAATATAATTTTTTATGGTTTTTATGTCAATTTTTTTTTATCATTATGTGAATATTGAGCAATATAGTTTTCACCAAATCTAACACATTTAAGTATTTATAATCAAATAAAAATTGATATAATTTTAAAAGACCAATTATATAATCCAGTATGTTTTTATGATGTAAACCAATATGTTTTGAAATAATATTCTGAATTTTTTAACCCAATTTTTAACAATTTATAAGAATAATAATATTTTCCAATGAAAGGAACTATTTGTGAAATATTATTTTAATTCAATAATATGTTCATAAAATTTGGGTTTGGATTACATTTGATGCCACAAATAAGTTATTTTTTATATGATAATGTAAAAAATGTCTTTAAAATATAAATAATTGATTATTTTATTTAAATATACATTTTACACAAAAAAATATACTATTTATAAAAATGATATTTACATGTTCTAATTATATTTTACTAAACATATCAGTATTATTTGATAAATTGAAAATTATATTTTTAATTATTAGGTAAAAATTATGAAAAATCGTCATTCTAATTTTTCAGGATTTAGAATAAATTACAGAGATGATATTTTATTTACAATAGTAATTGTTTAATGGTAGTTCTAAAATAATAAAATTTATATTAGTTATATAAATTTTATCAACCTAAAATAACATAATAAATTGTAATATTATTAATATCATATTGTTCAAATATTATAAAAAAATTCATATAACTACCCATTCGATTAATAATTATTTATATAAAATAAAACACACGTGATATATAATTCTTATTAACAAATTATTTTTATTGTATCTATGTTACAATATAAATGATTATTTATATGAATTTTTTAAAACATATATAACAATTTGACATCATATTCATAATCAATATTTGTCTTTCTATTAAAATTTACAATCTTATATATTTAGTAAACAATTATTTACCATGCTCAAATTTTAATAATGATTAATATCGATAAATATTGATAAATGATGTATGTCCTATTTTGAATAATTGAATGGAAAAAATAAACCTTATTGAAATCCTATGTTTGGTATAAATTTTATAACTAATGCATCATCGTCCATTTATCTACATAACACACCAAACTACCCTATCCTACAAAACGTCAACATAACTTCATTAATAAACCTCTATAGTCATTCAATTCAAAAAAAAGTCTACCCTTATTTCATCTTTTAAAAGAGATCACTCACACCGATTATCTCATTCCATTCGACAATGAAGGCATTGATCAGTAATTTCCATCCCTCTTCATTTGTAATTTCCTCCTTATGAAATATTATTGTTTTATGTAGTGCTCTAAATCTTTAATAAAAATATGAAAAGTATGTTATTTTAATCTTTCTCATTCCTTTTAAGTTGGAATTATTTTTCATAAATATAATACCATATATTTAAATTATTTTAATTTCATTATAATAACATCCATTTTATTTTTTAATGAGAGAATAATTATGTCCTCTCATTAAAGGCTGTTTTCAGTGAAATATTAATGATGATATTAGGGATTTTATTACGACCCTTCTATTTTATATAATAAAAAATTAATTTAATTTCATAATTTTTTTTCATTATATGTCATTATATCACAATTTTTATATTGAAAATAAAATTTATTATTATCAAATAGTTTCCCTAATCTGTTATAATGTGAAAAAATCATAAATTTTGGAATGTGAAGAGTCTTTGGTTTTCCAAGAAATGACATAGCTATCAAGAAAGTATAAAGTGGATGTGTTTAAGAAATATATTCACTTATGGGTAATCTCATTGAAAAAATAATGGTTGGGTTTTAACTCAATATTCACATGACATTCTCATTACAATAAAAAGTAATGTATTTTTCAACCACTACTATGGTGCTTTGTGAATAATTATTTTCAACCCAATTACTTTCATCAATTGGGAAACCCAAATATTTAATGTTCCACTCATCACTATGTCACCATATTTATTCAGTAAGGGTAATTAATTCAACATTATGTATAATTTCTTATATATTATTAAAATTCTAAAATGATCAATTCATTAATAAAATTTAGTTATAGGTTTGGCCAAATTATATATTTCCACTTGAAGCTTTACTGGGTCTGATGAGAAAAACATGATGTTGTATTAGAATTTTCCCTACAAATTTAGTATGATATATAGGAAATAATCCATAAAAATGTTTATGTTATCTTATATCAATAATTTCATTAGTATTATATTAATAACTAATATCTATGTTTTCTATTTTTTTCATGTATATAGTATTCCTGTAGTTTCATTTAGTTTTTTCAATATATTGATAATTTTTTGACTATTTAAAAACTATTTAACGGATAATTTTGTTAGTATGGCTTCCAATATATTCTATAATTATTAGGCCTATAATAACACCCATATTTTTTAGTCCATTGGAATCCTAGTATAGATTTTGTATAATTATCGGGGATCAACTATAATATATAAAAATGATCCCATGGATTTATTATAATATATTTTGTGTTATTAAGTGTAATTTGAATAAATATATACGTTTCTAGTTTTCAAATACTACTAAAAAATTGGATACATTATGTCATGACACCCTCCCTTTTATGATTCCCCTCCTGAGCTAGAAATGAAGGAAGAGAGATAATAACCCCCAGAGTCCCGCCTGCAGCAGGCCCAGGGGTGGTGACCATAACATAGGGTATATAAATGTCACAAAATGTGAGACATTACCTTTTATTGTAGTAACTATGATCCGGATATAAGATGTACCCATGTAAAAAAAATCAAATATATATATATATATATAACAAAACCCAAACCGTTACATTTGCATGTTCTAAATATAACTCATTAAAAAGAGAGAATATACAATGTAAATACAAAAATAATAGCTATGAAACAACATATAAATAGTCCCAAACATTCATGCTAGTAGTTCCAACCATAATCCACATATTCATCATGGAAGCCTGAAAGTGTTTTTTATATATATGGTGAGAATAAAAGAATACCCAGTTAGAAAAACCAAAGATCTCATGCATTGGTAGATAAGAATATTAATGCCCCTTTGAGAAAATAAAAGAATCCAAAATGACATAATAAAGTATACTATCCACCCAAACCTCACCAAATGCACACTCAATATATAATTCAAATCAAGAAAATTAATACTGATAACATTGATGATAGTGTAATTACCACCACATAGAAACTAATTAGCCACTCTCACACATTAATGAAAAACGTCCGGGTTCTCCCAACTATTCTTAATGAACCATGTCACAACCCACAAAAAAACAATTGGGCCCCACAACTACATATCTCCCATAGAAATTTTGGCCACATACTACATCACTTACCACCCACACACACTCAGGACTCACAACTCCCCAACCAGCCTAAAGTGTCAGATGCTATCATCGAAGTGAAGAGGGAAAAGTGAAAAGGGGGTGCCCATCCATCCATCCTCTATATAAGATGTTTGTGAATGACATGATCCCCCATGATAATGAGGTTCTTGGGCGCATAACACTGAACTAGGGTGGGGGAATATAGAAATAAAAAGGAACTACTTGAATATATATATATATATTTATTTATTTAAAAAACACGTAGCCCAACCTATTGTGTTTCAAACAACAACTATCACACAAAAATACCCCATGTACTACCTAAATAAGAACATATCAGGATGAACATTGGTCAATAATGATGTTTATAAAAGAAACTCATTTTAACAACCAATAATCTTGAAATTATTATGAATATATAGGTTATTCCATCCCTTCCCATACTTCTAACAACCATAACACACATCTATCCTCATAACCAAAAAAATAGAGGAAGGAAACTATGATAAACCATCCCACTTCACACTTCCACTCCAGTTATCTTCCAATCAATTAATTTACATTATCATTCTTAAAATTCATTTTTCCATGACCTTTATATGAACAATAACACCTCCATATTACAACCAATCCACCCAACACACCTAATCACAACCATCCCGATATCCCTAGTTTATAACAACACCACATCCACCACACTTAGTAACATAAACATAGCACAAACATAACCTACAACATGACTACTCTAAATCTGTCGATCCATTACAAAATCAATAATTCCCTCAAAATTAGATTCCACCACACCATCCAAACCACCCCCAATGACAAAATTAACCAAAAAATAGCCCTAAATATCTTTACAAATTATAAATCATAATGTAACCACAAACATAAAACAACCACACCAAACATGAAAATTTGTATTGAAATTTTTCAATCACCAGTTCTTTAACTCCACATTGATTAAATAGTGTTTATTATATAACATGTTTGATATTTGGGAATCCATTTATTTAACTGAATATAAGTTCTTAATAAATTTTATATATACAGATTTTCAACATGAAATCAAAAACACATATTCATAATCCATGCAGGTGCATAAACAATGACTACCAATGACCATGATTTTCAAAAGACATACTTCCAATACCAATCAAAACATGGATCAAGGATAAAAAAATATAACAATATTATTAATATCATCGTCATCATCTTCCAAAGCCCTCATTTTTGAATTTTTAAAATCTTCTTTATACTTGGATCTATCAATATTAACAAGAAGATATCAGGAAGCCCACCCCACATGATGCACAATTAAAAGGGAGATGAAGGAATTCATTCCTTGAGAAACATGATCAATACCTTCCCCAAGATCCAAATTTGTGTGGTGTAAATAACAGGATAAACTGACAAGGATACGCGATACAAGGGGCTCACCACAAATGCATGATCACTATGGGAAGAAGGGTTTTGGGAACTCAGTATCATGGGTTTGGGAAATACACTAGAAATGCTGGGTCTCATCTTTAGAAAGGATAGATCCTAAATCTACATGGTAAATTGAATCAAATTCCATTAAATATTGATCACAATCATGAACTCATGTTTTAGGAGTCAAATGAATGTTTAGGTGTTTAGGGGATAGTTACGATTTGAAACAGCCCAAAAACTCAACAAATATGTAAATTCACTCACTTAATATCAAAGGAAACATTAAAGGGGAGAAACAGGAAGAACCAGTGAAAAATTGTATTTTCAAAATCTTATAGGTGATTCATTGAAGCGTTCTACCGATGACTTGTCATACATGTGTGTCACTGATGGAAGAGTATTCGATGTGAGCTACCGATGCGACTCACTGAGGCAACTCACTAGAGCCACCTAATGACGCCACTCACTAGTGTCATTCATTGACACCACTCACCAATATGAGTCACTAGTGACAACTACTGATAGATTCTCTCTGATGGGACCAACTGACAATTATTCAATGACATGAGCCACTAACACTTGATTCACTAATGCCACCTACCATTGAAAAAACAACATTTTTAGGAAACTCCTGAAATGAGTTTCCATTTCCTCCAATAACACTGCAAACATTGTATTCTCAAAAATTAATGGGTTAGAGTGGTCTAAGAAATTACATCAGATACCTCACAAGTTATTATCACCCTCAATAATTTGAAACCATACTAGAAGCAAGAGGGGTATGAAGAACCACCCATGAGATACTTCTCAATGAAAACCCACAATGTGATGCTCTTAAGTTGATGTGAGACCTCAACATCCAGTAAGTATGCCTCCATAATATACTACTCCCCCCAAAGACATGAAACACCACAAAAAAACCAAATACTACACTTCTTGAACACTATAATCTGAGAATTCCTTCATCCATGCCAAGATACTATTCTCTTTGGGTGGTACTAAGTCACCCATACGGGTTTAATTGAATATTCATTAATACATATTGATTACAGATCTGGTCCCCCCTCTTCATATGTCATTATATTATCAAACATTAAAGATCAAGGAAATAACACATCTCATAACAAAAAATGTTCATTCATTGGAAAGAAAAACAAGAAAAGGAGTTACCCAAAACAACTCTTTTTACTAGGAAAGCATCTGCGTTTCTCACTCCCATGTACTCTCCTCCAGGAAACCATGCCTCCACAACAGACAAACCAAGGGAATGGTTTTCCCACATATAAACATCTCTAGATGAACTTGGATCTCCACCATACGCTCATCATATATGGAACCATTTTTTATTTCTATCCATCCCTAGACAATGACATAGGAGTCATCACGATGATACCTATGGAGATGAGAGATGCTAATGATTTCATGGAACCTATCTAACTATGGTGGCATCCCCAACTGGAATTCCACCCCACCAACACTCCCTAAAACTAGAAAGGGACGAAGAACCTCTTAGAAACCTTATTAAATATATTAATGCTTCACTACGCACATCAAGGGGAAACCTTCACGAACTTGTGGTCTCCAACCTCAAACTACAAGGGCTTCCTCCTATGAAAAAATATGAATTTTCGTAGTCCCGAACTACCTTTATCCTCTCATCAACAAGATGAACCATATCTGTGATTCTCTATAATAAATCAATAAGAAGAATAGATATCACCCCAAATGTTTTCCTACAATAAAGAAAAATGATATGGAATTCCAAATAAATATTTAAATGAATCCATGCCAATTGAAGAGTGATAGCTGTTATTGTAAGTAAACTCAAATAAGGGAACATTTCAATCCATAGATCCTCTAATTTCTTTGATTCATACTCGTAGAATGTCCTCCAACTTCTAAATTTTTGGTTTTATTTTTTGATCTATCTGAGGGTTTAAAGTAGTGATGATTCATAACTATGATATAAAATAATGTTTCAATCCCCTAAAAATTCTTGAGGTAAAACATGAATCCTAATCTGAGACAATAGTCCTCAGAACTCAATGTAGCTTGACCACCTCTCCCACTTACCTTATGTCCAAGGAATCTAATGTTCTAGATTTTTAGTTCCCATGAAGTGACCATATTTAGACTCCTGATCCACTACTACCTAGATTAAATCGTGAAATCCATGAGCCTCGATTATCTATGTGATGAAATCCTTCCAAATTTCATCAAACTTCCACTCAGGTATATATATATCCTATTACAGACCTCTAGGAACATGGTTCATAGCCTTAACCAACTGGCACACTAAGAACTTCGAAAAAATTTTCTCAACAACATGTTTCATTATGGGAAACCAAAACTGATCCCTCAAGCGATGATACATTAATGAATTTCCTATGTATACTAGTAAGGGTGGTACATGAACCTAACAGAGGATTCCATCATGAATTGAAACTAAAAAAATAATATCCAACTGAACACGGTTCAATTTTTGTCTTCCTCTAATCATCCTTACAGAGCATCACCCCGGTCAACATGATTGTGCATCACCTATACCTCCAAGTCTCCCAACTCAGATTCCTCTACCTGCTCTATCAAGGAATATTACACCATCATCTGAAATATTTCTTACCACTATCTATTCCTTCATGTACATGTAGTGATTCTAACTATTCCATTTCCATCCAAGTGTCTTCAGATTCCTGAACTACCTTTTTCATCAAATTCATGCTCAATGAATCGTATAAAAAAACCTCTTTTATGAGGAGTAAGAGACAAAAAACCTATTTATGCAGAAAAAAAAATCAAACTGTTCTATTTCATGTTCATTTCTCAAGGGGAAAGATATGACTTATTCTGTTGTGATCCATAAATACCAAAAATTACCACTATTGTGGAATTTTTGCCACAACATTAGCGCCAACATGACTAGTGCTAGCTCTAGATCATTGGTGTCATAGTAACATTTATGGGGACATAACTTCTGAAACCCATAATAAACGACTACCCATTATTTCTTCAACACACATCCCAATCCAAAATGGGATGCATCATAAAACACCTCAAACATCACTCCCTCCAATAGTAGCTAGAGTACTGGAGCACTGAACAACATCCCATTCAGATTGTTGAATTATCGTTAGCATTGTTTTCCCCCACAATTGTATAACAAATTTTATGGCCATGTATTTCAAAGGATCTGCAACTCATGATAATTAAGGTACAAATATATGGTAATATCCTACTATGCCAAAAAAACTACAAACCTCTGCCATGATCATGGGTACTTCTCAAGAAACTACTGCCTAGAACCTTCAAGGGTCCTATACTACACCTTATTGAGACACCACATGTATAGGCAAGTGGATATATGGTATCCCAAACAAGCAATTGGAAAAAATTTAGTAGAGCTGGTGTCATTGATGAACATCCAAGATAGTACTGAGATACTAAGGATGCTCCTCCTATGACTTCGAGTATATCATATTTTCATCGATGAATATGATAATCAATCCTTGGGATAGGGTAGTAGTCATTTATCATAACCTGATTCAACGTCCAGTAGTCTATACATAGCCTTAGACCACCATCATCCTTCTTTATGAACAATCCCAGAGAACCCCACAGTGGCTCAGTGGGATAGTTAAATACCTTCTTCATCAGATCATCAATTTAAATATGCGACTCCCATATCATAGATGTTTCCATCTGATAGTTATCCATTGAAATTGGACTAGCACCTGGTTGTAATTCTATCTCAAACATAACGTTATGATGATGGGGTGGAGTCACAACCTTCTCGGGGAAAACATCCAAGAACTCACAAAAAATCTTGGAGCATGCACTATCATAGCATCCATCGATTCCACTGATAGCTTGGAAAATAAGGAATGAAGTTTCTCCCTATTATGAATGTCCACATGAGAGATCCTCTCTCTGATGAAAGCCACACATCATCTATCTAGATAAAAAAATTACTCTTCTCTAGAATCAGTCGATACAAGCCTACATGGAAAACAACCATTTGATTCCCATGATAAAATCTTATGGTTTCATCTATAGAATAAAGATATCCCCACTGGACTGATGTGGCCCCAATATCAGTCTACATCACCACAATACATCAAAAAAGTTGTTTTAGCCTCTAACTGGGGTACTAAACAGAAGTGGAAAATAAATAATATTTATGTATATTAATAGAGTAGGGTATAGGCCGGGTGGAGAAAATGAGTATAAAGCTCCGAAATTGAACAATGCATAAGCAATAGTATAGAATAAGGTAAAATCACCACGATTGATCACTATCCATACTAGAAATGATAATTTTGATGTGTTTAAATGACCAAACCCTACTCATATACCCTTTATTGATGATCAAATCCTCAACCGCACCCAGTTTGAGGTCCCTAAGGAACACCCTGATGTCATCCTCTAATTGTTCTATCCTCCCTCGGTGGAGTAGTAACCTGATGTTGAAACGGCCAAAACAGAAACTACTGTTGATGTAGGTGTGAACATACCCATCAACACCATACCGAGCTCGAAAGGCTATCATAAATAGACTCCAAAGTTTCCCAAATACACCACAGATAAAACACAATGGACATAGACATGTAGGATAGGCATGCAGACCAAAAGGTCAAAATAGAAACTGTTGAGGTCAACTCCCTAATGACTAAAACCATGAAGGCCCTAATGACTGGTACCTACTATAAGTAGAATTTCCCTTTGAAGAAACCTTATGGCTCCCCTATTGTTGTATACATCATCATGACTGCACTATCTCAACTTCCTCCTCATTCTTATTGACCTCTATTTATGTTCGCAATGTGATGTGTGTAACTGTGTACTAGAGAAAATGACGAAGTGCCTCCTCTAAGTGTATCGCCTAAGAATCCTTATCCAAAAAAATAATCGGAGAGAGTAAATTAGATCCTTTAAATTGATCACAAACTCCTGTACCAACAAAACCCCCTAATGGAGGGATAGAATCTCATCTATCATCATAGAATCCATGGTTGGTGAATGGTATTCTACACAAAACTCATTATTAAAATCCACCCACAAAAAACCAAACTACTTCCTCTCCCCTAGGTACAACATCCACCACTAAATCTCAAATCCATTCACCTAACTAAATGTCAACAAAAACCAGTAATCAGTGGAACCCCAGATCAGGATGATGGTGATCTCATGCTCCTGATGCTACCTTACTATCACCAGCTTTGTGACACTTACCTTGTATATTACGAAGATCTACTGTTGGAAATTACATAATTATATCTGACACTAGTTTTCCTCCTCTAATTGATTAACCCTCCACTGATCATCAATATCATCCTGCTTATACACCACTTCAAGAGCCACTCATGGATGATGATCATGTTCCATAGTTGAAAAGAAAATAAGGAACTCATATCCTTGAGTAGTATGGATGTTCAATTATGATTCATCTTAACTCATTATTTATTTAAATTCCACCAAACTCAATATTAAAATAATAGTGAATGTAACTAAAATGTGTGTAACTTTCCAAAGGTATCTACCTTGAAAATGGTGTGTCCCCACATGTTGGGTCAGCTAAATCATAGTACTTATATTAGATCATAAGGGGCTCGAAAATCCATTTTCATAGTCGGTCTTCCCTGTCTTATGTCACATACAATGATCGTCAAATATTTTTCCCATACAACTAATGTAATTACCACTGTTTCTATGTCAAAAATCCATCATATCTCTCAGCCATCACCTTTGATAATATTATGTAAAACCCATCATTATAAATATTCCCCTCATGATCTTGTAATGAAGGAAGAATGATAATGACCACCCCCCCCCGAGTCCCACCACTTGTAGGCCCCAGGGTGGAAACCATTACCAATGGTATAGAAATTTGATAAAATGTGATGAATTACCCATTTTTATAGTAACCATGGTCAAGAGATAATATTTACCATCCTCAAAACACACCAATATAGATATGTTTAGATAAAACAAAATCCAAATCCATCCAACATTCATGTTTAAAATTTAACAAATAAAAAATCAAGAGTCTCCAAGGTAAAATACTCAAAGAAATGCTAAGAAATGAAAAATTAATAGACCCTATGGTCCGATCTAGTAATTCATATCATGGTTTATGTAATTATATTGGGAACCTAAATTTTTTTATATGCATTGGGTGAGAACACAAGTATACATAGTAGGAAAATTCAATGTCTCTTATTCACAAGTGGGGAATCATACAAATTCCCCTATGAGAAGATAACAGTAACAAAAATCACCTAAGAAGGTATAATAGCCACCCCAACCTCACCAAAGGCACACTCTCCGAAAAACAAAATTCATGTAGAGTAATATTCAAAACATCATCAATAAGATACATGTACCATGATCCCCCTAATTACAAGCTCTCCCACCAATACTGATGATGTCATAGAACTCCTACCTCTTAAAAAACCACATCACAACCCTCCCACACACACCTAGGACACACAAATACATTTTTCCCCTAGAAACTGTGGCCACAAAACATTTAAATCCTGCCCACACAATCATGTGCCTAACAACTCCACATCCTTCATGAAAATTCTCTAGCTATCACCACATAAAAGTCGGAATAGGGAATAGTGGGTAGATAAGAATCCATCCTCCCCTGGATGTTTGGGAAAAAACCTCTCCCCCATTTCAATGGGGGTGTTTGATTAATAACACTCAAAGAGAATGGGGTGAATATAAAAGTCACATGTATCTACATTTATATATATATATATATAGGTATAAGACACTAATCCTAACTAATGAGGTTGCAAAAAATGACTACCCCACATAACTACCTTTATTTATACCTCTAAAGGAATATATCAGGACAAATGATGATCACTTTCCAGGATTATGAAAGTAATTCTCTTAACACCCAATAATATTGATTTTATTATGCATTTTCAAGTTATCCCCTGTCTACATAGGCATCTAATATCTATAACACCCAACGAAATTCACTAACAAACCAAACATAGGAAGAAAACTATCGTAAAACACCCCACTTCACACTCCCTCCCCACATAGAACCCAAACAAACCATTTCCATTATCATTCTTAATAGTCATGGTGCTTTTCCATTTCTATCAATAATAAAACCACCAACTTACCACTAAACATTGAAACACTCATCTTTTCAACAAACCTAATATCCTTGTTGTATAACAACACCACACCCATCACAGCCACTAACATAAACATATCATAACCAAACCAAAAATCCTTGATTCCTCAAAACATCCCATCCCATACATAATAAATTAATCTCTCAAGTTGAGATTCCACGACATTATCTGGACAAACCCAATTATAGTCGTACATTCGACAATAGAACCACAATACCTAATAAGGAACAAATCAAAATGAAACCCCACTCAACACACTACACACAAAATAAGAAACATTGTATTCTAATTTAGAAAACAAAAATTCTTTATTTAAACTTAGATGAAACATGGGTTATCATAAAAGAACTTTGATCCTGTGGAATCCATTTATCAAACCGAATATACATAGTTTATCAATTTCAGATATATAGTTGATCAATATGATATCAACATGAAGTATTCATAAACCATACAAGTATTCAAATAGTGGCCACTAACCACCAATTTTTTAGAAGGCATACATCCAATGACAATGACAACATGGGTCAAAGATAATATATAAAACAATACAATCATCATCATCATCTTCCTAACCACACATTAATTAATTCTTATTATCTTCATAAAACATGTATCCTACTATATTTACAATAAGACATTATCAAAACAACCAGACATGATGCAAAAATAAATGAGATATGAAGGAAACCCTAATCAAGAACATATGATCAACACCTTATAATTGTGCTAAATATGGTGAGTGTAAATAGAAAGAATATCCCCATGATTATTCTATAAAAATAACTCACCAAAAATGCATGATCACTTGGGGGATGGTGGTTTCTAGGTACCTCGGTTCGAAGAGAAAGGAAAAAAACTATGAAAGGTTGGTTCTCAAGTTTAGAAAGGATATATACTATATCTATAGTTGAAATGGATTCAAAGGACATTAAAGTTGGACCAGGATCAAGACCATGTAGTTTAGGAGTCAATGGGAGATTATTTTTCTTTGGAGATAGATATAATTTAAACTAGCCCAAAAGCTCATTAAATATGGAATTTATCTCATTAAACTTCATAGGAAACCTAAATGTGGGTAAAAAGGAAAAACCACAGATAAAGGGAATTTTGAAAAACCGTTGGGTGGGTTAACATTTCAAACTACCAATTCAACTCACCAACACCACTGACTGATTCCACCTAATAATTTCACATACATATGCGACTACTGATGCCAATCACAGAAGCGGGACACAAACATGACCCATAAACATCGAGTCACCAACATGACCCACTTTCACCTGACTCATCAACATGAGTCATCAAGATGACCCACCATTAACAAGTCACTCATGTAACCCATTTATGCCTAACTCACTCAAGCTACCTACCATTGGAAAAACTGGATTTTTGGAAAACATATGAAATGAGATAACATTTCCTCCCAACACACCTCAAACACTTGATTTTCACAATGGAATTGACTAGAGAGGATCAATACCTTATACTATATAAATGATTTATTCTATAACAATAATATAATATAACCACTAGATTAGGTTCTCTAGATATTAGGTTGATATAGTTGTTATCCAAGGATATTAAGATGAATCAAATATGACGATATTTTAATGAACAAAGTTAATTTTAAGGATGTTATAGAAAATCCATAATATTTTACTGAATTATATGTTGTAAGTATTACAAAAATGATATATTGAAATTAAAAATCATGAACTAATTATGTGTATTCTATTTTTAAGAGATGATGACAAACTAATGTAATTAATATTTTAGAGACATTCATTGTTAGTGTTGGTATATTACATTTATAAAAGTCAATAATGAAGAATTTTGGAATAAGAAGATCAACACATTAAGTATTCTCACTATGTTAATGACAAATTTAATCTCCCACATATCATATCATATCAATCAACAATGCGATGTTACTATGGAGGACCAATTCATGTTACAACAACCTCACCAATTAATTGAAACTACAAATCCATTGGTAAATGTGAAATTGATAAATTCAATGTAAAAATAATATCTCAAATTAATATGTGTTGACATTTAAATATAGTTCATATTTGTATATCATAAAATGGAGATATGGATCAATATTGGTCACAAGTTAATAACACTAAAGAGAAATTAGAGATATAACTCATTGAATGAAGAACTTTTAAGGAGATATTTAATGAAAGGTATATTTATCCAGAGAAAATATAAATAATAAAAGGACATTATTAAATAATAGATGGATGTTTGAGGAAAAAATTGATGATAATAAAGATACAATTATAAGGGTAAATAGACATGTTGTACAATATGTAAATAGACTGGGAAGAAATATGCATTGTTTCATTTATGTTTTGATGTTGATCTTGTGAAGGAATTTTTCTGTCGTACAATTTATTCATAGAATAATATAGTCACATGTTCTATTATGTCTAAAAATGATTTCTCTATACATTAATCTTGTAATTAAAATTTTTATTGGATGAAGTGTGCAGAACACCATGATAGAAAATTATTTGATGGTAGATGAATATATGATTGGAAATTCCATCTTGTAAAAAAATTGTAATGAAATACATTTGAAATTATTTAATTTTAATGGTAATTTGATTCATGTATATATATGTATGCCATTAAAGTCATGAATACAATGGAATGGGAAATTTATTGAATTTTAATGATTTACTAGTAAGGATTAGGGGCCTTATATGACCAATTCCAAAAACTTAATGTGAAATTACTAATGAAAATTGTAATGGAGAAGGAAAAAGTATATATCATCAATTCAATTTATGATAAAGAATGGAATGATGTGATATAATGAAAATAAATTCCAAAATAAATGCTATAGAATGCGTTATGTGATTTCGAATTAACTATCACTTTTATATCACACATGTTTCCCAATAACATTAAATAGTCCACATATAATACTCATAATGGGATTTTCTCAGAAAACTAATGGGATTCTTATTGAAAAAATGGTTTACCAAGAATACAGTATTTTGATTCATAAATATTTAGTGCTTTTGAACATTTTTTTGTACATTTGGTTAAGTTGGAATTAACCACTTATATATACAGTCTCTTGATGTATAAATAAATAATTTATTATCTATATAAGAATAAAACTATTTGGGAATAGGCAATATTATCCATTTTTAATAAGGGGTATACTTTACCTCACATGTCATTTCTTTCTTCCATATTGTAGCTCATGTTAATATGAGTGTGGGAAATTAATAAGAGAAAACACTATCTATGGATGTGAAGTAAATACAAAAGATATAGGATTTAGCCATTATAAAAAAATATAGTGATTTATTTTAATAAATAATATTTGTTCATCAATCTTACCATGAAGTGGAGTCTTCATAGAACTCATACTAGATGTAGGAACATCATAAAAAATCCTTATAGAATGGAACTATTTGAGTTTTTATAATTGAGGAAATAATAGAAAGAGTTTTGTGGTAAGGTATTGATACTCCCTATTTTTTCACTATGGGGAACTCCTAATATATTCATGAATAGGTGAATGGTTCTATGATATTTTTAATTGATTATAGGTAGATGACTTCCATTATCATACTGAATAAGTATCATTAACCACAAATTAATAACATATTTGATCAACTTAAAAAATGAATTTGTTTTTTAAAATTGTATAGTTATTATGGCTATCATCTGTTAATATTTAATCATGAGGATACAAAAAATATATAATTTCATATTTTATAAGCCATACATGAGTTAACATTAATTCCTTTCGGTTATGTATTTAACCATCTATTTATATATATATGATAAATGATAAATTCACTGATAATTTTGATTATTTTGGTATTAACTAATACATTCATGATATTATCCAAAAGAAATGAATAGAATGAGAACCCTCATTGAAGAATTCATGAGACCATTAGAGAAGAGGAATTATATTCCAAATTAAGTAAGTATAAATTTTCACCCCATGATGATTCTTCTCTAACCCATACTATATATATGTATTGAATATGTGTGATAAATCGAAGAAATTATTAGAAATAAAATTACCTTCATGAATGAATTCGACCATGATCTGAAATTTCATTGGGTTTTTAGTTGGCTATTAGATACTCATTAAAATATTTTTGTTGTTTGGACAACCTGATAACCATGTTGATAAGTTAAGGGTATAAATTCACATGGTCTTGGATATGTGTAGAATTTTTCATCTGTAAATTTAGATATTGATAAATGAACATTTATTTAGTTTACCTTAATTAAGGGATGGAATTGTAATATTTTGTGATTTATTTATGAAAGGAAAATATTTTTTAATTACATAGAATTATATAGTTTTTTATAATGAATCAATTTAATTTGAAATTCGTGAAATAATTTCCCAACATCTCATCATGAATTGTAATATGTAATCTATTTCCTAAAGATATAGAGAAATTATATCTTTGGAGAATGATGTGAGATATATATATACATATAGACCTTAAAAGCTTGATTTTATATTTTCTCTAAAAATTATCTTTTTGTGAGGAAAGTAATGCAATTAGAACTACTACATGACTATGAATTCTCAATTCTCTACACCCATGGGATGAAATACAATGTGGGTGATTCCATGAGGTGGAACAATAGAGTTCTGAAAATAATGAGTCATAATAAGGAACAAATATTCATGATTCTCAAAAGAATATATATCGTAAAGTTTCTAAATTGGGTCAATCTTCTATTTTCAAAAGAATTACTAAATAAACTCTTACAAGAAATATTGATAGGTATAATTTGGAAGATATACATATATAAAAGAGGATTATCATATTAAATGATGATAAAGTGAATGAATTCATCTATAAAACATGATTGTTTATTTTGTGAATGTGATTATGTGTTCCAGCAATAGCAAAAAAATTAAAAATATTCTATATCAAGAAAATATCTTCAATTTATATATATAGTTTCTAATGAGAAATGTTTATATGGATTTAAGAGAACCTCTGTAGTGGGAAGGTGTACTCCCAGAAATTACAGTCTATGTGTCTATATTCTTAGTGTAAATATAGGTAAATGTGGATAGAAAACATCATCAAGGAGGCATGAAGCCATTTAATATGCATATGTGGAAATAATAACACATTTAATAATATTATTAACCCTAATAAATAGAAATTGAGCGATAGTTATTTTCACATGATAAACCAAACTAAAAAAACTATGATATATTTAAGTAATATATATATTTTTTCATATGACAATTAAAAACTATCTAATTAACTAAAAAGACTGAGTAGTATTATCTTATATGACCAATTTGTATAATGAAAATAATTTATAAATTAAACATTAAATGAATTCAGTAACATTAAAAAAAGTAACTCATAAAAAGATTAATTATTCAGAAAATTATTTTTGGAAATATTTTTTTTCATTTCCTAATATTTATAAAACATATTATTTTTAACCATTTTGTAATATAAAATATATTTATCTAAAAATTTATTTTTTATGCAATATGAATAATTTATTTCAGTAATATATGTAATAATATTTATAAAATATATTTTATATTAATAAATAGATAAAATAATAAAATTAATAAATATTGATAAAAATTTAAGAGAATTGTTATTATGAAAAAAATATTTTCTTATTGAGAATGATTTTAATTCTATACCACTTTTAGAATATAAATTTAAATTTCTAAAATTATAATTTTTTATTTTATAACTAAAATACATTTTTTGATTCATACTATAATTATTTTATATTGATAAATTAATTGTATTTTTTTAAATCGAAATATTTTTAGGATAGTAGTAAAAAATTTATCAATTTTTTAAATATCATCGATTTTATGAAATTATTTAGAACATAAGTATGAAATAAAATTTCTTGAATCATTTTTAGGAGACCAAATATTTATTTCATAATATGTTTTATTACTAATAATATTTTTTTATAATTACAAACCATATTTGTTATGTTACAATAAAATTAAAATTTTCTCAACATTATTATAATACATTATAAAAATTAACATTTAAAATTAATTTCATTTAACTTAATTTGTTAAATTAAATTAATTTTATTTTAAATATTTTCTGAGTTATATAAAATTATACAATATTTACCACTGTAATTTTATTCATCTGGATTATGTTATTCTAAGTAAACACTTGTTTCTATAATAAGAGTTAAAATGGTAAAATTAATAAACTGAGGGGTAAATAGAATTATGAATGATAAAATGAACCTTATAATTATTTTTTTGTTGTTCTTCCAAGATTTTATCTTCTATATTAAACTAATTCAATATTTAAACCCTGATTTACTTGATTATCATGTTCTCAATTTATATTAGATTTAAATGTTAATGAAAATTTAATTATGACCACTTATATAATGGACCTCTCAATACCCAATCATGAAACTCATTAAAATTAATTCCTACACAAAAATCCATAAAAAATTATACACTGTAGTTATTTATTACTCTATTGATATTATGGTCACTTGATATTATCCTACGCTATCCATTTCCATGTGATATTCCACAGATTTCCAAAAGTTCTCATAAAAAGTTATCGATTTTATGTATTTTATTTATTTTTATTTTATTATATTGAAATTAATATTTAATTAAATAAATAATATTTATATAAATAATATTGTAATGCATTGGGAATAATAATTAATTTTCATTTTCCCTTTTTCTAATAATAAAAATACAATCATAATTTTTGCATTTTTCTCACTACCACTAACACGATGCAACATGTCTCATTTTCATTAAAAATTGTATTAGTATGGTCTAAAATAAAAATTAATAAAAATATTGATATTTTATAAGTTTTTTGATATAATAAACAATATTATTTCATTACCTTATTTTATAAAAATTGAAAACTTTATCGATGTTTACATGCGGACCACAACCTCCATGGAATGATCATTTTTTATTTTAATATTTTTTATTTCATTACATGGATAGTAATGTAGATGGTATGAAATTTTGAACATAATTTATTTTATTTTTTTATTTAATTGGTATGAAAAATAATAAAACATATTAATTATATGATCCACATTTTTTTATCATTAATTTACTCATTTAAAAGATGTAGAATATTAGGAAATTAACAACTTCAATCTATGTAATCCATCTATAAAATTCATCCTAAAATTATTATTTTGAACAATTTTGATCTATCATACTAAAAAAACTAAATAATATCCATATAAATTCTTCATGATTATATTGTATATTACAAATCTTATAATGATCAATTAATCCTGAATGGTTCAGGTTAGGTTTTGTTTAATCAAGAACATAAACAATACTTTAAATTTATGTCATATTTGATTATGAGAAATTATTTATTGTTATACAATGAAATATATATATATATATAATTTTTTTGTGGTATATTTTTTATCAAAATTTAACTCATTAATAAATAAAACAACTTTTTCCATTATAAATCCCTAATACATGATCATCACTAATTTCTTATAGATGGTTTGTAAAAACAAGTCACATGAAATGAATATATGAATTTATAATATATCATAAAACATTTATTCAAGTAACTAATATTATTTAATACTAATATAATATTGAAATATATTTCATAACAATTATAAATTTGTCAAATATGTATATAGTTATAATTAATAGTTACACCTTATTTGGAAAATAGTTAAAAACTAAATAGTATATATATAAATATATAATTACTATAAATTATGAGTATAAATTTGTCGTATATATGGATAATATTACTTTTCATATTTTTTAATAGACATAATTTTAATATTTTGGACACATGGTGCAAGTGAAAATTAATGAAGATTGATGTAATGTTTTTCATCTCAAATTCCTCTCTTTTTGACATATATTTTATTATATACAAAATTTATTATATATTTTAAATATAGTTGCGATTTTAAATATCATATCATTAAATTTTTTAATCATGGTATTTTATGTTAAATTATATTATCATTACATCAACATGATATGATTTAAATATTTAAAAAATATGGAAGGGTTTTATTGGCTTTAATTAGAAATATTTGGGACGTTTTACATGTTATCTACCATGTTCTATTTATTTTTACCTATTTATTTATTTCCCATGAATATAATATACATTATTTACATACATTTGGTGGTATTTACTATCAAAATCATGTAAATGTATTGAAGTCACTTTTTGTTTAGTTTTTTCTGTAGTAATAAATACATTTTCTAAATAATAACTTGTTCATTAATTTATGATCATTATCTTCAAATAATTTCATATTATTAGTGTAAATATTTAAAATGGAATGTATTATATAGTGTTTTATAATTTTTTCTTTGTATATAAATTCATATAATATGAATACTATGAAAAATATTTCACATATATTTTTTTTATTTCATATTAAACTGTTAACCTTTGTTACTCATATGGGTTATGATCATGTTACCCCTTTTATGAGAATGGGGAGATGTATTGAAATTACTTATCTATTAATCTCTTAATATTTATTGTTGAAAAGATGAATATATATATTTTGACTATCCACAATCATTCTCTTAATGAGTTATGATCATGTTATCACTTTTATTTACTTATGGATTTGCATTGGAGTTCCATATATTATTGTTATATTAGAGATATTTTATTATAAACGTAATTTATTAATTGATTATTTTTTTATATTATGAATGAATTGGATATAAAAAATTGACTTGTTGGATCCATCATTATATATCCCCTTGATGCATCTGTTGGTCTCATTAGATAAACATGTTTTGGTATTTTGGTGTATGTTTCCCAAATTTAGAATGATATCTTAAAAGTTATCTTAATGATATTAATGATGTATTAGAAATAACCTTAATAGTAAGAATTATTTCTTCGAAGTTTTATTGATTGTATGATTAGGAGGTGTAACAATGTATCATCCATCACATAGAATGAAGTTATTATTATATATGTGATACATTTATTTTTTGTATTATTCAAGGATATATGATGTTCGGAGTTTCAGTTGATTATTGAATATTATTGATTAATTATTTTACACTTAACATATATTCTATGTTTATTCCATTATTGCCTTTATTTTTGTTAATATGACACAAAAAATTTATTCCAACCCCATATTAAGTTCCTATTTTCCTCTATTATGAGGAAAATAATTTCACTTGATATGTATAATATGATAGCTTGTACAATTAATTTTTTGGAGGAGTTTGACACTTACAGATTATATAGTTTCATATAATGGTAAATTAAACATTATTTCTGAGTGAAAAGTGATTTATTTGATTTCATTTTTTTTAAATATCTCTAATTCTCTTAACATAAGTTATAATATGAATTCAATAAATTATATATTTTAGTTAATATTTTTCATATTGTGTTATTTATGTTTGATATTTTAAAATATGGAATCAAATCCAGCATAATAAAATCTTGGTTAGGACACCATGCTCATTAATGTTGGTCAGGGGTCATAATTTGAATTAGTAAAGGGTTTAGTGAAATTTTGAGATTATAATGTTGTTAGGGTTAAATTATGATTTTATAAAGTGGTATTATTAATACATTAAATGATATTGATAAAAATTTTATATAAAATATGATTTAATGATGAGATGATAGTAGACATATTTTTTGGATTATAGAAATAAAGAACATTAGAGAAATTATGATGAATAATTTTAAGTATATGAACCCATTATACTATTTGTTAATGAATTATTATGCAGTTCTCAATAAATTGAAAGCCTTTATGGATACAACATAGGTATTAATGCTATAAAATAAATATACGTAGTGCTAATAACTGAGATACTAGAATATTCAGTTATAATATGATCGTCACCTTATGCAAGCACATATTGTTTCACACTCTCAGGGAGTATTTTCCGGTTAATAACATTGTATTTTCAATCCATTATAGTGGATTTATTTCATAATTACATTGATCATGTATGATAATAAGTATGAAAAATCACAACTAAATGTGAACTAGGTTAAACATAATATGATATTGGTTGACAATTTTATGATATATGTTGTTCTGGGAGTAATTTTTATTTTAACTAGAATAATTATTGGGTAACAAGGATTAATAACATCATTGTCCCCTAATATAAATAAATAATGTAAATCCCATGGAAATCTTATTTCTAATATTTTTCAAGAAACCATTAGGAGAATGACCATATATCCTACACTAAAGTGATTTGGATTCCTCATTAGATTCTTATTATAGCTATCATATTATTCTAATTAAATTATTAATAAGTATTTATTAATTACCATAATTATCTTGTTTATGAAGGAAGCTAGTATAATTATTTTTTACCTATGTTGAATTTTTGGGAAATGTGAATCCTGATGTAAGATAATTTGATGAAATTAATGTGATTTTATTTATGGATTAAAAATTTCATTATAGACCTCATATTCACTGGATCATGGTCTGATTAACCACAATATATTCATAATGGATAAATGAATGTTGATTGAGATAAAAAAAATTAGCAGCTATAAAGAGATCGTAACATAACAAAAGTGGAAGAAGACCCTAATGTATCATCCTCTTCATTATCTACCAATGAACTACCATCTTATATATGCCTTGATGTATCAGGATACGTTAAAATTAATATTATAATGGTGGATGTAGATTAAAAACTCGTGCCACCACTACTCATGTAATGGAAAATGACATTTTGGAGTAAAATGGAGGTATCCCTATGATCTTGAGGCTGGGAGATGTTTAACAAATAGGTATGATTTCTGATATATTGAGATTCCACAATTAGCTTTGTTGAAATAATACCAGTTTTATAATGGAATTTTTTGGGAAAATGATGTTCCACCTATAAAGGATGTTATAGGTCCATCAATCCCTCTAAAAACACTCTCATGGTGGTATTCCAAATAAGGCACAATTTGGGCTGGTGGAAAAGGATGAAGGAGAGACATGAGCTTATGCGTTGGGGATTGTATTAACAAAGATGGTTAATCTGGACAGGGAACATGATAGTATGGTTGTGGGGGAAACCTCAGCATGGAAAAAAATGGTTTTATGAATAGGAAACAATTATCATTATCTGGAGGAGATGAATTTATTATGAAAAACATTTTTCAATATTAATTTCCTACTAGTGCTTCCATGTTGAAAGAGAATGGGTGGTGATATTTAGAAATGTGAAGTATGAATATTCATATGCATCCATGATAATTAAAAAATAGGTAATCATATTTTATACCAACATTTTATAATGTATCACTATATGTTTGAATACAAATGAATGGATAGATAAAATAGGTATTCAAACAACATCATGAGTGGTAATTTTCTAAAATGGTTTTGATGAAGCTCTATATACAGATATGTATATACCTATTCATCCTTACACTAGTGCAGAAATCGTTTTTATGTCACCATTTTTTACGTCGGTTATATATAACCGACGTAACAATATGGCGAGTAGATTTTTGACGTCGGTTATTTTAATAACCGACGTTACAAATCGCGCCTGTTGGGTTTTTACGTCGGTTATCTTATAACGGACTTAAAAAACCAATGTGCGGGGGGTTTTTTACGTCGGTTACAAAATAACCGAAGTAAAAAACGCGTAGATATCTGGTTTTTTTACATCGGTTATTTGGAAACCGACCTAAAAACACCCGATATCTAGGCGTTTTTTACGTCGGTTATAAAATAACCGATGTAAAAAACCATTGCGCGGGAGCTTTTTTACGTTGGTTTTAAGATAACCGATGTAAAAAATCTAAAAAATAGTTTATAACGTCGGTTATATAATAACCGACTTTATAAAGCATTTAAAAAAATTAAAGCCCGTGTTCTTTCATTTACGATTTTTTCGATTGACAGTCGCTGGCTCGTCTCTCTCTCGCGCGGTAAACCCTAATCGGCTCGTTGATCGCCTGCATTACACTCATTTTGGCTTCATTGTTTATCTTCTTCAATCCTCTCGGATCTATCATCTCAACTCACGACATTCAAGTAAGCCTTCCACGAATTTATTTCGTTCGTTTTTGTTTCGATTCATAATGTGCTTTTCGTTCGTTTTTGAATCTCGTGGAATTTTTTTTATTGCAAATGGTTATTATGTTCATTCAACTCGCAACATTCAACTCGCAAATGGTTATTAAAACATTGAGGATTAGCTTCAGCAAAATCTGAAAAATAATGGGTGGTACTATAACGTTCCATTCTTCCAGCAACATTATTATTTCCTACTTAGCTGGAATGTGTCTTTCTGGATGAAGATTGGTAGTACTTATTTTCTTAAAATCATTTTATCAATATGAATGTCCAGAAAATTATTTTCATGAATGAAATTGGACCAGGTACAATCGGTAATACATATCCTTAAAATTTCATTCAACATTCTTACATTATAATATTTTTTCATAAAATTATGATTTTTAGAACTCCTAGATCAGAAAACCATCATCTGTTTTCATCTGCATTCATAAAAATATCAACTCATACCTATTACAATCAAATATTTCATTCTGGACTCATGGTGAGTCTGATAATACATTTCTTCTTTCAGTCATCTCCTAAAAATGATGAACCTTTTCATGCAAAGTGTATCTGATTTCTTGAATACGATGGTATGTCCGATTTTCAACAAAACCAAGTGAGGTGATTTCTTTTATTATTAATAATTCATAAAAAATTATAATACCTAAATATTATTATCATCCTTTTCAGATTTTTCATTATAAAAAAGATAAAGGGTACTTTCTTTTCATTCTCAAGTTAAATTATATTTTTTATAATGGTCTTTTCTATCTAGGTAGAAATAATTTAATGAATATTAGATTGAATTAGGTATATTATCTTATCTTACCATCCAAACACATTTTTATGTATTAATAATTATTATGTTTTATAAAAACAATTATGACCCCCATTTCATTTTTGTTAGTTAGTTGATCTACGAAAGTGTTGTAAATGATTTGATGATCACGATTCACCCATATATATGGTTAGTAATTATGTGACATTTGGGTCCATAATATCCTTCTAATGCATTCGACAATGCATTATATATCATAGATCAATATGGGATAATGATGGTTATACCATGTCCAATGTGTTATGTGATGTGTCTGGTAAGAAATATTATAATAAATTATAGGAAAGGTGATTAACATATCCCAATATGAGGTGAACAAAACTATGTTTTCCCTTGACATATGTTATGACTTATATGATTATGTTTGTGCCACACTCTTATGTTATTCAATATACCAATGTTGTGATCTTGTGAATAAGGTTTTTTAAATCATGTTCCCACTATCATATAAATCATGTCTTATGTTATGCTAAAATTGTTATACTTGGACTCAGGTTTTATGATCTACGATTATATAGAACTGTTTCACTTATCTTTTTGATCATGTGCTTTGTGTATGCTCTTATACCCCCATGTATATCTTTTTATGAGATTAGATATTATATTTATATATATCTTGTTTACCCATAATGAGTATCATAAATCAAAACTTTTATTAATTTCATTCCCTAAGTTATAAAAATAAGTATTATGTAGGATGATTCAAAAATTTAATCTGTGAGATGAGTTGTTTTATGTGTGAAACCCATGCCAAACACATATGTATTTTTGATTGGTATTACATATATATATTTCGACATATACTTTTTTTTACATTACCATGATATTAACATTACTTTTTCTAAAGAAATATTAATGTCCTTAGATTATATATCGGATCAAAAGGATATAGTAATTCTAATATATAATCAGAATGATCAGATAATATGACAATATTATTAAACAAAAAACAAATGGTCTATATTCAAATTTTTAACATGATACTTACAATGTATAGCTATTTGGTGTTGGGTACTTATGAAAACTACTACTACTTTCAAGATTTGTTTTATATTTTATATTTTTTTACATTCAAATTATGATTTTTTTCATATAAACATGTTTTGTATTATCTTAAAAATATATATTTTTTGTTGATATTTGTTATAGGTAATAATGAGTCGAAGTTGGATTACGACACATCAATGAGAAATGAATCTGAGGAAGGTGTTGATGCCTTTTTGGAATTTGCAAAACGAAATGTTCCAAGTAGTGAAATTTTTTTCTGTCCATGCCTGAAATGTTTGAATATGAAGAAGTTGAAAAGTAGAGAGATAAAAGATCATATGATATGTCATGTTTTTAATCCGAGTTACAGCCCTTGGATTTGGCATGGTGAAACTGGACGGAATGTCACTGATGATGATGATTCGCAAGATGGTAACTCCGATGGAATTGAAGAAATGATTCGCGATATTGTAGCAGAACAAATTGAGATAGAACCGATAGTTGCACGTCTATATGGTGATGCTGAAAAACCATTATATTCCGGTTGTACTGATTTTACGGTTCTGTCGGCGGTGTTAAGATTGATTAACCTGAAGGCGAAGCATGGATGGAGTAACAGAAGTTTTACAGAGCTGCTACAATTGATGAAAGGCATTCTTCCAAAAGATAACGATCTTCCATATTCACATTACAAGGCCAAGAAAATATTATGCCTGATGGGATTGGGATACAAGAAAATACATGCCTATCCGAATGACTGCATTATATATAGGAAGGAATATGAATTTCTGTCAGAGTGTCCAAAATGTGGGACATCACGGTATAAGGTGAAAGAAAAATCACAGGGTGATGTAGAGATTACAAAGCTCCCTTCAAAGGTATTTTGGTATCTTCCTATAATTAATCGTTTCAAACGTTTATTTGCTAATTCACATGATGCAAAAAGGTTAAGATGGCATGCTGAAGAGAAGGTATGTGATGGAAAAATACGTCATCCAGCTGATTGTCCACAATGGAAGAAAATTGATGCGCAATATTCTACATTTGGAAATGAAATAAGAAATCTCAGACTAGGGTTGTGCACAGATGGAATGAATCCATACCGAACACTTAGTAGCACACATAGTTCATGGCCTGTTTTATTGGTAATTTAAAACCTCTCTCCTGAAGTTTGTATGAAGCGCAAATATGTCATGTTGAGTACAATGATCTCTGGTCCAAAGCAACCCGGTAATGATATTGATGTTTACTTGTCACCATTGATTGATGATTTGAAACTGTTATGGGCTGATGATATTAGGGTGTATGATTCTTATAAAATGGAATATTTTCAACTGCATGCAGTGCTTCTATTGAATATAAATGACTTCCCAGCATATGGAAATTTGTCTGGATACAGTGTTAAAGGGCATAAAGCATGTCCAATTTGCAAACAAAAGATTTCATATTGTCAATTTCATCATGGGAGGAAAACAGTGTACATGGGTCATCGAAAGTTTTTGCCTATGGAACACCCTTATAGAAGACTAAAAAAGGAATTTAATGGCTCACAAGAATTTGATACTGCTCCAAAACCATTATCCCATGATCTGTATTTTGAGAGGGTGAAAAACCTTGACGTGACATTGGGAAAGACACAGAAATCTAGTAATGATAGACATATTTGGAAGGAAATGTAAATTTTTTTTGAGCTACCATATTGGAGGTATCATGAAGTTAAACATAATATTGATGTCATGCACGTGGAGAAGAATATATGTGATTCATTGATTGGAACATTGTTAGATATTAAAGGAAAGACTAAAGATGGGTTGAATGCAAGATTAGAGTTACTATCAATGGGAATACGTTTGGATTTAGCTCACACTCCTAAAGGAAGACGGACATTTCTTCCCCCGGCTTGTCATACATTATCGAAGAGGGAGAAAATTAGCTTCTGTCAGTGTCTTCATGATACCAATGTGCCTCAAGGTTATTCTTCTAATGTAAAAAATTTTGTCTCATTGAAGGACTTGAAGTTGATAGGTATGAATTCACATGATTTTCACGTCATGATGCAACAAATTCTACCAGTTGCATTGCGTGGAATATTTCCCATACGTGTCAGAAAGACTATAATGAAGTTGTGTTATTTTTTCAATTCAATTTGTAACAAGGCGATTGATGTGAATGCTTTGAACATTTTGGAAAAGGATGCAATTTTTATACTTTGTCAATTGGAAATGTATTTTCCTGCAACTTTTTTTGATATAATGGTGCATTTAATGATTCATCTGGTTCGAGAAATAAAGCTTTGTCGACCTGTATATCATCGTTGGATGTATCCTTTTGAAAGGTATATGAAAATATTAAAGGGGTATGTTAAAAATCTATATCGACCTGAAGCCTCTATTATTGAAAAGTATATTTATGAGGACGTAGCAGAGTTTTGTACGAGCTACTTGGTTGTGGCGCAACACATAGGTTTGCCTCCATCTCGCCATGAATGAGTTAATAATGAGGGAAAGGGGATTCGCGGCTTGAATGTCAAATCATTTTCAGCTGAACAGATGAAGAAGTTAGAATCATACATCTTGAATAACATAGATGATGCTCAACCATATATCACATTGCATATTAATGAGTTGAAACAATGTCATCCAAAGATGAAAGAAATGTGGATTTTAAATGAGCACAACAAAACGTTTTTTTCATGGATTAAAAAGACTTTGCTTGGTAGATCAGATGTATCAGAGACATTAAAATGGATAGTGGGTGGTCCATGTTTAAATGTAATAACATGGTCTGGTTATGACATTAATGGTTATACATTTCCTACAAAAGCTCAGGACAACAGAAGTGCAGTTCAGAATAGTGGTGTATTGGTGTTTGCAGAAGCAATGCATTTTTCGAGTGCTAAGGACAAAAACCCAATTTCTGCATCAAATGCATATTATGGAGTGATTGAAGACATATGGGAGGTTGATTACTTTAAAATTAAAGTTCCCGTTTTTAACTTTAAATGGTTTAACAGTAACAACAGTGTCAGACACGAGGAATTTGGAATGACACTTGTTAATCTGAATATATTGGAAGACACAACTGATTATTTTATAATGGAAACACATGCAACACAAATTTTTTATGTAGTAGATCACTCAGATATGCAGTGGGCTGTTGTTTTATAAGGGAAAAAACAATATGTTGGTGAGGATGAACTTGATGAATATGCTGATTTATGTGAGATCCCTACTTCAATGGAAATATTAATAGAACATAATGACGATCATGTTGAAGACATAGTTTGTGCCATAAGGAATGATCACGACGAAGGAATTTGGGAAAACAATCCATCTGTACATTCCTAAAATTACAGGTAACATATGTTTATTTCTTGTTTAAATTTATTTTTTCCATAAATGTTAGATATTGTATGTTTTATATTTATTAAAACATGTTTTAAAATAAAATAAGTATATGTTATTGTTTGTTTTAAGTTTGTTTAGTTCACTTTATCATGTTTATAACCATTACATGAATTTTAATATTCTTATTTTTGTTCACTGACAATTACTTTACCATGTTTACAATGTTTACTAGGTTTACCATTTTTACCATTTTTACCATCTTGACAATCTTTGACATCTTTACCATTGTTTAACATGCTTACCATTTTACCAATGTTTACTATTATATAACTTAGTACACTTTTCTATTTTCTGATTACAGTAGTATTAAAATATTTGAATTTGTATATTTTTTCACTGACAATTACTTTACCATGTTTACAATGTTTACCAGGTTTAACATTTTTACATTTTTTACCATCTTGACCATCTTGACCATCTTGACCATATTTTCCATCTTTACCATTGTTTAACATGCTTACCATATTACCAATGTTTACTATTATGTAACCTAGTAAACTTTTCTATTTTCTGATTACAGTAGTATTAAAATATTTGAATTTTTATATTTGTGAACTGACGTTTGTTTTTTTTATTTGAAGGATAATGACAGATCATTCAGATGATCAACCACATGATTCTGGGGAGGAGCATATTGCTGGTCATACCTCTGGGGATGAACATTCACATGCTCCTATTACGACAAAGAGTTCAAAGGTTGGTAAACGTGGTTGCACACGTTTACCAAAATTATCACTTGCACGTACGCAGGATCAGAGGATAGTAGTTGATTTTAATGATGATGATATTCCTAGAGGTCTGAATGCCAAAGATTTTAAGAGTTTTGTTGCAACTCAGGCTAAGACCAAAGTAAGCATTCTATATGATGATTGGAGAGGTGTGGATAAAGAGATTATCTCTCAGTTGTGGGAGACGATTTTGGTATGATCTTTTGTCATTGTTTGACCATTCTTTTAATGTTTCTGGTATATATAATATGTTTAACCTCTTCTTTATCAGATGACATTTGATATTACTGACACTGGAGGAGTCAGGAAGAAATGCTTATCATTGGCTGCCAGGAGATGGAGGGATTTCAAATCAACCCTCACATCTGATTTCATTTATGGTCATAGGAGTCATGAAAATCCATGTCGTATATATCCTTTTATAGATGAAGACACATGGAGACAGTTTTTTGAAAGTAGAAAAAAGAGTCATTTATGGTATGGGCAATGTAAACTTTTATATACTTTCTTTTATAAATGATTTTATTAATGTTTTTTTAATGATTTATTAATCTTAAATTACAGCAAACAAGGAAAGCTCATCAGGAGATCCAATCTAAAAATGTATATTCTCATAGTTTAACTCGGGGAGGGTATACATTATTTGAAGAAAAAATGATAGCGGAAAAATTTCAACTAAGAGCTGAGTCTTCAAGCTCTGGAGAGGTGGCCCCTCCATCCCCTCCATTTAGACATTAAAAATGGAAGAGAGCTTAGAAGGGAAGAAAAGGGCAATATCATTCGGATGAATCGAGAATCGTAGCTGAGAGGATTTTAAGATATCTATTTAATTTATTTAAGTTAACTTTTTTCTTCATATAAGTTTCAATCATTACAGAAATGTTCAATTAATTAATACAGGACTCTCTTGAGGAGCAGAGTTCAGAGGGGACATTTATAGCTACTGGGAGGGAAGATATTTTATTTGCAGCATTGGGAAGGCCCGAACATCTTGGTCGTGTAAGAGGATATCCGACAGGTGTATCGGTAAGAAAAGTGTTTCCACGTTCTTTAACTTCTAACATTGAGGGGGTTTATAAAAAATAGAATCCTTTGAGGCTGAAGTTCAAAATATTAATACGACGATGGAAGACAAGATTAGAGATTCGGTTCAGTCTATGTTTGCAGAAATGCAAAGACAATTTTAGACTGCAGCTCCCACTCCTCCACCTCCCCCTGCAGACCCCATTATTTATCCTCCACCTCCGCCAGTAGCACCCACTCCCCCACCTAAGCCTGCGGATGCCATTTTTTATCCTACGCCTCCACCGCAACTTCATACATATTGCGAGTTGTATGTTGATGATTCTCAACATCATATAGTAGCATACAGGTTGGTATATTGTATAGGAGATATAGTTCATCATCAACAATTAGAGGTAGAGAATCAGAGGGTCACTGTACATGATATTTTAGACAGATCAGCTAGGGTACCAATACCTACAGATAAGGTGGCGATAGTTGGACAGAGTATCGGCCATTTTTTAGTTTGGCCATCCAGACTTCTTCAACTCATTACCATAGAGGTATGAATGTTATATCTTTTATTTTATTTTTTTATTAAAGTTTTTTTATCATTTCAAAACTACTATAATTCTCAATTTTTTTTTCACAGGAATACATCAGAGGTAAAGAAATACTGTATAGACAACAACAAAGACAACAGGATATGACATCAGATACAGATTCCAGTGGTCTTGAAAGATTGTCAAGATGTTCACATTTGTTGTTGGGTTTTTATGAGTTTCCAATGGAATCTCATGTTTGTGGACGTGAAATAAGTGTGGGGATTACAAAATCTGATATCATGGAGCGTGTTACTAGAGATAAGTTGGGAATCAATGTGGTGCAAATTTTTTCCATGTAAGTCTTAACACCTTTTGCATGCACTATATTTATTAAAAATGTATACTTATATATGTTTTGTATTAGGTATCTTTATAAAATTTGTGAGAGGAATGAACTGACAGAAGTATATGGATTCATGGACCCGCAATTGATTTCCCCTTAAGCATGTGCATTGACTGAGGAAGAAAGAATGGTTTATATTGCGGAAGGATTTGAAAAGAATATAATCCAACAATGTTGGAGGATTCCTTTTGTGAGAGGTATGAAACACATTTCTCTCAAAGAGTTAATTATATTTTAACATAAATAATCACTAACATTAAATTTCCTTTTATCAGTAATCATTGGATGTTAGGGATTTTTTGCCCAAGGGAGAAAGCTCTTTATTGGATATGCTCTGTTCAAGGTGATGTGCGGGCAAGTTTTACGAATATATTGGAATAGTATGTTTCAATTTCTCAATAGTTTTATATATTATTATGAATTTTAAATTTACCCCATTTGTATTATTTTCTAACAGTGCATGGGTCTACTTTCGAAAAAACACAAAGAAAAGAAAAGCAAAGATCAAATATGTAAAGGAGAAGGTAAATTTCCATTTATAATTTTTACTTTTTGATTTATTACATAAAAATAATATATTGAATTTACACTCATTGAAAACAGAATTGTCATGAACAACAAGGCCTCATCGAATGCGGATATTATATGTTAAGATTTATGTATGAAATAATAACAACTGGGACAGTTGTGAATTTTGACCTGGTATGATTTCCTCTTAAACTTTGCCATCATATTTCAATTTTATTTATTCATTATACACATTAACTATCTTATTTTTCATTTGTAGCTTTTTGATGACCCTCAACCCTATACTGCTGAAGACATCAAAGACGTACAAGTGGAGTGGTCAAATTATTTTACAGGTTTGATTGAATTTTAGTTTTTTGTAATGTAAAATGTAATTTTGAATATTGTCCTTTTAATTGTCTATTTGGTAGTTGTTTAGGTTTGATTTAGTTTTTTTTGAAGTTGACAGTGTACGTTTTGAATGTTATATAAGTGAATGTTTAATTTTTCTCTACTTCTTGTTTTGGTCTACTTTTGATAGTTCTTCTAGTATGGATTTGGGTCTGTGGGGGAGGGGTTCCTAGGGTGTGGGGGTGTGTTCAGTGGGGTTGGGGGTGACCAGCGGTCTGGTAGGGCTGTCCGGTGGGGTGGGGGATAGTCTTGGGGGTGGCAGGGATGTCCAGGGGTGTGGGAAGACGGTCCAGGGGTGTGGGAGTGCTGTCCAGGGGTGGGGGGGGGGGTGGCCAGGGGTGTGGTGGGGGCTGTCAAGTGGGGTGAGGGGGTGAGGAGGTGTTGTTCAGGCGGGTGGGGGGTTGTCGAGGGGTGTTTGGGGTGTCCGGGGGTCGGGGGTAGTCCATGAGTGTGGTGGGGGCTCCAATTGGGTTGGGGAGGTTTGTCCAAGTGGTATACATGAGGGTGGGAGCTCCAATGGGGTGGGGGAGGGATGCCCAGGGGGTATACATGAGGGTGAGGGCTCCAACGGAGTGGGGGAGGGCTGTCCATGGGGTATAAATGAGGGTGGATGCTGTCTAGTGGGTATGTTTTATATGTTATCTATTTACATGCTTAATTTTGATGTACTTCTGTTTTTGTGGTATGATTTCTTGATTTATTTTCTGGTTGATTCTGGTGGAGAAAAGATCACTGCATTCTGTTTAAAAAAAATTACTTTTATCACGTCGGTTATTTAATAACCGACGTGATAAGATGCCTGGAAAATAGTTTATCACGTCGGTTATTTAATAACCGACGTTATAAATGGCCTGGAAAATAGTTTATCAGGTCGGTTATTTAATAACCGACGTGATAAAAGGCCTGGAAAATGGTTTATCAGGTCGTTTATTTAATAACCTACGTGATAAAAGGCCTGGAGAATGGTTTATCACGTCGGTTATTTAATAGAAAACGTGATAAAGGGCCTGTAGAATGGTTTAGCACGTCGGTTATTGAATAACCGACTTGCTAAACTGCCTGGACAATGGTTTATCAAGTCAGTTATTGACTAAACGACGTGATGAACCCCCTCCCACCGGTTTATCACGGCTGTTATACAATAACCGACGTGATAAACCCCCCTCCCCTGGTTTTTCATGTCGGTTTTATATGAACCGACGTGATAAACCACGCTCAGCCCGGTTTATCACGTCGGTTCTTATAGAACGGATGTGATAAACCACCCTCACCCCAGTTTATCACGTCGGTTCTCTATGAACCGACCTGATAAACCCCCTCACCCCCAGTTTATCACGTCGGTTGTTTAAGAACGTATGTGATAAACCATTGTCCAGGCCGTTTATCACGTCGGTTCTAAAATAACCTACGTGATAAACCATTCTCCAGGCCCTTTATCACGTCGGTTCTAAAATAACCGACGTGATAAACCATTCTCCAGGCCCTTTATCACGTCGGTTCTAAAATAACCGACGTGATAAACATCGCGATTTTATGTTTCTGACATCGGTTTTTAAATAACCGACATCAAAAACCTTATTTATAACGTCGCACGTATTAACGTCGGCTAGAAACCGACGTAAAAAATTAAAAATAACCGACGTAAAAAATGTTTTCTGCAATAGTGTTACCATCCCATTTTATAATCACTATTACATCATTCCATTTCTACCATATAGATAATCTTTAAAAAAATTTAAATGAAAAATATGATATCTATGATGAAATCTACGTATGTGATGTATCATTTAGAGGAAAAATGTATAAAAATATGATATCCATTAATAAATTAAATGATATAAGTATTTTAAACACACCCAATTCTTAACATAAATGATATCTGGATATATTTAGAGAAAATAAATATTATTGTGTTTGACTACTATTTACTAGTAATTTAAATATTTATAATTAATAGGAGAGACTAGTTTTGAAAATTTATAATCATAATTTTAAAAAACAATTTTTTAAATTAATAATATTATTATTTTCATAAGTTGAATTTTTGGTCTCTTTAGAAGGAAAATAATATTTTGGTTATTAGTGGAAAATGATATTGATACAATTAATATTTCTTTAATAACATTATTTATATACAAGTCAAAAAAGCATATACATCAAAAAAATTATAAGACCAAATATAAATTTCATAATTTAAATTTTTTTTAACAATGAGTCATTCATTTATATATCAATGTTTTATATTTTAGAAAATAAATATTAGTTTATAGAAAAAAATATAATGATTTACATATTATAATATCAAAATTAATTTTACACATTCATAAAAAATATTTATTCTTAATTTATTTAAATATTCGAACAATTGGGTATAAATTTTATGATTAGGACCACATTGTTTTTAATAATGAATAAACTACAAGAGATAAAAAAAATTACCATAGTAAAAGTTAAAATGATAAAATTATAAATCTGATGGAAAAAGGAATAAAACAATATAAAAACATGTCTATGTTATTTTATATGAGGTGAGTATGAAACACATATCTTCACAAGTCTATTTTTTTAAATTTCTTAGAAAACATGTATTTTTTAATAGGTTCTCCTTTTATGTTAATTTAAATAGAAATGAATATTACATTATCACAACTTATAAAAGGGCCTATTCTCAAAAAACTCTTAGAACTAATGAAAATTAATTTTCACAAACAAGATGATGTTTTTTCAAACCATATAAAAATATTTCACTCTGTTTAGCATCTAGTGATAAAAAATTATCCAATCAAATCCATTTACAAGTGATATTCCAATGAAATCTGAATTTTTTCATTTTTAGTAATCATTATATATATATTGATTTTCCTTTAATATTATATCATTCCAATACCTATAATATTATATAAGTATTTTATATATATTTGATTTTATTATGTCATTGAAAAATATAATTAATCCCCATTTCACTTTTCAATTAAGAAAAATCAACATTTACATTATGTGTTCTAGAGAGTAATGAATCCACAATGAAAATGTATAATTTTCCATCACCAGATTTCAATTATATTAAAAAAACATAATTTATTTAATAATAATTATATTCCTATAAATTTTATGAATCTAAAACAATGAACCATTTTACTTCTGTTCCTAATTCTATAGAAAATGATATCATCAACAATGAATATGTGTGGACTACATCGGGAATGATTGATTTTGTTTTTTCACTTCATCACTGCCTTACATGGACAGTTATGTGGATGGTAATAATTGGTAAATATATTTTTAATTATTTCATTAATATTTGATTTTCAAAATTGGTTTTCAAATTAATTATATGTTCAAAAAGTGGTATTGTTAATTCTATAATTTAAAATAAGAAAAATAATAGGAAAATGATAAATTAATCCTAATTATTTTTCCTATATAAATTATATTCTCTTAGTAATTATTTAAAGATACAAAATATAATAGTAATAAAAACTAAATAATATGATTATGATTATGTTCTAGTGACATTAAAATAAAGAACCTCGTAAGCCTCCATTAATCATCGTATGATCATGTTTGGGTAGGATCAAAAAAATTTACCAATAATTATATAAATATGTGTCATGGATTACTATAAGAACATATTTACTTAATTAATATGAAATAAGTAAGAAAATAAAATATTTTTTTCTCAAGGATATATCAAAATTTTAATCAATAATTGATAATGCAATTTTTGTTAACTATGTATTAGTGAAACAAGACCATCACAGATTTTATCTTCATTATTCATATCCAAAATTATTAAATGAAATTATATATTTATTATATATCATAGAACAAAAAGGAAAGAACCCAATATCATATTCTATTGATGGAATTTGGGATAAAAATAGATTTTATCCTGAAAATTAGGAAACTAGTTGAATGTAAAAAAAACTACATACATACATTATTTAAAATATGTAAAAATAACAAATAAATATTCATAAAAACAAATATAAATGATAAAAAAATGGTTATAGTAATGAGTATTTTTATTAGGTATTTCTTTAATAAATTTAATAAAATTATTCAGCATAGATGACACATGTGTGGAATGAATCGAGTCTATGGTAAGTGTTTTAATCTCAAAATTCTTATTTTTTATGAATGATTGGTATTATTAATATATTTTTATATATTAAAATAGTGTAAATAGGTCCTATTGGAGACATAATATCATTTAAATTTATTTTATTAATATATATTTTCAATTATAATCCATATCACTCAAGGAAATCCCAATCAGGGATTTATACAGCTGTATGGGGTTTCCAGGGAAGAATTATGATTATTTAAGACATGTTACATGTTACGAACCATGTTACAATTATATCGTGTTGAATTTATTAACTATTAAATGTCTGCAATATGTATTAAATTCATTCATATGAATTTTAATTGAAAAATAATTTTTCCTTTTTCTTGTGAAAATTAATATAGTGACTTCCACTATAGTAATGATTTTTTGTTACCCAGTTTTCATTCAATTACTTTTGATAATTTTATTGATATTATTTAATTTAATTTATGTGACAACGTGAGATTTTATGAGATATATTATTTTTAATTTATTTGATGTCTTCTATTATACACTACACCATGATTAGCTTGTACTATACGCAACACCATATTAGCTTGTAGTATATACAACACTATTCTTGGCTCGTGTTACACACAATTTCATGTTCTTTTTGTGGAAATTATTCTACGCAACATTAAGTATAGATTTTATTTAATGTATAAATGAATGATGTTTTTATTATATTATATGCAACACCATACAGAGCTTTCACTACCCACAACCCTGACTTGGCTTGCATTACACGTAATCAAGACCTTCTTCGATTTTGTGTGTAGTACGCAATACCGAGTTTCACTAAACGGTATATTATTATATTATTATTATGGACTAACTGTTATGAATAGTAATACCTAATTATTAAAATATTATAAATTTTATCTTTCAAAATGGGCTTCATTTTTGGATTCGGAATATTGAAATTATAATAGGGTGAAATTTAGGTATTTTTCTGAAAACTTTTAATTTTTGATAAATAGTCCAGACACTGGGTTACTATTTAAAAAACGACAGTAAATTGAAATAAATATTTATTTTATTTAAATTTATTTTGTGTCAATAATGATTCATAATACCTATTTATGTTCAATGTAATTCATTTGAGTCATTTTATAATAATTTTAGATATATAAAAATTTTATTGAACTTTTCACCGTCTTTTACCCATCTCTTAGGAGAATTTGAAAATTCACATAAAACTTAATTTTACTTCTTTGGTGAGTGGAATATGTAAAATCCGAGAGACACTGTTAATATCAAGAAGTAAATTGTGTTTCAATAAGATAAAAATAATTTTCAGTGGTTAGTAACTTTTTACTTTTATTTACCACGATTATAAGTATATAGGGAAATTAAGGGTAAAAATGATATTATTATTACCCTAACACATGTCCTAATTCTATTTTATAAGTGTAATTCGACCGAAAATAACCTTAGGAATAAAATATTACTCTTTAGGTCCAATTGGTTTCGATTAGGACACTTATTATTATTTTATTTAGAAAGGTGTTAAAATAGTTAAAATCAATGTTTAATAACTAAAACATTTTTAATATAGGGTTGTACATAAGATAAATTAGAATATAAATATTAATTATAAATATAAAAATATTTCCTACATAATGGGTTTTTATTAATAATTTTAAAACATTAAATAATTTAATTTATTTATGACAAAATGATGATGCACTAATTACCTTATTAATGAAATATTAACATAATTGATGTTATAAATACCAAAATAAATGTAATTTTTTACTTATTTATAAATTCCAATAATTTTATAGGATAATATGACATGTTTTTTATTTATTCAATTAAATTTTTTCGAACTAATCATGTTGTTATCATTTAAAAAAAAAATTTCCAAATAGTGTCAAAATTGACACAAAATAGTTAAAAAACAATATATTATATTATTAATTGTTATTATATAATTAAATATCTAATGTTCGTCCAAATGACTTAGAAAATGTTTTATATATTAATAATTAACCACTTGGGGTTCGTTTGGCTTGTTATAGTATGTTTATTGACCATATAGTTTAAGAAAACAAGAAGACACAATAAAAGTTAAATTATTTAACATAGAGATAAATCTAAATGATAAGTTTAGAATAGTAACCTAAACATGTATACAACCTATGGGTTGAGAGGATTTAGACCCATACCAACTTTATATTAGAAATAAATAAATTTTGAGCTATTATAAACCGAATATGACTTTATTATAAAATAATATTTCATGTTTTCCTAAAGGTTCCCCTCCCCTCCCTTATAAAAAGGGAACCCCTTCCCTCTTCTCTTCACACCCTTTTGATCCTTGAATCTTGGAAAACCCCTTCAAATTACTATTATCAACCTCTCTATTTATATCATAGAGGTTCTGGTCTTCTCAAAAGACCAACTCTAGTGCCATAAGAAGGAGTTTAAAAGAGGCGTGTCGAAGAAGAGGTAATATATTCTACTGACTCTTTCAAGTTTCATTCTTCTTCTACTTCCTCTTCTTTAGTTGATTCATTATAAAGTAATAAGATAAGTATTAAATATATAATGATATTTTATTATAAATATGAAACAACCCTATTTCATCTTTTATCCATCATATGAAAAATAAAATCACTGCGCATGCGTACATATGGAATACCGTCTCCACGCTTTGGTGTAATCATTTTTTCCACCACCGCCTTACTTGGATGGGTATGATGGTGTAAAAAATAACTATATGTGATTATTATAACATCATTATGATTCTATGATATAATATCATCCACTCAAAATCCATTCAATATATATTGGAACGATACCATCGCTTGGGCGTACGTATGGATTACCTTCTCCACGACGCGATGAGATCCATTTTTCATGTTAACAATTCAAGTATGATTATAAAGTATATAAAGTAAGTAATCATGAAATATAAGACATAATAATTTACTTGATTTATGTATATATATATGTATGTCATCTAATTAATTCCATTCAATTCATTAACGAAATGAAAAGCAACGTTCATGCGTACGTAAGGCCTACCGTCTCCATAAAGATTGTATTTCGTTCCATTTATCGATCTATAATATATATTTATATTCTAAATATTTATTATATATAAATATTGTTTTATATTCTGGAATTAATTAATCATGATCTATGTAATCATATTAATAATTACAAGTCAAAACCCTGATGATAAATGAAACAATTTTACCCAAAACGCTGCTTAGACATGGAATTTAAAAAAGAATGGGTAATATTAGACATAAATGAACCATATATGAAATCATAACAATGAATATGATTCTGAAATAAGACAATGACATTATTTATATCATTATAGAGGAATCTCGGACACATACGGATGAAATTGGACATATGGTAAGGGATAATTTTGCAATCTCATTTTTATCCAAGATCTCTTATACATAAGTATTTACTGGGGTTATATTTTCCATCCATGACCATAAAATGTTTTTCATAAAGTTTTTAGTATTATTCCATTTATGTTTAATGGCATGTTTAATCCTATTTGAATTTTACTATGTGTTATGGAAGGAATCTTTCCTTAGTTTACTATACATGGTACTTTTTGACTTTTCCGTTAAAAGTACGAGGAGAGTGTTTTTAACTTATATGGAATGAAAGGATTTTCATGGTTTTATGAAGCATTATTTTCATGAAGAATACTATTCAAGGGTTCATGATTATTTTTATAAAAATCCATTTCTTTTAAAAATGCATATCATTTTTTGAAAAGAAAATTATTTTGATGAAGAAATGATATTTTCTTCAAGAATTCATTTAAAGTGGTTTATCAAAACCATTTTCCATATAAGATGTCTTTATTTAATATGTGTATGTTTAATGTATAACTTCTATATGATTTACATGGTATAACTTTTCTTATGATGAAATGATATCCATTTTTTGAATGGATTATTTTATGATGGGATGATGTTTATGAAACCCATTTTATACTTTAGGTAATGATGAATGATTTATGTTCAAGTTGTGGCACAAGTAAGAATGATTTCATTATGAGAAGGGTGGGACCTATATCTCCCTCCAATTCATTTGGTAATGATTTATACCTCATGATATAGACATGGCTGGAATGGTAAGTTAATCTTGTTCAGTGATATAGGACTAAAACGAGGAGTGAACTCGATTCTGAAAGGGACTTTTCCCACTAAGATGGTCTTAGTAGAAATGCCTTGGATACTATGGAAATCATATAATGTGCTTAATGTTTTTCCACAATTACTTGTATTCTTCCAATGATATTTTATCATGATTGATGTTCCATTATGATATATGCCTTACATACTTCCAAGATTTATGTCTTTGCTCAAGATTTTGATTTTTAGATTTTATGTTCATGTTTTTGTAATCAAATGTATATGGATTGTTTTAGGTTCTCTATTTTTACCCTTACTGAGAATTTGACCTCACCCTTTATATGTTTTCTTTTCTCTAGGATATAAACAAATGTATTAGGTAAGAATTCAAATAAGGGAGATCATTATAAAAATTGTTGATGATCTTTCACCATGATTAAAATATTATGTTCCGAGTTTCCAAAGATACTAAACTATTATGGTATTTTGGTGTATGATTTTTTTATGTATTAAGTATTCCGTAAAAGTAATTTAATTTCCATGTACGCCAAGCTTTGGATCTCTACAGTTGGTATCATAGGAAAGTTTTAGTTAACCTTTGGAATCTAGGATGTGAAAACTTTAGTGAGATCCCTAGAGATTTTTCTATGGTATGTCTAGGGATGTCCTTAAGGTTAAGAATAAGTATAGGTTATAGTACTTGAATTACAGAAACAATCATAGAACTAAACCTAAGATGTTAAATATTGAAGGTACTCCGCCTTTATTATGTTGTTTTCCCTAGCATGATTTTTTCATCTCAAAATATTATTTTTGGGTTTTAGACGATGGCTAGAACCCAAAGGTGTCGTGTTGATCAATGTAATGGAAAATGCAATGATTTTCCTCCTGAAGAAACCAATGTTATGGGAGATGGAGTGAAAAATCATATTGATATAGATACACAAGCTATGAATCATTCTGGGCTTCCAAATGATCAGAGAAGGGATCAATATTCTATTGATTCCTTCATGAGGCAACGTCCCCCTTTTTTCAATGGGTCTTCTATTCTACTTGTTGCTGAACAATGGATTTGTACCATTGAAAAGATATTTTCCATAATTCGCTATTCAGAACATGAAAACTTCATTTTAACTATTTACCATTTAGAAGGTGAATTCAACCAGTGGTGGACTCTAATTAAGAATACAAGGCCCCAAGATGAAATTGAATCCATGGAATCAGACGAGTTCAAGAACTTGTTTCTCAGTATGTAATTCCCTTGTATTCTTCAAACAAATATAGAAAAGGAGTTCCATGAGCTTATGCAGAAAGATGATGAATATTTTTTTATATATGAGGGGAGTTTTATTAGACATGAAAGGTATGCATCTGGCTTTATCATCCAACCTGAAAGTAAAGTTGATCGATTCTTCAGTGGCTTAAAACCAAGTCTTCGAAGGAAATTTGGTATAAGAGTATTCAGTAGCTATGAAGAAATTATGTGTTGTGCTATCAAGGTAGAACTGGAAGTTGGAGTGACATATCCATCTAATGGTTTTTACAAAAAAATAAAGATGGATTTCAAGGAAAAACCTACGAAAAATGGTGAAAAAAAGGTGAATGTTTCGTTATGCTAAAGGTGTTGAAAGAATAAGGGTAGAGATTATCGAAAAGGTACTAGAAAATGTTTCAAGTGTGGAAAAGAGGTTCATCGAGAAGTTGAGTGTAGAAGTAATGCGAAAAAGGTAGCTAATGATGTGAATTGTGAAAAGACCACAGAGAATGCTCCACCAACACTTCAATTCTTCAAGTGAAAGGAAATGTGGCATTATGCTAATCAATTCCTTAATCCAAGGGTTAATGATGATCGACATGAGAATCATCTTTAGGCATAGGAAAAAGTGAAGTCACATGCATTCACTATTGGTGAAGTTGAATATGACAACGATGTGGTGGAATGATTAAGTGTTTATGTAATTGATTCCAAAATAATGTTGTATATAGTATCATGGAATATTTTAATATTTATGTATTGGTCTATTGTGTTTTTCAATAATTTTATGGCACTGATAACCATGAAAAGTGATTGAAATATTTTTTGAAAGAGGATGATATGCGCATAATTTAGTGATAAATAGAAACTGAAATGATCACATAAAATATACAAGGACAAGTTATATCATGGTTTGAGTATATAGAAATTTTGGGATTTCGGTATCTGTAAAGAGTTAACTTTTAACAGCATTCATGTTTTTACTATGCTTTAATGGGTATCCATTTTTCAAGAGAATACATGATTAAGGTATTCACATGTTTGGAATGTGACTAAAAAGATATATTGTATGATATTTGGGTTATAAATGATGGTATTCACATGATTGGTAGATGAGATTTCAAGTAATTCTTTTCTTTATACTATGAGCTTAGGCAAAAGTTTTTTGGATAATTCATAAGGATGGAATGGATTAAGTTGGACATCATATAGTATTGTATAAGGCTATAATTTTATTGATATTATTGATGGGATTTTATAATAATTTAGTTTTAGAAAAATGAAAACCCATAGGATGGGTGACAACCAGTTGCGTCAGACAAGGTTGAGGGAATCAAACACACAACCGATGTGCGACATGCATTTATCACCTACCACTGGCCTATAGGAAGTCCATGATTAGTAGAAACTAGATTTTTTTTAATTGGTATGATAGATGATGTATAAGTCCATTTTTGGAATCATATACGATTAACCTCACCATAGACGGACTTATGTATATTTTGTAACTTTTTCTAACCTTTTTTTTGGATAGATGGAATAACCCATCATTCTATCGCATGATCTGTTAACACTTCACGGAAGAAAAATTCCACTTCATTTCATTAAGAGATGATGTGGATATTGTTCAAGGCACAAACAATAGTGAAATTGTACCAAAATCAAGTAAGTATTTCTTTTAATTCAAAAATTCTTCAACTTTAGGGAAATGATCTTGAAAACCAAAAATTTTGTCCTAGTGTCCTCATATCCGATGAATCATATGGTACCTTAGATCATCACAAATTTTTTAATTTGTGATTGTTGGATTTTTCATAGCCATGTTTTCTACCACCCATCATTAGAAGTTCACGGTAATATTTCTCCTCTATATCCATATTTCAACGTATGATCTCCTATGTGGAAACCCAGTGATGAGTTAATCTAGGTAACCATTACATTTCTTACTTAACGTTTTAAAATTATGTTTTAGTATTCCTTTTTACGTTGTGGGTTTCTATGAAAAAAACTTTAACATAGTAAAACATTTATAACCCCGATGAATTTTGAGGGAGAAATTCATTTTAAGGGGGTAGAATGTAACAACCCGATATTTTATGAGATATATTATTTTTAATTTCATTGATGTCTTCAATTATAAAAAACACCAAGATTAGATTGTACTATACACAACACCATATTAGTTTTTAGTATATGAAAAAACTATTCATGGTTCATGTTACACACAATTTCAAGTTCGTTTTGTGGAAATTATTCTATGCCACATTAAGTATATATTTTATTAATGTATAATTGAAATATGTTTTGATAATGTTATATGCAACACAAAACGGAGCTTTCACTACATTCCGCCCTGACTTGTCTTGCATTACATGCAATCAAGTTCTTCTTCGATAGTGTGTGTAGTATGCAATACTGAGTTTCACTAAACGATATATTATTATAATATTACTAAGAACTAACCGTTATAAATAGTAATACCAACTTTTTGAAATTTTATAAATTTTATCTTCCAAAATGGACTTTATTTTTGGATTCAGAATATCGAAATAAGCCTAGGGTGAAAATTTGGTATTTTTCTGAAAACATTCAATTTTTCATGAAGAGTGAAAACACTAGGTTACTATTTAAAAACCGACTTTTTATTTAAATAATTAATTATTTTATATAAATTTATTTTTGGTCAAAATTGATACATAATACATATATATGTTCAATGTAATTCATTTGAGTCATTTTATAATAATTTTAGATATATAAAAAATTTATTGAACTTTTCAATGTCATTTACCCACCTCCTAGGAGAATTTGGAAATTAACGTATTCCATAATTTTACCGCTTCTATGAGTGGAATTTCAAAAATCTAAGAGACACGGTTAATATCAAGGAGTAAAATGTGGTTCCATAAGATAAAAATAATTTTTGGTGAATAGTAACTTTTTACTTTTATTTACCACGGTTAAAAGTAAATAGGGTAATTAAGGGTAAAAATTATATTATTATTAACCTAACACATGTCCTAATTCTATTGGATAAGTTTAATTCGACAAAAACAACCATAGTTATAAAATATTACTACTTAGGTCCACATGGATTAGATTAGGATACTTATTATTATTTTATTTAAAGAAGAGTTAAAATAGTCAAAATCGATGTTTATTAACTAAAACATTTTTAATACATGGATGTATTTAAGGTAAATTTGTCTATAAATATTCAATAGGAATCTAAAAATATTTCCTACATAATGGTATTTTATTCATAATTTTTAGAAATTATATAATTTAATTTATTTATGACACAATTATGATGTAGTAATTACCTTATTTATGAAATATTAACATAATTGATGATATACATACCTAAATAAATGTAATTTGAGACTTTTTTTGAATTACACTAAATTTATAGGTTAATATGACATGTTATTATTTATTAAATTAAATGTTTTCGAACTAATCATGTTTTTATTATTTTCACAAAAATCAATTACCAAATAGTGTCAAATTTGACATAAAATAGTTTTTAAAAAAAATATTATATTATTAATTGTTATTATATTCCTAAATATCTAATTTTAGGACAAATGACATAGATAAGGTTATATATATTAATAATTAACCACTTTGGGTTCATTTGGCCTGTTATAGTAAGTTTATTAACCATATAGTGTACGAAAACAAGAAGACACAGTAAAAGTTAAATTATTTAACTTAGAGTTAAATCTAAATGATAAGGTTAAAATAGAAACATAAACTTGTCTAAAACCTATTGGTTGAGAGTATTAAGACCCATATCCACATTAGCTTCGAAATAAATCAATTTGGGGCTATTATAAACCGAATATGACTCTATTATAAAATAATATTTTAAGTTTATCCAAAGGTGCCCCTCTCTTCCTTTATAAAAAGGGCACCCCTTCCCTCTTATCTTCACACCCTTTTGAGCCTTGAAGTTCGGTAAAACCATAAAAATTCATATTCTCAACCTCTCTAGTTATATCATAGAGTTTCTAGTATTCTCAAAAGACCAACTCTAGTGCCATAATAAAGAGTTTAAAGGATGTGCGTCGAAGAAGAGGTAATCTCTTCTACCGACTCTTTCATGTTTCTTTCTTCTTCTACCTCATCTTCACTAGTTGTTTCATTATAATTTAATAACATCAGTATTAATTATATAATGATATGTTATTATAAATATTAAACAACCCTATTTCACCTTCTATCCATCCTATGGAAATCAAAATCGCTGCACTTACGTACTTAGGAAATACCATCTCCACATCGTGGTGTAATCCGTTTTGACACGACCACCTTACTTGATGGGTATAAAGGTGTAAATAATGAATATATATGATTATTATAACATAATATTGATTCTAATATATTATAACATCCACTCCAATTCCATTCAATATATATGAGAATGATATCATCGCTCGTGCGTACGTACAGATTACCGTCTCCACGACGCGATGAGATTCATTTTCCATGTTAATAATTCAAGAATGATTATAAAGTATATATAATTAGTAATCAAGAAATATAATACATAGTAATGATACTGGATTTATTTATTAATATGTATTTCATATACATAATTCCATTCAATTCGATAAAGAAACGAAAAACAGCGTTCATGCATACCTACGACCTACCGTCTCCTTGAATGGTGTATTTCTTCCCATTATCGATCTATTATATATATTTATATAATGAATATATATTATATATAAATAATGTTTCATATTCTGGATTTATGTAATCATGATCTATGTAATCATATTAATAATTACAAATCAAAACATGGACGATAAATGAAACTATTTTACCCAAAATCTTACTTTACCATAGAATTTACAAAAGAAAGGGTAATATAAGTCATAAGTGAACTATATAAGATATCATAACAATGAATATGATTCTGTAATAAGTCAATTACATTATTTAAATTATTATACAAGAGTCGAGGACTCATACAGAAGAAATTGGACATAAGGTAAGGGATAATTTTTCAATCTCATTTTTATCCGAGATCGCTTATACGCAAGTATTTTCTGGGGTTATATTTTTCATCCATGACCATAAAATGTTTTTGATAATGTTTTTGACATTATTAAATGTATTTTTAATGGCATATTTACCCAAATTTTACTTTTACTTTGTGTTATGGTTGGAATCTTTCTTTTGTTTACCATACGTGATATGTTTTGACTTTTCCGTTAAAAGTACGAAGAGAATGTTTTTAACTTATACAACATGAATGGATTTTTACAGTTTTATAAAGCATTATTTTAATGAATAATACTATACAAGGGTTCATGACTATTTTAATAAAATAATTGTTCATTTAAAATTGAATGGGATTTTTTGAATGGAAAATGATTTTGAAGAAGAAAGGATATTTTTTTCTCAAGAATTCATTTCATGTGTTTTATCAAAACCATTTTCTGTATAAGATCGAATTATTTCATATGTGTCTGTTTCATGTATAATTTATATATTATTTAAATGGTTTATCTTTTCTTATGATGAAATGATATCTATTTTCATATAGATTATGTTATAATGGGATGAAGTTTATGAAACCCATTTTATACTTTGGGTAATGATGAATGATTTATGTTCATGTTGTAGCACACATAAGAATGATTTTATTATGAGATGGGTGGAACCTATATCTCCCTCCAATTCTTTGGTAAAGGATTTATATATCATGATATAGACATGGCTGGAATGGTAAGTTAATCTGGTTTAGTGATACAGGACTGGAACGAGGAGTGAACTCGATTTATAAAGGGACTTTGTCCAATAATATGGTCTTGGTAGCAATGCTTTGGATAATATGGAAATCATATCATGTGCATAATGGTTTTCCACAATTACATGTTCTTTTTACATGCTATTTTATAATTATTGACGTTTCTTTATTATATATTCCTTACGTACTTCAAATATTTATGTCTTTGCTCAAGATTTTGATGTTTAGATTTTATGTTCATGTTTTTGCATTCAAATGTTTATGGATTGTTTTATGTTCTTTACGATTACCATTACTGAGCATTTGAGCTCACCATTTATATGTTTTCTTTTCCCCAGGATATAAATAAAGGTTTTAGGTAAGAATACAAAAGTATAATATATTTATAGGAGATGATGAAGATCTTTCACCACGATTAGAAGATTATATTCCTAAATTCAAAAGACACTAAACTATTATGGTCCTTTGGTGTCTGTTTTTTGATATGTATTAAGTATTCCTCAAATTTAATGTAATCTCCATGTACGCCAAGCTTTGGGTATCTACAATTGAGGAAAATTATAACCTTAAATTATATAATGTGTTATTCTATAAATTTTTCCTTCAGATAAAAATTCATACCACACAAATTTATTTATATATATTTCTCATGTCCTATGTAATGTTCTTTTGTAACCATCCAAAATAAATTTCTAGATAAGTTATAATCACGATAATAAATTTTCGGACATGGTGAAAATTACTTTTGTATCATATGTTTTTATTATATAGATAATGAATATTAAAAAGATATTTTTTATTGACTCAATTTATTAAGATGAGATATGATCATGGAATAACTTTTATTTATTTGGAGAGACATTCTGCGACTCTGTATGTGATTAATATAATATAGATTTTTATATAAAAACTTGATTATAAATTATGTATCCATATTATTATACAATGAAAAAAATTACATAAAAGAATTATATGTTGGTCCTATCATTATATATATATCATCTATGTATTATTTGTATTTACGATACAAACATGTTTGGGTATTGTGTGTATGCCTTCCCAATTTTGAATTATTCGTTAAATATAGTATTCATGGAAATAATTATGTATTTCCCATGAAATTGGTATAAATAATGATGTTTTTCCACAATTTTAATGATATGATCTTGATACCCAATATTATATATTCCATCCCCATGAAGTAATTTATTGATATCTACGTGACCAAATTCTTTTCATTTCTACCCTTGGATATATAAATCTATGAGTTGTAGATTATTATAATAACATGAGGGTTAAATATTTGTTCCCTAATATTTATTTAATTTTTATTAAATGATTTCCCCTTTTCTAATATTCACCTTACTCTAAATTCCATCTCATTTTATCTTATTTTTTCATTTCACTAGATTTTGAAGAAAAGTATTACATATTTTATTTATAGTATGAAAACATTTATTGAGAATTTTTTGGAGATGTTATAGACTTTTTAAAGAATTGGTAGTTTTCACAGTTGAAAAATGACCATTGGTATAGATTTCTAATGAATAATATCATTTATCCATTTTATATTTTATTACAATCTCTAAAAATAAAAATTAATTGTAATGCATGTAATGAAATATTTTCATTTCTAAATATAATTATATGATATTTGTACTTACAATATAACAGTTGGAATTTAAATGAGTTTGTAATGTATATGTTATTGGAACTATGAGATGGAGTTCTTTTATGAGGTGTAACAAATAAGGATATCGGAAACTATTACTATGGAAGTTTCGGATGGACATACAATGACTCCTAGAATGAAAAAAAATTATGATTCAATGTTGATCGCATAAATATTTTCACATTTTCCAGAAGTATGGTAAGGCCAACCATTTGGGGGAATAGTTCAACAATAGTTCAATGAATTCATGATTTATCACTAAAACACACCATAAATTACATATGATGATGAACCTAATTTCATAGTCAAATTCAACAAAATACTTCACAAGGCTATAAAATATAAGATACATTGAGGAAACACCTATCACCCTCAAATTCATGGTTTTCATAAATTGATTATTTATTAATTTAAACACATGATATGATCATGATCTTTTCTATTTCTTGGTGCATAGGATAAGTATCAACCAATAGTGGAATTTTTAGAAAATAAAGGTTTCTATTTGAGCATCACGATGGAAGAGTACAAATTATTATAATATAAGAGATTTCATAAACCATAAAATTGTGATGATGATAAATAAATGAAGATAATATGCCCCAAACTTATATCACAGAAAATTATAGATATACAAGCTATTTAGAATCATAACAAATCAAATAAATTCAAATAAAATATATAGGATGTTAATCAAAATATGCAACGCTAAATTTTAAAAATGGATCATTCATTATGAAATATATGTCTATAGATTAGAGTTATAATGTTTTTTATATATTGTAAAAATAAATATTGGGTATATCAGTCACTTTGAAATTATAGATTGATTCATAGTTCAAGAATACCATGTTGCATTGTCACCTAAGCTCTCTAAATTTAGTAACAATTTCTTTGATTCATTATTCGAGATGTTCTTTTAAGACCTAATTAAATTAGCCACCACTATGGGAATTGAATTTGAACCTCATTTGTCATATATTGAAGATTATGTAAATATTATTTTTCCTAGAGATAATGTTTTTGGAACTGGACTACATAAAATATGCTAGAGCATTAGAAAAATAAAAATTTAGGGGATGTTACATGGGAAGTATAAGTGGAAATAATTAATAACTTTAGAGCATTATTTATTTGTGGAAATGTAAACCAATTTTTTATTAAGTTAAATAAGTGGTATGAATTAAATTCCAATACCTTAATCTTGAAGAGAAATATTTCATCCAATTTGGTTTACAGAAGTCATAACCAAGGGTCCCTTTATTCAAGAAATTACTTGAGATTAGTTGTTAAATTTTAATATTATCATATTCAATTCGTTTTTTAATTATATTATAAATATTATCTTAATTTTAATTATTGGGAAATTTTTAAAATAGATAATTTTTATTGAGTATTTAGAAATATTTTTTTTAAAAGAACTATATGTTTTCTAACATTATCTATCAAATAAAAATTCAAATATGTTTATAAAAATGATATTTGAAAAAATGTGTCGTTTTATTTATTTTATTACATATTTAAATATTGTTGTGATATTATAAAAAATATTCAGAATTTTATGAAATTATGTAATATTTTTTCATTGAATGTCATTTTTTATTCATATTTCCCTTCAATCAAATATAATTTCGAAAAAGATGATTTTACATTATTTTGAAGCAGCTTATTGTTTTTAAAAAAAATTAACCAATATATTCCATGATAATCAAATTTATTGATTATTTAATATTTATCATAGTTTTTATGGTTATATTAATCATTTTACAAAAAAAAACTAGATTTATGTATGACCTTTAATTTATTTGAAAAATATTAATTTTATTTTATAAAACAAATTTTTTAAATTTATTTAGTGGATAAAAATTATTTAAAATGGGAAAAATTAAAATTAATAATTAATAATTGATTAATTAGAATAAATACAAACAATCATTGTTAAAGTAAATGGATTGTTTTAAAATAATTAATTTTATAGGAGTTGGGTATGTTTTTTATAAATAAAACTAAAGGAAGGTATTCATATTAAAAATATAATATTATTTATAATCATAAAAAAGTCTTATAAACACTCTTCAAATTTGTAATAAATGATCAATAGTAATAAAAAAACATAATCTATAAAAATAATTTTTCTCTAAATACTGTTTCTATTATATATTATTACTTAATTTGAAGAAATATTTTCTCTTAATTATAAAATTAATTATATGAAATTGATACCAAATATAGATTCATAATATAAAATTTTATTAAGAAGGGATCTGTAATATTTTTAGTAATATAATAATTACCATATAAAATTATTAGTCATGGTTATAATGGGTAAAAATAGGTAAATAAAGTATCTTAAAATTTTAATAATTAAAAATCCATTTACCACTAATTGAATTTTTTTTATGAATAAAATTCACAACCACATGTCAGATGTAACATTTCTCTACAAAACTAACCTATCTCAGTTAAGTTACCTAAAAAAATTATTATTCTAAAATTTCCCCATGCCTATCATTATTTTACAGGAAAACACCTTTCCTTTTGGACATTAAATGGACCTTACTACCATCAATTCTGTCATCCCAATCCACAAAGAAATAATTTTAATAATATTCCCATCCAACTCCCTAGTTGAATCCCTCCCATGGAGTTCATTAGGTTATACAAAGTACTTTATCTTCATGATGTTACAGTTCAGTGTATATCTTTCTAGTATGCCTCTTCCCTTTTAAATTGATATTATTTTATTATAATAACATGTAAACATATTTAAATGATTTTAAACTCATTATATTAGATTCTATTAAATACTTTTTAAAGAAAAATTATTTATAGACTCCCATTGTATTAGTTTTCCAATTTTTATAGAATTTCGACAAATAGTATATTGTTTTACCACTCCCATTTTAAATTATTTTTTTTTATTGAAATGTAATTATTCATGGAATCATATGAAAGTCACATCAAGACAATATATGGAATTTGGAAGTTAATTTATATAAATCCATTTTCGAACCCACCACACTCCCCCAATAATACAATAATTTTAGAATGTAATGTGCTTTTGTAACTTTGTAAATGATATCCATATCTGAATATAATGACTATGATATATATGTGGAATAGATTCACATCAACATAATCACCCTAAAAATGGTGATTTTAGGTAAAATTAATCATTACAGTAATGCATGATTAGTGTGAATTAGACTATAGATCTGGTTAGACATACTATATAGATATTCATTGGAAAATCAACATACACTTTATAAATCGTAAAAAAGGACTTTTCATACCATTTCTATTGTTTCTTACTAATGGCCATTATTTAACTCAACTATAATATTCTTTTCATAACACCACATTGTTACTATAGATTTTCAAATACCATAAAATTATATATTTGACAAGGTATCTAGCATTTAAAATGAGAAGAACACATTGTTTCAATATTGGGTTACTATGTTTTAACTATGAATCTCCATTATATAGATGGGTTATGATCTTGATATCCCATTTATGGACATGGGTAAAGGTATTGGAATTCAATATGTTGATATTCCAATACATATAAAATTTGAGAATATATATTTTGATTTATTTTTGAAATTCATGACATTATGAATTCATTAAACATAATTACAGAATGGAGGAGCCCCATTAAAAATAGTATATCAATGAATTAGGTTGTCTCATGTGATAATATATATTGGGCATTAGAATATTCTTCATCTGTTTATATACAAGGTCCTAGAAAAAATCCTTGAAAGCGTGTTTATGATTTCCAATATTATGATTTCCATCATTATGATATCAACAGTTATTAAAAATGATTTTATTTATTATCAGTGATGTAGTATTTCCTTTCATTAAATTTATTATGAATTTTTTTGATCAATTGTCTATTTTTACATTATATTTAGTCCATGATTATTTTAGAATATAATCTATTTTACACATCACATTAATGAACATCTTGTCCTGCCAATATTAATTTTTTCACTCCCTATGAATCCTAGAAGAAAAATAATGTGTAATTTTTATTTAAATACTTAAAGATATAATAATGTTCTCATGTATTTTTATGTATCATTTTACATTTTCATGTATAATGTTTAAAAATATTAATGTTTCTTGTCATTAAAAAATATATTTATATTATATCATTTTGGAACCCCTATATTAAAAAAATTTTTTAATATAAATACACAATTAATGTCTATTAAGGATATATTGTTAAAATTATACTCAAAGGAGTAGATATATATTGTCTGTTGGTATTTTTGATTAAATAATATATCATTATTATGAGGATAAATATTCTGTTAGAGAAAACAAATACACATTGTTTTATAAACCAATACACTTTATCCACTAACATCATTTAATTGGGTTTCCCAATGATATATGAAATCATGTTTTCATTAAATAAATATAAATAAATAATTATGAAAAAATAAATAATTGTGTTCATCAGGAAGCTTCATTTATTAATTTTTAGATACTATCAATGACATGAATAGTAGATCATTTTAATTAAATTCAGATCACTAATAAACTCGAATATTTAAAATCATTATAGAATATCACAAAATATAAAAATTAGTCAACTGTGAATTTTTTTCTATAATACATATTAAATGATATTTACCCCTTTCTCAATGAATCTAACATCCTCATTCTATTCACAAGAAATTTTTTTGTACAAACTGAAATATTTAATTTGAAATTCATTATTCAAATTATGATATTTAATTTTATCCTCTCTAATTCAAATCCCATCATTGGATCTTCCCTGAAAAATCATATATAGTCAATTATTCAAGTGTAGTTATGATTTGGCGGAATAATAACCATATTCTATATGAAGAAATATGTTCACATTTTAATTTAAACATCCATGTACCCTAGTGACATGATTTGGACTTATTCATAATAGTGTAGTAAATATATTTATAATAGAGGTTTCATTACTATATAAATTCTTCATGATTTCATATTCTATTAACTATTTGTATATTCATGTAAATTTAGGTTCTAAAATACACCATGATTTCATTTAATGTCTAAACAATGGATTCCTAAAATGAAACACTTATTTTAAAAATACTTGAAAACTTTTTTAATATCTATTATTAAATAACATTTTTTTCAAAGAGAAATCATCATGATTCTAGAGGTACTGAAGTCTCTATATTCATATTAACTCTATAAATCAACACTTCTTGAGGAATATTTATTATTACAGAAAACTTATTTCCCTTAATTTTTTATTAATGACCATTACATAACATCAATTATGGAATCCTACTAATTTCATGATATGAATAACCTTTAGGGGAATTATAATCCATTATTTTGATGATCATGTCATGTAATGGATTTTAATTCATTACAATAATGTTATTTTGTAATCTCCAAGTTAGATTATGTAATTTAAAATTGTATCCATATGTTAATACTTAACTCTAAAAATTCACATTTATAGATAAAATATTTTTACAACTAATAAAATTATAAACACTAGGAATATTAATATCAATGTATGTTAATATGAAACATCATTAAAATCTCATAAGTCTCATTAAGAATATGTTTTTATCCATAAAAATGTCATCATCTAATTTCAAAAGACATAAAACCGACTGGGATATTACAATTAAACATCATCAATACTTTTTTAATTTTATAAAATCATATTTAGTATTAATTATCATAAAAAAATTATATAGAAAAACCATGAGTTACAACAACATGTATTATACATTATATAAAATTATAAATAAGAATTTCATGATTGATTAAAATGAAATATACATTTCGCTTTGTTTACATGGACATATAAATGAAAAAAATATTAATTTATTACATAGATATGGATTTTTTGAATCAAATTATTATAAATTATTCGACAGAATATAATATTTGTTTTTAGAAATGTTTACTATAATATATTTTAGAGGGTTGGAAGAATAATTTAGTTGAATGTTGGATTTAAGAAATATTGATATTAATGTTCCATTGAGTAATAATTCAAATAGTGGTTTTAGGTATAGTATGACATTTTATATGGAATCATTCTGTATTTATTTGAGATTATTTTGAGACACATGCCTAAATATTTTCAAAATTATAATGCATTTCTAATCTAAATACAAGATAAACATGATAATAGTATAATTTCTATCCAATCAAATCGGGGTGGTTATTTCATGGTCCAATAATTTCATGATGCATTTAGTGATAGTAGAATTGTGTCACTACCCAATACTCCAGTAATAGTAATCTGAAATGGTTTACTATAGAGTATAATTTTTAAAATGTTATAAATGGGTTGGTCTGTGATATGTTTATGTGACCTTATTTTTTCATTTTCTAGTTACGATATAGAAATAGTAACATTTCAACATAACCAATGTCTAGTTATATTAGTAGTAATGGTACAATATCTAATACATACTTAAAATCACCTCAATATGTATTTTATAAGGATTCAGTACGATGAATATTAAATAAAAGTTTTGAATTATAATCGAAATGAACCTAAAAAAATTAAAATTTTACATACCAAAACCTAATTCTCATAGAGTCAATGATTACATTATTTCTTCGGTTATATTATAATTATAAAATATCCCAAAAGACTGAAGAGTTTATTTTTATTATAAAACAAGATACATACATGAGTTTAACCTTACAATTGAATATATAAAATAATATACAGTATTTTATTTCCACATATCATTAATCAATTTAGAATATCTATTTATTTAAATAACAATAAATTTCAGGGAATCATGTCGAATGTAATTAAAAGATATTTGTGATCTAAGATTCAATGTAATGGTATCTTAATGATAAATGATATCATGAATAAATAAGGCATAAAAATATATTAATGTTAATAACTTAATACTTAATAAATTTAAATATAAAAATGATCAAAATATAATAAAATGTTAGGAAAAATGTTTATTAAATAATATCATATAACACATCACACATGATTGATACTAATACATGGATATAATAAATAATCACATTTTCATATGGATAATAATAACTAGTATCATTATGAGAGAATTCAGATTTTCGAATAAAATAAATATATCAATGAGCCCATGTTCCAATACCTCATAAATTAATGGGTTGGGCCTCAATTAAATTCCCAATATCGTTTGTATCTTATGACATACAAATGCATTGAGGGTATATTGAATTCATTACACCTCTGATACTAGGTTTAATGGATTTATGCTATTATATGGGAAAAATATAACCAATTTCAAAATTATTTTTGTAAAATAAGCCTATGAAATAATAATAATAATATCTCACGAAAATAAACATCATCAACATAAAACATTAAAATCAGAAATCTAAAATATAAATCATAAAAAAATCCCCAGTAAAACATATCGTTATCCATCTTGATAAATAATATGATAATTATCATTGAATATATATCTATATTGTATTATATATAAAATATGTGTTTATTGTTTATTTATTTAAATTATAACAAAAAAGTCTTTAAAAATATTATTGTGGAAAATAACATTTCCATCTTGTAAAACCACGTTTAGAAACTAATATTTTATATAATTTAATGGAAAAAATAGTAGAATAGAATAATTTAATATATTAATGTAACACAAAAATAAATTTTTCCCTAATTGTGGAAAATTCCTTTTCTCAATGTTTTTTTAAATAATGAATCATTTCACAATTTCAATAAAAATTCTAAAGACAAACATTTATAAAATTACTATCATAATAATTTTAAACCAATTTTGAAAATTTATTCATAAAAAAATTTACATACAAAATAATTTGATAATTGTAAAAACAATATCTAATATACTTGTTGAAAATATTAACATAGAAGAGAATTTTTTTTGATGGATGAGAGAAATAAAAACTATTTTTTCATAAATTCTTTTTTGGAATATTAAGATAATGAAGGGATGAAAATGAAATGAACTCATATAATTTTAAAAAATAAAAAGGGTATAATAAAACATATTAGGTATTAAAAAATATTATATAACTTTCCAAATATATATTTAAACATATTCAGTCTTGAATACCGATGAAATTTTGGAATGACCCCTTTAGACATTGAATTATACTGAGTAAATTGACCATTTAAAAAATAAAATAAAATTAAATTTTAATAATATAAATAAAACCTTCTTTTTTCTTTTACATGGTTCAATATATACAACTCATAAGAGGAAAAATGTGAATTGCGTAACAAAAGTCTGAAAGAAGCAAACTTAAGGGGATACACACTAACCAAATTGGTGGATTTTCTATCATACCCCCCATGAATGAAATAATATTAAATGAAATATTAAAAAATTTAATGACAAATTTATTATAGATAATAAATATTAAATGTGACGTATATACAAAACACTAACGAAAAAACCCATTAATATGACAGATGTGTCACATAAGTAAATGTGAATGAAAATCCATTACCTCAGGTCTTATATCCATCATATATTAAAAAATATATTTAATATATATAAATATATATTAATTATAAATATATTAGATAATATATTTAATATATATCATACAATATATAATTTGTTAAAATCCATTCATCATAATTTTCATTGAAATTCGTTGTTAAAATCACTATTTCTGGGCATGACAACATTGTTTTTCAAGTATGTTTTTGTTCGGTAGTTTGGTCTATGTACGTTGATAATAGTACAATATTATTCATAAATTTAATATTTAGATAAATTTTACTTATATATCCATAATAGTTGTATTTAAAATGGTTTATAATAGTTAGAGATAGAAAATTGAGTTACACCTTTTAGGAAATGGTTGGTTAATGTGCTCATGGACTCCAATTTCATTTTTGACATGTGGGTTGATGAAGGGTAAATAATAATTAACTATTAGTGGTTAATTATAATATAATAAAAAATATATATGTTCATATAATTTATACTTATTTCCATCGATGTAAAAATAAAATGAATCATTAATGACATCGCTTCTTGGAGGTGGTAGTTCACATGTACGCACTTGCAACATTATCATTTTCTAATGGATAGGAAGTTAAGAGGGTTGCTGTTAAATTATAAATATATAAGTATAGTTATGTTTTAAATATCATATAATTACATGAAAAAATAATTATATATATGCATGATATACAGTGATGGAGAATGAATTACATCAATTCCCGAGGCGGTAGTCCACCATTCACATTATCTTCTATTTCATTTCCCATTTGATAGAAAAGGTGAAGGATATAATATAATATAATAAAATAAAAATATAAAAGTATAAGTAATATAATTTTATGTAATTTAATTATTGTTTAATGTTATTTTAAGGACATATAAGAAGAAATAATACAAAAACATAATGTCAACCACTATTCTATTTTGTGGAAAACATCTTTCAATTTAAACCTAAATCTTTATTATATTGGTTATATGATAAATAGAAATACAATTGGGAATAATAATATATATAGGTATTCTATTTTGGGGGATTCCTTCTGAAAAAATTATCTTTTTGAGTTTATATGAGAGTATTGATTGGAATCGTTTACAATTAGGGCCGATGACACACTTTTAATTTATGATAATACAAACATATTCCCATATTTAAAGAATACCACAACAATAAGAATTGACTAATTAATAAACTCAATATGAATTATTTTCATAATATGGTCATTAAATAAGAATTTTAATAGTTTTTATGTTATTTTTTCACATTCCTTTTTAGATTGATCATTTTCGAACACAGTTTAACATTAATCGTGGAAATTAATTTTTTTGTATTATTAATATTCATTATGACTAAAAACATAGATTAAAATATTAAATAATATTATTTTTACTTATTAAAAATATGGAATTCATATTACCAAATTCAGTTCAATGAATTGGATGATTTATTTTAAAATTAATCCCACATGTTTCATGGAATTGACGTTTTACTATGAAAATGATTCATAAGAACAAAATGATTTATATCAAATTTAAAAAAAACATTATTTAAAGTGTTTTAAAATCAATTATTAATTATGTAATTGAATTTATTTTATTTTTAAACATTATGAAACAAAATTATTCTTTATAAAACCATCAAATGAAATAATAATTTTTTATAAAAATCACAATTTCACTATTAAAAAAATATTTTTTAAAAAAGTTATAAAACATTCAATCATAAATGAAGTTTATGTGTTTATTTTAAATTATTATATTAATTTTTAAAAATTTACTTTCTATAATTTATAAAAAATAATTATAACAAAATTTGGAAGATGCATGGAATCATTTTTTTAGAAAAAAATAATTTTTATGAGAAAAAATAGATTTACTTATATCCCCATATTAGAAAAACTATTAGATGAATAAATATTTTATTTATTTATATATAGTATAGAAATTTCATTAATAAGATTCAACAGTTGTGATTATTTTAATTTATTATTATAAAAATTAAATTATTCCCATAAAAATAGTTATTCATAAATAACATTTCTTATTATTTCAAATGTTATATATTTTAATTAAATTCAATTTATAACCACTAAATTTATTTTATTGTTGTGTAAAAAATAAACATTTCATAATGTATTATCTCCTATTATTAATAATAATTTTTTTTTGGATGGTTATAGAAAACTTGTTTAAATTAAATATTTCATGGTTAATTTGTGATTGATATTTCATGTTGTGCATTATATAAAACACAATTTTTTAATTTTTTAATTGTTTTGTGTAAAATTTTCCCATTAAATAATATATTATATCATATTAATGTAAAAATGAATAGAAAAATCAACATTTATTCATTATTAAAATACGTTTTTAAATATCACACATTGTACAATGGGATAATAAAAAATCCTCATGACCAAAGAGAAAATGAATTATAAATTTCATATAGACTAATACATAATTATTTCAAAATATGATAAAATTTATGGAATATTAAAATATTTTAATGGAATAAATGTTCAATGCTTATATAATTATGGAGAGTGTTATAATACATTGACTACTAGAGTGTTAATGATCAACAAAAAGATAATGAATATAAAAAATAAACCGATATGGAATGATATAGACCATATGATTTATGAAAAATCAAGTTAATAGTATAATGTATTTATATCAATATCACATTTATTAATGTTTAGCTATCATTGTACTATCAATATATATATAATTAGAAAATAACCTTCCTTGTCATTACTTTATATCAAAATAATGAATTCATTTATTGGTTATTCTATGATCAATTTCAATTTCCATTTATGAATCCTTAAATTAAGGCCCAAGAAAGAATTTTCACCCTTAATTATCTAAAGTTGCTTTTAACATATAATAATATACAGAATATAGTAAAAATCAGTTCCTATATTTATAAATATTTACAAAAACAAATAAAATTTTTAGTATAAGTTATAAAATGTAATACATTAATATTAAAAGCTCTAGAGTATCACCCAATGATCCACGAAACAAATTCCACATATATTTACTCATAAAACCCTCCATCTTAAATCTCAAAAAATGTAATAAAATTTTACTAATATATTCTTTCATGTTAAACCCATTGTTATTTTTTTTGTTGAAACCAAATAAAAAATCACCAAAAAATTATCAATAACTAAAAAAATAAAAATTTAAAAAATTTGGATCAACATAATATTTATCCATCAAACAAGTTGAGTAATTTTTTTTCATATTAACCATTATAATAAGTAGCCTAGTGGTAGTCTCTACACACCTTTCAGTATTCAGTTATGGGTTAATGGCCAACGAAAAAATCGAATGGGATATGATTTCACCCATCATGTGGGTTGACCTTTTTTGAAAAATATATGTAAATAAATCCTATAGAATTCCATAAAATATGATAATACTTATAAAAAATATCATTAGTCAACGAATCATTTTAAACTATATTAATGTTACATATGAATTAATTTTTTAAAATACATGGTTATTATAAATAATTATTACTACATTATCATTAATGGTAATATTATGCATTATGTTTATCAATAAATTCAATTTTATTTTTTAAAAAAATTAATCACTTCTTCCATAGAAAATAATTTAATTAAAACCCATCCTATTTCCTATGGTGTTTTATGATTGGAAATTATATTTATATATTATATTCAGAGACTGTATTATTGGTTGAGCGGTTACCAGCCCAACCAAACGATCACTAATTAAAACATTAAAATGAAACTACCATCATTACTGCCTCGATCCATGATCTCCTCTATACCATACATCGAGTAAAATAACATGTAATGATCCACCTAGATATTATCTCACAATGTTCGCCAGTGAGCACGCAAGAGAGAACATCCCACCATAAGTTCAAACAACCATAATAGAACACCTTTAATCTCTTTGAACACCATCTCCATGCAATATCATAGGCAAAACTGAAATCCCATCACTGGAGGAACATATGTAACATCAAAAAAATGTATCCTATGAAACCAAAATCGACATCATCACTCGATAACCACTAGCGTAGAAAGTAGAATAAAAAAAGAAAGGGGAATAAATGATGTGGGGAAGCCTTCTGAAACCTCAAAAAACACTCGAGATCATATCCCCCAACTTCCATCAAACCACCCATATACACTGATTTGGAGAGGAGTGGTAGAAATATGAAGGTAGGGAATATTTGAATTAGTTTGGACCTCTATAATGAGCCACACCCATGCTATGAGTCCAAAACTAACCACATATATAGATAATTGAACATGTGATTCAACACACATCAAACAAAAAATGAGGACAACTACAACATGAATTGATTCCAGTTGAGGATTTTCATTCTGGAACCCTGATTGGCAATCAAATCACACATCACAAACATCTTGGAAATAATAACTAGGGACCAAATAGGATATCAACTATTGAACCATAATCATTAGACGTGAGAATCAGATGGGTACTCAATAGAGAATCTATTCAATGACTGAGCCTCCAACACCACTAACACAACCACCTCCATGTGAATAACAAAACTAAAACAACAAAACAAAAAGAAAAAATATACTATAAAGAAACCACTAATAGAGGATGAAACCAGAATTATAGAAAAGTGTAAGGAGATGAAGTCGTATAAGTGGCATGCTCATCTTCCCCTATTGGGGCACCACCAAGAAAACACTTGTGAAGATTTTTGAGAGAGATTAACCTCTGCAAGGATCATTTTATATGGCTTCTTCTATACATCGGGTTACAATATAATAAATTTTCACAAAATTTACTTAATCATCTTAGACTTTTATCATATAAAACCTAAAAGATTTTTATAAACCATTGAACATATGATCAACTAACAAATAATAAAATCATCATTATATATATAATGTAACAGATATAATTATATATATATATATTCATCAAAAAATTATCATAATACAAAGATGATTCAGGAATCTTATAATTAAAATACCATTGACTATAATACATCGACAACATAATTCCAAGATGAAAATACAGACACACTTAACACTTGTCAATTCAATGATTTTGAAATAATAGTTCCATCCATGATCAATGATGAAACCATTTTAAGAGGTAATGAAGCATACAATTCCTAGGTTATATTAATTTAACAATTTAACTATAATTGATTTCTAGGATGAAATTTATTTATATTTATTTAACTCTTGAATTTTTAACAGAAATTAATTTATATATCTCATCTCTTTTAAACCAAAGATAAGAATTTTTTCCCATTTAGATATTTTTATTTTTTATATTTCCATATTTCTAAAATGAAGGAAATTAGGACTTCATTTATCAATATTCTTCCACACCCAAGATCATATGGGACTTCATCATCTACTTCAATAATGATTCTGAGAGTCGGTTGAAGAATATGTTGTTAGTCATATGTTAATATAGATAATTAGGAATAATAAAAAAATTACATTAGTTATAATATAATTCTATTTTTTTAAAATGAATTTAATTTCAATCACATTATAAATTAACATCATTTATTTTAATTTTTTCCATTTATTAATACTAAAAACAATATTGTGTGGAAAAAACAATATATATGAAAAATTATTTATATAATATCAAAATCATGAATCCTTATGTTCAATATTTGAACCATTAGTTTCAATATTGGTCCTATGTGATCATCATATATGGAAATCAATTATTATGAATTATAATAAAAATATGAATTACCCATAGAGTATCTTTTATGAGTGTTAATGCAGTTGTATATTATGACCCATTTCAGTCAAGAAGGTGATGATCGATTAAAAATCCATTTCACTCTTTTATGTGTTTTTACCATTAGATAAAATTTTGAAAAAGTCTTCCCCTTATAGAATCAATAGAGGGATGTATTACTTGGAAATCTATATAACCCCTAACTTATCAAAATAATTTGATGTTATGTAACAATATGACTTATCTAAGAAGTCAATTATAGGAGTATGTTCTCAAAAATATGTTCTATCAAATCCTGTTATTGGGGAATATTTTAAAATTATATAATACCATCTACATAGAGACAACCCTTGTAGACTATAGCTTACTCATACATTATTACATTTTTTCTGGATACAATTTATAGTAACCCAAAGGATAAAATAACTTATTTTTATTGGATAAATATTTATAGACATTAATTTCAAATGATATTTGAAATCATAAATAATGAAAAAGTATTTTATTTTGGAATAAAAATAATATATTTATTATATACCATCATATAAATTATAATTCATTTACAATAATAATAGAGGCAAGAAAAATCAGAAATGTTTGAGCTTATATGGTCACTAAGAGTATACCTACCATAATATATATCAATTTTAAATAAGGAATAATAAATATGGAAGCATATGAGATTAAAAATAAATATTATTTAATCATTAACATGATCATGAAGAATAATATGGAAGGAATAAATGATGATCAAATAATATCATACAACTAATCACCTAAGATTGAAAAAATATACATGGATATCATAACTAATAAAATAATGAAATGTACCTAAAATATAATATAATAATTATGGAAGTCATTTTTACCAACATTATAATTATACCTTCAAGGCCCCATTCAATGTTATATTACATAAATCGGTAAGGCCATGATCATATAACCAATCTAGTTTGTCGCATGAGATCTCTCGATGCATTAATGTACTAATGAAAGGAACTCCATTTACATACTAAGTCAAGTTAATTAATAACATGAATGTTGATAATCATAATCATCCTCATAATTCATTTTTAATACTCTATATAAATAATATTATTAATTTCCCCAATCATTCATCATAATAAATGTAAACAATCCTTTTGGGGACTAGAATATGATTGTTCGTACATTCACAAGTATATAAAATCATAAACAATATAGAGTTTGAATAATAATATTATAATTACAAAATAAATAATGTGTTTCTCGATGTATATAAGGGTTGTTATCATTGATGAAAAAAATATTTTAAAAATGTTATTATATATTATAATGGAAAGTACCCTTTTCACATTGAAGAATAAAATTTAAAAACAAAATATATATATACTGTATAACGAATAAAGTTATTTTTAAATAAAAAATTAATCTTGTTATTTATGAATCAAATAATTGAGTTTCTAGGATAGTATAAAATTCCATTCATTTTGTGTACTATAAAAAAATAATTTATTTCAAAATTTTGGTAAAAATACATAAGTACCTAGTTCATAAAATTAAAAATATATTCTTTGTAAGTAAATTTTTATAATGTCATTAATGGGTATAAATTATAGTAAAAATATTTTTATAAATGTAACAACATATTTGAAAACATTTTTTGAAAAAATAGATATGAAAGAGAGAGGGTTTTTTTATTGAAGAATGTTATAGTGTCGAGTTTTAAATAAAAAAATTATTTTCAAAAAATGATAAATGAAACATATAATTGTAATGAATAAACATTGAACAAAATATCTATTTTCTTTAGTATATAAATATCAAATAATTCCTCCAATGTACTATTATACATTATCAATCATGATTAATGATAATATTGATAATTTAACCCTCACATGTCTTGTAATATTTTATTTGTAAGCCACATGATTTTATAAAATAAAATTGAATAATAAATATCATGAAAATAATATATTTGTTAGAAAAAATTTCAAAAGGGATGTATACAACCCAAACAAATTATGGTTGAGGAATTACTTTAAATATTTCCTATATATGTCAATCTGAGACAACAGACACTTAAAAATTTGGTAATGTCTAAATCACAATCCTTAAGGAAATGTAAAATAAAATGAAACATTATAAATGAAAAATATAAATATATTATTTATATAAGAAACCAAATGTGGATTATATAAACCACATGAATGAAATAAGTGATGAATATGAAATATGGTTCACAAAATTAAATATTAGATGAAAAACCCATATTTGAAGATAGATTTCATTTAAACATATTAAAATATAATTATTATTAAATATTTATTTATTATATTTAAATTAAATAACCACATTGAAATATTAATTAAAATATGTGATTTAAAAATAACTTATTATAAGTTCTTTTTAAAATTGATTCTTAAAATCACAATATCGGTTGATAACTGTTTTGTTATTCATGTATGATTTGGTGTGGTATTTTTTCCTTTTACATTGATCATGGTTACATAATATCCATTTTTCGAAATTATTAAAATATCATATATATTTATTATATGAATCTTTAATATACTCCATTAATGTTATATATTAAAAAATGAGTTTCACATTCATTGAGATGGTAGGCAGTACATATGAATGAATGCTATTTTAAATTTAGATAGATGCCTTCAATACAATATAAATAATAATCAGCTTTACTAAATCATAATTATAACTTATAAATAATAAATATTCACTAAATACATAATTATTACCATATGTGTCAAAGTAAAAAAAATAAAGAATCAGTACGCTTCATGGATGTGGTAGTTCACATTTATACAAGAGTGAGATTATATGTTTCCCTAAGATTTGGTAGAAAGAACAAAGTTGCTATATTATAAATGATTAATTTATTGTATATAATATTTATTTTTGTGCACTGTGTTGCATTTGATGTCAATATGTTGTCAAGGATTAAATGGATTACAAGTAGTGTCAATGTTGGAATGACAAAGGAAGTGATGGTGATGGTGATGTTGTCAATAAGATGTCAAGGATTAAATGGTTATGTGAATGACAAAGGATGTGATGGTGATGATGATTATTGGAGAATGACCATGGTACTAAGAAGCATGTATCATTGGAGAATCACTAAGTGGCATAAGAGGTAATGGTTGAAACATTCTCCATACAAATCATATGATTTTGGAACTGATCATAAGTTCAAAGAACATGTATCAAGAAGATAAAATGTCACAAAATTGTTAGAAGTACATGCATTGTCTTCACAATTCATGAGGAGATAAAGAAGTTCCATCCAAAATTACTTAGTGGAGAGGAATAAAGAAGGGTTCCATCCACAATCACTAAGTGGATGAGGAGAGAAAGGTGAACCATCCACATCAATAAGTGGATGAAGTGAAGATGTTTCATCCATATCTACTAAGTGGATGAGGGATTAAGTGAAAGAGATTTATCCATCTTACTAAGTGGATGAAGTGAAAATGAACCATCCACAGATACTAAGTGGATTTAGTGGTTTGAAGAAGACCATGCACTATCTCTTCGTGAATGTGGATTTGAAGATGATCCATGAAGATAGTTGAGAGATCCTTGGGAAATACATTCTTTAATAGAAGAATAATAAGAGATATTGAAGAACATATATGGATTTCTTAAGAAGATGAAGAGGAGAAGAAGTATGGTTTGGCATTTTAGTACTTGGATACATTTCTTTTATACAAAGTACCAACTATGTACTTTAAAAAAAATAATCCAACTAAGCAGGCCAACCGAGGTCCATCACCTAAATCACTTGCGGGACACGAGGGTCAATCGCGCTCAAGGGATGTCCTCAATGACAAGGCCTCCCCGAGGCATGGTGCGGGCCATGTGTAAGCCCGTGGGTGCTACACGGTGATGAACCCGTGCAGCATGGGTGCTAGGTCTGCGCCTGGAGGAGCATAGAAGGTGCTACAGCGCGCCCATAGGAGAAACGGTGCGGGGGGGCACCTGAGGGGGGAGAGGAGAATTATGAACCGTGGATGGGAGGAACTGATTGATAAAACATGAAAAACCGCGGCACGTTTCGATGTGGGATGAGTTTTTAAAACGCTGAAGAAATCCTGGCCGCTCATCTGATCGCGCATCTGATCACTACCGTCCATCTCATCTGCGGCGCTGGGTTCTAATCCTGGTTGTCCACGTTCATTAAACGCAGATCCAGTGGCACTAGAGTCATCTTCTACCTCTCTCCGAGCGGAGGACTCCCCGCGATTCCTCCCGCAAACCAGAGCTGCCAGAGCAAGGTAGAAGGAGCTCCTGGCCGCCTCTAATGAAGACAAAGCCTCTGTTGCATTCGTCTCCCTTTTTCGAACACATGCATGCATTAAAAGTCACATGCATGCAACGAGATGAAGATTTCGAACGAGGCCAAAGAAAACGGATTTGCAGGGCAGAGTGTTCGTGCATGGATAGAACATGAAGAATCCATGCATGTGAGGACACATGTACATGAAGTATCTACGTCAAAAGGAGTCCACGGTGAATGAAAGATACTGTGATTCTCGGTCATATCATAATCCGCATTTGAAGATCTCAAAAAGTTGAAGATCTCGGGAATTCAAAATCCCGATATTAATGGATCTTGATCGCCCTCCATGCCAATAAAAGGAAAAGCCCGAACTAAGAAGTGGCTGCTTATCGTCTGAGAGAAGATCTGCGAAGCTCTGAGCGATGCGAAGAAAAGATCCGTGCACCACTTGTGCGTCAGAGTAATCCAGAGCCACCTGAGGCTCTGAGAGTTCCTTTTGCGCAATCCCAGAACAAAAGATGTTTGGAGGAGGACTCCCTGCACACTCCCCTTACGAAACAGGGAATAAGCTGAGGCATGAACTTGCACGCCCGCTGCCCGCATTCTTGCGTGGTAGAAAGTGTCCTCACTTGCGCGCCCTCAGAACATGCACGGTATGAGGAAGCAACCGCTCCACCTATGTGGTAGAAGACACTCCCACACCCTGCGTGGTGGAAGACAGGTGTTGGCCGCATCATTTGCGTGCCCTCCGTTGGTGAGGTGTATGGGCTGAAGTAGAAGTGCACACCTCACGGGAGTGTGCACGGGTTGAATAAGGAAGTCCACACACCACTCTGGTGAGTGTGTGCAAAGATGAAGAGTTGGACCAAAGGAAAACACGTGTGGGTGAAGTTTTCATGCAAGTGCATTTCAAAGACCCTACGGGTTGTGTGTGCTAAATAAGTGAAGAGGAAATTACATTAGTGTGTGCAGAAGTGGAGTGTGCACACTTTGAAGAAGAAGAAATAAATAATCATATGTGAGAGTGAAAAAGGAGAGGAAGGCCACACCATCTTTGAGTGTGTGTGTGTGCAAAGAAACAAGACGGTCAAAGCCTTCGTGTGTGCACAAGTTAAGGAAGATGATACATGCATGTCCATGCATGTATGAATAAGTGAACAAGTGGGTGAACACCTTGAGAAGTAAAAGAGAAGGAGAAATTTACACTAACGAACAACAAACAATTTTGTGTATTTGAGAAAGAATAAAAGAGTGTGACTCCAAGAATAAGGTGTGTGTGCTAAAAGAGATTATACCCTTTAAGGGTTTATTACACCAAGAAGAAAATGGGAGAGCATGCTTGCATTCATTCACATGGACACATAAACAAAGTTTAAATCAGTGTGTGTGCATTTGAGAAGTCCGAGAACAAAGGATCATGAAGATTTTTGTGATTCCATGCGAGTCATGCATGAATATTGAGATCCCATGCAAGCATTGCATGAAGATTCAGAGATTCCATGCACTCAGTGCATGAAGATGAATTGAAGAGAGACTGAATCCAGACTAAAGATAAAGACATCATTTATCTGATTTTTTCAGTAGTTGAGAAGACCAAGAAGATTGAATGGGAATACTCATTGCATGAAAATAATTTTCCAATCAAGATTATTGAAGACAGAGGCCGGGTCATTATTAGAATATGGCGATAAAGACGGAACAAAGAAGATGAGTACAAATCACCACAAGTGATCAGAAGAAGTGAGCAAGGCTAGCAGACCTTATCCAAGGCTGTTGATGACTCTTTAAAAGCTTCAAAAGAAGAAGAGTTACTCGTGTGACTCGAAGATCCAGGAGAAGACCCCCGGTGAGATATAGGGTGGAGAAGTCTTTGGTGGAAGCTGAAGCAAGCCAGTGGGACTCTGGTAACACTATGGGATGCTGTATAAAGAACCTCCTATGAGACTCAGGAGAGATACAATGTGACTCTATATCGACCATTGTAATTACTAACCGAATTATAGTTGAGAAACCATTTTGGGTTGTTTAACCAAAATGGAAAGGACGTAGGCCTTTTGTAACCGAACCTTGTAAATCCTTGTGTACTATGCCATTACATTTACTGCATCACTCGAGGAAAGGATGATAGATACAAGAATAGTGGATTGAGGCCTTAACAAGCCATAGAGGTTTAATTGATAAATAATCAATTAGTAAAGAGTTTAATAGGATCACTGATTCACACCCTCCCCCTCTCAGTGATCACACTGATCCCGACACTTCAATTGGTATTAGAGCAAGGTTCCCTCTAAAAGATTCAAGGGAGTATTTATGAATTGAAGATTTGAAGAAATGGGTGAACACCATCAATTGAAGATATTTGACAAGACTCAGAAAAATAGAAAGAAGAAACAGGTCAAGAAGATGAAGAAGTTTGTTGCTACTAATAGAGAAACACCTTCCACTGAAGGTAATGTGAAAGTCTCAAAAGATGAAAATTCCTTTTATCACTCTTCTGATGAAGCCTTCTCTAGATACGATGATGATGGAACTATCAATGATCTTTTAAATGAACTCAAATATCTTAAGAATATAGTCCCCAAGGAAGTGGAAATGTGTATTGCTACATGTATCCATGACCTTCAAGAAGAAAAATTACAGCTAGAAGAAGAATCCAATTCTATGGAAGATCAATTAGCAAGAAGGGTTGGCATAACCAACACTCTCGCAATGCTGGTGAAGTCTATGGATGAAACCATTTCCCATTGCAGTGAAAGAATTGATGATGTCAATGATGAATGTAAAAGAAGAATTTGTGAGAAATAATTCATTGAGAACGTGTTTAAAAAAGTTTTCCATGCACTACAAAAGTGGCACAGAGTGTCAATGGTTTTCAAAGATGCTCAACCCGATGACAAATTAAAAAGGGTAAAGGAGCTTGAAAATTCATTGCAAGAAATGAAGACGGTGCATGAAGACCAGATGAAACAACTGAAAGAGAATTGGGAAGGAAGGATAAGATTTGTTGAGGATGAGAATAACTATCTCAACATGAAATTCATAAAGATAGAGGTGATATTGAAAAATCATCAATCCCCCAAATCTGAGGCCTCCCAATCAGCTGAAAGAAGAAATGTTTCCTCTCATGTGTGCATTGAGAAGGAAGATTCCAAAAGGAGGACATCCTCTAATAAAAGGGAAACATATTCTAAGAAGAAGGTACCAAACATACCATCTTGTACTAATGACTCCAAATATGTTTCCAAAAAAGTGTATGATGGAAGAATAACTCTAAAAAAGTATGGATGAAGAAGATGAAGAAAGAGTGATCTCCTCAAAAAACATAGCAATTCAAGAGAAAGACCCAACAATCAGAAGAAGTCAAGAAGACAATATTTCTAGGTCAATGTTGGTGTTGCAACAAGTATGGACATTATGCAACAGATTGTTGGTACAATCCTCTAAATGAAAAAGCACAAAGGAAGCCCCAGCCAAGGGGGAGAAATCCAGAGAAGAAGAAGCAGTATCCACAGGTCTAGAAACATCTGTTTACTGCAAACAGATTTGGAATATTTGATAACATATGGGATGAATGAAAAAGTGGTCATAAGAATGATACATAACAACCTCCAAATGCTTCAAAAGCTGAATAGAAGAGAAGATCACAGAACTTGGCTAAGAATGAAGAAGTATCCTTCAGAATCCAGTATAAGAAAGTTGAAAATGCTCCCAAGAAGATCTTGAAAAAGAATGAGAAGTCCTTGGATTTCAAATCCACGAAGGGTGATGCATCCAGAAGGGCCACCAAGAAAACATTATTTTACTGTGGAAAGATAGGTCATACCATGGATCATTGTAAATAATCCATGGAACTAAATAGAAGCAAATTGCACTCAATAGGACAATCAATCCAGAAGAAGAAGAAGGGATTGATTGAATATAAGATGCCTAATAATGGTAGCTTAAAATCATCAAAGGAACCATGTGGAACATCCAAATATGAAGCCTCACTTCCAAATGAAATATTAATCATTTGGCCAGAGGATTTGGAGAGAATTAGAAAGGAAGAAAATAAACATTCCAAAGCATGAGAAAAATAAAACCAAAATATTTCACATGAAGATGATGTTATTTATGTGAGGTGAACTAAAACTGGTCATATTAGTAATAAATGCATGACACTCATTCCAGCTCAAAAAGAATTATTCAAGAGAATAAAGATTTCACCAGGAGATTCTAGTGCTCTGAATGCACTTAGAAAGAGAGGAGTCACACACAAAGAAGATGAAGAGAAGATAGGATCCACACTAGCACAAACATCATTGAAGATCAAATTTGCATGTGTGAAGAATGGAGAAAGTGGAACATCTTGGATGAGAGAATCTTCTCAACCTTGTTGTTCAAACTAATCAACAAAGGAGGTTCCATCTTATTCCCTAATCACTGTTATATACATGTGCTTACATTTCAGGGAATTGAAGATGACGATCACTCTCAAATTGAGAATGGTATGGACAGAATGGAGTGCACCCCTCGAGGGGGAGCCAATTTCTAGAAGACGATCTTTTGAGATTCATATCATCTTAAGAAGAATGTAGGTATTCCAATCACACTTTCATCCCTTGTTTCTTAATTGTATTTAACATTTCAATTAAGGGGGAGTAATTGATTAAAGGCAAATGGTTGAAAGAGGGAGCTTTATCTTTTCACCTGAACATTCTAATGTGTTTGGTGAAGTATTTGCATGATTTAGAAATTCATTGATATATCTGAAAAATTTCATCCCCTTGAATCCTAAGCATGATCTCACATGTATATTGAATTGTGGACAGCATTGAATTCCATGGTTACATCACTCTTGTTTTCTACACCGGGTTAGCCTAAGTATACTTAGAGTTTATTTACCAAAGGCTCTTTGCTAAAGTTAACATGTGACATCATCCCACTCTTAGTTATTTTCAAGAAGATGCTATTCAAAGGGAGGAAGAAATATTATGAAGAGAACCACACCACAACATTGCATTTGGCTTCCAATAAGGGGGAGAAAATCTTGGAACACATATTGACCCATTCATATGTGCTCTAGTGATATTGAAAACAAATACAAAGGGGAAGATTGTTGTGCACTGTGTTGCATCTGTTGTCAATAAGGTGTCAAGGATTAAATGGATTACAAGGAGTGTCAATATGTGAATGACAAAGGAAGTGATGGTGATGGTGATGATGTCAATAAGATGTCACAGATTGAATGGATATGATAATGACAAAAGAAGTGATGGTGATAGTGATGATTGGAGAATGACCATTGTACTAAGAAGCATGTCTCATAGGAGAATCACTACGTGGATTATGAGGTAATGGTTGAAACATTATCCATACAAATCAGACGATTTTAGAACTGATCGTAAGTTCCAAGAACTTGTATCAAGAAGATACAATGTCAGAAAATAGTTAGAAGTCCATGCACTGTCTTCACAATGCATGAGGAGATAAATAAGTGCCATCCACAATTACTAAGTGGGTGAGGAATGAATAAGGGTTCCATAAAAAATCACTAAGTGGATGAGGAGAGAAAGGAGAACCATCCACATCAATAGGTGGATGAAGTGAAGAAGTTCCACCCATATCTAGTAAGTGGGCGTGGGATAAGGTGAATGAGATCCATCGATCTTACTACGTGGATGAAGTGAAAATGAACCATCCATAGCTACTAAGTGGATGAAGTGGTTTGAAGAAGACCATGCACTATCTCTTTGTGCATGTGGATTTGAAGATGATCCATGAAGATAGTTGATAGATCCTTGGGATTTACATTCTTTAATAGAATAAGAATAAGAGATGTTGAAGAAGATATATGGAGTTCTTAAGAAGATGAAGTGGAGAAGAAGTATGGTTTGACATTTTAGTACTTGGTTACTTTGTTTTTATACAAAGTACCAACTTTGTATTTTAACAAAAATATGCCAACCAAGGAGGCCAGTCGAGATCCCTCACCTCAAGAACTTGCAGGACCTGAGGGTCAACTGCGCTCAAGGGATGTCCTCAAGGCCAAGGCCTCCCTGAGGCATGGTGCGGGCCGTGTGTAAGCCCGCGGGTGCCACACGGTGATGAACCTGTGCAGCATGGGCGCTAGGTGTGCGCCGGGAGGAGCATAGTGGGCGTTAGAGTGTGCCCGCAGGAGAACCGGTGCGGGGCAGCACCGGAGGGGGGAGAGGAGAATTTTGATCCCTTGATGGGAGGAACTGATTGATAAACCACGCAAAAACCGCGACACGTTTCGTTGTAAGACGAGTTTTTAAAATGCGGAGGAAATCCTGGCCGCTCATCCGATCGCGCGTCTGATCGCTGCCGTCCATCTCATCCGCGACGTTGGGTTCTATTCATAGTCGTCCGCGTTCATTAAACGCAGATCCAACGACGATGTAGTCGTCTCCTACCTCTCTCCGAGCTGAGGACTCCCCACGACGCCTCCCATGAACCAGATCCACCTGAGGAAGGTAGAAGGAGATCTTGACCACCTCTAATGAAGATGAAGCCTCCGTTGTGTTCGTCTCCATTTTCCGAACACATGAATGAGTTAAAAGTCACATGCATTAAATGAGATAAAGATTTTGAATGAGGCCGAAGCAAACAGAGTTGCGAGGCAGAGTGTTCGTGCATGGACAGAATAGGAAGAAGCCATGTGTGCGAGGACACATGCACATGAAGTATCTACATCAAAAGGAGTCTGTAGTAAATGAAAGATACTGTGATTCTCAGCCATATCTTAATCCGTGTTTAAAGATATCAAAAAGCTGAAGATCGCGGGCATTCAAAATCCTGATATAAAAGGATCTTGATCTCCCTCCTCTCCTAAAAACTAGAAGACCAAACGGAGAAGTGGCTACTGACCGTCTAAGAGAAGATCCGCGAAGCTCTGAGCGACGCAAAGAAAAGATCTGCACACCACTTGTGTGGCAGAGTAGTCTGGAGACACCTGAGGCTCCGAGAGTTCCTTTTGCGCAAACCCTGCACAAAAGAAGTTTGGAGGAGGCCTACCTGTGCACTCCCCTTGTGCAACAGGGAAGAAGCCAAGGCATGAACTTGCGCGCCCACTGCCCACATACTTGTGCGGTAGCAAGTGGTCGCCCTTGCGGACCCTTTGTGCCCACAAACCTGCGCGACATGAGGAATCCACTGCTCCACCTGCGTGGTAGAAGACACTCCCAGACCCTGAGCAGTGGAAGACAGGAGTTGGCTACATCCCTTGAACGCCCTCCGTTGGTGAGGTGTACAGGCTGAAGTGGAAGTGCACACCTCACGGGAGTGTGCACGGGTTGAAGAAGGAAGGCCACACACCTTTCTAGTGAGTTTGTGCAATGAAGCCGAGTTGGCCCAAAGGATCACACATGTGGGTGAAGGTTTCATGCAAGTTCATGCCCAAGACCCTACGGGTTGTGTGTGCTAAACAAGTGAAGAGGTCATTACCTTAGTGTGTGCACAAGTGGAGTGTGCACACTTTGAAGAAGAAGAAATAATGAATCATTTGTGTGTGTGAAAAAGGAGAGGAAGGCCACACTATCTTTGAGTCTGTGTGTTCAAAGAAACAATAATGACGAAGCCTTAGTGTGTGCACAAGTGAAGGAGGTCATACCTCTTGTGTGTGCCCAAGTAAAGGAAGAAGGTACATGCATGTCCATGAATGTATGAATCAGTGAACAAGTGGGTGAGCACCTTGAGAAGTAAAAGAGAAGGTGAAATTTACACTAAATAACAACACACAATTTGGTGTATATGAGAAAGATGAAAAGAGTGTGACTCCAAGAAGAAGGTGTGTGTGCTAACAGAGAATATACCCTTTAAGGGTTTATTACACCAATAAGAAAAGGGGAGAGAATGCTTGCATGCATCAACATGAAAACATAAACAATGTTTAAATCAGTGTGGGTGCATTTGAGAAGTCTTAGAACAGTGGTTCTTGAAGAGTGTTGAGATTCCATGAGAGTCATGCATGAAGATTGAGATCCCATGCAAACATTGGATGAAGATTCAGAGATGGCATGCACTCAGTGCATGGAGTTGAATTGAAGAGAGACTGAAGCCAGACTAAAGTTAAAGACATCATTTATCTGAGTTTTTTATTAGTTGAGAAGACCAAGAAGATTGAGTGGGCATACTCAGTGTAGGAGCATAATTTTCCAATAAAGATTCTTGAAGACAGAGGTCGGGTCATCCTTAGAAGAAATAGATAAATCCCGAGCAAAGAAGAGGAGTCCTAATCACCAAATGTGATCAGAAGAAGTGAGTAAGGCCAACAGACCTTATCCAAAGCTGTTTAAGACTCTTGAAAATCTTCAAAATAAGAAGATCTACTCGTGTGACTCGAGGATCCAGGAGAAGACCCCCTGTGAAACTCAGGGTGGAGAAATCTTCGGTGGACGCGGAAGCAGGCCAGTGGGACTCTAGTAACACTGTGGGATGCAATATAAAGAACCTCCTGTGGGACTTCGGAGAGATACAATGTGACTCGGTATCAACCATTGTAATTACTAAATGAATTATAGTGGAGAAACCATGATAGGGCGTTTAACCAACATGGCAAGGATGCAGGCCTTTGGAGCGAAACCTTGTAAATCCTTCTGTCTTGTGTCTTTACATTTACTGCATCACTCGAGGAAAGGCTGAGAGATATATGAGGAGTGGATCGAGGCCTTCACAAGAAATAGAGGTTTAATTTACAAAGAATCAATTACTAAAAAGTTTAAAAGGATCATTGATTCACCCCCTCCCCCTCTCAGTGATCACAATGATATGGGAACTTCAAATATAATATATATAAATTAAATATATCAATACATCCATTAATTATATTGGTCTACGGAAATTTAATTACGTCAATTGGTGAAGAAATATTCCTCTATACACATGATAAACAATTTTCATACCCATTTATTAGAAATAGATGTATATATATCTCATTAAATTATGATAATTACATATCAGTATATGAGAATTTTTCATATTATTAACAAAATCGTTTTTATTATATTTTAAAATGTTATTATAGGAAATTAAAAATTGGCACGGTTAAGAACACTATATTTGCTTCATACAACCTATTTATGTTTATAATAGAGGCCTTCCTGAATTATTTTTCTAATCAAACAGTTTACTCTTGTTCATGAAAATAGATTTATGGAAGGTATTTTGGTTGGTATTGGATGACCCAAATTACACTAGATGATTGTAGGGGAGTGTATAGGGGTGTCCCTTTATAAGTGTAGAAGAGTGGACAGTTGGAGTTTTTGTAAACAAAAAGTTAAACCTGCATTTAAAATATTTCAAGTCTCTAAAAAAACTCGTTATAATTTTTTTTGAGTTATGGTCTAAATAATAATATAAAACATTAGTTTTTACTATATTTTTATTCATTACCCTTATCATTTTGGTTTTTCCACTCCCTAATTAACCCCTTTTATCTGTAACCGTGATAATTTACCTTTTTTTAATATTAATTAAAACAAATGACTATTTTTTTCATATACAATAATATAATGTATTATTATAAAAAAATTGAGGGATATTGCAAAATTTAATTCAGAGAAGATGATGGCTTTTATTTGAAATTAAACTTGCATTCATAATTAAAATGAGTTTTTATAAAGAAATTTTTTTGCTATCTATAATGTGTTTTTATATTAACATTAAACCAAAAATTTATTTTAATGATCTAAGATATGTTAATAATGTTATTATTTAAATAATTATACTTGTAATTCAATTATAATGTTTTTTAAAATTATTTAAAAGTGATGCTTTTCAATAAAATTATGATATGTTTTACTATTAATTGAAAAATAAAACATTTAAGAAAATTATAAAATATTCATATTCAGATAAATTTGAAAATTTTATTTGAATAAATTAGGTCAAAATTTTCAAATAACTTTTCCAAAAGTGAGAAAATTTATTTTCAAATATAGAGTGGAAAGTAGAGGGAACCACTTTAAAAAAACAAGGTTTTGAGCATAAAATTATATTTATTATTTTCCTATTTATTTGTAAATATTATATATTAATGATAATTATCTTCATAAATAATAATAAATTTCAAAAAATAATTCACGCATGGTGATTAATTTTGTTTTTAAGATAAATACAAATTGCACCAATAAAAATGATTTTTCAGAATACAAATATATTTTTCTTTAAATAAAAGTTTATTTAAATATATAATAATCTCTTAAAAATGAATTTATATAAGAAAATATTGAAAAAAAATCATAATTTATTTAGTCATATTCATACCTTCAAATTCAATATAATGGTTATAAATTTCATATTAAAATAATATATATCACAATTATATTAGAATCATTTTTGAATTTGAGAAATTCAATAAAATGAAATGTTCTAATTATAAAATATTGCTCCATTATGAAATTCGAAATTTATTGGTAAACATAATGATATTGTGGAATATTCATTTTATAATCCTATTCAACACAAATTGATTATTTCTTGATGTGTAGTTTTCCATAAAAATGACCACATTATTTTGGGAGTAAGTGGGAGGATTGTTAAGCTTAGATAAGATCATTAAAGAATGTTATTTACTATATTAGAAGTTGAGTCAACTCAATATAGTATTTTGGGATAAGTCCATAATCAGGTTACATAAGACCCATGAACATTGGGTAGGATTTTTAGAGCATGATGTTCATATATTAATCATTGAAATTAATGATGTAGTGTTATTCAAAGAATAGAAATCCATTCGATTCATATATTTCATAAAGAGATGTAATTATAATATTTCTATAAATCATTGTAATATAGAATTTACTCCATGTACACTAATTTTTTTTGGAACTCAATAGATGAACTTGAATGGTTGAAACCCGTAGAGTTCATGTGGGAATTTAAAAAGGTATTATGGAGTTTAGAGTGTCTACCTAAATTAATTTAATTGTTGAAATGAGCTGTAATTATATTCAAGTTATTTACCCTGAATAAACTCACTCAATTGTTTTCGTAATAATTTATATAGGAAATTGTAATAAAAAATAAATCATTATGATCAAAAGAGAAATAAAATAGTTGTCAAAATTAGTTTCTTGATGATAATATCATTTAGAACATATATACGATACATCATTGATATTTTAAAATGAAAATTAAATATGTATGTTTTTTAACAAATAATGATCTATTTATGGATTGATGTATTATTATTAGATTTAGAATATATAGTTTTATGATAATATCATTTAGAACATGTATATGATACATGTCTACAAAAAACATTCATATGTTTAGATAACATAGCCTAAAACGTATCCCTCAACACCTATTTGGTAATGAAAACTTCTAAAATTAGGGAAATTATTTCAAACATATATTGTAATCCTTCCATAATGAATAAAATACTTCATGATGAAATGATAATTTCATAAGTGATTTTTGGAAATAAATTTAATGGATGATTTTCTGAATGTGTTTAACCTAATATGATGTTATTTGGATTCAATTGGTTGGAAATTAAATGATTTATTATTTCCCTAATTCATTATTCATCACCTAATAATAATGGGATGAAATCTATACAATCAGGAGAAATTCTATCAAGGAGAATGTGTTTTTTGTTTTTAGATATAAGAGATCTCGTTTTGAAACCAGAATATCAGTCGATGAAAGTATATGATATTACCATTAATTTATACAATAGAAACAATATACAAAATTACACTCATATAAATATCATGAAGAGATTTTGGGGAATAAAATTAAAGAATTGAAAAAGGAAATCAGAATGTCATAGAACAATTTTTAGGATTTTTTGGTAGATTATAAATATAGATAATGATTATAGATACAATATGAGTAATTTATAAAGTTTTCATTATAAAGTTAGTCGAAATATAAAATGAATAAAGAGGAATAAAATTTATTACAATGTTTCAATAGTCCATTGGGATCATAGATCATTGATATTAGGGATTCAATTCAGTCAAAATTTAAATGAGGGATGTTACATTGACATGTCAATCAACTATTTAGAATGTTATTATGATTTTATGGATTTAATTTAGTCCAAATAGTGGGTTGTAAAGACCTGGAAATTCCATGGAGATTGTTTTATTAAATTAATGCGATTTTTTTCGAGTCCACACTTTCTGATAGAGCTTGATTCCAAGGCCGATGTGCCAGGAATAAGATTATGATGTTTTTCTCGGATATGTTTAGTAAACGTGCGAGCTGGATTTTATAACTTCTGAACAGGTGCTCAGAATCAAATTCCAAGGGCACCATTGAACTCGTAGCATCTATGATTTCTTAGTAAGACATTCACCGCGGTTTCTTTTTAATGATAATTGATGATAGTTTTTGGGGTTCATTAAAAAAGGTAAATAAAAATAAGGTGATAGATTATTTTTATTTCTTGGTGGTTATAAGCTCTAGGATGAGGTTAGTGGTGGGGGATACCACACCATAACCACCCATGAATGGTTATGGAGGTGGGGCCCACCCACACATAACCTCCCTTGGGAGGATATTTAGCCTAGGGACCACACTATCTTTAACCCCTTGAAACACTGCATAAAGTGGGGGAAAACCCTTGAACAGTACATAACTATCATAGAACCCCGATGCATGTTCATGATCTTCCTGGTATGATCAAATTTAAGGATCTCAAGGAAGAAATAGACATAGACACCCAACTAAAAATCTACCCATATCACTCCTAGACACTGACCCTTCTAGATAAGAATATACCCTAGATTTTGGATAATCATCAAAGAAAATATGTAGAAAGTTCTATTATCCAATCAAATATGTGTATTTATAATATCTATAATATACATAACTATCTTGTTCCATATCAATGAATCCATCAGTATTCCATCCCCTAAAATCATGGGTGTATGCTTTTACAAGAACTCAAGAAGAGTTAACTATCCTGTAAATGGGACAGAGTGTGGATCTCACTTTATTGTCTTACAATGCCAAATAAAATCTTCCAAAATAGGCCATCATTACTCGAATCAATAATTTTAATCTGTTCCATGGGTGGAAATACTAAAAGTATCATCGGTGGATCAGGGCCCAAAACTATTGTGCATGGTTATAACCTCCATCCTGGGGAATGATGTAAATGTCTCATGGGGTTATAGATCTACATAACCCAAGAAAACATATCATATATGATTTAAATGTGAAAACATCATAGATATATGAACATGATTCGTAATAGAATTCCTATGTAATTTTTATACCCTTAATCCTACTCAAGGAACAATGTCTTGGTGATTGAAAAATTATATAAACCACCAATGATGCCACCTACTACCAACTAATATGGTCGGGTCTAGGTCAATATTTATGATATTCTTTTTAAATTTAATCTAAATTTAATAATATTATTACATATTTCAATGAAAATACAATCCAAATGTGTCACAACTTAAAAATAATTATGGAAAAAACACCACGTGAGAAAAGTGTGCTTTCAAAATAACAAAAACCAAACCATTTTCCAATCAATGAAACCAATGGCCCATAACACAATGTTCCATAGTTGACATATATTCCATCTCCTTTAGCTTAAGAAGGAATTAAATTTTTTTATGTCATGAAAGTAAATATAAGTACAAAAAAATTTCCTCATTTCCTTGTACATAATAATAGTCACCTTAACTTTTATATCATATATTGAATGTATTAAAATGTCTTGTAATAAGAAAAATTCAAACTACATAGTATGGAATACTCCATGGCATGTGAATTTAGAAAGGTTCCTAAAATGATAAATGTTATTTAATTACCTAGTCTAATTGGTTCATTGTAAAATAAAATCATTAATAAAAGACAAAATAATATATCATTTCTAGTGACTCACCTAGTTTTGGAATCTAATAATCAATAATAATCATAATATATAAAAAGTATCTTTCCATGAATGAAAATTTTTATATTTTCATTCCATGGGTATATAACCGCCAAACATAACTCATTACAAAATTATAAAAACATTCTTACTCTCTGGTATATTGTCTCAAAATAGTGTGGTAAAAATATAAATGACGAAAATACCAAATTTTGATATCTCGACCCATATTCCACTAAAATAGAACCTCAAGTCTTTGGGACTCATGGCCTCAAGAGTGCCTCCTTAAATAGTTGAGGCTGCTGAATTGCAGTGAGGTCCTTGGTTGTGTTTTATGGGGATATTATGCAATCTAGTAGGAGTAGAAGCTCTTTTTAGTAAAAATATTATTATCATAGGAATATGAATAATTGAAAAGACAACATAAGAAAATATAAATATTCATTCACTAAATAAGAATCAATATAATTAATCTAGATTATATAAAAATGATTTTGATTTCATGTCTCCATGAAATATGCATAACATTTTAAAATATTAAATGGATTTAAATATAGTACATGATATAAAAAATGATTAAAAAAGAAAATATATCCATGAATAAATAACTCTATCTAGGTCATGATAAAAAAAATTAACCTCCATATTAATGCAAGAATTCACACATCTTAAATTTGACATTTCGACTCATCCAAACCTGTAAGCATGTAGTCTTCCTGGGTACCATCGATGGTCAACATAGGGTGTGAGATACACATTTTAGGATAAAAACAAATGATTCTACACCTATACAATCATATAATATAATATCTATGTGTGAAAATAATAATAAAAAATAGTAATATTAATTGTATTGTATTAGAACTATTTACATAATGACACCGCACTAACAGTATGTGCTTTAGCGTAAGATAAATGGTCTCTAAACAACTAACCAGATGTATATTCATATTTTTATTGTATACACTATAACATCTGCAACCATATTTGTTAATAATGACACAAACCTAAACATGATGTGTAACTCAAAAACACATATAATGGGTATGAGTGTGACAAAAGAATCAAGGGATGAAATGACCGATATAATAAGAGTTAAGGAATCTATCCCAATTATAAAATTATAGTGGACTCCATTACAATTATCAGAATATTAGGGGACACCATACCCATTATTATTCTGGTGGGGACACTATGCTCGTAGATCATAGTAAGGGTCATCATGCCTCTGTCCCATTTATAAAGGGGTTCTTTACTCTTATCACATTTAAAAATGTATTCCATGAAATTATCACATTTATGAAGGATAATCATTCCCTTATAACATTTGAAATGAGAATCTATACCCATATAACATTCATAAATGTAATCCATTCCCATATATAGGTATATACTCTATGAATAAGGTCCAAATTAACATTTATCATAATTAATGAGGGTTTTCAAGACTATAAATTATATAATTGATATGTAATCATGGGATTTAATATGATATAGTTGATAAATAACAATTATTAATAATATAATAATTTCAAGGGAATAACCATTCTCCAATATTAATCATGTGACATGGTGTTTACAAAAACATTCAATTCATTTTATTTTAATTATGTCACATTAAATCCATATAGATGATTATTTATCCATTTAATCATTTAATAATATCATTTTAATTCCATGGTCAGACCTAAATGGGTGTAAAAATATGACGGGACCTATCCCAATATGAATATGGGATCACAAGAACAATTAGATCAAATACAATGAATTAATCTTTATTTAACTATGTTTTAGGGTAAATAATTGAGAATATAACATGTGTCATGTTGACACATATTATAAAACAACAACACATGGGGTAGAAATACTAAGCCACCTAACTTGATCTTATATAACTATCCTTGATCATTATCGGCACATTATTTGGAATAAATCATAAGAAAATTAAAAAACAAATCAATATCCTAAAAATAGGATATTATATCCAACAGCCATGTAACTCTACTGAGGTAAAGTCAAATGTAAAAGTTCATAATACGGATGAAGGTCAAACTAATGCACATCTAATAAGACAAATGGGGTTAAAATTAGAGTTCATATAAGAATGATTTCAAAGAATATAGGTTGCATGAGGTTAGTGATAATAATATGATATATATAGGATGATAACATATAGAATGTAGAATACATAAAAATGGATTACAGTAATAATATTTTATGATAATTTTGAAAAAATAACGAGAAGTATCTTGTTCACACAGTTTTACTACAAGGTTCCACAAACTATGTTCTAATTTTAAATCCCTAAATGCCTAAGGAGGGACCCCACATGATTTGGACACAAGGTTTATGAAACTGTGTTCCAACCATGATTGATGGCTATCTAAAAAAATTCAAACCATCTACATGGTAATGAATCCTTGGATAAACAGTTAGGGTAAATATTTCACCCATTTTTCCCCTTGGAAATTCCCAATTTGATTAGGGGGAAACTATATGTACAAGCTCTCAATATTTAAACCATCTATGTGGAACACTTATTTTCATAACCGTATAAGGATTTATACATTGAAAAATTCTCATAAAACCCCAAATATATTTTGGTTCTTAGAAATAATCCATAATATGTCAAAAATAAATAATTAGACAGAAATCTAATGGATTTGTATTCCATTGAAAAACATGATTCTTATAATTATAATACTGAATTTATATGAGTTACAAAATCTCATAAAAGTACCAAGGGAGGTTTTTCCCCAATAGTGTTATTAAACATAGTTAAATGTTTGGAATCCAATAATTAGTATAATTATAATACAAAATGTACAATGTATGATGCAACAAATGAAGTAATAAATTAGATAATACAATTGAATAGATTCTTAATGGTGATCCTCTGTATTATTAAAACATTATTATATTCAACGAGTGTTAATGTGTTATTATTCTTGAGAAGAATATGGAGCTTCAGTAAAAAAATATATTTTTCTTCAATTTAACTGAATCTACAAGCTTGTGGAGGAATGTGTACTAGAGATATATACGAGTGATTGATGAAAATATTTTAGTTATATTCTACTAAAGGTTATGGTAATGGAATTTTTGAGAAACATTGGTGCTTATGCAGTACTTTTTTGACTATGATGGTAAGGAAATCGATTTAAAGACAAATTTGGGGAAATAAAATTATGTTTTCATATGTTAACATGGGACGTGGTGGTGAATGTGGGAAAACTATTTTGATTTGTAATATTTTAAGGTTTCTTTTTTTCTATCAACATAAATCATATATAATTTGATGGATGTTTCATGGTTTATATTGAACCAACTTTCTATAAACATGGTAAATATGTCTGTGGACCATCAAATGGTTATGTTGAAGTGGTATCAATATCTAATAATGCTGTGTACAAATATATACTAATGGTTACTGACTATAGTCATGCATAAGGGGATTAAAACATTAATGAATTTAATCTATTAAACCTGAAAAAAATTATAAATGATTATATAAAAAACAATTTATTAAAATCAAAAACAATTTATCAATTTTTAAGAGTAATATCATATGATTTTATAAATGAGTTTTTTATTTTGAGGTTCATACGAATATATTTAAAATTGGTATCGTGTAAAAAATATATATGAAGGAAATGAGGCCATGGTCCAAAGTCTATTGTTCTATATAAATAGACTACTGGAATAACAATTCATTTGAATGTAAATATTTCATTTTATCATTTTTTTGAAAAATTAGTACTGTTGTTTCTACAATGGCATAGGAATAACTTTTGTACCATGTAGTATAATTATTATTACATGTTAATGTGTGATTATTTTTCTATTTCCCTTCTTTGTGTGTGATCCTAAAAGCATTTTTTGATCAATATTATTCATCAATATAGAATCAATATTGTATCCCAAAATCACAAATTTTTATTCGATTTAACTAATTTTAAACCATTGGGACATTGTTCTGATTGTTTGTTTCTATAAAGGACATAATTTTATTATTTAAAAAACCTGGATATATTATTATATAGAATTATTTGTTAGCCAAATATGTTTTTCTGAAATATAACCTTCATGAATAGAACTACACATCCAATGATGTGTAATTGATCATAGTTTTTAGCCTATTAAAATGAAAGAGGTGAAATTTTTATGACAAAAATGTCATTATACATACAGACCATATGAGTCTAAAAGTCATGATTTCTCAGTAATAAATAAATATTCGATACATTTATTAAGAGGAATAACTGAAATTTTATTTTTTACATTTAATATAATCCAATTTATGGTATCATAGTGAAATACCCCCTATAAAAGCAGACTACTTAAATGTGGTGGATACTAAGTAAGAATATTGGTTATTAACAGTCATATCTAAAATTCACTTTTATGTTATAGATGCTGACTATGTAATGTACAAAATATTGGTCATTAATAGTCATATCTAAAATTTACCTATATGTTACAAATGATGACTATATAATGTACAAAGATCATATAATACATATGTATTTTCTTCTGGAGTGGAACAAGGGCTCTAATGTATTTTATTTAAATTTTATCATTATTCAGGAAATAATTGATAGTGCATAGATTCTCAACAACTAGATGAAAGATTCAATATCTTTATTTTTTATCCATGGAATAATAGGTTTAAAAAATAGTATGATAGAGTGATTTATAAACAAATTTCATTATTCATGATGGTATATTCATCCTTGCATCTTTAATATGTGTTGTGATATTTTTCATTAATATTTTTGGTCAGATCTAAAATGGTGGATTATAGATTCATCTATGGGTGTCTTACTTATTAGTATGTGATGGTAATGAACCATATTATAGTGGAAAATATCTACACACTCCCAAATATATTTTTAATGTGGGAAAATTATGATGGATTTCATGACTAGACTATCAAGGCCACTATGTGGTTGAGATAATATTTAATGATTTTTGATTTCTAGAGAAATATCGCTCCCTCTCTTTATATAAATGATTATTATTTGAATGCTAATATTGGAAGGTATTATGTTAGTGTGATATTACTAATTAAAAGTATTATTACTATCTTAATCTAGGATAATTATGGTATATTTACATCTCAGTTGTGGAGAATGTATCAATGAGATATTGGCTATTTACACCATTTCACCCTTATAACTATGTTCAATCTGGGTAGACATTTAATTTTGCTAAATAAATCATTTTAGAATGAATGAATAAATATTATTATTAATGGGATAATATGATTTTTCATGGGCAATTGATGTATAAAAAATGAAACTGTCCAACTAATTAGATGTCTACAATTGAATATTTGTATATATATAAGACAAAAATATTTCTCTCTTATTCATGTTTTATATTAACACACTGTCAATGATCATTCCTAGAATCATCCAAGAAACATTATATCATATGAAGAAAGTAAAAAAAAATTCATATGACCACATAGAATTGATAAATTTTATACATAGGTTATTAATGATTACCATTAACATACTATATTGGATATCATGTATTTCGTAGAGTATTTCTATTTTTGGGTCACTAATAAATGGATATTTCATAGATGCTAACACTGATGTATGTTTTTAATTATTAGATCCAAGGATAAATCATATAAGGTTATTTTCAGTTATCCACATCTTTGAAATTAAACTCAACACAGAAAAATTTTAACATATCCTGGCCAGTAATGTATGTTCCACAAACATCACTTCTGTTTTGGTATTACCATACCATGAAAGGGGATGATGAATGATACAAGGAGAATCATATAAATATCTTCGAATAATACCATAATTTTTTATGGGTGGATTCAATGTATATACATTCAATAAAAAAGATACATGAGAATCTTCGAGATGAAATTTTTAAGTAAAAAAATTGATTAATGAATGAAATAGTCATATTGGGTCCCATGGGACTTTTCAAAGAGGATATTTTGAAAATGAATCTAGATGGTAGGTTCTCTGTAAAAAACCTGGTCTATATTTTCATTTATTTATTTTAAATTTATCATATTTTATAAATTTCTACTGAATTTTTTGGTTTATGTGGGAATTAATGTTTATCAGGATGAGTTGAGGGAAATGATGAATTTGGATAGGTATATTGATCATTGTTTACCTGAGGGAACAATACTGAGTATTTATTAGGGACCTATGTGATATTGTGATTTTTTGAGCCACTAGTTACATGGGGGATTAATACAATGATCTAGTATATCATTACCTGACCCAACAGTTACCCATCTCTGCTAGATGTATATTGAGATTGACACCCTAATTCGTCTTATAAAAGGACAGGAGCATGCGACAAACACTAAGTGACTTTAAAATTGAAATGGGAGGATATATTCTAATGTAACTATACACTATCACAACCATAACATCATGATAATTTGAAAATAAATTATAAAACTGAAACCTTTATAGTGTAAACAACATATTTGAAAATTACTAGGCAACAGAACAATGTAGAATAATGTAAAATAAAAATACAATGGAGTAGAATATATGACCAACCATTATAGAAAAGGAATATTATATAATTAACAAATTAAAAGTGAAAATAATGAAGATAAATAGGCTAAAAAACATTTAATAAAACAATTGTACAGAGTTAGAACCTCCATGTACTGCTATGCTCCATATATTCAACGTCTACCAACTCACCACTAATATTACTATCATATGTATAAGTAATGTTGTGTGCAATAAAATACCATATAGGTGTGAGAACAAGAATTTATATTAATACTACCAAAAAATTAAAAACGTATGAAACATTTAAAAAAAACTCAAACCAAAGATATATATTGTGGAAGAAACCCAAAATTAAATTTTTTTTATTCCAAATCCCCAATAAAAAATGGATATGAATATCAAACACCTTAAAAATATAAAGATATAATGAGTTTATCTACACCTCTGAAGGTCCTATCTATAATTCCAATCATCATTAGAAAAAACAAAATTATCAATATTGATGTCCCACTCATCTCCAATGATATCTAAATTTGAGGGATAAATATATCTACCTGCAGAATTTATACAAGAGAAATCTCTATGAAGAGGGAGTAAAACATCATAGTTAGAGATCATATTCCCTATAGAGTTTGGTAATTTATAGACTCCACCTATATTTTTGGTATGAGGGAACAATTACCCTGGTGGTTCATGAGACTACCAACCCCATCACATATCTTAGGATAAAACCTATTTTATTCTATTGTACTTCAATTAGTAGGATATATTTTTCATTCATATGGACTAATTTAATTTTCCTGATTTCATATGGAATATCCCTATAATATCATACATGGATTTTTATATATAGTGGGTTAACTGAATTCCAAATTATGAGACTTGATGAAGGATACACGAATGATTGAATTTTCTTGAAATGGTACACAACATGTTCATTAGGGATATGACATGAAACACCACTTTTGGAAAAAAGTGTTTTCTTCTATAGACAAGGAATGACTAGCTATATAAATCCACACATATTTCCCCATATTGGAAGAAAGATGTCTATTCATCTTGGGATTACGCACTTCACTCCACACACATAGATTAGCCATCTCGGTAGTATATAATGGCATGTGGGACTGGACATATAGAACCTGATACATAATTCGTGAAAAATAATAGAATCTATCTACAAAATAAAAATAAAGGAACATTATCCTCAATACATCATGATCAGAAGTTGGTAGTTTCAAAAACATTGATGTATCATCTCATTTTCATCATAGTTATTCCAAATCATAAATTTTGTTTTATAAATATCACTGTTAAATATTCCATATCCATCTAAATCTATTGAAGATGTCTATAGTCTTCGATTCTCGACCACTGGTGGTCGAATATTATGCTTTTTTTCACTGATGAAAAATTTATCATCCCTCACATCAAATTTGGGCTCTTGATCAGGGAAACATTATTCATATTCCACAAATTAAACTCAAATCATCTAAAAAACATAAAAACAATGGTTTTTTCGTGAATGTTCATTGATTATAGAGGATTTATCATCCATTAATCAGTTCAATAATGTAGAATAAATTTTCCAATTGACCATCAATGTAGAATTAAAATAATTATTATCGGTGAGAGTAAATAACATTGAGATATTTTTATTGGAACGTGCGATCATTCCCAATGTTCATATATAAGTAATCCTTTATTTTTTTGAAATCATTGGAATAATTGAAATTTTTTTAGGGTATAATGAAGAAAATTTATGTTTTCTACCATGTGAAGAACAAAAATCAATGAATTATATATCTACATAATCAAAGATCAACCATAAATAACACAACAGCGGTATTAAAAAGAATAATTTTCTATACCTGAATAATTGAAAGATAATTATAGATTTAAACATTCTCTTGTGATGTCATAAAAAATTTAACTCTATTATTCACTATTATCAGAAATCTCATTGATCGTTCATTATTGATCTATGGTGGCATGTAAAAAAACATAAGTGGTGGCCCTCCACCTCATCATTTATCATTTCCATGGTTTATGAGGATGATATTTTACATTTTCCATGGTGATATATTAATGATTTAACTGGGTGGGATTAGAATTTTATAAATTAAATAAACAATTTCATGTAATTTAGTTAACAAATCTTCAAACATCAATGTTCTACATAACATCCGATGAAGACAAAACATATATTGAGACTAGGGTAAAATGTATTTTCCTAATAAAACTGAGATAAAATGTTTTCAATGTACAGTGATAAAAATTGGGATGAACATTAAATTAAAAAAATGTGTATAATTTACCATTTAAATTTTTTTATAATATATTATTTTTAGGGTCCTGTGTCAGCCATAATGATATTACGACTTTGAGGAAAATTATAGAAATATTTTTAATTATATAAAAACGATCAAACATTGAGAATTATAGATGTTAAATTATTAAAAAATTATATATTTATTCCCAAAAATCAAGGTATTCATAAAATGTTGGGGTATTAAGGCCAAATTTGGATCTCCTACTCCAAACAAATTTCATTCTCTTTCTGAAGTGGAAAATGACCTCAATCGAAATGAATGGTTTCCAAAATAAGATCATATCCTATAAATATATTATTTCCACTCATTATTATAAGATGGTGTCAATATCTTTAGTGTCCATATCTCTTCAATAATTCACATGTGAAGGTTCATGGATATATCTACTCAGTTATAACTAATAGAAACCATCCACATCAAGATCATATTACCTGAGTAAAGAATTGTTATAGTAATCCTATCCATCATTATGTTGGATATTTAATGGCCAATTTTAATTTACAGATTTAAATCTACCTGCAACTAAATCTGTAAAATCTTTATCATGGGGAGACACTTAGGTAAAATTTCCCTCTCTACTCAAATTATAATGGCCATTGAAATTATTCTATATAAGATTTATGTCGACATTGGATTGAAATCACTTTCTCAAGGATCTCATGAACCATATAATTCCTTTCCATCAACGAATTTGTACCAATAAGAGATTCCTCATAAAAAAATGTCCCACATGAGGATAAAATGATGGTTCTCCCATACAATCCAAAAATGGTACCATGGTAAAAGTTGAGTGGTAGCTATTTTTATAAGACAACTATATTAATGTAAATTAACGCTATGGGATCTATCCAATGAAAAAAGGAGGGGTTTTTATCATATATTTATAAAACATGGTTTTTAAACATTGTATAGCCCACTGTCAGGAGCTGAAATCACTTTCCCATCTGTGACAAGGTTCAAAATTCCTCATTCAATCCTCTCCATAACCATTATGGGAACTAAAAATTAAAGCTAGAGATGGTCATATTGGTTAGGCCATGGAGTATGATGATTTTATTTATGTATAGACACCCAAAAACCTCGACTAGAATAGAAAATATTGACATTTTGAAATGAAACAATATTTGATATTCTTTATGACAAGCAGCACAATGCCTAAATAAACAATAAAATATTATAATTATTATATTATTGTCAAGACCATGAAACTGAATTAGCGAGTAAAAATATTATTAATCCCATATTAAAATACATATAAACATACTACACAATTTCAATTTATTGATTAATTCTTACAAAATAAACATATATTTTATTGGTAATGAAATGTATTATTCAAATTTACTATTTCATGAAGAACAAATGTAATTTTTTTGAGATAATATTATAATTATTAATAAGAAAATTTCTATGTTTTATTTGAAAAAATGAAAATAATTTTATAAATGATGATTAAAAAATGTGTCTATTGTTTAAAATTAATACTTTTTTTAAAATATTAATTTTTAGTAAATGCTAAATTAAATATTTTTTGTAAAAAAATTTATATTAAAAAATACATTGCATAATTCCTTGATAATGTTATAAATATAAAATCCATCAACTCTTTTTGATATAATCTATAAAATTACATAGTTATCATACCTAAACATGTACATTTTATAAGTTCATATTCGGAATTAACAACACATTTTTTTTCTAAATATAGTTTTCTTCTCATGATTTTTTTTATATTAATAATTTCAATGAATCAGTATTTGTAAATTATATGTATTGAATAAATATATTATTTATTCAGAAAAAAATATTATTCATATGATTTTTTTCTATGCATGGAATTAGAATAAATCCATTTAAAATCTTGAAATAGTATTTTTCGAGAAAATTAAGAATTTGTTACATTTTTTTTATATTAAAATGTATTTCTACCAAATTCATAATTAAATAAAACTAATGGATTTAATATTTCTAATAAAGAGTATAATAAATTTTATATTGTATTATTTTATTTCTGGTCACTATGAAATGTAATTGAAATAAGTATTTCCCACATTAACAAAGGTAAAAAAGGAAAAATAAGTAAGACTATTGGTATGAGGATTAAAAATATCAATAAATATTTCATTTATCAAAATTTATGAGTTTTTTTGGATTGACATTATCTTTTTTAAAATATTTAATCTTTGTGAATGTTTTCCTTGGTTGTGAAATTTATATTACTTTATTAAAATAATGAATTCAAAATGTTGATATCTATACTTTAATGTCATAAAATTATATATATATTCATAAAAATTGTTATTTTTTATTACAAATTTTTAACTGAAATAAAATATATTTATTTATCTTTATAAATAAATTTTATTATTTAGTGATTAAATAATTACTTTATATTTTTACGGAACAGTGACACCATATTGAGTCAATTCGTTTAAAAAATGATGGTAAAATTTATTAAAAAGAAAAAAAGTGTGGGAAAACTATTTTACACAAATATTTCATATTCGTGAAACATATTAAGGGGTTTTCATTGGTTTAGATAGAATTTACATTAATATATATATATTAGTTTATATTCAAATTACATGAATACTCCAAAATATTACAATATTGTTTTTTAAAAATAATTTTTTAATATATGATTTATTATTCAAAAGAATCATATATTTAGGATAGAAAATTATATCAATGTATAAATATAATCCATGGTAAATATATTTTTTACTTATATTTTTAAGGAAACATTCATGACCATCTATGAGTACAAAAACATTGATAGTTTAGAAAACATTAATGAGGCCAAAGTTTGGCTAAAAATAGATAAAGGTTAAAAAATGGTAATTTGTATATATTCCATATATTAGAGTATATTTGATTATACTCAGATTATTTTATGCATATATAAATTTTTATCCACATTATTAATGATATTAATTTATTTAAATTTGATACATTTAGTATTTAAATGGTGCCCTCCCCTAACTCGCAAAAGGGCACCACATATCCTCTTTTCCAAAAATGTTTTTATACATATTCATCATATAATCCCTTCCAATATTACTTCAATGAATAATTATCCTAAAATAAATTTTTTATGTTTATAAGAAAATACAAACCCTTCAATCCTTTTTCGCATGACAAAAGAGGATTTATAATGCACAAGTATAACTCTTATTCGAGCATTTCTAATTTCTTATATTATTCTACCTCATTTAAATGCATATAATACATTATAACATAATATAATAAGTATATAATGTATTCATAATTTTTATTATGATGATAAAAAAATTAAACACTTTCTTTCCTTCCAATTTTAAATAAAAACACTATATATGTGCATGTACGACTTTTACACTACAGCCAACTATGTACTTCATTTTCCAACACCACAATACATTGAGAGTTTGAATAAATTATTTTAAATATATTTATGTTATTTATGTTATTTATATTATTATATAAATGTAAATTGTTTTTCTTCTTTCTATAATTCCATTAATTGAAAAATAAAAACAATGTTCAACCATACATATAAATTATCATTCCCATAAACAATGTAATTCTATTTTATTTCCATAATTTGTATGGATTAATATTAATATATATATATATATATATTATAATGGATATAAATTTTATTTATAACTACATTATAATTAATGATAATATTGAACCACGATCATTATACAGGTGAAATAACAAAAAAAAATTAAACTTCCATGAAAAAGAAAGAGTTAACACTATGAAATTATGATTCTGAAATACAAATATTAATACTTTGATCATTAAATTTTATTACTATATAATATATGATATTATATATATAAATAATAATCTATAATATTATTATAATAATATTAAATTTATTATATAATATTTTTGATCTCTTTCTAACAATGTTGATCTCAATGTTATGGTTTCATTCACAATAACATCCTTATTAATTAATATTAATATTTATGAATTTAATTAGGGAAATATTAGTTATTAATATCTTAAATATTATATATTTTATAATATTATTTTAATTTATTAAAATTTCATGTTTTACTTCTATTTTCCTCTTTCAGTTAGTCAAGTGGGCAATTTTTTTTGGAAACCCAAATTTATTTTCAATTTGATCAATAATCCTTTTCTTAAATGTTTATATAGTATGGAAAAATTAGTTGTACTTTATTAATAATATTCCATGGTTAATTAATGTAATTGATAACCATATTCTATATACATAAAAAAATTTCATAGGAGGACCTTTTTAATTTTTGAAGTTATTAATTTTGAATTATTAAAAAAAATGAAAATAATAAATTTTAAATGAATGTGGCTTGAAATATGCTTCCCAGTCTCAAAATTTATCAAGGTTTTTCGGATTAATTCATATTATATATTATTACTTTAATATAAAATACATTTTAGAATATTATATACATTTTTTAAATTTTATTTTCAATATAGAAATGATATTTTTTTTAAAATGGTTTAAATATCTATTTTAGGGAATTTTAATCCTAAAAATATAGAAACCCATTATTTTTATTATACATAAGGGGGGATATATAGTAATGAAACCATATAATTTATTTCTATTGATGTATTTTGATTAGTTTAACTATGGAATATTTTGAAATTTTAGAAATTCGTATTTCATAGACATAATATTTTTATTATTAAGTAATTTTTATTAAATTATATTACTAAGTTATATGAAAAATTAATTGGAATTATTAAATTATTTGTGGGGATCATAATTTTATTATACCTAAATCCATGAGTTGGTCTAATAGGACAATGTAATTAAGGTACTTGGCCAATACATTACCAATTTACGAAACATGTCTAATGAGGAGTACATAATGATAAGTTTAAAATACCTAGAATAATGCATTCCATCATTAGAAAATAATATATTCATCTACATGTGATTATTTTTTTATATATTATATCCAGAGAAAAATTTCAATATGATATGATTATATATATGTAATTATTATTTCATTTTTTATTCCTACAATATTATTATTTTTTGTTATGTTGTTGATTAAATGTAATGTATTTTTAGTTATTTGAAATTCCATACTAATTACACCTTTATTACAAAATATTTCATCCAATGTATGCATTTATTTACAGATGATCTAAGCCCACTACTCTATTATATTTCATTTCCCTAATATTCATATAAGTATAATATGAATGATATCTACAGATATTCTACTGATAATTATAATGTTATTAGGATAAAAATATTTTTATATTTTATGTTTTCAACCAAAATTCGATATTAAAGTATGTATCTAGTTTTCTAAGACAACTAAACCATTAAGTCCTTCAAAATGTTATAACTTTTATCTAGTGACAATGAAATAGACATACCAAGGGCTTTGGGATCTAAGTGTCTACTTCCATATAGTTGGAATTAGAAGTAGTTTATTAGAAAATATTGTACCTAGATTTAATCAAACTGATATTAGGGAGTGTAAAACTATTATAGAAACAATAAATAAGTCACGTATATAATATAATCCTAAATATATTATGATATGGATTATGTTGTTTTCATAGAAAAACTTTCCTATTAAGACACCTCTTGTTCTTGAGGTTTTTAAAAGAGATTCATCATGGGGTACAAATAGTAATAATATTTGGCAGAACATATCTTGACCATTAGTATGGTGAATGGTGAGTGTTCTAGTAAATCACTCATTATTTAAAAATACAAGTCATATATTATTTAGTAAATTCAAATTTTCTTTATAATCCGTTATGATGACTATGAATATATATCCTATGGAAATATAAGAAATTCTATAGTGATATACGGTAATCCTAATGTTTCATGGGTTGATAATTCTATTGTTGATCATTTGTTTAAAATATTAAATAACAATTTAGTTGTTTTATATGATCGGCGTATACATTTATTATCGATATTTTGGGAAAATGTTATGGGAATAATATCCTATGGATTAATATAATATTTTATAAAGGTTATATTATGAATAATGAATTTAAATTTCATAAACATACGATTATTATTATATATAACCTTTAGGGTTAACAAGAACAATAATGTTATGGTAATTTTGGTTGGGCATGATAAAATAGATTTTAAAATTTTAAAATATTTCATATAGATTAAAATTTGACTGATAATTTATTAAGTGACTATGTAATGAATGATATATATATGAAATTTGGAATTTAAAATTACCAATGATAAATTTGAGCAGTGAATATAGTGTTAATTTATTGAAAAATATATGATATTGTTATTGATCTATTTAAAATCAGAATGCATATGATAAATATTAACATAATTTAGTGAGTATATGATTAGGGAATATTCAATTTTATTATATTTACAAATTAGGAATTTATTTTTTATGGAGAAATTAGTTTGGTTGAACATTAAAATTAAAATTGATGAAATATTTCATATAAAATATTTTTGGATTTGCTCAGATATATATTCAGTGGATTCTTGAGGTCAATAATTTATTTAACGGATTATGTTAATCAATATATTTTACTTTTGTGGAAATAATTATTAATATATTATATTTTATAATAAGTATTAAATTTTTTGGATATTGAAAATATATATAGATAAAAGGAATGACTTGTGGATTTTAAGATCATTGAAATGTTAATTTTAGAGCTTCAATAATGATAAAATTATCTTGAATACTCTTTTGTGGTAAAAAAGATTAAAATTAAATTGATAACATTACCAAAAATTATGATATTATTCTAATGAAATGGAATTAAATCAAGTATCATTATTTTAACATGTTGAATATATTTATAATAAAATAATACCTTGGTATAATAAAAAGATACTTGAAATAAAAAATTACCTTTTACCATCATTTTTTATGGATAGATGATCTTTTCATCCTTAAATTTTTTGCTGTTGTTGTAAATAATGTTACCATGACCATGTTTTATATATCTATCTATTAGTCATTAGATGAAATTTTCATCCTTCATGGCATTATTTTAAATTCCCACCAAATTTCTATATATAGGAGAACTGAAATATGTGATATCTCATGAATGATTTTATTTCCCACATTCAATTTTAAATATCTAGTTTATAATCCCAATATAAATATTAGTTATTCAAAAACTGATAATAAATTTTTGATGGTAATAAAATAATAAGGGTGAATTTTATTTATTGTGGGTATAATTTCAAAACATGTTATTTTAAAAAAACACTATGCTTAATATTTTATATAACAGAAAACACAATGGGCCAAAATTATATAAAATATAATTTTTTTAAAACTTATTTTACACCAATGACAATGAATTGGAAAGTGAGAATATTAATTATGAAATTTACAAACCTATATATTTCAAAATCAGTCAAAAATAATTTATTAATATTCAGTGAATGAAAAATCTTTTTTTAGTATAGTCATTTTTTCATCAAAACATGTTTTTCATAATCAAATATGACACATTTTTTCAATGAATAAATTTTTTTAATCAATTAATATTTAATGAGTGAATTAATATAAAAATTACCACATATTTTCAGTCATAATATAAAAAATATCTTATAGTAAAATATTGATAATTTTTTTAAAATATTGGGTTGTTAGTGAACATTAAAAAATAGAAATGTTCGTAAAAAATACAATTTTTCATTGAAATGTACAATAATAAGTTTAATTTTATCATAATGTCACATTGGTATCATTCATTTTCAAATTATGTACTTTATTACACAATAAACATAATTAAACATCATTTTATGAGAACATCATTTTTTGGATTATAAAAAATTTATTATCTGAATACCATTATTATTTAAAAAATCGGTTTTCTCAAAATAAACAAATTTAAAATCCATGATTTAAATATTTTAATGAAAAATAATGATTATCTATTCAATAAAATTTTATATAAGTCATAAAAATTTATCTATTATTTAAATATTAATAAATTTAGCTTTTTTATGAAAATTGTATTTTTCTATAAACTGTTTCATTTTCAATTTCCCATAAATTTTAAAATGAATTTTTAACTCTTATAAATATCTAATATTGAAATATTTGTTGACTATTTCTAATGAGGATGAAATTATTTGGTAAATATGTCACTTTTATGTTCAATCGTTAAGAATGGTATCCTTGTTAAATATTTTTTCATGTCGTGAAGGGAAAAATTTAAAAATGGGGTATAAACATTTTTTATGGATTTAATGTTTCTCTAACACATTACATTAATTTATTAGATAATTGTTTTTGGTACAACTACATCCATGATTCAAATATATGAAATAATCAAGAAATTAATATATTATTATGAATTTAATATTATATTATATTAATAATAAATTCAAAATGGCGCTCTCATATCTTTAATATTTATATGTAATGATAAAAACTGATTTTGTGTGTGTTAAAATTCATTATTTTTCAAGATAATTTATTTTTATGTTTTTTTATTTATTTATTTAATTTTTCCTTAAATTCTTACTCTTAATCAACATATAATTTCTATAAATAGTTATGAAAAATAATTTAATTTTGAAAATATTAAATATATTATAAATTACAATATTTATTTATTTTCATGAATTACACTCAAAAGAGAAATATATTTAAGATTTGTGATATATATATTTTAAATCCATAACAACCTCAATGATATTAATGTAAAATTAAATTAATTGGTTTATAAATAACATAGATTTCATTTTATAATAATAAAAATATCATTGTTGAATTTAAAACTCATTAAAAATTAATATCACTCCATGTTAATTTTAAATTGTTTCAAATATAATATATGGTTCCATTATGGGTCAATTCAATTTTTATAGAACCATTATTGACCCTGAATGATTATAAAATCGTTATATTAAAATAAATTTTTAAAGGGTTAACCGGGGTTAAAACTATGAGAAAATATTAAAACAATTTATAAACCTATCTAAAATTTGTTATATTATAAGATTTAAATTTATCAATATTCTGTATTTGAATGATTTTAATTTGGATCCCCATGAATTTAAAAATTAGTTAATATTAATTTAATAAATTATCTAATTCATAAAGTTCCTCTCCCATCAGTTATAAAATCCAACCACATCTACTCTATTGAAAAAAACATTTGATAATTTTATATTTTCCATGACATACTATAATTATATTCTATGTTTCTTTACCGTATCCTAGGTATTCTAGTATTTCTAAATTATCATTCCCTTATTCCATTAGTTGTAATAAAAAAGTGGGTTTTCAATGAATAAATACAACTATTAATTGATTGTTTTCAATTTTATACATTAAATACATTTTTTAAATTTTTAAAAATTGAATTATGTATCATAAATATAATAAGATATAATTATTTTTTTGTTACAACTCTTATCCACCTTATTTCTATTCTAGATAAAGAGAAATCTCTCTGATGCATATTTACAACGTACCATCTTCATGTACCAGTGAAATTCATTTTTTCTAAGAAATTATATAGATTTTTATTAAATATATACGTTACTATCCATATCACTATGATTATTTAAATGTAAATTAGATTATAGATATCTTTCATTTTATCCATTGAAAAATAGAAATATCATTTATATGCAAGTATGACCTACAATCTCCATGAAATGTTTAGATATATTTCATATAAAAAAATTTATAGATGAATCTAATATATAATAATGAATATAAATTATCTTTAAATAATAGTTTAGGTTTAAGAGAAAATGTAACCATGGTCAATTAATAAGAAGAAAAGCTACTAAAGTGAAACTTCGATTAAAATTGAAACGTTTAACACACAGAAACAATGATTTTTCATATAAAATTACTTAAAAATCAAAGTTAAAATGTTATATTAGGATCATATATTATAGTTAAGTATTTAGATTATTTTAATATATAAATAAAATATATTTACATTTATTACTCCATAGGTTACAGTGATTTCAATGAAATTTGGTCTTGAGATATGGGTTTATCAACTAATTACATCATTATCATGGGTTGTTTATTTTTTTTGTATCCAATTGGAGAATTAACTAATATATCTACCTAAACAAAATATATACTTTTATCATATAGTTATTTTTATAAATAATAATTTTTCTTATCATTTTCATCATTTATTTACTTAATAGAACTAAATAATATTTTTATAGAATTCATACATTGTTTGCTCCATTCGGGAATAATTTTTATATAATATAATATTTTTAATAAAGTGATTGATTATATGAAAAACTATAATGATTTGATTTTTATATTAATTTAAATCCTTGTCATAAATTAATTAAAAATATTTTAAATTAATATTCTTTTCATATTCTATATGTGGTGATTTTTTTTTGTATTCCGAAAATATAGAAGTTATATTTTTTTTAATAAACTCAACATGCATGGAATTTTTGACCATAATGACGAATCAATTCATTGATTCTTTTCATACAAGTTTCCAATATTATTTTTAATTAAACTACTTTTCATAATAATATAGGAATGTTTAAAAAAATTATTTTCTATTTAAAATGGTTACTTCCCATAAACATGTATTATATGGCCTTTTATGGTATTTATATTCATAATTCATAAACCAAATTATCTTACATAGGAGCCATTGGGAAAAATATGTGATTATTACATCATTATTCATTTCCCTTATTGAATATGATTAGTTTTTGATGTAAAATTATTGACGTTATGTATGGTATTTTTTTCTGTAAGGAAATTTTTTTATTTTAAAGTCATGTTTTTTATACTATATAAATTATTCATATCATTAATGGATAATATATATTAAGAGATAGGTGGGGTATCACATTGCACATCCCCATTATGAATAAGAATGACTCATGAGATAATGTAGGTTCCATAATTTTATATGTAAATTTTTTTTTATGTATAACTTCTTGGTCGGAGACCTTAACAGTAAAATTTAGATGTTTGGAATTATGCATTTCATAATTATAAAATTAGATATTGATATCCATGGGGTCATTTTAAAAATTAGGATATCCTTTTATATAATTTATGGTTATATTATTAGTTATATTTAATTATTTGATCATAATTTATTCCATTCATCTAATTTATGACGATTGTGTTTTCAATGAAAGGGAATGTGATTTTAGTCACCAACAAATCAATATTGATTAGGCCTTATATATGTAATACAACATTCATTATGCGAATTACCATACATAGAATCTAATCTCACGTTTTTATTATGTTTCTACTCCTCATAATTATTGGATGACTACAATGATTGATATGAAAGGGTATTCTAGAAAAAATAAGAAGTCTCTAAAAGAAAAAATTGAAATTTTTATTTGATTTTTATTAATATTATGTAATATTCAAGTGGGTATTTATTTTTCCATGAATACTAAACTATTTGATATTTTGGTACTTGGTCATATTAATTTAGTAATAATGAAAAACGTTAACAACTTTTGATGTGATTCTAATGATGAGGTCCATATAGGAACATTATACTTAATAGAATGGAAGTCTACTGACATATTGAGTATGTCAACAATCACCCAAAAATCATCATAAGATCTCGATATCCATTGAATACCTATCACAATATCTATTGATATAATTTCACATGTCCTATTTGGAATATAAGTTGGACCATTCAAACTTATATGATCGAGATGTAAATATTTTACCCACTAAAATGTGATGCATGATGAAAATACAAAATTATTATATGCCATATTCCTTCACAGTAAAAATACCACCAAATATATTTGTAAATATTTCCAATAGATATATGTAATGAAAAAGTTGGGGTATAAAGTGTTTTCATTACCACCTTAACAAATATTAAAATAACCATTTTTCCTTCTTAGAAGAGGATGATGTTCTCCCAAACATCAGAATATTCATCTTATGCATGTGAAAATGATATCTGATCATAGAAAACATTACATTCAATATCACCCAAGTGACCCTTCTTCATGAATAATATAATAAATGGAGTCATGAATATTTATTTCGAAAATGCATTCCCTATCTCATCCCTCATGTACAACTATAATGATAATAACTTCTTTGATGCCTCCTCTAATAAGTGAGAATGTGATTTTCTAATAATGGTATCTTCCACCAAAATACAATTAACTAGAATATGGATGATCTCAAATTCCATTAATAACATTATCTAACACATATATATCATGCTGATATCCATAATTTTTAATATATAACTCATCATTTATTGGTTTATGTATATAATTAAACACCATAATATATGATAATACATCCATATCGTAAATCTGAAAACTACTACTACAGCCTACTCTATGTTGGGTTTTACATAGTGTTTTAACATTTATAGCCAATAAAATTTCAAAAAATAACTATATACTAAAAAATATGAGTCCATTATAATAGGTATAATAAAATACCATATTCTAAACACCCCCTAAAAAATTCTCCATATAGATGTGAAAAAAATGAATTTTTGGGAAATATAGTTTTTTAATAATTTTAATTTAATTTATAATATTAATTTCATAAATAACAATGTTAATCATTTTTTAATTGAATCAAAATATTATTCATGAATTATATTTGAAACCATGTCCAGCGCTCATTTCAAACAACCTAGGGATATCATCACAACTATCAATATTGATTTTTTAAACAAATCATTAAAAAATATTTATTTTATTAATTATACATTTTTTTCAATATATAGCTCTTAATATAGTGATAGGAATATAAATAAATATTTAATAAATATTATGTTAATGGTTTTATATAATGAAAAACTATGTATAAAAATTTATCTAATTTTGTGAAAAAAACATTATATGATTTGAAAATACTATATTCTATAAAATGGTATTAGTTTCTATTTGGAAATTTATAGAAATTAAAATTTTATATTATAAAGGGAATTTATTTAATAATATAAACCAAATTTAAGAAATAATATTTTCAAAATTATATTTTGGTGAGTTTTATTGGATTTTTATGAAAAGTATCATTTTTTGATAAATAGGAAAAAATACTGCATTTTGAATTAAACTACCTTATTTTTTATGTAATTTAGAAATTTGTATTATATTTTAAATTGTTTTAAAATAATCGTAGTTAAATTAATCATATAATTATTAAATTTTGTTCACTATAATCAATTAAATATTAAATATTGATGTAAATAACATGGAATAATTTGATTTTTTTCTCTTTAAAATGACCCTTTTTTGTCATATATTCTAGTATAATTTTAATTTATATTCTTCCTTATAAATGAAATGAATTTATAAAAATTTATTCCATATATTTTATCTTCATAAATTATATTTTCTAAAAAGTAAAACATATTTTTTTACCATAAATATTATTTAATTCAATAAAAAATTATTATCGCTACAATGTTTAAAATGTGGTTTTGTGCATTAATCTAATTTGAATGAAATTTAATTTTACTCACACATTTATTTTATACCTAATAAATTCTATTCATATTCATAATTTTTTTGAATGAATTATCTAATAATTTTTTTTCATTTTTATTTTTAAAGGTCAAATTACATTGGATAATAAATGGATACAAGTTATAGTAGTAAAAAAGTGAAGAATTGTGTAAACATAGAGTCAATCGAATAACATGAATTGAATGTTTTTATGTTGTTTGGTACAGTTTTTTTCTACAAAATCATAACTACATTCAGTTATTTATCTATTTTAGTGGAACATCATGTAATAGTGTGATCCCATGAGTGAATACATTTGGGTATTTAGAAATAATTCCACGCCACATTAATTATAAAAGGGAACTCACACCAATCACAAACTCCCCCTCTCAAGACACATATATTGACAAAAACTACCTATATCACATTAAAAAATATCTAATTTATTCATTGAATCCTTATTTTAGAGTTAAATAAATCCATATAACTATTTTTGATAAATCCTATGGGAGATACCTGAAGAAGAGGTAACATTTATCAACTATTATTTTTGTTACATTTAATCATGAACATATATCGATTATTAATATACCATTATAATATAATAAACACTTCATATTCAATATAGTTCTATTTTTTATTTAATGTTCGTTAGCTAAAACCATATCCAATTCCATCAATTAGGGTTCCAAATCATCATTTTTGTGTAAGCAGGAAGACTACCTCGTGAACCGACATCGTTTGGTATTCCCTTAAAAACTCTCATGGTTGGAAATAAATACGTATTAAATTTTTATTCATCATAAAAATAATAATATTATTCTTTTGGAGTTATTATATCTCTTATGTTTTTATGGTTTCGATTATTAGGGAATATGATAACATCTCTCATGTGTATAGAGGATAACTACATTTTAAAATGATGGGATTCATTCATAATTTATTTGGAATTTATTAAATACAGACTTAATAAACATATGTGATATATTTAAAAAAATTGTTATGTAATGATAATATATAGAATTTTCACTTTAATCTTTCAATATGTCCAAAATATGGAAGAAAAGTTCTTGAATATGTAAAAAATATCTTCTCTATAAATGGTATAAGTAATTTTCTATCATTAATTTTATTTATTAATATAAATAAATATAAAGTAACAATATGTGATATTTATATCATTACTAAAAGTTTTAAAATGATGAATCTACGATCAATGTCATTAGAAAATATATGAATAGTGAAAATTTATTAAGAAAACATAGCAATTATAATTGTTAATGTATAATTAACATAGAAATTATAATAAATGGTTAATAAAAGATTTTATAAAAATAATATATGGTATGATATATATAAATATTTTAATTTAATTAGTTTATATTAAACATAATTTTATTATATATTAGGTTTGATCATTTATGAAGGAATTCAAAAGTAATGGTAAGTGAATTTTATCATAGTTTTCCGTCCCTACGACATAAGTTATGCTACACACCTTTATTATTTCACAAGGTGTATATATAACCCACTTGATTTGTAATATAATTAATATATTTTTGCTGTGTTTTTTAATTATATTTTTTGTTATTCATTCCTAGTTATTATGATTCTATGATTACAAAGTTGTAATCATTTTATGTCATAATCATAGTGTGTATTCTGATTTTATATTTCTCACAGACCATATTTATTTAAAATCATTAATTTTATTCTCCTCTGATTAGTAATGATAGTTTAAATTACTATTTCCATTTTTAAACTCTTTTCTACTTAATAAAATTGAGTAAATAATTTTGAAAAAACTGTATATTTATATCCCACTTCAGTGAGAAGGTTTTTTTCATCGTAAATAATGTTAAAAATAAAAATTAAAATATGCTTTTTTTGTATTATCAAATCATTAAAATATATTTTAAAGAATTTTTTATTTTATATATAAATGGATAGAAAAGAATCTTCATGTCATTTTCTAAATCATTACATATTTTCATTTGTATAAAATTTGAAAGTGGTCATAATTCTAATGTGTGTGACAAGAATGAAAATTCTAGTAAATTTTAAAATTATTTTAAATATATCATCCTTTATATGTAACAATGTTATTTTAAAGAAAATATAGGTTCATATATATTTTTTATATTTAAGAAATTTTTTTGTAAATTGTATTGGAAATTTTCATAATGAAATATTATATATAAAAATAAAAATAATTTCGTCTAAGATGATGTATTTTAATGTTTCCTTTATATTACTAGGTATGTGATCATAGAATAAATTTGTTATTCTTTATAGGAATTGTTTGAGTTTATGAAAGAATAATGTTTATGAATCTTATTTCTCATCCAAAGTTTAAACTATGATTAAATTATTATAATCCACACTTATATTCTATAACATATGTAATGATGTAATGATGACACAATTCCAAAACCTAACTATTTTAAATATGTTGTTATATGATTTAATATTTATGAATTGTTTTTCTAATCATGGGTTATGATATGATGAATTCAATGTGATATTTTGTAACACATAATTTTGGGTTTCATTATTAGTTGGTTGGGACCTACATCTACCTCCAATGAGTAGGGTAAACATTTATATCTCTTGGGATAGACTAGACTATTCTGGGTAGTTAAGTTGGTTTATTATGGGACATTATCTTCTATGATGGTTTTTGAAGTGAAAATTGAATTCTGTTATTGTTTTGGTTGTGACCACAATCCACAATGATAGCATTTGACATCACGAATTATTAAAATGAAAATAAATTTCTATGCCTATTTGTTACAAAAAATCTATGGATTATTCCCTTGATATGAAATCTTAGATCTTGTTCTTTGATTTCCTAATGAATCATGTCTTATGAACATATAATGTATATTCAATGACTGAAGATTATGACCATTGATAGGGAGTTTATGATTTAATAATGCTACTCTCTTGTTCTCAAACCCTTGTGTTCCTGATATACTTATGTATCACCCTTTTTATACCTATAGGGTGAATCTGAGCTCGCCCTTTTTTATATTTAAATTAACTCTTTTGTAAAAAAAATTATATAATATTTCAATGGATCATTTGAGTTATGAATATCATTATTGGATACAATGTATCTAACATATGAACTATATGTTTGTGATTCCATGTTTCCAAAGTCACTAATATATTATAGTCGTCATGTGTGTAATTGTCTAATAAAGTCGATATTCATAAATATGGTATAATAACTATTTATGTTAAGAAAATTTCTCCATATTTTATATCAGGGGATAGGATTAGATATTCCTTGGAAACATGGATGATAAAACCATAGTTATATCCATATATACATGTCTAATGATAGGTCTTAGTATAAATCAATGTATGGGAAAATGTTTTAGAATTTTGGTTAATTATAGATCATATAGCTTATTAGAAATTAAATCCCTTTGTTGATACTACATGTAGTTTTGGATATAGAAAATATGTTTCTAGGCATAATAGCACTGAAAATAGAGAATGAAGTTGGACTTGATCATCACTTGGCACAAGAAAATTGGCATTTCTCCATACATGGTTTGATATTCTTGGGGATATGCTATGGAAATTCAAAATCTATTTATAAACCATCATGAAGGATTAAAATATATAATTACCAAGAATGATCTAGGATAAGTTTAAGGATTAATATGTTAAATAAGGATTAATGATTTAGACATTATATGTGGTATTTTCAATGATTACGTGCTTCCCAATCATTATTATTTATCATACACTTTTTGTTATTGGTTTGTGCAGTGGATGGAAGCCAATGTAACCATTATAATGATTATTGTGATAGAAAATGCATTAATTTTCATCCTGATAAGCCAAACACCGTGGGATATAGAATGAAGAATATAATTTCTTTTCTCACATAATATTATCAATATGTGAATCATGCAACAACTCTAGACAAAATAATGATGGGAAAATATTATATTGATTGTGTCATGAATACATTTCTACATTCTTTTGTTGGAACATTTATGATTCTAGTTGTCGAAAAAAAGGATCAAAACCCCCAAATAGAAATTTTCTATTCCTTGGTGTAAAAAATATTAAAAATTCGTTTTATATCCTTATCACATGGAAGGTAAATTTGATCAATTGATGGATATTATTACAATTTTGAGATAATATGATGAAATTGGATCCCTTGATTTAGAGAAGTTCAAGAATATATTTTTCATAGATTACATTCCACATATCCTCCATACGATGATGGAGAATGATTTACATTATATAATGTAAAATAATAAGGAATATTTTCGGCCATATATGGAAAATTATAGATGACTTGTGAGAGACAGTACTATTAAATATTTTAACATGTATGTAAGGTTGATATATTCATTAGTGTCATAAAATAATGTATTTAAATGATATTATATATATAAAAATATATTATATTTGAATATATTGTTATATGCTCTATAAATGTTGAAATGTTGATTGAATTTACAAATAAAGAAATTGTTTTTAAAATAATATATATATGAATTTGAAAACAAAGAATAAAAATCATGGCGAGAAGAAGTAGATATTGCCTTTATGGAAAATTTGTTGGAAACATCATTGAGAAAGTTCCATTAGTAGACTAGAATATTATTAACTATTGAATAGAAGGTCATCATGAAATTTATTTCTAGAGAAATAGGAAATAAGTAAGATAATAATGTGAATGTAAAAAATGTTTCTAAAAATTCAACACACACACTCTAGGGATTCACATGAAATGATAATGGGAATATGTTAAACAGTGAAGAAATATGAATATTAAAAATAATGATGATTGATTTCAGAAACCTAATATATAGAGTTAGAATGGGAAATCTCATTTATCACTATTTTTTAGAATGTGTGTGATAATGACATGGTGAATGTTATACTTATCATCCACTTTTGAAAATATAATGTCTTAATTGAATTTGGATATACCCATTATTTCAAATAAATATAATTTTATCATGGAATCAATATGCCACCCAAATTATTATATGATCAATTAGTATTGAAAAAACATAATAGTGTGATAAAATAATCTCATGTATATGATTCTTATCCCATTTATGTTTGTTCAAATTGACTTCCTCCAAATCACTTTATTCTTCCAGTAGTAATATTTGCCATTATCTTATGGATCAGTTGGATTTGAATACATAAAGACCAAATCAATATTCATTAAAGGAATTTCTTCTATTACGTTCAAAACCAAACAATGATAATCATACAATATGATAATATATATAAAAAACATTTCCAATCACATCCATTTTATGGGAGTTAATTCATATTCAGAAGGGGATTTTATCATAGATGGATAGGGAGGAACTCAGAATCAAATATATAAAAATAGTGTCGGAATTTCATTGTATATTAAAAGAAAATTTTATAATACTTCCCCAATTTGTATTATTCAGATATCAAAAGAACTCATACAGAGATTCATAAAACATTCAATGACTCCCTTTGGATTGGAAATTCTAGAGTGTTAGGAATTGAATAATAATATCCATGAAACCCATGTTGAGGGATTTATTCAAAAAACTGCATTACCATCGGTTGCAGATATTATTTTTGTTGACAAATAATAGGGATCAATGAGATTCATAGTATATTATTTCTAGGTAAACAAGATCTAAATCAAGAATAATTATTTTATGAAACATATTGTTTAATTTTTCTATCAACTGCGTGAAAATATTATTATCCTAGGATTGAAAAAGTTTCTAGATATCATCCATGGAGGACCGAGAATGAGGATTTACCCAGGATGCAGTTTCGAAAAAGGTATGCACTCGATCAAAATGTAGTGTTTCAATTTAGGGTTAAAATTTATCCCACTATCTCCATGGATTTAATTAATATTGTATTTACCATATATCTTGATCGTATTGTGGGAGTCCTTATATATGATATTATTATCCACAAAAAAGTGTATGGAATAGATATAATACAACTTTTGAAATTTACTGAATACAGAAACGAATAATAAATTATATTAAATATTTATAAGTTTAACATTTTTATAGTAAATGATACATTTCAAAGAAATATAATATCAAGAGATAGTACGCGAGTAGATCCTTAAAAGAAAGAGTCTATTGAATTTTTTCCTAGACCAACCATGGTGACAGAAATCTATAGTTTTCTTTCTTTAGATAGATATTATCAATTTTATGGATAATTTCATATGAATATCTACTTTAATCACTACGATAACCTGGAAGGGGGAAAGTATGATCTAGATAGTTGAATGTGAGGAAATATTCTAGGAACTGATGATAATATTGTTCAGTGAAACATTGATTACATTCCCTTATAACAGAGAAGGGGTCAGAGACTATTGTGATGCAACAAAGAAATTATTGGTATATGTTATTATAGATAATCCTGTGGTAATATATTACATTTCACGAAAATTGAATATTCATTTAAAAAATTATTCATCCCACTATATGGATTAACTTGCAGAAATGTTTTTAATGATGATAAAAAGATAATATCATTATGGAGAAAATATTTATACAGATACTACCAATAATATTTTAAAGAATATATTATCACATAATTAGTTTAATATTCCTAAAAAGAGTTGGGTAGAGATTTTTTATGATTATGAATCCTCAATAACATACCACCATGTTAAAATGAACAAGGACGATGATACTTTGAATATGAAAGATCAATCTATCTCATCCTTGATGAGTATTGACATAGATATAATATTTTGGATTGGAAAAGGGTGAATCAATAAATCATAAAAAGAAGAAGAAAAGAATATATTAAAAAGATTAATGTTCAACCATCAATCAATGTGAAGAATAATTGTGTACCAAAGTAAAATTTAGAGCTTCATAGAATCATTATAAACATCCAAATGTTTTTCCTTGATAACTTAGAAATGATAAGGTATAACAACATTCCATGTATCCTATCTGTATATGATTTAAGAAATTACTTGTAATACGATGATCATAGTTCATAATTATCTATTCATTTTGTATGTATGATGATGTATAGATATTTTATATGGTAATTATTGTGGGATGGCATTGTGATAGATATCCCAAAGTATTTATCGTGGTGATTGGTATATGGGTATGTTCTGTCTGAATGAAAATAATATAAGGTGTTGTTACCACCATTACCCATACTATAATTTAAATGGGAAAACATCACCATGTTTTTTGTCCGTGGACTCCAAAAAAAGACATATTGGAATAATTCTATATGTGTTTTATTTTATCTCCTTACTAAGTTAGCACACTTCAACGCTATCATAGTGGACTTCTCTGTAGATCGACACACCATGACATATATAATAGAAGTATATAGTTTCACTACATACCACATCCCACTATATCTTATCAGAATATGAGGACTACCACAATGTTATGGTCATATCATCCACAAGATCCAAATATATATCTATGTTTCAAATTTTTTTATCATACTCAGATAGATGGTTCATCTATGAGAATAACTCAACCCATACAGTATATGTTGAGATCTCTTTCATTGTAATTAATACTTGTTGGGATCAAAACCTTCCAAAAGATGAATTTTCATAAAATGATAGCATTTACTCAAGAATTAATATAAATCCTGATGAATGCCTCTATGAAAGAAATATTCTTCTTTAATATATTTGAATAATATTAGAGAAAAAAATGCTTTATAGAAATGATATAGCTGATCAAATGGAAAATAAATTTAGATACATTCCATTAATCCTCATGGAATGTCAGAACCCGACAAAAAAATTCTTATTCTAATTATTTTAATTATTTCTCTCCACCAATTTGCATTCGAGCCAGTCTGGGTTTAATATTATTAATTTATTATTCTAATTATTTTAATTATTTCTCTCCATTTGAAATGATTATAGAATGGTGTTCTCTACCATGAATCCACTTTCTGGTAACCATTTTAGGGTTCCCATCCTAGGCAGTTGTAATGCCTCAACACTAAATTACCAAAGTCGGTGCATTATTTTAATTAATTTGCATGATGATAAGGAATCATGTCCCAAATGACCGATCAGTTTAGCAACCTCCAAAAAGCGATTACAATCATGAACATTACATTAAACATTCGAACATAAAACAAAAATATCCCCTGAGAATGCCATGGTTCGTTTAGCTTATTCTTGTATCTCAAACATAAAACAAATCTTGGGATCCTAGGAAAATGAAACATAAGAAAGGGGTGGCCTCAGATGATCAATAAGGGTAAATAATTTAGCGGAAGCTATAATCTTTTAAGGCAAGATGTGTAATAAAAACAATAGCCTTTTAAAAATAAACTTGAACATAATATGGAAAACATAAATCAAAAAACACCATATAAACATGCACATGTATATTATACTAGTCGAATAATCACATGTAATAACAAAATTTATAATGAGGGAATGTATAAAACCAGAAATTAATTTATGTGTTAAGGCTTCATGCCATGACGTAGGGGAAAACTGTAATTGGACCCCAACCTGAAGTGCCTCTGTAACTGTACTCCAACATGAAGAGCCTTTGTAATCGGACTCCAACTCAGAGAGCCTCCGTAAGAAGAATCCAACCCAGAGAGTCTATTTTAACTGAACCCTAACATTGATGGCTTACTTTTACCAGTCCCTAACCCGGAACATACATGTCCAATAAATTCATTTTAAGAAAATGTTAAAATATTACATAAACATTCATATTGAAACTTGCATACAAAATGTCAATACATTAATGATAAACTATGAATGGCATAATAATCACTCATCCACGGTCAAATTTATCACAAAAACTTAAATAAAAAATGTGAAATTTGTCTCATAATAAATCAACTTCAAACAAGTGTAAAATTTATTAAAGGATGACGACATAGATGAAATCACAACTATTTGAGAGAAATATCACATTCTATTTTGAAATCATTTAAGAGTCACATAATTATAAAGAAAAAGTTTATTTTGAAAATATTCATATAATATTGTATGGAATGGCTTGGTGTATGTGTATCCCTATGAAATTTAATTTACTAACATTGAGGTTCCAGAACCATGCTTAACCAATGAACAATAATATCAAGAGGCTCGGCATCCGCATGGATTATTGCTTCCAAAGTTACGTAGATAAGCACTAAGAGAGTATATCCCATTTATTCTTTGAGGGGGACATGGAACACTACATATGGGGTGTATTCGGTGAACTTGCAGGAGCCTCCCCCAATGCATTGAGCTTATAATCCATTATGGAGTGCTAGTTTCAGGGGGCGGGCAGTTCCAGTAAGAAAAAAAGGGAGAGATCCATCATTTTCCATGCTGGCTATTGGTGTGTATGTAAAACGAGGAACTGAGCTAGGTTTGAGGGGATTGCTTCTATGGGTAGATCCATTACCACTAGAGTATGATGTATCATGATAGATTTATGTGGAACTGATGATGACTAGAAGCATACCCCATCCCTTTGCAGAATTTCTGTGTATAAAATTTTATCTTAGATGTCAGCCACTATGAAATCCGGGCACAGGGTTCAGTGGTGTCATCCTGAAGTTGGGTTCAAATTGAATATCGACGGTTCATTCATGCTGCGTGAGATGTGTGGTGGCGGCATGGTATGCAAACCTAGGGGTAGTGTGGGATTGGCCTTTTTGGTGCATTAAGGTTACGGAAATTCTATGCAGGTGGAGGCAAAAGTGGTTCTCATAGGTATAACTATTTATAGACAGTGAGTTCTTGACATCTTCCATGTTGAGACTGATTCTATGGTTATTCATGATTCCATTCATGGTAAAGGTATCATCCGTTGTTCTATTTCATACACTAATAAGAAATGAAATGCTCTCTTGGATAGTATCACCAGAATCACCCACACGTGTAGAGAGGGAAACAAGGTGGCGGACCACTTGGACTCTATGGAAACCACTGGTTGCATGGTCAGTTGTCTAACTCGCATCTCTCACTTTAAACCTAAGGGGGTAAACTTGATTCTGGGTGATGCCCTTCATCTTCATTACATTAGGTCTCTCTAGAAACTGCCCATCTATTTATCTGTCAATTCATCTAAATAAAAATGGTAGCATTGGATGGAAGATTGTAAGAGATGATTTGATGATGTTTTAATGGCGGAAAACACCACACCCACCATATAAGTTAAAAAGACATTCTTACCATAATTTTATCAAAAAGGTTATAAAGTACCTAGTTTCGAAAACGACAGAAAGATTATTTTCAAAAATATATATGTTCAAATAAGGGTATAAATGACTTTAACCCATTTTCAATTATATATTAAATTTTTTTTGAAATATATTTTAAGAATCATAGATGTAGATAATAAAGAGGTCTTAGAAGATAATTATGTATAAACAACCTCTCAGAATGAAGATATTATAGAATTACCCCTTAACTTGATCTTTTCCTTGGTTTAAGGTTGGTTTACCTCTTGTATAATGTTGAAATAATTTTTATTAAATTATACATGAACGATATACATTAATATGATATCATATATGATATTCAAATATTGCTTTGTTAATGATATTTCCGTAGTATCATCTTCTCTAGTGTTAACTGGTTCATTTTGATTTATATGCTTTGATATGTAAATAATGTTTGTTGTGGAAATGACGTATCTTACTCATATTCAGAATGATATTAAGTCTTTAAAAATTATTTTTATTCATAAAATTAAAATTATTCTTGAATTGATACGATGGGGAATTAATCTCATCGTGTTCGTGGGGACAGTAATCCATACGTACGCATGAGTGACAATATCATTATTTCGATATAAAATTAGATATAATTGGATATTATAGCATATATAAAGAATCATTATCATGTTATATTATTTATTTACATCAATTATAAATCATTATTAAAACCATACAATTGATATTGTAATTAATAACAACTGCACCACGACGTAGAGACGGTAAGTTATACGTACACACGTATGGGGAAATGTTATTCAAAGGATAGAAAGAAAAATTTATATGGTTGTACCATATTTATAATAACATCACATTATATAGAAGATGCTGGATTTATTATTTTATAATGTAAAAAAAATATGAAGTGGAAGAAGAAAAAAACATGAAGGAGGTGATGAAATATATAACTCTTCTTCGTGTTCTTCCTTTTCATTTGATCAAAAGGCCTCCATAGGATGGATATATGACTATAGAAAATCCTCTAGGATGAAGGGAGGATAGTTGAGAGAGAAATTGGAGGTATGGGTTGGCTGGGAAAAATGTCTTTAATGGAGTGAATTTGAGATAATGGGGACTAACCTTTTATAAGAGGTGTGAGGGGCACCTTAGGAAAAGATTGAAATATTATTTTATAATAAAATTATTTTCTATTTATAATAGCTCGAAAATGTTTTATTTTGAGGATAAGGTGGGTATGGTTTGCAAAACACTCATATAATATGTTTTAGACAGGTTTGGGTCACTATATTAACCTTTTCTTCTAGATTTAACTCTTAGTTAATCTGTTTGACATTTACCCTGTATCTTTGTAGTTTAATATTATATGGTTAATAAACATACTATAAACATCCAATATAACATCAAGTGGTTGATTAATAACAAATATAATATTATTTATGACATTTTAGAACTATTGATTTTTAAAAATAGAATGTCAATTAATAATATATTATTTGTTTTAAATCCCCTTTAATGTCAATTTTGACACTCTTTTCTATTCTATTTTTCTAATATTCTTAACAGCATTATTAAATTGTAAAAAATTAATTTAATCCTTCCTAACATGTCATATTGTTCTATAAAATTATTTTCTGGCATTAAAACATTCAATTTATATTTATTTTAACATATAAAATTCCATTTATTTGATTCTTTCGTTAATAGGGAAAATATTGCATCATCATTTTGTCATAAAAAATTTAATTATTTAATTCCTAATAATTATAAATAACATACCATTATTTAGGACATATTTTTATCTTTCTAATGAATATTTATAATCAAAGAGATAACATATATAACCTTGTGTGAAAATTGTTTCACTAAAAGAGATATGCTTATGTCATTTTTGTATTTACATTAACTTAATTAATATAAAGTGTCATTATCACATACAAGTGGCTCGATGGGGTCCCATAATCGACCCAAGGAATCTGATGATCAAACATGTATCCATAAATTGGTTTTGAACACATGTTAGGGTAATTTAAAATTATTATAATATTATTTGTTTACCCTCATTAACCTGATTTACCCTTTAACCATGTTAAATAAAATATTTACCGAAATAATTATTCAAAATGACTAAAAATAAAAGATACCTATTTAAAATTTTTTTAATTCTTGATTAAAAATAAGGAATCCATTTTTATTAATTCAAAACCTAGAAGTAGGAGAAATTAATTTAAAAGTAATTGTCATTATCAAAACAAAAAACAGTGTTTTGAAGAAATAATAACTTTCAAATGATTGACACTTACTTATATCAAATTTAAATGTGAAAGTACATCTAATGAACAACATTAAATTAAATTGTAAAAATTTAATCAAATTATACTTAAAACCCACTCAATTATATAATTTATCACTATAAATATTTTGATTAAAAATGTTTTTTCATTTAAAATTTAGTATTTTTCACTATTCACCCAAATATGAAAGTTATCAGAAAAACACAAAACATTTATTGTAAATAAATTATTATGGACCTATTCTAAAGAAGATGGTTATTTTTTCAATTTGAATATAATAAAGTTTCAAATATTGGATTTAATGAGGGTTCACCATTAAAAGGAGGTAAAATTGTGTTTTTTGAAAAATACATCCATTTTTTGAAAAAAAAAATGAATTTGTTCTTACATTATATCTAAGAAACACACAGTATGGATTCTAAAATTATAAGGATTATATAAAGTTTAAAATACCATTTATACAATTTATTACCTCTTTTCAATGACTAGTTTGGTTCATCGTGGTGCTATTGAACTCAGTGTTGCGTGTAGTTCATGTTATTGAATTACATTGATGAAATAACGTACTTTGAAATCATGGGGTATTACATTCATCTCTCCTTCAATAAATTTCATCATAGAAATTTGAAATTGTTCTTCTAAAATAAAATGTTAAAAATATAAAATACCTTTTTTGGAAAACCCACATTAGAAATTGAGTTAATAAAACTTAGTCTTAATAAGATGAAATGAGAAATGAAAAGGTCACAACAAAACTATGATCTAAATTAGAAGAAAATTGGTGGAAATTAGAGACACATAATTAGAGGAAAACTGTAAATATTTATAGGAAATGATTGAGGTCATCAATCCCAAACAATTGTAAAATTGGGTGCCTCAAATCCATCGATATAGGATGATTTAAAATACCATCGGTTCAAAAAACATATGGAATTAGGATAACAAATTTCTATATTAAGATCCATTCCCTAAATTTGAAGATTTAATTTACCAATAAAATAGGAGGGGAAAATTATATATATATATATATACATTATAAGTAGAGGTTCATTCTTCAACAAATTCATACCAGAATCCCATATTTCACTCCAAAAGATTTCAAAAAAAAATTCTATTCATCCTAATAATATAGGGTTCCAAAAATAATGAATTATAAATCACCTATCAGACCCTTTAATAAAAGAAACTACATTTTAAAATCGAAGGACTTCACATAGTATAGTGGTAGGCAATAAATCTCAATCGCACGACGGTTGTGGGTTCAATTCCCCCACCTTTGTCTGATACAACGGGTTCTCACACTATCTGTGTCTTGTCCTTTTTATAACAATCCAAAAATAAACATAACAATAGTATCAAATTTCAAACATAATACATTTCAACCATTAATCTTATGCAAAATACTTCTATCCAAACACACAGTTCAAAATTTATATAAAATTTTTACAAAATGAAGATCATTATTTCCACGTAATAACATGTGAACACCTTCATCGTGTATTATTTCAAAACATGGTAACAACATGAGTTACCATAAAACCTTATTGATTACATTCATGATCTCTTATCTTTGATTTAGTAATTAATATATTTCTTATATACTAAAATTTAGAATATTCCATGAATGTTTAAATAAACAAACTATTAATCAGTACCATGGAATCCAGGAATATCTAATATAATTTATCCAAATCAACAATCTATTATTCCTAAATCACTACTTAATTATTAGGACCATATTAAGTATTAACATTCCTTCAAGCATGTATTTTTTAAAATAGTGGAGCTTACTATTATGTCACTTTTCATAGAACCATATAATCTAAAATGCTCAACAAAATAGTACTGCAGTACAATCCTTATTTATCCCCATAATTAATATATGAAATATATTGTTGATACAACACTCAAATGAAATAATTCTATAATAACAACATAATAACACTAGTCATTCCTCTCCATATGATGTAGTATCATAACATGATTATTATCCTATAGCATCATTTTAATTGTAATATAATGATAGGGACGTTGTTTCACATAGTGTCCCTATTCCTTACAGATGATGCATTTTACATTTGAAACCTTCTTCTTACCCTTCCAATCACGTACTCAGTGCCTTTTTCTCCACACTTATAACAAACTCCCATTACATTATTGCATTTACCAAGGTGATTATTTGTAAATTTATCACATATGGGAAAATCATTCTTTCCCCTCTTCCATTTATCCATCATTCTCTCTACCATCCATTTCTTCTCTTGCTTCTATTCAAAGCTATAGGACTCATATAATTCATTACTTATCTTATTAACACATGATATTATTTCATCATATATTGAGAATAAAAGGGAGACTATTTCACTTATAAATGTTAAATTAATAACATGAATGATATGATCCTTCATACACTTTGGATCATACATATTGCTGAAGTTCTGATTCCTTTTATTGGGCTCTATAATACACTAGGTCAATTTATGAATCACAATGAATAATTCAAAACTTCTAAAATACCTAATGTAAATAGAACAGTTTATGGATATAATCCTTAATCATAAAAATATTTTCTTTGAGGAGGTATATACTCACAAATCCCTCATTATTATTTTTAAAGAAAATGAGAATTATCCTCAGAATATCCCCCGGTAGGGTTATAACCAAGAGTGAAAAAAGGGCCGTTGTCGTGCACCAGTTCCCGTTCGAGTCTAGATCAAAGCAGTGTTTTTGGGTTTTACACCTAGGTACATCTGTGCCAGAGCTGCCTCTACCTGCTCGTATCCATACAAGGGATTTATTTTCCTGGAAAACTCAAAAAATATCTACATTACCAAAATTTTATGAAGTTCTTCTATACAAATATTCAAAGTCTATCTTATGGTAATGTGCTCTAATCAGAGTTTATCGAAATCTAGTTTCCAAGGTTATTTATAATCTTCCTCTGATACAAACATTAAAAATTCAACTCTAGATTCCCAGAGTCGGTGCATTATATTAATAAATTTGAATGATTACAAGGAATCAAGTCCCGAAAGGCCGATTAGTTTAACAGCCTTGAAAAAGATATTACATACATGAACATTACATTACACATTCCAAAATACAATAAAAAATAATCCTTTGATAATTCCATTATCCTTTATAGCTTAACCTTACATCTCAAACATAAAACACTTCTTGGGATCCTAGGAAAATAAAACATTAGAAATGGGTGAGATCATATGCTCAGTAAGGGTAAATAATTTTGCAGAAGCTATAAAAATTTATGATAGATGTGTAATAAAAACAATAGCATTATGAACATTAACTTAAACATAATATGGAAAAAATCAAACCATACAATATAAACATTTACATGGATATTCTAATAGTACAATAATCACATGTAATAACTAATTTAATAATGAGGGAATGTATATTACCAAACATTAATTTCTATGTCAAAGACTTATTCCATGACCTAGGGGCTAATTGTAACCGGACCAAAACCCGGAGAGCCTATGTAACCGGACTACAAATCGTAGAGCCACTGTAATTGGACTCCATCCCAGAGAGCCTCTGTAACCGAACTCCAACCCGGAGAGTCTGTGGTAACCATACCCCACCCAAAGGGCATACATTTACCGGTCCCCAACCCAGAACATAATAGTCAAATAAATTCATCTTAAGAAAAGGTTTAAATATAACAGAAACATTTGTATTAAAACTATATAAGAAATGTTAATACATTAACCAAACACCATGAATGGAATAAAAATAAATCATCCATAGTAAAACATATCACAAAACCATAAATAAAATATGAGATATTGGTATCATAATAAATCAACTTCAATCAAGTTTAATATTTATCAAAGGATGTTGACATAGATGAAATAAAAACTATTTGAGAGAAATATTTCATTCTATTTTGAAATCATTTAATCGTCACATAAATATAAAGAAATCATTTATTTTGAAAATATTCATATAATCTTGTAAGGGTATATTTTATGATGTTATAATGTTAGAAAACAGCCGCATCCGCCATATACATTAAAAAAGAAATTCTTACTATAATTTTTTTGAAAAGTTTATAATGTACCATGTTTGTAAAATGATGGAATGATTCCGTTCAAAAAAAGAAATCCATGTAATGGAAAATAATGGAATGATTCCCCATTGTAATTCGTACATACGCACGAGCGACAATATCATTTTATTTGATTTTAAAATAACATATAATTGGATGGTATATCATATATAAACAATCATTATCGTTTTATATTTATTATTTACATCAATTATACATCATTATGATCTTATAATGGAATATGATGGAAAGATTCCACATCGTAATTCGTACATACTCACGAGCGACAATATCATTCTTTTGATACTAAAATAACATATAATCGAAGGGTATATCATATATAAACAATCATTATCATTTTATATTTATTATTTACATCAATTATACATCATTATTATACCCATACAAATGATAATGTGTTTAATAAAAACTACACCATGATGTGGAGATGGTAAGCCTTACGTATGCACATATGGTGACATGTCATTCAAAGGATGGATATAATAATAAATATGGTTGTACCATACTTATACTAACATCACAGTTTATAGAAGATATTAAAGTTATTGTTTTATAATGGAAACAACAATGAATGAAGAATTGGAGGAAGAAGAAAAACATATATGAGGTGATGAAATATTTACCTCTTCTTTAGGTTCATACATTTGATTTGATCAAGTGGGCTCCATAGGATGGCTTTCTAACTAAATGAAGGCCTCTAGGATTATGGGAGGATAGTTTAAAGGATATTTGGTCCATGTTTGGCCGATCCAAATGGCTTTTATGGTTTGAATTTGAGAGAAGGGGGAAATCACTTTTATAAGAGGGGTGAGGGGAACCTCAGGAAAAGATTTAAATATTATTTTAAAATAAAATCATATTCGGTTTTTAATGGCTCAAAATTGATTTATTTCGAGGATAATGTGGGGATGGGTCGCAAAACGCTCAACCCATAGGTTTTAGATAGGTATGGGTCACTATATTAACCTTATCATCTAAATTTAACTATTAGGTAACTAGTTTGACATTTACCAAGTCTCTTTGTATTTTTATATTATATGGTTAATACGATTACTATAAACATCCATGTAAAACTAAATAGGATAATTAATAAATTATATAATATTATTTAAGACCTTTGGATGAACCTTATATTTTTAGGAATAGAATATCAATTAATAATAAAATATTTGTTTTAAAAACTCTTTTATATCAATTTCGACAATTTTTTATATTTTGTTTTTTTTAATTCTTAACATCATTATTACATTGAAAAAAATTACTTTAATCAATAATAACAAGTCAAATTAACTTATAAAATTCTTTGATGGAATCAAAACATTCAAATTAAATTTATTTTATCATCTATAATACTATTTATTAAATTCATTCATTAATAATTAAAATACTACACCATCATTGTGTCATAAATAAATTAAATTATACAATGTCAAAAAATTATAAATAAAATATGATTATGTGGGAAATGATTTTATATTTCTAATTAATATTTATAGTTTAATAGATAACATATAAAACCCTATGTAAAGATTGTTTTACTAAAATATATATGATTATATCATTTTTGTATTTACTTTATCTTAATTAATATACAGTTTCATTATAATTAAAAAGTGGCTCCATGGGGTCCCAAAATCATCCCAAGAATGAACATGGTCGGACATGTATCATACATTAGGGTTATAAATAGATTATGGTAATTTAATATTTTTATAACATTATTTTTTACCCTTATTTAACAGATTTACAATTTAACTATGGTAAATAAAATTTTTAGCGAAGTAATTGTTTAAAATTTTAAAAATAAGGGTTACCTATTTAAAAAATTTGGACCTTCTAATTCTAAATATGGAATTCATTTTTCTAAATTCACAACACAGAAGTGACAGATAATAATTTAAAATTAATTCCCATTGTCAAAACAAAAAAGAATATTTTAAAGAAATAATAACTATAAAACGATTAACACCTGCTTATGTAAAGTTGAAATATGAAATTACATCCAATTAAGAAAACTGTATTAAATAGTAAATATAAAATCTAATTATACTTAAAAGAGTCAACATTTTAATTTATCACTATAAAATTATTTTGATTTAAAAAGTTGTTTTCAGTTAAAATTTAGTATTTTTCACTATTCACCGAATTATGAATGTTATTAGAAAAACACCAATAATTTATTGAAACTAAATTCTTATGTCCTAATTCTATAGAAGATGTTTATTCTAGAGAATTAAAATATAAAAGATTCAAATATTGGATTTAAAGGGGGTTCAACATTAAAAATTCTGTAAAATTACATTTTTTGAGAAAATACATCCTTTATTTAAAAAAATGATTTTTTTTCTTAAATTGTGTATATGAAACTCACAATATGGATTATAAAATTATAATGATTATATAAATTTCAAATTTTAGTTAATACTATTCATAACCGCATTTGAATGGATAGTTTGGTAAGTCGTTGTGCCCCTGAACTCGGCGTTGTGTGTAATGCATGTTATTGAATTATTTTGAAGAAATAATGTACTATGAAATTTTGGGGTGTTACAGTAGTGGCCAGTGAGTGGTCCATGTTCTGTATGGTAAAATATGTGAAAATAGGATGGGATACCTATGTTCAAAAATAAAATAATATTAATTTTAAAATAAATACGAAAAAAATAAAATTTTATGAAATTGGTTAAATTGTTATAATAATTAATAATAACATAATTATTGTTAATATTATTATTATTAAGATATGATTTTGATTTATTTTCCGTTTTTATTATTTTTCTTTTTCTTTATATTTATTTTCTTTATATTTCTTTTTTCATTGTTCATATCTTTTATTTGACCCTTTCTCTATGCATCTCACTACTCTGCACCCCCTTATCATTCAGTGTGTAATGGACCCAAACCTACCCCAGATTCCTCTCCGGATCAATGATACACAATCATTTAATCACATAATATCTCTTAAACTATGAGGAATGTCCATGTCCCTACACATTCTTATTTAATTATGCGGATTTAGGTATCCCCATATTTTATAATGGATTAGGCCGAACATAGGGTTTGATGTGTAATCCCATTTTCTGTTTTATTATGGTTTCAAGATGCATAAATGGTTCCCCATGACCTATTATTGTTAATTTCATCAATTGTTGTAGAAGTCGAGGTGGTTCGTGTTGATTTAGTTCTACAACACCTTCCAATTTAAGTTATTATTATTCTTTCATTGGTTTTCATATTCCAATTTAGGTTATTATGGTGTTTTTGAGAACCTAGTATTTTTTTAGGGTTTCTAACCATCCCACCACGATTTTGTGATTCAAGGTTGTTTGACTGATTTTTAGACTATATTTGATGCAACAGACACATAGGTAAATTCCCATAATTTTTGTGAAATGTTTTCCTTAAATAAATGGGAATATTACAAGTCTGTGAAAACTGACCACATGTGATTTTGACGCCCAGTGTGCCTGAAATCAATTTCTGAAGTTTTTTTCACAAAATTAAGCGAAAGTACGAGCATAATTTTATAACTTTTGAATTAGTTCTCAGAATTTAAATCTAAAGGCACCGTTGAACTCATAGAGCCGATATTCGCTTAAGAAAACTTTCACCTCAATGATAGTTAGTTGATAATACAAGATAGTTTTTGGGTTTTTAGGGAATGGTTTTAAAAAATAAAGTGTGTGGATTTAATTTTATTTTTTGGTTAAAATCTCCACATGTAAGTTGGAGGTGGGACCACCACACCTTAACATCCCATGGGAGGTCATGGTGGTGGGGAGCTCCCGAACCTATCCTTCTCTTCATGTTTAATAGGATGGGGACCACGTGAGGTTAAACCTCTTGAATTCCACATTACGTAGGGAGAAACCTTTTGAGCTCCCCACTTAATGAATCCACCACCGCTCCATGTTAACGGAGCCAATACACAAGCTATAATTTTGTGCCAACCTCTTGAATTAATTAATTGGAGCTAATCTAATTAATTAACTCATTGGAATTTTGTGCGAACAACTAAATAATAGATAAATCTATTATTTTGTCTGGTTCACTTTAATTTTTTGGTGGAACATGGGAGAGGAGAGAGCTTGGGAGAAATATACCAATGAAGAACAAGATCCACCGAAGAAGAATGCTCCAAGTGACGAAGAATGTCTTCCTCGACCTCAACATAGACTTCATTCCTTGGAACCCCCTTTGATGTAGGTTGTGTTCGTCTACAATGCATCGACGTCCGCCATCTCGTGAAACGTCGACGACCAACGAACAAAGGTATAGATGTGGAAACGTTGATTCTTCCTTCTATTATTGTTTCTCTTGACCCACTTTTTACCAATCTAACACGGATGGACCGGGCCAAACGAACAAGACCAGTGCCCTCCTCCGTTCTTGTGAATGTTTGGTGTGTTATTAGCACTCATCATGGGTGATAAAAATGGATTATTTCAAGACTTTTTTGTGACACAACAATCACAAATTAAAGACCCAACAACCCAACAACCTAGATGAGGTGCGACGACGAAAGCGGGCGAAGAATCAGACCAGAATGGGAAGGGTCGTTCCTCAACCGGTCTTATAGCGGGTGAATCAAGTCATGTTTTCGAAGCCGATTGGAGGCTTGAAAACACCAGAGATGACTATGAGACATTGATGAGACCTACTGTCTGATGTTTCATGATGAATGGACTGTCAGAACAAAGAACAGACTTCACGAGAGGTGCGCTAGCCAGAGGCGCCGTTTCTTGAAAATTCGTGAATACACAACGTGTACTTCTGAAGAACACGCCATGTAGTAAGGGAATTCTGCAGCTTATGTTTCAGACATTAGACAAGTAACAAACAATGTGTGACCCTGGTCACACAGTGTGTAATCTCTATGTAGAATAGAAAAGGTGGCTTCGCGAGACATGGCATGTATTCTTGGAAATACACAGACATGGACAAAATTACATACCCAACAATCACGAGATGTACTCTCTATGTAAAATGGTAGAAGTAGCATTGTGAGACTCAGCATGTATCTTGGGGGTACATGGGCACGAGGTGGAGTACACGGGCATGTTCTCCACCCCACGTCCAGGCATGGCCAGTGGCACGTGCTACCCCATGTATCTGTTACACAGGTTGGAGAACACTAGTTGAGGCCATGTAAGGGCACATGACCAGCGTACACAAAACCAACCCTAGATGCTTGGAAATGATGTGTAACCATACCAAATTCCATGTAATTAATTTTCTAGATGATTAGTGTTACAACACTAGCCATTGCACACGGAATGTACCTGGTATATTTATACACATCGTGGAACCATAACACATGTAGTGTACTTACTTTTCTACACACCAGCCTTTCAACACGGGCTGTTGTACACAAGAAGTACCCGAGGTCTGAAGACACAGTGTGTGCCTTATTCAAACACACTATATTTTTTGGAAAATGTCATGGCCATCTCATCCCTACGCCTTGGAAACGTATTTCTTGGATTTTTCTCTTATGACATGGCAGACCTTTGAGACATTTGGCTTGAGAAGTGGACCCTCCCAGAATCAAACATGCTCTGTGCACAACCCTATAGTTGGCTGTGCTCTGACGACTATTCCAGGATCTTATGTGTGTTCGATAGAATTGAAAAATGTTCCTGGATCCTATGTAAGCTTGACAGCACCGACGACTATTCCTGGATCCTGTGTGGGTTCTCCAGCTTTGACTACTGTTGGTCGGAGTGGTTTACTCAAGAGGGGGGGTGAATTGAGTACCAATTAAAATTTCTGTATTTAAAAACCGTGTCTTAAAGACCCCCAAATAAAGTAATAAATTAAACTGTAGTGAATTTATATTAAAGTATAGGTTCTGTTAGATTCTCAAGGGATTGATTAATTCCCAGTTAATCAACACAAGAGTGTGTGATTATCTTTTGAAACTAACTTACTAATCTACACATAGCATAAACACTTGCTAGTTTAATTATCAAAGTAACTTTAAAAACAGTATTAGTTTTAAAGTGATTAACAGCGGAATAAAACTTTGAAAGAGATGGCACTGACACAACAGTGTAACCAAGAGGTTCAGTCTCAAGCCGAGACTTAATCCTCTCACAAGTTTATATATAAAAATGATCCACACCCTGGATCGGGGTTCAACAGTTTACAACTGTCCAGGTCCAAGACCTCTACCACTGTTCTTCGTGGGAAACAGTACAACAGCAATCAGCTGTCCAGGTCACACACGACCTCTACCACTGTTCTTCGTGGGAAAGAAAGAATGAAAGAGTTTGGTAAGGATTTACAAATCCTTCAGTTTGAGTACAGGAGACAGTGTATGTGTTAGATACAGCAGATAACACACACTGCTCGAAATAAATGATAATAAATCACAGAACAAGAGATGTATAGTTTTAGAGGAGGTTCTGGTGGTTTCAGTGTAGCTCTGGACTTCTTTTGATTCGACTAGAAGTGAGTCTGAGTCCTCTCCTCATTTCTGTTTTGAGAAACAGAGTGTCGTATGCTCCAGGTTCACAGGAAGTAGAAAAATAGTAGTTGACGTTCTTGTATGCAGAGAACACATCTCGAGTATGCTTGATTGTCTAGGAGCTTCTCTGTGTTCTTCTGTTTCTTGTGTTTTTGGTAAATTGGATGCACCGCACTTTTCTGGTTCGCTTCCTGTTGTTGTTTGTTTTTTTCTTCACACGTTCGTATATTTCTGGTATGTAGTCTTCTCGTATTTATCTCCCAACAGGGGACATAAAATATTTCTTTTCAGCAGGTACGAGGTACGGGTTCCTGACATCCGACAGCCTTTATCAGGTATTTAACAAATCATTAAAATGTACATGATATGACCGTTAGATAGATTAAATATAGGAAATAAGGAAATTCAAACAGTGAGTCGAGTGATCGGTAGGTAATCAGCATCGGTAGCTTGAACATCGGTAGCTTGAACATCGGTAGCTTGAACATCGGTAGCTCGAACATCGGTAGCTCAATGTCATTAGTTGCTTTGAATCTATCGGTGGCTCTTTGCGTCGGTTGGTACATGCTTGTATCAGTGACTGCTTATCGGTAGCTCCATGCATAGGTAGGTACATGCATCGGTAGCTGCATGTGTCGGTAGCTGTGTCTGTATCGGTAGCTTCGTCCATCGGTGACTCTTATTCCCTCAGTAGCTATTTATACTTACACCGGTAGTTTTCTGTAAGTCGGTAGCTTACATTTATAAGTACATCGGTAGCTCTGTGTTAAGTGTATCAGTGACTCTGCGTTAAGTGTATCGGTGACTCTGTCTGTCGGTAGACTAAGTCTATCGGTAGACTGGGTACCGGTAGCTCTTTATCAGTAGCTATAGGCAGATTACTTATCTGTTTTATGCAGAACACATCTGATTTGGTTAGAATCAATTTATAACTTGTGTGAACAAGGATAAATGAGGATTAACATATTTCAAAGACTATTCTAAAGATAATTATTGGTTTGATCATAGATTTGAAAGAATTAAAGTATAGATCAATGATACATAAAAATATCATAGAGAATGAAAGCATAATTGGGATTTTCAACACATATGAATACATGATTGAGATTATCAAAACAGGTGAGGTCAACAATCTCCCGCTTTTTGATAATCACAATTAATGATATGGTAATATGGGCATTTAACATAGTGAAAATATAAGAGTAAAGAGTATAATATGTAATTTCAATTTTCTCAGAGAAAACAACATCAGAGATAATAGAAATAGTATGATATGGACATAAGTTATCAAAGGTAACAATCATAAGGTACTATTTAGACATAAAGTATCAGAGGTATATAAATAAAAATGAAAAAGGGTAATGTGTCTCCCCTTAGGCCTTATTTTTCTACATTGAAAATATTTTTCATTCTCTCAGTGTGTTCTCCCCCTTATTCTCTCATAAAATGTTTCTCCCCTTCTTATTGTTCTCCCCCATTGTGATAATCAAAAAGTGGGAAGGCATATATATATATATATATATATGTAGGAGACAAAGAACACATGAGAAGGAAAAGGAGTTCTGTATTAGAGTAGTCAAAAAGTACAAAAACAGATTACACATGAATTCCTATCAAAAATCCTGGCCAGTGGATTAATCCTCATCTGCAACGTGAGATTTTCCTTTGGGATCAGAAGAAGGCTCGGGTGGTGAGGATTCAGGTGAGGGTTTTGGAATGCCAGAAAAGATCAAAGGAGGATGATCCACTGACATAGAGTCAGGCCTGCAGGTTGAAGATATTTGGGTGATCATTGGTGTGAGGCTTCGAATAGCTTGAGCAGGAGTCAGCTGGACTGAGGAAGCAGCTGAGGCAGAAGCAGGCAAAGCAGGATGGATGATGACTGGTCTGGCATCAACATGCAAGAAGGGCAGCAGCAGATTTCTAAAGTCCATAATAATTCCTCCTCCTCATTCCATAGCAGAGATGAAATCATCTTTGTTCTCCATGAATTTCTCTAAGGCACGAGTGAGTTCTCGTAGCTTGCCCACTTGTTCTCTGAAAGATTGAGTGACTGGTGGTAGCTTCATGTGTTCCAACATTAGCTTGAAGTGGTGTTCGAGTTGATGCTTGGTGAAAATTTTGCTGAAGTAGTGGTCCACTTTGTTCTTTATGGATTCCTGAGAGGCAGAGTCTTCTCTCATAAAATCTTGAACAATCTTCATTATTTATCTGGAAGAATCTTTTGTAGAAAGAACCACTCGGCTCAACTCTGATGAGTCCACAGAGCCACTGGTAGAAATAGAACCAATCTCCTCCTTCAACAATGCTCGAACTTGATCTAGGTCAACTGATAATTTGGATGTGAGAGGCCCAAGAGAGAAGGAAACAGTTTCTTTGAAACTCATAGACAAACAACTGATTAGGCTTTGAACTTGAGAGTCTTGTAACTGAACATGATCCTTCACCAAGGTTTTGAAACTTTTAAACACTGAGACAAACTGGCTTACTACACTCTTCACATAAGCTAGGTCCTTGTCAGCTTGAGACTTGGAGCTCATATAAGAATCCAAAGCAAAAACTGATGTCTTGAGAGCTTCCAGATCTGCTTCGATTCTTGAAGACTGAGTCTGGCACTCTTTCACTTCTTCCATAAGCTCAGACATAAAGGAAGATAAATTACAAGCCAGAGATAGCTCGAAGGATCTCTCTAGAATTTTCATTTCTTCATAAAAGCTTTGCATTATCTCAGCAACTGATGCACTAAAAGACTCTTTCAGCTCATTCTTTATGGATTCAAGATCGGATTTGGAGACAAAATCACTTGGGATAACTGCAGCAGATCCCCTTGATGAGGCCAAATTAACTACAGAAGTAGTCATTATTGAATTAATTGAGGAAGCAAGAGAGGATTCCATTATCTTTACTTCTTCAACATAACTGGATTTGAGGTCCTCTTTCAGCTTATTCAGATCACGAAATCTGACCACATCTTCTGGCAACATCTCAGAAGCAAGATCATAATTGGTCTTCGGTCTGTTCACAGTCATCTCATTATCAGAATCCGGATAATCCAATCCACAGACTATAAACCCTGGGTCTTTTACCCAGTCTCCAAGCTCAACAGCTACTGTAACATTTCCAAGCACAAACTGATGCTCCCCCTCAATGGGTGCATTCTTATGTATCACAACAGCCTTTTCTGCTGGCCTTTCTTCATCAGAATCTTCCACAATAACTTCCATCTCAGCAGCAGTAAGGAGGTTTTCTGAAACAGGTACAGCTTCTTCTGTAACTCTTTCTACTTCAACAGCAGGCATAACTGAGTTTCCAATCAAAGGACTCATACTTAACCTATCAGAAGCAGGCGATTCAGATGCATTCTCCTTTTCCTCTTCTTCATGGTGAGGTGCAGACTGATCTTCCTCATGAGTAGACAAAATTTCCTCTACTTTTCCTTTCCTAGAGTAAACCAGTTCTGCAACAGGACTTGGGGGCAAGTCTGGATCTCCTCCAATATCCATAGGAGTTTCTTCTTCTTCTTCTTCTGTTTCATCACTATACACAGGTTCCTCTTCATCGGGTCTGAGACTCAGGTCCCTCTCAACCTTTGGTCTTGAGGGATGATCCACAGGATTAAACCTATCATATATCTTCTGATCATCACTGACCCATTCTCCCTTCCATGGGTTCCCGTTAATTTTCATGTACTTGCAAACAGTCGAGGTGATGCAGAAATTGTTCTTGACTACAACTGTCTCATCCTGAGACTCAGCTATTCCTTTCAGTTTTATCATTACTGAAATCAGCTTGGCAAAGAACAAAGCATTTGTCTTTGACTTTGGTCTAATCATGTCTTCCATTTGAAGCATAAACAATCTGCACAGATTGATTTTTACACCATGCCTTAGCAAATGAAGAAGATAGATATCTTGATATCTCAGATTTGCAAAATCTCCTCGCCTAGGTATCAACACATGCTGAAAAAACTTGAAGAGCAGTCGATTCTCTCCATCCATTTCAGCAGCAACCACTTTCCTTTGATTCCCATTACCAGTCAGTTCTTGTAAAGCAGTCTCATAATCAAAGATATCACTACTAGGTGGAATTGCTCTTGATACATACCCAGAGACAGCTTCATGAGGTACTTTCAAACTCTCAGCCCACTCTGCTGAAGAAAAAGACATCTCTTTTTCATTTACAAAAGATCTAACCCGATTCTCATTCTCAGACTTCTCGAAAGTTACTAACTCATAGAATTGCTTTACCAAATTCGGGTAGTATGGGCCATTGTTTTTAGAGAAACAATCCACCCATGTCTGGTCTTCCAGAATCTCGAGTACTAAGGATTTACTAGGCAGTAGCCATTCCACGCACAGTTCCTTCTCAATTACAATGTCTCTATTCTGCAAGTGAGGATTCACCGGTCGCTTTCCCGATCTAGTTCTGACTTCACTAACACTGGCTTTGTGCTGTGTCTTCTGCTTCTTAGCGTTTGGTTCTGCACTTTCATCTCTGACAATATGGAGCTTGGTTTTTTCCATCGCGGGTTTAGGGTTCTTGGCCGATTTGGGAGGAAAGGTTCGAAGGTGAGAGATCTTGAGATCGGTGAGGTAAGAAGTGGCTTAGACTGAGTTTTATCATTTAGGAATTCAAAATAAACAACTAAAATAGAGTAATAAAATAAGAAAAAAACGATTCGTATTCTTGGCGGCAGGCAGAAGTTTTTTTTTAAAACCTTTCATCGGTGTGAGTTAATCATCGGTGAGAATTTCTACGTCGGTGAGAAACTTACATCGGTGAGAATATTCACCATCAGTGAGAATTTCACATCGGTGAGAATTTTCAACAACAGTGATAATTTCACATCTGTGAGAATTTTCAACATCAGTGAGAATTTCACATCGGTGAGAATTTTCAACATCAATGAGAATTTCACATCGGTGAGAATTTTCAACATCAGTTGTGATTAAACATTCCCAGTTCATGTCTTATGTAACTTAGCATATCCGAACTTAAAGGTTTAGTGAAAATATCAGCCAATTGATGTTCGGTGCCAATAAATTCAAGAGAAATATCACCATTTTTATAGTGATCTCTTAGGAAATGGTGTCTTACATCTATGTGTTTGGTTCTAGAGTGAGATACAGGATTCTTAGAGATGTTTATCGCACTGGTGTTATCACAGTTGATTGAAACATGTTTAAAAACATATCCATAGTCCAAAAGAGTGTGTTTCATCCACAGAATTTGTACATAGCAACTACGAGCAGCTATATATTCTGCTTCAGTAGTAGATAATGCAACTGAGTTCTGTTTCTTACTACACCAAGAAACTAAGGATTTTCAATGCAAATGACATGTTCCTGATTTGCTTTTTCTATCTAACTTACAACCAGCAAAGTCAGCATCTGAATAACTCATTAACTCAAAGGATTGTCCTTTTGGGTAAAACAAACCTAAGTTAACCGTGTGTTTGAGATATTTAAAAATTCATTTAACATCAAGTAAATGAGATTCTTTTGGATTAGCTTGAAATCTAGCACACATATACACACTAAACATAATATCAGGTCGACTAGCAGTAAGATAAAGTAAACTCCCAATCATACCTCTGTAATTTTTTTGATCAACCGGTTTCCCAGTTTCATCTGCATCCAATTTACAGGTAGTACTCATAGGAGTTTCACTTTCCTTGATACTATCCAGACCAAAACGTTTCAAAAGATCCTTTGTATATTTACTTTGATTCAAAATAATACCATTTTCATTTTGAAATACTTGAAATCCTAGAAAGTACTTAAGTTCTCCCATTAAGCTCATTTCAAATTCATTTTGCATACTTTTTGAAAAATCAGTACATAAAGAGTTTTTAGAAGATCCAAAAATAATATCATCAACATATATTTGTATAACTAAAACATCTTTAGAAATTCTTTTAATGAAAAGAGTTGGATCAACAATCCCTTTAGTAAATCTTTTTGAAATAAGGAAATTGCTAAGTCTATCATTCCAAGCTCTTGGAGCTTGTTTTAAACCATACAAAGCTATAGAAAGTTTAAAAACTTGATTTGGAAAATGGGATTTAGTAAATCCAGGTGGTTGTTCTACAAAAACATCTTCAATTATAAAACCATTTAGAAATGCACTTTTCACATCCATTTGATATAACTTGAAATCCATATGTGCAGCATATGCAAGTAAGATCCTAATGGCTTCTAGTCTAGCTACAGGAGAAAAGGTTTCCTCATAGTCTATGCGTTCTTCTTGACTATATCCTTGTGCAACTAGTCTAGCTTTGTTTCTAACTATATTTCCATATTCATCTACTTTATTTCTAAAAACCCATTTTGTGCCTATTGTCAATGTGTCCTTAGGTCTGTCAACTAATTCCCAGACTTTGTTTCTTTCAAACTGATTTAATTCTTCCTGCATAGCTATTACCCAGAATTCGTCATTGATAGCATCATTGATATTTTTGGGTTCTAGCTGTGAAAGAAAAGCTTGATGTTCAACCTGGTTTCTTAGAGAAGCTCTAGTTTGTGTTCCTCTATCAAGATTACCAACAACAGCTTCTAAAGGATGATTCTTTAGAATCCTCGTTGATCTGGTAAAGGTTGGACTAGAAATTTCAGGTTCATCTATAGGTTCCGGTTCAACAGAAGCAGATTCTGGAAAAAGTCCAGAACTGGATGTTTTGATAACAGGTTCTTTAGATTTATCATTGATGTCCTGAATAGACAAATCTTCTTCAAGATTCTAAAGAGTGGTTTTAGGCTCATGTGGATCAGTTTCATCAAACTTGATGTGAACAGATTCTTCCACACATTTGGTTTTCTTATTGAATACTCTGTAGGCTTTACTTGAAATAGAGTGACCCAGAAAAATTCCTTCATCACTTTTGGAAGCAAACTTATCCAGATTATCTTTAGTATTCAGGATAAATACTTTGTAACCAAAGACTTTAAAGTAATTAACCTTAGGCTTTCTATTGTTCCACAATTCATAAGGGGTTTTCTTAAGAACAGGTCTAATTAAGACTCTATTAATAACATAACAAGCTGTATTTACAGCTTCAGCCCAAAAATAAATAGTTAGATCATATTCATTGAGCATGGTTCTAGAAATTTCTTGAAGGGTTCGGTTTCTTCTTTCTACTACACCATTTTTTTGGGGTGTTCTAGGGGCAGAAACGTTATGAGTATAGCCATTGTGTGAGCAATAAGATTCAAAATCTTGATTTTCAAACTCACGACCATGATCACTTCTCAGGGTCTTAATCTTAATTCCTCTAAGGTTCTCTATAGATTTAGAGTATTTAACAAAAGAAGAACAAGCTTCACTTTTGTGAGCTAGAAAATATACCCATGTATATCTAGAAAAGTCATCGACAAGAACATAAACATAGTGCTTCCCATTTAAACTAGAAACTCTTGATGGTCCAAACAAGTCCATGTGAACCAATTCAAGTGGTTGAGAAGTCAAAACTTCTTTATTTTATTTAAAAGAAACTTTGTGTTGTTTTCCCTTTTGACTGGGGTTACAGACTTTATCATTTGGAATTTCTAATTTGGGTAGGTATCTAACTAGATTCTTTCTAGAGAGTTTTCTAAGTGAGTGAATGTTGCAATGTCCTAATCTTCTGTGCCATAGCCAAGATTCTTTATGAAAAGCATTCAAACAAGTAATATTCTGCTTAGCTAAAGAATTCAGATTAACAGCATAAACATTCTCATTTCTTAAGGCAGAAAACACGAAAACCTTCTTAGAATTAAAAACTTTACAAGAATCATTTTCAAATTTAACATGAAAACCATCATCACATAACTAAGAAATACTTAATAAATTGTATTTAAGGCCATCAACAAATAAAACTTTAGAAATCAGGATTGAATCAGTGTTACCAATCTGGCCTAGGCCGATGATTTTTCCTTTAGAATTATCACCAAAGGTGACAAAGCCTCCATCAAATTTTATTAAACTCTTGAAACAAGAGAAGTCTCCTGTCATATGTCTTGAACATCCACTGTCCAAATACCAGGTCTCTTTTCAGGAGCTCTTCAACCAAGTTCCCTACAAAATAGATTTAGATGGGAGATGATTTTGGTACCCAGATTTTCTTGGGTCCAGACAGGTTAGCCAATAATACTTTAGGTACCCATATTTGTCTAACGGGTCTCATATAATTTGTAGAATTGACATGCTTTGAAAGATAAACTTTATTAGATCCATAGCTATGTATATAAATGGTTGAAGCATATGAAGTTCCAGAATTACCTTCATTCTGTCCAGATTTAGAAATAAATTTTGTTTTGGCAATTTTCCTTTGTCCAGGTTGGTATCCTATACCAGTAGTATATTTAGGTGCTATTTGCTTTCCTAGCATCTGTGTTAGGATATTTTTGCCATTGGTGAACGTCTCTATGTCTTTCTTGAGTTTCTCATTAGATAGTTTTAGTTCAGTATTTTCTTTTAACAGTTGAGCATTTTTCTCTTGTTCAATAGTGAGTTCGGTTTTAATTGTAGTGGTGAGAGCATGTTGTTTCTTTAATGACTTGAATTTATCCTTAAGTTCATTGCATGTCTCTTCCAGCATATCACAATATTCAAACAATTCATTTTTAGACATTGTTCCGGAATCAGAATCAGATTCTGCATTATCTCCAGAGTAATAATAATTTAAAGCAGGAGTTTCAGCAGTTACCTGAGAAGTGTTTGTCATAAAACACATGTTGGCTCGATTCCTTTCAGAGTCTGAAGATTCAGCTTCACTTGTGCTGTCTTCTGATGCACTCCAAGTATACTTCATGGCTTTCTTAAACTTATTGTCCTTATATTCATATTTCTTTTTATACTTCAGCTTTGGACAGTCGGCTTTGATGTGTCCTTTTCTCTTGCACTCATAGCAGACAACATCATCTGATTTGTCATTCTTCTTCCAGTCCTTTTTCCATTTACCTTGGTGATCATACATACCCTTATAGTTTGTTTTTCTGAAGAACTTCTTTTTCCTATAAAATTTCTTAAATCTTCTAGCAATTTGAGCCATCTCAGCATCACTGTCAGAATAACTTTCACTGTCTTCACAGCTTGAACTTTCAACTACGGCATGAAGCTTTCCTTTGTCCTTATTCATTGAAGTTGATGATTTGAAAGCGACAGACTTTCTTGAAGGTTCATTTTCTTCCTCCTTATTCACTTTAAGCTCTTCTTCATACATCATCCGCTTGCCAATCAGTTCCTTGATAGGTAGAGCTGCAATGTCACATGATTCTCTGATTCAGACAGATGTGTCTCTCCATTTATCAGGTAGACATCTCAAAATTCTCATAATTTGTTCCTTCGATGAGACATCCTTTCCCAGTGAGATCATTGTATTGAAAATTTCATTGAACCTGAGATACATGTCAGAAATGGATTCGTCAGGCTTCATTTTAAAAATATCATACTTGATAGTATAAGTGTTCAATCTCATTTCCTTAACATTAGTTGTTCCTTCATGAGAAACAGCTAAGGTATCCCAAATTTCATATGCAGTTTTACATGCAAAAATTCTATTAAACACTTCATCTCCTAGAGCACAGTACAAGGCATTCATAGCTTTACAGTTGTTATTGTAAGCAGTCTTTGTAGGTTCATCCCAAGTAGATGTAGCAGTAGTAGGAATTTTGTATTCTGATTCAATAGCAGTCCAAATATCAAAACCTATGCTTTCTAGATTAATTTTCATTTTCAGTTTCCACTGAGCATAATTAGTTCCATTGAAGAAAGGTGGCCGGTTAGTAGCAGCACCCTCAAGTCTATTGTCCATGATGAGAGAATTTTAAATAGATAAAAATTTAGATATAACAGAAATTTTATGAACTTTAAAATACAACTAAAATCACAGTTCAAAAGCAGAGTACTTTAGAAAGTATTTTCAACCTCTGATACCAAGTGTTGGTCGGAGTGGTTTACTCAAGAGGGGGGGTGAATTGAGTACCAATTAAAATTTCTGTATTTAAAAACCGTGTCTTAAAGACCCCCAAATAAAGTAATAAATTAAACTGTAGTGAATTTATATTAATGTAGAGGTTCTGTTAGATTCTAAAGGGATTGATTAATTCCCAGTTAATCAACACAGGAGTGTGTGATTATCTTTTGAAACTAACTTACTAATCTAAACTTAGCATAAACACTTCCTAGTTTAATTATCAAAGTAACTTTAAAAACAGTATTAGTTTTAAAGTGATTAGCAGCGGAATAAAACATTGAAAGAGATGGAACTGGAACAACAGTGTAACCAAGAGGTTCAGTCTCAAGCTGAGACTTAGTCCTCTAACAAGTATATATATAAAAATGATCCACACCCTGGATTGGGGTTCAACAGTTTACAACTGTCCAGGTCCAAGACCTCTACCATTGTTCTTCGTGGGAAACAGTACAACAACAATCAGTTGTCCAGGTCACACACGACCTCTACCACTGTTCTTCGTGGGAAAGAAAGAATGAAAGAGTTTGGTAAGGATTTATAAATCCTTCAGTTTGAGTACAGGAGACAGTGTATGTGTTAGATACAGCAGATAACACACACTGCTCGAAATGAATGATAATAAATCACAGAACAAGAGATGTAGAGTTTTAGAGGAGGTTCTGGTGGATTCAGTGTAGCTCTTGACTTCTTTTGATTTGACTAGAAGTGAGTCTGAGTCCTCTCCTCATTTCTGTTTTGAGAAACAGAGTGTCGTATGCTCCAGGTTCACAGGCAGTAGAAAAATAGTAGTTGACGTTCTTGGATGCACAGAACACTTCTCGAGTATGCTTGATTGTCTAGGAGCTTCTCTGTGTTCTTCTGGTTGTTGTGTTTTTGGTAAATTGGATGCGGCACACTTTTTTGGTTCGCTTCTTGTTTTTGTTTGTTTTTTTCTTCACACGTTCGTATATTTCTGGTATGTAGTCTTCTCGTATTTATCTCCCAACAGGGGACAGAAATGATTTCTTTTCAGCAGGTACGAGGTACAGGTTCCTGACATCCGACAGCCTTTATCAGGTATTTGAAAAATCATTAAAATGTACATGATATGACCGTTAGATAGATTAAATATAGGAAATAATGAAATTCAAACAGTGAGTCGAGTGATCGGTAGGTAATCAGCATCGGTAGCTTGAACATCGGTAACTTGAACATCGGTAGATCAAACATCGGTAGCTCAATTTCATTAGTTGCTTTGACTCTATCGGTGGCTCTTTGCGTCGGTTGGTACATGCTTGTATCAGTGACTGCTTATCGGTAGCTCCATGCATCGGTAGGTACATGCATCGATAGCTGCATGCGTCGGTAGCTGTGTCTGTATCGGTAGCTTCGTCCATCAGTGACTCTTATTCCATCGGTAGCTATTTATACTTACACCGGTAGTTGTCTGTAAGTCGGTAGCTTACATTTATAAGTACATCGGTAGCTCTGTGTTAAGTGTATCGGTGACTCTGCGTTAAGTGTATCGGTGACTCTGTCTGTCGGTAGACTAAGTCTATTGGTAGACTGGGTACCGGTAGCTCTTTATCAGTAGCTATAGGCAGATTACTTATCTGTTTTATGCATAACACATCCGATTTGGTTAGAATCAATTTATAACTTGTATGAACATGGATAAATGAGGATTAACATATTTCAAAGACTATTATAAAGATAATTATTGGTTTGATCATAGATTTGAATGAATTAAAGTATAGATCAATGATACATAAAAATATCATAGAGAATGAAAGAATAATTGGGATTTTCAACACATATGAATACATGACTGAGATTATCAAAACAGGTGAGGTCAAAAACTACTATTCCAGGATCCTGTGTGGGTTTGATAGCACTGACGACTCTTCCTGGTTCTTGTGTGGGTTCGACATCTCTGTTTACTATTCCTGGATCCTGTGTGGGTTCTCCAGCTTTGACTACTATTCCAGGATCCTGTGTGGGGTTGATATAATAGATGATTTAGTGGCTACATCTAATCATCTATAACACTCTACATGAGTTGTATACATGTGTAAACTGAGTCAGTAACTTTTTGATTTCCTCATGATTGATATGGATTACTTGATAACTTAGGTATATGTATGGGCATATACCTAAGTGGGGTTATCTGTTAATTTCATACTTTGTGGTTTACCCATGTTTTGTTTTGAGACGTTGAGGGTCTCAGGGTCCCTATAAATATCGTTATACTCACCCCAAATGGGCTATGCCTACACCTCATTGTGTTGGTTGCAGACGACGGACAACACTAATTGAGGCTGGGAGTACTAGGACTAGACTATACCCGGAGGTGGACCATATGACGTGACGATACATGGTGGAGACTGACAGATGTTGAGTTTTGAGGAGGCTATCTATACCTAGCCTTCAGGTATAATCCATAGTGGACTATCTAGGAGCTTCTTTTCACCTGTCAGCTATTTTTTCCATTTCAGTTTTACTTGTACATTATAGTTGGGCTTATATTTCTAGACACTTTACATTTCAACACTCTTTTGTTGTATAGTTTTACTTAGTGTTTTGTATTCATCTATGTGCACTGTTGTGTCTGTTTACAATTATAAAAGACATGCCTTCCCATATAAAAGGAAAAACACCTTTGGTGCTAGTCACTAGCCCTGGCCTATGGAAGGTGGGATTGGGGTAGTCACATAACATGCCCCGGAGGGATATACCATAAAACATTTGTATCAGAGGAGTTAGTTCTACTATAGAACGTAGGACTATGATATTTTATGTGAAGAAATAGTTTTAAGGGTACTAAGTGTGGTTTTTAGTTCATGGAGTCAAGTGTTGGTGTGGCGGCCAACGTATCCATACACCGGGACACTGACTTCTGATTTCTCACTCAGTGCACAAAAAACAATGATTGCATGTGTGTTTTGAAGAGCATTCTAAGTGATCTCTTTGAGTCTTCTCACAAGGAATAAATTATTGATTGTGGTGCACATATCTCTTTTCAGGATGACCCCACATATATATTAAACATGGTTTCCACAATTCGTACGATATGGTTGCCCACTAAGCGACGCGACCCTGGTGTCGGGCCATATTACAGCAGAGGAACCAACGGTACCACTAACTGTTGGGCCGATGATGCCACCAGCCCTAGTAGCAGATGATTTGTCACACTTGATCACATTGAATGATTTCCAGTGCCAGAGGCCACCCAGGTTCAAGGGTGATATGGTCCTGCAAGCAGCTGAGGATTGGCTGGAGGCTGTGGTGAGAGTTTTCAGACTAGAAAGGACACCAGCTGACCTTATGGTTATCCTTTCCCAAGAGTCCTTCAAGAATTATTAGGCATATGGTGGTTCCTGATTCTCTATGTGCATGATGAGTTGACACTACACTTGGAATACATCGATTTCCTGTTTCAAGAAGAGTTTGTCTTATCCACCCTATATGCAGTGCTGATTCAAGAGCTACTTCATCAACAACAGGGTAGCTTGAGGTTGGCGTAGTACTTAGCGAGGTTCACCAACATCTCTCAATACTACACAGATATGGTGAATGACTCATTCATCAAGGCCTAAACTATCGAGAATGGGATCGGGGGAGAGATCAGAGATTCGATGATCTCCCTCAGCATCCTGACACAGGAAGGGGTGTTGGAGCGAGCCCTTTTAGTAAAGATTTTCTCTACTGAACAGTTAGCAGCAGTGATACCTACACCTGGGCATCACATATCGGATTCATCTATTGCAGGAAATAAATAGATGCCACATAGATCCAAATGGACTAGACCATCTGGTGGAAGACCTCCGGAAACAAGTTCAGTTCGGTGAGGTACACGAGACAGAGCTAGTCATTTGAGGAATATGTGGCGTTTCACATGCGGTGGGCAGGGTCACATGGCTCGTGAATATCTGACCCGTTGTTCGAATGACCAGAAGATAGTTGAGGGACCTCCCCAGCAGAGGCAGAGGTTCGATTGAGGTGATCTATAGGGCGTAGGTAGACGTGGCAGAGGAGCTAGTCGTGCAGCTGGTGGTGGATTGCGTTACGAGGTGTTACCACCACCACCACCAGGAGGTCCACCCCGACCATATCTATCAGGTGGAAATGTGAGATATCATCTCCAGGTAGCTTAGTTATATGATCATGGGGCTTCGAAGATGATTTGAGGTACGGTCTATGTCTACTCCACCTTAGTTGCAATTCTTATTGGCACAGGTTCCAGTCACTGATTTTTTTCCACTGCCCTCTTTTGGAGATCAGAGATTCTGACGGAGCCTTTAGCTCAATCCTTATGGCTAGAGACTCTTATGGGAGTAGAGTCGATGATCACGCCCTAGTGATAGAAGGGTGAGATTACTCTAGGAGGTGAGAGCTTTAGATATGATCTCCTCGTAGCGGCGTCGAGGCCTTACGACCTCATCTTGGGTGTGGACTGGTTATCTACCATCCACGTTCAGATTGACTGTTTTAGGTGCAAAGTATTGTGATTCCGCAAAGATAGGACGGGGTTCACCTTCACTGGTGAGAAGGGATAATTTTACACATAGGATAGAGTTAATCGGTGGAAGATGTAGCTGATCACTCATCAGTTGGCATGCCTTACACTCAGAGTAGTTGATGTGGAGAGTTCGAGCTATCCCGTAGTAGTGGACAACTACGCAGATGTTTTCCCTGATGATGTTCCAGGTAGACCTCCTCATGGAGAGGTGGAATTTTACATTGACCTGTACCCCAGGATGGCACTGATATCTTCACCAGTGTATTGGATGGCTCCCGCGGTGCTTCGCTAGCTGTGTGTACAGTTAGGGGACTTGTAGGGGAAGGGATTCATCCAGCCCAGTGTTTCTCCTTGGGTAGCCCCGATTCTGTTCTCCATGATGTCGGATGGAAGCTTGAGGATTTGTGTCGACTACCGTTGCCTGAACCACGTGACAGTGAAGAACAAGTACCCACACTTAAGGATTGATGAACACTTTGATCTGCTAAAGGGAGCACAATGGTTCTTGAAGAAAGACCTTAGATCATGATATCACCAGCTCAGATTTCTATATGAGGATGAACAGAAGATAGCTTTCAGATGTTGTAATGGCCACTATGAGTTCTTGGTTATTACTTTCGGCATAACCAAATCTCTAGCACTATTCATGGGGCTCATGAATAGGATTTTCTAGCCATACCGTGATTGATTTGTTTCATTATTCATTGAGGACATTATGATCTACTCGACTAAATAAGAGAAGCATGCCTACCATTTTCAGGTAGTACTGGACACACACTGAAAGCACCAGCTTTATGGTAAGCTCTTGAAGTTCCGGTTTTGGATCAGAGTGGTTCAGTTTTTAGGACATGCCATCTCAGGGGCTAGAGTTGTAGTAGATCTAGAGAATATTGACGTGGTACTTTCTTGAGAGCTACCAAGGACTTTGACATAGGTACAATGTTTATTGGGTTTGGATGGACACTACTAGAGGTTCGTATCAGACATCTCCAGAGTTGCATCACCACTATTAGCATTAATGAACAAGGGGAAAATCTTTGTGTTGTTGGAGAGATTCCAATAGTGCTATCTGAAGATGAGGCAGAGGATGACTAGTTACCCTAACTTGAGGCTTCTAGAGGAGGGTGTAGGGTACATTTTTTAGTGTAACACATCAGGGAACAGACTCAAATGTGTCATGATGCAGGAACGAGCTGTTATCGCTTATGGTTCACGACAGCTGAGACAACATGAGATGAACTATTCTACACATAACCAGAAGTAAGCAGTAGTGGTCATCACTTAGAAGATGTGGCGGCACTATCTGATGTGTGAACGTTCTACCATATAATCTGATCACAAGAGTCTCAGGTATATCTTCTCTCAAAAGGACCTAAATCTGAGATAGCAGTAAGGGCTTGAGTTCCTCCAGGATTATGACTTTTAGATAGTCTATACTCTTGGGAAGGGGAATGTTGTTGTAGATTCACTCAGTAGGAGATCTGGTATACCGTTTCTAGGTGAGGTGATTGAGCAGATGGTTTCATTACAAATATCCTTTGTGGATAGAGATGGAGCATCATCCTTAAGTCTCGTACAGTCACTCCCCCACTTAATCAGCGAGTTAGGGAGGAGCAGCATAGAGATGGTGACTACGAGACACGACGTCCTCAGTTATCCACATGGCATGCACCTGATATATTCTATGTAGGTGTAAAGAATATCATCTAATTCAGAGGAAGCACATTGGTACCCGTGGAACATGAATAGGATGTTTTGAGGGAGTTCCACACATTCCCTATAGTGGTACATCTAGGAGTGGAGAAGATGTACCAGGACCTTCAACGATAGAACTGGTCGCCAGGTATGAAGATGGTTGTAGTGGAGTTTGTCTCTTAATTACTCACTATTCATCAAGTGAAGTTGGAGCATCTTGTACAAGCAAGCTTGGTTCAGCCTTTAGATGTCCAAGAGTGGATGTGGGATGAGATATCAATGGCCTTCGTGACAAGACTTCCATGTACATCAAATGGTCATGAATCGATTTGGGTGATCATTGATTAACTCACCATGTCGTCCCACTTCCTACCGATCGGGGAGTAGGGTTCAGTAGAGAGCATGAGACTCCTCTATGGGAGAAGATTGTGAGGATACATGGAGTACCATCATCTATTATCTCCAATAGTGACACACAGTTTACTTCCAGGATATGGATGGGGTTGTAGGAGGCTTTCGTGACACATCTTTGTTTGAGAACCACCTTTCGTCCTCAGACGGATAGTCATACTGAGTGGACCATTCAGATGCTCGAGGACATGCTCTATGCATGTGTTCTCCATGTTGGTCACAGTTGGGAGAACCACTTAACTTTGGAGGAGTTTGCCTATAAAAACAGCTATCACTCCACCATTGGGATGGAACATTTTGTGGTATTATATGGGAGACCTTGGAGATCACCCCTGTGTTGGATTGACCCAGGAGAGTCAGCACGAGTGGGACCAGAGATGGTACGAGCTACCATTAAAAAGTTGCAGATCACTTAGGAGTAGATGAAGACTGAACAAAGCAGTCAGAATTCATATGCTGATAGGAGATGGAGACCTCTAGAGTTTGAGGATGGTGACCACGTCTTTCTATGGGTCTCTCCTCGATGAGGTTTATGGAGATTTGGCCAAGGTGACAAGTTATATTTGAGATTCATCGAACCTCTCCTGGTCCTTAGTATAGTATGAGAGGTGTCTTACTTCCTGGGTCTTCCACCTTAGTTGCATCAGGTACACGACGTCTTCCATGGATCCTAGCTGAGGAGAAATGTGCAGGCCCCTTCTCACGTCATCAACCATGGAAAGCTAGAAATCGAATATGGGAAATATTTTACAGAGGTTTCGTTGGATATTGAGGATCGACAAGAGAGGGTCCTATGTGGAATGTCGATACCTATGGTGCACGTTCGCTGGAAGCACATGAACCTCTAGGAGAGCACATGGGAGTGGGTGTATCATATGCATGCTTAGTACCCGCACTTATTTCCTTGGTTCGAGTTGTATCTTACATCGATGTAAGGATCTCAGGTGGGGAGAATGTAATGACCATGAATTTCCATGGAAATTGTTCTCATAAATACATGTGAGTTTTACGAGTCTGAGAAAATTGATGGCACTTGATTCCGAGGCCCGATGTGCCCGGAATCAATTTTTAAAGTTTTGTTTGGGTACGTTCGGTAAATATATGAGAGGGTTTTTATATCTTTTGAATTGGGGCTCAGAATTGAAATCTGAAGGCACTGTTGAAATCGCAGCGCCAATATTTTCATAAGAAGACTTTCACCTCCATAGAAGTTGGTCGAGAATAAAAGATAGTTTTTGGGGTTTTAGAGAATTTTTTAAATAAAAATAATGAGTGTGTCTTTATTTTTTATTTGTTGGTTAAAACCTCTACATGGATGATAGAGGTGTGACCCTGGCACCTTAACCGCCCATGAAAGGTTATGGTGGTGGGGCCCACACAAAACTGACTTTCTCTTCATGTTTAATAGGGTGGGGACAACCCAAGGTTAAACCTCCTGAACTCCCCATTATGTGGGGAGAAATCTCTTACTATTTCCCCTTAATGGTGCCACCACCCCTCTACATTAATGGAGCCAAAAGACAAGAATTAATTTTGTGATAACCTCTTGAATTAATTAATTGGAACTATCCTAATTAATTAACTCATTTTAATTTTGTGACAATAGGTAAATAATATAAAAATATATTATTTTTTATGGCTCACATTCATTTTTGGTGGAACTTTGGAGAGGAGAATGCTTGGGAGAAATCCACCACTACATAATGTGTTCCACCGAGAAAGAACGGTCCAACTGACGAAGAACATCGACCTAGAGCTCGACTTCGACTTCCTTCCTAAGAACCTCATTCGACATAGAATGCGTTCGTCTACAATGAATTGGTGTCTGCCTTCTCACACAACATTGAAAATCAATGAACAAAGGTAGTGGTGTGTTTTGATTTGAGAAACATTGATTCATCCTTCCATGATTGTTTCTATTGACCCGCTTGCTACCAATATAACATGGACGAACTGGATGAAACTAACATGACCCAAACCCTCCGCCGTTCTTTTGAATGTTTGGTGTGTTCTTTGCATTCTTCATGGGTGATGAAAAATCGATCATTGAGAGACAGTTTTGTGACATAATGATTAAAAATTGAAAACCCAACAACACAATGACCTAGCGGAGGGGTGACGCCGATAGTGGGTGACAGATTGGTCTATAATGGGAGGACTATTCCTCAACCGTTCTTCGAGAGGGTGAATCAAGTCATCCTTTCGGAGCCAATCAGAGGCCAAAACACACCGGAGATGACTACGGGAGATTGAGGAGAACTACTATCTATTGTTTCATGATGAACAGACTGTCAAAATGATGAACGAACTTCACGAGAGGCGCACTGGCTGGAGGCGCCGTATCTGGAAAATTCTAAAATACACGACGTGTAATTCTGATGAACACATCGTGTAGTACATGCATTCTTTGTATTGAGTTTCAGATGTTATACAACTAACACACAATGTGTGACCCTGGTCACACGACATGTAATCTCTACGCAGAATGGAAGAAGAGGGATCGCGAGACATGGCGTGTATTCTGGGAAATACACGGATATGAGTAGAATTACACGGCCAAGTGGCACGACGTGTACTCTCTAGGTAGAATGGAATAAGTGGCATCGTGAGACTTGGTGTGTATCATGGGGGTACATGGACATAGGGTGGAGTACATGGGCATGTACTCCACCACACGACATGGCATGGCCAGTGGAATGGGCTACCCCATGTACCAGTTACATGAGTTGGGGAACACGGGTGGAGGCCGTATATGGGCACATGGCCAGCATACACGGAATCGACCACAGATTCTTGGACACGGCGTGTAACAATACCACACATCATTTACTTACATTTCTACATGATTAGTCTTACGACACGAGCCATTTCACATGGTCAGCACATGAGGTCTTTAGACACAATGTGTAACCATACCACATGCCATGTACTTAAATTCCTACATGACCAACCTTTCGACATGGGCCATTGTACAGGGGAAGTACCCGAGGTCTGAAGACACGGTTTGTGCCTTATTCCAACACGCTATGTACTTTTTTGAAAATGGTTTGGTTATCTCTTCCTTGTGTCTTGGACACATATTTCTTTGATTTCCCCCCTATGATGTGGCTGACCTTTGAGATAGTTGGCTTGAGGAGCGAACCCTCCTAGAATCAAGAATGATTTCTGCATAATGTTGTGGATGGATGTGCTCTGACGATTGTTCCTAGAACATGTGTGGGTTTGAAAACATTGAATACTATTACTGGATCCTATGCGGGTTTGGAAGAACTGAAAATTATTCCTGGATCCTGTGTGGGTTTGACAGTTCTGTTTAATGTTCCTCGATCCTATTTGGGTTCGAAAGTTCTAATTTCTGTTTCTGTATCTTGTATGGTTTCGATAGAATAGATGATTTAGTGGATACATCTAATCATCTCTAACACTCTATGTGAGTTTTATACCTTTTTGTGATGAGTCAGTAAATTTTTGTTCTACTCATTATTGAGATGAATTACATGATAACATAGGTATATGTATGTGCATATACAAATGTGGGGATATCTATTGATTAATTCTTTTTGGTTTATCCTTGTTTGTTTTTGTGAGACCATGATGGTCTTGGGGTCCCTACTAAGTATCATTACACTCACCCATACATAGGAAATGCACTCACCTCGTTGTGTCAGATGCAGACGATGGAGAGCGCTGACTGAGGCTGGGAGTACCAGGACTGGACGACACCTAGAGGTGGACAATACTAAGTGACAATACACAAATGATACTGAGAGACGTGGAGTACTAAGGAAGATATTTTTACCTACCCTTCAGGTATGATCCTTGGTGGATGATCTAGGAGCTACTTTTCCACTTTCTGCTATATTTTACTTTTCAATTGTACTTATACTTTATAGTTCGACTTGTATTTTGGTCCCCATTACATTTCAGCACTCTCTTGTTATACAGTTTTTCATAGTGTTTTGTATCCAGATATGTGCTCTGTTGTGTGTGTTTATAGTTATAAAGGCAACGTCTTCCATGATTTAGGAAAATACACCTTTGGTGTTAGTCCCCAGCATGTGGCCTATGTGAGGTAGGCTTGGGGTAGTCAAAACACAGGCCCTAGGGTAAAAGTTGTGAAAACATATATGTAAGGTATGGATATATAAATATATATAATATATTCTCCGGGTATGTATTCCTTCATGGAGTTGGTAATAAAAGAATTGTATTATTTAAATATTTATAGTTATGTGTGTGCGAGTGCGAGAAAATTGCATGTGGTTGCCCCCTAATTTATCAAGTGTTGATGTGTATGATCTTGGACCGCTCCATTATTAAGGTAGGTTCCCTCTTACCACACCTTTTGGTAAAATTGATGGAACATTTTTTTTGAATTGTTTTCTAATATATTTATCTAACTACTCCTACTTATAGGTTTCATTTAAATTTGATGTATACTATGTGTCATAGAATATATTCTTATGTTTTTTCTATCCCATGAAAGGTATTTTGGGAAACAACATTTCATTGGTTAAATGTTTCATGTAATACATATTTAGTTTGGATCATTGAAGGGTTTTTAGTGATCCTAGGTAGCTTATGATGTTCTATTAGATTTTGGTGCAAACATTGGTGAAGATTAAAATGAAATTTGAAATTGGAAATAATGGTACTTTGATCGTTAAATGGAATGTTGGTATGATGGGTAATATGAATATGGTTCAGATTAGGTTCTTTAAAACTATCCTTATTTGTTACATTATAAAGACGATTTATTTCTAAATACTGTGAAATCCCATTTGGCATCTTTGATTGTTTGGTGAATATTAATTTTTGGTATTAAGAAAAATATTTAAGATGGAATTATATTTTAGAGGGTAAATAATCATTTTCAATTGGTTTTGAAAGAGTCATTTAACATTGTTTTGAAAATGGTTTTTACTTTTTTTAAAAAAATACATTTTTGCATGAAATGTTAAAGGCCGTTGTGAGAACTTAAACATTTTTATGAAAGGAATGAGTGTTCAGATTACGTGACACAACGATTGGAACCTTAATGAAGCGATATGTATATATATATATATATATATATATATATATATTAGTCACCTCTATAAGAGGTATTTTTTTATGAGAAATCTTATAGTCATGTCAATGTTGGCGGTAGGCATGTTTGGTGGTGGCAGGTAAGATGAGTCATTCCTGTGAGTGCTTCCCACTTATATAGTATGTTACCACCATTTGTTCCTAGGTGTCTTTTTGAGAATCCTGTTATATTCCATTCCATTCTTGATTAGAGAGGTTGGTACCCCATAGGTTTTATGTTAGGACAAGCAGGCATTTTCACTCGATTGGTATATTAAGGGCTGCTAGTTGGTAATAACCATTTGAGGTTCACCAAACACTAGACAGTGGTTTCGAATAGATTATATAATGGTATCACTCTAGGGATGTTTAACAAATTTACATGATTTTATATATTTATGTTCATGATGTCTTTTCTGGATCTTTTTTTACACCCCATTATTTTGTGAAATACTTTTTTTGAGTTAATATATCATTTGGATATTTTTCATTTACCATGACACTGAAAACAATTATATATATATATATATATATATTAACAAAATGTTTCAAATATTAATTTCCCATGAATGAATGAATTGGATTTCTCTACATACATCAACTACAAGGAAAACGTTATATGAAAAACCAACTTGGGATACGTTCCATGCAACCCCAACCTGGTATATGATTTCTCTTACATAAAATGCACGAATAAATTAGCGTAAAATGCACGTAACTCTTTGTTTATATGAAATATAATAATATATATATATATATATATATTTATATGAGATAATTATAACATAACCATTAAATATTGTTATATTAATATCAATAACTGCATGTCAAATATTTTTTATAATCAATTTATTTAAATAAAACATACTTATAATGAATGAAAACATTTTTGGTAAAGTCATATTATCTTAAAAATGTTGTTTCTTGAATGAACCGATGATAATAATAAATATAATATTAGAAACATTAAGAATATTAGTTTGATCAAATAAAAATTATTGTTGAATTTATAATAATGAAATTATTCTAAGGTTAATTTTTGATAATTTTCAGGGTAACTTCGTATTTCTGATGACTAGAGAAAAATACTTCTATTAGTTAAAAACAAACATTTTCTAATTAATTATTAATTCTATATGATATTATAAATGTGGTTAAAATTTAAAAATAAATAAATATTGCATCAATCAATACAATATAAATCATAAAAATAAATTCCACATGGAAACTAAAAATAAAATATTAACAATATTTTTAAATTTTTCCTACAAAAAACCATATTATGTTGTCCCATCTATGTGATCAACACTAATAATAAAGTTTCCAATTCAAAGAATTGAATCTAATAAATCCAATATAAACCATTATGTTCATTATAATATTTATATTCTAATAAGACCAATTAAATTTCTTATCATAAAATTGGTAAATGTGATTGAAATTAATAAAAAACAGTTTAAGGCCAAATAAAGCATTATTAAGAATTAAAACTTAATATTAATTTACAAAAAGTAAAAAAAACATGTTAAACAGCCATTGTTTCCATATTTCTTCAATATCATTTGTGAAATTGTTTGGTTTTGTATAATTTTTAATATTTAAGTCAAGCGCAAACTAAAATCTTTCTAAAAATTCCATGTGATTAATTTTCCTTCCCTATAAAATCCCACCACCAATACTCATTACTCACACCTCTAAAACAATTTAAGATAATAAATTGTATATACAAATAGTCTTTAAAAAAATCTCTTCAACCTTGAATCCAACCTTAGTGCAAAAATTATCCCTATGAATCCTTTTGGAACACACCAAAATGAGTTACATTTCTTAGAGATAATGTTTCTCTCAAACTTAATTCGTTTATATCCCTTCACCACTACAACCACACACTTTATTCCATTACACTATGAATTAATATTATCATCCATTTAATAGTATTGTTTATGTAATTTTTATTACCTATACATACGAAGGTGTCGTTCTAATAGATGTGGAACCTATTGTTTTTGTGTACTGGGAACTACTACCTCACGAAATGATGATTGTTCATTTCTCCTTCACATCCAATCATGGATTCCATTATATAGAAATTTATATTTACATATTTTATATGATATATTTACTATGTATTAATTATTATTATTTATAAAACCCACATATCGTTACATTCAATTTGGTCTTAATATGATAATCTAACTTGAGGATGTGTGGACTATCACCCCCTAAAAACGATAGGATTTGTTTACATACCACATGGACTGAATTAAGAAATGGTATTAATGAAAATAAATGGTTTATATGATATAAAAATTCTAATATAATAACAATAATATATACATATATATATTTATCCATATATATATTTATACCATTTACATACTATTTAACAATACAACAAAAAATGATGGAAACAACGTTAATGAAAACGTACAACCAAGCATCTCAATGAATGGTGTATTCCATTTCAAAGTACTATATTATATAGACTAGTATAATAAAAAAATATTTTATGTACCTTATAATTATATCATTGTTTATATTCTGGAATCATTATTTAAGTCCAAGGACAAAATATTTAACAAATTAAGTCACATGCGAAGAACAAAGAAAATTTTAACTGAAGTGAATCATTAACATTGGATCATTAATAGGAGGGTAATATAAAGTCACAATAAAAACATATATGGTATTATGTATAATAGCATTCTTATGTAATAGTTTTGTTTTAAACTTATAGTTACTATAAATAATGATTTTACGAGTATGGAGAGAGTCAATACTTAAGGTAAGGGGGTTTCATCTCACTTTTAATTTCCATGGGATACATGTTATGTTCGACACTAATTAATTTTATGTAGTGTATATACTCGACAAGAATTTATTATATGTATATTATAATTAAATTTATGGGTATTCATATTTCTATTTTATTATCCTTCTTTAATGGGGATTAACTTTTAATAGTTACCGAATCAGTAAAATATTTTGTCTCAATATGACTTCTTTGTGACTCTGGTTTTATTATTCACATAAACTCTTAAAATTTAAATATATTTTCATTTTTAATGTAATATAATGAATCTTGATATTTTTAAGATATTATATTATTCATTTAATTTATGTTCCTTACATTGATATTATGAAGCAATGATACCATGTTAAAAGGGTTTATTAAGACCATCCCATTTCTTTTTGGGATTGTTTATATTTCAACTTCCATTTCTAGAATATTAGGATGCATTTATCAAATATATTCATGGGTTACCTTATAATATCAAATTTTATGATATAATAATGTTTGGTACCATATTATACACTACAGTAAAAAATAATGTTAATAGATGGTTATTAGGAAATCCTTACATCATCCTTTCTTCGGTCAGAAATCAATTTTTTCAAAAAACAGATTTCATGAATATTATAACATTACCCAATATTCATTAAAATAAAATTTATCCTTATTTTATTTCACCAATCATTTCACGGGAATTTTTTTTTCTATTTCATGACGATATACTTTTCAATCTTTTTTACAATGCAAAAGAAATGTTCTTTTTACCCCTCATGATCAATATGGATTTACCTGCCATAAATATTTAATGCATCCTTTTGATTTTTAAAGGGTTAATCATTATGAAAATAATTTTAAATGAGATATTCAATGAAATTGGAATTAAAAATATTTTGAATCTTTTTTATGTTTTTAATAAAAAAATGTTTTCAAAAAGATTCCATGCAACTTTTATAAGATTTCAAAAAATGGGTTTCAAAATGATTACATTTTTATTTTATATGTTTTCAACTATAATTATTTTCCAAATGTTTATGTGGTATATTTATATGTTTTAAATGTTTTTATAAAAAATTATTTATTAAATGTTTTGAATATTGTTATATAATTTTTCTAGGAATAAGGGTTCTAAAATGATTTCATAACATCATTACGAGTATTCGTGTAATTTTCAATGAAAAATACTTTTAAAATATTTTATGAATTAAAAATACATTTTCCTATAGTAATGTATATTTTCCTTAAGAAATGACTATGAAATATGATTCAAAATTATTTTTTATCTAATATGACATCTTTTGATTTAGTCATTCCTTTCCATGAAATGATCTACAGCTTCCATTCATATCCTTTTTATGAATGTCTAATACTTAATGTCTTGGTGATTCTAAAATACATTTCATTTCCACGGGTTTCGTGTTTATAAATGATGCTTATTTTAAAGGGTTATGCTTTGATAAAATTATTATAAAAAATATATTTTTTTCAAAGGGAATGATGAGATGAAATTTTATTTATTCTCATTTCAGTTTGCAGGTTGTGATTTAATGTTTATATAACACATAACATTTCATTGGTCACGATATGAAAAATGTTTTGTGGCACATGTGTATATGGTTTCATTATTTGATGGTTGGGACCTATATCTCTCTCTAATGCACTCGGTAAAAATAATAGTTTTATTATTTCATAGGGTACACAAGAGGGAATCCAAAGCCCAACATAAGAGGCAATTACGACGAACATCCCAATCCAAAATCTAGAGTGAACATGGTAGAACATTTCAATCATGAAACAAGAGTGTATACATGAAGACATACCATACCAATAAAATAGAGAACATATAAGAGCATCCCAATCCCAAAACAAGATGGAACACGAGAAACATCCCAATACTAAAACAAGATAGCACACAAGAGGACATCCTAAAACCCATAACAAAAGGGAAAAATAAAGAATATCCAAATCCCATAACCAGAGTGTAGACTGAAGGAGATCCCAATCCCAAAAAAATGGTACATGGGAGGGAATATCAAACTCACAGAAGGTACATGGTTCGTTAACCCAGGCATTACATGTAACAAAGGTCTTTGTTGTCCACCATGACTACGGGGTTTTATATCTATTTTACACAACATAATGTTTTATTCATATGTTTTGCTCTCTGGGATTATGTTCATTATTTCATTATGGTTCATGTCCTTTAAATTTGAATACTAATTATGATCAATGATATGTATGGTATGACCATAAAATGTTATACTCATGATCCATACCTTTTGGTTCATGTTATTATTACACATTTGATTTATTTACCCTTACTGGGTATATGTTCTCACCCCTTTCATATGCTTCCTCTACCATAGATATGATGAATATTTATGGGTATAAGTGATAATAGTGTATATATTTAGGGGAGACGTTGAATATACCTCACCCAAAAAGATGATTTTGTTTCAATGTTTCCATAAAAAATAAACTATTACAGTCCTCTAGCATGTATTTTTTAAATGTATAAAATATTTATTTAAAATACTGTGACATATTTTTGTATTAAGCCTCGATCTCTATAGTTGGAACTGAAGTAACTGGTTAGTCATCCATTTAAAACATGGATGTGAATGATCTAATAGGATCCCTAGGTATATTTTTTAGGATATCTTGAGGGATGACACTAAAAATATTTGTAAGGATGAGTTTACATTTAAGTATATGTCCTTGAATTTTTAGTAAAGGATAAAGTAAATAATTTCCTAGAATAAAATATCAATATGGATACTAAAAGTGGATGTGGATCTGGAATATATGTACCAAGGCGTATCAACTCTAACATGATGCTCCAGGCCTGACTAAGGGTAATCTGGTATACAACAACAGGCCTTGCTACACATCTGGGTTGACACTCACGGGTGGATAGGCTTTGCGAATTTATAAAATTTTCACAAACCATCATGAAATATTAAAATAGGACCCTGATACTAATAACATTGGATAAAACTAATGTATCAAATATTAGAGAAGTTGGAGAAACACCTTAATTATCCTATAAGTTCTTTTTATAATTATATGGTATCCCATTATGATAATTGTTTCTCACACTATGCTTTCTTGTTATAGTCAATTGTGGGAAATATAAGGAACATTATTAATATTTAATGGTACATATATGGAATGATTTGTAATTATGAACATAGATATCCCAGGTAGAAATATCATAATGATAATAAAAAGGTGGAACAAATATTGGTTATAATTCAAATGATAGAGAGGCCTCAAACTCCATCTGATGTGTATGTGTTGATATTCCAGTATTTTTTACGTTAATCATAAGAATAATGATTTGTTTTTGGATGAGGAACCTTTATACATGTTTCATATTTAATATTCTACCTTTAAGGTATTAAGGAATATGTTGATGAAACCTTTTAATGGTCTAAGAATAAGGCTTTACTGATGAATATTTATGTTTTGGATTTAAAATATTCTGTTATATAAAACATGAAATATATATAAGTATATTGGTTATAAGATTTCATTAAGTACTGAAAAGGACACTTTGAATGGGGATGAACACATTGAGAAGTTATTTCATGGGATGGTTATATTTTTATATAAGCAAAGGTAATGCTTAGTTAATTTTTTTTATTTAGAAAATGATGTTAAGATAAATATATGATGGATGTGAAAAAGTAAATTAGATAGTATGGATTTCTCTGGAATTTATTATTGAAAAGGTGTTATATTTTATTAGGTATGAAATCTATAAATTCATGGATTTAATGAATATATTCACTAGTCATTAGAATAAAGAATAAAATATGTTTCCAAAAGGATTTATATTCATCACCATATGTCAAGGGAATATACAATGAGATTATACAAATTTTTTTAACATAAAAACCATGTGGTAATTTGTGATATATAGGGTATAAATGTTGAGATGATTTATTGAACTTATTTATAATTCCATGAATTTTCATATTTTAGAGGGGTTTTGAGGTTAACCATTTATTGAATGATTATATTAAACATTTGATTAAGTCAATATGATTAATGTGTTATCATATGTATAAATATTTATGTATATTGAATAGAATGTTCATACTAAATAATTTTCATGGTATATAATGAAAAATTTTATGGAATACAATGGAACTTGTGATATGTTAGTACTTCAGTAATGTAAAAGTAACCTTAATATTTTTTTATAGAAAGATGAGAATTTGATAAAAAAAATATAAAGGGTGACATTTTCTAGAAATCATCAATGTATATAATTTTTGATGAAAAATATTTAACGTTAGGAAAAAGGATCATGAATCAAAATATGTTATCCAATAGCTACATTTTCAATGAATCAGATGGTCCCTTATGCCATTTCATATTTATGGATTTCTAGTAGGTAACGTTTTCTTATCCCAATTCTTAATCACTCCCTATAAGAACTTAATCGTAATATATTTCTTTTATATAAATTTTTTTACATGCCACCTATGTTCTCCTATGTGGAATACCAGTTATATGTTACTTTGAGTATCTTTTATGGTTCTAAATTTCCCTTTTTAACAGATGTTTTAGTAATCATTTTTATTATCTGGGTTTCTATGAAAGAAACATTCATGTGTTAATCCTTTTATGAAATAGATTAATTATGAGAGGGGAATTCATTTTAATGGTGGTTGAATATCACACAAAGAGATTTTGAGAAATATATTTTTTGAATTAATTTATCTTTTTTTTCATTTCATGTGATGGTCAAAATATTTCATTATATATATTTGTGTTAAAACATTAACTCAAACATCCCATTCACAAGAATTATTTATTTGACTTATGCTACATGCAATACCGACTTTTCGTGCACTACAAGAAACTCCAACATTGTGTATGCTACCGGAAACACGAACATGGTGTACGTTACATGCAACACCAGCATGGCATATGGCTTAGAATACATTACATGCAACATAGACATAGCGAAAAATGTAAACAAAAATGAGTTTCTATGAAATATATTTATATATTTATAAAATTTAAAATATGTAATTATAATCTAACCTTATTAAATAAATATACGAATTGTAATAAAAAAATTTAAAATATATTTTTAATCACGTTATATTAATACATCATATTTATAATGAAAGATAATATTTTTAGTAATGTCTTTTAATGTTAAAAATTTTGTTTTCTTAATGAACCACATTTAATAATAAATGTAATTTTAGATTCATTTTAATATTTAATTTGAAATAAATCATTTTTAAATTAAAACATTTAAATTATCCTAATGTGAATTTTGGGAATTTTTCTCAAAAACATCATTTTTTGATGAATATTTAATAATGGTTCTTCTAGTTAAAAATTATTTTTTATAATTAATTATTCATTAGTAATTATTTTATGATTTTTTTAAAGTTCAGATTATAGAAATGATTCATCTATTAATAAAATCTATTTCATTAGTATCAATTTCACATTCAAACTAAATATAAAATGTTAACAAACTTATGATCTTTTTCATACTTTGAACTCCTTTATTTCATCCCGTTTGTTTTATTATAATTAATAATAATTTTGGCGCTAATGTGAATTGAATTTAAAAAATATGGCATACATTCTTGTATTCAGTTTGATATTTAAATTTTAAAAAGGGCATTTAATTTTTTTACCAATATCAATAATAAAAGTGATTAAAAATAATCACTACTGTAAAAGCCAAATTAATCATAATTAGGTACAAAACTTTAAAATTAAGTGGAAAAATGACCAAACCAATTTCCAAAAAAACCCATTTTATGTCTATATTGCGTCCATAAAACATCCATACATTAATTTTGTTGGTTTTAAATTAATTTTTTTTATCAATAACATGTGAACACATAACAAGTTTCTAAAAATTCCAACTATGTCCTTTTCCATCCCAATAAATGGCCACCACCTCTACCCCATTCCTAACACCAATAAATCCATTTATTTTTATACAATATTTGACCATATATACTAAAAAAATAATATTGTAAAACTTGGATGCTCCCTTTGGGTATAATGATGCCCAAGGATTTATTTTGGAAAAAACCAAAATGAGATACATGATTTAGAGATAACATTTTCTCTCAAACTCCTTTACTTATTTACTTTATCCATGCCTCCAATATCATAATTAAATTATTTTGAATAAAACATATATCCTAAATATACTAGGATGATTTCATTTGAAGGGTTTGAGCATCACATACACACAACTCCGTCAAATGGATATTGAGCATACTATTTCTGTGTACAACGAACTACTTCATTATTACATAATTAATGTTCATTTCACCTTTAACACTAATCATGGTAGAAATTATGATGTACACTATGTATATATATTTCATATATTATATATAATTTTTATTTATGATTCCGTATTACTTATAATACACACAACTCTTTACATTCTATTTTGGGTTGTTACGATAATCATGTTTGGGATAGTGTGGACTATCGCCCCCTTAAAGAAATGTGATTCTTTCACACCCCACATAGACTATATTAAATACGTGTTTAATAATATTATATGTAATATATGATATATTATTTCTAATGGAATAACATATATATATATATATATATATATCATTTACACACTTCCTTTCAATATGAAAACAAACACTGAATCATCATTCATGTGTACGTACGACTCACCATATCTGTAAGCTATGTATTCTATTTCATAATATTATATTATATAGACTATTACAATACACATATAATATATATTCATGATTTTTATAATATTCTTAACATTATGGAATCATTATATAAGTATAAGGACACGAGATGTAACAAATAAAGAAACATGAAAAGATTAAATCAAAATTTACCATAAGTAAAACATTATCAAAAATCATTATAGAATGTAAAATTAGGTCATAATAAAACATAATATGGTATTATGTATAATAATATTAATATATAAAATATATATAATAAATATATATTTATTATTCAGGAAGATTTTACAAGTACGAAGAGAGTCCCGACAAAAGGTATGGGGATTTCTTCTCACTTTTAATTTCTATGAGATACATGTTATGTTCTCCAATTTGTTTTTGGCATATTTACTGACCAAAATTTTATTATATTGGTATTATAATTCAATTTAGGTGTATTAACATGTATAATTTATGATCATTATATCATGGGGTTTATCTTTCAGATGTTACCAAATCAGTAAAATCTTTTGTCTCAATTTGCATTCATTGAGATCTATGTTTTATTAAGATCCAAAACTATTTCTTGATGTTAATGTATTTACGTTTTTCATTAAATATCTTGAATATAATTATTTTAATGATAGTATACCATTAATTTAATTTAATCTCTATACATTAATATTATCAACCAACTATACCAAGCTATAAGAGTATATTGAGAAAAGATCATTGCTTTTCCAGATTGTTTATGTTTATGATTCTCTTGATGGAATCATATGATAAATCCTTAAGGAATACTCATGAGGGTAATTCTCCAATTTTTTTCATGACATAATCAATTATTATATAATATTTTGTTTTTTGGTAAACAAAATACTTAATAAAGTGTTTTTAGGAATTCCAGAATTTACACATTCCTCAGTCAGAAATCATTGTTTTCAAAAGATGGTTTCCACGATTATTATAACATTATACTATAATATTTATATGAAATTTTTACCCTTTTCTCATTTAAATATATTTTCAATGATATATTATCGTCTCTTTACAAACAAGGCACTTTTCTATCATTTTTTCCATATAAGAGGAATGTTCTTTTGACCTTGTATGATATGTATGGATTTACCTGTAGTAATTTCATTAGAAGGTCCCATTGAATTTTTAAAAGGGATAAAATTGAATTTCAATGAATCCATTATAAAAAATTTATTCATGCTCAGCTTATAAGTTTTCATGAAAACCATTTTTAAAAAATTTTTCAAGCTTATTTTATATGGTTTCATCAAAAAAAAATTTCAAAAGGTTATCAATATTCCATTATAAATATTCCAGTATAGTGGTTTTCAGAAAGTATTCAAGATATTTTTAAACGTTTTCAATAACTTTTCAAATATGTTTTCGTTAAAAAAATTTGATGCTTATTTTTGATTAATTTCATGGGAAAATGTTTTCAAAATTATATGATGCCTTCTTTATATGTTTTCAATCAATTTTATATAATTTTTTTTCAATGGTTTTATGAATTAAAAACCGTTTTATCGAAATAATGGATGCTTTCCTGAAGAAACATTTTTGAAATAGTTATTAAAATTAATTTACTTTTATGATGAATCCTATTGATGATACTCATTATTTTCTTGGATATGATATAAAGGTTCCATTCAAATCGTTTAAATGAATGGGTTATTAATTTAGTCAGAACATTTATGAAATATGTTTATATTCCAGGAATTCCATTATTATGTGTCCCATATCTTTTCACATGTTATTATTTTTTTATAAGATTACAAAACCTATTTATTCTAAGTATGTTATGATGATTTGAAATGTTATTAATTCCAATTCCATTTTATAGGTTATGATTTGATTTTTATGGAACCCATAACTTTTCATGGTGCATGATATGATAAATGTTCTATGGAATATTCATGTATGTTTTCATAATATTATGGGTCAGACCTATTTATTTATAATGAATTACATAATGATAAATGTTTTATTAGCTAAAAGGGTACATAATAGGGCATCCCAAGCCCCAAATATGATGGAATATGGGGGAACAAACCATTCGCAAAACAATAGGGGACCAGGGATAACATCCTAATTCCGAAACATGAGGCAACATGGTAGGACATCTCATGCCTACAGCAAGAGGTAATAGAGGAGAGAATCCCAATAAAGAAACAACATAGAACATTGGAGAAATTCCTAATCTAGAAATAAGAGACTACATGAGAGGATATCCCAAGACCACAACAAGAGGTAATGTGGAAGAAAATCCAACTCATAAAACAAGAGTGTACAAAGTAGGACATACCAATCTTGAAACAAGAGGGTATCCCATGCTCAATGACGGTACATGGATGATTTTTGAATTCTTAACATGTTAGAAAGGGCTTGGTAGGGAAACATGACTTAGGGATTTTATATTTGTTTTAAAAGGTTCTTTGTTTTATTAAAATGTTATTCTCTCATGTTTTATGTTATTTATTTCCTTATGATTCATGAATTATAAATTTAAAATCATTATTATGATCTCTATTATGTATTTTATTACAATAAAATGTTATGGTTATTTTCTATACACTTTTTCCATGTTATAATTAATAATTTTATTTTTTACCATTACTGAGCATCTGTGCTCACCCCATTCATATGTTTCCCCATAATTTGTTATGAAAAAAGGTTTTATGTAGAATTTATAATTGTGTAGATCAATATCGGTGATGTTGAATATATTTATCCAAGATATATGATTTTTTTCCAAGATATCAAAGACACTAAAAAATTATTGTCCATAGGCATGTAATTTTTTCAATAGACTAGATATACATTTAAATTATGTAATATCTATGTATGTTAGGCTGAGTCGCTATAAATTAAGTTATTTTTTCTTCCTAACCCCATCACATGGATTTTTATATTATTATATATATTCTAGAAATAGTTTTCTTATTAAAAGAATTTATTGAAATTATGCATGTATTTATTGAATTATTTTTGAAAGTGAAATGAAAAGATGTTATCTTAAATATATAATTTGTAACATATCCTGAAAAAAGTGTAAAATACCTTATTTTCATGTATGATATTTTCAAACTATTGAGAAATTATTTCTCATTAGATTTGGGGCATCAATAATGGTTTATTTTTGGAATTACTACTAAGTATCTTAGTGCTCCTGCCTACATTAGCTTTTCAGTTTTAGGTCTATATATTATTGGATATCTCTTAGAGAGATAATGGTTTAGAGATTGGTGGTGTCCCATGAGGTCACATGGAGGTACACATAGTATTTTATTTATTTCCATTAGGATCACTTATTTTTATTATTCATGTTTATTAAAATTTATTCTTTTATATTTTATTCAATGTCTAAATCATTCCAAATGTTTTTATTTTGATGCCCAACAGTAGTTTTTAGACCATGGGTATCCGTAACTCCCTTATGGGCTTATTGAGGGGTGAATCGGGGGACCTGTTAAGGGTTGAAAAGGGTTGGTTCGTGAAAAAATAGTATTAAATATGCCCTTTTTTCATTGGGATGTCTGTAGTTGGAGACTAGTAATGTCAGGACTCAAGAGGTAAGTATGTATAATCATTTAAATTTTTTCTCATTTTGATCCTTGATTTAGTAGGGGTAGACAGGGATTTGAGTAATTCTGTTTTGGATTGCGCCTATAGGGTAAGACCAAGTTAGTGATCCACTATTTCACTAAGACATACATGGAGTAATGACCCATGTGGTGCCCATGTAAAAATGTTTGAGACACTACTATTGGTTGTTGATTTTATATATAATGGTCTGCAAAAACATGTTTTTAGGTAAGGCATGAAAACTAGTTCACCATCTAGGTGCTTTGGTTTGAGTTTTGTTTCCTGTTTTTTTTTAGTTGGTGTGAGTTTAAATATTCTTTAGGGTACATTCTCGGTTTATGTAATGATCCCCGATTTATAAAGGTTCATCATAACAAATAAAAAACACGGTATTTTTTTAAGAATATATGGGAAGTTATTTTGAATTTTTAAATGTTTTATAAAATGAGAAATGATAGTTAATATGGAAATGTTTGTTTTTGGTAAGGAATGTGTATGTGTGGCCCTTGGTGTTCTTATATATGTTCAAATATAATCGTGTGTGTAGGGAGATTTCCTTTTTGAATGTATGTGTGTATGATGTTAACAAAAGTGGGGACACATATGTGGTCATTCATAGGATACCATGGGTGAGTATTTGAAAATAAAATATTTATATGATATTCCAATGTTGTTTTATGAAATGAAAAATGGATTCTGATAAAAAGTTCCTTCTTATAGAAAATGATGTTTGGTTTTTAATGGAACGTTGTGAGGGTGTTTTGAATTTTAAAGTGGATGTGCAAGAATTTTTTTTAATGGAAAATTTTTTTGGTCTTCAAAAGGGTATTAAATCTAGAATTTGGTGAATTTGGAAAGTGGTGATTTTCAAAAGATGAATCATGGCTCATTTTGTGATGTTGTTGTTTTATTTTTCTTCGTATTTGATTCTACTTCTATTTTGTTTGTGATGTGTTGGTATGTGAAAGTTGAAGTTCATTGTATATGGCCTTTTATGTTGATCTATGGAATGGTGTTGACCTATTTTTGTACTATTTCATCATTTAAATTATTCTTCCTAGAGTGTAGCAAGATTCATCTTGTGTCCTTCAGTGATTTTCAATTCACAAATTCTTAGAATTGTGGTGAGATCGTGTTTTTTGGTTTTAATCCATTTTCCATGGTGATCAAGGTATTTTAGAGGTAATGATGTGGCTCGAGTAATTCATAAGATTTTTTAGTAACATATGGAGTGCTGAGAGTTCATGTCGTTTGGAGTCTTTCTGGAGGCCCGACATTGGACTGAGGGAGTGTGGTTGTTCCAGTATCGTTTCAAGTGGGGGTGTAATGGTGAGTGTTATGAAAAATTTTATCAAATGTTTTGCGCATGTGTAAAAAATCGGCAGAGAGTGGTGGGGACCATCAAAATTGAAAAATATCAATGGACTGTGAAGTCTCATGTTGACCAGATTAAGGAACTAGTTTCCTTTTCCACATAGGTAGCATAGGAAGACCAGTTTGGGATTTTGGTGGATTAAGTGTTTTTAGCAGATTTGGTTTCTATAGTATGTCTTGTTATTAATACATTGTCTCTTGTTTCGTATGAATGCTCACTATAATGATAGAGTAATGTGAATGATAAAAATTTTTCAGAAAAGTATCCTCTTTGGGTGTGACCTATAGTACTTTAAAATGTTTGTTTATGTGTTTCTAATGTAGAGATTTCTGCCATTAAATTTTCTTCATGTAAAAATCACCCAATTTTTTTATGATGATGGTGTTTTTCGTTTCACTTAACGAGGTTCTAAAAATTAATTCATTTAATGGATAATGTTATGGCTTGGAATTCCATATCCTGACTATAGGGAAGTAAATTCTTTATTACATTATATATCCTACAACACATCTCGGTTTAAATCAATACTTATAGTCACGAATAGTAGGGAGTGTCGAGGACATAATCTTATGTTTTCATATGGTGCTTGAATAGGATAGATTTTGTCTCGTTTGTACCTTATTAAATTTTAATGTTCCATTTGGTTGTAAATGGAAGAAGCCTCATTTCATTTTTTTGATATTATTTTTTAATGTTCCCTTTTGGTGGTGAAATGTAGGTGTCCTTGGGTCATTGAAAACCATCTTAGTTGTAACAATTCCTTAAAGATGCTAACCATTGAAATGTTATATCTTCATGGATTTGTTTTAGTTATCAGTTGTTCTTTATTTGATGATCTTTGTTTCTTTCGGAGGTGATATGTCATTGTTGGAGCGATTCTCTCTTTGGGTTTTTTATGTAGCCCCCCTGATAGAAGTGTTTGGTCTATGCAGGGGTTCTTACATCAGTTCAAATTGGTTGTTTTAGAGTTATCTAGTGCTGGGAAATCCAATGCCAGTTTAACCTAATTTTTCTTAAATAGTTGGTAACCCACCATAGATCTTTTAATGGTTTCATTTTGCGTTGGACATTGGTATCTTATTTCTTGTTTTGTGTATAACCTCCTCAATACCTCATGGTTCTCCATTTTGTCTTTTCCATTATTGGGGGGGGGGGGGTTGGGTGTGATTGGTAGAATTAATGGTCACATCAAGTTTGTGGTTTTGTTTTCCTTGTTGAACTTCATGCTTGAGTTTGATTCCTAATTTGAATGGGTGACTTTTTCGGGTAGAATGGTTTTTTGGTGGAGTTAATTGTCACACCCCAACCATAAAAAATAGTTCATTTAATTATTATAATTATTTATATTCTAGATTTTTTTGGGTAGGTGTGTTTATAATTATAAAATTATCATGTAATGTGGGGTCCTATGAATGGGTTTTCCAAAAATCAGATAAACTACATGACAACCTCTCCTAATGCGTTTTCATGGGTCAGTGCTATATGGGATGGTTAGTGCACAATTTTATTAAACATACATGTGCCTGCTAGTAATTGTGTGAGGGTTCCCAAATATGGTAGTGGCCAATAGGCAATTTCCGCAAAATTTTCTAAACATTACAAAAATAGTGGGGACGCCTATATTTACAAATGAAAATAGAATAAATTTTCATAAATTATGGAACAAAATATTTTAGGACTTTTTTTAAAAATAATAATGATAGTGATTATAATTACTATTATTATTATTAAGTTACTTTTTTAATTTATTTTCCGTATTCATTCATTTTTCTTTTTCTTTACTAATTTCAGTATTCATCTCTTTTAATTCTCCCCTTCTACCTGAGCCTCGCTACTCCCCTCCCCTTATCCATCGATGTGTGATGGTCCCCACTCTCACTCCCTCCTCTGACCACCAATTCAACACTATTTCATTATGGAACTTCTCCAAAAATCTGTGGTTATGAATTCTCTCTCATCATTATTCTTCGGTTTATCATATTTAGGTCTCCCTGTCAGTTAGTATGTATTTACCAAGACATAAGGTTTGAAGGGTAATCTAATTTATGGGTTTCTCGGGGTTTAGGGTTGTGAAAATGGTACCCCAAGACCTATTCTTCTAGATTCCATCAACTGCAACTAATGGATACACATTTTGAGTTGTTTTGGTTCATCAGTTCCATCATAGGCAAGGTTTGATTCTTATTGTATAGTTTTGAATCATTCAATTTAGGGTCTTTCGATGTTTATATTCCCTCGTATTATATTTTAGATTTGTTGAGTCATGCCATTATGTTTTTGTGACTAGAAAATGTTGTAGTGAGTTTTGGAAAACATTTGAGGTCATGCATACATATATATAAAGTATTTATATAATATATATATATATATATACATTTCCTCTATTTATTTATTCCCTAATTGCAATGGAAATACATTCATTGGATTATGGATATATATATACATATATGTGTGTGTGTGTGTGTGCATGTGAAGGCCAGTTACAAGTGGTCACCACCTAATTTTTTAATCACCGAAGTGTCTAGGCTTGGCCTTCCACCTTGATGATGTAGGTCGATATGCTTTCACCATGAATTTTAATTTTATGATTTTTTGTAATTTAAAATTTGTGTATTAATATTTATGTAGTATATATATATATATATATATTTAAATATATAAGTAATCAGTAAAATTGATATCTCTTTTTCTAATTGATTTCTCAATTATTTATTTAACCTCCCTTGCATACAGGTTTCTTTTAAATGTGACGTATACTATGTGTTTTAGACTAGATTTCATATAGCTCCAGATCTTGTGAAATGTTTTTTGTGAAAAAAATAAGACTTGGATAAATGTGTCATGTAATGTTTGGTTTTTTAGATCTTTTAAGGGTTTAGGTTGTTTATTAGTAGTTTAGGATATGAGAATAGAAGTTGGTACATCAATGGGTGTACCTTTAAATAAATATGAAACTTTGAAATAATGGATCTCTAATCATTAAATGGAATGGTGGTATATTGGGTATCCTAAAAATGTTTCCAGGTATGTTCCATAAAACCTAGCTTGTTTGGAACAATAAAAAGGATGGTTGAAATCTAAATGTTGTAAAACCCCTATATGGCATCATGGGTTGGTTTTTGAATTTTCATTTTTGGTTATTATAAGTATATTGAAAATGGATTTTTATTTGAAAGTGTAACGACTTGTTTAGAATGAGTTCATAAAAGTGTCATTTCAAAATTTTTTGGAAAGTGTTTTTGAAATATTTTGATAAATTCATTATGGTGTATATAGTTAAAGGCCATTAGACAACATAGTATATTTTAAATAGAGGGGTGAATGTTCATATCATGTGACTTCCTAGTTGGAACATAAATTATGTGATATATATATATATATAGAACCTATATATGAGGGATTTGCATTAATGGATTATCGTATAGTGGTGTCTTTGATGGGGGTGGGAATGTACGGTGGTGGTTGGTCTGATGAGTCACACATGTGAGGGCCTCCAACACAAACAATATACTACTCCCAAGGGTTACCTAGTATTATATTAGTGGATTTAGTATTGTTTATTTACATCCCTGATTAGATGTGTTCATACCCCTTATATTATTTGTTAGGACATGTGGGTATACTACCAGATTGGTCAGTTAAGGGCGGATTGTTGGTTATGGTCATAAGAGATCCACCAAGAACTGGAAGGTTGTTATGAACTGAGTATGTACATTGATCCATCTATGGTTTTTTATGAAAAACCCATGATTATATATTTGTATGTTCCTATTATATATTGTAGAACTATAGGTTTTTTGATATCATAAACCTTTATATGGATTTTTATATGAAAATACATTTTCTAGAAACAATTGTTTTTTAAATGAATTTATTGAAATGATGCCTCTGTTTAAGAAAATTTTATGTAAAGTTAAATGAAAAAAAGTTTTTTTAACTAAAACATTGTTACTTCTATTTATAAAAGATTTGAAATTTTATTTTCATGTATCTTGTTTTCAATCAAACTTGAATTGATTTCACTTTAGAGGTGGGGTATCATAGGTGGATTATTTTCAATATTCCTACTTAGAATGTCTATTCTCAATAAAACATTCTCATTTCAGTTTGATAATTTTTAGTGTTCGATCTCTTGAGGAGCGATCATGGTCCAATGTTTTGTGATGACCCATGAGGTCACATGATGTTATCTGTTGAAATTTATTTACTTACACTACGATCACTTATTTATATTTTTCAGTTCAATATTAAATTATTATCTTTAATTTGTGGGTGAAATCATTCATGATGATTTTAGCATGATGACTGATAGTAGTTTCCATCACATGGGGACTGTGAATACCCTTCATAACTTATCATGTGATGAATCTAGTGAAAGGTTCAGGGTTGAATCAGATTGGTTTGTGAAAAATATGATATTATTTGGTAAAATATTTATGATGACAATCACCATCACCATCTCGAAGTTAATGATGGTTACAATGTTTTCCTAAGATATCATATAGGGATGGTTTTTTTGATATTATGGAAGAAACGGATGCTTAAACCAAGGTATATCAGTCCCTTATAAAATATTTATCTTATTAGAACCATATATTATAATTTATAGCTTCCACCAAACCTATATCAATTCAAAAATATGATCTATGTATCTATCTAGAGGGTTTACATGACTGTACGTTCCCAATTACAGAACTCAGATGTCATACCACTAGAGAAAAATATTTCTTATTATGAAAAATATGTATATATTTGGGATTATAAATATAATTTTCCTTGAAAATGTCTCTCATCAAGTCATTTTTTTGTGGAGAAACCACCATTTTTAGGTTGCTATGCGCGAACGTGAGGAAATAATGAGGCATTTTATCCTAATATATTTATATCGATGTGATGAATTTCAAGGTATAAATTTATTTTAAGACGTGTAGAATGTAACACCATGAATTTTTATGAATTATAATTGTTTGGTAAATTTAAATTCATTGAATCTTGAATTATAAAAATCAATGTAAACTTTTTATTACAAAAAACAACAATTTATTATAGTCCTATTTTAAACACAAAGAAACTCTCTCATTAAAGGTGTCTTTGTGTCATCTTTAACAACAAAACAATATGAGATTTAAATAACTAGGATATATTATTATTATTATTATTTAAATATGATATATATAGACTAGTTTTTATAAATAGAAATATGAATAGTAATAATTAATCTCTAAAAATGAATAATAATGAGATTATACAGTGATAACATATTAGTAAATATTACATAGTTTATAAAATATTGATTTTATATTTTTAAAATATAACTTTCTTAAAAAAATATGATAATTTTTTAAAATAAAAAATAATAATTTTCTTGGATATAAAAAATATATTCGATAAAATGAATATAATTTTTTAAATTGTTATCCCATAATTATATTAGGGAGAATTGTTTATATTGTTTTTGAAAAGATTCATTTTTTCATTAATAGTTTTATATATTGAATTATAATTAAAAAAGTCATTTTTTTTAATTTATTTATAATTCTATATTATATTTTAAATAATTTTGATGAAAAATAATTTAAATTTAATATACATTAATTCAATTTGTTTACTAGAATCAATTATATATTGAATCGTTATATAAAACCTTATAAACTATGGATCATTTTCTTTTCAAAAACAAGATTTCTCATCCTGTCTTCTCGATTATTTTATATTAAATTCAATAATATCGACTAATTGAATTTGTAAAAAGGGATTATAAATTTTAAATAATAATAAATTATATTATCTTATAAGGTTTATATAATATTTTCCTATATTTCTAGTGTAAATAATGAAACTAAATGAAATTTATTGACATTAAAATGGGGGTTTGCACATTTCATTTTTTTATTAATGATAATTTAAAACAAATATATTATTTTTTATTAATAAATTTTATTTCATATTTATAATAATTTGGTCTAAATGATCTTATAAATGACATATTATTTTTGTACTATGGTAAAATTTTTCTATGTTGAATAAATGATATATGTGTTATTATTAGAAAAAATAAAATTGCAGACTAGTGTTAATGTAATGAAAATAAAATTTCAAAAAAAAATATTTTTCTATTGTGTGGTAGATGTATGTATTAAAAGCGAATATCTACATTCCATTAATGATCTATTTTAGAGTCATATGACATAATAGTTACCTACAAATATTGAATCCATTTGTGTATTTTAAAAAATGGCATACCTCTTCTGTTGTAAAAGGGAATCCATTCCCTAACATACTCATTCCCCAAAAGACATTTTTCTCAAGAAAACCTGACCCAAATGTGCACTATAATTCCAAACATTCACCCCACAATACATACATTGGATATAAATCCAAAAAAGTAAGGATAATTTTTTTGAAAATATAAGGAGGATACCCAATAAAGAGATAACTTTCATCAGAATTTTTTTTGTTTTATTGCATACTCAGTCCCATTCATTGTGTACTATAAGATGGATATATAACAACATTAGTATGTGTGATATAATTAGGCATTATATGTTATTATAATTAACAAAATCCATTTCCACTTCCATCAAATGGTTTCTGAAATCATCAATTGTGTTTACAACTGATCATCACCTCTCAAACTGATTTCACTAATGCTCCCACTATCACATCTCAAAGTTGATAATAATGATGGATTTATTGTTTATATATTATATTTATGAAAATATTATTTTTATTGAATTTTTATATCAATACTAACACCATTTATTTCAATCTCTCGGAATATGATAATGCCACTCATGTGTACATCATAATACCTCCTCATGGAGTGACGTGGTTTATTCATGATTTATATGGAATGTAATAAGGATGGGTTTAATAAAAATAAGTTTTATTTAAAATAAAAACTATTCATTATATATAATAAATATCATTATTATACTTTCATTTAATTCAAAAAAGAGAAAATATAATTATCATATAAGTGTACATACTACATACATTATCCATAATCTGCGTATTTCATTTTCTATCACATTAGTTTATCGATTAACCAAAATATAAATATTCTGAAGAAATTTTTAGATAAATCATATCTATTATTATAGAGATGATAAAACCATTATAAAATTAATGGGAACATAAATAATAAGTAGAAACATGTATGAAAAACCACTAAGTTATTACCTGAAACATAAAACTAACATGTAATAGTAAATAAATGATTAATAATAGACCAATAGAATAAAATATTATGTTTGATATATATAAATTTTTTTTGTAAATTATGTATATAAATAATATATTTCTTATAAATGATATTTGAAAACTCTTGATGGAATCTATCACTTAATGTATGTGATTTTTCCCTCAAATTTCCTTCACTGAGATGTACATTTTGTGACTGACCTATACCAATTAACTTGGATTATATAAATCCCTATTAAATAAAATATACTAAATTTATTTATCCTTATTATATTTTATGTTATATTAAATATTATTCATTCATGGTGATTATGATTTAATTATACCTATGTGGCAATGATTTTTACCTCATCATATATACACATTGTTCTTTAATTATGAATCATATCTCAATAAACTAATAAATTTTATCATCCTATGGTTATTCAGTATATTTTCAAATAGTAGTAAAATTTTGTTACTATTTATTAGTTAAAATAAATGGAAATTTCATTTAATGATAAATGACATTATTTGTCTCTTTGTTTATAAATCTATTTTCTCCCAAAACCATGTTTTAAGAAAATGATTACAATTTTTTTTATTTTTATACTCTTATTTTTTAAAGTCATTGTCACTTATTTTTTACATTAAAAACGATTTACTGAAATATTCATGTATTTATATATTAAATAATAATTTTTATCTTATATAAAATATTAATTGAATAAATTTATTTTCATAGATATCACGAGAATGATTTTCCCTTATCATAACAATTATTTTAGTTAAATATTATTTTATATGTATGAATTTTATTTTCAAATAAATAGTTTTTAAAAAAAAAATTATTTTTAAAAAATGTTATCATTTGGGAAATTATATTTTCATTATGAAAAGATTAATTGATCAATCATAATCATTTTAAATATATTTTGAAATCCATTAATGTTAAACATTCCTTAATGGTGATATGATCCAATGATACAGTTTTTATTATTTCTCTAAATGTTTTATGTCTACGGTGGAATGATTTTCATGAAACCTATTTCATTTCTACAGGTTATAATATGATAAAATTATTATAAAACGTCTTTTTTGATAGTTTATATTAGTATGACATGATGAAATAATTATAAAACATATCTCATTTGTATATGTTAGGATATTCCTTTGTGTTTATGAATAATAATTCTTTGTAGGGGTAATGATATGATAAATGTATTTGGTTCTTATCAAACAAAAAATATAGTTTCTATGATTCGATTTATTGGGCATATGTCTCCCTAAAATCATTATGTAAATTTTTTTGTCTCATGTGATAGATAAAATAAAAAAAAAGTAGTGAACCTAGATCAATAAGGTACATTTTATATTTTTATATTCTTTGGAGTGATCATTGAAATCTATAATGGTTTGGAGAGTGAACCCATTGTACTATGACAAACATGACTGCGATCATTGACTAAATTGTAAATGATTTTCATTATTTATGTGTATTCAATGAAAATATTATTCTAATATTATGTTATCATGGATCATAGTAATTTATTTCCATATTATTATTGTATTATTAACAAAATATATTTATTCCATGACTCAATATTACGATATAATATAAGCATGGTAAAAATTTTAATTGTTTGGATAATATTCTAATACACATATGGTAATGTTATTCAATTATATCGATGTTAATTACCATTACTGAGAATCAAATCTCTCCATTTCTTATGATTGATTTCCCTTTTTTAAGTATATATTTATTATATATCATATGTCTAGGAAGGGTTTTAGGTTTGAATGAAATAATGGGAGATCATATAATGTACATGTGGATTAATTATGTCTTTTCTAAGATTCTATGTAAACTAAACTCTCTTCGTCCCCAAGTATGTGCTTTTGTAATGAAACGAGTATTAATAAACAATTATTTAATATCTATGTTTCAAAATCATGAGTCTTTATAATAGGAGAATTGAAAAAACCTATAATTTAATCTCTATAAGGGATGTATGACACTATATTGTCATATAAGATGACATTGATTTCTACATTATTCTAGTAATAAGGGGATAATTTTTGTAAATATCAACAGAAAACTATAAATAGGACCCTTCTAGACTTGGGAATAATTGTACCTATAAATATCTATTTGGGAGAAACCATTTAAATAACACATGTTTCATTTATTATTCCACTATATACATCATTAACAAATATGACATGCCCTAGAAACTGAATGTCTAAAATCCAAATTTATCATTTAGAGAGAATTATATAAACTGGGTTCTTCTTAATAATGTCTAAGACAACCCTAATTTTTTTTATAATAATCCTAAAAAATAAAGTAAAATAGAATTTTACTGCTAAAGACAACAGTAATTAATCAGAAAAGGCTTTGAGATCTTTATACGATGTTTCATAAAAAAGAGGGGGAATTTTTATTAACAGAATCCCTAGGAACACAAAATTCTTATATATTTGTTGGAATGTGGTATTTTGTATATCATTATCTGGAACCCTAAAAATATGACATCTATAAAAGAGATTAAAATTTCAAATATAACTCACACATTGAAAGATGTCCAAATTGATATCAATCATTGGAAAGTGGTAATGGTTACTGATCACTTCCTATATTTGAAATTAATAAAATCAAAACCACAAGACTATGTCTCCCATTTTCATGACAAATATTGGAGCTTCCCCTAAGGGAGGTACTGGGTCTAATATAACCATTCTCAATAAGTCTTTCCTACTACACACCAATCCTTTTTATCATAGAAGGGTAAATTTCATATTTTGAACATGGTATCAAAGTAGTCACACGGTGAATTATAATAAATAAGTAAATATCCCACCAAATTGGTAGACCTCTAAATATTATGCGATAAAATAAAAATAATCCAACATTGCCTCAATATTTAAAGTGTTATAAGATCCCATAATATTAATGGACAAACCATTAAATTGATGGGTGATAGGTCATAGGTTTGAACTCAAGGTCCCCCATCACACTTCTAAAAGGTCATACTACGAAAAAAAGGATAACTCATCCCATCATCCCATTAGAAACACAATCTTATGTTTTGACCAACTATATGAGATCAAAGTAAAACACTAGTCCCTACACATGGGGAAATGTTAATGCTTTGTAGAAACTACCATAAGGAGCCCTGGGAATCTCTCCCCATTGATCACTAACATTCTCTAAAATAAAATGTGTAGTATTGTTTAATTTTCCCATGTAGGGACCTTTATCCAATGATTAATGGATAAAAACTCTATATGAATATCATAATATTTCATATGGGATATTTAGATAATTTAATGACTCATATAGGTGCCTAATTTTTCTTATAGACTCAATATATATTAGAGATACCATACAAAAAATCATATCATGTATATCCTAGACATACCCATTCATTTCACAAAAATAATTAATCTTTCTACCACCATCCCTCTACGTCTATTCTATACCAGGGGTAGGGATTGGGGAAGGTAATAAGATCTTTAACCATGTGAATCTACTCCATATAGGCATTTACTTGTCCCACCATCTTCACTACCTCCATTAGGGCCACCATTACCATAGTTATGAAATCCATAATCAGGATGCTAACTTTATCAGGAATTTCCATCCCATGTATGTACACCATATACTGTGTATATGGTTATGAAATCATTATACATGTGCCTCACCCATCAATGAAATACAATCTACCATAAAAAATATAATTAAACTCTTTTTGTGATCTCTATACCATATATCATAATATCAGAGTATGGGTATGATTATTCCCCCTCTATTGAGACACTAATAATCTATGACTATTTTCTTGTGAAGATGACTCAGCTACAAATTTTTCACTACATGTTGGTGTTTCTGATCATTCAGTTTCTAAGATACACTCTATCATCGAGGACATTACTAACACTTCCTGATTATATTTTAGTCATAATGAAAATACACTAACATCGATATCTTTTTGGAGGCCTTGGTCAAACATAAATTCTTATAAGTATCCTCATCAAACCATATTAAAAGAATATTGAATATGTTAATTACTACATGAGGTTTTATCAATAACTGGAATATCACCATGATTCATCACAAGAAGCTCATGGATCGATAGAGAGTATAAAATAATATGGTAATACATATCCTATAAAATCACTAAAAATCATAAAAAGTGATCCACCTATTCATGGGATTGAGTTGTTAATCCAAACCATCATTTGAGTTCACTGTGATGGAGTATGACATTATGTACCACAAATTATCATTTTGTTTATAAATGCACAAGAAAACATGAAGTAGTAGGTCAAGACAATCCACCCCACCTAAGGTTTGAGCTTACTAGTTAATCATACTAGTCAGTATTTAGGAAATTATGAAAAGAGTTAATGTTACATACATCATCACTAAGACTAACTAGAGATATATTCTACTCAATATGTAAATGATAATATTCATGAACCAACTGTGGTTGATCCATTCACATCAAGTTGGGTTGAATTAATGATCTACACTCACTATGTTCAAACACCTCAAGAATATGTCCCAAGACTGAGGCATCATCAATTAACATGTCATTATCCCAACCATATAATTAATTCAGATATAGATATTATTCAGGATGAATCCAAAAAATTTCCATGATGTTGATTGATCAACATATATGGTTAATTCACTCAATAATGACATGTAAGTAATATGAACCTGTCCAATATGTTTCATGTTCCATTGGATTCCCTACAACTGGTGCCTTAGTAATCCTTTTACACAAATAGTTAGTCATTTGGGAAACCATGGTCATACCTCTAAGAGTCTAGGGGATAGATAAAAACAAAGAGTAGACCCATGACTAAAATGAGCCCTTATCCTAATGTATCTGAATGGAAGAACACAACAAACAACACACAACTTTTCATATATAAAAAATCAAAACCTTTTACATGTGAAAAATGCACAAGACAAACACTATGATATATATTAATTTGATGTAAACTAACGTTGAAGTAAAAGTGGAAAAATCATTCCAAACCATGAATAAAAACATGGTCTCAACATCATAATAATAAAAATTATAAAATTCAATAGATATCATGAATCATAAAATATGAAATTTCAATTAAGATCTTATATTGGCTCCATGATGTTTTATACAACATTGGTACCAAATATACCAAATCGACCACCAATCATACTATATTACAGAAAATACATGATATAAATAGTCAAAACCAATGATATGGTTATTATAAAAATACTCAAGAGGATGATAGAAAAAAAAGGATATACCAATATAATATAATCTTCCTGAACTATCCGTCTAAGAGGGACATGAAACACAATAATAAATATGATCAGACTAAAAAACTATTAAAAATTAGAGTAATAACAAACTCCAAAACTATATAAGAAAGATAATGAGTAACAAAATAGCTCTAAAGTTCCCATATCTATTTCTAATCACCTCACTAAATAACACATGAATTATAGTAGTGATCTATATCACCCTTGGTACACTCTATGATTTAAATAGTACTAATTATAGTGGGGAATCCACTCATAGTTTGAGATCGATGATAATGGAGATATACTCTATAGGTGGATGACTGAAGCCCCCAATAGTGTGGGAATGTATAGACTCTACTTGTACGTATTATATAAAAAAAAATTTCCCCTGTGAGTTTGGGGAGTACTAAACAAAACAACTCTATAATAATCATATATAATCATTTTAATCATCCAAGGGAACCGTATGATGTATCCCACTCATATAAATTAACTCTATATCATTGATCAAAGAATGACATAATCGCATCTTATATGTAATTATACTAATTGTTGGATTATTTCCTGATAAAATATTTGATCCTATTAATATAATTGTATGATAGAAGGTTATGAGAGATTTATATTATGTCTACATTACGATATGAAATGTGTGACACCACCCGATGGCCTAGGATTGTTATTACCTGGTAATGTCTAGTCAAACCATGTTTTTATATATAATGTATCCATATTGGGACATTGTAGGACCCCATAATATCCTTAGAGGGTAGGGGAGAAATAATGTGTCACATTTTTTCCTTTAATGTGAAAAATATTTTCTACACATCAGTCATAACTTTTCAAAACTAGCTCATAGAAGAATCTAGAAATCCAAAATTCACATGAAGAGATAAAATACAATAGTATTACTAGGTTCACTACTATAGGGTAGACTAAGGATCATACAATGAACATTTTTGGGCCATACTAAAGTCCATTTATTATAAATAGTTGTAGAATATAGATTTATAGACAAAATAACTATATTCTAGAAATACATTATTCACATGATTTTAGGGATAGAAAACTTCATCCCTTAAAACACTTCCATCAACACCCCCAAGTTAACTAATATGTGTGAAGTCTTATTTATTTTATCAAATTAAATATCACTATAGAATATTATAATTTATGTATTTTTCATTGAATATAAATAGATTATAATTTCACAACATTCCTATGATGATTCACTTGAAAAAAATTCACTTAAACTATATGTTCAAAATTACTTTTCTTATAGATATTTCTGGAATATCGCAACATTTCTGAAGAAAACTAACTTCATGGAACACTAAGGCATCATGAAAAAAATTATTCTATTTGAATATTATTTTTATGAGATACGTAATCACTAATCCTGACAAAGATATAATTATTACAGTACTGAATCACACAATGAATACTGAATTCAAAAAGCATTCCACCTTCTCAAATTCATAATTATTTAGCCTCTGTCTCTATTTTTATTAAATGATGATATAGTAGTCTCCATTTTATAAGAATTGAACATCATGATAATAAAAAGATATCAATAGATTTATCATGAAACCCCAAAAAAATTGTATTAAATATCTTAAATTTTTGAAGCTCCTATAAAATTTAAACCATTCTTGAAGTAACTCGTATTATCGATGAAAACCCTAAACACCCCATGCACTCATGATGATTTTTATAGTCGAAAAGAACAACATTATTACATTTATTATTAATGAATATTAATAACTTTAAGAATATCATCATTTTGAACAAAATAATCATTATGATAATTTTCCATTAAAAAAATTGTTTATGATTCAATCCTAGAAAACCTCAATTTTGGATTCTTTGTACTCCTCTTGATTTTTCACTAAATAATTTGAAAACACAATGAAAATATACCACCATAAATAGTGTTTTCATCTTGTATTTTAATATCACAATCAATGAAAACTCTTTGATCATCCTAGCGTGGATTGACAATTAAAACTTACTATACTCCATTCATATCAGCCAGCTATGATAGTTGTTTTTTCACAGACCTGACATGTTTGGCCGCGTGGCTTCCCAAAAATGACCACTATACATATGGATTGTAAATATGGGGTAGTACCACATGGTTTAATGATCCAAAAAAATGACATTTGTGAAATTTTACTCATGAAAAAACCCATTCAAAAGTATGAAATAAATAAACATGACATGTGTTCTAGAAAATTAAATGGCATGTTATTGAGATTTTCATTGAAAGTGAATTGTGGGTTCCCGGTGAATAGGTTCTCTCAATATCTTCTAAATCTATTATGAATCCATATGTTGAGTCTTCTAAATCCTGGAAAATCAAAGGATATGTCCTCTGTTCAATGATTTCTAGACTCTAGTTAACAAAAAATGATTATGCGCACCAAATAAAAAGTTATAATGCCTCTTATTTCAATTTGGAGTCCTAACCCATGGAATAATCACACAAATTCTAAAAATATACCATTTACATCATCATAAAATTAACTTATATGGTCCTCACACATTCCAAATGATTCTGGGGGTTTAATCAGTCTAAAATCACGATGATGATACCAAGTTGTTGACTCATTGGATATAATAATAAATTCAAATAATAAAGGTGGGAGAGGAATAATAACAAGGTGAAATTTTTTTTTCTATAGTAATGTAGGACAATGATCGTAGATATGGAAATATTTAGTGGTACAGAGGATGGGTGTAATGAATATTGTAATTTTGGTTAAATATTTCTAATTTAATTATTTTCTCTTCTAAAGAATGTTAATAAAATAATTAGAAATATATAGAATCCATACTCAACAACCAAGAACCTAATGTTGGAATTTCCTAAAATAGTTATACCTACATTGGGAATAGATCAATATTTGTAAATGAAAAATTAAACTAGATTATGTCAATGAATATTGCACTAAATTTATCATATATCAATTAATATCCCCAATAATTCCTTTTCAATCCACATTTCAAGTACAACAATGTTAATGGAGTCTCTCCAAATACTCTTATATAATATTCCTTGCTTTTATAGATACCCGTTGAAATTTTTTGTAGGTTCATATTAATATTGGATTTGGATATGTTTATCATCGAATAAATTAAATAAATTTTAATATTCATTATATTTAACAAACTAGATGATGAGTTCATTCCCTAGGTTATTCAAAATTATAAATATTAATTTCATGAAAGGGTAAACCCTTCATTCCCAAAACAAACAATGCCATATATGTTTCCTCAAATTTTCCAAAACGGGGAAATCTATTATTTAAAAAAATGTATCATATAAGTTCTAAAAATAGTAATATTATTAGTAAATAAATTTAAATATCCCATTTCACCCAAAAAAGTTCTAAATATTGGTAAAAATTTTGAGATTGGTATATAAATAATAGATTAATTAATAAATGAAATCTGGAGTTGTCATATAGAATATTCCTATGAAAACTTCTCTTAGTAAATGAAATTATCATCTTTTAGCCTATATATTTTAGAAATCAATATTTTCAGGACATTGGTTCTATTCATATCCAAATATTTTCACCTCCTAATGAATATTTTCATTAAGTTGATAAAAAATATTATTTTACCCACTATGTTTGATACATGGGGCACTATTTGTACATGGAATATTTATTTAGAAACGATATGTTTGTGAATCACATCCAATATTCCAAATTATTTAATTTATTTTTGGTGAAATATATAGTATCTTTTAATTATATTTATGGAATTATAAAATATATCAAATACTTTAGATTTATTCAAACCATTCCATTACTGTACTTAATAAAAATAAAATTTGGGATAATGATGTAGTTCTTCTTGTTGGTATGTCTTTCCAAATTCTTTCTCTCACAAATCCTGAAATATAATTTATTAATGTTTAATATATATATATATATATATATTTTAATACATATACACTATTTTATTCATGTATTATCTTACTGATAAATTGGTTGGATAAGGCCATCACCCTCTTATACCCATATAACATTAACTGAGTGATGTCATGGATCTATGTGAACCCAACTAAAAATATATGTTTGAAACTGACAATTCTATTTCCAAAAATGATGGATATAATGATTTGTAATTGGTACTATTTATCATGTATAAATTTTTTTCACCCCATGTATTTTAAATTATATGTATTCCTTATAGTATTTAAATATTACCATTGAAAATTATTATTACATACAGATGATCCAATCATGGGAGAATTTTCGAATTATGTTCTTATTTATTTAATGTGTTATAATTATATCTTTTTTAATAATCATGTTTCTAAAATGACTATATAGTTATATAAATGTATGAATTTGTTACCACTATTAGAACATAGAAATATATATAAATATAATCCAATATTTGTTAGATTTTTTATAGGGGTTTGATTACAATTATTTTTAGTAGATGAATTGATTAAGAAACCCAATTTATGATTTCATTCAATGAATTCAATATTTTTGTGTGAAAATGAATTGAATAAAAATGAATATTAAATTTATCACAAATTATCATAAATAAACTATTGTTTCCTTATTTAATTTTTAACACTGATTACCATGAAAAAATATAATTATTCTTCCACCCATTACATATCTATGGGGTTCTCTTGAGTCAATCATTGATCAAGTGGAATAGGTTTTTCATATTTTTTATAGTACCAAAATGGATTAAATATTAATGATGAATGAAACTGTGTGCTTAATGGAGATTTGGTCTAGATTGGAAAATTCATACATCTACCACCATCCCCTGGTAGTGGAATTTATAAAAACTTTTATAACTCTCCTAGGGTTTGATATCATTACATCATGTGTTATAATGAATGCTTAAATTTAATCGCCTATTTAATTAATAATATGTATGAATTAAACTCCATTTTTATACATATTATTTAATTGTATATTAACTGATATCTAATGTGGATGAAATCCTTGAATCATAGTATCAATAGTTCAACCACCAATGGTCAATGAAAGTAAGAGAATATAATTTAAAATATATGGCCACATTTCGTTGAATAGATATATTATCAAGATAGAAATCTACGTCATACAACAATATATTTATAAAATAAAATTCATAGTAATTTTATTTATAATATGTTTGTTGAATTTTATTTTCATGCATCTTTTTGTGAAATGTTATCTGCTACATATGTTTAAGACCATTCCATGTAAACTATCACCTATATAAATATCCCACATTGATTAGTGGGTAAAATAAATTTTACCATATCATATAATATTATATTATATAAAATAAATCTTAACACACCTATCCAAAAATCTTTTAGTTATCTTGCATAACACTTTTAGAATGTTTTCGTTACATTCTTCATGTATCATAACATTGTAAATTCAATATCAATACTAAAATATCCCAGGTAATTATAGAATAATAATTTTCATATTTATAAGTATATATGATTTTGAGATAAATTTTACATTAAAGGAGATGGTATGTCTGATACCATACCAGACACACAGAAATGTGTTTCTTTGAAATTTTATTTTGTACAAAAGACTGAAATATACCAAAACATATATATTATTATTATTATTTAATTTTGAAGTTATCACCTAGCCATTGTATTAGATGTAATTAATATAACTAACTATATAATGTTTATATATTTTTATAAAATGTTTTAACATTCATCCAAAAAATATATAGAATTAATATAATAATAAATACAATATTAAGCATATGAAGATCTAATATTTCTAATTGGTAGTTTTAAAACCTATTGATGCAAAAAAAATTTCTAAATCTAATTGTAGAAACATTTAAAAATTTTATATGAAAATTTAATGTTCATATATAGAATAGGAGTATCAAAATTTTCTTTTGTATGATTTTTTTATTATTCTGATAAATTTCAATTTTCAATGAATACATAAAATTAATGCATTTCAATTAAAAAAACATAGCCTAAATTTTTTATATTGATGGATTATAATATTATTTTATTTTAAAGTATAATTTAATAATTTTTTAATAATTTAATCCAATGGAGGACGTTAGAATAAATATCAAAATGAAATTGGGTGTAATATTTTTTTGATGTTTTGATGAATTTTTATTTAAAAACTGGTTTCCTCTAATCCTCAACAAGATTATATTTTAAAAAAAATTTCCAATTATGGGAATTGAATTTTGAAAAATGGACATAAATAGTTGTAATTAGTATAAAAGTTGTGGTATAATTTAAAAAATGTAATAATTGGTGAATAATAATTTCAATATATTATTTACAATAATTAATTCAAAATCAGATAATTTATGGTATAAAAATTATAATAAATTAAAATTACCCAAACAAATGTCTAATATTAATTTGATGAGTGGTTTAGATGAAAATATGACTTAGGAAAAAATACCTTTTTTAAGCCACATGGGTATGAATATAAAATTCAATATATTTTATTTTATGATATGTTAGAAATTTCATTATCATAATTTTAATAATTATTTTATTTTTAATACAGGGTTATATATTAGATAGATTCTAATATGAATTGTAATTGTAAATAAAAAATCATTATCTATATGATGATACATTATCTATAATTTTGATATTATAAATAATGAAATTTAAATATGATTCAATGATGTGGAAATAATATATTTTTTTAAGGAAGAATCAAATAAATGATGTTAATAATATTATCATAAATATAATTTGATATTTTCGTTTCCATACACAAATATTTTGGATTCCATTGACATTCTAAAGATGTGTTAATATAGTTTGATCGATGGAACCATGTTGTTATGATATTTTTAAAAATTAAATTATCGAATAATGTAAAAATTGATATTTATTATACATTTTAAAAGGTAATATTTTGTTAAATGATAAAAAATTAATAAATATTTATGTACAAGACAACTAGTTTGCGTTTTTATAATTATTCTATTAATGACACATTTTTCTTTTTTCAATTTTAAAGTAATTATATTTTATATGAAATTGTAAATTACATAATATCATGGTAAGAATTAATAATCATTAAAACAAAATGATAAGGATTTAAACATAAGAACAACAAGTTTAATTTTAATGGTTTAAATTAATTTTAAACCAACATCATAATTTTATATATATAATTTTGTTTTATCAATTTTGAATGGAAAAATAATTTATATTAGTTTATTTGTTTTATAATTCCAAGAGTGCCACTCCCATATCCCATAAGTGGGAACCTATTCATCTCTATTTTTAACATTTCAAAAACTATTTGGTTCATATATGATCTTCCAAACCCCATCGTTGAATACCCATGCACATTATAGAGGCCTTATTTTCTATATAACCCCATCCTTAAAAGTGTTAATTTGTTAAGAAAATGTGATCTTTTGGAGGAAAGGTAATATTTTTATTTACGTGATTCCATTTTATTTTTCTTCCACTTCATTCAAATATTCTCTAACAATGATTAGATAATAACTTAATATTTTCTCAATATACTAAATTTTTATATGTTAATATCATCAGATAAATCCATATGTGATTCCTTTAAATGAGAAAATAATTAATCATTCATGCGTATGTGTAAACAATCATCTCCACAATTCAATATAATTTAATATTTATTACCATCTCACAAGACTGGTTATTTTGATAAAATTAATGTTAATAAATTATATTAATGATATATATATAATTTTTAAATAATAATATGTCATTTATTTTATTACCTTCCAAGAACATAAATATGATATCATTTATGCATACGAGTAATGTATCCCACCATGAATTGATGTTATTATACTTTACTACCCAAATCCAATTTATGATATATATCAGTATATGTAAGTGATTAATAAGAAATTAATGATATGATCATTATTTTGAAAAAATAATAATTTCATGCATTCCATATTGATTATTTAAAAATGGGATTGTCACTCATGCGTGCGTAGAGACTACCAACCACATGATTATAATGTTGCTATTTTTTCATAAACATGCATACATGGATTGATTTAAATTTATAATTGATGTATAAAAGTTATTATTATATCATGAATATTATACTATATATGACAGAATAATCACCACCTTTATTATTGACCTCATACCAAATTCATCTTGACTTCAAGTTCTAAATATTTATAAAACATATAACATGATATTAAATAATTAATTAATATTTATCACATTGTAATATGTTATATAAAGGAAATAAATTTTTTAATATGTTCTTAAGAATATATAATTTATCCTAAGTTCATTATTCATGATGATAAAAAACATACGAGATGAGTTCGAGTCGATGTAATTGAATTCATCTCAATCTCCTTTCATTGAGGTATATTTTCATGTTATACACCACCTTATTTTATAAGATTTGTAGTCAAACCATTTCAATTTTAATTAAATTCCCAATTTACACAAAAAAACTTTTTACAATTATTTCTTTAAGTTATAAAATTAAAAATAGAATGATTTTTTAACATATAAATCCAAAATGAAATTTTATAGTTCATGACTATTTATTGATATTTGGTATCCTCTACAAGAATTAATGTATTTAAAATAAAAATAAATACCATATTCCATTATTAGTTATTTTGATATAGAAAATTTGTGTGAGGAATGATTGATTGTTTCAATATCTTGTATGATATATTTTGATTGCAAATTGTATGTATTATTATTCCTCTATAAATGTGTTATGTCTAATAAATATGTTATGGTTATCGAAAATTGATTATGAGTATAGGAGGATCCATGATAAATGACGGTGGGTGAACCTGTGATATCTCTCCAATGAATTGGGCAGTGATACCTAATTAGCTATTTTGGATTCTTTTAAGAGAATAATTAAATATACCTTGATGGTTATTCAAAATGTAACTAGTAATATTACTATGTGTGTATTTTTGGAAGAAATAATTTATTAATGATATGTATGAAAATATTTAATTTTATGATTTATTATTTCTATGATGTTTTATAGTAAACTTATCCTTTCATGAGGTAATATAATGGGTTTACGTTTTACAGATGATAATTATGATTTTTTGAAAATGATTTCATTTGATTTAAATATTAATGGACGAATGGTTACTATCCTTCTTTTATTACCCTTAATAATATTTTTATACTAATCCCATGTTTTAAACAATTGTCACCTAGTATATGGATGGGTAAGAGAAAAGAGGATTTAAAGAATAATGTTATGAATACTTAAATCACAAAAATAAAATTATGTTTTATTATAAATGTTTTAATGCATACTATTTTAGTTGTTCTGAATTGTCTGTATTTTGGATTTTATTTATGAATGATGACCTCATTATTAAAACAAGAAACCTAAAAATGATCCTCAATGTCAATGATTGTAAATTATTGTATTAACTCAAGATTACGTAATATTTATGGCTAGTTACTAATAGTTTGTATCACATATTTATTTAGACACCTTAAGGTGTTAGGATATTGTTAATATAATATCCAAAAGTGATTTTCTTTAGTATTTGGGAAAATCAAAATGATATAGAATATGTAAATTATTTTTGTGCTTCATCTAAGATATATCTGTTGAGAAAGGTTCTCCATATAGGAAACACGGAAACTATTTTGGTATAATATATTGAAAAAAAAATCAACCAAACAATTATACTGAGATGGTTGGAATCCGAACTGAATGGTTTGTCACTAAGATGCCTAATATGAAACACGGTATAAATGGAAGGGGAATCAAGTCAAGAGATCAATCATTTTAACTACAAAATAATCATTTTAGTATTGGAGAAATTCTTGAGGCAACATCCCATATAATTTTGCAGGTCATCTGACCCTGTGCAAGATGAAGGGTGTGTTATGTAACTAGAAATTATATTTTATTTCATGATGTGTATAGAAAATAAAGTGTTTAGTCATTATGTTTACCATTTTGAAGGTGAAGTTGATCATTGGAGGTGAATAGTAAGAATATCAAGTATAATGAGAAAATTAATTCCATGGAGTGGGAAAAATTTATAAATATGTTTCTTACTATATATATTCCTAAAGAGGTTAGACATAGGTTAGAATTTTTTTTGAATTGAGGTAGTAAGAAGACTCGATAGCAGCATTCGATGAAAAATTCACTTGACAGGCATGGTATAATTTGTATATATTCTACGATCTTGATGGTAAAATTGTTCATTTTTACTTAGGATGAAATCTCACATATCAAATTTAATTGGATTATCAAGAATTAAAAAGTTAAAAAAACTAGTTCGATGTATGGTGAAGGTTAAAATGAAGTTTTTTGATGATCGTGTGTTATTAGGTAAAAAGATGAAAAAAGGACGAGATGGAAGTTTTAGGGGAAGTACTCGTAAAGAATGATTGATGGAAATGAATCTTTTTAATCTTTTCTGATAAATTTGTTAAAAAAACACAATGATTAGTCCCTTTTTAATTTTATTAAGTGATTTTGATGTTGTAAAATGAGATGTAACTATAATAAATAAAATGGAAATGTTCATGGTAGTGATAATTAAAAATATAAATTATAATCAGTAAAATGTTTTAAATAAAATGAGATGGTCATTATGAATATTAGTGTATAAAGAGGAACATGAATGATGGGAAGAAACCAGACTATAAGAAGAAAGGTGTGGTGAAATCCATTGAATCTAATTTAGAATATGATAGTACATCAAATGAAGTGGTATTAGGTATATTTTTTGTTCCCTTAGCTTATGCCAATGTGTTTTTTTATTCATGATCATCACATTATTTTTTATGAGAAATTTTATGATGATTTGAAAATCCAACCTCAATTAATGATGAAATAACTTCCTGAAAAAAACCTGGAGTACGTTTTAATATAATGGAATTACTAGAATCTTCTAGTCGTTGTTTTTTGGAATGAATTTACCTTCAAACCCTATTTTTTTCTTATAGTATAGTTTCATTTTATTTTAAGTATGGATTGACTTTTTATTTACCATGCTATGATTGAGTGCTGTGGAAAAGAAGTTTCTTTTTACATGGAGTATAAATTTTTGTACAATAATGAAAAATTACTATTGATAACATATTAGGAGGCAGATAATCTATTTAAATATGGTAATGAATTTTATCTGTATCATATTATTGAAAAAAATTGAACTATTTAGAATAATTATGTGGGAGTGGGAAATGAGTACCTTTATGTTTTTCTAGATGAGTTACAGAGAGTATACTTGATTGGGAAGAGTAGTTTATTGTTGAATTGTATAGTAATGTTAATCTAATTTCAAAACCACATTATCGGGTGTCTAAAATTGAAATATTATATTTGAATAATCAATTGTAGGATTTATTAGATAAATGTTTATTTCAACCTAGCACATCTTAATGGGGTGATCATATCTTGTTTGTTTAAAAGAAAAATAATTCCATGGGACATTTAATTGATTATAGATCATTGAATAAAATCAGTGTTTATAACAAGTATCCTTTTCCTCCTATCGATTTATTTCTAGATTAGATTTTGGGAGGAAAATATTTTTTTATAGATAACATGAGGTCGGGGTACAATTAGTTGAAAGTAAATGAAGTAGACATTTCAAAAAAATTTCTTCATAATATATATGGGCATTATAAATTTTTAGTTATGAAATTTGAGTTAACCAGTGTAACTACTATATTAGTTGACATTATGAATATAATATTACATGGGTTCTTGAAAATGATTGTGGTTGTTTATATTTATTAATGTTTAATATATTATAAAAGTAATGAAGACGATGAATGTCAACAAAGGGTTCTTTTTCAAACATGAAAAAAATATGGGGAATTTAGAATCTATATATTTTTATTGCAAAAAATTTATTTCCTTAGTCACATTTCTTTTAAATATTTCATAACTATTGATACTACTAAAATAAATGTTTTTGAATAATTGTCAAGACCCTTAAATAAATGATATATTCATGGTATTATTGTTTTTGTAGGTCATTATTGGATATTTTTTGAAAATTAATCATGGTTATCTAGCCTAACAACCCTGTTAACTCAAAAAGGTGTTATGTTCATATCAAAAAAATGATGTAATGATTGTCTTCCTGAGTTATAAAAAAGATTAGTGAATTATCCACTCCTGGCCTTGACATCTATAAATATTTATTTAATCATATGCATTTATTCTTTTTTAAAGGACTTTGTTGTGTCCTAATGCATAATGTTCATGTAATTTCTTATTATTTATATCAGTTGAAGCTTCATGAGTTAAATTTCCTTACACGTGATTTGGAATTATCTGCTATTGTTTTCTCTTTAATGAATTGGTGGTATTTTCTATATGGAGTAAAATGTGAAATAAATATTATCCTCAAAATTTTGAAGTATATATTAACTCATAAAGTAAGGAAAATTAGATAGACAATATTGTTTGAACTTATAAAGGATTATAAATTCATGATTTATTACTATCATAGAAAATAAAATAATGTGGTTGATTTTTTAATAAGAAAAAAAATGCATCATTAACTATGTTATGTTGGGAATTGACCTTATGGTTAATGATTTGATGAACAATGGACTGAATGTTGTAAGTACTAGAAATTCATCTATTCATTTCCATGTTTTTATTCATTTATATAATCCATGTAGAATTAAAAAAGAACATAAAGTAGACAATTAATTGAAGAAAATTGTAGAATTTGTTCAAAAGGGTATGTTTCCAAAATATATAATAGATAAAGATTGGGTTTTATGATTTTGAAAGAGATTACCTCTTCATTTTAAATCACAGTTGAGTAAAGAGTTATTATTTGAACCTCATAGTTCTATATTTCCATTTAATCATAAATTTACAAAGTTATACATATAACTGTGGGATTATTATTGGTGTTATGGAATGAAAAAAGATATGATTGACTTCATTGTGATGTGTTTTTCATGTCATCAGGTTATTTAAGAATGATAGTTGTCAAAGGATATGTTTAAGACATTTCCAATTCAAGAGTGGTAGTGGGAAAATATATACTGGGATTTCATATTGGGATTAAAAAATACATATTGAGGTGAAAATAAAATTTGGGTTATTGTTGATCGACTGTCTAAATATTCTCATTTTATTCCTATTCGAGATACATAACCTCTTGATCAACATTATTGGTTTTATCCTATAAATATAATCAGGAAACATGGAGTTACTATATATATTATATATGATCATGATACTAGGTTCACATATATCTTTTTAAAATACATACAAAGGTCATTGGGAACTGAATTAAATTTCTGCACATATTTTCATCCTCAATCAGATGGGCTGTCATGAATGAACAATTCAGTCCTTGGATGGTGTGAAAAATTCCTGATAATAAAATTATCGAGATGTTGGGATCAAAATCATTATATGTTTTAGTTTTCCATAAATAATAGTTTTCATTCTAGTGAATTTATTTGATCATTTGAGGAAATATAAGGAATGTATTGTCAGACACTATATTTTTGGGGTGAAATTGCGGAAAGAATGTTGATGGGACCAATGTTGGTAGATAATATGGAAGTGAAAGATTTATTGATTCTGAAAAACATTAGGAATGATTTGGTTATGAAATAATGTTATATAAAAATAAGATAAAGGATCATTATTTTGAGGTAGAATGTTATATATTTCTCAAATTTTGTTAATTGAATGTTCTGATTCCTTTTGGTAATATGGGGAAGATAAGTCCACGGTTCATTAGACCCTATGAAATCCTAGATAAAGATTGATCAGTTTCTTATAGAGTGGATATACAACTTATTTTATCACGGTAAAACAATTTATTTCATGATTCGTTGTAAAGAATGTATATTATGAATCTATATCATGTTTGGAGTCCAAAAGTAGTTTAATAGGAATATAATATTTCTTATGTGGAACACACTGATCAATTTCTTAAACTAATAGAGAATTTATTTCAAAATAAGAAGATTAATCATGTAATGGTGTTATGTAAAATCATATCAATTATGAGGAATTATTGGAATCAGAAAAATATATTTGCGAGAAATACCCCAAACTAATTGATATGTGAATAAAATTGAGAGGAAGGAATTTCTCATACATGGAAGGATGTAACATCCTTGGTAATTATTGAATAAGAAATTTTCATATCAATTAATATTTTTGAATAAGATGGTAATTATACATTAAAATATAATCTATTTTTGATAGCTTACCTGACACTGAACAATGGATTTATCTGAAATCATATGTTTAACACAAGACTGATTTTTTAGCATAAATAATATATTATTAATATTAGTATTTAAGTGGTATTTATCTCCATGCCCTTAAATTTGAAATAATGAATAGAACTAACTATATTATGTTTAAGAATGATTATTAGTTTTTTTACTTCCTATAAATTAATATAAAAGGCTTAAAATAATAATAATTTCTATTTGTAGTATAAATAGATATAATATTTTATTAACCTAGTTTTACCACCTATTAATAGAGAACATTTTTTAAATATAATTTTTTATAATTTTATAATTTATATATAAAAGATTATACTTCTTATATCGAAGAAGAGTATTAATATTTACATTGGAAGAATATTTGGTAATTGTTTTTGATAATATTCATATTTTAATGAATAGTGAAAAATATCACATTTTAATTCAAAATTGTTTCCTCATATGATTTATTTATATATATAAATTATCCTTATAAATATATTTATTGTATAATTAACCAATTTTTTATTATTTAATACAATTTATTTCATTGGAATCAATTTCAACTTGAAATTGCATATATAAAGGTTTTTGTCCTTTTGAGCATTTTTACATTAAATGTTTTTTCATGGATCCATCATAAATATAAATTTTGACATTATTTTAGTAACTTTTAGGAATTTAAAATTTTAAAATTGATATACATAGTAGTAATCAGTATAAAATTTTAGGTCTAATTGGATATTTTGTGTAAATAGTAACATTAGTATTTTATTTTTGACCATTAATGGTAAGTCAGATAATTAATGGTAAAAATAATAGTACATTATTATAGAATTACCCTAAAACATATCCCAATTTCATTTTATGGGTTTTTTAACCAAAATCAACATTATTCTAAAATTATAACTTTTTTTCACCTTAGAAAAAATATAATTTTTTAATATTTTATTCAACTATTAGATAAAAATCTAATATTCATAATTTTAGTATGTAAATAATAATTAATCTTGGTTTATAAAGAGGATAAATACTACAATAAATAATCATTTTAAAGATGAAATATTTATTTATTCCATGGTGATTTAATTATAATTTTTAGACAATATATAAAAAATATAACTTGTTAGCCAATGATGATGAATTAATTGATTTAATAATGATAGAAACAAATAAATGATATTAATAATATTAAATTAATATTATTTTAAAATTCTGATTCCATTATTTTTTTGTAATGGTTTTGAGATGATAGGGATTAGTTATGTAGTTATTTCAATGGAATCAAGTACTTATGATATTTTAAAAATAGTTAATTTCTGAATATTCTCATAATTATCATTAATTATATTTGAATAAATAATATAAAAATTATAAAAATATATCCAATGGGAAATGATAAGGTTATGTGTATATAAATCAATAATGACTCATTTTTTGTTGTATAAAAACTTATTGTATTTATATATACTCTTAAAAATGTAAATTACATAATCTCATGGTTAGACTTTATAAGTATGAAAATAAAAATATAAGGATAAAAAAATATATAAAAATGTGTATAGTTTTAATAGGATAAAGCTATGTTTACCCAAAATAAACCTTTATTATAGATATTTCAGTTTTGAGCCATTTTTAATACAAAATGAATTTATATTAATTTTTTAGATAGTATAATTTCAAGAGTGCCCCTCCCCTCTCTTATAAAAGTGAATCCATTCATCGATATTCCATGCACATAAGAAACCATTATGTTTGGAAAGTTTTTTCCAAATTATCCTTAATATAATTCCCCTTACAATTTAGTGGACTTATTTTAGGCATAACACCCTCCTTCGAGGTGTTAAGGTGTTATAAAAACGAGATCATCTGAATGAAATGAAACGTTTTTATACAAGTGTTTCTATTTTATATATTCTTACACGTCCTTAAAATATTCTCAAACCATGTTGATATAATAATTACAATATCCTAAATATAATGAGATTTTATAAGTTAATTTAATCACATTAATACAACTTTAATTCCATTAAATGGGAAAATAATTAATCATTCTTGCGTACGCGTGAACAATCACCTCCACAAATCGATATAATTCATTTTTCATTATCATCTCTTCCGACTAGTTAGAATGATGAAATTAATTTTTTATATGATATTGAAGAAATATTTATCATTTTTATAGAATAATATATCGTTAATTTTAATACCATCCTTGCACATAAAAATGAATACATTTTCTGTGCATACATGTGACCTATCACCTTGACGAAGTGATGTGTTGTGTTTTTCTTCACCACATCATATGTATGAAATATCTATATATATATATATATATTTATTTATATATTTACAAATAAATGATTAATTTTATATTAGTGATATTATAATAATTTTTTTTAAAAGGATGGGTCTGAAACCTCAATTTATTATTAAAGCAAAGACCTCTTTAGTGTGGGTAGAGGGAGACCCATTATATAGGTCATACACACCAATTAAAACATTACTCATGGGTGTGTATGGCCTACTAGCTCCATGATTATATTGTTGTTGATTTTTCAAAACCATACAAAAATGGATTCATATTAATGTATAATCAAGGAATTAAAATGATTATTATGTCAGGAATATTATTCTATATATGATGGAATCATGAATCTTTTACTATTGACATCATACAAATGTCATCTAGAACTCTAGTAACGAATAATGAAAAAATGTCTGACATTAGTTTAAATAATTATGTAATTGTTTAAACATTCAAATAGGTGATATAATGTGAATAAAAATATTGATAAATTTCATAACCTCATCTCCAAAAAGTGTATTCATAATGGCTAACAATGTCAGAAGATAGATAATTTGCTCTGATTCCCACATATAGTAGGTCGCAGGTTGGCGACTAACATAGAGGGTATACTAAACACACAAAATGGGTAATTAACCTCTAATAGAACACATGTGAAAGGGATAGATAAGAGAGAAACCAAACGACTACTTCCCATACTATAGTTTAAAATAAATCACAGGTACGCATATTTAATGTCAAGAAAAATTACTAAATCTGAATGGAAAAACTACAAGTACAAATAGAAAGTAAAATCTGAGTGAGAACATAGGACAAACATCTCCTACAAACCTAGTAGATAGTACTAACCATTCTAATATCCAACCTACTCCATTTGACATAAATAAATTTATATAATGTAGTTTGGGTATAATAGTGTACCCTATAGGATCCTCCCAAGATACTATCATGAAAAATTAAAAATTGTTGTTAAAGAATAGTGAACATCAAATGAAACTTATTCATCACCTAACTAGGTATACTATGATTCCTGCCTCACCATGGATACACTCACCATATATCACATACAATAGTTTATAATATAAGAATGAATTTCAAAGGATACCCACTACTGCTTCCTCGCAAGTTTTCCATTATTCCCCAATGTCACACATCCTTAGAATATCTCTCTACAAAGGAATGCCTGAAGAAAACTGGGTAAGAAACCATATTATGTTCCTTATAAAACACAATGGCAGAACCATAGACACCTTGGGGAAGCACCATACCATCCACACAACCATAAGTAACCAATTAGTTTTATGGATCCACCACAACTAACATAATGTGTATCATAAATCATGTATTATACCTCAAGACATTACGTCCATACAAAATCTAGGGATCATCAATCCATAATAGTGTATACACATTTAACCTATACCAGTCCATATGAAACTACATACACAATATAAGTGTGTGAAATAATAATAAGGCATCACATCCTTCTTCACACATATATGGGGAAAACATACCACTGTGCATACTATCACAAGTAACTTAAAAGTGAAGAGAGTGGGACCAAAGGGGTACTCATCCATCCACCCAACCACCAGGATGTGGGGGAAAATAACCCTAGATCAGAATCCATGGAGTGCCAGTTTCTCATACCGACATCATGTTGGATCATTTAGAAGAACTGAAATTACAGGATATAATATATATCACAACCACATAGTGGAAAAACCTATTCTTATATTCAATTACAACCATCGCCTCTCAGACTCTAGGCATCCACTACTATGACTAGATATCATATAGGAACAAAACCTTATTAAGATATACATTATGTCACATTAATAATTTTTTATTGGTTTCACTTTACATTAATATATTATATATCCATTAATTACCCATTAACAAATCTACATTAGATTTCATTAGCTTCAAAACAAATATCCATGCTCTCTAGTCATAACTAAACTGAGTTCACAACTTCTCATAATCAGAACCTCATCATTACATCACAAAAAATTCCCAACCCGTTGGGTTAAACATAATTTACTCATTTATTCAACAATAATACAATTTTCTATAATTCTAGGTATTTTAATGAATAATTATAAGATACAAAAAGGGGGACCAATCCAATGAGTAGGTGAGAAACCAAACAAGTTGTAAACACCTATAGTAGGACCATAGACCCATCCATCCACAAGAAGATAGAATTAAAAATAATGTGTAATTACCCATGTTTATTATATTCTTTTGGAAAGAGGGTATTAAAGAACATATTCTACAAGAAGTGGGGAAATTATGGTAGATAAAAAAACAACAGATTCTAGAATAATTCGGTCTTAACAACAACAGGTAAGACCAGCATCAACCTATTTCATTATCTCTATTGTCCTCTATTAACCCCACATATAAACTGATGCATCGTGCCACTCAGGCTGGATACTGCTACCAAAACCACAAGGCCTCCCTACCCACATATAAAATAACATCCTTCCAGGAATAGAAACCCCAATATCACATCAAATCCATGCCTCCCTACCCCACATCCCTGAGTCTCACATCCAGAGAACATCATAGGTAGCATGATAAGACATAGAAACATGCTCTCAGCCCAAAATCAAGGCACCCAGCTTTAACTCACAATGAACTCTAATGGAACCAAATAATAATACACAAGAAATTGCATGAATTCAAGAAACTCATTCACTATATGAAAATAACATTGTCACAAAACCAAACTCTTATTCTATTTTGAATTACCTTATTCATTATTCATAGGATACAACTATGAAAAAACTAAGTAATGGGATATCAAAATCTACCCCAAAATAATAAAATAATTAAATTAACATTCCTATAATTCATCTAACAATAAAATTCAACATGATTTATGTTCATCAACAAATTCAATTAAATATGCTCACATGCATCAATTTTATGATCATAAAATTACAAAAACAACACGATTCATTTAACATGTATCCTTACAATTTACTCAATTAATTGTTAATAAATATTTTATTTACGTTCATTACCAATTTCTATCAATAATTAAATGCTAAATCTTGAAGGAAATAGATATCATAAGTTATAAAATCAATAGGAAAACATTTATCTTGAAATAATGAACCAGCATAAAATCATTACAAATACTTGTAAATTATTTCATATAATTATTATGTCAGTATCATTTTTATCCAAGAGGATAAATCATGATAACTCATTCATTTCATATGAATAAATAGATTATAATTGAAACTTGTACCTATAATGACCATCAATGTTCCTCTCAAAAGAACAGACAAAGAAATAGATCACAAACATGTCTCTCTCAACTATTCCGTCCACCCGAGGATGCGCAACACAAAAGTAACAACCAATAACCATGTAAATTCCATTATAAGAAAGAAGATCACATTATTTTACATGGAATAAGTAAATAGGAGGAAATAGATTAAATAAACATCAATAATGGAGGTAGATCATTGCATACATTAAATAAGGATCTCTACAGATCGAAGAAGGGAGAGAGGGATTGTTTCATTATGAAGGAATTCCCTAAATGATGAGGAGAGGGTAAATGAGTTGCCTGTAGTCTTGGGAGATATTATAACGCAATAGTTTATACAACTATGAGTGTATGAAAATGTTTATAAAACATAAAGTGTTGAGGCATTACATGACGTGTAATACCTTATCATGTTGTGTAATTCGTTGAGACTGAGGTTTCGTGAAAAAATTATCCCCTCGTGATTTTAGTTATTTATCAATCCCCAAATTACATAAGGCCATGATCCCCTATTTCACACAGTGATGTAACAAGGGAAACAGGATGTCACATCATGTTATGCAGTTACATGATGTGTATTAACCTCTTCACAACTATTACATAACCAACCGTCTCCAAACTTCTTGTTAGACAACTCTGAGCACTTTAATCTCCGAAATTATGAAAAGGGTTGATCCATGTGGATCTAGAACCTTATATTAGATACCTCTCTAAACATTCTCATTCTCGAGACTCAAAAATAAACAAAAAATGTGGTTAGAAAAGAAATTGGTTATCTGAATAGACACCTCTCAAGATTTCACCACCATATGATCCTACAACCTCATTATAGGAACACGTGTAAAACCAAAAAACTACCACAACCAGCTCCTAAATACTCTCATAGGGGACATAACTATCAAATAAAATAAATAAAAAATAAATCATTAAGAAAATCCATATAATAAAAAAAGGGTCCACATCCACCAAATAAAAAATGTTACAAGGGAAGATGTAAACATCCAAAAGCATCAGGTATTGAGCACGTATCTAAAAATAATTTTACAAAGTGCTCTCCTACATGAAAGTATACCTCTATAGGACATGAAACAGGGGAATAATACACCCACAAAACACCTTATCATGGTGGTACTAGATCTTTATACGCCTCTCCTCGACGGTCTCATCATTGTCAATATCGATCTCAACCAAATTGATGACGTGAGATTCATCATGAAGATACCGACATAGAAGTGGAATGTAAAAAAAATAATTTATCCAAATCAACTATGGGGGATGTTCTATTTGATACACCACATATCTAGTAGATATATAAACCTTAAAAGCCCCAAAATATTCGGTATAATTATTACTCCTAGGACCAATCCATCACTTCCTACAATGTGGGGTTTCCTTAAAAAACACATGGACCCCAATTCCAAACACCAGTGGTCTCCTCCCATGATCGACGTTGGACATCTCAAAATATTGATCTTCCTTCATCCACTTGTTAATTAAAAGAACCATCTCTTTCATGATCAGGAATTGCTAACTCTCACATACCAATCCAGTATAACAGATAACAGAAATGTCATCCATACAAGGATTCAAATGGAATCATACTGACGGTGGAGTGGAAAATATAGTTTTATGAGAACTCTTTCAATGGTGAGTTTCACATTCATAAACATCCAAAACTGTAGACACATGAGTGAAACATGTCTTTATGAGTTAGGATGGTCCTATCTATCTGACTATTCATATGCAGTTGGAAAGTAGTGTTAAGACACATATGAGAACCAAAAGATTTCTCGAGTCCTCTCCAAACCAAGGAGGTAATACCAGGACCTTCATCATAAATGATCTCTCTAAAGACTTCATGGAGAATTTCCACCTACTCCATATACTACCATGACAAAAAATCAACTATGATCCACTCCATGATCACTATTAAGAGGGTTTATTTCGTCAAACATTACACTACCACCCATATAGTTTCATAACCTCCATGATCTTGATGTAAAATGTTATCAAATTCCATCGAGATGTACTCCAACTTCCACATTGGAAAATCTAACATATAGATTATATAATTGGGAACATGGTGCAAAAACATTACCTTATGGTGGACCAAATATAGTGACACAAAATCTAAAACTATACATATCAAAACAGGCTACCAAAACCGACTCATCAAATATCAGTATATCTTGGTCATGCCAGGATGAACCACTAAGGGAGATCTATGGAACTATCTGAAAACCATCTCATACATCACCAAAAGAATATAAATAATTCCCTGAAACAACACTTGGTCTTACTAATCCTCATATCAACCATTAGGGCCCCCCTCCACAAACAACATGGTGTCTCCATACATACTCCTCAAGATCACCCAACTATGAATCTTCCACCATCTATAGAAGAGATTACTTCACCTTCATCTGAAAAAGGAATCCTCTTCCCCCAACATCTCCCATATGAAGATATATTACAGAACGTTCTTCCATTACTCAATAGGAATCACCTGATTCGCACACTGCATTACTACAATACTCCCCACTTAGAAAATCGACTAAAACATTACCCTTTCTAGGATTATATGATATTTTGAACTCACAATCCTATAAAAACTCCATCCCCTGTTGTTGTCTCAAGATCAAGTCATACGGGGAGAAAATGTACCTCAAGATACTATGATTAGTAAAGACCATGAAACACCCTCCAATGAGGTAATGTCTCCCCAACCTGAGGGATAACACCACTACTAGAAACTTTATATCATAGATGGAATAGTTACATTCATAGAGACATTCCAATCGAGAACCATATGAAATTATTTATCTCTACTACCTCATTACACAACATAACCCCATAACCAAATCCTTAAAGAAAACAATAATATAAAATCTTTATGCTAGAATACAATGAACCATTATACTGACCAGCTTCATCTTAAAATAAATGAAATCCATATGAAATTGATCAGTCCATACAATTGATTGATCGATTCTAGTCATCACTGTTAGAGGGGTCACAACTCCAGTGAAATTACCTATGAACCTCCTGTAATACCCTATAAGGACATGGAAAAATTTCAGTTATAACATTGTCTTTGGGATTTCCCTAGACACAATATACTATATCTTCAACAAAGCCACAACTACTCCCAATTGGGATAATAATTTCCCCTTGAAGGGTAATTATCATTACTAAAATTCACACTTCTATAACATCCCAAACAGTTCATGTCAATGAAAAACTCCCACAATGGCATGCAGATGCTCTTCATGCTCCTCCATAGATGAGGAGTACACAATGATGTTTTTTATGAAGACCACGATGAACATATCCCTGAACATGTGGAACCAAAAATTCATAAACACCATGAACAAACATGGATCCTTTTTCCAACATAACATCATTACAATGAACTCGTAATGACCTTAATTATAATATAAAGAAGTCATTATGATATCATCATTATTTACATACATTTCATGATATCCTTACCAAAAATACATATTTGAGAACATAAATATACCCTTACATTGATTGAATAAATAATCAACCATTTTAATAGGAAAGAGGTTATTTAATATCATTCAGTTTATGTGATGATAATTGACACAAAACTGCTAACTAATATCATCCATATTTATAGGAAAAAAATTGTGAACCCCACAGTGACACACCCATCAAAATAAATCATCACTACAATAGAAAATAAATATGTATACAAAGATCCATAAACTCAGAAGATTCCATCCTATAAGAATACATCAATATTAGAGACACGCCTGCCTTTACCTCATTCCCAAACATGAATCCCTTGAAGGGGGTAACAATACAAACTATTCTAGAAAGAAATCAGGGTACTCGTCTATGAAAAAGGTAAACACCCACAACTGAACATATGAAAAACTCAACTTCAAGTCATCCATCAAGTATTACAATGATAAAATACACCACTAAACGATCGGAGGGTCTCTCTTTCCAACAAAAACAATTATCTCTCCATCTTCATCAAAGAACACCACCTTCCTACTGAAGCAATCCATGATAGCTTATACTGAATAGAAACAATCCTTTAAGGGGATGAAATAATAATGTTTAATCAACACCAATATGAAATATCCTGAAGGTTGTTGTTTATTTATCTCTAGATAACAATATCTACATATTTAAAAATGTCAGCTCGACCTCTAACTGGTGTTCTGAATGCTATGGTCACTATAAGCATTTGTACCTCAAGTTCTATAGAATGGAAAAATGATTTCTATATGAAGGTGTGTGTCTCTCCTGAATAAAAAAGTCACGAATCCATGTAGAAAAAAAGATAATGGTTACCTTAAAAAAACACCTGCTTTGAATGGAACTAGCTATGATAGTGCATAAACCTAACCAAGACCAACTCCACAACCTATCTTTCCCTTCTAATGACCACCTATAGGGAATTGGTCTACTCCATAAGGATGAGGAGCATCCTAGGAATTTCATCTGAATGCCCCATATTCTCTATAATAATCCAAATCTAGTGAATCATGTTTTTACTGCCTTTGGTGGATTTGCTACAACGTAGGAACATGATGAAAAACACCCAACAAATGATAAATCTTCAGAAAGGATGGGAACTCATACAACTGATTACATAATTCTCCATAATAAAAACAAGAACCCAATCCATTGGCATAAATCGGAGTGATGTTTCCCCCATAGAAAATAAAAACTGAGTTCCAGGTCCTACCCCCATCTGAACAAGAAACTATTCTTCCCTAAAAACCAACAACCCCATAGCTTAAAACTACATTAGGAGAATTCATGGAGGCTCCTACCATTTAGAAGATTTAGAATCTTTCAGGTGTTCTATATCATGTTCCTACATTGTAGCAATTTCTCCAAAGGCAGAAACAATGGAATTCACTAGCTTTGGATTAGTATATAGAATATGGGGAATTCGTAGGACTTTCCTATGAAGCTCTTCATTCTTAGAGAATAGACCACTGCCATAGAGGTGGTCATTAGAGGGGTCAAAGAGGTCGTGGAGTAGGTCTTGGTTAAGTTTATGCATTAGCATAGCTGGTGCCATGAAAACCAAATGCTATAACTCTTGGAGTCTCCTACTATAACTGTCATCTTCTCCAACCTCTACTCTATGGTGACCTCTTGGTGCAACATCCTAAACATCATCCAAGTGAACCTGATGAGGATGTTGACATGCATCCATACATAAAAATAACAAACATTTAGAGAACTTATGCCCGAAATATTTAAGTCTTTTAGATGAATTAATTTTATCCTTTTATTAATTTTATGTTAACATATCCAAAGTTCTACCTATTCAGACACAGGTGTAATTAATAACGATGAATGGTCCTTTACTAGGTTTCTACCCTACAACTATAATCACTTCACATTGGATCCCCAGTATGTTTAAAGGTACGTGAATTAGATCTGAGGGGGGCCCTAAATACCAATGTCTTAGCTGGTCTCCTTTGTTTCAATATGTTTCTAATCATAGGTGACAACATTTCCCTAGGAAACCATTCAAACCCACATGTTACAAACCCCAATCTTCATCGTATCCATCAACTAGACCCCTGATACCAAACAGTAATAACCCCCTCTCAACAATGTGTACCCCTCCTATGACAGAAATATAATGAGAGATATAATAACTCAAGTGTCCCTCCTTCAGTAGCCTCAGGTTGGCAACTAGAAATGAGGGTATAATAAACTTAAAAATTGTGGAATTACCCCTTAATTAAACATATGTTAAAGAGAGATATACAACAGACACCAACCAACTCATACTCAGACAAAAATATAATATAAATCCAAAGTAAATATATGTAATTTCATGAAAACTACCAAAATTGAAATATAAAACATCAAGTACAAAATGAAAGTGAAATGACAGTGACCATGGAGCCCAATCTATGCCTGAAATACTCTATGATACTAATAAACAACCTGATCACCATACTACACCAAGATAGCTAAAATAATGTTAATATAATGTATGGTGAGTATATTAGTTTAATTAGTAGGATCCTACATAGATCCTGTCATGAAAATGTAAAGAAATAAAGATAATGGACAAATAATAAAAAATGAAACTAACTCGTCAGTTAACTAGGTATAATATGTTCTCATCATGTCCATGGATACTCTCACCACGTATCACATACAAGAATATATAATATATTAAATAATATCAATTGTACCTCACAACTGTTTCCCTATATTTTTTCCACTTTTCCCCAATGTCTCACCTCTTAAAAATCTCCCTCCAGAATGGCTAGCCTGAGGACACCTAGGTGTAGCAAACCAACATGCACCTCATGCAATACAAAAGGATTTCATGAAAACACATTGGAGAAATATTACACCATACACAAAAATAGAAGTAACAATATATATTATGGGAACCACCATAGCTCGCATACCTTGTTTCAGATGATGTGTATTATACCTCAATATACTACGGACCATAAATCGATCATGGATCATCAAGCCATAACAACCTATACACATTACACCTCCAATATTTTCATATAAAACTATTTCTATAGTATATGTCTGTGAATGAACCAGAAGACATCATATCCATATGTAGAAATATATATAGAAAACCGACTAATGTGCATACCTCCACAAGTAACTACCATGGGAAGAGAGTGATGCCAATGTGGTTAATAAGCCAAACATTCCCTCATTTGGATTTTATGGAAAAATACACCAAGGAGATCTGAATCCATTGTGTGTTAATTTTCCAAACCAACATGGTGGAGTATCTTATAGAATCATAAAAGGTACATGATATAATACTTCTCACAAACACAATATGGGAAAACATATTATTAAATTAAATTGCAGCTATTTTCTATTGAACACTAGGCTTCCACTACTATGAATCAGTTAACTATAAGCAAAAAAACCACATAATGAGCTATATTAGATTACGTTATCACATTTTATCAGTATAACATTATGTTAATTATGTTTTAAATTTTGATTAATCTCTATCAATTCCACATTAAATTTCATTAGCATAAAAAATGATCCAAGCCCTTGGGTAATAACCAAATGGAGTCCACAAAATCTCCTAATTACTACCTCTGCATCGCATCCCAGCAAGCTCCAACCCTGTGGGTTAAACTCCATTTATTCATTCATTAAAAAATTTAACATTTTCCAAAAATCTGGTTTTTCTATGAATACATTCTAATGTGGAAAACACTAGGGTTTAAACATGGTGAGTAGTTGAGTTACAAGTTGTGTATTTTGCACCTATAGTAGGAGTGTTGAACCATCCGTCCAAAAGAATCTTTACCCAATAATTTACATGGAACAACCCACATTCATTCCAAAATTTTGTTAGCTGTTTAATCAAGAAAATAACACTCTAGAAGTGGGGAATGTAAATTAGATAATAAACCATCATATTCAAACAACATCAAACCCTCACATTAATAGTTAGGCCCAGATTCCACCAGTTTCATCATCTCGTGTGTTCTTCCAGACACCCATGTATAAACTGATTCATCTAGACACTCAAGGAGTCAACTGTTGGAAAACAATTGACCTCCCTAGACCTGTGTACCACAACATCCCTCCTATCTCAACCATCCTAGTTTCACGTCACATATGGGCCTTACATTCCCCACATAAACATGTATTGTATACAGAGAACATCACGAGCACCAAGAATAAACATCGTGATGGCATCATGGAACCAAACAATGGTATTGATGGTTCACACATACTGAGCTCTAACAGATCCAAATCATAGGCACTCACCCTTTACAAGAAATAATGTAAATCATGCCCTACATGGAATTAACATTATCACATAATATGATATTCTACCATTTTGAGTTTACCGATTCAGTATTCATTAGTTCAAACAATGGGAAAGCTAATAAACAAACTATCACAAGCTATCCCTAAATTAATAAAAACATTAATTTAGAATTCCATTAATTCATTTTTCAATAAGAATCAATATAATTCAATTTCATTAAGAAATTAAATTGAACATGCTCACATTCATTAATTTTATTATAGTCAAATTAGTTTAAAAAATGTATTCATTAAGCATGTTGATTTATATTTTATCAAATTAATTATACAAAAATTCTATCTTTATGTTATTTTACAATTTCCATCAAGAACAATATTAAAAATCAAGAAAGACATTGATATCACACTATCTATAAAATAAAGAGGAAAACCATTATCATGTTATAAAGAAACCACATACGATCGATAAAAATTTATTTAATTCGCTTCATATAATTATTTGGACAATTACATTATGATCCAATGGGATAAATCATGATAACATTACAATTTCACATAAATATATAGAGAATCATTAAATTACTTAACTCATAAGTACATTTTTATTCTTCACACACAAACAAATTAATGTATCAGATAATTAACACCACACCCGCAACAACTACAACCACCCAAGCATGGTGCGACACAACCACACCTACCAGAAAACAAGAAAACTCTATTTGAATCATTGATAACACATGCCAACACATGAAAATGATAAATGGGAGGAAACAAATTAAATACAACTTGATAATGGAGGTAGGTCATACATTATATCAGAAATGGATTGTTATGGACCCAAGAAGGGAGAGAGGGATCATTCCTTGATGAAGGATGTCACGAACCAAACCGGGTCGAACCTGAACCCATCACCCGAGCCGGTCCGCGGTAAGTCCTGAGGGGTGTTCCTGATCCCCCAGGGAAGGAAACTAGTGCCGAGCATCAAAACATACACCTAGGAGTGATTTATGAAGAAAAATAAACAACCCGAACTAGATAAAGAAATTAAATAATCTAAGGATGTTGCAGCTTGAACAACTGAAAATAAATAAAATAAACTAACCCAGATACAAGGTGAAACTCAAAAGATAGAGAACTAAAATGCCAAACTAAAAACACCAAACGAACAAAAAAACCACCACAACTCGATCTCCATGTTACCTCTTGGTCACCACCAACCATAAGACCATCTATGCTCCAACATCAAGCTCCTGCTAGGGAAACCTGAACAAAGACTGAACCTACAAAATAGCATGGGTCTACAAACACCGAGTGGTATAAGTACGGTGTGAGCTAATCGCTCAGTAGGAAAGCACCACATATTAGATGTTATTTCTTCCATAAGACATTCTATTAATACAAAATTTAAGTACAATATAAAATTAGGATTCCATACACATGTTTCTTTTCTAAAACAAATGAACATGATCCAATTCCCTTCATGTTTAAAACCAAATACAAGGGGAAAGAAATGAGAGTTGTTCTATCTATTTCTAAATATCCAATTAAAATCTTTTTTGATGTAATCACAATTTCATATTTTTCAAAATAAATACCAAAACTGCGTGCAAAGAAAAAGTGTACACACAAAGAGGGAAATAGCTCTAATAGTACTCATAATGGGGAAACATGAGAAATCCTAGGAACACAGAGGAAGACCGAGACTTAATATACATGTGACTCATCCTGAAAGCATGCTCTAACTCGATGATGTCATAACTCCCTAATGCCCAGCATAGCCCTACAAGGCCTAACCGAGGGGCCCAATCTCCAAAGTAGAAATAACTCAGTATTCCCTTGATATGGGGCCACTAGCCAGTGCGTAGTTTATACTATTGCAACAATCATTCTCAGTATACATCATTGATATACATGGATCCCATGAAAATTTCTCTAGGGGGTGTGCCATAACATTCAAACAAAAAGTCACATATATATAATCAACACACCCCAAAAACTGGAACCGCCCCAGCCACCTCAAGGGTTTGTCCCTTGCCTCAAAATAATTATCCAAAGGTAGTCCCATACCAAGGACCCTCCCATCTCATGATCAGACTACGAGGCATGAGGCCTAACCCAAGAGGGGTTTTCCAAAAAAACCCTTTCAAATATGCCAACCGGGCCTTTAACTTTACGACATTCTCACATTTACCAATAACACTTTGCAATCCATTTCAAAAACAACAAATACCATAAATTTCATAAAATAACATACATCAACAACATTTGTAACCAAATAATCCCTTAGAAAGTCATTTCAACAATCCAACCCACCATTTCAAGACAACACACACATTCAAGGGCCAAAGGGGCATATACCATTAAGCAAGTAATTTGAGAAAAAAACCCATTTAAAGACATAGGTCACCAATTTGAATGTCACCAATACATTTATAAAAAAACTAAACCATTTCTTTAAAACCTTTAATCCCTTAAAAGTGTCAACCAAACAATTTGACTAAATCATATTATGCACAACCGAACAAAACACACCATACATTAAAATCCACTCTTAAAGTCATGCGCACCTTAAAACATTTCCCAAAGCCAAATTTTCACGTCTTCTATAATTTAATAAACAATTGAAACGCTTTATTAAACAATTTTAAATAACTCTCCAAGGATATTATATCAATAACACACCCAAAACATTTTAAAAAGTCATTTACAAAACAATAACTCTTACCCACATTAAATTGAAAAGGCAAAATCATGTGAATGAATGGAAGAACACGAAAAAACCTATTTTTAGTAAGTTAGACTAATAATAAATCATTACCATAAGCTAACTACAATGGTAATAAAGTGAAAATCAAGGTTTAACAATTAAATACTAAAACACAAGCACAACATTAAATGAAATTGGAATAAATGGCATGGAAGACCCTACCACAAAGAATTGGGTGAGCCAATGCTTTCTAAATCACACTGTCACCTGCTCACATACACGCACTCCCACAAAAGCGCACCAAATAAATAAATTATCGACACACCTTAACAACACATTCGACCCCCAATGTTAGTGCGGTGCGGACCAATGCACTACCAAATAAATACCAGGGACTCAATGACAACATAAAACACTAAATTTGATGATGCAAAACAGGAAAGCGGGTGCATTAACCATATAAGAAAATTGGCGGCAAGATAAAAAAAGTTCATCCACCTCACCCTTGGTGGTGGATGCCGGAACCTTGACCAACAGGTCCCGATACATTAATTGTATAACCTATAGAGACAAGAACACAACAATCGAATATTATCCAAATCTTAGGGTTTCAGTTAAATCCGAACCGGGTAACGAAATTGAATTAAATCCCAAAATCAATTACGGAAAATAGGTCCAAGGACTATACCTCGATGAATCGTTGAAGCAACATGAAAAAATCGAAAGAAATCTCAAAGGGCGCAGGAGGTCCTGGGAAAGGGGTTCGCGCTCCACCGAAGTTCAGCTGACGGTTCACACGCGTCTAAACAAGGGGGTCTGCAGGGTTGTGAACTTTTGATGGATGGGGGGTGTGGAAGACGGAACATTGCACAAGGAGGAGGCTGGTTGTGGAGAGACGTCACTCCAAGGTGGGTGTTTACTGGGGGCACGTCGTATACAGGTGGGGAGAGGGGAGAGATGGTGATGGAATTAAAAAACAATATAAGAAGAGAGTGGAGTGAGAGGGGAGTGGCGTGAGTGAGTGAGAGAATTAATAAAAAACAAAATAAGAAATAGTGGGGGAGGTGTGGAAAGGGAGAGGGGTGAGGAGAGAGGTGAGTGAATAATAATCAACAAAAATATTAATAAAATGAGAGATATTGGGGGGTGGAAAGTGGGGGGTGAGTGGGGTTGTTGGAAAAAAACCAAATGAAATGGGAGGAGGCTCCTGGGTAGCTTTGGATAAAAAATTATAATTATAATAAAAATAGTAATAAATTGATAAAAACAATAATAAATTGATGATAATAATAATAATACCAAAAAACTTATTAATAAAAATCATAATAATAAAAATCATAATAATAAAAATTGTTATAACATAATAATAATAATAATAATAATAATAATTTTATTCATTTTATTTGAAATAATTAAAATTTTAATAACAACTAAAAAATATTTATATCTATAACAATTTCAATGATAATTATATAATTAACAATTTTTAATAATAAAAATATTTTTTTCTACGCAATAATTCCATTATTATTATGATTTAAACATTTAACATATTTTATTTACATCAAACGTTATTCTTTTTAATAATTAAACATTTGTATGGTCACGTGGGCTAATCGTGCGGTCACCATCAACCATGCGATGTTCATGCACCGATTTGACACACAAAAAAATTTTAAACGATAAAACATTTAGATCAGCGCTCAACTTCGCCTTGACAAAGCTAACCAAGGTTTGGAAATATTAAAAAAATTTATAATAAAAAGGGTCGGGGTGTGAGATTTCTCCCCACCACAAATTTTTTTGCCCCCAGAAATTCACCAATCCAACAGTTAACATAACTTGATTCCAAGCCCAGAAAAAACAGAGGAAAAACTTTCTATCCCGAGATTACCTTACTCTCAACAGGTCACACCGGAATAAATCAGAAGAAAACTGAAGCCTGAGGTTTAGGGGAGAACACAGGAGAGTTCTCCCCAACACGAGAATTCACTAATACGAAAACCTTGAAACCCGAACACACCGCCCCCGAGGGGGGGAAACGCGGGAACTCCAGAACTGAACCCATTTAATTTCTCCACATTGAATGAACAACACTCAGAGACTTAAACAGAAATATTTCTATGAAATGACCCAACACCCCAAGGATACGAGATTAACTCAACACCTCACACACCGACCTAATAAAATCCTCACCGCAACCAGAGACTACAGAACTCCTATCACGAACTTAGAAAGGACCCCAAAACACCACCCATTAATTTCACAAAACCAAACATCCCCTAAAGAACACCATTGACACCCACCTAAAAATTAGAACGACCCTTTTATTCACGGGACGAACATTCATCAAGGAAAACCGAACGATTTGAAAACACACTGAGAATAGATATGACCACATAGACTATGGTAGAACATGTTCATCACATTACCACTCATATGATGAGCTTACAATGGTGACAAGAACAGAACAAGGAAACTTTGGATATTTCCCTCCCAAAGTTGTAAACATGATTCAGACCGACGTTCATCAGACCCTCGGCAACTCTTGATTGTGCGCGAGCTTCACCCCGAGACAAGTGGTTGGGGCCCTTATGGATGAAGCATATCATGCCTCACAGTCGGACATTTTCATCCTCCAGTCTCCAACTCCCTCCCGAACTTCGCTCATTTCTTAACTCTCCCCAGTGACCTGAGCTTTCGCACAGTAGTAAGACTTTGGATTAATGAAACAAAGCGGCTTCGAATGCCTGAACTGGATACACTAGTGGCATGAAAGAGAATGACCCAACGAATTGGAAGTCAGCATCAACGAACAAGATTATTCAGAAATAGATTCCTTTAGCACACCCTACTCTCCAAAAATGGGATCCTTCGCAGAAACCTACCACCACCACCAACAACCTGAACTCCAATGACAAAGGGACATCCCATCCTTACTATTCTAGATATGGACCCTCAATTATACATGAGACGGTATGAACCTTATCACCCCTGGGAGTTCACCACTACCCAAATACACTCACTATATCCATGGACCATACAAATTACTCTAACGGACTTCAACTACCTCATTAGACAGGCGTCACATGAAAAGAATCGGGATTTTGGTATAGCTCATTACCAACTTTAGGAGACTTTCTTGGTAGCATACTCATAACAAGAAAAACATCATCAAAACCGCCATCATACCAAAACTCATTAAAAGAAATAACACAGGACAAGGAGAATAGGCTCATAAGCCACACATATACAAATACGAGCATATATCTCTTTTCAAAAACAATTATTTATTTAAAATTTCAAAACTCATCTATGGAACCTTATGAACTGTCACATGTGCGTTAATTCAATCAAGCTCACATCGTCTGCGAACAAGTGCCCCCATGCACTCTCCATACATACTCACGCACATGTGATCCTCCAAAAGGAGTTCAAAGGTTCAAACTCTTATTTTTCCTTACAAATCAAAACACATACCATTTTTTCCCAAACCAATACACTTTCTCATTGAAAACCCGCTTTACTAATTTCGAAAACAATATAGAAGAAACCGTTTTTTTTTAAATTACTTTCATTTTCAACACACAAACACAACGACCAAGTTCAAAATGAAACACAACCAATCATAAACCATCAGAACGAGGGACTACTGTCTGGGCCTAACCCGATGACATGGTGTGAGCCATGCCCCAAGTAAGACATAACACTAAGAGGACCTTAAACTGGGAACTTGGACTCCACATGGGTCACCACCCCACGTGAGGCCACAATCTGAACAGATTGTCTCCCATTGTCATCCCTCAATTCAGAATAACCAAAGACAAAAGATTCAAATCCTGGACTACCCCAGGTAACTCAGTTCTTGTCGCCAGCGGTGGTAATCAGGCATCGCCACGTAACATTCCTCCTGAGCCCCAACAGTCCTAATCATCGACTACCAGACACCCCAAATAACAAGAACCTGGGCTCTCATACCATTTTTTCACCAACCAACCCCGGTCAACACTGAATTGGTCACCCGAGACGGTCCACGACAAGTCCCGAGGGGTGTTCCTGACCCCCATGGGATGAATCCTAGTATCGTGCATCAAAACATACACCCAAGAACGATTTAAGCCGAAAAAAATAAACAATATGGACCAAAAATGAAATGAAATAAACAAAGGACGTTGTAGCATGAACAACTGTAAATAAATAAAATAAACTAATCCAGATACAAGGTGAAACGTAACAGACAAAGAACTAAAATACAAAACTGAAAACCCCAAACGAACAAACCAAACTGCCGCAACACGATCTCCATGTGACCTCTTGGTCGCCACCATACATAAGACCTTCTATGCTCCAACATAAAGCACCTTCTAGGGAAACCTGATCAAAGCCTGAACATGCAAAATAGCTCGGGTCTACCAACACCGAGTGGTATAGGTAGGGTGTGAGCTAATCTCTCAGTAGGAAGGCACCACAGATTCCATGTCATTTCATCCACAAGATATTCCATTAATACAATTTTGAACTACATTATAAAATTAGGTTTTCATACACACATTTCTTTTTAAAAACAATGAAACATGATCCAATGCCCTTCATGTTTAAAAGAAAATGCAAGGGGAAACAAATGGGATTTATCCTCTCTATTTCAAAATATCTAATTAAAAATATTTTTTGATGTAATCAAAATTTCACAGTTTTTTAAATAAATACCAAAACCAATGTTGGATCTGAATCTACGGATTGCACACAAGAGGGGGGTGAATTGTGTCTTTTCAAAATTATTACAATCTCTTCAATTTAGACAAATTCTGTCCACTATGCTTTTGCACGATTAAATATGCAGCGGAAAAAGTAAAAGCATGAACACACGGATGTATAGTGGTTCGGGGAACAGAAGGCCCCTAGTCCACTCCACCAACGCTCAAATCCACGAGCTTGGCGATTTTCACTATCTGGTCCTCGTTTCCACAGACCTGTTCACAACTGAGTACAGGAAGTTGACACCTTTACAAGATTCAGGCAAACACAGCCTTCCTGGTTCAAACACGAACCCACACAGCTTAGAACGAGAAGCTGATCACTCAAAAATAAAAAGGGTTTTGATAAAGAAAACACTTCTCCAGTTGTTCTTCACAGTTGCAACAGAATGCAATTGACAGCAGATAGATCGTTGTCTTCAGAAAATAAAGATCTGTAATCAAAACAGTTCTGAGTCGATCCAGTTGCAATAGATATTACCAGAAACTTCACAACATCAGCAGCAATAGATTCACAACAGATAGTCGATGTAGAACACATGAATCTGCTATCAATATATTCCTTCGATAATAAAGGTTTTACACTTCTTCTCGATCACCAGAAAAGAACGCCTTTACACAGTCTCTGTTTCTTGCTCGTTAAAAGATCAATTTATATATTTCACACACTTTCCTGTGTATATATATATATCTGAAGTTTCCAAGATAGAACATATATATTCAAATCTGAGAAAATATTCCGCATAAACAGATCCATGAAAATCTCCTTTAGATTCGCGATATTAAATGAAATAACAGAGCCGTTGTAACTCCCCTGAAGAATCGGCATAAAAAGCTCCGTTTAAATCAATCAGTAATCCGTTGAAAATCGTCTTTGATTCAGTCAAAGTCGTACTTAAGAATCGGCTCGAAATCCTCTTAATAATCCGCTTGTTTGACCAATGCAAAAGGAAATATCGTCTGTCAAAAATATCCCGACGCCAAACGTAGGGTTGATGACGTGGCTCCAAACGTAGGGTTCACAAACGTAAGGTTCACAAACGTAAGGTTCAGAACGTACATACTTTCTCTTCAGCATTCAAACGTAGGGTTGATCATCCATACTTTGTCTCGCTTCAACTCTCCAAAGAACGTACAGTTGATTATAAAAGTAAGGTTGATGATCCATACTTTTGAGAAACAAACTCAATACTGAAAACTAACGTACAGTTTCTCTTCCATACTTGTCCAACAACGAAAACGTAAGGTTCCTTCCAAACGTAATGTTCTTCTTCCATACTTTTCAACAACGTAAGATTCATTAACCATACGTTTCAAAATAACGTAAGGTTCCTTAACCATACGTTTCTTTTAACATAAAAAGTAAACATTTCATCCATACGTTACGTTCATCAACGTAGGGTATGAACAATGATTCCAGTACGCGCTAAAATTGATCTTGCGCTACAGTGATTCCAGAACACGCTAAAATTGATCTTGCGCTACAGTGATTCCAGAACACGCTAAAATTGATCTTGGAATAAATGAAGTATGAAATCTTGTTGTATGAAATAAATAAATAAAATAAATTCCTGCAAAATACTCAACGAAATAATTAGTAAATAATTAAGGGTATTTGTGACCATCAAAATCATCATAAAGAGACAGAGTATTATTTGAAATAATCTCCCCCTTTAAAAAACATTATTTTGAATTGTTTGAAAACAATGCATTGCTCAACAATATCCCCCTTTATGATGATCACAAAACCCATAAAATAATAGAACTAATATAATTGCAATCTTTATTGAAAAATTAGTTTTATAAAATTTTAGAATTCTGAAAGGATTAAAACAATATTTAACTATAATAAAATTTCTCCCCCATAAAAATAAATTTTCAGCTAAAAAATAGATAAAAGATAAATGTCTTCTCCCATATATCCAAATTCCTTCATAGGAAACAAATGAATTTAAATGTTGTGTTTATCCAAATTCTCCCCCTTTTTGTGATATAAAAAAGAATGAAAAATTACGGATTTGAACACATTCAATATTGCACTGAACTATAAGTAAATCTTATAATTACCTGTGTATGAATAAGTGAATTTGTTATACTGGCTAACTTAATCATAAATCAATAAACAACAAAACAAAATAGAATTAAGAAAAGAATTTTCATTCACAAGCTGTTATATATATAAACGATTGTTATATACAGAGGAATCAAGGTTCATAGATAAGACAAGGGAAAAAAAGGTGTCTATCTCCTTTGAATCGCGGTCTTGATCTCTGTAAACTGTTCTCTGAGCCTCTTCATCATCCCATCTCCTAACTTGATGATAAGATCTCTGTTCTCTTGAGTCATATGAATATCTTCAATCAAATTAACTCTGAAAAACTCATGCATTCTTTCTTCTTTTTCAACAAAAAGAGCCAGTTTCTCTGATAACTGATTCAAAAGAATGCTAATCGGTTGCTCTCCAGATGTCAACTGATCCACTAAAAATTTCCGATTATCTAGCAAAACTGACAAAGGGGCACTATTACACTTAAGATCGTGTAATCTGTCACTCATATTGCTCATTACTGCAGTAATTTCTTGAAATCTCCGAATCAAATCAGGTGAAGAGCCTGATCCACTCACAGCATTGTTTGCAACAGACTCAAATTTATTCACCATGTAAATCTTCATCTCAGACAAATCATCTTTCTTTACCATCTCTGATTTTAACTGATCAACAGCATGCAGCATATCAGTCTTAAACAAATCTACTTCCTGTCTTGAAACAGTAGATTCTTTCAGCTTCTGAAACTTCAACTGCTCTAAGTTCAGAGAATTTCTGAGACTAACATTCTCAGATTCTAATTGAGAGATACGCTTGTACAACTCAACAACTTCTTCTTTTCTCGAATCAGGGGCACCCTGTGCTCTATTCTCATGTCCAGAAATAGGTTGATGAGGCAGGGCAAGTGGTAAAGAATCTGCATCTGACTGTTCTTTGTCCTTGTCCTGGCAAGGTTGATCCACTGAACTAGCTTTTGAAGCCTGAAACTCTTCTACTGAAAAATATTCCTGAAGTACCTCGGTATTAGCTTCAGAAGTATGTTCATCACGAACAGTAGTCTCTCTGACTTCTACTGAATGGTCAAGAACAATATTTTCATGTAAATCTTGAGGTCGGGCCACTTCTTCACCAGGCACTGCCTCCATAAGTTGTTCTTGTGGAATTACATTTTCAACAGCCACAACAGCAGATTGAGGTTCTTTTTGGATTTCCGGTTGAGCTGCTGGTTCCTCTATCGGTGCAGTCTGCTCCATAATAGCTTCTCTCACAAATGAATAAGAAATTACCGGTTCAGAGGATTTCAAGGCAGGAGAGATAATTTCTTCATCAATTGACCTCTTCCTTCTAGATTGATGTCCTTCTTGACTTCTCTCTTCCTCAACTTCCTCCATCTCAAAGCGAATTCTCCTTGCCACTGTACTAACCCTTGATTCTGCTTGTCCCTCCTTGGACTTAGCAGGTTGAGCCTGAGCACTCTCCGAGTCTTCCTCAGCTCCAACAGGTAAGAGTTTTCCTTTAATTGTGCTCCAGAAGTATCCTACTTTCCTCAAAGTTCCAGCATTAAAAACATTACTGTGGTGACATTTCACCCCAGCATCTACCAATCTGATCATTCTTCTTTTATACAAAAACAAAGAAATGAACCTTCCATAAGGGAAAAAGGTCATTCTTGCTTCACTCTGACAGCAGTATCTCAGATATCTTATCATAAACCGAGGAAAATTAAACTTAATATCACACATCAGAAGATACATTATGTACATGTCAGGGTATAGGATTTTCTCCATCTCAGCCATCCTTGGTGCTAAACCAGTCTGAACAAATTTTACCAAGATTTTCTGATCGGGCTCCAAATCTTTAATAAACATTTTCTTTATCAATCTGGTTCCAAACAGAAAAGACATAATGTCTTCAGACTTATGTACAGAATCTCCAATATTCCGTAAATCAAAATGAAAAACCCCTTCAGGAGGGCATTTAAGAATTTGACTTATCTCTACAGATGATATGGAAAAGTCCTTATCCTCTATTTGAGCCAATAAACTATCCTCTGTATCTCCAAGGCTAAACTGAACAGTTCTAAAGAAATGTCTCATTTCTGCCTCATATAGAAACTCAGAATTTTCACTATTAAAAGCTTGCTCAAGGATTTGAAACGACAACGCTTGCTTCAACTGTAAATTAGTTTCAAACAGCCATTCTAAATCTATGACTTTACCTTGCAGTATTTTCCGACCAACTACTTTAGGTTTCTTTGCAGCACTGCTCTCATCTTCATCTGGACGCTTAGTCTTTTCCATTTCAACAACGATTTCTGAAGGTTCGTAAGTTTAGGGTTTGAAGATTCAGAAAAGGGTTTTGGAGCAGATGTGCGGTTTTAGGTTTTCGAAAGGGTTTCCGAAAAAGGTGAAACAGTTTAGAAGTTGAAACGGTTCTGACAGCCTTGATTCCCATGTAATCACTAATCATTAATTTTATTTAAAACAAAATAAAATTACTTATAGCGGGAAACAGAAATTAAGCAGAATTCGAAAACAGAATAAGATTAAAAAAAACTATTTAAAATTAAATAAACCTAACTCCCCCTTAATAAATTCAAACCTTGCCGTGGGAAGTGGTTTATTAAAAATATCTGCTAATTGATTTTTTGTATTTAAAAATTCTAAAAATATATCCTTTTTAAACACATGATCTCTTAAAAAGTGATGTCTTATATCAATGTGCTTAGTTCTAGAATGACTAATAGGATTTTTTGAAATATTAATTGCACTAGTATTATCACATAAAATAGGTTTATTATTGAAATTTAATCCAAAGTCCAGAAGAGTGTTTTTCATCCACAACACATGTGCACAGCAACTACCTGCAGACACATATTCTGCCTCGGCTGTTGATAGGGCAACTGAGTGTTGATTCTTAATAGACCATGATACTAAAGACTTTCCTAAAAAGTGACATGTTCCTGAAGTACTCTTCCTATCTAATCTACAGCTTCCAAAGTCAGCATCTGAATATGAAATTAAATTAAAATCAGAGGTTTTTGGATAAAGCAGAGATTGATAAATAGTACCTTTTAAATATCTAAAAATTCTTTTAACAGCAGTTAAGTGGGATTCTTTGGGATTTGATTGAAATCGAGCACAAACACATACTGAATACATTATATCTGGTCTACTAGCAGTAAGATATAACAAACTAGCAATCATACCTCTATATAACTTGTTGTCCACTGATTTTCCAGTTTCATCCAAATCAAGTTTTATATTAGTACACATAGGAGTTGTAAATGTCTTGCTGTTTTCAAGTCCAAATTTCTTAAGTAAATCAGTAATGTATTTGCATTGATTTAAAACATTTCCAAAATCTTTTTGAAATATTTGAAGACCCAAAAAGAAATTTAATTCTCCCATCATACTCATTTCAAATTCTTTTTGCATTAATTCTGAAAATTCATGACAAAGAATTTTATTGGTTGATCCAAAAATTACATCATCAACATAAATTTGAACCAACAAAACATTATTTTTCACAGTTTTCTTAAAGAGTGTTGGATCTGCTAGTCCAACAGTAAAATAATTTTTCAAAAGAAAAGAACTTAGTATTTCATACCAAGCTCTAGGTGCTTGTTTAAGGCCATAAAGAGCTTTAGTAAGTTTGAAAACAGAATCTGGTTTTTGAGAATTTTCAAAACCAGGAGGTTGCTCAACATAAACTTCCTCCATTAAATAACCATTTAAAAAGGCAGATTTAACATCCATCTGAAATAATTTAAAATTCATATAAGATGCATAGGCTAAAAGGATTCTAATGGCTTCTAACCTGGCTACAGGTGCAAAGGTCTCATCATAATCTATTCCTTCTTCTTGATTATATCCTTTAGCTACTAATCTTGCTTTATTTCTAGTTATTATCCCTTGATCATCCTGTTTATTCCTAAAGACCCATTTAGTTCCTATTACTGGATAATCATGTGGTCTTTCAACTAATTCCCAAACCTTATTTCTCTTGAACTGGTTCAATTCATCCTGCATTGCTATTACCCAGCTCTCATCATCTAAGGCTTCTTCTATGGTCTTAGGTTCTTGTTGGGATAGGAAAGCAGAGAATTCAACTATGTTCCCAAAGTTTCTTCTAGTTTGAATACCAGTCTCTAAGTCACCTATCACAGATTCTAAAGGGTGATTCTTTAAGGTTCTAGACTGTCTAGGCATTACATTCAAAGGTTCTTCAGTGGCATGTTCTTCTGAACTGGACTGAATTTCTTTTATATCATTTTCAAAATCATTCTTTAAATTCTCAAGTCTCATGTTTTCATTAGAATCAGGTTCATCTATTTGTTCTATCATATTCTCAAAAGGATCAGATTCATCAAATTTCACAAGAACTGATTCTTCAACAATCCTTGACTTTTTATTATAGACTCTATAAGCTTTGGAGGTTGCAGAATATCCTAAGAAAATACCTTTATCAGATTTTGGATCAAATTTACCAAGATTATCTTTGGTATTCAAGATGTAATCCTTGCATCCTAAAACTTTAAAGTAATTTACTTTAGGTTTTCTGTTATTCCATAGTTCATAGGGTGTCTTTTTCAAAATAGGTCTTATTAAAATTCTATTCATTATATAACAAGCTGTATTAACAGCTTCTGCCCAGAAATATATAGGTAGGCTATATTCATTTAACATAGTTCTAGCCATTTCTTGAATAGTTCTATTTCTTCTTTCTATAATCCCATTCTGTTGAGGTGTTCTTGGAGCAGAGAAGGTGTGTTTAATACCCATGTTTGAGCAAAAGGAATTAAATTCCTGGTTCTCAAATTCTCCACCATGATCACTTCTCAATGAGATTATATTAAAACCTTTTTCATTTTGAATAGATTTACAAAAACCTTCAAATAAACTAAAAGCTTCACTTTTAAATTTCAAAAAGAAAATCCAAGTAAATCTAGAATAATCATCAACTAATACATAAAAATAAAATTTACCAGCTAAACTTGCTACTCTTGAAGGTCCAAACAAATCCATATGGATAAGTTCTAGAGGTTTAGTTGTAGCAACTTTATTAACAGATTTGAATGATGATTTGTGTTGCTTGCCAAGCTGACATGCATCACAGAATCTGTCATTTTCAAATTTAAGACTAGGCACATCAGAAACTAGATGTTTCTTAGATAATTTATGTAAAGCATATATATTGCAATGACCAAGTCTTCTATGCCAGATCCAGGATTCACTTATATTAGCAGTTAAGCTGTTTACTTGTTGTTTACACAAGGAATACAAATCCAAAGTATAAACATTATCAGTTCTGGGTGCTCTAAACTGAAACAGTTTATCTTTAGAAACAGTACAACTATTGTTAGTAAAATCAACAGTGTTTCCATCATCACAGAGTTGAGAGATACTTATCAGATTGTGTTTTAACCCTTATACATAAAGTACTTTGTTGATTGAGACTGTCTCTGGATCTCCAACTATTCCAATACCAACAATCTTTCCTTTGGAATTGTCACCAAAGGTGACAAGTCCTCCTTCCTTTCGAGTAAGAGAAGAGAAATTAGCTGACGTTCCACTCATGTGTCATGAGCAGCCACTGTCCATATACCATATTTCTTTCTTTCTTTGGTGACCTGCTACCTGCAAAGACATTCAAACAAATTGCTTTGGTACCCATATTTTGTTGGGTCCAGGAGTGTTAGCAAGCAGTGATCTGGGTATCCAGATTTGATTTTTTTTTTAAAATTGATTGAATCATATAGATCGTTGGAAATATAATCTTTCTTAATTCCACATATTTGAGGTTGTCTTAGAAAACAGTTTTTAGCTATATGACCTTTTGTTCCACAGAAGTTACAAATAACCTGTTTAGTGCTAGGAACAAAATAATTTTTGTATAACTTAGGTTTTTCTCCTTTACTTCCAATTCCAAACCTTTACTTTTTAATTACAGTTTTTCCAAGTATCTCATTTAAGGTGTTTTCTCCTTTTGTAAAAACTAATGCAGCCTTTTTATAAGATTCTACTTCATCCTGTAGAGTTTTTATTTATGATTCAAAATTAATTTTATTTGAGTCAGCAGAGTTGTATTTGTCAATTAATTCCTTATGTTGTTTTAGCAAAGTATTTCTCTCATCTGAAATAGCTTTGTTCATGTTCTTTATAGATTTATATTTTTTAAATAATGAGTCATACATTTCTTCAAGCATATTGCAGTAAGCTGCAAGTTTTTTATTTGAGAAGCTTGTTTCAGAGTTTGATTCATTATTTGAGTCAGAGGAGTAGTATGAGTGTACCTCATCAGTTTCAGCCATGAAACACATATTTGCTTTTAAATTGGCTTCCTCCTTCTCTGAGCTTTATTCAGAAGAATTACTTGAGTCTTCAGAAACACTCCAAGTAGCTTTCATAGCTTTCTTGTCTTTCTGCTCATAATCATCTCTTTTGAAGAATTTCTTCTTCTTTGCATCTTTCAATTTTGGGCAATCTGGTCTGATATGTCCCATCTTTTTGCATTCATAACATCTCACTTCCTTGCTATCCTTTTTGAAGGATTTCTTGAAGTCTTTCTTCTTACTGTAGAACTTTCTGAATTTTCTGGCTAGCTGAGCCAGTTCTTTATCCGAATTTGAAGAATCAGAGCTTTCTGATTTAGCACTTACTTCTCTGTTCTTCATCTTTCTATCCTTTTGTTGAGAAGTCACTTTCAAAGCAGTATTTTCCCTTTTTATGTAGACTTTATGCTCATTTACCTCATCTTGCATTTCAGCTTCGTACATCATCAATGTACCAATCAGTTCTCTCATAGTTAGATCTTTAACAGAAGTTGATTGTCTGATTGCTGCAGAGATTCCATCCCATCGAGTAGAAAGTACTCTCAGTACCTTCAATGCTTGATCAGCTTGCTTGATTGGTTCTCCTAGAGCTGTTATATTATTGACAATTTCTGTCAATCTTCCATTCATCTGAGTGATGCTCTCTCCTTCAATCATTCTGAAAGTATCGAATTTTAACTTAGCAGTTGCATATCTCATCTGTCTTACATTATCTGTTCCTTCATAAGCAACAGCTATTGTTTTCCACATTTCATATGCAGTCGGGCATTGAGATACTCTGTTAAATTCATCTGGTCCTAGACCACAGATGATTGCATTCATAGCTTTTGAATTTATGTCATACTCAGCCTCTGTAGCAGCACTCCATGTATCGGTATTTTCAGGAATTTCATAGGGAGTCAGAATCTTTGAATGGACTTTGTAACCAAGATTTTTCAGATAAATAATCATACGTGATTTCCAGCAGCCATAATTATCTCCATTAAAGTATGGTGCTCTGACCATTGAAATTCACTCTCTCATATCAGCCATGATACACTATGTATAATATTTAAATACTTCTAGCTTGATCAGACTTTAAAAAATAAGAAGCTCCTCCTCTGATACCAATTGTTGGATCTGAATCTACGGATTACACACAAGAGGGGGGTGAATTGTGTCTTTTCAAAATTATTACAATCTCTTCAATTTAGACAAATTCTGTCCACTATGATTTTGCACGATTAAATATGCAGCGGAAAAAGTAAAAGCATGAACACACGGATGTATTGTGGTTAGGGGAATAGAAGGCCCCTAGTCCACTCCACCAACGCTCAAATCCACGAGATTGGCGATTTTCACTATCTGGTCCTCGTTTCCACAGACCTATTCACAACTGAGTACAGGAGTTGACACCTTTACAAGATTCAGGCAAACACAGCCTTCCTGGTTCAAACACGAACCCACACAGCTTAGAACGAGAAGCTGATCACTCAAAAATAAAAAGGGTTTCGATAAAGAAAACACTTCTCCAGTTGTTCTTCACAATTGCAACAGAATGCAATTGACAGTAGATAGATCGTTGTCTTCAGAAAATAAAGATCTGTAATCAAAACAGTTCTGAGTCGATCCAGTTGCAATAGATATTACCAGAAACTTCACAACATCAGCAGCAATAGATTCACAACAGATAGTCGATGTAGAACACGTGAATCTGCTATCAAGATCTTCCTTCGATAATAAAGGTTTTACACTTCTTCTCGATCACCAGAAAAGAACGCCTTTACACAGTCTCTGTTTCTTGCTCGTTAAAAGATCAATCTATATATTTCACACACTTTCCTGTGTATATATATATATCCGAAGTTTCCAAGATAGAACATATATATTCAAATCTTAAAAAATCTTCCGCATAAATAGATCCATGAAAATCTCCTTTAGATTCGCGATATTAAATGAAATAACAGAGCCGTTGTAACTCCCCTGAAGAATCGGCATAAAAAGCTCCGTTTAAATCAATCAGTAATCCGTTGAAAATCGTCTTTGATTCAGTCAAATTCGTACTTAAGAATCGGCTCGAAATATGCTTAATAATCCGCTTGTTTGACCAATGCAAAAGGAAATATCGTCTGTCAAAAATATCCCGACGCCAAACGTAGGGTTGATGACGTGGCTCCAAACGTAGGGTTCACAAACGTAAGGTTCACAAACGTAAGGTTCAGAACGTACATACTTTCTCTTCAGCATTCAAACGTAGGGTTGATCATCCATACATTGTCTCGCTTCAACTCTCCAAAGAACGTACGGTTGATTATAAAAGTAAGGTTGATGATCCATACTTTTGAGAAACAAACTCAATATGGAAAACTAACGTACTGTTTCTCTTCCATACTTGTCCAACAACGAAAACGTAAGGTTCCTTCCAAACGTAATGTTCTTCTTCCATACTTTTCAACAACGTAAGATTCATTAACCATACGTTTCAAAATAACGTAAGGTTCCTTAACCATACGTTTCTTTTAACATAAAAAGTAAACTTTTCATCCATACGTTACGTTCATCAATGTAGGGTATGAACAGTGATTCCAGTACGTGCTAAAATTGATCTTGCGCTACAGTGATTCCAGAACACGCTAAAATTGATCTTGCGCTACAGTGATTCCAGAACACGCTAAAATTGAACTTGGAATAAATGAAGTATGAAATCTCGTTGTATGAAATAAATAAATAAAATAAATTCCTGCAAAATACTCAACAAAATAATTAGTAAATAATTAAGTGTATTTGTGAGCATCAAAATCATCATAAAAAGACAGAGTATTATTTGAAATAATCTCCCCCTTTAAAAAACATTATTTTGAATTGTTTGAAAACAATACATTGCTCAACAACCAAGTGCATAGAAAAAGTGTCCACACAAAGAGGGAAATGGCTCTAATAGTACTCGTAATGGGGAAACACGAGAAATACTAGGAATGCAAAGAAGACCAAAACATACTATATATGTGACTCATCCTGAAGGCATGCCCTAACTCGATGACGTCACAATGCCCGAACGCTCGGCATATCCCCATATGGCCTAACCGAGAGGCCCAATCCCCTTAGTAGAAATAACTCCGTCTTCCCCTGCTACGGGGCCACTAGCCATTTCATAGTCTAAACTAGTGTAGAAATTGTTCTCAATAAACCTCTTTACTATGCTAGGATCCGATGAAAAGTTTTCAAGGGGGTGTGCCATATCATTCAAACAACTAGTCACATATATATAATCAACACACCACACAAACTGGCACCGCCCCAGCCACCTCAATGGTTTGTCCCTTGCCACAAAATAATTATCCAAAGGAGGTCCCATACCGAGGACCCTCACATATCATGATCAATCCCCAAAGCAAGATGCCTAACCCAAGAGGGGTTTTCAAAACAACCCTTTCGAAGATGCCAACCGGGCCTTTAACATTACAACATTCACACATTTTCCAATAACACTTTGAAAACCATTTCCAAAACAACAAATACAATTCACTTCCTAAAATACCATACAACAACAACTTTTGTAACCAAATAAACCCTTATAAACTCATTTCAACAATCCATCCCACTATTTCAAAACAACACACACTTTCAAGGGCCAAAGGGGCATATACAATTAAGCAAGTAATTTGAAAAAAACCCATTTAAAGACATAGGTCACCAATTTCAACATCAAAAATACATTTAAATAAACCAAACCATTTCTTTAAAACCATTAATCCCTTAATAGTTTCAATAGGACAATTTGACTAAAACATAGTATGTACAACCAAACAAAACACACCACACATTAAAATCCACTCTTAATTTCATGCACACCTTATAACATTTCCTAAAACCAATTTCACACATCTTCCATAATTTAATGAACCATACAAATGCTTTAAAAAATAATTTTAAATAAATCTACAAGGATTTTATATCAAGAAGACACCAAAAACAGTTAACAAAATCATTTCCAAAATAATACCTCTTAGCCACATTCAATTGCAAAGGAAAAATCACGTGCATGAATGGAAGAACATGAACAAACCTATTTTTAGCAAGTTAGACTAATAAAAAATCATTACCATAAGCTAAATACCACTGTAATAAAGTGAAAATCATGGTTTAGAAATTAAATACTAAAACAGAAGCATCACATGGAACGAAATTGTAATAAATGGCATAAAAGCACCTACCTCAAAGAATTGGCTGAGACAATGCATTCGAAATCACACCGCCACCTGCTCATATACACGCACTCCCACAAAAGTGCACTTGCTAGAAAAATTATTGCCTCACCTTACCAACATAGTCGACCCCCAAAGATAGTGCGGAGAAAACCAATGCACAACTAAATAAATACAAGGGACTAAAAAACAACATAAAACACTAAATTGGATGACACAAAACAAAACAGCGGGTGAATTAACCTTACCCAAAAAATTAGTGTTAAGGAAAAAATAGTTCATCTTCCTCACCCTTGGCGGTGGATGCCGGAACCTTGACCACTGGGTCCCGATAAATTAATCACATAACCTAAAGAGGGAAGAACACCACCGTCAAATATTAGCAAAACCTTAGGGTTTTGGCTAAATCCTAACCGGATATCGATATTGGAGGAAATCCCCAAATCAATTAAGAAAAATTGGTCCAAGGACCATGCCTTAATGGATCGTTGAAGCAACACGAAGAAATCGAAATAAATCTCGAAGGGCGTGAGAGATCTGGTGAAAGGGGGTTGCGCTCCACTGAATTTTGGATGAGGTTTCATACGTGCCTAAAAAAGGGGGTCTGCAGGGTTGTTCCCTGCTAATGGAAGGGGGTGAGGTAGCAGGAACATTGCGCAAGTAGGAGGATGGTCGTGGAGATCCATCGCACAATGGAGGGTGTTATAGGGGGCGCGTCGTATACAGGGGGGAGTGGGGAGAGATGGTGAGGGAATTAAAAAACAATATAAGAAGAGAGAGGCGTGAGAGGGGAGGGGCGTGAGAGAGTGAGTAAATTAATAAAAAACAAAATAAGAAATTTTGGGGGAGGCGTGGAACGGGATAGGGGCGAGGGGTGAGGTGAGTGAGAAATAATAAACAAAAATATTTATAAAATGAGAGATATTGGGGTGTGGAAAGTGGGGGGGAGTGGGGATGTTGAAAAAAAACAAACGAAATTGGGGGAGGAACATGGGTATCTTAGGAATAAAAAAATTATAATTATAAAAATTATAATAATAAATTGATAAAAATAATAATAAATTAATGATAATAATAATAATACCAACAAACTTTATAATAATAATAATATAAATTTTAATAACATAATAATAATAATCATCATCATCATAATATTATTTATTTTCTATTAAATAATTAAAATATTAATAACTACTATATAATAAATATATCTATATAAATTTCATTGAGAATAATATTATTTAAGATTTTTAATAATAAAAATATTTTTATATACACAATAATACAATTATTATTTGGATTTAAACATTTAAATTATATTATTTACATCAAAATTGATTCTTTTTAAACATTAAACATTTGTGCAGGCACTTAGCCCAAACATGTGGTCACTGTCAACCATGCGATGTTCGCGCACCAGTTTGACACCGACCAATACAATTAAACGATAAAAATTTTAGACCGGTGCTCAAATTGCGACTTGAAAAAGATAATCAAAGTCAGGAAATAATAAAATAAAATTATAATTAAATGGGTCGGGGTGTGAAAAAGTACATCCCAAAACTACGAGGTGAGGGTTTCTAGGTTGTATGGAATCAAGAGATATCCACTAATGAAGTATTTTTGATAAACTGGAGTGGATATAATTTTTTTTAAAACTTACAGCATTGGTGAATTTGATAATGGGTAATCCATTTTTACATTATGTAATTCCTTGATGTCACTTTATGTTGAAAAATGCATCACCTCATCATTTTATTCATTTTTTAAACCATGAAATAATTCACAGTGAAAATGCCTCATTAAATCAATGAAGAAACCAATGAAAAAGGATGTCACATCATGTAATGTATTTACACGGCATGTAATCCCCTCATTCCATATTTTTCAAAACTGATCTTCTCCAAACTTCTTCTGATCCACCTCCATGAAATTTGATCTTCAAAAAATTTAAAGGGTTTATCTACTAGGATCTGGGCCCCTGTAATAAATGTATTAAATCATGTATAAACTATCCTCTTCTTATTATTATGGAAGATAAAGGTTGTACTGGATGATTTGGATTCGAGTTAAGGGACTTCATCTCAATATCCATTCAATTAGGATTATTTTAATGTTATACACCACATTCAATTATAAGCTATATAATCAAACTCTTTTAAATTTAATTTATTTCTAAGGTTATAAAAAAATTGTTTTTATATGAATCTTGTTACATTATTAAATGATGAAGGGAATGTTATTTTACATATACATTGGAAATGTCTTTTCATCCACTTTGATCATTATTTGATATTGGGCATCCACTACATGAAGTAATGTTTTTGAAAGAAAAATGAAAACATATTCATTTTTCAGGTAATTTTCTATTCAATATTATTTAGAATAGATTTATTATATTAATATATTTAATAATGTTTTGTTATTACAAATATTAAATGTGAATTTTTTGTGATCTTTTTTTATATCTAATGATTATATAACAATTTTTGGAAATTATTTATGAGTACGAGTGGTTCAATGTTAAATTAGGGGTAGGTGATACTGTGAATGCTCTCTAATGGATTGGGTAATGAAATTGGGTTAATTAGTTTTGTTTCTCCTAAGAGAATAAGGGAAAATTCCATGATGGTTGATCCAAATATATCTATGTAGGTTACAACATATGAAGTCGTGAAATCTGCATTATAAGAATGATATGTATTCCACAAGTTACTTATATGATTTATGATTTCTACTGAGTTTTACAATAATATTATGTTTACATGGAATAAGATATAGGGTTTATGTTTTATGTGTGAAAAAATAATATTTTTTAAAATAAAATTAATGATTTTAAAATATTCATGGACTAATTTTTTAATTATGTCAAATTTTACCCATATTGAGATTTTTATACTCATCTAATGTTTAAAAAAATCATTGGGTATATGGATGGGTATGATAAATAAGGACACCAAAATGAATATTATGAGTGTTTAAAATTGAAAATTAATAAATTTTTTATTTTAAATAGTTCAAAGGATAATATTTTAGTTCTACCCACTTGGTTTTTATGATTGAATTTAAGTCTGAATGATGACATAATTAATTAAATATCTACACCAAAAAATATCTTCAATGTGAATGGATGTTCATTCATGACATAACTCGTGATTATGTAACATTTATTGAAAGGAAATATACATATTGTTCTTAAACATTATTGTATTTTATGTGAAATAGATTTAGAATATATATCTGGAAAATAATCAGTCACAATTAAGTTAACTACATTATTTGACCCCACATAAAATTTTAATGGGAATGATAAATATGTATCCAAATATCCATAAATATATGAAATGAGTGTTTTCTTGAAAAAATTATTATTCTAAAAGTAAAAGGTATCTACCCATATGAAATTTAATAAAATATATCTGAATACCTATTTCCACAGGTCACATAAAATAACAATATACTCTCTCAAACATTCACTTTTTTGTATAAATTAGTCAACCAAGAGACATATATTATGTCAATCACATATAGAGAACTAATTTGAAATCGATTAGCTATATATAGGATGACAAGATAATAGAATATATCACACATAATGCACTATTATAGATGATAACATCATATTGCACCCATTTTAAAATATATGTATAATATATGTACCATATTGGTGAATCTAAATATTACTAAATCAATCTTATTTGCGATAAAGATGTCATACACATCATACACAATGGATAATCCCATCATGGTTGAGCTCCAAACAATTACATGACCAAAAAAATACCTAACAAACATATAATTAGTAAATCATCAATGATTTAATAATAATAATATCATATTAAAAACCTTCCCTTTCCATGTATCTCACCAACCAGGGGTATCGGGGAAAATAAAATCCATACTTGATTAGTATAAGAAAGGAGTACTTTATACCACTCAAAATTGAATATATAGTTTGTCATGTAGGGAAAAAATTATATTTGTTCCACATGACGATATTTTTAGACACTATAAAAAAATACTTCTCCGGATTGCGTTAAAATTTATGCATAACTTGTAATAATACCGGATGAATGTTAGTTAGGGGTTACATAATGTCATACATTGTGAGGTAAATTATCATGAAACATTCAAAAATGTATATCAATATGTACATATATATATAATGTGATAGAATGATAAAGGGGATATTTCCTTCTATATGATTCATGTTATATTCTTAACACTTTTATGAATGCATAAAAGTCATAATTAAAACCCAATATTTGTGATACAATATAATATAGGATACCATTTCATCCTTATTTGTTCAAAACATTTTATTTATTTGCTAATTTATACCATATATATATATATTCTTCTGTGTCACTAATTGTTCATCTCATAAAAACATCATGTTAAAATATTCATGTTTTTGGCAAAATAAATCAAAAAATTATTTAATAATAATGATAACTAGGAATCATATTCATAATGATAATATCAATTAACTTATATAATATCTTAAACACCTCAAAATTGAATGGTATGATGTCAACATATATTTTCTACATAAATATCATTAAATTTCTTACAACAGCATACATGAAACATTTTAATAATTCATTTACTTTGAATATATTGATGAATAATGTAACCATTATCGTTATTACATACTAGAACATCGTAATCACCATTAGGGTAATTTTAAATTCACATTTTGTTATATATATATATATATCACATATAACTATATTGACATGCCATAAATTCTATAATGATATTATGTGAATTTATCTTTTAATTATGATTCGATATATTCATTAGGAAAAATTATTATGCATTTTTTGTGGTAATTATTTAAAGAAAATGAAATGTATAATTACAATTAAACATCCTATACTCAATATAAATATAAATGAAGAACTCATTTTTATTGGGTATGATATGTTTTGTTAAAATTGAAATTATCTATATTAAAACATACTCCCACAATACTCAATGATAAAATATTATCTTTAAAATAAAATTCAATGAAAACCCCATTATTTGAAGAATAAATAACATACATTTACTCATAGTGGGAATATTTACCAAATAATAAATTATTATTTTACAATTTAATGTTATAAATTTTTTTATATCATTTTCTCCTAAAATAATGACCATAAATGAGGATATAACATCGCAAGTTTTTTTGGGACATATTAACAAGTATTTTAAAAAAAATATGTGAAAACACGTTATTAATGATGAAATCTTATAAATTTTAGTTTTTCTAAACATTTTTTAGAATCAGATCATCATAACAATTATTTATATAACTAATCACTAATTGTTCAAAAATAATTTTAAGGTTACCATTATCTTTTAATATGATGATACACATACCATATTTTTATCCAGCTGACTAAGAAAAATTACATGATATTTAAATACTTAATATGGAAAATATTTCCATTATCAATTTAATTTATTCTTTAATATTCATTAATTATTCATGTGATTTTAAACTCATTTATATTTTTAAGACTCGTATATTATAAATTAATTATTTATTACAAATTATTTTTTTATATTATGTTTATAACGCTGATATTAGACTCCAAAATTCAATTGAATTACCAAATCCCTTTATGTATCTCTATAATTGAAATCAAATACAATCTTTACTAATTCAACATGATAACACCATCTTGTTTCAATGGTTTTTTAAATTTGAATGAAATATTGTGATTATATTCAATTGAATTGTATTGTTTTGATTTTTACTATTTCCCACCTATGCTATTAATAAAAAAGTAGAGCATAAATATCATATTTGTAGTTCATTCATTCTCATTATTTTAGACATTCAACAAATTATGTCATTGAATCTATAAATATTATTAGAAATTTTACATAAATGATAATAGTATGATTTCAATTTCAAAAAAAACATAGGTATTATTCTATCTCATTATGTCATCATTATATTAAATATTATTGACTATAATTTTCAACACCAAATAATATTTATAATATGATATTAAAATTCTATATGTCATTTATAATATAGTTCATTGAATACCCTATTAGAATCATTATATGATTCCCACAATAAACTATATTAACATGAATATTTATTTCAACAATTGGGTTTTTAGGAATATTTTACACCAAACAATAATATTTATATTAAATAAATAATCCCTTTATGTTTTATGTGTTATCTAAGTCTTACATCAACTCTCTATGTCCAAATGATTAACCACTATACTATGATTTTTGAAAATGATTAAATGTTTCAATAATATAAGATATTAATATATTAGTATAATGTCTTATTATAATTTTTATGGTTTTTATTAAAATATCTCCCAAATAAAAATAATGATTTTTATGTAAATAATTTCAATTTGTAATTTCGTATATATGTTTTACTATAAAATAAGTCCAATTTTTCATTACTCTGATATAATATATTTTATATGGAATTATATAAATAATAACATATATTATTATTTGATAAAGTAGGGATTAAATCATTACCCAATACATCATATGGACAAACCCAACAATAGTCCTCTTGTATCCTTACACATTGGGTTTCCCGCACATGTGTAAACCAAAGAAAAAGTGGCAATATTTTAGCATTGGATAACCCAGGGGGACCTTCCGTTATCAAAAGCTATAAATATGGAAATCCATACTCATGGGTTTCATTTATTCCTCCCATAATATAATATTTGGGAAACCAAATATTTAGTTACCTTTACTGGTGGATGATTGTTTTCCTAAAAATTTCTTATTTTGAAGGATTATAACACATAATATTTTCAAGTGGTTTTAATCTCCCAAAAATAATTCATGGTTTCAATTTATTAAAATAAACATATAATTTTTAGGTTTTTTAATACAATTACATCAACCAAATTAATATGTTTTGTGTATATTGAATTATATATATGTACACAACCCCCAGTTTCTGTTAACATTGAAAAATAGAATCCAGTCATATCTATACATATCCAAATTCATTTCATTAATATATTACACTATCATTTCACATGATGGAATAAAAATATATTATATTGATAAATTCCACATGATAAATACTAGAGATATTGACATGATAGTCATTACATTAATGAATATGACTTATGCACCCAAGAAAATTTGAGTTCATAACTAATTTAACTTTACCAGAGCATATGTTTCATAATAGGGAATATAATTACTAATAAATTACAAAGCTAATATTTATAATTTCAATTAATTAATATAATATATATTAATTACATCATCTACACGATAATGTAAATGTATAGAAAAAATAAATCTTATTTTAATATATAAATTATAAAATGAAAGGAATGAAAAAATTTTATGAATCAATTTGTCAAAATAGTTAAATAATAAAATTATGATTAATATTAAAATTTAATATTTAAAATAATGATTTGAATGAGAAATAAAAATGTTTGAAATTTTAATACATAAAAAACATATAAATATTTATCTACAGTTAATTTAAAAAAATAGAAATAAAAAAATTAGATAAATTAGTTAAAAATTATAGATGTTACGTAATATTCAATATAAACATTTCATTCTCATTAAATTAAGTAAAATTATTTATATAATAAATATTATTATATTTTACATTATAGTTATGATACATTATGAATTATAAATACTTTATAGTCCAATTTATATTAAAAAACATTTTAAAAAATCTATATATGAAATAAAATACCTTATTTAAAATATTATCAAATCAATTATCGATTTATTTTTTGATTTGGTATAAATTAAATCACCATAAAAGGCCTTTATTTAAGAAAGTGTATGTATTTATTGTAAAACAATTTCAAATTTATTTGATAGTACATTATATTTTGGCCTTATATTAAATTGTATAAGTTCTTCATGATTAAAAATTTATAACTTCTATTAATAATTTTGTTATAAAAATTATTGTACATTTGGTCTAACTATTCATTGGATACATTAACATAAAACATATATTTGTGAAATATAACTAATATTACATTATATCATTAAATAGTGTTAGGAAATCAGATGTTATTAAATTATTGAAATACTATATTGCAATGCCCACTTGCTACATTTATGATATCACGTAACATAAAGTATATCTTATACTTTTAAAAAATTATTAAGTAATTTAAAGCCATGATATTATACTGGATTATGTAATAAACATAATGTAATTTCTTGGATCACTATATTATATGACATTATCACATTAAAAAGTATCTGAAATCAAATTTTTGATAATTTTATCTCATAATTTATTATGGTGTTTTCTCTTAGATTACTGTATGAAAAAAATTTAATTTTGAAGACCCTAGTTAAGATTTAATTTATTCTAAATATAAACTAAATTTGTAAATTTATAGTAAAAAATAATGGTCAAATAGATCATAGGATATGTTATCATATATCCTATTTTATTCCTTAAAATATACAATATGTTATCGGTATATTGTACCATTGAGTCCCACAGAAGAATACATTATCAAACAGTCATCAATTGAGATACCCTCTTAAGAATAAGCTATCACATTGCATATTGTCATGGAATTAAAACACATGTTATGTTATCACAAAATCATATCATTAGGATCACTCTTGAAGTACATTACCTCTTACCAAATTATCAATTTGGAACACCTCGTAATATGTTTTCCCACAACATAGTGTCAACATTAATTTTCATCATTTCAAAACATATTTTATATATTTTGAAAAAAATAAATTCCATAATACCATTGATAGGGTTTCTAGGGGGCCTACTAAAACTTTTTTAGGTATTAGAAGTTACAATTAACCCAAGCCATGGTCCACTAGATATAATACATAATAAACCAAAAATAAAAAAGTATACACTATAAATAGTGTACCTTACCTTATTTCTATTTGTGGGTGCTAAATTTGTTTCCTTTTGTCATTTTTATTGAACATCACCAAATAGGAACATATTGGTTAATAAAAATATAATGTATTGATGGGTTTATAATAAATAAATCATTATATTAATGTGTTTAACCTTTCATATATGGTCTTCTAGTAACATACATAATTATATATGAATGATAAATCATATTTAGTATTTAGGTAGTTTTTTATAATCATTAATCAAGATAGCATATTACCCACACATAAAAATATTCCATATAAATTCTTTAATGATTCTCCTAGGGTATTGTCACATTAAATAATGCATTATAAAACTTGAGCAAATTCATTAATCAACTCATGATTCATATTCTTAAAAGAAACTCCATTTATGTTTCATCTCAAGTGAGGATAATTTAATTAATAGGAATCATAGACGAAATACATAAATGATTATAGTTATAATTCAGTAACCACCTAAAACGGATAATAGTTGAATATAATGAAATCTGTAATCCAAAAATACATTGAGTTACTTATTATTAGGATATTAATGCCTTGCATATAATATGATAGCGATAATAATATACACATAGTCTATTCCATAAATATATGGTAGTAAATACATAATCACATGATTCATCATTATTATTCATTATTTCTTAGTGCCCTTTATCATATTCATTAGGGAATATCATATCTCAACATTAAATAATGAAAATGAATATCATCCTTAAAATATAGTTTATTATGGGAATGTGCCATACAATTTAATATACCCAAGTATTAGAATGTTTCTAAATCTAAAAATTTCATATACTTTTTATCATAATATCAATGAAACATTTTTTGATATTACCATTAATTTTATACATGATTCCAATTCTACAATGAAATATATATTTAGGTATATAACATTATTAGAAAAATTAATATATTTATGGAAGTTCTTATAAATACAGGTGTGGTTTACTTACTGGTATAACTTCTCCTTCCCAAAAGGGGATGAAGATGATGTCTCATGCTAGATCATGAGACAATGATCAATGTATGTATACAATAATGGATCATCTTATCTCAAGGAGTTAAATTTTTAATGCCAATAAGAACTAAAAATCAACATGTTATTAAAATTTTATTTTTTTCCTATAACTTAGTATCATTATTTTAATGAAATATAGTTTATAAGAGGATAAAAAGAGTTTGATAGGGTCATAATATTATGTTATAATAGTCACTATATTGACTATAATTTGTTATTTAAAAACCATTCCATCATTTTATGATAAAAAAAATAAAAATGCAAAAAATAGAAGATCAAATAGCTTTAATGTGTTTTTTAAATTTGGATCATACATAACATTTACATATTAAAACATAAATATTATTTAATTAAATATTATTTCCTATATTAGTGGCTATATTGTTCTCTTTATTACATTCAATCACCTAATTATATACATTAATGAAACGGGTGATCTAAAATCACAGTAATATGATAAATAAGGGACATTACACAATATAAAATCTGTTAGCAAGAATAATCATCATCAAAAAATAATAAATTTTTTATCTTCATTAACATTATTAGGTAATAATTTGATAATGATGTTGAATTTTTCAATGTATTAATATAAATATAAAGTCATAGTGGTCAAATACCACACAGAGTTGTGAAAAAACTAGAATAATGTTCATAGAAAATATATATGCATAAAAATAACATTATCATTGTGAAAAAAGATAGAATAATATTCATTCATAATACACAAAATACAATGAGATAAAAATCATTACCATATTCTCTATAAGGATATAAAATTATGTGCCCACCCATAACACTATGAAATTTAACAAATCATGCATGCTACAAAAAATGTATAACAATCATATCCACGAATTAAAAACTTTCATGTAATGGTATTCATAATGTTTCCATAAATCACGATGGTATGAATATACATGGGCCTCTCAAATAATAGAAGAAAAAATTATTTTGAATATGATTCATCATTATTGAGTTTAGAAGAAAATCAAGAGGACTCAAAGAAGAGTTTCCGAAAAAATGGTTATTTCCCAAATGTACATTCATTATTCATAAAATCATATAGGAAACATAAATATAAAAGGAAATAATAGTGAATATTAGTGAATTGATATTTGTGAAACATTATAATAATATTCATAACAATAATTTCAAGAATGAAGGATAACCCAATGATGGAGGCTTGAGTCTAAGAATCCACTTTAATTTATTCTTAGTTATATTGTTTTTTTGAGACTCATTAATAATGAATATTTATTTATTAAAAGGTTTATGCTAAATTATATTAAAAATTTATCAATGTTTTTATCAATGATAAACAATTAATTTTATTTCCCATTTTATGTTGATGAAATTGAAATATTTCTGTATCTTGTTTTTCATCAAAATTTACCATTTCTCTTTGATTTAACTATTTTCATTCAATGAAATTTATAGATAATTATTTTACAATCTGCAACATATAACAAATATAATTTATTAATTATATGTTTTATATAATTAATACTATATTTCCCTGAAGTTGTTAATTATAATATTCTTGTAAATATCTCTTAAAGTGGTTAACTGACTATTAAGTGGACATTTTTAACAGAGTGGGAAAGGGATGTATGGATATTATATTAGACATAAATATGGTAATTAAAATTGGTTAACATAATTAATATAATATTATCTTTATGAATAATTATTTTAATAGTATATAATTCTAAAAATACTAATGAAGAGAATATGAAAAAAGGGTAGAGTTAAAATAGGATTATTCTCTCATTAGTGCAGTTTCTCTTATACGATAATAGTAATCCTTTAGTGATTGGAGGTTTAATTATATATAATGAACATAGAAAATATAAGGGTCATTAGAGGGTGGATTTAGGAAGAGATTGTATTTGGAATGGGTGGGAGGATTACATACCAAGGGATGTGATATAAGTAATTAATACAAGAGGATTGGGATATTTTTAGAAGAATATATTGGATAAAATATGATTTTTAATGTAAACACTTTAATAAAGATTTTTCTAAAATTATAATCCATATTTGAGTTTTATGAAATGATTTTAAAACATTTAATAGTTTTATAATTATAATTCATTACTTTAATCAATATAAAGTTGTGAAAATGAGAAAATAATATTTTAATGTTATACATTATAGTTTTTAGATTTTAAAGTACATTGCAGGTTTGGAAAATAATTTTATCATATTTTAAATAATTATTTATGAAATTAAGTATATCATGGGAGAAAAAGTATCCTGATAATTATTATTTGACAATTAATTCATGAATTATTTAATTAAGGATACACAAACTTTCTAAAAAGAAGTATTTTTAATATTCACCAGAGAATTCATGTATTCTAGATAATTACTTAATAAATAAACTTTAAAAAATTTCAAATAATTATTTCAAGAATGATATTTATTTTACAAATATATTTCTAAAATATCTTATTATATATTTTAATAGCATAATTTTATTTTTAATGAAATACACTAATTTTTTTTAAATGTTCTTATATTATATTGTTTATTTAATCAATATATTTATTTTTTGGTATTATAATTTTTATATTCATAAAATAATATTGATTTATATTATTTATATTAATATCTATTATATTAATGAAAATTTACTGTTCAAATTATATAGAAACTATTCCCAATAGTAATTTTTCTTTTCTGAACAGTCAGGTTACTATTCTAATGGTCAAATTACCTCCAATATATTCCACTAAATACAATCACTTAATATTAAAAAAATTATTATAATGTTTCTATATTTCCATTTTCTTTAATTTTTTTTGTTTTTATTTTCCTCAATAAATTTTTTTAATATTTTGACAATCCCACTTTTTGGTTATGTTGGATGCACCCAAATAATAGACATCCATGCAATCATCCATAAAAATATATTTTAAATTATAAAAAAATAAATAAATCAAACTGAACATATATTCAAATCCTTAGAAAATGTCTTTCTTCATATCATATACCCTTACAAAATCAAACCCATCGTCACACTAGATCACTGGTGGGGAACAACTACTAGAATACAATATAATCATTATTAAATCAACATCATCATCATAAAAATACACACACAAAACTAAAATCCACAAATCATATAAACCTCATTGATGTGTATAATAAATAGAGATAGAACCACCAAAAAAACATAAAACCAAAACATATAAACAAAAATCAATAATACCATTATGTTGATGCTAATCTTCAATCCATCATGAATATCAAGCCCTTTTGGATCCCACAAACAGAGATGAACCCTCCAAATAGATGTTCCTCCTGAATCACCATAACCTAAAAAATAACATCACATTAATCATTGATAAAAATTAAAAATCCTATGGGCGATGATTAGAGGAAACCATGATCTAGAGTAGATTATGGAGCATTAAAATTACTCTATAGTAAGATGTGACCACATCGATAACCACTAAAACCTATATTCAAATCCACCACTTTGGGAAGAACATTTGAAAAACAAGTGTATTTCCCAGATGAAAATAGAAAAGTACCATCCAAAACAAAAAAAAATAGACAAGGAAAATTAATCATCATCAACCAGACATTTTCACCAAGATGAACCATTCACTTGAACCTAGCTTATTTCCAAAAAAATAATGAAGTATTAACTATAAGAAGAACCAATGAAACCAAACATCAAATAAAAACAATAAAAGAGGGGAAAATCCTACATCTAAAATGGAATAATGTTGGAGAGGAAAAAAACAAAAAAAATCCAATGTCCTGGACTAATTATCCACCTTTAGAGTCCTAATAATTAATTGGTTCCCTTACACTAGACAAATATATCTTCAAGCCTGACTGGGAAGATGGAATTATAGAGGGTGAGGGAGTGCAAAACATCATCATAAAAATACCACAAAAGAAATTAAAAAAATCGATAACACCATTAATATGGTAATAAGGATGAAAAATTGAGAACATAAAAAACCAAAAGATGATAAGGAAACATGAATAAAATATGTTTCAAAAGGCACTCTAACAATCACTAAAAGAGAGGGGTGAGATTTTCCCAGGAGAGTGCGGGGACAACATTCGTTTTTTTATTTTCGTAACATTTTGATATTTTTTATAGATTTGGGAAATGGTGTTGTGATTCAAGTCAGAGAACGATAATTTTTTTTAATATTAGATTTTATTGTTAATATTTTATTCCAGTTGTATTATTTGGATTATTAATCAGTTTTATTTCTTATTAATGAATAATTATTAATTATGGTAATAAATTAATATTATTTTCTTTGTGTAAAAAATAGATTATTGAATATTATAACACACATTAATTTCTATAGAAATTTATCATTTCTAAACTCTTGGTTGATATATTCATCCCCATTTGGGAAATATCATCCTTGAAATTTCATCTCATATTATTAGTTGAGAATAGATTAGGGTACTTATGATTAATTTTTTTCATTTAGTTCCCATATCACATATTCATAATTATTATTCCACCCGAAAATATTGAAAATGGGTGTTTTCCTATTCCATAAGACTTTGTATCCATGATCTAAGATATTCATAAGATTTTTTTGGAATGAGAGGTCATTCCCCCATTGTAAAATCTATTGATTTTTTGAAAGTGATGGATTATGTATATAAATTATTATGAGTTATATAAGTTACACATCATGAACATGTTATATACTAGGTGTATGTTAAAGATGATTGACCTATACTATTAATCATAGAAGAATATTAAGGGGATAACTTACCATAGTTTTATCATCACATTATTTCAAAATGGTATGAATCTATTCAATTGTGATATAAAATGGAACACAATGTCTCAATCAGAAAATGCCAATTCCTTTCGTCATTTGATAGTATTTCTCTTTTCCTTACTCTATGTAGATTGTATATGTTTTTGTATAGAATAACCCTTATATTCAATCACTTGAAAAAGTTAAATTCCATGTTTTATTTATTCCCTCACTATATCCCATGAGGATGGTTTTATACATCACGTTATATATAGAGCTACTTATAGAGACATTTGAATACATTTGTGGAAGTAGTTGATATATAAGAAAACAAAAAATAAGAGGTGCTAATCCGATTATCCTTTGAATTCAATTTATAAACAAATAATTTCCATTATCATTTTAATATTTATATAATATAGTAACTCAGTTTGGAGTGATATGACATGCAGAATTTCAATTCAGTTTACAAAATATATAAAATTACACACCAAAATTTAGATGAAAACCATGTATGACAATCAATGTTGACTTAATGTGCTACCCCATAAAGTCTTACTACATCCATAACATATGTCTTGGAACTATTTTCCAGAATGATATAATCCCTACTATCAATAAATTGTAATGTATTGTTGATTTTTTCAACCAAACCACATATCACATTATTTCTATTGGATGTTTTCAGTAGAATGGTGACATAGTACACAATGATATTATCCTATTTACCTCTAGGTATACACCATGAATGAATCATCCTTTTCGACATATCTAAATTCACATTAATATAATGACATAGTAATAACAGTGAGATATACTTTGTAATATCCTTCTCCATGTTTTTCCAAAAAAATGTCTCTTGAGGATCATGGTAAATCAAGGTACTTCTAGGATGGATATATAATGGTGAGATATTTTCATTTACCAAATATCCCATTAATATCACATGTCATGAAGGTAAAATTTACTTGATCTAAATATATTCACACCATTATCATCGATGTGGAAATCATGTAGCTTCCAATCCATTAATGATTTTACCTTTATCGGTAGCTCCAGATCATGACGTTATGTCTCCTAGGTATTATCTTTAATAGATGGTTACGAAATATTTTCTGCAAGGTAGTATGACTTCCCTATAATTATGACTTCCAAAACCATCATTTATATATAAATTAATTTCAATTCATTCAAAATTTGCATCTTGGATATTGTAGAATATTCATTTCATCTAATATCATTGGATACCTTTTTCAACATTCTCTTATTGTAGTTAATAGTGAATATAATGGCATTGATTATATGTTGAAATATTTTCTTATGGACTATGATCACCTTATGCTTGAATATATACTTTACACACTATGGTAATTAAATATTTGACACTTCTTAGCAACAGATAGTGTCACCGAGTATTTTGAATATATATTATACATGATAGCTCCATATCAAGCATCTTATAATTCTACTCATGGATCCTTAACTATCAGAAGGTGTCAGATATAACAATATGATTATACATGAGTAAACAACCCAATACATTCTCTATAGCATCACATTATATAAACAACCTTCTCCACATATTTTTTTTGGGAGTACATGTGTAACGATTATCATATTCTAGAGATCCTTGGCGATTTCTTCACATTATTCTATCCAGAAATACATTGCACCATTATGTGACATCTTAGATAGAATTATCAGAAATATTTACAAACTAATAAAAAAAATTGGTAGTACCCAGTCAATCCATGAACAATACGGATTTATATGACATAATTTTGTCTCGCCCATTCCATAATTACCCTATAATAAGGGTTAATTTAAATTCCCTCACTTGAGATCATGTTCAATACTAATAATACATTCTACATCCCAATGTTAGATTGTTTTAACATTGAATACATTTTATTCTTTTATAATAATTCAACTAGAATCCTTTCTGTCTCTTAATTCTCTTAATTTCTATTATAGTAAATGATAATATTGTAGAATAAAATCCCCTATTTTTTTAAGGTATTTTATAATGACTATATTAATCAAATAAATTAATATTGTAGGGGAATTATTTTGATGAAGGGAATCACGATGAACTCATAGTGACAATACCATATATAGTGTATAGTGTTTTGAAAACCATCCATATTTACCTTTAGTTGATGATATCCAATGAGAATATCTGTGTCTTAGTTGTAATGAGCTCCCCATAAGTTATCAAAAACAACATAAATATATTGTATATGATTCTCTTTTTGTATATTGATATTTTTGACCTTGCGGTAGTTGAAAAAAAATTTCAATGATCCTCCCATATTCTTGATAAAGAGCACTTGATATCCCTAAGGTGATATAATAGGGTGTATGTAACAGGATTCCAATTTCACCTAAAACTACTTCTTTAACTCCTACAGTTTTAATGGGTACATCCTATATGATATTTTTTTCAGTAGTTATAGATTTGGGTATACTCTCTCTTGATAAATCTACCTCACAATATATGTGATATACGAGGAACTTGTATTGAAATAAATCACTATATTATCTATAAATTGGAATTTCATATTGAATGATATTTTCCATTTACACAACCATTTGTTCATGGTATCCTTCTTTATAGGGTATTAAAACCCATACCATTGATATATTTTCCCTAGTAGTTTCATGATCATCCATTAATTTTACAGAAAAAAGATATTGTTAAATATATGAATAAAGATTTCATTTTTCTTGATGTATATGGGTTATCTATATAATGTGATCCAATCCATGCATAATATATAATGAAATTCCACAAATTTAGGTATTCAGATATTCAATGCTAGAACAATGACATAGTTGAATAAATTAGATTATTCTAAAACATGTATTATAATGATTCCAATATTATGAGTTTTTAAATAAATTTCAACTTCCTAGTATCAAGGATTCGTTTCAATAGTGATATAAAAATTGTAGTATATAAAGGAAAGAATATAACTAGAATAAAATTAATCATTTACCTTTCATGATTGAATAAGATTAAGAGCTTATTTGAAACCCTTTTAATTATCCACTTCTACAGTGGTCATAGAATATCATTTCTATTCCTCCTTAGAATTTTGGGTTTACAGATATTGATAACCCTAATAGACCCATGGTTTTCTTCACTAGATTCTATAGCGCCATTTTTTACTATAATTGACACATTTAACAATAAGTTTCTATTATGATTTTCATTTCTTTCCTCTAGAATTCATTCATGATTTTTCATATCTATTCAACAATCATGAGATTTGAAGTCTTTTCCCCCACAAATGAAGTATTTACCTATGCCTTTTAAGAAATTAAGATGATGTTTCAACCCATATTTTTGAAATATGGGTATTTTTATCCTATTTAAAAAAATTTCATTTTATTCTAAATCTTGACACACTATTCTTCTAAAATCAATAGCTACATTGAGGGAACATAGAAAAAATTTCATATATCCCAATTTTTAAGATAGCTAGAGCCTTTTGAAGGTGTGCTTATAAACCACTATTGAATCAATATATTCTGTAAATAATTATTGACAAGAAACCCTAAGTGATATTGAGTAATATTTGTGATGATTTTCTCATATGTCGTGATAGATTCATCTTTATTTTTCTTTATCTCCATGATATCACCATCATCATTGTTTGAAGAGTTCAAGGTGAATACATGTCATGAAATAGATTAATAATGTATTCCCTCTCCATATATTTGATTTCATCAACCATATCATGTTTTTATCAACTCACACTATTTTTTTCCTTCTCAATAAAAATGATAAAATCACAGTGTTATATTCCCCTTCTCTTAACAAGTGATTATAAAAAATACGTTTTAAATTGATTTCACCCACTGTTCCATGGAATGTTTTTTCAAAGATCCCATAATTTTCTATGGTTGTTGATGCATAAAGGATCAAGTGTCTAGTTAATGGGTTTTTTGTGATATAATACATTCCCTATAGATTATTTTCATATAAATATCAAGATACTATAGAATGAGAATCAGCATAATGATTTGAACTACACCAATTATGGAATTAAAGTTGTCATTTGGAAATTTGTTTCATTGTCCCTATGATGTGTTATAATAATGATTATAATTATTTAACATAATTTTATATAGTATTACATGTTTGAACAAATATTATGTCTTCAAATAATGAAAAATTAATATATTTATGAAATAAAAACTAGTGGAATATATTATGGGATCCCAATGTTTATCATTTTTCTAAAAATATTCTTCTACGATTTTTTAAATATATATATATAAATTTTTATTTGGTTTTCACTATTTTATTAATCCTAATTACAAAATTAACAAGTATTTATTTAGATACAAACTATAGATTTCTTTATCTTCCTTTCATTACAATTACATCATTTAAACATTCACTGAATAAAAGTGTTAAAAATATTGGATCAAGATGTTCAATGTCTTGTTAAAAGTGTTATCATACATTAATTTTACATAATAAAACAAAAATATAATTTAATTACTTCATATATATCTTACTTTCCCCTCGTGTTCTCTTAAGTACATGTAATCATTCGAGTATTCACATAAATGAAAAGAGTTATCTAAAATCCCATTAATATGATGATTATGGGACATGAATAAATATAAAACTAGTGGTACTAGTAATCATTAGAAAATCATAAAAACTGGACCATAATCAATATATTAATGGATATATCTAATAATGTCATAGAATATTTAAATGCATAAAAATGGTACATACTATATTAGTTGTCAAAAAACCACACGATGTTGTGAACAAATATACAATTAGGTTCCAACCAAAAAAATATTTGAATAACAATAACATATTCATTGTGAATATGGGCAGAATAATTTCCAAGAATAATACAAAACATGTCATAAAATACATCAAATTTCCCAATCCATTTTAGTGCTATATAATTCTGCCCCCCCCCCCCCCATGACATCACAATATTTACACAATCTTTAATGACACATAGAATGTATAATAATAGTAGTAATGAAATAATCCTAGAAATGGAATGTGTTATATTAGGATATCCTCAAACATTATTTCAAGAATAATGATGGGGTTCCAAAATAATAAATGTAAATGAATATTTTGAATTAGAATCATCATTCATGAGTGAATAATAAAAAACTAAAGATGAGTCAAAATATGGTTTAGAAAGAATACCTATTTTGAAAAATCATTGTAGTTTTCATAAAATCATATTGGAAAATTTTATATCCTATAATACAAAATATAATAATAATAATAATATAATATTCAACGATCATTAGAGTATTATTCATACAAAATATTTCCAGATATAGGGAAATCCCAAAGAAAGGGTTTTGGGTTTAGGAATCCATTTACAATTATTCGTGTGTTGTTATATTTCTTTTCTGTCAAAAAATTAATGAACATAAATTTATTAAAACATTGATCTATAATTAAATTATATTCATCTATAAAACTATTTATGAATCATATTAATTGAATTATATTTCATAATTTCCTTTTATGAAATTGATGATTTTTTAAATCATGTCTCCCTAAAAAATTTATAATTTATATTCAATTTATCTATTTTCTTTTAAATTCATTTATAAAAAAGAACTCATAATTATATAATCGTATAATAAATTTATATAATTATTTATAAATTATATATAATTAATATTATCCCAATAGGGAGGTGGTTATAATATTTTTATTTAAAATATATATGATGTTGGTTAACAGACCATTAACGGGATGTTGTTGAAAGATCAAGAAGGGAATGTATGAAATTAAAATTTACCCTAAATACTATAATTATGGTAGATTAACTTAATTAATATAAAATAAAAATATAATATAATTAATTTTTAGTATAATGTTTTCAATGAAATTAAGAAAGAGGAGAAGAAAATAGGGAATGGTTATTAAAGACATACTCTCTCCATAGTGTATGATAACTTATATTACAATATAACCCCATTTGTGAGTGCACTTGGATTGGTCCATAATGTCGCAAAATGTTTTTGGTGTATAATAGGGAGGATTTTTTTTCAAATAATGAGCTTTGGAATGGGTGGGAAGGGAGGCTTTTCAAGGTAAAGGAGAGGGGATATTTATATATGAGATAATGTGTATTCATATAATAAAATAATGAATTAAATAATATATCTATAGTAAACAATATAGTAGTTATTTTTGAAATTATATACAATTTGTGAAAAAATTTAATTATTTTCATACTTTAGTTTACATTATAATTTTAATTGGATAGTTCAATCCACTGGAATGGTGGAAAAACATGAAAATAATATTTCAAGGTAATACATTCAATTTTAGTCTTTGTAATTTTTTTTATTTCAAAATTATCATTACCAGAGTTTGAATATTAATTAATGAAATTAATTATATTTGTTCTAAAAAAATTGATCTAGAAAATTTAATTTCATTAATAAATAATGAATGGTTTAATTTAAGTTACATTAGTTTTGAGAAAACAAATATTTTTTACTAGTCACCCAAAAATTGATGTATTTCCAAAAATTACCAAAAATTAGACTTGATTAATTTAGGGGTCTACCCTTCAAAAATTAAATTTATTTTACAAAAAATAAGTTGAAAATAGTTCATTATTAATTTTGTAATAAATTAAACCAATTATAATATACATTACAATAAAATTTCTTTAAAATGATATAATATTTTCATTGAGTTTTTTAATTAATTAATTAATTAAATTGAATTATAATATTCATATATAAATAATTTAATTAATGTAATTATTATTCATACAAACATTTATTGTTTTGAGGAAAAAATAATCTTCCAATGGTTAGGGACTATTCTCATCATTCTGGTTATTCCTCCCAATAGTCTAGATACTATTCGAAAGGTCAAATTTCTTCCAATATAAACACCTCCATTATTTCACTCATTTTTCAAATTATATACTCTATAGGATTAGTATTTAAATTTAATATAATGATGATTGGTTTACTGACATTTTGTTTCTTACATATATTGTTGGATGTAGTCAAGATGATTCTAGTAGATTAGGGTGATACCTATTTTTCCATTTTAGAATTTCTTTGTACCTTTTTTTCACATGCTATGAATGAAATTTTAATTGGTTAATTATTTTAATACAAACATATTAATTAATTAGATAAATTATATTTGGTTTCCCTATATGTTAAATAATTTATAGTATATTTTTATCTCACATTTTTATCAATGGATACATATAATTTATACAGACTTGGTTTCCACACACGCACACACCATATATGCAACCAATGCGGGATTTTTTTACATTACAATGTACATGAGGTATCTAATGTCCAAGAGATCTATTGATGGATTTAGTTATAAATATAAATCAAGGATTATGTAGGATTATTTTTGGGGTTTTTCTACATGTATTGTATTTATGAAATTATCTTAACAATAATGTAATTTTAGAGTGGATTGAAAAATGGGAGAAGTAATTTAGGTCATTATGCCTCGATTGTTCTACACAAAAAAGTGATCATTTTTGGGTTTGCCTTGTTCATGATTAAATTTTATATAATATGTTTATTTTATTTTAATTTTGATATATTAAGAATGATATATTCTTTCCCTTTCATAATATAAAATATACATACTCATATCCAATGATGGTTGACTATACAAATTATTTAACTAGGCTTGAGATCAGTTAGGACACATTTAGTCACAAATCCAAATTAGTTATTACTTTATATAAAGTGGGTAAAAAACCTATGACATGGGTAAATCATAACCCCCTTCCATTATGCATGTCATTAGTAAATTTTAGAAAACCTATGTTGTTATGATGATGTGGATCATGATTTATAAAGGTATTTAGGTCATGGTTTTCAGATGAGGAATCTATAAGAGATGTTCATTCTCCTTATTTTATCTACAATTCATACATAATTGTTTATCACACCATATAAAATTAATTTAATCGAAAAACCAATATCATTTAATTAAATTAATTATAATGAATGAATTCAGGTGAAGATCATTATAACACATCCACGATTTAACAATTTTGGGTGAAATCATGATTCTAAGAGGAGTATATGTGTAACTAGATAGGTGGAGATTCTATCCATTATTATTATAATTTATATCTGAGGATAGTCAATAAATTATAGATATTGAAGAATTAACTATTTCATATGATATTGAAATAAATAACTTCAGAAAATTGACTTAATCAAAATGAAGCAAAACATTAAAGATGAAAATTTAAGAAATACAGAATTCCTCAAGGGAAATAATTTATGAGTACTATGATGTATTTCTAATAGTCAATGGGATATGTAAACACCACTTAATTATAGAACATATATTCTTAATTTTATTCTACCAGGACCTACTCTAATGTTATTAGATCCTTCTGTGTGCCAAATATTGATGACCCTTGATTGAAAATTCATATGTGAATTTGACATAGAAAATTGAAAATTTTACTAGCACTATGAACTACTTTAAAATTTGGGTATATACGATAGATTATATCATAGGATAGAATCTACATAATCCCAGTTATTAATCAAACGATTAAAAACTAGCCACATTTTTTAGATATACATGTCTAAATAAATAAAAGGAATAATGAACCATTATAATGGTTCATGGTCTATATACTTAACCATATTATTTCACAAAAAAATGGGTATATGTCTAGGACAATATAATTTATTGGACTAATTATCTGAACAAATAGTTCTAATATCCAATGAATAGTCAAGGATATAGAGAGAATTCTCAAGTCTAATATCCTTTTGGGAATCCACATAATCAAAATTGATAACAACTTTAAGAAACATTCCTCCATCCCCACCATATTCAAAATAATTTCATGAAGGGATAAAATAAAATATTTTATCCAAAAACATTTCCACATATAAATACGTATGATCATCCTTTAAATAATTTTCATCTATACATTCATATTCATATAACTTAATAATTAATTAGAATTAAAATAATAAATTTATAGAGAACTTATATAAGGCCCCATCCTTAAACCTTACTTAATCTTGACTTATTACAAGATTACACATTGAGGATCTTTTCAGGTTTAGAGTTTTATAGAATTAGATCATGAAACGTGCATTACATTCCACAATTAAATAAAGTGGTTACATAAAATTCAGTATTCATTTTTCCCATCAACGGAAACATATTTAAAATAAAACATGGATTCTTTCTTGACACATCTTTGACACTATCATCACATCATGTACCCTTCCCTTGACCTGTGAAAAACATTTCAAAAACTTGGGATGAGCATAAAAAGCTCAGTAAGGGATATAAAAATATGGAAAGGAAACATGAGTACATGTATACATAAGAATGAAATCATACCTTACCCATAAAACATAGGCATATCAAATCATGAACAAATCATAGAAATCATAAGACATAAAAGGTAACTTGAGGCGTTCATAACATTCTTACGTAGGGAGTAACCCTATTGGTAACATTTTGGAATACCCATCACAGTATATTCCCTAAATGTCTTCGGAGAAACCTTAACATTTCACTCCTTCGCGTTACCCAATGCATTGGAGAGCTATATCGGGCTCACCCACCCTTCGTTTATCACAAAACCACCCGTTTTCATAACAATTCCCAAGAACCATAACATAAATGTATCACATAAAACATGCATAAAGGAAACAAAACATTTCCACATTTCAATCAGAATATAACATTTTAGTATTTTGAAATAATGAATCCATACAAAAAGAAACCATATCCAAAACCATTTAAAACATTTAATAAGGAGGATTTTGAATCAAAGTGTCCCATACCACCTTGAATCTTTTAACATTTTAAACCATTAATATCCATATAAATAAATCCATAAAAACATTTTGAAAACATAGATATTATTAAGAACAAGTCATTAAAATATTTAAAGTGATATTTTGGTCAATGGGTTTTTACCAAAATTAGAGACACTTGAATACAATAATTGAGGAATAACATTTAATCAGAACTTTATAATATCATGAGAATAAATGGATTCATGATATAATATTCCAAAGGATAGTATATACACTATATATGAGTGAATTGGTGCATAACAACAATGAAGTCTCAATAGGGATGTAAATTGTGATGAAATCCCTTATAAGGTATCCTTAAATTAAGGATAAATCAATATCAAAATTATGTGTGACAAATATAAATACACCCAATATAATTGGATATTAAGTGTAATACAATAAAAGGTCATTCACACATATTCAAATGATGACATATTCAATAACTACATGTTGAACCCAAAGAAATCAAAATTGGGTTAAAACGTTCCCTTGGTAAAATTCGACAGCCTAACGGCGTCACTTCAAAAATTCAGAAAATGAGATGATGAGAGATAAAAAGGGAATATCATAACTTGGAAATAAAATTTAAATCAATCAGGATATAGAAGAACATATCCCAACAAAATAGTATGTGAATTAAAAGACATAACAAATGAAGTCTTTTAAAAAAAGGAGGGTGAAAGGTTCCCTTTCCGACTTGGGTAACTATCGAAAAGTACACCCCATCGAAGAAGTGTCATACAATGAATATCTAAATACACATAAATGGAATTATATTACAAAAGGAGTGTGATAATGGGAAATACATAAACCACTCAAATGAAATTGTGGCAAAGGTAGCATAAATCTCACAGGAATACAATTGAGATGAAAAATCCCTTACGAAAACTCGGCAGCCTAACGGCGCCACTTAAAACTTCCAAAATGGATTGATGAGAGAAAATAGGGTATCTCATCATATGAACATAATAAGGACTGTGGAAGTAATATAAAATAACATCCCAATCATAAGAAATATGAGCTTAAAAATAATGACATAAAAGAGTGTACTTAAAAAGAAAGAGAGGTGTAGGATCCCTTACCTCGGGTCCGACTTGACTCGATCGTTCTTTAACGTCATGAATAATAAACTTGAGTTAATTTCTACTTGCTTAAGAACCTTTTCCAAGTTCATTATTCCTTTTATATCAATTATTTACATGTTATAAACGTTATGTAATCATTTATGTTAATAATGTTTGTTTTGTCGATATTTGGTTCTTAAGTCGAAAGTGGACTTCTTACAATTACATGTTGTTCGTGTGGTCAAAGGTTATTTATATCCAGAATGACATTCCGGATTTGGATATCATATATATCATATATATCTAGAATATACATGTATTTATAATATCACATAATCATTTAGAGGTAAGAAATGAAATGCACCGTTCATGGAGACGGTAAGCCGTACGTACGCATGAACGCTACTTTCAATTTTTTGTCATATTAATGGAATTAAAACTAAATGAGAGGTATGCATATTTTAATTCCAGAATTATATTCATCATTTAGATGTATCATTCATCATATATATCAATTATATACATGTACTTATAATAGTACATTACATTTGGGGATAATAAATAAAATGCACTGTTCATGGAGACGGTAAGCCGTACGTACGCATGAACGCTACTTTCATTTCTATATCATACTTTAATGGAAAGAAATAATAAGGATATAGAGGTATATAATAATTCCAGTATAACATCATATATAATAACATTAAATACATCCTTTATACGTCCCACGTATGTCATTAACGAATCACATCACTTTGAGGGGGCGGTAGTCCGCACTTCCTAAAATGAAGATATCGCTTAAACCCATAATAGAAGCCATAAAAGTAAGCCACAAATGAAAAATACAGAAGATTAAGTAAAACATAAACATATTATATATCATATATAAAAATAGTGACATCATAATGGCCACCTTTGAAGGTGTTAAATGAGTATTGAACAATCATCGTTTCAGGAGGCAGAATTTCACCATCCACGAAAACCGTATGTTCTTTAACCATTTGAAGTAGTTGTGTGAGAGTTTAGCTCAAATAAATATTATAACAACATCCTAGTATATTGAATATACTGTTTTTGTTACAAAAGAAGTAAATAAAAAGTGTTTAGGGGGTTGGAGAAGCAAAATAAAACAAATGAACATGAGAGAATGAATTACCTTTAAAAGTGTAACTCCGTTTGATTTGAGCCTAAAGGCTTCCTCTGAAAGGATTCTGCCCAAATGGAATCCTATAGGATGAGGAGAGGGATGTGGAAAGAGTAAATGGGCAGTGTATGGCCAAGCCAAAGGCTTGAGGAGTGTGTGAAATGAGGTAGAGGTGGGGTCCTTTTATAAGAGGAGAGGAGGCGCACTTTTGGAAATCATGAAACTATTATTTTATTTTCAAAAGTTTTTCGAATTTCTAAGGTCCCACATTGATTTATTTCTAATATAAGATGATAAGTCTTCTAAATATTCCCATACAATAGTTTTTGGACAAGTTTAGGTCTTAGATTTTATATTATCGTTTCATTTTATTTAAACTGTTCATTAATGAGGTCATCGCTGCATCATCATGATGTCGTAAATAATTTAATTTATTTAAAGTCTAAAAATTAAAAAAAAATACTATGATGTAGTAAATCGTTATAGATTTCCAATGACTGTTTATAATAAAAAATCTGATCTTTATAACCCCATGTAAAATTTGTTTTAGTAAAATAACACAAGTTTGTGTCATTTTTACTTTAACATTAAATAAAAAGTTATTTATGTCATTTCCCAACCAAAGTGGATCCATGGGGTCCCCAAGTTGACCCATGGCTTGTCTTGGTCGGACATGACAGAAAAAATGGGGGTAGGACATGTGTCGAGTTCATTTTATATTATTAAAACAATATTTTAACTTAAACTACACTAATTACCTCTAATCGCGATTTAAAACTTAATAAGTTACTATTCACCAAAAAATTATTTCTATCCCATTGAAACACATTTTACTTCTTAATGACAACCATGTCTATCGGATTTTTGAAATTCGAAACACAAAGATGGCAAAATTTCATTTAAATAGAAAAATCAGTTTTCATAAGTACCACTTAGTGGTTTCACTATTCATCAAAAATTGAAGTTTTTCAGAAAAATACCAAAATATCACCCTAAGCTATATTTTATATTATGAATTCAAAAATGAAGTATATTTTACAAAATTCAAAACATATAAGTCACATTAATTAATTTAATAGTTAATTCCCGCCGTCAGAGCAAATAAAGTGTTTTTATGAAACAATAAGTATCAAAAGATTGACACTAGTTTAAGTCTGATTTCAAAGTGAAATTAATTCCAATGACCAATATTGGATTTAATGGTAAAAATATATTCTAATTTAACTTTAAAACCAATTCAAAATATAATCAAATTATATAAATAAATTAGATTAAAAAGAGGTTTTGAATTAAAATACAACATTTTACATTATTCATTAAAAAATGAACTTTGTCAGAAAGATACCAACAATTTACACAAAGTAAATATTGATGTCCCAATTCTTAATAAGAGTTTTATTTGGTCAAAAAGGATGTATAATAGTGAACAAAACAATATTTAATGATGGTTCTCCATCAAAAGGTGATAAGTGAACCTTTAGTGAAAACTAGGGCATATACGCCTAAAATTGAATTCTTTCCATATTTTATGCCTTTATCTTTTATTGGATAAATGTAAAAACATTTAAAAACATATATATTCATATTTTAGTTATTTCTATCCATTCCTGTCAATAAAACAGCTACATGTTAACTACCATTTAAAATAATATTATTTTATTATTAGAGTGCAACGTAAGATTCCCAAGAAACTCGTTGTTGCGTGTTGGGTACGCCATCGAGCATAGCATCCCCTTTAAAGTCATATTAATATTTTATTCACAAATATGGATAAATATGAAAATGTCATATTATTTATTTACCTGGGGTGTTACATCCTTCCCCCCTTTTGGGAATTGCGTCCTCGCAATTTTTAAAATTGAGCTTGGAAAAATCCTTGAACATCCCACATCGGAACAAGAGTCGGTAAAACAATCACTTTAAAATAAAGGAAGACAAGTACAAAAGTCACCCGAGTAAACCCATACTAGGATTCCATGTAGAAAAACATGGACATGGAAGAAAAAGAAAAGGGTCATGTTCTTGAGAGAGAGTGATAGTAAACATGTCTAGGAGAAAGTTAACAATGAGAAAATCACAAACTTGTGATGGGTTAAACAGTATTTGATTCCCAAGTAGGAAAAGCTAATAGACATCATTTTTGTGTCATGTTACTTTTTTTAGGAATTTATTCATAAGGAAACATAATCACTTATCATGTTGACTTTCAACCTTTACTAGATTCTTTAATCAAACTTATATTTTTTCTAAAAGACGAGTATTTAGGGAGATTTGTTCGCATAAAGAGTACAATAATCAACTTCTAGAGAGTCACCTAATCCAAAAAAGAGAACTATATACTTCCCATGTCTTTAGACTTTAACCAAAACCAAAAAGGTTATTACAAGATCAGATAATCCAGAAAATGATAACCCTTTATAAAAAGAAAATGTATTCTTAATCTCCAAAATTTGTCCAACAAAACCCAAAGTTCAACACGTACCATTCTATAATCAATTTGTCCATAAAATTCTTCAAAGTAAACCAAACTAAGATTGAAACCCAAATATTTGAAGGATTTAGTCACATAGTCTTCCAAGTTAAATCGTAACATTTATCTCCAAACAACATCAATTGCTCCTAAAGTCTCGTACTGAAAAGTAATTAACCTAATCACATATCATCCATGATAGGTAAATCATTTTCATAAATAACCCAAAATCATCTTACTCTTAATTGATAAAATCATATAACTAGAAAGAATCAGTCAAACTAACCAGGGACTTCACGTAGTCCAGTGGTAGGCGATAAGTACCAGTCGGACCTTAGTTGTGGGTTCGATTCCCGTAGCTTTGTCCGACGCGACGGGTAGTCACACGGTCTGCGTGTTGTCCTTTTTCCAAAACTATATAATTATCAAAACATTTCCCAAAACGAGATAAAATCTTCAAAAATAAACATAACATATTTTAACCTCATGTTTATCTCATGCCTTTCATTTTCCATCATAACATATAATAACCCATAATTACCTCAAAAGTAAGGATCATATAAATCCGAATGGTTACCTTTTTAATTATTACCAGAACTTCCAAATCGATTGGTCATCTCGTACATGATTCATTATAAAACATACCACGGTTCACGTGGTTGATCATGACTCCTTGATAGTTGGTTTAGAACAACCATGAGTTTCCCAATTGAATCCCCCATTTTATCTAGTATCTAAATCATAGAACCACCACAGTTTCTTTCAAACATGTTGTCTCTTTGGTTCCTGTTAGATCCATCCATTCACTAAAAACAGAAATGTCAGTGTGAGTATATCAACAAAACCATCTTGTATTAATGAGAAAGATAAACACTAAGATATACTTTCTCATTCACTTTATCTAAAACTAGAACTCTTTCTTAAATCCTAACCATTGTAGTAATTTTACTTATGCATAGAGAATACCCTAACGTCTAAAGTTATCTAAACCGACCTCTGATACCAACTATAAGGCCCCAGCCTTAAACGTTACTTAATCTAGAGTTATTACAAGATTACACATTGAGGATCTTTTCAGGTATAGAGTTTTAGAGAATTAGATCATGAAACTTGCATTACATTCCACATTTAAATAATGTGGTTACATAAAAGACAGTATTCATTCTTCCCGTCAACGGAAACATATATAAAATAAAACATGGATTCTTTCTTAACACATCTTTCACACTATCATCACATCATGTACCCTTCCCTTGACCTGTGAAAAACATTTCAAAAACTTGGGATGAGCATAAAAAGCTCAGTAAGGGATATAAAAATATGGAAAGGAAACATGAGTACATGTATACATAAGAATGAAATCATACCTTACCCATAAAACATAGGCATATCAAATCATGAATAAATAATTGAAATCATAAGACATAAAAGGTAACTTGAGGCGTTCATAACATTCTTACACAGGGAGTAACCCTCTTGGTTAAGTTTTGGAATACCCATCACAGTATATTCCCTAAATCTCTTCAGAGAAACCTTAACTTTTCACTCCTTCGCGTTACCCAATGCACTGGAGAGCTATATCGGGCTCACCCACCCTTAGTTTATCACGGAACCACCCGTTTTCATAACAATGCCCAAGAAACATAACATAAACGTATCACATAAAACATGTATAAAGGAAACAAAACATTTCCACATTTCAATCACAATATAACATTTTAGTATTTTGAAATAATGAATCCATAGAAAAAGAAACCATTTCCAAAACCATTTAAAACATTTAATAACGATAATTTTGAATCAAAGTGTCCCATACCACCTTGAAGCTTTTAACATTTTAAACCATTAATATCCATATAAATAAATCCTTAAAACCATTTTGAAAACATGGATATTAATAAGAACAAGTCAGTAAAACATTTAAAGCGATATTTTAGTCAAAGGGTTTTTACCAAAATTAGAGACACTTGAATACAATAATTGAGGAATAACATTTAATCAGAACTTTATAATATCATGAGAATAAATGGATTCATGATATAATATTCCAAAGGACTGTATATACAGCATATAAGAGTGAATTGGTGCATAACAACAATGAAGTCTCAATAGGGATGTAAAATGTGATGAAATCCCTTATAAGGAAGGTATCCTTAAATTAAAGATAAATCAGTATCAAAATTATGTGTGACAAATATAAATACACCCAATATAATTCGATATTAAGTGTAAAACAATAAAAGGTCATTCAAACATATTCAAAGGATTTCATATTCAATAACTACATGTTGAACCCAAAGTAATCGAAATTGGGTTAAAACGTTCCCTTGGTAAAATTCGACAGCCTAATGGCGTCACTTCAAAAATTCATAAAATGAGTTGATGAGAGATAAAAATGAAATATCATCACTTGGAAATAAAATTTACATCAATCATGATATAGAAGAACATATCCCAACATAATAGTATGTGAATTAGAAGACATAACAAATGAAGTCTTCTAAAAAATGGAGGGTGAAAGGTTCCCTTACCGACTTGGGTAACTTTCCAAAAGTACACCCCATCGAAGAAGTGTCATACAATGAATATGTAAATACCCATAAATGGAATTATATTACAATAGGAGTGTAATAATGGGAAGTACATAAACCACTCAAATGAAATTGTGGCAAATGTAGCATAAATCTCACAGGAATAAAAGTGAGATGAAAAATCCCTTACGAAAACTCGGCAGCCTAACGACGCCACTTAAAACTTCCAAAATGGATTGATGAGAGGAAATAGGGTCTCTCGTCATATGAACATAATAAGTACAGTGGGAGTAAAATAAAATAACATCCCAATCATAAGAAAGATGAGCTTAAAAGGAATGACATAAAAGAGTGTACTTAAAAAGAATTAGAGGTGTAGGATCCCTTACCTCGGGTCTGACTTGACTTGATCGTTCTTTTACGTCCTGAATAATAAACTTGAGTTAATTTCTACTTGCTTAAGAACCTTTTACAAGTTCATTATTACTTTTATATCAATTATTGACATGTTACAAACATTATGTAATCATTTATGTTAATAATGATTGTTTTGTCGATATTTGGTTCTTAAGTCGAAAGTGTACTTCTTACAATTACATATTGTTCCTGTGGTCAAAGGTTCTTTATATCCAGAATGACATTCCTTATTTAGATATCATATATATCATATATATCTATAATATACATGTATTTATAATATCACATAATCATTTAGAGGTAAGAAATGAAATGCACCATTCATGGAGACGGTAAGCCATACGTACGCATGAACGCTACTTTCATTTCTTTGTCATATTAATGTAATTAAATCTAAATGAGAGGTATGTATATTTTAATTCCAGAATTATATGAAACATTTAGATGTATCATTCATCATATATATCCATTATATACATGTACTTATAATAGTACATTACATTTGGGGATAAAAAATGAAATGCACCGTTCATGGAGACGGTAAGCCGTACGTACGCATGAACGCTACTTTCATTTCTATCTCATACTTTAATGGAAAGAAATAATAATGATATAGAGGTATATAATAATTCCAGTATAACATCATATATAATAACATTAAATACATCCTTTATACGTCCCAGGTATGACATTAACGAATCACATCACTTTGAGTGGGCGGTAGTCCGCACTTCCTAAAATGAAGATATCGCTTATACCCATAATGGAAGACATAAAAGTAAGCACAAATGAAAAATACAGAAGATTAAGTAAAACATAAACATATTATATATCATATATAAAAATAGTGAAATCATCATGGCAGCCTTTGAAGGTGTTAAATGAGTATTGAACAATCATCGTTTCGGGAGGCAGAATTTCGCCATCCACGGAAACTTTATGTTCTTTAACCATTTAATGTAGTTGTGTGAGAGTATAGCTCGAATAAATCTTATAACAACATCCTAGTATATTGAAGATACTGGTGTTGTTACAAAATAAGTAAATAAAAAGAGTTTAGGGGGTTGGAGAAGTAAAATAAAACAAATGAACATGAGAGAATGGATTACCTTTAAAAGTGTAACTCCTTTTGATTTGATCCTAAAGGATTCCTTTGAAAGGATTCTGCCCAAAGAGAATCCTATAGTATGAGGAGAGGGATGTGGAGAGAGTAAATGGGCATGGTATGGCAGAGAAAATGGTTTGAGGAGTGTGTGAAATGAGGTAGAGGTGGGGCCTTTCATAAGAGGAGAGGAGGGGCACTTTTGGAAATCATGAAACTATTATTTTATTTTCAAAAGTGTTTCGAATTTCTAAGGTCCCACATTGACTTATTTAGAAGATAAGATGATAAGGCTTAGAAATATTCCCATCCAATAGTTTTTTGACAATTTTAGGTCTTAGATTTTATATTATCGTTTCATTTTATTTAAACTGTTTATTAATGAGGTCATCGCTGCATCATCATGATGTCATAAATAATTTAATTTATTTATAGTATAAAAATTATAAAAAAAAATACTATGATGTAGGAAATATTTTTATCTTTCCAATTACTATTTATAATCAAAAATATTATCTTTATAACCCCATGTAAAAATTGATTTCGTAAAATAACACAAGTTTGTGTCATTTTTACTTTAACATTAAATAAAAAGTTATTTATGTCATTTCCTAAACAAAGTGGATCCATGGGGTCCCCAAGTTGACCCATGGATTGTCTTGGTCGGCCATGATACAACCAATTAGGTTAGGACATGTGTCAAGTTCATTTCATATTATTAAAACATTATTTTTACCTTAAACTACACTAATTACATCTAATCACGATTAAAAATTTAATAAGTTACTATTCACCAAAATGTATTTTTATCCCATTGAACCACATTTTACTTCTTAATGACAACCATGTATGTCGGATTTTTGAAATTCAAAACACAAAGATGGCAAAATTTCATTTAAATGGAAAAATCAGTTTTTATAAGTACCACTTAGTGGTTTCACTATTCATCAAAAATTGAAGTTTTTCAGAGAAATCCCAAAAAATCACCCTAAGCTATATTTGGTATTCTGAATTCAAAAATGAAGTCTATTTTACAAAATTCAAAACATATAATTCACATTAATTATTGTATTAAATAATTCCCGCTGTCAGAGCAAATAGTGTTTTTTTATGAAACAATAAGTATCAAAAGATTGACACTAGTTTAAGTCTGATTTCAAAGTCAAATTAATTCCAACGACCACTATTGGATTTAATGGTAAAAATATATTATAATTTCACTTTAAAACCAATTCAAAAGATAATCTAATCATATAAATAAATTAGATTAAAGAGAGATTTTGAATTAAAATACAACATTTTACACTATTCATTAAAAAATGAACTTTATCAGAAAGATACCAAAAATTTACACAAAGTAAATATTGATGTCCCAATTCTTAAGAAGAGTTTTATTTGGTCCAAAAGGATGTATAAGAGTGAACAGAACTATATTTAATGACAGTTCTCCATCAAAAGGCGATAAGTGAACCTTTAGTGAAAACTAGGGCATATACGCCTAAAATGGAATTCTTTCCGTATTTTATGCCTTTATCTTTTATTGGATAAATGTAAAAACATTTAAAAACATATATAATCATATTTTAGTTATTTCTATCCATTACTATCAATACAACGGCTACATGTTAACAACAATTTAAAATAATATTATTTTATTATTAGAGTGCAACGTAAGATTCCCAAGAAACTCGTTGTTGCGTGTTGGGTACACCATCGAGCATATCATCCCCTTTAAAGTCATATTAATATTTTATTCACAAATATGGATAAATATGAAAATGTCATATTCTTTATTTACCTGGTGTGTTACAACTTATCCAAGATGTCATTTGAAAAAGGTAACTAAAAATATAGGAAAATTCCATTATAAAAATGACCAAATCTGAAAAAAATTGTGATCTTATTGAAAAATTAATGTGGCCAGGAAATTCACTATGATGGAATATATAAATCGATACAGTCTAAACCAAATATGTAAAAATAGAGGGTAATTTTAGAAATAAATATGATGAATTTAAAAATAAATCTAAAATCCCACTAAATAAAATGTAAAATATCTCCATATAATTTCACCCAAAAATGGTTCAATAAAAGATGATTCATTAAGATAACATTTAGAATGAATATTTTGAAACATTAAAAATGATATATAATAAATAACTATTCCAGGAGAACAAAATATGATTCCAAAGTATATTATATTTTAAAATGGATTATCCACCCCGAAGAGTGTACATATAGGTAAGTGGATAGTTATTATAGTGAAATATGGAATGGAGATCATAAAACCGCAACGATTATCATAATTTTTTGATCTACATTAGTTTTCAGTTTCCTAAAAAAATAAAAAAATATGTATATACTAATTAATCATGTGATATTATGAATTTAATTAGTATTTTGATTTATTAAATTAATATTCATTATATATAAGAGACATCAATACAAAAAATGTTTTAGTTCAGAGGAAAAATCAATAAACAACATTTATAGGAAGAATGAAAATCATTATGCTAGACATATTGTAGGACATTATTTTAATCCTATTTATTTCTGTATAATAAAAATTGATGAGGAATATTCATCATCTTAATAAATAATTTTTATTAATTGGTATATCAACTTATATCTATAAAAGTCATAAATTTCTAATAATTTAGCTTAAAATTATAGTTTGGGAAATTAAACTGCATTAAGTTTCTTTATTCTATGATATCTTCTCAATTTATGTATTAAATTTGCATACGTGCAAACATGACAAATGTGTAAATAAAAAGGGGAATATAATTTATTGAAGTAAATATTTTTTTGAATGGTTTAAATTTCATATCATTTTTATATTTATTATCTACCAATGGAAATTGGATAAAAACTCAAGCCAGATATTTTCTCCAATTTCATTGATCAATTATTGTTTTTTCATTAAATTGTGAATTCCATATTTTTGACACAATATTCGAAATTCATAGGGATATGGTAATAAACCCAATATTTTACCATATTTATTCAATAAAAATTTACTGTAATTAAAACAACTTCCAATACAATTAAATTTTTTGTTACCATAAAATGTGAATAGGATGAAAGTTAATATTTCTAAAAAACATTTTCAATAATCAAGAAATGTAGTTCAAAATAATTTTGATAGAAAATTTGAATACTATATTTTAAAAAATTTGTTATATAACACAAACATTGTCCATGGATATGATCATATTTCGATATTTGGAACTATACTCATCCCACTAATGATGGATTAATTAAACAAGAAATTTAAGAATTCCTAGAGTTTAAAATAATCAATCCAATTTCGATGTCATATTTATTATGTCTAATTAATAATTGACCTATAATCCACACATGATGAATTATTAAAAAGGAAAATAATATGATAAACTAAAAGAGGGTATTTTTTTTCAATTTCTGGATTAAATACCATAGCCCTAAAGTTGTTACATGTAAATATTATATCATAATATAATATATAAACCGAAAATTAGAAACACTACTAGGGAATTCTGATTTTTATTTTTCCATATTGGTTTTCAATTTAATTCCAATTTAATTGTTCTCTTAATTATATATAGAAAAATATTCCCCTTACCTTAATAACACTTTTACAAATAAGGAGATAATTTTTAGATCAAAGTATTATCCTTAAATACTTCAAACTTGCTTGTTAAGAATCTGATATGAATTTTTTTAGGAATATTTAGATGTTTATCATGATGATTTTATGTATTTTTAATAAAACAACTGACCATTCAGTAATGAATACAAGAATTTATTTGAAAAAAAAATTAATATTAAATTGATCTATATTTTAATAAATTTAATGTCATTGTGTCAAATAGAATAATTCTTATACTTTAGATCATAATAAATAAAATTAAGAAAATTTAATCATAATATAAAATATTAAAAAACATTATTATATCACATGTCTGAGGCACGAATAATAGGTTAATGGGAATTTATGATTTCAAATATGATTCTTAAATAATATTAGAAATATTGTTTTGTACATAAAAAAATTACATTTAAAATATCATGAATAATTTTTTGAACAAATATATATAATATAATTTAATGAGATAAAAAAACCACCTTTTCATCCACCATCTTAGAATATTCAATTCCAGTATTATTGTTATTATTATTATTATTATTCAATTTGGTGTAGTACTCTCAAAAATACATAATGTGGAATGCAATGTGATGTGATATTCTTCAAGGGAAACATATTCAAATCAAACGAACTACACCCTGATAAAGAAGTATTTTTTATAAAATTTTAGATATTAGAATAAATAATTTCTTATTTACATGGATATGATTCCACTTCCTTCTTTAACTATACCAAAAAACCTAATCGCCGAAATAATATAGAAATAAAACAAATTTGGGTTTGTTGAAAGTTTTTTTCAAGATTTTTATTTAGTTATCAGTTATAAAAGAAGATTCAAGACTCATGTGAATGATCCAGGACTGTAAAACCTCACACTAATTATGCATGAGTATAAAAAAATAGACATTGAATGACTCAATATTAGTTAAAGAACGGTACAAAACTAATTGTGATGTACCATTGTCTAAATTCATGATAAAATACTTTATAAAAAACATGTTATTTTCCATCATAAAAAACATAAAATTTAAGGATAACTGATTTATAATGTACTAATTTTTTATGATTATAATATAGGTATAATTTATAATGAACAGATAATTATGAAAATATTTTTTCACCAAGAGAGCACCATTATACTAAATTGATGTTAGAATGAGTCAGGTTGCAAGAATTGTGACCATAGAAACCTACAATGAAAGTACTAGAGTCTTCACTCCAAATGAAAATGTTTTTTGTTGAAGAAAAATATTATTAGGAATAATTATTAAAATGTTTGGTCACTACAATAATATAATAAATATTATAAATTAATCAAATAATGAAGATCTTTTGTAAAACATTTGATTTTTTGGGAATTTATTTTATATCATTTTTATGTTTTTTTTGTTATTTTAATATAAAATAACATTTATGTATTATATTTCAAAGGGTATATTATATTGCCAAAAAAACTCATGAAAACTCTTTTATTTATTCCATTTTCAGAAAAAAAAACGTCTTTTGTTGGTTGGAATTATTGAGATAATTCTTTCTTGATTTGTGAAATTATTTATGGAATAGAATCATGGATTGTTTTCTATATTTTTATTGAGTGAACCATAGCATATCAACACTATACCAACTGAAGAACAAAGGTAATTATTTTGTTTCAAATAATGAGGTAAGGTTATTTTATATTATAATTTTATGCCCAGTATTATTTATTTGTGGTCATATGATGTTTATGTTTTTTCATTATTTTCATAAATTAATTGGGGAGATTGTTTTTCCATGTGTATATTTTATTTTGTTTGATTACATGTGAAATTTTTTTAAAAATGTTTCTATATTTTAATGATTTGTTAATAACTAATTTATGTATTTTGGTTATTCTTATCATGTTGGTTAGATAAGATATTAATTGAAATTTAATCAGTTTTTAATAAGTCTGAAAATAAATTTTTATTACACTAAAAATTCAATTACATTTATTTTTTAGTTTTAGAAACTGTAGAGTTTTCAGTTTTAAAAAATTTCTCTATTTATTTTACTACATAATCTACAGATATTTTTTCCTTATGAAACATGATTTTATAGAAATCCACCAAGATTATCTTGATTTCATTAGTTATAATTGAAGTCTTAAATGGTTGTTTAGATTGATTATAATTTTTCTGAACTTCTTATTTGATTTTTCAAAACATCTATATTTCTATAATGATTTTAGATCAGTTTATCAATGATATTTAAAAATGTTGATATTCATTTTATTTTATTATTTGATATATGGAATGATAATAAATGTTTATAAAAATACATTTGTATTGACCGAAGTCTAAATCTATTATTTTGAAACTATAAAAATTCATTTATGTTTGTTAATGTTTGATGTCTAGTTTTTTAAAAACTATGGGAAACTGTACTTTTTAAATAGTGGAAATTATGGTTCATCAACCCTATGTTGTTGTTCATTATCAAAATGCTATGTTACTATTAGTGAATTGTGAAGAGAATGATTAATCAACCCAATGTTACTGTTCACAATCCATACACTTAATTATTGTTCATGAACAATGGAATGTATGGTTCATCATCCCTACATTACTATTCAATATCCATACACTACTTTACGGTTCATAAATACTAGAAAGCATGGTTCATCAACCAGATGTTACTTTTCATGAATAGTGAAAAGTAAGGTTCATATCCTTCATTACTGTTCATTCCACAAAGTATGGATTAAACCCTATGTTACTTTTCATTACCCATGGTATGGTTTATAACATATATTACGTTTCATTCCGATGTTATTATTCATTTCGTGTATTTTTTTATGTTTATTTTATTCATATATATGGATTATTTTAAAGGTTTTTCTACTGAAACAAATCTCTTTAAATATAAGTATTATTTTGGAATAGATTTTAATATTTAATGTAGAACATTAAATGAAGAAAATTAATAATTTTTCAACATCTTTTTCCCATTAATTTTTAGGTTTCAAAATTTATCAAAATTATATTTTTTTATATTACTTAGGAATTGTGATGCTAATTGTCAAGAACTATTTTGTCTAAATTTAATGATATTTGATTGGATTTAAATCATTATTTTAAAATTTTCAACGCTATAATAATTCTTGTGATATTATTAGAAGACATATTCAAATTATTTTCATATAATTTTTATGTTGTATTAAATAAGAGTAAAGAGGAAATGATGATACACATTTTATGGGGATATTTATGGATTCTATTGATTCATTTTTTTAAAGATGTTATGGGTGTGAAGCTATTATAACTTCAGAATATTTTCACTATATAGATCATTACTTCTTATTATTTATTCACATAAAATACTATACCAATATTCAATGTGATAGACACATTATGTCATTTTTATACTCTATTTTTTCAAAATAAATGTGTTGTGAACATTTAATATCCAATGAAATACACAACATCCAAAAAACTCTATATCATCACCTGCCCGATCCCTCAAGTGTTAAATTATTCTTATGTGACTATAATTTAAATTTTGAGACATCCCAATTAAATTCTAAAAGCTAGTAAATGTGATGTAATTTTTTTTATCAATTTTCATTTACTATTGAGCCTATAACAAAGTTTCCCATATCCCACATAAACACTAATTTTCTGTTTCTACATTTATTCACAAAACATTATTTTTAATTCTTTTTTTCTTGGGTTTTGACTCATGGATTCAAAATTCAAAATCTAAGGGTTATGACTCAATTTATCTAAAATCAAGACTTTCTGGGTTGTGATTCCTTATGTGTATAGTCATGTTTTAAGGGTTGTGACTCCCCATACAAAACTAAGTGTCATGGTTATACATCCACAATATTTTTTTTTGTAATTTGGTAATTATTTCCCCATAAAAATCATTTTTATTCCACACGTTTTTGTTGCCATGTGGAGAGGTATTAGAATATAAGTAGTACTACATCAGACCAAAATACTATAAAAACATCATTGAGTTATTTATTTATTCTAGTCCCAATTAACCCTAAAATTTACTTTGATTATTAATTTAATTAATAAATTTTATTGATTAAGGTTTTAATCAATTATCTTCACCACCCAATAGATCATTTCCCATTACCCTATCTGACCTAACAATTAGAATAAAAGGTTGAATTGCATATGAATAGTTTAGCCTTATAATTATCCCCTTATATTTCCAAATAATTGATATCAATGGGAAATATTTTTTACAACTGATTAGGTCTATTATTATATTTCTAGTACCCTTCAATCTGGATCAAGTGATTGATCCCTTTGTAATTATCTAACCCCTCTCTTGATTTTTTTTTGATTTTTTTGTGATCACAATTTCAAAAACCTCACAATCTGTGGAAAATTTTTATATTATGGAAATATTGAACGAAAATAAAGCTTGTATGCCTCAAAATCTATCACACATTTAATTTAATGAATATGGATAACAGAGATCCCAAATGGAGGTTTACATAAAAAGAGATGAGCATTGATCACCATCCTATTTGGTCAAAATAGTACACACATCCTAAAATTGACCAAGATACACTTACAAGAGATTAGGTAAGTAGATATTTTGTAAATTACAAAGCAGTTAATATTTTATATTGTGCTATTAACAGAAGTGTTTTTAGAAATGTTTCTTCTTACAGGACAACCCATGAATTATAAAAAATATTCTAGACATTAATCAACTTGGTTATGAAAAAATAATATGTAACAAACACAGAATGCTTCATCAAAAGAACCAATACTTCATGATGGGTAAATAAGAAACAGTAAATCAAATTTCCCAGAGATTCAAAACCATCATAATGGAATTAATTCTCTTAGAGAAACTCTAAAAAAACATAGAACTAGTTGAATTAGTCATATGTTAATTAACAAATAAATGTAATTATAATAATATTGAATTTGAATAAAAAAATCTAAAATATTACATACTTGATAAATTTATTGGGCCACTCCTTCAGTATGAATTAGAACTGGAAAAAATTCTTCTAAGGGGAAAAATATAAAAGGTGTAGATTTTAAATATGTAAATTTTGTTTCTAATTAACGTTATTATTTTGATATAAAGGATATTGGAAAAATGAAATGGATCTTATTTTTATTAGATTCCACAAAAGAATTAAAATTAAAGGATTCAAGAATCGGTTTTGAGGAAACCCTCAAAAAGAAAAATATAAGAGAAATAAAAAAGTTGATATGAATTATAATTCATCATATGTAACTTATTACAGTTTTTTGGATGAAAGAGAATATCAATCCTGATTTTCCTAAACTAATGAATAAAGATAAATACAAAAGGAAGTACCAAAATGTGTTGACCACTTATGGGAGTTGTACAGAATAATCTGATTCTAGTTAAAAATCTGTATTGGAATATAAATTTTCTTACTTGTGCTCTATGGTATCACTAGATATGGTTAGTAATATTTTTTTTTCTAAATATACATATTTGTTATGTGATTATAAAATCCCCATTTTTTAATTAAATAAATAAATTAAAAGATTAAGAATATATATTTTCAATGATTCTGATTTATATAATAAGTTTAAATAAAATATTGAGAAAAAATTTAATGAAAATAAAATAATTTGGCATCAGAAAGAAAAACTATGTAACAATATTTCTTCATCATCTCATTCAAAGTTTTATTCAAATTTTAAATCTGCTCAATATTGGAATGAAAATATGAAAAATTATGTTGAATTTCATTAACAATGTTTTTCTTCATTTATACAACTTCCTGAAAAATAACATGAATTGATTTATTTGAAAAAAATGTAAAAAATATATATGTTTTTGGTTATGACCGAACATTAGCTCAAATGTATAAAACTCATTTTGTTAAATGTAAAAATGATTGTATTTCATCTATTAAGTTTTTTTAAACGTTGCATGAAAGGTCAATATGTGAATGATTGTTCTCTTAGATTTAAACAATCATTGGGATATAAAAAAACTAAAATTTTGAAATCATTATTATCCAGATTACCTTATTATACATGTTTAAATTTTGATTGGGAAACTCAAATTTTTATAACTAATCCCATTGGACCCAATTTATATTTGGTAACAAAATTTTCATGTACATGATTTTTTGTTGAAAAAATTCTTTAGATGCCACAAGAATGACATATGGTACATGGAAAGTTGCTCCCTTGGGTATATGACTTGAGAAACATCAAATATTACCTCATAAAAAACATGTGATGGAGGCACTGTTACATTTTTAAACAATTCTAAAGGTATGGTAAAAGGGTTCGATAATGTTAGAATTTCAAATTCATCTTTTACTTCAAAAGTATTATTTTTTAGATCATTAAATCAAAATTTAATTAGAATATTGAAATATGGTGATGATAGAATAGATCTTAAATTTATAAATGATAAGTTTTTAGTTTTTAAATATGATTCTATATTATTTTATGCTAATTGAAAATAAAATAAATATATTATTTCTATTTATGAACAAAATATTTGACAAGTAATGTTTTTATAGTTGTAATGAATTACAACATCCATTGGCATAAACTCTTAGTTCATGTTAATTTCCGATTGATTCATAAGTTCTATGATCATGAGGATGTGTAAGAGATTCTTTCCATGAAGAAAGAACATCTTCAGGTTTTTTATACTTTCATAAATGGGAATCAAGAAAAAATTTATTTTAGACCCATTGATCATATCAATACTAGTAGACCATTATAATTATAACATCATGATTTATTTATTCCCACTAAGATTTATATCCATGATATAATGATATAAATGTTGGATATTATTGGTGATTATATTAGATTTATAAGGGTATACTTTATATTTCATAAAAATGATACATTTTGTAGATTTTCTAATTTTTTTAAATTAATTAAAAATGAAAAAGGTTACCAAATTATTTTTCCTTGTATTGGTAAAGTAGCTGAATTGAATGATATAGATTTTGAAAAATATTGAAAAGAGAATGATTAATTTTTTAATTTTTCTTCTCCAGTAACACTAAGGGAAAATATAAATGTAGAACAAAAATATAGATCACATATTGAAATGGAGTGAACAAAGTTAAGTGAAAATAAATTTTCTAGATATTTTTCGGCAGGGGATTTTTTGCTGCATGTTATATTTCAAATAAAATTATTATTATTCACTTTATATAGAAAAATACTTATGAATTATTCAAAAATATAAAGCCTAAAGTGGGTTACATTATTGTTTTTGTTTCTAATGTTATTATTTTAAATTCAATGGATAATTTTGGTAAATTTGCTGCTAAGAGGGATAGGGTTTTTTTTCAAGGTTAATCCAATAAGGGTAAATCTTATAGAGTATATAATAAATTACTTGTATTTTTGAAGAATATGTTCACATTATTTTTGATGAATATAATTTTAATTAAATTTTTATTCAATTTTTTTTATGATGAATTTAGAGTTTTTAGTTTCACTGAAGAAATTACTTACATTAATAATGGATCAATTGAGGGGGATAAAACTCCTTCTCAAAAAGATCTAAAATCCTGGAAGATTCACAAAGATCATCCTTTTGAAAATGTAATTGGAAATAATGATTTTGGTGTTTAAACTATAAATTATATATTTATTTTTTCCCACATTTCTTTTTTTTTAATTTTGTTTGTGAATTCCAAGACATATTTCTAATCATATAACAATATAGTTTTGTTTTACTTATATCCCATGTTTTCCAAAATAGTACTTTAAAACAAATTCACGACTTTCATTATTCATTGAACACTGAAAGGGTTACATTGCTTCAATGATAATAGAATACAACTAACCTATAATACTTACTAAGAGACCAATTAGTATTATTTGGAGACCACCCAATAAAACAAAAATACCAGGAAAATATTAAGGGTCCTTCAGATCTCACACAATGAACATCAGTATAGAAGGGACCACAAAAACCTTTCTTAGCATCAGATTAATTATGAGCACCATTTTTTCCAAGATTTCTAGAAGTTTAATTACCCTAATAATGTAATTAAAATGGAATTTTTGACCATTGGAGACACATATGAACATTGTTTTCCTTTTAGGGAAGTTAGAGTTTAAAATAAAGTGAATGATAGTTTATTGTTAAACTAAAATAAATTAATAGAAATATTTATGAAGTGCTGAATAGATTTTCATAAAACCTATACAACAAACTTAAGTGTTTTAATTGTTTTGATATGATTAAAATATCTTATGTTTTATCATTAACATCATGGTTTTAATTTTATGAGCATATTTTATAAAATAGAGTATGATTTAAAAACATATGTAAGTATTTCAAATTTTTTTAATGTTTAAAATGTTTTAACTATTTTATAATGATACTTTAAATATTTTTTTAAATATTGTCTTGTTTTAAATTAATTTTATATAGTTATATTAAATTTTCCTTTTTAAACATAACAGATAATGTTCTTAGTATGTATTTTTATGTATAAAAGAATCATGATTGTCCGAATTATTTCTGTACTTTAATCCTCAAATGTGTAAAATTAATAAGGGTTTATGTTTTATGAAAATATGTTATTCGTTTACAATATTTTGTATAAAAATTTTAATTTTACCTTTCCAAAAAAATGGTGGCGTACCCCACATATCTGAGGGAAATCTTGTAGGTAGCTACTAAAGTCATTGGTGGGTATCTCAAAGAACCCCTGGAAGATAGCCCAGGGCTATTCAGGCAGGGTTCATTCAATGTAGCACACATAGAGGTGCATAGTAAGCTCTAGGCGTGCATGGGCCAGCATGTGCAAGGGAACCAGAGCGCGAAAATATACAGGGCGACACGAGGGCATGGGGTGCTCACTGAAGCGCGCCTATAGTGACCTAGTATGGGGAGATACCAAGGAGGGGGAGGGAGATTTCTAGACTAATTCTAGGACCCTCAAGCTTATAAGTGAGCCATAAAACCCATCATGTTTTGATGTGGGGTGGGGATATTAATGCGAGATCACATCTAGGCCGTCAGATCTCATCATGCGAGACCTGATCCATCTGATTGGTTCAGTCCTCGATTCCTAGTAGTTATGGTTTCACCTCCTAATTTTTATCAACCATACAATCCATTTGGGATCCAATCATGGTCATCTAATTCTTTTTAAAATGCCGCATCACTCACAACATTCTTATCAAATATGTTTTAATCAGGTCCGTCAATCCATTTTTTGAATCATAGAATTATTCTTAGTTGTTCCATTAGATCCCACTTAATCTAGACCATCCATTTAATTCTTGGTATTATTCTCTATGTAATCTTCTACATCATGCATGCGCCACATCAGTTGAATAAACCCTACCCCAACACTCATCCCAACCCACAACTCCTCCAATCCCCATATGAGGTCTTCATTTCTCTCATATTCCAAAAATCCATCACATGGATTTGGTTTAAAATCCATCCCATGTGTATCCACATAGGTCTCGTACTATATATATATATATATATAATATAGTCAACCTACATTAGTTTCCCTTGACTATAATGGTTGTTTTCTCATGCCATCATCTTTTCTCGATTCATTGTTTAAAATTTTTTGAGCATCACCCTTGAGCTTCATGAAATGTAAATATAGTTTATATATACAATAGGTATAAGATCATTTTTCACCCAAAAATCCTTATGTCTTCTTCCACTCAAGTCTCCAGAATGCTATCTGCAACTCCCCCTTTATCTTAAGCCATGTAAGGGTTTAATATACCTTGTCTTATGTAAAACATTTTTACAAACATTTTATAATAATTTATATATATATAATCATATAGTTTTCAATAAACCTCTATTATGAATTATTTTAGGACACCTAAATATTGAGTTTCAGAGTTTGTGTAGTGTTTTAAGTCATAATGAATTATATTCATTTTAAAAACCCTTATAAATATATATATACATTTAAAATTCGATCCCCAATCTTATTTAGATTTTCCATGGATTGTCATGAACGAATAAAAAACATTTTTTTAAATATAATGGTTTTTATGGAACAATTTAAAAATACAATCCTTTATATTCACCCTTGTGTATTAACAAATTACACAACGCTAAACCCTAGATAAATTTTGATCTTTCAAATGTTATACTTTTGATGTGTTTTATAAATATGGAGAATTCATGAGTGATAATTTTTGGGCTTTCCATTCCTATATACATATGTTTAATGTAAATAAATGAGTTTTTTATAAATAGATTCCTCAAAATATTTCAAATAATAATTACATTTAATTAAAGAAAGTGGGTGATTATAAACCCACATGTGTTCTTTCAAGATTCATCTAATTATGTAAATTATTTATATGAAGATATATGTATGACATACACATTTTCATAAATACTAAATAGTAATTGTTATGTTTTAGTAAGTTGGGCATTGTTTTGGATTACATTTCATTCTTTAACATTGTGACAAAACTATTGAGAATACCCTTGTGGTATGTTAATACATGAACATGCATGTAATGGGTGTTTAGACAACTATGTATTTAATAACCCAAATGAATATTTTGTTTAAGATAAATCAGTTATGTATTCAATCCGTGATGAGTTATCTTTATGAATTTATAGAACCTGAAATGTTTACTCTCATAGTAAGAACATTACAATTTAAGGGTTATCATTTTGTGCGACAATCACGTATTTTATGTGCTTTAGTTATTGTCACTTGTGGTATATTTCTCCTATCTTAGATGTCATTTATTTCTATATCCTTGTAGTTATTAGTATTTTATTAACACTTATATGCATGAATCAATTTTTATATGGATATTCTAAAGAATGTAATCAAAATCAAATGGAATTTTTTGGAATAAAGAACTAAATTATTCAATGTTGTATGGGACAAATTGAATAATATGAAATGAGAAGCCATGTAATACATGAATCCTTGATTTATAAGTAATAAGAAATTTAATTAATCAATGTTTCATTAGGCACATTGATTTAATGAAATGAGGAATGCATTATAGTTAGTGTGTGATGTGTGGGGCCAACTATAGTAAGTCTAATGACACCAAATATATGTGGAATTGACTAAGACCATTCCCAAATTGAATTTATGGTCTTGGAACAAGGACTTGATATAGAGTTGACAGTATTGGCACATGTCCTTGACATAGTCCCGCATATACACATCCCCCATAATGTTTATAAAAATTAATTAAACATGTAAATATTTGACTAGTATAATTTACATGGGTAAAGATATTTCACTTATTATAATAAGAATAATTAAATACATATGGCATAGTGTTCATTGAACACTCAGAGTCTTTTTAGGTAGATTATGTTTTTCAGTAAGTGAGGAATGAAATTGAAGTTATCATTTTATGTGAAACACTGATCATGTAGTACTCTCAGTTGTAAATTCTGTACATGCACATGCACATGTCATGCTTATTAAATTTAGAACGAATCTTACCTTATATGATTCAGACCCTGTATTTTGTATGATAATTTTTTTTATTAGATTATTTTTCTTTGTGAACCTGTTAGTATTTATTGAAAGTTTCACTTATAATCCATGTGAAAATTGTTATGTTATGATTCTTGTATTGCAAATTTCCTTTAAAAGGTTTTATGAAATATTTTTAAGGAACTTTTTCAAAATGTTTTGATTTATAAATTTTTTATTTGAAAACCACTTACTGAGAATGTGTATTCTCACCCTACAATTTAATTTAAATATTATAGGGTTGGTTGATTTGAGTTACACTGATTGGTGGATGCTTCGTGGAGATTCATTAAAATTTTAGTTTTCTAGGAATTCTATTAAATGTATCTAGTTCTCCAAGAACTAAACGAAAAATATCCTCTTTAATATAACATGATGTGTAATAACTAGCCTTCCTTTTTATGAAATAAAAATTACACACCATGTTTTATTTAAAACTGCACCAGCTTTGGGGAAGTATGGGGATATGGGCATGATAGTTGGTATTAGTGTATTGGTTTAGACAACCCTATATAATTAGAATAACATTAGAAACTTAATTATATCATACTACGTATAATTTTTCATAATATTTTCAGATATTAGATGAATCGAGCCTTCTATCTCTCCCAACAGAAATATAAGAAACTATAGTGTCCAACTCTTCTTTAGAGGGCTACAATACATTTGAAAACAATTTGTTGTCTTGAAAGAAACTTTACCATGATTCCAATTCTCCTCATGCACTCCAAAATCACTGAGGATATGGATTTGACTACTTCAAAATGATTCATGTCCAACATCCCTTTTATATACATAAGGGATGTTATTATGAATGTGTATTCTGATACTTTACCTTAGACAACAATTTTTACTCACTAAAGAACTTCCAGGAGGCTACACAAGGGGGTGAACTCTGGGCAATATACCACTGTTAAATTATGACCATCGGTCAGTGAGTTCAGGTCATGGACTTTGAAATTCTTAAACACGAGTCTACCCGTTTATATTATAGACATCAATTTCAAGCAGATGTCACCAACTCCATACAATTCACACATTAAATAGTTGGAACATTAAATGTCTACATCCGATTGATCTGAGCTTCCCGTGCAGCATCTAGTCCAAGAATATTTTGGAGTTTGGAACCACATTTGGAATCTGTTTTACTGGGAATTGGGGAAATTACCAATACTGGTGAAACCAGTGAAATGTCATCTTGGAGGATGTATGGAAATCCATACATTTTTTTTGGGAGAGGGTGCTAGTCATTGTGTAACACATTTAGATTTATAATCCTTTTATAATTTGATAGTGTTATATTTTATATTTTTGTACATTAACATGATTTCAAAAAATAATGAATCCATTTTAATATTGTCATCCCTTACTGAGTAAAACATGTCTTGTAAAAATTTTATATGTAAGACATGACTTAAACAACCAACCTCTTATCACATCCCAATGAAAAATTAGAGATTATAATTGTCATGAAATGATCAGAAGAATACATGCCCTATGCGAACCTATGTCTATCTTGCAAAAAACTCCATCGATGTCGAACCGCCCAAACATCTTCCATCTCTACCAAGTAGACAATTTTATCTATTACCATAATAAAAATACACAAATTTCAGAATATAGTTCAAGAGGAATTTATCACGATGGACTTTTTATATGTTTCACTTTGAATTATGACTACCGAGTCATAGGAAAATTCCTAGAAGATGCTTTGGAGGGTGACCATCGAGGAACCTACCTATTCCTGATCCTGATTTTTAGTACGTACGATGAACTCTGGGACATAAACATTTTCAAGCATGATATAGTAAGAGAGATTTAAAAGAATCGATTCCCTTCTAAAGTTTCCAACCTATACACCTCTCGTGCCTCTCTATTGAAGGCCAAATTATTTATGAATAGGTTTGAACCAAAAAATTTACAGTGTAGATTGTCAATGGAAATCGAGGAGCTGAATAATACCATAAGAATCCATCTTTGGTCATCACCACCCTACCATATGTGGTGGTCCTGGTGAATGAACCTTGGGAATGATGTATGTCTTGTATTTCTAGTAGGTGTATATGAGTGGTTTAGAATTGCGAGGATGCAATTCATTGAAGGGGGAATAATGTGACACCCTGAACTTATTTCTTATGTAATAACAATATTTTTTTGGTTTTTCATATATCCTATGCATCCCAAAACAATACTTGGAAATAAACACAAGTCTTTATTTATCCAGGTAACACTGAAATGATTACATTTATTCAAAGATAATATAACCAAAATAACCAAAAATACCTTCTATGAGACCTATTATTATTATAGGGAGACCACCCAATAAAACTAAAAACCCAAGAAAATAGTAAAGGTCATTCAGATCTATCACAATGAACATCAGTACTTCCAGTACCACAACAACCATGATGAGATTCATAGGAATGATATGAACCATTTTCTCCATGTTTTATAGAAGTTTAATTACAATAAACATGTATTTATATAGTTATTTTTGACTGTTGGAGATACATATGACCATTGTTTTCCTTTTAGGGTTTGGGAGTTTAAAATAATGTTTCCATTAGTATCATGTCAAACTGGAATAATTTATTTGAAAATTTTAATATACATTGTATAAATTTTCATAAAACCTATACATCTTCCTTGAACATTTTAATTTCTTTGATATGCATAACATATCTTATGTTTTATCTTTATCATCATGGTTTTAACTTTTGGGGTGTATTTTATAATACATAGGATGATATCAAAACATAGGTAAGTATTTCAAAAGAAAAATTTTATGTTTCAAATATGATGAATATTGTATAATGATACATTAAAGACATTTTAAATAATTTTTGTTTAAAATTAATTTTCTATCGTTATATTAAATATTAATTTTTACACATAAAAAATAATTATCTTAATAATAATTTTTATATATAAAAGCTTCATTAGTGTCCTTTGTGTTTTTGAAATTCATTCCACCGAAGTGTAAAATTAATAAGAGATCTTGTTTTATGAAAATATGTACTTTTTTTACAATATTGTGTACAAAATAAAAGGACTGTTAATTTTCTAAAAATTTGGTGAGTTCCCCCCTAGCTGGGGGAAACCTTCTAGGAAGCCACTCAAGGCCTTGGTGGGAATTTCAAAGAACCCCTGGGAAATGGCCTACAGCTTCCAAATATTGTTTTGGGATAAGTCATGCAAATAGGGGTGCATAGTAATCCCTAAGAGCTCACAAGAATGTGTGTGCAAGAGAACCAGATTGCAACACCGTGTAGGGTGGCACGCTGGTAGGGGTGCATGTAGAAGCGCTCCTATAGAGACCCAGTATGGGACGGTACCAGAGAAGAGGAAGGGGTATTTATGAACTAATTATAGGTGACTCAATCTTATAAGGAAGTTGTGAAACCCATCCCATTTCGATGTGGTACATGAATTTTAATGTGGGATTGCATTTGGATCGTCAGATCTCATTGTGTGAGATCTGAGCAATCTGGTTGGTCTTGTCCTCGATTACTAGTAGCCGCAGATTCTCATCCTACATTTTATCAATTTTTTGATCCATTTGGGATCTAATCAAGGACATTAATGTCTTATTAAAATACCACACCGCTAATAGCCATTCAATCAAATCTATTTTAATTTTGTCCATTCATCCAATTTTTATATCATCAAATCTTTCATATCCATCCAATCAGATCTCACAAAATCTTGACCATAAATTTCATTCTCGGTTTTCTTCTCCATGTCATCTACTTCCTCCTGCATGCATCGAAGCAGTGGAACCAACCCTACCCCTACACTCATCCCCGCTTGTGTTTCATCCCATCCCCATCTGATGTCTTCTTTCCTCTCACAATCCAAAAATTCAACACTCTGTTTGGTTTTAAAATCCATCACATATGGATCCACATAGGACTTGTATATATATTTATAGTTATATAATATGTTCAATTGACATTAGTTTCCATTGATTCGGACAGTTTTTTTCTCATGCTTTAGTATTCTCTTGAGTCATTATTTAACATTTTTTGAGTTTCACCTACCAGTTTCATGAAATATACATATAGTTTATATATATAATAGTTATAAGACCACTTTTCACCAAAAACACCTCTAGTCTTATTCCTATCAAGCCTCTAGAAAGCTTTCCGCAACTCCACCTTGATATTATGTCAGATAAGGGTTTAATACACATTGTCCTACTTGTGAAAAACTGATCTTTAGACATTCTATATTCAGTTATATATATATAATCATATAGTTTTAGATAAACCTCTATCATGATCAATTTTAAGACTCCTAAATATTGAGTTTCTATGTTTAAGTATTATTTTTTGATGTAGATAAATATATTTTTGTACAAAAATCTTATATATATATATAATCTGTAATCCCCAATCATATTTAGATTTTCCAAGGATTGTAAAGAATGAATATAATATGTTGTTTTTTAAATATGAATGTTTTTAAGGAACAATTTAAATATAAAATCCATTATATACACCCTTGTTTATAAATAGATAAAAGAAAACTAAAACCTAGATAATTTTTGATTTTCCAAATTTTATAATTTGGTTGAATTTTGTAATTATGGAAAATTCCAGAGTAATTATTTTTGGAGTTCTCCACTTTTATATACATATGTATGAATTTTAAAAATGAGTTTTTTCATAAATAGATTCCTCAAATTGTTTAAAAGTATAATTATCTTTTATTTAAGAATGTGGGTGTTTACCTACCCGCATTTGTTATTTCAAGATTCATATAATTGTTTACATTATGTATATGAATATTTATGTATGATAAACTGATTTTCATTAATATTAAATGGTAATAGTAATATTTAATTAAGTGGTTTGGTTTTTTGGAAAGCTTTTCAATATTTAACATTGTGACTAAAAAATTGAGAATACCCTTGTGGTATTCTAATTCATGAACATGAATGTAATGGGTGTTTAGACAATAATGTGTTCAATACACCCAATGAATATTATGTTTACGTTAAATAAATTTTGTATTCACTCAATGATGAATTTACATTATCAATTTTTTGAACCTGAAATGTTTACTCTCATAATAAGTATTTTAGAATTTAAGGGTTATCATTTTTTCGGAAAATGATGTATTTTATGTGGTTTAGTTTTTGTCACATGTGGTATAATATTCCTATCATAAATGTCATTTATTTTCATTATCACACTGTTGTTAGTATTGTTATTAACACTTATAGGAATGACTCACTCTTTATATGTAAATTATAAATAATGTAATCAAATTCAAATGGCATTTTATGGAATTAAGATGTAAATTTTTCAAAGTTGAATGTGACACTTTGAATAATATGAAATGAGAAGCTGTAAAACATGTGACACATAGAATGATAAGTAATGAGTAATTTAATAAATCAATGTTGTATGAGGAACATTTATTTAAATAAATGAGGAATGCATTGGACTTTATATGTGATGGGTGGGGCATGTTATAGCCCTCTGATGTAGCGCTAGGTCTCATGAGACAAAATAAACATTTAATTCACAGAGGCATTTCCCAAATTCATTTTAAGGTCTAGGGAAAAGGCATTGACAGTGAATTTATGGTCTTTCTACAAGGCTTTGACATAGAATGACATATTCACATCCCTAATTATGTTTATAAAATATATTTAACCATGTGAATATTCCACAAGTATAATATACTTGGTTAAAGAGAGTGTACTTGTGATAATAATAAGAACAAAATAAACATGGAATAGTTTTCATTCATCACTCTGAGTTTTATTTTCCAATTTATTTTTTTAGTTAGTGTGGAGAGAAATTGAAGTTATCATTTTATGTAAAACTTTGATCATATATTACTCTTAGTTGTAAATTATGTATTTGGACATTCGCATGTAATAAATATTTAAGTTAGAATGTCTCTATCTTTATATATTTCACAACCTATATTTTTGTATGATCTTGTTTATGATTAATTTATGTTTCTTTGTGACTTTGTTAGTATTTCTTGATATTTTCACTTATAATCCATAGACAAAATGTTATGTTATGATTCATGTATTGTATCATTCCTTAAAAAATGTTTTCTGAATAATTTTGAAGGCATTTTTTAAAAAAGTTTTGTTTGAAAAATTACATTAATTTAAAACCCATTGCTGAGCATTCGTATTCTCACCATACATTTTAATTTATATTTTTCAGGTTTAGTAGATTTGAGTTACATTGATTAGTGTTCACGTTGTGTAAATTCATTACATAGTCATTTTTGAAGTAATTTTAATAATTATATCTTGTTCTAATGGACCTAAATCAAAATGATCTTCTTTAGCGGAAAATGTTCTATAAAAACAAGCCTTCCTTTTTAGGAATGAAAAATTACACACCATGTTTTATTTATAACCACACTAGATAAGGGGAATTCTTATACCTGGTGCAGGACATTATTTCATTTCATTTTAATGATTCTTTTAAATAATAAAACATAATTGAAGATATGAAAAATGAATTTAATAAGTTTGATATAAATATTTTTTGGACAATATAATTATTTTCAATGGATTAGAAGGTAATTGGATCTATGTGTATATTTAGATACAATTTGGTTAAATTTGGATAGATTTTCAAAAACAAAGTTGGAAAAGTTTCTCAAGGATACTCTAAATAATAAGGTATAGACTTTAATGATTATTTCACCTATTTCCAGGTTGGAGGAAATTATAATTTTATTGGCCTTGTCATGTTTTCATGGTTTTAATTTATAACAAATGGATACAAATTTCGATTTCAAAAAATGTTTTATAACATAAGATGATTATGTTTCAAAACACATTAGGATTGAAAGTGCAAACTTTCAAAATCATTTCATTAAATTATACATATAATTATAAGTTCGTAAATAAGAAACATAATCATGGTATGAATGCCATTTAAATTTTTTAACGACTAGTTTTAAGAAATGAAATATTGATCAAACTCATTTTTTTAAAATAACATCTAATGATATTCTAGTTGTTCAAATTTATGTTGATGACAATGATATTGAATATTGTAGTGAAATAATTTTTATTGAATTATCTTCTTTGATTTCTTCTAAATTTAACGTGAGTTTAATGAGTGAATTAATGTTATTTCTTAGAATTCAGTTATTCCAATGAAAAGATAGAATTTTTCATAATCAAATGATGTATTTTAATGAGTTAGTTAAATTATATTTCTTTATTCTTATAAATATTTGGAAACTCATATGGGAACTAATTGTAAACTGAATATTGATGCATCTGGAAAATCTATTAATTTTAATGTTTTTAGAGGCATGATTGGTAGATTACTATATTTAACTTCATCTAGACTAACATCTTATTTAGTGGTTTTTTATGAGATATAATTCATGTAGACCATAAAGAATTTCATATTTAATCATTCAATTTCATAATAATATATGTTAAATTAACAATTTATGTTAGTTTATTTTATCCATAATATAATTATTTTAAGTTAACATCTTTTTCAGATTTTGATTTTAAGGATGTGGAGTTGATGCAAATAGAACATCATGTATATGTACTTTTCTGGGAATATGTTTGAATTCATGGTAATCAAATAAACACATATTGCTTGATTATCTACTCTAGTAGCTATGTATATATTTGTTGCTAGTAGTTTTGATCAATGTTTATAGACTAAGAAATGATAATGTGATTTTGTTTTTTATCTTCATAAATTTCCTATATATTGTGATAATATATCTACAATTTTAATTTCTAAAAAAACATTTCATATTTTTTGAACAATGTATATTGATCATTGATTTTATTTTATTAGAGATCATGTGGACATGGGTGATAATGTTTTAGAATTTATACCTTCTAAAAATAACCAGGCATATATTAGTAAAATCTTATTGACTATACTAAGCTTTAAAAAAATTGAACTTTATTTGTTTAAATTTTAATTTATCTACTATATTTTATTTTGGGTGGATTTTCATCGTTTTTTTTAAAATAGAGATAAATAAATTAGTTTTAATTGTTCTAAAACATTTTTTTTGGGATAGATAATTTTTGAGGAAAATGGGGAGAACAAAATGTGGAGAAATAAATTTGTTTCAAATGTTTTTAGAATTGTTTTTATTAGTTCAAAATTGTTTTTTAATTAAATTAACGGGGAGATTGTATTTTCTTGTGAATTATTTTATTTATTTACATGGGGAATTTTTTTTAATGTCCATGTATTATTTTGTTTGATTACATGCCAATATCATTTACAAACCGTTATGTATTTTGATTATTTCTTAAAAAAATTTATGGATTTATTTGATTCTTATTACTTTTTATATAAAAGAGATTTATCTACATTTCATTAGGTAATGAGGAGGTTATAAAATGTATTTTTATTACTCATAAAATTCAATAATGTTATTTCTATAGTTTTAGAAACTCGAAGGTTTTCAGTTTTAAAATATTTCAATATTTATTTCAATGCAACTTCCACATATATTATATTTGCATGAGACCTGATTTAATATAAATTTAACATGTTTATCTTGATATAATTAGTAGACATTGATGTCTAAAAAGTTTTATTATATGGTGAATATATTGTTTAATTTTCATCGTTGATTTTTCAGAACAAATATTTATTAATAAATTTTCCAGTTATGTTTTTGATGATATTTGAAACAAAAATATCATATTTATTTGATTCATGATTACTGGTAAAGAAAATATATTTTTTTTACAAATATGTTTTCTTGACCAAAGTTTGAATCTACTGTTTCAAGACCTTGAAAATTTATTACAATTTTATTATGTTTAATTTCTTGTTTTTCACAAAGTATGGGCAACCTTACTTTCGCAATAGTAGAAAGTATATTTCATCACCCCTACGTAACTGTTCATCATCCATACACTAAATTACTATTCATGAATATTGTAGGGTCTATTTTTTAATCCTATGATATTGATCATCATCAATATACTATATTATTGTTCTTGAATAGTGGAATGTATGGTTCATCAACCATAAATTTCTTTTTATTATCCATATGCTTAGTTACTATTTATGAATATTAGAATGTATTGTTCATCAACCAAATATCATTTTTCATCATCCATATGACATTTTACTATTTATGAATACTGGAATGTATGGTTCATCAACCCTATGCTACTATTTATGAATAATGGAAAGTATGATTCATACCATTCATTACATTTCATTCCTCAATATAAGGACCCAGCCTTCAATATTACATAATCTTGAGATACTTCATGAATACACGTTGAGGATCTTTTCAGGTTTAGAGTTTTAGAGAATTAGATCATAAAACATGAATTACATTCCACATTTAAAAAAAAGGGGTTACATAAAAGATAGTGATCCTTTTTACCATCAATGGAAACATATTTAAAATCAAACATGGATTCTTTTTTGATACGTCCTTGACATTATCATCACATCATGTACCTTTACCTTGATGTGTGAAAAATATTTCAAAAACATGGGATGAGCATAAAAAGCTCAGTAAGGGATATAAAATTACGAAATGAAAACATTAGTCCATGTATGAAATCATACTTTACTCATAAAACGTAATCAATTTAACATAACTCATCAAATCATGAATAATTCATAGAAATCATAAGACATAAAGGTAACTTGAGGCAGTCTTAACATTCTTATGTAGGGAGTAACCCTCATGGTTACATTTGGAATGCCCATCAAAGTATATTCCATAAATCGCTTCGGAGAAACCTTAATATTTAACTCCCTCGCATTACCCAATTCATTGGAGAACTATATCGGGCTCACTTTCCCTTAGTTTATCACGGAACCACCCATCTTCATAACAATTCCCATGTACCATATCATAATCGTATCACATAGAACATGCATAAAGAAAACATAACATTTCCACATTTCAATCACAAGATATCAATACAACACATTGATATAATAAAATGTTATGAAAAACAATTTCAATACCAAAATAAATGAAAAGTAAAACATGGTGTTTATTTTATCATTTAAAAAAGGTTATGTCTTGTAAAGGAATCTGAAGCGCATATAATGGTCACGATGGCGGAGAAGTCGTTGTCGCCGCATACGTATGAAAAAAACATTCCCTTTTTTAGTTTAGTAAAAGATTCATATAAAAAAGATTACTTTTGAATAAATTTAAAATTCAAAGTGTTTTATACACCGTATAAATAAAAGTTGTGTATAAAAAAAAATATGCCTCAATGAAAGCAGATTGAGACGATGTCCCATACCTCGAGTTCGACTTGACTCGATCGTTCTTTAACCTCCTTAATAATAAACTTGAGTTAATTTATACTTACTTGAGAACCATATTCAAGTTCATTATTCCATTTATATCACTTATTACCATGTCATGAACACTATGTAATTATTTAAGTTATTAATGGTGGTTTTGTGGATCATTGGTACATAAGTCAAAAATAAACTCTTTATAATTACAAGTTGTTAATGTGGTAAAATATCCATTATATCCAGAATTATATTCATGATGTAGATATCATGTATATCATATATATATATATTATATGCATGCATTTATAATATTACATAACATTTAGAGGTATGAAATGAAATTCACCATTCATGGAGATGGTATGTCGTACGTACGCATGAACGCTACATTAATTTCTATTTCGTATTTAATGGAATGAAATCAAAATGTCATAAAGATAGATTATAATTCCATTATAATATCATATATAATTTCATTAACTATATCCTTTATACGTCCCACATATGGCATTAACGAATCAAATCACATTGAGGGGGCGACAGTCCGCACTTCCTAAAATGAAGATTTTGCGTTTACCCATAATGGAAACCATAATGGTATGACATAAATGAAAAATACAGATGCTTAATGAAAATATAATCATATTATTTATCATATATAAATATATTGAAATCTCAATGGCCACCTTTGAAGGTGTTATAAGAATATTGAACAATCATCGTTTCGTGAGGCAGAAATTCGCCATCCACGAAAAAAGTATGGTCATTATCCATTATATGTAGGTGTCTGTAAGTGTAGATCGAATAATTATTATAAAAAAATCCTAGTATATGTGAGATACTGGTGTTGTTAAAAAATAAATTAATAAAAAGTGTTTATGGGGTTGGAGAAGAAAAATTAAACAAAAGAGAATTAGGGAAGACTTTACCTTTGAATCGGGTAACTCTCTTTGGTTTGAACCAAAAGGGTTTCTTAAATAGTTTCCTGCCTATGGTAAGGCTTATAGGATGAGGAGAGTTATGTGGAGAGACAAAATGAGCAGATCTTGGCCAAGCCAAAGGCTTGAGAGTTTTCGGTAAGGAGGTAGAGGTGGGGGGCCATTTATAAGAGGAGAGGATGGGCACTCTTGGAAAGGTATAAAATGTTACTTTATTTGCAAATGAGTTTCAGATTTTAATGGTACCACATTGATGTGTTTCTTGGATAAGGTGATAAGGGTTCTAAATATACTCATCCAATAGGTCTTTGAAAAGACTAAGTCTATGATTTTACATTATGTTTTCATTTTATTTAAATCGTTTATTAATGAGGTAACCTCTACATCATCATGATGTCATAAATAATATAAATTATTTAATGTATAAAAATTATAAAAAATACTATTATGTAGGAAATATTTTTATCATTCTAATTAATATTTATAGTCTAATAGATAATTTATTTAGACAAAATTAATTTTTTTTACTCAGGTGATACATTCTTTTTTATATTTAACTTTCTTTAAAAATAAAAATATAAAAAGTCATTATCACACAAAAGTGATTCCACGCGGTCCCCAAGTTTGGCACAAGGCATACCATAGTCGTAAATGACACAACCAGTAGCATTAGGACATATGTAGTGGTCATTTTATATTATTATGATATTATTTTATTATCCTTAACTACCCGATTACTAATTACTTAAGATAATTAATGATAATTAACGTCGTTGCAATTCATAATGTCCAAAAACAAAAGAGTCATGATTACATAATTTTGAACTTCTAATTGCAAATATTTAATCCATTTTAATAAATTCCAAACACCGAAATTTCAATAATTAAATTAAAAATAATTCCCGTTGTCCAAACAAATAGCGGGTTTTTTAGAAATAATATCATTGAAATGTTTGGCACTTGTTTATGCCAAATTCCAAAGTGAAATTAATCCCAATGACCAAAATTGGATTACATGGTAAAAATATATTCTATTTAAACTTTAAAACCAGTTAATAAGATCATATAACCGTATAATTAAATTAGATTAAAATTCATCTTTGATGTAAAATGCGTTATTTTTCACTATTTATTAAAAAATGAACATTGTCAGAAAAATACCAAAAAATTATCCAATATAAATTTAAATTTCCCAATAATAAATAATATGTTTATTTTGACAAATAAAGCTTATAAAATTGTCAAAATTTTGATTTAAAAATGGTTTTCCATCAAAAGGCATAAAACAATCTTTTAAAAATATTAGTGTATTCCATGCTTAAGATTCGATTTATTCTAATTTTAAGCCTCTAAAACACTATATAATTCATTAATAGACATAGATAAGAATATCTATTATTCATTACTTACATGGGATGTTAAATAATTCCCCCCTATAGAAAATTTCGTCCCCAAAATTTATTTACTTATCGAAATAAGTGGGGGTATTTATCCCTTATAGCATTTTCAGATTCCCATGATCCCTCTTCAACCATATGGTTTTCCACAAAACCTTTACCTAGTAAATTACCTTATTCAGAAACACTTGATATTTATGGTCAAGAATCTAGACTGGTTGTTCCTCATAAGAGATATTCTCCTCCAACTGAACTACCTCTGGGCTCAAAACATGATATGGATCTGGCATGTACTTCCTTAACATTGAACATGATAAACATTGTGTACCAGAGATAAAATCGAAGGTAAAGCCACTCAGTATGCAACTGACCCAACTCTCTCCAGATTTTTATATGGTCTAATGATCCTTTGTCTCAGCTTTCCTTTCATACCATATCAAATCAAACTTTTCAATGGTGAAACATTGAGAAAAACATGATCACCTACCTCAAAAGAGAGATCATTCCTCCTATTGTCCGCATAACTCTTCTGCCTACTCTGAGATGTTCTCATGTGTTTCTGAAGCAAGTGAACTTTTTCTGCCAACTATTCTACCAATTCTTTTCCCACTATCATCCTTTCACCCACTTCATCTCAAAAAGCCGGAGTTCGACACTGCTTCCCACATAATGCCTCAAATGGTGCCATATGTATACTGGAATGAAAACTGTTATTATAAGAAAACTCAACCGAAGGAAGATGTTGGTCCCAACTTCCCTGATAATCCATCGAACAAGAACGTTGAATATCCTCCAAAGTATGAATTTTTCTTCTTGACTGCCCATCTGATTGGGGATGAAAAGATAGACTAAAAATTAATTCCGTACCTAATGACTTCTGAAGGCCTTTCCAAAAGATATAAGAAAACCTGGGATCACGATCAGATACAATGGAGAGAGTAACTCCATGTAACCTAACTATCTCTTTAAGATACAAATGGTAAAGTTTAAATAGGGAAAAATTATCTCGTATAGCAAGGAAATGAGCAGATTTAGTCAAGTGATCAATAATGACACAGATTTCATTATTATCTTGATGTGTCCTCGGCAATCCCACAATGAATTCCAGGGATAAATTCTCCCATTTCCACTCTGGTACTGGTAAAGGCTGAAGTATCCCTTTTGGTAACTTCTTCTCTGCATTAACCAGTTGACATGTCAAACACTTCATAGTAAAATCAGCAATGTCTCTTTTCATTCTGTCCCACCAGTAATACTCCCGAAGATCTCTATACATCTTAGTATTTCCTGGATGAACTAAAAACAGAGAACTATGATCATCACATAACAACTCTCTATTCAACTGTGAATCACACGGCACACACAATCTCTTCCCAAATATCAAAACACAATCATTATCAATGTTGAATTCATGCAATTTACCCTTCTGAACCAGCTTTACCTTTTTCTGCAACTCGTTGTCTTGCTTCTGTGCTTTCCTAATTCTCTCTGATAGAGAAGATTTCACTGACACTTGAAACAAAACAGAAGGACCTACTGGACCAATAAATTCTATGCAAAAGTTCATCAAATACTTAACCAAAGGATCACGTTCCAAACGCAACATAGTTAATGAAGCATTAATTTTTCGACTCAATGCATCAGCCACTTTATTTGCTTTTCCCAGATGGTAATGAATTGTAAAATCATAATCCTTGATTAATTATAGCCATCTCCTCTTTCTTGTGTTCAATTCTTTCTGAGTTAATAAATACTTTAAACTTTTGTGATCGGTATATATTTCACACTTTACTCCTTACAAATGATGCCTCCAAAATTTTAAATCGAAAACAACAGCAGCTAATTCCAAATCATGTGTAGCGTAATTTACCTCATGAGTTATCAATTGTCGTGAAGCATAAGCAATTACCTGATCATTCTGCATTAGGACGCAACCATGTCCTTTCAAGGAAGCATAACTGTAGACAACAAACTCACGATTCCAGGAAGGTAGTGCCAAAACTAGAGCATTCACCAATCTTCTTTTCATTTCCTGAAAACAATCATCAAATTATTTTTTCCGGATAAACTTAACACCCTTCCGAGTTAGATTAGTCATTGGACTAGATAACCATGAAAAATTTCTAACAAACCTTCGGTAATAACCTGCCAAACCAAAGAAGATATGAATCTCAGTTACATTTGTGGGTCTTGGACATTCTTCAACAACCTTTGTTTTTTCAGGATCATCAGTTATCCCATATTTAGAAACAATGTGACCAAGGAATGAAATTTATTGCAACCAAAACTCACACTTTCTGAATTTTCCATACAATTTCTTTTATATTAAGGTTTGAAAAATAACCCCTAAATGTCTTTCATGCTTCTCTTTACTTTTAGAAAACAAAAAAATATATTCAATGAAAACAACCACAAACATATCCAAGAACTCATGGAAAATTAAATTCATAAATTCCATGAATAAAAAAGGTGCATTGGTTAGCCCAATAGACATTAATAAAAATTCATAATGGCCATATCTTGTTCGAAACACAGTCTTCAGAATATCTGCTTCCTTTACCTTCAACTGATGGTACCCTAATCTCAGGTCAATCCTTGAAAAAAACTGAGCTCCCTGGACCTGATAAAATAAATCATCGATATGAGGCAAAGGATATTTTTTCTTAACAGTGATGTTATTCGAGGCTGTATAATCGATGAACAGTCTCATTGAACGATCTTTCTTTTTAACAAATAAAATAGAAGCACCACATGGTTATGTGCTAGGTCAAATGAAACCTTTCTCTAATAAATCTTTCAATTTCTCCTTCAACTCTAAAAGTTCAGTTTGAGGCATTCGATAAGGGGGTTTTGAATTTGGATTATCATCAGGAACTAAGTCAATAGTAAAATCAAATTCCCGATCTAGTATTAATCTAGGCAACTCATCAGGAAAAACATCTAGAAACTCATTTACCATAGGCACATCATTAATCTGAATAGTTCCCTTGTTTTCAACAATATGTACAAATTAACATTCATTTCCGTCTTTTACAAGTTTCTCAGCCTTTTGATATGTTATCAACAGTAAGGGTTCATTCTTGTAGACAAACTACAAGTCTTTCTGAAAAGAAACATCTTTAGCTCTAAAGTCAATCTTAGCATGGTAAATATAGAGCCAATCCATACCCAGGATAACATCAAACTCTACTAGAGGTAAAACAATAAGGTTTTCAAGTAGGTTCTTTCCACAGATAAGGATATGTGGATTCTTATAAATTCTTTTTGTAACATCCCAAGATTTTATAAGATACATTCAATTTACTTACATTCATATCTTCTATTGTACGATACAGCAAGATTATCTTTCACTACACGCAACACCGTATTAGTTTGAAGTCTATGAAACACTATTATTGGCTCGTGTTACACACAATTTCAAGTTCATTTGATAGAATTTATTCAACGCAACATTGAGAGAGTGTGTGTGTATATATATATATATTCTTTGTATACATAAAATATGGTTGGATTATGTTATATGCAAAAACAATGGAGTCTTGCACTACACGCAATCCTAACATGGCTTGCATTACACGCAATCGCTACCTCCTTCGATAGCGGGTGTTGTACGCAATATCCGGTGTCACTAAACAATGGTATATGGTTATAATATTTTTTTTGAACTAGACTTTATGAATAGTATTAACTAAATTTTGAATTTTATAACATTAATATTCATCTTACATATTTTCAAGAACATGATATGAGATCAAAATAAATTTTTCGGGTAAAATAAGTATTTTTTTAAAAAAATGTAGTTTTGTCGCCTTTTGATGGCGCACCCACAATAAATCTAGTTTTTGACATTTTTATAAGTTCAATTTGACAAAATAAAATTCTTATTTTGAATCAAGATATAAAAATTTACATTGGATAATGTTTTTATATTTTTCTGATTACTTTCATATTTAAATGAATAGTAAAAACACGCTATATTTTAATTAAAAACAACTTTTTTCATCATAATAATTTATGTGGTTAAATTATAATATTTAATGGTTTTATAGTATAAATAGAATATATTTTTACAATTTAATATAATTTATGTCATTAGGATTGATTTTACCTTGAATTTGTAGGTTAAATCAATTCAATCTTTTGCAATGTTTTAAACAAAAACCCGTTTTCCTTCAACAACTAGATTAATTTAAATTTAATTTCTGAAACTTTTGTGTATTGAATTTTGAAAAATTAATTCCATATTTGGAATCAGTGGGTCAAAATTATGTTAATAGGTTACTTTTATTTTTTTATATTATGAATAGTAACTACGGTAATTTTTGTTACTGCGGTAATTGGTAAAAAGTGTAATTCAAGTTTAAAAGAATATTATAGTAATTACAAATTACCTTGACACTTATTCTAACCTAATTGTAATAGTATTGGACAATCATGGGTCTCCTTGGGCCGATTTTGGGACTCCAATGATCCACTTGGTAGTGAAAATGACAATTTGGATTAATTAATTTAATGTTATGAAAAAATTGACTTAAAATAATTATTTTTGTAATTAATTATTAAAAGGGGTTATATACGTTATATTTTCAACTATAAATAATAATTGGAAATATAAAAAAGATTCCCTACATCATGGTATTTTTTCATAATTTTTAGACATCAAATGAATTAAATTATTTATGACACAATAATGATGTAGTGTTTACCTCATTAATAAATGATTTAAATAAATAAGATTATAATGATTAAAATATCATCCAAAACATGTCCAATTCCAATTGAATGATTTTACTTCAAATATGAGTCATCGTATCTTTGACAATAATGTATTTTGGACCTCTTGAAACTGAAGAGTATTTTATAATAAAATAATGTTTTTACACTTTCCTAAAGTGCCCCTCCTCTCCCTTATAAAAGGAGTCCACTTCTATGAAATTCCTCACACCTCTCAAGCCTTTTGGCTCATCCAAACTCAGCCCAACTAAGCTCCCTACATCCCTATACTCACGTTTTAAGCCTTAAATTAGGCATAAGACTCTCCATGAATTCCTTTTCTTTCAGACCAAAGGAAGCTACCAAAATTAAAGGTAACAGTTTCTCTTAAGTTGTTTTCTTTTATTATACTTCTCCAACCCCTAAACTCTTTTTAATACATTCTTTTGTAACAAAACAAATATCCTAAATATATAAGGATGTTGTTATGAGAGGAATTCTAACTACACTTACAAACACCTCTATATAATGAATGAAGAACATAATGTTTCTCTGATGGCAAACTAACGTCTCACGAAACGATGATTGTTCGATTTTCTCCTACCGCCTCTCATGGTGGCCATTACGATGGCACTGTATTTATATATAATATATATTATGTTTATTATTTCCTTATTCTTCTTTACTTCCCAATTATATCAAGCCTTTACGGTTTCCATAGTCGATAAATACGATAATCTCATTTGAGGGAGTGCAGACTACCGCCCCATCAAAGTGATGTGATTCGTTAATACCTTATGTGGGATTTATAAAAGATGTGGTTAATGATATTATATATGATATTATACTGGAATTATAATATACCTATGTGTCATTATGTTTTAATTCCATTAAAATAATAAATAGAAATGAAAGCATCGTGTGCGTACGGCTTACCGTCTCCATGAACGGTGCATTTCATTTCTTACATCCATATGTTATGTACTATTATAAATACTTCTATACTCTATATATATAATGAATTTATATGATATATAAATCATGATTTACATTTTTAAGTAATTAAATCATGATATAAGTAATAATAACATCAAGAACAACAAGTCCAAACACGTACGACAAATAAGAATATTTTACCCAAAACGCTACTTTAAAATTAATTTATAAAATAATGGGTAATATAAAGTCATAAGTGAACAATATATGATATCATAACAATGAATATGATTCTGTAATAAGTCAATGAAATTATTTAAATCATTATACAGGAGGTTTGGATACGTACATAGCATATCAGACCTAAGGTAAGGGATAATTTTTCAGATCTCATTTTAATCTGAGATGCTTATTCGTAAGTATTTACTGGGTAAATTTCTACCATCCATTTCCATGTTTTATAAAAGTTTATTCATGTAAGTTTAAATTCCTTATTACCCATTCTGACTTTTACCCCATGGTATGGAAAAAATATTTCTTTTATTTACCCTACAAGGTACTTTTTGACTTTTTTGACCAAAGTACGAGAAAAATGTTTTTTTAACATATATTGAATGAAAAGATTTTTACGGTTTTATAAAGCATTATTTTCATGAAGATTCCTCCAAAATATTTCATGACTATTTTAAAAAAAATCTATTTCTTTTAAAATTGCATGACGTTTTGTGAAAAGAAATTGATTTTGAAGAAGAAATGATATTTTCCTCAAAAATTAATTTCAAGTGTTTTATCGAAAACATTTTCCCATCTATGATGACATTATTCTATATGTGTATGTTTCAAGTATAACGTCCCTATGATTTACATGGTTTCAATTTTCTTATGTTGATATATCCATTTGTTTTAAATGGATTATGTGATGATGGGATGATGTTGATGAAACCTATTTTATTCTTTAAGTTATGCTGAATGTTTCAAGTTTATTTTGTGGAACAATTAAGAATGATTACATTATGAGATGGGTGGGAACTATATCTCCCTCCAATTTATTAGGTAAAGATTTATATCTAATGAGATACACATGGCTGGAACGGCAAGTTAAGCTGGTTCAGTAATACAGGACTGGAACAAGGAGTGAACTCGATTCAGAAAGGGACTTTGTCCACTAAGATGGTCTTTGCAGCAATGCCTTGGATAATATGGAAATCATATAATGTGCTTAATGGTTTCGACAATTACATGTTTTATTCCCATGATATTTTATCATTATTGATTTTCCCTTATGATATATGCCTTACGTACTTCCATGATTCATGTATTTTGTCAAGATTTTGATGTTTAGATTTTATGTTCAAGTTTTTGCACTCAAATGTTTATGGATTTTTTTATGTTCTCTATGTTTACCCATACTGGGCATTTGATCTCACCCCATTTATTTTTTCTTTTCCCCAGGATATAAAGAATGGTTTTAGTTAGGAAAAAAGGGGATGATCTTTATTGAGAGATGTTGAAGATCGTTCACCATGATTAGAAGATTTTTTTCCGAGATTCCAAAGACACTAAACTATTACGATCCTTGTGTGTATGTTTTTGTTATGTATTAAGTATTCCACAAAAGTAATGTATTGTCCATGTACGTCAAGCTTCGGGCCTCTACAGTTGGTATCAGAGGAAAGGTTTAGTCATACATTGGAAACTAGGATGCAAGAACATTAGTGAGATGCCTATAGATATTTCTATGGTATGTCTAGGGATGTCCCAAAGGTTAAGTATACGTATAGGTTATAGTCCTAGAATTGAGCTAATGATCTTAAAATTAAACCTAAGATGTTAGATATTGATGGTACTCCCCCTTTATTATGTTGTTTTCCCTAGCATGATTTTTGCCTCTCACATAATTCTTTATATGTTTTAGTCAATGGAGGGAACCAGAAAGAATTCGGTTAACATTGAATCCAATGGAAAAATTGGTGACTATGAGAAATGAAATTTCATAATTCCTAGAGAGAAAGATATTGTGATTATGCTGAATTAGTCATCGCGATATATGATTAACAAGGTGAAATTTAGTAGTATTCCTAAGTCATCAAATAAGAGGAAGATGGAATTTTCTGCATGTTCACATAGTGAGGATCACAAATAATGGAAGATTTAGATTTCTAAAGAATGGAAGAAGAACCTTGAAGAATACCTCAAATGGAGGGGCATATGTTATCTATGTGGATTAAAGGGTCATAGAGTGATAGATTGTTATGGAGTTCAATGTATTATCTGTAGAGAACATGGGAATTACCCAACTCAATGCCCTGACCTAAGAGGATACATCTAAATCAAGGAAGGACATATTCCATGACAATCATTGAAGAGGATGGTTTGAAGTGTTTATGTATTGGTATTCCAAAATAATGTTTTTCAGGTACTTCTATGGTATATTGGAATACCTATATATTGGTACATTTTGGTTTTCCATAAGAATATGGCATCAGAATCCATGTAAAGTGATGGAGATATTTTTGGAAAGATTATGATATGTGCATAATGTAGGGATTAAAAGAAAATGAAATTTTTGATAGTATTCATGATCTCATGACTGATATAAGGAAATAGTTATATCATGGTTTGAGTATATATAATTTTGGGGTTTTGGTATGTGGAAAGAGTTATCTTTTGACAGCACTCATGTTTTCACTGAGAACCAATGAGTATTCATTTTTCAAGATAATACATGATTAAGGCCTTCGAACGTTTGGAATGTGACCAACAAGACATATCTTATGATATATGGGGATCAACGACGGTATTAACATGCCTGTTATATGAAATCCCTGGTAATCGTTTTCATTATAATATGAAAATGGACTGCAATATTATGGATAAGCCTAAAGATTGAAATGGATTATATTGGACATAAGTTAGTATTGCTTAAGGATAGAATTTTCTATTGATATTATTGATGGGATGTTATAGTAATGTAGTTTTATAAAAAAGGAAAACCTGCAGGATGGGCGACAGCCCATCGCGTCAGATAAGGCTGGGGGAATCGAACCCACAACTGAAGTGTGACTGGCCTTTATCACATACCAATGGTCTACAGGAAGTCCCTAGTTAGTGGAAAGTAGTTTTATTTTATTAAGCGGTATGGTATATAATTTATAAGTCCATTTTTGGAACCATATACGAATAATCTCACCATAATACGGACTTACAACTTTTGCTATAATTTTGTCTGAAATATATGGAATGACCAACATTCTATCACATGATCTACTAACGCTTCATGAATAACAAACTCAACATCATTTCATTAAGAGATGAAGTGGAAATTGTTCAATTCACGAACAATAGTGAGATTGTACGAAAATCATGTAAGTATTTCTTTTATTTCATCAACTTTTGGGAAGTGATATTGAAAACCAAAAATGTTGTCCTTGTGCTCTATTATCTGATGATTCAGATGGTACCTTAGATCATCACAAATTTATGGCTTTGCGATTGTTGGCTTTTTTATAGCCATGTTCTCTACCACTCTCCATCAGAACGTGATCGTTAGATTTTTCATCCATATGCATATTTTAACCTATGTTCTCCTATATGGAAACTCAGTGATGAGTTACATTGGGTAATTGTTACATTTCATACTTTAGTTTTTAAAATAAAGTTTTAGTATTCCTTTTTTACGATGTGGGTTTCTATGAATAGTAAACGATTTATAACCCCGAAGAATTTCGAGGGCGAAATTCATTTTAAGGGGGTAGAATGTAACAACCCAAGAATTTATAAGATAAATTCTTTTTAATATCATTCATATCTTCTATTGTACGATACACTATGATTATCTTGCACTACATGCGACACCGTATCAGCATGTAGTATACGCAACACTATTCTCCGCTCGTGTTACACAAAATTTCAAGTTCGTTTGATAGAAGTTATTCTACGCAACATTGAGTGTATATAAATATATATATTCAATTTATATATAAAATATGGTTGGATTCTATTATACACAACAACAATAGAGTCTTGCACTACATGCAACCCTAACTTGGCTTGCATTACACGCAATCGTGACCTTCTTCGATAGCGGGTGTTGTACGCAATATTGAGTTTCACTAAACAATGATATATGGTTATAATATTATTATGAACTAGCTATTATGAATAGTATTAACTGAATTTAGAATTTTATAACATTATTATTCATCTTACATATTTTCTAGAACATGGTATGAGAAGAAAATAAATTTTTTGGGTAAAATAAGTATTATTAAAAAAATGCAGTTTTTCCGCCTTTTGATGGCGCACCCACAATAAATATAGTTTTTGAAATGTTTATAAGTTCAATTTGACAAAATAAAATTATTATTTGGAATCAGGTTATAAAAATTTACATTGGATAAAATATTGATATTTTTCTGATAACGTCCATATATTAATGAATAGTAAAAACACGCTATATTTTAATTAAATACAAATTTATTCATCATAATAATATATGTGGTTAAATTATAATATTGAATGGTTTTAAAGTATAAATAGAATATATTTTTACAATTTAATATAATGTATGTCCTTATCATTGATTTTACCTTGAATTCATTGGTTAAATCAATTCAATCTTTTGCAATGTTTTAAACAAAAACTCGTTTTCTTTCGACAACGGGATTAATTTTAATTTAATTTCTGCAACTTTTGTGTATTGAATTTTGAAAAATGGATTCCTTATTTGGAATCCGTGGGTCCAAATTATGTTAATAGGTTACTATTAATTTTTTTATATTATGAATAGAAACTACGGTAATTTTTATTTACTACGGTTAATGGTAAATAGGGTAAATCAAGGTTAAAAAATATTATAATAATTCAAAATTACCTTTACAGTTGTCCCAAATATAATGGATGAGTATTGTCCGTCCATGGGCATCTTTGGGCCGATTTTAGGACCCAAATGAGCCACTTGGTAGTAAAAATGACAATTTGGAATAATTAATTTAATGTAAAGACAAAATTGACTTTAACAAAAATCTTTTAGTAATTAATTTTTATAAGGGGTTATATAAGTTATATTGTCTAATATAAATATTCTTTAGAAATTTAAAAAATATTTCCTATATCATGGAATTTTTTTCATAATTTGTAGACATCAAATGAATTAAATTATTTATGACACAATACTGATGTAGTGTTTACCTCATTAATAAATGATTTAAATAACTAAGAATATAATGATTAAAATATCATCCAAAACCTATCCAATTACAATTGGATGATTTTACTTCTCATATGAGTCATATTATCTTCGACATTAATGTGTTTTGGATCTCTTGAAACTGATGATAAGTTTATAATAAAATAATGTTTTCACACTTTCCTATAGATCCCCTCCTCTCCCTTATAAAAGGAGACCACTTCTATGCAATTAATCAAACCTCTCAAGCCTTTTGGATTGTCCAAAATCTACCCAACTAATCTCCCTATATCCCTCAACTCCCCCTTAAAGCCTTAAATTAGGCATAAGACTCTCCAAGAAATCCTTATGGTTCAAACCAAAGGATGTTACCAAAATTAAAGGTAACAATTTCTCTTAAGTTGTTTTCTTTTATTCTACTTCTCCAACCACTAAAAACTTTTTAATCCTTTTTTTTGTAAGAACACCAATATACTAAATATACTAGGATGTTTTTATGAAATGTATTCGAACTAAAATTACACACACCTCCATCTAATTGATGAAGAACATAATGTTTCTGTGATGGGAATCTAACGCCTCACAAAACGATGATTGTTCAATTTTCTCCTACCGCCTCTCATGGTGGAAATTATGATGGCATTGTATTTATATATAATATATATTATGTTTATAATTTCCTTAAGCTTCTTTTCTTCCCAATTATATCAAGCCTTTACGATTTCCATAGTCGGTTAATACGATAATCTCATTTGAGGAATTGCGGACTACCACCCCCACAAAGTGATGTGATTCGTTAATACCTTATGTGGGATGTATAAAGGATGTTTTTAATGATATTATATATGATATTATACTAGAATTAAAATATACCTATGTATCATTATGTTTTAAATACCTTAAAATAAGAAATAGAAATGATAATAGAGCGTACGTACGACATACGGTCTCCATGAACGGTGCGTTTCATTTCTTACCTCCAAATGTTATGTACTATTATAAATTCTTGTATATGCTGAATATATAATGAATTTATATGACATATAAATCATGGTTTAAATTTTGGTAGTACGTAAATCATGATATAATTAATAATAACATCAAGAACAACAAGTCCAAACGCGTACGATAAATAAGATGATTTTACCCAAAACGCTACTTTTACATTAATTTATAAAAGAATGGGTAATATAAAGTCATAAGTGAACCATATATGATATAATAACAATGAATATTATTCTTTAATAAGTCAATGACATTATTTAAATCATTATACATGAGGTTTGGATACGTACAAAGCATATCAGACCTAAGGTAAGGGATAATTTTGCAAATCTCATTTTAATCTGAGAAGCTTATTCGTAAGTATTTACTGGGTTAATTTCTATCATCCATTTCCATGTTATATAAAAGTTTATTCATGTATGTTTAAATTCCTTCTTACCCATTATGACTTTTATCCCATGGTATGGAAAAAATCTTTCTTTTATTTACCCTACAAAGTACTTTTTGACTTTTCTGACAAAAGTACGAGAAAAAATTTTTTTTAACATATATAGCATGAAAGGATTTTTATGGTTTTATAAAGCCTTATTTTCATGATGTTTCCTCCAAAATATTTCATGACTATTTTCAAAAAAAATCTCTTTCTTTTAAAATTGCATGACGTTTTGTGAAAAGAAATTGATTTTGAAGAAGAAATGATATTTTCCTCAAAAATTAATTTCAAGTGTTTTATCGAAAACATTTTTCCATCTAAGATGACATTATATTATATGTGTATGTTTCAAGTATAATGTCCCTATGATTTAAATGGTTTCATTTTTCTTATGTTGATATATCCATTTGTTTTATATGGATTATGTGATGATGGGAGAATGTTGATGAAACCTATTTTATTCTTTCGGTTATGCTGAATGTTTCAAGTTTAATTTGTGGAACAAGTAAGAATGATTTCATTATGAGATGGGTGGGAACTATATCTCCCTCCAATGTATTAGGTAAAGATTTATATCTAATGAGATAGACATGGCTGGAACGGCATGTTAAGCCGGTTCAGTAATACAGGACTGGAACAAGGAGTGAACTCGATTCAGAAAGGGACTTTGTCCACTAAGATGGTCTTTGCAGCAATGCCTTGGATACTATGGAAATCATATCATGTGTTTAATGGTTTCAACAATTACATGTCTTATTCCCATGCTATTTTATCCTTATTGATGTTCCCTTATGATATATGCCTTACGTACTTCCATGATTCATGTATTTTCTCAAGATTTTGATGTTTAGATTTTATGTTCAAGTTTTTGCACTCAAATGTTTATGGATTTTTTTATGTTCTCTATGTTTACCCTTATCGGGCATTTGATCTCACCCCATTTATTTTTTCTTTTCCCCAGGATATAAAGAATGGTTTTAGTTAGGAATAAAGGGGATGATATTTATTGGGAGATGTTGAAGATCTTTCACCATGATTAGAAGATTTTTTTCCGAGATTCCAAAGACACTAAACTATTACGATCCTTGTGTGTATGTTTTTGTTTTGTATTAAGTATTCCACAAAAGTAATGTATTGTCCATGTACGTCAAGCTTCGGGACTCTACAGTTGGTATCAGAGGAAAGGTTTAGTCAACCATTTGAAACTAGGATGCAAGAACATTAGTGAGATGCCTAGAGATATTTCTATGGTATGTCTAGGGATGTCCCAAAGGTTAAGTATACGTATAGGTTATAGTCCTAGAATTGCTCTAATGATCTTAAAATTAAACCTAAGATGTTAGATATTGATGGTACTCCCCCTTTATTATGTTGTTTTCCCTAGCATGATTTTTTCCTCTCACATTATTCTTTATATGTTTTAGTTAATGGAGGGAACCAGAAGGAATTCAGTTAACATTGAATCCAATGGAAAAATTGGTGACTATGAGAAATGAAATTTCATAATTCCTAGAGAGAAAGATATTGTGATTATGTTGAATTAGTCATCGCGATATATGATTAACTAGGTGAAATTTAGTAGTATTCCTAAGTCATCAAATAAGAGGAAGATGGAATTTTATGCATGTTCAGATAGTGAGGATCACAAAGAATGGAAGATTTAGATTTGTAAAGAATGGAAGAAGAACCTTGAAGAATACCTCAAATGGAGGGACAGATGTTATCTGTGTGGATTAAAGGGCCATAGATTGATAGATTGTTATGGAGTTCAATGTCTTATCTGTAGAGAACATGGGGATTACCCAACTCAATGCCCTGACCTAAGAGGATACATCTAAATCAAGGAAGGACAAATTCCATGACAATCATTGAAGAGGATGGTTTGAAGTGTTTATGTATTGGTATTCCAAAATAATGTTTTTCAGGTACTTCTATGGTATATTGGAATACCTATATATTGGTAAATTTTGGTTTTCCATAAGAATATGGCATCAGTAACCATGTAAAGTGATGGAGATATTTTTGGAAAGAATATGATATTTGCATAATGTAGGGATTAAAAGAAAATGAAATTTTTGATAGTATTCATGATCTCATGACTGATATAAGGAAATAGTTATATCATGGTTTGAGTATATATAATTTTGGGGTTTTGGTATGTGGAAAGAGTTATCTTTTGGAAGCACTCATGTTTTCACTGAGAACCAATGAGTATTCATTTTTCAAGATAATACATGATTAAGGCCTTCAGACGTTTGGAATGTGACCAACAAGATATATCTTATGATATATGGGGATCAACGACGGTATTAACATGCTTGTTATATGAAATCCATGGTAATCGTTTTAATTATAATATGACAATGGACTGCAATATTATGGATAAGCCTAAAGATTGAAATGGATTATATTGGAAATAAGTTAGTATTGCTTAAGGATAGAATTTTCTATTGATATTATTGATGGGATGTTATAGTAATGTAGTTTTATAAAAAAGGAAAACCTGCAGGATGGGCGACAGCCCATCGTGTCAGATAAGGCTGGGGGAATCGAACCCACAACTGAAGTGTGACTGTCCTTTATCGCATACCAATGGCCTACAGGAAGTCCCTAGTTAGTGGAAAGTAGTTTTTTTTATTAAGCGGTATGGTAAATAAAGTATAAGTCCATTTTTGGAACCATATACGATTAATCTCACCATAATATGGACTTAAAAATTTTGCTAATATTTTGTTTGAAATAGATGGAATGACCAGCATTCTATCACATGATCTACTAACGCTTCATGAATAACAAACTCAAAATAATTTCATTAAGAGATGAAGTGGAAATTGTTCAATTCACGAACAATAGTGAGATTGTACGAAAATCATGTGAGTATTTCTTTTAATTCATCAACTTTTGGGAAGTGATATTGAAAACCAAAAATGTTGTCCTTGTGCACTTATATCTGATGATTCAGATGGTACCTTAGATCATCACAAATTTTTGGCTTTGCGATTTTTGGCTTTTTTATAGCCATGTTCTCTACCACTCTCCATCAGAACATGATGGTTATATTTTTATTCCATATCCATATTTTAACCTATGTTTTCCTATATGGAAACCCAGTGATGAGTTACTTTGGGTAATTGTTACATTTCATACTTTAGTTTTTAAAATTAAGTTTTAGTATTCCTTTTTTTCGATGTGGGTTTCTACGAATAGTAAACTATTTATAACCCCGACGAATTTCGAGGCCAAAATTCATTTTAAGGGGGGTAGAATGTAACAACCCGAGATTTTATAAGATACATTCTTTTTAATATCATTCATATCTTCTATTGTACGATACACTATGATTATCTTACACTACATGCAACACCGTATCAGCATGTAGTATACGCAACACTATTCTTGGCTCGTGTTACACACAATTTCAAGTTCGTTTGATAGAAGTTATTCTATGCAACTTTGAGTGTATATAAATATATATATTCAATTTATATATAAAATATGTTTGGATCCTATTATACACAACAAAAATGGAGTCTTGCACTACATTCAACCCTAACTTGGCTTGCATTACACGCAATCGTGACCTTCTTCGATAGCGGGTGTTGTACGCAATATCGGGTTTCACTAAACAATGATATATGGTTATAATATTATTATGAACTAGCCGTTATGAATAGTATTAACTAAATTTATAATTTTATAACATTATTATTCATCTTACATATTTTCTAGAACATGGTATGAGAAGAAAATCAATTTTTTTTGGTAAAATAAGTATTTTTAAAAAAATGCAGTTTTTCCGCCTGTTGATGGCGCACCCACAATAAATCTAGTTTTTGAAATGTTTATAAGTTCAATTTGACAAAATAAAATTCTTATTTTGAATCAGGTTATATAAATTTACATTGGATAAAATATTGACATTTTTCTGATAACGTTCATATTTTAATGAATAGTAAAAACACGCTATATTTTAATTAAATACAACTTTATTCATCATAATAATATATGTGGTTAAATTATAATATTTAATGGTTTTATAGTATAAATAGAATATATTTTTACAATTTAAAATAATGTATGTCATTATCATTGATTTTACCTTGAATTCGTTGGTTAAATCAATTCAATCTTTTGCAATGTTTTAAACAAAAACCCGTTTTCTTTCGACAACGAGATTAATTTTAATTTAATTTCTGCATCTTTTGTTTATTGAATTTTGAAAAATGGATTCCATATTTGAAATCAGTGGGTCCAAATTATGTTAATAGGTTACTATTAATTTTTTTATATTATGAATAGAAACTACGGTAATTTTTATTTTCTACTGTTAATGGTAAATAGGGTAAATCAAGGTTAAAAAATAATATAATAATTCAAAATTACCTTGACACTTGTCCCAAACTTAATGGATGAGTATTGTCCGTCCATGGGCATCTTTGGGCCGATTTTAGGACCCCAATGAGCCACCTGGTAGTAAAAATGACAATTTGGAATAATTAATTTAATGTAAAGACAAAATTGACTTTAACAAAAATCTTTTAGTAATTAATTTTTATAAGGGGTTATAAAAGTTATATTGTCAACTATAAATATTCTTTAGAAATATAAAAAAGATTTCCTATATCATGGTATTTTTTTCATAATTTTTAGACATTAAATGAATTAAATTATTTATGACACAATACTGATGTAGTGTTTACCTCATTAATAAATGATTTAAATAACTAAGATTATAATGATTAAAATATCATCCAAAACCTATCCAATTACAATTGGATTATTTTATTTCGAATATTAGTCATGTTATCTTCGTCATTAATGTGTTTTTTATCTCTTGAAACCGATGATATGTTTATAATAAAATAATGTTTTCACACTTTCCTATAGAGCCCCTCCTCTCCCTTATAAAAAGAGACCACTTCTATGCAATTAATCACACCTCTCAAGCCTTTTGGATTGTCAAAAATCTACCCAAATAATCTCCCTACATCTCTCAACTCCCCCTTGAAGCCTTAAATTAGGCATAAGACTCTCCAAGAAATCCTTTTGGTTCAAACCAAAGGATGTTACCAAAATTAAAGGTAACAGTTTCTCTTAAGTTATTTTCTTTTATTCTACTTCTCCAACCACTAAAAACTTTTTAATCCTTTATTTTTTAAGAACACCAATATACTAAATATACTATAATGTTTTTATGAAAAGTATTCTAACTAAAATTACACACAACTCCATCTAATTGATGAAGAACATAATGTTTCTGTGATGGGAAACTAACGCCTCACGAAACGATGATTGTTCAATTTTCTCCTACCGCCTCTCATGGTGGAAATTATGATGGAATTGTATTTATATATAATATATATTATGTTTATAATTTTCTTAAGCTTCTTTACTTCCCAATTATATCAAGCCTTTACGATTTCCATAGTCGGTAAATACGATAATCTCATTTGAGGAATTGTGGACTACCGCCCCCACAAAGTGATGTGATTCGTTAATTCCTTATGTGGGATGTATAAAGGATGTTGTTAATGATATTATATATGATATTATACTGGAATTAAAATATACCTATGTATCATTATGTTTTAATTCCCTTAAAATAAGAAATATAAATGATAATAGCGCGTACGTACGGCTTACCGTCTCCATGAACGTTGTGTTTCATTTCTTACCTCCAAATGTTATGTACTATTATAAATTCTTGTGTATTCTAAATATATAATGAATTTATATGACATATAAATCATGGTTTAAATTTTGGAAGTAAGTAAATCATTATATAATTAATAATAACATCAAGAACAATAAGTCCAAACACGTACGATAAATAAGATGATTTTACCCAAAACGCTACTTTTACATTAATTTATAAAAGAATGGGTAATATAAAGTCATAAGTGAACCATATATGATATAATAATAATGAATATGATTCTGTAATAAGTCAATGACATTATTTAATCATTATACAAGAGGTTTGGATACGTACAAAGCATATCAGACCTAAGGTAAGGGATAATTTTGCAAATCTCATTTTTATCTGAGATTTCTTATTCGTACGTATTTGCTGGGGTTATTGATATCATCCATGTCCATGTTTTATAAAATTGTATTCATGTATGTTAAAATTCCTTTTTACCCATTCTGAATTTTATTACATGGTATGGAAATAATCTTTCTTTTATTTACCCTACAATGTACTTTTTGACTTTTCTGACAAAAGTACGAGATGAATGTTTTTTAACGTATACGACATGAAAGGATTTTTAAGGTTTTATAAAGTCTTATTTTAATGAATCTTCCTCCAAAATATTTCATGACTATTTTCAAAAAAATCTCTTTATTTTAAAATTTCATGACGTTTTGTGAAAAGAAATTGATTTTGAAGAAGAAAGGATATTTTCCTCAAGAATTCATTTCAAGTGTTTTATCAAAACCATTCTTCCATCTAAGATGACATTATTTTATATGTGTATGTTTCAAGTATAATGTCCCTATGATTTACATGGTTTCACTTTTCTTATGTTGATATATCCATTTGTTTTATATGGATTAAGTGATGATGGGATGATGTTTATGAAAACCTTTTTATTATTCGGGTTATGATGAATGTTTCATGCTTATTTTGTGGCACAAGTAAGAATGATTTCATTATGAGATGGGTGGGACCTATATCTCCCTCCAATGCATTGGGTAAAGATTTATATCTCATGAGATAGACATGGCTGGAACGACAAGTTAAACCGGTTCAGTAATACAGGACTGGAACGAGGAGTGAACTCGATTCAGAAAGGGACTTTGTCCACTAAGATGGTCTTGGTAGTAATGCCTTGGCTACTATGGAAATCATATCATGTGGTTAATGGTTTCCACAATTACATGTTTTATTCCCATGATTTTTTATCATGATTTATGTTCCCTTATGATATATGCCTTACGTACTTCCAAGATTCGTGTCATTGCTCAAGATTTTGATGTTTAGATTTTATGTTCATGTTTTTGCATTAAAATGTTTATGGATTGTTTTATGTTCTATATGTTTACCCTTACTGGGCATTTTAGCTCATCCCTTTTATTTTTTCTTTTCCCTAGGATATAAATAAAGGTTTTAGGTAGTAAAAAAGGGGATGATCATTATTGCGATATGTTGATGATCTTTCACCATGATTAGAAGATTTTATTCCGAGTTTCCAAAGACACTAAACTATTACGATCTATGTGTGTCTATTTTTGTTATATATTAAGTATTCCGCAAATGTAATGTATTGTCCATGTACGTCAAACTTCTGGTCACTACACTTTTTGCCTCAATATTTCCCATAGGTGTTTTTACCACAAGTTCAGGAGTCATTTCTTGAGATGGTATTCCCATTTTACTAGAAAATGTTTACAAAGATGAAAGAATGTGTAGACCCCAAATCAAACAACACACTGGAATAATCTAAAAAAACAAACAAAGTACCTGATACAACTTCTTTTGATGGTCCGACATCTGCTGAAGTAGTTGCAAAGGATTTCACCACACCTTTCTGCTTGTAGTCTAACTTCTTCCTATCACTCGAGCTCTTTGTCGGACACTCATTTGTATAGTGACCCATCTCATTTCACTTAAAACATTTCACTACCTGTAAATATAATTTAGTCTTACCATTAACCTGATTTTTTTCAGTGCAATCACGAGCCTTATGTCCCATATTACCGCATCGGTATCACTTTCCATAATTCAAGAGACATTCCCTAGCATGCCTTTTACCACATTTGTCACAAAATGGAAACTAATTTTTCTTACCGTCATACCTTTTTGAAGAATTCTTTCCTTTCTCCTGTCACCTCGGTCTCTTCTTTTGCTGGTTGTTATAGAAAACTTGATCATCGACAAACTCCATTTCCACCTTATCAGCACATAGAACAAGCTTTTCATTACTCTTGAACTCGCAAGAAGCTAAATCCCGTAGATATTTTGGATTTAATCCTGAGTAAAAATGATTGATTTTACTATGAAGGTCTCGGATAAAATTTGGAGCATACCTTGCCAATCGAGTGAACCTTTCTTCTTAGGCAGCCACTGAGTCGTCCTCTTGCCTCAATTCCAGGAATTATTTTTCCATCCCAAGTCAAACAGACTTAGGAAAATACATCTCGAGAAACAAACCTTTGAATTCATCACAGTCGAGAGCATCAATATCATCAGCATCCCTGATATTTTTAACCACCAACCACCACTGATCTGCATCACCCTCCAAACAGTAAATAGAAAGACTAACCTTTTGATTGTCTGAACACCCCATGACATTGAAAATCATCTCCAGTTCTTTAATCCACCCTTCAGCTAGCACATGGTCAGATGTTCCTCTGAATGATGGGGGATGTTGCCTCATGAAAGGTTCCACCACTGACATGTTCGTGTGCGATTGATCTGGATGATCTCGTGCATGGATACCACCACCATTTATCGCTTGAGTCAACTGCGCCATTACTACAACAAACTATTCAGTTCCAATTCCGACCGTCTCAGGATGCTGATTCAGAAGGTCATTTCCTTCTATATGCCTTCCTAGAACTGCTTCCCTGTTTCCTCTGCGGAAAAACGTTCTGAACAAACATGTCTTAGATGAAGCAACAAGGTAATCTTCAAATGCTATATCATTTCAATTTTACCATAACAAAAAAATATTTTTGGATAATCATCTAATATAATTATAACTCTTAAAGTTATCTAAATCGACCTCTAATAACAACTATATGGCCCCAGCCTTAAACATTACTTAATATTGAGTTACTTCAAGAATACACGTTGAGGATCTTTTCAGGTTTAGAGTTTTATAGAATTAGATCATAAAACATGCATTACATTCAACATATAAACAAAGTGGTTACATAAAAGTTATTACTCATTTTTTCAATCGATGGAGACATATTTAAAATAAAACATGGATTCATTCTTGACACTTACTTGACACTACCATCACATCATGTATCTTTCCCTTGACCTGTGAAAAACATTTCAAAAATAGGGGATGTGTATAAAAATATTAGTAAGAGATATAAATGTACAAAATGAAAACATTAGTCCATGTATGAAATCATACTTTACTCAAAAAACAAAATCAATTTAACATACCTCATAAAATCATGAATAAATCATAGAAATCATAAGACATAATGGTAACATGAGGCATTCATAACATTCTTGCGTAGGGAGTAACACTCATGGTTACGTTTTGAATACCCATCATAGTATATTCCCTAAATCTCTTCAGAGAAACCTTATTTTTTAACTCCTTCACGTTACCAAATTCGTTGGAGAGCTATATCGGGCTCACCCGCCCTTAGTTTATCACAGAACCACCCGTATTCAAAACAATGCCCATGTACCATAACATAATCATATCACATAGAACATGCATAAAGGAAACATAACATTTCCCCATTTCAATCACAAGATATCAATACAACACATTGATATAATAAAACATTATGAAATCGATTTTCAAAACCAAAATATATGAGAATTAAAACACGGTATTTATTTTTTCATTAAAAAAATGGTTATGGATTGTAGAGGAAGCCGAAGCGCAAATAATGGTCACGGCGGCGGAGAAGTCATTTTCACCGCATACGTACAACAAAAACTGCCCCTTTTGTCGTTTAGTAAACGCTTCGTATAAAACAATTCCTTTTGAATTAATGTAATATTCAAATGGGTTTATATAACGTATAAATGAATGTTGTGTATAAAACAAAATATGCCTCAACGAAAGGAGATTGAGACGAAGGCCCTTACCTCGGGTCCGACTTGACTCGATCGTTCTTTAACCTCCTGAATAATAAACTTGAGTTAATTTACACTTTATTGAGAACCTTTTTCAAGTTCATTCTTCCTTTTATATCACTTATTACCATGTCATGAACACTATGTAATTATTTAAGTTAATAATGGTTGTTTTGTGGATCATTGGTACATGAGTCAAAAGTAAATTCTTTATAATTACAAGTTGTTCATGTGGTAAAATATCCATTATATCCAGAATTATATTCATGATGTAGATTTCATATATATCATATATATATAGTATATGCATGCATTTATAATATTACGTAACATTTAGAGGTATGAAATGAAATGCACCGTTCATGGAGACCATAAGCCGTACGTACGCATGAACACTACTTTCATTTCTATTTCGCATTTAATGGAATGAAATCATAATGACATAAAGATATATTATAAATCTAGTATAATATCAAAGATAATATCATTAACTCTATCCTTTATACATCCCACATATGTCATTAACGAATCAAATCACTTTGAGGGGGCGGTAGTCCGCACTTCCAAAAATGATGACATCACGTTTACCCATAATGGAAACCATAAAGCTATGACATAAATGAAAAATAAATAATCTTAAAGAAAAAAAATATTATATATCATATATAAATATAGTGACATCTTAATGTACACCTTTGAAGGTGTTAGATGATTATTGAACAATCATCGCTCCGTGAGGCAGAAATTCGCCACCCACGAAAACATTATTCTCATTAACCATTAGATGTAGGTGTGTGTAAGTGTAGCTCGAATAATTAATATAAAAACATCCTAATATATGGAAGATACTGGTGTTATTACAAAAGAAATGAATAAAAAGAGTTTAAGGGGTTGGAGAAGAAAAATAAAACAAAACATCATTAGAGAAGACTTTACCTTTGAATCAGGTAACTATCTTTGGTTTGAACCAAAATGGTTTCTTGAAGAGTTTCCTGCCTAAGGAAAGGCTTCTAGAATTAGGAGAGGGATGTGGGGAGGAAAAATGAGCAGAGATTGGATGAGACAAAGGCTTGAGAGGTGTGGGTAAGGAGGTAGAGTTGGGGGCCTTTTATAAGAGGAGAGGAGGGGAACTCTTCGAATGGTATAAAATGTCACTTTATTTTCAAATGAGTTTCATATTATAATGGTCCCATATTGATGTTTTTCGAGGATAAGGCGATAAGGGTTTGATATATACTCATACAATAGGTCTTTGAAAAGTTTATGTCTTGGATCTTACATTATCTTTTCATTTTATTTAAATCATTCATTAATGAGGTAATCACGGCAACATCATGATGTCATAAATAATTTAATTTATTTAATGTCTAAAAATTATAAAAAAATAATATGATGTATGAATTATTTATAGATTTCCAATTAATATTTATAGTCCAATAGATCATTTATTTAGACAAAATTTAAAAAAATTACTCAGGTGATGCATTCTTTGTTATATTTAACTTTCATTATAAATAAAAAGATAAAAAGTCATTATCACACAAATGTGATTCCATGGGGTCCCCAAGTTTGGCACAAAGCATACCATGGTCGTACATGACACAACTAGTAGCATTAGGACACATGTTGTGGTCATTTTTTATTATTATGATATTATTTTATTATCCTTTACTACCCGATTACTAATTAATCATGATAATTAAAGATAATTACTGTCGTTGCTATTTATAATGTCCAAAAACAAAAGAGTCTTGATTAAATAATTTGAACATTATGATTAAAAATATGTAATTTATTTTACCAAATTACAATCACATAAATTGAAATAATTAATTTAAAAATAATTCTCGTTGTCAAAACAAATATCTGGTTTTTTAGAAATAATATCAATGACATGTTTTTCACTTGTTTATGCCCAATTCCGAATTGAAATTTACCACAATGAACACCATGGTATTAAATGGTAAAAATATATTATATTTGCACATTAAAACGAATTAAAAATATAATCTAACCATATAATTAAATTAGATGAAAATGCACCTTTGATGTAAAATGCAGTATTTTTCACCTTTCATTAAAAAATGAACTTTGTCAGCAAAATACAAAAAAATTATCCAATGTAACTTTCAATGTCCCAATAATACAGAATATGTTTATTTTAAAAAATAGATATTATAAAATTGTCAAAATACTGATTTAGAAATGGTTTTCCATCAAAAGGCAGCAAAAAAAGCTTTTAAAAATATTATTGTATTCCATGATTAAGATTAGATTTATTCTCATTTTAAGCCTCTAAAACACTATATAAATCATGGATAGAAATAGATAAGAATATCTATTATTAATTAATTACTTGGGATGTTACAGTCAATTTATGGTTGATACAATAAATTATTATACGTTCAAAAAAGTATGGTTCATACCATACATCATATGTCATTCCATAGAGTATGGTTCATACCATATGTTACTGTTCATTATGACGTTATTTTTCATTCCTTGTATTTTTTAATTGATGTTTTTCATATACATTGATTATTTTTAAATATTTTTCTTCTAGAAAAATTATTATTAAATATATGTATTATAATCGATGGTTTTTTTTCAAATATTTAAAGAGTAATATTAGTAAAAAGTCAGCATATTTTTTCCACTAATTTAGTTGTTTCAAAATTGTGGGAATTTATATTTTTTGAATTTACATAGGGATTCTACAGTTAGTTTTCTAGAACTGTTCCTTCTAAATTTTAAAAATATTTAATGGATTTAAATCATTGTTTTATATCATTCAATGCTTCTGTATTTCTATAATTATTTTTGGAAGACATATTCAAATTAATTTAAATTCATTTTAAGATTTATTCTAGATGAAATAAGAGGCAATGGTGCTGAAATTTCTATGGGGATATTTGTGACATCCCTGGACACAATTTATTTTTAATATTCTAAGCAAGCGGATCTACTCTAACTACTGACTATTTTATCTATATATAACATTTCTTCTTGCAGGATGTCAAAAAACGTATATAGAATGATATAAAGTTTACGTTATTCATTTACATTTTCTATAGTCTGTTTTTTTTAAAAAGTGAATGGGTTGTGAACATTGAATACACTGTGTAATCTTCAACATCCTATAACACTCTCTTTCATCACCAGTATTATCTTTGATGTGATGAATCTTTTTTTCCTGGACTATAATTTACATAACGAGATGTCCTGATCAAATCCTCCCTTTCCAATACATATGATGTAACTGTTTATCAGCATTTTTTTGGATCTGAGTATGTAACACTTTTCCCATCTCTCACACATACTATTTTTTGGTTTAATATTTTAAACACAAAATCATTATTTGTTATTCTATTTATTAGGTTGGGAATTATGTATTTTTAAGACAGGATCTAATGGTTGTGACTCCCTTTACATAATGTGAAGAATGTTCGCGTTGTGGATCCATTTGACTAATGTAAGGATGTAACAGTTGTGACTCCCCAATGAAAAGTTTGTTTCAGGGATATACCTCCACTAGAAAATGATTTCGTAAATGTTTTATGATTCCCCCCAAAAAAACTTTTTTGGTCCACATGCACCTCTCGTCGAGTAGAGAGTTCCACGAGTAGTAGTAGGCCCACATCATACCAAACCATAACAAAACAAATCCTTGAGTTATTTATTATTTCAACTACTAATTAGGAATTATAATTAACATTGACATTTAATTTCAACAATCAACAATTTTGATTAAATATTTAATAAATTTTATTTAATCCCATCTAGATCATATGCCATTACCCAATCCAAACTACCTAACGAAAACTTATATCATTATATTAGATTATTAGAAAACCATTTTAAATATATTTAATAGATTATTCCATTAGAAAATACATTATAATCTTATAGAAGTAGATAATATTGTTAATTAAGATGTTAAAAATGATCATGGATTTTGAAGAGGCTTGTTATTGTATGTATAATATACAATGATTTTAGAATATATTTCTCTTTAATAAGTATATTAATTTTATAACATGTTAATAATGAAACACATAAAATATATGTATTTTTTATTAAATATGACACTATGTACATTATAATTCACAGAAGAGAAAAATAATTACGAGAAGTATTTCTAAAAGCCATAAGAAATACTATTGATCCAAAAAAACTATTTAGAAATATATGATTTATGATTGTTGTTTTTATCATATGTGTTGTTATAAAATATTAATACTATGTATTAAAATTATGATACAATATTTATTTCATCTATTGAAAATGAATTCACTAGTAATCAATTTTATAAAATGGAAAAAATAAAATAATTTGAAGACAAAAAGATGTGTTTAAAGAAAAACATATTTAATGAATTAAATTTTTTTTTACTAAAAAAATTTGAGGAATCACAATTGGTGAATAGTTATAATCATAATTACAGATAATATGTTAAATAATATTTTTTAAAATTCCTTCAATAGTTGTTACATGGAATGAATAAATAATAAATTTATATTTACCAATAAAATGCATGTTTCTAAAAATGAAATTCGATTAATTTTTAATAATTAATTTATAAATATTTTATGATAAACATAGAATTTTGTTGTGGTAAAAATTTATCATATTTTGTATCAGGTGTATAATATTTTTTAATTTTTTCAATCACATTTTTTGCAATAGTGAATAGTAACCATTGTAATTTTTTATCACCACAGCAATGGTCAACTGTATTAACAGGGTGTGGTGATCTAAATATAATGGTATTGTAAAAAATATATCTGAAAAATATATAAATGTGATTTGATATTTTTTTACCCCACATATATACTTCAATTGAATTTGGTTTTCATTGGTTTTACTTTCACATAAATTTGAATTTTTTATGTTTTAAGGTTTTATATACTGAATTGTTTTCCACCCACATGAAAAATAAAAAGAAACCACCTATATTTAATTATCAAAACGTTGTTATATATGGATACAATTCATTACCTTCCAAAATATCTTATTAACTTTGAAACCTATATATTAATACAATTGGTCTTCCTAGAATACCTTATTTAAAGGTGTAGGGTCTATGTCAATGGAGGTTTATTAAATAATGGTTGATTATCATTACTCGTATATTAAGGATTTAATTCATCCATAACTTTATAAGAATATTCCATAGTAATAAAAAAATTATTATATCGATATCATTGATCTACATAAATATATTTATGTTAATGGTATATCTATTTTCTACATCCATTCAATCCTATAAAAAATATAATTTTTTTCGTGTGCATGTGTGTAGTCCAACCACCATGAAGTGATTCTATAATTTCACATGAAAACCATAAATAGAAGATAGTATAGATATATTTAATAAATATATATGATACTACTATGATAATGGAAGGATAAATTATTTATCAACTGTAGTTATTTCATTTACATTTTGGAAAATTAAATCATTACTCATGGGTACATAGAGACAACCTCGATGAAGTGTTGTAATATATTTTTAATTACCACGATATATGAATATTTATAAAGTCATGTATCGTGAATAAATTTTATTCTTGTATAATTATTATGATATCAATGATAATTAATCCATGAACTAGTATCATGGACTAGAATATTTGTACATGAACATGAATGGTAAAAGAATCGTTAACATAAATTTTATGATACTAATAAAAATTGATTATAATCGAGTAAATGGATGTTATGATGAAATCATAAATTCTCATAATTGTGACGATAATGTGAGTATAAATATATTTTGAATATAATTTTTTGTAAAATAACTTATTAGCGCTAGAAATGATATCACGACATGATATAAGCGTTTATGTGGTAATCTCTTTTTTTGAAAGGATTGTATGTATTTAGATATTTTTTTGGGAAAATATTTTATATTTAACTCCTAAAACAATTAAATTTAATTATTCCATAATTATTATTGAGTTTTTCATGTATTATTTTAATCTCAACACTTTGGTACTTAAACCAATTTAGTTTTGTTAAGAAAGTCAATCTTATTTCATCTTCATATGGTGAACATTTTCTTCCACATCGATATTATTTAAAATCAATTGCGAGAACATTTCTCCTATGATCCAATTATTATCTAAATTTATTTACCACCACATTTTAATTCTTTTTTATAGATTAAAAATTATTTTTACAAACTTTTTTTTTAAATTTTCTATTTATGAAGACTTACACAATCTAGGAAAGTAATATTTATTTATTGATTTAAATGTAAATGAATTTACCACCATCATTCCAATTCAATTATTTAGAATTAATTCATTACAACATGTATATGATTAAGGAAAATAATATTCTCAATTTTTTTTAATTAAACTTTAATCAAATGATAATGAGGTTTTTCTAATATTTTTAAAGAACTATTTTTTTATCTTATAAATATATGTTTCTTATTTGATAAAAACCATTTATTTTTTTCTTTTGATTACTATATATTTTATTAAATAATAACATCCATGATATTAATATTGATGGGTTATGATATTGTGATTTCGAAATTGATATAAAAATTATTTTCATTACATAGATTCATCTATAAAAAATTGATAAATGCTTTTATGGTACTAGGACACACATATGTAATAGTATAATTAATTTTATTTTTAATAAATTAAATCCCTCCAGTGAAATGAGTAATTATTGATATCTCTTGAGCTAATATAAATTAGATTGCGAGTAAAACCATTATAGTGTTGAAATGAATTTAGGAGTGAGCGTAATATATTATGTAACTTCTTCCACTATGTGATGATCCTCTTGCAAATTACCCTTCACAAAAAATAGGTTTATATTGTAATAATTATGAAACAATTTTAATGATATGTTTTTATAATAATTATATAAAATCATGGATCATGATTAATTTATGATGATTCCACATTTTTACGACCAATATATTTTGAAATGATAAATTTTTAATCTATGATTACAAATTTGTGATATATGTTTGATTGTGTATGATCATAATATGTTACTATCTTGATAAAATACACTAATTATCATTATATTCTATTATAAGGACATTGATCTTTATCTCCCATTAATACATTTACATATAATATAAGATATCCTTCTCAATGTTTCAATTTTATCCTTATTATGAAGACATGTATAATGGTATAAAGGTTTATGAAGGTTTATATGATAGAATATTTTTTGGGATATGTTAAATATATTACCTGAAATAATTTCATTATGTATCGAGTCTATAATTACAAAAATCAATTATAGTTCTATGCTGTGAATTATTGATTAATATATTATATTTTTATCTAAATTGTTGAAATATGAATTTTTTATACATCCTTATTAGCTTGTATCTATGTAGGTCTTAGTTGTGTTTGGATAATATGTTATGAATAATATGATATTTTTTACTATTAAATTATTTTACTCATGAATATATTAATAAAAAAGTATCTGTAAGGAAATTTTTTGATGTTAAGCTCATGAAACTCTATCAACACATTAATCATGTATGATATCCAAATAAAAAAAGTATATACAAAATCACCATTGATTCTTTTATAATAAAAAAAACATTCAGTGGGTCTATAATAAAATAATGTAAAAACACATTAATAATTATGGAATGAAAATTTTCATTATTAAATGATCGAAAAATATAATTATATTATCATTATTTATTCTTTGTAATTTAAAAATAATATACAGTTGAATATTAAAAAGAATATGTGGAAGGATTGTGATTTTTTCCATTCTAATGGAACCAGTTTAAGAGCACATTTTTCAAGAAGAACATAACCTAAATGATTTGAATAAAAATGGAATAAGAATTCCATTAGATACAGATGAACTATGATGAATCTATTGTTAATACTTGAGGGGTATGATTTAGGTTTTTTCATAAACCATCAAAGAAAAATTTATTGGTTCATAAGTTGAATCAACCAACTATAAAAATAGCCAACCATATGTGATGTTAATATTTATGAAGAAATTATATACTTTTCTACCATGTTAGAAAAGGATATTGGATATTCAAATAATTTTCACCATTCTCATTAGATGAAAATGAAGTATATTTGATAAAATATTCATAATAATAGACAAGCGGGAAATGATATGATTTCACCTTTTATGAGAAGTTTGTAACTAATCATTGGTACATTGAATCCAGTGGACAAATAAATGTTTATTTTTGTGAAAATAAGTACGTTAGGGTTATTAATAATGAAGAGGTATAAAGAGGAAACAAATGAATTTAAGTGATGTGACCTCATATAAATTAAAAAATCCATAATATAATTTTACAACTACCTGGTTTAATAGAATAATGATAACAAATTCATACGTTTAAAGGAGAACAATAAAAAATTTCTTTCAAAATCCACATAATCCAATAGGAAATGGGAAGGCTCACGGGATAATAACATCTGAAGTAAAATAAAAAAAATGTTGTAAAAAAGTAAAATTTTCATCATCTCTCGAAATAATAAAAATATATTTTATTCTTGTTATACACACTCTATTATGTCAGGGAAAAATTACACGTGAGTCACATAACTATCTCAAAAATTAAATGATGTAATGATTTGATGACTGAATCTCATGTCCATACATCCTCTTTGATAGTTGATTTCTCATTTGTTTTACATTGAAATTTACTAATCCATTATATTGTTGTATCTGATGTGATTTGGTGCATTTAATAACATATATTATCTGCAAACAATAAAAATTAGTGAAGAATACAAGTCACAAATCATATTCCTAATAAAATACATTAATATTAGTTCATGGATGAATATAAAAATCCATTGGAAATTACTTACACTATATGTGTCTTATTACTTTTGAATTATGGGTATTTTTCAAAATTGTTTCACTATGAATAAAATGACTTTTGTGACGAGTTATTTGCGACTAGAATAGATCCCGTCATAAAAAGTATTTCGAAATGATTATTTGCAATGGGGACATTACCTCTTCACATATATGTAGTTATTTGCGATAAGAAATGGGGTCCCATCACAAATGGTTTGGTGTAGTATGAACACAAAATCGTGGAAAGGGAATTTGCGATGGGGGCCTCCCCGTCGCAAAAACCAGGTGGCAGTAAGTACTATTTGAAATGGGGAGGCACCCTCCGTCACAAATACTCGGCGATGGTATATACTATTTTCAACAATATCATCCCCCGTCAGAAATACCCAGTAGTAGTAAATACTATTTACGATGGGATTTACACTCGTCGCAAATAGTGTGTCGGTAAGTTACTATTTGTGACGGGTCCCATCGCAAATATATTTTTTAATGACGAAAATAATTAAAGAGACCAAAGGTATTTATGGCAGGAGGACAATAAAAAGTAATCAAACGTATATATATACCAGCATTCATTTTTGTTCATCCTCTCTATTCCTACTTCTCTCTCTATATAAACTCTAATTTTAGTGTTAAAATTTCTCTGAGTTAAATTTTTTTACAAACAGATTTTAAAGTCATATACATATATAAGAGATCATGTTCAACGGTATTTATGTTATATTTAATTTAATATTAATATAAGGTGTTTATATTGATTAAAAATATTGTTATATAGTTGTAATTGATTTAGATTTATATTGTTTTGTTATCAGTATTTATTTGTAGTAATAAATGGAAATTATTAGTGCTTATCAATAAAAATTAGTGGTAATTAGGCATTATTATTGAAAATTTGTAATGAATATAAATAATTAGCTGTAATTAGTCATTTATGGCGGTACCTAATTGTAATTATTAGTAATTAACACAAATTTGTATTAATTAGTAGTAATTAGTCATAATTAAGAATAAATAGTAATAATTAGTTAAGAATAGTCTTAAATACTTATAATTAGTAATAATTACTAGTATTTAGTTTTAATTTATAATAAATTGTAATAAATATAAATACATAGTAATAATTAAGATTAATTACAAATAATTTGAAATAATTAATAATAATTGAAAACATTTAGAAATAATTAGAAAAAATTAGTTATAATTAGAAATAATTACCAACAAATATCAATAATTTGTGGTAATTTTTAGTAATTATGAATAAATGTTAATAATTAATAATAATTTGTTACAATTAATATATATTTCTAATAATTAATTATAAATAGTAATAATTACTAATAAATAGTATTAAATATTAATAAATAGTAATAATTATTAATAATTAGTTATAATTACTAATAATTAGTAATAATTACTAATAATTATTTAAAAATTGTTAAAAATTGTAAAAAAATAGTAACAAAAACTAAAAATTATTTACAAATACTAATAATTATTAAAAAATAATAATAGTTGATAAAAAATAAAAATAATCACTACAAAATATTTATAATGAGTAATAAATACTAATAATTAGAAATAAATATAAATAATTATTTATAAATACTTATAATTATTAGTAAATACTAATAATTTGTTATAGTTACTTATAATTTGTAATAATTATGAATAATTAGTTATAATTAGTAATAACAAGTAATAAGTAGTAATAATTAGTAATAAAAACAAATATATAGTAATACATACTAATAAAATTTAATAAATAGAAAAAATAGTAATAATTTGTAACAAATACTAATAATTAGTAATAAATATTAACAATTTGTAATAAATACAAATAATTAGTATTAAATACATATAATTAGTAAAAATTAGTAAAATTTAGTAAAATTTGTTAATATTTATTAATATTTAGTAATAATATGTATTACATATTAAAAAATACTAACAAAAGGTAATAATTAGTAATAAATAATAATAATTGGAAATAATTACTAATAATTAGCAATAATTATTAATAATTAGTAATAAATTGTAAAAAATAGTAATAGGTAGAGATAATTCGAATAAATGTTATGAAAGTAGCACAATTCTTCAGTAGATTGTTGGCACTCATTTTTCGTAATGACTCTTCTCCTTTCAACTATCACTGACTAAAAAAATTATGAGAAATTGTCCTCTACATATGCATATCCAATCTCATGAATACAAGATTGGATTTTCATTCGTAAGACCATATTTTCCAGATTATGTTTTCAAGCGGTGATAGTTGAAAGAATATAATTCATCAATTATATGGGGATTGTTTTTTCAACAACCCTTTAATTGCATCTTTCTCACAATGAAATCATAATAATGAATCAAGTTGTCAATGCACTTATTCATTATTGTATGCATGGGAATGGATCTGGGTACCTCTGAGCAGATTTTTCATTTTGATTAATATGTGAGAATATTGCAAGTAAATGAACTGTAGAATAAAAGGGAAGCCGCCAATCCACTAGAAATTCTATCACCCGTAATTAGTGGCAATTATTATGACGTAGTTGTAATTATTTATCTTCATTTTTTTTGGATATTTTTTCCTATATCAAATTATTCAAATCCATTAATTATTTTATTTTTTTCAACAAAAATAGAACAAGGAAGCTGGAAATATTCATTATTAGATGATCGTTCTTGGATAAATCAGCACAAAAATCCAAACTATTCTAGTTAAATTCCTATATATATTGTGGGTGTTTATTCATTATTATAATTTGCATCATCAAAACCTGAAATTGTTTAAAAAGGAATAATTAAGTTTCCATGAAAAAAAATGTTCTTTTAGAGCATTTGACACATTTAATAACGTTGGGTGACATTTATTGTGTTATGGTTTTCACCCAGATTATGTTTTTTATATAAACAAGCTGAATGCCCATTCATAAAATATGCTAATAATTTGATTCCAGAACCATCGTAGTTTTATAATGTTTTACATTATGCGGTAGGTCCATTTGTTCAACTAGTAATACTCACGATGATATTGATTTATCTACAGAGTTGGCAGCATCTGAATTTTTTTTAATTTTTTTAGTCTACTGAGGACAAATTATATCCTAGTTGAAAGATGAAAAATATAGAAGTTGTTTCAAAATTTATGGCTATTAAATCAGATAATGGAATTCCAAAAAACTATTTTAATTAGATATTTTCTTTGGCTAAAACACTTTTACCTAAAGGAAAAGTGTTAATTTCAAATTAATACGAGAGAAAGTGGATTGTTCATAATCTCGGCCTTAGTTTTTATAAAATTCTTTCTTGTTGAAATGATTTCAAAATATATTTTTGAGAAAATGTGTCATTGGATAGTTTTCCCACCTGTGGGAAATCATGGTATTAAAAATCATTACAAAGAATGTATAGATCAATTCCTATAAAGAAGTTGAAATATTTTCTTCTCACACCAAGGTTGCAGTATTTATTTATATCTCAGAACACAGTGACAATGATGTCATTGCACAAAACCAAGATTTTTACAAGTAAAAGCTTGAATCACCCTTCTGAAGGGGATTCATTGAATAATTTTCACCAAGTGCATCCGTATTTCATTTCAGAATCATAGAACATGCGATTAGGTCTTTCTAATAATATTTTATATCTTTCTGGTTCTTATGGTAGTTAGTTTTCATGATTGATTGTCTTTACAACTCTATACAATATACCTCCATGAATTTTGATGAAGGATCTTTATATATTTATTTCATTATTAATCCTATGTCATCCGAAAAATAATAATGATATTAATTTGGAACCATTGATTAATTAGTTAAATTCATTATGGAGTAATGGTGTTATTACATATGATGTTGGTGAAAAACAAAATTTCCTACTAAAAGCAGTATTGATGTGGACAAATAGTGATATCTCAACATATGACATGTTATTTGGATAGAGTACACATGGTCTAAAATATTATCAATATTGTTTGGGAGATAAAAATGCATTTCTGATCATAAATGGAAAAAGCCCATTTTATTTGACCTCCACCATATATTTCTTCCAACTTATTATCTTTATCAGAGGAACAAATATCTTTTCAGAAAAAGAACAATTGATAGGGATGGAAGTATAAAAATGATCCTAGGTACAGTGTTAAAATAATTTTTATTATTTACCTCCCATCACATTTGGCCAACAATAAACCAATTTAAATTTCATTTCATTGGGAAAGAACACAATTGGATAAAATGAATCATTTTTGGGATCTACCATGTTGGTCTGATTTGTTGGTCCTCCTCATGTTGGATTTCCGGCCTATTGAATGTACTTTTTTGATAATTTATATCATATAGTTTTGGATACACCAAGTAAAACCAAAGATAATGTATTGTGCACAGTTATCTCTTGCCCAAATCAATATGTGATAGGAAATTTAACTATTTGAAAAGATAAGATCACAGGTGATAAGTAAAGAAAAACAGTGTATAAAATATAAAATGAGTGTTTCTTATTAATTTTTAGTGGATTACTAATTTTAGTATTCCAGATGGCTATGATTTCAATTTGGGAATATGTGTTAGGAATATTCATATTACCAAATTAAAAAGTCATGATTGTCATGTTGTAAATGATGGATATAATCTGATCAGTTTAAGAGGTTTCATGAATTCTATGAATTGTTTTTTGATAACAGAAATATTATATTTTTTCGAAGATAGTGTTTCTGTGACAACAGACTATGATACACTATGAAAATCAGAAGAAGATGACATAATAATTATATTTAAACTGGAAATAAATATTTTTCTATCTTTCTTTAACTCAAGGGAACATTTAATATTACATTTTCCACCGAAAGAAAAATTTTTAGGTAATGTTCAGTTTTGATGGATTTTCCCATTTGAGAGATGCTTACAGAAATTGAAGAAAAATATATGTAACAGTGCTTCAGTTAATGTTCAATTTCTGCTTCATAGTTCCAAGAGGAAATTTTTTTTTCTACATTCATTGTCTTGAATTTGAATATCTCTCAAAACAATACCACAAGGGATAGAATGAAGGGAATTTTGATGATGAAATGAGGAATCAATTATAATTTTTAATCATCTGTAACTCGTCTTCAGTAGAGTTCATGAACAATGGATTTCAGATGATGAACATCACATAGCTCATACATATGTTCCGGTCAACTATGTTAAAATGACATCATTTGAACTTTGAGGGCTTTTATCACTTATGTTATAATTTATGTTACGGTATGTATCTAATTTTATTTATAGGTTATAGGACATTCATATTAGGATACTGCTTGCAAAAATTACAATAGCTGATCTTGAACAACACTGAAAAAATTCAATGGTTTCAAAAACTGGTAACATAAATTATTGATGGTTTAACATATCCACTCAGTATATTATTTATTATATTAAAAAAAATTAAAAAAATTTAGGATTATCATCATGCTGATAATATTGATTTGTAACTGTGTATATTGAGTAAACCAGCATCCAAAATGTTTAAATCTTATAATTCATATGTGGTGAATGGTTACCAATTACATACATGTTCATATGAGAAATAAAAAAACAATGAACAATGGATTTTTCCTGATATGATCAGATCATAAAGAAACTCAATTTGACTATTACATCTCACTAGATGAAATTATTGAATTGTGTTAACTAGGAAAAAACTTTATAATGATGTTTAAATGTTGGTGGTAGGGTATTGATAGAGTATCACATGTCCATTCAACTTAGGGAATCATTGATATTAAATATAAAATTCTTCTTTGAGTAAATGGATAATTTTTACTATCTCAATTGTAATATCAAATTTATTAATCAAAATATTATGCTACTTCAAAAGACCAGAGTGATTTTGAAGAATAATTAGAAAAAAAATTGGAAATTTTTTTTACCTAAAGTGAATGTGGTTTCACTAAAGTGTAAGGAATTGAAATTTTTCAAGTGACTAATAAAAATCTATCTTTTTCATAAAGAGGGTTTAATATCAATGATGGAACCCCCAAAATCAAGGGCCAATGCTAACAATGGTGTTAAGGATGTTACAAATGAATTTGATATGATAAGAGATGATGAAACTGAAACTCATATGGATATTGATGATTCCATAGATGATATAAAGACATTGGTATCGTCAGATACGAAGATGATGATAAGGGTGATCATTGACACTATTAAATACATGTTATAATCATAACTAATATATATCAATATATAATATTTATTTTCAACTATTTTATTACAACAATATTTATTTGTTTCAGATGGATGATGATCTAATTTATTAATTTCATGAGTATGAGTTACCTTTGGGTGGGGAAGATTTGGGATCATCTGACCCTCATCCTACTCGCAGTTTAGCGGGTATGTAGAGGGGGTGTGGTCTTGTGTGACTGATGATTTTTGAAACTATTCTAAAGAGATTTCCATTTATTGGCTTCGATTGATACATGCAAAGTTATTGTAACCTGGGTATTTTAGGTACCTTTTATAAATTGATTTATATAATAATTTATTGATTATTGGTTATTTTTTCATAGTTTTGGGCATATTTCTATTGGAAATGGGAGAACCAATATTTCCCAATTATTTTTCGTAGCAATAGATCACATGGGAACAAATTTCTCATTGATGTTCAGCTTCTTATGTTCTAGCATTGGCTGGTACATAAATGAATAATATATATTTTTAAATTTATCTTACTAATAACATGATATTATAAATTTCTTGTAGGGTTTATGGTATCCCATTGATGATATCATGAATGACGCTATATAGGTGGCATGGGAGGTGTCTACGTATGGGTATTTTCATTATTGTTTTTCACAATTTAAGAAGGAGGGCTATGAAGAACGCAGGAGTGGTAGTTTTTTATGATTCTTGTAGATCCCACCAACCAGAGTACATTTCATCTCACATTAGGGATGGATTATGTTCACATGGTTTGGGTGGTGGATTTCTTAAGATATCCACATTGGGAAGACATAACTGGGGGAGACAAGAGGTGGCACATCAAACAGGTAGTTGTACACTCAGTACGCATAGAGAGCATCTGGTAGGTACTTTTTTAAAATATTTTATATAACCTTAATTATAAGAAGATTATTTTATAATAATATTGGTAGTAGAGTAGCCCAATATTACAAATTATGAAGTTTATCAGAGGATGTACAATGATCTAGCCACCTGAGAGATTTAAGGTGATCACCTGCGTTGGATTGTGGTCAGTATTATTTCATTTTCTTATTGAAATATAATTGAATATTATATTTTCAGTATTTTAATTTACAATTTGATCTAAAGGAGTTGTATAAGGTTGTGAACTTTCAAACATAGGATTAGAGTCATGATGAGATGAATGATAAGACTACAACACACCATTTCGATGAGGCAACATGGATGGAGGTGACCTAGTATGCCTTCGAGAAGGGATGAGTAGTTGGTATCAACTCACTATTGACTCATGGGACATATTTTGGTTATGAAGAAATATCAGAGTCTAGATGGAAAGGAGACCGTGGGGAGGAATAATCTCTTGAATCATGGTATTAGGATCAGTTGTGAGCTCATGGTGATATTATAGAGATGTTGTACAAGGATTATGAGGAGATACATAAGTACCAGCAAAACAATGAGGATGAGTGCTGACGACAGTAGTGGTAGTATGTAGAGATGATTTTTCGATTGTAGTAGTAGCAGAATGAGTAGATGGAGTACATGTTCTATTTGAAACGTAGTTTAGGGATATAGTTTCCTCCATAATCTCCTCCATCTCCTCCACATAACCCAAAATACCACCCCCTAGTGATTTTTTTTATTGTTAAAAACATTTGAATTGTAAGGACCCAGCCCAGTTTCCCGAAGCATGTGCCTTTTTTAATTACATTGGTATATAAATAATGAAAATGTATCCTGTAGGACGAATTAGATTCCAGGATTTTTTTAACAAGATACATATATGTTCAAAATTACATCATGAAAGGAAATAAATAAATAATTTATTCCATTAGAAACATCCATGCCTCCTAGATTTACCCTACAAGTCACTCATCACTAACTTCTTCATATCTGGGGAAAATGAATCATATGAACGTGGTGAGATCAAATGGCTATCAAGGGTAATAAATACATCAAAATATAACATAAACATAAACATTATGCATGTTGAATAAATTAAAACACATTTCTTTACAAATAATAATCTCGAATACTTTATGGCACGTATAGGAGGTGAATAAATAATGCCATAAAAATGAAAATTAGTATTCTAATATTCCAATAACAACATGAAAATTCAGTTACTAAATTAATAATGAGGAAATTACATATACCCAACATTCTAAAACGTTTTTCAAGGCCTCGTCCCAGACATATAATTGTGATTAAGGCCTCGGATAAAACTATATATCAAAAGGGGAATGGCCTCAGCCAATTCCACATCAATTTGCCTCATGAGTCCTACTGATGCATCAAGGGGCTATAGTCGGCCCTTCCAATCACAAAATAAGTCCAAGGAATTCCTAATATGAGAGGGGATAAACATAAATAATATACTTTCATATTGAAACTATCATATGAAATGTAACTAATTGTCCCCTTTCATTAAACATAAAACACTAACCATTTTGTGTAATATAGTGATTATTTTTAGGATAAATCATTCAGAATAAAATTATTAATAAAAAATTCAACAAAATATGTTATATGACATCATAAAAGATAAAATCCAATAATAAATTTGATTCAACAAGAGTGCTAAATCAGATAGAAATACTTTTATAAAATCATTATGCAATTGTTGAGATAAATACTCTTATATTTTCAAAAGAAAAGTTATTTTGGAAATTTTTTTATAAAACCATAAGTAATTTAAAATATTTTTTTCATAATAAATTTAGTTATTTTATAAATACAATAGAGTTCCCTTGAAAATATGTATGAATTTGAGCAATTTCATTGAATCGATGTGTATTTGAAAACAACTGTGAAAGTATGTTTTTAAAGGTGAAAATATCCATAAAGTAAAGATGGTTTATGGAGGGTAAACATGTAGAGAACAATCACACATATTTTATTAGTATTAAATAATAATATACAAGAATATCATTGCGGTAATTAGACAATAAATGCAACTCGGATGAAAATGGATGTTCGAGTGAGAAAACCCTTAATTTATGTCTGAATGTGTTCCCCTTTGAAACAAAAAGTCATGGAATATGAAATGACACTCATTAATAAGTTAATTCAGAACCTATTAGACATGTATTTTGTTTATCATAACTATTTTTAGTTTATTTATGTCCTTTTTTATAAGTTATAATATTGAATTCCATCTTTTCGGAGTGTTTGTTTTCTTGTTTTTCATTATCAATTCACTTGTTTTTAAGTAATGTCGTTAACATGGAATGGTTGTAAATCACCAAAATTGAAATTACATATTATTTATGAATATCCATAAATTTTAATGGCCATTAATATATTTTTGTTACCATGAATGAGGATGAAACATTAGACGACAACCACTTCGATTATTTAGCTGTATTTTGATTATTACGAACTAGTTTGGTCATAAAAATTAATTATATGTACATATATAGGTTCTTGAATATTAATTATGTTGTAATAAATATATTATAGTCTAGTTAAACAATCAAAATCTTCATCCACATTTTGTTATAAATTGGAAACTCAAGGGCGTTGATTTCTATTATAAAATAAAAAGGATAGTGTAATAATGTTGATGATGGATCTTCCATTAACCTGATTTATTTCTATTATAATGATTATAATGAATTTATCATAGTATGTTGGACATAATATATTAGAATATGATAAAAAATATAAATTTAAATGAAACTAAATGAAAAAAGAGTGTTTTACCACTTGAAATAACATCCTATAAAACCTCCTTACGAGAAGGGATTTTGGTCTTTTGGAAAGAACAAGAGCTTCTTAGAAGTGGGTAGTGACTGGGGAAGATGCTTTGGAAGATAATAGAAATGTCTTTATGCTTGGTAGGTGTGAGGAAATGAGGGTGTGAAGGGTGGTATTTATAGTGAATGGGAGACATGATTTCTAAATATTAGAATAAATAAATTTTATTTACCCACAAGACAAGGAATTGTGAGTCTTCCATGAACATGAATAGTAATTTTACATTATGAATCTGAATAAATTTTTCTTACATTAGTAGAACATAAAACCTGACTCTATAATTTGTGTATATAGCCTATTTTCTAAATTTTTGTTATTTCACTATTCATCATAAATTAATGAATTTTAGAAAAATCTCAAAAATTCATCCCAAAATTTTTTCAATGAATAATATCCATAATTTTCATCCATTTTTCAAAAACAAATTTAATATATATGATTATTTTAATAATTATTTAAATCATAATTTATTCTAAAAAACCGATTTAATTCATTTATTAACTAATTCCAAAATATAGGTATATCCTTCATGAACTATAATATTATTTATATACTATAATAAGTAAGGATAAATTTCATTAGGGTATATCTCTAATCATATGGGTGTGTTACTAATCATAAGGGTAGGTTACTATTCACCAAAAAATTATGTTTTCCATATCGAACACCAAATAACATTCTTATCGCAACTCTGTATGTCATATTGTAAATATTCACATCACATCAGGGACTAAATTTTGTTTAATGATACTATAGGACTTAGTAGTTCATTATGTTGTGATTTAATGTGATTATGACATATTTATTAGAAGAGAATTTCCACTGAAAAAATTATCGGGACGTTATATTTTCCTCTCCATATAAAAAAATCCTTCCACACAATTCAAAAAGTGTTTTTTAAAAATACTCAGGTATGTCATCAACATAATCTCATCAGGCTCCCTTGTTGACTCTTCAATCATATGATTCCTCCAATGAAAATTTATTAGACGATTTGATCCATTTCTCAATACATGTTTTATATTATCAAAACCCATGATAATCTATATACAATAAGGAAGATTGGTCTCAAGTTCTTTTTATACATAGGTGAGTATATATGTTGGGTTGGGCATGTATTTCCTTAAGCTTGAAATTTGGGAAACATTGTAATATTTGGAGAGACTTTGTGGAATTTCTAAAGAGTACGCTACAACTCTAATTTGGTCTACAATTTCAAACGGTTCGTTGTACCTAGGACTTAATTTTCCCTTCTTAACAAATCGTATAATAAACGTCCATTGAGATACATTTATGAAAATTTTTATCCTTCTCGAAATTCCAAATCTATCCATTAGTTATCAACATATAATCTTTTCCTACAATGATCTCTTTTGATATGGGTTTGGATAATCTTCACATTTTCTATTGTTTCCTCAACATGTTCAGGGCCTATGAGCTTTCTTTCACCAGTATCATTCCGTCAAGTTGGTGTATGACATCTATTTCTATATAACAATTTATATGGTGCGATATAAATATTATAATGAAAGTTATTGTTATAAGAAAATTCTACAAGAGGTAAATATTGATCCCACTAACCATGAAATTAAAGTAAATAGTACCTCAATATGTCTTCCAATGTTTGAATAGTCTATTTATATTGTCCATCAGTATGTGGGTGGTTGGAAGTGCTCAAACGAAGATCAGAATCTAGGTCCTTCTATAGTATTTTCTAGAATTATGATGTAAAATGTGGACCACGATTAGAAACAATTGATAAGGGTACACATGAAATCTTACAACTTCATTAATATATATTCTTTATAAACATTCATGTGGTAGATGTTCTCTTATAACAACATAATGTGATAAATTTTTAAGACGATCAATGATGACCCATATCACATCATTATTTCATGGATTCTTTGGTAACCCCATCACAGGTCAATGGTAATATCATCCCATCTCCACATAGTCATAGGAATGAGTTGCATGAATCATCCTGGATGTTGCCTTCCAACCATTAGTTGTTGAAAAACCAAACATCTCAACATATAATCACCAATATCTCTCTTCATGTTGTCCCATAAAAAATGATCCTTTACATATCTATACATTTTTGTGCTACTAGTGTGTATAGGGAAATTGGAGCTATGAGCATCATCCAATAGTTCCCTCTTTTGATTAGGAATAACAGGAACACAAAGACTCTTTCCAAATTCCAAAATGCGAGTATCATATACAAATTTATTGAAAATACCATTATTTTTATATTTAATTTTTTTTGAAACACTTCATCATCATCCTGAGAAATTTTTATCCATTCTAGTAAGGAAGGATTGGCCACGATTGAAAAATTAGTGACATGTTACCTTCCATGATAATTCAAAATCCATCTTTACTAGATGCATGAACAAAGGATCCATTTCAAATATCATATTATTTATAATTCAATGGTACATTATACTTAAAGATGATTCCACATTATTCTACTTTCCCATGTGGTAGTATATTGTGTAATCTTAATCCTTTAGTAGCTCAATCCATATCATTTTTATCATGTTGAGTTATTTCAATGAGAATATATATTTCAAACTCTTATGATCTGTATATATATCACAATTTTTACCATACAGGTAATGTATCCAAATCATTAGAACAAAGATTACCACTTCAAACTCAATATCATGAGTTATATAGTTTTGTTCATGAATTTTTAGACACCTAAAAGAATAGGAAATCACTTTATCATTCTGAAAAAGGACACAACCATTTCCTTTCTTTGATGCATCACTAATGATCATAAATCCATCATTACCTGATGATAGATTTAATATTGGATCATTCACTAATATTCTATTCAATTCTATAAAACATTCTCCATATTCCATTGTCCATAAAAACGTAACCCCTTTTATAGTATCCTTGGTCATTAGTTTATCTAATCATGTGAACTTATAAACCAAACGCTGATAATAAACTACTAAACCAATAAAACTACGTACCTGAGTTATGTTTATTGGAGTAAGACATTCTCTCATATACATTGTCTTTTCAGGATCTATAGATATTCCATACTATTAGAAAATGTGTCCTAGAACGGAAAATGATTGATACCAAAAATCACACTTGGTAAACATCACATTTAATTAATGTCATTGAAGAGTTATTAGGATAATATGCAAGTGATTTTTATGATATTCATAGCTTTTAGAGTATACCAGGATGTCATCAACAAACACCACCATAAATTCATCAACATATTCCTTGAAAATGATATTCATTAGATCCATGAAAACATATGGAGAATTAGTTATTCTAAAATTCATTACTGTAAACTTGTAATGGTCATACCTGGTTCAGAATGATGTTTTTGGGATGTCTTCCTTCCTCATAAAAAATTGATGATATCCAGATCGATGATCAATCTTAAAAAAATATTGGGCTCCATGATGTTGATCAAATAAATCATCAATGATATGTAGCTGGTACATTCTATTTATTGTTATCTCATTGATATCCATGTTCTCAATGAACAACCTCATTGACCCATCTATATTTTAATGAGAAGAATAGGGGATCTCCACGGAAAAATGGTAGGGATAATAAATCATTTATCACTAAATTATTTTAGTTGTTTCTATGGTTTTACTAACTCCATAGTGGAAATTTTATAAGGGTTATTTGATATTAGCCTAGAACCAGGAATTAAGTCAATGGAAAACTCCATTTTGTGGACTAGAGGATGTCCTTTTATGTCCTCTATAAACACATCAACATATTCTTGAAAATATATACATCCTCTATTTGTACATTCCTTTGCTCACCCATAGTTATTTCACTCCCATACATCTCAATTATTGAATTTAGTAGAGCTATTAGGGGAGGATATAGATTAGAACTAGATGGTGATTTTTTTGCTCTAAAGATAATAAATTCCTTATCATAATCAAAAATTGTATCCTCCATCTTCAAAAAATAAATTTTCGCATCATGATCTAAAAGTCAACATGTACTAAGTATTATATCAAATTAATCAATGGGTATGACAGTTAGATCAGTAGATAAAGTACGTTTATATGCCATAATGGTAAATAACTCAAAAACAATTGTTGTAATGATACTTCCCCTATAAACTCCCTTAATTATTCATATTGGAAATATCAAATATTCATGTAATCCAGGAATGATGTGAATGTATTCTGTGATCCTGAATCAAATAATGCATTGTATAATTTGGAGGAAATGTTTAATTTACATTCTACCACTTCATTAAGAACATCAATATCAATGGTTGTGATCGCAAAAGCTGGTCCTTGATCCCTTGGACTTTTCTATTGTATGTTTTCTTGACTCGTTGAATAATAATTAGCATAGTGCCTCAACACAAGACAATTATAAAATTGAACATTAATTGCTTCTTTCTTCCCCTTGCAATCACAAGTAAGATGGCATTTCTGACCACATTTGTAGAATACATTTTCCCCATTAAGCACACACTAGGGTGTTTACTTCTACAATTACCACAAGGTTTAAATTCAACTCTTCCTTTCTTCCCTATTTCCCTATTTAATTTTCAATGGTTTTCAGAAGCCCTCTTATTCTATTTCATTCCAAAAAAGTTATTAGACTTGAAAAATTAATTTTCCATCAACATAACACATGAAAATATATCATCATATGATGAGAAACTCTAGGAGACCAAATCCCACCAAAGGAATCGATTTAGTCTATAAATGAATTTATTAATCCTGCTCCTCATATTTTGTATGTATTCATTAATATTCCTTGCTAACCTTTATGTTAGCTTCATACATGGAAACATTATTATATTCTTTTTTCTTCAAATTAAAAAATTTCCTATCCATGTATATTTTCTTTTCATGAGGAAAGTATTTCTCTAGGAATATTTCCATAATGTCGATCTATTCTATGTCCACTATTTTTTACTCCTCCTTGGTGTTTTGGATTAACGACTACCACTAATCATCACCTCTTTATTGAATATAAAATGACATTACAACCTTCTCCCTTCTTGTAAATCCCATGTGGGAAATAGGTTCTCTAGAGAACATATCCATAGCTCTCCTAAAAATGGGATTGTAGACCCATTGAATGATGGAGGTTGTTTTCACATAAAGTGATTTACCAAATCTCCTCTACATGGAGGATCCAGATGACCCATACAGGTATTGTAATTGTTCATAACCTGAGTATGGTTTCTTAGTATAGTTATAAGCTGGTATGTACAAATCGCATCACCAGAGATGACATTATTATCATACGTTAGATGGAAATCCGTACATGGGATATGTGTGTTTAAGAAATTTCCATTTCATCCAATATTATATATTTATAAATGATAGCATACAATAGATTATGTTATGAATCAAAATATATAATCATTACTTACCAAAATACTTGGAATAAATTTAGAACCTATGCATGGCTAATCCCAAAGTCTCAAAAAAAAATTCATTGATTAAAAATTTGCATATTAATCAATCATAATGTCTTGTAACAAAAATCTGAATTATCCTATTCATATCCCCTGGGAGTGTCAATACCAAAAGTGCTACATGGCCTCTTGTTGTGTAACAAGATACACCAGATCAAGCCCGAAACACTTTTTCAGAGCTTTCACTCCTACGTACATCTACGCCAGAGCCACCTCTACCTGTTTGTATCTACACATAGTTGTATTTGTTAAAAATACAACATTATATATTCCTTAACAAAATAAAAGGATGTTCTTATATGATAATCCTAAGACAATATCTTAGGGATTTTTTCCCCAATCAATGTTTTCTTAATATAGAATCCATTTTCATATTAACAAGGAATATTTATCTTTATAGAAATATTAGTTTAGTAGATTTGGAAACAAGATACATATAATTTCAACATTACATCATGAAAGTAAATACACCACTAATTTATTCTGTTAGAAATATCCATTCCTCCTAGATTAAGCATGCAAGTCAATCATAACTAACTTATTCATATCCTTGGAAAATGAAGCATATGAAATGAGTGTGCTCAAACACCCAGTAAGGGTATGCGGTACAGCGGAAGATAAAATAAACATAAACATTAGGTATGGTGAATAAATTAAAACACATTCCTTTAAAAATAATAATCTTGAACACATTATGGAAAGAATGTGAGCTGAGTAAATAATTGTATATAAATAATCATTATTTTTATACTAGTCAAATAACCACATGAAAGATCAATTATTATATTCATAATGAGGAAAGTTCATATCTAGAATATTCTAAAACCTTATTTCAAGGCCTTAGCCAAGACTTCTAAAAATAAATAAGCCCTCGGCCAAACCCATATATTACATAGGGAGTGGCCTCGGCTGATTCCACTTCTATTTGTCTCATGAGACCTACCGATGAATCAAGGGGATATAACAAACCCCACTTGTCAAATAAAAAGTATAATGCATTTTTCATATAACAATAGATAAACATAAATAACATATATATTCATATTGAAACTATCGTATGAAATGTAACTAATATTCCCCAGTCATTAAGAATAAAACACTAACCACTCCGAGTAATATGTTGAAAGGTTTTAGGATAGATCATTGACAAAAAATTTGTCATAAATTGTTTTTAATAAATATGTTACATGACAACATAAATTAATAAACCCAATAATAAACGAGAATCAACAAGAGTGTTTAATCAAGAGAAAGTACTCTTATAAAATCATTAAGCAACTCTTGAGATAAATTCTATTTTATATTGAAAAGATGATTTCTTTTGGAAGATATTTTTATTAAAACAGAAGGTATGTAAGTTAGTATTCTCATAATTAAATGAGTTATTTTATAAATATAATATAGTGCCCTTGAAAATAGGTATGTATTTGATAAATTTCCTTGAATCTACTTGTATTTTGGAAACAACTTTGAATGTTTCGTTTGAAATGTGTAACTATACATAAAATAAAGGAGGGTATATAGTGATAAAAATTTAAGGAATAATCTCAAAGATAGTATTAGGATTATATAATAATATAAAAGTATTTAATTGAGGTAATTAGATAATAAATGTTACCCTAATGGAAATGGAGGTTCGGGTGAGAAAATCATTACCTTAAGACTGAATGTGTTCCCCTCTTAAACTTAAGGAACTGGAATATAAAATAATATTAATTAATATCATAATGAAGAACATATTTGGAATGTATTTAATTTATCATAATGATTTTTAGTTCATTTATTTTCTTATTGATAAGTTATAATACCAAATTCAATCATTCTGGAGTGTTCGTTTTCATAATTTTCATAATCAGTTCACTTGTTTCTATGTAATGGAGTTCATGTTGAATGGTTGTATGTCTCTATAATTTAAATTAAATATTATTTATGAACATAAAGAATTTTTTATGGTCATTTATATCATTTGGTTATTGGTAATGTGGTTAACATATTATATGACAACAACTTCAATTATTTATTGGTATTTGGTTTATTATAGACTAGTATGGTCATAAAAATTAATAATATGTAAATATAAATATTTCTGAGTATTAATAAGTTTATCATACATATATTATAGTCTTATTAAACAATCAAAACGGTTTCATGACAATTAATGAAGGAAAAAATTGAAAAACAAAATTATGTCGTCCATGAAGGTTATAAATTGGAATCTCATGGACATTGATTTCGTTTATAAAATAAATGGGAGAGTGTAAGAATATTTATTATGGTTAATAAATTTAGATGATAAAATAAAATTATATAGATTATAATGAATTTATTATGGTCATTTGTATAGAGGAGGTGGGGAGATGATAATAAAAGAAGATAATTTGAAATGAAACTAAATGAAAAAGAATAGTGTTTTTTCTCTTCAAATACCTCCTTGAGAACCTCCTTAGGGGAAGTGATTTTAGTCATTTGGTAAGAAAAACGAGTTTCCGAGACATGTGTAGTGACTATAGAGGATTCTTGGGCAGAGTTTAGTCAAGTATTACATTTGAGATGTGTGAGGAAATGAGCGTGTAAAGGGTTGTATTTATAGTGGAGGGGAGAGATGATTTCTCAATACTATATTCATTAGTTTATTATATCTCCACAATCGAAGGAATAATGAACCTTCTATGACCAATAACAGTAATTTTATAATATTAATCTAAATGAACTGGTCTCGAATCAGTAGGACATCACATATGACTCTATTATTAATGTATTTAGCTTATTTTGTAAATTATGGTATTTAACTATCATAAAAAATTCTAGTATTTTAGAAAAATCTAAAAAATCGACCACAACCATTTTTTGATATATATAATCCAAAAATGATGTCCATTTTTAAAAAATATTTTTATAAATATGATTAAATTTATATTTAATTTAAATCGTAATTTATTCTGTAAACAACAGTTTTAAAACTTTTATTTACTTATTCCAAAACATAGTTATATCAAATGTCCACTTGAAAATTATTTATATACTATTATAAAAAATTTTATTATTAATTATGGTATATAAATATTCCTAAGGGTAGGTGACTATTCACTAAATATTTTTTTTTCTTATCAGACCCCAAGTAACATACTGATCGCAACCGTGTGTGTCAGATTTTTGAAATTCACATCATAGTAGTGACAAACATATGTTTAAAGGTCCCATAGCACATAGTGGTTCATTATATTGTGAATTAATGTGATTATGACATATTTATAAAAAGGTAATATCCATTGAAAAAAATATCAGATCGTTACATGAATCCAATGTTTGTTGTTATATTATCTTTTTAATATTTTTGTCTTTTACATTGGTGTGAATGTTGCAAGATGTTAATTTTTTTTAATGTTTTTTATACTTTTTAATATTTTATTTTTTGAATAATTTTTATTAGTATTATTTTTAAATTTTGGTTTATTTTACTAATAATAATTATATAATATTCATTATTTTTTATATTTTTATTTGAATAATGAGAATTGTAATATTTTTTTATTTTAATGATATTAATATTAGATTTTCATTAATTTAATATTAATTATAACAACATTATTATATTATTTGTATTATTTTATTATTAGTATTATTATATTAAATTGTTATTATATTAATTATATTAGTATTAATATTGTTTTATTTTATTTTATTTTTTTTAATAATATTAATAATAATATTACTTTCTAATATTAAAATATCCAAATTTTATTGAGTATAATGTTTCTTATATGGTTAAGTATTATTGACTAGTCATTTTGTGATGGATTCCCATTGTAAGTAGTTTATATTTATTATTAAATAACTATTTCCAATAGGAAAATGGTCATGTCGCAAATACATTTTTGCGACAATCCCATCATAAAAAGTTTTTATATATAATAACAGAGAACTATTTGTGATGTCATTTACTAAAAGGGGAATTTTTTTACTAGAACCCATCACAGAAGAACATTTTGATGGGATCTGGTCACAAAAAACCCATCAAAAATACCTCAAATTCCAATAGTGTTGGGGAGAAGCTCAACATTGAGGATACGCAATTTTTAAAAGAATATTCCAATGGTTTTATTAATGTGATTTTTAGTCTTCCCCTTTATTGAGATGTTGTGTTTTCAATATAATTAAATCATTTTCCTAATATTATTTCTAATCTCTTTATAGAATGTTCTTAATTGAGTTACTTGTACTTAAGAAGAAACTCTAAGATAATCCTAACAGGGGATTCATTTGGTCATTAGTGACACCGTTGGGTTCACCTATTCCTTTTTAAATTTAAAATGATAATGAATATTTTCATTGATTATCTATATCATAACAATATTATTATCAATATAAGTTATCTTTGACCATGTACTATTGTTTTCATTATCAACTACATGGAATAAGAAAATCTAAAAATTCAAAACTGATGTGGATGTTATATGTTGAGTGTAAATAAGGCCACCTTCTATATAATGTATGCACACAATTAATATATGGTGCTTCAACTTATAGTTTCGAATAACCATACTATTATTAGGAATATAATAAATAGAGTCCTTAGATATTACATTGAACTATTTTTGGTAGTGTTAATAGAAGTTATTCTACAAAATTACATGATAATAGCGAACCATGAATATTTTAAATGTTGTGATAAATAATAAATGAATGAAGAATATATGTATTAAATTAAGGAAATTATAATTTTACCTATATAATGATTCATTCATGGATCAAGTGATCAAATTTGAATAGAGAGTAGTGTATCCTAAAAATATTAATATTATTGAACAATGTCTAGACTATCCACATTGACCGTAATCCATAGATTATGTGGGCCAGTAAAATTATTTGAAAACATTGTTAAATGTTTATCAATTATATCTAATCCACTAATTTTTCAATTTGAAAGAAATCTATTTTCATATGTGAAGATAAATATTAAGAAAATTTAAAAGTACAGAAAAGAATGTTTGTTGGTACACCTATGATATTACTACCGTATAATGGATAATATGTTGTGATCTATAGTAAAAATTCAACGATGTAAATTGATGTTTGCACTTTCAGAATGGAAAATGTGTATATTACACTTATCTCAATGTATTTTTTTATGATCCAAGTAACCCAACTCTTGATTTGAAACACACAATAATATATTTTCATTTATGATATTATGTAATTATCATTATGGATTATATTTTGAATAATATACCAATGGTAAAAATACGACATAGTTATGTATTTAAAAATAGTTAAATATGTATTGAATGATGTTGATGGAATTGTTTATAAATTTTAAATTTTCAATATATTACCACTCTATAAAAAAGAACAGGGTGGATGATTCTATAAGATGGAAGTAGCATCATAGTTTTTTCAGGATATATATTAGAAATTCCCAAATATATATAGAATGAAATCAGTTATACCAAGAAATCCTTACGAATGTACAATAAATGAATATTTCTTAGGTAATTTCCGTACTAGAAATATATGGGATGAATATTGGTATAATAGGACGATTATGATGTAAATAGGATTTTAAAGAACTGTTCCTTATTTAAACCATACCCAGGAAGAAATGTTATGATTCAAGAACTATATATGTGTATCATCAATATGAGAATGTGATTTGTATATATTTTATTAAGATTATATTTTTTCATTCAATATTCCTCATAGACGATTGAATATGAATAGTGATCTTAAAAGTCATTTTTTATTAGATGCATGAATAATTATATCAAAGAGTATATATCATGGTTTATAGTTTTTCTAAATGTTTATACAAAAAAACATAAATCCAAAGGTATGTTTCCACCAGTAAATTTACCTTAATAGATGTGGGTGAACAACATTTGGTATTTTATTATGGTACCCCCATAAGACATCAATTAAGAACATTTTTATTTTGGTAATAGTTGATCACCTAAAAAATCTGTACTTTTGAATACGTTAGTCAAAATTTTCTCAGTTGATCTACTCTCCATGTTATATATGGATGAATTTATATGGTAAGATGGAATTAAAATAAAAAAAATGTTTTATTAAGATACATTCTTTACCTTTATGATCTAAAAAATTCATTTATTTAAATTGAATAAATAGTTTACCTTTAACATGACATATCATATGTTAGAAATATGGTTAGTTTCATATGACCATTGAAACCATTGAATATATAATAAGATTGTGCAGTGAAAATTTCAAAGGATTCAATGTTTTACATTATACACTAGATGATTTTAAAATAAAATTAAAACTTAACATGATATTTTATATGGATCCTAATAAATAATTATGTGGAAGGAAGTGCATAAATCTAAACATATGGGAATGTAGTAGGATATTATATGTTAAGACTTTATCTAGTTAAGGAAATATAAGTTATTGTTAGAGACAGTCAATAAAACATATGAAATGATCATATACAACTAAAAAATAATAACAATCACCCATGTAATATATATATTTAATTACTCTTGATAAGATATTTTTTATGAAAATTACCCGAGAATAATGTTATATATTTTGGAAAAAAAGATAAAGATATGCACTTAATATATCAATACCTATTATATTCATGATTGTCTTAGGATAATTGATTATTGATTGATGGTTCCTCTAAACCTATCTCAAATTTCATGACAAATTCTATGTATCTATATTGAGAATTTAGTTACTTGATCTTCAACTAGTACTAGACCATGTGTTCGTTCAACTATAAGAATAATTTTCAAATAATGAATAGTCATTAAAAATATTGGATTGTATAGAAAAAATTATAGGAAACATAAATAATAACTATTTTTAAGTTATTTGGAAAAATTATAAATTAAATAATTAAATATTGGATCCCAAGGATGTGATGAGTTAGACTTATGCTCAATAGATTTTATTAGAATGAAAGACTATTTATGGATAAATTCTATATAAGTGGTACAATGTAACGAAATAAATTTTTGTAATATATTTAACTTTAAAAAAATATTTAACACATTTTGAATCAGAAAAACATAAAATTATGTGAATACATATTTTATATAATATAATTAATCACCTTTTATGGTAATTTGTCGAAATATTATTTTTTAATGTAACTTTATTTCATTTATAAAATAATTATAATCTAATAAAATGTTCTCAAATTCATCATTTATGAGAATTAATATCAGTGTATAAATTTTAGTGATAAATTAAATCAAAGTATTAACATTAAGAAATATTATTTCATACACATGTTAAAAATGAATTATATTGTTCACAATTGGATTGAAATTAATGATAAAAGAATTTTAATGTGAAAAAGAAAAGTTTCATTAATAAAAACTTATTTATATGAGAAATGATTATTTATTTCAGTAAAGGATTTAATCACTATTGAATGAAGATTTTAACTAGGTGTGTAGATAATATATACATTTCATTAATTTAAAATTTATTTAATTGTTTTTCATATGAAATTAATATTTATTATTTTACTTTTATATCGTATATTTAATTTTTCTAAAAATACATTTTCTTGTGATTTGAGACCATATTTTAAAATGAAATTCATCTATATATAAAAATTATATATTGTAAATTTTTTTATATTTTTATCAATCATTTTCAAATATTTTAACATTTTGAATTAATTTTTTTCATAAAAAATGTAAATATTGAAAAAAATTATCACCATGTTATGGGATAAAGTTATTATTTAGGGGGGGATAATCATTACATAAATAAAATAAATAGATAAAACAAGGATAAATGTGATTAGATAAGTCCAATTTAAAAAACCTAAAAGTATATTTTATTTTTTAATTTCCTTGGGGGAACATTCACTTGAACATGAATTTTTTGTATATTTATGTTTTCAGCGATTAGTGAAACATATAAAACATTGTAAAACTATCATTTATTTTCAATAATATACAAAAACTAAAAGATACTTTTTGCCTTGAATATAACTTTACCTGATATAATAATTATTATGTAAATATTTTACACTTAATTAAATTTTAATAATAATTATATTGGATTTTATATTTAATTTTTTTTGTTTAAAAATTTGATTTAACTGAAATCTATTTTATGTGATATATGATTCTATTTTTAATCAATTAAATGCAACAATAATGATTACTTATTTAAAATAAATATAAATATATCATATATTAATAAAGGTTAATTTATATTCATATAATGATGATTATTTTTCACATATTTAATATAAAATAATTTTTTTTTTGAAAAATTATTCTTAAAACCCCACATTGTCACCAAGTCTATGTGTAAAATCACTATTTTTTTAAATAATGTAAATAGAATTTGTATTATTGGGTTTATAATAATGAACTGTAATTATTTATATTATTTAATATTACAAGAATAATTTTTTGCCGTAATAAATAGTGAAAATATCAAATATTAATTGTCCTAGTTATTGTGAAAACAGGTTTACATGGGTGTTAACTAGAAAAAGAAAACGATTAAAATAACCTAAATGTTTCTTAATAATATTTTACTGTAATATTTGGACTTTATAATGTATATTTATATATAATAATACATTTTTATCAATTTATCATGTGTAAAAATTGGGTAATGCTTATTTGTAAAAAAGTACAAATGTTCCAATCCATACGATAATAAAAGGTCACCCCTCCATTCAACTATTCACACATTCAAACACCTTTCTCTCATCCAAGTATTACAAAAATACCTTCATAATTATAATGAACATTTAATTGAGAAAATATGTTTATCATAAAGATATATTATGAAGTCATTTTCTGCTTACTTAAGGAGTATTTCTAAATGATATGTGTTGTTATTTAAAAAATATATATTTAATTTCTCCATACAAGTCCTCAAAATATTCATTAATTGTTATGATATAATAAAATTGTAATATCTAATCTAGCTAAATTTTATTAGGTAATTTTAATAACTTATATTCTTCTCAAATTTAGAGAAATATGATGCATGATCATCGTTCTTGTGTATGATGGACTACCAACTAGAGATCTGATATCATTCATTTTCTATAATTATGAACTAGTCTTTTTATAAAGATGTATTAATGGTATAAATATAAAAAATTTAATATATTTATATTTATTGAATTATTATATAAGAAGTTTATTATTACATCTTATTCTATGTGGTAGAGGATAATATCACTCCTTTGTACGACATACTACTTCTTTTTAGAACGATGTGATTAATTTTTCAATAATGAATCCCTGTAAGGTAAAATGGATATTAATAAGTAATATATCTGATATATGTCATATTAATATGTTATTTTTGATATATTTATCATTATTAAGATATAATATATCAATGATCTTATATATGAAAATTAACATGTTGTCCATGCATACATTAGAAATACTATCTCCATGATGTGATGTGATCCTTTTTCCATCACCAAAACAAATAAATGGTTATACACTTATATTTAATGATATAAAATTATAACTATTATGTTATTGTTTTTATATAATTACTATATATAACTTACAATATTTCCAGAATGTTTTTTTGAATATTCGAATTGTTACACATCAATGTTAACAAACAACCTCCTCCATGCTTATAACGTATTTAATTGTTTAAAACCATATTTCATGGATATTTTTTAAATATTAATTGATCAGTACATATGGAATTTATTTAATTAATATTATTCATTATATATTAGAAAATGACCACTTTTTCCATGGTTAACACACCAAATCTATTTTGAAAAAATGAACTGAATGCCCGCAAATGACCTTCTATAATATAAACAATTTATTTATTTAAAATTTACAAAAAAATAAATAAAATAATTTATTTTTGTTTGAATTATTAAAAATAAAATAGGTTATTTGAAAATAAATTAATTTATTTAATATTACTATATATGTGATAATGTGGGCATGTGGATTTCCCAGACATGAGTTAATGGTTTCTCGTCTAACATTTAATTTTTGTGAGACGCATGCCATATTTTCCACATATTTTTATTTATTTTATGTATATATTTCCCATGAATTAATTTTATGATTATTAAAATGAATATAATTTATATTCAAAATTCTATAATTGTTAATCTATTTCATGGGGTTTATCCAAATATTACCAACACATTAATTGACCTCTTCATAATTTCCATTCATTATTGAATAATGTAATATTACATAATTGTATTATTCAATGAGGTGTATCTAAAAATGTATTGAAATTTGTTATCAGGAATATCAATATATGTATGATATTTTAGTTCACATTTTATTTTATTCCTTCATGGGATTACAATTAATGAGTTACCAATATATAAAGAGTCGTATGTTCTAATTTCATTTATTTTGGGATTATTTATGTTATTTGTTATATCTGAAAAAACAATGTGCTGTTAATTTTAGGGAAAAAATTTATATTTTTTATTATGATGTTCTTAATTTTTTCGTATGATTAATTTATATATCCTCTCTTATTAATTGATGAAACAAAATCAATTTTTTATTTGATATTGATCTTTTAAATTTTTTGATCAGGTATATATATATTTCTTATCCATGTTTCAAAAAATACTTTCAAAATTGTTGTATTAAAAAAATATATAACTTAATAAATCTATTTTACATGATATTAAAAATTATTTTTAAATCACGTGATTTAGAAGGAAAAATCATTTTTTTAAAATTGTTTACATTTTACTCATTTAAATCACATAATTAAAAACAATGTTTATATTTTACATATATAAAATCAATAGGATTTCCCACCAACATTGAAATTATTTTCATCTAATATTTAATTAAATATTTCTATGTTTTTTTGAATAAAAATAATTTTCAAAATATAATTTTAAATTGATAGTTATATTCATGTTGGGATGGTTATTTTATTATATATTTCTTTTATGATATTTTTAAGGTATTTAAATTCCATTATGAAAATGATACTAGTTCAGACATACAGTCCACTATGAAAACTGTTTCACCTCCCTTGGAAAAGTAATTATTGAAATATATTTTCATTGAAACTACTTAATTTCCATTATAGGAATATTTTTTAATGATGTTTTCATGGAACTAATTTTATTTCTAGGGATAAGTAATGTAATTAAAGAAAAATTTGTTTTTATATGTTTAACAATGAAATGAAATATCAATGATCATTATTATGGTTCTTATATATTTGTATATGTTTATTTCACCCAGAATGCATAGAGTGATCCCAATATATCATATATTATTGGGTCACCCTGATAATTCTCCAATGTATTGGGAAATGAAAAATTCAATGGGTAAAAAAATTGTATGTTTCACATATTCTTATTCCAATTTCTAATCCTTCTAGAAGCGTTCTATTAAGATAATTTTCCACGATACAAATATGTTTTCATTATTTTTACTATGGATTTTTATTGTTTCCTCTAATCAAGATTGAAATTACATGATCCATTCTTATAAAATTTAGTAAATACAACATTTGGTAATTATTAATTTAAGTAAACATATTTATTGATCCAATTTTATGGGTATGTGTTATGTAATGTCATTGTCACAAACATTTACTATTTCATCATACCCTTATTTGAATGTTCTGGGCACTATAGAAATTTGTGATGGGTAAGGCCCAAATATGGGTTTTTATGATCGACAATCATTCAATGATTCAAATGTTGATTAATTATTTGATTAATGGAATTGAATCTATGAATATAGATTTTTCCTAAAATGATAGAACTAACCCATATGATTGTGACATATTATTTATAATTATTATAATCATTTAACGAATTACCCTTTGAAAAATATATTATTTTTTCAAGGATTTGACAATATATCTACATCATACTATCATTGTCTAGTAATAATCTAAAATAGATTCTCTCAATTAGTGATCCACATATTATAAAAAAAATCTTCCAACAACAAGAAAGGAATCTCTAAGTACTTGAATAGATGATCATATTACATACATCATTCCCCATTGATCTGGCTAAGAATTCCATATGAAATATCCTCCATGATCTATAATGAATCAAAAGTAAATATTGTAGGATTTTCAGTCTTTATTCATGGATGTGTTCTTAGAGAAGGGATTTTTTTTGGAAATCTAGTTTATTCTATAGATTTCATTATGAAAAAAATATAAATAAATTATATCTTTGGAAATATATTGACCTAACCTAGGAAACACTTGATAGTGTGTCATCTCCAATTATATTCTTATACGATAAAATTAAACAACATCCCAAAATACTGAATATTTTAATAGTATTGCTAAAACAAAAAAATATGTAGATCTTTTATTAAAAATTAATCCAATAATTAAAATTTTTTAGGATTAGAGGATTATCATATCAAGCTCATCCTTTCATATATCTCTTAGTAGGAATCTTGGATTAATGGGGAATGGAGACATATTATGGGTGATATAATATTCATAGAAAGGGTAATGTAGAATAGAAAAAATATGTAAATAATTCATAATATCTAAATGAAAAAATAAATTAATGATCGCACATTCTAATAAAATAAGTTGATAATGAAAATTCAATATTACATAGAAAGAAATTGAAAATAATTCATACATAATCAATGAAATGAAAATGAAATGTATCCCTAGATATCTTTATGAATAATTTCATTGAAAATAAACACTGAATAAAAATGAAGAAAATGATTATTTATTTGATTCCACATTTCTTATGTACAAGGTAAATAACTATCAGGATCAATTATCAGGACAGTTTAGACAACAATACATTTCCAAAATGACTTTTCTATTTGATTATAGACGCATCTTTGGCCTTTTACGAACGATACCCCAACTTGTATCATGCCATTCTATTATACTTCAAAAAAACACGTATGTTTTATACCAAATTATTTCATCCCATGAGACTACAAATGTGTTTAAGATATTTCATTAATAGGTCCCCAACATAATGTACTTCATTAAACGGTACTAACCTACATCATTTTAGTCTAAAGAATTTTTCATAACAAATAAACTCTTATAATTATCAAATATTTGTATTTAATAAAGTTTATATATTTATCCTTATTTCGAAAAATAAAAAAATTACTTTCAATGTAAAAATAGTATAAAAATGGTATATGGAATTATAAATATTAATACCCCTAAAAAATTATTTGGATATATAGGGGATATTCAATGTCAAATAGTCATAGAAAATGTATTCTTTAAAAGCGACACATAGGAATGATGAAAGTGAATTTCAGTATTATCCTTGGCCAAATCGATCATAAATCATCCAAATAAATCAGAATGATGGAATAAATATGAAATTTCCCATTAGGAATATGAAAATAGGGGTTCTGTCATGTAATAATAGAAATAATATAAAAAATATCTTTTAAAAAATTATTTGGGAAATAATAATTTTATTTTAAAAAAACTATTGAAAACCCTTTCTTTGAAAATAACATTGGAATTTTTTTAAAAATTTTCAATTATGATATTCAAAATAATTCTTAAATAAATTTAGGTGGTGTAAATTCATTGATGTCTTATTAGATAAAATAAACATTATATTTTCATGGGAAAAAGGATAGAAAAATTTTTTATTCGGAGGGAGATATGAAGATTAATTTGAATGCATTGGTAAATGAAAATAAAATAAAATAAATTTAATAAATAATTCTGAAATGCTTAAATAATTTTGAAATTTTTTTAAAAAACATTTTTTTTGAAAACTGGATCTCTGTATAAAGAGAGACAAGATGTCGGGTTTGCATAACTACATCCTTTAAAATATTTTGAGTACCAAAGAGTAGACAACTGATACTAATAAATATATAATCATTAACAACTAGAGGTGGGTAATATGAATGGTTTTATTGATAAATAGTTATATAATTTCTTTTAATCTAAATACCATGGAATGTTCATTAATATCTTTATTGAGGAAAAATAATCTATATGAATTATATAGTGTCTTATACCAAATTGAATCATTATATATTTTAAGCATCATAACAGAATCAAATAAATGTATGGTCCAAAATACAGTTAAGATAACAAGATTAATGATATAATATTTTAAAATTTTTATTAGATACATGACATGAAATAAGTGGTGAACATTATATTTATATCGAATATGAAAAAACTGTGGTTAAAATCCCTTACCTTGTAATTATGTTTGGTGAATGTCATTAAAATTATTATATAATGGTTTAATATAGTTAAAAACACATTAAATAACCATATTCATGTTTTCAATATTATATATAATCTTCTTTTAATATCTTATTACTAGTTTTATATCAATATATCAGTAAATTAACTATATTAAGTGTTAAGTGCATAGTATGTTGAGTATGTTTTAACTTTTATCTAGTTATTCAAATCATGGCTTCGTTATATTCATAATATAATAACAGACATAATGTAATATATATATTAATTATAAATAATTTTCTTATAATCTATAATATTTGTAGATACAAAATGGAATGCACCATTTATTCATATGGTAGGTCCTACACGCACATTCATGTTAATTTTGTTTTATTATTATATTAAAATCTTGAAAATTAAATAATATATATATATTATAATTCCATGATCATTTCTACATCATATATATTAAATATTACTATTAAAATATTCTTTAATATGTTCCATGTCTACAGTGAATGAATTTGACTACATTAATAGGGGTGATGGTCCACATTTCCAAAAAATATTTTATCATATTTACACAAAATAGTATGTATAATGGTTTGTATCATAACAGGATTAAATAATAATAAAAAATATAAAATAATATATAGCATATATAAAAATATTTTCAATCATAATAACTACAATGACAGTCTATAAATGAAGAACAATCAATCATCATTTTTTAGGCCATTTTTTGTCACACACAAAAACATTAAATTCATTACTAATTAGATGTAAATTTGTAAGATTTATGGTCAAATAAATATCATAAAAAATATATATTTATATTTATTATACTATTAATGTTATATAATAATTGAATAAGTATAATATAAGAACTTTAGAATAGAAATAAAACTAAAGATCTTTAGGAAATATGTTATCCCTTTTTTGGGAAACCAATTTCGGTTTTCACCAAAGGGATTACATGATATGATTTTTTTACATTCTGAGGCTCATATGATATGGTTAGATATACATATGGAATATTTGGGAGAATCATGTATGAGATAATGTAGCTTGATATGTGAGAGGGTGTGGGGGTAGTTGAGGAGTGATTATAGTGGAGGAGTAGTGGAACTGTAATAAATATTGGAAGAGGGAATTCCACCTGCATTTTTAATATTTTTGTTACCTCAAATAATCTAAAAAATAGAAAAAAGGGATGATAAGGTCTATATATTTCAATATAATCTATTTTGTACATATTTTTAGGATATTTGGGCCCTTATAATTATGGTTTATTCCCTTTTTTAGTTAAATTTTTCATTAATCAATGTAATTATTATTAATTAGTTTCCCTAATATTTTTGGTAAAACAAAATATGATAAAACTATTATATATTATAAATTATAATTATTAATGATATGGGGTCCTTTTATTAAAAAAAATTCAATCATATAAGGTGTATAAATTAATTTATATTTAATTCTACAGATTAGAAGACAATGAATTTTTTTTATGTATAAACGTCAAATTGAATAATATGTTTTCATTTTACTATTCAATGTGAAATTGAATCTAATGTAATAAATTGGATTTTTTGATAAAAACGGATGTAACGAAACATTAATACCAGTTTAAAATACTATTTATCCAATGAAAAATATTATATGAAAATGAACATTTGAAATAATATTCAATATTTTTTACTATTCAATAAAAAGAATCATAGAATAATTCCAAAAATTAACCATATTATAATTTCAATGTTTCGAATTAAAATATGTTGTTTATTTTGAAATATATGGTTTATAAAATTTCAAAAAATTTGGATTTATAATCGGGTTCTCAATTATATAGTGTTAACAGTGCCTTAGTAATAATATAGTATTTTATGCATAAAATTGTGTTTGTTATTTTTATTATGAAATTCAAATTTATTTTATGAATATGAAAAAAAAATTATTTAACAATATATATATATATATAATTAGCACTCTGTTATTGTAATTAATATAATATATAATTATATAACAAAATTTGATCATAAAAGTAGTTTTTGATAATATTATTCATCTATTGTCAATTGGTTCATATATTCATTTTTAATTTATTATTAACTAAATAAATCATTTAATAGTTGTGTAAACCAAGTATTTTCATTAGTTATTTATTAGTATTTGTAACATAAAATTTAACATCTTGATTATGCATTATATTAGTATTTTAATAATATATTATTGTTTGGTAAAACTCGGTCTTGAATGTAATGAATTCCATTAAAGAAACACATTATTTCTCAAAACACCTGGTAACTCATTGTCATTTTAATTATTTTCTATAAAATACATTGAAATTATTTATAATAGTAAATATATCATAAATTCTTGGGATATAAATTTCCCTTACATTATTGGTTTCACATAACATACATGTTGTCTTATACAATGTTCATACTCCATATTATTGGGTCATTACATTCTACATACCATAATTAAATAGATTCCTCAAAATTTAAAATAAATCATGGTAATATATTGTTTGAAATTTCTTATGTCATAAATCCCCTATCATGATAAGTGTTCATAATAAATCTACTAGAAAAGTTGCAATGAGAATTAAAAAGGTCGTATAAAATAACATATAACTAGGCATATATATATATAAGAACATTATTTTAAATTAGTGATACATACATAGATGAAAAACGTAAACATTTATTGGGAATGATTGCGGTATTCAATCCAAAACACGTGAGTGATCAATGGAATTTTTAGGGTTTGAAAGCCATCATTCTATCATTATTTAGAAGACCGTATTTTCAATAAAAACTATGTTACTAGGAGTTCATTTTTTAAAAATCCTTTTTCTCATGATGACAAATTCTTTTACTAACCATGACTATACAGAAATATACTTCCATGATAAGTTTCAATTTCATATAAACAATTACATATGATGGTTATGCTTTGAAAAATTTCTAATTCATACATTACCTCTTGAAATGGATATCCAATAATTTACTATGATTCCAAAAGAACTAAAATAAACATTCAAAGGATCATAAGAAATGTAAAATAGTGAAAAGTATTTACATTTCCCTATAATTATTTTCGAAAGAAAATTTGGTTAATACATTATTCTATATAGAAAAAATTATACAGTCCTAGTTCATAATTAATATTTATCCGTCAAATTTTATAACTAAAAACAATTTAATATTAACCATGACATTTCACAGTTTAGTTTTTGGTGTTAAACCCTTACCATACTTCAATAATGGGATCGAGTCTAATGACCAAGATGGACATGAATTCTTGTCAACCAATATATATGTGTTCCTTTTGTAAACCTGTGTTATTATAATTTCTAAAATAACTATGTTGGAAATCATTGAAAAAAATTAAATTCACAAAATAGCCTTTTATCTAATGATTTCAATAAAACCAATATACATAAAACATTCAATTATTTTATTTCAACATAGATCATTAATTGGATTAAGGATTAACCTATGACATTGACTATCATTATATATTAACAAATACTATAATGGTTTGTAAATCAAATGATAATTATCATATATATAAACCATATGAGTGTCATTTCTGGTGCCTAGTATGGACCATTATTGTGTACTAGGTTACACTGAGTTTGTCTTAGAAAACGATGCCATTTTTTTATTCCTATGTATATCATTTCCAGAACCAAGTCCACTATTATTAAAAATAAATGGGTTTTATCCTATTATGGAACACATAATATCTACTTTACCATTATAATATGTTGTTCTTATATAAACATTCACAAATTATACAGTAGTGGTATGTTATATAATCTATTTTTTTCAATAATCTACTTTCAATACTTACTACTAAACATTCTATGATACAAACTGTAGTGACCTGACCCCCATAATCATGGAGCAAGGGTCCATCAAAAATATATTGTCTTATATATACAAGTATATCACATCCCAAAGAACTGTAAAATTTATTATATGTTGAAAACTACATACATACATCAGCCATGTACTAATAATTAATACAATAATTAAAAAATATATTTTTTCTCTTTTTTTATAAATACCATATTCTATATATAAAATCCTAGAATATATCTCATATTAAACTTCTCAGAATCTCAGGTAATGGAATCATAATAATTGAGAGATCAAATTACCAATAATGGAAATTTAGAGTGGAATAAATAATGTATCAATGATAATAATAATGTTGAAATTTAAATAACTAAACACACATTTCAATAAAATAACTATATAAGGAAATATAAATATGTAAGGGAAAGAAACTAAAACACATTCCTTTTAATCACTAAAATTGAAATTAAATTCATCCATTGATATGAAGAAAACAAATATCATGGATAAATAAAAATTGAATCAATATGATGGTCTCCCTTAAATAACAAAATGTCATGTTTCCTATGTATATAATACGTTTAAAATCAGGATCTCTTCCAATAATAGTTTAATCTAATCATACATAGAAAAAATGATTTTTATTATGAGTCTACTAATGTATCTATGTAAGAACCGAGATCATCTTTACAGGTACGTTTTCCCATTTTCTGGAGTTTTTAAGGAAAACAATTTTTTTCCGGAAATTTCAGAAGTACACGCCATGTACATTCTGAGTACACGCCGTGTACTCTTCCCTGGCTTGAAGCCTTGGGTTGGACATGTCCGGGCCACACACACGGTGTGTAAGGTTGAGGTGGAGGCCGGTTATTTCGGAGTATGAAAAAATTGAAGTACACACCGTGTACTTTAAAAGTATACACAGTGTACTTTCTTTTTTTCACTAAACGGATCGGGGTTGCGTCTAACCTCCAAAATCGTCTTCTTCTTCAGTTTTCGTTTGTCCGAAGTGACCCGTACGGCTGAATCTTCGACGAACTCCTGACCCGTCATCTGTTCTCCGATTAGAGAATGGTCAGTTGCATTGGAATCACAGCGGTGAGTTCTTTCTTCTACTTTAGCCTTGTTTCTTGATTCCTCCTCGTTTGCATGCTATTTTTGGATGAATATTCTATGTGTTTTCTCAGATCTACGTTGTTCTAAGAGGAATCTGTCTTCAAGATTCATGTATATTTATTTCCTAGGATCTAGGGAAGTTGAGTGTGCCTTTTTGTAGAAAGTTGATGAATATTTTATGCAATTTCCACCAATACTCTTGAACGGGGTATTTCGTGTTTCCTATTTTTCCATTTTTAGTTGTCTGCTTTGCTTTATTGCTGTAGTAGAGGTTATTTCATGTGATTAGAGTAATTCTTTGTGCTTAGATTGCTTTTTCATGCTTGTTCTTCCTATTTGACATTTTTCCAGTTTCCATGCCTAGTTTTAGGATAGTGGAACTATTGTTTTATTATTGTTGATGATCCTTAGCTGTTAGCCAAGTTGTTCTTGAGATTTACTTGGACGATACACACGCATTGAGCATGATTAGTTATACTCAGGACTATGAGAACCTAGAGTAGTAGACCAGAGGAAGAATTTATGTAAGGGATTCTCTAGTGTGTCTTTTAATTACGATGAGATACTGTAGGGGGAATTGACGTTGAGTGCTTCCCCATAGAGTCTGTAGATCCACGACGCGGACCATAGAGGGAATAGACGTTGAGTGCTTCCCCAGAGAGCATTTAGCATGATATGAGACTATAGGGGGAACTGACAGAGAGTTTTTCCCTAGAGAGTCTTCTTAATTTATGTAGATGAACCAGAGGGGTGAGACTGTGTGTGCCTCCCATAGGTTTGCTATTACATAGAGGTTGAACCATAGGGGTTAGACTGAGAGAGCTACCCATAGGGCTACCTGTTTTCTTCTTGTTGCTGGTTTCTTACTTGTGTACTTTACTTGTTAGAACTGTGGATTGTAGCTGCTTGTGTTTTCCTGTTTACTACTTCTAGTTTATTTACTGCCATGTATTCATTGACTGTTAGGAACAAATCATTGGGTGATTTCCTATTGGGATTGTATCTCACACCCTGTTTGGGCCATGCTTTTGGGCCCATGCAGACTATGTTGCTGCAGGTATAGATAAGGGCAAGCGCCCTTCTACTTTTGGTTCTTGATTGCACTGGAGCTAGGGAGCATGGGACCGAGTCGTGGCTCGTGATGCTGAGGATAATTCATTGTTTTTTATTTTGCACATGGTTTCAGTTTTATTTCAGCATGTTGTTGTGTTTTCTATTTTCCTTAGATACGGGTACCTACTGCAACATTATCATCATTACTATATGTATTCATTGCTTCTGTTGTCTGGCTTCTATCGTTATTCATGTTTTTACTGCTTCTGCTATTGGCTGTTGTTTTTCCACTATATACTTTACCGAATGATGGCATAGTTTCCCCACCGACTCACCCAGGCCCTCGCTGCTACTCCGCAGCCTCTGGAGTTCGGGGAAACACGCTTAAGGTCATGTGGCGAACCGGGTACGGGGCACCAATAGAGGGGCTCCGGACATGGGTCATTATAAAGTGGTATCAGAGGAGTTCTTTTCTCTTGCATTACTGTATGGAGACTTTATCCAAGGATAGGACGGATTCTGTACTTGGTGTTAAGCTGTTTCGGGAGTAGCTAACCCGTGTACAGGGAAAATCCATACTACCTCGTTAATTGCAGTTTGCGGGTTTTGAGTTTTATGGTTGATATGTTTTCACCTAGAGTGATTCACATGACTTGTGCAGTTATTGTTTTGATATTTCGGTTCAATTTCGGTCGCAACATGATGAGATGAGGGTATGCCCTCTCATGCATCATATAGACTCTCTTAGAAATCACATGTCATGCATTCTGGCCATGCCATCTCGGGTGCATTAGCGATTGCATGCTGTTGTGATTGGCTATGTGTAGATTATGCATGCTGTTGTGATAGATGCTTGATAGATTCTCTGCTTTTGTTAGAAATCTATTTTTTTGTTTCATTCTTAAAATAAACTCCAAATTTCGGTTCTTGAGAAGTTATGGCCCATCCCGGATCGGAATTTGGCATATCTTTCCTTGTTTTTAGTGTTTCTAGAATTCATCGCTGTTTCTGAGCTACTACCAAGAAAAAACCAGAATACACTATGTGTTCTTTTTGGATACACGCCATGTAGTTTTCAGGCCGCGTCACTTCCCGTGTGAGCAGAACCCGGTGTCATGGGAGTAACTTTGGGAACATGACGTGTGAGTTCTGAGACGTGTACCCGGTCGTGTTGCTAACAACATGGGATGGGGATGCTCGGGTAGAACACGCCGTGTCCACAGGGAACACACCGTGTAGTCTTTCCAGGTACTCGGCCGTGTCACGAACAACATGGGTCGATGTTACCTTCTTTTACACACGCCTTGTTTGTTCAGAACATGTCGTGTAGTCTTGCCCAGGTACCCCTCCGTGTCACGAACAACATGGGATGGTGTCACCTTAGCCTATGCACGCCGTTCTTGTTCGGAGCATGCCGTGTAAGGTCCAGTTGTGTAGACGGCCATGTACTCAACATCACCGACCGCCAAAATCTTCTCTAGTGCATTCCGTGTTTGTTTCGAACACTCCGTGTAGTCTCGGGTTGAGTCGGACCTTGTGGGTTAGCCATGTAAGGAGACTCGGGAAGGGGAATAGTTTTCATGAACACGCCGTGTGTTGGGGTCAACACGCCGTGTAGTTTAAAGTGTACACGAATTGTAGGGCCGGAGTACACACCCATGTCGGTGGTTTAAGAAGACACATCATGTAGTTTTATACACACCGTGTAGTCGTGTTTTTTAGTCTTGTCTGTTTTTCATCCCCTATTCCAATATTGTACTATTGTGTTCTCTGTCCTTGATTTACTGATCCAATGTGTGCTTTTGATCTTTCAGAGCTATGCCTCTGAGACGTCCTCCGGTCGTACGTCTATCATCAGGCAGTGATCAGACGCCAGACATGGAAGATCAAGGACTTCCTGTCGATCCCCCAGCTGAGCCAGCCTTGGAACCGGTTGTCGTACCAGTTGTAGGTGTTGATGCACAGTTCATGGAAGGTTTCATGATGATGATGAATGCCTTCCAAGGAGAACTGCCTCCAACCTCATCTATGGATGACATGACGCGGGTATTCCAGCAGCAGCACCCTCCCACGTTCTCGGGGGAGGGAGGACCTCAGGCTGCAGAGTCATGGCTGGAAGCCATGATGACTATCCTCGAGCATCTAGAGACGCCTCCAGAGAGGTGGGTCTAGTTCACCACCTTTGTGCTCTGAGACACTGCCAAGAGGTGGTGGGACGTGATCTTACAGGCAGGTTAGTAGCATGCAATGACTGGGAGGAGTTCCAGCGCGTGTTCTACGACTACTTATACCCAGATACCCTGAGGGCCGATCGAGCCTAGGAGATATTGAGGTTTGAGTAGGGTACTCTATCTTTCATGGAGTATTCCTCTTGTTTCACTGAGCTGCAGTGTTTTACACCCCTTCAGGATGGGATTGGGGTGTTCTTGGAGATTAAGTTTGAGTATGGACTCATGCGGGAGATCTGCTCACAGGTGAATATCTTGCAGCTGACTTCCATTACTTCCATTGTCAATCAGGCATTGATTGGAGAGCACAATCTGAGAGACTCTAGAGCTGTGAGCCAGGGTGGTTCTACTTCCAGTGTTAGCCACCCTCTAGATGACAGCATGAAGTGCCGTAGGGAGACTATGCGTGGTGATTCGAGGAAGCGAGTCACATCATCAGGCATCCAGCTGACAAGCTATCAGTGTGGTCGGACAGGGCACACGAGGCCATAGTGCTAGAGGGACCCCGTGGAGTGCCGATCTTGCGGCAATATGGGTCACCATCAGCGTTTCTTCTAGGTTTTCTCACCAGCAGCTGGTGAAAGGGGTTCTTCTATTACTCCCCGTTCAAGAGCATCACCACCAGTTTCTCAGCAGTCGGGGAACTGGAGTTCTTCCGACCGTTCCGGCCGAGGTGGAGGTTGAGGCCGTGGCGTTCAGACACTAGTTCCTCAGCACCAGAAGGGTGGTTCAGCTCAGAGTGGTCGGCTAGGGGCGCAGGGCCGCGGCACGGGCCAGTCATTTGCCATAGAGCAGACTTATCAGGAGCAGGATCCCAACCCTTCTACTATTCGAGGTACGATTCTAGTAGCCTCAGTTTTATCTTCAACCCTTTTCGATACTGGTGTTATGCATAGCTTTATCTCTATTTCTATTTTGGAGAGCCTTTGACTCTTCATCTTTTCTTCTACCGACTCATTGACACTAGACACACCTTTGGGGATGAGGACATCTAGTCTACGCCAGTGTAGAGAGTGACCTCTCGAGGTTGTAGGGTATCACTTCTTATGGGATCTCTATGTCCTAGAGATGGCAAGCTATGATGTCATCATTGGCATGGATTACTTGATTCCCTTCCAGGAAGTTGTTGACTGTTATCGCCGCAGGGTCAATTTCATTTCACCAGAGGGTGAATCTTTCCTTCATAGTGGCAAATGGGATGTTCCGGCCAGTCGGGCATGACTCGAGCATCTTGGGCTAGGTGGGGTGACAACCCAGATTTCTATCCTTTACCTGGATGATCATGGGACTCCACAGTAGGATTTTCCTCCAGTGGTGGATCGCTTCAGGAATGCCTTTCCAGATAACTTTTCATGTTTTCCTCCAGAGTGTGAGGTAGACTTCTCTATTGAGCTTGTGCCAGGAGCGGCATAAGTGTCCATTCCTCCTTATAGGATGGCCACACCTGAGTTGCAGGAGCTCAAGAGGCAGTTGGGGGAGATACAGGCTAAGGGATTCATCTCACCCAGTACTTCTCCTTGGAGTTTGTTTGTTTTGTTTGCGAAGAAGGCAGACGTTACCCTTCGGCTTTGTATGGATTATCGGAAGTTGAACCAGTTGACGGTCAAGAAATGATATCCTTTGCCGAGGATTGATGACATTTTCGATCATCTTCGAGGAGCCCAGGTGTTCTCAAAGATCGACTTGAGGTCTGGTTATCATCAGTTGCATGTTAGACCATCAGATATACCTCTGACAGCCTTCATGAGCAGGTATGGTCTATACGAGTATACAATAATGTCATTCGGTCTCACGAACACGCCTGCAGTTTTCATGGAACTGATGAACCTAGTGTTCCATCCTTACATGGACTTTTTCATCGTGGTCTTCGTGGATGATATCTTGGTGTACACTCACACTCGACATGACCATTCCACACATCTTGAGATCGTTCTGAGTACACTGAGAGAGAAGTGACTTTATGCGAAACTATCAAAGTACCACTTCTAGATGGATCAGATTCACTTCTTGGGTCACGTCATCTCAGAGGCAGGAGTATCTGTTGAACCAGAGAAAGTGAGAGTGGTAGTTTCTTGGGAGCATCCGAAGAACGTTTTTGAGGTACAGAGCTTCCTAGGGCTGGCTGGATACAACAGACGCTTCATTCAAGACTTTTCGCGCCTAGCAGCCCCCTTGACAGGACTGACCAAGAAGGGGGTGAAGTTTTCATGGTCAGATTCTTGTGAGTCAGCCTTTTAGGAGCTGAAAGGGAGGTTGACGTCAGTAACGATACTAGTCTTTCTAGAGCCAGGAAAGAGCTACACTGTTTACTGTGATGCTTTTGGTATCGGGTTGGGAGCAGTGCTAATTTAGGGAGAGGGAGTCGTTGCATACGGGTCTCGGCAGTTGAGGTCACATGAGAGGTACTACCCTACGCACAATCTGGAGTTGGCAGCTGTTGTTCATGCCTTGCGCTGTTGGAGACACTATCTTCTGGGAGAGCACTTTGTGGTCTTCACTGACCACAAGAGTATCAAGTATATCGTCACTCAGCGGGATAGGAATCTGAGGAAGCGCAGGTGGGTCGAGTATCTTCAGTATTTTGATTTTAAGCTTGCCTATATGCCGGGAAAGGGCAATGCCATGTCAGACGCGTTGAGCAGGAGAACTCATATTCAGGTAGTTCAAGAGACCAATAGTGAGTGGCAGCTAATGGCTCTGTTGACTGAGATGCATCTGGAGGTGCACGACAGACAAGGACAGACTTTTCTATCTTATGTATCTATTACCTCCAGGCTAATTGATTGGGTACAGATGAGGCAGCTATCAAACTCAGAAGCAATAGTCCTGCGAGAGAGTGTGCCCGGAGGGGACCCTCTTCCAGCATGGACAGTGGGTGAGGATGAGATCTTGCATTTCCAAGGATGCATATGGGTGCCAGCAGACATACGTGAGGAGCTGATGTGGGATTTCCATTCCTCCGTTTGGGCAGTTCATCCTGGCATCACCAAGATGTATCAGGACATTAATCGCCAATACTAGTGGACATGTATGAAAAAGGATGTTTCTGGTTTTTTCATGAGATGTTCTACTTGTCAGCTGGTGAAAGTAGAGCATCAGTGACCAGCAGGACTTTTACAGTAGTTACCCTTTCCGGAGTGGAAGTGGAACGATGTTGAGATGGACTTCGTGACCAGGTTTCCGAGAACACCCTAAGGGAACGATGCTATTAGAGTTTTCATTGACCGACTTACGAAGTTTTCTCACTTCTTTCTGATCAAGGATACATTCAGTGTCGACGATATGAGACAACTTTACATGAGGGAGATCGTTCGTCTGCATGGAGTTCTGCACTCTATTGTTTCAGACAGAGATGCATGCTTTACCTCTCGGTTCTGGAAGGTACATCAGAAGGACTTGGGTACACATATACTTTTGAGTACAGCATATCATCACCAGATTGATGGCTAGTCCGAGCACACGATCCAGGTGCTTGAGGATATGCTCCAAGTTTGCATCCATGACTTTGGAGATTCTTGGGAGAAGTATATTCCTCTGGTGGAGTTCTCCTACAACAACAGTTTCCAGGAAACCATTCAGATGGCGCCATACGAGGCTTTGTAAGGTAGGCCACGCCGATCACCCTTATGCTGGCTGGAGGTAGGAGAGGCAGCTTTGCTGGGACCTCGTCTTGTACAGAAGACTTCAGAGCAGATAGAGGTGATTTGGAAGAGGATTGTTATAACACAGTCTCGACAGAAGTCTTATGCTGATCAGCGGAGAGGACCTCTGGAGTTCGAGGTCGGTGATCTGGTTTTCTAACGTGTCACACCTAGGCTGAGACACAAAAGGATTCGGAGGCAAGGTAAACTTTCGCCACGGTACGTCGGGCCGTTTGAGGTTTTGGAGAGAGTGGGGCCAGTCGCCTATCGGTTGCGGCTACCTCAGAGGTACTGGTCCATGCATGACGTCTTTCACGTCTCTCAGCTCCGACGTTACTTTTCGGACCCATCTCACGTCTTTCAACCTGAGGAAGTCGAGCTTGAAGCAGATGCGTCGTTTAAGGAGCATCCTATCCGGATTGTTGATCATAGTACAGAGGTTCTCCGTGGGCGGTATGTTCCTCTGGTATGAGTGATGTGGTAGCACGGGCGAGTACAGGACGAGACCTGGGAGAGGGAGTCCGATGTATAATCTCAATGGCTCGAGATGTTCGGGGTTTCTTTTTCTCCAACTAGTTTGGGAAATTTGGGGATGAATTTCTTTAAGGGGGAAAGTTTGTAAGAACCTAGATCTTCTTTTCAGGTATGTTTTCCCTTTTTCTAGAGTTTTTAAGGAAAACGATTTTTTTCATGGAAATTTCAGAAGTACATGTCGTGCACTTTCTGAGTACACGCCATGTACTCTTCCCCAGCTCGAAGTCGTGTGTTGGCCTTGTGCGGGCCCACACATGGTGTGTAAGGCTGAGGTTATTAACGTTATTTCAGAATTATTTCTATCTATTTTGACACATATAAGATGAAAGGTATGAAATAAGCATTATTTTAAAATAAAATATTTTATGTTCATGATATTTATATTTATTAAATAATATGTTTGTTTATATTATAATTTAGTCCAATCATTGATGATCAATTTGGAGTTTTATAAAATAATGATTATTTCCTCAAATTAAGTTCAATTTTTTATCAAAAACGACTTTCCATATAATACCCATTTATTCATTTATTATTTTTTAAAAAATTGGAATATATTGATTTTCCAAATTACTGTTATGTTGTAATTAAAAAGTCAATTTTAGTTATTCTAGAATGACTAATAGTCCTCATAAATAACTATGGTTTGGAATAAAAATTGATACTATGGATGAAATTGAAAAATTGATAACATTCCACTCAACATGTAAGTGTATTTCAGTACAATACTTGAATATATGGAAAATTAATTCCATAGATCTAAGGAATGGTCCCTGAAACAAAATATAATAATATTTCCATCTTTTATAATGATAGAAATGACCTTTTTTTTATTTGGTTTATAGTTTGGTGGTTTATGATTTTATAATGATCATTAACATTGATGTGATCAATACTATATATCCAAATACATCATTACTTAGAAGTTATGATTTTATTCCTTGAACATATATTCACTTTTCACCACTCTTATCCTATTTGGAATCCTACTATTTTTTATTCTAGATGACCCTTATACTTCATTTTATCTCTTATCAATAGGTTTTTCTTGTAAAAATTTCTTACGATGTGTGTTTCCAGAAGACTTTTCATTTAAACTTTATTCATTATATATCAGATTCCATGTTCAAATTATGTGGATAAAATATACTATGTGGAGTATCCTACTCCATGATATTTTAAAATAATAGCTATATGGTGGATAACATATTATGTATGAAACACTAAGATTAAACGAACTACGAAACATATAAATGTTAAAACATATTCATTAAACTGGATGTTATTTATAACATTAAATAATATATGTTATATATATATCATTATACATATATATATATATATATATATTTCTATCTAAATATTTATTTTTGATCAATTATTAATAACAAATCAACTATCTTTTAGTAATTAAATATAATTCTCGAAATAAATTTTATTTTAAAAATTTATCTTTATTTAATTTTTGAGAAAAAAGTACAAATTTTCAATAAAAAAGTTGAGAATTTTACATTATAAAATAAAATAAAATTACTAATTAATAATAAAAAAATAATATTCTTATGTAATTTTTGGGTTTTCAGAAAATATTGATTTTTCAATGAATTTTGAAAAATATGGATTTTTGAAAAAGTATAATTTTTATTTTATAAAAAAACAAAATTGTAAAATTATATTTTGAATATAATTTAATTTAAAATATATATTACTTCATAATATTTATAACATAGAATTTATTTTTAATCATCTTTATATACAAATTTAGTATATGTTTATATTTTGGGAATTAGAATGTGAATTTTCTAAAAAATAAATTATAGTTTATATTATTATAATTAAAAAACATAATAATTATTGTTTTATATTATATATTTATAATATATTTATATTATAATTATTTCTATTATAATTATTTATAATTTATTCAATTAATATTTTTATTTGGAGAGTTAAAATAAAATATTGTTTTCATAACAAATACACATCTTAAAAATCCATTTTCTCATCATTTTTGTGTGTTTTTTATTAAATATTATTCTATCATGTGTGTTGAATTATTGTAGTAAAATAAATATCATATTTATTATATTATCAATTTTAGTTATCCAATATCTTCAACATTAATCTTGACAATGATAAATTATGAAACTAGTAAAATTTTATTATGTTAGTTTAGTTGATATGATGTTCACCAAAAAGATAAACTAAAATGATTAAGAGTATAATGATAGAAAAATTCCATATAATATAATGTATGACAACATTTAGACAAGAAATATTTAATTATATATATTATTTCATTTACAAAAATTTTATGAAGTGAAAAACTTCTATACATGTTTTTTTTTCAAAAATTACTTTTTTCCCCAAACCTATCATATAAAAAGAGTCCTAATTTTGTCTTCTAATAAAATAGTAATATCAATTTTACACTAAAAATACATAAAAAATGATATTCAAAATATACCTAAATATTTCCAAGATACCCAATTTATATTAAATATTTAATCTAACATATATTGTGTGTTTTACCCATGGTGGTTTTCTAAAGAAGAGGTATTATGCTAAAATGCGCGTTTTTTATTTATTCTTCCACATCAAACAAATATATATCAAAAATTATGATTCAATAAAATACTTATATATCATATACTGAAATTTAATTACTATAATATAATAACATAAACCACTTTCTTATTTAATAAAATGTAATTTGAAATCATAATTCATGTGTACGAAGGACAACAGCCTCACAAACTAATGTTATTTACTTCCCATAATGGGCCTTTAATCGGTTGTTATAATGATGGATTGAAGGCATGTATATATATACATATAATAAATTTTTGTACAACTTATCATTTTAGAATTATTATATCTCATATAACGTATACTATTTATTTTTTTGGGGATATGATAATATCACCCATGAGCATAGTGGACTACAACTTCACGAAGTGATGTGATAAGTGTTTTCTATCGGTTTACATTGTAGGTAAAAAAATTTATTAATATAATTGACATAAATTTTATAATTATTATATTGATAACATAATTATAATTTTTACAAATATAATATATCATTTTGTTTGTTATTGAAAAAGGGTAATGTAATTTATGCATACCTGTGTAATAACTCTATAAAGCAATGTGATTAATCTTTCATAACCAATACAAATGGATGATATATATAAGTAATTTTAATGAAATAATATGATATATTTGATATATTGATCATTATATTATGTTAAAATATTACCTATCTACTTTCCATAATAATGTTATGAAAATGGAAACGTTACTCATTCAAGCATACATTGTACAATCTCAATGTTTGTAATGTACTCAATTTTTCTGGACCATATGTAATGATGTTTTTTAAATGAATAATTTATAAATAAATTTTATAAATTATTAATTATTATTTTTTCTGTATACATTGAAAAATAATCTCATTGAACATGGTTAACACAAAAAAACATTTTGAATCAATGAACTAAATGCACTCAAAACACCAGATATTACCTTTAATCATTATGTATTTATGTTTTCCCTTTAAATTAAGAAAATATAAAATTTAATTATAAATAATATTACATAAAAAAGGATATTATGAAATTAAATAGTAAATTTAATATAATTATAGAGGATATAGAGGACATACATGGAATGATTATACTTGAGGAATGCGTTTCTTACTTTAGTTTTTATTTATTTGAGACATATTCAGTATTCAAACCATATTTTTATTTTGTGTTTCATAAACTTCCCATTATATTATTTTATTATTACATTAATAAATATTTTTATATTTTATAATCATAATGAGGTTCAATATTTTATAGGGTTTTCATCTAGATATTACCATATACATAAGTGACATTGTCCTAATTTCCCTTCATTGGGAATATTATAATTTATACACCAGACCTATATTATAAGGTGTATCTACAGAACAATTTACAAGAATTATAAAGAATATAATTATTTTCCTGATATTTAATATTTAATTTAATGTATTTCTATCATAGGGTTTATGATTAAATATTTTCCCATAATGGAGATACATAGTGTTACAATCTCATTTATTTAAATATTATTTGTGTTTATGGGTTTTTTGGAGGAAATAACATGATATTATTTATTTGAACCATATATATATTATTATACTTTGACTATTAATGTTTTTAGAAGGTATATATTCTATTTAATACATTATTTTTTTAATAAACATCAATATATTGGTTTGTTAGTGATATTGATCTATTATTCTCTTCTATATTTTGTATCAATCTCTACTATAGTAGTGTTTTCTAAATAGTTTTTAAAAATTTCCATTTTTAAAGATAAATTAATTACTAAGGTTATTTTTTAACTTCGATCTTCTTTAAAAATGTATTAAAACAACATATTAATTATTTTCTCAAATGGATAACTTTTGAAATCTTTTACATAATGTATGAAAACAATGTTTATTTTTAACTTTCATGAATTGAAAAAACATTCATTCTATACGGTGCATTATATTCCATGAATATTACATTTAATGTTACTATTGTGTATTTCATTGAAATTTCTTTTAAAAACATTTTTAATGTTGTTAATTTTATAAATGTGAATTTCAAAGTGAAAATGTTATTTTCTATAAAAATAATTTTAATGATAATATAATTGTATTTCAATTCATGAAAAAACATCACTTGATGTTACATACTCTCTAATTAGTATATGTGTTATTGATACCATCTTAATTCTTTGATTCTCATGATTATTATATTGTCTTGGATCAAATTTATTTTCCATTAGTTAATAATTTTCAAATTAAATTTTTATTCAATCCATCTCATTTATAATGGATAATATTTTTCATGGAATTTTTTATTGTACCCATTTATATTCAAATGGTTAATCATTTTTCAGATGAATTTCCATGCAACTGATTTATTTTCAATGAGTATCTCATATTATGAGTGGAATAATTAGTGTTTGTCTTGTTATGCAATGCAATCAAACCATTATGTACATTTATTATTTTTGTGGTGTTTTTTTAAAATAATTTATTACCTCTATAAAAAAGGGGATCCTAATATATTTTATACAGTGATAGATTTTATAAAATACTCCAATGCATTGTATAATAATTATTTTCATTAGAATTTTTTTAATGTTATCTAATGGTTGTCCAATTTTGTGAGGGTATACAATTGTTTTATAAGAAGATGTCACCAAAAAATTATATTTTTTAGACACTTATAAGTTTAATTTATTTCGATTCATCATGGTTGCCATTAAATTTCTCGTGATTGTTGAATTTCATGAATCCATCCATTAATAATGGTTTATACCATTTGACATGTTTATTGATATAGGTTTGATGGATAAGATTTCCCTTATGTAATTAACGTTGAATTTTAGTACATAATTATAAAGATACACTAATTTTATTCTCACTGATGAAATTAAATCATCAATTCTTTTGTTTACCATTACAAATCATTTCATTTATACTTTTTATGTTAAATTTTTTCCAATGGTATAAATATTAATGTTTATTGTATTATGTTTAGTATGTATTAATATTAATGACAATGATTAGTCTATGTAATAAATAGTCTTGGATTATTGGGAGAAAATAACTTTTAAATCAATGGGTATTGTTTATTTATAGGTTTTTTATAATTTTTTGATATTACATTCCTAAATGATTCATTGGGTAAGTAAGTGATCTAATATTTCTTTCCTCTAGTTAATGTTTTTATTGTAAAAATTGTTTCTAAATTATCATAATCAAAGACTAAAATGTAATAACATTTCTATTGACATTGGATCCATTCTTGTGATATAAGAACTGTAATATTTAAATATTAATTTTTAATGAAAATGTGGTTTTACAAAGAAGAAGTTTCTGTGTTTAGTGATTTATTTCATGTATTTTTATTCAATATCTTCTTCAAATGATTATATATGAAAATTTAATTGATAATATCAGTATAGATACTATAATAAATAAATTATGTTAATTTTCCTCCAGAATATACATTTTTTCCATTCCAAGGTAAATGATAACATTTTTTGTTTGTATATGTGGACTACCACCTCTATAAAGAATTTTATTTATTTTTCTTTATTTACATTCATTTATTTCCGTATATATGGATTCTAAAAATATATATAATATTTATGATTTAATTATTACTATTTAATACTATATTATTTTTACATTTCTATCATTCCATTTTTTTGGAAAATGCAATCATTACTCATTCACTCATATAAACTACCACCTCCAAGAAGTAATGTAATTTATTTTTATTCATAACTTTATATTAATTGAAATAAAATTATACATCACTAATCAACATGATACTTATATCATATATAATTTTATGGAGACTATGAAACTATAAAAATGTATAAGGATTCAATCCATCAAACCAAAATATACTTAGGAAACATTACAGTTAACTCTCCGATATTAATTATATTGATGAATTTTCAATAAATATGAAATTGGAAATTATAACACAATGATGTTTTATAAAGTATTTATGAATATGATATATTTATAAAATTGATAATAAATTTAATTATTTTTTAGACGATGTTTAAATAGATTATTTTGAAATTAAGGATATGATGTATGTGTTTCTATTGAAATTTCACATTTAATATGGAATTTTTATAAATGAATATCATTTTATTGAATTACATTATATTTATATCTTAAACCCCATTGAATTTTTTATCCTATTTTTTTGGGTTTTCTGTTTTTCATTTCACATCTATCTCTTTGGAAATTAAAATGATTGAGAAATATTTTTCTGAATAAATGACATTACTTCCACCATGGTAGTCAAATTGTTTCTTCTATGTCCATGTTCATTACAAAGTTTTAAAAAATATAATTTTATATGATAACATGATTATTAAATGTAACATTCAAAGAAATTTTAATTTCATTTCAGAAGATTATACATTAATTTTTATAATTTTTTCTGAAAAGGTTATTTATTATTTTTTACAATAAGTGTTAAAGGAATCAATTCATTAATATTTCTCAAAAAAATTAATTCTAATTCTATTATGAAGATTTTTTTTAAATTTTCATGATTCCGTTTTAATTTAATTTATAAATAATTTATATATTATTATGAATCTTTATATTTAAAATTATATAAAATTTAAATATATCCTTTTTTGTACATAAATGGTTTGAAAGTTTATTTAATGTTTATTTTAATCCATGTAAATATCATTTGATGTTTCATATGATTTAATAGGGATATGATATAATGATTCCATACATGTTCATGATTTATTTGGATTATGATTATTTCATGTTTCTGTTATTCTTAATCATATTTATTTTTGAGGGGTTTCACTATGATAAATTAATTAATGTTTTATGATCTTATTCACATATATTTTTGCTTTTCATTATTTTATAGATATATTTGATAAATATATCCAACGAGTTTTGTAATGATTGATATTTCATTATATAATATGAATATCATGGGGAGTGAACACATTCAATGGATTAAAATTGATTTATGAGCGAAAACAATACAGTTTAGATATTTCTCCCCTATGTAATGATGGTCTTGGATGTTATCCCTTAATAATGAAATGATATACTATTATTATGATTATACCATAATGATAATGATATATTATTATTCATATGACAATGTCTTAGTGATTTTGATTGAATTGTAATCATTTCTCACTATTTTAAATCATATCTTTTTAAATGATAAAGACTTATCTCACGACTCATGATTTATAATATATAAATAAATGGATATGAATGACAAATTTTATGATCATGATCATTGTACCCATAATATTATCATATTATTTCAAAGTATAATTAATTTATATCTCCCTTATTTACCATTAGTATATATTGAATGACTCCCTTTCATATCTTTCAATATTTCCTAAGGTTAGAAAATTAGAATTATATAATAAATATCTATGAATTATTCAAAAAAAATATCAAAATAGATTATTTTAAATATCCTTCATGAAAAATGATTAATTTTTTTTCCAAATACATTAATGCTCTACGATTTTTGGGAAAGAATTATTTTGTAATATATTATTTTTCTAAATAAATAATTAAACACTTATGAATGTTTTTGTTGGGAATCCTCTATAATATTCTATAGATATATGATGTTATTAAAATTTTAAGATATTAATTTTATAATTTAATAATTTTCATGTGTATATATAGGGTATCACATATCAAATAAATGTATAAGTGATAATTTAATCAGTGATAAAAATTGATTCATTACATTTCAAATCAATGATTTATTCAAGGTAATCATTATTGTGGATAAGAGGTGAATTTCATTTTTAATAACATTTTAACCTCCTATGTGGTGGATATTTATGGAGTATTAAAAATGTATCCATTCATTACTAATGGATAATATAATATGAAATCCAATGGACATCTTGTAGTGGTGTCATAAATAGAAATCACAAAACTCTTAGCTTTCTAAAAATATAATCACCAATTCATCTACACAAATAAAAAAATTTATTATTTTCTAATTTCATAATTTTTTATTATGGAAATATAATTAGATTAAATTATTCAATATTAATGAAATATCTAAGGATATTATTAATTTTATATCGTATAAGGGTTTTTAAAAAAAACAATTTTATTAATATTATTGTTATGCATTCAATTTCTATTGAGAAAAAATGAATTCCTAATTATTAAAATGATACATGAAACAGTTAAAAATGTGAATATTTAATATCTTATTTATAATTTTGACATAATTGTTTAATATAAATGTAATAAATGGAATCTTGATTTTAACATGAACACATATGAAAAGAGAACTAAATTTTGGGGTAAATTATTTTTTGAATAAAAGTAAAACCGTAGGGAAATAACCAAGTTATCATATTCATAACATATTATAATAATATTACAATGATATAAAGGAATTGATATTGGAATTTCCTATGGTATAATGTATATATTTTTGTGAGTATGAAACCAACACCGTAAATTAGATCTATAGTTATATAATAGATGGTTATCTTATTTGTGCATTGATTATTGAATTATTAAAATTAAATTATGCCTTACATTTCTAGTTTTAATGAATTTTTTTAATATTATCTATACTCATCTAATAATTTAAATGAAAAAAAAATTCTTCAGAAATATCGTAAAAGATCTTATTGAACTGTCAATATCAATTACTATATAACTAAGTGGCTGTGGAGAATAATTTTTTATAATTATTTGGATAAAATATTTCCCTAACTGAATTAAAACAAACTGAGCTATTATATATTTGATGCATTATTAAATTAATATAGTCACCAATATGTATAAAAGGAAGGAATTGAAGCATCCCAATATTATTTTCGAAAGGATTAACCTTAATGATAGAATTTAATCCATATTAAATTCTGTCCATGTTTTGAAACATGTATTATCAATAAAACAATAGTGATTACTAGATATCATACATGTAAATTATTTAATATAGATGAGCTAAAAAATGGATATTAAAATTTATTCAATAGTTAAATCCTTGATTTGTCACTCTAACTGTAAAATGTATGAAATAATTTTATCTTAGTAGCACTAGTCGTAATAAAATTCACTTCTTAATACTTGATGAATCTGATCATATCATTATTTATGATGATTTTTATTAACAGAAAAGATACTCTTAAAATATAATCTATACTACCTAAAGAATTTAAAAAATAAAGAATTCATTTTAACCACTCGTTATAGTTCTTTTTTATGATCCATCTATCCATGAGACAATGCATCCATGATCTAGGACACATTCCTTTTAAAAAACTAAAGTTCGTCAATAAGAGTAGAAAAATCCTCCTACTAATATAACAAAATCCTACATAGAGTTTTCACTATATCCTTATTTATTATTAATCCTTGTTCTAGAAAAACATTAATAAATCATTGAAATAATATCTTAGTAAAACTTAATTATCATTAACCTAATGATAAAATTATTCTATTCCTGGAAAATAAATTTTAATAATATTTACCCAAATAAATATTTAAATCTCATTTATTCACACATTAAAAACATTTAAAAATTAATTAATTTATATAAAATATTAGAATAAATAATGTAGATTGGTTTACGATATATAAAATTTATGTATCGATTATATTTGATAATAATATATCACATTTTTAATTCATGGTTTTTGTATAAATCATCGTTGTGTTTTGATCGTGTGATATATTAGAAATAATTGAAAAGTATTAAATCATTCGATGTAATTTAGATGTTTTGTCTATGTATTTCATTTGAAATTTTAATTCCATTAAATCTACTTTCTTACACACACCAATCTTATAAAAATAACATCTTATGTTAAATTTATTAAAAGTAAAATGTGTTACATATTTGTCTATGAATATTTTTATGCTCTTAATATATTAACCAAAATTATGGTATTAAAAATATTTATTTGTTATTCAAATATATTAATTTACTTATGTTCCTATAAAATTTATTATGTTATTAATAATTACTTACATATGGATCATAGATTATTTCATTTTTTATAATTAATAACACATGAGTAAAAAATTATAACACTGGTAAGAATTACGTATATGTTTCTCAAAAAAATTATACATGATCCATATCATTTCTGCAAGGAAAAAAATTAATGCATGGGATAAAATTACTTATTTGTATCTCCAATTATCATATATGGTCCAAAACAATATTAATAGGTAAAGATTTTTTAAATGAGTTTGGTAAAATAATTTTTCTATATGTTTTATAAATCCATAACATTGCATCTATTAGTTCTTCAATAAGATTGGAATTTCAGGAAATAATTTTTGTGGAAACATAATAATATCAATTAGAATAAAAAAAGAAACAAAAAGTTAAATAGAGGTTATAAAACATGATAAATTATTCCTCACTGATTTCAACATTTGAATTTTTTTCAACCAATTAATATATTTTAAAACTCATTTTTATTCTTAAAATCTCATATATAGAATACAATATGAATCCTAAGTTAAATGAAAAACATAGTTTCATAAAAACATAGGTTATATTAGATTTATATATAGAAATAAATTTATGTTGTTAATATAAATTCAATCCTTGTTAAACAATACTCCCCCACAAAAAGAGAACACACTCTAGAAAATGTTTCTCACTATTTTATCAACTACAATATCAACTTTTTTAAAGTAATATGATATAAAATATATGTATATATGATTAACATTGTGTGGTTCCCCAAATAAAGTTGTTATTAATAATGTATAATCATTAAATAACATAATACAATGCTCATTTATTTATATTTTAATGATTTTATTTATGCCAAATGTTATGAAAAATTATTATTTTCCTAAAAAATATTAATATTTCTATTGGCACATTAATGGTAAAATTACTACCAAAATGTTATTTATTATGAATAAAATCCATTTTATGTACCTTATTTAAAAATTCTCATTTATTAAATGGTTTTTCAAATATATATTCATGGACCATGATAATGGTTCTTATTTTTAGAGAAGTCGATAACACATTATTGGTGAAATGAATATTGAGGGTTTAATTAATTTTGTCCTTCAATTCATCCATCTATTTCATCATCAAAATCGTTTTACTACTAGAACTACTCTCTATAACATATTATACCTCTATAATACACATTCACCCTATGTGATATTCAATATTATACCAACTCATATAGGAATATCACAAATAAAGAATTGCACATTAAGTGTACAAATACTCATCACAATAAAATCTATAGTTATTATATGAATATCATGAATGATTCAACTAGTATCCCAGTAGGTTAAATACCACAATGTTCACAATCAGATTGATACATATGAGGTCCCTTTTAGTAGACATTTGATATGACACTTTTGGATCACTCTAATATTTATCAATAAATATTCAAAACATTTAAATTAGCATTTCATGAAATAACGAACCAATTTTGGCTAATAGATTTTTTTAGAAATTCTGATTTATTTACTATCTTAACATCATCATAATTAAGAAAACTTATCCACACATTAATGGTTATATTCAATATATAAATTACCTTTATCTCAGTATTCTGAAACAAATCACATGTATACTTTTCTTTGGATTTGAAGTTTTTTCCCTTTGCATGACACTTATATCCCTAGGAATTATACCATCTCTCATGGTATTTACATCACAAATTGTTTTATTATTTTTTAATATATTTACCTTTATATAAACACTTATTCACCTACAATGATGTTGTTATCAGGACATATAAAAATTTATATATTTATTTCAAATTTAATTTATTTAAAAGATGCTAATCATGATCCACTTAATGAATTTCAACTCTATCATAATGTTATAAATCCTATAATACCATACGTAAGCGAATTATTTGAGGCTATATACTACCTTATTAAATTTATACACAAATTATCCATTATTATTAACAAATAGTACCTCAAACTGTAAAATATTTACTTCTATATTTATTTAACTATGAATTGGGGAAATATTCCCCAATATGAGAAGTTTTATATTTTATATTTTCAATCTAAATAAATAACATTCATATATCCCCTACTATTTTTTCATGTTAAGATGATTCATAAAAGTAAAATACTTAATCTTTATAATTAACATTATATTATTGTATATCCATCTTTCTATCAAACCTTATTTGACAGTTCATCTGGATCCTAAATACAAATATTATTTCATTAAAATTCATATTATCAGGACTAGAAAAAGATCCTATGTATCATTTTATTAAATATAATTATGTCAATTATCCAAAAGTTCAATATAAAAACTATATCGGAGATATTTATCTATTTAATATGGAATAATCAATTAGAATAATGTTGTTTTAATTTCCATGTGTACATTTTATTATTATTTTATTTCATTTGACTCTTTGGGAATGATATTTTTAATATGTGTATATTTTTCCATATTTTGATACTATTTTCACTATTTATAAGTAACATTATCTTACAAAATTTTAGGATATTATTCAATGTCACCATCATGTGGAAAACATTTTTCTTATAAAACATTTCTTAAAATAGAAATTTTTTTCAAAAATATATGATATCATTAATAAATAATGCATTTAGATAATTATTTATATGATAATATTTAATAATCATTATTTAATAACAATAAAAAGCATTCTCATCGTATTTTAATCTTTTTTTGACCTTTATAATTTGATGAATTTACAAAAAACCCTTTATAACATTTTGACCCAAATTTACTAATTTTTAGTCGTAAATTATTTTATGGTATGGACAAAAAGACGCACAGAAGTAGTACACGATTGGATTTTTTCATACCAAATATTATAAAAGCAGAAGGAAGAATATTGTCTAATCCTAAATATATTCTATATATGAATAATTGTTTAAATATATTATATGTAATTTAATATTATGAGACAAAATTTTAATTGAATATTTCATCTCCTCTTTATAACTGTCAAATTATTTCTCTCTGACACCCAATTTCATTCATTTGTGTTCAGAGTAATATAAAATAACATTTCCATTTTTTCTAGATAAAATTTAAATAAACTACTGACAAAATATTTATCTCTTTTATATCTAAATTTATTCATGAAAATTCCTAAATACTTTTCAACACTTCATTTAATATCTTTTAAAAATAAACATCATCATACTTTGCTTTTATAAACATCACATTTGACATCAAATTGTAATTAATAGTGAATGAGATAAGAAAAAAAATCACCAATACTAGAATTATTTCCCATGTGTTTGAATAAATGATAGACTATCTACTCAATATGAATTGTCTTATTAATGTCACCTATTTTCATCCTTATTTGAGTGAATTTATCTTTATAGAATTTCCAGAAAACATCATTTCATTATCATTATAGGTGAATAATTTAACATACCACATCACCCATGAAAACGTTTCAAAATATTATTTATAAATTAATACCCATGATTTTAAGCCACAATTAATTTTCATATATCAATGTCTCATAGAATGAAAAAAAATTACTTTATTTAAAATGAAACTTTTCACTATCACACTCACCAATAGTGATAATCATCCCATATTTGATTCTTCAAGTGATTTTTTATCCTAAATATCACTTTATTCCCATAATAAACAAATGAGTTAATCAAATTCTATAATTGTTTATCCCATCAACATATTTTTTTTTTAATTTAGATGTTGACCACAATTTCAGTTTTTTAAATAATTTTCCACTTAAATGTTCATTATTTTATAAATTTTACATCACAACGTTCATGTTATAATAATTTTCTAGATTCTAGTATCTTCAGTCAATTTTAAAGAGAATGACCAATCAGGAATCCATTTATTTCTCTCCTTTAGTTCCTGGATATACATATAAAGGTTGAGTATTTTTATATCACCCATTTCCAATGATAGATCGTATTCCATATAAATAAATTTATTTTTGTACTAGACTTCTATTCCAACATATTAAAATAGTGTTACCTTGTAGACTAAATGTTCTAAATTTCGCATCAATCCCTTCAAATAAATTTTGTAAATTTATTATATATGAGTTCACATTTTCAATTTTCATATTAAATTATTTTTTATATTTATATGTTTTTTTTTTCAACCGATAAATTCTAAAATTATATTATTTATAGGAATAGAATTGATATACAATAAAACATAGGATTTTTTACTATATTCTATACAATAATAATAGTAATCGTTGATATTATGTATTCTTGAAAATGAGTTTTCTTTATGAAGGTATTCTTGATGGACTGATGAAATATGATACATTTTCATTTATTTTTAATACCATTTCATATTATGATCATTATCAATAATGTTAGCTAATTTAAAAACATAGTTTCAATTTCCGATAACCCTATATTTTTAGTTCTGCATTTAATTTCATAATTTCATACTGAAATATGATAATAATATTAAGATTTAATATGTTTACATTTTACATTAGCTCATACACATTAGTTATCATACATTGATATAATTATCTGGAACAACTAAAACCAACAAACATTATTTTTTTATTTTATTCAATGGTATTTTTATCATCTAATCACTTTAATTTATAATTACTAAGCCATTCATATTGATATGTGACATTCCCCTTGAAATCATCCTTTATTTTTTTCCTTTTCCACTTCTCTATAAAATGACTTATATATTCGATGTTATGATTTTATCTAATATTAATATCATCTTATCTTTCTCCATCGTTATTATATACTTAAAAATATATAAAAATTCATCATATAGTTTATTATTTCTAAAAAAACAAACATCATGTTCATTTTTCATCATGTGTACTATATATGCCCATATTCTTAATTTTCCCATTCAATGATTATTTTATCCTCGTTTCTATCAACTTACTTTTTTCAAAATTCATTACATTAAGTTCACATCGTATTTCACACAATCATATTCATGATATATTATTACAAAAGTGTAGTATCGCTCCTTCTTAATTATAATCGTTATTTTATTTAATTGATATATTATAAATTTATAATTACCTTTAATATTATTATATTTAATGGATTTACCATTTGGCATCCAATGGGTTTTGACTTCCAGAAAATCCTCACTAGTCACATCAATAATCATTATTATAAGAGAATATGTGGAAAAGAATACTTTACCACTAAACCTAAATAATTTAGTTAGATACTTCTACGAAAATTTAATTTATTATATTTGAAATATATGATATAAAATAAATATATTTCCTATTAATTTCATTACATTTATCATAATTTCATGAGTAATAGTGGAATAATCGCCTTCTTCAATCATTTTAATTTTTCACAAGGACATAAAATGCATATACTCTTAAAATATCTTTTTAATGAAGGAAGCCATTATGATTTCATAATTATTATCTGTATTTTGTATCTAATAAATGTAATAAACTTACATTTCTTCAATGACTAAATGCATTGGGTCAAACATGTCTCGAAAAAACATTCATTAATTTTTTACCTAAAAAGTAATCTTAAAATATATTTTTAATCATATAATATATGTAAAAATATAATTTTATTTCGTGACATATTTATCAATTGTTTCCTCCACAACAATCAAAAACATATTCAATAATATATCTCTAATGAAATTATTTGGATTTATTGATCTGGATTTTCCATTCTTTCCTGTTATAAAATCCAAATCCTTTTACACATATTATTAAATTATTTTGAGAATAAATATACAAAAATTAAAATCATGGTATGGTAATGTATAGTTAATTCTTCAATTTTAGATATATATGTAATCAATCATCAACACAAGAGTCTCCCATGGAAATAATTGGGTATCATAACCACGACATAAGGAAAAATGGTAATAGTTTAATGGTGTCAATGAAAGAAAATATATGAATTATAAATGGAAAATGAAAAGGGAAATTAGGAATAAAAAATTATATTTGGTGTCATATCAAAATTATGATATGTAAAAAGTGATTTAATGAAACATTAGAAATGATCCACTTTGTTGTTGTTTAAGGGAAAATTTTTATGATTCTTTTTAGATAGAAAATACATAATTGATTGTATAACAGAAGAAATAAATTTAATTTTTTATTAATGATAAGATAATTTAATTTTAAAAAATAATTATTTCTTAAAATATTATATATATTATTTGAAAATGAATGTGAAATAGGGATGTATTCTTTATTCGGGCTTGCTTATCGTGGATAGTTGAGAAGGGAACCTTATCAAAACATGTTTTTAAATTTCAAATAATGATTGAATCATATGTATACATATGTTTGAAAGATATAAAAATAATTTATAATATATATATAATTATTAAAAGTAGTTCCATTGGGATAAATAGAGAGAAAGAATAACCCGAAATAATGAAGGTTCAGAAATACTCCCTTGCCTTATCTCTGAAAGTGTACTGAACTTGAACAAAATGTCTTAGATAATAAAATTAAATCAATTAATTAATTAATTAATTAACTTTTCTACATGTTTTTCTATTCATTATAATTTTAATATGTAAATTCATTCCATATGTTTTGTGTTTGTAAAGACAATTTTATAATTTGACTATATTTGTTTTCATGGTTTTAATGGTTTTCAAGAACAATTTTGTTGAATACATTTGTGGAAAATAATGTTAAATGAGAATATCTATACAGAATTGAAATTATATTATACTAATGAACATATAGTCTATTTGATGTCCTTATCTATAATTTTTTCTGATGCTAAAATTACTAAGTAGATAAAACATTACCAACAACTGTTTAAATTATTCTTGGGGTTTTTTCGATTTTCACGAACATGTTTTGTCTTACAAATTTATATCATATATACATATATAGTTATTATACACTTAGTAAATTGGTTTTAATAAATATATGATTATATATTTTAACCATAAAATTGTTTTATTACTATCCCTGAAGGCAGTAATGGAAATTGAAAACATGGAATCCTGAATGGTGATAAATCAGCACCTCGCAGAAAAACATTTAAAATTCAGAATAAAATGAGATGGGAATACAAATTATTATTGGTGGTTCAATTAACAAAATAGTATTATAGTATATAAAATATAATGGATTTATAATTTCACTCATTCCATGGGAGGTGAGAATAGGAATGGGGAAGAAATGAAATTGAAAAGGAAATAAAAAAAGAAAGAGGTATCTATATCATGAATTATTCACATTGAGGACCCCCTGGAGGCACTTGTTATTTTTTTTATAATGAAAATTGATCCTCAACATGGGGGATGGTGATATTGGGTTATCTATTGGTCATAATTTGGAAATGGATCATGGATTTTTGGGGTCGAGGAGAAGAAGTGACGAGGGGTGGTATTTATAAAGGAGGAGAGGGGGGTAGTTAACTTTTTTTAATTTGATTAATATATTAGCTGAAGACTATATATACTGAGGAATATTTTTTCTAAATATATTAAAGAGATCATGTAAGTTCTAGAAAATTTCAACTTAAATCATCCATGATTCAACAATGACTCAAATATTCATTTATTTACGTATATTGTTAAATAACAAAAATTACCATATTTCACTATTCACAAAATTCAATATTTTTTAAAAAAATTAAAAAAACACACCATAATTGTTTTTTATATTTAGAGTTCGAAAATGAATTCCATTATATGATTATTTTTTCAAAATATAAGAACTTTTATTTTTAATTTTTTTTTAATTTATTCCAAAAATATAAATTTTAATTTTTTGAAGGATCTTATTTTATATTTAAAATTAAATTAATGGATCATAAAATTATATTATAATAAATACAAAAAAAATAATTATTTATTTATTGTATGAAATTTAATTTTCTTTTAAATCAATAAACTAAATATAAAATTGTATGTAATATTTTATGTTTCATAAAAATAACAATACATAATTTATCATTTTTGATAAATTTATTAACTTATTTTTTGATATAAATATATCATATTTTCATCTTCAAGATTAAAAAATTTTATTTATAATTCCATAGATGAGGTTAATATTATATTGTTTATTTTATTATTCACAAATACAAAATTACAATTCCAGCAATCTAGTTATTATTCCACTGTTATAGGTTCATTAATATCTATAAATACATCTCATTTCATTTATCATTCAATTACAATGTTAATATTGTGAAATTTAGGTGATTGTTATGTGATTAATAATATAGAAATTAATTATAAATGTATAATTTTTAGTGATATAATGTTAGCTCATTACATCCCCCCTTATCAAATTAATCCATTGAAATGTAATGTAACACACTCTTGGGAAAATAGATGGGGATACATCACCTTCAATACTTTCTTTTGTTCCCATGTTTCCTATTCGTACATCGATTTATCCCATAGTACATTCACTAAATGAGAAGTCCTTTCTATTGAACATTATTTAGGTGATCAATGATCTACAATAGCTACTCATCAAAACAAATTAAAATTCCCAACTATACCATCGATGAATTCATTACATGTGATGAATTAGGTATGTACTTTCTTTATAGGGGTATATGGTATCCAGTATACATGAGACATCGTATTTGGAAGTGATAATCAATAGGAAACATCTCTAACACAATGAAATATATTTAAAGGGATGATGTACCTCGAAAATAGATTTCTGTTCCACCCAAATCTAATTATTCTCTTCTATGGAGATACATGGATAAATACCATGTCTCGAACAATAACCTCCAGATCCTATGAATGATTATCTGTATATCTCTAATCCTGAAACTGGGATACCTTGATGGTATGTTTAATGGTTTTCACCTTTTCCACAATTTGATCGACCATTTATGGTCTTATTAGCTTACTCTAACATACTTCATCCCATTCAACTGATATTCAACATCATTTCTCATAATGGGATTCATAAAGAGCTATTTAGATGATTGAGTGTAATCCATTATTATAATAGAACTCAAATAGATGTAGGTGTTTGACACATCCTTCCATGAAACCATATAACATGGACACATCATATCTTCCACGACATAAATACTTTGATAAGATTGGACTTCATATTGAGGATGATAATACATACTAAAGTTAATCATATAATTTAGAGATTGTTGGAGACTTTTACAGAATATGGAGGTGAATCTCATATCTCAAACAAATATAGTCAGTAGTGGTATTCCATGATACCTCACCACATATCTAATGCTTATCCATTAAATTTAGTCGAGTGATAAATCATCTTGAAATGCGATAAAGTGATATTTCTATGAAATATGATCCACAATAACCCATTTAACAATATTTACTTTAGATTCCCTTTTAAGTCCAACGAATCATTCTATAGTGATGTTTTCCCATATCTATAGGTGAATGGGTAGTGATTGCATCATCCTCGGAGTATTTTACCTTTCATCCTTCACGTAATGACATACCATTCATGTTTTTAGAGACCCAAACTTGATGTACATATACATTACATTACTTTTGTGGAATACTTTATACATTACAAAAACGTACGCCCAAAGAAAATATTAGTTTAGTGTCTTTGGAAACATGGAACACAATCTACTAATCATGATGAAAGATCTTCAACATCTCCCATAAAGATCTTCCCCTCTGGTTTTCTTACCTAAAACCTTTCTTTATATCCTAGGGAAAATAAAACATAAAAAGGGTGAGCTCAAATGCTTAGTAAGGGTATTTATGGAAGAAATAAAACAACCAACATACATTTGAACGTAAAAACATGAACATAAAGTTTAAACACCAAAATCTTGACAAATGACATTAAACATGGTAATACATAAGGCATAGGTCATAATGAAAAATAAATCCTTATAAAATTGAATGACAAAAAAATTTGTAATTGTGGCAAAAAAATTAAGCACATGATATGATTTACATGGTATCCAACGCATTGGTGCCAAGAACATCCTAGTGGGCAAAGTCTATTTCTGAATTGGGTTTACATGTCGTTCCAACCCTGTATTACTGAACTAGATTCACTATTAATTCTAGTCATGTCTATCTGATGAGATATAAAACTTTTCACAATTCATTTGAGGGAGATATAGGTCCCACTCATCTCAAAATGAAATCATTCTTACTTATGCCACAAAATAAACATAAATCTATCATCAAAACCCAAAGAGTAAAATGGGTTTCATAAACATCATCCCATCATTACATAATCCATATAAAACAAATGAAAATGATTTGATCATAAGAAAAGTGAAACCATGTAAATCATAAAGACATTATACTTTAAACATACAAATATGAAACAATGTCATCATAGATGGAAAATGGTTTTGATAAAGCACTTGAAATGAAATTTTGAGGAAAATATCCTTTCTTCTTCAAAATCATTTTCTTTTCACAAAATGCTATGAAATTTTAAAAGAAATGTATTATGTTGAAAATAGTCATGAAATTTTATAGATTAAGCTTCATTAATATAAGGCATTATGAAACCGTAATGATTTGTTCATTCCGTATAAGTAAAAAAACATTATCCTCATACTTTTTCTAGAAAATTAAAAATGTTCCTCGTATGGTAAACAAAAGAAAGATTCCTTCAACAACACAATGTAAAAGTAAATGAGGGGTAAATGACATTAAACATACATGGATGAATATTTAACACTTTATGATATACATTTTATTGGTATGGATGAAAAATATAACCCCATTAAATACTTATGTATAAGATATCTTGGATAAAAATGAGATTGAAAAACTATCCCTTACCTTATGTCCAATTTCTTCCATATGTGTCCAAGACTCCTATATAGCAGGTTTAAATATATTATTTACATGTAACAGAACCATAATAATATTTATGATATCATATATGGTTCACATATAACTTTATATTACCCGTTCTTTTGCCAATTCAATGTCAAAGTAGCATTTTGGTAAAAATCGTTTCATTTATCATACGTGATTGGACTTGTGGTTCTTGATATTATTATTACTTATATCTTGATTGACTTACATCCAGAATGTAAAACATGATTTATATATCATATATATTTAGTATATATATATCTATATATAGTAGATAGATAAATGAAATGAAACACACCGTTCATGGAGACGGTAGGCCGTACATATGCATCAATGCTGTTTTCCATTCCTTATTCACATGAATGGAAGTATGTATATGATATATATATATATATATATACATAAATCCAGTATCATTATTATGTCATATATATCAATATTATTCTTATATATACATTATAATCAATATTGAATGGCTAATATGGAGAATTAGTCTCATCGCGTCGTGGAGACGGTAATCCGTACGTACGCATATGCGATAATATCATTCCCATTATTATTGAATTGAACTATAGTGGATGATATAATATCTCAGAACTAGTATGATGTTATAATAACCATATAAAGTTATTCTTTACACCATTATACCCATCTGATAATGGTGGTGGTGAAAAGCATATTACATCACGGCGTGGAGACGGTATTCCGTACGTACGCACGCGCGATGATTTCATTTTCTGTAGGATAGATAGAAGGTGAATTGGGGTTGTTTCATATTTATAATAACATATTAGTATATTATTTATATTTATGTCATTACATTATAATGAAACAACTAAAGAAGAGGATGTAGAAGAATAAATAAATATGAATGAATCTGTAGATGAGATTACCTCTTCTTCAGCGCACCTCATCTTAACCTCTTCTTAGGGCACTAATGTTTGTCTTTGAAGAATACAAGGACCTCTAGTCAGACTCTATGGATGTAAATAAGTGAAATGGGAAGGGTTTGGCTGAGATTTAATGCTCAAATTTGAGTGAATACGATAGATAGAAGGTTCCCTTTTATAATGGAGAAGAGGGGAACCTTTGAGAAAACATAAACATTTATTTTATAATAAATTCATATTCGGTTTATAATGGCTCCAAAGTGACTTATTTTGAGAATAGGTCATGGATGGGTCGAAATAATCTAAAAAATAGGTTTTAGACAAGTTTAGGTTACCATTTTATCCATATCATTTAGATTTAACTCTAAGTTAAATAATGTAACCTTTACCTTGTATTCTTGTATTTTTACACTATATGGTTAATAAACATACTATAAACTGTCAATCGAACAAAAATTGGATCATTAATCTCAAATAGTATATTAAATGTCATTTGGTAGAACATTATATTTTTAGGACCATGATATCAATTAATAATATAATATTTGTTTTAAAAACTCTTTTATGTCAATTTTGACAATATTTCGTAGTTTGTTTTCTCTAAATTCATAACAACATTATTAATTTGAAAACAATTAATATAACAAACCCTAATATGATATATTAACTTATAAAATTAGTTTAATTCATAAAAAGTCTCATATTATATATATTTGGGTATTTGAAATATCAATTATTTTAATATTACATTATTTAGGTAATTACTAAATCGCCATAGTGTCACAAATAAATTACATTATTTAATTTCTAAAAATTATAAATAAAATACCATTATGTAGGAAATAATTTTAGATTTACAAGTAATATTTATAGTGGAATTTATCTTCTTTATAACCCTATATGAAAAATGTTTTATTTATTAAATATTGATTTTAAATATTTGAAATCTTCTTTATATAAAATAATAATAAATGTCCTAATCTAATTTGTATGGACCTAAAGGGAAATATTTTATTACAAATGGTTTTTCCGGTCGTATTAAACATATCTAGTAGAATTAGGACATGTTTTATTTTAATAATAAAATCATTTTTTGTCACGACCCACATTCACCAAAAGGAGGGAAGGGTCAGCAGATTCCCAGGCCCATCCTTATTTTTGTTGAAGGATAGATAATGACCCCTGATACCCACCTCCAATAGGTCCCGAAGTGGCGACTAGCACCAGGGGTATAGAAATTTCTCACAAATGGAAGGCATTACCCCTTTTTGTTTTATAAGATCGAGAGATGAGACAATGAAAACTCAACAACACCAAGGTAAAGGAAAAGTAAAACCAAAAAGAAATAAACCATTCCCACATGCATGTTCTAAAAGTAAAGCCACAAATTACAAAAGGTGTCTATAAGGGTATGTACCAAAGAAAGAAAAATGACAACTGCAACTGCTCTAAGGTTCCGGGCTATTATGGCCCCGCACGATCCCCAAAGTCCTCCTGGAAACCTGAAAGCAATTTTATATACATAGGGTGAGCATACAAGTACACTCAGTAGGAAAAACCAAAGACTCTCATGCAAAAGTGGGGGAACGTATTAAAGTCATGTGAGAAAGAGAGTAAACCAAACACCTATCAAGGTAAACTATCCACCCCAGGCCTCACCAAGTCACACTACCCAAATAACTCAAGTCAAATAATATATATAATCAGATCACATCGATGTTTGGGTACCTCGCGCCACTATCCCACTGGTTATTGAGACATCCTACGCATCGGAACAATCCCGCCATTCTCACCACAGTACCACTGCCACACCCACCCGCACACACTTGGGCCACAACCACACGTAGTCCCACTGCTGAATCCCGCCCACACACACCTGGGCCACAACTATCACATGTAACCATGCCTGCAAACACCTAGTCTAAAACAACCACCACCACGCCCGAAGACACCTAGGCTAAAGGATCCACTCCCACGCCCGAAGACACCTGGGCCTCATCCCGAAGACACTTTGGAAACCACATGCCGCACACACCTGGCCAACCACTACACTACCCCGCCCAAATGTTCTTGGGCTAATAATGGACCTAAGGCCATCACAGCCTGCCCGATGATACTTGGGATATCCAGGAAACGGAGGTGAAAAGGAGCTACTAACCAGCCACTAAGAATATTGTTGGGAAAAACACCCTCCCCCATGAAATGGGGGTGTTTGACACTAAGTGCTCAACATTGGTGGGGTGCGAATAAGAAACACAAAATTACAAGTATATATATATATATTGGTAACAAGTACTCACCCAATGCTAGGTTTTTCTTCAAACAGCCTACAGATCTCAATAGTACTCAAGTCCGAGTCACAAATCACCCTAACAACCCATTTTTCCCCTTTCTTATTTCATGTTTAGTAATAATGCTTATGTTTAAGCACTACAGGGCAACTAGTAGACATAGGAATAAGTCCATGAAAGTAAACAATCAAGCAACAACCATAACTCCCATACCCGGATCTCAACAACAGAGGATCCCACCCCAATTCGTGATATAAACAAGTACCCACCGATCTTAAAACTCACAACCATAGAATCCAAACAAACAGGGGATCCCATCCCTAATTTCACACAACCAGTGATTGTATAAAAGAATAGGGGATCCCATCCCCTCCCACATCTCCAGTAATCGGCCCGAAAGGAAAACAACCAACTACCACCACCAACACTAGTCAAGGATTTTCAGATATAAACGACTTAACACACTCCATGATTTCAAATTCCATGTGTTCTAACCGGGAGTTATCACAGAAGGGTTGATCCTGGTGCATTCAATTTATTGAGCCGGATATACGTGATTAACCAATTCACTTTTCACAGTAGGAGATTATAACCACAAACAAGCCATTTAAAACATCAAAAGGGTTCATTAGTGCATAAACAACGACCACCAACGACCTCGATTTTCAGAAGGCATAAGCTAGCACAACTCAAAAGGATGGTCATAAAAGAAACAACATCAAAAAAGTATAAGACAACATCAATGATCATAGACCCATCTTTCTTTATTGAATTCGTTCGTTATCTTTAATTAGGTCTAGTTTACCCAATCCTACAGAATCAAAAGCACGCCCACCCTGCATGATACACCAAAGGGACAGGCAAAGGAGAAATTCCCTAACTGTTGATTGATGGTCGACGTTTTATGTCAGGCGCGGAACATTACAGATAACAATGCGGAGTGCCCGATGCACCAGAAGCTGTTTGTGAAAATCCACGATCGAGGAAAGAAAGAAACCACGGCTAACCCTTAGTTTATAAGAGCCGCGGATGGTTGAGGTGAGAACGCGTAACCGCGTAAGGTGCGGGGGTCATGGGTTGACCACGCGGCTGGGCAGTTACACACGGAGGTCTCTCGGGATTTTGAGGAATTAATTATGGGCTTTAAATGGTTTTAAAAGGAGTAAAAGAATTAATTTACGTCGAAACTTACATTGCGGGAGCCGAAAAGTCAAGTACTGGAAGAAGAACAAAAGGCTCGGTGAGGGGACACGGTGCCACCTTCACAGTGTGACCGTCACGGTGTCACCCTCACGGTGCCACCGTCACCGTGTCACCCTCAGGGTGCCACCAATTTGGTGGAACCTCAATTTTTGAAAAGTAATGGGCCAGGAGGGTCCGACCCATTACATTAGATTCCTCTTAAACCATTCTCGTCCTCGAGAATCAAAACAGACAAAGAAGGAAAGAGAGGGCCCGAACAACCACCTCGAAATATACCTCTTAGAAGAGAACCCATGCTAACCAAAAACACTTCTCTATCAAGAGCCAAGAAACATACCATGCCAAACTGCCCAGGCATGTGGGTTGGGGAGTCTCCTCCCCCATGTCAAGATATTATCCGCTTTAGGCGGCACTGACTCGCCCACACGGGTTCAATTGCATCCACCTTGTTGCATCTTGATTAGGTGTCGGGTTCTCTCCTCCCCATAGTCAGGGCATTTCACACACATCCAGAGGAAGAAAAACCAGTACATTTCATAGCCAAAAGACAAAACATTCTACCACAACAGGTACAACAAGGAAAAAAACTCAAAACAACTCTGGGTATTGGGTACGCATCTATACTTCCCTCTCCCACGCACTCTCTTCAGTCCCACCATGCCTCCACAACACATGAACCAAGGGGATGGTTCTCCCATCAAGCACCTTCTCCTTGTGATCCTCGATTATCACTGGTCTCTCCACAAAGGTCACATCGTCCTTGATGTCCAGCTCACCCCAATCAAGGACATGTGAATCATCATGCAGATACCGACGGAGTTGGGACACATGGAAGACACCATGTATCCTGAGTAGTGGTGGTGGAAACGATAGCTGATAAGCCACCTCGCCGACCCGTCGCAACACTTAGAAGGGTCCGATGAACCTGGGGGAAAGCTTACTCCCCTTACCAAAACTCTGCTGCCCACGCCGAGGGGAGACCTTTAAGAACACGTGGTCCCCAACCTCAAACTACAAGGGCCTCCTCCTGGTTTCATCATATGACTTCTGCAAGTCCTAGGCCGCCTTCTTCCTTTCCCATATGAGATGAACCTTCTCTGTCATGTTTTGTACCACCTTCGGGCCAAGGATGCCTGATTCTCCTACTTCGGCCCAACACACAGGTGAACAGCATGGCCTCCCGTACAAGGCTTCAAACGGGGCCATACCGATGGTAGAGTGATAACTATTATTGTAGGCGAACTCTACCAGGGGAAAGTGTTGAACCCATGATCCTCCGGAGTCCAAAACAGATGCTAGTAGTATATCCTCCAAGGTATGGATGGTGCGCTCTATTTGTCCATCTGTCTGGGGATAAAAAGCAGTTCTAAGGCGTAAATGGGTGCGAAACACATGCTACAATCCTCTCCAGACTCGCCAGGTAAACCGTGCATCCCTATCCGAGACTATAGACCTCGTAACTCCATGAAACTGCACCACCTCATCCACGTACTTTCGTGCCAAAGCATCCAAAGCACTCGACTCCGTGATTGCCAGAAAGTGAGCCGATTTCATCAACATGTCCACTACCACCCAGATGGAATCATATCACCCTTGGACCTTGGGTAGTCCCATGAAAAAATCCATCAAGATGTCATCCCACTTCCAATCGAGGACATCTAGGGGCTGTAGTAGGCCACCCAGAACTCAGTGTTCAGCCTTCACTTACTGACACACTAAGCACTAGGCCACATGCTCTACCACAGCACGCTTAACTCCGGGCCACAAGAACTTCCTCTTCAAACCCTGGTACATCTTGGAAACTCTTGGGTGTACCGGCAGGGGTGAGTCATGGAACTCACTGAGAACCTTCTCGTGCATCACTCCTGGAACAAACAACCTTTTCTGGAAAAGAATCCGGTTCTCACCATCTTCTGTCCATCCTTCGGGAGCATTGCCCTGGTCAACTCGGTCACGCATCACTTTGCACCTCGAGTCTCCCCACTAAGACTCCTCCACTTGCTGAAACGGGGATGACTGCACTATCATCTGGTATAGGCAGCCTCTGCCGCTATCCATCTTCGCATCTAGGTGTAAGGCAGCAAACTCCTCCATCGCCTTCCAGGCGTCCGCCGACTCTCGGACCACATCCTTCTGCGTCCTCCTGCTCATGGAATCGGCCGCCACATTACCATTTCCCTCAGTATAAGAGATATCAAAGTCTTAATCCAGGAGGAACTCCACCCATCTCCGCTGTCACAAGTTTAAGTCCCGCTGGGAGAAGATATACCACAAGCTTTTGTGATCCGTGAAGACCACAAAGCGTTCCCCGATGAGGTAGTGCCTCCACAACTTTAGCTCAAAAACGATTGCTACAAGCTCCAGGTCATGGATGGCATAATTACACTCATGGGAACGCAGCTTCCTAGACCCATAAGAGATCATCCCTTGTCGCTGCATTAGCACGCATCCCAGACCCTGTCTGGAAGCATCACAGAACACCTCATAAGCCACCCCTTATTTTGGTAATCTCAGCACTGGGGCACTATCCAACTACTCTTACAGATAGCTGAAGGCTGACTCACACTGCTCACTCCACACGAATTCCAGGTCTTTCTTGGTCAGGGCTGTTAAAGGGGCCGCAACTCGGGATAATTTTGGTACGAACCTTTGATAGTAAACGGCCATCCCAAAAAATCTACGGACCTCTGCCACATTCTTGGGTGCTGCCCAAGAAACAACCACCTCAACCTTTGACGGGTCCACCGCTACTCACTGCTTGGACACCACGTGCCCGAGGAAGAGCACTTCTCTTGTCCAGAACTTTCATTTCGGCAACATCCCATAGAGCTGGTGTTTTCGGAGGACTTCCAAAACTGTCCTCAGGTGCTCTGCATGGTCCTCCTCTGATCTTGAGTACACCAAGATGTCATTGATGAACACAACCACGGATCGATCCAAGTACTCCCAGAAGATGGAGTTCATAAGCCCCATGAACACAGACGGGGCGTTCGTAACACCGAAGGGCATGACTACGAACTCGAAGTATCCCTACCTGCACTTGAACGATGTCTTCAGGATGTCGCTCTCTTTCACCCTCAGCTGGTGGTACCCAGACAGCAGGTCGATCTTTGAGAACAATCCTGCCCCTTTCAGCTGGTCGAAAAGACCATCTATCCTTGGAAGAGGGTAGCAATTATTGATCGTCACCTGATTCAGCCTCCTGTAGTCTATGCACAACCTATGACCACCATCTGCCTTCTTTGCAAACAAGACCAGAGCACCCCACGGTGACGCACTCGAACGAACATAACCCCTCTTCATCAGATCGTCAATCAGTATCCGCAACTCCCGTAGCTCCGAAGGTTCCATCCGGTAAGGAGCCATCGATATTGGACGAGCACCGGGATACAGGTCTATCCCGAACTCGATATCACGTCGAGGGGGTAGTGCCGTCACCTCCTAAAGAAATATGTCCAAAAACTCACGGACGATCTCTGGCACTTCCACCATTTCAGCATCTACTGATTCCACTGTCAGCTCGGTCAACAAGGAGAGGTGAGGTTCTTCTCTCATGTTTCCCTTCGGACTGCTCCGCTCACCGATGAAGGTAACACTGCAGCTTTCCAAGTATGAGAACACCACCCTTCTTCGAAAACAGTCGATGACGGAGTACATAGAAAATAGCCAGTCGATGCCTAGGATGACATCGTATGGCTGAATCAGTAGCAGAAGAAGATCCCTAACCGACTGTTGTGGCCCTAACATCAGTCTACATCCCCAAAAAACAAACAACACGTTGGTCAGACCTCTGACTGGTGTGCTCAAAACTAGGGGCACTGGAAGTCTATCCGTATCTAAACCCAAGGCATGGGCTAGGCTGGGTGCAACAAATGGGTGTGAAGCTCTAGTATCGAACAAGTCATAAGAATGAGTGCCAAATAGACTGATCGTACCTCGAACAACCTATGGCCCTGCTAGAACTGCTGCCTCTGCGGCGTGCAACTGTCCACGCCAAGCTCCCCTGCCCTTCGACTGTCATCCACCTCCCCTACCACGCCCTGGTCGAGGTCCCTGTGGAGCGCCCTTAGGTCAGCCTCTTCCTCCTACGTCTACCCTCGGAGGAGCGAGAGCTCGCTGTCCCTGCTGCTGCTACTGGAAAGGTCTGGATGGAAGCTGCTGCTGGGGCGGGTGGTGGGGCTTCCCACCACCACCGTACTGTACCCGGTCCGGGAACATACTCCAGAGATTTCCAGGGCTCCCACAGATGAAGCACCATGGTCCCGGGCCTGAAGGAAAAGGGAGAGGCCCGGGGGATCGATACTGAAACTGCTGCTGTCTGCTCCCTGCTGGTCGGAACCTGGAGGGTCCTGACGCTAGAGACCTGGTGCTGATGGCCTTCCCATTCGATGGTCCCAGCTGGAACCCCTCTCGTGACACTCCTCCTAGATCATGCATCCTCTCCTACACTTCGGCCTTCTTCTGGACCTCCAAGTACATCGGCAGGGTAAAGGGGGTAAAAGCATACTGGAGGGAGGGTCGGAGTGGCTCCTATAAATGTCTTGCCCAAGAATCCTCGTCGGGAAAGAGGTCTGGAGAAAAATGTAGGAGGTCCTTGACCTAGATCCCTAGATCCCTCACAGACATACTCCCCTGGTGGTGGGATATTAGTTCCTGCCTCTTTTCTTCCTTCATCGTCGAGGAGAGGAATTCCGCCTGGAACACCATCTCGAAATCTGCCAAAGCCACCTCAGACTCTCTCCTCTGCCCAAGTAAAGCGTCCACCACTGACGCGCCACTCCCCGCATCTGGCTAACGTCCAGAGGAACCCAGTACTTGGTTGGGGCCCAAATTAGGCCAAAATCTATAACTAGCTCCTCTATCCAGTCTTCCATCTTCATGTCGGAGGTTCTACCCTCATACTTCTCGAGGGTCTGTAGCTGGAAGGCCTGAAGAGTCTTCTACCTATGGTCATTCTCTTCTTGTTGATCAGCTCTCTGCCGATTGGCCAAAGTAGTCTCTGGGGCCTTGATCGCTTGTACCACACATGTTCGCCTTCCAGGTGCCATAGCTTCAAGGTAAAAAAGGAATGCCTAAGCCCAAGTAGTGCAGAATATCGTTCTTAAAACATCGTAAAATTTTAATTTATTCTTAATTTATTCTTAATTCACAAGACATCCCAGAAACACAAGAACACAAGTAATTATGATGCATGTACCTTTCCTAGGGTCTCTACCCTGCAATAAGTGTGGCCTCACTTGGTCGTTCGGTAGGTCCAAAGTCCTTTCATCGGATCACGGGGGGCCCTAAAATCCCGTGTCCAAGTCGGTCTTCCCTGGCCTAATTCAGGCGCCAAGGTCACCAAACACTGTTCCCTTACCATCCAATGCAATCCTCACTATGTCTAACTCCAGATTCCGTCCTATCTCTCAACCTACCTCCTCTGATACCATTCTTCCACGACCCACCTTCACCAGAAGTAGGGAAGGGTCAGCAGATTTCCAGTTCCTTCCTTCTTTTTGTTGAATGAGAAATAATGACCCCCGAGACCCGCCTCCAATAGGTCCTGGAGTGGCGACTAGCACCAGGGGTATAGAAATTTCTCACAAATGGAAGGCATTAACCCTTTTTGATTTATAGCATCGAGAGATGAGATGATGAAAACTCAACAACACCAAGGTAAAAGAAAAGTAAAACCAAAAAGAAATAAACCATTCTCCCATGGGTGTTCTAAAAGTAATGCCACAAAGTACAAAAGGTGACTACAAGGGTAAGTACCAAAGAAAAAAAACAACAACTGCAACTGCTCCAAGGATCCGAGCTAGTATGGTCTCGCACGATCCCCGAAGTCCTCCTGGAAACCTGAAAGAAATTTTATCTACGTAGGGTGAGCATACAAGTACACTCAGTAGGGAAAACCAAAGACTCTCGTGCACAAGTTGTGGAACGTACTAAAGTCCCATGATAAATAGAGTAAACCAAACACATATCAAGGTAAACTATCCACCCTATGCCTCACCAAGGCACACTCCCCAAATAACGCAAGTCAAATAATATATATAATCATAGCACATCGAGGTTTGGGTACCCCGCGTCACTTTCCCACTGGTTATTGAGATATCCTATGCATCGGACCAATCCCATCATTCTCACCGTAGTCCCACTACCACACCAGCCCGCACACACATGGGCCACAACCACATGCAGTCCCACTGCCGAATCCCACCCGCACAAACCTGGGCCACAACTATCACATGTAACGACGCCTGCAAACACCTAGTCCAGAACAACCACCACCACGCCCGAAGACATCTGGGCAAAAGGATCCACTACCACGCCCGAAGACAGCTGGGCCTCATCCCGAAGACACTTGAGAAACCACCTGCCGCACACACCTATCCAACCACCACACTACCCTGCCCGAAGGTTCTTGGGCTAATAATGGACCTCAGGCCATCACAGCCTGCTCGAAGATACTAGGGCTATTAGGGAATTGGAGCAGAAAAGGAGCTAGTAACCAGCCACTAAGAATAGTGTTGGAAAAAACACCCTCCCACATGAAATGGGGGTGTTAGGCACTAAGTGATCAACTTGGGTGGGGTGCGAATAAGAAAAAACAAAATTACAAATATATATATATAGGTAACAAGTACTCACCCAAAGCTAGGTTTTTCTTCAGACATCCTACAGATCACAACAACACTCAAGTCCGGGTCATGACTCATGCTAACAACCTATTTGTCCCCTCTCTTATTTCATGTTCAGTAATAATGTTTTTGTTTAAGCACTATAGGGCAACTAGTAGGCATAGGCATAAGTCCAGGAAAGTAAACAATCAAGAAACAACCATAACTCCCATACCCGGTTCTCAACAACAGAGGATCCCACCCCAATTCGTGATGTAAACAAGTACCCACCGGTCATAAATCTCACAACCACGGAATCCATACCAACAGGGGATCCCATCCCCAATTTCACACAACCACCGAGTATATAAAAGAACAGGGGATCCCTTCCCCTCCCACATCTCCAGCAATTGGCCCGAAAGGAAAAAAACCAATTCCCACCACCAACACATGTCAGGGATTTTCAGATTTAAGCCACTTAACACACTCCATGATTTCAAATTCCGTGTGTTCTAACCAGGAATTATCAAGGAAGGGTTGATCCTGGTGCATTCAATTTATTCAGCCGGATATACGTGATTAACCAATTCACTTTTTACAGTAGGAGTTTACAACAACAAACAAGCCATTTAAAACATCAGCATGGTTCATTAGTGCACATACAACGACCACCAACGGCCTCGATTTTCAGGAGGCATAAGCCAGAACAACTCAACAAGATGGTCATAAAAGAAAAAGCATAAAACAAATATAATACAACATCAATAATCACAGACCCCTCTTTCTTTATAGAATTAATTGATTATCTTTAATTAGGTCTGGTTTACCCAATCCTACAGAATGAAATGCACGCCCACCCTGCATGATACACAAAAGGGAGAGGCAAAGGAGTAATTCCCTACCTGTTGATAGATGGTCGACTTTTTAGGTCAGGCGCAGAACTTTACGGATAATGATGTGGCGTGCCCGATGAACCAGAAGCTGTTTTTGAAAAGCCACGATCGAGGGAAAAAAGAAACCACGGCTAACCCTAAGTTTATAATTGCTGCAGATGGTTGAGGTGAGAACGCGTAACCGTGTAAGGTGTGGGGGTTATGGGTTGGCCACGTGGCTGGGCAGTTACACACAAAGGTCTCTCGGGATTTTTAGGAATTAATTATGGGCTTTAAATGGTTTTAAAAGGAGTAAAAGAGTTAATTTACGTCGAAACTTACGTTGCGGGAGCGGAAAAGTCAGGTACTGGATGAAGAATGAACGGCTCGGTGAGGGGACTCTGTGTCACCCTCACGGTGCCACTGTTTTGGTGGAACCTCACTTTTGGAAAAGTAATGGGCTAGGAGGGTCTGGGCCATTACATTTTTACCCTTAATTACCGTATTTACTTTTAAAAGTGTTAAATAAAAGTAAAAATTTACTATTCCCCCAAAATTATTTTTATATTATTGAACCAAATTTTCTCTTTGATATTAACAATGTCTCTCGGATTTTCAAAATTCTACTCACAGAAGTGGTAAAATTATGTTTTATGTAAATTTGAAAATTCTCCTAGGAGGTGGGTAAAAGACGGTGAAAAGTTCAATACAATTTTTATATATCAAAAATTACTATAAAATGATTCTAATGAATTACATTGAACTTATATAGGTATTATGTATGAATATTGACCTAAATTAAATTTAAATAAAATAAAAAATTATTAAAATAAAAATTCGGTGTTAAACTATATCTCAGTGTTTTTCATTATTAATCAAAAATTGAATGTTTTCAGAAAAAATATCAAAACATCACTGTAGGATAATTTCGATATTATGAATCCAAAAATGAAGTCCATTTTGAATGTTAAAATTTATAAAATTTCAAAAAGTGGATATTACAATTTATTACGGCTAGTTTATATTATATTTCGATAACATATCGTTGTTTAGTGAAACCTGGTATTGCGTACTACACATGCTATCGAGGAAGGTTGTGATTGCGTGTAATGCAAGCCAAGTCAGGGCTGCGTGTAGTGAAAGTTCCCTTTGGTGTTGCGTATAACATAATCAAAACATATTTCATATATACAATAATCAAAATCTATACTTAATGTTACGTCGAATAATTTCTACAAAACAAACTGGAAATTGTGTATAACACGAGCCAAGAATAGTGTTGTGTATACTAAAAGATAATACGGTGTTGTGTATAGTGCAAGATAATCATGGTGTAGTGTACAATATAATATATCAAATAAATTAAAAAGAATATATCTCATAAAATCTCAGTGTGTTACATTATACCCCCCTTAAAATGAATTTCTCCTTCAAATTTCATCGGGGTTATAAATAGTTTACAACTTGAAAGTTTCATTAATAGAAAGCCACATCGTAAAAAGGAATACTAAAATGTAATTTTAAAAAGTGAATTATGAAACATAATGGTTACCCAAATTAACTTATCACTGGGTTTCCACATATGATAACATAGGTGAAATATGGATATAGAAGATAAATCTAACCATCATGTTTGGATGAAGAGTGGTAAAGAACACGACTATGAAAAATCCAACAATCACAAAGCCATAAATTTTTTATAATATAAGGTACCATCTGATTCATCAGATATGAGGGAACTAGGACAACATTTTTGGTTTTCAAGATCATTTTCCTAATGTTTAATATTATTTGAATTAAAATAAATACTTACTTGATTTTTTTACAATCTCACTATTGTTTGTTCCTTGAACAATTTCCACTTCATCTCTTAAAGAAGTGAAGATAAATTTGTCTTCCATTATGTGATACAAAATCATGTGATAGAATTATAGGTCATTCCATCTATTATATACATAAGGTTAGAAAAAGTTATATACATAAGTCCATCTAATGTGTGATTAATCGTACACGGTTCTTAAAATGGACTTATACATCATCTATCGTTCCACTAAATTAAATAAAACTAGTTTCTACTAACAAGGGACTTCTTTTAGGCTAGTGGTAGACAATAAAGGCCTGTCGCACTTCGGTTGTGGGTTCGATTCCCGCTACCTTGTCCGATGAGATGGGTTATCGCCCGTCCTATCTATTGTCCCCTTTTCTAAAACTACATTATTATAACATTCCTTCAATAATATCAAAAAAAGTTCTAGCCTTAAACAATACTTTCTTATGTATAACTTAATTCATTCTAATTTTTAGCCTTATCCAAAATATTTCGGTCCATGCTCATAGTATAAATAAAATGATTGCTTGAAAGGTCAGATAACAGGAACATGTATACCATAATTTATCACCTATAGATCATAAGATATATCTTGTTGGTCACATTCCAAACATTTGAGTACCTTAGTCATGTATTCTGTTGAAACATGAATTACCATAGAACCTTAGGGAAAACATGAATGCTATCAAAATTTAACTCTTTATACATACCAAAATCCCAAAATTTCAATATACTCAAACCATGATATCACTTTGTCCTTATATCAGTCATGATCTCATGAATACTATAAAAAAATTCATTTTCTCCTCGTCCCTTCATTATGCGCATATCATCCTGTTTCCAAAAATATTTCAATCACTTTTCATGGTTACTGGTAGCATATAATTATTGAAACCCAATACATAAATATTACTAAATTCCACGAAACTATAAATGAGATTCTATTATTCTATTTTGAAATCTCATTACATAAATACTAAATCATTCCAAAACATCATTGTCATACTCAACATCACAAATAGTGATCACATGTAAATTCCATTTTTCATTTGCCTTAAGAGGTTTCTCACGTAGATCATCATTAACCCTTGGATTAGGTCATTGATTAGCATAATGCCCCATTTCCTGGAACATGAAGCATTGAAGTGTTGGTGGAGAGTTCTCTATAGTCTTTTATCTATTCACATCATTAGAAACGTTTTTCCCATTACTTCAGCACTCAGCTGCTCGATGACCTTCTTTTCACAACATGAAACATTTTCTAGTACATTTTAGACAATCGCCACCAGGAGTTTTTCCACACTATGAGCATAAAGAAACATTTACTTTCTTTTCTCTATTGTTCTATGATATTTCCTTGAACTCCATCTTTCATTTTTTTTCAAAACCATGAGATGGATATGTAACACCAACTTCCAGTTCTACCTTGATAGCACAATGCACAATTTCTTTATAGCTACTTAAGTCTCTTATAGATAATTCTTTTTTGAATACATGGTATTAATCCACTGAAGAATCGATCAACTTTACATTCAGGTTGGATGACAAAGTCAGTTTCATACCTTTAAAGCCTTTTAAAATTCACCTCATATATACCAACAGATTCATCATCCTTTTTATTAAGCCCAAGGAACTCCATTACCATATTTTTTTCGAAGAATACGAGGTAAGTACTTATTGAAAAATAATATCTTGAACTCGTCCCATTCCATGGATTCAATTTTTCCTTGGGGCCTTGTATTATTAATTAGAATTCACCATTGGTCTTCTTCACATTCTAAATGGTAAACAGCTAGAAAGAAATTTTCATGTTCCAAACTTTGAAGTATGGAAAATATCTTTTCATTGGTACTAATCCATTGTTCAACAACAAGTGGATCAGAAGACCCACTGAATTAATGTAGATGTTGCCTCATGAAGGACTCAATAAAATATTGTTCTCTTCTCTACTCATTCGGAAGTGAAGAATGATTCACATCTTGTGTAAGTATATAAATAATATTTTTAACTCCATATCTTTTAACATTGGTTTGTTCCGGAGAAACATCATTGCATTTCCCATCACATTGATCAACATGGTTCCTTTGGGGTCCAGCCATTGGCCAAAACACAAAAAGAATAGTGTCAGAGGAAAAATTGATGCTTGTAAAAAATAATAATAAAGGGGTAGTACCTTGAATTTATAACATCTTTGGTTTAATTCTAAGATCATTACCATAATTCTAGGACTATAACCTATAATTATACTTATCCTTAAGGAAATACAAAGATATACCTTAGAAATTTCTCTAGGGATTTCACTAAAGTTTTCACATCCTAGATTCCAAGGGTTAACTAAACCTTCACTCTGATACCAACTCTAGAGACCCAAACATGATGTACATAGACATTACATTAATTTTTCAGAATACTTAATTCATTAAAAAAATAGATTCTTAAAGACCGTATTAGTTTAGTATCCTCGAAAACTCGGAACATAATCCTCTAATCTTGGTTAAAATCTTGAACAACTCCCATAAAGAACTTCCCCTTTGGTTTTCTTAACCAAAACCATTATTTATATCCTGGGGAAAAGAAAACATAAAAAGGGTGAGCTCAAATTCTCTTTAAGGGTAAGCATGGATAAAATAAAATAACCCACATACATTTGAACTTAAAAACATGAACATAAGGTTTGAACATCAAAATATTGAGAAATGACATTAAACATGGTAGTACGTAAAGCATAGATCGTAATGGAACATAAATCATGATAAAATAGCATGGTAATAAAACATGTAATTGTGAAAAACCATTAAGAACATGATATGATTTCCATAACATCCAAGGGATTGCTGCCAAGACCATCCTAGATGATAAATTCCATTACCGAATCAGGTTTACATGTCGTTTCATCCCTCTATTACTGAACCAGATTCACTTTTCATTCTAGCCATGTCTATATCATGAGGTATAAATCATTATCCAATGAATTTTAGAGAGATATAGGTTACACCCATCTCATAATGAAAACGTTCTTACTTATGCCATAAAATAAAAATAAATCATTCATCATAACCCAAAGAGTAAAATAGATTTCATAAACATCATCCAATCATAACATAATCCATATAAAAAAATGGAAATCATTTCCTCATAAGAAAATTTTAACCATGTAAATCATAGAGATATTATACTTGAAACATACACATATGAAATGATGTCATCTTAGATGGAAAATGGTTTTGATAAAACACTTGAAATGAATTCTTGAGGAAAACATCCTTTCTTATTCAAAATCATTTTCTTTTCACAAAATTCCATTCAGTTATAAATGAAAATGAATTTTTTTAAAATAATCATGAAATATGGTAGAGTAAAATTAATGAAAAGAAGGTGTTATGAAATAGTAAAAATCCATTCATTCCGTATATTTTAAAAAAACATATTCCTTGTACTTTTTTCAGAAAATTAAAAAAGTTCCTTGTAGGTAAACAAAAGAAATATTCCGTCCATAACAGAAATTAACAGTCAAAGAGGGGTAAAAATGACATTAAACATACATGTAAGAGTATTAAATATTTTATGAAAAACATTCTCTCGTCATGGATAATAAATATAACCCTAGAAAATACTTACGTATAGGAAATCTCCGATAAAAATTAGATTGAAAAATTATCCCTCACCTTATGTAAAATTTCATCTGAATGTTTATAAGACTCCTATATTGTGGGTTTAAACATATTATTAACTCCTAATAGAACCATAATAATATTTATTATATCATATATCGTTTACATATGAATTTATATTACTCGTTCTTTTGTCAATTCAATGTCAAGTAGCATTTTGGGTAAATTTGTTTCATTTATCGTACGTGTTTGGACATGTTGTTCATGATATTATTATTACATATATCATGATTTACTTACTTCAAGAATGTAAAACATGATTTATATATCCTATAGTTTCCGTATATATATATATATATATATATATATTAGATAGATAAATGAAATGATACACACCGCTCTTTGAGACGGTAGGCCGTACGTACGCATGAACGTTGTTTTCTTTTCCTTATTGACTTGGATGGAAGTAAGTAGATGAAATATTTATATACATAAATCCAGTATCAATATTATGTCATATATATCAATATTATTCCTTATATATAATTTTTAATCATTCATGAAGGGTTGATATAGAGAATGAATCTCATCGCGTCGTGGAGACGGTAATCCGTACGTACGTACGAGAGATAATATTGTTCCCATAATTATTGAATGGAATTGGAGTGGATGATATAATATCATAGAATCAGTATGATGTTATAATAACCATATATAGTTGTTATTAACACCATTTTTCCAATCACAGTAAGCTGGTGGTGAAAAACATATTACACCACGGCGTGGAGATAATATTCCCTATGTACGCACGCGTTGTGATTTCATTTTCTGTAGTATGGATAGATGGTGAAATGGGGTTTCTAAATATTTATAATAACATATCATTATATTATTTATACTTATTTAATTACTTTATAATGAAACAACTAAAGTAGTTGAATTATAATAATAATGAAACTTGAATGAATCGGTAGAAGAGATTACCTCTTCTTCGGCGCGCCTCATCTTAACCTCCTCTTAGGGAACTAAATTTGGTCTTTGATGAAGACCGGAACCTTTAGTAGGTTTCTATGGAAGTGTAGATTTATAATGGGCAGGGTTTGTCTGAGCTTCAAGTCTCAAATTTGTGTGAAGAGGAGAGGGATGAGGTTCCCTTTTATAAGGGTGGAGAGGGGAACTTTTGAAAAAACTTAAAATATTATTTTATAATAAATTCATATTAATTTTTTAATTTCTCCAATGTGACTTATTACGAGGCTAGGGTGGGGATGGGTCGCAATCCTCTAAAAAATAGGTTTTATACAAGTGTATGTCACCATTTTAACCTTATATTTTAGATTTAACTCTAAGTTAAATAATTTATCCTTTACTGTATCTTCTTGTATTTTTACACTTTATGGTTAATAGACTTACTATAAACTACCAATCGAACCCCAATTGGTTCAATAATGTAATATATATTATTATATAAGTATTTTGGACTATCCTAGGATTTTTAGGACCATTATATCAATTAATAATATAATATTTGTTTTAACAACTCTTTTATGTAAATTTTGACACTATTTGGTAGTTTGTTTTCTCTAAATTCATAACAGAATTTCTACTTCACAAAAAATTCATATAACCAACCCTAATATGGTATATTAACCTATAAAACTACTTTAATTCATAAAAAGTCTCATATTTAATTTTTTTTGTATTCATAACATCAATTAATTTAATATTTCATTTATTAGGCAATTGCTGCAACACCATTGTGTCATAAATAAATTAAATTATTTAATGTCTAAAAATTATAAATAAAAAAACATCATTTAAGATATATTTTTATATATTTATAATGAATAATTATTGTCTAATTTATCTTATGTATAAAACTATATAAAAATGTTTTAGTTATTAAACATTGATATTAAATATTTTAACTCTTCTTTAAATAAAATAATAATAAATGTCCTAATCTATTCCAAGTAGACCTAAAGGGTAATATTTTATACCTAAGGTTGTTTTTGGTCTAATTACACTTATCCAATATATTTAGAACATTTTTTATTTTAATAATAATATAATTTTTAACCTTAATTACCCTATTGACTTTTAACCGTGGTAAATAAAAGTAAAAAGATACTATTCACCAACATTTATTTTTGTCATATGGAACCAAATTTTACTTCTTTATGTTAACCATATCTGTTATATTTTTTAAAGTACACTCACAAAATCGGTAAAATTATGTTTTATGTAAATTTTCAAATTCTCCTAGGAGGTGGGTAAAATATGGTGGAAAGTTCAATAAAATTTTGATATATCTAAAATTACTATAAAATGACTTTAACTAATTACATTGAACTTATATAGGTATTATGTATCAATTTTGACTTTAAATAAATTTAAATAAAATATAAAATAATTTAAATAAAAATTCACTTTTATACTATAGCTTAGGGTTTTTCACTATTCATAAAAAATTTAATGTTTTCAGAAAAATACAACAAAATCACCCTATACTAATTTTCATATTCTAAATACAAAAATGAAGGCCATTTGGAAAGATAAAATTTATAAAATTTCAAAACGTGTGTATTAATATTAATAAATTTTAGTTTATATAATATTTTAATAACATATCGTTGTTTAGTGAAACTCGGTATTGCGTACTACACAGGCTATTGAGAAAGGTCACAATTGCGTGTAATACAAGCCAAGTTAGGGCTGCATGTATTGAAATCTCCCTTTGGTGTTTCTTATAACATAATCAAATCTAATTTAATTTATACATTAAACAAAATATTTACTTAATGTTGTGTAGAATAATTTTCACATAACAAACTTGAAATTGTGTGTAACACAAGACCAGAATAGTGTTGTGTATACTGCAAGATAATACGATGTTGCGTATAGTACAAGCTAATATTGGTGTAGTCTACAATAGAAGACATCAATGAAATTTAAAAAAATATCTCATAAAATCATAGGGTGTGACAATCTTGATGTATATTCAGTGATATCTTTCTTTATATTGTCCCAAAAACAGTTCTCACAGAGATCAAGATACAAATTTGTGATTAATGGGTGAATGAAGATGGTTGAGCTATGCGCGTCATGAAAAATATCACTATTTATCTCTAGATTGGATTCCACAAATATTCTTGACCCAAATTTAATGAGTCCTTCATCATCAATTTCTATCCCAATAGTTATCCCAATTCTAATATATTCATCATTTTTGTGATTTTCCATGAAATTACATCAATAATAGATTATTTTCTCAATGACATCTGGATGAGTAATCTGTTATCAATATCTGAATTTTTTTCAATTAATGATTTCCAAATCCATCCATTGAAATTCTATTAATATTTGATCAATCTCAATTATCATCATTGATAATAATGATTTATCCACTACACTTCATGCATAATCCACCTTATTTTGTATACCATTATGGTATCAGATTGATAGATCATAATCCTTTATGAGCTCTAACCATATCTACTGATTCATATAGAGCTCCTTATTTTTTAATATATTATTTTGTATATTATGAGTAGTATATATTTCAGACATCACGCTATGGAGATAATGCCTCTATATTATCTATGTAATGATTTTAGCCACCCACTCTAGATCATGTGTCAAATATATTCACTCATGAATTTCCCTCCACCATTACGTGTAAGCAATCACCTTATAATATTTCATTATTATGATTCAAAATCCCTTATTCTATCAATCATTTTATACCAAAAAGTGCGTCCCACTTGTTGGTAGTGTGAGGAATGGTGAAGTGGAAAACTTCTTCTTTCACCCAATAAATAAGTCTTCACATTAACTAGTCTAGATTAATATTACTCTTTTCTATGTTTTATTGGATATTGGGTTTGAAAATCATGATATGTTTCATAAAAAATCATTACAAATACACAACTAGACCCAGAAAAAAACATATGTATAGTATATATGTAGGCCTAGGCCACTCTTCGAGTTCCTTTATCTTATAGGGGTCCAATGATATTCACTCAATAGGGATAACATTCATAAATAAGTATACATCCTTAAAATTAAACATACATTTTCTTATTTATTATAGTTTATCCTTGAAATATTCTGTTTCAAAGTATTCAAATTCGTTTCCTGTTCCACCTTACTATTATAGAATACCAAAATATTTTCAATAATGAATACTAAAAAATGTCAACATAATATTTTATGACTATATTCATTAAATCCATGAAAAATAATGGAGTATTAGTGAGTCTTAAAGGAACCATTGTGAACCCATAGTGTTTATAACTCATTCGAAAAGTATTCTTGAAAATATCATACTTTCTTACCATAAATTTATGATATCATGACTGAAGTCCCAACATAGAAAAATACATGGCTCCAAGTAGTTGATTGAAAAAATATTTTCTCTATTCTCGGGGACAATTGATATTTATAATGCTTTTATTTAACTCATGATTATAAATTTAAATGAACATTTATCCATCCTTTTACTTTATGATGAGGAATGATCCACCCAATGGTGAATAACTTCGGTATATAAACACCTTTACGAGATTCCCTTGTAACTTATTTGTTTATACCTTCAAATAAATGTTGTCCATTCTATAAGGTATCCTTGTTATAGCCATATATCCATGATTATATTCAATTGATAACTCATCCTTTTAGTCAGGATGAAGGAAAAGAAATTATTCAAGGAACCCAACAATACAGTCCCTTATAATGTACATGCCTTAGATCATGATCATATCCTCTGTCTCAATCATTTGATAAAGATATTATTTTTCATAAGGAAGTAATATCCACTCATGAGACGATGATACTGATAGATATTAATCATCCTCCTTGAAATTTTATAAAATTTGAGGATTTTTTATGATTTGAAGAGCGATATCACATAATTGAAAATTGATTTTTTATTGTATCATGTATTCCAATCCTTCCCCAATATTGAATAAAACTCCACTGAAGGATGTAAGAATATATTTTACATGAGATTCATTTTAAAAATATTAACTAGGGATGAGGTATACATATTGGATAAAATAGTTTCCCCATTGTCTGTTATCACAGATAACTCAACCTCCAAATTTTGAGGTGGGGATTGAATAGTTCAACTAAACATAAATGATATGAAATAATGTGTAGAGAAAAAATAAAATATTATGAATTCTATTCATGAAATAATAACCTATTTACCTGAAAAAACATCATTGTCCGGATCCACATTAGTGTTAGTTATAGAAAATTCCCTTCCTTACTACCTTAGTGGTTGTTATTGTTTATTTCCTCTAATGACTATTGTCTTAGTGAAATGTTACACATAATTCCCATGTTCCATGAAATTAAAACTATTCACTACAAACTGAGTGTAGATCTCAAGCATCCTTTATTCTTCCACATTAAAGGGATTATTCATATCCTTTTGGATGTTATTAGGTATATTTCTCATTCATCCACATTTTTAGTATCTCCTGACCCCATAAAAAAACTCCCAGGTTGCTTCATCCGACTACATTGAAATGTTGGATTTCAATTTTTCATTCAATCATGGGATATATATATATTGATCCCCCCATATAAAACATAACTCTTTGGGTTTTTTATCCTATGGCCCTCTTGAACAATGAGAGTCTCTTAACTCAATTTAAAAAATAAGGTTAGACTAGACAATATCATCATTGAAATCAAATTAGTATATCACCAAAACATTTCATAGACTGAAAATTAATCCACTAAAGAAGATACTGACCATTATTTTGGGGGTTCTGATAAATCCAGATTCATATTTTTATTTCTTTTTTATGTTTTCATCAAATACCTCGATAGACTCTTAATCCATCTTATTTAATTCGAGGAGCACAATTTTATCTTGAGATGGAGGGTTCTAGGAAAATATTTACTATAATATATTTTATTGAAATATTCTCATTCCATTGAATAACATTCAATCATGGAATTTTGTATCAGGATTAGTTTGGACAACTGATTAGCTTCCCCATCAAAATGATATACTTCAAGGACAACATTCCCATAATAATATATGAAGAGGAGATGTAATATAATCTCAATGTCGTAAATCAATTATTATTTAATGAGGGGATAATAATATTCATTAAATTATGGATTCTTTTGATACCCAATGGATTGAACCTCAAATTTCTCTTTCCAAAGAGAAGTTGGTAATTACATGTGAATCATGTTATTATTAATAACATTATCTAATTGAGAGTATAAGAAAAACATTTAACATAGATGGATAAACCAATAAATTAAAATTATATCCTCACGTTTGACACCTTTTGATTCAATCTAGGTTATAAATGGTGATATAATTGTTCATAGGGTTCTTACTAATGTTTTATATACCATTTCTCCCAAAATAACTATATCGTGCTCTTATACCAACTATAATGACTCAATCCCTTTAAAGATATTATTAAATGATTTTAGGAATAATTGAAAAATAATTATAATCCACTGATCATAGATACGAGTGTCATTTTTAATATTATATACACATGGAATCCTATATAATCATAAGGGTTATCAATGGATTGAAATTGGTATTATAACCATGTCATAAGGAATAAAATATTAGCATATCATAAAGGTGTCCATGAATGAGAGGATATAAATCATACATTGATATTAATTTTGGAAATTAGGCAAAACAAGATATGTTATGTCAAATATATGTGAAATCATGTGAAAAGGGTGTTTAACATACTTTTGAATGTATATATTTTAATGTCATTATTGGAAAAATATTAATGATTCTTTTATGATGGAGAAGTGATAATTGTTTGTATAAAATCAAAAATTAACCAAATTTTTTTTTACTGATTAATAATATATTTTATAATAATTATGGTTTATTAATACAAAATATGGTGTTCACATAAGAATCTATAAGAAAACATGATGTTCCCTTTATTCAAGCTTGCTTATCAGGAAGAGTTGAGAAGGGAACCTTATTAAAACTTGTATTTTCACCTTAAAGAATGATTAAATGCTCATAATATATGAACATGTAACGTATAAAAATAATATAGGATATTTATATAAAAAATATTTTTTACATTTGGATTAATATAGTGAAATCGTAACGTAGTGAGAAATTGAGGTTTGGAAATAATCACCTACCTCATGTCTCAATGTGTCCTCCACATGAAATTAATTTTGTAGATAATAAAATAAATTGAATTAAAGAATTTATTATGAATCAATTAAAATTTAATATTTTTATTAACATATTCATATGTTCATTTATGTCTTTTTGATGATTTTTTATATGCAATATTCTCATTTGGGATCATTCGTTTCATTGGTTTTCCTAATTGGTTTAATGTATACATGTATAGAATATCATGTAAAAAAATTACTATCCATTATTTAAAATATTTCTTACCAATGAACATAAATAATATTAAATTCTCTTATATATATTTTTATCATATATGAGGATGGTTCATCGGATAAAATGATAATTATAACTGTTTAGATTATTGGTTGTGTTTTTTTATCATTATAGAGTATTTTTGTATTATTGATTAATATAATGTGTGCATATTGGTTACAAAAAATTATATAGTCTGTAATATATATATATTAAAATATTGTTTTACCATAAAAATGTTTTTGTTGTAACACTTGATGGTGGTAATGGAAATTGAAAACATGTCATCCTGGAGGGTGATAAATCAACACCTTACGAAAAAAATTTAAATTTTAGAATAAAATGAGATGAGAATAGAAATGATGATAGTTTGTTTTAATTAGACATTACCATAACAATATATCACATATAATGGAGTAATCATGTCACTTTAGACATTGGTAGTTGAGGAGAGGAAACATAAAAAATTAATAGAACGGGAAATAAAAGAAAATTAGTTACATTTTATCTCCTGAATTTTTCTACATTATAGTATCTTTGAGCCACTTGATTTTTGACTTTTATTAAGACCAATGGATACTAGAAGTGGGAGAGATATGTGGGATGTTTTTTGGGATGGTGTTGGACAATTTTAATGGTTTTTATATGTGATTAGAGGATGAAGTGATGGGTGGTATATTTGGTGGATTAGAGAGGCGTTTTTTTATTATTTTATTCAATGTTTTATTATTTTTGCTCATGACTATGGATATTGATAATTAATTTCAGTTAATATAGAAATTATAGAAGTTTGGTTCAATATAATTTCCAAATACATATTCCCTGATTCTACCATGAATCCAATAATCCATTTATTTCACATTATGTTAAATAACTTAAATTATTGTATTTCATTGTTTAGAAGAAATTATTCAGATTTAGAAAAATATTAAAAATTCAAAAAATACTATTAATAGACCTTTATAATTCTAAAATATCCTCCGAAATAGTTTCCTAAATATGGGAAATTTTATTTTTAATTAAAATAATTAATTTTTCTATGAATACTAATTTTAACATTTTGATCAATATTATAACAAATTGAAAATTAATAAATTTATCCCAATGATATATTGTATATGCTGAAAAACACTCTAGGGCTGAAGAAGGTCTCCAAACGACAAAGTGAAGTTATATTCAGACTCAAGGACCTTGTTCGAGCAGCCCGGAGGGGTCATGTAGAAAATATACATAGGTGCATGAAAAAATTATGCCCCGCGCTGAATGTTCTAGGATTCATGAAAATCCATCGGTGGGGATGAGAAATATTTCACGCCCTGGCCCGCGTGGTCAACATTTCATGCCACTGCCTCCGTCACACAATTTATTTCACGCCGACCTGGTTTCCACACCCCTAGATTCCTATTAATAAAAGGAGACCCCCATCCACTTTGGGGCTGATGAATCTGAACTGGATCTCGTGCGCGAAATTTTCCTTCCTCGCACACAAAGATGGCCTTCACGTATGGTTCTTTTCACACCAAGTTTCCCCTAGGTCCGCCTTCACGTGAGATTCCCTTGGTTTAACAATGAATTCAAATACATTCAAGGTACTCCACTGGCGCACAATTCCCTTCAATTTCACGCAACCTAGCCAATCACATGCAATCCTCTTCAATTTCACGCACCCAAGTCATTGCACACAGCCTCTCCCGATTACGTTCAATTCGTACTCCTTGCGCGCAAACCTACCTAGTTGGGAAGAAAACCTCTGCTCTATTTACACATAATCATCATTGATTTCACGCCAACCCAATTTTTTGCATAGGGATACAGATTTCCCACACAAGCCTCAAAGGTTGCGTGCCATTCCTCGGGCCCCTTAAATGGGCACTCCCCGGGCGTCCCCATGCGTGAGTGCCCGATGAACTTCTTCTTGATGCCATTTGCGGGTGCCTCTCATGCCCCCACAATCAACATAATGCAACATTTTCCCATACTGCCTTCTAGGATCCTACGAAGTAACTTTAAGTCCCTTGGACGATACTTACCATTGCGTTGCATTGCCTCGTGCTTGTTCATATAGGCAAGCTAATAGCTATTGATTCATCGCATAACCATACTAACATGGACCCCTAGATGGTTCATTCCATGACACCACCTCACCATGGTGTTTCCAATGCCTTCCCTTCCAGAGGGAGTAGAGGGTACTAGTTATGAATGTACTAGGGGTGAGGAGGTGCGCACCACATCCGAGCTGCTGGACGTTAAACTGCCAAGCCCCATCATCCTCAGCACATGATGTTAAACTATGACATGGCCCCGTGCCTCGCACGTAGGGTCCCCAACCTTGGACATTATCCACTTACACTCATCTCCATAGGGATGGGATCACCCCTCACATGGGATGATATACTTTTAATTGGAGTGGCGTTTGTCCGTGGGGAAAAGGATGTCACCTTTGTGTAAGCCCCTAGCTTTTCATTTCGGAGGCAGCGTCCCTACTCCTCCTTTCATCTTCGGTCCCCAAGGCCAGAGAATAGTGTGGTGGATAATGGTGCATCTACTTTTTTTAGTACGAAGTACCTCTCCTGCGGCGCTTTGTCACCCACGGGCCTCCATCCTGGAGTAAGCCCCGACTTCCGAAGCTGCTAACCACGTGTAAGCCCCACTCTGTCTCCCACGTATACACCTTTCACGACGTCATTGGCAGGCCTATGCTATCTCTTGTTTCTCACACCGAGCATGACTCATGTGATCTTAGAGTAAGCGTCGACCATGACCAATACCTTGGGCGGCCTCATAGTGTAACCCCAAACCATCCCGATCTACGGGGACTTTGATTCATGTCAATTCATGGTACGTAGGAAGCCTCCACGAGGTTCAATCCCCAAACACCTTGGGTCACCTCATAGTGTTATCCGCATACCATCCCGAGTATGGGGACATTGATCCATGTCAAGGCATGGTATGTAAAAATCATCCATGAGTTTCAGACCCCATATACCTTGGGCCGCCATAGAGTGTAAGCCACACGCCATCCCGAACTACATGGACATTGATCTGTGTCAAGGAATGGTACATAGGAAGCCTTCCAAAGGTCCAAGCTCCAAACACCTTAGGCCACCTTAGAGTGTATTCCCCATACCATCTCGAACTACAATGACTTTTATCCTTGTCAAGGCATGGTACGTAGTAAGCCTCCATGAAGTTCAAGCCCAAAACACCATGGGCCACCTCAGAGTCTAAGACCTATACCATCACGATCTATGAGAACTTTGATCCATGTCAAGGCATGGTACGTAGGAAGGTTCCATGAGGTTCAAGCCCCAAACACCTTGGGAAACCTCAGAGTGTAATCCCCAAACCATCCCAAAATACAGGGACCTTGATCCATGTCAAGGATTAATACATTGGAATCATCCTTGAGGATCAAACCCACCACCCGGTCATTCAGACCATCCTCACGTCATTTCACGAACACCTTGGGTAGCCTCAAAGTGTAAGCCCCATACCATCCCAAACTACATGGACTTTGATCTATGTCAAGGCATGGTACGTAAGTAGCCTCCACAAGGTTCCATCCCCAAACACCATGGGCTGACTCATAGTGTAAGCCCCATACCATTCCGACCTATGGGGACATTGATCCATGTCAAGGAATGGTACGTAGGAGGCCTCCACTAGGTTCAAGACCCAAACACCTTGGGCCGCCTCAAAGTGTAATCCCCTTACCATACAGAACTATGGGGACTTTGATTCATGTCAAGGCACGATATATAGGAATCCTCCATGAGGTTGAAGCCCCAAACACCTTGGGCCACCTTAGAGTGTAAGCCCCATACCGTCCCGAACTACGTGGTCTTTAATCCATGTCAGGGCATGGTACGTAGGAATCCTCCATGAGGTTCATGACCAAAACACCTTGGGCCACCTTAGAGTGTAAGCCTCATACCATCCCTATCTACATGGACTTTGATCCATGTCAAGGCATGGTACATAGGAAGCCTCCATGAGTTTCAACCCCCAAACACCTTAGGCCACCTCATAGTGTAAGCTCCATAGCATCCCAACCTATAGGGAATTTGACCCATGTCAAGGAATCGTACATAGGAATACCTTACAAGGTTCAATCCCACCACCTGGTCATTACGAACATCCTCACATCAATTCAAAAACACCTTGGGCAACCATAGAGTGTAATCCCTATACCATCCCGAACTATGGGGACATTTATCCTTGTCAAGGCATGGTATGTAGAAAGCCACCATGATGTTCATTTCCCAATCACCTTGGTCCAACTCAAAGTGTAAGCCCCATACCATCCCGAACTATGGTGACTTTGATCCACGTCAGGGCATGGTATGTAGGAATCCTCCATGTGGTTCAAGCCCACCACCAGGTCATTCCAACCATCCTCACATCAGTTCAAAACACCTTGGGGTGCCCTAGAGTGTATGCCACATTCCATCCCGAATTATGGGGAAATTGATCCATGTCAAGGCATGGTACGTAGGAAGCCTCCCTGAGGTACATGCCCCCAACCAGTCTTTCCATCATGTCTGGTTCACCCCCGCCCCACATAGAGATAAACTGTATCCAAAATCCTGAACTACGAGGAATTTGATCAATGTCATGGCATGGTATATTGTAATCCTTCAAGATGAAAAATACCACATTCCATCCAGACCACAGGTTAACTTTCACATCATTTTACTGATACCACGGGCCACCTCTGATTGTAAGCACCAAATTCCACCTGAACTACGTGGAATTTGATTCCCTGACACAGGGATACATAGAAATCCTTAATGAGGTTCAAGCCCATCACTTCTATCTCATCATGATCTCTACATCGAGCCCATGTGTCTCGATAATTTCATACCCTAACCCGGAGGTTCCACTTCATCTGGGTCCCATCCATGCATCCATTCTCACGGGTCACCTCCCCAGGTGTCCCATCATCCGATCGAACTACACAGACTTTGATTCCCTGCCACGTGGAGACGCAGGATGTATCTATGATTCTAAACCCCATAGCCATCATAACCCCATGGAGGTTCCATTACATTCACAAAATCATCCATCACCCATCCTGATCCTCAACTGGGCTGCCACATCCTGTTGGAATCGTGACACCCCACTCCCTATACCATCAGACCACATTCAAGAGGCCACCCACGTGTGCCCCCAATATTGGTGTTCCCTATAGGGGATTCCTATATCTGATCCAATCTAGTCAGTGTTCTGATCTGCCCGATCTGTCTCTATCAGACATTCAACTCGTGGTATACCTGGTGTTAACCATGGGATGTTGAGGAAAACCTCACATACATGCCCATGAAATAAAATGTCCTGATTTTGACATGGGAATCCATGGGCTTCTGTGCCATCGAGAAGCCCTATAATAAGGGATAGAATAGAGACATGCCTACCCCAGCATCAAAAAACACCAGTGATGCCCAATGTGACGACTCCACTAACTAAAGGTTGCTACCCTGACCAGACCTCTTTTATTTCCTGACAGATGTAGTGTAATTAACTATTGTCCATGAAGATAAGGAATCAGAAAGAGCGTTATGAACAATGATTAAATCAATGAGGGGGACACATACTAGGTGATAAGCTCTGAGGTGGAGTCCATGGAAGGAAGAACCGACATACCATCATCCCATTTCGATCACTGAGTAGACGTCCCTAATTAATGAGCGGATTCCACCCGCCTTAGGAATGTGGGAATGTGGGGAAACAGTCGCGCATCATATCTGTGACGGATGTTCATACCCTGACCAATGCACCGAAAACATAAATGGTGAACCTGAAGTGAAGGTCTTATCCTATGCATGGAGTCTAGTAGCATTCGAGGAACAGGTGTCTTAGCATGCCATCTAACCTCGTCATCTGGTACCAGGTCCCACCAAGCGGTCCTCACGTAAATCTCTCCAGAAGTATGGTCGGTGAGGATGTTGAGCATTCTGTTCTGCAACGTTGTTAGCGTGGATCCCTCTTACCAGTCACAGAAGATGGAATGGATTTGGGGAATTGTTTGTCGATTTCATTTCTTATCCTTATTAATGAGTTAATCTCCTTACATTCAGGAACCATGTTTTCACATCCGGAACCCAACCACCACCTTCCCACTGGCGCAGGGGCAGGGGCAATACTGGCACCGACACCCTACGCGGTTATGCCTCTCTCATGTCGGCCTCAATTTCCACAACTTCTGGGTGCCCATGCCCTCTCTCCCCTTTGGAAATAAACAAAAAAAGGTAATAAATGACCTTGTACATAGGTACGAGGATGAAGTGATCATCCCCACCAGTGATATGGATTCCCTAGAACTAGAGGCAGTCACGCCTCGACGTCAACGCCGCCCCCGAGGTCCAGTTAGGAAGTCGCTGCTCCCCACCCCAACATTCAATTGTTTTAGGATCTTGTCCCCAGAACACCTTGATGACTCCCTTCCCTATGCCGACAAGGTAGGGGATCGGGTCGGCCCAATCAGAGTTTCGCTTCAAGGGATCCCAGCAATGGCTCCCACCAAGATGTGTCAGCGCCGCCACCTGGTTCCCTGAGCTGAGGAGCAGGAAATTCACGCGCCTGCACCACTAGCCCCAGTTCATCTGACCCTATGCCAACATCGGGGGAAAATGGAAGAGGAAGCCCTCTATGGGGAGTCAACATCAGATACTACTATGGGCCGAGCTATAGTTGACTCATATCTCCAACTCCTGGCAAACGTTAAGCAGAGGTAGTTATACGCCCGACCTGGATATAGGCCCCATCTAGAAGAACCCAGTTCTTATTCTTGAGTTATGAGTTTCTTAATTTCCTTTTTCCTTAAGTGTTTTTGAGAAAATAAGGAAAATCAGGGGAAAATCACAAATTTTTTGGGTACACGCTGTGTACATTTCCACACGCTATGTACTTTGGTCATGGGGGATGAGTACATAGGTTGTGTAACACGGTCAGCGATGAAAGGTGTAAAAACCGAATACATGACATGTAGTGGGTATTTACATTCCATGTTGATAGGCGGCAGGAGAATAATATGGTGTTGGGAGTAGCCTCCAGCTCAGCGATAGTACACAATGTGTATTTGGAAATACTCACCGTGTACTCAAGTCGACAGATGAACATTACGATGGCAAAAAAGTAGCCACCATAGGAATAGTTAAATGAGAAAATTACAAATCGTGTAGTTTTTTTATTTTTGTTAAAATGGGCAGTAGAATCCTCTGTTCAGAGAGTAAGCTTAGAATGTCGTTGGAGGTCGGGAGGATGGAAAAAGCTTCAGAGATCAGCTGACTGCGCACCGGGAATCTATCTTCGCTTCTGCTGATCATGTTGGAACCACACGGGTGAGTTCTACTTTATCCTTGTGATGTTCTTACCAATTATTCCTATATGGTAAGTTATTTTAATTTGAACATGAATTATTTTATTCCATATCTACGTCATTCTTGGACAATTCGGGGGGCGTTCACATATACCGATCAGAGATGATCGAGGTAGGTGTTCTGGTGTTTAAATTACAACTGATATGTGTTTTTGTGTACCGTTGTGATATAGACCCATGTTGGGGTATCGTGTGGCTAAGGATTTGTATCTTTTAAAATCCTATAATTGTATTGGTAATTAAATGTAATTATAAACTGTTATATGGGATCCCTGCATGGATCCAGGACCGCCCCAGGGGTGTGTTCCTCTATTTATCCATTTGGAAAGGTTTCCCAAGGGTATTCCTTTATTATAATGTGTATTTATCTTTCATGGGAGAAAGTGTATATAAATTTCATTTGTACGCTTTGGGCTCGGCCCAGATACTTGATTAGCCTGCGGGCAGTGTTTCCTTTAGCCTTGGTGTAGTGGTTCTTTTAGCATGGGGGCAATATTTGTTATGCCTGTAGTCAGCAGATTCTGTGCCTGTGGGCAACACTTCGTACGCCTGAGGGAAATATCTATTTTTCTTGTGGGCAATAACCTGCAGGTTTTGAATCTGATTACCTAAGGGTAATTTTTATATGTCTGAGGAATGTTTTATCATGAATGTTCACTGTGGTGATTTTCATATGTTATACCTGCCAAGTTAAAGAACCATCTTCATATTATTAAATGAATATTAAAATTGAAAAATAACTGGTAGAGTTAGATACTTTTGATTACTGTTTAGTTTATTTCATTTAATACTGCACACTGTTGTTTCACATTTTCACTGATAGTTGGGAACGATCCCTTGGTGGTTGCCGACTGGGATTTTTCTCTCACACCCTATTTGGGTCATGTAGTTGGCACAAACTGACTATATTTCATCAGGTTTCGATAAGTTCAAGGGTCCCTATATTGGTACATTATAACTGTGGAGGAGGAGGAGAGAATAGGACTAATCTTAGGCGTGTGATGTCGTTGAGCTCCTGTTGCATTGTTTTGTTTTGTTTTTGTTGTACCTCAAACTTGAGCTTATTTTATTGTATTTTAGTGTACATTTTTCTGGCTGTTTTCATAGAATAGTGACATGCTGCATCTTGATATACATATATGACTATTGGTTCACTTTTACATCAGTTATACATTCAGTTGTATATATTGTTTACTACATCCACATTTTTTTTGATTTATCTAATCCATTGTGTTACACTTTTAAAAATGAGGGCATAGTTTCCCTACTATCCGACATGGTCCCTAGCTTCTAGTCGGCAGCCTCTGGCATTTGTGGAAATGCACTTGAGGTCATGTGACCAACCGGGTTTAGGGCACCCGTGGTGTGGCACCCAGATCCGGGATGTTACAAAATGGTATCAGAGGAGGTTTTTTTCTTTCACTTACAATGTGAAGCCTTAGTTAGGGATAGAAAGGAATAGGTATTTGGTAATAAGTTGTGCTCAGGAGTAGCTATCCCATGTACAGAGAAATGCCAATTTCTCTTTTATTTCAATTATCACTGGTTTATTAGTTTTACAGTTGATTGGATTTTCACCATTGGGTGACACACATATGGTGTGCTGTTTATATTTTTATACTGGGTTCCATTTAGTCGCAACTCGATGACATGAGGGTATTCCATCTCATGCATCATTTTGGAACATGCAAGAAATCACATGTCATGCATTCTTCCATGCCATGTCAGTTCATGAAAAATTTCATGTTGTTGTGATAGGTATTGGGATAAAAAAACATGCTGTTGTGAAAGCTGCATTGATAAATACTTACTATTTTATAGGGTATTTTTGTGGGAGGCCTTGATAGAATGAACTCTAAACATTGGTTTTTTAGGAGTATGTGCCCTAATTGACCATAATTTGGTTGATCATTTACTTTTTACTTTGTTTATAGCACGTATAAAAGTCCAATCTACGATTTTCAGGGAGTATAGGCCCTTAATGATTGGAATTTGGCACTTAGTTGTTTGTTTTAGTGTGTTTTGGGATCCATAGTAGTTTCAGATGCTTACTTTCTGGAAAACCCAGGATACACGTCATGTAGGTCTATGATTACATGCTTTTGAATCTTCTATTCAGGAAGAAAAAGAAATTTTTAAGTACATTCCATGTACCCTAAGTACACGATGTGTAGGCTCTTCCCGTGTCATAGGATGTGTGGGCCGTGAAATGAGGCAGGGCTTGGCTTGGGAAAACATTTCGTGTATTGGTTGTACATGTCGTGTAGTGTTGACCTGGATACCACATGTGTAACTAACAACACAGATGAATGAAATCTTTGTTTGAAAACATCATGTCAATGTTTTACACGCCGTGTAGTCTAACCCAGGTACCCGGCCGTGTCACGAACAACACGGGTTGGTGTTACCCTACCAAGTATATGTCGTGTGCCCGTGGGACACACCATGTAGACTTCACCAGTGAGAGACCATGTGGACTTGGCCATGTGGTTGGGGAAACGGGGTGGTTTACACATCGTGTGTGGGTGTAACATGTCGTGTAGTGTCGGCCGAGTAGCTAGCCATGACACTAACGACAAGGGATGTTGGAAATTAAACTGTACATGCCGTATAGTTTCTATACACGCCGTGTAATCTCGATCAAAAGAGAGTTGTGTGGATAAGCCATGTAGAAGGACTCGGGTTGGGGATGAAATGTCAGGTACATTCCATGTAGTTAATATACACATCGTGTAGTATTGTTTGGAAAATCTTGAATGATTTCTTCCTCCAGTTCCCTTTTTGGTCGTCTAGTTTTCAGTCTTTGGCAAAAATTAATCCTAAGGCATGTGTTTGACCTTATAGTGTCATTGCACTGAGACGACCACCTGTTGTTCACCATGAAAGAGGCGACGATTATACTCCTGAGATGGTAGGCCATGGGCTACTAGTTGATCCTCCAGCAGTGCCAGGTTCGGCGCCAACTATTATACCGGATGCAGGAACATAGGTGCAGTTCCATGAAGGCTTCATGCAGTTCATGCAGACCTTCTTGTCAGCACCACAAGCCTCCACATCTATGGCAGAGCTGACACAAATATTCCAGTAGTAGCATACACCTACATATTCAAGGGATGGCGGACCACAAACTGTAGATTCATGGCTGGATTCAGTGTAGACTATTTTTGAGCATCTTGAGACACCACCGGGGTGGAGGACCAAGCTCACGACTTATATGATGCGTGATTCCACCAAAAAGTGGTGGGATGTTACCACCCTATCTGATATTCACCATGACATGGCGTGGAATGATTTTCAAGAATCTAATTATGAATTCTTCTTCCCAGAGACACAGAGGGTAGATTGAGCTCGAGAGTTCTTAAATCTGTGGTAGGGCACCATTCCAGTGATGGATTATTCAGCTTGCTTCATTGAGCTTCAAATGTTTGCACACATTCTTGTGGGTGATGAGACGTTGAGGGCTAGACGCTTTGAGAATGGTTTTCGATATGACATCCGAGAACTGGTGAATGTTTTTAGGTTGCCTACAGTGCATGATATTGTGAACGAGGCACTGATTACTCACTAAAACCTATAGGAAGCTAGTGGTGTGGTCCATGGTTGGTTGACACCAGTTTCAGGTACTATTCCTACCGGTAAGCGGATGATGCAAATGTATTTATCTCACAACTATAGTACTAGTTAGATGAATACATCAGGTGGCTAGGATATTTGTTACCAGTGTGGTAGTTAGGGGAACTAGAGACCTCAGGGTCTTCGAGACCCAGTAGAGTGTCGAGCTTGCAGCAAGATGGGTCATCTGCAACACATTTGTAGGACGCTTCCACCAGTTGCTATTGAGAGGGGTTCTGTGCAGACTCCGTATTCGAGAGCATGACCAGAACCTTCTTACCAGTCAGGAAACTGGTATACGTTAGGATGTACAGTCATAGGTGTTGGTCGTGGAATGGTAGCTAGTCACCAGGATCTCAGAGGCAACTGGGCGGGACAGCTGAAGGTATCCAGGCTGTGTCAGAGGGCCATAGCCCTAGGTAGGCATATGCAGTGCAACAGACCCAACAAGAGCCGGATCCCAGACGTTCTACTGTCAGAGGTACTATTTTAGTAGATTTTGTTTTATCTTCAGTACTTTTCTATATGGGTGCTACACATAGATTTATATCTGTGCTTATTGTGGGGAGCCTTGGGATCTGTGTTTATTATTATTATTATGTTATGCCGCTAGACACTCCATTGGGAACTATAACGGATGGTCTGTGTTAGTGCTGGGAGTTCTCCCTAGAGGATGGTAGGTGTCACTTTCTATGGGACCTTTATGTCATAAAGAAGCCGGCCTATGATTTCATTCTCATGATGGACTAGTTGGTACCTTTTCAAGCCATAGTCGATTGCAACCGTCTCAGGTTGAGTTTCACGTCACTAGAGGTCGGAGATTTTCTATACAAGGGAGAATAGGATCTCCAGGCGAGTCGAGCTGGACCTGAGCATCGTGGGAGAGGTGGTGTGATAGGCAGATTGTGAGTTTATATATGGATTATTAGAGGACTTGTCAAAATGATTACTCTCTAGTGGTTGATCATTTCTGGGATGTCATACCTGCTGACGTTTCGAGCCTATCTTCAAAGAAAGAGGTGGATTTCTCAATTGATCTTGTGTTAAGAGTAGCACCAGTGTACATTCCTCCATTTGGATTGATACACCTAAGTTGTAGGAGCTCAAGAGATAGTTTGAGGAGTTATAGGAAAATGTTTTAATCCACCCAAGTACTTCTCCTTGGGGATCGCCTGTCCTTTTACGAAGAAGGCGTATGGTACCCTCAGACATTTTATGGATTATTAGAAGCTAAACCAGTTGACAGTTAAGAACCTAGATCCATTTTTGAGGATTGATGATCTTTTTGATCAACTTTGTGGAGAATTAGTGTTCTTGATGATTTGATTGAGATCCATATATCATCAATTTGGAGTTATACCATTAAACATACTACTAGCAACATTTCAAAGAAGATGTGGTCTATACAGGTTCTTGGTTATGCCGTTTGGACTCAAAAACACACCAGCAGTTTTTATAGCTCTGATGAATCGCTTGTTCCACCCTTATCTGGATTCTATTGTGGTAGGCTTCGTGGATGATATCTTGGTGAAATCTCACACTCGAAATGACAATGACACCGATCTTGAGATCATTTTGTGGAAACTGAGAGAGCATCAACTATATGCTATGATCTCAAAGTTCCACTTTTCGATGGACCAGATTCACTTCCTGGGTCATATCATCTCAGAGGAAAGAGTTTCCATAGACCCAGAGAAAGTGACAGCAGTAGTTTCCTGGGAGAAGCCTAAGAACGTGTTTTAGATATAGAGTTTCATGGGGATGTCTGGTTACTACATGTGATTTATACAGGAATTCTCCCACTTAGAAGCACCATTTACAGGTTTGAATAAGAAGGGTGTGATGTTCATTTGGTCAGAAGCTTGTGATACATCCTTTGAGGAGCTGAAGGGAAAGTTGACATCAACACCAATACTGATATTTCTAGAGCAAGGTAAATGGTATACAATATACTTTGGTGCATCAGGTATTGGGCTCGAAGTAGTGTTGAGGCAGGGCGATAGAGGTGTTGCGTACAGATCTCGGCAGTTGAGGCCACATGAGAGGAATTACCCGTAGCAAGATGTCGAGTTGGCTGCAGTTGATAATGTGTTTCACTTTTACATACATTATCTCTTGGGCGAGAATTTTATGGTTTTCTCCGACCACAAAAGTATTAATTACATCTTTACTCAGTGTGACATGAACCTAAGATAGTGATGGTGGGTTGAATACCATCAGTCCAACAACTTTGAGCTATCCTATAAACCTGGTAAAGGTAACACAATAACTGATACACTGACCAGGAGGACTCAGATACAATCAGTTCAGGAGGCCAGTGGTGAGTGGCAGCTTATGGCTTTGTTCATTGAGATGCATTTGGCAGTGCACGACAGTCAAGGTCAGACCTATATTTTTTCCTTAGCTATGACCACCACCCTCCTCGATAGAGTGAGGCAGAGACAACTATCTGATTCATAAGACCAAGTTCTACGGGAGTCTATGGGGATCGAGGAACATCCTCTTGGATGGAGTAAGAGGCGATGATGAGGTACTGTGTTTCCATGGATGAGAATGTGTTCTAGGGGATATACACGAGGAGGTGATGCGGGAGTTTCATACATCAGCTTGGGCAGTGCATCTCAGAGTTACCAAAATATATAGTGACTTGAGATGTCAGTATTGGTGGCTGAGTATAAATAGTGAGGTAGCTGGTTTTTTTGCGAGATGTTCCACCTATCAGCAGGTGAAGGCAAAGAATCAGAGGCCAGCGAGACTGTTACATCTGTTACCTATTCTACAGTGGAAATGGGATGATATCACGATGGATTTCGTGACTGGGTTATCGAGGTCACCTCTAGGCAATGATTCTGTGTGGGTTGCTGTAGAGATACTTACAAAGGTAGCTCAATTTTTTCCGATCAAGGAGACCTTTGGTGTTGACGAACACAAGAAGTTGTATATCTGAGAGGTAGTTTGTCTTCATGTGGTTCCTCATTCTATCATTTCAGATAGGGACGACCACTTTACCTCTCATTCCTGGAAGAATTTTCAAGGGGCACTAGGTACACAGGTTCTTGTGAGGACTGCTTACCACCCTCAGACCGCTGTCCAGTCAGAGAATATGATATAAGTGATAGAGGACATGCTACGTGCATGCGTCCGGGACATTGGGGGATTTTGAGAGAGGCACATACCCCTAGTCAAGTTTTCCTTTAATAACAGTTTTCAAGAAACTATTCAGATGGCACCTTATGAGGCATTATATGGTATGTAAAACCCTGAGATGTTATGAAAATATTCAGTTAATTTCAATGATGTCTTCTATTATACACTACACCATGTTTTGTTTGTACTATACGCACCACTGTATTATCTTGCAGTATATGCAACAACATTCTTGGATCGTGTTACACACAATTTTCTGTTCGTTTTGTGGAAATTATTCTATGCAACATTAAGTATAGATTTTGTTTAATGTATAAATGAAATAAGTTGTGATTACGTTTTATGCAACACTAAATGGAGCTTTCACTAAACGCATCTGTGACTTGGCTTGCATTACACGAAATCTAGAACTTCTTTGATAGCGTGTGTAGTACGCAATACCAAGTTTCACTAAACGAGATATTATTATAATATTATTATGAAATATCCATTATGAATACTAATACCCACTTTTTTGGAATTTAATAAATTTTATCTTTCAAAATAGACTTTATTTTTGGATTCGTAATATCGAAATTATCCTAGAGTGAATTTTTAGTATTTTTCTGAAAACATTCGATTTTTGATGAGTAGTAAAAACACTGGTTCACTAATTAAAAACCGAATTTTTATTTAAATAATTATTTATTTTATTTAAATTTATTTTAGGTCAAAATTGATACATAATTCCTATATAATTTTAATGTAATTCATTGCAGTCATTTTATAATAATTTTCGATGTATAAATATTTTATTTAACTTTTCACCCTTTTTACCCACCTCGAAGGAGAGTTTAGAAATTCACATGAAACTTAATTTTACCACTTATGTGAGTAGAATTTAGAAAATCCGAGAGACACGGTTAATATCAAGGACAATAATGTGGTTCAATGAGATGAAAATAATTTTTGATGAACAATCACTTTTTACTTTTATTTACCACAGTTAAAAGTAAATAGGGTAATTAAGGGTTAAAATGATATTATTATTACCCTAACACATGTCCTAATTATATTGGAAAAGTGTAATTCGACCAAAAACAACCTTAGATATAAAATATTACCATTTAGGTCAACTTGGATTAGACTCGGACATTTATTATTAATTTATTAGAAGAAGGGTTAAAATAGTTAAAATCCAAGTATAATAACTAAATCATTTTTAATATGGGGATATAAATAAGATAAATTCGACTATAAATATTAATTATAAATATAAAAATATTTCTTACATAATTGAATTTTATTTATAATTTTTAGACATTAAATAATTTAATTTATTTATGACACAATGATGATGCAGTAATTATCATATTAATGAAATATTAACATAATTAATGTTATAAATACCCAAATAAATGTAATTTGAGACTTTCTACGAATTAAACTAATATTATAGGATAATATGACATGTTAGTATCGATTTAATTAAATTTTTTCAAACTAATCATGCTGTTATGATTTTCACAAAAAATCAATTACCAAATAGTGTCATAATTGACATAAAATAGTTTTTAAAACAAATATTATATTATTAATTGTTATTATATTCCTAAAAATCTAAGGTTCTGCCAAGATACTTATATCATTATATGTGTATCATGAATGGACCACTTGGGGGGTCTCTTGGAAGTATATGGTATGTTTATTAACTATATAATATAAAAATGTAAACTCACAAGGTAAATGTCAATCTAATTAACTAAGAGTTAAAACTAAAATATAAGGTTAATATAATGACCCAAACCTGTCTAAAATATATTGGTTGAGAGGATTTCCACCCATACCAACTTTATATTCGAATGAAATCAATTTTTAGCTATTAAAAACGTAATATGGATTTATTATAAAATAATATTTTAGGTTTCTCCAAAGGTTCCCCTCTCCTCTTTTATAAAAGGGAACCGCCTCACTCTTCTCCTCACACGACTTTGAGCCATCATGCTCGGCAAAAACCTACAACTTTCTCTTATTCACATCCATAGTAATATTCTATAGGTCATGGTCTTATTCAAAGACCATCTTTAGTGACCTAAGGGGAATTTAAGAAGAGGCGCTTCAAAGAAGATGTAATGTCTGTTACCGATTATTTCCACTTTATTTCTTCTTCTACTACTTCTTATTTAGTTGTTTCATTATGAAGTAATAACATAAGTAACACTAATATAATGATATGTTATTATAAATATGAAAAAACTATATTTCACCTTCTATATATCCTAAGGAAAATGAAATCATCGCGCGTGCGTACGTACGGAATATCGTCTTCACACCGTGGTGTAATCTGTTTTCCACCACCACCTTACATGGATGGGTATAATGGTGCAAAGAATAAGTATATATTATTATTGAAAAGTTAAATTTATTCTGAAATATTATACATACACTCCAATTCAATTCCTCGATCATGGGAATGATATCATTGCTTGTGCGTACGTAAGGACTACCGTCTTCACGAACGCGATGAGATTCATTTTCCATGATTAACCATTCAAGTATGATTATATAGTATATATAATAAATAATCATGAAAGATATTAAATAATAATGATACTGGATTTATGTGTGTATATATATATGTCATCTAATTAATTCCATTCAATTCAATAAGGAAACGAAAACAGCGTCCATGCGTACATTCGACCTACCATCTCCATGAACGGTGAATGTCATTCCATTTATCGATCTATCCAATAAATTTGTATATAATGAATATATATTATATATAAATCATGTATTTTATTTTGTAATTAAGTAAATCAGGATATAAGTAATAATATCAAGAACTTCAAGTCGAAACACATACAATAAATGAAACGATTTTACCCAAATCACTGCATTTACATTGAATTTACAAAAAGAACGGGTAATATAAAGTCATAAGTAAACTATATATGATATCATAACAATGAATGTGATTTTTTAATAATTCAATGAAATTATTTAAATCATTATATATGAGTTTTGGAACATACGAAGCATATCATAAATAAGGTATGGGATAAATTTTTTATCTCATTTTTTATCCGAGATTGCTTATACGTAAGTATTTACCGTGGTTATGTTTATCATCCACGACCATGTTTTTCTAAAAATGTTTTCATAAAATGTATACTATTTTTCCATGAATTTTAATGTCATTTTACCCATTATTTACTTTTTACCACGTTGTATGAATGTAATCATTCCTTTGGTTACCATATAAGGAACATTTTGACTTTTCTGACAAAAGTACAAGGAGAATGTTATTTTTTAACATATACAGATTGAATAGATTTTTATGGTTTCATAACACATTATTTTTATAAAGATTACTCTACAATATTTAATGACTATTTTCAATAGAATACTTTTCTTTTAAATTTAAATGGCATTTTTTGAAAAGAAAATGATTTTGAAAAAAAAGTATATTTTCATCAAGAATTCATTTCAAGTGTTTTATCAAAAATATTTTCCATCGAATATTAAATTATTTATTATGTGTATGTTTCAAGTATAATGTCTCAATGATTTAAATGGTTTCACTATTCTTATGTTGAAATGGTATCCATTTTTTTATATGGATTATGCTATGATGGGGTGATGTTTATGAAACTCATTTTATTCTTGGGTTATGATGAATGATTTCTGTTTATGTTGTGGAACACTTAAGAATGATTTCATTCTGAGATGGTAGGGACCTATATCTCCCTCTAATGCATTGGGTAAAGAATTATATCTCATTAGATTAACATGGCTAGAACGGTAAGTTAATCCAGTTCAGTAATACAGGAATAGAATGGGGAGTGAACTCGATTCAGAAAGGGAATTTTTCAACTAAGATGGTCTTGGCAGAAACACCTTGGCTACTATGGAAACCATATAATGTGTTTAATGGTTTCCACAATATCATGATTTATTCTCATTCTATTTTATCATGATTAATGTTATTTTATGATTTATGCCTTATGTACTTCCATGTTTTATGTCATTGCCCAAGATTTTGATGTTTAAACATTATGTTCATGTTTTTAAGTTCAAATGTATATGATTTGTTTTATTTTATCCATGATTACCCTTACTGAGCATTTGAGCTCACCATTTTATATTTTTTCTTTTCCCCAGGATTTAAAGAAAGGTTTTAGGTCAGATAACAAAAAGGGGAAAATCTTTTTGGGAGATATTGATGACCTTTCACCAAGATTAAAAGATTTTGTTCCGAGTTTCACTACTAGAAAATAAGGTTATACCAACGGTTCTAAACTGTTGGTATAGGCTGGAAAACTGTTGGTTAGTAAGTCATGAGGAAATCCTTATACCAATGGTTTGATCTAAACTATTGGTATATTTTTTATTAAATTTCTCCCAATGTATACCAACGGTTTATAACCATTGGTACTGCATTTTTTGAGAATTGTTATACCAACGGTTCTCAACCGTTGTTAATGTGATTTTCCAGAACACCTATACCAACGGTTTAGAACAGTTTGTATTGACTTTTTCCAAAATTCTAGAAAACCTATACCAACGGTTCTAAACAGTCGGTATTGTGTTTTCCAGAATTCCAGAACACCTATACCAACGGTTCTAAAGCATTGGTATAGTGTTTTTTCAGAATTCTAGTACTCTTATACCAATGATTTAGAAACGTTGGTATTGAGTTTTTTTATAATTGTTGCACAGCAGCCCCCTCCAGTAGCCCCTCCGCTATACACCTACACCTGTATAAAATATATCACAAAAACCACATACAAACTTAAAATAGTATAAAAAACACCTAAAATAGCACACAAAAAAACAAATAAAATCATCAAATTCTTCCAACCATGTCATGTACTACAATTCCCTATTTCAATCATCATGTAACAACAATCATCTGATAGTAATTCACCTCACCCATACACAACCCCCCAACGAGCACAGGCCCCCCCACCTCCCCATCATATTATAATAGCCAGAATAGTATGACAAATACCTATTATAGTTGAATAAGAGTTTGAAATTGGCTCATATCCCATTTTTTATCCTAGATTTGAGTATGTAATGATTTGTGAAGAATTTTGCATTGAATACGAACGGTTTATAATATATGGTGAAAATTTATTTTCTTAGGAGCTCGTCACTTATGACTCCATGAGTGAAACTACCCAACTCATGAAAAAAGAGTTTGTGACTATTGTTGATGAGTGTAAATTTCAGTTGTATTCACTTAAAATGATGTCATTTTCAAACAAAAGTCTGACTTTGAAAGGTTCCATCCACACCGCACCTCGGATTGAGGTAGGGTTGACTCGTACACGTCACATATGACCCATGGATCATTTTCCAAAATTTTCAATAGAATCCAAATGCATTTGGTCGGTTTTCCATTTGAATGTAGTTGTTTTCACTTAAAATCTTGTCCATTTCAAATAAAAGTGAGACAGTTTGAGTGGTACCAGCCACATCATGCCTTATATTGAGGCAGGGATGACTCATACCCATAAAAAATGACCCATGTATACTTTTTCTAAAGTTTCAACAGAATTCGAATGTGTTTGGTTCGTTTTCCGTAGGTCAGTTGTTGTTTTGACTTAAACTGTTGTCCATTTCAAAGAAAAGTGTGACACTTTGAGTGGTGCCGGCCACCCTATGCCTTCGATTGAGGCAGGGTTGACTCGTAAACATCAAAAATGACCCATGGATCGTTTTCCTAATGTATCATCACAATCCGAATGAGTTTGGTCTATTTTCCATACGTCGTTTATTTCACTTAAAAGCACATCCATTTTAAACAAAATAAAGACACTTTGAGTGGTACCGGCCACACCGGCCCTCGGATTGAGGCGGGGTTTACTCGTACACATCAAAATTGACCCATTGAAACTTGTCCTATAGTATCAATAGAATACGATTGTGTTCGGTTGGTTTTTGGTATGCTGGTTGTTGTTTTAAATTAAAATCATGTCCCTTTCAAATAAAAGTGAGAGAGTTTGAGTGTTACCGGCCACATCGTGCCTCAAATTGAGGCGGGGTTGACTCGTACCCATTAAAAATGACCCATGGATACTTTTACTAAAGTATCAATAGAATCCGAATGTGTTTGATCTATTTTCCGTATGTTAGTTGTTGTTTTGACTTATACTGTTGTCCATTTCATAGAAAAGTGAGACACTTTGAGTGGTGCCGGCCACAACGCACCTCATATTTAGGTGGGGTTTACTCGTACACATAAAAAATGACCCATTTATCGTTTTCCAAATGTATCAACACAATCTGAATTTGTTTAGTCAGTTTTCCATATGTCGTTTATTTTACTTAAAGGCGCATCCAGTTTAAACAAAAGAAAGACACTTTGAGCGGTACCGGCCACACCGGCCATTAGATTGAGATGGGTTTGACTTTTACACGTCACAAATGATCCATAGAAACTTTTAATAAATTATCAATAGAATCCTAATGAGTTTGGTATGTTTTCTATATGCCGGTTGTTGTTAATACCTAAAATCATGCCCATTTCAAATAAAAGTGAGACATTTTGAGTGGTACCGGCCACGCCGTGCCTCATATTGAGGCGAGGTTGACTCATACACGTAAAAAATGACCCATGGATATTTTTCTTAAAGTATCTACAGAATCCGAAGGCATTTGTCCATTTTCCGTATGTCAGTTGTTGTTTTGACTTAAACTGTTGTCCATTTCAAAGAAAAGTGAGACAATTTGAGTGGTGACGGCCACACTGCGCCTCAGATTTAGACGAGGTTGACTCTTACATGTCACAAATGACACATGGATCGTTTTCCTAAAGTATAAAAACAATCTGACTGTGTTTGGTCAGTTTTCCGTATGTCGTTTATTTTACTTAAAAGCGCATAAATTTTAAACAAAAGAAAGACACTTTAAGAACCAAATGCACCCGTAATGAATACACCCTCCCTAAAGGACTATTTGAAGAGGACATCATGAATGTTAAATATTATGAACCTTATAAAAATATTACTTTCCATCCAAGGAGAATCTTTTATACCATGTTTAAAACTCACATGTTGGCCCAAATGAGATTCTACATTAGAAAAACAATTTTTTGCAGACTTCATATCATAAATCACAGCAGAAGAGACATGTACTTTTCATTAAGAGAAGACCCATCCCAAAAGACACATTGAAATTCATAATAACCAAACTGTTGATTTCCATGAATAATTTTCCACCATGCATCCTCACAGCTAAGCAACAGTAGAAAGCATAAACTATATTGGAACTGGATTGAAAAATTTATTCTCAACAAATAGAAATAGTAATCCTGAAGTAACATAAATATAAAATATTAAAAGAAAAAAAATCAATGAATCATGCATCACCTCCCCCTCCCACCTCAGAACCCCCTCTGCATAGTCCCTTCCCCCAGCAGCCCATCCATTGCCCCTCTCCACCCCTCACCCCTGCAAAACTTTTTCCCCCAGCAGCCCCCTCCATTTGCCATCACCCAGCCCCTCCCCTACCCTCCCCTCCCATTCCCTTCCCTCCACTCCAACCTGCCCACCCCCTTCCCCTCCCTTCACCTCCCCCCTTTCCCACCCTTTTCCTCCCGCAACGCCTTGACCCTGCCCTCCCCTCCCCTCCCCCCTGCCCACCCTTTTCGCCCAGCAGCCCCCTCCCCTCCCCTCCCCTCCCCCTACCCAACCTCTTCCCCCCGCACCCCCTCCCTCCTGCCATCATCCTACTATCCCTGACCCTCCCCTCTCCTCCCCTCCATCTTTCCTAGCCCTTGCCCCTCCCCTCCCCTCCCCCCTACCCCACCCCTCCTACCCACCCTTTTCACCCAGCAGCCCCCTCACTTCCCCTCCCCTCTCTCCTTCCTCCTCTTTCCCACCCTTTTCACCCAGCAACCCCCTCCCCTCCTCTCCCCTACCCTTCAATACCCTCCCCTCCCCCCTTCCCACCCTTTTCCACCCACAGCCCCCTTTCCCATCCCTTCCCCTTCCCCTTGCCCACCCTTTTCCAACAGCAGCCCCTCCCCCCTACCCACCCTTTTCCCCCAGTAGCCCCCTCTCTCCTACCATCACCCAGCCCGTCCCCTCCCCTCCCCTCCCCTCCCCTCCCTTCACCTCCCCTTCTCTGCCCTCCCCTCCAACCTGCCCAGCCCCTACCCCACCCCTCCCCTCCCCCTCCTGACCATTTTCCTCCAACAGCAACATGCCCCTCCCCTCATGCCCACCCTTTTCACCCAGTAGCCCCCTCCCCTCCCATCCCCCTCCTCTTCCCTCCCCACCCCTCCCCCCTTCCCACCATTTTCTTCCAGCATCCCCCTGCCACTCCCCTCCCCTCCGCCATGCCCACCCTTTTCCACCAGCAGCCCCCTCCCACCTACCCAACCTTTTCCCCTAGAATCCCCCTCCCCCTACCATCACCCAGCCCCTCCCATCCCCTCCCCACCCATCCCCTCCCCTTCCCTCCCCTCCCCTCCCCTTCCCTCCCCTCCAACCTGCCCAGCCCCATCCCCTCCCCTCCTCTCATCCCCTACCCACCCTTTTCCTCCAACATCCCCCTGCCCCTCCCCTCCCGCCCACCCTTTTCACCCAGCATCCCCCTCCCCTCCCCTCCCCCATTCCCTACCCTCCCCTCCCCCCTGCCCACCCTTTTCCTTGAGCAGCCCCCTGCCCCTCCCCTCCTGCCCACCCTTTTCACCCAAAAGCCCCCTCCCCTCCACTCTGCCCAACCTCTTCCCCCACCACCTGCTCATTCATGAAATAAGTTTACTTACAGATACAGTAATATTTAAAAATAAAAATACATAATATGTATGACTAATAGGGAAACACATTAATTAGAAATTCATAATTATGTATAATAAATATGTTAAAACAGTAAGTATGGTAAATTTGGAAACACTTCAATTAGCATTCCAGAATTGAGTTGGCATCCCCAAAATTCCTAGAAGATCCACCATTACTAAGACAGAAATCATACCCTAAATAGAATGGAAATTCAAAAACAACAAGATTCACTTAAAAAACACAAATATAATAACATAATAAATAATGTAAAATTACTACTTTCAAAATAACATTTATTTGCATGTGATTATTCCACTCCCGATACTATCAGGCATAAAACTATCAGGCATAAATGACATAAAATGCATTTCTATGGGAAAATGAAATAAACATGAAATACATGACTAACTAAGAACGATAAGTAAAACAAAATAGAAAAATAGGTATCATAGTACCAAGGAATACTAATGGTCTAGGTATTAGACTAATCATAGAATATGAATCAAGTTCAGAAAAGAGATCTGATAATAACATCCCTATGAAGTAGAGGAAAACCCCAGAGTTGAAAACCAGGTTCAAAAATATAGAGTTATACAGAATTAAAAAATGTAATGGATCAATCTGCCACTGATCACCATCACCATGACCACTGTCATCATCTTCCTCATCCTCACAGCCATCCCTTTCCTTGTCGTCGTCCTCGTCATCGTCCCCATGATCATCGTCGGCCCCATCCTCATCCTCGGCCCCATCCTTGCCCTCAGCCCCATCATCGCCCTCATCCTCATCCTCATCCTCCCCCTCATCCTCTTCAGCATCCTCGCTATCACCAGGAACTTCATCATCTTGAATGCCACTAGAGATTCCACCTGGTGCATTGAATAATTCACTCATCTACGACATAAATGTCTGACAAGCCGCGCGAGAATCTGGTGGAAGTGATGAAGATAAATCTTTCATCACTTTCATAAATTCTTTGTCCCTCATTTGAACTTGTACTTCTAACTCTGTGACCCTTTTATCAGACTGTCATGCATGATCCTTGATCTGTTCCTACTCGGTGGTACTAGAATGGATAACTGGACTGGACCAATACCTCATCGAGACTATATTCTTACCAGGTCAGCAGCGTACTCGACCAGAGTGCTCCTCTCCCAAAACCTGATATAAATGATCGTGTGGACCAAAGTTATCTGGCTTCTGGCCATCAAGAGCCTCAAAAGAAGCCTATTAAAAATATTAACAGATTAATAAATTTCAAAATAGATATTAAACATTTAAATAAACAAATTAAAAATTATAATCATTTCTTGGGCTGATTCATTAAACGCAGTTCCATCTTTTTTTTCTTCTACTCGAGCAAAACAATTTTTCTTGAGGGATACGTCCTTCAATATTCAATTTTTGCTTCTGTAATGACATTGAAACAATATAAAGTGAAAGTATAATCATATATTCAATATTCAATAAATCACATAATTTTGTTGGAAACATTAAAAAGGGAAAGTCCAAAAAAATTATAAACAACTATATCGTACCAGCTGCCTCTCATGATCTGACATAGTTGTGTGCCCCAAAGTGTGGATGTATTTCTTTGAATCAATGTTTTTTTTGTTTTTTCAGAAGATTCCTATATAATGTTTAATAATAAATAAGATTATATTAATTCAAAATATGAAAACTCTCATTTAAATACCTCAAATGAGATTAATACATTAAATATGGAAGTCACCCAATGGGTAATCATTTGGTGATATTTCTCTATCGGGCAGTCATCCACGATAGGTAATGTCTCTAACTCCGTGCCCACTCTATCACACCAGCCAACATACAGGTCATGCTTATAAGCTCTCCAAATCTCTCCTAACTCTTTTAAACGAGCTGGTCGTGCACCTTCACCATCAGGGAAGTTAAGATGAAGCTAAAACCCAATAGATTAGTTCATATATATACAAAAAAATACTACATTAAATTCAATAGATTTTCTACCCATATTTGTGCACATTCGTTATCTTTGACTTCGTGTGGAAGATGTATCCAAGAGAGAGGGCTCACCAGAATGATATCAGAGTATTTGGCTAGCGTCGCCAAAAACCCCTGACATTCCTGCCAAGATTTCTCAATCATTTGTCCATCAACATTGTATTCAACCATCAACTATGTCTGGCGGTTCCATACCGCATGGAACCGAGTACGCCAACTCCCCCACTTCCTATCTATAAATGAATCTGTTATTAAAGATAAATAATATCAGTACAATTTATAATAAAATAAATTTTGGTATAAAAATTTGATAGAGTTATATAAATATACATGTGGTATTCAGATCAATGGGAGTCACTGGAGGTGTAGAAGCTGAAGGAATATCCTATACAGGTGGAGTATCCCTCAGTGTACGCTCCTCAGCCACATACTCTGTCGTAGTGGGAGTCAAAGAAAGCGGAAAATAATAGCTCAGAGATAATGAACCAGAAGCAAAAGATGATGGCATAGAAGTCTGGCCAACTGGTAGTGCAAACATCGGAGGTCTAAATATCCTATTTGTCCCTGAAGACACGCTAGGATCAAAATGGGGCGAAGAAGATACGTCTGTGGCAGTGGATCATCTATCTCTCACCCCACAAGCGCTTGTACCACCAGATTCAGTCTCGGGACCACTAGATGATCATCCATCTCAGACACCACCACCCCCCTCCTACCACCAGCCTCTCTACTGGGATCAATATTAGGCTCCTCGTCAGATATCTCTCGTCTAGGGGGTCTATACTGAAAAAAAGTTTAACACAAAATTAAACACATGATATTATAAGTTATTGAAATATTTATATTTGCAATAAAATACTCACAACATGGATGAGTGGAGGAACACCCAGCTGTATAATGTGATGATTATTATCTGTCATCTTTTTCCGTCTCCCCTCTTCAATGGGTGTCATTTCTTGCAATGAAAACTAATATGGAAGTAATTAGAAACATATAACTAATGTAGAACCCAAAAAATATAGAAAACACATTCTGATAAAAAAAATTAATGGAAAATTTATGGTGGTTTGAATGTAAGTACTAGGATACACACTCTAAATGATGTAGGTGAAACATGTAGGTGAGAAAAAAAATGTATGATTCTATTTAATTCCCACCACAACTTCGGGTTCACAATAAACTCTGACAATTGATCTATTTGCGTCATCATAAGTAATAAACGGATTGCTTATAACTTCAGTAGGGACAGTGTAAACTTCATCATCACCATCATCAAAAACATGTATGGGATTTACTTTAATAATTACACAAAATTTTGGATGACGATGATATTTGACATAAAAAACTTGTTTCACCATTGATGCCAATACATACGGTTCATTGGTGGCAAGAGTGCGAGTCATGTCAATAAATCGAAATCTACAATCATCAATAAAGGTGCCTTGCCTTGTCATTGAATCAAACCATTGACATTTCATCATCGTGACTCGACCATGAGAGTAATAATCCAAAATTATTGTTTTCTGTATGACTCCATAATAAGAAACATTTTCAGAACGAGGTCTAGTATCCAATGAACTGGCTTAATGGTCTGTTGTGGTAGTTAGCATAACACCATTATGCTGTGTTCTCATGGGTCTTGCTCGTGTAGTGATAATAAATTTGTATCAATTGATCACAAATGATTTACAAGCACAAACCATGGTATTAGGACTAAAATCCAATGTACTTATTTCCTCGGAAACAGAGTCTGTAGGCAAACTTGATAAATGAAATATAAGAAAATAGTATATTTAATTAAATATTATTTTTATTTACTTATTACAGATATATTTTTACCTTCAATTTCAACCAAACCAAAAATTCTTCACTACGAAAAGTCTCTTTCCTTCTTCAAGATGAAGAACGGTGCTTTATATATATCAATTCTTTATGTTCCCTGTAGATAAAAATAATAATAGTTTAACAAATATTTAAAATTACAAGAGATAAGATAAGAGATACATGTATAATTTACTTACCAGATATACTCATCGAACAAATCACAATTGAACAACACTGTGCGTTGTGACACTTATTGATCTTCAAGGAATAATGTCGTCAATGTATATGATCCCTGAATTCATCCTGTCTGAGGAAGTGATGGAAAACTGGGTTCAATTTTCCCATACTGTTCTTCTTCATTTATCATTGGTCTATTTATTATCATAGTAAGATCAAAAAAATACATTGTGAAGAAATCCATACATTCTTGAGCCATGTAACTGTTCACAATAGAAATTAAAGATAATTCCTATTCCGAACATATGATTTCAATGTGCACATGTTTCATTCAGTTGGATACATCTAACGGAATGCAACGGGTCCTCCAAGAAGTATTTTGGTTGGAATATGGATAGTCAGATGCAACATGCATGTAAAAAATGATGGAGGGAATATTTTCTCTAAATCACACAAAATAATGGTGTCTCTACAAACAGTTTTTACAAGAATGATTTGGACAACCTCTTTGCACAAAGATCTATAACCAAATAGCACAACCGAATAACTGAGACTCTAACATTATTGGACAAGAGATGACAGATTTATATTGGAATCAACTCATGCAAATGAACGTGATAATAATGAGTCTTCAAAGATTTCATCTTCAACTCTTTTCTGTTGACCTGTTTTGATATATTGCCTGAATAGCCATCAAGAAAATTAATAGTCTCTAGCACTTCCAGAAATTGAATTTTTTAGCAGGTGTTATCACATAAGAAGCACATGGATCTTTCCATTTATTTTCACAGATATAGATAGGATGCAATTCTGGTCTGATCCCCCAATCTACCAAGTCACGCTAAGATCATAAATCATCTTTTGTCATCCCCTTGACATTTAGAAGAATCGAAAGCAACATTTCACATATATTCTTTTCAATGTGCATTACATCTAAGCAATGACGTAACAAGTTTTTTGACCAATACGACAACTCAAAGAATATACTCTTCTTCCTCCAAATGTAACAGTGATAATTGGATACATTTTTCCTATTTATAGGTATCATTACACCCTTCCCAAATGAATAAATGAAATCTTTCAGTTCATTAAGCACATCATTTCCAGACATACACTAAGGTGGATCTTCATTCTCCATGGTATTTTCAAATCGTCGACGATTGTTTCTATATGGATGGTTCATTGGCAAGAATCATCGATGTCCCATAAAACTAAAACTACAACGATATTCCAGTCTTCTCGATCGAGTATTCTTCATACAAATGTGACATGACAATTTTCCTTTTGTGCTCCATCCAGACATCATTGCATATGAAAGAAAATCATTGATCATCCACATAAGCTATCAAGTATCTTAAATATGTCTTTCGAACATGCATCATATGTGGGAAAACCCACATCCCAAAGAAGTTTCAACTCTATTATTAAAGGTTTAATGGATACATCTATATCATTTCCGGGATCAGAAGGGCCAGATATCAGTATACTCATGAATGTGTACGGATTTTTCATACACAACCAAGGGGGAATGTTATAAATGTGTTTGAAAACAGACCATATGTTGTGCGAAGTAAGAATCTGCCCAAATGGATTAAAACCGTCACATGAAAGACCCAATATCACATTACGCACATCAACTACAAATTCAGGATATTGAGAATCAAATCTCTACCATGAAAATCCATCACCAGGGAAAACCAACTCTTCATTATTCTATTTATATCTTGGTGTAATTCCATAACATTTTTACGGATATTTCATTAGACATGAAAAGGTTCTGCAATCTGGGGATCAATGGAAAGTGCAACATTACATTTTGTGTCACACGAGATAGTGTTCCATCATCTTTTGGCTTTCATCGGGAGGTTCCACATTTGATACAATGATTTAATTCTGTAGTTTCCTCCCAAAATAAGCTGCAATCATTCAGGCAAGCATGAATTTTATTTTTGAGAATCCATGTTCATCATCTAACTTCCATGTCATATAGTGGTTTGAGGGAATATCTGCATCATCTAGAAGTAAGTCCTTAAAAAACGTAAGAATGTAATCAATTGCATGATTTGAAATATCATACATTGTTTTCCCATGAAACAATCGGATTAAAAATTCCAACTTTTACATTTTACCACATTTTCGATATACTGGAGTCATTGCAGCATCATTCAATTTTTTCACCATATATTCATCATCATTTTCATTGGACGCATCATGTGTGATTTTATTGAAATCTTATTGGCTGGAAATCCTTTCCTTCTTATGATGATGAATAAATGGAAACCGATCATATATCAAACACTCCAATTCAGTCCTATTATTTGGATCATCAACATTTTGAGATTCCATTTTCTCTCCATTGTGATACCACACATAATAGTTTGTTTGGAATCCATATTTGGTTATATGATAGCTAACTGCTTCACGACTCCACAAAGGTCTTCCAACACAATTAAAACATGGGCATTGTACGCGGCCACTATCTGAATCCTTATCAAATGAAAAATCTAGAAAGCTGTTTAAATTATTTTGAAAATCAGTTGAAATCCGATCAGTTTCATACGTCCAACTTTTGTCCATTCTATAAAAAAATTGCAATAAGTCATTTCAAAGTAATTCAATAATATTGAAGTTTAATCAAAAAAATATTTATGTAAATGACAATTTTTTACTTTACATAAAAGCATAACTGACGCATTACTCTATATGAGAATCATATTAATAAATACAACAAATTAAAGTGTATATAAGAAAATAATATACAGAATTATTAATGACTATATTCATGGATTTCCTAGCAAGATATTGGGTGTGGATCAAGGAATACAAAATCCTTAAGGATCTTGTTGGGAGTACATGAGTATTATACTTTAACATCTTCAGGGAGATCTGGATGAGGAGTATGATGAGGATCAGATGAGTGTAAAGACTTTCCAAAGGGGGTTCTGGGTGTCCAGGGGGGTGCGGGGTGTTGAGGGGGGTGGTGGGGCTGTCCGGGGGGGTAGGAGGTGTCTAGGGGGACGAGGGATGTCTAGGGGGGTCGGGGTGTCCAGGTTGGCGGGCAGTCTGCTGGGGTGTTCAGGCTGTCCAAGGGGGTAGGGGGAGTCCAGGGGGTGGTAGGGCTTTCCAAAGAGGTTATCGGGGTGTCTAGGGGGGTACAGGGCATCCAGGGTGTGGGTGGGTTTCCCATGGGGGTGGCAGGGCTGTCCAGTGGGTCTAGAGTGTCCAGGGGGTGGGCCGACTGTCCAGGGGGGTGGGTGGGCTGTCCACAGGGGGTGGTCGGTCTGCCCACGAGGATGGCGATGATGTCCAGTGGGTTCGAGGGTGTCAAGGGGGTGGAGGGGAGGGGGGCTTTCCAGGTGCGCTTTCGAGGGCATGGGGGCGTCTGAGGGGATGGGGGTGTCCGGGGGGTGGTGGGTGGGTGTCCGGGGGTGGGGTCGGCGGGCTGTCAATGAATCTTAATTAGTTAATAGAGATGAATAAGTTATCTATAACAAATATTAGGAAAAATTGATTTGATACAGGATATTTGGTTTCTTTCTATAGATTAATATCCTTAAAAATTCCATTAGTTGTGGCTAATATAAAGAATCATTCCCAATATTGAGTTTAGGAGTATATATCGTTTTTATTATTTTTTTTCCATGACTTTTGGGTTGATAAACCCTATAAGTTTCTTCATAGATCTCAAGAATATGATTTTCCATCCATATAATGTCTCTTTAATAATTATATTTATAGATGAAATGACAATATAGTTTATGAAATTATTTTGTAATGATTGACGCTATGACATATTAATGATTAAAATTCAATAAAAGTTGATTTCTAAATATAATTTTGTGTGTCAATATTGGATACAACAGACTAAGAGCTATTGAAATTAAAGAAGCACTAGGATTTTGGTCTATCTCAATCTCAACATCATGTCAAGGGAGTATCATTACAACCACCTCATAAAAACCAAATCAAAAACCCTAACAACCATGGTATCCTCCAACATAATAGCTTTAATCTATTCTATAAAAGTATGAACAATCACTTAAACTAGGTGGTCCACATATAAAATTCCCAACTAAAATTCCCATTCAATAAAAAAATACATTTTTTCTATCCCCATATGATTACACAAACGTCCTTCAAAATCATTTGATAAAAATATGTAAGGAATATAACTAGTTGATTCATTTTATGAAAAGGTATATGTATATTTATATGAAAAGAAGACCCCCACAATAATCATGTAGCCCTATCATCAGTCTAAACCCCTAGAACACATAAAAGAAGCTACTATGGTCATTTACTAAAATATTTAACACCATAAGAATAAAAATACACTCTAAATATAGTTTGAGAGGATATAATGGTGTGTGTGAAAAAAAATGATATTAAATCAATTTAAATCAATATGGAACAAATGAGGGTTTACAATAAACTAAGTGTACCTCAAAAAATCCAAAACCACTATAGCGCCACATATTCAAATTCATGAAACAGGACCTAGAAATATTAACTACATCTTTAATGATGACCACCTAATTGGAACACTCTATTTATGGTTCTTGAACACAAGGAACAAACTATGTTTGGTCTCTACCAACTCAATCACCCCCTTGTAGATCATAATCTTGTTTCCCCATATACTAAAATGGTCTCACTGGAATCTACTTCTAATGCTGGTCCTAAAAAATTAATTCTCCACAAAACAATGATCAATGAACCATTGGACACATCTTACTGACGATAATAGCTCATCACAAATAGGTTAAATCAAAACAGAAACGAAAACATATACACATAAAAAAAACTCAAAATTGAAATATTAGGTAAATTTAAATAAAAATAAGGTACCAGTTAAGAAAATACCTAATTTAGGATGGGTCTGATAAGATTCGGAAGAATATTTACACCTTGGAAGGGATGAAGGAAGAGGATGTCGAAGGAGCTCCATGATCGCCAAACTGCGAGCTCCAATATCGATTGATGATCCCGTTTAGGGTTCTGTATCGCGAATGGGGGAGATGACGTGCCGTTGGTAATTTGGGGGAATTTTTTACCAAAAGTTTTTAAAAACCGCTGGTATATACTTTCAAGAAAAACATATACCAACGGTACCTTAGAATAGTTGGTAAAATCTTCCCTAAACCACACCTATACCAACAGTTCTCATTGAACATTGGTAAAACTCACCTAAACTACATCTATACCAACGGTTCTACTAAACTATTGGTAAAATCTCCCACAAAAAAACCTATACCAATATTTATAAGGAACCGTTGGTAAAAGCATCCCTAAACCATCCTTTACCAATGGTTTCATGAAACCTTTGGTATAGAAGTGTGGGGAAAACCCCACATTCAAGTAGTGTTTCCAATGACACTAAACTATTACAGTCCTTGAGTGTCTATTTTTGTAATGTATTAAGCATTTCTCAAAAGTAATTTAATGTCTGTGTAATCAAACATTGGGCCTCTACAGTTGGTATTAGAGGAAATGTTTAGTTAACCTTTGGAAAATAGGATGTGAAAACTTTAGTGAGATCCCTAGAGATATTTCTAATGTTTGTCTAGGGATGTCCCTAAGGATAAGTATACACATAGGTTTTAGTCCTAGAATTACAGTAAAAATCATATAATTAACCCTTAGACGTTATATATTGAAGGTACTCACCCTTTATTATGTCGTTTTCCCTAGCATTATTGTTTCCTCTCACACTATTCTTTTTGGATTTTAGATGATGGCTGGAACCCGAAAGAACCGTGTTGATCAATGTAATGGACAATGAAATGATTTTCCTCCTGAACAACCAAATGTGATGGGAGTTAGAGTGAAAAATATTATTGCCATACTTACTCAAGCTATGAATCATTTTGTATTTCCAAATGATTAGAGAAGGGAACAATATTCTATTGAGCCCTTCATGAGGCAACATCCACCTTCTTTCAGTGGGTCTTCTGATCCACTTGTTGCTGAAAAATGGATTAGTACCATTGAAATGATATTTTTCATACATTGCTGTTCGGAACATGATAATGTCTTTCTAGCTGTTTACCGTTTAGAAGGTGAAACAAACCTGTGGTGGAATCTAATTAAGAATACAAGTCCCCAAGATGAAATTGAATCCATGGAATGGGACGAGTTCAAGAACTTGTTTTTCAGTAAGTACATCCCTCTTATTTTTCAAACAAAGATGGAAAAGGAGTTCCTTGAGCTTAACCAGAAGGATGATGAATCTGTTGGTATATATGATGCGAATTTTACAAGACTTGCAAGGTATGCATTTGGTTTTATCATTCAACCTGAATGTAAAGTTGATCGATTTTTTAGTTTCTTAAAACCAAGTATTTGAAGTGCATTAGCTAGAAGAGACTTCAGCAGCTATGAAGAAATTGTGTGTTGTGATATCAAAGTAGAAATGGAATTTGTTGTTACATATCCATCTCATGGTTTTGACTAGAAACGAAATATGGAGTTCAAGAAGAAATCACATAATAATGGTAAAAAGAAGATAAATGTTTTTTATGCTCAAAGTGTGGAATGAATCATGGTAGGGATTGTCTTAAAGGGACTATAAAATATATAATGTGTGGAGAAGATGGTCATCGAGCAGCTGATTGTCAATGTAATGGAAAATGGGCTTCTAATGATGTGAATAAATAAAAGACTACAGATAATGCACCACCAACACTTCAATGCTTTATGTGCATGGAAATCTGGTATTATGCTAATCAATACCCTAATCCAAGGGTTAATTATGATCAACGTGAGAAATATCTTAAGGAAAAGGACAAAAGGAAGTCACATGCGATCACTATTAGCAATTATGAGTGTGATGACATTGTGGTGGAATGATTATGTGTTTATATAATGGTATTCCTAAATAATTGTGTATATAGTTTTGTGGAATATTGGAATATTTATGTATTGGTCTATTATAGTTTTCAATAATTTTATGGTACTGGTTACCATGGAAATTGATTGAGATATTATTGGAAAGAAGATGATATGCGCACAATGAAGGGATAATGAGAAAATGAAATGTTTGTCAGTATTCATGAGCACATGACTGATATAAGGAAAAATTTATATCAAGGTTTGAGTATATAAAAATTTTGGATTTTGGTATGTGGAAAGATTTAACTTTTGAAAGCATTCATGTTTTCACTATGATTCAATGGGTATTCATTTTTCAAGAGAATACATGATTAAGGTATTCACATGTATGGAATGTGACCAACAAGATATATCTTATATGGGGGATAAATGATGGTATTCACATGCTCGGTATATGACATTTCTAGTAATCATTTTCTTTATACTATAAGATTGGACAGAATTATTTTGGATAAGCCTAGAGATTGGAAAGGATTATGTTGTACATAAGTTAGTGTTGATTAAGGCTATAAATTTTTCGATATTATGAATGTAATGTTATGATAATGTAGTTTTATAAAAAGGAAAACCTCCAGGATGGGCGACAACGCATCGCGTTGGACAAAGCTGTGGAAATCGAACCCACAACCAAAGTGCGACAGGCCTTTATCACCTACCACTAGCCTATAAGATGTCCCTGGTTAGTAGAAAATAGATTTATTATATTAAGCGATACGATATATGACGTATAAGTCCATTTTAGGAACCATATACAATTAATCTCACTATAGATGGACTTATATATATTTAATAATTTTTTCTATCCTTTTGTTTGAGACAGATGGAATGACCTATCATTATATCGCATAATCTGCTAACACTTCATTGAAGACAAATTCAACTTCATTTCTTTAAGAGATGAATTGGAAATTGTTCAAGGCAAAAACAACAACGAGATAGTACCAAAATCAAGTAAGTATTTATTTTAATTCAACAATTCTTAAAATTTAGGAAAATGATCTTGAAAATAAAAAAAATGTTGTCCTAGAGTCATTATATCTGATGAATCAGTTGGTACCTTAAATCATCACAAATTTATGGCTTTTTGATTATTGGCTTTTTCATAGCCATTTCCTCTACCACTCTTCATCAGAAGTTGATGGTTATATTTCTCTTCCATATCCAAATTTTCACCTATGTTCTCCTATGTTGAAACACAGTGATTTGTTAATTTGGGTAACCATTATGTTTCATACTTTAGTTTTTAATGTCATGTTTTGGTATTTTTTTTACGATGTGGATTTTTTATTAAATAAATCTTTATGCAGTAAACTATTTATAACCTCGACAAATTTTGAGGGTGAAATTCATTTTAAGGGGGGTAGAATGTAACACCTAGAGAAATTATGAAAATATTCATTTAATTTCATCGATGCCTTCTATTATACGTTACAACAAGTTTATCTTGTACTATACACAACACCGTATTAGTTTGCAGTATACGTAACACTATTCTTGGCTCGTGTTACACACAATTTCATGTTCATTTTGTGGAATTTATTCTACGTAACACTAAGTATACATTTTGTTTAATGTATAAATTAAATAAGTTTTGATTATGTTATATGAAACACCAAATGGAATTTCACTACACGCAGCCCTAACTTGGCTTGCATTACACGCAATCAAGACATTTCTCTATAGCGTGTGTAGTATGTAATAAAAGGTTCACTAAACGAGATATTATTATAATATTATTATGAACTAGCCATTGTGAATAGTAATACCCACTTTTTGGAATTTTATAAATTTTTCTTTCAAAATGGACTTCATTTTTGGATTCTGAATATAGAAATTAGCCTATTGTGAATTTTTGGTATTTTTTTGAAAAAGTTAAATTTTTGATGATTACTGAAAACACTAGGTTACTATTTAGAAACCGACTTTTTATTTAAATAATTATTTATTTTATTAAAATTTATTTTAAGTCAAAATTGATACATAATACCTATATATGTTTATTGTAATTCATTGGAGTCATTTTATAATAATTTTCAATATATAAAAATTTTATTGAACTTTTAACCGTCTTTACCCACCTCTTTGGAAATTTTGGAAATTTATATAAATCATAATTCTACCGCTTCTATGAGTGGAATTTCGAAAATCCGAGACACACGGTTAATATCAAGGACTAAAATGTGGTTCAATGAGATGAAAATAATTTTTGGTGAATAGTAACATTTGTCTTTTATTTACCACGATGAAAAGTAAATAGGGTAATTAAGGGTAAAAATGATATTATTATTACCCTACTTCATGTACTAATTCTATTGGATAAGTATAATTTGACCAATAACAACCATAGGAATAAAATATGACAATTTAGGTCCACTTGGATTAGATTAGAACATTTATTATTAATTTATTTAAAGAAGGGTTAAAATAGTTAAAATCAATGTATAATAACTAAATAATTTTTAATATATGGTAATAAATAAGATAAATTAGACTATAAATATTCATTATAAACCTAAAAAGATCTCCTAAATAATTGAATTTTATTTATAATATTTATACCTTAAAAATATTAATTTATTTTTGACACAATGATGATGTAGTAATTATCTTATTAATGAAATATTAAAATAATTGATGTTATAAATACCCAAATAAATGTAATTTTAGACTTTTTATGAATTAAACTAATTTTATAGGTTAATATGACATGTTATTATTGATTTAATTAAATTTTTCTAACTAATAATGCTTTTATAATTTTCAAAAAAAAATCAATTACCAAATGGTGTCAAAATTGACATAAAAAAGTTTAGAAAACAAATATTATCTTGTTAATTGTTATTATATTCCTAAAAATATAAGGATCAGACAAGATACTTAAGTCATGATATTTGTATCATTAATGGACCACGTGGCGGTCTCTTGGATGTATATGAAAATTTATTAACTATATAATATAAAAATACAAAGTGACATGATAAATGACAAGCAAATTAACTAAGATTAAAACTAAAAGATAATGTTAATAAAATGACCCAAAACAGTCTAAAATATATTGGATGAGAGGATTTATACCCATCCATACTTTATCTTCAAATTAAATCAATTTGGAGCTATTAAAAACTGAATATTACTTTATTATAAAATAATATTTTAACTTTTTCATATGGTGACCCTCTCCTCCCTTATAAAAGGGAACCTACTCCCTCTTCTCCTCACACCACTTTGAGCCATAAAGCTCGGCCAAACCCTACCAATTTATCTTCTAAACTTCCCTAATAATATTCTAGAGGTCCTGGTCTTCTTCAAATACCATCTTTAGTGCCCTAAGAGGATGTTAAGAAGAGGCGCTTCAAAGAAGAGGTAATGTCTGTTACCGATTCATTCAACTTTATTTCTTCTTCTACTTATTCTTCATTAGTTGTTTCATTATGAAGTAATAACATCATTATCATTCATATACTGAAATGTTATTAGAAATATGAAACAACCCTATTTAACCTTCTATCCATCATACAGAAAAAGAAATCATCGTGCGTGCGTACGTACAGAATACCGTCTCCACGCCGTGGTGTAATATGTTTCCCACCACCACTTTACTTGGATGGGTATAATGGTGTAAAGTATAACTATATATGATTATTGTAATTTTATATTGATTCTGAAATATTATACATACAATTAAATACAATTACACGATCATGTGAATGATATCATCACTTGTGCATACATACGGACTAACGTCTCCACGAACGCGATGAGATTCATTTTCCATGATTAACAATTCAAGTATGATTATAAAGTATATATAATAAATAATCCTGAAAGATATTACATAATAATGATACTGTATTTATGTATATATATATATTTCATCAACTTAATTCCATTCATTTCAATAATGAAACGAAAACAGTGTTCATGCGTACGTACGGCCTACCGTCTCCATGAACGGTGTATTTCAATCCATTCATCGATCTATTATATATATGTATATGATGAATATATATTATATATAAATAATGTTTTAAATTCTTGAATTATGTAAATACGGATATAAGTAATAATTTAAAAAACAATTAGTCGAAACACGTACAATAAATGAAACGATTTTACCCAAATCACTGCTTCTACAACTAATTTACAAAAGAATGGGTAATATAAAGTCATAAGAATACTATATATGATATAATAACAATGAATAAGATTCTGTAATAAGTCAGTGACATTATTTAAATCATTATACAGGAGTTTTTAATACATACGAAGCATATCGGACATTAGGTAAGGGATTGATTTTCAATCTCATTTTTTATCCGAGATTACTTATACGTAAGTATTTACTGGGGTTACGTTTATCATACAAGACCATGTTTTTCTAAAAATGTTTTCATAAAATGTTTACTATTCTTAAATTAATGTTTATTGTCATTTTTTTCCTTTATTGACTTTTTACCGCATTGTATGAATGAAATCATTCCTTTGGTTACCATATAAGGTACTTTTTGACTTTTCTGACAAAAGTACGAGGAGAATGTTATTTTTTAACATATACGAAATGAATGGATTTTAATGGTTTCATAACAAATTATTTTTATGAGGATTACTCTACAATATTTCATGACTATTTTCAATAGAATCATTTTCTTTTAAATTTTCATGGTATTTTGTGAAAAGAAAATGTTTTCGAAAAAGAAAGGATATTTTCCTTAAGAATTCATTTCATGTGTTTTATCAAAACTAATTTCCATATAAGATGACATTATTTAGTATGTGTATGTTTCATGTATAACTTCTCTATGATTTACATTGTTTCACTTTTCTTATGATTAAATGATATCCATTTGTTTTATATAGTTTATGTTATGATGGGGTGATGTTTATGAAATTCATTTTATTCTTGGGTTATAATGAATAATTTTTGTTTATGTTATGGCCCACTTAAGAATGATTTCATTATGAGATGGTTGGGAACTATATCTCCCACCAATGAATTGGGTAATGATTTATATCTCATGAGATAGACATGGCTGGAACGTTAAGTTAATCTGGTTCAGTAATACAGGACTGGAATGAGGAGTGAACTAGATTCAGAAAGGGAATTTGTCCACTAAGATGGTCTAGGTAGCAATGCCTTGGATACTATGGAAGTCATATCATGTTCTTAATGGTTTCCACAATCACATGTTTTATTCCCATGATATTGGATCATGATTAAGGTTTCATTATGATCTATGCCTTATGTACTGCCATGTTTTATGTAATTTCTCAAGATTTTGATGTTTAAACTTTATGTTAATGTTTTTATGATGAAATGTATATGATATGTTCTATTTTATCCATGCTTACCCTTACTGAGAATTTGGGATCACCCTTTTATATTTTTTTTCCACATTATTTAAAGAATGGTTTTAAGTAAGAAAACAAAAATAAGAAGATCTTTATGGGAGATATCGAAGATCATTCACCACGATTAGAAGATTATGTTCCTTGTATCCAAAGACACTAAAGTATTACCATCCTTGTGTGTCTGTTTTTGTAATGTATTATGTATTCCGAAAAAGTAATGTAATGTCCATGTACATCAAGCTTTGGGCCTCTATGTGGTAGGCCATGATGATCACCCTTGTGCTGGTTAGAGGCAGGTGAGACAACTTTTTTGGCACCATTCCTTGTGCAGGAGTCATCAGAGAAGGTCTAGTTGATACAAAAGAGGATGGCTATTGCACAGTCTCGTTAGAAATCTTATGCTGATTGCCACAGACGACCCTTGGAGTTCTTGGTCAGGGATAAAGTTTTCTTGCATGTTTCACAGAGGCTGGGACACATGCTTATCAGTAGATGGGGTAAACATTCACTGATGTATGTGGGGCCTTTTGAGATTCTGTACAGAGTCGGGCCTATTGCCTATTATTTGCAGTTATCACAGAGGTACCGGGCCATTCATGAAATCTTCCATGTATCTAAGATGCATCGTTATCATTTATACCCGTCTCACGCACTTCAGACCGAGGAGGTTGAGCTTAATATCGATGTGTCCTTCGAGGAGCATCTGATTCTTATCATTGATAGGAGCAAGAAGGTTCTCCGAGGCCAGTCAGTTCCTCTCGTACGGGTGCTATGGCAGCATGGCCGAGTGCAGGATGAAACCTGGGAGCAGGAGACCGACGTAGGTGCTGAGTGGCCAGAGTTTCTCTAAGAATTATATTTGCCACCCTTGGATGGGAAATTCGGGGATGAATTGCTTTAAGGGGGGAACTTTGTATGAACCCAGTTCTTATTCTTGAGGTACATGTTTCTTATTTTCCTTTTTCCATAAGGTTTTTTGAAAAAATAAGTAAAATGGGGGAAAATACAAAATTTTGTGGGTACACACCATGTACTTTTCCACACACTGTGTACCTTGGCCGTGCGGGATGAGTACACATGGCGTGTACCCATGCCGATGATTAAAAGGTGTAAAAACTGACTACACGCCATATAGTGGGTATTTACACGCAATGTAGTCAGTCGGAAGGTGAATAGTATGGCAGTGGGAGTAGCCGCTAGCAAAGCGACAGTACACACCATGTATTTGGAAATACACACCGTGTACTCTTGTTGATAGATGAAGAGTATGACAGTAGAAAAAGTAGCCACCATAGGAATAATTAAATGAGAAAAGTACATGTCGTGTACTTGAGAGTACATGCCATGTAATTTTATGTTTCGTTTAAAACAGAAAGTAGCATCTTCTATTCACAGATGAAGCTTAGAACGTCATTGGAGCTCGGGAGGACAGCTGCAGCTTCAGAGATTAGCTGACCGCGCACTGAGAATCTGTTTCCACTTCTATCGATCACGTTGGAACTGCACAAGTGAGTTCTCCATTCTCCTTGCGCTATTATTACCAATTCTTCCTCGAAGGAATGTTATTTTTTGTTCGAACAGACTGTATTTTATCCCAGATCTACGTCATTCATAGATGAATTGGGAGACGTCGTTCACGTATACCGATCCGAGATGATCGAGGTAGGTGGTCTGGTGTTTAAATTCCAACAACTATGTGTTTTTTGTACCTTTGTGCTATGAACCCATGTTGGGGTGTCGTGTGTCTACGGCCTTGGCTGTTTTAGAAACTTGAATTGTATTGGTAATTAAATGTATTTATAAACTACTTTTTGTGATCACTGCTTGGATCCAGGACCACACATGGGGTGCGTTCATCTGTTTAGCCATTTGGCCTGGTTACCCAAGGTTATTCCATGATTATAATGTGTATTTAATTTTATTGAGAGAAAGTGTATATAAATTTCATGTTTTTTCTTGGGTCTCGTCCTGGTTACTTGCTAATCCTGTGGGCAGTGTTTCCGTTATCCTGAGGGTAGTGTTTCTTTTAGCCTGAGGGAAATATTTTTTATATCTGTGGGCAGTAGATTCTGTGCTTGTGGGCAACACTTCGAATTCCTGAGTGAAATATCAGTTATGCCTATGGGAAATTACCTACAGGTTGTGACTCTGATTACATGAGGATAAGGTTTGTTTGTATGAGGACAGTGTTATCATGAATGATCACCATGGTGATTTTAATGTGTTATACCTACCAAGTTAAAGAAAATGATTGAAATAGTTAAATGAATATTAAAATTGAAATATAACTGGTAGTGTTAGCTACTTTTCAGTACTTGTTAGTTTATTTCATTAATTACAACACACTATTATTTCACATTTTCAGTGACAGTTGTTCACAGACCATTGGTGGTTGCCCACAGGGATTTATCTCTCACACCCTGATTGGGTCATGTCTTTGGTCCAAACAGACTACATTGTAGTAGGCGTTGATAAGGGAAAGGGTCCCTATATAGGTACATGATTGTTGTAGGGGAGGAGGAGAGCATGCGACCGATCTTATGCTTGTGATGCCGCTGAGCTCCTGTTGCATTGTTTTGTTTTGTTCTTGTTGTACCACATACTTCTGCAATATTGTATTGTATTTCATTGTACCATGTTTTGGATGTTTTCATAGAATAGTGACATGTTCCATCATTATATACATATATGACTGAAGGTTCTCTTTTACATCGATTATCCATTCAGTTATATATATTGTTTACTGCTTCCACTGTTGTTTGTTATTTATCTATTCAGTTGTGCTACACATTGACAAATGAGGGCATAGTTTCCCCACTACCAGACATGGGCCCTCGCTTCTAGTCGACATCCTCTCGCATTTTGGGAAATGCGCATGAGGTCATGTGACCAACCGGGTTCTGGGCACCCGTGGTGTGGCACCTTGATCCAGTATGTTACACCAACCTCCCCACGGGTAGGTTTTCTTGACTCTCTCGGTCGTCAGCATAGGAGATGGCCATCACGGACCAATCCTATGTAATTCCATCCTATGTGGAGGCCCACTTCGTACCACCACTACGAAAGGTGCGGGTCCTCCCTACTTCCAAAATCAGCATGGAGGTCTGCCTCGTGCATCCTTCAACCCATGCAAGGGTCTCCCCCATGAAAGAAACACTCTGTAATGGGGTCTGTCCCACACTAACTACAATGGGTACGAGGTCACTCCCCCTACTACAGACCGTAGGTATGGAGACATTGCGTGTCCGATGACTTGACAACATGGAGGTCCTCCCCATGTCCCCATAGAAATTGACAAAGGTTCTCCTCGCCCCAGCGGTCAGAGAGGTGGAGGCCAAACTCACTACACCAACACCTAACATGGAGGTCCGCCCCATATCCCTTTCGACATCTTCCCCGGTGCTCCTCGCACCGCAGCGGACCCTGGCGGGATCTATCTCCACCCCAACACCAGTATGGACGATGGAACTCCTTGTTCCAAAAGTGGGTCATTCCCCAAATAGCCACCAAGGGTTAGGGGAGCAGGTGGTCAATGTCGTAAGGAGAATTATGGGGAGGGCCGGATAGGGATAAGACTAGTCTGCTTCTCAGAATCCGAAGCGTAGTGTGACTCAGTGCCGGGGCCCTCTCCTCAGCCCTCAGAGTCAAGGGCTGGGGTAGGAACGAGGTGCATCAGCATCGTAGTCTTGGAATGAGAGTTTCATATGATCCATGCATCCATCAGAGGGTATATCCAGGAGGACATGAACCCAGCATGTCCCTAGGGACCGACCATGCAGTCACTACCTCCATCTCTGAAAGAGCCTTTTGTGTCATCTAGAGACCACGGCGAGCTATTTTTGGAGTCAATGGAGGACGATCCGCGACATATCCCACCCACGACAGACGTCGATGCTGTTTTAGGAGCCTTGGCCTCTGGTCTATCATATCGTGATATAGAGGCCATGACACTACAATCCTTAGAGGAAAGCCCATGATTTGATGGCCAATCAGCCAGCTTGTTGTATTCTCCGCCGGCCAGTCCGTCGTCCCAGTGTTCTACCTCGGTTCTAGATCAAGTTCCTCAGCCACCCCCAATTGATGAGTGCAGAAACCAAGGTCCATACCCTAGATCTATGCTATGGAGCTTCTAGACTATCTTAGCAGTAGGCCACTTCCATGAGATGTCTTGGCTAGTCACAGGACCAAATTTTTGTTCTCCAAAATCTCTCACCCCGGAGGAGTTTGAATTTTTTCACCAGAACCTCTAGGTGACTCATTTCCGTCTTCACCACCAGAAAGTGAATTATCTGAGGAAACAATTTCACCATGAATACATCTACGAACAATTCCATCCGGTTGACCTGGCCACACTCTTCATGGTCCAACACCCCAAGTCACCTGGTCACCATAGTGCCCTCCAATAGTAATCCGTTTAGAGTTTCCATGTACTCCACAATGTTAATAAGGAGGCTACCCCCATGCCCACGTCTGTGGCTAGGGGCAGTATGCTACCACTCTCTTAAATTCTATTCACTGGCATCCCGACACACATGGAAATGATGAGGACATGCCCTTGAGAAGTGTTTCGGTCAAATGACCAATCTGTCGGGAGGGAAAACGGGCTGGAGTTTTTTGATTGGAATGTCCTCCCTGAGGATGTTCCACCACTAATGGAACCATTGGGGAGGATTAATCGACATCAAAGGAACCTCCTTGGTCTCCCTCCTCCCACTGAAGCATTGGTACTCAATCGGAATGTCAATAATGTCAAGGAGAACGTCAGAGTTGTCAAGCACTCTGACCCATCAGCTGCCATGAAAAAGATGGAGGAGGATCCAAAGAAAGCCACATTGCGCCTGAATCTTGCTGGGTACTAGATGTTGGTTGATGAACTTTTGGCTGAACTCATTGCAGAGTGACGAACCAACTACGGTGATCCTTGGATGGTGTAGCAGGGGCAGAAACAACTACCCCTGGGCGAGCTACCCCCAGGCAACACTGATCATGCCACATTTGCTAATAAGCCGGAAGGTGGAGCTCACGGTGAGAGGGCATGGTATTTATCACAAAACCCTCTTGAATGTCGTGACAATCCAAGGAACCTCGCTTGGGCTACTCCGAAATCCCCAAGGGTCTCTCCACCAGCCGCTCCACGAGCCTCTGAGCTTGTCTACCGCATTGAAGAACCCGACAATGCACTCATGTTTAGGGACCCTTGTCAAGATAGGGACCCCCATACAGATGTTCCAATGGCAGCAGTCATCGTCCTCATATAGGCATTGGAAACATGATAGGTGTCCATCCCACCTGATGGAAAGCCATACCCAGCATGGGAGGATGATATGCCAGCACCCCTAGGATTCAGAAACCCCACCTTCTCACCCTTTAACGGGACGTGGGACCCATTGCATCACCTGACCCACTTCAACTCAAGGTGTGGGGCTATGATTGGGCCCTAGAGTAGTAGGAGGCCTCCAAGCTCTGTTTTTTGTTCAGACACCAGATGGGCCAACATTCGTTTGGTACATCCAACTCCCCATCAGATCCGTGACCAGCTAGGAGGACCTACGTTGGAAGTTCCATTACCTGTTTAGCTCTACCACCCAGAAAAAAATCATTGTAGACCTCATCAAGTGCTAACAAAGGCCTGATGAGCGAGTCGCAGACATTATCGGCTGGTGGAATGGGCTCACATACTCCCTTGACATTCCACTGACTCAATAGCAATTACTGATGATGTGCGTGGGGAATGTCCTGATGGAACTGGTTCCATTTATTATCACATAGAACTATCCCATAGGGTTATGAAACTTCGCAGATAAGGCCTAGTTCCTCAAAGAAGCCCTGCAACAGGCTAGCCAGGCACATCTACTGCACACTGTAATACCAACAAGGAGGGCTGCCCGAGCTGAGCCCACCGCAGTGGCCCAGAGAGAGGTCCCCAGGCTTCTCGAATTACTATCAGTGGATCCAGCTCTATAGCCCATTGATGTACACCACTATGGGTGTAGATTCAAGCCCAGCAACATCCACCTCAAAATCTACATGTTCCATTGCGTAACACGCCGCCCCCACCTAGGAGAGATAATTATGTTCTGCCTCCTCTGTATGCTCCTCCGACCCCCCATCTAGGTCGGTCTCCTAGAGCCCCCTTTAAGTACAGAATAAATTGAACATACTCATTCAACAAGGCTCAGGTCTCCAGTTACTTCTGCAGTGCCACAGAGTAAGGAATTTTATGACATCCTCTATGTAGAAAGCCAGAAGAGGTGAATCTGTATAATCACCCAAACTACTACCCTTATCACTGAATCCTGGGCCACACCATCAAGAAATGCTATGTGTTCAAGGAATGGTTCCAAGACCAGATTGAAAACAACATAATTAGGTTGGTCCTGTCCCTGGCACAAGTGGAGGGTGTCTTTGTGAGGTCATGCAATAATATCGATGGCGAAGGTGAGTGGAAAAAGGTAACTGACCGTGGGTCCCAGAAGTATATCAACTGGATGGTTCGAAAGACGGTCGCATGTTCCCGTGGTATTATATATGCATGTCCAAATCAGTTGGAGCCTTTAGAATATGTGGCCAACACTTCTGTATCATCATCTCAGCTGGCCTCTTTAGAGAAGTGAAAGCATCAACGGCGCAAGAAAAAATAACACGCCCCGCCAATGTCGTCATCGTCCCGCACTCTTGGAGACATTATGCCCCCTGAGATGGGGATCTCTCCCAGGATCCACCCTATGGTGGATGACTGTTCAAGTGATAGTCAACAATACACTTCAGTTAACACCATTGAGTTAATAAACCCCTATATGACTCCTGATTAGAGGGAGAACTTGGAGAACCTCCCCAACGTAGCTAGATGAATCCAATGTCGGCAGAGTCGCCGCTATATGGGTCCTCAGGGAATGTCATTTGGCACCTATAGCTAGGTCGTCCATGCCACTGAGTCTAGATAGCATGACCAACATAGAACCAAGCACGCGCAACCTCTTTATGAGGTGTTGATAGGCCCGCCTCCACCATAGTTTGTGTTACAGGATGAGACAGAACATCTTTTGCCATTCCGCGACTAGATTTTCCCCACTACAGGCTGATCTCATTCATCCGGTACACACCCGACAGCAACTCTTCAAGCATTGAATAGTGAAATTTTGGATATTCCCAGTACCAGTCAGCCACTGGTCCGGCCAGCAGGGCCCGCCATGCCTTCCATCACAGAGCAGCTCCCTACAAGCAGAGGTTGAAACCTTGCACAAAAGTACAATGTTCTCAATCACCTTTCCAACATCCCAACGAGGCTTTACATCCTTTAGGACCTTCCCCTCTCTCTATATATGTGTGAAGCACTCACCTAGGCTTTAAGAAGCCCCCTCCAGTTTGAGACTGAGATTGCATCTGCAGAGGCTTTCCACGGTGAACTTCTTTAGAATGCCAAATTTCATGTCGTAATTGCATTCTCAGGAGTGGATGATGTCTCTACCATACATGGGATCATCCGCCCGCTGTGCATCACTGACCAATTTAATGGCATGTATATTCGTCGTTGTCTCGTTGACACGAACTCTGGGATGAACCTTATCCTGACACGAACACTGAAGAAGATAGGGTTATCCGAATATTTCCTGAAACCCTCCAAATTAAGGATCTAGGGATATGACAGGACCTAACAGACCACGTTCAGAAATATCCATTTGAAGACCCAGTTTGGTAGCCTAGTTTCTAGCACTGAGTTCATGTTTGTCTCCCAGGACACCGCGTATAATGCATTGATGGGCTGGCCATGGCTCCACCTGCATGCGGCGGTCCCCTCATCGTATCACCAATGCCTCAAGTACTCCCTCAATGGTCTAGTGGGTGTACTCGATGGTGAAGCACCTCCTCTCACCTCTTGTAAATCTCTCTACTTGGACTATGAATATTACATGAGTAAAGATAAACAAGTCCAAGCAGGTGATTTTGAGACTATCACCGCTACGACCGACCCTTGGGCGGGCCTGAATGATGCCTATGTCTTCTCGATCCACTGGTTGGTGGCCACGACCCCTGATATGGGGCAAGGTTTTCTCATTTCTTGGACAAGGGGGAACTTTGCACCCAAATCTAGGTGGATTCGGAAGATCACTTTGTATTATTATTTGAATCATGCCTCAGTGATCCTGGAGCCTCCCACTCCCATCAGGTATCGGGACATCTATATCCTGGAAACTACAGTATGTCACACTTATCTATTTCGCTCAACTGAAATAGGTATGCTCTGGCCATTGCACCACTACTGCTTTCATATTATCATGCATAGCCCCTTGGGCCGGAGAATAGATGGGATCAGGTCAACAACCTTCATCGTTATAGTGTTGGTAGCTCTGGAGGGCCCTGATGCAATAACAACTACAGCCCAAGCTGGTACCATCCTCCCATCGGGGCCTGATAACTAAGAAAAAACATCCCCATAGATGATCCATCCATAATTGGAGAAGAGGATATAAAGGATGCCCCTGCCTTTGAGGAAGGCGTCTCCGCCACAGTCGATGATTTTGTACAGGTGAACCTTAGAAGTGATGCAGACCCTTGACACACAATTATTAGTACTGCCATGCCCTCCAAGGAGTAGCAGCAGTACTTAAAATTTCTTAAACATCACTGTGAAGTGTTTTCCTAGAGTTACGATGAAATGTCAGGACTAGATCCTCAGGTAGTCATCCACCACCTCAGCCTTCCAGAAAATCATTACAGATTCAACCAGCCTCCCAGATAGATGAAACCTTCTCACAGTTCCATGGTCATGGCTAATGTTTACAATCTCATCAGGGCCAACATGGTTAAGGAGGTCCAATACCCTAAATGGTTGGACAACATTGTACTAGTCAAGAAAAATAACGGGCATATAAAATTCGGTATCGACTTCTGCGATCTCAATCTCAATTGAACGAAAGTTAACTTCCCCTTCAAGTGACATAATTGTTGATTGTCACCACAACAGGTTTCCAAGAACATTCATTCATGGTTGGGTACTCTGGATATAATCAAATCTGGATGGCCCCTGACGATGAAGAGTCCACCACTTTCAAGGCACCCCAAGGTACCGTCTGATACTAGGTTATGCCATTAGGCCTAAAGAATGAAAGTGACACCTATCAGAGGGCCTTGCACAGCATATTCACACCAATCCTCATGAAATTGGTCGAATGTTATGTGGAAGATTTGGTAGTCAAATCTCTCTAGATCCAGGACTATCTCAAGGATCTTGAGAAATTGTTCGTCTTTCTTCTTTCCCACACCCTGAAGATGAACCCATTAAAGTGTTCATTTGAAGTAAACTCTGGGATGTTTCTTGGCTTTGTTGTCAGGTACTAGGGAATCGAGAATGATCCAGAAAAGATCAAGGCCATCAGTTAGATACCTCCCCCAATTAATATTCAAGAGGTTCTAAGTTTCCAAGGCTACTTGGCCTACGTACTCCAATTCATTTCGAATCTAGTCAGAAAGTGTAATCTCTTATCTCGGACCATGATAAAGGGAACCTCTTAATAATGGGACATAGAGTGCCAAACCACCATTGAGGAAATCAAGCAGTATCTGCTCCGGCCCCCGGTCTCGATGCCACCCTTCTCCGAGAAGCTGTTGTTCCTCTATGTCACTACCCTGGAACGATCCCATGGTGTCGTTATCCCCCTAAATAACAATAATGGGATTGAGAACAACCAATACTACAACATTTGCATGATCTTTGATAAGGATAAAATATATTACCCCATCGGGAAGAGCTTCCTTGGGCTCGTGTTTTGCGTACAAAAATTGCGACATTACCTACAGCACCACGTGGTACAGCTGGTGTCTTGAGTAGACCCACTGAAGTACATTCTAAGTCATCACATGTTGACTAGCTGACTAGCGCAGTGGGAGGCAATCCTCCAGTAGTTTAACACCAGTTTCATGCCTCAAATGGAAATCAAGGGACACGAATTGGCAAACATTCTAGCTACCCATCCGTCCTCTGCAGGCCAGTCCCTGGACATGGATTTTCCTGATGAGGCAATCCTCTCAGTCAATCAAGCCGTCTCGTGTTGGAAAATGTATTTTGATGGCGCCTCTGGAAGGCCCTCTGGTTGGAAGCTCAATGATCCTAAGCTCAATAGAGTAGGCCTAGTTATTGATTTTATTACCCATGTGCAAGCTATTTTTCCGTATTCATTCCTGTTTTCAGAAGGCTACACTAACAACTAGGAAGAGTATTAAGCCCTCATTACTAGCGTCGAGCTGGCCCTCAAGATCAACCTGCCCCATTTTCATGTGAAAAGGGACTCCGGGATAATCATTAAGCATGTCAATGGTGACTTTGTTGTTAGAGAGCCGAGCTAGTACCATTTTTAGAACACACCCTCCAGCTAATGGCCCAATACCCTTCTCAGACAGAGGTTACACTTGTCCTTTGTTTACAAAACGGTTGGGCAGATGCTTTGGCCAACTTAGCTGCATATCATACAGAGCCTAAACAGGATGATCTAATTATCCACATGGTGCATCAGAGTGTCATAGCTCATGTTCCCCTGGATGGCGATGGTGGACCACAGGTAAACCATCTTACAGCCAGCACCTCTACGTCCGGACCCCCTGGTCTTCCGGATGTAGTGATAGAAATGGTTTCCAATTTGAGGGAACCATTGGTTTAAAACCTCCAACACGATAATCTATTGTGAGACCGGGATGAGAGTGAAAAAATCCGATGTCGCGCACTATAGTTTACCCTCCAGAGTGGTCCCATCCTTGATACAATACTCTATAAGAGCGGTTTTGATGGTGTTCTCCTTTGTTGCATTCAGGGGGTTGAGATTCCACATGTCATGCAAGAGGTTCATGCCAGCTCCTGTGGTTCCCACTATGCTGGGCCAAAACTGCCTCACCAGATTGGGAGATTAGGGTATTTTTGGCCTTCCATGATCCATGACTACATCAAGTTCACCAAGAGGTTTCATGCATGCCATGTTCATGCAAACTTTTTCTATCATCCAATGGAGCCTCTCCTCACTACCAATTACTCTTTTCCCTTCGCAATCAGGGGATTAGATGTCATACGACCATACCCACTGAGAAAGGCTCGCCAATGCCGATTCAGTATGAATGCTATAGATTCATTTTCCAAGTGGATAGAGTAATGTCTGCTCAATAAATTCAAGGCATGTTCTATTGTTGAATTCTTGAGTTCCAATATCATCCATCAGTTTGGAGTACCTCACCCTGTCCTCACTGATAACAACACTATCTTCTGAGCATCCTAATTGAAAAATTTGTACGCCATGTACAACATCTGCTCTAACCATACCTCCTGCTATCATGCGCAAGCAAATGGAAAGATTTAGGTGTCCAATAAAAACCTCTCTAACATTCTGCCGAAAATGGTTGGTTAGAATACAAAGATCTGGCTGGATATTCCCCCCAATGCCCTCAGGGCCTATCAGACGAAGACTCGTAATTCAACCTAGGTGACCACATGTTCCCTGGTGTACGAAACTAAGGCCGTACTACCAATCGAGGTTCAATTTCCTTCATTTCACATAGTGGTCTATGACCACTAGGCGCCAAATAGAGTAGAGAAAATCCATCTAGCTTAATTGGATGCACTGGATGAGAATAGGCTTCTTGCCTTACACATCCTAAAAAGGAATCAAAGAAGGATGTCTTGAATATTCAATAAGAATGTTCACCTCCACTCTTTCTTTCAAGGCGACTTGTTGTTGGATCTGAGAACGCCAATGATCCCCCACTGGAAATCACACATGTTGTAGCCCAAATGTGAAGTACCTTTCATTGTTCATAAGTTTTATCACAAAGGTGTGTACTTGCTAGTGAACATGGATGGTGAGCGTATAACTCCTCAAAACATTTCCAAGTTCCTTAAAAAATACTTCGCCTGACCCTTATGGGTCTTAGATGACCATAAATTGGATTACAGTCCCACACGACCTTAAACTGTTGGAGCAGAATGACCCTAAACTGCACACTCATCCTGCATGATGTTAAAAACAATGTCATCTCCCATGAAATTAGACTATATGTCAACCCACATGACATTAAACTGTATGTTTTCACGCATGACATTAAACAGTATGTCATCTCGCATGACATTAAACTGTATGTCGTCCCGCATGACGTTAAACTGTATGTCGTCCCGCATGAGGATAAACTCTATCTTCAAGAACTATGTGTGGCTTGATTTCCAACCTTATAGGATATTTAGGACCTCCAGATCATTTAAATTTCAGGTCGAGTCCCTCCCAGGTCGAGCCCCTCGACCCTTTACAGGGGTTTTTGGATGTGTCTAAGGGCACTCTGGTCTACGACATGGAGTGTTGGATTCAACTTGGTCAAGTTTCCATCCACTTTTCAAGCTTCATGTTCAATTAATTTGGGCCCCCATTATCATTCACACTTGAAGGGAACCCCATAATGGCATGGATGCTAGGCATAATTGCTCTCCTACCATTATGGGCCAACGCCCCTGATGGTTTCAGACATCAAATTGATACAAGTCCCACATTGCGATCATGGTCAGCGGTCGACGCTCATTTGTTTGTCCCAATTTCAGGCTAACACGGAAGGATGCTGTGTTGCGAAAATGGTCTACATTAATCCACCTTCGTCATGACAGCACCTTATGGCCTTGAATTTTGGTTACATGATTCACATTATGTTCCACCCCATCATGACCAGGTAGAAATATCAACACTCTTGGAACAATTCCTCAGTGCACCTCCGCACGGAAGGCTGGCCTAGCTTCAATACGGCATCCTTCGGGGCTCCCACGGTCTGAGATTTAAGACAATAAAATGAGATCTTCTCTAATAGCTTTGTGTGGCTTGATCCTCATCCTCATGGGATATGTAGGATCACCATAAAATCATGCTTCTGTGTCCAGCTCAGCTGGGAGCTAGCTTCTCTTGCCTCTTATCCTCTAACCATCACTGGCCTCTTGGCCTGAGGCTCCCCTCCCAGAATTGTGCATGGTGGTGATGTGGACCTCGTCCTCATTCATGACAGGTATTCTTTATCACGTTGTTCACATTCCTTCAGGTCCAAGACATATGAACATAAATTGTGCTGTCGGGTCCAATCACATGACCCTAAACTGTGAAAATATCGTCCTGGCCGCACGACGAAATAATGCCTTTCATTATGATGACCTCATCATAGGGGATATCTCATTAGGTATCATCCATCCACCATACCATTTTTCTACACCGGTATACAACTTAATTCTTGTGGCAATGTAAGATATTTCTACATTAGACTCGTCACTTCACAAAAAAATATTCACGTTCAAGGACAAACAAGATAAATCAAATACCACTTCTTTTAGTGTATGGGCCAGACCCGCATGCCCCTTTCATCAATTGCACTGGTATCTTACTGAGAAACCTCCATGAACTATGTATTGCTTCATTATCAATCTCATGAGATACATAGGAATGCCCGGGCATTTCTCCACATGCCCAGCCTAACTTTCATGTTCGGTACCTTGACCTAAACACTTCCCCATGGAACACATGGTAATTTGGACTTATGTACTCATTCATGTCGGGTTTCATAATCACCATACCATGTGTCCCTTGTATTCTTTACAGATCCTTGGTCTGGGATCTAAGACCCTAAACTAATACCCTTTCCAGAACTACATATTTCATGATTCCCATCCTTATGGGATACGTAAGAATGCCCAGACATTTTATATCGGGTTGAGCCACGAGAATCACAAATCCTGTCTTTTCTCACTGTCGTCCCCTTGGCCTGACACATCATAGAGATCCTATCTTAGAGTAGGAATGATCCATGATCAGATTAATGTGCTCGCTGGATACGTCTCCATCACGATGGCGTAATTTCAAGAGTGTTGGATTTTATTTGAACAAATAACCACTTCACCTTACATGCTTTGTATGCCCCCCTTTATTTAGACCCTCATCCGATTTCACATCTGAAGGGACCCCCTAACAGTATGGATACTCGGAACAAGGCCCACCTGCTCTCCTGGGCCAATGTTACAGAAGACTGATGGACAATATTTGATGTAGGTACCATGTTGCGAACATTTTCAGTGGTCGACCATCATTTATTGTCCCCATTTCAGGCTAATGCAATAGGGATGTTGTGTTTCGAACATAGTCAACAGTTGTCCTTTATTTCCACACCCCTACCACATTGTTCTGAATTTGGGTAATGTGATTCACATTATTCATTCCCCTCTGTTCGGACTGATTCAAATGCCCCTAGAATTTCCCCACTCGAGACCTTGATCACATTAAGAAGATGATATATCGATCGGTCTGAGGTCCTCGTCTTTTGATTAGGAAACCCACTTATCCTCGGAAATCCAGATTCGAATATCAAATGCACAAAGATTGGTCGATGCTCCCACGATCAAATGAAGTGATAGTACGAGCATCCCATCATTTTCACAACTGGTAAGACCCACATGATCTTAGTACTGGATTGCAATTTATTTCAGGATTATGGTTGAGCACGTTAAACCAAGGGGATAAGTAAATATTTTTTTTCCATATATATAGTTCAAAATAAAAAGCAGTGAGGAAAAATGAGTTTATGGGTTCAGCCAAGACATGGCCCTTAATAGTCATCCTCCATGATTGATCGTTCCAACACCGCGACCTATTGTCTTGTGGCCTCCAAGACTGCATCCTTCCCCCCGAGGACACTCTCTTAATCAGCGAACGTGGAGTGAAGTTCACTGACCCTAGCCCATGCCAACGCCTGTTCAATTTGGAGCTCAGTCATATTGTGACTGGCTTCCACCAGTTTCTCTTGGGAATCTTCCAGCTGGGCCCTCAACTGCTCCACGAGCTCAGAATAGTTTGCGATGAATATTTCCTTTTCTTTCGCCTATTCTTCTAGGAGTCGAATCTCCGACTCATCCTTCAAAAATGATTGGGTACTCCTAGACTCATACTAACACTAGGTGACATCGAAGCATCAGATGCTCTCATGCATCTTCACAGCCATGTAATCCTGGACCGTCAGCTGAAGGCATTGAGCATCATCCGCTATAGCACACAGGAAATGCAGCAAGGTGTGGAGTGATCCCAACCACTTCAGCCATTATTTATGAAGCTGACTAAGAAAATTCTAGATGCACATCCAGAATTTGTGCCACATCATCCAGCTCACATCAGCCGCTTCCGAGTCTGAATCATCAATTTCATAAGGATCAGTGGGACGATAGACATGAAAAACAGCCAAAATGCCAGCAGTAGGGTCTTCCTCAGATATTCCTCATAGGTGGTTAGGATCTTTAGCATCTGAGCTACCTTCCTCTCTCCTCTTGATCTTGGTGGCACCTTCGTCGACCTCTAGTCCTGCCCCGAAGGCAGCTCCATTGGTGTCCACAGCTCCCTGCTCACCAATCACTTGGGCTGACTCAGTTTGAGAGGCATGTCCTAGATAGGGCAGTACGTTTTCCATTGATTCTCTCAAGGATGGCCCTGGTTCAACAGCCTGACGAGCCTCCAATGTTGTGATCACTGTATAGACAAGGATCACCCTAATCAATTTAGTCCTCTGACTGTAAGCACCAGTATCGAAGAAAGTAACTTACTAGAACCCGTGTCACCAGCCTCTATCATTATGGATACCGCAGGAGCTATCATAGTAGGGGATCTCTCAGTGCTGGCCAGCTCGATAATGGGCATCAGGGCCCCACCTTGTTCCACAGGCACTTCTCCCCCTCCTTTGACTAGAGATGCTTGATCAGCACCTATATGCTCCTGAGTAAGATTGGGAGGGTGGATTAAGGATTGCAGAAGAGAGTGGACAAAGAATGAGGATAGATAAGTGTTGAAGCATACCTCAAGTTTCTCAGTCACATCTATTTCAGAGCCTACAATATAGCGACTGATCCTTTTCATATATTACTATTAAATCGTTTTAAAGATAAACAACATAATATTATTACACATAAAGGATCGAAAGGATTAGTGTCTTGTGAAAACTAGGATCATACATAAAAATAAAACATCATGAATAAACATTTATTTAATTTCTTATTCTCTATCTTCTTATTGGCACTTGTCCTCTCATTAGTACATGTATCCACCTTGTATCTGAATGCTTCCATCTCTTTAATGTCCTCTTGAATCCTTATCATGAGAACCTATTTAAGGGACAAATCTTGGTCTTTTGATCAGACCAGTTGCTCTTGGAAGTGGGAGAGGTGCTAGAGTAGAGGTTTGGGTAGAGTTTAGAGAAGGCTTGGAGCTTGAGAGGTGTGAGGAAATGAGGGTGTGAAGGGTGGCTTTTATAGTGGAGGGGGAGGGGTTTCATTAATATAAAACTCATTAGTTTATTATTTCGTCACAAGACAAGGAATAGTGAGTATTCCATGACCAAGAATATTAATTTTATCATGTGATCCCGAACCATGTGGGCTTACATATTCAGAGCATCATCAATGACTCAATTAATCCATTATTTAGCATTTATTGTGAATTATCAGATTCTACTATTCATCAAAAATTCATGTATCTCAGAAAAATACCAAAAATTTACCCCAACCATTTTTTACATGTAGAATCCAAAAATTAATTCCATTTTTCAAAAATAATTTTCTAAATATTAATAATTTAATATTTAATTAAAATCATAATTTACTTAAAAAACAATTTTTAAATTTAAAACTGATTTTATAGTGCATTAAAAAATTTCTTAGGGTCTTATAAAATTATTTAAAAACTATAAGACACTGATTCAATAATTTATTAATAAATATTCGGGAAATAATTTTTCTTTTAAATTAATTAATTAATTATAATTACTTATTTAGGACTTACAAAATACCAAATCGTTTACTTAGGTCAAATTGTCCCTTTCTACGATGTCTAAATATTATTTAATTACTCATAGGTAAGGATACTCTTATATTGGATGATTTAATATTCATAATGGTCATATTAATATTCATAAGGGTTTTTTACTATTCTTAAGGGTACATTACTATTCACTAATAATATTCTTATTTCATTAGAGTCCAAATAACATCTTGAGCACAACCGTGTATGTTGTATTTTTAAAATTCCAAACACATGAGTGAAAAACTTATTTGTAATGTTCAATTATCACTTAGTAGTTCATTATGTTGTGTTTTAATACTATTTTATAACATAAATATAGGAAGGGAATTTTCATTGAAAAAATTGGGGCGTTACAGACAATCTCAATGCTCTCTAGAAAACTCTCTTGGTGGGGTGCCCCATGAGACCCCTCACCTTCGGGATCCTCTTCTCCATCACCTTCTCCTTATGCCTCTTCCTCTTTTGTCTCGCTACCCTCTGACTCATCATTGCATTCATCATCCCCTGACAGCATCGTTTCTAGATCATGCTCCCTGCTGAGCATCACATTCACCAAGAAACATAGATCAACACACTGACCGTGTTGACATGAGTACATGTCCATGGATGTCAGATACACATGTTGTCGATGGATGTTCACTCTGTCAACAACCTGAACCCGACCGACTACTGGTAGTTGGATTCTGTCCCGCACTATATTCTTCCAGAGGGCTTCAATGCTCACCGACTGCCACAAGGTTAGCCAAGTAAACAATAGTGCCGTGAAGATGTCATCCTGAGAAGGTTGAAGAAGATATCATATTTTCTTCCCGAGAAGTTTTCTGGCTGCTCTGTGGGACCCTCCTCCTCTAGGCAAAGAGGGCGCAACCACGCCATGCGACACCCTGCTACTGAGGTCCCGACCTGTGTGGGCCCCATTATCTGACACTCTTCTGATATTCCCCCTCTAGAGGCACACTTATTGTGCTGTTGCCGCCCTGGTTCCACACTAGTGACCTTTAGTTTCAAAACTCTCTTCCGTAAAAGTCCCATAGGTGATGATATGGCCCAATGTTCGGCATACTCGGTTGAGAGACCAGTATAGACTGCGATGGGAGGAAAGGTGATAATGTAGCTGGAGCCATAGGCCGTGAACATCGGCCGCAATTGACGGGGATCATTGGGTTTCCATTCTTCCTAGACATCTTTGTATAGTTTATCAATATTCTATGGAGGCACCCAAACTACCTGGAAAACCTGGATAGCTGATAAGGCTCATAGACAATCTTCCCATCAATCAGGGCATCATGCACCCCACCCCTTATACTCTAGAAGTATTCCTTCTATTCCAGTGAGCCTATCCCATTATCTATTATCTGACTAGTTGGGGTAGGGAATGTGCTGAGTGCGAATTTAGAATGGTTACCAATTCTGATCATTACACCCTCCTCCTTGAGCGTCAGCGACATGACCTCGGAAATGTTCAACTGAGAGGGTCGCATTCCATTGCCTGGAAAAAATATAACATTTGGGAGGGTGTATCCACCTCTATGAGCTGCAACACAGCTATTTAAAATCTTCAAGGGGCCACAAACTCTCCTAAGTGATCCCCCTCTCAAGATACCTCACAAAATGGCATACAACCGAGCCAGCACGGGAATGCCCAGATTGAATCTTTTGTTGGAAGCAATGATGCAAGCCATCACAAAGGTCACTGGACGGACTCCCATCCTTGTGTCCCTCACCGACAAGAGCCACCCACTCAGAAATGTACCATGAAATCTAGTGTACTGAACATTCAGCTCCTGAATCTCATTTATACTGTAGCCCCATGACTGGTAGTGCACTGCTTCTTGGATCCTCTAGTATGATCCGCTCTTTCTCCTTTGTGCCAAGGTTGGACACTGTCTCCCCCTCCCTATAATCTTGACTTCAGGATCCCTCTCCAGGAATATGATACACTAGTCCTTGTAGGCGATGTCCTTCAGGAAGTCCCAGACCCCCAGCTTCTCCTTAGCTAGCTCCAATAAATTCCATGTCAGTATGGGGGTTCGTGATCTGTCTCCCCCAATGCTCATTGGTGCAAGGAATTCATCGTATTGGTGGACCTCCAAAGGGATACCCCTGATGCAGTGAATGTCATAGAGACTGATACTGACTTCTCCATGATGAAGGTGGAATGTATTGGTATCAGGGGACCACCAGGTGAACATCTCCGGCCCGATATCTTGCTAGCGGTAGAAGTGAAATTGTAATGTCCACACCGCCTCGAATAAGACAATATGCCATATCTCAGCACCAAATTGGTCACATTTATGGAGAAACCAGTATGCCTATGCCCATTAACTGGTGAAGTTGCCTCTGGACCATAGGTCCCAGTCCTACAACTAGCCTTTAGTATCTTCAGTGATGTTTTAACAAATGGTGCTTGCGTAGAGGGCTAGGGAGCTCTCCGCATTGGGGTCACCCCCAACAATGGTCCTAGTCCAGGATTCAGGATGTAAATTTCCTTATGCATGGTTTGTCTGGAAGGATGACCATTGTTGGTTATGTTGTATTGAGGGAGATTGTCCTCACGAGTCTCCCATGACCGCATTGTATCCACCTCAAATCCCTGAAGAGGGACCACGTCCAAAATACAAATGTACCACAGTGGCAGATTTGTGGACAAGGCATACTCCTTTTGGGCAGGGGTTAGCATATTGAAGAGGGTATGGATGTTGGAGACTATCCTTTTTTCACCATAATCCTCTGGGTTGGAAACCATTTCAGCCTTGGGAGTAGCGATTTCTCTTTTATCAACCTGGTTTGCAGCCATCTTCTTCCGACAAAGTGTTTCAGTAGCTAGCGCGGAATCTGTAAGGATGGTGTGAAATATCACCGGGCGTCATGAAAAATCAGGCTTCAGCGCGAAAAACCCCAGGTTTGTGCGTAAAATGATTCCTTATCTCGGTGGAATTATGCTCGACCGGAGCGGTTTGGCACGTAGGACCAGAGAACTTTTCACGCACGAGAGCTCGAAGCTTGTAGCATGAGAAAATTCATACGGATCATGGGACCCGCGACGGCTTTTATAGGCTATTCATGGGTTCCACGCCCACTAAAAAAGTGGATTCTGTGCCTTCTTGAGTTTTTCACGCCACTTCTATGTTTTTTGTGCATATGGACCGTGCAGAGCTCAGCATTTTAGCATTTCACTTGGAATATGACCGATGCGACCCCTTGCTGATCCAATTTTGAGGGGGGGGGGCATTTTTAGACGCCGTAAAATTCTATAGGGATGAAGAAGGTTTCCAAACAGAAAATCGAAGTCATATTCAGATTTGGGGACCACATCCAGGGGGCCAAGAGGGGTCGCAAAAAAAATTCACAGGTGCGCGAAAACATTATTCCCCCACGTAATGTTCCGGGATTCATGAAAATCCTTTGGCGGGGGTGCAAAATATTTCATGCCTCGACCGGCATGGTCGATATTTCTCACAGCCACCTCTGTCGCACAATGTTTTTTATGCTGACCTTATTTCTGCACCCCTGAACACCTATAAATAGAAGGTGAAAACCTTCCACTACGAGCCTAACGAATCTGAACCACCTCTCTTGAACGAAATTCCCCTTCTACACATTAAAATATGGCCTTGAGGTATGATTCTTTTCACGCCAAGTCACCCCATTGTCCACCTTCGCGTTAGATTCCCTTGGTTTATGACTGAATTCAAATCCCTTCGGGGTCCACTGCTGGCACATGATTCCCTTCCATAGTGTGCACCCTAGCCAATCATGCACAATCCTCTCCAATTGTGTGTACCCTGGTTATTGCGCGTAGCCTCTCCTGATTGCGCGCATTTCGTACTCCTTGCACGCAAACCATCATTGTTGCGTGCAAATCATTGACTCCATTTACATGCAATCATCATTTATTTCATGGTAACCCATTGGTTTTCACACTGGGATACTGATTTCGTGTGCAAACATCAAAGGTTTCAGGCCAAACCATAGGACCCCTCATCTCAGCAATCCCCGGGCATCCCCTTGCACAAGTGCCTGATGATCTTGTTACAGATTCCATTTGAGGGTTCCTTACATGCCCCGGGAATCCACATCATGCACCATTTTCCCATATGTCCTTCTAGGCTCATACAAAGTAACTTCAAAATCCCTTGGATGATACCGCCCGTTGCGCTGCTTTTCCTCATGCTTCTTCGCATAGGCACACTAACGACTCTTTCTTCTTCACATATCAACACTAACATGGATACCTTAATAGTTTTTTCCATAACTCCTCCTCACCGGGGCGTTTCTGATGCCTTCCCTTCCAAATGGAGCAGAGGGTACTAGTTATTTAAGTTCTAGGGGTGTGGAGCGTGCCCTCCTCATTTGAGCTACATGAAATTAAACATCCAAGCACCATATTCCTTAGCACATGATGTTAAATTGTGACCTAGCCTTGCACCTCACACGCAGAGTCCCCCCCACCTTGGACCTTCTCCATGACCACTCGTCTCCATGGGGATGTGGTCACCCCTAAAATGGGATGATATCCTCCTAATTGGAGTATCATTTGTCTATGGGGAAAGGGAAAACACCATGCTTTAAGCCCCGAGCTTTTCTTGATGTAGGAACCATCCCTGCTCCTCCTTTCATCTTCAGTCCCCAGGGCTAGCAAAGGGTGTGGTGGAGAACAGAGCTTCTCCTTTCATCAGTACCAAGTCCCTCTCCCAATACTCTTTTTCACCCACGTGTCTCCATCCTAGAGTATGCCCTGATTACCCGGGTTGCTAACCACGCGTAAGCCCCACTCCATCTCGCACTGACACAACATTCACGATGTTATTGCCTGGCTTGTGTTATCTCTTGTTTCTCACACCGTGCTTGAATCACATGAGATTAGAGCCAACACTGACCATGACCGACAACTTGGGCCTCCTCAGAGTGTAATCCCATATCATTCCAAACACCAGGGAATTTGATCCCTGTCAGTGCATGTTACCTTGGAAGCATCCATGAGGTTCAAGCCCCAAACATATTGGGCTGCCTCAGAGTGTAAGCCCCATACCATCCCAAACTATGAGTACTATGATCCATATCATGTCATGGTATGAAGGAATCATCCACGAGGTTCAAGCCCCAAACACCTTTGGCCACCATAGAGTGTAAGCCCCATACCATCCCAAACTACAGGGACTTCGATCCATGTCAAGGCATTGTATGTAGGATGCCTCCATGAAGTTCAGGCCACAAACACCTTGGGCTGCCTCAGAGTGGATGCCCCAAACCATCTCGAACTACGAGGACATTGATCCATGTCAAGGCATGGTACGTAGGAAGCCTCCACGTGGTTACAACCCCATACACCTTAGGCCAACTCAGAGTGTATGCCCCATACCATCCTAAACTACGAGGACTTTTATCCATGTCAAGGCATGGTACGTAGGAAGCATCCACGAGGTTCAATCCACAAACACCTTTGGCCACCGTAGAGTTTGATCCCCATACCATCCCGAACTACAGGAAATTTGATCGATATCAAGGCATGATACATAGGAATCCTCCATGATGTTCAAGCCCACCACCCGGTGGTTCCAAAAATCCTCATGTCGGTTAAAAAAACCTTGGTGCACCACAGAGTGTAAGCCCCATACCATAAAAAACTATGGGAAATTTGATCCATGTCATGACATGGTATGTAGGAAGACTCCATGAGGTTCATGCCCCATACACCTTGGGCCACCTCAGAGTGTTTGCCCCATACCCATCGGACCTATGGGGACTTTGATCCATGTCAAGGCATGGTACGTAGGAATACTCAATGAGGTTCAAACCCTAAAAACCTTGAGCCACCTAATATTGTAAACCCCATACCATCTCAAACTACGAGGACATTGATCCATGTCAAGGCATGGTTTGTAGGAACCCTCCACAATGTTCATCCCCCAACCCCCTTGGGCCGCCTCAGAATGTTAGCCCCATATCGTCCCGATCTACAAGGACTTTCATCCATGACAAGGAATTGTATATAGAAAGCCTCTACAAGTTTCAAGCCCTAACCACCTTGGGTGGTCTCAGAGTGTAAGCCCCATACCATCCCGAACTACAGGGACATTGATCCATGTCAAGGCATGGTACGTAGGAAGGTTCCATGCAGTTAAATCCCCAAACACCTTGGGCCACCTCAGAGTGTAAGGCCCAAACCAATCCGAACTATGAGGAATTTGATCCATGTCAAGGCTTGGTATGTAGGAAGCCTCCATGAGGCTCAATCCCATCACCCGGTCATTCCCACCATCCTCAAATTGGTTAAAAAACCCCTTGGTCCGCCTCAGAGTGTAAGCCCCATAGAACCCCAAACTACGGGGACATTGATCATTGTCAAGACATTGTACGTAGGAAGCCTCCTTGATGTTAGAGCCCCAAGCAACTTGGGCTGAATTAGAGTGTAAGACCCATACCTTCCGGAACTATGGGGACTTTGATCAAAGTCAAGGAATGGTATGTAGGAAGCCACCACGTGGTTCAAGCCCACCACCTAATCGTTCTGACCATCCTCAGTCGGTTCAAAAACACTTTGGGCCACTTCAGAGTGTACGCCCCATACCATCCCAAACATTAGAGACTTTGATCCATTTCAAGGCATGGTACGTAGGAAGCCTCCATGAATTTCATTCCCACCACCTGGTTGTTCCATCACATCAGGTTCTCCCCCATCCTGTATGACGATAAACTGTATCCTCCATCCCGAACCATGAGGACTTTGATCCATGTAAAAGCATGGTACTTAGGAAGCCTCCACGATGTTCAATTCCATCATCCATCAGGACCTCGGGTCCACCTTCATGTGGGTTTATCGACACCCATGGCTTCCTCAAAGCATTAGCTCCAAATTCCACCTAAACTACATAGACTTTGATTCCCTGCCACGAGGATATGTAGGAAGCCTCCATGAGGTTCAAGCCCATCACTTCTGTCTTATCCTGATCTCTCCCTCGAGCCCATGTGTCTTAGGAAGTTCATACCACAACCCGGAGATTCATCTTCCTATAGGTCCCATCTATGCACCATTATCACGGGTCACCTCCTCAGATGTCCCATCAACCCATAAAACTACGCGGACTTTGATTACCTGCACAGGGATTTGTATGAAGTCTTTTTGATGCTCTAGCTTAAAACAATTGTCACCCCATGGTGGTTCCATTCCATTCCCAAGACCTTACATCTTCCGTACTAATCCTCACCTAGGATGCCACATCCTGGTGGAATCATGCCACCCCACTCCCCATTCCACCAAAAAACATTTGGGAGGCCACCAACATGTTTTCCCCAATATCGGTGTTCCCGCCAGGGGGTTCCTCCAACTAATCCAATCTAGTCAGTGTTATTATCAGCCCAGTCCATCTCTTCCAAAAGTTAAATTCGTGGCATAACCCATGTTAAACATGGAAAACCGAGGAAAACCTTAGATACATCTCTATGGCATACAATTCCTCGCATTCAATGTGGGTTGCCTCGGGTTTCCGCGCCTGCGAAAATACCTATAATAAGGGACAGAAGACAAACATGCCAACCCCCCATCATCAAGACATGCCGGTGATGCCCAACATTACTACTCGCCTAACCAATGGTTGCTGCCCTGACCAGACCCCTTGGAATTTCCTGACAGAAGCAGTGTAATTAACTGGTGTCCATGAAGATATGAGGTTAGGAAGAGTTTCAGGAACAATGTCTTAAATCCATGAGGGAGAGTCGGGCTAGGTGACGATCTACATGGAGGAATACCTGGAAGAATGAACTGAAATTCCATCATCTAGTTTCGATCACAGAGTAGACATCCCTGAATAAGGAGCGGATGCCGCCTGCCTTTGGAAAGCAGGAATGCGGGGCAATAGTCCCGCATCCTCTTCTTGACAGATGCACACACCCTGTCAAAAGGTTCGGAAAAATATAAAATAAACAATAGACTAAATAATATTAAAATTTTAATTTAGTTATTGAAAATAAATATTAATTTTAATTATTATATGAAATATAAATTTTTAAATATTCATTCATTTTTTATAATGATACATATATTTAATTTATCAGTTTTTAAACATTTTTCTTCTTATTACATGAGATTAATATATCGTATTTTCATTAATGAGATTCATAAATTTTATTTCTAATTTTATAGGTGTGGTTATTAATCAATTTTTCAGTTTACAATTCATAATAGTCACATTAATATTTTAATGAAAATATAACTATTACATTGGTTTAGGTTTTATAATTTATATAAATTCATCTTATTTCAATCAGTATTCATTTATAAATATTGTACTGTGTTATTTATGTGATGTGTATGTGATTTATACAATATATCATAATAAAAAGGGGGATAAAATTTAGATATAATTTTTTATCATTAAACATCTTAACATGTTTCTCATCAATCTAAAAATTATTATAGTCTATATATTCTATAGATTAATGTCCTATAGTGGATATATATTAAACAACTACAATATTATTGACATTCAAAACATAAAAAGTAGATAATAGATATAATGATACATTCATAAATGAAATTGTATTGCATAGAAACATTGAAAACCAATTCATTTCAAAATACATATTACTTCTGTGATAGAAATTATTGTGAGAAGGATCTCAGGGGGGCACTTAACGTACACCACTTGACTGTCCCTGATAAGATAATGTTCCATTGTGATTTTGGTGAATTAGTTGTACTATTTTTACAAAACCATTCTCCAAATTAATTATACCCTATTACGATCATGATGAACTCGTTGTGTCACTATCTAAAATATATGAGGAATTTAATGAATACACAATGTTCACATTGAATATTTTATGTTATTTTTAATGAGAAGTCTAAATATTATCAGTTTAAAGAAAATTTCTATGAAATTAAATATAACTAGTACTACAATATTTACCAGAGAGTGATAGTGTATATCCATGAATGTTCATTATCTATAAAACTATGAAGGACAATGTAAGTCAGGGGATAATTAATGAGAATTTAATATAACAATAGTATTTAGTGTTTTTTTGACATAGTACCACCAACCATAAAAATAATTTCTCCATCCTATTTTATGAATAAATTATTCATTTTCCTTCACAAATATATTTAATCACATACACAATGTAAGTTTATATGAATATCATCTGATTGAAAAATAATAGAAAATTACTACACATTGATATCTTCAAATTGTTTTTCCAAAAATTCTATCCACTCATGAATGTATGAATGCATGAATATGTCATTATTCCTTACAATTAATAGGTTCTCAAATTGGCAGTAGTACAAAATAATGAAAAAGACCTTCGTAGAATCATAGATAATGTGACAAACACTTTATTCTTCTTTATGTCTTTTCAATATTTAAAATATTAAATACAATAGAGTATTATGTACACTATAAATTCCTAATCATATACTCCTCCACACATTATCCACTTATATCTAGATAATTAATGTGAGTAACAACTTACAAGAAAATTCATTATAAATCCATCATTCTCATCTAATAAAATTATCCCAAACAAATATATAAAACAAAATTAGATATTATAGTTAATAATGATTTTGACTATTTAAATTAGTGGTCTCTATTTTTTTAGTCCTAATTAATCTCATTTACAATTTATGAATTTCATCATTAATTGTTGTGGTTTACAAAGGCCATGATATTTTCGATATATATAAACAAGACACAATAAATATATTTTTATGGATTCATATTATTCATTTTTACCATTTCACATGAATTCAACATTATAAAATTTATATAATTCTATTATATTTTGTGAATAATATATTTTATAATTTCTTTTAATTTATTAGTTCAATTTTATAATCATATGATTAAATTTTAACATATTATATCATATTCCAAATTGTACTATGTGAAATATATATTGAATATTCCTATGAAAATTTAGTTACACATAGATTACATTTAATTCATCGTTCATAGTTTCATTTTCTTAGATTAAATAATGTTACATATTATAAAATTACATATTCCTGGATTAAAACTACATATACTATCTAGAAGTACTTATCAGAATCTGGAAATATGTTTCATTTTTTAAAATTATATTTGAAAATTTCAAAACACATTACAAGTGATATACATACATAATTATAGCAAAGATCACTATACATGAGATAAAATTACCAATATGTGGCCCAAAACATCTTATATGGGTTCAATATAAGATTTTCAATATCTATTTTCTAACTCAAATGTTCCATAAATTATTTTAAATAGTAATTTTCTATGTCTATCACATTACTCCAAAAATTTATTCAAATCTGGTTTAAATTACGTGAAATAAATTCCATTATTTCTCAACCAACTCATATACCATCAAGAAAAATTACAAAAACTCATTCATTTTTTTAAAATAATCTTCACTAATAATTTTTTTGGAACTTCACATAGAACTAAATTCCATTAGAGATATTTGGTTAATAAATTATTAAAATTTAAAAAGCGGAAATTATGTATCAAAAAGGTATATAAGAAGAATCATGGATGTATAAAATTCTACATTAGTGTGACTAACCTAAGAAGGATTTATTTTGGATTTTATTGATTGTTATAAATTTTATTCAGCTATTCAAAACTCACCAAACCATCAATAGATTTTGGGTATAGTATGATCGGAAATGAATCCTTTGTGAAACTTATCAATGTTGACTATTTATTAAATAATAACAGTTTAGTGTGGGAAAATAAACATATGAAATTTATTAAATATATTTTTCGTGATTTATTTATTTTAATTATTAATATTTTTTTATATGTGTGTCATAGTCTATTAGGGAAATAATACAAATTTAATTATATTTTATTAATATATAATAATAATCTAAAAAATTATATTTATTTATCAATATATTTATATAAAAAAATTATCATAAAATTGTTCATAATAATTTAAATTGTACACGTGTTATTATATGATTAGTCAAACATGTAATATATATCAGAATAATGTTTTAAAAATACATAAGGGGACTAAGATCAAACTGAGGTATGATAAAATACATGTAAAAATAAATTATTTATTTTATTTGAAAAAGTATATAGTATCATACAACCAAAATAAGGATGAATGAGTGGTCACTAAAAAAAACATTCTCAATCAATGTGATTCCTATTATGGGTCCATTTGATTGTATCATGAATATGATTATGTGGTGGTATGATTAAATTTATAATGAATTGTAACACCTGGATTTATATTTTAGTTCTTTTTTGTGGTTTATATTTTTTATATGGTTTTACTCTCATGTTATTCATGTTCCAAATTTATTTTTTTACGAATTAATATTTTTATGTTTGGTATTTTGTTTAGTCATGAAATGTTCCTTTGTTTTTTGGTCATAATGTGGATATTATGGGCCTGAATGTATGTGGAGCATAGTTGGATCATGGTTAGTGAAACCATGAGACATGATTCTATATACCATGTGAGACTTTAGATGAATAATGTAATGGAAGAACAACCCATGCATAGTTAGGCAAACCATTTAGAATGAGTGTGAATGGTTCTGCCAATTCGGAATATTCTATGTCTCAACATTGTAGATATATTTATCAAACTATGAGTTGTGCCCATGTAACTTAAATTGTGAGATTTCCATTCGGAAAAGGATGGAAGTTAGAACAAAAATTCATCATCCCTTCCTTATGTAGGTCATGTGAAACATAATGAGACCATCCCTTCCAATCCAAGACTCCATGCTCCTCCCAAGCACTGATCAATGATTTCATCCAGTGTTTGGGGGATTTCTCAATATAATATTCTCCTCTATTATTGTTATTACTTCATATTCAATTTTATCATAACTTTATCTTCTTCCTTGGTCATGTGGATATAGAATTTATTTTTCTCTTTGATTAAATTGGGGTTTTATGTGTTTAAGGTTCCCTAATGATATTCTTACATCCATTATGCAACACAATTTTGTTTCAGATCTTCACGATTGATCCATCATGGAGTTGATTTATGATTCCCATTTAACATTTCCATTATATTTTTTTATCATAGGTGTCATTACGTATATACCATCCTTATATGTTAATTAGAAATAACGATTTGTGGAATAATTTTTTGATGGGAAATGATGTGGTTTTAATGATTACTTTTAAAGATATAGATTTTTTTGATATGTGATACACACTAAGAATTTGAAAATTTTAATGGGTGTATTTTGATATTTGAATATGGATTTATTTAATGATCGAAATTTGTAAATGTTTAGTTGAATTAAAAATAGTTTTTTTTTGACTTATAACATGTATATATATATGGTTTGGACTTGAATGTGTGTTTGTTAGGTTTTTTTGAAATGGATTGAAATTTTATGATGGTATGTGTCCCATTTATAAATTTTATGAAATTGAATTTGGCTTGAAAATTTGGTCTGGGTTCATAAATTATATATTCTAAATGATTTTGAAAAAAATGGTTTTTCACTATTTTGGATATGAGGAGTCTGTTAATTGAAAATTAGAGATTTCATAAATGGTATATGAGGATAGTTTTAATTTTTTTTTGGAAATTGGTTATCTTGAAAACTATAGTGGGATAATTCCCTTTACATGGTTATTTTGATTGTTTCGGGAGAAAATGACAATAGAATCCGCTGTGATTGGAAGGTTTAATGGAACAAAATTATTCCATGGGGTGGTTCAGGGGTTACATAATGTGGGATATTATTATATATCAAATATGTGAATATTATTAGATTATGGTTTAGTGATGTTTGGATCAAAACAAATCCTGTCATGGCATAGGAACATAGAATAAATGGTGTCTTTTTGGGGAATGGTTCCTGTAATTTTTTATGATTTCAATCTGGATTGTGCCTCATAGTAGAGTATTTGTTTTTTCTATTGGATAATGACCTCAGTCTGAGAATATAGGTTTTGGCTGATCGTGTGGGAGAAAATTTATATCATTAGGTGTGGAATTCCTTTGTGATGATTCAAGATATATAGTATTTTATAGATTTTTCAACTGTTCTAATAGTCTATATGTTGTTCTTTATCACATAGTTTTCTATAAGAGATGATTATTATTCATGGTTGGTTGACTACTCTTATGTGATTGTTTTTCCATTCCCTTATTATGTGATCCTTATTTTTTTACTCTTGTATGATTTACACCTTTTGAAAAGTGGTGAATTTGAATTTAATTTATTATTCAAAAAATATTTTAAATTATTTATACTTTTATACTTCACTTTATAATTTAAAAATATTAGTGTTTCCCAAAAATTTTAATTTATGATTGTTAGAGAGGAATTCAGTTATAATTGGAAATAAGAAATAGACCCTGTTTTATTTGAAATGGGAAAATTTATAGAAATGTCTAGTTTTGTATATTTTATCTCAAAATAAAAATTGATGTTCCTTTCACTTAAAAGATGTATATTTTAAATAGATTGATCAGAAAAAACTAGTAAATTTTAATACTAATCAATATAGTTCTTTATTTTTTTTGGAATTTGATGTATTTTATAGAATTATTTCAATTATTTTGGTTGATGGTTGGTTTTAGAATCTGATATTTCCCTTCAGGGTTACATGGTGATGTTGTATTCGTTATTATTGGTTTGGGTTTTCTAATTTAGTGTGTTTTATTTTCAATTCTATGTATATATGATGCTTAGATATTAATATTGTATTTCATAGTGACACATAATTAATTTCTATTATTTTATTAAATTATATTCAGAAAAATAATTCATTTTGTTTCTATTTTTATTCCCTAGAACTAGTTTATATCCTGGGAAGAATTTGAACTCATCTAAGACATTTTCACTAGCGGACTCTAATGACTCATTCATGGTCCACTCGAGCTGGTTCGTGACAAAACGGTATCAATGAAGGTTTGGATAATTAATGGACCTGTCTTTTTGAGCACCCTTTGTTATTTTTTGATATCAAGTTATATTGTGAAATACAATTAGTGCATGAGGTGTAGGTTTGGGGTAGTCTCTAGACAACACTATCTGGGCCGAAAAATAAAATTTTATGAGAATTTGGGTTATGTTTATTTATTTTTTCTTGTTGATTCTTTGGTGTTTATGATAAATAGAGTTGGGATAAAGGTATTAATGATCTCACAAGGCCAAAAAAGCCTGCTGGGTTTAGGGATATAGTTCTAAAAGACTTCATGTGATGGTGGCGTGATTGGAGAATGGACTCCAACCATATTTCCAAGTCACCCGTTGAAAATAGTTTCCATTTGTGTGTTTTTTCTGGTCTTACCTAATTTTAAAAATCTGTTTGAAATCATTATTTGGTGTTGTGAAAAAATATTTTTTTAGTAGTAATTTATTTTATTTTTAGAAGCCATTAAAATTGGATTTTCATAATGAGTCATAATAAAGATTCAATAAAATCAATGTTCATAAAAATTACATCTATGTAAAATAGGGATATTTTTTACAGAAATGGATTTCAAAATAAAAATGTAGGGTTTCTATAAATTGTTTTTTTGGGGAAATATAAATTTATTTTCAAGATGTTTTCATAAACCTATATTAAAGGAGAAGGTAATTTTGATAAAATTATTTTTAATCAAATGATTACTGTTGGAATGATATTTTTTGAGCTTCTAAAATTTTTTTATGATGAATGGGATATATGGATATAATTAATGTGTTTTTTAATGTATATTGATGTTTGAAAAATTATTTTTAACTAGTGGTTAGTGATTATTTGGAATTTCTTATGAAATTTCTAGTGGGATGCAAATTTATAATATTAAAATTGGGTTGAATGGATTTTTATAAAACACCAATATTTTGTTTTGAACATTTGTATTTACATTACATTTCGTATGAATGGATATGTTTTAGAATCTAGATGGATGATGACATGGAATGATTGCTTCTTTTGTTGTAATGAGTTGATGAGTGGTCGAGGTAGAATGATAATGTGCATATTTTAGGCTCTATGGAATACAATTGATGAGTATGATTCCCCACAATGTTTTTCTATTAAAAAATAATTTCAAATATATATTTTTATGTTTTGGTATACCATGTATGTGTCACATATTCTCTTATATTTTGGTAATTTTTTATGTTTTTCACAATTTATTTCTTTTAACTAAATTGGTTTTGGTTTTTTTTCTTGGTCTTCATGTTGGTTAGTGTTTCCCCTATAAAGATTCGAATGATATTTCAGCTCTATCCATTGCTGGTTCACCACTATAAGACCACAAATTTGGTAAACATATTGAAATTATCCTCTATTTTTTTTAAAGATAAGTACCCTTCTATTTTATGATCAAGCATATCATCTTGAAGAATAATTGTGAATATAGAAAACATAGTGAAAAATCAATGTCATTGAGTTTCCAGAGTGGAAAATGTTAACGTTTTTCCACATTTATACCTAAAATTTTAACATAGATCTGGTAGAAGTTGTTATATTGATTTATTCCATAGGAAAATATTAAATGGGAAGTCACTATGACATCAATTTTTGAACAATACTTATTTGAGGTAGTGAATGTGAGGAATGGAAGGGAAATTTGTTTTCTATTGAAAGGTGATGGAATGATATTGAAGATCTCTGGTAATTTGGTTGATATAATATCATACCATTTTGAGTGGGATCATTATAATTACCTAAATTTTTTATGTTTTGTGAGGAGACTCATATGGATCTACAATTGACGTTTTTGGAGTTCGGTCTACCCTTTTTTTTTCTACATGGAAAGGCACACTATTTGAGTTGAATATATCCTCATTAGAGTGATTAAGGAGGATTATTTCCTCTAGTTTATAGAAGTAGTGGAGGTAATCATAAAATGTATTTCTGTAATTATCTTATTTATATTGGTTCTATTCATATAATGAAATGAAATCTACATATATTACCCACATCCTCTAAACAATAGATCACTGTATATCATCAATGAGGAAATATAGATAATAAGATATTTTCATTTATGAGGGATATAAAGAACTATCATATATGAGGATTCCTAGGTCACTTGTATTGGTTCTGTCAGGATATTTATCAGAAACATCACGAATCAAAATTCACCCCTTAAAAAGGCACCCTTTCAATGTTGCTGAAGCAATGTTCTGTTATGGGTTCAGTTTATTATCCCTTTCTACATAAATCATTTTTATTTGTAGTGGTTTTTTTCAATTGTGGAAAATCATATATATATTTTTAATTGGATTTTGTGGATCTCCAGATAACTTTTGTTATAATGAATACATGTATTTAGGAAATTATGATATTTTTCTATCTCAGGAAGATGTGTGTTCTACTTTGTGTTGGCTTATTTATTCTTTTCTATAAGGTTTATAGTCAATTTTTCTAGTGAATATCCCCCCCCATTTTAGTGAATGTGGATTTTTTATAGAAAATTTAGTCTCGTGGTGTGTCATGTTCTTTTGGTTTTATATTGGATACTATGTGAACACTCAAGATACAAAAATAATGTGTTCTTAATAGGGACTATCATATTCTAACAATCAAGGAAGTGGATACTTATAATACATCAAAGATCTATATATATGGCTCAGAGTTAATATTTTGGTGCTCATTGTTCATAGATTGACGGTTCATAAATGGTGGGGAGACCCACCATGTATCTTCTTATAGTTTCTACTTGATTTAGTTACTACTAGTTGATTTGTAATTATGGGGAGTTCATTTTTTCCTCCCATGTTATAAATGTGGTTGATTATACATTTTTTTGTTATAAAAATGTTTTTTCATTTTTTTTGATGGTCCCAATCATTTATTCTATTTGAATTTATGGATTTTGGATTACACCTAATGGCCTTGTTTGAATAATGGTGGGGGATTTTGTATCTTAAATTTTATAACATTTCTCAAGAAGTGGCTTGGAATTTGTTGGTTCATTTCATGTAAATGTTATGAATTACATTTTGGTTGTGAGTGATGTGTTCTTGGATAGAAAGACTATATCATGAATTTGTGTAGTGACATCTTCTTTGAGAGATCAAAATAGAATTTTGTGTCCTTTCAGGGGAGGAAAGCATAAGGTTGGGGAGAATTTTCACATGTGAATTTTTATTTCAGATCGTTTTTCATGCTTATCTTTTGGATATGGTTTTAGTATCATGTTAGATGTGTTCCATATGAAATTTCTGATATATTCCTTACAAATTGTTCATTTCTTGTTTAAAATTTTGATATTTTGGGAGTTATAGTGAAGAATAAAATATTTTTGTGCTAGATAGTATGTGGTGTATGGTTGGTTTACAATTAGAAGAAATCACAATACATGATCTAGGAAGCCATTAATAAATCGAAATGCCTATAGTATAGGGATCATGGAAAATGTTCATTATGAAAATGTGTATAATGTTTTCACATGGTTCAATAATTTTTGATGGGACCATGTCACACGGTTTACCAAACCATTTTTCTTAACAATGAATAGTAATGAGGAATTTTAAATGTGATTGTACATTTCTACCCTCTTGGGATTTTCCATAAAAATAACCTCCTCTTTCTTTCCATGGTTCATGTGACCTAAAGGGATCCCCTTTATTCCTCTATAGGCCTCATCTCCTCCTCCAAAGCATTAATATGTTGTTTCTTCATGGTCGTTGGGTGATATCTCAAGGTAATCTTCTCTTCCCTTTTTACTCATCCCTCTTTCTCCAGTTTTTCAAGATTTCATATTCTTCATTGGTCATGTAGATCTATGTTTCATTTTTTAATGTGATAAAATATAAGTGTTATTGCCTCTATGGTTTGTCTTTGTTGTTAATTATTCAATGATTCTTGATGAGGTTGTTTTGGGGTACAGTTTTCGAAGAGTTTTCATTCTGATTTTTGTTTCCCTTTCCAGTTTCCCATTTATCTTATGATTCAATGGTTTTATAAATTCATCACATTACTTATTTGATAATTAGAAATGTATATTTTTTAGATGAATTTATTATGAGAAATCAATTATTTTTCTTGATTTTTTAATGAAATGTATTAATATGTTATATGATGAACCAAAAGTGATTGAAATATTTCATGGGTGGAAATTGAGAGTGAAATATACTTCTTAAATCATGCATTGGATTTATAAATGCATTTGTATAATATAAATTTTTCATTTATATTTATCAAATGGACTTATAAATTTTTCAAACATGATAGTGGTGTATTTTTGCTTCCATTAAATTGGTTGACATGTGATGAAGATGGGTGGCACATTTTAAAATTTCATGAATGTGAATTCAGTTTGTAAATGTATTTTGAAATGTTAAATGGAGGTTTAATGATGATTATGAAATAAAAAATGTTGTGCTTCCATTTTTTTCGGAAAGGTGGTTCTGGTTCATTTAAAATGAATTATTTCTCAATGAGTGTATGTGGTACATTTGGTATTTTTGTGAAATTGGATATCATGAAAACTATCCTTGGATAATTCCATTGGCCTGATTATTTATATTTTTGTAGAATTCTTACACATAAGGGATATCTTTTGATAGGATGGTTTAAGGAAAATATATTTCTCTCTAGGGGGATAGGGGGTGACATGTAGGGTGAGTTTCATCTATATGATATATGTTTTATGTTTTTGGATGCTTTTTTTGAATTATAAGTGTAAGAACCCGGGATTTTATGAGATATATTATTTTTAATTTCCTTGATGTCTTCAAATATACACTACATCAAGATTAGATTTTACTATATGCAATACGGTATTAGCATGCAGTATATGCAACACTATTCATGGCTCGTGTTACACACAATATCAATTTTGTTTTGTGGAAATTATTCTACGTAACATTAAGTAGAGATTTTGTTTAATGTATAAATGAAATATGTTTTGATTATGTTATATGCTACACCAAACCGAGCTTTCACTACACACATCCATGACTTGGCTTTCATTAAAGACAATCAGGACCTTCTTAGATAGCGTGTGTAGTACACAATACTGAGTTTTACTAAATGAGAAATTATTATAATATAACTATGAACTAGCTGTTATGAATAGTAATACCCAATTTTTGAAATTTATAAATTTTATCATTCAAAATAGACTTCATTTTTGGATTCGGAATATCAAAATTAGCCTAGGGTGAAATTTTGCTATTTTTCTGAAAACATTCAATTTTTGATGAATAGTGAAAACACTCGGTTATTATTTAAAAACCGACATTTTATTTAAATAATAATTTATATTATTTAATTTTTTAGGTCAGAAATGATAAATAATACCTATATATGTTCAATGTAATTCATTTGAGTAATTTTATAATAATTTTAGATATATAAAAATTTTATTGAACTTTTCACTGTCTTTCACCCACCTCCTATAAGAAGTTGAAAATTTACATAAAACATAATTTTACCACTTCTGTGAGTGGAATTTCAAAAATATGAGAGACATGTTAATATCAATGAGTAAAATGTGGTTCAATAAGAAAAAAAGATTTTTTGGTTAATAGTAACATTTTTACTTTTATTTACCACTGTTAAAAGTAAATAGGGTAGTTAAGGGTAAAAATGAAATTATTATTACCCTATCACATGTCCTAATTCTATTGGATAAGTTTAATTCTACCATAAAATACCTTAGAAATAAAATATTACCCTTTAGGTCCACATTAATTAGATTTGGACACTTATTATTAATTTATTTAAAGAATATTTAAAATAGTTAAAATCAATGTTTAATAACTAAAACATTTTTAATATAGAGTCATGCATAATATAAATTCCACTATAAATATTAAATGGAAAGCTAACAAAATTTCCTAAATAATGGTATTTTATTTATAATTTTTATACATCAAATAATATAATTTAATTTTGACGCAATGTTGATGCAGTAATTACATTATTAATGAAATATTAACATAATTGATTTTATAAATAACCAAATAAATTTAATTTGAGACATTATATGAATTAAACTAATTTTTTAGGTTAATATGTCATTTTATTAATGAATAAATTACCTTTTTTAGAAATAATCATGTTTTTATGATTTTCAAAATAATCAATTACCAAATAGTGTCAAAATTGACATAAAATAGTTTTTAAAACAAACATTATGTTATTAATTGTTATAATATTCCAAAATATCTACGGTTCGGCCAAATTACTTATATAAGGTTATAAATATTAATAATAAACCACTATGGAATCTTTTGGCTTGTTATAGTATGTTTATTGACCATATAGTGTTAGAAAACCAGAAGACACGGTTAAAGTTAAATTATATAACTTATAGTTAAATCTAAATGATAAGGTTAAAATTGTAACCAAAACATTTCTAAAGCCTATTTGATGAGAATATTTCGACCAATACCTAATTTATATTTGAAATAAATTAATTTTAAGCTATTATAAACTGAATATTACTTTATTATAAAATAATATTTTATGTTTTTTCAAAGGTGCCCCTTTCCTCCATTATAAAAAGGGCACCACTTCCCTCTTCTCTTCACACACTTTTGAGCCTTTATGATCAGACAAACCCTACAAAATCCACTTCTAAACCTCTATAGTAATATCATAGAAGTTCTGGTCTTCTCAAAAGACCAACTCTAGTGCCCTAAGAAGCAGTTTAAAGGAGGTGCGTCGAAAAAGAGGTAATCTCTTCTACCGAGACTTTCAAGTTTCTTTCTTCTTATAATTCATCTTCTTTAGTTGTTTCATTATAAAGTAATAACATATGTATTAGATAAATACTGATATGTTATTATAAATATGAAACAAACTTATTTCACCTTCTATCCATCCTATAGAAAATGAAATCACCTCGCATGCGTACGTACGGAATACCGTCTTCACGCCGTGGTGTAATCAGTTTTTCCACCACCACCATAATTGGATGGGTATAATGGTGTAAATAATAACATAATATTATTATTATAACGTCATACTGATTCGAAGATATTATATATTCCACTCCAATTCCATTCAGAAAATATGGGAACGATATCAATGGTCATGCGTACATACAGATTACCGTCTCCACGACACGATGAGATTGATTTTCCATATTAAAAATTCAAGAGTGATTATAAAGATTATATAATAAGTAATAATGAAATATATGAAATGATAATTCTAATTTATTTATGTATATATATATAAGTATGTCATCTACTTAATTCCATTCAATTCAGTAAGGAAATGAAAAACAACATTCATGCGTACATACGACCTACCATCTCTTTGAACTATGTATTTCCTTCCATTTAGAGATATATTATATTTATGTATACTTTGAATATATAATATATATAAATCCAATTTTATATTCTGGAATTATTTAATAATGATCAAAATAATCATATTAATAATTACAAGTCAAAACACGGATGATAAATGAAACGATTTTACCCAAACCAGTACTTTATCATGTAATTTACAAAAGAAAGGGTAATATAAGTCATAAATTAACAATATATTATATCATAACAATGAATATTATTCTTTAATAATTCAATTAAATTATTTAAATCATTATACAGGAGTCTCGGAATCATACAGAAGAAATTTGACATAAATTAAGGGATAACATTTCTAATCTCATTTTTATCCGATATCATTTATTCCAAATTATTTATTAGGGTTATATTTATGATCCATGTCACTATTTTATAAAAATGGTTTCATGTATGTTTAATGTACTTTTTACCCATTTTTTACTTCTACCACATCTTTTGGAAGGAAATCATTCTTTTGTTTACCATACGAGGAACTTTTTTACTTTTTTGAAAAAAGTACGAGGAGAATTTTGTTTTAACTTATATGCTACGAATAGATTTTTACTGTTTTATAACATTATATTTTCATTAAGCTTACTCTACAATATTTCATGACTATTTTAAAGAAAATCCCTTTCTTTTAAAATTGTATGGAATTTTGTGAAATGAAAATAATTTTTAAGAAGAAAGGAAATTTTCCTCAAGAATTTTTTTCAAGTGTTTTATCAAAACCATTTTCCTTATAAGATGAAATTATTTCATATGTGTATGTTTCAAGTATAATATCTCTATGATTTAAATGGTTTCAGTTTTCTTATGATAAAACGATATCCATTAGTTTTATATGGATTATGTTATGATGGAATGATGTTTATGAAACCCAATTTTATTCTTTGGGTTATGATGAATGATTTATGTTTATGATGTCGCACAAGTAAGAATGATTTCATTATGAGATAGGTGGGCCCTATATCACTCTCTAATTAATTGGGTAAAGACATATATCTCATGAGATAGACATGTCTGAAATGGTATGTTTATCCGGTTCAGTGATACTAGACTGGAATGAGGAGTGAACTCGATTCAAAAAGAGACTTTGTCCACTAAGATGGTCTTGGTTGCAATTACTTGGATACTATGGAAATCATATCATGAAATTAATGGTTTCCCACAATTACATGTTTTCTTCACATCCAATTTTATCATTATTGATATTCCATTATGATATATTCCTTACGTACTTCCAAGATTTATGTCTTTGCCCAGGATTTTGATGTTTAGATTTTATGTTAAAGTTTTTGAATTCAAATGTTTATGGATTGTTTTATGTTCTCTATGTTTACCCTTAATAAGCATTTGAGCTCACACATTATATGTTTTATTTTCCACAGGATATAATGAAAGGTTTTAGGTAAAAAATCAAAAGGGGAAGATATTTATCGGAGATGTTGAAGATCTTTCACCATGATTAGGAGATTATGTTCTGAGTTTCCAAAGACACTAAACTATTATGGTGGTCCATTTGTGTCTATTTTTGTTATGTATTAAGTATTCCAGAAAAGTAATGTAATGTCCTTGTACATCAATATTTGGGTATCTACAGTTGGTATCAAAGGAATGGTTTAGTTATCCTTTGGAAACTACGATGTGAAAACTTTAGTGAGATCCCTAGAGATATTTCTAAGGTATGTCTAGGGATGTCCCTATGGTTAAGTATAAGTATAGTTTATAGTCCTAGAATTATAGTAAAAAAAATATAATTTACCCTAAGATGTTATATGTTGAAGGTACTACCATTTATTATTTTGCTTTCCCTAGCACGATTTTTCCCTCTAATACTAGTATTTTTTGGTTTTAGATGATTGCTGGAACCCGAAGGAACCGTGTTGATCAAAATAATGGAAAAGGAAATGATTTTCCTCCTGAACAAACCAATGTTATGGGATCCGGAGTACAAAATCTTATTTCCAAACTTACACAAGCTATGAATCATTCTAGACCTCCAAAGGAGCATAGAAAGGAACAATATTCTATTGAGTTCTTCATAAGGAAACGTTCAAATTCTTTCAATGGGTCTTCTAATCCACTGGTTGCTAAACAATGGATCAGTTCCATTGAAAATATATTTTCCGTACATTTCTATTCAGAACATGAAAAATTCATTTTAGTTTTTTACCGTTTAGAAGGTGATGCCGACCAGTGGTAGACTCTAATTAAGACTACAAGGCCCCAAGATGAACTTGAATCCATGGAATGGGACAAGTTCAAGACATTGTTTTTTAGTAAGTAATTCCCTTGTATTCTTTGAACAAAGATGGAAAAGGAGTTCTTTGAGCTTAAGCAGAGGGATGATGAATCTATTGGTATATATGAATTGAATATTACAAGACATGGAAGGCATGCATCTGGAATTATCATCTAACCTCAAAGTAAAGTTGATCGATTATTTAGTGGCTTAAAAGAAATTATTCTAAGGGAATTAGCTGTAAGAGACTTCAGAAGCGATGAAGAAATTGTGTGTTGTGCTATCACGGTAGAACTAGAAGTTGGTGTAACATATCCATCTCTTGGTTTTGACAAGAAACGAAATATGGAGTTCATGGAAAAACCTCATAACAATGGTGAAAAAATGTGATTGTTTCTTTAAGCTCAATGTGTGGAAAGAAGCATGGTGAAGATTGTCTAAAAGGTACTAGAAAATGTTTCTAGTGTGGAAAATAATATCATCGAGCAGCTGCTTATCGAAGTAATGGAAAAAGGCAGCTAATGATGTGAATAGAGAAAAGACTATAGAGAATGCTCCACCAACACTTCATTGCTTCAAGTGAAAGGAAATGGTGCATTATTCTAATCAATGCCCTAATCCAATGGTTAATTATGATCTACATGAGCTAACTCTTAAGGGAAAGGATAAAGGGAAGTCATATATGATTACTATTGGAAATGTTGATTATAAAAACGATGTGGTGGACTGATTAAGTGTTTATGTAATGCATTCCCAAATAATGTTGTATATAGTATCATGGAATATTGGAATATTTATTTATTAGTCTATTGTGGTTTTCAATAATTTTATATTGCACTGGTTACCATGAAAAATGATTGAATTATTTTTGTAAAGAAGACGATATGCGCATAATTAAGGGATAAAGAGAAAACTAAATAGGGTCATAACTGATATAAGGACAATGTTATATCATGGTTTGAGTATATAGAAATTTTAGAATGTTGGTATGTGTAAAGAATTAACTTATAACAGCATTCATGTTTTAACTAATGTTAAATAGGTATCCATTTTTTTAGAGAATACATGAATAAGGTATTCACATGTTTGAATGTGACTAACAAGATATATAGTATGATATATGGGTGATAAATGAGGGTATTCAAATGATCGGTAGATGAGATTTCTAGTAATTGTTTTATTTATACTATGAGCTTGGACAGAAGTATTTTGGATAAGTCTTAAGGTTATAATGGATTAAGTTGAACATCAGATTGTATTGTTTAAGGCTAGAATTTATTTATTTTTGGATTTTATTGATGGGATGTTATAATAATGTAGTTTTAGAAAAAGGACAACCAGTATGATGGGCGACAACCCTTCACGTTAGACAAGGTTGAGGGAATCGAACCCACAACCGATGTGCGACCTGCCTTTATCACCATCCACTAGCCTACATGAAGTCCCTGGATAGTAGAAACTAGATTTATTTTAATTGGTATGATAGATGAAGTATAAGTCCATTTTTAGAATCATATATGATTAACTTCAACATAGATGGACATATGTATATTTGGTAACATTTTCTATCCTTTTGTTTGGGAAAGATGGAATGACCCATCTTTCTATCGCATAATCTGTTGACACTTCACAGAAGACAAATTCAACATTATTTCCTTTAGAGATGATGTTGAAATTGTTCAAGGTACAAAAAACAGTGAGATTGTACCAAAATCAAGTAAGTAATTCTTTTAATTCAAAAATTATTCAACTTTAGGGAAATGATCTGGAAAACCAAAAATGTAGTCCTAGTGTCCTCATATCTGATGAATAAGATTGTACCTTAGATCATCATAAATTTATTTCTTTGTGATTGTTGTCTTTTAAATATCCATGTTCTCTACCACTCTTAATCAGAAGTTGATGGTTATATTTCTCCTCCATATCCATATTTCCACCTATGTTATCCTATGTAGAAACCCAGTGATGATTTAATCTTGGTAACCGTTACATTTCTCACTTTACTTTTTAAAATTAACTTTTAGTATTCCTTTTTATGGTGTGGGTTTCAATGAAAGAAACTTTCAAATAGTAAACCATTTATAACCCCGAAGAATTTCGAGGGAGAAATTCATTTTAAGGGGGGTAGAATGTAACATCCCTAGATTATATGAGATATGTTATTTTTAATTTCATTGATGTCTTCTGTTATAAACTACAACAAGATTAGCTTTTACTATAGGGAACACCGTATTAGCTTACACTATACAGAGCACTATTCTTGGCTCATGTTACACACAATTTCAAGTTCATTTTGTTGAAATTATTCTATAAAACATTAAATATATATTTTGTTTAATGTATAAATGAAATAATTTTTGATTATGTTATATGCTACACTAAACAGAGCTTTCACTACACATAGCCCGAACTTGGCTTGCATTACATGCAATCAAGACCTTCTTCGATAGCATGTGTAGAGACCCGAAGCTTAACGTACATAGACAATACATTACTTTTATGGAATAATTAATACATAACAACAACCAAAACCCAAGGACTGTATTAATTTAGTGTCTTTTGAAAACTCGGAACGTAATCTTCTAATCATGGTGAATGATCTTCAACATATTCCATAAAGATATTCCCCTTTTGTTTTCTTAACTAAAAAATTTCTTTAAATCCTGGGGAAAAGAAAACATATAAAGGGTGAGATCAAATTCTCATTAAGGGTAAGCATAGAGAACATAAAATAATCCATAAACATTTGAATGCAAAAACATGAACATAAAATCTAAACATCAAAATCTTGAGCAATGACATTAATCATGGAAGTACATAATGCATAGATCAGAAATGAACATTAATCATGATAAAATAGCATGGGAATAAAACATGTAATTGTGGAAAACATTCAGCACTTGTTATGATTTCCATAGAAGCCAAGGCATTGCTGTCAAGTCCATCTTAGCGGACAAAGTCACTTTCTGAATCGAGTTCACTCCTCGTTTCAGTCCTGTAACACTGAACCAGATTAACTTATAGTTCCAGCCATGTCTATCTCATTATATATAAATCATTACCCAATTAATTATAGGGAGATATATGTCCCACCCATCTCATAATGAAATCATTCTTACTTGTGCCACAAAATAAACTTAAAACATTCATTATAACCCAAAGAATAAAATGGGTTTCAGAAACATCATCCCATCATCACATAATCCATATAAAATAATTGGATATCCTTTCATAATAAGAAAATTGAACCCATGTAAATCATAGAGACATTATATTTGAAACATACACATATGAAATAATGTCATCTTATATGGACAAATGGTTTTGATAAAACACTTGAAATGAATTCTTGAGGAAAATATCCTTTCTTCTTCAAAATCAGTTTCTTTTCACAAAACGTCATGCAATTTTAAAAGAAATATATTTTTTTTGAAAATAGTCCTGAAATATTTTGGAATAAGATTCATGAAAATAATTCTTTATAAAACTATAAAAATCGATTCACGCTGTATCATTTAAAAAACATTCTTCTCGTACTTTTGGTGGAAAAGTAAAAAAAGTACCTTGTGACGTAAACAAAAGAAAGATTACATAAATACCATTTAGTAAAAGTCAAAAATGGGTAAAAAGGACATTAAACATACATGAAAAAACATTTATAAAAAAAGTACATGGATGATATAAATAACCCTAGTAAATACTTACGAATAAGCAATCTCGGATAAAAATGTGATTTGCAAAATTATTTGTTAACTTATGTCCGATATTCTTTGTATGTATCCGAACCTCCTGAATAATGATTCAAATAATGGAATTGACTTATTACAGATTCATATTCATTGTTATGATATCATATATGGTTCACTTATGACTTTATATTACCCTTTCTTTTGTATATTCCATGTTAAAGAGCGTTTTGGGTAAAATCGTTTCATATGTCATCTGTGTTTTGACTTGTAATTATTCATATGATTACTTAGATCATTATTACTTAATTCCAGAATATAAAACATGATTTATATATAATATATATTCAGAATATACAAATATATTATAGATCGATAATTGGAACAAAATACACCGTTCATGGAGACGATAGGTCGTACGTACGCATGAACGTTGTTTTCCTTTCCTTTTTGAATTGAATGGAATTAAGTATAAGAAATACATATATATATACATAAATCTAGTAGAATTATTATTTCATATATTTCATTATTAAATATAATATATACTTTATAATTATTCTTGAATTGTAATCATGTAAAATTAATCTCATCGCGTCGTGGAGACGGTAATCCGTACGTACACACGAGCGATGATATCGTTCCCATATATATTGAATTTAATTGGAGTGTATGATCTAATATCATAGATTCAGTATGATGTTATGATAATAATATGTATTTATTCTTTACACAATTATACCCATCCAAGTAAGGTGGTGGTGAAAAAACAGATTACGCCACAACGTGGAGACGGTATTACTTACATACGCACGCGCGGTGATTTCGTTTTCCATAGGATGGAGAGAAGGTGAAATAGGGTTGTTTCATATTTATAATAAAATATCAGTATATGAGGGATACATATGTTATTACTTCAAAATATAACAAATAAAGAAGCGGGATTAGAAGAAGAATAAAACTTGAAGAAAACGGTAGAAGGTATTACCTCTTTCTCGAAGTACCTCCTTTAAACTTTCTCTTCAGGGCACTAGCACTGGTCTTTGAAGAATAACAGAAACTATAGGATGTTTATAGAGAATTGTAGAAGAGAATTTGGTAGGGTTTGGCCAGGCTTGAATTCTCAAAGTGCTATGAGGAAGAGAGGGAGGAGGTGCCCTTTTATAAGGGAGGAGAGGGGCACCTTTGGAATCCTCAAAAATATAAGCTTAATATAAATTCAAAACCCACATATAATCCTCCAAAAATTACTCAATTCTATGATTGTATGATATAGGGTTGTAATCTCATAAAACAATAAAATTTAGACATGTTTTGATCTTATTTTAAACCTTTTCATTTTGATTTGTCCTTATTTGATCTATTTATGTTTATTTGTCGTAATAAAATTCTAAATTTTAAATGGTTATAAATAGTCACTTATATGATTTTAATTTCCTATAATTGGATACATTATTACATTTTAGAGTATATAAATTTCAATTTACAATTTTTAAATATTTTTGTGATTTTTAAACAATTTAATAAAATTTTATTTTTATAAAATAACAACATTGTCACATTTTACACTATTCATTAATTTGAATTTAAATAAAATCTAACCAAAGGGTATATTCTAAATAAAATATATAATAGATTCCTAACATGTTAAATTTGTCTATAAAATACTTCGATCACATTAAATAGTTCATATAATATTTATTTTAATATTTTTAAAACCATTTATTTGATATTTCTCTTAATAAAATAATTTCAACATCACTATTATGTCACCTTTAATGATAATTATATAATCCCTAAAAATACTAAATAAATTCATATGATGTAGATAATTTTATTATATTTCTGTAGAATATTTATATATGAGGTTTCATGAAGTTTATCAATAAACTAAAATTATTATACTTATAAGATTTAAGAAAGTGACATGCTGTCACTTTCTTTGGTTTTAAAAATAATTAAATTATTTTCATGGAAAAAAGTACATTAAATGAATCTAATCTGACCCTTAGTTGATATGGGTCGGCTTTTATTAATCCAATAGGATTTTGGAAGGTGTTATGGTAATTTTAAAATCTTATATTTACCCTTAATTACCCGATTTACCTTTAACTATGGTAAATAAAATTTACCATAGTTACTATTAATAATGCCCAAAAATAAAAAGTAGTCTATTAATATAATTTGGACCCACTCATTACAAATATGAAATCAATTTTTCCAAATTAAATACACATATGTTGCAGAAATTAAATAAAAATTAATCTTGTTTTCGAAAGAAAATTGGGTTTTGTTTAAAACATTGCAAAAGATTGAATTGATATTACCTACGAATTCAATGTAAAATCAATGTTAATGGCATACATAATATTAAATGGTAAAAATATATTCTATTTATACTTTAAACCCATTCAATATTATAATTTATCCAAATAAATTATTAGGATGAAAAAGTTGTTTTTAATAAAAATATAGCGCATTTTTACTATTCATTAAAATATGAAAGTTGTCAGAATAATATGAAAATTTTATCAAAAATAAATTTTTATATCCTGATTCCAAATAATAATTTTATTTTTTCAAATTGAACTTATAAACATGTCAGAAACTAGATTTAAAGTGGGTGCGCCATCAAAAGGTGACAAAACTGCATTTTCTTAAAAATACGTATTTTACCGAAAAAATTTATTTTGTTCTTATACCATGTTCTAGAAAATGTGTAAGATTAATAAAAATTAAAAATTTAGTTAATACTATTCATAACGGCTAGTTCGTAAAAATATTATAATAATATTTCGTTGTTTATTAAAACCTGGTGTTGTGTACAACACACGCTATCGAGGAAGGTCACGATTGCGTGTAATGCAAGACAAGTCAGGGTTGCATGTAGTGAACAACTCCTTTGTTGTTGCGTATAACAAAATCCAATCATATTTCATTAATACATTGATTATATATTTATATACTCAATAATTTTTAGAATAACTACTATCAAACAAACATGAAATTGTGTATAACACGATCCAAGATTTGTGTTGCGTATAATGCAAGCTAATACTGTATTGAATATAGTGCAAGATAATCTTGTTGTAGAATAAAACACATGACATCAAATAAATTAAAAAGAATACTTATCATAAAATATCGGGTTGTTACATTCTACCCCCCTTAGAATGAATCTCTCCCTCGAAATTTGTCGGGGTTATACATGGTTTTCTACTTGAAAGTTTCTTTAATTGAAACCCACATCGTAAAATGAGATACCAAAACATAACTTTAAAAACTAATGTATGAAACGTAACAGTTACCCAAATAAACTAATCACTGGGTTTCCACATAGGAGAACATAGGTGAAAATTTGGATATGGAAGAGAAATCTAACCATCATGTTCTGATGGAGAGTGGTAGAGAACATGGCTATGAAAAATCCATTAATCACAAAGCCATAAATTTGAGATGATCTAAGGAAAAATCTGATTCATTAGATATAAGAGAACTAGGACAACATTTTTGGTTTTCAATATCATTTCCCTAAAGTTGAAAATTTTGAATTAGAAGAAATACTTACTTGGTTTTGGTAAAATCTCACTGTTTTCCGTGCCTTCAACAATTTCCACTTCATCCCTTAAAGAAATGAAGTTAAATTTATTATTCGTGAAGTGTTAGAAGATCATGTGATAGAATGATGGGTCATTCCATCTGTTTCAAACAAAGGGCCAACAAAGGATATCAAATATAAATAAGTTCATCTATAGTGAGATTAATATTATATGGTTCCTAAAATGGACATATAATTCGTATATCATACCACATAATAAATTGAAACTAATTTATACTAACCAAGGACTTCCTGTAGGACAGTGGTATGTGATAATCACCTATTTCACTTCGGTTGTGGGTTCGATTCCCATAGCCTTTTCCGACACGATGGGTTGTCGCCCATCCTGCAGGTTGTCCTTTTTCTAGAACTACATTACTCTAACATCCCATAAATAATATGGAAAAAAATGCATATCCTTAAACAATACTAACTTATGTCCAACAAAATCCATTCCAATCATTAGGCTTATCTAAAATATTTTGGTCCAAGCTCATAGGATAAAGAAAATGATTTCTTGATATGTCACATAACAATCACGTGATTTCCATCATTTATCCCCCATATATCATAAGATATATCTTGTTGGTCAAATTACAAAAATGTGAATACCTTAATCATGCATTCTCTTGAGAAAAATAAAAACCCATTTATCCTTATTGAAAACATGAATGCTATCAAAAGCTAAATCATTCCACATACCAAAATCCCAAAAATTCTATATACTCAAACCATGATATAATTTAGTCCTTATATCAATCATGATCTCATGAATACAATCAAATATCTCATTATCTTCTTATCCCTTCATTATACGCATATAATCTACTTCCCAAAAATATCAAAATAACCTATCATGGTTACCAGTACCCTTAAACATATACTTTCAAATACATTAGGAAAAACAATAGTGTAACAATCATTAGATGATTCTTTATTCCATAGTACCATTAACTATACAACATAAATCTTGATAAACATACAATCATTCCAATAACTTCTTAAACAATTGAATGAGCTTCAACACTTCTTTCATCTCTTATATCATTTTTAGTCTCCTCCTCATCATCCACATAAATACTACCCATATGAACATGCTGATTCTCTTCATTAGATTTTACCATAGGGCATTGGTTTGCATAATTCTGGTACATTCCACATTTAAAACATATAATCATTGTTGATGTCGTAGCAATACCATTATCCTTGTACATAGTGTTAACTGAACCTTTTCCTTTGCACTTACTAGCTTTGTGTCCTTCTTTTCCACACCCAAAGAATCTTCTAGTTCCTTTGAATCATTCTCCCTGATGCCTCTTCCCACATGATTTACATGAGGGAAATTGAACTTTCTTTCCTCTATGATCATTATGAAACTCCATATTTCTCTTATTATCTGAGTTGGGAAACATACAAAAGTTCAGATTATTGATCATATTATGAGATTTATGATTAGGCATAATAACGATTTTTGGACTTCCAAATCCCGTTTCATTTGGTTTCTCATGATGAATACCATTACATTGTCCGTCAAATCCTCCAATATCGCGAATCTTCCTATTTTTAGCCATTTTATAAAACCCAAAAATAATAGTGTGAGAGGAAAATATCATTCTAGGGAAAACAACATATTAAAGGGTGAGTTACATCAATATCTAACATCTTAGGTTAAATTCTATGATCATTACCGTAGTTCTAGGACTACATCCTATATGTATATTTATCCTTAGGGACATCCCTAGTCATACCTTAGAAATATTTCTAGGGATCTCACTAACGTTTTCACATCCTAGTTTACAAAGGATTACAACACCTTTCCTCTAATACCAACTGTAGAACCCGAAGCTTGACATACATGGACAATACATTACTTATGCGGAATACATAATACATAACAAAAACCAAAACTCAAGGACCGTAATAGTTTATTGTCTTTGGATACTCAGAACGTAATCCTCTAATCTTGGTGAATGATCTTCAACATCTTCCATAAAGATCTTCGCCCTTTTTATCTTAACTAAAAACATTCTTTAAATCCTAGGGAAAAGAAAACATATAAAGGGTGAGCTCAAATTCTTTGTAAGGGTAAGCATAGAGAACATAAAATAATCCATAAACATTTGAATGCAAAAACATGAACATAAAATATAAACATCAAAATCATGAGAAAATATATAAATCATGGAAGTATATAAAGCGTTGACCATAAAGTAACATTAATCATGATAAAAAATCATGGGAATTAAAGATGTAATTGTTTCAACCATTCAGCACTTGTTATGATTTCCATAGTAGCCAAGGCATTGCTACAAAGACCATATTAGTGGACAAAGTCCCTTTCTGAATTGAGTTCACTCCTCGTTTCAGTCCTGTAAAACTGAACTGGCATAACTTAAGGTTCCAGCCTTGTCTATCTCATGAGATATAAATCTTTACCCAATGCATTGGAGGGAGATATATGTCCCACCCATCTTACAATGAAATAATTCTTACTTGTTCCACAAAATAAACTTAAAACATTCCTCATAACCCAAAGAATAAAATGGGTTTCATAAACATCATCCCATCATCACATAATCCATATAAAAGAAATGGATATCATTTTATAATAAGAAATGTGTAACCATGTAAATCCTAGGGACATTATACTTGAAACATGAACATATGAAATAATGTCATCTTAGATGGAAAATTGGTTATGATAAAACACTTGAAATGAATTCTTGAGGAAAATACCCTTCTTCAAAATCAATATCATTTCACAAAAATTTATGCAATTTTAAAAGAAAGAGATTTTGTTGAAAATAGTCATGAAATCTATTGGAAGATTTTTCATGAAAATAAGGCTTTATAAAACCATAAATATCATTTCATGCCGTATAAGTTAAAAAACATTCTTCTCGTAATTTTGACGGAAAAGTCAAAAAAGTACCTCGTAACAAAAAATAAATAAATATACCATACATACCATGTAGTAAAAGTAAATAATGGGTAAAAAGGAAATTAAAAATACATGAAAACACTTTTTTAAAACATGTATATGGATGATAGAAATAACCACAGTAAATACTTATGAATAAGCAATCTCAGATTAAAATGAGATTTGCAATATTATCCCTTACCTTATGTCCGATATGCTTCATATATATCCGAACCTCCTTCATAATGATTTAAATAATGTCATTGACTTATTACAGAATCATATTCATTGTTATGATATCATATATGGTTCACTTATGACTTTATATTACCCGTTATTTGGTAAATTCAATGTAAAAGAGCGTTTTGGGTAAAATCATTTCATATGCCGTTCGTGTTTTGACTTGTAATTATTAATATCATTACATAGATCATGATTACTATATTCTAGAATATAAATCATTATTTATATATTATATATATTTAAAATATACATATATATAATATATCGATAAATGGAAAGAAATACACCGTTCATGGAGACGGTAGGCTTTACGTACGCATGAACGCTGTTTTCGTTTACTTATTGAATTGAATGGAATTAAGTATATGAAATACATATATATATATATATACATAAATCCAGAAGAATTATTATGTCATATATTTCATGATTACTTATTATATATACTTTATATTTATTCTCTAATTGTTAATATGGAAAATTAATTTCATCACGTCGTGGAGACGGTAATCCGTACGTACGCAAGATCGATGATATTGTTCCCATATTTATTGAATTGAATTGGAGTGAATGATCTAATATCTTAGAATAAGTATGATGTTATAATAAAAATATGTATTTATTCTATACACCATTATACCCATCCAAGTAAGGTGGTGGTGGAAAAATAGATTACACCACGGCGTGGAGACGGTATTCCGTACGTACGCACGCGCTGTGATTTTTTTTCCTTAGGATGGATAGTAGGTGAAATAGGGTTGTTTCATATTTATAATAACATATCAGTATATGAGGGATACTGATTTTATTACTTCATAATGAAACAACTAAATAAGAGGTAGTAGAAGAAGAATGGAACATGAAGAAACGGTAGAAGGTATTACTTCTTTCTTGAAGTGCCTTCTTTAAACATTCTCTTAAAGAACTAAAATTGGTCACTGATGAAGACCAGGACCTCTAATATATTTCTAGGGAATTTTAGAAGAGAATTTGGAAGGGGTTGTCTGAGTTTGAAGGCTCAATTTGGTGTGAGGAGGAGAGGGAGGAGGTTCCCTTTTATAAAGGAGGAGAGGGGTACCTTTGGGATCCTCAAAAAATATTAGTTTATTATAAATTCAAACCCCACATAAAAACCTCCAAAAATGACTCAATTCTAATCTTAGATGTGACAGGGTTTTAATCGCATCAAAAAATAAAATTTATACATGTTTGGATCTTATTTTAATCCATATCATTTTGATTCATCCTTATTTAATCTATTTAAGTTTATTTGTGGTAATAAAATTTTAAATTTTAAATGGTTATAAATAATCACTTATGTGTTGTTAATTTACCATAATTGGATACTTTATGACATTGTAGACTATTTAAAGTTAAATTTATAATTTTTAAATATTTTTGTGATTTTTAAAAAATTTAATAATATGTTATTTTTATAAAATAACAATAGTGTCAATTTTGAAACAGTTCATTTATTTGAATTTAAATAAAATATACACAGAGGATATATTCTAACTAAAATATTTAATAGATTCCTAACATGTGAAATTCATGTGTAAAATTCGTGGAGTACATTAAATAGTTCATATAATATTAATTTTAATATTTTTAAAACCATTTATTTTATATTTCTCTTAATAAAATAATTTCAACATCACTATTATGTGACCTTTAATGATAATTATATAATTCCTAAATATTCTAAATAATTTCATATTATATAGATAAATTTATTAGCATTCTTGAAACTATTTATATCCGAAGTTTCATGATGGTTATCACTAAATTAAAATTATCACACTTATAAGATTTAAGAAAGTGACATGTTGCCACTTTCTTTGGTTTTAATAATAATTAAATTATTTTCATGGAAAAAGTCCATTATATGATTCTAATTCGACCCATAGGTGATATGGGTCGACTTTTAGTCATCTAATAGGATTTTTTCAGGTGTTAGGGTAATTTTATAATCTTGTATTTACCCTTAATTACCCGATTTACCTTTAACTATGGTAAATAAAATTTACTGTAGTTACTATTAATAATGCCCAAAAATAAAAAGTAGTCTATTAATATAATTTAGACCCACTTATTACAAATATGAAATCCATTTTTCCAAATTCAATACACATAAGTTGCAAAAATTAAATTATAATTAATCCCTTTGTCGACAGAAAACGGGTTTTTGTTTAAAACATTGCAAATGATTGAATTGATTTAACCTACGAATTCAATGTAAACTCAGTGTTAATGACATACATAATATTAAATGTTAGAAATAAATTTTAAATATACTTTAAAACCATTAAATATTATAATTTAACCAAAAAAGTTATTACGATGTAATAAAGTTCTTTTTAATTAAAATATAGCGTGTTTTTACTATTCATTAAAATATGAAAGTTATCAGAATAATATGAAAAATTAATCCAAATTAAATAATTATTTCCTGATTCAAAATATGAATTTTATTTTGTCAAATTGGACTTATAAACATGTCAAAAATTAGATTTAAAGTGGGTGTGCCATCAAAAGGCGGCAAAACTGCATTTTTTTGAATAATACTTATTTTACCAGAAAAATTTATTTTGTTCTTATACCATGTTCTAGAAAATGTTTAAGATGAATAAAAATTCAAAATTTAGTTAATACTATTTATAATGGCTAGTTCATAATAATATTATAATAATATATCGTTGTTTAGTAAAACCCGGTATTGGGTAGAACACACACTATCGAGGAAGGTCGCGATTGCATGTAATGCAAGCCAAGTCAGGGTAGCGTGTAGTGCACGACTCCTTTGTTGTTGCATATAACAAAATCTAATAATATTTAAATAATACATTGAATATATATATATACTCAATGTTGCGTAGAATAACTACTATCAAACTAACTTGAAATTGTGTGTAACACGATCCAAGATTAGTGTTGCGTATACTACAAGCTAATACAGTGTTTCTTATAGAGCAAGATAATATTGTTGTAGCATAAATCTCATGACATCAAATAAATTAAAAATAATACTTATCATAAAATTTCAGGTTGTTACAACGTGTGTAGTACGCAATACCGAGTTTCACTAAATGAGATATTATATTGTAACGCCCCAACCCCAGTTACCCAGAGTCGGTGCATTATTTTAATACATTGGCAAGATTATAAGGAATCAAGTCCTGAAGGACCGATTAGTTTAGCAGTCTTGGAAAAATAGATCACATACATGAATGTTACATTTACACTTTAATATGTACAAAACAACATAAATAATCTTTATGAATGCCATTATTCCCTTTTATTATCCCTGCATATCAATCACATTACACTACTTGGAATCTTGGAAAAAATAAAACATAGAAAGGGGTGAGCTCAAATGCTCAGTAAGGGTAAGAAATACATCAGAAACATTCAAAAATAAGCATAATCATTTAAGGCAATGTATAAAACTAAAACAAAATCCTTTTAAACATTAACTTCAGTATAATATGGCAGAAATAAAATTAAATAATTACATTTACTTATTCACATGGAAATTCTACTAATCGAATAATCACATGCAATATCACTAACCACTTTCAAAATGATGGAATGTATAATGCTGGACTATTATAACCACATATCCAAGGCCTCGTGCCACGATTAAAAATAAGATTTTGTCAAGGCCCGGTGCCAAGACACTAGTTTGTCTCATGAGACATGTCGATGCATCGAGGAGATATAGCGGGCTCCACCCATCACATGTTATGTCCAATGCATTCCCATATGAAAAGGTTTAAACATAACATAAACATTCGTATTAAAACTAGCATACGTAATGTCAATACCTTCTCCATAAACTATAAATTGTATTAAAATAACACATCCACAGTCAATCATATCACAAAACCTTCAATAGAAGTTTTGTATAATAAATCAACTTCAAATGAGTTTAAAATCCATCAAATGATGAGTAAATGTTTTTGAGAGAAATATATTTTTTGTAAAATCATTTAAAAGTCACACATTTATAAAGGAAGTAATTTTAAAAGAGATTTTTGAATCAAAGTGTCCCATACCACTTTGAAACTTTTGAAAAGAATTATCATTTCAAAACATTCATGTCCATTTAAATAAATCCTTAATTTTTTTTTGAAAACATTAACATTAATTGAAAATATATAGAAAGATAAATCTTTAAAACATTTGAAATTTTGATTTTGATAAATAGTACCTTTCAAAATCCTTAAAATATTCATTTTGAAATCATTTATATGAAAAATGTACATGGATGATAAAAATTTCCCAGTAAATACTTACACGTAAATAATCGCGGATAATGATGAGATTGAGGAATTAACCCTTACTAATTTGGTAACTTACGAAACATACAACCCATGAAAGAGTTATCATACAATGAATTTGTAAATACACATAAATTACAATGTAATACAAAAAGAATACAATTATGGGTAGTACATACACCACACAAAAGGTAATAGTGTCAATATGGCATGAATCTCACAGGAATAAGGAGTGAGATGAAAACCCACTACCTTGAACTTTTCTTTAGTCGAGGTTATGTTTAACGTCCTGTACGAAGATCGTAGTATGTTGTTAAATTATAACTGAACCATATTAATATTTATGATATCATACATGATTCATTTATTACTTTATATTTCCCATTTAATAATAATTTCCATGTTAGGTAAACATTTCAGATAATAATCATTTTCATTATCGTACGTGTTTTAACTTGTCACTCTTGGTTGTATCACATAGATCATGATTTAAATACTTCTAGAATATAAAAAATGATAAATATATCATATATATTTAGAATATAAATATGTATAATTTACATATATATGAAATGGAAAACACCATTTTGGGAGACGGTAGTCCGTACGTATGCATAAACGTTGTTTCTGTTTTCATATAGAATTAAACGGAAGTAAATGAATAAGATATATGTAAGTAAATAAATCCTTATATATGTATATATATATATGTCTCCAGTATCATTATTATGTCATATAATATATATATATTAGTAATATATATTTTTATAATCGTCGATGAATGGTGAACTTGGAAATGAATCTCATCGTTTCGTGGAGATGGTAATCCGTACGTAAGCACGAGGGAAAATATCATTATTTTGATATTAAAATAATATATAATTGGATGTAATATCATATATACAGAATTATTATCATGTTATATTTATTATTTACATGAATTAGAAATCATTATTATACCCATCCAAATAATAATATATTGAATAACAATTAAACCACGACGTGGAGACGGTAAGTCGTACGTACGCACATATGATGAAATGTTATTCAAATGATGGATAGAATACTTAATATGGCTGTAACATATTTATAATAACATAAAAATATATATAAGATACTGGAGTTATTATTTTATAATGGTAATAACAAAGGAAGAAGAAGTGGAAAAATAAAGGAACTTGGAAAAGGGTGGTGAAATCATTACCTCTTTTTCGAGTTCTTCTTTTTTATTTGATCAAAAAGGCTCATAGGTTGGATTTCAGACTAAAGAAAGGCCTCTAAGATGAATTTATGGAAGTTGAGAGAGTATTTGTGCATTGTTTTTCCGAACCAAAAGGTTTTGAAGGTGTGAATTAAAGATAAGGGTGAGTTCCCTTTTATAAGAGGGGTGAGGGGCACCTTTGGAAAAGCTAGAAATATTAATTTACAATAAATTAATATTCAGTTTCTAATGTCTCTAAAGTGTATAATTTAAATTTTAAGGTGGGGATAGGTCTCAAAAAACTCGACCAATATAATTTAGACATGTTTGGGTCGTTATACTAACCTTATCTTTAAGTATTAACTCTTAGTTAATTAGTTTCACTTTTTCAATGTCTGTTTGTATTTTTATATAATATTGTTATTAAACATAGTATATACATCCAAGAGACCTTCAAGTGGTCCATTAATGATACACCTATAATTATATAAGTATCTTGGCCAATACATAGATTTATAGGAATTTAATATCAATTAATAATATAATATTTGTTTTAAAAACTCTTTTATTTCAATTTTGACACTTTTTAAAATTAATTTTTTTAAAAATCATATAAAAATGATTACACCGAAAAAGGTTAATTAATGCATTCCTAAGATGTCATATTAACCTTGAAATTTATTGTAATTCATAAAAAGTCTGAAATTATTTTTATCTTTGTATCTACAATATAAATCATTTTAATTTTTCACTATTATGGTAATTACTGCATCACCATTGTGTCATAAATAAATTAAATTATTTAATGTCTAAAAATTATATATAAAACACAATTATGTAGTATATCATGTTATATTTCTAATTAATATTTATAGTCCAAAATAAAACATATATAACCCTATGTAATTTTTTTTCTAAATGATATATGATTTTGTCATTTTTTTATTCATTTTAACTTAATTAAAATAAAGTGTCCCTATCACCTACAAGTGGATCCATGGGGTCCCATAATCGACCCAAAGATACCCGTGGTCAGAAATGTATCCACAAATAATGTTAGGACAGGTTTTAGGGTAATTTAGGATTATTATAATATTAATTTTTAGCCCTTATTTACCATATTTACCCTTTGACCATGGTAAATGAAATATTTACCGAAGTAATTATTCAAAATGTCTAAAAATAAAAGTTTCAAATTTACAAAATTTGGACATCCTGATTCCAAATATGAAATCCATTTTTGAAAATTCAAAACACAGAAGTGGAAGAAATTAATTTAAAATTAATTCCTGCTGTCAAAACAAAAAGCCTGTTTTTAAGATATAATAACTATCAAAATATTGATACTTGTTTATGTCCGGTTTAATTGTGAAATTATGTACAATCACCAAAATTGTATTAAATGATAAAAATAAATTCTAAATATTCTTTAAAACCACTCAAATTTATAATTTATCAGTAATAAATATTTTGTTTAAAAAGATGTTTTTAATTAAAATTTAGTAATTTTCACTATTCCTCAAAATATTAAAGTTATCCGAAAAGTACCAAAATTTCACCTTAGGATAAATTCGATACTCCTAATCCAAAAATGAATTCCATTTTGAGAGATAAAATTTCTAAAATTTTAAAAATTAGTTATTACTATTCTTAATGGCTATGTTGATTGGTCGGGGTGTGTGTTAGAACTCGAAGTTGCGTACAACACACACTACTGTATTATTCAAAGAGAATCATACCGTGGATGCTTGGGGTGTTACATTCTCCCCTCATTCAATAAATTGCATCCTCTCAATTTGATATTGTTCTATGAAAATAATTTTTTAAAATAGAAAATATCTTTTTGGAAAACCCCACATCAGAAATTTGGTTAATAAAATTTTGATCTTAACAAGATGAAAAGAGAAATGAAATGGGTCACCAAAAAATTATGATTTCGATTAAGAGGACATTGGTGGAAATTATAGACATATAATTGGAGGGAAAACTTAAATATTTATATGTAGTGATTGTGGTCATCAATCACAAACATGTTTAAAATTGAGGTCCTTAAATTCATCAATATGTGATGATTTAAAATACCATCGGTTCAACAAAACATAAGGTATTAGGATAACACATTTTTTACATTTCAAAAATATCTTAGTTGAAATCCCACATCTAAAAATGAATTAATGAGGCTTCTATTTAAAATAAAGAGAGGAAAGTATAAAGATTACCGAAAATAACACATACTAGGGTTTCATGTCGGAAAATATGGATATGGAAGAGAAATATAACCATCAATTATCTGATGGAGAGTGGTAGATAACATGGCTATGAAAATGCCAAAAATCCTAAAGCCATAATTTAGTGACGATCTAAGGTACCATCTAGGACAACATTTTTGTTCTAAGTTATTTTTCTTAATGTTGAAGAATTTATTTATGAGATTGGATAATATCATAAGGAGATATACTTACTTTATAATTAGTGTTTTATCCATTAATAAATTTCTACCACAAACTCATCTTTCACCGCAAAAAAATAATACAACTCAAAAATAATATATTTATCCTAATTTTATAGGGTTTCAAATATAATGAATTTATAATTCAGATATCAGACCCTTTATGTAAAGAAAGTACATTATACCATCTAGGAACTTCATCTAGCACAATGGTAAGAGATAAATCCCAATTGCACTATGGTTGTGGGTTCGATTCCAACAGCTTTGTCTGACACGATGGGTCGTCACACGGTCTACATTTTTTCCTTTTATAAAAATCCAAAAAAATAAACTTTGAATCTTAATCCATTCCAACCATTAGACTTATCCAAAATACTATTATCCAAACTCATAGTCCAAAATTTACAAGGAAATTACACATAATGAGGATCCTTTTTTCCAGGTAATAACTTGTGAACGCCTTCCTCGTATATTCATTTACAACACTGCAACATCCTGAATTACCAAAATCAACCATATCTTATTCCAAAATCACTACCTCAATATTAGGACCATATTAAGGTTTATCATTCCTTCAACAATGTAATTTCCAAAAAAAATTAACTCGTTGTAGAGTCACATTTCATTGTACCATAAAATCTCAAATCCTTAATTAAATAGTACTGTAGTACAATCCTTATTTATTTCTAGAACATCATTTATACAACACTTAAATTAAATAATTCTAAAATAACAACATAATATCACTAGTCATTCCTCTTCATTTGTGGTAGTATCATAACTTGATTATTATCTAATAGCATCATTTGCGGCATAGTATGATGACTGGGACATTGGTTCGTGTAGTGTCCAAAATTCTTGCAAATGAAGCATTGTACATTTGAAACCATTTTCTTACCCTTGCATTCACGTACATTGTGCCCTTTTCCTCCAAACATATAACAAACTCCCATTTCTTTCAGGCAAGTTCCAGGGTGTTTCTTCCCACAGTTATCACATATGGTAAAATTCTTCTTTTCCCTCTTCCCTTAATCCATCTTTCTCTCTTCCATCCTTTTGTTCTCTTTCTTACCATCAAAGCCATAGGACTCCAACAATTCATTACTCATCAAATCAAAACATGATACTATTTATTCATATGATGATAATACGTGGGAAACTATTTACCTTCTAAATTCTAGCTTAGGACCACGAAATATATGATCCCTCTTACTCTTTGGATAATACGCATTACGGGAGTTCACATTCCTTCTACTGGGCGCCATTTCTATACAATAGCATAAACTAGTTCAGTTTATGAATTGTAATGAATAATTACCAAACTTGTAAAATATCTAACACAAATTGAATAGTTTATGGGTATAATTCATAATCATAAAAATGTTTTCTTTTAGTAAGTATATACTTTTAAGACCTTCATAATTGATTGTAAAGAAAATGAGAATTATCCTAAACATATCCCCCATGAGTGTCGTAACCTAAGAGTTCAGCAAGGCCCATTGTCATGCACAAGTTTCCGTTCGAGTCTAGCTCAAAGTGGTGTTTTCGAGTTTTACCCCTAGGTACATCTGTTCTAGAGATGCCTCTACCTGCTCGTATCTAGACAGGGATGTATTGCTCGAAAAACACACAAAATCTATACAATACCAAAATTCTAGGAAGTTCTTCTACACTAATCCTGAAAGTCTATATTTGGGCTATGTGCTCTAATCAGAGTTTATCTAAATCTAGTTTCCAAGGTTATTGCTAAACTTCCTCTGATACCAACTGTAACGCCCCGACCCTAGTTACCTAGAGTTAGTACATTATTTTAATACATTGGCATGATTACAAGGAATCAAGTCCCGTAGGACCGATAAGTTTTGCAGTCTTGGAAAAATAGATCACATAAATGAATTTTACATTTACACTTTAATACATAAAAAACAATATAAATAATCTTTATGAAGGCCATTATTCCCTTGGATTAACCATTCATATCAATCACATTACACTTCTTGGAATCCTGTGAAAAATAAAACATGAAAGGGGTGTGCTCAAATGCTCAGTAAGGGTAAGCAATATAGCGGAAACTTTCAAAAATAAGCATAAACATTTAAGGAAATGTATAAAACTAAAACAAAAGCCTTTTAAACTTGAAAATCAGCATAATATGGAAGAAATAAAATGAAATAATTCCATTTACATATTCATATGGGTATTATAGTAATCAAATAATCACATGCAATATCACTAACCACTTTTATAATGATGGAATGCATAATGCCAGACTATCATAACCACATATCCAAGGCCTCGTTCCAAGATTAAAAATAAGACTTTGTTAAGGCCTTGTTCCAAGACACTAGTTTTCCTCCTGATACCTACCAATGCATCGAATAGGTATAGCAGACTCCACCCGTCACATATTAAGTCTAGTGCATTCCCATATGAAAAGGTTTAAACAAAACATAAACATTCGTAATAAAACTAGCATACGAAATGTCAATACTTTCTCCATAAACCATGAATTGTATAACAATAACACATCCACAGTCAAACATATCACAAAACCTTCAATATAGGTTTTGTATAATAAATCAACTTTAAATGAGCTTAAAATCCATCAAATGGGGAGTAAATTTTTTTGAGAGAAATATCCTTTTTGTAATATAATTTAAAATTCACACATTTATAAAGGAAGTAATTTTAAATTATTTTTTTGAATCAATGTTTCCCATACCACTTTGAAACTTGTGAAAAGAATTATTATTTCAAAACATTCATGTCCATAAAAATAAATCCTTAAAAACATTTTGAAAACATGTCCATTAATTGAAAGATTTAGAAAGATAAATCATTAAAATAATTGAAATTTGGATCTTGATAAAGTGTACCTTTCAAAATCCTTAAAATATTCAATTTGAAATCATTTCTATGAAAAATGCAAATGGATGATAAAAATTTCCCAGTAAATACTTACACATAAACAATCTCGGATAATGATGAGATTGAGGAATTAACCCTTACCAATTTGGTAACTTATGAAACATACAACCCATGAAAGTGATATCGTACAATGAATATGTAAATACACATAAATTACAGTTTATTACACAAATAATACAATTATGGGAAGTACATACACAACACAAAAGTAAATAGTGGCAATATGGAATGAATCTCACAGGAATAAGGAGTGAGATGAAAACCCATTACCTTGCACTTTCCTTTAGTCAAGGGTACGTTTAACGTCCTGTACGAAGATCGTAGTATGTTATTAAATTATAACAGAACCATATTAATATTTATGATATCATACATGATTCATTTATGACTTTATATTACCAATTTAATAATAATTTTCATGTTATGAAAACATTTCAGGTAATAGTCAATTTCTTTATCGTATATGTTTTAACTTGTCACTCTTGGTTGTATCACGTAGACCATGATTTAAATACTTCAATAATATAAAAAATGATAAATATATCATATATATTTAGAATATAAATATGTATAATAGACATATATAATAAATGGTATACACCGTTTATAGAGACGGTAGTCAGTACGTACGGATAAACATTGTTTCTGTTTTCATATAGTATTGAATGGAAGTAAGTGAATAAGATATATGTAAGTAAATAAATCAATATATATATATATATATATCTCCAGTATCATTATTATGTCACATATTACATACTTATTAGTAATATAGATTTTTATAATCATCGATGAATGGTGAACATGGGAATGAATCTCATCACGTCGTGGAGACGATAATCCGTACGTATGCATGAGCAAAAATATCATTATTTTGATATTAAAATAATATATAATTGGATTTTATATCATATATATTGAATAATTAACATGTTATATTTATTATTTACATTAAATTACAAATCATTATTATACCCATCCAAATAATAATATATTGAATAACAATTACACCCCGATGTGGAGACGATAAGTCATACGTACGCACATATGGTGACATGTTTTCAAATGATGGATAGAATACTGAATATGGTTGTAACATATTTATAATAACATCAAAATATATATAAGATAATGGAGTTATTATTTTAGAATGGTAATTACAAAGGAAGAATAAGTGGAAGAAGAAAGGAACATGGAAAAGGGTGGTGAAATCATTACCTCTTCTTCGGGTTTTTTCTTTTGATTTGATCAAAAGGGATCTTAGGATGGCTTTAAGACTAAAGTAATGCCTCTTGGATGAAGTGATGGAAGTTGAGAGAGTATTTGGGCAGAGTTTGGCCAAACCAAAAGGCTTTTATGGTGTGAATTAAATAGAAGGGGGAGTGCTCTTTTATAAGAGGGGTGAGGGGAACCTTTGGAAAAGCTAGAAATATTATTTTATAATAAATTAATATTCGGTTTCTAATGGATCCAAAGTGGATTATTTAAATGTTAATGTGGGGATAGGTCGATAACCTCTCGACCAATAGAATTTATACAGGTTTGGGTCATTATACTAACCTTATCCTTAAGTATTAACTATTAGTTAATTAGTTGCACTTTTTCAATGTCTCTTTGTATTTTTATATTATATGGTTAATAAACATACTATATACACCCCAGAGACCCCCAAGTGGACCATTAATGATAAAAATATAATTATATAAGTCTATTTGACGAACCATAGACTTTTAGGAATTTAATATCAATTAATAATATAATATTTGTTTTAAAAACTCTTTTTTGTCAATTTTGACACTATTCAAAAATTGATTTTTGTAAAAATCATAAAAGAATGATTACTTCGAAAAACACTAATTAAAAAATTCCTAACATGTAATATTAACCTAGAAAATTATTCTAATTCAAAAAAAGTCTGAAATTATAATTATTTGTGTATCTACAATATCAATCATTTTAATTTTCCACTATAATGTTAATCACTTCATCCCCATTGTTTCATAAATAAATTAAATTATTTAATATCTAAAAATTATAAATAAAACTCCCTTATGTAGTAAATCTTGTTATCTTTCTAATTAATATTTATAGTCGAATATCCAACATATATAACCCTATGTAAAAATTGGTTTTCTAAACGATATATGCTTGTGTCATTTTGTATTCATTTTAACTAAATTAAAATAATGTGTCCCTATCACCTAAAAGTGGCTCCATGAGGTCCCAAATTAGACCCAAAGATGCCCATGGTCGGACATGTATCCACCAATAAGGTTAGGACACATTTTAGGGTAATTTAGTATTATTATAATATTATTATTTAACCCTTATTTACCAGATTTACCCTTTAACCAGGGAAAATAAAATATTTACCGAAATAATTATTCAAAATGTCTAAAAATAAAAGTTTCAAATTTAAACAATTTAAACATCCTGATTCAAAATATGGAATCCATTTTTTCAATTTTAAAACACAGAAGTGGCAGAAATTAATTTAAAATTAATTCCTGCTGTCAAAACAAAAAGCTTGTTTTTATGATATAATAACTATCAAAAGATTGATACTTTTTTATGTCCGGTTTAATTGTGAAATTATGTCCAATTACCAAAATTGAATTAAATGGTAAAAAAATACTCTAAATATACTTTAAAACCACTTAAATTCATAATTTATCAGTAATAATGTTTTTTATTAAAAAAGTTGTTTTTAATTAAAATTCAGTAATTTTTACTATTCATCAAAATAATAATGTTATCCAAAAAGAATCAAAATTTCACCTTAGGCTAAATTAGATACTCCGAATCCAAAAATGAAGTCCATTTTGAGAGATAAAATTTCAAAAATTTTAAAAATTAGGTATTACTATTAAAAAAGCCTACGTTGATTGGTCGTGGTGTGTGTTAGAACTCGAAGTTGCGTACAACACAGACTACTGTATTATTCAAAAAGAAGTGTACTGTGGAAGGTCGGGGTTTTACAATTATAATATTACTATGAACTAGCCGTTATGAATAGTAATTACAAAATTTTTAAATTTTATAAATTTTATCATTCAAAATGGAGTTCATTTTTGGATTCGTAATATCGAAATTATCCTAGCATGAAATTTTTGTATTTTTCTGAAAATATTCAATTTTGGATGAATAGTGAAAACACTGGGTTACTATTTAAAAACCGACTTTTAATTTCAATAATTATTTATTTTATTTAAATTTATTTTAGGTCAAAATTGATACATAATACCTATATAATTTCAATGTAATTCATTTGAGTCATTTTATAATAATTTTAGATATATTAAAATTTTATTAAAATTTTCACCTTCTTTTACCCACCTCTTAGAAGAATTTGAAAATTCACAAAAAACATAATTTTAGTTTTTCTGTGAGTGGAATTTTGAAAATTTGAGAGACATGGTTAATATCAGGGAGTAAAATGTGGTTCAAAAAGGTCAATTTTTTTTGGTAAATTTTAACTTTTTACTTTTATTTACCACGGTTAAATGTAAATAGGGTAATTAAGGATAAAAATGATATTATTATTACCCTAACACATGTATTAATTCTATTGGATAAGTTTAATTCGACCAAAAACATCCAAAAGAAAAAAATATTACCCTTTAGGTCCACTTGTATTAGATTAGGACACTTATTATTATTTTATTTAAAGAAGAGTTAAAATAGTTAAAATCAAAGTATAATAACGAAAACATTTGTAATATAGGGTTGTAAATAAGATTAATTATACTATAAATATTAATTAAAAATCTAAAAATATTTCATACGTAATTTTATTTTTTTCATAATTTTTAGACATTAAATAATTTAATTTATTTATGACACAATGATGATGTAGTAATTGCCTTTTTAATGAAATATTAAAATAATTGATGTTATAAATACCAAAATAAAAGTAATTTGAGACATTTAATGAATTAAAAAAAATTTCTAGGATAATATTACATGTTAGTATTAATTAAATTAACTTTTTGTGAACTAATAATTTTTTATTATTTTTACAAAAATCAATTTCCAAATAGTGTAAAAATTGACATAAAAATGTTTCTAAAACAAATATTATATTATGAATTGTTATTATATTATAAAATATCTAATGTTCGTCCATATGAATTAGATAAGGTTATATATATTAATAATTAACCACTTGGGGTTCATTTGGCTTGTTATAGAACGTTTATTAACCATTTAGCATAAGAAAACAAGAAGACACGGTAAAAGTTAAATTATTTAACTTATAGTTACATCTAAATGATAAGGCTTAAATAGTATCTTAAATTTGTCTAAAACCTATTGGTTGATAGTATTTATACCCATAACAACATTAAATTATATATAAATCAATTTTGAGCTATTAGATACCAAATATGACTTTATTATAAAATAATATTTTAATTTTTTTCAAAGGTGCCCCTCTCCTCCCTTATAAAAAGGGCACCCCTTCCCTCTTCTCTTCACACCCTATTGAACCTTGATGATCGCCCAAACTCTAACAATTCCTTTCCTCAATCTCTATAGTTATATAATAGAGGTTCTGGTCTTTTAAAAAGGCCAACTCTAGTGCCCTAAGAAGGAGTTTAAAGGAGGTGCGTCGAAGAAGAGTTAATCTCTTCTACTGACTCTTTCAAGTTTATTCTTTCTTAAACTTCCTCTTCTTTAGTTGTTTCGTTATAAAGTAATAAAATCAGTATTAATTATATTCTGATATATTATTATAAATATGAAACAACCCAATTTCTCTTTCTGTCCATCCTACGGATAATGAAATCACGACGCGTGCCTACGTACGAAATACAATCTCCACGCTGTGATGTAATCAGTTTTTCCACCACCACCTTACATGGATGGGTATAATGGTGTAAATAATAACTATATATGATTATTATATCATCATACTGAATATAAGATATTATATCATCCAATCCAATTTCGTTTAACAAATATGGGAATGATATCATCGCTCATGCGTACGTATGGATTATCTTCTCCACGACGCGATGAGATTCATTTTCCATGTTAACAATTAAAGAATGATTATAAATTATATAGAATAAGTACTCATGAAATATGTGACATAATTTCTATACTGGATTTATGTATAAATATATGTATGACATCTACTTTATTACATTTAATTCAATAAGGAAACGAAAAACAGAGTTCATGTGTACGTACGGCCTACGGTCTCAATGAACGGTGCATTTCTTTCCATTTATTGATCTATTATATTTATGTATATTATGAATATATATTATATATAAATCATGTTTTATATTCTGGAATTTAGTAATCATGATCTATGTAGTCATATTAAAGTTTACAATTCAAAACAAAGACGATAAATGACACGATTTTACCCAAAATGCTGCTTTAACATGGAATTTTAAAAATAATGGGTAATATAAGTCATAAGTGAATCATATATGATATCATAACATTGAATATTATTCTGTAATAAGTAAAAGATATTATTTAAATCATTATACTGGATTCTCAGACACATAAGGAAGAAATTGGATATAAGGGAAGGGATAACTTTTTCAATCTCATTTTTATCCGAGATTGTTTATTCGTTAGTATTTAATGGGGTTATCTTTATCATCCATGTACCTGTTTTATAAAGATGTTTTCATGTATGTTTAAAGTAATTTTTACCCATTTTTTACTTTTACCATGTGTTTTGGAAGGAAATATTTTTTTCTTTACCATAAGAGTAACTTTTTGACTTTTTCTAACAAAAGTATGAGGAGAATATTTTTTTAAACTTATACGCTATGAATGGATTATTACAGTTTTATAACGCCATATTTTCATTAAGGTTACTCTAAAATATTTCATGACTATTTTAAAAAAAATCCATTTCTTTTGAAATTATTTGGAATTTTGTGAAAAGAAAATGATTTTTAAGGCGAATGGATATTTTCCTCAAGAATTAATTTCAAGTTTTTTTTATCAAAACCGTTTCCCATCTAAGATGGTATTATTTTATATTTTTATGTTTCATGTATAATATCTCTATTATTTACATGGTTTTAGATTTATTATGATGAAATGATATCCATTTGTTGTATTTGGATTATGTTATGATGGGATGATGTTTATTAAACCGATTTTTATTCTTTGGGTTATGATGATTGATTTATGATTATGTTGTGGCACAAGTAAGAATGATTTAATAATTAGATGGTTGAGACCTATATATCCCTCTAATGCATTGGGTAATGATTTATATCTCATGATATATACATGGTTGGAATGGTAAGTTAATCCGGTTCAGTGATACATGACTAGAACGAGGAGTGAACTCGATTCAGAAAGGGACTTTGTCCACTAAGATGGTCTTAGTAGAAATGCCTTGGATACTATCGAAATCATATCATGTTCTTAATGGTTTTCAATAATTACATGTTTTCATACCATGCTATTTTATCATGATTGATGTTCAATTATGATATATTCCTTATGTACTTCCATGATTTATGTCTTTGATCAAGATTTTGATGTTTAGATTTTATGTTCATGTTTTTTCATTCAAATGTTTATGGATTGTTTTATGTTATCTATGTTTACCCTTACTAAGCATATGATCTCACCCTTTATATGTTTTATTTTCCCAGGGATATAAAGAAATGTTTTAGGTAAGAAAACAAAAGGGGAAGATCTTTATGGTAGATGTTGAAGATCTTTCACCATGATTAGAAGAATATGTTCCGAGTTTCCAAAGACACTAAACTATTACAGTCCTTTGGTGTCTATTTTTTTATGTATTAATTATTACAAAAACGTAATGTAATGTCCATATACGTCAAACTTTGGGTCTCTATAGTAAGATCACCCCCACTTTTGTATTCAAATTATAATCTATCATAACTAGTGGATTTTCAGTGAACTGGTGCTGAGGTAGCTAGGAGTTTACTATAGAATTTAGATTATACTAGGGGTTTGGTTTTTTTTGTTTTCTAGGATAGTTCCCCTTTGTCAGACCATTTTCGGTGTGACCAAGCACGTGTGAAAGAATTTATGTCATCGGGCGACTGATTACTTCAAGGTTAGTCAATATATATACTATTCTCTAGAATATAAGACCGAGTTTCTTGGTTCGACCATTCTCTTTAGCACTTAGTAGTATACAGGGAATGATTGTGATTCATGGTTGTTTTGTTACTCTTGCACGCTTATTTTTCCATTTCCAATGTTATGTTAATAGTTTTATTTCCCTCTTATATATTTTTATAATTTTGTAAGAGTATTATTTATTTATCAATGGATTAGGGAAATAATTTTGGAAATGCATTATAATTCCCTTCAAACCATTCTAAATAAAAAAACTTATTACTCCTAAAAAATTTCAATGTATTATTCTTGGGGTGGAATGTTGTTATAAATAAAAAATTTAAATATACCGTGATTGTTTATAGTAGAAAAAATGGGTAGAGAATTATAGTTTTATATATTATATTTCAAAAAAAATTTATGATTCTGTTATATAATGGAAGTGTATTAGGAATATATTGTTTGGCCATGCTTACTAAGTTTTAATACTGACACATATTTTTATTTCTCATTTTTTGATTTTTTTAGTAGGCTATTTATTGGTTTTGTTCACTGTGGGAGATTGATTGTTTTGGTTTCAGAGATTTATAGTTAGGGTTACTTAGATACATTATGGTCAATGAGATTTAGTTTGAGTTTTGTAATTTTTTGTGTTGTATTCTATGTTCTATGTATTAATGATTCTCAGTTTGGAATATAGTATTTATATTCGAATTCATTGTTTTCCCACTATTTTATTAACTGAATTGGTCAAAATTATTCCCAATGTATCACCTTTGATGCACAACACTAGTTAACTGCCAAAAAGGACCAAGAAAACATCTATCACCTTATATTTGTATGAATCAGGTGACCGTTATGTGGTCGACTTAGGTTGGTTTATGAAAAGAATAAACACAAACACATGTGGTTTTTTCATGGTTTACTTAATATTTTTTAATATAGCTAATCATTGGGATGTATTGTTTTTTATACCAGTATCAATATTCAATTTATTTAAAATGGATTATGGAATAGAGTAGGGATACTGACCAAGACGTCTATTTTAGGATGTTCAACATGATACAACATTTAAAATGAATTTTTATACTTCTTACTCATGTGACTTTGGAATTAGGAATATATATTCACAATTATTATTATACTCAATTATTATTCAAAAAACTAGTAAATATCCATGGAATTTTTTTTTGAATTCCTCAGTGATACACCCACTTCATTCATGAAAAAACCTTATTGGTTTCCATTATTTTTATTATCCTAACCGAAATTATTATGTGGTAACTTAAGCTACAAAATAGAAATCAGTTCCAATATATATTTTGGAGTATCACTACTAAGTTATACTATCGTTAAATATATTTTTATAATCAATGGAATGTCAATGATTTATAAGATTGATATATGTAAAATGAAAAATCATTCATCTTTTAAAAATGGAATCATTATAGTGCGGGATGATTACATAAATATATATACAACCAATTCAATATAATAATCTAAAATCATTATCACCTAGATTATAATAGAGTAGTTTCTCATATTTCCTTGTGTTTTTTTCACTTCATTAAAAAATATATTCTGATACACAATTCAAATGGAATGAGACCATCATAGTATCAAATAGTATAAAAGTTTAAAGATTAGTCTTGGGGGTAAATTTTTGTTTTTAAAATAAAAACAATTCATTAACATGTGTATATTTAATTATCATAAATAATCATCATCCAAAAAAAATTATAAATCAAATAGAAAGATCATCCTGATAAGTATGTATAAATAATTATAAAATATGTAAAACCATTCAATGGTGATTCAAAATGGATAATATATCCTATAGGAACAATTATGATATTATTTATAAGGTCCCAAAAAATAATAAAAAATTATCAAATATTGATCAATTGTTTAACCATTACTTTTACGTAATTATATAAACCATTAATTAGTTATTAATAGTTTTATCCAAAGTGTAATGGATTTTGTTATTTAAGTAAGGAAACATTCGATATTAGTATCAACAAAAAACAATTTACCAAGCTATGAGGACCCTCTATTAAGAATATTGTAAATTCCTATATCTTTATATCCCTATAATCCATTGATTAAACCCTATCAGCCAAAGAATTACTTAACAAAAATTTTATTAATGAATTTATGAATAATCTTATCATGGATGAAATAACAAAGGAACACTAAATAGGTTATAGTAATATTCTCTTTTTTTGTAATGATGAATAACATTCCTTACATCTACTCCTGATAGTAATTATTGAAAACAAAGCATCCTCCTTGATCACCACACCAATTTATATGCTAGGAATTAATGGTTATAATACACAATTCTGGAAGGTAGTTGAAATATCCTATGAAAAAAATTCTTGATAGTTTTTCATATTCATATAATTGTCATCATTTTATACACCACCATATTGTACCAAAATTTTATTGAGTGGAGTAAATTTTTTCATCTAGATATATTCTATATTTCCATATTTAATATTTAAGGTGAATTGTTTTAGGAAACATGTATTCTAAAATCCATAAAATATATTCAAGACATATTAATATTAGATCATCTATTTAGAATTAGTTTTATAATATCATCAAAACTCATTTAAATATTTATCAACAAAAAAAATTAATGGAATATCTGATCATTTGAATAAGTTTGTATGAATATGATAATTCATTCCATCTGATATATTGATAGTACTTGGTCCACAGTAAGAGATTTTTTGAAAAAATATTCAAATTTCTAGGAATGCATATAACATATTAAAAATATATATGTTTATAAATATTATTTTGAATTTCAAAATTAGGTTACAATATATTGAAATACATTTAACTCAATAATACAACTCTATGAAAATAAAAATCAAATCTTTTTTAAGGAAACCATTTAATGAAAAAAACAATCTCGCAAATTTACAAATATTTCCTATATACAATTCACTTTTCTACCCCATTATATTATAATTTATAACATCCCTGTATAAAAATATCCATTCTAATCTATACGAAATGTAATAGATCATTCCACTCCATATTTAGTTTTTACACAATGAGTTTTGGAACATATAATGTTTATATGAAATTTTTTTCAAATAAATTTCAACATGAAAAAATGTTCTAAAATAGATATATATTATAAAATATTGCAGTTATATACCAAATGAAATTTCAATCTTATGTCCTAATGAATTTTAAAGAAAATCCATTAAAATTATTATAATACCTTTCTATTAAAAAATATCATATTATTCCAAAAAATATATCTCAAGAGTTAAGAAAAAATGCCATCACATCTTCATGAGGTTATTGATGATAATACTCATCTTATTAAAAAACATTTAGTTTTATTTGACTTTTCAAATAATGATTTTTTATTAGAAACAAAATTTTCATGAACATTAAAATTTTATATAAATATTTCAAAAACAATTTATCTATTTTGAGATATTGTTATGTTCATCATTCATATTATGTTTACGGAATACTTTCAACTAATTTCTTCAATGATTCAATTTCATCATTTATAGATCAAGACTTTATAAAATTATAGTTATTAAACATACTAAACCCCATCAACATTGATCATCTTCCAAATATTCAGCTACAAAATCATCAATATTATTTGATAACCTCAAAAACTCATCATCATGATTATAAATACATAATTCCTTGTTTCAATGGATCATTATTAATATGAATAAACACAATTCAGAGTTCTTTCAGCCTTATATGATGAACTCATTAATCCTTGATCTTTATCAATTGAACCACCAATCTTTTTTTATCCATATCATATCCATTAATTGATTTAATGACATCATAAAATTTTATTCTATCAGTATGAACAATTTGTTTAACATCATTAAATTAAAATTCATAATTAATAACCAATTTTCCTGGATTTTATATTTTTTTTAATTTTCCGAAGTATCAAACATTATTTTCATATATTCTTAACATACCATAATTTCTAGTTAAATTACAATGATATTATAATAACGTTTAATAAAATTATTGCGATAGTTAAGTTTCATCTCCATCTACAAAACGTGTTGGATGATATAGATTTTTTATAAAATGATGAATATATTAGAAGTTGAAACCATGAAGGTCTAGCATATAAATACTTCATTGAAACATACTTACTACTTCCAAAAAAATACTCAACACTTCTCTTTCATCATCATCTCCAGCATATCCTTATACACTATTATATTTGTCATCATCACCATCCATTTAAAAAGAAAATCATTATTATCAGTACCATCACTATAATGAATTTTATCTCTATAATTATCATCAATTTAAATTCAAATGTTATTTATTGAAATATTTATTTAAAAAATAATCGTTTTCATAATATAAAAGGAAACTTATTATGATTATGAGAATTCACCATGCATTAATTTATCATTCAATTCATAATAATTTTATAATATAATTCTTCACCATTATATCAATGATAATTTATTAGTGACAGTTTAATGGATCATTACATCTATGATTACCCATTAGATAAACCATAGTTACTTCCTTTGGTTTATTTAGATCCAATGGTGGAACTGACAAAAGACTATTCTTATTGAATTTTTGAATGATGAAGTTTTAATAAATTATACATTGATCTTTTCTTTTCATAACATATATCAATTTTTTTAAAAATAATTTGTTTATATGAAAAATATCTAGTAATATTATCTTGTGTTTATTTTTTATATTTTATCTGTTTATAATGTCTTTCACTCTAATTTGGATAAGTATATTCCATTAATACAAAAGGATATTCATTTTTTAAATGAAAAATTTTTCATTAGGATTATGATCCTCATTCAGCAAAATCTGAAAATTGAAATCATTTTATTTCCTATCCATATGTTTTCTTTTGGAAATTTCATGTCACTTATCTACTAATTTCCTCTTATAAACTTTATCTATATTTTTTAATCCTTCATCCCCACATACAATTTTAGACATCTGAATTAACATTTTTTTTCAAAATTAAAAAAATATTACATTTTAAAAATCATGCTTTCAAAAATATAATATTTATTATCTCATAATGTTGTTAAAAATTGTTTATATTCATAAAAATCATTATTTCATTGTTATTTTTAGTATGATAAAAAAATATACAAAATAAATTCACATTAAAGATCCCAACACCATTTCATTATTCATATTCGTAACATTCATTATAAAACTAAATTACCTCATTTTGAAAAGGAAATTAATCACATATATGTATTAGTCAATCAATTTATCCCAATAATCATTTATAAGGATCATGAATATTTAAATTAAAATTTATATAATCTAACATTATCAATTGAGGTGAAATATATTCTAATTTTGTTCATTTTTTGGAATGAAATAAACATTAGTACTACTCTTCTAAAATTATCCAAACATGTTTGGAGAGATATATATAAGTAATTATAAATTAAAATCGCATTTAAGTTAATATATCTTACTAATTTTCATGATTTTCATATTTTACATACTACAAATAGATTAAATTTCATTAAATTTAATCAATATACATTCACAAAATTAGTAAATAAAAAAACATCTATACCAAGTCTAGTAGTGAATATCAAAAAATTCCTTCTCAATAGATCAAGACCCCCCATCCATGGAAAATTATTAATATGTGAATCACGTAATCAACAAATCAAACCATACCATTTTAATCATTATATCATTCACAGGAATGATAATAGAAATATCACATGAAGAGGATATGAGTTCCTAATGCATAATAGTTGAGAAAAAAATATCCAATGAAGGATAATTATTGAGGCTAGAGAATATAAAATATAGATGAATTTATGTATATTGGTTAGCCCCACCACTATATATATTGAATCTATAGAGCGGAAATTCATATTTCCAAGTTATTTTGATTGAAATCAAATAAATTTTTTTAATAAATAGCTCATTAGAATTTATAAATCTATAATTTTGAACTCTATGTTTTATTTGGTTAAATATATATGTTTTACATTTTAGTGTTTTTTTGAATAAAAATAAATGTGATTTTTTAGAAGAAATATGAACAACATAAAATTATACTATATAATGATGTAAAAATAGATGATTTAGAAATTTCCCTTTTGGAGATTAATTTATAAACATTCAACAAGATGTTTTATTTGGAAGATTATATTCATACAAATTGAAAAGTAGATTCTATTAAATTCAAAAAATCAAGGATTAAAAAAATCACATAAAAATTATAAACAAAATACTATAACAAAAATCATATAATGAAAATTTTGTAGTAAATTATATTTTAGAACAAATTAAATAATTTAATAAGTAAATTATAAAAAAAATACATAGAATATTATAATGATAAGTTTGAAATGAATTTTTTTTAAGAAACAATTATTTATATCATGATATTAATCAAAACTATTTAAAAAAATGAATTTTAGGTAATTTTTGTAATAACTCTTAGGTAATGAAAAATTTATAAAGAAAAATTTATAAGGAAAACATTTTTAAAAGAACATATTATAACTAATAATAATTTTAAAAAATTTATGAATAAATATTTTTGAATAAATTTATCCTTATTAAAATACCATCAATTAAATTTCCATACAATATTTTTCCTGAACATTTTTTACCAAATTTAATTTTCATGAAGGAAAACCATTGAAACCCAAAAAATCTTTAGTCCCAATATTTGATTAAGATCATTATATATGTATATAGAATAATGAAAATGAATATTTGAATGACTATTTATAATAATAATTCATAAATTTCATTTAATTTATTGATATCTATTGGAAGTAAGGGGTTTTGTAAAAAAATTGAAATTTGTTATTTAACTCTAAGGAATTATAATGTGATATCTCGATTTTGTGATTTATAACAAATTAAATGGTAGCTTATATCTATCTCATTTTTTCATTAGTTATGTGTCGGGTTTTTAATGGAATCACACTTCTGTTATCATACAAAAAAAGTATTTTTTTTGAAAATTCATTCACAAATTATCGAGTGTGTATTTTAAACAAAACATTTCTCTGCAACAACACCAAGCATCCAAATATTCCAAATCAAAAAAGGAATGTTATACAAAATATTTTTTAATACATGACCAGTAAACTAAATCCTTTAATATAAAATTCATTCATCCAAATACACATTTTCTATCCATTTTATATCCTAGTAATTAATCATGAAAAATACATTTATGTTCAAATTTATTTATTGAAGAATATTTTTTTTCAAGTGAACCAATGTTACAATAACTGAATATTATTTTTAACAGCCTTATTATTTGAAACATTATTATAATAATTATATATTAAAAATTATAATATATGGACAATGAAATCAAGATAACTGAATATATGATATTGTAAACCACCTAAAGTCCTCAAAAATATGTTTTATCAATGTTTTTACTACAGTTATTAAGATCAAAAGTATTTGAGGTTCTGATAGGAGTACATACACATTAAGTTTTTTCATATCAAAATATCATCAGAAGACAATTTATATACATATGTTGAGATGTAAAAGATATATCTAGTGTTTCAGAAATTAAAAAAAAGAAGGAATATAAGTTCACAAATCATGCTTATCTCAAATTCATTTTTTATTATATACACAAACATATTCACATGAGATTTTTTATTAGTTATAAATATTAATTCATTGAAATAAATTTAATCTATATTCATGATTTTATAAATATCTGAATAAAAACTTATTGGATATGAATCCCCCTTAAGAATAATTTTTTAACAAAAATATAGTTAGTATATCATACAAGGCTCTAGAGAGTTGTTTGTTGATATATAGTGTCTTAATATGTGGAAATAAATGATTAAACTATTTATTATTTCCATAACCATCGGTTTGTTCTCTATAAATGTTCACATAAACAAATTCATTATGAAAATAATAAATCACATCAATTTGATTTTTTTTGTAAATATATAAATTTTTTATATTCTAGATTTATATATATAGATTAACATCAAGTTAATTAAGAATAATATTTTTTGTTTCCATTAAATTTTAATTTATTATAAATCATCACAGTCAATATTGAATTAATTTAATATATGAACCCATTTTCTATTGTACATATTTTGAAAATAATTAGATTTCAATAATTACAGGTGAATCTATAGGATATTCATAAATGGAAAAAATTGATTATATAATATTTCATTGAGTTCAACATGAATTGTATTTATCCAATATTCATTACCAAAATACTAACTAAGAGTCTTATGAAAGATTTGATATAAAAAGATCATTTTTTAAATTATGTTCAAAATTAATTTTTATTTTTAACTCCATGATCAATATCACCATATATAATATCCCTTGGTTGATTACAAAATATTATATGATTCCATGGGTTTGTAAAAATATAAACTTTAATAACATGTTATATTAATTATGGAGGTAGAACATAAAAAAACATTATTTATTTTATATATCAAAACAAAAACATTATTTCATGGGTTGAAAATAGTTTTTAGAAATAACTTTTGAACTAGTGGATTCATTTTTTTAAACAAAAAGATCGATTTCATAAAATTTAATATGAGTAGTTTCCTTGCTAGTACATTTATTTTCATTCAGGATACTATTATCTATACTAGTTATAGAATTATATAAATACATTACTTCATCAAATATTTTAGAAATCATTTGTAACATATCACTTTCATCCATAATGAATTATTTTATCCCAAAACATTGATGTATGAATCTTTTTTATTTATTCCATTACAAAAATCATTAATTATTTTATTTATAAAAGGTCTTGTTAATAATTGATTTATTTTTATGTATGAATCTATTAACTAATTCTACCTAAGAAATTAATATAAATTTAGTGTTCAGTAATAATGGTTCTTGTAATATCCTAATGAATTAGTTTTCATATTTATACTACATAAATTTTACTAATTACTTCTTAGTTATCAAAATTTATTTATTATAAATTTATTGTAAATAAAAATTCAATTTCATAACAAAAAATTACTTTATTATGATCAATATAAATAATAACCAATGTTATCTTTGTCTTATTTTTAACGTGCATGAATAATTATTAAATTATAAAAATGATATATTTTTTTGTGAAAAGAGAACAATATATATTTTTTGAAACAAGCTTTTTGTTGTTGAAATGGAGTCTGGCATGTGTTTCTAGTCAATAAACATTGGGTTGGTAAAGGGGATTCAGGTCAAGAGATCTTAGATTATTTGCCGAAGCTTGTGTTTCAAGGGGCCTAATTTCAAAATGATTTCAAATTTTTGTGCCCCAAAATCAGGACTTTTTCATAATGAGGGATTTCTACATAGGAGTGGATGATAAGCATAGCATTAAGCATAGACGGTGGGTAGCATATGTGAAATGGTTTTTGGAATGAAAAACTTAACAAAGGGAGAATATTAGATCTCATAAGGATGAAGGTACACATACTGACTTTTCATTGGAAAAAATGATGCAGATATTGGCCCGTGGAAGTGTTTTTACACTAAAAAGTAATATTTTTGGTTCATGGACTGCATAAATAATAACATTTCATAGGATATTCTAGCATCCCAGTAATGTATGGGTCAAATCTATGATTTTTTTAATCTAAGTTTAGTAGATTTATGGTTCCTTTTTTTCTATATACGGAGCATTAATCTTTTTATTTTCATTAGATACTCTGATTAATAAATCTAGGTGGAATTTGAAGAAGTCAATAGTGGATAGCATGAATTCTACTCTATAAAAGAGATTCTGATTTGAAATGTGGAGGAATTCTATGTCGTTTGATGTGGTTATTGGGAACATATGTCCATATAAGAGAGGATGTACAAAGAGGAAGATCTTGAAATTAGTGAATTATATGTGGTTTAAAGAGGAATAATATTTTTTCTAAGGAAGACGGTACATGAAAGGCGAGGTGGTTTATGAGGAACTCATAATACGTGGTGTAGTGTGGTATATAGAGGAAGAAGTCCAGCTTTTTTAGAAACAATTCACAAATGAATAGTATGCCGAAAAGTAGATTATATTAATATGGGAAACAATTCTATAACAGATAGTCTATATATAGTTTAGGATGAATGATTTAATTATAACCTATTGAATAAACCTTCAAGTCGATAAACATAGTTTATATTCCCCAAACACAATTATCATGGGGGAGTCAACATAATTGATCTAAGGTATGTAGTGTATTATCCATAAAACCTTGTAAAGTAAGTATTCATAGAACATAGTGGTTGTGAAATAATTTTTTAATCCACAATTAGTGACGATTAATGAACTTTAGTACAATCAAAAACATGTATGTTTGTGTTCCATGGACTATCCCATAGTAGTAATCCAATTAATATTGATATCTGGTCCTTCTATGTATAGATGTTTAAATTAGTTCACATTACCAACAAATATGTTTAACATGTTCCTACCAATTTTGTAACATAATGTGTCACATTAAAAAAATCAGCAACCCGATTCACCCATATCTTCCCAGTGTTTTCTTGGGCCCATCAAATATATATTGTAATAATCAAGTAAAATATAAACATTGATTTTTTCCATTCATAATTCCAATTTTATAAGGAAATAATACATCCATTCTAATTAACTATATTAAAACAGAATTTGAATCATTAATAATATATTTAAAACATGTCCTAAGTTCAATTCGAGATTGAAAAGAAGCGTAATCATTTAATGAATTATACCTAATCTCTGAAATATATGTGTCTAGAAGAGACTAATATTTTTTAGATATATTTATAACAATATAATTTATTAAACATCTATTCCATATCCTATATTTGATCTCCCATTTAACTAAGGAATGTTAGACCCAGTCTCCTATATTCATCATGGTTTATTTTGTATACAATATAATGACTGTTGGAATAAAAATAATAATATATTACGAACTATGAACAACACATTTATCATTCCTAATGTTAAAAAGATATCATTCATCACGTAATTGAGATATCATAGTGAATTTATGCAGAAGTTCACCAAAAAATAAATCGTTTTCAATTAATATTGTTATAATATAAAAAATAATTTATAATAATTTCACATTAAGAATTTTCAACATTAGAGTCATTGAATCAATCCATTTTAATAATATATTTGATAAATTCCTTATTGACAAACACATTCATTGAACTAAAACATTCAATATTCCATATTTAATTACAATTAATACATTATAATTTTCATGAATGAATGAATATTAGTAATTTGGAACCCAAACCTAAATGGGTATCAATTCATTATATAGTAATATATTAGTAATACAAAAAAATTTAATTCTATTATGATAAAAAGTTGTCAATTTATTATAAATTATTCATTGTGATGTAATAGAGAGAGCAATCTATATAACTGAAAATTATTTTTCGTATTTCTTACACATTCTAATTTTGAAAAAATATGGTAGTTTTTTGATCAAAATAGATTTGATGAATTTTTATTTTATTATTAATAAACCTACTTCTATACACAATTATATGGGTTTTACATTTTCAATATATTTTTTCAAATAAAAATTTAATTGTCTTAAATTTTGGATGTAGGTATTTCACCCTTGATATAAAATAATTTTTTTTCCATAAATATTTTTTATCCTCATAAAATGAACTATAGGAATAATAATTTTATAACTATTTGTAAAAATTATTGTGTTCAAGATTATACATCTGTAATAATTATTAATTGAGAAATGTTTTACAGAATATAGAAGTAATCATATTTTAATGTGAATATTTTTCTATAGAAGATCAATGTTTTAAAAAAAAATTATTTGTCTCTATTATTTGTGAATATTTTGAAACATTATCAAAGTTATATAAATTATTATTATTTTCTGATGAAGTATATTCATTACCTAAAGACATAAGAATATTCAAAATTCAAATATTTTTATAATTAGCATTTAATATAATGAATGAAAATGTATCAGTTGCTATAGTAACCGTTAAACAATTTTTTCTCTTTGGAATTAGAGAAAGGAAACCATTATTTTTATTATTTTCAATTTTAGTATAAATTTTAAAACTATCACATTCATTTTAACTCTACGTATCATATTATTTTGGTATATTATTTCTATATTGAGTGTAAAATGTCGTAGAATTACTATTAGAATTTATATCCTATATATAAGTTTTAATATTCTTCAGATAATTTGATCTTATATGAACATTAATAATTCAATAAAGATATTTCATTAAAGAAGAGTATTTATATTAATTTTTTTCAATAAAATTATTCATATAACTAAATTGAATACCATTAATCCCAACCATATTATTCATTATATTATTAATAGTGGATAACTCTTTATCATCCAAATAAGGATAAATATTCTCTATTTCACTATGGATGCTCAAATTTATTTTAACACATAGGAATTATCTTAGTAGATCTATGTTTTATAGAAATAGTTTAATTAGAATAAAATGAATCACCATTTTTATAGTTATCCATCATATAATCACTTTTTATTATGAACACATACAACATAAGAGTACAAAATAAAATATTATAGTTTCAATATATTAATATACATTTCATAATATATATCTATTCTTTAAAAGAATAACTATCCAAGTATAATATCTATAATCATTTCAATAAATATCACATCTGCAAATTTCTTGACCCTAAAATATTGTAAAAATTTGACTATCATCATGAATATATAGTGCATCATTTCAATATATTCTCCATGTAGGAAATGAATATCTTGATATTCCACTCTTAACATAGATATTCATGTTACTGTTTACATAGATGTACCAAAATCAGTAATTTATAATTCCTCAAAATATTATTTTTATGTTCAAATAATGAAATCAGACTATAGATATTATTTATCAAGGTTGATAAAACAATATTCATTACATGATAACATATAAGATATTTACTATTTTATTTATTAAAAATCATATAATATTTATTTTAAAGAATCTAATAACATCAATTAAGGATTACAGAGTTAGTTAAAATAGTATTAATAAAAAAGGTATTCATAATTTCTCTCCAATATTCATAATGTATCCCATTAATAATCAATGGACTTATAAGATTCTGATTCTCCAGAGTTCCAACATTCAATTGAGCTATATTTCAATAAATATCCCTTCTAAAAATAAACACTAATTTAATATTTTTTATATTAAAATTCATAGACAATAAAATCATATTCACCAATCCCTATTAATTAATATGTCGAAATTATAGCTACATCATATAAGTTATAGTAGTCGAACATCATATAATTACATATGTAAGATATAAGTTTATAAAAATTACCAGAAGAGGGGGTGAATTGTAGTTTATAAATTAAAACAAAATAATTAGTTAGCCTCTCTATGTATAGTTGCAATAAATATCGTTCACGTAGACAGAATATTACAAATTATAAATAAATATAATATAAATATCATTTTTTTGAAATATATATAATAATTGAAATGTTTAAATACTATTTGATTGTGGAAAATATAACCTATATAAAAAAATTAAATTAATAAGTAATAATGTATTTATGATTTTTTTTATATATTTATAAAATATTGATCTAAAAATTAAACAATGGTGTTAAAGAAGTATATAACCCAAATAGTAGGAATCTGTTGTTTTAACCAATCTACAACTGTCTTTTATCCATATGAATGGATTCCACCAATACTAAGAATATAATAACTCTATTTCCTTATCCTAAATACCCATTGATCAACATGATTTGAGAACTATCTATCTTCATATCACTTAAATCCCTTGACCCAAAATGATTCAATTGAGAATTACCAAGAAAAGTTTATAAGGGAAATTAAAAATAATAATATAATGAATTTTTTTATGAAAAATTCTCTAAAAAGAATATAGTATAGACATGTTAATGTAAAAACATGTAGGAAACTATTTAATGAATCTATTGACTATATTTGAAAAAAATGATTCAACATCTTTAATAACTACTCTGATTTTTTGGGAAAGGTCCATAGTTCAAATTCCGTGTCTCCTAGGGTTAGTTAATACGAGATTTTGAAAAACACCTTCTTAATAGATTATCATTTTATTCTAATGCTTTTTGATATATAAACATTCATAGTGTAACAGGAATTTATAAAGTGGAATGAATTTTTTAAATTGAAAATAATTATATACATTTATTTTATATTTAATGAAATTTCCAATGGAGAATTTATATTGTTGAGCAGATAAATTTTTTAATAATTTATTAATATTAATTAATTAGTTATTAATAGTTTTATTATATATTCCACACACTTATAAATCTCTACCTAGAAGTATATTTAACGGTTTGTCTAAATATTGGAACATTTTCATCAGAAAAATGTAATTTATTATATCATATATATGGATATTCCTCTCTTAAGAAAACCCAATTTTATGAAAACTATTCATAAAAAATTGTAATGATAATCATCAGAAATATATATATTTTTTGTAAATGTATATTCATTTTAAATATACATTTAGATGTTTTGATAAATATTTTGAATCATCACCCAATAACATTTAGTTTCAATGGAACACAATATTATCACAGAATATGAAATTCATTTTAATCCATCATGATGAAACTCTTAAGGTTTACTCTTATACTCAAAATGATTATTCAATGAGGTAACACATTATTTTAATTAGTTAATCCTTTTCATAAAATAGAAAACTAATATTCAATAAGTATAATTAGTGTGTTATTGACTATACATTCCCTGATCAATTTCATGTAAGATTAAATCACTTATATGTCATAATAAATAAAGAATGTTTCAACATATTAATCCCCATTTACTCCATTTATTTATTATAAATATGAAAGTTCCATTCCAATGTACTTTCAGTCATATCCAATGAGTGCCCGACATATCAATGAGAGTTCTTTAAAATAATAAGACATAATCATTTGTATAATATTTTTATAAATTAAATAAAAAATAAATCATATCATGCATCCAATGTTAATGTTATTTGAAGAACAAAACATATGATAGAAAACTATGTGTGAGATTACTCTAATCATAGTTATATGATCAATGAAATACTGGACATGTCTCTATCAATTGAAAAATCAACACCTTTATTCAATTCCCTAAATTATTGTTATTCAGTCTTCCAATAGTATTATCAATTTACACCTATTTTTAATAGAAAACACAACAATTTTTACACATAGTATATACTTTAAACGTCATAGTCCAATAACTGAAGCTTACCCTTATTGAAAATGTGAAAATGAAAAAAATAGTGTACACCCTTATTGATTTATATATCATTATTTTTTCTCCCACTTCATTTACAAATGAAATTTATTTGAATTTTGAAAGTTACAATCAAAATCATTTTGGAGTATTTAATATAATGAACACCCTACTATAATATCAAGTGACAGAAGGAGTCATTTTACGGTATTTATCGATATATCCATTAAAATATCTTTGATAAATCATATTCAAATAAAATCTCAGCACATTGAATAGTACCATTGATGATGAATAAGATGATGTGTATATATTTTTATCATGAATGCTTCTGTAGACAAACTAAAAATTATAGAGTACATTTATTATCATATAAAATAATTTATTTGTATAAGGAATTTACCATAATGAATTCAATTTTTGACTTAATAAATATAAATTTCATTACATATTTTATCACTTAAATATTCTTATTCTTTATTATATAATGTTTTAATTTGTTTTTCTTCCATTAAATCCAAGAAAACACTCTTACCCAGACAATGAATCCATACCCACTAGTATTCATTCTATATAAAATGTATGGAACCCATTCTATATAATTATATTCATAATTTTCTCATGATTTATATATTCATACCACTTTCCTTAATTAATTTCCCATTTACTATAGAAAATGATTCATTTTTCATCTATAAGAAGTGTCCATTTCAATATTCCCTAAAATCATGCACAATGTAACTAAGAAAAAAATATTCCATCATTAAATTATATAAAAATAATTCAACAATAACCCTTAAATAATCCAATTTATAGGTGGTTATACCTTCATAATCATTTGAATATATCATAAAAATAGATATTGTACTAGAAATATATCTAGATTCCTCTATTCCATATTTCATTAACTACTCACAATAGTAAAATTATTTTGAGATAACGATAAATTTTTTTTTACCCAAAATGTACATAGAGGAATTTAATTTGACAAATCAGATAGTTCCAAAAGATAGTCTATAATTATGAAAAAAAATTATTAGAAGATTATAGTTTGTTTCTCATGAAAGTTATTTCATAGAAAAAAACTTAATAAGTTATTTTATATAATATGTCATGATTTGAATATACTTTTACTTTCATGATTTAAATATTCTTTAAAAATTTATATTTATTTGAATACTGTTATTAGGGTTCTCGAATGATCACATATAATTCATCGTTTTTATTTCACACGACATAATGTTCTATGTCAATGTCAATACCCTCTAGTTGATAAATATTAGCATCCTCTTAATTTTTCCAATTTAAGAATGGTGACTACATAGACATTTGGAAACAAATCCATCCCATTGAGCACAAAACTCATGATTTATTTCGATCATTTCTTTTCTTTTTTCATAGTAAAAATATTATCATAATAACTATAATCAATTTGATAATAAAATTTTAAAAGAAGAGTATATTTATTCCATACTAATTCGTAAATCTCATTGGGCTTATTCTGAAACAATCATTTTGACATTTTGAAATTTTTTTGTTCATGGAATGATTTAAATTCTGTTATGAAATTTTTATGAGATTGGTAATTATATCCATCCAAAAATATAACCTAGTATTTATAATATAAATCTCTAAAACACTCATTGGATGAATATGTGTAATAAATATAGAATGATTTAAAATAATCAATCTTATTTGGGTTTTTAAATACCTCTCTCTCTATGTATATTTTTAGGGTAAAATTATTTTTATGTGTTTTGCATAAAGAAATTACATACTATAAACATCACATAATGATATAATTATTATAATACCCATAATTGTTTTTGAAATACACTCGATCAAAAAGAATTATCTTATTCTAATTACTGATTTTATCTTCTCCAATTATATTATATCAAACAATGAGTACAATGAATAATTTTATGATTCCAGACAAAATTATGTCTATATCAACAGAAAAAATACATAAGCAGACTATTACACTAGATGTATACAAAATAAATATAAACTATTTTCACCTATAAATAAAATTTTATAGATTTTTCTTCTATTCATGATATAGCATGGGATTTTGAGAAAATTAAATTCATCAGACTTGAATTATTCCAAAACCATAACAAAAATGGTTTATTAATCAATTTGGATATGAGTAAGAAAATATTTAAAATATAAATAGTCATATCTATGTATTTGTATGAGAAAATTTTTAATCATTCGTACTCTAAAAAAATGTTCATCCCACATAGAAATAAAAATGTTTCATCAAATCAAAACCACATTTCTTCCATGGTGTATGTGGACGGATATATTGAACCATTATAAAATTATACTTTAGATAGGAATCAAACACTTCATTTTATTATTTTGATAAATTAATGGATTCTAATATTTTGATGGAATATTGATTGTTTTTCATAGAAATCATCATAAAGTGTTTAAATTTAACTTGTTCATGTGAATGACATGATATAATATTTACAAAAGTCAAATGAGTAAAAAAAATGAAAATAATAATGAAATACTTATATATATTAGTTGAGTTTAATATAATTTTATTTCATACATATATGTGTACTAATTTAAACAGTTTCTTATTTCATTTATTTAAAAAAACATGAAACTCTTGTTTAATTCCTAAAAGACGAATCAGACCAACAGTCCTAGGTTTGGTGGTAAAAACATGTACATTACAGACTTACATTGATACAAAGTGAGTTGAATAAAAAATAAACATTTTTATATTTTCCATAAATGTAACATTATATATTATAATAATCCCACAATACATATAATTTTCTAACACTAGAGTAAAATAAATTGTTTCATGAGTAGGTATTCAACATGGACATAATGCATACCTCCCCTTATGATACATTATTGATACTTGAAATGAGTGTCTAATAGTGGTAATTTGGGAATACAATTAAATAATGAGTAGTGTAGCACATAATTATAATGGATAATCAATAGTTCAAGAAAAAAATAAGCAAAAAAAATCGAACACGAAGTAACTGATAAAAAACAAATTAATAAATATCCATTAATTAACAAACATTAATGTAGAAGAAGAAACATTAAAAAGGAAAAAAAATTATACCGATCTAGAATGACATGAAAAAATTTCTAATAAACAGAATTTAATTCTTTTGGGCCAACCAGAGTATATGTTCAACAACTAATGAAAATTAATAATGTCTAATCCTTATACAAAATAGTCCAAAATATTGATGGAACATAGTGAAACTCCTAACTTATATCGAAAATATTTCTTGACTACCTAAACTGTGAAATGAATATGCTGATATATAAGCACTGTAGGACACCACCGATGATGTCTGATTAATAATCATTCTATTAATATAATGTGAAACATTATGTCATAATAATAATAATGGGTAAAAAAGTAATTTTAAAAATCATAAACTATGTTGTGATCTTGATCCCCATGTAATCTAAGACTACCATACATGATTTGGACTAAAATGGAATATCTCTTAACATTACATGATATATATACATATATTCATATATGTAGATAGATAGATATATATGTATACAAATATATACGTGCACATACAAGGATTTTAGGTTCACATTTACGTAATCCTTATATAATAATAATATAAGTTTCTCTATTTAATTACATGTACAAGAATATCAATAATTATAGTGTATATGGATAACTGTGATGATCTATACAATTCAATGATGTAAAACAACATATCCAACAAAAATTCATGGGTTTGAGGCATATTATACATAAACCCAAAATGATATGAAGCATCATGTGAAACACCAAATAGTTGGGGTGTGTGAAACATCATTTCCAATAACCCTAAAAAAATTCTCTTAATAATAATCATGTACATAGTGATACCTCTTTCCCAAGAATCTCTTCAGCAAGTAAGTCCCTACCATATATGCCTTAAGAAAAAGTGAATCACTTATTACTCATGATCCTTTCTAATGTAATCCTACTACATAACCCATGGTTTCTTAACAGATATATATAAATTTGTGGAAATTGATATTCATTAAATAACAGTGGTCATGGGACATTTTTCATACCATAAACTAAGTCATCATGATTCATTTTGATAATAAGTCCATTTTAAAGGATATAAATGAACCATATTCAAAAGAATACCACAATAGTTTTCTTATATTAATAAATTTCAATCCCTTATAATTATAAAACCCATAAAATAAAATCATATAGTAGGTCACTATAAAAATCATTTAATAGTAACCAAAATTATAAATATTGTTCCACTTACATGTTGGGAGTTACAATTCATGGTATACATATACATAATAATTCCCCAAGTTTATCTTATTAATTGCACATGAATTATATCAACCATGAATATTTTTAATTTATTACATTAGTATGGAAATTATGCCTCCCACAACCATGTGGAAGGTTTTGTACACAAAAGGTGTTATTAAGAAAAATATGAAACATGATTAATATAACTATATTAAAATAACTAACTTAGTATTTTGGTTAGGAATGAGGAATTTGGGATACAACCATTTATAACGGTGTTAAATAATGTTTAATGAGGTCATTACATTTTGATAAATTTATTTAATATTTTATGAGAATATATTGGACGTCTGATTTGCCTCAAAAAATTAATAATTTAAATATGAAGTAACCATTAATTGATATAAACCACTTAACTCATGATTATTAATCATTAAAAATCCATTATTGGGAATTTATTTGAAAATAAATGAGAGTGATATTAAAAAATATAGTAAGTCCATTAGAATTGGGAATATGATTGTTCATTGGAAAGGAATTCGATATGACATGCTTCATAATGGAACAAATGAATAGGAATGATAAAATTATCATGTGCTAACAAACATGATGAATGATGTACAATTCTAATACTAGATTTTGGGTAATCATGTAACACTACTAGGAGGCCATGGTAGGACCTCAAGAGAGAAGGTTGATGTTTGTAGATGGGAGAATAAATGACTAAGGTGTTCTCTAACAAAAAAAGAGGGAAACATTAGTGATTGATCCCGAGAATCGTTGATCCAGTGTCTTCCATCTAATAAATTGGAATGATTATAGAGATGAAATCCTCAAGGAGATAAATAATTTAAGAGTTTTTAAATCTAGATAAATATATGAGACTATTATTAAAAAATAATACACTAAATACAAAAAAAATTATTCATTATAATTAAATAACTTTACAAATTAATTTATTCAATCAAGTATATCCCTGCATGTCTTTCACAATACCCATCTTGGATTCTTTGGTAAATGAAACATTAAAAGGGTGAGCTCAATTTCAAAGTATGGGTAATGTGTAGAGTAATAAATAATGATCCAATGAGAATAATAATCTTGGGATGGTAAATAACTAAACTCACATACCCTATAATCATCAAATTAATAAGTAAATTCATAGAAAATATGGAAAGCTAATAAAAGGTAAAAAACACATAAAAAATAATAGATTATGAGAAGTCATTGTGAAATTGTAAGAAACTGATACATGTGAAATTTAATCAACAAACTAAAAATGAAATTTACTAATATATATGTCCATTAAAAATATCATGGATGAATAATAACTAAAGATATATGAATTATATTATTAATTTTTGGATTCCTTATTTCCGTGGTAAATTATACCATTACCATTAAAACCTTTCACATGAATTTGTAAAATATATTAGGTAAAACCCCTTCTATGAAAGCCAGATAAATGAATCTTAACAGGAGACTACTTATCTAGTTATGGGTGATCTATAACCGATCCCCACCCATGTTATAATAGGCTTAAAAATACCTCATATATTGAATAAGCAATTTAACAATGTGCCTTATCTGAAATTCTCATAGAGTAAGAAATATAGTTTTGTCATCATTTACCCAAATAATTAAATTACATTCAATGTGAACACCATATAAAAAATGATGTACAGTTTATGAAAAAAACATATCCATTATCTCTGATATGGATCATTATAGAAAAATAAATGTAAAATGATCATATGAAATTGAATTTTTCTTGTAGAGTAAAAAGGAATCAGATAATTTAATTTGAATACTATCATTGTCTAAATTGATAAAAACCCTACAGAGTATGTGTAAGGATGATATAAACACAATATATCCCAATTCCATAAAAAATATAGTTTTTATATCATTCATGTAAAAAATAATAATAGCAAAAATAATCTAGAGTAAAATAACCTACTTGATTCCAAAAAAATTCAAAAACATTTGATTTTTATAATTAATTTCAAAAAACATTAAAATCATACATAAAAATTTAATGGTAAGCTTCCAACAAATGGCGATTGATAAATTTAAACATTACGAATGAGGATAAAAGAAACATTTCTTTTCTGAGGAAAAATGTGTTAGAAATAACACTTTTGGAAATAGGACATTTTTATTCATTTAAAAACATTTGTAAAATATAAGAAAGGGTAAAATTTTAATTACCCAAGAATTTTAAAAGCAACATTAAAAAACAGTTTGGAAATATTTTGTGCACAAAAATGATTGAAAATAGTAAAAATATTTGAAAATTGTAATTAATAACTAGATGATAAAAAATAAATTTTTTTAAAAAAATATTCATTTAATTTCAAAAACCGGAAATAGAATTGAATGTCTATTATTATTATTATTACTGTATAAAACACTCATTGAAAATTATATGGTGTATCATTCACCTTTAAAACAATTCAAATAATAATCAACATGATGGAAAAAAATCATATGAACGTTATAAGAACATTAGAGTAAATATATTGATGGTATATCATGTAAAATATTAATACATACTCCATTAAATGAAACTAGCATTATAACAAAAATAAGTCTCAATGGAATGTAAATTGAAACAAAATACATTAAATTAAATTTTCTTTCGGATGAACCATGATTAACATCCTGTATAATAAAAATATGTTAAATATTTACATGATTTAATTTTGTTTTTGACATTTTTCATCAATTTTATTTTATTTATTACCATGTTTTATAAAGTTACTTAATATAGATATGATTACATTAGTTTATTTGACAAAATTTTCCTTATATATCAAAATAACTTTTGTAGGTCAACTATGCTCAATGGATTCATTATATTACATCTACAGAATAAAAATAATTACATATTTTTTACATTTATACATCAATTTTATTTTTAAAACCAATCATCAATATGGTTATTAAAAATGAACCAATATTACAATCTTGGAGACGTAGGTCATACGTATGCATGAGTAACGTTCCCATTTTTTGATGAATGATATAGAAAAGGTAAGTAACAAAATATCATTATAGAATAAAAATTTCTTTAGAATTCCCTTATTATTTATTCATATATACTAATATATATAACTAAAATTATGTAAACATAATCACTTCAGGTCTAATATGTGGTAGTCCACACGTTCAGGAATGACGTTATCAGTTTTTAAATATTCATGAAAAAGTAATATAAAATGATATATATATATATATATATATTATATTTACATAAATTTAATTATAATATTAATAAAATAAAAGGTTATTTTATGTCACATATATTTAATTTAAACCATAATTTATATAATTTATTTATAGTGTGAACAAATCCCATAACATTGAGGGGTCGATAGCCCACATTTCCACAAACAATGTTATCATATTTACTCAAAATTTAACATATATGATATCTGGTTATAATTGAATTAGAGAAGATTAATAACATAATTAATATAATATAAAATATATATATACTGATTTTCCATCAATATGTCTTCAATGATAGGTGGTAAAAAATTAAACAATGATCATTTCATTATGATGCTTGGTGGACCTACATAGAAATAGAATGTTCATCGCGACTTAGATGTATATTGCTCAAATTATAGGTTGAAAAAATAAGAATAAAAAACTAATATTATATTTTCGATACTTTTTTTATACATTAATTAAATAAAAATATTTTAGGGGTGTGTAGGAAAATGTAAGAAAAGCGATTCTTGGAAAATGTTACTTTAAAAATTAGGATACATCATTTGGATTAGAATATAAGTCTTCCTTTGAAGACTATCTAAAGAAAGAGAGGGATCAATTTAGATTATATGTATGTTAGGAGGATATATTGTAACATCAGGGATGAATCTTATGATTTTTTACGGTGTGATTATTGGGTCTATGAGATGAACTTTTATAGTGAAGGTGGAGTGACATTATTGTAATATTTTCACAATGGAATATCTGTCATGTTATTAAAATTTAATGTGGCATGATTAATTTTGAAATTTTTTTATATGCTAGGATAATGTTGAAATATTACCATAAAATGAATTTTGGAAAAACATATATGGCATTTTTTACCTTATGATTATTGTTTACTCCATTATTATACATAATTTACCTTTTTCATTTTAATTTATTATAATTACATTCACTAATATTTTTGTAAGGAAACTATGTTTAACATATTAGAAATAATAAATTACTATTATTCCAAATATGGAATCTATTATTCCTAATTAAAATTATTGAACAGTTATAAATTAATTTAAATCTGATCTTGCATATATGATGATATTGTATATTTTTTAATTAAAAAGGTTTGAATGATTGCTCTATTTTTGTAGTAAATTTCAAATTTACATTGACTAAAATAGAATAAAATTGATTAATTAAAAAAAATACATTTAAAATAAATATTAAATTAAATTTATAATATAATTTCTCCTTATAAATAAATCATATGAAAAAGTTGTTTTGAAATAAATTTCAGTATTTTTTACTATTCATTAAAAAATTTATATTCATTGAAAAATAAAAAAATAAAACTAATCAAATTAATGCATTTATATTATATATATGTTGTTTATTTTTACATATTAAATAAATTAAAATGATAAAATATATATTTAAAATTGTATCTTTATTAAATGGTGGTCAAATTGCTTTTATAAAAATAAGTGTTTATATGTGTAAAATTGGGATTCATCTAGTCTTATGCATATAAAAACTAATGGATAATGATGAACCTAAGGAATTTGGAGAGAGGGCTCTCTTGAAGATTGGGTGATGCTCAAACCCTAGCTACAATGGAGGCATTGGTGGCCCCTCCTCCCTCGGGGGAGGGGCCTCAACATCTCGGCGCTGGGACTCCGGGTTGTGGGTATGCTGATCGTCACTCTCGATTATCATCAGAGGTGGGTCTTCCTTTTCTCCCCAACATCAGGGTTGCTCCAAAGGTTTCTGGCCTCTGTAACGGCCATCCTATGGTTTCGGTCTCTGTTCAAGAGTTCACAGAAGCATCATCACTTCTCTTAACGGCCCTGATTGCAAAGTTTGTGCGGTGATGGCCTTCGGTGGCGGTATTTTACAATTTTGAGATTGGGAAATGGGGTCTAAATAATCGAGTAGTTGTCGGCCTCTTGGGACAGTGAAACTTCCATCTTTATTTTTCTAATGAAGATGAACTAGCTGGGGATTGGTCAAATTTTAGAAGATCCGTTCAATGTTCTCATTTTCACCTTCTTCATTGGTGTTTTGATTTTTACATGAATCATGATTCTTCTACCTCAGGGATTTGGATTCAGCTCCCTGGTTTGCCTTTACCTTTCCAAAATCCGATGTTGTGACGCTCAATTGGGAATTCAATTGGTCATTTAATGTGTCTTGATCAGTGAATGACTACCCTGAAGAATCCAAGTGTCACAAGGTTTTGTGTTGAAATGGAAGTATCATGGCCTCCTCCTGAGATAGCGTGGAATGTCATTGAGGGGGAATACATGAATGCTCAACCCATCTACTATGAATATTGGATCAACTTCTGCTCCTTCTGTTGCAAACATGGGCATGATTTTTCTATTTTTCGTAAGAAATAAATGCATTACTGTCTTGTTGAACCTAGAGATTCAAATGCTTTGCATGTGGACCCGGTTATGTTTGGTGGGGGTAAGAAATGCTCATGTAGTGAATAAGAAGGTCGATAGGGAGGGATCTTTATCAGTGGTGCATGTTTCTCCTAATTCTCTAGGTGAGGCTGATCAGCTTTATCAAGGGTAGAAGTCTCCAGGTCATGTCAATGAAGGGATGAAACAGGCTGACCATCCATTTATAATTATCCCTTCTAGACTGGGTAATAGAGATTCATTGGGAGCTATGAAGAACGCTTCTCCAGAGAAGTCAGGGCCTTCTATTGCAGCAATTTTTGATCGGTTAAGAAATGATCTGGGTCTTAACTCTTTGTCTGGTGAACCAGGGTCAATAGTGCAGTTGTATGATGGTGTTGCAGTGTAGAGTAATCACTCTTTTGATGCTGGTGACGCGTGTAAACCACTTAAATTCATGGTCCGCAGACTTGGCATATCAGGAGGTTTAGAGGCTGCTGATTCATTTATTGTAAATTCTGGATCAGATTGTTTCTCTTGGAATCAATTTGTAGTGCTGGAAGGAGTGGAATAACTTCAAACTAGTGCAGGAGATACAGAAGTTGATTGGTCTATCCCACTGCAGACAGATTATGGGCCGAGCAGGATGGTTGGAAATTTGATGGAGGATGAGCCCACTGACAAGGAATCCGATCAACTGATGCTTGTGGAGGTTTCAGTGGATGAGGAAGTAAAATCGGAAGGGAGAAAAATGAAAAATCAGTTTCTGACCCCCATTTACATCAATAGGAAATCTTTGATGGCTGTAACATTAAAAGATGGAGGAAATGACCCCTCTAAGGGGACGATGGAAACTCCTAGAAATTGGGGAAATGTTTCCAGTGGAGGTAAATAAAATGATGTGGATGTCCGTCAAGTCTCTTATAGTGAAATTGTTCAAGGGAAAAATGGGAATGTAAGCATGGGGGAATTAACTGCTTCTACTAAGAAGAAGCCACTGAGATACTACTCCAACATGCCGAAGACAGTATCTACCAGGTCCTCTGCCAAAAAATAAAAAGGGAAAGAAATAAATGTAATGAAGGGGCTGAGTAAGTCGATGACCAGGAACTCTTTTTCTGAAAGATATTTACATCTCAAGGATCAATATCTCAATAAACTCATTCACTATACATCACATTCTGAGTGGGAATCGGTGGATCCAAACATCTCGAAGGATGGAGATGCGGGAGATTTTGAAATCTTTTTATTGGCAGTGTTGTTGGGGGTAATTTAACTTTCTCAGCTTTGTACTTTGTACTGCATCTTTTTCCTTAATAAATTTTTACGGGACTGGGCATTCAGCCTTGGCCTGCACCTTTTAGTTAAACTAATGGATAAATATCGTACATATAAAATTGAATATAATATATATATATATATATATTTATTTCAGTAAAATCATTTAAAAATCAAAATTATTTATTTTTATTATGATAAAACACTATTGGTAACATAAAAATATTTTCATTTTCCACCTTATTCTAATTTTAATTTCTAATTAATTTTTAAATAATGAATGAGACTAATATTTATAAAAATTATAAATTTTTATAATTTAGTTAATATTATTCATAACTATAAATATTACAAGTACGTTATATCATATTATATTAAATAATAATATAGTATTAATATATAGTTATTGGGAGAAACTCAGTCTCTCATATAACACTGTCTATCGAGGAAGGTCTCTCTTGGGTTTTATGCATTCTATTAAGGAAGGTCACTTTGATGTAAGATTATAGATAACATAGAGTCAAAAATATTATCAAATATAGAACATATTATATTTATTAATGGTTTTAATGTTTCAGGTTAATATATTACCTTTTTACACGTGGTGTTGAGTGTCATAAATTCTATTGAATACAATGTTTTACTTCTAAACTTGGTGGTGTTACATTCTCCCCACATTAACTAAATTGAAGCCTCTCAATTTTACCTTAATCTTGTTAATATAAATATTTATAATTCCTTCTTTTAAATCAAATATCATTAAAAGGGTTTATATAACATCCTCAAGAAAATATAAAAAGAGATGTATAATGGTCACATGTACTACCATGTAACTAGATCTCTAAGTATGAGAATGTCCCTGGAATGTCCAATTGCATATTATGGAGTAAAAGAATAAATATTTATATGTATTAATTGCGTTCATTGAAAAAAACTCATTGATCAATAGAAGGATGAGTTCCCTAAAACCATAAATGTTTGATGATTTAAGAGACCATGGGTTTAACACAAATTGTTTTATTAAGAAAAAATCTATTTTCGGAGTCATCGTACTGATGTTGGATAATTATTTTACAAACAAATAATATAATTAAATATTCTCACATGATTGGTTTCAATTTATTATGAAAAATACTATATTCATTGTGTTCTTCCATCAAATTCTAATTCATCCCATTACGTGAAAAAAAATAATTTCTAATAATTAATATTTATGCCTAACGAACTAAAAGAATTTTTTTAAGGATAATAATGCCTATAAAATAGTCACAATTGAAAAAAATATTCATTAACTATATTAAAAAACAAATATGGTTAATACATTAATATGGAATTCTCATAATGACACTACATATTCAACAAAAACATATATTCATCAAATTTATTGACTAAATATAGTGAAAAATTTATAAATAAATTGCATAGGCTAGTTCTTAGAGTGAAATTATTATTGTCCTTAAGTCATTGGTTCATGACCTACAACATTTCAAGATATGATTGTTTCTCACCCGACACATGGGTTCTCAATCTCTGAAACCATATTAATATAATTACAAAAATAATTATAATGGAAATCCTTGAAATTTATTAATTAAGTAGAATTTTTACTATGAATTTCAATACATCCTCATTAGATAATTAGATCATTAATTTATTTCCACATAGGTCCTTCCTTGGGATAGTGTTTTTCTATAGTATCATTTATAGTATTTCTAAATCATTAAACCTTGTATTCAATCTAAAACTCCTTAGGTTTAACCGAGGTTATTTCTTGTGAAAATTATTAAATGTATTTCGTTAGGAAAATATTAATTTTTATTATGGTATCCATCAAGTGTGTCAATCCAGGTGCACGGTAAGGACATTTTTCATGTACCTTGTGACCCAATGTCCGGTCCCTATGCACCTTATTAGAGTTATTACTCAGAAGTATATATTTTAATGAAAAACATCCCCTTATAGTCTCATTATGTGGATTTATTTCTAGAAAAAACCATATAATATCTACCATACCAAAATTATAGGATGTTATTCTATAATTATCCTCAAAAAAAAACATCGTGTTTATGTTTTATAACCATTGTTTTACTAAACCTAGTTTACAGGGATTCAACAAAAAAATTAAACAAATTGTAGCGACCTGATCCCAGAAGCATAAGTGTAGTTTAATCTATCAATTACATTACCAAGATTACATGGAAGAAGTAACTAAAGTAATAGAGAGTTTATTAGTCTTTGTAAATGATATACATATATAATACTATTATTACAAAAGATTACACAAATTACAGAATAATATTCATCTTAATTATAAATAAATAACTTCCAGAATAACTTTTTTCTATTTAGTATTACACTATAGAGATTTCATAACATACTTATTAGATTCCCATTTAATGTAATAATAATAACGGTATGATAAAATCGTTACTAAGGGTAGTATATATAGTAATAAATAACGATTCCATGAGAATAATAATCATGGAATGGTAAATAAGTGAACACCAATACCATGTAGTCAACAAAATAATATGGAAATTGATAAAAAATAGGGAATGGTTGTAATTGGAAGACAATTTCATTAAAATTAATAAATAAAATATATTCAAAGAGGATAGGTATGAAATTTTATGGCATTCCATTTAATCACTTTACTAAAAAAATAAATGCGTCCATATACACATGTCTATGAAAAATCTCACGAATGAATAATAACTGAAACTCTATGAATGTAATGATTAATTTTTAGATTCCTTGTTTCTAGGGTACATGGTGAATTTTCCATCAAGGCCTTTCACATGAAAGTTTAAAATATATCATGTATAACTTCTTATAAAGAAACTATCTAAATGAATCATCCCATGAGACTACCTGTTCATCGAGTGGAAATCTATAACTAGTCCTCACCCATGTTATAACATTTCAAAAAAATCCTTATATATCAAATAATATATTTAAAAATGTTCCATATTTAATATCAATCTGGACTAAGAGATAAAAATTCATGAATATTAGCCAAAATAATGAAATAGGATTGAAAATTATATTTCTAGGAATATCATATACAATATGACCCTCAAAAAATTCATCATTAATGAATTGGATACTTACAAAAAATTCAATTTAAAATAATCATATGAAATTGAATATTTCAAGGTGACTAAAATGGGTCAATAATGTTAATTTGAATGCTATCCTTTGACATGTCAATAAAAAACAATTAATATAAAGGATTAGGATTGTCTCAAAACAATATATCTATGATGGATTCAAAATATAGGTTTGTTTTTATTGATTAAATAGGTCAATATTTTCTCTAATATTATTAGAGGGAAATTTTTTTTTCAATACACATTTTAAAAATAAATTATCTTTTAATCCATTTAAAAAATTCATTAAAAATATTACTTTTATAATATTAAGGGGGGTATTATGAAAATTATTGTGGAAAATTCCCTTCATTTCGTAGGATGGAATAAAAACCAGTCCATTCACAACATATATTGGGTTAGAAAAATGTCTTATTTGGAATGAAATAATAACATTCCTTTGATCAAATTGGTAAAATAGAAAAAGAAAAGAAAATTCTTAGGTAAATAATTTGAAAAACATTTTTGAAAACATTTTAAAAATACATGATTTTATTGGAAAACAGGTTCTCTGACTAAAGAGGAAAAGGATTGGGGTTTTATGAAAATCAACTTTAAATCATTTTGATTTCCAAAGAGTGGAAAAATGGTATAGATAAATGAAAATGATCATAAAAAATCATGTACAATAAAGTCAATTTTTTATAAATGGCCATTTAATTTCATTAAATGTAAATATCATTGAATATTATTAGTATTATTTTTATGAAAATATTCATTAAATATTCCAAACTATCCCAGGCCTATTCAGAACATATTAATCACAATCCTCATGAAGGAATTAAATAAAATGAAATTTATAAGTTCATGAATGTTAGTAGATTCCTTATATATCATTAAATAGTTAATTCAATAAATAATTTAAATGAAACTGTGTTTAAAACAACAAATAAGCCTCAATGGAATGTAAACTGAGATAAAATCCATTATCTTGTGTTTCCTTTCACGTGAATATCCTTTAAAATCCAATTTAATAAACTTATGTTTATTATTAAACTGAATATTTTCCTATTTCATGATTCTCATTACTTATTACTATTGATTTAAATGTGGTATATAATTACTTAAAAAATTATTTTTATATCGTGTTTTTTACGAAATTCAGTTTATGTGTCAATATAATGTTGACAGGTCAACTATGTTCAAAGGGGACATGATACAACATAACCATAATAAAAATCATGTAAAATTTATTATATTTATAAATAAATTTACTTTTAAATTTAATAACTAATTTTTTTAAAGAAAAATGAAACATCGTTACAATTATAGAGGGAGAAGGTTGCACATACACATACATAACATTCCAGTTTTTTAATGATCATTTTAGAAAATTTTATCTAATACTGTGTCAATAATTAATGATCATTGAATCATAAATAAAATATTATATAGTCATATATGATTATATATTGAATTTTTTTATGTAAAATAAATCACATCAAGTCGAGGAGGCGGTAGTCCACCCATAAATGGATGATGTAATAATTTTTTGATTATTTTTGAAAAAGTAATAAAGGAAATGATATATATATATATATAATATCCAGAATGGTAATTGTTTCATTAATATAACATATACATTTTTTATTTCACTTTTATTTAATTAATATCATCTTTTATACAATCTATGTATAGTATGAATGAACCACATCGATTTGAGAGAACATTAGTCAACATTTCCAAAAACGATGATATAATTTAAAAAAATTTAATGTATGTAGATATATGATATAAAATAATTTCATAATATTAAATAAATCATAAATATCATACATAACATATATAAAAATATTTTACATTTTTATATTCACCATGAGAAGTTGTAAATTCAAAATTAAAATCATCGCTTCATGAAACAATAGGTCGTCATACATAGAAAAAATGGTTGTTACCGATTAGATTGAATGTCTATAAGTTTAGGTATAAAAATTAGGAAACAAATCCTAGTATATATTTCATACTTTTTCATTATTAAATAATGGAATAAGAATAGTTAACTGGGTGGGGATGTAAATGAAGAAAAATATATGATTGGAAAATATTACCTTAAAAAAAAGCTACCTCTCTTTGGTTTATATAGAAGATCATCCTTGGAAGGATTTACGACCAAAGAGAGGATTCATGGATTTATTGGAGGTTATAGTGAGGCTGTTTAGAAATAGTTTTGAAATACTATTTTGTTTCCGAGGGGTTTGGAATGGGGAGCAGTTGTGTCCTTTTATAGTGATGGGGGAGTGGCAGTCTTGTAATATTTCCACAAAATAATTCCTTGCCCATCTATTGACAGTTAATGTGACTATAATAATGGTAAAATTTTTATATATGTTCATATAAGGTTTCAATATAACCATATTCTTGATTTCAAAAATATGTGTTGGTTGTTTTTTTCTTCGTGATTAAGGTTTATTCCATATACTTAACTTTATCTTAATCATTGTAATTAATTTTAACCGCATTCACTAATATTTTTGGTCCAAAAAAAATTTCCCATACTATAAATTAATGAAATTTCATATTTAAAATATGGAATCCAATTTTAGAAATTCCAATAACCGAATTAGTATAAATTAATTCAAATTTTATATCTTATATGGGACGATAATGAAGGTTTTAAAAAAACACTTTAAAAATTTTCTTTACTTCTATAGTAAATTTCAAGGTTAAATTGTTTGAAATGACAAAAAATGGATTAATTAATAAAAATATGATCATATTTAACTTTAAAATAAATTTTAAATATAATTTATCCTTATAAATAAAATAGATGAAAAAAAATATTTCATATACAATTAATTATTGGTCACTTTTTATTAAAAGATGTTATTGGAATGAAAATTACAAATAATTCACCATAAAAAAATTATTATGTATATATATATATATTATTATTTTTATTCTAGAATATTAAATATATTAATGTTTCCAAATTCAAATTTAAAATGGGTTCTTCATTAAATGGTGTTAAAATTGACTTAATAAAAATATATGTTTTAATTTTTAAAATATTTCCTTTTCATATATATTTAAGAAACACCTAATGGATAAATATTATAAAATATTTCATTGAATATATAACATTTATTTTTCATTAAATTAATTAAATTATTTTAATCACTTCATTTTTTATGAAAAAACTTTTGTGGAATTATAAAAATAAGAATTTTTCATTTTGTATCAATTTAGTTTTTATTTATGTTTCTAATTAATGTGTAATAAATGAATTCATATTATATTTATATAGACAATAGTTTTGTTCATAATTTATTTAATAATATTCATAACCACAAAAATAAAATTGAGTTTATATCAAATTATATTAAATAATAATATTTTAATAATACAATCCAATTTGGTGAAAATCAGACATCCGTGTAATGCAGTATATCTAGGAATGTTTTTATTATGGGCTACACAATTGACCAAGTAAGGATTATATTTTTTGAAATGAATTCTTACTTAGTGTTTCATGTGTTACAAGCTATAAAATTTATTATGGGTTTTTATGATTGTAATATACTAGCTTAATATATTTCTATTTTTACACTTTGTGTTGTGTCTCTTAATTATTATTGATTAAAATGTTGTATATTAAAATATTAGGGTGTTATAGAGTTTTTTTCTTTAAATGATATTAAATAGTTTTTTGTTTTGGATAACCCAATTTACAAAACCATTTTCCATTTATGTGGTGCTACTATCTAAAGGGAGACCCCCTAACATGGTTAGTTGAATAATTAAAAAATCTATTCACAATTCATGAAATACAATGCATTTTTTTTAATAAAAAATTCATGGTCTTGTGGCATTAGTCCAACCATTTCAAAATATTTGTGCCACAATCAATGTTTATCATGTTTTGGGTCCATAATGAGCTCTAATCATGTGTCAACCATCATTCCCAATTTACCATTTAAACAACCTATCATTCAAATAAAAAATCATCCAAAATTATCCAAAAAATAAAGAATAATATTTATCCATGAATAATATCATAATCAAAAAAATTATTTATTATAGTGTTCTAATATATATTATAATGTTATTTTGAGGACAAGTCGTATCCAAACAATTTCATGTTTAATTTTTTTTTGGAATTTCCAACAAGTTTAAAACACAAGATCACACAATCTCCCCTAGAATTGAGAATATCATACATTCTAATACTTTTATCGTAATGAATAAATTATCTAAACTACTTTTATAATGAATGTTTTATCATCCAGTGAAATTATGTTTCTCATGCCCAACACAAATAGAAGTTCTACATTAAACACGTAGTATGTATGCTTCTAAAACATTTTCTAATTAACTAAACGACCAATTAAATAATAATATGGCTCAAAATAGTGATTTTATAACCAAATATAGTTCATCCAAGAGACAATTATAATAATAATTAATCATAATTTTATTGTTGAGAACAAAATAAATATGTAGATTAATTTGATTTATTCATAAAAACATCACTCATTTAGATGGGATTTGGAAAATATCACGAAACAATTATGAATAGGATGGTATATTTTTTTTGGATGAAAATGGGGTAAATTATATGATATAATAATAATAGATAATTTATCTTTAAATGGGTTGTTTGAGAATCCATTTACATGTGATGGGAGGGAATTTGTTGAAAAATAATGTCATAAAATTAAAAATAAATCAAATTTACTCGAAACGTTGATCAAATGTATAAACTAATTGAGGGTTAGATAAGGTATGTTTTAGAATTTCCATAATAATTAACATGTAGAGACTATTTAATAAATTCCTCTGTCGTTTACAACATATATTTACTCTATTTAAATTTTTGTGTTTTTACTATTGAAAATAATTTTTAGAAAACTAAATTATTATTATCCCACCCAGGTTTTTGAATTCATCTATGGTCCCAGTTCAGGTAAAATTTATAGTAAATTACATGGGAAATGGATGATATGGGAACGATTTCATAGAGTATTTATTTCATCCACTCTTGTCCAATATTTCATTATTTGTCCACCCATTGAGTTATGGAGAAAATGGTTGTTTTGGGTGAGAATTATTTAGGATCATGGTTAGCGTATGATTAGAAGTAACTATGCATCCTGAAACAAGTAATAGTGTGGAAGCTCCGGGGTGAGGTAGTAGATACCATACAAATACCGCATGGAGAGTCATACTGTGTGTGTCGGTTGTTCAGTCGATATGTTTCTCAACAATAGTAGTCACATGGCATCCACACGTATTGACTGGATGTGTGAACTAGCTGTGCGCCCTATCTATAATTTTTAAATAACAATAGCACTACCTAATGTTTAAACTATAACCCACCATTTTCCACTATTCTCCCTACTCCAAGTTGTGATCATCCCATGGGGGATTTCACCACCATTGAGCCCCTCCAAGAGGTTTATAGTGGGGTTTTTCTTACATTATCTCCACCCATTTCAAATGGATAGGGATTCTTTCTCATCCTTTATGATTTATATCCATTTTTCTTCTCTTACCTAGACCTAGTAGCCATGTTGGCCAATTTTCATGGTTAATGTTGCTCAATTGTTTGGGATTTTTTTTGGGGTCCTGTAGGTATTATCTATCCTCCCTTAGGTGCGGTTGAGTTGTGAATGGGGTTTTTCATCCAATTATGAAAGTTAATCATCGATTGAGGTTGGATCACATTGCACCTAAGCATTAACATTAATATTTAATTGATTTATTTATTATTCATATCTATTATTAATTAAATAGTAATGTTTCATGTTTTGAATGGTTGTGCAATATGAAATAAAATGTTTTACATAATCTTTTTATAAGGGTGAAATAAATATGGTGGGATTTATAAACCAAATGTTTGTTTAATTTCACGATTGTATTTTCTAAATACATTGATTTTTTAGTAGGAATAGTTTGGTTTTGTAAATGATAGTTTGTTATTCATTTGTTGGTTGGAGTTTTAAAAAATGGTTTTCTATGTTGGTTTGATTTTGGAAATGGGTTTTCAATGGTTGTTTATAAAGGTTTGATATGTGAAAATGACTTTGGGGCCATCTGGAACCTTCTATAAAATGGGTTCATTTGGAAAACCCCTTTTAGAGTGACATTTTCCTAGTTGGTTTATTAGGGGTTGGATGGGTACTCTATATGTAACCACTCTATTATTATATTTTTTAAAACAATGACTACTACTAGAGGTGGATGGTGTTGTTCCAGTTTCTATGATATGTATCGTGGTATATATTTATATGGATTATTTATTGGAATGTGTTGCACAACCCTTTTCGAACATATCATGGGAGCCTAACATAGCTATGAGGGTTTCGGAGAACGATATATACAATGTTAGTTCACGCACAAACCAATAGTCTTCATGAGGTTGATATTTCAGTCTATGTCTTTGATATTGGTCCCTTTTTCAATTCTGTGTTATGGTGGTTGGGGTTTGGGATTTTTTATTTCATTGTGTGTGGGATGCTACTGAGGATGGGGTCATAAGTATTAATATGTTTTGTTTCTCCTATAGGTTCCTAGGTTTTCCTGTGTATTGGTGAAACTATTATCGTTAGATATATTTCATTAGTTTCTTGGAATCATGATCCATATTCTAGGTTGAGGTGTTATCATGGAAAATATTGAACATGTGGTTTTGTTAAAAAAGTATTAAAGAAGAAGTTTTGAATGAAAAATTATTACTCATCATTTCTCATGCATTATAAAAAATGACCATTTCTTACTTGGTCTCCATTTTTCCATATTAAATTTAGCCTAGTTATGAAAAATTTGGGAAATTTATTGAGATGTGATTTAATCCCATTAAATTGTAATGAATAGGAAAACCTATCGTTATAAATTGTCTTTGCAATATATTAATCAATGTTTATTTATTTAAAGGATGTTCATTGTGTATAGAATTATTTAGGTATGGATATTTAGTTTTTATAATCACCCCAATAATGTATTCATTTTTTATGTTTCTACTATAGTATCCATCTTGTGGTTTGATCACATTTGGTGATAGCTAGTTTTGGATTGGAGAGTGACCATTGGGGTAACATGGAAATGTCTTGGGTGTCCCATTCAGTTTTGTTTCCTTGATTATTTTTCTGTTTAGTTTGTTGTATCTTTTATTTTAATGAATTTGATTCTATGTTTGAAAACGCATATTTAGATTGGTTATTTATTTTATTTACATATATTCCTCTGATTATATTTTTTGATAATACATTCCCATTTCCCCTATAATGACCTAGGTAGTTTTCGCAAGTCTGAGAGGATCGAGAACACATATAGGGCCTTTCAATGGATCAAATCCACTTATAGTTCAGGGATAACCCTAGATGGTTCGTGAAAAAAGGTATCAAAAAAGGTTATATATTTTCAAAACCTTTCTTTTTTGAGTGTCAATTATAATTTTCGGATTTCATGGTAGAAAAAGTAGGAATGTCAACCTCAATGCATAGAAAAGGGAAGGACTTCATGAACCCTCCCTCGTTTTGAACCTAAGCTTAGCATTGGATGCCTGTGAATGTCGGTTTCTATTGGTTATTATGAATTTTATGTTGTTTGGATATGAAAATGGAATTTCGAACCTGTCCTCCATGATATCGTATGGCATAGAAATATATGTGGGGACATGGAATTATGATATAATACTCCCCATTATAGTGGTGTGATTGTAATTTGGCCTCCAACCATATGGCCAAGTTACACATCGATGATACCTTCCCTTTGTGAATTATCTGTATTTTCCTAAATTCTAGATATTATTGTAAAAATATTTTTTTTGAATTGTGTGATCATAAATTAAAAATTGACCTGCAATTTTTTTCTCTAGTAGAAAATTTATTTTCATAACATGTTTTATGTAGGTGTATGGAAATTGTGTTTTTAGGAAATGAGTTTATGTAATAAAAATAAAATGGTTTAATGACATTGATTAAATAGACAATTGTTTTTTGAAATTTTGAATATTTTTAAATGGAAATTGTTGAGAATTGGATATGTGATTTGAAATAACGGTTTGGAGTCATGAAATTGTTTATCTTCTTTTTTTATTGAATTTTTTTAAAAATTTTCTAAATTTATAAATTTAATAACTTTTTTTGAAGGGATGGTTTTGGTTTAGAAATTGTTTTAAAATAGAATTGTTGATTTTATTATTTTGAATGGTTTTGATTGATTTGAATTTGGTTTTGAATTTTTGTGGTTAGCTATTTTTGAAATAAGGGACGATGAATTTTTAAATAGTGATGTGGGTTTAATTATTTATTTTTAAATATATTTTTTTTATTAAACCTTTGGTGCATGTTGACCACATGCATGGGGATGTGTGAAAAAATGACTGGGTTTTTGGAATGGCACAAAGATGTGTATGTGTGGGACTCTATGGAATTCTATCAATGAGTGTATAAACAAATAATCCTATTTTAATTCTAATGGTGATTTTTTAATGATATTGTCTGGTATGTCTTCCTATGTTTTGGTAATATCAGTTGCGAGGCATTTGAGCATGTTGATACTTTCTAGTCCATTATTGTTTCTCGTTTGTATTCTTGTCGGTGGGTTTTTTGTAAATTGTTTCAGGAAACCGTGGTGGGGGTTTCAGTTGTATTTTAGTGTTATTTTATAATATATTTGTGGCCAATAGGCTGGTTCGTTAAGGTTTTTGGTTTTCACTTGTTGACTTGAGTCCACCCCCATAAAGAATAAATGTATGTTCAAAATTTGGTCGTGGGTGACGTCCCTAGTGGTAAAACCCCTAGTTTATCGATGAAAAGATTTATATCATAGAATTTGGAACTCAAATATACCTATTTCCTTTTTTCGGTGGTACTTATTCTCTCATAGTGGGAGGGAAGATACAAGATAAGCCAAAAAATGATTTAGTTTCTCATTTTTCCTAAGCCATTGACGGTCATAATTAGAAAATATTTTGTCTAAAGAAACAATATGGATGTAGTGAAAGGAATGTTTCTAAAAAAAATTAGGGAAATACGGTTTAAAGTTGTGTGTCTTAACCACTGTACTAGAAAGGATCTTTGGATCATTCATCAGTATCTCATAGCTAGTGACATTCTAGGACACGAGTGTGTTGAGTTTTGGTCATAAGGGGATGCAATATCCATTTTGAAATATTGTTCTAGATGGGATGAAAGTTAAGATCCCTCTCCCTGTAATATTTACCTCTATTATAGGGGTCATGTTTAGTGGAATATATCAGTGTTGTGTTCATTATAAAATGAGAAGGTTGATGTTGTGGAACATTTTGTTACTCATGTTTGGAAGAAATCTTATATTTCCATCTGGAATTCAGATCGTCTCTATTTCAGATGAATGTTGTTGTCCTTTTGTCCTTTCTATTAGAATTCACTATTCAAGGTGGAAATGGTGATGCATGTGTATCTATTATGTCTATATGATGGTAAAGATCTGTGTTGAGGAATAATAATTCTTGAGGGGTGTTGGGTTCTATTGGATTGTCCCATAACTTTTGGTGGTTTCCTATGACACAAGAAGGAATATTTTTATTCGGGGGTTTCTAAAGCTTTACTGTGAAGCATGATATGCTTTAATAATCTAAGCTATTGAATTAGGTCCTGGAGTAAAGCTGCTGCATAGTTTGGAGAACCCTAGGGGTGTGAAATTTCATAGTACAATCTTAGTTCTTAGAGTAAATTATGGATCCCGTTGAAGCTTTTGGAGAAGATATTATAATTTTAATAGTTCTCTTTGGTGGAAATCGATGTGGGAACCTCATATCCACATTGTGACCCAATTGGGTGTATGAGTTACTGCTTGGTTCTTAAGAGGTGCAATTATTTTGTATTTCAAAAATCATGGTTGTTTTATATTAGTTAATGTAAGCTTAAATTTTTATGACCCTTGTCTGGACCATCAATATGAATCCAGTGTGACTGATTTTTTGTTATTCCGTAATGTGAAGTGTTGGTGTGTTATCAGTTGTTGGTTTCTTGGTCCATTATTTGGGAACATACTTATACTACCATTACAGTTGATTTTTTTGGTTCCACAAGATGGTTCTAGAGTCCATTTAATCATGATGGATCATATGGTTGGGAGTAAATTCATGCATCCCTATGATGGTATCATAGATCGGTTGTAGATTTCATCTCATGTAGTGGTTCATTTTATTATTGGGGAGTCCGTTTAGGTGTCCCCATGTCAGTATCATGGTTCTGATCATGGTATCAGTTTTCTGGTAGATGGTTTTATACAAAACCATTAAATTTAATTTTCTTCATCTATGGAACCATTGTGACGGTTGTTTTCATGACATTTTTGAACTTAATGGTTATATATATATCCATGAAAGGTGGGTAAATATTTTTAATCTATTTTGGGTGGATAGTTTGAGTTCATCTTTTTTTGTTTAGGATGCTAATCTTATGAGGTTTTTTTCAATTATAAGGTATTTATATCGGTAAAATTGATAAACTAGAGGTGTTTAATCTTAAAGAAGCGGGGTAAACATAGTGGGATGTCCATTAGTCTCTAGAGTTAATATTTTTATGATTTTTCTTATTTTTATAGTTTCTATAAACCATTTTTATTGTCATTCAGTGAGAATATCCATGAGTGTTAAATGATTTTTTGGTAATTTAATTGGAATAACACTTAGGGTGAATTTCTGGTGGCGGAAATAGATCTGGTTGGGAAAATTGTGACATCAAGGTATTGGAATTCATCTTCGACCCCGGTTCGGGTCAGTATTCATGTTATTTCCTCTGGATCAGGGTGAGATAAGTTTCATATTTTTGGATTATTTATTCCGGTAATTCTTGGCCTAGATTTTATCATTGGATTCTCACTTGAATTTTGGATAAAATATATATTTTGGTTCTTTACAACATAAGGCACACAGTATAGCACTCATGTAAGGATAAACCATGCACCCATCCCAGTTAACCATGTGGATGCCCATTAGTGAGGTAGTAGCTACCACACATGTATCACATGGTTAGTCAAACCATGTAGGTATGCTATGCAGTTGATTTTTTCTTGGTTGTTGTGGTCACATAGAATTATTATGGTTTTATAGACCATATAAACTAATAGTTTTGGTTGATCAGATTTTTTAAATGACTTTCTATCTCCCAAATTTATATACCCTACCCCCTCTATTTACCCCATTTATCCTACACTGACATAGGATCCTCCCATGTGGGGTTTTGGAACCTCTAAGCCCCTCCAAGTGGTATAAAAGGCATTTTTCTTAGTGTTTATACACCCGTATCAAATGGTATGGGGATATTTCTTTCTTCTTCATTATTTATCTTGATTTTTCTCTCTTTACATAAACCTAATTTCAATGTTTTATGATTTTAATGGAAACCGTTTCTCTTTTTTTTTGGTGTTTTATTTATTATGGAACCTTGAGGTTGGATCTTGCATCCATTTGGTGTAGTTAAGGTGCGAATGGCGTTTCCCAACAAATTCCAGAACAACTACATTGATTTAGGTACTACCCTTTTAACCTAATCATTAATGCTATTATACCATTGATTGATTGATTTTCAATCCACTATTAATTTTAAAATACTTATGTTCCATGTTTCGAATGATTTTTCCCATTGATATAAATGTTGTTTTTTATCTCATTGTATGGGTGAAATAGATGTTTTGGGTTTTTCATACCTAATTCTTGTTAAATTTACTAGTTTCCTTTCCAAAATAGTTTGTGATTTTCTAAAGGGAATATATTGGGTTTTTAATGGTATTTTGATATCAATGTTGGTTTTGGTGATTCCCATAACGGTTTTCTGTGTTGGTTTGAATTTTTAAATGGTTTATGTGTGGTTATTTATATAATGGTTTGATATATGAATATGCCTAGGGGCCCATTAATTGTTTTCATTAAAATTATTTCATTAGGATAACCCCTAGGGAGTGAGTAATGAATTGTTTGTGGATTGTGTGATTGGAGTGTCCTCTGTATGGGACATCTGTTATGTACTAATTGTTTTATAGATTAGACTACTCCTTGAGGATGCTACAATGGTTCTGTTTTTGTGATGTGTATGGTGGTTTATATATATGGATTATTGTATAGAATTTGGGGAACAACCATGTGTGAAAATAATAAGGGAACCTATTATAACTACAATGTTTACTGAGAATAATTGATGCAGTGTATGATTATGCACAGACCTATAGTCCATAGATTGTGGATATTTGGATTTATTACTATTAGATCTGTCACCATTGTCTATCCTGATATAGAGTGGAAATATATTTTTTGTTTTGATTTCATCGTTCCTAGAATGCTATTGGGGATTGGGTCATAAGTATTAGTATGTATTGGTTCTTCTCTGAGTTCCTAGGTTTTACTGTGTTTTTCATAAACTAGTATCATTAGTTACATTTCCCTCATTGTGTGGAATCATTAACATTATGATTTGATTCAGGATTACCCCGAAGAATTGTGAATGTGTTGTTTCTTTAAAAAGGATTCAAAAAGAATATTTTAATGAAAACGTATTTCCCTTAATTTTTTCCACTATTAAAAAAAATTAACACTTTTTACCTGGTCCCCCTTTTCACTATTCCCTGAAGCATCATTATGAAATGCGAGGGAAATAGACTGAGATGTGATTTTTTCATTAAATTTTATAGTGTGGAAAAGACTTTTTTATTAATTTCGTTTCAAATATATTAATATATGATTATTAATTTATAGGAAATTTATTGAGAATAGAATTATCCAAGCATACAAACTATGTTTTAATACCCATACCCCTAGTATTTCCCTATTTTATGATTCTTCTACATCTTCCAACATTGGGTTCAATGGAATTGAGAGATTGTTGGTTATGGATTAGAGTTTGACCATCGATTTAAATGGAGATGTCATGGATTGTGGGTTTAGTTTGGTGTCCTGTTATTGTTTTATGTTTATTTTGTTGTATCTTTTATTATAGTGATGGTGATCTAATGTTTGAAACCCATTATTTAGTTTGGTTGGTTATTTTATTTATTTTTCTTCCATTTCCTATTATTTGGGTGAAATCACTCTCATTGTCTCTTATGATGCCCCAGGTGCTTGTCTCAAGCCCAAGAGGATCGAGAACACCTCCTAGGCCTTACAATAGATCTGTTCGGGTTACCAATTTAGGAATGACCTAGATTGGTTCGTGACAATTATTATTAATATCAAGAGAATATTATTAAATAATTTAAACCTTATAGATTCATATTATTTTTAAAGAATATTTTAATATATTTAATTTTGTTAAAAATTAAATGTTAAATAGTAAATATAAATTGGATTATAAATCGTTTTTGAGAAAAATATAACAACAATTGAAAAATATAAATTATTTATTAGAAATTTACAATTAAAATTTTCAAATGTATAATATTACATATAATATAAATATTTTATTATGAAATGGTTTTCAAATATTTTATTTTATGCATATATCAAAATTATTTCATAATATTATCATATTTGTAAAAAACTATTTTCCACTATTCACCGTAAAATCAGTCATCTAATAAAAATACAATTAATATAGACTAGGCTAATATATTTCTGAATAATAAAAAATTAGGTCATTTAAATAAAATTAAAATTAAAAAAATATATATTTATATAACAAATGGGGAAATAAAAATAATTAATTCTATTTTTATAGGTAAATGAAATTTTCAAATGTTAGTAATTTATTCATTTTATTATTATAAATTTAAAAATATATTTTTGTTACTATATTATTCATATAAAAAAATATTTTATCATCATTTATCACCCATATATTTATATTAAAATAAAAATACATTGCTCATATATGTTTATTTTAAAAAAAGACCTTTTATATATAAAATCTTATTTTTTATATATACACATATTGAATTTTTATAGAGCATTACTATTGAAATTGAAAAAAATCCTTAAATATAAAATATTAATAGTTGATAATACAAGTTATATATATATATATATAAATAACTCATTACATTTTTAATTATATGATTACATCCTTCCATATTTTATTAATATAATCCTTCATGAACTCAACATCAGACCTACAGATAAGATATTCTCTAGTGGTATTCATGTGAGGATGTTAAACTAGAATGGATATTATATTAATTTAGATTATCTTTAACTACTCATGAAAATTATTTTTCGGAAACCATAGTATACAGAGTTCATATTGGGGTTGGTCTTGTGAAAACCCATGAGAAGTGACCTCCCCTCAATGCTTCAATAAATAATAATCCTATGGGATATTAATACTTCGTTATTCCATTTCTACTATTTTATGTATTGGTTTTAAAAAGTTTTTTACTATATTAATACCCACAAATTCAATAGTTATAATGTAATTTTCACATTTTAATACATATAATTTCTTATTAATAAATAGTATCTGGGTTCATTTTGGTTCATTTTCACATTTGAAATAAGTTATTGAAAATAATTTTTGTTTAACGAGAAATGAATATAGAAATATATAGTTGTTAAAAACATTTAATTATGACATGCAACACATGTTATTATTTTTTATACTTTATTATTCATTATATTTATTACATTATAATTATCAAAAATCTCAACCACATTCATCATCCCCAATTGGATTAGTCTTCTATGAAGAATTCGATTCTCTTCATTCAAGTTCAGTGACATTCAAATATATCATTAAAAAAATTACATAAATATGATTATATTTTTTGGATTCCCCTTTATAATATATTCTTATTCTTCAAACTCATTTCGAAACATCCATCTAAGAAAAACATCATTCATTTCAACTATAAAATAATTTAGAAACACTAAGGCAATTTTTCCTCACAGAATCGATAATGAGAAAATAAAAAGGATTTAGTTCTTCAAATATTTTTTCTTTCAAAATCATTAAACATTGACTAATAAATAATTTATGAATGTATATATTCATTCTGAATACAGTTTGTAAATTTTCAATGGATATATTTCCGAGACATTTGTTATGATAAAACACTTTACGATTTCCACAGATTCTATGAATTTAAAACCTTATTGGCCACCTCAACAACTATTATAGTCTAAATATTATTATCTATACTATTTAAAATTATATTGTTACTTTTATTGAACTATTTTCTATGGTATAAGAGTTCATTTATTTTTGGTGGGTCAAAATTAATCACACATCTAATGATTTTCTATAAGACAATGAATATATTTCTATATATTTCATTTTCATTTAGATGTAGTTTATCTAAGTCTCTTGGTACATCATAATTAAACACCCTTTGGATAATTTCATCTGTTATATTTCATAATTAATAAATAATTACTCATATTCTATGTTCCCATACACTCGACTACATAAACATCTTATTTTATTAGAAAATATCCTCACATTTCAAATCAGTTCTTTATGATCAACGAGTCGGGTTTAATTAGTATTTAATATTTTTTTCATATATTTTTTTATTGTTTATTAGTGTATATTTTTTTAACATTACATTAATCGTAATATTTTACTAATCATTAATTTTATTCCATGACACATTATAATAAAGATGTTTGTGGTAATTAACGAATTTGGCCATGGGTTTGATATCTCCCTTTTCTGATGTAATCATCTTCTACATTCCAGTATTTATATTTAAATGAAAATATCAGGAAAACATAGTTTCCAATATAATTCTTCTTGGTTCCATAGTAAAACTAGCATGATATCTTATACAATATGAAACATTCTTAAATTATTTTTATGTTTCCCCAATATCAAACATAATTTTTTTAACTTTATGGAAATGTGTTCTCTCTTGGAATTTTAACATATACTTTCCTCCACTAGTTCCCTTCACCTATTATTATTATAAATTACATTTCAATTATTAAGAAACATTAATTTTATATTTCAAATCATAATTTTTTAAGATATAAAATCATTACTTTATACTAAATTTATATTACCAAAATGATTATCTTTTTATTTATATTTGTATTTACATACATGATTATTCTTCATATTAAATGGTTTATATTCCATTTTGAGTCCACTATTTTCTCTCAAGAACTCTATGTGATCCATGATTTGATGAAATTTATTTTATTTCACCTCATTATTACATTTTTTTCTTTTGTCTCAACATCTTCTATATTACTTGAAGAATAATTATACTAATTATTTTTTATATGAACAATTTTCCCTTCAATATATTATGTTATTTTTTATTATTTATATTTTATCCTTAACATATTAAGAATTTAAATTTTATAAAAAATATATTTATTTTAATATATGATTTTAGATTAAATTAGAGGAATATCTATTAATTAAAACCATAAAAATTATTCCAATACATTAATGATCATTTATATTGGTCATCAATTTTTAATTATCCTTTTATATTTGGGATTCCTATTAATAAATAGATAAGTTTTATCTATTTTAAATAGTTTAATATTTAATTAAGTGCATATATTATTATTCTTTTTTTAATAATAACCTAGAATAATGAGATAAATTATATAAAATACATTAAATAATTGGTATACATGTATTCATCCAAATGAGATCTACCAGATCATGTAGTTATAATAAATATTTTCTTCTTAAAGAATGCTTCATTCTGAATTTTCCTATCCTTCTTAGGTAAGAATCTATTTTCATTTCATTAGAAAACAATGAATTGTTAATTTTTTATTATGCACTCATATATGTACTAATTATCATTAGTAGAAATCCTTGAATCAAATTTACCAAGTATGACTCTTTCATACTTATTAATGAAGGTTGAATAATCCATATTCTCATTATATCCTCATGATGAAATTATAATTTATTTACTAACTTATATAAATAATCTACTGATTTATCTTCTTATATCACTTTATCGTTAAGGACAGAATATATGTCACCTCAAAACAAAAAATTTCTCTTTGTTATCCCCATCATAGATATGACATGTTTTTATAGAAATTTGTATTTCTAATTTTTAGTAAAAAAAAGTCAACTAAATCTTTGATATTTTTAATAGTAAAAGGTTGTGTGCTCTCCCAATATATTTGAAATTATTATTATCTTATTAATTCTAGGTAATCAGTTATTGTCAACAATAAACACCATAAAAAGTGGTATAATTAATTTACATATTAAACGATAACAGATCTCACACTATCATATATCACTATTTATATGGAATCCCTTTACATAAATAATGGAGACTCCTTTATTATTGAATATATTTGTATACTCTTTGGATCCCATGTATCTAATGAATAATTATATAGGTAAACTCATACCTAATAGAATAATTTAGTAAATAACATTAATATAGATTTTTAACTAATTATAATGCACTAGAGATGTCATTCCACCATTGATAGTGGAGTGAATTATCGGACACTATGGAATCTAACACTCTTGATACACTTAATTATCATCCTTGTTCTGTAAAAATAAATCATGATGATTATTTTAGAAAATTAATTATTTAATATTTTATTCTTCTTCAAATTGAATTTATTTTTGATAAAATGTACTACATGAAACTTACTTTTTTTTTGAACATGAATTTAATATAAAAATATTATTTCTCAAATTTTATCGTTATAACTCAGGCCATTGATTTGTGTGAATGAAAATGAGTATCCAAATAATAAAATAATTATAGGAATTTTTATTCATCGAGATTAATTTATTAATTCTAATGAAATAATTAATCAATTAAGAATGATAATAATGAAATCATATAATGTTAATATCAATTATAATGTGACCAATTTTTCCAAACAGCTATTTTATTGTATTTTATTTATTTTAACATAGAATAAAATTTTAAAAAATTAGAAAATTTAATTCATTAAAAAATTATTTTTTAGTTTTAATAAATCCAAAATAAATTTATAGTAATATTTGGTAATTAAAATAATTGAAACTTTTTGTGTAAATATTGGATGATACTAGTTTTAGAAATATTTACGCATTATAAAATTATCACATATTAAAAATGAATTTAATGATTATGATAACTTTTTAATAGATAAAATATATTCTTAATATATAATATATATCAATAATAATATAATTTTGAAATTTTAAATATATGATTTCCAATATTAGAATCAATTTAATGTTTTTATTCAAATATAATCTAATTATATTAATCATTTTAATCAAAATTTTATAAGGATACATTTTATATTCAATAGCTATTTAATGATAAATATGGATTATTATTTAAAAAAACTTTTAATTCAGTGGTAATGAAAATTGTACCTATATTCGGTAATAAAATTTTAACATCGATTATTTTATAAATGGTTATTAATTATTTTAAACAAACATTTATTATAATTAATTTACTCCTAATTGGAAAATTGGATCATAACAATAGATATAATAAATAAATTAAGGATAATAAATATTGTGTAATGTGTTCAACTTATCTTTTAGTCATAATGTATTGTAATAATAGAAAAACACACCACAATGGTATCTTTTAAATAGGGTTAATTAGTGGTTATTCTAGCAAATACATCAAAAATAATTACATATATATTTAAAATTTATTAGTTGATAGTATTGACAGCCTTAACATCTTCAATAAAAAACTATGAATATTTTTAGCAACATGATTTGATAAATCGAGATATTTTATATTAATATTTAATGTTTTTAGAAGTTGGAGACCCATTGAATGTGCAAAAAGAATATATAATCTCTTATTTTCACTAGATTTATCCATTTATCATTAATAATACATACCAAAACACATTCTAATAATCATCATATACAAATATTGTGTCTATTTTTCTCTAAAGAGTCATCATAAAAGGCATAATATGTACGATGAAAGAGGATTCCCAATGCTGTGGTATAACACTCAACTGATTTATATTATATTTATTTTATAATATAACACTTTATGACCAATAAATAATACTATGATATAATAAAATCTTAATCAATATTAGTCACAAAATTTTAAAATATTTATGGTATAAACAATTTTGTCCTTTTTATCATTCAATAGATAATGAAAAAATTTGTCCATTATACATACAAACATCCTTCTACATAATATGTTGCAAATCATTTTTGATCAATGAATAATATTAAAAAAATGATTTATAAAAATAATATATTTTTTATTAATTGGGTAATTTTTATTTTTTAAGGTTAATGTGTTATTAACCTTCAAACCATTCAATAAATTTGAAAATGATAACATCAATCATGTGTATGTGTGAACCACTACATCAAAAAATAGATCTGATTCATTTTTTCATTTTAATTATACATGGATTTTTATATTAATGGTTGTAATGAATTAATTTTATATTTATGAAATGAGTATGACTTTTTTAAACTATAAATTTGTCTATTTTATTTCAATTTCAAGAAATATAAAAATAGAATTATAATTTGAGTGTGAGTAAAGACTATTTCCCCCATGAAAATATTTATTTAATTTTTCCTGAACAATATAAGTCGATGATTATAAATGTATAATTACAGTATAAAAATAATAGTTATAATATAATTCTAGTTGTGATGGTGATGTAACCATGTAATTATTTAACTCACTAAACATGAAGAATTTATATTTTAGATAATGAGAAGAGAATCCTCAAAACATCTAATGCAATCATATATGGTGTTGTTACAAAAACGGGGTATTAAATGAAATAAAATGAATAAAAATTAAGAAATGAACATGAACATGGTTTCAAATAAAGAATTAATCTGTTGTTATTGGATTTAAATTAATGTATATTAAATTTTATTATATGAATATTCAATAAATTATAAAAACACATTCATGGAGAACATAATAGTATAATGTATTTCGATACTATGTACATAATAATTATAATTTTTGAAAGAAAATTTCTATCTATAATAAATATAAACCCCTTTAGTACACATTAAAAAAGTAACCTACATAAAAAGTTTCTTTATATCCTATGGAAATTATACATAAGATACTGTGACATCAGATTAATATTAATATTAAAAAAGTGGATACCAAATCATAACATGAGAATAAGAATATGGGAACATGAGAATGAAATTTTAAAACAATAATTATGTAACATCCTGATATTTTATGAGAATTAATTTTTTGTCTTTTGTTATATGAAACACCAAGATAATGTTTCACTATAAACAACACTGTCTTGGCTTGTGTTACTCGCAAGGGCAACCTTCCTCGCTATCTTGCGTTGTACATAAAAGAATTATTTTTAAAAAAATGCTGTTTTACAGCCTTTTGATGGCGCACCCATTTGGAATATAATTTTTGAAATGTTTATATGTTCAATTTTACAAAATAAACTTTTTCATTTGAATCAGGATATAATAAGTTACATTGGATAAATATTTCATACTTTTATGATAACTTTCACATATTGACGAATAGTAAAAATATGCTAAATGTTTCTTAAAAAACAACTTTTTTCATCTAGATAATATAGATTGTTAAATGATATAATTTAAATTTTCTAATGTATAAATTAAATATATTTTTAAAATTTAATATAATTCATGTCATTACCCTTAATTTTATATTAAATTCATATGTAAAAACATTTCAATCTTTTACAATGTTTTATCTTTTAAAAAACATTTTCATAACAATGGGATTAATTTTAAATTAATTAATTAACTTATGTGTTTTGAATTTTGAAAAATGGACTCCATATTTGGATATAGTGAATCCAAATTATGTTAATAGGTTACTTTTATTTTTTTGACATTATTATTAGTAACTACGGTAATTTTTATTTAATACAGTTAAAGGTAAATCTGGAAATTAAGGGTAAACATAAGATTATAAAATTACCTTAACACCTGCTAAAATTCTATTTGATGAATAAAATATGAACCATATCTCCTAATACTCAGAATAGATTCATTTCATGGACTATTGGCTGTGAAAATGATATAATTATAATTAAAACCAAAGAAAGTGACAACATGTCACTCTCTTATATCTTATAAGTGTAATAATTTTAATTTAGTGATAAACTTCATAAAACATCAAACCTGAATAGTATCCAGAAATATAATTGAATTATCTACATCATGTGAGTTTATTTATAATTATTAGGGATTAAATAATTATCATTAATGATGACACAATAGTGATGTTGATATTATTTTATTAATTGAAATATCAAATAAATGGGTTTAAAAATATTAAAATAAAAATTATATGAACTATTTAATGTGATAAAATAATTTTCTAGAGGAATAATCATGTTAGAAATCTATTAAATATTTTGGTTCGAATATATCCTCTATGTAGATTTTATTTAAATTCCAATAAATGAATAGTGTCAAAATTGACGCTATGGTTATTTTATAAAAATAACATATTATAAAATAGTTTAAAATCACAAAAATATTTAAAAACTATATATTTAAATTTATATTGTCAAAAATGTCATAATTTATCCCATTATGGATAACTCATAACAAATAAGTAAATATTTATAACTAATTAAAATTTAGAATATTATTTACACAATTAAAATTAAATTGATTAAATAAAGAGAAATCAAATTGATAAGGTTTAAAATAAATTCACTACATGTATAAATTTTATTGGTTGATGAGATTACAATCCTATATCATATAAACTTAGAATTGAGTCATTTTTTTAGGTTTTTAAGTGGGTTTGGAATTTATTATAAATTAATATTTCTTATAATTCAAAAGGTGCCCCTCTCTTCCCTTATATAAGGGAACCTCCTCCCTCTCCTCCTCACACAACGTTGAGCCTCCAAGATCAGCTTTTCCCTGCCCATTTCTCTTCTCTACATATCTAGTTATATCATAGAGTTTCTGGTCTTCTCAAAATACCAACTCTAGTTCCCTAAGTGGATGTTTAAAAGAGGCACGTCGAGGAAGAGGTAATCTCTTCTACAGATTCTTTCAAGTTTATTTCTAATTCTACATCCTATTATTTATTTGTTTAATAAAATAGTAATAAAATCATTATCACTCATATACTGATATGTTATTATAAATATGAAACAACTCTATTTCAACTTCCATCCATCCTATGGAAAACGAAATCACCGCGAGTGCGTACGTACGAAATACCATCTCCACGCTGTGGTGTATTCTGTTTTCCACCACCACCTTACATGGATGGGTATAATGGTGTAAATAATTACTATATATGATTATTATAACATGATAATAATTCTGAGATATTCTATCATCCACTCCATGACCATTCAATAATTATGGGAACGATATCATCACTCGTGCATACGTACGGCTTAACATCTCCACAATGCTATGTTATTCGTTCTACATGATCGTCACTAAACCATGATTATATAAATGATTTTAATGAATAAATATGATAAATATTATACTACTACCATTCTGTAAATTATGTATCTATAACCAAGAAAGATGAATAAGAATTTATTCGACAAAACACGCATAAGAACATAAAGCAAAGAACACCTGAATAACAAGTAGCAATGAAATATTACTAATAAGAATCTATGAATATGACAATATATGATTTCATAACAATGAGTATGATTTTTTAATAAGTCAATGACATTATTTAAATCCTTATATAGGAGGTTTGGACACGTACAAAGCATATCAGACTTAAGGTAATGGAAAATCTCACAATCTCATTTTTATCCGAGAATGTTTATACATTAGAGTTTACGGGGGAATATTTATCATCGACATCCATGTTTCCACAGTATGTAATATTATTTATATCCTACTAAAATTGTTTAAATACAATTTTACCTGTTTTTTGAAATTTTATTAAAATATATGAAAGGAATCTTTCGTCATTTTTAGTATGAGATGCTTTCTGACATTTCTGAAAAATGTACGGGGAGAATGTTTTTTAACTTATAAGACATTATTGGATTTTTTATGGTTTCCTAGAACATTATTTCCATGAATATTCCTTTACATGTTTTCATTTTTATTTTTAATTAACAACTTTTAGTTTAAAATTGTATCACATGTTATGAACATAAAAATGTTTTTAAGGTAGAAAGGATATTTTCCTCAATAATGGAGTTCAAATGTTTTATCAAAATTATTTACCATTTAAGATAATATAGGGTTAGGATTATATCCCTATTATTACATTTATTTGACTATGTTATTATGGAATTATTTTTATGAAGTCCTTTTATCTTATATGGATTATGTTATGATGGCATGAAGTTTAAGAATCCCGTTTTTATAACATGGGTTATGCTATGATATATGATATATGATTTTGTGGCACACATAATAATGGTTTCATTATGATATGGGTGGGACCTATATCTACCTCCAATGCATTGGGTAAAGATTTATATCTCATGATATAGACATGGATGGAACGATAAGTTAATTCGGTTAAGTGATACAAGACCAAACTGAGGAGTGAACTCAGTTCAGAAATGGACATTGTCCACTAAGAAGGTCTTGGAAATGAGTCTTGACTAATATGAAATGATTTCATATGATTATGTTTGTATGACACAAAGCGTCACGATTTATGTTATGATTATTGGGATTAAATTTCATTACTATGATTTATCCCATGTTATGTTATTATGATCTCTTTAGCAGGATAAGATTTTCAAAATGTTATGTTCTAATGAATATGATATGATTGATATATCCATTGTCCACCCTTAATGAACATTTGAGCTCACCCTTTTTTATGTATTCTTTTCCCTAGGTCAGGATGAAGGGTATTACTTAAGATATGCCGAAAGGGACTCTAGATTAATGAAAAATGTGGGAGACAATATAGATGATTTATGAACCATTTGTTTATGTTTCCCAGTTTCTAAAGACATTATACCTATACGGTCTTATCATGGTTTTGTTATATTTGTAATATGTATGCTTCAATTCAAAAGTAATAACAATTTATATTATGAATGGGTCATTATAGTTGGTATCAGAGGAAAGGTATAGTCATCCTTTGGAAACTAGGATGTGAAAGCCTTTGTATGACCCCTGAAGTTTTTTCTAAGCATAGAACACAATATTAGTGTTTTAGAAATGTCCATGAATAACCTATGATAAGACCTAAAGTGTGAAATTTTATTCTTCATTATGTGGTTGTCCTATTATTATTAGTGTTTCTCACACTATTATTATTGTATTTAGTCAATGGGCGGATCCCGAAGGCACCCTGTTAATGCTGAATGCGACGGGCAATGCAATGATTGTCCCCCTGAGCAACCAAACATTATGGGAGCTGGAATGAAAAATCTTGCTTCTATGCTCAAAAAACATTCTCATGTTATAAATCATATAGGACTTCCAAACAAGAAAAATAATGAGAAACATTTTATTGATTCCTTCATGAGGCTGCATCCACCCTCATTCAGCGGGTCTACTGATCCATTAGAGGTTGAACAATGGATCAGTACCACTGAAAAGATATTTTCCGTTCTTCAATGTTATGAACATGATAAAGTCATCTTAGCAGTATATCATTTGAAGGTGAAGCTGATCAATGGTGTAATCTTATCAATAATACAAAGAGAAGAGACGAAATTGAGTCCATGGAATGGGATGAGTTGAAGAACTTATTTTTCAATAATTACTTCCTTCGTATTCTTTGAAAATGATATAGAAGGAGTTTTTTTGAACTGAAGCAAAAGGATGATGAATCTGTTGGTACTTATGAGGAAAATTTTACAAGGCATGCAAGTAACTCTTCTGGGATTTTTATCCAACCTGAGTGTAAGATCGATCGATTCATTAGTTCCTTAAAACCATGTCTCCAAATGGCAATATCCACAAGGGACTTCAATATCTAAGAGGAAATTGTTCGATGTGCTCTCAAGTTTGAGATAGAGATTGGAGTAACCCATCAGTAATTTGGGTTTGATGAGAAGAAGAAAATGGAATTCAAAGGTAAAATCTAAAGACCACACTGAAAAGAATATGTGTTTTACCTTATTCTCAAAGTGTGAAAAGAAATATAGATGGAATTTTCTTAAATGGGCATGTATATGTTTCAAATGTGGAAAAGAAGATAATCAGGCATTTGAATGCCGTAGTGATGGGAAAATATGTCTAGTGATGCGAAAAAAGAAAAGGTTGCACAGATTGCACCTTCTTCAATTCAATGATACAAGTGCAAGGAAATGGGGGATTAGGATAATCAATGCCCTAATATAAAGGTTTTTGATGAGGATCGACATCAACAAACAATTATGGCGAATGACTATGGAAAGTCACATGAAATTTCTATCGACGAAGTGGAGTATGATTACGAAGGGGTGAAAGGTACACTTACCATCCACTCCAAAGTATAAAATGTTTTATTTGATTTTGGATCGACCGACTCTTTTATTTCTAAAGAACATTCTAATGGTATCACTGTACTACCTAAACAATTAGTTGTTGAGTTACTTTTGACAACTACTAATGGCACAACGGTTGCATCAAATGTTTATAATTCTTCTTTAATTGAAATTTCTGGGAAAGTGCTTCCTGAAAATCTTGTCATCCTTCCTATAGTATAATTTGATGTGATTCTTGGATGGGGTTGGCTTTCCTTATATAGAACTTGTATCTATTGCAAAAAATGGATGTCACATTTCATATTCCTGATAAATCTTTGATCATCTACCGATGAAAGGATGAATATAACCTTCCAGTGGAAATTTCTTCTATCTTATGGGTCTTGCTTCCAAAACATGATGGTTATTTATCTCAAATTATTGGAGAGAAACTCACAATTAAGAATATTCCCATTGTTTGGGAGTTTGATGATGTATTTCTAGAGGAATTTCCAAGTCTTCCACCAAATCGTGTTGTTGATTTTTCAATAGAACTCATACCAGGTGCTATGCCCATTTAAAATACACCTTATAGAATATCCCCAATTGAGTTCCATGAATTGAAGAAGAAACTCTAAGAGAATCCAGATAATGGATTCATACGCCCTAGTTCATCACCTTGGGGGGCACCAGTCCTATTTGTTAAGAAGAAATGTGTATCAATGAGACTGTACATTGATTACTGATAACTTAACAAGATCACTATCAAGAACAAATATCCTATACCATGCATTAATGACTTATTTGACAAAATACGTGGAGATAAATACTTTTCCAAGATTGATATTTGTTCAGAGTATCATCAATTATTGTTTAAAAGGGAGGATATACGAAAGCCAGCTTTCTGTACCAGGTATAGACACTATGAATTTTTAGTGATGCCATTTTGTCTTACTAATGCCCCTAATATCTTCAGGTATCTAATGAATATAGTCTTTAGATATTATCTTGATCTGTTTGTGGTAGTCTTTATAGACGAAATTATTGTATATTCAAAGAGAATGTAAGAACATGAAGAACACATGGGAATTGTATTAAAGACCCAAAGAATGGAGTATCTTTATGCCAAATTTTCCAAGTGTAAATTTTGGCATAAAAAATATTCATTTTTGGGTCACATAATCTCAAAAGAGGGGATATATGTTGATCAAGCAAACACAGAAGTTATCGAAAGATGGTCGAGAACCACAACAACAACTAAGATCCAATGTTTTCTTGGATTGTCTTGATATTATCGACATTTTGTTAAAGATTTTTCACGATTATCTAATCAACTCACCAGGTTGACTTGAAAAGGAGTTAAGTTCGTTTGGACTGAGGAGTGTGAAGAGAATTTTAAGGAGTTAAAAAGAAGAATATCATGTGCACCTGTGCTCACACTTCCTTGTAAGGGAGAAAGGTTTGTGATCTACGGTGATGCATCCAAGAAGGGATTGGGGTGTGTTCTCTTGAAAAACGATATGGTGATAGCTTATACCTCACGGCAGTTGAAAATTTAGGAGCAAAATTACCCAACCCATGATTAGGAGTTACCTTCGGTAATATTTCCATCAATGAATTTGAGGCATTATCTTTATGGTGAATGGTATGATATTTATACTGATCATAGAATTATAAAGTATGTTTTCACACAAAAGGAGCTGAATATGTGCCAAAGAACATGGTTGATGATGATTAAGGATTATGATAGCTCAATTCATTACCACCCTGGGAAAGAAAACAAGGTGGCAGACGCATTAAGTCGACAAGACCATGATAGCTTATCTATGATGAGGATAAAAAATGATCCAATATTTATGGATTTAAATAGGATGGATATGGGAATTACAATTGAAGGGTAAACATCTTATCTTTATCAAATGAATGTTCAACCACCTATACATATGAATATTAAAGAGGCACAGAAAGAAGATGTAGAGTTACAAAAGACAGTGAGAAATGTTCTTGAATTCCACATTGATTGTGATAAAATAATAATGTTCAGGAATTGGGTTTGTTTTCCTACTATCCCAGAATTAAAGAAGTATGTATTGGATGAAGCTCATAGTACTTTATCCTCTATTCACTCGAGAAGCAAGAAGATGTACAGGGACCTGAAGGAGTACATCTGGTGGGATGACATGAAAAGAGATATTGTTGAATATGTCACTCAATGCATGGTTTTTCAGCAAGTTAAAGCCGAGTGACAAATTTCTAACGTGATGTTACCACCATTACACATACAAGACTAAAAATTGTAAAACATTACTATGGTCTCGGTCATTGGAAATCCCAAAAAATCCAAAAGCAATAATTCTATTTGGTTTATATTTGATCGTCTTATATAGTCTTCACACTTCATTTATATTATAGAGGATTTCTCTCTTGATCAGCATTCCATGATATATGTAAAGAAAGTGGTAGTATTATATGGAGTACCAATTTCCATTATATCTGATCGGGATCTGTGGTTTACAATGATGTTTTGGTGAAGTCTTTAGCATACTCTAGACATAGAGTTGCATTTAGGAACTGCTTATCATCCTCAAACAGACAGTTAGTCTGAAAGGACAATTAAATCTTTGGAAGACATGATGAGAGATTGCTCTATGTATTTCAAAGGTTTTTGGGATCAACACCTACCTTTGGTGGAATTTTCTTACAATAATAGCATTCACTCCAATTTTCAGATGGCTCCTTCTAAAGCTCTCTATGGAATGAAATGCAGATCTCCATCTTTATGGGATATAGTTGGGGAATGAAAGATATTAGGACCTGATCTTGTTGATAATATGGAAGAAAAGTTATATCTATTCAACAACACATAAGATCGGCTCAACGCCAAAAAAGAGTTATACTGACAACCGAAGAGAAGACCTAGAGTTTTAAGTTGGTGATAAAGTGTTCTTACTAATATCTTCTTGGAAGAGAGTAATGAGATTTGGAAAAAGGGAAAGCCGAGCCCGAGGTATATTAGTCATTTTGAGATACTGGATCGTGTTGGGAAGGTAGCTTTCTGATTGGTGCTTCCATGGAATTTCTATCAAGTTCACAATGTGTTCCATGTATCTCTCCTGAGAAAGTACATACTTGATCCTTCACATGTACTAAGCTAAGATGTTGTACCGCTGGAGCAAGATATTTCTTATGAAGAATTGTCAATAGAGATTCTAGATCATAGTGAAAAAGTTCTGCGAAACATGACACTCTCTTGGTTAATTTTTTATGAAGCTAAATGGGAACTTGAGGATATTATGAGGGAGAGGTATCCTCATTTGTTTGTTATGAAATGATGAATTTGGAGGGTAAAATTCTTTTTATGTGGGGTAGAATGTAACACCCTGATATTTTATGAGAAATAATTTTTTTGTCTTATGTTATACGCATCACCAAGATAATCTTTCACTACACACAACTCTGTCTTGGCTTGCGTTACACGCAATAGCAACCTTTATCGATAGTTTGCATTGTACACAATACAGAGTTTCACTAAACAATGATATATTATTATAATATAATGAACTACCAGTTATGAATAGTATTAACTATATTTTGAATTTTATAACATTAAAATTCATCTTACGCATTTTCTCAAATGAGATATGAAAACAAAATCAAATTTTCGGATAAAAGAATAATTTTTCAAAAAATACAGTTTTACTGCCTTTTCATAGTGCACCCATTTTAAATATAATTTTTGAAAAGTTTATAAGTTTTATTTTACAAAATAAATATCTATTTTTTAATTAGGATATAAAAATTTACATTTGAAATTTTTTTGATTCTTTTATGATAACTTTCAAATTTGGATGAATAGTAAAAATACGCTAAATGTTCTTCAAAAAACAACTTTTTCATCAAGATAATTTAGATGGGTAAATGACATTAATTAATGTTTTTATTGTATAAATAGAATATATTTTAACCATTTAATGTAATTTATTTCATTACCATTAATTTTATATTTAATTCATAGGTAAAACCATTTCAATCTTTGACAATGTTTTAACTTTTAAAACTCGTTTTCTTAACAACGGGACTAATTATAAATTAATTACTGCAACTTATGTGTTTTGAATTTTGAAAAAATTGACTCCATATTTGGATTAATTGGGTCTAAATTATGTTAATAGGTTACTATTATCTTCTGACATTATGAATAGTATCTACGATAATTTTTTTTTACTACAGGTAAAGGTAAATCAGCTAATTAAGGGTAAAAAATAAGATTATAAAATTAATATATCACCTAAAAAATTATATAGGATAAATAAAAGTCTACCCATATCACCTAAGGGTCAGAATAGATTCATTCCATGGACTATTTACCATGATAATGATATAAATATATTTAAAACCAAAGAAAGTGACAACATGTCACTCTCTTATATATTATCAGTTTAATAGTTTTAATTTAGTGATAAAATTCATAAAAAATCAAAAATAAATAGTCTCCAGAAATCTAATAAATGTATCTACATCATGTGAATTTATTTAAAATTTTGATGGATTAACTAATTATCATTAATGATGATACAGTAGTGATGTGGAAATTATTTTATGAACTGAAATATAAAATAAATGCTTTTAAAGTATTAAAATAAATATTATATGAACTATTTAATGTTATCCACGAATTTTATAGAGGAATATGAAATGTTCGGAATATATTAAATATTTTGATCAAATATATCCTCTGTGTAGATTTTATTTAAATTCAAATAAATGAATAGTGTCAAAATAGACACTATTGTTATTTTATAAAAATAACATATTATAAAATTGTTCAAAAATAACAAAAATATTTAAAAATAATAAATTTAAATTTATATGGTCTAATAGGTCAAAAAGTATCCAATTATGGACAATTCAAAACATATACGTTATTATTTATAATAATTTATAATTTATAATATTATTACCACAAATAAAAAAAATTGATTAAATAAGGATAAATCAATTTGATAAGGTTTACAATAAATTAAATACATGTCTATATTTTGTTGGTTGATACTATTACAACCATATATCATCTCTTCTTTGAATTGAGTCATTTTTGGTGGTTTTCAAGTGGGTTTGGAATTTATTATAAATTAATATTTTTTATAATTCCAAAGGTACCCCTCTTCTCTCTTATAAAAGGGAACCTCCTCCCTCTCCTCATCACAAAATTTTGAGCCTTCAAACACAGCCATACCCTGACATTTTCTCTTCTCAACATCTCTAGTAATATCATTGAGGATCTGGTTTTCTCAAAAGACCAGCTCTAGTTCCATAAGATGACGTTTAAAAGAGGCACATCGAGAAAGAGGTAATCTCTTCAACAGATTCTTTCAAGTTTCATTCTTCTTCTAATTACTATTATTTATTTGTTTCATTATAATGTAATAACATTGGTATCACTCATATACTGATATGTTATTATAAATATGAAACAACACTATTTCACCTTTTATTCATCCAACATGAAATGAAATCACAGCGTGTGTGTATGTAAAGAATACCGTCTCCACGCTGTGGTGTAATCTATTTTTATCCACCACCATACTTGGATGGGTATAATGGTGTAAACAATAATTATATATGACTCTTATAACATGATACTTATTCTGATATATTCGTTCATCCACTACATGATCATTCAATAATTATGGGAAAGATATCGTCACTCTTGCGTACATACGGCTTACTGTCTCCATGATGCGATGTGATTCGTTCTACAGGATCTTCACTAAACCATGATTATATAATAGAATTTAATGAATGAATATGATACATATTATACTACTAAAATTCTTTAAATGATATAGATATAACCGAAAATAGTTTTAAGAATTTATTCAACAAAACACGCAGAAGAACATAAAGCAATGAACACCTGAATAAATAGTAGAAATGAAATATTACCAATAAGTAGCTAAGAATATGACCATATATGATATCATATCAATGATTATGATTATTTAATAAGTCAATGACATTATTTAAATCATTATATAAGAGGTTTGGACATGTATAAATCATATCAGACCTAAGGTAAGGGAAAATCTCACAATCTCATTTTTATATAAGATTGTTTATAATTAATAATTTATTGGGGAATATTTATCATCCACATCCATATTTCCACAATATGATATATTATTTCCATCCTACTAAAATTTTTCATATCCAATTTTACCTATTGGTGAATTTTTAGTAAAGGATATGAAAGGAATATTTCTTCTTTTTCAGTATGAGAAATTTTTTGACTTTTCTGGAAAAAGTACGTGGAGAATGTTTTTTAACTTATATGAAATAAATGGATTTGTTTATGATATTATAGAACATTAATTCCATGATGATTCCTCTATATGTTTTAAATTTGAATTTTAATTAAATTCTTTTAGTTTAAAATTATATGATCTCTTAAGAAAGGAAAAATGTTTTGGAAGTAGAAATGAAATTTTCCTCAAGAATAGAGTTCAAATGTATTATAAAAATTATTTTCCATAGAAGATAATATAGTGTTATGTTTCTATCCCTATTATTAAATTCATTTTATTATGGTATGATGGAATTATTTTTATGAAGTCCTTTTATCTTACATGGATTATTTTATGATGGCATGAAGGTTAAGAATCCCATTTTTATTACATGGGTTATGTTATGATATATGATTTATTATTTTATGGAACACATAATAATGGTTTCATTGTGAAATGGGTGGGACCTATATCTCTATCCAATGCATTGGGTAATTATTTATATCTCATGAGATAGAGATGGCTGGAAACGCAAGTTAATCTGGTTCAGTGAAACATGACTAGAACGAGGAGTGAACTCGGTTCAGAAATGGACTTTGTCCGCAAAGATGGTCTTGATAATGAGTATTGACTAATAATAAATTATTTTATATTATTATGTTTGTATTTCACAAAGTTTAATGTTTTATGTTATGAATATTAGGATTACAATTCAGTACTATGATTTATACCATGTTATGATATTTTGATCTCTTTTGCATGTTAAGATTTTCAAAATGTTATGTTATTATGAATATGATATGATTGATATTTCTATTGTCTACCCTTATTGTGAATTTGAGCTTTAACTTTTGAATGTTTTCTTTACCCCAGGATAGGTAGAAGGGTTTTAAGTAGGATATGCCAAAAGGGATTCTAGATATGATGAAATGAGCAAGAGACGATGTAGTTGATTTATGCAACAATTTTTTATGTTTCCCAGTTTCTAAAGACAGTATACCTATATGGTATTATCATGGTTTTGTTATATGTTGTAATAAGTACGCTTCAATTCAGAAGTAATGACAAAGTATATTAAGTATGGGTTGTTAGAACATACATATAAGTGATCATAATATTGATTTATGGAATAAATATCCAAATTTCATAACACATTTCTCACAATGAAATCACAGAATAAGTTCCATTAAAGAATTACATTGATATAAGTCAAGTTATTTTTCAAATAAATAATCACAATAAATAATTTTTGTTTTACTATATTATCACATCCAATTCATTCATAGTGGAATGAGATCATTCCAAAAACTAATATAATATTCATGGTTCACTCCAAATACAATCACAACAGACATATTCCCTTAACATTCTAGGTTCACCCATATTTCATTTGTAATTATCTCATGAGATATAAATTGTCACCCAACTCATTAGATAGAGATATCCCCCAAACCATTATTGGTTATAATATACCCCCATAATTGTTTATTACATATATTATTTCCTTGGTTGTATGGTAAGAACCATCACATAAAAAAATCATACACATGTGTGCTAAAAGATCATAAGTCATTCCTCTTACCAAAAAAATAAAATGAAATGAGTTATATAAAAATTTAATAATATAATATACATTGAAAAATTGATATGTATCAAAATTATTTATTCATTTAAACATATAATATCCTATGAACAAATGTTGGTTTTTTAATAATGTTTTTATTTAATAACTCATATAAGGGAAATAAGTTTTATAAAAAAATTATCAATAGAAAAGTAAGTCTTTCAAGTGATGAAAAATAATGGTATCCTTTTTTACTATCCCGAGTTGATAAAAAGTTACATTAAATTATTACATATTATAAGTAATATTATTTTGAAAGATAAATCACACTTAATAGTTCATGATGAAAATAAATATTCATAAAATACTGTTTTAATACTAAAAAATTATAAGATACTTTCAAAAAAAATTATCGAAAATGAACATAAAATAATAGAAATGAATATTTAAAAATATTATAAAAATTTTCATGAGGATAATATAAATTACACTTTGAAAACAAAATTTTCAAAAAAATTCGTAACATTTTTCTAATAAAATAAACTTTTACTAATATAATAGAAGCATAACAAACATTTAAATCATTTTATAATTAAAATATTAATTCCCTTTGAAAATAATTTTAATAAAATTTTCAAAATCCTTATATTTTAAAATTCCATTGAAAATTTAATATTGAATACTCATTGAAAATAATATTGATAATGGTGGAAATTTACTTTAATGTCACACAAGTAAAAATAATTATTCAATTAAAATTTTTGTTAAAATATAAACTAATATTTTTTTGGAAAATTGTATGTGGATTTCTTTTACATTGTTTGTAATAAAGTAAAAATTTGATAAAAATATATTAAATAATCATTATTATAAATTATAAATTCATTTATGAAATCATTTTTAGAATACATTTTTGGGGTTTAAAATTATTTTAAACTAGATTAGGAAATAATGAATATTTTTCATCAACAAATAATATTGGACACATGTTTAGCAAAAAGAGTAATAAATGATAGAAAAAAATAATTAACAAGAAATAAAAATATGGGAATGATTTATATGTGTTTATTGAAAGGGATATTCTAATATGTAATCATTTGAATCATAATCATGAGTAATCTCTATAAATGATTAGATTGTGATATAAAAACATAACCACTTTGAAAACATTGAATCATAATCCGAATGAATGAATTGAATTAAATGAATATTATAATATCATTTAAAATAGTAGTTTAACTATAATAAATTTAAATGAGACTTTATAAATCCCTAAACAAGAATATATGTTCATAATATAATTTATGTCTCAATTATGTAATTTTGTGTAAATTAACCCTTTCTAACTTGGTATCTTTTGAAAAATCAATCATATGAAAGAGAGATAATGAAATGGATATGTAAAAATGAATAAATTTCATAATAATAGATATAAAATAAATTATTGGATTGTATATAAACCACATATATGAATCATGTGGTAAATATGGAATGCATCTCAAATAAGTAAAAGTTGATATGGAAATCGTTTATCGCTTTTCTACTATATTGAATCGAAAGAACCAAAAAATAAATTAAAAAAGATTTAAAATTATTGAAATATGTATAAAAATGATATACAAATGTCACATGGAATGTATATAGACCACATTAAAAATTTTTGTGACATTGTTAGGTGTAAAATAAATAATATGGATAATAGAAATCCCTTAACATAAGTCTAAAAAATGTGTGTAAGTCTGGATAACTCATGTAAATAACATTTATTTCCATTATAAAAATATAAAATAAAAATAAATATATTATTTTTACCCCATATTAATTACTAATGAAATTTAATTACAAATTTATTATAAATTCAATGATAAAACCATGTTTCAATTAATAAACACATTGTTTTTCATATAGGTTTTGATTTTTTTATTTTCGGTCCTACTGTATTTATAATGTTTTTATCGTTTAATGTATGTTATAAATAACAAAATAATAGTATTTATACCTTAATTATAATTTTAATACCAATCATGAATTATTTTTTTTAATATTGATATATGTTACAATCATGAAGACATGAGGTTATATGCACACATGAGTAACATGATATATAATCTCTAATTAATGATTAAAATATCTTGAATATAATTATTATTTAATTTATATCAAATATTTTAATTTAATCTATCCATATAATCTATCTTGTTAAGGGTTCATAAAAAATTAATCACATTGTTTCACGATAGAGTAGTGCGCTATAAAAAGGACAGACATTATCATATCCCCTATGTAATAGAATATAAAATGGTTTCTATGATTTTATCAATATATTGGTATATTTATTATATATATATATATCATTTATTCACTTTATAACCAAAATTATACTAAATCGTTATAGGTTATAATGAAAAAGTGAATGTCATTGGTTAATGAGGTGGTCCTCCACCATACACGCAGATAGTAATATCATAACCCATTATCTGACATTGGAGATGTATATAGGTAATTTATTTTATATAATAGAATATAATTATTCATAAAATTATTATACTAATATATTTTTATTTTTTTTTATTAATTTAACAATAAAGGGGAAGAGGTAAAAAATATTTGTAATGGGAATCATTATCACTACTTCGGGTATAAAACATAGGTTTTCACTAAATGAAATCATATTATAGACTTATTACCCATATATAGAATATAGTATACATGTTGGAAATTTGTGAATATATTTGTAAATGGATTTGATGAACGAAAATTTCTTGACGGTGTAATTAAGAAAGGAGATGGGTTGGCCTTTTATATGGGATGTGGGTAGAAAACATGTAATTTTCTATGAAAAGTGTACAAAATTTTTTTATTATGAAAAAATGATCTAAAATTGAATATTATCAATCCATATAAATTATAAGATATATTTAATTCCATAAAATTCATTTTATATATATTTTTAGTTCATTTTAAAAAATTTCATTTTAGTTCCCCAATTTAACCCAATTTAACCTTAACTGCAGTAATTACTATTTATAGTTTTCACTATTTATTTTGTTGAAAATTAAATATGAAAATATTTAATGATATATATAATTATTATTCCAATTATGGTAACAATTTTTCAAATTACCATTAACATTAGTTAAAATGTAATTTGAAATTAGTCACTCCTATGTGATGAGAAATCAGGATTTCCAAAGAGAAAAAGATTTAATGTTGGAAATTTTTTTAAAAAAAATTGAATTTTGAAATGATTACAATAAATAATATTGGATTAATATATATATTATAGAGATTATTTGAATTTAAAAAAAATTAAATTATAATTTATCTTTGTTAATAATTTCAATGAAAATGTAATTTCCATTAAAATTATGTAAGATTCAATATTCATAAATTTTAATATGTAAAAATATAAAAACATCACTCCTTTAGATTGTTTATAAAAAATAATTATATATAAAAATACATATTTTCATATATATTTTCTTATAGTGTTTGAAAGTATTTATAATATAACTTCTAGAAAATGTGACATATTTTTTTCATAGAAAAGTATTGTTCATATGTGTAAAAATTATTTTATTCTTATATCACCTCTAAAAAAACATCATAATAATGATAAAAAATTTATTGAATATGTAATTATATATTTCTTTCAAATCATTCATCAATATTTTAATTTTTAATTAAATTATTTAAAATGTGTTTTTTAATAAAAATATTCTCATGGATAAAGATTTACTTTATTTTAAAATATTTTTTTATTTTTATTTTAAATTAATTAGACGCTAATGAATTAATTTTATAAAAAATTGTGTTAAAAAAATTCTTTATTTAGTTAATCATATTACAACATTCACTTATAATGTCTAGGTGATAACCATCATATAATAACATTTAAATAATATGCCATGTTTCATTTAAACTTATGGTAAGATGTTCTACAAGTTAAACACAATGTTACATGATTCAAAAAAAGCAGGTAATAAATTATATTAACCTGGTTTTTTTGATGATATATAGAGAACAACATTTTATCCCCTTAAAATTTATTTTTCCCTTATAACAGTCCTCGGTCTTCCAAGTTGGAAGAATTGAAAAGTTTTTATTGAAAGCCACATCATAAAAAGTGTTAATAATAAAACCTAGATAAATAGAAAGGGATGAAAAAATAACACACATAATAAAAAATATTTCTGGTTATAAAATATGATAACATAGGTGGGATGTGAAAAATAGACATATTAGGGAAAACTAATGAAATATGTTGATGTAGAGTGATAAATAACTTAGTCAAGATAATGTTAACAACCAAAATGAAATTAACAAAAGAAATGAAAAAGTGTCCATTGATGTCATGAGAATTTATTATAACAAGACAATAAATTATTTCAATATCATCTTATAAATTTTGTTGAAATAATTTTCAATCAAGAAAAATTTACAATATAATAATTTAATAAATTGATATAATTTTATTTAATATAAAAAATTTCATCCTTTGGTTAATTTTTTGATAAAATTATACTTTATCTATTATGAAAATATGATGATTTATAATCATATATAATGGAAATATATAATCCAATATATATTGATATGTCATTTATTCTATCTCTAGTATGAATAGTGTCAATCGGTAAAAAAATATGGAGAAATCTTCATATTCTAGACTAATATGTTAATATATAAAACCTCATCCAGAGTTCAACATAAACAATTCCATAAATGAAAAACCTTAAAACACATCTAAATTGATAATATATGAAAACGGTCACTAAATATCTCTAAATCATCATTTCATTAATCTTTCATATATCATAAATTAATTATTGAATTCCACAAATCATCATGTAAATACATTCATCTGTTATTATCATAAATCAAGGTAATAAACATAATTAAGATAATATCATATTGAACATATACATTATTAGTTGTTACGTACATAAAACATGTATTATTTGTAGAGTTTTGGAATTTATGTTTCATTTTTTTTATTTTCAATTATTTCAGGAGTGAAAAAATCTACGATACGTGATCCCGAGGTCCGAAGTGCACAAAATAGAATTTTGTAATTTTTTATGGTACTTTTAGAAAACGTGCGAGCATGATTTTATATGATTTATACTATAGAAAAAATAAATAATCTCAGGGAACCATTGGTTTCATATCATTTGGAAACTCTATGAAATGACATAACATCGCTCGAGGAGGGCCGATTGGAAAATTTGTTTTGAGACATTTTGAAAAAATTAATAAATTAATTTAAGAGAAATATTTTATATTCATTCTAACTTCTTATTTTAGAATAGTGAAACTTTAGGGAAGTGATAGGGAAACAATGAAGCACATCAATGAGTCCCAACAATTTCTCATTAAACTTGTAGTCTAACGATGCTTTAATGGCACATAACAATGACACTTTTTCATAAATTAATCATTGTAATGGAACGACATCAAACTATAATAAGATCCATGTGACGTGCTACTCTTTATTGCTTGATGTTCTGGGAAAATATGGATTTGAAATTTGGTGGATAATATAGAGAACTTACGACAAAAATCCTCTATAGTAAATAATGATAGACTATGGCGGAACTTCACCACCATTGACGCCTTACAGAGATCATTATCGTGAAGCGATGTCGACATCTTAACATCTCAAGCATGAAGGTTGTGACATTATATGTCATAAAATTTAGTGGTTACTTGATTTTAAATATTCCAATTTTTATTAATATATGAAGAACAAATATTTACCCACGAATAGGTTTATCCACTGATAATTTGTTATAACAAGCGGGTGAATTTTTTTGGGCATCATTATTCAGAAATAAAATAGGAAAAGAATGACTGAACACAGACCTCCATGATACCCCCCACCTTGTTAAAACCTCTAAAATGGAGGGCTCGATACGATATAAACATGGCCCAAGAACCTTTAATCTTGTGTTCTTGGTGATTGCATTTTTAAAGAGACAACATGGCCAGTTTGAATGCTTCACGATAAAGACATCCTCGCCCGGAGACCATTAGTGCAAGAGGTGAAAGGAAAAGTCCCCCAGTTCACAGCAGTTTTCCTACTAAAGATTGTGTTGGCCCGTCGGCACTAGAAGCAATATCAGCGGACGGCCTTGTCGGTGGCATGGAGGTCGTTTCCGGTACTGGTAGGCCACATTGAACAGGAGGCCAGGACTCATCAGCCGCAGCGGTGCGTGGGAATACGCGATGCCAGGTGGGCGCTGCGTGAAGGGGTCGAAAGCGTCGGCCACCCAAAAGGCCAGAATATCCATGACCCATCAGCTACACACATGAGTGGGACAAGATGTGAGGAGGGGGCTGCAAAGGAGGTGTGGCCCACCACTAGAGGCCACAGTCCAAAGAGAGGGGATGCAGCAGGAAGCCATGCCCCGGATGCTTGTCTCTAGCCCAAGAGGATCGAGAACACCTCTTAGGCCTTACAATATATCTGTTTAGGTTACCAATTTAGGATTGACCCAAATTGGTTCCTGACAATTATTATGAATATCAAGAGAATATTATTAAATAATTTCAACCTTATGGATTCAAATTATTTATAAAAAATATATTAATATATTAATTTTTTAAAAAAATTACATGTAAAATAGTAAATATAAATTGGATTATAAATCGTTTCTGAGGAAAATAAAACATTAATTGAAAAATATAAATTATTTATTAGAAATTTACATTTAAAATTTTCAAATGTATAATATTACATATAATATAAATATTTTATTATGTAATGGGTTTCAAATATTTTATTTTACGCATATATCAAAATTATTTCATAATATTATCACATTTGTAAAAAACTATTTTCCACTATTCACCGTAAAATCAGTCATCTAATAAAAATACCATAAATATATCCTAGGCTAATATATTTATGAATAATAAAAAATTAGGTCATTTAAATAAAACTAAAAATAAAAAAATATATTTTTATAACAAATGGGGACATAAAAATAATTAATTCTATTTTTATAGGTATATGAAATTTTCAAATATTAGTTATTTATTCCATTAATTATTATTAATTTTAAAATATTTTTTTGTTACTATATTATTCATATAAAACAAATATTTTATCATCATTTATCACCCGTATATTTACATTTAAATAAAAAATACATTGCTCATATATGTTTATTTGATAAAAAGACCTTTTATATATAAAATCATTCCTTTTATATATACACATATTGAATTTTTATGGAGTATTACCATTGAAATTGAAAAAATCCTTAAATATAAAATGTAAATAGTTGATAATACAAGTTATATATATATATAAATAATTCATTACATTTTTAATTATATGATTACATCCTTCCATATTTTATTAATATAATCCTTCACGAACTCAACATCAGACCTACAGATAAGATATTATCTAGTGGTAATCATGTGAGGTTTTTAAACTAGAATGGATATTATATTAATTTCGATTATCTTTAACTACTCATGAAAATTATTTTTCTGAAACCATAGTATACAGAGTTCATATTGGGGTTGGTTTTGTGAAAACCCATGAGAAGTGACCACCCTTCAATGCTTCAATAAATAAGAATCCTATGGGATATTAATACTTCGTTATTACATTTCTACTATTTTATGTATTGGTTTTAAAAAGATGTTTACTATATTAATACCCACAATTTCAATAGTTATAATGTAATTTTAACATTTTAATACATATAATTACTTATTAATAAATAGTATCTGGGTTTATTTTGGTTCATTTTCACATGTTAAATAAGTTATTGAAAATATTTTTTGTTTAACAAGAAATGAATATCAAACTATATAGTTGTCAAAAACATTTAATTATGACATACAACACATGTTATTATTATTTATACATTATTATTCATTATATTTATTACATTATAATTATCAAAAAGCTCAACCACATTCATCATCCCCAATTGGATTAGTCTTCTATGAAGAAATTGGTTCTCTTCATTCATGTTCAGTGACATTAAAATATATCATTAAAAAAATACATAAATATGATTCTATTTTTTGGATTCCCCTTTAGAATAGATTATTATTCTTCAAAATCATTTAGAAACATCCATCTAAGTAAATCATCAATCATTTTAACTATAAAATAATTTAGAAACACTAAGGCAAGTTTTCCTCACATAATCGATAATGAGAAAATAAAAAGGATTTAGTTCTTCAAATATTTTTTCTTTCAAAATCATTAAACATTGACTAATAAATAAATTATGAATGTATATATTAATTCTGAATACAGTTTGGAATTTTTCAATGGATATATTTCTGAGACATTTGTTATGATAAAACACTTTACGATTTCCACGGATCCTATGAATTTAAAACCTTATTGGACACCTCAGAAACTATTATAGTCTAAATATTATTAGAAATTCTATTTAACATTATATTTTTACTTATATTGAACTATTTTCTGTGGTATGAGAGTTCATTTATTTGTGATGGGTCAACATTAATCACACATCTAATGATTTTCTATAAGATAATGAATATATTTCTATATATTTCTATATATTTCGATGTAGTGTATCTAAGTCTCTTGGTCCATCATAAATAAAAACCCTTTGGATTATTTCATCTGTTATATTTCATAATTAATAAATAATTACTCATATTCTATGTTCCCGTACACTCGACTACATAAACATCTTATTTTATTATAAAATATCCTCATATTTCAAATCAGTTCTTTATGATCAACGAGTTGGGTTTAATTAGTATTTAATATTTTTTTCATATAATTTTTTATTGTTTATTAGTATATTTTTTTAACATTACATTAATCGTAATATTTTACTAATCAATCATTTTATTCCATGACACATTATTATAAATATGATTGTGGTAACTAATGAATTTGGCCATGGTTTTGATATCTCCATTTTTTATGTAATCATCTTCTCCATTCCAGTATTTATATTTCCATGAAAATATCAGGAAAACATAGTTTCTAAAATAATTCTTCTGGGTTCCATAGTAAAACTAGCATGATATCTTATACAATATGAAACATTCTTAAATGATTTTTATGTTTCCCCAATATCAAACATAATTTTTTTAACTTTATGGAAATGTGTTCTGTCTTGGAATTTTAACATATACTTTCCTCCACTAGTTTCCTTCACCTATTATTATTGTAAATTACATTTCAATTATTAAGAAACATTAATTTTATATTTCAAATCATTTTTTATTAAGATATACAATCATTAATTTATACTAAATGTTTATCACCAAAATTATTATCTTTTGATTAATAATTGTATTTATATACATTATTATTCTTCATATTAAATTGTTTATATTCCATTTTGAGTCCACTATTTTCTCTCGCAAACTCTATGTGATCCACTCTATGATGAAATTTATTTTATTTCACCTCATTATAACATTTTTTTTCATTTGTCTCAACATCTTCTATACTGTTTGAAGAATAATTATACTAATTAATTTTTCTATGAACAATTTTCCCTTCAATAAATTATGTTATTTTTTATTATTTATATTTTATCCTTAACATATTAAGAATTTAAATTTTATAAAAAATATATTTATTTAAATATATGATTTTAGATTAAATTAGAAGAATCTACATTCATTAAATCCATCAAAATTATTCCAATTTTATTAATGATCATTTATATTGGTCATCACTTTTAAATATACTTTTATATTTTGGATTCCTATTAATAAATAGATAATGTTTCACTATTTTAAATAGTTAAATATTTAATTCAGTGCATATATTCTTATTCTCTTTTTAATAATAAACTAGAATAATGAGATATATTATATAAAATACATTAAATAATTTGAATACATATATTCATCCAAATGAGATCTACCAGATCATGTAGTTATAATAAATTTTTTCTTCTAAAAGAATGCTTCATTCTGAATTTTCCTATCCTTCTTAGGTAATAATATATTTTCCTTTCATTAGAAAACAATGAATTGTTAATTTTTTATTCTGCACTCATATATTTACTAATTATCATTAGTATAAATCAATGAATCAAATTTACCAAGTATTACTCTCTCATGGTTATTAATGAAGGTTGAATAATCCATATTCTCATTATATCCTCAAGATGAAGTTATAATTTATTTACTGACTTGTATAAATAATCTACTGATTTATCTTCTTATATCATTTTATCTTTATGGACAGAATATATGTCACCTCAAAATAGAAATTTCACTTTGTTATCCCCATAATAGATATCACATGATTTTATTGAAATTTTTATTTCTAATTTTTAGTAAAAAAATAAATTCAACTACATCATTGATATTGTTAATAGTAACAGGTTGTGTTCTCTCCCAATATATTTGAAATTATTATTATCTTATTAATTCTAGGTAATCAATTATTTTCAAAAATAAACACCATAAAAAGTGCTATAATTAATGTACATATTGAATGATAACAGATCTCACACTATCATATATCACTATTTATATGGAATCCCTTTACATAAATAATAGAGACTCTTTTATTATTGAATATATTTGTAAACTCTTTGGATCCCATTTATCTATTGAATAATTATATAGGTAAACTCATACCTAATAGAATATTTCATTAAATAACATTAATATAGATTTTTTACTAATTATAAGGCACTAGAGATGTCATTACACCATTGATAGTGGGGTGAATTATTGGACATTAAGGAATCTAACACTATTGATACACTTAATTCTCATCCTTATTTTGTAAAAATAAATCATGATTATTATTTTAGAAAACTAATTATTTAATATTTTATTCTTCTTCAAATTTAATTTATTTTTGATAAAATGTACTACATGAAACTTACTTTTTTTTGTGAACTTTAATTTAATATAGAAATATTATTTCTCAAATTCTATAGTTATAACCCAGCCCATTGATTTGTGTGAATGAAAATGAGTATCCAAATAATAAAATATTTATAGAATTTTTATTCATAGAGATTAATTTATTTATTCTAATGAAATAATTAATCAATTAAGAATGATAATAATGAAATCATATAATTTTAGTATCAATTATAATGTGGCCAATTTTTCCTAATAGCTATTTTATTGTATATTTTTTATTTTAACATAGAATAAAATTTTAAAAAAATTATAAAATTGAATGGATTAAAAAATTATTTTTTAGTTTTAATAAATCCAAAATAAATCTATAGTAATATTTGGTATTTAAAATAATTGAAAGTTTTTGTGTAAATAGTGGATTATACTAGTTTTAAAAATATTTAAGCTTTATAAAATTATCACATATTAAAAATGATTTTAATGATTATGATAACTTTTTAATAGATAAAATATATTATTAATATATAATATATATCAATAATAATATAATTTTGAAATTTTAAATATTTGATTTCCAATATTAGAATCAATTTAATGTTTTCATTCAAATATAATCTACTTATATTAATCATTTTAATCAAAATTTTATAAGGATACATTTTATATTCAATAGCTATTTAATGACAAATATGGATTATTATTTTAAAAAAAACTTTTAATTCAATGGTAATGAAAATAGTACCTATATTCGGTAATAAAATTTTTACATCAATTATTTTATAAATGGTTATTAATTATGTTTTACAAACATTTATTATAATTAATTTACTCCTTATTGGGGAAATGAATCATAATAATAGATATAATAAATAAATCAAGGATAATAAATATTGTGTAATGTGTTCAACATATCTTTTAGTCATAATGTTTTGTAACAATAGAAAAACTCACCACAATGGTATGTTTTAAATAGGGTTAATTGGGGGTTATTCTAGGAAATACGTCAAAAATAATTACATATATATTTAAAATTTATTAGTTGATTGTTTTGACTTCCTTAACATCATCAATAAAAAACAATGAATATTTTTAGCAACGTGATTTGATAAATCGAGATATTTTATATTAATATTTAATGTTTGTAGAATTTGTAGACCCATTTAATTTGCAAAAATAATATATAATCTCTTATTTTCACTAGATTTATCCATTTATCATTAATAATCCATACCAAAACACATTCTAATAATCATTCTATACAAATATTGTGTCTATTTTTCTCTAAAAAGTTATCATAAAAGGCATAATATGTATGATGAAAGAGGATTCACAATGATGTGGTATAACACTCAACTGCTTTATATTATATTTATTTTATAATATAACAGTTCATGACCAATAAATAATACTATGATATAATAAAATCTTAATCAATATTAGTCCCATAATTTTAAAATATTTTTGGTATAAACAATTTTGTCCTTTTTATCATTCAATATATAATGAAAACATTTTTCCATTGTACATACAAACATCCTTCTACATAATATGTTGCAAATCATTTTTGATCAATGTATCATATTAAAAAAACGATTTATAAAATTAATAAAAATTTTATTAATTGGGTGATTTTGGTTTTTTAAGGTTAATGTGTTATTAACCTTCTAACCCTTCATTAAATTTGAAAATGATAACATCAATCACGTGTATGTGTGAACAACTACTTCAAAAAATAGATTTCATACATTTTTCATTTTAATTATACATGGATTTTTATATTAATGGTTATAATGAATTAATTTTATATTTATGAAATGATTAAGATTTTTTAAACTATAAATTTGTCTATTTTATTTTCATTTCATGAAATATAAAAATAGAAGAATAATTTGAGGGTGCGTAAAGACTATTTCCCCTATGAAAATATTTATTTAATTTTTCATGAACAATATAAGTTGATGATTATAAATGTATAATTACAGTATGAAAATAATAGTTATAATATCATTCTAGTTGTGATGTTGATGTAACCATGTAATTATTGAACTCAGTCAACATGAAGAATTTATATTTTAGATAAAGAGAATAGAATCCTCAAAATGTCTAATGCAATCATATACGATGTTGTTACAAAAATGGGGTACGAAATGAAATAAAATGAATAAAAATAAAGAAATAATCATGAAAATAGTTTCAAATAAAGTATTAATCTGTTGTTATTGGATTTAAATTAATGTATATTAAATTGTATTATATGAATATTCAATAAATTATTTAAACACATTAATGAAGAACATAATAGTATAATGTATTTTGATACTATGTACATAATCATTATAATTTGTGAACGAAAATTTATATCTATAATAAATATAAACCCCTTTAGTACACATTACAAATGTAACCTACATAAAAAGCTGCTTTATAACCTATGGAAATTATATGTAAGATACTGTGACATCAGATTAATATTAATATTAAAAAAGTGGATACCAAATCATAACATGAGGATAAGAATATGAGAACATGAGAATGAAATTTTAAAACAATAAATATGAAACATCCTGATATTTTATGAGAATTAATTTTTTTCTTCTGTTATATGAAACACCAAGATAATGTTTCACTACAAACATCACTGTCTTGGCTTGCGTTACTCGAAAGAGCAACCTTCCTCGATAGCTTGCGTTGTACATAAAAGAATTATTTAAAAAAAATGCAATTTTAGCACCTTTTGATGGCACACCCATTTGAAATATAATTTTTGAAATGTTTATATGTATAATTTTACAAAATAAACATTTTCATTTGAATCAGGATATAATAATTTACATTGGATAAATATTTAATACTTTTATGATAACTTTCACATTTTGACGAATAGTAAAAATATGATAAATTTTTCTTAAAAACAACTTTTTTCATCAAGATAATATAGGTTGTTAAATGATATAATTTAAAGGTTGTAAAGTATAAATTAAATATATTTTTAAAATTTAATATAATTTAATTTATTACCATTAATTTTATATTGAATTCATAAGTAAAAACATTTCAATCTTTGACAATGTTTTAACTTTTAAAAAACTTTTTCATAACAATGGGATTAATTTTAAATTAATTAATTTACTTTTGTGTTTTGAATTTTGAAAAATGGACTCCATATTTGGATATAGTGAATCCAAATTATGTTAATAGGTTACTTTTAGTTTTTTGACATTATTAATAGTAACTACGATAATTTTTATTTAATACAGTTAAAGGTAAATCTGGTAATTAAGGGTAAATAAGAGATTATAAAATTACCTTAACACCTGCCAAAATTATATTGGATGAATACAATATGAACCATATCACCTAATAGTCCGAATAGATTCATTTCATGGACTATTGGCCGTGATAATGATATAATTATAATTAAAACCAAAGAAAATGACAACATGTCACTCTCTTATATCTTATAAGTGTAATAATTTTAATTTAGTGATAAACTTCATAAAATATCAAAACTGAATAGTATCCAGAAATATAATTAAATTATCTACATCATGCGAGTTTATTTAGAATTTTTAGGGATTAAATAATTATCATTATTGATGACAAAATAGTGATGTTGAAATTATTTTATTAATTGAAATATCAAATAAATGGTTTTAAAAATATTAAAATAAAAATTATATGAACTATTTAATGTGATACAATAATTTTCTAGAGGAATATTCATGTTAGGAATCTATTAAATATTTTTGTTTGAATATATCCTCTGTGTAGATTTTATTTAAATTCAAATAAATAAATAGTGTCAAAATTGACGCTATTGTTATTTTATAAAAATATAATATTATAAAATAGTTTAAAAATCACAAAAATATTTAAAAACTATACATTTAAATTTATATGGTCAAAAATTTCATATAATATCCCATTATGTTATATTCCGAACAAACAAGTAATTATTTATAACAAATTAAAATTTAGAATATTATTTACACAATGAAAATTAAATTGATTAAATAAAGAGAAATCAAATTGATAAGGTTTAAAAGAAATTCACTACATGTATAAATTTTATTGGTTGATGAGATTACAATCCTATATCATCTAACCTTCGAATTGAGTCATTTTTGGAGGTTTTTAAGTGGGTTTGGAATTTATTATAAATTAATATTTCTTATAATTCAAAAGGTGCCCCTCTCTTCCCTTATACAAGGGAACCTCCTCCCTCTCCTCCTCACACAACATTGAGCCTCCAAGCTTGGATTTCCCCTGCCCATTTCCCTTCTCTGCATATCTAGTTATATCATAGAGGTTCTGGTCTTCTCAAAAGACCAACTCTAGTTCCCTAAGTGGATGTTTAAAAGAGGCATGTCGAGGAAGAGGTAATCTCTTTTACCGATTCATTCAAGATTCGTTCTTATTCCACTTCCACTTATTTATTTGTTTCATTAGAAAGTAAAAAAATTAGTATCACTCATACATTGATATGTTATTATAAATATGAAACAACTCTATTTCAACTTCTATCCATCCTATGGAAAACGAAATCCCCGTGAGTGCGTACATACGAAATACCGTCTCCACACTGTGGTGTAATCTATTTTCCACCAACACCTTAAATGGATGGGTATAATGGTGTAAAGAATTACTATATATGATTATTATAACATGATAATAATTCTGAGATATTCTATCATCCACTCCATGACCATTCAATAATTATGGGAACAATATCGTCGCTCGTGCATACGTAAGACTTAACATCTCCACAATGCGATGTTATTCATTCTACATGATATTCACTATACCATGATTATAAAAATGAATTTAATGAATAAATATGATAAATATTATACCACTACCATTTTGTAAATGATGTATCTATAACCTAGAATGATGAATAATAATTTATTCGACAAAACACGCATAAGAACATAAAGCAATGAACACCCGAATAACAAGTAGTAATGAAATATTACTAATAAGAATATATGAATATGAACATATATGATTTCATAACAATGAGTGTGAATCTGGAATAAGTCAATGACATTATTTAAATCATTATATAGGAGGTTTGGACACGTACAAAGCATATCAGACTTAAGGTAATGGAAAATCTCACAATCTCATTTTTATCCGAAAATGTTTGTACATTAGAATTTACGGGGGCATATTTATCATCGAATTCCATGTTTCCTTAGAATATAATATTATTTATTTCCTAGTAAAATTGTTTAAATAAAATTTTTCCTATTTTTTTAAATTTTATTAAAATATATGAATGGAATCTTTTGTCGTTTTTAGTACGAGATACTTTTTGACATTTCTGGAAAAAGTTCAAGGAGAATGTTTTTTAACATATACGACATTATTGGATTTTTTATGGTTTCATAGAACATTATTTCCGTGAATATTCCTTTACATGTTTTCATGTTTATTTTTAATTAACAACTTTTAGTTTAAAAATGTATGACATGTTATGAATGGAATGATGTTTTTAATGTAGAAAGGATATTTTCCTCAAGAATAGAGTTCAAATGTTTTATGAAAATTATATTCCATTTAAGATAATATAGGGTTAGGTTTATATACCTATTATTAAATTTATTTGATTATGTTATTATGGAATTATTTTAATGAAGCCCTTTTATATTATATGGATTATGTTATGGTGGTATGATGTTTAAGAATCTCGTTTTTATAACATGGGTTATGCAATAATATATGATTAATGATTTTGTGGCACACATAAGAATGGTTTCATTATGAGATGGGTGGGACCTATATCTACCTCCAATGCATTGGGTATGGATTTATATCTCATGATATAGACATGGATGGAACGATATGTTAATTCGGTTAAGTGATACAAGACCGAAATGAGGAGTGAACTCGGTTCAGAAATGGACATTGTCCGCTAAGATGGTCTTGAAAATGAGTCTTGACTAATATGAAATGATTTCTTATGATTATGTGTGTATGACAAAAAGCTTCATGATTTATGTTATGATTATTGGGATTGTATTTCACTACTATGATTTATCCCATGTAATGATATTATTTTCTGTTTTGCAGGATAAGATTTTCAAAATGTTATTATCTAATTAATATGATATGATTGATATATCCATTGTCTACCCTTACTGAACATCTGAGCTCACCCTGTTTTATGTATTCTTTTCCCCAGGTCAGGATGAAGGGTATTAAGTAGGATATGCCAAAAGGGACTCTAGATAAGATGAAAAATGTGGGAGACAATGTAGATGATTTATGAACCATTTGATTGTGTTTCCCAGTTTCTAAAAACATTATACCTATACGGTCATATCATGGTTTTATTATATGTTGTAATATGTATGGTTAAATTCTATGTAATAACAATGTATATTATGTATGGGTCATTATAGTTTGTATCAGAGGAATGATATAGTCATCCTTTGGAAACTAGGATGTGAAAGCCTTTGTATGACCACTAAGGATTTTTCTAAGCATAGAACACAATATTAGTGTTTAAGAAATGTCCCTGAATAACCTATGATAATACCTAATGTGTGAAAAATTATTCTTCATTATGTGGTTTTCCTATTATGATTAGTGTTTCTCACACTATTCTTATTGGATTTAGTCAATGGCCGGAACCCGATGGCACCCTGTTAATGCTGAATGTGGCGGGCAATGCAATGAATATCCCCCTGAGCAACCAAACTTTATGGGAGCTGGAATGAAAAATATTGTTTCTATGCTCAGAAATCTTTCACAAGGTATAAATCATATAGGACTTCCAAACGAGCAAAATAATTAGAATCATTCTATTGAATCCATCATGAGGATCCATCCACCCTCATTCAGCGGGTCTACTAATCCATTAGAGGTTGAACAATGGATCAGTACCACTGAAAAGTTATTTTCAGTTCTTCAATGTTCTGAACATGATAAAGTCATCTTAGCAGTAAATCATTTGAAGGTGAAGCTGATCAATGTTGTAATCTTATCAAGAATACAAGGAGAAGAGACGAAATTGAGTCCATGGAATGGGACGAATTTAAGAACTTATTTTTTAATAAGTACTTCCTTCGTATTCTTTGAAAAATGATAGAGAAGAAGTTTCTTGAACTGAAGCAAAAGGATGATGAATTTGTTGGTACTTATGTAGCAAATTTTACAATGCAAGCAAGGATCTCTTCTGGGATTATTATCCAACCTGAGTGTAAGATCGATCGATTCTTTAGTGGCTTAAAACCAAGTCTCCAAATGGAATTAACCAAAAAGGACTACAATAGCTAAGAAGAAATTGTTCGATGTGCTCTCAAGTTTGAGATGGAGATTGGAGTAACCCATCAGTCATATGGGTTTGATAAGAAGAGGAAAATGGAATTCAAATGGAAATCTAAAGACCACACTGAAAAGAATATGAGTTTTACCTTATACTCAAAGTGTGAAAAGAAATATGGATGGAATTGTCTTAAAGGGGCATGTAGATGTTTCAAATGTGGAAAAGAAGGTAATCAGGCATTTGAATGTCGCAGTGATGGAAAAATATGTCCAGTGATGCAAAAAAACAAAAGGATTCATGGATTGCACCTCCTACAATTCAATGATACAAGTGCGAGGAAATTGGGGATTATGATAACCAATTCCCTAATATAAAGGTTTTTGATGAGGATCAACATCAACAATCAATTATGGAGAAAGACAATGGAAAGTCACATGCAATTTCTATCGACAAAGTAGAGTATGATTACAAAGGGATGAAATGTACAATTATCATCCACTCTAAAGTAGAAAATGTTTTATTTGATTTTGGATCCACCCACTCATTTATTTCAAAATAACTTTCTAAGGGTATCACCGTACTACCTAAACAATTAGTTGTTGAGTTAGTTTTGACAACTACTAATGGCACAACAGTTGCATTAAATGCTTATAATTCTTCTCTAATTGACATTTCTGGGAAAGTGCTTCTTGTAAATCTTGTGATCCTTCCTATAGTATAATTTGATGTGATTTTGGATGGGATTGGATTTCCTCATATAGAACGTGTATCTATTGCCAAAAATGGATGTCACATTTCATATTCCTGATAAATCTATGATCATATACCGATGCAAGGATGAATATAACATTCTATTGGAAATTTCTTCGATCTTACTGGTCTTCATTCCAAAAAATGATGGTTGTTTATCTCAAATGATTGGAGAGAAACTCAGGATTAAGAATATGCCCATTGTATGGGAGTTTGATGATGGATTTCCAGAAGAATTTCCAAGTCATCCACCAAATCATGATGTTGATTTTTCAATAGAACTCATACCAGGTGCTATGCCCATTTAAAATACACCTTATAGAATGGCCCCAATTGAGTTCCATGAATTGAAGAAGAAACTCTAAGAGAATTCTGATAAGGGATTCATACGCCCTAGTTCATAACCTTGGGGGCTCCTGTCCTGTTTGTTAAGAAGAAAGATTGAACAATGAGACTCTACATTGATTATCAACAACTTAACAAGATCACTATCAACAACAAATATCATCTACCATGCATTAATGACTTATTTGACCAACTATGATGAGATAAATACTTTTCTAAGATTGACATTCATTCAGAGTATCATTAATTAAGGTTCAAAACGAAGGATATACGAAAGGCAGCTTTCTATAAAAGGTATGGACACTATGAATTTATAGTAATGCCATTTGGCCTTACTAATGCCCCTAATATCTTCATGGATATAATGAATAGAGTATTTAGAGATTATCTTGATCAGTTTGTGGTAGCCTTTATAGGCGAAATTCTTGTTTATTCAAAGATAAAGGAAGAACATGAAGATCACATGAGAATTGTATTAAAGACCCTAAGAATAGAGTGGCTTTATGCCAAATTTACCAAGTGTGAATTTTGGCATAAAAAATATTCATTTTTGGGTCACATAATCTCAAAAGAGGGGATATATGTTGATCAAGAAAAAATAGAAGTTATCGAAAGATGGTCGAGAACAACAACAGTAACTGAGATCCAAAATGTTCTTGGTTTGTCTTGATATTATCGACATTTTGTTAAGGATTTTTCACGATTATCTAATCCACTCACTAGGTTGACTCAAAAAGGAGTTATGTTCGTTTGGACTGTGGAGTGTGAAGAGAATTTCAAGGAGTTAAAAAGAAGAATATCCAGTGCACCTGTTCTTACACTTCCTTATAGGGGAGAAAGGTTTGTGATCTATGGTGATGCATCCAAGAAGGGATTGGGGTGTGTTCTCATGAAAAACGATATGGTGATAGCTTATGCCTCACGGTAGTTGAAAATTTATGAGCAAAATTACCCAAACCATGATTTGGAGTTACATGCGGTAATATTTCCATTAATGAATTGGATGCATTATATTTATGGTGAATGGTATGATATTTATAATGATCATAGAATTATAAAGTATGTTTTCACACAAAAGGAGTTGAATATGTGCTAACGAACATGGTTGAAGATGATTAAGGATTACGACTGCTCAATTCATTACCACTCAAAGAATGAAAACAAGGTGGCAGACGCATTAAGTCGACAAGACCATGATAGCTTATCTATGATGAGGATCACAAATGATCCAATATTTAGGTATTTAAAAAGGATGGATCTGGGAATTATAATTTAAGGGTAAAAATCTTATCTTTCTCAAATGAATGTTCAACCACCTATACATGTGAATATTAAAGAGGCATAGAAAGAAGATGTAGAGTTACAAAAGAAGTGGAGAAATGTTCCTGAATTCCACATTAATTGTGATGAAATAATAATGTTCCGGAATCAGGTTTGTTTTCCTACTATCCCAGAATTAATGAAGGATGTATTGGATGAAGCTCATAGTTCTTTATCCTCTATTCACCCAAGAAGAAATAAGATGTACAGGGACCTGAAGGAGTACATCTGGTGGGATAAAATGAAAAGAGATATTGTTGCGTATGTCTCTCAATGATTGGTTTGTCAGTATGTTAAAGACGAGAGATAGACGTTTAAGGGGATGTTACCACCATTACGCATACTAGAATAGAAATGGTAAAACATTACTATGGTCTCGGTCACTAGAAATCCCAAAAAATCCAAAGGCAATAATTCCATTTGGGTTATATTTGATCGTCTTATAATGTCTACACACTTCATTGCTATTATAGAGGATTTATCTCTTGATCATCTTTCCATGATATATGTAAAGAAAGTGGTAATATTATATGGAGTACCAATTTCCATTATATCTGATATGGATCCGAGGTTTACAAAGATGTTTTGGTGAAGTCCTTAGCATACTCTAGACACAGAGTTGAGTTTTAGCACTGCTTATCATCCTCCAACGGACAGTCAGTCTGAAATGAAAATTAAATCTTTTGAAGACATGTTGAGAGATTGCTCTATGGATTTCAATGGTTGTTGGGATTAACACCTACCTTTGGTGGAATTTTCTTACAATAATAGCTTTCACTCCAATTGGCAGATGGCTCCTTATAAAGCTCTCTATGGAAAGAAATGCATAACTCCAACTGGCTGGAATATAGTTGGGGAATGAAAGATATTAGGACCTGATCTTGTTGATAAGATGGAAGAAATGTTATTTCTATTCAACAACACATAATATCAGCACAAAGGCAGAAAAGAGTTATGCTAACAACCGAAGATAAGACCTAGAGTTTGAAGTGGGTGATAAAGTGATCTTACGAATATCTTCTTGGAAGAGAGTAATGAGATTTTGAAAAAGGGAAAGCTGAGCCCAAGGTATATTAGTCCTTTTAAAATACTGGATCATGTTGGGAAGGTAGCTTTCCGATTGGTGCTTCCACCAAATTTCTATCAAGTTCATGATATGTTCCATGTATCACTTCTAAGAATGTACATACTTGATCCTTCACATGTACTAAGCTAAGATGATGTACCGTTGGAGAAAGATATTTCTTATGAAGAATAGTCGGTAGAGATTCTGGATCATAGTGAAAAAGTTCTGCGAAACATGACACTCCCTTGGTTAATGTTTTATGAAGCTAAATTGGAACATGAGGATATTATGAGGGAGAGGTATCCTCATCTGTTTGTTCTGAAGTGATGAATTTAGAGGGTAAAATTCTTTTTATGTTTGGTAGAATGTAACACCCTGATATTTTATGAGAAATAATTTTTTTTCTCTTATGTTATACGCAACACCAAGAGAATCTTTTACTACACACAACACTGTCTTGGCTTGCGTTATACGCAATAGGAACCTTTCTCGATAGTTTGCATTGTACACAATACAGAGTTTCACTAAACAATGATATATTATTATAATATTATGAACTACCTGTTATGAATAGTATTAACTAAATTTTGAATTTTATAACATTAAAATTCATCTTACACATTTTCTCAAATGAGATATGAAAACAAAATCAAATTTTTGGATAAAAGAAGTATTTTTCAATAAATACAGTTGTACTGCCTTTTGATAGTGCACCCATTTTAAATATAATTTTTGAAAAGTTTATATTTTTTATTTTACAAAATAAATATCTATTTTTGAAATAGGATATAAAAATTTACATTGGATATATTTTTTATTCTTTTATGATAACATTCACATTTGGATGAATAGTAAAAATACGCTAAATGTTCTTAAAAAACAACTTTTTCATCAAGATAATTTAGATGAATAAATGACAATAATTAATTTTTTTAAGGTAAAAATAGAATATATTTTAACCATTTAATATAATTCATTTCATTACCATTTATTTTATATTTAATTCATAGGTACAAGCATTTCAATCATTGACAATGTTTTAACTTTTAAAACCCGTTTTCTTAGCAATGGGACTAATTATAAATTAATTACTGAAACATATGTGTTTTGAATTTTGAAAAATTGACTCCATATTTGGATTTATTGGGTCTAAATTATGTTAATAGGTTATTATTATTTTGTTGACATTATGAATAGTATCTACGATAATTTTTATTTACTACAGGTAAAGGTAAATCAGCTAATTAAGGGTAAAAAATAAGATTATAAAATTACCATATCACCTAAAAAAATTATATTGGATAAATAAAAAGTTGACACATATCACCTAAGGGTTATAATAGATTCCTTCCATGGACTATTTACCATGAAAATGATATAAATATATTTAAAACCAAAGAAAGTGACAACATGTCACTCACTTATATCTTATAAGTGTAATAGTTTTAATTTAGTGATAAAATTCATAACAAATCAAAAATAAATTGTCTCCAGAAATATAATAAATGTATCTACATATTGTAAATTTATTTAAAATTTTGATGGATTAACTAGTTATCATTAGTGATGATACAGTAGTGATGTAGAAATTATTTTATTAATTGAAATATAAAATAAATGGTTTTAAAATATTAAAATAAATATTATATGAACTATTTAATGTTATCCACGAATTTTATAGAGGAATATGACATGTTCGGAATCTATTCAATATTTTGATCAAATATATCCTCTGTGTAGATTTTATTTAAATTCAAATAAATGAATAGTGTCGAAATAGCCACTATTGTTATTTTATAAAAATAACATATTATAAAATTGTTCAAAAATAACAAAAATATTTAAAAATAATAAACATAAAATTATATGGTATAAAAGGTCATAATGTATCCAATTATGGACAATTCAAAACACATACATTATTATTTATAACAATTTATAATTTATAATATTATTACCATAAATAAAATAAAATTGATTAAATAAGGATAAATCAATTTGATAGAGTTTAAAATAAATTCAAAACATGTCTAAATTTTATTGGGTGATACGATTACAACCATATCTCATCTATTCATTGAATTGAGTCATTTTTGGTGGTTTTCAAGTGGGTTTGGAATTTATTATAAATTGATATTTCTTATAAATCTAAAGGTACCCCTCTTCTCTCTTAAAAAAGGGAACCTCCTCCCTCTCCTCATCACACAATTTTGAGCCCCAAACACATCCATACCCTGCCCATTTTTCTTCTAAACATCTCTAGTAATATCATTGAGGTTTTGGTTCTCTCAAAAGTCCAGCTCTAGTTCCCTACGATGATGTTTAAAAGAGGCACGTCGAGAAAGAGGTAATCTCTTCTACCGATTTTTTTAAGTTTCATTCTTCTTCTACTTCCTATTATTTATTTGTTTCATTATAATGTAAGAACATCTGTATCATTTATATACTGATATGTTATTATAAATATTAAACAACACTATTTCACCTTCTATTCATCGAACAGAAAACAAAATCACTACGTGTCTGTATGTATGGAATACCGTCTCCACGCTGTGGTGTAATATGTTTTTCTCTACCACCATACTTGGATGGGTATAATGGTGTAAAGAATAATTATATATTATTATTCTAACATGATACTAATTCTGAGATATACGTTCATCTATTACAAGATAATTCAATAATTATGGGAAAGATATCATCGCTCGTGGGTACATACGGCTTACTGTCTCCATGATGCGATGTGATTCGTTCTACAGGATCTTCACTAAACCATTATTATATAATCGAATTTAATGAATTAGTAAGATATATATTATACTACTAAAATTCTTTAAATGATTTAGTTATAACCTAAAAAGAGAAATAAGAATTTATTCCACAAAACACACATAAGAACATAAAGCAATGAACACACGAATAAAAAGTAGAAATGAAATATTACTAATAAGAAGCTAAGAATATGACCATATATGATATCATGACAATGATTATGATTCATTAATAAGTCAATGACATTATTTGAATCATTATATAGGAGGTTTGGACATGTACAAATCATATCAGACCTATGGTAAGGGAAAATCTTACAATCTCATTTTTATATGAGATTGTTTATATATAAGAATTTACTAGGGAATATTTATCATCCACATCCATGTTCCACAATATGTTATATTATTTCCATACTAATAAAATTATTCATATCAAATTTTACCTATTGGTGAATTTTTATTAAAGCATATTAAAGGAATCTTTTTCTTTTTCAGTATGAGAATTTTTTCGACTTTTCTGGAAAAAGTATGTGGAGAATGATTTTTTAACTTATATGAAATGAATGGATTTGTTTATGATATTATAGAATATTAATTCCATGATGCTTCCTTTATATGTTTTAAATTTTATTTTTAATTAAATTCTTTTAGTTTAAAATTATATGACTTGTTAAGAAAGGAAAAATGTTTTTGAAGTAGAAATTATATTTTCCTCAAGAATGGAGTTGAAATGTATTATCAAAATTATTTTCCATAGAAGATAATATAGTGTTTTGTTTCTATCCCTATTATTAAATTGATTATTATGGTATGATGGAATTATTTTTATGAAGTCCTATAATCTTATATGGATTATTTTATGATTGCATGAAGGTTATGAATCCCATTTTTATTACATGGGTTATGCTATGACATATGATTTATTATTTTATGGCACACATAATAATGGTTTCATTATTAAATTGGTGGGACCTATATCTCCCTCCAATGCATTGGGTAATGATTTATATCTCATGAGATAGATATTGCTGGAATGGAAAGTTAATCTGGTTCAGTGATACATGACTGGTACGAGGAGTGAACTCGGTTCAAAAATGGACATTGTCTCCAAAGATGGTCTTGGTAATGAGTATTGACTAATATGAAATTATTTTATATTATTATTTTTGTATTGCACAAAGATTCATGTTTTATGTTATGAATATTTGGATTACATTTTAGTACTATGATTTATACCATGTTATGATATTATGATCTCTTTTTCATGTTATTATATTCAAAATGTTATGTTATTATGAATATGATATGATTGATATTTTCTTTTTTCTACCCTTATTGTGCATTTGAGCTCTAACTTTTGAATTTTTTCTTTCCCCCAGGATAGGTAGAAGGGTATTAAGTAGGATATGCCAAAAGGGATTCTAGATATGATGAAATCTGTGGGAGACAATGTAGTTGATTTATGCAATAATTTTTTATGTTTCCCAGTTTCTAAAGGCACTATACCTATACGGTCTTATCATGTTTTTGTTATATGTTGTAATATGTACGCTTCAATTCAGATGTAATAACAAAGTTTATTCAGATGTAATAACAAAGTTTATTAAGTATGGGTCGTTAGAACATACATATAAGTGACCATAATATTAATTTATGGAATAAATATCCGAATTTCATAACACATTTATCACAATGAAATAAAAGAACAAGATCCATTAAAGAATTACATTGATATAAGTCAAGTAATTTTTCTTATAAATAATCACAATAAATAACTTTTGTATTACTCTATTATCACATCCAATTCATTCATAGTGGAATGGGATCATTCCAAAAACTATCATGATATTCATGGTTAACTCCAAATATAATCAGAACAGACATATTCCCTTTACATTCTAGGTTCACCCATATTTCATTTGTAATTCTCTCATGAGATAAAAATTGTTACCCAATTCATTAGATAGAGATACACCCAAACCATTATTGGTTATAATATACCCCCATCATTGGATATTGCATATATTATTTCATTGGTTATATGGTAAGAACCATCACATATAAAAATCATACACATGTGTGCTATAAGATCATAAGTCATTCCTCTTACCAAAACAAATGAAATGAAAAGAGTTATATAAAAATTTAACAATATAATATACTTTGTAAAATTGATATGTTTCAAAATTATTTACTCATTTAAACATAGAATATCCTATGAAAAAATGTTGGTTTTTTAATAATGTTTCTATTTAATAACTCATAGAAGCGAAATATGTTTTATAATAAAATTATCAACAGAAAAATAAGTCATTCAAGTGATGAAAAATAATGGTATCCTTTTTTACTATCCCTAGTTTATAAAAAGATACATTACATTATTACATATTATAAGTAATATTATTTTGAAAGATAAATCACACTTAATAGTTCATGATGAAAATAAATATTCATAAAATACTGTTTTAATACTAAAAAATTATATGATACTTTCAAAAAACATTTATCGAAAATGAACATAAAATAATTGAAATGAATATTTAAAAATATTATAAATATTTTCATGAGGATAATATAAATTCCACTTTGAAAACAATATTTTCAAAAGATTTCGTAACATTTTTCTAATAAAATAAACTTTTACAAATATAATAGAAGAATAAAAAACATTTAATCATTTCATAATTAAAATATTAATTCCAATTGAAAATAATATTAATAAAATTTTCAAAATCCTTATAATTTAAAATACCATTAAAAATTTAATATTGAATACTCATTGAAAATAATATTGATAATGGTGGAAATTTACTTTAATGTCACACAAGTAAAAATAATTATTCAATTAAAATTTTTGTTAAAATATAAACTAATATTTTTTTAGAAAATTGTATGAGGATTTGTTTAACATTGTTTGTAATAAAGTCAAAATTTGATTAAAATATATTAAATAATCATTATTATAAATTATAAATTAATTTCTGAAATCTTTTTTAGAATACATTTTTGGGGTTTAAAATTATTTTAAACTAGATTAGGAAATAAAGAATATTTTTCATCAACAAATTATATTGAACACATGTTTAGCAAAAGAGTAAAAATGATAGAAAAAATTAATTAACAAGAAATAAAAATATGGGAATGATTTATATGTGTTTATCGAAAGGGATATTCTAATATGTAATCATTTGAATCATAATCATGAGTAATCTCTATAAACGATTATATTGTGACATAAAAACATAACCACTTTGAAAACATTGAATCATAATCTGATTGAATGAATTGAATTACATGAATACTATAATATCATTTAAAAAAGTATTTTCACTATAATAAATTTAAATTAGATTTTATAAACCCCTAAACAAGAATATATGTTCATAATATAATTTATGTCTCAATGATGTAATTTTGTGTAAATGAACACTCTCTAACTGGGTATCTTTTGAAAAAACAATCATATGAAATAATGATAATGAAATGGATATGTAAAAATGAATAAATTTCATAATAATAGATATAAAATAAATTATTGGATAGTTTATAAACCACATATATGAATCATGTGGTAAATATGGAATGTATCTCAAATAAGTAAAAAGTGATATGGAAATTGTTTATCGCTTTTCTACTATATTGAATCAAAAAAACCAAAACGGAATTAAAAAAGATTTAAAATTATTAAAATAAGTATAAAAATGATATATAAATGTCACATGGAATGTATATAGACCACATAAAAATGTTTTGTGACATTGTTAGGTGTAAAATAAATTATAGGGATAATAGAAATCCATTAACATAAGTCTCAAAAATATGTGTAAGTCTGGAAAGATCATGTAAAAAAATTATTTCTATTATAATAATATCAAATAAAAATAAATATATTATTTTTACCCCATATTAATTACTAATGAAATTTAATTACAAATTTATTATAAATTCAATGATAAAACCATGTTTCAATTAATTAACACATTGTTTTTCATATAGGTTTTGATTTTTTTATTTTCGGTCCTACTGTATTTATAATGTTTTTTTCATTTAATGTATATTATAAATAACAAAAGAATAGTATTTATACCTTAATAATAATTTTAATACCAATCATGAATTATTTTTTTTAATATTGATATATGTTACAATCATGAAGACATGAGGTCGTATGCACACATGAGTAACATGATATATAATCTCTAATTAATTATTAAAATATCATGAATATATTTATTATTTAATTTATATCAAATATTTTAATTTAATCTATCCATATATTCTATCTTGTTAAGGGTTCATAAAAAATGAATCACATTTTTTCACGATGGAGTAGTGCGCTATAAAAAGGAATGATGTTATTATATCCCCTATGTAATAGAATATAAAATGGTTTCTATGATTTTATCAATATATTGGTGTATTTATTATATATATATATATCATTTATTAACTTTATAACCAATATTATAATAAATCATTATAGGTTATAATAAAAAAGTGAATGTCATTTGGTAATGAGGTGGTCCTCCACCATACACGTAGATGGTAATATCATAACCCATTTGATGAAATTGGAGATGTATATAGGTAATTTATTGTATATAATAGAATATAATTAATCATAATATTATTATTATAATATATTATTATTTTTTTATATTAATTTAACAATGTAGGGGAAGAAGTAAAAAATATTCGCAATGGGAATCATTATCACTACATTGGGTATAAAACAAAGGTTTTCACTAAATGAAATCATATTATAGACATATTACCCATATATGGAATACAGTATAAATGTTGGAAATTTGTGAATATATTTGTAAATGTATTTGATGAACCAAAATGTCTTGACAGTGTAAATAATAAAGGAGATGGGTTGGCCTTTTATATGGGAGGTGGGTAGAAAACATGTAATTTTCGATGAAAAGTGTACAAACTTTTTTATTATGAAAAAATGATAAAATATTGAATATTAACAATCCATATAAATTATAAGATATATTTAATTCCATAAAATTTATTTAATATATATTTTTAGTTCATTTTAAACATTTTCTTCTTAGTTCCCCAATTAAACCCAATTCAACCTTAACTATAGTAATTACTATTTATAGTTTTCACTATTCATTTTGTTGAAAATTAAATATGACAATATTTAATGATATATATAATTATTATTCCAATTACGGTAACAATTTTTCAAATTCCCATTAACATTAGTTAAAATGTAATTTGAAATTAGTCACTCATATGTGATGAGAAATCAGGATTTCCAAAGAGAAAAAGATTTAAAGTTGGAAATTTTTTATAAAAAAATTGAATTTTGAAATGATTACAATGAATAATATTGGATTAATATATATATTTTTTATATAGATTATATGAATTTAAAAACAATTTAAATTATAATTTATCTTTGTTAATAATTTTGATGAAAATGTAATTTCCATTAAAATTGTGTAAGATTCAATATTCATAAATTTTAATATGTAAAAATATAAAAACATCACTCTTTTAGATTGTTTATATAAAATAATTATATATAAAAATACATATTTTCATATATATTTTCTTATAGTGTTTGATAGTATTTATAATATAACTTCTAGAAAAGGTGACATATTTTTTCATAGAAAATTATTGTTCATATGTGTAAAAATTATTTTATTCTTATATCACCTATAAAAAACTTCATAATAATGATAAAACATTTACAGAATATGTAATTATATATTTCTTTCAAATCATTCATCAATATTGTAATTTTTAATGAAATGAGTTAAAATGTGTTTTTTAATAACAATATTTTCATGGATAAAGATTTACTTTATCTTAAAATATTTTTTTTTTTTTTTTTATTTAATTGGACACTAATGAATTAATTTTATATAAAATTGTAGTAAAATAATTCTTTATTTGATTAATCATATTCCAAAATTAACTTATAATGTCTAGGTGATAACCATCATATAATAACATTTAAATAATATGGCATTTTTCATTTAAACTTATGGTAAGATGTTCTACAAGGTAAAAACAGTGTTACATGATTCAAAAAATGTAGGTAATAAATTATACTAACCTGATTTTTTTGACGATATATAGAGAATATCATTCTATCCCCTGAAAATTTATTTTTCCCTTATAACTTTCCTCGGTCTTCCATGTTTGAAGAATTGAAATGTTTTAATTAAAACCCACATCATAAAAAGTGTTAATAATAAAACCTAGATAAATAGAAAGGGATTCAAAATAACACACATAATAAAAAATATTTCGGGTTATAAAATATGATGACATAGGTGGGACGTGAAAAAATAGACATATAAGGGAAAACTAATGCAATATGTTGATGTAGAGTGATGAATAACGTAGTCAAGATAATGTTAACAACCAAAATGAAATAAAAAAAAGAAATGAAAAAGTGGCCATTGATGTAACATGAATTTATTATAACAAGACAATAAATTATTTCAATATCCTCTTATAATTTTTTTTGAAACAATTTTCAATCAAGAAAAATTTTAAATATAATAATTTAATAAATTGATATAATTTTATTTGATATAAAAAATTTCATCCTTTGATTAATTTTTTGATAAAATTATACTTTATCTCATATGAAAATGTGACGATTTATAATCATATATAATGAAAATATATAATCCAATATATATTGATATGTCATTTCGTCTATCTCTAGTATGAATAGTGTAGATCTTTAATAAAATATGGAGAAATATTCATATTCTAGACTAATATGTTAATATATAAAACCTCATTCAAAGTTCAACATAAACAATTCCATAAATAGAAAACCTTAAAACACATCTAAATTCATAATATATGAAAACGGTCACTAAATATCTCTAAATCAACATTTCATTAATCTTTCATATATCATAAATTAATTATTGAATTCCACAAACCATCATGTAAATACATTCATCTATTATTCCCTTAAATCATGGTAATAAACATAATTAAGATAATATCATATTGAACATATACAATCTTAGTTGTTACATACATAAAACATGTATTATTTGTAGAGTCTTCGAATTTATGTTTCATTATTTTTATTTGGGATTATTTCAAGAGTGAAAAAAATCTACGGTACGTGATCCCGAAGTCCGAAGTGCACAAAATAGAATTTTGTAATTTTTTATGGTACTTTTAGAAAACGTGCGATCATGATTTTATATGTTTTATACTATAGAAAAAATAAATAATTTCATGGAACCATTGGATTCATATCATTTGGAAACTCTATGAAATGACATAACATCGCACGAGGAGGGCTGATTGGAAAATTGTTTTTCAGACATTTTGAGATAATTAATAAAATATTTTAAAAGAAATATTTTATATTCATTCTAACTTCTTAATATAGAATAATGACACTTTAGGGAAGTGATAGGGAAACAATGAAGCACATCAATGAGTCCCAACAATGGCTCATTAAACTCGGAGTCTAATGATGCTTTAATGGCACATAACAATGACACTTTTTCATAAATTAAACATTATAATGGCATGAAATCACACTATAATAAGATCCATGTGACGTGCTACTCTTTATTTCTCGATGTTCTGGGAAAATATGGATTTGAAATTTGGTGGATAATATGGAGAACATATGGAAAAAATCCTCTATAATAAATAATGATATACTATGTCGGATCTTCACCACCATTAAAGCCTTACAAAGATCGTTGCCGTGAAGCGATGTCGACGCTTTAACCCCTCAAGGATGAAGGTTGCGACATTAGATGTCATAAAATGTAGGGGTTACATGATTTTAAATATTCCAATTTGTATTTATATATGAAGAACACAGATTTACCCACGAATAGGTTTATCCACTGATAATTTGTTATAACGAGAGGGTGAATTTTTTTGGGCATCATTATTCAGTAATAAACAATGAAAAGAATGATTGAACACAGACCTCCATGATACCCCCTTGTTAAAACCTCTAAAATGGAGGGATCAATACAATATGAACATGGACCAAGAACCTATGATCATGTGTTCTTGGTGATTGCATTCATAAAGAGACAACATGGCCGGTTTGAATGCTTCAGGATAAAGACATCCTCGCCCGGAGACCATTAGTTCAAGAGGTGAAAGAAAAAGTCCCCCAGATCACATCTGTTTTCCCACTAAAGATTGTGTTGGCCCGTCGGCACTAGAAGCAGTAGAAGCAGATGGCCTCACTGGTGGTATGGAGGTGGTTGTCGGTACTGGTTGGCCACATTGACCAGGAGGCCATGACTCATCAGCCGTGGCGGTGCGTGGGAATACGCAATGCCAGGTAGGCACTACGTGAAGGGGTGGAAAGCGTCAGCCACCCAAAAGGCTAGAATATCCATAACCCATCAGCTACAACATGAATGGGACACGATGTGATGAGGGGGCTGCACAAGAGGTGTGTCCCACCACTGGAGGCCTCGGTCCAAAGAGAGGGGATGCAGCAGGCAGCCATGTCCTAGGGGCTCATAGCAGCCACAACACACATCTATTCCCGTTGCTGCTGGGCGGATCCCTTGATGGTACGAGCCGGCCCTGATACCCAATGGGTCAGAGCCACGCCCCTTCGGGAAGGTCTAGACATGACTGGGTCGCCGGACGACTCATTGGCATGGACCCTCTACCAACCGGACCGGGTCCCATGAGGGCTATTGGGCATTGAACACTCACCACGCTGGATCAGGGTGACCCTGATCCAAAAATTATTAGATTAGGTCCATTATAATGAATTGGTGTATGTGGAACCCCATATCTGGGTTGTTCTGGTCGGATCGGGACCCATCACAACAGGCCCCCTGATTACTAAAACACTTGTATCATAAAAACCATACATCTGATTGACATGTGGTTTGTAGTGTTGGTACCCTCTTGAAGATGTTGATATTCTGGAATTCCATGTTCTGTCTCTAATGGATTCCGATATATGACGAATTTCTTGAGAATATGTTCTCTTAAGTGCGCTATGTATGGAACCCTGCGGTTGGCTGAGAACTGAAGACTGATCCAGGATGGCCTAGTGGGGAGAATTTGTATGTGAACCAGGAGGCCCATGGATTGGAGTATATTTTTGTGAAAATTAAGACCCACAATACCCAATAGTTGGAGTACATTTGTTCGACCATGTTTAGAAGAGACTCTGTGTGACATGGGAGGACTACACTAGGGAGTGACTTGGTGTGACCCAAAATACCAACTATACTCATAAGGGATGAGTACCACAACAGTCCCATATTAGTAGGAAGTAGCTCCATGTTACCAGACATGCCAACTATACTCGATAGAGGAGGATTTTCCCATAGGCTTAGGAGTTTGACCACTGTGATAGACAATGCTACTATTACTACCCTATAATATACATGGCTTGAGCTGCATTGTGTTTCGATAAATAAATTGAATAATTCTTGTGTGTTCTATCATTTTGTTTTGGGATCCCTATGGATTAATGTGTCACTAACTACTACATGGACATCAATTACACATGGTTTGTATGGTCTATACGACTGACATTTCTAAAGGGGTGCTCAGGGAGATGGGATGGACGAATGCTATGATGGTGGACATGGTGTACTTGGATCAGGAAAGGCCTAGTAGGACCGGGTAGAAATGAAAAATTTATTTAGCTACCAGTAGATTAAGTAATATCAAAATCAGGTGGGGTTTATAGCAGATGGACATTAGAGCACTTTTCCTACATTAATGTTTTCATAACATTTTCTTGGGTTTGAACTCTAGCCCACACTCTTTCAATTGAACATGCAGTCAGTTTATTTAGTTTTATTTTGTTTCCCTTTTGAGATTTGGTACTTGTTTAGGTGTGTGTGTGTGTGCGTATAGGAATCAAGGATAATTCCTCCCACATGTAGATTTTCGCCTTCAACGCTAGTCTCCATCCCTTGGACATCAGGAGGAGGCATGGGGTTTCCACGACACGGGCCCCTGGGGAATAGTTGTGACAATGTTGTATGAGAGTAGGTCGGATCCCCCACCATGTTCGGGAGTCTGATGTTTTTTTTGGGAAAATATATTATGTTTTGTGAGATTTACTTTCTGATTCAGGGAGTCTGGTTTTGGTGCCGCAACTGATGCATCCATACACCAGGACCATGAATTCTATTTTTGGCTCAATACATGAAACCACTTGTTTCATAAGTGCCTCCATATTTTTAAATAAGATTCAGCTCAACATGTATAAAATTATAACTGTTTTAAATCTTGATCTTTCTTGGGATGCCTCTACGTGGAAAACCAGTGAGGATCCTAATACGAGGTGGTGAGAAAATCACACCAAGCGACGTGGAATACGTTCATGGACTAGTTATAGAGATAGCCCCCCCTGGGTGGTGCACCAGTTCTACCACCACCCATTGGTATAAGACTACTTTTAGTGGTTCCTGTAGTGGACGATCATAGATTCAGTGCCCTACATGAGTTTCAGTGATAGAGAACTCCCATGTTCCGAGGAAAGATATATCCTATGCTCCCTGAGGACTAACAAGAGGCTATTACATGGGACTTCTGCATAGTGAGAACACTTCTTGACTCGATAGTAATTATGGCGGTGAGCCTTCTATGGGGATCAATAGGTAGATAGTGGAGCATGAAAATCCATACCCATTATGTGGCTACCCTCACTGTGGTTGACATGGAGATGCCTTTCTGGTATGGGTTTTTTACCACAACCTTGTACTCTATGCGCATCTAAGAGTTGCTTCTCCTACAGCAGGACAACATGATGGTGGCTGAGTACTCGACGAAGTTAATAGAGCATTCCCACTACTCCCCTGATATGGTGTGAGAACCTTTTATTAGGGCTCATACCTTGGACTTGGGACTCATGCAGGATTACATGGCTTCAGCGGTGTCTCTCAGCATCCCTACCCATGTTGGGGTGCGGGAGTGAGACCTTATGATAGAGGGTTTTATAGAGGAGCTGGAACCTGCTAATAGAGCTACCAACAGACCCCATACAATAGATTCTTTAGCAGGTAGTAAACAACAGTCACGTGTCCCCAAGTGGTCCAGGTCATTCAGAGGATGACACCAAGACTCAGGGTCGAGGGTGCATGGCACCCAGTTCAGATGGAGTCGGCAGGGAGCCAGGAAGTGTAGCGCATGAGGCGGGCCTAGACACATGGATCATGACTGCCTGACCCACTGTACAGATAACTAGAAGATGGTTAAAGATTCACTGACGCAGTGGTATAGTTCGATCTAGGAGGTTTGCATGGCGGAAGACATGGAAGAGGATATGGCCGAGTGGCAGGCCATGGGTGACAGTTTGAGATGTTACTGCCACCACCCTAGTTGGTCTACCCGGACATCATTGAGTAGGTGGACAGTGGCATGATCTTCTCTAGGAAGCATAGGTTTAATAACACGACACATCAGTGATGATTTAAGGTTTGATATGTGTCTTATCTCAACTATTTTAAGTACTTGTAGTCTCATGTTATAGTCACCCCTTCCTTGCCACAACCCCCATTCCGAACTCGATGAATCTGTAAGAAAAATTGGATTGGTCCTTAAAGCTATAGAATCATATGGGAGGGGATTCGATGATTACTCCCTTGCATCGTAAGTATGATCTTTTTAAAGGAGGCAATAGTTTCGATGACATATCTTTGTAACAACATTGAAGCCTTATGATATCATCATTATTAGGGAATGGTTATCCACAGTCCATTTTCAGATTGACTATTTTAGGAATATACTGTAGTGTGTACGTGGAAATGGGATGAGATTTTTCATTCACTGGTGAGAAGGAAACCCTTATGGCATAGGACCAACTCACATGAATGAGGGTTTAGTTGATCACTCACCAGTTATCTATCCTCACACTTAGTGCAATAGAGGAGAGGATTCCATGTTTTACTATAGTGTTATAGGATTACAATGATGATTTTTATAATGAGGATCTGGGGATACCTCCTTGTAGATAGGTAGACTTCTGTATCGACTTATACCCAAGAGATGACACCGATATCCACACCAGATTATCAAATGGATCCTGTATAAGTTCATGAGCTGAGGGTTCAGATGGAGGCCTTGCAAGGGAAGGGGTTCGTAAGGGCCATAATTTCACCATAGGAATCCCTAGTGATTTTTTCCAAGAAGGCAGATGGGATTTTGAGGTTGTGAGTGGACTTCTGGGGCCTGAACGAGGCAACTAGGAAGAAGAATTTCACACTTTCGATATTTGATGACCTCTTTGACCACATGAAGGGATCTAAGTTGTTCTCAAAGGTATATAACCCCGATCAAGCAATCACAAGATTTTGGTACGAGACAAGGATGTACCGATTACAACCTTCATTTGACAGTCTGGACACTATGAGTTCATGGTGATTCCTTGTAGCATGACCAATGCCCTAGTAGTTTTCATGGGCCTCATGAACATGATATTCTATTGCTACCTTGACTCGTTCGTCACGGTCATCATAAATCTAATCTTTATGTATTTAGTGTTAGATGAGAAGGACACTACACACATAAAGAGTAGAACCCCGGGACACCCTGGGCGGGGAGGGGTGAATCAGGGTGTCAACTTTTTCTTATTAAAGTTTCAGATCTTGTTCCCACGTTGGTAGGAACTCGTTAAATCTATATGATGAAAAAGATCAGTAATGAAGCATTCACGTGCAGAGAGATGACACAGCTATTTTTTACTTGGTTCACCACTAAGGGCTACGTCCAAGGAGCATACGCCGACAAGTTGTCGGTCGTACGTAAATTCACTATGCTTCACTAGATGTAGATTACAATTTTTCAGGCACAATCTCTTTGTCCCAGGCTAACTTCCTTTACAAAGGTTCAGGGATAGCTCACTGCTTCGCTTGGGTAACTCCCATTGACTCCCCCTAGATCACTGCCGTTGGTGAAGTCTCACTCAGTTTATAGACGTGAAGGTCTCTTCAATAGATTTACATTGATGTCTTTGCCTTTGCTCAGCACGAGACTCTTCTTGCATCGAGGTCCGGAATAGATGCACTAGAACGCACAGGGCTACAGAATCGGATGACCAGAACGTGCAGAAAAACATCACTGACAATTGCGCGCAACACCACCCCCATTGCGCACAAAGCTTTCTATTGCGTGAAAAATTTACTTCTTGCGCAGAAAAATATTTCTCGCAAAAATCCCCTTTTTCGCGCAACTCCGAATATTTCGCGCAAGCCCCTTTACGCGATCCTTTTTTCGCGCATCAGACCTCGGATATTCTCTAAGACTTCAACCCCACGAAATGAAGGGGGGTCACCTCATATGTATAGGCGTCTGAGACCCCCGCACACAAAAACCCCTCCGGTGCGGAAAACCTCTCATCTGGCGCGTAATATTTTGCGCAAGTATCATTTTCCGCGCACCTCTCCAGATATTTCGCGCAACCCATGCCTTTGCCATTTTTCGACGATGTGAATCCAAAACACTATTTGCGTGAAAAACATTGCTCCAATATTTTGTTCACCACGCTGTTTTTCATGCCCAGCTCAAGAATTTCGCGCACAACCCTTATTTTCCGCGCAACCCATGCCTTTTCCATTTTTCACCAATCTGATTTCAAAACACTATTTGCGCGAAAAACCTCAATCCCCTATTTCGCGCATCCCACTGTTTTCCGTGCCCAACTTAAGTATTTCGCACAAGCCTCCTATATTTCACGCAACACTTTCTTTTTGTGAGAACTTCCTTTTGCAGACGATCCATGTCTTCATTTCCTGATTTTGAGGCCCAAAAAATTGGCAAACACTAGGAAACAACGCCACCTTCAAAACTGTTGTCTGCGTGAACTATATGATCACTTTGCTGGCACACATTCGGAACTTCCACTGAGGATTGACAAAAAACACAAACCAAACTCCAATTCTTGCTTAAAACATCCATGGTTCCAACATAAAGATAGTTCTGGATACACTCCGAATGCGCCATCTTTATGGTAAGCTATCTAAGTTTCTGTTCTGTTTACAGGATGTCCAATTTGTGGGACACGTCATTTAAAAGGCTGATGTTTTACTATATCTAGCTATTATAAAGGTAGTTCATTCGTGGGAGCCACCCAAGAGCATGTTTGTTGTGTAGTGATTCTTGGGGTTGGCTGGTTAATATCAGAATATTTTGTCTGATTTCTCTATAGTAGAAGAAGCATTTTCAATATTGAAATGGAAGGGATAATCCTTTGTTTGGATGTATAAATGCCAACAAGGTTTCCATGAGCCGAGGTAGAGACTAACTAGTGCCCCTATCTTGGGATAACCTGAGATGGGTGTGGGGTATGTAGTTTACTACGACACATTAGGCACCAAAATAGGTTGTTTCCTAATGTAGGAGCGAGTGGTGATCACGTACATATCATGATAGTTGAGGAATCATGTGCAGAACTATGTGACCCATGACCCGGAGTTGGCAAGAGTTGTATTTGAGTTGGAGATGTGGCAGAACTACATGATGGGTGAGCAGTTTACAGTTTATTCCAACCACATGATTCTCAGCTATATCTTCTCCTAGAAGAACATCAATCTGAGATAACAACAATTGATAGTGTTCTTCTTGAACAATGGTTTTGATATAGTCTATACTCCTAGAAAGTGGAACATGGTGGAAGATGCGCTCAGTATGAGGACCAGGTTGTAGCTGCTGATTTAGTTGATAGAGCAGTTAGATGCATTGCATAATCCCTCATGGATTATTTTGAAGATTCTTACCTCTTGTCGATGAATGTTACTCCATCAATCATACAATGATTCATGGATGCACAATAGGGGGATATTTTCTATGAGGTATGATGTGCTTAAATACCCTCAGGATGATCTCCTGATGGATTTTTTATTTTTGGGGAGAACATCATCCTTTTTAGAGGGTACACCATAGTATCAGTGGCATTTTGTGACGAGGTTTTTATGGAGTTAGATACTAACTCTCTAGACATACATCCTATAGTGGAAAACATTTACACGGAACTCGTGCGTTAGTACTGGTGGATAGGGATAAAGAATGTAGTGGATGAGTTGGTGTCATGATGCCTCACATGTCAGCAAGTGAAGGCCAGAGGAACAGGTTCCTGTAAGCTTGACACATCCACTCAAGGAAACATAGTGGAAAGGGGATGGTATCTCGATGGAATTAATGACAGGGATAACACAGAAATATATAGGTCTTGACTCTATTTGGTTGACCATTGACAGACTAACCATGTCGGCTCACATACTACCCATCCTAGAGCAAGGAATGGTAGAGGGAATTGGATGCCTCTATATCCATGAGATTGTGTGGCTTCACGGGGTCCCTTCGACTATCATGATATATCGTGATGCCAGATTTACCCACCAGATGTTGAAGGGATTACATGAGGCATTCGGGACGCAACTACACATGATCATAGATTTTCATCCATAGACAGATTTTCAAATGAAGGGGACTATACTGACCATGGAGGACTTGATTCATGCTTGTGTCCCTAAATTTGGTCGTTTTGGGGAGTAAAACTAGCAACTAGGGGGCTTTTCATACAACAACATCTATCACTCCACAATTGGCATGCCACTATTTGAGGCCTTATATGGGAATCCATGGAGATCACCCATATGCTAGACATACCCATGGGATTCAGTACTCATGAGTTTAGAGTTTGTACAGGATACCACTGAGATAGTGCAAATCATCTAGGAACAGATGAGGATTGCACGGAGTAAGAAGAAGTCTAATGCCAATAAGAAATAGATACCCCTGCAGTACGAGGAGGGAGATAATGTGGTACTTATAGTCTTTCCATAGAAGGGATTATAGAGATTTGGATGGGGTGGTAAGTTATCTCCAAGTTTCATTAGTCCTTTTAAGATCATGAAAAGAGTTGGTGAGGTGGCATGCTTCCTAACTCTTCACCAATAGATGCACCTAGTGTATGATGTTTTCAATGTGTCAAAGCGGAGAATATACATGAATGATCCATCACACATCATTGAATGGGGTGATCTAGACAATGATGATGGGGAGATGTTTGCGTAGTTCCTTGTATATATACAAGATTGAATGAAATGAGTCCTATATAGGTGGTCGATTCCTCTAGTGTGCGTCTGATGGAAGCGCGAGAATCTCCAGCAGTTTTCATGGGGGAGGGAGGCTCATATTTTCTCTCAGTACTCCCATCATTTTTTAGTTGTGTTTCCGGATTTTTGGGATGTAAATCCATATGGTGGGGAGAATTTAATGTATCATGGTTTCCATGTAATATTTTTATTTATATTGAATTACTTTGAGACCATGAAATTTTACAGCACATTATTCCGTGGTGTGGAGATCCCAAAAATGAATTTTGATGTTTTTTAACATATGTTTAGTAACATGAGAGCATTTTTTTCTATCTTTTGAACCATCACCCGGATCAAAAATCCAAGTGCATTGTTGGATTCATAACGCTCGTATTCTCCTAGAAATAGCCTGAATTATTTCCAGTAAGGGTCAAGAAGAAATGTTTTTTTCATACTTTTTGAGAAAAATAATAAAATATTTTTAAAGATATATTTTATTATCATTCCTAATTTTTAGTGGAGAATAGAAACAATGTGGGGTCGTGATAGGGATGAAACAATTTTCATCAATGAGGCCTAGTAATGTTTCGTTAAAATCATAGTGTAATAATGATTAAATTATGTGTAACATCGACACTATTTTACAAATAAAAAAACATAATTTCAAGACATCGCACCATAATGGGAATAATAAGATGTTATACAATTTATAGTACAATGTACTGGAAAAATATAGATCAGAAAATTGGAATATTCCTTGGTGAATCTTTAAAGGACATCCACCCTAGCGAAGAACGATAGACCCCTACAGAACTTCACCACCTTTGACGCCCTTAGAAGATCAGAGCCGGGAAGTGACATCGACATCGTATCCCCTCACGGATTAACATAATAACGTATAATGTCAGAAGATGTTGGAGATATTAGATAATAATGTTTCCCCATTAATATTTTTAAACTATGAATGATGATAAACCAACGAACAGGTTAATCCATAGATTGCGTGTTATAACGGGAGAGTGAATTTTATTCGGGTGTTATTATATTGGATTAAAACATGTCATGAACGATTGAACACAATCATTCCTGATCCTTTCCATTGTTAAAACCTCTAACATAGAGGGGTCTTCCAGACACAAATGATGCATGTTAACCACCACTCATGTGTTATTGGTGGACACATTCTCAAAGTGATGGAATGGACGGTTTGATGGTTTCGAGGTTAATAAATCTTTACCTGGAGACTGTTGGTGCAAGAGGCACAAGGAATGGACCACTGAAGCGCATTCTGTGGCCTGCAAAATATTCTTTTGATGCGCTTGTGTCGGCATCAGCAGTGGGAGCCGACCATGCCAGTTGTGTGGAGGAAGCAGCCAGTACAGTGAGGAAGAAATTGATAGGGGGGCCAATGATCGTCACCCGTGGAGGTAGGCAGGAGGATGCAGTGCGGGTGGGTGCAGCGTGAAGGGGGTGCCTATATTCGGGATACCTAGTATGCTAGAGGCACCATAGACCATCAACCACAATAAGAGTCGGACGTAGTGTTTGGAGGTGTGTCCCCCCTATAAAGGCCACGTTCGAACCGTAGGGGTGAGGCATGCATCCACATCCCTGGGTCTCACACTGGACACACGGTGTGGCCAGTCCCCTTACTGGATGGGTGATCCCCTAGTAGTCCATGCCAGTCTCACTACCTAGTGAGCTGTATCTGTGCTGGAGGGCCGGACCTATAACCCTTTCGGGCCAGACAATAAAAAACCAGGTCACCAGGTGACCTGGTGGGCTAGAAACACTACCAACTAGGCTGGGGATAATGAGACCTATTGGGTCGGGCCCACGTAGTAGGTTGGACCAGACCGACGTTGGCCCACACTAGGCCATGTCAGGACTATTAGGATGAACCAAGGTTTGTGGAACCCACGAGGTGGGATGGTCGAGACTGTTCAACAGGGTCAGATCGGGCCGCATTTCAACTGGCCCCCTAATTACTAAAACACCCATATCTTGAAAAACCATGCATCTGATTGATGGTCCTTTTGAGGTGTTGGGACCCTCTTGAGGAGGAAGATCTTTCTAAATTACTAGTGATGAATTTCTTGGATGCCGAGAAGCGAAGATTGACTTAAGGAGTGGTTCTCCCAAATGTGACATGACCAGAACCTTTTGATTGGATGAGGCCTAAAGACTACTCAGCGATGGCCCAGTGGGAAGTGGCTACGGGTGACTAATTATACCCATAGTGTGGAGAGGTTATGTGTGACCCAGCTGACCCACAATACTCGACAGGAGGAATTCCTCAGTTCAGCTAAGGTGGGAAGTGGTTCTATTTGACCTGAAAGGCCTATAGTGGAGAGTGGCTCTGTGTGACCCAGAATACCAATGGTCCTCATTAGGGATGAGTACCACATCATTTCAAGATTATTGGGAAGTGGAAATTTGTGACCTAGTAGGCCTACTATACTCAATAGAGGAGGATTTCTCCAGTGGTTGAGGAGTTTGACTTTTGGGAATGACAGTGCTACAGTTACTATCCAAAATTATATCAAGCATGATATGACTTGTTTTTTTGTTATTTCCATTAAGGAATTGGTGTTTGTTCTTTCTCTTTCATTTTTGGGTCCCTACTGACTGTCGTGACACTATCTACTTCACGGGATCCACCTGCATGTTTTGTGTCTGGAGGAAACGATCGATATTTCTTTAGGGTTGCTCAGCGAAACGGGACAGACTGATGCTATGACGATGGACATGGTGGCCTAGGACAATGTGGGGACTAGTAGGACCAATTGGATATGAGAAACTATATAGGATTCTATTAGCTTCACTACTCTCACATTAGGTGGGGTTTACTACAGATGACCATCAGTGCATTTTTGTTCTTTAGAAATTTTAGAACATTTTCTTGGGTTTTTATTCTGACCCACTTTCATTCTACTGTACATGCACTCAGTTTATTCAGTGGTATGTTGTGTCCCTTTTATGAGTATGGACTTGGTTGGGTGTGTTTGTGTTCTTAAAGGTATCCATGATAATTCCTCCCACTTTCTGTTTGACATCTTCAGCACTAGTCGCAAGCCGGTGGCCTGTAGGGGGGTGTGCATGGGGTAATCAGGGGAGGGGTCCCAGGGGACGGGTCATGAAATTATATTTATATTATGTAATTCTATTTTTTTTAAAACACCTTCATTTATTGAAATAAATACTATGTAAGATAATCATTAATTTAATCCAATGTAATTAGTACTATCTAATTTACATATTCCAATCCAACCTCTCTTTATTCAAACTACATTATCTCAATATAAAGAACATATTAAAGCTAATTTTCACTAAATAAAAATATCATCCTTTGAATAAATAAATTTTATATTCCATTAGTAACATTTGAAATGAATTTTATATCCTTAAGGAATAACCAATACTAAAAAATTATATATTTAATGATTCATAAATCATTATTAACTAAATCTATAAAAAATTAATATTTTAATCTCACCACTTCCTTTCTACATCATTAAATGTATTCACTATCTTAGTCTTTAATACCAATTTATATTTATATGTCATTAATTGTATCTTCATTATCAACATAAAACCCATTACTCTTATAGCCAAACATATTTACTTCATGAGAATTCCCATTGGGATATAAAATTCCATAATTATTATATGTTACATATTGAAAACGTTAATCAATGAATTATTCAGACCCTTATTCTAATCCATTTTTTTAACAAAACATTTCATTTTTCGTTTGGAGTTTCTTTTATTTGGACATTGTTTCCCATGCATGGAACATCATATTAACTTTTTGAGAATTCATCTCATATAGTTCTCCCCATATTCTAGTGATATGTTAAAATAAATAAAATTTCCCCCATGTTCTCAACTACCTGAACATTAGTGGACACTTTTATTTTATTTTTGGAGAGTCTAACATGTTTTTATAATGCAATTCATTAATCAATGATCGCGAAAGATGATTAGGAATAATAAAAATATCATTCATTCACGTCACCATTAAATTTAAATTCTCATAAGTGAAATTTCTATGAAATTAAATTCAATCCATGTTCCTTCTTGTTCCCTACATTTACTAAAATAAAAAAAATATATTTTTAGTAACATTTATCAGATTGGTAACATAATAATCATGAAAATCCATAATATTATATCTAAATAATGAAAAAATATTTTCCAATATATGAATCCTTAGTATTATCATAGATTATTAATAACCATAATCTATTTAAATAATTTATGATTGATCATAAATATTTTGTGACTTTTTGAAGCATGTCCCATCAGGGATTCATACTAGGTTTGAGACAAGGATCGTTTTCATACAACATGTGATGATCGACTCCATGTCAAGGCAACCATTTGGGAGATATTACACTAATGTACATATTTTCTAGATCTACATCCACTAGTATAATTAATATAAGGGTTTAATTTCATAGAACCCATTTACTATATCCAATACCAAAATTACATAACACTATACTTTATTTTTAATCATTCGTCGACTTATCGATAATGAAATCCTTATTGTATCATTATTAATATCCTTCTTGATCTCATTAATGATTTCTTTTCATGGATTCTAGAGGTTAACTAAACCATTTCTCATATAAAAAAAATAGTGACCTAAACTTTTCAAATTTGTATATTACATTTTCAAGACGAATATTTAATCCATTAAAAAAAATTCCTAAGTGAAATAATATTTTATTATCATTAATAACTATTTAAAAATATCATAATTTTGTGAATGATATTCAATGTATCAAAAAAATTTCTTCTCCTTTTAATTAATATTCAAAATCAAACCCATCATAAAACCATTTATCGAATCCTATAATAAGTAAATATAAGAATGGGTGATATCATATTGTCAATAAGGGTATACAATTTTGATATGTAATAATAACGTTAACATAAGGGTATAAGAAAATTACCATGAAAATATAACCATGACATATGATAACTATAAACTATATATAATGGATTAAAACCTTGAATCTGGGAAAAAATATTTGTAGTAAAAAATATATGAATCCTAAGTAAATCAATGAAAATGACCCACGATAGCTTAAAATATTCATATGAAGTTGAATTGTGCAACACAATTAAGTAAAAAAATCATCCCAATATTTTCCAATGATCACTGAAATGTATTATAATGTTTTATGGGTTTACTACCAAACACGTCAAGGAAGTAAACTTCACTCTAAAGTTCATCATAGATCATGGAATCTTATAGTGAACTATGATCATTAGCCATTCCAAAGATATCGATATCATTAGATATAAATATTCACCCAATGCATTTGAGGGAGACATAGGTCCCATCCATATTTGTTTATAATTTAATCACCATCCATATTTATAATATAACCTTCATCCTTTGTTATAATGTACCAACAATAACATAATGAAAATCATATATATATATATATATATGCGCCAAAGGATTATAAATCATTCATCATATCGTAACATAAAAAATAAAATAGGATTCATAAACATTTACCAGAATTATAACCTATGGAAAAGAGAAAATATCCATCATCATTTCACTATTTCAGCATATCACAACCCAATGAAAATAAAGTAGTTATATATTATTTTTATAATGGTAAATCTATGGGGGAAGAATGTGATTCCTAAACATCTATTCATCATAAACATATACCATTCATAGAAATAATTATAATGGTATCATGGGATTATATCAACACTAATGATAATTTAACCTCATTTTTTGACTTATATAGAATAAAATTTAAAATATAATTAATAAGGAATATTTCTTGGGGGAAATTACATTTCATTTAAAATAAAGTTTAAAAACAAAAAACAGAATAAATAATTTGGTATTGTTTTCATTGAAAAAAACTTCATACATATATCAATAAAATAATATATAGTACACATTATTACTATGAAAAATCTATATTCTAATTTGTATTGTTTAAAAAACTTTTCAAAATCACATAATTTAAAAATGAATTTGAAAACATATAGTATAGAATATAATATAATTTAACATGTATCTCTAGGAAAATATATTTTCCATATTCAACAAAAGTTTTAAAAAATATAGAAAATTCTTTTCATTTAAAATAACTTTGAAAATTTATCATAGAATCTTTTAAGGCAATAATAGTAAGAATAATAAATATTTATAATCAGTTCATATATCTTATAGTGATGATTTCTTCAAAATTTACATCAAAAAAATGTAATTTTTTTGAAAATTGCATGATGTTCCTTAAAGAAAATTTAAAAAATATAATCAATGGGTATTACTCTAAATCGAAAATGGGTGAAAATAAATGGACAAGTATATTATCATGAAATTAGTGGAGGAGAATAAGATATATGATATTCATTAGAGTTATATCATAATAATCATTATTTGAATCATAATAATGTGTAATCCTAAAAAACAATGTTATTATAACATAAAAACCTCTCTGAATAATATTAGTGAATCATAAGCCCCATGAAAGATTAAAATGAATTGAAACATATATTATCATGAGAAAAATAATTACATTATAAAATAAATATAACATGTATTATATAAACCTCATAATGAAGATAGGTTCATAACGTAACATATTTCTCAATGATTGTAAATTACAACCGAAATCCCTTTCCACGTGGATAACATTTGAACTTTAAACTCTATGAATGTGGGATAAATTTGTGTTTTTAAATATCCAAATTTTTCATGGTAAAATATATAAAACTGATTCATTAATAATATATATATATAAATATTATAAAAATGGTTTTATATGTTGGGGATATCCCATAATAAAATAGATAGATAGACATAAAATACTACTTTAGTAATATTCTCAATCATAATCCACTATAAATATTATACTCAAATAAAATTATTAATATCATTAAAAGGGGTATTAATTATATCCAATTTAGAATGGTATGTACATATACCACACATTATAAAATAGTTGTGACTTTCCATATGTCTCTAAGAAATAAAGTAGAGAATAAAAATCCCAAACGTCGGGTATTGACTTCTTTAATACAATTTTGAACAAAATTTATAAAACATTTACGTGTATTATAAATATATTATGTAATCATATTAATATATATTATATAATTTATAATTTAATTATGACAACTAAATATCCATTTTTATAAATTTCAAGTTAAAATCGTGTTTCAGGTAATAACTACATGGATTTGCGTACACATATTTATTTCTTTATTTTCAACCCTTTTAATTAGATCATTGTTCTATAATATAAAGTATACTAATAATTAAATATAGATCATATTTATATATCGATTATAATTTTAATAAAAATCATGAATATTGTTTTACGAAATGAATTGTTATACAAACTTGAAGACTATTGGTTTTACGTGTTCATGTGTAGCATTTCAATTTTTCAATGATCAACATGGAAAGATCATAAGAAATATTTCATCCTTTATGAATTACTATAATATCTTAAATAAATTTCTATTCCATTGTATATATTACACATACTATCCATTTGGTGTGGTGATGAAGATAGAGGGTTGAATTGCTTCATGAAGGTGATTGTACACACATCCCTGAATGCCATTATCATTATTCAATGAATGATACAGTTATAAATAAAGAGATATATTATCATAGAATATTAATAATAATGCTAGTAATATATAAATTTTTCATACATGTCACAAATACTCTTTAATATTATCTTTATTTTCTTCAATTTTAAGTGTTTTTGAAAAATATAATTACACTACTTCTGGAGGTAGTAGTTTTTCGTACACACAATCGACGTTATAATATACAATAAAAAAGGAATATAAAATGATATATAATATAAGATAAATATATATTTATAATTTTTTAATATGTATTCATAATATTATTTATATAAATTATCACATAAAAATCGTGATAGTTTGTAATGGAAATAATGAATGTCAACAGTTCATATGGTTGTAGTCTATCATACACACAAATAATGATTTTGTAACAAATTTTATAAAATTAGATATGGTTGTATGTAATTAAAATAGATAATATAATATCAGAATGTTTTATATACTGAGGTTATATATTATCATCATTTAATTTGAATTGAAGGAGGTGGGGTATGAAGTAAAATAAAAATGTACATGGAAGAACATTACCACTTCTTCAGGTATTCTCCATAGGTCTACACCAGAATCCATGTTCATATTGCATTAATAAAAAATATAAGGCTTATAGAATATGAATATGTTTGATTTTATGATTTTTTGTCTTGTATTTATAGAACATAAATTGGTTTTAATTTATGAATATTATATGATAGTTGTTGGAATTTTATATTTGAGGTGAGCGGTACACACGTAATTGTGTGAATAGAAAAATGTGTAACCACATATTCCATAGGAAAAAAAGGCTTAAATATATATAATTACTTACAAAATACATCATATAGTGTCAATATATAAGTAAAATAAATTGCATACAGGTTATTATTTCAATATGAACCTTTTAATTTTAGTTTACCACTGATAAACTCATTTTCACTTTAATTATGGTAATTAATATTTACTATTATAAATATTTATTATCATAAAAAAATAAGAGAAAATTATTTGATAATATTTATTATTATGATTTCAAATAAGGAATCCAATTTTCATAATTCTTTTTATAAATTTGAAACAATAAAATTACAAATTAATCATGTTGATGCGTTGAGAAATATAGAATTTCATACAGATTTTTTTAAATGATTACATTTTTTTTATAAAAATAATAAATATAAACATGAATAAAATTAATGAATTTTTTTATTAGATGTATAATTGATCTAATTTTAATTTAATGTCCAATTAAAATTTTTTTTTAATACAATAATTTAAATTATAAAGAATGCTTCAATACAAATTCATTATTTTAGGCTATTCATCAAAATAATATTTTTTGGATACAATTATAAAATATTCAACCTAAGATAAATTTTACATGATGATTTAAATATTAAAATTTATTTTGAAAAAATATTTTATAATTCGAAGAATAGTAGGTCTCAAATAAGATAACACAATAATAAAAAACATTATTAAAATAAAAAATTTTTAAGAAAGAAACTGGAATTCTTAATATCTATAGTGTAGAAAACAGATGAGATAAATGTTAAATATTTTATTTAATATTTTTTATAAATATGAAATTAAAATAAATCTAAAAATTTATTTACATAATATATTTATCTAATTCCTTTTTTCCTAAAAGTTATTATCCAGAGAAATATTTATAGAATTTTCAAATATGTTTATATTTTCATATTTATTAAATTTTCACTAAAGAATTCAGTTTTTATAAAATTGATATACAAATATTTACATAATTTCTTTAATATTATTCATACCCTATATTCTAATGGATAAGTGATATCTATCATATAATAAAAATTAAAAAATATGTTGATTTCTATTATATTGAATTACATCCCATGTGCAAATTAATATATATTTTTTAGCATTTATGAGTTGGACAAATTTTATATTAATTACTAAAATTATTCATACTCTATATTACTCGATAATTTTCTATTACCATAATTATTTTAATCTAAAATAAATCCATATTTTTTTATTAAAAATTTGAATACTACTAAATATATTTTTATATCTTTAAAATCATTTCAAAATCACAAATAAAAATTTTTGAAACATCAATTAACGAATAATTTTGAAAATATATTTAAATAATATAAAGAATATATATTTTAACTATTACAAAATCCTTTCAAATTATTTACATAAAAATTTTGTAATTACATAATCCTTCTAAATAATATATTTGAAATTTGAAAAGATATTAGCCTATCAAAGGAATCTATTATATATTATTTTTAAACAAATATTACATTATTTAATATAATAAATTATTTAGATTATGAGGTTTTTAAAATAAAAGGGTTGTTAAACAAAAACATCATCAACAATGTATCCATTTAGGAATTCACATGTGGAATCAATATGATATGGTTTTAAATCAAAATTTTATTCATAAAATACATATTATATTGGAATAATTTATACCTAATTGTAAAGAATACCAACGACGATCTTCCACGCGATTCTTCTTCGACCTTCCTTCCCCAGAATCCTATCCTCCACAACATTGTCAAAAAACCAACGCAGCTCAGAATTGGGGATGTGTGGCAGACGCAATGAGCATCGATCTTCGTCCTCTTCCTTCCGCGACTCCATGAACAACCGATGAGCAAGAGGTATGAGTTTTATTTTTATTTAAAGTGTGAACCATTCCCATGTTCTTCCTTTCACTCAAAATGAAGAACGATGGTTGTTGTGCTTCATTATTGCATGAACCTATTGCTACCATCCTAAACGAAAAGGGTCTGGGGAAAACCAACATAGACCGACCCCTTCGTTGTTCTTTTTGTAATGAATTCATGACGGCATGACAACGAGGCGACAACAACGAAGGTGGCGAACAAAGGTCGCGCTACCCGCGACCTTAGTGAACTACGCCACCCCCGCGGCCCCCTGGCGCGCACCTAGTGCCTCGTGCCCCTGCCAGCCCACTTCCAGCTCACCTGCGGTGCACCCCCGGCGCACCCGGCGCCCTGCATGCGTGGCCCGGCGCCCCCCGATGTGCTGCCCTGCCGGCCTGCCGGCCTGGCGCCCATCGCCCTTTCCAGCGTCCTGCCCGACACCCCTACTGGCGGCCTACCTGGCACCCCCCGACGCCACCGCGGCGCCCTGTCGCGCTACCCGGCATGCCCCCGCACACTTCCCTACATTCGACACCCTGCCTGGCACACCCATGCCCTGCTGGGTGCACTCGCGGCCAGCAGGAGCCCAACCGGCCCGCCTGCACCCCACGCGGTCAACCCACTAGCCTCTCGGTCAACGGCCTGTTGAACCGGCCCACAATTCCCCTGCGGTGTCACTGGTCGAACCAGCCCGGTATCCTAGGCCGAGTTACTGAGCCGCCGCCTACGTGGCGACTATCGGGCCGAACCACCCTCGCGGTCCACTAGGCCGAGCCCAAGCGACCGGGTCAAAAAATTGCGGGCTGACATTCCCAATGTGCCGGGTCAGACCCAGTGACTCTTCCTAGGTCAACCCAGGCCAGGTCAGCACAATTTTGGTTAGGATGAGTTGGTCTGACAGGGTCGGACCGGACCCAGACTCATTACTGACCCATTACCTTCTTGGGCAATATCTTTGGAAACAGACGTCCATTTGACGAACCGTCAATGGCGCCGGTACTCTTGGAGAATAGCCTTCCCTTTTAGTATACCTCATGGGAGTTCGACATATAGTTGAGATACCGAAAGGTTGGTTCGTATACGAAACCAACTGTTCCCCTAGAACAAAGAGGCTATTAACTCACAAACCGGGCGTCTGATTGACGCGCTGTCTATTGCGTTAAGACCCCTATGACGAGGCGGTCATGTGTGATACTTCTTCATGGGACTTTGTGATACTTGGAGTATCTACTAGTGGCTCGTGGAGCGAATCCTCCAGGAGGAGAGCATACGGAGTACGGTGACATTGTAGCTGGCTGAGACCTGATGATTGCTTGTACAATTTGATTAGAAGTGACTTGCATAGCCCATTGGGAAGCACAAATTTCTGAAGTGGAAGACCATTGACAGAGGAGAACTACTTTGTTAGGTGTCATCCCATTGTACCTGGCAAGATAAGTACCTCTTTAGGCTATGAAGAGGATCACCGCTGTGTGATGTGGCAGACCCATCGCAGATTGGCACTACTTTGTGTGGTGGAAGACCCACAGTACTCGATAGTAGGAGTATCCCATCAGTCTATGGTTAGTGAGTGACACCTTGTAGTCATGACATGACTACTACACTCGATAGAGGAGGAGTTCTCCAATGGCTGTATTTTTCGTCATCGTGAATAAAAATCCTGGTTTGAGCTGATTCAATGGCTTTTGTGTTTACCTCATGATTGAGATGAGTTACTAGATAACTTAGGTATATGTATGGGCATATACATAAGTAAATGTTATCTGTTGAAATATTTTCTTGTAGTTTATCCTTTTTGGTTTAAGTGAGACCTTGAGGGTCTCGATGTCCCTACTGAGTATAGTTATCCTCACCCCTGCACGGGCTATGCTCTCACCTCGTTGTGTTGGATGCAGATGACAGACATCACTGATCATGGATGGGGATTGTAGAGCGAGACGGTACACTGAGGTGGAATTTACGATGATACGATACCCAGAGGTGAACTTCACGATGAGACAGAACCTGGAGGTGGACTTGACGACGAGATAGTACCTAGAGGTGGACTTCATGACGAGACGGTACCCAGAGGTGACTGATAGACGTGGAGAGCTGAGGTGGAGATCTATACTTACCCTTCAGGTAAGAACTCAGGAGAATGATCCAGGAGAAGCTTGATAGCTTCATGCTATTTTTTATTTTCTTTGAACATTAAAGTTGGGCTAGTATTTCCGGCCCCCTTTGTACATTCAGCACACAAGTCTTATTTCTTTATTTAGTGTTTTCGTCCACTTGTACTTTGGTTATGTGTTTGTTTGCGTTTCACAAAGGCAACACCTTCCCTTTTTATCAGGATTTATGCATTTGGTGCTAGTCGCCAACCCCTGGGATATGGAAGGTGGTCTTGGAGTATTCATGGCACGGGCCCCAAGGACCGATCATGACACTAATTGTGAAAATGCTTCTTCATAGTCCAAATAATTTTCTAGACTATAACCTCTAGTTACATATATATTTTTCTTTCTAACTAATTGGTATGACTCATACACATTGTTTCTAAACCCCAAATGTGATCCATTATCTTTAATCTATTTACGTCTAACTTTTAGTTCCCATACACTATTAATATCAATATAATTATTTTCTTCTTTCATTTTCATAAACCATAAATCATCATTAACTAAATCATTCATGTTATTGGGAATAAGGTGTGACCAGAAAGTTTTATGTCCAACTAAATGTCTATGTGATGCTCAAGTTATATTTCATCTATATTTATATGAAAAAAATAATAAAGAGGTTGGTATCTATATATCCTAAAGGATTAAGAAGAAATTGTGAAATAAATAAAATTATCTTATATAGGATCATGTTTAAGTTGATTTCAGTTCTTGTAATTGAATGATTTTTTATTCATGATTCATAGAATTTTATATGTTCTAGAATTGATATTCATATTTCATAAATAATATTAATGTTCTTCCAAATGGTTCTTACGGACATAAAGATCTATTTAATAAAATTTCAAATGGACATAAGACCCTAACATTATAGTTATTTTATTAAACAACCAATGTTACATACTAGATATCGAATAACTAAAGATATTCCTCCCTCAGTTTTGGAAGAAATACACCAAGATTCACTATAATATTCAAAATAAATAATTTTCAACAGAAAAAACTATTTTAATTTATTTTTGGTTTTCTTTCATTCCATAATTCATATGTATTTTTATTTACGATTTTTATAATTAAAACAATATAAATTATATAACTATATTATTTTATAACTTCATCCCAGAAATAAATACTAAATTAACACTCTTTATAAATGATTAGGGAAATATATGAGAGGGTTGTATTTATTCATTGCACTACCCAATTTTTTTGTGGTGTCATGAGAGAAGAAATTTTATAATGATAGCAATTTGTTTTGAAAAAATAATTGAAGTAATAGTTTCTAACTCGCATCCATAATCACATTTTATGTTTTTAATTCAATGTACACAATGATTTTCTACATATTTAGAATACATTGGTAAAAATACTGTAGTATTCAAATGTCTTATTTGGAATGAATCCCTATGTAAATATTTAAAATTCATCTATAATAACATAAACATATTTCATCTCATTGAATATATATACTCAATAATCCATAAAAAAGTCTATGTGAACCAATACTAATAGTTGATAGGTTTAATATTCATTCATCATGTTCTAAGATATTTTTTTCTATTTCCCATTTTGATAAGGGGTACATATTTTAGTGTTATTTAAATCATTTTTAGGTATATATTTGACTATCCCATTCCTATCTAGAATATAATGTGATTGTGTATTGGAATTACAATGTATCCAATTCCAAATAGAAGATTTGATTTGAAGACAACACAGATAGGATATGTATTGAGATTACAAGGAGTATAAATTAATATAATATACATTTCAATTTCATTAAATTGTAAATAATAAATAATTTTTAGATTAATAAACATTACATGAATAATTTTCAATCATAATATGAAAAAAACATTATATCTCTAGGAGATGCTATGAATATTATACATAAATCCGTATAAAATAAAATCATTATAAATTAAAACATGGATATAATTATTGGGTTGGAAAAAGGATAATAATTTTTTTTATTAAATTTTGACCAAAAGTTACATGACCAATATATACCGAAAACATATACTTGAAAATTGAATAGTTCCAAAACATGTATCTAAAATATATTCCATCCAGATACCATCTGTTTTTGTAAGAAATTTTCATGTTGGTCTCCTTAAAAAGTCCCACCAAAAATGTCTTCGATACCCAAATATTCTAGTGTTTGTAAATGTTATTTACCAGTGATATAGGAATAAATAATTTTTAATATGTATTTTGTGGATTTTTTAAAATAAATAATTTTTTTGTTCATTAAGATTAATTGAAAGTAAATGATTTTATACAATGGGTTCAAGTAAACAATTAATTTTTTAGATTCTTACATGTCAAATTTTATACAATATTCCAATGTTATATATTGGTGTTTATTTCATTCTTAGAATCCACGTAAAAAAATTTCTCCAATTTTTAAAACTATCAAAATCACTCTTTATTTTCTCAGTGTAAAATTTTAAAAAATTGTTAATTTTGTTGTTTATAATTGGTAGAACTATAAATACTAATAATATATTAAATTTATGAATTCATGTAATGTTTCATCCATAAAATCATATAATTATCATTAAATTCATTAAAATAATCTTATAACATAATACATTAATAAAAAATATATTAATTAAAATTTCTTTGGCACTTTTTGCATCTTTATAATGTTTATAAATATAAATATTATATCTATTAAAAGCCTTAGATTAAATATATGGGTTTTTATAAAAAAAATATGTTGGCTCTATCTTTCTTATCCTATTAGGTTGAGTCTAAATCACTCGATATAACCATTAAATAAATCACGGTTTATTATTTATATATTTCTACCGCTAATTATTTTCATCATATTTGTTATTAAATATTACCTAAGGGAAGTAATAATTAAATTGGTATTTCCTTTTACATTCACAACATATTACTTGTTATGAAGTATCATCCAATTTTCAATTACTTATGTTGTTTACATTATTTTTATATATTCAATTATATGTTAGAATCCTTTTGTAATTTTCCTTTTTTTATAATTTTTTAAATTAAATATGAAATTGGTCCATTTACTCTTTCCTGTCATCATATGACTATTCATCAATTGAAAAATCATCTTTGATTTTATACATTTGAATGTGAGAAGTGGTTTTAAAGGCCATATATTTTACCTTTAGTTCATCTTAATCTTACATGTTTAATTTTATTTCCTCTACATTCATCAAAAAAATTATTTTATTCTATTTATAAGGTAACATTATAACATAAAATTACTCTTGAATTAATATGGATCATCCACATAATTTCTATATTAAAACCCTTAATAGGAACATCACATGATCTTTGTAAGGAATTGGTTATCCATGTGAATGGATTGTAGTTATAATATCATTAAAACTGAGATACATATAAAAAATATGTTCATAATGATTTATCATAAAAGTATCATATTTTATATTAGATGTATTTAAGTGAAATTATTTTATATTATATGTTCCCTCATGAGAAATAACTAAATTGTCTTAAATGTTAAAAGAAGCAGTACATACATTTATTATATTATTTTATACATCACCCAATGAATAATATAAATAAATCATGTATTTATAAATATTAATATATGATTTATTAGTAGCATAACTACTTTCAACTGTAGCTATTTTTTCAATTCATATTTTTCTTTAATGACAATGCAGATTTTAAAACCAATGCTTTCAATAAGCATCTTCATTTTATTAATCCCCATTACGTAGTTTGTTTCATTAAAATACTAATGATTATTTCTAGTAGATCAGAATATTATATTATTAAAAATAATGAACTATAGTTAGAAATAAAAATATTATATGATATTTAAAAGAAAACTACCACATAGTTGAATCATAATATCAAAATAATATTACACTAAATGTTTGTTAAAGTGTGTAAATTAAGTAGGAAGTTAATTTATTAAACAATCGATGTTTCTATTAGAAAAATGATAATCTAAAACATCCATTCTTTTAAAAAAATCATTGTTAATATAAATAGTATAATTATATAAGTTTTGTATTTCATTATATTTCTTAATGTGGGAATAGGGCATAATTAAAAAATATTTTAAATATAACATTAATTTGAAAATAAATTAGTCGATAAAATCATTTATATAAAAATATTTGAAGACTAAAAATCAATGATTATGTCTTTTTTTTATAATAAAAAATATATTTATACATGGGATACAAAATACAGAAAAAAACATAGCACATAGTATAATAGATAAGGGGGTTTGTTTCAAGTTGAGACATAATCTCCCCCATATCGAAATCACCTAATACAAAAAATAATTATATAAAAAATCAAATTCAAAACCTAGATTATATTTTAAAAAATAAAATCACATTGATTTTCAAATCTCAAATCCACTGCCACTTTTATGCATGGTATAAAAAACAATACATGAAAGTCATGACCTCTTCCACAATATTATGCCAATTAAAATAGATCAATTAAAATAATAATATTCTTAGAACACTCCATTTAAAGAGAAAGAGACCTTATGTATGATTAAAAATATAAAATCACTATGTTTCTCATATGAAAAAAATAAAATAAAGAGATAAAATTTTAAGAGATAGAAAAAGTATTATAATAAGTCTAAATAGATAAAAATTCGTATAGATCCCGATATTAGTTTTCCTGAGGTTCTTGAATAAATTAATATTATATTTTAGGAAAACTTAGTGTATTATTATTTAGTTATGTAGTATATAGTTTCTTTAAAATACATCAACTTTGGTATATGTATTCAGTGGATGAAATATTATTGATCTTCTAAATGGTATACCCTTCCAATCATACAAGTTAATCTGGGATTATTCATTCAATAAATGTCTAAGAACATTATTGATATCATATATATATAAATATCTCAATGGGTCCCATTATCCATTGAATATTAATAATAAATTTATCATGGATCCTTATACAGAGTAAGAAATAATGAAAATTTGAAAATTTCCTTATATGAATTAGTGGGGTAAATATAAAAATAATATGTAATAAAACATGTGAGTGTGTCTTCAGAAAATCTCATAAAATAACTACTGAATCATTAAATAAAAATAAATATAGAACATAAATGGTTTCGCAAGTAAGAAGTAGCATATCTAGTGGTATGACATATGGACGTATCAATGATATGGTGAGGGAGAGTCAATGGTCATAGCACACTTAGTGGTAGGACACTTGTGGATTAAAATTCTATAGTAGTATATTATACAGTAGTAACAAAATATTTTTGTAGCAAATCCAGTAGTATCACACAACCTTGGTAGCACATCAAATAGTAGAGTACAATAATGATATAAAATGTCAATGGTAGAATATCTGGGATTAGAATATTTCTAGATGTAAAACATATCTAAGGGTATCATATTTGAAATAACTATAGCATATTTTTGGAATTAACATTTTTGAAGATATCATATTTGAACAAAAAATATCACATATCTTGTGGTAGTGTGTCATACTTTTTGAAATTTGAACTATTTATGGATAATTTCTATACATATAGAATTTTTATTACAAATTAATTTACTTTTTAAAAATTTTAATCCCATTAGAAACATAATATTCATGATTATTTTGTATTAAAATAAAATGAATCAAAAAATATTCTTTTTGAAGTAAAATACCTTAATATGATCAATTTTAAAAGTAAACATTCTCTAAAAACATTTGTAATAACTATGAATATTTGACTATAAAAAACTATTAATGATAATAAATTTAAAAACATTGATAAAAATGAATATGGTATTTGAAAATGACTTTTTAACGTTATTTAATTTTTTTGAAAGGAAAATTTTATAAATAAGTAAAGTTAGATTGAAAATAGATATTTATAATTTCATACAAAAGTTTTATACAATATTTTCTAATAAAGTAACTATTAATACATTTTATTAATGAAATTATTGAAATAAATAACATAGTAGGAATCATTAAATACCATGACTATAACATTTTTCATAATATTTTTTTCCATGATTCATTATTTACAATGTATAAATGAATATAAGTATATCAATCATTACATGTCTTATTTTGGGATGTTTTAGATGTGGAAACCTTATAGCTTGAAAAATTATTTAACACAAAATCACATGAAAAAAATAATATAAAATGAGTCCATAATATCCATAAATTACTTGAAATAGTTTTTTAAAACAAGATTTTTTTGTAATGCATATTCAAAATAAAATAAATCATAGTACATAACATTAATTATGCATCAACGAACTGTAATAGAATCCATTAAAAATTATTGATTTTATAAAATATTGTTAAATAACACATTAATGATAGACGTAAAAAAAATTAAATATCATAATTTTATATTCATTTATGAGAACATATCTCATTAAGTATCATTATCACCATACAAAATGATGTAGGATCAAATTATAGAACATGTGGTAAGGAAATAGTATTTATGATCACTGCTTAAAAAGAACATATATACGATGTTAAAAATTATCAATTAAGTCATCAATAATATGAAATAAAAAAATTTAATTAATACATAATTCAGTCAACGTAAATATCACACACAATATTTGAAAAACATAGTTAATAAAGTAGAGGTATAAAAAATAATGGAAATTGAGTTAAGAAACATCTTAACTCATGTATGGAATAGATACATATGATCATTAAATTACATATAATAAAATTAAATAAATTAAATATTTATTTAAGAACATTTTATAATTGAAAAAATTATAAATAAACAAATTATTTAAAATATTTCAATGATGTATTTAATTACATTAGTTTTGTCTACATTAGGTGATTTGTGGATTTGTCTTCATAATTTGAAAAACAAAATTACACATAATATGGTGTTAAAATTATATTTTATTAACATATATAGAAAAATTAAAATTAAATACATGTCAATTATAAAAATATTATAAAATTTCATAATCTCCCGTTATTGGATTGTGTGAACAGAATATCACATCACCTCATAGAAAAGGTATTCTATAGATACCCATGAGTGATGATGACATTAATTATCAGGTGGAACAGTAAGAGGGTCCATATTATATTCAATATAGATAAGAAATAGTTTTTAATTAATAATAAATATATTTGTTATATCAATCATAATAATCATGTTTTTTGAAGTGGTTATTTAAAATTAACGATATTGCTTCCTGGATTTCATTTTCTATTTGTATGCATGGTTAATATTCTCATTCTCAATATCAAAGAAAAGGACAATAATAAGGATGTTAATTAAAAATAATAAAATAAAATTATATTATTGATTATGATATTTGTATATTTTAATGGTTGTTGTAGAATAAAAGAAGTTGAATTATATTTCAAATGAAAACTCAAGGTTATGATGATTACTTCCACATCGAAGAACCACATTTAGATTTTTAATTAAGGGACACAGGGGAGTATATTAGGAAAAAAACATAAAAGACATAATATATCTAATGATATTAATAAGAGGAATTTTCCTATTTTTATTGAGTAATGTTTCTCATTTTCTGTTAGGGAGGGAGTGTAAGTGTTTTACTTATATAATAAAGGATTGGGGAACCCTTAGAATTACATAACATATTATATTATTATAAATTATTTTAAATTTTCAAGTAGATTAAATTGATATTTATATATATAATCATGGAGAAGAAATAGTATTTATCTCTCAGCTAGCAATATTTATACAAGTTTAGTTATTGTTTCATCCTATCTCTCTTAGATTAAACCCCCACGTAAACCCTTTTAACGATCATCATGAAATAAATTTTATTTACTATTTAGGCATCAAGAATATTACATTAAAGAGAAAAGTGTTACTTAAAAGGAATATTTATGATATTTCAGACCATATTTAAATATATTATAAAATATTATAGTTTTATGAATTGTATATCATTTAATATATAATTATTTATCATAAAAAAATAATATAATCTTTCGTAAAAATTTACATATTTTTTCATAAAATGCATTTGGATTATAATAGAATTCAAATATTAAAATCGAACACATCGACTATATATATATATATATTTTATGTAAAATAATAATTCGTCCAAAATGTTTTATTTCTAATGATTCTAAAATAATTTTTTTTTCTATTTCATAATTTAACACTCTTTGAGAATTGCATAAAAATTTAATGTAATATTTTAGTAACTAGAAACTTAAAATAGTGTATTCAAATAAAAATAATAATAATTATTCCAATAAATAATAATAATAAATCATAACCTTTTTATCCTATGAAAAAATATATGATATATTTGACCAATGATAGTGACATTTTGTGTTAATTCGTTTATCAAAATAATTATAAGGTTATTATCAAGGAAAATTTGAACCAATTTTTCTTATCATCAAATATTTTTTGAAAATGGTAAAAACAAAATATTTTATTATAATCATTTATGTTGATATATATATCTTTAAATCATTATTAAATTATTATAAAGAATAATTTTAAAATTTATGCTTACCATGGTGAAAAATGCATACCATGGTTAACATAAATTGATCCCAAAATTAATGTTCACATATTTGAATTATTTTGAAATTTTTATCCAAAATATAGAATCTATTTTACTATCTTTTTTTCTCATAACATTCATAAATTAATTTTAAAATAAATCTATCAAATCCAATAGAAAACGATATAGAAGAGATATGAATTTTTTATGTAAAATATGTTTTTATACAAAAATTAAAATTATTTTGATTCCAATTATATTTTGTTGAATATTTTTAATTTTAAATTCATTAATTTGAAAAAATTTATATAAATAGTTACTTTGTAAATAAAATAAATGTAAAATAATTTTTTCTATCAAATCTTTATTTTTTCTTTATTCACTATAAAATTAATATTTTTTTGGAAAAATAATACAATATCATCTAAAAATAACTTTTATATTATTATTTAGAATTAATATATTTTTTTCATGATTAAATTATTAATTTTTTTTTGAAATTAGTAATAAAATTAACCAAAATATCAAAAAAATTCGTTTTTTAGAAAATATATATTTAATGTTGAAAATGAATTTACTAAAATATTGGTATTTTTAAAAAAAATTATTCAATAATTTTTTATTGATTATGCCCCGTATATATATATTATAAATAAATTACTCATATTCATACGATTTTGATCAATTGAAATTCTACGATTGAAAATGTTATATGAAAATATTCATCAATCAATAAATATTAGTGTTGGGTTTCATGTAAACTATCATATATTTACATATTTTAATATATCATGGTGTGGAATAATCCCAAAAATTATTAAATTATTTATTGATACATTTATTTTTTTATCATGAAATAAATATACAAGGACACATTTTAAAGAAACGACATCATTAATATGATTGTTAAAATACATTTGAAATACGGAAGTATAAAGAATAAAATTTACATGAAATAGAACATAGTTTCATTCCTTGATGATATGGACATTATTTTTTTGTAAAAATATTTATTTGGATGGGATATTTAAATGATTATGGAATATAAAATGGTCATAGAGAAAATTGATCATAATAAAGTGAATGTTCGTGAGAATGATAATGACAACAAAATGATAAAACTATACATGATTTAGATTCCCATCAATAAAACATTAATTAAGATAATATTATTACATTTTAATTCCGTGATTAACTAAATGGTGTTGACGAATTATATAACTATATAGACTATGAATGGAATGAAATATACATACATACTTTTAAACAAATCCATAAATTCAATTTCATCCATTGGTTACATTTTTTAAATGTTTCACCCTATATATCCTCTTTTACAGCATATGATGAGTACATATACATAATTTCGAATGCAATATAATAAAATTATAATTGGTCATATTCTATATTATATTGTTAAAATATAATTTTATTTTCATTACTATAAACAATCGATAGATTTTGACATTATACTACAGAAATATGCCATTATTTGAGTATGTAAAACCTTAATATCCATTTTTTTTCCCAAAACAAACTTCATGATGTATAAATAAATTTTCTAATTATAAGAAAATGTAATTTTATTTGAAAATAATTTATATCAGTATAAAATATTTAATGTTTTTAAATTTACTAAAATAAAAAAATCAACATTATATACAAATATTGATGGATATAACTTTCTTGATCATAAATATCCATAAAATATTATATTATAACAAAATAACTTTTAAGGAAACAATGTTACCCCTATATCAAATAGTTCATATTGACCTCAATGATATATCATTCCTTAAAAATTATAAAACTATCAAATAACCTCATATATTAATCAAATGTGACCAAAAAAGATAATATTCCATATTTATTATATTTACTACCATAAACATATAAACCCATTATTTTATTTATATGTATTATTATTTTATATAATGAAAACAACTTAATCACTAATTTTATATCCAATTTTCACAAATAGAAATTAATTTATCCCCAAACTCTCACTCTATGATATGTTTCTCAAAACATAATATTTAAATTTCAGTCATTGATAAAAAAACATGACCTAATTTTATTCACCCAAAATAGAATAAATCATAAATATATATTATAAAATCATATAAAAAGGTAAATTTTTGGATTATATGCCTATTGAAATATTAAAATATCTTATATAACAATAACCATGTTCTCGTGTGAACCTTTTTTCTACTATATTCATCTATATACCACAATATGGATTTATCACATAACGTTAATTTATTAAATAATTAATATTTATAGAATTAAATAGTATAATATCATTCATTATATACTAGTAAAATATAAAATGTAAGAAGAGATACACATAACAAAATTTCAATAAGGCTAAAAACAGTATTAATAATGTAATTTCATCACTGAGTCTAGGCTAAGAATAGTGGTGTGCTGAAATAATATACATTAATTAGTAGAATATAAGAAAATTTATACACATAACCAACTGGAAAATTAAATATGTTTCATGGAATAAATCATTATCCAAAATGGTAATTAAAAAAAATTCACGATCAATTTGATGTTAATATTGGTCAAAGGATCCACAAAAAACTCATTTAATGCATGTAGTAAATGATTTGGTATCGTGGAACATTAAATTCATCTCTTGTGTGGAATGTTGTAAAAAATAATTGGAGCCTGGTTAAATGCATAAGAGGAAACATCAAGGTTTACTCCATCCTTCATTAAATTAAAGACAATAAACATTACACAATTCATTAGACAACTATATCCGTCCTTCCCATAAATTAATTTATATAAATCTCGCTCAATATCATGAACTATATTAGTGTCACCCAGCATCAAATTTAATATCCAAATAAAATTATTTAATATATAAATGGATGTGGTAAATTTCATCATAAAACATTTAAAAATTTCATTCATTCTATTATAACATGATTTAGCTATGATAAAAAATAGTTTCATGATAATCAAAATGAAACAAACAAGAAAAGGAATAAAATGAATGAAATTTATTGTATATTAATATCTCAACACTATTAAATTATTTTAACAAAAAATTTACACATCAATGCATAAAAATACCATTAAAATAATTGAAATAATTCAATGATGAAATGGGAAAATAATTTTTTTTTCTGAAGAGACCCGAAGCTTGACGTACATGGACATTACATTCCTTTTGCGGAATACTTAGTACACAACAAAAACACACACACAAGGACCGTAATAGTTTAGTGTCTTTGGAAACTCAGAATATAATCTTCTAATCATGGTGAAAGATCTTCAACATCTCACATAAATATCTTCTTTTTTTACCTAAAACCTTTCTTTATATCCCTGGGAAAAGAAAACATAAAAGGGTGAGCTCAAATTCTCAGTAAGGGTAAACAAAGGAAATATCAATCACATCATGTTCATAAGAACATAACATTTTGGAAATCTTAACCTGCAAAAGAGAGCATAATTTCATAACATGGGATAAATCATAGTAGTGAAATGAAATCCCAATAATCATAACTTAAAACATTAACTTTTTGGCATATACACATAATCATATCGAATCATTTCTTTTTAGTCATGACTCATTGCCAAGACTATCTTAGTGGACAAAGTCCATTTCTGAACCGAGTTCACTCCTCGTTTCAGTCCTGTTTTACTGAACCGGTATAACCTGCCGTTCCAGCCATGTCTATCTCATGAGATATAAAATCTTTACCCAATGCATTGGAGGGAGATATAGGTCTGACACATCTCATAATGATACCATTCTTATGTGTGCCACAAAATCATAAATCATACATCATTTCATAACCCATGTAATAAAAATGGGATTCTTAAACAACATGACATCATAAAACAATTCATATAAGATAAAGGAATTCATAAAAATAATTCCATCACAATATAATCAAATCAATATAATAATAGGGATAGAAACAGAACCCTGTATTATCTTAGATGGAAAATAATTTTGATAAAACACTTGAACTCCATTCTTGAGGAAAATATCCTTTCTACTTCAAAAACATTTTCTTTTATTAACATGTCATAAATTTTAATCTAAAAGAATTTTAATAAAATAAACTAGAAAACTTGTAAAGTAAGATTCTTGGAAATAATGTTTTCAAATTCCATTAATGCCGTATAGTTAAAAAACATTTTTCTCATACTTTTGTCGGAAAAGTCAAAAAGTACCTCATACGAAAAACCACAGAAGATTCCTTTCGTATCTTTTACTAAAAACTCTCCGAAGGGTAATATTGGATATAAACTATTTTATAATGATGTAAATATTACATATTGAGGAAAAATGGATGTGGATGATAAAATTCTCCCCAATAAATACCAAAGTATAAAAAATCTCGGATAAAAATGAGATTGTGATATTTCTCTTACCTTATGTTCGGTTTGCTTCATAAGTGTCTAAAACTCCTGTATAATGATTTAAATAATGTCATTTACTTATTCTAGAATCATAATCATTGTTATCATATCATATATGGTTCAATTATGACTTTATATTACCCGTTCTTTTGTAAATTAAATGTTAAAGGGATTTTTGGGTAAAATTGTTTCATTTGTCGTCCGTGTTTTGACATGTAATTATTCATATGATTACATATATTATTATTACTTAATTACAAAATATAAAACATGATCTATATATAATATATATTCAGAATATACATATATATAATAAATCAGTAAATGGAAAGAAATACACCGTTCATGAAGACGGTAGGTCGTACGTACGCATGAACGCATTTTTCGTTTCCTTATTGAGTTGAATGGAATTAAGTAGATGACATAGATATATATACACATAAATCCAGTATCATTATTATGTCATATATTTCATGATTACTTATTATATATACTTTATAATCATTCATGAATGGTTAACGAGGAGAATGAATCTCATCACGTCGTGGAGACGGTAGTCCGTACGTACGCACGAGCGATAATATCATTCTCATGATAGTGGGACTGTAATGGAGTGTATTTATACTATTTCAGAATCAATATCACTTTAAAATAATCATATATATTTATTAGTTACACCATTATACCTATACAAGTAAGGTGGTGGTGGAAAATAGATTACACCACGGTGTGGAGACGGTATTCCGTACGTACGCACGCGCTGTGATTTCATTTTCCGTAGGATGGTTAGATGGTAAAATAGGGTTATTTCATACTTATAATAACATATCAGTATATGAGTGATACTGATGTTATTTATTAATAGTTAAACATCTAATGTAGAAGAATTGGAAGAAGAAATAAAGATGAAAGAATCGGTAACGGACATTACCTCTTTTTTGAAGTGCTTCTTTGAGACTTCCTTTTAGGGCAATAAAATTGGTCTTTTAAGAAGACCAGGACCTCTAGGATGTCTCTAGAGAAGTGGAGAGGAGAAATTGGTAGGGGTTGGCCGAGCTTGAAGGCTCAAATTTTTGTGAGGAGGAGAGGGAGGAGGTTCCCTTTTATAAGGGAGGAGAGGGGCTCCTTTGGAAAAACTAAAACTATTATTTTATTATAAAGTCAATTTCGGTTTTAAATAGCTCCAAATTGATTTATTTCAAAGCTAAGGTGGGGATGGTTCGAAATCCTCTCATCCAATAGAATTTAGACATGTTTAGGTTCCTATTTTAAACTTATCATTTAGATTTAACATTAAGTTAAATAATTTTACTTTTACTGTGTCTTCTTGTGTTCTTATACTATAAGGTTAATAAACATTCTATAAGAAGCAAAACGAACCCCAATTTGTTTATTATTAATATACATAACCATATATAAGTCCCTTGGACTAACCATAGATATTTAGGAATAAAATAACAGTTAATAATATAATATTTGTTTTAAAAAATATTTTATGTCAATTTTGACACTATTTAGTAATTGATTTTTGTGAAAATCATAAAAGAATGATTAGTTCAAAAACGTTAATTAAATCAATACTAACATGTCATATTAACTGATAAAATTAGTTTAATATATAAAATTCCTTAAACTACATTTATTTGGGTATTTATAACATCAATTATGTCAATATTTCATTAATAAGATAATTACTCCATCATCTTTGTGTTATAATAAATGATAATTATTTAATCCCTAAAAATTTGAAATAAATTCCTATGACGTATATATTTTTATTAGATTTATTTTTAAGTTTCATGAACTTTATCACTAAATTAAAATTATTATACATATAAGATTTAAGAATGTTACATGTTGTCACATTCTTTGGTTTTAATAATAATTTAATTATTTTCATGGACAAAAGTCCACTAAATTAATCTAATCTGACCCTTAGGTGATATGGGTCGTCTTTTAGTCATCCAATAGGATTTATAAAAGTGTTAGGGTAATTTTATAATCTTATATTTACCCTTAATTACCCGATTTACTTTTAATTATAATAAATAAAATTTACCATAGTTATTATTCACAATGCCCAAAAATAAAAAGTAACATATTAACATAATTTGGACCCACTGATTCCAAATATAGAATCCATTTTTCCAAATTCAATACACAAAAGTTGCAGAAATTATATTAAAATTAGTCCCCTTGTCGAAAGAAAACGGGTTTTTCTTTAAAACATTGCAAATGATTGAATTGATTTAACCTATGAATTCATGGTAAAATAAATGATAATGGCTTACATTATATTAAATGGTAAAAATATATTATATTTATACCTTAAAACCATTAAATATTATAATTTAACCATATAAATTATTGCGATGAAAAAAGGTGTTTTTAATTAAAATATAGCGTGTTTGTACTAATCATCAAAATATGAAAGTTACCAGAATAATATGAAAAATTTATCCAAAGTAAATTTTCATTTCTTGATTCCAAAGAAGAATTTTATTTTATCAAATTGAACTTATAAACATGTCAAAAACTAGATTTAAAGTGGGTGCGCCATCAAAAGGTGACAAAACTGCATTTTTTTAAAAATACTTATTTTACCTGAAAAATTTATTTTGTCCTTATACCATGTTCTTGAAAATGTGTAAGATGATTAATAATGTTATAAAATTAAAAATTTAGTTAATACTATTCATAACGGCTAGTTCATAATAATATTATAATAATATATCGTTGTTTAGTAAAACCTGGTATTGCGTACAACACACACTATCGAGGAAGGTCGCGATTGCGTGTAATGCAGGCTAAGTCAGGGTTGCGTGCTGTGCAAGAATCCTTCGTTGTTTCGTATAACATAATCCAACAATATTTCATTTATACATTGAATATATATATATACTCAATGTTTCGTAGAATAATTATTATCAAAATTGTGTGTAACATGATCCAAGAATAGTGTTGCGTTTACTGCAAGCTAATACGGTGTTGCGTATAGCGCAAAGTAATATTGGTATAACTTAAAACACAAGACATTAATGAAATTAAAAGAATATTTTTCATAAAATATCGGGGTGTTACATTTTCACTGCCTCAAATGAAAAAAAATTAGAAAATAAAATAACCTGATAATACAAATGGAAAAACTAAAATGTATGATATAAAATAAATATATAGATGTTAGGAAATAAAATTTAGGTCATAAATTCTATAAAAAACATTATTTTCAAACTCTACTAATGAAGTTAAAAAGTGAAAATTATAAAAAATCTTAAAATATTTCCTTTTAAAACTTTTAAAAAATAGATCAATGATAATGGAAAATAATTGAGAAAATAATTTATTTTTATTAAATAAGATTTTTCATGGAGGATAAAAAATTAGTAAGAGTTGTGTAAAAAAATCATAGACCATTAAAAATTAATTTTAAAAACACCGTTAAAAATAATTATAAAAATTACCTTATTAAAGAAATAAAATAATAAGGAACAAAAAAAATTATATGAGTATAAAATATTAATGTGATTATATGTAAATAGATAGTGTATGATCCATATAAATTAATATTGGAATTCCATTAAAAACATCAAAATTAAGGACATTTGAAATGGCATACCCTTGAAACATGAGTGATTTTAGAATCAAAAAATTGTTCAATCAGATAATATAACATTATTGGTTAAAAAATTTCATTGGAAAAAATTTCAAAACGAATTAATGGGTAAATTATTATATCATATAAAAATAATCATGATAAATAACATAAATTATTTTTCAATTAGTCTAAATTGAGGCCATAAAATTTAGTAAAGTCTCGTAACTTTTCTATTGAAATATCATTAAATTGATAACAAAACAATACTATAAAATATCATAAAATAATTTTTTTAAGGATAAATTATCTTTATAGGTATCATATAAACATTATAAAATAAAATATGTTTATATTATAAGACATTTTTCAAATATAAAATATTTAGATGAATAATGTTAAGAATGATTATATCATTGATTCCTTAATTAATTAATTATGAAATTATGTTTTCAAATTAATAAAACCAAATAATAAAAGAGTAAGTATAAAAATATAATATTACATTTCATATATCCCATAATTTTGAAATCATATATTCAATGTAGTTGATTTATAATACAATGTATTGATATTTAGTTAAGTAACCTCGTAACATGAAGACCTACTTGTTGTTTACATGAATTAAATATTTTGAAATAATGATATATTAATTATTAAATTACATTATATCCTTTTAATGGTTTATAAAATTATAATGAAACCATTTTTTCATTTATTTCAAATTCATATTAAATTACATAATCTGTTAATTTGATATCAGGTGTTTTGAGGATGTTGAGTTCATAATTAAAAAATTACTATATTAATGTGACTATTGTAAAAGTGTAAATTATTCTATCAGGAGTATAACAATGATAATGATAGATTTATAAATTTTCATTGTCAAGTTAAATTTTCTAATAAGAAATTAATTAAATATATGAAAAATGAATCAAAACACTTTACAGTTCATGTACTAGAAAAATAAGCACAAAAAACATTATAAGGGTTTGAGTGTAATTTAGAACAATATATAAAATTTCTCCTTGATAAAAATTGTGAAATTAGTATCTTATATATTTATAAATCTTTCTTAAAATCCCTAATTTTGATGTTGTGATTAAAAAATAAACACAGAACTTCATGGGGACAGAAGACCACGCATATTCGTGAGTTATGTATTGGATTCTCATATGACGGAAAAAGAGAAAATTTGTGTTATTAAAATAACATATTAAAATATTAATATATATATATTATATAATTATATTATTAAATATTAATTGATATTATATAATTTAAATTTTTATAAGAATATTTAGAACTAAAATTATAGGTTAATATTATTACTTCAACTTCAATGAAACTCCATTTTATATCTATATAAGGATACTGGGGATGGAAACATAAAAATGTTATAACCTATATAATTTATCAAAGGATGTTAATAATTGGTTTTATAAGAGTTTTTTCCTAAACAAAATTCAACATTTGATAGGTTGGTTGGAAAGGATGTGTCATTTTATAAGAGAGGAAGTTGTGACCTTTGTAATTATATAGTATATTTAATTAGTATAGATAAGTATTTATGTTGATGCTACTACATGATTTATATAATTATAAAATATTTTGTGAATGATTTGAAATCCCATTATCAAATATCATGTAGAAATTTTTAAATTAAATTTTAACCTTTATCTCTTTTTTAATGCCCCTAGTTACATATTTAAATACTAGAATGAAAAAAATGTTTTCAAAATTTTTAGAGATCGTAAATGTCATTGTAAAATAACTACTGAACCATAAATGGAAAATGGTTGATATTATAGATTATATCACATTAAAGTGTTCAATAGATAATATTTTATGTATTTTAAATCATTTAATAAAATATTATTTAACATAAAATTCCATTATATTTATTTTCATAAGTATTCACATTAACCATCAATTCCAGCAAGAAGCTACGATTCTATCCGTTTATTAAAATAAAATAAAATGTACACAAGAGATTGGTGGGGTTAAGACATAGGTATTTTCTCCCTCATACGTCAAAAAGTAGAAGATCATAATAAGACATGTTATTCCCACAATCAGAGTCATCAGTATTTTCCCATTCAAATTGGGACATACCCTGATTAAGGATCTTAAGAATATCAGTATTGAAAATGCCCGCTAAGATAGATGAGTGGGTAGACATAGTGTGAGGTGTGTTATAATAATCCTTCATCGACCATCTCTTTGAGTGAGCAGGAGTGAAGTCCATAGAATAATCTTATTTCCCTTTTCCAGATAAGAGGGCTTCTTTGAATGTGAAAGGATCACCACTGCCTTCTTCCATCCCTTCCGCCTCTGAGATGTCACCCCACGTTCTAGATATCTCGGAGAAATTCATGATATTCTAGATTTACATTTGAAAATAAACATGTTTAAGAGTTCCAATGTGATCCAACCCATGAGTTTACTCAACAGTTCTATCATGGAGTAATCCTACTCCAGGTCTAACATTTATGTTTGGAGAAGGAGGCTGATAATGATAAGGAGACACAGCAGTATAGAGGATAGCAGCTTTGCCAATCTCATCTAATTTTGTGGGTGCAACGGAAGTAATCTCTTTAGAAAAATAAACCTAGACAGAAGAGGTACCACTGTTATTTTTCATCAGAGACTTATCCACCATGAGACCTTTCTCTTTAAAACTAGACACCCGAGGGTAAAAATTGATCAACATATTAGCCTTAGAATAATCTATATTTTTGATAACATCATCATAATGAGCAAGATACTTTGACAAAGCAACAAGCTTTCTCTCAGGATTTTGTCTATAGAGAGTAGAAGGATGGCCCTTCATTCCACATATCTCACATGAGATATTTTTCCGACATAACTACAATGAATGTCCAATGGTCGTACATTCAGTACAGAAAAGAGGCTTTCTTTCATATTCAACGTCAATATAAATGTTATCAGTGAGAGCAGAGAGTGTTACATTATCAATCAAGGTGGATCTCAAATAAATCTCCACCAGCATTCTGGAAAAATCTCCACATTGAACCAATTTAGCTTCCCAATCCAGACGAATAGGATTCCCAATAGCCATGCCAATGTCATGTAGAATTTTTGGATGCCAATGGACCCAATTAAGTCCATGAAAACAAACCCAAACCTAAGAAAATTCATTTCTTTCCCATGAGGCATTGAAGTCCATTGACCATTAATGAATGTGAAGCCATCTAGGCTTCAGATTCAGAGACCCAATGATCCATGCATATATTTTGAAAGCATTCGAAGGAAAAATAGAATGAAAGAATCCACATCCAAGAGAAACACATCTCCAATCCTAGGAGCCCAATAGAAACTATATTTTGTTAATGTGATTATCAAACCTCCAACGTTTCTCATCCTTTGGATAAACAAGACGTGCAATCAGAGAATTCATCCCAACTGAAATCTTTTAATAAAACACATCAGGATTAACATCAACTTGAGCACCTAACCCCTTTTGATGAATCCTACTAGAGGAGGAGTCAATTATAGAAGAAAATAGTGGTTCTAATGCAGGACTGCCCATTCCAACTATGCCATTCAAATTCTTTACGTAACCACTGCAATTTGGCACTTTCATGACATCATGTGATGTCTTCAACCGTTAACGCGATGAGAACCGTTAGCCCGAGCACCCATCATAGATCTGGATTCATGTACTACAAGAGACGATGAAGTTTTTTTCTCACTGCCTTCAACACGAGCCCAAGCCTCACCATTTAATGCTGAAGAATTAGATCTGGAGTCAACAAAAAATAACTCCACATATGTTGAACAAATTAATTTATAAATATTCCCAAAAACTGATGAAAATCTATTTAACAATAATATTCAATTTTTATTATAATTATTTATTTACACTATCATTATGAATATTGATTATTGTATTGAGAAATTAATTTTATATAACTTCTTTTCACTATAAACTAAATTATAAATCTACTCAAAATTATATTAACAAACCATCACATGATAATTTTCTATAATAATTCAAAAATGATACCATTTCTTGATTTTTTTTAAAATTTGAAAAATATTAATTATAATATTTTCAAAAATAAATAAATAAAAATAAATATTGAACAAAATTTTTTTATGAATCATAAAATAACTATAAAATGTACAGATCTTATTTTTGATCCATTAATAAATTATTTTTACGTATGACAATAAATTCTAAATATCATAATTATGTTTTCCCTATTCATAACCTCCAATTGAACAAAGAAGGTACAATGGTCATATTAAAATTATAATATATTAATTTATTAAATCTTGATGTTGTGTGTTTTGTATGATATCGAATATGGTATTATTTTAAAATAATGGGTTATTATGATTTATCCTGTTTATTATCGTTCCTCTCAGATCACCAGATCATATAGTGGGATCATGAAAGTTTCCAGCATGTTCCCATTGAAGATTGATTCTTGTGAGATATAAAATCCAAAAGTAATAGTGAATGTTAAATTATCAATAATTAAGACATTTCATAGGTTAAATCTTATAATATATCCAATATAATCTTCTATGACTCTTAATATAAATTAGATATTATTTTATCTTATAAAAGTAACTCATTAATATGTTAAAATCATAATTGAAAGACTAAACATTAATGAAACCATTTTTCTATTACAATAAAATTATTACAATATCGTAGAAACTTATTAATGTTCTATTTTTGTCATTACTATTCACTCTATTCCTACATCAACCTCAGAAAAATAATATTCCTTTATGTCAACAATAAACTCCAAAAAAAATCAATATTATATATCATCCAGTTTCCAATCAATAAAATTAAAAATATAATTTATTGAATCAATCGAAAATATAAACAATTTATATATTCCTTCAATATTAATGTATTTTGAAAACTAAAAACAAGTATAATTTGTTTCCGTGGGAGTACTAAATCACACTATATAATATAACATCCATATTATTGATATAATAAACAAGATCATCTCAACTAATAAATTATCAACAACATTATATAATTTTATAAAAATTTAAAATTGATATCTATATGTGTAGCGGGTCTAATGATACATCATATGGTAAATGTAATGCCATGATTGAATCTTTAGGGATGTTATCAGTTAATATAGAATATCAGTTCAACATCATATTTTTTTGATCAAGGAGATAATTTTCTTCAAATATGTTGAACTACAACAGATCCAATGTATTGTGTAATCCTAACATATGTTTGTGATTATTTCATATGTATATTCATATGAAATAAGGTAAATGGATTATATGATATAATCAACATAATTCCACACTATCACATAAAATTATGATTTAAATTCAATATAGCAAGAATGATTTGATTAAATTTATATTTAAGGGGGTATTTAAAATTATTTTAATTACATTTATTATTGATAATTTTAATTTTATGTTAAATTATTAAGTGTTAAAATCTCAAATAACATCTCTTATCTTCCATGAATATTAAGTTCCCAACAAAAATTCCTTAGAGGAATGAATAATAAATTATGCCCACTTTTAATGAACTAAAAATAGACTTACCGAAACCATATCTTATCCAATAGAGTATTATTATAGAATATAGAAAAATATATAAACAAAACATATCAAGCATTATGGAACCCTATTAAACAAAAGAATTGAAAGTATTTTCAAGCTATTTTTTTCACTCCAATTCTATATTTTGTGACAAAACATCTTCTAGTATTCCTAAAATGGTGTGTCTTCACCTAATTGATATAACTTTATATAGATAGTAGTTATTTATAATGTATATTATAAAATGAAACTATAAAATCCATATTATCCTCAAATTAATTTCTAAATAAATGTCAATTTATTTCATGATTTATTTATATAAAATGATTTTTTTAATATTATCTTATCAAATCATGATAGGGAGAAAGAAACACACCATATAGATGTTCATCATTTAATAATACATTACTTATTTTTTAGTGAAAAATACACTATGAATTAAATGGAAGTTCATACAATATATGTGTAATAATTTGGAGGAATATAACTAACAAAATGATCCATTAACTTAGGGGGAAAAGTATATAAAATTATCTAGTAATATTTTTTCATGGGGACTTTAAGAAGATTGTATGAAAAACTTATCGTCATTTTTGTATTACTTAACTATAAATTAAAATGGCTGTGAACCTTTACAGAGAATAGTAATCCCCACATCAGTAGTAGGTATATTATTAGAGTTATTTTTAGATATGAATTCTAATAGGAATCGTTGATATTTTATTATGTGTTGATTTTAAATACGAAACTTTGTATACCATATAAAATGAATGTGTAAATTTTTTTACACATATATATTATTAATTTTGGTTTTCAATCATTCAATGTTTCAACCAAGTCATTGTATTTAAAAATAACTATATTGTATATATAATATTTTTTTATAATTCTCAACTGTTTGGGATCACAGTCACTTGGATTGGAGTAACCTATAAAACTAGAGTTCATACTACATATAGAGGATTAAATTATACACTATTAATTTTATTACATATTATAAGTAATGTCATATTATAATTATCACTATATGTTGATACTAATAGAATACTCTAGAATGAGGTGAGGGTTTATTAATTACATACCTTCTAATTTATTAGAATCTAAAATATGAGTACTTCATTTTACAAAATATAATTACATTGAATTGGAATGTGATGTCCTGACCTGGGTACCACAAACTGATCCCCTAATCTAGTTGTCCACATGTCCTCTAGCACACCGCTCTATATGTCATAGGCTGACGACTAGTAGTGGGGGCCTAATATATATTATTGAGATACTATACCCTCTTTATCAAAGATTGATTATATAATAGATAAATTACGAATTATGAAATTGTGTAATCATAATCATGATAATATTAGTATTACACGATGAAAAAGAAATTAAAATAATAACCAAACCAAAATTGTAAAAATTTCATTCCATAGTGATCGTCATGTTTTTAATGAAAAAACACAAAACATATACAGTCAGATATCATAGAAGGTACCAAACCCTTGTTCGGATCCCCTATCTAGGATCCATCACAACTCATCGATCTAACATAGGGAATTTTATCTTATAATCTCTTTTATACAATAATTTTATTCATGTACTGATTAGTCCACCTATGTAGGGTGTGAGCATAGCTCAGTTGGTCACCACAAAAATTGTACAAAAACATATGTAGTAAAAAAAACATATGTTTATGTATAAGGAATGAAATATGATAAATAATGTAAATTGTTCACATATATTGAATTACCTGTTATTTAAAGACCTAAATATTTGGTTATTAATGATTCCCACATAATCAATTCTTACCTCATCACATGATAGAGTATAAACTATAATAAATTTTTTATTTAAACTCATTATAACACATTGGATTTCATTATCCCTTTCATTTAAATTTAATATAATAGGTACATGGAATCATAATATAATGCCTAATTTTTACAGGTATTACAACATGAATATAACCTCATGAATATTTGGGGATTAAATCTATTTCCCACGCCCCAATTATCAATCATTTTAATTTATGTATTTTGAGCATCAATCAATGTCCCACACTTGTGTATCGGTCAATTACATTTGTTATTTGGTGAATCATTGTGTTTCACACAATGGGATTTTAGTCAATCAATCATATATCACATGAAACAAGGTTAATCAACATTTTCCCTATAATCACATTTCATAACATGGAAATAATTTTAATTATCTAAAAAATAACTATTTAGAGCATTAATAACATGGAATAATATGAATAATTAACCATTTAACAACATTAAAATATTTAAATCATATATCCCATTAACCCATTATGGTCAAGTATTCCAAATAAAAATTTTCATAGATAATTAATTCATAATTGAATTTATCAACAAATTTCATCATCACTATATCTCAGAAATTATACACTCACAATATTTATTTAATTTATTAATACTATTCAAAAATTTAAATTTCCTGAATTTTATGCCAATTTATTATCACATGGAAACTAAATTAAATGAATTCAATCTCAAATGTATATTCGAAATCTAAAAATTGAAATTTCTCAATTAAACATATGTAATTAAATAATGACTAAATGTGTATAAAATTTAGACTATCTTCCTCATGAGTTTTCTCCAATACTTCTTAATGGAATTCCTCATATCATGTAGATCAAGAACTATCGTGATGAAGAATGATATATAGATCTAAAATCACGATCCATGATAAAATGGATTGGATCGCTGAAGACAAAAATCTATATCAATTTCTAGAAGAGGTAAAATATATTAAAAATATGAGATAAATATTTTAGTGTGGTAAGAATAAATAAATTTTGAGAATATCATACTGGAAGAGGCGTAGATCCACAAAAGAGCTTTGATTCATCCAAAATGTTTGGTGAAATGACATTATTTTTTTTGGACCTCAAATTTTTTTTGATCTATTTTATGTTTTAGGTAAGGAGTTCTGTGATATTTTATGGTGTTAAATAAGTTTATAATTAATTTTTGGTGGCTTAAATTACTTTTTCTATGACTTCCAATATAGTGAGGATGATTTTCCCTAATCATTCAGCTAACCAGGAACCACATTATTGTGGGCCTCATTTATAATATCTGTAAGATGAAATTGTTGAAAAATCATGAACCAACCATGAAAATTCCCATTGTTTGTGTTCACATGGATTGCTGGCTTGGGAACACTAATTTGGAAAATTGAGCCCCAATAATTCACTACCCCGCTTTATTAAGATATTCCTAAATTTCACCCTAAACATCACGAATGTAAATCTGGACATAGATAAACTCAAAACAAGGGTAAAATATTACTTGAAACATGTCCAATATATATAATTAATACATATTACTAACACCACAAATTATATATTATCATACTCACTTTGTACTCACCATCATCTATTTGATTCTGAGGTAAACAGATACGTACATTGGGCCGACATATCATCCTCTATCTCCCATGATTCCACCTGAAAACGTTCATATAGAACCAATATTGGAATTATAGGAATGTTATTTCCACTCAACACATTTCCTCTATGATGGACATCGCATATCTCATGCTCTGCAAAAGATGCATTACTCTCAGAAAAAAATCATCCATATCCATCACATGTGAAGGGATAGGATGATACCATTGACATTGTGTAATATGATAAACATATTTCATATTATTATACCTATGTCGAATATCCAATCAGTTTGTTACTAACATAATTCTCCAAATAACTTAATATTACCCAATAAACCATGGTTGACAACATTTCCTTCCTATGAATCCTATGTTGACCCAATCTAGGAAACACGCAATGTAACATGTGATCACACAATGAATACTCTATACGTCATCAATATAGACTAAAATATGAAATATTTAATTCTATGCTATATCCATATATATACGATTTAGCTGAACTAGATCGGATGCTATCTCCATGAGACATGGTCCCAATATCATTGCATCATTAAACATTACCCAATATAGAGGTGTTCTGAATGTACTACCATAAAGAGCCTCATACGGTTCCATCTCTATCATTCAATGATTCATTTTTTATAGGCTTATTCATTGAGAAGTTGGTGTTTGTCAAAATACCCACAAAAATCATGAATACACATTCAAATCATATTCTCATGAACTAATATAGTAATTTCTAAATTTCCATCTATATGTTGGTGGAAAACAATGCTTATTGATACATGAGTTCAATGATAATTCTACAAACACTTCTACACTCATAATGTAAAATGTGACTTACCGTCTAAAATTATATTAAATAGAACATCATGCTGACACACTATCCTTCGAATTTATAGATATCATAATTGATCCTCTAATAAGGTCTCCCTTCAATGACATAAATGTTATACAATTTTTAATCATTCCACAACCACAAAAACAGTGTATTTATTCTAATGCATCAGTAATAGACACACATTAAAGTCCATAGTAATGTAATAACACTTCAATTTGGAATGGGAAATGTATATATAAATCCAATAGGCCATTGATGGAAATTCATCACCTAACGTAGTTATAACATCACATTATGAACCCTTCTATCTCTATTATTGTGGAAACACACAATTAATTTAAGCATTGGTCAAGAATAATTTTGGTCATTCCCAGATGTAACACCAACGTTGAGGCATGAAATTCCTATATCATCTCTTATGGCATACTCATAGGAATTTAAATCTAATTAATAATATAAATGAAATTTTCTACATCTATAATCCAAAAAATGCAACTCTCCACCTCAAAGGATTTTTCAATAGAAATAGAATTATGGATCCTCATATATTCTATCCTTAATCGAGATCAAATGTGTAGACACTTCTAAAGTTGATATGAGGGTAAACTTCTCTTGACCATCCTGATCCTCAACATGTACCTCATATTACTAATTCATCATCTTCGAGTCAATTATAGACTCAGAAATAACCTGGGTGTGTGTTTTAAAATATATAAAATCATAAAAATTCAAATATCAAATTTTTTATCAAGGTCAATATAAAGTGGATACATATACTCATGATATCTCTATTACCTATGATTAATGTCTTGTTTCTATGGGATTTACTTTTAGATATTATTATAAGTATAGAACCTAACCTTTTTGGGCAAATTATTTAATTTTTAACACATTGATGAATAAAATGTTGAAGCTAATTTGAGGTCATGTGTACGGTATTTCTACTATTGTACAATCAATTTCGGCGACTCATATTCCATCAATAAAAAAAATGTTACAAAAATGATTCCAATACTATATAAGAAGGGGCATAAAACATTAGATACTCTTCACCTATATTGGGTAGGATCATGATCGATGTAGTTTTCAAACACTTATTCACCTCTTGGAAATAATTATCACATACTCTTGTCCATTAAATTAGTATTCCCTTCTTTATTAATCCTAAATATGTTGCTTCCAAGTGGGAAGAGTCATGAATAAACCTCCAATAATTAACATTTATAAAAAAATCTATGGATATCAATGAAATTATTGGGCTACTCCAATGAAAAAACTAACTCCACGTTCATTAGTTCTACTCACAAACTATCCTATGAGATGATGTTCCCTTGGAAATTTACTTGATCAACAATGATTTTAAGTAGAGATATATTGGTGTATTACTGATTCTTTATTCGTGTACTCAAGACAATTTTAGGATGATAATCATGATCATCTAAAATCATAGAATACGCTATGATTTAATCGGCAATCACAACCAAAAAAATGTTCCATGTACAAGTTAAAAATTCTATTAATTGAGTCCTTAAACATAGTAGTTTATGATTTTAAGTCTAATGACATGATGTGGAAATAATGAATAATATACCTGATTATGAATGAAGTAAACAAAAAATGGTGGAAATATCAACCGATGATTCTCTGATTTAAATTAAATTATGTTGAAAAGATAAGAACCTACCTACTCATAAAATATAAAATTGGTACAAGGAATATGATAATGGTTATTTAGTGTGATCTGATTGAACTTTTGGTAATCAATATATAAGTGTTTAGTCCCATAAGTCATCTTATTAAACCAAAATAGAGAACCCCAAGGTGATGTTCTCAATCATATTACCTATAATCCATCAACTTTTTAATTTAAGTCAATTAATTTTGAATCTCTATTGGTTTTATTCTGTATTGTGGAATTGAAACTGGCCCATCCATTGATATGAGCATAGTTGAAAATTCTATATCATTATTATGTAGAAGCCCTGAAAATCTAGATGAAATATGTCCAGTAACCTATATAATATCAGTGGAATGGTAAAAATCATTAAAACTCATTTATCTAGAAAATGTATTAAAACTTATGTGGTTAGTGGCCCAATTTTTATATTAAGATGCCCTAAATGAACTGAACTTATATCCCACTCTCCATGATTATTATAATTTTTCCCTCAAAATAAATAATTATCAATATATTTTTGTTTAAATTAATTTGTGATTAGTATTCTACTAAAATTATTAAACCCTTGATTAGGTCAAAAAAATAAATATCAATTATGTAATGATCCTATTGAAATGATACATCCAAATATCAAGAGAACACCCCAACAGCACAAACTAATTTCTCTCAACTATAATCTCAATGGTGTATGGATCATTATCATTCCTCTAAAAAAACTCAATATACTAGATCAAACCATTGGAAGATGGAATATATATAAATTAATTTGAGGTTATATTTTCTAATTAGATAATATCAATCATATACACTACAAAAATGTTACCCCTATCTATCAATGGTACATCCTTGATATTCCAAATTTCCGGATGAACAACACCCAATTGTCCTAAAACATGTTCATATGATTCAGCCTAAGTCCCCTAAGTTACACAATTCCACAGATATAACTGGTAATTCATAGAAGTAACTCATCCACTACCATGACCGCCACATCTAGTAGAACTCTATATTCTAGTCTAATACAGTTTATAAGATCCCGTTCCAAAACATTGGTTCTATCTAGCTGCTAAATAACTACACATATTTCATGGGTTCTAATAGAACCATTATATATTTCTCTCCTAATATAGGTTCGATACTCAATTGGTTCCTAGGTTTACTATCTACACTAGTGACCTAGCCTCCCACACATGTGACTAATATCTGAAGTATAATGATGTGTAACATATCCTTCCCCAGGCTGCTCTATTTGCCACGTCTCTAGCCACCATTATCATAATGATGATTAATTCTCTTTGAATTATTATATCCTGACCATCCATAAAAAGTAATCTATCATCAAAAATATTCTTTAGGTTCCCCTTAAAAATATGATCCTTATTCACCACCTATAAAAAAATTCCATCAAATTATATTCCACTAGAATGTAAGTTTTCATTTATGCCTCTCTAGAAAAAATTTTCCTAATGTATCCTAATCTATATAGAAAACTAGAGAAAATAATTAAAGATATGTATAGTGAAAATATATATCTCATAACAAATAGACTACCATGAGTGAACCTCTTAAACTAAAATACTTTCTTCTTCATGAGCATATCACGATAAAACTTCTCCCTTACTTCTCTGGAAATTCCATCAACTCTAGATTCTACCACTATCCATTCTGAGTATGGATGTAACAAAAACTATTTTATTGACTATGTAACATCAAATTATCCATATTGACTGTCTTATAAATAAGATTATATAATATCTCACGAATATTATTTATATACTCAACCCATATCATAGTGATCTCAAATCCACCCAATTTGGTGAAATTCATATAGTTGTTCAATTAAGGCTCTTATGTCAAGTATGAAATACCCTTCACTTAGAGTCATAACAATTACTAGTTAAATTTTATGAATTGGGTAATACTTTCATCGAATTTCCCTCCACCATCCCCACCCAATAATATTAGGGCCTGGGGTTCAATTATTGTGGGATCACCACCATACATAACCACATGTCTTCCTCCCAATGAGAATCATCAAGGGGTTATATTTCTATAATTCAAAAAAATAGATCTCCTGCAACACTATATAAAATTAAAAAATTAGTAAGAATGATTCATAGTAATCTATCATAATTTGTTCCCCCAATCCTCACCATGTGGCTAAAACTGAGGTGTTATCACTACCTATAACCATCCACCATCTTAGTAATGGGTCACATTTGGTAAAACACATTCTCACTGTTAAAGTTTCTTAATAGATGCCCATTATCCAAAATTTTAATAATTTCAAAATTATCTACAAACACTAGGAACCTTTTAATGTTTAATTAAAGAAGAAAATATAATATTTTAAATTCCAACTAATTACCCAAAGACATGTTTTTCCCATGTGTTTCTAAAATGATGCATGAAAAAATAATATATCTGTTCGTTTAATGATTTATGAATAGAAAACACTATTTCTATACAAATTCATGTGTCAAAATCTCATAAGTAATAATCAAATAACACAAAAATTGCATCAACCATCGTGAAACGACAACGAATTATAAAAACACTCATCAATACCAACAATACCGCCATTGGTAATGGGGTTTTTCCACATATATGTGTTAGTTTCTCTCACACACGAGATCATTCCCCAGGCCCAAATCTTCCTAGTATTATTTATAGAATTCTAAAATAGTAAGAAAAAATAAATGGAATAATAAAATTCTTTCATACCGCTTTGGACATCATGTCTTTGGGTACACACAATGGTGCTACGTGCTAGTTGGCCACATGACCTCAAGTGTGCCTCCCCATATTATAGTGGCTTTTGATTACCTTTGAGGGTGTAATATCAATCATTGGAGACTATAAAATATTTATTAAAGAATAACAACAACATTGATAAGTGAACAATAACAAAAATCTATAACCATAACCAGAACAATACTGGTATCACATAATAACCATTACATGTGTATAATACCCAAAAATATTATATGTGTCATTCCATAGTATGTTTCATGTGACTAATTATGGAACTAAAATAAATACATATAAATATTTTGGATGGTCTTGAGACTATGCCTAGTTCCCTTATCCATTCTCTATCCCAACCCAATCTTCTAACAAAGGGATTGTTCCTTTAACCTATTCTGAAAACATGATGTCTACTCCTATACTGATCTAAAAACCAAATTACTGTCTGAATGATTCTCATTAGGACACCATAAATGATGTCTAAAACAATATACATTCAATTTTAGTGTGTGATGATCTATAATTAATAAAATCAACGAAATAAAGTAAAAAATATTAAATATATTCAATAATTATTAATTTATCCACATAAATCGTCTGTTTATGATGAAACCTCACTATTCACTAGATCTTCTATGCATGTTGGAGTATAAACAGGAAAACATGTTTAATTAATTTATAATTATAACACATGAGATTTTATTGTCCATTTAATTTGAATTAATTATCACATCTACATGAAGCTATATTCAAATGCCTACTATTTGGACTACAAACCCATATATGGCACCATGTGACTATTTAGAGCCTTTATCCGTATATGACTCACTATTTATAAGTGTGTCACATATAGGGACATAGATAATCAATATGTTTTCTAAACTCATATATCGATAAATCACATATGGGTATATAGAGTGTCAGTAAGTGTCATATAGATGAATTCAATCAACCACGCATAAATCAAATATACAACATTTAATTTGATTAATCAACATTAAACCTCTTATCACTTTTTACATAATGGATAACAATTAAATTTTCAATAAAATAAAATTATAATAAATTAATCACATGGAATTATTGGAATAATTCATCATTTAAATACCATACAGTTTTTAAATCATATAAACCATTAACCTATTATGGTCAATTTAACCATCTAAAAATTCTAATTGTCAATTAATTCATAATCACGTTAATATACCTATGTCGGAATCCCAATACCCGATAAATTTTAAATTCAAAATATTTCATTATTTAATCAACCATTCAATTATCCAAATTATACCAATCCTAATTGCCCAATTTTTAACCTGATACATTATCACAAAGAAATTAAATTAAGTCAATTAAATACCTATTTCTATTTACAAATAATAGTAATTCATATTTAATAGTCACAAATATATAATTAAATCCAGATAATGGGATTTTAAATTTATACAACATACCACAAAAATGTTTAGGAATGATTTCCAACAAAAATTCCAAATTAAATACGAAAATCCATGATCATGGAAATAAAGGATATCTGGATATGAAACCTAGACCGTATTAAAATGGAAATGATACTTGAATACCAATATATAAAAATATTCATTTTAAATTGAGGAAAAAATCCATTCACTGAATGAGATAATGATAAGAGAGAGGAACGAATCCATATGTGATGAGAATCAATTACTTAGATAGGTGAAGATCTATAAAAAGACCATTGATTTGTTATGAACATATGGTGTTATTCATTATAATATAACAATAAAACACTAAAATTCATAGAAACTAGTTTAGTATTGAGCAACAATATATAGATATATGATTATTTGGTCGTTAAATTATTAATGAATTTTTTAGGGTCTAAATTTCCCTATAAAAAGTTTCCTATTTGGGGTGCATGGTTTTCCAATAACATGGGCCTAACCATGTGTTTCTTCTATTGGGGACACACAATTACTTCGGATAGGGAATAAATTTTCAATAATCATATTCCAAATGTCTGAATCCCCAATATTTGGGTTCATAATGTTTGTGTTTGCAGGAACATGGTTTGTGAAATTCATGTGCCAACCATTCACTTCCCCTCTTCCTTCCACTATTTCTCAAATTCACCACAAAACCCCCTATAGGAAAACCCAACATTGATTCACATAAAAATGAGTCAATTAGTACCATTAATAATTCTGATACATCTCTATAAATGGTTGGGATCTTACACTGATCACCGAACCTACAAAAATTCATTGATCTATATTTAAATTATTCATGAGTTAATATATTTGTATTAACTATTATTTAAAAAATATGAAAATAGTATACACCGATAAGTATTTTTATTGACACGTATTTATAGAGTAATCATCAATACCATGTCATATAATGAATTTTTACCCCTCTCTTGAGACAACCTACAATCTCCACAATATTTTATTTTGACAATGGATTTATATTTTTAATTTAACTAGAATTATTAGTTTTTATTCAATCCTATTATAGTTACATTACTATTGAATTAGACATAATTCTATATTTTTATTCCAAATACCATAGTACCCTTTGAATAATCATATATTTTATTATAAATTCCTATAATAATTTGTTTTCTGAAATATTTATTTCGATTCACTAAGATTCCATACCATGAGTATTCTCAAACTTTTTCTATTTTTTATAATAGTAAATTATCATTTTTTCATGTTTTAAATTTTTGAATACGACCTTTATAAATTATAGAATACGTTTCTTCTCAACATGTTGTAGGTTGGGATTTTCTATTTTTAATTATTTTAGGGAATGGAACTCTCTAGATAATAATATAATACTAAGGTGAAATAAAAGGGCTTTTAGTGTGTTTAATGTTACAATGGTATGTTTATTTATTATTATTGAATACCACTTATTATAACACTAATTAAATTTAGACATTTTAATATGGTCCTAAATTTTTTATTTTTATATGTTTCCTGGTATGTGATTGATTACATGTAAATATCGTTATTTTTTTGTGGATGTATGATGATGACATAGAATAATAAATTTTTGTTAAATCTTGATATTATTTATATTGTGAATTATTCCATTTAAAGTATATTATACTTTAATTATTATTAATGGTTTATGAAAAATTAATTATTTTATAATCATGTGATTTTGGTAAATGTATCCCCACTGTATAGACTAGGCCTTCACATCTATTCTATAACAACTTTTATATCATAAGTAATTATTCAGACCACATGGTTATGGAAAAAACAAAACAAAAACATATATCATGTTATATAATTCAACAATAAAATAGAAATAATCTTTTAATATTATATATATTATTAATATATATACACATGATGGTCATAAAATATTTTAATCTATTTGCTATTTTTTTAATAACCTCTTCATTTATTAATATTAATGATATTTCATCTTATATAAAAGCTTTAAACATCCATTTCATGATTATAAAATGATTCATTATAAACAAAAAAGTTTTTATATTATATATTCTGAATTTGTTTTTACACAAATAACCAAACAAACCATACCATGTAGTTGATATAGATCAAATGAGGTTAATATAAAATACCTAAAAATTATTTTATTATAGGTACATATAATATTAATAAATCAAAAATTTGTAATTGTTATTATAAATAATTTAAAAGTAGATACTATAAAAAAATAAAATATCTCATTTATATAGATACTCATTTATTGTCAATATATCTAACATATACCTTCAATATTATGAACCTTCTCTATTTTCTATATATATCCTTATCTAGAGAGACAGAAAAAATAGATATTTTGAATTTCTCAAATTTTATTATGTCATTTTAGTCATTAGAAAAAATGAAAGTAATAGTAGTAACATTACTTGTCCTAGAATGAAATTATAATAACAATATATTATTTGAAATGAGGTGATTTTACTTTTGTTGAATTTTTCTTGTATTTCAATTCCAGTTGTAATTTTTTCTAAAATTCATGAATATGTTAGAATTAAATATTAAATATTTATATATGTAATTTAATATTTATTAATGAATTTTAATGAATAATTTAAGTCAATGATGATTGTGGTGATGAAAATAAATTATTATAGGGGGAATTGAATATAATTTTTAATTTTTCAATTCATTGGTCTATCAAATAGTTAACAGATTTATGAGACATTATATATATTAATAGCAACCATGAAATTAATGGGTGTTATTGAATATGTTCTAAGAGAGAATATATATTTAACTCTAATATTTTTCTTTCTTATAACAAAAAAAATTTCAAGGTTATCATCATTATCCAATATAAGAAACCATTGAATCTATGTGATTTAGAACATCAAACTGAGATGTGGATGAATAATGTAATTAAATAAACTGTCCATGGGGATTTAGATTCATAACTCATCATATTGATTAGGTATGTAATTGGAGAATATCATATTTCTTTATCTATTTCAATCTACGATGGCGTTTTTTATTACTTTTATATGAATAATTTATTATATTATTAGATAAGGAAAATTTTAGTATATTTAAAGCATTTTGTTTCAAGTATTTTACTAATGATATAAATACCTTATGTCAGTATTGGAATTAATTTAACTTAATATAGTATAAAATTATTAAATATTGTCAATGAAATATTAGAATGAAAGGAAAAATATAATGTTTTTAGTGTTTTAACTTCTTTCCAATGTCACACTACAAATTTTCATCAAATAGTGGTTCAAATCATGGAAGAGAAAAAAATTCGGCACTACTCAATTTACATTACAATTAATTTCTTATGGGTATCATATCATATTATATAAAAGGGTACTTTTAGAATTCAATTATTCATGATGTTATGATATTGAGTCATATGTTTAGTTTTTAGGTCAATAAAAATAGTTCATTTAAAATCGTTATTTTTAAGGATTGGAATTGGTGAGACTTAATGATATGTGGAGTAATTATAGTCCATGAAAGTGACAATGGTTAATTTATGTATATTACATGATGTCTTCATGATTCTTCTCAATAATTCACTATTAATTAACATTAGGGTGTCAGTTTAGAAGTGTTATCTACATGGCATTCTTCTCCAGCGATAGAGACACATTATTTTTGGTAAACATATATGGAAGTACATATAGTTCCATGTGTGATGGATGTTTTGTTTATTTTTAAATGAACATCCTATTGTCTATGGCTATTTGGGAGAACGAGAAAGTGTATATTTTTTCATTTTGGACCACATTGTAAACCTATACCATCCATTTGAGAATATATATATATATATATATATATTCAAACATAAATTCTAGAAATTTTAATTATTTTAAGGGTTCCCTTTAAAATTATATAAAAATAATATATATTTTGATAAAAATTTAAATTATACAAAATAAAAGAAAGATAATAAATATATCAATAAATAATTATTTTTAGGTTTTATATTATCTATATGGTTGTTATATGATGTTACACTATAGATATTATTTTGACTAAAGTTCAATGAGATGCATGATTATTAATAATTGATTTTTTTGGATGATTGTTTAATCATCACTTTCCATTTTCATAATTAATTTATTTTTTGTTATGCTTCATCAATATAGACCTGTGGATATTATATACCGAAAATATTTAGTATATTTACATACAAACCTATTTTTTTAATTTCGTAGATATATATCTTGATGGTCATATATGAGCCTATATTTGGGAACAATAGAATTTTTTTAAATCCTTATATTATATATTACATGAGTTAATCTTTAGTTAAATAATTTTATGGTTGTGTACTATAATATTTATTGTTGTTCCTGACTTTCCATAAATGGGTAATTCTTTATTCATGTTTTTCCCAAGGATTTATATTTCTTCATTAGTTGTGTTATATAAAATATTTTAATTTATTAATATCTTCCAGGTGTATATGATAATACATATTAATGATTTTTCCAAACCCAAAACATGATAAAGGATATATTTATGTTTCTTTTCAAATCATTTACCAACACAATTAGTGGCGTAGTGGGGCTAGGTCATGAAATGATGGCATTATGGATTATGTTTTATGATATTGTTTTGAATAGGCATTATTGATAATTTCATGGAGATAATGAAAAAATATTACTTTATCCAATTGTGTGAAGGTGATTTTGGAAATCAAAAAAATACATAAGCGCTATTCAAATATATGTGATTAATATATGAGCTACAAATCAACATATATGGAGTAATACAATCACAATATTTTATCCATGAAGTTGAAGTTTCATTTATCATATAGCTTCATTTCTGGTTGTTTTTTTTCATATATGGGATGAAGAATCATGTAGGGTTAAACTCATTGGTAATGTTATTATAAATTTAATTTATTTTTATCGTTTTCAAGAAATTTTTAAATTTTATTCTAATTATAATTTTTTTTCAAAAACATGAACTAGTTGAGCATTGTGACATGTATCAGGAACCAATAGTTGTCGATTAAATGAAAAACTGGGAGGTATAACACACTTATCAGACAACCATAGGTGAGTAAAATGAGTCAATTACACATTATTATGAGGTGTGTTTCTCTAGTAATCATAATGATTATTGGTTTGAAGATGTTGATATTTTATATATAAATGGGCTATGTTCACCATGTCCATTAGTTCTGAGTTTTTAATGCGGTTGGAACTATAATGCATGTTATACATTGGACATCCAAAAGTGTCCTTGGTAAAAGACAATCTATTCCTTGACCTATTTAAGAATTTTTTTTGATGTATATATATTATTGATAACTATATGGATTTAACCATGATGCTTAAATGTTTTTATTCTATTCAATGTTTTTCTGTGGGATTTATGGTGTTGATTATCTATTATCAAAGTTACTTTATTTATGAGAATTAACGACTTTATCATTATTAGAGTTATTCGGAATCTGACATTCAACTATAGTAGGGGATCATTTCACCAAGTGCATTTTCAGATATATTTTAAAAGTATGAGATAGTGAATAATTTTTATCCCACATGGGAATAGTCTGGGAGATTAGTAAATAAGTAAATTCATAAATTGAATGTAAATATGGGATATATACATTTTTAGATCAATTAAACATTTGGAATATACATGAGATTCATAAATTAGTTTCATATCATTGCAACTGTATAGGTGGGGTGTAGAAATTGTTAATTACACTGTTTTTAATTGTTTTTATTATGATTATATAGATCATTTATTGTATATATTAATTTATTTTGGGAGTTACCAAATTACTCCTCTATAGGTTATTGAAGAACCCAACATCTGTTTACTACATGTTTTTAAATTTCATCTATAGATAATAGTTGGTAGATATCCATTATAATTGTAATCATTTGGTGGTAAATTGAGAGAATTATAGAGAATATAAACATCCCCAAGGATTGTTATTTAACTAGAGTGGAATCACAATATTGTAGATGTGATGGTGAGGTAGAGGACTTGGGAGATGATTAATACAAACTATTGAATATAAATAGGTAGGGGAGTATAGGTTGTTTCTGTTATAGTATGAATTTTCTATACTCTTTATTTTTGATTGATATGTTTGATCCAAATTATTTTATCATGAATTAAAATATATATTGTATAATTTATTCGGTAAATAATATTTAGATAGTATTAGAGTTGAAAAGAAAATTCGACATAATAAGAGTTTTCTCGAGGTGTGTTACTATCATTTATTTATGGAAATGATTGATTATCATGGAAACTTTTAATATTATTGAAGATGATATATAATAAAAATCATTGAATTAAATGGTTATACTACATAAATGATCTTATTTCCCACAATAAATGTATGTTGTTTTTATATATGTATTTTGACTGTTTTGTGGTAATTGTTGAATGTTATTTCTAATTAAGGTAAAGAGAAATTTATATACGGTGTTCTATTACATAGTTACAAATTTTAATTAATTTATAATCAAATCATTATTTAATTGATATTCCAATAATCATAACTTATTTTATCTGTTATTAATATGAATGATTATTTTTGGATAGTGGTTATTCTCTAAGACTTTAATATTCAAACTAATAATTTTTTTCTTATTTTTTATTGATTATATTTTATCACCATTATTTTATCTATCATTTTTCACAAAGATAGAACACATAATTTCTATTTTTATATTTTAATTATATGTTATGTAACTAGGTAAGGAGGAAGATTCATTATCCCATATCAAGGATTTATTATATATATTATAAATATAATTATTTGGGTATGTTTTTAATTTTTGATCTATGATTTTTATATCACCATATTAGGGTAAAATATGAAGACAACACAAAAAAATATTAAATGTATAATAGAATTGTGAGATTATAATAATATAATTCGATTTTATGGATAAACATGTTTTGTTTTCATCTATTTTTAATTGGGTCTTAATAATATGTATATTATTTTATTATAGGCATATTTAATGATATCATAATATATCCTTTGAAATGGATAATCAATAAGAAAATATGGAGATGTAATGGATATTTTGTCGGGAACATTAGTTGTATGGATAGTGTTCAGGATTGTGATTCTGGATAAGGGAGGTTCATTTATAGAGTCATTTAATTTTAGAATATGATGTAATTCTTGGTACAATGATTGCTATTGAAGTTACATCATATAAAAATAGATTACTGTTTCCAAGTTATGATGTTTCTTAGGATATTCAAGTTATTATATGAGGATTGTACAAGAATATTTTCATATTGTGATGAATTTGAAATTATAGACTATGTAATGTAAATCTTATAAATTGTTGGATAGGATTATAGATTCAGTAAAATGTTTAAAAAAATAATTCTTTTATTTCCACTATTATTAAAATATGATATTCCCTAGAAAATATTTTGGAAAAAATGATAAGGCAGTTAGATGTGACTTAATATAAGAGTGGTTCATCATTGATTATGATTCAATATATATACGATGTCATAAACAAAACAATGATATGAATTATCTTCCATTTGTAGTGGTGGTGTATTACTCTTAAGCATAAAATAAATTATCTTCAATAAAATTATTTTATGTAATATACTTATGATTAAAATTTTAATATATATTATCGAAAAAAGATAATAATTATTGGAATAGAATTTAAGAGGATATTAAATAAGATTATGATAATAGAATCACATGTACCATTGAATTTTTTATTCAGTAGCTGATGAATTTAGTGGTAAGTCATATGTTCTTATTTCTCATCATGTAATAAAGGAGTTGAATGTGTTGGGGTCATTTTTCATCCAAACATAGTAGTTTTAATATTAATAAAGAGTGACAATGTAAAATATTAAAGGAATATTCCTCCAAATACGAGTTAGTTCCCCATAAAACATATAGCACATTTCCAATAAAGATTGGTTAAAAACGTTCTCTTTTTATGATGACATTTTTTAATTGAGAACAATTTATATTTGAAAACATATTCAATTAAAATGACTTAAATTTTTATTTGAATGAAAAATATATATCCATATAATATACATTTCAAAAAAAATGAGAAAATAGATACATTGAATTACATTTAATCAAAATGATTCATAATGATCTCAAATAATATGAAAATAAAAAAATCATAAAACAAATATAATATTAATAAATTAAAAAACTTCTTAAACATAAAAAAAATTTCCGAATTATATAAATTTCAATGATCCATCCCATGTGAACTCGACAAGAAACCTGAACAAATCCATCAAATAAATGGGTAAAACATGATAAATAAAACAAGTATGGTTTTTTGAAAAATAATATATAAAACTAATGTAAAAAATATGATACAAAGAAGGCTTCCATAAATATAAAATACAAGACATGATATTATACAGAATAAAGTAATTCAAAAGTCCACATGGCCAAAAGATAAATAAAAATGAATTTGAATAAATAACAAAAACAAAAAGTGAAACTATCATTCTATAAGATTTTCTTCCCTTTACATAAATCCAGTTATATTAATTCTAAAAACACCCAAAGATACACGTATGGTGTGATCCAAACCCTAGTAGGATATAGAAAAATATTCATTTCAATGTATAATATTGATAGAGTAATAAATACATCCTTTAAAAAAATATTAAAAATCATGAACAAAAATTAAATATTTTTTTATATTAATTACTTTTTTTGGAAAAATTCATTTCATTTTAACAAAAAAAGAATCACTAAATGTACAATCAGAAAAAATAGAAACCACATCCATTAATCTATAGGTATGATGTTAATCACATATCCATGAGATAAAATATAATGTGTATTTATATGATACATCCATATATAAAATATATGGGTCAAAATATCCATTATCATATAAACTAAGAAATAAATAACCAAAAAAGACCACGAATGTATTTTATTAGGCTATAGGCAATGGGAAACTATGAACAAGACACATAATATGAAGTCTAAACATTTCCAATGATGAATCCAACTAATATAGAGTCCTGAAATTCGATATCACAAATGGATACATATTGGTGGTACCAAATACCCTCTAAAGATGCATGTCTCTCTTTTCAGATGTGATCAAGTGTTCCAAATTGAATATTTCAAAATTTATTTCAAAATATTGATAAAAATTTTATAAATCATCTGTATATCAAATGTAATCCTATATGGATTTTAAAATCCCAATTCCATGTAAAACACATTCATTTCAATATAAAAACTCCGTTTTAAAAACATATTCCATTATATGGGATATCTTTGAAATTGTATATCATTTAGACTCAATGAAAAATGAATGTAATGTTTTCAATAACAAAACTAAATACATAAAATTACCCTATTATATGGAAACTGTATCCTCAACATGGTATAATCCTATCATCATTTTTAAAAAGTTATTAGAAACCAATGAACGGTGTTTGAATTAAAAGGAATGCCATGAAACTAAAAATAATATATAGAAAACACTATATAATCACAAATCAGATCAAAAAACAATTAAAAAATACATATTTAACAAAAAATAATATCTGATCCAATTGAATTACATAATCGAGGAGAAGTATCCACATAATAATAGTGATTAACTACTAAAAGATGTGATCTATATGGGATAGGGTCACAAAAAATCACATTGCTACAATATGTTTGTTGAGACAAAAGAAGACAACAATTAGTGAAATTGTAAATCATTTATACAACACCAAAATAGCCTCATTTGAGACATTTACATGGAATTCCACCCATTTACACATCATGTATTCTAGGAAGCTCATATATTCCAAAAATCCTTATGCCATTTATTATAAAAAACATGATATTTTATATAACATAGAATAAACCATTTATATTCCATTTAAAACTCTAACATTATGTATCTATTTCATGAATAATACCTTGAAGAAATTCCATGTTGGGTACTCCAATTACATGGCCTGTTATAATCTAGAAAATAGAAAAACACAATTTTTTTGTTGAAAATTCAAAAAAATTATAACATCATCAATATAGTTATTCCCAAAATTTATTATTCTAAATAATTCAATGAAACAAAATCAATGGTGAAAACATTCCTTAACTAATGGTAATTTTGGGTTACAATATTCCCACTATAAACACATTCTTCCCCTACAATCCACATTGATTCATGATCGGGAAAAATAGAAGGCCATTGACACCTCATCAACGACTCTTACTAACACATCCCATGGATATCATGTTTGCACAACCAATGTACCAATAACAGGGGGATTGTATTATTATGAAGTACCTTATTTGCGTGATCCATAATCTGAACTTGTTAATCAACCAATATGTTATTAGAACCAATATCAATATCCTCAAATATGATCACATGATAATTTTTATGTATATAAATGATCAAATGGAAATGTAAAAGACATCATGGATATAATTCAAACTATATAGTAAGAAAAAAAACAATAAAATCCTTTCTTATTTTCCAATTTCATTAAAAGATCCCACTATCACCGATTCTAACTAACCATACATACCCAACCAACTATCTATCATGTGAGGTTTAACTATGAGAGGGAACATATCACCAACCTCATAAATCAGTGGCCAGTGATGATGGTCAACAAAATATATCTAATGAATCTATATTATCATTAATTTCCTTAAGATTGAATATAATATCTATGTAATATATTGAGAAACACTATCGCCAACTAGGGGACACTCTCCTAAATCTTCCCATCACAAGGGATATCTACCAGGGTTCCCATAAATATACTCAAAGGGAACCATATTTATTGATTCCTGATAACTATTACTATAATGAAACCATACCAAATTATTTTCTCTCACGAAACTAAAAAATTACGAACACAATGACAAAGCATGTCCTCTAGAACCAGGATTTCCTTCTATTTATATTCAACAATATATGTATGAAAATATGTGATTAATTTAATATTTTAACCCATCACCATGTTTTATCCATTCAAAAACATGGATCTGAAAAAGAAATAACTTTCTGATGTAACTACATAGCTAACCCCATGGGGTCTCAAAGTTTATCAGATAGACAAGTACCCATGATATTATTCATTCATACTCTAATAGATTGGTAGGTAATGAATTGATTTTATGAGTTAATCAATGATAACCCAAATACATTCCTTATCATTATTTGTCATTAGAAAACCATGGATGATATCCTTTGAAATATCATCCCACTTATATACTGAGATAGATAATGGCTACAATAACCAGAAATTTCCCAAGTGTTCCTCTTTAATTATATGACAAATTTGACACCAAGATTCAAAATATAAATTCGTATTTCACATCACATTCCAACAGTAATGAAATTTCAGATCTTGATAAATCTTATAAGATCATAGGTTGTGAAACCAACTAAAAAGGTGACCACAATAAAAAAACTCCTACCATAGTGTAAATATAATAACACACCTACTACAGAAGCATAAGGCACACTAGGATACTAGGACCAGTCTCCCATGGTCCCCCACCATAAATTCCTTCACTAAAGAATCATGACTAAATATTTATATCATTCTTCAGCCGAAATCAATCATACAAATATTATTCATCTTTCATTAATGGAAATATATCTTTTACACTAAAAACATCCACCTAGAAGCTTATATTAACTAGAAAACTAATTTTATATCACTGACAATCATATTCTTTCACGGTATCTTATCCTAATGTTCTTCTCAATTCATTTACCAATAACTCATAATTCCCATGGATTTAAGAATTATAAAAATCAAAACACTAAAGAAACTCTACCAAGAATCTCCATCACAAATTTAGATACCACTGAGTAAAATTATATTTCAAGGTATTGTGAAAAAAAAATCCAAAAACTAATCCCCATAGTGATGTTGATGCCATGTTTTGAGTGAATGCATATCTTCTTCCAAATCAATATCATGAGAATGTCATTTATTCTCATGGGAGAATAACTAGGGGGAATCATATGCCCCCACCTAACCCCCCTACATCAAGTCACATCCCAAACTGATACCCAAAGCATTGTTGAAAACATCATAATCCAAACTTAGATCCAAATGAATCTTAACTGGTGTTAATGTTAAAATCATATTAATCTCCCCAAATGTTATTTGACACTTGTCATTATGTTGAAACATTACACCCTTATGGATTAAATTAATAACCAATGATGAGATCTTATAAAATTATTGAAAAAATGTATATAAGAATAAAAAAACTAGGAGTATTTGGTTATCAAACAAATTTCATGCATAAAGAATGGATATAACTTCCAATACCTTTTATGATTTACTAATATTCCCCTCTTAGATATCACATTCCCAATAATATTAACTTAATTTAAATGAAAAATCAAATTTGAAAATAATATCACACATATGTTGTTTTTGAATGTTCGATGAATGATATTTAAATAGACAATGTGATCGTACATTGACTTGGAGTACACTAAAATATCATACATGAACACACACACAAAAGTGTTCAAGATCCAATTAAATATATGGTTCATCAATGCTTTAAACACTATGTGGTCATTTTTTTCAACGAATGGAATAAATGGTAACATGAAATTCCCATTTGAACTTCTAAACACTTTTTTAATAATATCATCTTATCATAATCTCAACTTGTGGTATGATGAATAAAGTTCAATATTAGGAAATTAGACACTCTGTATGAGATGATTAAAGATATCAACATCCCTAGAAAAAAACATTTGTTAGGGAAAATCACCCTATTCAAAATTTTATATCAAAAAATTTTGAGGGTATTGTATACATTCATGTAACAGAGGACATGTGAATCCCATTGTTAAATATTTGGATTAATAAATACATTAGCTTCTAGGTCCTCAATATTGACACTATATTCCCCAAACACGTAAGGTTCCACACAATATGATGACATAGACATGGGCGTCATACCAGAGAGTAGGTATACAATAAAATCATCATGTATTTGGAGTTGTAAAAAAGAAAAATAATCCAAAAATACTTCATGTTATTGATTAAATATGGAATGAACCTTACTAGCCTCAGAGGGTTAACTGAATCATGAAACATCTCTAAAACATGGAATGATATTATAATAGTTTAATTCAAAACATACCATTCACATCCTAGAAAATATTCATGCCCCCACTTAAAACATCAGAGACCCCATCTGTTGATAAGAACTAAACTGAATGCAAATTACTGTCTACCAGAACCAAAATAATTATAATTGATTCCATTCCAATTATAAAGTAGACTGTTTCAAGATAAGGCGGAAAAAAGTCTCAATGTAGCACAATTGTGGCTATCATGACCTTACATGCAGGACATCAAATACATAGTTCGGATAACATTTCCAAGTGGTTGAAATGATCCTATAATAATTTCATACGTTTTTATTGTAATGACAAAATTGAACTAACAATTATTATATAAATGATTATTATAACTTATTTCAAGTAATTATAACAACATGGAAGATGAAATAAACACTGATCCACTAATAATATATGGCCCAACATTAGATTACTTTGGCCAATATGCAACTGTATCAATTTTTAATGTAATAGAAACATGAAAATATCCCTTGAAATTAGGATTATACCAACACCCTTAGAGGCATCTTCATGAAAATGGAAAACCATCGTGAGTGTAGATCCTTACCTCCAACCATGAGAAATCTTTTAACAATGAGACTTTAGATAACCATATCTTTAAAAATAATTACATGTCATGAGATAATGCACACAATTTGGATATTTATGACATAGAATTCCATAATGGTTTAAAGAAATAGATTATTTAATATAAATTCCACTAAATATTTCCCTAATGAATACATAATACTGTTATGATTCTTCATATGGAATGAAGATACACCCTATCTAATTAATGAACCAACTGGTCCTCCATACAATCCTATAATTATAGTTATTCCTATATTGTCCTATGTTTCCATTTCAGAAAACTCTAAAAAGGTCAATAGAAAAATGAGTTTCAAGATCAACTAAATATCTCGCCTCATTCAAAACTCAAATCATTAATCCATTTGGTACTTCCTTAGTGACAGGTCATATTTGTAAATGAAAAATCATAAAAATTGTTGAATACTCCAAAATGGTATGATCTCCCATATCTAATGTCAGATTCATGCGAGTATTATCTATATGAATATTCTGAAGAAAAAACTTATATCCAAATATCATCTTGAATGTATAACAGGTAAAATATTCATGAACATTTCATTCACAATAATATCCCACTATATACTTTTGGACTCATTATGGATGATCATGTTGAAAAAAACCTAAGGGACTTTAGGAATTATTGATAATATGAAGATACTCTCAATATTCTAAAGATATAATGAGTGTGGGGGACATTTTTTCAAATGAAATTCAATTGGTTGATTCTTAGTAATTTAAAATCCATGATCAACAACATGTCTTTCGATCATGAATCCCACTTGATGCAGAGTCTAAATAGTTATTATCATAGCTTCTACCAAATTAGGGTATTTTGAACATTTTTCCTATGAAACATGTCTTAATTTTCGATCCCTCTTATTTGGATGATCACTTATAAGAAACATTTTCTAACAAATGACAAAAAGAAATCGGTCTTGGTCATTTCCAAAATCATTTCACCAAAATATAATATTGATAACAATTTATTAAACCATTTATAATTTCTAAATAAATCATACATAAAATAAAACACATCAATTTATATAAACATCCCAAAGAGGATATTCAAGTGACATCAAAACCCATGTCTCAATCCATGTAAATTTACCTGACCAGAAATTTTATCTTTATATATTAAATGGATGTGAGATGTTTAAACATCATTTCTACATATAATATTTGTAATTTGATTGTTGAAGCTCTTATCTGCTAAAAAAATACATATATATATTTGGAGTGTTACAAAACATTAGGATGAAAAACCGTTTGATATGAAATTGAATAAAACCAACATAGGTCAACAAGAAAATCCACCTAAACTACACCATATGAAAACAAAGGTAGTACATGATTATATAAACCCATCATGAATATTATCAAAACAAAACCTTAAACTAATGTAAAATTTTTAAATGAAAAATATAACATAATCAAATACAATACATAATAATATATTATAAACTATAATGTTATTATAAACTTAAAATGTAAAATAGTCAACCCCCGACCAACCCTAATAGAAAATATAAACAATAAGAGAATCCATAATGATATATAATTTTTTTTCCATTACATAAATCTAGAAATACATCCCCTGAAAGCACATTATCGAACCAGATGGGTGTGACCCAAATCCTACTAGGATACCAACATAGTTTGATTTCTATTATTATTATCATGAAATCATCAATTCTAACCATTAAATCACAACAATTTGACAATGAATATTGAGTAATTAAATCCAGTTGTCTAACATTTTACATTTTGTATTCATAAAATCCATTCGCATCTACGACGATAAATTTTGTAAAGTATATACAATAATTATAGAATTAATATACAGGAATCAAAAGATAATAATTTAAAATCATATCCATTTTACAACATATAATGTAATGTTATACGATACAACCTCTTACAAAAACTTATGAGCAATAATCCATTATAAAACAACCTTTTTAAAAATAACCTAAAATGAGAAAGATCCTCGTATATTGGGATATATCCTATATGAATCTACAAACTTCAAACATTAATATATTCTAAATACGGATAAATTTCACAAACTAATATCGAGTCCTTCCATTAAATATTAGAAAAGGTTACCTCCTAGTGCTATCAAAAAGATTGTAATGAATCCTGTGTCCCTTTCCTAACACTCCCATTTCTTCTAAATTGAATATGTTTTAATTTATTTAAAAAATATTATTATAATTTTATAAATAATTTTCATATGTAATATAGTAAAATTTAATGTTTGAAAACATATTTCTAAATAAAAAAAATCCATTTTCAATTAAAATCCGACTTTTGAAAATCTTGTAATTTATAAGAAATAGTTTGAAGCCAATAATCAATTCAAATAAATGAACAACACAATTATATATTTTTAATAACAATGAAAAATTATTTAAATTAAAAAATTGAATATAAAAAAACACTTAACATAGGATAGACATATTTTCCTTCGATTATGGTGACAAAAATATTTGAGAAAAACATTCAGAAGACAATGGATTCCAGGAAAATTAAAAGGACAGTTAAAAAACTATATGATGAAAATCAAAAACACAATTGAAGAAAAAAACATAGCAATCACCATAATTAAATAATATCTAGAAATATTAAAATACATAAGATATGAAACCCAAAAATATCATGATCAATCATTGAAAAATGTGATACAGAAAAGATTATGTCCCAAAAAATCACATAGGTAGAATCTCTTGGTTAAGAGTAAGGAGTCCTGCCATGAATGATAATAGTAACCATTCATGTAGCACCATAAAACCATGTTATTGAAAATTAAAATGAACGTAATTCCTTTAAACATATTTCATTCCATTAATTTCATATACACAACAAAAAATGCATCCTTTTTATTAATAATGTGATTCATTCAATTACAAAAAAATAAACCATTTACATGTTGTGTAAATGTAACATCCTGGGTAAATAAAGAATATGTCATTTTCATATTTATCAATATTTTTTTATAAAATGTTAATATTACTATAAAGGGAATTCTATGCTCGATAGCGTACCCAATACGCCACAACGAGTTTCTTTAAAATCTTACTTTGCACACTAATAGTATAATTCTATTATTTTAAATAATAGTTAACACCTAAACGTTGTAATGGCGGGAATGAAAAGAACTAACTAAAAATTTATTACATATGTTTGTTAAATATTTTTACATATATAAAATAAATTTTAGTGGGATAAAATACAAATGAATCCAATTTTAAGAATAAATACTATAATAATTTTAAAAGATTGTTTTAACGCCTCTTGATGGAGAACATTTTTAAATATAACTTTTTTCAATTTTATAATCTCTATTTTTCAAAATGAGATTATTCTTTAGAACTAGGACATTAAAATTTACTTTGGATAAATTATTGGTATTTTTTTGACAATGTAAAGTTTTTAATAAATAGTGAAAAATAATGCATTTTACATTAAAACTGCTTTTTCATCTAATTTAATTATATGGATAGATTATATTTTTGATTTTTTTTAAAGTTTAATTAGAATATATTTTTACCATTTAATACAATTTTGGTTATTATTATTAATTTCACTTTGATAATGGCCATAAACGAGTGTGAATCTTTTGGTAGATATTGTTTCTTAAAAACACGCTATTTGTTTTGACAGCAGGAATTTACTCTATAATTTATTAATGAAGCTTCTTTGTTTTGAATTTGGAAAAATGGATATCATTTTTGAATTTGGAATATCAAATATATCTTAGGGTGAATTTTTGGTATTTTTCTGATAATGTTCATTTTAAATGAATAGTGAAAAATACAACATTTTAATTCAGAACTGCCATTTCAACCAATTTATTTATATAATTAGATTGTCATTTTAATAGATTTTAAATTATAATTGAATTATTTTTTATCACTAAATACAATTATGTTCAATGAATGTAATTTCACTTTTCAATTGGATGTAAAAACAAGTCAATCTTTTGATAAATTTTACTTCTTAAAAACCCATCATTTGTTTTGACAACAAGAGTTACATTTTAATTTATTACTACAATTTCTGTCTTTTGAATTTGGTAAAATTGGTTCCACATTTGTAATTAGAAGGTCCAAATTATTTAATTAATAATATCATGTTTTGGATATTATGAATAGTTACGAAGGTAATTATCATTAATTATCATGTTTAATTAGTAATCAGGTAGTTAAGGGTTATTAAATAATATCATAGAAATAAAAAATGACCCCAGAATGTGTCCAAATGCTTTTAATGGTGTCATGGACGACCATGGGATGCATGTTTCCAGCTATGGGGCCCCATGGAATCACATTAGTGTGATAGTGACTTTTTATCATATTATTTTTTAAATAAAGGAAATATAACAAAGGTATGTATATCCTAAGTAAAAATAATTTAATATCGTTTACATAAATGATCTCTTTGAATATAAATAATCCTTGAAAATATAAAAATATTTCCTACATGATGGTAAATATTTTTTTTAGACATTAAATTAATAAATCTATTTATGACATCGTGATGATGCAGTGATTACCTTATTAGTGAACGAATTAAAAAAATGCAATGATATGGAGAAATATAAAACATAAACTTGTCAAAAACATTTTGGATGGGTTCATTTCTAACCATAATCACATTATACTTTAAATATATAAATGTGGGACCTTTAAAATTAGAAAAACATTTTATAAAAAAGTAACATTTCAAGACTTTCCAAGAGTGCCCATCCATCCTATAATAAAAGGCCCCTGACTCTACCCCCTTACCCACACCTCTCAAGCCCTTGGCTCATACAAAATCTGCTCATATTGTCTCTCCACATACCTCTCTATTACTCTTATAATCCTTACTTTGGGCATAATTATTTTCAAGGAAGCCTTAGGGCTCAAATCAATAAGAGTTGCCCGATTTAATGATAATGTTTTCTCGTGTGTTCTTTTGTTTTATTTTGCTTCTCAAACACCTTAAACTCTATTTATTACTTCCTTTTGAAAAAACCACAGTATAATCAACATAGTGGGATGTTTTTATGAGATGTATTCAAGATATACTTACACAAACCTCCATCTAATGGGGGAAGAAAATATTGTTTCTGTTGACGACGAACTACTGCATCATGAAACGATGATTGCTCAATTATCTCTCACCACCTCTCATGGTGGCCATTATGATGTCACTGTATTTTATATATGATATATATGTTTGTTATGTTATATATATTCGTATTTATTTTATATTTAAAACATATCTTTATGCTTTGCATGTTGTGCAAATACGATAATTTCATATGAGGAAGTGTGGACTACAACCCCCTCAAGTGATGTGAATCATTCATGCAATACATGAAATATATATAGAATGAAATTAATGATATTATGTGACCTATATAACATATATTTTATACTTGAATTATAATATATATATATATATATCTCATTTATTTTAAATTCTATTAATATGACATGGAAATGAAAGTAGCGTTCATGCGTACATACGGCCTACCATCTCCATGAACAGTGCATTTCATTTATTTTTATCTCTAAATGTTATGGAATTGTATAAAATGAATATTTACTGGATATATATGATATTTAAATCATTAATAATATTCTTTAGATGATGTACATATAACTACATGTAAAATTCTTTTCAAACAAGTTCATTTTTTCCTCATGTACCAAACATCAACAAAAAAATCTAATATGAACTCACATAATTAAATATTTATAATAACATTATAATATGTGATATGAATTGAATAATTAACTTTAAAGGAGGTTATTAAGAAATTATAAATTGTAAAATGTTTATTATTTAGGAATATAAGGAAACCAACAAGGCAAGTTAGACTTGAGGTGTGGGATCCTACCTCTCTTTTTCCTTTTATGCACTCTCTTTTATGTCACTTATTCTAAGATCCTATTTCATGTGTTGGGGATGTTATTATATATTCCTCTTAATTAAATTTTTATGTTCATATGATGAGGGACCATATTTGATCTCATCAATCTATTTTTTGATGCTTTAACTAGCGCTGTTAGGCTGCTGTAATTTCGTAAGGGATTTCTTATCTCACTTTTAATTCCATGAGATTTCCATTGTTCGCCACTTATTTATGGCATGTGGTGTGTTGTGTATTGACAATTGATATATATTGTCGTGATTATATTTATATTCATGGTGTTCTGTAATTAGTTTGGTGGTTATTATCTTTTGGTCATACGACTAGATTAATTACAGAAAGGTAACGGGTTTTTCATCTCACTTTTAATCCCATGAGAGTCATGCTACATTTTCCACTATTTTAGTTTCTGTGTTGTAGATACTACTTATGATTTTATTCGTTGTGTAATATAATTTAATTTATGTGTATTTACAACTTCATTGTATGACTTTTATTTCATGGGGTGTACGTTTTAAACGTTACCCAAATCTGTAAGGGAACCTTTCACCCTGCTCTTTTAAAAAGAATTATTTTTCTGATAGGCCTTTTAATTTACGTCTTCGTATACTGGGATATGTTCTTATATATATTTTTATTGCAGTAAATGATATGTCCAAGTGGATAGATGCACTTTTTATCTCTCATCAACTCATTTTCCGAACATCAAAGCGACGCCGTTAGGATACCGAATATCTGTAAGGGAACTTCTTAACCCAATTTCAATTATTTGGATTAAACCTCTGCTTCTTGATTATGCCCTACCATGAATATGTGTGGATGAAATATAATTGTTTTACAATTAATATCCACTAATATTGGGTGTATTGATATTTTTCACACATAATTATGATACTATCTTAGTATGGGACTTTATCTCAATCTCGTTTATTGAGGAATATTATATTTTATACACACCTTTATTATAGTGTATAAAACCCTTTGAAATTTACTTTTTTTCAAAAGGAATCTTTTTATACGAAGCATTTTACTGAATTTAAAAAGGGAATGTTTTTTTCTAATGTATGCTTTGACAATGACTTCTCCACCGCTATGACCATTATTTGAGTTTCTGCTTCCTCTACAAGCCATAACTTGTTTTTAAATGAAAAATAAATACCATGTTTTACTTTTATTATATTTTGGTATTGAAAATTGTTTTGATAATTCTTTGATTATATCTATATGTTTTTGATATTTTTTGATTTAAATGTGGAAATGTTATGTTTTCTTTATGCATTTTTTATGTGATATGATTATGTTATGGTTCTTGGGAATTGTTTTTGAAGATGGTGGTTCCATGAAAAACTAAGGGCAGGTGATCCCGTAATAGCTCTCCAAGGCATTGGTTAATGTTAAGGATTTAAACACTAAGGTTTCTCTGAATAGATTTATGGAATATACTGTGATGGGTATTCCAAAAGTAACCATGAGGGTTACTCCCTGCGTAATAATGTTATGAATGCCTCAAGTTACCTTTATGTCATATGATTTGTATGAGTTATACATAAATATTATGGTTTCAGAAGGTATGTTATTATTGAAGGTTGTGGTTTCAATGATTTGTATTTATTGGTGGGTTAATGTTTCCTTTCATTATGTTATAATCCTTACAGATCTTTTTATGCTCATCCCAAATTTTTGAAATGTTTTCATAGGTTATAAGGAAGGGCAGGAGAAAGGATGTATTCAAGAAGATTTATATCAAGAAATGTGATCCTGTTTTATTTATGTATTTTTTTTATTGTTGTGAGAAATCGATTATAGTAGTACTATCTACTTTGTAATCATTTGAGATGTAATAGTTATGTCTTATTTCTCTAAAACTCTAAACCTGAATAGATCCTCAATGTGAATTTTTCATTTAATTCAATATTAAGTAATGTTATAAGGATGGGTCCTTATATTTTGTATCAGAAGTCGGTTTAGATAACATTAGAGGTTAGAGTGTTGTTTAAGCATAAGTGACAAGTTGTGTATAACCACAATGGTTTGTATATTAGATGATTCAATGTTTTTTGAATGTTAGAATGAGTTTGGGGTATCTTGGATAAGTATATATTAGTGTTTTTCATCATCATTATTATATGATGATTTTACTGATATAGTCACACTGTCCTTTTTGGTTTTACTAAATAGTTGGATCTAGCAGGAGCCAATGTAATAGTGGATGTGAAGGAAACTATGACATTTTTCTGAACGAGCAACTAAATGATATGGGAGCTGCAATGAGAAATATTGTGTTTAGTTTCAACCAACAATCTAGAGTGATGATTGACCACCTGAAACTTAGTGATTTTTATAAGGCATCATATATGCGAGAATCAAATCCCTATAGAAGTTCAGGTAATAATAATAATTGTAAGTATGTTAAAAAAACTATGTGTCAAATATGTGGAAATAAAAACATAGGAAAATGTTTCAAAGGGACATAAAGATTCTATAGATGTGGAAATTAAGGCCATAAATCCAGAACCTTCCATGGAAAAAGGAATCATCTAGTTGACTCTAGGAAAGGGAACGAAGTTCTTTCTGAAGGGTAAATTGAATTTTTTTAATGTGGTGTGCATGTTCACTATGCAAACACATGTCCTAAAAAAATATTCGAGAATGGGATCACTAGGATTGTACAAATATTCATTTACCAATACCTAATTCTAATACGATTGAGGATAAAGAAACTGAAAATGACCAATTAAAGGTATGGATTAATTTTTAAGATATGTTTTCCTATTATTGAATCTTTGGATATGATTCATGATTTTGTTTGTGGGAAAGAAGTATTTCTTAATAAGTTAGAATGGAATGGTTAGTGGATCATGAAGAATGTTGAATGAGTAAGAAGTCAGCATATAAGGGATTCAGGAGTTATGGTAGAATTTATGATGGTGAAATTCTTAAAATTATTAATCCTCTTTTGATGATGTGGTTACATTAGAAGTATTTTTATAGTATGTGTAACCTTGACGTTTGATATATGAAAATTTTATTCACAGAATAATTATATGTTCTTTTGAGGATATAGTTATAAAGAACCATTTGGGTTTATATGATCCTTGAATTTTAGGCCATTACCGGTTAATACATTTTTGGATGAAAAATGATAGTTATTAGATAACCTTTGTGGTTAAAATATGTTATGGTTATTTTTGATGAATTTTTGGGGGTAATTTTATAAAATTTTATGGTTTTTAAAAGGGACAATATGCAGACCATGTGACATCTTGTCACGTCGGACAAAGCTTCGGGAATCGAACCCAAAACCAAAGTGTGACAGGTATTTATCGCATACCACTAGGATACATGAAGTCCTGGGTTAGTTGACTAATTATTTTTAGTTAGATGATCTTATGAATTGGGAATAACTATATTTTCTGTTATCTATGGAAATTATTAACCTATCATGGAAGATATGTGATTACGTTAATTAAATTTTGGTATGAGACTTTAAGAGTAACTGATTTTATTTAGAGTAAAATGTTATGATTTACCTTGGAAGACTATGTGATTAAATCCTTCAGAGATTTGGGTTTCAATCATAGTTTGGTTTATCTTGGAAAAATTTTATGGACAACTATTTATAGAATGGTCTTTGTTGAACTTTGGATAATGTTTGAAAAAATTTGGAGATTAAGAGTAGTATTTCTTTTTATAAATAATTATCCTTATTTGGTATTATCTGATCTTGTACGATTAATTTTGGTTTTGGTTTTGGTCTAAAGGCATGGGAAATATGTAGTTCTCTTTTGTGGATTAGGTGATTCTCTAGAAGTTGATTGTAGCTCTCTTAATGTGCAGAAGTCATCTTAAATACTCATCTTTTAGAGAAAATATGTGTTTGTGTAAGAAATCTAGTAAGAGATGAAAGTCTACACGACAAGAAAGTATATTTCCTTATGATTTAGTTAAGATCATAAATAAATTCCTCAATGAAATGTAACTTAAAATAGAAATGTGTTCTATTTACTTTTCCGACTGGGGAATCAAATACCATTTAACCCATCACAAGTTTGTGATTTTCTAGTGGTTAACTTTCTCCTAAACAAGTTTTATATCACTCTCAATCAGAATAAGATTGTTTGTTTTCTCATCCATATCCATGTTTTAATGGAATCCTAGTATATTTTTTATCAGGTGACATTTTTACTTTTCTTTCTTTCTTTTATAGTGATCGTTTAATTTACTCCTTTTCCAATGTGGGGCTTTCAATGAAGTTTTCAAGCCCAATTTTAAAATTGCGAGGACGTAATTCCCAAAAGAGTGGAAGGATGTAACATCCTGGGTAAATAATGAATATGGCATTCACATATTTATCAATATTTGTGTATAAACTGTTAATATTACTTTAAAGAGAATTCTATTCTTGATAGCGTACCCAATACGGAACAACAAGTTTCTTTGAAATCTTATGTTGCACACAAATAATATAATAATATTATTTTAAATAATAGTTAACTCTTAACCGTTGTAATGGTGGGAATGAACATAACTAACTACTAAATTATTACAAATGTTTGTTAAATATTTTTACATTTATCTATCAAATTTTAGTGGCTCAAAATGAAAATGAATCCAATTTTCAGAATAAATACTCTAATATTTTTAAAAGATTATTTTACGCCTTTTGGTGGATAACCTTTTTTAAATCTAACTTTTGATAATTTTATAATCTCTATTTGTCATAATTTACTTATTCTTTAGAATTGGGAAATTGAAATTTATATTGGATAAAATTTTGGTATTTTTCAGACAATGTTCATTTTTTAATAAATAATGAGAAATATTTCATTTTAGTTCAAAACTACTTTTTCATCTAATTTAATTATATAGTTATATTATATTTTTATTTGTTTTATAGTGTAATTTGAATATATTTTTACTATTTAAACCAATGGTGGTCATTATAATTAATTTAACTTGGAAAATGGACATAAACAATTGTCAATCTTTTAATAGATATTGTTTCCTAAAAACACACTATTTGTTTTGATGGTAGGAATTAATATATATAATTTATTAATGAAGAATCTATGTTTTTAATTTGGTAAAATGGACATAATTTTTTAATTTCAATTATCAAATATATCTTAGGGTGAATTTTTGGTATTTTTCTGATAAAGTTCATTTTTAAAGAATAGTGAAAAATACATCATTTTAATTCAAAACTGCCTTTTCATCCAATTTATTTAAACAGATAGATTGTCATTTTAATTATTTTTAAAGTATAATTGAATTATTTTTTATCACTTAATACAATTTTGTTCTTTGTAAGTAATTTCACTTTTCAATTGGATGTAAAAACAAGTCAATCTTTTGATAAATTTTACTTCTTAAAAACCCGTATTTTGTTTTGGCAATGGGATTTACTTTTAAATTAATTACTACAATTTTGTGTTTTGAATTTGGTAAAATGGGTACCACATTTGTAATTATAAGGTCCAAATTTTTTAATTAATAATAATTTGTTTATGGATATTATGAATAGTAACGACGATAATTATATTTAACTATCGTGTTTAATTAGTAATTGAGTAGTTAAGGGTAGTAAAATAATATCATAAAAATATAAAATGACCCCAACATGTGTCTGAATGATTTTGGTGCTATCATGGGCGACCATGGGATTCCTTGTGCCATCATTGGGGCCCCATGGAATCACTTTAGTGTGATAATGACTTTTTATCATATTGTTTTTAATGAAAGGAAATATAACAACGGTATATATATCCTAAGTAAAACAATTGTATTTTCGTTTAAATAAGTGATCTATTTGACTATAAATAGAAATTGGAAAGATAAAATATTTCCTACATGATGGTAATTATTTTATAATTTTTAGACATTAAATAAATAAATTTAATTATGACACTGTGATGATGTAGTGATTACCTCATTAATGAACGATTTCAATAAAATGATAAGATAAGGTAAAATATAAGACATACACTTGTAAAAAACCAATTGTATGGGTTGATTTATAATCCTTATTACCTTATCCTTGAAATATATAATATTGAGACCTTTAAAATCCGAAAATCATTTTATAATAAAGTAACATTTCTGGACATTCAAAGTGTGCCCCTCCTCCCACTTATAAAATGCCCCCACCTCTACCCCATTAACCACACCTCTCAAGCACTTGGATTGTCCAAAAAACTGCTCATATTGTCTCTCCACATCCATCTATTACTCCTATAAGCCTCATGTTGGGCATAATTATTTCCATGGATGCCTTTGGGCTCAAATCAAAAAGTGTTACATGATTTAAATGTAATGTCTTCTCTTACGCTATTTTGTTTTATTTTACTTCTACAACCCCATAAAATCTTTTTATTCCTTTCATTAGTAACAAAAACGGTATCTTCAATATACTAGGATGTTGTTATGAGAAGTATTAGATCTAAACTTACACACAACTCCATCTAATTGGGGAATAACATAATGTTTCTGTGGACGACGAACTACTGCCTCACGAACCAATGATTGATCCATTATCTCCTACCACCTCTCACGGTGGCCATTGTGATGTCATTGTATTTAATATATGGTATATATGGTATTTATATTTTCTATATGCTTCTGTATTTTATATTTAAAACTTAACTTTATGCTTTTCATGTTGTGGATATGTTATAATTTCATATGAGGAAGTGTGGACTACCTACCCCTCAAGTGACGTGACTCGTTCATGAAATACATGGAATGTATAAAGAATGAAACTATTCAACTTATGTGACTTATATAACATATATATTATACTGTAATTATAATACATATAATTCTCATTTATTTTTAATTCCATTAATATGAAAAAGAAATCAAAATAGCGTTCATGCGTACGTATAGCCTACCGTCTCCAGGAAGGGTGCATTTAATTTCTTTTTTTCTCCATATGTTATGGAATAGTATAAAATGAATATGTACAGGATATATATGATATTTAAATAATTAATACTATTTTGGTAAAATCCTCGATCCACTCTCATTGTGTCTCTCAGCATTACCTAGAATGATGTTGTAAATATAAAGGCACTGAACACACAGATTTGCATGGTTTTGTTCAATGAGCCACAACTTTCATTGTTTGTTATTCACCCCAACAAAAATTCTCCACTATTATGTAGTTAGTAATTACAACATTTGATAAAGATTTATGTAGTATCTCTCATGAGTCTCATAGGAGTTTATTTATACTGCTTCCCACTGTGTTATAATAGTCTTACTGGTTGCTTTAGAGTACTATAGAAGAATTATTCTCCACCTTGAATCTCATATGGGTCTTCTATCTCTCAAGTCACATGAAAAGCTTCCTTATTTATTCTTTCTTGATTCACTATAGGTGATATTAAACTCTCATCGCACCTCCTTAATAAATAAAAAAAGACTATGAATCTCTTCATGAATCTTCATCAACATTTTCTATAATCTGTTGGTCTAGATCAATAATTCTGATCACTTATATGATCAGTCCTTAGTCTCAACAATGCTCAGGAAATTATTTCTTCTTCACAGGAATACATAGCCCCAACAACATGTGTTCATGTGGTTTATGCAAAAATAACATGAATTCAAGAGTGATTCTTCATAATGTCATCTCATTATGCATTCATGGACTCTCAATCAATGAAAAATCAGATAGAATGTCTTCTTAATTAGGTCTAGACTCTATATCAGTTATTATCTACATAATTCATGGATTCCATGGCAACCAAACTTCTTATTTATGGATATCTCAGTTACATATCACATGTTCATGTGTTTAAGCACGATTATATGAATTTATAATATGCTTCTTGTAAATATGAACACACATTGTTCTCTTGAATCAATGGTCTAGGTACAATGTGTGAATGTTATGAAAATGAATGTACTTCCTTCATGGAGAATCTAACTTTCTTCTTACTCAATTCACATAAATACTTCTTATTTGGTTCATTTCCACACACTCACTTTTTTTTATTGTTGTACAATTATATGTGTGATTCCTCATACCTGAATGTGTGTATTCATTTATTTATATTATTCATTATTTATTCCTATTTATTTTTCACATGTTCATACACAATGTATTTTATGATCTTTTCATTCACATGAACTCCATATTGAATTCAATCTTCTTTTTATTTTTCATTCACAATAAACCCACATCGGTATATGGATGGTGTGTGTGTGAGTGTCCCTTCTTCTTCAAGGTACGTGTCTGTATAGACCCTCCCTTTATGAACTCTAATTCTCTTTGTGAAATGAAGGGTTCATGACTTATTATTATTCATGAAAACAAGAGGTCATGGTTCTTATTCATTTCACAAACAAGGGAGAATGGATTCTTCCTTCTTCTAGACTGCATAGAAGATTTATCAATCACAAACACATGAACCAATATGGTATCGTGGTTCTGTCTTCGCAGAGTACAATAGGGTTACAATGCACCAGTTCCATACACACGGGAATACCTCCAAAAAGACACAATTATGGTTCAATGAACCTATCGTGTGCATGTTTAAAACATCACACAATGGGTGTGGATGACCTACATCATGAACTAGTAGGATTATAGTTATTATTTTGGCACAAGGTATGTGTGGGACTTCATCATGCAAGAGATGCGCGACTCACCTTCCGGTATCAAAGATGCACAGAAAACATCCTCTCATGAACTAGAGGGGGTTCACATTTTCCTTGTTTCCTAGGATAAACATGACCTCCTTTCTTCGATAATGTTATAAACTTCCTTTAGCACATGGCTCTACTATTAATAGGTGATGGTTGAATCCCTTTTTGAGTTCAAATCCCTCGGGAGATGTTGTAGGATTCAACTCATTAAATGGACAAGATCATTGGACATAAAAACATCAAACACGGGTAAACAGATAAGTCGAAAATCATGGGATATTTATTCTGAACTATGACTTATTCATTGTAGCATGATCGTCACATAATTGAATTTATGAATGCCTGAAAATATACTCATCAAACAGAATGTCCTGGACTCAGCCACTTTGTATGCTTTGACCTAGCGCAGATTCTCTATTTCGTTAACATGCATACACATTAGACTGCATGTATGTGATCTTGATACCCAGATGATCATTATTCATGAAGGTTTGAGTTTCAATGGTGTTCGGAGTTCGATAAATGTGGAGGCGACTTCATCTTTGGCGAGATGTGATTTCAGGTGGCTCAGAACTTACAGGCGCATCCAGGTTTCACCATAACCATTTGATTAACTCAAATCAGATGCATAAAGAGGTGATTAGATTGTGGAATGCGGGATGAAGCATGACGATGGGATCTCATCCAGGATTAGATAAACGACCAGGATTACCTCCGCATTTTTAACCCATCCCTCATCAAAATGGTGGCACGTGACACAAAATATTTAAAATACATGTCGCCACATCCTCAACTAAAAATTATCCACCTCCATCCACATTACCACCTCGTACAATGTTTACCCTAATGGATTACTCATGGTGCACACTCGTCCTCCTCTGAGAAATCTCATAGGGCTCACTATGCATGCTTTCAGAATGGGTTGATCACTGTGCACACACACATTCAGGAATATTATCGACCATTATGATCCTACTATAGGATAGCTTCGAGGCCTTCCCATATGTCATGTTAGACCCTCCGGTCCTGCATATGACATGGGTGAGGGCTTCATATGGCTGGCATGGTTGTCCCACTTTTTTGGAAAAGGCACGAAATAAATATACTTTGTTTCAAAATGTTTAACCAAGATGATATCCAATCATTAAATACCTAGCCCTTTCATTATTATCTCTATAATTCAAGACCACCAACAATCTTATATACATCTTCCATTCATTTTAGAATGATAAATCAAAATATCTTCTCCCAAACTTTATCACTATATTAATAAGAGATCACTAGTCCAAAAGTTATTCAATTTGTTTTTTATCCAATCATGGATGATGAATGTATCTTTTATTTATTCATCATTCATTAATGTATAATTCGTTTCTTATTGTTGTTCTGATGGATGTGTTCTCCATTAACACATTTCTTATTTTCTGAGGATCAGTACAATTAACTGTCTTATTTGATTCACAACCTTCATCCAATTTTTATTCATTGGATGCATTTTCAATTCATTACCCATCAAATTGAGTATTGCATGGAATTTATCAAATTTTGTAACAATGTATCACCTTGATACAAGTCTTGGAACATAGGACCAGTTCAATGATTTTATAGTTTTCATTTCACCAATCATAATCCATATTGAATGTGGGATCTTTACTGAATTAATATCCTCAACTCATAAATTATTGGAACAACCTCCATCATCACCCATAGACACACATATTGACAACATATTTAAAGTAGAAGTAACACCATTATCAACATACTATCATCAATACCATTCCAAATACAATTTAATAATTTTCATAAGAACCCATCATTTATTATTCGAATCAATCTCAAAGATTTTCTCTCTAGCTAACTCCATATCATAACACTATTTATGCATCTACGATCTTACATTAAATCGTCCCCAACTCCTTTTTTTTAATTTCCAAATAATTCCTCATATATCATATATTCAATTTAATTCAAATATTATCTGACATATCAAAAATCAGTATTGAGTAATTGATATGGAATTTTTAATATTTACCCTATTAATAAAATAGATTTTAATTTAAAACTCGTATGTAAAGTAGGTATAAAATTTATTAAATGAATATATCCATGATTAGTTATATGAATATTTATTGTAAATTCAATGTTCAATGATCCTAGGACTGAGAAAATTTCAAGAAGACTACAAAAATGAATGAGGGTAGTCAATCTCAATATTATCCTAGGAAAAATAATAATAATAAATAAATTGAAGTAATATGTATGGTATAAATAAAAGTTATACCAATTGGAGAAAGAATAATGGTGTGTTTTATTTATTAAATAATGGACTATCTTTAAAAACAATATTAAGGAAACTATCCTTATTTTATAATAATTATTATGAAAAATTATTTATTTTAAACAAATTGAAAAAAATTTGTTTAAAATTTATAATTTTTTCTTGAAAACAAACCCTTAATGAAATGATTTCTAGTAATTTCAATCATTATGTAAAATTTCTAAATAAAATTCATTTTAAGGTAAAATCTATAATAATTTTCCATGTTTAAAATGGGATAACATTATTCCATGGAAAACCTCTGTAAAAAATTGATAAAAATTATTTAAAAATTATTTTAGAAATGTTAAAAACATATTTGTAAACATGATTATAAAATATGGGTTTTAGAAAAAAGATTTTCTTTAACTAAAGAGAGAACTAATGTTGGGTGTTTAAAAAAAATTCCAAATAATTATGGGAAAATGACAAAAAATATGGTACTATTTAATGATAAATTTCATGAATAACATGGGGAAAATAAAATGAAATTATTTTTAATCAATGATTCAATAATTTCCTTTAATTATAAATAATGTGTAAGAAATCCCAAAAAAATATATTTTGATGTAAACACTTAAAAATCCTATTATATTGATGTGAGATTCAATAAATAAATAAATTATGTGTCTCAAATGTAAATACTCAAAAACAATTATGAATTAAAATATTATTAGAAAAATTTATTACATACATAATCATATAATATTAATGACAATGAAGAAATAATATAACCTAATGAAATGGAATCAGATTAATAAATTCATTAAAACATGGTAACAATTAATTCCAATAACCATATTAGAAATAATTCAAATTGAAACTAAAAATACTAGGAATATAAATTAATTCATGCATTAAGAGTTAAAATTGAGTATTATATACACAATACAAAATATTTAATCGGTTAATATGACCATTATTTGAAAAATAAAAAATGTATAATAAAAATACATTACCTTTGGATTCTTTTTAGGAGAAAATCAATTAACATTATATATAAAGGTTTTAATCATTTAAATATCATTTACCAGAACCATAATGATATTTAAAATATCACTAATTAACTTATAATAATATATCATTACCCTTTTTTACAACTGTTCATTATTTTCAATATTACATTTTTTAATCACCAAGTATGTGTTGTATGTTTAAACATGTTATTATTGAGTCTATTACATAGATCATGATATAATAATATATATATTTAAAAACATTATATAAATATTATATTTATTTTCAATACAGTTACTTATTAAAATACATAAAATTTGGAGATATAAAATTTCATACACTATTCATTAATATAGTTGGCCATTCGTATGCATTAACTCTACTTCGATTTAGTGGTCATATTTAAATGAAATAATGGTTAATTTTGAATATTTATATAAGAAATAAATTATAATGTTCATTTAATATACTTGAATTTTTATTATTAAAAATATACTTTATATATTCCATGTATATTTTGAATGATTATCATTGATTCAAGGTGGCAGTAGTCCACACTTCCACAAATGATATTATAATATTTTCACAATGATAAATAATTAATGTATGTGTTATATAAAAATTAATGAAGTATGAAGAAAAAATAAATATCATAAATATCATAAATAATTAGTTTTATTATCTGAATTCCCAACCATGAGAGGTGGTAAATGAAAATGGATTGACATCGTTTTGTGAGGAGGTAGTTCTTCACACACACAAATGATGTTATTATTTCCCATTTGATGGAATAATGTGCAGGTGTTGGTAGAAATCATAACATTAATTAATATAAATATATTTAAGAAACTTAGTTTATTCAATAACAATTAAATAAAAGTAATTTAATTGGTGGAGTGATAAATGAAAAATTATCCATTATCAAATAATCTACCTCATTTTTGGGTAACACCTTTTGGTTTATACTAGAAGGAAGTCATGGATTTCATTATTTATAAATATAGGCTTATATAATAATGGGATTGAATTTTAGAAATTATTTGAGATTATTTTGGGCCATACAAATGTATATAGATATTTGAAGAAGTGAGAGGGGTGAGTATATTTTTTTTTGATATGGAGTGTAATTCTTGTAAATTATCTAAAAGGGAATTCAACAAGTGTTTTTATGTGTAATGTGGGTCAAATAATAACTATAATTTTATATATTTTAATATAGGTTCAGAATATGAAAATAAAATTGATTTTGGAGTATCATAAAGGTTATTTTTGGCCATACATTTAACGTTCATTCCTATGGTAATCTAATTTTTCTCTTAATCGCTCTGATTAATAACAATTAAATTCACTAATAATTTATTTCAAAACCTACATTTAACGGAATTTATATTTTATATTATTCTTATTCTAAATAAGAAATAAATTTTTTCTAAATTCTAATCATACAATTGGTAGAAATTAAATTTATTCGAATCCTACATATGGGATTAGAAAGTTGGTTTTTTTATGTAAAATGTACAAATGTTTTTTAGGATTTCATATAAAATTTAAACATAAAATTTATCTAAATTACATAAATTTTTTTGATGTATATTTTATATTAGTAAAATTTTAAACCAATGAAAAATATTATTTAGCTTAATAAAAAAATTAGATGGAAAATCTGTTTTGAGTTAATGTTCGGTTTTTTTCTCGATTATTAAAAAAATTGAACCCTCATTGTAAAATAAAAAAATTACCCATTACATGCCTTGATATTTATTTTTTTAAAAAATTTACTTTTGCATATAAATTTTAATAAAGTTCCAAAATATGACATAAAATGGGTTCTCCATTCAATGGTTGTAAAACTATCCTTAGAAAAATATAGGATTTTTCTGTGTATAATTGGGATTATTCTTTTCTTATGACAAAAAAATCTACTAGGTTAATGTCAAAAATATTTTGTAGAACATAATATATATATATATATATCATTAATTTCACTAAAAAAGTTTTAAAATATATTTTAAATAGAATAATACACCCTTCTATGAATAAAAACATTTTATTTTTATTCTAATTGTTTTTATATTCATTTCAATGTTGTTTGTAACTGAAGAATTCATTTTATATTTTTACAAAAATTAATTCTATTAATGACTTCAAATATAATATATATTTTATAACATATTATATTAAATAAAATTATTTATATAATATATAATTTTTTAGTAAAAAAGTGTCTTGTGTATAACGCAAGCTATCAAAGAATATTTTTGTTGCATGTGATAACATTAATATCAATATTTGATGAATTTTATGATATTTAATATTTTAATTTTATATAAAATATAAAATATACTAGTATGAGATGAGAGGTTAAATGATATCAAATAAAATTAACTCTTCAATAATTTATGGGTCCTCACACAACTCATTTAAAATTCCATTAAATGAATAAGAGAAAAGGGGCACTTAAATTATAATATGTAAAAAAAGAAACTAAAATGATATATTGATTTTAAAAAATATTCAAAAACATTAATTCATTCATAATAATTTAGTTTTGTTTATATTATTTATTATAATTTTATATTAAATTAATTAATATTATGTCATTGTTATGAACTTGTAAAGTTAATTATTACATTCCAATTAATTAATAATATATAAACATGATAAAAATAGTTTTTCTTTAAATTGAATATTTATAGCCACTCAGAACTTATGTTTTAAATTTTGAAAAAAACCTTAATGTAAAAAAAACCATAATCTAATTTTTGAAATTTCATTAAATAAAATAATAAAATGGTATTAATAAATTCTTAATTTCCAAAAATTTGTTATATATTTTAAATTTTAATGATAATGGAATATTTACACTCATCAAATTTAATAATTCAAATTTCAGGGCCATTTTATATCCCTTAAAAAAAATTCACATTAATTACAATATTTAACAATTACAATAGAAATAACAATTACTAGGGATACTAATCATAATTCCCAAAATTAAATGTAAAATATTTACCAAATTTTGAACAATTGATTCCAAATGTGGAATATTTTAATCAAAATTACATTCATATAAGTGGAAAATTGAAAATAAAGTAAATCGTGCAATATAAAATGACGATCTTTTTTAAGAAAATTAAAAATTTATGTTAAAAATTTATTTTATACTAAAATTTGGTATAAAATTAATGTAAAATACTATAATTAAATAATAACAAATATAACTAATTATAATATTAATCCATTTTAAAATAATTTTTATGTTTCTAAATTCATGTAAAAATAATAAAGTATCTATAAAAACTGTTATATTTTACTATAATAAAAAATCATTCATTCCCATAGAATCCAAAAAATATCATCCTAAGATAATTTTGATATAAAAAGATAAAAAATTGTTTTGTATTTATAAAATAAATTATATATTATTATTTTAATTAAATAGATTATTTATTCATAAAAATTACTAAAATCATTTAAGAATAAAACATTTATCATAAATAATTATATAAGATTACTAAATATTGTGTACATATTTTAAAATAATTAATAAAATAGTTTTTATAGCGTATAAAATTCATATATATTTCATAATTTAGTTAAAAATATTCATACCCATCAATTAAATTCCTATTTCAAAATGGTCATATATATATATACTCATATTTTATGGTTCATTTATCCACATTTGTTCCTAATGTATAAGAAACCAAACATAGTGTTCTTCTAAAATCTCAATGTTTTACATTCTCAGCCATTAATTAAAGTACATAATCAAAATGTGATATTTTTATTTGAAATCAAGGGATTTAATTTGAAAATTTTATTTTGGAAAACACACATCATGAAAAGGGTAGATAAAAAATTCTAAAAAAGGGAGAAAATGTGAAGTATTAAGGTCATTATATAACATGGTCTCCATATTATGGAATATTTTTCCAAATATAAAATTTTGTGATAGAAGTGAAAAATAATTATGAATGATTAATATTGAGAGATACATAACAAGATTAAGATAATTTAAACAACAATAAAACCCTAAATCAAGGTTGGTGAAATATATTACAAATTCGTGATAAGTGATAGTAAGATGGAATCATTTTTTACTCAAAATATTTATTTATATATTAGAGAAAGTTTCTTCCATATATGCTATGAAAATAAATAAATATACATATATAAATTTATAAATCAAATAATTTCCACAAAAATATCATTATTTGATCAAATAAAAAGCATTGTTGATAATTTTTATTCCATAAGGTTCCAATGTAAACATTTAATAGATCCATTGATCAATAAATGATATAAATTTAATTCATCATGTTGCTAGATGTATTATAATTCCAAAACTATTAACACAAGTAATCCAATAATAAATTATTCTCAAAATCCCAAGAAACAACTTCAAATGTTAAATGCTATCAATTTCATAAATATATAACCTTAAAACAGTACTAAAATATGTTTGACCAAATTCAGATAAAAAAATATAAAATATTTGATGAAAAATATATTTTGAAAATATATAAACTCTCTCATATTTTTATAAATAAGTCATTTAAATACCGTAATAAACTATTATAAAAAACATAATAAAAACCTGAATAATCATAAAACTATAATAACAAGAGAATAAATTCTAAAAAAATTATCCATATTCATTATATTCCTAGATCCAATATTGTCATAAACTACATTATAATTTACTCTATAAATAATCATCACTAATTATAAATGGATCCAATAACATTATATTTACATAATAAATATATTTCTACTCTTTATCATATATATACATGTGTGAAAGTTGACCAAATGAGAATTCCTCTCATATTGTGATAATGTGAGCTCTATTTTTATGATGATACACAATGATCCATATATAATTATTTATTATTTATGTCTTTTGATGTCTAATGGAAATGTCAATGATGATAATCTCCCACTTCTATTATGGTATGGGTAGTGGATTCATCATCCCATTAGAATTTTATTATTCAACATTCAATCGTTAACTTTCCAGCCACTTTTACGTTTACTCAATGAGCTCCTTCTCCATACTGTACCTCCAAAAGTACTCTCAGATATCATGATGATATTTATGCTCCATGGTTGAATAGATAAGCTTGATTTGTCTATGTCAATCAACATCTCCATATTATTCAATGTATTGGATGTTATATATAATCATGCCCCAAATCTCTTGATTTCATCACTGATGATTTTGAACTCATAGGATTTTACATTTCTAATATCATCCACCCCATTTATAATTTCAACATTTTATCATTGAACATTACTTATTTTTCCATGAGGTATTGTTGAAAAAGAATTTATGAAATGATTGATTATGTTCCCCGATTAATGATTCTCACTCCCATCCTCTGTAGTACAAATATGACAAGATCATTCTAAACTACAATCATTGATAAAGATTCAAGATCAATTCTACTTATAGCATCGACCACATAATTTTTTTACTATGATTATAGTTGATATAGTATTTATAATCCATGATGAGATCGAACCATATTCCCTAGTTTATATTAATATCCTTATATGTGAATATATATTTGAGTCTCTTTTGATCAATATATATCTCAAACTTCACCCAATAGAGATAATGCTACCGTATTTTCAATGAATTGATCACATCCATTAACTCCAGATCATTCATGGGATAGATATTCTCATGTATTCTTAGCATCCTTGAGGCTTAGGAAATCACATTATAATTTTTCAATAGTACGTAGCATAATACCAATAATGAAGTGTCACTATAAAACACAATTTGTTCTCTAATTTTTTTGGGTGTGGGTAATAGAATATTGATAAGCCTCTTTTGGATATCTCTAATGCTTTTATCATATTCCTAATTTTTAAAAAACCTCAACCCTTTCATAAGAGTTTTGTCGTTATGGTAGAAAATCCAAAAAAGTTCTTCCAAAATCAACGATAATAGCCAGTTATACCAAGAATGATGCAGATCTCAATTATAGGGTTTGGCAGGGGCCACTCTTAGAAGTCCTTTTCCTAAGACAGTTCCACATATATTCCCTTTCTTGTGATAACATTCCACAAAAATGATACTTCCTCTATCTATAAATAAAATTTTCTAGGATTTTAATAATGTTTCTACATTAACAATATCATCAGCATAGTATTCACTATCTCTTCATGCCCCTCCATTCTCATGGAGTATAAAAAATATCAATGATACAGACTACCACAAATACATTGATTTATTCCATAATGAATATATTAATTAAATCAATAAATATTTCATATTCATTAGTGAGTCTAAAGGGCATAACCATGAACTCATAGTATTCATTCCTCATTAAAAAGGCAGTTTTAGGAATAGATACCTTCCAAACCATTAGTTGGAGATATCATGACCGAACATCCACCTTAGAGAAATATTTATCCCTGCATAGATTATCAAATAATTGATCTATGTGAGGCAGGGGATACTTGTTTTCTATTATGATATTATTGATCTCTTAATAATAAATTAATAGATGCATTGATCTATCCTTTATCTTAACAATGTGGACTGGTGGACCCCCTGGTGAATCACTCGGATGTGTAAAACACTTCTCCGTGTTCTCTTATAAATGTTCCTACATATCTTATGACTCTATGATGGTCATTATATAATGATTATTTGATATAGATAGGGATCTTGGAATAAGATAATTAACAAATCCACATCACGATCCAGGATTAGAATAGGATAACATTAGGTTATACATCAATGTAATCCCTTATGGTGGGCATATCATCTAGAAATAGCATCACTTTTGTCCTAATAATTTAATAAATTTATTTTTGGTCAAAATGAAACAGTATCCAAACATTATATGTTGATTCTGATTGTTACTCATCAACCTATTTACAATTGTACATGATTTTATGATACTCTCGGATATGAATTATGGTCCCCCGTTCCCAACATTTAACATTGGATTTGTAAAAATATAGAAAATTCATGCCCTATATAACATAAAACTTCACAAAATTATGTGTTAGGTTATTTTCTAGGAGGATCAGTCCAAAAATGTTAATCGGGGAGGAGTTATAATCTTTGGATGCAATAATTTCTCCATTTGATATTCTCATCCATAACCCAATATCAATATTTTGAGCTGGTGTTTGAATAGTTCTACTAAATATGTAATATATTAAACAATCCCTAGAACAAAAACCATATAGTATGTTCGATATTATTAAATGAATAACTAGAATACATGTCACCAAATCATTGTAATACTCCACCTTAGCAGTAGTGTATTTATATTCCATCCATTTTTTTCATGAAGGATGTTATTGATTTTATCTAACAAACCATAGATTAGAGAAATTATTCACATAATTCCCATGATCCTTGTTGTTTTAAGACATCACTATAGGCTAAGTGTTGATCTGAACCTTCCTATTTTCCCTTTTCATTGGTGGGAATCTTCGTATCATTTAAGTAGTTTATATCTAGATGTCCAATTAATTTACATTAAATCAATTCATTGATCCCTTTATATTGTTACCCCAATTTTGCATCCCAAACTTTTGACACATGGTAATTTTGATATTCTTCCCATCATGGGATTTATATTCATAACCACTAATATTATAAACCATTTTCTGTTTTTTTTTTCACCGGGCTCATGAGACCATTGAGCATCTCTCATTAAATTTAATCATCGAGGTCACGCCAGACAATCTCTTCATAACATTCGAACTCTTTAATCTCGAAAACTTTTCATAGGGTCGGTATTAGTCCTCTAATGAAGTGACCCATCTTTTTTTTTTATTTTCATGAAAATTCTAAAGGCCTATCTTGCACGGATTATGATTTTTTATTCATACGACCCAATAGACTCATCATATATCTACTTAAGTATGAGGTATGTTATTTCCATATTGAGATAGAGGGTTTGGGGAAAATATATATTGAAAAACATTTTCAAGAATTCGTCCAAATCTATGGAATCATTTTTCTCCTAGGAAATCATATTTTGATCAGTATCCACAACAAATAAGCTTCCCCGTGAAAATAACAAACTTTCAGTATGACATTCTATTCATGTGTGCACTAGAAGACATACGATATCATTTAAATGGAGGTAATCAACTGTTCATTAAGTAGGGGATTAGAAGATCAACTAAAAATGTAAGTCATTTTCCCCAAGAAGGATTCTAATTCAACATTCTCTTTCCTTCTAGGAGGAGGGTTTTCCATATGATTCATGTTATTATTTAAAACAATTGCCAGTTTTGAAAGTAATATTATAATGTTTTGATCGCACGTTATCATCATATAAAGAATATCATTATATAAATAATCACATTCCCTATCACATTCATTATTCGCACATTTTCTTCATTTTCCCACCATTAAATAAGAAAAAAACATAATTTGTGTTCTTGAATACATTGTTAATAAGAATAAAAAAGAAAACATATATCCAAAATGAATAATAATTTAATAGAAAGGTAAATACTAACTTGTTATTTTGTAGAATTAATTCTAGTTAACCAATTATTTGTTTCATCACATTAATTATTATGTTATTGTTGTTTTGTTCCCTTAATAATGGCTCATACTACGGTTATAAATTTATCAAAGCATATACACCAAGAGTGTCATACCCGGAGTGGATCAAGGCTAATTTTTGTGAAACATTTCCCATTAGAGTCTTTCACAAATCTATTTTTTAGGTATTAACCATTAAAACATCTAGGCTATAGACACATCTACATGTTTGTATCCTGGAAGGTATGTATTTTCTTGATAAAACACTTACTTTATACATACAAGAATTTATTGATATTTTATTATACAATGTCACATCCCTAAGGTTATTACTATAGTATTATATTCCTAATATCCAAAAAAACCAGACCATGATTTCATAACAACTATTGAGACCCAACCATTTACACATATAATTACATTATTTAAATCATAAATAAACATAATAATGAAATCCAATGATTGTAAATTATTTAGTATTGGTTGACTATATACATACAACTAATAACATGGGACTAAATAAATATTTTAATTATTTAATCATCATAAAGAGCTTATACTTACATTGTGTTCATACATTTTCATAGGATAACCTGGGGATAACCAGAACAATGGGATGAGCTAAAATCCCACTAACAGAATAAGAATTATATTATACATTTTCACATGTTTTAGAGGATATGTCATATTAATATAAAAAGGTATGGAACATTTGGAATAATAAAATATTATCTTGGATTTATATATACATGGATTTATGTTAATGTTACAGAAATATCAATCATGACTTTAGAATTAGTCAAGGTTCATTGAACAAAGTGGATCACTAGAAGAGCATAACCAAAAAGACTATTGTACATGGTAGCACGAGTGAAGGCTAACCGCCATTCCCATTTCACAGGACATCTCTTGAGACTAAAAATTACCCATCCAGTTGGATCTCTATCTAGGGTAACCCCTCATAATTATTTTATGAATATGGTTTCCACATATAAAGTGATACATAATTAGTCATATAATAACATAAGGGTTACCAATAGTATGAATTAAGAATTATAATCTTATTATAAAGCACAAAAAACTGTAGTATGATAAAAATGACGATGAAGGAAAGGCACTAGATAATTCATGGAAAATAATAGTGTATAATGGGCATTTTTCATGAAAATTTATATCAACATGAAGTAATAAAATAAGAAAAGTCTAATTAAGAAGCTGTATAATTTAAAATTGTGTAGTGCGATTAAACGAAAATATTTAATGGAATTTAAATGTAAAAGGGAATAATATTTTATATAAAATGATAAGTGATACTGATGTTTTTTAATGTAAAAATATTGGTTTTATAAATATAATTTTTCTTCAAAATAGATTATATTGTGTACCTAAAAATGGGTATGAATTCAAGAAGTTTACTTAAAACAGGTTTTCTTTTTGGGATGTACTGAAGAGTGAACCACTTAAAAACATATATATCCCCAATAGATAATGATGAATGGAATTTGATACATGATATTGTAGCATTTAAACAATATTTATAATATTTAAATAAAAATAATAGATAATATTATTTGTGTAAAATGAGAGATTTAATTACCTAAAGGAATAATAGTGGTTCGAGAATAATTCCTTACCATAAGTCTAAAGGTGTCCTTCACTATAACATAACGTCCTAGTTAAGAAAATAAAATTAATTAAATAATATAGAAAAAACATTTTATATATTTAATTTATTTAGTCTACCATTATTACGTTCATTCATGTCCTTTATTATGTGTTTAGATGTTCAATATCATTGTTTGGTTGCATTTTCATCCTTGGTTTATATGGTTTCTTTACTTATATACATGAAATGATAACCATGTAAGATGAATATGGTTTTCTAGAATTGATTTTGTATGTTATTAGTGAACATAAAGATGATTACATGTTTATTAAATTCATTCAGATATTTGGAGCGAAGACGAATCATTAATGATAAATATTTTGTTTAATTGAATGTTTTTGGATCACAGCGATCACATTATTCATTATAAATTAATATTATTTGTAAAACATATTACCGAACCATAAATAAGATATAAAAAATATATTATATTCTAGTTGAACAATGAAAATGTTTTTACGACCAGAAAATAAGAGGGGAACAGAAATTGAATGCACACTATCATTGAATGTGATGAATTAACACATCTGGGATGGTGTTTCCATTTACAGTATTGAATATGGTAAATGGGAGATAATAATTAATTATTCAATTATTATGAAAAAATTCCAATAAATTAAATTTACAAGTGATATCATATCATTTGGTAGAAAGGAGTTGAGGGATGAAAAAAGGAAAAAGGTATTTGAAAGCTAATAAAAGAAATGATAAGACAAGTTTACATCTTGAATATATATACAATGAGAACCTATTTAAGAATAATATTTGGTATTTTGAAGTGAGAAAGGGATTATATACATGGGAGATGATGTTAGTGGGTGATTTGAGAAGAATTTGGATGAGGAACTAGGATTTATAGGTGTGATGAGATGAGGTATATATGGGTGGTAATTATAGTGGAGGGGATGATGAGTTTCATATTAATTTAATAATCAGTTTAATATATTTTATCAAAACTATCTATATTCTTGATTCTTGTGACCAAAAAAATTAGTGTGAATGTGAATAAGATATAATTACCTAACATGAGCTATGAATCACATTATGACATCATAATTCATCTTTTTAACATTTATTTTAAATTATCATATTTCAATATTCATCAATAATTAATGCCTTTCAAAAAAATCTACAAAATTTACCCTAAAATTTAATTTTTTATAACTCAAAAATGAGCTAAAAATTTCAAAAATAATTTTCTATATATGAGAAATTTAATTTTTAATTATAATTATAATTTACAAGATAAATAGAAATTCTTAAACTAAAACTACTTTTCTCACACATTAAAAAATTAATTGAGGTATTATAAAATGATATTATGATCAGAATATATAAAAATTATAATTTTTTAATAAATTTTATAAAAATAAAATATCTTTTAATTTATTAAATTTATCAGAATAAATCAAATTAAATATACCTTACATACAAAAATACCAACATAGAATAAATAATTTTTAAAATATGTATATAGATATACTAAGATAAAATTATTCCATGTTTTCACATATAATATTGTTAAATTATATTTACATTTTGATTGGTGAGGTTGCTATTAGATTGTTAAGTTAACTATTCATAATAGTCACATTACTATTCCAAAGGTCAAATTTCTTTGTTATTGGTAAATTTATCTTAACATTTAGATATAACTTTTATTTGATTCATTATCCATTTATAATTTTTTTATTTTTTTATAAGTAATATATTGTGATTATACTATAATACATAATTATTAGAATGCAATTACATTAATAAAAAATTGGGTCACTACATATCATAAAAAAACAACTCATCTCATAAAACAAAAAACTCTAAACATTACATCCCATTTAAATGAAAAAACATGAAAAGAAAAAATTTAGAACAACTCCCAGTACTTGGAACACAACTATAATTCCCACAATCATGCAATCTCCTCTGTCCATCATTCCTAAAAAACAAATGAATGGTCTACCTAAATAGTGCCTCATAAAAATCATTGATCTCATCTGGGCACCCCACCAACCTCACATCATCATCGATATCGAACTCTTCTAAGTTAATGATATGGGAGTCATTATTTAGATACTGGGGAAACTGATAGATGTGAAAAATGATATGGATCCTCTCTAACAATATTGGAAATTCCCAATACTAATCTACCTCGGAAACTCACCCCAACTTATGAATGGTCCAAAATAGAATGAGAGAAATATAACTCCCTCTGTCAAACCTCCTTTCCCAATGTCAAGGTTAAAAATTCAAGAACATGTTCTCCAAAACCATGAAATCCATGGTTATACTTATTATGATGGAATATGACTTATTTTGATCCTTCACTTCACTCAAACTCTCAGAAACAATCTGATCCTTTTATGTCATGCAATTCATGACATCGGGACTAATAAGGGTTGTTTCCCCAACATATTTCCAACATAATTGTTAATTAAATTGTCTTCTATAAAAATCATCAAATTGTCCCATAATAATTGAATAGTGATAGAAATTAATACAAGTAATGTCCACAGTGAGTAGTTTTAATACCAATGATTCACCAAAGTAAAAGGTGCGTTACAACAACATATTATCCATCTTTTGGATAGTACATTCTGTGTTCCTATCTATCTAATGGTGTAAATAAGTTATAATGTGTAACTAGGTTCCAAAATAATTCTTAATTCCCCTACAGACATGATAGGCAAACCATGCATCCTAATCTAAGACAATGGCACTCAAAACATAATGAAACAACACAACTCCATCCACATACCTCTTAGACAAAGAATCTAATTCTCATGTCTTATTGATTTCTATTAACTGAGCTAATTTAACAAATTTATCCAATACCACCCATATAGAATCAAATCCTCCCTCAACTCATTGTAACCCTTTGATGAAATAAACTGAAATGTCATCCCATATCTACTTGGGAACATCCAAGGACTACAACAATCCACCGGGAATGTGATGCTCATCCTTTACCTACTTCAATACCAAGCACATATCCACAAACATAACCACTACATATTTCACCCCTAGGAAAATAGAACTAAATCATCAAGAAGGGGTAAATCCTAGAATCTCCTTGGTGAACTGCCAAATGATAACTATGAAACTCATGAATAACTACATCAGTCACCACCACCAAAAAAACATCTGATGAAATATTATCTGGTTTTGACCATCCTTTGACCATCCCTCCCAATCATCACCTTGTCCAACATGATCACACATCACCACTACCTCTATGATTCTCCACTAAGACTCTTCATCTTAGTAAATCATAGAATACTTCATCATCATATGAAATAAACAAACATTATCACCATCCATATGTGCATATATGTGCAGGGATCCAAACTTCTCTATTTTTTCCCATGATTATATATGTTCCCAAACAACATTATTAGGAAAATTTATTCTCAATGAATTAATAAAAATATTTCCCATTCATATGCCTTATGAGATATCAAAATAATATTCCTAAATATTCTCCACAACGTTTTCATAGGATGTTGTCACTCTGAAAAAACTATATATCTCAAAATATTGTGATTTGTGAAGACCACAAATCACTCCCCAATAAGTTAATATTGCCAAAACATCAACACAAAGACAACAAAATTTATTTCTAGATCATGGGTGGAATAATTACTCTCACTGGGACATAACATCTTGGACCCATAAGTGATCAATGAATTTTTCTGCATTATCATGCATCCCAATCAAAAATGGGAAGCATTACAAAACACTTCAAACATCACACCTTCCTATGAAAACTACAACAATAGAAAAATAACCAAAATTCCCTTTACGTAATAAAATGATAAGTGACACAGATAACTCCACAAAAAGCCATGTATTTCCATGTCATTTCAATCAATGCATTTCAAATATAGAGAAATCATGTAAAACCCATTGATAACATCCATTGATAATAAGGAAACTGTGAACCTCTACCATGATTAGGGGTGTTTCTCATGAAACCATTGCTTCATCTTTCTATGGGTCTACTACCACACCCTTTTGAGATACCAAATTCCGTATGAAATTAACATCCCATGTCAAAAAAACACATATAAAATATTCCATAGAGATATTGGTGTCAAACAACCATCAAAACATTTCTAATATTCTTGTTGTGCTCCTCCTCAAAATTCATGTATGAACCAAAATCTTATTTTGATGTATGTTTTTCATTTCTGATTGTTTTTTAGAAAAATGAAGGTCTTTTGAAATTTTTGTATTAATCAATGTGTAATCTAAGTACACGCTATGTACCCAGCTGTTTTGTGTGACAATGCACTGGCCTTGTGATGAACAAGTACATGGCTATGTGTGGTGACTTGGAGACCGCCTAAATCGGAGTCTAGAAAAGGCAACTACATGTCATGTACTTATAAAATACATGTAGTGTACTTTCATTTTTTATTAAATGGATCACGGCCGCATCTAATAGCAGTAAATATTTTTCTATTCAATTGTCTCATCCAAGATGGTATGTACAGCCGCAGATTATCACTATTCCCCCAGATCACTGTCTGTTCTCTAAATCAACCAATGTCGATTGCGTTGGAATTGCATCAGTGAGTTCTCCTTTCATCTAGAACATCATATATTGCTTTATCCTCTCTCATGAGTTATACTCAGTTTAACTTTAAACATTTTTAATATATATGATGTTCTTGAGAAATTCAAGGCATGATGCTTAGGTATATCATTCTCATGATGATGATATTGGTTTTGTTTGTCTGTTCATAGTCAGTCTATGAGTTATTTGGGAAAAGGTTCACAATACCCTTCTTCAGGGTATTGCATGTTTATGGTCATTTTCAATGCAATTTTTTCTATGTCGTGTTTGTTTGGATAGAGGTTAATTTTTTAATAAGGTTAATCTTTCCATGCTTTGGATTTTTCCCCATGTTTCTACTTTTTGGTCTAGCTTTTCCTATTATGATGTAGTATTAATTTCTATGCCTAGTATTGTAGGATGAAGTGGCTTATTCTGAAAAGATTTTTTTTGCAGTATACTATATAGATAATTAGTTCTTGAGGTTTATTTTGGCTACAATGTATCATTGTGCACGATTTTTTTACCCAAGGATGTGGGAAACTAGTATAATAGACCCTAGAGAGAATGGACATTGAGGAATTATCAAGATTGTATATTTACTGTTACATTGCAAGACGATAGGGAGGATTGATGTAAGTTCTCCCTCAGAGTGTTTTTAGTTCCTCGATGCGGGCCACCTGGGGAATTTGATGTCAAGTGCTTCCATAGAGTGCCTTTTAGTTTCTGATATTAGACTATAGGGAAAATTGATGGTGTGTGCTTCCCCAGAGAGTCTTTTCTAAAGTTGAACTAGTGGTGTTAGACTGTGTGTAAATACTAGAGGGTTTCATGTGTAGTTTTGGTTGATCTATAGGGTATAGGTTGGGAGTACATCCCAGAGGGTTACATGATTGTGTTTTAATGCTTACTTGATATATAAAATTTATAGAAAATGAACAGTAGTATCCTTTAATTTTGAGTACATCCATGTTTATTACATCATTTTGATAATTTCCTACCATATAGAATCACTGAATGTTAGGCATAGATCATTGGGTGTTTAACTACTAGGAATAGTCTCACCACCAATTTAGGTTATTCTTTTGGTCCCAAATAGATTATATTGTTGCAGGTATAGATAATTTCAAGTACCCTTCTATGTTAAGTACTTGACTACTTTGGAGCTGGAGAGCATGGGGTCAAGATGAGGCTTGGGATGTTGAGGAGTAGTATACTTGTTTTTCTATTCTAATTTGGTATTATATTTTATTCTAGCCTTTTGAATTGTTTGAATTTTTTCCAAGACATATGTATCATTCATCATTTATATTTGTGCTCCAGTAATTTATTTCATTATTCTTCTATTGTTTATTATTGTATGGTATTATTATCGCTTCTACTATTATTTTATGTATCTTTTCCATTGTGCTACTCTTCCAATATGGTCATTGTTTCCCATTATCACACCCAAGGCCCTCGCTGCTAGTCAATAACCTTTGGTGTTTTGGGAAATTCACATGAAGCCATGTGACCAAAGGTGTACGGGGTGTCTCTGGGTGGCTTCTAGAACCAAGACGTTACAAATTGGTATTTGTAACACCCCTAGCTTCCACAGTACGCTTCTCTTTGAATAATACCGTAGCATGTGTTGTACACAACTTCAAGTTCTAACACACACCACAACCAATCAAACTAGCCGTTATGAATAGTAATACATAATTTTTTAAATTATATATATTTTATATTTAAAAATGGACTTCATTTTTGGATTTGGAATATCTAATTTAGCTTAGGGTGAATGTTCAGAACATTTCGGATAAAACTTATATATTGATGAATAGTGAAAATTATTAAATTTAAATTAAAAACAACTTTTTTAATCGAAATAATTTATATCGATAAATTATGAATTTGAGTGGTTTTAAAGTATATTTAGAATATATTTTTACCATTTAATATAATTTTGGTCATTGTACATAATTTTACAAATAAACCAAACATAAACAAGTGTCAATCTTTTGATAATTATTATCTCTTAAAAACACGCTTTTTGTTTTAACAACGGGAATTAATTTTAAATTAATTTATGCCACTTATGTGTTTTGAATTTGGAAAAATGGATTCCATATTTGGAATCAGGATGTTCATATTGTGTAAATAGGTAACTTTTATTTTTATACATTTTGAATAATTACTGTGGTAAATATTTTATTTACCATGGTTAAGGGAAAATCCGGTAAATAAGGGTTAAAAAATAATATTATAATAATACTAAATTACCCTAAAACGTGTCCTAGACTTATTTGTTGATACATGGGCGGCCATAGGCATCCTTGGGTCGATTTTGGGACCCCATGGAGCCACTTGTAGGTGATAGGGACACTTAATTTTAATTAATTTAAAATGAATACAAAAATGACACAAGCATATATCTTTTATCAAATAAATTGTTACATAGGGTTATATATGTTGGATTTCAACTATAAATATTCAATAGAAATATAAAGAGATTTTCTACATAATTATATTTTATTTATAATTTTTAGAGATTACATAATGTAATTTATTTATGACACAATGATGATACAGTAATTACCATAATAATGAAAATTTAAAATAATTGATATTATAAATTCCCAAATAAATATAATGTGAGACTTTTATTAAATTACACTAATTTTATAGGTTAATATGACACATTAGGATTTATTTAATTGACTTTTTTAGAAGTAATAATTCAGTTATGAGTTTCACAAAAATCAATTATTGAATAGTGTCAAAATTGACAAAAAAGAGTTTTTAAAACAAATATTATAATATTAATTGATATTAAATTCCTAAAAATATATGGTTCGGCCAAGAGACTTATATCATGATATTTGTATCATTAATGGACCACTTGGGGGTCGATTGGATGTATATAGTATGTTTATTAACCATATAATATAAAAATACCAATAGACACTGTAAAAGTGAAACTAGTTAACTTAGAGTTAATACTTAAAGATAAGGTTTATATAGTAACCCAAACCTATATAAATTCTATTGGATGAATGTTTTACGACCCATACCCACATTTAAATTTAAATAATAAACTTTGGAGCCATTAGAAACTGAATATAAATTTATTATAAATTAATATTTCTAGCTTTTCCAAAGGTGCCCCTCACCCCTCTTATAAAAGGGAACTCCGCCTTCTCATTACTTCAAACCATCAATGCCTTTTGGTTCGGCCAAACTCTGAAAAAATACTCTCTAAACATCCCTCAATACAACATAGTGGTCTTAGTTTTATTATAAAACCAACCTATTGATCCCTTTTGATCAAATCAAAAGGAAGAACATGAAGAAGAGTTAATGATTTCACCACCCTTTTCCAAGTTCCTTTCTTCTTCCACTTCTTCTTATTTTGTTATTACCTTTCTAAAATAATAACTCCAGTATCATATATATACTATGATGTTATTATAAATATGGTACACCTATATTCAGTATTCTATCCATCCTTTGAATAACATGTCACCATATGTGCGTACGTACGACTTACCGTCTCCACGTCATGGTGTAATTGTTATTCAATAAATTATTATTTGGATGGGTATAATAATGATGTGTAAATCTTGTAAATAATAAATATAACATGATAATTATTCTGTATATATGATATACCATCCAATTATATATTATTTTAATATCAAAATAATGATACTTTCGCTCGTGTGTACGTACAGATTACCGTCTCCACGACACGATGAGATTCATTTTCAAGGTCACCATTCATTGATGATTATAAAAATATATATTACTAATAAGTATGTAATATATGACATAATAATTCTACTAGAGAGAGATATATATATAAGGATTTATGTACTTACATATATCTTATTCACTTACTTCCGTTCAATACTATATGAAAACAGAAACAACATTTATGCGTATGTACGGACTTCCGTCTCCATAAACGGTGTTTTCCATTTCATATATATGTCTATTATACATATTTATATTCTAAATATATATGATATATTTATCATGTTTTATATTCTGGAAGTATTTAAATCCTTATCTATGTGATACAACCAAGAGTGACAATTTAAAACACGTACGATAAAGAAAGTGATTTTTACCTGAAATGTTAAGTTAACATGAATATTATTATTATATGGGTAATATAAAGTCATAAATGAATCATGTATGATATCATAAATATTAATATGGTTCTATTATAATTTAATAACATACTACGATCTTCGTACAGGAGGTTAAACGTACCCTCGACTAAAGGAAAGTGCAAGGTAAGGGGTTTTCATCTCAATCCTTATTCCCGTGAGATTCATGCCATATTGCCACCATTACCTTTTTTTTGGTGTCTGTACTGCCCATAATTATATTCTTTTTGTAATACACTTTAATTTATGTTTATTTACATATTCATTGTATGATACCTCTTTAACAGGTTGTATGTTTCATAAGTTACCAAATTGTTAAGGGTTTATTTCGCAATCTGTTCATTAACTGAGGTTGTTAATACGTAATAATCTACTGGTATTTCCTTATCATCCACATACATGTTTCTTAAAAATGTATTTCAAAACATTTTTACTATTTTCTAGAATATGGGTTAATTTCATTTATACCCTTGTTGAATTTTATAAGTGGTTTATAAAGGAATCTTTCCGTCGTTTTCCAAACAAGGTCCTTTTTAACCTTTCATGACAAAATTAAGGTAATAATGTCTTTTTAACATATACGGCGGGTGCAGTTATTCTCCACCATTATTACACCTTTGAAGCTTCCTTCACAAGCTTATAAACTTATTTTCAGAATAAATGTTTTCTATATAATTATGTGACTTTTAAGTGATTAAAAAAAGATATATTTCTCTCAAATAGTATTGATTTCATCTATGTCAACATCCTTTGATAAATTTTAAACTTGTTTCAAGTAGATTTATTATGATACAAATCATCCATATTCTATTTGAGTTTTTGTGATATTTTTTACTATGGATGGGTTATTTTTATGCCATTAATGGTTTATGATTAAAGTTTTGACATTTTTAATGTTAGTTTCAATACGAATGTTTATGTTATATTTCATACTCTTCTTAAGATGAATGTGTTGGACTAGTACGTTCCGGGTTGGGGACCGGTAAAAGTAAGCCCTCCGGGTTGGTGTCCAGTTATTAGAGGCACTCCAGGTTGGTGTCCGGTTATAAGAGGCACTCCGGGTTGGTGTCCGGTTATTAGAGGCACTCCGTGATGAAGTCCGGTTATAGAGTCTCTCTAGGTTGGGTTCCGATTACAGTTATCCCTTAGGTCTTGGCACGAGTCCTCGACACAAAAATTAAAGTTTGACATCATGTATTCCATCATTATTAAAGTGGTTATTGATATTACATGTGATTATTCGATTAGTAGAATATCCACGTGAATAACTAAATAGAATTATTTCATTTTATTTTTTCTATATTATGCTGAAGTTCAAGTTTAAAATGATTTTGTTTTAGTTTTATACATTGCCTTAAATGTTTATTCTTATTTATGAATGTTACCACTGTATTGCTTACCCTTACTGAGCATTTGAGCTCACCCCATTCTATGTTTTATTTTTCCCAGGATTCCAAGAAGTGTAATGTGATTGATATACAGGGTTAAGCCAAGGGAATAATGGCGTTCATAAAGATTATTTATGTTGTTTTGTACGCCATAAAGTAAAAAATGTAACATTCATGTATGCGATCTATTTCTCCAAGACTGCTAAACTGATCGGTCCTTCGGGTCTTGATTCCTTGTAATCATGCCAATGTATTAAAATAATGCACTGACTCTGGGTAACTGGGGTCGGGGCGTTACAGTTGGTATCAGAGGAAGTTTATCAATAACCTTGGAAACTAGATTTAGATAAACTCTGATTAGATCACGTAGACCTAAGATGAACTTTGAGGATTAGTATAGAATATCTTCCTATAATTTTGGTATTGTAGAGATTTTGTGGGTTTTCCGAGAAATACATCCCTGTCTGGATATGAGTAGGTAGAGGCGGATCTGGCACAGATGTACCTAGGGGTAAAACTTGAAAACACTGCTTTGATCTAGACTCGAACGGGAACTGGTGCACGACAACGGGCCTTGCTGCACTCTTGGTTACGACACTCTCGGGGGATATTCTTAGGATAATTCTCATTTTATTTACAAAACATTATTAAGGGCTTATGAGTATATACTTACTCAAAGAAAACATTTTTATGATTATGGATTATATCCATAAACTATTCAATTTGTGTTAGGTATTTTACAATATTGGGAATTATTCAATGCAATTCATAAACTAAACTAGTTTATGCTATTGTATAGAAATGGCACCCAATAGAAGGAATGTGAACTCCCATAATACGAATGATCCAAAGAGTAAGAAGGATCATATCTTTCATGGTCCTATGCCAGAATTTTGAAGGGAAATAGTTTCCCACGTATTATCATCATATGATGAAATAGTATCATGTGTTGATAAGATGAGTAATGAATTATCAACGTCCTATGTACTTGAAGGGAATCAAGAGAAGAAAAGTATGGAAGATAGAAATTTGGGTAAAGGGAAGAGGGAAAAGAAGAATTTTCTCATATGTGATAACTGTGGGAAGAAACACCCTAGAACATTCCTGAAAGGAATGGGAGTTTGTTATAAGTGTGGAGGAAAAGGTCACAAAGTACGTGACTTCAAGGGTAAGAAAATGGTTTCAAATGTACAATGCTTCATTTTCAAGGAGTTTGGATACTACGCGAACCTATGTCCCAGTCATCAGATTATGCAACAAATGATGCTATTGGATAATAATCATGTTATGATACTGCCACAGATGAAGAGGAATGACTAGTGTTCTTATGTTGTCATTTTAGAATTATTTCATTTATGTTTTTTATCAATAATGTTCTGTAAATAAATAAGGATTGTACTGCAGTAATATTTAATTAAGGATTTGAGATTTTATGGTACTATGAAAAGTTACTACACAGCGAGTTATATTTTTTTGGAAATTACATGGTTGAAGGAAAGATAAACCTTAATATGGTATTAATATTGAGGTAGTGATTTTGGAAAAAGAGAAGGTTGATTTTGGTAATTCAGGATGTTGTGGTGTTTTAAAAGAATATTTAAGGAAGGCGTTCACATGATATTACCTGAAAAAAAGGATCCTCATTATGTTTAACTTTGTTGTAAATTTTGGACTGTGAGTTTGGATAATATTATTTTGGATAAGTCGAATGGTTGGAATGGATTATGTTTTAGAGGTTACTTTTTTGGATTTTTATAAAAGGAAAACATGCATACCGTGTGATGTCCCGTCGTGTTAGACAAATCTATGGGAATCAAATCCACAACCATAGTGAAATTGGGATTTATCACCTACCATTGTGCTACATGATGTTCCTGGATGGTATAATGGAGTTTCTTTACATAAAGGGTCTGATATGTGAAATATAAATTCATTATATTTGGAACCCTATACGATTAGGATAAATAAAGTATTTTTGAGTGGTATTATGTTTTGGGGTGAAAGATGAGTTTTGGTATAAATTTATTAATGGATAAAACTCTAATTATAAAGTAAGTATATCTCTTTATGATCTTAGCCAATATCATAAATAAGTTCCTCAACATTAAGAAATGGAACATAGAAAAAAAATTTTGTCCTAGATGGTACCTTAGATCATCACTAATTTATGGCTTTGGGATTTTTGGCCTTTTTATAGCCATGTTCTCTACCACTCTCTATTAGATAATTGATGGTTATATTTCTCTTCCATATCCATATTTCCCTACATGGAACCCTAGTATGTGTAATTTTTGGTAATCTTCATACATTACACTCATTATTTTAAATAGATGCCACATTAATACATTTTTCAATGTGGGATTTCAACTAAAATATTTTTAAACGTCAAAAATGTGTTATCCTAATACCTTATGTTTTGTTGAACCAATGGTATTTTAAATCATCATAGATTGATGAATTTAAGGACCACAATTTTAAACTTGTTTTTGATTGATGACCTCAATCAATACCTATAAATATTTACATTTTCCCTCCAATTATATGTCTTTAATTTCCACCAATGTTCTCCTAATTGAGATCATTATTTGGTGGTGACCCTTTCATTTCTCTTTTCCTCATATTAAGACTAAATTTTAGTAACAAAATTTCCGATGTGGGTTTTTTCAACAAAGATATTTTGTATTTTCAACAATTATTTTCAAAGAACAATATCAAATTGCAAGGATGCAATTTGTTGAAGGAGGTGATAATGTAACACCTCGAGCTTCCATGGTATGCTTCTCTTTGAATAATACAGTAGTGTGTGTTGTACGCAACTTCAAGTTCTAACACACACCACAACCAATCAAACTAACTGTTATGAATTGTAATACCTACTTTTTGAAATTATATATATTTTATATTTCAAAATGGACTTCATTTTTGGATTCGGAATATTGAATTTAGCCTAGGGTGAAATTTTGGAACTTTTCGGATAACACTTGTATTTTGATGAATAGTGAAAATTACTAAATTTTAATTAAAAACTACTTTTTTAATCGAAATAATTTATATTGATAAATTATGAATTTGAGTGGTTTTAAAGTATATTTAGAATATATTTTTACCATTTAATATAATTTTGGATATTGTACATAATTTTACAATTAAACCAGACATAAACAAGTGTCAATCTTTTGATAGTTATTATCTATTAAAAACGCGCTTTCTGTTTTAACAACGGGAATTAATTTTAAATTAATTTCTGCCACTTTTGTGTTTTGAATTTGAAAAAATGGATTCCATATTTGGAATCAGGATGTTCATATTGTGTAAATAGGTAACTTTTACTTTTAGACATTTTGAATAATTACTGTAGTAAATAATTTATTTACCATGGTTAAGGGTAAATCCGGTAAATAAGGGTTAAAAAATAATATTATAATAATACTAAATTACCCTAAAACGTGTTGTAGCCTTATTTTTTGATACATGTTCGACCATAGGAATCTTTGGGTAGATTTCGGGACCCCATGGAGCGACTTGTAGGTGATAGGGACACTTTATTATAATTAAGTTAAAATGAATACAAAATTTACACAAGCATATATCTTTTAGAAAAACAATTTTTACATAGGGTTATATATGTTGGATTTTTGACTATAATTATTCATTAGAAAGATAAAAATATTTCCTACATAATTATATTTTATTTATAATTTTTAGAGATTACATAATTTAATTTATTTATGACACAATGATGATGCAGTAATTACCATAATAATGAATGTTTAAAATAATAGATATTATAAATACCCAAATAAATATAATTTAGACTTTTAATGAATTACACTAATTTTCTAGGTTAATATGACATATTATAATTGAATTAATTGACTTTGTTAGAAGTAATCATTCTATTATGAGTTTCACAAAAATCAATTATTGAATAGTGTCAAACATGACATAAAATTGTTTTTAAACAATATATTATATTATTAATTGATATTAAATTCCTAAAAATCTATGGCTCGGCCAAGAGACTTATATCATAATAGGTGTATCATTAGAGGACCACATGGGGGTATCTTAGATGTATATAGTAAGTTTATTAACCATATTATATAAAAATACAAAGAGAAATTGTAAAAGTGAAACTAATTAACTTAGAGTTAATACATAAAGATAAGGTTAATATAGTAACCCAAACCTATCTAAATTCTATTGGTTGAATGGTTTTAGACCCATACACACCTTAACATTTAAATAATCAAATTTTGTGCCATTATAAACCGAATATGAATTTATTATAAATTAATACTTCTAGCTTTTCCAAAGGTGCCCCTCACCCCTCTTATAAAAGGGAACTCCCCCTTCTCATTACTTCACACCTTCAAAGCCTTTTGGTTCAGCAAAACTCTGCCCAAATACTCTCTCAACTTCCCTCACTACAACCTAGAGGTCTTATTTTGATCCGAAAGCCAACCTATGGTTCCCTTTTGATCAAATCAAAAGGAAGAACCCGAAGAAGAGGTGATGATTTCACCACCCTTTTCCAAGTTCCTTTCTTCTTCCACTTCTTCTTCCTTTTTTATTACCATTATAAAATAATAACTCCCATATAATATATATACTGTTATGTTATTATAAATATGGTACAACCATATTTAGTATTCTATCTATCCTTTGAATAACATGCCACCATATGTGTGTACGTACGGCTTACCGTCTCCATGTCGTGGTGTAATTGTTATTCCATAAATTATTAGTTGGATGGGTAAAATAATGATGTGTAAATCATGTCAATAATAAATATAACATGATAATAATTCTGTATATATATGATATACCATCCAATTATATATTATTTTAATATCAAAATAATGATATTTTCACTCATGCGTGCGTACGGATTACCGTCTCCACGACACGATGAGATTCATTTCCATGTTCACCATTCATCGATGATTATAAAAATATATATTACTAATAAGTTTGTAATATATGACATAATAATTATATTGGAGATATATATATATATATATAAGGATATATGTACATACATATATCTTATTCACTTACTTCTGTTCAATACTATAGGAATACAGAAACAACGTTTATGCGTATGTACAGACTACCTTCTCCATAAACGGTGTTTTCCATTTCATATATATGTATTTTATACATATTTATATTCTAAATATATATGATGTATTTATCATTTTTTATATTCTGGAAGTATTTAAATCATGATCTATGTGATACAACCAAGAGTGACAAGTTAAAACACGTACGATAAAGAAAGTGATTATTGCCCAAAATGTTAACTTAACATGGAAATATTATTAAATGTGTAATATAAAGTCATTAATGAATCATGTATGATATCATAAATATCAATATGGTTCTGGTATAACTTAATAACATACTACTATCTTCGTACAGGATGTTAAACGTACCCTCGACTAAAGGAAAGTGCAAGGTAAGGGGTTTTCATCTCACTCCTTATTCCCGTGAGATTCATGCCATATTGCCACCATTAACTTTTGTGTGGTGTATATACTGCCCATAATTATATTATTTGTGTAATACACTTTAATTTATGTGTATTTACATATTCATTATATGATACCTCTTTCATGGGTTGTATGTTTCATAAGTTACCAAATTGGTAAGGGTTTATTTCGCAATCTCTTCATTATCTGAGGTTGTTTATACGTAATAATCTACTGGGATTTCCTTATCATCCACATCCATGTTTCTTAAATATGTATTTCAAAACATTTTTACTATTTACTAGAATATTGGTTAAAGTCATTTATACCCTTGTTGACTTTTATAAATGGTTTATAAAGGAATCTTTCAGTCGTTTTCCAAACAAGGTCCTTTTTAACCTTTTTTCACAAAATTAAGGTAATAATGTATTTTTAACTTATAGGACGGGTGCGGTTATTATTCGACGTTATTACACCTTTGAAGCTTCCTTAACAAGCTTATAAATATATTTTCAAAATAAAGGTTTTCTATATAATTATTCTACTTTTAAATGATTTAGAAAAAGAGATATTTCTCTAAAATAGTATTGATTTCATCTATGTCAACATCCTTTGATAAATTTTAAACGTGTTTCATGTTGATTTATTATGATAAAAATCATCCATATTGTATTTATGTTTTTTTGATATTTTTTACTATGGATGAGTTATTTTTATTCCATTAATGGTTTATGATTAAAGTTTTGACATTTTGAATGTTAGTTTTAATATGAATGTTTATGTTATATTTCATCCTCTTCTTAAGTTGAATGTGTTGGACTAGTATGTTCCAGGTTAGGGACTGATAAAATTAAGCCCTCCGGGTTGGTGTCCGGTTATTATAGGCACTCCGGGTTGGTGTCCGGTTATTAGAGGCACTCCGGGTTCGTGTCCGGTTATTAGAGGCACTCCGGGTTGGTGTCCGGTTGTTAGAGGCACTACAAGATGGTGTCTGGTTACAGAGGCTCTTTGGGATGGGTTCTGGTTACAGTTATCCCATAGGTCTTGGCACGAGGCCTCGACACAAAAATTAATGTTTGGCATCATGCATTCAATCATTATGAAAGTGGTTAGTGATATTACATGTGATTATTCGATTAGTAGAATATCCATGTGAATAAGTAAATGGCATTATTTCATTTTATTTCTGCCATATTATGTTGAAGTTCAAGTTTAAAAAGATTTTTTTTAGTTTTATACATTGCCTTAAATGTTTATTCTTATTTATGAAAGTTACCACTATATTTCTTACCCTTACTAAGCATTTGTGCTCACCCCTTTCTATGTTTTATTTTTCCCAGGATTCCAAGAAGTGTAATGTGATTGATATACAGGGTTAAGCCAAGGGAATAATGGCGTTCATAATGATTATTTATGTTGTTTTGTACGTCATAAAGTGAAAATGTAACATTCACGTATGCGATCTATTTTTCCATGACTGCTAAACTGATCGGTCCTTCGGGACTTGATTCCTTGTAATCATGCCAATGCATTAAAATAATGCACCGACTCTGGGTAACTGGGGTCGGGGCGTTACAGTATTAGTGTTATTTTATCTTCTTGAGTTACAGTTTAGAGCCTATATCCAGGGATAGGAAGGAATGGGTATTTACTAAAATGATCTGACCAGAAGTGGCTAACATGTGTACACGAAAAAGCTAATTTACCTCGATTATTTCAATTTTTTGGTTTTGTGATATTATAGTTGATTTATTTCGCTGTTTGGTGATACATATGTATTTTTATTTTATTGTTGGTGTTATTGAGGTTCTGTTTATATTGCAACCCGGTGAGATGAGGGTTTTCCATATCATGCATTATATAAGAACATGTTAGAAATCACATGTCATGTATTATTTCCATGCCATTTAGGGTGCATTAGTGAATGTATGTTGTTGTGATTGATGTTATGCTTGATATTCTTGTTGTTGTGATAGATGTAGTGATAGAATACCTTCTTTTTATAGATTATTTAATTGTTTAAGGTTTCATTTTATTAAATTCCAAACGTTGGTTCATGAGGTGTTATGGGAACTCATATATGAGAATTTGGTTTATCATTACACTGTTATGCATGAAAATGACATTTATAAGATGCCAAGCATTGATTCCTGGGGAGTATGGGCCCTCATATATCATAATTTGTATCCTTAATGTTCTTTTTAGTGTTTTCTAGGTCCTGGTGTAGTTTCTATGACTTATTATCTGGAAGAACCCAGAATACACAGTGTGTAATGATGAATACATGCCACGTGTCCTTCTATTTGGGAAGGAATTGTTTTTCTTATGTACACTCAATGTACTATATGTAAACGTCGTGTTGTCTCTAAATGTGTCAATGGATATGTGGGTAGAGACACGGGGATGGGTAATCTATGGGGGAACACGCCGTGTACAGGTTGTACACACCATGTGGGTAGAACTTGTGCCCACCTGTGTGACTAATTAAATGGAAGGATAAAATTTAAGTTTTACACGTTGTGTCACTCTTCAACACATCGTGTAGTGTAACCCTTGTATACAACCTTGTAACGAACCACACATCGTAGTGGAATCCTTCTAGTACATGCCATGTCATTCATATACACGCCATTTAGTGTCATCTGTGTAACTGGACCTGTAACGAGCAACACAGTTTGGTGAATTTCTTTCTAGAACACGCCATGTATGGATCTAACCCACCAAGTATTATTGTTCTAGGAGATCCATGTGGTATAGTTGTTTATTGTAACCCGGGTAGGGGAAGAGGATCCAAGTACACACCATGTTTTTGGACAGTAGACCATGTATAAAGGGTATTACATAACTAGTTTCGGCCAAAGTACACTCCAATGTGAAGGCTTAAGGGAACACACAATGTCAAAATTATACACAATGTGTATCCATGTTTTGAAAAACATGGATGTTTTCTTCTCCTGTTCCCTTATTACAAATCTATTTTCAATCCTTGATAATATGGATATATGGTGTGTTCATGACCTTATAGAGTAATGCCACCGCGACTTCCTCCAGTTGTACACCAGTTACTGGGAAATGATCAAACATCGGACATGGTTGATTAGGGAATAACAAAATATCCTCCAGTTGTGTCAGTCTTGGCTTCATCCATCATTATGGACACAGGTGATGATGCATTATTCGGAGAGGGAATTGTGGGGCTTTTTTAGACATTCTATGGAGTACCACATCCTACATCATCTATGGAAGATTTGACATGAGTATTTCAGCAACATCATCCTCCCACTTTCACAGGGGAAGGAGGACCTCAGGCTATAGAGTAATGGTTAAAATCCAACCTATATATTTTCGAGCATATGGATACCCCTCTAGAGAAGAGGGTGACGATCCCTACCTATATGATTCAGGATTCTATAAGAGAAGCTAGGATGTGATCTCACAGGAAGGATGCATGCATGTCATGGCTTGAGATGAGTTCCAGCGTTCCTTCTATGACTACATCTACCTGGAAAATTTGGGGAACAATAAATCTTGAGAGTTCATGATTCTGGAGTGGGGTACTCTTTCTATAATATTGTATTCTTATCGCTTTACAGAACTGCAGCGCTTCACGCCCATCCCAGGAGGTGATGAGTTATTCTTGGAAGAGAGGTTTGAGGATAGTTTGTAGTCATGACATCCTATATCATGTGAACATCATCATGTTGAGATCCATCACTTCTACAGTTAACTAGTCACTGATCACGGAATGCAATCTAATATATTCGTGAGTAGTGATCTATGGTGGCTCGACTTCTGGAGTTATTATCCCTCTTATTGAAAGTAGAAATCACCATGGGGAGTCTACATGTGGAGATCCAAGGAGGCGATAGACATCTTTTGGTATCCATGTGGTGTGCTACCATTGTGGGAAGAGAGAAAAAACAAGATCACACAGCTGGAGAGAACTAGTGGAGTGCTGATCTTATGTCAAAATGGGTCATCTTAAGCACTTCTATAAGTTATTCTCACCAATAGATACTGACAGGGGTTCTTCAATAACTCCTCATTCATGAGGAGATCCACCAATATCTCATTAGTCTTGGAACATGAGTTCTACTTCCCATTAAGGCATAGGTGGAGGTCACAATCGTGGTAGCCAATCAACATGAATTCAGCGACAACAGGGTGGATCAGCTCAGAGTTTTCAGATAGGGTTGTAGGGCCACAGTATAGGATATACATTTGTAGTGGAGCATACCCAGTAGGAGCAAGATCCTAGACTCTCTGCAGTTCAGGGTACGATCCTAGTTGCCTCAATTTTAGCTTCTTTTTGTTTCGATACAAGTCAATCCCATAGCATTTTATCTATGGTTGTTGTGGAGATCATTGGGATCTGTATCTTTTCTTCTACTTCTATCTTGACAGTAGACATGCCATTGGGGACAAGAACAGCTAGTTTACGTTTGTTCATGGAGTTCCTTCTTGAGGCTAATGGGTGTCACCTTTTATGGGTCCTTCATGTCCAAGATATGATAGTCTCTGATTTCATTTTCATAATGGACTGTTTTTTATCTTATAGGCAGTTTTTGACTGCTATTTCCATACGGTGGGTTTCACATCACCAGAGGGTAGATCATTTCTTCATAAAGGTGAATACGATGTCCATGCGAGCAGAGTGAGACCTGAGAATCATGAGATGGGAGGAGTTGTGGACCATATTTCTTGTCTATATCTAGATGACCAAGGAAATTAACATATGGACTTTCCTCCAGTGGTGGATCGATTCAAGGATGTCTTTCCAGGGGACTTTTTAGTTTTTTTTCAGTGCGAGAGGTGGAATTTTCATTTGAGATCATTCTAGGAGCAACACCAGTGTCCATTCCTCCATATATTATGGCTACACGAGAGAAAAAGGAGATCAATAAGTAGTTGGAGGAGTTGTAGGCAAAGGGTTTCATTTGGCCATGTACTTCTCTAGGGGGGTCATCCATCTTTTTTATGAATAATGTAGATTGTACTCCTACACATTGTGTTGATTATCTGAATATAAACTAGTTGGCGGTCAAGAACCGATGTCCCTTATCGAGGTTTGATGATCTATTTGATCATCTTCAAGGAGCCAAGGTGTTCTCAAAGGTTGACTTGAGATCTGGTTACCATCAGTTGCATGTTAGACAATTTGATATAACTCTTACAGCCTTTCAGAGTAGGTATAGTCTATAAGAGTATGGTGTTGTGCCATTCGGTCTCATGAACGCACTTGTGATTATTTTGGCACTTATGAAACGAGTGTTCCATTGATACAAGGATTATTTCCTGGCAGTCCATGTGGATGATATCTTGGTGGACTATCACACTCCGCATAACCTTGTCACCCATCTTGAAATCATTCTGAGTACACTAAGAGAGAATCATTTATATGCTAAGATCTCAGAAATTCTACTTTTGGATGGACCAAATTCACTTATTTGTTCATGTTATCTCAAAGTCAAGAGTATCAGTGGATCTATAGACTATGAGATCAGTAGATTGCTAGGAGCAGCCGATGAACGTCATTGAGAAACAATGTTTTCTAGGACTGGAAAAATACTAAAAACATTTCATTCATGAATTATCATGCTTTGCAATGCCACTAATGGGCCGAACTAAGAAGGGTGTAAAGTATTTGTGGTTAGAATATAGCTAGTCAGACTTTTAGGAGATAAAAGGTAGGTTCACTTCAAACTGATACTGTTATTTCTAGATCCAGGAAGGATCTATTCTGTCCACTATGATGCATCATGTATCAGGATGGCGGGTTGGGTTTATGTGGTGAGAATGATCATTGTGTATGGGTCTGGGTAGTTGAGGACACATCAAAGGAGTTACCTGATGCAGGATCATGAGTTTGTTGTTGTTTTTAATGCCTTAAATTATTAGAGACATTATCTATTGGGATATAATTTTGTGGGTTTTACCGACCATAATAGTGTCGACTAAATCATCAATCAGTGTGACCTGAATTTGAGACAGTGAAGCTTGGTTGAGTACCTTCATTCCTTTGACATTGATCTTGCCAATATTCCTGGGAAATTAATGTTGTGGCTGATGCGTTGAGAAGGAGGACTCAAATACTTGCATTTTAGGTTTCCATTAGTTTGTGGAAGCTTATGTCTAGGTTATTTAAGACGCATTTGGAGGTGCATGACAGATTGGGGAAGACATTCCTATCTTATGTAGCTGTAACCTAAAATATTCTTGATCGAGTTCAAATGAGGCATATATCATATTATGAAGGCCCAGTATTATGATAAATTGTGTCAGGAGGGGACATTATTCCTAGATGGACCATAGGTGGGGATGAAATAATGAGTTTTCATTGGTGTGTATGGGTGTCAGTAGACATACACGAGGAGATGATGTGAGACATCCATTCCTCAATTTGGACAGTTCATCCTGGTGTCACTATGTTGTATAGTGATCTAAACAATCATTATTGGTGGCCATGTTTGAAGATAGATGATTCCAGTTTCAGGATGATGTGTTCCACCTATCAGCAGGTGAAAGCTGAGAATCGGCGACTAGCAAGGATTTTGCAGCAGTTACCCATTCTCGAATGGAAGTGGAATGACATTGTGATATACTTCATGACAAGTTTGACGAGGTCTCCTTGAGGTAATGATACTATATGGGATGTCATTGAAAGACCCACGAAGGTAGCTCACTTCTTGTAAATCATGGAGAGCATTTGTTTTGATGAGCTGGGAAGGTGGTACATCTGAGGGATTATACGATTACATGGGGTTCCACACTACATTGTTTCAGACAGGGATGCATGTTTTACTTCTCGGGTCTGGTAAGGACTACAAAAGGATTCGTGTAAACATGTACATTTTAATACATCTTACCATCCCCTGACAGATGTATAGTGTGAGCATACGATTCATGAGTTTGAGGACATGATTCGAGAATGTATTCATAGTTTTGGAGGTTATCTGCTGAAACACATTCCTCTTGTTGAGTTTTACAACAAATAATAGTTTTCAAGAAACAATTTAGATGAAACCTAATGAGGCTTTGTACTGTAGGCCATGTTAATTTCCTGTATGTTTACTATAGGTAGGAGAGGCAGCTATGGTGGGACCTCGTCTAGTCCAGGAGAACTCAGTGACGATAGAGAAGATTTGGATGAAGATGGTTACTACACAGTCTCGACAGAAGTCTTATGCTGATTGACGAAGACAAACTATGTAGTTCAGGGTTGGAGATCAGGTTTTCTTGCATGTCACACTGAGGATAGGACACAAGTTGTTTAAGAGATAGGGAATGCTTTCAACAAGTTATTTTGGGCCTTTTGTGATTTTGGAGAGGATCGGGCTGGTTTCCAGTCACTTTCAGTTACATTAGAGTTATTAGACTATGCATGATGTTTTCAACATTTCATAGCTACAATGTTACTTCCTATACCGGTCTCATGTTTTTCAACCCTAGGAGGTCAAGTTAGATGTGGACGAATCTTTTGAGGAGCATCCTATCTGGATTGTTGATCAAAGTGAGAAGGTTATCTTTGGTCGGTTTGTTCCTCTGGTAAGAGTGTTATGGTCGCACGAGGGAGTATAGGAAGAGTCTTGGGAGGGGGAGGCTGAAGTACTATCATAGTGGTCGGAGCTGTTCAGGGTTCCTTCTTCTATGCCACCTTGAAAGGGATATTTGGGGAAAAATTTATTAAAGGGGGATGTTTTTAAGAACCAAGATAATCTTTTGAGGTATGTTTTTATTTTATAGATGTTTTTTGAGGAAAATGGATGTTTTTTCAAATTTTAGGAACACAGGCCGTGTACTCTAAGTACACACCGTGTAACCCATTTCCACAAGTGACCATGAACTAGCCACGTAATAGAAGAGTACATGGACATTTGTGGTGACCTTTATACCTCTTAAATCGATGGATATAAAATTAAAGTACGCGCCTTGAACTTTTAAAATAGATGTCATGTACATTATTTTTTCATTAAAAGGACAGGGGTTATATCTAATCGACAGAGCCAAATTTCTTTTTTTCTGTCTCACCCAGGAGAATCTATATGGAAACATATATAATCCAAGCCCACATATCATCATCTATTCTTCGAATCGACCATCATCGATTGAATTGGAATGGCATTAGTGAGTTCTCTTTTCTTCATTAACATCATCTTTTTATTTATCATGTCTCGCGTGTAATCCTCTGTTGATTTTTTTATATATTTTAGAAGATATAAGACGTTCTAGGGTGATTCAAGGCATGATGATCATGTATATAGATATCACGATGCTGAGGTAAGTGGTTTGTGCCTTTTCGTTGTTAGTCTTTGAGTTATATATGCAAAAGTTCTCAATTACCTTGTTCGGTATATTGAATGTATACAATCATTAACCCTCATATTTTTTGATATTCCATGTTTATTTAAATAGAGGATAATTTTTTGTGAATAGGTTTAATCTTTCCATGCTATGGAGTTCCCCCATGTTTCTTGTTATTGACTTTTTGTTCTAGATTTTCATTTTAGGCTGCTATTTTTCTATATATGCCTAGTACTTTAAGATGGAGTGACTTATTCTGACATGTTGTGTTTTCCTATAGAATTTTTAGCCAAGTATATCTTGAGGTTTACATTGGCTGTTATTTATCATTTTGCATGTTTGTTTTTACACATGGCTATTAGAACCTGGTGTAGTAGTCCATAGAGAGAATTGATGTTGAGGGCTTTTCCAAAGTGTCTGTTTACTGTTACGTTGCGATACCATAGGGGGGATGGATGTACGTGCTCCCTCATAGTGTTTGTAGTTCCTCGATGCGGGAAACATGGGGTATTGGACGTTGATTATTTCCTTATAATTCCTTTTAGTTACTGATATGGGACTATAGGGGGAATTGACTATGAGTGATTCCTCAAAGAGTCTATGAAAAAGCATAACTAGTGGGGTTAGATTGGGTGTACTTCCCAGAGAGATGATTGTGTGGTTTTTTTTGAACTATAGGGGTTAGGATTTTTGTACTTCCCATAGGTTTACATTTTTGTTTTTTCTACATACTTGATATATGAAATTGAATGCAAAGAACTGTAGGACTGTTTACTTTGGAGTAATTCCTTATATCCTCCTTTTTTTCTCATTTTCTGCGTATATATTCACATCCAATTAAGAACATATCATTGGGTGGTTTCCTACTAGGATTAGTCTCATTCCATATTTGGGTCAAACAATTTCGCCCAAAAAATTTTTATTGCTTCAGGTATAGATAAGGGAATTCCCCTTCTAATTCATGTACTTGACTACATTTGAGATGGAGAGCATGGGGACAAGATGTGGCATGCAATGCTGAGGATTTTTTTACTCTTTTTATTTTGAACATTGGTTTAGTACTGTTTTCCAGAATTGAGACTTGTTTGGAACTTTTCCTACACATATATATCATGCATAATTTATATATGTGCTCCAGTCATTTATTTCTTCAATATTCCACTATTTAATGTTGTATGGTATTATTATAGCTTCCTCTATTAGTGTATATTTTTTTCAGCTGTGTTACTTTTCCAGTGAGGGCATGGTTTGTCCACTATAACACCCATGGCCTTGGATTTTAGTCGGAAACCACTGGCATTCGTGGAAATGCAATGGACGCCATGTGACCAAACGGGTACAGGGCATCTCTGGGCCGCTTCTGGAACTAGGACATTATAGTTCATGTAGATTAATATATCATTGATGAATAGAATCAAAAACATGTCCATAGACAAACAGCTTATGGTGTTCATAAGACCCATGAAAAAATCTAGTGAATTCATAACACATAATGGCATGACTAAGAACACGAAGTGCCCACATATTCATTTGAAAGATGTTTTCAAAATACCTCCCTCAATCACCATTAACATGTTATATCCATTACATATATCGATAATAAAAATCCTACTCATCCATCTAATATGGTTGAAAATATATTCTATCCTTGGAAGTAGATAATATTTTATGAATATCACCTAATTAAACCTCTGTTAGTCTATAGACAACCTCAGATTACCATCTTCTATCTTAGTGAACCACAATAGAGAACCCCACCTTGAAACAATTGGCCAGATAAAACCCTTCTATATCAGATCATCCATCTGATCATAGACTCTTTCAACTCAGAAGGTTTTATCTGATAAGGGACTGTTGATATTGGAGAAGCATCATACTACATATCTATCCCGAACTCACCATTACATATTGGGGGTTGCATAAATATATCCTTAGGGAAAACCTATTGTTACTCCCCAAGGACCCTAGGAATATATAACAACCATATGTCATTTGATTCCACTATCAACATATACAACATGGAATTAAGGGGATCCACGCACCAACATATGAGTTGAAAACCTCACTCACTAATGAAAAATAGTTGTTGGCTATCCGCATTTGAAAACACAACACTCCTACATTAGCAATTAATAAAATAAAGTATGGAATACAAACATCCAATTTTATGAATGAAATCATATGGCTTCATCTAAAGCACGATGAGATACCCAAAGTATTGATTTTTTCCCTTCAATATTCTACACCCTCAGAACACATCAATGAAGAAGGTCTAGCAATTAGATATTTTCTGAATACCATGGAAACGAGAATCCTATCCGTCTATAGTCCTATAGAATTGGATAGAGAGGGTATACGAAATAATTGGGAAGCTCCTGAATCAAACAAGGAACCCAAAATAGTTTAAAACAAAATGATATAACCTCAGATGATAACTGGACAATCTGGAATAGCTGCCTCTACCCCATGAAACTGAAAACACATAACACCTCTGCCACTGTGGTTATCACCACCTCTATTTCAACACTCATTACATGGACCCTATACATAAGGAACATCCTGATTTTCACATTGAAAAATACATCTTCCCTCAATAAAGAAAAATATGGATGCCCGTATTGGTGAAACAGACTCACAAGAAAATACTTATAAGGTATTTGTTGAACCTATCCCCCTCCGAAAGACATTTCTCGGGGGACAAAGGGGTATAAGCACTAGTTATGATCAGGAACCCCACATCCAAAACACACGGGTGAAAATCCCCTAGTAAAATCATACAAAAAACTAACACTACAAGTATGGAATAGAATATGTTGATGTCAAATCTATACATGGTGAAACCTCAGTGGTCATGGTGCATGATATCTTCCACTAAAAACTCATTCTCCTAATAAACTATTCTAGATCCCCACTCACACGAGACATCCTCAAGAGTGAATCAAATCCATCACCTATTTCTTCTTATGGACCTCTAGATACATAAACAACATAAAAGGAGTTACTAAATACTTTATAGTAGTATATATTTCCATCTCAGGACTTCTCATATAAGAGTCCTCATCTAGAAAATGGTTTGGAAAAATATAAAAAGGTCCATGCACTTGATTACAAGCTCCCACACTAACATGATCTCTTGATGAAGAGAATGAAGTTCATACTTCGCTACTACCTTCATGGTCGACAAAATGAACTATTCAGGGAACTACATCCAGATGTAGACCAAAAATACATCATCATGCTTCCTCTCTTTTATCGACTTCTTCGACCACGTACATTTCACTTCCCACATCTGATTGACTAACAAAGGGACAATGTACTTTATCGAGCCTTAAAAAAATGAATGCGATATCCTGCTTCTCAAAAATTATCTTTGTCCCGCCATCTAAAACAATGCCTCCATACACCAAAAAATCCAAACACTAGTGATAATGAAGCATCCTTTTCCATCGTTCTTCCTCTTTAACTAGACCATCACTAAACTGAAAAATTGGATTATGTTTTCTTACATCCACTGCATAAGCTACACGTGAACAACGACTCAGACCCATAGATGAAAGGTAAAAAAATATTACCTTATCCCAGTAGTATGGATTTTCACTAGAATTCTATTTTATTTATTCTATTTATTTCATAGATGTTAATCTTATCAGAAAAACAAATTAAAATAATAATAAAATTCATTATGATGAATGTACCTCTTTTAGGTCTCTACCAAGAAAGAAAGTCTACCTCACATTGTTGTTTAATAAGGAAAATTCCCAAGCACTGGATCTTGGTTACCCTAAAATCCCATTTCCTAGATGGTATACCTAGAATATGTCATCCCCCAAGGTCAACTAGAGTTGTTTCCATACCATCCCAAGCAATACTAAGTAATCCTAACTCCATCTCTATTCTATCTCAACACCATCACCTATGATACTAATATTTCCAAACCCCCTACATTCAAAGATACCACAATGATGGGAGAGAGATAACAACCCCTAGGTTTTAATTTTAGTAAGCTATAGGTTAGAAAATAGAGAAAAATGTGTACAAATCTCACAATTTTAGAGCCAATACCCTTTTTTATAAAAAAGATCTTTAAACAAAAGGAACCATCATCAACAATACAATGCATAATATAAATGAGAAATTATAAAACAATCCCAAATTCATGAAAAAATTATAACTGATGAAAATATAATGTCATTTCTAATGTAAATTCCAAAAATAAATGCTAAGGTAGTGACACAAAAGTTTTCCAAGGGTCCCAAATAGTAACACCATAAATAGTACTCAAAATCGTCCTAGAAACCAGAAAAAGGTTTTATATATGTAGGGTGACAATAAAAGTACAATAAATAGAAAAACAAATGTCTCTCTTTCACATGTGAATGAAGCATAATAATTCTTATATGATAAACAATATATAATAAATAACTCTTTAACAGGTATACTAACAATCCCAACATCACCAAGGCATTCTCACCAAGTAATCCATGACAATTTATATAATATAATGTAACCCACATCAATGATGTAGTTCCCCATTCAAAATTCTCACTGGTATTCCACTATATCCAAAGACAATATGTCCTGGTTCTCTTATCCCTTTTGTATACCACATCACATCCCACCTGCATGAACCTAGGCCTCACAATATATCACGCCCTCACACACATGGGCCTCACAATACATCCTACACACACACACCTATTCCTCAAAACACATCAAACCAAATCTCAACCTAATGAAACATTGTAATATGCTTCACATTTACTACTAAAGACACTTGGGACATCACAAGAAACCTAATCCACAAACACCTAGGATATCAAGTCTTACCTGAATAATCCTAGGCCATCACAATGACCATTTAATGCATTAATTAACCACTGAACATATCAAACATTTCCATAACATCCTTTCCTTTAAGAGAGAGATGAACAGAGTGGGTACCCAACAATCCGTACTCTTCAGTTCATGTTTTAAAGAAACAACATCTGCCTTGCGATGAGGGGGATTGTCCCATAATGCTTTCCATGGGAAGGCTGCATTTCAAAATCACAAGAATAAAAAAATATGTATAATATCAAAAACTCCACCCCAACCTATGGGTTCACAATAAGAAAATCCTCTCAAAATACTGTCACATTTTCTTCAACCTCTAAATGCATCTATCCACAAAAAACTAAACAATAGAATCATTTTATTTTCAATATTTAATTATCACACATCCAATCAATTGATTTAAATATTCCATCTCATTCCCTTAGAATTTATTCATTTACCATCGCAAGTAAAATGACACTAATATGGAACACAACATATCTAATAACATTGAAACAATCATTTTAAATGGTTAAGATCCCTAATAAATTAACACATATCCACATTACCACAACATTTAACAAACATATATTCCACACCACCTAAAAATCCTTCAAGAAATGGGTGATGATTTATAGATTTTTTCATGAAATAATTTCAGGATAATTACCCATACAAATCACTATATTCCTTATTTAATTCATCCAACCAAAACCACCATACCAACTGAAACACACATTATACTGACAACTACAACCATCATCAAATTAAAACACAACCAGTTTTCATCCCTATGAAATAATTATACAATTCCCAACATAACCCCATTGTACCACCACATTCAATCCATAACCCCTTTTCGAAAAAACCACACCAAATCATAGATCACATCACAAAAAATCATTTTACCGGTTCATGTGAACATTTAATAAATTCCACTACATTACTTTGGGGCGTTATCACAAAATCCAAATTATAGTGAATCCAATTCACTGGAAATGTATACATGGTTATCCAATATTTATTTTAGGGTGATACCAGACAATATCAGATAATTAAATAGCAATTGATGATTTATTATGCAAAAACAAATCCACTAATCATCTCAATTTTCCTGGGGCATTTTGCATGTATAATCACAATATCTAAATCTATATTTAATCTATAAAAACATGCATATCAATCCATATGTCCCCTTTAAATTTAACAAACATATTAATTAAATATAATTTATGTTAATAAATGATAATTATAAAATAAAAAGATATACACATCCTCCCGTAAGATGTAGAGATAATGTGAAATGAGGTAATTCTCTATCTCAAGGAATCTTTCCATCTTATTGCACACCATAGTGTGGGGTTGAGGGCCCAAGACCCAAAACTACACCATGAAAGTTTTATATCAACCTATACCATATAAAAGAGTCATAAAAATAACCCTACCACACCAAAAACATATAAATCAACACCAATGTAGTACCATTGGATTAGAATAAAATAAATTGGGTGAGAACTAGAAGAAAACTCATCACAGACCAACAATAGATCATTAATGAACATTTAGCAGTATCAGTGGATCAAAGTGGGATGTAGAAGAGATTAAAGAAACGCCAGGGGAACCTTGGGTTCAATAAAATAAGTGAAAATGAATACATGGACCAATAAATTAGGGTTCGACTAGAAAATAATTTTTTGAACCACACCAGATCGGTGTATTACACAAAATCGTAAAAGCTTTCTCATCATGTAACAACTGAGGTTTATTTTACTCTGAAAAACACCTCGCCTTTTAATTTTATTATTTATTTTTAATCCCTAAAATATACATCATTGTGAAACACACTTTTATGGATTTTGAAATGTGTAAACATCAGTAAAACATCTATACAAGCCACACAACTTACTTTTACAACATGTAATCTACTAACAAAATGTGTAATTCCTATGACTCCACTACTGCATATCTAGAATCCGTTAAAAACTATTTGATCATCCCCCGTACACCACCAACACCTAAAATTAACAATACAACAGACTAAGATGTCATAGACCATTACAAAACACTATTAACTAAGGATAATTCAATCATAATCAATATTTTATTAATATCTACCATAGTTGAAATACTAAATGTTTTTATCCACTTATTTTTTCTAAATCAATAAATACTATATATATATCTCATGGTCTTATCATTTTAAACAATTTTGATTATTAATATAACGAAATCAATGACAAAAGGTCAACAAAAAAATAAACCTATATTTGATACTAATTATACATAGTGTTTTTCATTGAAATATCGCTACAGATTTTAAATGGTTGAGAACCTAATTTAAAGGTTTTCCATCACCAATGTTATTTTTTGTTGATCAGTTGAATCATTATTTCGTATAATATTATTTATTCTCAAATTTTCTTCAATGTTTAAAAAGTTTGTTTTGTGTGAATTATTTTCATAAAAAAACCATAAATTAATTATTTTTAAAAACAATAATCTTTTAATTGTTGAGACATGTGTTATGAATACATTAATTATTTCTCAAATATATTTAGTAAATGGCTCTAATTTATTTCCTGTCTTTATTTGATGGAGATAAAATGGGTTGTAATGGAAATCAGATCAAATAATTAAATTATTTTTTTATCTTAATTTATGAGTAAAATAATATTTTTTATTTTTATATTATTTCATTCAATAATAATTATAACATAAATAAATATTTTATTTGATTTTTAGAGAGAGTTTAATTGGAATATAGAGGAACTAAGTGTTACATGAATTTTTATAACATCAATTTCTGATTGATTATTAATATAACATGAATTTTTATTGGTGGATAATATTTTTATTTATTAAATCCATTTAATAGTATTTATTAATTATAATTTTAATAAATAATGAATAAATTTTATTTCCTAAAAAATTCATAAAATTTTCGGATACTTATAGTTATTATATTATAATCAAATATCATGTTATCTTGTGAAACCCAATATGATTCTACCAAATGAATGTTGGATAACCATCCAACCACCCCCATCTCATTGTTTTCTTTTTTAATGACACCTATGTTTTAGAATGATGTCATGATTATATAATTAATGAGAATACTAGATTCTTGAATTTAATAACAATGAAATGACGACATGATAATCATTGGGAATGGTTTGAAAATCATTTTGGAAATGAGAGACTAAGTGTGTATGGATAGATAACAGTATTCTCAGCAAGGGGTGATGGAGGACTTTAGGGGTCTATTTTGGCTATTAATTGAGTATCCTTGATGATGGTTTTATTTATTTCATGTAGAGTGTGTTTTATAGTTTTTGAGAACCTCATGACTATATGACAAGTAGCCTCATGTCACACACCATATACTTCACTACCAAAGTTTACACATGATTTTAAGAGAACATGTAATGTATCAATGTATCATGTTTTAGGATACTCATAACATTACTTGTACTAAATATATTTTAATTTTTAAATTTTACCACCACTATAGATACGGTCTAAAAATTATTCATAAAGAGGAATCATAAAACACTATGCAACCATGTGAAAACCATGTAATATAGAATAACCCATATTCCACAAGTATCCATTAAACAATATATGTATTGGAAATATATATACATTACATGTACATGATATATATTCCCAGTGGACACATAATACATACACAGCCTGAGTACCATGAATAAATCTTCAATAGATACAATGGAGACACATTGTGTATCCATTGTAAACACATTAAACCTTTATAGATCTACATGAAATGTACATACATGGATATATTATAGTCCTATTCTAAAAAACATTGAATTTATTATTCATATAACCTATTTAATATTGTTCCACTTATATATTCATGATGTTTAAATTAAATGGAAGTCCATGTATATAGATTTTATATAACCTATGTTGTGAAAATACATGATGAAAACTAATGTAGATCATTATACATTTTCAATATAAAAAATATTGTAATGATTATGGAATATTATTGTAAAAATCTTGGTATGCTTCTTAGAAAATAGTGTGGGAAATATGAGTTGTTCACTAAGAATATGTTAACACATACGAAACAATAATATGATCCACATGATCTTTTGAAAATATTCATTTTCATGTATGGATTGTTCATAGATATTAGGTATCATACATTGAAAACATGATACATGTGGGATTTTTAATGAAATGATAGTAACATAACACCCCAATGAGACAAATTATGGTTTTTCTACATTATATAATGTGGTTGGAACTTCCTTAGTCATGATTATTTATGGGTCATCAACACTATAGGTGTGTTCGGTACACCTGCACATGATGGGGCAGAGATCATTATACTATAGATGTTTCATTCATAATACAGATTTTATTTCGATGAAATTGGTACTAAATTATATGGTAAATTGTTGTCTTATTATTAGGTTTGTTTCCACTTCAATTAAAACAAACACATACCTTCATGATGGATGGTATACCACTATAGTTTTGGATATGTAGAATGCACGTTAGCTGTCAAACCCATGAGTGAATGTAGTGATAAATTCATATACACTGTAGGGTATGATTTTGGTATAAAACTCACTATTATCCTTGTAATCATTGAAATTCCACCTTACCAACTGATCATGAACTCACCTTTTTTGATTAATAATTATATTAAATTTTTATGTGATAAAGTAATCAAAAGGTGTGAATAATGTTACCTTCTTCAGAAAGGAAATATTATCACCCAATCAACATTTAATAATTATTTCCTGCAAATTATAATCCTTGAAATCACACTAGAAATAAGAAATTTACATGTTTTTTCTAAACTCGACTACATCTATGGAGTTCTCATTGTTGTTGAATCCAAGTGAAAAAAATGAATTAATCATCACTACTCATTTTGAAATAATGTTTATTCTATGATCACCCTATGTAAGGATCAATACATAATAATATTTAGGGGTCATATAACTTACACCAACGGTTCACATCCATTGTCCACCTATTTTCCAAACTATTCTACGTAAAATATTACAATCTTGATGCTCCTCATTTTCCCAACTATTTAGGAGGTACATCATAATTAGAAGAGACGAGAATTCAATAATTAATTTCCTGATTGTTCTTGTAATGATAATTTCATATTGATCTTCACAATCATTATTTAAAAATAGGCTATGAATGTCACCATTGAAGTAGCATATTGTTTCATATTGAACATGTCATAAAAAATAAATAAGATTTCACAACATATGTAATGAGTTCTAATAGGATTTTATGTCCAAAAAATAACATTAAAAATATCATGATTCAAAAAATACTAACTATACCATAAAACTCTATATTTTCTTTAAATAATGATTTTTTAAGATACTCTTAATTTTTGGTGTCTTTAATTATTTTTTAGTACTCAATTTTTGAAAAATATTCAAATCCAATAATCATGTAACTTATTTGTTCATTACATATTCAGGAATGAAATACGTTCTCCAAAAAATTAGGAATTAATTTCATTCAGAACATCAATGAGTCAGTCATCCTCAAATTATGTTGGAAACATCTTAGTTTTTCAATGTATTAGCCAAATTGTGAATCATTCACTATCTCCTCCATCTATTGATAAATTTTTATACTTTTTTCATCAATACCATTTTTGAAAATACTTCACATCGTATAATCTATTCATTAAATATTTTGAAAATTATAAAAAAATTTCATAAAATTTCACCATCCGGAAGCATAATACCTTCATGAAACATAATTTCAGTAATAACAAATATTTCTTAAAATAATAAATATTTCATGATTTCCATGGAATTAAAATTATATGGTTACATAATCTAAAAATGTAATTTTCCTAAAACATTATGAGACCGAATGAAGGAATTGGTTCAATTCAAAAAACATACTCACCTTCCTAAAAAATAATACATTTCTATCATTCAATTAGATTTTTTGGAATCACTATGTTCATAAATATTCAAATTTTTGGGAGGATTATAAAATTTATTATTTTTCCTAATATATATTGACACACTCACCCATAAACGTCATGAAAAATTTCCTTAGTAAAAAATCAAAATAATCTGGGTCCAAAAACATTTCCCAAAATATTACAAATTGTATTACTATTCTTCTGAACATACTTCTTCCATAGTTTCAACAAGCCTCTCAATATTATCCTGATCAGAAATTTTTTATCCCATTAAAAAAAGGAATCATTACACATTCCCTATATCAGAAATGAAATATTCTAATATAATGTTTTCTTCAAACCCATATTCATAATTTAAAATTGAAAACTATATTCTAACGTCACTTTTTTATAGTGTGATCAACAAATACGGTGTTCTCTACAACATCATTTTAATGGGATCTCCACTTACAAAAAACAAAAACATCATGGTTTTGAGTGATATTATAAAATATTAATCAAGAAAACAACACATGGAAAAAAATTATCATTGGTCTACAATAATCTACCACAGTTTATTTTTTAGAGACTCATTAATCAATCCTTTAAATTTTTGATAATATCACCTAATAACCCAAAATCAATACCAATTTATCTTGAATATAATTATCAATTACGGTTTGATGTTGTATATTGACATATACAGTTTCAAAAATATTAGAACACGAAAGGTCCACTCTCTCCAATGATATATTGTAACATTAATAATCACAAAATCATTCCGTGATAAAACATAACTAAAAATAAACCCTAAAATCATAGTATTTATTTCCTTCTAATTAAAGTCCTCATATGTTGGGATATGTAGAAAGGAGAAAAGATTCACAATACTTCTATTTAATAATATAATTTTCAAAATGGATTCATGATCGATTAATCTCCCACGTATAAATTAAATGAAACATTAACATTAAAAATGTAAACGAGATATTTATTTTAAAGAAAACCATGAAATGGAAAATTGGGATAGCAAATTTAGAACTATATAATTCAATATTATTTTTATTACATTAAAAACAATATGAATCTATCTTTTAAAACCATTGGAATCTTTCATTAGGATAGATAAATTTGTGTCTTTATCGGTGTTGTGCATTGGGGTATTTCTACGAATCAATATTTTTCATAATTGTCATTGCATTCTATATGGAGTAAAAATTATCAACTTATGATTTAAAAATACTCCTCTATTTTGACCCAATTTATACACCAGAAATTTCATTTATTATACTAAATCAATTATTCACATGTGATAGACAATTTCAGAAATCTCTCTTTGTAAGAAACACCACAATTATATTATTTCGTTTGCAAATATTTTCTGTGGAATGATTTTCCCCTATGAAAAGAGGAATAAAAAATATATTGGCATACTAGATTGAGACTTCATGTAGGAAGAATGTGATAAATTTAACAACAACATCATTATCCAAAAAAATCATTTCAAATAATATCAAATGATTATTTGACTCGTCATTATTGTTATGAATTATGACAAATTTAATAATCGGTTTTAATCATCATTATAATATAAATTATTCAGAGTAATACCAATTTTTATGGAAACTCAAATGATGAATGATAATATTTTTTGGAACTTATAGAAATTATTTAATAAAATAGTATTGGTTTAAATGAGATTAGTTATTTTAATCAGTCATTGTCACATAAAGAGCCATAATTTATTTTTTATTTATTCTCTAACCCCTATGGTATATTTCCCTGTCTCATGGGAATATAATCCATCATTTTTTAATCTCAATACTAACCCATAACATTGTTAAATTTATACGTTAATATAACATAAAAATTATCCATTACATTTTTCCATCCATATTTTTTTTGATCTCTAGGGAACTATAATATTTTTCCTCATTTTATATAAAAATAAAAATGATATCTCATTTTGTTACTACATTTCAATTTTTCAAATATCAATATTTGAATACATAGATATCATGCGTCAATGATATAAATTATTTATGAATATTCATAACAATTTACATCAATTTACATATCAACATTCAAATTATGATTTTATGAATTGAAACTCCTCATTACTAATTGATATTTATTCTTCACTAAATAATTGTAGTTATAGACACATCCATATGTAAACATATTATTATTTGAGTTAGTACAAAATCTGGAGAACATCACATCATCTATTCCCATCTTTTGATGTATCTTCCCCTTGTATTTTATCACATGATAATCTTAAAACAATTCATTCTTAGTAAATAAAATTTTGAAAAATAGTAATATGGTACAACATAATATACCCATGTTGATGAATGAACATCATAATGATAAACATAACCTTCACTATCACACATTAACTTTCCCTACACATGTTTGTTTATTGGACTAAAATAACCACATAAACCTCTTCTCATTTCACATCATTTTTCATGGTAATATTTTTTAGTACCTTGAATGATGCTCTCTATTGAGTAAATCATTAATATTAAATCAATATTCCAAATGTTATCAGTAAGGTCACTATAATATTAATTATTCATTAGTTATCCAAAACCAACTCAATCATTTATGAATCCAATTTGTCATTCATTGACCTCATATCCTTCAACCCATATTATTCAAGGATCATCTCACTATATCCAAATTAATACTTCAATATTTTGGAATAAATATCATCTAATTCCATAGAACGAGATTATTTTTTTACATTGTATTTTGGTACCCAATATGTAGACATTGTTCGAATAATTTTTTATTTATCATCTATTTTCATTGCCTAAAAATGGATCCCATGATATTAATTATTCATTATCATCTCATTTATTTCACCCTTGACTCCCTGGTCGAGTTCCTCAGAAATGTGAATAGATTCCATCTTTGGATCTATATATATTTTATCAATAATTGTATTTCAATAATCTCAAGGAAGATCAGGTTCCTTTGATAGTTTTGTATTATCATTGTATGAGAAGCCAGATATATAATTATATTCACACACACCTTCTATTTTTGATCTTTGGGGACTGTTTAGATCAATCACACACTTCTCAATGATTATTACATTATATGGATTTTCATTATAGTTATTCTTTTTAGGAGAATATCCATAACATAAACTATGATTGGAATATATTTTAAATATTTTAACTACATTGATCAGTTAAATGAAAAAAATCATTTTGTTAAGAATACCATTTGATACCAAATATTAGATTTACTTGGAACTTTGTTAAATTATTCCATAGTATATGTGAATCATTATATAAAAACACATTGGGTTTCACCATGTCTCTATAAAACTCTCACTTTTCTACCCAATCATGATGTCACATGTTAGCAGGTCCACTATTTTCTTCACCAGTTTGGTGATGATCTGACTAACTGTTGTTCATAACCTAGCTTTATTCATATAAGATATAATATATCAAAATCCATAGGTAAAAATTATCATTATACATAATATAAGTTATGAATACAAAAAATACATAATAATTTTACCTGATTCACCCAAACTGTTCAATGTCTAATGAACACACACAGACACTGTTTCAATTTTCCAGAATCATCATATATTCACATATATGGTCGATATAATATTTTAGCTATGATAACCAGATTATTTATTTATAAATATTACGTGATTAGGGGTTTTATCCCTAATACCCAAGACACACTAAAATCAACCACTTACTCAATATAAAAATGGGGAATGACATCACAAACAACATCTCCTCTATCCATCGCTATATTAGGAATAACATGCTCTTTGAAAAAATAACATTAATGAATTCATTTTCCTAATATTGTTTCAATAATTAGTTTATGATGATCTCCACACAACTCTATCACAACCATATTATGAACATCAAAATTGAATTAGATTTTCTATCCACAATGAACTAGTATTCATGTAATACAAATATCTATTGGAATGGCATATAATGATTTCTAATATTTTTATATATCTCAAAGCATAACAATTTCATAATTTTTCAAAACATTCCGAAACATGAAAAATATATTGGACCCCCCATTCCATAATATTTTATCTATGTTGACACTAACATCTTCGATGAGTTTTTCAATATTTAATGAAAATCACTTCTTAATTCTAGTATAATTCCTTTGATTTTGTAAATTATTAAAATATTACTGCTTTGGGAAAAATACCATTGTAAGACACACACAAAAATTCAGAGACTCTATATCTCCAATGATTTAAGTATCCTCAAATGAGGTGGATGTGATCCTACATATAAATGATGTTTATCCTTCACACTAATTTTACTATAAATATAAACTTTAGAAACACTCTTTATTTTTAATTGTAACTCATTTCATCAGGATATTTCATACCTTGTTTTATATCTTCATTCACATCATAAATACATGGATTCATCAAATAAATTTTCGCATTCAAAATAATTAAAACATAAAGGAATAATTCTATCATGAATCCCGAATATGCCATTGAAGAATCTACCATTTGTAAATTCAATGTCTCATTCACTGTTTCGTAAGGAAATATTGAAAATTATTTATTTTTTAAAAATAACGGAACATTATGAAAATAGTGTTTCCATTTCTGTAATGTATTAAAATGATTCAATTTTCTCCTCATTTTTTCTTTTGGTTTCATTGGAATCACAATGTTCACGTATCATCATATTTTTATGAGTATTCTTAATTTTCATGTTTTTCATACTATAAATAAATGTAGACACTCAATAAATTCCACACCAATTTCATCATAAATACATCATGATCATAATAAACCTATTGTAACTCAATGAACATTTCAAGTTGAATCCTTATCAACATTCTACAATATCATCAATATTAGAAACCCATAATTCAATATTTTTATGAATGATATTATAATTTCAAGAATTATTTCATTCAATATTCTAATTTTCCTTCATCAAGAACATTATCTTTTCATGAAACTATCACCTCATTACCTTTATCGACATTTATTAAATATACTGATAATTCCCATTTAATAGAAATAAAGACCTCTCATCAAATGAGGTAAATGGTAAAAAAAAGGTATTCTACAACACCATGAAAATGGAAACATCACATCCAACACACCACCACATATAGATTTATGGTGAAATAGTTGAAAATGAATCCACCATCCAACACATGTATACAAAAAAATTTATTGGAATATAATATTATAAAATAGTAATTGATCATGAGTCCTAAAACATATGATGTATTGCTATGTAAATTATTTTTGGAAAAGGAGGATTTTTTTTCTTTTGATTACCTACTTAATTAAGATTATACATCAATATGACTAATTTCTATCACTTCAAATTGTATTTATTGTTAATATGTGTCATGAATATTTTGTTTCATACCATTCCCATATTTTTCTGTAAATTAAAATATTTCGTTTTTCATTTTAATGGAATCTTTTATTCCATGGAAGTTGTTGGGAGTTGATACATAGATTTATCATTACTTGATTATTTTCATTGTGTAATGTATTTTTTATTTATAATCAACATTGGATGATATTTATTTTCACACTGGTTGTGTCTCTATATATTTTTCAAAAATTAGATGTAATTTAAGAATGTGGATATAGTGATGTTAAAAGAGATTTTATAAATTACATTATTATAGTTTATAGTGTAGAAAGTGGTAGATATATTATACACATGGAGTCCTAGATGTGAGAATATTCCATCTCATACTTCAATTTATTTTTTCCTAGAGATTATAGTTATCCGAATAAGAGTTTTCATATATGGTTTATGTAAATGTAAATAGAATTCATTTCTCATGTTCACATTGTATAAATAATAGTTTTCATGATTAAATCAATTTGTGTTTTTGGATTTTATCATGAATATTTCAGGAATTAATTATTATGCTAGTTATAGGATAAAACATATGATATATAGTCATTTAATCATAGTTATAGTCAAAAAAACATGACCAATTAGAGATGGGTTTAGAATTATATACTAATTTTTCCTCATGAGTAGGTTAGCATTCAAGGGGATAAGGATTATGATGTTAGAATAAATTTATTAAGAGTATTGTGGAGTAATTTTAAAATTTTTTATTTTGAGGATTGGATTAAAACTTTGTATAGGGATTTTATGGGTTTCATATGATTATTTATTAGAAATGCTATAAATTTTAGGTGTAGTGGTTAATGTAAATTGTTTATAGGACTAGGAATTCATCTATATTATCTAAAAAACAAAAGCATAATTTTCCTGGATCAACTATGTTGGTACATGCATAATTTTGTGGTAATCCTAGATGCTTCATGTCATTCATATTCTATCCCACATATATTTTATCAAATTAATAAAATGATATATTTTTTAGTAGAGGATTCTACCCACAGATAGGAAAATATTTATTCAAAAATAGTATTATAAGATGAACATAATATTCATTTATCCTCTAGATGTTTATTTATGAATAATATATACAGTGATGGAATTTGACATTTCATTTCACCACAAGAAGTTAGATGAACACCAAGTGATTATTATTGTATAAAAGATACATATTGAGAGGATGGTTGTTAATAATGAGATGAATAAGACTACATGTATTCATGAAAAGATATATGTACTTTAATGATATATTCCTTGGGATGTTTTGAGGCGTTGATGATTAGCTATTTGTGGAGGATTTGTTAATGTCATAAAATTATGACACATATATATTTAAGAATTTATTGAAAATTTGGGGATTCATAAATGTGATTTAAAATTCAAAATATATGAAATAATTTGTTATTGTATTTATAAACTAAAACTAAATACACTATTATACTAGGGCTGGGGTCTTTCATTCAAATCTAGTATGTGGATATCGCAAAAAAAGTTCCAGTTTGGATATGGATAATTATAAATTTATATGTTTGACCATGTTCCATGGTAAAACAATTGAGAGTGGGGGTTTATGTCCTCTATATCCCTAATCTATATTAGACATCTCATTTCATATTTTTATGGATGGAAATTTCAGGTTTAAATTTTTCAATTTATTTTTAAAATATGATTTTTCACTATTTTTGACAAACAAACCAGTTCTGTTAAAGTATCATTGTAGAAAGGGAAATAATGAAATTTACAATCACACTATATAGGTATATAAAATCATTCTAGGATACAATTGGAATAAGGAGACAATTATGTGGTAATTTCAATAAATGGATGATCTGTTAGACCAACATCATATACTAACTTTATTAAATAATGGTAAATCCCAGATTGTTGATGGTGATATTATATATGGCAGTGTGTGGTTGATGAAACAATTTTTGAAATATTTTATATGGATGGATGTAAAATTCATGTCAATTTACTATAACTCTTTCCCATCATATTCATAGTGAGATATTTTCCTCTTAATTTATTTCCGCTTTTTATGAAACTTGTTTATATACTAGTTAAGAAATTATGGATAGAAACTATTATGGATTATGATTATATAATGTTCGAAAATATCAAATGTGTGATTTTTTCCTCTATAATGGAAATTAATTAACATTATAATATGTGATCATCCACCAAATGATATGATTAGGAGGATATTATATATTACCAATATTTGTGTGGTTACCTGACGTGGTTATTGAATTATGGGAATTATCATAAAGAACCCCAAGGATACCTGCATCGAGCATACAATTTCTATATTTTACTTTTTTAAAGCATATATTTATATTCCTTATAAGTCCTTGGATTGTGTGTATTGGTTCATTCAATTCAGTTTTAATTAATATACATATTACAAGTACAATTTGAATCATCCATTTTTGTACTTAGAACCAATGGTTCTTGTAGATTTATTATATGTCTAATTTATAACATCTTTAGTTTTGTAGTAATTGAATACTAAACGAATTGTACAACAAATCATTGGGATATATCAAAAAATATTTATTTTATTAGAATTAACTAATTCAAAAATGTTATTATGATGACTTGTAGTTTTTTAACTAGTTTTCCTTTCATCAACAAACATTTGAAGTAAAATCAATGGGAATCATCTTGAGTGTTTTTAGGTTTATATTTTTCGTTACATTAGGATATAATTATTATAGAAATACATTTTGGTCCATGTTTCATGAGAATAAATATAACCATCTGACCATGATATCTGAGATTATGAAGTACTGATTCATTAATGTTTTTATTGTGTCCTTATATGGTTTTTATTAGATAAGTGTTTTGTTGAGGTGGTGGTGGATGTCCATAGCAAAATTATTGTAGATCTATGGATATAATATATATATTATAATATAGTAAAGATGTTTTTGGATTATATGGAAGAGTGTATATGAAAATTGATGCATGATTGTCATAGGGAATGGAAAAAAGAAAATTACTATGTCCCACATGGTGTTGATTTATCACATTAAAATGGGGTGAACATTCTTTTAAAAGAAGAAGGAGATGCCCTCTATCTCCTCGTATAAAGACCCCCCATAGATCGCTCTTAAGATCCCACAAATGTGACCTACCACATTGAATGTGAAACACTAGTAGATGTCAGTTTTTTAAATCATGTGTGTGGGAGGATTCCAAAAAGGATATGATTTTTATGCTGTGAATGAGCTACATGGGGGGATCAGTAGAGGTTCCATGTAGAAGGAATAAAGCATTATTGTTTCAGTGATCAGTGGATGTGATGATGGCCATCATTGGTAGTTGTGAAATCCACTTCTCCTCTAACCATAATAGTGAATGTAAGAGGATGTAGTTTGGCATTAGATTATATTATAATGGTGAATAAGACAATGGTTGTGGAGTTTAGTGTTTGAACATGTCATCAACTGGAGATATATTATGGTATTAGTGAAAAATGAGGTATCTAGATAAATAGTGGTAGTCATATCTTTGAGGGTCGTACGTGGTTGAGATTGTATAAGAAGACACCAGGTGGCAGAGTCAATGCATGTCAAGTGGTGATCAATGGTGGAAGGATATAGAAGTGATGATGGAAGACTGCATGGGAAGTGGAGGAGGTCTAGAACATTGGTAATGTTGATGGATATGCTTGGTGGTCCACCCTCCCAATCACATTCTGCTATGGAAGTAGTATTATAGGCTCAAAATAGAACCATGGTATTTGAATGAAGTGATTTGGGTGAGTAGTGATGTCCATTAACATTCCTTGATGTTGGAAGTTGTGTTTGGTAGGTGACAGGAGTGGGCATGGGGAGATGATAGGCGACAGAGCAGGTAGAGCAGATATTCTATGGAAGAGCAATAGTGTATCACAACAGAGCTTGTCAGAGTAACACAAAGAAATTATTACACATCAAAATGGTTTTGTGGGAGGGTATGCCTTATAATCCTCAACATGTCTCTCCCCCATGATAAAGTAAAACAAGTACTAGTGGAACCATGCTCACTATTGTGGACCACCCCATTACGAAAACACCCTCATCCTGTTATCGTATGAATATTCCCTATCTACTTATGTCAGATCATTAAGGAAGAAATTCCCATGGGACTGAATCACCCAAGATCTGAGGTGTCAGGTATTGATACCACCATGCATTGATAAATGTGTTTTCCATACAACTATCTAGATTGTCCCTCCAGATGCGCCTTCATGGCATGAAGACACCCTCTGGGTCGAATATGTGGTGTGTGGGTTCCTTAGATGCTGGTTGGCCCATATGACCTATTTTTATTATAATTATTAAAAAATATAATGAAAAAGTCATGAGATTTCTTAAAATTAGTAAATAAAATATCATACATAATTTTTGAAAACATTTTATACACATCAGTCTATGTTTATTCTATAATAATATTTAGACGTTAATTATTAAACCATTAAAACCCATTTATCATAACATGATAAAAAAAATAACATTCAATATAATTTGATTAATTTTTTGAACCAAATTGATGTTTTTCAACTACCCACACACAAAATCCATGATTTTACACTAGAAAAAAATGTTAAAATGAAATTATAAAGTGAACTAATGTTACAAATATTAAAATAATAAAGTAATTAAATAACAAAAATCATTATTAAATCAAATTTTCAAATTTTCAACATAATTTACCAAATTATCTTATCAATTTACAATGAAATAATAAAATCATTAATTTTACTATTTTCATTCTAAAAATCAAGGAACACCTCTTTTTATCCATTCAATTTCCTTAAATTATTTTGGTTAAACATGCCAAATCATGATATACCTGAACTTTTAATATTTTCAATCAAACGTAATGATAAAATTATAGGAGATTAATTCTCTGGAGTACATGATCTTAATCCATAATATTAGAAATGAAATATATTCTCTAGGTTATCCTTAAAAGCGACACATAAAATCATGAGGGAATTCATTCATGGATCAAATGTATCTAAGGATTATGATTGGTGGGATTTTGGATTTAAAATATAAGCACAAGGAGCAAGGTAATCTCTTATGTCATAAATAATGATAATTAAAAGTAGAAGTGTCATGAAATTATCCCATTAAAATTTTAACAACTCCCAACATTACCAAACACATATTAATGATCATGTTCAAATTAGGCATAATGAATGATTTTTTAAGCATCATGAAATTTTATATATTTCTATACATTTTAATATTTTTATTATTTATTTTTAAACGAATTTATTTTTATAGTTATTATCAGAATAATCCACAGATTCACCACCAAGCCACATTTTCTTGAAATCGTAGGTCTAGAAATGGTGATTTGTTCACAAAACACAACCCATTTTCCCATTTTTTTTTCTATTCATCATTTTTATATATTCATGTGGGACAAAAATTTAATGTATACTAAATGAATTAAAAACCTTAAATAATACCCATTATTATAAACAAAAAATCAACTTCTTTAAAAATGTATTTTATTCCTTCCACCTGTTCTCCCTCACCCACAAAAATCAATTTGAAAATGTCCTGTAATTTATTAGAGGGTATAAATGGGTGGAAGTACAAAGAAATTTTTCTCATCCTAGACATTTTAATTCATGGTTTATATCTAATAAATAATAATTTATTTAGTGGTATCATTTTTTATGATGCTATTTTTTGAAATATGACACAGTCCTTTTACATGTCTTTTTGAATAGTCATAGCTTTGACCAACTGAAATTAATGTTTTGATAGGTGACATGCCAAAATATCACTCAAAAAATATTCTTAAAAATAAAATATGATGTACATGGTATATAAATAAAATTGTGAAAGGTAATTAAAACATTATAAACCAAATCCATGAAGTATTAATTATAACATATCATTTCACATAATTTTAAAAAATTCAAGGCATGGAAAATTGTTGGGAAATTTAATTTACCTGAATTAATAAATTCCCTAAAATCATGAGTCCTGAATTAAATATCTATATTTAAATATAATCATCAAATTATCATGTTTACTCATTGAATATCACTAAAATTTATTTCTAGAAATTAAAATCACAGTATTTATAAAAAAATCATGTCTCCATGATATGTAATGTAATAAATAATTAATGAAGGGATAGAAAATTTTATTTTCATGCACAAAATATATTTCTAGACATGAATACAGTTTGTTTAAAATATCAACAAAAAAACTTTATTTTTAAATAATAATTATTTTATTTTCTTCACTGGTTGTTGGGGATTACATATAACATTCTAAACCTATGGATGAAAACTAATCAATTAATATTAGGGATCATGTCATTAAATAAAAAAGATAATATTTATTGTGTTTCTATGCCAAGATTCATCCTTGACCTAAAATTGAAATCTAAATTCCTAGAATTCATGTAAAAATGGGATAAATCTTTGTATGATCCCCCATGTGGGATATGAATTTTTACTACAAATATTTGAAAATACATGCTATTTTCCAAACTGAGCTGGTTGATTAGCTTATTTTATTTGAACCACCTCATATAACATTTTCAAACTGGTGATTAGTCTTTGTCTGTGTGTAATGACCCAATGATATATTATAATAGCTCTTTCCACAACACAATTAGATATATCATTCTTGGCAGGTATATCATTATGGATGAATGATAATCATATTTGGTTTGTAATTGTTTATCATCCACATACACTTACGATGTGGGGTCAATGATGGAAGCATGAATTCTCTGTTAATATGGTATGTTTGAAAATATTGATACTTGAAAAAATATATTAATTTTAATTCATAACATGTAATTTTTCCACTTCAATATAAGAAGAATAATTTGTAATTTTAATAGGCACAAAAACAAGGATTTTATCATGGGTATCCCCAAAAGAATATTCACTAAAATATAGATATTCATATATTCCTTAGCATGTCAATGGTAATTTCCATCATCATGATCTAAGGAATTTTGTTAATGATTCAAATATTAATATTAATAAAAAAAATGGGTAATAATAAAATCATATTGAAATTAATCATAAGAAAAAATTAAATGAAATATTATATCCCTAAATTGATTCTTATTAAATCACTAGATTATTGTCATGTTTCTCTTGGAGTAGACTCATAGTGGATAGAAGAATGTAGTTGGGATCCTCAATCTTCTCTTTGAATTACAGAACTGTTGGGATATATACCACTAATAATTTGGGGTATTATTCATTGAATGGTTTGGGTATAATACATTGTTACTAAAATTCATTCCAAAATTCATCCAATTATTGTTAATCTCAAATATATAGGTTAACAGGTGTGTATTCCAAATCATAGTCATCTTGTATATATTTATATAAATGGTTGGGTAGTGGATACTCCTGAAAGATTTTATCATCTGTTTGTATGTCCTCAAAAAAATTAGGAATGCGAAGAGGCTCATAATCTATTTCAGGTTCTATTTTCTCAAGGGATACATTGATGTGATATGTTGTCCTATACATTGTGGCATGTTGATCATGCACTATCTATTTCAAATCTGAAATATCCTATTTAATTTCATTCTTACCCACTTCCTCATGAAATTTAGCTCAGGGAACATCTTCAATTTTTTTGGGATGAAAAAATGATCAGTCTACTGGTGTCTCACCAATTGCTAACAAAATTCCATGATGTTCTCATAGAATTCAATAAGATATATTGAAAATCCTTCATCCAATGGTTGTATGGGGGTCTATTTATTATTCTATATGATTTACTTTAATTCCTTCGCTATGAGGATTTGGATCTTAGATCGACATATATATCTACAAAATAAATAAACACATTCTTATGTAGACCATGTTTGTTCAGTAATGTGCTTATGAACATGTATGTAATCATTATTCCATGAATAATAATAGACATTTTAATTCATTAATGAATAAATAAATTAATACTAATTTTTTAAAATCATTTAAAAAATTTCTAAAATGTAAAAAATATAAATAAATGTAAAACAATTACTAGCATGCTAGAAACAACACCATTTTTATACATTCATGTCATATGGCATGGAAATAGAAATTTATATTCCTAATACAACATAGTGGCTGCCCAAGGTCTCCTCACCTATCAATATCTTCAATTTGATTCACTCACATTATAGAAATAAAAAAAATATTCACTATTTTTTGTTGTAATTATTTTTTGAAAGCATTAATAAATCTTTTTGGATTTCCTTTTTAGTATTTTTTAAATAATTCAATGACATGAAATATAAAATTATAAACTCTCATGTAATGTTTGAATTTAATGTGTAAAGGTGGAAAAAACATTTTTTCTGTCAGATTTTGGGGACAGTCAATATTATCCATTATATGTATAATTATATATTGATAATACAAATATGAAAAATCTCACTGAGTGTTTCTTTTTTTTCTTATAGATATTTTAAAATCACTAAATCCCATTGAAACCTTAATTATACATCCTCCTATAATAAAGGTTGAAGAGAAACCATTATTTGATGCTTTACATCATCCAGGAAGTTTATCTATCCATGTTGTTCCAACTATTGACTCACCCAACTCCACTAGGAGAATAATTTATCAAGGAAGAGAGGAGAAATAGTTAAAAAATTATTTTAATATTTTGAGTTTCAATTCATTTGGAGGAATTCACCACATTAGGGATATTCTCCTCATCTATATGTGTTACTCAAATATAAAATAATGATTAAAAGTTGTTAATAAAATTTCCATTAAACATTGACATCCCCCTGGGAAAAGAATCAGGGTCACCCATTTATTAATAGGATTAAGAGATCACTTAGGTGTAATGTAAATAAGTCAATCATGAATAATATAAAAAATATATAAAATAATAATAAGAATAAAAATTAATGAGTGTGGGAAATTAAAAATATATTTATATTAAAAATAGTTATGATTAGAGTTAGAAGAGATAGTAAAATAAGAATAAAATTGAATAATAAATGAAAATAAACAAATTATAATGAGTTAATTATATAGAAAATATATAGTTATTGTTATAATAAGAAAAATAATTACAATTGAAATGTATTAATTAAAATAATAATAATAATAAAATAATATGAATAAGAAAATAAGAAGAAAGAGTGAATTTATATGAATAAAAATTTAGAAAATGATTCTTAAAATTTATTAAATCTATATCAAATTTAAAATTACAATTTAAAAGGAAATAATAAAAACAAATAAATGAACAATAGAGGGGATAAGGGGTATGCAGTAGCCCAAGCCTTGGTTGGCCTTCTCCCCTTCATGTCGATCGATCTCAGGGAAGTTTGGGTGATATTTATTACATAAGAATTGTATGAGGCCCTAAACCACATTGAATCATGCCTCCCCCTATAGCTCTATTTGGAGATCACACATGTGAGACCCTTGGGTGTGAAAATTAAAACACCCAAAGATGGAAGGTGATTTTATATTTCTCATATAAAGAGTCCACATTGGTTGTGGATTATTCCAAAGTGTTATGGAATCATGGAGGCTTGATGGTGGTTCCACATGAGGGAATTAAGCACAATAGTGGCAGTAATCATTGGATGTGGAAATTCCAAACAACAGTAATGGTGTCCACTAGTACTCATCTATCCTTCACAATGGCCAAGGGATGATTGAATTTTCAATAGATAAGTTGTATATGGGTGAAGAATTTATCTTTACTTCTTTTCATCATTGGTAGATTACTATTTCATGATACTATGATTTTATGCGGCAATAATGGATGTCACTTTTTGAAATGTGGTTTTGGGCTATTCAAAGGTCGAGACTAGGTGGACATTGGCTCATGTGATGCATAGAGGTGGAGCCACAGAGGTGCGACTAGTGCTCGGTTGAAGGGAGTTTTGGATGTTATGATGGAATCTTGTATGGGAAGTAGAGGAGTGCATGGGTTATTAGAAATGGTGAGTGGGTGACATTGGTGGTAGCCTCCCCTTATTCTCATCAAACATTAGTAGTTGTCATATGAGGCTTGAAATAGCACAAAGGGGTTTTTCCATGGTTATCAAGGTGAGAAGTAGCATACATGGAGGTTCCTCAGTGGGGGACTTGGAGTTCATAACATAATAGGAGTAGAAATGGTGCAATGTTAGGTGGTGGAGTGTGTGGGGCCGAGTGGAAGCTGAAAAGATGTGTTTGAGCGTTTTTCATAAAGCTGGATCATGGGGGATCCATGATCCCACATAGATATCGTTATTTGGGAGTCTATCTCTCAAAAGGCTCATCATGACTCTCCCCCACAATGAAGTCATGCATGGGTCAGAGGACCACTGCCTACCACCAAGGACAGAGCCATACTAGTAACACCATCCTCCCGATGAAAAACATAGACTAACAATTTGTTGTTTTTAGATCGTTCGGGTAGTTATTCCCATGGGTTTTCACCACCCATAGGTCCCTAGAGAATGGGCCTGATGACCTATACACTACCAACTATATTGTTCTGCCTTCCCATTGTGTTATCCCTCCTATGGTTCTTGCATGGTCAAGTGACCGCTTCTGGGTCACCGATGTTGTATGTGGGTACATTAGTTAAATTTTGGCCCATGTGGCCTATTTCTCTCAAAATTACAAATAAAAGTGAAGAATATTTTATAATATTCTATATGAATAATAAATACCATTTCAATATTAAAATTCATCATTATTTTATCCAATTAAATCGACTAACTTTCATAAATTCATTTTAACATATAATTTTTTAAAAATTCAAAACCATGACTCAATTCATTAAAAAACAATTATATTTCATTGTAAATTTATTAAAATTTTAAACCATCTTGTTTATGTCATTATTTAATTTTTAAAATGGTTTACACATCCATATGAATGTGAGAGACCCTATATTGATGATTTGAATTCCTAATCATATTGAATTTTTTATTCAAGGATGGCTCTATGGTTGTATTCCCATGAAAGTGGGGTTTATTCCAAATATATCATTGATTGAATAGTTGTGTATTATAATGACTCATCTCGGGATGTGATTATTATTTGAGAACATAGGTTTCCCAGTTTGTGTGGGAACATGGAATTACTGGAGTTTTAGTGTTAATAGTATGATATTTTTAGCAATAAAATGAAGGATATTTCCATAAAGCTCATGGATATTGTTTTTCAATTTAGGATGGTATTATACAGGGTTAGGATTTAACGGTTTCATGTTATTAGAATGTTTCAGACTATGTATTTCATAATATCCTACCATGGTCAATGTATGATCTTCAGGTTTGTAGTATGGTTTTTTTTATAAAGATGTTTTTTTTCTTTTTGAATGATTGATAGCTACGTTATAATTAATAATCTATAAACCAAAAATAATATATTTATAATTAGGTGAAATATAAATTTTCCTTATATATTATTGGTTGGGAGAATGACTCTAAACTAGACAGTTACCATTATAATAATCCTTTATAGCTATTCAAGATAGGGTTTCTAGTATTCTTCATGATATGTGGATAGATAACCATCTATACTAATGTTCATCGATGTAGAATCATTATAGAATCAAATTGAAATAATCGTACACCATTTTCTAAGGATATATTGGTTTAATATTTTGTAGGGTGAAATCTATGTAGAGTAAATAGATTTTTTTCATATGAAGTTATGTATTTGTTCTAACTAGGGAATAGACACCAAATGTTGATCACATTTTGTTTGATGTTTGGTTTTATTTTATTTCAGTTTTTTCTATCAAAAATCATATTAAAAAAAGATTTAATATTAATTCACATAAAATAGGATTAAACGATGGAAGGATATAGTTTCATAGAATTTTCATTTTTGAATCTTAATTTATTAATATATATTTTTATGTATTATGTCACATAAATTACAATGAATGTTAAATTTAACCTATTAGTAGACATTGTCATTTTATTTGTTGGTTTTGTCTAACATAAATTCTAATTTTTACATTATAGATGAAATTTCATTGATTTATAATATTTTGGAAATAAATTAATATATTTCCTACATGTATGACCTTTTTTAGCTCTTATAAAGAGTCTCATATCAATATTTTATCATGGATGTTTTCTTTGAAAATGGGTGTATTTTCTAGGACATTTATAGATAATAGTACTGGATGATGATAAAAACATAGATAATTACCAATATAGCCTAGTACAATAAATTAATGTATATATAGTTTTATGAAATAGCGTGGATGAAGTCACATGGCCTTGTGGTAGTGATGTTCAGTCAACATGCCATGATACAGATGTGGTGGAATCGATGAATCATGAAACATTTATTTTGATTTCATGTTCAGGATTTTTTATGAGAGCATACATTTCCCTTCTGTGGGGTTTTAATGACAGATTTATAAATGAAAATGATTTTTTTGGGATACATATTTTTTATCGTCAAAAACATTACCCTCGTACTTTTTTAATGTATTTTCTATATTGAAATATATTCATTTCATATATCTCCAATTGCGTTCGTGAAAATAAAATATTCATCACATTCATTATATTAATATTTATCAATATAGATGACTTGAAACCAAAATTGGATGAACATTCTGCGATCATTAATTTTTATAGGAATCTCTATCAGGGAATGTATGGAAATTGAATTATTCATCTCTTTTATTTAGTGTGTTGAAATCCCATCCCCATTTTTATTGAATCACATAAATATATTATAATGATGAAATTATTGAATATCACGAGGGATAATAAATTTTAATAAGCATTATATATGTTATGTTAATCTATCAACCATTTAATTTCATTGAAAAAAATGGATTTTATGTTAGTGAATGATTTATGTTTGGGATTTTATAGGGAATTTTTTTGGTGATCATAGTGATATATATTATTTTAAAATTAATTATTCTAGAAGGTTTTTTAAAGTGATAAACAATTTATTAAGTGAGACTTATTATAATTATCAAATCATAATAGAATAAAATAAAAATAAAATAAAATTTTATTTTAATTGATTTATATAATGGTTAAATTTATCTTGTGAAAAATATATTCACTATATAAAATTAATTATTATAGAGTTCTTATTTCAAGGAAATAACAATGTTTTTTGATGAAATCAGATAAAATAATTACATTATCATAATTTCTCAATGAATGATGACATTAATATATTAAATCAAATATGTATAGATCTCAAACCATTATATATTAATTTCTAAATAAAATTATATATATAATGGAATTAATGTGGGGATAAATCTTCTTCTTTTATCATGATTTATTATTTCATAAATGTTTCTTGAAATATACCGCAACATGGTTTTTTACGAGTGAAGAATATTGAAAATATTTTAGTAATTTTTTTGTTTCACTGATATATTTATTGAAAAAATATATTTTAATATAATATACATAATAAATTTAGATGTTTACTCGCCCAATCATTAATGGATTCCATTCTTATCCCATACCATTGTGATTCGATGAACCTAAATATAATCATATCATTGTGTTGTTGGTTATTCCATTAACAAGACCATATAATTTTATTGATTTTTGAAATTTGTGTTTGATTTCGAGTATGGTAATGTGAAGCAATAACTTGGGAATATATGATATTCATGGATTGAGATACAATGCAGTAAAAATTGGAGAAAAATTATGATCAATTTGAATATGGTTGGATAATGAGGGGATGAATGATGATAATTATTGAGAAATCACCATTGAATGGTGTAATAGAGTTTTTCAGGGTGTTAAATTTTGTAATCTAATGAGTTAGAGCAAGTTAAGGTGCATATAAATATCAAAAAATTATGTTTCTGTGTTTCTATCAATTTTTTTAAACATAATGAATATCCTATAGTCATGTTACATGTATGTATCCCCTGAAAAATAGATATAATTTTTAATTCCTCGTGGAATGTACCTCTAATACTCATGTTGTAAGACTCAGAATGAGACTTGGACTCGGCATACATGTACTTTTAAATGTTAAAAACAATGTGAAATCATGTCAAACCCCCTGTATCCCATGGGTTTCTACTATATCATATGATTATATACATGTTGATTCATAATGATAGTCTCAGATATCATCTTTTGACATTAAATAGATCATTTATAGTTACTATAATATCTATAAACGTATCAAATTTACACACTCAATGGTCTCATAATACAGATAAATCATGTGTCCCACGTATAAATCATATTCAACCATATTGGTTATTCAATTTATATTAAATGAATAAGTCATCACCCCATGTATTTACATAAGTCATGTATTTATTTAGATAACATGTTTTCTATATTGTAATAAATATTAATTCTAATGTTGTATGTCAAATTAAATATGTAACCCGGAGGAAAAAATGTCATTTTCCATACATAACATTCCATGTATGTGTATTTCATTTTACTTGTACACTAATAAAAATATAACAACATTTATTTAAAGTCATTCATGTAATGCACACAAATTCACATGACATTTACCTTTCTTGTTATTATATAACTCATGATTTATCAGCTAGACCAGTCTATTTCATGAATGAGTATTTCATTGTGAATACCTTTTCATGTAGAACAAAATAACACAACACACATAGTCATTAAAAATTATTTTTGATATGTTTCAAATATAATAAGGTTCATTACTCCATTTGAGAGACAATTTAATGTGGATGAGACATGTCATATGGAGACTTGTTTGTGATATGTTTCAAATATTATTAGGATCATTACTCCATTTGAGTGATAATTAAACGTGTATGATACAAGTCATATAGATATGGATAAAGTAAAATATAATGAGACTTAATTTGTATGTCCTATGTATTTATATATGGAGATGGTACATCATTATGAATATTTTCAAATCCCTTCCACAAACTATTATCTGGGACTATACTCCCTAAAATTATGTGCTGTAAGTTATACCACATAAATGTGTAGTGTCTTATTGTTGATTAGATACCTATAGATTAACAACTCTAATGTATGTTAAGGGGTGGTCTTGTAAACGTGTTATGTACTCCATCAATTGATACCTTTTGACTTTCAGTCACTCACTATTGTTCACATAAAACCCAATGGATATCATTGAAGTATATATAATTATATCATATGAATCTTATGAGGTATCAGAATATTGTGTTCATTTTGATACTACTAGGATACTGAGCCTTTGTGTTTTCCTTTTAGTTAAGTCCTACATCCCAACTATCGAAATATGGTATTTTAGTTCTTATACAACCATATTTATTAATAGTTTCAATTTTAATAAGATTCATTGAGATATAAATATATATATATATTTGGTTTTTTAACCTTCCCATTAGTTATCATGAAATTTTAGAATGTTTTTCTTCTTTGGAATAACATATATCATTCCACCATATTGGGTATGAGCTAGGAGGTCTATATAAACTACCCCTTGAATGGGTTTCATTTCCACGCATGTTTTTTATGTGGACAAGTTACTCATCATGGAGATAACCATGATGGAAATGTAACAAATGTTGTAAGAAGTATTGTGAAAACATTTGTAATGATGTTATATTGTATATATATATTTTGATTTTCTTTCCAAGAAACCAGTTGTTATTATCTTTTGTTTATATGTCCCCTATTTTTATTTTTATACTTTTTTATTGAATTGGTAATTTATGTATTAAACTCGAATTTTTTAAAATTATATTTATGAATATCTAAAAATATATATCTACTATATGATTTTGTTATCTATATGATATTTATTCTTGTAGGCTCTACCTTGTATGGTTACTAATTGTTGGTGTTACACTTGATCACCTTTATTATTAGAGGAAATATTGGGGTCAACATCTCGTTGATCCCAGTGGTGTCTCAATTGGATGGGTAATATCTATAGTGTTAAGATAATTTACTTTAGAAATTTTAATAGCTTCCATATATGTGTGACGATGCACTCATGGTGGGTATCACTACCCAAAGACATATTAAACATATAATTCGTGTATTATTCTAAATATTATTACCATCATAGGTAGATTCCAAATGGATTTGAGCCCTAAAAATGTCAAAATACATAATTTCTGTATCAATGTAATTTAATATACTTCTTGAAATATCAAAAAAATCAAAAAGAATTATAACTAATATTTGTTATAAATCATTAACCATTTAGTCATAGGCTCACAATTTGATGATATATTGTCCAAACAACTCAAATAAAAAATTATCTTCACTATATGTATATTCATTATTGTATGAAACACAGTAACACACCATTTAATTTTAATTTAAATTTATTAAAAAAATATAGATTAATTTAATTTTTTTGGGAGCATGAGTTTATCTCAAACTCTAACACATCATCTGATGGATTTTTTTGTTTGGGATAGAAGTAATTACATATATGACCCATCACATTCTTTTCAATATATCGTATAGTAAGAAATTTCCTCACATAAAATTATTAAAATTATATTATTCTTAATAAAAAATATATATTTTTTCAACCACTTATATGAATGATTTTTATAAAATTATTTCCTTATTGAATATTTAAATAATTTTCCATTTCATATAGTATCATTATAATTCACAAAAATGGTATCCTATATTCATAGGAAGTTAGATATAATGATTTTCATAATCAATAAAAATTATGAGTTCAAGACCTCCAATTTCATGGAAATAAATTTTTACACTTCATGATATAATTCAGCCATGACAAAAATATTTATTATTTATAAAAAATCTATTTATCCCATTATGGTGGTATCTTTAAAAAATTCCTCATGTTTGAAAATAATTGATTCTATCAATGAAACACATATCTATGGGAAAAAAGCATCATTGTTTTTATCATAAACTTATTCACATTATTACCAATGTCACTTTAGATCATAAATTAATGGTATGAAATAAACATCAGTGGTTTTTCATATTATTGATTACCACAAATTTGAATAGAAAACAACATAAAATAACATTTCAGGAATAAAAATGGGTGAAGGTAACAAATTATTGAAAAAATGGACATATATTATACATATTATATTTATCCCCATGTAGATTCATTATATTAGTTCAAAATTTATTGCTCAGACTCTTATATTCTTATGAGAATTTTGAATAGTTTAGATAAATCCTTTATTATGTGGTTCATGGATTTGAAATGAAATAAATTTTTCATATGTAGTCTTCTCCTTTTCAGTACACGTAACATTTTTATAACAGCCAAAAACACTATAAAATTATTTAAAATACGATAAAATTGGAAAGAACCAAAATATTTTATATATTCATTGTTCACTAACATTGTCAAATATTAAAAAATTAATCAATAAAATATTGATTTAAATTTCTACTTATTAATAAAACTAAATAATTAATAAAAACAATAATAATTTTATTTCATAACCATACATAGATTTATAACTTCATAACATTATATGTTTTCATTGGATTTTTTCCAGTTGTCATATCTCTTTCAATAGTGAATGAATATTTGTGAATCTTATGTAACACAAACCATTCCTCAATGTAAAATTTATTGAATTAAATCCCTTAAAATATATAATAAAACATATAAAACAATTATTAAATGGACTCTACGAATTAATTATTAAATTTTCATGTAATTCATGATCATATTTGAGTTCTTATTTAATCATATTTTCCGTTATCTAATAATAATTAGTTTTTTATTTGTTTTTATTTATGTCCTATGATACGTTGATATCATAATTATATTGTTTTTGATTAATACATTTCTTATGTGATAATGTTAACAACAACACCAATCACTTCGATTAATTCAATGGAACAGTATATTTCATTTTACCAGTATCATAATTTAATAAATATACAAACCTCATTCTATCATTAAGAAGACAATAATATCCGACTTTTCAATATTTTATAGTGAATATTTAATAAATTATTTCTATTAAAATATATTATTGAATTATTTGATTGGTATGTATCCATTGTTTTAAAAAAATTATAAAAAAATTTATAAAATTTGATTTACATATTGACAAGAAAAATACATTTTTAAAACCAATTTTCATAATAAAATACACTGACATATAATTATCAAACAATAAGTAATTCATAATAACACCTAGTGTAACACCCCAAGATTCCCTAGCATGTTATTTCATCAAAATAACTCAATAACTTGCACTACACGCAACACCGAGTTAAAGCGCACCATGACTAACCAAACTAGCCGTTATGAATAGAAATACCAACTTTTTAAATTTTATAAACTATATCTCTCAAAATGGACTTCATTTTTGGATTTTTTTAATATCAAAATTAGCATAGGGTAAAATTTTGGTACTTTTCGGATAACTTTAATATTTTGATGAATAGTGAAAATTACTAAATTTTAATTAAAAACAACTTTTTTAATCAAAATAATTAATAGAGATAAATTATGAATTTGAGTGTTTTTAAAGTATAATTAGAATATATTTTTACCGTTTTATCCAATGGTTTTCTTTATAATTAATTTCACATTGAAATTGGACCTAAACAATTGTCCATCTTTTGATATATATTGTTTCTTAAAAACACGCAATTTGTTGTGACAGTGGGAATTAATTATAAAATTTATTAATGCAACTTATATGTTTGGAATTTTTTAAAATAGTCATCATTTTTGAATTCGGAATATCAATTATAGCATAGGGTGAAATTTTGGAATTGTTCTGAAAAACTTCAATTTTTTATAAATAGTGAAACTACTAAGTGGTAGTTAAAAAAACTGAATTTTTTATAAAACATAATTTTACCGCTTCTGTGAATGTAATTTCGAATATCAGAGAGTCACGGTTAATATCAAGAAGTAGAATGTGGTTCAATGAGATGAAAATAATTTTTGGTGAATAGTAACTTTTTACTTTTATTTAGCACGGTTAATAGTAAATAGGGTAATTAAGGGTAGAAGTTATATTAATATTACCCTAACACATGTCCTAATTCTATTTTACATGTATATATTGACCAAAAACAACCTTAGGAATAAAATATTATCATTTAGGTGCACTTGGATTAGATTAGGACATTTATTATTATTTAATTCAAAGAAGACTTAAAAGAGTTAAAATCAAAGATTATTTACAAAATCATTTATAATATAGGGTTATAAATAAGATAAATTAGATTGTAAATATTCATTAGAAAGATATTAATATTACATACATAATTATATTTTATTTATAATTTCTAGACATTAAATAATTTAATTTATTTATGACACAATAATGATGCAGTAATTACCATAATAGTGAAAAATTAAAATAATTGATATTATAAATACCCAAATAAATATAATTTTAGACTTTTAATGAATTACACTAATTTTCTAGGATACCATGGCATATTCGTATTGATTTAATTTAATTTTTTTGAACTATTCATTTTTCTATGAGTTTCACAAAAATCAACTATTGAATAGTGTCGAAATTGACATAAAAGAGTTTTTTAAAAAAATATTATATTATTAATTGATATTAAATTCATAAAAATCTAAGGATCGTGAAAGAGACTTATATATTGATAGGTGTATCATTAATGGACCACTTGGGGGTCTCTTGGATGTATATAGTATGTTTATTAACTATATAATATAAAAATACAATGTGACATGGAAAATGTCAAACTAATTAACTAAGAGTTAAAACTAAAAGATAAGGTTAATATAGTAACCCAAACCTGCCTAAATTATAATGGTTGAATGGATTTCGACCTATCCCCACCTTATCCTTTGAATAATAAACTTTTGAGCCATTAGAAACCTAATATGAATTTATTATAAATTAATATTTTTAGCTTTTCCAAAGGTTCCCCTCACCCCTCTAAAAAAAGGGCACTCCACCTTCTCATTACATCACACCTTCAAAGCCTTTTGGTTCGGCCAAACTCTGCCACACTACTCTCTCAACTTCCCTCACTACAACCTAGAGGCATTATTTTGATCAGAAAGCCAACCTAAGGAGCCCTTTTGATCAAATCAAAAGGAAGAACCCGAAGAAGAGGTAATGTTTTCACCACCCTTTTTCAAATTCATTTCTTCTTCCACTTCTTGTTTCATTGTTATTACCATTCTAAAATAATAACTCCAGTATCTTCTATATATTTTTATGTTATTATAAATATGGTACAACCATATTCAGAATTCTATCCACCCTTTGAATAACATGTCACCATATGTGCGTACGTACGGCTTACCGTCTCCATGTCGTGGTGTAATTGTTATTCAATATATTATTATTTGGATGGGTATAATAATGATGTGTAACTCATGTAAATAATAAATATAAAATGATAATGATTCTGTATATATGATATACTATCCAATTATATATTATTTTAATATCAAAAGAATGATATTGTCACTCGTGGGTACGTACGGACTACCATCTCCACGAACACGCTGAGATTTATTCTCCATCGTATCCATTCAATTATAATTATCATTTGATGATTTAAAAATAATTTTTAAGGACTTCATATAATTCTGAATATGAATAATATACAACCAATCCATGAAAAACATGGCTTATGTAACAAAACATATAAAATAAAACGAGTTAGCTAACACCCGAAACAACGATAATACTAAGATATTATTAACAAATCAATGTTAAAAGATCATATATGATATCATATTAATGTATATGATTCTTGTAGAATTTAATAACAATTATTTCACCATTATACAGGAGGTTAACCTACCCTGACCAAGTAAAAGTACAAGGTAAGGGTTATTTCGCAATCTCTTCGTTATCCGAGGCTGTTTATACTTAATTATCTACTGGGATTTATTTATCATCCATATCCATGTTTCTTTGAAATGTATTTCAAAAAGATTTTACTATTTAAAATAATATGGGTTAAAGTCATTTATACCCTTGTTTGACTTTTTATAAGAGGTTTATTAAGAAATATTTTTGTCGTTTTCCAAACAAGGTGCTTTTAACCTTTTCGACAGAATTAAGGTAAGAATGTTTTTTTTACTTATACGGCGGGTGCAGTTATTTTACACTGTTATAAAATTGTCATATCTTCCCTTACAAAATTATAAGAATATTTTCAAAGTAAATTTTTTATTTTATAATTATGTGACTTTTAAATGATTTCAAAATGAATATTTTAATAATTTTTGAAAGGCACTCTTTATCATGATCATAATTTTAAATGTTTTAAATATTTATCTTTCTAAATATTTTTAATTAATGTCCATGTTTTCAAAATGATTTTAAGGATTTATTTATATGGACATGAATGTTTTGAAATGATATTTCTTTTCAAAAGATTCAATGTGGTATGGGACACTTTGATTCAAATATCTCTTTTAAATTACTTCCTTTATAAATGTGTGGCTTTTCAATGATTTCGAGAAAAGAGATATTTCTCTCAAATAGTTTTGATTTCATCTATGCCAACATCCCTTGATGGATTTTAAGTTTATTTGAAGTTGATTTATTATGATACAAAACTTCTATATTATATTGAAAGTTTTGAGATATGTTTGACTGTAGATGTGCTATTTTTATACCATTCATTGTTTATGGGGAAAATATTGACATTTTGTATGCTAGTTTTAATATGAATGTTTATGTTATGTTTAAACTTTTTCATATGGGAATTCATTGGACTTAATATGTAATGGGTGGAGCCCGCTATTGCTCCTCGATGCATCGGTAGGTCTCATGAGACAAACTAGTGTCTTGGCGTAAAGCCTTGGAAAAATCTTATTTGTAGTCTTGGCACGAGGCCTTGGCTATGTGGTTATGATAGTATGGAATTATGCATTACATCATTATGAAAGTAGTTATTGATATTTAATGTGATTATTCGATTAGTAGAATATCCATGTGAATAAGTAAATGGAATTATTTCATTTTACTTTTTCCATACTATGTTGATGTTCATGATTAAAAGGATTTTTTTTTGGTTATACATTGCCTTAAATTTTTTTTCTTATGTATGAAAGTTTCCACTTTATTTTTATCCTTACTAGGCATTTGAGCTCACCCCTTTTCAATGTTTTATTTTCCCCAGGATGTGAAGAAGTAATTTATGAAAGACCTGTAGGGACAGTATGTGGGGATATGAGTGTGGAATATGGAGACAATATATTGTTGTAGCTTTTCACTTATTGATGTAATGTAAAACATTATGAATATATCTAGTGTTTCCAAGGCTACTAAACCAATCGTTCTTTCGAGATTTGATCTTTCTCGTGATCATTCCAATGTTATGTAATAATGCACCGACTCTGGGTAACTGGGGTCGGGGCATTACAGTTGGTATCAGAGGGAGGTTTAGTACAAACCTTGGAAGCTATATTGAGATAAGCACTGATTAGAGAACATAGACCTAAGATGGACCTTGAGGATTAGTATAGAAGAACTTCCGAGAATTTCGGTATTGTAGGGATTTTGTGAGTTTTCCGAGCAATACATCCCTATCTGGATACGAGCAGGTAGAGGCGGCTCTGGCACATATGTACCTAGGGGTAAACCCAGAAAACACCGCATTGAGCTAGACTCAAATGGGAACTGGTGCACGAAAATGGGCCTTGCTGCACTCTTGGTTACGACACTTCCAGGGGATATGCTTAGGATAATTCTAATTTTATTTACAACCCATTATTAGGGGTTTATGAGTATATACTTCCTCAAAGGAGACATTTTTATGATTATGGATTATATCCATAAACTATTTAATTTATGTTATGTGTTTTACATGTTTGGGATTATGTATTGTTATTCATAAACTAATCTAGTGTATGCCATTGTTTAGAAATGGTGCCCAGTAGAAGGAATGATAACTCCAGCAATGCACATAATCCAAAGAGAAAGAAGGGTCATATCTTTCATGGTCTTAAGCCAGAATTTATAAGAGAAATAGTCTCCCATGTATTATCATCATATGGAGAAATAATATCATGTGTTGATAAGATAAGTAAAGAGTTTACTGAGTCCTATGGCTTTGAAGGGAAGCAAGATAAGAAAAGGATGGAAGAGAGAAAGATAGATAAAGGGAAGAGGGAAAATAAGAATTTTCCCATATGTGATAACTGTGGGAAGAAACACCCTGGAACTTGCCTGAAAGTAATGGGAGTTTGTTATAAGTGTAGAGGAAAAGGTCACGAAGTACATGACTGCAAGGGTAAGAAAATGGTTTCAAATGTACAGTGCTTCATTTGCAAGGAGTTTTGACACTACGCGAACCTATGTCCCAGACATCAGACTATGCCACAAAAGATGCTATTGGATAATAATCAAGTTATGATACTACCACAGATGACGAGGAATGATTAGAGTTCTTATGTTGATTATGTCAATTGAGTGTTGTATCAACAATGTACTTGTTATAATAATTATGGAGTATATAAGGATTGTACTGCAGTACTATTTCATTAAGGACTTAGGAGTGTGTGGAACAATGAAAAGTGACTCAATAGCAGGTTAAATTTTTGTAAAATATATGGTTGAGAGAATGATAAACCATAATATAGTTCTGATACCGAGGTTGTCATTTTGGAATAATACATGATTGATTTGGATAAATTATATTGGATATTCTTGACTACCTTGAAACTGATTAATGATTTGTTTATTCCATCATTGTTTGGGTTTAAACAATTTTTGGATTGAAGGAGTATATCTATTATTCATTAAGGAATAAGGGATCATGAATGTAATCAATAAGGTTTTATGGTAATTCTGGATGTTGCAGTGTTTTAAAAGAATACATGATGAAGGTGTTCACATGTTATTACGCGGAAAAAAGGAACTTTATTGTGTTTAACTTCCTTATAAATTTTGGACTGAAGTATTTTGGATAGTTCTAGTATGGATTATTTTGGATTGGCATAAAAGGACAACCCAGAGGTCGGGCAGCAACCAGTCGCATCCGGCAAGGCCGCGAGACTTGAACCCACAACCGAAGAGCGACAAGGGTGTATCACCTACCACTGACCCACATGATGTCCTGGATTGAATAATGTCATTTTTTCATGGTTCTTCTAGATTAATTATAAATTCATTTTTTAAACCCTATACAAATATGATAAATAGAATATTATTTTTATGTTCTATTATCTTTTAGAGTGAAAGATGAGTTTGTGGTAGAAATTAGTTAAAGGATGGAACTCTACTTGTCAAGAATATATATATATTTTTTCATCTATTATTCTATGATGAAATTAATTCTTATACTTTATTTAAGGAATCCTAAAAATAAAAATGTGTTATCCTAATACCCTATGTTTTGTTGAAACGATGGTATTTCAAATCATCATAGATTGATGAATTTAAGGGCCTCAATTTTACACTTGTTTGTGATTGATGACCTCAATCACTACCTATAAATATTTACATTTTTCCTCCAATTATATGTCTCTAATTTTCACCAATGTTCTCCTAATCGAGATCATAATTTGGTGGTGACCCAATCATTTCTCTTTTCCTCATATTAAGACTAAATTTTAGTACCCCAATTTCTGATGTGGTTTTTCCCACAAAGATATTTTTTATTTTCATCATTTTCTTTTCGAAGAACAATTTCAAATTGAGAGGATGCAATTTATTGAAGGATGTGAGAATGTAAAACCCCTTGATTTCATAGTGTGTTATTTCTTCAAAATAATTCAATAACATGCACTACACGCAACACCGAGTTAAAGCGCAGTAGGACTTACCAAACTAGCTGTTATGGATAGTAATACCTAATTTTTTAAATTTTATAAATTCTATCTCGCAAAATGGACTTCATTTTTGGATTAGTAATATCAAAATTAGCCTAGGGTGATATTTTTGTACTTTTCGGATAACTTTAATATTTTGATGAATAGTGAACATTACTAAATTTTAATTAAAAAAACTTTTTTAATAAAAATAAATAATACTGATTAATTATGAATTTGAGTGGTTCTAAAGTATAATTAGAATATATTTTTACTATTATATCCATTTTTGGTCATTATAATTAATTTCACTTGAAAATTGGACCTAAACAATTGTCAATCTTTTGATATATATTGTTTCTTAAAATCTCACTATTTGTTGTGACAGCGGGAATTAATTATAAAAATAATTAATGAAACTTATATGTTTGTAATTTTGTAAAATAGACATAATTTTTTAATTCGGATTATCAATTATAGCTTAGGGTGAATTTTTTGCATTTTTCTGAAAAACATCAATTTTTGATGAATACTGAAACTACTAAGTGGTAGTTAAAAAAACTGAATTTTTCATAAAACATAATTTTACCACTTCTGTGAATGGAATTTCGAAAATCCGAGAGACACGGTTAATATCAAGAAGTAAAATTTGGTTCAATGAGATTAAATAATTTTTTGTGAATAGTAACTTTTTACTTTTATTTACCACGCTTAAAAGTAAATAGGGTAATTAAGGGTAGAAATGATATTAATATTACCCTAACACATGTCCTAATTCTATTGGACAAGTGTATCTCGACCAAAAACAACTTTAGGAATAAAATATTATCATTTAGGTCTACTTGGATTAGATTAGGACATTTATTATTATTTAATTCAAAGAAGAGTTAAAAGAGTTAAAATCAAAGATTATTTACTAAAAAAAATTTAATATAAGGTTATAAATACCATAAATTCGATTGTAAATATTTATTAGAAAGATAATACGATTCCCTAAATAATTATAATTTATTTATAATTTTTAGACATTAAATAATTTAATTTATTTATGACACAATGATGATGCAGTAATTACCTTAATAGTGAAAAATTAAAATAATTGATATTATAAATATCCAAATAAATATAATTTGAGACTTTTAATGAATTAAACAAATTTTATTGGATACTATGACATATTATGATTGATATAATTGACTTTTTTCGAATAAATCATTCTCCTATGAGTTTCACAAAAATAAACTATTGAATAGTGTCAAAATTGACATAAAAGAGTTTTTAAAACAAATATTATATTATTAATTGATATAAAATTCCTAAAAATCTAAAGATAGACCAAGAGACTTTTATCATGAGATGTGTATCATTAATGGACCACTTGGGGGACTCTTGGATGTATATAGTAAGATTATTAACTATATAATATAAAAATACAAAGTGATATGGTAAATCTCAAACTAATTAACTAAGAGTTAAAACTAAACGATAAGGTTAATATAGTAACCCAAACCTATCTAAATTATATTGGTTGAATGGTTTTCAACCTATCCCTACCTTAAACATTGAATAATAAACATTGGATCCATTAGATACCGAATATAAATTTATTATAAATTAATATTTCTAGTTTTTTCAAAGGTGACCCTCACCCCTCTTATAAAAGGGCACTCCCCCTTCTCATTACTTCACACCTTCAAAGCCTTTTTGTTGGGCCAAACTCTGCCCAAATACTCTCTCAACCTCCCTCACTACAACCTAGAGGCCATAGTTTCATCATAATGCCAACCTATGGAGCCCTTTTGGTCAAATCAAAAAGAAGAACCCGAAGAAGATGTAATGTTTTCACCACCCGTTTTCAAATTCATTTCTTCTTCCACTTCTTCTTTCTTTTTTATTACCATTATAAAATAATAACTCTATTATATTATATATACTATGATGTTATTATAAATATGGTACAACCATATTCATTATTCTATCCTCCCTTTGATTAACATGTCACCATACGTGCGTACGTACGGCTTACCATCTCCACGTCGTGGTGTAATTGTTATTCAGTATATTATTATTTTGATGGGTATAATAATGATGTGTAACTGATGTAAATTATAAATATAACATTATAATGATTCTTTATATATGATATACTATCCAATAATATATTATTTTAACATCAAAAGAATGATATTGTTTCTCGTGGGTACGTACGGACTACCGTCTCCCCGAACGCGATGAGATTCATTCTCCATCGTATCCATTCCAGTATAATTATCATTTGATGATTTAAAAATAATGTTTAAGGACATGATAAAATTATGGATATGAAGAATATACAACCTATCCATGAAAAACATGGCTTATGTAACAATACATATAAAATAAAACACGTAAGTTAACACCCGAAACAACGATAATACTAAGATATTATTAACAAATCAAAGTTAAAAGGTCATATATGATATCATATTAATGTATATGATTCTTGTATAATTTAATAACAATTATTTCACCATTATGCAGGAGTTTAAACTACCCCGACGAAGGAAAAGTACTAGGTAAGGGTTATTTCGCAATCAATTCGTTATCCGAGGTTGTTTATATGTAATTATCTACTGAGATTTCATTATCATCCACATCCATGTTTCTTCGAAATGTATTTCAAAAAGATTTTACTATTTAAAATAATATGGTTTAAAGTCATCTATACCATTGTTTGACTTTTTATAAGAGGTTTATAAAGGAATCATTTCATCATTTTCTAAACAAGGTGCTTTTAACCTTTTCGACAGAATTAAGGTAAGAATGTTTTTTTGACATATACGGCGTGTGCGGTTATTTTACGCTGTTATAAAATCATCAAAGCTTCCCTTACAAGATTATAAGAATATTTTCAAAGAAAATGTTTTATTATATAAATATGTGACTTTTAAATGATTTCAAAATGAATATTTCAATAATTTTTGAAAGGTACTCTTTTTCAAGATCATAATTTTAAATGTTTTAAAGATTTATCTTTCTAAATATTTTTAATTAATGTCCATGTTTTCTAAATAATTTTAAGGATTTATTTATATGGACACGAAGGTTTTGAAATGATATTTCTTTTCAAAAGATTCAAAGTGGTATGGGACACTTTGATTAAAAAATCTCTTTTAAATTACATCCTTTATAAATGTGTGACTTTTCAATGATTTTGAGAAAAGATATATTTCACTCAAATAGTTTTGATTTCATCTATGTCAACATCCTTTGATGGATTTAAAGCTTATTTGATGTTGATTTATTATCATAAAAAACTTCAATATTATATTTAAGGATTTGTGATATTTTTGACTGTGGATGTGCTATTTTTATACCATTCATGGTTTATGGTGAAAATATTGACATTTCGTATGCTAGTTTTAATACGAATGTTTATGTTATGTTTAAAACTTTTCATATGGGAATGCATTGGACTTAATATGTGACGGTTGGAGCCCGCTATAGCTCCTCGATGCATCGGTAGGTCTCATGAGACAAACTAGTGTCTTGGCACAAGGCCTTGGTGAAATGTTATTCGCAGTCTTGGCACAAGGCCTTGGCTATGTGGTTATGATAGTCTCGAATTATGCATTCCATCATTAGGAAAGTGGTTATTGATATTGAATGTGATTATTCGATTAGTAGAATATCCATGTGAATATGTAAATGGCATAATTTCATTTTTCTTTTTCCATACTATGTTTAAGTTCATGTTTAAAAGTCTTTTGTTTTAGTTATACATTGCCTTAAGTATTTTTTCTTTTTTATGAAAGTTTCCACTTTATTGTTATCCTTATTGGGCATTTGAGCTCACCCCTTTTCTATGTTTTATTTCCCCCAGGATGTGAAAAAGTTATTTAAGAATGACCTGTAGGGATAATATATGGGGATATGAGTGTGGAATATGGAGATAATATATTGTTTTAGCTTTTCACTAATTGATGTAATGTAAAACTTTATGAATATATCTAGTGTTTCCAAGGCTACTAAACCAATCGGTCTTTCGAGATTTGATCTTTCTCATGATCATGACAATGTTATGTAATAATGCACCGACTCTGGGTAACTGGGGTCAGGGCATTACACCTAGCCACAATCCAATACTTTTTTTCACGGACAGAAATAAAAATTTTATAAAATCAAACAAAAAACTGAAATGTTGAAAAACACGCAAGAACACAACTCAAAAGTATGTAGATACACTCTTATTCAAAAGCAACACATTGTTATTTTTCAGAACATATACACAGATATTTCATAATTTCATAATCATGTTTATAAAATCATAAAAATATTTCTATGTATTACACATACACATGTATAAAAATAAATAACTAAATATATTAAAAAATTAAATTAAACGGAAATTTAAAAACACACACATTTTACAAACACACAAACAGGTATAAAAATATTCAAAAAAATCATTTTGTATATGAATATTCAAAAAAATAAACAATATTTTCAAACACTTTGAATGGATAATGAAAAAATTGATGTATTATAATTGATGATTGTGTAAATATTTCTAAAAATATTATCGGTGGTGGAAATGTTGGTGGACACAAAAATGTTACTAATGTGGGAAACCAATGTGAGAAATTCAGGATGAGATTCTGGAGAATATATTATCAAAATAATAACTTGGGGATTTATATTGATTGAGAATAAATAAATAATGAGAAAATGAGAAATATATTTCTAAAAACAATATATCATGACGTTTTATGAAAAAACACCTTTAAAAGTATTTGATCATTAAAAATCATGGAACAACTCTTGATTTTTGGAGAGTGAGTTTGATTATAAAATCAACACAAAATGTTAATAATTAAAAATATAAAAAAATATCATACATATATATTGAATCTGAACTGGCGAATATTCATTACATAACATAACGACCAATTCTATTATTGAATTGGTGTTGTTTCTTTGGAATCATGGATTAAATAAAACTAGTTCACATATGAACTATATAAAATCTGAAAATGTTATTCATAAATAGAAAAATTCTTAGGGATATAAGAAATATCTTATTTATGCATAACCTATATAAAAAACATAAGAAATTGTGTTATTAATTTTTTTTTGTAATGATAATAAAGGGTCATATCAATAATAAATGATCATATGTTTATAATAATAAGAGAATAATATTTAAAATCAAAAATATTTTTATCATATAACAATAAAAATAGTTAGGGATGAAATAATGGTTGTCTAAAAGATATGAATAAATACATAATAAATGAATATGATCTATGAGAGAATAATTTATTCATAGAACATATATTTGTGGCATAAACATAACATTTGAAAATAATTTTTTAGTAGTAATGCCTCAATGAAAATGCTAGAATAGTGGTATTTTAGCACCCTTAGATTCAATGAATAATTTTATTCGACTAAAATAATTTTCTTTTACATAACGCATTACACACAATAGTATATTTATCTTTCATTACAGGCAATAATGAGAATTAACAAACCAAAACATGTTATTAATATTATATATAAAATGTTAAATTTATAAGCTCTCCCTTAAAATTCATGATATGGATTGTAATAAAGATTATATAATTTTCATTATTTTTTTTTAAAATAAAAAATATTGATGAATAAACATTTAATGTTAAGAAATGTAATTGAATGTTCTCAAATTAAAATTTATTCAAAATAAATATTATTTTATTAATTTTTTATTTAGTAATAGTAATAAAATTACATAGTAACAAATTTAGATATTTTTTTTGATAAAAATAAACTAATTTTTTCAATAATCAGTAAAAAATTTCTTTAAGGTGAATTTTTACGATTTTTTAGAAGGATTAATTTGTAATTGAAACGTGAAAAACAATTATTCTTATTGAAACACTTTAACTTTTAAATAATTTAGAATGTTACTTTTTGAATTAAATTTGAATTAAAATATAAATAATATAAATTTTTAATAAATTAATACATTATTATCTATTATTATCATTATTAAATTTAATTATTATATGAATATTTATTTAATATTTTGAAAAAATTCTCAATGGAAGTTCACATTCTCCTCTCCACTAATGATTTAATATTAATTTCATTTTATAAAATCTTGTGAACATAATTTTTAATATTTTGTTTATTATTTTGATATATCATTTTTTTCAAATAATTTCGAATAATTATTTAAAAATTGGTGTAATTAAAAATATAAAAATAAATTTATAACGATTAAGGTAAAAATTGGTTTTTATGGATTATAATAAGATGATAAGTGTAACACCATACAAATAAACTTGCACAGAAATAATTTTTATGGATGTTTTTAAAAATTATACAAAATTGGATAAGTAATTATCCATTTAGTAGAATTGTTTCCTGAGGAAAACATGGCTAAATGTTTTTCATTTCAAAAAATTAAATATGTACCACTCATCTCACTTATAAAGGGAGACACATTCTCCTATCCACTTCACACATCCCAAACCAATTGGGTCATATATGTCCTTGTATAATAAATTCTTTTATTTCATACTTTTATCCTGTATTTGTTATTTTGGTCATAATTTTATATCAATAATCCTTTTACTGTATTATAAAATGTATTCTTTGATGATGTGGTGACAACTTCATTTGGGAATTTTATTTTATTTCTTCCTCCACATCCATAAAAAATAATTAATCTATGATGATATATTAACATCAGTATAACCAATATAATTTTTTTTTTCTTATGTAGGAATTACCTATAACTATCTATGTATCCCTGAAATAATATTCGAAATCATCATTCATTTCTATAGCAGACTACTACCTTGTGAACAGATGTTATTTGTTTTCCATCACAACATTTCAAAACTAGTAATATTGGTGGATTAAATTTTAAAATATGGTAATTAAGATATTATTATACATATTTAATTGTTATATCACCAATAAATTCATTCATTACGTTATATATGAATATGATAATGTCACTCATGTGTACAGTGGACTACTGCCTCACAAAGTGATTTGATTCATTAATCCTTTACATAGAAGGTAAGAACAAAATATTTAAGGTAAATATGTGATATATATGGAAAAAAATTATTATATATCGGTCATATGTTTTTTAATTTTTATTATTTTAATGAATTGATAAAATTCTAATATTGTTAATTCGTATGTATGGAATACTGTCTCAATGAAAACTTATTGCATTTTCTATTTCTATATCTTATATATTACTTTGAAAAAAATATATAATGATTATATCAAAACATATATATGTTATATTTATCTCATATTTGAAATTATATAGATGATATAACCATGATCAACTTAATTGGAAAAGAAATTAAAAATCAACACCAACATGAAAAACAAAGCACATACTGCCTGAAATGGGAAATTATCATGTAATTGTTAATAATCATGTAGTAAAATGAAATCATAAAATAAAATAAGGTTTTATTTACAAAATTATTGTCACTTAATAGTTATTATATAAACATGTATTTATTATATATGAGTTTTTAATCTTTATAATGGATATCAAGACTTATGGTATATGACTTTTGTCCAAATTTTAATACCCTGATACATATGTTATGTTGTCAACATAACTTATTTTATGAAGTGTATATATATCCTATTTTTAAATGTAATATTATTAGTATATTTATTTTTTCATGTTATATGATAATTTTAACTCTATTTTTTCTTGGTTCTTATTATTAATTTTTCCCTATGTGGTAAGTGTGTTATGTTAGAATTTAATTATTTATCATGATTTAAATTATTTTTTTCCAATGATGAAATATTATGATATATATCTCAATAAAATCAGTAAATTGTTTATCCTATTATTATTTCAGGATAGTACACATTTTTTCATTTATATTCCTCACATTATGCACTAAAATATTCTACTAATTTTTTTTAGGAAAACTCATTTTATGTTTAACTTTTTTCATAACATGTTTTTATTCCATAAAAATGATTTAATTTTTTTAAAAAAAGTATTCAATAAGTTCCATAAATTATTAATTGGATTACTGTTTAAAAATATTGTACTATTTTATCAAAATTTCTTGAATGTAATATTGATGTTTTCATCCAAATATATAAAATTAGCTTTTACCCATTAATTATAACTGAATCTCCCTTTTGAGTTGTACTACATGAAAAGAATTATTTTATGCGATGAACAATTATTTCAAATATTATTAAATTAAAATCTCTAATTATTTAGTTTAATGATATATATTTTAAAACCATTTTAGGTTTTCAAATGTAGTTTTTGAGGATGAAATTTAATTTCCTTAGGAAATACTCTATGTGATCTTTCAAAATCATTTTTAATCTTAGATAAAAACATTTTATGATAATTATTATATAATACAGATATAAAAATACAATAAAATTCATATTAATACTCTAAATTAATTTTATTATGATAGATATATATATATGAAACCAAAATATCATCCATAGGTTATACAATGATAAAATGATTATGAAAAAAACTTCCTTTAGAAAGTAATGCTATGAAAAAATTATATTGAAACACAACTCATTTCATTTGTATTTATATAATATTTCTTTATGCTATTTTGTTATAAAGAGAAATGATTTTCATAAATAGTATATGGGACCTATATCTCTCTCTAATTAATTGTGTGTGGATATTTATGTCCTCATATATACATTAATGTAATGGGAAGTAAACCTCATTTAGTAAGAGAAATTTTATAATGTTATCGTCTTGGGAGTGAACATTGATTACTTTTATGGTTTCGGTAGTGAACCCATTACGCGATGATATACATGGATGTAATCCTTGAAAATAATGGAAATTAATTTTCATTCTTATGTGTTTGACAGAAACTTTTCCTTATGATAATGTAATCATATCATGGTTCATGTTGTTTTATTTCCATAATATCAATGTCTTATGAAATTCCACTACTTATTCCATGTCAACGATCTCGTACCCGATTGGTAAGGGCTCTTGCTTTGCATCCAAGAGACCCAGGTTCAAAACTGGGTAGAGGAGAATATCCAGGTACTATAGCAGTACTGTAGCAGGTATTGTCACAGTTATTGTACCAGGAACTGTAGTAGGCACTGTTTGGTAATGCAGTAGCTAGACTATTCACAAGATTTGGGCTTTCGGGCCACCGATTTGGGCCTACGAGTTGCAGGGCCTTCGGGCCATCAAAGGACTTCGGGCCATTGGGCTTTCGGGCCATTAAAGACCATGAAGTATCCCAGTTCTCATAGAGCAGGCCCCATATGAGGATCAGAGCACTAGTAGAAGTCACCAGAAGTAGAGCTAACCAGATTGGTAGAATGAGAGGGTATGGAAACCTCCATCGGGACCAGGCACTGTGTAGGTTTCTATGAGGCAATGCTAGCCGATTAGCAATGCAGGTGGGGAGCTAAAGGCATTCAATGATGCAGAAGGTGGGGAGGGGCAGTTCTAGTGGGCTGGGCCTATAGGTCATCTATTGTGCATGGAATGCCTCAGGGCCTTCGAGTAATGTATTAAGGGTCATGTCGGGCTTTGTGCCTTGGGCCTACGGGTCATGTACGGGTCATGTACGGGTTCCCCTTTAACCCTTATAAAGGGGGATTATATATAATAAAATAAAAAGAAGGCCTTCGGGCGATTTGGGCCAATACTTATTCTATGACCCAGGATTATGATATTTAATTTTCAAGGTATTGGTTAAAAATGTTTTGATAATTTAATCATATACTTATATTCATTTTATACTTATGTATCTCCCTCATTTACCCTTAATTGGCAACAAAGGTCACCCTTTAATAGGATTTCTTTGACATGGAAATGAAAAAATGTATTATGTATGATGGATATATGAAGGTTTTGTCATATGAATAATACAATGGGATATGATGTACATCACATATGGACCGGTTTTTTATGGTCCCATGTTTTCTAAGGCTCTATACATTTACAATACTTATGCTTGTGATTTGATTATTCATCATAAAACAGAAATTGAAGGGTCCATATTCCCATTATCATATACAAATGGTTTACTGAAACCATTTTTCTAGGTGGTCAATCCAAATAATTCAAAAAAAAATTGTTTGGACATTTTAATAAGGGTTGCCTCACCGATTTCAAAAAACCATTAGCATGGATAACACTATGATAATGTTTTATTAAAAGTGTTAGTATATAATATCCTTAAATACACATTGTGGAAATGACCTATTTTTTCATTCGACTTGTTATTCATAAAATTGGGGATTTGAAAATTGTTTACATCTTCTACCAAGATTAATATTACTCTTTTATCTATGTATACAACACTGAACTATGGAATTCAGTTTTATTCCCAATCCACAATAATATCACATCTCTTTTTGTTTTAATTTAATTATTCTTTAATAACAATTTGGTATGTTTTAATACATCACCTCTTCTTTCATCAATAATTTTCTTGTTTTCATCATATATTTAAATATCTTATATTATTTTATATTCTAGATTCATTGATCCATGGTGACGTTTAATTATATTTTTTATTTAATAGCATTATAAATCAGATTATGTGTGAGGTAATTTTTTTAATTCAGTCACTCTCTACATCTGTTTAAATTGAATACAAACCAATTATTTTTATGATCATTATATATTTAATTATATTTTATTTAATGATATATACACTCTGTCAGATTATTTTAATTAATATTTAAAAATTTTTGTTATATAATATATGATAAATATTGAAAATATTATTTTTTTAATCTTGTTATTACATTTTTTATTTCAGTGTTCAATGATTGGGAAATAATATAGTGTTAGTATGAGATATTTCATAGCGAGTATGTAAGGATATTATCAACCAATATTTTACTTTTCCATTATTCCCAAACCATTAGAAACATAACACATTAAAACCTTATATACACTAGAATCATTAACAATTTATTTATATTAAGCAATTAAATATAAGTTGATATTATTGAAAATTATTTTATATTATTATTAGGCTTAAAAACCTTAATATTTTATGAAAAAATAAATATGTATCAGTTTTAAAAATATTGTTATCATGTATAATAATTGTTCACTTTTATAAAAATACATTAGAAGGGAAATTATTTTGGGTATTACACAAGTATAAATTGTTGAAGAGTGTCTTGAATTGTAAAGTCCATGAATTGGGTTATATATTGTAGTGTATAATAATATTGTCCCACTCGCCTTTTTGGATAATCCATATTTTTGAATTATTCTCCATTCTTGGTTAACCATATCACATCTTATAATATATCAAATAGTGCATGAACACAAATCTATAGAGTAATTTAAATGGAAACCTATATAAAACTTTAAGAGACCCATGTAAGTCATTATTATGAAGTGGAATAAAAAATGATAAATACAAATCGACAATAAAGTATTTTTTCCATGATGGATACATTATAAAACGCACCAAATAAAAAATATCATTTTAAATGGCTATAAAATATTTAACATATTACACATTATTCTAATATGATGTTTATCATCAAAACATACTACTAGGAAATCACTGATTAACAATACAAAATTTTTGAATTCATATAGTAAAAAATATATCTTTAATATAGGTCCAAATTCATTAGTTATAACATTGATTAATAAATACAATGATAATAATAAATTTAGAAATATTACCTGCAGTAGAAAATAATTATCAAATAGAGAATTTTATTTATAATATTTTTCCATCATATATATTATGCTTCAAATAATTTCCCAATTTATTCATTGCAATGATTATAGAATAATTTTTCTATTATCATTGATATATTTAAAAAATAATGTTCATGGATTTCATAATGGTATTATGTCTAGATAAACATTTCATATAACCCAATTCAAATTCATCCCAAATAGAATTATTTTAAAATTTTCAATCACATTGCCATTAATTTGTTAACTTTATCACAATTTTATATCATACACACATTTTTATACATATTCTCATTACATCTCACACCCTTTTTCACAGACACATTTAACTGTTTTTTTCATTTTTAATACATTCCATCAATTTTATCACCTCTATCTCACATTCACTCATCATCACAGAAACATAAAAAGTTAATTGAAAAGGGGAAAAATAAAATCAGAATTTATAAACCCAACTTTTTGTAGAATTATGTATATTAATATGTCATATATAAAATTTTATTCAAAATATTTGTTTCATATTTATAATAAATTTATATATATATATTTTGGATCCTTTTATATTATTATTCTCATATAGACTACTATGTTAGTATTAATTTCATATAAGTAAAACACTTATAGTTTCCCAAAATATATTTTTGATTTAACATCAATATTACTTCATTGATTTAGCTACTTTATTATATACATTTTTTGTAGAATAGAATTTGGTTGGATATATTAAACTGATCATATATCAAAAAAATTTCAAAACAAGTTGGTGAGATTATTTGATTATTAATATAAAACTTCTTCAAAGAGTGGAAATATACACTTCCAACATTATAATTTAATTGGATGACCAAGTTTATTATTTTAATTTTTGTATAACATATAAAACTATTTTTTTATAATAACTAATAGGTCTGATATCACAGTGGGGATAAAATGCAATTTTAAAATGGTCATGATATGAATGACATGACTACATTAGATAATGAACAAGATGATAAGTTTTGTTTTACGTTTCATCATGAAAGGAAAATATACCTACATAATAATAAATTTATACGAGAACACATAAATCACTAAATGAAAATGATGATTTTTACAGGGAAAAGTAGTGAAATAATCAACTTCGAATCCAGTATATCATAATTTTGTTAAAATGGAAATGATATAAATTTTAATTTGACTCTAACATTAGAAAACAATTTAAGAGAATTTTAATACTTTAATGGATTAAATTCAAATATTTTTTATGATTTACTTTTAGATTATTCACATGTTATCTCAAAAAATTATATTTAAATGAATTTTGTATTTGAACTTGAATTTTATAAAAACAAATCATGCTTTGTACGTAGATTGAAGCTTATTATATGAGGTAAAGGATGATGTAAATGATTATTTCAAATATGGTACATCCCAGTGGAGGAAAAATACTAATGGAACATTTACCTTTGTTATATAGAAAATAATTTAGCACATTCCATGGGTTTCTAGACAGCGAAATCATTTCTTATCATATTAAATATCAATAATAATGAGATGCTATGATACCAAGAGATTGATGAATAATAATGTGTTTGTTCATCCTAGGGATGTATTTTAATGGAAGACATTTGATTCTTGATATCATTCATTGCAATTGGTCATGCATAATGTGAGGCTGTTTGGTTCATGTGATCATTTTAATCCATTGTAGAAGATTCTTTTATCATACAACACATTGATGGTTTTGAAACACAATTATAAATTCTCTTCATGGATGTGTATAAATTAACTCTTCTCATTAAGGATTATAATCATATTTGGACCATATGATCTAGGAAATTATATATGTGTTTGCTTTAAACAATTAATAAATTTTTTTAAAAACATTGGTATGGGGTTGTCCCCACATATGCCGAATTTTAAAAAGACTTAATTCATGTATGTGTTGCACTATTGTGAATGATAAATATTTTTCATTTTTATGAAATGATGTATTAACAGATCATAAAGGTAAAATTAAAATGTCATATATTTGTTAATAATAAATGATCCTTATGAAATAAATATCATCATATTTTCATTTTTATTTTAAATCCACAATTATTTCCAATGTATGACACTAATAGGAATAATATTAAACAATTTGAAAACACCATGGTTGCTGAAAATCTCTCTTAGAATATTTATAGTAAAAATGATCTTAATAAATTAATAGATTTTCTTTTTTAAATTCAATAAGGGTAAAATGAAATATTTATTGATGGAAAATATTTCCATTGAAACCAATTACAATTGTAAGAAACAAGTATACGATATGAATTTTATTATTTGTTAACCAATTTTTAACATTATTACATTGATGTAATACACATTGGGAAAAATATAATTGAACGTTTTCTACCAATTGAAAAAAATTCTGGGGAGAGACCAAAAAATGATTTACGATAATTGGATGACTATGTGGACATTGTTATCAAACTAGAATTCAATTATGTGTGTATCCATGAAAATAATTGAAATGTCCCATATTCTTCTTACGTGATGAAATAGGCACAAAATAAAAATTTATGTATGACCTGTGCACTATTAATGTTCTTGATTTTATTCATGAAAAATATCAAATTTGGTCAATAGAATAGATTTGAGGCTAAAATATTTTAAGACTCACAATTATCACATCTTGATGCATGATTTGTGGAAAATATCAATCACTAAATTACATTTCAAAAACGTTTGGGTGTTATTTATTATGTGGTTCAATTTATATATATATTTCTGATAATGTTTTTTTCTTGACTTTTTTAAAAAAAATTGTTTAAAAAATAAAATTTGTGAATTAAAGAAAATATTTACTACATCAATTTTCATTTTCATGATGTATCACACTATCATTATTCCTACTGAAATACATCATATATGAAATGATTCATTTCATTTAGTGTATCAAACTGAATGAAATATTTAGAAATTGAATTATTACTTCAATAATAATAATCATGCGCAAGGATCAATAATGAAATGCTATTGTACAAAAAATGAACAGATTTTTATTCAACGTGTTTTTCATATTTGACTATAAGAGATAAATTAAAAAGCGAAAAATGAAGATAAGTATGATCATATTGAACCCAGTATTCCATCTGTACCGCAAAAAGGGGGAATATTCAAATCATACACATTTTTTATAGTATGACATAACTTGCACGATATAGAACATCACACTATTATGTTATACTATGATATGTTAGATGATTATATGATCTAAGTAAATTTAATATTCATATCTTATCACATGTCCTGTAATTTTGCATATCTATTAAAATATTTCAATTATTTTTAGGGGAACACAAAAATGGATTAATAGAATGAATCATTCATTATCTTGTAAACGGTGATATACATTTCAATGAAAAGAATAATTTCATGGTTTGAAATTTTCACGATCCACCTTCACCAACATGAGGGAAGGGACAATAGATTGGCAGACCCTTCCTTCTTTATGTTCAAGGATAGATAATGACCCCCAACACCTGCCTTCAATAGGCCCCGGAGTCGCGACTAGCAACAAGGGTATAGATTCACACATAAGATAGATGGCATTACCCTTTTTACTTATTAGGATCGGGAGTTAAGATAGTAAATCCCTACAACACCAAAACTAGGGGGTAAAAGTAAGGACAAAGAAAACCATTCCCATATGCATGTTACAAAAGTAAATACCACAAATTACATGGATACTACAAAGGTAAAGTACAAATGAAAAGAGACACATCAACTACAACTGTGCCAATGTCTAAGAAAGTACAACCCTCCATGATCACTGATGTCCTCCTGGAAACCTGAAAGTAGTTTTATATATGTAGGGTGAGCATACAAGTATACTCAGTAGTGAAAACCAAAGACTCTCATGGACAAGTGGGAAGGCATTATAATGCACTGTGAGAAAGAGATAACCAAAGCACCTTGTAAGGAAAACTATCCACCCAAGCCTCACCAAGGCACACTCCCCAAATAACGCAAGTAAAGTAATGTATAGTAATAGCACATCAATGGTCGGGTACCCCATGCCACTTTCACAATGGTTATTGAAGACATCCAACTCATCGAACCAATCCGAACATTCTCACTGCAGTCCCACTACAACACCCCAACCACACACACCTGGGCCACAACCTCACATCCTTCCCACAACCACATGGGCCACAACCACCATCCTGCCCACAAACACCTGGTAAAAACCCACCATGCTTAACAATTCCTGCAAACACCTGGGCCAGAACAACTTCTTCCACACCCATAGACACCTGGGCCTCATCCCGAAGACTCTTGGGAAACAAACTGCCCGCACACACCTGGGTCAACAACCACAACTATCCTGCCCAAAGAATCTTCGTCAATAATGGACATTAGGCCATCACACCCTGCCCGAAGAATCTTGGGCTATTGGGGAAATTGCGTAGAATGGAGCTAATAACCAGCCACTCATAGGAGTGTTGGGGAAAACACCCTCCCCCATCGAATGGGGGTGTTCGGCACTAAGTGCTCAACTAGGGGGGGTATGAATAAGAAACATAATAACTACAATTATATGTATAATTAATAGGAACTCATCCCAACCTAGGATTTCCAAAACCAACCTAAGCAAAAACACCCTCATTACAATTTATTCATAGAAGAAAGGCTCAACACTCACGCCCAGGTCCCAACTCATTCCCAAAAACAACTCTGCATTTAACCCATTCTTGGTTTCTTGTTCAAGTGATCCCATTTATGTAAACTCTACACTATTTGGAAACTATCAGGCATAACCACAATCTATAGAAAGAGAAAAAATCAAATATCAATTTAATCTTCCACACCTGGTTCTCTTGTAAAGTGTTAAAAAACAGATCATTGAGATCCCTCAATGTACTAGAACCAATCCAAGCCTCAAGATACAGCCCCATACACTTTCAGATTCACGACCAACAACCATTCCACAATAAAGGATCCCATAATTATCCACATCACCCCAAAAGAATCAATCAGAACAACACACCTACTACCAAAACAAAGTAGAAAAACATCCAGGTTCAAGCACAAAATTCATTAGGTTCTTCTTTCTTTTGGTTAACCAAGGTTACCACACGAGGATTGATGTTCACTGGGCCTTCATATAACCAACCCAGTTTAGGTGATTAACCAATTTCTATGTGACAGTTATTTAATCATCACAAAAGAAAATGGTTCATTAGTTAACAAGGACAGACCACCAATGACCATGATTTTTAGGGAGCATAATCCCATACAGTTCACAATATATAGCAATTATAAAAGAGTATAGAAGAAAATTCAAACACACCCCATTATTTTTTTAGAGTCTGTTTATTATATTTTTTATGGTTTGGTTTCATCCATCTCCACAGAACTATGGCGTATGAACCCCGCATAATACACAGTAAGGAGAGATGAAGGAAAATCCTTACATTGATGATCAATGATCGAAGTTCTTCTTCATGCGTCTAGAATTGGGGGTGCGCGACATGCAAGGGAGGAACGTCAGTGACTCCATGGGTGACCGGAAAGGCTTAGACATAGTTGCACCACTTGCCTCGGGAAGGGGAACTCTAAATGCACAAGGAAGAGAAGGAGACCAGCCAAGAGAAAGAAGAAGATGGAAATCCCGAGTGATATAAGTATGAGATCCCTTTGTTACATGATATATAAATTTAAACCTCTTATAAGTAAGATCATGCTTCTCCACACGGTTGGACAGTTATGCATGATGGAATTAATTTTCATGTAACAATTCTCCTCAATGTGGGGGTCATAACGGCTATGATTTAAAAAGTTTTCTTTAATAAAAAGGAAACACGTAACATGGAAAGAACTGGAAGGTACGGGGAAGGGCCTGAAATCGAGGAAAAACCACACATTTTCGTAATTAAAACTTCTTTACGTTAAAAGATGTGTTGTTGGAGCGGAAAAGGTTGAAAGTCTGAAAATGAACGAAGACTATCAGTGAGGACACGGTGCCACCATCCCAGTTCCCCCGTCACGGCGTGACCCTAACGGTGCCACCATCATGGAGTTACCCTCATGGTGCCACAGTTTGTGTGGATCCGTGTTTTCCCAATGTAATGGGCCAGGTGGGTCTAGTCCATTACATCACATACCTCTCAAACTAATCTCACCTTTGAGAATCAAAACTAGACCCAAAGAAAGAGTGTTTTCGAACAACCACCTCAATAGATACCTCTCAGATGTGAACCTCATGGAAATATTAGAATACCTCTTTTTCAAGTAACTAAGAAACATTCGAGTGTCAAAATGCCCAGTCATATGGGTTAGGGAATTTCTTCCTCCATGTCAAGATATTATCCTCTTTGGGTGGCACTGACTCGCTCGCATGTGTTGAATCACATCCACCTTAATGCATCTTGATTAGGGATTAGGTCCTCCCCTACCCATAGTCAGGACTCTTCACACACATCAACATTATAACGAAAACCACACATTCCATAGTTAACAATGTAAAGCATTCCATCACAACACGTACAAACAAAACATAACAAAACTCTATACAGCTCTGGGTACTGGGTGCGCATCTGCGTTTTCCATTACCGTGTACATTCCTCGAGCCCTCCATTTCTCCACAACACATAAAAAAAAGGAATGGTCCATCCACAGAGAACCTTTTCATCATGATCCTCAATCCTCCATGGTCTTTCCACAAAAGTCACATCATCCTCTATACCTAGCTTTCCCCATTCGAGGACGTGTGAAACGTCGTGTAGATACCGTCAGAGTTGTGACACATGGAAGACGTCATGTATTCTTAGTATCAGTGGTGGTAGCGCTAGCTGATAAGCCACTTCTCTGACCCACTACAACACTTTGAAGGGTCCTATGAAAATTGGAGAAAGATTAATCCCACTGGCGAACCTTCGTTGTCCACATTGAGGGGAGACCTTCAAGAATACGTGGTCCCCAACCTCGAACTCCAAGAGTCTCCTCCTATTATCAGCATATGACTTATGTCGATCCTGAGCCGCCTTCATCCTCTCCCATATAAGATGAACCTTCTCCGTCATTATCTGGACCACTTCTTGGATAAGAACACCTATTTACCCAACCTCGGTCTAGCACACAAGTGAGCAACATGACCATCCATACAAGGCTTCGTACGGAGCCATTCCAATTGTATAGTGATATCTATTATTGTAGGATACTCTACTAGAGGCAAGCGTCGCACCCACGATCCCACAAAATCTAGAATACATGCTTGTAGCATATCCTCCACCGTTTGGATGGTGTGCTTTGTCTGTCCATCTATCTGGGGATGGAAAGCAGTGCTAAGACATAGTTGGTTGCCAAAATCATGCTGCAATCCCCTCTAGACTCGTGATGTAAACCGTGCATCCCAATCTGAGACTATGGACCACAAAACTCCATGAAATCGGACCACCTCATCCCCGTACCTCCATAATAACGAATTCACTACACCTGACTCCTTGATATCCAGAATGTGAGCCAATTTCGTCAACCGGTCCACCACTAACCAGATAGCATAGCAACCTCCTTGGACCTTGGATAGCCCTGTGATGCAATCCATCAAGATGTCATCCCACTTCCACTCAGGGCCATCTAAAGGTTGTAATAGAAAACCTGGAACACATTTTTCAACCTTCACCTGCTAACACACTAGGAACCTGTACATGAACTATTCCACCGCCCACATTACCCCAGGCCACCAAAACTGTCTCCTCATACCCTGGTATATCTTTGAAACTCTCGGGTGAACTTCTTGGGGTGAGTTGTGGAACACACCAAGAAACCTCTCATGAATATCCTCTAAAACAAACAAATTCCCTCAAAAAAGCATCTGATTCTGACCATCATCTATCCACGCTTTCGGAGCATCTCCTCTATTAACCTGGTCACACATCACTTCACTCTCTATGTATCCCTAATGAGACTCCACCACCTGCCATTGTAGAGAATACTGCACTATCATTTGATACAGGAATCCTCTACAACCATCCATCCTCGCATCCAGGTGCAGGGTAGTCAACTCCTCCATTGACATCAAAGCATCTGCTAACTCTCAATCCACACCCTTCTACAACTTACTACTCAAGGCATTAGCCACCAAATTACCTTTTCCCAAGGTGTAGGAAATATTAAAGTTATTTTACAGAAGGAACTACATCCACCTTTGCTGTCGTATGTTCTGGTCCCACTGGGAGAAGATTTACTTCATGTTTTTTGATCCATAAAGACCATGAAGCGCTTTCCGATGAGGTAATTCCACCACAACATTAGTTCGAACATGACCACTGCATGATCCAAATCATGGGTGTAATAATTACACTCATGGGGACGTAAATTTGTAGATCCTTAAGATATCACCCCTTGTCATTGCATTAGCACACACCCGAGGCCTTGTCCTGAAGCATCACATAAGACTACATATGTCGCCCCTTCTTCTGAAAACCTCAGCACTGGTGCACTTACCAACTTCTCTTTCAGATAGCTAAAGGCTGCCTCACAGTACCCCTCCCATAAGAAATCCTGTTCCTTCTTGGTCAATGATGTCAAGGGTACTGCAACTCAAGACATGTTGTGTATGAATCTACAGAAGTAGCCTACCAGTCCAGGGAAACTATGATCATCTTCCATGTTCTTGTTTGTTTCCCAAGAAACAACTGCCTCGACCTTCGATGGGTCTACTGCTATTCCCTACTCTGACACCACGTGCCCAATGAATTTCACTTATTATGTCCAGAACATGAACTTGGATAACGTCCCATAGAGATGGTTCTAACATAGGACCTCTAAAACCATTATCAGGTGCTCAGTGTGATCCTTCTCTAATCTTTAGTATATCTGGATGTCGTCAATAAACATGACTAGTAACTAATCCAGGTATTCTTAGAAGACGGAGTTCATGAGACCCATGGATACAACTGGAGCATTAGTAACGCCAAATTCCATGACTACAAACTCAATGTGTCCATTCCTACACATCAAGAAATTCTTCGAGATGTCCCCCTACTTCACCCTCAACTGGTGATATGCTGACTACATGTCAATATTAGAGAACCAACCTGCTTCCCTCAGTTGGTCAAAGAGGTCGTCTATCCTCAGGAGGGGGTAACGATTCATAACCATTACATGGTTCAGTCACCTATAGTCTATGAACAATGTGAGACCACCATATGCGTTCTTTGCGAACCAGACTGGAGCACCCCATGGTGACACACTTGGTCGAACAAAACCCTTATTTATTAGATTTTCAATCTGAACCCGCAACTCCCGCAACTCAGAAGGTTCCTTCCGGTAGGGAGCCATAGAAATTGGATGGTCGCTAGGTTGGAAGTCTATTCCAAACTCATCATCATGCCGAGGGGGGTAGAGTCTCCACATCATTATGGAAGATGTCCATAAACTCATTGACGATCCATAGAACTTCGACAATTTTTGCATCCAACGACTCCACCGATAGATCAGGTAACAAGGAAAGGAGGGGCACCTCTTTCCTAGTGCTTTTCTAGAAACCCTGATCATCGATGTATGTTACACGTCGGTCGCCTGAATCTGAAATCACGACCCTTCCCCGGAATCAGTATATGAAGGCACATACAGAGATCAGCTAGTCAATGCCTAGGATGACATTGTATGGTTGTATCTAAAACATTATAAGATCCCTGATAGACTGATGTTGACCTATCATCATTCTATACCCTCAAAAAACATAAAACAAGTCAGTATATCCCTTTAATGGTGTGCTCAGCCCAAGGGGCACTGGATGTCCCACACCATCCAAAACTAGAGCAAGGGCCAGACTCGGTGAAACAAAGGAGTTAGAAGCTACTGTATCAATCAAGTCATAGGCAAGACTACCAAATAGGTTGATCGTACCTCGAACATCTTCTGGCTCTACAGGAACTACTGCCTCTACGGCATGCAACTGCCCATGCCTAGCTCCCCTTCCCCTCGACTGTCAGCCTCCTCCCTGATCGTTCCCTATTCGAGGTCCCAGAAGAGACTCTTGAGGTCTGTCCCCTCCTGCAATGCCTGCCCTCCGAGGAGCGGGATCTTGCTGCCCCTGCTGCTGCTGCAAAAAGGGCCTAGCGGGAAACTGATGCTACTGAGGTGAGTGTTGAAGCCACCCACCCCAGCCGTACTGCACTCTGTCCGGGCAGTGATTCTAAAGGTGACCATTACATCTATAGAAAAGTCATCTACATCATGGGCTTGATAGGAAAGGGCGAGGGCCAGTGGATCAGAACATTAACTATTGAGGCATGCTTCTTGCATGTTGAAACCCAGAGGGCCCTAACGCTGGAGGCCTGCTGATAATAGCTTTCCCCTTCAACAAGCACAACTGGATTCCCACTCACGATACACCTCCTCGAGTGTGCATCCTTTCCACCACGTCACCCATATTATGTACCTCCAAGTACGTTAGTAGGGTTAAGGGAGTAAAAACATACTGGAGAGATATTTAGAGAGCCTCTTCCAAACAACTTTCCTGAGACTCTTCATCTGGATAGAGGTCGGGAGAAAAGTGAAGAAGATCCTTGAACATCATCCCCTACTCTGTCACTCACATACGCCCCTACTCGAGCGAGAGTAGTTCCTGCCCCGTCTCATCCTTCATCATGGAAGACTGAAATTATGCCCAGAACACCTTCTCAAAGTCAGCCCACGTAACCTCAGCCTCCCACATCTCCCCAAGATAAAGCATCCACCAATGACGCGTTGCTCCACACATCTGGCTTTCAGCTAGAGTAACTGAGTACTCTTTCGGAGCCCAGATCAAGCTGAAAGGTACAAATAATCCTCTACCACTGATCATCCTCCTCCTCTTGGTCAGTCCTCTGCTAATCGACCAAGTCAACCTCCTGGGCCTTGATCACCCGCACTACTCATTTTCGTCTCCTAGGTGACATAGCTGTAAGGTAATCAAGGAATGCATATTCTTGAGTAGTGTAGAATATTGTTCATAAATTTTCATAGACATATTATTCATTTTAAATCCCCAAATACCAATGAAACAAAATAACCCAAGTCAATATGATGCATGTACCTTCCCAAGGGTTTGTACCATTCAATCAGTGTAGCCTTACTTATTCGTACTGCACGCCTAGAGTCCTTGCATCGGATCATGGGGGGCCCTAAAATCCCATGTCCTAGCCAGTCTTCCCTAGCCTATTTCACACACCAAGATCACCCCACACTGTTTCCCTAGCATCCCATGAAATCCTCACTATGCCTAACCCCAGAATTTATCCTATCACTCATTGTCTTCCTCTGATAACATTCTATAATAACCCACCTTCACCAAGTTGAGGGAAGGGACGGTAGATTTCCAGACCCTTCCTTCTTCACATTGAAGGAGAGATAATGACCCCTGAGTCCCGCCTTCAAAAGATCCAGAGTGGAGACTATCACCAAGGGTATAGAATCACACACAAGATGGAAGGCATTACCATTTTTATTTTTTAGGATTGGTAGATAATATAGTAAATCCCAACAACAACAAAACTGGTTGGTAAAAGTAAAGCTAATGAAAACCAATCCAATTTTCATTTTACAAAAGTAAATGCCACAATGTACAAGGAGACTACAAAGGTAAAGTACCAAATATAAGAAAAACAGCAACTGCAACTGTCCCAATGTCTGAGCTAGTACAGCACTGCACGATCCCAAAAGTCCTCCTGGAAACCTGAAAGTAGTTTTATATAAGTTGGGTGAGAATTCAAGTTTACTCAGTAGGGAGAACCAAAGCCTCTCGTGCAGAAGTGGGGATGCATTCTAATGCCCTGTTAGAAAAGAGTTAACCTAAGCACCTAGCAAGGAAAACTATCCACCAAAGCCTCAGCAAGGCACACTCCCCAAATAATGCAAATCAAGTAATTTATAGTAATAGAACATCAATTTTTGGGTACCCCACACTAATTTTCCACTGGTTATTTATGACATCCTACGCATCAAACCAATCCCGCCATTCCCACCGCAGTCCCACTTCCAAACCCCTCCCGCACACACCTAGGCCACCACCACACATCCCACCCACAATCACTTGGTCCACAACCACCATCCTACCCACAAACACCTCGGACACAACAACCTCATGTAACCATGCCAGCAATCACCTAGGCTAGAACAATTACTGACACGCCCGAATACACATGCGCCTCATCCCAAGGACTCTCGGGAAACTACCTCTCTGCACTCACCTGGGCCAACCACCACAACTACCATGCCCTAAGAGTCTTGGGATATAATGGACCTCAGGCCATCACAGCCTGCCCGAAGAGTCTTGGGCTATTCGGGAAATGCAGCAGAAAAAGTGCTAATAAACAGCAACTCATAGGAGTGTTGGGAAAAACACCATCCCCATGGAATGTGGGTGTTTGGCACTAAGTTCTCACCATGTGTGGGGTACACATTAGAAACATAAAACTACAATTATATGTATATGTCATAGGCACTAATCCCAACCTAGGTTTTCCAAACCCAACCTAAGAAAAAACACCCTCGTTACTATTCTTTCATAGAAGAAAGGAACACTGCTCACGACCAAGTCACAACTCATTCCCAAAACCAACTCTCCATTTATCCCAGTCGAGGTTTCATGTTCAAGTGATCCCATTTAAGTAAATTCTGCACTGCTGGGCAACTAATAGTTTTAAACACAAGCTAAAGAAATAGAAACATCCAAACAAAAATTTAAGCATTCCCATCCGGTTATCTTGTAAAGTCACAACAACAAGGGGATCAGTGAGATCCCTCAAAGTAATACAACAAAACCATGCCTCGAGATATAGCCCCACACTGCTTTAAATTCATGACCAACAACCATGCCACAACAGAGGATCCCACCCCCATCCCCATCACCCCATAAGCATCAAATAAAACAATACACCTACTACCAAAATAGAGTAGAGAAAAATCCAGGTTTAAGCACGTCATTTGTTAGGTTCCTCTTTCTATTGGTTAACTGGGGTGACCACACAGGGATTGATGTTCACTAAGAATCCTTTTAACCTACCGAGTTTTGGTGATTAAAGAATTTCCTTGTTACAATAATTTAATCATCATAGAAGACATGGGTTAATTAGTGCACAAGGAAAGACCACCAACGACCATGATTTTCTGGTAGCATAAGCCCATAAATATCACAACATATAGAAATTATAAAAGAGTACAGCAGAAAATTCAAACACAGCCCATCATTCATTACCAGTCTTTTTATTATCTTTGTTAATGTTTGGTTTCACCCATTCCCACAGAATAATAGCATACCCACCCCTCATGATACACAATATGGAGACACAAAGTAAAATCCCTACTTGGATGATCAAGGATCAATGTTCTTCTCCACGCGCCAAGAAATTGGGATGCGTGACATGTAGGGGAGGAACGCTGGTGACTCCAAGGGTGAGCATAAAGGCTCTGGCACAGGTGCACCATTTGCCTCGGGAAGGGGAACTCCTAATGCACTAGGAAGAAAAGGAGACCCGAAAAGGGAATGAAGAAGAAGGACTTGATGTGGTATATAAGTATGAGATCTTGTTTTTATGGGATATGGAAATTTGAACTGATTTAAATTCAGATCATGGTTCTCCACGCAGTTCGGCAGTTACACACAATGGAATTAATTGTCATTTAACAATTATCCTCATAGCGGTGGTCATAATGGCCATGCGTTAAACAATTTTATTTAATAAAAAGTAAACGCGAAATAGGGGTTGAACTGGAAGGTACGAGGATGGGTGTGACACCAAGGAAAGTCTACATTTTTTGGTAAGTTAAGGGTTGCCCAAATCTTCGGGGATTGTAGTTATTATTTATGGGCATTAAATGGCTTTGAAAGGGGCATTAAATCTTATTTACATTAAAAGATATGTTGAGGGTGCAGAAAAAGTTGAATGTCAGAAAATGAATGAAGAACCTTGGTGAGGACACGATGCCACCATCATGGTTCCACCATCACGGTTTCTCCCTCACAGTGCCACCGTCACGGTGTCACTCTCATGGTGCCACCATCACAGTGCCACCGTGACCGCTGTGTGACCATCATAGTGCCACCCTAACCAGTTCCACCGTCACGGTGCCACAGTTAACGGTGCAACCGTCACTATGCCACCACAACTATTATACGAACGTCATGGTGCCACCGTAACTAGTGCCCCCGTGGCCGGTGCCACCATTTCAGTGGAGCCATGTTTTGGCAAAGTAATGGACTAGGTGGGTCCGGGCCATTACAGAAATTAAGTTAGAAGTATTTCTATAATAAATTTACAAATAAATATATAAATAATTTTAATATTCATTTATATTTTAGTAATTTATTCTAATATTAGAATCTGGATCTGAGGAAATTGAATTTTTGGATTCTATTTCTAATTATGTGGTTGATGATTGAAATTAGTTTGTGATAAATGGGTAGAAATTAGTTATCATGAAAAAATAACTGAAATGAGAACACAACATATTGTGTTATGGTAACTATCACAACATATTGTATTCTAATTCATTAGAAAATTGATGTCTATTTAAAAATTTATCTTAGCTTGGAGTCATTAAAAAAATTAATGTATTATAAATCTCATGGTTGAGTAATTTTGATGAAATGGATGTGGACTGATTCATTGAATGAAATCTATAATTTATTGATGATTATGGGTTTTGAGTTATTAACATGACTCACACCCTTTTTAATGACGAACCATTTATATTTGAATCTATAGAAATAACAATTTTATATGGGAATGATCTTCCATAACCATAATTATGTTACATTGTTCACGTTGTCTAATGATATATTTTGGATGCTGATTATGATGGAATTATCATAGTCCCTACTTCCATTGGCCCCGATACATTAACAACTTATGATGACTTTAATAGTTAAATTGATAGATTTGATTGGGAACCTAATGTTCTGGATTGGAATATATATAATCATCTATATTTGTTCTTAGATATTGTTGTTCATCTCAACCAGGGTTTTCATGGTTTGAACTATTCAAATTTTAATACTTTTTATTTCATATATTTTTTACCCAAAAAGACTATCATGTGCATATTCAATATATAATTGTTGTAGTTCTTTTTAACTGAATTTTTTGACATTTAATTGGACTATATTTTTAGATATCAAAATTAAAAAACCTGAATCAATTTAGTTTCATAAAACACAAGTTGAATGGAAATGAAAATATTTAACTAATTAAAATGAAAATAATGACCAGTAATCATTTTGGATAACTACAAAAGGAAAAATAACCTAACCCAATATAAGAACGATGAAATGTAAGGGAAATAATAATTTACAAATAACATAATAAATTGACTAAAATGAACCAAATAACATGAGACAAAAAACAGACAAATGACTTAATCATTTGACTGAAATTAACAAAATGAACAAACCAAAATTCAATTAGATCAAATATAAAATATAATAAAACTAAATCATAACCATGATAAACATGCCAATTTCAACTTACTAATTTTCAATGAAATGGATTTTATGTAAATATACTATTTCCATTAAATATCAAATGATTATTTATATATCTAAATATCCTTTATTTTGTTTGAAAATTTATATTTCTTTAATTAATTTACATATTAAAATATGTTCGTATATATTACACATTAATCATAGATTTATAAATAAATTCATATCTTTTTCAAATGTAGGAAATGAAATTATTTGAAGATATACAAAAGAATTGTATGACATACAATAATTTTTTGAATGAGGTATACAGGAATATCTCCATTAGTTCCTATTGTGAGTTTTTTATTTAATATATATATATGATTAGTTTTTTATTATCTATTAACAAGGATCTCCCACTTAGGTGATAGTTATTCTCATACCATTCTAGTGGTAATTGTTTTTAATAAGCCGATACATGTGGGGATTTTACTTGAGCAGTGTTATCCACTCAGCTTACTTGATGAAACTGTGTAACATACTATTACATATCATCCATCACACATTTTGATTTCATATTTTAATTAGGGTAACCTGATATATTTTATCCTCTAATGTTTTTTCCACCATTTTAATAAGAGTCTATTAGCATATCTTTCCCTCATCCGATAATGGATTCTACTCCATATCCATATTATTCATTTATATGAAAATTGATTCATCCTTTTTTCTATTTACTTCTTTATGCCTAATAACCTAAATTATTTTTCCTTATACATTTACATTGACAAATTATGAGCATCTAGAGAGCCTATAAGAATGTGTTTTATAGTTTCATATGTTCCGTATTCTAAAAAAAATAGATGTTACACCTATAATGAATGACATTCTAGTAGAATATTACCTGAATATGATTTAATATTGGATGAGCACCAAATTTAAAGTATTTATAAAAACTGAGGGGTTCGAATGAAAATTATAATTATTTAAAATAAAAAAAACATTAATATTGGTAAAATTTATATTAAGAATACTTTAGAATAAATAAAACTAGATTCTATAGAACACCTCCACAATTTTGGGCAGAATACAATGCCAACCCATGGGAGGAAGTATGTATGACATTTTTTTATAATTTAAATATTAAAATTATTTATGGAAATAAATTTTCATAAATTTTAAATTATTTAGATTAATTAATTTATTATTGAATCTTTTTAGTGTGTTTTGAAATATTAGAGTAATTGTTTGTTTCTTTTTGTCCATTTAAGAAAATTTCAGATTTCATTTCATGAAAATGTATCAAAATAATCCATTAAAATAAAAATAACCACATCATTATACCCAATACATATCCATTTAAACCTTCATCATAGTAATTCTTCCCCTTCTACATATTTTCCATATATTCCACCCAATGGTTATTAGTAATGTACTAAGGTGGGTGACTATAATATGTTTGTTGGGGTTGATGATTAAATTAAACATTATTATTCCTATAACTCCATCCATATGTTCCAAAATAAGAAGAAAAATAGTACACATGAGAAATTTATTTGAGGAAAACCAAAACAAAAAAAATAAATTGGAAGGGTTCCATAGTATTACCAACATAGAGGCACTATATGTTATCATTCACCTGATTGTCTCTTGTACTGAATACTCCTCCATCGTCTATGGGATACATTTTATGAGGTCTATAAAACCATAGTAATGACTTCTTATAACTTATTTTGAATTTTTCCCCTTGATGGAACCCATGTTATTTATGTTTTCTTCCCACCACTTATCCTAATAGTTTCTTATAGTTGTATTGATTTGATAAATGGTAGGTTTAATTCACCTCTTTGGAAGTCACTCCATTGGGACACAAATATATCTCCATCATTTCCATTATTCCTTTAGACACTCCACATGTAGAATCAATAAAATTGTAATTAACTCATCAAGCCAAGGTAGATAAAATATCTCTTCATCAATATTTATGTCATTGGGAGATAAATTTTATTTTGAAATTGAAAATGGTTAAATTTAAAATTGTCATTCTCTCACATATATATATATATTCTTTTGTATCAAAATTTCAATTTATCAAGGATATATGTTTTTCTTTACTTTTTTACACTAATATTTCCTATTTTATATTCATGAATTTCTCCATAGAGTATCCAATAATGTTTTGGATAATATTTTCCATGAAAAATGAACATGTATATTCCAACTCCATTCTCAATCATAATTAGTAACCATGGTTATTATTTTATTCTTTTATCAATATACACCAAAAATCCAATGAGTTATTCTCTAGAATCATCCCATTAATGCATATTTGATAATGATTAGTTAATATAATTATAAGAAAATATTTTTTTCATTTTAATTACACTGAAATATTACAAAAATAAATAAATACATACTCTATCTCTCTTTCCAATAACTTGAAAAAGATTTTTTTAAGAAGTATTTAGTCAATTAATATCTGTGTATGTGTGGAATACAACCACTCCAAATTTTACTCCAAAATTATTACCATTCATTCCAATTAAAAAATACCAACCTCCTCTGAGGTGTCCAATATCAATGCTAATTTTTTTTTAAAAAATAATTCAATAATGATTTCGAAATTTTGAATGAGTAATGAAAGAATATAATAAATCTATTTATGAACTCTACCCTTTATATGATTTATCTAGGATGAATACTTCTTGAAGCACCATTCTTCAGTGATTGGTCATACGAAACTAGCCTAACTAGAATCTAAACTAACATGATAATTAAAATCATAAATTTAGTAGTCTAAACATGATCCAAAAAGAGATTAAAAATGTAACAAACACAAAAATAGAATAAATTTAATTAAATTTAATCCATACAAATGAATATTTTCTTTACCAAATCAATATAAAGTAACATATTACCAATTGAATCAAATTTTGGTTAAAAAAGTAATTCAAATTTAAATAGAATGTTATTAACTAATATAGGAGAATAAAAATAAATAAATCATATCCAAAATATACAAAAGAAAATTAATAACAATAAAATATTATGAACATAATTAAATAATATGTTATTAATAAAAATTGATTATAATTGAATCTAAATGAATTTAATTTTTTCTTACATAAAATTTTTAATTATAAATAACTAAATAAAATTATACCACATAAAACTGAATAAGAAAAATAAGGATCAAAACCGTTCTTACATTATATACTGACATGATGACGTAGCATTTGATTTAATTATAAAAAACAATAAATAATATTCTTTAATGTTTCTTTGTAACAAAAATACAACAATATTGGATAATACACCTTTTTAAGGGTCTAGGGGGAGCCCTTACATAACATGTAGACATAATGAAAAATGGAATATACATGAACCCAAAGGACCAAAGGAATAAGAACCAATACATGAAATCAATTTACAAAGACCTTAAAGTATTGAAATCTGTCATCCCTATAATTTTCATCTTAATGTCACATATCTCCCCACCTTGCGTGGAAGATCAAATGGCATTACCCTCTGAAGAGATTTAAGGTTCCTAGAACCAATTGATGTTTCGACAATTTATAATATTTTTTGTTCATCATGTTATCAATAAAATGATACTCTCAATTTTTGCAATATATATTATAATATTTCATTTTATAACAAACTCAAATCATACTAAAATCGTGTAATCAATAATTTTAAAAAATCATATTGCATCATTGTCTATATATATTTTATTTATGTTATGATCTTCATTATCAATAAAATATTTTTAATTATATTTTTATATCATCATTTTTATTGAATAGAAATTATTAAATAACTAATAATGTGCCCCAATAAACAAATTCTCAAGAAAAAATAAGAAAGTCATATGAGTGGAAAAAAGTGACACATCGGCATAGTGTATCTTTTTTCCAATTCATAAAAATTATTTTGTAATTATATTTTACATTTATATTTTATGTTTCATGCTCTAGAGGACCTTAATGATTTGTTAGTTTATAGTATTGGTCCAAATGATCACTTACATCTGTTGAAGGTAGTTGATTACCACAGTTGAGTATGATGAAAACTAGAGATGAGTATTGTATTTACTAGATATTGGACCACTTAAGGTGACAATTTTTGTAGAAATGAATTTAAAAAGATAATTCCCAAGAATCATAGGCTCATACCAAGGTCAAATAAGCCCAAAAATTGGTAATTCTAGATTTTGAAAGGGGTCAAATGGCCATTAATGAATTTTTTATATATATGGTAGTATTAGGTCCATAAAAATAAAAATATATCAATATAGTTATTAATTAATATATGATGATAATTTTTACATTATATTGTGCACAAGGCATTGGTCCTTGTTGTCTTTATGTTGATGATGTTCAGGAAGATGGAAATGGTGATGGCGATGGTGGGCATAATAGAGATGATGATGATGAGTATAAGGGTTAGTTTGAGGGAAATTTGAGGATGGGGATGAGGCATAGGATATAAAAAAAAAATATGAGAAGGAATATTATGAAGATGATTGAGAAGAAATTGATGTTTATTAGGGACAAATTGACCATATTCATTTTTTACAGATGCATATTAAATTTGATGTTTATTTATTAGTTCTGAAAAAATATATATTATTTTTTGGATGTGGGTTATCATGAGTATAATTAATTGATTTTTTTCTTGGGATTACTTTATTTATATGTTGGTTGGTGATGATTTTTTGCAGATAATTTTCCAAGGTGGAGTGATGGTGTGTCTTATGGATTCTATTTGAGTAGGTTATAATGATTGTAGCATGCTCTGTGGGTTGGACGAAGCTGTTGTAGGCATGGGAACTAATCGTGTGTATAAAAAATGTTTACATGGAACCATTAATATAAAACAATACAAGTTATATTTACATATTTGTATAGACATGTGAAAATGGGTTGAACCATTAGTATATCCCTAAATGAATTTTTATAATTCAATAAATGGTTAAATATTTCTATTAACCATATACCAATAGGTCACAAAACACCTTTTGGATATCCCTTTCCAAACTAACATGTAGCCAACTATTTAGATAACCAATCTTGTATGATATTATAAGGATTATGCAGCCTGCAACATGGGTTTGGAACCATTTTTGTAGGCATGATTTCGAGTAGTAATGTTATAATATAAATATAAGAATATGATGGTTTTTTGTTGATAGTATCCAAGGATTATATTAGTTAAACATTTCAAACAAGGAATAAAAAACATTAATGAGATCCCTTAGGTAATGTAAAAGGATATTTATAAGGATGATTCAATATATAAGAAAGTGTATTGGAATTTTAGTAGTGGATATAATGAATGGTGAAAAAGATATTACATCCATAGGTAGATATTAAATGGTGGTAAGGATCTATAAAAGAGGTAATGATAAATAATAACTATGATTAGGTCACATTGATATATATGAAATAATCTCATGGTTCAAGACAATGTATATTTCTATACATGTACTTTGACACTCCTAGTAGATATTATTTTGTGACTCACGAACTGTAATGTCCCAGATTTGTCAATGTATTATTTTAATATTAAACGTGAATTAATTTGAGTCCAGGATCTGAGATGGAGCATAGTTCCAAGGCCCGGTAATCCCGGAACAAATGTTTGAATTTAATTTAAATAATCAAATAATGTGCGCGTGCAGTTTTCCTTAAATAATGGAATAACTCTTGAACATGGGATCAGATCAGAAATATAAGGGTACTGTTGCATTCAGAACAACGATTTTACCTTATCGAATTCCTAACTTCGGCCGGAAGAAGTCGGTGGTGAAGTCTAGTGTTTGGACGTAAGAGTAATAAAATATTTAATAAAGATAATTTATTCTGCTGCAAGATTTTATTAAATCTTGTTACGTCAAATATCTCTTATCTTTTAAATAGATATTTCATAGGGGATCAGGGTTACTATCCCCATAACCATGATTTACCAGGAGGCACAAGGAAAGATATGGATGAAATTCCCAACGCGGTGGTGACGTTCTTGATGGATTTTGCCGGCGACGACGATGCGACGACTGGATCATCGCCAACGAACGCCGCAGATCCAGGTAGGATGTTTGTCTTTATTTTTCCTTCCTCATTTTTGATTTCCATAATGAATGCGGACTAATCCATGAATAGATTATCCCATGAGTCGATCGTTCTGGGGGACGGGTTCATGCGAGGATTTGAGGCTTTGATTCTTGAGATTGTTTTGGTTTTCATTCTAACGGGGGAAAACCTGGATCTTCACGAACAACGATCGAGGTTCACCCCTCTTGTTTGATTCTTGTTTTCCCTCTCAATTTCTTCATTGTGTTCTTCACGTTCATGGGTAAAATTGATACTTGCACATTTGATTGTTGGCGCAATGATCTGAAATCAAACATCCATCATCGTGACAACCTAATGGAGGTGCAACGACGATGGAGGAGGACAAATCGACATGGTTCTGAAGAATCCATTATTCAAGTGTTTTCATGCGGATTGGACGAGATGCATTTTAAAGGCTTATATGAAGTAAAAAACCAACAAAATCAGTTTTGTAGGGGTGGGACGACCCCAAATCTGGAGTTTCACGATGATCGGGTGGTTGGATCAAGATCCGGAGGGTTAGCCAAGGCGCGCGGAGGAAGACGACGGTTCTGGAAAATTCCCGACTACACGCTATGTAGTATGGGATACACGACATGTGTTCATCAACGGGATTACATAACGTGCACTCTAGGAGTACACAGATACGGGTAGGGTACACGGCCATGGACACGCCTTGTATACCCCTCCCCGGCCAGAACCAACTAGATACACGGGATACCCCGTGTACTGGAACACGAGCAGGCGACATGGACATGGGTAGAGACCGTTTACGGGCACATGGCCAGCGTAGACAGAGCGAGCCCAAGTGCTCGTACATGGCATGTACCTATTCTACATGCCATGTAGTTTCCTTTTACCCAACAAGCCACATGACACGTTCCATTTACACGGGCAGTACCCGAGGTCGAGGAACTAAGCATATACTTTTCTACACGCCGTGTAATTTGGTTTTACACAGTTAGAACGAATGACACGGGCCAATTACATGAGCAGTACCTGGGGTCAAGGAACATGGCGTGTAACCAAACTACACGCCGTGTAACCTTTTCATCATGATTTGTGCCACTTTTCTTCTGTGACATGGACTAGTTCTCTTAGGTTCCGTACCCTTGGTCTTTTCCCTGATGGTTCAGGTATCATTTCTTTTACACAAGAGTATGATCCCTTCAGTATAACTCCCTGAATAGAGTTGTTGAAATCCCCTCTAGGAGACATAGATCTGGATCCTCTATTCATTCCTGGAAACCTAGGATGAGTTCTTTGTATCGATGTGACCAACTTTAACCAGACGCCGATCCTCTGCATAGCGGATTAGCTCAGACTGAGTTGTCGGAATCACCCCATAACTATGTTGTGATCCTCATTTGATTATCATGTTCCCAAGGTACTTGTGTAGTGTATTATCCTGGAATGATTACTTCATATCCCTATCTTAAGACCTAGGAGTGTGTTCTCCCAAGGGTATGCTTAGTGGAATCTTCGAGCTAGATCCTAGTGGCGGTATCATGATGGTCGTTTGTGTATGAGTATATCTAGATATTCTTGTTATATGTTAGGTAGACATATACTGTGTATAGGTGACTATATCCTTATGTTGTGGAATTTCCTCTATTGTATTCCATTGTGTTTTTGGGGTGTCCTACTGGGTATTATTATACTCACCCCTGCATGGGCTCTTCCCTCACGTGTCGTCTCTTGTGCAGACGATCAAGCCTTTGACAACATTCTAGGAGGACAAGGACCAAATGCTACACAGTGAGATTAGACAGGCCGAGGTTTGTTCCTACAGCTAGAGACTGCAGTCCCAACACCTTTCATTATAGGTTTTACTTTTTTACAGACTTTCTTTCTGGTGGGCTTTTACTTTTTTCCCATGTTTTACTTTCTTGCACTTTACTTTCATGTCGTACTCTTTGGTTGGGTTTTAGTGCATGCATGCATCTTTTCCATTTTTAGTAGTTTTCACTTTTCATCTTTGTGTGCATGGAGATTTATGTATGTGTGTACAGTTTTATAGGGAATGCCTCCCATGTTATTAGTATGCCTACTCGGTGCTAGTCACCATCCCATGGCCTATTGGTGGCAGGCTTGGGGAGTTGCGGCTTGGGCCCCACTAGGACGGGCTGTGACAGAGTGGTATTAGAGGGGGTCAGTTCTACCTTAGGATTGAGAGTTTGTGAGTTATATTGGGGAAAAATGTTAAGTGTTTCATGTTCAGCTTTCAGGCCAGGGACCCCAGTGTTGGTGTCGGCGGCCGAGGTATCCACACACCAAGACTCTGATAACTTGATTTTCGACTCGGAACATGATAACACTAGTTTCAGGGAGAATAATTGTACATTAATCATGTAGGAATGGGTTGTGGTTTCCATGTCCTTCATGAGTCAGCTCTCCAGAAATACTCACTGACTAAGATACATCTTGTTTCTTTACAGGATTCCTCTACGACGTGCACCCACCAGGATACAGCAGCTCGATCACGAGGATGACCCCCTCAGTGATGAAGCCTCGATACAGGGACCGGATCCCCCAAATTTACCATCAGGTGGTGTGCCAGTCATCACGCCACCTGTGGAGCAGTTTTTAGTGCATGTTGTACCAGTGGAGTAGAAGCGCAGGCTGAGTGCACTCCACGAGTTCTACAGATAGAGACCCCTTAGGTTTTGGGGTGATCATGACCCTCAGGTAGCAGATGACTGACTTGAGGCAGTGGCGAGAGTCTTCTGTTTGGTCAGGACACCAGCAGACCAGATAGTGATCCCGACAGCGAGCCTTCTGTAGGGCTTCGCAGAACGATGGTGGAGTTTGGTTATCCAGACTCACGACGAGGTGGCACTCGCTTGGTCGGAGTTTGAGCGTCTCTTCAAAGAAGAGTTTCCACCTGTTACACTGAAAGAAGTATGCATAAAGGAGGTTCTTCATCTCCAGTCGGGAACCATGATGGTGGCTGACTATTCATCGAGGTATACCGACCTCTCGTGGTACTCGATGGATATGGTCAGAGATTAGTACTTCAGAGCTAAAAATTTCGAGCAGGTCTCGCACAGAGAAATCCAAGATAGCATCATCCCTATGCATATTCCTACTTATGTTGGGCTGCTTGAGCAGGCTCTGGTGGTCAAAAGCTTCTTGGCAGGCCAGAGACATCTGGAAAATGTCAGTAGTGGGCGAGCTGGAGCAGGGACCTCGGCAGTAGGGAGATGACCTCAGGGACCCAGGCATGGGACACAATTTTAGAGGAGATCCCATGATAGAGGATCATCCGTAAATGGTTCGCAGGGCAGATCCCTTCATCCTTGAGAGAGGCGATTCAACTCATGTGATGGCAGGGGACATCTCGATCAAGATTTTCAGACCCACTGTACTACTGACACGGGAGCAGTGGATGGACCACTAAGGCAGAGGCAACCTGTGGAGCAGGAATATCCGCAGGGCAGCAGACGCGGTAGGGGAGCTGGGAGAACAGCCAAAGGTGGTTTGAATTTTGTTCTTTTACTTCCACCACCCCTAGGAGGTCCAACCCAGGCTCGGGGAGCTGGGGAACAGAGGCAGGGACAGCTGCAGGTGGCAGAGGCTTATGACCCAGGTACTCCTGGAATGATTAGAGGTATTATCTATGTCTTTTCTACCTTTGCTGCCGTATTGATAGACTCAGGTGCTAGTCATTCCTTTCTGGATGCTTATCTTGTTCAAGACCTTGAGATTCCAGTTGATCTATTGGCTCGTCCCTTAGGCTTAGAAACACCGAATGGAGAAGATTCAGAGATCTCACACCTCTGTAGACAGCGTGACCTGACCCTTGGAAGCGGGAGTTTCGTTTGGAACCTCTTGGTGGTAGCATCGAGGCCTTATGATGTCATTCTTGGTGTGGATTGGCTATCCACAGTTCTTGCCCAGATCGACTATTTTAGGTGAAGGAAGGAGTGTGTCCGTAGTGATGGAACGAGGTTCTCTTTTTTCGGTGAAAGGGAGACCCAGGCAGCGCAAGATGGTCTCTTGCATAGGAGGGCACAACCGATTTCACATTAGTTGGATAGCCTAGTCCTTGGCGTAGTAGATGTTACGAGTTTCCAATTTCTAGCAGTAGTGGCTGAGTACGAGGACATATTTCCAGAGGATGTCCCCGGGCTACCTCCCCATCGGGAAATAAGTTTGGGCATTGAGTTGCAACCCGGGATGACACCGATATTAGCGTCAGCATATCGGATGGCTCCTGCAGAGCTTCGTGAGCTGAGGGTGCAGTTGGACGACTTGCAGAAGAAGGGCTTTGTGAGACCCAGTGTTTCACTATGGGCATCCCCAGTGTTGTATTCCAAGAAGGAAGATGAGATCTTGAGGCTATGTGTGGATTACCGGTGGTTGAATCAGGTGACCGTAAAGAAGCGGTATCCACTACCGAGGATAAATGACCTCTTCGACCAGTTGAGAGGGGTACAATGGTTCTCAAAGTTTGATCTACGATCAGACTATCACCAGTTGCGAGTACAGGATAAGGATATACCGAATCCGGCTTTCTGATGTCACTACGGTAACTATGAGTATGTGGTGATGCCCTTCGGCGTGACGAACTCCCTAGCAGTGTTCATGGGACTCATGAACCGGATAATTCAGCCCTACCTAGACCAGTTTTTAGTGGTATTCATCGATTATATCCTTGTGTACTCTGTATCTAAGGAGGTGCATGCGGGACACCTAAAGATGGTTCTGGACACACTGTGACAGCACTAGTTGTATGGGATACTCTCAAAGTGTCATTTCTAGTTACAAGAGATCCACATTCTGGGACACATTATCTCATCAAATGGTGTAGCAGTGGACCCATCCAAGGTGGAGGCAGTGCTAGCATGGGAACCACCCCGGAGTGTGATTGAGGTGCAATGTTTCCTTGGGTTGGCAGGGTACTATCGGAGATTCATCCTTTATTTCTCCAGGATTGCAGCTCCCATGACAGCTTTGACCTGAAAGGGGTAGCCTTTTCTGTGGACCGAGAGATACCAGCATGATTTCCAGCAATTGAGATAGAGTTTGACGAGTGCCCTGATCTTGAGATTACCATAGGAGGGTGTCGAGTACGTAGTGTTCTGAGATGCATCAGGAACTGGGCTTGGTTGTGTCCTGATGCAGAGTAAAGCAGTGATTGCCTATGGCTCACGTCATTTGAGGCCACACGAGCTTAACTATGCGACCCATGATCTTGAGTTAGTAGCGGTAGTCTTCGCATTGACGATTTGGTGGAAATACCTGATGGGTGTGCAGTTTACCATATACTCTAACCATAGGAGTATCAGATATATCTTTTATTAGAAGGATCTGAATTTGAGATAGAGATGATTGATTGAGTTCCTCCAGGATTACGACTTTGAGATCGTTTATACTCTTGGGAAGGGGAATGTGGTGGCAGATTCTATCAGTAAGAAATCTAGTTCGCATTTTTTGGATGAGGAGACGAGGCAGTTGTCCTCTTTACAGTTATCCTTCATGGATGGAGATGAGGGAGCTTACCTTTAGTCGATGGTTCTTACCCCTCTTCTCTTATAACGAGTCAGGGATGCATATCGCGTGGATGCGAGATGTGAGACTCTACGTGATCAGATATCCATGGGTGATGCTGCTGATGGTTATTCAGAATGAGGGGAGCACGTTGTTCTTTTCAGAGGGTGCCCGGTAGTACCAGTGACATTACGGGAGAAGGTTATGGGTGAGGTCCATACATCCCCTTTGGCGGTACATCCAGGTATAGAAAAGATGTATCAGGACCTCCGACATCAGAATCTAGTGGCCAGGAATGAATAAGGGTGTGGCAGAGTTTGTCTCTCGGTTCATTACTCGTCAGGAAGTAATGGCTGAGAACTAGGTGGCAGCAAGATTGACTAAACCCCTTGTGGTTCCATAGTGGAAGTGGAATGGTATATCTATGGACTTCATGACAAGTTTACCACGTACATCCAGGGGACACGATACCATCAGGGTGATCGCCGATCGAATCACCAAGTCGGCCCACTTCCTAGCCATACAAGAGCAGAGATTAGTAGAGAGCTTGGGATGCCTCTATGTGTAGTAGATAGTTCATTATAATGGAGTGCTATCCACGATTGTCTCGGATCATGATGCCCATTTCACATCCGGATTGTGGAAGGGATTGCAGGAAGATTTTGGGTCTCAGTTATGCTTGAACACAAAATTCTATCCCCAAACTGATTGTCAGAAAGAGCAGACCATTCAGGTCCTAGAATATATGCTTCGATCGTGCATACTTGACTTCGGTCATAGCTGGGAGGATCACCTACCACTGGTGGAATTTGTTTATGACAACAGTTTTCATTCCACTATTGGTATGGCTCCATTAGAGGCTCTGTACGGGCGACCTTGCAGGTCACCACTTTGCTTGAATGACCCGGGAGAGTCAGCACTCATGGGCACATATATGGTGAGAGCTACTACAGAGAAAGTGAAGGTCATCTAGGAGTGTATGAAGACTGACTAGAGTCAGAAGAAGTCATATAATGATAGGAGGAGGTGGGCCTTGGTGTTCGAGGAGGGAGACTATGTGTTCCTTCGGGTATCACCATGATGGGGATTGCATAGATTTAGTCGGAAGGCAAGCTATCTATGAGGTTCGTTAGCCCTTTTCAGATTCTGAGTTTAGTTGGAGAGGTGGTGTATCTCTTGGAAATACCTCCTAATATGGATTGGATACACAACACCTTCCATGTGTCGCAGCTACGGAGATACGTGCATGATCCATCGCAAGTTATCGACTGGGGCGAGTTGGACATCGATGATGGATCGACCATTACTGAGTACCCAGTGGAGATCGAGGATCGGCAGGAGAAGATCCTTCATGGGTGATCTATTCCATTGGTGTGTGTCCGGTGGAAAAACCAGAATCTCCAGGAGAGTACGTGGGAGTGAGTCTTAGATTCGTGTGCAGTACCCACATCTTTTTGAGTAGCCTCTTTTTTGGTATTTCGAGGACGTAAAATCCCTAAGGTAGGTGTGATGAAATGTCACAGATTTTTCCCGGTATTATTTTAATATTATATGGGAATTAATTCGAGACCAGGCTCCGAGACGGTGTGGAGTGCCGAGGCCCGGAAATCCCAGAACAAATGTTTGAATTTAATTTAATATATCAAATAAAACGAGCATGCAGTTTTCCTAAAAAAATGGAATAACTCCTGAATGGGTGCTCAGATCAGAAATATGAGGGCACCATTGCATTTAGAACAGCGAATTTACCTTAGGCAAGGCCTAACATCGGCTGGCGCAAGTCGGTGGTGATGTCTAGTTTTTGGACGTAAGAGTAATAAAATATTTAATAATGATATTTTATTCTGCAGTGAGATTTTATTAAATCTTATTATGTCAAATATCAATTATCTTTTAAATAGATATTTCGCAGGGGATCAGGGTTATAATCCACATAACCCTGATTTCACTTGAGGATCTGCGAATGTTTTAGAGAAAAATCCAAACGCGGTGGTGACGTTTATGATGGATTTCACCTGCGATGATGACGCGGCGACCAGATCATCACTAATGAACACCGCTGATCCAGGAAGGATGTTTGTCTTGATTTTCCCTTCCCTGTTTTTGATTTCCACAATGAACGTGGACTAATCCACGAATTGATTAGCCCGCGGCTCGATCATTATTGTCATACGGGTTCATGCGGGGATTTGAGGCTTTGATTATTGAGATTGTTTTGGTTTTCAATCTAACAGTGTAAAACCTAGATCGTCACGATCAACAATCAAGGTTCACCCCTCTTGTTTGATTATTTTTTCCCCCTCGCATTTTTCATTGTGTTCTGCACGTTCACGGGGGAAATCGATTATTGTGTGTTCGTTTGTTGGCGCAATGATCTGAAATAGAAGATCCAAAATCGAGACAACCTAATGGAGGTGCGATGGCGATGGAGGATGACAAATCGACGTGTTTCAGATGTTTCTTTTATTTGAGCGTTTTCGTGCAGATTGGTCGGGAGGCGTTTTCAATTCCGATTGGAAGCTAGAAACTGACGGAATCGGTTCTGTAGGGGCGGGACGACCCCAAATCCAGAGTTTCACGATGATCGGGCGGTTGGATCAAGATTTGGAGTGTTATCCGAGGCGCGCGGAAGAAGATGACGGTTCTGGAAAATTCCTGACTACACGCCATTTAGTATGGGATACACAACATGTGTTCGTAGGTGGGATTACATAACGTGTACTCTGGGAGTACATGGACACGGGCAGGGTACACGACCATGGACATGCCGTGTATACCCCTCCCCGGCCAGACCCAGCCAGATAGATGGGATACCCCTTTTATGGGAACATGGGTAGGTGGCACAGACATGGGCATATACCATGTACGGGCACATGGCCAGCATACACTGAGTGAGCCCAGGTGCTCGGACATGGCGTGTACCTATTCTACATGTTGTGTAGTTGATTTCTACCCAACAAGCCAAATGACACGGGACGTTTACACGGGCAGTACCCGGGGTCGGGGAACAAGACATGTACCTTTTCTACACACCATGTAGTTTGGTTTTACACGTTCTGAACGAATGACATTAGCCGATTACACGGGCAGTACCTGGGGTCAAGGAACACGGTGTGTAATGATACTATATGTAGTGTAACCTTTTCTTCATGACTTGATCCACTTTTCTTCTAAGACTTGGACTAGTTCTCTTAGGGTTCGTACCCTTGGTCTTTTCCCTGATGGTTCTGGTATCATTTCCTTTACAGAGGCGTATGATCCCATCAGCAGAACTCCCTGAATAGAGTTGTTGGAATCCCCTCTGTGAGACTTGGAGTCGAATCCTCTATTCATTCCTAGAACCCTAGGTAGATTTCTTGTTATTGATGGGACCAACATTACCTGGGTGTCGATCCTCTGCATAGCGGATTAGCTCAGACTGGGTTGTCGCAATCACCGCATGACTTCGCTGTGGTCTTCATCTTAGTATCATGTTCCCAAGATACTTGTGGAGTGTCTTCTCCCAGAACGAGTACTTCATATCTATCTATTTAGACCTAGAAGTGTGTTCTCCTGATGGTATGCTTAGTGGAATCTTCGAGCAGGATCCTAGTGGTGGTATCTCAATGATCATTTATGTATAAGTTTATCTGGATATTCTTGTTATATGTTCGGTAGACATATACTATGTAGATCTGACTGTACCTTTCTGTTGTGGAATTTTCTCTGTTGTATTCCTTTTTGTTTTTGGGGTGTCCTACTGGGTATTGTTATACTCACCCCTGAACGGGCTCTGCCCGCACGTGTCGTGTCTTCTACAGACAAGCGAGCCTTTGATAGGATTCTAGGAAGACTAGGACCAGATGGAACACAGTGAGATCAGACAGGCTGAGGTGTGTTCCTACGGCTACAGACTACAGTCCCAACACCTTTATTTACAGGTTGGACTTTATTACATACTTTCTTTCTGGTGGGCTTGTACTTTTGGCCCGAGTTTTACTTTCTTGAACTTTACTTTCCTGTCGTACTTTGTGGTTGGGTTTTAGTGTATTCATGCATCTTTTCTGTTTTAGGTAGTTTTCAATTTTTAGCTTTGTGATATTTGAGATGTGTGTGCATGTGTACAGGTTTATAGGCAATGCCTCCCATTTTAGTAGTATGCCTACTCGATGCTAGTCACCAGCACCTGGCCTATTGGAGGCGGGCTTGGGGTGTTGCGGCTCGGGCCCCACTGGGATGGGTCATGACACAAACATTTTAAGAACCATCAAAATAGATTTAAATAGAATATCACATTGAATAACCTAGTGTAAACCAACGGTGTAATGGATTAAAAAATGTGACATTATTAAGACATCCAATATCTGAATTTTTGTGATTATATGATTCTAGTGTATGATTATTGTTGACACAATGATTCCATTTAGTTTTTTAATCGATGTAACCCATCAGTACATTGTTAATGTTGAGTGTGTTAGAATATGTAATGATTTTCCTACAAAGAATCCAAATGTCATGGGATATTGAATTAAACATATCATTACCAAGTTAATGAAAAAATTTTATGCAATGAATCATTATGAAATTCTAATATAGAATAGGAGGAAACAATGCTAAATTGATTCTTTTATAAGGAAAAATACAACATCCTTTAGTTGAACTATTGATTATCTTGTCTAATATAAAGGGATTATTAACACATAATGTATATTGTTCATTATATAGTGTTCAGAACTTGAAAGAACCATTTTTTAAATCTATCAATTAAAAGATAACAGTGGATAAATTAGATACTCTCATCATGAATAAATTTTAACCTTATTAAAATGACAACATTGAAGGAGACGAGTTCAATTTTTTTTTTCAATAATTAAAATCCTCTCATACCTCATATATAAATGTAGAATAATTTACTTTTCCTAATGTAAAAGGATAATGAACCCCCTAGAATCTATCAAGAAAATTTTACATGACATGCGAGGTGCACTTCTATTATTGCAATCTAACATGATTAAATGGAATATTGATTAATATATATCTTAATTCGATTTATATGAAGGGTGTTATTTATAATATACATTAGTATATATGAATTTATTTTTTCCTGTACTATCATGGAAGTAATGGAGGTAATATTTCGGTTTCATTCTCATGGTTTTCATAAGAAATGAAAAATTAATACAAATAAAAACCAATAAACAATAATGAGAAGATAATGTTATTTTATTTATGATCAACTTGTTGGTTAAAAATTGATGTTATTTTATTAAGTAGACTATTAAATTTTGTATTTGTGGAAGGTAGGGTTTTTAGAAAATATAATTTAGAATATTTGGAAATAAATTTTCTATGGATGAAAATATAGATAATGCTCTTTATAATGAACCACCTTGATTCTTATGATTCAAAGTAAAAGAGTAAAAGAATTTCTCTACCCAATTCCAAAACCTAATGGTTAATGATGACAATCACAGTTAGAAACCTACTTACCCAAGAGAAAATGGAAATCTCATGATATCAATATTTCAGATTAGGGGTTTGATAATCTCTTTGTTAATAGTACACATACCATTCACTCGGGAACTAGTAAATACATATTTGACTTGGTATCTATCAATTCCATAATATTGGTGTAATTTGTTATGGGTATGAATATTTAATCCAAATGATTATATATATAATTAATAATGAAAATCCATCTTGGTATGATGATCCTATCTGATGTCTATGATTCCTTTTTAGATGATTTTTATGAGAATTTACTTTTGGGAAATCTTTTATATCTTCATTTAGTTGAGTATTAGGTTTTCTAAAGAATGGAACTTATTTTTACACATAAATAACAAATCAGCTGATGATGAACGGAATTCAAATTAGATATTCCAAACAAACATATACTCATGTAGATGTGAAATAATGAATATAAAGTGTTATTAGAAATGAAATTAATTTAAAGGGTTTTTATAATTCTATTCATGATTGTAATTTTATATAGATGTTTTCGAAAAAACTCAATATAAATGATATTTCCATTTTGATAGGTTTTTATGTCATTACTGTAGATCATCCTTTAATTCCTTCAAAACTATAATTTTCATTCTCAATGGATCTAAAACATATTTCAACCCCAATTTCTATTACATCATATAGAAGGACCCGCATTGAGTTACTAGATTAGAAGAAGAAACACCATGAGAAAAATGAAAAGGGAAACTTTTTTCCTATAATTTCATCTGGGGGTGTATCTATTTTTTAAAATATATATGGATATATGTTACTCTATTGATTATTGGCAGATAAAAAATAACATGTATCATTTTACCTATATTGATGACCAATTACATAAACTGTGTAGAAAAAAAATACTTTTCCAAGATTGACCTTTTTTTATATCATAAATTGATTGTAACTAAGATGGAAATAATCAATGAAAAATTCTATATATTGTAATGACACTATGAACATATCATGATTTAACTCTGTATAACTTATGGACTCACAATCATTACTGATTTAATGAAAATTTTATTGAGATATTATCTTGATCAGTTTTTTATTTAATTATTATAGTTGATATTCTAATCTAATCATTGTGAAATGAAGAATTGTAATATCACATAATAAATTTACTAATGACCCAAATGTGTGATGATCTATTTGAAAAAAGAAAAAAGTGTCATTTTTTTTCTACAAATAGATTCTCTTCAAATTCATTAACTATTAATATTGGTAATATTGGTAGACCCCTAAATGGAAAACATTATTGAATTTAGTCCTAGACCATCCTTGGTAACTAATATCCATAGAATTTTTAATATTTGTGGTTTATATCAATGGTTTTTAAATATTTTATTTTCAATTATTAATCCACTATCTATGTTAACTCAAAAGGGATAAATGTTCCTCGTGAAATATGTGGGTTGGGTATTTCAATAAAATGATGATAGGATCTATCTTCACATCTATGATTACATTTACCCATAGTAGATAATGATTTGTAATCTATTATGATGAAACCAAAGAGGAATTGTTATTTTTTCATATTCATAATGAAATTATTGTGTCATATTCCTTGTGGAAATTAAATAATCTAGAAAAAAGTACCCAAATTATGATTTGATGTTAGCTTTGTTAAATTTTTGAATAATAATTCAGAGGAAATGATTTTATAGAGATTTTTTTATATAAATAATGATGATTTAAAAAAAATATCCACAATGAATGATTTGAAAATGAATATCAAAAGATGTACAGATATGATTAAATATTAAGAGCACTAAATATATTACGACCATATGGAGGATAACAAGGATGATGATTCCATATGTCAAATAGATCCAGATACAATATCCACATTGAGGATAAAAAAATAACAAATATTTCTAGAAATTGAATGGATGGTACAAGAAATATTTATTTAAGGGGATAAATATTATATTTATCAATTAATCATTTGTACATATATCTTACTGAGGATTAATGAGTTTCACAAGGAATATATAGATATAAAAAATATGGTTAGAAATGTTCCGAGTATACCCTCGATCTTGATGAAATGGTAATTTCCAATGACATGCATTGTTTAATTCTATAACAGAATTTATGAAGGAGATATTAAAGGAATCTCATAGTTATTCATTCTCTACTCATCTTGTGAGTACAAAGTTGAATAGTGATTTGAAATAATATTTTTGTTGGGTTGAAATAAAGTGATATGTTTTAGTTTTTATATATCAGTGATTTCTATGACATCATGTTAATGATAATAGAAAAAAGTATATGTGGATTTTAGATCCATTACACATACAGTAATATAAAGGGAAAAGTTAAAAATTTATTTTTCATCGGACCCCCAAAATATCTAATGATAATATTTCTATATGTATCCCAAAAACTTTCACAAAATATTTACACACATTATTTCTATCCAGAATGATTTATATATAGACCCACATTCATCGACATAGAATAAGAAAATTTTAAGACAGATTTGTTTACTAGATTATCATAAATCATCTCAGGATCAAAAGTCTAGCATTACGATCTTGTTATGTCTTCCCAAGCTATTGATATGTAGTTACGTTTTATCACACTCTATCATCCATAAAGAGAAGGTCAGTCTAAGAGAAAAATATACACCCTAGAGGTTATTTTTGAGATCATGTTCTAATGATCTCAAATTACAATTTTATTCACACCATCCTCTAATAATGATTACACACAATAATATATATCACTCGAGCATTCATATTTTCCTATATAAATCTGTATATGGAATAATTTTTTGGGATACAATGTTGTAAAGACCCCTAAAATTCAAGGGAAATTTTTTCCTAATTTTCGTTGGAATTTTCCAAGAACGCGGCTTCAGACGGCACCTGATTCCGAGGCCCGGTGTGCCCGGAATCAATTTCCGAAGTTTAGCTCGGGTACGTTCAGTGAACGAATGAGCGGGAATTTCTAACTTTTGAACTGGTGCCCGGAATCAAATTCCTAGGGCACCGATGAACTCGCAGCGCCGATATTCGCTTAAGGAGACCTTTTCCGAGGTCACCTTTATTGCGGGTTGAGAGTTAGTTTTTGGAAATTTAGAATAAGTTAAATAAAATTGTGGAATACAAATTTTATTTTACCTTGTTGGTTAACTTCTCCCAAAGGGAGTTATAGGTGGGACCCAAATCCACATAACCTCCCTTGGGATGATTAAGTGTGGTGGGGCACACACGAAGCATAACTCTTCACCTTCTCTTTTTAAACTCCCAATAACCCCTCTTTAATTAACTTGACAAGTTGGGTTATTAAATGGGTTGAGTTGTTTAATTTCAAACCTTTGAATTTTAAAATGGTTTGGTTATGTAAAAAATATAATACTTTAGCTTATTTTATTTTGGTTATATTCTCTAGCCATCTTGAGGGGTTTGATGAATTCTCTCCTTCTTCTTCAAACTTTGGAGAAAAACGCGAAGAACCTTCGGACATCGACGAAGAACGCCACGTTCTCGGGAATCGTCTTCCGCGACGCCATACCCGCGATACCAACGACGTCTTCTTCCGTGTCATCTCTTCCGCGATGATTTCCCGTGAGGAAATCATCGTCAATGAACATCGAATCCTCGCTTCATGACATCGACATCCTTTTCCGCGACGCCGACCACCGCGACGCTTGTCTTCCGCAGGTCGTTTACGATCATCGTTCTTGAAACCGAGGTAGGGGTTTGTTGTTGATTATTTATTTATTCGTGTTCTTGGTTCTAGCATGAAAATCTTGAGGATAAATGTTTAAATGTTATCGTCTAACGAGAGGGGGGCCAGACCGCAAAAACACGGCCGAATACCCCCTCCTTTGTTCTTGAATATTATTTTTCTTGTGGATGAACGAGATGGCGTGGTGTCGTCGCACCACGCGGGAATCATTCGACAATTATTGCGCGGTGCCGTCGCGCTGCGCCGTGGAATGATTCATCATGAACGTGACCCTGTCGCGCCGCGTCGAAGGAAAATGAAGGCGCCGCGGCAGGAGCGGGGCCACAGCGGAAGGGCACGGTGCCATCGCACCGTGCTAGACGACGAAGGTCGCGGCCGGTTCTGGGCCGCGGCGGGACGTGATGACCAGCGGCTAGCCGGGCCGCCGGTGCCGGAAAATGGAAGAGGACCGGCCCATGCCGGTCCTGTTGAGAAGAAGCCGGTCGGCCAGGTCGGGCCTGCCGGGGCGTTGAAAAACCAGGGGAATTAAATTCCCCCAGGCGGTTAAATTGGCCCCCTATAATGGGGGGGGGGGCGGTTTCACAAAGGGGGGGGCAGCGCCCCCCCGTTTTTTTCTCAAAAGCAGGCCCCCACGTGGGGGTCCGTTTGACCCAAGGCGCGGCATCCAGCCACTCCTCCAGCTGAAGAATAGAGAGGGATTTTCCCCCCACGCGTGGCACCCAAGCGGCGCCCAGGCCGCGCCGCCATCGGCCGGGCCGCGCCGCCGCACCGCCGGCCGGGCCGGGTCAGCCCGGACCCGGACCCCCCGTTTTCGAATCGACTTCGGTCTTTTGCCCATAACATGAGCTATAGACCTCTGAATAAAGAACCTTCAGCAGAGATGCGATCCTTGGATCGAGACGGTCGATTTGGTATATCGCACTCAATGTTTCGGAATACTTTGAGTCCGGCCGGGTTGGTTCGTACACGAAACCAATCGGGCCCTCGGAGCGGAAACACACATATCTTGAGCTACAGACGTCCGATTGACGTGCCGTCAGTTTTATTGTGTTCCTCTTAGTGAGACGGATATTTTGGAATACTCCGACCGAGTTTTGGACACAGGTGGAGTACGGTCGTGTTGGTTTTTCCTTAAAAACCAACCGGGCCCCTGGAACGAAAAAGCCAATAACTCTTAGACCGGGCGTCCGATCGACGCGCCATCTGTTTCGTTGAGTTCCTGTTGACGATACGGAACTCTTGGATACATCAACTCTGGGCTATGTGACAGTTGATGTATCAGCCTCTCGGCTCATGGAGCGGACCCTCCCGAACGAGCTTGCTGTGTGTGGGAACCCTAGTGGTGGCTGCGACTGTGACTGCTACTACTACTGCTACTACTACTGTGACTGTGATGACGACAGTACAGAGATCCTTGGTGGATTCAACGATGACTACAACACTCAGCGATCCTACGTGGATCAGTGCTACAGGTCCTATGTGGGCCCGATCCTATGTGGGTCCAATCCTGTGTGGGTCATTGTGCTCAGTGTTCCTGTGTGAACCAACACCTACAGGTCCTGTGTGGGCCCGATCCTGTGTGGGTCATTGCGGGGGATAGTTACCTATCGATCCTTCGTGGGTCCGACGACTTAGATGGATCAGAGATCATCTTTATCGTCTTTCGATGAAGTATACCTATGTGAGATGAATCCTGTTGCTTTCCTGTGTGGATTGTGTTGTGCTATACTGTGTGGATTACGTTTTTCTTTCCCGTGTGGAATACGTTTACTTTCCTGTGTGGACTGAGTTGTACTTGGGCTCGGAGGTTGGAGTGTATTGGAATTGATGACTTATGTATATGTATGGACATATATCTAAGCAGTGTCGGTTGTTACTTCGTGATTTTATCTTCCTTTGTGGTTTATCCTTTGTGGATTTTGGGAGACCTTCAGTGGTCTCGGGGGTCCCTACTGAGTATCTTATACTCACCTCTGCACGGGCTATGCATGAACTACGTTGTGCTGGTTGCAGACGACGGACAACGTTGATCGTGGCTGAGGCTTACAGAGCAGAACGGTACCTGGAGGTGGACCACTGGGCGGGACGTGCCCGGAGCGGACGGCGGGACCCGAGAAGCAGTGGAGCTATCTGTACCCACCCTTCAGGTGGGATTTGCAGTGGACAGCTCGGTGTAGCGGTGTTTACTTTACAGTTGTTGTTTTCCCTTTCGAGTTGTACTTTAATTTCAGTTTGGGTTTGTATACTGGCCCATTTACTTTTCCGCACTTTCAGTTGTACTCTGTTTTTACTTAGTGTTTACTTTTCTGCTTGCTTACTCTGTGGTGTTTGTTTTCTTTTCAAAGGCAATGCCTTCCCTTTTTACTGGGATTTACGCCTTGGTGCTAGTCGCCAGCCCCTGGCCTTTGGAAGGTGGGCTTGGGGTAGTCACGGCACGGGCCCCGAGGGTGGGTCGTGACAAATTGGTATCAGAGCAGTTCGGTTCTACCGTGAACTCTGATCTTTTCTATGAGAAGCAATAATGTTTAGCGTATTGAGTGTGGTTATCAGTTCAGGGAGTCCAGTGTTGGTGTGGTGGCCAACGTATCCGTACACCAGGTTCCTGACTACGGATTTCCGACTTAATGCACGAAAACATTGATTGTGTGTGTGTTTCAATGTTTTCTTTGTGATTACTTTATATCAGCTCACCAGGTATATTGTTCTGACCGTGGCGCACCTGTTTCCATTTCAGGATGGCCCCATGACGGCAGCCAGCTAGGGTTCCGAGATTCGAGCATGACGACAGCCCACTGAGCGATGAGGCCTCGGTGCAGGGCCCTTTGTCAGCAGTGGCACCGACGATAGCTCTACCCGCCGAGCCACCGATGCTTCCAGCACCAGCCGCTGACGATGCACGTCGCCTTGGAGATCCACATGAGTTCCAGCGCCAGCGACCGCCTAGGATCCATGGGGAGACGGACCCCCAGGCAGCAGAGGACTGGATGGAGGTAGTGGTACGAGTTGTTAGGCTTGTGAGGACACCTGCAGACCTCATGGTGATCCTCGCTGTGAGCCTACAGCACGCAGCAGCGGGCCGATGATGGACATGATGCTCCAGGTGCACTATGAAGTATCTCTTCTATGGACGGACATTGAGAGCCTCTTCCGCTCGGATTTCGTCCCAGCCACCCTTCGTGCGGTGCGTATCCAGGAGATTCTTTAGCTGTGGCAGGGCAGTATGACGGTCGCTCAGTACTCGACGAGATTTACTGATCTCTCGTGCTACACGACCGACATGGTACGGGACCCATTCTTCCGGGCCCGGACCTTCGAGCAAGGTTTGAGACACGAGATCAGGGCTTCGCTGATCACCCTCAGCATACTGACTCAGACAAGAGTACTGGAGTGGGCCCTTTTGATCGAGAGATTCATTGCTGAGTCTACACCAGCGCTGAGACCCACCGCAGGGCGGCACATGGCAGAGTCATCTGCAGCAGGCAGTCTACGGATGACTCAGGGGTCCTGGCAGACCAGACCTTCAGGCAGACGACCTCAGGACACTGGCTCAGCAGTGCGGGGCACACAGCACAGAGCCAGTCTTTCGAGAGGCAGGCAGTGCTACTCGTGCGGCGGGCAGGGCCACATGGCTCGTGACTACCCGACCCGCCATGCAGAGGAGCAGCAGACGGTTGTGGAACCACCTAGGCAGAGGCAGAGGTTCGACCGTGGTGGTCCGCCAGGAGCAGGCGGACGAGGCAGAGGAGATGTTCGAGCTATAGGTGGTGGGCGATGCTTTGAGGCTCTACCACCACCACCACCAGGATATCCACCCCGACCTCAGGGAAGAGCACAGCTTCAGGAAGCTGAAGCATACGATCATGGAGCTCCAGAAGTGGGTGGACTAGTGCGGGACTATCTCCAGGCATAGAGGCCTTTTCCCATAATGCCTCTAGCTTTTAGTTTGTGTTTCTTTGTGTCCTTGTACTTTGAGTTGAAGTAATAAAAGACTCTTGCTTTGGTGACTTTTCCTTTCTTGTCTTTTGTTTGTTTTTACTAAGAGGTGCCTATTAAAAACTGTTGACTTGACCCTCACTTGCGAGATTCTTACTGGAGGAGACCCAGTGACCACACACTGATGCCGAAAGTGTGACTCGACCCTTGGAGGCAAGAGTAACGGTTGGATCTCTTGGTAGTAGCGTCGAGGCCTTACGATGTCATCCATGCCATGAACTAACTAATCATGACGTGATTGACTGTATTAGGCAAGGAACACGGTTCATCCAGAGGATGAGACCGGATATCACTTTTCGGAAAAGGAGAAATCTTTGCAGCTTTGACGAACGTTAAGGAGGAAGGGGAAACCCTTCGTATGGTCAGTCAGATGTCAGCAGAGCTTCCAGGAGCTGAGACAAGGATTGACTAGTGCACCTATCTTGAGGTTGCCTGAGGAGGGAGTAGGGTACGTAGTCTACTGCGATGCATTAGGGACCGGACTCAGATGTGTTCTGATGCAGGAGCAGGCAGTGATTGACTATGTATCATGTCAGTTGAGGCCGCATGAGCAGAACTCCGGTACCCATGACATGGAGTTAGCAGCAGTGGTCTTCGCTCTGAAGACATGGCGACACTACCTGATTGGCAAGCACTTTACAGTCTTTTTTGATCATCAGAGTCTCAGTTATATCTTCTCGCAGAAGGACATGAACCTGAGACAACGACGATGGCTTGAGTTCCTCCAGGACTATGACTTTGAGATAGTCTATACTCCTGGGAAGGGGAACGTAGTAGTCGATGCCCTCAGCAGGAGGTCGGGCATTCAGCTACTTGAGGAGGCGACGGAGCTGCTAGCCTCTTTGCAGATATCCTTCGTGGGTAGAGATGGAGCATCCTTCCTTCAGTCTCTCACAGTCACCCCTCCACTACTGTAGCGGGTCAGGGAGGCACAACGTGAGGACGCTGACTGTGAGACACGACGTGCATAGATATCATTGGGACAGGCACCTGATGGTTTCTCCCTTGGAGTAGAGAACGACATCCTTTTCAGAGGATGTACCATGGTACCAGTCGCTTTGTGAGAAGAGGTGCTGAGAGAGTTTCACATTTCTCCTTTGGCGGTACATCCTGGAGTGGCGAAGATGTACTAGGATCTCAGACGACAGCACTGGTGGCCGGGCATGAAGAAGGTTGTAGAAGAGTTCGTTTCTCGATGCCTCACCTGCCAGCAGGTGAAGGCAGAACATCAGGTTCCAGCTGGCTTGGTACAGCCCTTGGAGGTCCCGGAGTGGAAGTGGGACGACATATCTATGGACTTCTTGACTGGACTTCCACGCACTTCTAGAGGTCACGACTCCATCTGGGTGATTGTTGATCGACTCACCAAGTCGGCACACTTCTTACCCATTAGAGAGCAGGGATCAGTGGAGAGATTGGGACGTCTTTACGTTCAGGAGATTGTGCTGCGCCACGGTGTACCATCATCTATCATCTCCGATCGAGATGCTCGCTTTACTTCCCGGCTTTGGAAGGGGTTACAGGAGGCGTACGGGAAGCAGATACGTCTGAGCACAGACTTTCACCCTCAGACGGATGGTCAGACAGAGAGGACCATTCTGACTCTCGAGGACATGCTCCGCGCATGTGTCCACGACTTTGGTCGTAACTGGGAGGACCACCTACCCTTGGTGGAGTTTGCGTACAACAACAACTACCACTCCACCATCGGGATGGCACCGTACAAGGTGTTGTACGACCGACTTTGTAGATCTCCTTTGTGCTGGACAGCCCCTCGGGAGTCAGCACTTGTGGGACCGGAGATGGTCCAGACCACGACAGAGATGGTCCAGGTCATCCAGGAGCGGATGAGGACAGCTCAGAGCCGGTAGAAGTCATACACTGATAGGAGGCGGAGACCACTAGAGTTCGAGTATGGCTACCACGTCTTCTTGAGGGTCTCACCTCGACATGGTATACAGAAATTTGGCCGAGGCAGCAAGATAACATCACGCTTCATCGGACCCTTCCAGGTCTTCAGCAGGATTGGCGAGGTGGCTTATCGCCTGGCTCTACCACCTCAGTTGCACCGGGTGCACGATGTCTTCCACGTATCTCAGCTGAGGAGATACGTGCATGACCCGACGCACATCATTGACCATGGGGAGCTTGGCATTGACGATGGGGAGACTTTTATGGAGGTTCGGGTGGAGATAGAGGATCGACAGGAGCGGGTCCTATGTGGATGGTCGATTCCTCTTGTGTGCATCAGATTGCAGCACGGGAACCTCCAGGAGAGCACATGGGAGCGGGAGGCTCAGATGCGTGCTCAGTACCCTCATTTGTTTCCCTAGTTTTTGATGTATCTTTACGGGGACGTAAATCCCTGAGGTGGGAGTAATGTAAAGACCCGTAAAATTCAAGGGAAATTTTTTCTTAATTTTCTTGGGAATTTTACAAGAACACGGTTTCAGACGGCACTAGATTCCGAGGCCCGGTGTGCCCGGAATCAATTTCCGAAGTTTGGCTCGGGTACATTCAGTGAACGAACGAGTGGGAATTTCTAACTATTGAACCGGTGTCCGGAATCAAATTCCGAGGGCACCGATGAACTCGCAGCGCCGATATTCGCTTAAGGAGACCTTTTCTGAGGTCACATTTATTGCGGGTTGAGAGTTAGTTTTTGGGAATTCAGAATAAGTTAAATAAAATTGTGGAATACAAATTTTATTTTAACTTGTTGGCTAACTTCTCCCAAAGGGAGTTAGAGGTGGGACCCACATGAACTTAACCTCCCTTGGCAGGATTAAGTGTGGTGTGTCCCACACGAAGCATAACTCTTCACCTACTTTTTTTAAATTCCCAATATCCCCTCTTTAATTAACTTGACAAGTTGGGTTATTAAATGGGTCGAGTTGTTTAATTTCAAACCTTTGAATTTCAAAATAGTTTGGTTGTGTAAATAAAATAAGACTTTAGCTTATTTTATTTTGGTTAGATTCTCTAGCCATCTTGAGGGGTTTGAATAATTCTCTCCTTCTTCTTCAAACATTGGCGAAGAACGCGAAGAACCTTCGGACATCGACGAAGAACGCCACGTTCTCGGGAATCGTCTTCTGCGACGCCATACCCACGATACTGACGATGTCTTCTTCCACTTCATCTCTTCCGCGACGATTTCCCGCGACGAAATCGTCGTCAAAGAACTTTGAATCCTCGCTTCACGACATCGACGTCCTTTTCCGCGACGCCGACCACCGCGACGCTCGTCTTCCGCGGGTCGTTGACGATTATCGTTATTGAAACCGAGGTAGGGGTTTGTTGTGGATTATTTATTTATTCTCGTTTTTGGTTCTATCATGACAATCTTGAGGATAAATGTTTAAGTGTTATCGTCTAACGAGAGGGGGGCCGGACCGCACAAACACGGCCGAATCCCCCCTCCTTTGTTCTTGAATATTATTTTTCTTGTGGATAAATGAGATGGTGTAGTGCCGTCGCACCACGTGGGAATCATTCGACAATTATTGCACGGCGCCGTCGGGCCGCTCCGTGGAACGATTCACCATGAACGCGACGTCGTCGCGCCGCGTCGAAGGAAACCGAAGGCGTCGCGGTCAGAGCAGGGCCGCGGTGGAAGGGCACGGTGTCGTCGCACCGTGCCAGACGACGAAGGCCGCGGCCGGTTCCAGGCCGCGGCGGGATGTGATGACCGGCGGCCAGCTGGGCCGCCGGTGCTGGAAAATGGAAGAGGACCGGCCCATGCCGGTCCTGTTGAGAAGAAGTCGGCCGGCTAGGTCGGGCCGGCCGGGACGGTGCAAAACTGGGGGAATTAAATTCCCCCGGGCGGTTAAATAGGCCCCCCATAATGGGGGGGGGGGGGCAGCGCCCCCCTGTGTTTTTTCTCAAAAGCAGGCCCCCACGTGGGGGGCCATTTGACCCAATGCGCGGAATCCAGTCGCGCCGCCAGCTGAAGAAAAGCGGGGGCTTTGCCCCCCGCGCGTGGCACCCGAGCGGCGCCCAGGCCGCGCCGCCGCCGGCCGCGCCGCGCCGCCGTGCCCGACAGCGCCGCCGCGCCGCCGGCCGGGCTGGGTCGGGTCGACCCGGTTCGGGCCGACCCAGGGGTGGTCGGGCCGGGTCGGCCCGGACCCGGGCCCCCCCGTTTTCGAATCGACTTCGGTCTTTTGCCCATAACATGAGCTACAGACCTATGTTTGACGAACCGTCAGTGGCGATGCGATCCTTGGATCGACACGGTCGATTCGGTATATCGCACTCAAAGTTTAGGAATATTTTGTGTTCGGCCGGGTTGGTTCGTACACGAAACCAACCGGGCCCTCGGAGCGGAAACACTCAAATCTTGAGCTACGGACGTCCGATTGACGTGCCGCTAGTTTTGTTGTGTTCCTCTTAGTGAGACGGATCTATTGGCATACTCCGCCCGAGGTTTGGACGCAGGTGGAGTATGGTCGTGTTGGTTTTGCCTTAAAAACCAACCGGGCCCCTAGAACGAAAAAGCCAAAAACTCTCAGACCGAGCGTCCGATCGACGAGCCATCTATTGCGTTTAGTTCCTGTTGACGATACGGAACTCTTGGATACATCAACTCTGGGCTATGTGACAGTTGATGTATCAACCTCTCGGCTCGTGGAGCGGACCCTCCCGAACGAGCTTGCTGTGTGCGGGAACCCTAGTGTTGGCTGCGACTGTGACTGATACTGCTACTGCTACTACTACTATGACTGCGACGACGACAGTACAAAGATTCTTGGTGGATTCAACGACGACTACAGCACTCAGCGATCCTACATTTATCAGTGCCACAGGTCCTGTGTGGGCCCGATCCTGTGTGGGTCCGATCCTGTGTGGGTCATTGTGCTCAGTGGTCCTGTGTGAACCAGTCCCTACAGGTCCTGTGTGGGCTCGATCCTGTGTGGGTCATTGTGGGGGTTAGTTACCTATTGATCCTTCGTGGGTCCGACGACTTAGATGGATCAGAGATCATCTTTATCGTCTTTCGATGAAGTATACCTGTGTGAGATGAATCCTGTTGCTTTCCTGTGTGGATTGTGTTGTGCTATCCTGTGTGGATTACGTTTTTCTTTCCTGTGTTGAATACGTTTACTTTCCTGTGTGGAATGAGTTGTACTTGGGCTCAGAGGTTGGAGCATACTGGAATTGATGGCTTAGGTATATGTATGGACAAATACCTAAGCAATGTCGGTTGTTACTTCGTGATTGTCTCTTCCTTTGTGGTTTATCCTTTGTGGATTTTGGGAGACCTTCAGTGTTCTCGGGGTCCCTAATGAGTAGCTTATACTCACCCCTACATGGGCTATGCCCGCACTACGTTGTGCTGGTTGCAGACGACGGACAACATTGATCATGGCTGAGGCTTACAGAGCAGAACGGTACCTGGAGGTGGACCACTGGGCGGGACGTGCCGGGAGCAGACGACGGGACCCGAGGAGTAGTGGATCTATCTGTACCCACCCTTCAGGTGGGATTTGCAGTGGACATCTCGGTGTAGCGGCTTTTACATTACAGTTGTTGTTTTCCATTTTGAGTTGTACTTTACTTTCAGTTTGGGTTTGTATTCTGGCCCATTTACTTTTCCGCACTTTCAGTTGTACTCTGTTTTTCCGTATTGTTTACTATTCCGCTTGCTTACTCTGTGGTGTTTGTTTTATTTTCAAAGGCAATGCCTTCCCTTTTTACAGGGATTTACGCATTGGTGCTAGTCGCCAGCCCCTGGCCTTTGGAAGGTGGGCTTGGGGTAGTCACGACACGGGCCCCGAGGGCGGGTCGTGACAAATTGGTATCAGAGCAGTTCGGTTCTACCGTGAACTCTGATCTTTTCTATGAGAAGCAATAATGTTTAGGATATTGAGTGTGGTTATCAGTTCAGGGAGTCCAGTGTTGGTGCGGCGGCTGACGTATCCGTACACCAGGTTCCTGACTACTGATTTCCGACTTAATGCACGAAAACATTGATTGCTTGTGTGTTTCAAAGTTTTCTTTGTGATTACTTTATATCAGCACACCAGGTATATTATTCTGACCATGCAGCACCTGTTTCCTTTTCAGGATGGCCCCACGACGGTAGCAAGCTAGGGTTCCGAGAGTCGAGCATGACGACAGCCCACCGAGCGACGAGGCCTCGGTGCAGGTCCCTTTGTCAGCAGTGGCACCGGCGGTAGCTCTACCCGCCGAGGCACCAATGCTTCCAGCACCAGCCGCTAACGATGCACGTCGCCTTGGAACTCTGCACGAGTTCTAGCGCCAGCGACCGCCTAGGATCCATGGGGAGACGGACCCCCAGGCAGCAGAGGACTGGATGGAGGTAGTGGTACGAGTTTTTTGGCTAGTGAGGACACCTGCAGACCTCATGGTGATTCTCGCTGCGAGCCTACGGCACGCAGCAGCGGGCCGATGGTGGAGCTTGATGCTCTAGGTGCACGATGAGGCATCTCTTATATGGACGGACTTTGAGAGCCTCTTCCGCTCGGAGTTCGTCCTAGCCACCCTTCGTGCGGTGCGTATCCAGGAGCTTCTTCAGCTGCGGCAGGGAAGCATGACGGTCGATCAGTACTCAGCGAGATTTACTGATCTCTCGCGCTACTCGACTGACATGGTAGGGGACCCATTATTCCAGTCCTGGACCTTCGAGCAGGGTTTGAGACACGAGATCAGGGCATTGCTGATCTCCCTCAGCATACCGACTCAGACAGGAGTACTAGAGCGGGCCCTTTTGATCGAGAGATTTCTTACTGAGTCTACACCAGCGCTGAGACCCACCGCAGGGCGCCATGTGGCAGAGTCATCTGCAGCAGGCAGACGACGGATGACTTAGGGGTCCTGGAAGACTAGACATTCAGGCAGACGACCTTAGGACACTGGCTCAGTAGTGCGGGGCACACAGCGCGGAGCCAGTGTTTCGAGAGGCAGACAGTGCTACTCGTGCGGCGGGCAGGGCCACATGGCTCGTGACTGCCCGACCCACCATGCAGAGGAGCAGCAGACGGTTGAGGAACCACCTAGGAAGAAGCAGAGGTTCGACCATGGCGGTCCGCAGGGAGCAGGCGGATGAGGCAGAGGAGCTGGTCGAGCAACAGGTGGTGGGCGACGCTTTGAGGCTCTACCACCACCACCACCAGGAGGTCCACCCCGACCTCAGGGAAGAGCACAGCTTCAGGCAGCTGAAGCATACGATCATGGAGCTCCGGAAGCAGGTGGACTAGTGCGGGAATATCTCTAGGCATAGAGGCCTTTGCCCATAATGCCTATAGATTCGTAGTTTATGTTGCCTTGTGTCCTTGTACTTTGAGTTGAAGTAATAAAAGACTCTTGCTTTGGTGACTTTTTCTTTCTTGTCTTTTGATTGTTTTTACTAAGAGGTTCCAGTTAAAAACTGTTGACTTGACCCTCACTAGCGAGATTCTTACTGGAGGAGACCCAGTGACCACACACTGATGCCGACAGTGTGACTCGACCCTTGGAGGCGAGAGTAACGGTTGGATCTCTTGGTAGCAGCGTCGAGGCCTTACGACGTCATTCATTCCATGAATTAACTAATCATGACGGGATTGACTGTATTAGGCAAGGAACGTGGTTCATCCAGAGGATGAGACCGGATATCACTTTTCAGAAGAGGAGAAATCTTTGCAGCTTTGATGAACGTTAAGGAGGAAGTGGAAACCCTTCGTATGGTCAGTCAGATGCTAGCAGAGCTTCCAGGAGCTGAGACAGAGATTGACCAGTGCACCTATCTTGAGGTTTCCTGAGGAGGGAGTAGGGTACGTATTCTACTGCGATGCATCTGGGACCGGACTCAGATGTGTTCTGATGCAGGAGAAGGCATTGATTGCCTATGGATCACGTCAGTTGAGGCCGCATGAGTAGAACTACGCTACGCATGACATGGAGTTAGCAGCACTGGTCTTCGCTCTGAAGACATGGCGACACAACCTGATGGGCGATCGCTTTACAGTCTTTTCTGATCGTCAGAGTCTCAGTTATATCTTCTCGCAGAAGGACATGTTCCTGAGACAACGGCGATGGCTCGAGTTCCTCCAGGACTATGACTTTGAGATAGTCTATACTCCTGGGAAGGGGAACGTAGTAGCCGATGCCCTCAGTAGGAGGTCGGGCATTCACCTACTCGAGGAGGCGACGGAGCAGATAGCCTCTTTGCAGATATCCTTTGTGGGTAGAGATGGAGCAGCCTTCCTTCAATCTCACACAGTCACCCCTCCACTATTGTAGCGGGTCAGAGAGGCACAGCGTGAGAATGCTGACTGTGAGACACGGCATGCATAGATATCCTTGGGACTGGCACCTGAATGTTTCTCCCTTGGAGTAGAGAACGACATCATTTTCAGAGGACATACCATGGTACCAGTCGCTTTGCGAGAGGAGGTGCTGAGAGAGTTTCACACTTCTCCTTTGGCGGTACATCCGGGAGTGGCGAAGATGTACCAGGATCTCAGACGACAGCACTGGTGGCCGGGCATGAAGAAGGCTGTAGAAGAGTTCATTTCTCGATGCCTCACCTGCCAGCAGGTGAAGGCAGAACATCAGGTACCATCAGGCTTGGTACAGCCCTTGGAGGTCCCGGAGTGGAAGTGGGACGGCATATCTATGGACTTCTTTACTGGACTTCCACGCACTTCCAGAGGTCACAACTCCATCTGGGTGATTGTTGACCGACTCACCAAGTCGGCACACTTCTTACCCATCATAGAGCAGGGATCTGTGGAGAGCTTGGGATGTCTTTACGTTCAGGAGATTGTGTGGCGCCACGGTGTACCATCATATATCGTCTCTGATCGAGATTCTCTCTTTACTTCCCGGCTTTGGAAGGGGTTACAGGAGGCGTACGGGAAGCAGCTACGTCTGAGCACGGCCTTTCACCCTCAGACGGATGGTCAGACAGAGAGGACCATTCAGACTCTCGAGGACATGCTCCGCGCATGTGTCCTCGACTTTGGTCGTAGCTGGGAGGACCACCTACCCTTGGTGGTGTTTGCGTACAACAACAACTACCACTCCACCATCGGGATGGCACCATACGAGGCATTGTACGGCCGACCTTGTAGATCTCCTTTGTGCTGGACAGACCCTGGGGAGTCATCACTTGTGGGACCGGAGATGGTCCAGGCCACGACAGAGAAGGTCTAGGTCATCCAGGAGCGGATGAGGACAACTCAGAGCCGGTAGAAGTCATACGCTGATAGGAGGCAAAGACCACTAGAGTTCGAGGATGGCGACCACGTCTTCTTGCGGGTCTCACCTCGACGTGGTATACAGAGATTTGGCCGAGGTGGCAAATTATCTCCACGCTTCATTGGACCATTCCAGGTCCTTAGCAGGATTGGCGAGGTGGCTTATCGCCTGGCTCTACCACCACAGTTGCACCGGGTGCACGACGTCTTCTACGTATCTCAGCTGAGGAGATACGTGCACGACCCGATGCACGTCATTGACCATGGGGAGCTTGACGTTGATGATGGGGCGACTTTTACGGTGGTTCCGGTGGAGACTGCGGATCGACAGGAGCGTGTCCTATATGGACGGTCGATTCCTCTTGTGCGCATCAGATTGCAGCACGGGAACCTTCAGGAGAGAACATGGGAGTGGGAGGCTCAGATGCGTGGTCAGTACCCTCATTTGTTTCCCTAGTTTTTGATGTATCTTTACTGGGACGTAAATCCCTGAGGTGGGAGTAATGTAAAGAACCGTAAAATTCAAGGGAAATTTTTTCTTAATTTTCTTTCATATTTTACAAGAACACGGTTTCAGATGGCACCTGATTCCGAGGCCCGGTGTGCCCGTAATCAATTTCCGAAGTTTGGCTCGGGTACGTTCAGTGAACGAACGAGCGGGAATTTCTAACTATTGAACCGATGCCTAGAATCGAATTCCGTGGGCACCGATGAACTCGCAGCTCCGATATTCGCTTTAGGAGACCTTTTCAGAGGTCGCGTTTATTGCGGGTTGAGAGTTAGTTTTTGGGAATTTAGAATAAGTTAAATAAAATTGTGGAATACAAATTTTATTTTAACTTGATGGTTAACTTCTCCCAAAGGGAGTTAGAAGTGGGACCCACATCCACTTAACCTCCCTTGGGGGGATTAAGTGTGGTGTGGCCCACACGAAGCATAACTCTTCACCTTCTCTTTTTAAACTCCCAATAACCCCTCTTTAATTAACTTGACAAGTTGGGTTATTAAATGGGTTGAGTTGTTTAATTTCAAACCTTTGAATTTCAAAATAGTTTGGTTGTGTAAATAAAATAAAACTTTTGCTTATTTTATTTTGGTTAGATTCTCTAGCCATCTTGAGAGGTTTGAAGAATTCTCTCCTTCTTCTTCAAACATTGGAGAAGAACGCGAAGAACCTTCGAACATCGATGAAGAACGCCACGTTCTCAGGAATCGTCTTCCGCGATGCCATACCCACGATACCGACAACGTCTTCTTCCGCGTCATCTCTTCCACGACGATTTCCCACGACGAAATCGTCGTCAAAGAACTTTGAATCCTTGCTTCACGACATCGACGTCCTTTTCTGCGACGCCGACCACCACGACGCTCATCTTCCGCGGGTCGTTGACGATCATCGTTCTTGAAACCAAGGTAGGGGTTTGTTGTTGATTATTTATTTATTCTCATTCTTGGTTCTAGCATGACAATCTTGAAGATAAATGTTTAAGTGTTATCGTCTAATGAGAGGGGGGGCCGGACCGCACAAACACGACCGAATCCCCCCTCCATTGTTCTTGAATATTATTTTTCTTGTGGATAAACGAGATGGTGTGGTGCCGTTGCACCACGCGGGAATCATTCGACAATTATTGCACGGTGTTGTCGCGCCGCTCCATGGAACGATTCATCATGAACGCGACGCCGTCGCGCCGCGTCGAAGGAAACCGAAGGCGCCGCGGTCGGAGCGGGGCCGCGGTGGAAGGGCACGGTGTCGTCGCACCGTGCCGGACGACGAAGGCCGCGGCCGGTTCCGGGCTGCGGTGGGATGTGATGACCGGCGGCCAGCCGGGCCGCCGGTGCCGGAAAATGGAAGAGGACCGGCCCATGCCGGTCCTGTTGAGAAGAAGTCGGCCGGCTAGGTCGGGCCAGCCGGGACGGTGCAAAACCGGGGGAATTAAATTCCCCCGGGCGGTTAAATAGGCCCCCCATAATGGGGGGGGGGGTTTCACAAAGGGGGGGGCAGCGCCCCCCCGTTTTTTTCTCAAAAGCAAGCCCCTAAGTGGGGGGGCCGCTTGACCCAAGGCGTGGAATCCAGCCGCGCCGCCAGCTGAAGAAAAGCGGGGGCTTTGCCCCCCGCGCGTGGCACCCGAGCGGCGCCTAGGCCGCGCCACGCCGCCGTGCCAGACAGCGCCGCCTCGCCGGGCCACATCGCCGCGCCGCCGGCCGGGCTGGGTCGGACCTGGGTCGGGTCGACCCAGGGGGGGTCGGGCCGGGTCGGCCCGGACCCGGACCCCCCATTTTCGAGTCGACTTCGGTCTTTTGCCCATAACAAGAGCTACGGACCTCCGATTGACGAACCGTCAAAGGAGATGCGATCCTTAGATCGAGACGGTCGATTCGGTATATCGCACTCAAAGTTTCGGAATACTTTGATTTCGGCCGGGTTGGTTCGTACACGAAACCAACCGGGCCCTCAGAGCGGAAACACTCATATCTTGAGCTACGGACGTCCGATTGGCGTGCCGTCAGTTTTGTTGTGTTCCTATTAGTGAGACGTATCTTTTAGCATACTCCGCCCGAGGTTTGGAAGCAGGTGGAGTACGGTCGGGTTGGTTTTGCCTTAAAAACCAACCGGGCCCCTGGAACGAAAAAGCCAATAACTCTCAGACCGGGCATCCGATCGACGCGCCGTCTATTGTGTTGAGTTCCTATTGACGATATGGATATCTTGGATACATCAACTCTGGGCTATGTGACAGTTGATGTATCAGCCTCTCGGCTCATGGAGCGGACCCTCCCGAACGAGCTTGCTGTGTGCGGGAACCCTAGTGCTGGCTGCGACTGTGACTGCTACTGCTACTGCTACTACTACTGTGACTGCGACGAAGACAGTACAGAGATCCTAGGTGGATTCGATGACGACTACAGCACTCATCGATCCTACGTGGATCAGTGCTACAGGTCCTGTGTGGGTCTGATCCTGTGTGGGTCATTGCGCTTAGCTGTCCTGTGTGAACCAGCGCCTACAGGTCCTGTGTGGGCCCGATCCTGTGTCGGTCATTGTGGGGGTTAGTTACCTATCGATCCTTCAGGGGTCCGATGACTTAGATGGATCAGAGATCATCTTTATCGTCTTTAGAAAAAGTATACCTGTGTGAGCTGAATCCTGTTGCTTTCCTGTGTGGATTGTGTTGTGCTATCCTGTGTGGATTACGTTTTGCTTTCCTGTGTGGAATAAGTTTACTTTCATGTGTGGACTGAGTTGTACTTGGGCTTGGAGGTTGGAGCGTATTGGAATTGATGACTTAGGTATATGTATTGGCATATACCTAAGCAGTTTCGGTTGTTACTTCGTGATTGTATCTTCCTTTGTGGTTTATCCTTTGTGGATTTTGGGAGACCTTCAGGGGTCTCGGGGTCCCTACTAAGTATCTTATACTCACCCCTGCACGGGCTATGCCCGCACTACGTTGTGTTGGTTGCAGACGACGGATAGTGTTGATCGTGGCTGAGGCTTACAGAGCAGAACGGTACCTGGAGGTGGACCACTGGGCGGGACGTGCCCGGAGCAGACGACGGGACCCAAGAAGCAGTGGAGCTATCTGTACCCACCCTTCAGGTGGGATTTCCAGTGGACAGCTCGGTGTAGCGTCTTTTACTTTACAGTTTCTATTTTCCCTTTCGAGTTGTACTTTACTTTCAGTTTGGGTTTGTATACTGGCCCATTTACTTTTCCGCACTATCAGTTGTACTCTGTTTTTACTTAGTGTTTACTTTTCCACTTGCTTACTCTGTGGTGTTTGTTTTCTTTTCAAATGCAATGAATTCCCTTTTTACTGGGATGTCCACCTTGGTGCTAGTCGCCACCCCCTGGCCTATGGAAGGCGGGCTTGGGGTAGTCACGGCACGGGCCCCAAGGGCGGGTCATGACAAATGTGTTGGAATGGCGTTTGGGAGTGTAATATATTTGAACTTGGGATTTCTGATAAAAATAAGGATAATGTTATATAAGTTCAATAACACATAAAGCTATATATGGGAATGTATAAATTATGTACTTAAAAAACTAGCAGGACCAAGAATTTGATTATTGTGGCAATGTGACTCTATAAAAGAATAAGTTGAATAAGGGTATAAAATTAAAGAAGAATGGTAAATAAATTCCGAGGTATATCATTCCATTTTATATTATTTTTAATATGAAGATGGTACCCTATTAATTAAACTTCTTCAAAACTTCTCTAAAGTTCACTTTGTATTCCTTGTATCTATCTTATCTAGGTACATATATATTCATTCACATGTTAGAAACAGAAAGGTAATACCACTGAAGAGAGATATATCTTATAAGGAACATCTTGTTGAGTTATTACATCCAAGAGAGAAAGTGACATGTAACAAAACTATTTTTTATAAATTATTATTTTTTAATTAATTATATTTATTTTACATCTTCAGTTACATACAACAATGACTTTATTTTGTGTCACATTGAACACTATGTTTAGCAATTCAGAATATATAATTACTATTACTATTTAAAGTGGTCGTTAAAAACTAGCTATTAAAAAGAGTGATATGAAATGTAGTAAATAATTTTTTACATATTATGTTTAATATTTTTATATAGATAATAAATATTGATACAAACTTTCTTCATTTTTAGAATGGTCTTTAAACATTTCTAAAATAAAACATTCCCAACAAATGATTTTTTAGTATATTATATATTTTATAAAAAATAATAAAAATAATTTTTTTAGCATGTATAACATTATTTTAAAAGGAAAACAGTTTTTAAGTCTATAGGTTAAAATTATCTCATTGGGATTTTTTATATTTTTCAAATAATACTAATTTTCAACAAATAGTGAAATTAATAGTTTTTTTTTTGAAAACATCCCTTTTATTTATTGAATTTTTAAAATTAATTTTGTTATTAAAATAGTTTTATGAGTACGATTACAAATTTTTTATATAAATTATTTAAATTTACAACATTTTTACCATTATAATAATGATTAATTTTAAAAAAATAATTTTTTTTTGAAAAATTCTAATTTTGTTAATCACATTCTCATCGCATAATTAGTTTAATATTAAATTTCATTTTTATAATTCATAAAAAGGAATTTTAAAAATTATATTCCATAATCAGGATAAGAATAATTTATTTTATATATTTATTTTAAGTTAATTTTTTTACTTTAATGTAATTTAGTAATCGTAAAAAATATTTTACAACTGTTAATATAAAAATAGGTTTAAATAACGGTTAGAAAATAAAAAAAATGACCCCAAAAATTCACCAATTTCTTTTATAGAAATATTTCGGACATATGACTAATATTATATAAAATTATCTATTTTTTCCTTTCTTAATTGAAAAAATTTGGGATCAAATTTTTATTAATGAAAATATAAAAATGCACAACTAACATAACTTACAAAAGGAAATACATTCTCCTCTTCTCTCCACATTTCCAAAGCCCCTTATTTATTTGATGAACTAAATAATCCACATATTTTAATTCCTACTCCCATCACGATTTTTTCATTATTTTCATAAATCCATCATTTGAATTATATTTTTGAAAACCAAAAATGATATGAGAATATTATGTATCACCCATAACCAATTATTTTATTTCCATTCTTCCTATAATTAATTCAGTTATTAAAGAACCATGATTATATAATAATAATAATATTATTATTCAATGTAATGATTTTTAACTAAATTATTTTCATTACCTACAATGATCTTCACTTCCATCTAACGGGACATTAAGTCATCATTTCTGCGTGTGAAAGACTACAACCTAATGAAGTAATATTATTTTCTTCCATTAGCACCAAAATCTAATTATTATAACAATGTATTAAATTTTTATAAATTATATTTATAATATATTTATTATTATTTAATTATAATATAATATATATATTTTTACTTTTAAGTCTTCGGTAATATGATATTATATCTCGTGTGCACGGTAGACAACCATCTCATGAAGTAATATGATTCATTCATCCATTAAATGGAACATAATAGGGATGTGTTTAATGATGTTATATTTTATATATGACATAAATGGTTTTATATATTCATGATATATTTTTTACATTTCCTATTTCCATCATTCCACAAAATTTAAACAACATTTATCTGTACATACGACCAACCATATCTATGAATGATGTATTTCATTTTCTTCCTCTTACAATTATGGATTAAAAAAAATACATATAAACATAATAATGTTTATATTAATATCATGTATAAAATCCATAATATAATGGAAACATGATAAAATTACGTGGAAAAAGAGTAATTAATCAAGACATACATGTAAAAGAAAGTTGTTATTTCGCAAAAGATATCTTTAATATTGATTATCTAATAAAAGAGTAATAATATATCATAAAAAAATATATTATAATATAAATAATATTATTATTATATAATAGATGTATAATAAACTCATATTTATAATAAATACGAGTTTAACATGAACAATCGATGTTGATACCTAAGGTAAGGCTTTATTTCCCCATTGTTTCTCCATTATGACATATGTAATGTTATTCAATTATTAAATTTTATAGTGAGTATATTCAACCCATTTGACATATAATGTCATGAATTCAATTGTTATCTTGACATTATATGTATAATTTAATGTTATTATTTAATTTTTATTATAATTAAATATTAACAGTGTTGTTAGTGTTTTGTGTTGCATTATCAACATTTCTTGTGATGCCACATGATTATGCTATCAATGATGATATATAATGATCTACATCAAAAGAAAATCATTAATATTCATCTCATTTGGTAATATAATGATAATAAATGGGTTTTCTTCATTTTAATAAATTTTATATCATTAATTTCCCCTAGAATGATTGTAATAAAAGTGGTATTTATTTATCTCTCTACTAAAAAAATATTTTTCTCCTAGACCCATGTTTTATATATGTGATATTTAAAAAAAAATTGATTTATTTACTGAATACATTTGTAACCAAATTTATCTTTAAGAATATAACATTATAAGAATCTATATTCCATTTTCCAAATGATTCAGTTTTGGAATTTACCCAATATTTCAAATTAATAATGATTTTAACATGTAGTAAATGAATGAAATTTCCTATAATCCTGTAAATTATTTTCAAGGAAGTATACATTATAATATTACAAGGTTATTTTATATGAATTTTTTTAATTTTTTTATGTTTTAAAAAGTGGATTTCAAATAATAATTTTAACTTTCTTAAAAAAGGATCTATGTGGTCATTTAAAATATTTTTCGGTCTATAATGATCAATTTTGGAAAAAATTATTCTTTTTTTCTGATATGATTCAAGGATAAAATTATATTTCAATATATATTTGGTTATTTTTAATAATGAAATTATGTTTAGACAATCATGTTTCTCTTCTATAGGTTATTCCATTATAAAATTATAACTAAACCATCATCATTTCATGAGTTGTATAATGATGAAATGGTCAAATAATTAATAATCATATCACAATTTCCTGAGTTCTGATAGGAGAAAATGTTTCAGAAACCCAAATATCCATGGGTTATGATATGATGAATGTTTTATGATATTTTGTAACATATAATTGTTCTTTTAATTATGTAATGTGTGTGTCATATATTCACCTCTAATTGTTCAGGTAATTGTAACACCATGCCCATACCTCATTGGTTTGATGAGGTGGTGAGTTTTACTTGGCCTTTAGTGACATTCCCAAGGTGAAAAAGGATGTCAATAAATGCCGAAGGCTTCAAGTAATAATGGAAAACGATTTTCCCTTTAGAAGATAACCCAAATTAAACCAAACAATAACAAAATATTAATGCACATTCAAACCAAACCATGTTATAATAACAATTCAATCACAAACCCCAAAACCATTCAACTAGACATGTCCACAAAACATCAGAGTACGTAGTGAAAACCAAACAATAAAACACTATAAGGCATGACACAACCACAGCTCGACACCAAGTTCCAAGCACCAAGCTCCACCAAAACATCACAATGCTATTCTAAAGGTGGGTGATGCCTTACCTTTTTCCCATGTCACAGTGCATGAAATCAGCGAAGACAACAATTTTCCAAAGCTGGGGGTGTGTACAACTACTCAGTAGGATTTCCCCAACTGACTTCCCTACACATGCAACTAGAAAAAAACCATTAGCTCATTTATATAAAACATTTTATATAAAAAAATCAATTTACCAATTGTTTATAAGGAAAACCTGCCATAATCTGAACATGCCACACAAGGATGCCAAATCAACCATGCCATGAAAGGTAGCCAATTTAACCATGCCAAAATCTGATTACCAATTTCATATTTCACTCACCATCCCCATGTACAAAACTCACCAACAAAGCACCAAACAAACCATGGTGGCACTTCTCATCCAACTCGTTCATTACCAATCCACTCCAGTGGTACTTCCTGCCGACTAGTTATTGATGGTGGCCCTTCCTTCCACTATCCAAACCCTTTTTATGGGGGCACTTTCTCGTCCACCCCATTCATTACCAATCCACTCAAGTGGTACTTCCCACCCAATTACTATTGATGGTTTCCCTTTAGTCAACTATCCATACCATTTTAATAGTGCTACTTTCTCATCCACCCCATTCATTACCAATCCACCAAGTGTTACTTCCCATGCACATGCTATTGATGATGGCCCTTCCATCCACTATCCATCCCGTTTTTATAGTGGCACTTTATCCACTCAAGTTTTACATCCCACACACATGATATTTATGGTGGCAATTCCATCTACTATCCATCCTCTATTAATTGTGGCACATTCTCGTCCACTCCACCACGTCCCAGCATAATCCACCCAATTATATCACCCATTTACAAAGAAGACACTACAATAATCATGGATTATTGTCAATACCAAAAAGTACCATTTCCATGCCAAACACATTTCAATATCACCGGTTTATTAAAATCAATAATCATTCTCACAATCATTACAATTTTAAAATCACCAATTTAAAATTAACCAATTTAGTACATTAAAAAAACACAATTTAATGAAAAAACCCCCAAATCATCACCCATTTGATTTTCCAAAAAAAACACATGACATGCATATAATTAAATTAATGAAACCAATTTAATTGTAAATGAACTTAAAATTTCAACCTAGTAATGTTTGGAGAGATTCCACCTAACTCTTAGGGTTTGACGAAATTGAACCATCACCCAAACACACTTCAAACTAGGTGAACTCCTCGAACAACCTCAATAACCCTTCACTAACATCAACAAGCTGAAACATTAACACAAAAAGGCAACAAAACCCCATATCTACATGAAACCCTTGTAGATCATGGAAACTATGAGTGGGATATGGCTAACCCTAACCAAAACCTCAAAAAACCAAAAGAGGGACTTACCGGAAGGGAATATCCTTCGATCCACCAATAAATCCCTTATATTTTCCTCCAAATCTAGCTAAGGAGCATCCCCATACTTTGAGAATCGGAACTCCTTTATAAGCCACGAGTGGGAGGAAGAATGAGTGAATAAATGGAAAATACAGACTGGACCGGGACTAAAAAAACCCAATCGTTATGTGGTAACAGGGTTTCCCCGCATGGTTTGGAAAAACATGTTCCAATCATTCAGTTTCCACTCTCTCACCCAGGGACATCGCATGGCCTGCTAGCACGGTCTGACAAACCGTGCACTACCCATGTTGAGCACATTGTCAAGGGTTCACAATTTCTTGGGATGGCAGCATGGTTTATTCACAATGTGCACCAACCGTGTGACCCTGCACAAACTCCACAACGTTAAACCTTTTTCCCAAAATTTTCCAAACTTCAACCAACCTCTTCAAAAATCTCAAATGAACCGAAACAAGGGTCATATACCTCAAACCGAGGGTACTACATTCTCCAATCCATTAAACTTTTTCGTCCTTAGAATGTATTGTACCCATCCATTACCGAAAGAGCTCACGAAATTGCTCGAACATCTCTTTCTCCCACTCCCGAGTCCCCTCTTGGATCTGGTCATGCTTCCATAAAACCGTAACTACACCAATTCTATTACCCTGGAAGACTTTCTCTTGCCTATCCACAACCGGCAAAAGCGCGTTCACTAATGAAGCATCCAACACTGTCTCAATATGATCATATCGAATAACATGGCCCGGATCCGGCTGATACTTTTTCAACTATGAAACAAGAAACTCATTGTGCACCGCACTGAACCTAGGTGGAAAATTAAAATGATAAGAAACCTCACCAACCCACCCAAGAATCTCAAAAGATTTAATATACCTTGGAGATAACTTTCCCTGCATCCCAAACCAAAAATGTCCTATAATAGGAGAGATCCTTACGAAAACAAGGTCAGTCACCTCGAACGACAATGTCCATCGACGATGGTCCACAAATGATTTACGACAACTCTAAGCCATCTCCATTCTCTTCCTGATTAACACGATCTTCTTCGTAGTCTCCTGGACAAGGATCGGTCCAACCATCGAGGAAACACGTGTTTCCACCAAGCATAGTGGAGAACAACATGACCACCCATAAAATGCATCAAACAGAGCCATAAGTATGGATTCCTAATAACTGTTATTGTACGTGAACTCAACAAATGAAATGTTTTCATCCCACGAACCACCGAAATCTATAACACAAGCCCACAAGATATCCTCTTATGTTTGTATCGTCCTCTCGGATTGACCGTCCTTCTAAGGGTGATATGTCGTACTCATGGTAAACGTAGTTGAAGGGGTTTACTATAATGATTTTCAGGAAACGAGATGTAAACCTCGGATCCCTATCGGATATGATTGAAAATAGAACTCCATGCTTTTTTACCACCTCCCATATATAGATTTTGGACAGATCCTCACCCGTATGAGATTAACGAGTTGGAATGAATGGGATGACATCATTAGCCGATCGATTATGACCCAAATGTCATCATGCATTCTAACAATTATTGAGAGACCTGTGAAAAAATTTATCGCTATTTTCTCCCACATCCAAATTGGGATTTGTAAAAACTGCATCATTCTCGCTGGCCTCAGATTCTCTACCTTGACCTGCTATCAATTCACGCATCTCGAAAAAAACTCAGCCTCTCTTCATTTCATACCATCCCACCAGAACTTCACTTTCAACTCTTTATACATTTTTTGAATTCTAGTATAAATATCCCACCTGGAATGTTGATACACATAGAGAAGATCCTATTTACAAGAAACTGGTACAACCATCCAATTCTAAATACACAAAAATGAATCTTCATTTAGTTGCCAACCCTCAATGGTCTCCCAACCATTGAGTTTCGACCTCATGGTCACACACTCAGAATTAGATATCTATGCCTCTTTAAATAGGAAAACCAAGGAAGGAATCCAAACAACAACAAAAAATTCTACTCTATCGCCCTTGTCATCACATTCCAACAACATGATAGCTATAACTGACATCAACTTCCACTGGTCTGATGCCTATTTCACCACCTAAGCATATGATTTTCTACTTAATGAATCTGCCACAAAATTTCCCTTTCCTGGTGTGTACATCATGTCAAAATGAATCATCTGGATATATTCCATCCATCTCATTTTCCTCAAGTTCAAATACCCTTTTAATAAAATGTGTTTCATGCTCTTATGATCATTATATATTGTTAATTTCTCACTGAAGAGATAATGATGCCACACTTTCAAAGCATGGACCATTGATGCCAAATCCAAATCATGAGTTGGGAAGTTCTTCTCATTAACACAATACCACCCTGATCCTTACACAACCACATGTTTTTTCTTGAATGAGAACACACCCCAACCCCAATCCCGATGAATCGCAATACACCACGGTCCCTTTTCCTAGTTCTGGAAAAACCAGGATTGAAGATAATGTAAGGTAACCCTTTAGTACTGAGAAACACTACTGACACTGTTCAATCTACTCGAATGGAACATTCTTTCTTGTGAAAGCTATCATCAGTGAAGCCAAACATGATGAATCATGAAACAAACGTTGATAATATCTTGCTAGACCATAAAATCTCCGTACCTCAAACACATTCTTTGGCGGTTTACACAAGATAACATACTCTATCTTTTCTAGATCCACAGAAACACCCATTTCAGAAATCACATGGTCAAGAAAATGGACTTCCTGTATCCAAAAGTCACACATTGAAAATTTATAATACAACCGATGATCCCTCAAGATCCCCAGCACTGTCACCAATTGCATCTCATGCTCCACCATTGTCTTCGAATACATTAAAATATCATCGACCAAAACCACCACAAATGAATCTAAATATCTCGGAATGATCTCATTCATCTATACCATGAACACCGTAGGCGCATACGTTAGACCGAAGGGCATAACCACATATTTATAATTGTCATATATAATTTTTAAATCTGTTTTAGGAATAACTTTTTTCCTCACCCTCACTTGATGATATATTGACCACAGGTCAACCTTGGAAAACCATTGGGATCCCCTCAATTGGTCGAACAAATCATCAATTCATGGATGTGGATAACTGTTCTATATTGTATCGTGGTAGATTCTATGATAATCAACATGATGCATTAAATTTCCATCCTCCTTTTTCACAAAAAACAGTGATACTACCCATAGAGATGTGCTAGTCCAGATAAAACATTTGTTTACTAACTCTTCCAAATATACTATCAGTCCCAGCAATTCAGTAGCTGCCATTTAGTAAGATGGAAGTGAGATAGAACTGGTCCCTAGAAAGTGATCAATATTAATCTCCACTTATCTTGTGGGAGGAAACCCAGAGAATTCAATGGGAAAACATCAATGAAATGATCCAGCACTGCTGGAATAAAACATTGCTCAACACCCTCAATCGATTCAAATGACTACACCACCAACTGATATGATAACATGCCCACTACTGGTGCCAACAAACCATTTTCACCCTACCTTTCATTCCTCTCTCCTATTAATAGTTGTCTAACACCATCGTGTGTCGTAAAAAGAATTGTTCATGCATTAGAGATGATGTGGGCCTTAAATTCCACAAGAAAATCCCTTTGTAGTATTACATCATACCCATCCGTCTCAAGAACTGTGAAAACCCACATTAACTCAACCTCTCCCAAAACGATACCACATGATATACACAAGAAGTCTCAACACTCTCTTTGACACAGAATAGTTTGATGTTTCAAAAACAAAGGTATCATTTCAACCCTAAAACCCTATAACTCAACAACAAATCCAGTAATGAAAGAGTGTGATAAACCTGCATCATGTATCACATGCATCAAGGTAGAATTTAAAAGAATAGTACCTCACACTGTGGATGGACCCGACTGATCATCCTTCACAACCTTATCATCTCAAAACAATGCCTTGGTTGCCAAAATCTTCTATTTATTGACCTCTTATAGAGTTTTGGTGTTCCAAGAATCACCATGAATAACTCTACTCTACTGACGAGGGGTATTTTGCTGTCCACGTCCCGTTGAAGCATATGACGTCTGCGATCCCTGAGGAGTATCACACACACCAAGCCTCGGGGTATTGCTACAATAGAGCTATGGATTCCCCATATTCTTAAAATTGTGACATGCTTGAGTTTTTTCTATATATTCCCACATGATATGTTTCATAGAGCCACGCTAAAAACATCCAGGTGTTGTTTGGGAATTTGGAGGAATATTTACTAATCCTTCTGTCAGATTATGTGCCATACTCCCACTGTGGGAGTACGTGTCCCTCCTCCACTTGAACCCAGCGTTAGTGTTCCCACTACTCCCCATGGGTACCACAATGATTCCTCTTCCCGGAACACCCAACAGATCCCGCTCAGCCACCGATGCTTGATTCACACTTCCCACTCCATGGAATCTTTCACTATGATCTGGACTAACTGTTGGTTCACATGGGGATCCGGTGCCACCACGTTCTCATCATCCACTTCCATTTGGTCTCTACGACACCTACCTAGTACCATTTCTATATACAGAAAATAGACAACCATGAGTCTCACTTCTGTAGACTTCAAGAATTCCTATTTCAAATTGCATTACACCACACTATCACAACGAGTTTTTCCGCCTTTCCACATTTTCCACGTTTCACCCTTTTTAAAAACCAAACAAATTTTACATTACAATTTCACACATTTGAACAACAATTTCTCAATTCAGCCAATAAATCAGTGTTCCCTATTAAATATCCATCCTAGAGGGAATTCACTTATACTATATATGCCATGCACATATCATTGGATACTCCCACGACAATGAGATTTCAAATTCTTATAAGTGTCTCCAAAACACTTATGTACCCAACTCCCTTGTTACTTGAAGTTCAGCATAAAAGGGTTAGTTACGTCATTTTATGATATACATTCCTATTTCCAACATTTATACGCCTTGATACCATCCTGACTCAAGAAATATACCACAATAAATCTCAACTCCAAATCCGAGAATCAACTCCAAAGGACCAAACTAGCTGATACCACTTGTAAAACCTCGCACCTACCTCATTGGCCCGAGGAGGTGGTGAGGGTTACTTGGCCTTAAACAACATTCCCAAGGTTCCAATGGCTATCAATAAATGTCGAGGGATTTAAGGAAGAGTGGGGAACTATTTTCCCTTAAAAATATACCCAAATCAACCAACCAATAAAGAAAGATGCATGCACTTTCAAAACAAACCATGTGACACTAAATATACCATCAGAAACCCCAAAACCAATCGACAAGACATGTCCACAAAACATTAGAGTACAAAGAAAAAACTAAATAACAAAACACCATGAGCCATGAGACAACAAAAACTCCACACCACGCTCCAAGCTCCAAGATCCACCAAAACATCACAATTTAACACTAAAGGAGGGTGATACCTTACCTTTTACCACTTCACAGTACATGAAATCTACAAAGGCACCAAAGTGCCAAAGTAGTGGGAGAGTACAACTACTCAGTAGGATTTCCCCTACTGACTTTCCAACGCATGCCACATAGATAAAACAATTAGCATATTTATTTAAAACATATTATATAATGTGAAACCAAGAAACCAATTGTTTATAACCCAACTTGCCATAAGCCAATCATGCCACACAAGGAATCCAATTCAACCACGCCATGCAAAGAAGGATATTAAACCATGCCACATTCTGATTACTATTTTCATATTTCAATCACAAGCCCCATTTACAAACATACCAACAAAGACTACAACAAACCATGGTTGCACTTCCCGTCCAACCCATTCATTACCATTCCACTCAAGTGGTACTTCTCGCCTACTTACTATTGATGGTGGCACATTCATCTACTATATATCCCCTTTTTATAGTGGTACTTTCTCGTCCACCCCATTCAATACCAATCCACTCAAGTGGTACTATCCACCCACTTATTATTGATGGTGGCCCTTCCATACACTATTCAACCCCATTTTATAGTGGTACTTTCTCGTCCACCCCATTCATTATCTATTTACTAAGGTGGTACTTTTTCTCCCACTTTCTATTGATGATGTCCTTTTGTCCACTATCTATCTCCTTTTATAGTGGAACTTTTTCCTCTACTCCACGATGTCCCAAAATCATCTAGAAAATGATATCACCCATTTCGATGCAAGCCACAACAATAATCATGCATTATTGATAATACCAACAAGTACCATATCCTTGCTATACACATTTCAAAATCTCCAATTTATTGAAATAAATACTCATGATCACAATCATTACCATTTTAAAATAACCAATTTAAAATTATCCAATTGATCCTATTAAAAAAACACAATTTCATGCCAAAAACCACAAATCAGCATCCATATGACTTTCCAACAAAATTCAAATGATGTGCTTACAATTAAATTAAAGAAGACAATTTAATTGAAAATGAAATTCACATTTCAACCTAGTGGAGTTGAGAGGGAATCCAACAACCTCTTATAGTTTGGATAAATCGACCCCTCCCCCCAAAAAACTCCAAATTGAGTGAACGCCTCCTCGAAACCACCTCAAAAACCCTACCCTTGCATCAATAAGCTCATCCATTAACAAACTATGTAAATACAACCCTAAATCTACATGCAACCCTTGTAGATCATGGAAACTAAGTGGGGGAGAGGGCTAAACCAAACCAAAACTTCAATGAAATAGAAGAGCGACTTACCAAAGGAGAACCGCCTTCAATCCACCAAGAAACACCGTCGATTTGCCCCCAAAACGAGCTAAGGAGCTCTCACAACCTCTGAAAACCGAAACTCCCATGTGATCCAGGAGTGGGAGGAAGAATGAGGGAGAAGATGTGAAATATTTAGTGGATTTGGACTTAAAAACCAAAACATTAAGTGGTCACACGGTTACCCCACATGATTTTGAAAACTGTGCGCCAACCGTACAGTTTCCATTGTCTCACATAAGGACTTCACATGGCATTCCTGCATGGTATTACAAATGGTGCACCACTCATGCAGAGCCCACTATCAAGGGTGTATGGTTTCTTGGGCTGGCCGCATGGTTTGTTTAGAATGTGCGCCAACCTTGTGCCCCTACACAACCACCACAACATTAAAAGTTTTTCTTGGAATTTCACAACCATCAACCAACCACTTAAAAAAGCACAATCAAACCAAAATAAGTGTCACATACCTCAATCCTAGGGTACTACAGTAATGATTTATATCTCAAGTGATATACTTCACTATAATTGGAAGTGATAGACATTCAGAAGCGGAATGATTCACCTAATATGGAATTAGAAGTGAACCCTAACTACAATTATGGTTTTGGGAATGAGACCATTACCCTGTGGTATCTTTGGATGTGTTTCTTGACTACTATGGAAATGATTTTCCATAATTATGTGTATTCCAAAATTCAATGTCATATGACAATGTAATCATCTCAAGGATCATATTTTTTCATTTCCTTCTGATAAAAGTCTTATGAACAAAAAATAATTATTTCCTAACTCATGATTATAAATTTCCTTAAAAAGGAAATGGTTTTAATATTTTATTCTCATGTTTTCATACATTTGTGTTCACATTATTCTAATATATCTACCTTGATTAACCAATTTGAGTATATGAGATCTCTCTTTCATATGTTTCAGTTTCCTACCTCAGGGAAAATTTATTATGTATGATATCTAAAAGAATAATTCTTGTTATTAAAAAGAAATTGGATGATTATTTATTATACTAATTAATAAATTTTCTGTGTTTCCATGTTTACAAAGTCACTATACGGGTATGACCTAAAGGTGTTTATTTGTATATTGTAAGGAATTCACATCTAAAAAGATGTAACCTATTTGTATGGAAATTTAGATTAATAATAGCAATGGAATATCTTTCCAAACCATTATTGAAGTTAAGGTTCTGTCCAAGAATAATCACAGTGGGAGTTTCCACTATGGAACTGGGATAACTACATTTTATATTAATGTTTATCTTATGAGTTACAAAAAATTACCAAATAAAATGGAGGGAGATATTGTTCCCACCTATAATAAATAATAATCATACAAAATATTACACAATACAATTAATAATAAATCATATCATCCACCATGAAAAAAATTATATTTCATAAACATTTCATTATATCATTACCCATGAAAGAAAATGGGTTTCTTAAATAATTAACGATTTCATTAAAACAATAACTTGTGAAAAATGTACCTTGTTTAATAAACATATATTCATCATAAAAATATACCATAACAAGAAATTATTAATTACATATTAATTGGATTATATCATATTAATTATTAAGTACCAATTAATGATGTAATATTAAATTTAAATTTATTATCAATGATCTCTTGGAACTTTTCATAAGGAAAATATCCCATCCAATTTAGATACCATCTATTAAATACTATTATTTCAAACAATATTATGGAAATATTATTATATTAAATTATCTTTGAAAATATTAAAAATTATGGTTTTAATAATTTTTAGTTTGTGATGCTGAATTATATTTTTCAGTCCTTATAAATTAAAACAATTATTCCCTTAAATTTAATGGTAAAATTCAAAATTACCTTGTTTATAAAACATGAATGAATATTCAACTAATTCATTTTTCTAATAATCATTACATCGGTATAAATTAAATTATAAAATCCATTTAAATATTTTTAATCATTGATTTAATATGTGTTTTATGAATAGACATAGAAGAAAACTTTTATTCTTAAATGATAGAAATAAAGTTGAATTTCATAAAATTTGTTTCCATAATATTCCTTACATTTTAAAATTAAAATCAAGGGAATGTATATATATTTTCATGACATTACCAATATATAATATAATCCTTTATATTACACAGATATATATCAAAATATATCATCAATGGAAGAATAATCATAAACAGTCTAGATAAATAATGTGATTGTAGCTTTAAACCATTAAAACTATGCTATATTCTAAATAATAGTCCCCAAGAAAGAACTAATATAAATAAAACATCATATATAATGATAAAAATAAACTACTTATATATCATTTCATATGGTTAGTATATAAATCTTATTAAAGTGGATAGGTGTATTATATAACATATGTTTTAATGAATCTAATTTGAGATGGAATTCTAATACCAAAAGACTTTAATTCATTCATAATTATATAATAATAAAATATAATTAATATAGAATTTTTTAATATATATTACAGAATAATAATAAAATTTATTAGACCATATATATTTTACATATGAATTTTTCTTTCTAAATTGTGATCAATTTCATATTAATATCATGTATTGGGTAATAACTACTTATTAACATTAGTATGGATTTTTTTACATTGAATAATTTTTGCCTCATAATAGTTACATTATATAAAGAATATTAAACATGAAATAAATTTATTTTATTTTACTTATATATTTATTTTTTGTAATCTATTAATCTGATAAATAGAAAAGTAATTATAATGTTCATGGAGAGGATATGCAATATGTATGCATGAATATAGATTCCATTTTATAAATGTGGGAATTTAAGAATGTTAAATATTATTTAACCTTAAAAAAATAAATATTATGTTATATATATGACATATATTCAGTAAATTTATTGATATAATATAACATTTTCTGTGTACATGAAAAATTAACCACATCACTTCATTAATTGATAGTCCAACATTAAGATGATCGACATTATTTAATCAGAACAAAATGGAACGTTAAAAAGGTATATGTGATATTATAACTAAATAGGTATAATTATGATTTAAATATAATATAAATATGATTAATCCATCATTATATTTTTTTCATCAGAGAAAGTGATTGTAAATGAATTAAATCGGTTCATGAGATGGTAGTCCAATATTTACATGATTGATGATTAGATATCCCACATGATTGTTGAGGATATAAGATTCAACGAATCTATTAATATAACATCATATTAGTATATTTGAAATATTAGATGTATTAAATTTTATTTATTTATATAAGATTTCAGTTGGATAGAACAATATATAAAATGAGAACACATTGATATGAACAACACATATTATTTTGAGATTCATTTTAGGTTTTCACCTAACTCCTATTATGGGTGGTATAGTAATAAAAAACATACAAATTTGATATGGGAAAGGAATTATGTAAGATTTGTTTTTTGGTATTTAGATCCATTGGGTTTTTGTACTATTAATTGGAGTAGAGATGGGGTTACCTTTTATATGTGTTGGAGAGGACACCCATGATCTATTTTAGGAAGAAACAATTGTACCCAAGTTTTACACATTCCAAAAAATATCCAAAATGGGTCATTATAAAATATTATAGGTATCAATATATATATTTCCATAAAAAATTAATAAGAAAAATATTTAGTTTATTTTTACCCTTCCCATTTTACTATAACACATGGTAATCTTTTATCAACCAAAATAATAGTAAATGGATTTTAAATATTTTATATATTTTTAACGAAAAAATATGTTTACATTGTTTAACAATAATTATTATGACTATTATAAATATTTAACCTTTTTTTAATATTCTATTTACACAATTTGTAATATTTACATTAAAATTAAAGCAATATTCGTGATGAAAAATAGGTTTTCAGAAGAGAAAATATTTACAGGTATATAATTTTTTAATATAAAAATTCAATATAAAATTTATATAATTACATAAACTGGAATAAAAAACATATTATGGGTTTTATTTTAATTATAAAATTTTTAATTCTATATCTATCTTCTAAATTCATTAAATGAAAATCTTATTTTAAATGAAAAAAAAAATTACTATTCATTCATAAAATAAAATATTCATAATATTATATATTTTTACACATAAATAATGTTTAAATTTTGGTTATAAAAATTCCTTAAATTTTTAAAAAATAAATTTTATGAAATTTTAAAAAATATATTTATTTTTCATAAAAAGTGATAATTTTTTTTAATTACTATATTCAATACATGTAAATTCAATACTAAAAATTAAATTCTATTTGTCAATATATCTTTTTATATAAATCATTCATTTGTTTTAATAATTTATTTATTATTATTCATATTATCTTCACAAATAAATTTTATTTTATTTCAAAAAGGGAAACCACAACAGTACAAATCAAGGCGGCGTAGAGAAATGGAGGCCGAGAGCATCACTGATAACATGGGCCGCCCCACAAGGTGGAAGGGATCCCAGGGAGAAAAACTCTACAAGAGGGCACCCTGGGGAGGCAAAGGGTGTCAAGAAGTCAGCCACCCGGTTTCCCTCACACGACTTATGGAGAACCTCCATGTCGCCGGAGAGGAGAGCCATGCACTTACAGATCAGATAAGTGATATTCCAGGGGGAGGAGGAGGTGCCGGTGAGAGATATCCACATAATTCTTGTGTCTATTTCAATAGAGGACAGGGGAAGGTTTCTAGATCGTCATAGAGAGAGGCCGCTGAGCAACGCTGATGCCTCTGCCTTAATGGAATTAACTGGCCCAAAGAAGGCACTGAAGGTGAAAATAACCGAGACCGCTGTGTCTCGGACCACACCGCCACCGCAAATGGTACCATAGCCAAAGGCTCCATCAATGTTGAGTTTTACATCTAAAATGGGGGCATCCAGTTGACCCATCGTCCCCGCTTCCTTGGGCTATTACGGTACATAGAAGTAGTCCTGGAGGAGAAGCGGCAGAGAGAAGTCACTACTTCATGATGGGGTAGGAGTCCAATTAGCTCTTAGGTGAGGCACATGGCTCTGACCAGTAATTCCAGAGCAGAGAATCGAGTCCCATGGCGCACCAGGTTACGCGCCTGCCAAATATACCAGAAGCCCGCCTAGAGATGAGTTTCCCTGGCCACAACCTCATGGATGTTATCCAGGAAGCCACTAAACCAACTCAAGAAGAAAGCCTCTGGGGATTCAATGGAGCTATGGGGAAGAGGGAACTCCACAATCTCACTTCAGATTTTCCTGAACCACTAACATTGGAATAAGAGGTTCAATGTGGATTCCTCGGAGGGAATCAAACAACAAGCGCATTTGGAGGCAAACTGGACCCCCTACCTTTTAGTCTCCAGGTCTGAAGGGAGAGCCTGATTTTTGATTCTCCAAAGAAGGAAGGAGAATTTAATTGGGTTGGCTTTGAAAAATAAACGCCTCCCCCAATGGTCGATCACATACTAGGCAGACGTAAAATGGAGATAGGATATAGCCGAGAACTTCCCTATGGGGAAACTAGTGAAGATGAAACTATTCGGGGAGCCATCCAAGAATATACTGTCAAAGATGTACATTGAGAGGTAGATATAACCACCTGGATTAAGGAAGGGTGAGAATATGCTTCCATGAAGGAAATGATTGGTGCAGGGAATCCAGGGAAGTCCAGCAAGCCACCCCCCAATCACACTTCCAGAAGTTGAGATCCCCCCAACCTAGGACCCACTGAGAGTGACACAAAATAATGGGGAGGTGAGTCTGAATAGATCTCCAGAGGCTTGAATGTGAGTTACCATTATCACGAAGACCATAGTCATACATCCTTAGAATTAGTTGACTCCAAAAAGTTCTGCCCTCAATAACCTCCCATGGGAGCCTGACCTAGAGGAAATACAAGGCCTGACCCACGTCCCTGACCCCAATGCCTCCCAACTCCACTGGCCTGACAAGCTTATTCCACGTGGAACACCAGCATCTCCCCTCCCCTTAGCTATACCAAATAAAGTCATTCATGAACTTCTCAATTTGGATAATGATAGACTTAGGGGCTTTGGGAGTGGATAGAACGTGCATACTGAACGAAGAAAGGACACAATTGATGAGGGTGATCCTTCCACAAAAGGACATGAACCTGTTCTTCCAGTTGAGAATGTGGTTGGTAATTCTTCCCAACAAACCCTCAAAAAACTGATCATGAATCCTACCTTGGGAAATGGGAGCTCTGAGGTAGATCATATAGATATTTTTACTCTGAATACCTAGGGTGGATACAATGTTGTCCTATATCCTGGCCGGGTAAGAAGAGGGCATGTAAATCACGCTTTTATCCCTGTTCATCATTTGACCACTCCATAAAGCATATTCATCGATGACTCTGATAAAGACCCTGATGCAGGTGCTTCCCCCATTGATTATGAATAACATGTCATCTGCAAAGAGAAGTTGAGACACTATCGGTACACGGGCCTTACAGTGATAAGGAAAAATATGACCACTTTGGATATAGGAGGCCACAAAATTGCTCACGACATCCTGCACTAGATTGAAGATTCTGGGAGAAAGAGGGCCGCCATGCCTGAGTACTATAACTATCTTCATGATTCCGCGTTGCTACCTCATAAAGACCAGGTTGAGCCACAACGAGCTATAGCAGTGGAACAGGAGGTCAATAACCCATTAAGATAACCTCATGCTTCTTATGGCACAGATAATGAACACCCACTCCAATGTGTCGTAGAAATTTTCTATATCAACCTTGATAATGATGCTGGACCCTCAGATCTTCCTTTTGATCTCCCCAATAATATCTTGTGCAATAGACATTGCCCCTAGGATGGGCGTCCCCTGTATGAAGGTATGTTTTTCTTTCGCAACCCAACTATGGATTAACTGGGAAAGTCTTCTGTTGATGAAGTTCGCCAGCACCTTGTATGTAATGTTGCACAAGATGATATGATGATACTGTGATATGGTAGTGGGGACACTAACACAAGGAATAAGAACTAGGGTAGTAGCAATAGCAGCCTGCGGTATCCCAGCTCTCTAAAAGAAGTCTCTAATCGTACTAACAAGATTCTCCTTGATGATGCTCCAACCACTAACACAAAAGGAGCCCGGAAACCCATCAGGTTTGGGGGAACTCTCCTAATTCAAAGAGGTTACTGATTCCCAGACCTCCTTCTCCTCTAGAGCTTGTCTGATGTCCTCATTAGTTTGAACATAGACTTCCATGGGGACTGAGCTGAAGAGATTGGTCTAATCCTGGGAATACCCATTCTGCCATTGGGGATTATTGTTACACAAGAAGGAGGGAAATATGATCCAACCATTCCACTGATGTATTCCAAGTCACTAGTAAAGGACCCATCATCATGCTAGTTATTTGGAATCTTCCATTGTTGCTTCTACCTAATGAATGTGTGGAAATAAGCCGAGTTTAGGTCACCTTTGTGGAGCCAGGTGGCCCAGGAAAACTCATGAAGGCATCATTCCTGCTCAAGCAAACCCTCACTAAATTTTTGCTGCTTGTGACTTTGAGAGGAAAAAATTCCTTCATCCCAGATGACTTCTATGAAGGCCTCACCCCTCTCGATATCAATCTTCAAGGCCTCCTGAATGGGCTGCATAGTAGGAAGGGAGTCCAACCAGCCTATGAGAGTAGACTTTAGGAGCCGAATCTTTTAATGGAGGTAGGTCCAGGTCCCTCTCTCACAGAGTCCCACCCAAGAGGAACGGAACAACCTAAGAATATCGGAGAGAGTTTTCCATATTTTCCTAAAAAAGAATCCTCACCCCAGGGTAGAAGCCAAACTAAGGTGGAAAATAATGGGGGAATGATCTGATAGGGCATGGGTCAAGTGGATGACCTCATAGTTGGGGAAGTCGAAAATAGCACAAAGATTCCCAAAGAAGCGGTCTAATCTGCACAATGTCCTATAGACTCCTCTCTGATTGTTGCACCACATGAATATGTCACTAGAAGAACCCAAATCATGAATCCCCTCCTCGATCAAAAAAGATGAGAAGAGGGCCCTATCTCTCTGAGGGAGGGAGCTCCCCCTTTCTTTTCCGACGTGTCCAAGATGCAGTTAAAATCACCCTCAACCAGCTAGGGATCATCTTGAGGATTGAAGGAACTAAGATGCAACCATAACTGCTCACATAGTAACACCTCAAATTTAGCATAAACAATAGAGAAGAACCATATACACTGTCCTGAGTCCACCTTGACCGAGAGATGCTGGTCAGACCCAACCAACTTTTCCACCAGAATAGATTCTTTCCAAAAAATCCCGATATGATGATTTTTTGGATCACCATGAAAAGAGGACTCCATCCCTACTATTCTAGCAAATTCTCCAATTCTGGAAGAGATAGCCTTCGACTCAAGGATAACCACAAGGGAGGAATTTCTCTAAGACACCTCATTGGAGAGAATGTCTGTTTTGAAATGGGCTCCTAGTCACCTAGCATTCCAGATAATCTGTGACAGCATTAAAGAATAAGGATTCCGGTTCAGGCCCTAGGAGAAGGTCTACATTGGAACTCCCTTGAAGATAGGAGAAGGGATTTTTCACTGAACGGGTACACATCCAGCTAGAGGGGGTACTGCGGGAAGGGGAGTGGGCGGCCAAGATAGGGGAAAAGAAGTAGGCAGGGGAACTGACCTACTCGAGGCATAGGTTCGGGAAGGAGGGTTGGGTGGGGGGGATTGATGAGGACCAGACTTTGGTAGGGACCCAGAGGCGGGCCCAGGTAGGGGGTGGTGTGGGGTCGTGTAGTACTGCACTACAGCAATTGGTCAAGGATAAGGGGAGGAAGGGGAGTTCAGAAACACAATTTGGGGGGGGGGGACCAAGGAGGACCACATAAGAGAATGACTTTCCCTTTTGCAAGCCAACTAGCACTTCCCAGGAATGCGGAGGGGGGAGAGAAAACTAGAGGGGGAAGTCCCTAATGGACGTAGGGATCTATAGCCCGACATGGAGGATAATTCAACTATATCAAGGTGTTGATCATAAACATCTTTGAAGTACATATTAAATGATCACCGCATATCATATAAGGAATGGATTATTCTATCAGACTCAATATTTGATTGTGGATTATATAATATTTTGACGCATAACTCGGTATATAATTCATGTTGATGACTTCACCAAGACATTGAGGATAACCTCAGATACGTATAAAAAAATAGAATGAGATCCTCCATCAAACCTTTCATGTTCCATAATGTAAATCATTTAAATAATATATAGAAATAAATATTCTTTACAATATAAGAATATTTCTATCTTCGTGGCACAATCAATTGAAAAATATATAACATGTTTTGATTCAGCTATTTTAGGTTATAAAATGAAAAAATCCATTATTATTTGTTCCAATTTCAATTATGGAATGTGTAATGGTTAAAAAATTCTATATAACATTATATATATATCATAAAATGATTAAATACTATTATTAGATTTACAAACTCAATAATATATCTCTTCATGTCATTCCACCTAAAATACCCTTTTATATCTCTATAGGACTTCAACAAACCAGAAAGAAATTAAAATGAATATCCATAAGACTCATATTAACAATATTTCTTATAATCATGTATGTTTATAAAATTTTAATTGTTAATAATCCTTACTAACCCATCATAATCATGATAAAACTCAAAAAAATTATTCTCTATATATCGACATCAACTATCTACAACTCTTTAATTTTCACTTTTATAGATGGATGTACACTGATATCAGAAAGATAATATTTCTTACATTCCATTATGATTTGAAGATCCATACTTTTAACATCCAATAGTATTTTACCTTATGTATTACACTTCATTTATAAGATTTCATGATTAAAAAAACGAGTTGTAATTTTTTTATAAAATAGTATTTTTAAAACATTCAAAGACAATAGAAAAAATTATGATCATTTCTAATATTATATATTTATATAAAAAAATTATATAAATTTATTAAAAAAAGTATTTTAATTCATTATATGATGATTCATTTCTTGGATATAATATTTGTGATTATGAATAATATTAATAGTATATCATGGTTTTTAACACATTTGCTTCCATGTACAAATATCAATTGAACATTTAAATTATTCAAATATATATATTTCATAAAAATTATCAGTGATACTCTATATTTATTGTATAATTATATAAATGGGATATGTTTATTGGACTAGATACCCTAAATGGATTATATATCTATTTATTGAATTTGATATCCTAGAATTTCTTTTGAAAGGATGGTGGTCATTAATTTTCAAGGCTAGTGAATATTTGGAATGCACATTTTTTGCAAGGATGGGGGATTTTGATCATCCAAACATTTAGGGGGTATTATTAGCTACTATGATAATCTAATATTGATTTAATTATTCCTATGGAATCCTTGTCAAATTCCAATGATACCATTTTTATTCAATGAGTAACTAAATGATGAAATAACCTATAATCATTGTGAACATCAATATTTTTTTATTCTATTTTTAATATACTAATTAGGGATTCCTATATCATGATAATATGTTTTGAATCCATATAATTTGGATTATTGTTTTCACTAACGTCATGGATTGTAATAGATGTTTTGGTGTTGGGATTCCACCCTTGTGAATGGAGACCTACTCAACCTTATGAAATGAATAATAACCCACACACTTATTTTCAACCTAACATCAGACATCCTACCTTTAAAGGTCATGTAAGATGGAATGAAACATGTAGTTTAACATCATAAATTATTTATGTACTCGTAAAAGATTCATATAAATGGTTTTTGTTGGACTTATGAATAAGATATCCTTTTTGGATATCCGTAAAATGAATATGCTTAAATGAGATTCTGTTTTCCTCACATGGAATGTGGACCTATTAAGTTGAGTCCACATATAATATATATGGATGAGGGTAATATGATATGTTCCAAATTTAATATAGCCGCTCATGTGAGATGATTATATCATACATGATTCCATTTTGAATATATCCTAATTTTGAGAGTTCCAAAGGAATTTGTCCACATAAAAAGGGAACTCTAAAATAACAAGAATATTTAAATGATTGATATGTAAATAGATCATCCCTTGGAATATATTAATAATGAGCATAATAATAAAGGATATAGGAAATTGTTTTTCATTCATAAATAAGAGTCATACATATCCTATCAGAATAAGAAAAAGATAACACCTAGTCCAATTTTCATACATTATGGTCAAGATGAATTAAGGCACATTGATGTTTTGAAATATGTTTTAATAATTTTCTTTGTAGTTTTATGTTATAAAATTAGTATATGAACTGTTGATTATAACATCATTTTTTGGGGAAATTGGTTTCATGAATGGCATGATAATAAATTATAGATCAAGAAATTCAAAAATAAGATATCATTTTTTATTATAGTAGATATATAAAAATATTAAGTGGCCTACATTGGTGGTATTTTAATTATATTTATTATAAATAATGATATATATTTAATTCTATGTGAATCTTTCCTAGTGTGAGAAAGAAGTGATAATATAACTAAATACTTATTTTATGAGAGTGAATTGTTTTTTCTGTGTGGGGTAATACATTATTATGAAGGCCATGGTGAGAATTCCTAAATCATTTATGGTATTGTGAATTAGAACCATCCTCGGATTTAGAACAAGTGGAGAATCTCATCCAACCACTTTTCTTCTTGTTAGTATGTCAGGGCCAGAAATGGGGGGAAGGGGTAATATATAAACTCTAATAATGGAAAGGGGGTTACCCCATGATGTATATACATACTAAAATAGATTAGTCGATTGGTAAGGAATCCATCATCGATCAATGGGATACCACTATATTTTCTTCCAAAAAAAGAGTCATACTATTTATGTAATACATGATTATGAATCCCATGAGTGTTCTACCGTTGAAGGAAAAAATCATTGATCTATAATTTATAAATGTAATAAATTATTAATAATGATCATTCTACTATGAACAATATGATATTGTTTATTGAAATGAATTTATTGTGTCCTCAATTTAGATTTCTTGTGGATTTGACCATTGTGAATTGTATTCATTGTGTTTTTTAGAACCATCGTTTCTTCAAAAAAAGGACACATGAAGACATAGTTCATAGATAAGGGATAACATTTCAAAATTGAAGAGAATTTAAAGTGGGGTTAAGGATGATGTGTGGCCATCTCATCCTCCAAATTATTAACCTTGCTTCTGCATTGAAACATTTGAAATATTTTTAAAATATATATTCATTAAATTAATAATGATTTTGATATCTTTTATCAACCGCACAAAAATGATGGCTATGATACATTAATAAATTCATTTTATCCCCATTTAAAGTTAATTATGATAATATATAACATTTATATATATATGATACAAAATATTAAAAATATAAGATTTTAAAAAAAATTATGAATTAATATTAGAAATACAAATTGTTGAAGATTGTATTGTTTATGTAAATTATATTTTTAATTATATATTGTGATATCAATTAAAATTTAAATATATGATTTTTATATATAGAATAAAATTATAGTACATAAGTTTTTGAATTAATATTTTCAATATTTACACAGACTTTTTGATAATTTTCGTAAAATATAATATTTTTTGTAAATAATTATTTTTTTGGAAATTATAATTTTCATGACTATATCAATATATAATATTGACACACGAGATCCTAAAACCATTTATGTGATCAAATTTCTAATTAAGGAATACAATTATTGATGTTATTATATTATTTATACTTCAAAAACTCATGTACATTCGTTTGAAAATATTATACAATGTTAATACAATATAGAAAAAAATTATTTGTCTTTTCATTGATGTTAATTAATATTTTTCAGGTATTTATTTATGTTAAAATAATATATAATTCAATTTTTATAATAAATCAATTAATTTAATGAAAATAATTAACCATCATGTAATTATATTATTCATATGTTTAATGATTAAAATAGACTTTTATTTCAGTAAAAAAATAATTTTTATTTATGTGTGCATATTTGAAATAATAATTTATAATATTATTGAAAAGAATAGTATAAAAGTGGGATAAATATTAAAACATAATGATTAAATTTTGTAGAATGTGTATTATTTTTAATATAATAATATGAATTATTATTAATTAATTATGAGTAAAATTTTTTTGGATTACTAATCTTAAGTGGCTCAAATTTTCATATCTTTACCTGATATAGAGACCTTCTAGAAACACGTTGATTGGGTTGTAAGTCATATACTTGTGTCACACTGACCATAAATCATGTAATTACCAATTTTAATAAAGTTTTATTCTTACAACTTTGTTAGCATTAATTTTCATGGAAGTGTCCAGTTTATTCACATATCAAAGGATATTAATCTAAGTCCTTTAGTACCTCACCTCTAATTCTAATTTAATTTTTAGACAATTATGAATTCTATTATAAGATTCCACTACTATGTACCATATTTTTTGGAAAAAGTTTTTAGAATATTTACTTATTTAATTGAGATCCGTTCAAAAAATATATATAAGCTTCCATAGAATATAAGTGAATGTGAAGAAACATTTCAGACAGGGTTAAATGTTTCATCATAAAACATTTTTCTTTGATGGACGTTTCATTTAATAGATTTATTTTTTTAAAATTATTTATATACAAATTTTTTTTAGTTTCATGCATTGTCCATATTTATAGTATTTTATAATTAACATCATGTTGTCATTTATTCAAGTGGAATTATATGTTTATCATTATTCAATTATTTATTTTTTCATCAAACACCATTCATTTAGGGCTTTTTACATTATGAACAAATTTAAATAGATATGATACATATATTTTTTATTTGTATAGGTTTTATTGATATAACGTTTTAAATTGTATTTTAGGTTCATTTAATTGTCCATTATTAATTTAAATATTTTATCAATATATTACTGAACTCCTAATTGTTTTCTCAACTAATTTTATATTTCCCCTAAGGCATGGAATATCTGTTTGATTTTGATCTACCAATTCTCTCTTTTCTTATATTATCTATCGAAATGGAATATTTTATTTTTTTAATTATATTATTTAACTTAAATTTGATGAAATGCTTCATCAAATAAAATATTTCCTTTTATGAAAAACTCCTATACATTCCATTGGATATTTATAATCAATTTCCTTATTTATCATATCCAAATAGAAATTTATAAACTATATAATATTTTTCTTAAGTGACTATTAATTTTCCTATCACCTATATTGAAATGAATGTTTTATTATCATTTTTACAATTTGTGTTTCAGGAATTATTTTTAATTTTTTTATATTATCAATATGGATAGTTTTTAGAAATTCTATTCCATTAAATTAATGTTTTACATATTTCAAGAATTATTCCACATATTTTTGTAAATGTGACTTTCAGCTAAATTGATATTTTAAAAAACTATTTTAGAAAATTTATTTCTTTGCGGTTCATTATCAACGAATGAGATATTATTTACATGATTCCATGTTAATTCTTCTATAGAAACCAAATCACATCATAAATAGATATTAAATCCTAGTAGACTAATATTCAATACGTTATAGAAAAACGTTCTTGGAGATTATAATAGTTTTTTATTGTTGGAGACAATGTCCACAATCATCCAATTTGGTGGGGGATCATCAACGCCTCCCATAAATATTTTATCCCTTTCTACTAATAAAAAATATACACTAAATAAAAAATTTCAGAATAACCAAGGGATTATATACAAATGAAATATTGACCTCAAATGATCAAAAAGGGTAATAAATTGAAATGCATAAAAAAAACATGAGGAAAATATGTTGAGTATGATTCAATGGCGCAAGAGAACCTTAACTTGAATTTTTCATATCTAAATATTAAATCATGTAATAATGAATGGAGGTTTGTAAGACATGAATTATATTTAAATAAATTTACAGGATCCCTAAGAACATAACATTGGAATAATACCTATATTATTGGAATACTCATTATCATAGAAAACCTTATATCATGAATACCCAGTAAGACCTTAATAAAATGTTTGTCTAGGAATAAGAAGTCTTGTACATTATTTATTCTTGTGATGAACTCCCACACATTATCATTTATACGAGGGCTAACCAATAGTGTAGCTTTTTTGGATCATGGGAATAAAACCATGGAACCCTTCCTTTTAAGGATTCTTCTAACCACCAATGTACCCAGTAATTTCATAGAATGTTTATCATTATGAAATGTATTGTATATAGATATTTATCCCACCAATTACATTAGGACAATCATGCATATCTATAAAAATATGTCCTAAAACATTAATCATATTACAATAATGAAAAATTGGTATCACAAATCATATCATCATTGAATAACCTATGGATAATTGATGGGTTTCATTATCATTTCATAATGGTATACACATTTAAAGATAAAAGGAATTAATTAAAATATATTCATCATATACAAGACCTATAAAGAACAGTATTGGTATCAATTGATCATATACCTAGTAATACATATCTATCATAAATGGTTTTCAACCAAGATGAAAAATTATTTTCAACAATCATATAAGTGATATCATGAAGAAAACATTATTTACAATATAAACAAATTTTTTTTTTAAGATAAACCATTTTCAAAATAATTTCCCAATAAAATATACATGAAAAAATATCAATTTTGATTCCAATAAGATAAATGTAATGATGAATGTATGTTTTATTCATGTCATACATGTTAAAATAATATTTCTCTTTTACACTTTTGGTAAAATAAAAATAATCATTTTTTAAAAACAATATGAAGATCTATTTCAAAAACATACTAAAAATAGTAATAAATTGATAAAAATAAATTTATAAAACCAATTTTACATTTTTTTAATGTTTTTTTAATATATTTTTTTAAGATTAGTTGGATTTTTAATGGAAGACAGAAAATATAATCCATAAATACATTCAATTGATGTCTTATGTACAAAATGAGAGAATAATTAAGGTAAAAATTTATCCTCTATAAAGAAAAACATTATTAAAATATTAATTAGTTTCATGAGACAAATAAAATAATATTTCATCTTTTGAATCACATTAATGAAAAATCCTGATAAATGGTGAGATTGTAAGATAAAACCCATTCCAATTTTGTAACATAGAATTGGATGTACAATGAGGGGTAAAAAATGAATCTTTATATATATATAAAGAAAAAATAATTTCTTTATATTAAATTTTATAGGAACTACATATTCACCACAAAACATATGATAGGTGTTTGACATGAAAAAAATATTAAAGGAGAAATATTAAGTCAAAAATTTCCTACCCCATTAGTAATCGTATAAATTTTAATCCTTAATAAAGAATAACATCAAATACAAATTTAAATTTCATTAATATAATGGTATTCATCATAAATTATGTCAAATATTTGGTAGACACACCATAATAATGATATAAGTGATAAATTTGAATATATCTCCTCGAAATAAATGGGAGACTTCAAAATTCATTACCGTATGTGTGGACATATTTTATAAATTATGAAACAAAATGTATAATAAATAGAATTTTTTTTATTCATCTATTAAAAGAATATATTATCATACATCACACTATAATTGATTTTATTGAGGCAATATATTACCTTTCGATTAACAATGCAATGTTATCATTACATTTCAGTTTTCAATAGATTTTTTCATAGATGTTTTTATTTTATATAGATATTCCTCTAAAATTGATAATGGATTTATATTATTCATAAATTTAATATTTATCAAAATAACATATATATTCATTATGTATGTATTTAATGTAAACCATAATATTTAGGAGTGTAAAATAAAATAAACTATTCGTGGAGAGGGTATGCCATACGTGCATATGAATTTTATTTTCATTTTCTTTCCTAATAGAAATAAATAGTTTTATATAATATATTACCTTTATAGAATCATATTTATTTCATATATATTACATATTATTAATTGAATCATTATTAAATCACTCCATGTGATGATTGAAATGATCAAATTGCATTCTGAAGTTGTTGTCATTTGTGCACACAAAAGAAGTTATTTTAATCCCCAAAAAATAGAATTTATGACAGTATGTGTAATATAATAATTTCAATATAATTACAATAACATCATCAATATAAAATAAACTTATAAATCATTTATTTTATCCTTTATAGGGAGGCTGTAATGAAAATGAATAACATTGGGTTATAAAGAAGTATTCCACTATATGCATGAATGATGATTTCGTAACCCATTTGATGGAAGAGTATATGGTTTTTGTACGTTAACATAACATAAATAAATTTCATTACATTTGTGATACATATTTTTCAATATCATAATCATATAAGAAGAATTAGAATAGGTGGTGGAAGAAATAAAAAAACACTCATCCATGAATATTATATCTTTTTAAGGATTCCTCCTTACTTTTTACCAAAATATTTCCAATAGTGCATTTCAATGCAAAATAAGCCTTTTAGGATAACTATATGAATTATAGGATGTGTTATGTTAATGAATTTATCATTCCATATTGGTTGAGAGGTGTGAAGATGTGAGGGTACTGAGTGCCCTTTTATAATTCTATGGGCGAGGATGTTAATTAAATACACAAAATTATTAATGATTTGGAATCAAGTAATTCTTTATTTGACTCTATATTTAATCAAAAATGAAATTAATGTATTATATCACCGATATAAACTATAAATATTAAAAATGAAGCCATATTCTATCATCATATACATTGGTCATTATGATAAATCAATTTTAGAATAATTGTTCTCTATCATGGTAAGATATATATTCATATATTTTTATATATTATATAGATTAATAAATTGAATAAAAAATTTATTGGATAATTTTTACCTAATATTGTTTATATAATAAATCCAATTAATTTAATTAACTTATTATTATTATGGAAAATTAATTTTAACCCAATCCCATGTAATTAAAAATGACGCATTTTAACCATAAATCAGGGTAATTAATTTCATTTATTTTCATTAATATTTATTTTTTAAAAAATTGAAATAATAATATGATATAAATTATTCAGATTACAAAATATTAAATCATATTTTAAATATTAAATTAAAATATCTGGAAAATAGTAAATTAAAATTTACCCCACAGTCATGATTAGAATTCTTGTATTCATAGGGAAAATCATAAAAGATTTACTATATTTTTAAAATAATACCAATATGAAATTCATTTAAATGAACTAAATTGGATTAATAGAAATTTAATTGATGAAATTTCATTTTAATACAAATTAAAAATATAATATAACTTTTCAAAATTATTTTAATGAAATATATGTTTTCATTTAATTTTTAATATGTAAAATATTCTTCAAATAATTATTTTTCCATAAAATTAAGAAAAATAATGGTAATATAAATTTTTCATGATTATATAAAAAGATTATGTTAATTTTAGTAATTTAATTTTATAGAAGTTTGAAAAATTATTTTTATTAGTTTTCACAAAAATTCATAATTTTCTTTGGAAAATCCTATTTTTGAAACATATAAATACATTAATAATTTTTTTATTTTACTTTCAATATTTTTCATTTTTGTAAACCAATAATATTAATATTTTTAATGGTGTTAATAATAATTAAATCTCCACGTTATAGAATCTATGATATTATCATCACATTTATAAAACCATATTTTTAATATAGCATTGTTTTTCTAAAACTCCGTGTCTTGTGAAACACAAGGCTGCCATGTGATTCATGTAGGGAAACCATATCATGGTGTGGAAGTTATTACACGATATAAAAAAAATTAATTTATTATTACTATCATATTTCATATGAACATATGTGGTTGCATTCAACCACCGTTAAATGAACTTGAAAATTAAAATTCTTCACTATTACATAAATAATTGAGGGTACTTCTATCTTATTACATCCTCAAGTAAGGATTTATCTTACTAAACATTACATTTTGAACAAAAAAGACTCAAATTGTGGAGTTGTTTTTTATCACATTCCCTATATGATTTTGAATCTCAAAAAAAAATTTCATTAAAAAATATCACTCTCAAATTGTATTGCCTCGAAGTTACATACATGTGATGGATCACATCTGTACCTCAATAGAAGTGGTTTATGTTACACAATGTTTATATGAGAGAGGTTTGGTGGATTTTTCAAGTGATAATTTTTGGTAACAATATGATCTATAATTTTAATAATACTAATATATGTAAGGATTATTTTTTCCATCAATCATATATAGATAATTTTGTATAATGACCATCTCACCAACATCAATTTCTAGATTGCATCAACCATTATCTATATAATTTTTTAATATCTTTCAATACTTGTTTTCTAATGGCTCTATCATTCTTTATAATTTCATTCGATACATATTTTCTTAATATCACTATTTCTATATATTCATTACAATATGTTGGTGTTTTACACTTATTTGTATAAATGGATTCAAAAGGACCATATGAATGCTCTATTGAAAGGTATTGTTTAACAAAAACTCAACATGGGGAATAAGATAATCCAAAACACCTGAAAAAACAATTGAAAAATATCATTGCATGACCCATATATTTTAAATTATTCAATTAAAGAGACCATAATTAAATGGATGATACATAGTGTTAAAATTCAATTTCATATAAAGATCATATAGATGTATTTTCAAAAACATCAAGGTAAACATCGAATCCGGATTAAATACAATTGAACATGGTACTCCATTCATCCTTAACATATTATTAATTTAAATTCTATCATGAATGTCTGGATTAAAATAATCCATGAATGAAATGAATTATAATGACTTCATAATGCGATTGAAAATAAATCCTAATTAACGCAAGATCAATGAAAAGATAAAACCTAAATGTTATCGATACAAATACTAATTTTTCAATAAACTATAAAACCATTCCTCCCTAAGAATAATTTTCAGTAAAACATATAAAAAACCATTTTATTCTATTTCAATAAATGTATCTTAAAATATCATTACTATTGATTACATATAATAACATAAAAACTCAATGGGTTGTAAATGAAATTCAAATTATGGTCAATAATAAACTCATAACCCCAAGATGGTACTCATAACACCTCTGTAAATCATACATCAAAATATATACTTTTCTAAATGGAAATTCACCATTTCTTCAATATATATTCTATTATTTTTAATTGAAAAATAAATTAGAGGATTATATTCATAATTTCCACAATAGAATATAAAAGTTTATTTCATTATTAAAAAATTATAAAAAAGGGATATAATAACATGAAATTTCATAAAATTAAAAATAGTAAAATTTTAATGGGGTTCATCTGTAATAAATAAAACATTAAATTTCCAAGTTAATAATGGATAATATATGTTATTAATTATCATTATTGACCTCATCCATTATCATTGAATAATATTTCACTTTATCCTTTTTCTTTATAGGTTATCGTAGTTTATCCAATACATTAACAATTGTATTCAATAATTGATTCACATAATAGACAATCTCCCTTCATAAGAAACATTGGAGTGTCATTGTTCCATGCAGTTAAGCTCTCTCTTAATTAATTTCACTTATTGGGCTCTTCAAATCACTTTTACATTATTTTTCTGAGTGACAATTATTCACACTTGTGAAAATGATTCTTGTTTCATTCAGGAAAACACATATGTTCTCACTCCCATTGTTTTCTCATGATGTATTTTCAGAAAGAAATTCCTTCCAGGTGACATATAGATATATTTCTAATGGAAGATTGTTTTATTTTTATTAATACAAGATCCAATAGGGTATTAAAAATCCTTTTCCAATTTTATCGAAAATAGAAAAAAATCCCTTCACAGAATCCATAGTCAATATGGATAACAATATTTATATATAAGGATTTAATCCAATAAAAATAATTTAAACTGTACATTCCGGATGAATTAAAATAGTATATGAATACCAATGATAGATTGTAAAATTTTCATAATTACTAACAATAGACTCATCATTCATCTTCATTTGGTAAATGTAAACATTCTCAATTTAATAGATGAATATGTGAAAAATATGTGTCTAAAAATATTCTTTTAAGATCATCCAACATTATAGAGTAAATATCATCATGATTCATTGTTTTCATAGTAAGAGTACAAAAATTCTCCTCCTCAACATCCAGATAATACACAACAAACATGACTTTTTCATGATTTGAATACTAGATAAAAGAGAATATATTTTCTTCGGTAATGATACATTTCATAGAAAATAGTTTCCCAACAGAACTAATAATGAGGTTGTTTTTTCCAAATGATGGGGTCAGAAATATGGTGTCCCCTCTTTTCCCCATTTGTAATTTTAGCATGAGTCATAACATAGTCTTGTTGTGTGATTCTAACGAAGATGATTTTCATTTCTTTTTCTATATTATTCGGTATATCAGGAAGGGATTCATCAAATCGTCCATTTAATTTAGAATTAACTTTATTATATTGTGTCCAATCTATTAATTGATAATAAAAAACATAGTATCATCCACAATAATCATACTATGGAACATCATAATCTAGGTAAATCAATTATATAGTGTCCAAATCCGGATAATATATTTTTTATCTTTGAAAAAATAGGTTAATAATAAGTCTTCTATAACCATGATCTATTTAAATCATACATTATGAATCGTAATGTGTTTTCCAATTTCTTATTCATATCCCTTGGTAGTGTAAAGACATGTGTGAATCATGGCTTGTTTTCATTCACAATGGGACGATCGAGTCCACCTCAATGAAAATTTTTTAGAATTAATAACCCTATAAAACTTTTTAATAGAGCCATATATATTTTTAGTTCATACAGTTGGATGTAATTTGGAAGAATCTACATTCAATTATCTATACCAAAATAAAAATAAAATTTCGTAAGAGTTATCTCAACTGTAGACTTATTAGTAGACATATCGCTAGACTTATCCTTAGATATATCCATATAAATCTAAATAATGTTTTTAATATCTATTTCCAATGGATTTCTCAAAAATTAAACTAATAAAAACTATAGAAACCTAGGATTCGTCAAATATACGTATTATAATTTTATTAATTATTATTCAATAAAATACCTAAACACTCGATATAGTGTTGTAGTTTTTTAGACTCTTCCATGATAAAATATACAATATAATAGTTTGGTTAAATAACATCAAAATATCCTATAATCATCTTCCCCATTATTAATATTTAGAAACATTTCATAAATAATATAATTCTAAATAAAATTAGGAAATAAACATAAGAAATGGTGTTCCCAAATTATCAGTGAGGGTAAAAAAGAGAAATTTGTTAACAAATCATGATTATAAGGGTATGATAATGAGATAATAAAATAAGTAACACATATTGTGTATATAAAAGGACAAAATATAGAGTCAGAAAACAAAAATAAGAAATTCATATTTCATTATTCATCATGAAATCAAAAATCATGAGCCATTAGAACATAAAATTGGCTGAAGACATAAATTTGTGTCATACACATAGGCATTGTATTTATTAATTCAAGACTACCCTCCCTGAAATTGACAATTTAATAGGCTAGTGATATCCTCTTGTGTACTTACATTATGATTGGTATGACATCCCACCTATCATATTTCATACTTTAGCTTGAATCCCATGTTCTATCATTTTTTGATCATCGACTAACCGACTATATACCCTTTTTCAGGCTTAGGATCACAAAACATGTACCATATCAGCTCATATAAAATTTATAATTACCAAATAAATTTGAATGTGATATAGCTCCCTTTGGTAACATAATGAAATTCAAGAATATGTGTCATATAATATTATAAAAAATTCTCAATATAAAAACAATTCAATGAAATATATTTCATAAATCATTTCATGATATCCTTATTTCTGAATAAGATACATGATTCATAATTATTTAAAAATAATATATATTAGAGATGGGAAATGGGTTATCTAAAAATATTTCTATTCTAAATCATTAAAAGAACTAAAATGAGTTATGTTGAAGGATTATATCCCTAGTAAGCCATATGTCACATCAATGGATTCCATTTTAGAATGAAAATGTTATTTATCTTCCATTTAAAATTTTCTTGAGGAGAATATTATTTACGATATTATGAACAAAATATAAAAAATTATTGTTATTAAAATTATATTTCATTGAAAATGATATTGATAAATCATAAAATATGCTTCAAATAATATAATAGTCTATATGACTAGATGTTTTCTGCATTCCATACAGGACAATATTATGTTACATTTATTATTAATGGTACAATAGAAAAGAATGATTTTGGAATATGAAATAAATATTTATTTTAATGAAATTATATAAAAAGTAACACATGGGTAATATTAAGTGTTCTAATTAATTGAAAAAAGTTAACATTTCTAGAAAAAAAAATTAAATAATTTTTTTAGAAAACATGTTTTTGGTGGAAAAATGGTTCTGGATGGATATAAGAAATAAAAATTTTATTCATTCAAACATTCATTTAATGTTCATTATAAAATAAAAAATGAAAATTAATGATGAAAATTTATTCTTTATAAATAATTAGATTATATGAAAGGTCAGTAGTGTATTTGGTGATAGTGGAAATGATTTCATCATTGAAATAATAATCATGGGAAATCCTAACAAAATATTATATTATGTGATAAAACATATACCACTTGGTTAACATTGAATCACAAGTCATATAAAATGAAAAATTAAATTAAATTAACAATATCAGGTGAATAAATAAACTCATGATATTATATTTCTATCAGAATATATATACACATCGTAAATGAAGATATGTGTAAAACACGACTGGTGTCTCAAATAAATAAAATTGAACCGAAATCTATTACCTATTTAGTAATAATTTTAATCATAATGCATGATAATGATAAAATAAAATGAAATATTAAATATTTTTAATAAAATTTTATTCCTGATATATCATGTCAATGATTTTTTCATACAACACACAAATGAAACGAGTTGTGAATTTTCATAGGTCTGGATGAAATAAATTAGAGGCTATAAATTATCATACCTTATATATGGACATCCATCAATAAAATTAAAAACTCCATTATAATAAATAAAAGATAATTATACCCCTATTACAAAACAACATATACCTATACAATAACATATATGATTTTATTATGAAATTTTATTACCTATTTGTTATTAATTACTCATTAAGGTTATTTTTTTGGAAATAAAAACATTCTTCCATATATGTTTAGAGTTATTAATTTTTGACCTATTAATTGGATCATGGTTTCATCATCCTAATAATTTAAACCATAATATAAATTTCATAAAAATTTATCAGATATTTATTTATATTAAATCATACAATTATGTGATGGAAAATTAATTACTTCATTTATTAATAAGATAGGTTATACGTATACAAGATCATTATTTCCAATTTTTGTAGGATTGAATTTATGAAAGTAAAATAAAATATTCACATTAAATAATGATTTAAATTTCATATATTTCATACATAATCATTAAAACCATCCATAATACCATCCATAGAAAGCATGAAGGTATCACGTCACTTTGCAAGGTGGTAATCCGCTATACACACGAGCAACATCATCATATACCCAAAAAATTGATAGTATGATGGTATGTGTGATATAACTAATCCATAATTTTAATAATATCAAAAATATATTATATTAATAATCAATCCATCAATATTTACATCCTTGATAAAGGGTGAGTGAAAAATTAATGACATCGGTTCATAAGGTAGTAGTCTACCATACATATTATTTACGAATTAGTAAATAATTTCATGGACGTGAAGAGGGTTTTAATTTATTCCATTAAAATAAAACAATACCATTACATTTAAATTAATGAGTTTATTATATAATCATGATAAAATAATAATTTTGTGTTTTGGATAAAAAAATAAAACAGAAAATGCTCATCCAATAATGTCACATATTCTTCAGATATCCTCCATGGGTCTGTACCAAAATGATTACTAGGATAAATTTATAAATATAATGAGTCATATAGGATGAGATAAGGGTATATTATATTTAATAGGTTCATGTATTTGCTATTGTTAGGTAACTATAATATTTTGTACCTCAATGATAAATCAATAATGTATTTGAGGTATTATATGGTCTTTCAATCCACAAAAACAGAATGGAAACAAATTTAACATAATTTTATTCCTTATTGATTATTTTTACACAATTTCATACTTTTTATTTTTTTAATAAAAAATTGACTTGATTTGGTCACCCAATCCATGTCCGAAGAAATTTATTAAAACCAAATGTTATAAATTATAAACCACGAGGTGAAATGAACTTACTCCAGTAGAGAATTACATCGTATCAAAAGAAATGAAGGAATAAACATGAGAACTCACACCTATAACAAAGGCAATCACATGTCTACTTCTTCCAGTGGGAGTAGAAGACTACAACCTTCTATAGGAAATACCAGCTAGAAGAATACTGAAGTAGCTTGTCAAGATGGAAAATATTTCTGTATCTGAAATACGGAAAACCGATGAAGAGAAAGAAGTAGAATAAGAACTCCAATGTAACGAATTAGGAAAATGACAAAGAAAATCAGCCCATATCTAGAAGATCTAGATACATTGAAACATCGAGAAAAATTACTACCGAGGGATGTCATTAAAATTAAAACATGGATCCTTTTTAAATTACTCAATCACATTGATGAAAATCCTCTTTCGGAGATCATGGTAGGTATCCGCTGATATATCTCCATTATTATACAGACCAAAAGAAATGTTGTCTTTCCCTTCAATCTATGAGTCAAGCTCAATTTTGAGCTCAAGATTATTCGATAATTGATATGAATTCCTATATGCAAGGTTATCATTCTCACAAGATGAATCTTCTGATTCAAAATCAAAAGAGGATGTTGCAGCATCTAAGGAGGCAGTTACTTTATCATTAGGAAGTGGTTGTGGGTGATGTGTGTTTTGAACCTTCATGTTTTCAGCAAGAAAACATGTGATGATTGTTCTTTCAAATTTAGTGGAGTCCCTACACTTCTACCTATTCTTAGAACATGGAATGATGAAGCGATCAGTGTCAATTATATCTTATTTACCCTTTATAGGACACGATTTAAGGTATTCATTCTCTTGACTAGATTTTCAGGCTAAAAAGAATCTTTTTGATCCTCTTTCCCAGATTCATCGTCATTTTTCAAATAATTACTAGCCTCAAGAATGTGTGATTCAACATTAATGGTGTCTTGAATTTCCTCCATAACAGTATGTAAGTTGTCAGTGTCACTGGGAGGGTTAACCATAGAGGTTTTAGAATGATTCCAGATGCAAGTATTGATAGGGTGTTTGGAAGCTTCTCTTCTTAACCAAATTTTATTAGGGAAAGCAGCAGTTCAAGGAGAAAAACCATTGTTACCAGAATCACTAATAAAGTGACCAATGCATGAGAATGTATTATAGAATGCAAGAACATTCGGAAAGAAAACTGCTTGAACGAAACCACTGTCTCTATTTTGTATCCATAGTTGTGATGGAAGTGGTTTATAAATATTTATTTCAGTGAAGATGATGGAAACATAGGGGTGAGAGAGATTAATGGTGGATGAATCTAACTTAATGGGTTGGCTAAAGAGTCCAGCAATGGGAAATAGCATGTTCTTTTGGTAGAGGTTCTAGGGGAGATTTTGGAAGCTGAGCCAGATAGGAACAATGGTGGGTTTAAAATCCAAATGAATGTCTGGATTTTAGTTTTTTTACAAAATAAGGTGTATATTTTTATTTACCTATGTAATAATTCTATTAAGAATATAATTAATAATATAATTAATAGATAATTCATACCTACATATTTTATATGTTGAATCCAATTTATTTCATATATATAATAATTTATTGGAAAATTTTTTTGGAAACAAATGTATGTAAGGGGAAAACTTATTTTTTATCCTTAAATTGAATAAATTAAGTGAAACTATTTTCAATGCTCATTATGGAAAAAAAATTAATTTGAGATTATTTGAAAATATAATTATTGTACATTAAAATATTATATAACGTTTTCCAAATTCCATTATTTATCTCGGAAAAATTTAATATAAAATTATTCCTATAGCCTGACAAGAAATTGGGTTTTCAAAGAGAATATAATCCATATATAACTGTGATATTAAATCTAATAATAATTTGAAATTGATTATAATGTCCAAAAATAGATTTGAAAAAATATAATTGATCTGATTTTACATTAATACCAAATTAAAATTTAATTAATCTATTTAAATAATTTAAATAAAAATGTAGATTTCAAATAAAATTCATTATTTTTTTAGTTCTTCTAAAAATAAATATTTTATGAAAATTATCAAAAATATACTCCATTATTTATCTAATACTATGATTTTAAAAATTAAATTTATTTTTAAAATTAAATATCAAAAATTGTCAGAAAATTTATCTTTTTATTGCTAATGAAAATACATAATGATATATTGTTATAAAATAGTACTTTGTGAAACATATAAAGACATTGAAAAATGTATATATTAAAAAAATTCATCTATTAAATTCATTATAATTAATATTTAAAATGTATTTATAATTATTATTATTATATTTTAATATCTAGGTTATAATGGTCACATGTAAATAAACATAATACTAATATATTGGGGTATTTTGGAATACATAGTGGAATGTTTAAAGAAAGATAACCAAGTGCTATTTGTAGAGAATGAATAAAATGGTATTGATTTAAATAATATTTATCAATGGGATTTAATTTATTCAGAAAATAATTATTAATTAAAACTATGGGATTTATAATTTATATCAAATACTTATTTATTTTTTATAATAAATCATCTCTATTTATTCAACTCTTTAAAATTTTAATTCTATTTCTCATGGTTTAAATATATCATAGTATCCACTTATAATTTTTTATCCTAATAATCCACCAATATATATAGTATTATTCCAAATGTTTTACTCTGAAAATTTATTTGGTTAAACTACATGATTTCCCAGTCTCCCATATTATTCTAATTTCATTTTTTTTGTTTTCAATATTTTTCTCTGAATTATATAAAAATATCCTTTCTGATGTTAATATCATATGCAAAGTTATATTTTATATGTGTTATTTAAATTGAATAATTTTAAAAGTAATTATATTCTAATTTATTATTCATGGGATCATCATGTAACAATTATTATGTTTATCATGATTTCATTAATAAAGAACCACTATAAAAGGATAAAAAAACCATTTTATTTCTTTTCGTTTTAATGATTTCATGATTGAGATAATGTGGAAGACATATGTATAAATTATTATAATTATAGGTATGCCCAAATATTAATCCAATTCACTGTGTAATGTTATAGTCTCATGACAATCTAGGTATCCAATTATGGAGTAAAACTAATCAATTTTATTGTCAAAGGGTGTAATCATTGTCATATGGTAATGACTTAGTGAATAGTCCTTGATATATGATGATGATGTCCTAGTGATTAATCCATGTCATATTCTTTTGATATCATGTTTATGTTGTTATAAATTCATATGCTGCCATGGTCTTATGTTATGACTTCTTTCTAATCCATGTATTTATCATATCATCCATTGGTTCCATGATCCCAAGCTTATGATCATTCTCATTATGATATAATTTTGGGAATCACATCTATTATGTAATGTTTAATTGTTATGTGTACCATTAATAACTGTTTCCGATCATCCATTACATAATTGTTTCCCCATGATTATAATGAATGTATTTAGCATGAAAATCCACGAAGAGTATCATTTTTATTTAATTTATAGAAGTTGTTTGAAAAAAATTATGGATTTAATATCATCTTATACCATTGAATATAATTTTTTTTAAAATGTGATATAAATATATATATATGTTAGTGCTATTTTATTATTTTATAAAACTGTAAAAAAATCATTGGATTCTGTATTTGATAATTTTATCATTACAATTGATGTGTAACAAAACAATTGTTAAAATTTATGTGTTTTTTTCATAGTTTCTGGGACCATGGATCTATTGGTTCTATATACATATTTTTCCATGCTGATAAATGACCAGCATCACATTAATGAGGTTGTCCCAATTGTCACTAGTTTTTTCCCACTTCCATTTTCCATGTCACTTATTTGTATATTCCTATGAACATTGGGGTCACCTTGAATGGTTTTATTTTCAATATTAATGTAAATGTATTGACATATTATTTTAATTATCTAGGAGGTTTCACATTAATTATAGGATATATTTATAAAATGAATATTACATAGGAAGTATTACTCTCAATTACTCTCCCCACATTTAATTGTTTATTAATGTGTCTATTTTCAAAGGGAATGTGGGATATTTATAAATTATATGAGTGATATTGTATTATAAAATGTGATGGGTTTAATTTCATGTTTCATTTTTGTGTTGATGGACAGTTACATACAAAACCATCACGATGACCATGTGGAGTGTTTTAAAATTACAATCTATTACTGTTTGGTCAAACATCATGTTAATCAAAGGACTACATAAAGATTAATTGATTTAATTGTTACCATATTGAGTATGGATTATATGTTATCTTTGTGTGAAAATAAAATATCCTTAAATGTGTCCCTATCTCCCTATGGTTAGAATATTTTTTTTAAAGAGACCACGTGATCTTATGGGTAAAAAACTCATTTATTTTTATATAACAAATTATACAACATGATTCATTTTCATTTTATTCCAATACATATTTAAAATATGTCAAAAAAATCCTTCATCATTTAGTTCCTAATTATTTATTTTTGTTGTTGATGGGGTCAATATATACATAACCTATATATAAATGGGTTTATTATAAGTTATAAGGATTTCATTCTATGGATGTATAAGATCCTATTTTGTTTCTATGCCATTAATTATTTATGGGAAACTATAAATATGACACAAATAACCCTTATACATTAATGTTATCTATATTTATAGCTCATGATGATCAAAATAATTATCTATTAAAATAATATTTTCCAAATCGAAAGGGTTTTCCCTGGAAATATATTGAGAACCTCATGAGTTCCCTTAAATATATTAAACATTATGCCTCTCTTGGATACCATACATTCCATACGGTCAACCATGAAGACTATATTATTCTATATAACCAACATGGTGAATCCATAAATATAATTATTTGACCACATTGATTTCACTTCCAAGTAAATTTTCATGTGTTTACCCTTTATATATCTTCTTTTTAATTTTATATACACTTTATTCATTATAACTTTTAAATTCCATTAAATTTGATATCTCATTCATTTTTATAGATAAATTGAGAATTAAAAATATTTATTCTCCCTCCATATCATATAAGTATTAAATGGATATACACATCGTAAAATCCTAGAATTATCTTATGACCTAATATAATACTCTTCATTGTAATATGATGGGGGGAATTTCAAGCCTTTCTTATATTGGGAAGGATACCCATTTCCGGATTTGGTCTGTTTGATAATGTTCCCATTAAGGGACCATAACCTATGGGTGTAAACAATTTCCTTATTACCCATAATCATTGGGTGAATTTTTCAATCAATTCTACTATGGTATATTCCATCTAAAAATGGAAAAAGAATATAACAAAGGGTACGACACCTTGGATAATAAAAGATAATGATGTGCATTAGAAAAATAAACATGCATATAAATATAAATAATAAAGTGGTTAATTTCATATCCTATTGTTTTTTAAATATATCCTAAAAATAAATTATAACTAGAGGTTTGTTTTTAATGGACTAGTTATCTCCCTTAGAGGCGTGATATAACTAAATAAATTACTGAAGGAATAGTATACTATTAGGATATATGACATTGATTAGATTTCACTATATTTCATACATCATAAAAATAATTCTTCCTAAAAAAATGTACATTGTATTATATACGTAAACACATTCCCCATGATTCATGTAGATTTTGGTATATTCCATTTGGAAGTGAAGATGATCAATATAGCTCCAATTATTGGAGACATGTATAATAATATAATGCCTTCTTCTTCTACTAGTGATAAATCATTAGGGAATTTTCAATTAGAAATGAAATTTTTTAGGTTGTTAGATAATTTTTTATATAATATATTCAATTAATAAAATAAATTATTTTAAAGATAGACATTCCGTTTCAAATTTGGATTGAAAATATTTTTAGGTTTACACATCATTATATCATGGGGAAAATGCCCAAGACTATTTTTTCTAATGAAGCACATATTATTCCTAGAATTTATTATCCAACACTAAAAAAATAGATACATGAATTGGGGTTTTAGTTTCATCTTGAATTTTAATTTCCTCAAACTATAAGAAACATTTCATGAAATGTACATCAATGGTAATCTCCTCCATTTAAAATAGTAAAAATCATATGCTACATAGTGTGCTATTATTATTATGGACTAGTTTTCCATGAGTGGGTGTATTGACTAGTTATTTATAATATTAACCATGTTTTACCACTAAAATAGACATTCACATAAGTGGAAGTAAAATATTTGGATTGTTGGAGTATTAAAAATTTCATTGGATTTGGATTCTAGTGTATATAGGGTTTATGAATTCATCATCAATAAAATGAGAAATTGAATGAATTTAGACCCTTAATATTTATAATTGGTTTCATGAAATTTTAATTAATAAAAGGTTATGTAAAATCAATTTTATAGATTTTTTTTCTCGCGATCATTAAATTTTCTAGGACTTGAAATTCAGTCATAGAACCCCATAAAAACTAATGAATGGAATACATGATAACGTTATGGGAAAAAATATGTTAAATAATACTCAATATGGAGATAATACACGAAGGATATTATCATTGAATATTGACATTGAAATTATATTTCATTCAAAATTGATATATTAAATCTTACTAATATATGAAATAAGATCTTAATATCATAGAATGTAACTATTTTTGGTAGACACTCATGAGGGGGGCATGGGTCCTCGAGTCATCCGACAATCAAGAGATGTTGTTTTTATAGTTTTTTCATAATTTTAATCCTATATTGATATAATAATTACCTAATGATTATCCAATAAGTATCAAAATCTAGAAAAATGGTATTATCATATAAGGGATGAATGAAAATAGATAATATCTCATAATGATAATGGGACTATCTATGGAGAGGCCTCCTGTGGAATAGAGTGTATCACAAGTGTCTCCTATTTTGAAAAAGTGTCCTAGAATATATGATTTTTCCAAGGAAACCCCATCTTATAAACTAAGATTGTGAGTATATCAGATGATTAAAAATTATGTGAGTCACACAAATTTTACCCCATGATAATTTATGCTCTGTTAATGGAAATGGCGAAACAACCTATTTATAATATTGAGTCTAATATATTTTATTATGGTGAATAGATGTTATAGAGACATAAACCTTCATTTGTGGAGGTATTGTAAATTTTCAAATGTGATAATTAAATATGATGGGGTTTGGCTTAAAATACTCATGGATGAAAATATACTATGTGAATCATCTTATTTAAGTGAACTCTCATCGCTACGACGTCACGGAAAACAAAAATTAAATAAATTAAGGGGACTTTTATTTGGATATGATATATATGATAATCATACCCAGGGAGGGATCAACTAAATAATATTAGACAATACAGATCATCTAAATGAGGCATGACATATCCTTTACATTGTGTTTTAAGAGAGTTATATTTCATTTCACTGATAATCTATATGAAATTAAAAATGTATAGGGGATAAATGATTTTTAGTACCTTCCCTAGTGTACCAAATTGGGGCATGATGAGTGGGTTTTATTTTGATCCATATGAAGGGGAATTTGGGGTGATTCTTCCGAACATGTTTAATAAAATTTAGTGACTAAAATATAATGTTTTTAATGTATTTGGGTAATCATCTATATCAATAAAAGTATATTTATCACTGATGGGGACTAGAAATTAATGAAGGTACTCAATATTGATTCGTTTGTCCATAGAGGGTCTGAAAATCAGTATAACTATCCTATCATTTTTCATTTATGTTATATATCTCTATATTAACTTGGTGATTCCCCTAGGTTCTGGCTATGTTCTTGAAAGATCATGAAATCATAAATCACATTCTCAAATGAGTGTGGATGGAAGGACCTATAATTTTAAGATGATTATTGGGATCCAATGGAAATAAAATTATAAATATCAACTAGTAATATATATATGAACATCCCTCTGTATCCAAGACCAATATTGGGAATTTTTTAATCCTCATCCATCGGTCTTTATGATCAAAGACCATTGGTAGACAATATAGAGATCCCCATCCATGAGGTGCTATCCACAGAGAAATAGAATATCATTAAACCTATAGTAGGGAACCTTTTGAGAATAATTATAATAAATAGAAATTTTGATTAAATATAGGAGTCCCCTGTGATATCATTGATTATACTCAAATTATCAATTTTACATATTCGTATAAGGCCAACAGATGGAAAAATATATATTGAATTTATAGTTATATCTAGAAAAAGACCCATACTTGTCAAATATGGATATAACATCTTATTAAATGAATGTTCATTACATAAAATAATCACACATTCCATAACCATATATTACTAATGTCATTGGAATCAGGGATACATAAATATATCATTAATAATTGAATAAAATAATCTCCAAAAAATATATTCCTAACTAAAATTCTTTTTAATAATATCATACATAATACAATTATTCATAGTTTATGGAAATGATACATATTCATGTGTGACCTTTGAATCTCAATAAATATAAATAATGGGGATTTTAATAATAATTTAACCATAACCATAGATTAATTGTATGATACCATGATCATATATTTTGAAAAATATCTCATTCATATAATAATTCATAACATTGTGTCATGAAATATGCTATGACTCCTCATAATACATGAATAATACTAGAATAAAAAAGCATTATTGATTATATCATAACAAAATAATATGACTTGTGTTTTCGGTCTACACATAAGAATATATAATATTTTCATAAATATTCAAGTCTCAATTACAAAACTATGATAGTGTATTACGTTCTATACCCAAACTGTCATAGAATTAAAGGATTACTCTTTAAATAATTAGAGTGGAAAAAGTCACAAGCTGAATATGGATAACTACAAATTAGGGACATTTTTTATATAATGGGATAACCATCATTAAAAAATGAATTGAGGATATATATAATTCTGGGCCCACTCATCACATAATTAAAATATTTCATAAATTTTCAACAATACCATATATAATTGATCATATAATAATCCAGAAAGAGGGAATGTGATTCCTAAAAATGACATAATATTATAACTTGTAGAAAATAAATTTGTTTAATAAACATTACATCAACTCACCATAGAATAACACAGGGAAAGTCATGGGACTAAAAATCATGTTGTTATAAAAATAATACATCATCAAGATAAATAATAATTATTGTATCCTTGGAACATAATCCGAGTTAATATTATTTAACATCAAATGATTTCAGTTATATTTAAAATAATTTAAAATATAAATTAGAATATTTCTTTTTTATAATAATATTTTTTATTTGAAATCACATTTTTAAAATAATTAAATTTGAAAAGTATTAAATAAAATATTTTCATTGAATATTTAAAAAATATAATGTAATAATAATATTAGTGACTGACAATTAAAGTATTGTTATTATTTCAACCCATATACATTATGAAACATGTTCATTACAAAATTATAGTAAAATTTCAAAATAAAATCATTCATAATAAGAATTCAATATTACTTTTAATTCATTGGTTAAAAATAATATCATTCGAAAAATAAATTTTACTTATCATACGAGAATATTAAAAACCATCATGAAAAAACATTTTGAAGTCTTTAATATTCAAGAAAAAGAATAAAAAATTGAAGATATAAATAAATAAGTTTTTATTTAAAAATAATCAATTTATATCTTCTCTAAATAAACAGAGGAAATTGATATAAAAAAAATATATTATCTACATGTTGTTAGAAGAGAATAAATTTTTTGAGTTTATTTATAGAAATATAAAAATTTTCAAAATTTCAACTTTATCATATAATATCCAAAAAAAATAATGTGGTTTTAACATAAAACCCATTACATCTTTTGTAACTTTAAAATAATCCCCTTAAGGCAATGTGAACCATATATATATTTTTATAACATTCCAAATTTTATGAGGTGTATCATAAAATAAATTAGTGTGTATCATATATACCAAGTAAAATAAACATGTGGTTAATATGGAATTTCTCTCATTTATTTAATATTAATATGAAACCCCCTACCACAATATCAACAATCATTGAACGTGAATTAACCACCTATATAATAAATTTATATTTATTATAATTCTATAATAGAATCATGCTAAACCTATAGTATCCTATATTATCAAATTATACTATTTCCACATTAATTGTTTTATAATCCCTAATTAATATCATTATTTTAGTGTGTAACATATTTTTTATTTCACAATTGTTTTGGTTTTCCAAATTCTATCATTATACACAATTAGTGGATCAATAATATCCCGAATTATAATAATTATATAAATTATGACCTCATTGTTAATATATATTTATATTAATCTACATATTATAGAGGTAGAAGAAATTATATACAACATTAACAGAGACGGTTTGTGGTACATATGCGTGATTTTTTTTCATTTTTGAATAGATAATTTGAAGAATAAAAAAGTTCAATAATCATCCAATAATTATTATTAAATCATAAATATTAATTCAATATATCATAAATACAATCAATTATTAGTGGAAATTTTTAATTAATGTAATCGATTAATGAATGTTGTAATCCAAATATACTAATGATAGATGTTATTGTTTTTTAATGGATTGGAAGGTACCATGTTAGATCTAATATAATAACTCTAGAAGATTAATTTTATCATCAATATCCTATATATATTCCATAAATCCTTTATATATGTACATCTGTTATAGGTGATGATGGTAATAGAATTACAATATTGGGGGGGGGGGGGGTAGTCTGCCATTGACATTATCAATGGTTTCCAGTCATAATTGATGGAATAGTATATTGATATATGTTATTACATAAAAATAAATACATATTATTATGTGGAAAATCATGTTTCTATTTTATTATTATTACTTATACAAAATTTAATATAGAAAAAAAGGATTCAAAAGAATGGTCATTGTGAAAATAATTTCTTACATTTAGAATATCTTAATTTGGATATTTTATTCTGGAAAATATGATTGATTTTTGGTGAATTAATAATTAATTTTAATTGGGATAAGGATTATTGAGATGATTTAATTTTTATAAAGAAAAATTTCTTATAATGTGGGAATAAATATGGGGAGTAGTTTTTTTATAATTGAGGTGAGTATCAAATTTGAAAATTTTCACTATTTTAAAATAATGTAAACTCATGTTCCGGGATGAATGTCTCTAAATTTCCTTATATTTGATGATTACGAGGGCAACATTTCAATAAAAAAACCAATAGTGTTTCATAAAATATTTTTTATTTTAATCCTTATCATTATAGATTAATCCCTGAAAAAAATATGTTATCTTTAAACATGGGATCATATTATTACTCTTTTTACCATTCATTATATAAAAAATGATGTTTTTTTTCATAATTTTAGTTATTTTTATTCCAAATCTAGAAACCATATTGTCAAATTAAATTAATATATGTGTACATTTTAAATTTTAAATTTATGTAGAAAATAGAACAAAAATTGGGTTTCAAAGATTATATTTTATTATATATTAAAGGTTATATATCAATATTCAACATAATATATATTATAAGGAAAAAAATTTATTAATAATAATGTTATTTAACCATTTTATTAACTAAAACTTTTATATAACAAAAATGGGAATTTATATATTCTTTCAACTAGAAGGTAAATTTTTAACAAAAAATGGTAATTTAATTATTCATAAAAAATTTAACTTTTTATCACCATAATCACAAATACTCTCAAATATAATTTTGGAATATATTCTTGAAAAAATAATTCATATTTTTATAATAAAAAATCTATAATTGGATAAAAAATTAAAATAATTTTCTAAAACGCAACAAAACAATTTTTTAAAAACAAAAATTTTTATTTTAAAAGTATTATTTTTTCATATTCAATGACTATAAAATACTAGTTGAATGATTAAATAGTTTAATTAATGTAATATATATATATATATATTTCCTAAATAATTCAAAAACAATTGATTAATTTATTTAGTAAGATAAGAACACATTTTATGCATTAAAATAGTTCTTCATAGATTTATTTTCAATAAGATTGAATTGGATTTTATTTACATTTAAATTTAATTAATTTGAAATGAATTATTCATTTATAAATGTTTAATCTAAATAATTATCATATTATAGTTATTATTATTGGTAAATTCCAATTTAATTGGTAGTTTAAAATTTTATACTATATAAAAGAACATTTCGACTCACGATTTAATGTTATTTTAGTTATAAAATAGATTAAATTTCATAAATAATAAATATTTCTTAATCTATTTGTTTTTAACATTATACAATAGTTAAAATAAATTAATAAAAATAAATTACATTCCTATAACACAAAAAATTAAGAATATTTGCTTTATCACATCCCTAGGTTTCCATTTTACATCTTCAAATTCAAGGAATCATTCGAAGATCATTTCCCAGTTGTATAGTCTCATTCCATATAAATTTCTAAGAGAAAATATTTTTTATAATCATTCATTATAAGAATGATCATTCTCAATCATTTTTTCATATGTGTACATTACATTTTATGGGCAAAATATTTTTTTCAATATTAGAGATAAATATAACTCTTTGTGAACATGATAGAGGATTAATGGAAGATCCAGCATATATGATACCATCCATACATGATCAAATTTAATGAAATGTACAATATACGTAGGGCCCTACATTAAATTCTTTTTGATTCTCACAACCTTGTCCATGGATAAATTCATAGAAACCATTCTCCCAATCATTATTTTCTAAAATATACTGATGATTTCTAATATAATGTTTATATCGTCATTGAGTTTTAATGGTGTGTTAATGGAGGTATTTGGATTTATCATCCATTTAGTCAGCCATATCATGTCCCAATAACATTATTTTTAAAACTTCATCCTACTAAATTTTATTTATATACTTATTTCTATTTTGGGATTCATAAGGAGACATATGAATTCTAGAGTGTAAGTTATTACTATTATAAAACTCATCAAGATTAATGTGTTAATACCACATATATTTAAAATCCATAGACAAATAAATTAGTTGATATTCTATGGTTTTAATGGATATCATTGATTAACCATATGTCATAAAATTGTATGATGTATTAAAATTCAACTATATATCTAGAGGCTTCTACAGACATAAATAGAACCTTAAAAAAACCAAAAATCATGATTATATACAATATAATGTGGTACTCAATGATAAATATCCAATTATTAAATATATATTATGAAATGATGACCCAGAGGTAAATATACTCAAAAATATATGACATGTACTATAATTTTAAGGAGCTCGTCTATAACATAATTATCCTTATCACATTTATACATTTTATGTATTTTGTTTATAAATATTATATTTTTCCCAATAAAATTTTTGTATGGGTAATAATTGTAATAATCCCTTTTAATTAATTCATTCAATGTAAGATTATTGAAAAATGAAACACCGAGATATATTATCAGCAATATCTCCCATTTATTTTTCCAAACAAAAATGATCACTCATACCACTATATATATATTTACATCCATGATGAATTATGAAAGATGGGAAATTATCCCCATACAAAGGATTACTCATCAAATCTAGTATGGATATGACTAATAAATAGTTTCTCAAAACTATCCTTCAATCATAATGAATGATAAAAATAAGATAATTTCAATCCTTATTCAGTGGAGCTATGTATTATCATTTTTCCTCATTAATCATCACTCAGATATCTGGTTGATCAGTCATTTTAGAAAGAGATTGTTTTCCCCTTCATTCATGATTACAAAATTTATTCATTACAACTCCAAACATATTGAAATTTTTAGATCCTCATAATAGATAATATTTCAGGATCTATTCCACCAAAATAAATTCCCACATTGTTTTGATTCATAGTATTGTAATATATTAAGAATAGATATTTTTTAATCAACTAAAACCAACATCTATGTTTTATCTTCATATCTACTAGAGTGAATATTAATTTTAGTATTTTATGATAATTTTATATAAATATAAAATGATTATATACAAAAATAATATTTATAGATATTTAATAAAAAAAATTCTAGAAAACTAAAAATAATATTTTTTGTATTTTTTCTCCTAAACATTACATTTTTTGAATAATTAAGCTATAAAAATATATTTCTTCCTGAGAAAACATCCTTGACACATTGTTGATGAATCTATAAATATCATAAATTCATATTCACAATAAGGTAATGTAAAAAAAATTACCTTACTAACATTTTCATCATTTCCATGAACTTTTTATTCAATGTCAACTATCAAATTGTACATAAATTAATTTTGAAGATAAATTAGTGACATGATTAGATAATTGTGAGAAATTATCCTAAACATTAAATATCTTTCCTAACTAATAAAATTATTAATCTTAGTCCTTGTTGTTGGCTATTAGAATATTTAATAACATGATTCATTGATAAATCCACTCATACTGGTAGTATCAACATTATATGAGTAGAATATGTCACCATTTGTGACATAAATTTACACATTTTACATTTCTATAACATCATATATTTCTTATGATTCATTAGTACATTATTCAACTGTTAATAGTGATTATCCATTCACATTTAATCGATCACATTCTGATATATAAATAATTCTTTAACATGATCATTGTTACAACTATATACTATATGATTTCTATCAATGAATACTTTCGGGGTATTGTAAAGACCAAATTTCATTACTATAATTTATATGTGTTAAAACGTTGTAAAAAAAATTATTTGATATGTCCACTATATTGTACATAATTTAATGATATGAAAAATGATGATCAATCATGGATAATTATTGATATTCACAAGATATATCAAACCAAGAACTAATATGGGTTATAAAATACATTTAGTTGATAGTGATTTTGTTATATTCGAGATTATAATAAATCTTATCACATTGATCCATCATTATTATTAATAAAGTAACTATATCAACCCAATGATACACATTATGATGAATAAATACCATTTTTATATTTTCCTAGAGATTTAAGAATAATTCCTACAGCTCAATCTATGTCATTATATATGGAGAATCTGAAATAGGTTTTGTAATATATATGAGTTATATGGAGAATTCAATTATAATAATGGGTTTAAATAAATGAATCCACTATAGAATGAAATCAAAAAAATCATTTCACAATAGGTATGTCATTGATGTTTTGTTCAACCCCAATCATTCGAGATAAATTCCACATTTGACTAGGAATCAGGACCCATAAAATAAATGGGATTTCCATTAGATGTTTATATTTATCATTTCACAAATCAATAATCATAGGTTGCCTGTATGGTGACTACCCCAAGCCCGCCATCCATAGGCCAGGGGCTGGATACTAGTACCAAAGACTTAAATCCCTAAACTGGGAAGGTGTTCCCTTTATAACCATAATAAAAAACATCAGAATACTCAACTGGAAGCAAAACACTAAGTAAAAGTAGATACAAAAGAAGTTATGGAAAGTAAAAAGGGGCCAGAAATACAAGCCCAATAGGAAGGCTCAAGTAAAATTGAATGCAAGTACAACTGAATAAAAGTAAAGGAACTACTGGGTCATCCTCCGGGGTTCCTACCTAACGGGTAGGTATAGATGGCCTCTTCAGCACTCCCATCCATCTGTCTCCTCTGTGTACCGTCACACCGAGTGGTCTACCTGTGGGTACCGTCTAGTCCTACTACTCTCTACCTTAGTCAGTGTTTTCCTTCGTCTATAACCAACACAATGAGTTGCGGTATAGCCCATACAGGGGTGAGTGTAATGATACACAGTAGGGACCTCGAGACCCTCAATATATAACAAAATCCAACATGGATAAACCACAATGTAAGAAATCAATGTATAACTATTACTTCATTATATGCCCATACATATACCAAAGTTATCTAGTAACCCATCTCAATTATGAGGAAAAATCAAAAGTCATTGGCTTAGAGGCGCTGGAGAACTTCTTCTCTATCGAGTACAGTGGGCCTACCGCATCACACATAGTCACTTCCCACTAACCTGGACTACTGAGGTACTCTTTTTGTCGAGTATCATGGATCTGATGCACTCACATAGAGGATCTCCCCACCATGGGTCTGCTTCACTCAGATAAAGGTGCTCCCCTGGTAGCCTGCTGAGGTACTCTTCGCGTCGAGTATCGTGGGTCTGCCGTTCTCACACAGAGGCGCTCTCCACCGTGGGTCTGCTGTGCTCACACGTGGAGTTTATTACCCGATAATAGATGTTGTATTTAAAAATTTTAATTCAATCCATTCATAATACAACATAAAATTCAATAATATCATGAAGATGAATATTTTCATGAATCAATATAAACCAATGTTCATGCATAAAATAATAATAATCATGAGATAACATCAAATTAAAATTAATAATTTCCATTTCTAATTAAACATCTTAAAAATGGGGGTGTATATTTTATACCCATAAAACAATATTAATATTAAAAATAATAGTTAGCTCAAGAGTAATTAAAAGAATAATAGTTTTAATTTAGTTTGTATGTGTACCTTTCACTATGAAATTTTCATTCCCATCGTATGAAAATATAATTTCCTAAGATAACCGATTTTTTTATATTAATAGGTTTTCAATTTCTATAATCAGGATTACTATTTTTATTTGATAAAAGTCATCAATAATTGCCATTGTTCTTTCGTTTAAAACTATACAGTGTCTGTGTTTCATATTCTGGAGATCCCTATTTATTTTCATAATTTGGTATATTCTTATCATCACATTGTATTTCAGTCACTAGATGACTTTCCTTTCAACATATAGAGCATTTAATAATCATCTTATTTAAATTTTTTCCATGATTCCATATACACATCTATAGTGATGTTACTACTCTAGTCTTCAATATATGGTTTTTAAAATTTAATTTAAATTACACTATTATTTTCTTATAAAAACATGTGGTTTATATATAACTACAATATTTACATCCATTTGGATAAGACATAAAATTATTTCTTTACAGATAATGAATTATATTATTGAAAAATCACTTCATAGAAATTTTATTATTCGTCAAATGTATTCATCAACCTTTAATTCATTCATGGTTATAATAATGGAACCATACATCATGAGTCATGTAAATTATTCCTCGTAGTTACAACCATATTCTCCATCCATCATCTCAACCTCATGGAATTAATTATCTAATTTTATATAAAAAATATTATTAAAATTATTATAGGAATGTAACATTTAAAAAATATAACAATCATTCCCAAAATATTTATCTGTATTCCATCGTATTCTTGATAAGAGCATTCCATTGAAAAAATTCACTATTCAAACCATGTTAAACCAAATTTTTAATTTTGGAACATTGGAGAATGAAAAATATCATTTTAGTGGTAATGATACAGTAATAAAAAACATCTAATTAATAAACCCTCTAAATTAATGTATATTTTTTCATGTCAATGAGACAACAAAATGTTTTCCCTCATTTTCCCAATTTGAATATTACTATGATTAATACTAGGGAATTGTTTTAGAATAATAATGTGATTATAAATACCATATCTAGTCAATTTTGGGGTTTTAAGAGTAATATCATTAAATTTTATATGGCATTCATAGTGAATAAGATTTTTTAGGTTCGATCCATTAACGAAAACCAAAATGCAATGTGTGAGAAAAAATATAATAACAGAAATCCATATAAACATGAAAAACCCATTTATATGATTCCATGTCATGAATATTTATTTTAAATATATTAAAAAACTCGTAAAATCCAATAAATACATAGAAATAATCTAATGTTCTCCATTGTGATGCTTCATACTATAATGTGAATAATCCTATATATGTCCCTTGATATGGTCAAACCAGGTGCATAATAAGGTCTCACTTGTCATTTAACTGAGTAATAGATGATAAATACTAAACTATATAGTCATGGAGGTAATTCCCCATGATAAATAAATTCTATAACCATGTATACTTGTATTATATAGATAAATATTTTATTCTTGGAAAAGTGCAATCACTTATTCAACATATCAATGAATGTTCTTGTATACATATGATTATTCAAAGTGTTATGAATAATGATTCCTCATACTAGAGTAAAATTTTTAACTAAAATTAATCTAATTTCAAATATAATGACCCATATTTTTTATTGTAATATATTATATGTTATATATATATATCAATTACATAACGTGAAAATCCATGAAAAACTTATTTAAATCTTATATATTTGAAAAAATGTTTATTTAAAGAAATAGTTCATAATTGATCTACATAATCTCCCACTATGTTATTCATAAGAAAATCCGTCATAAATAACATACATAATACCATTTTTATAACTTGTATAATGGCAATATAAGAAAGTGTGAGTTCTGATTCTCAAAATAGTTAAAAAATGGGGATATGAATGATCATTAAAACATAAAATAAGTCAAAGGGTACAAGAACCTGAAAATATAATTTCAATAATAATACCCTATAATAATATATCATAAATAATGTTTATGTAATAATGAATAGAATTTCATAACACAAGAATTGTAATGGAATCGTGGAACTTAATAAACAAGAGATAAATATAGTAATGAGATATGGTCATGTAGCACACACTTAAACATAAAATATCACATCCTTAATATTCATTACATACATACAATACAAGAATATTGAAATTTATTATCTCCCTAACATATTATATTAGTCATGGTTCATTCCAAAGTCTATCATAAGAGAAAAAAATTACTATTGTAGGTGAACTCATATTCTAGTCAAATTAATCTTTTTATATATCCATCTTTACATAGGTAATTGTTTGGATAAATATTTATAGGACCAATAATTACATAATTATAATAATATATACATATTACAGAATATCATAAAAAATTTATAAAATAAAAACACTTAAAATTTATATGGGTTTCATAAATAATAAATTATAAAATATACCTTGAAAATTAAATGGCTCACACAAACATTTCATCAATTCCTTATATCATAACATCAGAAATTTTGTTGGGTTTCATAAAGAAATTTTTATATATATAAAGAACCATAAAATGTATGAATAAGGTTTTTATCATTGGATCATATCCCTAAAATATATTAGGAAGAGAAAAATATTCCATTATAAATGAAAAATTATCTTTTAGATTAGTTGGAACATTTCTTGAGGGAAATTACATTTTATCCTAAAAACTTTTTTAAAATATTATATTCATAAAATAGTAAAGAAAATATTTATCTTTCGAAATAACCTTTGAAATAATAAATCAACAATTAAAATAAATGAACATTCATGATAGTGGGAAATTCCCTTCATGACATATACATAGATTTTTTTTACATTTTAGAAATAAAATTAACATTACATCATTTGAAAATCAACAAGAATATTATTTCAAATCATTTTTTACAAAATCTGATATGGTTAAAAAATTAAATATATAATCCACAATAATATAAAAAAAATGAAAATATTTTTTAGATAATATGTATATGGAAGAAAAATTATTTCCAATAGAAGATAGAAATAAAGCAAGTTGTTCCTTTAAAATTTTATTTGGGTACATTGAGTACATAATGTATTGAAAATGAATGTAAAAAATTGAAATGTTGAAAATACATTAAGATGAAGAAAATTAATTTCATTTCAGTTATACAAAAAATATTCTATAATAAGAAATTATACATAAAAAATCACGATAATCATTGATACTCTAACAAAAAACACATTTCACTTTGGTAAATTTAATTTCTAAACCTGTTGAAAGATATAATCCCATATAGTATTCATTTGTTCATAATTTTCAACAGAAATATTATAAAATAAAATTATTTACAATATATATACCACAGAAATGTAACCAGTGTAGAATATTTTGTGTGTATTATAGATGTAAGAGTCTTAATAAAATCACATACCACACGTCAGAGTTACATTGAATGAAATGTAACATCATATATATATATATATATTCAATATCTTATCCATTTTCTATAGAATCATTTACATATATATAATTTCATATATGATAAAATTATAATATTTCACCAACTTTTTGCTAAAAATTCCTAATTAAAACCTCCATTTTTCAGTATTACCTATTTCATTTCACAATAGAGTTTTATTTTGGTTGTTTAATTATGTCAACATTTTCCATGGATAATACAGATAAAAATATATTATCATTATAAAAGTAACATAATTTTTCATTATAATTATATATATTTAAGTATTCATAAAATATACATATAAAAAACATTGATAAAGATAGTAAGTGGTACACATGCATTAATGATGATTTTAATTTTTTACTCGTAGAGTTAAACATAGGTAAATCTTAACTCAACATAAAATAATATTATTTATACAATATATATCATATATATTCATTAAATAAATCCTTAAATTCATCCATGTAAATGGGAAATAAAAAACAAATAATATCCCTCATGGAGGTAGTAGACCACTTGTACACATGAGTAACAATAATATTTTCAAAAAGATATGAAGGATAAAATATATATTTTATAATATAATTGAATAAACCTGATTATTTGATCAATATTATATATATATATATATGATATCCATCATTACATAAAATCGAGAGGGGTTGTTATGGATACAAATCCCATCGATTTGTGATTCGTAGTATGTCACCCACATGACCAAGAGTTTTGTTTCCCATTTGAGGGAACATGAGATTAATGTAGGTAATTTAAAAATTATAATAATGTGTCATTTTTTCTTAGATACTTATGTCATTATATTTCAATTATTATAACATAAATTATTGTTGTATAATATACATTAAAAAGAAATAGCATGGGGAATAAAATATCCTTGGCATTAAAAAACCACCATTGGATCTCTTAGAATGGACCATGGGGTTGGTAATTCTGGATGAAAATAATATCTAGAATGGGAAAAAGTATTTTATATATGTGTTTTTTTGTGTTGTATTTTAAACATGTCTGAAGAGGTGTGAATAAGTATGTGATGTAGTTTCCCTCTTATAATTGAAATGTGTGGAAAACATTTAATTTCCCCATGTTTTAAAATTATGTCATGAAAAGTAATTATAAAAATATTCCAAATTAGATAAATTTTTTGGTTTATATGATTATGGAATAATTACTACAACCAAATTAGTTTTCATGTGTTTTTAGCTCAACTTAATCTGCATCGTTATAGGTTATCCCCTAGTTTATTTGTTAGTATGATTAAACGTGGTAAAAGATTTTTTATAATTTTATGATCCAATATAACAAAATAAATATGATCAGATAAGTTAATAATTTTTTTTTAATTTCAAATATATAATCAAGTTTATCAAATTAAATTCGAAAATGTGTCCAAATATAAATTAAAAATAAATTTAAAAACATGATTATTTTACAAAAATAATAATTCTTAAAATACAAAAAAATTAAAAATATAATATAAAATTCATTCCAAATAAATCATTTTGATAAATCAATATATAATTGAAATAATTTTATTCTTATAATCATTTAAAAAAATTGGTTAAATGAATATATAATTTTTTTTAAACAAATTTCACAGGTAATAAAATTAATTTATTCCAAAAATTCCTTAAATATATTAATAAAATAAGTATTATATATGTTTTTCAAAAAATGTATTTATTTTGGTTTAATTAAATATATTAAGATAGAAATATTTATATTCAATGTAGGTTCTCATATGCAGAAAAGGTTTCTTTTAACAAAATTTCCTTTTGAACCGTAAAGAATTATTTATTCATCTCCGGTTAATAGATAAAAAATATTATATGATGTATATAGATTTTAATTGAAGATATATTAAATAAATTCCCTTAATATAAATCCAAAAAGTTGATCAAATTAATTGGGTTAGTTGAAAAAACATTTGCATCATAATAAAATAATTTTTTACAAAAAAAATTCTTTTACTTTGAAATGTATTAATTTTTATTTGTGATATACTAATAGAAAATGAATTTTATTTATACTTTTTTAAACCATATTATTTTCATAATATAGATATTCTTATTAATAAAAACCAATTTAACAACAAAATAATAATGGAATGCTATATTATTTTTTATCCAATCTCAGGGATTCATTTCTCAGAATCGATTGAAGGGAGTTATTTTTTTAAATGAAATATATCATAAAATATTATAATTTTATGATATTTTGGAAATAATGAACTATATTTGGGGTGGGTTTTCTTGAAAATATATTAACATGATATTGGAATCATTCATGTATATATTATTATATGATAATTTATTTTGAAACCATTCTTGGAGGAAATCATCCAAGGTTGATATAAAATATACCTCCTAAACATGTAACTCCATCGTATAGTATATCTATACTCCAATTCAACCCCATCCTGATATTCATTATTATAATTGCAGTAAATTATTCTATTATCCATGCATCAAACATTGAGTAATTATGTATTTCAACCCTATGAAATAGTTTCCTTTTTATAAATGAAACTTATTCATTTAATATAGTCATATTTCTACCGAATTGATGAAGTAATAAATTTGATCATCCATGTGACTCAATAATCAATTGTGGTGGGGAAAAAAGATGAATATATACTAATAATAATATGTGATACTGATTATATACATTTCACTATTGATCTACTGAAATAATATATTCTATTATTTAAATATGTTTTAGATTTGGACTAAGAGGCGCTCAATTATTGTCTAATCATTCATATAGCAGTGTTAACATTTTGTGGTATATAATTTATCAAACCCCTATATTAACACCATCTTAGAATATTAGAAATTTTCACTTGATTAGATATCTGTTATTTTCTTTAAAAAGGAGTTTATTTGAACTAATGATTGGGAATAATAATAGTGTCTATTCGTTCTGAAGTGGGGTCATAAGAGTCTAATGAATTTCATGGGATTTCTCTAACATAGAAATATTATTACCATGATGAGCCCTTTAATTTTATAAAAAATTCAATATGGAGAAAAATAAATTTGATTCAATGTAATCTATGATTTATACAATCTTCTCGAAAAACATTCCATCTTGGATAATGATATCATGAAACACCATGTTTCTCTCAATGAAGTGAAGAAGGTTTTTATAGATGGTACTATGAAAATGAAAATATTTCTCTCCCATGTGTATGTTGAATACATTAAGCTATAAATATCATATATCTTGATAAATAGTTTAATAAATTAAATGTAAATATTTTTAAATTTGTGGAATATATATTATTAAACTTTCAACCATTTATTATAATGATGGACAAGGTCCATGTTATAGATATTCCAGTTTAACATTTTTTATAATGAATAAAACAAATTTTCCCCCAAAACATGTCAACTCCATTTAACATTCAGATTTATCTATCCTCTACTATATGTGTAACTATGAAATTTTTCAATGGTGTGAAAATGAAAAATTGCATTCAAAAAAACATATAAAACTAATGAAAGATATTATTTATTATATCTGAACTAGAAGCATCTATATGGTTCCTTTTGAGAAATGGATTGTCAATGGATATAGTTAGAAATACCATCACAAAACAAAAGATGTTATCCACTTGAAATCACTAATAAAATAAATATATTGATTATCCTGATGTATAAATTAAAAGGCATATGTATATAATTTATGTTGGAAAAAAAATAGATAAGGGATATACAAATTTACAAGGCCATGGTATCTAGTGATAATAAATTTAATTCTACTAGGGTCATATTTTGGAACCCATATCCATTGATCATTTTAACATATTTCACTAACATTTGATTGTGCATTATATATTAGAAAATTTATAGGAGATACATTAGTTTTTCAAAGGACACAATTTTTGGGTTTTTACATAATATTCATTGAAACCCAAACTTTTTTTTAATAAGGATAGACCTTTTTAGGATCTATTTTTCCTAATTTTGAGTTGTATTTTTGGATTATCTTTGGGTGGGATTTTGGTGAAATTTTGAAATTCGGGATGAATGTGGAAAAGTGGACAATTATTGCACAATTTTCCCTATTATTTGACCCAGACAAAAAAAACTACGTTAACCAAATCATTGTATTTTCTCATGGATAAGGAAATATATTTAAAAATAAGGGACTTAATAGGAAAAACCATGAACCCCCACCAACAAAAAGTGGTGTATAGTTGTTCAAACCATGTTCTCGCACAAAAGAAACCATGTGTGAATTTATAATTAAACTAAAAAGTAGTTTTTATATATCTGAATCCCTAATTTAACCCAAAATCATTCCAAACAAAATCATAATTTATTTCAATTGTTTTTTGTGGGTTTTGAATGCATTCATAAGGCTATCGACTGCTTTTCACGGTGAATCAAATTGTGGTCAATGTTCTTCAACTCCACATGTATGTGATTTCTTCCCAATTAGAAATATATCTCCCTCTAGATCCTATTTTTAGATAATATAGGGTTATTTTTCACCTATTGGATCTATATCTATATCTTGGATTTTTAGATCATTATTTTTTTAATCATATTTTTAGTAATTGAATTATTATCTTTTACTTTTTCATTGTGACACTCAAATTGGGTATATTTTTGATAATTATTTTTTCATTCTAGACATTGGGAGCCTATAAATAAAATTTATATCTCTTGATTTTAATTATGTGTATGTAATTATAATACTTCTATGAGATGATTCTCAATTCAGTTTCTTAATTTGAATAATTATTTTTTTATTAATTTTGGTATATTGGGATTGTCTATTGAATAAATAATTATTGATTTAATTATGGTGTAATTGATATTTTTCAAATTTATTATATAATTTTTGGATTATTTATTTGATACTAGGATTATTTATGGATTAATTATTTTTTGATTTAATTATGGAGTTTTTAAGATTGTATAATACAAATAATTAATTTGTTAATCAATTATGGGATATTTGGATTATGAATTGAATATTTAATCACTAAATTAATTATTGAGTGGCTAAGATAATTGAAATTGAACAATTAATTTTTGAATTAATTATGGGGTATTACATTTTTGAAATTGGGTTAATTAGTTGTAGAATTATTAAATATTGTGTTTTTTGATATATTATTCATTAAAGTATTAATTTATTGTCAAATAAATTAATGGAATTGATTTAATAATTAATTTTTTAATTAATTGATGGATTTGTTGTGATTAAATAACTTTAGAATCAGTAATTAATCTTACATGGTCACATAATTTTTTTAATTATTTAGTGGAAGGATGTGATTATGATATTTTTGAATATGATTAATTAATTGGTAAATTAATTAATGGTTAATATCCCAAGAAAATAAAGAATATTACATTTTCATTTGTATTAATGATTGTGATTAAAATAATAATATTACATTAAAGGGAAGGCTATTCTCGATGGCGTACCCAATACGCAACAATGAGTTTCTTCGAAATCTTACGTTGCACTCTAATAATAAAATAATATTATTTTAAATGCTAGTAAACTCTTTGCCGTTGTAATGGTGGGAATGAAATAACTAACTAAAAAATGATTATATATGTTTGTAAAATATTTTATATGAATCCAATTAATGTTAGAGGCTTAAAATGCGAATGAATCCAATTTTAAGCGTAAATATTCTAATATTCATTAAAAGGTCGATTAACCGTAATTTGATTGTGAACCCTTTTTAAAATCCACTTTTTGAAAATTTTATAAGTTATATTGGACCAAATAAAATCCTTATTTTGAATCTGGACATCAAAATATACTTTGAGTAATTTTTTTAATTTTTCCAATAAAGTTCATTTTTAAATGAATAGTGAAAATTGTTGTCTTTTAATTCGAAAACACTTTTTAATAAAATTTATTTATATAATTAGATTATCTTTTGAATTGGGTTTAAAGTGAAATTAGAGTATATTTTGACCATTTAATCCATTGGTGGACATTAGAATTAATTTCACTTTCAAATTGGACTTAAACAAGTGTCAATCATTTTATAGATATTGCTTCTTAAAAACACGCTATTTGTGTGGACAGAGGGAAGTAATTATTAAATTAAATAATTAAAATTATATTTTTTTAATTTTTTTAAATTGAAATGATTTTTTAATTTGGAATATCAAATATATCTTTGTGTGAATTTTTGGTATTTTTATGAAAAACTTCAATTTTTGGTGAATAGTGAAACCACTAAGTGGTAGCTAAAAAAAAGATTTTTGTTTAAATGAAACATTACCACTTTTTTTATTTTATTTTCAAAAATCTGACATAAATGGTTGTCATTAGTATGTAAAATGTGGTTCAATGGGAATACAATATTTTTTTGGTGAATAGTATCTTTTATGTTTTATTAATCGCAATTAAAGGCAATTTGTGTAATTTAAGGTAAATATAATGTTATAATTATATCAAATGACATTGAAAAATGTCTTACCCTTATATTATGAGTCATGGACGAACAATAAAATACATGGTTAAACTTGGGGACCCCATGGATCCACTTGGGAAAGAAAATGACATTAATAACCTTTTACTTAACGTTAAAAAAAAATATCACAAACATGTATTATTTTCGTAAAACAATTTTTACATGGGGATATACATGTCATATTATTTACTATAAATATTCATTTGAAATATAATGCAATTTCTTACATCATAGTATTTTTTTTAGAATTTTTATTCAATAAATAAATTTATTTATTTATGACACCATGATGTTGTAGCGATTATCTCATTAATGAAAGATTTAAATAAAATGAAAAGAAAATGTAAAATCTAAGTCATAAAATTGTAAAAAACCTATTTAATGGGTTAATTTATAACCCTTAACACCTTTTCCTAGAAATAAATAATTTTGGGACCTTTGATATCCGAAAATAATTTTATAATAATGTAACATTTCATGACTTTCCAAGAGTGCCCCACCTCCCTCTTATAAAAGGCCCCCACCTCTACCTCCTTACCCACACCTCTCAAGCCTTTGGCATGACCACAATATACTCATTTTATCTCTCCCCATCCCTTTATTCATCCTAGAAGCCTTCCCTTAGGCCAAAATCTCTTCATGAAACCCTTTGGGTTCCTACTAAAGGGAGTTACCCGATTTAAAGGTAAAGTCTTCCCTAATGTTCTTTTGTTTTATTTTTCCTCTCCAACCCCCCTAAACACTTTTTATTCCTTACATTAATAAAAAAACAAGTATCCTAAATATTCTTGGATGTTGTTATGAGAAAAATTGAGCTACACTTACACACACCTCCGTCTAATGGTTAAAGAACATATTGTTCCCGTGGATTGTGAATTACTGCCTCACAAAACGATAATTGTTCTATATTCTCCTACCACCACTCATGGTGTCCATTAGGATGGAAGTATATTTATTTATGATATAAATTATAATTATTTCCTCTATATTCATGTGTATTTTATATTTAAAACATACCTTTATACTTTTCATGTTGTGAAAATGCGATAATTTTATTTGAGGAAGTGTGGACTACCGCCCCTCAAGTGATGTGAATCGTTCATGAAATACATGGAATGTATACAGAATTAAATTGATTAACATATTTGACCTATATAACATATATATTATTCTATAATTATAAGATATATATATATATCTCATCTACTTTTAATTCCATTAATGTTCCAATGAAATGAAAGTAGTGTCCATGCGTACGTATGGCCTACCGTCTCCATGAACAGTGAAATTCATTGCTTTTATCTCCAAATGTTATGGAATGGTATAAAATGAATATATACTAGATATATAGGATATTAAAATCATTAATACTATTCTGGAGATGATTTACATATAACTACATGGAAGATTCTTTTCCAACAAGTTTGATTTTTACTCATGTACCGAACATCGACAAAAACGTCTAATATGAACTCAAATTATTAATCAATTATTATATCATTATCATATGTGATATGAACTGAATAATATTCATTAAATTAGGTCTTTAGGCAATTATAAATTGACCAATTTTTATTATTCATGAATATAAATAAACGAACAAGACAAGTCAGACTTGAGGTAAGGGATCCTACCTATCTCTTTCTTTTTAAGTACTCTTTTTTAAATAATTTCTTTTAAGCACATATTTATTTTGTTTGGGGATGTTCTTTTATATTCCTTTTATGGTATTTTTTATGTTAATATTATGAGAGAACCTATTTGATCTCATAAATCCATTTTTGGATGTTTTAAGTGGCGTCGTTAGACTACCGAGTTTTTTAAGGGATTTTTCATCTCACTTTTATTCCCGTTATATTTATGCTACATTTTCAATCATATACTTTGAGTGGTATACGTACTGACCAGTATTATTCTCTTTGTGTAAAATAATTTTATTTATGGATATTTACATCCTCATTGTATGACCATTCTTCAATGGGTTGTACATTTCGAAAGTTACCCAAATCGGTAAGGGAACCTTTCACCCTCCTCTTCTTTAAAAAGACTTCTATTTGTTAGGTATTTTAATTTAAATCTTCTTATGTTAGGGTATGTTATCACATAACCTTATTTCTGTATATTTAATTTCCATGTGGTGAGATACCCTTTTTATCTATCATAAAGTCATTTTCTGAATTTTAAAGTGACGTCGTTAGGCTGTTGAATTTTTGCAAGGGAACTTCTTAACCCAATTTTGATTCTTTGTGTTAAACATGGACTCCTTTAATATGTCATTATATGAATATGTGTGATTGAATTATGATTGTTTTAAACTTAATATCCACTTATATTTGGTGTATTAATTTGTCACACATAATTATTTAATTGATTTATCTTTAATCAGAGGATACCGTCTTTGTAAAGGACATCATCTCAATTTCCTTTCATTGAGGTATATTTTGTTCTAATAAAAAACATTATTTTATACGCTGTATAAACACCTTTGAATTTTCATTCAATTCAAAGGGAATCTTTTTTTATAAAGCGTTTATTAAAGGACAAAAATGAATTTTTCCTTTAACGTACGCGGTGTCAATAACCATTTCTGCCGCCACGAGCACTATTTGACCTTTGGCTTCCTTAACAAGCCGTGATGTTTTAAAAAGAAAATAAACACCATATACTGATTTATTTATTTTGGAATTGAAAATGGTTTTGATAATGTATCTTTTATGTCAATATATTTAAGTGATATATTGTGATTGAAATTTAGAAATGTTTTCATTCCATTATATTGGTTTTATGTCTTATGATTTTATAATGGTACTTTGACATTTGACGGGTGGTTACGTGATAAACCATATGATTGGTGGTGTTGTGAATACCAGGATTGGTGGTTATGTTATAACCTCCAGTGCATTTGGTATGGAAGTCAGCCGTATAGTTATTCCATTTAGTGATATGTGTGGAAGTCAACTGTATGGTTATTCCATTGAAGTATGTTTATTTCCCAAGATAACATTATATGTTATGTGTTATTTATATGTGTTTATGGTAATATTTTTTTCACAAAGGATAAGTGGTGATCTTTTATTAAGTGGATATTATTTACTACTTCGTAATGGTGAAAATTATTATGTTGATAAATTATTCATTCTTTACGTTTTTTTAAAAACTAATAGTTTTCCTTCTTTGTGTATCAATTACAAGGATTTTTATGCTCGTCCCAAGTTTTTGAAATGTTTTCCATAGGACTTAAAGAGGAATAGTTTCAATTATGGGATCATGGAAGGAAATTCTATCTATAACATGGAACTAGACATGTTTTTTTAAGATTTTTTATTTTATGGAAACTTAGTATAAGTGTCTACTTTGTAATTTTTTGAGATGAAATATTTAGGTACAAATTCTATAAGACTCTAAAACTGACAAGATCCACTATGTGAATTATTCATCTAATTCATGATTACGTTAGGTTTTAAGGTCGGGTCCTTATAGTTGGTATCAAAGGTCGGTTTAGATAACTTTAGAGGTTAGGGTATTCTCTAAGCATAAGTGACATTACCACAATGGATTGTATTTTAGAAAGAGTCATAGATTTAGATAAAGTGAATTAGTAAGTATATCATAGTTTTCATCTTCCTCATTAGTAGATGATAATTTTGATGATATACTCACACTGACATTTTTGGTTTCAGTAAATGGATGGATCTAGCAGGAACCAAAGTGACAATGGGTTTGAAGGAAATTGTGGTGGTTCTCTGATTAAGAGACTGAATGAAATGTGGGAATCAATTAGTAATCTCGTGGTTATTCTAAACAAACTATCAAGGAGTCTTGATTAACCAATTGAACCTTGGTGAGTTCTCTGATGCATCGTGTACGAGAGAACCAACTCGATGTGGATTTTCTGGTAATAATTACAATGGTACCCATTAGAGTTTATATAATCCTTACTTTTGAATAAATTATGGGTTACTATATGATGGAAGATGAAAGGAATGAGGTGAAATTGAGGTTAAATTATGTTATGGTTATTTTTTGATGATTTTATCTCTTTTGGGGAATGTTTTATGATTTATATAGTTTTGGAAAGAGGACAAAACGTAGACCGTGTGGCAACCCATCGCGTCAGACAAAGCTGTGGGAATCAAACCCACATCCAAAGTGCGACTGGTATTTTTCACCTACCACTAGACTACATGATGTCTCTGGTTAGTATGACAAATTATTTTTAGTTATATAATTTTATGAATCCATAATAATTTGATATTGGGTTATCTAGAAAAATATTGACCTATCGTGGAGGATATATGAATAACTAATTACTTTTCAATATGATAAATTAAGAGCAACTGATGTTATTTAGAGATAAATGATAATTTTTACCTTGAAATACTATGTGATTAAATCCTTACAATATTTTTGTTTCAATATTAGTTTGGTTTACTTTTATTTAATTTATGGAAATTTTTTTTATCAAATGTTCTTTGTTGAACTTTTTGTTTTGTTGGACAAATATTGGAGATTAAGAATATATTAGATTTTTATAATTGATTATACTTTTTTCGATTATCTGATCTTGTTCTAACAATTTTGGTTTTGGTTAAGGTCTAAAGACATGGGAAATATATAGTTCTCTTTTCTGGATTAGGTGATTCTCTATATATTGATTATAGCGATCTTAATGTGAACAATTCATTCTAAATACTCATATTTTGGAGGAAAAAATGTGTTTGAGTAAGAAATATAGTAAGAGATGAAAGTATAAACAACAATAAAGTATGTTTCCTTGTGATTTAGTTAATCTTATAAATAAAATTCTCAATGAAATGATACATAAAACTAAAATGTTGTCTATTAACTTTTCCTACTAGGGAATCATATACCGTTTTATCCATCACAATTTTATAATTTTCTGGAGGTTAACATTCTCCTAAACATGTTTTCTATCTGTCACCATCAGAACATGACCCTTTGTTTTCCCTTCCATGTCCATTTATTCCTACATGGAATCCTTGTATGGGTTAACTCGGGTGACCTTTGTACTTCCCATTCATTCTTTTAAAGTGGCAATTTAATTGACTCCTTTTCCGATGTGGGTCTTTCAATGATGTTTCCAAGGACAATTTTAAAATTGTGAGGATGTAATTCCCAATATGAGGGTAGGATGTAACATCGCAGTTAAATAAAGATTAATACTTATTCATATTTATTAATATTTGTGATTAAAATATTAATATTACATTAAAGGGAACATTATGCTCGATGGCGTACCCAATACCAAACAACGAGTTTCTTTTAAATATTACATTGAACTCTAATAAAAAATAATATTATTTGAAATGGTAGTTAATGCCAAGCCTTTGTAATGGAGTGAATGAACAGAACAAGTACAAAATGATTATATATGTTTGTCAAATATTTTTAATTTTATCCAATAAATATTAGAGGCTTAAAATGCTTATGAATCCAATTTTAAGCATAAATATTCTAATATTCTTTAAAAGGTCGATTAACCGCCTTTTGATGGTGATCCTTTTTTAAAATCCACTTTTCAAAAAATTCATATCTTATACTAGGCCAAATAATATCCATCTTTAGAAATTAGACATCAAAATTTACTTTCTGTAAATGTTTGTTCTTTTTCCGATAAAGATCAATTTTTTAATGAATCGTGAAAAATGTTGTATTTAAATTCAAAACAACTTTTTAATATAATTTATTTATATGTCTATATTATCTTTGGAATATGTTTTAAAGTGAAATTAGAATATAGTTTACCATTTAATCCAATGGTGGTCATAAAAATTAATTTCACTTTGAAATTTGACTTAAACAGGTGTCAATATTTTGATAGATATTTTTCTTAAAAGCACGCTATTTGTTTTGACAGTGGGAATTAATTATTAAATTAATTAATTCAACTTATATGTTTTGAATTTTGTAAAATAGACATCATTTTCTAATTTGGAATATCAAATATAGATTAGGGTTAATTTATGGTATTTTTCTGAAAAACAACAATTTTTGATGAATTGTGAAACCACTAAGTGGTAGTTAAAAAACTAATTTTTTATTTAAATGAAACTTTACCACTTTTGTGATTTTATTTTCAAAAATCCGACATATATGGATGTCATTACGATGTAAAATGTGGTTCAATGGGATTAAAATAATTATTTGGTGAATAATAACTTTTAAGTTTTATTAATCGTGATTAAAATTAATTAGTGTAATTTAAGGTAAAGATAATGATATAATAATATGAAATCACCTTGACACATACCCTAACCATATTGGATTAGTCATGGCAGACCAAGAAAATCCATGGGTCAACTTGTGGACCCCATGGAGCCACTTGGGTAAGAAAATGACATTAATAACTTTTTATTTAATGTTAAAATAAAAATGTCACATACATTTATTGTTTTACTAAATCAATTTTTCCATGGGGTTATGCATGTAATATTTTCTACTGTAAATACTAATTGGAAATCTAGAAATATTTAATTCATCATAATATTTTTTTTATAATTTTTAGACATTAAATAAATTAATTTATTTATGACATCATGTTGATGCAGCGATTATATCATTAATGAACGATTTAAATAAAATGAAAAGATAATGTAAAATCTAAGAAATATACTTGTCAAAAACCTATTTTATGGGTTCATTTGAACCTTTATCACCTTATCCTTGATATAAATAATTTTGGTACCTTTGATATCCGAAAATAATTTTATGATAATGTAACATTTCAAGACTTTCCATGAGTGCCCCTCCCCCCTCTTATAAAAGGCCCCCACCTCTACCTCCTTACCAACACATCTCAAGACATTGGCATGACCATACTATGCTCATTTTATCTCTCCACAACCCTATATACATCCTTGAAGCCTTACCTTAGGAATAAAGCTCTTGAAGAAATCCTTTTGGTTCAAACCAAATAGAATTACCCGATTTAAAGGTAATGTCTTCCCTAATGTTCTTTTGTTTTATTTTGCTTCTCCAACCCCCTAAATTCATTTCATTACTTTATTTTGTAAAAACACCAGAATAATAAATATAGTAGGATGTTTTTATGAAAATTATTAGAGCTAAACTTACACACACCTCCGTCTAATGGTTAAAGAACATACTATTTCTGTGGATGGCGAATTACTGCTTCACGAAACGATGATTGTTCTATCTTCTCCTACCACCTCTCATGGTGGCCATTATGATGGAAATATATTGATTTAGGTTACATTTTATATTTAGTTCCTCTATATTATTCATTATTTTATATTTAATTTTTACCTTTATGCTTTTCATGTTGTGAAAATGTGATAATTTCATTTGAGGAAGTGTGGACTACCGCCCCTCAAGTGATGTGACTCATTCATGCAATACATGGAATGTATAAAGAATGAAATTGATGAAATTATCTGACCTATATAACATATATATTATAATAGAATTATAATTTATATATATATATCATATAGTTTTAATTCCATTAATGTTCCCAAAAAATGAAAGTAGCATTCATGTGTACGTACGGCCTACCGTCTCCAGGAACGGTGAATTTCATTTCTTTTTATCTCCAAATGTTATGGAATAGTATAAAACGAATATATAATCGATATATATTATATTTAAATCATTAATACTATTCTGGAGATAATTTACTGATAACTACATGGCTGATTCTTTTCCAACAAGTTTGATTTTAACTCATTACTGATAATCGACAAAAATTCCTAACATGAACTAACATTATTAACCAATTATTATAACATTATAATTTGTGATATGAACTGAATAATAATATTTAAAGGAGGTATTTAATAAATTATAAATTAACCAATGTTTATTATTCAGGAATATAATGAAATGAACAAGACATGTCAGACTTGAGGTAAGGGATCATACCTCTCTTTTTCTTTTTATGTACTCTGTTTTATGTCATTTATTTTAATCTCATCTATTGTATGTTTGGGGATGTTCTTTTATATTTATCATACTGTACTTTTTATTTTAATATTATGAGAGACCCTATTTGGTCTCATAAATCAATTTTTTGAAGTTTTAAGTGGCGTCATTAGGCTGCCGAGTTTTTGTAAGGGATATTTCATCTCACATTTATTCCCCTGAGATTTATGCTACATTTGCCACCATTTCCTTTGAGTGGTGTATGAAATTCCCATTATTATACTTTTTGTGTAATATAATTTCATTTATAGGGATTTACATCTTCATTTTATGACCCTTTTTCCATGGGGTGTACGTTTCGAAAGTTTCCCAAATTGGTAAGGGAACCATTCACCGTCCTCTTCTTTAAAAAGGCTTCTTTTTTATATGACTTTTAATTTAATTCTACTTATGTTGGGATATTTTCGAATATATCCTTATTGCTGTAAATTTAATGTACAAGTGATGAGATACCCTTTTTATCTCTCATCAGCTGTTTTTCTGAATTTTGAAGTGACGCCGTTAGGCTGTCGAATTTTTTCAAGGGAACTTCCTAACCCAATTTTGATTCTTTGGGTTAAACATGTACTCCGTGAATATGTCATTATATGAATATGTGTGAAGGAACTATGATTGTTTTACCCTTAATATCCACTTATATTTGGTGTATTCTTTTGTCACACATAATTATGTAATTGATTTATCCTTAATCAAAGGTTACCATCTTTTTAAGGGACTTTATCTCAATCACTTTTCATTGTGGAATATTTTTTTCTAATACAATAAACTATTTCATACAATGTATAAACACCTTTGACTTTTCATTTCATTCAATGTGAATATTTTTCTACTAAGCATTTCACTAAACGACAAAAATGAATGTCTCTTTTAACGTATGTGGTGACAACGACCTTTTCTGCTGCCGCGAGAACTATTTGGTCTTTGTCTTCCTTAACAAGCCAAGATGTTTTTAAAAGAAATTAAATACTATATACTCTTATATTTATTTTGGAATTGAAAATGGTTTTGATAATGGATTTTTTATGTCAATATATTTAAGTGATATATTGTGATTGAGATGTGGAAATGTTTTATTTCCATTATATTGGTTTTATGACTTATGATTTTATAATGGTAGTTAGAAATTTGAGGGGTGTTTACGTGATAAAACATATGATGGGTGGTGTCATGAATACGAGGACGGGTGGTTACGTTATAACCTCCAATTCATTGGGTATGGTAGTCGTCCGTATAGCTATTTCATGCAGTGATATGTGTGGCAGTCGACCGTATGGTTATTCCATTTAAGTATGTTTATGTCCCAAGTTACCTTTATATTTTATGTGTTCTTTATATGGGATTATGGTAATATTTTGGTTAAAAAGGATAAGTGGTGATATTTTATTCAGTAGATAGTATTTACTACTTCGTAAAGGGGAAAGGTATTACATTGATAAATTATTCATGGTTTACTTGATGTTTTGAAAAAATAACAGTTTTCCTTCTTTGTGTATCATTTACTAGGATTTTTATGCTCATACTATGTTTTTGAAATGTTTTCCACAGGACATAAAGATGAATAGGGTCAAGGATGGGATCAAGGAAAGACATGATATCTATAACATGGAACTAGACATGTTTCTTTTTAAGATTTTTTATTTTATGGAAACTTAGTAGAAGTTTCTACTTTGTAATCTTTTGAGAAGTAATAGTTATGTCCTAATTCTCTAAAACTCTAAACCTGAGAAGATCCTCTATGTGAATTATTCATTTAATTCATGATTATGTAAGGTTTTAAGGCCGGGTCCTTATAAATAGTGCTATTGAGATATATATTAAATCAATAAAATATTGGTAATAGTGGAATACATATGTGAAATGAGAAAATGAATGGTAACCATGTAATTAATATGTTAAAATAGACAATGAATGTTAACAATGGAATTTATATGTGAATATATGAAATGAATAGTAACAATGTAATTTATATCTGAATTCAGATAATTCTTAGTGACAATGGATTTCATATATTAATTGTAATATTTAATGGTAATAATGGAATTAAAGTATTACTTGATATGTTGAATGGAAAAAAAATTATTTTATGAAATGACTAGTTAAATGGTAATAATTACAATCATATGTGAAATAAAATAATGAGTTTTAACACTAAAATTTATATGGGAATTGAAATAATTAATATTAACAATGGAATATATTTTTAAAATTACAAAATTAATGGTAATTATTGTATTCATATGTATAATATCCTTTGGAGATGGTTTAAAATTTGGCACATGATGAATCTGGAATTGAGATTTCGAATGTCCTCGGTTGTCCATCAGCAATGTGTATAAATAAAGAGTAATTGAATAAATGAGAACAATGTACATTATTTATATTATTTATTAAAAATTCTACTGAATACACATTTTTTAAATGATATTATTCTAGACCCCATTGGTCATGGGTTTCTCTGTTTTATTAACATCATAGTAGGATTGCTAGACCATTACCATAATAGACATTATGTATGAAAGACATGATAATGGAATATGACATATGTTAGATGGATGAGTTGGTATGGAGCATTGATGAGTGGACCAGACCTGGATTTAGAACACACTATGGAATTTTCAATTTCATTACATTTGGTTTTTCATTTTGATTAATGGTATATGATTTATTATTGGATATCTTCTATTCTTTTTTAATATTTTATTTCTAGTTTTTATCTTATGATTAGTGTTTTTTATTATTACTTATATAATTACAAATTTTTATTTCTTCCAATGTTGTGCTACACTGATAAATATGACATAGTCTCATCATGATATATATTGAAACTTTCTACTAGTTAGAAATAATTGAAATATGTGACAGTATACCTGAAGCAACCATATTGGTCGACATTGCGTGCTGGTGTCTGGAACCCGGTTAAGAAATTATAAAGTGTTGTGATTGGAATTTCCCATTTTTGGTTTTAATTGTGGATAAAGGAAAACATTAGAATATGAAGAGTCAATTTTTTTTATGAGATCATGCATGGGATTATCAAACATTGGATAGAGGGAGAACCCATGTACAATTAATTATACATCATATATTGTTATTCCCTATTACAATTTAATGACTTTTCACCTTGGGTGACCCACTTTTTGTGAAATGTGATTATTGTTCCTAATATTTGTTGAGGAATGACTCATGTCTTGGTAATGTATCAGAGTTAAGTATAAATTAATAATTTTAGGCACTAAGGATTATTATTACATGCATCATGGGAAAATGGATTTTCAGTATGTTTATGAAAATGAAATGTTGTTCCTTTTTATGTGTCATGATTAAAATAGTTCTTAATATTGAATTGAAATACATTAAAATGATGAAATAAGAAAATAAATGGGTTTCTAATGAGATACATGAATATGATATTGTGCTTACCCCTATTAAACAATACCTAGATTCAGCAAAATTAATGAAACTGATACTGCTTAACTTTTAATAGTATGGTGGGAAAGGATGAATGACTAGTTATGGATTAATGTGTGCTAATTTATTTTTAATTTTATTAAATTTGAGTTATGTGTGATGAAATATATTATATCAATTGTGGAGACATGACTCTAGGAAGACACATGTTGATAGCAGGACAAGAGGTTATGGTTGGAGATACTCTCCCAATAGTGGATGCTGAATAAATGATAGTGCCTACTGAGGAAGCAATATTGAATTTCCAGGAGAACATTTCTCACTTTATAATACATATGGGAAGAGACCCAGTTCTTTTGTTTATGTGTATGTTTGAATATACATGGAACTTTTAGTTACAACACATTCTGACTATTACTTAAGAGGGTGGACCCAAAGAAGATACATTTTTGATTGAGTATATCTATATGATACTTAACTTCATGGAGACATAAACTATGTATAGGATTATATTGGCTGATTACATGATTCTAGGATCATTGAAGCAATGGTAGGATATTCATGATCGGTCTATGCAACCTGAGTAACTAATCCTTCCCCCAGAAAATCCTCTTTTATAAAGGACATTCCCAATTCGATGAATCACTTTCATGATTTACCCATAAAGGGTAAAGATTTAATTGTCAGTAACATGTGAGAATTCATTCCAAGAGGTGATGAAGTGCATGGTGTTGGGTCTAAAATTGGCAATTATACTATAGATGAGAAAATACTATGATCTTTATGCTTCGATGATTGTACATGGAGAAGTGTTGAATAAGGGAGATCAAGTCATGGTGTGGGGTCTCAATAGTTGAGGATGAGAACATCTATGTTAGGAATCATTTTTTTCAACCTATTAACTTTCAAAAAGAGATGATGTATAATTTTAATGTTTCGATGTGGGTTGTACATCTAGGTAAGACCAAAATTTACAATGACCTACAATGAAAGTTTTTATGTTCGTGCATAAAAAGAAGATATCTTGGTTTGTGACATTATGATACACCCCCAATTGGTTAAGGTCGAGTATCAATGACTGAATGGTTTTCAATATTCGTCTACCAATACATAATAAAACTGGTAAGAATTTATTGTGGATTATATAGTGGGACACATGAGGATTCCTTATAGTAATGATTCTAACAAGGAGATTTTAGATATAATTGTTATCGTATCCCATTTCTGTCAAATACATGGGACATTCTTTGTGTAGATTTTGGGATTGGTATGTGTGTTTGGGAGATTGTTTGTCTTCATGGGGTGACATGGACTATAATTTCAAACCCTTACTCATGTTTTACTTTACTCTTATAGAAAGTCTTACATGAGGAACATGGAAAAAATGTTTTAGTGAGTATGAAATTAAACAAATATTGGTTAAATCAGAGAATAAAAAATAGGTTCATGAGTATATTATATGAGCATTTTTACTAGACATTACTGTGTATTGGAGAAAGAGCCTAGATTTAGTATAGTTTTCCTATAACATATATTCATACAAAACAATTCAGATGGTACCATATGAAGCAAATTATGATTGACCATGGAGATCATACATATACATGGCAATGGAATGTGATTCATAACATTTTGGACTGATTACACATATGTTATGTTAGAGAAGGTTCATATGATTTGGAATCCTATCTATATAGATCAAATTATATAGATGTTGTTTATTGATAGGCATCAACAACCCCATAATGTTTATAGAGGTAGATCATGTATTCATAGGGTGTTTCAGAGGATGGGTAACTGCAGGGTATAGAGATATGGAATGACGATTCCATGTTTTTTGACCATTTTTTTTTGTAGAGAGATGCAACCTGATAGTGTACCAATTATTTCATCCACTTATATAAAGTTATAAAAATGTATTTTTTTGCGTGTCACACCCTTGGCGGTATCACCTCAAACATTATCATGTGATCTATATGGATGATGTTGATCATGAGACTGATCCATCCTTATGAGCATTTAATATGTGTGTTGGATGGAAATGATAATGTTTAATGGCTGATGATTATACTGGTAGTTTAGGTTTTGGGGATACATTGTCATGATAAGGAAGAAACATGAGATTGAGACATAGATGCAATGGGTTAGTATCCAAATCTTTTTGACATAGAATATTATAGATTCAATGCAGCACAGCTCGATGATGAGTTATTATATGGTGGATAGATGTAAAACCCCCAAAAAAAATGTAGAGAAGTATTTATTGTGTATTTAGGTACCCCATTTCCTAGATTATTATAAATTAATTTGAGGTTTACCTAGGGGTGTGTTTGAGTGAAATTTTAATTTTTTTTGAATAATTTGGAAAAGTTCATAGTTGGTATATAGTTTTCCTAAATATTCAACACCAAACATGCAATCTATGTGAACCGAAACGAAGGGTATCAACATTGTTAAAAAAAAATTTTAGTTAAGCTGTTATCAATATTAATAGAAATTGTTCACCCGCCACTCATGAATAAGGCTCACAGTTAAGGGGAATGGTTTGGAAAATTGTTGAGACAATCCCCAAAAATTGTGTATGGATTAATAATTATCAGAAAAATAAGTTTTGAAAACACCTAATCTCTAATTTTACAAAAAAATAAACCCCAACATGCACATAAATTATTCCTCCCATTTTTCATGTTCATGGATGACTTTATATGGAACATGACCTCTGTTCAAGGCGATTTAAAATGAGTATTAAACATCTACACTTTAATGGGAATATAGTTTCATCCAATATAGATCACCCTATTACAATTTCTATTCCTTGGGGACAAATGAAAGATGTTTATCCACTGTTGGGACTAGTTATAGATCATGGATTTTTAGATCTTGATTTGTTTCAATATTGGTTCAAGGATGTGAATCAAGATCCCATTTTTTGTGATAGATCTACTAAAATTGAGGATTTGTGCTGGTGAGGGTTTGTAATTAATCATGAGGTATGAGGTTTATATATCAAATATTAATTTCATGATTTTAATTACATGTATGTAATTTTATAATCTCTAATAGATGATTAGAAGTTGATTTTCTTCAAATTAATAATTAATCATCAGATTTATTTTGGGATATTGGAAATTTGTAGTGATTAATTAATTGGTGAATTAATTATGGAGTTTTTTGGATTTTATAAAAAGAATAACTAATTTTGGAATTAATAAAGTGATGTTGGGATTGTTCATAGATTAATTAAATATTTAATTAATTATTGATTTATTTTCATTGTTGAAATTGAATAATTTGTTATTGAATTAATTATGGGATACAAGTATTGTGAGTTTAATAATTAGTTGTTGAATTAATTATAGAGTTATTGATATTGCTAAAATGTAAATATATAATTTTGAATTAATTATGGGATATTGATATTGGTAAATTAGATTAATTAATTTTTGAAATAATTAGTAGACTTTTTTCTAATTATAGTTCTTAATGATAATAATTAATTGTTGCATTAATTAATAAAATTGACACGATAAATTAATTGTTGAATTAATTAATGGATTTGGTGAGATAAAATAATTGTTTATTTAGAAATGAAATTGATTTTTGTAATTAATTAATTTAATGATATGATAATTAAATTGTTAAAGTTGATTAATTAATTGTGATATTGTGATATATGTGACGTTGGAAAATGAATGTTAGTAGTGAAATTCATTTGTTAAATGATGAAATGAATGGTATCTGTTTTATTCATATGTGAAATGAGACATTGAATGATAATAGTGGAATTTTTTTGTGAATTTGTTCAATGAATGGAAATAATGGGATTCATATGTGAATTTAGATAATTAATGTGAACAATTCTATTCATTTCTGAATTCAGATAATTAAAGGTAATAATTGAATTCAAATGTTTATTGAGATAATATATTATAATTATGGATTTCATGTATGGATTTAAAAGGTTAATGTATCAATGGAATTTAGATATGAATTTAAAAAATGAATGGTAACAATTAAATTCGTATGTGAAATTTGAAAATTATTTGTAACAATGTAATTCAATTGGGAATTTTAATAATGAATTGTAATAATAGAATTCATAAGTAAAATGATACAATGAATGGTTATAATTAAATTTATATGTATGATATCCATTGGTGATGGATCATACTCCCACACAGACCAAAACATGTATTCAGACTTTTGGTGTCCTCGAGAACCTCGGGGTTATTTTGTTAAATAAATAGTAATATAATTATAGTAAAATGTTTAATTTATTTCTCTTATTTATTCATTATAAAACTCATAATATTTTTGGATTCTATATTTTTAAGATAGCATTGGTGGTGGCCTAATGAGTTCTTCTGACACACTACTCTAGTGTCCGGATTGGTACACGAATAGACTTTATGTTAGCAAGGTATGATAATAAAAAAATCCCCACTGGTAGTTGGATTAATTTGGATGGATCATAGATGAGGGGACTATAATTAGATTTAGGGATGGCTTGGGAGTTTTCTTATACATTATTATTGTTGTTTTTTACACTAGGCACATACCTTGGATTGGTATATCATATATTTAGTTTTGATATTGTATTTCTATTTTTGGTTATCTTGTGATTTTTTTTGGGTGGTTATTGTTTATTTCATTTGTTATTGATATTTATTCTATTGTTTTGATATTTTTATAAAGAGGTTATAGTCTCACCAAGATTTATATTGACCCTTAATGCTAGTTATAATCCTACGGTGTGTGGGGAGTCACAACACAGTTCATGTAACTAGTCGTCTTGGGGAGCCATTTGGTGTCACAGAGTGTAGGATATTACATATGTTCTATGAAATATACATTATTTTTAAAGCTAGGTTTTTTAGAATCAATTGAAATGAATATTCAACATGTTTAGTATTGATATTTACATAGGATTATCGTTGTGTGTTTCCAAATGAATGAGTTATGTATCTTGAAATGTTGGAAATCTATTTTAAATCCAGACAAATTGATAAGAGACGATGTCTGAAGTTAGACATTCCGTACCAAATATTGATGTTGGTTTAGGGTCTCCTAGATTTCACCAATGTTTATGTGGTATACATAGTGAAATGTGTGGAAAATGACATATGTTAATTTCTGAGAATGGTTTCCCATATGTTGGAAAACCTAAAGAGTTGTCCTTTTTCCTTATGGTTATGATGCTTTAACTAATAGAGTGGTTATGTTTTAGCTTCAAAAGTTATGTGTCAATTTTATGAATCTTTAAATTGGTATAATCCAAACAATAAAAAACATGGGGTATTCAATTTATGCGCATAAATCAAGGAACATGGTACTATATTTTATAGGGGCTTCCTATGGATTTATTTCGATCTAATAACAATATTCAATGAGTGGTATATCAACAAATGGATTTCATATTTCCAAGATTATCACAACTCAATGATTTTCCGTCCACTTAAAATATTTGGAGAAAAATATGACGATTTATGAGAATATGAAAACATAATATTTCATTGAAGTCATGAATGATTCATGAATATTTAACATTAATGGTATTTAATGTGAATGAATAGCTGAATTATAAAATTTGTAAGCTGTGTTAAATTAATATCTAAAACAATGAGATATATATACTTATGAGAGTAGGTTGGCTATTAAAAATGGTAGAAACTACTGATAAATTTTCATGAAATATTTCATTTTGTTATAGATAACCCTTCCCACATAACCAAAACATCATCGAGGGGTTACATAACAAATTTTAATGGAATTTTTTTCACTAATAAAAGGATGTATGTAAAAATAAATAAATCTTATTGATAGTATTCAATGGAATAGAAAAATATGGGGATACAAACATTGTAATGGGATTACCAAATTGATGGTGATTCATGCATATTATAAATACAGTAGGTACATTGTGAACATGATATTCAAGAGGCCTACCAACACTCTAAGGTTTATAACACTATGTAATCAACAAATTATCTGGGTGATAAAATATAGTATGATATTCTGTAGTAAATTATCACTGAAAGACATAATCCACCTAATAGGATGAGTTACTAATATTTGGAATGTATAAATACCCATATATCCTCTTAAAACCAATTGATGAGTGAAAGAATTATTTCTATAAATCTTTCTTGATAATTAATAATGAATGATTTTGGGGAAATGTCATGATTTTTCATTGGATGTTTGTACATATTTGTAGAATTAAAATATTTATTTCACTTAATATATAATATTTTCTTATTTAATTCTCAACCATCATTTTCTATAATTTTATGTTGTAAAAGTTTGACAAATAAGGTGATATTTTTGAGTCAACACCATCAATACATAGACTGTAAAGAATATGGATCTAGATGCATGCATAGAATTTCCCATTGGGAGTAAACATAGTTTAAGGTCATTATGATCGAATAATGGTGATAATAGAGTGAGTGTCAAATGATATCTCAGTTAGGATTCCAATTCCATTAATACACTAAAACAATTTTTAATTGAGTGATGATGTTATAAATCATGTTTTATATCACCCATATTATGTTTTATATCATGTAATCCTCTTGTTCATGATAACCAATAAAATAAATGTAATTCATCAGTTCTACTATGAGGATTTCAATTAAATACATAGTGTATTGGACATTTTTCTCTACATGAAGACACGTTCACTTGGATGTAGCTTAACATCATATATAATGGACTCACACAAAAACGTTTACTCTCAATTTTTCAAGACATTCAAATTGGGTTATTTATTATATCATTACTCATGTGAAATAAATAATATCCACAGATTATTTTTGGTTACACAAGTGAAAAATATTTAAAATCGATTACCCAAGTAACCTCATTGATACACCAAATGTGTTATTAAATATTGTGGCCCACTGTGGATAAAAATTACTTCTTCATCAATCCTAATGCTAAATTTTTTTATACATTGATATGGATCTCAAAGTGAGACACTAGGTAATACAAACGAAATTATTATTTTCATATTATGGCCATGCATTGACAACAATATTTCATGAAATTTGGTATCATTTGATGAGAACTCATTTTCCATACCATAAAATATGTTTTGTCTGAAAAAAATTGGTTCGCGTAAAATTTAAAGAACTCTAATATCATGAGAATCATTATTTGTGTGTGAAATAATAGGTTAGTGGGAGATCATCCAAACTGAATTATATCCAATAATAGGGGATAAATGGTCAATTTTCACTCTACATGGTCACATGGGGTGGGGTCATATAAACCATGTGTTGAATGAAACATGTCCTATTCTCAGGACAACCCAACAACTTAATACAAGGTATATATTTTTTGTTTCACTATATATCATACATCATATAGTATCAAAATGTTCCTAAAAATATCATGTTTCTATTTTAGTGTTATAAAATTGGGTCTCAATTGAATGTATTTTTTTGGAATATAGGATATCATAAATAAATATAATAAATTAATAATAATCAAACCAAAAATAGATATTCAAATGTCACTATATAGATTGACATCATTTGTAGATAGAACTTTCATTTTTGTTGAAGTGTATACATAATCCAACACCAAATTCTCTTGTATTGATCAATCTCATTTGTAGTTGAAGGGTATCTTCGTGCATTGGTAACAAACACTCGTTATGAAGGATTACCAAATCACATTTTTTAGGGATATACTTTTTTTAAAATTTTCTGTTAGACCTAGGATATGAGATCCATGAATCAATCAGTACCCTTTAATAATAGGAATCAAGCAACACATGATTAAAATATGTATATTTAATTCATAAATAAATCTCAAATTTGTGGAATAGTGAATTATAATATGCATGAATAATAAGAGTGAGAGGTCAGGGTCTTCCATTAATGTCATTGAATCTGAATAATACCTTGAAAAGACTGTTCTATTATATATATTTGAAGGGAAAATGATCTTATTTTTATGGATATGACCAAAATAGTGGATATAGTCATCACTATAGATCTTTTAGAGAAATTACCCAATATTTAAATAATTCTGGATGAAGTATTCTACAAAAAAAATTCATATACAAATGAAATTTTGTATTTATGCTCTCTAAAATAGATATATTTTATCCCACATACTTCTATATAAATAAAAATATATTTTGAGTGAAAAATAATTCATAGATAATGTGAAAAAGCAAGTGTATATTAGTGTAAACTATGATATCTTGGAGAAAATTGTTTCAGTTCATAACACTAAGACCAAAACTTGATTCATATTATGGTTATGTGATGAGGATCATCACCTCAGTATTTCAGGTCACAAAGTATGGAAATTATTTTAACAAGATTATAGTCATTACATAAGGACGCACATGTATTTTTTAGGGTCATGTTGCATGGACAAAAACCATGTAATTTATTATCATGTACTTAGTCATATGTCATTATGAAAAATAATATTTCATAAATTTTTAATTAGTATGTGTGTGATGTTTCACACATCCATCATGATCATAGAGTATGAACTATTACATTAGACATTATGTATGACATATAGATAAACCCACATTGGTTAACACTTTTGTGCTACCTATATAGTATCATTATGGATATAAAAATCAGTAAAAGATATCCTTAGAGGAATGACTTGAAGGAAAATTTCTCACTAAAGGCTTGTGTGGTACAGTTCCGATTGACCTCATTGATTTACAGTTTTTGCATGACTATTTATCAAGTCCCTATAACACATCAGGTATCATCAATTATTTTTCATTTTCTCGTAGATAGAAATAAATGGAAATTTATATAAAGTTATATTGATCATTTATTGGATGAAATAATTTTTTTCCATAGAATTTAAAAAATGGGATATGGTTATCAGTATTACTATATGTGGTGAGATAGTGCCACAAATCTTGTAGAATTTTTTTATCTTGGATTGTTGGAACCAATTTGTGTATATGTTTGTATTTGTTGTCAATAGTTTTCAATGAAGATCAAAATGAAGGAGATCAAGAAGTACTCCAATGTAATGGAGGATTGGAAGATCAAAATGAAAGAGATCATGAAGTAATCCACTGAAGTAGAGGAATGGTGACTCAGAAAATTGTTGTACTGATCGTAAGTTCAAATAACATGTGTCAAAGGTGATACATTGTTTACAACAATGATGAATGTGAGGTGTAATCCATCTAAGGATGATTAAAGAAGAATGGGGTTTTTGGATGAAGATTATGCAATTCCTCTTAATTGCATGAAAACCACGGGCTTTGATGAAGATCATGCAATTACTCATGATTTCATGAGAACCATGCAAGAGACTTCTTGAAGAATAGAATCACATGGTTTTCATGAAGCTGATCATGACAGTTGATGAAGAAGACAATGTGCCAATGATTGGAATTATAAGATGGTCGTGGAATGATTGTAATTATGCGATAGCCGTGCACATCACATTGTCATAAAAGATGATGATATTGAAGCTATACCTTCAAAGAATACATATCACAATAGTGGAGTTTGTGATAAAAGAAGAAGAGTTGCTGAAGGATACATATCACCAAGAAGAAGTGCTATTAAGGTGATCATGCTTGTTAAAAAAGCAAACAGACGACATACAAATTTCTTGACAAAGGAGATTCCATGATGGCATGTTGAGTTAGAGGATTGTGGATAACGATCCGTGTTTTATTCAAGGAAAATCAACAAAGGAATGGATGATCTGGAGACGGTGATATTTCGCGACGATGGGATGCATCGATTGGATTTCGGGAAGACCAGAATAATGGAGGCGGTGATTTTTCACGACAATCTCAAGCTTCACGAACGGCAGAGGCTAGAGATCTTCGTGGGGATGAAGGGCTTTGCAAGGGAGCTTCACAGCGATGAAGGTATTTTCGGGAGAGCTTCGCCGCATTGGTGTGAAGTAATTGATGGGATTCTCTGTGATTAGGACAAGCTCCGCGATCCGAAAATTTCCGAGTTGCTTCGCAATTTGGACAGAATTCCGGTGGAATCTTCGGAGCTTCGCGATTTGAGATTATGTGGCATTGACTTCGCGCTGAATGTTCTAGGTTCGGTGGAATTTCCTATAAATACAGGTCGACCCCCTCGAGAGAAGAAGACAGTGCTCTCAATGAAAATCCTTGGCTCTCAGTTCGCAAAGGTCACTCATGAAGGCAGTACGCTTCGCGAAAGAGGAGCTTCGCGGTGGCTATTCTAGCTCCATGAAAGTTGTGCGCCCCACGTTGGCTCAGTGAGCTTCGCGAAGAGGCAGGAGCTCCACGACAGCCAAGTGTTGTGAAGGCTGGTGCATCGCTAGAGTGCTTCGCGATTGAGCTTCTCAAAAAGGCAGGGACTTCGTGAAGGCTTGATTGAGCTTTTCAAAATTGGTAGCCTTGCAAAGTAGGGTACTTTGTGAAGGCCCTTTCCAAATGTTGTTCACCCAGTAGACATGGGAAAAAGGGGTATTCATCAGTAGATGAAATTTGGACTTCAACAGATTATCATTTATTGAGCAATCGCACAAGTGATTGTGATTCAGGCAAACGAAGACAAGGGGATCTAGTGCATTCATTCATTCCACTAAAGAAGAAGGATTGAACTAAAAAGGGAATCAACTCTAAATTCTGAGGCAAGCAAAGTCACATGCTGAACAGGAAACAAATACCTTCATGTATATCAATTGAAGAGACCATCACATCTATAAACTGAGTGAGACTTCACCAACTGCAGTGAGCTAGGGGGAGTCAATGGGAGTGACCCGAGGGAAGCAGTGAGATATCCCTGAACCTTTTTTAAAGGTAGTGATCCTGGGATAGAGTGACGGTACCAGAACCTTTGTAATCTACAGCTAGTGAAGCATAGTGGATTTAGGTACGACTGACAACCTGTCGGCGTATGCTCTTTAGACGTAGCCTTTAGTGGTGAACCAAGTAAAAATAGTTGTGTCATCTCTCTTCATGTGAATGTTGCATTTCTGATCATATCCATCATAAAGGTTTAAGTAGTTCCTACCCACGTGGGAACATGATCCAAAACATTAAGAAGAAGAAGTTGACACCCTGATTCACCCCTCCCCTCTCAGGGTGTCCCGGGGTCCTACAAGTGGTATCAGAGCAAAAGTTTGACGTATGTTTGATATTCTCCAGTAATTCTATTGAAAAGAGGATTCGAGTTTCTTTCCTAAATTCAACAATGAAGAGCAGTCTTGATAATGATGCAGTCTTGATAATGACGCAGTCATTTCTGAGCAGAAGTCAATATCTAGCAAGACCATAAAAAACAGGAAAAATAATGAAAAGAAGCAGTTGAAGTAGTCCCTCATATCCAAAGAAGATTCAATGTCTTGTTCTCCATGCCATTTAAACAATGAAGAAGCATCAGGCTTGGAAAGTATCAAGTAGGTGTCTCAGGATTCTTCCAGAATAAAGGATGACACCCTTAATTCAAGCTTTAAGGAAAAACTCAAAACATATCTGCATGATATTTCTGAAGAAAGGGTTGTTATTATTTGTAGCCTATTCTAATATATGCAGGTTGAGATCACTCGACTAGAAAGAGAAGCTGCCAATATGGGAAATGGGATGGAATGAAATGTTTTGGAAAGTATGAAGATCCCCAAATAGGTTAAAGTCTTTGAAGAAAACAAGGCAGTTAATAAGACTCTAAAAGAAAAGATCCATTCTCTTGAAGCTAAGCTGAAGAAGAGAAATGAAGTCAATAGTTTTTTTTTGGAAAAAACTTCCATGAAATTCAGGGAACTTGACTTTTTGTTACAAAACAATGTTATGATGCATGAGTATTAGGTTGAAATATTGAAGAAGACTTTTGAAGAGAAGATGATCATGATTGAAGATCAGAAGATCATCCTCAACAATGAAAGTCAAAAATTGGAAGCACAATTGAAAAAGCTTGAGAAGACACATATTGATGCTGCACAAAAGAATGAAATAGGAGATGCTGGTACTCAATGTTCATTGGAGGCTACTAAAGCTGAAGCACCTCCAACATGTGACAAGAAGATTATGACAACTCTTGAGTGTCCACCTCAAGAATCAGTCGCTGCTGGTACTCAATAATCACTGGAGGATTCTATTGTCAAAAGAAATCCAACATGTGATAAGAAGATCATGACTTCACTCATTGATCTATCACAAGCAACTGAGAAAGTGAATGTACCATCCAAACCATCTTGTACTCATGTTTATAAATACGTTCCTACAATCAGTGCATGTTGGATGAAAAGTTCTAATCAAGTATGGATGAGGAAAGGTGAGTGGAATAAACTGACCACCATGACTAGGGTGGATGATAAGAAAAAGGAGGAAGTTGGTTCCTCAAACAGAGCACAAAAGATTAATAAGATGGCCCAACAACCTCATACAGAAGAAACAAAGAAGAAAAGATTTGTGGGACAATGTTGGTGCTGCAACAGATTTGGGCACTGTGCATTGGATGGTTTTATAATCCCTTACATGGAAAATCACATGGAAATATTATATCAAAGATAAGGAAGCCAAAGAAGAAGAAGGAACATCTGCAGGTCCAGAAGCATCTATTTACATCAAATAGGTTTGGAATGATGGACAACATCTTTGATGTATGTAGCGGTAGTGGTCACAAGAATGGTGCATGCCTATGTCAACAAATATCCAGAGTAGATAAGAATAGAAGACCACACAAGCCAGCTAATAAGGAAGAATTTTCCATGGGGAGAAATCAGAAGAATATGGTGAAAACACATTTCCCCAAGAAGATCTCAGTTAGGGAAGCTGAGAAGACCCAGGATTTGAGATCCATGAAATTGAAGGGTCATTCATCCAAAAGAAACACTGAGTGGGATGAAACTTGGATGAACCCATGTGGAAGACCCAAACCAACAGCAACCATTATACATGACATATTAGTCATCTGGCCAGACGATTTGAAATGAATGAGGAATCTTGAAGATGAAAATGCCAAGGCTGCTGACAAAGGAAAAGGGAAACTGTCACATGATGAAGACACAGTGCCTGAGAGATTGAAAACAAAGAGAAACAAATGTGTCAAAGAATTTATGTGTGAGAGATGCAAGAAATCTGGTCACATTGCAAAAGGTTTTCTAACCTTAATACCAGAACAAGAAGCATTCCTTAAGATGAGTAAGAATGTATCATTCATGATGACTGTTAAGGAGAAAAATTCTCCACACAAATCAGAAGAGAATGTGAAAAGAGCCATGCCACATCATCACATATCAGATATATGTTGAAATGTTTAGGCATGAAGACTAGAGTGAACAGAGGAACTTGGTTGAGAAAAAACCCACAACCCTGCAGCACATATTGATAAATCAAGGAGAACCACCTTATTCCCTTAATCATTTGTGTATTGTATTTGTGCTAATAATTCATGGAATTGATGGTAAAGCATGCTCTCAGGGGGAGATCCTGAGAAGTAGTGAATGTTGTCAACTCTTGATAGCCAAGATAAAGAAGATTACATCCTTAGTAGATTCTTCAATTGATATTCAAAGATTATGATGATGAAGGATCACTCTTGTTGAAGATGATGAGGAGTGTTTCCCTTGAGGGGGAGAAAAATGAAGAAGCTTCCATAATCACTGTGTCAATCAATATCAACTCCATCTGGACTCTAAAGCAGTTACTCGGTGAATTTCTTGAAGAACATGTCAATGGAAAAGGTATGCCATTTCTCAATCTCTATCCCTTGGTTACTCAGATCAAAGTTCATTCTACAAAGGGGGAGTAACTGAATTGATCAGTGACATAAGAAGAATAGATGTGCCCCAAGGTCACTTATCCCGCAGATTGTACTTGAATGTTTTTGATCAGTTTGATGATGTAAGTGCAGGAATTTCATGTTGATAATTCCCTATCACCTTTTATTTCTTATGCCTGAAATAAAAATGGTAAGCCCTTGATGACAAAATACATGAGTTCTCATCTCATGTTGGTATCATGATCTGTGAATAATGGACAGCCTTGTTGACTTAATCAAATCCTCTTTTTTTCTACATCGAGCATTTCTCAAGTAGACTTAGAGTGAAATGATTAATGATACATTGCATGAGTATGGATTGATACCCTCCCTACCATGTGTTTTGTATTTCTTTTCAATAAGGGGGAGAGAAAGTGATATGAATTTTTGAAAAGAAAAGATCACTGAAGAGAAGATTCTCATTTTGATGTTGACAAATTCATTTCAGAAGTTGTAATAGGTATTGAAAACAAAATACAAAGGGGGAGATTGTTGGAACCAAATTGTGTATAAGTTTGTATTTGTTGTCAATAGTTGTCAATGAAGATCAAAATGATGGAGATCAAGAAGTACTCCAATGAAATAGAGGATTGGATGATCAAAATGAAGGAGATCATGAAGTACTCCGCTGAAGTAGAGGAATGTTGAGTCAGACGATTGTTGTACTGATCGTAAGTTCAAAGAACATGTGTCAACGGTGATACATTGTTTACAATAGCGATGAATGTGAGGTGTAATCCATCTGAGGATGATTAAAGAAGAATGGGGTTTTTGGATGAAGACCATGAAATTCCTCCTAATTGCATGAGAACCATGGGCTTTGATGAAGATCATGTAATTACTCATGATTGCATGAGAACCATGCAAGAGACTTCTTAAAGAATAGAATCACATGGTTTGCATGAAGTTGATCATGACGGTTGATGAAGTATACAATGTGCCAATGATTGTAATTCTAATAAGGTCATGCAATGATTTGAATTCTGTGATAGCCATACACATCACATTTTCAAAGAAGATGATGATGCTAACGCTATGCCTTCATAGAATACATATCACAATAGTGGAGTTTGTGATACAAGAAGAAGAGTTGCTAAAGGATACATATCACCAAGAAGAAGTGTTATTGATGTCATCTTGCTTGATGAAAAAGCAAACAGAAGGCATACAAATTTGTTGACAAAGGAGATTCCATGATGGCATGTTGAGTTCGAGAACTGTGGATAATGATCCATGTTTTATTTAAGGAACATCGAAAAAAAATGGATGATCTGGAGGAGGACAATAAGGGCAGATACAAGGTGGTGCCGTTTTCCAGTGTTTTCCAAATTTTTGGGGTCCAAAATTTGGAGGTTGGTGAGCATCGTGAAAAGTGGATTTCTATGAAGATCATAATTTAATATGGAAAAGGCATGAGTTTTGTGAAGATGGGATGCATGGATTGGATTTCACGAAGACCAGAAGAATGGAGGTGGTGATTCGTCGCGATTACGTCATGCTTCACGAATGGCAGAGGCTGGAGAGCTTCGCGGCGATGAAGGGATTTTCAAGGGAGCTTCGCGGTGATAAAGGGATTTGTGAGGGAGCTTCGCGGTGAAGGTGCGAAGTAATTGAGGGGATGATCCATGATTACGATGAGCTCCGCGATCCGAAAATTGCCGCGGTTCTTTGCGATTTGGACAGAATTCCAGCGGAAACTTCGGAGCTTCGCGATTTGAGTTGACATGGCATTGAATTCGTGCGGAATGTTCGAGGGTCGGTGGAATTTCCAATAAATATAGTTCGACCCCATTAAGAGAAGATGAGAGAGCTCTCAATGAAAATCCTTTGCTCTCGGTTCGCAAAGGTCACTCACGAAGGAAGTATGCTTCGCACAAGTGGAGCTTCGCGGCAGCTATTCTAGCTTCGCGAAAGTCGTGTGCCCCGTATTGGCTCAGTAAGCTCCGCGATGAGGAAGGAGCTCCGCGACAGCCAAGCATTGCGAAGGCTGGTGCATTGCGAGAGTGCTTCGCGATTGAGCTTCACGAAATGGCAGGGACTCTGTGAAGGCTTGTATGAGCTTTGAAAAATTTGGAGCCTTGTTAATTAGGGTACTTTGTGAAGGCCCTTTCCAAAGGTTGTTCACCCAGTGGATAGGGGAAAACGAGGTATTCATCAGTGGATGAAATTTGGACTTCAAAAAAGTATCATTTATTAAGCAATCACACAACTGATTGTGATTCAGGAAAACGAAGACAAGGGGATCTAGTGCATTTAGTCATTGCACTAAATAAGAAGTATTGAACTAAAAATAGCATCAACTCTGAACCCTAATGCAAGCAAAGTCTCATGCTGAACCGGAGACAAAGACCTTCATGACTATCAATTGAAGATACCTTCACGTCTATAAACTGAGTGAGACTTCACCAACGGTAGTGAGCCAGGGGGAGTCAACAGGAGTGACCCGAGGGAAGCAGTGAGCTATCCCTGAACCTTTTGTAAAGGTAGTGAGCCTGGGACAGAGTGACTGTACCCGAACCTTTGTAATCTACAGCTAGTGAAGCATTGTGGATTTAGGTATGACCAACAACCTGTCAGCGTATGCTCCTTGGACGTAGCCCTTAGTGGTGAACCAAGTAAAAATAGTTGTTTCATCTCTCTGCGTGTGAATGTTTCATTGCTGATCATATCCACCATGCAGGTTTATGTAGTTCCTACACACGTGGGAACACGATCCAAAACATTAAGAAGAAAAGGATGACACCCTGATTCACCCCTCCCCTCTCAGGGTGTCCCAGGGTCCTACATAGATATCCTATAATAAAAAATAATTATCTATAAAATATTTTCTAGGTTCCTATTAATGGAATGTATCTATCAATTTAACACTTTTCAATAGTGGAATGCGTGGTTGAATTTGATGTTATACTACTGATAAATCTTATTTATCTTTTCGGAGTATAAAATTATACATTTCCTGATAATATTTAAAAAGGATTTTCAAATCTGTTGATGATTTCATTCTTCATGATGTTTTTTTATTTTGTTTGCTGATAACATTGTGGGGTATGAAATATTACCATTTATAGATTATGTCTTTGAATATATTGATTAACATGCCCAAATGGCCCGAAGGCCTTTTTAATATTATTGATTTTGATACCCCCCCCCCCTCAATGGATGAGTGGGAACCCTTACAAGGCCCACTGGCATAGAAATTACATGACCCATATGACATAGTAATTATACAGAATCTACATGAAACTCCTCCTCATAGCTTCATCATCTTGATATTAGCTATACACCTTCACATGGCTCATTAGATAGGCATCCCCTGAAAGTACAGTATAGTACTAATGGAAATTCCATACTCTTTCTTTCTGACATATCCTATTAGATTATGCTCTGGTGAATGCACCTTCTCGGGTCCCCATCTAGAGTATTCTCCTTGTATATTTTTTCTAACAATTATGCACAATTTCAGGTGGTATGAAGGCCTTCAGGTGGCCCGAAGTCCTTATGGTGGCTCGAAGGCCTTGAGGTGGCCCTGAAGACTTACAGGCCCAAAGGCCTTGTTTGTCCTGATGGCCTTAAAAGACCTGACGCTCAATTTGGTTGCCTGAAAGCCCAAACAGATTGATATTTAGAGCAACTACATTACCAACCATTGTCTGATACAACACTTATTACATTACAACTAAAATACCCCAGAAATATTTCACCACCTAGTTTTGAACTCGGGTCTCTTTGATGCACATTCTGAGTCCTCACCACCTAGGTTGAGGCTCTTATGCTGATTAACATGAATATTATGGATCTGTCTTGAGAATATGGAAAAATAAAATCCAATACTTATATAGCCAATTTATTGCAGTAATTAGTATTATACAAAAATCATTTCGTGTAATGAAATAAGTTTTTTTGTATTTAAATCGAATGTAAATTAATTTTTAATTCAACATTGTCTACTACCATCATTATCATAAAATTGAAATTACTTTTAATTTGAAGGGTGATCTTGGTCTTATAAATATGATCACTAAAAGACTCTTTATCGACATTTACATGATGGTGAGGGTCTCTCCTCATTAAATTCACTAATGTAAGACAATATAAAGGATTCACATGTATTTGAGAGTCTTCTCGTTTTTTTCATGGGGTAAGAAATTTTTTGAATGAAATTATACATGTTACATGTTTTCCCAATATGTTGGTATAATAACATATTGGTTGTATTAAAAAATAGGTAGAATCTTCCCAACAATGGTATTATATTATCCATATTTCATATCATCATGATCCGGTGTAGTATTGATTTCATTAATATAATACATGTTAAATATATTTAATTATGAAAATATGTTTTGAGTTAGTTGAAAAAACAACATTCTCCATTATAGGGTCACCTATTATTGTGGTTGTGTTTCCCAATAAATCATCATGGGTTATTTTCATGATGAAAATTACTATACAATAAATCAATGTGATATTTAGAAAACGATATCCTTATATATAAAATTAGAGGAACTAAATTTTATTTCCTAATATAATATTCACCATTAATATACTTATTTGTCAATTAAATATCAAATTTAACATTTATATTGGCCCTTTTAAGTTACCAAGAATGTTCCATAACTATGACGGGATCATGGTACATAGCCTTGTTGTTCGGGTAGTCTTCAGATTACATGATCATATTAGATGGAAATACATAACTAGGTATTTTAATAAAACCTTCAGGACACCATTATTTTCTTTTGGGTTATACATTCAATTCTTATTTGGAATTTAGAGTATCCATTCAAGTAAATATCTCACATTTTTTGAGTGATATAAATAAATAAAACTTCATAATCTAGTAGAAATAAATTAAATTAGGTTCATTCCATGACCATGTGTTTTATGGTTGTATATTCCAATTCATAACCACTGATATTCTTCGATAACACAAATTAAATGTTTATCTATTGTATGATAACCCCAAATCAAGATATAAACCTATCTAGAATTGGAAGGTTGATGATTTAATTGACATTATTGATACTATAAAACTAATATAAAATATATTACTATATGTTAAGCCTTATCATTTAATCTATTAATAACAATGATAGGTAGTTATTCTCTTTTACCATAATATCCTTCCATGGTATATTTTTCTGCCCAACTGATATATTTGATATTTATTCATTCACTACATCATTCTTTGTATACAGGGAGCTTTTTCATTCATGTATAGACTTGATTTTTACTTGCAATACATAGAAATATTTCTATATATATTTCTAACCATTGGCACTAAGACAATGTGTGATTCTATGGAACAGTGCTCCCAAAATTCATTTTATCAAAATATGAAATATATTTTATATTATGTCAACAATGTTGCTGAAAAAAATTCATAACTATTAAATGTATGATAATAGTACAAATAATTGATCATGTTTCAGTCTAGAAATCAATCTTTACTCTAGGCACGATATAAAATGACTTGATGGTGGGTGTTTGAACTTTTCACTTGTTTGTCACGTGTTTAGTGAGTTAATTATTGATTAAATTAAATAACTAATTTTTATTAATTATATTGAATGTTATAATTGTATATTCATGGATGAAATTAGATGATTAAATTAGTAATCCTGGAAACACCATTGAATCTCTCTTTTTTCCTTCCATTGGTAGATCACGTCAGACGATAGTGAAAATCCAGTTCAGAATAGATCAGTACATAGTGAATGCCACATATTCTCTCAATTGTTTGAAGAATAAATATTCATCAAAGAATTATCCATAATCAAGGTAGTACACATCATTTTTTGTTTTTAATCCCCTTTGAAATAATAGATTCAGAATATTAATCATCTTACTTCAATCTATTCACTTTAGAGGTATTTTAACAGTACCAAGTATTTATGTCTTCTTTAATTTCAATTTTTTTAACCCTAGGATCCCCATTCAATATCAATTCAATATGAACTATTAGAATTTACCATTTACCACATTTTTTACTTATTATATCCCATTATGATTATCATTTTACATCAATATGATCCATGAGGTCTTAGTATGTCATTTTTGAACTGTACCGAGGCTGATTAGTCCCATAAAACAGAGAAAGATCAATGAAAGGGGAAGAGATACATAAACTATTACTAGATTAGAAAATATTTCTAGTAATAGATGATTATTTTAATTTTTTATTAAATAAATCAATGACCTAATGATAAGTGATGTGTGGTATGTGCAGTGAATCCCATGATGAACCACCAGTGCTGGTTTCCAACAAAAGACATCAATAAAGAACAAATCACAACCAAATCTTCATACACTTGAAGAATTTGAGGAACGATCTAAGACCGAATAGCCAGATTCAATTGAAGTAATCTGCTTTATGAATTCTATAAATAAACAAACTACACATTATTCTAATTTATGGACACACAACATATAGTGTTCTCATCAATTGAAGTTTTTATTTTGGAAAATTTTAGGATGACATGGCGTTTATCCCTCGGACTCATTGTGTACCCCTTCCTCAGATGGGAACCCATACGATGGATCACATGGGAGGGAATCTATATAGAGTAAAAATATAGGTATAAGGTTGTACAACCAAGTAAATACACACAACCAGGTCACAAGGGAGGCACCTTGTTAGAGGTAACACACTATGTACAGAGTGCACATGTTCCATTACATCGATACATAAATTTATACAGGACATGACCTCTGTTTTCCTAGACATGTCATGTAGTCCACCTAAACAACCTTTACTACTTCGTGGGATGGATCCATGATCCATCCATAAATATGGACAAGTTTTGAAATGGAAGCACATATCATTGGGGTCCCGAAAACATCATGTTTCTACAGTTATTTTTTAAGAAAATTCAACCATCTACATATCATTTTATTGAACTAATATTTATCTGGGGAGTAACATATCTTGATATTTTCCCTATAAAATGAGATGGATTCCTAAATTTATTATTTATATCTACAGTGTGGAATATTACATGAATGAAAACTGATAAGGAAACATCCGATGATATCATTAATTGTTCAAGATCACCAGGATCTTTCCATGTTATTCCTTCCAACACGGCTAGGTAGTGGATTTCCATGATGTAAATTACATGTTGAGCATCCAATATTTATGATAAGTGGACTCATAAGAAAATATAGAGTTTAAAATCCAACATATATGAGAAGTGGTGTCATATACAGATACTAAGTTTACACACCAGTATAAATGGGTAGTTAAATCCTCACCATTTTCCTAGTTTACCCTTCAAGAGAGCTAAAAAGTGATCTCCATAATGGATAATGAGTTGACCCTAAAACATACGTTGGTTATTTCTTCCACAAAATCATATAGATTAGAATACCCTGATGTACTAGGTTGGGCGTCCTCTAACCTGAGTTTATGGAATTTAAATTTCCTGAATAGTAACAATGAATGATTGTAGTTAGATTCTTACATTTGGGAAGAGGGTTGATATTCTAGAAATCATTGATTTATTTTTGGGTGACTATTGGTGACTCATAGTCCTAGGATGATCTTTTAAATGGAGATCCCCTTTCTCTTTCATTTGGTATTTTTTGACTAAAATGTTTATAATCTTTTTTTTTATATCCACATTGTGGATTTGTTAACTCTACTTCAAGGAGAATATATGAAAAGAATGTTATTCCCCATTCTTTTTATGTTTATGTTATACTGCTTCGATGAGTTTATTCTCCTCTTATATGCTAAAAATGATCAATTGGATGTCCATTTACTAACCATGTATATCTACATGTTTTTGGATGAGCATTCATTCACTATTAGTTGGTTGAGAGTTTGTCTTTGTCTATTTATTGAGTCAATCATTATTATTTTCATGTTTTATCACTTTTTGGTCAACGTTTTGCTTTAATAGTGTCCTATTGTGTATTTATATACTCACCCATTCAAGTTACTTCCCAGACATGTATTTTCCTTGGAAGATGATGGACTTGTCAAACGAGACTACCCAAGAGCATAAGGATATTGGGTGCTTGGACAATGTATAGTGGTCATATCTTGTGATTAAACCACTATTATCTCTCAATAATTTACTTCTCCATATTTTTTAGTTTGGGACATAATTATTCATGGGTGTGCATTCTTACCCATTACCATTCAGTTCACACTACCATGCTGTTTTTATCACTAATGGGTTCATGATTGTTTTAATTACTTGATAGAATTATTTTATTCATCACACATCCCCATTAATTTTTTTAATCAATATGTTTATTTGTGTTCAACGTGGTGTTTTGACCCCACCCGCATTATTGTTAGTTCTTAATTTATCATTATTCTACATCCCTTAGACAATGGAGGTGAGATTGAGGTTTGTGGGGATCGTGCCCTAGCTTGGGTCAGTTCATGAATGATTTGTGTTGAAGGTGGTTAGGTCCTTGGGAAGTTGTTCAGAATGGTCCTATTTGAAGGAGTTGGATGGTTTTATAGATACATTGATTGTGTTTCTTGAGTAAGGATCTTATATATGGAGTCATGTAATTGTGTGGTGTAGGATGTATCCATTCTCTATGACCTTAAGAACTTTCATGATGACTCAGAATGATGAGATATTAGTTGCATGGGAATGTGTTACATGAATTATATAGGATTGAGTCATTGAAATTACCTCTTGACTCATCTCACAATAAATATATATACACACATATATATATATATATATGCTATTCTAAACACTATATGTCATGATAAATCTCAGGATGCCACCAGGACGATATCTGGAAAGGATATTGTTTTTTAATTTAGATAGAGATCGTAGAAGACAATATGCCGCAGTTTAGTGTCCATACCTAAATCCCCATCCTCTAGGTGTCATTTTAGTAGATCATAATCAAATATATTAGTAGATAATTATTGAAAATAAGTATGTTGAAATATGAGTTCTTATTGTGATCCATGTTTTCTAGTGTCATGAACCACTAAGGTTTCATGGAGGGATAGTTAATCATGAAGTAGGGGATTAGCTAGAGTTGGTGGTTCATGTCTTTAAGAAATTATAGTCCCCGATTTATCATGTTGTTTCCCTAGTAAATATCATATACAATGTAGAATATATTCATTGGAGGGGACATCTTAAATAGATTCATGTTGATTCAACACTCTCATAGGCCGAATTCCCACAGTAAATCCATGGGGATTTGTTCCCCTCCTATTTGTAGATTGTTATGATCCACCATCATATAATGATATATCATGTAGGAATGATGGAGACTGAATATGAAGTGAGGATCACATAAATTAACCGATAATCCATTAATATGATATATTTTGGAATCTTTTGTGCATTTAAGATAGAGTAGGGACCCAATAGAGTGATCCATGCAAGTGTAGTTCCCTTTTTCATCCCTACATATGCCAGTTGCTGGAGTGGACACTAGTGATAAAGACATTTCTATCAGAGGGATTCTTGACCATTGGAGTAGTTGGTTGGTTACACGGACCATGGTCCTCTATAACTGTTAATATAGGAGAGACACCAGGTTCTTGGCATAGTAATTCCTTTCATGATTTGGCTCAAGAATCCATTCGTGTGTTGCATAGATAGTGCAGAGCATGATTTAATCGAAGAGATAGAAATTTCATTTATTATGATACAAGAGTTTACATAGCATGAGGGTTCCCAACCAGACATGATGAGAAGAAAATATTTATACCTGACGGATTTCATTAGCATAGGTAGCACTGAAATCCGTGATATACTTGGTGGGGGAAGGTTGGTCCCTTGGAAGGTAGATCTGGAAGAGGAGTAGAAATAGATATTAATATTGGATGATTCTATGGGATCCTTCAACATTTACAACTAGGAATCCATTATCAGGATCTAGGAGCTGGCCGTTTGGTCTATAGATAACTTCATGCTTTGGATGTCTATCACCCTCGAGTGCCTGAGCTGATTAGAAGTACGATATGTTTGTTTTATTCAATTGATTCTGTATTATTAGAAACAGTTTCTAGTCATTCATATATCTATATAATTCTAGTGTGAGTGTTGGATCTACCAATTGAAGCAATATCCCACAAGCTTTATATAGAGTTTCTTATAGGAGAAACACTGTCTATATCATATTCCTACAAGTAGTTTGATATATCTCTTGGTGGAGGGAATTTAATATTGTAACTTTTCATTATCATGATGTAATCCTATGACATCAATATTGGTATAGATTGGTTTTTCATTTTCCCATCTAGGATTAACTATCACCGCCTAAAACATATATTCATTTTATTAAATGGGATGACATTCCCCTATTCTGGTCGAGGAGATCTCATTGCTAGATTGGTGGGTCCTTTGAGAAGGATGACGTATCCCATCACTCTTCTATTAGATAGTGTATCCCATTATTCAATTGGATTTCTAGGCATCTAGATTCACTCATTTATAGAATATTATATATATGTCCCACCAAAGGATGTTCCATGACTACGTCAGAAGAAGGAGATTTATTTTTGCATTGAATGCATCAAAACAAAACACTAATGTCTTTTGAGTAATATCAAATGTCCCAACAAATCTATGGGGGTTTTGGTTTATATTTGAGGACCATGGAGTTATGGGTCTTAATAGACCTACTCTATCCCCTTTTGAATAATCTGTGTTATTCAAGAAAATGGAATCTGATATTTTTTGGAATTTCCATGATTAATTTCTCATTAAATGGGATATTATACTTAATAGTTACTCCTTATGGATTGAATAAAAATTTGAATAATTTCAAAGCACAATATGATTCTTTATGACTGATATCTGGTCCATAAACCACTAGTTCAATGTTTACAAGGCTGATATTTTAATGTGATCATTTTGATGACGCTATAGTAACTATGAGTTCCCTGTGATGTCTTTTCATGTGAGAAAATCCCAAAATATGTTTATGTATTTTATGAACCGAGTATTCAAGCAATGCATGCCCCAATTTTTTGTTGGTTTCATTTAATAATTACTTGACTAATTTACATCAAAGTTGGAGAATATAGAGCACATATGGATGGTAATAGATTTTCATTTAGAGATCCATCTTTGTTGAAATATGTTGATGTTTCTATTCTAGATATGTGAGGTTACATTTTTGTGGAATTTCCTATCTGTTCATTTATTACACAAATACCCACTAAATATTTAAAAAGTTCATTCTTGGGATCCACCTAATATCATGTTAGAGGTGTGGATTAATTTTGTTTTAGTGGGGTTCGATAGAAAGATTATGGCAGAGTTCTCTATACTTTTAGATCATTTGATTGCCCTATAATTGAAATGGAGGTTTTTACCTGGTATGAGAAGTGTCACAAGGCCATTATAGTGTGAGTATGGGGTTGAAATTCCACCTTTTGTGGACAGTACAAGGGGAATTCTTGGAGATCATGGTGTATTGGGATGACTCAGGATCTATGATCAGTATTCTCTGGATGCAACATCATTTTGTTATCATACAAAGTTCGATGCATTTGAGGCCCCATGAGTAGAACTACACAAATCAAGGCCTTGAGCCTGGATTTGTAGTATTTTTCTAGAGTATTTGGAGTCCCTATCATTTTGGATATCATTTATTGGTTTTTTTATATCACTAAAGATTCAGATATGTCTTCATTTAAAGAGACCTGAACTTTTTTCAATGACACACATTGGAGTTACAATAGAAATATGAAAATAATATAGTCAATTATATATGCAATGGAGATTTTGTTGAATATTACCAAAGTATAAAGTACTTGGATCACTTATTGTATGAGTATTAGAAGATTTTTTCATCCATGGTTCTTACCTTAATAGAGTAGGAGGGTATAAATATTCAACAGGAGATGATGTTCCCTCCTCAAATTCTCAAGTATCTAATAGATTCCCAACATAGAGACATTGATTGTGAGGTATTATGTGATATTATATCCATATTCCACTCACTATATAAATACTCTAAATGATTTAGTCATGTATTATTTTACAAGGGTGGATAGTGGTTCTAGTGACAATATTGGAGGTGGTGATGGGAAATTTCCACATATCTCCCCTAGTTGTACATCTCATTTTGGGGAATATGCATAGAGAACATAGGTGGATGTTTCTTTGGTATGAAATTAGATGAAGGATAGATAATTTTGTATCATATTGGCTCACATGATGGTAGGTATAGGTTAATAAATTGTTTCATCATAATTTTTACAGCCCCTTGAGATCCTGGAGTGGACATGTGATGCATTATTTATAGAAATTGTCATAGGGTTTATGAATATAGAAAAATTAAATGATTCCAACTAGGCGATTTTTGACCAGCCCATGAACTCAGAGCACTTCATTTCTCTCATTAATCAGTTCTCAATAATGATTCAGGAAATTTAATGTATGGGTGATCATTTTAATTCATGGGTATCTGTCGATTATCATATTTGAGAATTGAACATAGTTTATATCATAACAAATTATCGGAATTGAGGAGGAAAAAGATATACAAATTTGAATTAGTATAGTATTTTATCATCATTCTAATGGGAATATCAAGTGAAATATACTGGTGTGGGAGGATATACAGAGGGGTTGTTTGATAGACATTGGTCAAAGATAGAATGGTCAGATTACCTGGGTATAATTTGTGTGAAACAATATCTACCATTGTATCGTCTACATGGAAACACATGATTCCCTATACAAAGAAACTGTAGGTTTCAATTATACTTAATAGAGATTAGTGACTATTTTCTTATGGGAATGGAGTTGGTGCAGGTAATGAAAATGAATTTCTAGGATATCCATAAGAGTATGAGGAGTGCAAAAATCAAATAGAAATCATATGTACATCATTGTCATAGAAAAATTGAGTTCAAGATGGGATACATATTTTTCTTGAGAGTCTCCCCATGGTGATGACTATGGAGGATTTGTCAAGGAGTCATGATATCCACATGGTTCTTCAAGTCAATAAATCTTATGTAGGGGGCTTACGAGGCTTCTCCCAACCTCACCCTACCCCCAATGTTGGATTTGGAACACGAAATCTCCCATGTATCGTAGATTTGGAGATACATGCATGACCCCACTCATGTCATCAATTATGGAATGATGGAAATTGAGGACGCATTCACCTTCTTGGATCACCCGGTGGAGATCATGGTTCGACAATAGAGAACCCTACATTGATTAAAAATCCATTTAGTCCATGTGTTGTGGCTGAAGGGGATCTATCAAGAGAGTTACTGGGAGCGAGAGAGCCACGTTTTTTCTCAATATCTAGTGGTGTTTTCTTATTTTGTTTCTTTTCATTAAATAATATCATAATAGAAGAAATTATTAACACACCCATTTTTTAGAATACTTTAAAATATTCTTATATATATTTATAAAGTTATGCATTGAGATAACATGGGATTCCAAGTCCCGGCACAATCAGAATTAATTTTATAAAAATATTAAATATATTTTATATTAAGTGTCCATAGTCCCTCTAAGAAAATGAGATAACTCTTAAATGGAAGCATTGTTCAGAAATCTGAAACAATGGTTGAGATTGGATTTTTTTTGTTTACCCTATGCATGATATAAAATAAGTCAACATATGGGGTCTATAATCCATTCCTCTTTACAATATGTATAGTAATTCAATTAATTATTAAATTAACTAGTTAAATATGTTTCCTTAAACAAACATTATAAATATACCATTATTGAAAAATTTACATAGTAACCTTATTAATCCTTGAATACCCAATTATGCTCTCCTTCCTCCTTTCATTGGCATGTAACATAGGAAGATGATTAAATGACTAAATTAATCATATTAGTATATAGTGAATTCCACAATTTCTCTCTATAATATTAAGAAAAATTCTAAACCAATGAATGATCTATTATCTAGATATGAATCATAAATTGGTGTTTTTTAGATTTTTTATTAAATTTAATGAAAATATCGATATTGGTTTTTTGATTTTCATCATTTTATAGCCTTTTCACATTCTCATATATTGAAATCATATTTTAATTCCATTATTTTCTAACCATGGGTTTTAATATTATTAATGGATTGGTCTAGAAATCTTGTCATCAATCATTTAACCTTATTTTCTTTTATTTTATCCCTTTTTAATTAATTTTATTCATTTGTAGGACCTCTGTAGTTCTAGTTTGACAATTTCAGTCAGTACGTTGGATGATCAGACCCTTGAAACTATGAAGAATTTAAAATTGTGGAATATGTCATTGAAATAAAATTAGATCTCATAATAATGTGATTTAACAGTACTTTTATCTAGGATTTGGGACCATGAAATAAATGATGTAACTGGAAGTTATGTGAGGGATATGTGGTGAAACCCACAACCAACCACCACAACCGATTTTCAATGAATGACGACTTTATAACGTGAATCACGGACATATCATATCAACATAGATGAATTCTCTGTGAGATTGATGGTGGAATGGCCTGATTGATGTGTAAGGAGAAGATCTTGAAATCCAGGAGAAAACCTGACTACAAGTTATGTTCAAGGATATGAAATGAAAATTTTTTTAAGATGAAATTATTGGATTCTTCTAAAGAGTTTCTGTTTTAAATGAATAATTAAAAAATAAAATTCTTTTAAAAAACCATACTTCCCAATAAACTTTTAGAAAAGCTACCGAATATTTTAATTAAATAATAAAATTTATTAATTCCCTATAATTAATAATAATATAATAAATATCACAATAATTGGCATTAATAATAATTTTAAAAAAATGATTGTATATAAATAACAATCAATTTTTTTATATAATAAATTTTCAATGTTTTTTGTGGATTAATTTCAATTTCTATTTAATAAAATTATATAAATTTAAGTTGATAAAATTTTATACAATATTGAAATAATAATTTTTAAATTTTTAAATAATTCCACATTCGTTAAAGGATATTATCAATAATGACAAAGGTAAAAAAACAAGTCACTATGGTAAGAGTTAAAAATGATTAAAAGGGTGAAAACTATCATTATTAATGTAATAGTGGCCTAAAAACATATATACATTCTATTTTATAGTAATATTTTAACCCAATATCATCTAATTTTCATATAAAAGTAATTTTATTTCCAATTTTCTTGAGTAACACATTAAAATATTTTAATATTTTGAAAAAAATTTAAATTGTGCCAAATCCACCACATATAAAGAGATGACACATATCCTCTTGAATTCACAAGTAAAGGGTATATTATCATAGAAAAAATATATTATTAACTTCATCCTTATGATTTTAATTTTATTTTTTTATCGAAATACTACCCTAAAAATGATCATGGTGTAACCTAAAAGAGGTTATCTAAAGATAAGTTTTAGAAAATAAATAATTTATTTAAATTTTATTTCTTCTCATTCCTATAATAATTATATGATTATCATGATTATAAAAAAATATCAATGAATATCATAAACATTGATTTTATTAGGTTTATATCTCAACCTTTATTAATCTTTTTCAATAATATTTAAAAATATAACACCATTTGTGCATATGTGTGATCTACCAAACCACAATGTGATATGTTTATTTTTATCATGAAGAAAATTCATGAAATATTTTTATGATGAATATAATTTATATATATATAATTAATTTATTTAATTAATTTTTGAACTATTTGATATCATTAAACTTCTTAACACTCCACTTATTAAGAAATACTAAAGCCGCCTGTGGATACTTGTGGACTACAACCTCCATGAACTGATGTAATCCATTTTCAATGTAAATATTTATACAATGATTTTAAATATATAATTATAGTTTATATATATCTTATTAAGATCATTTTTAAATTTATATATTTTATTTATCCTTGAAAACTTTTCAACGACCAAACCAACCAGACTTAAACTCACATTAAAAATGAAAAAAATAAACGTAGGAAACATTTATTTTATTAAGTATAAATAAATGAGTGTTGAAATATTATAAAATTATTATATATGATATTATTATTATAAATATAATTCTATTATAGAAATATAATAAATTTAAATTTTAATCTTAATTTTATAAGAATTTACTATGTTATTCAGACAATAGGTAAAGTGTTTTATAAATTAATTTCCATTCAATAGTCTATGGCACTTCTTGGTTGAATACATTATTCCAAGAAAATTTTTTAATGTCCAATTAATAGTTTAATTTTTATTTCAACAATTTTTCTATGGATATTGAATTTTTCCATATAGTCACTTCATTAATTATTTCAAACATAAATGTTATAATAATTGTATTTATTTTTCAGCTAGTATTTTTTAAATATATATTTTCTATATTAGTCACTTTTTCCATTCATGTGATATACAAACCACCCTATTGATATGTTATGCCATGAATATATTTTTATTCACGGATGTTAATGTTTCATTTTTAATTATTTTCTTCATGGGTTTTTTATTCAGATTATACCAATCATGCATGGGTTTATTTATCAATTTCATTTTTATTTGGAATGTTTATCATTATTTTTACATTAGATGATATATATGATAATTATGTTGTATTCACGTTAAATTTTCTTCTTGAAATTTTATTTCATAAAATTAATTTTTTCTGTTTCATTTTTTACTCTCTCGAAAAAAAATTCTCAATTATTTAATCTATGTAAAACATATATCAGGTTAATATTTAGTAGTGATTATTTATTCATTACCCATTTTTAAAATTATTCCATGAATTCATTAAATAATATTTATTAATTTTTAAATCCATTTTTATTGAAATTTTTATATCTAAAAAATAACAAATGAATTTTTCTCTCCAAATCAAATTAAGGAAAATTTTACCAAATGTATGATTGAAAAAATTTATATATTAACCACCTGAAAATTGGGTTCCTTCCATCTTTATTACTCATATAATTTGTGGTTACACTTTGAGATTCAATGGTTCATTGATCTTACTTTTTTCCCAATATTTTCAAAACCAAAATATTTTGGATATGTTAATTCGAAATTACAAGGCTATTAAACTCATGAAAGGTTAGAGTTATTTATTAATTTTATTTACACCTATGTTAACACACATTGATTAATCTTATGATTTATTGAGTTTATAATAAATGAATACCATGCACCTAAATTATTCTGATGGTTAATGGTACTTTTTACAACGGATATTATTTCTCATTTATTTTATATTTCTTAATGTTTATATATTTAATTATTATTTTCACATATTGAATATATTGTAATTTTTATTTATATGTTTAATGAATTGGAATTATTATGGATCATTTAGTACCCAAAATTTTATAGCCACTGGATGAATCCGTTGGCCTCGCGATGTAAGAATGAATGGTTATTTTTCATATGTCTTACCCATTAATGTATGATTTCATTTTATGGGGTCTCAATATATGTTTAAGATATCTGGAATTATTAATTCTATCATTATGAAATATTTTATTAATGTCCACATTATTATCTAATATTTTATCTTATCCATGTATATGATTTAGGTTTTTTGTTTTTAGTTATAATGAATTATATATTAAATATTTATTCCTTTCACCTTATTTATTCCTTATTTATTGCATGAATTCATAAATTTTACTCATTAAAATATAGTTATTTTTATAACATTATTTTATTTTTTTCCTTTACCAAGGAATTCAATATGTATACTATAATTTATATGCTGTAATATTCTCTATGAAATAAAAACATTCTCAAAGAATTTTTTTTTCAAATTTAATTTCCATATTAAAGAGTGTATGAAATATTGATACAATACTAAACTATTTTATCCCTCTGGATGTGATCTCATAAATCTAATAGTCGTGTAAAGACATAATTTATACATCTTGGATACTATAGTAAATGTTGTTATAATTTGTATTAGAGGATATACAACATGACCCTTGTAAACCATATTTTGGAAAACCTATATTAGAGAACATGACCAAATTGTAAATTATTTTTAATAGACTATGTTAATTGTATTGTATAAAATATTTTTTAAAAATAGAGTTTATTGTATTTTCTAAAAAAAATAAACCCTTCACTGGATACAGGAATGTGGATAGAGTTGTGTAACAGATGTAACTTTGGGTAATAACTCTAAAATTGGTGGATTTAATATTATGTCTATCAGTATCAGTTCATGATAGTTGGGTCAAATATAAAAAAACTAGTTAGACACTCCTTGAGAATATATTGTATTAATTAATATTTTCTTTATAATCTATTAAAAATAATGAGTGGAAAGAACCCATGGAAACATATGTTATTCCATACTAGTATAGGGAAAAACTAAATTTTTATTGGATGATCTGTATATGGGTTATCATATGTTTAATTTCATTGATTCCCCTTTATGTTTTTCTTTGATGATTTTATCACATAAGTAATTATATTTTTTTGATACACTTATGCCAACAAAAACCTTTTATTTAGTAAGAGTTTTAGTAAAAGTGATATTTGAGGAATAACGATTTTGTATTATATGCACATACATTGATATGTATTAATAGAATTTTGGATTAATACGATCTATTATTATAATAAGTTTAATTTTGATAAATGTTTTTATTACATTTTAGGTATTTATGTTTTATGAGATATATAACCACTGGAATGAAAAGTGATTTTTAGACTAAGTGGTTATATTTATTTTTGGTGACTACCACTATATATTGTAATATATTATAATAAAGGATAATATAATTTTTTTTAAAAATATGGGATTTTATTTGAACAATAATTATAGAGGTTTATTTTCGAATCCTATATGATTTTATTCTATATTCATGATTATTCTATTTATTTATGTGAAATATTATTATAAATAGATATTATATTAATGGGAATATAAAATTTTTATAACTAGCATTATAATTTATTAATTTTTTCCATATATAATTGATAAATTGATCATAGAATAATTTGAGATCAAATCATTATAATTGTTGAGTATTCAAAGGGGTAAAAAATATTTTTCATGGGTTAAAATTTAGATACATACTAAATGATTTAGGTTAATATTTTTGTTTCATTATTATGGTTTTGATATTAATGAATTAACTTCTCATATGAATGATTATTCACATTGGTTATCAATTTATCAGGTGTTGATAATTTTAATTTTAGATAGAAACAATTATATTTAATCATTTTATTAATATCATTATTAGTTACTTGTATATTTTAATTATTCTTGAATGTGAAATTCATTATCAATATTCATTTTATGTTGTAACAAAATGAATATAAATTGAAATATATTGACCTAGTATTAATGGATAAAATTAAACTCATGTATAAAAAATAATATATGGTTATATTTTGTTAGAATGACATTCACGAAGGAATTTTTTTAATCAATTAAGTATTTTTGTAATGGAACAAGAATTTTTGACATAAATATTTTTTGCTCGAATATGAATATTAATGGAAAAAAAACCCAAGAACTATAAAAGATTAGTTTATTTTATGACTTAATATGCATTCTTCTTAATTTATGAATTATATTAAACATATTTCATAAGGATCTCCCATTATGTTATTTTTAATGAAATACCCTACAGAATTGTATTTTATAACCTGGGAAATTATAACATAATAATGGGTGAGCACAAATTCCACGTATGGTTATACATGGGGATATCAATTTTTTATAATATAAAAAATAATATAAGTATTAGAGTTTTATATCATGAATATATTATACATACTTCTAATCAAATCTAGTGTGTATCATAAACATGATTCATGGAATAAAACATTATCATTTCAAAATATATCATAATTTAAGTGTGAAATATTCCTAAAAAAATCTTGAACCATATGTACATGTCACATAAATGTGTAACCATAATAATAATAGAAACCATTTCATATATCAATGTTAAATAATATCATAATTAAATTATAATAGATCAGGAAACAATATTTTCCATAGTTGAACAATATCATTGGATTTTTCTCATATTGTTTCATACTCATACACTTTTTTTACCATTGATTATCATGAACATTGATGTAAAACCCATATATGAGCATAAATATTGACCAATTTTCCATAAATATTTCTTGTGAAAAAAAATTCTCAAGTAATTTGAGGGATATATAATTTTAAGCCCACCCATCACATAATTAAAACCAAAAATATGATTACCAAATGATCAAATAAATTCACCACATAATCAAATCATAATGTTTTTAAAGAAAACTTGTTTCAGAAAGCTTTCATAATTTCAATTTAGAATAACCATGTGAAAATAAACAAGTTCTGTAAACATTTAATCATAATAATCATAATTAAGATATAGAAAAATTATATGTATGGTATTATATTATCATATACCTAATAACACATAATTAACGTAGAATGATGTTATCACAGGTTGGAAATTATTTTAAAATGATATGTAATCTATTATTTGAGTAAAAATATCCATTTTATTTTAAAAATAATATATTTATATCTGTAAAATTAAAAAAACAGTATTTACAATATTTCATTTCTAAAATAGACATTATATCATCTAAAAGAATATTTCATGAATTTATATTTCATGATGTTGGAAAATTCCAATCAAGTATTCTATGTGGATAAAAAATTATCTTCACACCGATTAAAAAAACATTTACTCAATTGGAAAATCACTAGATGAATAATTTTATTTTAAAAAAAACGAATTAAAATTACATTAAATATTAATTGTATATATTAAAAATTAGGAAAATAAATTAATAAATATATATATATATTAAAGGGAACAGTTTTCTAAGGATGAAAAAAATAAATCCAGGTTCTATTAAAAATAATATTTTATTCTCATATTGACTTAATGTGAGTAAATTAAAATAGGAAAAATTTAGAGTCCGAAAATAACTACTATATAATATACATAATGGAATTTTTCAGATAAGGAACAAATAATTTCATCAATGGAAATTCAATCATAACAAATCTCGATTAAAATTGGATTAATATATATTTCGAATAATAACCTATCCATAAACATTACAAATTCTTCTATTTTTGAAGTATAATTCACATTTGATGATATTTTAATTTTATAATAATATATAATTAGGAAAACCACTTAAAATTTATACCCATACATTATATGTGGATATCTATACTCAGTAACCACTTTTTCTAGCAATGAAATCCATTTAATAATTATACATGATTTATTTACATAAAAAATCTCCAATAATTTTGTCAAGGAATATCATTTCTCTATACCAATCATAAGGTCTGTAAATATTTTTACAATATTTGATGTGTACAAAATCTCAGTAATGAACCTAATGAAAGTAAATCATGATTCCTGTGAAAATTAGAATTCCTATTAAAAAAAATTTCAAGAAAACATATTAGGTATCATAGAAAATCATGTAGGTTCCACATGACCTCATTATAATTCACTCTTACAGTAAACCTAATAAATGGAATAACCATACATTCTACTTGGACGTCTATAATACCCAATTCATTTGATAGCTATAATGATGTTACCCTTCGTATAAGCTATATCTGGATCAAATATCTTTCTATAGATTTAATGGTGCTCAACTCTTCAGATAAGTTCTATTGGTCTCAGCCAATAAATTTACTTGTACCAACACATTTATGTTTTCAATTTTCAATATACCACTCATAATATTTAATTTTCAGTCATAAGATAACCAATAAATTTTAAAAAATCCCATTTTAAATCATTTATAAAACATATTTTTGAACCAAAGTGTCTCATACCACATTGAATCATTTAAAATAATATTTTAGAATTATGATTTTAATAAATTTATCTCTGTATAAATAAAAACTTAAAAAATTAAACATGTATTAATGAGAAATATTTAGAAGATTAAAAATTTAAAACACCTAAAACAACGCATCAGTTAAACAGTCACATACCATTTTAAACCATTAAATTATAGGGCACAAGAGAGTATTAAATTTCACAAAACTTTAAATAATATGATTATAGATAAAATATGGATATTAAAAGTAAAATGGAATTCATTTATACTTTATAAAATAATACATGTTCGTATCATCATGAAATGTCTCAATAAAATGGGATTGAGACAAAATCCATTACCACAAGTCTGAATCATTTTTCACCTCATTATAATCCTGAATTATAAAATAAGGTCAATTTATAATTTCTTGATAACATTTTCAACTTTTAACCTCCTTCTTTTTCCACTTATAATCTCGATATATATATTACATATTTATTTATGATCATATCAGACGTTTTTTCGATGTTGTGTACTTCAGTCGAAAATAATCTTGGTTCGATTACAATATTAAATGTGGTGACAATTCTGTCATCTCCATAATAATATTCCTGAAATAATAAAGAATTTATAAAAAATTTATAATTTTTTATCAAACCGTGTTGTATTTTTTACTAAAAATTAACTATGTTATATTCATGGAGATGATAAGTCATACGTACGAATGAGTAAAGCATTCCATTTTTCATGGATCAATATAGAAAGAAGGTAATTATTATTTTACCATTCCATAATTATATTAACATAATTAATATCCTATTAATAATTTAAATATACTTAAATATGTCATAAAAGTTTCATAATTAAAAAAAATGTGTCGCATCACTTCGTAGAGGCCATAGTTCACACATACGCATGGATGACATTATAAATTTTATGCACCTGGAATATAATAAAATAATTGAGATGAAATTATATTATTGTGATTAATATGTAAGGAATATAAAATATGAATATTAATTCCCTCTATATGACAACTCATGATGGATAGTTATGGTAAATGGGTTATATTAGTTGGTGGTGGTGATAGTTCACACATACGAATGAATGATTAATTACATTCCCATGTAATGGAAGTAGAGATGTATTATATTTATGGTATTAAAATAATAAAATATAATTATATTTTCAATAATGGAGTTATTATTTAGACTTTGAATAGGTTCATTTGAAGGAATTTTAAGAAGACTTTATATTGAAATAGACAATGAAAATGATGCATCTTCCTTAGTTGATCACCATTGAGGAACACCTTAACAACTCTAAGGAGGTTGTTATTCCTATAATAAGGTCACAAGAATGTGGGGAGGTATTCTAAGAACGTTTTGGGAATATCTTTGATGAAAAAATTGATTTTGGTTGTGTGATTAATAGATAAGAGTGGAAACATTTTTATGGATGGGGGGGTTTGGAATTTATGAAGTTATTAAATTAATATAAATTCAATTTATAATCCAAATGAACCCAAACAGATATATTTATATTATATGATTATTTAGGGTCTAATAATCATCATCTAATAAAAATTGTAGAGGTTTTGAATATTTTTTAATTCTTATTTTTTTACTTTTAATCTCCTTAAGTATCACTATTTTATCAAGTAATTTACACATCGAGTGTTAAAATATTTACCCAATCATTCCCAACGACCAATCAATGTGTAACTATTGAAAATTGTAGAGTTTTATAAAAAAAAATTATTAATCATATATTTTTATAAAATTTATATAATTTAATTAAATAGTTTATAATTTAAGTTATTAAGTATGTCAATTTTGATAGTATTCAATACATGTATTTTTTATAAAATCATAACAAATTCATTCCTAAAAAATAACCCAATCATTATATTTCATAGACATAAATAAAATTCTTATATGACATAAAATATTTCATAAAATATTTATTTTAAGAAAATTAATATCATTTATGTTATTATTTATTTATTAAAAAAATTATTGCATCACCAATATGTCACTATATTATTTAATTATTTTTTTATAAAAATTATAAATAAAATACCATGATTTTGTTAAATGTTTAACCTTTCTATGTAACATTACTAGTTTTATTATATCAATTACATAACCTGATATTGCAATTGTTTTAGTATAAAGAGACATACATATGTAATTTTTTCCTTCACATTAAATTAAAAGTTATAAATTTCATAATCACATCCCAATGGCATAAAAAGGAAAAACATTCATCCCATAGATGGTCAGAGTCAACAATAACTCATTCAATAATAATAGTACATATGGTGTGGTAATTTTATAGTTTAATAATTTTTATTTTAACTTTAATTACCCTATTCATCACTAATCATGGGTAATAAAATAAAATAGTTACTATTAACCAAAATTTAAATTGATACTATTAGACACAATTTCTCATACTAATTAAAACCATGTATTGCCATTTTTAACAATTTAATTTTCATAAGAGGTAAAATTAGGTTTAACGCAAATATCATTTACGGATCGAGAAAACTAGTTTTTTATGTAAAATGTTCAGAAGTTGACATTGTTTTTATAACTAATTGCAATGATATATTTAATCCAATTAAATAAAATGGATTAACTGATAAAAAATAATTTTACTCTAATTAAATATAATAAAAATAATAAATTAGATGAAATTGAAGTTTGAAATTAAAATTCATAATTTTTCAACCATCGTTAAAATTTGAATTTTAGAAAAATAATGCAAAAAAATAAACTAGGTAAGATTTTGATGTCCAAATTAAATGGAAAAAGATAATTTTTACAAATATAATATATAAAATTGGAAAACAAATATATAATATGGATTTACTATCAAAAAGCCGCAAAACTAGATTTCTTTTAAAAATTATTATTTCATTCCTTAAATTAAATTTCTTACAATATTAGAAATTCCAAAACATAATATGAATTTAAAAAATTGAATTAAATATTTCACATATATATTTTATTAATAGAATCTATAAATAGTGATTTTATTATTTTATAAACCAACTTATTTTAATTTAAATTGTTTTTTCGAAAAACATTTCCTTTTAATTTAAAAAAGCTTTATTTTCATTAATAATTAATTTTTCCCAAAAAAAATAATTATATTAATGTGTAAACAATACATTCATAAAAAGATTAATACTATTATTTCCCACTATATTAACATATGTATTATAAGATAACAGTTAACAAATAATATTTAATTGTTTTCATAAGGTGTAATATGTACAGTATCGAACATAGTGGTTTCTTTTTAAAAAATCAAAATTTTACATTCTCCCCCCCAATTAAAATTGATTCCTAAAAATTTTAAATTTGTTCTTCATAACTAATGTTACAAATTTGAAAATTATATAATTAAAATCCTAGATCATAAAATATTCAATAAAACATCAACTTCGAATAAGTAAAGTTATGTAAAAAAGGTGATACCAGATAACTCATACTAGGATTACTTTTATTAAAAATGGATATGGAAGAAAAATGAACTATCATGTTCTGATGGAGAGTGACATAAAACAATATCAGGAAAAAGTTAAAAATAAGAAAAAATTGTATTTTTTATTATCTTAAATTTTCATTCACATCATAGTATGTAATGTAAACATAAACCTTTTTTGTTTTATGATGTTTTAATAATTTTGAGAAATTATTTTAATATGTGAATAATAACATAATGAATCATACTTAATTGAAAATTATATTTTTATCCATTAATCAATTTCCACGACAAACACATTTTTTTCTCCTAATGGTGTGTATTCATGACGAATCAACTTCTATAGATTCACATAATCCATAATAGATTAAATATCCATTTATCATGTCCTGACACATTATCCATAACAATTATAGTTAGGGTTTATCAAAATAATATACCATTGTATGATAAAAAATACTGTTAATCACCAAAATTCCTCAATAATACCAGATGATCAACAAATACCCCTCAAAAAATAAAAAACCATAAAATTCACCAAAAATATTATAATTAGAAAAAATCCCAAACATCATAAGGATTTAATAAAATTATCTTCCAATATTAATTTTACCATTTAACACCTGATATAATAAACCATTCTTAATTTCTCATACCAAAATTCAATTAACCTAGTCAAATATTTTCCATCATAGGTTAATCACTTCCATAAATAACTTAATTACCCATTAGTCCATAAATGAAGTCACATATTATTCTAAAATATAATTTAACCACTACTTGTAATTTGAAATAAAATTTTATTCAACTTTACCTAACCATATTGAGTCCCATGGATGTAGCTATCTTCCAAAAAATTATTTAACACTTAATCACCGAATTATTACCCAACACCAAGGATATCAGTTGGTTAAAACATAAGTTTTTTTAAATCATCTTATACATATTTCATCGGATGATTTAACTAAAAAAGAAAACATCATCTATCTAGGTACTTCTCATATTTTAGTGGTATAAGATAAAACATTATTAACATCTATTGTGGGTTTGATTCTCTTGTAATTTTTTGGCACAATGGGTTTCTACACAGTTTATGGGTTGCCCATTGTAAAAAAATGCAATTCATATCTTATTTAAAAAATAATATAGACCACAAAAAAAATAATAACATTGTTTAACCACAACCATTGGCTCATACCATTCATTTTTCACCCCAAATGGTAAAAACCCCTAATTTATTAAAATGTGAATTTCTCCAATAATATCATTAGTGTCATTAAAATTACCTAAAATAAAGCCTCATAGAATAATTTGAGACATTATTATTATAATCAAACCAAATATTACAAACCCTTGATTATATCTCTAACTCTTAATAAATCAACAAAATCAATAATGATTTCTAAACCATCATCTTATACTCGCTATGAGGACACATCAATAAATGTTACATATTCTAGTGTTTTTGAACTACAATTAACATTCTTGGATATTTTAATATTATAGTTTTACTGAATCATTATAAAATCTTGCAAAGTAGACGCATATATTATTTGTGGATTGTTATACATAGTATCCACTTTTTCCACAAAAGGTAACCATTTTAAAATAAAACATGATTACTTTTCATTAAAATTGTTCAATAAATTCATAACATAATCTTTTTTTCTCTACCAATAATAACACCTTTAATAAAAATTTAATAGGTGGGGTTAACATAAAATATCATTAACTGACATACTGAATGTAAATCATTATTCCTATGAAAACATGAAAACCAATTAAAAATATTGTCTGAAATACATATTAGCAAGGAAGTAAAAAAAATGTCAGTGTCTTTGGACAATTATAATATATGTCACCCTTAAAATAATATTTAAAAGTGGAATAATAATATGATTTACTTCTACCATTGTAATACCTAATGAATTTGTTAGATATAATGTGGCTAAACCTTTTTATAATCTCTATCGGTTCACTAGTCCTACATGAGCTATAATGGTTCTCAACCATTCGTATAAGATATATCGGGATCACATGTAAGATATAATGGAGCTCAACCCATTGTATAATACATATTGGTATGATCCAATAATATTGAAAGTATCATCACTTACAATCTTTCAATTTTCAATATGTAACTCATAAAATATTATTTACATTCATAAGCTAACCAATACATTTTCAAAAAATATTGAAACATTTTATAAATGATATTTTCAAAACAATAAGTCCAATTATAAGATGAAATTTTATAAATATTATTCTATAATTTTCATTTTCAAACATATATGTCCATATGAATTAATCCTTAATGATTTTTGAAAAACTGGACATGAATGAGAAATATTTAAAGGACTTAATATTTACATCACTTAAATAATGTTTTAGTTATAGAGTCCCATTAAACATTGAACATTTAAATTATAATCCAAATCTATTTAAAATATTTTTAGATCATTAAAAAACAATAGAATATAAAATATAGGGAAATTTAATGTCAATGGTGGTGTATATACCATTTATAAATTAATAAAGGCGAATATCATCATGGAATGTCTCCATAAAATGATATTGAGATGAAATCACAAACCTCAGGTCCAAATCAGTTCATACATTATTTATCATCCGGAATATTAAACAATGTTTATTTTTTATTTTCCTGAGATGATTTTTAAATCCATTGTTCAATTTATATTATTAATTAACATGTTATAATAATTACATAATTATATAAATTTACATGGGACGTTTTTTCAATATTTAGTACTTGAGTTGAAATTGAATTTGGTAAAATGTTAATAGTAGATGTGTTATTATTTCCATTATCTCCATAATAATATTCAGGACATTACTATCATTTTTATACATAAATTATAATTTTTAAATCAACCTATTACTTAATGAAATGTAAAAGAACAATGTTATACCCGTGGAGATGGTAAGTCGTATGTACACTTGAGTGACACATTCCATTTTACATTAATCATTATTTTAATAATGTTAGTATTATTTTATCATTTCAGAATGATAATTTTTTCATTTATATAATATTTATATTAAAAACATACTAATATATAATATAAAATTGATCTAATGAAAAAAATGGGTTGCATCACTTCAAGAAGGTGATAGTTCACACATACTCACAAACAATGTTATGATTTTTATTCTCATGGAACGTAAGAATCAAATTGATATATTATTTTTTTATAATTAATAATATCTCATTAATATTAAATATTAACATTAATTCTATTTTTATAAATACACATGATATATGGTTATGTAAAAAAAATTATGTTGGTTCGTGGAGATTATAGTACACACATATGCACAAATGATTATTTTATATCCCATTTAATAGAAATGGATATGTATTTTGTAATTATTTTACATAAAAACATATTTTTATATTTATTATAAATTATTTATTGTTTAACCTTGGAATAATATGTTTTAAAGAAATTTTTTCAGTAAATAAAATTCAAAAACATAAACAAAATAATACATTTTCTTCGGTTTATCACCTTTCGAAAACCCCATAACACCTATAAATAGGGTGTTATGCCTATAATAAGTATTATAGATTACAGGGAGGGATTATAGGAGGTCTTTTGAGAGGTTCTTGGAAAATTGAAATGGTTTTGGATGTGTGAGTATGTGAAATGAATTTGTTCCTTTTTATATGAGAGGGTAGGGGCACCCTTGAAATTACCAAAAGTATTACTTTTATATTAATTAAATTTATATTCAAAATTGTCCCAAACATATTTATTTTGCATTTATTTTTATTTTCTGTCAAGTAAAATCATTCAACTAAAATTATAAATGTTTTTTATATTGATAAATTCTTATCTTTTGGTTTTATTCTTTTTAACTCATACCATTTTATCAAGTAACTTACACATTGATAGTTAAAATAATTAGCAAATCATTCCAAATGAACAATAAATGAGTCAATAATGACATTTTAGAGTTATCTCAACATTTTTCTGTAGATTCATTCATTTAAAAAATTGTTTTTAAATAAATATTTTATAATTTAATTTACCATTTTTTCAGAGCTGACAATATTATTTACATGACATTAAAAATTAAAAAAAAACTGATTCCATTAAAAAACTACATTAACAGAATCATAACATCTCTTAGTAAATAATAAATTCGTTTATGTAATATTAAATTTAAAATTATATATATTTTAATAAAAATATTATTTTTTATATTGTTTATTTAATAAATAAATTACTACACCATCATTATGACATAATTTAATTTAATTATCTATTTCCTAATAATCATAAATAAACATCAAATATATAGTTAATCATTATAGATTTTAATGGAATATTCATACTCCAATGTATCTCATTTATAACTGTTATACTAAAAATATTTTATCATGAACAAACATTTTTTTACATATTTTTAGTTACATAAATTAAATGATATAAATGTCATAATCTTAGTAAAAGGATTACATATGAATACATTTCTACCCATGGATGGTAATGGTATAAAATAACTAATACAATAATATTAGTACAAGATTTATGGTAATTTTATAAAATTATAATAATTATTTTACCTTTAATTCCCCTATATACTTTAAACCATGGTAAAGAAAATACTAATGATACTATTGATCAAAAAACAATTTGATGCTATTAGACAAAATATTTCATAACAAGTTAAAAAATTAGTTTTCTTAAAAATTAAATTCAAATTTGTTTTAAAAAATGGATAATATTAATATTGTTGACAGATCTAGAAACCATGTTTTTATTAAAATGCTAAAATGTTCACATATTTGTTTCTATTTAATTTCAATAATAAATTGAATTAATGTTACTAAATTTAATGACATGAAAACAAAATAATATAATTATCTTTAAAATTTTCTACTTGGATTTTCTAATTGTATAAATATATTATATAGAATTGTAGTTTTTAATTAAAATGTAGTATTTTCACAAATTGTAAAAATATAAATATTATGAGAACAATACCAAAAATTTGAACAAGGTAAATTTTGATGTACTTAATAAAAATAGTATGTTTATTTTGATAAATAGAATATATGATAGTTACATGAAATAATTTTTAATAGGGTTCTCCATCAAATGGGAATCGAACTACCTTTTTTGAAAAATAAATATTTTATTCTTAAAATAATATATGTTCTAACATTAGGACTCCAAAATATATAAGATGAATTTTAAATATTAAATTAAATATATTTCAAAAAAAATATTTAATAAAATAAATCTTGTGTGATGTTATTATTTTATAAACTCCTTTATTTTCATTTAAATAGTTTGTCACTAAAACATTTCATTTCATTTAAATTTTTTAATTTTCATTTATAATCAATAGATCAAAAATTTATTAATGATATCCATGTGCTATCGATATTTTCATAAATTCACTAATATTGTTTATTCCATCCATTTTAAAAGATATATTATTAGGTAAACTTTAAATAATAATATTTAGTTGTTCACTTAAGGCATATTATGTATGCCATTATACATAATTCCTTTTTATTAAAAAATCAGGAAGTTAAATTTATCATACATATTATCTCATTATTCATCATACACATTCAAACATAATATAAAAAATATATAAATTTATTAAATAACCATACACATTTCATTAATATCATTTTATATTTATAGTTGACATCATTTAAATATATTATAACAAATTTATTATTAAAAATATATGTTCTGGGTGAACACTGCATCATTTTTCGTGCATGTTAGGGTTATATAGTCACGATACTTGAAAATTTATAATTTTGTAAACAAATAATAATAATAATTTTTAAATTATATTACATATTAACTATTGATATATTGTTGAGTGATACTTGTAAGATATAGATTTAAAAATGAATTATAATATAATAGGAGATGGTAGGTCTACCAAAACATGAACAATGTTTTCACAACTTGAACAATTGAATGAATTAAATGTAAATAATAATTCAACTAAAAAATAATAATTATATGATATATATCATATATATTCATTAAAACTATCATTACTACCATCGAAGTGGAATATTAATAATAAAAATCACATTTCCCCATGAATTGGTGGTCTTTGTTTATACACATGTCATGTTATAATTTTATAATTGATTTAATAGAAGAAAAGAAGATGTGATATTATATATCAACAATTATAATACTTTTCAAAATATAATGAATTAAAATTTAACCCATCATAAAAACTATTCATGATTGATGCTGATTAAAATTAAATTGTAGAACATTATAGAGATAGTGAGATGTATGTATGCATGAATGATAAATTTACATTACATTTGAATGGAAATGCAGTGAATAAGTATTATTTCATGATATTAGAAAATTACTATATTTAGGACAATGAATAGGTCAATTTGTGAATAATATTACCAATTTATTATAATTAAAAGATCAAAAAAATTAAATACATGGGTTAGAGGATTACCTCTTCTTCGGTATGCCTCACATATATCCCCTATTAAGGATCCTTGTAATTGTCAATAAAATTACCATAGCCTCCAAAAAATGTATATGAATTCTTTTATGAGTATTATAGAGGTTTTTGTTATATTAAATACAAAAAGTGGTGTAATGAAGATAAATTAGGGGTGCCCATTTAAATGGAGGGAGAGGACACATATGGAATTTGATTAAATATTAATATCAAATAAAGTAATTATAAATAAAAATACATCAAAATGATAAAAATTACAATGAAAAGAGTCAATTGTATATTTATCAAAATCCAATAAAATTTATAATTGTTTTTTGTAATATTGAACAATTTTCGTTTCCATTAATATCTATGTTATAAATTATTGACAACAAGAGTGATAAAAATATGTCAATCTAAAAGGGTTATGAATTTTACCAAAAAAAAGAAAATATTATTCTTCAATGTAAAATTGTTTATATGTTCAACCATATAACTTTTTTATGAAATTTTCTAATATTTTTATGACATTTAAAACATTTTAATAAAATTATGAATTGTGAAATATAATTATTGTTCATTTTGGAAAAATTAATCTTATTTTATCTTATTGATAGAATGAAAAAAATGAAAATAAAATATTATATTTTCAAACATTTATAAAATTATATCTTTATCTAAAAAATATTATCTTGATATGTCATCATAATTATATTACATTAAATATTTTAAAAAAACTTTATATTTATTTTTTATTAATAGAATAAATACTATTGATGTTATATAATTGTTAATTTAATTATATAACCACTAAAACTTTAATATGATTAATATTATTCAAATACATATCTCAATTAACTATTAAATTAGATAATAATATATTTATCCATATGTAAATATACATATAAATATAATTAAATAATGAGGAACGCATTTGAAACATTTCTTGACATAAAATATTTTAAAGGTAAAAAACAGAACCAGATGTATAAAAAGAAACATGTATATAATGTATCAATAATTAAAGTTTTTTTATTCATAAAATAAAATAATGAAAACTATTTAGTTTATATTGATTCTATATAATATTATTATTTTTCCCTTAGTTACCTTATTTAAGCATTGGTGTGGTAACAAACAAATTTGGGATTCTATTTATAATGATAAAAAAAATGTCAATTTTGAAATGTTAAAATATTATTTCAAAATATAATGTCAATTTTATAATACACATCTTATATAAGTCGAAGAGATTCATTATTAATTAATTATAAACGGAATGATGAAATTAGTTTTTATAAAAACACATTTTTACTCATAAAACTGTATTTTATTTTATCATATGTACAAGAATTATGCATATTTTAAAACATTTTCATTATTATATAAAATATTAATTACAATAAAATAAATCTATATTATTTATTAGTTTAATTTATAAAATAAAATTGGATAACAATAGTAATTCATATAATCACCTATTTTGAATTCAAATTATTTATATTTTAATTTATAATCACTTGATAAGATATAAATTTATTTAAAGTATAAATTAATTAAATTTCAATTAGTTGTATTTAGAAACACTAATTTAATGGCTAGCATATAATGATATATTAAACTTCTGTACATTTTAACTCGGTGTACTATTTATTTCAAGCTACAAAAATAATTTATATATATATATATATATATCATGATGTTAAATTATAGCCTCTCAATAATTATTTTTCCCTTTATATTTAACAAATACAAAATAATCAAATTGGGATATCATTATTTTATTACATTCTCTAATTCCCATGTTGATTCATTGATTTCATATTCATCTTGAGGTTTTTACCCTGGTACGTAGTCTTACATTATATGACATTATCAAAATGATTAAATATTTCAACTATTTTATATTCATATTTTGTTTCATGATCTACCAGTATGACCACTATGTTTTGTACAAGTGATGAATGAGGTTTGTAATAATATAGTACATATACATAGAAATCAATTCGACTTTGAGAGATATTTTTTAGAATCACCATGTGATATTCTACCATCCCTAAATGATCATGAATATAAATGTGGTATTTAATCCAAAGGTTTTTATTTAATTTCATTCCAAATATTCTACTAATAATCCATGGTGAAATTCATAGTCAAAAAATCATACCATCATCAAAATCTCAATAATGTCAATTATTTTCCACATAACACTTATATTGAAATTGTGCTTACTTGATGTGTTTTATGATTTCATTTACTTACTCTACCATATCCTTAGTGAAAATAATTCTTAGTATATTGATTTATCCACCTTCATCCAATCGCATATATGTTATACATGTAATTCTATAGTCAAAATCACAATGATCCATTTGAATATGTGTCTTAAATGTGTGTTTTTTATAAAATATCCAATAGATGACAGTTATGATCCTAAACACATTTTAAATCCTTAAAAAAAGATATCTACATATCCTCATGGGAAAAAGTGGTTCCTTTAGACATACCATCTCTCTGATGATAATAATCAATATTTATTCTCAAATCAATATCTAAATCCTTTTGAATAGTTCAAAAAACATTGACGTAAACCTTATAAACCGATCAAATACAATCTAATTTTGTATTACATTACTCATTTTAAATTTTTATAATAAATTATGGAAATTTGGTAGTGATATTAAGCCTCTGTGCTAGTAATGAATTTTGTTTTCCATTGTATGGTGAGAATCTAAATCCCAAATAGAATTGTGTGTATTAGAATTATTAGGTAGTCTAATGATGAAAAATATGGAGATGTCTTACCATTTCAGTTATAGTATGGATAATGGTTTTTATAACCCCATATACTAATATCTCCTTTCCTTTTCATATTGATATACTACGAACCAATATACTTACTCTACAATATCTCTCAATAAGTCATCCCACTAGAAATACAAATTTATATCAGTATACATAATCGATCATCTATTATGAATAAGGAATTACGAACACTGAGATGCATCCAAAAAATATTTCTTAAATTCTCTTATAGATGATACACATAAAAGATTCATAATAATTATCATTCTTCTGAAATCAAGGCTTTTCATTAAAATGGTTCTTATCTTCATCATGTGTTTCTCATTTTCCATTTATTCTAATTTATTGACTATAAGGATAGATTACAGAATAATAGGATGATAATGATAATACATCTATCCATGTATCATGATTTAAATGTTTATTAATTGAACATCCATAAATATTGGATCTTTTTGAATAATCATCATTGATATGGTTTCATGATCCTTTTAACTAAAACAATCGTCCACCTTGTTCACTTTCAGATTGTGGTAATTTGTTGAGAAGGCATAATCATCAATTAAATCTAGACATCTCTTATTGTGTAGATTCAACTCCTTCTATGTCATTATATACATTAAAAATTCATGATCATGATTTATATCAGACATTTGTCTATGTTGTTTTCCCTTTATATTATTAATGAATAAATTACATCATCTAAATAAAATTATTGAGCTGAAAAAATATTCACATTATCCATTAGTTGGAATGATATATAGGACATTACGATATCATTATTAATAAGGATTCATCCCATTTATCTATTCAATGATTCTATATATATCACATTCCTAACAATACATTAGGGTTGCGTAAGAACATGGGTATCCATTAACCTTATCTTCAGTTTCATGGACTTTTCTTCACATTCACCAATCCAAATTAATGTGGATTCATTTACATTAAACACTGTTAGGGGAGAAGACTCCTATGAGAAATTTAAAAAATGGTGCCAATAATATCCATCCATCCAAGAAAACTATGGTTCTCAAAAAATAAATTTAGTGTTGGTCAATATTCAATAACTTCCATCATGGGGGGATCTACTTATATATAAATAATTTAGATTTTGTGACTCAAAATGAAACATTTATACATAGAATTAAAACATTTTCTTTTCTTCATATAGAAAACTCTTTGTTACAATCTTCATGACTCTCCTCAAATTATCATTATACTCTTCCATGTTCTTAAAATATATAATTATATCATATATAAAAACTACCAAAAATAGATATAGGTAATCTATAATTTTTATATTTGGGAAAATTGATATTAGGGGAATTAGTACAACCCAATGTAATTGATATACATTCATAATTTCCACACCTTTTATGAATATATATTAGATATATACTCTTATATTTCAAATAGATGATTATAAATTGATTTATTTTCAATTATTTAAATTTACATAGATCAATGTAGATGGTTAAATAAATCATAAATATCTATAAGTGGATACTTATTCTTGATTGTGAGAATGATAAGTTCTCGATAATCAATTATGATTCAAATTTATGTAACATTATGAATGAAAAAATAAACTATTACAACATTTTTTGATGAACTTGGAAGAAACAATCCACTTTAAGCATTAACCTGAAGTTACTTCATCAATTCCAGATATTCAATAGGTTCTATTATATATGGATATTTTGAAATTAGTGAATCATATGTTACGAGTTATAAAAAAACTCAACATCACAATTTGAAAAAAGATTAAGAATATCTTTTTTAAAGTCATTATTAAATTCTATAAAAACATGAATATATTCGATGTTTAGTTTCTCTCAAACCATCATATATAAACACACATCATGAATATGAATGAAGTCGAATGCATTGGATTTATTTTCAAGGAGATTTTCATTTGTATCATTTTCACATGTAGATGATTACAAGTTTTTTTCGAATTTAAACCATGAATAACCTACCTAATAAATTTATAAGGAATACATAAAAAAAATTCTCGTTCATTCCTAAAATAACATCAGTTTAAACTGTAAGTGGAAAATCATATTTAAAGGACGATCATTCCCAAAAACATCCACTATAAATGAACCATCAAAAATACATTTGAGTAACATAACATTAATATTTTTCACTATTAACTCAACATAATTTCATTGAAGGTTTATCTTTATGCCCTTATAAATTTCCTTAGATATATTGGTGTAGGTAGTGCTGTTATAAAAAAATATATTTTTTATTCTTGAGTAGAAATAATTATTCCATTCATCAAATAACTATATCATCCCACGTATGAAGTTCTTGAAACTAGAGACATACCTTTTACATAATTATTAATAACTATTTGATACTGATGATGATCTAAAACATTAGAAATTTTTCATTTGTTGGAAATATTTCCATAGTACTTATTTGTGATGTATTAATTAATTGGGGGTATATTAGTTTGTATTATCTTTTACTCTATTACATTAACATGAATATTTATCCCTTTTAAACATTAATGGTCAATATCTTCCCTGATTACACATTTTAAGAACACATAAATTCCATTAATAATATTTCATTAATGTTTTTTCCCACATTTCGGTCATGGATATTGATTGAATATTAATCCCCCATGTGATTTATTCACATTATCTCAAGATTCCAATTACTTATTCATTTCAAATACCTTGTAATTGAAATAGTTTTTAATTTAAATTCTGACCTTGATTTCAGATCAATTAATATATTCATATTTACTACAGTTTCTTATTTGAATCAACTTGTATGGATATAGTTTCTATACACAAATACAGTGATAAATTTTTTATTATAAGATAATTATTAATCCAAAATCATACCTTTCAATTCATTATATATTGTCCTCATAAATATAAACAGATTCAACATCATTTTTCTCCAGATCAACTAGTTTCATCTTTATATGTTTTTATAGAATTTGACTGAACTACATATTGAATAATATCCTCCTAAACTCATTCCATTCACCAATGTGAAATTATTTATTTTGACTCATGTTCTTAATAATATTTCATCATTGATATGATTGTACTTCAATGCGATAAATTGATAAGATAAAATCATTATTGTTTTGATCACTAGATAATATGACATATTTTTACATTGGAGATGATCCATCGCTCTTCTACTTCTATTTCAGAAGTAAAAGTAAAATGGTGGGTGTTTTTACATAAATGAATCAATAGTACATTGTTCCATCCATTGATATTTTTCATAGGTCAACACGATTCATAGATCAAAAAATTGTGTCATAAAATCATAAATATTATTAATTCATACCACCAATAAATATTCTTGAATAAGAGTATAATATTTGAATTTTCCATTACATTAGAATTGAAATTATTCCATTATGATCCATTTAATAACCAAAACTAAAAATCATAGTGAGAGTAGCAATAATTATTGTGGACACCAACATAATTAGGAAGAAGAGTTTATATGATGTCCAATCTAGTAAAACATCATCACAATATATAAATCCATAGGATTATCCTATGTTATACATTATCATTACAATAAAACAATGATGTTATCCTATATATAGAGTTATCCTTAGGTTTTCTCTAAGGTTTTGTCGTCCAAAATGTTAGTGGATACTAAAACCCTGATCTGATAAAAAAATTAGCAGACCAAGATTTTCATACAAAAATATATCATTTTTTGTTTAATTTTATATAAATACATACTTAGTTACCATATAAGATAAATTTTTTGGATAAAACATACACAATAAACATATCACTTAAACGATCGTCAGAACCTTTCAAGAATATCATGAAATTTATTAGTATAATTATATGTACCCTACATAATCCTTTCATAATAACCTGATAAAATGAATCATATATAAGGGTGATGTCATATTTTTAGGATGGGTATATGTTAGATATGTGAATCAATAATAGTATAAATGAGAATGCTATGAATATTATTGTTAGATCTTGATTATAACTTATAATGATCATACAAAATCTTATTAGGGATAGTAATCATGATTCATTGAATAAAATAATATCATTAGAAAATAAATTAATCAAATAATGAGAAATAATCATAAATCAATCATGAAACACCATTATATGTCAAATATGATTGGACCCATCATAATTATATAGGTTATTTAAAATGTAAATAAAAACTAATGGGAATGTGAAATCATAATAGATTATGCATCAAAACACGTTTCCCTTTTTGGATCAAGTACATAAACTTGTCTCCTGATTAGGTTCATGCACATCAACTAGTTCTCCATATAGGTTCAAGTACATCAACATGATTCCCATAATTATATCATTAGACATAATAATTTACCCTAGGAATTTTGTGAATGATATAATTTTAGGAAAAAAATCATAAAATGAAGAACATACATATGTCTACCATAATATAAAAAAATCATCATATCCACACACCATTAGCTATGCAATGAAATTAGACCACAAAAATTGCATAATTTCATCATAAAATAAACCATTGAAAGTAAATGTGTTTCATAAATAAATCATAAAAATAAAAATAAACATATAGAGGTTCAATGGAAATGGTATCATTTTATCATATCCTTGTTAAAAGATAATTAGCATCAAATTATTTTATCATATATTTAAAATATTTTAAAAGTATCACAATTATATTTCTTGAATAGAAAATAATTTCATTTTTTCAGTGGAAAAACGTAATTATAATCATAAGACATATGAAATAATTTGAAAAACATTTTATCAAAAAATAACCTTGAAAATTTATAGTGAAATATTTAAATCATTGAGTGGTCATGATGGTGGTAATACTGTTCATTGAGTTTATGATAAAAAAAATTTATTTCCATAAATTATAAAAAAAATTAAAAAAAACTATCTCATTCATATGTTGGAATGAATAATAGAGAATTTTTTTATAAAGATAATCATTGTTAAAATTGAATTTGTATGATTATATAAGAATATTAAAATGATTTATGTTATTTTCTATAAAAAATGGTTATTGATGAAACATTATTTTATATATTTCATAAAATTAATGTAGGTTTTCACTATAATCCCTCATTCAATATGTTGAATAATTAATGTGAGGAAAATTAATGGAAATCATATATTATTAATAAAAAAATTAGTTGAAGATGTTGTTATAAAGTTATCAGATAAGGATCATATAATTTATCCATATGAAATTCATGGGAAAACAATCTGAATTAAAATATGATTGAAAATTAATACCATAACATAAGTATTATCCTTCATCATATTCATTTTATCCACATATATAATTAATATATTTTTTAATATACCTATTCCAGAGCCATTCTCATAGCTATCCAACCTTTTATGATTTACTTATGATACCTTATCACGCTTTTAATACATTTTATGTCATAAATCAATGACCCGGGTGATAATTGGTTAATATTTCATACATATTTTGGTTTTTCACTCCTGATCGTGGTACATTGTTCACGAATCAATAATATCTAAAAATTAATTATGATTGAAGTGTCCTATATATTCATTATATATATAAATGTACAGTATCCAAAAAAACATATGGATATAAAAACTTATTAAATAGATCATTGTGAATGTGGAGTGTATGTATGCATAAACGTTGTTTTAACATTTAGAATGACTGAATAAATGAATGGAAAATAATAAACCACCATTATATAATAATTATTATATCATATATAATTTTAAATTAATTTATTATGTTTTCAGGTTAAAGAAAAATGGTTAAAATTCAAATTGCATCATAATTGTGGTATTCCATATATACACACATACATTGATATAAATTTATTTACTATTTGAAGGCAAGAATAAAGATAAGATATTATAATATTAGAATACTAATATTATTATAAATTTTGTTTATAAACATTATAACCATTATAATACCAATCAATGAATGATGATGGTGAAAATTGGATTGTATATCTTCATGGAGGAGGTAAGTTAGACATACCCACGAGTGATAGTTCAACTTAATATTTGATAGAAAATAGGTTTAATAAAGGTGGTTTCATAATTTAAATAATATATCAGTGTATATAGGTCAATGAATATAATACATTTTGTTTAATATAATATATAGAGAGGATGTATAAGATGAATAAAATTTAACGAAGTTCGGTATGCTGATTACCTTTTCCATAGTGGGCCTACATTAGATCCATTATTAAGGACCCTATGAATTGGAAATTTAACAAATAAATCACCTCCAATTCAACTATATAGGATTTTATATGTTGAATTAGACAATTATTTTTATACTATATGAATCATAGTTTTCTAATGAAATAAAAATTGGTGCTTTACTTTTATATGGTGGTGGTAGTGGACATAGATTGGATATCATTGGCTATTAAAATATAATAAATTATTTCCCATGATTGTTTCAACACATTGGACATGAAATTGAGAAAATGTTGTATAATTTTGAAATGAAATCACACAATAAAATTTGTACATTTTATAGAATAATGTTAAACCATATCATTTGATTAATACCTTTATTAACTATTTTTTACATTATATATGGTAACAACTATTCGAAACATAATGTTTTAAAAATGATAAAATAAATAAAAAAACAAACATGTAAAGGGGACATGGTTGATATGTTCAAAAGTGTTTCCCTAACATGGCTAATGAAAATATTTTTATGAATTTTTTATTTTGATAATTTTGGAACTATAAGATTATTTTGACTGTAAAGACACCTCAATAATGAAGAAATTTGAATTCAATCATTTAACCCTTTCCTGATAGGTTTTATTTATTTGAAATGTTCACAGAACAAAATAATACCTAATATTTACATTACTTTATAAATTTTTAATTTAATTTAAATTTTTATATTAAATTATTAAATAATTTTTCTGCATTATGTAAGATTTTTTCTTAGTACGCCCTCATAAAAAATTTTAAATAAATTACAATGATAAAAAATGTATTATTTTTTTGTTCAAATCACTATTTAAATCTATAAATATTTTAAATTTAGTTTTATATATAATATTAGGAGTTAATAAATAATATAAATTGAAATTAATTGTTTTTTAGTTATATAAAATATTATAATGGTCATTATTATAATAGACCGAACACACACTTCATGATTATGTTGAAAAAATATTATTTCGTAATTTATTTAAAAAATATAATTCAAATATAAATAATAAATTATATATAAGTGGATATATTCTGGCGACGGTTCTTGAAAATTAGTCACATCCTTATAGTTTATCAGATTTTATAAAATAATTATATTAGATAACTTCATGGATTTATGATATAAAACAATGTAATTGAAGCCATCCATCATATAAAATGTAAAACCCATATTAAAATATTTTAACACATTGGATATGTATAAATATTCCCAGTAAGGGGTATCAAAACATGAGAGAAATATTTTTTCCCCAACTTATTTGTAATCGCTTTTAATAAATTTCATATAAAAATTATATATTTATATTTAAATAATATTTTTAAACAAACAAAAAATAGAATTAAACATTTAAAAAATGAATATTATAAATAAAAATAAAAAAAAATTTTATTTATCCTTCATAAAAATTTAAAATAAAATTAAATCTATAGAAAATACATTCACAAAAGATATTATAAATCCCTGATGGTGGCATATTATTATCACACATAGGACAACATCCCATTGTGGTCATGGGTTCACTCCCCAGTGCACATTATATTATTTGATATACTATCTACGAATTTATTTTTATGAATTTTGTAACGCCATATTGATCTTTCTAATAAATACACGACTAAAATAATTCCAAAATATATAGCTAAAATAATTTTAAATAAGAATATAATTTAAAAACCTCAATGATATTTTGAAATATATTTTTTTCACTAAAAATTTGAGAGTTTGGAGGAGTCTAGGAATTTAAAAAATTCAATTGATGGATTTGAATGTACCATATTATATAAATTTACTACAAATATTATTGAAATTCAATAAATGATAATCATTTGAATAATGGAGTATTGTATATATCCATCATCCACAAATTAATATTCTAAATTCGTATATGAAATTATGACATTAGTAATTAAAATAATCTTGTAATATTCCATATGAAATATTTGATATTATTCATAAAATAAATTGTATATATATATTTGATATCCTAAAAATTTGTAATTTTGAAACCATTCATTTTTAATTCATAGTTGGAATATTAGTTTTTTTATGAAAATGTGATTTTTAAATTAATTTATTTGAAAAAATGAAATTCATTTTTTCTTTGAAAAATATTTCAAATAAAAAGGCATATTTATTTAAAAAATTAGAAAATATATTACTCACCTTTACTAATTTAGGAAATTTATACAAGGAAATGATTTGATTCTTCTATTACATGTTGATCTTCTAACTTAATTTTTTTATTTCATTATCTCCAATATTATCTCAATTCCCCAAACTCAACATCATATAAAAAATCGATATTTTCCTATAAATTTATCTTTTTGAAGTCAACCCCTCCACACATTACACATATATATATACAGTAAAAATTAATAAATAAATTGTGAATGAAGACATTTTTTTCCACAAAATAAATCAAATTTTAAATATGTTTCTCTCAATATTATCAACCAGAATTTAATTATTTATCATTAAAAGAGGATGAATAATGATGATCTATGACTACACCATATACTTTATATATATATATATATCACTTCATTGAAGAACATATGAATATAAATTATTAAATGAAAAAAAAACAATGAATTTAATCTAATTTTTTAGTTAAGAATATATATGAATGTTACATGTGATGAGACATAGTAGAAAAAAAATTTATAGAAGATAAATGAATAATTTTTATATTATAATCATGAAATTAAAATATCCAACATAATTTTTCAACAAGCATGATATTCATTAAAATACAACTTTGTTGAAAAATTGAAGGAACCTTAAGAACGAAGAAAATACAAAACAATGACCAACATGATATTAATAGAAAAACAACTATGGATTCGAAATCTAAAAAGTAATTACCCATACCATTACTTAGAAATCACATTATGAATGGTTGATGATGACGAAATAGTCATAATAGAATACTCATCTTAAGAATTTATTGGTATCGGATCCACTTTCTGAAGTGGATCCATTTTCTAATCACCATTAGTAATCGAATGCCATATGAGATCAAACCTCATTCGTAAGTAAAAAATTTCTTCATTGGTCAGCCTCTTGAAACAATGACCTTCACCCTCAATTTGAGCTTCTCGTGACCTATAATTTTCCCCCATTAAACACAACCCATTCTATGCCACTCATATAATAAAACCCCATAATTGGAGCATTAATTTTTTTTCAATTTTTAATAAAATTATAATATTTATATTTTCCATAATGTTTATATATCTAGAAAATGATGACTGTCATATAATTATATTTTTTATTTAATAAATGTATAAGACAATAAAAATTTATTAAAATTAAAATATATGTACTTTAATATGATAAAATTTAATATCTTTCAATATAATATATTAAGATACATTTTATATTTAATAATATTATATTTAATGTTCAAATATATAATATTAATATTTTATTTCTTTATATAGATCTTAGAAAATTAATAATATTATTATTATAGAAATATAATTTATGAATATAATTATAACTTCATATATTTTATATGTAAATTTATTTCCTTAAATATTCATTAATATTTATATTTTATAAGAATTCATATTTTCATCAGCGTCATCATTTTTATATATTACTATTTTAATTAATTGTTTCTAATTAGATATTCAAAAAATAGATGTTATTGTATTCTATAAATATATATTACGATTAATATATTTAAAATAACATAATCATTTTTTTCATAATGAAAATAATTTTCAAATTTTAAAAAATAATATAATTTCTATATATATTTATTTTCAAAATAATTTATATTTTTTTTTACTGTTTAATTCTTAAATTTTTATTACATTAATTAATATACTTATAAATAATTATTTGTGAAAAGCCTTATTTTTAAACAATTTTATTTTATTATTATGTTAATATATTTATTCTCCCTAAACTTTTAAATGTTATTCAATATAGTGTTGTTTTTATTTAATTTGTATTCAATGTTTTTTTGTTTATTATAAATAATTTGTTTCTTTTGGGACTAATATGATTATTTATTATAAATTCATAATTGTCTGATCAGAATAAATTTCATTATACGAATATTATCTCTCATTTACAAAAATAATCTGATATTAATCTATAAAATCAGATGACTTCATATTCAAAACCAATATCATTTTTAATAATTTTTTTCTTAATAATCATTTAATCATTAATTCAACAAACTATTAGAGAAAATAATGGAAATATGTATTTTTTAATCCTCAGGATGAGACATTTTCATGTGTAATGCTCCGACCCCAGTTACCCATAGTCGGTGTATTATTATAATACATTGTCCAGATTACAAGGAATCAAGTCCCGAAGGACGGATTAGTTTAGCAGTCTTGGAAAATATATTACATACATGAACGTTACATTACACATTAGAAAATTAAAAAAACTTAAATGATCCTTTGAGAACACCATTAATCCCATAGCATAACCCTACTTATCAATCATAATACTCTTCTTGGAATCATGAGAAAATTAAAACATAGAAAGGGGTGAGCTCAGACGCTCCGTAAGGATAACAATATAGCGGAAACATTAATAAATAAGAAAAAACATTCATGTAAATGTATAAGTCTAAAACTAATGACTTTAAAACATAAAATTCAGAATAATATTGCAAATATACAACAAAATAATGCCATTTACTGGTTCACATGGATATTCTACAAGTCGAATGATCACATGAAATATCAATAGCCACCTTGATAATGATTGAATGCATAATGATATAATTTCATAACCACATAGTTAAATCCTTGTTCCAAGACTACAAATATGATTTTGTCAAATACTTGTTCCAAGACAATAGTATGTCTCATGAGACTAGCCGACGCATCGAGGAGATATGGAGGGCTCCACCTGTCACATACTAAGTCAAATGCATTCCACATATGAAAGGTTTAAAAATAACATATTTTTTTTTATTAAAACTGGAATACGAAATGTCAATACTTTACCCATAAACCATGAATGATATAAAAATAAAAAATCCACAATCAAACTTATTATAATCTCTTCAATTAAATATGGATTATTTTTATAATAATAAATCAACTTTAAATAAGTTTAAAATCCATTTAAAGATTTTCACAAAGATGAAAATGATTTGTAAAACACTTTGAGAGAACTATCCATTTTTTCTGATTACATTTAAAAGTCACACAATTTTGAAAGGAATAAATTTAAAGAAATTTGTGAGTTAATGATTCCCATACCACTTTGATACTTTTGAAAGTAATTATCATTTTAAAACATTCATGTCTATTCAAATATATCCTTAATACTATTTTGAAAACACGGACATTAATTAAAATGGATTAGAAGAATAAATATTTAAAACATTTAAAATGATGTTTTAGTAAAAATTCCCTTAAAAATAATCCCTTTTAAAACACTTTTATGAAACATGGACATGGATAATAAATATTTCCCAATAGATACTTATGTATAAACAACCTCGGATAATTAAAATACTGTGAAATTAACCCTAACCTTGCACTTTTCTTTGGTCGAGGATAGATTTATCCTCATGTATAATGACCATAGTATGTTATTAAATTATAACAGAGCCATATTAATATTTATTATATGATTCATGATTGATTTATGATTTTATACTACCAATTTTATAGTGATTTCCGTGATAAATTAACATTTTTTGTAAAAATCGCTTTCTTTGTCGTATGTGTTTTAGCTTTTTATTCTTGATCCTATAGTTTAGATCATGATTTAAATGGTCCAAGAATATAAACCCTGACTTATATATCATATATATTTAGAATATAAAAATGTATAATAGATTTATATATGAAATTGAAGGCACCGTTTATGGAGACGGAAGGCCGAACATACGCATAAGCGTTGTTTTTTGTTTTCATATTATATTGAATGGAAGTAAGTGAATACGATATATGCATGTACATAAATACAAACATACATAAATATATCTCCAGTATCATAATTATGTCATACATTACATATTTATTAATAATATATATTTTTAAAATCATCATTGAATTGTTAACATGGAAATGAATCTCATCGCGTCACGGAGACTGTAATTCGTACGTACGCACGAGCAATAATATGATTATTTTGATTTAAGATCGTATGTAAATAGATTTTATATCATATATAAAGAATAATTATAATGTTATACATATTATTTAGATCAATTATACATCCTTATTATAACCATCCAAATATAATGTATTTAATAAAAACTACTCCACGACGTGGAGAGGGTAATATGTACGTACACACGTATGGTGAGATTTCATTCATAGGATGGTCAAAATAATGAATATGGTAGTAAAATATTTATAATAACCCCATAGTATATAGAAGATACTGAATTTAATATTTTAGAGTGAAAATAACAAAGAAAGAGGGAGTGGAAGAAGAAGGAAACCTAAAAGTGGTGATGATATATTTAACTCATCTCCGGGTTCATCCTTTTGATTTCATCAAAATGGCTCCACAGGTTCACTTTATGACTAATGAAAGGAATTTAGGATAAAGCTAGGATAGTTGAGAGGGTATTTAGGCAGGGGTTGGTCAAGATAACTGCCTTTGATAGTGTGAATTAGAGAAAAGGGGGAGTTCCCTTTTATAAGAGGGGAGAGGGGCACCTTAGGAAAGGCTTTAAATATTATTTTATAATAAAATCATTTTCTGTTTCTAATGATGAAAAATGGATTATTTACTGGATAAGGTTGGGATGTGTCTAAAACAACTCAACTAAAAGCTTTTTGTTAGTTTTGGGTCACTATAATAACTTTATCTTTTAGATTTAACTCTTAGTTAAATAGTTTTACATTTACCATGATTCTATGTATTTTTAAATTATAGGTTTAATAAACATACTATATACATCCTAGAGATCCCCAAGTGGTTCATTAGTGATACACCTATCATTATAAAACTCTTTTGGAATAACCTTATATTTTTATGATTATAATATCAATTAATAATATAATATTAATTTTAAAAACGTTTTATGTCAATTTTGACACTATTTGGTATTTTGTTTTTGCTAAATTCACAATAGAATTATTACTTAGAAAAACATTAATCTATAAAACCCTTAAATATCTTATTAACCCAATAAAATAGGTGGAATTCATAAAAAGTATCAAATTACATTTATTTGGTTATTTATAATATCAATTATTTTATTATTTCAATAATTATGTAATTATTGTTTCATCATTGTGTCATAAATAAATTAAATTATTTAATGTATAAAAATTATAAATAAACTAATATTATATATGAAATCTTTCTATATTTCTAATGAATATTTATAGGCAAATTCATCTTATGTATAACCCTATATTAAAAATGTTTTTGTTAAGAAAAAATGAATTTAACACTTTTAACTCTTCTTTAAATTAAATAATAATAAATGTCATAATCTAATACATGTGGACCGAAAGGATCATATTTTATTCCTAGGGATTTTTTGGTTGAATTATACTTATCCAATAGAAATAGGACATGTGTTAGGGTAATAATAATATCATTTTTACCATTAATTACACTATTAACCTTTAACCGCGGTAAATAAAAATCAAATGTTACTATTCACCAAAAATTACCTTCATCTTTTTGAACGACATTTTAATTACTTATGTTAACTATGCCTCTTGGATTTTTCATTTTCAACTCACGGAAGTGGAAAAATTACGTATTATGCAAATTTGAAAATACTCCTAGGAGGTAGGTAAAAGCCCGTAAAAAGTTCAATAAAATTTTTATATATCCAAACATATTATAAAATAACTCCAATGAATTATTTTTAACATATATAGGTAATATGTATCTATTTTGACAAAAAATAAATTTAAATAAAATTAATAATTATTTAAAAGAAAGTAGGTTTTAACCAATAACTTAGTGGTTTTCACTATTCATCAAAAACTGATGTTTCTCAGAAAAATAAAAAAAATTAGCCTAAGCTATATTTGATATTACAAATTCAAAAAAAATTCTATTTTACCAAATTCAAAAAATATAATTTTCATTAATTAATTTAAAATTAATTCTCGTTGTCAAAACAAATATTATGTTTTTAAGCAACAATATTTATCAAAAGATTGACACTTGTTTATGTCTAATTTTACAGTCAAATTAATTATAGTGACCATGATTGTATTAAATGATAAAAATATAATCTAATTATACTTCAAAACCAATCAAATTCATAATTTAACACTATAAATTATGTCGATAAAAAAAGTGCAATCTAATTAAAATTTAGTATTGTTCACTATTCACCAAAATAAGAATGTTATCAGAAAAATACGAAAAAAAATTCAAAACTAAATTTTTCTATCCTGACTCTAGAGAAGAAGTTTATATTGACAAATTGAATATATATATATGTGTCAAATATTATATTTAAAAAGGTTTCTCCAACAAAATGTAGTAAAATTGCATTTTCTGAAAAATAATTCCTTTATCTAAAAAAATTGATTTTTTTCTTTATTATGTCTAAGAAACACATAATTTGGATGTTTAAATTATATGGACTATTTAAAATTTAAAATGCAGTTAAGACTATTCATAACCTCTTTTGATCGGCTAGTTTGGTATGTCATGGTTCACTTAAACATTGTATTGCTTGTAGTGCATGTTTTTGAATTACTTTGAAAAATAACGTACTATGATATCTTGGGGTGTTACATTATCCCGTCCTTCAATAAATTGCATCATCTCAATTTGAAATTGTTCATTTAAAATTAAATGTTTAAAAAGAGAAATACCTTTGTGGAAAACCCAAATCAGAAATTAGGTAAATAAAATTTAGTTATAATAAGAGGGAAAGGGAAATTAATATGTTCCCACCAAATTATGATCTTGATTAGGAGAACCTTAGTGGCCATTAGAGACACATAATTGGTGAAAAAATGTAAATATTTATAGGTACTGATTGAGGTCATCAGTCACAAACAATTTTAGAATTGAGGGCCTCAAAGCCATCAATCAATGATGATTTAAATTATTATGAGTTCAATAAAACAGAAGGTATTTGGATAACAGATTTTCAGTTTTAATATCCCTTAAATAATGTTCAACAATTAATTTATTCATATAATAAGAGATGAAAAACAAATATATACTTGAAAAGTAGAGTTACATCGTTTAACTAATTTCTACCACAAAATAATATTTCACTCCAAAATATTTCATAAAAAAACCTATTTCTCATAATCGTATAGGTTTCCAAAAATAAAAAATTTATAATTCACATATCAAACCCTTTAGAAAACTAAATTTTACAATATTGGGAGTTCTCATAGTCTAATGGTAGGTGGTAAATCTCAATCACACTATGGTTGTGGGATCGATTCCCTTAGTTTTGTCTGACGCGATGGATTGTCACACGGTCTGTGAGTTTTTATTTTTATAAAAATCAAAAAATAACCTTAACAATAGTATCCAATTTCAAACATAATCCATTACATATTTTAGGCTTATCCAAAATACTTCTATCCAAACACGCAGTCCAAAATTTATAAGGAAGCTAAATACAATGAAGGTCCTTTTTGCAACGTAATAACATGTGAACACCATCATCATGTAATATTTTAAAACATATTAACACCCTAAATTACCATAAAACCATAATGATTACATTAATTCTCCCTTATACTTTATATAATACTAGATATATTCCTCATATCGAATTTTTTTTTAATATTCCAACAATGATGAAATAAAAAACTATTAATTAGTTTGAAGGAAGTCAAGATTTCCCATAAAATTTATCCAATTAAACAATCTCTTATTCTAGAATCACTTCCTCATTATTAAGAATATATTGAGATTACCTTTCCACCATCCATGTATTTTCCAAAAAGAGTAGCTTACTATTATGTCACTTTTCGTTGAACCATAAATTCTCAAACCCTCAAAAAAATCGTACTGTAGTACAATCCTTACATATCTCCATAATTAATATAACTATTATACTGTTGATACAACACTCAAATAAAATAATTATATATTAAAAACATAAGAACACTAGTAATTCCTCTTCATCTGGGTTAGTATCCTAACTTTATTAGTATCCAATAGCATCATTTGTGGTATACTCTAATGACGGGACATTGATTCACATAGTGTCTCAACACCTTGCAGATGAAGCATGTTACATTTGAAAACTTTTTATTAACCATGAAATCAAGTACTTGGTGTCCTTTTTCATCCTACTTATATCAAACACCCATTCCTTTTAAGCAGTTACCAAGGTTTTTATTTCCAAAATTATCAAATATGTGAAAATCCTTCTTTCCCCTCTTCCCTTTATCCATATTTCTCTATACCATCCTTTTCTTCTCTTACATCCCTTCAAAGTCATAGGACTCAAGTAATTCTTTACATGTCTAAAAAACACATAATATTATTTCTTCATATGTTGAGAATACACGGGAGACTATTACGCTTCTAAATGTTGTATTAATATGATGAATGATAAGACCCTTCTTACTCTTTCGATTATATGTCTTATTCGATGCTTTACTATTGTACAGGGAGATTCCCTTGGACTCCACCACTTTCGACCTCCATGAAGGGAGGCCTCTTGTTTTGTTGTTCTAATATGAATAATAATAAAAAGTAACTTGCAGGCAGGCTTACACTAGGTCAGTGTATTAATCGCGATTCATATTTCAAAACATGTAAAATACCTAACATAATTTGAATAGTTTATGAATATAAATCATAATCATATAAAAAATTTCCTTGAGAAGGTATATACTCATAATCCATTCATAGTGGGCTATAAAGAAAATTTGAATTATCCTAACCATATCCCTCAGGAGTGTCGTAACCAAGAGTGCAACAATGCCCGTTGTCGTGCACCAGTTAATATTCGAGTCTAGCTAAAAGGGGCGTTTTCGGGTTTTAACCATAGGTACATATGTTCCCTAGCTACCTCTACCTGCTCTTATCAAATTAGGGATGTATTTCATGGAAAACTCACAAAATCTCTACAGTACCAAAATTCTAAGAACTTCTTTTATATTAATCCTAAAAATCCATCTTAGTGTAATGTTCTCTAATTAGAGTTTATCTAAATCTATTTCCAAGGTTATTGATAAAATTCTTCTGATACCAACTGTACCGCCCGAACACCAGTTACCCAGATTCGGTGCATTATTTTAATACATTGGAATGACTATAAGGAATCACGTCTCGATAGACCGATCTATTTAGCGTTTTTGGAAAATAGGTTACATATATAAACGTTACATTACACATTAGATAATAAAACACTACATAAATGATACTTTTATAATTCCATTAATCCCCTAGCATAAAACTGATTATCAATAATAATAATCTTCTTGGAATCTTCAGAAAATTAAAATATAAAAGGGGGTGAGATCAGATGATCAGTACGGATAATAATATAGTGGAAACTTTCATAAATAAGCATAAACATTTAAGGCAATGTATAAGACTAAAATGAAACCATTTTAAACATAAAAATCAGTATAATATGCAAAGATACAATAAAATAATTCCATTTACTTATTCAAATAGATATTATAATAGACAAAGGATCATAATCAATATCAATAGCCACATTCAAAATGACGGAGTGCATAATTCCAAACATTCATAACCACATAGTCATGGCCTTGTTATAAGACTACAAATAAGATTCTCTCAAGGCCTTGTGCCTAGAAAATATTTTGTCTCATTATTTCAACCGATTCATTAAGGAGCTATAGCGGGCTCCACCCATCACTTACTAAGTCCAATGCATTCCTTGTATGAAAAGGTGTAACCATAACATAAACATTCGTAGTAAAACTGTCATATGAAATGTCAATACATTACCCATGAACCATGAATGGAATAAAAATTACACATCCACAATCAAACATATCACAAAACCTTCAATAAAATATTAATGATTTGTATCATAATAAATCAACTTAAAACAATTTTAAAATCTATTAAAGGATTTTTACATAGATGAAAATGATTTGTAAAAATATTTGAGATAAATATCCCTTTTTCATGAAATCATATAAAAGTCACAAAATTTATAAAGGAAGACTTTTAAATAAATTTATGAATCAATGTGTCCCATACCACATTGAAAAGTTTTATTGTAATTAACATTTTAAAACATTCATGTCCATTTAAATAAATCCTTAACACTATTTTGATAATATGGACATTAATGAGAATAGTTTAGAAGAATAAATATTTAAATCATTTAAAATTATGTTTTAGTAAAAAGTCTCTAAAAAATAATCCCATAAAAACTGTTTTACAAACCATGGTCATGGATAATAAATATGTCCCAGTAGATACTTACGTAAAAACAACCTCTGATAAGAGATTGTGAAATTAACCCTTACCTTGCACATTATTTTGGTCGAGGGTATGTTTATCCTATTTTATAAGGACCATAGTATGTTATTAAATTATAAAAGACCCATGTTCAAGTTTATTAAATCATTCATGATTCATTTATGAGTTTATACCACCCATTTAATAGTGATTTCAATGTTAAATTATCATTTTTGGTAATAATCTCTTTCTTTATTGTATTCAATTTAACTTGTTATTCTTGATTGTATCAATTAGATCATGATTTATATGATTCAAGATTATAAAACTTTATTTATATAAAATATATATTTATAATATAAATATTTATAATAGATGTATATTTGAAATGGAAGGCACCATTTATGGATATGGTAGGTTGTACGTACGCATAAACGATGTTTCCGTTTTCATATCGTATTGAATAGAAGTATGTGAATCAGATATATGTAAATACATAAATATATACATATATATATATATATATCTAGTAGAATCATTATGTCATATATTACATTCTTATTAAAAATATTTATTTTTATAATAATCGTTGAATGGTGAACATGGAAATGAATCTCATCACGTCGTGAAGACGGTAATCCATACGTACGGATGAGGGATAATATCATTATTTATATTTAAAATAGTATGTAAATAGATGTTATATCAAATATAAAGAATAATTAACATGTTATATTTATTATTTACATTAGTTATACATCATTATTGTAACCATCCAAATAATAATGTATTGAATAACAACTACACCACGACGTCGAGATGATAACCCGTACATACGCACGTATGGTGAAATGTCATTAATAGGTTAGATAAAATAATAAATATCGTTGTACCATATTTATAATAACATCACAGTATATAGAATATAGTAATGTTAAAATTTTAGAAAGGTAACAACAACGAAAGAGTGAGTGGAAGAAGAAAGAAACTTGAAAGTGGTGATAAAATATTTACCTATTCTTCAGGTTCTTCCTTTTGATTTAATCAAAACGGCTCTTTAGGTTGGATTTCTGACTAAAGGAAGGCCTCTAAGATGAATTTAAGACAGTTAATAGGGTATTTTGGTAGGGGAAGGACGAACTAAATGGATTTGACGGTGTGAATTATAGAGAATGGTGAGTGCCCTTTTATAAGAGGGGTGGGGCACCTTAGGAAAAGCTAGAAATATTATTTTATCTAAAAATCATTTTGGATTTATAATGGGTAAAAATGGATTATTTAAATTCTAAGGTGGGTATGGGTCGGAAAAAACTCAAACAATAGGATTTAGACAGCTTTGGGTCACTATATTAACATTATCTTTTATATTTAACTCTTAGTCAAATAGTTTGACATTTACCATGACTCTTTGTATATTTATAATATATGGTTAATAAACATACAATATAGTTTTAATCAAACCCCAAGTTGTTTTTTAATGATACACAAATCATTATATAATTATTTTGGCCATTCTGTAGATGTTATGGAATATAATACCAATTAATAATATAATATTTGTTATTAATATATTTTTAATGTCAATTTTGAGACTATTTGATATTTTGTTATTGAGAAATTCATAACAGCATTATTACATCGAAGAATATTCATCTAACCAACTCTAACATATCATATTAACCTACAAATTTATTGTAATTCATAAAAAGTCTGAAATTACATTTCTTTGGATATTTATAATATCAATTATTTTAATATGATATTAATTTGGTAATTACTACATCATCATTGTGTCATAAATAAATTAAATTATTTAATGTCTAAAAATTATAAATAAAATACCATTATTTAGGAAAAAAAATTAGATTTCTAGTGAATATTTATAGTCGAATTTATCTTATCTATAGCCCTATATTAAAAATTATTTAGTTATGAAAACTAGAATTTTACACTTTTAACTATTCTTTAAATTAAATAATAATAAATGTCATAATCTAATCCAGGTGGACCTATGGATTCAATTTTTTTTTCTAACTTTGTTTTTGGTCTAATTATACATAACCAAAAGAATTAGGACATGTTATAGGGTAATAATAATATCCTTTTTACACATAATTACATTATTAACATTTAACCGAGGTAAATAAAATTTAAATGTTACTATTCACCAAAAATTACATTCATCATATTGAACCAAATTTTACTTATTAATATTTATTATGTCTCTTGAATTTTTTAAATTCAATTCACAGAAGTGGTAAAATTATGTTTTATGGAAATTTGCCAATACTCATAGGAGGTGGGTAGAGGACAGTAAAAAGATCAATAAAATTTTTATATATCAAAACATGTTATAAAATGACACCGATGAGTTATTTTGAACATAAATAGTTATTATGTATCTATTTAGAAATAAAATAAATTTAAATATATTAAATAATTATTTAAATAAAACATTGGTTTTAACCAATAACATAGTGTTTTTCACTATTCATTAAAAATTTACGTTTCTCATAAAAATACCAAAAATTCAGTCTAAGATATATTTGATATTCCGAATTCAAAAATGATTTCAATTTGAAAAAATTAAAAACATATATGTTTCATTAATTAATTTAAAATTAATTCCCATTGTTACAACAAATAACGTGTTTTTAAGCAACAATATCTATCAAAATATTGACACTTGTTTATGTCCAATTTCAATGTAAAATTAATTGTAATCACCTAAATTGTATAATTTTAAAAAATATATAATCTAATTATAATTTAAAACCAATAAAATGAAAATTTTGACAATATAAATTATGTTTATTAAAAAAATTGTTTTTAACTAAATTTTTTATTTTCACTATTCGCCATAATATAAAAGTTATCATAAAAAAATCAAATATTTATCAAAACTAAAAGCTTATGTCCCGATTCATAATAAGATATTTATTTTGTCAAATTGAATATATAAGAGTGTCAAATATTGGATTTTTATAGGGTTGTCAGTCAAAAGGCTGTAAAATTACATTTTCGGAAAAATACGTCCAATCTCTAAGAAATTGATTTTGTTCTTATATTATTTCTAAGAAACAAATAATATGGACGTTAAAATTATATAGAGTATATAAAATTCAAAATTTATTTAATAAAATTTGTAAACTCTTTTCAAAAGCTTGTTTGGTAAGTCATGGTGCACTTGAACTCGGTGTTGCGTAGTGAAAGTCATCGAATTACATTAGAGAAATAACATACTTTGAAATCTTGGGGTGTATCAGTGCTTCCCTTAATTTAAATTATCTTTTGAAAATTGTTTCTCGTATTATCAAAAAATATGAATTTACATATTCAAAATTCTGAAAAACTCTAATAGTTGAACATTTATGTTTTTAAGGTTATATAGTCTCCAAAAATAAAACTCTATCACTAAGATTTTTTTATAAGAGACATCGCCTAACCTCCAATATTGTTTATACCATTTATTTTCTACCTTTATGGATGATCGAAATCACACTTACATATTCTTAACATAAAATTGATGTGAATTTATTTGAAAGATAATCAAAAAATACATAAAACTGTTTTAAATATGAGTATAATTTTCTATCTAGGTTCTGAAAAATTTAGCATAGCATAATAATTTAATAGAGTTAACAAAAAAATAATATAATTACTTGTATTTACATTCATTATATTCTTAAAACAAACCATAAATCATATATCACCTAAAATTCATATGATAAATATTTTAAAACATGGGCTTTTCATAACATTTCCATGTAAGGCGTTTTAAAAAATGTGAAAACTAATTTTATACATTTTTATTTAAAAAAATGTTTTAAATATTATCATCAATAATACATATAGGATATTTACAGTAATTTTAAAAAGAATCTAAAAATACTAATCCTTATAAAAATAGATTCTAAAATATTTCCAAAAAATATCCATAATAATCATTTGAAAATAATATTATGTTCATTAATTATAATAGTAATTTAATGATATTATAAAACCCTTGTGTCTATATAGAAGTGTCATTGGTATGAAAGAGTAATATTAATGTCTTGGTTCACCCCCCCCCCCTCCTCATTACCACATTTGATATTAAATCACAAAATTTAGTTTTATGTGGCACTTTTTACTGAAATCCATCTAGATAGTTTATGATAGTCTTATCTCTCTTCCGTTCGAATGTGTCAATGTGATCTAGAAGGAATCACTTAGCCTTCATTACTTCTGTCCTCTGTGACGTGTATCCACGGGTTTTATGATTTTCATAATAAAAAAACAATTAACTTTCAGTCAGTCATCTTTCTAATAAATAAACATGGAAAACGCCATAAAAAATAAATACATGGTTTATTTTAAAATAAGAATATATTTTTACTTCTGAAATGCTTCTTTAATAGATAATTTGTTATAAAACACCATACTGTTTGGATAAATCAAATAATTTAATAAATTTAGAAGAAGAATATGAATATAAATTAATAAATAAATTGAAATGATATGTTATATTGAAATTAATTTAATTTTAATGATATGCATAATTCATGGGAAAATACCTATACTTATGAAACATCCGTACAATGAAATTATATTTTTATAAATTAAATAATGAATTTATTAAATAAATGACACCATAAAAATTCTATATAAAAAATAAGATATAGTTTTTAAAATAATTTTAATTTTTTAATTTCTATAATAATACATTATCCTTAAAAATTACATTTCAAATGATAGTTAAAAGATAAAAATTCCAAAATATAAACTTATAAATAAATTCAATAATATAAAGGAAATAAATAATTTTTTTAGTAAAATATTTCCTCCAATGGAATGATTCTGAATATAAAATTTCCAAAAATGTATAACTCTGTTAAATTAATTTGATGATGCTTTATTGACATGTTAATTCCATATTAATCAATTATCATATTTTATATCATAGTTTTTCTCTCTATATCATTCACTTTCTCATATAATCCCAAAATAGAAAAACAAATAAAATTGGAACAATGTTTTACGACCTCCTCCAATTTAAGTCTCTCCCTCTCTATAATCATAGAAATTTAATATCAATTATATATATATAAATAAAATTTAAATAAGGATATATTATTTAATTCTATAAATGAATTGAAATTTTAAATGTAATCTACTGAATTTGTTTTACAAACAATTTATCATTCGTTATTTAAAAAAGAGGACAATGATTATCCAATATTTGACCATAAGCCTCTTGACATTCACATTTATTTATATTTTACTAAAATAGTACTAATAAATAATTATTATTAAAGAAAAATGTTTTTAATATAAAATTATTATTATGATTATCCATGAATATTCCTTGAAAAATTAAATAGATGCATAAATTTTTGAGATAATATAAAAAAACCATTTATCAATTTTATTAATAATGTAAAATCACTAGTTTAAATTGTCTTGGAATATTATTTTCATCAAAAAACTATGTTAAATACTGGAATGGTATGTCACGGTGAGGAAAATCCAAAAAAACTACAATCTATGTATTAATAAACTAAATATTATGGATTCCACCATCTAAAAAATAATTAAACATTAACCAAATTTTAAATAGTTATGATGGTTGTTGAAGCTGATCAAATAGTCTTCTTATATAACTCAACTTATGTATTTAAGTTGAACTCATCCACTTCTGAAAGATGATTCATGTTTAAACCCCCATTGCTACATGAATCCCATCTTCTCTCAGCCAATTGTTTGAAGTCTAAACCTAATTTTTTGTTCAACCTCCCAAATAGACATATTTTAGAGTTGAATTTCCTATCAGAAAAGCATGAGTTATCCAATGGAAATGAAGCCCTTTGTGTACCACTTAAAAACCCCCCTAATCCAAAATGTTCTTTCTTTTTAATTTTTTTAATAAAACCATAAGATTTATATTTTCTCTAATATGCGTTATTCTAAAAAAATAATAATATTGATATTCATAAAGTTATTTATTTTCAATTGTTCCTAATTTATTACCAATTTATAATAGATGAAATAAATTTAATTTTATATCTTAGAATTTTAATATTTTAGTAAATAATGTTATTCTATTTAATAATGAAAAATAATATATTTAATGTTCAAAAATATGATTATTCATATTTTATTTAATAATACTGATTTTATGATATTTAATAATACATATTTAAGTATATTAATTTCTATTATAAATATATGATTTTATTTAAATTATTAAGATAAAATTTTAGTTACAATTTAATATTAATTTTATATAATGTTTCAAGTTAAATTTAACATATTTGAATTTTATAAGTTTTATTTTGTAAATTTTAATGATTATAATAAATTTCTTTAGTGTTATATTATTTTCCATAAACATTTTTATTATAATATTATCAATTTAATGTGTTTAATATATTTATTCTCGATTATATTATAAAAAATATTTATAATTGGATTATTTTTTCTTATTGTACAATCAAGATTTTGTTTAGAAAACCATCCATTTTTTAGTATGATGTAATTATTTTTAATTATTATATATGTCCATGCTGATGATAATTATCATTATATGAATATTAAAACCTTTTTGAGAAAATGATCATTTATAAATAATTTTGAATGGTTAATCAAATATTCATTTAAATTTACATTATTAATTTTAATATTTATAATATAGAATTAATATGTCATTCAATTGTGAATAAAAAAAGTTAAATAAAAAACTCGTATTTAAAAATTTTTATTTTACAAAAATCATGGCCAAATAGAAACAAAATATATTTAATTTTTATAGTATTATTGATGACATACACTCTAATAAAAAGATTAATTCATGTGTTGGGGTCATTTATATTCTTCATCATATTATTTTTTACCTTATTTACTTGATTTATCCTTTTTCATTGTATCAATATATAAGATGGTTACTATACATAATGAAAAAAATAAATGGGTCCTAATTGCCAAATTTTACCCTACATATTCTTAATATGGAATCTATTTTATGAAATTCAATTTTGATAATTGAAATAAGTAATTTTAAGAAAGTTTCATAAAATGAAAATAACAAACATTTTTTCCGGAAAATTAGTTTTCCAATAAAACTGTATTTATTACTACATTATGCCAAAAACAAAAATATAAATATTAAAAAATGTTCTAATTTTATGAAAAATAAATATTAGTAATATAATTCAAAATTATTTATTAATTTAATTTATAAAATTGTGTTGCATTCCTGAAGTAATTTTTTTCAGAATCCCCCCCCCATTACATTCAGTTGATTTTTATTTCCATTTCAATTAAAATGGTAATCAATTAAATTATTTCATTCATTTATATTTAATATTTTTCATTTTCATATACAAATGAACTAAAATTTTATCATTTTTTTCTGGTATATTGTATTATGGGTAAATAAGGCTTGTGGTTTCATGTATCATAATAGTTTGAAAAAATAAAATATTTGAAGATAAATATATATTAAATTACTCGGGTGTTACACATAATCATAATGTAATACCCAACTATCATTATTATTCATTTAAAAACAAATATAAAAGTATATGTTTTATATAGGCAAACAAATTAATTAAATAAAAATATTCCTAATAGTGAACTACAAATTAATCTTAATGGTGAAATATATATTTTATATTATAACACTGATAAAAAAATACATAATATATTTTTTGTAATATGCGAAGTGTGTGAAACCCCTATATTTCAATAATTATTTTTCCATAAACTAACTTTTATGTTTTAATGTTTCTAATATTTGTGACATAATAATTTTATTAACCATAATACTTTTATTGAAATAACATATTAAAATGAATGATAAAAAATAATTAATTTTCATATTTCAATAAGAAACAACCTGAAGAAATTTAAGAGTTGGACAAATATACTTTTAAATAAAAATAATAATTGAAAATAATAATTATCCTAATGGTTATCTATGAATATTCTGAAACCAATACGGCTATATAAACAATGAAATTAATTTTGAATATAGTATACATTATTTGAGAGATGTAAATAAAAAAATTTAAGTTATTTATGTAAGTCTATATAACATAATGTAAGATGAACATTTTATATAAGATCATTCAAAACATATAAAATATATTTATATCATTTAGATATATAGACATACATATATATAAATTCAATTTGTATGAAATGAATATTAAATAATTTAGAAGTAAATGACATATTTCTAATCACAATAAAATAATGAAAAAAATATATTTTAATTTTTATATATTAAATTAGTCACTGTAAATAAATGATACTTGTTAATTTATTATGTTATATATATATTTAATTTTATTAAGTAATAAAATTTTGAATATGATGTTTATGAATGAAATAGAGTAATGTTATTTTATGATTAAAAAATTCCTTGTAATCAAAATATGATTTTTTCATTGTGATTGAGTGTGTTATAATGAATTTTTAAAACTATTAGAAAATATTTTATAAATAGGTAATAATTTTAAAAGTAATCCTATTTAAATTATCTTAATATGAAATTGATATATTTCATAAATAGATACAATTTTCAGGGAATAATAAAATATAAAATAATTGATAAAAACTATTTTATCCATTTAATTGTTTGTAATTTTCCAATTTTTTAATAATTTAATTTAATATTTCATTAGATAATTTATATCAAACAAAATTAAACTAATTTCATTTTAATATAAATTGTATTTAATTTTGGTAAAAACAATTACATAAAAATGTTTATTCATCATTTATTGATGGGCTATTTTGGAATTAATTTCCACCATATTTAGATATTGAATTATATCAAATGGAATACTTATTTATAATAATAATATAAAATTATTCGTATTATTTTAAATTAAATTTTGATTCATTGATAATAGTTATATTAGATAAAAATAATTTATTTACCACGATACGAGGTAAGTCTCTGTAAAAGGGTTAACACTAAAATGAGAATGGATAAAAAGAAAAAAACATCTTGAAATTATATTGAATAGTCATATATAGACCCTAAATCTTCTATTATTTTAATATGAATAATTTGGATCCCACTTTATAGAGTAATATTTTAATAAATTTTAATATTTGAAAAAAAAAGAATTTCACCTCCCTCAAATATAAAAGGACCCCATATCTTTTCTTTTCTACAAAGACTATAAGCCATTTATATCAGCATAAAACCATTAATAAATTTATCATAATGAAATATTTGTCCTAGATTATTTAAATAATGTTCTTTGAGTGATTAATGTGTGTGATAAAGAACCGTTTCCAAAGAATTGGTATCGATCTTAACTATGTGATTTTATTTATTCCATTTTTTACATACTTCAATAATATTTCCACCCAGATGATATAATAATAATATTATTTGACATAAATTGAGATATTATTATATCCAAATATAACCCTTTATTAACCACCTACTCCATAAATGGGAAACAAATGCATCATTCATGCATATGATTATAATGACTCATCGCAGAATGATGTATTTAATTTTTCATCTCCAACATGCATAGATGTTTTCTATGATGTATTTAATATTTATATAAATTTTATTTGAATTAATTATAACCTTTTAAATATAATATATGATTCACCTATTAACCCTTCAACCCATTGTGAAATGATATCATTAATCAAGCGTACATGTGGACTGCCACCTCAATTGAGTGATGTTTTTTTTTATCATGTAACCACTTGACGAATAATTATAAATACATTCATATTGAATATATATTATATTGTTATAAATATTATTAATATATATTTTATGGACCCATAAAAAAAATAGAAGGGCCAAAACTACCATACATGAACACACATAAAATACAAAACTGTTAACACTAGGAAATACTTATTTTAACACTGAATTATTAATAAATGAGTGATGAAATGTTAATAATTTATATTATTTGATACAATATTAATATAAATTTATTTTACAAATTTATAACAAATTAAAATTTATTTTTCAGGGGATAAATGTTCTTTTGAATTTTGTCACACATATGTTAAGGGGGTTCATAACATAAATTTAATTCTTTATGCTATATTATTTATTCATTATTTATATTAGTTTTATTTAATATTTTAAATGAAATTTGATTATTTAATATTTTATTTAAATGCATTTAATTTGGTATTAAATTTCATTTAAATTTAAACATAATTTATTAATTATCACATCAACTTTAGGTTCATTGTGAAGAATTATCCTCCCTTTTTTTTATTCTGTGACAATTTCCATATTCAATATTTATTTCATCCACAGGGTGTATATACTACCAATTTCATATGAGATATCATGAATATCATTTTTTTAATGGTTTCTAATGTTTGATTTGATGTTATTGATTTCTTGTTAGTTATTATTAAAAAGGTACCAAATATGTAATGCTTTATTACAAAATATGATATCTATTCAGGATTGTTTATGTTTACGTTTGTGTTGGGGGGATTGTAAACATGAAATTCAATAAAAGATCATGAAAAATTTATATTTTTATAAAAATACTAAACAAATTAAAATTTTAATATTTAATAGAATAAAAATCATATCTTATTGGTTCAATACCGATTTTGAACAAAAATAGTAAAAATAAGCCAAGAAAGAATTTCCAAAATTCATCCTTATAAATATGCCATTAAGAATAACTGAAAGGAAATATTTAAAAACCAATATTTTTCTTTATAATAATTTATTATAAAAAATATAATTAATGAATTTTTATATAATAATTTATTTAATAATGATAATATCATTTGGAGGTAAAAAGGTTATAAAATATAAATAATTTCTTTTTTGGATAATTGTTTTTATTTAGAAATTTATAATCTCTGTCATTTATTAGTTATATGAAATCAAATAATATATTATATATCTTAATATTTTTTTAAATATATGATGATGATATATATTGATATAGACAATTTATGCTCATTTTATTTTTGAAAATGCATTTCATTAAAAACTCATAATCAACACTAGTTTTTTTTTCTATTTTTAAAATAAATTGTTCTCTTATATGAATTTTATTTGATAAAATATAATTCAAATTTTTAATCATAATAATCAATACTATTTAATACTGAAATATTAATTTTTTCTTTTTGAATAGTAAATCAAGTACACTTTAATTATCCATGTTGACATTAAAACTGGTTCACATGGGCATTTTTCTAAAAATATGGATATTATATTAAACTAAAAAAATTCTGTGCAGAAATTGGATTTTTATATTTCGACCTTCTACTTTTATCCGTCCATTGTAATCCAATTTGGAGACATATTTCGTAGAGTATGACATGATATTATTGAAAAACCATGAAAAAATAATATTTTTACTCACATAAATAACAAAATGGAATTGTTCCCTTAACATATTTACAACTATCAATCCACTTAAATATACTAAACATTAAAAATGAATCTCAAATATCCTTATACACAATCTATATGTACTAGTTTTTTTTTAAAAAATTTCTCTTTTGATCTTAACACTAGATCTAAATCATTATCATATTAAAGAAGGGAACTATCTTCACTACACTCATTCTTTATTAATTCTTCCTTTACAACCATAAATTCTATCATTAGAATCACAGATTAATATCAAATCTATAACCCACATACTGCGTTATTATTATTATGATATAATATTTAGTTTTTTCCTTCTCTAATAAATGGGGATAGTCATCATTTGTGTATAAGGCAGACTATCTTCTCATGAACAATTGTAATTTGTTTTCAATCACCAAGACACATGTATAATAGTAATTATTGTAATTATAAAAATACATGATAAAAAAACCAAAATATTTAATATATTAAACTCATATTTGATCCACATACATCACTATTATCCTTTTAAGGTAATGATATCATAAGAAATCTATACGTATGACCTATTATATTTTCGAACTAATACGATTCATTTTCTATGACCAAAATTCATGAATTGTAAGAAAATGATATGTAATTAATATATTATATCTATACCATTAAAAAAATTATTTTTATGATGTATCTATATTATCATTACAAGAATTGGAACTTTTTGATAAAACATCACTGATAAAACTAATGAATTAACTCTCTAAATAAAGGTAATAATGAAATATTATTAATAAATAGGTCGCGAGATGTTATAAGAGGATCATATATGATATTGTAATTTTTATTATTGATGTATTCTGTATTATTATGTTATTTACAAAATTTATACAGCAGGTAAATTATTTTAGTCAAAATTAATGATATATGAAATAGATTACATTTCAATTTACACTAAATGGGAATATATTTTTAATAGCGAACCTATTAATTTTTTTAATTGTGAAAAAACATCACCATTGTTGATTTTAACATTAATAAGTTTTTATTAAATTTTATTACTATTTCAATTAATTTATTTTTATTTATGGGGTTAAAATTAAAATGTTACAAAATTGGTAAAAAAATTGTCTAACAATCTCACTTTTTATTTGGAATCCATTTAGAGTCAGTAAAATCATAACTTTTATTATACTATTTCTTAAATAACATTATTATGTTCATTATTTTCAAGGAATTATCTTATTTTCTTTCAATATATCTTAATATATTTACATGAGTAATGAAATGAAATTCTTATAATAAAATTATATTTTTATTCACATTCAATTATGTATACATTTCATTGATACAAAAATTTATCAACATTGTTTTATATATGTCATTTGGTCACAAAAAAAATATTTATATAGGGAATTTTAAAATATAGTTAAAAATTAATATTTGTTTTCAAATAATATTTCTATTTTTTTATTAAATGGATGTTTTCAATATTTATTAAAAAGTTTGAAATAAATTTTTTGAACATATATGGTGATTACATACATCCCCATTGTAGAAGATATATTATGAAATTTACCTCCCTGTATATTTTTATATTATTTCTAAAAAATGAATTTTAAGAATTATTATTTTTATATTTTACATCCACTAAAATTTTTATTCCAAAATCCTTTAATTTACCTCACCATGTATAATATCAATAACTTATATTGTGGTTGGTAACATTTTCATAAAACATTCATATTCATGTGATAATTAGATATAAATTTTCCCTTAAATTTTGATATAAATTTTAATAGATATTCTAAATTTTTAAACCATATATTATTTCTATATAGGGTGTCTTATATGGAATGTTATTTATTTGTCTTGGCAAGTCATATTAAATCCATATTAAATTATCAAAAAATATATTTATTGATAATTAATCTTAATTATGAAATAAAGTGTTCACTCTATCTATGAGTACTTATTTGGACTAGTAGTGATAGGTGGGTCCCCAAATTATATATTCCATCAATGAGAAATCATGCCTCATAAGAAAACACATTTCTGATCATAAAATGAATTTTTATCTAAAGTATTACAATTTCTTTTTAGAACATCTTAATGTAACAAATATCATGATTTACTAAAAAATGAAGAGGAATTTTAATAATTTAACTCATTTATAATTTAGTCATTATTATCCATTCTATTATTTCATTTATATTATTGATGGATTCATTTGGTACTCTTGTTATTGATTATATTCAACGCGTTATCTATAACATAAAATTCAATATTTATTCTACATTATCTACTAGTTATAGTATCCACTGTGTATATCCTTTTTGGGACATTCATATCACCATTATTTCCTTTCTATATGAAAATATATAAATAATAGCTCATTGAATAAGCTTAAGAATAGAAATTGATTCCAATTGTGATATATTATATATTATTCTCGATGTAAAAGAGTATCAATTTATCAAATTGATCTCTGAAAATAAAACTCTATTCCATAATCATGAATTAAACCCTTATATCTAATCAAAATTAATATATTATAAACATTATATATGTCCCTATTGTTGTTTTTTCCAGAATCATAGAAATCTTACTGATAAACTTGGGAACTAGATTTTGAAAATCCTTGATTTGGAAACATAACACTTTGATATTATTGGAGGATATATTTTTAATAAAATCAAAATATTTTTGGGAATAAATAATTTTTTATTTTAATGAGGTTTCATCTCTATATGGATAAAAAATATAGATGTCGTTTTGGAATAGTTTACCAGGGGGAATCAAAATTGAAAACGACAATTGTGCTTTTAATCTATTAATACTTGGTGCCTGAAAATGATCATTAATATGAAACTAGTTTGAAAATACCAATTTAAATTATTAAGATCATCAATATTTTATTTACATACAATTACAATGGATTTTTATTTTATTTATTCAAGTTAATTAGTTTACCTAATAAAAAATGTGGATGATTTTTGGATTAATAATGCTTACTTTTTTTTATTTAAGCTATGTGTTGCACCATATTCATATTGATATTTTATTAATTAATACTAATAATGGAATGATCTAATATAGTATATGCAATATATATATAACTGGATCTTGGATGAATCTATGGAATCAAAACTCATCACAAGTGTTGAAATATCCATGTTAAACAAGAAAATATAGTTGAAATTGGTTTTGACAACATTAAAATTTTATGGTCAATTATTTTTAACAAAAATTATCTAATAAAAAAAATTATAAAAAAATCATTAATGATTTAAATCCCACATTTCCGAAAAATAAGACTATTAATTGAAATTGAATACTAATTAAAAATAAAATTTGTGTTTTTCTGTTTCAAAATAAAAATTAATTTATAAATTAATTATAAGAAGAAAATATAAAAATTATTATTTTGAAAATATATTATATTGAAATTAATATCATTTATTATTGATATATATCCCTTTAATAATCCAAAAAAATTAATATAATTAATATACACGATGGTGATCCTTTCATGGGGTGGTTCATTGTACATGGATTGGGTCGTGATCTTGATGTTCTTGACCTTCTCCCATAAGCGGTTTCATTAATATTTAAGCTTCTATACATTATATTAGTCTTGGATAAGGTTAAATCATAGTTATTATACCTCCTTCATAATCTCCAAAAAAATTGGCTTCATTGGATATGATTCTAATGGTTGCGGTCATCAATACCTTTCTCTTCATCTATTGGATTTGTTAATGTCATGTATTTATACAATTCATTTGATCACTATTAAATGGATATATTATAGAAAATATTGATTATTAAAATTCTTTTATATCCAATTGGACATAATAAAACAAATTAAGTTCTTGTGTTTTGTCCAAACCTGGGATTTTTTGAATAATTTTATTTAATTATCTTATCAATTGTGATATTATTCATTCCACATAACACTGGAAATATTTTTTTTATATTAAACCTCTATTTTTAGCATGAATTATACACCAAACAAAGTTATTTTTTCACTAAAAATAACATTAATTTCTACTTGATATAAACTAATCATTGAGTTTATCTTGTGTTACATGCATCAATGTCTTTCTTGTACGACTTTCATAAAAATAATGGTCATGTTTTAACAAATAATAATATACTACTAAAATATTATTATTTAATATAGTATGATATATATTAGTAGTTAAATTACAGGCAAGGAAAATTATTAATTTATTTATTGTAATATATGGTTTACACAATCTTTAAGATTAATTTATAGTTTATTAATAAAATATAACTAAATTTGAAAAACAATTGAATATAACAGAAAATATTAATATTATTATAATCACAAATAAGTTTTCCCCTAATAAATTAGAATAGTTATAAATGATGATTGATACTAATTTATTATATAAGTTATATATTAAATAAAATAACTTTGGTATTTATCCTATATATTGGATGGACATATGTTAAGAACAATTGTAAATTTATGCTTAAAAACATATATTTTTTATGAGGGTAGTTTTAATGACTTTTAATGGTGAACACATTTTAAATAATTTTTTTCAAATTTATAGTTTAAAAAATTCAAAATAAACATTATATTTTTATGTGAAAAATAAAAATTTTGTTATTTTAATTTTTTTGGTATTATTGTTTGAGGTTTGATTTGTTAATGAATAGTATAAATTATCACGACCGTCCTCGGGGCCCATGCCGTGACTACCCCAAGCCCGCCTTCAATAGGCCAAGGGCTGCCAACTAGCACCAAGGAATAAATCCTGGTAAAAAGGGAAGGTATTGCCTTTGTAAAGAAACAAGCACCACAGAGTAAGAAAGCAAAAAAAGTAAACACTGAGTAAAAACTGGTAAAACAGTAAGTGCGGAAAAGTAAGTGGGCTAGTATAAAAACCCAAACTGAACGTAAAGTACAACTTGAAAGGGAAACAACAACTGAAAAGTAAAGAAACAACGTCGAGCTGTCCACTGGAAATCCCACCGAAATGGTGATAGCTCCACTGCTCCTCAGGTCCCGCCGTCCGCTCCGAGTATGTCCCGTCCAGTGGTCCACCTCCAGGTACCGTCCTGCTCTACAAGCCTCAACCATGATCAACGCTGTCCGTCGTCTGCAACCAACACAACGTAGTGCGTGCATAGCCCATGTAGGGGTGAGTTTAAGCTACTTAGTATTGACCCCGAGACCCCTGAAGGTCTCCCAAAATCCACAAAGGATAAACCACAAAAGAAATATACAATCATGATGTAACAACCGACACTACTTAGGTATATGCCCATACATATACCTAAGTCATCAATTATAATACGTTACAACCCCCGATCCCATGTACAAACCAGTCCCCACAGGAAATTATACGTATTCCATATAGGAAAGCAAAACGTAATCCACACATGATAGCACAACACAATCCACACAGGAATGCAAACAGGATTCAGCTCACACAGGAATACTTCTTCGAAGACGATAGAGATGATCACTGATCCATCTAAGTCGTCGGACCCACAATGGATCGATAGGTACTAACCCCCGCAAATACCCACACAGGATCGGTAGGAAACTAACCTCCGCAAAGACCCACATAGGATCAGACCCACACAGGATCTGTAGGTGCTAGCTCACACAGAACCGCTGAGCGTTGACCCACACACGATCGGTCCCACACAGGATCGGTAGCACTGATCAACATAGGATCGCTGAGTGTTGTAGTCATCGCCATCGAATCCACTGAGGATCTCTGTACAGTGGTCATCGTCACAGTAGCAGTCGCAGCCAGCACTAGGGTTCCCACACACAACAAGCTCGTTCGGGAGGGTCTGCTCCACGAGCCGAGAGTCTGATACATCAACTGACACATAGTCCAATGTTGAGGTATCCAAAAGTTCTGTATCGTCAACAGGAACTCAACGTCGCAGAAGGCGCGTCGATCGGACGACCTGTTTGAGAGTTATTTGCTTTTTCGTCCCAGGGGCCCGGTTGGTTTTTAAGGCAAAAACAACCCGACCGTAATCCTCCAACGTCCAAACCTCAGGCGGAGTAAGCCAAAAGATCTGTCTCACTAAGAGGAAACCAACAAAGTCGATTGAACGTCAATCGGACGTCCGTAGCTCAAGATATGAGCCTTTCCGTTCCGAGGGCCCTGATAGTTTCCTGTACGAACCAACCCATCCGAACTCAATGTAATCTGAAACCGTGAGTTCAATATACCGAAACGACCGTCTCGTTATAAGGATCGTGTCACCGCTGACGGAGCGTCGATCAGAGGTCTGTAGTCCGAGTTATGGTCAATTGAACCCAAATGGTCCGAAAACGTCGGTAGCGGGCCCGGACCGACCCGACTTGAGACCCCCTGGGTCGGCCCGAACCGGGTCGACCTGTTCCGGGTCCGGCTCAGCCTGGCCCGGCATGGCCCTACTCGGCTGGGCACGGGCCAGCCAGCGTGGCGGGGCGCGGCCCGACGCGGCGCGGCGTGGCCCGACGCGGCGCGGCGCGGCCCGACCTGGGCGCGCCTCGGCTGGGCGCAGCGCGCCCAGCGCGCCGCCAGCTCGGCCGAATGCCGAGCCGTTTGCAGGGGGGGGCGCCTGCCCCCCCTATGTAACCGCATCCCCCCAATTAAGGGGGGCGTTTTTATAAGCCAACAGGGGGATTTAATTCCCTCGGCTCTCCTATGTCTGGTCGGCCCGCACCAGCCGGCCGGTTCCACAAACAAGGATCGATGACGGCCGGTCCCCAGCGCTGCCCGGCCCGGCCCGGCCTGGGCGCGGCCCGGCCTGGCGGTCCGGCCAGGCGGCCGGCCCGTCTGGGCACAGCACGCCCAGCGCGCTGCCCGCTCGGCCGAAGGCCCAGCCGTTGGCAGGGGGGCGCCTTCCCCAATGTGTAACCGCGGCCCCCCAATTAAGGGGGCCGTTTTTGTAAGCCAACCGGGGGATATAATTCCCCTAGCTCTCCTGTGTCCGTCCGGCCAGCACTGGCCGGCCGGTTCCGCCAACAAGGACCGGCGACGGCCGGTCCTTCCTCCAACACCGACACCGGCAGCCCGGTACTAGCTGCCGGTCACCCTGCTCTGTCGCGGCCCGGAACCGGCCGTGGCCTATTTCGTCTGACGCGGTGCGATGGCACCGCGCCCCTCCACCGCGGCCCCGCTCCGGCCGTGGCGTCTTCGGTTTTCTTCGACGCGGCGCGACGGCGTCGTGTCCTTGATCTTCATTCCACAGCGCGGTGCGACGGTGCCACACATTTCCTTTCTCATGATTCTGCGTGGTGCGATGACACCACGCCTTCCCATACCAAACCAAAAAGGAACCAACAAGAAATAAGGAGGAGTGTCAGCCGTGTTTGTGCGGTCCGGCCCCCTCGCGTTATTCGATAACTATTGGTTTTAATCCACGAAGATCGTCAAGTTGGTATTCATGAAAAAAATAAATAAATAAAACCCCTACCTTGAAAAAAAAAGATGACGAACGTCGGCATCGCGAAGCGAGGATTCGACGACGTTGACAGAGATTTTGTCGCAGAAAACCGTCGCGGAAGAGACGACGCGGAAGAAGAACGTCATCGAAGAAGACGTCGCGTTGCGGGTCAGGTTCGCGGAAGACGTTCTCCGAGGGCTCGACGCTCCACATCAGAGACCGATGTTCTCCAAGTTCTTCATCAATGAAGAAGTTGTTCTTTCGAAAAATCTCTCAACAACAAAACTCTATCCAACAAATAAAATAATCTCCTTTCTTATTTTATTAACACAACAAGCCTTATGAAAATTCAATGGTTTTAATTTCAAAAAATTACATTTAACTCACCACATTAATTCCATAAGTTAAGTAAACATAAGTTATCATCATTTAATGTGAGTTGAGAGGGGTTAGAGGATATGAAGGGGTGGGGTTCGTGTGGGCCCCACCACCCTCATAACCTCCCAAGGGAGGTTGGGTGGTTACCCAACTTTCATCAAGAACTAAACACTTAGAATAAAAATTTTAGAATAATAATAGTTTAACTTAAACAATTTTTATCATCCACACCCATGATAACGCAACTCCGGAACAGGAGTTCCTAAGCAATTACAGGAACTGCGGTTCCATCGGTGCCCTCGGAATTCAAATCCGGGCATCGGTTCAAAAGTTAGAAATTCCCGCTTGTTCATTCACTGAACGTACCCGAGCTAAACTTCAGATAGAAATTCCAGGCACTCCGGGCCTTGGAATCAAGTGCCGTCTAAATCCGCGTTCTTGTAAAATTAAAAAGAAAATTAATAAAAAATTTCCCTTGAATTTTACGGGTCATTACAGAAATCATTATATTTTTGTTCAAAATTTCATTTTCATCTAATTTATTTATAGGGTGACATTATATTTTAAATAGGATTAAAATTTTAATTAGGTAATATTTTTATATATTATTTTAATTCTATTTATTTTAGTCAATTTCACAATGAAATTGGATATAAAAACATATCAAACTTTTGATTCCTTTTTTACATTTAGAATCCACAAATTCATCTCATCAACATGAATAATTTTAAATTTATTTTTTCCAATATTGTAATTTAAATTTAAAAAAATGGCATCCATATTTGTAATCTAGATTATTTAAAATTTATAAGATGTTCAATGTAGTATATGAAAAAAAGTAATAGTAAATGTAATTAAAATTAATTACATCAGTTAAGTAAAATATGAAGGTTAACTATGGACAAAACCATTCATTTATGATGACAAGGGGTAATAAAATTTTCTGACAACAATTTTATGGCCATTATTCGTCCATAAGCCTACCTTTATTGATATTTCATTAGTTAGTATGTCTTTTTTAGGTAAAAACTTTTGTACACCTAATAGATTTTAAAAATGACAAGTGTGTCATTTCTCTTCCCGATAAAATGAAACCCCCTCTCCCCCTTATTCATACATCTGAAACATTTTTTTTCTTAAAATATAATCCCATTAAACTTATAAAATACCCGGTTAGTCCAAAAAAGCATCCCCTTGTTATGAAATCTATCCAAATAATCCTTTGGCACAAACCAACAATTGTTACACGATTAAGATGTAACATGTTCTCTTGAGATCATTTATTTTGTTTTCTTTCCCCTCCCCCATATATCGATTCATTAAATTATGGTATAAAATCACTAGTATCCTAAATATAATTATATTTTCTATGCTATAATTTTAAATGAAACATACAAAAACATCCATATAATGGGTAATGAACATACTGTTTATATGTATGGTGAACAAAGGCCTCACTAAATGAGGATTGCTCATTTTTTCGATTAAATATTCCAATGGTGGAAATTATAATGTGAATTATTCTTATATATGTTATATATTATATTTATTATTTCATTAAGAATTTTTAATTATTTTACAATCCATATATTTATACATTTCATTTTTTTTTTGATATAGATATTTCATTTGAGGATGTTTGGATGACCACCCACTCAATGTTATGTGATTCGTTCAAACACTATATGAAATGAGTTAAATATAGATTTAGTGATTATATATGATATATTTGATTCAATAAAAATAATTTAATAGTGATAAATTTATATATATTTCTGTTACTCTCACTCTTTCAATATAATAATAAAATAGAAACAACATTCATCAATAAGTATAGTTTACTGTCTCCATGAATGATGTATTTCATTACATACTTATATATACTGTGGATTTTTATAATACAAATATAATTAATAAATATTATATTTAAATCATTGGTAATATTCTAAAATTAATGATATAAATAGAAGGACCAAATATAAAACAAATTAAGACACTGTGAAAAAACAAAGCAGATATAACCCTAAGTGAATCCTTAAGATAATATAGTTAACAATTGGTTAATATAACACCACAATCAGACCCTATATTTTATCATGATTAATAATATGGATCTATAAGAGATGTATAGAAAAACTATAATTATTATGCATGAGGTTTGAATATGTACGATGATACTTGAGACCCTAGGTAAGGGGATTTTGTCAGACTTTTTATTTCCATGACATAAACACTTTATTCACCGCCCATTATTTTTTGTGGGGTTTATACATCATAGTGATGTGATAAACTACTATTAAAAATATTTATTGTTATTTTAATATAAATTTTATGATCATTCATTAATGTGGTGTATTTTCAAAAGTTAATAAAATCTGTAAAATAGTTCTGTATCAAATATCCTTCTTTGAGACTCAATTTTTGTTATGCACCATGAATCAATTTGATGTGTCTATACTTCCATTTTATATGATATATAATGGATATACTTTATTTTAGGTTATTATATGGTTCATGTAATTTCCTTTTACTACATAGAGAGTATTATCCCATGTAACCAAGTGATAAGGGATTATTGTCACAAACCACCCTGGGTCGACCCCAAACTGGTCACCCGAGCTAGCTCGCGATAAGTCCCAAGGGGCATTCCCGATCCCCCCGGGATGGAAACTAGAGTCAGGCATCATAACTAAATAGGTGGGAATGATCTGTCCCATAAAAGGAAGAAAAATAAAATAATAAAGACTAAACAAAGAGAAAGAAAACTAGAAGTGACAAGAAAACAAGACTGTACATACATCCATGTCACCTCTTTGTCACCTCCAACAACTAACAGTCTGCCTCGCATGGGCAGACGAAACATGAACCTGAACCAAACAGCTGAACCTGCATATGAATAGGTAATATAGGCATGAGAATTAAAATGCTAAGTAGAAATGCCAAAAGTGAACCAAAGAATACATGCATTTTCCAGTTCCAAACGCCCAGAAATACTAGATTAAACTACAGTTATAAAAATAAAGTTTTCATATTTACACTGGATTTCGAAAACTAACAATCACAATTCCATTTCCCTTATATTTAAAAACCAAGGAAAAACAAAACAGTGGCTCACACAAACTTTTTCCAAAATAGCTACATTGAGTTTCATTATAAAACCAATTTTACACACAAAACTTTTCCGAAAAAAAACCAAAACAAAGGTCAAGGGTATAATTCCACACACAACAATGGAAATGGTACTAATAGTGTTTGTATCAAAGGATCATGGAAAACCTAGGAACTTGGAGAAAGACCCGAACATACTATACATGTGACTCATTCTGAAGGCATGCCCTAACTCGATGACGTCATAAATCTCTAACGCTCGCCCTAGCCCTACATGGCCTAACCGAGGGGCCTAATCCCTATAGCAGCAATAACTCAATATTCCCCTACAATGGGGCCACTAGCCAGTGTGTAATCTAAACTAGTGCAACAATAATTCTCATTAAAACCCCTTGTTATGCTACGTTTCTGTGCAATGTTCACAAAGATGTGTGCCACACATTTAAATAACAAGACATATATATTATCTAGCACGCGACAAAAACCAGCACCACCCTGACCACCTCATGGATAGTCCCATGCCTTAACATAAAAATTATCAAAAGGAGGTCCATGCTGATGACCCTCCTGTCACATGATCATCAAATGAGGAAAAGGGCCTAACCAAAGAGGGGGTTTTCCAAACACACAGTTTCAAATATGGAAAATGGGCCTCATACAATTCACACACATTAAAACATTTTTAAACATCCAATATAAAATACCAAATAGGTGTATAGGTTTACCTCAACAACCATTTACCAAAAACATTTAGGAATTTTTTCTAGATAGTAATAAACATCATTTCTTACAAACATGGTCAGACGGACCAAAATGTGCCAATATCCTTTCATAAAAACATGCATTTCCAAAAACATGAGTTTAACAAAACATTCCAAAACAATAAACATTTTCGAACCATGTTTTGAGACAACGCTAAGCACCAAAACATGTTTCGAACCCAATGGTTAATCCTTAATGAACCCATTAAAACAATGTTCTTCCAAAACACTGAGGAACAAAAATGGTTCAATATTTATTCCATAAAAAAATAAAATAGTTCATAAAAAAATTTATTAAAAAATAAGACTAATTACACAACTAGAAGATAATGCAACAAACTAATTATAATAAGCCTAAATGAAAACTAGAAAACACTATAGCAGGTTGACCAATTATTTTTCAATGATTATAATCTAGTAAAAGAGTTTATTAAAAAAATTCAAGCATTAAATTGAATTATTTAAAAAAAAGAAAATCTGGATTCGCCACCCTCAAGGAAGAAACAGTTCTTATTAGTCACTTTGGAACTTCATAGAAAGGGCATCGACCCCTCGAAATTGGCCCACGCTCACACGCACATACCTATTTATATATACATATATCCCTAATCCAATGCATGTATTCCCTAAGCCATGAGGGAATATATACTTTGAGGATTTATATATATACATATACCTTAGGTGTATGTGTGCGCGTCCTTGGTCATTGACCACACATTCACTATAACAACAAAAGATACCCAAAAATAAGCCAGCAAGGACCAACCACCCCTAATTGAATTATTAAGAAACCATAAACACTATGCACAACCGTTTTTAATAAGTCTAGAAACCATTTGAAAACAACACATTTACAAATCCTACTGGTCCTTATGATTGAAACACAAACCCAAACAATTCAAGTTTTCCAGATAGGCCTTTAAGAAAAACGACCTTCTAACTCACACCAAAAGCCAACCGAGCCAACTTCGTTCAATTACCTTTGAAATAACACATTATTTTCTTTGAAACCTAGTTTTAAGAAAACATAACTTTAATGTTTCATTTTTATTTGGAGGCACATCCATGTCAGTACCTAGTGCTCCCATGTATGTTCCAACATCCAATGGCACATATAGTTTTTAGAAGAATCACCTTAGAAACCATATTTCATAAAATACATTTGTGTTTAAACTAAATCCAATTACCTCACAACACTTTATAAAAGAAAAATTCATCTTTCAAACAAACCACCATTTCCAATTATTTTCTAAAACAACTTATTGCTTCATAATTTTTTTCAAACATTCACACTCAACCAATTTTACATTTCCAAAACACAGTCACCATCAATTATAACCAAACCCATCACAAAGCACTCAATTAACATTGGAAAGAACCTATGAATTTCATATAAACTGACATCAAAATCCACTTTTTGAAATTTGAAACATCAATATAACCATGTCAAATGCATTCCATGAATACAATAGAGATGAAAATTCTATATAAGAATTAATTATAAATATTCAAGTTCTCAAGGTTTGAATAAAAAGGGGAAATGGTTGGAAACACCTATCAGTTGAATTCGCATGCGTAAAAACCTTCAAAGATATAATACCGAGTCCCCAAGACCAAATAACATACCTTATAATACAAGAAAAGAAAGACATTACACAAACCTTAGCATTATGTATTGGTCAAAACCTACTTGATTACGAAATAAAATGTAAGGGTTCAAAGAAACTCACTAAGAAAACGTCGCATGTCGGAGATAAAGTGGCGCTAAATGTTGTGGCTGCCAGTGGGACACACGGGTGAGTTGTACGCTGCACGGGAGGAGAAGGGAGGTGCGGCCAAGAAGGAGAGCCGGGGAGAGAGAGGTTTGGCCGGGGGGTGCGCCATGGGGAGATCCGCTGCTCACAAACGAGAAACCGAAGTAGGGGGTTCAGCCGAGGGGGGGGGTGGTGGGCGGCAGTGAGTGGCTATGTAGGAGGCTGACACGGGGTCCGTAGCGCATAGGGGAGGAGCGACAATGGGGGGGTGGTGCGGCTGGTAGTGGGAGAATAGGTTCAACCGGCAAGTGTAGGGCAGCGGGGCGACATCGGGATAGGTGCCGATGATGGGAAAAAAGGAGGCGGAAGTGAGGAAGTAGGGGAGCGGCGGAGGGGTGTCGTGACGTGACCAGCATCGAACGGCCAGCCAGACGGCAGGTGGGTGGCGCAGGGAGGTGGTTCCAGGGCCATAGTGCGAAGGGGGAAACCGGGGGAGGTGACGCATGGGAAAGGGTTAGGGTAATATATATATATATTCTTATAAAAATAATTATTATTATTATTTTAAACAAATAATAATAATAATAATAATAATAATTCTACTCAAATAAAATAATAATAATAATAATAATAATAAAATTTAACAACTGCACGTCTTGCTTGATGTCGAGTGCTTGATTGGGCGGACTGCGCTCGAACTGTTCCACCAAGCTCTGACTGCATACATGGTTAAATTGAGTACTTATTACGCAATTTTATAAATCACATGCAAGTCATGTGTCAATTGGATGGGGTGAAACAATTCTCCCCACCACAGAAACATTCTGTCCCCAATAGTCACTAGGTCAATAGTTAGCATAACTCGAGTCCATGCCCAAGAAAAACCAGAAGAAACTGAGATGCTCGGGGTGACAAATACCAACAAAAGTCAAACCCGACCAAATAGGGTACAATCATTTTCTGAGGATGAAGGGAGAATAAGGATGGTTTCTCCCCAACAAAAAAATATACTAACATGGAAGCCTTGAAATTTAACACACCACCCCATGGGGGGAAATGCAGGAACTGCCCAAACTGAACTCATCCCACAATATCAATGCTGACGACACAACTCCAACACTAGGAATAGAACTATTCTAGGGAATAATGTCACACTGATACATTGGGAAGGAGGTAAACACTAGAAAACTCAACCACACTATATGAAATCCTTGGAGAGGCATCATGCCTAATAAAGAGACCAGAAACAACACCCATTAATTTCACAGAACCAAACATCCCCCTAACGTATGTAGCTGAGACCATACTCAAAATCAGAACAGGTTTTTTATACCTTGTCCAAACATCCTTCAATGAATTCTAATTATTTGTAAGTCACACTTAGAGTAGATTAAGCTGCTTGGATTGCGGTAGAATGAGCTCATCATGTGACCACATCAAGGATGAGGTTACAATGTCAAAAATAATAGAACAATAAAACATTGGATATTTTTCTTCAGAAATCAGAAAACATAATCCGAAGTGTGGTTCAACACACCCTCAGAAACTCATGACTATGTGTGAGCTTCACCCCGAGACCTATGGTTGGGGCTCTAATGACTGAAGCATCCCTTTCCTCAAAGTCAAGCATTTGCATTCTCCAGTCCCCGGCTACTTCTTCTTCTTATCGACTATTCAAACGACCACAACAGTAACAATTTTTTCAATGGATTGAAGGATAATGTCTTAGAATGCAAAAATTGGCCATACTAGTGGCACACAAGGGGATGGTTAGACAAACTGGGTGTTGGCACTAGTGAAGATGGTTTCTTGGTGATAGGTTCCCCTGGCATGTACTCCTTTCAAGATGGGGAAACTTCTCTAGAGACAATTACCATCAAACACACTCTAATCTTCAACGCTGGTGAGACATCCATCCTTACTAGTCCAGAACTGGACCGTAAAATAAACTAGAGACGGAATAAACCCAAACAACCATGGGAGTTACCAACAGCCTAAAGACCCACTCTAATTTCATAACCACAGAACTGCCTCTAACATACTTTGATTACATTGATCGATAGACAACATACAAAAGGAACTGGAAACTGGGCATGACTCATTAGTAACCATAGCGACCCTTCAAGATGGAATACATAGAACAACATGAAAAACACAACTGAAATCGACATCTAGCAAAAACTCAATCAAAGCGATAGCTGAGCCAAGGGAAACAAACTCCTAATCTAAACATATAAAAAAACAAGTAAAAAATCAATCTTCCAAAAACCACAATTTCTCATACATTTTAAAACACACCTATGGCCCATTATGGACTACCAGATGTGCATTCACCCAATCTGGGATACCTTGTTCACGGACAAGTGCTCGAACGCACTCTCTGCACATATCGATGCACATGTGACCCTCTATAAATAATACCATGGTACGAACACCTCTCTCCCTTATCAAATCCAAGAACGCAATAATACAATTCAAATCGAAACACTCCCAGTTTAAAAACCCAATTCAACAATTTCAAAAAAAATTAAAAAGAAACACTTTTCCATTTTAAAACCACTTTGATTTTTAACACACGCTCACTTCGACCAAGATCTGAACGAAACATAGTCAACAAAAAACCACCATAACGATTAACTAGTGCATATGCCTAACTCGGCGACATGGTGGTGTGCCATATCCCAAATAAGGTATATCACTAAAAGGACCTTGAACTGAACACTTGGACTCCACATGAGTCACCACCCAATGTGAGGCCACAACATGAACTAGTTAGCCTTCATTATCATCCATCAAACCATAACAACCAAAGGCAGTAGACTCAAAACCCATACTACCCCTGGTTACTCAGGTCTTGTCATGGGTGGTGGTAATCATGCACCAACCCATAACCTACCTCATGAGTCCCTCCAAGTCCTAATCACCTTCTACCAGACATCCAAAATATCAAGGTCTACCTCTGATGCCATTTTGTCATGAACCACCCCAGGTCGACCCTGAACCGGTCACCTGATCCAGCTCGTAGTAAGTCCTGAGGGGCATTCCTGATCCCCCCGAGATGGAAACTAGTGAAAACATCATAACTAAATAGGAGGGAATGATTTGACCCATAAAAGGAATACTACAATAATAATAAAGACTAAAAAAACAGAAAGAAAACTAGTCGCTGCAAGAAAACAAGACTTCACATATCTCCATGTGACATCTTGGTCACCTCCAACAACTAACAGTCTGCCGCATAGGGGAAGACGAAATAGGAACCAGAACCAAAAGCTGAACCAGCATCTGAAAAGGTAATATAGGAATGGGCATTAAAATGCTCAGTAGGAATGCCAAAATTGAACCATAGAATCCATGCATTTTCCAACTCCAAAAAGTCCAAAAATACTAGTTTGGGCTACAGTTATAAAAATTAGGTTTTCATATTTAAACTCCATTTGGAAAACTAAAAATCAGAGTTCCATTTCCCTGATAATTCAAAAACAAGGGGAATAAACAAAAGAGGGGATCACACAAACATTTCCAAAATAGCTACATTGAATTTCATTTTAATACCTACATTACACATAAAATGTTTCCCTGAAAACACCAAAACCATGTTCAAGGGTATGATTCCACACACAGTAAGGGAAATGGAACTAATAGTGCTCGTATCAACGGATCACAAAAAACCTAGGAACACCGAAGAAGACCAGAATGTACTATACATGTGACTCATCCTAATGGTATTCCCTAACTCGATGATGTCATAACGCCCTAATGCTCAGCATAAACTTACATGGCCTAACCGAGGGGTCCAATCCCCATAGCAGGAATTACTCAATATTCCCCTACTATGGGGCCACTACCAAATGCATAATCTAAACAGGTGAATCAATAGTTCTCTATAAACCCTCTTGTTATGCTATGTTTCCGTTATATGTTCACAAAGACGTGTTCCGCACATTCAAATAACAATCCATATATATATATAATCCTGCACGCGACACCAACTAGAACCACCCCGACCACCTCAAGGTTAGTCCCATGCCTTATCATGAAAATTATAAAAATAGGTCCCTCTCCGAGGACCCTCCTATCACATGATTGTCAGACGATGCAAAGGGCCTAACCCAATAGGAGTTTTCCCAAACACACAGTTTCAAAGATGCCAAACAGGACCCATACAATTCACAGACATTAAAACTTTTGTAAACAGGAAATATAAAATTCCAAATGGGTCTATAGGTTTACCTCATCATCCATTTACCAAAACATTTATGAATATTTTCTAGACAGTAATATACATCATTTCTTACTCTCACACCCAGTTTTATTGTCTTTGTGTTGATCCCGTCCATTGGAAATACTGATCCTTTTAATGGATATTTAGTTAGATGAATCTTGACTTTTGAAGTTTCATATATTTATAATCACCCTAATTTGGGTTCCCAATTTCTTGTTAAGGATTTTTTGAAGAAAGGGTGGTTGCTTCATGATTTGGGCCAACCGTGAGCCCATTTCGGCTTCCCACATGTCCTATACTGACATACTAAAACTTCCTAATCCTTTTGGGACCACATATAAATTCATATATATGGTCATTTAGGGTTACTTATTTAGGTATTGGGCCCGGCCATGGGCACATTTCCTATTTTAAAAAAAATATTTGTTTATTTTATATATAATTTATTTTTTAATATTTTATGATTATTCCACCACCCCCTACAATCCAATACCTTTATACTCACCCCCATTGCCGATTTTCCCTCTTTGGATCTCATATGGTTCACAGATTAGGGCGAAAGTTCTCAGGTTACCTCAAATCGCCCAGAATTGAAAAGGTAAATTGTTTTATACATAACTCTTTCAATTCATTCTCGTTTTCAAAAAAATATTATTTCCCCAGTTGTTCCACACCATAAGAGACTCTCCCATAATTTCCATCCCATTTCAATTTCTATAGGGGTGCAGATATATAGGAATACAAAAGGTTTTCTATTGGAGAAGGTGGGATTCCATCTCCTTTCTCCTCCTCCTTCTTCCTCCTTTAATTATTTCATGGTTTTATAATTTCTCATAGTCATGATCGGCCAAGGGTTCTATTATCCCATGGTTTTTTATGGAGTTTATATTCATTTAGGTCTGGTCTTCATAGTTTTAAGGTTTAGAAACCAGCGACATGTGATTTTGGGTGTACGTTTCCATTACGCCAAGGATTTGAGGTAGTATATCCCTTGAAAAACCCATTATCATTTCAGTTTCATCATTTTTATTATTTTTTAAACTTTTTTAATTGATTTGTGCAGCTGTGCAACTTTGGTTATAATGTTTTTTTTGTGAAAATTATGATTTATGACTTATTTTGTTAAAAATATATTTGTTTTGGTTTAAATGTGCACACCTCTTGTTTGATAAATGATTCCATGAGATTTCACACTTGGTTCATGGTATTATGAATATTTCTAAGTATATTGAATAACTTTATGGAATAAAAATGGGTTTTAATGTCTTTTTATGTGCTTAACATAAGTTATTTTTTTAAAGAGTTCATGAAATGTGTTCGGTAAATTGCCCGATTGGCATTGATGTGTCTTGTGCAATTTAAAATAATTTATTTGGATTTATAAATATATTGGAAACATGTAAGAAAATTATTTTGGGATCCTTTTATGTCTTTCAAATTTCAAATATTTTTTACAAACAATTTTTTGTTGTTTGCAAAATGTTTTGGCCCGAGTTGCCGGAAAATGGATCGTTTCACATTCTTATAAAAATAGTTGTGTTATGAATATGTCACCTGAGTTATTTAATGGATTTATGAATGTGGTTTTATTCATTATATGGTGTGTACAAACCTCATCAATAAAATTTAATTGCATAACATATTCAAATGTTAGTTTTGGTAAAATGTTTAAAGGCCCGTTTGGCATTTCCTAAAAATGATGAATGGGCGTTTTACTTGTTTATACCATTATGTGAAATTGGGATTGTTTTATGGTCCATGAAATGTTTTTATTAAATTTTTTTATGGCTTAAAAATGTGGTTTGGTATGTTTTTGATGTGTGTTTATAAGTAAAAGTGTTTTTTTCAATGAGATTTATGTGCAAAGTATCAATACACTCCTTGAAATTGTTTTACGAAAATATTTAGCGGTTTGTTGAATCATGAATGAAATGTGAAGAATTTTTGTGGTATGTTTGTGTGTTTATGGTTTGGGGATGGAATTTTTATGTGAAATGTGTATTTGATAATATGTGTAATTTGATTGAGCACTAAAGGGAATCCCTGATATCTATGTGGGAGGACATGTACTAGTATGCTAGTGATCCTGTGGGGTTTGGACCCTATTTCACATAGAAAGTTTAATGATGACAACACTACCTAAACTAAGATGATGTTGATGTTGGAATAACACTAGGTTATGGGTATTATCCCTACTAGTGGATCGTGTGCATGAGAACAGATATTTATTATGGTTACTTTCACTGAGATACGAGGTACCTGGGGATTACAACTAACTAGTGCCTAGGGGTGTACTCACCATTGGCATACGGTGTGTTTGGTTGGTAAATTCATCAACATTTTTTATTTATTTAAATGTTTCAATTCATTAAAGTATACCTCTTGAAATCTATTTTCATTTTTAATTTTCACCTATTTGAAAAATTGTTTCATGCATTATTGTTTATAGAACATGCATGTTTTTGTCTGATAATTATTATAGCATGGAATCTCATTTGAAAAAAACCCTTTTATATCTTGTACTTAAAACATGAAAATTATGTGTCTTTTATTTCAAAGGAAGTTCATTGGAAATATAATATCATGTTAACCTATTGAGTTTTAATACTCATGCATAGAGTCTTCTTCTGTGTTTAGCCCTTCTGCAGGTTTCAGCTTGAGTTTGATCACTTTGGGTAACGTGTGATCATTGTGTTGGATAGTTACTAGTGGTGTCACGTGGAGTTAGTTGTTTATCAAGTTTAGTCAGTTGATTTGTTGGTTTAGTTGTACCTTTTGTTTCTTGTACAGATAATGTTTATTTTAATATTTATAGAAATGTACATTGGTTTGTCCATTTCATTCCACTTTTTGTTTAATTGTTCATATATGAAAAAAAAATAACTCCCTTGTGTACTCTATTAATGCCCTTGGTGCTCGTCTCCATCTCAGGAGGATCGAGAATGCATCTTCGTACTTGTCGCTGGCTGGCTGAGGTGACCGATTCAGGGTCGACTCGGACTGGTTCGTCACACAATGGTATCAAAGGAGGTTGGAAATTAGTAGACCATTCTTTTAGAGCCACCTTTTTATTTAGTGATGTCAAGGTATATGGAGTAGGATTTTTGGGACTTGAGGGGTATGTTTGAGAAGAGCGTCGCGAACTCTTTCATGTTCTGATCCTCGAGTTTCAATGTGATGTCTGGTTTTATGAGTGTCATTTGTTCTTGTTGATTGTTTGGTGTTGGGATATGAAAAGGGGAGTCTGACTAATGGAATCTGTGAGCTCGCTGGGCCTGGTAAGCCATGTGTATCCAAGGTATGGTTTAAATAAGTCTCTCCGTGTTGGGGTTGTGTTTGACACATGGCCACCAACCATATGTTAAGGTCACACACCGATACTAGTTCCCTTTTTTGGGTCTCTTGAACCATTCATGAATTCTGATTTTTTTTTTGAAAATCCTTGTGTGAGAATTATGGAAATGGGTTTTAAAGGAAGGAATGGATTTGTAAGATTCGAAAAGGGGTTTTCAAAAATTAAATATAAAAATGGTTTTGGTATGGTTGTGTTTTTTTAAACAAATTTTGGGGAGGAAGTAGAAATGATTTAACTGGATTGGATTTTCCCTAATATAAACATGTTGTTTGTTGAAATAAATTGTTTGAATAGTGTGAATCAATTTAAAGTAATTCTGAATCATTATTTTAAATGTCGTGTTTTAGGATATTGAAAAGTTATTTAATCTGATGAATAGGTTTTCGAAATTCGGTTTTGTGCGACTGGTGTTTTTCGGGAAAGGGGTTTTGGCTTTTGTTGTTGATAGATTATGAAAAGAGACCTTGTTGATTTTTTTTAAAATATGGGGAAGGGCTATTTGGAGTAGAATGGTTGTTTTCGTAGGTTATATTAAATAAAATTGATTATTTTAAATCAAATTGTTCTTGATGAAGTGTGGTTTGTTTTGTGAGATATGAAAATCATTTTTGACTTGGTGGTTGGTGTTCCTTTTGATGGTCAACGATTTTTGGAATGATGGTGTTTTGTTTTAGCCTTTCGTTATTTCATGGGTTCTCAAATGAATGGTTTTATTGATATTTGGAATTATGGCCTATATGTCATGGTTGTTGAGTTCCTAGGGTGGCACGCAAATGATCTTGTGAGTGAGACTTGATGAAACACCATTGGTGAATATGAAAATCCACCATGTTAGTTTTTTTCCAAAGTGTTTTAGCTGAAAATTATGGTGTTTGTTTTGAACCGATGGTTATGTGTATGGATTATTCTATGTATTAGAAGAGCTTTTTTATTTATTAAGCATCCTTTGGATATATAATTCATACTCTTGTTGTATCTTGAGACGAGATAATGTTGGTGGCTCTATTTTGGAGTAATGTTCATTGGGTTCATAAAGACGTGTTTGATGTTGTGATGTGGCCTTGGATAGTTATCTGTTGGAAATATTTCCTGCTAATCAACCTAAGGATTAATTTCAAATGATAAATCCACCTCTTTTAATGATTTCTCATCCTATTTTTTGTAATAGATAGCTATTTTGGATCGATTAAAAGTGCTTGTAGGTTGTGATAATTCTTTTTCACATAGCAGTTATGTTCGGTGATATTGTTGTGTCTCGCCGTATTCCTTGTATGTTCTGCACCTCGTTCAGAGTGAGATAGAATTTTGATATGTATCTATTAGTTACTATTTACATGAAGTTTTTTGGTGAGAAAGTTTGTTTTTTTAGTGGTGTGATCTTTATCACCTGACTGTGGTGCAACAGATGCTTCAAGAATCAGGGCTCCATCCATAGGCCTCGGAGTGAAGCTTTTCACGCAGTCAAGAAATCACTAATGGTGTGGATTGATCGATTAATATTCGTCCGCCTCTTTTTTGGTAAGTTAGTTTCAATGTCAATGTTTTGGTTCCTCATTTCTTTGAATTTCCCTTTGTTTCAACAAGCGTGGTGGACTTACCCCTCACACAGTGTCTATGGTTATGCCTTCGTGGATGTGGGTTTTCAATCAATGTCCATGTGTGGACAGCTTGTGAAAATCAGGGGTGGTCATGGTGTTACCTATTCATATGTAGAGAGTTTTGGTTAGTTCCTTTGTTTCTTTTTTAGTTTCAGTTTCCAAATTATGGGTCCCCTTCTCTCCTATCCCCGAGTGGAGGTGGTCTAGATCTGTGCTGAATGTGTTCGCCCAGTTCTTGTCCCCTATGTTCGGGAGTGGGTGGTTTATATGTTCACGTTGTAAACCTATTAAAATTGTATTGTTTTATTTATTAGGAGAGTTTTTTTGGGATTATGTGATTGAGGCACAATTCTATATCATGTTTATTTCTTGTCTGTTCGTTGCTAGTTGTTCTCTAATAGTGGGGAGACCCACCATGGGTCTCTTGGATTTTAATCCTAAAAACTTTTCAAGTGGTGTTGTTTCTTAATAGTGGGGAGTATATTATAGGCTCCAATGGAATATTTGGTTTTTTTGAGTGCCCTTTGGATTGGGTGATGGCTGGGTTCATTGCGAGAAGGGCCAACAATCAGGTTCTTGGCTTGGTTGTGGAGGTGGTGGCTTGATATTTCTAATGATTTTCCAGAAGTGGTTGTGAGTAGTTTTTTTTTGAGAAATAGGTTTAACATAAATTGATGGTTCATGATATTTTATTTTCATTATAGGATGGATCATGTTGATAGGTAATCCTTAGGTGTTTATTTTTCATCCAGAAAGTGTTATGGTTTTCCAGGGGTGGAAAGATTTAATGGTGGGGAAAATGGTCACACCTGGGTTTTTAGTCTTTGTGTTGATCCAGTCCATTGGAAATCCTGATCCTTTTCGTTGGTATTCTGTGAGGTGAATCTTCAGTTTTAAGTCTCATATATTTATAATCACCCTAATTTGGCTTCCCCATTTCTGGTTTAGGAGTTTTTGATGAAAGGGTGGTTACTTCATGATTTGGGCCAACCGTGATCCCATTTCCAGTTAAAAAAAACCGATTTTGTTTCTATTATAAATCCATTTTTTTCATCATTTTCCCCCATTATACTTCCCTCTTTTCATATACTGACATATTAATACTTCCTTATCCTTTTTGGACCCCATATAATTTTCTATGTATGGTGAATTAGGGTTACTTATTTTGGTATTAGGCCAGCCCATGGTCCCATTTCTGGATTTAAAAAAATAATATTTTATTTTATATATAATTAAATTTTTAATATTTTTTGTTGATTATACCTCCACCTAGAATCCAATAACTCTCTCCTCACCCCCATTACCTATTTACTCTCTTTGGGGCTTAGATGTTTCACGGATTCAGGAGAACGTTCTCAGGTTACCTCAAATCGCCCAAAATTGATAAGGTAAATTGTTTTATACATAAGTCTTAAAATTAGTTCTCTTCTACAAAAACATATTCATTAATTGGTTCTTCAAGAACATAGGATACTCTACATGTGGTTACATCATATTAACATTTCTATAGGGGTGCATATGAAATGTAATATGAAGAGTTTTCTATTGGAGACGGTGAGATTCCATCTCCTTTATCCTTCTTCTTCTTACTCCATTCATTATTTCGTGGTTTTATAATCTCCCCTAGTCTTTATCAACCTAGTGTTCTGTAATATCATGGTTTTTGATGGATTTTATATTCATTTATGTCTGGTATTTATAGTTTTAGGTTTTATAAACCCGTGATGGGTGAATTCGGGTGTGCAATTACAATAGGCCAAGGATCTAAGGTTGGATATATCTTGCACATACCATTATCATTTATGTTTCATAAATATAATTATTTTTTTAAATTATTTATATGATATGTACTTTGGTTAAACATTGGTTCTAAAGGTTTTGTGTGCAAATTATTTTTTATGACTTATTTTTTTAAAATTATAGTTGTTTTGGTTTAAATGTGCACCCCTATTGTTTTATAAATTATTCCATGAGATTTCGCACTTGGTTTAGTGTATTTGGAATATGTCTCAATATATTTAATAACTTAATGGCATGAAAATGGTGTTTTATCCCTTTTTAAGTGCTTAACATATGTTTTTTTAATCAATTCATGCCATGTGTTCGGTAAATTGCCCTGGTGGCTTTTATGTGTCTATTGTAATTTAAAATAAATTTTTTGGATTTATAAATATATTGGAAGCATGTAAGAAAATTATTTTTGGATCCTTTTATGGGTTTCAAATTTGTGTTTTGTTTTACAAAAAAAAATTTTTGTTTACAAAATAGTTTGGCCCGAGTTGCCGGAAAATGGCCCATTTCACATTATTATAAAAATAGTTGTGTTTTGATTATCTCACCTGAGTGTTTTAAGGGATTTATTAATGTGTTTTTATTATTTATATAGTTTCTACACACCTACTTAAAAAATTAAACTTCATATCTTTGTCAAATGTTAGTTTTGAGAAAATGTTTAAAGGCCCTTTTGGACTTTCCAAAAAATGAAGAATGAGTGTTTTACTTATATATACCATGTTGGGAAATTAGGATTGTTTTTTTGTCCATGAAATTATTTTATTAAATGTTTTTAGGGCATAAAAATATGGTTTTTTATGGTTATGAAGTGTTCATATAATTGAAAGAGTGTTTTAGAATGAGTTTTATGTGCAAAGCATCAATACACTCCTTGAAATTGTTTTACAAAAATATTTAGTGGATTGTTGATTCATGAACGAAATGTGAAGAATGTTTGTGGGATGTTTGTGTGTTTATGATTTGGGGATGGATATTTTATGTGAAATGTGTATTTGATAATATGTGTAACATGATTGAGCAGTAAAGGGGATCTTGTTTATCTAGGTTGGCCGACATGTACTAGTATGTTAGTGATCCTGTGGGGTTTGGCCCCTATTCCACGTAGAAAATGTGATGATGACAATACTAACTATACTATAATGATGATGATGATGATTATGGTTAGGGATCACTAGGTTATGGGTATGCTCCCTACTAGTGGCTCATGTGCACGAGAATATATATTTATTATGGTTACTTTCACCGAGATACGAGGTACCTGGGGATCAAAACTAACTAGTACCTAGGGGTGTTCGCGCCACTTGTGCTCATTGGATATATTTTATTCAACGTCGGTATATGGTGCATTTGGTGGGTAAATTCAGCATCGTGTGTGATTTATTTAAATGATTCAATTCATTAAATCATCCCTCTTTAAAACTATTCTCATTTTTAAGTTGCGCCTCTTTGGAAAATTGTTTGTAGGATTATTGTATATAAAACATGCATGTTTTTATCTGATAATTATTATAAAATGGAATCTCATTTTAAAATCATACTTTTATATCTTGTACTTAAAACCTAAAAATGATGTACCTTTTATTTTAAAGGAAGTTCATTGGGAATAGAATATTGGGCTAACCTATTGAGTTTTAAAACTCACGCATATAGTCTTCTTCTGATTTTTTCCCTTGTGATGTTTTCATATTGAGTTCCATCACCTTGTGTGATGTGTGATCATTGTGTTGGAGTGTGACCAGCGGTGTCACATAGAGTTAGTTGTTTATTGGGTTTAGTCAGTTGAGTTGTTTTTTTAGTTCTACCTTTTGTTTCTTGTACAAATAATGTTTAGTTTAATTTGTTTATAAATGTATTTTGGGTTGTCCATTTCTTTCCTCTATTTGTTTGATTGTTAATATATGGGAGAAATCTTTCCATTGTGTACTCTATTGATTCCCTTGGTGCTCATCTCCATCCTGGGAGGATCGAGAATGCCTCTCGGGACTAGTTGCTGGCTAGCCTGGGTGACCGGTTCAGGGTCGACTCGGACTGGTTCATGACAATTAGAGACATGGATAGACCGACCAAAAAGCGTCAATACCCTTTCAAAAAAACATTCATTTATCAAAACATGAATTTACCAAAACATTCCAAAATAATAAACATTTATGACCATTTTTTGGAACTATGATAAGCACCAAAACATTTTTCAAACCCAATGGTTGAACCTTAAAGAACCCATTAAAAACATTATTTTTCTAAATACATAATGAAACACAAACAGTGCACGAGTCATTCCATAACCAAATCAAATAGTTTGTAAAAAAACTATAGTAACAAATCATACTAATTTTAGAACGATAAAATAATGTAACAAACTACTTTTAACAATCCTAAATGTAAACTAGAAAACAATATAGTAGGTTGGCCAATTATTTTTCAATGATACTAATCTAGTAAAAGAGTTTATTAAAAACATGAATGAATTAAATGGACATATTTTAAAAAAGTAAAATGCGGATTCACCTACATCAAGGAACAACCGGTTCATTTCGGAAACTTTGGAACATGATTGGAAGGGAAGTGACCACTCGAAATCGGCCTACGCTCACACACACAGACCTATATATATATACATATATCTCTAATCCAAGGCACATATTCCCCGTACCTTGATGTAATACATACTTGGAGGATATATATATATATATACCTTAGGTGTACGCATGAGCGTCCTTGGTTGTTTTCCACACATTCACTATAACGAAAAATGATACCCCAAAATAAGGAGGCAAGGACCAATCACCCCTAACTGAATTATTAAAAAACCATAAACACTATACAAATTTGTTTTTAATAAACCAAGACACCATTTGATAACAACACTTTTACAAATCCCTATGGTCCTTAAGATCGAAACACACACCCTAACAATTCATGTTTACCAAACGAGAATTTAAGAAAATGACCATCTAACTAACACCAAACGCCAACCAGGGAAGCTTCATTCAATTACCTTTAAAATAACAAATTATTTTCCATGAAAGATAGTTTTACGAAAACATAGATTTAATGTTTCATTTTCATTTGGATGCACATCGAAGGGAGAACCTAGTGCTCCCCTGGATGTGCCATCATCCAATGGCACATCTAGTTTTTTGAAGAATCACCTTAGAAACCATCTTTTATAAAACACTTTAGAATTGAAAACCAATCCAATTATTTCACAACACATTATAAAAGAAAAATGAATCTTTCAAACCAACCACCATTTCCAAATCTTTTCTAAAAAAGCTTATTGGTTCAACACTTTTGTAAAACAAACACACCAAACCAATATTAAATTTTCAAAACACAGTCACCATCAATTATAACCAAACACATCACAAAGTACTCAATTAACATTAGCAATAACCTATGAATTTAAGATCAAATTACATAAAAATCCACTTTTAGATATTTAAAACAATAATATAACCATGTAAAATGAATTCCATGAATACAATAAGGATAAAAATTCTATATTAGAATTAATTTAAAACATTCAAGTGCTCGAGTTTTGAATAAAAAGGGGAAATGGATGGAAACACCTACCAGTTGAATGTTCATGCGACAAAACATTCAATGATATAATACCAAGTCCCCAAGAGCATATACTATACCGTATAATCCAACAAACACAAGACAATACACAAACCCTAGCATTAGGGCTTTGTCAAACCCTACTTTATTATGAAATAAAATGTAAGGGCGCAAGGAAACTCCCCGAGAAAACTCCACGCGTCGGAGATAAAGATAAGCTAGAGGTCGTGGATGCCGGTGGGATGCACGAGTGCTTAGTAGGCTACATGGTTGTAGAAGGGAGGTTCGGCCAAGAAGGGGCGTCGAGGATAGAATGGTCTGGTCAGGGGGGTGTGCCTTGGGGTGATCTGCCGCTATCCAAGGAGCATCTGGAGCAGGGCGGCTTTGGGCGAGGGGGGGGGGGGGGCTGGGTGGCTGCGAGTGACCAAGTATGAGGCCGAAACGTTGTCTGTAGCATGCAGTAGAGGAGCGAAGTCGGGGGATGGTGCAGCTGGAAGGGGAGATAAAATGTTCGACCGGTGGGTGTAGGGCAGCGGGGCGGCACCGGGACAAGGGCTAGAAATGCGGAAAAAAAAAGTTATGACTGGAGAGGAAGGTGGGGAGTGGCGGAGGGGCGCCGGGGCACGACTGACGTGGTGCGGACAGCCAGACGATGGGCGGGCGGTGCAGGTAGGCAGTGCTAGGGCCGCAGCACGGAGGTGGAAATGGGGGGGGGGAGGGGTGCATGAGAAAGGGTTAGGGTTTTATATATATATATATATTCATTTTCTTATAATAATAATAATAATAATTATTATTATTATTATTATCAAATAAATATAATAATAATAATAATTCTAATCAAATATACATAAAAATAATAATTATTATTATAAGTCCCCAGCCTTAAACCTTACTTAATCTTGAGTTATTACAAGATTACCCATTGAGGATCTTTTCAGGTTTAGAGTTTTAGAGAATTAGATCACGAAACATGCATTACATTCCACATTTAAACAAAGTGGTTACATAAAAGATAGTATTCATTCTTCCCATCAACAGAAGCATATTGAAAATAAAACATGGATTCTTTCTTAACACATCCTTGACTCTATCATCTTCTTATGTACCTTTCCATTGACCTGAAAAACATTTCAAAAACTTGGGATGAGCATAAAAGCTCAGTAAGGGATATAAAAATATGGAAAGGAAACATGAGTTCATATATACATAAGAATGAAATCATAATTTACCCATAAAACATAGGCACTTTAACCTACCTCATCAAATCATGATTAAATCATAGAAAACATAAGACATAAAGGTAACTTGAGGCATTCATAACATTCTTATGTAGGGAGTAACCCTCTTGGTTACGTTTGGAATACCCATCACAGTATGTTCCCTAAAATCTCTTCGGAGAAACCTTAACGTTTCACTCCTTCGCGTTACCCAATCCATTGGAGATCTATAACGGGCTCACCCGCCCTTAGTTTATCACGGAACCACCCGTTCTTCATAACAATGCCCAAGAACCATAACATAGTCATATCACATAAAAAATTCATAAAGGAAACATAGAATTTCCACATTTCAATCACAATATAACATTTTAGTATATTGAAATAATGAATCCATTCAAAAAGAAACCATTTCCAAAACCATTTAAAACATTTAATAACGAGATTTTTGAATCAAAGTGTCCCATACCACCTTGAAGCTTAAAATTTTAAACCATTAATATCCATATAAATAAATCCTTAAAACCATTTTGAAAACATGGATATTGATAAGAACAAATAATTAAAATATTTAAAACAATATTTTGGTTAAAGGGGTTTTACCAAAATTAGAGACACTTGAATACAATAATTGAGGAATAACATTTAGTAAGAACTTTATAATATCATGAGAATAAATGGATTCATGATATAATACTCCAAAGGACTGTATATACACCATATAAGAGTGAATTGGTGCATAACCACAATGAACCCTCAATAGAAATGTCAAATGTGATGAAATCCCTTATAAAGAAGGTATCCTTAAATTAAGGACAAATCAATCTCAAAAATATGTGTGACAAATATAAATACACCCAATATAAGTGGATATTAAGTGTAGAACAATAAAATGTCATTCACACATATTCAATAGATGACATATTCAATGACTACATGTTGAACCCAAAGAAATCGAAATTGGGTTAAAAAGTTCCCTTGACAGCCTAACGGCATCACATCAAAATGAGTTGATGAGAGATAAAAAGTGTATCTCATCACTTGGACATAAAATTTACATCAATAAGCATATATGAGAACATATCCCAACATAACAATATGTAAATTAAAAGACTCAACAATAGAAGTCTTTTAAAAAAAGAGGGTGAAAGGTTCCCTTACCGACTTGGGTATCTTTCAAAACATACACCCCATGAAAGAAGGACAATAGATCATTGATGTAAATACTCAAAAACGAATGTATATTACACAAAGAGTAGAATAATGGGCAGTACATACACCACTCAATGGAATTTGTGGAAAATGTAGCATAAATCTCACGGGAAGAAAAGTGAGATGAAAAATCCCTTACGAAAATTCGGCAGCCTAACGGCACCACTCAAAACTTCCAAAATGGATTGATGAGAGTAAATAGGGTCTCTCATCATATGAACATAATAAGTACAGTAGGATTAATATAAAATAACATCCCAATCATAATAAATATGAGCTTAAAAGGAATGACATAAAAGAGTGTACTTAAAAAGAAAGAGAGGTGTAGGATCCCTTACCTCGGGTCCGACTTGACTCGATCATTCTGTAATCTCCTGAATAATAAACATGAGTTAATTTCTACTTCCTTAAGAACATTTTTCAAGTTCATTATTCCTTTTATATCACTTATTACCATGTCATAATCATTATGTAATCATTTAAGTTAATAATATTTGTTTTGCCGATATTTGGTTCTTAAGTCGAAAGTGGACTTCTTACAATTACATGTTGTTCGTGTGGCCAAATGTTTATTATATCCAGAATTCTATTCATGATGTAGATATCATATATTTCATATATATCCAGTACATTCATTAATTTATAACGTTACATAATCATTTAGAGGTAAGAAATGAAATGCACCGTTCATGGAGACGGTAAGCCGTACGGACGCATGAACCCTACTTTCATTTCTATTTCGTATTTTATAGAATGGAATAATAATGATATAAAGGTATATTATAATTCCAGTATAATATCATATATAATATCATATTTCCATCCTTTATACATCCCACATATGGTATTTAACGAATCAAATCACTTTGAGGGGGCGGTAGTCCGCACTTCCTTAAATGAAGATATCGCGTATACCCATAATGGAAGCCATAAAGGTAAGACAAAAATGAATAATACAGAAGCATAAATAAAAACTAAACATATTATATATCATATATAAAAATAGTGACATCATAATGGCCACCTTTGAAGGTGTTAAATGAGTGTTGAACAATCATCGTTTCGGGAGGCAGAATTTCACCATCCACGGAAACCGTATGTTCTTTAACCATTTGATGTAGTTGTGTGAGAGTGTAGCTCAAATAAATCTTATAACAACATCCTAGTATATTTAAGATACTGTTTTTGATACAAAAGAAGTAATAAAAAGAGTTTAGGGGGTTAGAAAAGCAAAAAAAACAAATGAACATGAGAGAAAGAATTACCTTTAAAAGGGTAACTCCTTTTGATTTGAGCGTAAAGGCTTACTTTGAAAGGATTCTTCCCAAGGGGAATCCTCTAGGATGAGGATAGGGATGTGGAGAGAGTAAATGGGCAGGGTTTGGCCGAGCCAAAGGCTTGAAGAGTGTGTGAAATGAGGTAGAGGTGGGGGCCTTTTATAAGAGGGGAGGAGGGGCACTTTTGGAAAGTAAGAAATATTACTTTATTTGAAAATGTGTTTCGGTTTTAAAAGGTCCCACATTGATATAATTCGTGTATAAGGTTATAAAGGTTCGAAATCCACCCATCCAATAAGTTTTGGACATGTGTAGTTCATATATTTTACATTATCTTTCCATTTTATTTTAATCGTTAAATAATGATGTCATCACTGCATCATTATGATGTCATAAATACTTTAATTTATTTAATGTCTAAAAATTATAAAAAAATTACTATGATGTAGAAATCTTTTTAGCTTTCCAATGACTATTTATAATCAAAATTTGGACTTGTATAACCCCACTTAAAAATTGTTTTCGTAAAACATATTATGTTTGTGTCATTTTCACTTTAACATTAAATAAAAAGTAATTTATGTCATTTCCCAACAAAAGTGGATCCATGGGGTCCCCAAGTTGACCCATGGCATGTAATGGTCGGACATGACACAACAAATGAGGTTGGGACATGTGTCTAGGTCATTTCATTTTATTAAAGTATTATTTATACCTTAAACTACCCTAATTACCACTAATCGTGATTAAGAACTTAATAAGTTACTATTCACCAAAAAATTATTTTAATCTCATTGAACCACATTTTACATACTAATGACAACCATGTATGTCGGATTTTCAAAATTCAATACACATTAGTGGTAAACTTTCATTTAACTGAAAAATCAGTTTCCTTGATTATCACTTAGTGGTTTCACTATTCATCAAAATTGAAGTTTTTCAGAAAATTACCAAAAATTCACCTTAAGCTATATTTGATATTCCGAATTCAAAAATGAAGTCCGTTTTACAAAATTCAAAACATATTAGTCACATTAATTAATTTAATAATTAATTCCCGCTGTCAGAGCAAATAGCGTGTTTTTATAAAACAATAAGTATCAAAAGATTGACACTAGTTTAAGTCTGATTTCAAAGTGAAATTAATTCCAACGACCATTATTGGATTTAATGGTAAAAATATTTTCTAATTTCACTTTAAAACTAATTCAAAATATAATCTAATCATATAAATAAATTAGATTAAAAAGAGGTTTTGAATTAAAATACAACATTTTACACTATTCTTTAAAAAATGAACTTTATCCGAAAAATACCAAAAAATTACACAAATTAAAATTTGATGTCCCGATTCTTAATAAGAGTTTTATTTGGTCCAAAAAAATGTTTAAGGGTGAACAAAACTATATTTAATGACAGTTCGCCTTTAAAAGGCGATAAGTGAACCTTTAGTGAAAACTAGGGCATATACGCCTAAAATTGAATTCTTTCCGTATTTTAAGCCTTTATCTTTTATTGTATAAATGTAAAAACATTTAAAAAAACATATATAATCATATTTTAGTTATTTCTATCCATTCCCGCCAATACAACGGCTACATGTTAACTATCATTTGAAATAATATTATTTTATTATTAGAGTGCAACATAAGATTCCCAAGAAACTCGTTGTTGCGTGTTGGGTACGCCATCGAGCATAGCGTCCCCTTTAAAGTCATATTAATATTTTATTCACAAATATGGATAAATATGAAAATTTCATATTCATTATTTACCTGGGGTGTTACATCCTTCCCCCCTTTTGGGAATTGCGTCCTCGTAATTTTAAAATTGCGCTTGGAAACATCCTTGAAAGTCCCACATCGGAACAAGAGTCGGTAAAATAATCACTTTAAAATAAAGAAAGATAAGTACAAAGGTCACCCGAGTTAACCCATGCTAGGATTCCAAGTATGAAAATATGGACATGGAGGAAAAAACAAAGGGTCATGTTCTGATGGAGAGTGATAGAAAACATGTTTAGGAGAAAGTTAACCACGAGAAAATCACAAAGTTGTGATGGGTTAAACGGTATTCGATTCCCCAGTAGGAAAATTTAATAGACAACATTTTTGTTTTAAGTTACTTTTTATTGAGGAATTTATTCATAAGGAAACATAATCACTTATCATATTGACTTTCAACTTTTATTATATTCCTTACACAAACTCATATTTTCTCCAAAAGGTGAGTATTTAGGAAGACTTGTCACATTAAGAGTACTATAATCAAATTTTAGAGAAGCGCCTAATCCACAAAAGAGAACTATATACTTCCCATGTCTTTATACATTAACCATAACCAAAACCAAAAAGGCTAGTACAAGATCAGATAATCCAGAAAAGGATAACCCTTTATAAAAAAAATCTATTCTTATTCTCCAAAATTTGTCCAACAAAACCCAAAGTTCAATGAGGACCATTGTATAATCAATTTGTCCATAAAATTATTCAAAGTAAACCAAACTAAGATTGAAACCCAAATATTTGAAGGATTTAGTCACATAGTCTTCCAAGTTAAATCGTAACATTTATCTCCAAACAACATCAATTTCTCCTAAAGTCTCGTATTGAAAAGTAATTAACCTAATCACATATCCTTTATGATAGGTTAATAATTTTCAGAAATAACCCAAAATCAATTTACTATTAATTCATAAAATCATATAACTAAAAAGAATCAGTCAAACTAACCAGGGACTTCACGTAGTCCAGTGGTAGGCGATAAATACCAGTCGCACTTTGGTTGTGGGTTCGATTCCTGCAGCATTGTCCGATGCGACGGGATGTCACACGGTCTGCGTGTTGTCCTTTTTCCAAAACTATATAATTCTTAAAACATTCCCCAAAATGAGATAAAATCTTTATATTTTAACCTCAAGTTTATCTCATGCCTTTCATTTCCTAGCATATCATATAATAACCCATAATTACCTCAAAAGTAAGGATCATATAAACTCTAATGGTTACCTTAATAATTATTACCTGAATTTCCACATCGAGTTGGCCATCTCGTACATGATGCATTGGAGAACTCACCATGGTTTAAGTGGTTGATCACGACTCCTTGATAGTTTGTTTAGAACAACTATGAGATTCCTCATTGAATCTCCCATCTCATCCAGTATCTTAATCAGAGAACCACCACAGTTTCCTTGAAACCCATTGTCACTTTGGTGCCTGCTAGATCCATCCATTTACTAAAACCAAAAAGGTCAGTGTGAGTATATCAACAAAACCATCATGTACTAATGAGTAAGATAAACACTAAGATATACTTACTCATTCAATTTATCTAAAACTAGTACTCTTTCTGAAATCCTAACCATTATGGTAATGTCACTTATGCTTAAAGAATACCCTAACCTCTAAAGTTATCTAAACCGACCTTTGATACCAACTATAAGGCCCCAGCCTTAAACCTTACTTAATCTTTAGTTATTACAAGATTACACATTGAGGATCTTTTCAGGTTTAGAGTTTTAGAGAATTAGATCATGAAACATGCATTACATTCCACATTTAAACAAAGTGGTTACATAAAAGATAGTATTCATTCTTCCCATCAACAGAAACATATTGAAAATAAAACATGGATTCTTTCTTAACACATCCTTGACTCTATCATCTTATCATGTACCTTTCCCTTGACCTGAAAAACATTTCAAAAACTTGGGATGAGCATAAAAGCTCAGTAAGGGATATAAAAATATGGAAGGGAAACATGAGTTCATATATACATAAGAATGAAATCATAATTTACCCATAAAACATAGGCACTTTAACCTACCTCATCAAATCATGAATAAATAATAGAAAACATAAGACATAAAGGTAACTTGATGCATTCATAACATTATTACCTAGGGAGTAACCCTCTTGGTTACGTTTGGAATACCCATCACAGTATATTCCCTAAAATATATTCGGAGAAACCTTAACGTTTCACTCCTTCGCGTTACCCAATGCATTGGAGAGCTATAACGGGCTCACCCGCCCTTAGTTTATCACGGAACCACCCGTTCTTCATAACAATGCCCAAGGACCATAACATAGTCATATCACATAAAAAATGCATAAAGGAAACATAGAATTTCCACATTTCAATCACAATATAACATTTTAGTATATTGAAATAACGAATCCATTCAAAAAGAAACCATTTCCAAAACCATTTAATACATTTAATAAAGAGATTTTTGAATAAAAGTGTCCCATACCACCATGAAGCTTAAAATTTTAAACCATTAATATCCATATAAATAAATCCTTAAAACCATTTTGAAAACATGGATATTAATAAGAACAAATAATTAAAATATTTAAAACGATATTTTGGTTATAGGGGTTTTACCAAAATTAGAGACACTTGAATACAATAATTGAGGAATAACATTTAGTAAGAACTTTATAATATCATGAGAATAAATGGATTCATGATATAATACTCCATAGGACAGTATATACACCATATAAGAGTGAATTGGTGCATAACCACAATGAACCCTCAATAGAAAAATCAAATGTGATGAAATCCCTTATAAAGAAGGTATCATTAAATTAAGGACAAATCAATCTCAAAAATATGTGTGACAAATATAAATACACCCAATATAAGTGGATATTAAGTGTAGAACAATAAAATGTCATTCACACATATTCAATAGATGACATATTCAATGACTACATGTTGAACCCAAAGAAATCGAAATTGGGTTAAAAAGTTCCCTTGACAGCCTAACGGCATCACATCAAAATGAGTTGATGAGAGATAAAAAGTGTATCTCATCACTTGGACATAAAATTTACATCAATAAGAATATATGAGAACATATCCCAACATAACAATATGTAAATTAAAAGACCCAACAAAAGAAGTCTTTTAAAAAAAGAGGGTGAAAGGTTCCCTTACAGACTTGGGTATCTTTCAAAACATACACCCCATGAAAGAAGGACAATAGATCATTGATGTAAATACTCATAAACGAAATTATATTACACAAAGAGTAGAATAATGGGCAGTACATACACCACTCAATGGAATTTGTGGAAAATGTAGCATAAATCTCACGGGAATAAAAGTGAGATGAAAAATCCCTTACGAAAATTCGGGAGCCTAACGGCACCACTCAAAACATCCAAAATGGATTGATGAGAGTAAATAGGGTCTCTCATCATATGAACATAATAAGTACAGTAGGATTAATATAAAATAACATCCCAATCATAAGAAATATGAGCTTAAAAGGAATGACATAAAAGAGTGTACTTAAAAAGAAAGAGAGGTGTAGGATCCCTTACCTCGGGTCCGACTTGACTCAATCGTTCTTTAATCTCCTGAATAATAAACTTGAGTTAATTTCTACATCCTTAAGAACATTTTTCAAGTTCATTATTCCTTTTATATCACTTATTACCATGTCTTAAACATTTTGTAATCATTTAAGTTAATAATATTTGTTTTGCCGATATTTGGTTCTTAAGTCGAAAGTGGACTTCTTACAATTACATGTTGTTCGTGTGGCCAAATGTTTATTATATCCAGAATTATATTCATGATGTAGATATCATATATTTCATATATATCCATTACATTCATTAATTTATAATGTTACATAATCATTTAGAGGTAAGAAATGAAATGCACCGTTCATGGAGACGGTAAGCCGTACGTACGCATGAACGCTACTTCCATTTCTATTTCGTATTTTATAGAATTGAATAATAATGATATAAAGTTATATTATAATTCCAATATAATATCATATATAATATCATATTTCCATCCTTTATACATCCCACATATGGTATTTAACGAATCAAATCACTTTGAGGGGGCAGTAGTCCGCACTTCCTTAAATGAAGATATCGCGAATACCCATAATGGAAGCCATAAAGGTAAGACAAAAATGAAAAATACAGAAGCATAAATAAAACATAAACATATTATATATCATATATAAAAATAGTTACATCATAATAGCCACCTATGAAGGTGTTAAATGAGTGTTGAACAATCATCGTTTTGGGAGGCAGAATTTCGCCATCCAAGGAAACCGTATGTTCTTTAACCATTTGATGTAGTTGTGTGAGAGTGTAGCTCAAATAAATCTTATAAAAACATCCTAGTATATTAAAGATACTGGTGTTGTTACAAAAAGAAGTAAATAAAAAGAGTTTAGGGGGTTAGAGAAGCAAAAAAAAACAAATGAACATGAGAGAAAGAATTACCTTTAAAAGTGTAACTCCTTTTGATTTGAGCGTAAAGGCTTACTTTGAAAGGATTATGCCCAAGGGGAATCCTCTAGGATGAGTATAGGGATGTGGAGAGAGTAAATAGGCAGGGGTTGGCCGAGACAAAGGCTTGAAGAGTGTGTGAAATGAGGTAGAGGTGGGGGCCTTTTATAAGAGGAGAGGAGGGGCACTTTTGGAAAGTAAGAAATATTACTTTATTTGAAAATGTGTTTCGCTTTTAAAAGGTCCCACATTGATATAATTCGTGGATAAGGTTATAAAGGTTCGAAATCCACCCATCCAATAAGTTTTGGACATGTGTAGTTCATAGATTTTACATTATCTTTCCATTTTATTTTAATCGTTAAATAATGATCTCATCACTGCATCATTATGATGTCATAAATACATTAATTTATTTAATGTCTAAAAATTATAAAGAAAGATTACTATGATGTAGAAATCTTTTTATCTTTCCAATGACTATTTATAATCAAAATTTGGACTTGTATAACCCCACTTAAAAATTGTTTTCGTAAAACATATTATGTTTGTGTCATTTTCACTTTAACATTAAATAAAAAGTAATTTATGTCATTTCCCAAAAAAAGTGGATCCATGGGGTCCCCAAGTTGACCCATGGCATGTCATGGTCGGCCATGACACAACCAATGAGGTTGGGACATGTGTCTAGGTCATTTCATTTTATTAAAGTATTATTTATACCTTAAACTACCCTAATTACCACTAATCGTGATTAAGAACTTAATAAGTTACTATTCACCAAAAAATTATATTAATCTCATTGAACCACATTATACATACTAATGACAACCATGTATGTCGGATTTTCAAAATTCAATACACATTAGTGGTAAACTTTCATTTAACTGAAAAATCAGTTTGCTTGATTATCACTTAGTGGTTTCACTATTCATCAAAAATTGAAGTTTTTTAGAAAATTACCAAAAATTCACCTTAAGCTATATTTGATATTCCGAATTCAAAAATGAAGTCCGTTTTACAAAATTCAAAACATATTAGTCACATTAATTAATTTAATAATTAATTCCCGCTGTCAGAGAAAATAGCGTGTTTTTATAAAACAATAAGTATCAAAAGATTGACACTAGTTTAAGTCTGATTTCGAAGTGAAATTAATTCCAACGACCACTATTTGATTTAATGGTAAAAATATTTTCTAATTTCACTTTAAAACTAATTCAAAATATAATCTAATAATATAATTAAATTAGATTAATAAGAGGTTTTGAATTAAAATACAACATTTTACACTATTCATTAGAAAATGAACTTTATCGGAAAAATACCAAAAAATTACACAACGTAAAATTTGATGTCCCGATTCTTAATAAGAGTTTTATTTGGTCCAAAAGAATGTTTAAGAGTGAACAAAACTATATTTAATGACAGTTCTCCATTAAAAGGTGATAAGTGAACCTTTAGTGAAAACTAGGGCATATACGCTTAAAATTGAATTCTTTCCATATTTTAAGCCTTTATCTTTTATTATATAAATGTAAAAACATTTAAAAAAACATATATAATCATATTTTAGTTATTTCTATCCATTCCCGCCAATACAACGGCTACATGTTAACTATCATTTGAAATAATATTATTTTATTATTAGAGTGCAACGTAAGATTCCCAAGAAACTCGTTGTTGCGTGTGGGGTACGCCATCGAGCATAGCGTCCCCTTTAAAGTCATATTAATATTTTATTCACAAATATGGATAAATATAAAAATTTCATATTCATTATTTACCTGGGGTGTTACATCCTTCCCCCCTTTTGGGAATTGCGTCCTCGCAATTTTAAAATTGCGCTTGGAAACATCCTTGAAAGTCCCACATCGGAACAAGAGTCGGTAAAATAATCACATTAAAATAAAGAAAGATAAGTACAAAGGTCACCCGAGTTAACCCATGCTAGGATTCCAAGTATGAAAATATGGACATGGAGGAAAAAACAATGGGTCATGTTCTGATGTAGTGATAGAAAACATGTTTAGGAGAAAGTTAACCACGAGAAAATCACAAACTTGTGATGGGTTAAACGGTATTCGATTCCCCAGTAGGAAAAGTTAATAGACAACATTTTTGTTTTAAGTTTCTTTTTATTGAGGAATTTATTCCTAAGGAAACATAATCACTTATCATATTGACTATCAACATTTATTATATTCCTTACACAAACTCATATTTTCTTCAAATGGTGAGTATTTAGGAAGACTTTTTCACATTAAGAGTACTATAATCAACTTTTAGAGAAGCACCTAATCCACAAAAAAGAACTATATACTTCCCATGTCTATATACTTTATCCAAAACCAAAACCAAAAAGGCTAGTACATGATCAGATAATCCAGAAAAGGATAACCCTTTATAAAAAAAATCTATTCTTATTCTCCAAAATTTGTCCAACAAAACCCAAAGTACAACGAGGACAATTGTATAATCAATTTGTCCATAAAATTCATCAAAGTAAACCAAACTAAGATTGAAACCCAAATATTTGAAGGATTTAGTCACATAGTCTTCCATGTTAAATCGTAACATTTATCTCCAAACAACATCAGTTTCTCCTAAAGTCTCGTATTGAAAAGTAATTAACCTAATCACATATCCTTTATGATAGGTTAATCATTTTCAGAAATAACCCAAAATCAACTTACTGTTAATTCATAAAATCATATAACTAAAAAGAATCAGTCAAACTAACCAGGTACTTCACGTAGTCCAGTGGTAGGCGATAAATACCAGTCGCACTTTGGTTGTGGGTTCGATTCCTGTAGCTTTGTCCGATGCGACGGGATGACACACGGTCTGCGTGTTGTCCTTTTTCCAAAACTATATAATTCTTAAAACATTCCACAAAATGAGATAAAATCTTTATATTATAACCTCAAGTTTATCTCATGCCTTTCATTTCCCAGCATATCATATAATAACCCATAATTACCTCAAAAGTAAGGATCATATAAACTCCAATGGTTACCTTAATAATTATTACCTGAATTTCCACATCGAGTTGGCCATCTCGTACATGATGCATTAGAGAACTCACCAAGTTTTAAGTGGTTGATCATGACTCCTTGATAGTTTGTTTAGAACAACTATGAGATTCCTCATTGAATCCCCCATCTCATCCAGTATCTTAATCAGAGAACCACCACAGTTTCCTTGAAACACATTGTCACTTTGGTGCCTGCTAGATCCAGCCATTTACTAAAACCAAAAAGGTCAGTGTGAGTATATCAACAAAACCATCATGTACTAATGAGTAAGATAAACACTAAGATATACTTACTCATTCAATTTATCTAAAACTAGGACTCTTTCTGAAATCCTAACCATTATGGTAATGTCACTTATGCTTAATGAATACCGTAACCTCTAAAGTTATCTAAACCGACCTTTGATACCAACTATAAGGCCCCAGCCTTAAACCTTACTTAATCTTGAGTTATTACAAGATTACACATTGAGGATCTTTTCAGGTTTAGAGTTTTAGAGAATTAGATCATGAAACATGCATTACATTCCACATTTAAACAAAGTGGTTACATAAAAGATTGTATTCATTCTTCCCATCAACAGAAACATATTGAAAATAAAACATGGATTCTTTCTTAACACATCCTTGACTCTATCATCTTATCATGTATCTTTCCCTTGACCTGAAAAACATTTCAAAAACTTGGGATGAGCATAAAAGCTCAGTAAGGGATATAAAAATATGGAAAGGAAACATGAGTTCATATATACATAAGAATGAAATCATAATTTACCCATAAAACATAGGCACTTTAACCTACCTCATCAAATCATGAATAAATCATAGAAAACATAAGACATAAAGGTAACTTGAGGCATTCATAACATTCTTACGTAGGGAGTAACCCTCTTGGTTACGTTTGGAATACCCATCACAGTATATTCCCTAAAATATCTTCGGAGAAACCTTAACGTTTCACTCCTTCGCGTTACCCAATGCATTGGAGAGCTATAACGGGCTCACCCGCCCTTAGTTTATCACGGAACCACCTGTTCTTCATAACAATGCCCAAGGACCATAACATAGTCATATCACATAAAAAATGCATAAAGGAAACATAGAATTTCCACATTTCAATCACAATATAACATTTTAGTATATTGAAATAATGTTCCATTCAAAAAGAAACCATTTCCAAAACCATTTAAAACATTTAATAAAGAGATTTTAGAATCAAAGTGTCTCATACCACCTTGAAGCTTAAAATTTTAAACCATTAATATCCATATAAATAAATCCTTAAAACCATTTTGAAAACATGGATATTAATAAGAACAAATAATTAAAATATTTAAAACGATATTTTGGTTAAAGGGGTTTTACCAAAATTAGAGACACTTGAATACAATAATTGAGGAATAACATTTAGTAAGAACTTTATAATATCATGAGAATAAATGGATTCATGATATAATATTCCAAAGGACAGTATATACACCATATAAGAGTGAATTAGTGCATAACCACAATGAACCCTCAATAGAAATGTCAAATGTGATGAAATCCCTTATAAAGAAGGTATCCTTAAATTAAGGACAAATCAATCTCAAAAATATGTGTGAAAAATATAAATACATCCAATATAAGTGGATATTAAGTGTAGAACAATAAAATTTCATTCACACATATTCAATAGATGACATATTCAATGACTACATGTTGAACCCAAAGAAATCGAAATTGGGTTAAAAAGTTCCCTTGACAGCCTAACGACATCACATCAAAATGAGTTGATGAGAGATAAAACGTGTATCTCATAACTTGGACATAAAATTTACATCAATAAGCATATATGAGAACATATCCCAACATAACAATATGTAAATTAAAAGACCCAACAAAATAAGTCTTTTAAAAAAAGAGGGTGAAAGGTTCCCTTACCGACTTGGGTATCTTTCAAAACATACACCCCATGAAAGAAGGACAATAGATCATTGATGTAAATACTCATAAACGAAAGTATATTACACAAAGAGTAGAATAATGGGCAGTACATACACCACTCAATGTAATTTGTGGAAAATTTAGCATAAATCTCACGGGAATAAAAGTGAGATGAAAAATCCCTTACGAAAATTCGGCAGCCTAACGGCACCACTCAAAACTTCTAAAATGGATTGATGAGAGTAAATAGGGTCTCTCATCAAATGAACATAATAAGTACAGTAGGATTAATATAAAAGAACATCCAAATCATAAGAAATATGAGCTTAAAAGGAATGTCATAAAAGAGTGTACTTAAAAAGAAAGAGAGGTGTAGGATCCCTTACCTCGGGTCTGACATGACTCGATCGTTCTTTAATCTCCTGAATAATAAACTTGAGTTAATTTATACTTCCTTAAGAACATTTTTCAAGTTCATTATTCCTTTTATATCACTTATTACCATGTCGTAAACATTATGTAATCATTTAAGTTAATAATATTTGTTTTGCCGATATTTGGTTCTTAAGTCAAAAGTGGACTTCTTACAAATTCATGTTGTTCATGTGGCCAAATGTTTATTATATCCAGAATTCTACTCATGATGTAGATATCATATATTTCATATATATCCAGTACATTCATTAATTTATAACGTTACATAATCATTTAGAGGTATGAAATGAAATGCACCGTTCATGGAGACGGTAAGCCGTACGTACGCATGAACGCTACTTCAATTTCTATTTCGTATTTTATAGAATGGAATAATAATGATATAAAGGTATATTATAATTCTAGTATAATATCATATATAATATCATATTTCCATCCTTTATACATCCCACATACGGTATTTAACGAATCAAATCACTTTGAGGGGGCGGTAGTCCGCACTTCCTTAAATGAAGATATCGCTTATACCCATAATGGAAGCCATAAAGGTAAGACAAAAATGAAAATTACAGAAGCATAAATAAAACATAAACATATTATATATCATATATAAAAATAGTTACATCATAATGGCCACCTTTGAAGGTGTTAAATGAGTGTTGAACAATCATCGTTTCGGGAGGCAAAATTTCGCCATCCACGGAAACCGTATGTTCTTTAACCATTTGATGTAGTTGTGTGAGAGTGTAGCTCAAATAAATATTATAACAACATACTAGTATATTGAAGATACTGGTTTTGTTACAAAAGAAGTAAATAAAAAGAGTTTAGTGGGTTAGAGAAGCAAAAAAACACAAATGAACATGAGAGAAAGAATTACCTTTAAAAGTGTAACTCCTTTTGATTTGAGCGTAAAGGCTTACTTTGAAAGGATTCTGCCCAAGGGGAATCCTCTAGGATGAGGATAGGGATGTGGAGAGAGTAAATGGGAAGGGTTTGGCCGAGCCAAAGGCTTGAAGAGTGTGTTAAATGAGGTAGAGGTGGTGGCCTTTTATAAGAGGAGAGGAGGGGCACTTTTGGAAAGTAAGAAATATTACTTTATTTGAAAATGTGTTTCGGTTTTAAAAGGTCACACATTGATATAATTCGTGGATAAGGTTATAAAGGTTCTAAATCCACCCATCCAATAAGTTTTGGACATTTGTAGTTCATAGATTTTACATTATCTTTCCATTTTATTTTAATCGTTAAATAATGATGTCATCACTGCATCATTATGATGTCATAAATACTTTAATTTATTTAATGTCTAAAAATTATAAAAAAAATTTCTATGATGTAGGAAATCTTTTTTTATTTCCAATGACTATTTATAATCAAAATTTTGACTTGTATAAACCCACTTAAAAATTGTTTTCGTAAAACATATTATGTTTGTGTCATTTTAACTTTAACATTAAATAAAAAGTAATTTATGTCATTTCCCAACAAAAGTGGATCCATGGGGTCCCCAAGTTGACCCATGGCATGTAATGGTCGGCCATGACACAACCAATGAGGTTGGGACATGTGTCTAGGTCATTTAATTTTATTAAAGTATTATTTATACCTTAAACTACCCTAATTACCACTAATCGTGATTAAGAATTTAATAAGTTACTATTCACCAAAAAATTATTTTAATCTCATTGAACCACATTTTACAAACTAATGACAACCATGTATGTCGGATTTTCAAAATTCAATACACATTAGTGGTAAACTTTCATTTAACTGAAAAATCAGTTTTCTTGATTATCACTTAGTGGTTTCACTATTCATCAAAAATTGAAGTTTTTCAGAAAATTACCAAAAATTAACCCTAAGCTATATTGGATATTCCGAATTAAAAAATGAAGTCCGTTTTACAAAATTCAAAACATATTAGTCACATTAATTAATTTAATAATTAATTCCCACTGTCAGATCAAATATCGTGTTTTTATAAAACAATAAGTATCAAAAGATTGACACTAGTTTAAGTCTGATTTCAAAGTGAAATTAATTCCAACGACCACTATTGGATTTAATGGTAAAAATATTTTCTACATTCACTTTAAAACTAATTCAAAATATAATCTAATCATATAAATAAATTAGATTAAAAAGATGTTTTGAATTAAAATACAACATTTTACACTATTCATTAAAAAATGAACTTTATCGGAAAAATACCAAAAAATTACACAAAGTAAAATTTGATGTCCCGATTCTTAATAAGAGTATTATTTGGTCCAAAAGAATGTTTAAGTGTGAACAAAACTATATTTAATGACAGTTCTCCATTAAAAGGCGATAAGTGAACCTTTAGTGAAAACTAGGGCATATACGCCTAAAATTGAATTCTTTCCGTATTTTAAGCCTTTATATTTTATTGTATAAATGTAAAAACATTTAAAAAAACATATATAATCATATTTTAGTTATTTCTATCCATTCACGCCAATACAATGGCTACATGTTAACTATCATTTGAAATAATATTATTTTATTATTAGAGTGCAACGTAAGATTCCCAAGAAACTCGTTGTTGCGTGTTGGGTACGCCATCGAGCATAGCGTCCACTTTAAAGTCATATTAATATTTTATTCACAAATATGGATAAATATGAAAATTTCATATTCATTATTTACCTGGCGTGTTACAATAATAAAATTTAACAACTTAACGTCTTGTGTGACGTCGAGTGCACGGTTTGTCAGACAATGCTCAAACTGTGCCACCCAGCTCTGACCGCATACAAGGTTAAACTACGTACTTATCACATAGTTTTTCAACTCACATGCATGTTGTGTGTCGACCGGGTTGGGGTGCAACAATTCTACCCACCACAGACACTTTCTTCCCCTAGGAGACACTAGGTCAATAGTTAGCATAACTCGAGTCCATGCCCAGTCAAAACCAGAATAAACTGTGATGCTCGGGGTGACCATTACCAACACAAGTAACACCCAACCAACTCAAGTACAAATATTGTCAGAGGATGAGGTGAAAACACGGAAGGTTTCTCCACACCGAAAAAATTTAATGACATGAAAACCTTGAAACACGAACACACCACCCAAGGGGGGGGGGGAATGCAGGAACTCCCCAAATTGAACTCATCCCTCATTCTCAATGCTAACAGAATAACTCCACCACTAGTATTAGAACTATTCTGGAAAAAACTGGCACACTATGACACTTGGAAGGAGGAATCCCCTATAAAACTCAAACACACTATATGAAACCCTCGGAGAGGCATCCGGCCAAATAAAGAACCTAGGAACAAAACCCATTATTTTTACAGAACCAAACATCCCCCTAATGTATGAAGCTAATACCATACTCAAAATCAAAACATGTTTGTTTATCCCTAGGCCAAACACCCTTCAAGGAATTAAAATGATTTAGATGTTGAACTATGAGTAGATGAGGCTGCTTAGATTTCAGTAAAACGAGTTCATCGTGCAACCACAACAAGGATGAGTTACAATGATGAAAAGAATAGAAAGATAACGATTGGGATATTTCCCTTCAGAAATCTGAAATCATAATCCTAAGAAAGGTTTTACACACCCACGGAAACTTCTGACTGTGCATGAGCTTCACCAAGAGACCTGTGGTTGGGGCTCTAATGGCTGAACCATACCCTGCCTCAAAGTAAGGCATTTTCTTTCTCCGGTCCCCAAATTCTTCTTCTTCTCACTGATTAAAACAACCACAACAACAATATGTTCTTCAAAGGAATGAATGATAATGGTTTAGAATTCCCAAACTGGCCATACTAGTGGCACACAAGTGGATGGTCAGACAAACTAAGGGTCAGCACCGGCAATGATGGTGTCTTGGTGACATGTTCCTCTGGCATGAACTCCTTTTCAGATGGGGAACCTTCACTAGTGCCAATTACCATAAAAACAATCCAATATTCAATGCTGATGAGACATCCATCATTACTAGTCCAGAATTGGACCCTCAAATAATCCTGAGAGTATGAACCCTTACAAACCTGGGAATTCCCAATAGTCTGAAGACCCACTCTAATTTCACAACCACACTACTACATCTAACGGACATTTATTACTTTGATAGATAGGCAACATGAAAAAATAACTAAAAACTGGGCATGAGTCATTATCAACCTTATGAACCTTTTTGGGTGGAATACTCAGAACCACATGAAAAACACAACTGAAATTGACATCTAGCCAAAACTCAATCAAAGAAACAACCGAGCCAAGGGCAACAAACTCATATGAATAATATATAAAAAGAAAATTAAAAACATTTCTTATCCAAAAACCACAATTTAATTTAAATTTTAAAACTCACCTATGGCCCCTTATGGACTATCACATGTGTGTTCACACAGTCCCAGCTACCTCGTTCACAGACAAGTGCTCCCGTGCACTCTCTACACATATTGATTCACATGTGACCCTCCATAATGAATACCATGGTTCGTACACTTCATTCCCTTATCAAATTCAATCACGCTATAAAACAATTCAAATCGAAACACTCCCACTTTAAAATCCCAATTCACCAACATCAAAATATTTTAAAAAGAATCACATTTCCATTTCAAAAAAAATTTCATTTTTAACACACGCTCACATCGACCGAGATCCAAACAAATCACAGTCAACAACAAACCTTCGGAACAAGGAACTAGTGAATATGCCTAACTCGGTGACATGGTGGTGATCTATAACCAAAGAAATGCATATCACTAAAAGGACCTTGAACTGGAAACTTGGACTGCACATGGGTCACCACCCCATGTGAGGCCACAACATGAACCAGTTTTCCATCATTATCATCCTTCATACCATAACAACCAAAGGCAAAAGACTCAAAACCCAGAATACCCCTAGAAAATCAGGTCTCGTCAGGGGTGGTGGTGATCAAGCACCAACCCGTAACCTACATCCTAAGTCCTAACATGTGCTAATATCCTTATACTAGAAATCCCAAATATCAAGGGCCTCCTATGATACCATTTTGTCACGAACGACCCTTGTTCGACCCCGAACCGGTCTCCCAAGCCGGCTCGCGGCCAGTCCCGAGTGGCATTCCCGACCTCCCTAGGATGCCAACTAGTGTCAAGAATCATAAATAAATTGGTGGGAACAATTTGGACTATAAAAGGAAGAAAAATAAAATAATAAATTCTAAACGAATAGAAGTAAAACTAGCAGCGGCAAGAAAACAAGACTGCCCATACCTCCATGTGACCTCATGGCCACCTCCAACAACTATCAGTCTGGCTCGCATGGGTATAAAAAATATGAACCTGAACCAAATAGCTGAACCTGCATTAGAGAAGGTAAGATAGGAATGAGAATTAAAATTCTCAGTAGGAATTCAAAAACTGAACCACAAAATCCATGTATTTTCCAGTTCCAAATATCCCAAAAATACTAGTTTGAACTAAAGTTATAAAAATAAGATTTTCATATTTACATTTCAATTTGAAAAATAACAATCATAATTAAATTGCCCATATAATTCAAAAACAAGGAAAAAACAATAGAGGGTCTCACACAAACTATTCCTAAATAGCTACATTGAAGTTAATTTTAAAACCAACTTTACAAAAAAAACATTTCCAATAAAACACCAAAACCTAGTTCAAGGGTATGATTCCACACATGGAAAGGGCAATGGTACTAATAGTGCTCGTATCAAAGGATAATGGAAAACCTATGAACTCAGAGGAAGACCAAAATGTACTATACATGTGACTCATCCTGAAAGAATTCCCTAACTCAATGATGTCAAAATTCCCTAACACTCGGCATATTTGTACATGGCCTAACCGAGGGGACCAATCCCCATACCAGCAATAACTCAGTATTCCCCTATTATAGGGCCACTAGCCAGTGCATAATCTAAACTACTGGAGCAATTGTTCTCGGTAAACTCCCTTATTATGCTATGTTTATGTGATATGTTCACAAAGAGGTGTGCAACACATTAAAATAACAATCCATATTTATATAATTCATCACACGACACAAACTAGCACCAACCTAACCACCTAAAGGTTAGTCCCATGGCATAACATAAAATTTATCAAAAGGAGGCCCATGTCGAGGACCCCCCTATCACATGATCGTCAGATGAGGAAAAGGGACTAAACAAAGAGGGGATTTCCCAAACACATAGTTTCAAAGATGCCAAACGGGCCTCATACAATTCACACACATTAAAAAATTTGTAAACAACCAGTCTAAAATTCCAAACAGGTCTTTTGGTTTACATCATCAACCATTTACCAAAACATTTAAGAATTTTTTTTAATACAGTAATAGACATCATTTCTTACAAACATGGTCAGAAGGACCAAAACGTGCAAATATCCTTTCACAAAAACATGCATTTCCCAAAACATGCATTTACCAAAACATGCCAAAACAATAAACATTTACGAACCATAATTTGAAACAATGAAAAACACCAAAACATGTTTTGAACCCAATGGTTGAACCTAAAATATCCCATTAAAACCATGTTTTTTCAAAACACATAGTGCAATGAAAACGGTTCACAAGTCAATCCATAAACAAGTCAAATAGTTCGTAAAAAAATTAAATTAAAAAATCAGACGAATTACACAACTAGAAGATAATGCAACAAACTACTTTTAACAAGCCTAAAAGAAAACTAGAAAACACTATACCGTGTTGGCAAATTATTTTTCAAAGATAATAATCTAGTAAAAGTGTTTATTAAATACATTCAGGCATTAAATGGAATTATTTTTAAAAATTAAAATTCAGATTTTCCTACATCAAGGAAGAATTGTTTCATGTCAGACCCTTTTGAACTTAATAGAACGGGCAGCGACCACTTGAAATCGGCCCACACTCGCACGAACATACATATATATACATACATATATCCCTAATCTAATCCACGTATTCTCTGCTCAATGAGGGAATACGTACATGGAGATATATATATATATATACACATACCTTAGGTGTATGCATGTGCGTTCTTGGTCATTGACCACACATTCACTATAACAACAATAGTTACCAAAAAATTAGGCGGCAATGACCAACCACCCCTAACTTAATTATTGAGAAACCATAAACACTATACACAACCGTTTTTAATAAACTGAGCCACCATTTGAAAACAACACTTTTACAAATCCCAAAGGTCTTTAAGACCAAAACACACACCAAAAAATTTCAGTTTTACCAAACAATCCTTTAAGAAAAATGACTATCTAACACACCCCAAAATCCAACCAAGCCAACTTCTTTAACTTCCCTTTTAAATAACACATTATTTTCTCGGAAAACTAGTTTTAAGAAAACATAGCTTCAATGTGTATTTTTCATTTGGAGGCATACCCATGTGACCACCTAGTGCTCCCATGGATGTGCCAATATCCAATGGAACATTTAATTTTTATAAGAATCACCTTAGAAACCATCTTTTATAAAACACTTTAGCATTGAAAACGAACCCAATTCTTTCAGAACCCTTTATAAAAGAAAAATGCATCTTTCAAACCATCCACCATTTCCAAATATTTTATAAAATAACTTATTGGTTCATCACTTTTGTCAAACAAACACACTAATCCAATTTTACATTTCTAAAACATAGTCACCATCAATTATAACCAATCATATAAGAAAGAACCCAATTTACTTTAGAAAAAACCTATGCATTTTATATAAACTTACATCGGAAGCATTTTTTAGAAATTTATAAATACAATATAACCATGTCAAATGCTTTCCATGAATACAATAGAGATGAAACTACTATATAAGATTTAATTAAAAACATTCAAGTTCTCATGGTTTGAATAAAAAGGGGAAATGTTTGGAAACACCAACCAGTTGAATGTGAAGGCGAAAAAACCTTCAACGATATAAAACCGAGTTCCCAAGACTAAATAACATACCCTATAATCCAGATAAAGAAGAAAATACACAAACCCTGGAATTAGGGAATCGTTAAAACCTATTTGAATATCAAATAAAATATAATGGTAAAAGGAAACTCACCCGGAAAATGACGTTCGTCATAGATTAAGTGGCGCTAGAGGTTAGGGTTGCCAGTGGGATGTGTTTCTGCGCAGTACGCCGTACAGGAGGATAATGGAGGTGCAGCTGAGAAAGAGCGCTTGGGAGAGAGAGGTATGGCTGGGGGGAGAGGGTGTTCCTTGGGGAGATCCGCTGCTCACCAAGGAGCAGCCGGAGCACGGAGGTTTGGCCAAAGGGGGGGGGGGGGTTGGGTGAAGGCGAGTAGCTGAGTATGAGACCGACGTGGGGTATATAGCGAGCAGGGGAGGAGCGGTGCTGGGGGGTGGTGAAGATGTTAGGGGGAGAACAGGTTTGACCAGTTAGTGTAGGGACGCGGGGCGGTGCCGGGACAGGGACCGGCGACGGTAAAAAATGTGGCGGTAGGCAAGAAAGGCATGGAGTAGCGGATGGGCACTAGGGCCACAACGCAAAGGGAGAAACGGGGGGAGGGGGAGCACGGGAAATGGTTAGGGCTTTATATATATATATATTTAATTATTTATTATCATTATAATTATAATAATAATTATTATAATAATTATAATCAAATAAAAAAATAATATTAATAATAATAATTATAATTAAATAATAATAATAATAATAATAATAATAATAAAATTTAACAACTTCATGTCTTTGCATGACATCAAGTGCATGGTTTTGCAGACCGTACTCTAACTGTACCACACAGCTCTGACCACTGACAATGTTAAACTGCGTAGTTAACATGTGGTTTTATAACTCACACACAAGTCACGCATTGACCAGGTTGGGGCGAGACAATTAATGTAACACCCCTGGAAATGTGAGACTTAAAAAAGATAAATGTTACTACCCATGTCAACATGGTTCACCTTTCTTTTCTAGAGCCTACTTGATTTGAACTCCACAGTTATGCATGCTTGTACATGAGTAGTAATTAGGATGGGTGACCATCTGTGATGTTTCCCAGGGTGTGTGTTAGTGAGGAAAAAGCACACCAGAAAGGACATGTGTTGGCCTGTTGGGACAATCATTAGTCTGATAAACGACTCTAGTGTGTAATAATATATGGTGTGTTGTGACGGAAAGCAAATTATTACAGGATACCAATGCGGTCAAATGAAAATGTTCATGGACCGGGGAGGTGGGTCATGACAAATGGTATCAGAGCCAATACCAAGCCGGATGTGCATGGGCACTACCTGGGTTTGAGGCTTGGGGTCTATAATGAGGGCGTTGGGCTTTAAAGGTGTGGATAATGTACCACCCCTAGAAAAGTAAGACCTAAAAGGATAAATTTTACTACCCATGTCAACAAGGTGCACCATTATTTATGGGAGCCTACTTGATTAGAAATCAATAAATAAGCATGCTTTCTCTAGAGTAGTAATCATGATGGGTGACCTTCTGGGATGTTTCCCAGGGTGTGTGTGAGTGAAGACAAAGCACACTGAATAGGGCTTGTGTTGGCCTGCGGGGACAGTCATTTTTCTGTTAAGCGACCATAGTGAGGAATAGCCTATGGTGTGCTTTGAAGGAAACCAAGGTATTACAAGAGACCGATGGGGTCTGATGAAAAGGTTCATGTCCCAGGGAGGCCGGTCATGCAAATATTGACACAATCTCATTTCATTTCACAGTTGATTATATATGTTATTATGTTGTTGAAATCTTATGATCCCTATCTCAATAATATTCCTAAGTTTTATTATTCGCTTATAATTCATGAAATATAAAATTATTGGTAAAATATTTCTACTTATTATTACATAATATAGTAAAGAAAAGTTTTTAAGGAAGCCTTTCATTACCCTATCATTGGTCAAAAATATATATTCCATAAAAATCATGTTTTCTAAAAATCATTTCAAATAATATATTACCATTATACTATAATATTTAAAAGTCCATTATACCCTTATTTATAAATCTCTTCAGAATAATACTTCTTTTTATTTCTAAATAGGTAATTTTTTCTAACCATTTTTTCACAAAAAGACAATATTATTTTTAGAACATACAAAAAGTATGGATTTACCCACTATCATTTTATTGACGCTTCCATTTCACTTTAAAAGGATAATATTTATAAAAACATTTTTGATAGGGAATTTGATTGAATGTTTTTTTTAAATGTTTTCAAAATTATTTTATATGGTTTCAAGAATTATTTATCTAAATTTTTTTCAAGCCCAATTTATAAATTTTCATATTATTTTCAATGAAATGGTTATTAATTAACTTTCATTCACAATTCATAGGGTTTAAATTAAAAACTATTTCAAAATAATTTTAAACATTCTATCTCTATTTTAGAATTATTTTTAATGAATTTGTATTAAGAAAAAATTAAACTCTATTCAAATTTTTTATTGTAAAAAGGTTTTCAAAGTATTTTCAATGATTTCATTATATTTTATAAAATTATTTTAAATTAAATATATTTTTTTAACATTATATTATATGTTTTAAAAGGAAAAGGTTCTAAAAATTATTTCTTCTCTTCTTTATATGGATTAATTGTATTTTCTAAAAACCATAATTTAAAATGGTTTTAGGAATTAAAAGTCCTTTTTAAAGAATAAATGATATTTTCCTTAAGAAATGTTTTTGAAATAAATTTTATATTTACATTCCATATAAGATGAAATATATTGATGTTTCTCATGCCATTATAGGAACTAATCTAAATGTTCCATTAATTCTCATTGTATGAATGGGTTATACTTAATATCATCGTCTTTATAAACCCCATCTCTTATCCATATGTTTTATTTTTATGAAATCAATTTCTCTTTAATGGGATATGATTTTGATGAAATCATTATGAAACCTATATATTTATAGAGTTTATGAAAATATTACCTATTTATAATATTTATTTCATTTCATGGGTTATTATATTATTAGTTATCATATAGTGAAACATGTAGGTGTTATTTCATTATAATAATTGTGGGGCTGATATCTCCCTCAAATGCATTGGTTAAAAGTTTAAATCTCATATGATTGTCTAAGATTCCCTTAAGAATAAACAATGAATACTAAGATGGCCATGTGAGTGAATGATGACTATTAGATTGTTTGAGGTGTGATATAATTCTACTAATATATCTGTGGGAGTGAACCATGACCACCATGATGATATGGGGAGTGAACTAATAATACCAAGAGAGTATTCAAAGTGATTACTTGGCTACTACAAGAATCATATTATATGATTATGTTTGTGACACAAGTCCATTTTTTAATTCATATATTGTGCTTTCAAGACTTCTACAATTAATTATATTATCATCCATGTATTATGAATTACCAATAATTATTTTGAAATATAATTAGCGGGTTATGATGTTCAAATTTTATTCTCAAGATCATTACCCTTTTTCAATGTCATTATTACAAATTTTCATTCTTTACTATTATCAGACATATGATTTCACCCCATCTATTGTTTCCTTTCCCCAGGTTATGAATGATATTTTTAGGTAGAATTAATAAAGGTGGGGAACATTTTGGTATATTTTTGTGATCTTTCGCGATGATAGAAGATTTGGTCTTCGTATATCCAAATACACCAAACTATTACAGTCCTCAAGAATGTATTATTATAATTTACTAAATATTCATCTAAAATTCTATAATATCATTGTATGTTATACTAGTGTAGCTATATTTTGTATCAATGGGAAGGTTTAGTCATCATTATGAAACTATAATACGAAAAATTTAGTGATATCACTAGGTATATTTCTTAGTATATGAATATAGATTTATATGCGGATGAGTAACCATTTTGGAAAATATCATAGAATTTTGGAAAATGAGAGGAACATAGGTTTTATAGGAATATATAACTTTCTGGATACTAAAATTGGATGTGGATCTAGTCTAGAAATACAAGGGGAAACTATTCTGACATGATGTTCTAGTCCTAACTCATGGTAATATGGTACATGACAAAGGGAATTGTTTAACCTAAAAATGACACTCCTGGGGGAAAGGATTTAGGAATTCAGAAATACTTAATGAACCATCATGAGTGATTTAACTATATATTGTCTATTAATAACCAAGGATGATCATTGGGTTTCATAGACTAAGGAATATGTCATTATTGTGATAACATATATGTAATAGTTTTCAAAACAATATGGTATTATAATATGAAAAGTTATTGAAACACAATGATTTTGGTTTTAATCAATTGATAGAACTAGATTGAACTTGAATAACATTGAATGGGATGAATGATTTTATGATGGGTATCCATGTGGGATGATAACATGATTATGATATTTTTTGTTAACTCTTATTCATCATCCAACAATCATTATTTACATAATAATCCTTAAAAAACATTCAGACACACCAATGAAGACAAAGAATGAGTTCAATGGGTGTTTGAGTAATGGAGACCATTGTGGAAATAAAATTTAGTTTTTTTCATCAATGTCGAATCAACCACCTAATAAATTTTATTAGTTGATAAAAAATATTTTTTTATTGTGTAAATGAAGTACATAATGAAAGTGAGTACATGTGAAAAATGATGATTTTAGTTATTCAAATGTATGAGAATATTGGCCTCCCTAAGACCTCATCTATGATTTAGTGTTATAAGTGTGTAACAAATTTTTATAATGAAATTCAATTCCCTAGAAGGAAATATCCTAATGAGAATCATTATAGTTGTATGTGTAATGGTCACATTACTAATGATGATCATAATATAAATAAAATGTAAAAAATAGGTACTATAATGATGTAGCCCTATAAATGGCTTATGGAGGATGTAAGAAATGTTTTTATGTTTTTGGAATCAGAAACTATGAATGTTTTAATATATAAGAATTGTTATATTTATTATTTCTATTTGGATTTATAGGATAACGATGAATGGGTTAGATGGAGTAGAAAAGTGATATAATGGAAGCGTGATGTCCATGGAAAAAACAAGATTTAGGGAAAAATAACCCTTAATATATTCCTATGTTATGATAATGATGTATGGATAATGATATGCAGGATGTGAATAAGTATATTTATTGATAGCGGTTAACTTGTAACTAATTAAGTAATTGTTGACATGTTGTTTATGCTCCCATGGATGAAGTGTACATCATTTTTAGATTTAGTTACTAAAACCCAATATACATTGAATAATTAATAATGCATGATATCAATAGTTATTTATGGTAATTCAGGTTATTACCATGGTTATAGAAAATATATAATGCTGATATTTATAAGTATAGAATGTGACAACCAAAAGTTACATTGTGATATATGGGGGAGTTAATGTTATGATACATTATTGACTATATATTTATTTTTTATCTATATTCATAAGGATAACCATGCTTGAAAAGATAATGTTAAATGTTTGAAGAAATATTTATGCCCAATGTTTGTGTTGAAAACCATGGTTAAGTGTATAATTATTGATTAACCTAATTTCACGGTCGTCTATCATATTTTGGAAATTATATTAGAATGATTTTATAAAAGGACATCATGTATGTCTAGAGACAACCAACCAATTATGAAACAACAATCGGGCATGATCTGAAAACAGAAGGATGACAAGGGTTAGAGGACTACCTTTAGCCTACATGATATCATGGATAATGAATAATTTGTTTTATTAATATATATTTAAGATTAAATATTAGTATTGATTTTATATCAATAGAATGTTAAATTAACTATGTTTCATTGAATTTTTATATATAAATAGTAATGCATTTAGTTATTTTTTCAGCCTTATGATTTTTTAAATGACTTTTTTTTCACATATTGCATGAATGTTAATTTCTGATCATATATTACACAAATTAATTGATGAATTTGAAATTTATAAAAGAAAAACTAAAAAATGATTTTATTATTGAAATATATCAAGTATGTTTTTTTCATTATATTCAAGGAAAATTAATGAATAGATCACTTTTGGGATAGCGATCAAAAGAAAATGAGTTTTGTGAATACCAGAATTTTGTTGAACTGATTGGATTTTAAATAATTATGGATTAATTGTTTTTAGGCCATAATAATTTCTTTGTTAATTCATTTGTTTGTGATTCTTGACCTCAATCACTCCACATAAATATTTACTCTTTTTCTTCATGTCCAATATTCACTCCGAAATTATGTTATCATATGTGGAAAAAAATTAATATGTTACTTTCTGTAACCACAATGGTTCCAGATTTCCCCTTTTAAGGGATGATTTGTATTGTCACAAACTGACACAATGGGGCACAATCCGTGACACCCCAAGCCCGCCTCCAATAGGCCAGGGGGTGTCGACTAGCGCCGAGTAGGATATCACACACATGGGATGCATTATCCTAAGGTACATGTACCTACGCACCCATATACACCTCCATGGAACAGTGCAGAGATATATAAAAACTGGAATGAAAATGATTGCAAAAAACTATCCCAAACCAGTGTACAATGAACGTACAAAAGGTCAAGATAGGGCCCACAAAAAGTAAACAGCAAAGTGTACAACCTGTTCAGAAGGAGGGAAGAAACTACCAAAACACCTGCCGATAATCTCATTGGCCCAGCTCTGGTAACCACTATTTTAAAACCCCGTCACTATGCTCCGCATAGTCCGGGTCCTCCTAGAACACCGTCAAATGCACTGTGGTCTGCACAAGGCACAAACATGAGCGGGCAAAGCCCGTTCATGGGTGAGTCTAAAAATACTCATTAGGCACCCCAAAACACCGAACAAAAGAGAGAAACTGAAAGGCAATAGTCTACTCATCCAATCCAGACGGAACCCAGATGAGAGAGAAACTCGATCTAGTGACCATCCTCAGCTAAACTCGACATGTCAGCTCAGCTCAGGTGTATTCCCATACATACACAATGAACAACCAGATATACACAACTCACGCACCATGCCACATGAGGTACCAACATCCCCACCAGCAACTATTAACAATAAGGAGAACAAACTCCACGGTCACTATCATCCCGGATGACACCCTTCTGATAGATATACTCCATTGATACCCACAAAAACATCTTAGATGCCCACCCAAGAGATCACGCTCGTCAGATATCATCACTGAGAAGACCACGCTGAAACAACAAGAAAAAAAACTCCTCAGATATGGGATCTCTCCTATGGTCCGTAAGGGGATACTAGAACCCACACTGGTATACGAAGATTTCATAGATAGGGGGTCACTCCCAGGAACTCCAGTGTTGGTGGGACGACCGACGTATCCATTCCCTAGTAATATGATAATCTTCCTTTCCACTCGGGATGTTTGGATACTAGTTGCAGGGAAATAATGGTACATGCATCATATAGGACTGGGTTTTTGTGTTTTCATTGTTCTTTTTGATTGATCTCCCCAGATATACTCTTTGATTGTGGTGTGTCTTGAATGTATTTTAGGATGCCTCCACGACGACAGCCAGTGAGGTTTCTGCAGCAGGATTGTGGTGACGATCCTCCTCGTGTAGAGTCTGTGGTTCAGGGCACAAGTTCTGAGGCTGGACCTCCATGTGGTCCACCAGTTGAGCCACCACCTGTCAAGCATCTGGTTATGCCGGTAGTACAGGACGAGGTTGCATGTAGGCTGAGTGCGCTGCATGACTTCTAGAGGCAGCATCCTTTGAGGATTTGGGGTGATCCAGACCCCCAGGCAGCTGATGACTGGTTTGAGGCAGTCACCCGAGTTTTCCTCTTGTTGAGGACACCCCCAGATCAAATGGTGGTACTTGTAGTGAGCCTTCTACATGGTTTGGTCGGGTGATGGTGGAGCCTAGTGATGTTGTACCATGATGAGGAGACGCTCACATGGGAAGAGTTTGAGTGGCTCTTCATGGAAGAGTTCTATCTGGTGATGATGAGGTCAATGTGGATCCAGGAGCATCTATTGTTTCGACAGTAGGTCATGGCTATGTCGAAGTACTCAATGAGGTTTACATACCTGTCTCTCTACTCCCTAAATATGGTCCGAGACCCGTCCATTAGGGCTCGGACCTCCGAGCAAGGCTTACGCAGGGACATCCGAGCGTGTGTGGTTTCCATGTGCCTTCTCACCTATGCTGGAGTGTTGGAGTGAGTGTTGGTGGTGGAGATGTTTATAGAAAAGAAGATCCCCCCACTGATTGTGATGGGCATGCGAGAGCGGAGACGTCAGCATCTCGTAGCCGACGGTAGACATGGGGGCATGGCATGGACGATGTTTCAGGAGGCGACCCGAGGATGGAGGATCTAAGGCTCAGGGATCATATTGCTCGCATGCCAGTTTTAGTCTTCCGTAGGAGAGGAGGTGTTACTCTAGAGATGGACATGGATATCATGCCAGAGATTTTCCGACTAGTCATGCTACTAAGAGGGGGTAGGTCGAGAAAATACCTTAGCAGAGGCAGCGTCTCGAGCAAGGAGATCCGTAGGGTGGTGGACGTGGCGATGGAGCTGGTGTGGCAGCATGAGGTGGTAGGCGGTATCAGTTTCCACCACCCCCACCCCCAGGTGGTCCACACTAGGCTCAGATAGCTGGGGGATGAGGGCGAGGACGGTTGCATTCCCTATAGGTTGTTGACCATGAGGCTCACTATTGGATAGAGGTACATCTTCTATGCTTTCTACATTCAGTAGTAATTTGTTAGACAATGTTTAGAGGTACTCTCTCTTTCCATTTCATGGTCCATGTTTGTTGAGGGCATTGGTAAGGCCTTGTGTGGGTGTTGTTCGGTGGGGTTTGAATGCGTGAGGAAGAGGGATTCTTCCCCCACAGAGACACATTTTTTTGACGCGATTAATACTTTTCAGACAAGTCAGTATCGCCCAAAGTGGATAGTGTTGAGGTGTGGTGGATGAGTCTATATGACTTATGTGTTCGTGAAGGGGTGGTTGTTGGCGTACTCGCTGGCGTGGGAGACCCAATTGAGAGTCGAGTCGCTTTCCTTATGCTTATGGCTTTTCCATCACGAAAAAATCTAAGGGGTGAGGATGTGGAGACTCGGGTTTTGGCCCTCTCAGACATTTTAATATTCCTACGAATAATTCCAGAGATACAAGTGAGACGTCATGCGATTCCGAGTCCCGGTGCACCCGAAATTTATTTGCTAAAAATATTATGTATTATTATACAATGTACATGGTGGTGGTGTTATATCTCCTAAACGGTAGCTCAGAACCGGAATCCGAGAGCACGGTTGCGTCCGTAACATGTCGTTTACCCTTGGTGGGGGGGGGCCTTTGTGGGCATGGGCCTACGGTGAGGAAAGCCACCAAAGGCATTTTTGTTAATAAATGGATTGATTTATTAACAAGGGTCAGCTCAAAAAACACCTGAACAGAGTTTCAGATCTCAATTCGGAGTCCTCCATTGCATTCATAATGTTGCGTTTTCCCTGAGGGCGACCTTTCCGTTGTCTGCACCGGGTATCAGGTGGTGGCGAGTCGGGATCTGGAGATATTTAAAAAATGTATATATCTTGTTTTTCTTCCCCCCCTTGTACGTACAGTGCGTAGCAGAGGAGGAACAACCCCTCCCTCCACCTCCTCCTCCCCTGACCAAATCGTGCGATCAAGGTCGCATCGAGATCATATTTCGATGACAAGCGCTTTAGGATCGTGCAACGGATGCTTTGGAGCGTGGATCATCCGCATTTCACACGCGAGGTAGGAAGTTTTAGTTTTAAAATATGGGATCTCATTTTGGTGTCTTTTTTTCTTAATATTTTTGTAAGGGTTGTGTATTTTGTGTCCAGAGGATTCTGAATCATCTTTCAGATCTGAATTTGGAGCATCGGGGTGCTCTCAGTTGCTCTTGGAATTTTTCTGGTGGAAAACCTTGTTTTCTTTGGACGAGGGCAGCGAAGAAGGAGAATTATGGTGCAGCAGTGGTGGCACGGTGGAATCCAGCGGTGGCGTGGCGGTTTCCGGCGGTGGCGCGGTGTTTTCGGCAACCTGTGCAATGGTTTCCGGCGAGTCAGTTGGTGGTCTAGACAGGTTTTTTCAGGGGTTCTTTAAACCGCTGTAACTCGCAAACCAGAAGTCTGATTTCAGTGCCATTTGTGCCGACGCGAATCTTGCCTCGAGAGGGGTATCTTGAGATTCATTAGGGATGTTTTTGAGTTGGGTTTTTGGTCCTAGGCCATGGAACGTTGAAAATAATAATAATATTTTATTATTTTCAACTTCGGTCTGCCGTAACTTTTACACGAAGAGTATGATTGACGTGCCCTCAGTGGCGTTGAGGCCCTGATTGTGTGGTGGAATTTGTTCGACTGTTTTTGGGTGTTGGGACTGAGTTTCGTGTGTGGGCTCCATGAGGCTGGGTTTTGGGCGATTACGGAGAAACACAAATTTCTCACTAGGGGTCGGATTTTGGTGGATGAAAAGTCGATCATGTGTGTTTTTTCCGAGAGAATAGCAATAGAGCAATCAATTTGATGAGTTTCGGGATCGTTGTATGGGCGCCGCACGAGCTAGCTTCGGTGAATAATGCCTTTTTCACCGTGTGTCCATTTAGGATGAATGAGTTGTCGATTCCATATGTTTTTCCGAGGGGATCGTCGTGGTATGATCTGCTTGATGGGTTTCAGGATCGGTTTGTGGGGCCCACATGGGCTAGCTATGGTGAATAGTGCCTTTTTCACCGGTAGTCCATTTCAGGTGAGTATGAAGCCTATCCTGTGTGTTTTTCTGCATAGATCGTGATGGTGGACTCCGTATCAGCCTGTGTGCTACACAGTGTGGCGTTGTTGTGGGTCTCTTGGGTAAGTGATGTTTGGACCAGAACTGGTTTAGGGTACTCACATGGGTCGTACATACAAGGGTTCGTGCGACATCCAAACCTTCTTATAGGTTTGTGATAATCTCAATGGGATGTTTATTTCGATAGAGTTGTGGAATCCCTCCGGTGGGCCCGGAGAAGGAACCTCTAGCATGGTAACCCTGGATCATGTTCTTTGTATCGCTGTGACCGCTTATCCATGGGAAGTGATCCACTATCTAGATGGGTAACCCCGTAGGGTTTGTGCCATCATCAGCATTATGATCCCCTATGCAGTGGGCCATGCTCAGCATGGTTGTTGAATCGTCGGGCATACGATAACCTACACAGAATGAGGATTATATTAGGGTCGTGGTATCATTGGTTATACGATCCCCTACTCAGCGCGTAGTGTCGGTAGGGTTGTGGTATCATCTGTTCGATCCCCTACAACATGAGATATACCATATATAGTTTTGGTGTCATCGTAATGGTCATGATATGGGTGACGATCCTCTATCTGAGTGGCGTGTTTCTGTTGAGCACCAGATCGGGTAGTGGTATCCCCCAGCGGATCCTGGGAGTGATCCCCTATCCGGGAGATCTAAAAATTCCAGATTGGGTTGTGGTATATCCTAGCGGACCCTATGATTGATATCCTATCTGTGAGATCTTCATATAGTTGTGTTGGTTTTGTTATCGCCTAGAGGACCCTAAGAGGTATCCCCTATCTGAGGAGTCTATTGTTCTTGTTATTTCAGCGTGGTCTTCTCAGTGACAATATCCGATGAGCATGATCTCTTAGGTGGGAGTCTGAGATGTTTTTGAGGGTCCCGGTGGATTATATCACTTGGATGGGTGTCATCTGGGATGACCGTGATAGTGGAGTGCATTCTCCGGGTTGTAAACAGTTGCTGGTTGGGAGGTTGGTACCTCATGTGGCATGGTGCATGAGATGAGTATATCTAGTTGTTCATGGTTTATGTATGGGCATACACCTGAGCTGAGCTAACTGGGTGTGTTTAGCCAAGGATGGTCACAAGATGGAGTTTCTCTCTTGTCTGGGTTCCCTCTGGATGGGATGATAAGACTATTTCCTTTTAGTTTCACAATTGTGTTTTTGGTTTTGGGGTTCCTACTGAGTATTGTTTTACTAACACCTGCACGGTCTTTTCCCACACATGTTTGTGTCTTGTGAACCCCACATGCGTTTTGAAGGAGTCCCAGGAGGACCCAGATCAGGCATATCTTATTGAGTAGGTTTGATCGAAGTGTTTAATGGAGTTTTTCCAAGGAGCTTACCGACAGTTGTTTTGGTAGTGTTTTCCATCATTCTGAACAGGTTGGACACTTTGGAGTTTACATTTGGTGGGCCCTATTTTCCCCTTTTTTACATTCACTGTACTCTGGTTTGTGGTAGTTGTATGCGTGAATTTTATTTCCAATTTTTATATATCACTGCACTGTTGCATGGAGGTGTATGTGGGTTTGTGTGTACATGTACCTTAGGAAAATGCCTCTAATATGTGTGATAACCTACTCGGTGCTGGTCGCCATCCCCTGGCCTATTAGAGGTGGGCTTATAGTGTTGTGGTTTGAGCCTTGTTGGGTCGGGTCGTGACAAGTATCCATTTTTTCAGTTTGGATTTCTATAAATGAATCATTCATGGGTTAATACATTGGTAACATACATGAATTTTTGGGAAAATATTTATTTTAAATGGAGTAAAATGTAACACCATAAGTATTTTTGAACTATTCTATTGGAATTAATTAAATTTGTTCAATATATTTCAATTCACATGACACTAGAAATATTTTATTTTATAATAAAACACAATGTTTGTTTATCTTTATGCACAAAAAATGTTAATTGTCAACTATACTCAACATAAATATTTTCTTTCCCTACCTAGAACAATGAGGTTATTGTGTGTCACAACCAACAATGAAATACCTCAACGGATTACGTAACACGTATGATATAGTTTTTCTAATGAAGAATATATTATTAAAATATTATTATTTAATATGTTAAGATATAAAGTAGAAGTTAAATTAGTGTTTATGAATAGTAGTAACTAATTTTTTAAAATTTATGGGTTACAAAAATATAGGATGAATTCATAGGTTATAAATTATTTATAAATGAATATTAAAATGGATTCAATATAAAGTTAAATGTTAATATTTTTATAGTCACAAATCTATTTTACCATCATAAATTAAATTAATTAAAAATAATGAGGGATATTAATTGAATATATATGTAATATATTCAATAAAATTTTTGTATTCATCGAATAGATATTATAGATATAATATAAGAACAAACCAAATTTTATTTATAAAGGCATATATTTTATTAAAGGTTGTTTGAACCCCTTTTAATGGTGATCCCATTTTAAATCCAAATATAGGGAACATTTATAGATTTATTATGTTAAAATAAACATTATATTTTCACGAATGAAATAATAATTACATTAGTATAATTTTTTGTTGTTATTTTGGATGGTTTTATTTATTAATGAAGAGTTAAAAACACTAGATTTTAATTCAAAATTTCATCTTCATATAATTTAATTATAATTATGTATTAAATTGTAAATTTATTTCAAATATCAACTAGATAATATGTTTATCAATTAATCTAATTTTCGTCATTGGAACCAATATCACATTGAAATTTAATATAAAAAATAGGAATATTTTGACCGTTTTTACATTAAAACCTAGCAGTGTCATCATGTTAGCGATGATATTTTTTTATTACAAACATCCACTACCTTGATTAAAATTTGGGAATATTGACTCCATATTTTGATTAATAACATATTATAATTTATGATAATGTCAACATTTTTTACCAATATTATTATTGAATGTCATAAAAAATATTTATACCAGTTAAAGTAAAATTAGACTTAACTATAGACCAAAACATAAAATTGATTCATAAAAATACCATGAAACATTTATATAAAAAATTACCCAGACATTTATAATCCATGATCCTTCCATTATTGTTTCATGTTTGGTTTTCATTAATATTTGAGTTTAAAAGGTTCATACACATGACATGGATACATAAATTGGAATTGTTTACTTTCGTTTCCTAAAAAAAGGCCACCACCTCTCAACATTATTCATGCCTATCATAAACCAATGGTTTAACAATGATATACACAGTAGAATTCCCTAAATCCCTCCCTTCCTCAAATATTCCACTCCTTGAGAAGAAATATATTCAGGGAATCCTTTTTGCACAAACCAAAAGTATTTACTCATTTAAGAGGAATCATCTTCCCTCGAACTCCTTTTTTTATATTATTTCAAAACACCATCCAGATTATTTATTTCATTCATGTAATTAAATGAATATAGTATTTGTGCGTAAACATCACTTACCTTCTCCAATAACAGTGTATTTTGTTACATACTACTATACCCTATGGATTTGGTAACACAAAATAATAAATATAAATTATAATTAAAAAATTGTCTTAATTATGTATATTATATTAAAAATATAATGACCAATGTTATTGAAAATTAACACACATGCGAAAAACAAAGTAGATATTACCCAAAATGAAACCTGCAGATATAATTTTTTAAAAGAAGGTAATATAAATCCATAATCAAACACTATATGGTATTATAAGTAGGAATATTGTTAATTAATAGATGTACAAAGAAAATTATATTTCTTATACATGTGTTTTGAATGAGTAATATGTGAGTCAAGAGACAAGGTAAGGGGATTTTATATCACGTTTTATTTATAGGAGATAAAAGATTTATTCACCACCCACTACATTCGTGTGGTGTGTATAATGAAAAGGGATGTATTAGATGATTAAAATACATAAAATTATGGTCATTAATGTAACCATTTTATGATCTTTATTTCATGGGTTTTATATTTCTAATGCTACTAGATCCGTAAAATTGTTTTGTTTCAATTTTCCTTCTTTGATACTCATGTTTTGTTATGCCCCAAATTCAGTTTAGGGTGTATATACATCCATTTTAGATGAAATTTTAAAAACTTTTTAATTTTCATTATATTATATGATTCATGTCATATAATTTTCTAACATGGAGAGCATGATCGCAATTTAACATGTGAGAAGTCTTTGTTGGACCAATCACATCACTTTTCGAGGTTCTTTATGTTTATTCTATGATGAAATCTTCTGATCTATATCTAAAAAACATTCACAAAATTTATTATCCTATGTTTAAAAAGGATGTATTCATGTAGTGATACAATTTTTATACTTAATGAATCATGATATATTTAGTAATGTGTTTTTAATAAATTCTGTATTTATTATCTTATCAGTCAGAAATCTATGTTCATTCAAAAATATGTTTTCTAAAAAGGGTTTCAAAGAATATTATTAAATTATCCGATAATAATTAAATGAAATTTTTTATTATATTATTTTTTACCAATCACATTAGTGGAATTATCTTTCTACTTTCCAAATAAGTAATTTATCAATCCCTTTTACAATGTAAAAGGAATGTTATTTTTACATTGTACACCATTTAAGGATTTACCTACTATCATTTCCTTCAGGATTCATTTTCATTTTTAAAGGATAAATTTTATTAAAATGTTTATAAATTCGATTATCAAGGAATTTTTTTCGATTTTTCTTCATCCTAATTTTATATGTTTTCATGGAAATATTTTTTCAAAATGTTTTCATGACTTTATTATATGTATGGAATGTATTTGAAAAGATATGGGTTTTAACACATTTTCAAGATCCTTTCATTTTCTTTCTAATACATATGATTCTAAAAATTATCTATATTTAATTATATATATTCAAATTATTTTCAAGGAAATAAGTTTGAAAAATATTTCAATCTCAATTTATATGTTTTCAATTAATAAGGTTTTCATATACTTTCTATGATTTTGTTAAAAACATTCAACGATTTTTCAAAGAAAACATTTTTTGAAAATGGTCTAATGATTCCATTCATATTATTTATATGAATGGGTTATTCTTAATTTTATGGTCATTATGAATCCAATTTTTCATTCATGGATTATATGTTTTTTATATCAGTTTCACTTTAATAGTTTATTCTTCTAATGAAATGAATATGTGTCTAATAATTTTTGATATGTTATAATACAATTACATGTTTATAATAAACGTTTCATTTAATGTGTTATGATATGATTATTTTTGATCAAATGGATCATGTATGTATGATTTCATTATGAGAAGTCTGGGAACTACATCCCCCTTCATTGCATTGGGTAATGATTTATATCTCACGAGATTAACTAAGATAGTATTTGGAATGAACCTTGAATAATAAGATGGAAATGATAGAGATGCTTGACTACCAAGATGTTGAGGGGAGTGAACTAATTAAAATAAATGTCAATTAGATTGAACCTTGACTACTATGATGGTATGAGGAGTGAACCCAAACTACCAATTTGGTCTTGGAATAAATTCCTTTTCTACTATGGAAATAATCTTATTTTCTTTTGTGTCTTACATAATTCCATGTTTTATTACTATGTTTTACTATCATGACTTATTCTATTAATTATATTATAATACATGATATATTAAATTCCAATATTTATATGATATCTAATATAAAGCGTATGATCTTCAAATGTAATGCTCATTCTAAAAACCCTTTATTCATGTTATGCCTACAAATTATATTTATTTACCGATACTGAGCATTTGAGATCCCCCATTATTATGATTCCATTTCCAATTTTATGAAGATATGTTTTAGGTAGAATTAATAAAGGTAGAGATCATTATTGTCGATATTGATGATCATTCAACAAGAGACATGATTTTTTTCCATGTTTCCAAAGACACAAAACTATTTCTTTCCTCGGGAGTGTATTATTATATGGTACTATATACTATACTAATATCGTGTAATGTCCATTTATATTAATAATGTGTTGCTATATGATTTATATATCCATAATATATAATAATACATTTGATTAAAAAATTTGGGGGATTTTATTTATTATATTCCAAATTTGTGTACTTGGTGCATCATCATGATAATATAGATATCACAATGTCTAAGATTGTGACATCGAATATTTATCATTTCCCTCATTGATAATTTATTTTTTATTATCCATCAAATTATTTCTTTGATATTTAAAAAATAGTCATTTTATTCTCATGTAATTTGATAAATAGAACATATTTCTAGTTATTTACCGTTCTAAATGTATTATGCCTCATCTACTCATTATATATTCTATTTTACGTGACATTATTTTTAATTTTATCTCACCATTACTATGTTTCCTTTCTACATGATATGGGAATGTGTTCTTTAAATTAGTTCATGGATTTTTAATGTTTTCCATTATTATGATTTATATTATATTCCCAATATGATTTTGTACCATGTATTTCTATATATTTATGAAAATACTAAATTAATTAGTCCTTAGGATTTATCTACCCTATATATAATACAATATAAAAATGTAGTGCCTATATATGGGATACTTGAGTTGGGGATGTTATAGGAATATATTCTCATTTAGTATCAAACACTATAAATATTCCTATCCATTATTTATATATATAAATATCATGGAAAATTTATATTTTCACTAATAGTACACAAGATTCCAAAAGAATTTTATTAATGTAAACAAATCATTTATATTCATTTTAGAATATTTATTCCATGCACATATTTTAATAAAAACAATTCAATGTTGTAATTTAGGATTCTACATTGATTGTTTAAATATGTATTTTATGATGATTGATTCGATATAATATTAATTAAAATGAACATTCTTATATTTTCTAAACAGGGCTCTTGTTATACAATATTTGGATGGAATCTTTTTACTTTGATGAATAATTCACAGTGTTTTATTGCATACTTCTTCAATACACTTTTATTTGATGATTTATTTACAATTTTCATGGGTTCTTCTCAAGGAAAATATTCCCCATAATTGATTTTAAATATCATATTTAAAAAAATAAAATTTTAGTTTCATATGGAATTATTCATGTTCATTTTTAAAATTATATTCATTTACGTCAACATCTCTTGATGAATATTAATATTTACTGAGGTTATAATGTAATGATTCTATCAAACATGTTTCTATGGATTTATTATGGTCATTTTAACAAGTTAAATTGTCGTCATTTTTTATTCTAGTTCATCTAGTACATATTTTTTCTTATTAATAAGACATGTTGGTATTGATTTAGTGTTTATTCACATTATGAAAGAATTGGACATATTATGTGATGGATTAATTGTTGAATTTCATAGCCCCATGATGCGATTATATGCATGATGATATAAAAATGATTGGTGTTTATCATATACCATAGAAGAAACAATCATAATGAAAAAATGATAAATAATATATCATTTTCCGATTTTCATTCAATCGTTGAATATAATTAATGACCTGTTTCTCCTATAATTTCTTCATATGTGGAAATTACTTGAATGGGTATCTGAGATCACTCTTTAATATTTATTCAATTCCCATGGATTATAGTTATAGTACTATAAACTATATTTAAGTATATTCTTGAGGGAATAATAATTCACAAAAATAAAACACTATTTTTTAATTTTTTATTCAAAATGGAATAGGTGTTTTACAAATCTATAATATTTTCATAGAATAAGAAAAATTTTACCCCTTAGGATATCATTACATGTTTCTATTTAAAATGTATTATATTACAAATGGATATTTGATACTAGGGTCCCCATTATTATATCATCATCTGATATGGGAATGCTATAATCCTTTATATGATTTATATCATACTGAACTAGGTCAAATATATATTACACTTGAGTATGATTTATTAGGGGATGTGTTAATAGTGTGGCCTCTTCAACAGGAGGCCAAGGGATAGTTATATGATGATTCTATAATTGAAAAAATATTCAAGAATCCAACTAAGGAAATAACTGATTGATAGTGATGTTAAATTCATTCTTTTTTCGACCACTATAAGGTAATGTAGGAATTTATTGTCATTTTTTGGGGATAGAAAATAGTTATTTTTTTGTGGTGATTGGTTTTAATGTTGACATTATTGATTTCTACTATTGGGAAGGAATCACGGGCTTCAGTTTATAGAGTGATGTTCATGAATACTAAGATCAAAATATTACCATTTCAGTGGTACTCTCTAACCATTGCATTAGAACCATAATTATTAGAGTAAATTACAGGGTATGTATTACGTATAATTGTTGGGGTCTTTAAATTTTTTGTAGCTGAATCATTAGACTTCCTATTGATGGAAATTCCATCATATTGAATTCATGAGAGATACAAATATGTTACCTTAATTATGAAAACACTACAAACAATGACACTGAATATTGTATCATAATACTAAACATCATGTTTTCCAAATATTTTCACAGTTAATGAATTAATATTGGGTCATCTATTTTTTATTTTCATGAATCATGAAATACAAAATGTACCAAAGTTATGGGAACACTGTGAATTTTCTTTAATAAAGGATTCGCAACGCATTCCCCGTATTTTAGACTAAAAAATTATATATTATAAACAAATGACATGAATGTGATTATGATTTCATATTATTCATATATAGGAACTAATATAATATTAGATTATTTCCAAGTAGGTTTGATCATATTATTAGAAACAGAAAATGGATTCTACAGTCATTATAGTGATCAGTTACATTGGGCCTTTTTCAAATGGATAGTTGTCACAAGGATTGTTTCCCAATAACACTCTAGTATGTACTTTATTATAGACGATGGGAGTTCAGGTTCATTACATTGTATACGGATAATTGTTAGATACAGTGGGACACTTTTATCGATTTATTCCATGTATTTTAATCAACCCCAAACTTCCATGATGAGACAGGTAGAAATTTTCTTTTGGTGGAATTGAACTACATATAAATGTGATGAACTATATGTATTTAATTTTTTCCATGATTAATGTAATTATTATAAATACATTGTTGGGCTTCTATGGTTTGAATCCACATAGTAGGATGGCCTTGGTTTTGTTTACTATGCATGAAAGTAATGTATGTTATGTAGTTGGAATCACTCAAATGATAATTTATACATAAATATACCTATGACACGAATCATAACCCCTATAGTTCCGTACCACTAAATAGGACACATCATACATTTTATGGTCATGGGAAAATGACATACCAACTAGTTATAAAATCATGCATGAATGAAACATTAAAAAATAATCATTTTAATGGATAGTGTGGTACTTATACCTGACATTCCCAAAACAGTTTACCTCCATGAAAATATTTCTCAATGAATAAGGTTAGACACATTTGTAAAATGTCCTTACATAGATATTGATTTTCAAGAATATGGCCCAAAGAGGTTAATATGGCTGGTCTGAGAGGGAATATAAAAATTAATGTGTATGTGTGACTTCATTAATGATTTCAATGGGAGTATAATCCTATAAACTGTTTTCCTTAGTGTTGTGCTCTTATAAAAAGTGTATTTTAAGTTCATGGTAATATATTTGGAAGATGTATTCTCATAAATGATCCAATATGGGATATGATTCGATAATAATTAGAATTTTGGTGTAGTGGTGTTGGTCTTGACCACAATGTCTAATTCTATGTATCTGATTAGAATTAGAATCAAAGATCATCTAGTTCAATCATTATAGATTAACGACATATGGTATAACCATACCATATAGATTAATTTAATCTAGTATAGATATAGTCATCCATTTTTATTTCATGTGACTGTGTAATGGAATCATAGTCTAACTGTGTGTTATGGGGTCATATTTAACCTGAAATTATGTTTATAAATGGATTGAGTATGGATTTTCTTATAATATTTCTATAAGGGGAATTGTTAGGGAATGCAATCAGTAATAGGACACTTTGGGAAAGAAATAATCCATGTTTTTTACATTATATACTTCATTAACTATTCGCATGATATTAATTTGTTTAGTTATATTGAAGATATATACCAATTCTAAGAAAATTTGTAGAAGAGTGAAAATTTAATTCTGGATAGGGATTATGCCTTAGAAGGAGGACTGAGGTGATGATTTTTGGGTCATTGAATGCATTATCAAAATGTACCATTGGATAAGGTTTGAGGAATATTCTTCCAATATTCAATCATGATATTGGGACAAAGGATAAAATGTAGTCATGGGGTAACATATCCCCCAACAACATATTATTGGGTCTCTCATTAAGATGGTTGTGTCTACCTATATAAAATGTTGCACATGGAAGAAATTCAACATCAATCGTGGGGATAATGCTCAAATTTCATCCATATAAGGACATACAATGTTAATGAAATCATGATTATAATTAGAATGAGGGGTTTACATTCTCTTGTAAAAAATACATGATTAATTTTATCAAGGGAAACCCTGATCAAATTGTTATACAATGGTGTGCATTCCCCCAATCATTTTTATAGAGGGGACTTAGAGGATTCCTCATGTAATATTTATTATTTTTCATCAATTTTGAAAGGAATCTATATTGTTCATCCAAACTAATGTGGCAATGAAGAAAAAATATGGAGGAAGATATAGTTCACAATAATTGGCAAACATCTAAAAAATTGGATTTAATATACTAGGGGGGACAAAAAATATGTGTTCGGCTTATACAATAGAGAGAATACCTCTCTTCCATGAGGCCATACTTACACTATCATTATTGTTCCATCTTCCAGGTTGTGGGAATCAATAACGCATTTTTTATTTTGATGTAGTGATGTAATGTTATCACTTAAACACAGCCTCATGTGGTCAGTTTTGAATTCCATGCCTCATTGTGTATCTATAGTCGTATCAATAACTGGTAATATAATTGATAAACATGTGTTTTGATGGGTGGAAGTATTCAAAATATGTTTAATTTATATCCTTTTCATCTACCATGATAAATTGTGCCTTTGTGTTTTTATATTTATTGTGGAAGTTGGGTATTTATTTTCACCTATGATACATAGGATTCATGAAACTAGTTCATAATATGATACATGGAAAATGTGTTTTGTTTAATGTATGCATAAAAACCCCACAGGATGACCTCAAGGAGAGTTATATAATAATTCTATGTCACCACATGGTGGGGCACCCTATGGTCCATCAAAAATACATGGCATTTTTGAATGAGACTGAATCACTGGATGGTTAGATCACATAGTGGTCATGAGACTCTTTGGAGAATCACTGAGTAATTATTCATCATCAAATGGTTGAACCACTCCATGGTAAAGGGAACACAAGTTCGTGAGTAATCAACATAATGATTTCATTATGATCTCATAGTGATCATAGATTCATTTTTCCATTCTTTATAATACTCACATCTAGATCATTGAAACACTATATTTTATTGAATTTTTCCCAATTCAATATATATTTTGATTTTTTCGACATGATAAATAATAATATATTATATTTTCCAAAAAAAATAATGAAACGTAATTTTAAACAATTTTAGTAAACAATAATAATAAAATTGCTCCCCTTTATTAGTGATAATAATACATTAGCATATCCATCATCAAAATAACACTTAATAATTTTTATTTCTAAAATATACATAGAAATTATTTTTTTAGAGCTCTCATAGTTCTATGAACAATATCTACTACCATCAAAAAAGATTTATTTGTTTCACAACAATAAGAAAACAATAGAATAAAAAATGGATATATATTTGATAATAATAAATATAGTTCACTATATTATAGTATTTTTTGAAATTTTCATAACATTTATATATAAAACAAAATAAACACAATTTATAACCCATGATAATGAACAGAATACAATGAATAGATTTTTTAGTGAATCAATAACCATCCTTTAAATATTGTCCAACTAAATATATGTTCATGAAAATGAAACAAAAATCATATATATGTAATAATACATAATACTGATTTATTCATAATAGATAAAAATTATGATAAAAATATAATTTAATTGAATTCTAATATATTCATATAATATAATACTTTAATAATCGATATGTTTTGAAGAAATTAAATAAATTAGTGGTATTTATTTTTTAATGATTTTCAAATCCAAATTAATTTTCAATATAAAAATAATATGATTGTTGGTTTTTAATAAATTTCACATTTAATATTATAAAATGTACTTCAATTAATTATGAAAATAACACGCATAACAATGAGACAAATTTAATTATGATTAGTAGAAAAAGGAATCTAGGATAAATATTTTATATTTCTTTGATATTCCATGTTTATCAATTCATTTAATATCATATGAGAATATTTTTTAACTAAAATATAAATTTTAAATTAACAATATTAAAATTAAGTCATTCTAACAATATCAGTATTTTAAATGATCTTACAATACACATAGTATTTTTCTAAAGATTTAGTTTAAAATTTTATCAATTTTTTTTATAATGAAACACAAATATTAAACTAAGATTTAATGATAATATATTGGACAATCAATTTAATGAATATGAAATCAAAACATAATGATATTATTTAAATATCATTAATTTATATTACAAATTCATTGAGGGTATTTTACTTTTTTTCTTCAATAGTAAAAAACTTATTTCTTGTTTAAAATCACATGACATATACATTTTTCTAAAACATAACTTCTAAACATTACAAAAGCATTTTCCTCCATTATTAACAATCCACTTATAGAATGATAAAAAATTGGTTTTTATATGTGAAATATAATTAATCTATTATTTTTCTAGATCTTTATGGAAATTTGATATATTTTTTCAAATTTTATTTGTTTGGGTCTTTTATTATTAGATTTGATAACAATTTAAAATTTAAAATAACATTCTATCTAATTCAAGAAAAACTATACATGAGATGAAAAGTGGTTCATTCTTATTGATTAAAAATTGAAGAACAATTATTTTTCTACAGTTCCATGATAAAATGTTCTCATTTTTATCAATTTTGGGCATGCAAATTGTATTTTTATCTTATAATAAACTTAAAATAGAAAATAATAAATTTATAGCCATTCCAACAACACTAAACATAAAAATAATCAATGGTTAATTACAATTATTTACAAATGAATTCAATAACATATTCCTTTTTTTCAAAATCAAATAATATTTTTTTCATTATTTTTGTAATTTGATGAATTTTATAAACAATGATTACACTAAAAATAAAAATATACAGTTTCGGTTATTCAAAAAACGCATTATATCAAAATGTTTAATGGTTTATTACAAAAAATGGAAAACTAAATTGAAGATCATTTTAATATAGATTATTTTAAATGATATAGAAACATTTTTTTTAATTTGTGAGATATATTTATACCCTGTATAAAAATTTTCATGTATAAATTAACAGTCAACCATTTCAACCAAACTACACATTACAAACGATTTTGGATAATTAATATTGATACAAAATAAATCATTGATCATTTTATCTATGTTATTTATTAATATAACATTATTAATTAAATTTTTTATGTTTTGATGAAAATTTATTACCTAAATTTCACATATAAATTTTGTTGATAAAATTTTTTCTATTTTGAAAACACAAAAAATAAAAATGATTGTTGGTTCATTCACACACCTCCAAATTAGATATTAAAATTAGATAAATATTTGAATTAATTATTCCAAATCATAAAAAATATACACATTGTTCCCTAATATAACATTCTCATCCATACGTAAACATATATATATCCTCATTAGAAAATTTTTTGACACCAATATTAACATAATATTAAATAGATATAAATAAAAAACTATATTTTATATATAATTTTAAAAATATCTAAATAGAAACAAATAATAGAAACATTTTTTTGGAAGTTGATTTTTCAATTTTTTATACAATTCTTAATAAATGTATAAATGTATTATCCATTTTGAAATATTTTTATTCATTTCATAAACTATAAAAAATTAATGTTATTTGAAATTTTCTATTCTATATAATTTAATTTTATATTATTCTTAGTTTTATACTTTATAATATTTCCACACATGCCAATCCATTTATTTCATTATGTTTTTATCAAATATATTATTATTTTTAGTGGTTGATAGATTAGAATCAAACTAAAAAAATTGAAATTAAGGAATTTGATAAATCATAGTATTGAGAAATAGTATATTTATTTTAATAAATATAATTTACTAGTAATTATGATGAAATATATTCTAGTGGATTATTTACATTATACACAAGAGTTGTATAAAAAATATATATAATAAATTTAAATTTACTTATCAAAATTATAATTTTGTGATCCTTGGAATGAATTTCATCTAATTATATACTATAAATGTTAATATAATGACAAAAAATAGATGATCGATTTGTTTCATGGCTGTTAAATTTATTTATAAATTATTGTTGTAAAGATAGTGAAAAAATATTTAAATATGAATAATATATCAACAATTACAGACAAGAATTATTATAATGTACCACATATATACATTAATGAAAGAAGATCCTATCTAATTATGTTGATGAAATTTATTTATTCCATAATTAAATATATATTTTGTATTTTTAATGATATATATAACTTTTCTAAATAAAATTTTACTAATATTATTATCATTCACAATTTATTATTTTAGGAATATTTTACCCCATTACCTGTATTAGGTAAATTTGTGTAGAAAAATTTGGTTCTTTGATCAACACATTTAGGTAACAACTGATCCATTCAATTTACGTGATCCTATTTTTCATTCCCCTACTTCTATAACAAAAATTTTCTCTGATAATTGTTATTCCTCATGAAATGTGTAAAATAAAATATAATATGTTAATTTTAAACACCTTCATTTTTCTCATTATTAACACTGAATGATCAGATAACGTACGTTTCAAAATCATAAATAAATATCAAAATCATCATTGGAAATTGGAATTGAATATCCAAATCACAATCATCATAAATCATAACTAAAAAATTAACTACATAAGATGGTTTTTATAGAGTGTCACCTTTAATATTTTATATTATACATTATTCATTGACATGATGTGTGAGTGTCAATAAATAAGAGTGAAAATGAATTTAACCCTATAATATTTAAAAAATGGTAAATGTTGAATTCCTTGTTATTAAATTATTCTTAAAAAATAATTGGTAAAAAATTATTACATTAATTATCTTTGATGTTTTTGGTTAATAACAACAAACCTAAAACATGGGATGTGCGGATTTTGTTATGATTTGGTGAATATATTATTATTTTTTACATTATAGTCTCCGTTAATTTAATAATAAATTATTTTTTTCATTTATATATTATATTTTTTAAAATTAATATTCAATTTCAAATAATTATTATTTATATCATTGAATCTCTTCTCAATATATATATTCAGTCATCTATTCATATATTATTTTCTCGATGAGTTTTTACAACCCTCCACTAAAACACATCCAAACATTGAAATATATTTATTACCACCATAAATAGTCATTATTCACCAATGATTGTTGATTCAACTTGTAGATAATCGGTATTAAAGATCTTTTAGTAGTTTTTATAATTTTAAAATTAATATATACATAATATTTTTTATTTTTTATAACATTCTATTATTTTTGTCTGTTATTGTATACATGTAATCAAAATATATCCAAATTATCATTCCATAGTTCATATCATGGGATTAAATAAGTTGAATTCTCTCATTGATTAATACTTATCTCAGAGAATACAAAACTATCATATTTTTATGTCACGTGATTATTTTAATGTATAAATAAAGTATGTGCTAACTATTTATAAATTATGAAATACCTCATCATTAATTTATTTTACAGGTATACTTTTAATATTTCACATTTATTATTCATTAAAATACATTTCTATTTAAATAAATAACATTTATCAAATTGAATAATTTATATATATGTTTTCATATAAGATTAAATAGGTTACAACATTCTTATCTACCATCACATCACACTAAAAAGTGATTGAATCATGAGTGTCATGATTTATGATGAATTTTTATATCATTGTTGGGTGATAATTATTGTTTCCATAATAAAAAAATAAAAAAATATGTATAAATAGTTATTATAAAATCATTATGTCAATTTTTATTAGCTCTTAGGATTATATGTATCCTATTTTTTCATATAGAAATATTCTATTAAAAACAAGGTCATTATTTCATGACATGATTTTATTAGATAAGAAAATATATTCTATGAAAAGGTTTTGTAAATATATATTTGTATATAATTAAATTCAACAAAATAAATCAATTATTTTATTTATATATATTTACTATCAAGTTTAATATTTTTCAGACCCCAATTTTTCTAATGCAAATGTACTTTTGAAATTAATTTATTTAATCAATATGATTCCACCAAGAATGAAAATTTCAACCTCCAATTATTGCTCGAATATTTATTTCATTGACATTCAAAAAACAATGGCCTTATTTTTTTCATTTAGAAAATATTTAATATCGTGATCACCAGTTGGATCACTCTAATGTTCCCCTCATTGTTCATTGATTTATAATGTGGAGATGAAAATGTCTACATAAAAAGTTACACATTGAAATTGATATATATTAACATTATATTAAATATATATCATATAGATAGAAAATGAATTATATATAAAAAATTGTACTGTCATTAAACATATTCCCACACAAAAATTAAAAATTGAATTGCATAATGAAAATAATTTTCCTAAATATAGGGAGGGGATATGACCCCATACCTTGAGGGGATCTTCTTAAAATCATTGTATGATATTATTAAGATATATGGAATTCAATAGGAGGGATATAGAGATGTAAATATAGTGACACATAATTATCATTGTTATTTGAGTCATGTGGAATGAGATTTTGGATGTGTTTTTTATATAAAAGGATAAGGGAATTACTTTTAAATTTTCAAACATAGGATTTGGAAGATATGAGAAACTAATAAAATCCAAAAAACATACAATTTTTTTAATCATGAATTATGAAAATGAAAAGTTTTTTTAAAAATTTAATAATACAAAAAACCGAATATTTTAAAATAACACCCATTGTTATATGTTAGTGAGTCATGTTCATAAAAAATAATTTATTAAAACTAAAATAAAATATCAGTTATGAATGATTCATTAAGGGTTTATAAAATTAATTCAATTACACCAAAAAATATTATTATAAATGGGAAAATATATATATGGTCCTGGATACACATTATAATATTTATTAAACAACTTTAGAGATTTTATGATTTCCTAAAAAAATTTATATATTTATACCGTATTTAATTTTTACCAACAAAAATCCAATTTCAATAAAAAAATTAAAAAAATAAAATTTCTAATTTCAATATACATTTTCCAAAAATAATATTTATTTATGAAAATAATTTTCTCAATACTCCATTTTTGAAATTTATATAAAAATACTTATTTAATAAAAAAATAATTATGATTATATTAACCACTTTTATGAAATTATCAATATAATATTTGACATTATTAAATTAATTTAACAATTATCATTAAGTACTCATTATTTAATAATAATAATTTACAAAAAATATACTATTTTAAAAATACTTTAGCATATCATAAAATGTATAATTTTAACTGATATATTCCAAAATTTTATTATCTTCATGTTACGAGGAATGATATAATGTTTTGGAATTTAATTTCATCGACATCATAGGTTTCCCACAACACTATGCATAAATAAATAACTATATATAATTAAATATAATTATTTTTATAATAAGGTGATAACATAGTTGTTAAACCATTATGAATTAATCATATAAATTAATTATATATATAATATATTTAATAAATTTTATTACATTCATCCACATGATTCTATAGTCATAAGATAATAATGAATGGAACATTACTTATAAAAATGAAATATTTTTCTAGTGGTAGTATTACAACCTCTTAATGGAACTCTTGTTTTAAAAATAAATTATGACACTTTCAAAAATTTTGTTTATCAAAAAACAAAACATTTATAAAATTATATTGTAAATTTTATATCAAGTTGAAATTTTTTAATTTATTTGAAAATATTTATTTTCGAGTGAAAAAGAGAAAAAATATAATTTTTACAGAACATTAATTATCATTATTTTAATAGTATATCTAAAATGTGAATAATTATATTACTTAAATTATAAATAAAATTTATTCATGTTAAAAATTGTAAATTGAAATAATTATATCATATTACATGTATAAAATGTTCTAGAAATTATTAATTATTTTTTGATATTTAAAAATAATTATTATTTTAAATGATATAATTTATATAATCTATTGAAAGGAACATTTATTTTCATATTATATTGAGTAGATTCCTATGGATATCTTCTCTGAGATGCATTCAGAAATGAATGATAGACAGTGGAAGATGTTTTTTCTTTTATAATTGTTACCTCTACTTTTATTGGCTGACTGAGAATGAGGAATCTATCAGATTCTGAAGGACTAGTCATATGTGAGAGTGTGTCAAGAGAGGACCCTACTCTTGGTGGACAGTAGACGATGACGACGTCTTGCATTTTAATGGCCACATATGGTGGTCAGCAAATATATGAGAGGATCTATTGAGAGATTTGCATTCCTCGGTTTGGGGAGTTCATCCGGGTGTAACAAATATCGAGATCTACACAAGCAGAATTGGTGGCCAGGCATGTAGAAGGAATTTTCGTGTTCTATTATAAGGTGATTGACATGTCAGCAGGTGAAGGCATAGTATCAGTGACCAATATAGATTTTATAGAAGTTACCCATTCCGGAGAGGAAGTGGAATGATGTCACAATGGATTTCATGATAGGTTTAACAAGGTCTCCTTAAGGGAATGATGCAATTTGGGTTTTTTTGATAGATTCACAAAGGTAGAATATTTCATGTCGATCAAATAAACCTTAAATGTTGAAAAGATTTGACAGTTATAAATGTGAGATATTATATGTTTATATGGTATTCTACACATTATCGTTTCAGATAGGGACACCCGTTTTACTTCTCATCTTTAGCAGGGACTCAGAGGGATTTGGGTACACATATTTATCAGATTATAGAATACCATCCCCTGATAGATGAAAAATCCAATCACACGATTCAGTTTTGAGAGTGCATGCTTTGAGAATTCATCAAGGATTTTCGGGGCTCTTGGAGGAGACATATACCCATCAATGAGATAACCTACAATAACATTTTTTGGTGACAATTCAGATGGAACCTTATGATGATTTGTATGGTTGGTCCACATAGATAACCCTTATATTAGCTGGAGGCAAGAGAGGCAGCTTTGTTGGGACCTCGGCGCCTCTAGAAGACCACTATGTACGTGGAGTTGATTTGGAAAAGGATGGCTACTACACATTCATGCTAGAAATATTATGTTGATTAATGGATATGACATATTTATTTCGAGGTTGGAAATCAGGTTTTCATAGCCATATTACTGAGGATGGGACACATGAGGATCAAAATATAGGATAAGATTTCACCAAGCTATGTCATATTGATTGAATTAATTATATGATAAACTAGAGGGGTTATACTATGTGAATTTTCCCTTATGGTTTCTTGAGAATGATTGAATGATTGTGACAATCCTTCCAAGCTAATGCACTAGCTTCAACTCAGTCTTACATGGTTTTTATATGGTCTTCTTGTTGAGTCAATAAGGTTTTCCTTATGACTTTTCCATTTCTTCTTGTTTTGAAAATCACAAACACCTTATCTTTATGGAAAATTGCCTTTATAAGGAAAATTGCTTTTATAAGGAAAATTGCTTTTATAAGGAAAATTGCTTTTTTAAGGAAAATCACTTTTATAATGAAAATCTATTTTATAAGAAAAATTATCCTTATCATATTTTCATCCATATTTTTTCTTAAGTATAAGATTTGGATTCATTTCTATATTCTCGGAATTGTTTGAAACTTTGATATGAGGTATTCTATTTTTAGGATCCGAATTCTAGACCAGAACTGTAATAAAGTTTCACTCTGAAATCCAGATGAGAACAGTAATAATGTTTCATTACGAATGCTGGATACGAACTCTAATTAAGTTCTACATCAGATTTAGGATGCGAATCCTTATGAAGTTCAACAACGAATTCCCATTACGAATTATTGTTATGAGTTCTCATTACGAATTCTGATAATGAAATCTCATTACGAATTCTGATAATGAAATCTCATTACGAATTCTGATAATGAATTCTCATTACGAATTCTAATGACGAATTCTCATTATGAATTCTAATGATGAATTCTCATTACGAATTCTGACGACGAATTCTCATTCCGAATTCATCTATTAAACAGAATCTGATCATCTTTGTTTTATACACTCTGAATTTATTCAGACTCCGAATCTTCACTCCGAACATTCATTTTACTTATGTCTTTATATTTTGTGTACTCTTTATTATTTTTCTTACACTCAGAACCTTCACTCCTAATTTTTCATTCCGAACTTTTGAGTTAGATTTTAAAACGATGTCGTACATTCTGTTACACTTGTTTTCCTATAAAACGATGTCGTCTATTTTGTTATAAACTAACCGTTGTCTAAATGACATGTGTACAGGTCCCTCCGATCATTAAGGAAAATATGACCATTGGATAAGGAGCCGACCTTACCTATAAATAAGAGCTAATTTGAAAGAGATCATTTCTGAAAGGCTGACTGATCTTAGACTCATGTGATTATATGCTTGAAGTGATTTCTAGAGAGAGAGAGGCTCTTATTAACTCTCAATTCTTCATGCGACTCCGAATGTTGGTGATTACATTCGAGGGCTTCCAGGGATAGGAAGACAGAGGTGTCGACTACCTTGAAGTTCGAGGGCTTCCTTGCAGAGGAAGACAGAGGTTTCCAACTAACTTGAAGTTGAGGGCTTGCGGGGATAGCAAGACAGAGACTCTGATCTTCGTATCGAGGTCTTACCCTGGTGTGGGTAAGACATACTTTCTTGAAAGTATAAATCAAGGGACCCTTATCCAAGGTTGTTGGATACCCTTCTCTTTGGGTTAAAAGACTTATATCTTGTTACTTGTAGTTCTCCTACTTGTTTATATTCCGTTGCATATTGTATTATAAGGAAAGTATAAATTTCTTATACTTCCTTACTTGTACTCTATTTAATTTAGATTCTATACTCTTTAAGGTAGAATCTCATATTGTAATCTTTTGTTAAGTTTCTATTTCCAGAACTATATTTCCAGAACCTACTTTCGGAATCTATTTCTAAGTTTTCATTTGGTATTATAGGTGTTATAAATTTTAATAAGTTTAACTTTGTTAAACGTAGCCCTTTCCTTTACTCAAGGAAAACATAGTTATTCTTAACTAACATTAAAGGTTCCAAAAGAATTTTTAATGTGCACAATTCACCACCCCCCTCTTGTATATTGAGCATCTACATCATTATTTCAATCATACAATTGGTATCAGAGTAGGTCTCTGAAATACTTATACTTACGAATAAGTTTTTCTTGCTCATTTTCCCATTCCAAATTTTCCCATTCTGAAAATTCCCATTCCGAACTTTGTTATAACGATCTTTTTTCTAATAACAAAGTTTTGTGCCAAAGGTTGTTCTAGTATGGCAGGAATTAATGTTGGTTCAATTGATAATCTAAATCCTACAAGACCAACAATCATTTATGGTAATGATTATGAGTACTGGAGAGATCAAATGAAGACTTTTTTTATCAATACTGGAGTAGACAACTTCGATATGCTTATTGGTGATTATATTATTCCCGAAAAGGAAGTTTTAACTTTTACTAACTAGGAAAAGAAAAAATATCAACTCAATTATAAGGTACGCAATACTTTACTGTGTTCAATGACTAGAAATATATATAGCCAAATTTCTTCTTGTGAAGCAGCTAATTGTATCTGGAAGAAGTTAGAAGTTACACACTTTGGGACTTCTTAGGTGATTGAGACTAGAAGAGCTATGATTAGAGCTGAATATCATGGCTTCAATTTTCCTTATGGTGAAATAATATGTAATGTTGAATAGAGATTTATGACTATTGTTAATAGCTTACAATCTATGTGAGAGAAAGGATTAGATGATGAAGCCCTTGTGGATAAAATAATTGATATTATTCCCAATGAGTGGGAATCCAAAAGAACAGCTATAAATGAGAACAGGAAGGTCACTCAAATTACTTTTGATGAGCTATTTGGAACTCTTCTAGAACATGAGACCAGAATGAAGAGAGATGATGACAACATCAAGAAGAAGAATAAAAATGGTACTGTTTCTTTTACAACAACTTCAAATCAAATTAAAGATAAGACTCCTGAGAGAGTAACCAGATCCAAGTCTAAGAAAGTTATTTTCCAATCCGAATCTATTGAGAGTGAAGTCTTTGAAAATGAATTAGCTAATCTTGCTCGAAGGATGAACAAAATCACTGGAAAGAGAAATTTCTAATCCAAGTATAAGAAAAAGTAAAGTAAAGATAAGAAAGATGGAGAAGTTACTTGTTATGAATGCAAGAGAGCGGGACATATTAGACCAGATTTCCCTTTTCTCAAAAAGAAAGAAAGGAAAGAAAGACATTCAGATAGGAACAAAGAGAAATATTATAATGCCAAATCTAAGAAAGTTCTGAAAGCTAATGACACCTGGAGTGCCAGTGGTGGTGACTCTTCAGATGAATCTTCTGATTATGAGTCTTCAAGACAGAAGAATCTTGGTCTTATAGCCATATTACCTATTGAAAATCATTGTTTTATGGCTAAGGTAAGAAATGATGAATCCTTGACCAATGTTTCTCTAAATTCCAATTATAGTAAGCATTATAACTCTTCTAATGAAGAATCTTCTTCTGATGAAGAAAATACTTTACCTACTTATGAAGAAGTCTCTAGGTTTGCTGAACTTCTTGAAATTGAGAACTCAAATCTCAATAAGAAACTTAATAAGGCAAATTCTAGGAATTCTATTCTTACAAAAGAGATATCAGATCTTTATAAAGATCTTGGTAAGAAAAATGATGATTTTGAAAGTATTTCAAAAACTCTTGAGGAAGTATGTTCTGAGAAGAATAAACTTTCTAAAGAATTAGAAAAAGTAATTTCTAAGATAAATGTTTTCGAGCTTAGCTCTAGTTATAAAACTAATGATTTTGAGGATAAAAACTTGGTTGTAAAACTCAAGTCTGAAATTTTTTCCTTAAATAATTGTTTATAAAACATTACCCATGCAAAGAAATTTTTTGATAAAATGTATTCCCAAATACGACCTTGAAGAAATAAATCCGGATTTGGTTATACCCATGAAAAACTAGTCTTTAGTAACAATTATTTTGTTCCTCAAAGTGCCCCCTTTTGTACTAACTGTCAATGTGGTGGTCATTGGGCAAAGAATTGTTTCTTAAACAAAACCTAATCTTTAGGATTTCATAATGCTTACTTTTCTAAGAATATGTGGGTTCTTAAAATTTTATTATCTGGAAATCTCGGATCCAAACAAGTTTGGATTCTGAAAGTCTAATTTTCTTCTTGATTTCAGGAAAAACAAGAGAGTACCACCAACAATACATTGTACATGGATAGTGGATGTTCCCGGCACATGACTGGTAACAAAAGAAACTTTGAAAAGATCATCCAGACGAAAGGATGAAAGGTAACTTTCGGAGATAATGCTAAGGGAGAGATTGTTGCTATTGGTAATATTGTTCTTCTTGGGAAAACCTTGATTTCAAATGTTCTTTTTTAAGGGTCTTAAGCACAACCTCATTAGCACAAGTCAGTTATGTGATGAAGGTTACCTTGTGAATTTCAGGAATGATAAGTGCTTAGTTCACAATTCCAAGGAAGAATTTACTCTCTCAGCCAATAGGCAAGAGAATGTTTACACATTGAAAAGAGAAGACCTCAGGAGTCAAGATTTACCTTTCCTAAGTGCAATGGAAGAATATTCCTGGTTATGGCATAGAAACTAGGTCTCTGTAACCTTAAAAACTTATGTAAACTCTCTAATAAGAAACTAGTTAAGTATCTACCAAAGCTTATATTTGATTCTTCTAAATTTTGTGATCCTTGTCAATATGGAAAGCAACATAAATCTAGTTTTAAATCAATTGGTGATGTCTCAACAACTGATTCCTTACAGTTAGTACACAAGGATCTTTTTGGTCCAACACAAACTGGAAGTATTGGAGGCAAATACTATGTGTTTGTTCTAGTTGATGACTACACTAGATTTACTTGGGTCTATTTTCTGGCAAAGAAGTCTGAAGATTTTTCCTATTTAAAAAATTTTATAGCTCAAGTTATATATGAGAAAAACCTTCGATTGAAAAATATTCATAGTGATCATGGTGGAGAATTTCAAAATTCAGATTTTGATACTTTTTGTAGTAAAAAAGGTGTTGCTCACAATTTTTCAGCACCCAGAACTCCTCAACAAAATATTGTAGTTGAAAGAAGAAATAGAATTCTTCAAGAAATAACTAGAACCATGTTGAGTGAATATTCTATTGCTAGACATTTCTGGTCTGAAGCTATAAGTACTGCTTGTTATACTATAAATCGAGTTTTTATTAGACCTTTTCTTAATAAAACCCCTTATGTTTTATGGAATGGTAGAAAACCATGACTATCCTACTTCAAAGTTTTTGGTTGAAAAGTATTCATTTTGAATACTAAAAATAACTTACATAAATTCTCACCAAAATCTGATGAAGGAATTTTCTTAGGTTATTCCACAACATCTAAGGCTTATAGAGTTTTTAATAAAAATACTTGTACTGTTGAAGAAACAGTACATGTAAAATTTGATGAGTCAGACCCTTTTGTTTTTAAACCACCTCAACCTACATCCTCAGATGTGTTTTCAAAAACTGATTGTTAACCTTTGATAGAAGAACCTTCTGATAAGGAAATTGTTCAAGATGATACTTCTGAAACAATTACCCCAGAAGACATTCGACCCTATGTGGATGAACAGGTTTTACAAAATCCAAATTAGGTGTTTCTTAATAATCATCCCAGTGATAGTATCATTGGTGATGTAAATCAACCTGTAAGGACTAGAAGTTCTTTAATAAATAAAGTAGAACATCTAGCATTTCTTTCCCAATTAGAACCTAAAATCACTGATGAAGCTTTAGGTGATGATGATTGGATTAAAGCCATGCAAGATAAACTAAATGAATTCAAAAGGAATAAAGTCTGGACCTTGGTTGAAAGACATAAGGAGACTTCTGTTATTAGAGTAAAATGGGTTTTCAGAAATAAATGTGATGAAAATGGAGTCATAGTAATAAATAAAGCTAGAATTGTTGCTAAAGGTTATAATCATCAAGAGGGAGTAGACTATGAAGAAACCTATGCTCCAGTAGCTAGACTTGAATCTATTCGTATTCTACTTGCTTTTACAGCATTCTATAATTTTAAAATTTTTCAAATGGATGTGAAATTTGATTTTCTTAACGGTTATGTTCAAGAGGATGTTTTTGTGAAACAACCTCCTGGCTTTGAAAATACAAAACATCCTAATCATGTTTTTAGACTTACCAAAGCTCTGTATGGCCTTAAACAAGCCCCACGATCATAGTATGATAGACAGACAGGATTTCTGCTTCAAAATAACTATGTTAAGGGAAATGAAGATCCAAACCTTTTTATAATGAATGATAAGAAAAATGTTTTGATTGTTCAAATTCATGTTGATGACATCATATTTGGTTCAACTCAGCAATATTTGACTGGCTCTTTTGAAAGTCTAATGAAATCTGAGTTTGAAATGAGTATGATGGGTGAGTTAACATTTTTCCTTGGTTTTCAAATTTCTAAAAAACCAGAAGGAACCTACATATCTCAACATAAGTATATTAAGGATCTTCTTAAAAAGTATGGTTATGACAACACTAAGAGTATAAGTACTCCCATTGGTACCTCAAACTCTTTAGATCTTGATGAAGCTGGGAAAACAGTAGATCAAATATCTTTTAGAGGTATGATAGGAAGCTTACTTTATTTAACAGCTAGTCGACCAGACTTAATGTTCTCAGTAAGCTTATGTGCAAGATATCAATCCAATCCTATGGAATCTCACTTAAAGGCGGTAAAAAAAAAATTCTCTACCTTAAGGGAACCATGGATCTAGGATTATTTTATACTTCTGGAAATGATTTTGTTCTAAAAATATTTTCTGATGCTGACATTGGTGGATGTAGAATGGATAGAAAATGTACATCTAGAACTTGTCATTTCTTAGGAGATTCATTAGTTTCTTGGTCCTACAAGAAGCAACATTCTGTAGCACTCTCCACTACTGAAGCTGAATATGTAGCACCTAGAAGTTGTTGTCATCATGTGTTGTGGATGCAAAACACACTCACAGACTATGGCTTGAGTTTTACTAAAACTCAAATTTTTTGTGATAACACAAGTGCCGTTTCCCAAAGTAAGAACCCTGCACATCAATCCCGTAAAAAACACATAGATATTAGGCATCACTTTCTTAGGGATCACACACTTAAAGGAGATATTATTCTTCAGTTTATCAGAACGCAAGATCAACTTGCTGATATTTTCACAAAATCGTTTCCTTCTGATAGGTTTGAATACATTAAACAGAAGTTAGGAATGATAATTGTAAGGTAATTCTCCTAAATTAACTTTGTGTTGAAAAACTCTCTTTACAGCAATAAATTCCTTTTCATAGGGGGAGTACATCCGACTGTTAGATTAACAAAGTTTTTCAAAATTTGATTTCAAACTTTTCGGAACTACAATTCCGGAATGGAATTTCCAGAACTAAAATTTTCCAGAATGGACATTTTCGTACAGAATACTTATGGAATGGAAGTGTTAGTATTGAAAACTTCCGGAATGGAAAATTTCGTACTGTTATTTTCATAACGGAACATTCGTACTGAATCTCTCATAATAAGTTTTTTTTAATTCTTGGAATATGTTTTTCATACTGAGTTTGTTTTCTATACTGAGTTTGTTTTCCATAGTAAGGTTTTTGCGAACGTTGCCTTTTCATAATAATGATTTTTTCCGTAGTCATTTTTATATTACCCATTACGAATAATCCTCCTAATCCAATCTGAAAGGTATGATTTTCTTACTTAAGTATTCATAGTCATACTTTACTTGCTGGCATTTTCTTATATATTGTTTTCGGATTATAGTTTTCTTAATTCTTAGTTTTAATAAAAACCTCAAAATATCGGATTCAAGTTTTCATGAGAATTGGTTTTCGACCGTCAGATCTGATCTCAGCTTGTCTCAACCATTCGATCAACCGAGGAATTTGAACCTTCATCTCATTGCCTATATAAAGGGGACCCAAATAGTTGTCCCACATCAGTTTTCAAGCTCTCACGTCCTAAAGCTATGCCTCTCTATTTTAAGGTCGTTCCGAACTTCCGCTTTCTCCGTTCCAAACTTCTCAGAGGTATTCAGATTCGAATGTCTATGGAAGTAGCTTCGCAAGACATGTCTTCTTCTAAGCCGATTTCGAAGTGGTTAGTATATAGAGAAAGGATGGTCCATCCGGATTTCATCAACAAGTATGATTCCCTTATTTCCAAGAATATCAAACTTAATAGTTGGGATGATATTGCGGTATCAAAACCCGGGAATCAAGATGAAGTGTATTCGGATTTGCTTATAGAATTCTATGAGACATTTTCTTTTCTTTAGGAAGATGTAAGGGACAAGTTGTCTTTTATGACTTATGGTAAGACTTATAAACATTCATATGCCAAGGCAGCCAGCTTGGTAGGGCTGAATAATGAAGGTGAAGATGAGTTTATTTCCCATTTGTTGTTGGATTCTAAGGGTAGCTTCGACAAGGAAAAAGCTTTAGAAACTCTCCGACTGGCTGATGACAAGGCTCCGAAGATTGCCAGTTTATCTACAAATTTCCGGATTCTAGAGTTATGGGTACATGGTCATATCGTACCAAGGAAAGGTGATAAAGACAGTTTGAAGAAGAGTGAGATCTATATCTTAGATTTCCTAATAAATCTGAGAACGTTCAACCTAATGAAGCACATCTTTATCACTCTTGGGAATTTGAAGAAAGGGAATCTGAGAGCCCAGATTATAATGTATCCAGCAATCCTCTCCATGTTTATTGTTCGGTGCCTTGAGTCTTTCAGGGAGGTATGCAAATCTATGCCAAGAGTTTGCAATATTATGCTGGTGAGTGATGGTACACTAAAAAAATGGATGTAGCCTTTGACAAGGATTCTGGACAGTATATTGATCTACCTGCTCAAGAAGAAACAGTTCCGAAATTTGCTGATCCGGAATCCTCTAAGCCAGTAAGGAAGCGAAATTCGAAAGAAGTAGAAGTAGAAGCAAAGAATCCCAAGTCTATGGAAGTTCATTCTGCACCTCCAAAACCAAAGAATAAGAAAGCTTACCCATATGAGGTAGTTGCTAAATGGAGGGAAATTAAGGAGAAGAGAGTGCAAGGGGAGCCTCAGTTTGGCTTGGACCCTGCAGAGGCTAAGGCCTTGAAGGAGAAAAATATAGATGAGCTAGAAAAACAAGCAAAACAAAAGAAGCCTAAGAAGAAGATGACTGAGGCCGAGGTAGCTCAAGCTTTGTTAAAGATCAATGAGATGGTTTCGGCCAATATTACTATTCTGAGATCTTTTTCTCTAGAATCTCTTCCTGAGACTCCAGGAAGAAATTTCGTTGCTCTGGAAGAAGCTATTACTAAGACTGCTAATGAATTAGAGCAAGTTGAGCAAGTGGAAGAAGAAGAAAATGTTTCTGAAGGAAGTGGTGAAACCGGAGATGTGTTGAAACAAGTAGATGATTATAAGGGGACACCTTCGGAACAATTATCGCTCCTGACTTCTGAAGATGAATCATCGAAGCTAGTTACTCTAGTAATGGAAGAAGAGAGAGGGGAAGAAGATGTAGCTTATCATGAAGAGGAAGAACAACTTCTATAAGATATTTCTCAAATGGAGAATATAGAGTTTGGTGCTTAGAAAGTTGCTGATGAGGAAGAAAATGTTGTCCATGTTTCTGATAGCGAAAAAAGAACTCCCGAACAGGATTCTATTCCGAAAAAAGACAAGGGAAAGAAAATTTTGCTGATACTCTGAGCTCAGAAGTGAGGAATAGGGTGGAAGTTGGTAGTTCTTCAAAGAGAAATCTTGACCTTATTGAAGAAAAAAATTCTCCAAGAAGAGTCTCAGATTTGGAGTCATCTTCGGTGGGGCATGACTTTGTTGTTCAGTCTTTAAAGAAGTTGGTGGGAACCATTCCGACCTTCTCAAGTATTGATTCAAGATGCCAGATGCTCCAACATGCTTTGAATTAGAAATCAGACTCCGTATATATGGTTATGGACAAGTGCGTTGAGATTGAGCCTCAGTTCAAAACGTTCTTTGTTGGCTACGAAGCTCATAGAAAATCTTTCAAGAGGATGACAAACTGGTCGAGGATGACTGTAGAAGAGATGAGGCTATTTGATGAATTTCAAGACAATGTCAAGGATGCCTTTGAGACAGAGGATAGGAAGATAAATGAGCTGACTTCTTCCTTTGAAGAGAAGTTGAAAGATGAAAAGAACTTCCAGATTCAAGAAGTTTGAGATCTGAATGGGAAGCTGAATTCTGTTTCTCAAAACTGGATGTTTGAAAGGGATCATCGGATTTAGTTTCAATAGAAATTTAAGGCTCAGGAAGAAAATATCAAAGCTCGGGAAGAAAAGCTTCAAGCCCAGGAAGAACAGATTGAAGCTCAATCTTCAAGAATAGTGGTCCTAGAGAAGCAAGCTAAAGAAGATCATAAAGACCTGAAGATGATCAATACTATTCTTAAAAGTCTCATGGCGAAGGAAAAAGATCCAAAATAGACAGATTCCATCTTTTGTGGTATTTTTTTGTTTGTTGATGACATTTCAAACTTAATGAAATTTGTGCTTGTCGTTTCATTTGATTGTTGTAACTAATGATTCAGGTACATTGTTATTTTTTCCATTCCCTCGAATTCTTTTTGAAAATCACAATGGGGGAGAAGGATAATATACTTAAGAAAAAGAACTCTAATAAGAGTTTATCTAAGGGGGAGTTTTTCATTAAAGAAGACTTTCTTTTTCGTAATGAAATGTCACTCCAAAAATCTAGAATACGATCCTTAGAGTTTCAAAGCTTAAGGGGGAGTTAGTCGTATTCATCAATATCCTTAAAGCAAAGGGAGATAACCCTTAATGATTTTTTTTCTTCTTAGAATTTCTTTTTCGTAAGGATGTTTGTGCTTTCCAAAAAGGGGGAGATTGTTGAGTCAATAAGGTTTTCATTATGTCTTTTCCATTCCTTCTTGTTTTGAAAATCACAAACACCTTATCTTTAAAGAAAATTTCCAATATAAGGAATATTTCTTTTATAAAGAAAATTGCTTTTATATGGAAAATTGCTTTTTTAAGGAAAATCGCTTTTATAAGGAAAATCACTTTTATAAGAAAATTTATCCTTATCATATTTTCATCCATATTTTTTCTTAAGTATAAGATTTGGATTCATTTATATATTCTCGGAATTGTTTGAAACATTGATATGAGGTATTCTGTTTTTAGGATCCCAATTCTGGACAAGAACTGTAATAAAGTTTCACTCCGAAATCCAGATGAGAACTGTAATAAAGTTTCATTATGAACGCTGGATACGAAATCTAATTAAGTTCTACATCAGATTCAGGATGCGAATCCTTATGAAGTTCAACAATAAATTCTCATTACAAATTCTTGTGATGAGTTCTCATTAAGAATTCTGATAATCAAATCTCATTACGAATTATGATAATGAAATCTCATTACGAATTCTGATAATGAATTCTCATTATGAATTCTGATGACGAATTCTCATTACGAATTTTAATGATGAATTCTCATTACGAATTTTAACGACGAATTATCATTCTGAATTCTCATTCTGAATTCATCTATTAAACAGAATCTGATCATCTTTGTTTTATACACTCTGAATTTATTTAGACTCTGAATATTCACTCCGAACATTCATTTTACTTATGTATTTATATTTTGTCTACTCTTTATTATTTTTCTTACACTCCGAACCTTCACTCTGAATTTTTCATTCCGAACTTTTGAGTTAGATTTTAAAACGATGTCGTACATTCTATTACACTTGTTTTATTATAAAACGATGTCGTCTATTTTGTTATAAACTAACCTTTGTCTAAGTGACACGTGTACAGGTCCCTTCGATCTTTAAGGAAAATATGACCTTTGGAGAAGGAGCCGACCTTACCGATAAATAGGAGCTCATTTGAAAGAGCTCAGTGCTGAAAGGATGACTGATCTTCGACTCATGTGATTACATGCTTGAAGTGATTTCTAGAGAGAGAGTCTATTATTAACTCTCAAAGATTTGTACGGCTCCGAATGTTGGTGATTACATTCGAGGGCTTCCTGGGATAGGAAGATAGAGGTGCCGACTACCTTGAAGTTCGAGGGCTTCCTTGCTGAGGAAGACAGAGGTTTCCAACTACCTTGAAGATGAGGGATTACGGGGATAGCAAGACAGAGACTCCGATCTTCATATCAAGTGCATACCCTGGTGTGTGTAAGACAGACTTTCTTGAAAGTATAAATCAAGGGACCTTTATCCAAGGTTGTTAGATACCCTTCTCGTTGGGTTAAAAGACTTATATCATGTTACTTGTAGTTCTACTACTTGTTTATATTCCGCTGCATATTGTATTATAAGGAAAGTATAACTTTCTTATACTTCCTTACTAGTTCTCTGTTTCATATAGATTCTATATGCTTTAAGGTAGAATCTCATATTGTAATCATTTTTTAAGTTTCTATTTCCGTAACAATATTTCTGGAACCTACATTCACAATCTATTTCCAAGTTTTCATTTGGGATTAGAGGTGTTGTGAATTTTCTTAAGTTTAACTTTGTTAAACTTAGCCCTTTCCTTTACTCAAGGAAAACATAGTTATTCTTAACTAACTTTAAATGTTCCAATGGAATTTTTAAAGTGTACAATTTACCCCCCCTCTTGTATATTGAGCATCTATATCATTATTTCGATCCTACACTTCTGATACATCTATTATTACTATTATACATGGTTATAGAGAGCTCAGGCTTGACCCTAAGGTTATATTATTTAATGGATTCAAAAAATTAATAAATGAAAATGAATTTAATTGAATACTGTAGGATTGTTTAATTATGATTGATTCCTTTTTTATTTCTTCATTTTTTAAAATGAATTGATATATACATTCACTGATTATTAGAAACGAATGTTTTGATGGTTGCCTACTAAGATTCGTCTCACATCCTTTTTCTGTCATTCTTTTGGGCCCAAATAGATTATATGGTTGCAGGTATAGATAAGGTTAAGTGTCCTTCTTCATCTAGTAGTTGATTTCTGTTGGATATAGAGAGCATGGGACCAAGTTGAGGCTTGAGATTCTATGGAGTTTACTTTTTCTATACATTGGATTCATTATAGTATTTCATTCATTTTGAATTTATTTTATTTTTTACTAGTTTCAAGTGACAAGCATAATTTATTTATATATGCTACAATTTTTTAAACTATTAATCTTTTGTTTTTTACTTTTGTTGTACGATATCACTGATTTTTCTACTGTTTTCTATTTATTTACATTTTTTAGTCTATTAATGAGGGCATAGTTTCCCCCATTATCCCACCCAAGGACCTCGCTACTTATTTTAATCCTATAGCGTTTGAGTAAATTCTCTTACGTCAATGTGACCAACTATGTATGGGGCACCATTGGGCGACACCCATAATAGGGACGTTACAAAGATTTCTTCATCACACCACCTATATTTAAATAAATATTTTAATTCATATAACTATACGATTGATACCCATTCAATTTTATAATCTATATATCAAAATTGAGTCTATATCATAAAATTTCATCACAGTTGTCAATATAATGAATTTCAAAATTAATTTCATAGAATTGATTTTACCCACACAAAATAAGAGGATAACGTTACCATCCAATTAATTTTAAAGAGATTATGAGTATTGTTCATGTCTTGTGATGTTCACTAGGGATGCGCTAATGGATTCTTATTTTTTAACCGAGGGCATGAAAATAACTCTATATTTTTACAATGTTATTATAGAGAAAATACTTTTCAATAAATCATTTTCCAAAATTTATTCCTGTACATTTACTCAATATCATTATTAAGAATCATATTATTTATTAGTGTTCTTCACATGATCTTATTCTCATCCAATATAATTTGTAGTCAAAAAAATTATATCATTATCATGACATTAAATGATAGTGAATATATTTTCAATGGTTTTAGTCAATTATTTCATGATTTTTAGATTGTAAGATCCACAAAATGTCAGAGGCATGTGTTATATAATGTACTCAATTGAAAATTTAAAATTATTAGGGGGATGTGGATTTTCCACCTGATTCATTTTTCTAATCAGAACATGAGTTAGTTTAGAAATTACAGTCATCATTATGTAATCATCTTTTTTCATCAGGTTAAGAATCTCATTTGGGTACTCATAACATTTCCCTTAACAATGATTGTTGAATTGGATTCTCCAATTTCAATCAATTGGAAAATAGAAATGTAAAATTATGGATGAAAATGAAAAAAAACTACAAACATAAAATTTAAATAAACATCTTTCAATTGACCGCACAAAAATTACATATATTCATTAAACTTTTAATTTCTTGGTACAAATATACATTATGAAATAATTCATTCCTAAAATAAAATTTATTGTCCATTTTTAATCCAATGATAATTGGTCATAAAAATATATTGAGTTTAACAGGGAATATCCCACCAGAGTCTCATTAAATGTGTGTATTATGTCCACATTTTCTTGCAACTTATAAACTTTTCACCATAAAGCCACTAAACAGTGCCTCAAGCCTATGGGTCATATGATCGAAAGCACACTTCCACATACTCTATGGGATTCCATCTAGTAGAGGGGTACTAATTTAATATTGTGTGGAGACAATTATATTGTCTTTTATTTTTCTGTGTATTATTTTTAAATTTTATATGAAATTATTATGAGACTGGTATTTCTTACAACATTCTATTCTGAAGCCCAGTGATCCCGGAATGGGGGATTGAATTTTTTTAAGTTAGGTGAGTTGGAAAGTGTGTGCAGTTTAGGAAGCTTCCAAATGGATGCCAAGATTAAAAATATTATTGCACTGTTGCGATTGGGACGATGAAATTTACTAAGAATGAGCCTAAACTCAGGTGAAACATGTCAAGGAGGATTGTTAATTTTTATATGTTTTTATTAAAATAAAGAAAAGTTTATTTTATTTTATGTTGAAACATTAACTTTAGCGCAATGATGGTGTAGTTGTTTTAAGAATTAATGATACTCTATAATGAATCATAAATAAAAACACTGAATCATTAATGAAATATAATGAGGGAATGCTTAAATATGATCACTAATTTTTATGGGTTAATAAAATGTTAAACATGTGAGAAATTGAGAAATCTTATTAGATATTTAGAGATCCCTCTAGGAGACGAACGACATCAATAAAAAGCATGAATCATTGCGCCAACAGAGTTAGAGGATCCCAACAATGACATAAGAATATTTCCATTATCAGCAATCGATCCATTCTCAAGGTAGGGGTTGGGTTTTAGAATTTTTCTTCACCATTAATTAATTAAATGACAAAGGTGGATAAACCCACAAACCAGTTGACCCGTGCATCGTCAATCTATTCGGTGGAATTTTATTCAGTAGGTTCATTCCTATGATATCTTTTTTAATTTTTAATGATTCAAATTTTCCCATTCAAAACTTTCTAACCAGAAAATATTAACATCGTGAAAAACGATAGTGGAGGTCCGTTCCTCCTTTGTTGTTTTGTTTTTTCCCTCCCTATTCCATGCGTTCATCATGTTCTTGGTAGGGATATGAATGAGGAATCACTATGATCCCATTTATTAGTTCAATGGTCCGAAAATAGTGATTCGACATCGTGATTACCCAGCGGAGGTGTGATGGAGATAGCTGTGGATAAATCTACAAGGATTGGGGGTTCTTTTTCTTCAAGTGTTCATTATATTGGTAAATTAGTACATGTTTTTGGGGATGATAAGTTGCCTGAAACCTATGTAAAAGGAATTGCAGTGTTGGGGTGACCTAATCCTTAGAGGTTTACAATGATCGGGTGGCCAGATAGAATATTGAACATTACTAGAGGTGCAATGGTAAAGAAGTAGTGATTCTGGAAATTTCCATACCACATGCCGTGTATCCTGAAGAACACATCATTTGGGTATGACTATGTGGAAGATACTGTTATGTGGTTCTTGAAGTGATGAAAAGATAAGTTTTCCAACGAACACGACGTTTGAGTCCCTACACGGAAATTGACATGTATCCTAGGAGATACACAGACACTGGGTGGGTACACAGTCGTGTACTCCACAGCATGGCCAAACCTGTCTAGCTATGTGGGATACTCCATGTAAAGGTTACATGATATGGACCACATTATTTTAAAATTTTATGGGCACATGGCCTCATACAAAAATTGTACCCTGATTACTCAGGCACGACGTGTGGCCCTTACTAAATGTCATGTACTTACTATTCTACATGGCACGTTCTTCTGACTCAGGCTAGAATACACGTGTAGTACCTATAGAAGGGAGACACGACCTATGACCCTTATATATACCATATATATACTGGAACATGGATTTATCCTCTTTTCCATCATATCTTGGACATATTTATTTTGGGTTGGGGCCCATTTTTCTCATTCCCCAGAAGGTCCTGTATCATTTACATTCACAAGAGTATGATCCCTTCCATGGGAAATTACAAAATTGTGTCACGTATCCATTTAATTATCCTGGAACGAGATCCAAAATCAATTATTAACCCTATGTTGGGTTATTTATCTACGTTACAATTCCCACAGGAGGTCGATCCACTAGTTATATTGTGAGTCTGAATGAGTCGAGATATTCTCCATTTCCCTAGAAGTGATCCTCATTTGTGTATCATTATCTTTTCCCACTCTAGAGGGTGTTCTCCTAGAATGATTGTATCTATATCTGTGAACATTATTGAATATGTTTAATTCTCATACAGATGTCATCAAGACCATCAGACTCATGGAGTGAGTTCTCCTAGACGAGTGCTTCATGCAACCTTTGAACTATATCCCTAAAATTAGTGTGAAGTGGAGTGACTTTTCCCGAGACTACGGGTTTGATTTTATTGTATACCAAGAATGTATTTCTATAGATATATGTCTAGTAGATATATACTTTTTAGAGTATCTTGTACCTTTACTTTTTGTATTTTTTCTTCGGGGTCCTCTATTGAGTATTGTTATTCTCACCCATGCACGGGCCTTGTCCACACATGACGTGTCTTATGCAGACGAGTAGCTTTTTGATAGTGTCCATGTTGTACAAGGAACAGACCCGGATATTTGAGCTCCCTAAAGTATGTGGTGTTCCTATGGCTATGAGCAGTAGTACAAGTACCTTTCTGTGCCTACAGGTTGTACCTTCTAGTTTTAATACTATTGTTTTTTGGGCATGTATTCTGGCACAACATTACATTTTGCACATCACATCAGTTTTCCTCTGTTAGTTGGGTTTAGTTGTATCCATGAAATTTATTACATAGTGGTTTTTAAATTTAATAATTTTTGGGATTGGAGATTTGTGTGTGAGTACATGTAATTAGGTAATGCCTGAAATGTTAGTAATTTTCTAACCCGGTGCTAGTCCGAAGCCCCTCACCTATTGGAGACGGGTTTGGTGAGTCGCAGTGCGGGCCCTACTGGGATGGGTCATGACAGATTGGTATCAGAGCAGGTCGGTTCTACCATACGACCAAGAGTTTGTGAGATTTGTTTGCGGCAACAATGTTTAGTGTTTTGAGAATAGCATTTATGCCTAGGACTCCAGTGTTGGTGCAGGAACCCGATACATCTATAAACCAGGACTCTGATAACCTGCTTTTTGACTCGGTACATGAAAACACTTGTTGCAGGGAAGTAAAATAATGGTAAATGAATCATATAAGAATTGGTTCTGTTTTCCATGTCCTTTGTGTCTGCTATCTATTTATACTCGTTTACCATGTTACATATTGTTTCCTTATAGAATGCCTTTGTGACGAATACCCACTACTATTCATCTACTCGATCACGAGGATGAATACCCCCATGACGAGGCATTAATACATGGACCAGTTCCCCAGGCATTACCTATTGGTGGTGGACCTGCTATCCCACCACTAGTGGAGTAGCCCATCGTGATTGAAGTGCCGGCAGACGAGGGGTGTAGGCTAAGCGTGCTCCATGAGCTCCAAATATAGATACCTCTCAGGTTCGAAGGTGATAACGACCCTCGGGAGGGTCAGGACTAGATTGATGTAGTGACCAGAGTTTTATTTCTTGTTAGGACACCAGTGAACCAGATGGTGATCCAAGTATCGAGACTTCTTCAGGGTTCTGCAGGATTATGGTGGAGTCTGATCATACATACTCATGATGATGTGACACTTTAATGGTCAGAATTTGAGAAAATCTCCATGGAGGAGTTATTTATGGTTACACTAAGAGCAATGCGTTTCTAGGAGCATCTTCATCTCCAGCATGGCAGTCTGATGGTAGCTGACTATTCATCAAAGTTCACCAACCTCACCAAGTTCTCAATGTATATGGTTTGAGATCAGTACATCAGATCTCAGACCATTGAGAATGGTATACGATGTGACATCTAAAATTGTTTCATTCCTCTATGAATTTCAATTATTGTTGGAGTGCTCAAGCGGGCCTTGATGATCGAGATCTTCTTGTCAGATCAGAGAAATGAGACAACCATCAGTTGTAGTCAAAAAAAGTGTGAAGACCTTGGCAGCAGGGAGTCGATGTCAGGAACATGGAACAAGAAGTTGGAGATATCACAGGAGGACCTAGGACAGGGGATCAATTTTCCAAGGAACTATATCAATATCAATTCTTCCTAAAAGGAGATGATGTTACTCATGCGATGTTAGGGGAAATCATTATATAGATTGTTGGCCCCATCGAGATACTGACAGAGAGGAGGTTGATGAACCATTGAGGCAGAGGAGTAGAGTGGATCAGACAGACCCACCAGACATCATAAATGGAAGAGGATATGGTAGACATTTAGGTGGTGGGAGGGGCTTTGATCTACGCCCACAACCACCCCAAGAGGTCCTCACTAGGCTCAGGGTGTTGGGGGACAACGGTGGGGACAACTTCATGTTGTCGAGGAATACGACCCAGATACTCTATAGATGATCATATGTATGATATATATATTTTCTACATTAGCTATTGTACATGTATACATAGGTTCTAGTCATTCCCTCATCTCCACATGTCTTGTGCGAAAATTTGAAATTCTTGTTGAACTGTTTACTCGACCCTTACGCTTGGAGAAACCAACGAGAGGAGACAAAATGATCACGCAGAATTACAGACAGTGTGATCTTACCCTTGCAGTCAAGAGTTTCATTTGGAACCACTTTGTGGAAGTGTTGAGGCCTTACAACATCATTCATGGTATGTAATGGATATCTTAGGACCATGCCCATATTTAATGTATTAGGAGAAGAGTGTGCTGTGTCGGTAGCGATGGAACAATGTTTTCCTTTGTCACTGAAAAGGAGACCCATGCAACACATAATGGGATCATGCATAGGATGGTGAAGCGGATCATTCATGAGGTGGATAACCTTAACAACAGAGCAACAAATGTTGTGAACTTCCAGTTCCCCATAGTAGTGGTGGAGTATGAGGACGACTATCACAAAGAGGTTTCAGTGCTACCTCTCCACCGATAGATTGACTTCTGCATTGACATAAAGACCAGGACGACACCGATATCATCACCAGTATATCATATTGATCTCGTATAGCTGTGTGAGACGAGGGTGTAGATAAAGTATTTGCACAAGAAGGGGTTCTTGAGACCAAGACTTTCACCATGTGAAGCCATAGATTTGATTGACAACAAGGTAGATGGGCATTTGAGGTTGTGCGTGGATTACCTACGTTGGAACCTGTTCATGGTGAAGCAAAAGTATCCACTACGGAGGATTGAAGATCTCATCGATTAGCTAGGTGGGGCACATTGGTACTCAAATATTGACCTTCAGTCAGGTTACCACCAATTCCGAGTACAAGACAATGATATACTGAAGATGACATTCAGATATCCCTATGGTCACTATGAGTACTTGGTGATTCCAATTGGCATGAAGAGCACCCCTTCAGTGTTCATAGGACTTTTGAACTAGATCATCCAGCCATACATGGACCAGTTCATAGGGGTCTTCATCTAAGACATCCTTGTGTACTCGATGTCAGAGGAGGAGCATGCAAGACACCTACAGGTGGTTCTAGACATACTTCGAGCAGACCAGCTTTATGGGAAGCTTTAAAAGTTCCAATTCTTGATTTAGGAGTTCCACTTTTTGGGACATGTAATCTCAACAGATGGTGTCGCTTTGGACCCTGCTATAGTGGAGGCAGTGTTATAATGGGATCCACCTAGGAGCTTAAAGGAGGTGTGAAGATTCCTTGAGTGGGCATGATATTACCGGATATTTGATCTTGATTTCTCTCAGATGACAGCCTTTAAAAATAAGGTGAAAACCTTCATGTGGATGGAGAAGTTCAAGTAGGATTTTGATTAGTTTAGGTAGACATTGACGAGGGCCCTGACCTTGAGATTGCTGGAGGAGTGTGTAGAGTACATAGTTATCTGCGATGCATCAGGGATCAGGCTTGCCTGTATCCTGATTAAGGGATGGGAAGTGATTTCTTATGGTTCATTCCATAATTTACCACATGAGAAGAATTATGTGATCCATGAATTTGAGCTGGCAGTGGTACTATTCGTGTTGAAGATACGGCGGCACTGTCTTTTAGGCGAGTAGTTTATCATCTACTCTTACCACAAGAATCCTCAAATACATAATCTCGTAGAAGGATATGATTATGACACAATGTAATTGGATATAGTTTCTACAATACAATGATTTCAAGATCATCTTTACTCATGGGATGGGAAAACAAGTGGCAAGTGCTCTTATTAGGAGGTTTATCTCTCTATATTTGAGTGAAGCAACATAACAGTTTTCCTGGTTACAGTTATCCTTTGTTGGTAGACAGGATGAAGCATACCTTCAGTCGATGGTTGTCATGCCTCCACTCTTAAAAAAATATAGGGAGGCCAAAATTGGGGATGCTGACTGTGAGAATTTACATGATCATTTATCCACAGGACATGCTCCCGATGGATATTCGCAATGTAGGGAGAAAATTTTAATTTTTAGAGGATGCATTATTGCACCAGTGGTGTTGGAGGTGGAGGTCCCAAGAGAGTTTCATACACCCCCTTGGTGGTACACCAAGATGCATAAAATATTTAAAAGGATCTATGACATCAGTTTTAGTGGTCATGATTGAAGAAGGGAGTTGGAGTGTTCGTTTTTTGGTGCCTTATGTACCAATAGATAAAGGCTGAGCAGTAGATTCCAGTGGGGTTAGCTCACCCCATGGATGTTCCAGAGTGGAAGAGGGATGGAATATCAAGGGAATTTTGGACCAGATTACCAAGGACTTTTAAGGGGAATGATTCCATCTAGGTGATCATTGACCAACTCACCATCTCGGCCCACTTCCAAGGTATCATGGAGCAGAGTTCTGTAGAGATCTGAGGGGCGCCTCTATCTGCTGGAGATAGTTCAGCTACATGGAATCCCTTCGACAATAGTATCTGATAATGATGCTTTCATATCCCATTTGTGGAAGGGATTTCAGGATGATTTCGGAACTCAGCTATTCTTGAGCATAGTATTCCATCCCCCGATAGATGGTAAGACAGAGAGGACCATTCAGGTTCTGGAGGATTTTTTGCGGGATTTTATCATATATTTTGGACATATTTTGGAGGTCCAACTACCACTAGTGGAATTTTCATACAATAACAGCTACCACTCCATTATATACAAGGAAACATTCAAGGCTTTATATGGGTGACCATTCCGGTCACCACTTTGATGGACTGACCATGGTGAGTCAGAACTCATGGGTATAGAGTTGGTGCGAGCTACCACCGAGATGGTGTAGATAATCTTTTATTGGATAATGATTTCACCAATTCGATTGTAGTATTATGCTGCAAAGCGACGGAGACATATGAAGTTCGTGGTCGGAGACCATGTCTTCCATCTGGTCTCACCTCGAAGAGGGTTACAATGATTTGGACAGGGCGGGAAACTAACTTCGAGGATCATCAAACCTTTCCAAATACTTCGCATAGATGGAGATGTGGAAAAACTCTTAGCTCTACCACCAAAGATGCGATAGTTACATGATGTCTTTCAATTGTCACGTATGAGGAGGTATGCACATGACCCAACACACATCATCGATTGGGGTGAGCTGGACATCGAGGATGTAGTGACCTTTTCATTATACCTGGAGTAGTTCGTGGATTGACAGGAGAGGATCCTTAGTCTGTTATATATTACCATGGTGCGTGTCCGATGAGAGCACCATAATCTTTAAGGGATCACGTGGGAGCGGGAGGTTGAGATTTGTGCCTAGTACCCACATTTTTTTAGTAACTCTTGTTTTTTCTTTTCGATGACGTAAATCTATAAGGTTTGGTGAACGTAATGTCTTGGATTTTTCTGTGTATTATTTTTAAATTTTGAATGGAATTATTAAGAGACCTATCTTTTTGACGACATACAATTCTGAGGCCTAGTGACCCTTTAATGGTGGATTGAACATTTGTTTAATGTTGGGTGGGTTGGTAGGTGTGTTTGGTTGTGGTAGTTTACTAACGGATCTCCGGATTGAAAATATGATAGATCCGTTGAATCTGGGATGATGAATATACATAAGAATGTGTCTATAATTGTCTGGTACAGGTCAAGTGAGAAATTGTTTTTTGGATTATTTTAGTAAAATAAGTAAGTTTTTTATTTGGAATATTTCACTGTAGTGCAAACACGGGGAATCCTTTTTAATAATTAATTCCATGCCATAAAGACTCAGAAATAACAATGATGGATCATTAATACTGTAGTGTGATAGAACACTTAAAGACATTCCATTATATTTATAACTTAATTTAATGTTAGATGGGTGAGAAATTGAGAGACCTTCTTGGAGCTTTGGAGAGTCCTCTCGGTGATGAACAACAACGATCAAAATCGTGAATCGTTTCACCAACAGAGTTGGTGGATCTCGACAATGATGGAAGCAAATTTCATTCATCAGCGATCTAACTATTCTTTAGGTAAGTTTTTGGTTTTAGATTATGTCTTCCATTTTAATTAATTAGAATAAAAACATGGATCAACACATGAACATTTGGACCCACACATCTATGTTCTAGTCGGAGGGATTTTCTACATCGGGTTTGATCATGGAAATTAGATTTTAATGTTTAATGTTTTAATTTTCCCCATTCAAACATTATAATTAAAGTAGATTAATTCCAAGACGAATGATGTGGGAGTTTTGTTCCTCATTTTTTTGTTTTGATTTTCCTCCTCCCACATCCCCGCATTCTACATATTCTTTATAGGGATATGAACTAGGAATAACTGCACACTAATTTCTTGGTGAAACAATCCCAAAACGAAGATCCTCTATCGTGATGACCCAACGGATGTGTGACGACGATAGTAGTGGACGAATCGACATGGTTTGGGGTTTCTTGTTCTTCGAGCGTTCTTCAGGCAGGTAAATTGGTAAATGTTTTCTTGGCCGATTAGAGGACTGAAACACCTAGAAATGGTCTTCTGGTGTCGATGAGACCACAACCATGGCGATTCACGACGATTGGGTGGTCGAATCGAAGATTGAGCATCAATATTTTCATGATGGTGAAGAACCTGTGATTCTAGAAATTTCCAAAACACATTGTGGGTATCCCGAAGAACACGCCATGTGGGTACGACTAAGTGGAGGATTAAGTTCCGTAATGCTTCAGGTATGACATGACGTGTTCCCCAAAGAACATGACATGTGATTCCTTACGTGGGACTAAACATATATCCTATGCGAGACATGGACATGGGGTGGGTACAAAAGTGTGTCATCCACCACATGGCCCAACCAGACTGGCTATGCAGGTAACACTGTATACAGGTTACATAGGATGGACCACATGGTTTGAAACTGGGTTCGAGCACATGGCCACATACATGGAGGTAACCCCAGTTACTCGGACACATTATGTGGTCAATAGTACATGGAATGTACTTATTTTTCTCATTCCCTTAATGGTCAGTTACTATTTCTATTAATAAGTGTGTGATCCCTTTAGCAATAAATTATAAGATAGTGTCAGATATCCCTCCTAGAGGCCTAGAGAGAGATCCTCTATCCATTCTGGACATTATTTAGAATATGGTTTCAAGATGACTATTACCACATGACATTGATCCTCTAATTATAAGGTGAATCTAGATGAGTCATGGTATCTACCAAAATTCCTGGCAGTCATCCTCATATGTGCATCGTGATATTTTCTCAATCTGTAGTGTGTTCTCCAAGAAGGATTGTATCAATCTCTCATAACCTTTCACAATGAATAGTATATCTAGGACGGGTGTCATCAGGACCACAAGACATGTGGAGTGAGTTCTCCCAGATGAGTTCTTCGTGGAACCTTTGACGTAAATCCCTATTGGCAGTGTGTGGTGGAGTGACTGGTCTCCAGACTATGAGGTTGTGTTTTGAGTATATCTGGATCTTGTTTTTGTATCTATATGTTTTATATCTACATAATATGAAGATATAATTTTATCATTAATCTAGGAATTTCTTTTTGGGTTTTTGGGTCTTCTAATGAGTATTTTTATACTCACAACTGCATGGGCCATGCTCGCACGTCACATGTCTTGTGCAGACGAGAGGCCTTTTGATGGTGTCCAAGGTGGACCCAGACCATACCTAGATTTATGAGTTCCAAACATGCCAATCTGTTCCTACGGCTATGATCAGTAGTCCTAATACCACTTTGTTCTTATAGGATGGACCTTGTAGTATGCAGACTCTGGTTTTTGTGGTCTTTTATTCTAGCCTTTTTTTACTCTCTTCATTTTACGTCTGTTGCACTCTGTTGGTTGGGTTTACTTGTATGGATGAATTTTGATCCTCAGTGGTTCTTACATTTCATAATATGTGGGATTGGATATGTGTTCCAGAGTACATGATATTACGAAATGTCTCTCATGTTAGTAATATGCATATTCAGTGCTAGTCACTAGCACCTGGCCTATAGTAGGCGGGCTTGGGGACTCATGGTGTGGGCCCCACTGGGATGGGTTTTGGAAAAGAAAACCTTAGGATTAGATAAATTATTTAGTTTTATAATAGATAAATAAGGGAACATAGGTATAGTAATATCTCCCAGTGGAGGTAAACTAACATGACACATTAGATAAATAATGCAAAAAGAAATATCCAATATAAAAAGATGAATATTTCATGAGTCGGAAAAACAAGGAAATTATTTTTACCAACATCGAGTTCAATATATGTATATAATATAAAAAATGAAAAAAATTTCCTCAAGATAAAACCATGAACCATTCTCTGTCACGTGCTCCCACACTTTTCTGCCGAATCAATGAAGAATCTAACGTCTGTTCTTTCTGGATTTCTTACCTACAAACCTAAAGATTGTACAGGTGGTCAAAAGTTTCCCAAATAAGGTGTGATAGGAAAATATTTATTCAATCAAAAATAATTTATAATATGTCTATTAGGTGTATACAAGATGTAACAATGTGGATGATAAGATAGAAATAAATTAAATTTCATTCAGTCTTTTATACCACAGATCACGGCAACTAATAAACTACAAACATTCTAAACTATAAAACATGGTAAATACATCACCCATCTCCTATTAATGATTACTCAAGTGACATAACCATATGTATGGATCCAAGGAATAATAATTTCTATGTAATCAATTGTAATATGAAACAATTGAGTAGAAATGACATCAATAAACTCATAGTACATTTTCAATTTTAAATATGAACAATATTAATAAAATTTAATCACATGAGAAGGATTAAAAATTTATATCCTAATATATTAAATATATCATTAGAGACCCCTCTACAAAATTCATGGTCATAAAACCCACTATGTGTTTATATCATGGGAAGATATATGAACACACCTCAATGGTGGTTCGTGTTGAGGTTGAAAACCTCTAACAACCAGATTGTGCTCTATGAGGACCCAACAAGGGTCCATTAATTAAATCAAGGAATTAACGTTATTTAGGATCAACATATAACAATTTTCCACATGTGGAATAATGGAAATGATATATAGATCATATATGATTTTATGGAAAGGGTATAAACCCTCTAATATATACCTATGTTAAAACACTCCTCAAATATAGGCTCCAAATGTGAACATGATTAAAAGAATATGGAAGTATAGAAGAATTCACTAGAAATATGGTATATTTTCTTTCACCAAAATATTATAATCTATAGAATATAAAATAGGGAAAGGATCCTATGGAAAAATGAACTCGGGAAACAAAATCTAACATGATGAGCACTGTTTTAATCGGATTGATAATGGATGAGATGGATCAAATACCAAGGTTAAAATTCAAAAATAACTCTAATGTTAGAAGAAGTAAAGGCCGCTAGGAAGAAATAAAAAAAACAATAATAAGGTAAAATAATTTATATTGTTAAGATATAAAAGTTTATTTCACCGATATTAAGGGTGTCACACTCTTTGGATACACAGTTGTCCAAACCACGTTCTAGGCATGTAAACTTCAATGTATATGGAGGGAGATCACATGTTTCGTATGGAATGTTTATTAAACCATGTGAAAACAATTTTATTTTTCGTATTCTTAAAGTCAAAGATCCCCACAATGGCGTGAAGCCTTGGCAACATGTTTAGGGAAAACTAGTAATCCATCTTCTACTCCCAAAATCACACTTTCATGGTTTGTAGCTACATTGATGCCTTGGCTTCATGGTTTCTTCTAAACGTGTGGCCTAACTTCTTCTTCCCAAAAATCATTCCTCTAGGCTCTGAACACTGCGTGGTCACCCATAAATATCATTTTACATTATATGAATTTAAATTAGAAAAAAAAATAAAAAATAGAAAACTCCAATGATCTCTAACTCCAATAATAAACCATGAACTTAGAAGCCACCACCCCCACACCCTTTTAAGAGGTCGCATCCCCATGTTTATCTTCTTAATGTAATAAAAATATAGAAATAGTCCCTTCCACAAATCATTTACATCTTCCTCTCTCTCCAAGGACACGTCATGCACATTTTTGTGCTTCCATAGATCACAGACTATATGGACAAATCTAAATTGGATATTTTAATGATTCAATAAATTATATATATATATATATGTTATAGTCCATAAAGGATCCACCAAAATTTATCTAAATTACATCTGGATGAATAGTTTGAAATAGATCTGAGTGATAATTATTTAACCAAGATATATGGAATATTATTGGTAAGGAGTGGTTCATTTAACGTAACTGAAATCTGTAGAATAACATCTCGACTATCTCCAAATCTGAAGACGGGAAAAAATATCCTTTTAAGGATTACTAATCTCAGAATCCATATGATCTCCAACCACATTGAGACATTTAAATGGAAACAATCCATTCCCTATTATGATATCAGCCATTAATTTAAATAATATTAGAATTTTTATCTAGAATATGTTATAAACATCCATATTAAATTCACCAGAAAAATGTTATATAGACAATATATGGTCCAACTAGTGCTAATTTCATTGCCTCTAGCTATAAAATATATGATCAATATAGGACTAACATATAGTTAATCATATGGTTCAATCTGAATTGTTTTCTAAGAGCCATTTTTTATAGAAAATCATGTAGGTGTATACTCCTATCTCATGATCCCAAAAAATCTATGATTCATGATAAATTCCTATAATCATCAACTTATATTTTGGTATATATATAAATCGGTCTAAGGGTGGTATTTCAAGCTCATTAGAAACTATGTAACCAATACCTTTTGTATTCTTTTCCAAAATAAAGATCTAAAATGGGTGTCCCTATCTGATTCAATGGAATGAGGAATCCATTGAATGTGTACAATGTAAAAAATATTAGTCCACCAGAGATGATATATAGATAATATCTCCATAATTTGTTTGAAATTGGTGTCCTTCATAAATATGTCCATAATGTTCTATACATCATCAAAACCATGTGGTGACTGATGTTCCCATAGACATAATTTAATTAATGCTTTTTGTGATCAGATTAGATTTGATTGTCTCCCAATAGTCACATACTACTACGATGTAGTATATATAGAGTCTACAGTGGATCTCAAGGGGAATTAGGATAGATATTGAATCCTTTTCTCTGTGACCCTTAGGAATATGATTCCCCACATACTTGTTTTATTTTTCAGAAAATATTTCTAGATATATGATTATTAAATTCATGTTTAATATGGTCAAACCATCTTTTTCTACATAAGAGGTAACTATTCATTAGTCTAGATATAGTTTCAAACATGTTGTATTAAACATATGTTCTATAGTAGAATGTGTCTTGGGCTATTTTTAATATAATAATCCACTTCATCCAGAATATGATCCTTCATTCAAATGTACTATGATTAGGGATGTTCAAATGAATCTGATATATAATTTTAATTTATTTAGATTGCTGATCCATATGGTTTCTATTTTTATAATGAATTATTAATTAAATTCAAAAAACCCCACATTACATACTTTACCTATGTTTTATAAAGACTCATTGTATAATTAAATGTAGAAAAACCGGAAATGAAATCATTCATATCATGCTAGTGAAAATTGAGACTAAACAGTTGACAATATAGAAATGGTTAATCTAACCAATTATCAAAAAACACACTAGGAATAGAATATATAGATCTTGAATAATGAATAATTCAACTAACTACATATGTTAACAAATTATGAGAAAAATAACACCAACGATTCTACATTTCTTGCTACTCGAAACAAATAGTATAAATAAGGGAGTCAGTAATGTAAATGGACTGAAAAATGACATTAAAATCAATCCAAAATCATTTATTCAAGTAATTAATTTAACGAATCCTATAAATATTTATTTTGTTTTAGATTGAGTAGTTGGGAATTATAGAGGAATGAATGGTCAAAAAATATTTCCACTAGAGAGAATATAATCATGTACCTTTATAGTGTTTATATAGATTGAATATTACACGACATGTAATATCAATTCATATCATGTAATTTCAGTCTATGAAATTATATATGAATTTTAAATTTGTGTGTATATCATGTGAATCTCAACAGATATTTGGAAATTTTCCTCCTTTCAGGATGTTTCATAAGATGTCACATCCAATAGATTCCATTAGATGGCGATAGCTTTGATTTGAATTCTACACGTCGTGGACTCTTTATTAATGACATATAAGGAAGGTTCATGTCATTTAATGTATATTAACATTGAATAATGTTTTTCATGGCCATAATTTTTTCACAACCTACTATATAGACTACAACATGTGATGAAATTCCACTACATGTTGTGTAATTAGGTTTCACGTTGTGTAATTGGAAATTTACTCCATTGTGATTTATTCAGTTGAAACATTTAAATCCTAATTCCTTCAATAAATAACACATAACAAGTGATTTTTGGAATAAATTATTTAATGTACCCAATAGAATGATATATATATATATATATGATTTCATCTTATCAAATCCCTCCACAATTGAACAATTTCTTATCCACATTTGAAACATCTTTCAACAAGGATTTCAAATAGGTAGGAAATTTTTACAACTATAAATACTCAATAAATATAGGTAAATATAACTATATTTAGTAATAAAATTTAAGAAATAAGAGTAATCCAAATGTAGAAATTATTTCTGTATCATAGAATAGTTCTTTAAAAAAATTCATAATCTTTATATCTCAATTTCTTACATGTTGTTTGAATTCTATTAAAATTTTAAAATTTCCTCACAATGACTTTTATCTCATAACTTGGGTGAAATGAAATTTGAGTTATGGGAATACCTTGAGTATATGCTCTAAACTATAATATTGCATTGGTTCTATCATATCCAATTAATAAATATCAAAAATAAATAATCTTGAAGGCAATGAAAATTAGTTCTAGAAACTATGAGGATGTGTTCATATTAGAAATCATAGAAAACAGGATCATAATGAGGTTACAAGCTATATTATAATACATGATTTCCATGATAAGTTTAATGAAATGACTCTTCCAAATCTAAAAAATATCCTCACTACTAGCTTCTTAATTCCGATCCTTGTATATATCAAGTAAGAGAATGAAGCTTATCTTGTTACATTCTTTTTGGTTTTTATTTTTTTAAATTAATTATAAAGCTAGATCTCACACCCATCATCAATCCTAAAATTTTCATTCAATGGATTGAATGATCTAAAAATGGTTAATATTGATCTTTCTAATACAAAACCAATGCCATATTTTTTTAACTTTTTTTTAATGGAATAGTATAGATGTGAAATGATAAAATGAAAAAATGGATCAAAATATTACTATAAGATGAGATATAAAATGCATCGATACAACAGAATCAACCTATGATAAATGAAATATTCCCCCACAGATGTTCAATGTAAACAATTTCAATATAAAAAAATAGTTTAATAAGGGATAATTCACATGAAATATCTACATACTATAAGGTCATTCATGGCAACAATAGGTCTTAATGATGGAAATATGTAATGTGGGTCTTAGAAAAAACATCATAACAAAGACCATCTCAATAATTTTAATATTATATTTACTCAATAATTTCTTCAATATGATCTCCATAAAAATAATGATAGGTTTTTATGTTGTAGGTTCCACTCATAATTTATTCTTAGAAATTAATATGAAACATTAGTCTCATAATCCTCTTGCGAATGAAAGTAATTATTGTAATGGAAATCAATATGTGTATAATTCTATGTAATAAGTCAAGTATAAAAAATTCCAAAAATATATAATTTGAATTAAATTAATTATGTCACAAAAAAATAAAAAAATCTAAAAAGAGATAAACCATGGATTTCTAAAAAATTCCACGTCACATTTTTCTTATATTTAATGTGAAAAATGATTTTTAGGTTTCTAGCATAATCCTAAATAAAAAATTTCTCATTGAAATTTGATAAGTGTCAAAAACTCATCTCTATAAAATGTTAAATAATTAAAAAATTACACTCACATAGAAGGATATTGTCTCTATGGTCCATTGATTTATTATGCGAGGGATATGGTGGATAAATAATAAATAAATGAAATAGAAAGTGATGAATTAATGATTAAAAGAGTCGAGATCTCCCTCTATGAAGTTATATTCAATGGGGGAACATAGATGTATTTCATTAATATTTAGTCTACCTAAAAAATGTAAATAAAATAAAAATAATGAATTACATAACACAATAGTACATAGGATTAAAACATTTTTATGAAGAAATACAATGTGGTGCAATGTATAATGAAAAATAGAAACTAATTCTATATATATGTTGACATTCTTATTCAATAAATCTAAAAATATACCACGAAAAAAATATATAAATATAATCAATATGAATACTAAAAGAAGAAAACTATTGAATTATCAATTTCCTTCCACAAATCACTAACAAATAATTTATTTAAAAAGAATGATGGAATAAAGTATCATGTAGTGATGTCTATCAGCTAAATGTATCCTCTAGAATCTATAGGCACTCATGGTAGTGTACCATGATCTCGTGGAAATTTATTATAAGATTGATGAATTCATGTCATTGTGAGAAATGTTTAAATGTGGAAGGAAGGGTATCCTAGCTCATATTAGGGGTTTTTGTGCATGAATCTTCATTGAATGCACCTAAATCTGACATTTGATCTTGGCCAATGATGATTCACTCATCAAAACCAAAAATATTTCGGTACAAGACCATTAAAAATCAAACATGAAACTGAGGATCTATACATGGATACTATATAATAATAAAAATATAAATATTAGTCCCTGTAATTTTGAAAAAAACCATATTATCATATATAGAAAATGTATTTATACAAAATTATGGGATATATAAACTAAAACAGAAAAACATTTTGCCATGATAAAACTGTATTAAAAATTGTAAAAACTGGAAAACTAAGATAATATTGAAAACTCCAAAAGCTCATCCATAGTCCAGTCTCAATTAGATTTTGGCAGTCCAGATCCATCCTGGTCATGATCCTTGGGGGAAGCATGGGATGGTAGATCAACTTTTGTGGGTATAGTCGTGTTGATGGGTATATGTTCATGGGTAGGTTGTAGGAGGTTCCTATCCTGTGTGGGGTTGTGTTTATAATACCTAGATAAAAAAAACTACCTTGTATGTTTTGGTCGTATCCATTCCCATTCCACACTAGGCCTCCATGATGATGTACACATGATAAGAAGTAGGGTTCGAGAGCGCGGAGGGATGGTAAGTGAAGGCTATATGTGGGGCTAGTGTGGTAGAAGATGAGGGGCATATAGGTACTAGAGGTTTCTAAGACTGGTAATGATATTTGGTTTTAGAGGGTGATGAAATGTGAATTATTAGATAAATAAATCTGTATAAGGGATGATATCTATCATAGATTCTCCAGGATTTAATGTTTCATGGACCAAAGATCTATTGGGGGCATTGGTGGGTGGATAATTAGTGAATGTTGTATTGGAAGAATAAGGTATAGGAGAGGTAGGTGATTGAGTGTATTTTATGATTGAAACTAGTACAATATTTTCTATACAATCATATGGGGGTTATTCTTCTTCTATATAGAAACTTGGTTCCCATTGATAATTCTAGTCATCCCTCACCATGATCTTCAAGTTTTATAGTATGATAAACGTAATAAACATTATTGGTCTTTTGTATATGATCGGAAGTGAATCATCAAATACTCCATGATGGTGGGTGATGTGTTTGATGAAGGATCCACCCATTACTGTAACTCTGGTATACTTTGCATGAGCCATGTTGTAAAAGGTGAACTGGGTAGCCATGCTGACAACTAGGATTCCCATGGCTATTGTTAAAATGGGGAAATTGACCAAGTTCATGCTCTTATGAGATTCTTATTGGAAAAAAAAGGCATGGTCACATCACAATGGAATATCTGATGTGTTTTTATATATAGAAGAGTGGGTTTAGTAACCTAGGGACATAAACAATTTAATAATCCTATGAAATCATCTCACATAGTCACCTCGAATCAATCATCAAATTCGTGAGCTAGAGGGTCTAACAAATTCAAGACACAATAAACACATATAAATAATTATTGAGTTTGATGAAAAATTTAGAATATGAGAGCACATGATGTTAGCTACCATGTCTGAAGTGGAGGGGTAGTTAAAAAAAATTGTTTTTGGGGGAGAAGAAGGGAGGAGGTTGTCTATTATCATGGGAAGAAGGCAGAGGGTCAAACCGTAAACCCTAGGTTCACATCTTATTTTTAAAAAACTGGCTTGAGGGATTAAACGATGTCTAACGATGATTTTGAACATGTATTATTGTTTTATTTAAATATTTTGATGATAAAGTACACATTCTGTGACATGGTTAAATGGCATGTAATTGACAATTTCGGTTGAACATCAGTTTAAATGTAGGAATTTGGATCCTGGAATTTCTAGAAGCATCCAAATAATTTTTTAACATAATCTAAATTAAAATTACCTACCCTGGGTTTCCTCCCAATCATCTTTCTCTTTTACTTTGATAGTATTACACATTAAGTCATAGATGGACATCAAGATGCTGACATAAACTTCATGTAAAGGTTTGAGATTGAATTTTATACTTTGAACATTAACTATGAAATGTGTTATATTTAATTTTTATATTATAATAACCCATAGGGAAAAATTTTAATGACCTCAATGGGTATTCACCATTTAGATTTCAGCTTCTTAGTGAATAATTTCAATTTATAATTAAATAAAATGACATTATTTATAGGGACAAAGATGAATTTTGTAATGCATTGATCATTCTTTTTCGTACATATCTGTTTTTATGTAATGAAATTTTCATATTAATATTTTTTATTTTTTCATATTTATCTATCTAAATCATTCATGCTTATACAACTTTTTGAGAATCCATATTTAGAATAATAATTTCATAATATGAGTGATGATCTAGTTAAAATTGAAGTTGAGATTTTTTTTCATAAACCAATCTAAAAGGTGTGTTACCAATGGGTATTTTTTATGCATTGTGGTACACCCATAGCTTATCATCGAATTTATGTCTCTAGCCACTTCATCTTATATTCACAATATTCTCTAGGATTATCTATACTTCCATGATTGATAATTCATCTTTCCCACTTGTTGGTGGGAGGGAGTGAGTTCCTATGTTATATTATATTCCATATTTTTTTCATTAATTTAGTATCATTATTCTTAAAATGTGTTCCTTGATAACTAATGAGTAATATAGGAAATCCAAACCTTGATAACACATTCTTTTTTTAGTAAATTCACAACATTTTTTGTGTCATGTGATGTAGCTTTAGCATCAACCCATTTAGAGACATAGTCAATGCCAACAAGAAAATTAGTTTTGCTTTGTGAATTAGTAAATAGTCACTTGAAATATATACGTTATATGTCAATGATAGAATCCTACAAGATTGGGTTTTTAAGAATTTCATTTCTTTTTCCTGTGATTCAAGATTGCTGGCACTATGTAGAGCATTGAAAAAATTATCGTATATCATGGTGTAGAGTGAGAAGGAAAATTCCACTTTGTAGAATCATTAAAATAGTCACATGGATACTGTGATGACCCAGACCCCCCTTGGTCCCTTCCTTTTCCAAAAAAATCCGGTTTCCTTGCGGGTACCGATCGGTGAGACCGACCGCTGAGACCGATCGGTGACACCGATCGGTGAGACCGATCGGTGAGACCGATCGGTGACACCAATCGGAGAGACTGATCGGTGAGACCGATCGGTGAGACCGGCCGACGTCGGCCGACCTTGCCAAGTTGTTCCAGAAACGTTCCTTTTTCGCAAAGAGGGTTTTAAACCCTATTCTGCCTTGTTAAAAATGTCTTGGGAATCCGAAACGCGCAAAAAGGTTTTAATTAAATGGTTCATTAATTCATGGGTCGGTTAAAACCACCCAGTGCCATTAATGATGAGTCAAGCCACGTGGTCAACCCACAACTCCTTCGTTTTCCGTGGTTTTTTGTTTCATCTCAACCGTCCCCAGCTCTTATAATTAAGGGTTAGGCCGTGGTTTCCCCCCTTCTTCGATCGTGGCCCTTCTGGTGCATCGGGACCGCCGCATCGTTATCCGTAAAGTTCCGCGCCCCCGGCCTAAACGTCGATCATCTATCAACAAGTAGGGAATTTCTCTCGTCTCTCACTTTTGTGTATCATGCGGGGTGGGCGCTACCTTGTTCCTATGGAATTGGTTGAACCAAACCCCAATGAAGATAATAAACGAAGTTCTAAAGGAAGAAGGGGAAGGGGTTGTGATCGTTGTTATGCTTTATCTTGTGATCATCCCTTTTGTTGTACTGGTTTATGTTTCCTGAAAAGTGAGGCCGTTGGTGGTCGTGTGTGTGCACTTGAATCCCCTCATGATGTTTTAAATCGGTTGCTGAAATTGTGAACTCCTGCTGTGAAATCGGTTAACCACGTATATCCGACTAAAAAAATTGAAAGCACCAGGACCGGCCCTTCTGTGATAACTCCCGGTTAGAACACACGGATTTTAAAATCATGGAGTGTGTTAAATCGTTTAAATCTGAAAATCCCTGACTTGTGTTGGTAGTGGTTAGTGGTTGTTTTCCCTTCGGTCCGTTTGCTGGAAATGTGGGAGGGGATGGGATCCCCAGTTCTTTTTATACTCTCGGTGGCTGTGTGAATTTGGGGGATGGCATCTCCTGTTGGCATGGTATCAGTGGTTGTGAGTTTTTACCACGAATTGGGGAGAGATCCTCTGTTGGCAGAACCGGGTGTGAGTGTTTTGGTTGATCTATGCTTTGACGTTTTCCTTGGTTATGCTTATGGTAGTTGCCTAGTAGTGCTTAAAATTAATTGAACATTTTGACTGAACGTGAAACAAGAATGGGACAAATGGTTTTGTGGGCAAGGGTCATGAATCGTGACTCGGACGCTGTGGTATTGTGTTCTGTAGGTTGGCTAGGAAAACCTAAGTTTTGGGTGAGTGTTTGTTACCTATATCTATACTTGTAGCTTTGTGTTTCTTATTCGCACCCCACCCAAGTTGAGCACTTAGTGCCGAACACCCCCATTTATGGGGGGAGGGTGTTTTTCCCAACACTATACTTAGTGGCTGGTTATTAGCTCCTTTTCTGCTCCCTTTCCCGGATAGCCCAAGTACCTTCGGGCAGGCTGTGATGGCCTGAAGTCCATTATTAGCCCAAGAACCATCGGGCAGGGTGTTGTGGTGGTTGGCCTGGTGTGTGCGGCAGGTGGTTTCCCAAGTGTCTTCGGGATGAGGCGCAGGTGTTTTCGGGCGTGGAAGTGGATCCTTTAGCCCAGGTGTCTTCGGGCGTAGCGGTGGTTGTTCTGGCCTAGGTGTTTGCAGGCATGGTTACTTGTGACAGTTGAGGCCCAGGTGTGTGCGGGCGGGATTTGGCAGTGGGACTGCGTGTGGTTGTGGCCCAGGTGTGTGCGGGCGGGATTTGGCAGTGGGACTGCGTGTGGTGGTGGCCCAGGTGTGTGCGGGCGGGTGTGGCAGTGGGACTACGGTGAGAATGGCGGGATTGGTCCAATGCGTAGGATGTCTCAATAACCAGTGGGGAAGTGGCGCGGGGTACCCAAACATCGATGTGCTCTTATTATATATATCACTTGACTTGCGTTATTTGGGGAGTGAGCCTTGGTGAGGCCTGGGATGGATAGTTTGCCTTGTTAGTTGTTTGGTTCACTCTTTTATCACGGGACTTTAGTACGTTCCCCCACTTGTGCACAAGAGTCTTGGTTTTCCCTACTGAGTGTACTTGTATGCTCACCCTACGTTTACTTTCAGGTTTCCAGGAGGACTACCAGGGCTGCGCGGGACCCCATTAGTCGGACAGTTGGAGTTGTCGCTGTTGTCGTACCTTTGTTTTCTTTTGGTATTGTACTTGAGAGCTTTCTTTTTCTTTTGTACTTGTACCTTGTTGTAAACTGTTTAAACATGCATGGGGACTTTATTTGGGTTCATTTATATTAACTTGTTTCTTTTCCTTTTTGGGAGGTCGACTTGTCCTTTTTCCCGATCCTAAATAATAAAAAGGGTAATGCCTTCCATTTGTGAAAATTTTCTATACCCTTGGTGCTAGTCGCCACTCCAGGACCTATTGAAGGCGGGTTTCAGGGGTCATTATCTCTCCTTCAACTTAAAGAAGGAAGGGCCTGGCAATCCGCTGACTCTTCCCTCCTTTTGGTGAAGGCGGGTCGTGACAGAATGGTATCAGAGGCTGAGGTTGAGAGATAGGACGAAGTCTGGAGTTAGGCACAGTAAAGATTGCATGGGATGGTAAGGAAACAGCGTTGGGTGACCTTGGTGCGTGAATTAGGCCAGGAAGGACCGGCTAGGACACGGGATTTTAGGGCCCCCCGTGATCCGATGCAAGGACTCTGGACCTACCGAACGACCAAGTGAGGCCACACTGATTGCAGGGTAGAGACCCTAGGAAAGGTACATGCATCATAAATGACTTGTGTTTTTGTGTTTCTGGGATGTCTTGGGAAATTGAGAATAAATTAAATCTTAATAAGTTTTGAGAACGGTTTTCTTTGCACTACTGGACTTAGGCATTCCTTGTTTACCTTGCAGTTATGGCACCTGGAAGGCGACCACGTGTGGTACAGGCGATCGAGACTCCTGAGACTACTTTGGCCAATCGGCAGAGAGCTGATCGGGAGGAAGAGGACGACCAGTGGCAGAAGACTCTTCGAGCCTTTCAGCGACAGGCCCTCAAGAAATATGAGGGCAGCACCTCCGACATGAAGACGGAAGGCTGGCTGGAGGAGCTAGTCATAGCCTTCGGCCTGATTCGGGCCCCGACGGAGTGCTGGGTTCCTCTGGCTGTTAGCCAGATGCGAGGAGCGGCACGTTAGTGGTGGATGCTTCACCTGGGGAGTAGGAAGGAGTCTGAGGTTGCTTGGGCGGACTTCGAGAGGGAGTTCCGGGCGGAGTTCCTCTCCTCGACAATGAAGGCGGAGAAGAGGAAGGAGCTACTCTCCCTCCAGCAGGGGAGCATGTCCGTGAGGGAACTTGGAATCAAGTTCAAGGACCTCCTGCGTTTTGCTCCGGACCTCTTTCCCGATGAGGAGTCTCGGGCAAGACGTTTGGAGGAGGCGCTCCGACCCTCCCTCCAGTATGCTGTTACCCCCTTTACCCTTCCGACATACTTAGAGGTTCAGAAGAAGGCCGAAGTGGTGGAAAGGATGCACGCTCTAGGCGGACTGTCACGAGAAGGGATCCAGCTGGGACCATCGAAGGGGAAGGCCGTCAGCACCAGGCCTCCGGCATCGGGACCCTCCAGGTTCCGACCCGCAAGGAGTAGGCCGCAGCAGTTTCAGTTTCGATCCCCTGGCCCACGTTCTTTTCCTTCAGGCTCGGGACCACGGTGCTTCATCTGCGGGAGCCCTGGACATCTTCGGAGTCAGTTCCCCAATCGGGTGCAGTACATCAGTGGCAGTCATCCCCAGCGTCCGCCGCAGCAGCAGTTCCCAGCCAGACCCTTCCAGCAGCAGCAGCAGGGACAGCGAGCTCCCGCTCCTCCGCAGACAGACATAGGAGGGGGAGGCCGACCTCAGGGCGCTCCCCAGGGACCTCGACCAGGGCGTGGTCGGGGAGGTGGCCGACAACCGAGGGGTAGGGGAGCTGGGCGTGGACAGTTACACGCTGCAGAAGCAACAGTTCTAGCAGGGCCAGAGGTTGTTCGAGGTACGATCAGTGTATTTAGCACTCTTGCTTATGCTTTGTTCGATACCGGAGCATCGCACTCCTTTGTTGCACCCAGTCTAGCCCGCGCCTTGGGTCTAGATGCCGAGAGACTTCCAGTGCCCCTGGTGTTGAGCACACCAATTGGAGGTCAGACCGACTTGCTGTTCGTTTGTCGGGGATGTAGACTGATGTTGGGGCCACATCAGTCGGTTAAGGATCTCCTTCTGCTACAGATTCGGCCGTACGATGCCATCCTAGGCATCGACTGGCTATTTTCTGTGTGCGCCGTCATCGACTGTTCCCAAGGGAGGGTGGTGTTCTCCGGTTTGGACGGCCAGCTTGTTACTTTCACCGGCGAGCGGAGCTGTCCGAAGGGAAACAGGAGGGAGGAACCTCTCCTCTCCTTATTGACTGAACTGACGATAGAATCAACAGATGAGGAAATGGTGGAAGTATCAGAGATCGTTCGTGAATTTATGGACGTCTTTCCTGAGGAGGTGACGACTCTACCCCCTCGACGTGACATCGAGTTAGGGATAGACCTGCAGCCCGGCTCTCGACCAATCTCGATGGCTCCTTACCGGATGGCAACTTCGGAGCTACGGGCGTTTCAGATACAGATTGACGATCTGATGAAGAGGGGTTATGTTCGTCCAAGTGCATCACCGTGGGGTGCCCCAGTCTTGTTCGCAAAGAAGGCAGATGGTGGCCTCAGGTTGTGCATCGATTACAGGAGGCTGAATCAGGTAACGATCAAGAACCGCTACCCTCTTCCGAGGATAGATGATCTTTTCGACCAGCTGAAGGGGGCAGGATGGTTCTCGAAGATCGACCTGCGATCCGGGTACCACCAGCTGAGGGTGAAGGATAGCGACATCCCGAAGACGGCGTTCAGGTGCAGGTATGGGCACTTCGAGTTCGTGGTCATGCCCTTTGGTGTTACGAACGCCCCAGCCGTGTTCATGGGGCTTATGAACTCCATCTTTCGGGAGTACCTGGATCGGTTTGTGGTGGTTTTCATCAATGATATCCTGATCTATTCAATGTCAGAAGAGGACCATGCAGAGCACCTGAGGACGGTTTTGGAGGTCCTCCGACAGCACCAGCTCTATGGGAAGTTGTCAAAGTGCAAGTTCTGGGCACGAGAAGTGCACTTCCTCAGACATGTAGTGTCTGAGCAGGGAGTAGCAGTCGACCCATCAAAGGTTGAGGCAATTGTTTCTTGGGCAGCACCCAAGAATGTGGCGGAAGTTCGGAGTTTCCTCGGACTTGCGGGCTACTACCGGAGATTCGTACCCAACTTCTCCCGGGTAGCAGCCCCTTTGACGGCTTTGACCAAGAAGGACCAGGTTTTCATGTGGAGCGAGCAGTGTGAGTCGTCCTTCAACTAAATAAAAGAAAAACTGGTTAGTGCCCCAGTGTTGAGATTGCCAGAAGAAGGGATGGCCTATGAGGTATTCTGTGATGCTTTTGGACAGGGCCTGGGGTGCGTATTGATGCAGCGATAAGGGGTGATCTCTTACGGGTCCAGGCAGCTACGCCCCCATGAGCGGAACTATTCCACCCATGACTTGGAGCTTGCAGCGGTAGTGTTCGCATTAAAGATGTGGCGACATTACCTCTTTGGGGAGCGCTTTGTGGTCTTCACCGATCACAAAAGCTTGCGCTATATCTTCTCCCAGCGTGACTTGAACTTGCGACAGCGGAGGTGGGTCGAGTTTCTCCAGGACTACGACTTTGAGATCTCATACACTGATGGTAAGGGAAACGTTGTGGCTGATGCCCTGAGCAGGAAGCCGCATCAGGAGGTGGTTCGGGAATCTGCTAATGCTTGGAAGGCGATGGGGGAGTTGGCTGCCTTACACTTGGATGCAAGGGTGGAAGGTACTAGAGGCTGTTTGTTTCAGATGACGGTACAGTCCTCTTTGTTGCAGCAAGTGGAAGAGTCTCAGTGGGGAGATCTTGAGGTGGAAGTGTTGCGGGATCGTATCGATCAGGGGAACGCCCCGGAAGGATGGTCGGAGGACAGCCGACGTCGGATGCTCTTTCATCAGAGGTTGTTTGTTCCAGAGGTGATGCGTGATGAAGTCCTTCGTGAGTTCCATAGCTCAGCCTTGGCAGTACATCCGGGTGTTTCGAAAATGTACCAAGGCCTGAGGGGACAGTTTTGGTGGCCCGGGGTGAAACGGGCAGTGGCAGAGTTCGTGGCTAAATGCCTGGTGTGTCAGCAGGTGAAGGCTGAACACCGTGTTCCTGGTGGTCTATTGCATCCTCTAGATGTCCCCGAGTGGAAGTGGGACGACGTCTCGATGGACTTCGTCACGGGACTACCCAGAGCTCAGGGCGGGCATGATGCTATCTGGGTAGTGGTGGATCGATTGACAAAATCTGCTCACTTCTTGGCTATCAAGGAGTCAGGACCCGTGAGTACCTTAGCACAGAGGTACGTGGATGAGGTGGTGCGTTTGCATGGAGTTCCGAAAACGATCGTCTCAGATCGGGACACTCGATTCACCTCACGAGTCTGGAAGGGGTTACAGCATGCTTTTGGCACCCAACTACGCCTTAGCACTGCTTTTCACCCTCAGACTGATGGGCAGACAGAGCTGACTATCTAGACCTTGGAGGACATGCTGTGAGCATGTGTTCTGGATTTCGGAGGATCATGGGTACGACACTTGCCTTTAGTAGACTTTGCCTACAACAACAGTTTTCACTCTACTATTGGCATGGCTCCTTTTGAGGCTTTGTATGGAAGACCATGTCGTTCACCCTTATGTTGGGCAGAGGTTGGTGAGACTGGTACTCTTGGACCAGAAGTAGTGCAGAGCACCACGGAGAAAGTCCAGCTAGTGCGGGAGAGGATGAAAGCAGCTCAGGATCGGCAGAAATCTTATGCTGATCGTCGGAGGAGGCCCCTGAAGTTCGAGATGGGAGATCATGTGTTTTTGAAGGTTTCCCCTCGACGGGGGCAGCGGAGGTTCGGAAAGGGGAGTAAGCTCTCCCCTAGGTTCATCGGACCTTTCGAGACGCTGAGGCGAGTTGGCGAGGTAGCATATCAGCTGGCCCTACCACCTCAGTTGGAGAGGGTCCATGACGTCTTCCATGTCTCCCAGCTTCGTCAGTACTTACATGATTACTCTCATGTCATCAACTGGGGAGAGCTAGATGTGGGAGGAGACGCGACCTTCGAGGAATGGCCAGTCAGAATCGAGGATCGCAAGGAGAAAGTGCTCCGTGGACGAACTGTCGGCCTGGTTCGTGTGTTTTGGAGACATGGCGGCCTCGAAGAGAGCACGTGGGAGAGGGAAGCACAGATGCGTTCCCAATACCCCGAGTTGTTCTGAGCTTTGAACCTTTGGTGCCTGTTGTGACAGAACATTTGACCTTTTTGTCTATGAAATGTGCTAGTTCCTTTCCTCTGTTATGTGTGGAAAGCCCCGGCTAAAGGGAAGGGAAAACCCGACCCCTAATCAGGACGCATTAAGGTGGATGCGATTAAACCCGTGCGGGCGAGTCAGTGCCGCCCAAAGCGGATAATATCTTGACATGGGGGAGGGGAACTCCCCAAATCCACATGATCGGGCGGTTTTGCGTGGTATTTTGCTTGGTTCTTGACAGGGAGTGTTTTCAATTAGCGGGGGTCCACTCCTAAGAGGTATCTTCGAAGATGGTTGTTCGGATCCTCTCTTTCCTTCTGGTTTGTTTTGATTCTCGGGGACGAGAATCGTTTAAGAGGTATCTGATGTGATGACCCAGACCCCCCTTGGTCCCTTCCTTTGCCAAAAAAATCCGGTTTCCTTGCGGGTACCGATCGGTGAGACCGATCGGTGACACCGATCGGAGAGACCGATCGGTGCGACCGATCGGTGAGACCGGCCGACGTCGGCTGGCCTTGCCAAGTTGTTCCAGAAACGTTCCTTTTTCGCAAATAGGGTTTTAAACCCTATTCTGCCTTGTTAAAAATGTCTTGGGAATCCGAAACGCGCACAAAGGTTTTAATTAAATGCTTCATTAATTCATGGGTCGGTTAAAACCACCCAGTGCCATTAATGATGAGTCAAGCCACGTGGTCAACCCATGACTCCTTCGTCTTCCGTGGTTTTTTGTTTCATCTCAACCGTCCCCAGCTCTTATAATTAAGGGTTAGGCCGTGGTTTCCCCCCTTCTTCGATCGTGGCTCTTATGGTGCATCGGGACCGCCGCATCGTTATCCGTAAAGTTCCGCGCCCCCGGCCTAAACGTCGATCATCTATCAACAAGTAGAGAATTTCTCTCGTCTCTCACTTTTGTGTATCATGCGGGGTGGGCGCTACCTTGTTCCTATGGAATTGGTTGAACCAAACCCTAATGAAGATAATAAACGAAGTTCTAAAGGAAGAAGGGGAAGGGGTTGTGATCGTTGTTATGCTTTATCTTGTGATCATCCCTTTTGTTGTACTGGTTTATGTTTCCTGAAAAGTGAGGTCGTTGGTGGTCGTGTGTGTGCACTTGAATCCCCTCATGATGTTTTAAATGGGTTGCTGAAATTGTGAACTCCTGCTGTGAAATCGGTTAACCACGTATATCCGGCTAAAAAAATTGAAAGCACCAGGACCGGCCCTTCTGTGATAACTCCCGGTTAGAACACACAGATTTTGAAATCATGGAGTGTGTTAAATCGTTTAAATCTGAAAATCCCTGACTTGTGTTGGTAGTGGTTAGTGGTTGTTTTCCCTTCGGGCCGTTTGCTGGAAATGTGGGAGGGGATGGGATCCCCTGTTCTTTTTATACTCTCGGTGGCTGTGTGAATTTGGGGGATGGGATCTCCTGTTGGCATGGTATCAGTGGTTGTGAGTTTTTACCACGAATTGGGGAGAGATCCTCTGTTGGCAGAACCGGGTGTGAGTGTTTTGGTTGATCTATGCTTTGACGTTTTCCTTGGTTATGCTTATGGTAGTTGCCCAGTAGTGCTTAAAATTAATTGAACATTTTGACTGAACGTGAAACAAGAATGGGACAAATGGTTTTGTGGGCAAGGGTCGTGAATCGTGACTCGGACGCTGTGGTATTGTGTTCTGTAGGTTGTCTAGGAAAACCTAAGTTTTGGGTGAGTGTTTGTTACCTATATCTATACTTGTAGCTTTGTGTTTCTTATTCGCGCCCACCGAAGTTGAGCACTTAGTGCCGAACACCCCCATTTATGGGGGGAGGGTGTTTTTCCCAACACTATACTTAGTGGCTGGTTATTAGCTCCTTTTCTGCTCCCTTTCCCGGATTTCCCAAGTACCTTCGGGCAGGCTGTGATGGCCTGAAGTCCATTATTAGCCCAAGAACCATCGGGTAGGGTGTTGTGGTGGTTGGCCAGGTGTGTGCGGAAGGTGGTTTCCCAAGTGTCTTCGGGATGAGGCCCAGGTGTTTTCGGGCGTGGCAGTGGATCCTTTAGCCCAGGTGTCTTCGGGCGTAGCGGTGGTTGTTCTGGCCTAGGTGTTTGCAGGCATGGTTACTTGTGACAGTTGAGGCCCAGGTGTGTGCGGGCGGGATTTGGCATTGGGACTGCGTGTGGTTGTGGCCCAGGTGTGTGCGGGCGGGATTTGGCAGTGGGACTGCGTGTGGTGGTGGCCCAGGTGTGTGCGGGCGGGTGTGGCAGTGGGACTGCGGTGAGAATGGCGGGATTGGTCCGATGCGTAGGATGTCTCAATAACTAGTGGGGAAGTGGCGCGGGGTACCCAAACATCGATGTGCTCTTATTATATATATTACTTGACTTGCGTTATTTGGGGAGTGAGCCTTGGTGAGGCCTGGGATGGATAGTTTGCCTTGTTAGTTGTTTGGTTCACTCTTTTCTCACGGGACTTTAGTACGTTCCCCCACTTGTGCACGAGAGTCTTGGTTTTCCCTACTGAGTGTACATGTATGCTCACCCTACGTTTACTTTCAGGTTTCCAGGAGGACTACTAGGGCTGCGCGGGACCCCATTAGTCGGACAGTTGGAGTTGTCGCTGTTGTCGTACCTTTGTTTTCTTTTGGTATTGTACTTGAGAGCTTTCTTGTTCTTTTGTACTTGTACCTTGTTGTAAACTGTTTAAACATGCATGGGGACTTTATTTGGGTTCATTTATATAAACTTGTTTCTTTTCCTTTTTGGGAGGTCGACTTGTCCTTTTTCCCGATCCTAAATAATAAAAAGGGTAATGCCTTCCATTTGCGAAAATTTTCTATACCCTTGGTGCTAGTCGCCACTCCGGGACCAATTGAAGGCGGGTTTCGGGGGTCATTATCTCTCCTTCAACTTAAAGAAGGAAGGGCCTGGCAATCCGCTGAATCTTCCCTCCTTTTGGTGAAGGCGGGTCGTGACAGATACCTTATTCTATCCATTTTTTGACATATGATACAATTTTTTTACATTTGGTATTTTGTATTCAGGAATGAAATGTCATGGAATTCCATCAGTGTATTGCTTGAATAAGACTGGATTATCCTAATAGTAATGTTTTTCATCAGCTAAAATTATTCTTCATTATTTGTAGAATAGGTATTGGTGAATAAATTCAATGGAAATATAAATTTAAAAATCACAAAACCAAAGTTGTACCTTAATAATTAAAACGGATTCACCAAGAAGATCAAAATTGTTGTCTATTTTTTCATAGTCCTTTTTGAGTTGTAAGGGAAGACAGTATAGAGGATCAGTAATAACATTTTCCATGCCTTTTATATTTATTATGACAATATAAAATTAATGGAGCATTAGAACCATCCGTATTAGACTCTACATTTGATTTTTTTTCCATTAAGTACATGAGGGATACATAATCATTGTGTACAATTAATTTGGATAAGAGAAAATTGGAAAGGGAATTTTTCAAAACCATACACAATAACTAATAGTTCATTCTATATAGTTGGGTAGTTGAATTGGGATTTATTTAATGTTTTTCTTTTATAGTAGATAGAAAATATTATGTGACCAACTTTTTTTCCGAACACATTACCAAAATCAAAGGTGTTGGTGTCAAACATAAATTCAAATTCCTTTTCCATCTAAAGAGTAATAATTATAGGTTCTGCTATCAAGAATATCATTAATGTTTTGAATGGAATCCAACAATCTTCAGTGAATTTTAAGGGAACTTCAATTGACAATAATTGCATTAGAGGGTTGGAAATATTTTTCCAAATTCTTTTACAAATTGATTGTTGAATCCATCATTTCCTAGAACTATCCTTATACCCATAACTGTTGACGGTTCGACTAATTATTGGATGACATTTACCATATATCCATCAACATCAATTCCTTATTTAAAAATTTAATTCCCTATAACTATGCCTCCATGGACCATAAAATTTAATTTTTTCAAGTTTAACATTAGACCTTTAACCACATATCATCACATATCTAACTCAAGTTTTCTTATGAAAATCACCAAAGATCATCGATAAAATGAAAATTCATCCATGAGTATTTCTAATCAGTCCTCCACCATGTCATGTAACATACGATTCATTCATCTTTTGAATGTCACATGTGAATAGCATAAACAGAATAATTTGATCTTGTAGGAGAATGTGATAAATGGAAATGGTAAAGTGGATTTAGAGTACTTATTTTGGTTGAATTTAATTTGATTTTATCCTTAATATCCCTCCATTAATTAGTATAATTAATTTCGTGCTAACAATTCCATCTTTTGATCCATAAAGGTAATATGAAATTGTTCTTTCTTGGTTTCCACATTTAAATTTCAATAATTTTCAAAAATTATCCACTCATTGATGGTATGGCTTGAGATCAATTCATTTGAATTTTTTTTTCCAATATCATCCCACCATTAATGGGATCTACTTATAGTGAGATCACCCAATCGCTATCAGATAATGAAAGGATTATTGTATCATCTAGGAATTTTAGTACATTCTTTTTTTGACATCTTATTTCATTCATAATGTGAGCCACCATTGAATATGGAAATTGGTTTTTTCATCTTCTACAAGAATAATTTTGATTGGGTATCTATTAGGATTGATTCCTTTAATGTAAAAAAATCCCCTTGAAATTGAATTCCGGTGACTTTTCAAGAATTCATAAAAAAAATTCGTATGTAAATGATATAGTTCATGGTTAAAGATGACTAGTAGATAGGTTAATGCACCTATGTATGAATATTTAAGAGTACTGGGTAGGGACTTCAACCCCATTTTCAATGGATGGATAATTAAGGGTCTGAGAGAAATTAATGTTCCCCATTATGAGGAGTTAATTAAAGATAAATTAATCAAAATAATACACCAATTTAACATAATTAATTGAATCCTCACTCTACTCTTATATGGTGATCTATTCATTTCTATCATGTGAAAGAGGGATAATGTTTCAATATAAGGAATCATCAAATTTATTTGAATCATTGATGAGGTTTACGACTCCCTATTATTATCTAAATATAAATATTTGACACTCTTGATTTACATCTTTCAATGCCTTTCCTATGTAATGGAATGATATTTTAAAAATAATGGGGTCATCATTTCCGCAGTTCATGTAACAAACAAGGACGTATGTTGGAAATATGAACATTCTAACATTATACAACACATCCTCATGAATTATTATGGGGTAATATAGTAATCAGTCTTAATGTTGTAGTTATGATTTAGTATTTTGAGGTATTTGAGTCCCAAATTTTGAAATTCAGTCCTTGGAACGAAGTCAATAATTTCATTCAGATCACAAAAAGATCTTCTAATTTTGCACTCTCCAATAACAAATGGAATTGAAAAAAATCTACGGTTTCTCATCATTGGTGGCATTTTTTTTGAATGCAAAAACCATTCTATATTTATTAATATTACACATAGGACATACATTAAAATGTTATTGGAACGAATATATCTTTTGAATTTGACATACACTATAATTTTTGCAATAACCTATTCAATGGGTATTTTAATATGTAATTGTATGAAAATTTACAGGATCTTATTTTATTTTTCGACATTTTTTCATTGACTTTATCTTTCATGTAAAGGAATAGATTTCTTTTATTTTGGTGGGGAAATATATCTTCACTCATTTTGTTGTTCAGGTATTTGTGTGATTAGGAAATGTTATACTTTTGGGGTATTAAATGAGCTGCCTCACCAAAATTTTCTTCCTCTTCTAGTGCGTTATTATTTGGTTCCTATGTTTATCATTCATCACTTCAAAATTATGGATGAAAATCACACACATTTTCAATTCTCAGCAATATATCATTTTCCTCTTCCCTTGGGTCTGTCTCTGTACTACCAGTTTTAGTACCTAGAAATATATCTCATAAATCCATTGAGATCTGACACATATAAACATTGATATTTCTTAAGGAATTTCATTAATTTTACATCACTATAGGTTTACTAGTTATTAGACGGTAATATTTTTTTTAAAAAAAGTAGATATTAGGTTTTCCGTGTCATATGAAGAGATTCATTTTGTTGATGAGGTCTTTGTTGAGATATCTGAAATAGCTACTATGATCTTTGGAATAAATGTGGTAATTATTCCTTTTTTGTCATATAATTTGGTTAATATGTGGGTAAACTAGTGTTCATTCGGTATAAAATTTCACTTGATCACTTCATTACTGATAATAACCTTATATTTTTTTAGGTGGCTATTAAGCTGACTTAAACTAAAAGTGCTACTTCTGCAGTTGGAATGGATTATTCATCTTATTTTAATTAATATAATTACAATAAATATTTTTTTATAAAAATTATTTCTTTTATTATTGGAATATGTTTTGTAAATATCACATTTAACATGAAATTGTCTCCTTATTGGGGATGTAGGGGTGGTGTAGCATGTATCTTGAATGACTCCATATTCTTTGTGAGTGCATCGACTTGTGTAACATGAAGAGTATTCACATAAACATGGTGCATAACAATGTATGGTGGTCCATGATCATTCTTATATATGATACCATTGTGATATACTTCATCCAAAATGTATCTGTCGACTTTGGGTGTCTTGAACATGGGAATGACATCAGCTAAAACATCGACAACTATTCATGTAGATGGACAGATACAATTGAAAAATTTCTAGAGATGGATATATATGTTTATCCCATTTAGAGTGAACTTTTTCATTAACTCCATAAATCTATGACATGCTTCCAATGTGGTCTCTCGATCAATCTATGTGAAGTTCTCAATGATGTTCTGTAGTTTCAATGTCTATATTCTTAGTAAGTATTTGTATTGGAACATTTTGGATAGATCATTCCATGTTCTGATTGATGTATGAGATTTAAATTTCATTAAATATTTCAATCCTTCCTGTATGAAGAAGGGAAATACATGGAGCCTTATTGCATCAAATAAGAGTCTCTAGCTGTAAAATGTATGACATACTTCCAAGATGTTTGAGATGTTTTTATGAGAATCTTCAATTTAAATCCCACTGAACATACCCATGTTCTAGATCATTTTAATTAATCTATGTTTTACATTAATGTTTTTTTTTCATATATAAGAGGATGAAAAAAATTAAAGAACTTCTGGATTGATAGAAATCCATCATCATTAACTCTTCTCTCTTTTGGAACCAGATGTTCTTCATGAAATAACTGTTCAATATATGGATGGTTAATTGGGTTAGTATAAATGTATTTTTTTGGCTGGGCTTTTTTCATCGGTGGCATTCATAGAGATATCATTTGATTTTAAGATCTAAGGGTAAATATTAATGTTCATTTAGGCTCCTTGAACAAATTTATTGTCCTTAATAAATACAGAATTCCACAAGAGCATGGATGATGTATAATTTGAAATAATAATAGAGAGAAATTGGGGAAGGGATATGTAATCCCATTATATTCAAAAATGTTTCACGTGAGCAAAAAAACTTCACACATGGAAATAGCGGTAAAATTGTACATGACTGATCGCATAATTTAATTTTCATGGGATGTTGTCAAATTAGATTTGATTGTTTCCCAAACATCAATTATTAAGTAGACGTATAATAGTGATATTATAGGGTTGATTAAACTAGTGTTTGTTTGGAAACGTAAACCATTTGTTTGGAGAACATTGGTGTTGGGGTCCTCGTAAATTTGATTTAGTTTAGTAAAACATTTATCGAGGGGTTAGGTTTTAATTCCCAAAAAAATAAGGCATCATGATCAATTTTGGGGTTTTATAGAAAATATAATCTTAATTCATACATGGTAGGATTTTATGGTTTAGGTTATGAAGAAATCATAGGATACTAGTTGACAATTATCCGATCAGATAGTTCTACCAAAGTGGTAACTATTCCTTGTTCTGGTGATAGTGAAAACCTAGATAAATAAATCATAGATTCTATGGCTGAATGTGTATTATAATATTAGTCATAACTTAATACACTTCAACCATAAAAGGTTCCTTCATTCAAATGTCTAATATTCATGGGTGTTATAATTAAATTTAAAGGAAATGTTTAATTAAATTTATTACTAATCGTTAAAGTTACCATGTTGAGAAATAAATATTTATTAAATTCAAACACCCCAAAATTTAATCTTTACCCATTTTGTCTAGCCAGTCATGATAGAATTGAATTATGATAAATGAAAAATCAAAATCATTATTATAATTTTATTAAAAATTGAGATATTTTTTACAATAATTCAATGATTTGGGTTGTGCAATCAACAAACATGCGATCAAGAACAAGAAATATTGATCTCGAATTAGGAACAATTTAGTAAACATCTTAAGTAAAACAAGGATGATAATAATGAAACCAAATATTCTCATGGAATTCTACTGGAAACAAAGAATGAACTAAATGAAATTTATAATGTAAATTGAATTAAGGATGACCTAGAAATCTGTACAAAATCCATTCATTAATGTAAAAAATTTAAAAAAATAATTGTAAAATATGTGGTATTGGGAGATGTAGGGAACAAGAGAGGATTGAAAGAATAAAAACAATATACCAAGGAGCCTTAAAATTAATTTCCACGATGCTATATATATTTATGTTTTATTAAAATACATGTAAATAAAATTTATATCATGTAATTTTGGTCAATGATTTTCACTATATGTTTTTCATTCTTCGTGTATCTCATTAAAATATCATTCGAGATATGGAAATTTGACTCCTTCCATGACGTGTAATAAGATGTGACATCATGTAGCTTCTTTTTACCAAAGGGAGTTTTCATTTCAATTCTCCAATATTTGGACTAGTGATTAATTTTATGTAATGATGGTTCACATCCTTAAATGTTGAATCTTTTTGGGAAATGGGATTCATGCCTGGAATTTTTTCATGTCATACTTTACAGCCTATAGTATGTGGTGAAATTCCACCACATGTCATGTAATGAAGTTTCACAAAGTGTAATAGGAAAATTTTATCGCTATATTTTCTCCCATTTAATAATTAGAATCATTTTTCCTTAAATAATAAACACATATTTAGTTTTCTATCAAATTAATCATTTGATATACTTAATAGAATGATAATAATATTTATACCAGATTTAAGATTTTTAGTAAACTTTGTAACCCTATAATGAAATATATCACAACATAATCCCATCCCCGATCAACAATGGATATTTTCTATTTGAGTACAGTTTTCCCTAGTGTTCTTCCTTCACCTACTGATAGGTTGGTAACCTAGTCACAAAGATAGCTGTTTATAATTTCATACCTTTAAACATATACAAGTGAAATAAATTCTATTAAATCATAGAAAAATCAATAAGAACTACCCAAGAAGAGACATCAAATTCATGAATAATATCATCTCTTATTTCTACTAGAACCTAGACATGAATATTAATACGTAGAGTGACATCTTTAACTATTGTCCAACTAAGAGGTGGGTCCTCACCTGCCAAAATATCCCTACAGAACAATTTCTCAGATTCTGAAAACTATATCTTCCTCAACCAATATATATGATTTTATTTCACCAATAAAGATGAGACAACCCTATACACATGAAAATGAAAAACCCTTAAGTGCATCTTAGAGAACAACACCCCAAATTTCTGATCACTAATGACATCCATAACTACTTGTTTTTAAATATCATAGATTTAGGTATTTGTTACTTAATTTCCTTTACCATTCATATAATATAGCTCAATATGGAATGAATAGAGATACTCTTCTCACCTTCTCGTCCAAAGATTCATGTCATGCTATGTAAAAATGAATAGGGGGATTTGGTTGACTTCATGCACAAAAAATTAATCTACCATTAAATATTTCCCCAAATAAATGTAGAATGTGAACCATTAATTCTAACTTGAGTTCTTGTTTTGGGTAAATCCACTCATGAGTTCTTAATTAAAGAGACAATTATTGCATGAATCTATCCCCTTATAACATTATTACACCCAAATCGAGGCCGGATACATAACAATAAACATTATAACTTCATCCTATCTATGTAACAATTAATAATGACATTGATGTCAACATTACCTTAGGATCAGAAAAATATTTTAAACATTACTTACACCATATTATGTTCACCACAATCTTGGTCAATACCATTATAATCAAATATATAAACTTAATCTTCTCTTTGATAGGATGTATCCCAAGAAAAAACAATACTCTTTTTCATTGGGTATAAAGATAATCTTCTATTTGAGAGGATGTGTCCCATGAAGAAATCATTATCTATCCAGAAAATAAATTTTACACACAACAATGAAAACTATACACTCTCATTACATTCAAAATGATGTTAACGTTTTTTTCATAATTATTTTTAAAATAATAATAACCAAAATTTCATTCAAAAAACTATTTTAAAACAGTCTAAATACAGGTGAAAACCATGATTCATCAAATCAATGAAAAATGACGTTATATTCATGTGTCCAAACATAATAATTAGATACACATTAAAACCATACCATTTACGAAGTGTTGTACTTGTTATTTCATTTGTCCTAAAACATAGTGGGTGATAAACCTATGTCAATAAATTTTTGGAAGAATCTACGCTCCTCTAATATTTCCAAATATTACAACAATACATGGTAAATCATATCAAATCTCAACTGTCAAGTAGTTAAATTTTTGGTAATTCACTCAAAGATAGAGGGTTATATATGCACTCCTTGAGAAATGATATGTGAACACTAGGATGAATTATTTATTCATATAAACCCATTAATTGAATTTACTATAGCTCTATATTGAGATATTATAACTCTACAGTGGCTATCCTATAATGAGGAATCATTTCTAGTGTATCTCCATGAACCATCTCAATAGATTACACCACCTATCCTTGGGGAGGTAAACATGAAAAATCACCAATAAAGAAATCATGTAATTATTTATCCTATCTCATTCACTGATAATTTATATAAAGCATAGAAATATTGAAGGTTATTCCACAAAAAAAATATTTTGTGGTCATCAACTACCTTCCTCAACATCCCAATCAGCATTGTGGATATATTGACCACCCTTTGGTTATGTGAAGTATGCACTCTAGTGATAGTAAATGATATTTTACTGATAAGTAACCAAAAAACCATTCAGAGTATTACATCAACTCCCACAATCTTGATGAAGTGATTCTATAAATATATATATATATGCAAAACAAATGGGGAATTCCCAAAACAGAAATATATTCTCTAATCTAATTCCCAAAAAAGTATTGAGCATCATAATTTTATAAAGGAAACTACACATCAATCCAAGGTTCTCCAAAATAGGTACACCTATGAACTATATAAAGCATATATGTCATAAATGGTTGATATTTGAGTATAAGTAAATTTGATCATAGAACACATTGTTGTTGTCATGATGTTTTTATCTTTTGGTATAGGTTGTACTAAATATATGTGGCAATAATAATAGCCCTCAGAAATAGCCAGTCTACCCTATGTAGGACCACTCTGGTGTTGAGATAAACATATTACCTACATCACCCAACCATGACCACCTCATCAGCCTGACTGATATATAGTACTCCATCTTCTAATCTGACATCGATATATGAATCCCTCTCCTAAAAGTAGTTTCAGTTCCAACCCCCTCCCACTCATTACTGGAGGGAATATATAGAATAAAAATTACAGAAGACACATTATACCAAAGGAATAATATTCTACTATCTTCTGTTTACCCTCCATCCTCGTGTGTACCAACTATCCAAATTAATTGTAAAAGGTATAACTATAAGAAATCACACCCTGGAATATATTCCCCTCCTGGGAAGTCTCAAAATGGTGATTCCTGTAAATTAACACTAATACATTGGGTCGAGATGATTCACAATATTTTTTTGTTCCCATAGATTCCCTTAGGTTAAATTTAGTAATAAAAACCTCATTTACAATATCAATTATGTTAGTCAATCAAAACATGTTAGTTATGATCAAATAATAAGATTAGAACATTCATCAAAGAGTCTCTTCAATGAAATATCATGGGTAATATAGATAGGAACAAATCATTAAATCTCTTTAATTACGATTGAGTTCTCCATAAAAAACCTAGACTCTAATTCAGATGCATAAAATCACTAGCCCACTCATCTCTAAATGTTTCATGAAATAATTGATCTTAAAATATGTTTTCAAAATCCTTAAAAACCATACCAAAAAATATTAGTCTAGTTCAATAAATACCGCCACTGAGTAGAGGCTCCCGAAGACATATATGTCATTATCTTGACTCTCCACTCTGAAAGAGTCTCCTCATTCTAAAATATCAATAAAACAAACTTAAGACATAACTAAACATCATTTATACCACTATCCCATAAAAATTCTGGTCTATACTACTGCCGGAAAAAAATTCATTATCTCTTCCAAATTCAAGGTAGGTAGAGAGGCTGCTAGAACATTCTAAATAATGTTTGTGAAATCATGATAAATCATAGAATAATCACCCATATTATGAAACATTTGTAGTGATGCATGTGGGACTAGTGGATGTTCTTCTCGAGGATTAGTGCACACCACATCAAGATAATGATTATCAATACCATAATAGAAAATTGCTTCTGGTTTTCTTGTTGTCCTACCTATATATATATGACTAACACATTCCGAAAAAATAATTGATAAAATCATGATTTAAAACAAAAAAATAATGTCTGAACATGAATTCATAAAAAAATCCACACCAGTATTCCATCTCGTAAATCCAGTACTGAGAAAAATGAACTATCACAAAAAGTGCCTAAGATAGTAAATTCTACCTACTAAAAAATTTGGGTCTAGATAATAATATTTTCTTTTATATAATTAGTAATATTATATGTAATATTGATTAAATTTTTTAGATGAAGTATCCTTTAATTTTCCATTGGAAAATAAATTTAATAAAAACCATTACATTTCAAAATTTAAAATCATTTATATTCTTATTAATATTAATAAAATAATGAAATTTTTGATTTATATAAATTACCAGTTGTAATTTATTCGGGACCATAAAACATGAAAATATTTATTTGGTGTGCATTTAGTCCAAATAATATCATGTTCCATCCCATGCGACCTATAGTCTATGAATTAACATTGCATAATTTATCTCTTAAGGTGTCTATTATAGATGATATTGTATAACACTGCTTATGTTGCAGTTGGAATTTTATGTACCAAATGTGATACTAAATTTCTATTAAAATTGTTATTCGATAATAATTATTGCACATAAGGAACATATAATAAATTCCATGTAGTCATGTATTAAATATTATATGGTATGTAATATGAATGTAATTTGAATCCTAAAAGATTCTTATAATTATGCATGGCCCATGGCTCCATAACATAATAGCAAAAGGATAAAAATGAATTATTAAATCTCTAAAATAATAAACTAACATATCATGTGCGTCAAAAAATGGAGGATCCAAATCTATTATAATATTAGAAATATTTACAAAAAATTCCTCATAATTAGACTTGTTTTAATTTCCATGATTGTGTGTTATCTACTCTAAGGAACGACATATAACTGAGTTTCATTTTCATATGAAACTCATGTATACTTTCTCAATATAGTAAAGAATGAAATGAAATCCTCTAATACGACTCTATATCATCCTGACAAGGGTGACACTAACAGTTTACCCATGTTATTGGATTATGAGGCCTCAAGTGTGCCACCCTATATACCACGAGAAATTGACTAGAAGAATGTTTAAAAGGTGATATCATGTGTAGACTACAACATCATGATTGGAGTCACACAGCTGTGTGATAATAGATAAATAGTGGGAGATGTATATTATAATAGTTCAAAGTGGTGGTAAATCATCCATATAGTATAGGTAAATGGAGATTCAATAAATATATAATATAACTTCATGAATATGTCATGATTGAATACAAAATTGGTAAATACCTAGAGACAGACACCCAATATCAAACATGTCTCAAAAGTACCGAATGGAAAAAAAATGGCTATCTATAGATAACATAACAATCCATATATCAATCACGTTATCCTCAACTACTACGCACAATCAATCAAGAATTTCAAATTTTCTAATTAACTTGGTCCCATCTTACAAATATGTTGTCTTTCAAGATACCCCATTTCATACCACACAAGGTGTGAGATTACACATTGTATTCCACCCCCTACAACATCGGTAAAAATAACAGTCATTTTATATAATTTGGTGGAGTGTGAAATATATTTATGACCGAAACAAATGTGATACTATGAATACCATTATATCATCACTATAAACAAGTAAATAGATACAATGATAACTATACCCTAGGGTATGTATTCTACTCACAGACTATGTCTAGAAATCATGTGTCATACCTACATAGCTTTCTCAAATATGTAGAAATGTCTAAGGAATCCAATGTAAACCGAATAAATGGAGTAGAAATGGTCATTGCATCAAAACTGATCTCAGATCCATTGATTAGAAAATCTAATAGAATCAAATGGACCCTCATATTCATATCGAGAAAAATATGATCAAAATAATCGTATAAAGAAATAAAATTTCACTCGTTATCTATTCCCCTTAATTAGTAAAGCCATTTAATAATACATTTCATATTCTTACATAATCCATGAGTTTATCCAAATTAATCTAAATTTTCATTTTAATATATTTCTCTATTCTAATAAAATGTAATCACATAGAAATGAGTCATAATCCCTATCATAATATAACACTTATATCATCACGAATCCATCTAAAAAAGGAAATATCATATAACCCAACATGGTAATGTATTTGAGATGTTATGTGGATACACCACAATGGTGGTTTAATATGAGATTAAAACCATCAACCACAATGTGGTTCTAGATGAAATTTTTTAAAATTTTCCATGAATTTAATCCAGACATTCAGTTGATTTCGGAAAAAAATTATTGAATGGATTGTGGGTGGCACAACAACAATAACCTACAAATCAATGATACAATGAGGGAAAAGTTACAGAACAACTAAATTATTCTGTTGGTAGAACAATCATGCAGTATACACTCCTAACATGGTACATACTAGTAGAAAATTGCAGAACTGATGAATAAACTAGAAATACCTTTTTCTTGAATAGAATAGTCGATAGAACAGAAAAACATGAAATGAGAATATGTGATGAAGAATTTACTAATGTGAATCCATAGATATGAACATCTTTTTTATTTTGAAATTGGATGGACGAATTGGAACGATTATTAAGTAAATATTGAAGGATGCCTCCAACATGAGAACAATGGCCTACCACTGGAGAACAAGAATAAAAAAAGAGGAGGGTTACATCATTAAATCCTTAAGGAAAAAATATACATTTCATACAAATTGAAGGTGCCACAACGTTTTGATGCATCGTTGGACAAACCATTCACTAACCAAGGGTCATTTACTATACACAGAGGGACCATACATGTTTCATATTAATAATTTGGAATACAGTGTGAATGATACAAATTTTTAACTGTATTAAATATTATATAGAACCAACATAGGCATGCGCCCTAGGTCACGCTAGGGTCTGACCCGAGTTATACTATTACGGAAAACCATTCAAAAATATTATACTATGTGAATTAATTTACATGGTTAATAAAAATAATGTGTCTTATTCCACATTTTTTTCTAATAAACGTGAGTCCGCGATGATACCTCCATAAATCATTCTACTGGGATCCCAATAAACCTAAAAACCCCTGAAACTACTGTGACCGCCTTAGGAATTAGTGTTTTTCCAAAATCATGGAATTAGACAGAAATTTGATATATCATTAAATCATATAAAAACCAGATATCTTATAAATCAAATGATAATTGAGTAAACTCAAAATGTTATCTTTTAAGGGTTGTTACCCCAAGATAATAATCTTCTAGGTCCACATCTCTTTATATTATCTAGACATGGATTTAGTTTCATAGAAACCAATTACAATAATGGTTTCCATAATTAGGAATTTTTTACTATGTTATGTCATATTTATAATTATTGAGTTAGGTATTTTGATCATAATCTATAAAATGACTAGAATTTATGTTGATACGAAATATTAAAATGCATACACTATTTCACATTATTTATGAATGTAATACATAATGATACACATAACATAAACCAGAAATATCTTGTTGAATTGTTTATTTAATAATTAAATACCTAAATTAATATATTTTAGAGTGCTATAAAAATATTACTTTTAAACTCTTTTATATTCCCTTAAAATCCTATTATTTTCTAATACAACTTGAAATAACATAGGGTTGGTCCCATGGAATAGGATAGATATAGAGCCTGGTAAGAGAAATTTAATATAATATCATAACTAAATGTATTATATGTTGCTCAAAATAGATAATGTGATGACATATAAGGGATAAAATCATAATCATAAAAATTGATACATGGTATAAGATGATAAAATAAAGGTCACATTTTTAAGTGGAAACAATATAAAATAGGGCGGTAAAAACCTAATTTAAAACTAACCATTGTGAAATCAAAACATAATATTGTTATGAAAATCAATCATTCACCATTCATGTTATCTTATTAGATATGGACATTACTAAATTCATATGATCAGTATATTATTTCGGTCCCACCAATCAAATTCATATCAAGTAAGTGCATTATTGTTCAATTTATGTCATACAACATAATAACTAATTTAATAATTATTAATTCCATGACAAAGGAGTGCGGGTTACATAAATTGGAGTAACCAATAAATGAAGGATATTTACATATGTGTTAATTCCAATGACTGTAAATGGGGATTGGAATTCACTAGAGAATATTTTGTAATGGAAAATTTCTGGATAATTAATGAATAAAAAAGAAATACATAATGATTCATGGAAGGGTTTAATGAGAGTGAAGGTATGTATCCAATTATATGTATATTATAAAAAATAAAAGGGATTTTTATAAATATATTCCAATATTAATATCCTAAAATCTATTTGTATAATAGAAATAATGAACATGAATGATGAAGAGGTGGAGAGGATCCCTTACCATTACAGGGCACATATAAAATCATTATAAAAGCTTCATAAAAGAACGGTAATAACATGATTGTGATATAGAGGAGAAAATTTAGAGTAATTTTATCCTAATGGGTGTTTAGTGAGATTTAATTTGAAATTGGTTGGGGATTTATAGAATATTTGACAAGGATTTCTTATTAATTTCTAATCATAGGTATTAGACTGGATATGATAAAAAATACGACTCAAAAACCATCCTAGGATTTTTCTCATGGACTATGCAAAAATTTACAAGATTGAATATTTTATAATTATAAGAATTGGGATTATTAGAAAAATACCATTGGTGATGTGGAATTGAGTCATTTTCATAAGGAATTAATTTACAAAAAAAATATAATAATCGATTTATGTTATTTCTTAAGGGATTATAAAATGAATAAAATAACATCCAAGAAACATTATTTTAAAGTGTGAAAATAATTTTGATTTGGGATACTCTTTATATTATTTATTACATAGTTATTTTTATTTTATGTTGTCATTATTTGTACCATATATCTATAATGTAATTATTTTTCCCGAAAAAATCCATTTTCCTAAAAAATTAAAATAAATTCACCATTCTATAATTATGAAGTCTATATTTCGAAATAAATATTCATTTATCCAAATATTTTTCAAAATAATATACGTTTAATTATTATCTAAATATTTTTATTTATTTAAAACTAATCATTTTTTATATTAACCACTTTCTGACCATTAAATACAAAACATTTGATATCATTAGATAATTTTTAATATTTTTATTCAAATAATTAATACCCAGCATGTATATTATATAAAAATAGAATTTATTTCAAAAAATAAATTTAATTAACAAAATTATATATTATTTGAAACTATAAATTTCCCGCCAATCATATTTTTATATACTCTTGTCAAGAAGTATATTTTTTAGTGATTTAATTATACAATAATAGATACAGTAATAAAGAATTTTAAAAAAATTAACATTATATATTAAAATTTAAAATTTAAAAAATCTCATTAATAGTTTCCAGATTCATATCCCCTTATTAAACCAATGTATTCCCTAAGGGTAAGATATGTTCCCATGAAACTTTCGTTGTGTGGTTCGGTGAACAAAATTTATATCATGGTGTCAATATTATTTAACATATCTTTAAAACTATATTACTCAGGTTTTGAAACATAGATATTATCTTGGGATATGTATAAGGAATATACTAGTATCAAAATCTCACTCAAAATCTTTTAAATTTTTGTTTCAATGTGTTCAACCTTACTGGTTGAGGCCATCACTTCTTTCATCAACTTCAATTTTATTTTATAATATCCCATGCTACATGGTGATCAGAACAGTAACTTTATAATTAATATATTATCATCAATTTGAATTTTCAAACATATTTCAAATATGAAAAACTATAATTTATAATCGGTCAAAATAACCAAATCACTGCATCTATTTTTCAAAAATATATTAAATAATAAATAATTTATATATTAAAAAAGATAATTTCTTATATAAATGGTCAGGTCATTACAATCTATTTCCCTTTTCTATGTTATATAGTTTTATTGTTTGAGACTCTATTTTATATTACATAACACATTATACAATAAAATAACTATAGATTTCATTAATCTCAATTTTTTTATAAAATAATAAATTTTATTTTCAACCAAATTTGTTATTTTTTAAAGGTGTATTATATCATTATATATATTTATACTTTTATCAAATCAAAAATAATTTCAATATTTTTATCAATGATCAAATATTAAATTAACCAACTCTTCATGCAATTCAGCTGGACAAGAATTATGACATATATATAAACCATAATTTGTGGAAGGCATTCAAATGGTTTGTTTAAAATTTGATTAACACTTTGAAACTATCCTCATACTATGTAGTCATTGAATCAACACCTAGAATTTTTTACTTTTTATTCATCCAATAGGATTCACCAAATTTAAAAAACAATTATATATTATACAAATACATATATTTAAATACATATATATGGCTATGCATAATATTTATACATATATTGATGTATATAAATATATATTGTATATTACAAGTGTGTGTCATTATGTGTATCTATATAAATATATACATATATTATAAATAAATTAAAGAATGATAATATATAAAAATGATTTAAATATAATATATTTATATAAATACTACGAACACACACACACAAACAAATATATTAATGAAATTATATATTTCTATAAATTTATATAAATATAAATGTATATATAGAAATATATATACATATATTAGTTTTGGAATCGATGCACAGACACATAATGATATATATATATATATATATATATATATTTGTATATATGACCAAAATAAAAAAATATATTATAAGGATTGTGGTTATAAATAAAAAAAGTTAATATTCACACTCAAATAAATAACTATATTTATGTATATATTTATTTATTTAATATAACAATTGAATATATATATATATATATTAAAATAGTTATACCTTGTTTTTGTACACATGCATACTATAATATATATAAAATTGTTTGTGTGTATATATATATGTTAATATCCAATTAAATATGTGTGTGTGTGTATAAATAATATATACATGTGTGTGTGTGTGTGATCCCTTATAAATATATATATAATATATATATATGTATAGTCTACTCTTGAAATTCCCAGAATAAATGTTTCAAAAACATTAATCTATAAATAGAAAACAAATTAAATTTTCATGATAGATTGGAATAACATCAAAATAGGTGTCTAAATATGAGATCTGATTACAACATTGCATTCAAAAAAGCATCTTTACCCAAGGAAAGGATTAACATCCACCGACACTGGCAGGTTTTCATAGTCAAGTTTTAGATATTTTATGAATAAAATGATTTATTAATTTATTTAGTTTTGAATGTTACATCCACACATCAAAATTTTATTTTAATTAATATATTTCTAGTAATTTAATGATATCACCATGTCGTTTTAATTTCTATAAGACATAGAGAAGGGTATCTGAGGAAAATGTTAGTGATTGAAGATGGACTGAAAGCCTCATATTCTGCGAATCAAGGATCGAAGAATGATGACGATGCATATTCTCTATTCATCACTGATCATTCCATATATAGGTATGTAATTATTATTTTCATTTTGTTTTCATTCACCATCATTATATTTAATGATCTACAAGGATTTACCCATGAACAAGTTGACACATGCTTCGATCATCCATACAGGATGGGTTTTGACTGAGAGTTAATTATCAGGGGTCTTTTATAGTGAATTTATTTATTTTTCGATCATTCACATGGAATAGATCAAGGAAGGATTTAATAAAGTATCTGTTACATTCTTTGGGTTGGTCATTGTGGTTTTCTAAGTGGATGTACATTGTGCAATTCATGTTCTTCATGTTGTAAGAATGAATGACTGTTGTGGCCTCGATTCGTGGAACAACAATCCGAAATCAAGGATCCAACCACATGAGGATATAGAAGAGGTGTGATGGAGATGGAATTGAATGGTTTGGTTAGGATGGTTCACATGATGGCATAAGAAGTTGTCCACAATGACATCTAGGGTGGTTTCATCGGACAATACAAGAAAGCAGAGACATAGTTCTAGGGGGTCGATTAAGGCCAACAGTGAGGTGGATGAAGAACCGCCAGTGGGATGGACAATTTGTGCAGAACATAACATGCAGGGAGGCTGTGTGAGATCCCATTGTGGTAATGATTTTGTGGTCTAGTGGAGATCATAGTGTGCCATCAGATGTGGTGGGTCGGTCGTGTGGACCTTGACCTGGAACCTTGTGGGCCCAGGGGTAGGCAGTTGTGGTGAACTGCGTGCAACAGATCAAATTGACCACATGTGTGTGCAGGCTAGACCAGGTGAATGGGGATACGCTAGGTGGCCCAGATGATTGAGTTAGATCAGGTCAATCGGACCAAGTCGGGTCATCCAGCATGGTCAGGCTGGGTCCGATATGTTGGGTTATACCTAGACCGGACCCGAGTCAAATATTCTAACAAAATGATCATAACATTCTAATGGAGTTTCCATTTTATGTGTCGAAAATGGTGATGGGACCCTTCTGATATGATATACTCTATGAAGAAAAACGATGGTTTTAACTTGAATATATTTCCACTTAAACTATTTGTTTACATGGAAAGTACATAGGGTTACGGGGTACAACAAGTTGGACTTTTACTCAATGTAAACCCTCACTTTTTAGTGTTAATTTTCTCCCTCATCCACCATTTGTTTGACAAGTGTAATTAGGTTTGATTACATTTATCATTCCATGGTGGTTCTATTAGTATCATTTCACACTCATTAAAGAATGAACCCTTCAAAAGGACTTGTAGTATAGAGTTGTTGGAATACCAATAGGGGCTCAGAGAGGATCCTCTATTCCTTCTCAATTTCCTAGGTAGATTCTTCAGTAATGATGTGACCAGCATCACAAGGTGTCGATCCTCTACTTATCAGGTCATCCAGATTGATTTGTTGGAATCATCAAATGACCATGGTTATGATACATATCTTCTACATCATATTATTATTTATATTATTCATCATATTTCTCTCATGAAGGTTTCCAATGGACAATACAACTCTGATGTACATTATTAGTTCTATAAAACTCAAGAGTGTTTTCTCCCATATTTGTTCTTTATAGAACCCTCCTACTGAATACCTAGTGTTGGTATGTAGTACTTATAACTTACCCTAGACTGTGTGGTTTGGATTTAGTATATCTTGATATTCTTGTTATATTTTGCGGACATATACTTGTATACATATGATTTTACATGACTTTTTGTACTATATTATGGTTTCGTGGTGAATTAATGAGTATTATTATAGTCACCCTTGTATATATTTTCCCACATGTTTCATGTCTTCTATAGAATAGCTACATTTTGATCGAAACTACGGTAGTCCATGAATGGATGGTGCCTTGGCATATCAGACAGACTGTGGTGTCCAAACAGTTTCATAAAGATTCCCAAGTACAATTCATTAAGGAAGGATCTTCTATGAATGAGTTTTAAGAACATGTTTACAAAGATTCTATTTAGTGGGCTTGTATTTTAGATTTGTTTACATTACAACATTTTCACTGTTCTACTCTGGTTATGGGTTATATTGGTTAAAATAGAATTGTAGATTTTGGTTCGTTTACATTTTAGAATATTTGGACATATGGATGTTTGTTTTTGTATAGGTACTAAGGCAATTCATCCCATGTAAATGATATGCCTACACCGTGATAGTTACCAACCCCTATCCAAAAATAGTAATTCTTAGGGATTCATGGAACATGACCCTATGTCATAGTTGTGATTGTGGGGTTTTAGAGGAGATCAAATCATCCTTTGGACCAAGAGTCTGGGAGATCGGTTTCGTGAAACCGTATTTTGTTTTTCGAAATTGGATTTCTATCCAGGGACTCTAGTGTTGGTAAAACGGACGATGTATCCATACACCTGGACTCTGATAAGCATTACGTCTACTTTGTACCAATGAACACCGTCTGTGGGGGAAATAATGGTAAATGCATCATATATGAACATGAATTATTTACATGTCGTTCGTGAGATAACTATATAGATATACACATTGGACATGGTTCACATTTTTTATTTATAGGTTGAAAATGAAATACATATTAGCTAGAATTCAGCGGCTAGATCACAAGGATGATCCACTCAATGATGTGAAAACAGAACGATGACCAATTTCCTAGATTTTACCTCAATGTGTTGCACCCACTATACTACCACCTATTGATATACTCATGGGACATGATGAACTAGAAGATGAGGAGAACATGTTGACTGCACACCATGAATTTTATAGACAAAAACACTATGGTTATGAGTCAATCCTGACACTTAGGTGGATTAGGATTGTCTTGAGGTGGTGTCATGAGTTTTTCATCTAATCAGGACACCACCAGATAATATGGTTGTGCTGGCAGTGATATTTGAACAAAGTTCATGAGGGTGATGGTGTATTTAGGCGATCCATACTCACGATTAGGTGACCCTCTAATTGGAAGATCTTGGGCGCCTCTTTAGAGATGATTTCTCACTAGTTACACTAATATTTTTGCATACACTAGAGCTTCATCTGCTATAGGAAGGAAATATGATTGTAGTTGTTGATTCATCATGGTTTAGAAACCCTTACATGTACTGAATGGATATGGTCATAGATCAGAAAAACTGAACTCAGAATATCAAGGGAGGTCTCTAAAATTACATTTCATCAAGTATTATGCCTCTAATAATTATTACTTATTATGGGTGGCTTGAGAAAGGCTTAGTGATGGAGAGCTTCCTAGATGAGAAGAGACAATAGGTGATAGTCAGTAAAGGACATATAGGTGAATAGATCTCTGTAATAGGGATTTGAAATCAGAATTAAGGATTCGAATGTGGGAAATTATATTGGTGGAGGTCATGGGATATATAATCTACAATTCTAGGTTCACAAGGAGGGTTCAATCATCATATATAGAGGAAATGCTACTCATGTGACGACATCAAATGTATCACTTGGGATTGTCGAACCCATCATGACATTGATAGGGACATAGTGGATGGACAACTGAGGTAGAGATAGAGGTAGGTGTAAGAAATTCCACAAGGCGGTGGATGTGACATAGGATCTAGGAGATAAGAGGGAGGTATTTGAAGATTCGACTTACTACCGCCACCACACCCTGGTGGTTCTCACAAAGATCAAGGAGATAATGGAATGTGGTGGTGACAACTGCATGTGATCATAGCAGATGACCCATGGACACAAAGGATGACTCGACGTATGATGTATGCCTTTTATATTTTAAATATTGTATTGATAGACATATGTTCTTTTCATTCCTTTATCGCCACATATCCTTCTTGAAACCATGATATTTCAATTTAACTGTTGACTCGAACCTTATGCTTTGAGAAACATAATAGAGAATACTATAGGTTAAACCAACTATAACCATAGTGTGACTATACCATTAGAGGTTGTAGTTTTCGTTCGATTATCTTGGGATATTCATTGAGTCCTAACGATGTCACACGTCAAATGGATTATTTATCTTCAGCCCATTCCCTTATTGAATGTTTCAGGAGAATGATGTGGTATTTTTCACCTATAGAACAATGATTTCCATTTTTGATGAAAATGAAACTCATGTAGAACATGATGGATTCACGAATTGGAGGGTGTACCCAATAACTCATCACATGTATAACATGACCCTTGATGCTCCATCTGTTACGTGTTTCTATTTCCCAGAAGTAGTGGAGAAGAACGGTGAACTATTCCTAAAATATGTTCAAATACTTAATCCTTATTGATAGATAAACTAATGCATATACATACACCATAGGACAACACCAATACCCCCCACACCATATCAAATTTCTCAGAATGAGTTTCATGAGGTGAGGGTACAGTTAGAGGATGTGAAGATGAAGGGCTTCGTGAGATATATTGTTTCACCCTGGGTGGTCCAAATGTTGTTTCCCAAAAATGAATACAGAGCATGAGGTTATGTGTGGATTAACGTTGCTCAATGTGACTTTGAAGAACAAGTATCCTCTATCGTTACCACTTAACTCTTAGTCCAATTTAAAGTGGCACAATAGTTATCGAAATATGACCTTCAATAAGGTTATCACAAGCTACGACTACATGAAAAGGATATACCAAAGATGGATTTCCCATGTCTCTATAGACATTACATGTACATGGTGAATCAATTTGGCATGAAAAATTCCCTAATAGTGTTAATAGAACTCATAAAAAGTATTTCCATCACTAAATTTACCGTTTCATGGTAGAATTCATCAATGATATCCTTCTATTCAAAGAACCTGTAGAGGAGTACATAAGACATGTAAATATGGTTCTAGATGTACTATGACAGGCCCATATTTATGGAAAACTCTTGAAGTTCTAGTTACGAATTCAATCATTCCAAATTTTTGGAAATTATATCAATGAAAATGGAGTAGCACTCTACCCATCCATGGTCGAGGTAGTATTATCATGGGAGGAACCTAGGAGCATGATAGAGGTGTTGTGTTTCCTTGGGATATAATGATATTACTAGATATTAATACCTTATTTTTCAAGGATAATAGAAACTATGATACTATTGACCCGAATGTGGAATCCATTTGTGTGGAAAGATATGTCCGAGTAGGATTTCCATATGCTTAGAAAGAGTTTCAAGAGTTCTCTGATCTTGAGAATGTTGGAGGAGGGTATCAAGTATGTTGTGTTCTTCGATACATCTGAAAAAGATTATGGTTGTGACTGGATGTATATAGAAGTAGAGAATGCCTGAATTTCATGGTAGTTGAGACCGTATTAGCAGAACTGCATGTCCCACAATCATGAGCTTGTGTTGGTAGTCTTTGAATTGAATATGTGGTGATACTATCTGATTGGTTAGATGTTTATTGTCCACTCTAATAACAAGATCTTCAATTATATAATCTCATAGAAGGATCTGAACATGAGGCATAGGTGGTGGATAGAGATCCTCTTGGACTTGAGAATGAAATTTTCTACACACATGGGAATGTGAATGTGGTGGTATATGCTCTCAGTTGGAGATCATGTTCTCATTTACTATATGATACATATAAAATATAAGACTAATTTTTGTTATCATTTCTGGATGGGGATGTGGGAGCGTACCACAAGATGATGGATGTTACCGTTACACATTTATAGTGATTCATGGTGGCTCAGCTGGAGTTTACAACTATAAGAATCTTTGTTCTTAGTTATCTACAAGACATGATCATATTTGATATTTTATAGGTGGGAAGTTGGTCAATATCAGCAGAGGTCACAAAATTTTTTCACTGGTGTTCAGACTAAAGGATTTGATCGAGTTCAACTCGACCCCTTTAGTGGGCATACACATATGGAGAAGATATACTCATGCCTCTAACATTAGATTTGGTGACCATTGAAGAAAAAGGGAGTTGTGTAGTTCGGTTCATGGTGCCTCAATTTTCATCATGTGAAGGATAATATACATGTTTCAATAGGTTTTTCTCAACCCCTTTATGTTCCTTAATGGATATAGGATATGATATTGATTCAAATCGTAATGGGTTTCCCAAACAAGTCCAAAGGATGTTATACAATCTGGGTTATCATTGATCGACTCACCATGTTGGCCCACATCCTATATATCTTGGAGAATAGTTTAGTTGAGAGATTAGGTTGCCTAAATGTGCATGAGATAGTTTGTATTAATAGAGTTTCATCAATGATTTTTTCAAACTATGATGCAACTATCGCATCCTGGTTGTGGAAGGGAATTTAATAGTATTTTGGAACTCAGTTATGCTTGAGAAAGGTGTTTGATCCATATATTGATGGTGATACGTAGAGGGCCATTCTGGTTTTTGAAGGCATGATGTGGTCCTACAACATAGATTGTCATCATACTTGGGTGGATCACCTAATGTTGGTGGCCATTTTCTACAATAATTACTACCATTCCACCATTTTTATGAAACCATTGGAGGTTCAATATGGGTGACCTTGTATGTTAATGATTTTTTGGCTTGGCCAGGGAGAGTCAGTACTCTTGGGCCTAGAGTTGGTGTGAGCTAGTACTGAGAATGTGTAGATCATCTAGTGGAGAATGGAGACTTTAGAGATCTAGAATAATTAATTTGATGATATGAGATGAAGACCCTTGGATTTAGAGGAGGGATACCATATTTTTCTTCAGGACTCACCTCAACGTTGATTGTATAGTTTTTCACAAGTGGGATGTTATCTCTGGGTATTATCATCCATTATTAGATAGTATTGAAAGCATTCGAGTTTGAGTACCTCCTTTCCCTTCCCACTCTGTTGCATCAGCCAAACGATGGCTTCCACATGTATTATATTTGGAGGTATGTGCATAATCTATTGAATTTCATTGACTTTGGTGAGTTTTCAATTAAAGATATATGGAATTTTGTGGAGTACCTTATAAGGATCAACTGGGGATGATCATTTATGGGTGAGAGATTAGCTTTGACCATGTCTGCTGACAGAATAGAACTATCTTGGAGAGAACCTAGGATTTGGAGGATTATATTCCTGTGTAGTACCCACATATTTTTTGTAGCATTTTCATTTTGTGTTTTAGGGATGTAAATCCTTAATTTTGGAGGACTTAATATCCGGGATTTTTTGGTGAATTATTATAATTATTATATATTATTATTTCAAGACTAGGAACTGAGAAGGCATTCCATTCAAAGCCTCATTGTGCCATAAATAAATTATTGAAAAATATTAACATTTAAATAAGATTTACAATTTTTTTTTCCAGAAAAAGTGGAATAAAATCCACATGGGTTCTAATATACAAAATTTGATGGCACCATTGCATTTAGAGCAACAACAATACCCTATGAGGTGCCTAATATAAGGATGTGCAGGCTAGCTATGATAGTTAGTTTTCATAAATTTTATTAATAAAGTAAATAATTAGATTATATAATTTTTAATGTTACGTCGATGCAACGATGATTCCATTTAATTAAGTCCTTGTCAGGAATTCTGGGATATCATCATAACACTATAATTTATTTAAGACATAGAGAACAGACATAGGGGAAAATATTGGTGAATGATGATAGATTGACAACCTCTTATTTGGTGGATTATGGATTAGTGAACGATGAAGAAACAACTTCCATATTCATCAGTGATAGTTTATACTCATGGTATGAAAAAATGATTTTTAGTAATTTTGTTCCCATTCATTGAATTAACAATGAATATAGATCAACCCATGAACAAATTTTCTAGTGGCTCAATCATCCTTTCGATTAGGGTATTGATTGCAGGTTTATAATCAGGGATTATTTATGGAGATTTTTTTTATTTTTATGATTATTTATACAAAATAGACTGAGGATGGAACAAACAATGATCGAGGTCAGTTCCATGGGTTGTTCAATATGATTTTCTCCCCCAATGTTCTTCGCATTCACCATGATTTTCTTGTTCTCTATTATTTATTATTTTCTGATCATTCCACCATTAATTATTGGTGTGATGATATAAAATCATAGATCCAACATCGTCAAATCACATTAGATGAGTGATGGAAATGATGCAGCACAATTTGGTCAGGATAGAGGCACATGGTAGTATATGTTGTGATCCATGACAGTGGCTAGGGAAGATGCTCCCATCACTACAATTGAGTGATAACTCAGGTCTAGAGCATATGTCCATGCTGACGACAAAGTAGAAAATGATCCGTTGATAGGGTAGCTGAAGGAGGCAGAACAAAAAAAGATAGCAGGCCACGTGGGAGACTCCAGTGGTGGCGAGGCTACGGGTAAATGGACCACACGAGGTGTGTACAGATGTGGAAGGATGAAGGCATGGGATATGGCATGAAATTGAGTATAATAAGGGAACACGGTCAAGGATAACCACATGTGGCCAACTAAACTGGACCGTGTGGACGTGGGCTAGAGCAAGGGACTGGCCCGTGCGAAGCGGTCCAGCAGAACGGATCGGGTGGCCCTGTTGGCCACAACCTAGAAAAACTGGTCGGGTTGTTTGACCATAGTATGTGGGGTTGGTCAGTCTTCATGTCTGGGTTTGGCTGGTCAAGTCAGATATGGACCATTCCCGAGTGAAATCGTTGTACTAATATGATCATGACATTTAAATAGAGAGTTTTTTATTGTGTCTTTAATGGAGTTGGGACCCTTGCGAATAGTCAGTCCATATGATACTGAATATTTATTTAAAAGGGATATATTTCTATTGACATGTGCCATTTACATGTTTAGTACACAGGATCAAGGGGTACAGAAGATGTGACAACTACTCAATGTACACCCTCTATTTTCTCTGTGGACTGATTCTCTCATCAACCATATATTTTATATGTTTCATTATGTTTCGTTCCCTCTGTTGTTATAGGAAGGCTTGTTGATATCATTTGTTAATGATTGGAGTATTATCCCATTCACAGGATATCTAAGATAGATTTGAAGGAATCCTCTAAGAGGCCTGGAATAGATACTACATTCCTTCTTCATGCCCTTGGTAGAGGGATCAGTATTGACATAACCAATTTCACCAGGTATCAGTCCTATATTTATCATGATACTCCATTTTGAGTTCATAGTATTAACCCATGGCCTTAGATATAATAAAAATATGATCTATAATATCTATCTATAGATAATTCACCATATAAATCTCATGATAGATTCTGAAAAATGGTAATTCGTAGAAGGAAATCATCCATGATATCAGACTCTTGAGAGTGTTATCTTGAATGGGTGATTCTTGGAAAATTTGTACTACAGCCATATTTTTGTAATGTAGTAGTTATGAATTTTAAATTACATTGTGGTATGGTTTGAGTATATCTAGATATTCTTATTTTAATTTGTAGAAATATACTTTTGTTGAACTCATTGTATATTCCTCTATGTACTGCTTTGTGGTTTTTGGTGACCTTTTGAGTAGTATTATACTCACCCCTACATGATCTTTACCATCATGTGTCTTGTGTTTGGAAGATGAGCGACCTTTAGACTGATTCCAGGGAGGAATAAGACCAGGTGGAACCATGTGATATCATATAGAACATGGTGTACCTACATCTTTAGATAGCATCCCCAATGCCTTGCCTTCAGGTATATTTTTTAGAGAACTAGTTTCATTAACTTGTTTAGAAACAGTGTTTTTATTAGGCTTGTATTTTAAACATGTTTTCATTCCATCACTCTCACTGTTGTACTTTGGTTGTGTCTTATAGTATATTTTTATATTTCTTAAATATTGTTTTTAAATTTCAGCATTTGCAGGCTTGGAGATGTGTGTGTGCATACAAGTACTAAAAAAATGCCTCATATGTTCTTGATATTATTTAATGATTTTAGTACCCAACCCTTGGCCTATTAGAGGAAATTTTGGAATGTTACTACATGGGTCCCTATAGGATGGGTCATAACATCGATAATACGATTAATGATAATATACCAGTAAATAAAAGTACATTTATAATCAATAAGAGTGCCTCAAAACGTTTGGCATAACGAATTTGAACATCCAAATTTCCTCACACTACATATGAACCATTTTCATATCACCAACTATATATTAGGTCACCCAAGATATAGTGAAGACATATGAATATGATATTTGATCAAATATATATTAAAAATCAAGAAGAAGGATGGCTATATACACACCAAGATGTGTACGTCAGGTGTGAGGTAACGATGAGTGTGAAATCAGTGTAAATATATGCATTCTCTTTACATTGATAATCTTTTATCACTATATTGAACTAAAAATATCAATGTAATCTGATTATTTTTAATTTAAAAAATGTATCATAATTAGGATACATATCACCAAATCAATGTTAAATTCTTATTATTAAATTTACATTATATGTATAGGTTTTTTAATATGAAATTAATGAATATAAATAAATCAAATGAACACGGGAGAGAACACATGGGTCTGAGGTTGGAAAAGATAGTGAAATGATTCTAATTTATCCAATGTCGTGTCAGATCATTTACATAAAGTCTCATAATGACAAAGTCTGATAACTATAAGGGCCTAATTAATAGTTGATCTTGTAGACTGTTATAACCATTCCCTCTGTTGGGAAAATATTATATCGGATATGAGATATATTAATTAAACATTGTTTAAAAAATAGTACTGTCATCTTATGCTGGATTGTTCTTTTGAAATCCACATGGAAGGATAAAACATATTCCTATAATATAAATTGTATCAATTCTACCTATATACCCTTGTCATCCCACTAATATTCAAGTTCCATATATCTCACAAATCAACCACGAAACCATTCATTAACACCATAAGTTCAATATTTATAAATTTAAAATATCCCATTGCATTCTAATAAGAATTGTTTATTAACAAAAGAAATAATTACATTTGGATCAAAAACATTAGTTAGACAAAAAAATCAATTAAAATTTTATAATAAAAATTTTACAAACATTTAATAATAAAAAAATTTCTTACTGTTAATAAAAATATGTGATTTCAAAAACATTGTATCTCATTTTTCATTTTGAAAACCAATATGATTGTGTAACCTTATAAGAAAAATATATTATTATTATTTGATATCTCTTCCCTTAAATAATTTATATAATAATTAAGAATAATTTGTTATCCCTTTTAGTAATATAAATCCATTCCGAAAAATGTAACGGGTGAATTTTCCATATATTCATGATAATTTTTTATAGATATCCTTGTATGTGGAAAAAGTAATGTAGTATTAATTTAAAAATAACTTCAATAAAACACCACAGGGTAAATTTGAATTAAAAATATAATGTATGAAAAAGGAAAATTCTTCAACTATAACAATTATATTTGAATATTTAATAAATTAAATAAAAAATGACAGATAACACCCAAGAATAAATTATATTTCCAATGAAAAAGAAAATTATTGTGATTCTTACCAGGATATATCGAATGATTGATTCCTTCAACAAAGTGTGATGAATTGGGGGGGGGGGTAATTCAGTTTATCCCTCAATTCCAGCAACATCATCTAAATATTTCATATATTTTGTTACTATAGAAAAACATTTAAACACATGTAAACATTAATATAGAAAAATGTGAGGGGAGTGTATAAAATAGTGGGGTATAGGAATAGTATATGAGGTAAATAAAAAATCACACACATGACATTATATTTTTCATTCCATGTTGTGCATGAATTGAAAAATAAGAAGAGGAAGGAAAAGAACCCCCCCATCATCATTGTATTGAGATGCATGAAAAAAATATGGATGATTTATGGCCCTCAATTATTCATATTTAATAAATATAATAGAAATAGATATAATTTAATTTCATTTTCATTTTTAATATTATATTATAATATTTTTATTCGTTAAAAATAATTAATTAAGAACACCCACAAAAAATATCATTGTTTAATAATAATATCAAATTTAAATACAAGTATGAAATGTAAATAATATTAACATTATTAATAATAAGATTAAATTCATAATAAATGTAAATTTTAAATTGTCTATTTTATAGAAGAAAGAAAAAAATACTATATCAGAAGATGTAAATATACACAAAGGTACTGATTATTTCATAATATCAAAATATTAATCTAAAAATCAAGAAAAAATGGCCTAAATAAATTTAGACATATAATGCTAAGATTCATTCCAACTAGCATGATTACCAATAAATATATATGGTTAAAATCATTGTGGAACTCACTATATCACCAATAAAAGTTTCCTTAGTTGTATTTTACAATTCCCAATAACATTAAAAAAATATTCCTTATTCAATTTCCAAAAAAATTTAACAAATTAGAATAATCAATTGAAAAAAAAATTTGGACAAAAACATACAAGACAACAATATTTGGGCCTAAATTTTTATTTCACAAAAAATCAATAGTGTTGAATATGAGTATTAGTGTGTAGATATGTATAGATATTATATCATGTTGTATGGGGTCTATTCTATATAATACTGGTCTTGTTCAATAATATAGTCAATTATATAGGGGCACGTAAAAATGAAATATGTCATTCCAAAAATGAATTAGAGTAATGATAATGTTCAAGGGTTACATTTTTTGAAATAGTTGTAGTGAAATTATATTATGAAAATATTTTTAACTTTAAATAATTGTTATATGGATTTTATATAAGTTTTATTATGAAAATTATATTGAGAACATGTAGAATTTTTTAGAATCACATATTGGAAAATAGAACTAGCCTAATATTTTTTGGGTTATTTTTAACTTTTGGAATCATTGGATTGTTGAATAATGTTGATTAATAATTGATTTATAAAAATTAATTATTTTTATCTATTGGAATAATATTTGAAAAGAAAATTATTAATAAAAAATATTATCTATGAAATCAACCATCATTTATATAAAAATGAATATTTTTCAAAATATATGCATAAAATATATTTTTAAATATATATTTTGAATATTATTTCCATTTTTCTGATGTTATATTTTTTATTTCTCTGTATTAATGTTGAATTGTTTTCACAAAAAATTGTAATATAGTTACACTGTGTGTTTTTATATTTGATCATATTTTCATCATATTATTTTTCTTTAGAAAATGGTTAATACATTGACCATATGATCCAAATTTTCATTTTTTTATCTCTGGGTCCATGTTAATGAAATATATTGGAATGTGTGTATGTATGGGTGAGGAATTAATCAATATGATTAGTAGATTGATATTTGGTGTATTTTAGTTTGGATTCACTACCAATATTGAAAATTTCAATATATGTATTTTTGTTCATGATGAGACTGTAGAAAAAATTATATAATAAAAAATAAGGCTATTATTATTTATATTGATTTATTAGTTCTAAATCAACACAATATGTTAGATGGAGGATATATGTTTTTATTACAAGATGTTGTTATTATTTATTACTAATAATATTTGGGTTAATAAGATTTGTATTTTAAAAATAGATTTTTATTATTTTAAATATATTTTCTATTTTTCCTTATAAGGATAAGGGAAAGTATTCTTACAATTGTTTGTGAGAAATAAAATTAATAATTTTTTATGTATAATGGACTACAATTTAATGTTCTGATTAATCATGTATGTGATTATATAGTTTAAATTTTTAAATTTAAACTATGTATACACTCTCTGTTTATATATTCACTTCATTAGACATTTATTTAGGATTATTCATGATGTTGGGAATGGAATTATTTTTTCATTAGTGGTTATCCAAAGATATATTTTATAGTCATGGTGTATTAATATATTTCTTTAGATTAAGTCAGTTTATCTTATTTGTGTATTCATATTATATTCATTATATTTCATAAATTTTTGGTTTTACAAATATTGTACTTTTCTATTGAGAGATTAAATTTTCTATACTTTTTAAATGTACATAAATCTATATGATTTTATAAATTAGGTTAGAGTAATTATTTTTATGTAAAATCAATCCAAAAAAATTATTTAAACCATTCTCACTAGTTTCCTTACCATAGTGATTATGTATTGTACATAAATACTTATGGTGACTCTATTGAGGTCTCAATATTTTGATACTTGGTTTTTTTCATATCAAAATAATTTTGAGATCCTATTTTTTAAGTTGTTCTATATTATAGAATAGAATTTTTATCACATGTGTTGTATTACAAAAATTTCATTCCAAAACCATAATAAATTAATTTTATTAGTCATTATTTCAATGAAAAAATGATTTTGAAAAAAATTATTTCATATGGTCTGTTATTATTCTAGAAAATAATATTATCTTAATGGGTTAAGATTGTAAATTATTATTATTGGAAACTATTCACTAAACCATATATATCGTGGTGTAATGGTCACCCCAACGTGGAAGATATTCAGTCATGTTATTTAATATCATTTCACCATATGTGTGAGAATTGTATGAGATTTCATATATCTAATATTTCCTTATTAATTATAATTTATTCAGCTGTTTTCTGTGAATCATGTGATGATCTATAAACTAAATTTAAAATTAAAATAATTTTAATGTTTATTATGAGCTATTATGTGTTATTTATATAATCTCGTCATTCCATAATGATTAGTACATCTTAAATTGAAATAGGTCTATATAAATGATATTTATTTCCTATATAAATGTGGTTAGGCACATCATTATTTATGTACTATAAATAATTCATATTTATCCAAATATCCTTAAAATACTTGGATTTTCTGTTTTATATTTACGATACTCTAGTGGACCATTCAAATAGAAATTTTCTTTCACACTATATTGTATTTTCCAATGGATAGTGGATACAATGAAAGGAAATAACCCATTTTGTGTAACTGAGGGAAATCAATTAGGGACCCATTTGGAATAAAATATTCATATATAGTGACGAGGAAATATATTATTTTTTTCTAAGATCATTATATAAATTTTATTATTTAGATATGTTTAATGTAATTCATGTTTTATTCTTTTAGAAATAACTATTGAAATATCCCCAAAATTCCATCAGTGGTATCAAAAAAACTACATGTGAAAAATCAATTGAATGAATAACCATTATGATAGATTAATTATCTTTTTCCCAAGATGAAATAATATATAAACAATACTAATCTTTATTATGTGAGTTCTTAATGGTAAAAATGACTTTAGGCTTAAAACATATCTCTTTTTTCTATTTGAATAATAGTGTAGTATATTAAACATATCTATATAATTGTTAGTTGTGGTTATTCAATGGTTAGATACGTCATATTTTATAATCATGAAATTGTATTTTTTGGAAGGTCATTTCTGTTATTGTTATTTTTTTGAATAATCAAAGAGGAATGCCTCTAATTTATGATTTTTTTACATGATAAGGATAAAGAAAAAAATGGATTTGGAAAAATTTTCTATATGTAATGTTCATGGGATATATTAGTAGTAAAAAATTTAAATGAAACCACACTTGATTCAATATAACAAGTAAAATAGGGTCAGAAATAGTTTACACAACATCATCATCCTCCAAAAGATATGGCGGACAAAAATTGAATGCATCACATAACTATTGAATTTGTTAAGGTAGTCCCTTTGATCATTACAATGTATTATAAGGTATCAGGACACATTTATAGAATCCATGGATAATAAAATATTTTTCAATTTAGACTATATCAAATTCTTTTGGATTATGTTTATTGTAAGATTTCATTTTTTATAATATTTAATATATGAGTTTTCAACTTTTGAGGTTATTACTATTTAAATATTCTTATATTTTTTTTGAGATGTTAATATTTTGTTATTTAATTTAAATTGATTATATTTCTTCTCATAAATTTTTATACCATGTATTTATTTCTATGAACAACAACATATGATTTCATATTATTATATGTTGACTTAATTTTCATATGAAATAACGATCTCTACGTTAAATGTTAAATATTTTTCATATGTATTATTTTTTATTATTATAAAAGAAGTATGATAAATCATGACTAAAAATTTATATATAGGGTGAATTTTTTTGAGGCCACAAATCAAAGTTGAGGATTGTTCCTTGTTTGAAAAATAAGGGGTTTTCTACCAACGACACTATGATTACTCTTCTACAGATTATTTATTTTATAAAATTGTTTAATTTTCCATGAAGAGGTTTAATTATCATATTAATGTGATTCCCTTCATCATATGTGAAAATATTTGCCTCATGTTTTGGGTTAGTTACATGGACTATTTGCTTTAAAGAGACCTTTAATTTTGGAGGCCATGCCAAATCCATCCATGAAATGGATCCCTCCAACAATGATGCACCATATAAAGGAACTGGGGATGAGATTTTAATCTTTTAGAGAAAAAGAAACGATGCCCCTAAGGAGATCCAATTACCTCCCATCTATTCTATCATCACTATATTATATGGATGTGTTCTTGTGAGAGAAGAGGAGATCCTTAAGGAATCATGGGATAAAGATATTATTTCTTCTCAAATACTTAAGAAGCATAAAAAAATGATATTTCCTTAGAGCATCAAATGTTCCTCATGATGTGTTATCGGACCACATGTCTTATTTTGAATTAAATTTGAATGATACAAAGGGGATTTGAGTTTCAAATATACATCATGAATATAGATCATTTACTAATGATAAATATTTCGTAGGTGAAATGACTGATTTATATTTTGAATCTATATTACATAATCCCACTCTCGTTGGTAGAATGGTTGTCTTATGAATCATACCGAAAACATTAGATTGGTCACAAGGTTTTTCTCATATCACACCAATGAATTTATATAGTATGTACAAAATGAGAATGTGATGTGGGATGCTTTTATCACTCTAAATAAAGAAATTAAATCATGTCCTAATGGATTCACACAGGCTTTTTTCGTCAACGACTCTTGAATAGTAATGTTGATTTACATGATTGCATCCTACTCATTTTATATAGTGGGTGGTTTCGTTATGTGGTCACTACTACTAACCTAATTATTATTCTAAATGTTATTGGTCCCTCCTCCATTTTATATTATCATCCCATCACCATGTTCATCATCAAATACAAGGTGCTGGTGAACCTCATCAATAGATGATTTTCTCATTTTATCAATAGTTAGTTTATAAACAGCACCACACCTTGAAAGAGGGGTGGTAATTATAGGGGGAAATAGATTTTTTCGGTAGATGATTGATGAGATTAATAGGAATTTATAATGTTCCAACAATCTTTTTAGGGTGGATATGGACAAGGCCTATGAATGGATTGAGTGGTTGATTATCATTTGTTCTAGTAGTAGTGTGGGATTTTATGAATGTGTCATTGAGACGTTATTTCAGAATATAATTTTCCATGTATTAATGTGGTTTTTATGGAGCGGCAATTTGGATTCATGAAACAAATATTAAGGATCAATAATGGTAACCATATTTCTTATAGAAAAATTATCATGGTTTAACATGTCACAAGTATATATGTGACCACATTTATTCAATGTGGTTTTTGCATCCCTTATCATTACATGGGATCATGTACTAGGTTTATCTCATCTCTGTTTTTTGATCGACCCTATATTCTTCATAAAACTTATAAGCAACCCTATTAGAGGCTTCATGAACATCCTACATTAGTTTATCTATTAGGGTGGTAATATTATTAATATGGAAAATAATAGTGTTTACATGTCCTCTACCTTCCAAGCCAATCATCAGGAGATTATTCAATTAATCCAAATAATTTGGAGCAAGAACGTACATATGGTCTACAATGGATCCCCTATATATTCTATTAGAATTGAAGATAGGTTTTTTTATGTTTTTCTTAGGAAGATCGCAAATTATATAAAAAATTTGAAGAACAAGTTCTTGTCATTTAGTGGATGACTCACTCATGCAATTTGTGCACATTACTCTTTCCCTATACCCATCTTATTCACTCTCAAGGTTCCCAAGTCTATTATCAGGATGATTGGGAAAATCATGAATGGTTTTATATGGGATTAAGAGGTAGAGGGAAATTGTCACCGAGATTCGTGAGGTAAAATTTCAAGCCTCTAGAGCATGGAGGATTGCATGTTTTGGGTGTGGGGAAAATTTTCTATTACATACATGTTATTATATCATGGATGGTTATTGAGGGGTTGTCCTTGTAGATCCAGATTATAAGAGGGATGTGTGGTTTTGGCACTCTTGAGAATGACATATCTCCCTCAGGCCTACAGAACTCCCTTAGTGTTCACATTCATTAGCTTATGGATCTTCCCCTCAGAATTTTAGGATAATGTGATATAAACATTTTGATGTATGATCTGGGGGAGTTATGGTTGATTTCCATGATTCCAAGAATCCAACATATCATTCAAGGTAACCAGCTCGCAACCCCCATTTATCCAAGCAATTATCAACCTCACCTAGAAGGTCGTGTTTGATAGCATCATATTTCATGGGTCCCGAGAAATATTTATTTTTAATGGATCATCAATGGATCATTTTTAATCTATGTTATACCAACATGATTTTCTTGTACAACATGTGAGTAACATATGGGCGAGGAACCTCTAGTGAATGTCTATTTATATACAATTTACCATCCATTCATGGATAATCCACAACCACATAATCACATCAGAGCATATGATTAATGGAAAGGGTGTTCATCATCCATCAAAATGTGTATGTCGTTTTATTCATTTGGATGAATATATTTTTCATTTATTATTCAAAATAGTGTGGGATAGATCAGTTCGGTGTGATATTGTGGACTTCACTTCTCTTAAAACAAAAGTGGAATCACCCGAGAGATTCAGCATGAATCCGTTTTGCAGCTTTTAAAACAAAATTGACGATATAAATCAGGTTATTCTACTAGTAGAGGGTTGTTTGTGCATCTTTTATTCAAGCCACCAATGTCAGTATTACCCTTACCGCATTGATATTTCTCTTATGGTCAGGTCCTAATTCCTCACTATAGAGGTGTCTAGACCCTTGAAACATAAGTATGAAACACACTACCAAGGGTTTGTTTTTTTCAAAATCCCCTATTTAGGCAAATGCATTGCTGGGCAGTGGGACCATGGGTTTTGCTACTATCCTCTGACCATAGGCCTCAAACTCAATGTTGATGATGCATGTGGTCTTAGTGTCATGTCCGGTGTCGATGTGGTATGTGGCACTTTGGACTCGGTGATCATTTCCTTTAATATAGCAATCCATTTTTCATATTATTATGGATTTATAGGATATCATGATTTGAACCATGAGAAATATATCTACATGAATGGATTTGAGACATCTAGGATTATTCAACACTCTTGGGCTTGATCATTAGGGAAGGCTGTTATGGATATCATTGAACAATGGAGTCATGTGATCATTGGGTGTGCCTCACTATTTTGAAACAGTCATTGATTTTTGGGTGAGAGAGAGGTTGAAGATGATAATATGAATAAATTTTATGAATTATATAGGTTTCATCATATTAATATGGTTTTGAACATATAACATTTATTTAGGAATAGTTTCACACTATGTTATGATCCAATATAAATATAGTTCTATGTTTGGCTCAACATAATAATTTTATGTGTGTCATCCACTGATCCATGTGGTAGAAGATATTAAACCAACAAAAAAGGAACAAAAACACCTAATGAATATTCCCCACCATTTTTTCCAACTAGACACACCAACAAGTTCTTTTTGTGCTCAACTTGAGATATTAGCACACTCTCGTTCTTACCGCTCGACTAGTTGGATGGTAGTATCAAAGGATCTGGTTTAGGATGTAGGTTCCATGTTCAGTGGAAGAACAGTTGGGATGACACCCAACCATAACATTTTCCTTGATTAATTATTTTTTTGGATAATACAACTATGAGCTCCATATCCACAAAATAGAGTTAATAATTTAGATAAATAAGTAAGAGGCATGATGCCTTTACAGAGGATATTTAAAATCTTGTTCATAAATAATTAAATTAATTTAATAATGAAAGTAGTTTCTAGATCATTATTACTTTCATCATTGATGATGTTGTGAATCAAAAATGAAACTTCTGGATTATCTCATTGCACTTGCGAGGATTCCAAATAGAATCCCTCAAGCAATGACCCACATGTGCTCTGATGGACTCAAATCGACTTCATTCATTATCTTAGTTCTATCATGGGGAAGCGAGTGTATTGTATGATTCATTCTAGATTTGATTTTGTTTGGAATTGAAGAAAGTCTATCATTCTTGAGAGGGGTGGGAATAGGATTAGATAGAGAAATTTTTTAGCTCATAAATTCTCAATTCACTAGGCGTGATTTTCGGTACATGAAACAATAGATGTTGATGTCTATTTATTGGCATAGGGCATCTGTTACAATATTTTATTGTATAACAAAAATTAAATACAATCATAACCTTATAATAAACCCATTATTTTAATGAGAATACCACATCATTATTTATAGTGCACCAACTTTTACAAAACAGAATTATAAATAATATTTCATGTCACAAAATAATATCAGTGATATTAATTTTTATACTATTTCCAACTAGTTTAATAATTATGTACCGCTTTTCAAATAATTAATTTAACGTTGGACTGGAATTAGTACACTCAAACACCACTTCCATTTATTGAACACTTGAATAAAAAATGAATAATTTATTCTCATAAATAAATATTTTATTTACAAAATTCTGAATAATTTTTGTAAATTTTTTAATATGATAAATAAAGATATATTTCACCCTCAATCTAGTGAATAAGTATTTATTTAATTTATGTAGTCATTTTAAAAGTAAAAAAATTATTTCACTATGTTGGGAATAATATTTATATCATTAATTAAATTCAAATATAATTTAACTAAGACAACCTGAAACGGAATGTGTGATCCTTTAGGTTTCAATATTGTTGATATTAGGAGAACATTATTAATGTCCTAGAGTACTATCTAAAATCGGGTCATGGAACCCGGGAGAATGAACATAAATTCACAAAAATGAAATCCAAATAAAAAACCTCACCATGTAATATAATTTTTTTGTTTTAATTTCTCATCAATCTGGATTCATGATAGTGTCATCAATGTTTATTCTTGATGCATCGTTCTTTGACTACATGAAAAAAAACATCATTTCACATTGGCCAAGTAATTTTGCATTACAATTATATTTCAATCAAATGGATGAGATATCAACATCCATAAATAGAATAGATAAAACGATTTTCTCGACTTATCCATTATTAACATGCCACCTGTGATGCACCTAATGTACCATACTTCCCACCAACTGTTTGTGTGATGGTTTTCATCCATAAATAAATTTCTGCACATTGTGACACTTATTAATGGTATTATTAAATTCTAAGGATCATTACAAATACTCATATATTGTAATATACAATAACATAAAAACATGTTCAATTTCTATTAACATGTATCTTCTCATAATCTTCTATATTGGATATTACCGAGTGAAAACTTCTTGAGATGAAGTCTCATCTGCATACATGTACTCACTCCTAGCAGTTTGTATTCTATGTGTCCCATCATAGTATTTCATCCAACCACATAATAATATTTACATATAATATTATAGAATTTCAAGGTTCACATCATAGTAGGGATCTACCCTAACCTTATCAATGCATCAAATACTATAGGACAATATCACATCATTGTCAAGGAGAAAAATAAAAAATATGTAATATGATGTTTAATATTTAAAGATATTTAATGAAAATTCAATAAATGTACAAATAGTTGGTTCCAAGACTCAAACTCTATCTATCACCCCCTTGGACTTGAGACAACTACCAACGACTTTCAGTCTACTAGACCTCACATGATGGTCATGTTTCTGATATATCAAGGCTTTAGTCAAGGGGTCTGCCATATTGTCTTCCTCGGAAATAGTACTCCCTGTAAATTCACCTTTCTATGAAAAATCTCTCAGAGATGATGCATCCAATGTAGGTTGCTTTTCCACAGATTTTATCTTTTCTCTTTTTAATGGGAAATTATTGTAGTATTATCACAATTAAGTGTGATGTGATCATTACATCTATGTATCACATACAACAACAAGACAAATATTCATATCCAAACTTCTTATTTTGCTACATTAAAAACTTTGATATACTCTAACTCTCTTATATAATCTATGACCACACTTTGATTTATGCTCTTCCATCTCACTACAACTCTATTCATTGGGAAGATGAATCTTGTTTACAACATCATGTAATATTGATCTATCTAGAAACTAGAATATTCATATCATATAACGAATGGTTCCTCATCTCCTTCATAAACAAGGTACATGTCCTCAGTACTCCTCATATACTTTAGGATAGCCTTGATGACCATCCAATGGTGGTCAACTTATTCAGTGTGATATCTGCCTATCACAGTCAATGTGTAGGCGACATCCAACATAATACATAGAATTTCATGTATGAATGACCCAATAACTGTTGTGTATCGTGTCCTTGATATTATCTATTATTAATCATGTGTTTGGGGACTCATTTTATGGAAATATGAATTCCATTTGACACTAGAAACAATCCTCCCATTCATTGTTCCGCACTGAATCTCTCTAGTATCTTACCAATGTATGTACTTTTACATATTCCTAGAAATATCTTGGATCTATCATGATGGATCCTAATCCCAAGAATATATATTTCCTCAACCATTTCATTCTTTGTGATGAATTGATTAAACCATTACCTAAAAAAATGTACTACTAGTATATAATTCAAAATAACTAATATTTCACCTAGATATACTATTAGTAAAACTACTTCACTCCCACAAACTGATATTTAGACACAAGGCACACAATGGTCCTTGATAAAAAACATGGCTACATCAAAATTGATGTTCCACGACCTGTATTATTTTTTAATAAATAATTGTATTTCTTTAAATTATATACTTTATCAGAATCATTTTATTTTATAAACTCTTGAGGTTGTTTCATAAAGAAATCATACTAAAGGTTCCCATTATGAAAAGATATTTTAACATCCATTTTCTAAATCTCATAGTAATGGTAAGTGGAAAGGGACTGTATAATTTTGAAGGATTTAGTCCTTTCAAATGGTGAAACAATTTCATCATCGTCAATCCCTTGACATAGCATAAATTTTTTTGCAACCAGTCATGCCATATAAATACTGACTTGTCCTTTCATGTCCATTTTATTCTTGAATAACCATTTTCAACCAACAAGATTTATACCAACTTGAGGATTTACCAAAATCTTGACTTGGTATTGGTACATGGAATTCATTTCAGAATTGATGGCGTCACACAACTTGGAATCATTAGTTCCACTTACTTCTTCATTAAATGTTAGAGGATAATTATTATCAACTAAAAATGTGTCACCATTCCTGATAATAAGAAAAATATACCATTCTGGTTGTCTAAACTATCATGTACTCCAATAAGTTCACATGTCTATGGAACAATTCTTTCTTCCACGTGACATTTTTGAGTAATTTAATTTTCGAAATATTTTTTTCCTTATGCATCAACTTCATTGAAGTCTACCTCGATCCCAGTATCTCTATTGGAGATGTGCTCCATCCAATAGAATATTGAATGACATGCCACTTTAATCTTTTTTTATGAGGTTTTGTATAGATAATATCTCATATTTCATTTGGGTATCCTATAAAGGTACACTTTGTGCCTAAGGGATCATGTTTGTAACCTAAAGATACATTAACAAATGAATCACTTCCCTAGAAATATAAATTTGATAAAATAGATTATATTCCACTTCAGAAATCATATGGAATAAAATTTATTGATTTAGTTTCTACATAGTTTAGTATGTGTGTTGTTGTTTGTAACACATATCCTCAAAATGGTAAAGGAAGACTCGCATGATACATCAATGATCTCACCATGTCCAATAGGTTTTGGTACCTCCTTTATATCACTCTATTCCACGAGGGAGTTTAAGGCGTGATGAGATGGGATAGGATCCCAAACTCCAATAAGTAATTAATGAAGTCTTGATTTAAAAATTTTATACCCCGGTAAGAGTATATTTTCATTATCATCTTACCATGATGGTTCTAAAATTGATTCTTTTATTCTTTGAACTTATCAACAGAATCTGACTTATACCTCATTAAGAAGATATATCCATGTCTTCTAAAATATAAAGTATAATTTATTATGTATGAGTACCCTCCACATGCTTCAACTTGTAATGGTCCACACACATCAATGTGATAAAATTCAAGAATCTATTTAGCGCTTTCACCTTTAACTCTAAAGGGGTACTTGGTCTTAATTCCTTGTAATCATGAATGAAATACACCATGTTGTTTATTTCTAAAGAATCTAATTATACAACTTAACTTAACTCCATCAAGCATTTCTTATTTACATTACCTCACTGGAGATTCTAAATTTTTGTGCGGTACGAGTCATGTGAATTGTCATTGTTATCAATTTCCATTACATTGTTTTAATAATACAACATGTAAATACCGTTTTGTAAATGTTCCCGACCAAAACAAATTTCATGATTGTAAAAGAAGACAAATTCATTTCTAAACATGAAAAAAATCAATCTATATCTAATCTATATAGAGAAATAATGTTTTTAGTAACATTTAACACCCCCTAATTTCATATTATGTTATCTCATTAAACTAATCCAATATCATGCTCTACGTGCAACACTCGGTTCGATTGCACCACAACTTATTAAACTAGCTATTCAATAAGTTGTTATGAATAGTATTAACTGCATTATTAATCTTATATACATTATATAATTTTAACATCCATATTCTGTGTTTCTTATATATAATATAAGAAAAAAATCTTTTTTTCAGATAAAAAAAGTATTTTTAAAAAATAATCAATTTTACCAACTTTTAATGGAGAACCCTTTTTAAAACAAATATTTGACACTTTAATATATTCCATTTAATGAAATTAAATTCTTAATAGTTGTGGTATATAAAAATTTAGTTTGGATAAAATTTCGGTACTTTTCTTATAACATTCATATTTTGATGAAAAGTGAAAAATATTATGTTTTAATTGAAAACAACTATTTCAATAGAAATAATTTATAGTGATAAATTTTTATTGAATTGTTATGAAATAAAATAAAATTATATTTTTATAATTTAATAAAATTTTGGTAATTATAAGAAACTTCACAGTTATATTTTACATAAACACATGTCATTATTTTGATATTATTTACTTTTTAAAAACCTGTTTGTCGTTTTTGACAATAGAAATTAATTTTAAATTAATTAATGAAACATATATGTTTTTAATTTTGTAAAATAGGCATTATTTTTTAGTTTTTAATATTAAAACCAGTTTATGGTGAATTTTTTGTATTTTTCTGAAAACATTCAATTTTTTATGAATACTGAAAAACACTACGTTATTATTTAAAACTGAATTTTTATTAAAATAATTATTTGTTTTATCTAAATATATTTTAATTCAAAATAGATATTGTAACACCCCAAGCTTCTACGGTACGCATCTCTTTGAATAATGTGATAGCGTGTGTTGTACGCAACACCAAGTTCTAACACACCGTAACCAATCAAACTAGCCGTTATGAATAGTAATACCTACCTTTTGAAATTATAAATATTTTATATTTCAAAATGGACTTCATTTTTGAATTCGGAATATCTAATTTCTCCTAAGATGAAATTTTGGTACTTTTCGGATAACTTTAATATTTTGATGAATAGTGAAAATTACTAAATTTTAATTAAAAACAACTTTTTTAATCAAAATAATTAATAATGATAAATTATGAATTTTAGTGGGTTTAAAGTATATTTAGAATATATTTTTACAATTTAATATAATTTTGGTCATTGGATATAATTTTACAATTAAACTGAACATAAACAGGCGTCAATCTTTTGATAGTTATTATCTCTTAAAAACACGCTTTTTGTTTTGACAGCAGGAATTAATTTTAAATTAATTTCCGCCACTTATATGTTTTGAATTTAGAAAAATGGATTCCATATTTTTAATCAGGATTTCAAAATTGTGTAAATAGGTAACTTTTATTTTTAGACATTTTGAATAATTACTGTGGTAAATATTTTATTTACCATAGTTAAGGGTAAATCTAGTAAATAAGGGTTACAAAATAATATTATAATAATACTAAATTACCCTAAAACGTGTCCTAGACTTATTGGTTGGTATATGTTCTACCATAGGCATCTTTGGGTCGATTTTGGGACCCCATGGTGCCACTTGTAGGTGATAGGGACACTTTTTTTTAATTAAGTTAAAATGAATACAAAAATGACACAAGCATATATCTTATAGAAAAACAATTTTTACATAGGGTTATATATGTTGGATTTTAGATTATAAATATTAATTAGAAAGATAAAACGATTTCCTACATAATTATATTTTATTTATAATTTTTAGACATTTAATAATTTAATTTATTTATGACACAATAATGATGTAGTAATTACTGTAATAGTGAAAAATTAAACTAGTTGATATTATAAATACCCAAATAAATATAATATGAAACTTTTAATGAATTAAACAAATTTTCTAGGATACTATGATATATTAGGATTGATTTAATTGACTTTTTTCTAAGTAATCAATCTTTTATGAGTTTCACAAAAATCAACTATTGAATAGTGTCAAAATTGACATAAAAGAGTTCTTAAAACAAATATTATATTATTAATTGATATTAAATTCTTAAAAATCTAATGTTCGGCCAAGAGACTTATATAATGATAGTTTCATCATTAATGGACCACTTTTGGGTCGCTTGGATGTATATAGTAAGTTTATTAACCATATTATATAAAAATACAAAGAGACATTGTAAAAATGAAACTAATTAACTTAGAGTTAATACTTAAAGATAAGGTTAATATAAGTACCCAAACCTGTCTAAATTATATTGGTTGAGTTGTTTTAGACCTATCCCAACATTAAAATTTAAATAATCAACTTTAGAGCCATTAGAAACCGAATATGAATTTATTATAAATTAATATTTCTAGCTTTTCCAAAGGTGCCCCTCACCCCTCTTATAAAAGGTCACTCCTCCTTCTCATTTCATCACACCTTAAAAACCTTTTGGTTCGGCCAAAATCTGTCCAAATACTCTCCCAACTTCCCTCAATACAACCTAGAGGCCTTAGTTTGATCAGAAAGCCAACCTAAGAAGCCTTTTTGATCAAATCAAAAGGAAGAACCCGAAGAAGAGGTAATGATTTCACCACCCTTTTCCATGTTCCTTTCTTCTTCCACTTCTTCTTCCTTTGTTGTTACCATTATAAAATAATAACTAAAGTATCATATATATACTGTGATGTTATTATAAATATGGTACAACCATATTCAGTATTCAATCAACCCTTTGAATAACATGACACCATACGTGCGTATGTACGGCTTACCGTCTCCACGTCGTGGTGTAATTGTTATTCAATAAAATATTATTTGGATGGGTATAATAATGATGTTTAACTCATGTAAATAATAAATATAACATGTTAATGATTATGTATATATGATATACCATCCATTTATATATTATTTTAACATCAAAAGAATGATATTGTTGCTTGTGCGTACGTACGGACTACTGTCTCCATGAACGCGATGAGATTCATTCTCCATCGTATCCATTCAAGTATAATTATCATTTGATGATTTAAAAAATGATTTTTAAGGAATTGATATCATTATGGATAAGAATAATATACAACCTATCCTTTACGAAAATTTCTTACGTAACAAAACATATAAAAGAAAACAAGTAAGTTAACACCCGAAACAACGATAATACTAAGATATTATTATCAAATCAACATTAAAAGATCATATATGATATCATATTAATGTATATGATTCCTGTATAATTTAATAACAATTATTTCACCATTATACAGGAGGTTAACCTACCCCAACTAAGGAAAAGTACAAGGTAAGGGTTATTTCAAAATCTCTTCATTATCTGAGGTTGTTTATACGTAATAATATACTTGGATCTCGTTATCATCCACATTCATGATTCATAAAAATGTATTTCATAACATTTTTACAAGAATACGGGTTAAAGTCATTTATAACCTTGTTTTACTTTTTATAAGAGGAATCTTTCTATCGTTTTCAAAACAAGTTCTTTTTAACCTTTTCGACAGAATTAAGGTAAGAATGTTTTTTAACTTATACGGCGGGTGCAGTTATTTTCCGCCATTATAAAATCTTCAAAGCTTTCCTTACTTGCTTATAAGAATATTTTCAAGAAAATATTTTATTTTATATGGCTCTTAAATGATTTCAAAAATAGAAAGAGATATTTCTCTAAAAAGTGTTTTGATTTATTCTATGTCAACATCCTTTGATGGAATTTACGCTTATTTGAAGTTGATTTATTATTATACAAAACTTCTATATTGTATTGAAGGTTTTGTGATATGTTTGACTGTGGATGTGCTATTTTTATACCATTCATAGTTTATGGTGAAATTATTGACATTTTGTATGCTAGTTTTAATACGAATGTTTATGTTAGAACCTTTTCATATGGGAATTCATTGGACTTAATATGTGATGGGTGGAGCCCGTTATAGCTTCTCGATGCTTCGGTAGGTCTAATGAGACAAACTAGTGTCTTGGCACAAGGCCTTGACAAAAATCTTATTTGTAGTCTTGGCACGAGGCCTTGGCTATGTGGTTATGATAGTTTGGCATTATGCATACCAACATTATGAAAGTGGTTAATGATTTTGAATATGATTATTCGATTAGTAGAATATCCATGTGAATGAGTAAATGGAATTATTTCATTTTATTTATTCCATACAATGTTGAATGTTAAAGTTTGAAAGGCCTTTGTTTTAGTTATACATTGCCTTAAATGTTTATTCTTATTTATGAAAGTTTCCGTTATATTGTTATCCTCACTGGGCATTTGAGCTCACCCCTTTTCTATGTTTTATTTTTCCCAGGATGTGGCGAAGTAAGTTATGAATGACCTGCAGGGATATTATGAGGGGATAATAGTGTGGACTGTGGAGACATTATGTTGTTGTTGTAGTTTTTCATTTTAGGATGTAATGTAAAAGTTATTAATATATGTAGTGTTTCCAAGGATACTAAACCAATCGGTTTTTCGAGATTTGATCTTTCTTGTGATCACGCCAATGTTATGTAATAATGCACCGACTCTGGGTAACTAGGGTCGGTGCGTTACAGTTGGTATCAGAGAAATTTTAGTACAAACCTTGGAAGCTAGATTTTGATAAACTCTGTTTAGAGCACTTAGACCTAAGATGATCTTTGAGGATTAGTATAGAATAACTTCCTAGAATTTTTCTATTGTAGAGATTTTGTGAGTTTTCCGAGCAATACATCCCTGTCTGGATACGAGCAGGTAGAGGCAGCTCTGGCACAGATGTACCTAGGGGTAAAACCCAAAAATACCGCTTTGAGCTAGACTCGAACGGGAACTGGTGCACGACAACGGGCCTTGCTGCACTCTTGGTTACGACACTCCCGGGGGATATGCTTAGGATAACTCTCATTTTCTTTACAAATCATTATGAAGGGTTTATGAGTACATACTTCCTCAAAGAAAATATTTTTTATGATTATGGATTATATCCATAAATAGTTCAATTTATGTTAAGTGTTTTATAAGTATGGGATTATGTATTTTGATTCATAAATTGATCTAGTTTATGCCATTGTTTAGAAATGGCGCCTAGTGGAAGAAATGGAAACCGTATCAATGCATGCACTCCATGTAGGGATTGCCCTCCTGATCTAGATAATTATAGTTGGGCTAGTGATGCAACTGGTGCCAATCAGCTAATCACCATACTGGGACAACTTACTCAGGATATGAATAATAACCTTACCCGTATGGAGCACCCTGATCCACAGAGTGGAGGATCAATGTTAGATCGATTCACGAGTCAACAACCACCAATGTTAAATGGGAGTACAAATCCCTTAGTAGCTGAGCAATGGATAAATTCCCTAGAGAAAATATTTCAGGCTTTGGTGAGTAGTGAAAGGGAAAAAGTTATCATGGTAGTTTACCACCTCACTGGAGATGCTGATCAATGGTGGTCTTTGAATCAAAACATGAATGAAGATTATGAAGTATCAAATATGGAATGGAGGGTGTTCAAAGATTTGTTTTTAGAAAAATACTTTCCTCGCGACCATCGAGCAGATATGGAAAGGAAATTTCTGAGTCTGAGACAGAAGGAGGATGAGAATGTCACAATGTATGAGGCTGACATTACAAGGATAGCGAGGTATGCTGGAGATTATATACATAACCCAAGAAGTATGATTGATCGTTTCTTTGATGAGTTAAAACCATTTCTTCGTTGAGCATTATTCTCACAATCCTTTTGGTCGTACGAAGACATTGTCTCATGTGCTATCAAGACCGAAAAGGAATTCTATAAGTATTATGGCTTTAAAGAAAAGCAAGTGAAGAAGAGACTTGCTGATCAATCTGGGAATGGAAATAAGGGGATGAAGGGAAAGGTTGAATATCCATATTGTGGTAAATGCGGGAAGAAACATCTTGGTTCTTGATAAGGGAATGGGAGTCTGTTACAAGTGTGGTGAAAAAGGCCACCAAGCTCGTGATTGCAAGGGGAAGAAGGAAGCTACCAACGTTCAGTGCTACAATTGCAGGGAGATGGGGCATTATGCAAATGAATGTCCTAAGCGTCAGGAGAACATACCTCAGAAAAGGCCAAGGGATCAAGGCCAGGCTTATGCTATCACTACTGCTGAGGTAGAAGCTCTGAAAGACGTGGTGGCAGGCAATTTAATGGTTTCCTCAAGTTTAGAAAATGCATTTTTTGATTCTGGATCATCACATTGTTTCATATCTTCCCAGTTTTCTAAGAAAATTAGATATTTCCAATTTGATTTAATAAGGGAGTTGTCAGTTAAAACTCTTAAGGGAAGTATCATTGCAACAAGGTTTTGTGAATCAGTCCCCATTAGAGCACATAAATGTTCTTTATCTACTGATCTCATCGTCATACTTATGATTGAGTTTGATATAATCCTCAGTATGGACTGTCTTTCAGACTATGATGCGAAGATTTATTTTAAGAAGAAAGAGGTTACGATTCTTGATGATAATGATAAGGAACACCTTATCTTTAGAGCAGAATAATCACCACCTAATTTTTATTTAGATCCACCCTCAATAGCTCAACTAAATTCAATTATAGGGGAGGAAGAAAATTAAATAACTTTCGGTGAGGAAAGGAATGTTCAAATAGAGGGTGTACCTGTTGTGAAAGAATTTGTAGATGTATTTCCGGAAGATTTACCTGGACATCCTCCAGAACGAGAAGTTGAGTTTTCCATTGATTTGATTCCTGGATCAAGGCCTATATCGAAGACCCCTTATAGAATGGCCACTGTAGAGTTAGTTGAAGTAAAGAAACAACTAGAGGATTTGAGTAATAAAGGATTTATTCACCCTAGTGTTTCTCCATGGGGAGCCCCTGTTCTTTTTGTTAAAATTAAAGATGGATCTATGAGGTTATGTATCGACTACAGGGAGATCAATGCTATAATGATAAAGAACAAGTATCCCCTACCTCGCATTGATGATTTATTTGACCAACAGCATGGAGCTCAATACTTTTCAAAGATCGACCTTCGATCTGGATACCATCAGTTGTGTGTGAAGAAGGAAGACATTCCGAAGACAGCATTTTGAACCAGGTACGGGCTTTATGAGTTTATTGTAATGCCGTTTGGATTGACTAATGCACCCTCTGTATTCATGGATCTGATGAATAGAGTTTTCAAGGAGTATCTCGATGAATTTGTGGTGGTATTTATTGATGATATCTTGGTATACTCCAAAACCTACGAAGATCATGAAAATCACTTGCGCATTATCTTGAAGACTCTGAGGAGGCATGAATTATATGGGAAGTTTAGCAAGTTTGAATTCTGGCTTCAAGAGATTTCTTTTCTTGGCCATATTGTCTCTAAAGATGGAATCTCTGTTGATCCTTCTAAGACCAAGGCAATCCAAGAATGACTAACAACTACGAGTATAACTGAGGTACGTAGTTTTATTGGTTTGGCAGGTTATTATCGACGTTTCGTCCAGAATTTTGCCCGACTGGCTAACCCATTAACGAACCTCACACGTAAAGGGGTTAAATTTGTTTGGACAAAAGAGTGTGAAGAATGTTTCGAAGAACTGAAGAGAAGATTAGTCAATGCTTCTATATTGACTCTACCATCGGGGAATGATGGGTTCGTTATTTATAGTGATGCATCAAATAAAGGACATGGTTGTGTCCTTATGCAGAATGATAGAGTTATTGCCTATGCATCACGACAGTTGAAAATTCATGAACAAAACTATCATACTCATGATCTCGAGTTAGCAGCTGTGATCTTTGCTTTGAAGATATGAAGGCACTACCTCTATGGTGAAAAATGTGAGATTTATACTGATCATAAGAGTTTGAAGTATAATTTCTCACAAAAAGAACTCAACATGAGGCAAAGGATATGGCTTGAATTACTCAAGGATTATGATTGCACGATACACTACCACCTGGGGAAAGAAAACAATGTGGCAGACGCTTTGAGTAGAATAGACCATGGAGTTTTGAATATGATGAGAATTGAATGGGATCCAATTTTCATGGATCTAGTAAAGATGGACATGGGATAACCAGGGAAGGTGAAAAATCAATTCTTTTTCAAATGGTTGCCAAACCATCTTTACTAGAAAGGATTAAGAGTTCTCAGACCGATGATGAAGAATTTAAAAAGAAGATTAAAGCTGTGAATGATGGGAGATTGAGAGACTTTGTGTATGAAGATGAAATTTTGAAATTCGGGAAGAGACTTTGTGTTCCCAATATACTTGATCTAAAAAGGGAATTGTTGGATGATGCTCACAGTTCCAATTTCTCTATACACCATTGGAGCACCAAAATGTATAGAGATTTGAAGGAACATATTTGGTGGGACAACATGAAGAGGGAGATTGCTGATTTTGTGTCAAGATGTATGGTTTGTCAACAAGTGAAAGCTGGAAGGCAACAGCCTGGAGGAGTAATGCAACCTCTTCCCATACCTGAGTGGAAATGGGACAATATTACGATGGACTTTGTCATGGGGCTACCAAAGACTCCTAGAAGGAACGATGCAATATGGGTTATTGTTTTTCGTCTTACCAAGTCAGCACATTTTCTTGCTATAAGAGAAGATCTACCCCTAGAACATCTAGCAAGACTATACATTAATGAAGTTGTGAGAATTCATGGAGTACCCCTATCGATCGTTTCTGATCGTGATCCCCGTTTTACTTCACGATTTTGGAAAATTCTTCAGAAATCCTTGGATACTGAACTTCATTTGAGCACTGCTTACCACCCTCAAACAGACGGACAATCAGAACAGATTATTCAGACCTTAGAAGACATGTTGAGATCTTTCTCACATGACTTTCAGGGTATGTGGGATCAATATTTACCCCTGGTAAAATTTTCCTATAACAATATCTTCCATTCAAGTATTCAGATGGCACCATATGAAGCGTTATACGGAAAGAGATGTCGTACACCAACCTGTTGGGATGACGTTGGTGAAAGAAAACTTGTAGGCCCAGAACTGGTGGAGGAAACAGTGGAAAAGGTGAAAGTAATCCAAAATCACATCAAAGCAGCTCAAAGTAGGCAGATGAGCTATGCCGATAATCGAAGGAAGGATTTGGAATTTCAAGTCGGTGATCATGTTTTCCTGAAGGTATCTCCATGGAAGGGAGTCATACGTTTTGGTAAGAAAGGTAAATTGAGTCCTAGGTACATCGGACCTTTCGAAATTCTAGAACGAATTGGGGCTGTAGCTTACCGATTGGCAATGCCGCCAAGTCTCTCCAAAGTTCACGATGTGTTCCACGTATATCTGTTGAGGAAATACATGCCTGACCCAACGCATGTACTCACCTATGAGGAATTAGAACTGGAACCCGATCTTTCCTATTGTGAAGAGCCCGTCAGGATTCTTGATACGAGAGAACAAGTACTGAGAAACCGGACGACGCGTCTGGTAAAAGTTTTGTGGAGAAACCATAAGATGGAAGAGGCAACGTGGGAACCCGAGGAACTTATGATGAAGAACCACCCAAGTCTTTTCATGCGGTAGTATTATAGAAATTTCGAGGACGAAATTATTTGAAGGAGGGGAGAATGTAACACCCCAAGCTTCTATGGTACGCTTCTCTTTGAATAATGTGATAGCGTGTGTTGTACGCAACACCAAGTTCTAACACACCGTAACCAATCAAACTAGCCGTTATGAATAGTAATACTAACTTTTTGAAATTATATATATTTTATATTTCAAAATGGACTTCATTTTTGGATTCATAATATATAATTTTTCCTATGATGAAATTTTGGTACTTTTCGGATAACTTTAATATTATGATGAATAGTGAAAATTACTAAATTTTAATTAAAAACAACTTTTTTAATCAAAAGAATTAATAATGATAAATTATGAATTTTAGTGGTTTTAAAGTATATTTAGAATATATTTTTACCATTTAATATAATGTTGGTCATTGGACGTAATTTTACAATTAAACCGAACATAAACAGGTGTCAATCTTTTGATAGTTATTATCTTTTAAAAACACGCTTTTTGTTTTGACAGCAGGAATTAATTTTAAATTAATTTCTGCCACTTCTATGTTTTGAATTTAGAAAAATGGATTCCATATTTGGAATCAGGATGTCCAAATTGTGTAAATAGGTAACTTTTATTTTTAGACATTTTGAATAATTACTGTGGTAAATATTTTATTTACCATGGTTAAGGGTAAATCTGGTAAATAAGGGTTAAAAAATAATATTATAATAATAATAAATTACCCTAAAACGTGTCCTAGCCTTATTGGTTGATATATGTTCGACCATAGGCATCTTTGGGTCGATTTCGGGAACCCATGGTGCCACTTGTAGGTGATAGGGACACTTTTTTTTAATTAAGTTAAAATGAATACAAAAATGACACAAGCATATATCTTATAGAAAAACAATATTTACATAGGGTTATATATGTTGGATTTTAGATTATAAATATTCATTAGAAATATAAAAAGATTTCCAACATAATGATATTTTATTTATAATTTTTATACATTGAATAATATAATTTATTTATGACACAATAAAGATGTAGTAATTACTATAATAGTGAAAAATTAAAATAGTTGATATTATAAATACCCAAATAAATATAATATGAAACTTTTAAGGAATTAAACAAATTTTCTAGGATAATATGATATATTAGGATTTATTTAATTGACATTTTCCGAAGTAATCGATCTGTTATGAGTTTCACAAAAATCAACTATTGAATAGTGTCAAAATTGACATAAAAGAGTTCTTAAAAAAATATTATATTATTAATTGATATTAAATTCCTAAAAATCTAATGTTCGGCCAAAAGACTTATATCATGATAGGTTCATCATTAATGGACCACTTGGGGGGTCTATTGTATGTATATAGTAAGTTTATTAATCATATTATATAAAAATACAAAGAGACATTTTAAAATTGAAACTAATTAACTTAGAGTTAATACTTAATGATAAGGTTTATATAAGTACCCAATCCTGTCTAAATTATATTGGTTGAGTTGTTTTCTACCTATCCCCACCTTAACATTTAAATAATCAACTTTTTATCCATTATAAACCGAATATGAATTTATTATAAATTAATATTTCTAACTTTTCTAAAGGTGCCCCTCACCCCTCTTATAAAAGGGCACTCCTACTTCTCATTTTATCAAACCTTAAAAGCCTTTTGGTTCGGCCAAACTCTACCCAAATACTCTCCCAACTTCCCTCACTACAACCTAGAGGCCTTAGTTTGATCAGAAAGCCAACCTAAGGAGCCCTTTTGATCAAATCAAAAGGAAGAACCCGAAGAAGAGGTAATGATTTCACCACCCTTTTCCAAGTTCCTTTCTTCTTCCACTTCTTCATCCTTTGTTGTTACCATTCTAAAATAATAAATCCAGTATCATATATATATTGTGATTTTATTATAAATATGGTACAACCATATTCAGTATTCTATCCACCCTTTGAATAACATGTCACCAAACGTGCGTACGTACGGCTTACCGTCTCCACGTCGGGGTGTAATTGTTATTCAATATAATATTATTTGGATGGGTATAATAATGATGTGTAACTCATGTAAATAATAAATATAACATGATAATGATTCTTTATATATGATATACCATCCATTTATATATTATTTTAATATCAAAAGAATGATATTGTCGCTCGTGCGTACGTACGGACTACCGTCTCCACGAACGCGATGAGATTAATTCTCCATCATATCCATTCAAGTATAATTATCATTTGATGATTTAAAAAATGATTTTTAAGGAATTGATATCATTCTGGATAATAATAATATACAACCTATCCTTTACGAAAATTTCTTACGTAACAAAACATATAAAAGAAAACAAGTAAGTTAACACCCGAAACAACGATAATACTAAGATATTATTATCAAATCAATATTAAAAGATCATATATGATATCATATTAATGTATATGATTTCTGTATAATTTAATAACAATTATTTCACCATTATACATGAGGTTAACCTACCCCAACCAAGGAAAAGTACAAGGTAAGGGTTATTTCACAATCTCTTCATTATCTGAGGTTGTTTATACGTAATAATCTACTGGGATCTCGTTATCATCCACATCCATGTTTCTTCAAAATGTATTTCAAAACATTTTTACAAGAATATGGGTTAAAGTAATTTATACCCTTGTTTTACTTTTTATAAGAGGAATCATTCCATCGTTTTCAAAACAAGGTCCTTTTTAACCTTTTCGACAGAATTAAGGTAAGAATGTTTTTTTTAACTTATACGGCGGGTGCGGTTATTTTACACCATTATAAAATCTTCAAAGCTTTTCTTACAAGCTTATAAGAATATTTTCAAGAAAATGTTTTATTTTATATGTCTCTTAAATGATTTCAAAAATAGAAAGAGATATTTCTCTAAAAAGTGTTTTCATTTCATCTATGTCAACATCCTTTGATAGATTTTACGCTTATTTGGAGTTGATTTATTATTATACAAAACTTCTATATTGTATTGAAGGTTTTGTGATATGTTTGACTATGGATGTGCTATTTTTATACCATTCATTGTTTATGGTGAAATTATTGACATTTTGTATGCTAGTTTTAATACGAATGTTTATGTTAAAACCTTTTCATATGGGAATGCATTGGACTTAATATGTGACGGGTGGAGCCCGCTATAGCTCCTCGATGCATCGGTAGGTATAATGAGACAAACTAGTGTCTTGGAACAAGGCCTTGACACAATCTTATTTGTAGTCTTGGCACGAGGCCTTGGCTATGTGGTTATGATAGTCTGGCATTATGCATACCAACATTATGAAAGTGGTTAGTGATTTTGCATATGATTATTCGATTAGTAGAATATCCATGTGAATGAGTAAATGGCATTATTTCATTTTATTTATGCCATACAATGTTGAAAGTTAAAGTTTGAAAGGCTTTTGTTTTAGTTATACATTGCCTTAAATGTTTATTATTATTTATGAAAGTTTCTGTTATATTGTTATCCTTACTGAGCATTTGAGGTCACCTCTTTTCTATGTATTATTTTTCCCAGGATATGGAGAAGTAAGTTATGAATGACCTGCAGGGATATTATGAGGGGATAATAGTGTGGACTGTGGATACATTATGTTGTTGTCATAGTTTTTCATTTTATGATGTAATGTATAACTTATGAATATATCTAGTTTTTCCAAGGCTACTAAACCAATCGGTCTTTCGAGATTTGATCTTTCTTGTGATCATGTTAATGTTATGTCATAATGCACCGACTCTGGGTAACTAGGGTCGGGGCGTTACAGTTGGTATCAGAGGAATTTTAGTACAAACCTTGGAAGCTAGATTTAGATAAAATCTGTTTAGAGCACGTAGACCTAAGATGAACTTTGAGGATTAGTATAGAAGAACTTCGTAGAATTTTTGTATTGTAGATATTTTTTTAGTTTTCCGAGCAATTCATCCCTGTCTGGATACGAGCAGGTAGAGGCGGCTCTGGCATAGATGTACCTAGGGGTAAAACCCGAAAACACTACTTTGAGCTAGACTCGAATGGGAACTGGTGCACGACAATGGGCATTGTTGCACTCTTGGTTACAACACTCTCGGGGGATATGCTTAGGATAACTCTCATTTTCTTTAGAAATCATTATGAAGGGTTTATGAGTACATACTTCCTCAAAGAAATTTTTTTTATGATTATGGATTATATCCATAAATAGTTCAATTTATGTTAAGTGTTTTATAAGTATGGGATTATGTATTTTGATTCATAAACTGATCTAGTTTATGCCATTGTTTAGAAATGGCGCCTAGTGGAAGAAATGGAAACCATATCAATGCATGCACTCCATGTAGGGGTTTCCCTCCTAATCAAGATAATTATAGTGGGGCTGGTGATGAAACTGGTGCCGATCAGCTAATCACCATACTGGGACAACTTACTCAGGTTATGAATAATAACCTTACCCGTATGGAGCACCCTGATCCACAGCGTGGAGGATCAATGTTAGATCGATTCACGAGGCAACAACCACCAATGTTCAATGGTAGTACAAATCCCATAGTAGATGAGCAATGGATAAATTCCCTAGAGAAAATATTTCAGGCTTTGGGGAGCAGTGAAAGGGAAAAAGTTATCATGGCAGTTTACCGCCTCACTGGAGAAGATGATCAATGGTGGTCTTTGATTCAATACATGAAGGAAGATGATGAAGTATAAAATATGGAATGGAGGGTGTTCAAAGATTTGTTTTTAGAAAAATACTTTCCTCGCGACCATCGAGCAGATATGGAAAGGCAATTTATGAGTCTGAGATAGAAGGAGGATGATAATGTCACAATGTATGAGGCTAAATTTACAAGGTTAGCGATGTATGCTAGAGATTATATACGTAACCCAAGAAGTAAGATTGATCGTTTCTTTGATGGGTTAAAATCATTTCTTCGTCGAGCATTAGTCTCACAATCCTTTTGGTCGTACGAAGACATTGTCTCATGTGCTATCAAGACCGAAAAGGAATTCTCTAAGTCTTATGACTTTAAAGCAAAGCAAGAGAATAAGAGACCAGCTGATCAATCTGGGAATGGAAATAAGGGGAAGAAGGGAAAGGTTGAATATAAATCTTGTGGTAAATGCGGGAAGAAACATCCTGGTACTTGCTTGAAGGGAATGGGAGTCTGTTACAAGTGTGGTGGAAAAGGCCACCAAGCTCGTGATTGCAAGGGGAAGAAGGAAGCTACCAACGTTCAGTGATAAAATTGCAGGGAGATGGGGCATTATGCAAATGAATGTCCTAAACGTCAGGAGAACTTACCTCAGAAAAGGCCAAGGGATCAAGGCCAGGCTTATGCTATCAATACTGCTGAGGTAGAAGCTGCGAAAGATGTGGTGGAAGGTAATTTAATGGTTTCCTCATGTTTAGAAAATGCATTATTTGATTCTGGATCATCACATTGTTTCATATCTTCCCAGTTTTCTATGAAAATTAGATATTTCGAATTTGATTTAATAAGGGAGTTTTCAGTTAAAACTCCTAAGGGAAGTATCATTGCAACAAAGTTTTGTGAATCAGTCCCTATTAGAGCACATAAATGTTCTTTATCTACTGATCTCATCGTCATACCTATGATTGAGTTTGATATAATCCTCGGTATGGACTGGCTTTCAGACTATGATGCGAAGATTTATTGTAAGAAGAACGAGGTTACGATTCTTGATGATAATGATAAGGAACACCTTATCTTTAGAGAAGAATCATCACCACCTAATTCTTATTTATATCCACCCTCAATAGCTCAACTAAATTCAATTATTGGGGAGGAAGAAAATGAAATAACTGTCGGTGAGGAAATGAATGTTCAAATAGAGGATGTACCTGTTGTGAATGAATTTGTAGATGTATTTCCGGAAGATTTACCTGGACATCCCCCAGAACGAGAAGTTGCGTTTTCCATTTATTTGATTCCTAGATCAAGGCCTATATCGAATACCCCTTATAGAATGGCCATTGTAGAGTTAGTCGAACTAAAGAAACAACTAGAGGAGTTGAGTAATAATGGATTTATTCACACTAGTGTTTCTCCATGGGGAGCCCCTGTTCTTTTTGTTAAAAAGAAAGATGGATCTATGAAGTTATTTATCGACTACAGGGAGATCAATTCTATAACGATAAAGAACAAGTATCCCCTACCTCGCATTGATGATTTATTTGACCAACAACATGGAGCTCAATACTTTTCAAAGATTGACCTTCGATCTGGATACCATCAGTTGTGTGTGAAGAAGGAAGACATTCCGAAGACAGCATTTCGAACCAGGTACGGGCATTATGAGTTTACTGTAATGCCGTTTGGATTGACTAATGCACCCTCTGTATTCATGGATCTGATGAATAGAGTTTTCAAGGAGTATCTCGATGAATTTGTGGTGGTATTTATTGATGATATCTTGGTATACTCCAACACCTACGAAGATCATGAAAATCACTTGCACATTATCTTGAAGACTCTGAGGAGGCATGAATTATATGGGAAGTTTAGCAAGTTTGAATTCTAGCTTCAGGAGATTTCTTTTCCTGGCCATATTGTCTCTAAAGATGGAATCTCTGTTGGTCCTTCTAAGACCAAGGCAATCCAAGAATGGCCAACACCTACGAGTATAACTGAGGTATGTAGTTTTATTGGTTTGGCAGGTTATTATCGACGTTTCGTCCAGAATTTTTCTCGATTGGCTAACCCATTAACGAAGCTCACACGTAAAGGGGTTAAATTTGTATGGACAAAAGAGTGTGAAGAATGTTTCAAAGAACTGAAGAGAAGATTAGTCAATGATCCTATATTGACTCTACCATCGGGGAATGATGGGTTCGTTATTTATAGTGATGCATCAAAGAAAGGACTTGGTTGTGTCCTTATGTAGAATGATAGAGTTATTTCTTATGCATCATGACAGTTGAAAATTAATGAACAAAACTATCCTACTCATGATCTCGAGTTAGCAGCTGTGATCTTTGCTTTGAAGATATGGAGGAACTACCTCTATGGTGAAAAATGTGAGATCTATACTGATCACAAGAGTTTGAAGTATATTTTCTCACAAAAAGAACTCAACATGAGGCAAAGGAGATGGCTTGAATTACTCAAGGATTATGATTGCACGATACACTACCACCCGGGGAAAGCAAACAAGGTGGCAGATGCTTTGAGTAGAAAAGACCATGGAGTTTTGAATATGATGAGAATTGAAAGGGATCCAATTTTCATGGATCTAGTAAAGATGGACATGGGTATAACCAGGGAAGGTGAAAAATCAATGCTTTTTCAAATGGTTGCAAACCATCTTTACGAGAAAGGATTAAGAGTTCTCAGACCGATGATGAAGAATTTCAAAAGAAGATTAAAGCTGTGAATGATGGGAGATTGAGAGACTTTGTGTATGACGATGGAATTTGGAAATTCGGGAAGAGACTTTGTGTTCCCAATATACTTGATCTAAAAAGGGAATTGCTGGATGATGCTCACAGTTCCAATTTCTCTATACAGCATGGGAGCACCAAAATGTATAGAGATTTGAAGGAACATTTTTGGTGGGACAACATGAAGAGGGAGATTGCTGATTTTGTGTCAAGATGTATGGTTTGTCAACAAGTGAAAGCTGGAAGGCAACAGCCTGGAGGAGTCATGCAACCTCTTCCCATACCGGAGTGGAAATGGGATAATATTACGATGGACTTTGTCATGGGGCTACCAAAGACTCATAGAAGGAACGATGCAATATAGGTTATTGTTGATCGTCTTACCAAGTCAGCACATTTTCTTGCTATAAGAGAAGATCTACCCCTAGAACGTCTAGCAAGACTATACATTAATGAAGTTGTGAGACTTCATGGAGTACCCCTATCGATCGTTTCTGATCGTGATCCCCGTTTTACTTAAAGATTTTGGAAAAGTCTTCAAAAATCCTTGGATACTGAACTTCATTTGAGCACTACTTACCACCCACAGACAGACGGACAATCAGAACGGACTATTCAGACCTTAGAAGACATGTTGAGATCTTGCTCACTTGACTTTCAGGGTATGTGGGATCAATATTTACCACTGGTAGAATTTTCCTATAACAATAGCTTCCATTCATGTATTCAGATGGAACCATATGAAGCGTTATACTGAAAGAGATGTCGTACACCAACCTGTTGGGATGACGTTGGTGAAAGGAAACTTGTAGGCCCAGAACTGGTGGAGGAAACGGTGGAAAAGGTAAAAGTAATCCAAAATCACATCAAAGCAGCTCAAAGCAGGCAGAAGAGCTATGCCGATAATCGAAGGAAGGATTTGGAATTTCAAGTCGGTGATCATGTTTTCCTGAAGGTATCTCCATGGAAGAGAGTCATACGTTTTGGTAAGAAAGGTAAATTGAGTCCTAGGTACATCAGAACTTTCGAAATTCTAGAACGAATTGGGGCTGTAGATTACCGATTGGCAATGCCGCCAAGTCTCTCCAAGGATCATGATGTGTTCCACGTATCTCTGTTGTGGAAATACATGCCTGACCCAACGCATGTACTCACCTATGAGGAATTAGAACTGGAACTCGATCTTTCCTATTGTGAAGAGCCCGTCAGGATTCTTGATACGAGAGAACAAGTACTGAGAAACCGGACGACGCGTATGGTAAAAGTTTTGTGGAGAAACCATAAGATGGAAGAGGCAACGTGGGAACCCGAGGAACTTATGATGAAGAACCACCCGAGTCTTTTCATGCGGTAGTATTATAGAAATTTCGAGGACGAAATTATTTGAATGATGGAAGAATGTAACACCCCAAGCTTCTACGGTACGCTTCTCTTTGAATAATGTGATAGCGTGTGTTGTACGCAACACCAAGTTCTAACACACCGTAACCAATCAAACTAGCCGTTTTGAATAGTAATACCTACTTTTTGAAAATATATTTATTTTATATTTCAAAATGGACTTCATTTTTGGATTCGGAATATATAATTTATCCTAAGATGAAATTTTGGTACTTTTCGGATAACTTTAATATTATGATGAATAGTGAAAATTACTAAATTTTAATTCAAAACAACTTTTTTAATCAAAATAATTAATAATGATAAATTATGCATTTTAGTGGTTTTAAAGTATATTTAGAATATAATTTTACCATTTAATATAATGTTGGTCATTGGACATAATTTTACAATTAAACCGAACATAAACATGTGTCAATCTTTTGGTAGTTATTATCTCTTAAAAACACTCTTTTTGTTTTGACAGTAGGAATTTATTTTAAATAAATTCCTGCCACTTATATGTTTTGAATTTAGAAAAATGGATTCCATATTTGGAATCAGGATGTCCAAATTGTATAAATAGGTAAATTTTATTTTTAGACATTTTGAATAATTACTGTGGTAAATATTTTATTTACCATGGTTAAGGGTAAATCTGGTAAATAAGGGTTAAAAATAATATTATAATAATACTAAATACCCCTAAAACGTGTCCTAGCCTTATAGGTTGATACATGTTCGACCATAGGCATCTTTGGGTCGATTTCGGGACCCCATGGTGCCACTTGTAGGTGATAGGGACACTTTTGTTTAATTAAGTTAAAATGAATACAAAAATGACACAAGCATATATCTTTCAGAAAAACAATTTTTACATAGGGTTATATATGTTGGATTTTAGATTATAAATATTCATTAGAAAGATAAAACGATTTCCTACATAATGATAGTTTATTTATAATTTTTAGACATTTAATAATTTAATTTATTTATGACACAATAATGATGTAGTAATTACTATAATAGTGAAAAATTAAAATAGTTGATAATATAAATACCCAAATAAATAAAATATGAAACTCATAATGAATTAAACAAATTTTCTAGGATAATATGAAATATTAGGATTGATTTAATTGACTTTGTTCGATGTAATCAATCTGTTATGAGTTTCAAAAAAATCAACTATTGAATAGTGTCAAAATTGACATAAAAGAGTTCTTAAAACAAATATTATATTATTAATTGATATTAAATTATTAAAAATATAATTTTCGGCCAAGAGACTTATATCATGATAGGTTTATCATTAATGGACCACTTGGGGGTCGCTTGGATGTATATAGTATGTTTATTAACCATATTATATAAAAATACAAAGAGGCATTGTAAAAATGAAACTAATTAACTTAGAGTTAATACTTAAAGATAAGGTTAATATAAGTACCCAAACCAGTATAAATTATATTGGTTGAGTTTTTTTCAACCTATACCCACCTTAGAATTTAAATAATCAACATTAGAGCCATTAGAAACCGAATATGAATTTATTATAAATTAATATTTCTAGCTTTTCCAAAGGTGCCCCTCACCCCTCTTATAAAAAGGGACTCCTCCTTCTCATTTCTTCACACCTTCAAAGCCTTTTGGATCGGCAAAACTCTGACCAAATACTCTCCCAACTTCCCTCAATAAAACCTAGAGGCCTTAGTTTGATCAGAAAGCCAACCAAAGATCCCTTTTGATCAAATCAAAAGGAAGAACCCGAAGAAGAGGTAATGATTTCACCACCCTTTTCCAAGTTCCTTTCTTCTTCCACTTCTTCTTCCTTTGTTGTTACCATTCTAAAATAATAACCCCAGTATCATATATATACTGTGATTTTATTATAAATATGGTACAACCATATTCAGTATTCTATCCACCCTTTGAATAACATGTCACCATACGTGCGTACGTACGGCTTATCGTCTCCACGTCATGATGTAATTGTTATTCAATATAATATTATTTGGATGGGTATAATAATGAGTGTAACTCATGTAAATAATAAATATAACATGTTAATGATTCTTTATATATGATATAACATCCATTTATATATTATTTTAATATCAAAAGAATGATATTGTCGCTTGTGCGTACGTACGGACTACCGTCTCCACGAACGCGATGAGATTCATTCTCCATCGTATCCATTCTAGTATAATTATAATTTGATGATTTAGAAAATGATTTTTAAGGACATGATATCATTATGGATAAGAATAATATACAACCTATCCTTTACGAAAATTTCTTACGTAACAAAACATATAAAAGAAAACAAGTAAGTTAACACCCGAAACAACGATAATACTAAGATATTATTATCAAATCAATATTAAAAGATCATATATGATATCATATTAATGTATATTATTCCTGTATAATTTAATAACAATTATTTCACCATTATACAGGAGGCTAACCTACCCCAACCAAGGAAAAGTACAAGGTAAGGGTTATTTCACAATCTCTTCATTATCCGAGGTTGTTTATACGTAATAATCTACTGGGATCTCGTTATCATCCACATCCATGTTTCTTCAAAATGTATTTCAAAACATTTTTACAAGAATATGGGTTAAAGTCATTTATACCCTTGTTTTACTTTTTATAAGAGGAATCTTTCCGTCGTTTTCAAAACAAGGTCCTTTTTAACCTTTTCGACAGAATTAAGGTAAGAATGTTTTTTTAACTTATACGGCGGGTGCGGTTATTTTCCGCCATTATAAAATCTTCAATGCTTTCCATAATAGCTTATAAAAATATTTTCAAGAAAATGTTTTATTTTATATGGCTCTTAAATGAATTCAAAAATAGAAAGAGATATTTCTCTAAAAAGTGTTTTGATTTCATCTATGTCAACATCCTTTGATAGATTTTACGCTTATTTGAAGTTGATTTATTATTATAGAAAACTCTTATATTGTATTGAAGGTTTTGTGATATCTTTGACTATGGATATGCTATTTTTATACCATTCATAGTTAATGGTGAAATTATTGACATTTCGTATGCTAGTATTAATACGAATGTTTATGTTAAAACCTTTTCATATGGGAATGCATTGGACTTAATATATGATGGGTGGAGCCCGCTATAGCTTCTCGATGCATCGGTAGGTATAATGAGACAAACTAGTGTCTTGGCACAAGGCCTTGACAAAATCTTATTTGTAGTCTTGGCACGAGGCCTTGGCTATGTGGTTATGATAGTCTTGCATTATGCATTCCAACATTATGAAAGTGGTTAGTGATTTTTCATATGATTATTCGATTAGTAGAATATCCATGTGAATGAGTAAATGGCATTATTTCATTTTATTTATGCCATACAATGTTGAAAGTAAAAGTTTGAATGACTTTTGTTTTAGTTATACATTGCCTTAAATGTTTATTCTTATTTATGAAAGTTTCCACTATATTGTTATCCTTACTGGGCATTTGAGCTCATCCCTTTTCTATGTTTTATTTTTCCCAGGATGTGAAGAAGTAAGTTATGAATGACCTACAGGGATATTATGAAGGGATAATAGTGTGGACTATGGAGACATTATGTTGTTGTAGTATTTTTTCATTTTATGATGTAATGTAAAACTTATGAATATATCTAGTGTTTCCAAGGCTACTAAACCAATCGGTCTTTCAAGATTTGATCTTTCTTGTGATCATGCCAATGTTATGTAATAATGCACCGACTCTGGGTAACTAGGGTAGGGGCATTACAGATATATAATACATATAGAAGTTTAGTGTAATTAATTGGAGTCATTTTATAATAATATTATATCAATAAAACATTATTGAAAATTATAACCTCTTTTACCCACCTAACATGCACATTAGAAAATTTGAAATAAACCTAATTTTACCGCTTCTGTGAGTTTAATTTCAAACATCCGAGAAAAATAGTTGAGATCAGATAGTAAAATATGATTCAATAACATGAATTTTTTTTTGAATAGTAACGTTTAACTTTTATTTACCACTGTTAAAATTAAATCAGGTAATTAAAAATAAAAATGATATTAAAATTACGCTAAAACATGTCCCAATTATATTGGATAAGTGTAATTAGACAAAAAACAACCTTAGGAATAAAATATGATCCTTTAGGTCCACTAGGATTAGATTAGGACATTTATTATTATTTTATTTAAAGAAGAATTAAAAGTTTTAAATTCAATGTTTGTTAACTAAACCATTTTTAATATAGTGTTACACATAAGATAAATTCGACTATAGATATTCATTAGAATGATAAAAAAGTTTTCCACTTAATTTTATTTTATTAATACTTTTTTGAGAATATATAATTAAATTTATTAATTACACAATGAGGAATCAATAATTACATCTTTAATGAAATATTAATATAGGATAAATTATATATATTAAAATAAATAGAATATAATGGTTTTTATTCCATACACAAATTATCTATGTCAATATGACATGTTAGAGTGTATTAGATAAAATTTTATCAATGTGATAAGGTTTTTATGACTTTCACAAAAACAAAATACCAAATAGTATCATAATTGAGAAAAATTAATTTTAAAAAAATACTATATTATTTGTTTAAATAACATTCCCAAAAATCTAATGTTCATCCAATGGGCATAAATAATATTATATTTATCATTAATGAACCTCTTGAGGTTCTATATGAAGTATAGAGTATCTTTATTAACTATATAGTGTATGAATACAAGAATACACTGTAAAAGTTAATCTTTATATCTAAGAGTTAAATAAAAAACATGGGGTTAAAATGGTATCCAACATTTGACTAAAACCTATTGGTTCAAACTATTTTTCCCAATAACTAGCTGAGGCTCGAAATAAATTCAATTTAAGACAAAATAAACAAAATATTATTGTATAATAAATTAATATTTTATTACTATCCCAATGTGACCCTCACACTTCTTATAAAAGGGCAGGTCCCCTTCTCTTCAAATCAAACCTCTAAAGCCATATGGATCAGCCGTACCCATCCCAAATATCCTCCAAAAATCCCTCACATCAACCTATATTCCTTAAATTGATCAGAATTCCAACCTATGGAGCCTTTTTGATCAACTCAAAAGGAAACACCCTGAAGAAGAGGTAATAATTTCACCACCCTCATTCAAGTTATTTTCATGTTCCACTTCCTCTTTCTTTGTTGTATCCACACCAAAATAATTACTCTAGTTTCTACAACATATTGTGATTTTATTATAAATATGGTGAAACCATATTCTTTATTATATCAATCCTCTAAATGATGAAGTCACCATACACGTGTACGTACGGCTTACCATCTCCACGTCGTGGTGTAGTTTTTTATTAAAACACTTAATTATTTGAATGGGTATAATAATGATTATAAGTGATATAAATAATAAATATAACATGTTAATGATTTGGTATATATGATATACCATCCAATTATATTTGACTTCAACTTCAAAATAATGATATTGTCACTCGTGCGTAAGTACAGATTAATGTCTCCACAACGCAATGAGATTCAATCCCACATTCACAATTCAAAGATGATTATAAATATATATATTATTAATAATTATGGAATATGTGACATAATAATTCTACTGGATATATATATATATATATATATATATTCACTTACATATGTCTTATTCACTTTCTTTTGTTCAATATTATATCAAAACGGAAACAGAGTTTATGCATACGTACGACCTACCGTCTCTATAAGTGGTGCCTTCCATTTCAAATATATATATCTATTATAAAAATTTATATTATAAGTATATATGATATATAAATCATGTGTTATATTATTTAATTATTTAAATTACTATCAAAATGATAAGATCAAGAATTATATTAAAAAACATGTTTGGTTAAGAAAGTGATTATTACCTGAAATGTTAATTTAACATGAAAATCATTATTTAATGGCTAGTATAAAGTCATAAAATAATCATTTATGATATAATAAAAATAAATATGGTACTAATATAGTTTAATAGCTTACTATGGTCATTATACAAGAGGTTAAACGTTCCTTCGAACAAAGGAAAGTGCAAGGAAATGATTAATTTCACAATCTCTTTGTTATTCGAGGTTGTTTTTTAGTATGTATCTAATGTGACATATTTATTATCAATGTAGATGTATCATAAAATAGTTTTTGAAGGGATTTGTTTAAGTTAATTTTTTACTAAAACATCATTTTAAATGTTTTAAATATTTATTATTCTAAACCATTTTAATTAATGTCTATGTTTTCAAAATGGTTTTAAGGATTTATTTATTTGGACATAAAAGTTTTAAAATGTTAATTCAATTCAAAACATTCAAAGTGGTATGAGATACATTGATTCAAAAAATTCTTTTTAAATGACTTCATTTATAAACTATGTGACTTTTAAATGATATCACGAAAAGAGATATTTCTCTCAAAGATTTTTACTGATAATTTTCAATTATGTCAACATCCAATATTGGATATTACTTTTGATCAAGGTTGATTTATTATGATAAAAATATTCCATATTGTATACAAGGTTTTTGATATATTTTAATGTGGATGTGCTATGTTTATACCATTAATGGTTTAGGGTTAATGTATTAAAAATTCGAATGCTATTTTTTATATGAATATTTATGTTATGTTCCATCCTTTTCATATGAGGAATGAATTTATATTTAGTAAGTGATGGGTAAAGCCCTCTATATCTTCTCGGTGCATCAGTATGTCTCATGATACAATTAGACGTTGAAATTGCCAAGGCCTTTCCCAATTTTGATATATGATTTTAGCTGAGGCCTTAATCATTTTTAGACATCTTGGCCTAGGTGTTGACAATATGTTTTAGATTGTCCAACATGATACATTCTCTCATTATGAAAATATTATTAATAGTTCTTGTGGTTATTCGACTAGTAAAATACCCATGACTATATTTTATTATGGAATTATATACTCATCTCATATTCCTACTATAATGTGTTCATGTTTATTATATATAAAGGCATGTCTTTTAAATTATTCACCATGTGTAATTTTTATGTTATCTTCCACTATATTTCTTACCCTTACTGAACATATGAGGTCACCCCTTCATTTTGTTTTTTTTTATTATGATTCTAAGAACTGTATTATGATTGATTAGTAGGGTTAAGTTAGGGTATTGATGTCATTCCTGAAGGATCATTAATTTTGTGTTTTATTTTATAATGTGTTAGGTAATGTTTATGTCTGCAATCTTGTTTCCATGACTGCTAATTTGATCAGTCATTCAGGTATTAATTCCTTGTAATCATGCCAATGTTATGTAATAAAGCACCAACTCTGGGTAACTGGAGTCAGGGCATTTCAGCTGGTATCAGAGGAAGTTAAGAAACAACCATGGATTGAAATTTAGATAAACTATTATTAGATAACATTATCTACGATATATATTGAGGATTGGTATAGAACATCATCCAAATGTTTTGGTAATGTAGAGATTTTGTTTATATTCCAAACATCACATCCTTGACTGGATATGACTAGGTAGAAGCAGCTCTGGGAGAGATATACATAGGAGGGAAAAATCCAATGAGGAGTTTTAGGATTGAACCAGAGTATCATGGTACATGACAATGAGCCTTACAACACACATAGATATGACACCCCCGGGGGATATGCATAGAATAATTCACATTATTATTACAAGCCACTATGAATGATATAAGAGTAAATACATCCAAAACATTTATGATTGTATATTATATGCATTCTCTTTTATATTTATGTTATGTATTTTGTAATTTTGGAATTATGTATTGAAATTCATAAACTAATCTGGTGTATTCCATTTTTTAAATGTATTTTATTAGAAGGAATGAGAATTCCCGGAATACTCATGATCGAATGATTAAGAAGGATCATATTGTTCATGGTATTATACCAACAAATAAAGGGGAAATAGTCTCCCATGTATTCTCATCATATGAAGAAATTATATCATGTTATAATTATACAATTAATCAATTCTATTTGTCATATGGTGTTTAATGGAAGCAAGAGAAGAAAAGGATGGAAGAGATAAGGATGGATAATGGGAACAGGGGAAAGAGGGATTTACCCATATGTGGTAAATGTGGAATGAATAACCTTTTTAAATGATTAAAAGAAATATGAGTTTTTTATAATTGTAGGTAAAAAGGACACCAAGTACGTGATTTTAATGGTAAGAAAAAGGTTTCAAATGTACAATGATTTGACTGCATGGAGTTGGGACACCACACGATGCAATGTCCAAATCATCCGAGTGTACCACAAATGCTACTATTGGATAATAATGAAGTTATGATACTACTGATGATGAAGAGGAATGATTATATTTCTTATGTTTCTATTAATTTATTTTGTCATTTTAGTATTTTATTAATAATGTACATGACATAATAATTATCGAGTATAAAAGGAATATATTTTAGTACTATTTCATTACGGACTTGAGATTGTGTGGATCCAAGAAAAGTGACCTAATAATAGGTTAATTTTTTTTGGAAAATATATGTTTGATAGAAATATAAACGATAATATGGTTCTGATATTGAGGTATTGTTTTTGGAATAATATATGTTTTATTTTGAAAAATTATATTGGATATTCTTGACTACCTTGAAACCGATTACTGATTTTTATATTCGATAATTGTTGGAGATTAAAAATTTTATGATAGAAGGAATATATCTAGTATTCTCTAAGGAATAAGAGATCATGAAGGTAAACAATAATGTTTTATGGTAATTCACGTTGTTACAGTGTATTCAATGAATACCTGATGGATGTATTCACAAGTTATTACGTGGAAAAAAGGATATTCATTGTGTTTCACTTCCTTATAAATTTTTTACTCTGAGTGTGTTTAGATGTATTTCGAATAAGTCTAAAAGTTATAATCGATTAAGTTTGACATTGGATACTATTGTTAAGGTTAAAAAATTTCATGAGATTATTTTTGTATTGTCATAAAAAAGCCAACCCAGAGGATAGGCAACAACTCGTCACGTTCGAAAAGGCCGCAATACATGAACCCTAAACTAAAGGGTGATAAGGGTACATCACATGCCACTTGCCTACGTGATGTCCTGGATTGAATAATGTAATTCTTTAATAATATGAAAAATTAATAATAAATTAATTATTTTTGGAACCATAAACATTTTGGATATATTAAATGTTTTTGAAATCTATTTTCTTTTGGAGTGAATGATGAATTTGCGGTAGGAATCAGTTGAAGGATGAATCTCTACTTTTAAAGTATATATATACATATATATATATATATCCAGTTATTCTTTGAATAAATTAATTATTAAAAATTAGGTAAGTTATATTAGAAACAAAAATTTGTTATCTTAATACCTTATGTTTTGTTGAACCAATGATATTTTACATCATCTTAGATTGATGGCTTTGAGGCTCTAAATTTTACATTTTTTGTGATTGATAACCTCAATCACTCCCAATAAATATTTATATATTTCCTCTAATTATTTATATCTAATTTCCACAAATGTTCACATAATCGAGATCATAATTTTGTAGTGGCTTTTTTATTTCTGTTTCCCTCTTATTAAGATTAAATTTTATTAATCCAATTTTTGATGTGGGTTTTGGAAAAATGTATTTTACAATTTTTAACCTTTTGTTTTCGAAAAACAATTTAAAATTGTGATGACACAATTTATTGAATGAGGAGAGAATGTAACACCCCAATATTTTATAGTTCATTATCTCATTAATGTAATTCAATATCTTGTGATTCATGCCACACCATGTTCGAACACACCACATCTTTCCAAACTAGCCGTTTAAAAAGAAGTTATGAATAGTATTAACTAAATTTTGATTCTTAAATTTTTTGTATAATTTTAACATCCATGTTATGTGGTTTTTAGACATAATATAAGAACAAATTCATTTTTTTTTCAGATAAAAGATGCATTTTTTTTAAAATGTAATTTTAACGCCTTTTAATGGAGAACCTTTTTTAAAACCAATATTTGAAAATTTTCTATATTAAATTTAATGAAATTGAATTTTTCTTTATAAGAGGGATATAAAAATATTGTTTGGATAAATTTTTGGTACTCTTCTGATAACATTCATAATTTGACAAATAGTGAAAAATACTATGTTATAATTGAAAAAAAAATTAATCCCAATAATTTATAATGATAATTTATTCATTTGAATGGTTATGAAGTATAATTAGATTATATTTTTATCATTTAAAACAATTTAGGACATTATAAGTAATTTCACATTTAAATTTGACATAATCAAAGATCAATTTATTGATAGATTTTACTTTTTCAAAACATGATTTTTAGTTTGGACAACGGGAATTAATTTTCATTTAATAAATAAAACATCTATGTTTTTAATTTGGAAAAATAGAATTCATTTTTAGGTTTGTAATATCACAATTATCTTAGGGTGATTATTTGGTATTTTTTGGAAACATTCTATATTTGATGAATAGTGAAAAACACTGCGTTATTATTTAAAACTGACTTTTTATTTATATACATTTATATTTTATTTAAATTTATTTTAATTAAAAATAGATATATAATACAAATATAAGTTCAATTTAATTAACTGGAGTCATTTTATAATAAAATTTGACATGAAATATTTTATTGGACTTTTTAACCTTTGTTACCCACATTCTGGGAACGTTAGAGAATTTGTATAGAACATAGATTCAGTGCTTCTGTGAGTTGAATTTAAAAAATAAAATAAACATGGATCATATCAGTATGTAAAATGTGATTCAATAATATGAAAAATAATTTCTGGTGGATAGTATCTTTGGACTTTTATTTACCACTGTTAAATGTAAATAGGGTAATTAAAGTTAAAATGATATTATAACTAACCTAACACATGACATAATTCTATTGGATAAGTTTAATTAGAAAAAAACAACCTTATAAAAAAATATGATCCTTTAGGTCCACATGGATTAGATTAGGTCATTTATTATTATTTTATTTAATGAAGAGATAAAAGTGTAAAATTCAATGTTTATTAAGTAAACCATTTTAAATATATGGTTATACATATAATAAATTAGAATATAAATATTCATTATAAATATAAATAAATTTCTCAGAAAATTTTATTTAAATTATAATTTTTAGTGATTAAATAATTAAATTTCTTTATGACACAATGATAAAGCAGTAAATACATTATTAATGTAATATTAAAATATTTTATATTATAAATATTAAATAATAGAATTTAAAAGTTTTGTTCCCTTGCAATTATTTTCTAGTTTAATATGACATGTTAGGGTTTATTATATAAATTTTTTTATAAGTGATATGTTTTTTATGACTTCCTAAAAACAAAATAACAAATAGTGTCAAAATTGACATAAATTAATTTTTTAAACAATTACAACATTATTGGTTGATATTATATTCCAAAAAATATAAAGTTCAAAAAAAAGTCTTAAATAATATTATATATATAAATAATGAACCACTTGAGATTCTCTTGGGTTTTTAGAGTATGTTTATTAACTATATTGTGTAAGAATACAAGAAGACACGGTAAAAGTTAAATTATTTAACTATGAGTTAAATCTAAAAGATAAGTTTAATATGGTAACCTTAACTTGTCTAAAACCTATTGGTTGATAAGATTTAGACCCAAAACCACCTAAGGCTAGAAATATAATCATTTGGATACATAATAAACCGAATATGATTGTATAATAAATTAATATTTTAATCTTTTCCTAAAGTGACCCTCACCACTCTTATAAAAGGGAACTTCACCTTCTCTCAAAATCACACATTCAAAATCATTTGTCTCATCCAAGACCTCTCCAAATATCCTCCCAAATTCCCTAAAAAATACCTAGTGTCCTTATTTTTATCAGAAATCCAACCTATGGAGCCATTTTGTTCAATTCAAAAAAAACACCCTTAGAAGAGATAATAATTTCACAACCCTCTTTCAAGTTACTTCCATCTTCCACTTCCTATTTATTTGTTGTTTCAATTCCAAAAATAATTACTTCATTACCTCCTACATACTATGATTTTATTATAAATATGGTACAACCATATTCTTCATTCTATCCATCCTCTAAATGTCAAAGTCTCCATACGTGCTTACGTATGTCCTACCATCTCCACGTCGTGGTGTAGTTTGTTTTTCAAACACATCATTATTTGGATGGGTATAATAATGTGTATATCAAATTTAAAAAATTATTATATCATTTTAGTGACTCATTACATATTATATACCATCAAATTACATACTATTTAACCAGTAATATAATGATAATGTTGCTCATAAGTACGTAAGTATTACCATTTCCATGACGCGATGAGATTCATTCCCGCATTCACCATTCAATGATGATTATTTATAAATATTATTCATAAGTTTGTAATATATGACTTATTAATTCTACTAGAGATATATATTTATATATGTTTGTTTAATTATAATTATCTTATTCACTTACTTCCGTTCAATATGATATGAAAACAGAAACTGCGTTTATGCGTACATACGGCCTATCATCTCTATAAACGGTGCCTTCCATTTAATATATCAATATATTATACATATTAATATTCCAAATATATATGATATATAAATCATGTGTTATATTTTGATAATTGTAAATCATAATATAAATGATACAATCAAGAATAAAACGTTACATCACGAACGATAAAGAATGAAATTATTACCCAAAAGGTTAATTTAACATGGAAATAATTATAAATTGGTAGTATAAAGTCATAAATTAATCATGTTTGATATAATAAAAATTAATACTGTTCTTTTATAATTTAATAAAAAGCATTGGTCATTAAAAAAGAGGTCAAACGTACTCTCGACCAAAGGAATGTCCAAGGTAAGGGTTAATTTTACAATCTCTTTATTATCCGAGATGTTTTTATGTAATTATTTATTAGGACATATTTATAATCCATGTCCATGTTTCATAAAATAGTTTTCAAAGGAATTATTTTTAAGGTTTTTTTTAATAATACATCATTTTAAATGTCTTAAAGACATATTATTCTAAACCTTTCTCATTAATGTCCAGGATTTCAAAATGAATTTAAGTATTTATTTATATGGACATGAATTTTATGAAAAGATAATTCATTTAAAAAATTTCAAAGTAATATTGGAAACATTGATTCAAAAGTATCTTTTAAATGAAATCCTTTATTAATAATGTGACTTTTAATGTATTTCATGAAAAAGGGATATTTCACTCAAATATTTTAACAGATAATTTTCAACTATGTCATCATCATTTACGGGATATTATTCTTGATAGAGGTTGATTTATTATGATATAAATTTCCCAAATTGTATTGATGGTTTTGTGATATATTTGAATGTAGATGTGTTATTTTTATACAATTCATTGTTTAGGATTAAATTATTAACATTTAATATGATAGTTTTAATATAAATATTTATGTTAGGTTTCAACATTTTAATATGAGGAATTTTTTGGACATAGTAAATGATGGGTAGAGCCTACTATAGCTCCTCGGTGCAAAGGTTTGTCTCATGAGACAATTAGACGTGGAATTTACATGGGCCTTTCCCAATATTAAAATATGGTTTTGGCTGAGGACTTAATCATTTTTAGACATCTTGGCTGAGGCCTTGAAAAGATGTTTTAGAATGTCCGACATTACACATTCACTCATTATGAAAATATTATTGATGGCTCATGTGTCTTTTCGACTAGTAGAATTCGCATGACTATATTTTATTATAGCATTATTTACTCATCTCATATTCTTGCGATAAAGTTTCCATGTTTATTATTTGTAAAGCCGGGTGTTTTAAATTATTCATCATACCTAATTTTTATGTTATCTTCTGATGTATTGCTTATCCTTACTGAGCATTTGAGCTCACCCCTTTCATATATTTATTTTTCCAAATATTCCAAGAACTGTATCATGATTGATAGGAAGTTATAAGATTTGGGGTAAATGGTGTACTCAAAGGATCATTTATGTTGTTTTTTATTTTCTTATGTGTAATGTAACATTCATGTATGTAATCTTGTTTCCAATACTGCTAAACTAATTGGTCCTTCGAGACTTTGTTCCTTATAATCATTCCAATGTTATGTAATATAGCACCGACTCTGGATAACTAGGGTTGTGGAATCACATAACATATGTATCATAATTACAACCCTTTAACACCAAGATCATCCTAATTGGAAATGTGAGGTGGTAGCCCCTGACTGCTACAATCGCAAGTCTGGATCCATTGGCTACTCGTAGATCTACCTACCCCTGACCAATCATATTGAATATACTTGTTTCTTATATTTGGATACATATTTTAGAACCAAAAGCTGTATTTACAACCCAATTTGTAGAAATATATTGATTGCATTCAATAAAAATTGCATCAGAATCTTCCCCTTGCTTCTTAGGTTGGATTGAGTTCTTCTTCCATTATCCCCTTCTTTCCACATACGAAACAAACCACATTATATTCCCTTTCCTACCCTTTGATCATCCATTTAATGGATATCTATGAAGAATTATTTGGATTAAAATGTCTTCAAATTATATTTCCTCTAATTTACTAAAAGTATAGAAGGATATTTACAATTCATATCATTTTATATGTTAAAAATTATTATAATTGGACCAAATAGTGACTTCTTATTTTTTTAATCGTGAAATTAAAAACAATGTTCGAGAAGCACTGAGGGGGTCATGCAGTAATGAGATCAGTGCCTAGTTCATTGTGGAGTTTAAACCCTAAAAACTCCAATCTCTCAATTTATCTAATTATCTTGACTACAAGAGGCCCAATTGGAGAACCTTCTATATGATTAATCTGAAATAGTTCCTTAGAGATCTCAATACTTTCATGCATTTATCTCTCCTATAAAAGTCCATGATGGTGCTCATGAATTATATAAGCATCCATGATTTCATTAGATGTCATGAGATCACTAAACATGGATGATAGAATCAAACACTTAATGTCGACTGAATCATTCATATGTTCCTCATAGATAAAGAAAATACTCTTCATTCTCCTCTTTGGTAGGTCGATTAGTTAATGCTGAATCCCACACGTAAGACTTCCATTCACGATGTAGGATAACCTAAAGGCATCTAATCCATTCATGGAATTTACTGCAGGTGATGATGTTGTCTTTATCCAGAATTGAAAACATGGATAGTTTGGTTGGAGATCTTGTCATTTTTATTCTACAATTAAAATATAAAATCATTAGTACTTTCTTGATTACATTTAATGAGAAATAATAAATTAATTTTATTAAGTTTCCCACTATTTTATCAAGTCATAATGGCCTTAACAATTGAACTCAGAATGTCCAGTTTCCATGACATTCCAGTTTAAGGAATCTATATTCCCCTTAGTATAACCCCAACAAGGATGGGTCAAGCTATTTTAAGGTATTTAGGTAGGACGGTCTTTTACAACTATGATATTTTAGATCACTGATCTGTAGAGCCGACTCCCAAATCTCGAAGTCCTGACTTTTTATTTCCTCAAATCATGCCACAAATATTACACCACATCTAGAAATAACTACTTATGTTGATGTAATATGTTTAGGTACACATGATAACATTCATAAAGTATTCCTATATAAAAGTAAGAATCCCAAAAATGGTTGGTCAAAACATAGTTTTATTGTGTTTTCCCTTAATCATGTAATGCAATACATGTTCTTACATACTATTTTATTTGTGAATTTTTAATCTTTTATGTGTTAAATTATTATCATAGTTATCATATTTTTTAAATATTATATGGAACATAAAATAATTGAAAATCTATTTATTGATAAAATTTATTCATAAGGATAGTTTATTTTAGATCCATCATGAATGCTTGTTTAATTCCTTAATTATGTGATCGTGAAAACACATCCATAACGATTAACTATGAAACAAAAACAAAATAAAATAATGAAATGTGAATGATCATGATATTTTATAATGGTTATTTTTTCGATTGGTTTATAAACTAAACATAGAATAATGGATAAACACCTTTATCCTTTTGGGTTCATGTTTACAGCTTCCCAACTGTCCACCTCATTATCTCCTTGGATTGGTTTCATCTCAGTAACATATTGAACTGCCTCCACTATCATGAGAGTTTTATCCATTACATATGATTTTAAACACACACTGAGGTGAGAGGAAAAGCGATAGTTTATCTAAGTGATGCCTTGGGCACACAGACCGTACATATTAAAGAGGAGATATGGCTTGAAGATAATAAATTATTTTAATAAATAAATTAAAAGGAAACTAATCACATAAAAAGGTCCGGTTCATGCTCATGATCACCCACATACATCTAATATGATAGGTATTTAATAAAGCTAGTATTCAATTATTTAATAGTAAATTTTTAAGATAAATCATGCCCTAATAATTTAATTATAATCTTTAATTAATCAATCATTTTATCTTTAACCTTTTTTTTGAATTTCCTTGAGATTATCATCCATCATAATTTTAAACAATTAAATTCATTTAAAATAATCATTGTACATAGAATGTACCATGGAGAAAACATTGTGAATTCCCATTCATTACAACACAATGAGTATGAATGATCATTACATAGATGTAACATTAAAACACACACACACACCTAGATATATATATATAACACCTATCATGTGTTGTGTCCCACCTTTAGGCCTACACCATGGTACAAATATCAAGGGTATGTATGATATAATAATAAATTTTAACAAAACATTTTAATTCGAATGATTAAAAGGAATGTAGATCATAGTACATGGCATGTACTATCATTCCACATAAATGTACATGCCCAGGTATATGGCGTATATATTTATATTAAAAATCATCGAAGTACACAACGTGTCCAGTGGGCCCCAATCCATGTAGTATATGCGTTACATAATCTCCAGTCGATCAAGCTGTGTACATGGTACACATTATAACCCTATCCTGATGGGACTTAACATAGTGTCTAGTGGGACACACGGTGTGTAATACAGAAGCTGTGTGCCACCTATTCCAGGTCAACACATAGAGTCGGTAAGAGTTAGAAAAACTCTAATTAGAGGACTTGGTTTGGCAGACCAGTCTCGATGCTTTGAACCATGACATATGGCATGTGCATCCAACTATACGATGTGTATTTGGGTGTTGTGCATCCAATAACCTTTGCCACATCTAGATAAGATCATCTATTTTATTTTAATCAAGGTTAAATTAAAAGGTAATTTCTATAAGGTGAATAAGAAATGAAAGAGGGGGAACATAAATCAATATTCAGATTTTCATAATGATTAACATGAATTGACAAACTAAATTATAAAACCACAAATCATCAATGAATTATTTAAATAATAATAAAGTATAATGTAGCCCTAAGTTACCAATTTTAGGATAAGGGTTCATTGCAAGCACGGTTGGGCCGACACCCATCTTTATTTTTTACCATGATCAATTAATATTTCAAGATTATTACGATGATGAGTGATACTCTGTGGACTTGAATAAAAAATTTATAAAAAGAAAAAAGTTGCCTCAAAAATTTAAATAATATCTAGAACATCATGTCTATAATAAATTTTAATAATTTCATAAAAAAAAGAATACCTAGATATTTGATATTTTCATCATTAATGATGTTGATCACCCAGAAAAACCCATCTGGATTATCGCATTGTGCTTGTGAGGATTCAAAATATAATCCCTATAGCGGTGATCCACACATGTTCCGATGGACTCAAATCAACATCACTCGTTCTATAGGTGGTGGCGCGGCAATGTGAGTGTCTTATGGTAGTTATTCTTGATTTCTTGTTCTTTGGATTTGATTAATGACTATCATTATTAAGAGGGGTGGAAAGATGATTCGAGAGAGAAATTGTTTATCTCAATAATCATCAATTCACCGGGCGTGATGTTCAGTTCGCTACACAATAAACGTACATATCTATTTATTGACATGGAGATTTCGTTACAATATTTAATTGTGAAACCGAAATTAAACACATTCATAACCATAAAAAAACCCATTCTTTTTATAATTATTATTTAATTGAGAAAAAATTACTAGTTAAATAATTATTTACTATCTTATAAAAAATTATTTTTCTATTGGACTGGCCATCGCCCGATCGAACTCCACTACCATTTATTGAAAATATGACTAAATAAATTAATAAAAAAATTATATTGAATAAATATTTTATTTCAAAATTAGTAAATAAATATTTATTAAATGTTAAATAAAATAAATATAGTTTTTTACCCACAACCTAGTGAATAAATATTTATTTAATTTCTGAAATCATTTATATTTGACTAAATTTATTCCACCGTATTGAGAATAATATTTATCCCATTAAAAAAATAAAATAGAATTTGACTGAGACCAACCAAAACAATTAGTGTGTTAACCACTAGGATTCATTCTCATTGTCATTAGATGGGATTGCCTAATGTCTAAGTGTAATATCTAGAAATATCTCAAGACACCCAAAATAAAGAACTTGAAGACTCAACAACAACATTGTCATATGAACTGCCACAGTATGAAATAATCCCTTTGTCTCAATATCTCATCATGTTGGTTTCATGATAGTGTCATCAACCATTATTCATGATACAACATTCATTGATAACAAAAAATAAAAGAGTCGTTACAATGTTGAAATGGAATTTATCACGAGGTTTTTTTTTCAATCAAAGTGTCGAGATATACGCTTCATTAATGGAAGGGAAAATCATTCCTTGACTTATCTATTAAGAACATGACACTATTGATGCACCCAATGTCCACAACATTTATCTGACTATCTGCGTGATAGTTTTCATCAGTAAATCAAAGTGCGGGAGTCATGACACATATTAATGATAATCTTAATGTCTACGGATCATTACATATGCTCAATTATGGGAATATCCGATGAAACGAAAACAAGTGGAATTCAGACTTGTGGGTCAATACTCATAATATCATCTCTGGGAGATAACTATGTGAAAACATTATGAGAAGAATGTCTCAACTTCTCAAATTTACTCACACCTATCAATCTTTATGTTATGTGTCCCATCATATTATTTCATCCAACCACATTACTATATTTTAGAGTATTGTTACAACATTTCAAGGTTGTCATTATAGTGGGGAACTACGATGACCATATTAATGAAAAAAATACTCATGGACATTATTAAATCATCTTCATATAGAATAATGAATAGTATGTAATAAGATATTTAATATTTAAGTATATTAAATATTCATGTAATAAAAATAAAAATTGATCTTTCTAGGGAACCGACTCCAACCGAGGATACTCCCACAAAGAGTTCTTAAATTATATACTATTCAAGTATTTGTGATGCATATGAATAGGGGATAATTTTTTATTTGATTATTGTAGATAGATCAATTATTATATATCTAGGTGTAACAATATATCATGTGATGATTGGAATCATTCCACATATATATCTCGGACGATAAACTCTCTCTATAGGTCATACAAATACATATATGGAGGCACTGTTCTAAGAATTTAGTTCGACTAAACCCCAGATTGTAGGGCTAAGAGTCACTGCATATACAATGATGAAAGGAATCCAACCAAAAAATGTTCTTTAATAGAAAAATAAATACAATAGTATAACCCATAATCATAGGGGTTTTTTTTTATTTATTACAGGGAAAACCCCATGATTTGAGATCTATGAAACACAATATATCACTAGATTAACGAAATCAATAATCATGTAATTATTGAATTGGAATATCTCCACACTGGTATGAACCATACCCAGAAGGGGGAATTTCTTTTGTTGATTATTGTGGCTAACCTGGGATTGGATATCCATGATTCACTATGGGTCATGTGATTGTTGGAATTAATCCACTTGTAGTTCGTGAAATGGAAACACTCCACACAGGTTTGAACTATATGTTGAGGTGGGTTGTTATCATTTCTTATTGTAGTTATTTGAAGGATTAGATATCTAATAATTAATAAAAATCTATTTAAGGAAGGAATCAAGCCATTCATGGTTTTTCAAAAAGAAAATATAAATCTTGGACTATCCCATACATAGTTTGGGTAAGTTTTCCAATAATTATTTTTGATGGACCCAGGATTAGATATCCACGTATCACTACATATCTTATAATGTTAGGATTAAATAATAATAAATTTCCTAAATCGAAAACAGTCTACATAGGTATTACCCATGTGAAAATGGTGGGGCCATTCATCCTATTAATTAAATTGGTTGGACACAGGATTGTAGATCGTGCTGTCCTTATGTAACTAGTTATGGAAGTAATCAAAGAAATGTAGTTTATAAATTGAAAACTATTTGTGTATGTATGATCTATAAATAAAGGGGTATTGTTTCTACAAAATATTATTTTTTGACCAATTATTGTAGATATTAAGATCACTCTATATCCTATTGTGATAGAAATCAAAACACAACAATTTATTGAGTGGGATACTCTCAATATGGGTTTGACCCATATATGGAGAGGGGAATCATTCCCATTACTTGATGAGCTAGTCCCATGAGTTGGGATACATGAATCAATATTTATCCTCTATTTTTTAAGAATAAATAATCATGTAATTATTGAATGGGAAACTCTCCTTGCATTCATGTTTCATACATAGAGGGGTGCATTGTTCACATTCATTATTGTCAATAGACCTATTATTAGAGATCCAAGTATCACTGTGTATCCTACTATGACATTATCAAGACATGATTTTTTCATGAATGGATTCCTGATGGGATACTGAAACCAAAAATTGTTTTCATCTAATGTGTGGTATACAGTAATGTGTTGTGGTATTTCATTCTCGGGATAAGAATCCTGTAGTTAATGGAATTCAATATAGAGTTATGAAAAATATTTTATGGTAATTCATCCAGCATAATAATAATTCTAATTTGAACAGATGTGTATTGATCGTGCATGGATGCATATCCTAAAAATCCTAATCTCATGTATGTTATGATCAGTTTGAGTGACACGAAATAGAGAATATTATTTTTTTCAAATAGCATTGAAACATAAGGACCAGGGAATTAATGTTAAACGGTAGCGGTTTGGAAAATATATTGCATTGAGGAATCTCTTTGTATCCCATGGAAATTATATTTATTCCCCATATAGTTCATAGAATCTATGAATATAAATTTCATTCATCATGGATTCATGTCATCCAATATAAAAACTAAAGCATTATTCCTCATAAAATATGTCCACAAAATTGGGAAATCATCTCATGAGGGGAATCACAAGTCTGAGATACATTTTTTGATGATCTGGTTTCCATAGCATAATATTCATATATAAAAGGTAAATACTACATTTTATTTCCATGTTTTGATTAAATTATAACCTTGTATAATTCATTATAACCATGGTGATTATATTGGGGAAAGAAACATGATTTTGGATATGGATATAACTATATATCCTATGATAGAAGGAACCAATACAGACATTGTTTAGGAGTATATAGATTTTATATTTTTATTTGACTGAAAAATAGGGACACATGAACATCATTTCGTATTCTTAAAGATATTTCTCATGCAGTGTGGGTTTTCCATGGTGTGAGGTTCCTTATATTGTTTAACATCATGTGGTATGTATGTTATATGTTTTGATGAATAATATATTACAACCATGACTTAATATGAATAGAATTTTTGGTTCTTGCTTCCATGACATATGATGTTATACAGTTTGGATTCATAATATGTTGATATAGGACACGTTGTAGTTTGGAGTTCTTCTTATAGGATATTAAAATCATTACAGGGTTGTGAAATGTTTCAATGACATAGAAAGTCCGGTAGTTTTATTTATTTCATCTAGGACATAATATTATTATAGGGGTTCGTTATCAATGATGTTTTCATCAAACATTATCATCATCAGGTAGTCCTTGGTGAAAAGGAGAAACTATTGGGTTTAACCCTAGAATTTATGTATAATTCCCTGAAAACATATGTAAATGTATCAATTGTAATGAATTATACTCCACTTATTCTGTGAGAGGAATGGTGTAAAAAATAAATTTAAGACATGGGTTTCATTTTGATCTAAGAATCCCCTGATTGAGATCATCAATGATGGGGAATATGCCTCCCAAAAATGAAAAATTGGAATTGTAGATGTCATCATCATCTTAATCTGTATTATTTAATAATGTTATTTTCTAACATGGTATGTAATATAAGGGAATATATATTACTGGTGTAGTATGAAAGGGGAAAGGGAAGTGATTTTTCTATCTTGAACAACCATATTAATCCAATAGAGATTTCTGAATTTTTTCCCTTTTGCAGTCATCAGAGATAGGGAAGCCTCAACATATGGGATTAATATGGTTTCATTAATTTGGATTCTAGGTAACACATAATTTTCATTGAGAATATTCTATGGAGTTTTGGAGATGGTCCTAAAAAAGATTGGTGCTATATATATTATATTTAAATAAACCACTGGTCATTATACATCCCTTTTTTGGAAACCTACCTCATCATATATGGCATCATAATAATCAAAGAAAAAACATTAACATAGTTATATGCTGAGCTTCCCATCAATGGTTTATTAAAAATAATGATGAAAACTAGAAGGTACAATGTTGCTTCTATGAATACAACATTTTCAATGTATGACATTATATGTTATTTATTTTTATATAACTATGAAATCATATTTATAAGAGAGATACGAAAACTATTCCTTTAGGTTGATATAAATGAGATTTTGTTGATCACACTTATCATACACTAGAATTATTAGATTTCTTGAAGAAAAACACCTTGAAATATCTTAAATGAAATGGGGTAAAAATCATAATATTTTTTTATCTTGGATACAATATTTACAAGGGATCTCCTTATGTTGACATTTTTAGTTTATTTGAAGCATAAAAGGGTCAGATATTTCCTTAGATAACATATTTGTGATATTATCACATAAAAAACATGGTTTCCCAGAATTCTAGTGGAATATTATCAACTCTATTATCCTCATCTACATTGATAATGATCTGAACCACTTTTTTGGGAATAGAGGAATTCAATGAGTGCCTCTATGGGTTATTTTAAAAGACCAAGAGAATCAATAATGTTTTAAATTCTAATTTATACTGATGATATCCATTATACATTAAGATATCACACATTATATCATTCCATTGATGGAATGTGATACATGTAGTTTCATGTCATGAGGTAAGGATGTTGTGATATAGTTGGACATCATTCTAGTAAAACAATTTCATGAATTTTTATGTCATGAGACTAGGGTGGTGTTGTGTATATTAATTTCAGGTGAGGAATAAATTTTTTTACGGTTCAAAATCATATGACTAAAATGTATCATTCCACAACCTATTAAGATAGAGTATTTTTGGATGGACCTTAGATGACTTTTATTCATATTTCATTATATTAGGGATCCTATAAATCTATTAAGCCATAGTTTTTATTCTTTCCTATCCAATATTTAATTAAAAATAAATTTTTTTCAGGATGAATTCATTTGTGGTATGGGAAATTATTTTCAAAGACTCTCAAGCCCTCCTCATGCATCTTACTCTATATTTGGAGTTAAATCAAATCACTCTTTTTGGAATAGTAAAAGTACAAGTTTACATGATTTCACTAGAAGGAATATACTTTTTTCAACATATAATTAATGGATGGATAACCATGATAATTATCATTGCTTCAATAAATACCTTTGTCGACATTGGAACATGTAAGAGTATAAAATATGGGGTTATCTTGATGGGGGAATGAGAAATATAGAAATTCCCTTATCCTTATGGGATAAGGATCATAAAAATACCATAAGAATTGTGGTTGGGTATGGTGGAAAATGTTTTGGATTTCACCTGATGAGGGGTTGGAAAATATAAAAAATGCCATATATATGTGGGCTGTGGAACATCACTTCATGGAGATATTCAGTCATAAAAAAACATGGATTCTATCCAACCTAGCATATGACCCAATCAGACTGATGGCACAGACGTTTTTACCAATACCCATGGGATGGAAACAAGTTTCTGTCATCAAAAAAATAAAAACTGGAATGACTATTCAAAAACAAACCATGGAAATATAAATAAACATAACATAAAGAAGAACTAAAGAGGACAGAATCCAAATAAATATATAATGTGATTCATATATTAAAGTGTTAATAAAATGAAAAACTAAAGAAATACCATAGAAAAACCCACAATAACTCATTAATTGTTTGAAAACATTGTCACCTACAACACTAATAAAAAATTGTTACAACAACATGAAATCGAACAAGAAACATCAATATGTGAAACCAATCTGTTCTACAACCCCCAAATTGTTTAAGTAGGTTGTGATATTAACATTTCATTATAACACCACTATAGAGTCCGCACATTTACTATCCCAAAATAGTCCACCAATAGTAGTCTAAAATAAATATATGAAAATAGGAATTTTCACATTTTTAGAACAAACACATATTTCTCATTTTCAATGAAACACACTCTACATAAATATTCTCAGAATGGATAACCATTTTATTACAAAAAACCAAACCAAAATTGAAAAATAATAATACCAATCTGTTATAAAAATAAATAAGAATGATAAGATAAGAAGAAATATAATAATAATATAACTAAAAAATACAGATATTAACAATGGGAATATTCTAAACACCCCTTGATCGATCCCTAGAAATACTCGGGCCAGACCCACCTACTGACATATAGTGCATCTCCAATGTCAATATGAAACTAAAAATTATAACTAATAACCAGTGGTAGATCCCACATTAACTATAATACATACAACGGGAACTAATAAGTGTAATGAGGGTTGATAATATACTATCACATGACCCTCTAATGATTCCAAAAAAGTCTATGGTAATATTACATATTGTAAGTAGGAGTCCCTCGCACGCATGAATAACATCACCTCCTGCCACTACACCTGACTAACCCAATCACTAAATCTACCGATGAGTTAACCCACATTGGGAAATAATCCATATATATTCCATTTCCAAAATAATTCCTACACAAGATCCAACCAGTCCATCATATCAAACAAACATTCAATCCATATCCCAAAATACACTAAAATTCCAATCATGAATTTGTACATTGAAAAGCATAATTCATTTACAATACACATTACGGTGTGAATTAGGCCTTAAATAGTATCAATTAAAATACATTAATATTATTTCAAAAACACATCAAAAAAACAAGAATGACCACTTTCATGTTCAATATATGAAATGAGCCTTTTAGATTTCCCAATATAAATATAATTACCAAATTAACTTCTAAACTAATGTAAAACATGATTCATTATTAATGGTTCCAAGTGGTCCATTATAGATTACATTAACCTAAAAACGACTCAATTGAAAATTGGAAAAATCATTGAATAAAACATTTGAATACACATTTAAAAATCACAAAATAGAACCAACAAATGATTTATAGTACAACGAGACATTTTGAGGGAAGGGGGTCACTCTTAATTCACATAGTCATTTTTATAGCAATCTATGTGTTAAATATATTCCGCCAACAATGTTCCAACATCAATTGAAACACATATAGTGTCCAGGAAATCATCCAAAACCAATTTTTTAATGAAACAATGCATTCTTTTATCCCAACACAACAATTCACACAATTTCAACAACAACATTAAAAATTCTAAAACTATGAGACTCATTAAAAATAATTTTACCACAGACCACTATATGATTATGAGGAATCGACACAACATATCTAGTAAATATTGTTATTTTACCCATGTTATCAAATCATATTTAAAGAAAAAATAACACCAAAAGTCCTCAAATTTACTTTAAATCATAGATAATTTTAAGAAACACATTATGTGGAAAACTACATGACATATATGATGAAACACCATGTCAATAAATATCCACTAATTTCATCCATAATAAAAATACATTAACATGAAATTAAATCATACATTAAGAATGAGAAATAAATTTTTATTATAATTAAAATTACCCATGCATAAAATAGAATGTATTGGAATGGAAATGGAAAGAAACACCTACCTCAATATTGTTCTATTTGAAGAAACTCTTGGAGAAGGAAGAATATTTCCCAAATTAAAATATGTACACCCAATATGAAATGAATGAAATTTAAAAAAAATGAACATAATTTCCAAGCATTTGAAATAATAGAATTCCACTAAAAATCCCAAAAAACAAAGAGATGAAGATAGAATGAAGAAAACAATATCCCACATCCCTATAAACTCACTATACGTTTGAACAAGGAGTAACCATGGAGGAGGAGGATCTAAGGGAGAGGGCATATGATCTCCCTCTGGGCTCCCAAAATGACCAAGAAAGATGGAAACCTGAAAGGTACTAAAAATATATAAGGCTAAACACAGAATTTCAAAATTTTAAAAATATGGGCTACTGGAAATGTTTGAACGCACAATTATCCAAATTGTGCGCAAACTATATGGTCACCACTACCCTAATGGAGGAAACCTAATGCATAGTTGGCACACTATTTCCCAAACATTGTGAAACCAGTGTTTCTTATTTATGGACCCCAAAAAAGCATCACTATTACCTGGGAAATTCCACACAGTTTACCCAAACAATGTGCTTACAATTCATTGTCCAAAATCCCACTTTAGACTTCTAAAATAAAAAATATATAATCTATGGATCCACCCAAAACACAACTAGAGTATCCAATTCCATGAAAATAATAAAATAGATGTATTCAAATATTCGGGGTCTGACAATTCTTTCCAAGACAATCACATTCATCCCGAAAAATGCCACCCAAGTGAGTGATAAAAAAATCGGTCTCAATTCTGAGCAATCTGAGCAAAATCGCAAACCACCAGTTTACCATTAACTTGACAAGTGACACCAATCTAATTTTAGAGAATCCGACTACATGAAAAAAACTGGGATAACTTGATTGGGATCTCCCAACCCCAATATCATAACTACCACCTTAGCATAAAGTTATTTCAACCCAATGAGGATGTCCAAGCACACCTATCCAAAACATCTTAACCTCAAAAAAAAAGCCATAGAAACTTAAAATTATCCACCAAATCAAGACCCCCAACACTTTAGGAAAACCATGAAAGAAACCAGAACTGAATAATGAACCAAAACACAAGTCACAATTTACTATTCCCATGTGCACAAATATAAACTAACATGTGAAATAGAAACTAAGACAAGAACATACCTTCATAAGGGTTAAGAGGACACAACAAACAACAACCAATTTTAATATCACATTAATATAAAAATATCCAGTTGTATTAAAAAGAAAAATTCCATCATAATATAACAATGAAAGGATGATCATACAACATCCTTAAAAATAAAAATTACTCCAAAAATACTCACCAAAACATTGGAGAAAAAATGTACAATGGTTCCTTGTACCCCTAGAAAACATATGAATGAAATCAATCTTTACTCAAAGATATACGAATAGATTCCTGATGTTTGATGTATATATATCTCATTTCTGAAAAAGGAATCATATGATAAATGATTTTTTTTTGGGAAACACACATATAAAACATTTCTTGATAAAAAATGGACACAATGATGGAAAATCATTCGGGTATTGAAAAATGGTCGCATTAAATGACCAATATGGACATAGTAGTGGACCACAAGTGAATGGTCAATTGAATGATAATATTTAACCATGTGGGAGACTCCTTGGGAATAGATTAATATGGGACACTCTTTTCAATATATGGGTAACCTCTTATAGAGACAACCACAACTAAATACCCCTTGTGAACAAACTCTGCTAAAATCACCTCATCTTTAATATATTAAAAATATACATCACATAATGAGGATGAAATTTCTTATGATCTATAGATGAATACGAAAAATGAAAAGTATATATTTCAACTGATCCATGGACACCATCCCTATGTATAAGGTAAAAACACTATGATGTGCTAAATATAATCTTTCACTAAAACCAGGCCTTTCTATAAATCCCATAGTTCTGCCACCACTTTCATCTTCACCTCCCTAGGTAAGGACCTTTAGATGAAAGAGGTCTTAATGACTTCTTTATTAATCCCAATAGTCAATAATGATGGGAAAATAATTCACTGATCATCCTAACTCATACATTCAAATGATCCGAATGCATAACAAACTCTTACATCTTCGGGAGTATCCATTGATTTTGAGACACTCTGAAACAACTTAAATCTATTCCACCACATTTAACTAAAATTTATCACTATAGAATGTGGTAAAAAAGATAATAATAACTAGAAAATTCTCACGAGTCACAATAAATTTTGTAGACATTTATCGGAGGAATGTTCTTAACAATAAAAATATTTAAAAAAATAAATTATTTTCAACCCAAACTACAATCATAAAGAATATTTCAAGAAAAAAAGAAAGTCTCACAAGCCAAATATTACAAGAACATTAAAAATACTATTTTAAAAAATGTCTACATAATTTCATATTTCGAAACATCCTTCTACCAAGGACACTTTATAGTTCCAAAAATAACTATTTAAAAAAACCCCTTCTCAAGGGAAAAAAATTCTGAAACCATTAGATAAAAAAACATCAATGGAACTCTATGAACTGTCACATAATTTTACATCCTATATCTACTTATATTATCCATACACACATTCCAATGTTTACTTTCGACACATAACCACACATATGATAATGCTCATATGTGGTACCAGGTTTCACAACTACTAACCCATCATCAATCCAACAATTTACCAAATTCTAAATCCAAATAAAATCCTAATATCATTTAAACACCATTTTTACAATTCAGAACAACATGTTATAAATAATTTTAATTTACAAAAAACAAATTTCTTTTTATGATATCAGATACACTCAACAAAATAAAAAAATCATATCTGCCACTAAGCTATCCAAATTAAGAACTACTTCCTTTCCTTACCTGGAGACATGGTTTGTGGGCCATACCTGAAATTGCAATAAGAATCTAAGAAAAAATTAAAACATGATCATGTACTATTTATGTGTCAGTTTTCCATCTGATAACACAACATGACACAAGCTTCCCTCCATTTTCATTCCTCATACAATGAAATCCACAGAAAACTAGACTACCCCTAGAAACAAGATGATTGGAAATAGACACTTTTCAAAAAACTCTTCCCACACCTACATCATGAGTATTTAATGTATGATTAACCAACTAATAGATATAAAAAATAAAATAGAACCTTCCTTTGATACCATTTTTTCAGTAACCACACCTTGATTATATTAAACTCAGCAACTAACATGGTCTGAGAAACAGTGCGAAGGGCGTTCCCTATCCCCAAGTGTTGGAAAATAGTATCGGGAATCAAAATAAACCCAATGGGATTGATCTAATAGAAAAAATAATCAAATAGATACAATGATCGTTGGGAAGATCCAATAATAACTGAATATTATTAAATTTATAAGCTATTTGAAATAAAACTATTGACCAAATGAAAAAAAATAAAAAATTGATACTCAACCACAGTAACTCAAAACATGTGTGACTTATTGGTCACCTCCAGTCACAGTACCAATATGCTTCAATATTGATCACTCAAACTAGAAACCTAAACTTGAAAAACAGCTCGGGTTTACCAACACCGAATGTCAAAACTAGGTTGTGATATTAGAAGCTAATTAAGAAAGATTAACAGAATCTGTATACTTCATTTTGAAAATTAGTATAAAATAACTATATTATAATAAATATAAAATATTAGTATTTTATCAAATTAAAAAAACATATTTTCCCTTTTTCAAAATAACCAACAATGCAACACTATTTTAAAAATGGATTACCAATTATAACATAAAACAAAAACAAAAATCCAGACACTACTATACCAAGCTATACAAAATATAGGAATGATGTATAAACAAGAAACCATTTTTAATAGAATATAAACAAAAAAATACAAATAGTAACAATAATAATTTCTTAAACATAACTAGAGTGATTCCTAAATGTACTTAGTTCAGACTTACCTACTTACATATGTTATATCTTCAAAGTCAACAACTAATTGTAATTCAAACCTCCAACTAGTGGAATGACCCATATGGCCTCTAAATAACCAAGGGGTAGTAATATATCTATTCAGGTTTTATAAGAAACACTCACTCGACCCTCAAATATTCCCATAAAACACATTGTAAAAATACATAATGTAAGTAGAAATCCCTAACATGTGTGGCACAACATAAATTCTATAACCACACATGCAAACCACAATAACAGAAATCACCCACATCATAAACCACTTAGATAAATCATGCATAGTTGTTCCCATTCCACAATAAGTTGTAATAAGGTACCAACCAATCTGTCATATCTCACAAACATTCAAACCATTTCCCAAAATTCAATAAGATGCCAACTTGGTAGTTTTACTTTAAAATCCACATATTCATTTCCAGAATATTATAAGGTTCCAACTGGACCTTCAACACCATAAATTACATTATATAAAATGATATTCCTAACAATTTCATAATGAACACGAACCAATACTTTCAATTTTATAATTACAAGTGGTCCAGTAATATTTATAAATCCAAATACATTTACAAAATCCCTTTCAATACTTGGGTATAAGATGCAACCATGAGAACTATTCCATATATGACTTTACGAAAAAAATTCACCAAAAATATCTTAATTTTCAAATGGAAAAGGATTTTAAGAACACATTTTAGTCCATATTTATAAATCAAATAGCTGAACCAACTCAATATTTAAAAAATAATGGTGCATTTTAAGGAAAGAGGGGATAACTCTTAAGTGTTATCATTTTTTGTATGTCAATCTAGGAATTCACTCCATGCATATTTTTATGTTCCAACATCCAATGACACATTTAGAGTGTCTATGTAATCATCCAAAAATTAATGTTAATAATAGTCACTTTCATTTAAACAAACACAACAAGTCACACAATTTAAACATCAACAATAAGCATTTTAAAACCAATACAATCATTCAAAAACATTTTAGCACAATCCATTATACCATAATGAGGAATTCAACCAATACATCAATCCTGATTTATAATTTCACAAATTTTATTAAATCAGAATCATTGATTAATAACACCAAAAGTTCTAAAATTCACTTATAAAAATAATTATCAATTTTTAAAAACAAATTTTTTGCATAATAATACAACCAATTTGAAGAATCCACACATTAAACAACTCCCAGCAATATTATCCAACATAAAATCACCATTAAATGAAAATTAATAATATTATAATCAAGTGAAACAAAATTTTATACTATTTAAGAATACCAAAGCCTAGATTAGAATATATTGGAAATGAAATTAATGGAAACACCTACCTTAATGGAGTGCAGATACAACAAAATTAACTGAGAAAGATGAATATTCCAAAATGAAATATCAAAACACACTATTTCCAATGAAAAAAATAAAAAATACACCCTCGATTCTAATTACATATAAATAAAAACCCAATGAGGAAACCAAAATAAACATATAGATAAATATAGAAAGAAAGGGAAAATGGATAAAAACCCTATGAGAAAAATAACAGAGGGATTGGGGGCTCCCTCCATGTGAGAAAAATGACAATGAGGTAGAAAACTCGGAAAGAGGCTAAAATAATTGGAGGGAAACCTGTATTATCAAACTCATCAATTTTTCGGAAGCGTGCAAGGTTTTTCAAAATGGTCTAACAAACTATGTTCAAAATTTAGGGTTCACATAATAAAAATGGACATATCCTCACTCATTTGTTATAAATAATTTACCAATACATTCCAAACATTTATGAATTACTCCTAAACCAGAAATTGTACTCCCTGTTACTTGGATAAAGCTACATCATTTATACAAACCATTAAAAAGCCAAAAACCTACCCAAGACATAAAAAATTAAAAAAATTAAACTGTGACTCATCAGAAACCTCAATAAGAGTGTTTGAATTGATGAAAATAATAAAATAAAATAATTCCAATGGTCGGGGAGTTACAAATTTTGTTGTGAGAATATAGTATTTCATTAGGATTCTGATATATCATGTTTATTCTCAAAATTGTTGGTATTATATCCTTTTTCCCTCATTAGAGTTGAGTGATCTTTTGATCCAAAAATATTTCATTATAATACTTTAGGGGTTAAATGAAGGATCCATGAATAAAAAAATATGATTTCAATGATAGGGTGAGTGGATGACAATGAGGGCCTTAATGTAGACCCTTTAATTGAATCGATGTCTGATTGCCTTGTGATCCATCGACATTTAACGCTAAATAAACAAACTAATAAATAATTCCCTATTAAGATTCATTAATTATTCCTTTGAGACCTTCTTTTACAATGTTATAGATTGGTTTTGGGCCATGATACTATGGAAAAGATGACTGTAAGAGGGAATAATTATAATTTTCATGAGTGTTCTCATCTATGTGTGATGAGATGTCCCCAAATTTGGTTGATATCATATTGAAAGAGACATATGTTTGATTCTTCTCCTCTTGCGTGGAGTATATATTTTTATTGTTTGGTGCACACTATATCATTTTGTGTAATAGTTCTCACTGTGTCATTTTGTGGGTCTGTTCATAGAGTAATATTTGGTTAGTCAATTACCAAAATTATATTTGGTGGGATACTACACAATTAGTTATTTTGGTGGAATGGTGATCATTGCACAATCTTTTTGGGTTATTGCATGTATTGATGCTGATCCTAGGGTATTATATGTTTAAACTCCCATGAACATATGGGACAAGGTTCTACAAGGGATTCTATAGACACTATGGAATGTAGTGATGATATTAGAGACTACTGGAATGTTATGAAATGTGATTTAATCTAGGTTATTGTAATGATACATCTATGGTAAAGAAACATATCAGTGGTAAAAGGGATATATTCTTACTAGAGATAAATTATTTTGATACTGCTGGAAGGCTCGTCTATAGGATTCTCTAATTTAGAATGTTGGGGAGATCAAAAATTCAACAATAAATATTTATATAATCACAATTACATATCGATGATGGAGACAATAATTGAATGGGTCCCTCCTATGTATATTTTTAGTGATAGAGATAACTTGTTTGTTTTCATCATACTCCTCTCATCGATTGGGAATTGATGTGTCTCTTAATTCAGGGGATAATTTCTAAAATCAATTTAATGTGGAAATAAGTTCCACTCCCTCTTCTATTGAAAATCATGGGAAACATGACATGTAAGTAATCCTCATTTAAAGGTATCATCATCTAATTCCAATATTGGGATGAATCCAATGATGTGGAACTCCTAGACCATGATATTCACAAAATGGAAATGCAGTTGTTGTCTAAGTGACATCGCACATCTGGGACATAGGGTTAACGATTAAATGGTAAAAAATTGACATGATCGATGTGTTAGATGGATTTTTATAATAGGTTGTGGTGTTCAAGAAGTATTTCCATATTTTCTAGTGGCCTCAAAATCATTTGGCACATATTGCAATGCCATTTGTATTGTAAGGAATATGATAACACTAAGATAGAGAATAAGTAACCTTGATAGTGAAAAATAATCTATAATAGTATATGAGGGATAAATTACATTCATAATTAAAGGATAAATGGAAGTCCCTCAATTTTTTAGATGTTAAAAACACATTGGGTTCAACATTTTATTCTTGAAATTTGATATAGAAACTTTTCTGATGGGAACTGAGTAGTCTATAATTTTAAAAATTCCAAATGGATGAAAATTCTATGAATACAATATAGGGTTCACCAGTTTGTTTCACCGAAAATTAAGAATGGTTTTTCTTGTTTTCAATTTTATGTGATTGATGGTAGATTCACAATAGACTATATTTATTTTAATATAATTCCCTCTAAAAGAAACTCCCAAATATTATAACATCCATTAAAGATATAATACCTATATTTTAATGGTAGGTGGTCAATTAGAATGTTAGACCCTATAATGATTAAGAAATCACAGTGTTTGCAAGGATGGATGTTTGGGCTCCTCAATCCTATTGTGGGGAATTATTTTATATTTTGGGAATCTATTACATATTAATGTTTTTTTGTGAAATTCATCCCAAGCCCTGATTCAAGACCATTAATAATAATATTTATTTCTTGATTAAAAATATGTTCTGAGAGGTATAACTATATACACTAAATGTTTTTCCTCATTTTCTAATTCATTTAGGATACATTAGTTTGTGGCAATGTACATTAGATCTTGTATTTTTATCCATATATGGAGTAAGTTTTTTTTCTTGAAGATGGGATTGAACCTATATGTAGCTACGTATGTATTCCATGAGAATATAAATCAAATACCAGATTGTTTTATTGACATAATTTATAGTCATAAATTCGAAGTGTACAATGAAATTTATGATCTATCAGTGTGGGTGAAAACATAGTGCTCGATCATTGAAGATGATTATTTATTATCATGTTAGAATAAGAATATATGTCCACGTAGTTCATGTTATGAGTTACAATATCATAAAAATATGTGAGAAAATGGGGCTTGGGTTAGAGTAAGGCTTGTAAGGATTCCCTATATCACCTCATCCAATATACGACTAATTGAGTGAAGATGGGATGTGATCAAACACATATTCAAAATGAGGGTCGAAACATGGGGTATCCTCAACATGAAAATTTAACATTCATTACCAGTATCTAATCCCATATTATTCATATTTAGTGTGAGAGGCAGGAGATAGAATAATAATTGAATAATCATATGAGATAAATATTTTTTTGGGAATTACACAATATGTTTTACAATTGAAAGATGTGATTTCCTTTAACATCTATGATATTGTGGGGGGATCAGGCCTTTGGATGGTTTCAAATTTATATTGTCAATAAATTTTTTTATCATCGATGTAGTTCAATTTTCCCTAACCCGCTAATTGAATGATTCACTTCGTATAATGGTTAGGGCATAAAGGTAATGATATGCATGTGTATAATCCCACTTCATTACTTATAATCATCATGTTGTGATGGTATAATTATAGGATAAATCATTCCCTTATGTGAAATGTTTTTGTGATACTGAGGGTCTTACAACATTGTGGATTCCAATTATATATCAATTCTTATGAAGGATTCGTAAGTATCTTGTTCGGACACAAATCCAATTTCTCATAGATTAGTTATCCACATACCCACAAATGGGTAGGGATGGTTGATTACATTATGATAAATTATTATTTTTACTGAGGATAAAAATGTTAGGGGAATATAATAGTATGGAAGCCCATGTATCATATTCATTCATTACCTTTTGATAGATAATGAGAGAACATGCCAATGAAAGGACCGTTAAAAATTATTTCTATGAGGCTAAGGGAACATCTCCAATCATTACATAATAAGGTTTCATGAGTGCATAAACATATCCCATTATAGACCCTCCCATTATAATGTGGGTATTTGACTAATGGACCATGTATCATGGTTCACATTGTATAAGTTAATTTGTGTATGTCAAAAAATGTTTTAATGTATTATGGACAAATCACGATTTCTTGCCTAATATATCCTGATTATATAACTGACATGTATTGAGTTTCTATCCAAAGTGAATATGGTTACATTATGACAGGAATGAAATTTCCAATTGTGTCTTCCGGATATGTCCATGATTCTTTGAATAATTGAAGAAGATGAGTCTAAAAACATTCTCATAGACAAATAACATGACCAGAATGATTTCATATGATTAATGTGTCTTGTTCAGGATGTCTTCGCATGATCAAAATTAATTTATATGATCCATTCACATTATAAAATGTACTTTTCCAGTATGAGTTCAAAAAATCATTCAGTATTTTTAGGTATTTTTTTACATAATAATCCGTACTTTTCCTTGATTTTATTACAAGATCAATGTTACATTTCCAATGGATTTTTCATGATAGTGTTTACAATTCAATGTACTCTACCAAGGAAAAACTGTAATTTTATATGTTTTATAAGGGAATAAAAGGAACTATAATTCATGGTATCATGTGATATAAAATGTTTCATTTGATGGGGAATCATGAACATGTGTATGATCACATGAATGACAAAGAGAAAATATTTATAGATTATTCATAGTGAGAATTTATCATTTCGACATGGTCATATGCATGTTAATGATGGATTCCAAGGATTGTTTACATGACAATGGTTCCTTACTATAGCTATCCATATTTTATTGTTGAGGGTCTATAATTTCATACCATTGTTGGCAAGGTCAATGTCCTATTCATATCAAGTAGAAACCACATGATGGTGTCACATGGTGTATAGCTTCAAATTTATTTTCATCTCCTAAAGTGGGTATTTCTATGTTCTTATAAACATGTAGAGAGTATATATATTATTTTCACATACATAGAAGAGGATTCATGGTCAATGGGGTGCATGATCAATGGTTTATGCAGTGACCTTGCATTCTATTGTTTTCATGGTGTAATTCAGGTCCATGGCTGTCTGTCTATAAAAATCATCATTGGTGTCCAAAATATCTGATGGGTTAGATTATATGGAGGATCATGTCCATCAAAAAACAATATGTTTCTTCCTATTATTTCATCCTTATAAATAGGTCAACATTTGAGCGTCATAAATCCATATCATAATAGAGGCCCACATGAGGGAGTCACATTATCATAATGAAATCACATGATCTCTAAGTGATATCATGAGGTTATCTTCTAAATATTTTTTGGGATGAATGTTGGTGTTGTGTTAATGTGTGATTTCATACATGGAAGTGTGTAGAAACTCGTTTGGAATCATGTGACCACATGAATACCTCACACGAACGAGATTTTTTCTATTAGAATCACATGATTTTACATTTATCATATGACCGCATAGTATTCATGGGATAAGGTGATGGATTTTTATGATCACCTAGACAAATTAATATAATTAAAGAAGCCTACTGGTCCTCCCTGATTTTTCTTCTTTGATTCACTCCATATTTGGTCCCCCTTTTCTCTCAACTCTGTTATTTGTATTTTTTTTGAATGATGGGTTTATATAGGAGGATTTTGGAAAAAGGTGGTTCTGATTTTCATGGTATGAATGCCTAATTTACTATCTAGAGTCCTTTGATATCACATAATATATGAATTATGGGATGCTCTCTAAATGGATTAACATTCTCTCATAATGGTAATTTATAGAATGGATCTATTTTTGGAATCATCACATATATTCAATTCAATAACGGAAATTGCATTCCATCCTTTATACGATGAGGTAGAAGAGATATAAATATAAAATCACATTATTAATTGGATGATTTGAATTATATTTATGTATTTTGTGGATCAAAACAGGATTGATATATTCATGGAAAAAAATTGAATATAATTCAAGAGGTGAATGTATGTTGTTAAAGGAACAAAAAATCGTTATTTATGAGAACTCGTTGTTTCCATATATGATTTCATTATTTGTAATTCCTTACATGTGATGGACTCAAATTGTGTATATTATGGTTATCAAGTGATCATCTATTCTATAGTATCAAAGTCTTTTTATGGTTGCATAATGTCCCTATATTATAGGTAGGACACCATTTTTATACTATAGGTTGAAGGTCTAAGTCGAATGTCCTTTAAAAAAGAGGTATTAGTTATCAAAGTGATGGATTCAAGATTCAGTGAACAATAATAAATAAAATTAATTATTCATGCGATAAAAAAAGATGTTCATGAAATGTCATTGGTGATCATCAACATGTATTTATATGATGTTACCTGATTCTTTGATGGCGTGGTGGTTGTCTCCATTTGATAATTTAATCCATTATGGCTCCTTGGATGACTAATGATTATATCTCGAATGGCTCAATGAAAATAAAATATGCATGCATGGCCTTGAAAAATCAATGATGATTCAACTGCCTTAGGAATGATCTTTAGAGTGGGCCAATGTTACACATAGTGTTTTCATTAATTTTTTTTCAAAAATATATTAATTTAATTTTTTGTCTAAAATATCACACTACACTAAGTCAAATATATTATTTAGTCTATATATATTGTTATGGTTGGGCTACACACAACAACAATATGGATATCAATATAAAGAACAAATGAGTTTCTACTAAACAACATTTTATTTTTATAATTATTTGAAGAGGATAGCCATAAAAATGAAATTTAATATAATAATATGAATTTTTATAAATATATTTTAAATATAATTTATAATTTTTTCGAGTAATAAATACATATTTATAGTAATACATATATTTTTTAGTAATATAATTATATGTTTGAAAATACTTTTTTCATAATAGAATTACATTTAATATATTTTTCAGTAGAATAATAAAATTATCTTTATAAACTATAATAAATAGAAATGATAAAATAAAAAATCATTTTTAATTCAAAATTTCCAATTTATCATAGATTGAATTTATAGATTTTTATGAATACAACTATTTTTTATAAATAGTGAAAAAAATATACTCGAGAACACCTTTTTCATCTCATTTATGAATATCATAAATATATATATTTGATTGTTTTGAATGTTATATTATATTAATTAAACATAAATTAATCCAATTTTTTTCATTATAAAGAAATTAAATTTTAATGTGGATATAAAACATAAAAAATTTATGAACATTATTACTTTGAAACCCCACATTTAAATCTATTATGTTGAATAAATTTTATGTTATTTTATTCTATATATTTTTTTGAAATTATTAAATATGGATTGTTTAATTTTAATCAGATAATTTATAATTTACAATGGGTTATTATTTTTTTAGGAAAAAAATATCGGTTAATGTGAGGAAAATTAATTGCAGTGATTGAATGTAAAATTAGATTATTAAATAATCAAACATTAAGCATGAAGCATAAAATTACCTGTAAACATTCCCAAAATCCATTATACAGATATATATAGACCATATACTTTATTTCCTATAATTGTTTTCATTATTTGAGCCAACTTTCATTAGAAAACCATTGGTATAATTCCATTTTATCAAATTTACAATAATTTCACTACACTTCCACAATAATGATAAACCCACACATCCCCATTATTCACATCATTTTAGCAAATTTCATTCTCCAAAACATAAAAAAATATGAAACTAACATCAATAAAAACATCGTAGAAGACTCATTGATTGTATTAATCTATCCACGGAAGTCCTTTGTTACAATCTAAATGTAGTTACCCAAAAAAATTTAACATCATTCTCCGTGGTTATTTATTTTATTTCCATTGTCCAATAAATCAATTCATTATATTATATGATTATATTACAACCTAAAAATAATAAAAATAATTATATTTTTTATTATATGTTTTATACCTAAAATTGCACATAGATTCAACTAATTGGTAACAAACAACCTGTTCTTGTGTAAGGTGAACCACTTCCTCACAAAACTATGTTGTTAGTTTTTTACAACATATTAGGGGTTGGAATTCTGATGGACACCATATTTTCATATGATATATATGATATATATTACTTATTAATACTTATATAATTATTATATAAAACAAACCTTCTGCTTTCCATTTTGAGTAAAAAACATAATTTCCCATGTAGACATGTGGAGTACTGCCTCCTCAAAGAAACGTGACTAGTTAAATGTTTACATTTTATGTATTTAAGGTTGGTTATGTGAAAATATAAGGCATATATTTCATAATTTTACTACGATAATTTTTTTATATAAATATATATATCAATAATTTTCATTCTTTTAATAGTATTCAAAAACGGAAACACCATTCATGGATCCATACAACCTACTGTCATCATGAATGATGTCTTCCATTTCATATAACTATATTTTATAGATTATTATAAATTTTTATATACTGAATATATATGATATTAATTTCTTTTATGTTATGATAATATTTATATAATGATATATGTAAGAGGATCATCATAAATGTCAAAACAATTATGAATAACCACACTAATATTACTAGAATTTTAATGTTAACATGTAATTGTTAATAAATGGGTAATATAATGTCATAATAAAATAATGAATTATATTTTATATATTAATATGGTTATATGATTGATTTTTATGAATATCAGATTTGTTATGTTGGATTTTTGAATGTGTATGACTAAATTCAAGACTAAATGTACAGTTTTCTTGTCTAACTTTTTTTTCCAAGAGACAATACCCCTATTCACCTTCTATTTAGAAAGTTGGGTTTGTTTAATACCCATGTATGTATCTTATGATTCTTATAATTTAATTTATGGTCATTAACATATTTATTCGATTATAATGATTTCATGGGGTTGATGCGTAAATATTTACAAAATCAGTAATGTAATTTTTTCACAATTTTACTTTTTAGAGACACATTCCAAATTATACATATATAATTTTCTATTAAATGTATATAATACCATTAAAATTTCATTTAATGAATAAAATTGTATTAAAAATATTTTAAACTTCATTTAATTTTATTTTTTACATTTTATTATAATTATATGATAGGACAATGGTAATAGTATTTTTCTATAATATCACTATTAATCTAGATTTTTTTATTATGCTTCAATAAAAGATATATTGTTATCAATATCTCAGGAAATATAAATTAATTTATTATCCTATGGTTATTAATGGAATATAAATTAAATTGTAACATTTTTTCACTATTTGTTAGATATGGTAATTAGGAAAATGTTCTTATGAAAATCATACATTATTACAATTTTCGGTCTGAAATCTTTGTTCATTAAAAAATAGGTGTTATATAAGTGTTTTAAATTTTTACAATTTCCATTTTGTATTTAAGAAAATTTATAACACATTTTTTTAAAATGATTTTTATTATTGTGTTCAGGTAAAGTCAGTTCTCTAAACTATTATGGTGAAAAAGGAATGTGGGGCAAGAACATACACGCCTTCCTTCTTGACTATCATTTTCATGATGCTTTCGTTGTAAGTTCACAATAATATTTTTTGAAGTATTGTTATTAAATAATATTTTGTAAAATTTGGTAAGTTAAAAATTTGTTTCAATGAAAATTGGTTTTCAAATTTATTTATTATCAATAGTTTTTTTAAATTATTTTTACTTCCCCCTCCCTATATTTTCAAAAGGTTTTTTCAAAAGTTGATTTCAGTGATCTCAAATATTCCTTTATAAATTTACAATGTATCTTCAATAAAAAAATATTTCAAAAATATTTCATGTTTTTTTATATATTATCATGGATATTTTTTAAAAAAATTTCAATATTATTTATTTGTTTCTAATGTTATTTTTATATAAAATAGTATACACAATTTTGTATGTTGTAAAAACCATTTTTCAAATTATATAGTATATTTTCATCATGAAATGTTTGTTAAAATAGATTTCTAAATTTTTGATATGTAAGATGGAATCTATTCATGTTACTCATTCATGTACGTAGAAATTATCCCAACGTTCCATTTATATACATTTTCTGAGAGGTTTATGTTTTTTATGTATTGTTTTTTATAAAACCCATTTCACATTCACGAGTTATATTAGTATGAAAATTCGTTATTTTTACATGTAATAATTGGAAGAAATTTTTCATATACCTATATTTTTACAAAATTTATGATATGATTTCATTTTTATGAAACCCATTTAATTTCATTGGTCATGATATGGTTATTTTTGTTCTTATGGAACAAGTATGTATTAGTTCATTATGATACTGGTCAGACCTATATCCCTCTCTAATGAATTGGGTAATGATTTATATATCAAGAGATAAATATGTGTATCAATTCGATATGCTATGTTCTCTATGGGTAATGGGGAAACCTAATCCACTTTAGGTACACCTGATCCACTAATAGATGATGGGGAAACATGATCCCTTAAAATTAAATGACTGAAACTAGGGATGGTGGTGTGTCCTTCTTAGTAGGTGTATTCCCCATGATGTTCCATGGTATGTTTTTTTCAAATACAATTGACTTATATGGAATTATATTAAATGTCTATTAGGATTAAATAAAGTTTATGTCTTATGTCTATGATACACTACCACAGACCATGTACATGATTTTCTCATTACTCATATCTTAGTAACAACTAATATTTACTTCATTTTTAAAATATATGGTCTTTAATACACATGGTATGACATTAAAATGTTATTATCATGATCTAATACCATTATGTAAATGTTATGATTATGTATTTTCATTATTATTTCATACAAAGAATTAGATATCACACAATATTTATTTTATCCTTTCCCATATTTATGTAGAATGTTTATCAATAGCTGTAATAATGGGTAATATCATCAAAAGATATTATTACAATATTTCAAAAAACAAGAAGAATAAGTTTTATGTATCCATGTACTTTAATATCTTAAAATCCTCATAGATGTATTTTTTAACGTGAATAGTAATAATCTAATTTGATTTATTATCCATGTATATTCACCATGTGATTCTATAGTTGGTACCAAAGTAATAATTTAGTAAACCATTGGAAACTAGGATGTGAAACAATTATTGGGATTTTTAGGTATATTTACATGGATATGTCTAGGGATGTCAATAAGGATATGTATACAGGTGTGTTAATTTTTGGGAAAATTTCATAAAATTTTGGTAAATGATAGAGTTATTGGTTTCCTATAAATACATGTATGCATGTAAACTAATAGATGATGGGTCACTATCACATATAGGGTAAACCCAAAAACGTCGTACTTAGCAAGACATGATTGGGAAATGGTGAATGACAATGAGCCTAGCTACACATCTAGTTTGACAATCCTAGGGGATATGATTTTGGAAGTTACAAAATCTTCATAGACCACCATGAAAGATTTAAAAATATAATGACTATAAATAACCGATGATAAAATTAAGGTGTCATAAATAAAACATGTAGGTTTCAAAATTTAAAAAACTTAAATTTTATTTTATTATGTGGTTTTTATCTATGATATGGTATGGTCACACTATTCATTTTGGTTTTAGTCATTGGATGGAAAAATAATGAACCTGATTAAAGTTGAATGTGATATAACGTATGATGATGATTAGTCAAATGGGATGATAACTAGAGTGATGCATATTGTGATAATGCCTAATATGTTTTAATGAAATATTATAGACAATGTGTAGCATATCCAACTCTTATAGTCACCAATGTGGAGAAAGAAGGTGGCTACCTAGTGTTTGGGTAATGGAAACCATAGAAGAAGGAAGTTTCAGGTTCTATTATATCAATAATGTGGAATGAGTCTCCTAAGATAATGTTTTAGTGAACAAAAAGTTGTTTTGAATATTGAAAATATTGACATAATGAAAGTAACCGAAATGAAAAAATGAATGGTTCAGTTAATGAATTGGATATGAATGTTGTTCTCCCTAAGAAATCACATATGTTTAAATGAATTATGTTTGGAATTAATGTTCATTAATGAAAATTTATGTTCCAACCTGAAATTACAGGAATATAAAGAGAATGGTGGCATGATTTGTGATTATATTACTGATAATGATGAGCCTACTGATAAAATGTGAATAAAAGACAGAGTTAAGTAATAAGATAATTTATATTTCTTAATGGATTAACAAAAAATTATAGTAATCAATTTTTTTACGTTTTTTTATTACAGAATTATGAATTTTAAAATATATTATGATTATTCCGTTTATAGTTTTCTCTAAAGATTTAAAAAGAATATGTTGAATGGTTCTGATGGGCTATAAATGTGATTAATGGAAATGTGATGTTCATGGGAAAAAATATTTTAATGGATATATAGCCATAAATATATAATTATTTTTGAGATAATAATTATTTTATAAATAGATGTTTTGGATTTGAATAGTTTAATTTGATGGTAATCATTACCTCAATACTAATACTATATTTTTTTGATAATACTTTTTTCATATCATTGATGAAGATATATTTTTTTTGTTGATTAATATTTCAAATGTAATTTATAATAATGAAAAATAAATTTTATAAATATGTATTCATAGTAATTAATTTTGTTACTAGGTTTAATGAGAATACACGATGAATGAACTCACATGTTCGGTATGCAACAACTAAGAGACACATTATGAAATTTGGGGGACCAATGCTAAGATATTTCTTATACATTTAGTGACTGGGTTTATAATATTTGGAAATTCCATACTTTGGAAAGATAAAAGGTTAATAATTTACTTAATTGTTTATTTTGAGGATTTATCTCATAATATAAGGATTTATTAATATTTAATAACATGTGATAACCTATTTGTTGTGATAAAGATATACATAGTGACATATAATTCTTTTTAAGGATGTCACGATATATAAATGCATAAGGAATATTAAATTAATTTTCATTTAATAGAATAATAAATATAGTGGAATTAGATTAAAGAACAAAAGGGTAAGTTATCATAAAATCTTGAGTGTATATCTTTTCAGGAAAAATCATGAACTTTATCCAAAAGGATCGTGAATGAAAAATATTTATCATAGTACCCTGATTTATGGGGAATTAAATGACCCGATATATTATCATAGATTTATGGCCTTATTAGTATTAACATTATCAAAATCATGTTCTCTATTAATATCTATCAGAACATAACAGTTAGATTTCACTTCTATGTCATGTTTTCCCTTTCAACACAAGTTCAACTATGTGGGAACTAAGTAAGGTGTTAATTTGGGTATCTATTATGTTTACAACATTCCCTTATTAATGGATTTTTTGTATAAATTATTATGATGTGATTTTCTAATAATTCATTTGCCATGTATAAAAATACTAATAACATAGATGAATTTCAAAAGAAAAAAAACATTTTAAGTGGTGAAGAATGTAACACCGCATGTTTTTATGAACTTTTTTTTAAAAAAACTAATTTTTTATCCCTTGAATTTCATTGTACATTCAGTAAAAATATGTTTATTCACAATACCATGTTATTCTTGTGATATATACAAAACCAACATGGATTTTGTGACACAAATCACTATGTTTCAACAAAATAACATATTATGTTAATAAATATTTTAACATGATAGTCATAATATAACTGTCAAACATAGAAACATTAATACTAATACCTAATTTTTAAATATAAATAATATCGATTTATATATATATAACAATGTGATACTAAGACATAAATTTAAATAAAAAATTCATTATATGATTGAAAATAATTTTTCCTTAAATGAAATATTTTTTATTTTATATTATGATAATGATATAATTAATATTATAAACATTTAGAAATTAAATTTTATAAATACCGACAGTTTATAATTCATATTTTTTAAAAATAAGTCTGTAAATTTATTATTTTTTTGGAAAACAGCATATTTGATGATTATTGTAATACATAGAGTTTTAATGTACAACTTCTATTTTGTATAATTAATTTATATTTTAATATAAATTTTATATTTTTCAAATTAAAAATAGATAAATAATAATCTAATTAATATTATTTAGGTAATTTTACTCAATTTCACATTGAAATTTGATATAATAACGTACAGTCCATTGATCATTTTTACATTAAATCTCCACTTTTCCTTCTCATATGAACAATAAAATTTAAATTAATATATAATAATTTTTTTGATGGAATTAGGAAAATTGGATTCACAATTTAGAATCAACATAATAAAAATTATTAATAAAATGGGTTATATATATAAGGTCTTGAAAAGTGTTTAATGTATAAAAATAGTTTAAATTGACATTAAAGCTCGTTTAAAATTTTTTGATGTGTTTTTTTCAGGGGAATCAACTTCAATGATCTCAAATATTTTTTTTATGTTTTCAAATATTTCAATGTAAAAGGGTTTCAAATTTTATTCATGCTTATTATATAGGTATTTTATGGAAATTCTTTCTTAATGTTTTCTTCGTTCTTTACATGATTTCAATGTTATTTTCACATAAATAAGACTTCAGCATGTTTTGTGTTATTTTATTTAATGATTAAATGAAATTTTCAAAAAAATATTATCTAATGATAATTAAAAATTATTTTCCATCTATTATGAAATATTTTTTTGTTATTAATTCATTTATTTGGAAATTATCTAAATTTTAAATTAATATTCATTCATCAAATGGTTTATGTTTTCTTGGGATTATTTTTATTAAACCATTTTATCATTCATAGGATATATGCATATGATATAAACATTTTCATGGGTTATTATTTGATAAATTTATTAGGAATCCTTTATTATCCAACTGGTTAATATATGATTAGAGGATTATGATATCAATATCATTTCATGGGTTTTTATGTGATTTCTTATGATCTTTTGGATGATTAAGTATAATTTTATAATGAGATTGTTGGGACATATATAACCCTTTAATTCATTGGGTACATTATTATATTTCATGATATAACAATGGTAATAATGTCAGCAAACATGATACACTATAGAATATGGGGAATCCTGATCCAACATGGGAATATGTGGAATCTTGATCCATTGTGGGAAGATAGGGAAACCAGATCCCTTATATGGAAAGTACTATTACTGTATATGGAAGGGTGTCTCGTGTAGCAATTTTAGTCCCCATTAAGTTCCCTAATATTATTTTTGAAATCGTCCTTGATTTTTGGTGAGACATATTATATATTATGTGGTTGTCATAAATTTCATGCCTTATACATTTGATATAATCAAACAGTTTATGTTCCTTATTATCATATGATTCATGTCTTCTAAAATAACAATCTTTATTCCATGTAAAATATTTATGATATATCATATGATGATTATGACAATTAAATTTTCTTCTCATGTTCTTATACCACTTCGTTCATTTCACATGTAAATATTTTGTTTATTTACCCTTAATGATCATTAAATATCACCACTTTATTATGTTTACATCATCTATGTTATGAAGTATGGTCTCTTTGAAGAATTATGGAAGAAAAGTATATTTATGGGAGATCATGAATATCTATCACAAAACTAGAAACATGTGTTTCATGATTACAAATACAATAATTTATTATATTCCTTAGGCATGTTTTTTTTAATTTTTATATATTCAAATAAAATGGTGTAATTTTCATGTATGTTATTCCAGGATCATTATATCCATAATTATGGTTATCAAATTGCGGAGTCATGTGATCATATGAATATCTAGTAGTTGAGATCAGCTTGACCAGACATCTCCTGTTTTATCTGTATATTTTTTTATTTAGAATACTTTCCTATTGTGTTTCCTTCTCATATATATCTATCACTCCATCTTGATCTACTAAATAATGTTATGTGTGTAATCCAAAACTCGATCTGGTTGTGGGGATTGTACAAAAAACAAATACACACACGCAAACAATAGTTATGTCATCCCATTACGCTACCTTCCTAGAAATATCTGAACACACATTATTTCACCACAACGAGGGATAATCTAATCCATCTCCTCACATCTCAACTGTCTGTATCCTAGAGTGATGTTGAGGTGACCCCCACATATTCTCCTGGTTGCGATGGCTGGCTGCTTACCCTGGCTGGAAATGATTTTGGCCAAAGTCATACTCAAATAAATTGGAAAATTTTCTATGCATTGAGGATACAATAAACGTCATTACCATATTAAAATTAATAGAATACCCTCCATTATCCTCTATAATATTTCTTCCAATACCATGCAAATTATGAATCAAACAACTCAATCCTCTGATGTAAAAGTGTCTAATAAAGAATTAGGCATGTCAACAATCTTATAACAGATTACATTTTTGTTTAATATTTTCATTCAAATTAATTTAATCATTTTGATATATCTCATTTGACACAAAACTAAAAATAGTTTATTTTATAATAAATCACTATGTTTGGCATGATTTATACTCAATAGAAATATAATCATACATTACATGCAAAAATATTTTTAGCTTTCTCTATAAGAATTTCTGAGGTAGGCATATGTTAAATGCAAGACTGACATTCCTCAACGACTTGCATAAAATTCAATACCAATTTTTTTGACAAATAATTAATAAAAATTAAAATATTATATAATAGTACTATTAAATCTATTATTATATGTAACCTATTAGTTAAAAAATAATATAGAATCCAAATGAATATAAAGGAACCGATTTTTTAAAAGGCTATTTTTATGACAAAAATATGATTTATATTATGAAGTTAAATTAATTAATAATAGTTAATGATACTAATTATGTTTATTTTTTTCTTATATATTTTTTATAATCATCCAGTATATATGATAGACATAATCTAAGAACAAACAAAATTTTATGCTTAAAACTTATATTTTTAGAAATGTGGTTTTACCTCCTTTTAAAGGAATCCCAATTATTAATCAAAATTTAGGAACATTCATACATTTAATATTTCAAAATAAACTTAATATTTGAAATAATTAAATAAATTTCTTATGATAATTTTTTAATTTTTTCTACGGTCTTATTTCGTATTGAATAGTCAAAATACTGACTTTTAATTAAAAATTAATTTTTTATCTCAACCATTTATAAAGAAAAATTAAATATTAAATTAGTTATAAATTATAATTACATAATATTTTTATAAATTAATCTAATATATTTCATCGAAATAAATTTCATATTTATATTTTGTAAAAAAAGTTAACAAATCTATTTGATCTTTCACAATAAAATCCAACATTATTATATCAATAGAGGGATTAATTTAAAATTAATTTTTCCATTATAATATTACAATTTGGAAAAATTATTCTATTTTTATAATAAGAAAAATTGATAATTTATAATATGGTCAAAAAATTTAACAAAATTGTTGATGATAGTGATTTAATTATAATGAATAAGAGAAAAGTTTGGTTAACAAAGTATGAAACCATAAATAAGAGACCTGAAATGACATACAATGTTTTCCACAACACATTAGATGATAATTACCCATCAATTAACCTTCAATTATTAATTTTGGATGATATATTATGATTTTTTTAGGTATAATCATGTTGTACACATAACTTGTATTCTAAAAATCCAAGTGTGTCATTTCCCTTCCTTGTATAATCCATCCACCTGTCCATCTACATTAGACCTTCCAGACCACATAGGTTTAGCTATTTTATGCACAATACACTTCCCAAATTGAGTTCCTTACACCTTGAAACCAACATTTTGGTAAAAATAAATGAAATTAAACAATTCAGCACAAACCAAAAGGAGTTACCTGTCTAAGAGGTAAGGCCTTCTCTCAAGATCATTTTTTTAATATCCTTTATCCCCCTCTCCAATCACATTAGAAAATGATTTAATTACAAATACATAATATTAAATATACTGGGATTATTTTCTGCTAGTTTGTCTATTTAAAAATAAACCCATGTCCATCTAATTGTTAAATGAACATATAGTTTATGTGCATAATTAACTACCTTCTCACTAAATGAATATTGCTCATTTTTCCAATACCACATATCATAGTAGACATTATGATTCCCACACTACATATAAATTTAATATATTATAATTATTATTCCTTTAATGTAATTTACTATTTTTACAACACATACATTTTTACAATCCATTTAGTGTAAATACAATAATTTTTTTTGAGGACGTGTGGACTCCCTCCCCCTTAATGTGATGTTATTCATTCACACACAACAAGGAATGTATTAGGGTTGTTTTTAGTGATATTATATGATATATATGATATTATAAAGGTAATTTAATAATTATATTTTTTCATATATATATATTATTATATTTCATTTTCATTATTTCATTCGATACGAGAAAAAGACAGAAACAAATTTTATGGATACATACGGCTGACAATAAAAATGAATTGTGTATTCCATTTCAGAGTTACATAATATCTATAATTTTATAAAAATAATAATATACTATATATACATGATATTTATTATAGTTTTTACATCTTAAAATCATGACTTTAGTAAGAGGACCAATTATATAACATATTAAGACACATACAAAGAAGAAAATCGAATATAACCCAATGTAAAAACATAAAATAAGATTTTTATCAAGATGGTAATATAAGGTATTAATTAAATGATATAAAATATTATATATACTAATTTTTTTATCTAATAGATTGATAATAATCTTAAATTTGTTATACATGATGCTTTTATGGGTGCGAGGAGGCTCATGACACATGGTAAGGGGATTTTATCTCACATTTTATTTCCATGAAATACTTGATTTATTCACCACCCATTTCTTTTGTGTGGGTTTTTAAATCCTCAAATGTATTCTATAATTTTTCTAAATGAATTTATGTTTCTTTAAATTTGGATTTTTTAATCATTATTTCATGGGGTTTATGTTTCAAAATGTACAAAAAATGTAAAATAGGTTTCTCACTATTTTCCCAATTTGGGACTCATGTTTGGTTATAGAACTCTTTTCTTAGGTATATATAATTTAATTATACATGTTATTTCGTTCATATCCTTACTTTCATGATATTTTATGATTAAGTTAATTTCAATTTTTTACATGGATTGTATAGTCCCATTTTTCCTAGTGAATTAATTTTTTTGAAAGAACTAATCCTTTTCCAAGATTGTTAATGACTATGCTTCATTGATGAAATATTATGATCCATATCTCCAGAACACAAATGAGTTCATTAATTAGATTTTTAATAAATATATATCTATGTTTTGTTACGATTTCTATAGTTTTTTTTAGTTAAGATAATTATGGATATGTTATTAAGAAAATTTTCTAGTTTTTATCTATTTGGTCAGAAATTTATTTACGTTAAAAAACCATGTTTTATAATATTTTTTCAAATGATACTTGAAGAATATTGTAAAGATAAAATATTGGTAAAAAAGTTTAAATGTTTTCATGTATTTCATTATTATATTTATAAGTTATTTTTAATAGAAATTTATTATAATTATGTTTTTTCTTAGTAAAATCTTTCATGTATTTCATGATTTTATTATTAGTTTTTAAAAAATTGATTACAAAAGGATTTCAAATAATTCATAAAAATTCATAATTATATTTAATGAAATTATTTTCAGAATTGTTCATGTTTTAAAAGGGATTAAATTTTTAATTAAGAAATGGGTTTTCATCATGAAATGCTTTCAATAGATATTTCAATATTACTTCCCTTAAATTATGACATATATTTATGTTACTAATTACTTTATATTAAATGATCTAATGGTTCCATTAATATTAATTTTATGAATAGTTTAGTCATGATTTCATGATGTTCATAAATCCATTTTCTCATTCAAGTGTTATATTCTTTTGAAACTCACTTATTTTTAATGCCTATGCATTTATTATATGAAACCTATCTCTTTTGGTAGTTCATGATTTAATGTAATAGTAATGATAGACATTTCATTTCATGCATTATAAATTGATTTTTATTAAGGCTTTTTTCTTTTATAGGTTATGATATGAAAATGTTTTCTATTTCATTATATGTATGAATGATTTTGTTGTGAGATCAGTGGGAACTATATCTTCCATTAATGAATAGGGTATCTATAGAGGACACATGAGTATATATGTTATTCATGTTCCTGAAATCATGTTCACATTGTTATTAATGAACCTAATTACATGTTCCAAATTATATGCATGGACTTGGCTTCATGACCATAATTTTATGTGTGAGACATATTACATGTTTAAAATATTATTAGTGATCCTTATTACATGTTCAGATTATTATTCCTAGACTTGGTTGCATGTCTATATGTTTACGCATAAACCTGACTACACATTCACAATGTTATGAATGAAACTGATTATATGTTTCACAATGTTATGCATGGACCGGGTTTCATAACCATATGTTTATTCATAAAGCATAATATGCATTCACAATGTTATGCATGGACCTCATTGCATGTCAATAAGTTTATGCGGGGGCCTTAATTCATTTAGATAACTTATTGAGTGAATATTTTTCTTATATATAAATGTTCATATTGTTATATACCAATATTCTTTTCAAAATTTCTTATCTTAATTATATATTATTCTCCAGAACTTATGCTCTTTATTATCTTATGATCTATGCCTAATGAACTCCCAATATTTTTTGTGATCTCTAATATGCAGTGTATGATTTTCAAATGTTATTCTCATTTTCCATTCTATTTTGTTAATATCATTCTTACACATTTCCATTATTTACCCATACTGAATATCCATGATCACGTGTTTCTTATGTTTCGATTCTCTAGGTTACAAATAATGGTTTTAGGTAGAAGTAATAAAGGTTATATCTTTATGGTAGATGTTAAAGATCATTAAATAGGATAAGTGATTTTGTTTCCTTTTTTTCATATTCACTTAACTATTATAGTCCCAAGGAATGTATTTCTATAATGTACTCAATATTCATACTGAATGATTTAATATCCATGTAGGTTAAGAATGAGTCTTTATATTTGGTGTCAATGGATATTATTATTTACCATTTATAAACTATTATTGTTTTAATTCTATAATATCCCAATCTATATTTACAAGTATTTGTCTATAGATGTCGCTAATTATTATTATACGGATTTGATAATGTTAAGGAAATATTACAAGATTTTTGGAAATGGATAGAGTAAGTGGTTTCCTATAATGCATCCATGTATGGACACTAAAAGTATATGTGGATCTCAAATAGATGTACCCAGTGGAAACAAATTTGAAAAAAAATTATAATCCTGACTTGGGTTAATCTGGTAGACAACAAGGGGCTTTAATAAAAGCCAACTTCCTCACTCCCCTGGATATGCTTTGGGAATTCAAAAACTCATCACGAACCATTATGAAATATTTGATTAGAATATGGATATAAATAACCCACAAAAAACAAATAGATTAATATATTGGCTATGTTATCATACATTTAACATCTTATATGTTATCATTAATGATTTTGTATTTTTCATATATGATATGTTTTTCTAAAAATGTGATTTCTTGTTTTTGTCAAAGGAGAGAACTAGAAGGAACATGGTTAACATTGAATGCTTCAGATGAGTAATGTATTGGAATTATGAAAATATATTTCTCAAGTAGAAATATCATAAATAGAATAAAGAAGATTGTATGAGTATTGCTTATAATTTTGGTGATAAAGAGACTATGTACAACATGTAAATGGTATGTGATGTTTATCTAATAATGTTTACATTAAAACATAGAAGCATGGTTAGATGGAGGTTAAGGAACCATACAGAATGATTCATCTATTTTAGGAAAATTTTTTAAGGAAAAAGATAATAAATCATATGTAATGGTTTAAAAATAATAATCGATGAATTAGGTACTTATGTTTTGAAATAGAACATTGTGTTAAATGAATAATAAAATATATAAGTATTTTCACTGTATGTTTTCATTTATTATTTGAAAATGTATGTTTCATGGTGTTTAATAGATAAAAACATAAATTTTTTATTAAGGGAGTGTAACCCTTAATGTTATTAAGGTGTTGTGAAAGTTGTTTTTCGCTTGGATAATGATATGATTGATTTGGATATTGCCAATTGGACATCACTGATTATATTAGAACTAATGAAGTATATATTGAAATATTATTATATGTTATCGTGGATAATGTTTACAACATTATAGATTTATGTTACAAATCTAGTAACTATTTTAATAAATAAACATTAATGTTTTCCAAAATTATTTATGTTAATTCATGTAAATACAATGTTTCAGTAGAATATTGGATCAGGGTATTCGTATGTTTTTAAAGTTGAATAGAATAATTACATAATGATATTAGGGGGATCAATTTTATTCAAATTATGTGACTTTTCTTATATTATTTTGGATTTTTATATTTAATATGGGATACATGGTTAAACATCAACTATATATTTGTGTTAAACATTAGATAATTATTGAGAGATTAATGTATTATCTCACCACATTAGGATTCATGAAAATTGTATTACATTCTCTAACTCTTTTTTGATGATGTTAACTAAATAGTAATGGGATGAATTACCATAGATCTTAGAGTCTGTTAGATCAAGTAGAAGGAAAAATTAAACTTTCATTTTTTATAAAAAGATAAAGTTAATCATGTTACATAAAAGGGTGATATTTTTATAAAATCATGAAAATATATCTTTTCATAAGCATTATTTTGATTTAGGAAAATGATATACAGAGAAAATTTAATCCTAGTAAATATTTTTCATTGAATCAATTGTAACATTATATAATCACATATTTAAGAATTTATAATTGTTATATTTCTCGTGACCAAGTTTTCTATCAGTCAATATCGAAACATAATTGTTGTATTTTTATTCCATTTCTATGTATTCACTTCCCACCTCTGTTCTCCTTGTGTGATCCTATTTATGAGTTACTTTGGGTAACCATTATTATCCTATCTTTATTTTTTTGATAGATGTTTTATTGTTCATTTTAATTGATTTGGATTCAATAAACAAAACTATCTCGAATTAAGCACTTGAAAAACCAAATCAATTTTTATTAGGAAATTCACTTTAAAAGTTGTAGAATGTAACACCCAAAGAGTGTGAAATATTTTTTCTAAAATAATTAAATTTATTTTGATAGTTTTTATTTCATAGAACACTAAAAAAATATTATTATACTTTTAATACACTTCATATGGCTAGTGTTTTAGTCAATATCATGTTAATAATTCAATACACACAACATAAATTTTATCATTCTCTACTAGGTACACTGAGGTTAGATTACATTAAAATCAAGATAGAATTTACTCGACAGCTTGTGTAATGCATAAGGCTGTGTTTTTTCGAACAATAATTTCTTATTGAAATATTATTATATAGAAAGGCAATTAAATTGATGATTATATGTTACATATTAATGATAAAATAATATTAAGACAAAATGAATATAAAGGGAAGGATTTTATAAAAGTCTATTTTTTGTCAGTAATACGATTAAAATTAATAATATAATTTAGTTACTAATATTGAATAATATTAATAAAAATTTTATGATATATAATCAAAAAATATTTTTTAAAATCATTCAATAGATTTATATATACAATATAATAACAATCCAAATTTTCTTCATAAACACTTGTATATTTGTAAAGATAATTTTCCACCATTTAATGGGGACCCCATTTTAAATCCAATTACTGGAACCATTTTAGAATTAATGTGTCGAAATAAACAAAATATTTCAAATAAAAACATACAAAATAGTTTAGGATAAATTGTTATAAGTTTTCTGTACGGTTGTGTCATTAAATGAATAAGTAAAAATAATGAATTTTATTTTAAAATTGTTTTTTCATCTCACCCTTTTATATGGATAAATTATAATTACAATTTTTTATCTATAATTACATAATAATTTTATAAATTAATTTAATTTAGCTCAATGGAATCAATATCTCATGGAAATATGGAATAAAAAGATATCATAATTTTAGATGATTTTACTATAAACATGCAGTATCATGTTGTTAGAAAGATTATTTTAAAATTAATTTCAAAAAAATTATGTCAGTTTTATTTAGATAAATTAATCAGTATTTTTAGAAATAATAATCTCTAATTTCTAATAATGAAATAATTTGAACAAAAAATCACGAATTTTATTAATATTAATAAAAACCATTAAAGATAAAATATGTTAATAGAGTACTAAACCTTGCATTTATGATCTAAACTTACATAGAAACGTTTTCAATCCCCAATGTATTCAAATTATTCTGAATCTAAACATATAGTTTTTTTTTGGATTGGTTTGGTATTACATTTTTAGTTAAAAATTTCAGTACACCAATTTTTTTAGAAATTCCATGTGTGTCCATTCCCATAGTTAAAGAAGGAGACTACAAATCCATATTATATTCACCTCCCAAAAAAATAGGTTCATCCATGATCTACCCAATAAACTTGAAAACATAAATCCATCCCTCCTTGATTCCTATTTTTGGGAATAATTTAATCCATGTAAGATTTTGAGAACAAACCAAAAGGATTTAACTGATTAAGAGGTAACACCTTCTCTTAAGCTCATTTTATTTATTTCTTTTCTCCACCCTATCCACTCAATTTAATTTATGGTTTTATTTAAAAAAACTCGTATCTTACATAATATTGGATCATTATGGTATGATTTTTACCTAAACATACAGACACATTCTTCTAAATGAATTTAATATTCTGTTAAATTGTACGGTGAACTATAGCCTCACTAAATAGTGATTGTTCATTTTCCCTTTACAGTATGTCATGATGGAAATTAGGATGGTCAAAATAGTTATTTATGTAATATTTATTATTTATTATTTAATTAAAAAATTTCATTATTTTTTAAACAAATACCAATTTACATTAAATTTGGTGTAAATATGGTAATTTCATTTTAGGATGTGTGGACTACCACCCCCCCCCCAAACGATGGCATTTGTTCACACACTATATGGAAAGTATTAATAATAGTTGTGGTGAAAATATATTATATACATGATTTATTTATTATAAAATAAAAAATTATATATATATATATGTTATATGTAATTTTCATTCTTTCATTGAATATGAAAATAAAACAGAGACAACATTCCTGTGTATGTATGGCATCTCGTCTCCATGAATGGTCTGTAACATTTCATACAAATATATTCTATACATAATTAAAATAAACCTAAATTTTATATAGATGATATTTATATCATGGTTGACATTCTGGAAATTATGTTATTATTTAATGACTAAATATATAATAAATTATGACACATACAAAGAACCAAGAAAATTTTACTTCAAGTGAAACCATAACATATGATTGTTAAGAAGTAGGTAATATAAGGTATCAATAAAACCGTATATGGTATTACATATAACAATATTTTTTTAAATATATATAATATTGATATATTTATATAATACTTGACTCATTTATTATTATGAAGAGATTCAAGACACAAGTTATGGTGATTTCATCTCACTTTTTATTTCTATGAGATACATGGATTATTCACTACCCATTCATTTTGTGTGGTTTTTATACTTCCAAAGGATGTATTCTATGAATATTATAATTAAATTTAATTTTATTTAAATATATATTATATGACCTTTAACATTGGGGGTTTATGTTTCAAAAGGAAACAATTTAACAAAATAGTATTGTCTTAACTTTCTATCATTGACACACATGTTTGGTTTTGCAAGAAATTTATTTTTCATTTTTCATATACATACATTTTACATTTTTTATTATGAGTCTTCTTATTTTAATTATATTTTAAGCTTCATATAATTTACATTTATTAAATAGAGTGTGTGATTCCATGTTACCATGTGATAAGATATTATTTAAAAAATCTCATCGCTTTTCGATATTGTTAATGATTTTTCTTATTTGATGAAATATTGTGAGTCCATATCTCGAAAACACTGATGTGATTCATTATACTCTACATATTCAACATATATCCATTTATTAATACCAATATTACACTCTTTGGTACTTATTATATCATGAATATATTTTTAATAAAAGTCTACCATATCTGTCTCTTTAGTCAAAAATATGTTTTATTTCAAAAAACATGTTCATAGAAATGATTTAATAATGATATGAAATTTTCATCAAAAAATATATATGAGAATTGTATTTTAAACATGTTTTAATATTTTCAAAGACTCCAATAAAATATTTCAAATCTATTTTTGAAGATAAATGTTTTCAATATTAATTTTTGTTTAAGATATTTTTTATAAAAAATTATCAATTATTTAAAAGTTTTCAAAGAAAAAAATCATATTTTATTTCAACGCATTCTTAATAATTTTTAATGATTATTTTATTATATATTATTTTTAAATGTTTTTAAATTTTCAACAAAAATACTTTTTAAAAAATAAATGATATTCTTTTCAAGATATTTTTTCAACAGATATTACTAATTTTTTCTATCTATAATGTCATATATAGATGTTATACATGCCTTAATTTGTAATTATATAGAGGTTCCATTTATATTCAATAAATTAAAGGGTTTTATTTAATTTCATGATGTTTATAAAACCATTATCTATTCCTTTAATTATATTATTATCAAACAAACTATTTTTCATGGATAGTTCTTTCCGCACGTGACTATGAAATGTGCCTATTTTCATAGTTCATGATTTGATAAAATTCTAATGATACCCATTTCATTTAATCAGTTTTGATTTGATGTTTATAAAACAAATGAAATTTTTTGTGTCCTTATATGATGAATTTTTTTTATTTTTCTCTTGTGTGAATGATGTTATCTCTCTAATTTATTTAGTATTGATGGGGGGATATGTGCGTATATATTTTATGTGTGATCCTAATTTCATGTTCACAATTATATGTGTGAACCTAATTACATGTTAAAAATATTGTGCATGGACCTAGTTTTATTTTCCCAAGTTTATGTGGGAGCATTATTACATATCCATGATGTTATTAGTGAACCTTATTATGTGTTCATAGTATTATTCATTGACCAGGATTCATGTCAAATATGTTTATGTGTGAACAAGATTACATGTTCAAAATGTTATTATTGAACCTGTTTACATGTTAAAAATTCTATCCATGGACAATGTTCCATGTTAATTAGGATATGTCTGAATTATATTATACATTCATAATTCTTTTCATGGATTAGGTATCATTTCCATACGTTCATTCAAGGGCCTGATTTTATGTCCTTAACATAAAGGGAGAACATGTTTATACATATACATATTTAGAAATGTTAAAAAAATGTTTATTTCAAAAATTATGGGTATTATTCTCATTTTAATCATTCATGTCTTATTAACTTAATTTTATTTTATTTAATTTCATATAAACTACCCATATTTATTATGACATCTAATATGCATGGTATTATCATTAAAATTTATTCACAAATTCCAAATACTTTTATTCATTTAATTACCAGTTTTCCATTTAGTTACCCTTACTGTGCTACTGAGCTCATCCCTTTCTTATATTTCCTCTACCAATTTTTTCAATTATTTTTTTAATTATGTAGTGCTAAAGGCGGATATTTTTATTGGAGATTTTAATGATATTTCACCAGGATAGAAGATTTTTCTTCAATGTTTCCAAAGACATTAACCAAATATGGTCCATAAAATTGTATTTTTTAATGTATTGAATATTTATATAAAATGATGTAATATAAATGTTTGTTAGTTCTAGGTCCCAATAAACATTCTATATAATGAGGTGTAATTTTGGATTTCATTTAATCAAATTATTGGAATATTTGATATAATATCTTCTTATTTTGATATATCAATATGGTTTGTAGAACATTTGTAATTTCATGTATGGTAAATACACCGTATTAGGATAATATATAGAGAATTGGAAAAAACTAAATTATAATGTATATCATCTTTATAACATGACATTATAATAAATGATTTTCAGACCTCAATATAGTTTATAGTGAATTTGAAAAAAAAACCTTATGATATTATTGTTATAATACCTTAGACTATCATGTATTTGGAAATGATGGGAAATTATAGTCAAAAGGGTTCCGTTTTTCTGATCGAATAGTATTACTTATATATTTTAGAACAATCTAATGTCAGTTAATTAAGAGGTAGAATAGTTTTTCAAAATATAAGGAGAATAATAGAAGGTGTGTGTCTTTAATTCTTTAATCCATGGAGAGAGTTATCCAACCAGAACACCCATGTTTAACATTATGATATCAAAATATTATAAGATTCTATCAAAGAATAATGATGTATGGTCCAATGATTTTATAAATACATCTAATATAATATAACTATCTTATTCCCACATGTATCTACGATCAATTGGGAATTGATAGTTTAGTTGAGTGGAATATGAATTTTCGGATAATCCTTTAATTATATATTATGGGTTATTAATGGTCAAATAACACTAATTTAAAGAAGTAAAATAAGTTGTAAACCAAAATATCATTGATTAACCATGATATTAAATAGAAACCATGACATGTTTAACATGAATAGGTCATTGGTCTTTTTTAATGTTTCATTTCAATATATATATATATATATATATATATATATCTCTTTCAATGACCATTGATCATTGGTTGATGGGATGAAAATACTACCATTACAAGATGGTTGTAGGTGATTTACATGCAATCTGTGTAAAAGAGAAGAGTTATCCTCAATTGGATATTCAAAGGGACATTCATATTTTTGAAAAATGGGTTTGAAGTGTTGAAGACTATGTGTGAATCCCCATGTATTATATAATTGATTAACAGGACATTAATTAAAAAATAATACTTCTAATGTAAATGATTCATGTTCTATTTATAATTTCTAGGCTATGTGATAGTGAACTGGGATAATAGAGATGGTAGATGTGTTTCTTATTTTTGAATGCAAAACAAAATAATTTTTTTCTATAATTATTTTTTTATTCAACAAAATCAGGGGAATAAATATCCATGTTGTTATAAAAACTAGGATAACACGTTTTTTACCATTGAAATCAGTGATAAAAAACATAAGGATTATGGTTTAAAATACTATAGGGAACATCGATTTCATATGAGTTATATGTACTTTAAAGATACATATATGAGTTATTTTTAATGATGATAAAATTGTAATATTTAAAATTTTTTTAAATTGATTTAAAAAATCCCAACATTGTTATCAATGTTGTTTTGAGTGGTTTATAATAGTTATAGTTTTTCTTAAAATTTATTATTATTAATTATTTAAAATAGAGAATTCTTATTAAAAATTAAAATAATGGATAAGTATCGATCGAAACATGTGTTTCATTCAAATGATACGTATTTATCACTTAACTTGGTGTATGAGTTCTTCTATAGGATGCATGTGTTGGTTTTTGATCAAAATATATTTGATATATATATTTTTTAGTGAATGCAATTTTTTGTATGATTCATTGGAATCTACAAATATATCTTTGGATCATTATATTTGTCCATTATAATTTTTTATTCTTCATCTTTCCGCTTTGTATGTTTTATGCAACACAAAGTAGAATTTTCTAAATGCTTTATGCTGAAATTGAGTTTCTTGATTTAATAGTTAATGAAAAAAATTCATTGGGATAATTATGGGATAATTCCATATAGACATATACACAAAAACACTATAATGGATGAGTGATTAATGAATAATTCTTCAAAGAAACTAATATTTTTGGTAGATAAATTATTTAGACATTATAGTGGATGGAAATATAGATTAAATGATGTTATTCTATATTATGATGAAAATAAATTATAATTTTATTTTACTGGGTCTCATTGGATTAATAAAAAAATATGTTTCGTATATGTATCATTTTATAATAATGAGAATATAAAAGTGAGCTATATTTTTGAAAAATTAAATTATGTTTAAAAATTAGTTGATTCTAGATGATCATCTCAGGAAATGAAAAAAATTAAATATGAAGATACATGAGTTGAAATTAAATATTTTATACATCACAAGAGAATGTGATTAGAAATAAATTATAAGTAGAATGTTTAAACTATGATACTAATATGTAGCTATAGATTCATTTAAAAAGTTTATATATTCAATATTTACTCAATTATAAAATGAAGAATGAATTAATTTTTTTAGAAAATGGGGGGATTTATCATATTTCCATGGAAGATGATTAGTTTTCAATTTTAGTGGATATATTTTGATAATACTAAAAAAATAAAGTTAATTATTCTGTAATAAGTTATATAATAATTTCATAGTGAGAGTAATGAGATTGAAATGAAGAAAGTAAAAAAAGGTAATTACTATAATTTATTCCAAGAAACCCACTGAGGGGTAGAAAACATGATATAATCTGTGAAATACCGTGTATAAAAAAAGTCTTTTGGGATATATTACATCAATTTATTACGGTATATTCAATATTAAAATTTATAAAATTGATTTATTTTATCTCGTATATAAAAATAAAATGAATGAGAGATAAATTGTAATTTATAATTTTGGAATATGATCTTTGAGCCATGGATAACTAGATAAATCTTCCGGATAGGGAAAAATGATGATCAAATATTAAACATACGACATTATATAATGGTTTTTAATGTTGATGAAAGTATATTATGATATATATAATTCAAAGAATATATTAGTTATCTAATTTTATGAGAATGTGGATTTAAAAGACAATGATGATATGACCAACTGTGTGTCATTATGGATCATTAGTGTCAGGTATTTTATTTGATAGTCATCCATGATTTTTTTATAATGTTGATTTACATTAAAAATTTAAACATGGATAATCAATATTCATCATGAACTTATAAATATTAATAATATTTTGGACAATTTTTGATAAATTTCCAATGGTATTTTGAATTTTATTGTTCATGAGAATTTCCATATATGATATTTTGATGTACTAGAGGTAATTACATAATTGATTATTAACTATCAACATAACATGTTTCTTTCTAGAGCTATACATGTGTAATTAATATCTATATATTCTTCACAATCTTTTCTTTACATTCTTGTTTTTAATCAACCAATGTGTAACACAAACTTTCATATAATTGTTTTTGATTTTGAGTATAATTCATTTTATGTTTTTAATGTGCCTCTGGTTGATGTTTCTAGGTCCGATAACATTTTCTCTGATTCATAGATACATTAAATATGCTCCATGAATCAATTACTAAACATATGGGTATTTTCCCAACTGAAAATATATTGTTAATATTATTTATTCGAAGGTGAAAATTAATTGGGATGATTCTTAGAATATTACTCATGGATATTAAAATATAAAAAACATAAAGGGTGTGTGATTGATTCCACTATTTTTTAGAATCTGATCATTAACGATGTTCGAAGAAATATAATATATGGATAATTTAATTGCAGTTTAAATGTTAAAATTTATTAATATATAGAAAAACTAACTACTTTACTCTATTTGGTTTTATTGGTTTATAAACATAAGATTAAGGTTTATCTAAACCAAGTTGTATTAAAAATGTAGATCTAAACTATTATGTTTTTGAAAACAATAATGAATCTAAAAATGTAGTTTTTTCTATATTATCAAATAAAGAAATGATGAAAATGAATATGATGAAACATGAGATTTGATTCAATGTTATAAACATAACAAGTGAATTTAATAAATAAAAAATGAGAATACTAAGGATTAATATGATATGGTGTCTTTTATTTATATATTCAGGATGAATCAATATGTATTTAATTATCAAAAACTCATGATGCGAGTAATGATTTCAACAGAAATTATAATATTATTTAAATTTATCATACCACTATTTAATATTATTAGTTGTGGAATTTAGTGGATATATATTAAAAATAATATGAAGAAATTGTTGACTTCACTAAAACAAAAATTTATAGGAACACTCTTCTTAGATATAATAGAGAAGAATCAGAAAATAAGAAAATTATTGGAAATCTTATAATGATGTCGTGAGACAAACATTGGGGGTGGAAAATAGAATAATAGCTATTAGTATAAATCTAATATACGTTAAATTTGGGAAAATGTTATTTGGGATCATGGACACTAAATATTTGAAGATATATTCTATATTAATAACATATAATATATTTTTCCTATATTATGTTTATGAAATTAAATAATTTAAATAGAATTATACTTTTATTCATTTAAAAATATGATTTGCGAGCCCTAAATAAGTAATGAAATATGAAAAAATATAAATAATGATGACCTAAGTAAAAAATAAGAGAATATATACTGGTAATTGAATTAAAATGAATAATTATTCATCTATCATTGTACTATTAGATCTAATATATGAATCTATAATAAGATATAATAAGAACAAGGGAATAGAGTGGCCTAATTTTTATTTTCTTGATTAATTTTTGTTGAGACCATCATAAATTATGGTAGTACTATATTTTGGAATATTAAAGGATCCCAGTGTTTTGACAAAGACACGTGAAAGGGTTTGTTAATGACTTATGTCGTTGAGATTCATGTGGATACATTTTTTCAGATATTTTTCATAAAGGAAATGTTTTATTTAAATAATATCTAATTTTTTTGGATGGAAATTCACACATATTGATATAATGATATCATATTGACACTAGTGATATAATTCAAGGACTATAACATATACACATTTATATATATGGTTTAATGCTGTTGAACCAATGAGACTCTTTTTATGTTGGGAGATCATAGTGATACTCTATGATTTTAGTCTGAAGAATTATCTTTTAGATTCATGTTTGAAAAAGAAAATTGAATATATGATGATATTTAATGAACTTTTACTTGAAAAAACATGATATCTACTTCTTTATTAGAGTGTATATTCTTTTATTATTAAATAATATAATAAAATGAGTATATTTTTTAAATGAACATTTAAAACATATTTCATGCATATGTTACTTTATTTACTTAAAATGAAAGTGGAATTATTTTCTAGGATTAATATAAAACTTTCCAATGGTTATAAAAATTAATAATGTTTTAAATTTCAAATGGTGTTATTTTTTTACAAATAATTTGGAAATATTTAAAAATAATAAACACTAGATTCACTCCCAAAAAAATATCTACAATAGATGATTAGGTGAAATTTAGAGATTAATAACATATATCACTCACGGTTAAAATATAAGGCTATTAAATTTAATCAGTTCACGATAAAAGATCAATTTCATGATTTATATTTAATATTTTTTCATTAGATAGTCATCATTTTAATTAGGATGAGAGGGAACCCTTCATTTTACATGATGTAATAACCTGGGTATTCACTCAAGTATGGATCCTTTACTATTTCTGTTAAAGTCTTTATACTGGACTTAATATGGGTTCATGATGAGTTAGTAAAGGTTATGTGGGTGTTTAGGGCTTGCTTGGAGCCTAAAACACATATTTTTAGAGGAAACCGACTCTATTCATGGTTTAGAGTAATCCATGCTAGATTTCCTCACGATTTGGAAAACTGTGTGGAACATGGGTTTTCGGATAGTGGCACCTCCCACCGTTGGTGCACGTCTATAAAGAAAAACCATGAGAAGAACCCTTTTTCCAAGGTAATAGTGCATGGGTGGGGAATAGTTTGAACAAACCACATGGTGGAAGACATTTCAGGTCAAACTAGATCGCACAGTTTGCGCAGGGTTGGAAAAACCATGTGGACAAACCCTGCGTAGGATAAGATCCTGTGTAAAATCATAAAAAAAATCATTAATGATCTATTAATCCTCCTCCTTCCTTCTAATTCGAGAACCAACATTTTTTCCTCCATTTTAACCAATTTGGAGAATTTTGAAGGCTAATACAAGGGATTAAGTGTTCTCCTACATCTGATATCTGATCGAGCTTCTATTCATCACGTTGGATGTGCACCAGTATGTACTTCAGTTATCTGTATCCATTATTATTCTCTTTCAATCTTGACTTAGATATCTCTATGTGATCCTTTTTCACCATTTCAAAGATCTATTTTGATCTGAGCCAAATCAAGGAACGATACTAGAGGAGAAGGCTCATTCAACCCTAAGGTGGGTAGTCTATAATTCATCCCTAATTTTTATTGTTTTTTGGAACGTTCTTATATGGCCCACTGGTTTCATTGAAAACCGTTTATTATATTAAAATGCCATGATTATAATCATTAGAATCGTATTGTTATGATCTTTACAAAAAAGTTATTTGTTGTTAGGGGTTCCACCCACAACTCTATCCACCTCATGTCAAATGTTATTCCATAATTATGTTTTTAGTGTTCTAGAATATTGGATCCTCCGTTCGAGTGTTCCTGTACATGAAAATTTTGTAGGTGACTATTTTATTATAAATTACTTGTAATTAATTAGAATTTCATAATTAAATGTACCATGTATACTCACCACATGACCCAAATAATTTATGTACTTTCAAATAATTATTAAATGTGAAATGTGAAATGGAAAGTATACTAATTATCTAATTTGACCTTAATAAAATAGAATTAATAAAGGTTACATGCCCATATAACCCCTTTACAAGATTAAGGGAGGTTGCTGAGTGATCCTCAACAATTGATTATTCATTAATGGCTAACTATGACTTTATTCAATGGTTGCAACACTACATGGACTATCCACACTAATGTAAGACATGGATTGGACAAATAAATAAATGCTTTCAACTTTAATTGACCTTTCCACATTAATGTAAGGAAATAATTGTACCAAATGAATTATTATATGATTACAATATCATATAAGAATTGATTGACTTGATATGGGATTGGATTCGGTGAAGAGAATACCTAGGGTCTCAGGAACACCATTCTGATTCAAGGATAAAGGTTTCTTAGGTTGATACCCACCTAGACTCCAGCTCTTGTATATTCCCTGGATTCCCGGTATACTACCATTGCTACCATTCTTTTTCACAGGATACCTTGGATACAATACTTGGATCAAACATTGACTAGAAGGTTCCATGGCGAATGCCCATAGAGCCCTATCTTTACATAGGCCTATTTTACCTTGTTCGATCACCATGGACTCGGTAGGAACCTTATTATTGAATGACTTTGATTACACTCTTTTAATTACATTGTTACCCTTTATCTAGATATAGATACTATTTAGTCATCTTTCTATGCGATTTCATTACCTTGGTTTTTTCCTAGAACTCCCTCACTGGACAACATTTTCTGGTTTCCTTATTACATATTGGGACCTTCACTAGTTATACTATCACGAGGTTATGTCAGTGTTGGCTATGACTTACATGAAATATTAATAGTAAATGGTATTTGATTGATTAATGAATTGGTTACAAGTTAAGACACTAGTCATGGAATGAAGTAGGTACATGGTTTTCTAGTTATACTATTATTCTTATTTACGTTATATATTCATTGTTGGACACCGTTATATTCCATTTCTAAGGTCATATGTTATAGAAACCGTTGGTGGTGGACCATTGAGATTAACTTGACACCATCTCTGGGAACCATTTATTATCCATAGTAGATTACAAGGTTGCAGGTATTGAAAAAGGGATGCATACACCTTCCAATACATGATTGTGTGCTAATATGATGGATCTTGATAAAAGATGACCAAGTAGGATCTCAGGATGCTTGGATTAGAATTCATTTCATTTTACCCTACGGAACATGATATGCGTATTATTTTGTATCCATGCTTTACAATTTTCTAATGACATGAAATTACATCATCACTACTCATGTTTTTATAGTTTCTTTTATTATTTCTTATCTATTTCATTAGTTTGAATTTCTTATTTATTTATATTACTTCTGTTATTTACTATTCCATTATATTCCTTATGTTGTGCTACACTATTCTAATAACGTCATATTCTTCCAACATACACACCCTAGGCCCTCACTTCCAGTCGGAAGCCACTGGAATTCGAGATGATGCGCTTGAGGCCATGTGGCACACAGGGCTCGGGCACCCATTATGTTGAATTTGGGTATATGATGTCACAATGTGTTATCAAATTTGGATTATTTAATTTATTTACTAATTGGATACAATGTATTGGACAATATGAATTCTTGGTTCTTGATCATAAGTCATTCATGGGCGTCACGAACCCATGTTCGGGGTAAAATTCAAGTTACCCATAATGCAATTGTAATTCTATTTTTCCTATTACAGTTGATATTATTTCAATGTTAGTTGATTCACATGTTTTGTGGTGTTTCTTAATATTACACTTTGGCAATTTATTACATCATTTCATGAATGATATGAGGGAATGTTTTATATTACATTCATCATCATAGGATCCTATAATTCTCATGTCAGGCATATTTTCATTCCATATACGTGTATTTCAGTACATTTCATTTCATAATATTCCTTTGATTGTGTATTTTTGTAGTGATATGTTCTTGTATTTCTATTATTTTGGATTTCAATGAGTGATTTCCTATCTCAATTGATGAGTTGTATGGGCCCTAATTGGGTGGAATGAGTAATTTACTAAGTCAAGAAATTATGATGTAAGTAAATGGGTGTCACTTTTCATGATAGGTGTATGGGCACATATTCATCAAAAATGACTATCCATTATAATGTGAATCCTGAAATAAAAAATTAATTGGTTTCACATAATTATTCCTCTTTGACATTTTTATTAAAGGAAAGGGAGTGAACCTACAAAATAACAGCAAAATGTCATAAAATTTATACTTGAGAACATACTGATACCGGGATGTCTATGCGGATAGTGGGTTTTATGCCTTGGGTAGTGATTTTTCATATTATATTTTTCTTCTATTTATTATATCACTTTTCTTTTAAAATCGTTCTATGGTGTCTTCATGGTATTTATTGTTCAATGTCGCCACAATTTCATCATGTCTTTCACCTCCATGGTGTAGACGAGCATGATCCAGACGTGTTTGGCCCTGAACCACCAGTTTTACTTTTAAGGGTTCCAATTTTGGAAAATATTATTGTACCAAATTCAAGCATTAATTATCAAGTCCATGATAGTTTCCTACATGTGATTCAGTACATGGAATGTTATCTATTGGTTGCACCTATAATGGATGATCTGATCTGTGAGTTCCAGCAGTAGCATCCTCTTACTATTTCAAGGGATGGTGCATCTCAGGCTATTGAGTCCAAACTAGAGGCAATGTTGTCAAACATTGAGCATCTATAAATGCCTACATAGCATTGAATCTTGATTTCTATATACATTTTTCAGGATTCGGCCAACCGTTGGTTGGATATCGTTACCTAGGTCGTACATCATCATGGAATGTTATGTGTTGACTTCCAAACTACATTCAATGATTATATTTTTCCTAGGTTATTGATAGCGGATAGATCCAGAGAGATCATGCATCTTCAGCAAGGTTCTATTCATGTTATGGAATATTCTGAATGCTTCACTGATTCACAGCTCATTGCATTACTTCTAATAGGTTATGATCTTTCACATGCTAGACGATTTGAATATGGGATACAATTTTCCATCCACACTCAGGTGAATGTATTTTTCCTTTTGACCTTCTCTATAATAGTTAATCTGGCCCTTATCACTGAGATTAACCTATGGGAAGAGGTGAATACTAGTTTCAAAGGATCTGTAACATGTCAGGCCAGTAGTTTCTCTAGAGTAAAGATGCATTCCCTTGAGATTTATTGTTAGGGAAGTGGCATCCAGAGTTTTAAGTTTGATATCTTTATAGTGCTTCATCAGTTTGAAAAAATAGGGCATAAGAAGCCCCTGTTTTATAGAGGCCCTATGGACTGTCTAACTTGGGGTCATATGAGTCATCTTCCAAATGTTTTCGGGACCGTTCTACTAGCTTTGAGTGGAAGAGAATCAATTTTACCCATACCTTGAGGAGAGAGTTCATTTTCACCACGTGAGGTAGGGAGTTTGAGTAGATCCGGCAGCTCTAGATGAGGGGGAGGTCGTGGCCATTGTATTCTAATACTTAATCACCAATAGCGCTAGAATAGAATTCATGATCATAAAAGTCAATATATTACACATGTTAGAGGATTAGATCAGTTGCATCCCTTATAGCTGATACTTGAGGATCTGGATACAGGACCATCTATAGTATGAGGTACTATTCTATTAGACTCTACAATTGTCTTTTCTTTGTTTGATACATGTTCTAAAAAACGATTTTATTTTGGTGTCTATCGTGGAATGTATCCGACTATAGATATAATATCATGGTGGTGTAATAACCCTTGATACACCATTGAGAATATTGTTGGAGGGCATACACAAGTTCATGGACATACCCAATGAGGTAAGAATTTACCCTTTCTTGTTGAGTCTCATTTATCTTCAGATTATGGTCTTAGATTTTATTCTAGGAAAGAAATGGTTGGTCCATTATCATGACTTTGTAGACTATTATTGTTGAAGGTATTATTTTACATCACCAGAAAGAAAAAATTATCTATTAAAAATATTGTGGGATGTCGTGAGTCAGAGGGAGGGACCAAAGAATCATTGGCTATATGGAGTGACTGCCCAGATTGAAAAATCCTTTTATAGAAGATTAGGGTTTGATTCAAACAAATTTCCCTCCAGTAGTTGATGTTTTAATTTTAGTATTTCTTAATGACTTTTCTATATTACCATCAAATATAGAGGTAGAGGTTTCAATATAGCTTGGTCTAGGGGAAGCTCCATTTTATATTCCTCTATACAGGATGGAACCTACCGAGCTTATGGAGATCAAGGGGCATATAGAATACATGGATTCCAAATTCATTATATGGCTTAGTATATCCTATTTGGGTTCACCTATTTTTTTCTCTAAGAATGAATATTGGACACTCCTTTTATGTGTGGATTATAAAAGGTTGAAACAGCATACTATCTAGAACCAGTATCCACATCTTCAAATAGATGATCTCTTTGTCCACCTCCGAGGAGAAAAGGTGTTCCCTTTGATTATCCAGAGATCGAGTTATCATCAAGTGTGATTCAGACCCTCAGACATAATTCATACAGTGTTCTATAGTAGGTATGCTATGTATGAGTGTCTTCTAATGTTGTTCGGTCTTACAAACAATCCTTTCGTTTTCATGGCTTTGATGAATAGGGTTTTCCATCCCTACTTGGAATCTTTTTTCATGGTCTTTTTGGATGACATCTTTGTGTATTTTCACCCTCGTAATGGCTGTTCCATACACCTTGAGATAATTCCCTATACACTGAGAAATAATTATCTTTATATCGTGCTTTATAATCATGAATTATAGATCGATAGGGTCTACTTTATGGCCCATATTATTTCAAAATCATGAGTATCTGTTGACACTAAAAGTGTTAGTGTTGTTGTCCCGTGGGAGTATCCTACGAATGTCTTTGATATCAGGATATTATTAGGTCTCACTAGATATTACAGATATTTCATATTGGACTTCTCATGTATTTCATATCCCCTAACATGACATGAAAAGGTGTATGTTATGTTACTATGGTCAAAATCATGAGAGAATGACTTTCATGAGTTGAAAGTGAGGCTTGTCATGGAACCTCTTCTGCTTCTATTAGAACTTAGTAAAGGTTATATCATCTTCTATGATGCATCTGGAATTGACCTCGGTGTAGTGTTGACGAAGTAAGACAATGTCATTTCATAAGAATCTTAGTAAATGAGGCCTAAATATAAAAATTTTCCAATGAATGACCTTGATCTAGTAGTAGTTTCCCATGACTTACATTTATAGAGACATTATCTTTTGTAAGATATCTTTTTGGGGTATACAGATCACAAGAGCCTCATTTAAATCTATACTCAGCGTGTCTTGATCCTTATACAGTGAATATGGGTTGAATATCGATAATCCTTTGATTTTGACCTTTCCTATTTGCCTAGAAAAGACAATGTGGTTGCAAATGCACTGAGTTGTAAAATTCAAATGTTGGTTGTATAGGAAGCAGGTGATGAATGTAAGTTAATGACCCTCTTTTTGGAACATAATCTTGGTTTTCACGATAGTTAGGAGCATTCATACGTCTCAACCTTAACATTTACCTATTGCCTCCTAAAGATGGTGAAGAGTGTGAGGTTATCAAATCCTTATGGTTTGGTTCTCCGTGAGAGTATATCATGATATAACCCACCTTCAGATTGTTCTGTGGGCAGAGATGACATCCAATATCTACATGGACATATATGGGATCCTGCTGATATGAATCAGGAGTAGATGAAAGAGACACAAACTTTCCAGTGGGAAGTTCATCTTGGAATCTCGAATATGTATTGAGATATGGGATGCTAGTATTGGTGGCCCAGGATGAAATGTCCGATTACTGGCTTCATCACTAGTGGTTCCACCTGTCAGTAGGTGAATGTGGAGCACGAGAGTCCTACAAGACCATTTCAGCCACTTCCAGATCCGAAATGGAAAATGGAATACATTAATATAGATTTCATAGTCAGCATACCTACATCGATGAGGGGTAGCGATTATATCTGGGTAGTCATTGAATGACTAGAAAATCATCCCACTTAATTCCTATTAAAGAGACTTTCTCAGTTGATGAGAAGGAATGACTATATGTCCGTGAGATCATATGAATACATAGAGATCCATGTACTATCGAATCAGATATGGATTGTCATTAAACATTAAAATTCGAGAATTGTTTGATGATTGGAATTGGAACTGAGGTGCTTCTAGTGATATATTTTCACAATTAGACTGACGGATAATCAGAACAGAAAATCCAGGTATTGGATGATATGGTTTGATCATGCATCCTTGATTTTAGTCGTTCATGGAAGCATCATATACCTCTTGTTGAGTTCTCATATAATAAATGTTTCGAGGAGATGTTTTAGATGGCTCAATTTTAGGCCATAAATGGTTGTCCATGTTGTTCACCCTCATGCTAGCTAGAGGTATAAGAGACAGCCATACTAGGCCTTCCTCTCGTTTAGGAGTCTTTAGAATCTATCAATGTGTTTCAAAACCATATGAAAACTACTCAGTTTTTATAGATATCTAATTTCAATTTCCATCGACGACCACTTGAGTTCGAGGTGGGGGATTTTGTTTTTCTTCATTTATCTCCCAGCCTAGGTAATAGATGGATAAGAAAGCAGGTAATGTTTCCGCCTCATTATGTTGGGCCATTCAATTTTATAGAGAGATTTGGGTCAGTAGCTTATCGATAGATACTACATAAAAGGTACCGTTCAATGCACAATATCTTTCATGTATCATGGATTCATCAATATCATGCTGACCAGTCTCACACCTTTGATCCTGAGGAAGTTGAGTTAGAGGTCGAAGCTACTTTTGAGGAGTATCCAGTACGCATCATTGACCAATTCTTGATGTCTATATGAGGAATTTTGTTCTCTCTCGTATATGACCATTAGCATAATGGATTAGTAAATGATGAGGATTGGGAGAGGGAAGTTGAGGAACATGATTATAGTCTAGATCAGTTCATAGACAATGTTTCTTTACACATAGAGGGAGATCTCAGGTGTGAGTTCTTATAGGTGGAAGACTGCAAGAACCCAGTTTTTTACTCAGTTATGGATCCTTTAAAATTTCTATCTAAATTTTTTCTTTTGACTTAATATGTATCATGTTGAGTTAGTTATGCTTCTGAGGGTGATTGGGGCTTTTCGAATCCCACAACCCATCTTTTTAGAAGAAATAGACATTAAGCATAGTTTAGAGTAAACTGTGTGGGATTTTGCACGGTTTGGAAAACCGTGCAGAAGGTATTTTTTGGATAGTGTAACCTCACAAGATTGGTTCACGTCTATGAAAACAAACCGTTCAAACACAACTTTTTCCCAGATAAATGTGCATTGGTGGCACATGGATTGTTCAATCTGTTTGGAGGAAGACCTTTCTAAAAGAACTGGCTCACAAAATTTTTAAACATTTTGACAATCTATGTGGAAAAACTAATCTTAATCAAAAAAATGTGTAAAATGTCAAAAAACAACTTTAATGATATATTAATCCTCTTTCTTCCTCCTAATTTGATAACCATTTAGATTTTCCTCCATTTTCATCCATTTGGATTTTTTAAAGGCCAAAGCATAGGATCAATATATCTCATTCATCCAACACCCAATCGAGCTTTCATTTGTCACGATGGATGTGCAAAGATATGTATCCGAGTCAACTTTATTCGTTATTCTTCCCTTTCACTCACAACCTAGATATTTGTATGTGAGTTATTTTCTCCTTTTTGTAGATCTACTCTGATGCAAGGAAAATCAAGGTCTGTTACCAGAGGATTAGGCTCATATAACCTTAATGTGCATGGTCTATTACTCATCCCTAATGTTGGTTGTTTTTGGAATGTTCGTGTATGGTTCACCAGTTTCATTTGGAACCTGTTTCTACATTAACTCATCATGATTATACTCATAATGATTGTATGGTTATGGTCATTCAAAATATGTGATTAGTTGTTAGATTTACCACCCACAACTCAATCTGCCTCATGTCAATGTTTATTCCATAATTGGGTTTTTAGTTATTTGGATGATTTGAGCCTCTATTCTGGAATGCCTTTACATGATCTTTATAAAGGTTATTCGTTTATTATAAATGGATTTTTATTACCGAGAATTGCTTAAATAAATGTAACATGTATTCTCACCACTTGACCCGCCTAAGGTAAGTGCATTAAAATAATTATTAAATGTGAAATGTGAAATAGAACATCTACTAATTATTTAACATATCCTTAATAAAAGAGATTTAATATATTTGACATGGCCGTAGAACCCATTTCCATGTTTATGGATGGAAGTGGAGTGAACCAGAATAATTGATTATTCCATAATGTTTAACTAAGACATGAAAAAATGGTTCTGATGCAACATGGCCTATCCATCAAAATGGAAGACATGAGTTGGAATAATAAATAAATGGTCTCATCTCTACTTGAACTATCCAAACTAATGGAAGGAAAGAAATGAATCAAATTAATTGTTACACGACTAAAATATCAAATATGAATGGACTAACTTGAGCTCACCATGGATTCTAAGAGAATCATTACATGGGTCTCGGGAACCCCATTCCGTTTCGAAGATACAATTTTCTTATATCGATACCCACCTAGACTCAAGTTCTTTTCTATTCCATGGATTCCCGGTATTCTATTTTTGGGTCCCTTTTTTATTATAGGATACCTTGGATACACTTCTTGGATCAATAATTGACAAGTAGGTTCCATGTTGAAAGACCATGGGGCCCTATCATTGCTTGTGCTTTTTTACTTTGGTCATTCACCTTGGACTCGATAGGCACCTTAGTGTGAAATGACTTGGATTATGTTCCTTGGAATACACTATTACCCATTAGATAGACTTAGATACTACTGTGTTATAATTTAGTGAGTTTACAATACCTTGGATTTTATCCTTGAACTCTCTCACTAGATAACATTGTCAGGTTTCCTTGTTACATCTTGGGACCTTTACTACTTATAGTATCAAGAGGTGATGTTAGTGTAGGCTACTCCACACGTGACCTATTATCATTACATGGTAATTTATTGATTAATGAAATAGTTAAATGGTAAAACACCAGCCGAAGGTTGTAGCAGGTACTTGGTTATTTAGTTATATTTTACTGCTTTCTATATATTATATATACATGCATGCACACTACTATATTCAATTACATGTGGAAAATATTTTTAAAAAACTTTTTGTAGGGCCACTAATATTTATCTCACAACCTCCCCATGTGTCATTTGAAAACCAATGTAGATTACATGGTTGCAGGTATTTACAATGGGAAACATGCAGTTTCCAATACTTGATTAACTGCTGATAGGATAAATCTTGATAGTAGATGACAGAGTAGGATCTCGGGTTGATTGGAGTGGAATTTTTTTTTGTTACCTAGTGGAACATGTTATGCAAATTTTCTTGTATCCATTCTTTCCAATTTTCTAGTGACATGACATTACATCATTACTACTCCAGTTGATACAGTTATTGTTATACTTTCTTATCTATTACATCAGTTTTCTTTCCCTATTTATTTATATTTCTTCATTTATTTACTATTCCATTTTATTCTATATGTTGTGCTACATTATGATAATGATGGAATAGTCTTAACACAGACACACCATAAGGCCTCACTCCTAGTTGACAGCCTCTAACTTTTATGAAGATGTGCATGAGGTCATGTGTCCCATCGGGTACATGACACCAGTTAACTGGCATCGAGGTTTGGGTCGTCACACGTGTGGAAAAATAGCACATAGCTGTATTAAAAAGATTCCCATAGGATGACTATATGTATATCCATTACATTACCATAGTCACTCAACAAACTATAATGGAGAAAACCATCCAATAAAACCTCTTCATTGATCTTTCTTTTCTCACCTCATGTTGTTCATACCATCATGTATGGATCATGGTCATATTTTAACGCAATAATTTCATGAATTCCATATTAACCCCTCAATCAAGTGATATGTTGTCTCTATATCGTAGTTTATACATCTTTGATACTCCATTGATCTTCATTACATTTAATTTGTGTCTAACCTATCTAATAACTAGAAGGTACATTTATATGTAGGCCATGTGGAGTCCTGATGGCCCTATAGCCTGATGTCCCAACTATAACTGTATTTCATAGTGGAAAACATCCTTATAGGACAATGATGTCGTAAGGGCCATATATCATAACAACCCAATTCTGTGGCATGGAAACCTAATTCATGTGATTGGCACAAAATTATAGTACCTACTATAATAACACTATAGAAACAGCAAAAAGGCTTCCTCACCACAAATTAATTAAATGGTCCATTCAGGATAATAGATTGTGTTGACCAATCGAATTCCCCCATAACATCTCACTAAAACATAACATTGACTATTAATACCAAAAAAACTATTATATACATATTGTATCGATGGATTAACCAAGAAAAACTACCGCAATGGCGTGATTTTCCACCATATCAAATATATTGAAGTATCTATGTGGTGTTATGAAATAAGAGAATGTGTAATTTAAAAATTATAGACAATATATTGAATATTTATTCACACTTATGTTACATATCCTAATGGATTATATATCTTTTATTTAGGCCTTAGGAATATTCTATGCCCAATATGTATTTTTCAAGAATTAAAAATAACATTCATGTAATATCATTCGGTTACGTTAGTTTATTACATTTGACATAATTAAATTCCTGGAATTTTCTAAAGAGAATCGTCTAATTAGTGATAGAATAATGAATAATATAAACCAATATGATATAAAATATTGATATACTACTTTAATTAGTCATATAATTCAATATAAATTTTATATTATGATTCACTAAAAATCGTATAGTAGAGTCATATAACATGGTAGGCATAAATAATTTTATGTTATTACTTTGACTTTCTTTATAATAACAACTTTTCAATGGAATGTGAAATTCATTAAATCATTCAATGTTATAACTTCATAAAAATATATATCTTTATCTATTTTATAGATGGATTAGTGAATATCTTTATCTGTATCCCAATTTAATTAAATACTCATTGACTCTGATCCATTTCATCATATATTGTATCGCATATAAAAACCCTATTAATATTATAAATAACAGATTTTAAATATCTTCAATTTTTTTGGAAGCTATCTTTAAATTTTCCAAATATCACATAATATACAATCTCTTATAAATACCCATTGAGACATTATTCTGGATAAACACTAAATCAATTATTAAAAAACTCACTTTGTTACATAAAACGCAATCATCATTAATTCAACAATAAAATGGGATATAGTGGGGAATCAAACAATTGTAAACATATATCATTTCTAAAAGTAAAAAATGTAAAAAAAGAGTGGACACTATTAAAGAATCTATTATGTAAAATATATAAAACAATCCATTATTCTATTAATAAAATAGATGAATCATTATTCTTGTGTCCACTATAACAATATAATACATTTTTCAAGGGCATTGACTGACTATGAGTCATAAATTATATTCATCCCATATAACTTCTACATGTAATTTCAATTCATCAAGTATATGTAGAATATACTAATTAATATACTACATGAAATTAATATTTTTGTATATTTACATCATATGAACCTTTTATTATTATATAATTACATCACAAGTATCATCTCAATGTATGACCATACATTTCCTCAGAATATATAAATTCGGGACCCGAGTGTCTATTAATCACACAAAAGGATAATCTCATATGGGAAAAGATCCAACCCGATATGTGATCACCATTATACACATGAAAACCTCATTATTTATTCATTCATGATTTAAATATAATATTGTTTATAAATTTTAGTTCACAATATTTTTTTTCTATCGAACCATTTATATATGGAGATTCCATCTGAAACCCACATGCCCTGTATATAGAATGAGAAGTGTAACACTCTCCATTTTTTATACATGGTGGATAATTTTTCACAAAAAACCCAATTTTATTTCTCATGACAATATTATATATATCCATAATAAATTCCAATCATACAAATAATATCATTTATCTACAACCAATAGTGCTCCATAATGATTATAGGTTATAGATAATTCAAATTCAAACAATGTTTAATCTATTATAAATATAATTCACATAAAATCGAAATACAATTTCAATGAATTATAACTTGGTGAAATCATTTCATATTACATGATACATATTATTTTCTTAGTTCACAAAGAAAATTATTTTCACAAAAATACAGAAGTTTCAAAATAATCATATCACAGATGATAGGGTACTAAAGCAGCCTCATGTATGCTACACAATTGAGGTATTATTTCCCACATTAAACCTCTATATAAATATTACAACATATAAATTTAAAAACATAATAAAACCCTCTATCTAATAATTTTTTTTAATAACATCATATAAGAAATTATGTTTGAATTATAGGGAAAAAAAGAACCATATTCCTAATGTTTAATTCATTGACTTGTATTGAATCTCCATTACTAGTCAAAATTAGATGCTATTATTTGAATAGGTTCTATCTCTTACATAAGAAATTTATATGTTTATCATCACCAATATTCATGGATCCATTTCCATTATTTATGTTTCCATTATATATTTTGATAACCAATAATACTATTTAAATTAATCTTCTACTAACATAAACAAATAATTTTAGTATATCAGCAAAGATAATCATTTTATTAACATTGGATTTATCCATTACCTTTAAATATTTTAACTTCACTAAAAAATCTAATCCCACTAATTACATTAACACAATATGGTATTCATATATCTTTTAATGATACAAGATATCCATTATTTTAAGAAACAAAATTGTTTTATTATAGTTTTAATATTAAAAAATAAGCCAGTATATACATATGGAATATGGTAATATATTTTTTTGTGAGTTATTTTGAAAAAATAATTTTTATTTAAAATATTCCATCAAGGATTATTAGTATCGCATGGCTAATATAATAAAAAAATATAGATTATCACAATTATTTTAGATAATACAATTTATTCCTTGTAAAATTTTTATAAATGTTCAAATATTGGATCTTCAATAATAATTTATATGAAAACATTCATTTAATCTGTTGGTAACAATAAAAAAATATTAATTATTATATATGAACAAAACATTATTAAAATAGAACAATGATTATTTTTATCAAATAAATCTATCTGTAATACATTATATCCAGTACATTAAGGTGGAAACCCCATTCATAATTAGTAGTATTCATTAATTTATATTCAATCCCAATAATTTGACCTTATGTGTATTTACACCAAATTTGAGTCATGCTATTTTTATTGAATACCATTTTAAATTGATTATTTAAACTATGGAACATTAATAAATTCTCTCTCTAAGTAATTTATGAAATTTCTTACATAAAATAGATTGATCTTTCTCAAATTGGCATGTCTTAAATGATGGAATCATTTAACTCCCATCATTTTTTTTCAAATAACTATGTAGAGTATATGTGTCCTCTATTATTTTCAATATAACCAATACATTTACTCTTTTCATCTAGTAGCATTATCATGGTAGATGATCCTGAACCTCCCATTTATTTCTCATCAATCTTTATCCAAAAAAGGATAATGAAAAAAATATATTTTAATTTGTAATGAAAATTCCATGACATTAAGGAAATTATAATGGAATTAATCCCATGGTAAAATAATGTCAAAGACATTTTCCATGTTTAAACACGTATTAATAAAACCATACTATAAAGATAACATGAGTAGAGACTATTATACCCTCTAACATTTTCACCAAAATAGATACTTGAACACCTCATACCTCTCATTCAATTTTTCCAAATAAATACATTTTATGATCTCTATAATTTATTATTTATCTTTGTTTTCATGTTTAATTTTAGAATTGGATTCTTTAGTCATAAAAAAATTATAAAAATTATTATAGTTCATTAGATACATATCATATTCATATAATTTCATTTTTTATAGGTTTCACCACTAGATTATTAAATAATTATTTTCTAGGTCACATATATATTTTTTCTCTATAAGATTAATTCTTAGGCATCAGTTACAGTGTTGGAAACAATATCACTTTAGTTTTTCATTCTGTAAGATATATCTAAAGGTTTTTCTCGAATATAATGTTAATAAAAATATATCTAAAACACTGAATTTTATTATATGACTAATATATAATAAATTCATTTAATAAGGAATAGTATTTAATAATATCCGACTAAAATGGTGTCCCATTTGAAATTACTTCAAAAACTATTAGTGGGAGACGAATTAGATTTCATAATTTCTTATCCGCATTTAAGATAATTGTAATATATTCTAATGTATAGTAGATGATAATTTCAAACATATGAAGTATTAATATTTTGACGTTATGTTGAAAACTCTTTCCCCTATTGTATCATATGGCATCACAAAACTTTAGTCAACTGTTATCATAATCGATAAGGATTATTAAGTATGTGTATCCCAAATAATATACCCTTAAAAAGTCACTTATTGGTCATGGTTACATCATTAATTTATTACATTTTATAAGTTATAATATTGCACTCTAATGGTTAGGGTCAAAAATAATTAGTAGTCAATGAATGAAAATATTTTTCATTGAAAGGAATATGATACATATTAATTTAATGGAGATATTATATCACTTTCCTATATCTTATATTTTCATTCAATATATGTATTATTCTTATTGTTTTACTTATATGTTTATTCCTTCAAACAAATCAGTATGTTCCAATAATAGTGATGTTTATATTTCACAATAGTCATGGATTTTTTTACAATCACAACATAATAAAATATATCTATACACTTTCAAATTCATCATATGCATATGGAATATAAATATCATTCATGGAAAGGGTTATAATAATATAAAACCGACAATCCTCTCATTTGTATATATATAGGGATAGATAATAAAATCGTACATTTAATGATAGATTATAGTGAACCTATCCAGAGAGTAGTATAGCCTTCAATCAATCTTCCTAAAGAAAAATTAGTCAAGTGGGACATCAATTACAAAATAATTATAATTGAAAATAATTATAATGAAAATGAAAGTTTAAATTTATGTATAATAATATTATAATCTAATTAAATTTTATAGTTAAACCAAATCAGTAATAACACCTAGAATGTAACACCTTTTATGTATGTAAGATAATTTATAAAGGAAGATCAACAATATTAACCATATCAAACATATATTAAAAATATGAACAATTATATTCAAGAATAATTTTAGGAGTGTATTAAATAATGGATAGTTCATATATTTAAATATGTGAAAAATAATTTTTCAAAAAATAATAATTAATGTAGTTACAAATATTGAATAAATTTTTTATTAATTAGAGATATTTGATAATTAAATAAATGTAAATATTATTTATTTATACTGAATATGGTGGACTTCATATTATCCTCATATATGGAATTTCTCTCCATATCACAAATTAATTTATATAATACTATTTATTAGATACTCCCTCACAAAAAAATAGTTATATGGGACACCATACATGACCCATAATCCAAAAGACCCAATTTCCTCGAATAATGCACGACCCAAATTCCTAAATTTCTAATGCTCTATTAAAGGTGACAACAAGACTCTATACTTGTATCCTTTATTCGCTCCTTCAATTCATTTTCGGTTAGAGTGACATCATAAATTTGTGTGTGTTGTCTGCCACCATCATCCTATGTAGTAGAAATAACTTGTCCAGTGCTCAGCCACTCCTAGATATCCCTTCAACATCCAACCATTTTTGTGTGTTGTCTGCCACCATCATCCAGTGCTCAGCCACTCCTAGATATCCCTTCAACATCCAACCATTTTCCATTACTATTTTAATCTATTTGGAGACATTTTTAGGTATATAAATATGTATTATTATTAATGATAGAAAATATCAAAGTCATTTGAGGTTGGATATATAAAAAAATCAGTGTTTCCCCCACCCCACCCCATTCTCTATAGATATTATTTATATAGGTACACACACATCAAATGAATAATTTTATATAATACTTGTAAAGAACCATTATTTTAAATGACCATTCTGAGAATATTTTGTACAATACCTATATATGTGATTTAATTTAGTTTATGATTACTTCTCTATATTTGTAAATATATTATCATACTCAATATAACACTCACTTTTCTCATGGTTTACATTGAAAGTCCTTTTTCCAACTATGTCATTAATAATTGTAAATTATAGTTTACCTTTTTAATGATATGTTTCCACCCATATATATTTCTAAAAAATAATTTTAGACCTAGAAACCTGATTGTATAAACTAGATATGCCATCACTAATTATGAAATAAAAAAATAAATAATATCATCATTCTTATGTTCTTACCATGAGAATATTAATTTAGTACATAAATAGATTATTGCAAATTACAGACCATAAATATACCATTTGTATCCTTAGAAATTTTTGAATATGTCGTCTAAACATCCTTAAAAATTCATATTTAGTAATTATATTTTTACAATTTTATTTTTGATATTAATATTTTTATATGTTATTATAGAGAATAGAATTTGAATGAATTTTATCAAAAAGCATATGAAAATAGTTTTTTCAACTATTATGTAATAAAATATTTTATTACATTTTTAATCAGGATAAACATCATAGGTAGATACAATATTATAAATTTAATTTTTAATTATGAATAACCAATTTAAATATATAGTACATGGTAATTCACGGGTGTAAATGAAGATCAAAACATAGCTTTATCTATGGAATCTAATTTATAGTTCTTATCCATAATCCATTAATCAGAGTTAAAATTCAATATATCCTCTTGCTAATAAGTAGGGTCACTCTCTATGGATATAAAATCATCATTATTTTTAATGTTAATTATTATACACTAATTTATTGATGAATAATACCTTATATTATTTTTTCTTATGTGATATGATTCAAATTATCTTCTACAAAATTGTATAGAACCAAAACATTCATCGTCTAAGGAACATGTATTTCTGTTAGCCATCTAAATCACTTAGTTATAGATTAATATTCTTATTATTTAAAATTTAATAACTTTATTCTTAAGATCCACTATATAGATCCATAAAAACATTTTTCACTAAAATATTAATATATTTGTAAATCATATATTCCTTTGGGTATCAATAAAAAACATTTCATATTTATGGTCAATTTTAAATGGATTATAACGGTGTATTTAAAAATCACAATAGTATTTTACCATTAAATACATTTGGGGATTATTATTATTGATATTTCAAATAGTGGATTAATAATATCCTATTATATAATATGGTATTGTGTTATTTAAATCATCATAATGTGCTTCCCAATAAATAATATGAAAACACTATTTGAATCATGATCAGTCAAACAATATACAAAAATATTTTATTATTATATTGGGAAAAGCTATTCCAATATGGTGTTTTATGACGAGTTTGTACTAATATAATTATAAGTCCCCCATGATTATTTAACTATTGTTGTAAAAATTATATAATTTAACTTGATTAAAGTATGTAAACATTTTTACCTTATAATTTTTTTGTAATTTTTTGAATTTATGAATATTTAAATGGTTTAGAACTTATGGGATTTGTGAATTAAACTATTATATCTATAGATGTAATGAATAAGGATTAAAAAAATATCAATAACAACTATTCACTTGTGTACTCATATGAATATATAAATAAATTTATATTATGATCAATAATTATTTATCTAACTATTATTTTACTCCAAATTAGTTATTTGCGTTATTTCAAAAAAAAATCACATGTTTCACATGATTCATATTAAAATTATTCTATAATTTTATCTTTTTGGATTTATTTTTTCTCATGTGTGACAATTCCAAAGGTAAGGGGTATCTAAATCCTTAAATTTTCAATCATAATTTTATATGTTGTCTTTTTTACTAACAATGTATATAATATAAAAATATTATATATAAAAAAATATTATTATTCACTCATGTTAGTTGAATAATGACACTTCAGAAACATCAATTGAAAAAACATAATATATAAACTAGAAACAAAACTCAAACTAATAATAATGATTAGAAAATATTAACTATTATTAAATACATAATGCAATCCTCTAGGAATAAGTAAATAATATATATCCAATGAATATGAAACATTCCCCATTCTATTTCTTTAAGATAGTGTAATAAATCAATTATATATTAAAATTATATAATATCAATGTCTAACACTAGAAAATGTGTTATTTGCACATCCAATATTAAATCCATTTTTTAAAAATACGATGTCTATTATAAAATAATTATCAATAAACATTATTCCTTAAATTCTTATTAATCTATTAAATTAAAAATATCATATGTTATTTCATTTAACATTTAAATCAAAGAAACAAAGGAAGATTGCACAAGAATTTAAATTTCATTAGAACCCTCCCAATACATAGTATAATAATCATCTTGATTCTTCTCATAAAGAAACCATTACTATACGATGGTAGAATCATCCTTCTTTAATGTTATATGTTTTTCCAGAGAGAAAATAATATCATCAAAACTATAAAAGTACTTATGTCAGGATACCATAACAAATGTTATTAATGTTAATATTTCCCATAATAAGTAATAATCACACTGTTAAGTCTGTGTTTTAATTTATTTCTTTCTGTATGATATTAATTCACACTTATTGAAAATAATATTTTTATTAATATTTATTATCTATTTATTTGATATAAAATGGACCACATAGAATGAGTGAATCAGTGTGATTAAATATTTTCTGCATTCTTCAATAATCACATTATCATAGATATTTTTACCTTTTCTGAGAGACTGATCAACTGATATTGAATTTCATGATCAAAATTTACCAATAATAATATTAATTAACATGTGAATGAAAGGTAAAAATGGTTTCCACACCACTATTGAAATATTTATATATTTTATATGAAAAAATATGACATTTTACACATATTACTAACTCATTATTGGTGATTACATGTTTTTTGGATTGAATCTATATTTAATAATTAGGTCACTCCCACTTCATATTTAAAACTCATACTTTTATCCATAAAATAAATGGTTTTGGTTGAATGGTATGATAATTTAATTAAAAAACAATAACACAAAAACAAAAATTATGTCTGAATTATACTCCAAATATTTAATATCATTATTTATATTAATAATATATTTATTTATTTATTTATTTTTCAATTAATTTTAAGTATATTATTAAAATAAAAACCATTATTATTATATTAAACCATTTTCTAACAAAATTCATATACTATCATTGAAACCAAAACACCTACCATCAATTCAAATTAACATGATCCTTAATTATTAATATAAAATGAATATTTATAAATTAATATTTAGATCCATTTATTTATGTTTAATATATTCATTCAATTTCTATTTAGATTATTTCAAAAAAAATTATGATTTGAAATAGATTATGGATTGATAATAAATAAACCATGTTGTTATTTTCCACAAGAATATGGTTTTCATGGAAAATATTGGCATATTGAATCTTATTATCTCTTCCAAATATCATTGAGGATAAATAAAATATTTCCATATATTTGGTTCAATTAAAATGATGTGGTTTATAATAATTATGGGGTTTGTCAAAATCATTTTGGAATCATATTATTCATTTTTTCTAAAAATAATATCCCCAAACAAAGTTTTCCTATAATTGAATTATATATTAAATGAGTATTCAAAGAATTCATCCATTGAAATTTTTTCTACATTCTGTAACTCAAAAAAATAAAATAGTTTTACCAAATATATATCTTTAAAAAATTATGTCACATAAAAAATTTCATTATAATAATAATTTTAAAAAAATCATGTTGGTGCAAAAAAATTCTACAAATTATTCAAACAAATATATAAATTTAAAAATACATATAATGTGGTTTTACATCAAATGATATTATAGATATATGTCAATAAAATATTTTGCTTCATAAATTTGGTAGATATAAAAAATTAGGAAATTTTGATTACAATATTGAAATCACTATAAATATATATTTTCAATATAAAATATCATAAAACAATTATTTTTTATTCCAATTTTATATGGAATATTTATTAGCCTTCATTAACATGTTTTTTCCACACATGTAAAACCATGAGGTATTTACTTTTACAATTTTTTTTCATTTCATAAATATAAACTCCTTAGAACAGTCCTTAAAAACATCAATCTATTTTGAATGTTTTTCAACTAAACACCTAACTCCGTAAATCAATTTCCTTAATACATTCTCAATTGACAAAAACACATTAATATAAAATAATAGTGGTTTAGAAATTATATATTTAGGCCATTATTTTCATATCTCCATTGGAATGAACCAATTTTTCATTTATATAAATCACATTGGATCTACATTTAACCATTAGAATATTTAACTAATATCATTATGTGAATCATGATACTTTATGAAAACATTCAAATAAATTAAATCATATTGCTCATATTTATAGTTTTATGGGAAAATATTTTTAAATTTACCTTATGAATATTCCTAAATTCAACCATCATGTAAACTGACAATTACTAAAACCTATTGTTGCAAAAAATACATAATTAGATTCAACTTATCTCATAATTCTCATAAAGTATATTTTTTTGGAACTTAAATATATCAAACAATTTAATTTATTGGTGTACTAGGATATAGTATATTGGGGTTATTTTTATAATAAAACCATATAACATCTACAAAAATCAATGGAAAATTTCATTCGTAACATGACTTCAATCCATGATTAAATGATTTAGTTCAGTAAAATTTTGAATTATAAAATTATTCCACAGAATTAGAATGTTTCAAACGTGTTAATATTTAATAATTATATAAATAAATTTTTTTTACAAATATAAATAACTAAGTATTTTATTATTGTACCCAATTCCAAACCCAAATGGATCACATGTTGTATATTACGCATTTGATGTAAAGTGATAATATCATAAGATATAAATATTTAACCCATTAAAAATTCATTGTTCAGTACTAACTATCCCTTAAATTGTTTGATATATCATACAATTACATTACAATCAGAAGTATATCCTAAAACTCTCATATACATATATCAAAAAAATATCAATTAATATTTTTTTCTAGTTATTTTATGTTCACAAATTGATGAATATATGAAAGAAAAATATTTGGAGACTATAAAAAAGAAAATAAACAATAATTGTTTTTGATTATAATTAAATAAAGAGTAATTCCATGCATGAAAATACATTAAATGTATGTCAGGTTATTGAAAACAAGCATTTACTTATTTTAGATAAATTTTATTAATATTAAAATTATTAATTTTTACAATGTTGGTATCCCTGTATCAAAAATTATTTAAATATTAACTAATATTAAACATAAAAACCTCATATATATTACAATTAGATATAAATATTTATTACGAAAATAAATTTATATAATAATTTAAGAAACTAAATATATTATATAAATTTTCATATACATTGAAAAATAAAAAGTTTTCATATTTAAAAAATAATTAGAAAATAACATATATAAAAATATTAAAACTATATAAATCAAGGTATATATGGAAAATTCAAATATTGTATATTAAGTCTTATTAACACTTCCTGAACCAAAATTTGATAAAAAAATAATCAAAAAATTAAATATTTTTTAAAATACCAAAAACAATCCACATTATAACTTGATCTTATCCCTACGAATTATATTCAAAATATCTAAAAATTAATTGGTGAATAGTTTATGATGAATAATAAAAAAATTATATTTATTTATAAAATATTTTATAACAATTCAATTTAAGTTATTTATAGAAATTTAATATTAAAATACTTAATTTTCAACTATTAATAAATATTAATGTATGAACTGACCCATTAAGCCTACAGCTAGGTGAGTGATAATTTTTGTGTTCCTCCCTAAGCATACATCCAATAGTCTAGGGGATATATAATAGAATCAAGATGTAAATAAATACATGGTAGGAATTATTATATAACAACTTATAACATTGATGCATTACAAAAAATCATTAAAATCCAATATAAAAAATATATAGATATATAAAAACTAATTTATATACAGTTTGTGCGTAGTGAACCTATTCCAAGAATGAAAATATATAGAAGAAATTGAGAATGTGAAATTAATATATAGAAGAAAATAAAAAATGGGTACAACCAATTCCATTTATAGGATGTAACATCCTCTCAATAGGTACTCCTATAACTAAATATAACTATAATTGAATACACTAATAATCAAAACTTCTTGTTGTTTAACACATTATCCAAATCCAGATCTTCCAATGTAATATTTTAAATATGTTTCATATGTACAAACTCTTTATGTGGTTCATGAATCACATACATGGGTTATTAAAAAAATGAAAAGTAGTGTAGTTACCACGACATTGTGAGATCTCTAAGAGAGGGAGTTGGTGAATCAATGATTCCCTATTTTGAATAATTAGTATATGAACACATCATTGGAGTTTTTTGTGTTTTTATCCATTCAATGATATCTCTCAACATAGAATCATATTGTGTTTGTATAAATGGAGAGATAATTACATGATATTTACATGGATTAGTAAAAATACATATATGTTATCATATGTTTTATTCCCCAAAACCTGGATACAATTCTAAAATCTCTACGATTATAATATCATAAGCGTCGATAGTTTTTATAACCCAGTAATCATTCCCCTTGTTAACCCATAGTCCAACTCCAACCACTTAACACATAAACCATACATGGTTATACCATCCAATAGACCTTCATGTTTCCTCTTCCAGAAAATCTATTTAATCCTCGAATCCATAATCCTTTTTATAAACTATCCATAACACTCTAATATAATCTCTACCTTATTCATGATGACATAGTGTATAAGGATAATCAAAATAAGATATTATTACACAACATGTATGATATATCATATTTTCATCTGAAAAAAAAATTAATATATCCAAAACATCTATAAAAAATGATTGTCTCAAAACATCTTCCTGATCTTGAAATCCATTTATTAATAAAATATCACAAATAACATGTCCATATGGTAATAAAAAATCTATTATTTTTTGTCAGATTCTCTTATATTTTGTGTGGTCTATCTGATGTACCTCCTTCTTATGATCCTATAAATAATAGACTATATCTTATTCATATTAGCTTAATGCACCATATTTTTTTGGTACTACATCCTTCTAGTACTTATTTTTTTGGTGTATCTCTTTCTAGATCATTGATATTAGATTATATTTTTCTATAATGAAGATATATCATTCTTAGAAACTCACATTTTTCTCTCACAAAATATTAAACAATTTCACTTCATAGAAATAAAATAATTTATATCTATTAATTTGATCTCATCATTTAATATGAAAAAATCCCCAAAAATTATTGAATTATAAGGGGAACCAATGTTAAGCATCCCACTCAACTCATATATCCTTTGACCACAAATAAAAACACTTGAAAAATTATGGTAATAATAATTCATCAATGTTTAATTCAAAATCAGAATCAATGTTCTTATAAAACCACATTAAATCATGTAAATATTAGTAAATATTTAAATAAACCATCAGCATCATTAAAATTTAATTTGTTTCCATGCTTTTTAAATTTCACGAAACCTCTATCCAATATAAACACATAAATGATTCTATATAAAATATAACTTTGTAAGACCTAATTAGCATACTATAATAATTTTTGTGAACAATTAGATTTCACGATATGATGGCCCTAAAAATATATTCAAATTATGATACTCCATTATCATATTCCACTATTTTATGAAACCACTATCAGGTGGGATCATGATTTATTCCAAATGAAATAATTTTTTAACATTCTGATGGATGAAAAAGTAGTTATTCTAATTTTCCACCATTTTATTATCATATCATATATATATATATATATATCCATTAGACAATCTTTATATATTATTTTTGTTGACATTAGAATTAACAATTATGCTATATTTGTTTGATCAGCTGGATTTTCTCTACTTATTCTTATAGTATCCTCATATCATTTAATAGATGTAATGTTATAATTATAAGGTTACAATTACTATGTATGATCATTATATTTATGATAAAAAATATAGAGATAAAACATCAGACATCGGTCACCAAATATCTTCATATCATTAAACATTATATTATTTTCATGGACATTTAAAGACATCAACCTTTTTTTTTCAAACGACCACATTTCACTAAATATTTTCTATTGCATCACAATTCATCATTAAATGATCATTACATATTTATACATTATAGTAATAAACATTATAGCTAAAATAATATTAGATAATAACATGATCATTCATTAAAAAATGCATCATGACCATTATAGTTTTACACCATATGGGAGTCAATGTGATGCCCCAATATAGTTGGCCACATGACTTTATGAATGCCTCCCTAGATGTTAGAGGCTGAAGACTTGAATCTAGGTCCATGTATGTGATCATGGGGAGACTATTCCATCATAGATTAATGTAATAAAATGTTTTAAATAAAAATGGTAAGGAAAGAAGACCAAAATAGATTAGTAGAAGTATAATGAGAATAAACTGATCCATGATAATTAACTGGAAGTAGATGAATAGTAAATAGAAAAAAATTATTATGATGTTGAGGTCATGTAACTATAAAAAAATGACTACACATGATACATGGTAAATATGGATATATCACATTCTAAAAAAATCAAAAAAACCAAAAAGATACATATAATATATTAAATATTGTTTTTTAAGTGCTATACTCCCTTAGTCCATCATATTATAGGAAACCAAGAATCTGATTGTGGGCACTTCCCATTATCGACACCTATAATCATCATGTCTCATCAGTTATCAATGGAATCCCTAACAGGGTCTAATATATAGTCATTAGGCCACCACCAATGGGTTCTGTAACCATAATGTCTTTGTATATAAAATATGAAGTGTTCTAATAATAATAAATTCATAGAAATATATAAATATATAAAAACATCGGAATGTGTTCACTATGGGATACCCAACCAACTATACAAACACAGGCCTAATATGGCTATCTGTGAACCAAGGTATTCTATGGGTGTATGATATATGTTTTAGTGGTCGATCATATATATGGTATCAAGATAAATACCATCACACCCCGACCTAAGCATTTAATTTATTTAATTATTTTTTTCTACCTTTTAATATATATATTTTTTTCCGAGGTTCGGGGTGAGTCCTGGACACAGTTTTTGAGTTTTTGATAAAAATTGTGCACTTTGGGTTCAACATCATTGGACGCATGGGCGGAGCGCAACACCACGCGGCTACACCCATGAAACAACATGGCGTTTTAATTAATTTTATTATTACTATTAAAATGATATTAATTAATTTTTTATTTTATTATTTAGGTTATAATTATTTTTATTAATATTATGATTATGATTATTGTTATAGTTATTATTATTATTGTTATTATTATTATTATTTAATTTTTACTTTTATTTTATTTTATCTGTTATATTTCTCCTCTTTTTCTTCTTTTTTTTCTTTCTTTTTTTTCTTTCTTTTTTTTTTCCATGCCGATGTGCCCTACTGTTGTCCCTTCTCCCAGCCAGATCCACTGTCACGAACTGAATCTGGTCGCCGCCAAAACCAGCACCAAAACTAGCCCGTGACATGACCCGAAGGGCATTCCCTATCCCCATGGTCTGGCACAAGTGTCAGGGTATCAAACAAATCTGGTTTGGGAACGATTTACCCAAGTATGAAATCATAAATCATAAAAAAACATTAAATTATTAAAATCTGAAATTTTCATGCTAAACAATTCTTAACAAACCCAGATCTGAATACATGTGTTTGAATACACTAAAAGTGGTCTAAAAATAAATAATGAAAACATAAAGACATCCCCATGGACTCCACACGACAAGGGGGTCACCACCCGCAAGCCTTCTCCGCAACTCCGCCCCAACGATGGGAAATAATACGCTGAACCACCATCACCTTACCCTTCCCTTTACCTGAGTCAAGCAAAAGCAGGTCTACTTACACCCAAGGTGTGTAAGTAGGGTGTGAGACTAAGCCCAATAGGATACCACCAGTTGATTCCAAAGAGCACGCAATACAATGTGAACAAAACAAGCAATTTTAATACACAACGTGAATCACTGTTAAAATTCAAAGAAATGCAACTTTCAAATGAAAACAGCTTTCGATACAAGAAGTTGAGAATGTTATCACATTAAATAGACATGTGATATACTGTAAAGTACTTCCAAAACAACCCACAACAATGTTAAATACCCCAAATCCAATGAGCATCAAAATCGGGAACACCCCTAAGCACTAGGTTGTCTCGGGCCCTATGTACCTCGTACCTCAGTGTAAAGTAACCATAGAAAAATACATTCTCATGCATGAGCCACTAGTAAGGAACATACCCATAACCTAGTTGTCCCCAATCATCATCCACATAGTTTAGTTAGAGTTGTCGTTATCCAAATGCTATGTGGAACTGGGACAAAACCCATCTGATCCAATAGTCATACTAGTACAAATCCTCCCCACCTAGGTACCCGGGCTTCCCCTTTCATGCTCAAACAATTTCATAAAACAATACACATCCTTTTGCATATAAAATTTCACTACTGGTCAGAAACAAATAGTATAGTAGCTACACACATTTTATACCATTTAAAACACACAATAAAATAATGTTATTTTCAATAAAACAACCTCTCAAAACATCACATTATTTTGCACCCAAATCTCTATAAGGTATCCACTTTTCACACTATGTGAACACTTGTAAGTCATTAAAACAATATTTCAGTTAAATACCCTTTAATGAAACCAAAAATTTAGTTATGGGGCCACCCAATGTGAATACAGTTCAGTCATAATACAGTTCAATAAAATCAACTATGTAAGTATAGGTCAGCCAAAAATGTACCAATGAAAGATTTGAATGAAAAACCCCCAATTTCACCAAAACTTGGAACTTAAAATCCCTTTTCATTATAAATGCAACTAAAACCAATTTTGACAGAGACATTCAAGGAAAATAAACATTAAGGTACCATGAAAACAGCATGCTAATTCACAAAAATTTCACACAAAATGGAATCACCTACCAAAACCAAGGATACCCTTGAACCCTTTGTGCGAAAACTCATACGCACCACCGCCGCACCTCAAGGAAATTAAACCAGACCTAAAACCAAATAAATGGCTAATAAAGCCCAATGTTAAACCCTAGGTTCGAAAACCTAGTTTATGGAAATTATGAAACTCAATGATAACCAAAGAAACCCCAAGAACAATGAATTAAACCCAATGTAGTTTGGAAGAGGAATGAAAAGAGCTCATTTACTTGGAGTATCTTGAAGTAATCACTCCAAAACACTAGTATATGAAATTTAATAGATCCAAAATTTTGGGTCCGAACAAAAAAGATATAATAGGTCAATTAGGAACTATAATGGAGGAAAAATCTTGAGAATTGATATAGTTATTAAAGAATGACTTTACCTCTTCAAATCTGGCCGATTTGAGGAATCCTATGAAGTTTGGCACCAAATCACGACTATCCAGTGCTCCAAAGATGGGGGAGATAGAATGGTATCGCGACTGGGTTTAGTGGTCTTGGTATCCAACTGGAATCACCGAAAAATACCAAAACATGAATAATATATGACATAATCAAATTTTATTTCTAAAACAGAAATTGGGCTTTCGGGCAGGCCCAATCTCTTAGATAAAAAACCCAAATACACCCTGGTTATGGATTTATAAATGCTCCAAATTACCTTGGTGGTGTTCATAGGTTATGGTAGGTCATGTAGGAATTTTAATGGATGTAAAATGTTGAAAATTGAAAATGTTATAGAAGATACTAAATTTATTTTTTAATCTGAAATTGGCTCACGGTTTGGCCCAATTCATGAATACTCATCTATTCCTCCCTAAAACCTAGGTAAACCCCACAAAAAAGAAAGGATGCAAATTAAATGAAAAAAATTCCTTCAAAATATGTCATGGATTTGACAATTCTGCCCTCCATAATGCATTCCGCCCCCGGAATGCCACAACATCACCAGATGAAAAAGAAAAGCCCAAACGATAGACCAAGAGAGACTTCCTTGCCACGTTTTCACCCACTTCAAAAAGGAAGAACATCTCCAGTTGATCAAACGAAGAAAGATAATACTCTCAAAAATCAAAAAGTACCCCACTTACATAAAATTAGGAAAAACATTAAAAACACATCCCCATACAAAACACCTCAAGCACTACAAGATGACGCTCAAGCAATCCACTTGAAACAAACAATGAACTCGAATAACGCTACCACAACATTACGTAAAAAAAACCATTGGGTGTTCTCCAACCCCAAAATTACCCATGTAACAAATTTTTGGATAGATAGACTTGAATGATACTACATCCTACCTAGAATACACCAAGGAGAAAACTGAGTCACTAGTACGTGGTGACCCAATCTGGACATCCCACCACCAGGGATAACTTAATTTTCTTAGATAGAATAAGGATAACAATTGGGGAAGGAACGAACGGTCTCCCCATAATAAGGGTTAAACTAAAATTATTCCTTTTCCAAGAGAAAATACATGATACCCATGATGGGTCTCCCCTCCATAATAATGAACACAACTTTCCTTAAGACAAAATATTGACACTAATAGGGGTCCTCGAATGGAATTCCCAGCATTAGGGGTAGATTAATATCAGAATTCATCAAATGAAACTTAAATGAGCCCCATTGTGGGTATACCCCAAACAAAACCCAACCATCTTAACTAAATAGTATTGTATAAAAACAAAAAAACAACAGAATTTTAAGGAGCTGGTATGGCCGCACGGTTGGTTCACACAGTTTGGGAAACCGCGAGTTAATTGTGCGGATCATTCTGTCCAAAGAGGAAACTTCACACAGTTTCCTTTTCAAAGGATCATGGACGTACAGAGACCATGCAGTATCTACTGTCTCTTATCACATGGTCCCCTAGGTTGCCACACGTGTACTGCTAACTGCACACAAACTATGCACTACAACATGCTTAACCCAAATTTTAACCTTTTCTCTAAAAACACAAGGGAACCCAAAGGGGAACAAATCAACTCAGGATATGACATGGGAACAATGTACTCACACCTCTTTCCACCAAATGTGAGAAATTGGAATAAGAAGACGACACCAGAGGTTTAAACTATTCCTATCTTTCATATTGAGGATATGACCTTGACCAAAAGTTTGAACGACTCTAGGATTTCCCCTAACTACTTTCCAGCTTCTCCCTGGGGCCTATGGATGGAGCTCAATGGATTAAAGCATCTTCGGCCCCGCAGTTAGGATCTGGAAACCCATAAACTGAATATCTTCTTCCAGTTCCAAAAACAATTATTATGTAATCTCATATGGTTTCACTAAGACATGACACACTTCAAACCTGCTTTTCCACAACCCATCATTTTACCAAAACAATAACTTAGAGGATGCACACACATCGTCCCTTCTTTTCCGATGCTAAACAGCAAAATAAAAGGTCATATTGAAACACATTATTCTAGAACATAGGATTTAGAATTTCCTATAGGGAGACACACATCAAACAAAATAGTGACTCTCATAAGATTGCACAATCATCACCCTTATAGTCAAGTGAACACATGACATCGCAACGCATCAAAAAACATGACCGTTGTGGATAAAAGAAAACACATGGAGAGGGACCTTGTACTGAGTCCCAAACAGCACATGATTCTAGAAAGTGTCCATAATAGCCACTCTTGGCCAGATCTTGCACACTGGTGGCCTAACATAAACTCTTGCTTCAATGAGACTGACGAAAGACCCAGAGGACCTTTAAGACATCATTCTACACTGACAACCTTGAACTTCAGTGACCTTAGGAAACTTAGGAAACATAAGAAACTAAGGTCTATTTCAACCTCCCACAAACACTCTCCCACTAATGGGGGATCCACTTAATTGAAAAAGAAGAGGGGTAAACACAATCTCCAAACCTCAAGAATAGAGTCCTAATGTTTATCAACTGGAGGATCATCTGACGGTGAATCACCATAGGCCAAACATCAATCATACATTAACACTTTATGGGGAAGTACCCCAGCCTACAAGAAATCCCAAGGACCCAACTGATCTGGTCATTTGGTCACAGAATACTAGAAACCTAATCCGAACACATGCGGGGAGCCACCACATTGGCCTCCATAACTTTTCCTCAAAAGAGATCACTGACCAACACATCATTCCTACTTATCAATGAAACACCAAACCATAACAGCGTTCAAACAAGAGGGGTTATTGAACTCGAAACATCATACAATAATAATCTCCAAAACACATAATCCATACCTCCCAACCATGCATTATCAAAACACAACACTTTCCTTAAAAAATATTATTTAAAAAAACAGTGTTGCTGGGTTGCGCATTTACCAATAGTATCTCATGAGCCTCACACATGCATGTTTACATTCCCCATTGGGAACCCACCTCATATCCATCCATATTCCTAAATAAACCTATGCATGTGGTCACCATTGAGAGCACCAATTAATAATAATCAAACCATTAATCTTTTTAAAATCAATACTTTTAACCACACTTTCAATTCCTCAATAACAATAACCATAATATCAAAACCCAATTTTTCATCTCATTAAAAAATTTAGAAAAGAATCCATAATTCAATAAAAGCACATATGTATGCCTTTCACAATCGTTTCAAAACATTTCAACCCATTTCAAAACACTTCTAATTTCATGAAAAACACCATTTCATAAATCTCCATTTAATTAAGAACTCAACTATTCTCATTTCAGGACAAGGTTCTAAAAGTTCATAATTTTTTTTGTTCAGTAGACACCAAACCCAAAATCCATCTCCAACCCCCACACAAAAATTCTAGAACACTTAATTCAATCCCAAAACAATTTTCCACGGTTAAAAAAATTCCACTAGAAACATATTTTCAACACTCCAATTAACATAGTTCATACTTTCAAAAGAGGTGTAAACACATAATTTACCCTTTTGAAATAATTCTGAAATTACATTTATAGACAATTATAAAAAAATAATACCATTTTCACTTTACTAGAAAATAACTTCACAAAAATTCACAATCCTTAAAGTGAAGTCATTTTTTTACTAAAAAAATTCCATGTTTCCAGGATTCTAAAACAAAAAAAGACAAGACAATGTAAGAGGAAACTAGTTTCGGTGGGTGACTTGGACATATGGTTGGCATCCATATTCCATTCACTTCGCCATTACAGTGAGTATTCTAGGGAAATATCCACGGCTCCACATGGCTTTCCAGGCCCTGTGAGCTCGTTGAGATTATTTGCCCAACTCTCTTTTCATCTCCCATAGTCATCATTAATCCAAGAAAACCAAATGACTCAGATAAATCCATACTTCCCATGGTGACTTGAATCCCATCATGAGGTGTGCTGGCCAGGCACACTACCCATGACTGATATTTTAAGTCCCAAAAATCCTAGCTCCAGACTATGCTGAATCTTCCCCAAATAAGATGACCCAAGTAGTGAACCTCCTCTCATACCATTTTGTCACGAACCGAATCTGGTCACCACCAAAACCAGTACCAAACCCTACCTGTGACATGACCCGAAGGGCGTTCCCTATCCCCACAGGCTGGCACAAGTGCCTGGGTTTCAAACAAATCTGGTTTGGGATCGATTTACCCAAGTATGAAATCATAAATCATAAAAAAACAATCAATTATTAGAATCTGAAATTTTCATGCTAAACAATTCTTAACAAAAACAGATCTGAATTCATGTTTTTGAAGACACTAAAAGTGGTCTAAAAATAAATAATGACAACATATAGACATCCACATGGACTCCACACGACAAGGGGGTCATCACCCGCAAGCCTTATCCGCAACTCCGCCCCAACGATGGGAAATAACACCCTAAACCGCCATCACCTTACCCTTCCATAAAGCATTCCACCCCTGGAATGCCACAACAACACCAGATTCTAAAGAAAAGCCCAAACGATAAACCAAGATGGAGTTCCTTGCCGCATTTTCACCCGCTTCAAAAAGGACGAACATCTCCAGTTTATCAAACGAAGGAAGATAATACACTCACCAACCAAAAAGTACCCCACTTACATAAAATTATGAAAAACATTAAAAACACATCCCAAAACAAAACACCTCAAACACTACAAGATGACGCTCAAGCAATCCACTTGAAACGAACAATGAACTCGAATAACACTACCACAACATTACGTAAACAAAACCATTTGGTGTTCTCCAAACCCAAAATTACCCATGTAACAAATTTGTGGATAGATAGACTTGAATGATACTACATCCTACCTAGAATACACCAAGGAGAAAACTATTTCACTAGTACGGGGTGACCCAATCTGGACATCCCACCACGAGGGACAACTCAATTTTCTTAGATAGAATATGGATAACATTTGGGGAAGGAATGAACGGTCTCCACATCATAAGGGTTAAACTAAAATTATTCCTTTTCCAGGAGAACATACATGACACCCATGATGGGTCTCCCCACCATAATAATGAAAACAACATTCCTTAAGACAAAATCAAGACACTAATAGGGGGCCTCGAATGGAATTCCCATCACTAGGGGTAGATTAATATTAGAATTCTTCCAATGAAACATAAATGAGTCCCATTGTGGGTATACCCCAAACAAAACCCAACCATCTTAACTAAATAGTATGGGATAAAAACAAAAAACAACAGAATTTTAAGGAGCTGGCATGGACACACAGTTGGTTCACATGGTTTGGGAAACCGCGAGTTAACTGTGTGGATCATTTTGTCCAAAGAGGAAACTTCACACAGTTTCCTTTGCCAAGGATCATGGTCGTGCAGATACCACGCAGTATCTACTGTCTCTTATCACATGGTCCCCTAGGTTGGCACACGTTTACTGCTAACCACGCACAAACTATGCACTTCAAGCTGCCTAACCCAAATTTTAACCTTTTCTCCAAAAAACACAAGGGAACCCAAAGGGGAAAAAATCAACTCCGGGTATGACATGGGAACAAGGTACTCACACCTCTTTCCACCAAATGTGAGAAATTGGAACAAGACGATGACACTAGAGGTTTAAACTATTCCTATCTTTCATATTGACGATATGACCCTGACCAAAAGTTTGAACGACTCTAGGATTTCCCCTAACTACGTGCCAGCTTCTCTCCGGGGCCTATGGCTAGAGCTCAATGGATTGAAGCATCTTCGGCCCCGCAGTTAGGATCTGGAAATACCTAAACTGAAAATCTTCTTCCAGTGCCAAAAACAATTATACTGTAATCTCATATGGTCTCACTGAGACATGACACACTTCAAACCTGCTTTTCCACAACCCATCATTTTACCTAAACAAGAACTTAGAGGATGCACACACATCGTCCCTTTTTTCCGATGCTAAACAGCGAAATAAAAGGACATATTGAAACACATTACTCTAGAACATAGGATTTAGAATTTCCTATAACGAGACACACATCCAACAAAATAGCGACTCTCATAAGATTGGACAATCATCACCCTTATAGTCAAGTGAACACAAGACATCGCAAGGCATCACCAAACATGACCATTGTGGATAAAAGAAAACACATGGAGAGGGAACTTATACTGAGTCCCAAACAACACATGATTCTAGGAAGTGTCCATAATAGCCACTCTTGGCCAGATCATGCACACGCGTGGCCTAACATGAACTCTTGCTTCAATGAGACTGACGAAAGACCCAGAGGCCCTTTAAGACATCATTCTACACTGACAACCCTAAACTTCATTGACCTTAGCCATCATAGGAAACATAAGAAACTAAGGTCTATTTCAACCTCCCACAAACACTCTCCCACTATAGGGGGATCCACTTAATTGAAAAAAAAGAGGGGTAAACACAATCTCCAAACCTCAAGAATAGAGTCCTTATGTTGATCAACTAGAGTATCAACCGACGGTGAATCACCATAGGCCAAACATCAATCATACATTAACACATTATGGGGGAGTAACCTAGCATACATGAAAACCCAAGGACCCAACTGATCTGGTCATTTGGTCACAGCATACTAGAAACCTGAACCGAACCCATGAGGAGAGCCACCACATTTGCCTCCCAAACTTTTCCTCAAAAGAGACCACTGACCAACACTTCAATCCAACTTATCAATGAAACACCAAACCAAAACATCATTCAAACAAGAGGGGTTATTGAACTCGAAACATCCCACAATAATAATCCCGAAAACACATAATCCATACCTCCCAACCATTTATTATCAAAACACAACACTTTCCATCAAAAATATTATTTAAAAAAACAGTTTTGCTGGGGTGCGCATTTACCAATAGTATCTCATGAGCATCACACATGCATGTTTACATTCCACATTGGGAACCCACCTCATATCCATCCATATTCCCAAATAAACCTATGCATGTGGTCACCCATGAGAGCACCAATTACCAAAAATCAAACCTTTACTCTTTTTAAAATCAAAACTTTTAACCACACTTTCACTTTCTCAAAAAAAATAACCATAATATCAAAACAAAAATTTTCATCTCATAAACAAATTTAGAAAAGAATCCATAATTCAATAAAAGCACATATGCATGCCTTTCACAATCGTTTCCGAACATTTGAACCCATTTCAAAACACTTCTAATTTCATGAAAAACACCATTTCATAAATCTCCATTTAATTAAGAACTCAACTCTTATCATTTCAAGACAAGGTTCTAAAAGTTCATAATTTTTTTTCAGTAGACACCAAACCCAAAATCCATCTTTAACCCCCACAAAAAAATTCTACAAAACTTAATTCAATCCCAAAACAAATTTCCACAGTTAAAAAAATTCCACTAGAAACATATTTTCAAAACTCTAATTAACATAGTTCATACATTCAAAAGAGGTGTAAACACATAATTTACACTTTTGAAATAATTATGAAATTACATTAATAGGAAAAAAAATACCATTTTCACTTTACATGAAAATAACTTCACAAAAATTCACACTCCTTAAAGAGAAGTCAATTTTTTTGCTAAAAAAATCCATGTTTCCCAGATTCCAAAACCAAGAGACACAAGACAATGTGAGAGGAAACTAGTTTCGGTGGGTGATTTGGACATATGGTTGGCATCCATATTCCAATCACATCTCCATCATAGAGAGTATTCTAGGGAAATATCCACGGATCCACATGGCTTTCCCAGCCCTGCGATCTCATTGAGATTATTCGCCAAACTCTCTTTTCATCTCCCATAGTCATCAATAAACCAAGAAAACCAAATGACTCAGATAAATCCATACTTCCCATGGTGACTTGAATCCTGTCATGAGGTGTACTGGCCAGGCACACTATGCATGACTGAATTTTCAAGTCCCAAAAATCCTAGCTCCAGACTATGCTGAATCTTCCCCAAATAACATGACCCAAGGAACGAACCTCCTCTGATACCATTTTGTCACGAACCGAATCTAGTCGCCGCCAAAACCAGCACCAAAACCAGCCCGTGACACTACCCGAAGGGCGTTCCCTATCCCCACAGGCTGGCACAAGTGCCTGGGTATCAAAAAAATCTGGTTTGGGAATGATTTACCCAAGTATGAAATCATAAATCATAAAAAACAATCAATTATTAGAATCTGAAATTTTCATGCTAATCAATTCTTAACAAAACCAGATCTGAATACATGTGTTTGAAGACACTAATAGTGGTCTAAAAATAAATAATGTCATCATAAATACATCCCCATGGACTCCACACGACAAGGGGGTCATCACCCGCAAGCCTTCTCCACAACTCCACCCCAACGATGGGAAATAACACCCTGAACCACAATCACCTTACCCTTCCCTTTACCTGAGTCAAGAATAAGCATGTCTACATACACCCAAGGGGTGTAAGTAGGGTGTGATCCTAATACCAATAGGATACCACTAGATGATTTCAATGATCATGCAATAAAATGTGAACAAAACAAGCAATTTTAATACACAACGTGAATGAGTTTTAAAATTCAACGAAATGCAACATTCAAATGAAAACAGTTTTCAATACAAGAATTTGAGAATGTTATCACATTAAATAGACATGTGAGATAATTTAATTTACTTGCAAAACAACCCACAACAAGGTTAAATACCACAAATCCAATGAGCATCAAAATCGAGAACACCCCTAAGCACTAAGTTGTCTCGGGCCCTATGTACCTCGTACCTCAGTGTAGAGTAACCATAGAAAAATCCATTCTCGTGCACGCGCCACTAGTAGGGAACATACCCATAACCTAGTGGTCCCCAATCATCATCCCCATAGTTTAGTTATAGTTGTCGTTATCCAAATGCTTAGTGGAACAGGGACAAAACCCATCTGATCCACTAGCCGTACTAGTACAAATCCGCCCCACCTAGGTACCCGGGCTTCCCCTTTTGTGCTCAAACAATTTCAGCAAACAAAACACATCCTTTTGAATATAAAATTTCACTACTGGTCACAAAAAAAAAGTACAGTAGCTACACACATTTTATACCATTTAAAACACAAAATAAAATAATGTTATTTTCAATAAAAAAACCTCTCAAAACATCACATTATTTTGCACCCAAAGCTCTATAAGGTATCCACTTTGCACACTATGTGAACACTTTTAAGTAATTTAAAAAATATTTCAGTTCAATACCCTTTAATTAAACCAACAATTTAGTTATGGGGCAGCCCAATTTGAACCAAGAAGTTATATCTTCTAAAAACCACCATTTTCACACAAACATGGCACTTAATGGCCATTTGCTTCCCAAACACCATTTAAACAAACTTTCACAGAAAAAATAATAATAAAAATTATAACCATGATTTTTAGTCATAATAAAGTTCAATAAAATCAACTAAGTAATTATAGGTCAGCCCAAAAAGAACCAATGAACGATTTGAATGAAAAACCCCCAATTTCACCAAAAATTGGAAGTTAAAATTAATTTTCATTATAAATGAAACTAAAACCAATTTTTACCGAGACATTCAAGGGAAATAAACATTAATGTACCATGAACACAGCATGATAATTCACAAAAATTTAACACAAAATGGAATCACCTAACAAAACCAAGGAAACCCTTGAACCCTTTGTGCGAAAACTCAAACGCACCACTGCCGCACCTCAAGGAAAGTAAACCAAACCTTAAACCAGAAAAAATGGCAAATAAAGCCCAATGTTAAACCTGAGGTTCAGAAACCTAGTTTATGGATATTATGAAACTCAATGATACCCAAAGAAACCCTAATAACAATGAATGAAACCCCAAGTAGTTTGGAAGAGGAAAGAAAAGAGCTCATTTAATTGGAGTATCTTGAAGTAATCACTTAAAAACACTAGTAGATGAAATTTAAAAGATCCAAAATTTTGGTTCCATTCGAACAAGATATATTAGGACAATTAGGAAGTCTAATGGAGGAAAAATCGTGAGAATTGAGAGAGTTATGTAAGAATGACTTTACCTCTTCATATCTGGCCAATTTGAGGAATCCTATGATGTTCGGCACCATATCGCGACTATCCAAAGCTCCAAATAGGAGGGTGAGAGAATGGTCGCGGTAATGGGTTTAGTGGTCTTGGTATCCAATTGGAATCACCAAAAAATACCAAAAATTGAATAAGTTATAACATAATAACATTTTATTTTTAAAACAGGAACTGGGCATTCGGGCAGGCCCAATCTCTTAGATAAAAAACCCAAATAAACCCTGGTTATGGATTTATAAATGACCCAAATTACCTTGGTGGTGTTCATAAGTTAGGGTAGGTCAAGTAGGAATTTGAATGGATGCAAAATGTTGAAAAATGAAAATGTTATAGAAGATACACAATTTATTTTTTAATCTGAAATTGGGCTCACGGTTTGGCCCAATTCATGAATACTCATCTATTCCTCCCTAAAACCTAGGTAAACCCCCAAAACAAAGCAAGGATGCAAATTAAATGAAAAAATACCTTTAAAATATGTCATGGATGTGACATCCACATATCTTGGTTTCCTCTCTCACTCCCTCTCCCTTGTTGCAGTGACCAACCGCCTGGTGGATCTCCCCCGCACCGCTGACTAGCCTTGTAGCGCCCCCCCTCAGCCCGTTCCTTCTTCACCGTATAGCCCCACTATCAGCTCCATGCATCCTCTGACTTCAGCCTGCAGTAGTGCCACCCCACCTACAGCCTCTTCCCATCGCTCACTCCTGCCCAGCAGATGCCCCCTCTTCCCAGCACGTCGCCTACCTCCTACCAGGCCACACCCACTTGCCCCCTTTCCCAGTAGCTTCTCTGTCGTCCTTCCTTTTCACTACTGTAGTGACCCTCCTCTAGCGCATCTACTACAGTGGGACCGACATCCTTCTCATCACCCCGTGCTTCGCATGCCCAGCCTCCCATTGTAGCAGCGGCAGCCCGTTCCCTTCTCCTCTCATTGCAACATCCGACCCTCCTGCCTTGCACACTCTTAGTGGACCCCCTGCCTTGCTCCCTCACAAGCACCCACTGATCTCCCTCATCACACATGATGTCCCCTCTCCATACCTATTGTTCGGCATGACGATGCCTCTCCAGCATCGGCCTCCACAACGCCCGAAATCACATTTTCAATGCCCCAGACCTGGCCTCCGCCTCTTTTGAATTTCCACCTTCCCAAAAACCCTCTCCTCTATGCTACCAATAGTCGCCAACACTCTTTCCCTTGATGCTTTCAAGCATGGTGATCCACCGACATTCCTTCTGCTGGTCCCTTGTCTTACTACGCCTCACACTTCTTTCCCTTCGAATAGGTTACAAGCCTAATTTTTCCGGCTTTTCTAGCCCACTATCAGCCTTGGGGTGCCCCACTCCAATCTGGATCATCCTCACCCTTCCCGCTGGCCGCCTCACACCACCGTTGTCTGGCCATCCCCCACCGGTGTGTGTTGCTGTTTTCCAATCATCATGTGACTCAGCTGATCGAGCGCATTCAGCGGCAACCTTTGCCCCATCAAATTTAGAGGTACTTGAACTCTTGTATGACTTATTTTCATATAATATTAATTATTTAATTTTTGGATTTTAGTATATTTTTTTAGAATAAATTATGTTATATTATAGAAAATATTTATTTTGTTAATTTTTTCGCCTAAATTATTAATTTGGTATATTTTTGTGATTAATTGATGTGGTGTGAGTTACGTTTAAAAAAATGTTGAGCTAGTCCTTTTTGCACTGTTTGTTCATTGGGGTTGTTTTAAGTACAATTGAATGTGTTTTTATTTGTTTGTGCGGTTGTTGTAGTGTATCAGTGAGGAAAACCGCGATACTACGATCTTCAGCTTGTGCGTGCTTGCACGCATATGCGAGGCGTGTCGCGTCATCGTGTTCAAGCTAAAAATTAAGGTAGGTCCCCCACTGCCCTCATCTTTAGATTTATAATTTTATGAATTTCTTTATATTTTATTAATTTTAATTAATGAGAGATAATATAAGATAAATAATTTTAAAAGGATTATTTGGTGTGGAAAAATCTGTTTATTTTATACACGGCACTTGATATATTTTATTGATGAGTGGACACCCAGTAGTGAAAGAATGCAAGTTTGGATTTCAAACATAATTCACATAATTTAATATGTAGTTCTGTTTTTAAAGATAAATGATTTCTTCTGAACAAGTATTTTGAGTTTTCTAGAAATTTAGTTTATCTATAAAGTTTGTGAAGGCCTGTTTGGCACTATAATAAAATAAATTATTTTTGGAAAACTCATACGAGGGTTACTCAAGGGTGATCGTTAGTGTGCGTTGATTTCATGAATTGTGTGTGATATTTGTGCCTTGTGACTGGTTTATTTAAATTGTGGACGTACCCCTTTTAATTGTATGTGTTGACATTGGAACCTGGCATAGTGAGTGAATCTTCTGAGAATGACTGATGCAGTAGTTTAGATTATGCACAAGCTAGTGGCCCCATGATAGGGGAATACTATGTTATTGCTGATATTGGGATTGGGACCCTCGTTTAGGCCATGCAGGGCTATTCCGAGTGTTATGGTGTTATTACATCATCTAGTTAGAGCACGCTTTCGTGATGAGCCTCATGTATAGTACGTTCTGGATTGTTCATGATCTCCTAGGTTCGACCCATGTTCCTTTTAGTGTTTATTTGTATGTGGTGGAAGGTTTAGAGGTCTAGTTCAGTTGCTAGTCCCTATGTGCAACTTTTTCCATTTCCCTTGGTGTATGTTGTGTGTCATGCGTATTATTCCTTTTTGGAAATTTACTAATGTTTGGTTTTATAATTGTTCGCAAAAAATGTTTTAAATTGAAATTCACCGGTTCCTTTCAGATATTAATGTTTTTGTAAAACTAAAGAGGGAATGGACTGAGACTTGTTTTAGAAAATAAAGTGTCTGTAGAAACCCATATTTTATATAATTTAGTTCAAACTTGGAATTTTTGAATTTATTTATTTAAACGTAGTGCATTGGGAATAGTTTTTTGGGAACGCCTACTGGGTTTTAATATCATGCTTATAGTGTTTTCCTGTCTTTTTTTATTGCAGGTTCGGCTCATGTTTTCTCGCTGTGGGCGAGAGTTGTTTGTGGTCTGGTGAGAGACTCTCGGAGTCTCATGGATTTTTTGGTCGAGATCAGGTTAGTGTGTTTTTTTTGGGTTCTCTTTCTTTTTAGTGTCATTTATTTACATTGAATTGTTCTACATTTCTGCTACTCTATTTATTTTTACTGGGAAAATCATTCCTTCTTGTCCCTTATTGATGCCCTAGATCTTGTTGCCAGCCCGAGAGGATCAGGAATGCCTCTCAGGTCATGCCGTGGACCAGCTCAGGTGATCAATTCTGGGTCGACCAGGGTTGGTTCGTGACAAAATAGTATCAGAGGATGTTGGATCCTGAGCGGACCTTTTTTTTTCAGAGCGCCCATTGTTTTTTGGGGTTGTCATTGTAACAGCCCAAGATTTTATAAAAAAAAATATATCTTTTTAATTTTATTAATGTCTTGTGTTGTACGCTACACCAAAAGGAGCTTGCACAACACGCATCCTTGTATTGCCTTGCATTACACGCAATCGCGACCTTCCTCGATAGCGTGTGTAATACGCAATACCGAGTTTCACTAAACAACGATGTGCTATTAAAATATTATTAAAACTAGCCGTTATGAATAGTAATAACCACTTTTTAAAATTCTGTAAATCTTATTTTTCAAAATGAACTTCATTCATGGATTCGGAGTATCGAATTTAGCCTAAGGTGAAATTTTGGTACTTTTCGGATAACTTTCATATTCTGATGAATAGTGAAAATTACTAAATTATAATTAAAAACAACTTTTTTAATCGAAATAATTAATAGTGATAAATTATTAATTTGAGTGGTTTTAAAGTATATTTAGAATATATTTTTACAATTTAATACAATGTTGGTCATTGGTTGTAATTTCACATTTAAACCAGACATAATCAAGTGTCAATCTTTTGATATATATTGTTTCCTAAAAACACGCTATTTATTTTAACAGCAGGATTTAATTATAAAATTAATTAATGCAACTTCTATGTTATTAATTTGGTGAAATAGATTTCATTTTTGAATTCGGAATATGAAATATATCATAGGATGAAATTTTGGCATTATTCTGAAAAACATCAATTTTTAATGAATAGTGAAACTACTAAGTGGTGGTTAAAAAAACTGAATTTTTCATAAAACATAATTTTGCCGCTTCTGTGATTGGAATTTCGAAAATCCGAGAGACACGGTTAATATCAAGGACTAAAATGTGGTTCAATGAGATGAAAATAATTTTTGGTGAATAGTAACTTTTTACTTTTTTTACCGCGGTTAATAGTAAATAGGGTAACTAAGGGTAAATATGATATTACTATTACCCTAACACATGTCCTAATTCTATTGGACAAGTGTAATTCGACCAAAAACAAACTTAGGAATAAAATATGACCATTTAGGCCCACTTGGATTAGATTAGGACATTTATTATTAATTTATTTAAAGAAAGGTTAAAATAGTTAAAATCAATGTTTAATAAGTAAATCATTTTTAATATGGGGTTATACATAAGATAAATTCGATTGTAAATATTAATTAGAAAGCTAAAAAGAATTCCTACATGATGGTATTTTATTTGTAATTTTTAGACATTAAATAATTTAATTTATTTATGACACAATGATGATGCAGTAATTATCTTATTAATGAAATATTGACATAATTGATGTTATAAACACCAAAATAAATATAATTTGAGACTTTTATGAATTCCACTAATTTTATAGGTTACTATGATATATTAATGTTGATTTAAGAAACTTGGTTCGAACATATAATTCTGTTATGACTTTCACAAAAATCATATATCAAATAGTGTCAAAATTGACACAAAATAGTTTTTAAAACAAATATTATATTATTAATTGTTATTTTATTCCTAAAAATCTAAGGTTCGGCCAAATGACTTAGATAAGGATATATATATTAATAATAAACAATTTGGGGTTCGTTTGGCATGTTATAGTAAGTGTATTAACCATATAGTGAAAGAAAACAAAAATACACGGTAAAAGTTAAATTATTTAACTTAGAGTCAAATCTAATTGATAAGGTTTAAAATAAAATCCAAACATGTCTAAATTTGATTGGTTGATGAGATTACAACCCTATCTCATCTAATCTTCGAATATGAGTCATTTTTGGAGGTTTTTAAGTGGGGTTAGATTTATTATAAATTAATATTTTTAAGAATTCCTAAGGTGCCCCTCTCCTCCCCTATAAAAGGACACCTCCTCCCCCTCCTCCTCACACCAATTTGAGCACTCAAGCTCGTCCAACCCCTGCCAAAATCCCTTCTCCACTTCCCTAGCAACATCCTAGAGGTTCTAGTCTTCCTCAAAGACCAATTCTAGTGCCCTAAGAGGAGGTCTCAAAGAGGGACTTCAAAGAAGAGGAGCTTCGGACACGTACAAAGCAAATTGGACCTAAGGTAAGGGAAATATCACAATCTCATTTTTATCCGAGATTGTTTATTCGTAAGTATTTACTGGGGTGTATTTTATCATCCACATCCATGTTTCCTCAATATGTAATATTATTTCCATCCACCTACAATGTTTTAAATCAAATTTTACCCTTTGGTGAGTTTTTAGTAAAAGATATGAAAGGAATCTTTTGTCGTTTTTCGTACGAGGTACATTTTTACTTTTTCGACAAAAGTAAAAAGAATGTTTTTTTTAACTTATACGGCACGAACGGATTTATACTGTTTTATGAAGCCTTATTTTCATGAAGCTTCCTCTAAAATATTTCATGACTATTTTCAATAAAATATCTTTCTTTTAAAATTGCATGATGTTTTGTGAAAAGAAATTGATTTTGAAAAAGAAAGGATATTTTCCTCAAGAATTCAATTCAAGTGTTTTATAAAAATTATTTTCCATCTAAGATAATAAAGGGTTCTGTTTTTATCCCTTTAATTACATTGATTTGATTATGTTGTGAGGGGATTATTTTTATGGAGTCATTTGCCTTATAAGATTTATTTTATGATGTCATGATGTTTCAAGAATCCCATTTTTGTTACATGTGTTATGCGATGATGTATGATTTATGATTATGTGGCACACATAAGGAAGGATTCATTATAAGATGGGTGGGACCTATATCTCCCTCCAATGCATTGGGTAAAGATTTTATATCTCATGAGATAGACATGGCTGAAATGGTAGGTTATACCGGTTCAGTGAAACAGGACTGAAACGAGGGTTACTCGATTCAGAAAGGGACTTTGTCCACTAAGATAGTCTTGGCATTGAGTCTTGACTAACAGGAAATGATTCTATATGATTATGTGTGTATGCCACAAAGTTTCAAGTTTCATGTTATGATTATGGTGATCTCATTTTCCCTTCTATGATTTATTCCATGTTAAGATATTATGATCTCTTTTGCAGGTTTTGATTTTCAAAAAGATATGATATGATTTTTATTTCCTTTATTTGCCCTTGCTGAGCATTTGAGCTCACCCTTTTATGTTTTCTTTTCCCCAGGATATAAAGAAAGGTTTTAGGTAAAAAAAAGAAGATCTTTATGAGAGATATTGAAGAACTTTCACCACGATTAGAAGATTACGTTCCGAGTTTCCAAAGACACTAAACTATTACGATCCTTTAGTGTGTGTTTTTGTTATGTACTAAGTATTCCGCAAAAGTAATGTAATGTCCATGTACGTCAGGATACGGGCCTTTACAGTTGGTATCAGAGGAAAGGTTTAGTCAACCTTTGGAAACTAGGATGCGAAAACGTTAGTGAGATCCCTAGAGATATTTCTAAGGTATGTCTAGGGATGTCTCTAAGGTTAAGTATACGTATAGGTTATAGTCCTAGAATTGCGCTAACGATCTTAGAATTTAACCTAAGATGTTAGATATTGAGGGTACTACCCCTTTATTATATTGTTTTCCCTAGCATGATTTTTGCCTCTCACACTATTCTTTTTGGGTTTTAGACGATGGCTGGAACCCGAAGGAACCGTGTTGATCAATGAAATGGACAATGCAATGATTGCCCTCCTGAACAAACAAATGTTATGGGAGATGGAGTGCAAAATCTTATTGCTATACTTACACAAGCTATGAATCATTCTGGACTTCCAAATGAGCAGAGAAGTGAACAATATTCTATTGAGTCCTTCATGAGGCAACGTCCACCTTCTTTCAGTGGGTCTTCTGATCCACTTGTGGCTGAACAATGGATCAGTACTACTGAAAAGATATTTTCAGTTCTTCAATGTTCTGAACATGATAAAGTCATCTTAGCAGTATATCGTTTGGAAGGTGAAGCTGATCAATGGTGGAATCTTATCAAGAATACGAGGCCAAGGGATGAAATTGAGTCCATGGAATGGGACGAGTTCAAGAACTTGTTTTTCAGTAAGTACTTCCCTCGTATTCTTCGAACAAAGATGGAGAAAGAGTTTCTTGGACTGAAGCAAAGGGACGATGAATCTGTTGGTACCTATGAAGCAAATTTTACAAGACTTGCAAGGTATGCTTCTGGAATTATCATCCAACCTGAAAGTAAAGTTGATCTATTTTTCAGTGGCTTAAAACCAAGTCTTCGAATGGCATTAGCTATAAGAGACTCCAGTAGCTATGAAGAAATTGTGCGTTGTGCTATCAAGGTAGAAATGGAAGTTGGTGTTACATATCCATCTCATGGTTTTGAAAAGAAACGAAAGATGGAGTTCAAGGAGAAATCTCAGAATAATGGCGAAAAGAAGATGAATGTTTCCTTATGCAGAAAGTGTGGAAAGAAGCATGGTGGAGATTGTCTTAAAGGGACTAGAAAATGTTTTAAGTGTGGAAAAGAAGGTCATCGAGCAGCTGAGTGTCGAAGTAATGGAAAAAGGGTTTCTAATGATGTGAATAAAGCAAACACTGCAGAGAACGCACCGCCAACACTTCAATGCTTCAAGTGCAAGGAAATGGGGCATTATGCTAATAATTGCCCTAATCCAAGGGTTAGTGATGATCAACATGAGCAACCACTGAAGGCAAAGGACAAAGGGAAATCACATGCGATCACTATTGGCAATGTTGAATATGACAACGATGTGGTGGAATGATTAAGTGTTTATGTAATGGGAAACCAAAATAATGTTGTATCATTGAGTATTGCAATATTTATTGATGTGGTATTCAAAGTGATTGAGATATTTTTTGGAAATAAGATGATATGCGCATAATGAAGACGAGAAAATGAAATGTTTAATAGTATTCATGAGCTCATGATTGATATAAGGACTAAGTGATATCATGGTTTGAGTATATAGAATTTTGAGGATTTCGGTATGTGAAAAGTGTTAACTTTTAACTACATTCAAGTTTTCACTAAGGTTCAATGGGTATTCAAGAGAGTACAAGATTAAGGCCTTTGAATGTTTGGAATGTGACCAACAAGATATATCTTATGATATATGGGGATCAACGATGGTATTAAATCTCTGGTAATCGTTTTCACTATGTTTTGAGAATGGACTATAGTATTATGGATAAGCCTAAAGATTGGAATGGATTATGATGGACATAAGCTAGTATTGTTTAAGGATAGAAGATTTTTGATATTATTGATGGGATGTTATAGTAACGTAGTTTTAGAAAAAGGAAAACCTGCAGGACAGGCGACAACCCATCGCTTCGGACAAGGCTGTGGGAATCGAACCCACAACCGAAGTGCGACTGGCCTTTATCGCCTACCACTGACCTACAGGAAGTCCCTGTTTAGTAGAAACTAGTTTTATTTTATTAAGCGGTATGATATATGAAGAATAAGTTCATTTTTGGAACCATATACAATTAATCTAGCCACAAGATGAAACAGATGGAATGACCCGTCATTCTATCACATGATCTGATAACACTTCACGAATAACAAATTCAACTTCATTTATTTAAGAGATTAAGTGGAAATTTTTCAAGGCACGAACAATAGTGCGACTCTACCTAAATAAAGTAAGTATTTATTCTAATTCAAATTTTCAACTTTAGAGAAATGATCTTGAAAACCAAAAATGTTGTCCTAGTGATCTTATACCCGATGAATCAGATGGTACCTTATATCATCACAAATCTATGGATTTGTGATTACTGGATTTTCCATAGCCATGTTCTCTACCACTCTCCATCAGAACATGATGGTTAGATTTCTCTTCCATATCCATATTTTTACCTATGTGGAAACCCAGCGATTAGTTTATTTGGGTAATCGTTACATTTCATACTTTAGTTTTTTAAGCCAAGATTTGGTATTCCTTTTTACGACGTGGGATTCTATTAAAGAAACTTTCGAATAGTAAACCATTTATAACCCCAACGAATTTCGAGGGCGAAATTCATTTTAAGGGGGGTAGAATGTAACAGCCCAAGATTTTATAAAAAAATATATATCTTTTTAATTTTATTAATGTCTTGTGTTGTACGCTACACCAAAAGGAGCTTGCACAACACGCATCCTTGTATTGCCTTGCATTACACGCAATTGCGACCTTCCTCGATAGCGTGTGTAATACGCAATACCGAGTTTCACTAAACAACGATGTGCTATTAAAATATTATTAAAACTAGCCGTTATGAATAGTAATAACCACTTTTTAAAATTCTGTAAATCTTATTTTTCAAAATGAACTTCATTCATGGATTCGGAGTATCGAATTTAGCCTAAGGTGAAATTTTGGTACTTTTCGGATAACTTTCATATTCTGATGAATAGTGAAAATTACTAAATTATAATTAAAAACAACTTTTTTAATCGAAATAATTAATAGTGATAAATTATTAATTTGAGTGGTTTTAAAGTATATTTAGAATATATTTTTACAATTTAATACAATGTTGGTCATTGGTTGTAATTTCACATTTAAACCAGACATAATCAAGTGTCAATCTTTTGATATATATTGTTTCCTAAAAACACGCTATTTATTTTAACAGCAGGATTTAATTATAAAATTAATTAATGCAACTTCTATGTTATGAATTTGGTGAAATAGATTTCATTTTTGAATTCGGAATATGAAATATAGCTTAGGATGAAATTTTGGCATTATTCTGAAAAACATCAATTTTTGATGAATAGTGAAACTACTAAGTGGTAGTTAAAAAAACTGAATTTTTCATAAAACTTAATTTTGCCGCTTCTGTGAATGGAATTTAGAAAATCCGAGAGACACGGTTAATATCAAGGACTAAAATGTGGTTCAATGAGATGAAAATAATTTTTGGTGAATAGTAACTTTTTACTTTTTTTACCGCGGTTAATAGTAAATAGGGTAACTAAGGGTAAATATGATATTACTATTACCCTAACACATGTCCTAATTCTATTGGACAAGTGTAATTCGACCAAAAACAAACTTAGGAATAAAATATGACCATTTAGGCCCACTTGGATTAGATTAGGACATTTATTATTAATTTATTTAAAGAAAGGTTAAAATAGTTAAAATCAAAGTTTAATAAGTAAATCATTTTTAATATGGGGTTATACATAAGATAAATTCGATTGTAAATATTAATTAGAAAGATAAAAAGAATTCCTACATGATGGTATTTTATTTGTAATTTTTAGACATTAAATAATTTAATTTATTTGTGACACAATGATGATGCAGTAATTATCTTATTAATGAAATATTGACATAATTGATGTTATAAACACCAAAATAAATATAATATGAGACTTTTTATGAATTCCACTAATTTTCTAGGTTACTATGATATATTAATGTTGATTTAAGAAACTTGGTTCGAACATATAATTCTGTTATGACTTTCACAAAAATCATATATCAAATAGTGTCAAAATTGACACAAAATAGTTTTTATATCAAATATTATATTATTAATTGTTATTTTATTCCTAAAAATCTAAGGTTCGGCCAAATGACTTAGATAAGGATATATATATTAATAATAAACAATTTGGGGTTCGTTTGGCATGTTATAGTAAGTGTATTAACCATATAGTGAAAGAAAACAAAAAGACACGGTAAAAGTTAAATTATTTAACTTAGAGTCAAATCTAATTGATAAGGTTTAAAATAAAATCCAAACATGTCTAAATTTGATTGGTTGATGAGATTACAACCCTATCTCATCTAATCTTCGAATATGAGTCATTTTTGGAGGTTTTTAAGTGGGGTTAGATTTATTATAAATTAATATTTTTAAGAATTCCTAAGGTGCCCCTCTCCTCCCCTATAAAAGGACACCTCCTCCCCCTCCTCCTCACACCAATTTGAGCACTCAAGCTCGGCCAACCCCTGCCAAAATCCCTTCTCCACTTCCCTAGCAACATCCTAGAGGTTCTGGTCTTCCTCAAAGACCAATTCTAGTGCCCTAAGAGGAGGTCTCAAAGAGGCACTTCAAAGAAGAGGAGCTTCGGACACGTACAAAGCAAATTGGACCTAAGGTAAGGGAAATATCACAATCTCATTTTTATCCGAGATTGTTTATTCGTAAGTATTTGCTGGGGTGTATTTTATCATCCACATCCATGTTTCCTCAATATGTAATATTATTTCCATCCACCTACAATGTTTGAAATCAAATTTTACCCTTTGGTGAGTTTTTAGTAAAAGATATGAAAGGAATCTTTTGTCGTTTTTCGTACGAGGTACATTTTTACTTTTTCGACAAAAGTAAAAAGAATGTTTTTTTAACTTATACGGCACGAATGGATTTATACTGTTTTATGAAGCCTTATTTTCATGAAGCTTCCTCTAAAATATTTCATGAATATTTTCAATAAAATATATTTCTTTTAAAATTGCATGATGTTTTGTGAAAAGAAATTGATTTTGAAAAAGAAAGGATATTTTCCTCAAGAATTCAATTCAAGTGTTTTATCAAAATTATTTTCCATCTAAGATAATAAAGGGTTCTGTTTTTATCCCTTTAATTACATTGATTTGATTATGTTGTGAGGGGATTATTTTTATGGAGTCATTTGCCTTATAAGATTTATTTTATGATGTCATGATGTTTCAAGAATCCCATTTTTGTTACATGTGTTATGCGATGATGTATGATTTATGATTATGTGGCACACATAAGAAAGGATTCATTATAAGATGGGTGGGACCTATATCTCCCTCCAATGCATTGGGTAAAGATTTTATATCTCATGAGATAGACATGGCTGAAATGGTAGGTTATACTGGTTCAGTGAAACAGGACTGAAACGAGGGTTACTCGATTCAGAAAGGGACTTTGTCCACTAAGATAGTCTTGGCATTGAGTCTTGACTAACAGGAAATGATTCTATATGATTATGTGTGTATGCCACAAAGTTTCAAGTTTCATGTTATGATTATGGTGATCTCATTTTCACTTCTATGATTTATTCCATGTTAAGATATTATGATCTCTTTTGCAGGTTTTGATTTTCAAAAAGATATGATATGATTTTTATTTCATTTATTTGCCCTTGCTGAGCATTTGAGCTCACCCTTTTATGTTTTCTTTTCCCCAGGATATAAAGAAAGGTTTTAGGTAAAAAAAAGAATATCTTTATGAGAGATATTGAAGAACTTTCACCACGATTAGAAGATTACGTTCCGAGTTTCCAAAGACACTAAACTATTACGATCCTTTAGTGTGTGTTTTTGTTATGTACTAAGTATTCCGCAAAAGTAATGTAATGTCCATGTACGTCAGGATACGGGCCTTTACAGTCATGGTAGAACGAGAATGATTTTCAGGACTCAAGGCATATGGACGAGAAAGACATCATGAACCCTTGTTCCAAAAACCGGGTTACCATTGGAGATTTGGGTTGTTGATGACTTTTGATTCTTATGGTTTTTTTCATATTGGGATATGAAATGAGAGTTGGGAAAGTGACCTCCGTGCGCTCGCATGGTCTGGCAATCCATGTAGAGCCAGAGACTTTACCCAAGAATGCTCTCAGTGATGGTGGTGTTACTATTGTATTGTCGCCAACCATATGTTCGAGTAACCCATCATACCTAGTTTCTCTCTAGTGAATCGTCTAGGTTTTCCTTATTTCTGAAAAAATATTGAGATATTGTTATTTTGGTATTTGAAATGACAATGACCATGTTTGACCCATCTTCTAGTTTTCTTGTTCCTTAGTGTTCTCCCCCACGAAGGATTGATGGATGCCCAAGGTGCATCTTAGAGTGGTGCATCCTTATAAAATCCTCTAGTTGATCATCCTAAAGGCCACATCCCCGAGTTTCGGTAGTTGAACCCTGACCTCTTTTAAGGGTAGGAAAATCTTCTTGAGGCTGAGGAGTGGTTACGAAGTATTGAGAGAAAGTTCAGTTTCATAGGGTTGCCTGAGTCGTTAAATGTGAAGATGGCTACCATTATGCTTGATGGTACAACCTGGAAATGGTGGAAGTCTATGTCTCAGAATAAAAAAAAGGATAGATATCACATGGGAGTTCTTCAATTCTTCATTCATCCAATAGTACTTTTCTGAAGTGACAAGGGTGAAGAAGAGGATTGAGTTGTGCGGTCTCCAGTAAGGGGTGAGATCAGTGTTGTAATTCTTTTTTCGTATCCTGGACATAGCTCAATACGAACTGGGGTTTGTTGGAAATGATCCCATGAAAGATCGACATTTTGAGCATGGATTACGTCGTGAGATGCTGTTGAAGGTGGGAGAATTCAACCTGATGAGATTCCCTGATGTGGAGAGACATGTTTTCGTCGTTGAAGCTGAGTTAGCAGGAGGAAATGAGGTGATGAATCCCCCTCCATCTTTGGGAAGCAAGGAAGAAGATGGCGATAAGAAGAATGGGGAGAAACATGATGGTGGTGGAACTAGTAGTGGAATCAAGAGGCCTACAGAACTTCAGTCATCTTCCTCACATCACAGTGCCGTGATTTGTCACTATTGTAGTACGAGGGGGCACAAGAGGCTGATGTTTTTGAAGATTAGTGTGGGTTTTCTCTTTATAGTGTTTCCATGAAGCACGTTGCAGCCAGACCTGGCTCATTGAAGGTCACCTCAGCCCGTCATAAGGAGTTGGATGGTGTTTGAAGATTAGTTTGGGGTTTTCTCTTTATAGTGTTTCTTGGATGTTGTAGTCGTCAACTGTACAGTTTTTTTGTGTTTCTTTTCATTCAGTTGTAAGAATGGATGTGGATGAACCTCTTTGAAACCATTTTTCTAATGTATGTGTGTGTGGTAAAATTCCGGTTTGTGTGTTATGTTTGGGAATTTTTGAAGTCTGACTGTGAAAAAGGAGATGCTTTAATCATCAGAGCTCCATCCATAGGTCCCGAAGTGAAGATGGTGCGTAGTCAGGTGAACCCCAATAGTGAAGAAGGGCCTTGGATTAATCCTCATCCTTAGTGTGGTGTGGTTTGTGTTCTTCTGAGGGGGTGACATCGTTGATGTTGCAGTGATGATAGTTTTGAATCTCTTTTGGTTAGTACCTTCCGTACCATACCATTGTGGTGGGGTTTTTGGTCCGTGTGTAATGTTTTCATGTTCATTTAGTTTTTCCAGTTCTAATGGTGGGGAGACCCATCACGAGTCATATTGAACTCAGTTTGGCTTGTTTCCAAAGGTGGGGAGTCTATTCGGGCCTCCCAGCATCAGTATCAGAGTTTGTTTTTGGTGGTGTTTTCATGTGTTCTTGTTTTGATGATCAGTTGTGTGTCATGGGATTTTGGTGTTCATTTGGATCGATCAACTAGAGGAGCCTAAACATTTGGGCCGAGTGACACATAATGAGTTTCTTCTATGGTCTAGGTCCTATTGTGGCTTCCTGGGGACGAGAAGCATTATGGTGCCGAGAATTGTCACACCCTGACCTAAGCATTTAATTTATTTAATTACTTTTTTCTACCTTTTAAAAACATATTTTTTTTGGGGATCGGGGTGAGTCCTGGACAATGTTTTTGAGTTTTCGATAAAAAGTGTGTGCATTGGTTTCCATGTCATTGGATGCACGAGCATGGCGCGATGACGCGCGGCTTCACCTATGCAACTACATGTACATTTCATTAATTTTTTTATTTTTATTAAATTGATATTAATTTGTTTAATTATTTTTATTTTATTTTTATGGTTATTATTATTTTTAGTTATAATATTATTATTATTATGATTTTTATTTAATATTTTACTTTCATTTTATTTTATTCTTTTTTTGTTTTGTCTATCTTCTTATTTCTTTTTTTTTGTGTGTCTTCCACTCAGTTGTCCCATGCTACTCTCCCTTCTCCCAGTCAGATCCACATATCTCGGATGCCTCTCTCTCTCCTTTGTTGCAGCACCCAATCGCCTAGTGGATTTCCCCCGCACTGCCGGCCAGCCTTGTAGCGCACCCCCTCGGCTCATTCCTTCATCTTTGCAAATACCTGTCATTCGTTCCGTGCATCCACCGCCTTCGGCCAGCAGCAGCGCCACCCCGCCTGCAGCCTCTGCCCGTCGCTCGCTCCAGCCCAGCTAATGCCCCATCTTCCCAACATTCCCCCTGCCTTCTACCAGGCCCCACCCTCCTGCCCCTACACCCCTCTACTACTCTGTCTCGATTACATTTCCCTACTGTAGTGCCCCTACCCCCTGGCGCAACTCCTACAGCGCGGCCAACCTCCTGCTCGTCGCCCCTTGTTGCGCACACCCAGCCTCCCGTAGCAGCAGCGCCAACCTGCTCCCTTTATCTCTCGTTGCAGCGTCCGACCCTCCTACCTTGCATACTCCCAGTGGACCCCCTGGCCTCCTCCCTCGCAAATACCCCATGATCTACATCAACATGCACAAACCCCCCTCGCCATACCACCGGTTCGGCGCGACGACGCCTCTCCAGTTGCTGCTCCAACAGTGGCCTCTACAATACCCCAACTCCCTTTTGCAGCACCCTGGACCTGGCCTCCGACTCCTACGCGTTTCTAGCATCCCAGCAGTGCTCTCCAACATGGGTCCAATAGTCACCGACACTCTTTCCCTTACTACTTTCGAGCAAGTTGATCCTACGACCTTCCACCTGCTGGTCCCCTGTCTTGACGCTGTCACACGCCTCTTTCCCATAGAATAGGCCACATACCTCTTTTTTCCGGCCTTGACAGCCCGCTGCCCGCCTTTGGCCACCTCAATCCCATACGTCTCATCCTCACCCTGTCTGATGGCCCCATCGCACTGCCGTTGGCCAGCCAGCCCCCACCGGTGTGCCTTATTGTTTTCCAATTATCGCACGACTCCGCTGATCGGTCTCATTCCGCGCCGACCACTACCCTTTCAAATTTAGAGGTACTAGAACTATTTTATAACTTGATTTCATTTAATAATAATTAGTTACTTTTTGTTTTGAGTATATTTATTTTTAGAATAAATTATGTGATATTATATATAGTTTTTATTTGGTTAAATATTTTGCCTAAATTATTAATTTGGCATAGTTTTGTGATTAATTTGTGCGATGTGAGTTACATTTTGAAAACATGTCGAGCTGATCCATTTTTCACAATTTGTTCATTGAGCTTGTTTTATGTCCATGTTTTATGGGTTTTTAGTTGTTTGTGTAGTTTTTTCAGCGTGTTAGTGAGGAGAACCGTGATACTATGATCTTCAGCTTGTGCATGCTTGCACACCTATGTGAGGCATGTCACGTCGTCATGTTCAAGATGAAAATTGATGTAGTACCCCCAGTGCACTCAACTTTAGATTTATATTTATATTAAATGATTTATTATTATTAATTATAATTAATGAGAAATAATATAAGATAATTAATTATAAAATGATTATCTGGTGTAAAAAGATTCATTTATTTTATACATGACACTTGAAATATTTTCATGATGAGAGGACACCCAGTAGTGAAAGAATTGCAGTTTGGATTTTACACATAATTCATAGAATTTCAAATGTAGTTCTGGTTTTAAAGGTAAATGATTTCTTCTGAACAAGTGTTTTGTGTTTTCTTGAAAATGAGGATTTTCATTAAAGTTGGTGAAGGCCTGTTTGGCGTTTTAATAAAATAAATTATTTTGGGAAAACACACCTTGGGGTTACTTAGGGGTGATCGTTGGAGTGTGTTGATTGCATGAGTTGTGTGTGATATTTGTGCCTTGTGACTGATTTATTTACATTGTGGATGCACCACTTTTAATTGCATGTGTTGACATGGGAACCCAGCATAGTGATTGAATCTTTTGAGAATGATTGATGTACTATATTAGATTATCTACTAGGTAGTGGTCCCATGGCAGAGGAATATTGAGTTATTGCAGCTATGGGGATTGGGCCCCTCAGTCAGGCTATGTAGGGCTATGCTGAGCGTTAAGGTGTTATGACGTCATTGAGTTAGAGCATTATTTCAGGATGAGTCACATGTAGTGTATGTTCTGGATTGTTCATGATCTCCTAGGTTCGACCAATGTTTCTTTTACTATTTATTTGTATGTGGTGGACGGTTGAGAGGTCTTATTTGGTTTCAAGCCCCTTTGTGCCTCTTTTTCCATTTCCCTTGGTGTATGTTGTGTGTCTTGCGTAGTTTTTCTTTTTGGATAATAACTAATTCTTGGTTTTTGAATTGTTCTCAAATAATGTTTAAATTACAATACACATGTTCCTTTCAAATATTAAACGTGTTTTAAAACTATTGAGGGAAATGGACTGATACTTGTTTTTGAAAATAAAGTGTGTGTGGAGACCCATATTTTATATTATTTAGTTCAGAACTTGAATTAGTAAATTTCTTTATTTAAAGGTAGTGCATTAGGAGTAGTTTTTTGGGCACACTTACTGAGTTTTAATACTCTCGCCTATAGTTTTTCCTGTTTTTAGATTTGTTATAGGTTTGGCACAAGCTTGCTCGGTGTGGGAGAGAATTGGGTGAGGTATTGGGAGCAACTCTTGGATTCACGAGGAGTTTTTGTTCAATCCCATGTTACAGTGTTTTTTTTGCCACACTTTCTTTTTAGTGTCATTTATTTACTTTGAGTTGTTCTACTTTTCCACTTCTATATTTATTTTTATTGGGAAAAATCAAACATCCTTGTCCTTTATTGATGCCATGGAATTTTTCCTATCCCAGAAGGATCGGAAATTCCACTCATGTCATGTGGTCGACCGACTCAGGTGATCAATTCAGGGTCGACCTGGGTTGGTTCGTGATAATGTTCAAGCACAAAAATTCGATATAGATTAGTGGACACATAATTTAGTTTTATAAATTAACACTTGGATTTATATAAAAATATTTCAATTGAATTGAAATTATCAGAATCTACAGTTCATCAATGGAGAACCATATTAAGGGACCCATGTATCACACCAAAAGTACAATAAATACTCACCTTCATAAGAGTCTACACTAGTTGATCCATAAATGGAATATCATGTATCACTCCCATCATGGTGTAAGCAATATAACTATTAACCACATCACTAGAATTTAATATATGGGACTAATTACCTGACGTTTATCTGTATGATCATCTTACCAATAATATTATTCTTATATTCTACCACAGTAAACCCATGTCTCTCATGTGGAGGTAGGAAAATGAAATAGTGATCTCATCCAAATAATAGCAACTATATCTCTTGATGTATTTATGTCTCATTTATAAATTCTATTTATAAATTATGATGAACACATCCAGGGAGATCCATAAATTAGATCACATCTATCACACATGACATGCTATCAATACAGGTTTATCCATTATAAACTAATATTAGATCAAAATGGTAAAAAAAGTATGATACATAGCTCTAACTATAAAATTTATCTAATTCATGAAATTAAACAATGTAATAATTTATAGGACTTTAACAATGTCCAACATCATTTATTAGTGCATTAAAAAATCAATAGTATTTATTACGTTGGAAACATAACAGAATGGTGATTAAATAATATACTGTATTTAAAATTTGGATGTTAAGGGATGTAACACCTATAGGGATTCTCATTTAAAATGTATCACACTATTGGGTTGTTTCCTTTTTATATAATATCATTTTATTAATTGAAAACATTATATTTAATATACTAATTATTGTAGATGTTTTTTCATAAAATTCAGGCACACTACACAGTGACACAAGAAATAAAATTTAAAATATTAATTTAAATTAACTAGGTCACTTACCATAATCATGTATCACTATTCTCATTCATGTTTTGGTACTTGAATTGATCTAAAATTTAATTTATTAGAAGAATATTAAAATTCAATAAATTAAGGAAAATGATATTTCACCATCATAGTATAGTAGACAAAAAATCATTGTATAATAGGTTTAAGAATATTAGAAAGCATTATTTTAAGATCCAATGCATCTAGAGGCAAGGTAAATAGTGATCAGATGATTGAGTGGCTTCATATCCAAATAGGAATAAGCGGATGATCTTGAAATGTTAAATATGTGTGAAAAATCATATGATATAAATAATTTTTCAAATCATTTCAGTGGAATAATTATCATTTCTCCTTTGTTAATTAGGTTGTAGGGTGTGACCCCATGCTTGGCCAAACTGTTCACGAACCATGTAACAAACACTGTCCAATGAACCCCCTTACATGGCTAGGCACAAATATTGATAATCAGACACCATTGAGAATAAATGAATGTGTCATAAAATTCAATAACATCGAATGAGCATGAATCTCTTCCATCCTGGTTGTAGAAAAAAAAATAATGCCTTACATAAGCAATGGGTGCATGAAATTATTGATTCTCAGGGTTATAACTAACTATGCACTAACCATTCTACTGAGTATGTATGTTTATATTCTAGATCTATTTGACCCAAATGATCCCCAAACACTCTTGAAAAACTCCATGGCCAATATAGTTTATTAATAGTATAAAATGATATTACTTGAATAATAACATATGTGTTCGAACCCCTTTGAAAAGTAGAGAAGTTACAACCTACCCTCATAAAAATAATCCATCTGTTTCCCTTCTGATAGTGGTAAGGAATTGTCTAAAATATGTGCTCCCTACTAAGCACACACATTAAAATCCTACTCTAATGACTAAACCTATACATGGATGTGCTTCCATATCAATGAGACCAGTGGAACTGACTGACGACATATAGCATTCATTCTCTAATAAGTGATATATATTATATTATCCTTAATGGAAGCATCCACATCCATTATAGTGTCCTCTTGGTCAAATGAGTGAGATTGTAAATGTTGATATCTCAAAATATATGATAAATGGATGATTTATTTCATGATATGATATATCTACGTTAACTCTAACAAATATTCTAACGGCCTGTTACACTCTATGATATCTAATGGCCCTATGTTATAAGGCCCTATACTTACATGCCATTGAATCTAGCTATGTAAAAATCATGTAAAATATCATTGAAAGAGCTGATGTCACACCACATATATATATATTTTATATTTGGTGATTAGTATAAGACTTATTTCTAAAAATAGATGCACCCATACATTTACGATCAACATGTACATTCTCTTAAGTCTCTTGAATGAGAGGATGACCTAGTTCTACTGCCTCGCATGCCTCTTTCTAGCATACATGTGAACAAAATATCTTACCATTGAAGGCATATTATATATCCATAAAAATATTTTAATGAAATAATTTTTATAATAGACCTCCAAAAGAAAAATATGATTCTCTCAATGACATCCAAATACAAATAAAATATTCCCAGGGCATGTCCCCCAACACCTGTGTCATCTAAACAAATGTCATGCTGGTATAAGGGTGTTACGGTGTACTCAATATAAACTATTAACCCAATAAATTTTGTATCCCCTTCAATAAAAATGATGTTTATTGAGCATGTTAATATGATATTATATAACATGTAATAAATTGAAGTATCATAATCTCCCAGATATAAATTATCGCAAACTAATCAATTAAGACAGTCTAACAGATTGGTAAGTGTTTGAAATTGGCCAACCTATTGATGATCACATATATATCATCACTTTCATGAAGGGATCTCAATAATCCAATCATGAAAAACATCATTTTTTTAATTACATTTCCTCTCATTAATAGATTTAGGCTTTTGGAGTCAACCATGTCACTGGTTCTCTACTATCACATACAAGAAACTAGAACACCTCATGTTGAAACTTATAATCTTACTCATCATACCTGACAACCATTACTGTTAATATAGGCATCGATATGTCTTGTTAATACCAATATTTACATAATAATCATAGAGATGATATCAATATATCATCTCTTAAATAATGTTGGAAAGAACCCACACAAGACCATGTGTGTGATAACATTCTATTCAATAATGCAACCAGGTGGCGGGTTCTTAACATAGACATTGTCCCATAGCATAAGTCCTTATGTGTATGATAGTTTTCTCACTAAAAAAATATATAAAGGATGATTCTATATAAAAATATTCAAAAACATATTTCTTGATAAATTATTGAACCTAGAGGTTCATTTTAGAAAATATTTTCCATAATCTTCCACTCATTAATGGAATATGTCTGAATCTTCTGGCATTGTGTGTAAGGTACATCATTATCCATACAAGATGAAAAAATTATATTAAATTAGAAATTTAAATAGTTTTTATACCTACCTATGAGAATATTGTTTAATTCATGTCATCTGGATATCTTTTTGAGACTATTGTGATTTTTTAAAATAAATTAGTGTTACCCAAAATATAATGTATCCAACATCAAGAATAATGAACCACATATGATAGCATGAGTTCATGTGTAAACTATATATTCTCTCGAAGTTTCTATGGTGGTACATGTACACAAATACCAGATCTCCCAGACTTAGAATCACTCCTAGTCCAATAAATGTAGAAAAATAGTCAAAATTATAGATTCTCAAATGCTCTAGTGGAATCAAGAACGACAATGATGTTATTATACCCATAATCTCAAGAATGGATATCATTTATGTTCCTGGACAATATTATTTCAAACAGTACTTATATATTAATTCTAGAAGAACTAATATGCATGAAAAATCCAATATTAGTAGTTTATAAAAGCTATTTAGCCCAATGAAACTATGTATTTCAAATACATTTGTGATATTCTACTAGGATAACATAGACCTCACCTTCAGTTTGTGAATATATTCTCATTATTCTAAAATAATATGACTCATGAATTGAACCTAATATATCTGATAATGGACTTATTAATCATATTATATAGTAAATTATCTCATGATGTATTCTTCATTGTGTCAAAATGTATCTCTTGGTAAGTCTGAGTGTGATAATACAATAAAATTTCTTCTATAAAGACAACCATATTTAATGTAGTTACAGGAGTATAGATTGATGCTTTAAGTCCATGAAAACTGGTAGATCATTTGTATTGACAAATGGATTACCCAATAACTCTTCATTGTTGTATCTACTTCGGATCATTGAATATGTTTTGTATGATAGTCTAACATTGCCCTCATGGTATCCATAACTCAATTCAATCTTGGAGAAACCATTCACTCTAATAAAATGGTTGAAGATATTGTCGATGCAAGTAATCAGATACTTGTTATTCCTTATTACTTTGCTCAACCATCTGTAATCAACACATAGTCAAAGAAGAACAGGTTCATTCTTATATAAAAGGATAAATGACCCCTTGATAAATGTAATAGGTCACATAAAATTATTTACCTATATTTCCTCCACATACTTCTTGAGATCATGGAGATATGTAGGTGGACTCCAATAAAGAGTAATGGAAATTGGTGCTGATTGTGGAGATTGATCGATCGTATAATCCACCACTATCATAATAATTAATATTGAGAAGCCCTCATGGAATAAATTAGGGAATTGATAAACTACAAGAGAGAATTATACAAGATACCTTCCCTGAGTTCTCATGAAGAGACATCCCAAATGGGTTGTGATACTACCCATCCCATCAAGATTTAATATAGAACGAAATTCCTACATTTCTCATTTTTAGTTATTTATATATTTTTGTACCTATAGAAAGGTTAATGACACCCTATGGTGATATAAATCAACATGGTAATGATATGGAACTAGAAATTCCATACCAAAAATGGAATTAAAACTGATCATCTCAATGAAAATAAAATCCCAAATGAAACAGTATTCACTTATCTCAATGGGATCTCTTTGAAATAAAATATATTCTCTGTTTATTCCCATAATGGTGTTTCAAGAGTAATAATGAATCATATGTAATATATCTATTGGAACAATTATTTCATAATCCTCACAGATAAAAAATAGTTCGATTCAATATCATTATGATGTGTTTTAACCAAAATATTGGATAATATAACAGTACCGAATACTATAGAAGCACCAAGACTATTCTTGTCATGTGTAAGATGTAAATTATAGATTTAGACTAAACCGTAGCATAAGGATAAAAACTGACTATCCAAGGAGGGTTTTTCTTCTATAGATAATCATAAAAAACTGACAACCATGACAACATCCACCTTCTTGGGATGATTGGATGGAAGTAAAATATATCTCAGCACAATTAGAATCTACAAAACATGTTCCACAATGAATTTTCATTATAGATCACTTATCATTGGGTACTAGTAAATATGATAATATGAAATTTAAAATGAACACATTATTCTAAAATAATAGTGTTCGATAGAGTACCTCATACCTTAAGGACTATATTGGAATTCCCCTCCACTCTGGTGCAAACAACAAAGTTGTTAGTGTGTGTTGTATGGTGAGTACTACCTCAACAAGAACCCTTGAAATGATGTTTTTTCTTCCATAGAAACCACCCACCTTTATGGATTCTTATCTACCATAGTTCATATTTGTATCTTCCATAATCTTCTACTTTATGTTTAGAACTTAATTTTATATCTATATAATTTTGGTCATCCATAAAAACATTCCCATATGATTATATGGAATATTTAATCCCATCCTCAAGTAATATTTTAGTTTTCAGTTCATCACCTTCCGGTGTTGACATAAAACACTGGATATGGATGAAATGAAATGGGTACTCCATCAATAACATATAAACAATTAGTGGGTTCATGAACTCTTTTGAAATTTCATGTATCAACATTTTAGAGAAATAGATAATTATAATATCCTATTTTGAATCCCATCAAACCACACCCTATTGTGGCCAATCCATGGTTATGAAAACCCACAATTGTTTAATGAAATCATGAAGCATATAGATGAAATCATGACCTTGCTATCTAGAGGTGTCTTCAAATGATCGATGATTTGAAAAAATTTATTCCATCAACGATTCAGTATCCTCAGGTTCACTATCTAGAGAGAAGGTGGGTGAATAATGATGATGAAATTCATATTTAAGTTATTCTATAGTAACGGTAGGATGGGGGAACACTTTATAGTCTTCATGAATAATCAAAAGCTATATAAAATATTTTAATCAGTACCTAGTAGGTTTAAATAGTAGGTCCTCAGTTTTTTCTTTATGAGGTAATACTAGTGTCTTAGGTCTCACCACCTATGGGTCATGGTTGTCTCCACCATCTCGATGTGGAACATGTTTTTTAGTGTAATCATATCTATGCACATTTCGAGTGAATAACTCTAATCATATTTACCAAACAGTATAGAATGAAGAAATAATGACTGTATACTTCAAAATCATTCATATTTAGTATTCAAACCACTATACCATATCCCAACCCCAATACTATGTGATGAGGAATATAATTGACGTCTAAGGTGAAGCATCCTAACTCTATATTATGGTTGTATTATGATCATGGTCCCATAGAAAAAAACAGTATTTTTAGTAAATGGAATTTAAATTTCATGGTATACAAGATAACGCCCTAAACATTATAATTATAATTCCAAATTAGTGCTACCTATTTCAAATGTAACCATTAATTAATTGAGGATTATTATTATTTATATGAATATAAATATCTCAATCTAATAAATTTTTTATCCATTATCGATTGAAAATAGAATGAAATCCATATAAATTGTTATTGGTGCATCAATTAAAGGTGCAATAACATTCACATATAGTATAATGATGTAACATGTCACATATAGGGATTTGATTGAATTTCCTAAAATTATAAATTTATGAATGTACATGCTTAATAAATTTAAATTTTCATTCATCAATCAAATCAAATAATATTTTTCCCCTAAATCCAATTGTTCAAGGATCAATCATGGAATAATTTTTTAATTAATATATCATCATCCATCTATGTGGAGAAAACTATATAGTATGATTTAGGAACATTAATTATTACAATTATGTTATCCATATAATAAATTTTAGAAAATTATAATAAATAATAATCAAGGTACATTCAATCATCACATTTATTTTTAGAAATTAATTTTGTATTATAAATATGGAAAAATAATATTTATGTAATATATGTAAGAAATTTCATCATATAATGCATTATACAATACCTAAATATTGTAGCAGTCCTTTTAAAAGTTCCAATAATTATAATATCAATAATAAAAATAACATATAAAATATTTGTTTCACCAATTAGTGAAATCAATGAAACTGTAAAAGGAAAAATTATAAACAATAATAAAAAATCATAAGTAATTTGGTTTTTACCTATGTGTTTGTTATCTACTCTTAGGAACAAGTTCTCTACGAAATTATAAAACATCTTTTTATCATGTGTAGTATCAAAATATTATTACAAAAACATTTTTTTATATAATAAAAGATTATATAATCCCACCATAGATGATAATAATCATATCCCTGATATTGTTGTCCACATGACATCAAGCATGTTCTGCAAATTCTGGAGGTAATGACTATAAAGGTGGGACCTGAATGAGTATTTGGAAGAATAGTCCTATATATATTAGAGTGAACCACATCGGTAAATATTAATGATATAAAGAAGAAATATCAATATATAAACAATAGCATAATAAAAATTATAAATCCTTCATGATAAAAAATAGTTTGAAGTTAAAAATTAAATAGATTAAAAATGATTATGATGATCATGTCATTTAGCTATAAAAAATGAGTACATTCGGTATAGAGGAAATTGGTATATATGAATTACAAAAATCAAACAAAACAAAAAATATCTCCAATAGAATATTGGGAATAGACTCAGTCCTCAACTCACATAATCTATCGTAGTACTATAAATAATGCATCAGATGGTGGACACTTTTCTTTATATAGAATTAAATCATAATGTATTATAATGTACATAAGGAAACCCAAGATGGGTATGATATATAGACTGTATAAAAAAACCAATTTTGTCTTGTAAAATGTATTTTATTCATATAAAATGATAAATGTTCCAATAATAATAAATAAATGAAATTAAATAAATATATAAAAAAATTATACCATGTTCCTAAGGGGATACCCGCCCAACCAATAATTTGGTTGAATAATTTAGCACATGGATATTTATAAAAAGGTTTTTATTTATTTTAATGAAGTTGAATCATAGTACCATAAATGGTTATCCATATAATGGGACCAATGTATCAAAATTATAGGAAAATAAATACTCAACCCCATAAGAGACCTTCTAATGTGATCTATAAATTAAATCCCTAGTATCACTCATGAAATGGTATAATTATAAAAAAAGTAAAATTATGTACATAGTATCATAACTAGGAGACATAATATCATTCAATACATGGTATAACCATTTAAAAACAAATGTCTTATCTAGTGCCTCATCCAGGAAACTAGTTACACTCTTGCATACATTAGGAAAAGTTCTTATGGGGACTTGTGAGGCATTGAATGTATAACTCTATGTGTAATTAAATCCCATTTAAAAATTTAATTTATAATGAATTTTTAGTCCATCAATAGATATCCATATATGAAATAACAAGTATCACCATTAATATGATATGAATAAGTGTTCAAAAATCCCATGATCATATCATTTCAATAAGGAATTTTACTTATGATACATAACTAAAGATAGAATGTCATTTTATTTTTTTAAATAAATATTGTCATAAATAATATAACTGTAATCATGGAAATCATATTTCATTAGATTATTGAACATTCCATGGTATCTATTACATAGGAAACCTAACAAGAAGGAGACTTAACAATTAAATGTAAGGAAAATAATTCACTAAATTGAAATAACACTATTATGGAGTCCCAAATCCCAGATATCAAACCACATAGTATATTGTCAATTATCTAAGAACATATTATGCCTAAAAAACCATTATGTTTTTAACTAATCATTTCAGAATAATATCCCAATATTTATGGCTGGTAGAATAATGAATCATGATATAAAAGCTATATTTATTTAGGAACAGGAACTAGAGAATCAATCCAAATAATATAGTTCTCTATACATCCTCTTTCATCAGATGAATTGATCTATATTGGAAGAAATCATAGAAATGATAAAACTCCATGAATATAGATCAAATGAAATCTCTCCAAAAATATAACATATGATAGAAACATAAATTAGAATCAAATTCAATATTATTATAGATATTCGTGTTGTAAAACCAAGGAATATGGAGGTGATGAGAATAAAGATCAGATGTGGGATTGGCTTCAATGTCTATTTAGAGGAGGATGGAAAACATGTGAAAGTGGAAGATGATAGGAAAAAATAAGTGAGGATAAAGGAAATAATTTTTTATAACTTTTATGTGAATAATTTTTATTTACACTTCATTTATAGGGTAAATGTGTTTCTCTACATAGATGGATAAACTATGCACCCATCATGACAGATCCGCTACACAAAAAAACACCTCGCATGGGATAGGTACATGGTTTCACTATCCTTTTGATTTATTTGAATAATGGCCCTATAAAAAATGATCAAAATACATGATTTTCAGTCACATTTTTCATCATTTCATACAAATCATACATCCTCTTATGTTCTCCAGGATTTTCAAATACATTAGTTACATAGATAGAATAATCCATATTCTAAATGTGCATCTTAGTCTGGGTCAAAAAATTATAGAGCTTTGGCCTATGAATGAGCCCCATAATCTCATAAACATTTAATTATACATTATAGTACATAATTATACTAAAATAATAGGTTTTGATATGTTATAGATGTGTATTTAACTCTCTAAAGAGATATGATGTGAATTGTTTTCAATTTTATAAATTATTTATTTGAAATGAGCCATGTAGACTCATTCCATTTTTCTAAATCTATAATGCACCATGTTACATCATCATATTTACTCAAACAAATATCTCTTTGAACCATAAACATCATGTTGATATTGGGTATATAGAAGATGAGTAAATAATTGACATTGTAATATTTCTTTAAACTATATAAAAACGCTTCTCTCGATGATTCCATGATTCTTGTTCTACAAAGAGACATGGAAATCAAATTCAACAAAAACACATTAGAAAAAATATTCAATATGATTATTATCAATATCCTCACACATATTTACTCATAAGCATAGTCAAAAGGTGTTCCCAAATCTTTCTACCCCATATACGAGTGTTGTATTATTTCGGCCTAGTTGATTATTGAACAAACTTGATCAAATAATCATCATAACAACTCATCTTACATCATCTCATAATAATATTAAAATTCATAAAGAGAAAAATTGTATCACATGAAAATCAATAAAAAATAACATTAATTAGACATGTGAATGTATATGTAGTATAATGGAATTTAAAAAACAAGTTTTTGTAATATTATTGATAATTTTTTTAAAAACTAACTTTCTATTTATTAAATTATTAAATATCATTAATGCATATTTATATCAAGGTATATACGTGTATTTTGAATAGAAAAATAATTCACTAATAAAAAATAACATAAAAATGAGTCAAGTGTATAATTAAATATTATGACTCATATGTTTTGAAACAATCACCATTACCCTATAATGATTTGTTTTTACATATATGTAATGGGTGAAAAACATACCTCATCTTAAAATCTTATTTAACTAATGTGTGAAACAAATACATTTATAATGGTGATCATAACTTTTCTGGATGAATATATCTTATTACTATAAATTTTGAACATCGCATTGCCCTAAAATCATCTTATTCTCATTCAATTCAACATTATTAACAATAGATAACAATTTATAGTGGGAATAAGGAAGAGTTTAAGTGCTCATTTTTTATATCATTTAGACATAAATTCGTCACCATGTAGAAAATTTATGTTATTTAATTTCTTCTTTAACATAGTTTTGGATGTTATTCCTTACATGGGAATAGTCTTCTTATATAATTTAATGGAATTTTTCTCAAGATTTGAGACATCAGATGAAAATTTAATATTACATTAATATTTTAAAATATCATCAATCCCACAAATTTTTTCAATCGTTTTAGGATTTTCCATTGGGCCGGTAAGATTTTCATATTGTATTTAGAATCATTCTAATAATTCTCTTGCCTCTCAAATTTCTTCTGAATAATCAATAAACAATCCATAGATATCTTATCATCAACATCACTCTCAATAAATGGGGATTTCCTCCTTAAAAGTTATTCAATAGGCTTTTTTCATTACTCCATTTGAATGGACATGGATATTTTACCGACCCGAATAACTCAAAACTGTTTTATTTATTTCAAATTATTTTTATTTTAATTACTTCTTTAATTTGGTTGAGTTCCACACATTCGTAACTGAAATATTTTTCATTCATTAACATTGGAACATTTTTCTATTCTACATCTTTCTTTCGGGGAATGATAGTACTTATATATATATTGTAGCACCCCAGTGAATTAATGATCATTACTAAGAGATACATAACATAAAAGTATGAGTATGATTATTACAAAAGACAAAAAATTAATATTAGAAACCTCTGATTCTTGATCTATAAAAAAAGTGGTTTTCATATAATTATTTGTTAGTATCTCTTTTAATACTATAGGAATATTTTTTTTATTGAAATCAACATTATGTATCATATTATTTCATTTTATAAAATTGAATACCACTAATATTCATGGTTATAACTGATTCATTCTTAATTTTTTATTATAAATTATTTTTTATAGTGATATAAATTCTCAAATATGAGGTATAATATCATTATACATTTATAGACCCCACATTTCAAAATATTGAGAATATTCACCATTGACCTCATATACATTGTTTTTGTCTTATATGATATTTATTAACACTCTATTATTTTTTATAAATATTTATTTTGTATCTGAAAATAATTCCCCTTTTTTGTGTAGTCATATTAGATAAAATTGTATCATATTATTAAATTCTTATAACATCATTATATTCATCTCACAATCCTTTGTACATGTTTTTCAACATTGTTGATTTTATCGTATAAATCAAATATTTCCTAAAGATTTTTCATCTTCCATTATAAATCATCCAAATTTAATTTATATTTTCTAATTTAATTGAATAATTTTATTTCCTTTTAGATATTCTCACTATTATGAAATGTTATTCCATTGGTTTATTTCATTATTTTATTTTCTTTCTTTATTTGTGTAACTAACCCTGAAATGGTTCCAAAGTTTATTTTAGTATCCATTATAGTAATTTATTATTTAAATAATCATCATCATAGATTCATGACACACATCCCTTTTAAAACGATCCGAGATTATGTCTTCACTATCAGATTAATTTATAGATCATGAATCATTCTTCTTTTTTTCTTCTCAAAAGACTCCAATTTTTTGTGAAACCCTTTTTTCATTTATCCAACATTTATTTCCTATAATTTATATAATATTGTTTCAACTAAAAATCCTCATTAATAATCATTATATAAATTCTTTAAAAAATGTCCTCAAACATTAAAAATCCATCACTTTAGATGTCGTTTATCATTTCTCTTAAACTTTATCTTTTAATATCATATAAAATAAGGATATTTTTTTTATTAATTTCCTTTTCATCATTATTAGAATCAAAATAACTTTAAGGACCTTATTTATAGTAATCTCTAATCAAACCTTTTAACCTAGATTAAATATTATTTTCCATAATAGCCTTCCTCTTAAAGACCGTGATTTTTCTCATTTGATATGATAATATTAAATTATTTATTTCATATGCAAATACATCCTATAAATCTTATAGAGATAAAAAAACATCCTCAAAACAATCTAAAATGTTTCTCATCAATTTGTTAATAATTTTATAATGTTTTAAATTACATTTTAAAATTTTTATATTAAATACAATATTGTTCACCATTATAATTCTTACAGAAATATTATCATAATCATCCATAAGGATATATCAAAATATTACATACCCCCATATTATTTATATTTCCATAATATTTTATTCAATAATTATTCCACATTTCATTGGTATATTGAAACCTCAAAAAATTTTGGGCAATCCTTTTAGGAGAGATCCTTAAAAATTTCATTCTAATCTTTGACATCATATTCAAAATTTATCAATCAATTAATTATCATATATATATGATTATTGTGAGGAAATCCCATAATATATGCATTTATAACCTCTAAGATAGTGAAAGATGATTGTGTAAACCAAAATTCCATCATCTTTTATAGTTCTTATAATTGAATATAGAAATACCACAATTGGTCACTGAATTGATATTATCCTTATTTAGTAGATAGTTGTATATTTTAAAGGAATTTTATATTATAATACATCCAAGAGAAAGGTGAGATAATTAAGAAGGTGATGTTTAAATTAGTGATCCAATTATTTTATGAATCCTTTCCTATAATCAACACATTAAATATATATGTGTTTCGATCAACTCAAAGATATCTCTTAAAATGACCTCGTATGTAGTAATTATAAATTGATAAGATAGTATATGATATTTAAATGATTATTTATTAATTCATAATATTTTAAATATTAGTCATTTCCATAATAGGGATTCATTAGAAACATCTTATTTATTACAAGGGAATAATCAAAAACTGTTTCTACAACATAGTGATCTTTCCCCAAGTCAGGCCTAGTTAAGGATCAAAGTAATTAACTATTCTATAAAATTATCTCATACCAAAAAATTGACCTTCTTGTCTCGTATTACTTATTGAATGGTTTAACCCCCCATCCATATGAATTTTAAGAAAATGGTTATACCACCCATTTATATGTTCTTATATTTCCATGTTAATAGAATGAAAAATGACGTCATTATTTAGATGATTGTTATAAATAACAATGTTGGATAAAATTTAATATGTATAACTTCTTATATATAATTTAAAACATCCCAAATAAATTTTTATTTAGGAAATATTCTCCTTATCATCAAATACCATGATATACTCAAATATCGTAGGCAACATCTCTATATGATAATACTGAATCCCTTATACTATGTTTTATTCTACTCAGTTTGATGTGAACTACATGATAAACTTCCACTCAATACTCCCCAGTCTAATGGACGTTGGTTAGGGAACAACATTTTAGTCTTCCAACATCATTTAGTTATGTGTTCATCTCCTAAACCTATATCAAGTGGATCTAAACTGAGATCCCATTAATATTATTCCCTTATTATTCATCCAATTATAATCATGGATTTAACTCTCATTGTGAAATAAAAAATGATGGTATCTTCAATCACTAAAAATAGAATCAATAATAACTCTCAATTAATGAACTTATATTTACCAGACAAATGGCTCATAAAATTATATATTAAGTGATATCTCCAAATTCAATATCTCAACTAAAATAATATTTTTCATTACACCCATTAAAATATATTATAGTTGTGAGTCATAATTATTTATAAATTTTTTACATATGTCTTAGAATCGCGGATCTCTTCAATAGTTTCTTAAATTTCCACTTGATTTTTGATCATTGATATAATAGATATAATTCATCATAATCAATCCCATGATATTTTTTTGAAAATTTTCCCAACCCTTTATCAGGTGTACCATTATATAGCTATCTCTATATGATATGTAGTCACATGAACTCCTCTTTATATTGAACTATGTATAATAAACCAACATATTTATCAATCTAATGGAACAAAAGATTTACTATTTGTCTAATACATCATTATATTGATCAATATCTATAAATTACCACTTTCCAATGAACTCTCAATTCTCTATGATGTAAAATATTATTTAATGAATCTAATGGTTCATTTAAGTGTAATTAATTTTTTTATTGAATTAGTACTATATAGAGATAGAATTCATATATATCTTTCTAATGTAATCACAATTATTCATATAACCATATTTCTCTAATTAGCATGATTTTCCTGGTATTTTTTAGAAACATCCACAATCTATGACAATAAACAACTTTAATTATTATAATGTTATAAAGTCGGGAACATAAAATGATAGTTAAAAACCTAATGTAGATATCATACATCCTACAAAAATAACACTAAGTATTGATAACTTCATATATTATATAGTTTTATAATTCGTCATTTTATAACACCAAAATTGTAAAAGGTATTGATTTCCACTAAAACCAGTCTTCTAATTCACAATTATACATCAATTATTCTTCAGGAATTTCCTATATCTGCCAATATATCATACAACCCCAACTCTTGTACATGATAAAGTTTAATTTTATTAGAATATAAAATTGTAAATTTATAGTGATTCCACTGCATTCATGGTTACAACTCTCAATATAAAGGTTATGTTATCCCCATCATGGTATCCTATAAATTCCACCATCTTCTACATTTGAATAACTTCATATATGAATCATGAATAACTATATGATATTAAGATCATTAAATATCCATACAAAATCACCTAAATCATTATTTTTGCATATAATATGAAACAAATATTATCTATGACAATTAAATTATATTCTTATACAAACACATTTTAACATATTAATAAAAAATTACACCCGATATATATTCTAAATATATAAATATTATTTAAAAAATAATGATAATTGATAATTCAACTAATATGTAAGACCATGGATTATGATAAGGTATCTGAAAGCAACTACATATAATCTATTATATAGATAATAATTGTAAGGGGATGAAACCAAATATTTTTATCATACGATCCTGTATAGTCATAACCCAAATGAAACCAATGATGCCTTTTATAATGAATGTCTTGATAAAAAATTAGAATGTACATATTTATGCCACACGTGGAAGGAACTACAAATTATTTAAAGCATAGTAGTATCTCAAATGTAACTATATGATTATACATCATATTTTCTATTTATACTAATAGTCCATCCTTCTACATAATTCATATTTCATCTAAGGATATGGAATAAATAATTTAGACACATTGGGTTATGGATACCAATTTGGGGGATATCTGACAATTATGGAGGACAACACACTGACATATAGAAGAGTACTAAAAACACCTACATATATAGATTGAGGACTAAAATCCCATCAGGTGGTGTATTATTAATCTCTTCTACAATATATGGTACCCATTTCTTATTAGGATGGATGTAGTATAGACAATATGAATGAAAATGTGGGTCCTGCATTGTAGTATCATTATGAAGTAACAAAAATCCATTTGTTGTATTATAGACCGTGAACTTTAGTTGGTACGTCCCTTGGGGAATAAATAATACCAATTCATGGATAGTAATTTCAATTAGAATTGGAGATTATCTGGACTCCATGTCTTCTTTAAATATACATCTCAATTCCTTCCAATAATTCTTTTTATTTATGATACATTGTCTGTAGAAAATATCTAGCAGATGGCCTTTTATGGATTAAAGTGTCATTATATCATGATATATGTGGAAACATACTCCTAATAGACTACTCATCTATCTTAAACAAACACCAAGGTGAGAAATCATGGAGAATATAATAAATATAACTAATAATGATGAGTAAAATTTTTTACATGGTGTGTATGATCACATAGGACGTGTTTTTTTACCCAATATGTGCATGTTCATCAAAAATTATGTTTCCCATTAGATTCATGGATTGTTTAGATTAAAGATACATGATTTAATTATATATTCCTAGAATAAAATCAAATTTATTCTTATTAGGAATTAACATTATATTTGGAGACGTACATGGTGTATGAAACTTAGTGTAGAGTTATTATTTTTTCGGATCAATATACACAACGTGTACAAAAATTAATATATTGTGTGGGACTCACCACCATATTTGGTTGTGTATAGACAATAAAGAAGGTCACTAAATTTGAAATTACATATAATGTGATTATATTATTTGGCATATGACATTACACTACCTCAAATTCAAGAAATGCCTGTTAGAAGACATGGTTTTTCATTCCATCATACATCGTTGTACGTACAGTTGGTACATAGGAAAACAATGTGGCTTGTATAACAAATCATGTCAATTTACGTCCCAAGTAATTTTATTTCTACAAAACATGAAAATACTATCAATAAAAAATAATACATACACAACATATTCCTATGATACCAAAAGTAAGGAAGTATACAAATTCACATCAAATAGGGTACTTCCACTCTACATCTTAAAATGATACCACCATATAATGCACAACATCAAATAATCAACATCTTTAATGATTTTATTTGAAAAATGTTTTTATAATTGGTAGGATCTTAATTTAAAATAAAAAATACTTTTCACATTGCAATAATAAAAAATCCATCCATTATTTATTGAACTAACCAATATATAGTGGTATTTTACTCATACTGGTAGATACACTTGTTGGTCTCCTATAGCTTCATTGACATACCACCGAACTCAAAAAACCACAAATCTTTGTAATATAATCATATAATCCACCCCTCAAACCCGAATAATGATGAAATATGAATCAATAATACCACTTTCATATCTAAATGGGAGAAAAATATGAAAAATAGTTAAGATGAATGAATGATAATAATCAATAGAATACTAAACCACCAAAAATGAATCCACGTCCATTATAATTTTGCAATAAAGGGTATATAAGGGGGATAAAACAACAATTATTTAAAAATGAGTCATGATAAAATTCAAAGAAAAATCAATGAATCAAAAGTCACATATAACATAGCAATATGATAATAACATTATTTCTTTTCCAATATGTCATAGTCAAGAAATGTCCCAATATAATGATTATGTAATGATAAATAATCATGGTAATTTTGGAATAATATATCATTATTATAAAAAATAAATCATCATATTTATTTTATTAATAACTATTTCCTTCTTTATATCATTCAACCATAATTAATTATTTTTTTATTCTACATTATATTATTCATAAATTCGTTCTTACTTTTCATATTTCAAGATTCATGAAATTATACATTATATAATAAGAAATAAATAGATAAATAAATAAGGATTGAATAAAAATTATATACCTACCTCATTTGATTATTTCATTCACATGATATCCAAGTCACTTTGCATCATCCACATTGTCACTATAGTCGTGAAGATAATCAATAATATGAATGAATTCACTAAAAATTTAGATATCTCAAGAGAGTTGAATTTATTTTTTGTTACTTATAACATTGATTTGGCCGGATTATATATTCCATCTAAAGGATAGAAATAGTTATAGACGGAAAATATATTTTCCATTATTCATATCATAAAAACCTCAAATAAATTTATTCTCCTTAAATACATGATATTAATTTTCTCTCAGAATCGTGTTATCTCCTTTATATATATTCCATCGTCCAAAATTTTTTAATTTCCTCATCACATCCACATAGAGTTAATTTGTATATCACTAGTTTCATTTCAACAACATTACATAAATAGAAACTTCATTAAAATATGATTTCATTTATTTATTTTCAAACCATCATAATTCTCAATCTTGGGGTTGAAATATGTGTCATTAAAATTATATATTGCAAATGATAATACCCAGGTTCTTGAAAACAAAATTGTTTAAATAAAATATTTTGATTATCATTTATGAGTTATTTGATATCTATATGATCATGGAAATAAAATATTAAATATATTATTTATTTTAAAAAAATTAAAAAATATAACATAAATGAACCATCATTGATAAAACCTATAAATTATATCCATTATTATTTTCAAAGGAGTTATAAATAAAATAGTAGATTACGAAAATATGTTTGGATAGCATATTTGTGGTATTTATGTTTTAAATTTTAATAAATATTATATATCACTGTAAACACACTATAAATGATGTATAAGGGAAAATACAAAATTATAATATCAATAAAACAATTTTGAAAATATTTTATCATCAACATGGGTTTATTTAACATTTTAATATCTTTAAGGGGACTTGGACATGAATGTTCAAAACATTGAATTATATCATATGTAAAATATATGTTTATACTTCCTCACCACCATTAATCCTTTTTATCCTTTCATATAAAACAAATTGTAATTTCAGTCTTATGATTATTATACTACATGTAATGATAAAAATATCATAATTCATACATCATCCACCCTTAGAAATGTACGCCTTTAGGTAACCTGATTCAAATTTAATTTCATAAAAATATTTCTCCTATATATAATAATTTTACCATAATATTCAATAATAGAATACCCTTAAGAAATAGTGCACGGTTAGGTCATGCAGAATCATACATATTTCAAAATAGAATAAGATTCCAATTGATGGTCATATATCTTGATGTGATAAAGAGAAATATAAACTACAGACATAATCCTTATAAAGGCTAATTTTTAAGGTAATTTTCAGGGGGAGAACAACACTCCAAAACTTTTATAACAAAAAATATATCACATGATTGAGTCCAATACTAAAGATATCATGAAAAGGTTGTGGTGGATATATGTAATTGTTAAAAACAAGTACACAAACTCATAACATCATTCTATTCAAATTTTATTTAACAAACCCAAATCTATTTTAAGACCTAGTCCACCATAATCTAATTTAGACTATCATAAATATTGATATAACATTGATCTTTCAGATCTAGACCCCAAAATAACACTTTTCTGACTTGGGTGACTATAACCACAATCCTTTAAGAAATATATGTCATTATATATCTACAAATATGACAAAATGAGCACTTATTCTCCTATAAAACCATGGTCCCCCAAGTACATTGGACTATTACTTCTTATCTAATTATCATCACCAATGGTGAGTCTTTAAAATATATAAAAATTAAATTTATAAAGAATACTAGGACAATTCCCACATTTAATGGGATGTGTCATGAGAACTATTATGGAATTCAATATCACATGTAACATCAAACTCTATAAATCCTTATTGGTTATCTAACATAGAGGCCTGATGAAATTTTATACTTTTGAAATATATAAACAACATCAAAAAATTAAAACCACTATGGAATGATTATCAGATCTCACAAACATCCAATGATTAGAAACTCACTTTATAGGTTGGTCAACTCAAACCACATCATTATAACATTTTGACTACCTAATCCACCACAACTCCAATCATAACATTGATGAATCACTAAATCATTTACTATATTATAATTCTCCAAATACATGACACCTCCTTACTATAGATTACACCTTGGGTGTTTTTATTACTTTTTGTGTACATAAACATTTAAAAACAACCTTAGAACACCCAAAAAAACTCACCAAACATTTTGGTTCAAAAAAGTAATTACTAATAAAGACCTATAAAAAATGGTTCCTAAATTTACATGTTGTTTTTTATTAATTCAAATAATATAATTATAATTATATATTTATATTCCAATGAATCCTTAATATATTCCCAGAGAGTGTCATTCTCATATAATGAGAGAACATAACATTCATACATAAGCTCAATCTCAAAAAAAAATTATTGTGAAAAAGTTTCACATGTAATAATAAAATCCATTTCCTAAAAATGATTTCCAATCACTAATTAGTTATCAATAATATTATAATACATATAATTAATAAAATGATCAATAACTAATATTATTAATGTTTTATGATATAATAAAAAGAATATCAAGTATGGTAAACCTATGATATCTTCATAGATAATATTTTCTGGTTCATCAAATACTGTGAGTTAACATTATACCATAGATTAGAAGAATCCAATGTTCAACTCACCAATTTATAGAATATAATAAAAATTTATTTCTAATAATCATTCATCATAGAGATAAAATTAATAAAATAATAGCAATGAACAACATATGTCAACTATTTACATGATTTTTTAGCCATATATGGATACCTAGAGGAACTATTTAAATAAACCTTATATTAATCAAAAAAACTAGAAAGGGAAAATGTATCGTATTAAAATTGTGGAGAATGAGTTTATATGAAGGTGAAAAAAACAATTCCATCTACGACTAAAACTATTTGTTATACAGCACTTGAAACAAACCAAAATCTCACTAATGTTGTAACATCACAAGTAAGTAATGAATAATAGATATTTTTATCTATGTATATTAGTGAATTATATAGTTTTTTAGTGGCTTAAAATGAGAATAAATCCAATCTTAAGCATGGAATACACTAATATTTTAAAAAGATTATTTTTCTACCTTTTGATGGAAAACCATTTTTAAATCTATCTTTTCACAATTTTATAAGTTATGTTTTTTAAAATAAACATATTATTTATATTTGGGTCATCAAAATTTACTTTGTGTGAATTTTTGGTATTTTTCCGATAAAGTTCATTTTTTAATGAATAGTGAAAAATGTTGTATTTTAATTCAAAACCTCTTTTTAATCTAATTTATTTGTATTATTGTATTATCTTTTGAATTGGTTTTGAAGTGAAATTAGAATATATTTTTACCATTTAATCCAATGGTGGTCATTGGAATCAATTTCACTTTGAAATTGGACTGAAACTGGTGTCAATCTTTTGATACTTATTGTTTCATAAAAACACGCTATTTGCCATGACAGCGGAAATTTATTATTAAATTAATTAATGTAACTTATATGATATGAAATTTTTAAAATAGAAATCATTTTTGAATTTGGAATATCAAATACAGCTTAGGGTAATGTTTTGGTATTTTTCTGAAAAACTTCAATTTTTGATGAATATTGAAACCACTAAGTAGTAGTTAAAGGAACTGATTTTTCGTTTAAATGAAACTTTTCCACTTCTGTGATTTGATTTTCAAAAATCAGACATACATGGTTGTCATTACGAAGTAAAATGTGGTTCAATGAGATTAAAATTATTTTTTGGTGAATAGTAACTTTTAAGTTTTTAATCGCGATTAGAGTTAATTAGTGCAATTTAAGGAAAATTGATATTATAATAAAATAAAAATACCTAGAAAAATGTCCTACCCTTATTGGATGTGTCATGGACGACGAAGAAAAGCCATGGGTAAACTTGGGGACCCCATGGAGTTACTTTGGTAGGAAAATGACATTAATATCTTTTTATTTACTGTTAAAATTAAAATGACACAAACATGAGTTGTTTTACTAATAAAAATTAAATGGGGTTATAAAAGTAATATTTTTGACAATAAATATTCATTAAAAATATAAAACTATTTCATACATCATGATATTTTTTTTATAATTTTTAGACATTAAATAAATTAAATTATTTATGACATCATGATGATGTAGTGATTACCTCATTAATAAAGGATTTAATTAAAATGAAAAGATAATTTAAAATCTATGACCTACACATGTCCAAAACCTATTATATGGGTGTATTTAGAACCCTTATCACCTTACCCTCGAATTATATCAATGTGGGTCCTTTTTTATCTGAAACACATTTTAAAATAAAGTAACATTTCTTTACTTTCCAAGAGTTTCCCTCCTCTCCTCTTATAAAAGGCCCCCACCTCTACCTCTTTACCCACACATCCAAAGCCTTTGGCTCGGCAAAAACCTACCCATTTTGTCTCTAAAATTAATTATATTACTCCTTGAAGCCTCACTTTGGGTAGAAGTCTTCCCAAGGAAGCCTTTGACCTCAAACCAACGGGAGTTACCAGATTTTAAGGTAATGTCTCCACTTGTGTTCTTTTGTTTTATTTTGCTTCTCCAACCCCCTAAACTCTTTTTATTCATTTCATTTGTAACAACACCATTATCTTTCATATACTAGGATGTTTTTATAATAAGGATTCTAGCTACACTTACACACACCTACATCTAATGGTTAAAGAACCAACTGTTTCCGTGGATGGCGAATTTCTGCATCCCGAAACTATGATTGTTCAACATTATTTTGACACATAAAAAGGTGGCCATTAAGATGAAACTATATTTATATATTATATATAATATGTTTATGTTTTCCTTAATCTTCTGTATTTTTCATTTTGGGCATACATTTATGGTTTCCATTATGGGTAAAAGCGATATCATCATTTAAGGAAGTGAGGACTACCGACCCCTCAAAGTGATTTGATTCGTTAATACCATATGTGGTATGTATAAAGGATATATTTAATGATATTATATGTGATACCATACTGGAATTAAAATACTATTATATATCATTATGTTTTAATTCCATAAAATACAAAATAGAAATGAAAGTAGTGTTAATGTGTACGTAGGTTTACCGTCTCCATGAACGGTGCATTTCATTTCTTACCTCTAAACGTTGTGTAATATTATAAATGCATGAATGTACTAGATATATATGATATATATGATATCTAAATCATTAATAAAATTCTGGATATAATGGATACATGAACAAATTGTAATTATAAAGGGTTAATTTTTTACTCAGGTACCAATGATCGTTAAAACGACCGTTATTAACTTAAATAATTACATAGCATTCATGACATAGAAATAAGTGATATAAAAGGAATAATGAACTTGGAAAAGGTTCTTAAACAAGTAGAAATTAACTCAGGTTTATTATTCCGGAGATTAAAGAACGACCGAGTCAAGTCGGACCCGAGGTATGGGACTTCGTCTCAATCTCCTTTCATTGAGGTATATTTTGTTTTATACACAACCTTCTCTTATACGGTGTATAAACCCCTTTGACATTTACATTTATCCAAAAGGAATCATTTTTTATACGAGGCGTTTTACTAAACAATAAAAGGGAATGTTTTTTTCGTACGTATGCAGCGACAACGACTTCTCCATCGGCGTGACCATTATTTGTGTTTCGTCTTAATCTACAAGCCATACCTTTTTTTTAAAAGAAAAATAAATACCATGTTTTACTTTTCTTTTATTTTGGTATTGAAAATGGTTATTATAATTTTTTTATTATATCAATGTGTTTTATTGATATCTTGTGATTGAAATGTGGAAATGTTATGTTTCCTTTATGTATTTTTTATTTGATACGATTATGTTATGGTTCTTGGGCATTATTATGAAGACGGTTGGTTCCGTGATAAACTAAGGGCGGGTGAGCCCGATATAGCTCTCCAATGCATTGGGTAACATGAAGGAGTGAAACATTAAGGTTTCTCCGATGATATTTAGGGAATATACTGTGATTGGTATTCCAAACGTAACCAAGAGGGTTAATCCCTACGTAAGAATGTTATAAACGCCTCAAGTTACCTTTACGTCTTATGATTTCTGTGATTTATTCATGATTTGATGAGGTCTGTTAAAGTGCCTATGTTTTATGGGTAAAGTATGATTTCATTATTATGTATATATGAACTCATGTTTCCTTTCAATATTTTTATAAACCTTACTGAGCTTTTTATGCTCATCCCATGTTTTTTGAAATGTTTTTCACAGGACAAGGGAATGGTACATGATATGATGATAGTGTCAACGAAGTGTCATGAAAAAAATCCATGTTTTAGTTTAAATATGTTTCTGTTGATGAGAAAAATGAATAATATCTTTTATGTAACCACTTTTCTTAAATGTGGAATGTAATACATGTTTTATGATCTAATTCTCTAAAACTCTAAACCTGAAAAGATATTCAAGGTGTATTCTTGAAATATCACAAGGTTAAGTAATGTTTAAGGTTGGGGCCTTATAGTTGGTATCAGAGGTAGGCTTAGATAACTTTATGAGTTAGAAATATATTAAATGATTATAAGAAAATATTTTTATATGGTCAAATTGAAATTATATAGAATTTAATGATTACCATGTTGCTTCACCTAAGGTATTTCTGTGATAAGAATGATTTTCCATTGAGGAAACAGAGAAACTATTCTGGGAAGGCATACAGAGGGAAATGAACTTTCAAATCAGTATCCTAAAATGGTCAGAATCAGAACTAAACTGTTTGTTGCAGTGATGGCTCATTTGACTCAGGTGAAAAAATGTTGGTTGTTTTTATTGATGATTTTTTGGTATTTTTTAAAGGTAAAGTGGAGCATGAATGTCATTTAAGGGTTATTTTTCAAACCTTAAAATAAATGAAATTTTATGGGAATTTAATAATGTGTGAGTTTTGGTTGCATAAAATTTCTTTCCTTGGTCACATTGTTTATAAAGAGGGGATAATAGTTGATCCTGCAAAAACAAAGGTTGTTGAAGAATGGCCACGACCCACAAATGTAACTGAGATTTGTAGCTTCCTTGGTTTGGCAGGCTATTACCGAAGGTTTGTTAGAAAGTTTTCCTGATTATCTAGTCCAATGACTAAGCTAACTCGGAAGGGTGTTAACTTTATCTGGACAATAGAATGTGATGATTGTTTTCAGGAGTTGAAAAGAAGATTGGTGAATGCTCTAGTTTTGGCACTACCTTCCAGGAATAGAGAGTTTGTTATCTACAGTGATTCTTCATTGAAAGGACTTGGTTGCGTCCTAATGCAGAATGATCAGTTAATTGCTTATGCTTCATGATAGTTGAAAACTAATTAGGTAAATTACCCTACACATGATTTGGAATTAGTTGATGTTGTTTTCACTATAAAAATTCATAGGCATCATTTGTATGGAGTAAAGTGTGAAATATATACCGATCATAGAAGTATAAAGTATATATTCACTTACAATGAATTGAACATGAGACAGAGGAGATAGCTAGAATTAATCAAGGATTATTATTGTACAATTGATTACCATCTAGGAAAAGCAAATAACGTGGCTGATGCTTTGAGTCGAAAAAGTAATGCTTCATTAGCAATGTTGCATGTGGAACGTGATCCTTTGGTTATAGATTTGATGAACTTTGGCATAGATGTTGTTGGTGCAGGTTGTTATTTTGTTTTGTTTCAGGTATCAGTGAAATCTTATCTATCAGACAGAATCAAGCAAGCACAGAAGCAAGACATTTAGTTGCAGAAAAAGGTAGATCTCGTTCAGAAAAGTAAGTTGCCTAAATTCAACAATGATAATGATTGCATTTTGAGATTTGGGAAGAGATTGTGTGTGCCTTGTGATTAACAGTTGAAGGGAGAGTTGTTATGTGAAGCTCATAGTTCTCCATTTTTAGTTCATCCTGGCAGTACTACGATGTACATAGATCTGCGGGAGTATTACCGGTGGGATGGAATGAAAAGAGATATTACTGATTTTACTATGATGTGTTTGACATGTCAACAGGTTAAAGCAGAGCGGCAGTTACCGAAATGGATGCTTCAGCCTTTACCACTTCCAGAGTGGAAATGGTAGAATATATCCATGGAATATTTTGTGGGATTACCAAAGATGTATAAAGGTAATAATGCAATCTGGGTTATTTTTGATCGAATGACTAAATATGCTCATACGAGATACTTTTTCCATATATCAACTTTCCCATTTTTATCTTAAAGAGATAGTCAGGTAACATGGAGTTCCCATCTCCATTGTATCTTACCGTGATCCCAGGTTCACTTCTAACTTTTGGAAAGGCCTTCAGAAGTCATTGGGTACTAAATTAAATTTTAGTATATCTTTTCATCCTCAATCAGATGGGCAGTCAGAACGAACAATTCAGACATTGGAGTATATGCTACATTCATGCTCTATGGATTATCAGGGATGTTGGGACCAACATCTTTATTTGGTTGAATTTTCATATAATAACAGTTTTCATTCCAGTATACTGATGGAACCATTTGAGGCGTTATATGGGAAGAGGAGTCGAACTCCAGCATTTTGGTATGAAGTGGGTGAAAGAAACCTGATGGGACCAGATTTGGTAGAAGAGTTGGCAGAAAAAGTTTATCTGATACAGAAACACATGATAACAGCTCAGAGTAGGTAGAAGAGTTATGCGGACAACAGGAGGAAGGATCTATCTTTTGAGGTAGGTGATCATGTTTTTCTCAAATTCTCACCATGGAAAAGTGTGATGCAATTTGGTAATAAAAGAAAGCTGAGTCCAAGGTTCATTGGACCCTAAGAAATTCTGGAGAGAGTTGGATCAGTTTCTTACCAGGTGTCTTTACCTCCGAGTTTATCACGAGTACACAATGTTTTTCATGTTTTGATGCTGAGAAAGTACATGCCAGATCCATCTCATGTTTTGAGTCCAGAGGTAGTTTTGCTGGAAGAGAACCTATCTTATGAGGAACAACCGGTCCAGATTCTTGACCATCGGGAGCATGTGTTATAGAATAAGGTGATTAATCAGGTAATGGTTTTGTGGAAAAACCACATGATGGAATAGGCAACATGGGAATCTGAAAATGCAATGAGGGATATGTACCCCCATTTATTCAATAAGTAAATAAATTGCGGGGGCGCAATTTTCTAGAGGGGGTAAGATGTAACATCCCAAGTAATTAGTGAATAATATATATTTCTATCTATGTCTATTATTGAATTGTATAGTGTTTTAGAGGCTTAAAATGAGAATAAATCCAATCTTAAGCATGGAATACACTAATATTTTTAAAAGATTCTTTTACTGCCATTTTATGGATAACCATTTTTAAATCTATATTTTGACAATTTTATAAGATATGTTTGTCAAAATATACATATTCTTTATGATTGGGACATCAAAATTTACTTTGTGTGAATTTTTGGTATTTTTCCGATAAAGATCATTTTTTAATGAATAGTAAAACATGTTGTATTTTAATTAAAAACCACTTTTTAATCTAATTTATTTATATGATTAGATTATATTTTGAATTGGTTTTGAAGATAAATTAGAATATGTATTTACCATTCAATCAAATGGTGGTCATTGGAATCAATTTCACTTTGAAATTGGACTTAAACTCGTGTCAATCTTTTGATACTTATTGTTTCATTAAATCACGCTATTTGTCATGACAATGGAAATTAATTATTAAATTAATTAATGTAACTTATATGAATTTAATTTTTAAAAATAGACATCATTTTTGAATTTGTAATATCAAATATTTCTTAGGGTAATGTTTTGGTATTTTTCTGAAAAACATCAATTTTTGATGAATAGTGAAACCACTAAGTGGTAGTTAAAGGAACTGATTTTTCGTTTAAATGAAACATTGCCACTTCTGTGATTTGATTTTCAAAAATCCTACATAAATGGTTGTCATTAAGAAGTAAAATGTGGTTCAATGAGAATAAAATAATTTTTTGGTGAATAGTAACTTTTATGTTTTTAATCACAATTAGAGGTAATTAGTGCAATTTAAGGAAAAAATGATATTATAATAAAATGAAAATACCTAGACACATGTACTACCCTTATTGGATGTGTCATGGCAGACCAATACAAGACATGGATCAACTTGGGTACCCCATGGAGCCACTTTGGTAGGAAAATGACATTAATATCTTTTTATTTAGTGTTAAAATTAAAATGACACAAACATGAGTTGTTTTACTAAATCAAATTTTAAATGGGGTTATAAAAGTCATATTTTTTACTATAAATATTCATTAGAAATCTAAAAATATTTAATACATCATTATAATTTTTTATAATTTTTAGAATTTAAATAAATTAAATTATTTATGACATCATGATGATGTAGCGATTACCTCATTAATAAAGGATTTAAATAAAATGAAAAGATAATGTAAACTATATGACCTAAACATCTCCCAAACCTATTGGATGGGTGGATTTAGAAACCTTATCACCTTACCCTAGAATTATATCAATGTGGGACCTTTTTTATTCAAAAATAATTTTAAAATAAAGTAACATTTCTTTAGTTTCCAAGAGTGCCCCTCCTCTCCTCTTATAAATGGCCCCCAACTCTACCTATTTACCCACACATCCAAATTCATTGGCTTGGCCAAACCCTACCCATTTTGTCTCTCCACCACCTTCTATTTCTCCTTGAAGCCTCACTTTGGTCATAAGTCTTGCCATGGAAGCCTTTGAGCTCAAACCAAAGGGAGTTACCCGATTTTAAGGTAATGTCTTCACTTGTGTTCTTTTGTTTTATTTTTCATCTCCAACCCCCTAAAATATTTTTATTCATTTCTTTTGTAACAACACCAGTATCTTCCATATACTAGGATGTTGTTATAAGAAGTATTCGAGCTACACTTACACACACCTACATATAATGGTTAAAGAACGTACTGTTTCCGTGGATGGCGAATTACTGCCTTCCGAAATGATGATTGTTCAACATTCTTTTAACAGCTTTAAAGGTGGCCATTAATATGAAACTATATTTATATATCATATATAACATGTTTACAATTTCCTTAAGCTTTTGTATTTTTCATTTTGGGCATACCATTATGGTTTCCATTATGGGTAAACGCGATATCTTTATTTAAGGATGCGCAAACTATAGCCCCCTCAAAGTGATTTGATTCGTTAATACCATATGTGGTACGTATAAAGGATATATTTAATGATATTATATGTGATACCATACTGGAATTAAAATAATATTATGTATCATTATGTTTTAATTCCATAAAATACGAAATAGAAATGAAAGTAGTGTTCATACGTACGTATGGAATACCGTCTCTATGAACGGTGCATTTCATTTCTTACCTCTAAATGTTGTGTAATATTATAAATTCATGCATGTACTGGATATATATGATATATATGATATCTACATCATGAATAAAATTCTGGATATAATGGATACATGAAAAACTTGTAATTATAAAGGGTTTATTTTTTACTCATGTACCAATGATCGTTAAAACGACCGTTATTAACTTAAATAATTACATAGTGTTCATGACATGAAAATAAGTGATATAAAAGGAATAATGAACTTGAAAAAGGTTCTTAAACAAGTAGAAATTAACTCATGTTTATTATTTATGAGATTAAATAACGACCGAGTCAAGTCGGACCCGAGGTATGGGACTTCGTCTCAATCTCCTTTCATTGAGGCATATTTTGTTTCATACACAAACTTCTTTTATACGTTGTATAAACCCCTTTGACTTTTACATTTATCCAAAAGGAATCTTTTTTTATATGAGGTGTTTCACTAAATGAAAAAAGGGAAGGTTTTTGTTGTATGTATGCCGTGGCAATGACTTCTCTGCCGCCGTGACCATTATTTGAGTTTCGGCTTCCTCTACAAGCCATACCATTTTTTAAAGAAAAATAAATACCATGTTTTACTTTTCATTTATTTTGGTATTGAAAATGGTTTTCATAATGTTTTTATTATATAAATGTGTTTTATTGATATCTTGTGATTGAAATGTGGAAATTTTATGTTTCCTTTATGTATGTTTTATGTCATACGATTATGTTATGGTTCTTGGGAATTATTATGAAGACGGGTGGTTCCGTGATAAACTAAGGGCGGGTGAGCCTGATATAGCTCTCCAATGCATTGGGTAAAGTGAAGGAGTGAAACATTAAGGTTTCTTCGAAGAGATTTAGGGAATATACTGTGATTGGTATTCCAAACGTAACCATTAGGGTTAATCCTGACGTAAGAATGTTATAAATGCCTGAAGTTACCTTTATGTATTATGATTTCTATGCTTTATTCATGATTTGAGAAGGTATGTTAAAGTGCCTATGTTTTATGGGTAAAGAATGATTTAATTATTATGTATATATGAACTCATGTTTCCTTTCCATATTTTTATAACCCTTACTAAGCTTTTTGTGCTCATCCCATGTTTTTTTAAATGTTTTTCACCAAACAAGGGAAAGGTACATGATATGATGATAGTGTCAAGGAAGTGTCAAGAAAGAATCCATGTTTTATTTTAAATATATTTCTGTTGATGAGAAAAATGAATAATATATTTTATGTAACCACTTTGCTTAAATGTGGAATGTAATACATGTTTTATGATCTAATTCTCTAAAACTCTAAACCGAAAAAGAACCTCAAGGTGTATTCTTGAAATATCTCAAGATTAAGTAATCTTTAAGGCCGGGGCATTATAAATGTAACTTTATTTTGATGGATATTAACAGATGTGTCTTGATAGAGATAGACTAAAACATAATACATTTATATCTATTTCAATATAACCATATTCTCACATCAATTACATCCTAGAAATTTTTTTATCCAAAACTATTGAATAACCTTTTCTCATAAATACCATTGTAGTGGATATCAATTCATGACCCTACTCGACATATCCATGGGATTGAAAGTATTGTTTTTAATATTGGATTGAATTTGATTGATGTATTTAAAAAAATTAAATTTCTCATCTCAATCCTCTGGTATAGTTGAGGGATACAGGAATGGTGAAACCCAAATCTTGAATCTCGTACTGATTGAACTTATGGTACTTCTGAACTAAAAAGATTATTTTTCAAATCATCATCTATAAGTGCTATTTCCAAAAACCTAATAACATTCTTGAACTCTAATTTTGGTAGTATAATATAATATATATTACATAGAAATTTCAATATATTATTTAAATATATTATTTTCCTCAATATAAAAGGTAAATCATATAAAAAACATTACATAGTTATTTGATGTCTCAGCTAGATAACTTGAAATTTTAGCGAGATCAAACTAACAATATACCGATATATAATTAGCTTTAACTAGAATTATAAAATGGTAACAATCCATAGATCATAATTATAATATCTCAAATATTTTTTCATATTCATTTCTAGTCGAACTATTATATGACATATACTAAATATTTTTACTAACTTTATTTTATGGAGGACTACCCTATTACGGTGAAAAAAACTATATAATTTGTATCTTAGGGGATCAATTATCACTGAACAATGACATGGTAAAAACCTAATTTGGTAATTTCATGTAACAATTTCACAATAATATCTAACTATTTGTTGTTATACTCATATAATTTATATTTGAGGGAATAACAGTTCATAGAGTATATCATGGTGAGATGACATATGTAGGACATGAAACATCATGAAAATAAACTAAATTATGTATATTAAAATTTCGTAATTAGAAAAATATAATGACTTATTATTAGGGGTTCACTAATAATATATCATCTTCCAGGAAGAATGATACATTGGCCACCACACCTATAATGGTGTCCTTCTATTATTAACCAAAATAAATACAACCATAACATCACGAACCTGATTCCCAAACCCACACTAAAAAACTAAATCACACTCCATCAATTATATTATGACTTATTTGATACAATTATAACAAGACCCATCCCACTGTAGCCGAACCAAATTAGGTGGTATATTGATTGTGTCAGTCTAATCTTGTTATTTATAGACCATGTGTCACTGAATTTTACTAAGAAGGCATATCATATCCAAAATTTTGTATCCTATATCATATTTCAAAATAAATTAATCTCCAATAAAAAATAAAACACTAAATCATGAATATATAGTAATGTGACAAATGAACTATATTCATTTTGAAAATTTGGAACCTTTTCGATGTACAATTTTCTATATGAAATATAACAAAATGAAAATATATATAGTATAAAATAGATAACATTTACAACTAATTCCATGAATTGGATAAATAATTCCCTCCACCATGTCTTCAAGAATATAATCTACCAATAACATTATACATCACAAACCATCATGAACCACTATGTGGGAACTCATGTAAATCTAATTCCTCCACATTCAGAAATATAATATATGAAATATACAACATATTATTAAACAAAAATGATAGGGAATGAAGCATATAAAAGGTTATGACCAAACATACCTACATGGATTCAGTAAAAAAAAGTTATATTATAGAAATAACTCATCTCAAACCCAAGAACATTTTATAATAGAAAGAATTTAAAATGAATTATTTATACTCTATTGTAGAGAGAATCACCGGGAAAGGATGAAGCCAAATCATTATTACTTATCTTCATTAAGAATGAAATCTTGAAAAAGACTAGTGGTAATGAGTTTTGTTTACGACCAACAATATTCAAATTATATGGTATTATTTCAAGTCCTAACTATATGGAAAAATGATAAAATTTCCTCTAATAGAATAAATATGTTTGATAAATAATATGTATTTTGACTTCTAACCTTCTCATATTCCCTAAAATAAAATATACATTTATTGAAATATTGTTGGGGACCACAAATCCAATAGGTGTAGAAATAATTATAGGGAGAACATCAATCCTATGGAATCTCATGCCCTAACATAATTAGGAGTACCAAATCCAAAAAAAAAGAATATTTATAAGAATAAGATTTTATCCATAGATTGAGGGACACCACCATATCTTGTGGGGGATAACTACTCTATCATTTTGAGTTGATGACCTCTACCTTTTCATGATTGAGGATGTACTAACCTAATGCCCAAATATAGAGCACCTAAATCACGTACTTATAGGTATGTAGAGAAACATTATATTATATATGTGTATTCTTATTTCTTTTTAATTCCCATTCATGATCCAATTCGTATGATTTGATGGAGATACAAAAAATAGGGTTGATAATGATTGTCAGACTAGAAATAGTGGAATACAAAAAAATAATGGATGTCTAGAAGTTTTGTAATGGAACCGTGTTTATATATGGTAAATTTTATAGAATATTTATTAGCGTATGTTATAAAATACATATGGTTCCTTGATGAAGATACATAACAACTACATTATTATCAATTTTATGGATGTTCATAGTATACAATAGTTATCATTGTGACATGTAAGAGTACTATTATTAGTTCATTGTATAATGGTGAACAAGCTAGTGGAATCTAATGTAAATTTGTGGTTACCAGGCCCAAAATAGGGTCCATTATATGTTTCATATTATAGTATTACCATTTGATCAGTCAAACCCCACTATAATTGTGGTGTGATGAATCATATACTTGGGTTTTTTGATTAGTTATCTAATTGTAAGAATTTTCAAAAATAGTTTTAATAATGTATGCTATAATAAATAAAAAAGTGCATTAATACTCTACAATGAAATTGTGGAAAAAAACTAAACCAATTAAATAATTATTTTACATTATATGGTTTATTGTTTTCTTGGATTTTAATATCTGAGATTTTTTTAGTGTTTGACGTGTGTCGACATGGTACCTTATTTGATCATGTTGATTAACATCATACATTTTGTTTCATTAATGTTATGGGTTTCTTCTGGCCTAGGTAATTCACAGTTTTTTATTTGATGGTTGATATTTTTGTTATATATTTTTTTGAATAGTGTTTCTATAGTCCCTAATGTGTTGTATTATGGCATAATTTCATTTTTTTGAATAAAAAATTTTGTATGAAACTATGTTAACATAATTATGTTCATTTTATTATACTAAATAAAATTCACTTATTGTATTTTATGTAATTGAAATAATATAATATATGATTTTATAAATGATATGAGAAAAACATTGGTTTATAAGGGTTCCATATGGTATAATATAATATTTTTAATGACCTTGAAGATTCATTTAATGTTTTCAGGTTGGAATAAATGGAAAAAGATGAAATGAAATTGATTTCATAAAAAAAACATGTATTTATACGAATTTTTTATCATGTAGATTTACTTTTGACATATGTGAAATTATGGAAATAGTGGAGGAGATGGATTTTATAGAAGGAATGTATGAGAAGAAAAAAATTATAAACAATGTTTTCATAAAAAATAGGCTCTAAAATATATGGTTTTTAAAAGGGCGACCAGTGGATTATTGTATTCCATATCAATTAAATAAAAAATCCATACATGTCTGGGGATTTCAGTTTCATCCCTAATTATAGGAGTCATATGACGTGATGGTAATTAAGATATTAAATTATTATAGAAATACTAACATATTGTTTTACAATAATATAAATATCATTTTGCTTAAAGAGATCAGATAGATGTATTTTTAATAAAAACAATTAGAATTAAACTAAATATGGAATGTAGATATCATTATCATCATTAGAGAGGTTAGAATAAATGAAAATATATATCAAATTAGATAAAATAAGGAAATCTAAATAGGTTTAGACCCATATGTTAGCAATGTGGGAAGAAATAATCTATAAAGAAATATTATATGGACCCCCATGTGAATTTTCAATGAATATCTTCCCATGTTCATGCTCTATGAAATTTCATTCTTATTTTTTATGTATTTTATTATAGTGTGTCAATATAATTTTTGGAATTTGAATCAATTATTCATCTTCTTAATTAAATAATTAAATCAAGTGGGGTCAAAAAAATTTATGTATCTATATGGTATATATAATTTAAATTATCTAATGTTGATTCCCTCGAGAATATGGGGAAGGGAGATGTAATATTTTAAATTAGAAACATAAGTGATCTAAGGATATAAAGATTTTGTGTCATAGTGTAAATGGGAAAGAATTTATATTTGAATGGTAATTTAAATAAATATTTATTTGGTAATAGAATCATGAAAAGAGTATTGAAAACTAACTAGGGTTGTACTGCTCGGTACATTGGTTTAAAATATGAGACATTATATTATAATGGGTTTTTAGATGGGTTAACAATTGTTGGAATAAAAAATTAAAATATTCCATGATTATGGAACTATAATTATGGGATCTATAGTGATAATAAAATGTGATTTTTAGTCATAGGGAGAATATTCAGGATCAATCACATGAAATATATATTTTGTGATAGTGTTATACTCATAATGAAGATAACGGTATTATTCATATTTAATGAATACATTCCCAATACAATTAAGTTAGTTCTTTTCACAATGATATATGGGGACCTTCAATAGTATATTCTCATATTGAGTATTATACACTACGACTTTCATCGTTTAATATAGATGATATATATAGGTTTACATCAAAAATAAAAAATATTAGTTTATAACTGTGTTGGTTTGATTGAGGATTATTGTGGTATAATACAATAAATAATCTAGGACACTTATAGTCTAATAATGGATGTTGTTTAAATCAAATACTTTTTAAAAACTTCTTCTGTATACAATGAATTAAATCTAAGAAAACTATATCCATTATCAAAGAGTGGAATATTATGGAAGAGAAAATGAAACCTGAATTAATGTAAAAGGAATATAAATGAGGCAAGATTATTTAATTTCTATAGAGATTTATGAAGAAATAATCATTTTTATAGTGTTCTTAATTTACTTGAATCCTTATGAAAAACATTTCTAGATATTTTGATGTTTTAGTCACATATAAAAATAGTAAAATTTACTAACCTCCATTCATTTAGAAAAGTCTCTAATGTTAATGAATATTCAATGAATTATGAAATTACAATTTTATATAACATGTATGTGTCATTGTGGGATATGAAGATTACTATTGAGGTATTTTATTAGTATTCTTATAATTTGAATATAAATAAATTGTAATATATTATCTTTAACTAAAATTTAAATTGAAAATATTGATACATATTGGAATAATGTTTTATGAATAATCTTATTGAGTGACCCGATCAAATTTGATACAATTTTTTTTTCCAAGTATTATTAATTCCCAAAAACACAAATTCATGGTAACCCCTTTTGTATCAATTAGAAATGAATAAGATATATCATAATTGTATATTATTTTGGAAACATGAATAAAATATAAAAATTGTGTATTTATGGATGTTATGGTTTTGGGAGAGACGATTAATCTGTTGAATTCCAATGATATCACAGAAATTGATGAATTATTTAGTTTTTTGGAACTAACATGTATTATCTAATATATATATATATATAGTTGAAAATGATATGATTGATGAAGTGGATTGTATTTTTGATTTATATAACTGAATGTTATCTCTGGAATAAGGGAAGAATTTTTTAATGAAAATACTAAATTTTATATAACACATATATCATAAGTGAAGGGAAAACTGTAGAAAATATGATTCCACCATTTTAATGAAAGAACATAATGTAGTAAAAAGTGTGATAGATTTTTAGTTTTGAATTCATTTTAGTAAAAATATGTAGTGGATTTCAATGAGTTATTTACACTAATAGTTGAACAATATTACCTCCAAAAACATTTGGGATTGGTTTTTGAATGACAAAAACTACAATATATGGATTTAAAAATATAATTTCATAAAAGTGGTTTGAAATATGTAATTAAGTTTATTCAATCATATAGATTCATAGAAAAAATGAAAAAATGAATTTTTTTTGTGTTGAAGAGAAAAGATTATTTCCTAATGAATATTGAGGTTAAAAGAAATAAAAATTTTATTTCCTTCATATTAAAATTGGGGTTCATTAAATTAAACATATATAATTTTTATTATAATAAGGTGTCTAGTGAAGATATTATAATAATATTATACTATATGTGGATGAAATTATCCTAATAGGTCTATACATAAAACTGACTAAGAAGGTGAATGTTAATTTTTAGGATGATTTAAGATGAAATATGTCATTGGGTTAATGAAAATTGTGAAAATACAGACAAATAGATATTAAAATAATTAATTTTTGTTTTTATAAATATTCATTTCATTCTTATGGTCATTAATATGTTTTTATTGATCTAATTTGATCATATTTCAAATCCATTGGCAGAGTTCATGAAATTATCTAAATGGTATAAACCCAAAAATTCATGGAGAGGCCAATAACATTGAAATATTTCTATTTTAATCAAATGCATGGATTTTGAACAATTATATGGGAGGTTCAAGGATATAAATTGAATTTTTAATTTTTTTTATTGTGAGATTTATGGAAAATATGTTAAAATAATACTATACAGAGAAATTATTGGTTCATTAATATATAAATGGATTAAAAGATATAAACTTGTATATTTTAATATAAAATACATTACATGATTATATAGATGTAGACTTTGATGAGATAAAGACACCTGGATGAGTTCTATAGTATACTTGTTTACACATGGGGAAACATCCCAAAGTTGGAAAACTATGATATATATGGTGAACACACTAACTAAAATATATGTTGAATATTTTTCCATACCTAATTTTTTTTGATAAATGGTTTTATCTATGTAAATTAAAAGTATTAAAAAAATTTGTTACTAAATTTTCATTGTCCGATTTAAATTCTTTAAAAATTTATTAAGTTTTCACAATGTTTTTAGTTCATAATATTTTATTATAGATTTCGAAATCAATCATAATAGGGTGAATGGATGGGTAGTGGACACTGTTGATGATGAAGATTATTGAAGATTTGTCGTATTTAGGTGTTGATATTTTGCTTTCTTGGTATTAAAATTAGTCTTCATATTGGGATATTTTAAGCAAAAACAATTTCACATTCATGTTCTGAATTAGATCATCAAAATGGGAATATTTATAAGATCTATCTCATCCTTATGATCAGACTAATGATAAAGGTCTTCTAACTAAGCTATACTGACCCAATGATTTATTTCAGAATTGGCTTTATATATGGAGTGTTTTGTGACGATTAATGGAACTATTTTATGGTATACATATATTTTACTATTAATTATATGAAAATATTATTCTATAATTGTTTTTCATCAAATTATGTGACACAATGGACATCACATTTATAAATAGAAGTAACATGAATAGTTTATAGGATTAATCTAGCCTTTCTTGTGGCCACTATAGGTAAACATATTCAACCACTTCCAACATGGATCACTCAAAATATTTTTATCTTTTAGTAAATAATAAAATTTCAAGGACCTAATATAAATATACTCTGATTTAACTTATATATGATTATTTTAATTTTTTTTATAATTTCGTGATTATTCAATTGTGACTTTAAACATATATCTTATAATTAATGTAAAAGTATCGTAGTGATATATTGTTAATATATGACTAATTTTGGTACCATGTAATTTCTTTTATTCATTTAATTCCTTAATTTTTCAACATAATTTTTATTTATTTGAGTTTTATTTTCAGTGAGTGTAGTGTCCAAATATTATGTAGTTATATTTTATGTCATGACTTTTTTAGGCTTTGGTATATCAATTCCCCTTAAATCTTCTAGTTTTGGGAGATTTTAGTTTTTTTATTTATCACTTGATGATGAGGTTGATTAATTTTAGGTGATCTGTGTGAAAGTATATACCAATAGGGACTACATTTTATCATGTGAAATCCCTCAGTGGAGTTATTGATTCCCACTCTTAGAGGACCATTCTATAAAATAATCCCCATTACAAGATATTTGTTTATATTATAATTATATTACATGAACCATTTCATATTCACTATTGAGCTAACATCCTTAAATTTTAATAATTGTGACCCCATTTTCCTAGTGGAAGGGTTTATTTTATTATAATGGAATTAATAATAAAGTTCACATCACCAATGATTGATCAGTTTAGTAGTATTGATTATATATATATACAAGTTTACATTATTAATTTGAAAATTTAATAATATTACAAAACAAAGGGAGATTAAATACTTCCATAAAACATTTTAAATGATTTCATATTCAAAACATGGAGAAGGGAAGAAACTACAAGGGTGAGACAAAATGCACAGTAAGGGTTCTATGAGTTTACAATAAGTGAAGAAATTTTAATAAGGAATAATGATTATTGTATCAGATATGAAATTCGAAGTTCGGTATTAATTATTTTAATAAATTTAATAATTTATAATCAAAATAAATTATTTTATATGGTTAAACATTTTTAATTATATAATATATAATTAAATTATGAAATAATTTAATTAAAAATATCTTTTTATAAATTAACATTTTGAATATAAATATAGTTTTATGTACTTTTAAATTTAATAATATAGATATAATAAATTAAAATTTATTAATATTTATAATAAGAAATAAAAATGAAGGCTTTAAAAAACATATTATTATTGTAATATATACAGATATATTAAAGAATAAGGTTTGAAATAATATTGAAAATTATGAACAAATAATATATATGGTATTAATTTAGAACATTATAATATAAATACACTCTGATTATTCTTGAATAAATAATATAGAAAATTAAAATTATAATTGAATTTGAAAATAATGAATATATATCTAATGAAAATTATATATTTAATATACTAATAAATTTTTTATCATTACCTGAAATAAATAAATTTCAGCATCTATATTATTAAAAATATTATTTATTTATAACTAATTAAAATAATTTTAATAACCTATACAATATATAATATTAATTATTTTAACTTATTATATTAACAAAAATAAAATCTATTTCTATAAATATGGAATTAAGTCTAGTTTTATAAATATATTTATTTAAATTTGAGAAACTAAAGTGTAACTAATGAAAATATCAGATATTTATTATAAACATTATGATAATTATTGAATTTCCATGAATGAAAAATAATAAAATTATATTTTTTGGGTTATGGGGAAACATTTGTGTCGTTTAGGGTCTGGAGAAGGAAAACTCTAGAGGATCCCGCCAACCATGAGAGCAAGGTCACGAGGCAAGTGCGACTTAGGTATGGCGTCATAACACGGGTTGGGAGACAGAGATTTATATGAACAATGAGAACAAGATTGGTTTATGGTTTCTACCTTTAGACATGATGTCAAAGCCTAGTGACATGTCCAGATCTAGATATGGGTTCTGATTCTGAAGGCCATCATGCCTCATATCCGAGTTGTGTAGAGAATCATAATTATATTTTGGGGCACACGATTTGGGTGGTCCCAAATCAGATGTAGATTTTATGTATTTTATCTGAACCCGACTTATAAATTCATTTTTGTGTTTTACTATTCCACTTCTTTTTTTCATTAATATATTTTCTTGTTTGTCTATCAATTTCATAAACTCTAAATAATCATCGTTTTTTATTCTCCTCAAACATCAATTTTTATAACATTACATATTCTTAATATTTAATTATTCTAATAGGGTTTTCAATGATTAATGTTTCCTTATTAATTTACTCATTCATCAAAATAATATAAAATAATATTCATTTTCTATTTTGTTTAATGATTTCACTAGATATGATGTCCTCATTTTCAAACTATAAGCATCAATGAAATATTATATTTATGTTGTCACTTTTTATTTTTGTCAAATATGTGATTCCTTTTGGATTTTCATTTATCCATGTTAAACAAACATTCCAATTTACTATATACTAATAGCTCTGATACTCTATATTCATCTACTCTGGAATTGTTTTAAACAATATAGAACTCCTATATAATGTGGTTTAAACTCATTGGTTGTCCATTTACATTTCACAGAGAGGAATGCAATGCATAGGGTCATGGTCATATCTTGATTAATTTTTTATACATTTGATAATATGAGATATAGAGTGTATGAGTGATTAGCAAGAGATAAATTTTTCTTGAGAGTAAAAGGGAATATATTCCTAAGGGTAAGAGGATATGTCCGGATCATAGTTCAAGAAAATCAAATTATGTCATTTTATTTTTATAACACAAACATTATTTCCCAGAATTAAATTTTGATAATTATGATTTTTTGGTTTTTTAATTGTTTTAATATTATTCTATGATGTGTGTGTTTTTAAAAAAATTCCTAATTTGTAATATTTTCAATTTATGATCGTAAATTCTCAATAAGATAGGGTTTTATAAAAATTTATTCTTCAAAATATTTAAAAAAGTTTAACTTATTATTATATATGGGTGATTTTTTAGATTGAAAAATATAATTCCAGGTAATTACAAATTATGTTGGGAATTGATTATCTATTTTGAAATTTTATTGTCAATTCATATTTTCAATGATAATTTTACAATTAAATATATGTGTATTTCAAGAGTCAAATTTTGAAACAATATTTTCAAAATATATGTTATGATTATTTAAATGAGATAAATGTTATGTTTCATGGTTTATAGTTTCTTATAAAAAATTAAATTTTTCATATTAAAGTTGAATTCTTAAATGTCTATTATTATATATGACCCTCATCTTACTAAATGATATAGAATACATTTATATAATCTGTATCAATTGAATTATTTGTATGTATATATATTAATGTTGTATGAAGAATATTAGTGTATATTGTATAAATAATATATACAAATTTTCTATGAATAAAACAATATTTTGAATAAATTATTTTTAATGATTATTTTGTTAATGGGAAATATGAATGGCAGTTGCTCGCATATCATGCAAAAAAAAAATTGATGTGAATTTTATTATTTCTAATCTAAAAAATATGTTCTTGTAAATGTATAAATATATATATAGATATATGGATTAAAATTTCATTTATGTTTTAAAAGTATGAAATCTTGTTAAAACTATGTATATACATAAATAATGTTAAATATTCTCTTCATAAAATCATGAACATGAATGTTGTAAATATTGTAGGGAATTAAAAAGTAAACCCAATCACTCATTAAGTGGGTAATCCCCATATAGCCTTTCACATTACTAGTTGACATAGTATTTGGTTTTTAAATCTTTCACATATAGTTTTTCAGAAAAAATACAATATTATTTTTAAATCAATTTGGGGGTACGTATTTTCAAAATATAGAATTACATTAAATACGTATATAATTTCAAAATTATTTTAAATGGTATTTTCAAAAAGTAGTTTTCTGTATTATCAAAATAATATTCACAAGATTTTTTAAAAGTTATTTTTGATGAATAATTTTCATAAAATTATTTCAATGTTTTCAATACCCCTAACTGGGAAGTTAACTTATCACCCATTTTTTAAAATGATTTTTCAGTGGTATCATAGATGTTATATTTCAAACAACTTAAATTTTAGATTTAGTGTGCATGGAAGCGTAGTAGTAGTTTTCTATGTTTTTTTCATCTCAAATATATGTAATGTGTGTCTATTACTCTAGAACTTCTATGGTTACAAGGTCCTCGTTTGTGTTTACTATTGTCTAATTGTTAAATTATTTTTATTTACACAGTATTTTCAAGCACTATCACCAGAATATTGGGATTGTGCTTTTATTATTGATATTAGATGAACAGTCTAGACATCCTTGGAGACTAGAATTTGTCTTCTCAAGAGAACAATATCAACATGTTAAGATTTTCATTAAATAATAATATTCCCTTATAAATTTATTCTTTTTGAAGTTTTAAATATATAATATTATCCTGTCCAAAAAATGTATTATGAGGGAGAAGTTCCATTATAGGGTAAGGGTGAATATATACCATCCTAGAAAGTTAGTGTTTGGGAATAATTATTTTCTTAAATAAATTAAAATAGGAAGAAAAAAATAATTTATTTATTAAATTGACTATTTAAAACTATATAATATAAATTTATATTATTCCATACATTTATAAGCATTATTTTTCATTAAATAAATATTTTTAATAAAAAAAATTTATTCATATAGTTTTGAATTAAATTATATATATATATTAAATTGGAATTTAATAAGAATTATAAAAAAATTAGAAATATTTTCTTTTTTTACAAGGTTATTATTATTTTAATATATAAATATATATTAAAGAATATGTTTTTAACAAATATTAAAAATTAAGAACAAATATTATATATGGTATTAAGTTAGAACATTGTAATATATTTACCAGTTTATAATTTATGAATAAATAACTTCAAATTTAAAATAATTGTTTCATTTAAAAATAGTGAATACATATTAAATGAAAACTATATATTTAATATACTAATAAAAATTCAATCAAAACCAAGAATTAATAAAATTCAACATAAAATTTCCTAAAACCATTATTTATTTCAATAAAATTAAATGTAATTACAATAATCAAAATATTAAATAATTCTCATTATTTTGTACATTATTAGGTTAAAGTAAATACAATATTTTTCCACAAATATGACATTATGACTAGTTTAATAAACATATATATTTTTTATGAGAAACTAATATGTTACTAATGAAATTTTGGGATATTTATTAGAAACATCATCATAATTATTGAATTTCAATAAATGAAAAATGATAAAATTATATGTTTCGAGTTATGGGGAATCACAGGAAGCGTTTTGGGCTTGGAGAAACCCAAATCTCTATGATGTTTCTGGGCATGGGAGCAAGGTTAAAAGGTGATCCTGTGTTAGGGCCATCAATGAGGACATGAGATGAGAGGCTGAGATCAAGAAAAATTCTAAGAATGAGCTTGGTTTAAGGATTATGCCTCCATAAGGGAGGTCCAAGATAAGTGACTTGTCTAGATCTAATATGAGTTTGGGGTCTAAAGGCCATCACACTATAGGTCTGAGTTATGCGGAGGATAGAGATGGGATTTTTATGGAATAAGATTTATGTTTTCCCAAATCAGAAGTAAGTGTACTTTATTTTATTAAACCATACTTCTAAATGTTATTTAAATGTATTATTCATTCACATGTGATATTCGTCAATATATGGTCATGTTGTTATATTGATTTACTCAAATCCAATTATTATTGATTTTTTTCTCCAAAAAATTCAATATTTAAAATATTATCCATTCTTAAGATTTAATGATTTTTACATGTTTGTAAATGATTGTTGTTTTATTCTTACCTTAATCCAACATCAAATTAATATATATATATATATATATATACTCTATTTAATTTAATGATTTCATTACAAGTGTTGTATTCATTTAAAAATTTTAGGCATAAACAAAATATAATATGTATCTCACCACTTTTCATTTTATCAAATATTGGATTTGTTTTGGATTTGAATTTAACCATGATAGACAAAACTATACATTTTTTATATACTGATATCCTTGATATTAATATTTCAGCCACTCTATAATTATTTTCAGTTTAATAAAAATGAAATGTAAAGCTGTGTAACCTCATTGGATTCCCATTGAGATGTCACTTATATGAAGGTAAGGAAAAGGTTCAAGGCCTTGTATGCATTCCATTCTGTTTCCCACTAATTATAATATGAGATATAGAGTGTATGAGTGATTAATGATAGAAAAATTTATGTTGAGAGGAAAAAAGTTTGAATGTTTTAAGGGTTAGAAGATAAGTCATGATCTTAGTTCACATGACTCCATGTAATGAATTTGATTTCTATAATGAAAAAATTATTTCTAATATTTCTATTTTTATAGTTATACTTGGTAAGAATTTATGTTATGTTAAAATTCATATGCGAAGTTCATTTTTTATTCTTAATAAATCTATGTTTGTAATATTTTAAAATTATAATCATATATTCTCAATCGGAAAAGTAATATATAAATTAATTTATAAAAAAATTTATGAATGTATACCAAATTATTATGTATAGGTTTTTCTTGATTGAATATTATAATTAATTAGAATTATAAATTCTTTTGGGAATTGATTATATATGTTGAAATTTTTTTAATTCATTTTTTCATGTTATACAATTAAAAATAAATATTTTTGTATTTCATGACTCAAATTTTGAAAGAGTATTTTTAATTTAGGTTTTGAACATTTATGTGGGATTAAAGTTATGTTTCATGATTTATAGTAAATTTTAAACAGTAAAATCCCTATTGTTAAATTTGAATTCAAGAATGTCGATTATAAGATGTGGTCGTCATCTTAATCAATGAAATTTCATTCATTTATATAATATGCATCAATTGAATTATTTTCATATATATATATGTGTGTGTGTTTTTTGTATAATTAATATATATGTATGATGTATGAATAATATATATGCATTCTTTTATGAATAAAACATTCTTCTGAATAAATTATTATTCAATTATGTTTCCTTAATGAAAAATTTGAACGAAAATTTATATCATATCATATAAGGATTAGTCAATATTAATATTATTTTTTCCAATATAACAAATGTGTTCTTATGAAAGTAAATATATATATGTTTGAATGTATATATTAACTTTTTTCATGTTTTAAACGTATGAAACCCCCTTGAAAAACATGTATATAAATAAAGAAAGCATAAAATGTTATTCATTAAATTGAGAACATGAATTTTCTAAATATGGTAGGTAATTAGGGATTAAACCCAATCCCTCATTATTTGGAGAAGCCCATCATAGACTGCAATGTTAAAATATTCCCTACTATCTTGTTTTCAAAAGGCATGTGTATTGTTTTTAGAAATATCACTGGATTATTTTTAATGCAATTTGAGAAAATATATATTCAATATATTGAATTATTTTCTATATGTAAATAATTTCAATATTATTTTCAACGGTATTTTTAAAATTTGATTTTATAGATTTATCAAAAAAAATTCAAACGAATTTATAAATATTATTATAAAAGAAAAAAATTCTAAAAATTATTTAAATATTTTCAAAACCCCTTATTAGGCAATCAAATGATCACCCAATATTTAAAAATATTTTCTCATAGGTATCATAGAAGTTCAATTACAAACATCTTTTGATTTGGAGACACTGCCTATTTAAGCATTATAGCCAATTTTTTATTTATTTTTTAAAATTTGATAACTGTATCATTTTGCCTAATCATATTATACATTGATCAGTAAAGAGTCCTCCTTTGTAATTAGTGTTGTGTAATTATTCAATTAATTTTATGAAACAAAATTACAAAGCATTTTTAATAAAAGTGTTTAGAAGTGCAGGATCATGAATCTATAATTTGGTTGAGGTTAATAATTGAAATAAAAATTCCATCAATAAATTAGGAATTAAAATTAAATCATATATTTTTCATAGTGAAAATATCATAGAAAGTAAAAAATGAATACTTAATAAATTTAATGTTTAATTATTGGTACAATTTATCTATATTATTTCTTAATACCATCATGAACTTTCACATGATAGTTTTTTCTATGGGTATAATCCTTTATGATTTTACATGAAAAAAAAGAAGGGTGTGTCACAAACTATTTTGTCTCATAGGACTTATCAATGCTTTTTTGGGGTGATATAATGTAATACACAACTTTTTACTCCAAATCCAATTAATTATTAATAATTAAATTTCATTAAATTAAAATACCTCTTATAAAAATATATTTATTGAGAAGATGATACATATTTACCAATATATCACCAGTTAAAACAACATTTAAAATAAACTCCGTATGTAATAGTTATATATAGGTAAGAAAATAATCATATCCATCAGAAAAGGAATATGGATATATAATTAAATCATAAATGAATTATTATAAATATGAAAGGGGAATCATATATACACCATGCATAAAGAATATGTTCTGAATAAGCCATATCTCACTAAAATAAAAGTGAGATGTGTTAACCCAAACCTTCTGTCTGAAAACTATCTGAACTTTTAATTAATGTCCTGGATAATCAATATAGATTAATAAATTAATTAATTTATAACCATTTATAGTTGAATTTTACTTATTATAATTTTTCAAATTCCATTTATGGACTTTTTTTGATTTAAAGTATTAAATTTCATTGTTTGGGGATTGTTTGTTTTCATGGGTTTTAAGGATAGTTTCGCTTGTATACAAGTATGGATGTTCATGTGAAATGGGAATAGTTCTCCAGAAAAAAAAATATTATGTTATAAATAAATAAAAAAAAATTTGAATGATCTTATAAAAAAATTGGTTATATTTTATGATAATGATTGTTTAGGTAAAATATTTTTGAAAATGTTTTAATTTATTTTTCATGTTTTTTAATCGTCAAAAACATATATAATTTTATTTAATAACATGCTTATATAAGGGATCATGAAAAATATATAACTTATAATATGTAAAATAGTTTTTTAACCATAATAATTAATTTATTACTAGACATGATGGTAGTAATGGAAAATGAAAACACAACATCCTCGATGGCGGTGTAACACATAACACAGACAATGATTTCCTTTTAAAAATAAAATGGAAATAAGAGGCTGTTTGATGATGGATATTAAATTAAAATAATAAAATTATAGTATATATTATACATTTAACTTATCATGATTGTTTTATAGATATGTTTAGAAGAGTATAAGAAGATAACATAAATTGATAAATATTATTAGAGAATGAAAGTTGATTTTAACTCTTGTACAATTTCTCCTTGAGAATTTCTATAAGGAACTTGGGATTGGTATTATGGTGGGATAAAAATACACCATGATGTGGGTAAGGGGATTGAAAATTTAATTGGGTAGAATATTAACATTATCAAAAGATCATAATGTGATAGTATAAGTGGTGGCATTGAGTGGTATTTATAGTGGAGGAGAGGGGTGTTTCGATTATTTATTCATATGTTAATTATTTTGGCTTCAGATTACCAATAGTGATGATTTGTGTGACTAACTATAGTATCTAATAATTTTTTTTCTATGTAATCACAACATACATCATTCATGACATAAAAATAAGGAATTTGACTTAAATTTTAAATACATTAAATTACTCTATTTCTATACAAACCAAAAATTCAATAAATTTTACAAAAAACACCAAAAAAATCATTATAAATTTTTTATGTGAGTATTTCCAAATTTGATCCGTTTTTGGAAATTTAAATTTTTAATTTTCATAAATATCGGTCATTTAAAATCATCATTTATTTAAAAACTACTTATTTTAAAATTATATCTGATTTTATGATAATTTAAGAAAATAATTATCGTATGATAAATGTGTTTTATAATCATAAGAAAAAAATATTAAATAATGACGATTATTTATGAAACTAAATTTTCTATTTAATCATTATATAAGTTATACAATTTTACATACAATTTTTCATTTCACAAAAATAATAACAATTAATTTATCAATTTTGAATCATATATTTTCATTGTATATGATATAAATATATCAAATTTTAATTTATGAGATACCTAAATTATATTTTTACTTTAATAGCTTATATTTCCATATTATTTGCTGATTTAGTATTCCTAATATTCACATTAGTATTCCATCATTATTTTTTATTCAATAATACCACCTTGTTTATTTAATTCAATGAGATATCGAATAAATTGGGGTTTTTTCATGAAGATAAAAAATATAAATTCTTGGGGGGGATATATTATTCCATCCACTTTCAATTATGTATTTAACAATTTTCATGAAGATTTCAATATAAACAGATGATGTTGGTTCTTCTTTATAATATCCTACTGTTAGAATGTGGATTCTTTCATTTTATGTCTTATCTAAGGAAATTTCACCAATCTAGTCATCTGATTCCTTAGTACATCCTTTATTTCATTGTGGATCTTGAAATACTCTACACATTAAGTCGAATTGGGTTCCAATTTTATTTCTTCATATGTTATTTCATGTTTTGGATATGGCATGTACATCTTTAAAAATATTATGCGGAACACATCATGAATGTTAGAGAGACATGGTGTAATTACTAGTTAGTAATCTAGAGTATTAATTATTTATTGAATTTCAAATTGTCTTATAAAATTGGGGGTATCTTTCCCCTTATTTCCATACCATATGATACCTTTCTATAGATATAATTTCTTAAATACATGATATCCAACATGAAATTCCAAATACATTCATTGATTGTCCGAAAAACGATTTTTTATAAATTGAGTTTCTTTTATATGATCCTGAATTTAATTTAAAATTAATTTTGTCTGGTTAATATGTTCAGGACCTATAAGATTTCTCTCTCTAACTACATCTGAATTGGTTAGAGATTGACACCTCATTTCATCTAATTCTTTAGTGGTCACCATTTTAATACTAGAATGGAATCTATTATTGTAGTAAAACTCTAGAAAAAGTAATTATATATTCAGTATACCATTATTGTTATGTTTTAAAGACCTCAAAATGACTTCTAATTTAAGTAAATTTCCTATCATACTATCTATAAATTTGAGGGTTATATGAAGTACTCAAATGGAACTCTATTTCCAATAACTAATGAAGAAAAATTGAGAAATTTGATGTCTAAGGGAGATCTCCATCAGAAAACAATTCATTTGAGGTGAACCATATTGTATTAAAATTTCATTAGTATGGAGTCTTTCTAGGATCTCAATAGGTTAATTATCTCTTATAGGATATATGGGATGATTTTGTATGGTGATCAATAAAAACCCATATCGTATCATTCCTTCTTAGGGGATTTAGTAATCCATTGATAACGTCCATGGTAATGTCTTCCCACTTTAACATATGAATAAATAGATGATTCATTAAAAATATGGGTTCTTTTCTTTTTTAAATCACTTGTTGAAAAACACGGAAACCTAACAGATATTCAACAATTTCATATGTTATAAAATCCAATAAAAATGTTACATTAGATTACTATACATCATGTAACTACTATGATATATATAATAATTGGAGCTATAAGAATAATCTAATAGTTCTATATTAAGATCATTTATTAATGGAATGCATAACCTTTTTCCAAATTTCATTATTCCATTCCCATTCAAAATTTATTCCAATCATTAATCCATAACAACAGTAATTTTCTTTTCAAATTTCTAATCATTAGACAAAGAAATTTTTTTCTTCTCCTATAATGATGTTTTTTAATCGTTTGAAAAAGGAGGGATGTATCCATTTCTTAAAAAATTCCCAAATCTATATTTACATAATTGAAAAATATTTGATTTTTATTAATCTACATTTTGGTGATAAGACAATGATCATTCCTACATAATTAATCTGAATGTAATTTTATTTTCTTAGGTGGTAGCATATTGTGAAATAATAGTCAATGTGTAACTTGAGCCATCATCTATTCCTCATGTTGGGTTATTTATATGAAATTTTAATGTCCATTATTTTCAATATATTATTTTTAGATATTGTATGGATTATTATTGAGATCAGGCATTGAGACGGTGTGCATATATGAGACCCAGTGAGAACAGATCAATATATATATATATATATATATATATATTAACTATTCTAAAAACCATGTGTGTTTAATTTTCATGAAAATTTTAATAATATATTAAATGGATTCCTAGATAAGAAATATGAGGGTACCATTGAGTTCAAATTGTGGGTTTTCCACTAGGCATGACTTCACATTGTTCAACATGGTGTGTTTATTAAAAATTCATTATTTCTGTGAAAATGAATAAGATAAATAAATAAATTATTTTATTTTTATTTCTTTATAAATATATTAGATAGTCTCCAGATAGTATATTATGTAGTATCCCAGGGTTACCCACCTATCATGTTACCTGTTTGAGATCCATGGGAGAGAGAATTGGAGGAATCATCTCTGATAGATTGAAACCAAGTCATAAATCGATGATCAATGCACAACAGAATCAAATAATATCTCTAAAAAATGACACCACATATTTCTTCATAGGAATTTTATTCACATAATTGTATGTATTTTGTTTGATTTTTTCCTTTCATTGTTCATGATTCCTGTGATGAAAAAAAATTAAAAACCAATTATATGGATCATGGATTTTGCGTAATATGGGACTGGTATAAGTAGTGCATATGTATTTGGTTGAATTACTTCGTTATTATTGATTCTATAATTTATATTCATATGTAAACTAATCTATGTTGACATGATCATCATGTAAGGTTCATTACACTATATTTTTCTTTTGTTTTACTCCTATTATTCATTCATTATGACAATTCATTATTTCCAACATGGTCTAACATAACCACAAAAACTGATTTATATGCACAACTTTCATGGTGTAATGATCCAATATCATATATCTAGGATCTATATGACATGATGGGGATCTAACAATGGAAGAAGCAGTGATTCTGACGACGGTGGATACCTGATTTATCAATATTTGACATTATTCTAAGCATTGTGAACATCCAAACAAGGATCTATTTTTTGAATATATATGATAGATAAATACATTGAAAATTGATGGAATGTTTTACAATAGAAGGATTTTTTATATTTCCCATCATGATGGTCAAAATATCGGAGGTTGGAGAATTAGTTGAGGCATATTGAGGAAGAATCAGGGATTTTATAAAATCTTGTGTTACATGGTGTGTGTACCGTTACTAAAATCTATGTGTGTCTCCAATGTGGTGAATAGTGTTTCACATGATCATAGGTATCACTTGTAGTGTAAACCTTATCACATGGTGTGTGGTCCCTAGCTAGATACTCGATGCTTTCATCAGAGGTAAATGGACATCGGGTGGATTACACAGGATGGAGTATATCGTGTAACCCCCTATATATAAATTGGGTAATCCAAGTTCATGGTATAAGACTTGTACTAGTACAGTGACATGGTTTTATGGAATGAAACCTTATATAGAGATAGGGGTTGAGTACATTGTTAGACAAGATGTCTTGTACTTCTACATGGACACTTCTTGATGACACGATCTATTTACATAGGAATGACACGGGGCCAAGGTACATGGTGTGTCACTCATTCGACATAATGTATTCTTTCTTGTACATTGAATAGAGCCCTTTTCCTCTCTATCTTAGAAAAATTCCACTATAAGGAATTTACCAAATCTTTTACCAGATGATATGTATAGTATCATCTCCTACTCCTTGGATAATGATCTCTCCAATACTACTTCTGGGATAGAGTCATAGGAATCCCTCTGTGTTTCCTAGAGTTAAATGATTTATTCATGTTCATTCCCTATGTGGAGTTCATGGAATCACCATGATGGAAAATATGTTGTCTCTAATCCTCCACAAAGCAGGTTTATCCAGATTGATATTCTAGTATCACCCCATTGTCATGACAATGATCCTCACATTAGTGTAATATTCCATTTTTACCATTGGTTTCTACATTCTAATGGAATTACCTGATGATCGGAACAAATCAGAAGGATTTCATAAGAACTATTAGTTAATGAATTATTTTCACTAGTAGGAGTGATTTTTTTAATATTGATGATTGAATCATTTGATTGTATACAATGGTTCCAAATTAACATTGCATTATTAATCTTTGTTGACTATATATATTCATGTAATATTTATAATATATATATATACACCTATGTAGAGAATATTGTATTCCCATTCTTCTATTCTTCATCATTTATTGGTGTCCCGCATATTATGTTATACTCAACCCTACACCTGTATTTACCAAAAATTTTGTGTCTTGGGTAGATGATCGACCGTTCGACATAGTCCTTGATTGACCATGACCATAAGCTGGTTCGTGAGACTAGAAAGACTGGGGTTTGTTCCTATAGCTTTTTATAGTAGTCCCTAGTGCATAGAATTCCTACTAGTCTTGGGTTCTCAAAATCTTGGTGGTGGGAATTTATTTGTCCCTTTTTTCCTTCACTTCCAATCATACACTGGAGGTGGGATTTAGAATTATTCATTCATTTTTGATCAGTTATTTTTAACTTTCATCATTTAAATAGGACTTGATACATCTGTCAGTGTGTCCATATATATAGGCTATGTTCTATAATCTTAGTTATATACCAAATCTGTGCTAGTCATCAACCCCTACCCCATTAGAGGTGGGAATGGGGAGCAATAGCATGAGGACCTATGGGTTATGTCTTGACAGAGTTGTATTTGAGGTTCTTAGTTCGATAATAAGACCGGTGCCTATGATATTGGATTGGAGAAATATTGTTAAATGTTTCATGATCTTCTTTCAAAATAGTGACTATATTACATGTACAGTGACCAATATATACATACTCCAAGACTATAATCACCCTATTTTCAAATTAGTACATGAGAAAACTATTTGCAGGTGAATCAATGATACATGCATCATATACAAATGTATTTTCAATTCCTTATCCTTCATAAGTTAGATCTCCATATAAAATAATATACCATGGTAAATTGTTTTCACATTCATGATTAATCTGTGATGTATTCCATCTTGGATTAACCATTATCATTTGGATGATCACCTCATTGATAAGGAATTAATAGATGGACATGAACCTGATATGTTTAGTCAAGGTTTTTTACCAACTATACCACCACCCATAACGAAACTTGTGCTTCCCGTTGTAATAATGGATGTGACGTGAATGATGAGCATTCATCATGATATTTAGTGGAAGAGACCCCTTTGGTTCCAAAGTGGGACTAACCCACATGAGGATAAGGACTAGCATGAGGTGGTAACCTGTGTTTTTCCTCTATATAGTATACTAACTGATTAGATGGTGGTCATCTTAGTGAGACTTTTTCATGGATCCATAAGGTGATGTTGGGGTTTGTGACATAGTCTTGCAAATGGGAAACTCTTTCAAGGATATATTTCAAAAAAAATTATAGAAATGAGTTTTTAACAGCACTACTAAGGGTAATTAATATATTGAAGCTACTGAATATCCAATAAAGTAGCATGGTAGTATCTGAGTATTCATAAATGTTTATCATCATTTCTATTTTCATGATATAAATGTTTCAGACCCAATTCATTAGGGCTCTGAATTTAAATATATGTCTGAATATATATCTCTGAATCAGTTTTAGCCCACAATTAATTTCTTTTTATGTTGGGGTTATAGACTGAACATTAGAGGTATATATTTTCTTAATTGAAAATACATTTATTATTGCCTTTAGTTTTGGGAAATAATTAGTGAAGGAATCAATAATAGGGGGACAATTTCCATCTCAGGGACTTTAATGTTCATGATGCTCTAGGTGTAGGTCATATGAATTGTGATCTATATTGTATAGATCATACAGTGGGTCTAGTCATCGTATAGATAGGTGGTTCTACTCATGTTATGGAATATGAAATTTTTCATGAGATTTTATGACCCACTGTACAGCTGATAGAGAAACCATGGATTGGCCACAGAGGAAGAGGTAGAAGTAAGTGGAGGAAGGATCGCAGGGTGGAAGATGTGGAATAATATCATGGAGAGTAGAATGAGGTGGTTCTTGTTTGGACTTGTTACCACCACTACCACTTGGGTGGTCACCACAAGACTCAATGATCATGATGACATTGGTGAGGATTCCTTTAGGTTGTCAAATATTATGACCCAGGGGCACTTGGAATGATTCATGGTGTGATTTTCATCATTTTTACCATAGATTCAGTACAAATGGACATAGGTTATAGCCATTAAATTCCTTCCACATATCTTTCATGAGACTAATATAATAATATTTAACCATTTTCTTAACCATTATACTTGAGGAATACTATAGTATAATATTTTTTTATCGCATACTTGTCAAGATAGTGTGAACTAATTCTTAGAGAATAAAGTTACTATTGCAATATATTGGTAGTATCATGATGGAATTATGACTTCCATCGTGGTATGTATGTGTTATCTACAGTTCATTCACATATTGTTTTATGTGTAGGATTTAGAGTGTTCATAGAAAATGAAGAATTTTTTTTGATTTTTAGTGAAATGAAAACCTATGAATTGTAGGATTGACTCATACATAAGAGGGTGCAGCAAATTACTCAGTAGTTGGGTAGAATAACCCTTATATTGATAGATGTTATGAGTTCACAGTTACATGAAGTGGTGGATTAGGTTGAGGACATATTCCCGTAGGATGTTCCAGCCTTACCTCCCCACAGAGATATAGGCTTATGAAATTATCCACACCCTAGTATGGCACCGATATCTCTTCCATTAAATTAGATGGCACCCATAGAGCTTTGTGGGAGGAGGGTGAAGTTGGAAGACTTTAGTGGAAGGGAATCGTAAGACCAAATGTTTCACCCTGGTAAACCTCAGTTTTTTTTCCATAAAATAATACATTATCTTTTGGATATTTTTGCACTACCAGTGCTTTATCCTTGTGATCATGAAAAACATATACCCACTACTGATGATTGATGACCTCTTCAATCATTTGAGTGGGGAAACATGGTTCTTGAAAGTTTAACTCATGTTAGGCTATAACCTTCTATGATAATGGGATGAGGTTATACCAATGGTGTCATTCAGATTTATGTATGTTCACTATGAGTTCATGGGGGCTCAATTTGGAATGAATAATGTCTTAGAAGTTTTCATGGGACTCATGAACATGATTTTTTAGCCTCACATTTTCTGATTCATGGAAGAAATCATCAACAACATCATTCTTAATCATCATATATGGAGGAGCATGTGAGAAACTTAAGGATATTATTGGATGTTCACTGATAGTAACATAAATTACAAATGCTCTCGATTTTCTAGTACAATATTTAGAAGTACCACGTTCATCGAAATCTAATCTCAGTGGATGGTGAGGCAGGGGACCACTCCTTGCTCAAGGTTATGTTTGCTTGAGAGACCTCAAAGAACGTGATGGAGGTGAAAATACTCATTTGGTTGTAAGGATATTACTAGAGATTCATAGCAGATTTCTCCAGAATATAAGCACCCCAAGATAGAAATGACATTAAATGGGATTATGTACATAAGGTTAGAGAGTTTGCAGCGAGATTTTTAGTAGTTAAGGAAAATTTTGATTAGAACTTGAATCAATCGATTTCTAGATGATGGTATCAAGTATGTAGTTTTTTGTTATTCATAGTGATATGGAAGTGGTTTTATTCTAATATAGAAGTATGAAGTGATTGCCTATGGATGACATCAGTTGATACCATGTGAGATGAACTATGTGACCCTCAATCATTAGTTTCAAGTAGAAGACCTTACACTATTGATGTGGCAATAATACCTAATGGGAAACTATTTTATCATCTATTTTAATCACATTAATCTCAATTACATGTTCTCTCGAAAAAATATTACCTTGATGTGGATATGATGAATATAGTTGTATTTGAGTTATGAATTCAAAATTATATATACTCTTGGGACGGGGAACTTGGTAGAAGATTCAATCTGCAATAGATCTTATTCTCTATTTTAGATCAAGGAGTAAGAGAAGTTGGAATCTTTGTAGTTATCCTTTATGGATGGAGATATAGAATAATACATATTATCGATGCTTTTCACCACACTGATCTTAATATGGGTTCGGTAGACACATCTAGAGGACACCCAATGTGGTTCACAACATACTTAGATATCCATGGTGCATTCTCTAGATGGATTTTATAAAGTTGTGAGAACATCATTCTTTTTAGAAGACACATTATGTTACCCATGACATGATTAGAGGTGTTTTTAATATTCTTTCATATTTATTCATTGGAGGTACATCCCGGTGTGGATAATGTGTACCTTGACCCTTGATGTCTGTTTTGGTTAACATTGTTCAATAATGGAGTTATAGAGTTTGTATCTCAAATCCTTAATTCTTATTATGTGATGGTTGATCACTATCGTCCAATAAGTTAATCTCATCCCTTTGAGGTTTTTGAGTGGAAGTGATATGGAATATCCTTGTACATCAAGATAGGAATTCGAAATATGTTGAAGGGAAGCAATTCCATTAGGGTGATTTTAGACTATCTCACCATGTAGACCAAATCATATCTATCTGAGAGTTGAGATTAGAAGAGTGACTGAGACCCCATTATGTACATGAGATAATCTGACTCGATGGATATCAATCAATGATCATTTCAAACCACTATTATCCCTTCACATACCATTTGGTGAATGGATTACAGAAGGTGTGTTGTTGTTAGTTATGCATGATCATATCATTTCGACCCCAAAATGATTTCTAGACTAATTGGACCATTCAGGTTTTGGAGGACATGGTGGGAACATGAATTTTTTAATTTATCCATATTTTCAAGGATCTCTAACCTCTAGTGGAGTTCTTATACAACAAAAATTACTATTACATCATTGATATGTCACTATATGTGTATTTTTACATGTGGTCCTATATTTCACAACACTGCCAGACTGACCCATGAGAACCAAAACCCATGGGACCATAGTTGGTGAGAGAATGTACTAAGATAGTGTGCTTTATCTAGGAGAATATAAAGACTAAAAATATCCATCGAATGTATTTTTTGGATAGATAATAGAGGCCATCTAAGTTTAACGATGTAGATAATGTATTCTAATGGTGTTCATCTTAATGCGGATTAAAAATATTTGTCCTGGGAAAAAATCTATCAGCTAGATTAATTATAAAATTCTAGATACTGCATATTTTCTGATGATGTGTCATGCAACTAATCTCTACATCCACTATTATTCTTGGTACATGAGTTCTTCAATGTGTCACTATTGAGGATGTTTGTGCCTGACCCATCACATGTTATATCCTAATATGAGATGTATATTGATGATGGAGGTACCCCGTTTGTGGACCTGTTAATGATTTATGATCTATGGTTGAATATCATTCAGGGTTAATTAATTCCTTTAAATTGTCTATGGTGGAATCACACGAATCTATAGGAGAACAAATTGGAGTGGGATGACCAGATTCAATCTCAATAACCACATCTTTTTATGCATCATTGTTTTGAATATTGGGGACATAAAACCCCATGATAGAGAGAATGTAATTTCTCATATTTCCCCTATATTATTTGTGTATGTTATGGAGATTAAAATCAAAGCCAAGAGTGAAGATGATGTGTGATTATGAGTTTTAGTGTTCCTGAAATAATTGATTGTAATAAATTAAATATATTAAAAATCACGTGCACAATGTTTTCATAAAAATGTTGAATAACTAATAAATTAATTTCGAAGGTTGGAATTTAATAACAGCATTGAGTTAGAATATAGTTTTTACCCTTGGAACTACATATGGATGGTCGACGTGAGGTGTTTTCTTAGAATTCATCATGGTCATGGAAATTAATGAAATAATTAAATAACTTACTTAACTTATAATTTTTAAATTATAATGTAGTTATTATTTAAATATAATATTAGGGTTAATTTCAATTTCAAACACAAAACCCATGATCCATTTAGAGATACATTTGAGTGTGAATTGGGGAAATCCTCTTAGATGAATGGAAATTGGATCATAGATTGGAGATCAAATCAAAACCCAATATAATGTTATATCCAATGATATAATGCATTGTTTTTATTCATATGTGATTGATCCTGATCATGGAATTGTTGATGTTTAATTTTTTTTCCTTTTCATATTCCTTATTCATTTGATGAACCCATATCAATAAACCAACGGTTTAATTTGTAGATCATGTGTAATGACAGATGGGTTTATTTTTTCGGGTTTTAGTCAAGTGTTTATTTTGTTTTTATAGAATTATTCAATTTCATTCTTATATAAATGAATATAGATCGATATTAACATCGACTAATTTTTGGTTCTTTATATTTTTCTTTTCTTATCTCCCTCAATTTTGAGTTCATTGTATGTGTACATTTTTGAGACCACGGTTCAACATATCACTATCAATATATTATTTCCTAACCATTTTTTGGAATGATGATATGAAATAATAGATCCAGGATTTGCTTGACATGAATGTTGAGTGATAATAGAAGTGGTGGTGAATCATAAAACAATGGATAACCAATTTCGTATGCTTTTTCATTCTTTAAAATGACCAAAAAATGTATCATAGGTACATTTTTTGAGAATAATTTTTTGAGATATGAATTATCATATGATGGAAAGGCTTATATGTGCTGAGATCATTTGGTTCCTAGAAATACGGTCTACAGATTTATGGTTGAAGAATCGGTTAAGGTTCTTGTATGATGAATATAGGATTGGGTAAAATCACATATCACCCGGCATGTAAATAGGATCTACATGCATTTTGGTCCCTTTGAGTAGAGTCTAGAGTTTCAAAGAACTTTTGTTGCACATGCTGTGTGGTCCTTCACAGGATACTCAGTGTGTACCTAAAGGTTACATGGACAAAGGGTGGATATCGCAAGATGTAGCATGCTATATACTACCATGAACAGATATAGGATGGACCATGTAATTGGGAGAATCCAAGAACTAGTACACAGACATATGTACAGTGGATAATGTTGTGTACTAGGATACAGGTAGTGTATATTGTATGGAAATACTTAATTTAATTTTATATGAACAATGGTTAATGATATGATTCATTTACAAGGGAATGAAAAAATGTTTTGGGGCTTGATGTGTAACTCCTTATACATGACATCTAAAATATCACACTTGGATTAGATACCCTGTGTTATATATATTGGGCATGTTTTTTATGGTCGGTATCAATTATCCATTCCATGAGGGTTTGTATTCTATCATCTCCTAATCCAAGGACAATGACATCTTCTACAAGAACTTCCTAGATTGAGTCATTTAAATCCATCTATGAGGCCCAGAGTGAGATACCATATTCATCATTGTGTTCTAGGTGTAATTCGTGGAATCATCAAGACCGAAAACACAATGGCTCCAATCTTATACATAGAAGTTTAATACATATAGAATTGTTTGTGTCCCAAATGGAATTGGAAGTGATCCTAAACATAGTATTGTTTTCTCTTTGGACCATATGTGTGTACATTATAATGTTGAGAAATGATGAGAAATATCTCTCAGACAGACATCAGAAGTTCTATCAGACACATGGGATTGTTCTCATAGATGAGTGCATTGTAGAATATTCAAAAATGAATCCTAAGTTGGTATAATATGGTTGTGAATTACCATTAGACCATGTTTATTATTTGAGTATATGTTGATATGCTTGTTATATGTGATGTATAGATATATGTACTTATAGATTAATTTTTTATTTCTTATTATTAGTGGATTTAGAGAGTGAAAATAAGTATTTTTATACTCAACCATGCCTGTGAATTACATGCACAAGTCACATCTTGGGCAGATTATCAACCTTTCGAGAGAGTCCTTGATGGAATATAAGTGGATGTTTCATAGTGAGATCAGACATACTAAGGTGTGTTCCAATACATTTTGATAGAATTACCTCATACATATCCTTTCAGTTTGATATTTTTCTTACAATTTATGGTGGGCTTATATTAGGCCATGATTAATTTATTTTACATAGCTTTATTATAAGGCCCCAGCCTTAAACCTTACTTTATCTTGAGTTATTACAAGATTACACATTGAGGATCTTTTCCGGTTTAGAGTTTTAGAGAATTAGATCATAAAACTTGCATTACATTCCACATATAAACAAAATGGTTACATAAAGATAGTATTCTTCATTCCCATCAATGGAAACACATTTAAAATAAAACATGGATTATTTCTTGAAACATCCTTGACTCTATCATCTTATCATGTACCTTTCCCTTGACCTGTGAAAACATTTCAAAAAAACTTGGGATGAGCATAAAAAGCTCAGTAAGGGATACACAAAGAATGAAAACTGTTAGTTTTTCAAAATCAAGTAAACCATGTATACTCTATCAAAGAAATACCTTCACCTTCATGAAGTAGTAAAAACTCTTCACTGAATAAAGTATCATTACTTACCTTTTTTTAACCAAAGTATTACCATAAAACCCATATAAAGAACACATAACATATATAAAGGTAACTTGGGACTTAAACATACTTAAGTGGAATAACCATACGGTCGAATTCCACACATATCACTTAATGGAATAGCCATTCGGCCAATTTCCATACATACTTAATGGAATAGCCATACGGCCGACTTCCATACCCAATTCATTGGAGGTTATAACGTAACCACCCTTCCTGGTATTCACGGCACCACCCGTCATATGGTTTATAACGTAACCACCCGTTAAAATGTCCAAGTACCAATATAAAATCATAAAACATAAAACCAATATAAAGAAATGATAACATTTCCACATTTCAATCACAATATATCATAAATATATTGACATAATAAAATCCTTTTTCAAAACCATTATCAATACCAAAATAAAAGAAAATTAAAACATGGTATTTATTTTTCTTTTAAAAAGAAGGTATGGCTTGTAGAGGAAGCCGAAACTCAAATAACGGTCACGACAGCGGAGAAGTCGTTGTCGCCGCATACGTACGACAAAAACATTCCCTTTTGTCGTTTAGTAAACGCTTCATATAAAAAAAGACTCCTTTTGAATAAACGTAAAAGTCAAAGGGGTTTATACACCGTATAAAAGAAGGTTGTGTATAAAACAAAATATACCTCAATGAAAGGAGATTGAGACGAAGTCCCATACAAAGATCATTTTTAAATAAAATAGATCTATTATGTGTATTAACTATAAGTACACATAAAGAAAGTAAAAATGCATGATAGGACATAATAATATCATGACATAATTTGAAAGTAGGAGATTAACCCAAAGAACGGAAATTGGGTTAAAAAGTTCCCTTACCTCGGTTCCGACTTGACTCGATCGTTCTTTATCGTCCTGAATAATAAACTTGAGTTAATTTATACTTGATTAAGAACCTTTTTAAAGTTAATTATTCTTTTTATATCACTTATTTCCATGTTATAAACATTATGTAACTATTTAAGTTAATAATGTTTTTTTGTCAATATTTGGTTCTTAAGTCGAAAGTTGACTTCTTACAATTACATGTTGTTCATGTGGTCAAAAGTTCTTTATATCCAGAATGAAATTCCCCATTTGGATATGTATCATATATATATCCAGCATATCCAGCATATATAATATTACATAATCATTTAGGGGTAAGAAATGAAATGCACCGTTCATGGAGACGGTAAGCCGTACGTACGCATGAACACTACTTTCATTTCTTTGTCATATTAATGGAATTAAAACTAAATGAGAGGTATGTATATTTTAATTCCAGAATTATATTCATCATTTAGATATATCATTAATTATATATATATATTATATACATGTAATTTTAATAGTACATTACATTTGGGGATAAGAAATGAAATGCACCGTTCATGGAGACGGTAAGCCGTACGTACGCATGAACGCTACTTTCATTTCTATCTCATACTTTAATGGAAAGAAATAATAATGATATAGAGGTATATTATAATTCCAGTATAAAATCATATATTATAACTTTAAATCCATCCTTTACACGTCCCACATATGGCACTAACGAATCACATCACTTTTAGGGGGCGGTAGTCCGCACTTCCTTAAATGAAGATATCGTGTTTACCGATAATGGAAACCATAAAGGTATGCCAAAAATGAAAAATAAATAAGCTTAAAGAAAACATAAACATATCATATATCATATATAAAAATAGTTACATCATAATGGCCACCCTTGAAGGTGTTAAATGAGTATTGAACAATCATCGTTTCGGGAGGCAGAATTTCGCCATCCACGGAAACTGTATGTTCATTAACCATTTGATGTAGTTGTGTGAGATTGTAGCTCAAATAAATATTATAACAACATCCTAGTATATGGAAGATACTGTTGTTGTTACAAAAGAAGTAAATAAAAAGAGTTTAGAGGGTTGGAGAAGCAAAATAAAACAAATGAACAAGAGAGAATGAATTACCTTTAAAAGTGTAACTCCCTTTTGATTTGAGCCTAAAGGCTTCCTTTGAAAGGATTATCCCCAAAGGTAATCCTCTAGGATGAGGAGAGGGATGTGGAGAGAGTAATTGGACAGGGGTTGGCCGAGCCAAAGGTTTGAGAAGTGTGTGAAATGAGGTAGAGGTGGGGGCCTTTTATAAGAGGAGAGGAGGGGCACTTTTGGAATGTAAAGAAATATTACTTTATTTGAAAATGTGTTTCGCTTTTAAAAGGTCCCAAATTGATATAATTCGTGGATAAGGTGATAAGGGTTCTAAATCAACTCATCCAATTGGTTTTGTCCATGTGTAGGTTTTAGATTTTGCATTATCATTCCATTTTATTTAAATCGTCAAATAATGATGTCATCGCTGTATCATTATTATGTCATATATAATCTAATTTATTTAATGTCTAAAAATTATAAAACAAATACTATGATGTAGGAAATCGTTTTAGCTTTCCAATGACTATTTATAATCAAAATTTGGACTTGTATAACCCCACTCAAAAATTATTTTAGTAAAACAATTTATGTTAGTGTCATTTTCACATTAACATTAAATAAAAATATATTAATGTCATTTTCCAACTAAAGTGGCTCCATGGGGTCCCCAAGTTGGACCATGGATTTTCTTGGTCGGCCATGACTCACCAAATAGGTGTAGGACAAGTTTCATGGTGTTTTCACATTTTTATAATATCATTTTTACATTAAATTACACTAATTACCTCTAATCGCGATTAAAAACATAATAAGTTACTATTCACCAAAAAATTATTATAATCTCATTGAACCACATTTTACTTCTTAATGAAAACCATGTATGTTGGATTTTTTAAATTCAAAACACAATGATGGCAAAATTTCATTTAAACGGAAAATCAGTCTTTATAAGTACCACTTAGTGGTTTCACTATTAATCAAAAATTGAAGTTTTTCTGAAAATTACCAAAAATTCACCCTAAGCTATATTTGATATTACGAATTAAAAAATGAAGTCTATTTTACAAAATTCAAAACATATAAGTCACATTAATTAATTTAATAATTAATTCCCGCTATCATAGAAAATAGCGTGTTTTTATGAAACAATAAGTATCAAAAGATTAACACTAGTTTAAGTCCGATTTCAAAGTGAAATTAATTCCAACGACCACTATTGGATTTAATGGTAAAAATATTTTATAATTTCACTTTAAAACCAATTCAAAAGGTAATATATTCATATAAATAAATTAGATTAAAAAGAGGTTTTGAATTAAAATACAACATTTTACACTATTCACTAAAAAAAAAACTTTATCAGAAAGGTACCAAAAATTTACACAAAGTAAATTTTGATGTCCCAATTCTTAAGAAGAGTTTTATTTGGTCCAATAGAATGTATAAGAGTGAACAAAACTATATTTAATGATGGTTCTCCATCAAAAGGCGATATGTGAACCTTTAGTGAAAACTAGGGCATATATGCCTAAAATTGAATTCTTTCCGTATTTTAAGCCTCTACCCTTTATTGGATAAATGTAAAAACATTTAAAAACATATATAATCATATTTTAGTTATTTATATCCATTCTTGCCAGTACAACGGCTACTCCTTAACAATAATTTAAAATAATATTATTTTATTACTTCTGTGCAATGTATGTTTTAAAAGAAACTCATCGTTGCGTACCGAGTACGCTATCGAACGTAGCAACCCCTTTAAAATAAAATTACTATTTAATTCGTAAATATTAATAAATATGAAAATTCTTTATTCTTTATTTACCTGGGATGTTACATCCTTCCCCCCTTTTGGGAATTTCATCCTCGCAATTTTATTCACTTATCAAAATAAGTGGGGGTATTTATCCCTCATAGCATTTTCAGATTCCCACGTTGCCTCTTCAATCACATGGTTTTTCCACAAAACCTTTACCTGATTAATCACCTTATTCTCTAACACCTGCTCCCTGTGGTCAAGAATCTGGACCAGTTGTTCCTCATAAGATAGTTTCTCTTCCAGCTGAACTACCTCCGGACTCAAAACATGAGATGGATCTAGCATATACTTCCTCAACATTGAAACATGAAAAACATTGTGTACCTGAGATAAACTCAGAGGTAAAGCCACTCGGTATGCAACTGATCCAACTCTCTCCAGAATTTCATATAGTCCAATAAACCTTGGACTCAACTTTCCTTTCTTACCAAATCTCATCACACTTTTCCAAGGAGAAACCTTGAGAAAAACATGATCACCTACCTCGAAAGATAGATCCTTCCTCCGGTTATCCGCATAATTATTATGCCTACTCTGAGCTGTTCTCATGTGCTTCTGAATCAACTGAACTTTTTCTGACATCTCTTCTACAAATTCTGGTCCCATCAGCTTCCTTTCACCCACTTCATTCCAAAATGCTGGAGTTTGACACCGCTTCCCATATAATGCCTCAAATGGTTCCATCTGTATACTGGAATGAAAACTGTTATTATAAGAAAACTCAACCAAAGAAAGATGTTGGTCCCAACATCCCTGATAATCCATAGAACAAGCTCGTAGCATATCCTCCAAGGTCTAAATTGTTCGTTCTGACTGCCCATCTGATTGAGGATGAAAAGCTGTACTAAAATTTAATTCAGTACCCAAAGACTTCTGAAGGCCTTTCCAAAAGTTAGATGTGAGCCTGGGATCACGATCAGATATAATTGAGAGAGGAACTCCATGTAACCTAACTATCTCTTTAATATACAAACGGGAAAGTTGATCTAGAGAGAAAGTATCTCGTATAGCAAGGAAATGAGCAGATTTGGTCAAGCGATCAACAATAACACAGATTGCATTATTACCTCGAGATGTCTTCAGTAATCCAACAACAAAGTCCATGGATATATTCTCCAATGTCCACTCTGGCACTGGTAAAGGCTAAAGCATCCCTTTCGGTAACTGCCTCTCTGCTTTAACCTGTTGACATGTTAAACACTTCACAGTAAAATCAGCAATGTCTCTTTTCATTCCATCCCACCAGTAATACTCCCGCAGACCTCTGTACATCTTAGTACTCCCAGGATGAAAAAACAACTCATTCTTCTACTGTGAATCACAAGGCACACACAATCTCTTCCCAAACCTCAAAACACAAACACAAACTCATCCAAGAACTCATGGAAAATTTTATTCATAAGGTCCATGAATACAGTAGGTGAATTGGTTAACCCAAAAGGCATATCTACAAATTCATAATGGCCATATCTAGTATAGAACGCAGTCTTCGGAACGTCTTCTTCTTTTACTTTCAACTGATGGTACCCCGACCTCAAGTCAATCTTCAAAAAATACTGAGCTCCCTGGAGCTGATACCACTTCATTCGATGGCCCAACATCTGCTGAAGTTGTTGCAAAGGATTTCGCCACCCCTTTCTGCTTGTAGTCTAACTGCTTCCCATCACTCAAGCTCCTTGTCAGACACTCGTCTGCATAATGACCCATTTCATTACAATTAAAACATCTTACCGTTGTCTTTTCATTTCCTGCTTGATCATCTTCCTTATAGTTACGAGCAATATGACCAGACTTACCACACCGAAAGCACTTACCAGACATAGATAAACATTCTCCAGGATGCATTTTACCACACTTCTCCCAGGATGGATATTTGGTTTTCTTACCTCCTTTCTTCTTTGATGAATTCTTCCCCTTTTCCTGCCAACTAGATCTCTTATTCTGTTGTTTGTCATAGAACACCTGATCATCGGCAAACTCCATTTCCATATTCTCTGTACATCGAACAAGTTTTTCATAACTTTTGAACTCACGAGAAGCTAAAGCCCTTCGATACTTTGGATTTAACCCTGAGTAAAAACATTTTATTTTACTATCAAGATCTCGTATGAAGTTTGGAGCATACCTTGCCAATCGAGTGAACTTTTCTTCATAAGCAGCCACTGAATCATCCTCCTGCCTCAATTCTAGGAACTGTTTTTCCATCCTAAGACGAACCACCTTAGGAAAATATTTCTCAAGAAACATACCTTTGAATTCATCCCAGTGAAGATCCTCAATCTCATCACTATCCCTTATATTTTTCACCATCGACCACCACTGATCAGCTTCACCTTCAAAACGGTAAACAGCAAGACTAACCTTTTGATGTTCTGAACACCCCATGACATCAAAAATCTTCTCCAGTGCTTTAATCCACACTTCATCTTGCACAGGGTCAGATTATCCTCTGAATGATGGGGGATGTAGCCTCATGAAATGTTCCACCACTGACATGTTCCTCTGCGGTTGATCTGGCTGATCTCGTGCATGGATACCACCACCATTTATAGCCTGAGTCAACTGTGCCATCACTGCAACAAACTGTTCAGTTCCGATTCCGACCATCTCAGGTTGTTGATTTGGAATTTTATCTTCCTCCTGATGTCTTCCCAACATAGCTGCTTTGTTTCCTCTGCGGAAAACCATTCTGAACACAGAAATATCTTAGGCGAAGCAACATGGTAATCCGTAAATGCTATATCATTTCAATCATATTATAATTTAACACTTTTCTAACTCCTAAAGTTTTCTAAACCGACCTCTGATACCAACTATAAGGCCCCAGCCTTAAACCATTCTTAATCTTGAGTTATTACAAGATTACACATTGAGGATCTTTTCGGGTTTAGAGTTTTAGAGAATTAGATCATTAAACTTGCATTACATTCCACATATAAACAAAATTGTTATATAAAATAGTATTATTCATTCCCATCAATGGAAACACATTTAAAATAAAACATGGATAATTTCATGACACATCCTTGACTCTATCATCTTATCATGTACCTTTCCCTTGACCTGTGAAAACATTTCAAAAAAACTTGGGATGAGCATAAAAAGATCAGTAAGGGATACACAAAGAATGAAAACTGTTAGTTTTTCAAAATCAAGTAAACCATGTATACTCTATAAAAGTAATACCTTCACCTTCATGAAGTAGTAAAAACTCTTCACTGAATAAAGTATCATTACTTACCTTTTTGTAACCAAAGTATTACCATAAAACCCATATAAAGAACACACAACATATATAAAGGTAACTTGGGACTTAAACATACTTAAGTGGAATAACCATACGGTCGACTTCCACACATATCACTTAATGGAATAGCCATTCGCCCAATTTCTATACATACTTAATGGAATAGCCATACGGACGACTTCCATACCCAATGCATTGGAGGTTATAATGTAACCACCCATCCTGGTATTCACGACACCACCCATCATATGGTTTATAACGTAACCACCCGTTAAAATTTCCAAGTACAAATATAAAATCATAAAACATAAAACCAATATAAAGGAATGATAACATTTCCACATTTCAATCACAATATATCATAAATATATTGAAATAATAAAATCCTTTTTCAAAACCATTTTCAATACCAAAATAAAAGAAAAGTAAAACATGGTATTTATTTTTCTTTTAAAAAGAAGGTATGGCTTGTAGAGGAAGCCGAAACTCAAATAACGGTCACGACGGCGGAGAAGTCGTTGTCGCCACATACGTACGACAAAAACATTCCCTTTTGTCATTTAGTAAACGCTTCGTATAAAAAAATATTCCTTTTGAATAAACGTAAAAGTCAAAGGGGTTTATAAACCGTATAAAAGAAGGTTGTGTATAAAACAAAATATGTCTCAATGAAAGGAGATTGATACGAAGTCCCATACAAAGATCATATTTAAATAAAATAGATCTATTATGTGTATTAACTATAAGTACACATAAAGAAAGTAAAAATGAAAGATAGGACATAATAATATCATGACATATTTTGAAAGTAGAAGATTAACCCAAAGAACGGAAATTGGGTTAAGAAGTTCCCATACCTCGGGTCCGACTTGACTCGATCGTTCTTTAACGTCCTGAATAATAAAAATGAGTTAATTTATACTTGATTAAGAAAATTTTTAAAGTTCATTATTCTTTTTATATCACTTACTGCCATGTTATAAACATTATGTAACTATTTAAGTTAATAATGTTTGTTTTGTCAATATTTGGTTCTTAAGTCGAAAGTTGACTTCTTACAATTACATGGTGTTCATGTGGTCAAAAGTTCTTTATATCCAGAATAAAATTCCCGATTTGGATATGTATCATATATATATCCAGCATATACATGTATATATAATATTACATAATCATTTAGGGGTAAGAAATGAAATGCACCGTTCATGGAGACGGTAAGTCGTACGTACGCATGAACGCTACTTTCATTTCTTTATCATACTAATGGAATTAAAACTAAATGAGAGGTATGTATATTTTAATTCCAGAATTATATTCATCATTTAGATATATCATTAATTATATATATACATTATATACATGTAATTTTAATAGTACATTACATTTGGGGATAAGAAATGAAATGCACCGTTCATGGAGACGGTAAGCCGTACGTACGCATGAACGCTACATTCATTTCTATCTCATACTTTAATGGAAAGAAATAATAATGATATAGAGGTATATTATAATTCCAGTATAACATCATATATAATATCTTTAAATCCATCCTTTACACATCCCACATATGGCATTAACGAATCACATCACTTTTAGGGGGCGGTAGTCCGCACTTCCTTAAATGAAGATATCATGTTTACCCATAATGGAAACCATAAAGGTATGCCAAAAATGAAAAATACAGAATCTTAAAGAAAACTTAAACATATTATATATCATATATAAAAATAGTGACATCATAATGGCCACCCTTGAAGGTGTTAAATGAGTATTGAACAATCATCATTTCGGGAGGCAGAATTTCGCCATCCACGGAAACCGTATGTTCTTTAACCATTTGATGTAGTTGTGTGAGAGTGTAGCTCAAATAAATATTATAAAAACATCCTAGTATATTGAAGATACTGGTGTTGTTACAAAAGAAGTAAATAAAAAGAGTTTAGAGGGTTGGAGAAGCAAAATAAAACAAATGAACAAGAGAGAATGAATTACCTTTAAAAGTGTAACTCCCTTTTGATTTGAGCCTAAAGGCTTCCTTTGAAAGGATTCTGCCCAAAGGGAATCCTCTAGGATGAAGAGAGGGATGTGGAGAGAGTAATTGGGCAGGGGTTGGCCGAGCCAAAGGCTTGAGAAGTGTGTGAAATGAGGTAGAGGTGGGGGCCTTTTATAAGAGGAGAGGAGAGGCACTTTTGGAAAGTAAAGAAATATTACTTTATTTGAAAATGTTTTTCGGTTTTAAAAGGTCCCACATTGATATAATTCGTGGATAAGGTTATAAGGGTTTTAAATCCACTCATACAATTGGTTTTGGCCATGTGTAGGATTTAGATTTTTCATTATCTTTCCATTTTATTTAAATCGTCAAATAATGATGTCATCGCTGCATCATTATTATGTCATATATAATTTAATTTATTTAATGTCTAAAAATTATAAACAAAATACTATGATGTAGGAACTCTTTTTATCTTTCCAATGACTATTTATAATCTAAATTTGGACTTGTATAACCCCACTGAAAAATTATTTTAGTAAAATAATTTATGTTAGTGTCATTTTCAGTTTAAAATTAAATAAAAATATATTAATGTCATTTTCCAACTAAAGTGGCTCCATGGGGTCCCCAAGTTGGCCCATGGCTTGTCTGGGTCGGCCATGACTCACCCAATAGGTGTAGGACAAGTGTCATGGTGTTTTCACATTTTTATAATATCATTTTTACATTAAATTACACTAATTACCTCTAATCGCGATAAAAAATTTAATAAGTTACTATTCACCAAAAAATTATTATAATTCTATTGAACCAAATTTTACTTCTTAATTAAAACCATGTATGTCGGATTTTTTAAATTCAAAACACAATGATGGCAAAATTTCATTTAAACGGAAAATCAGTCTTTATGAGTACCACTTAGTGGTTTCACTATTCATCAAAAATTGAAATTTTTCAGAAAATTACCAAAAATTCACCCTAAGCTATATTTGATATTATGAATTAAAAAATGAAGTCTATTTTACAAAATTAAAAACATATAAGTCACATTAATTAATTTAATAATTAATTCCCGCTGTCAGAGCAAATAGCGTGTTTTTATAAAACAATAAGTATCAAAAGATTGACACTAGTTTAAGTCCGATTTCAAAGTGAAATTAATTCCAACGACCACTATTGGATTTAATGGTAAACATATTTTATAATTTCACTTTAAAACCAATTCAAAAGATAATATAATCATATAAATAAATTAGATTAAAAAAAGGTTTTGAATTAAAATACAACATTTTACACTATTCATTAAAAAAAGAACTTTATCAGAAAGGTACCAAAAATTTACACAAAGTAAATTTTGATGTCCCAATTCTTAAGAAGAGTTTTATTTGGTCCAATAGAATGTAAAAGAGTGAACAAAACTATATTTAATGACGGTTCGCCATCAAAAGGTGATAAATGAACCTTTAGTGAAAACCAGGGCATATATGACTAAAATTGAATTCTTTCCGTATTTTAAGCCTCTATACTTTATTTGATAAATGTAGAAACATTTAAAAACATATATAATCATATTTTAGTTATTTCTATCCATTCCCGCTAGTACAACGACTACTCGTTAACTAAAATTTAAAATAATATTATTTTATTACTTGTGTGCAACGTAAGTTTTAAAAGAAACTCATCGTTGCGTAATGAGTATGCTATCGAACGTAGCAACCCCTTTAAAATAAAATTACTATTTAATTCGTAAATATTAATAAATATGAAAATTCTTTATTCTTTATTTACCTGGGATGTTACATTTATACTCTAATTTTTTGGATTTAGATGTATGAATGGATTATTGTTCAGTTGTTTTAAAATTTCAGTATTTTTATAGGATTATAGATGTGTATTTTTTGTGTTTGTAATTCGGATAATGACCCCCCATGTTATTGATAATCCCTTATAGCGCTGGTTTCTAGCCCTCGGCGAATTGGAGGTGGGTTTGGGAAGTTGCGGCCTAGGCCCATTTGAGACATGTCACAACCCATCCTCGGGGCCCATGTCGTGACTACCCCAAGCCCGCCTTCCATAGGCCAGTGGCAGGCGACTAGCACCAAAGGCAAAAATCCCGACAACTGCGAAAGAATTTCCTTTATAAAAGTAAAAAAAACACCACCGAGTACAAGCATAAGTAAAACACTAAGTACAAAGAGAAGTGCTGAAAGGAAAATGGGCCAGAATACAAATCCAACAGAAATTACAACTACAACTGAACAAAGTACAACAGAAAAAGACAACAGCTGGAAAAACGGAAGCGGCTCCTGGGTCGTCCTCCTTGGATCCTACCTGAAGGGTAGGTACAGATGGCACAGCTTCTGGATCGTCCACCATAGATCCTACCTGAAGGGTGGGTACAGATAGCCTCCACAACGCTCTCGCCCATCAACCTCATCTGTGTGTCGTCCTGTCGCGAAGTCCACCTTCGGATACTGACTCGTCGTGTAGTCTACCTCCGGATACTGTCCAATCCTCGAACATTCGGCCTCCGTCAGCACTTCCCGTCATCTGCAACCAACACAATGAGGTGCGGGCATAGCCCGTGCAGGGGTGAGTATGGCGATACTCAGTAGGGCCACCGAGACCCTCAAGGCCTCACTAAAAACCAACAAGGATAACCCCAAAGAAGATATCAACAGATAATCTCTACCTAGGTATATGCCCATGCATATACCTAAGTTATCATGTAACCCATCTCAATCATGAGGAAAACACCAAGATCATGAAATCAACAGATAACCACTACCCAGGAATATGACCATACATATACCTAAGTTATCAATTGACCCATCTCAATCATGAGGTAAAGACAAAGGTCAAAAGTCTCTGCTCAAACCAGGATTTTCATTATCGAAACCATAACTGCTGAAGAGCCCCGTCACTGGAGTGTACAATGGTCCTGCCACGACTCCGAGGTACTGCTCACTAACCTAAGACTATCGAGGTACTCCTCCTGTAGAGTACTGTGGGCCTGCTGCTACAACCATGTGCTTCCCACCATGGGTCTGCCACTACAACCAAGCGCTCCCCCTCATAGCCTCAAGAGGCACTCATTCTTTTGAGTACTGCGGGTCTGTCGCTACAACCAAGCACTCCTCCGCCGTGGGTCTGCCTCTACAACCAAGTCCTCCCCCTCATAGCCTCCAGAGGTACTCCTTCTGTTGAGTACCGCGGGTCTGCCGCTACAACCAAGTGCTCCTCTATCGTGGGTCTGCCGCTACAACCAAGCACTCCCCACAGGGCTATCCAAAACACACCGAGTCGATCGGTCAAGTAGTCGTCAGGTCTCAGCCGGCTACAAGGTCTCTGTACTCCGCATGCTCATCTCCGGGAGGGTCCTCTCCATGAGCTGTTGGTCGACACTACATGTATCACAAAGTTCCACAAAGAAGTATCTCAAAGGACCGCCTCGTCATAGGGGTCTCAATGAAACAGACGGTGCGTCAAATGGACGCCCGGTCTGTGAGTTATTAGCCTTTTCGCCTCAGTGGTCTAGTTGGTTTCAAGAGAGAACCAACCCGACCGTAACTCAACTGTACCCCGAAATCACGTAGGGTATACTCATACGGAACGTTTCTCAACGAGGTCACCAACGCCACTAATTGTTCGTCAAACAGACGTCTGGTCTGAAAGATAACAACTTTTCCGTTCCAAGGGCCCAGTTGGATTTCGGGTGAAATCCAACCCGGCTACTATCCAACTACAACCAATCCAAAGAAGAAGTATGCCAAAAGTACCATCTCAACAAGAGGAAATCAACGAGACAGACGGCGCGTCAATCAGACTCCCGGTCTGTGAGTTATTGGCTTTTTCGTTCCAGGGGCCCAGTTGGATTTCGTTAGTGAACCAACCCGACTACACTCCGACGGCATCCAAATCTCGAGCGGAGTAAGCCATAATATCCGTCTCACTTAGAGGAATCCATCAAAGTCGACATCACGTCAATCGGATGTCCGGAGCTCAAGATATAGGTGTTTCTGCTCCGAGGGCCCGGTTGGTTTCGTATCCGAACCAACCCGGCCGAACCCAAATTATTCTGAAACCTTTAGTGCGATATACCGAAACGACCGTCTCATTCCAAAGATCACTACGCAACTGACGGTGCATCGATCGGAGGTCCGTAGCCCATGATATGGGCAAAAGACCAAAGAGGGTCCGAAAATGGGGGGTCGGGGCCTGGACTGACCCGGCCCGACCCCCCCCCCCCCCCCCCCCCCCAGGTCGGCCCGAACCGGTTCGACCCGACCTGGGACCAAGCTGGCTGGGCCCGGCCCGGCCGGCGCGGCCCGGCCCAACCGGCCATCGCGGCCGAGCGGACACCGCGTGCGGGGTGCACGGATTCCCCCCCCCCCCCCCCGCCGCTGATTGAAACCGGCGGCGAACCGCCGCCGTCGGCCATCCGGCAAGGTGCGCCGCCGCTGCCTTCCGCGGACCACCGGACGCGCTCTGGTGGTCCGTTTCTCCTGCCGTCTTCTCCAACGGTCCTCCTGGGACCTTACCTTCACTGCAAAGGGATTCAAACGCCATAGCGGCCTGCTTCGTCATCGTCCGTTGATCCACACATCGATAAAAAAGCTGTGGAGGGTTGTTGGGCCATGTTTGTTCGGCCCACGCTCTCCGCGTTAGGTGTTATCAATTGAAAAATATTAAAAACATTATTTTAATCATTGAAGAGGGTATAATTTTTCCAAAATAAATTATACGAAGACCTTGCAAACAAATACCCATGCACGAGAGTTTAAAATTTGAATGCGCGGCATGACGATGTCACGCATTCTTGCTGCTCGATCCCGTGTGGCGTGACGATGTCGCGCATCCTTGCTCCTCGATCCCACGCGGTGCGACGATGTTGCGCATCCTTGCCGCTCGATCCCGCGCGGTGCGACGACACCACGTCATTTTCATTCAATCCGCAACAACAAGAAAAACAAAAAGGGAGGGGGGCGACCGTGTTTCTGCGGTCTGGCCTCCTCCCGTTAACTGATATCATGCGGTCCAAATATCGTGGATAAAAGACGGAAGAGAATCACGTAAGGAAAATCATGTAAACCCTCTACCTCATTGTAGTCGTCGGACGAGTTCTTCGCGGAATTGACCGTCGCCGAAGATGATGATCCTCGTGTTGCGGAAGGGAATCACGTCGTCGCGGTATATAGCGTCGCGTCGAAGATCTCCGAGGTTTAAATAAAAACACACAGAATATTATTTCATGAATTAAATCTGTGTTAAGGATAAAATCCACAAAGGAAATATAAAAGTTCTGAAATCTCCAACCTCAGCATTTGATCGTAGATTTGTCGCGGGAGGAGAAACGTCGCAGAAGAACGTCGCTGGAGAAGAATCGTCGGCATCGCAGAACATGGCATATCATCATCGATCTCCGAGGGTTCGGCGTTCTTCACGTTTTTCGCGTTCTTTGCGTTCTTCGCGTTCTTTGAGTTCTTCGCGAAGGAGGATGAAGATCTCAATCCTTGGAGTCTTCTCCAAATCCTCTCAATGAGCAATCCTTAAGAAGACAAGCATTGGTCTAATTTTATTAACATGCCAACAAACTGAAAAACAAACTAAGTAATGATCCATTAATTCATAGAATTAATTTCAATTAATAAACCACCCAATTAATAGGAGCGTTTATGAGTTTAAGAAAACGCACCAGTTGACTTTCATTAATGAGGAGTTTTCGTGGGTGCATTACTTAGAGGAAAAGAAATGGTGGGGATCGTGCGGGCCCCACCTCACAAATATCCTACCAAGAGGGTAGGATATTTTTGGATTGCACCCTATCTGCTTTAACATATCTCAAGTGGCTTTAAGTGGCTTTAAGTGGATTTAGGTGAAATAAAAATAAAGTTGTCGCACCACTTTATTTTATTTCTTAACTTAACCCCAAATATTTAAAAACCACACCCGAGCAAACACAAATCTGGAAAAGGCGTTTCTAAGAAAATACCAGCACTGTGATTCCATCGGTGCCCTCAGAATTTGATTCTGAGCATCAGTTCAAAAGTTAGAAAAATCCGCTCATTCGTTCACTGAACGTACCCGAGCCAAACTTCGGAAAATGTTTCTGGGCACATCGGGCCTCGGAATCAGGTGTCGTCAAAAACTGCGTCCTTGTAAAATTCCAAAGAAGACTAAGAAAAAAAATTCCTTTGAAATTTCCGGGTCTTTACATTACTCCCACTTTAGGGCTTTACGTCCTCATAAAGCTTTAACAAAAACTAGGGTCACAAAAGCCGTACAAAGCACACATCTGAGCCTTCCGCTCGCATGTGCTCAGCCGGAGGATCCCGTACTGCCAAAGAAAGTGCACCCGAGGAATCAATCATCCTCCTAGGATCCACTCCTGTCGATCCTCAATCCCCACAAGAACCTCTATGGAAGTCACCTCATCGCCATCGTCCATCTCCTCATGGTTGAGGATATGCGAAGGGTCGAGCATGTATCTCCTCAGTTGAGATTCGTGGAAATCGTCATGCACCTGGTGCAACTGAGGTGGATGGGTCAAGCGGTAAACCACCCCGCCTACCCAGCTGAGGACCTAGAAAGGTTCGTTGAACCTCAGAGATAACTTGCTGCCTTGGCCACATCTCTGTAAACCTCGTCGAGGTGAGACCCGTATAAGGATGTGATCGTTAACCTCGAAATCTAGAGGTCTCCAACTCCTATTAGAACTGAAACTCAAACGACTGCTGCCACGAGGTTATGGTTGACCGACTCAAGAGTGATCGGTCGCACCCTCCTGTGAAAGAGTATATCCTGTGCTGCCTGGGGTATCCTTTTCTCCGACCAAGGAAAACCCATCCCGATGTCGTAGTTTAACCACAACCTCTTTGCCTAATACAGTCAATCCGTGTATGAACTGTGGATCCAATCCATACTCAGACCAACGTCGTAAGGCCGTGACGCTGCTACAAAGAGTTTTCAACCAAAACTCCCGCATCAAGGGTCCGACCACACTGTCAGCGTAAGTGTGATTATCGAGTCTCTTCCCAAGGTATCTCCAGACGTGAGGTTCAAGTCCACGGCTTAATGGAAACTCTAGGTCTGGAACAAGATTTGTGAAATCAAGGAATAATTCATATCGACGTCCGTTACTACAGCAGCTAGTAGTGGACACAGACTGTCCCTTGAATCATTTCTAGAGCCATTGGGTCACACTCCTTGACCGCAAGCAGCCGCACTCTTCCTCCGCCCTACAACACCCTGAGCCTGGCGGGGATAACTAAGGCGGGTGGTTGTAGCATGTTAAGATGTACACCACCTCACGCTTCTCTCCTAGCTCTCCCTCCATGTTTGTTGCTCTGCAGACTCATCTCTCCTTAATGCTTCCTCTTCTTTAAACATTTAACATGCCTAAGTCTCCAAGACTGGTGCCAGTTTCCTGTTTTTTACTGCACTGTGCAGTCTTCATCTACTCTTGGATGAGCTGCACCTTCTTTGCCTACGATCTGAAAGATCTGCTAAAATTTATCCTCTGCCTAAAAGATAAACTCGGTCTCATCCCCTGGATGAACCACGCCCATTTCCTAATACAGTCAATCCAAACAAGAATGATGCATTCATGCCATGGATGACGTCGTATGTCCTCGACGTATCTACCAAGAGATCAAACTGTCACTCTCATCTCCAAGGGTCGAGTCACACTGTCGACATCAGTGTGAGGTCACTGGGTCTCCTCCAGTAGAAATCTCGAAAGTGAGGGTCAAGTCAACAGTCTTAACCAGGACCACTCAGTAGCAACCAAACAAAAAGGAAAAGAAAGAAAACATCACAAGATAAGTGTCTTTTTATTATTGCAGCTCATAGTACAAAGACACGAATACAACAGCAACATGGAACTAGAAGTTCAAAGGACGTATCTACTAGTTCCTCTCCTTTCCACCTGCTCCTGGAGCTCTACTACCTTTTCCACTTCTCGGATGTTGCTCGAGCACCCGCCACTACTTCTGCCTCGGTGGCTCCTCCAAATCCTGCGGATCAACTGTACGAGGAGTCGGACAGTCACGTGCCAGGTGACCCTTTCCACTGCATTCATAACACTTCCTACTCCTTGTACGGCTAGATCTGGTCCTCTTAGACCTCTTCATCATCTGTCTATTTCCCATAGATGACTCGACTACTGATCGAAAACCCTGCGGTAAAGGAAGATGCTCCTATACACGCTCGGGGTGTAGAGCTACTGGCACAAACTCCTCCCTGAAGAACGTCTTGAATTCTTCCCATGCAAGGGTCATCCAATCGCAAAACTGGAACAAGTGGCTCCACCACCAGCCTACTGCTTCCTGAAGAAGGCTGGAAGCAAAGATCACCATGAAGTCTGTCGTCGTCCCCACTAGCCTGAAGACTCTCACCACAACCTCCAGCCAATACTCTGCCACCTGCGGGTCCGTCCCTCCCTGGAATCTGAATGGCCTCTGGCGCTCGAACTCGTGAAGCGCACTCAAGTGGCCTACATCGCCTGCTGCTGGGGCTGGTAGCATCGGTGGACCAACGTATAGTGGTACCACTGGTGCCTCCACTGGTGCCTCAACTGCAAGAGGGCCCTATAATGAAGCCTCGTCGCTCAACATGCTGTCCGTACGCACATCCCTCTGGGCTCTAGCTGGTCGTTCGAGAAAAGGCATCCTTAAAGAAACAACGTGACACAGTCAAATGATTATAACTGGTGAGCTGACTTGGTTTGAGATTATATTTAAATAAAACTTCTAGAAACACACATGCACTCAGTGTTTTCGTGCACAAAGTCGAAATTCATTTGTCAGGGTCCTGGTGTATGGATACATCAGCTTCCCGCACCAACACTGGACTCCCTGAACTGAAGACCACACTCGGTACCCTTAACAGTATTGCTTCACAGAAAGAAAATATCAGAGTTATAAGTTTTGTGGTAGAACCGACTCCATTGATACCAATTTTTCATGACCCGTCCTCGGGGCCCGTGCCCTGACTACCCCATGCCCGTCTTCCATAGGCCAGGGGCTGGCGCCTAGCACCAAAGGCGTAAATCCGGATAACTATGAAGGCATTGCCTTTATAAAAGTAAACAAAACACCACCGAGTACACGTAGAAGTAAAACACTAAGTACAAAGAGAAGTGATGAAAGGTAAATGGGCCAGAATACAAACCCAAAAGAAAGTACAACTACAACTGAACAATGTACAACAGAAAAAGACAACAACTGGAAGAACGGAAGTGGATCCTAGGTCTTCCTCCTCAGATCCTACCTGAAGGGTAGGTACAGATGGCGCAACTCCTGGATCATCCACCACGGATCCTACCTGAAGGGAAGGTACAGATAGCCTCCACAACGCTCTCACCCTTCCACCTCCTCCGTTTGTCGTCTCGTCGCGAAGTCCACCTCCGGATACTGACTTGTCGTGTAGTCCACCTCCGGGTAATGTCCAATCCTCAAACATTCGGCCTCCGTCAGCACTGCCCGTCGTCTGCAACCAACACAACGAGGTGTGGGTATAGCCTGTGCAGGGGTGAGTATAACGATACTCAGTAGGGACCCCGAGACCCTCAAGGTCTCACTAAAAACCAAAAAGGATAACCACAAATAAGATCTCAATAGATAACCTCTACTTAGGTATATGCCCATGCATAAACCTAAGTTATCAAGTAACCCATCTCAATCATGAGGAAAACACCAAGATCATGAAATCAACGGATAACCACTACCCAGGAATATGCCCATACATATACCTAAGTTATCAAGTGACCTATCTCAATCATGAGGTAAACACAAAGGTCAAAAGTCTCAGCTCAAACCAGGATTTTCATTATCGAAACTGTAAATGCTGAAGAGCCCTGTCACTGCAGTGTACAGTGGTCCTATTACGACTCTGAGGTACTGCTCACTAACCTTAGACTACCGAGGAACTCCTCCTATCGAGTACTATGAGCCTGCTGCTAAAACCAAGCACTTCCCACCATGGGTCTGCCGCTACAACCAAGCACTCCCCCTCATAGCCCCAAGAGGTACTCATTCTGTTGAGTACCGCGGGTCTGCCGCTACAACCAAGCGCTCCTCCACCGTGGGTCTGCCACTACAACCAAGTGCTCCCCCTCATAGTCTCCAAAGGTACTCCTTCTGTTGAGTACTGCCAGTCTGCTGCTACAACCAAGCTCTCCTCTGTCGTGGGTCTACCGCTACAACCATGCGCTCCCCAATGGGCTATCCGAAACACACCGAGTCGATCTGTCAAGCTGTCGTTAGGTCTCAGTCGGCTACACGGAGTCTGTACTCTGCATGCTCATCTCCGGGAGGGTCCACTCCACGAGCTGTAGGTCGATACTACAAGTATCACAATGTTCCACACAGAAGTATCTCAAAGGACCGCCTCATCATAGGGGTCTCAACGCAACAGACGGCGCGTCAATCGAACGCACGGTCTGTGAGTTATTAGCCTTTTCGTCCAAGGGGTCCATTGGTTTTGTGAGCGAACCAACCCGGCCATGACTCAACTGTACCCCGAACACTCATAGGATATACTCATAGGAACCGTTTCTCAACGAGATCACCAACGCTTCTGACGGTTCGTCAAACGGACGTCTGGTCTGAAAGATAACAGCTTTTCCGTTCCAAGGGCCCGGTTGGATTTCGGGTGCAATCCAACCAGGCCACTATCCCACTGCAACCAAGACTCAGGTGATGTATGCCAAAAGTTCTCTCTCAACAAGTGGAAATCAACGAGACAGACCGTGCGTCAATCGGTCGCCCGGTCTGTGAGTTATTGGCTTTTTCGTTCCAGGGGCCCGATTGGATTTCGTGAGCGAACCAACCCGACCACACTCCAACGGGATCCAAACCTCGAGCGGAGTAATCCAAAAGACCTGTCCCACTTAGAGGAATCCATCAATGTCGACAGCACGTCAATCAGACGTCTGGAGCTAAAGATATAAGTGTTTCCGTTCTGAGGGCCCGGTTTGTTTCGTATCCGAACCAACCCGGCCGAACCCAAAATATTCTGAAACCTTGAGTGCGACATATCGAAACTAACGTCTCATTCCAGGGATCGCTACACAACTGACGGTGCGTCGATCGGAGGTCTGTAGCCCATGATATGGGCAAAAGACCAAAGAGGGTCCGAAAATAGGGGGTCTGGGCCTGGACCGACCCGGGTCCGACCCGGCTGGGCCCGGCCCGGCCCGCCGCGGCTCGGCTAGCGCGGCCGAGAAGAAGCCGCGGGCAGGGTGCGTGGATTCCCCCCCCCCCCCCCCTCGCTGCTGATTGAAGCCGGCAGCGAACCGCCGCCGCCAGCCTTCCTGCGTCGCGCCGCCACTGCCTTCCGCGGACCACCGGACGCACTCCGGTGGTCCCTTTCACCTTCCGTCTTCGCCAACGGTCCTCCCGAGACCCGACCTTCACTGCGAATGGATTCAAATGCCATAGCGGCCTGCTTCGTCATCGTCTGTAAATCCGCACATTGATAAACAAGCTGCGGAGGGTTGTCGGGCTGTGTTTGTTCGGCCTGCGCCCTCCGTGTTAGGTGTTATCAACTGGCAAATAATAAACACATGATTTTAATCATTGACGAGGGTATAATTTATCCACAATATATTATACTAACACCTGGCTATCAAATACCCACGCACGAGAGTTTAAAATTTGAATGTGCGGCGTGACAATGTCGCACATTCTTGTCGCTCGATCCCGCGCGGCTGGACGATGTCGCTCATCCTTGCTGCTCGATCCCACGCGGTGCGACGATGTCGTGCATCATTGAAGCTCGATCCCGCACGGTACGACGGCACTGTGTCAATTTCATTCGATTCGCAACAACAAGAAAAAAAAGGGATGTGGACGACCGTGTTTGTGCGGTTCGGCATCCTCCCTTTAACTGATATCGTGTGGTCCAAATATCACAGATAAAAGATGGAAGAGAATCATGTAAGGAAAATCACGTAAACCTCCTACCTCTTCGTAGTCATCGGACGAGTTCTTCACAGAATTGACCGTTACAGAAGAAGATGATCGTCGCGTCGCGGAAGGGCGTCATGTCGTCGAGGTATACGACGTCGGGTCGACGATCTCCGAGGTTTAAAGAAAAACACACAGATTTTTATTTCATGAATTAAATCTGTGTTAAGGATAAAATCCACAAAGGAAATTTAAATGTTCCGAAATCTCCTACCTCAAGTAGTTGATCCAAGATTTTTCGCGGGAGGAGAAACGTCGCAGAATAATGTCGTGGGAGAAGAATCGTCGGCATCGCGGAACACGGCATCGCGTCGTCGATCTCTGAGGGTTCGACGTTCTTCGCGTTGTTCACATTCTTTGCGTTCTTTGCGTTCTTCGCGGAGGAGGATGTAGATCTCAATCCTTGGAGTCTTCTCCAAATCCTATCAACGAGCAATCCTCAAGAAGACAAGCGTTCGACTTATTTTATTAACATGCCATCAAACTGAAAAACAAACTAAGTAATGACCCATTAATTCATAGAATTAATTTCAACGAATAAACAGCCCAATTAATAGGATCGTTTAAGAGTTTAAGAAAACACACCAGTTGACATTCATTAATGAGGAGTTTTGTTTGGTGCATTACATAGAGGAAAAGAAACGGTGGGGCTCGTGTGGGCCCCACCTCACAAATATCCTACTAAGAGGGCAGGATATTTTTGGATTGCACCTTATCCGCTTTAACATAGATCAAGTGGCTTTAAGTGGCTTTTATGTGGCTTTAAGTGAAATAAAAATAAAGTTGTCGCACCACTTTATTTTATTTCTTAACTTAACCCCAAAAAATTAAAAACCACACCCGAGGAAATGCAAATCCGGAAAAGGCGTTTCTAAGGAAATACCGGCGTTGCGATTCCATTGGTGCCCTCAGAATTTGATTTCGAGCACCAGGTCAAATGTTAGAAAAACCCGCTCGTTCGTTCACTAAACATACCCGAGCCAAACTTCATAAAATGATTCCGGGCACATAGGGCCTCGGAATCAGGTGCCGTCAGTAACTGCGTTCTTGTAAAATTTCCAAGAAAATTAAGAGAAAAAAATTTCCTTTCAAATTTCTGGGTCTTTATAAGACTAGTCATGAAAATAATGATGTATTTCAAAATCTGATGATCTATATATATCTCAAATCAATTTACATAGATTTAGTTTCTCCATATCATAATAAAATATTATTACATCTTAAAAAATATCACGAGTTGGATAATTTTGTTCAAGAATCATCAACTACATTAAGGAATACCCATTAATTTAATCAACATTCATAAGGACACAACTCTGTAATTTCTTCAATGAAACACATTATATTAAAAGACCAACATTTCCTGATGTTAACGTCAGATTTGATAATTGACTAATCAAGTGTTTGATTTTTCAAAAAACTATACAGATTAATTTTTTAAATTGAATATAACCCCTTTAAGTATGCTCGTTCATAATGAGGACACTAATAAAGGAAAAACATAAATATTAGTTAGTAACCTTAAAATATAATGAAACTACATACCTTTGTTTATTTCATTATGGTAGGACATTTTTTACTGCATTTTTCATAACAGGAACAACTAAAATTTTATCCTTAAAGAAACTATGGCACTGATATGAAATTTTCAAAATCTAGAATTCAAACAATATAAATTTACCATATAAATATTTCCTCTTTCGAGGCACCTGAATGATCTGAATGTAATTCCAATGGTATTAATATATTTTAAAATTTACTTGATTATATATAATGAATATAAAACCAAATTCATCTAGAAATTCCATGAATATTCTTTTCATAATATCCACAAAAATGGATAGTGAATTAGTCAATCCTAATTGCATTACTATAAAATCAAAACATATGTACATCTTAAGAAAATATATTTCAAAATATATTGCCTATTTCTATAGAATTGATGATAACTAGAACCAAATAACTAATCACAATTTATTGACAACTATTTATTTGATCCAATAAATCATTAATTTGAGGAAGATGACACTTGTTCTTTATTTTAATACCATTGATTTCTCTATAATTAGAACACAACATTAATGATTCATCAATATTATTAAAAATTAGAAAATGGTAACCTCGTGAAGGAACACAAGGTAGAATAAATCCATTATTACTCAACTCCCCTTGTAGTTTCTTCAGATTCATTAATTTCACAATTCACATTCTATAAGGTTTATATCATATTGTCCTTTCTTTTGGGATTAAAACATTTTTAACACAAAATCACTCTCTATAGGGAATATAGGTAATTCCCGAGGAAATAAATCATTTTGTTCCCATGAAACTGTTATATCGTCATTTAAATATTACACTACACATCCCGATATTTTTTTCTCCTCCTACCCATGAATTACATTCAGTAGAGCTACTAGGTGTGGGTCAAGATAAGATCTAGATGATGATGATTCTACTTTAAAGATAAGGGATTCTACATCATCCTCAAAATTAATAATTTCATTCTTATTGCTATAATTTTTAACATAATATTTTGTAAGTGAGTAAATAATGATGATTATATGGAATTTAACCATAAGTATGAAGATAACGTCCATAACTAATGAAGAATTAAGTGTCATAATTGGGACATACAAACACATTGTTGAAAAAAATAGACACAATATTGTGGTTTGACCAACAACTCCCTTATTAGATCATGATATGAAGGTCTAATTTTTTTATAAAATTAGGTAGATATAAAATGGTTCAATAATCTAGAATAAAATATTAATTTTTTTAAATTTGATGATAAGATTAATATACACTCCACCACATAATTGGGTACTTCTACTTTAGTCGTTGGGATCACATAAGCATGTCTTTATCCCCTTGGTGTCTTATACGGCCTATTCACATGATGATTGGAATATTTATTTTAATAATTAACCATTTAATTATAATTGATGCATTTAACATCATTTATTTTTCCCCATTCATTTATTAGCTCAATATCCCCTTTTCTCATCAGTTGTAACAAACCCCCATGGCCATCAATCATTATCATGATGATTATTTACACAATTTTCTCTAAATAAATATTACTTCATTCCCATATTATTATATCATGTTTCAACTTTTCCATGGTAATCATAAAACCTATACTTCTATTTATTTCTCTCTAATGTGTTGGATTTATAAATTTACTTCTCCATTATTATAGAACATAATATTATTTCATGAAATGATGATGATGTATGAAAAGGCAGTGACTTATGTAGAAGTATCATATGTCCTTAAATGAAATGATCAGTCATGATTTTTGATCACATATTCATTATGTATCATATCATAATAACCTTTTGAAGGTATATTCATTCTCTATAGAACACCCTTCTTCCTTTTTTACATAAGCTAAGAAATTTGGTCTTCTTTTTAGTTTTATACCTTCAATGAAATATTTATCAAAAAATTATTCATTAAATGATTTACAATCCTTAAGCTCTATGTCGTAATCCACCTTACTATTATGGATCTATTTCAAACAGTGATTATAATCTCCCTTGAGACAATTGATCCCATGTAATACCTTTTCATTTCCATTGCATTCCATTTCCATAAATATATTTTCATGAAATTTAATCCACTACCCACCTATAAAGGGACTACTATTCTCAATAAAAATTAGTGATTCATCACATGAGATGATACAAGATATTGTTTTATGGTTATTCATCATATGTGGAGTATGTTTTCCTAATATCTTATTGATATGTTCATCTCCAACATAATTTGTGATTGTATTGCCACTGGGTTAATCTTTATATTTTCATGCAGGTATTGATTCCATTTATTCTATAAGGAACCATCTCAATATAATTAAAAATAATAAGATATATCATAATCATAGTCATTATAGACCAAAAAAATATTTTAGTAGATATTTTAATTCTCAAGATTACATTACATCTAGTTTCCAAGGATTCTACTAAACACTCTCTTATACCAATTGTAGCAACCATAACAACAATATCTGATAGTATGTGGTTATTTTATTAAAATTACATTGATATAAGTGATCACATCACCATGGGACGGTTAGTTTAGTAATATAAAATAAATATATTAATGCATGGTTCCCTTATTACCTTAGTAATTTAATAATATAATATAACGAAGAAAAATAAACTAATTCCATGAAACTTATTCAAATATTTCAACTACATAACATATAAATGGAAAAATATTTAAAAGGGTGACCTAAAACACATAGTATGGGTTACATGAATCAATAATATGTGAAGTAATAACAATAAAAAATAATCACTATGCTAAGGAATATAACTGAAAAACACATGTCATCAATAAACTAAGAATAAAAATGTGGTCATATATTATCTCATAATTAAAATATAATTGAAAGTAATAACTGAATACTGAATGAATGAAATGATTCATTATTTTAATTAATGTATCTTACATATAAACCACTACATCATGACCTTTCACAATATGATTTATGTTTATGGGTAGAGAACCATTTGATTCTCTGGGAAAAAAATATAATGCGTTTTTCAGAAACAATTCAATCTCGTTAGACCTATCGATGCATCGAGGGGATATATAATGTTTTGACCCACCTATCACTGCTAGTGAAAAATAAGTCTTTATAAATATATTTAAAATTGAATATTATTTCTTATCAAAATATCTTTATTGAGTAGACGATATAGATCCTTTAATATTTTTTCTATTAAAACACCATTTATAATAAACAACGTATGAAAAAATAGTATACATCAAATACAATTATCATATCCATGTTATAATAAATATTAATATTTAATTAAAGATTCATTTAATGGTGAGGAAAAATAAAAAATCATGGTATACAAAAACCACAAAAGGAAAAAGTTTTGAATAATCCATATCCAATAGAGATAATAGTGATACGAGGAACCCCTTATATTATGTCCAAAAGAGTTTGATGCTTGTTCTTAATTTCTGGGATAATCAAATTATACGAATTAATTTCATAATTAATAACATTTTAAATAGTTATAATACTTTATTTATAATTTTACTACCTTTATGTATTCACTTTCAGATTCTTTACAATCTGAAATTTCTTCATTCTGAATCTGTTTTTTTGGGTTTCCATGATCATTTCTCTTTTATATATGTATAGAAGATCAAATCAAATTGTAACAAGACTCAAGAATGTAATTTATTTTTAATTAATGAATATTAATATGATTAAAATGGATAATACATCAATTTTTATCTTTTTTGTTAATCATTCCTTGGATAAAACGTTATTGAAAATGATATAATTTTTATTGGTTGTTATTATGATATCAATGACCTTATATAATTATATTTGTTATCATGTTTATATATTTGTTAATGAAAATTATATAAAATATATAATTTATAATATTTTTTTATTTGGACAAAATAATAGATTTATGAGAATCAATGTAGTCTGTAATATAAAATGGAGATGCATCATCGACGATGGTGGTAAATTGACACATTTTGAAATATAATTTCAATTTTAGAATAAAAGGGATAAGTGAAGGGTTTTGGTGATGGATTTTATATTAACATAATAAAATAATAGTGTTTATTATATAATGGAGTTATAATGTATTTTTGGATATAATAGTTACGTATAGGATATGAAAAGAAATAAAATTAAATTAAATTAAAAGATAATGGAATAGGATTTTCTCCTATTATAGGGTCTCATTGAAATCCTCTGTAAATGAACATGGGATTTGTATTTTGGTGAGATCAGTAAGACTATAATGTCTATAAGTTTATCCGTTGATTGATAAGGAATAATATTATAAATATACAAGGATTAAAATGTCTGAGGATTAGAGGTGTAGTGTGGGAGTATTTATAGCTGAGAATAGGGGAGTTTTTTTAATGTTTTAGAATTTTGTTAATTATTTTGGAAAAAGGATACCCAAAGTGTTGATTATTATTTTTAATTATAGTTAATTGTTCATATTAGTACTATATAATTAATTATTAAATCATTTATGACTAAAAAATTCATGAATTTGGGTTATAATGTTATATATCGTAAATTACTATGTTCCACTATTCAACAAAAAATTATTCTTTTTCCAAAAACTCCAAAAAAATTACCAAATTTTTTTTCAGGAGAATATTTAAAGAAGGATATCCATATTTTGAAAATTATTAATTATATATGAGGTATTTAATATTTAATTAAATTCATCCTTTATTAAAAAACTGCCAATTATAAAATTATAACAGATTTTATGAAACCTTGGAAAATTTATTATGGCCTCATAAAATTATCTTATAATCATAAGATAAAAAATATTAATTTATAAATCCATCTAATGAGAATAATTTTTTCAAAATCATTTATTAATTACAATGTTGTAAATTAACATTTGTGTTTCATGAAAACACCATCACTTAATTGATCATTTTGAATCAATTACATACAAATTATATGATATAAATATATCATATTTTCATTTATGAGAAACCTAAATTATATCTATAATTTAATTTGTGAGGATACTATTATATTGGCTAAATTACTACTCATAATGGTCACATTACTATTCCAACATGAAATTTTAGATTTTATTTTATATCATGGATCATTTCTGTCCATAATATATAAAATAAAATGAATTTATTAATAATATTCAAAATATAACATGTTGGTGTGTTATATAAACTACCTATATATTGTTATAGGTAGTCATTTATGAAAAAAGATAATATATTCATTCTCTACATGAGAAAATATGAGAAATTTATTACATATACTTCCCAAATTTACACCAATTAGTTAAAAAATAATACAATAAATATCCTATCAAATGACGTAAATTAGAGTCTAGATGACGTGTAGAGTCGTTCATGTAGAATGTCCATGAATTTCATCACCTGACTCAGTGTAGAAATTATTTAATATATGTCCCATAGTGCAGACAATTTGGATGGATAGAAGATACCTGATTAATATTATTCTTATTAATGATATTCTATGTTATGTTTATGTGGAATACATGATATATCTGATGAAGTATATGAAATATTCAACACATAGTGTGTAGTTGTAATTCATTATAGTTTAAATACATGAATTTTATAGAGTCTTAAATCACATATGGGAGTCTCCATCCTATATTATCATGCATGAACTATAAATGGGGTTACATAATCATGATGTGAACTAAAATTTAATATAAAAATGATTTTTTATATTTTAAAATCAAACATACAATGTGTGTTTGTTAGAAAACATGTAATCTAAGTACATCATACCACTCAATATTTACACCAAATATGTGGAAGACCCACATAGATATTAGTAAAGAATTTTTTTCCAAATACACATTATTTTTGATATTTATAAAACATTGAAACCCTATATATTGTAGAATATAACATAGATGGAGTATTCTCCTAATATTGTATTCTATATAGTATGTAAGATCAAATCATTCCATTTTTTCCTCTGTATATATATAGATGAAAAAACCATTCATTAAAATAATTAAACAAGTCATCATGTGTCCTGATGTGTTTTTAAACATATATTTTATCCGTCATCAATTTTCTAAAAAATCACCATAGAAACGTTTTAAGTTAGGTTTGTTGACAATAACGATAAAGAAATCGTAATGATGTCTTGTTTATCTTGTGAATTATATTTATTAATTGTTTTAAAAGTTTTGGATATTTTCTACAGTTGTTTTTTTAATATCTAGTCAATCTCATTTACTAGTAGTTTTTATAAAATTGGATAACCCCCAATCTGTAAGAAAAATTTTAATGGTCGTCATAAGAATCATATAATGGTGTTTAAGGACAAAAGGGATTTTTGTATCTATCATCTAGAGCATTTTATACATAATTAATTCTATAATAAAAATTATCTTTACCTACATAATGATTGTAAAATCTATATAGAAAACATTCTTAGGCATGAAACTATGATTTTACACATCAAAAACATTAGTAGACTCTCCATAATAATCACCTCAGCAAACCATAACAATTAAAAGATAGTTTCAAATACAAAATTTTGATATCCAAATTCTATATATAAATAAATTCCTTTGTATAAACATTATCATATATGTATGTATCATTATTTGGTAATTATTCATTAGACACCAACTATCTTTAGAATTTATTGAATTTAATATTAATAAAAATGATTAATATTTTTTCTATATAAATCGGTATAATAATTTTGAAATATAATTAATGATTAATCCATAATAATTTTTATTATTTTGATATATATAAATAGTTATTATTATGAAGAAAAATTACAATATAACACGTCATAAAATTGGAAACATGAAGTGGAGAGTAAAACAACTATAAGATGAGTGAAATTTTAAAACATTATAGTAAAAAAATTATTAGAAATCGTTATTGGGGGGAGATTAAATCTTGGAGGGAGATTATTTCATTATGTAGAATTTTCATTTGTATAAAGTCAAGAATATCATAAATTCAATGAGAAAATGAGAGGTTTTCCTTATATAAATCTAAATGAGGTATTCATCATGTATTACACATAAATAACTAAACGATGGGGTTTTCTAGTATATTATTAGACACAATTTTTAAAAAAATAATAAATATTTTAAATTTTCATCATTAATAATTGAAATAAAAATTATTACATTATTTGGAATTTATAATTGAATATTAATGGTTATGGGGATATTTTATCAGTTATCTATTCATATTAAAAGGCAATCAATATTATGCAGTTGTGATATATAAAACTAGGTTATTTTTTCATCTAGAGTATATGGTGAAGATATTTTACGTATGTGGATAATATTTTCACTATAAATATGATAATTTATTTACTTATTTCTTATAAATGTTATAGGATTATAGGTTCAATGTGGCCACACTACTATTTAACCAACTATAAATTCACGAGATCTACTGTCTTTGGTGCATAATATCATTGAAAAAATTTCACTTTTGATTTTCCAATTTGATTGTTCAATGTAAAATTTAAAATATCATTTACTGTTACAATATTATGGCTATGTTTAATAGAGAGAAATTTATTTCATAACTTATATTGTTGAGGATTACTTATAAGGGAATTTTTTTATTAAAAACCCCAAATTTATCCCCCTTCTGTATGGTTTATAACTTATCATAGAACCAAACATTATATCAATGATGAATGTTATATTTGTATTTATCTTTATATATCTCTTAGGATTGACATGGGAAATCATGAATAATCACAGATTATTTATTCTTTATCAAAAACAACATCATGGTTTGAAAAGATTAGATGAAACATTATTATCATTTTCAATGAATAGATTTATATTTTACTAAAATTCATGAAATATATACAATAATAGAAATTAGATCACTGATAGATATATATCATAATGAGTTATATGTTAATGATAAGAAAATAAATGCTTAATGAGATCCTTAGTAATCTCATAACATGAAAAATGGGATTTCATGCAAGAAATCACATGCGATGTTGGCTAATCCACAAAATATATATGTTGTTGATTGAAATAATTTGGATGAAAATTTAAATGCCTTGGGAGATAGGGTAAAACATTTATGAATTATCCCATATTAGAATCTTGAGGATTTTTATAGTCTGAACAATATTATATAATATATGAATGGTCTTGGGGAAATCATTTATAATGTTAAACATATTAAAAGTTTCCAAATTAGATTTTCTCTATAATTCAATATAATGGTTTTTTTCATTATGATAAACACAAAAATAAGGAAACATTCTAAATCGTATAGAGACATTTTCTTTTATATGAGTTAAGAAATAGAAAATATGAATCTCTTAAAAAATAAGACTCTCATGATATAGAATTCAAGGGAATGAGAAAACATTTAGTTTTTAAAGAACCAAATGATTAATATGTTACTGATATGGTTTTATTTATTTTAATTAATCTCAAAAGGTAAAAAGTATTTTCAATTTTCAATTTGTTTATGTAAATATGTGAGGGATCTTATTTTAAGATATGATAAGAACATCTATGAAAAAGAAAAAGAAAAAGAATATATAACTAAATCACCATAATAAATGAAAATAATGTTGAATCCAATGAAAAAATTTCTTAATAAAACAAATTATAACAGAAGAATTAAGTAATTTGAGGAATAAATATGATGAAGACCTAGGAATATAGTGAACATAATGGAAAAGTCATCATGAATGTGGTATACCACCACGATGATAAAAATAGTTATTATGAATGTCATATAATATAGAGAAGAGTTAATCGTGTAGATTAAATTGAATAAAACCTTGATGGAATAAATATATTTCAATATAAAACAAATAAATATTATTGAGCACTATAAAAATCCAGGATTTAAATTAAACTACATGAGGATTATTGTATATAAATGAAATAAAAAATTAAAAAACATAGATCTCAAAATTAATGAAGAACATAAAAAGAACTTGTGTTAAGGCTCAGTGTTGTAGAACTATAGAGAATAATCAATTTGTAGTCTAATTTTAGGAAGCATATAGTAAAAATAGTAAAATAATGTGAATTATATTCCATGATTTTATGATGTATGTATATAGATCCTTAAATATGCATCACAAATGGTGAAGAATAAGATAGTAAAAATAAATATTCAACTAAATAATTTCATGGGGTGTGAAATAATGAAATTATTGTTACTCAATGGGTGTATAGGATTAGTGGAAAATGAAATTCATTGATGTGGATTGGTTACAAGAAAAATTATTATTAGTGAATTCAAATTATTATGAACATACTTCTGGGAAAAATATTGAGTGAAATGATAATAAAAGTATTACTATTAATGCTAAAAAGGTGGATAAGAAGACCGAAAAATCAGTTTTTATTGATTTAAAATGCTATATAATTCCCATAATGTATGCACTATAACAATATGATATCTTAGGGAAAAATAAATTCTAAAATCTACAAGAATTATTTCATATTAGTAGTACGATTTTGATAGTTATATATCTTTTTATCAATATTTTTTGAAAAATGATGTTAAATATTCATCTAAACCACAAAGAAACATTTCCCAAAGAAACCCAAATGTCTAGAAACAAAAATGTAGAAGCACAGTCAGGAAGGATAAAAATTTAATTTTTTTTTTTTGATATTTTACTCGATAAAGCACAAAATTAGTATTTATAGGTAATGAAATATTTCTACTAATCAAATAAATCACGCATAAAATATTTCTATTAAGGTGTGGATTCTATAAAATGATTTCATATACTATATCACCAGAAACAAAGTCCTCATTACAGATTTTTTTTAAATGATGGAATTCCATTCTTTGACATCAATGAGGCAGTAACAATTATTTTCTCTATAAAATCATAGGATTGATTAAAATTTATAATATATAGAGATGTTCTCCTGGATGAAGGTTATATTCAAAATCTACATAGATTCATTAAAATTTGTGACTAAGGGCATGCAGTGGAATTCATCAAGAAAAATAAACAAAAAAATTAATGATTTTTCTATTTTCTAAGGTAAATTAACAAACGGTATTATTTACCATATTATTGAAAAGATTTTTTTATTTATTTTAAAATAATATGTGAATTGGTTTAATTATAGGAAGGACGGAAATTTTATACTAATGTTTTAGAACAAATTAGTCATGAATTTTGGTTCATGGGAATACCATAACTCACACATGATCATAATCACACTTGAGATTTCTATCAAAAGTATAAAATTAACTATTAAACTGAATTAAATGAAAAAAAATCATAAAATATACTTTTGTCAATTAGTCAATATTTTTTATGATATTGAAACCCTATGTATCATATAGAAAACTGTAAATCATATTATTTAATGACCTTATATGGATTAAAATTCTTATGATGAAAAAAAATATATTATATTGAAATATTTTATATTTTCTCAAAAAAGAGATAAAATGATAATTTGTGATAAAATAAAGAATATATGAATAAAATTTTGAATTTAATTTAAAATGTACAATATGAAATAATAACTAAAATATAATAGGATTAGACATGTTGTGAGATTCCCAAATAAAATGCAGTCTCTCAGAGGAGGACTCATATAATAAAAAATATTTCTAAGAATATTCTAGTTGGTAATACATTTTAGGGGGTTTTTGGAAGGATTTTCCCTCACTTTATTATATATTAATACACGAACGTTTCTTTTTCTGAATGAATAGAAATCACCTAATTAGATTTTGTATTGAATGAATCAGAATATCAGATATTTTTGATTGTTTACATGAAAATTTATTTTTTAGAAAATAATATGTTTAATAAGTTCAAATATAATCAACATTATTGTGTTTCTTATTATATTTATAAAAAATTAGGTTATATTTGTGCTTTATAAAAAGAATTAGATTTTATTAAAATGATGTTATCATAGTAAATGGATTAGAAATTTATTATAGAAATCAATTTTTAAAAATAATAAAAATGGTATTTCCAATATAAAAAATCATTTTATATATAATTAATTAAATAATGATGTGTGCAGCTCAAGGGGAGATCACGGGGCTATATAAAATCATATAGTATCGATAATGAATAGGATAATAATGTTTTCAATTTTTAAAATTATAATACTGGTCTAAAGATTCATCGATAGACTAGATTAGAAAAATAACATTAGAGGAAAATAAAATAATTTTGTAACATTAGTTCCCAAAATAAAACTGTATTAGTAAAAGTAAACTAAATATGATTTATTTATATAATGATTACTATGAAATGAAAAATAGTAATTGATATATAATATATAAGAACAATATATGATTATATTTTTTTAATTTAATGATAATAAATATAATCTTCTCATTTCTTAAATCAATGAGAATAATGGCACTCACATAGAATAAGACCTCACTTTTAAAAAGAGTGGAAAAATATTATAGGCACTTCATATTTCACATATAATTTCCCATCCCATCCTATATAACTATAATTTTAGTGTCACAATGAAATTTTATAAATATGAAGAAGAAAAATTAGATTCACAATCCAAGGATATACATTTTCTAAGGGATGTATAAACAACCATGTACCTTCTTCAGTCATGGAATTAGTAAAATGATGATTTTGAAGAAGAAAATACGAAATTAGAATATTATAAGTTAAAATGAGAAAATATTGAATATTGAACATTTGAGGAAGATGATATAACATTGATGTAGCTTCAATAACATGATTAATAATGAAACAAATTTTTTAATTTCCTTTGGGATAAAAATAATGAAACCATATTCTTATGATAAAAGTTTTAGAATTTGTTTAACCATCGAATTCTAATTCTTGTACAGTCTTTTATTGTATCTTGTATTATCTAAGGTATTATATGACATACATTGAATTTTTTTCTTTAAATAGTATAATCATGTTTCCTTAATAAAATTATTTTATCTCCACTTTATTAACTCATGGGGATAATAGATTATATTAATTAATAATCATAACATTCCATAGTATAAAAATATTAAAATATAGTGATAACTTATTTTTCAAGGAAATAAAATATCCCGCAAATAATCCATCACTAAATATTACAACAAGACATTGAATGTAAATTTTTGAATTTATATATATATATATATAGCATATAGAAGAATGAAATTGATAAAATAAATATATAAACATGAAAAAAAATCATATTATAACAAATTTATAAATTAACTTATTGAACTGCATATGAAAATCGCATAAAAAATATACCCCTCTATAGAATAGAATACGTTACATCCTCATATTATGTTAGGCCTTAGTTTGTATAATATAAACTATTATGCATAAATTTACTGGTTAAGAAATTCTCACATCCAAAGATCATTTCCATGTTGTGGTGTCCCCCTAAATATGTTTTAATATAAATTTGAAAAAAATTATCTTATGAATCATGTTTACCACAACTATTAAAATTTTATACAATGTTTCCAATTTTTTTAGCTAGACATTACACTCACTAAGATAGGAAATATAATCAAAATTATCCATTCAGGTAGACTTTTTTCATGGTACTATCTTGGTTAACAATATTCCACATCTACAGCTAATAAATCCATAGAAATTTTTAATTATTATTTTATTTATTTTAAATATAGAAAAATAACTTATTATATATAATAATAAATTTTTATTCTGATCAAAAAGGTATCACAAAACATGTTTCATAAACATTAAATTCAATTAAATATTATTGAAGAAGTTAATAACTATTTATAGTAAAGGTGGCTTGAAAATAATATAATGTACCTGAAGGTAATGTAAAACATTTATAAAATATATAAATTTAATATGAAAAATCTATATTTTTATATAAATTAATATTAATGTGATATACAATAGTTAATGGTAATATTATTTCTATAAAAATGTAAAAAGATATAAATTTTATTTGTTTAGGGAAAAATCAATATCTATGGTAGGGTAAAATAATTCAAAGATATATTTCTTTCAAAAACTAAAATAAATATCAAATTAAATTAAAAATATTACACACATAATTCATTTAAGGATCAATTATTAAATTTAACATTAATGTATTATAAGGTAAATAAAAATACATAATTGTCTAAGTAATATTATAACAAAATTTGAATGTTCAATCATCAATAATTTACCAATGATCAAATAATATAAAGCTATACCGTATTGAAAATTATAAAAATATAAAATAATATTTATATTTAAAACACTTAGAAATTATAAATAAAGTTACATTATATATTTCTATCTCCCTATTTTAATTTATCAAAATGTATTCAAAAAACATTTTATTTACAAAAATTTGAAAAAATCTAAAACACTCCCCCCACATAATGAAGACATTTTTAGAATAATGATTTAATTTAAAAATTTTAAAAACCATATAATTCAATAAATATTTATGAAACTAATATTTATTCGATATCTAAATTAATGAATATAAGACATTAAAGTTATATATTGAAAACAAAACACATCATCAGTCATTTCTATAAGTTTCCTCATATTTATTTCATAAAGATAAACAAATAGTGAGTAATAAAACCAAAATTATACAATTAAACAAATCATCTAGATAAAAAATGATTAATAATTATACTACCTTACACATTTTATACAAATTTTATCACTAAACTCCAACACATCATATATTTTTCTGAAGATAGTTTTTGTTAAATTTTTCTAAACTGTCTATTATTAAATTAAAAATATTATAATCATTAAAATATATAATAATGAAGGTGAATTAAATACAATTACATATAAAAATTTTATTTTCCTGAACAAGAATGATTCTCATGTTTCAGTAAATATTTCATCAAGAAGATTTTATCTTTAAATAAATTCAGAAAACAACATCCCTGTAATTCACATGACCAATTTTAAAATAATAAAAAATTGTATTTTTTTCCAATAATGATATAATGAATTTTTTTTATTAAAAATGAATATTTATTATTGTAATAAATGTTTACTTTAATAAAATAAACAATTAAATCAATTATAATTTCTATCCATTGACTTAGAGTTTAATGAATATTATCATAAATATACTCGACCTAAAATATACATAATCAAATTATATATTTAATTTTCCTCATCAATGAAATTATTCATTTATTATATAGGTGACAAATACTTAATTCGATTTTTCGATCTAGACTATAGACAGCAAAATTGAAATCAAAATAAAATAAAAAATAAAATCAATTATTGGTGGGGTAATCTATATTTATATTAACACTTCCATTCATATATGAAATTACTATTTTAATATTCATTAAATGAAATTCATTGAGATTATATATTAATATATTGCATAACAAAATTAAAATAATAATATTTTTCCTAAATGTATTCAAATTGAGTAAACTACATAACATGCCCTTATGCATTTTGTTATCTATTTATTTTCAATATTTAACAAAATAAAATTTTAAATTATTCTAAATTTGAGTTATAATACATCTATATAAATAATAGTTAAACAATTTTACAATTAATTTTTAGAATTTGTATTGATTTAAATATATATCATCTAATCTTTCTATAAATTATGTCCTTATAAATATTAATTCAACATTTGAAATCATATTTTATTCTTTTTTATAGAATTAAAATAAATATTACTATGAAAATATATTGTTGAACCAAAAATGGAATCATTGATATATATATTTATAATTAAAATATCATTTTAAACCTCTCTAATAAACAATATTAGAACAATTTTTCATTTATTACAATCATTTTCCTACAATAGAATTTACTCCATCAGACCACTCTCATAAGAACAAATTAAATCATATAAAGATTTTAGTTGATTAAAAACATTATTTTTAAAATTATTATTTTAATATATATGTTATTGATTTACATACACCTCTTTAGATATTTAAAAAATTAAAAATTCACCATTCATATCCATTTAAAATAATATATACTTTTTTGTAAAATAGAAAACCACTATAATATTAGATTATAATTATTGAAAATGATGCCAAAGAATATTTAAAATATAAGTGTTCTGCTTGAAAATATCTATAGGAAAAAATATTGTCTCATATTTAATGATAATACCATAATAATCCTTTTTCATTTGAGAATTAATTTTAGTTTCTATATTCAAGTTGACATTATACTATTCAACAAGATTCCAAACACTATCTCTGTCAAATTTTCTAAGTACAATAATCATAGAAATAGTTCAATTTGAATCGTAAAATTATTTATTAATAATAATATGAAAATAATTGTAACAAATAAAGAATATGAACTAAAATATAATTCAAATTTTTTATTTTTATTTTTAGATTCAACATTTCGAATTACATTACCAGAATAATGTTATCTATGATTTATTCATATTATAGGATCTTACTAAGATGGTATTTACTCGCCCAAAATTGTTATATTTTTATTTTACAGCTTATTTTCATCAATGTTAATCTCTTTAAATCCATCATGAAGATTATTTTGATATGTATTATTTTTGAAAAAAATCATTAAATTATAAATGTCGATATTATTCTACAATCGATCAATTTTTAGTGTATTTTTTAAAAGATTAAATATTAATATTATTTAGGAAAAAATACCTGAATCTCCCTTAATACCACTATAAAATTTGTTATCCATAGTATTCATTGTATAAAAACTACACTAAAATATCAAAAAGTTAATAATTTTAGGATTCATTTCTCTACCAAATTCATAGGTTGTGGTCATTATTACTTTTCTTATAATGTAGCTAATAATAATATATGAATCAAAATTAAGATATCGATAACATATATATTTTATTAGACTAAATCAATTATGAAAAATTGTTTTAATTTCCTAAATAGTTCTATTTCATTTTTTAACAACTTCATTTGTTTTCGTATTCTAGCAGAACATTAATAAAAGTACTCATTAAAAAAGAAATCAAGTTCCAAATTATAAAATTCACCTTAATTACCACAATGTATTTATATTATTAGATATACCTTATCATTTGGAATCAATTTATATAAACAAATACACATTTATAAAATATAACTTTTATGAGATATCTAATATGACCATGTGAAAGCAGTGAAATCATCAAGAACTACGATAACATAATTTTAACCACAAAATAGAGAATATTATTATGATAAATAAATCATCATTTATAATCTATTGTCATATAACATTATAAACATTAATAGTAGATATTATTTTCTGAATTTTTCTCCTTATATGTACGAATATAAACCAAAGTACTTACTTACATTTATCTCTTATAGTTACAAAAATTTTAAACGTTTGGAAATATTGTTAAATTTCTAAAAATAACAAATATTCAATAATAAATAATTAATAAAAACATTTCTTGATATATAATTTAGATATATTACACTCTTCTAGTTTAGTTTAGAAATATCTCTCAATTGTATATTTTTTATCTTTTTTGTAATAAATAGAACACAAATATATTTAAATTTTTTACCATTTATTATCATTAAAAATAAAACACATCTAATCGAAAATATGGGGGGATAATTATTATGTTGTATTTTAATGTTACATTACATGCTAATTTTAAAATTTTAAAAAATATAACTATTCTTAATTTTTGAAAACCACTCATATTTAAATTTGAGTTATCAAAAATGGCGGTGGTGATTCAAACCAATGAATTAATAAAATTAAAGGATACAAATATCACATGTAAATATTTATGAACATTGAATCTCCATATATAATGAATATTTAAATACTCTTAGTCATATTAACAGAAAAAATAATCATATAGAAGTAATATTTATTACCAATGCTATTTTTGGACCAACTGGGTTACAATATAATTTTTTTCTTCCCAAATTGATTCATGAAATTTATTATAGTTTAATCATGTCACACCATGACCATAGTTTAACTTTTATATTATTTTTTATGGATTTTGGTACTTTTGTTTGAGTTTCAAATTGATTCCCCAGTGAGATTTTTTGGTAATTAATGTTTTTGGTTTTTTGTGACCCTATAAATGGTTGGGCAGAGTTTTTTCCCATACCATGAAATGTTCAGGGGATAACATTTTATAACACGAATATGTCTTCGATATGGTTTGTTAATTTTTCCTGATTAGTGGAATCTATATAGCTAATATGTAGGGATTCTCTGCCATTTTATAGTGTCATTTATAACAGTTTTAACATGGTTTTCCAAACTATGTAGCCAACCCATGTGGCTTCCCCTTATCTCTAGAAGATAATTATGGTTGGAGAGCCATATGGAAAAAAATGAGGCCAAAGCATGAAACATTACTATGTAAATAGAAATTGGAATTTCAATCCATTACACTATTTTGTTTTAAAACTATTTTCAGTTTCCCATCCCTTGAATAACATATGCACACCCAGGGGATAATGAAACACCTCCTCCATTTCTCTATATTCTCCTTTGAATATTATCTATGATTATGTGTTTAATGTCCCATGTTTTTTAAATAATTTTATCCACCTTTTCCTCATCCTACATTTTTTTACCTTTTTTCTCATTTCATGGTTCTCTCTTGGATAAAACCTATGAGGGAGGTTTGTTCTATATCTTCTACTTATTTAAGGGTAGGGTGTGATGATCATATGTCAAACCTTTTCCTTACTTTTTCCAAAATTTCATTACATTCACACATAATTTAGGTCATTTATTCCATCCATTTCATTTCTGAACCATATCATTATATTCATTAGAATTTATAAATAAATTCTAAATGTTTTTATTATTTTTCTAATTGTTTTTGGTCTGAAATGGTTTTTTCATGTTGTGAAAATTTGTTAAAATGGTTTTCAAATGGTTCCTTTAATAACACCTGAATATATAATCATGTAATGTGTTTTATAAAATTACACATGTCCATTAAAAATGAAATAGCTTGTTTTGGATTATTTTCACCGAGGTTTGATGTCGGTAATTTTTATTTCATTGATAATTTAGTTTTGTGTGAATTTTTATTCATTGTTATTTTTTAGTTCCCATGGGTGAGTACAAGTGTTTTTTTATAATGAAGGTACAAATTCCATAAAATGGACATTGGGTTTTTATTACGTTTATATTGGGGGTCATTATATGTGGGTATAACATTATGTGGGTTTGGATCACCTAGGGATACCCACAAAAATGATGATACATATTTATAATTATGTTAACTATAGACCCCTGTTTCCAAACTAACTTCTAATATTCACATATCGATTTATTTGAACGCTTTTTCCAAATAGTACTTCTAAAACCTAGTGGTTTATAAATGGTTACTCTATTTAAAAAAACTAAAATTAGAATGTAAATATGCTATATAATGCTTATATATTTTATCATATGGTTTTATTGTTTGGTTTTTAAAACACATGATGGAGAATGTTGAAATTTTCATCATGTTTTATGATTTCAATTTTTATTCAGAAATGTTTTTGGAAATTAATTAGTTTTGGGAATTTTGAAGTCTTCTTGGTACTTTATAAATAATTAGGAATTAATATTAAAAATCATGTTATGTGACATCCACGTTGGAATTATGGATGATTCTATGTGATATTGAAACCTCTATGGTTTTCCCTCTAAGGTGATGTTCATCCCATAGTTTTAGTCCACGTTTTGAGTATACACGAATGATGGAATCTATAGTTTATTGGTTTTTTCTATGCATATGACGACCACCAAATTCTTTCCATAATATTATAATGTGATTATTGGGTGACATATAGAAATTCTAGAGATGGTTTATCATGTTTTTATATGGTTGAAACAATTTATATATGATATCATTTGGAATTTACCATATATTTTATTTTCAGTCATGGAATAAATTATATTTTTTATAAAAATTAATTGGTATGGTTTCCAAATATTAAAATAATTCTATAATATTTAATGATTATTATTAATCAAGCTATTATTTCAGTAGATATTATAATTATGGGTTTCCATTATTGGATATATTTTATCATGTTTCTATCTTCCATCATTCTATTGTTCAATAGATAATGACCTTATTCTAATCTCACATTACGTTCAACCCTTATACACATATGTAATGGTTTTTATATATAGAGAGAGAGGCTTTAAATATATATACATTTATTTAACAAAATAAAGAATATATGAATATGTACATATATATATATATATATATATGTAATATCATATGAATATAATGTTTGAAAGAGATGATTTGAAATTTTATTTCATTTTTTTTTGAAATAGGAATTTGATATAATTTAAATTAGTCATTTTCTAATGGTGATAGATTTCAATTAAAAATATTTTGAGCATTCCAAATTTTTTTACATGGACTAAGTAAATATGATGGATTTATAAGAGATCCTTAAAAGGTATTTTTAAAGGATTCATGGTATCAAATGATTTTCATGAATGATGGATGTTTTTGGTAACATACCACATGATTTCTATGTTGATTTTTATATAGTTGACTCATAGGATATTATACATAGTTTTCTAAAATGGACAGGTTATGATCTTGAATTGATATTATATTAACCAGGGATCATTTGAAGGATATTATAAGAAAACCTCTTTGGGGATTTTTATTTTATGATAATATATAATACTAATTCTCCATTATTAATTCATAATTATCTACAGTACTCAAAAATTTGAGATCCATCCCATCTATAAGGGATTATTATTTTGATTTTACATTATATTTTTTATCCACTACTCCTTTTAAAAATGTTATTAGAATTATGGTATTCTATAATAATTTTTTTAATACAGTTTATTATTTTTCATGTACGTATCTTATTTATTCATTGATTCACTATTTCATTCGATTAAAATGGGGTTTACCTTTTTATTTCTATTTTTAGAATTTAAATTACAATGGGGTTTTAAATGAAATTTATATGTTTTTTTTTCAAATTTATATTTACACAATTATTCCAATTAATGTATTATCCTAAAAATGTTTTAATGTAGATTTATAATATACATTTAAAACTTTTTTTGGTTTAACCTATCTATATCATGAAATAATTATATTTATTTTTAATAAAAAGAATGAATTATTTTTTCTATATTAAAGTTATAAATTATTTTGGTTTGTTTTGTTAAAGAAAATCATGGAATTTATTGTGATTCCGTGCTACGATATTGAGATGGATTCCAAATACACTACATTGTCTCTATAGACTGAGTGTACTTTTTAAGGATCTAAATTATACACTATAAATTGGTAATGTGTTTTGATGGAACATAACCTTGGTTTATATGAACTAGTTTATGAGGTATGTCATTATTTTCTTTTAGTGCTTTTTTATTTTCTCCAAATACACCTTTTTCAATATACTTTTATATTCTTTTGTTTTGTATTTTATATATGGTGTTTTGGAGGATAGGATAGTGGTTTTTAGGTGAAATTGAGTAATATGGGATATTATGGGGTTTTCTACTAGCTAAGGGGTTTCTTTTTCAACAAATTAATATAATATTTTTTGAATTTGATTATTTTTAATAAATATTGTTTCTCTTTATTTTCATAGATGTTTGACTTAAAATTAGATTATTCTATAGTTTTATGTAAAACATACATTTTGTGATAACTCTAATTTAAGGGTGAAATAATTATTCCCTAATATTTCTATTTCTATATCATTTTTTATAGTGACCCGATATTATTTTACATATATATTACATAATGTTGAATTTATATTAATAACATTCCTCAAATATATGCATGATGACTGTATTTGTTTACTTCTATTGGAAATATAAAAATAGAATCATCTGGTTCATGTGTGAGCAACCTCATCTATCACTAATAATATCATATCATGCACACTTGATTGAAAAATCATACATAATACATATCATCATAACCTAGGTAATGTTAAAATAAAAAATAGTGATATCAAATGATCACAATCATAATAATGGGATATATATATATAAGAATAACATGATCCTATGGTGTATGGTAAAATGATAATAACATTTGAAAACCATACTATGCATATCAAATAACAAAATCATGATCAATTGAATAAGGATTTGATGTTAATAAGAAATGAATCATAAGGGAATCAAAGAACATGACCCATAATTGAATTACATTGGTATAATTCATTTCATTATGAAATAAACATAACTACATAAAATTTGATTACATGGCTACCCATAAAGACATTCATAACATTTTTGGATTGGTGAAATGTAACACCCCATAATGATAAAGGGTTACATGAATAAATGATATGACACATGTACACTAGGAATCTCATTATTCATAGGAGACTATCTAATCATAACACCATATTAAATTATGCTTGTCATTGAGTAGTGGTGATGATGGGTGACCTTCCACGATGCTTTCCCAAGTGTGTGTGAGTGAATAAAAAGAATAGTGGTAAACAAATGTGTTGTCTTATGTGGAAAATAAATAGTGACATGAACTTATTGTTCATGTGGGAATTCCCAATGGTGTGTAAGATGTTTCTAATGGGGAAATTATGATACTTGATAGGTTGTGACAAGGAAAACATGATTGGTCGGGGTGTTTATGCTTTCAGTAGGGCCCCATTATAACATGTGAATCAGAAGGAGGATACCAAGACTTATGTGGGGGGGGGGGGGGAATGAATGATTGGTTAAATTGGATTCCAAATGTACTTATTATGATTTATGGGGGGGGGGTGTCAATATAAAGCCCATGAATGGTAATGGGTCAAATGAATAGATGATATCAATTATGTAATCATGGTTAACAATTATTTTCATGAGCCTCTCTAATTAGAACTCCAATAATAAATATATTTGGCATTGAGTGGTATTCATGAAGAGTGTCCATCTTGAATGTTTTTGTAACGCCCCGACCCCAGCTACCCAGAGTCGGTGCATTACTTCGTAACATTGGCATGATCACAAGAAAGATCAAATCTCGAAAGACCGATTGGTTTAGTAGCCTTGGAAACACTAGATATATTCATAAGTTTTACATTACATCATTAAACGAAAAACTACTACAACAACATATTGTCTCCATAATCCACACTCATATCCCCACATAATATCCCTGCAGGTCATTCATAACTTACTTCTTCACTTCCTGGGAAAAATAAAACATATAAAAGGGGTGAGCTCAAATGCCCAGTAAGGATAACAATATAGCGAAAACTTTCATAAATAAGAATAAACTTTTAAGGCAATGTATAACTAAAACAAAAGCCTTTAAAACATGAACTTTCAACATGGTATGGCATAAATAAAATAAAATAATGCCATTTACTTATTCACATGGATATTCTACTAATCGAATAATCACATGCAAAAATCAATAACCACTTTCATAATGTTGGAATGCATAATGCCAGACTATCATAACCACATAGCCAAGGCCTCGTGCCAAGACTACAAATAAGATTTTGTCAAGGCCTTGTGCCAGGACACTAGTTTGTCTCATGAGACCTACCGATGCATCGAGGAGCTATAGCGGGCTCCACCCGTCACTTATTAAGTCCAATGCATTCCCATATGAAAAGGTTTAAACATAACATAAACATTCGTATTAAAACTAGCATACGAAATGTCAATAATTTCACCATAAACTATGAATGGTATAAAAATAGCACATCCATAGTCAAACATATCACAAAACCTTCAATACAATATAGAAGTTTTGTATCATAATAAATCAACTTCCAATAATCTTAAAATCCGTAAAAGGATGTTGACATAGATGAAATCAAAATTCTTTTTAAAGAAATATCTCCTTTTATTTTGAAATCATTTAAGATCCATATAAAATAAAACATTTTCTTTGAAAATATTCTTATAAGATTGTAAGGAAAGCTTTGAAGATTTTATAATGGCGTAAAATAACCGCACCCGCCGTATAAGTTAAAAAAACATTCTTACCTCAATTCTGTCGAAAAGGTTAAAAAGGACATTGTTTTGAAAACGACGGAAAGATTCCTTTATAAACCTCTTATAAAAAGTAAAACAAGGGTATAAATGACTTTAACCCATATTCTTGTAAATAGTAAAAATGTTTTGAAATACATTTTTAAGAAAACATGGATGTGGATGATAAAGAGATCCCAGTAGATTATTACGTATATACAACCTCGGATAATGAAGAGATTGTGAAATAACCCTTACCTTGTACTTTTCCTTTGTTGGGGTAGGTTAACCTACTGTATAATGGTGAAATAATTGTTATTAAAATATACAAGAATCATATACATTAATATGATATCATATATGATCTTTTAACATTGCTTTATTAATAATATCTTAGTATTATCGTCGTTTCGGGTGATAATCGATTCGTTCTTCTAAATTGTTTGGTTATGTAAGACATGTTTGTAATGGATAGATTATATCTTATTCATAATCAGAATGATATTAACATTATTTTTAACCCTAAAATGAGAATAATACGTGAATGGATATGATGGAGAATGAATCTTATCGCGTTCGTGGAGACGGTAGTCCGTACGTACGCACGAACGCTACTTCCATTTAATTTTCATTTTAAAAGAATAAAATCCAAATGATACATAGGTATATTACTATTCCAGTATAATATAATATTTTATATATGTTACTTAAGTTCATTAACACCATCCTTTATACGTTCCATGTGTGGTATGAACGAGTCATATCATTTTAAGGGGGCGGTAGTCCGCACTTCCTCAAATGAAATTATCGTATGTATATACAACATGAAAAGAATAATGTTATGAAATAAAATGGAATTACAGAAGCTTATATATAAAATATATATCATTAATATCATATTTAATTACAGTACCATCATAATGGCCACCATGAGAGGTGGTAAGATGTATTTGAACAATCATCGTTTCGTGAGGCGTTAGTTTTCCATCCACAGAAACATTATGTTCATCATCCATTAGATGGATTTGTGTGTATGTGTAGTTTGAATCCTTCTTATAACAACATCCTAGTATATTTTTGATACTGGTGTTGTTACAAAAGAAAGGAAATAAAAAGAGTTTGGGGGTTGGAGAAGCAAAATAAATGAAAATAATTTAAGAGAAATCGTTACCTTTAATCTAGGTAACTCACTTTGGTTGGAACCAAAGGACTTCTTGAAATGCTTTCTGCCTAAGGGGAAGCTTCAAGGAGGAGGAGAGGGATGTGGGGAGATTAGTTGGGCAGAGTTTGGATGAGCCAAGTGGCTTGAGAGGTGTGAAGAAATGAGAAGGAGGAGTGCCCTTTTATAAGAGGGGTGAGGGGCACCTTTGGAAAATCTAGAAATATTAATTTATAATAAATTCATATTCGGTTTCTAAAGGCTCCAAAGTTGACTATTCAAAGGATGAGGTGGGGATAGGTCGAAAAAAACTCATCCAATAGAATTTAGATAGGTTTGGGTACTTATATTAACCTTATCTTTAAGTATTAACTCTAAGTTAATTAGTTTCACTTTTACAATGTCTCTTTGTATTTTTATATAATATGGTTAATAAACTTACTATATACATCCAAGAGACCCCCAAGTGGTCCATTAATGATTAACCTATCATAATATAAGTCTCTTGGAAGAACCTTAGATTTTTAGGAATTTAATATCAATTAATAATATAATATTTGTTTTAAGAACTCTTTTATGTCAATTTTGACACTATTCAATAGTTGATTTTTGTGAAACTCATAACAGATTGATTACTTCGAAAAAGTCAATTAAATCAATCCTAATATATCATATTATCCTAGAAAATTAGTTTAATTCATTAAAAGTTTCATATTATATTTATTTGGGTATTTATAATATAAATTATTTTAATTTTTCACTATTATAGTAATTACTGCATCATCATTGTGTCATAAATAAAATAAATTATTTAATGTCTAAAAATTATAAATAAAATATCATTATGTAGGAAATATTTTTATCTTTCTAATGAATATTTATAATCGAAATTCCAACATGTATAACCCTATGTAAAAATTGTTCTTCTAAAAGATGTAAGCTTATGCCATTTTTATTTTTATTTTAACTTTATTAATATAATGTGTCATTATCACTTACAAGTGGATCCATGGGGTCCCAAAATAGACCCAAAGATTCCCATGGTCGACCATGTATCAACCAATATGGTTAAGACACGTTTTAGGGTAATTTAGTATTATTATAATATTATTTTTTCAACCCTTATTTACCGGATTTACCCTTTAACCATGGTAAATAAAATATTTACCACAGTAACTATTCAAAATGTCTAAAAATAAAAGTTACCTATTTACACAATTTAAACATCCTGATTCCAAATATGGAATCAATTTTTATAAATTCAAAACACAGAAGTGGCAGAAATTAATTTAAAATTAATTCCCGATGTCAAAACAAAAAGCGTGTTTTTTAAGAGATAATAACTATCAAAAGATTGACACTTGTCTATGTTCGGTTTAATTGTAAAATTATGTCCAATGATAAACATTAAATTGAATGGTAAAAATATATTCTAAATATACTTTAAAACCACTCAAATTCATAATTTATCACTATTAATTATTTTGATTAAAAAAGTTGTTTTTAATTAAAATTTAGTAATTTTCACTATTCATCAAAATATGAAAGTTATCCGAAATGTACCAAAATTTCACCTTAGGCTAAATTCGATATTCCGAATCCAAAAATGAAGTCCATTTTAAAATATAAAATATATATAATTTCAAAAATTAGGTATTACTATTCATAACGGCTAGTTTGATTGGTTGTGGTGTGTGTTAAAACTCAAGGTTGCGTACAACAAACGCTACTGTATTATTCAAAGAAAGTGTATCGTGGAAGCTTGAGATGTTTCATTTTAAATTTTTGATGTCCCCATTTAGTCAAAAAGTTTAAAATATTGTATTTAAAAAGGGTTCACTATTAAACGTTGATAAAAGTGAAATACTGAAAATGAATTTGTTCTTGCATTATATCTAAGAAACTCATAATATGGATTCTAAAATTATAAGGATTATATAAAGTTTAAAATTCGGTGAATACTATTCATAACCTCTTTTGAATGGATTTTTTTTTTGGTAAGTCATGGTGCAATTGAACTCGGTGTTGCGTGTAGTGCATGTTATTGAATTATTTTGAAGAAATAACACACTATGAAATCTTGGGGTGTTACATTCTCCCCTCCTTCAATAAATTGCGTCCTCGCAATTTGAAATTGTTCTTCGAAAATAAAAGGTTGAAAGTAGAAAATATATTTGTGGGAAAACCCACATCGGAAATTGGGTAACTAAAATTTAGTCTTAATATGAGGAAAAGAGAAATCAAAGGGTCACAACCAAATTATGATCTCGATTAGGAGAACATTGGTGGAAATTAGAGACATATAATCGGAGGAAAAACGTAAATATTTATAGGTAGTGATTGAGGTCATCAATCACAAACAAGTGTATAATTGAGGTCCTTAAATTCATCAATCTATGATGATTTGAAATACCATCGGTTCAACAAAACATAGGGTATTAGGGTAACACATTTTTGACGTTTCAAAATATCTTAGTTGAAATCCCACATCGAAAAATGAATTATCGAGGCCTCTATTTAAAATAAAGAGTGGAAAGTATGAAGATTACCGAAAATAACACATACTAGGGTTCCATGTAGGAAAATATGGATATGGAAGAGAAATCTAACCATCAATTACCTGATGGAGAGTGGTAGAGAACATGGCTATGAAAAGGCCAACAATCCCAAAGCCATAAATTAGTGATGATTTAAGGTATCATCTAGGAAAACATTTTTGTTCTAAGTTACTTTTCTTAATGTTGAGGAATTTATTTATGAGATTGGATAAGATCATAAGGAGATATACTTACATTATAATTAGAGTTTTATCCATTAATAAATTTCTACCACAAACTCATCTTTCACTCTAAAAGATAATAGAATGTAAAAAAAATTCTATTTACACTATTCGTATAGGGTTCCAAAATAAACGAATTTATAATTTATCTACAAGATCGTTTAATAAAAACTACATTATTTAATCCAGGACATCTTGTGGGCCAGTGGTTGGTGATACACCCTTGTCGCCCTTCGGTTGTGGGTTCAAGTCTCGCAGCCTTGCCGGACGTGACAGGTTGCCGCCCGACCTCTGGGTTGCCCTTTTATGGAAATCCAAAACAATCCAAACTAGAACTATCCAAAATAATTCTGTCCAAACTCACAGTCCAACATTTATAAGGAAGGTAAAAATTATGTAGATCCTTTTTACCCCGTAATAGCTTATGAATACCTTCATCATGTATTCTTTTAATACACTGAAACATCCTGAATTACCATAATCTTTATTGATTACATTCATGCTCCCTTATTCCATATAGAATGATAGATATACTTCATCAATCCAAAAATGTTTTAAACCCAAACAATGATGGAATATACAAATCATTAATCAGTTCCAAGGTAGTCAATAATATCCAATATAATTTATCCAAAACAATCACATATTATTCCAAAATCACTACCTAAGTATCAGTACTATATTATGATTTATCATTCTCTCAACCATATATTTTCCAAAAATTTATCCTGCTATTGAGTCACTTTTCTTTCTTCCACACAATCTCAAGTCCTTAATGAAATAGTACTGCAGTACAATCCTTATATACTCCATAATTATTATAACAAATACATTGTTGATACAACACTCAGTTGACATAATCAACATAAGAACTCTAATCATTCCTCTTCATCTGTGGTAGTATCATAACTTGATCATTATCCAATAACATCATTTGCGGCATAGTCTGATGACTGGGACATAAGTTCTCGTAGTGTCCAAACTCCTTGCAAATGAAGCATTGAACATTTAAAACCATTTTCTTACCCTTGCAGTCACGTACTTTGTGCCCTTTTCCTCCACACTTATAACAAACTCTCATTCCTTTCAGGGAAGTTCCAAGGTGTTTCTTTCCATAGTTACGACATATGGGAAAATTCTTCTTTTCCATCTTCCCTTTATCCATCTTTCTCTCTTCCATCCTTTTCTTCTCTTGCTTCCCTTCAAAGCCATAGGACTCAGTAAACTCTTTACTTATCTTATCAACACATGATATTATTTCTTCATATGATGATAATGCATGGGAGACTATTTCTCTTATAAATTCTAGCTTAAGACCATGAAAGATATGATCCTTCCTTCTCTTTGAATCATGTGTATTTCTGGAGTTCTCATTCCTTCTACTAGGCGCCATTTCTAAACAATGGCATAAACTAGATCAGTTTATGAATCAAAATACATAATCCCATACTTATAAAACACTTAACTATTTATGGATATAATCCATAATCATAAAAATGTTTTCTTTGAGGAAGTATATACTCATAAACCCTTCATAATGATTTGTAATGAAAATGAGAGTTATCCTAAGCATATCCCCCGGGAGTGTCGTAACCAAGAGTGCAGCAAGGCCCGTTGTCGTGCACCAGTTCCCGTTCGAGTCTAGCTCAAAGCGGTGTTTTCGGGTTTTACCCCTAGGTACATCTGTGCCAGAGCCGCCTCTACCTGCTCGTATCCAGACAGGGATGTATTGCTCGGAAAACTCACAAAATCTCTACAATACCAAAATTCTAGGAAGTTCTTCTATACTAATCCTCAAAGTTCATCTTAGGTCTACGTGTTCTAATCAGAGTTTATCTAAATCTAGATTCCAAGGTTTGTACTAAACTTCCTCTGATACCAACTGTAACGCCCCGACCCCAGCTACCCAGAGTCGGTGCATTACTTCGTAACATTGGCATGATCACAAGAAAGATCAAATCTCGAAAGACCGATTGGTTTAGTAGCCTTGGAAACACTAGATATATTCATAAGTTTTACATTACATCATTAAACGAAAAACTACTACAACAACATATTGTCTCCATAATCCACACTCATATCCCCACATAATATCCCTGCAGGTCATTCATAACTTACTTCTTCACTTCCTGGGAAAAATAAAACATAGAAAAGGGGTGAGCTCAAATGCCCAGTAAGGATAACAATATAGCGAAAACTTTCATAAATAAGAATAAACTTTTAAGGCAATGTATAACTAAAACAAAAGCCTTTCAAACATGAACTTTCAACATGGTATGGGATAAATAAAATAAAATAATGCCATTTACTTATTCACATGGATATTCTACAAATCGAATAATCACATGCAAAAATCAATAACCACTTTCATAATGTTGGAATGCATAATGCCAGACTATCATAACCACATAGCCAAGGCCTCGTGCCAAGACTACAAATAAGATTTTGTCAAGGCCTTGTGCCAAGACACTAGTTTGTCTCATGAGACCTACTGATGCATCGAGGAGCTATAGCGGGCTCCACCCGTCACTTATTAAGTCCAATGCATTCCCATATGAAAGGTTTAAACATAACATAAACATTCGTATTAAAACTAGCATACGAAATGTCAATAATTTCACCATAAACTATGAATGGTATAAAAATAGCACATCCATAGTCAAACATATCACAAAACCTTCAATACAATATAGAAGTTTTGTATCATAATAAATCAACTTCCAATAATCTTAAAATCCGTAAAAGGATGTTGACATAGATGAAATCAAAATTCTTTTTAAAGAAATATCTCCTTTTATTTTGAAATCATTTAAGATCCATATAAAATAAAACATTTTCTTTGAAAATATTCTTATAAGATTGTAAGGAAAGCTTTGAAGATTTTATAATGGCGTAAAATAACCGCACCCGCCGTATAAGTTAAAAAAACATTCTTACCTCAATTCTGTCGAAAAGGTTAAAAAGGACATTGTTTTGAAAACGACGGAAAGATTCCTTTATAAACCTCTTATAAAAAGTAAAAAAAGGGTATAAATGACTTTAACCCATATTCTTGTAAATAGTAAAAATGTTTTGAAATACATTTTTAAGAAAACATGGATGTGGATGATAAAGAGATCCCAGTAGATTATTACGTATATACAACCTCGGATAATGAAGAGATTGTGAAATAACCCTTACCTTGTACTTTTCCTTTGTTGGGGTAGGTTAACCTCCTGTATAATGGTGAAATAATTGTTATTAAAATATACAAGAATCATATACATTAATATGATATCATATATGATCTTTTAACATTGCTTTATTATTAATATCTTAGTATTATCGTCGTTTCGGGTGATAATCGATTCGTTCTTCTAAAATGTTTGGTTACGTAAGACATGTTTGTAATGGATAGATTACATCTTATTCATAATCAGAATGATATTAACATTATTTTTAACCCTAAAATGAGAATAATACGTGAATGGATATGATGGAGAATGAATCTTATCGCGTTCGTGGAGACGGTAGTCCGTACGTACGCACGAACGCTACTTCCATTTAATTTTCATTTTAAAAGAATAAAATCCAAATGATACATAGGTATATTACTATTCCAGTATAATATAATATTTTATATATGTTACTTAAGTTCATTAACACCATCCTTTATACGTTCCATGTGTGGTATGAACGAGTCATATCATTTTAAGGGGGCGGTAGTCCGCACTTCCTCAAATGAAATTATCGTATGTATATACAACATGAAACGAATAATGGTATGAAATAAAATGGAATTACAGAAGCTTATATATAAAATATATATCATTAATATCATATATAATTACAGTGCCATCATAATGGCCACCATGAGAGGTGGTAAGATGTATTTGAACAATCATCGTTTCGTGAGGCGTTAGTTTTCCATCCACAGAAACATTATGTTCATCATCCATTAGATGGAGTTGTGTGTATGTGTAGTTTGAATCCTTCTTATAACAACATCCTAGTATATTTTTGATACTGGTGTTGTTACAAAAGAAAGGAAATAAAAAGAGTTTGGGGGTTGGAGAAGCAAAATAAATGAAAATAATTTAAGAGAAATCGTTACCTTTAATCTAGGTAACTCACTTTGGTTGGAACCAAAGGACTTCTTGAAATGCTTTCTGCCTAATGGGAAGCATCAAGGAGGAGGAGAGGGATGTGGGGAGCTTAGTTGGGCAGAGTTTGGATGAGCCAAGTGGCTTGAGAGGTGTGAAGAAATGAGAAGGAGGAGTGCCCTTTTATAAGAGGGGTGAGGGGCACCTTTGGAAAAGCTAGAAATATTAATTTATAATAAATTCATATTCGGTTTCTAAAGGCTCCAAAGTTGACTATTCAAAGGATGAGGTGGGGATAGGTCGAAAAAAACTCATCCAATAGAATTTAGATAGGTTTGGGTACTTATATTAACCTTATCTTTAAGTATTAACTCTAAGTTAATTAGTTTCACTTTTACAATGTCTCTTTGTATTTTTATATAATATGGTTAATAAACTTACTATATACATCCAAGAGACCCCCAAGTGGTCCATTAATGATTAACCTATCATAATATAAGTCTCTTGGCAGAACCTTAGATTTTTAGGAATTTAATATCAATTAATAATATAATATTTGTTTTAAGAACTCTTTTATGTCAATTTTGACACTATTCAATAGTTGATTTTTGTGAAACTCATAACAGATTGATTACTTCGAAAAAGTCAATTAAATAAATCCTAATATATCATATTATCCTAGAAAATTAGTTTAATTCATTAAAAGTTTCATATTATATTTATTTGGGTATTTATAATATAAATTATTTTAATTTTTCACTATTATAGTAATTACTGCATCATCATTGTGTCATAAATAAAATAAATTATTTAATGTCTAAAAATTATAAATAAAATATCATTATGTAGGAAATATTTTTATCTTTCTAATGAATATTTATAATCGAAATTCCAACATGTATAACCCTATGTAAAAATTGTTCTTCTAAAAGATGTAAGCTTATGCCATTTTTATTTTTATTTTAACTTTATTAATATAATGTGTCATTATCACTTACAAGTGGATCCATGGGGTCCCAAAATAGACCCAAAGATTCCCATGGTCGACCATGTATCAACCAATAGGGTTAAGACACGTTTTAGGGTAATTTAGTATTATTATAATATTATTTTTTCAACCCTTATTTACCGGATTTACCCTTTAACCATGGTAAATAAAATATTTACCACAGTAACTATTCAAAATGTCTAAAAATAAAAGTTACCTATTTACACAATTTGAACATCCTGATTCCAAATATGGAATCAATTTTTATAAATTCAAAACACAGAAGTGGCAGAAATTAATTTAAAATTAATTCCCGATGTCAAAACAAAAAGCGTGTTTTTTAAGAGATAATAACTATCAAAAGATTGACACTTGTCTATGTTCGGTTTAATTGTAAAATTATGTCCAATGATAAACATTAAATTGAATGGTAAAAATATATTCTAAATATACTTTAAAACCACTCAAATTCATAATTTATCACTATTAATTATTTTGATTAAAAAAGTTGTTTTTAATTAAAATTTAGTAATTTTCACTATTCATCAAAATATGAAAGTTATCCGAAATGTACCAAAATTTCACCTTAGGCTTAATTCGATATTCCGAATCCAAAAATGAAGTCCATTTTAAAATATAAAATATATATAATTTCAAAAAGTAGGTATTACTATTCATAACGGCTAGTTTGATTGGTTGTGGTGTGTGTTAAAACTCAAGGTTGCGTACAACACACGCTACTGTATTATTCAAAGAAAGTGTATCGTGGAAGCTTGGGATGTTTCATTTTAAATTTTTGATGTCCCCATTTAGTCAAAAAGTTTAAAATATTGTATTTAAAAAGGGTTCACTATTAAACGTTGATAAAAGTGAAATACTGAAAATGAATTTGTTCTTGCATTATATCTAAGAAACTCATAATATGGATTCTAAAATTATAAGGATTATATAAAGTTTAAAATTCGGTTAATACTATTCATAACCTCTTTTGAATGGATTTTTTTTTTGGTAAGTCATGGTGCAATTGAACTCGGTGTTGCGTGTAGTGCAAGTTATTGAATTATTTTGAAGAAATAACACACTATGAAATCTTGGGGTGTTACAGTTTTTCTCAGTGTGTGTGAGTGAGGAGAAAGGATACTAGAAGGAACATGTGTTGGCCCGTGGGAACATTCATTAGGTTGATGATCCAATCAGTAATTCTAATGGGCCTCATATAGGGGACCACATGTCTAAGAAGAAATTGTTGGTACCTTGTGGGATAATTCTTGAAGAACATTATATGGAATGGTTTATCTGCAATTAGTTGGTACTACATATTCTATAAAACAAGATTTTTACCTAATTCATGTTGTGACCTCCCATGTAACTACTTCTATCTTTTATTCTAATAATCAGTGTACCACTAATTTGTTGGCTTGTTCTGACCGCTTTTGTACTCTCCTTTTCTAGCATGGGAGGATAACCTGTGTTCTATCTGAGCTCATAGAACTTTTTACAATACCCATTGAATTAAATTTAGGTATATAAAACAACCATAAAATAATGAAAATAATATATATGTGTATAATAGGTTAATAAAACATTCATCATATCTTGACCAATGAATTAAAATTTGTTTCAAAAATAATTTTATGATATCATATGTCTAGGAAAAGAGACATGTTTAATATTCAACTCATTATTTTATTGATTGAATAACATTAAAAAACTGGGATTCATAATAAATATTTCATGGTAAAAATAGTAATGATATGTGGGTTTCATAGAATAATTTTCATAACAATGTATTTATAAATACTATAATAATGCTATCAATGGTTCATATCCCAAAAAAATTAAGTAATATAAAGGGATGGAATCTTAGATAGGGAATGGTTACGAAAAATAATCACTTAAAATGTTTCTCAAAGTCAATAACATTTCATTTAAAATATATCATTAAAAATAATCATGGAAAATATATTATAGAAGTAATTTTATTTTATTATTTATTTGAGAATGTACAATGTGATCTTTCAGAAACATTTAAATCCTTTATTGAGGAAAATAAATTTTCTTCTTTGAAAATTCTGTTTAAAAAATAAAAAATGGATTTAATTGAAAATAAAACATAATAATTATAAAGTAATCATCAATTAAAATAAATTTTTTTGTTTAATGGAAAATTAATTTATAACATACAAAATAAAACAACGATTAATATAATATTTTTTTAATAGCTAAATGGTAATTGTTGTTTAATTTGACCTAAATAGTTCATGAAACACATTTTTAAAAATTTCAAAAATGAGTAAAATTTTAATTAATAAAACGTTTTAAAAATGTAGAATACTTTTATTAAATCAATTTTAGAAAAATAGTTTTTGACAAAAAAAATTCGATTAAAAACGTGATTTATTATAAAAAATTTACATTTGAACTATTTTGTTTACAAAGAGAAGAAAATGTTTGGAAAAGTTTTATTGTCTTGAAATAACAATTGAGGAACAAAATTACTAGGATTCATTGAATATGGATCATAATATTTTCAATTTGAAACATATTCATAAACAATCCTGATAAATGATGTTATTGTAACATACAGTCATTACCAATTTGGTAACATCAATACATAAACCCCATGAATGAATAACATTAATGGTAACATAAAATATCATGATTATAAATAAATTTATTATATTACATGTCAATGTGGATGTATATAAACATCATAACCGAATATAGTAACATAACATAACAAAATATATCAAAGAGCGAAATTTGAGACAAAAAACCTTATCGCTTCAGAAACATTTGAATTGCAAACATTAAGAATGAGAGGAAATTAAAATTACAAATAAAACAACAAATTCCTATGTATATGGTTCTTAAAAAACAATAATTTTTTGTTCATATACAACATAAAAAATCGATGATGAATATTGAATGTGTCTCACCAAAGTAAAATGTGGGATGTAAATCCTTTACCAACATGGTAATATATTCATTCACAAGATACATAATCATTAAAATCAAATTAATCACTTAATATAATTAAAATTAGTATATTCCTGATATTCTATTTCAAATGGGGAAGTATACACACAACACAGAAAATGAGTGTTGAATTATACCATTTCTCAATGAAAAAATTTTGAGAATATAAATCTCTTTCCTTAATTGATTACATTTGGATAATGAATTAAAAAATCATGTATAATAAATATTTATATATTATTAATATATTACTAAAAATTATTTATATATAATAATATGTATTATATTATTATGAATATTTATTACTTGTTTGTTAAAAATTCAATATTAAAGTGGCGTCTTAATTAACATCCACTCTATATTCCATATATATTTCTATTTTATAATTTTTTGTTCATAATTATTGGATCATGATTTCATAATCTCATACTTTTTCGCCATGATATAAATTTTATATATAATTCGTATTATTTTATATATTATTATCCATAAAAGTTTGTGATAGATACTGAAATACACCATTCATGGAGATGGTACGTAGTACTTATTCGTGAAAAAATTTACATTTTATAGATTGATAGAAATAAAAAAAATTTAAATTTTATATTATAATTATAACATATTTTTTAGATAATTTTTCTTACATATGATCATTAAACCCATCCATATCACAATCTATATAATGAGTGAACAAATCACATCACTTTATGATGCATTATTCCTCTATAGAGAAATGTTATGTTATCATATTCTTATAAAATGAAGAAGTTATATGTGATACAAAAGATTATATAAGAAAAATAATTTCATAAATATAAAATATAAATAATAAATAATTATTTATCTTAACAATTGAATAGGTATCAATGAAAAAATGTGAGAAATAGATTCATGAAGTTGTAGTCCTCTATTCACACGAATGTTGATTTTGTAACATATTTGAGGGAATTGGTGTTTGATGTATATAATACACATTAAATTAAATCTTCTAAATATATGTAAGGAAATTATTCTACTATATATATAATGTATAATTTGAGTTGATGTATGTGGATGATTAAATCAAACAGAAAACACTTATGGATTAACATTACCACTTATTCAGTTTTCCTCAATTTGATTGCACTAAAAGACTTCACAGGTTGTATTTTAATCCATTAAAATGCCTATAATATGATAGAGGGTATTTTGGGAAGTTATTAATTAAGTATTTTACAAGATAAAATAGATTTATTATGTGGTGTTGATAGGTGAAAGATTCTCATTTTATAAGTGAGGTGAGTGGCATATTGAAATTTATTTAAAATGAATTCAAGCTCAATTATATTTTTGTCGCCTGGAATAAATAATCATAAAATCTATAGAGTAGAATATTTAAGGTATAAATTAAATATATAATATAGTATTATGATTTGTTTTTTTATTTATAATAATAATTATTTTTAGTTTAAACACCCCTCCAAAAAACCCATTTTTACATTAAACGTGTTAAGTAATTTGTATTGTGTTAACTGATAATTAAAGTTAAAAAATAATTAAAAGTATATGAAATTTTATAAATTATTATTATTTAAAATAATTAATACATATTTACATCATTCATTAAAATAAATCAAAAATAAATTTAAATTAATCACATATAGGCGATGAGTATGTGGGGTTTTAAATTGTAAAGCTTCAAAGGATTAAAAGGTTTTATTCAAAATTCTTTAAAAAATCGACACTAAGGACATAAATTGGATAAACGGGTTAATAATTGAATTAATAATACATTAAAAACAATTTTTAAAATAATTTATCTTTATAAATTAATTTTAATAAGAGATATTTTCTATTAAAATTCAGTATCTTTTATTATTCATCAATAAATGGTTTATTTCAAGAAAATCCAAAAAATAAACCTATGATAATTTTTAAAGGCCGATTTATATAAAATAAATTATTTTTATAGATTATATTTTAAAAAATGACAAAAATTATGTTATTTATTTCCCCCAAAATAACATATCATCATTTTTTTAGGATTTTTTTGAATCATATATAAGAAATATTATTTTTTTAATAGGATAAATTTAGATAAAAACATTATAAATTTTTTTTATAATTATTAATTATTATTCATATCACTATTTCTAATGGCTAGGTTGTATTATTCATGTTTAAACGATTATAATAATAATATATAGTGGTTTTGTGAAAACGTAGCATGGTTTTTAAAACAAGATATCCTAATGTTTCTTGTAAATCAAGATTGAATTGGTTTTACATGTAATTAAATCTAAAAATATATTACATGTGTAGTGTTATTAACATGGTGTAATGGTAAAAACAAACCATACATAAAATTTACATTATGAAAAATTATAATAATTCAAAAAAACATTGGGGGATTTATTATACCCCCATCATAAAAAATTCTCACAAAAAATTCAACACTCTGATAAAAAAATTAGGCTAAATTTACATGATCATTTCCTCAAGTTACCATGTATCTTATTTAAACTTGATTTTCACTACAATAATATGACATAGTGAGTGGTCTTGTTTCTGAAAACATTATATGTACGGTCAAGAATTATCACTAGTTTGTCCTCAAAATAATGATACAACTATTATGGAATGAAATATATGTTATATACATGTGATGATTCAGGTGTGTACTTACTAATGAGATATACATGGAAAACATCATGGTCTTCAGGGAGGTTTTGTGGATAATCAATTAGATAGGCTACAATCTTGATAAATTCATCAATTTAAAATGTTTTGATATACCTATGGTTCAGTTTCCCTTTCTCCCTGAATATCATTAACATATTCCGTGTATAAATTCCTAGAAACATCTTATAACTAAGAGAAAATTATTGATCACAACTATGATAACCAGTATAACATTTTTTTCAGACTGTGATCTTCCTTAATGTTTTGTTGAATTGATATAACATTTTTTATCATATCATTATTTGTTTAAGGTCCCAATATATTTCTGACTCCAATATTATTTTTCCTAGTTAGAGATCTACATCACTTTTCATATAAATTTTTATTTGGAACCATTTTATTTATTATTTAAAAGTATTGTCAAAAAATAAACTCAAATAGAGTTTTCTGTTAATTCAAACCTCCTATGAAATACAATGAAAAATATCTCAATATATCCTCCTGGGTTTAAATTATTCTTTCAAAATAACTATTTGTTTTAGGTTGATACATAATACTAAAACCCAACTCTTTATCAAGAGCATGATGAATAATTCTAGAGAGAACTTTTGCTATCCATGGAACCAAATGAGACAGAATATAATGTTGTACTCCATTCAACAATACAAATTCTTTTATGTATATCAGGGTAATATGATCTAGAGAGAAGTATTATAGGATAGTGATGAAGTATTCTAAAATTGGAAAGAAATCAACTACATACCATATAGAATTATTCAAATTAAACAGGTTGTAGAGTTTGATGTCAAAATCCATGGTGATTTATTCCCATTTCTATAAAGTTTTGGGTAATGGATGTAACATATTTTTTGATTTTTTTCACATGGACATATCAAAATGAAATACAAATATCTGAGATAAAAATTCCATGATATTTCTCTTCATACCATCCCACCATAAATAATCATTCAAATATCTAATCATCTCCATACTTCCCATAATAATATATTATGGTAAATGTGAGGTTACCCTAAAAATTTTAAAATATAGTATGGAATGAAAAAATACATTTTTTTCTAATCCCTATAATTCTATCATAATCAACAATAAACTATTGATCAAATCTACAATTTTTTCATACATTTTCATCTTCCTTCTACACCACTTTAATACTAACATTGATAGACGGTTGATTCTTTAGTGGAAAAGGAAAATTCATTCCCATCCATTCATTATTTTAATATAAATAATTTAAAAATATAAAAATATTGGATATATTATAATATTAATTTTTGATAAGTTATCATGATCCCTTATAATCAACCATTATCATCCTTATTCACACTCTGAGAATTCATAATATTTAATTAACTCTTAGCATCTTCCATGGAATATATTATCCTCCTTCTTTGTGAACATATTCATTAGAAATTTAGGATAAATATATATATATATTAAACTTTTCTAGATAATGATAGTGCCTATATATATATAATATAAAAATTGGTATAGTTAACTCTGAATACCTTGTTGGGAAATATTTTATTTAATTCTAGTTTTTTAAAGAAAAAGTTATAACAATGCCATTATTATGAATAACACACCCTTATCCCTTCTCAGATATGTCACTATAGATTTCAATACATTCTATTATGTAGTATATTTTAATTATATGTGCACATACTATATTTTTCCTATATTCATATATATGTAGAAGTATGGATCCCATAAAATATAAATAGTTTATTAAAATATATATTCATGAGAAATTCTCCAACAATCATCAACAATATCATTTTATTAAAAGAAAACAATTGATATCATTCACCATGGTTTTTCCCAGACAGCATTAAAAATCATTTTCCTTTGATGGATTTACTTATATACCATCTCTTGTTATTAGGAGAACCAAAAATGAATCATTATTCAACCAAAGGGAAAAAATTGTAAATTCTCCATTTGTTGTCTCTTTAGGATCCTTGTTATAGTTCTCTTGTGATCATCAATATCATCTCATCAATTTTATTAGATTATAATATCATTTACAAAGACTATATATAAATTATTATGGTTATCTCTAAAAAATATTCAATAAATCCTTGATGATTTAAGGGTATATATAATGACTGAATGGAATCAAAATATATTCCTAGAGTCCATACAATGTATGTAATGTTGTCTTGGATATCTCCTCCTTATTAATCCTCAATTGATGATATCTAGAATTATGGTATATCATGGAAGATATTTAACTCTTCATATATGATCAATAAAGAAAACAATATATGTAAAATGATACTTATTAGTGATATTGATATTGTTTAACTACCAAAAATCAATGTAGAGTCTCCCTAATCCACATTTCTATTTTATATGTTCTTCATAAGGTCACCCACATGGTCGAATGAATCCATTATCAAGGATTTACGTGGGTTAATTCTTCAATTCCTGAAACTCAATTCGTTCATTAATATATGGAGTCATTTAAATTAGGTTGGTACTAGTTATGAGTTGTATTGAGAACTCTACATATCATTTTGGTGGAAGATGATGAAAATATTCGGAAAGGGAATCTAAAAAATACAACATAATATGCAAAAAATCAATGTATAGTCTCTAATACACCATCTAAGATAAACACCCCATATAAATGGTACTTCATACCCATTCAATGGATGTTGTCTCTGTTATAATTCCATGCTTATTTTCACATTTATTGAAAATCATAGATATTTTTTGAATAAAAAATTTATCTTCTCTTTCTTGATAATTGATTTCGTATTTATATAGACAAATAAAATCTATTCCTAGTATAAAATCAAATTTTACAAAATGTATAAGGACCATTTTTGATGAAAATATTATAATAATTCTTAACGAGTCTTGCAAAATTTACCTCATAGATACAGAATTATTCATCATCCATTTTCATTATCTCCTGGAACTCCTAATCCATCCTCATATGGAGAATCTGTGGAAATTACTTAATGAAAATTAATTTCTAGAATTCTTCCCAATCTATGTGGTCAATATTATCATGTTCACTTTTATTCTTAAAAGGATTCCACCATTAATCTACATCACCATTCCAATAGTATACATCAATAATTTCTTTATAATGTTTTGAACAACGGACATTGGAAGATATATGTTCAGTGGATTTGATCAATTTATTAGAAACTAGTCGATTAGAGGAGATAGAAAAGAATGTTTTCCTATTTCATGAAGGATTTCACAAGATATTTTCCCCTCAATTGATCATTTTTATTCAATGAAGGTTATTATCATAAAATAGATGTGTGATCATTAGAAATATACTTTTAATTTCATCATTAATAATGGTTTGATTCATAGGAATAAAATAATTGGATTATCTATCAAACCCATTGCTAACATGTTTCCACAGGGTTCTAGTAATTTACTAAAACAAAAAATCATAGTGTAAGAATCAATAATCATGAAGGGATCCATAAAATGTTAATTAATTCCATATATGATGTCCAAATCATGACATGTTCATTTATAAATGAAAGAATATTCTAACACAAAAAAAATCATACTCAACATCTAATCAAATATTTCATGATGGTTTGTATATTTTTTGTGAATATAAAAATTTTATCCCCTGGGTATGTTAAAATAGGTTGGCATCAAAACTAGTTTCCGTGCACTGGAAGACTATAATGTCTTCCTCAATGTTCCTATTTCAATTTCATACCCCTAGATACCTCTATTATAAATAAAATTAATATTTATTATAAATAATTGGATGAAATTTAATATAACACACTCACTCAATCCCTTTCCAAATTTGTAGGACACATTCAAATACATTGAATCTCCATTAAAATTATTCTTAGAAATTTCATTTGTGATCTAACTTTGATTTTCCCAGTATAGTTTCCAAATATTAACTAAAAAAATCCTTTGATACCAACTATATATACCAGGAATATAATTTTATTGATATTATAACATTTTTATAAATATTAAAAACCTTATATAGACACATTCCAAGGTCCATATTATTTTACTTCCATTGGAAACATGGAAACATAAAAACTAGTTCATGGTTGAGATGCATCATCTCCCTCTAACATCATCATATATATAACACTTTATAAAAAATACTACATAATATTTATCTTTATAATATAGGGAATTTAAAGTCTTGAAAGGGTGTTTTTAGGATCTCATTAAGGAGAAATTAGGGATATACGTTTTCATGAGATAAATGTAAGGTCATGAGAACATCACAAAAACCATTTAAAACCATATGCCGCATATAAAAAATTGTAATCTTGTTTCATGTAAAAAATATTGGAAATTCATAAAATATGAATCATTAGGTAATAAAGGACATTATTCTAATATCCTAATATTATCACAGGACATTGATTTATGGCCTACACATAAGCATAGAAAATCATAAGTCAATGACACCAAGAAAGAATTTCATAACATGTTAGGTCAGGGATAAACACATGTGTTCTCACTTTAGTCTTGTGATGAAATCCTATGTAACCTCTTTGTTGATTCGGATAACTGCCCATGTACACTTGTTTGTGTCATTGGAAAACCACCAATTTACCAACCTTTTTAGGATTGGGCTAACCTCCCTTTTACCATATAAGCTCATAGATCACATATCATTTCCTAATGAATTGAAGAGATATATAACTCCCACGTATCATATAATAAAAATCAGAAATATGTGTTTATAAATATCATAAAACATTCATCATATCATAACCAATTAATTTAAATTGGTTTCCAAAAATTTTCATCGTATAACAACATAGGAAAAATAGGTAGGTGTGATAATCATTCTATCATTTCATCATAGTAAAACCCATGAAAGAGTAGCAGGTTTCATAAAAATTCTATCTTGATATTACTTGTAGAAGTGAAATTTTCTTCATAAACATCTAGTCATAATTAAAAAATTATAGAAATAATATAAATGGAATCATTTTTTCATATCCATAAAAAATGATAAATTATATCAAATGATGTCATAATATAAAGATAATGATTTTCAAATATAATCACATGAATCATTTCATGAGGGGGGAACATTTATTTTAAAATATTTTTTTTTATAAAAATAAAAAAAAAGTTATTAATAAAATATCTAGGAATTACATTTCCAAGAAAATATCCTCAAAAACTTTTAAATAATGTTTCAAATATAATTTAAATCATTTATTATGTATTATATCATTTCTTCATTAAATTTTTTTTAAAAAAAATTATACATATTCTCATTACCTTATCATGAAAATAACATTAAATATTTATAATGAAATTTTATAATAAAAAAATGTGCATAATGATATAAAATTTCATTCACGTTTTGCACATTATGAAAAATATTACATTAAATTTTTCTATAAACGCCTGACATACATTTAATTTAAAAGTTCCATTTATTTTTCATTAATATCATTTTCTTAAGATCCAAAATATGTGAAAAAATTCAATTATTAAATCAATAGAAAAAATATAAAAACATGTTTTCAATCATTTATAGAGAATATGGGTATATAAGAAAAGGGGTTTTCAATCTAATAAATGATTTTTCATATAAACATTGATTTTTTCATATGGGTTTCATGAAGAGGTAAAATTAAATGAAATAATTTTTTACATGAAATAATCATATGATAAGAACACTCATGAATTTTTTAAGATATGAATCATAATAAATTATCATCACAATCATAATTATAAAACATATCTATAATCGAGAATATTCTAACATAATATTATTACTACATTGGTGACATTGAAACATAATCCCCATGAACGATTATCATAAAAATATAATTAATATGTTATGAGTAATAATATATTAGTGGTATTAAATTTCAAAATGGAATGATACAAACATCGTAATGCAATAAAGATGCATAAAATAATATATTTATTATAGAATGAAAATTTAGAAAAAAGTATAGTAACTCTTTAATAAAATTTGAACCGTAAACCTAATGAAATATATATCTGAAAATGGATAAGTAAATCCAATAAATTCATGAATAATATTAAATAAAATACATTTATATTTTTATATACATTATATAAATGTAATATGTGGTGAAAATGGAATCTATCTCACAAATTTTAAAAGTAATACATGAATCCCTTAAAACATTATTAGTCTTTATAGTCCTAAGTCCCATAGAGAAATAAAATCAAACGAAATATTGTTAATATTAAATGTAGAATATTCTTGATATCTTAATACATATTTTTTTGTAACACAATATAAACCATCATTTATTTTTATAAATTATATATTGGTGTCTCATGTAACACATGAAATAAAATAAATTATTTAACAAAATTAATAATTAATGAAAACATGAGGATGAAAAAAGTTCTCCAAACAATAATTATTAGTAACACCCCTCACTATTTTGGAATTTTCGGTCATATACTTGTTCGTTTGGGTGTCTAGTCTTGTTAATTACTTGTCTATATGAAACATAATCACCCCAACGATAATTCACTACAATTGAGAATCAATAATTTTAGATAAACATTGATATATTTTTTTCTATTAATAATGGTAAATGATTAATTACTTGTTTATAATGATGTTTATAATTCCAAAATAAATGTCGAAACTAGAATAGATGAAGAAAAAAGCATACACTATATGGGTTCATAGATGGATTCCATGTATCAAAATATGGAATGGGTAGAAATCATTCAACCAAATTATATAAATCTTATTGGGTTAAAATGGGTCATCAATAATAAAAATTAAATTTACGTTAATCCTAGTTACTTTAAATCATAGATAATGGATGTAATGATTACACATTACTAGGTAATTGATTGTGAAAAAAAAATTATTTAGTTTATAGTATTTAACCCATTAAAAATGAACTCAGAATAATAGATTACAATATCCCCTAGGTGTAGAGAATGGATGTGAAGAAAATTATACCTAATTTAAGCCTTTTGGAAGTTTTTTACATGATACAACTACCATGTTTTATAACACCATAGAACTATAATATTGTATTCAAGATACATGGAAACAATTACGGTTTACAAAAAAGGTGAAGGTCATGAAACATTGTCTTTTTGAATATATATGAGAACTTATGAATCTAATCTATGTGTATATAAATGGTTTAGTGGGAGTTAATTCTATTTCCATACATTATCTGTAAATAATATATAACGTGTACGATATAATACACCAATGATACATCCTATTGAAATGTGTATGAATAAATGGATCTCTATGAAGGACATAGGTGAAAAACATAAATTATATGGATTCAGGTCATTATTGATTGATTAAAGTGGATTATTTAGAAAATTCAATGTGCATTCATTGACTAGACACTGAAGAGGTTTTTAATGTTAAAATTATATAATGGATTGGTTCTAATTTCACATGGAAAAAATATCTCCTTAATATGTGTCATTGGATAAAAGAGGATAAATAGATAGATAATGAGTAAAATACTTTATTCTTCCATGATTTATTTTATCTTGTATATTATGATATGTATGATATTTAAATTTTACTACATAATGAGAATTTTAGGATGATATAAATAAGAACCAATAGAAAAAAATTGGATTCTTATAAAAACAATCACATTGAATCTAATCCATACAAGGAATATATAACTATATTATAGAGGAAATTAGGAACTAGTAAACATGTGATATATAAAATATTGTATATATATATATATCAAGACCGTATGAACAAATTATAGGATAAGACTTATTACAAAATATAGGAGTTTCGAGATAGTGGATCTCAATAAAGGAGGTGTTTTCTGATTCTCAGTTGACGTTCAAGTACATTGTAATTTATCGTGAAGTCGTACAATATTTTTTGATATAGAATATTTTTTGTGATGATAATATGGAATATAGAAATAATGATACTATCATATTGTATCATGATAATTGTAAGGATGTAGTTTTACATTTGGATTCATGATAACCAAAAAAGTGTATTGTCCTGGATCATTAGGGCCCACCTGGAATGTGAAAGGTCCCTCTGCGAAAACATCATTCATAGAAAATAGTTTAATGGTTAATGGAAAATGTTGAGAAATAATATCATAAAATGGGAGGAATTTTCCTATTGTACAAGTGTGCATGAACCCAACCATATCTATGAAAAAGTGACGAGAAACAAAAAACAACCTTTAGACTAAACCCATGCATGAAATAAGTTCTAGGTAATGAATCAAAGTAAAACTTATGAAAATCATTGAGAAATCAGAGGAAATATATTCCAAACTAAGAATTTAGTCCCAACTAGAAAAAAATGGAATAAAAAATTCTAAGATATCTAATCTTATAAACAATATGATCAACCACCAGACACTGTATATTTGAACTATAGTTCCATATCCTCTATAAAATCACCCCTAATATATCTTATAAAAGAATAACACATTAAATTTGTGGTAAATTCCACTGTGGGACTAATGTTTCATTCAAAATATTCTTACCAGGTCAATTTTTTGGGGAACATACAACTAGTTTAATGTGAATCTGAGAAAAAATAGACAAAAATCCCTCTATTGGTATGTTTCAAAAAACTAATCTTCATTGTAAATTAGAAGTTATCATGAAACCCCCTTTCTAATAATGGATTTTCTTAAACACAAAAATTCAAGATGGTACCCTTAGTTAGAAGACATTACATGTCATGAAGTGCCTTAAGAATGTAAGACTATTGATGGTAACCACTATGAATATATCTTTCATACTTATTGAACTGAACCCATTTAGAATCGTAATACCACGTTTTGAATTTCTCTAATAATTGTTAATTTCCTAAACTATAAATACTCCCTTTAGTCCAAAATTTCATGTACAAAGAGAATCCTTTCGACTTCTGATGTGTCCCTCTTTTCATTAACTGCTTGTGCAGCACAACGAAATGAAAAATTGATCACATTATGTATCATGGTTTCATGAAACCTCATCCCTTTTGTTATTGATTGCATCTATATTAGTTATATATTCGTATCATGAAGTCTTATTCTTTTTGAGATGGAATAACTACGCATACGGATCTTGAGGATTCATGCATAATTTAAACTTTGCGAAGCAATACTCCAATGAATCATGACTTCCCACTAAGGTATTATTGCCCTATTTCACGAAGCATATTCCATCATGAGTCCCCATACATATAAAACAACACCAACCCTTTCAAGTACCCATATCGTATTTCTAGAATCTTTAGTACAAACCTATAATGGATCTCTCTAAGGTTACTATTTTCTATTTAAATCCATTCATAAATATTTACTTCCCAATGACCCTAGAAAAATCCAATACCTTCACAGCTGCACCGTGAGTACCCATTTGACTAGTCATAAGCAATTATAGATCATACCACTTCACTAAAGTTGTGGAACGAGCCTATATCAAACCATTTTATTATAAATATATGTAAGATAACCCCGATTTGTTATATTCATAGTGATCTAAACATATACCACATGACTAGAAAATCCTCCAAATATGTTTTGATGTCATTTCCCTCCAAATGGTTCATGGGATGTGGTCATGTAATCGCAGTGGGTGAGGAATTATTCCATCCTTGTCTAAGTTGAATGATGTAAAACATCCCAGTTTCACTTAAATATTTCATTATCTTATTCTATATATAATCCTATATTTACATCATTAAACTTCATGACCACATTAGAAGCACATTACATGAAACTATAAACATAACATGTGTACTAAATTATGGATTATTTGTGTAAAACCCACATGGCATTATATCCTAAAAATATAATCAATTTAATTTCCCAAACCATTCCACAAAGATTAAAACTCATTCAATTTTTATCTTGAACACATAATCCCAACACCTTCCCTCATCAATTCTTCTTTCATGGAAGGATATTCTTTATCTCATGATGTTAAACTACATGGATCTATCATGTCACATGAATGTATTCCTCAGTATAATACAGTGTCAATATCGATCACTTTATACTATAGTTTTTATATAGGACTCCTCCCTAGTGTCCATTACCGACCAAGGTAAAATTTATTGAGTTCCCAAATAGGGACAGACCTCCTGGATTCACCGCCATGGGGAATTTTCATCCAACATAAAAACATCTATGTAGGAAATCATCTATCCTAGGTATGGACCTCTATAATTGTAACACCCCAGGTAAATAAAGAATATGACATTTTTATATTTATAGATATTTGTGAATAATATATTAATATTACTTTAAAGGGGACGCTATGCTTGATGGCGTACCCAATACGCAACAACGAGTTTCTTGGAAATCTTACATTGTACTCTAATAATAAAATAATATTATTTTAAATGGTAGTTAATTACTAGCCATTGTAATGGAGGGAATGAACAGAACTAACTACAAAATAATTATATATTTTTTTCAAGCATTTTTACTTTTTACAATAAATGTTAGAGGATTAAAAATGTAAATGAATTCAATTTTTAAGCGTAAACATTCTAATGTTCTTTAGAAGGTCGATTAACCGCCTTTTGATGGTGAACCTCTTTTAAATCCACTTTTTGAAAATTTTATGTGTTACATTTGACAAAATAAAATTCTTCTTTAGAATAGAGACATCAAAATTTACTTTGTGTAAATTTTTTGTATCTTTCCGATAATGTTCATTTTTTAATGAATAGTGAAAAATGTTGTATTTTAATTCAAAAACTCTTTTTAATCTAATTTATTTATATGATTATATTATCTTTTTAATTGTTTTTAAATTAAAATTATAATATATTGTTACCATTTAATCCAATAGTGGTCATTGTAATTAAGATAACTTTGAAATTGGACTTAAACAACTGACAATCTTTTAATAGATATTGTTTCATAAAAACACGCTATTTTTTTTGACAACGGGAATTAATTATGAAATTAATTAATGAAACTTATATGTTTTGAATTTTTTAAAATAGACATCATTTTTGAGTTCAGAATATCAAATATAGCTTAGGGTGAATTTTTGGTATTTTTCTGAAAAACATCAATTTTTGATGAATAGTGAAACCACTAAGTGGTAGTTAAAGAAACTAATTTTTTGTTTAAATGAAGCTTTGCCACCTCTGTGTTTTTAATTTCAAAAATCCAACATACATGTTTGTCATTATTATGTAAAATTTGGTTCAATTAGATTAAAATAATTTTATGGTGAATAGTAACTTTTATGTTCTTAATCACGATTAGAGGTAATTAGTGTAATTTAAGGTAAAAATAATGTTTTAATAATGTGAAATGACCTAGAAACATGTCCTACCCTCATTGTATGTGTCATGGACGACCAAGACAGTCCATGGGTCAACATGGGGACCCCATGGAGCCACTTTGGATGGAAAATGTCATAAATAACTTTTTAATTAAAGATAAAATAAAAATGTCACAAGCATGAGATGATTCACTAAATAAATTTTTAAATGGGGTTATACAAGTCATATGTTTGACTATAAATATTCATTGTAAATGTAAAAATATTTCCAAAATCATGATATTTTTCTTATAATTTTTAGACTTCAAATAAATAAAATTATTTATGACATCATAATGATGCAGCGATTACCTCATTAATAAAGGATTTCAATAAAATGAAAACATATTGTAAAATCTATGACCTACACATGTGAAAAACCTATTGGATTGGTGGATTTCGAAACCTTATAACCTTTTACTCGAATTATATCAATGTGGGACCTTTTAAATCTGAAACTCATTTTCAAATAAAGTATCATTTCTTTACTTTCCAAGAGTGCCCCTCCCCTCCTCTTATAAAAGGCCCCCAACCCTACCTCCATACCCACACCTCTCAAGCATTTGGCTCGGCCAACCCCTGCTCATGTTTCCTCTCCACATCCCTCTCTTACTCCTAGAAGCCTCACTTTGAGCATAAGTCTTCCCAATGAAGCCTTTGAGCTCAAATCAAAAAGAGTTACCCGATTTTAAGGTAATGTCTTCACTTGTGTTCTTTTGTTTTATTTTGCTTCTCCAACCCCCTAAACTATTTTTATTCATTTCTTTTGTAACAACTCCAGTATCATCAATATACTATGATGTTGTTATAAGAAGATTTAGAACTACACTTACACACACCTACATCAAATGGTTAAAGAACATACTATTTCTGTGGATGGTGAGTTTCTGCCTCACGAAACGATGATTGTTCAACACTCATATAACACCTTAAAAGGTGTCAATTAAGATGTCACTATACATATATATGATATATAATATGTTTATATTTTACTTAATCTTCTGTATATTTCTTTTGTGGCATACCTTTATGGTTTCCATTGTGGGTAAACACGATAATTTCATTTTAGGAAGTGCGGACTACCGCCCCCTCAAAGTGATTTGATTCGTTAATGCCATATGTGGGATGTATAAAGGATGGATTTAAAGTTATTATATATGATTTATTTTACATATAAATTATGAATATAATTCTGGACTTAAAATATACATACCTCTCATTTAGTTTTAATTCCATTAATATGACATAAAAAATAAAGTAGCGTTCATGCGTACGTACGGCTTACTGTCTCCATGAACAGTGCATTTCTTTTCTTACCTCTAAATGATTATGTAATATTATAAATACATGTATATTCTGGATATATATGATATATATGATATCAAAATCATGAATATCATTCTGGATATAATGAACCTTTGACCACACGAACAACATGTAATTGTAAGAAGTCCACTTTCGACTTAAGAACCAAATATCGACAAAACCAACATTATTAACTTCAGTGAATACATAACGTTTATAACATTGAAATAAGTTATATAAAAAGAATAATGAACTTGAAAAATGTTCTTAATCAAGAATAAATTAACTCAAGTTTATTATTCAGGACATTAAAGAACGATCGAGTCAAGTCGGTCTAGAGGTAAGGGATCCAACTCTTCTCTTTCTTTTTAAGTACACTCTTTTATGTCATTCCTTTTAAGCCAATCTTTCTTATGATTGGAATGTTCTTTTATATTACTCCTATTATAATTTTTATGTTCATATGATAAGATACCCTATTCTCTCTCATCAATCAATTTTGGATGTCTTGAGTGGCGCCGTTAGGCTGCCGAATTTTTGTAAGAGATCTAACCTCTCTCTTTCTTTTTAATACTCTCCTTTATGTCACTTATTTTAAGCTCCTCTTTGTTATGATGAGGGATGCTATTTTATATTCCTATTTCTGTACATTTTATTTTAATATGATGAGAGACCCTATTTGATCTCATCAACCCATTTTTGGATGTTTTAAGTGGCGCCGTTATGCTGCCGAGTTTTCATAAGGGATTTTTCATCTCACTTTTATTCCCGTGAGATTTATGCTATATTTTCCACAATTTCTTTTGATTGGTGTATGTACTGCCCATTATTTTACTCATTGTGTAATATAATTTCATTTATGAGTATTTACATCAATTTTTTATTGTCCTTCTTTCATGGGGTGCATGTTTCGAAAGATACCCATGTCGGTAAGGGAACCCTTCACCCTCGTGTTTTTAAAAGACTTATTTTTTTATGTATTTTAATTCACATAAAATTATGTTGGGATATGTTCTTCTATATCCTTAGTGATTTAAATTTTATGTCAAAGTGATGAGATACCCTTTTTATCTCTCATCAACTCATTTTCTAAAAGTTGTAGTCATGTCGTTAGGCTGTCAAATTTTTGAAAGGGAACTTCTTAACCCAATTTTGATTCATTGGGATAAGCTTGTACTCCTTGAATATGTCGTTCTATGAATATGTTTGAATAAACCATGATTTTTTTTACACTTCATGTCCACTTATCTTTGGTGTATTATTTTCCACACATAATTATGTAATTGATTTATCCATAATCCAAGGATACCTTCTTTGTATGGGACTTCGTCTCAATCTCTTTTCATTGAGGCATATTTTGTTTTATACACAACCTTCTTTTATATGGTGTATAAACACCTATTACTTTTACGTTTATCCGAAAGGAATCTTATTTATACAAATAATTTTACCAAACAACAAAAGGAAATTTCTTTTTCATATGTATGCAGCGACAACGACTTCTCCGCCGCCGTGACAATTATTTGAGTTTCGGGTTCCTCTACAAGCCATACATTTTTTTAAAAGAAAAATAAATACCATGTTTTACTTTTCTTTTATTTTGGTATTGAAAATAGTTTTCATAATGTTTTTATATCAATGTGTGGTATTGATATCTTGTGATTGAAAAGTGGAAATGTTATGTTTCCTTTATGCATGTTTTATGTGATACGATTATGTTATGGTTCTTGGACATTATTATGAAGACGGGTGGTTCCCTGATAAACTAAGGGCGGGTGAGCCAGATATAGATCTCCAATTCATTGGGTAATGTGAAGGGGTTAAACGTTATGGTTTCTCCAAAGAGATTTACGGAATATACTGTGATGCGTATTCCAAATGTACCCAAGAGGGTTACTCCCTACGTAAGAATATTATGAATTCCTCAAGTTACCTTTATGTCTTATGATTTCTATGATATGTTCATGATTTTATGAGGTATGTTAAAGTGCTTATGTTTTATGGTTAAAGTATAATTTCATTCTTATGTATACATGTACTCATGTTTCCTTTCCATATTTTTATATCCCTTACATAGCTTTTTATGCTCATCCCAAGTTTTTGAAATGTTTTTCACAGGTCAAGGGAAGGGTACATGATATGATTATAGTGTCAAGGAAGTGTCAAGAAAGAATCCATGTTTTATTTTAAATATGTTTCTGTTGATGGGAAAAATGAATACTATCTTTTATGTAACCACATTGTTTAAATGCGGAATGTAATGCAAGTTTTATGATCTAAATCTCTAAAACTCTAAACCGGAAAAGATCCTCAATGTGTAATCTTGTTGTAACTCAAGATTAAGTAAGGTTTAAGGCTGGGACCTTATAGTTGGTATCAAATATCAGTTTAGATAACTTTAGAGGTCAGGGTATTCTCTAAGCACAAGTGACATTACCATAATGGTTAGGATTTCAGAAAGAGTCCTAGTTTTAGATAAAGTGAATGAGTAAGTATATCTTAGTGTTTATCTTCCTCTTTAGTACATGATGGTTTTTGTTGATATACTCACACTGAAATTTCTGTTTTTATTAAATGGATGGATCTAGCAGGCACCAAAGTGAAAATAGGTTTGAAGGAAATAGTGGTGGTTCTCTGATTAAGATACTAGATTAAATGGGGGATTCAATGAGGAAACTCGTGGTTGTTCTAAACCAACTATCAATGAGTCATGATCAACCACGCAAACCTTGGTATTATTTGTAATGAATCATGTACAAGATGACCAATCGATGTGGAAGTTCATGTAATAATTATAAAGGTAACCATTAGAGTATATATGATCCTTACTTCTGAGGTAATTATGGGTTATTATATGTTATGATGGAAAATGAAAGGCATGAGATAAACTTGATGTTAAAATATGTTATGATAATTTTTGAATATTTTATCTCTTTTTGGGGAAGTTTTTAAGAATTATATAGTTTTGGAAAAAAGGACAACACACAGACCATGTAACAACCCATCACGTCCGACAAAGCTGCGGGAATCGAACCCACAACCAAAGTGCGACTGGTATTTATCGCCTACCACTGGACTACGTAAAGTCACTGGTTAGTTTGACTAATTATTTTTAGTTAGATGATTTTAGGAATCAAGAGTAAGTTTATTTTGGGTTATCTATGTAAATGATTAACCTATCATCGAGGATATGTGATTAGGTTAATTACTTTTTCAATATGAGAATTTTAGAGCAACTGATGTTATTTGGAGATAAAAGTTAATTTGTACCTTAGAAGACTATGTGACTAAATCCTTCAAATATTTGTGTTTCAATCTTAGTTCGGTTTAATTTGTAGAATTTTATGGAAAAATTGTTTATCAAATGGTCCTCGTTGAACTTTGGGTTTTGTTGGACAAATTATGGAGATTAAAACTAGATTTACTTTTTATAAAGGATTATACATTTGGGGATTCTCTGACCTCATACCAACAATTTTGGTTTTGGATTTTGTCTACAGACATGGGAAATATATAGTTCTCTTTTATGGATTAGGTGATTCTCAAGAAGTTGATTATAATACTCTTAATGTGAACAAGTGTTCCAAAATACTCGTCTTTTGTATAAAATATGAGTTTGATTAAGGAATCTAGTAAAAGTTGAAAGTCTACGTGACAAGTAAGTATGTTTCATTATGATTTAGTTAAGTTCAAAAAGAAATTCCTCAATGAAGAGTAACTTAAAACAAAAATGTTTTCTGTTAACTTTTCCTACTGCGGAATCAAATACCGTTTAACCCACCACCAATTTTTGATTTTCTTATGGTTAACTTTCTCTTAGACATGTTTACTATCACTCTCCCTCAGAACATAACCCTTTTTTTATTCTTCCATGTCCATGTTTTCCAACATGTAATCCTAGTATGGGTTAACTCGGGTGACCTTTGTAATTCTCTTTCTTTATTTTAAAGCGATAGTTTTACTGACCCTTGTTCCGATGTGGGATTTTCAATGAAGTTTCCAAGCCCAATTTTAAAAATTGGGAGGACGCAATTACTAAAAGGGGGGAAGGATGTAACACCACAGGTAAATAAAGAATATGAAAATTTTATATTTATCCATATTTGTGGATAAAATATTAATATTACTTTAAAGGGGACGCAATGCCCGATGGCGTACCCAATACGCAACAACGAGTTTCTTGGGAATCTTACATTGCACTCTAATAATAAAATAATTTTATTTTAAATGGTAGTTAACGCCTAGATGTTGTAATGGTGGGAATGAACATAACTTACTACAAAATTATTATATTTGTTTGTAAATTTTTTTTACTTTTTATAATAAATGCTAGAGGATTAAAAATGTAAATGAATTCAATTTTTAAGCGTAAACATTCTAATGTTCTTTAGAAGGGCGATTAACCGCCTTTTGATGGCGAACCTCTTTTAAATCCACTTTTTTAAAATTTTATGTGTTATATTTGAAAAAATAAAATTTTTCTTTAGAATAGAGACATCAAAATTTACTTTGTGTAAATTTTTGGTATCATTCCGATAAAGTTCATTTTTTAATGAATAGTGAAAAATGTTGTATTTTAATTCAAAAACTCTTTTGAATCTATTTTATTTATATTATTAGATTATCATTTGAATTTTTTTAAAGTAAAATTAGAATTTATATTTACCATTTAATCCAATATTGGTCATTGGAATTAATTTCACTTTGAAATTGGACTTAAACTAGTGACAATCTTTTAATAGATATTGTTTCATAAAAACATGCTATTTGTTTTGATAGAGGGAATTAATTATTAAATTCATTAATGCAACTTATATGATTTGAATTTTGTAAAATAGACATCATTTTTGAGTTTAGAATATCAAATATAGCTTAGAGTGAATTTTTGGTATTTTTCTGAAAAACTTCAATTTTTGATGAATAGTGAAACCACTAAGTGGTAGTTAAAGAAACTGATTTTTTGTTTAAATAAAACATTTCCACCTCTGTGTTTAGAATTTCAAAAATCTGACATACATGGTTGTCATTAGGATGTAAAATGTGGTTCAATGGGATTAAAATAATTTTTTGGTGAATAGTAACTTTTATGTTCTTAACCGAGATTATAGGTAATTAGTTTAATTAAAGGTAAAAATAATGTTTTAATAATGTGAAATGACCAAGACACATGTCATAACCTCATTGGATGTGTCATTGACGACCAAGAAAATCCATCAGTCAAATTGGGGACCCCATGGAGCCACTTTGGTTGGAAAATGACATAAATAACTTTTTATTTAAAGATAAAATAAAAATGTCACAAGCATGAGATGTATCACTGAAAAAAATTTAATTGGGGTTATACATGTCATATTTTTTACTATAAATATTAATTGGAAAGATAAAAGGATTTCCTACATCATGATATTTTTTTAATAATTTTTAAAAATTAAATAAATAAAATTATTTATGACATCATAATGATACAGTGATTACCTCATTAATAAAGGATTTAAATAAAATGAAAAGATAATGTAGAATCTATGACCTAAAAATGTCCAAAAACTATTGAATTGGTGGATTTCGAAACCTTATCACCTTATCCTATAATTATATCAACGTGGGAACTTTTAAATCTGAAACGCATTTTCAAATTAAGTAACATTTCTTTACTTTCCAGTAGTGCCCCTCCTCTCCTCTTATAAATGGCCGCCACCCCTCCCTCCTTACCCACACCTCTCAAGCCTTTGGCTCGGCCAAACCCTGCTCATGTTTCCTCCCCACATCCCTATATTACTCCTAGAAGCCTCAATTTGGGTAGAAGTATTCCCAAGGAAGCCTTTGAGCTCAAATCAAAAAGAGTTACCTGATTTTAAGGTAATGTCTTTGCTTGTGTTCTTTTGTTTTATTTTTCTTCTCCAACCCCCTAAACTCTTTTTATTAATTTCTTTTGTAACAACTCCAGTATATTCAATATACTAGGATTTTGTTATAAGAAGTATTCAAGCTGCACTTATACACACCTATATCAAATGGTTAAAGAACATAATGTTTCTGTGGAGGGAGAGTTTCTGCCTCACGAAACGATGATTGTTCAACACTCATATAACACCTTAAAAGGTGGCCATTAAGATGTCACTATACTTATATATTATATATAATATGTCTATGTTTTACTTTATATTCATTATTTATCTTTTGTGGCATAATTTTATGGTTTCCATTGTGGGTAAACACGATAATTTCATTTTAGGAAGTGCGGACTACAGCCCCCTCAAAGTGATTTGATTCGTTAATGCCATATGTGGGATGTATAAAGGATGGATTTAAAGCTATTATATATTATTTAGGTTACATATAAATGATGAATATAATTCTGTACTTAATATATACATACCTCTTATTTAGTTTTAATTCCATTAATATGACATAGAAATGAAAGTAGCGTTCATTCGTACGTACGGCTTACCGTCTCCATGAACGGTGCATTTCATTTCATACCTCTAAATGATTATGTAATATTAAAAATACATGTATATTCTGGATACATATGATATATATGATATCCAAATCATGAATATCATTTTGGATATAATGAACCTTTGACCACACGAACAACATGTAATTGTAAGAAGTCCACTTTCGACTTAAGAACCGAATATCGACAAAACAAACATTATTAACTTAAATTATTACATAACGTGTATAACATGGCAATAAGTTATATAAAAGGAATAATGAACTCGAAAAGGGTTCCTAATCAAGAAGAAATTAACTCATGTATATTATTAAGGATGTTAAAGAATGATCGAGTCAAATGAGACACGAGGTAAGGGATCCTACTCCTCTCTTTCTTTTTAAGTACACTCTTTTATGTCATTCCTTTTAAGCTCATATTTCTTATGATTGGGATGTTATTTTATATTAATAATACTGTACTTTTTATGTTCATATGATGAGAGACACTATTCTTTCTCATAAATCCATTTTGGAAGTTTTGAGGGGCACAGTTAGGCTGTCGAATTTTCGTAAAAGATGTAACTTCTCTCTATCTTTTTAAGTACTCTCCTTTATGTCACATATTTTAATATCCTCTTTGTTATGATGGGGGATGTTATTTTATATTCCTCTTTCTGTAAATATTATTTTAATATTATGAGAGACCCTATTTGATCTCATCAACCCTTTTTTGGATGTTTTAAGTGGCACCGTTACGCTGTCGAGTTTTCATAAGGTATTTTTCATCTCACTTTTATTCCCGTGAGATTTATGATACATTTGACACAATTTACTTTTAGTGGTGTATGTAATGCCCATTATTTTACTCATTGTGTAATATAATTTTATTTATGAGTATTTACATCAATTTTGTATTGTCCTTATTTCACGGGGTGTATGTTTCGAAAGATACCCATGTTGGTAAGGGAACCCTTCACCCTCCCCTTTTTAAAAGACTTATTTTGTTATGTATTTTAATTCACATAACATTATGTTGGAATATGTTCTACTATATCCTTAGTGATTTAAATTTTAAGTCCAAGTGATGAGATACCCTTTTTATCTCTCATCAACTCATTTTCTGAATTTTGTAATGATGTCGTTAGGCTGTCAAATTTTTGCAAGGGAACTTCTTAACCAAATTTTGATTCTTTGGGATAAGCTTGTACTCCATGAATATGTCATTCTATGAATATGTGTGAATAACCTCTGATTGATTTTCACTTAATATACACTTATATTTGGTGTATTAGTTTGTCACACAAAATTATTAAATTGATTTATCCCTAATCCAAAGATATTGACTTTGTATAGGACTTCGTCTCAATCTCTTTTCATTGAGGCATATTTTGTTTTCTACACAACCTTCTTTTATACGGTGTATAATCCAACTTGACTTTTACGTTTATCCGAACGTAATCTTTTTTATATAAAGCATTTTACTAAACGAAAAAAGGGAATGTTTTTGTCGTGCGTATGTGGCAACAATGACTTCTTTTCCGCCGTGTCCATTATTTGTGTTTCGGCTTCCTCTACAAGCCATAATTTTTTTAAAAAAAAATAAATACCATATATTACTTTTATTTTATTTTGTTATTTTAAATGGTTTTCATAATGTTTTTATATTGAAAAGTGGAAATGTTATGTTTCATTTATGCATGTTTTATGTGATACAATTATGTTATGGTTCTTGGGCATTATTATGAACACGGGTGGTTCCGTGATAAACTATGGGTGGGTGAGCCCGATATAGCTCTCCAATGCATTGAGCAACGTGAAGGGGTTAAACATTAAGGTTTATCCAAAGAGATTTAGGGAATATAATTTTATGGGTATTCCAAATGTAACCAAGAGGGTTACTCCCTACGTAAGAATGTTATGAATGCCTCAAGTTACCTTTATGTCTTATGATTTTTATGATTTGTTCATGATTTTATGACTTATGTTAATGTGCTTATGTTTTATGGGTAAAGTATGATTTCATTCTTATGTATACATGTACTCATGTTTCCTTTCAATATTTTTATATCCCTTACTGAGCATTTTATGCTCATCCCATGTTTTTGAAATGTTTTTCACAGGTCAAGGGAAGGGTATATGATATGATGATAGTGTCAAGGAAGTGTAAAGAAAGAATCCATGTTTTGTTTTAAATATGTTTCCATTGATGGGAAAAATGAATACTATATTTTATGTAACCACTTTGTTTAAATATGGAATGTAATGTAGGTTTTATGATCTAATTCTCTAAAAATCTAAATCTGAAAAGATCCTCAATGTGTAAACTTTTTGTACCTCAAGATTAAGTAAGGTATAAGGCTGGGGACTTATAGTTGGTATCAAAGTTCGGTTTATATAACTTTAGAGGTTAGGGTATTCTCTAAGCACAAGTGACATTACCATAATGGTTAGGATTTCAGAAAGAGTCCTAGTTTTAGATAAATTGAATGAGTAAGTATATCATAGTGTTTATCTTCCTCTTTAGTACATGATGGTTTTGTTGATATACTCACACTGAAATTTATGTTTTTAGTGAATGGATGGATCTAGAAGGCCCCAAAGTGACAATAGGATTGTAGGAAACTGTGGTGGTTCTCTGATTAAGATACTAGATAAAATGGGGGATTCAATGAGGAAACTCGTGGTAGTTCTAAACCAACTATCAAGGAGTCATGATCAACCACTTGAACCATGGTATGATCTACAATGCATCATGTACGAGATGACAATCGATGTGGAAGTTCAGGTAATAATTATAAAGGTAACCATTAGAGTTTATATGAACCTTACTTTTGAGTTAATTATGGGTTATTATATGTTATGATGGAAAATGAAAGGCATGAGATAAACTTGAGGTTAAAATATGTTATGATCAGTTTAGAAGATTTTATCTCATTTTGGGGAATGTTTTAAGAATTATATAGTTTTGGAAAAAGGACAACATGCAGACCGTGTGACAACCTGTCGCGTCGGAAAAAGCTACGGGAATCGAACCCACAACCAAAGTGTGACTGGTATTTATCGCCTACCACTGGACTACGTGAAGTCCCTGGTTAGTTTGACTAATTATTTTTAGTTAGATGATTTTAGGAATCATGAGTAAGTTTATTTTAGGTTATCTATGGAAATGATTAACCTATCATCGAAGATTTGTGATTAGGTTAATTACTTTTCAATATGAGAATTTAAGAGTAGCTGATGTTATTTGGAGATAAAAGTTAATTTGTACCTTAGAAGACTATGTGACTAAATCCTTCAAATATTTGGGTTTCAATCTTATTTTGGTTTACTGTGAAGAATTTTATGGAAAAATTGTTTATTAAACGGTCCTCTTTTAACTTTGGGTTTTTTTGGAAAAATTTTGTAGATTAAGAATAGATTTACTTTTTATAAAGGATTATACTTTTGTGGATTCTCTGACCTCATACTGACAATTTTGGTTTTGGATTTTTTCTAAAGACATGGGAAATATATATTTCTCTTTTGTGGATTAGTTTATTCTCATGAAGTTGATTGTAGTACTCTTAATGTGAAAAAGTCTTCCTAAATACTTGTCTTTTGGAGAAAATATGAGTTTGATTAAGGAATCTAGTAAAATTTGAAAGTCTACGTGACAAGTAAGCATGTTTCATTATGATTTAGTTAAGCTCAAAAATAAATTCCTCAATAAAGAGTAACATAAAACAAAAATGTCGTCTGTTAACTTTTCCTACTGGGGAATTGAATACCATTAAACCCACCACCAGTTTGGGATTTTCTTATGGTTAACTTTCTCCAATACATGTTTACTATCACTTTCCCTCAGAACATGAGCCATTGTTTTTTCTTCAATGTCCATGTTTTCCTAAATGGAATACTAGTATGGGTTAACTTATGTGACCTTTTTAATTCTCTTCCTTTATTTTAATGTGATAGTTTTACTAACCCTTGTTCTGATGTGGGATTTTCAATGAAGTTTCCAAGCCCAATTTTAGAAATTGCGAGGACACAATTCCCAAAAGGGGGGAAGGATGTAACACCCCAGGTAAATAAATAATATGAAATTTTTATATTTATCCATATTTGTGGATAAAATATTTATATTACTTTAAAGGGGACGCTATGCTCGATGGCGTACCCAATACGCAACAACGAGTTTCTTGGGAATCATACGTTGCACTCTAATAATAAAATAATATTATTTTAAATGGTAGTTAACAACTAGCCTTTATAAAGGTGGGAATGAACAGAACTAACTACAAAATGATTATATATGTTTGTAAAATATTTTTACATTTTACAATAAATTTTAGATGATTAAAAATGTAATTGAATTCAATTTTTAAGCGTAAACATTCTAATGTTCTTTAGAAGGTCGATTAACCGCCTTCTGATGGCGAACCACTTTTAAATCCACTTTTTGAAAATTTTATGTGTTATATTTGACAAAATAAAATTCTTCTTTATAATAGAGATACCATAATTTACTTTGTGTAAATTTTTGGTATCTTTCCGATAAAGGTCATTTTTTAATGAATAGTGAAAAATGTTGTATTTTAATTCAAAACCTCTTTTTAATCTAATTTATTTATATGATTAGATTATCTTTTGAATTGTTTTTATCGTAAAATTGGAATATATTTTTACCATTTAATCCAATAGTGGTCATTGGAATTAATTTAACTTTGAAATTGGACTTAAACTAGTGTCAATATTTTAATAGATATTATTTCATAAAAACACGCTATTTGTTTTGACAGATGGAATTAATTATTAAACTAATTAATTCAACTTATATGTTTTAAATTTTCTAAAATATAAATCATTTTTGAGTTCGAAATATCAAATATAACTTAGGGTGAATTTTTGGTATTTTTCTGAAAAACTTCAATTTTTGAGGAATAGTGAAACCACTAAGTGGTAGTTAAAGAAACTGATTTTTTGTTTAAATGAAACATTTCCATATCTGTGTTTTGAATTTCAAAAATTCGACATACATGGTTGTCCTTATGAAGTAAAATGTGGTTCAATGGGATTAAAATAATTTTATGGTGAATAGTAACTTTTATGTTCTTAATCACGATTAGAGGTCATTAGTGTAATTTAAGGTAAAAATAATGTTTTAATAATGTCAAATAACCTATAAACATATCCTACCCTAATTGGATGTGTCATGGCCGACCAAGAAAATCCATGGGTCAACTTGGGGACCCCATGGAGCCACTTCGGTTGGAAAATGACATAAATAACTTTTTATTTAAAGATAAAATAAAAATGTCACAAGAATGAGATGTTTCACAAAAACAATTTTTAATTGGGGTTATACAAGTCATATTTTTGACTATAAATATTCATTGGAAGCTAAAAGGCTTTACTACATCAAGATAGTTTTTTTATAATTTTTAGACATTAACTAAATAAAATAATTTATGACATCGTAATGATGAAGCGATTACCTCATTAATAAAGGGTATAAATAAAATGAAAAGATAATGTAAAATCTATGACCTACACATGTCCAAAACCTATTGGATCTATGTATTTAGAAACCTTATCACCTTATCCTCAAAGTATATCAATGTGGGAGCTTTTAAATCTGATACTCATTTTCAAATAAAGTAACATTTGTTTACTTTCCATGAGTTCCACTCCTCTCCTCTTATAAAAGGCCCCCAACCCTACCTCCTTACCCACACCTCTCAAGCCTTTGGCTTGGCCAAACCCTGATCATGTTTCCTCTCCACATCCCTATTTTACTCCTAGAAGCCTCACATTGGCCAGAATTCTTCCCAAGGAAGCCTTTGAGCTCAAATCAAAAAGAGTTACCCGATTTTAAGGTAATGTCTTCACTTGTGTTTTTTTGTATTATTTTGCTTATCCAACCCGCTAAACCCTTTTTATTCATTTATTTTGAAACAACCCCAGTATATTCAATATACAATGAAGTTGTTATAAGAACCATTCGAGCTACACTTACACACACCTACATCAAATGGTTAATGAAGATACTGTTCCTGTGGATGGTGAGTTTCTGCCTCACGAAACGATGATTGTTCAACACTCATATAACACATTAAAAGGTGGCCATTAAGATGTCACTATACTTATATATGATATAAAATATGTTTATGTTTTACTTATGCTTCTGTATTTTTCTTTTGTGGCATACCTTTATGGTTTCTATTGTGGGTAAACACGATAATTTCATTTTAGGAAGTGCGGACTATCGCCCCCTGAAAGTGATTTGATTCGTTAATGCCATATGTGGGATGTATAAAGGATGGATTTAAAGTTATTATATATGATGTATGTTACATATAAATGACAAATATAATTCTGGAATTAAAATATACATACCTCTCATTTAGTTTTAATTCCATTAATATGGCATAGAAATGAAAGTAGCGTTCATGCGTACGTACGGCTTACCGTCTCCATGAACGGTGAATTTCATTTATTACCTCTAAATCATTATGTAATATTATAAATACATGTATATTATGGATATATATGATATATATGATATCCATATCATTAATAACATTCTGGATATAATGATCCTTTGACCACACGAACAACATGTAATTGTAAGAAGTGCACTTTCGACTTAAGAACTAAATATCGACAAATCAAACATTATTAACTTAAAAGATTACATAATGTTTATAACATGGCAATAAGTGATATAAAAGTAATAATGAACTTGAAAAAGGACCTTAATCAAGTAGAAATTAACTCATGTTTATTATTCAGGATGTTAAAGAACGATCGAGTCATGTCAGACCCGAGGTAAGGGATCCTACTCCTCTCTTTCTTTTTATGTACACTCTTTTATGTCATTCCTTTTAAGCTCATCTTTCTTATAATTGCGATGTTCTTTTATATTACTCCTACTATACTTTTTATGTTCATATGATGAGAGACCCTATTCTCTCTCATCAATCCATTTTGGAAGTTTTGAGTGGCGCTGTTAGGCTGCCGAATTTTCGTAAGAGATCTAACCTCTCTCTTTCATTTTAAGTACTATACTTTATGACACTTCTTTTAAGCTCCTCTTTGTTATGACGGGGGATGTTCTTTTATATTCCTCTTGCTGTAAATTTTATTGTAATATTATGAGAGACCCTATTTGATCTCATCAACCCATTTTTGGAAGTTTTAAGTGGCGTCGTTAGGCTGTCGAGTTTTCATAAGGGATTTTTCATCTCACATTTATTCCCGTGAGATTTATGCTACATTTTCCACAATTTCCTTTGAGTGCTGTATGTAATTCCCATTATTTTACTTATTGTGTAATATAATTTCATTTATGAGTATTTACATCAATTTTTTATTGTCCTTCTTTCACGGGGTGTATATTATGATAGATACCCATGTCAGTAAGGGAACCCTTCAACCTCCCCTTTTTAAAAGACTTCTTTTTTTATGTCTTTAAATTAAAATAACATTATGCTAGGATATGTTATTCTATATCCTTAGTGATTTAAATTTTATAACCATGTGATGATATACCCCTTTAATCTCTCATCAACTCATTTTCTGAATTTTGTAGTGATGCCGTTAGGCTGTCAAATTTTTGCAAGGGAACTTCTTAACCCAATTTTGATTCTTTGGGATAAGCTTGTACTCCTTGAATATGTAGTTCTATGAATATGTGTGAATAACCTCTGATTGTTTTACACATAATATCCACTTATATTTTGTGTATTAGTTTGTCACACATAATTATGTAATTGATTTATCCTTAATCCAAGGATATCATCTTTGTATGGGACTTCATCTCAATCTCTTTTCATTGAGGCATATTTTGTTTTATACACAACCTTCTTTTATACGGTGTATAAGCCCCTTTGACTTTTATGTTTATCCAAAAATAATATTTTTTATACAGATCATTTTACTAAACGAAAAAAGGGAATGTTTTTTTCGTACGTATGTGGCGACAACGACTTCTCCGCCGCCGTGACCATTATTTCAGTTTCGGCTTCCTCTACAAGCCATGCCTATTTTTTAAAGTAAAATAAATTCCATGTTTTACTTTTCATTTATTTTGGTATTGAAAATGGTTTTCATAATTTTTTTATATCAATGTGTTGTATTGATATCTTGTGATTGAAAAGTGGAAATGTTATGTTTCCTTTATGCATGTTTTATGTGATTCGATTATGTTTTGGTTCTTGGGTATTATTATGAAGACGGGTGGTTCTGTGATAAACTAAGGACGGGTGAGCCCGATATAGCTCTCCAATGCATTGGTTAACGCGATGGAGTTAAACGTTATGGTTTCTCCGAAGAGATTTAGGGAATATACTGTGATGGGTATTCCAAATGTAACCAAGAGGGTTACTCCCTACGTAAGAATGTTATGAATTCCTCAAGTTACCTTTATGTCTTATGATTTCTAGGATTTGTTCATGATTTTATGAGGTATGTTAAAGTGCTTATGTTTTATGGGTAAAGTATGATTTCATTCTTATGTATACATGTACTCATGTCTCCATTCCATATTTTTATATCCCTTACTGAGCTTTTTATGCTCATCCCAAATTTTTGAAATGTTTTTCACAGGTCAAGGGAAGGGTACATGGTATGATGATAGTTTCAAGGAAGTGTCTAGAAATAATCCATGTTTTATTTTAAATATGATTCAGTTGATGGGAAAAATGAATACTATCTTTTAAGTAACCACTTTGTTTAAAGGTGGAATGTAATGAATGTTTTATGATCTAATTCTATAAAACTCTAAACCTGAAAAGATCCTCAATGTGTAATCATTTAATAAGTCAAGATTAAGTAAGGTTTAAGGTTGGGGCCTTATAATAATCCTACATCAAGTGGTATTCTTGTCGAACTTTAAAAATTACATGTGTGACATCATCCCTCAAAGGTACACACATCCCAGATCTAATTCAGGTTGCATTTTGATCATTCGGTAAACCATCCATGGGAAACCACAACCATCCAAGAGACACACTTCCCTTATCATCCACCACAATGTGATTTGATCCAACAATAAACAATCTAGGTGAGACATCATACCTCTTAGTGACAGACCTCCTTTATCCACATATAGGGGTGTTTTAATCAATCCATTTTCTCCCCCAAAGACATTAATGTTTTTCCCTGATCCATCGCAATAGATGTTAAAATCCAACACCAACTGACATTGAAACATGGTCCTAACCCAGAAAAATACCTAAATTAATAAATTGGATTCTAGAGGTAATACCCCTTGGATGAATTACATCATTTTCATAGTTACCAACTGATCAAAATGTTATGGGGTTCAATTCCTATGATAGCTCACTTGGGCTTCCCTTTGAATATGACTATTTGTAGGTGACCAATGATCCCAACATCAATACATTACATTATATTCCCTTTTGTGAATACAATAATGAGAAAATGATGATTCCTATGAAAATACAAGTACTATAATTATCCATAATCCAACAACTGATGGAACATGGAGTGAATTCTATGAACATGACATAACTCTATAAGAGAGAATTTGATTAGAAACGAGATCCAAGGGGGAATATATGAAAGAAGGAAATGAATCCTGATCATCGCATTTCTATAACGACCCATACTTTACATACATTGTTAATACTTCAAAATTGAAGCACACTTATTACAACATATGACAAAACCACAAAGGACTGTATAGGTATATTGTCTTTAGAAACTGGGAAACATAAACAACTGGTTCATAAATCTTCTACAGTGTCTCCCATTTATTTCATCATATCTAGGGTCCCTTTTAGCATATTCTACTTAATATCCAACTTCCTGACCTGGGGAAAAGAAAACAAAAAAGGGTGAGCTCAAATGCTCAGCAAGGAAAATAAAGGAAATAATAAACATATCATATGTTTTTGAAAATCAAAACCTGCAAAAGAGATCATAATATCTTAACATGGAATAAATCATAGAAGTGAAAATGAGATCCCCATAATCATAACATAAAACTTGAAACTTTGTGGCATGCACACATAATCATGGAAAATCATTTCTTGTTAGTCATGACTCATTGCCAAGACTATCTCAGTGGACAAAGTCCCTTTCTGAACCGAGTAACCCTCGTTTCAGTCCTGTTTCACTGAATCGGTATAACCTACCGTTCCAGCACTGTCTATCTCATGAGATATAAAATCGTTACCTAATGCATTGGAGGGAGATATAGGTCCCACCCATCTTATAATGAATCTTTTCTTATGTGTGCCACATAATCATAAAACATACATCATCGCATAACACATGTAACAAAAATGGGATTCTTGAAACATCATGACATCATAAATCAATTCATATAAGATAAAGGAATTCATAAAAATAATTCCATCACAACATGATAAAATCAATGTAATAATAGGGATAAAAACAGAACCCTTTATTATCTTAGAAGGAAAATAATTTTGAAAAAACACTTGAACTCCATTCTTGAGGAAAATATCCTTTCTTCTTCAAAAACACTTTTCTTTTCTTAATATGTCATACAATTATAAACAAAAAGAAGTTGATTATAAATAAACTTGAATACTTGTAAAGGAAGCTTCTTGGAAACAATGTTTTAAAAATCCATTCATGTCGTATAAGTTAAAAAAAACATTCTTCGTACTTTTGTCGGAAAAGTCAAAAAGTACCTCGTACGGAGAAACGACAAAAGATTCCTTTCTTATTCTTTACTAAAAACTCACCTAAGGGTAAAATTGGATTTGAACTATTGCATGTGGATGGAAACAATATTACATATTGAGGTAACATGGATGTGGATGATAAAATACACCCCAGTAAATACTTACGAATAAACAATCTCGGATAAAATGAGATTGTGATATTTCCCTTACCGTAGGTCCGATTTGCTTTGTTCGTGTCCGAAGCTCCTGTATAATGGTTTAAATAATGTTATTGACTTATTCCAGAATCATACATATTGATATGATATCTTATATGGTCATATTATTAGCTTCTTGTTAGTAATATTTCATTGTTACTTGTTACTCGGGTCTTTATAACTTTTTGTTCTTATGCGTGTTTTGTAGAATAAATTCTTATTCTTATCTTTAGGTTATAGATAATTCATTTCCAGAATGGTATTAATGTAGTATATAACATATTCATTCAATCAATTCATTTATATAATCATTATGAAATGATGATCATGTAGAACGAGTCGCATCACATCGTGGAGACGGTATTCCGTACGTATACACGAGTGATGATATCGTTCCTATGATCGTGGAATTGTATTGGAGTATATATATATTATTTCAGTATCAATATTACTTCATAATAATCATATATAGTTACTCATTACACCATTATACCCATCCTTGTAAGGTGATGGTGGAAAATAGATTACACCATGGCGTGGAGACGGTATTCCGTACGTACGTACGCGCGGTGATTTCATTTTTCCGTAGGATGGATAGAAGGTGAATTAGGGTTGTTTCATATTTATAATAACATATCAGTATGTAAGTAATACTTATGTTATTACTTTATCATGAAACAACTAAATAAGAAGAAGTTGAAGAAGAAAGAAATTGAAAAGATCGGTAATGGATATTATCTCTTCTTTGGAACGCATCTTTGAATCCTCCACATAAGGAACTAAGATTGGTCTTTGGAGAAGACCAGGACATCTAGGATTATTCTAGGGAAGTGGAGAGGAGAAACTTGCAGGGGTTGGCCGAGCTTGAGTGCTCAATTTGGTGTGAGGAGGAGGGGGAGGAGGTGCCCTTCTATAAGGGAGGAGAGGGGCACCTTAGGAATATCTCAAAATATTATTTTATATTAAAGTCATAATCGGTTTATAATGGTTCCAAAGGGTCTTATTTCGAAGCTAAAGTGGGGATGGGTCTAAATCCTATCAACCAATAGGATTTAGACAAGTTTAGGGTATTATTTTAACCTTATTAATTAGATTTAACTCTAAGTTAAATAATTTAACTTTTACCATGTCTTTTTGTTTTCATTCACTATATGGTAAATACACTTACTATAACATGCCAAACGAACCCCAAATTGTTTATTATTAATATATATATCCTTATCTAAGTCATTTGGCCGAACCTTAGATTTTTAGGAATAAAATAACAATTAATAATATAATATTTGATTTAAAAACTATTTTGTGTCATTTTTGACACTATTTGATAAATGATTTTTGTGAAAGTCATAAAAGAATTATATGTTCGATAAAAGTTGATTAAATCAACACTAATATATCATAGTAACCTAGAAAATTAGTGGAATTCATAAAAAGTCTTAAATTACATTTATTTTGGTATTTATATTATCAATTATGTCAATATTTCATTAATAAGATAATTACTTCATCATCTTTGTGTCATAAATAAATTAAATTATTTGATGTCTAAAAATTAAAATAAAATATCATCATGTAGGAAATCTTTTTATATTTCTAATGAATATTTACAATCGAATTTATCTTATGTATAACCCCATATTAAAAATGATTTACTTATTAAACTTTGATTTTAACTATTTTAACCCTTCTTTAAATAAATTAATAATAAATGTCCTAATCTAATACAAGTGGACCTAAATGGTCATATTTTATTCATAAGGTTGTTTTTGGTCGAATTACACTTGTCCAATAGAATTAGGACATGTGTTAGGGTAATATTAATATCATATTTACCCTTAGTTACCCTATTTACTATTAACCGCGGTAAAAAAAGTAAAAAGTTACTGTTCACCAAAAAATTATTTTTATCTCATTGAACCACATTTTACTTACTGATATCAACCATGTCTGTCGGATTTTCGAAATTCCATTCACAGAAGCGGTAAAATTAAGTTTTATGAAAAATTCAGTTTTTAACCTACCACTTAGTGGTTTCACTATTCATCAAAAATTGAAAGTTTTCAGAAAAATACCAAAATTTCACCCTAGGCTAATTTCGATATTCTGAGTCCAAAAATGAAGTCCATTTTGAAAAATAAAATCTATAAAATTTCAAAAAGTGGTTATTACTATTCATAACGGCTAGTTTTAATAGCATATTGTTGTTTAGTGAAACTCGGTATTGCGTACGACGCAAGCTATCGAGGAAGGTCGTGATTGCGTGTAAAGCAAGCCAAGCAAGTGTTGTGTAGAAAAAGATTCCTTTGATGATTTATATAACATAAAAGTCTCGGGTGATACATTCTACCCCCCTTAAAAAGAATTTCGCCCTTGAAATTCGTCACTTTGAAACAAACAGATGATGATACTTCTCCCTCATCATATCCTCAAGCTCCCATGTAGCTTCTTCAAGCTGGTGGTTCCTCCATAAAACTTTCACCAATCGAGTGGTCTTGTTTCGTAGGACTTTTTCGCTACGATCCAGAATCTCTATCGGCTGTTCTTCATAAGAAATATCTTTCTCCAGCGGTACAACTTCTGAGCTGAGTACATGTGAAGGATCTGGTATGTACTTTCTCAGGAGAGATACATGGAACACATCGTGAACTTGAGAGAGATTCGGTGGAAGAGCCAATCGGTAAGCTACCTTCCCAACACGATCTAGTATTTCGAAAGGACCGATATATCTAGGGCTCAACTTCCCCTTCTTTCCAAATCTCATAACCCTCTTCCAGGGAGATATTCGTCAAAACACTTTATCACCCACTTCAAACTCTAGGTCTTTTCTTCGGTTGTCGGCATAACTTTTCTATCGACTCTGAGCTGCGCTTATGTGTTGTTGAATAGATCTGACCTTTTCTGCCATTTCATCAACGAGATCAGGTCCTCATAGCTTTCTTTCCCCAACTTCATCCCAGCAAGTTGGAGTCCTGCATTTCTTTCCATAGAGAGCTTCATAAGGAGCCATCTGAATACTGGAGTGAAAGCTATTATTATAAGAAAATTCCACCAAAGGTAGGTGTTGATCCCAACCTCCTTTGAAATCTATAGAGAAAGCTCTCAACATATCTTCTAGGGTTTGAATTGTTCTCTCAGACTGACCGTCTGTCTGGGGATGATAAGCAGTGCTGAAACTCAACTCTGTATCCAGAGTATGCTGAAGACTTCGCCAGAACTTCGAGGTAAATCTCGGATCCCGATCAGATATAATAGAAAGTGGTACTCCATGCAATCTTACCACTTCCTTTACATATATCCTGGCAAGCTGATCTAGAGAGAAATCCTCTCTAATAGGAATGAAGTGTGAAGACTTTGTAAGACGATCAACTATGACCCAGATAGCATTATTGCCTTTGGATGTTTTAGGAAGTCCTGTGACAAAGTCCATAGTGATGTTTTCCCATTTCCATTCGGGTATGGGCAATGGTTGTAACATCCCCTTAGACTTCTGTCTCTCAGCTTTAACTTGTTTACAAACCAAGCATCGAGAGACATATTCAGCAACATCTCTTTTCATGCCATCCCACCAGAAGTACTCTTTCAGGTCCCTATACATCTTCGTGCTTCCAGGATGAATAGAGAATGAAGAACTATGAGCCTCATCCAGCAGCTCCTTCATTAATTCGGGGATGGAAGGAACACAAACCCGATTCCTGAACTTTATTATCCCATCACAATCAAGGTTGAATTCAGGAACATTTCTAACCTTCTTTGGTAACTCGACATATTCTTTCTGTGCCTCTTTAATCATCACATGTATAGATGGTTGAACATTCATTTGAGAATGATAATATTTTTCCCCTTCCATTATAATTCCAAGATCCATCCTTTGTAAATCCATAAATATTGGATCTTTTGTGATCCTCATCATGGATAAACTAGCATGGTCTTGTCGACTTAATGCATCTGCCACATTATTTGCTTTCCCAGGGTGGTAATGGATTGAGCAGTCATAATCCTTAATCAGCTCCAACCATCTTCTTTGATGCATATTCAACTCGTTTTGTGTGAAAATATACCTTAAACTTTTATGATCAGTATAAATATCACACCTTTCACCATAAAGGTAATGCCTCCAAATTTTTAATGCAAAGATTACCGCAGCCAACTCCAAATCATGTGTTGGGTAATTTTGCTCATGGATTTTCAACTGTCGTGAGGCATAAGCTATCACCATATCATTTTGCATAAGAACACACCCCAATCCCTTCTTGGATGCATCACTGTAGATCACAAACCTTTCTCCACTACAAGGCAGTGTGAGCATAGGTGCACTGGATAACCTTCTTTTCAACTCCTTGAAATTCTCTTCACATTCATCTGTCCAGACAAACTTAACTCCTTTCCGAGTAAACATGGTGAGTGGATTAGATAATCGTGAAAAATATTTTACAAAACGTCGAGAATATCCGGCCAAACCAAGAAAACTTCGGATCTCAGTTACTGTTGTTGGTCTCGACCATCTTTCGATAACCTCTGTTTTTGCTGGATCCACAGATATCCCCTCTTTTGAGATTATGTGACCCAAAAATGCAACTTTTTTAAGCCAAAATTCACACTTGGTAAATTTGGCATAAAGCTTCTCCTTTCTCAGGGTCTTCAATATAATTCTCAAGTGATCTTCATGCTCTTCCTTGCTCTTTGAATAGACAAGAATATCGTCTATAAAGACTACCACAAATTGATCAAGATAGTCTCTAAAGACTCTATTCATTAGATCCGTGAAGATAGCAGGGGCATTAGTAAGACCAAATGGCATAACTATAAATTCATAGTGTCCATACCTTGTACGGAAAGCCGCCTTTGGTATGTCCTCCCTTTTGACCCTTAATTGATGATACCCTGAATGAAGATCAATCTTGGAAAAGTATTGAGCTCCGCATAGTTGGTCAAACAAGTCATCAATGCATGGGAGAGGATATTTGTTCTTGATAGTGATCTTGTTAAGTTCTTGATAATCAATGCAGAGTCTCATTGATCCATCTTTCTTCTTAACAAATAGAACAGGTGCTCCCCAAGGTGACGCACTAGGGCCTATGAATCCCTTATCAAGATTATCTTGGAGTTGCTTCTTCAATTCCTGCAACTCAATTGGGGCCATTCTATAAGGTGTCTTTGAAATAGGCAAAGCACCCGGTACGAGTTCTATTGAAAACTCAACTTCACGATTTGGTGGAAGACCTGGTAATTCCTCCGGAAAGACATCATCAAACTCACGTACAATGGGCATATTCTTAATCGTGAGTTTCTCACCAACTATTTGAGATAAATAACCTTCATTTAGTGGAATCAATACCCATAAGATGGAAGAAATTTCCACTGGAAGGTTATGTTCATCCTTGCATTGGTATACGATCGTAGATTGATCTGGAATATGAAATGTGACTTCCCTTCTTTGGAAATTGATATGAGCTCCATGTAGAGAAAGCCAATCCATGCCAAGAATCACATCAAATTCTACTAAAGGAAGGATCACAAGATTTGCAGGAAGCACTTTGGCACAAACTTCGATCGGAGAAGAATTATAAACTTTTGATGTGATTGATGTGCCATTAGGTGTTGTCACAGCTAACTCAACATCTAATTGTTGAGGTAATACGGTGATACCCTTAGAAAAGTCTTCAGAAATAAAAGAGTGGGTGGATCCAGAATCAAATAAAACATTTTCTACTTTAGAGTGGATGGTAAGTGTACCTTTCAACACTTCGTTATCGTACTCCACATCGCTGATAGAAATTGCATGTGACTTTCCTTTGTCTTTAGCCTTAAGAGTTTGTTGACGTCGACCATCATCATCAACCCTTGGATTTGGGCATTGATTGGCATAATGCCCCATCTCCTTGCACTTGAAACATTGAAGTGTAGTAGGTTCATTCTGTGTATCCCTTCCTTTGTTTGCATCATTAGACATCTTCTTCCCATTATCACGGCATTCAACTGCCCGATGACCTTCTTTTCCACATTTAAAACATTTACTTGTCCCTTTAAGACAACTCCCTCCATGTTTCTTTCAACACTTTCAGCATAAGGGAAAGTTCATCTTCTTTTCAGTGTGCTCTTTAGTGTTTCCTTTGAATTCCATCTTCCTCTTCTTATCAAACCCATGTGACTGATGGGTTACTCCAATCTCCATCTCGACATTGAGAGCACATCGAACGATTTCCTCGTAGCTATTGAAGTCTCTTATGGCTAACGCCCTTCGAAGACTTGGTTTTAAGCCACTAAAGAATCGATCGATCTTACTCTCAGGTTGGATAATAATACCAGAAGAGTACCTTGCAAGTCTTGTAAAATTTTCATCATAGGTACCAATAGATTCATCATCCCTTTGCTTCAGTTCAAGAAACTCTTTCTCCATCTTTGTTCGGAGAATACGAGGGATGTACTTATTGAAAAATAAGTTCTTGAACTCATCCCATTCCATAGACTCAATTTCATCCCTTTGCCTCTTATTCTTAACAATATTCCACCATTGATCAACATCTCCTTCCAAACGATACACTGCTAGGATGACTTTATCATGTTCAGAACATTGAAGAACTGAAAATGTTTTTTCAGTAGTACTAATCCATTGTCCAGCAACTAATGGATCAGTAGACCCGCTGAAAGAAGGTGGACGCTGCCTCATGAAGGATTCAACAGAATGTTACCCCCTCCTTTGCTCGTTTGGAAATCCTGCATGATTCATAGCTTGAGAAAGTTGTGTGAGCATGGCTACAAGGTTTTGCATTCCAGCTCCCATATCATTTGGTTGCTCAGGGGGAAAATCATTGCATTGCCCATCACATTCCTCTTTAACACGGTTCCTTCGAGTTCCAGCCATTGACTAAAACCAAGAAGAATAGTGTGAGCAACACTAATTATAATAGGAAAACCACATAATTCAATAATAAAATTTTCATGCTTAAGGTCTTATCCTAGGTTATTCAATGACATTTCTAAAACACTAAGATTGTGTTCTATGCTTAGACTTATCCTTAGGGTTCTTACTAAGGCTTTCACATCCTAGTTTCCAAAGGTTGACTATAACCTCCCTCTGATACCAACTATAACGACCCATACTTTACATACATTGTTAATACTTCAAAATTGAAGCACACTTATTACAACATATGACAAAACCACAAAGGACCGTATAGGTATAGTGTCTTTAGAAACTGGGAAACATAAACAACTGGTTCATAAATCTTCTACAGTGTATCCCATTTATTTCATCATATCTAGGGTCCCTTTTAGCATATTCTACTTAATATCCAACTTCCTGACCTGGGGAAAAGAAAACAAAAAAGGGTGAGCTCAAATGCTCAGCAAGGCAAATAAAGGAAATAAAAATCATATCATATATTTTTGAAAATCAAAACCTGCAAAAGAGATCATAATATCTTAACATGGAATAAATCATAGAAGTGAAAATGAGATCCCCATAATCATAACATAAAACTTGAAACTTTGTGGCATGCACACATAATCATGGAAAATCATTTCTTGTTAGTCATGACTCATTGCCAAGACTATCTTAGTGGAAAAAGGCCCTTTCTGAACCGAGTAACCCTCGTTTCAGTCCTGTTTCACTGAACTGGTATAACCTACCGTTCCCGCCCTGTCTATCTCATGAGATATAAAATCTTTACCCAATGCATTGGAGGGAGATATAGGTCCCACCCATCTTATAATGAATCCTTTCTTATGTGTGCCACATAATCATAAAACATACATCATCGCATAACACATGTAACAAAAATGGGATTTTTGAAACATCATGACATCATAAATCAATTCATATAAGATAAAGGAATTAATAAAAATAATTCCATCACAACATGATAAAATCAATGTAATAATAGGGATAAAAACAGAACCCTTTATTATCTTAGATGGAAAATAATTTTGATAAAACACTTGAACTCCATTCTTGAGGAAAATATCCTTTCTTCTTCAAAAACACTTTTCTTTTCTTAATATGTCATACAATTATAAACTAAAAGAAGTTGATTAAAAATAAACTTGAAAACTTGTAAAGGAAGCTTCTTGGAAATAATGTTTTAAAAATCCATTCATGCCGTATAAGTTAAAAAAACATTCTTCGTACTTTTGTCGAAAAAGTCAAAAAGTACCTCGTACGGAGAAACGACAAAAGATTCCTTTCTTATTCTTTACTAAAAACTAACCTAAGGGTAAAATTGGATTTAAACAATTGCAAGTGGATGGAAACAATAATACATATTGAGGGAACATGGATGTGGATGATAAAATACACCCCAATAAATACTTACGAATAAACAATCTCGGATAAAATGAGATTGTGATATTTCCCTTACCTTAGGTCCAATTTGCTTTGTTCGTGTCCGAAGCTCCTGTATAATGGTTTAAATAATGTTATTGACATATTCCAGAATAATACATATTGATATGATATCATATATGGTCATATTATTAGCTTCTTGTTAGTAATATTTCATTGTTACTTGTTACTCGGGTCTTTATAACTTTTTGTTCTTATGCGAGTTTTGTCGAATAAATTATTATTCTTATCTTTAGGTTATAGATAATTAATTTCCAGAATGGTATTAATGTAGTATATACCATATTCATTCATTCAATTCATTTATATAATCATTATGAAATGAAGATCATGTAGAACGAGTCGCATCACATCGTGGAGACGGTATTCCGTACGTACGCACGAGTGATGATATCGTTCCTATGATCGTGGAATTGTATTGGAGTATATATATATTATTTCAGTATCAATAATACTTCATAATAATCATATATAGTTACTCATTACACCATTATACCCATCCTTGTAAGGTGATGGTGGAAAATAGATTACACCACGGCGTGGAGACGGTATTCCGTACGTACGCACGCGCGGTGATTTCATTTTTCCGTAGGATTGATAGAAGGTGAATTAGGGTTGTTTCATATTTATAATAACATATCAGTATGTAAGTAATACTGATGTTATTACTTTATCATGAAACAACTAAAAAAGAAGAAGTTGAAGAAGAAAGAAATTGAAAAGATCGGTAATGGATATTACCTCTTCTTTGGAACGTCTCTTTGAATCCTCCACTTAAGGAACTAAGATTGGTCTTTGGAGAAGACCAGGACCTCTAGGATTATTCTAGGGAAGTGGAGAGGAGAAAATGGTAGGGTTTGGCCGAGCTTGAGTGCTCAATTTGGTGTGAGGAGGAGGGGGAGGAGGTGCCCTTTTATAAGGGAGGAGAGGGGCACCTTAGGAATATCTCAAAATATTATTTTATATTAAAGTCAAAATCGGTTTAGAATGGTTCAAAAGGGTATTATTTCGAAGCTAAAGTGGGGATGGGTCGAAATCCTATCAGCCAATAGGATTTAGACAAGTTTAGGGTATTATTTTAACCCTATCAATTAGATTTAACTCTAAGTTAAATAATTTAACTTTTACCATGACTTTTTGTTTTCTTTCACTATATGGTTAATACACTTTCTATAACTTGCCAAACGAACCCCAAATTGTTTATTATTAATATATATATCATTATCTAAATAATTTGGCCGAACCTTAGATTTTTAGGAATAAAATAACAATTAATAATATAATATTTGATTTAAAACTATTTTTTGTCAATTTTTACACTATTTGATATATGATTTTTGTGAAAGTCATAACAGAATTATATGTTCGATCAAAGTTGATTAAATCAACACTAATATATCATAGTAACCTAGAAAATTAGTTTAATTCATAAAAAGTCTTAAATTACATTTATTTTGGTATTTATATTATCAATTATGTCAATATTTCATTAATAAGATAATTACTGCATCATCTTTGTGTCATAAATAAATTAATTTATCTGATGTCTAAAAATTACAAATAAATTATCATCATGTAGGAAATATTTTTATCTTTCTAATGAAAATTTACAATCGAATTTATCTTATGTATAACCCCATATTAAAAATGATTTACTTATTAAACTTTGATTTTTACTATTTTAACCCTTCTTTAAATAAATTAATAATAAATGTCCTAATCTAATCCAAGTGGGCCTAAATGGTCATATTTTATTCATAAGGTTGTTTTTGGTCGAATTACACTTGTCCAATAAAATTAGGACATGTGTTAGGGTAATATTAATATCATATTTACCTTTAGTTACCCAATTTACTATTAACCGCGGTAAAAAAAGTAAAAAGTTACTATTTACCAAAAAATTATTTTTATCTCATTGAACCACATTTTACTTACTGATATCAACCGTGTCTGTTGTATTTTCGAAATTCCATTCACAGAAGCGGTAAAATTATGTTTTATGAAAAATTCAGTTTTTAACCTACCACTTAGTGGTTTCAATATTAATCAAAAATTGAATGTTTTCAGAAAAATACCAAAATATCACCCAAGGCTTATTTCGATATTCTGAGTCCAAAAATGAAGTCCATTTTGAAAAATAAAATTTATAAAATTTCAAAAAGTGGTTATTACTTTTCATAACGGCTAGTTTTAATAGCATATTGTTGTTTAGTGAAACTCGGTATTGCGTACGACGCAAGCTATCGAGGAAGGTCGCGATTGAGTGTAAAGCAAGCCAAGAAAGTGTTGTGTAGAAAAAGATTCCTTTGATGATTTATATAACATAAAAGTCTTGGGTGTTACAATTTCAATGAAATATTATAATTTTTTTATGAATTTGATGGAAAAATCTCACTATTGGAAATCATAAAATGCGGGGAAACCACTCTTCAAAAGTTCACAATGTGTGGTGACACCCATAGATGTTCTAATAAAAGAATTAAAAATAGAAATGGTGAACCCAATGAGAATGAATTCACCTCAACATATAGGACAATATAATAGTGGAAAGTGTATACTAGCATGTCACTTGATTTAATCATATGTCTCTCAATCCCACTAAAAAAATTTAGGAATAACATGGAACACTCCAATGAATTTGGGATGTTAAAAATTGGGCAACCTCGGGCAGTGAAATCAGCAACATGAATCCCACTATATAATTAGAAGATTGGATGACTATGTGGACTTGTACATTTCAATCATTATAACTAGAAAAATAGTTGAATCCACATATAGTAAGTAGCCACGTATATATGAAATTAGCCACACAACGCTCATACGATTCGAGGAAGGAGAAAAAATGGTGGGTATATCTGATAAAACTATACATTTATCAAGAATGATTCCATTAAATCATCTATTTGTAATCCATTCCACTGTATACACTCTACAATCATCCATATGACAGATATTGATTCCATCATGCACATGTATGACCATGGGGGGTTATTCTCACAAGGTACATAGACCATTATAAACTATAGGTATCATCTCATCACATATATTGCCTCCATCGTGCGCCACACAAGGGACAAACACCCCAAAATACAATAGAAAATTGCATCAACATTATCTCCCTGGAGTGATCCTATAACTCCCTCTCCAAAACTGAGTAGGTGGAGGATTCCTATGTGATCTAGGCCATGACTGCTGTCCAGAAGCCACCAAGGTGGTCTCCCAAAACACTTCATTAATGCCATCAATGTCTAGTCCATCAGGACGATGAACATGAGGAATTTACCTCTTCTATTAAAACCCAACACTGAGCCACCAAATTTCAACTTCAGGGTATGGATTAGTTGAATGTAAGAAAAGTGGAATTGTCATTCAAAACATCAGTGGCCCATTTCTCTTCTGATACCTTCACCATGGTCCCTATAATAAGATTATTTGGATCCAACTTTTCCTGATTGGGATCCAGACCTCGACCACCTCATTGGAATTCTTGGTTTACACTTTCAGTGTTATGCACCACCAACATTTGTTATATTCCAACACATAATAATGATCCTTACAATGGGGTTCCTCCCTACACCATCATCGATTCAATAGCAGTCCATCCTCAATATTTTAACAAAATTTACGGAGGCCCTACCCATACTCCTACTTCTGAACATGGAGGTCCTACCAATTTCTCTACCACCATCCTCGAGGCCTTCCCCATGTTTATACTAACCAAAGATGAAGTCCTACCCAAATTAACACCCACAAGCATGGAGATCCTCCCTATACCAAAGAAGTTACCTACCTAGATGAAACATCAAGGATAGATGGGACAATTATTTCCAGTAAAGGTTAAATAAATGAAAATTTCATGCCTTCATCAACCTTGTATACCTATCTGATTCTAAGGACATATTAAAATTTGTACAGGAGATTCCACATTATATTCTAGATAATTGGGAAGGGTAAAAAAACTGATGTTCCCTATTCTAGATTATGGGATATATAGGATCCCAAAATTCTTCTGCAGGTACGTGTTTGGGAAAAATATTCTAACCCCCTTCTAAGGTATCACAAATAAACAATCCCTATCACCACTATTTTCTATCCTTCATACTTCAACAGTGTATATAGGTGAGTTGATATGTTATGGAATGAATCATTCGGATAGATATGACCCTATTGACTAATTTATGAGTTCTACCTTCCGTTCACATAAATAAATAGTGAATAATTCATCCATCATAGTTGTGAATTTATGATTGGTACCACCTTCTGATAGATTCTCGAGAGAGAAATGCACAAATGACTCATATAATATATCCCCATCCATTCAACAAGACTCTAAAATCTTCCGTATTAGTTCCACCACCCTTATATGAGACAAAGACAATTTCTCTCTTGGATGACATAAAATAGCATTGTCATAAAATGAATATTGATTGTGGGAGTTTCTACACACTTCTATGTTGTTAGTGGTATTCCACCCACTAACTACCCCGAAATTAAACTTCCAAGAATACCTTATTGAGGTCCAGGACATGTGTATACACTTGATCATCATGGAGATGCTGCAACACCATTACAATCATCATATTTCCAACCTAAGATCCCTTAGACAACATGCGAACAACTATTTGCAGTTACAAAAGGTACAGTTCATAGTAGCCCCAGTAGTTTTGTGTAAAACTTTTTTTGTTTTCGTTATACCCACCCAAATAGATATATCGCCAGACTATTAGTTCTCAGGTAGATTAGGGATGATGTGTACGTTCGTATTTATATAAAGTTCTCAAGACATTATGTTTCATTCCACATCAACCATATATTGTGATATTAGGACATACCCATTGACGATGAGGATTCCCCTTTAGGTACTTTTATTGAATCCATTTTCATCCCCAAACAACTACTTTAATAAAGAAAATAGGTGGGAAACCCAATGTTTTATTAATTTTTTCCCAAATAAATTGAATTTATTTTACATCTTGTGTTATAATCTACATGATGATATGCTTGCACTACATGTAACACGAGTTTAGTTTGAGTTACAAACAATAATGAGTTTCTATGAAATGTAATTTTATTATTGAAATTATTTGAATAATAAAATCATAACCTAGACATTGGAATGAAATGTTTTTAAAAGATTAACTAAATTATGAAAATTTGATTTACACCAAAATATAATTAATTATTTTGGGACTAATTAATTAGAAATGAAAAAAATTCCTCTTGAATACTACAAAAAAAAATTCTTAGGAAAATTTATTTAATTCTACACATGTTTTCTAATAAATAAACTAATCATAGGTATCTTCCATTGCCATGTGTCCAACTCTTGTGGTAGTTAAAGAAACAGATTTTTTGTTTAAATGAAACATTTCCATCTCTGTGTTTTCAATTTCAAAAATTCGACATACATGGTTGTCATTAGGAAGTAAAATGTGGTTCAATGGGATTAAAATAATTTTATGGTGAATAGTAACTTTTATGTTCTTAATCGCGATTAGAGGTAATTAGTGTAATTTAAGGTAAAAATAATGTTTTAATAATGTCAAATAACCTAGAAACATGTCCTACCCTAATTGGATGTGTCATGGCCGACCAAGACAATCCATGGGTCAACTTGGGGACCCCATGGAGCCACTTCGGTTGGAAAATGACATAAATAACTTTTTCTTTAACGATAAAATAAAAATGTCACAAGAATGAGATGTTTCACAAAAACAAGTTTTAATTGGGGTTATACAAGTCATATTTTTGACTATAAATATTAGTTGGAAAGCTAAAAGGCTTTCCTACATCAAGATATGTTTTTTATAATTTTTAGACATTAACTAAATAAAATAATTTATGACATCATAATGATGTAGCGATTACCTCATTAATAAAGGATTTAAATAAAATGAAAAGATAATGTAAAATCTATGACCTACACATGTCCAAAACCTATTGGATCTGTGTATTTAGAAACCTTATCACCTTATCCTAAAATTATATCAATGTGGGACCTTTTAAATCTGATACTCATTTTCAAATAAAGAAACATTTGTTTACTTTCCATGAGTTCCACTCCTCTCCTCTTATAAAAGGCCCCCAACCCTACCTCCTTACCCACACCTCTCAAGACTTTGGCTCGGCCAACCCCTGCTCATGTTTCCTATCCACATCCCTATTTTACTCCTAGAAGCCTCACATTGGCCAGAATTCGTCCAAAGGAAGCCTTTGAGCTCAAATCAAAAAGAGTTACCTGATTTTAAGGTAATGTCTTCACTTGTGTTTTTTTGTATTATTTTGCTTATCCAACCTCCTAAACCCTTTTTATTCATTTATTTTCAAACAAATCCAGTATCTTCAATATACAATGAAGTTTTTATAATAACCATTCGAGCTACACTTACACACACCTACATCAAATGGTTAATGAAGATACTGTTCCTGTGGATGGTGAGTTTCTGCCTCATGAAACGATGATTGTTCAACACTCATATAACACATTAAAAGGTGGCCATTAAGATGTCACTATACTTATATATGATATACAATATGTTTATGTTTTACTTATGCTTCTGTATTATTCTTTTGTGGCATACCTTTATGGTTTCTATTGTGGGTAAACAAGATAATTTCATTTTAGGAAGTGCAGACTACCGGCCCCTGAAAGTGATTTGATTCGTTAATTCCATATGTGGGATGTATAAAGGATGGATATAAAGTTATTATATATAATTTATGTTACATACAAATGACAAATATAATTCTGGAATTAAAATATACATACCTCTCATTTAGTTTTACTTCCATTAATATGGCATAGAAATGAAAGTAGCGTTCATGCGTACGTACGGCTTACCGTCTCCATGAACGGTGCATTTCATTTATTACCTCTAAATCATTATGTAATATTATAAATACATGTATATTATGGATATATATGATATATATGATATCCATATCATGAATATCATTCTGGATATAATGATCCTTTGACCACACGAACAACATGTAATTGTAAGAAGTGCACTTTCGACTTAAGAACTAAATATCGAAAAAATAAACATTATTAACTTAAATGATTGAATAATGTTTATAACATGTCAATAAGTGATATAAAAGGAATAATGAACTTGAAAAATGACCTTAATGAAGTATAAATTAACTCTAGTTTATTATTCAGGATGTTAAAGAACGATCGAGTCATGTCGGACCCGAGGTAAGGGATCCTACTCCTCTTTTTCTTTTTAAGTACACTATTTTATATCATTCTTTTAAGCTCATCTTTCTTATAATTGGGATGTTCTTTTATATTACTCCTACTATACTTTTTATGTTCATATGATGAGATACCCTATTCTCTCTCATCAATCCATTTTGGAAGTTTTGAGTGGCGCTGTTAGGCTGCCGAATTTTCGTAAGAGATCTAACCTCTCTCTTTGTTTTTAAGTATTATAATTTATGACACTTCTTTTAAGCTCATATTTGTTATGACGGGGGATGTTCTTTTATATTACTCTTGCTGTACATTTTATTGTAATATTATGAGAGACCCTATTTGATCTCATCAACCCATTTTTGGAAGTTTTAAGTGGCGTCGTTAGGCTGTCGAGTTTTCATAAGGGATTTTTCATCTCACATTTATTCCCGTGAGATTTATGCTACATTTTCCACAATTTCCGTTGAGTGGTGTATGTACTGCCCATTATTTTACTTATTGTGTAATATAATTTCATTTATGAGTATTTACATCAATTTTTTATTGTCCTTCTTTCACGGGGTGTATATTATGAAAGATACCCATGTCAGTAAGGGAACCCTTCACCCTCCCCTTTTTAAAAGACTTCTTTTATTATGTCTTTAAATTAAAATAACATTATGCTAGGATATATTATTCTATATCCTTTGTGATTTAAATTTTATATCCATTTGATGAGATACCCCTTTAATCTCTCATAAACTCATTTTCTGAATTTTGTAGTGATGCCGTTAGGCTGTCCAATTTTTGCAAGGGAACTTCTTAACCCATTTTTGATTCTTTGGGATAAGCTTGTACTCGTTGAATATGTCGTTCTATGAATATGTGTGAATAACCTCTGATTGTTTTACACATAATATCCACTTATATTTGGTGTATTAGTTTGTCACACATAATTATGTAATTGATTTATCCTTAATCCAAGGATATCATCTTTGTATGGGACTTCATCTCAATCTCTTTTCATTGAGGCATTTTTTGTTTTATACACAACCTTATTTTAAACAGTGTATAAGCCCCTTTGACTTTTACGTTTATCCAAAAATAATATTTTTTATACAAATCATTTTACTAAATGACAAAAGGGAATGTTTTTTTCGTACGTATGTGGCGACAACGACTTCTCCGCCACCGTGACCATTATTTGAGTTTCAGCTTCCTCTACAAGCCATGACTATTTTTTAAAGAAAAATAAATTCCATGTTTTACTTTTCATTTATTTTGGTATTGAAAATGGTTTTCATAATTTTTTTATATCAATGTGTTGTATTGATATCTTGTGATTGAAAAGTGGAAATGTTATGTGTCCTTTATGCATGTTTTATGTGATTCGATTATGTTTTGGTTCTTGGGTATTATTATGAAGACGGGAGGTTCCGTGATAAACTAAGGACGGGTGAGCCCGATATAGCTCTCCAATGCATTGGTTAATGCGATGGGGTTAAACGTTAAGGTTTCTCCGAAGAGATTTAGGGAATATACTGTGATGGGTATTCCAAATGTAACCAAGAGGGTTACTCCCTACGTAAGAATGTTATGAATGCCTCAAGTTACCTTTATGTCTTATGATTTCCAGGATTTGTTCATGATTTTATGAGGTATGTTAAAGTGCTTATGTTTTATGGGTAAAGTATGATTTCATTCTTATGTATACATGTACTCATGTTTCCTTTCCATATTTTTATATCCCTTACTGATCTTTTTATGCTCATCCCAAATTTTTGAAATGTTTTTCACAGGTCAAGGGAAGGGTACATGATATGATGATAGTGTCAAGGAAGTGTCTAGAAAAAATCCATGTTTTATTTTAAATATGTTTCAGTTGATGGGAAAAATGAATACTATCTTTTAAGTAACCACTTTGTTTAAAGGTGGAATGTAATGAATGTTTTATGATCTAATTCTCTAAAACTCTAAACCAGAAAAGATCCTCAATGTGTAATCTTGTAATAAGTCAAGATTAAGTAAGGTTTAAGGTTGGGGACTTATAATAATCCTACATCATGTGGTATTCTTGTCGAACTTTAAAAATTACATGTGTGACATCATCCCTCAAAGGTACGCACATCCCAGATCTAATTCAGGTTGCATTTTGATCAGTCGGTAAACCATCCATGGGAAACCACAACCATCCAAGAGACACACTGCCCTTATCATCCACCACAATGTGATTTGATCCAACAATAAACAATCCAGGTGAGACATCATACCTCTTAGTGACAGACCTCCTTTATCCACATATAGTGGTGTTTTAATCAATCCATTTCTCCCCCAAAGACATTAATGTTTTCCCCTGATCCATCACAATAGATGTTCAAATCCAACTCCAACTGACATTGAAACATGGTCCTAACCCAGAAAAATACCTAAATTAATAAATTGGATTCTAGAGGTAATACCCCTTGGATGAATTACAACATTTTCATAGTTACCAACTGATCATGATGTTATGGGGTTCAATTCCTATGATAGCTCACTTGGGCTTCCCTATGACTATGACTATTTGTAGGTTACCAATGATCCCAAAATCAATACATTACATTATATACCTTTTGTGAATACACTAATGAGAAAATGATGATTCCTATGAAAATACAAGTACTATAATTATCCATAATCCAACAACTGATGGAACATGGAGTGAATTCTATGAACATGACATAACTCTATAAGAGAGAATTTGATTAGAAACGAGATCCAAGGGGGAATATATGAAAGGAGGAAATGAATCCTGATCATCGCATTTCAATGAAATTTTCTAATTTTTTTATGAATTTGATGAAAAAATCTCACTAATGGAATTCATAAAATGCGGGGAAACCACTCTTCAAAAGTTCACAATGTGTGGTGACACCCTTGGATGTTCTAATAAAATAATTAAAAATAGAAATGGTGAACCTGATGAGAATGAATTCACCTCAACATATAGGACAATATAATTGTGGAAAACGTATACTAGCATGTCACTTGATTTAATCATATGTCTCTCAATCCCACTAAAAAATTGTAGGAATAACATGGAACACTCCAATGAATTTGGGATGTTAAAAATTGGGCAACCTCGGGAAGTGAAATCATCAACATGAATCCCACTATATAATCAGAAGATTGGATGACTATGTGGACTTGTACATTTCAATCATTATAACTAGACAAATAGTTGAATCCACATATAGTAAGTGGCCACGTATATATGAAATTAGCCACACAATGCTCATACGATTCAAGGAAGGAGAAAAAATGGTGGGTATATCTGATAAAACTATACATTTATCAAGAATGATTCCATTAAATCATCTATTTGTAATCCATTCCACTGTATACACTCTATAATCATCCATATGACAGATATTGATTCCATCATGCACATGTATGACCATGGGGGGTTATTCCCACAAGGTACATAGACCATTAGAAACTATAGGTATCATCTCATCACATATATTGCCTCCATCGTGCGCCACACAAGGGACAAACATCCCAAAATAAAATAGAAAATTGCATCAACATTATCTCCCTGGAGTGATCCTATAAATCCCTCTCCAAAACTGACTAGGTGGAGGATTCCTATGTGATCTAGGCCATGACTGCTGTCCAGAAGCCACCAAGTTGGTCTCCCAAAACACTTCATTAATGCCATCAATGTCTAGTCCATCAGGATGATGAACATGAGAAATTTACCTCTTCTATAAAAACCCAACACTGAGCCACCAAATTTCAACTTCAGGGTATGGATTAGTTGAATGTAAGAAAAGTGGAATTGTCATTCAAAACATCAGTGGCCCATTTCTCTTCTGATACCTTCACCATGGTCCCTATAATAAGATTATTTGGATCCAACTATTCCTGATTGGGATCCAGACCTCGACCACCTCATTGGAATTCTTGGTTTGCCCTTTCAGTGTTATGCACCACCAACATTTGTTATATTCCAACACATAATAACGATCCTTACAATGGGGTTCCACCCTACACCATCATCGATTCAATAGCAGTCCATCCTCAATAGTTTAACAAAATTTACAGAGGCCCTACCCATACTCCTACTTCTGAACATGGAGGTCCCACCAATTTCTCTACCACCATCCTCGAGGCCTTCCCCATGTTTATACTAACCAAAGATGAAGTCCTACCAAAATTAACAACCACAAGCATGGAGATCCTCCCTATACAAAAGAAGTTACCTACCTAGATGAAACATCATAGGATAGATGGGACAATTATTACCAGTAAAGGTTAAATAAATGAAAATTTCATGTCTTCATCAACCTTGTATACCTATCTGATTATAAGGACATATTGATATTTGTACAGGAGATTCCACATAATATTCTAGATAATTGGGAAGGGTAAAAAAACTGATGTTCCCTATTCTAGATTATGGGATATATAGGATCCCAAAATTCTTCTGCAGGTATGTGTTTGGGAAAAATATTCTAACCCCCTTCTAAGGTATCACAAATAAACAATCCCTATCACCACTATTTTCTATCCTTCATACTTCAACAGTGTATATAGGTGAGTTGATATGTTATGGAATGAATCATTCAGATAGATATGACCCTATTGACTAATTTATGAGTTCTACCTCCCTTTCACATAAGGAAATAGTGAATAATTCATCCATCATAGTTGTGAATTTATGATTGGTACCACCTTCTGATAGATTCTCGAGAGAGAAATGGACAAATGACTCATATAATATATCCCCATCCATTCAACAAGACTCTAAAATCTTCTGTATTAGTACCACCACCCTTATATGAGACAGAGACAATTACTCTCTTGGATGACATAAAATAGCATTGTCATAAAATTAATATTGAATGTGTTATTTTCTACCCACTTCTATGTTGTTAGTGGTATTCCACCCACTAACTACCCTGAAATTAAACTTCCCAGAATACCTTATTGAGGTCCAGGACATGTGTATACACCTGATCATCAGGGAGATGCTGCAACACCATTACAATCATCATATTTCCAACATAAGATCCCTTAGACAACATGCAGACAACTATTTGAAGTTACAAAAGGTATAGTTCATAGTAGCCCCAGTGGTTTTGTGTAAAACTTTTTTTGATTTCGTTATACCCTCCCAAATAGATATATTGCCAGACTATTAGTTCTCAGGTAGATTAGGGAGGATGTGTACGTTCATATTTATATAAAGGTCTCAAGACATTATGTTTTATTCCACATCAACCATATATTGTGATATTAGGACATACCCATTGACGATGAGGATTCCCCTTTAGGTACTTTTATTGTATCCATGGTCATCCCCAAACAACTACTTTAATAAAGAAAATAGGTGGAAAACCCAATGTTTTATTAATTTTTTTCCAAATAAATTGAATTTATTTTATATCTTGTGTTATAATCTACATGATGATATGCTTGCACTACATGTAACATGAGTTTAGTTTGAGTTACAAACAATAATGAGTTTCTATGAAATGTAATTTTATTATTGAAATTATTTGAATAATAAAATCATAACCTAGACATTGGAATGAAATGTTTTTAAAAGATTAACTAAATTATGAAAATTTGATTTACACCAAAATATAATTAATTATTTTGGGACTAATTAATTAGAAATGAAAAAAAATCCTCTTGAATACTACAAAAAAAAATTCGTAGGAAAATTTATTTAATTCTACACATGTTTTCTAATAAATAAACTAATCTTAGGTATTTTCCATTGCCACGTGTCCAACTCTTGTGGTAGTTAAAGAAACTGATTTTTTGTTTAAATGAAACATTGCCATCTCTATGATTTGAATTTCAATAATTCGACATACATGGTTGTCATTAGGAAGTAAAATGTGGTTCAACGGGATTAAAATAATTTTATGGGGAATAGTAACTTTTATGTTCTTAATCACGATTAGAGGTAATTAGTGTAATTTAAGGTAAAAATAATGTTTTAATAATGTCAAATAACCTAGAAACATGTCCTACCCTAATTGGATGTGTCATGGCCGACCAAGACAATCCATGGGTCAACTTTGGGACCCCATGGAGCCACTTCGGTTGGCAAATGACATAAATAACTTTTTATTTAAAGATAAAATTAAAATGTCACAAGAATGAGATGTTTCACAAAAACAATTTTTAATTGGGGTTATACAAGTCATATTTTTGACTATAAATATTCATTGGAAAGATAAAAGGCTTTCCTACCTCAAGATAGTTTTTTTATAATTTTTAGACATTAACTAAATAAAATAATTTATGACATCATAATGATGTAGCGATTACCTCATTAATAAAGGATTTAAATAAAATGAAAAGATAATGTAAAATCTATGACCTACACATGTCCAAAACCTATTGGATCTGTGTATTTAGAAACCTTATCACCTTATCCTCAAAGTATATCAATGTGGGACTTTTTAAATCTAATACTCATTTTCAAATAATGTAACATTTGTTTACTTTCTATGAGTTCCACTCCTCTCCTCTTATAAAAGGCCCCCAACCCTAACTCCTTACCCAAACCTCTCAAGCCTTTGGCTCAGCCAAAACCTGCTCATGTTTCCTCTCCACTTCCCTATTTTACTCCTAGAAGCCTCACATTGGCCATAATTCTTCCCAAGGAAGCCTTTGAGCTCAAATCAAAAAGAGTTACCCAATTTTAAGGTAATGTCTTCACTTGTGTTTATTTGTATTATTTTGCTTATCCAACCCCCTAAACCCTTTTTATTCATTTATTTTGAAACAAATCCAGTATCTTCAACACACAATGAAGTTGTTATAAGAACCATTCTAGTTACACTTACACACACCTACATCAATTGGTTAATGAAGATATTGTTCCTGTGGATGGTGAGTTTCTGCCTCACGAAATGATGATTGTTCAGCACTCATATAACACATTAAAAGGTGGCCATTAAGATGTCACTATACTTATATATGATATAAAATATGTTTATGTTTTACTTATGTTTCTGTATTTTTCTTTTGTGGCATACCTTTATGGTTTCTATTGTGGGTAAACACGATAATTTCATTTTAGGAAGTGCGGACTACCGCCCCCTGAAAGTGATTTGATTCGCTAATGCCATATGTGGAATGTATAAAGGATGGATTTAAAGTTATTATATATGATTTATGTTACATATAAATGACAAATATAAATCTGGAATTAAAATATACATACCTCTCATTTAGTTTTAATTCCATTAATATGGCATAGAAATGAAAGTAGCGTTCATGCGTACGTACGGCTTACCGTCTCCATGAACGGTGCATTTCATTTATTACCTCTAAATCATTATGTAATATTATAAATACATGTATATTATGGATATATATGATATATATGATATCCATATCATGAATATCATTCTGGATATAATGATCCTTTGACCACACGAACAACATGTAATTGTAAGAAGTGCACTTTCGACTTAAGAACTAAATATCGACAAAACAATCATTATTAACTTAAATGATTACATAATGTTTATAACATGGCAATAAGTTATATAAAATGAATAATGAACTTGAAAAAGGACCTTAATCAAGTAGAAATTAACTCAAGTTTATTATTCAGGACGTTAAAGAACGATCGAGTCATGTCAGACCCGAGGTAAGGGATCCTACTCCTCTCTTTCTTTTTATGTACACTCTTTTATGTCATTCCTTTTAAGCTCATATTTCTTATAATTGGGATGTTCTTTTATATTACTCCTAGTATACTTTTTATGTTCATATGATGAGAGACCCTATTCTCTCTCATCAATCCATTTTGGAAGTTTTGAGTGGCGCTGTTAGGCTGCCGAATTTTCGTAAGAGATCTAACCTCTCTCTTTCTTTTTAAGTACTATACTTTATGGCACTTATTTTAAGCTCCTCTTTGTTATGACGGGGGATGTTCTTTTATATTCCTCTTTCTGTACATTTTATTGTAATTTTATGAGAGACCCTATTTGATCTCATCAACCCATTTTTGGAAGTTTTAAGTGGCGTCGTTAGGCTGTCGAGTTTTCATAAGGGATTTTTCATCTCACTTTTATTCCCGTGAGATTTATGATACATTTTCCACAGTTTCCTTTGAGTGGTGTATGTAATTCCCATTATTTTACTTATTGTGTAATATAATTTCATTTATGAGTATTTACATCAATTTTTTATTGTCCTTCTTTCACGGGGTGTATATTATGAAAGATACCCATGTCAGTAAGGGAACCCTTCACCCTCCCCTTTTTAAAAGACTTCTTTTGTTATGTCTTTAAATTAAAATAACATTATGCTAGTATATGTTATTCTATATCCTTAGTGATTTAAATTTTATATCCATGTGATGAGATACCCCTTTAATCTCTCATCAACTCCTTTTCTGAATTTTGTAGTGATTTCGTTAGGCTGTCAAATTTTTGCAAGGGAACTTCTTAACCCAATTTTGATTCTTTGGGATAAGCTTGTACTTCTTGAATATGTCGTTCTATGAATATGTTTGAATAACCTATGACTGTTTTACACATAATATCCACTTATATTTGGTGTATTATTTTGTCACACATAATTATGTAATTGATTTATCCTTAATCCAAGGATATCATCTTTGTATGGGACTTCATCTCAATCTCTTTTCATTGAGGCATATTTTGTTTTATACACAACCTTTTTTTATACGCTGTACAAGCCCCTTTGACTTTTACATTTATCCAAAAATAATATTTTTTATACAAATCATTTTACTAAACGAAAAAAGGGAATGTTTTTTTCGTACGTATGTGGCGACAACGACTTCTCCGCCGCCATGACCATTATTTGAGTTTCGGCTTCCTCTACAAGCCATGCCTATTTTTTAAAGAAAAATAAATTCCATGTTTTACTTTTCATTTATTTTGGTATTGAAAATGGTTTTCATAATTTTTTTATATCAATGTTTTGTATTGATATCTTGTGATTGAAAAGTGGAAATGTTATGTTTCCTTTATGCATGTTTTATGTGATTCGATTATGTTTTGGTTCTTGGGTATTATTATGAAGACGGGTGGTTCCGTGATAAACTAAGGATGGGTGAGCTCGATATAGCTCTCCAATGCATTGGTTAATGCGATGGTTTTAAACGTTAAGGTGTCTCCGAAGAGATTTAGGGAATATACTCTGATCGGTATTCCAAATATAACCAAGAGGGTTACTCCCTACGTAAGAATGTTATGAATGCCTCAACTTACCTTTATGTCTTATGATTTCTAGGATTTGTTCATGATTTTATGAGGTATGTTAAAGTGATTATGTTTTATGGGTAAAGTATGATTTCATTCTTATATATACATGTACTCATGTTTCCTTTCCATATTTTTATATCCCTTACTGAGATTTTTATGCTCATCCCAAATTTTTGAAATGTTTTTCACAGGTCAAGGGAAGGGTACATGATATGATGATAGTGTCAAGGATGTGTCTAGAAAGAATCCATGTTTTATTTTAAATATGTTTCAGTTGATGGGAAAAATGAATACTATCTTTTAAGTAACCACTTTGTTTAAAGGTGGAATGTAATGAATGTTTTATGATCTAATTCTCTAAAACTCTAAACCTGAAAAGATCCTCAATGTGTAATCTTGTAATAAGTCAAGATTAAGTAAGGTTTAAGGTTGGGGCCTTATAATAATCCTACATCATGTGGTATTCTTGTCAAACTTTAAAAATTACATGTGTGACATCATCCCTCAAAGGTACACACATCCCAGATCTAATTCAGGTTGCATTTTGATCAGTCGGTAAACCATCCATGGGAAACCACAACCATCCAAGAGACACACTGTCCTTATCATCCACCACAATGTGATTTGATCCAACAATAAACAATCCAGGTGAGACATCATACCTCTTAGTGACAGACCTCCTTTATCCACATATAGGGGTGTTTTAATCAATCCATTTTCTCCCCCAAAGACATTAATGTTTTTCCCTAATCCATCACAATAGATGTTCAAATCCAACTCCAACTGACATTGAAACATGGTCCTAACGCAGAAAAATACCTAAATTAATAAATTGGATTCTAGAGGTAATACCCCTTGGATGAATTACAACATTTTCATAGTTACCAACTGATCAAAATGTTATGGGGTTCAATTCCTATGATAGCTCACTTGGGCTTCCCTTTGACTATGACTATTTGTAGGTGACCAATGATCCCAACATCAATACATTACATTATATTCCCTTTTGTGAATACACTAATGAGAAAATGATGATTCCTATGAAAATACAAGTACTATAATTATCCATAATCCAACAAATGATGGAATATGGAGTGAATTCTATGAACACGACATAACTCTATAAGAGAGAATTTTAATAGAAACGAGATCCAAGGGGGAATATATGAAAGGAGGAAATGAATCCTGATCATCACATTTCAATGAAATTTTATAATTTTTTTTATGAATTTGATGGAAAAATCTCACTATTGGAAATCATAAAATGCGGGGAAACCACTCTTCAAAAGTTCACAATGTGTGGTGACACCCATAGATGTTCTAATAAAAGAATTAAAAATAGAAATGGTGAACCCGATGAGAATGAATTCACCTCAACATATAGGACAATATAATAGTGGAAAACGTATACTAGCATGTCACATGATTTAATAATATGTCTCTCAATCCCACTAAAAAATTGTAGGAATAACATGGTACACTCCAATGAATTTGGGATGTTAAAAATTGGGCAACCTCGGGCAGTGAAATTATCAACATGAATCCCACTATATAATCAGAAGATTGGATGACTATGTGGACTTGTACATTTCAATCATTATAACTAGACAAATAGTTGAATCCACATATAGTAAGTGGCCACGTATATATGAAATTAGCCACACAATGATCATACGATTCAAGGAAGGAGAAAAAATGATGGGTATATCTGATAAAACTATACATTTATCAAGAATGATTCCATTAAATCATCTATTTGTAAGCCATTCCACTGTATACACTATATAATCGTCCATATGAAAGATATTGATTCCATCATGCACATGTATGACCATGGGGGGTTATTCCCACAAGGTACATAGACCATTAGAAACTATAGGGATCATCTCATCACATATATTGCCTCCATCATGCGCCACACAAGGGACAAACACCCCAAAATACAATAGAAAATTGCATCAACATTATCTCCCTGGAGTGATCCTATAACTCCCTCTGCAAAACTGAGTAATTGGAGGATTCCTATGTGATCTAGGCCATGACTGCTGTCCAGAAGCCACCAAGGTGGTCTCCCAAAACACTTCATTAATGCCATCAATGTCTAGTCCATCAGGATGATGAACATGAGGAATTTACCTCTTCTATTAAAAACCAACACTGAGCCACCAAATTTCAACTTCAGGGTATAGATTATTTGAATGTAAGAAAAGTGGAATTGTCATTCAAAACATCAGTGGCCCATTTCTCTTCCAATACCTTCACCATGGTCCCTATAATAAGATTATTTGGAACCAACTTTTCCTGATTGGGATCCAGACCTCGACCACCTCATTGGAATTATTGGTTTACCCTTTCAGTGTTATGCACCACCAACATTTGTTATATTCCAACACATAATAATGATCCTTACAATGGGGTTCCTCCCTACACCATCATCGATTCAATAGCAGTTCATCCTCAATATTTTAACAAAATTTATGGAGGTCCTACCCATACTCCTACTTCTGAACATGGAGGTCCTACCAATTTCTCTACCACCATCCTCGAGGCCTTCCCCATGTTTATACTAACCAAAGATGAAGTCCTACCCAAATTAACTCCCACAAGCATGGAGATCCTCCCTATACCAAAGAAGTTACCTACCTAGATGAAACATCATAGGATAGATGGGACAATTATTTCCAGTAAAGGTTAAATAAATGAAAATTTCATGTCTTCATCAACCTTGTATACCTATCTGATTCTAAGGACATATTGAAATTTGTACAGGAGATTCCACATAATATTCTAGATAATTGGGAAGGGTAAAAAAACTGATGTTCCCTATTCTAGATTATGGGATATATAGGATCCCAAAATTCTTCTGCAGGTACGTGTTTGGGAAAAATATTCTAACCCCCTTCTAAGGTATCACAAATAAACAATCCCTATCACCACTATTTTCTATCCTTCATACTTCAACAGTGTATATAGGTGAGTTGATATGTTATGGAATGAATCATTCGGATAGATATGACCCTATTAACTAATTTATGAGTTCTACCTCCCTTTCACATAAGGAAATAGTGAATAATTCATCCATCATAGTTGCGAATTTATGATTGGTACCACCATCTGATAGATTCTCGAGAGAGAAATGGACAAATGACTCATATAATATATCCCCATCCATTCAACAAGACTCTAAAATCTTCCGCATTAGTTCCACCACCCTTATATGAGACAAAGACAATTACTCTCTTGGATGACATAAAATAGCATTGTCATAAAATGAATATTGAATGTGGGAGTTTCTACCCACTTCTATGTTGTTAGTGGTATTCCACCCACTAACTACCCCGAAATTAAACTTCCCAAAATACCTTATTGAGGTCCAGGACATGTGTATACACCTGATCATCAGGGAGATGCTGCAACACCATTACAATCATCATATTTCCAACCTAAGATCCCTTAGACAACATGCGGACAACTATTTGCAGTTACAAAAGGTATAGTTCATAGTAGCCCCAGTGGTTTTGTGTAAAACTTTTTTTGTTTTCGTTATACCCTCCCAAATAGATATATCGCCAGACTATTAGTTCTCAGGTAGATTAGGTATGATGTGTACGTTCATATTTATATAAAGGTCTCAAGACATTATGTTTCATTCCACATCAACCATATATTGTGATATTAGGACATACCCATTGACGATGAGGATTCCCCTTTAGGTACTTTTATTGTATCCATGGTCATCCCCAAACAACTACTTTAATAAAGAAAATAGGTGGAAAACCCAATGTTTTATTAATTTTTTTCCAAATAAATTGAATTTATTTTACATCTTGTGTTATAATCTACATGATGATATGCTTGCACTACATGTAACACGAGTTTAGTTTGAGTTACAAACAATAATGAGTTTCTATGAAATGTAATTTTATTATTGAAATTATTTGAATAATAAAATCATAACCTAGACATTGGAATGAAATGTTTTTAAAAGATTAACTAAATTATGAAAATTTTATTTACACCAAAATATAATGAATTATTTTGGGACTAATTAATTAGAAATGAAAAAAAATTCCTCTTGAATACTAAAAAAAAATTCGTAGGAAAATATATTTAATTATACACATGTTTTCTAATAAAGAAATTAATCTTAGGTATTTTCCATTGCCACGTGTCCAAATCTTGTGCTTGCACATAATTTTTCACTTATGTGTAATTTGTACATATCATTATGTTTCCCACTCATGTGTGGTATCACTTCCTTCCTCTTCCTCCCTATCGCGCTCTCTCTGAGTTATTGAGCGCCACGACCTACAATCCCCTCACCTCTGTTGTCCTCAGTTTTCCTCCGTTACACTGGATTTCATGGTAAATCCCCACTCGGATGACCTCCATCCTGACGTCATCCTTTATCCAGTTTATAATCTACGCTATATTCTTTTACTTCTCCAGCTCATGGTCAGGATTAATCTCTTCGTGACCTAGGGTTTCTGTGAAATCCTGATGCTGGGGTCATCCTCTTCATGGGTTCCCTATTGTCTGTCGACCTCTTACTCTATCTTCCTCCTAATCATGGTTTCACCATAACTTTTCTTCAAGATCATTATCCCACTTAGATTTTCGATTGCATTTACTCCGGCTCACGACCTTGCCTCCGAATATTGTTTCATTTTAGACCACCTACACCTCTTTTACATTCCACTATTTTCAGGTTACATGTGAGAATTGATTCCCCCATCCTAGCTTCGAACTAATCCTAATTCTTCAACCTTCGTATTCTGATCATTCTATGAACATTGTTTAGTTAGTGGGGAACATCAATTCGTACCTGCTCACCTTCGAATGATCCTTCATCTTCGACCACCAACACATAATTATTTTGGCACTGCATTTGGGTTACTTCTGAAAAACTACTCCTCCATCCTCGCCTCTAATTACTGCTAAATCCCTAAACCCCTCTACGATAACTGAAACCATCTTAAAGAGCCTACAGATCTAGAAATACATACTTTCTCATAATATTGTGAATTAATCTCCTCAATTCCTAGAAAAATTATCAATTCTGTTCTAGATTTACTAATAGGGGTTTCATATTTCATTCTCAAACAATATTACAATACATATCCTAAATTGTATCACCATTTACACCCTTTTATTTCTCTTCTCTTCTAATATATAATCAACTATAATTTGTTCCATGGTAGATATTTAATTTTGTCTTACAGATGAGAGCTTCATGAAGTTTTGGTATTCCTAAATTATTTCCTTCAATAAAAAATTTCTACTATTTTTGATAAAATTCTATGTAGTTATCATTGATGTTTTTATAAATTACTCTAATTACATTCATAGCAGACTTTCTATCTCTTTCACTTTAATGTTTTACCTTTTACTGTATTGATACCAAATTTCACAAAAATTGTGCGATTCCAGCAATATTTTTTTTAATATAAGCTATCAAAAACAAGCTTCTCATAGATGCTCTTAAATTTTATACATATATATGGTTTGATGATGATATTTGTTTAAGTATTTATGGTCATAAACTGGTGATTCCTCTATGATTTCTGGTGGACACCTCCAATATATTCCATCATATCAATGATATTTCCCTTGTTCGCCAATTTTGTTCATGGTTTGGCCTCTGCCACATGACCTCTCAACTGTTGAGATATTGTTAGTTTTTGAATAGTTTGACTAAGGATTAGAAAATATTATTATTTCGCAAAACTCTTTATTCTATTCATATAGTTTCATCATACCATTCTTCATCAATTTTCTTATAGTACTAACTAATCCCATAAATTTCTTATTTTATATTGTTTTCTAATCTTCAAATAGACATTATTTCATTGCATGAGATATGGGAATACTAAGGGAAGTTTTCTATTCATTTCCTATAATTTCATTTCCCTTAATTTAACTATGTTTTATATGTGTTTTTCAGTGCTAACAATATTTGATATTGTAAACACTATATCAATTAATGATATTGTTAATGGATCTATCATTATTTTCATTGATGCATCCAATTCAACTGTATATTATTATCTAAATTATCTTTTCACAGTAGTCATGAATTTATTTACCAGTGAACTCATTTTTCATGTTGGAATTTCTACTTTCTATTATCTACTCACATGGTTCAAACAAATAATTACATATCACTTTAGATGTGGCATATGATGTCTATGGTTTGCATATTTCCTTTCATTAATTATTCAATTCCCTATATTGATGTGGTTTTCAAGTTTTAGGATGACTACAAACATGAATGATATAACTAGTTAAGTGGATTGCTGAATGAGGTTTCACTATAATTTTTAAATTTTCTTATGTGGTGGCATATTTGTGAATGTTTTGGATACATTGAAAAATATCATTTGGGATTAAATTTGTAATTTGGGAATGTTTTTAATGCTCGAAATTTTCTATACATATTTATTTTTTGATGCTCTTAATATTTGTACACATTTATGGTTATAAATCAGGGATTTCTCTCTTATTTCAGGTGGATACCTCCTATACATGCCTTCTAATCAACAATCTTTTTCATGTTCACCAAAATTACATTCATTCATCGTACACGCGATGAGAATACTAAGGTTAGTTTTCAATTCATTCCCTATAGTTAAATTACTCTTAATTTAACTAGTTTTCACATATTCATCGTACATGCGATGAGAATACTAAGGTTATTATATAAATTAAATTTTCATAGTTGTTATGAATTTCTTTTCCATCGATTTCATTTTTCATGTTGAGTTTTATACTCTATATCATCTACTCACTTGGTTCGAACAACAAATTTATTTTCATGTGATCAATAATGAAGCTCACCTATCAAACCAAAGCTGTGATGATTTCATTCATATAGTAAAGAAATTTTTTATTTTTTGAAAATGCATGCACTTTTGTTTATTTTCATATTCTACAAGTACTTATTATTTATATGGATTCGAAGTAGAATTGAATTGTGATGTTGATTCTCACACTACAACAAGATTCAATTTGTCTTCAAATATATTTTTTAATTCAATTTCTTTTTTTCAGGTCTTCTAAAGTGGTTGAGAGTTCTATGTTTATAGTTCTTCGCATCAATGAATGTTTGCAGTAAATGACTTTACATGTCTTCTTTGATTCGGGTATTTTTATCAATATCTCATTCTTTTCAATGTAACAGTATAAAATATTGCAGGAAAATATTTCTCCCTATTATTATTTTTCCATATTCATAATGTTTCATTTCTTTTTTTTACATCAATATTTGTTTGATAAATTATTCGGCTGCATCTTCTAGTAATTCACTGTTTCATGTACTTATACATATATATATATATATATATATTTGTTTAAAATGTTTGTTTTCCTTGCATGCAGTACTATTTTGAAGGGAGTTATGATTTTCACAAACATGTCATGTTGGTGATGCAAGCATGCCTATACGTTCATCTTAGAACCGGGCCTTATGTCTGTGGTGAGTGGAATCTAGTAAACATACTAATCTTATCCCTTCCTTCCATGTGCCCCTCCTACAATCCTCCTTCCTACATAACACCCAATCTTCCACGTTTTCCCCTTGATAAATCCCCAATGTGATTCCCTCGGGCCTGCTCTAGGGTTTCACCTCCCCCCCACAAATCTTCTCTCTCACTCCGCTCTTCGAATTCCCTATCCAGCTACCACTCCGCCTCTCCGTGAACCCATTTTAGCTCCTCCACCATCGGCTCCACCTGCCACAACTTCTCCAATCTAGGGACTCCACCTTCTCCTCCGCCGCCTCCGAATCTACAGCAACAACCACGATTCTTATTGAATTTAAATATTATTCATGAAGATACTATAGTCATAAAAAATGGTTCTTTGAAAGGCTTTGTTGTTGAAGTCTCTAAATCTGAACCTCAGGAGCTCTGCATCAATTGACAGATCTAGTCGGTAACCCATTTCTCTTCTCCCTATACCTCCTCAACTACCATCAACATTATATTAGATTTCATATTCATTATATGTTTCATTATGGAAATCATCATAAATAATCAAATGACTGTCTGAAGAACTCCTCTCTCGGTGTTGAAGATTCATTTATTTGAGCATCATCATCAATCACTGTTGAAACTGAAAACATAAACAATGTTGTGAGATTAATGATATTCTTCTTAAAATTAAGCTGGATTCGTGTTCTCTCGAAATATTTTCCAGCCTTTGCCTCTGTTTATTCTGTTTTTATTTGTTAATATGTACTTGATTTTTGCAGTTTGTTTTTCAGTTGATGAAGAACATTTTTTCAAATGGGAATTTGATGGTTCAATTGACGTTAGTACCTAGAAATGGTATTTTCTCATCTATAGCATCTAATTATCTTTTTAATCTTCTCTATAGTTTATAATTTCAGTATGTTTATACTAAATTTGCAGGCTGTATTTCAATATAGTTCTTCACAAATTATGGGATCTCAAAAGTGTTTGGAAAAAAATTCAATTGCTTCACAGATTTCATTTTTTTGCAACATGTGTATTTTTTAAACATCAATACAATAAAAATTCTGTTTTAATTCATCAATTTTTACATCTTTTTTGTGGTCAATATTTCTTCCTCAGAAATTTATTCCATGGTTGAAATATATTTCCTCCACCGTATTAATGCATTCACCATTTTAGGTATTCTGAACTGATTTTATTCAGTTCACATTTTTTTGCAGTTTCAATAATTTAGATTTCCTGTCCTATTCTTTTTTTAAATGTATTCGATTACCTGCATAGTCGACTCAAAATGTTGGGTATATCAAATAATCATCCCCTATATATAATTTTACTTTTGATTTATTGTTATTTTTAATCCAATATTATAATTGAAAAATATGCCTCATTGTGCTCATTTCCATTTTGTCTATAACTAAAACATACAATTAATTTTGCTTTTTTAATTGGCTATCAACTAAACTTATTTTCAGATTTCTTATAAATATATGTTTTATGATTTATTGTATTTTTTTTTCATATTATAGCTTTTTTAAAACAATTCCATGAGTAATTGTTTCACTCATTCAGAGTTTCAATTACAACATACTTATTCATGGGTTCCCCTTGACATGGGTTTTTTGGAATGTCAATGTATTCCAGGATGATTGAAGATTTAAATGATATCCTTAGAGAATAAGGTCTACATTAAACCCTTACTTTATGTTGTTTTTTTATTTTTGGTGTATTGATAGTGAAATATATATGTATGATTTTAGGTTTTCTTTTATAAAAAATGTTCTCTTAAATATTCCAATCTAAAAAACATATGACAAAGATGCAGACATTGAGATGTTCTCAGATAATAATGAGCTAAAGAAAAAGTGTGGTCATGTTGGCCTTCATAATTATTTAAAGCTCAGTAAGGATAACTTCCCTCCTTATCTGATTGGTATGTGATCTAAAATTTATATGAATATCAGGAGTACAATGACTGATTTAGATGTTGCATATGCTGTTTTTGGATTGCAGCTTCCATTTATCTAATTCATTAATTATATAATTGTTTAATGATCTATCAACATGACTCCCTCTTTCTACTTATTTATTGTTCATGAATGGGTTCCTTATAATGATGATTCCCAATAAAACTGTCTGACTGTCTCTTGTGGAAACATGAAAAGATTACCTGGATTGATGAATCTGAAATAAAATGGCTTTTCAAGATTGGAATTTTAACAAAAAACCCATATTTAGATGTTTTATATCAATGAATATGGATAATATAACATCATTTTTGTTCGTATCCACACATTGTTAGTTTACTTTTGATTAGATGTGAGTTTTTATTGTTGAAGGTTCACAATATTATAATATAACATCCTTTATATTTTTTTTTGTCTTTTAAGAGTATTTTCTATCTATAGTTGAAATGTTACATATTTTTGTGTTAATGATGTTATTATTTATAGAAAACATAAAATGATTCTGTTGCAGTTTGTTTAGTTGATATAAAATACATGTATTTTTATTTGATTTTTTTTGTTTCAAACTGAAAATTCAATTGTAGCTATTGAATAATAGTTATTTTTATTTCTTATGAAGTTGTTTTCATCCGAGCTGACTGTTATGGTTATTCACATGGACAACTACAACATATCACATTTATTGTTGATGAGAATATTAATGTTACATTAAAATTTGTTGGTGGAGTGAGTAATTTTGATGTTCATGGGACCTTTTGTGTCCAGATCCTTGACTAGGATTCACATATCTGGGTTCAGGTGGAATATGGATAATTTAAAGGATCTAATTCAACGCACACCCAAAAATCAACAAGGAATTGCATTCCAATGAATATATACTACTCTTGAAATATCTTAACAAGTCGTTTCCTGTTTTCCAAGAAGGAGATGGTGTCGGCTTTCTAAAGTGGAGAATGCATAAAATAGATGAGATGACAGTACCTCTTATAATATACTGTTGTCCCATGATTTTCGAAAATGAAATGTTTCTGACCATCGAGTTTGAGGTATCATCAGATTTTTAATGAATAATGTGGTGGTTTATTTTCCACTTAAAGCTCTTCAAGAGTCCCCAAATGTCAGTCATATTTATGGGGAGTAGAGGTATGATTCCAAGAATTTTCGTTATTCAATTGTCAATCCTATTGATCGATGACTCTAACCTTAGTGATTGGTAGAGTTTTTTTCCATTCTCCCTGATTTTGGTGTGATTTAATTCCACCAACACTTTTACTAATTTTGTGTTTGTTGATGTTGTTCCTCTGAATGGTAGACCGACACCATGTTCTCTCATTGGACGTAGTTGTTCACTGAAAGATACACTATGGAATAATTGTAAATCAAACATGAATGTGGTGGATATGCTCTCCCCTGTTTTACAGTGTTGGTTCTTTAGGTTGGTCACTTTTTTGTGGGTTGTAGATCTATTTTGATTTCTGTTTGGAATTTATATGTATCAACATTGTTTTTAATATTTTATACACATGATGATATTTATTCATTTAAAAATAAAAAATGTGTTGGTTATATGTGGAGGTTTTTGTATGGTTACAACTTATCAAAAAAGTGTCTACTTAATAAAATAGATTTTTTCTGAAAAAATATAGTACATATTATAATATATAGATTACTATTAACACTTCTATTTTTTCAGCATATGTATCAATTAATTATGTTGTAATTTGTAAAATTTTATTTAATATTTATCATTCATATTATTATATATGCCCTTATTTTGACTTCTTGGGTAACTCCTTCATAGAATCCTTCAGTTGTAAATGGAGTAACTACATTGAAGGATGTCAACTAGGATGAGTTGGTGATGTTTGACCATTCCTTTTCCAGTTTCATGTAATTTTTCTTTAAATGTAATATTATTTTACTGCTATTACAACATTAATGTTTTATTTGTATGTATCATAAATTAATTCATGTAGTCAAAAAATGATTACTCAATATTTTATTATTTGTATCTACATGTTATGTGAGTGATGTTTTACAATTCATTTTCCAGTTTAATGTAATTTTAATTTTCATGGAATATTAATTTACTAATATTCCAACAGAAATGTTTTGTTTGTGTGTATCATAAATTTTTTCATGTAGTCAACAAATGATTACTCTATATTTTGTTATTTGTATCTATATGTTATGTGAGTGATATGATTTATGTTTTTACTATAATATATTATGTTTTCTCATTGAATCATTTATTCTATAAATTGTTCTTTGACAGTTTCATATGAGGATTGTATGGCCTCACCTCCAACATTAATTAATCATAATGATCATAATTTTAATTATCCATTTGAATGATCTTTTTATTCATTTATTTCTAAATTTTCATTCTAAAATTAAAATTATATACATTCTTGATTACCCTAAATTTTTTCCATAATTTGTCTAATTGTATTCTAATAATTAGTATCAATAATTTGTGATTTAAAAATATTAAATATTTATATTAATTATTAACAGTCGGCCCTATAATATTATCTTCTTAAAAAAACATTGAACCATATCAATGTGTGAACGAATAACTTATGAACTGTGTTATATCACCGTGCGAATTCACGAGCGATTACAAGTTTTTATAAAATTAAATATTAAAATCAATATTTTTGCATTATATACATTAAATAAATATATAAAATTGGAAATATAATTTTTAATATTCATCCTATGTGTTTTGTAGACATGATATAAGGCCAAATCCTGTTTTTCACATATAAGATGTATTTTTCTAAAAATATAAGTTTGTTACCTTTTGATGCTTAACTTGTTTTAAATATAGTTTTAACACTTTTAAAAATTATATTGGGAAGAGTAATCATCTTATTTGAAATTAAAATATAACATTTCTCATTTTTTTAATTTTAGTTATTTTTGGATAAGTTTTATTTTTCGATGAAGAGTATGAAATACTGTATTTTATTTGAAAAATGATTTTTTTAATAATTTAATCAATTGGATTATATTTTAATTTTCATTAAAGTAACACTATATCAATGTTAAATTAATCCCTCTGAATAATTAAAATATAATCATTTTCATTTTGAGTTTGGATAAAAAAAAATTCATCTTTTTAATGATTTTACTTTGTAAAGTCATTTTTTTATTTTGTCTAATATATTAATTTCAAATTATTTTCAGCCAATTTTATATTTTATATTTTTTAGAATTAATTCCATATTAGAAAAAAAATTAAAATATTTATTAAATAGGTCCTTTTTATTTATGGTTAATTTAAATAGAAATTTATTAGTTTTTACAATGTTTAAGGGGAAAGCATGTAATTGAGGGTAATAATGATGTTATAAATATTAGATAAAAACCATACAACATTCAAAAAATATAATTAATGAATTTAATTCTACCAATAACACCTAATTATCACAATTTACTTTTTTAATGTAATGTTTTCCAAGAAAATGACTTAGTTATTATTAAAATCAAAGAGATTGTCCAAATTTCACACTCATACTTTTAATAAGTTTAATATTTTAATTATGGGGTAAAATATCACATAAGCATAACAATAAATTTTATAATTAAATATATAATCATTAAATATATAATTCAAATTTTTTTATGTTTTTTGTGATGAAATAACTATAAGAAGTTATTAGATAATATTGATGTGGTAATTGTTGAATTAAATAAAAACACAATTATATGATGGTAAAAATATTAAAATAAATATAATGTGAATAAATTATGTGTATAAAAGAATTTAATATATAAATATTACATATTGAGAGGGTATTAACTGCATTTTTTTGAAGATATATTATTGCATTTATTTTTGTAAATTTAATGTAATGAATTCTGTCAAAATTGACACTAATGATATTTCAGGAAAATATTTTTTATAGAATTAATGAAATAAAATAAAAATAACAAATCAATAAAAGGGGGAAATTATTTTAAAAATTACCATAAATTTACAATTTATTGACCAATTGAAACCTTTTAAATTAGAACCCCCACCTATTGATATTTAAAGATTTGTTACTATACATAATACTAAAATTTGTAAACTAAGAGATAGTCAATGTGATAATGTATAATATGACTCAAAAAATTATAAAAAATATAGGGGTTAATGAGATTAAAATCCTATCATATATTATCTTCTAATAACATTCAATTTTAGAGATATTTGAACTGATAATTAATTTATTATAATTTAGTATTTTGAGAAATTTCAAAACTACCGCTCACATTCATTATAAAAGAACACATACCAGTCATCTACATTCTCCAAATTGAGTGTTATAGATCGAAAAAATATGCTAAATTATATTCTTCACATCACTATAATTATTATATTTTATTATCTTCTCTATAAGAAAATTATAATGTCCAACCGAGGAGATTTAAAGATGATGTTTTGAAGAAGAGGACGTATCTCTAACTGATAACTCTCTTTTTCTACTATTATATACATCCTATAAATATATGATTTATATCATTATATAATTCATTAATAATAATTAATATTAAGAAATTTTATCCGTATTATAAACCAACCAGTATACATCCTCATTCACATCATATAACAAGTGAATGTATCTCTCATGCGTACGTACAACTTACCTTCTCCACGCACCGATAAAATTCATTATCCATCATCATGTTTTATGAGAGGGGATTATAATGTTTTTATTTCTTATATATTATATTTATTTTCTAATTATACTTATTTATATATAATATTCAGTATATATTTTTACTAACTAATCATTTTTTAAATGATAATGTCGCTCCTTCGTATGTATGGGATGCCGTTTTTAGGATGCGATGTGATTATTTTTTTCAAATTTTTTTCACAAGGAGATAAATTATATTGATTTACATAAATAAAATATATATATATAACATAATACTAATTATTTAAATTTTGATATCCAAATCAATGTATAAGGAAGAATACCTTCACACTAAAACATGCTTGGAAAACTTTGTAGATATCACCTAAACATAATATTTTAATTATTATTAAATTAGAGATAAAATATTTAAATAAATAATATTATATAATACATATGTGGTTGTGAATTACATTTATGGGAAATAAATATTTATAATACTGGTGGTTTTAATGTGAAAAAATATGGGTGACACTTGTGCTAAGATATTTTGTCACACTTTTATTACTGTGAGACACATTCCTTATAAACTATATGTTTTTTTGCATTGTGTATATACATCAAATGAATGTAATTTAGGAGACATATCAATAGTATTTTCATATTTTAATATCTATAGAATTTTTATTTCATGGGGATTATGATTTATAGAGACATATACATAACATTCATGTATATTACATCTTTTTAAATGAATATTTGTTATATTATAATAACACATTCCCAAGGTCCATAATAGTGTGTTGACATTGGATACATGGAATGAAAAGATTATATCCTTTTGGAACATCTCCCTCATTTCCAATAATTATCTCCACATTAATACTTCTACATAATACCTTTCATAATAACCTTGGTAAAGGAGACATAAGAAAATGGTGAGCTCAAATTCCCAATAAGGATAAATTAGGGAGATATGTAAGCATAATTATGATTAAAATAGTATGAGAATATGATCATGAAAATATATGATCATAACCAACATATACAGTATCATATACATGATTCATGGAATTAATAATTTAAGTTATTAACACATTAATCATAAAGAAAAAACCAATAGAATCAAAGAATTCATAACATAGAAATAAAACATGGAATTATAGAAGAAACGTAATAATATATATAGATTCCCATAGTAGTGAAGGAGTAATTTACAAGGCCATATTAGTGAAAATTTTCCTTTACTGATCCAGGTTCACACAACGTTCCATCATGGAATTATATAACTATTTTTTCCCCATTATGTCCCCATAATTCTGAGTCGAGTTCACTCCTCATTCCAGCCATATATTACAGAACTGGGTTCACTCCTCATTCTAGCACTATATTACTAAACCAAGTTAATTTCTAATTCCATTTCGGTGATACTAAAATTCATTCATTTCCCATTCAATCCATGTCTATCTCATGATATTTTAATCATTACCCAATGCATTGGTGGAAGATATAATACCCACCCTTATCATAATAAAATCACAAATAAATGTTCCAAAAATTGATAATCAATAAAATAATAAGGCATGAAATGAAATGGGTATTATAAACATGAAATGATATCATACCATATGGAATATGATACATGTTTCATAATCATTAAATCCAAATAATAACTTATGAAAGAGAAAAATATTTCATAATCATATAACCCATGAAAGGGAATTTTTTTGATAAACATATATCTTTTGAATGAGAATCGTGATTCATAAATACCATGACATTAAGAATAGCACATTCATATAATGAATTTTAATGGAACCTTCAAATCATTTTCAAGATATACATGAATAACATCCAAAAATTTCATTATTGGTTTACAGTTATTTTGAAATATCATTCAAAATAATTTCTTCAATAAAATGACATTTTTTTAATTAAAGAGTCTTTATAATACATAAAACCATTTGAAAATCATTTTCCTTGAAAATACATTGAAAACTAATAAATAATACATGAAATAATTTGAAATCATTTTCCCTTGAAAAAATATAAAATACGATCTAAGACATTTTAAAACCATGATTCATGGAAAAGACATTGAAAACTCATAAATAAAGATTGAAAATGGTTTGAAAACAATTTCATTGAAAATAATTTGAAAAATCATAAATATGGATTGAATAAAACTGAAAATACATTCCCTCCAAAACATATAAAAGAAAGTTGAAGTAATTTTGAAAACAATTGTCCTTGAAAATTATTTATAATAAAGGTTTATTAAAAATAATCAATTTATTAAATTAGATATAAGATTCAAATATATGATGGCTGATAAATCAGTACATGTTGTATGAGGTAATAACAACATTCATTTTTCAATAAAAATTGTTAAAAATAATACTTTTTCATAAAGGGATAGTAGATTAATTTTATGAGATTGAAAAATAAATATAAGAAAAAATTCATTTTAAATATTATATTATAATACAATAATATCATTGGAAATCCATTTTATAAAACACGGTTTTGTAGGAACATAGATTTCTGAATGAAGAGAGGGTATTGTAATGCTATCTTAAAAACAATTTTTTAATAATATTATGTTCCAAAGGGAATAAAAATGGTATGTAATACATTAATACATATTTAATATATATAGGGGAAGAAAAATATTAAATTTTCAGGAAATATATATCATAATATTTCATTGAAGATAGGATAAACATAAACAATCTCAAAAAGCAATGGAATTATTTAAAAAAGATCTTATTCGTTGGTAACATGGGATGATACCCAACACATAAGAAAATGAAATGAAATTTATATTAAAATATCATTAAAAATATTATATTAATTATATAACAAGTGAAACTAATGTATGTTAACATCAAAAAAATTTTGGATAAAAAATATCAAGAGTCTCAGAAATGGAAAATTGAAAAAATGATGTTTTACCTATTTGGTAAATTTGTAAGCCTTATCCACATTAAACAATGATATAATAATGGATATATAAATACCCATAAAATTATTAATATTAATAATTTAAAAAATACAATGGAATTATTAGTTCCACATTAAAGTAATGGGTTGGGAATGAAGCATGTATGTCACAGAAACAAAAAGTTAGATGAAATCCTATTACATTAGGTATTGACTCTATTTTAAATCTTAAAAAATCCATTACAATAAATATAAATTTATTATAAATTTTTAAAAAAACCATATTCATAAATATATATATAACCATATTTTTTATGACCTTATATTACCCTATTGTTAAAAATCATATGGTATGGATTACCTTCATGTAATATTCACAATATTTTTTTTCTTGTTCCATTATTTGACATATTTATGTTCCATCTAATTATAACATGATTTCAAGAATATACACCATGATATAAATATAATATGTATTCAGTATATGGGAATTAAAATAATAAGTAGAATATAGAAGTATGAAATTGAATACACTGTTCGTGGAGATGGTAAACTATACAAATTCCTTAACATTGTATCCATTATTATTGTAATTTTGTATGAATGATGGAAAATAAAATAAATGTATATTAATAATATCATTAATATATTATTTTTAATATTATATATAAAATAGTTTTTCACTATATATATCCTTAATACATTCCATGATGTGTGTGAACGAATCACATCGATTTGAGGGGGATAGTTCATGCTTTCTCAAAAGAAATTAACCTAGTTATTCTAAATTGAATGTAAAAAAAAGATTTGTGTCATAAAGGGAATAAAACTCATAAATAAATAATAAATATAATATATGAAATATATTAAAATGTTTTCCATTATAATTTCTACCATGAGATGCGTTAATGAAAAAAATGAGCAATCATCTTTTAGTTGTGCAGTAGTTCCCCATACACATAAACAATATTTTATTTACCCACTAAATTATGGTGTTTGTAAATATATGTCAGATAATTACAATGAAAACGTCCTAGAAAATTGAGGATAATTATTTTTTTATAAAAAATGTATTATAGTGAGTTGATGGGGTGTAAGCATAAAATAAAATAAAGGATCTTGAGAGAAGATGTGACCTCTTAATTACATAATTGCATTTTTGTTTGGGAAAACAAGGATTTAGTGGATAAAATTATTCCCGATTATAGGATTCTAGGAGGAAGGATGAAATGTTTGTAATTTTATTGGTCATATCCTTTCCCATACTGAGTCTTCTATGTGGGGAGAATAAGGGAGATATTTGGTGGAATTTTATAGTTAATGGAGAAGAGACACTTTACATTTTTGAAAAACATTTAGGTGTACCCATATTTTTAGGAATCAAAATTCAACCAAAAATAACCAATCACAATAAATGTAATATTAATGGATGATACATGTATAGAAAAAGGGAATTTTACATGTTAATATGTCATTTTGGGTCATAAACTATAGGTCTAACCCTTAGATGATCTAAATAGATCCTTACTCAAAGTAATTAATATTAATTACATTATCTAATAATTTATGTCAAAAAAATAAGTTGACATTATTTGAAATTATAAATTATGTGGATTCAAAATATGGAATCACCATTTACAAATACCTGTTACAAAATTAAGAAAAACTATTTTGAAATTAATCCTGGATTTGGGTCAATAATGTTGGTTTCTAAAGTAAAAACATTCAAAATTTTACATTGTTTTTATACCCAGGATTAAATTGTAATTTAACTAAATTACCCAAATTGTATTAATTGATAAAGAAATTATCTATTTAAACATTGAATATAATTTTAAATATAATTTAATCGTACTAATAAATTATATGAAATCCTAGTTTTGAATAAAAATTTAGTATATCCCCCTATTAATTGAAAATGATTATTCCCAGAAAAATACCAAAAAATTTCCCCATGATAGTTTTGACATTATAAATAAAAAATTAATTTTATTTTATAGGATTAAAATTTGAAATTTTTATAAAATAAATTTTATTATTTTTCACAAAAGGTCATTACTAGAAGTTAATTTGTGTAAATAGTATTTTGAAACATATAAGTACATATCAAAAAATTATATATTTGATCATAAATATGTTATATTTATACAAAACCATTATAAAAAATATTTTAAAATTATTTATCACTATACATATTACTGCTTTGTATGGCTTGATTATAATAATATCATTTAAATAATTATTAAAATGAAAACATGTTTCATAGAAACGTAATGTTGGGTGTAACGTAAATAGATCCGGTGTTGCATCGTGTGTATACCAATTAGGTGTTTTTTATAACTAATGTCAACTTTAAATCTACCTTTAGGGTTCCTTGTAGTCAAGGAAAAATTTATGTTTTCTTTATGGCATGATTAACTTGGTGTTGCATATAATTCCAAAAAACATAGTGAATTAATATAAATGAATCTATTTTATATGTTAAGTGAGATGAAAAATATCAAAAAGGTTAAATTGATTCCAAAAATATATGGGTGTTACATTCTACTCCCCTTAATATTAATTTCTACCTTATAATGTTGTTGGGATATCATGGTTTTAATACTTAATGTTTCATTCAAAAAAACCAATATCATAAAAATGATTAATAAAAATTCCATTAAAAATGATATGGTTGGAACCATAATAGTTACCCAATGTAATATATAAATATGTTTCCACATAATAGCACATAGGATAGGATTGAAGATTGAATATAGAGGAAAATCATATATATTTATAAGGAGTGATTTAGTTATTAAATCACAAACAAGTAATGATATATTTACCTTTGAGTTATTCAATGTCATAAATATGTTATTATTTATAAGGACATTAGCTCAACTAAAAATCATTTTATTAGGACAACATTTTTTTATTATTCTATTATCATTGTGTAATTTATTTAATAACCAAGAATTTAAAGAGATATACTTACGAGTTATATTTCTATAAAAAACATACATTGGTTGATATTTTAAATATTTTAAATTAGTCTATTACTTCTTGAAATGGATATCTGTAAATTAACATTGATGATCTATGTAATAAAATAAACTTTTAGAAGATATTACGTCCCATAAAATAATTAAATGTATAACTGTTCACAGAAATTAATATTGTTAATAAATTAATCTCTAAACAAAAAAATTAACAATATTGTTACATCAAAAGTAATTATTCAAGAAAAATAATTAGAAATTAACATGGATATTGTGTAGGCTAGGGGTTAGCAAGAAACCCTTATCGTATTTCTGTCATGGGTTCATGAATCATGGACTTTTCGAACATGATTGTTTTTCACCCTTAAAAACATGAGTTAATTTTCTAAAACAACAAATATAGTATTTGTTATGTGATAATATCTTTAATAATGCACCAAATCTTGGTAACTGGGGTCAAGGCATTATAGCTGGTATAAGAGGAAGTATAGTATATACCATAGAAAATAGATTTAGAAAAACTCTGATTATAAAAGAAAACAGTAAGATAGACATTGAAAATTACTATAGAATAACATACTAGAATTTTGATAATGTGTAGATTTTGTGTATTTTCTAAAGAAAAACATCCCTGTCTTGATACAAGAACGTAGAGTCTGCTCGGAAACATATGTATCTAGGATTGTACACTCATACAAGGAGTTCCACGATTGACCAGAGGTATCCTGGTACATGACAACAGGCCTTGTTTCACTCTTGGTTATGACACTCCAAGGTAATATGATTATGAAAAATCACATTTTATTTACAAACCATTATGAAGTATTTATGAGTATATACCTCCCAAAAAAAATTTATGAATATGTATTATATCCATAAACTGTTCATTTTATGTTATGTGTTTTAAAAGTTTGGAATTATGTATTATGATTCATAAAATACTCTAGTATATGAAATTGTTAAAAAATGGTTCATAGTTGAAGGAATAGAAATTGTATCAATACATGAAATCCATGTAGGTATTTCCCTCATACATAAGATAACTATAGTAGAGTTCATGATGCAACTATTGTTTATCAGCTTATCACCATATTGGGACAACTCATTAATGTTATGAATAATAACTTTACCCATATTAAGCACATTGATGCACAATGCAGAGGATCCATATAAGACCGATTCATGAGGAAACAACCACCATCATTCAATGGGAATACAACTCCATTTGTATCTGAGTAATGGATATGTTCCATAGGGAAAATATTTCATGCTTTGGAGAGTAGCGAAATGGATAAAGTTGTCATGGATGTTTACCGTCTCACTGCAGATGAAGATTAATGGTGGTCATTAATTAAAAATGAAAAGGAAGATAAAGAAGTATCAAATATATAATGAATTGAGTTTAAAGATATTTTTATAGAAAAATTCTTTCCTCATCACCATCGAGAGGATTTTGAAGGGCAATTTAGGAGTCTGAGGAAAAAAGAGAATGATAATGTCACTATGTATGGGGCTATCATTTCCAAGAAAAGCATGGAAATCAACAGATTATATACACAACCCAAGGAGTATGATTGATCGATTATTTTGATGGGTTAAAACCATTTTTCAAATGAGCATTAGTCTCACAATCCTTCTCATCATACGAATATATTGTTTTACAAATGTGGTGAAAAAGGCCATCATTATAGTGACTGCAAGGGAAATAAAGGTTCTGTCAATGTTGAATGCTACAATTATAGAGAAATGGGGTAATATGGAAATAAATTTCCTATGTGCAATGAAACGTACCTCAGAAAGGCCAAGGGAGAAAAAAAGCTTATGTGATTAGTACTGCTAATGTTGAAGCTCTGAATGATGTATTGGAAGGTAATTTAATGGTTTCCCAAAGTTTATGCAATGCTTTATTTGATTATATATCATCACATTGTTTAAAATCTTCCCAGTTTTCTAATAAAATTAGATTTTTTCAATATTATTTATCAAGGGAGTTTTCAATCAAAACTTCTAAGGGTTGTATTATTGCATTACTGTTATGTGAATCTGTTCCCATTAGTGAATATAATTGTTCATAATCTCCGGATATCATCTTTATAACCATAATTTAGTTTTATATAATTCCTTATGTGGTTTTTCTTTTAGACCATAATGAAAACATTTATTTTAATAAGAAGTAGGTTACAATTTTGATGATGATAAAGAGTACCATATCTTTAAATAAGAAACACCACCATGTGATTCTTATATAGATCCACCACCTATGGCTTTACTAAATTAAATTATTAGGGAAGAAGTGAATTAAATATCTAAGGGTGAAGAAAATAATCTTCAAATTGAGGATGTATCTTTTGTACAAGAATATATTGATGTGTTTCTAGAGGATTTACCTATGCATCCTCCAGAATTAGAAATTGTGTTTTCCATTGATTAAATTCCCCATTCATGGCTGATATTGATGACCCCTTATAGAATTGCCACTGTGGAATTAGTGTAACAAATGAGAAAACTAGATGAATTTAGAAATAATGGATTCATTCACCCATAGTGTTTCTCCACGGGAATACCCAGTTCTTTTTGTTATGAAGAAAGATGGATCTATGAGGTTGTGCATTGGATATAGTGATATCTATCCAACAAAAATAAAGAACAAGTATCCACTACCTAGCATTGATGATTTATTGAACCAAGATCATGGTGATCAATATTTATGAAAGACTGACCATCAATTTGGATATCATCAGTTGTGTGTGAGGAAGGAATGCCTTCCAAAAATGGCACTTTGAACCAGGTACATGCATTTCGAGTTTACAATAATTCCTTTTGGACTAACTAATGCAGCCTATTTTTTCATGGATCTACTAAATATAGTTTTTATGGAATATCATGATGAATTTTTAGTAGCATTTATTAATTATATCCAGTTATAAATAGAAATTTATTATTATCATGAAAATTACTTGCGCACTATTCTAAAAACCCTCAAAAGAAATGGATTATATGAGATGTTTTGCAAGTGTGAATTCTGAAATCTGGAAATTTATTTTCTTGGCCATATTGTCTCTACAAATTGGTTGTTTGTTGAACCTTCTATGATATGGGAAATACATGAATGTCCAGCACCGACAAGTAGAAATGATGTATTCATTTTTATAGGTTTATCATGTTATTATATGTGTTTCATCCAGAACTTTTCATGATTGGCAAACCCATTAACCAGGCTCCCATGTAAAGGGGTAAAATTTGTTTGGACAAAAGAGTGTGATGATTGTTTTGAAGAACTAATGAAAATTTTATTAAATGATCCTATCATGACTCGACCATGATGGAATAATGGGTTTGTTATTTATAGTTATACTTCAATGAAAGGACATTGTTGTGTCCTTGTGCAGAATGATTGGGTTTTTTCATATGTATCATGAGAACTAAAAAATCATGAAAAAAACTATCATAATCACGATCTTGTGTTATCATCTATAATAATTTATCTGAAGATATGTAGACACTATACTTATGGTAAAAATGTGAGATATATATCGATCACAAGAGTTTGAAGTATATTTTCTCTAGAAAGCACTAAACATGAGACAAAGATGATGTCTTGAACAACTAAAGGATTATGATTTCACTATACACTATCACCAAGGGATGAAAAAAGGTGGAATACGCTTAGAGAAGAAAATATCATGGAGTATTAAACAAGATGAGTTTTGAAATAGATCATATGTTCTTGGATCTAGTAAATAAGGATATGGGAATAATCATTGATGTTGAAAACTCGATACTTTTTAAAATGGTTGTGAAACAATCTTCACCATAAAGGATAAAAAGATATCAGCCTGATGAATGAGAAGTTTCAAATGAAAATTAATGATGTGAATGATGGGAAATTGATAGACTTTGTATTTGATGATTGGATTTTGATATTTGTAAAGAGACTTTGTGTTCCTAACATACATTATCTAAAAAAGCAATTGTTGTATGATGCTCATAAATCCAATTTCTCTATACATCCCGGTAGAACTATGATGTATTGAGTTTTGAAGGAAGATTTTTTGTGGGACAACATAATGAGGAATATTTATGATTATATGTCAAGATGTATGGTTTTTCAATAGGTTAATTCTGGAATACAACATCCTAGAGGATTCCTGCAACTTCTTCCCATACCTGAGTGGAAATGGGATGATATTATGATGGACTTTTTCATAGGTCAACCAAAAAATCCTAAAAGGAATGATGCAATATGGGTCATTTTTTATCATCTTTCCATGTCACCAAACTTTCATACTATAAGAGACGATTTACCACATGAACGTTAAGCAAGAATATATATTAATGAAGATATAAAACTTAATGGAGTTCCATTGTCAATTGATTTCTATCATGATCTGCATTTTACAACATGATTCTAGAAAAGACTTCAGAACTCCTTGAATATTGGACTTTGTTTGACTATTGCCCACCTCCCTCAAACCGATGGACAATCAGAATGGAATATTAAAACCATAAAATACATTTTGAGGTCTTTCATACTTGACTTTCAAGTTATGTGTATCAATTTTTACCTTTGGTAGAATTATCCTAAAACAATAGATTCCATTTAAATATTTATATGGGAACATATGAAGAGTTATATAGAAAGAAATGTTGCACACCAACTTGTTGAGATGATGTTGGTGAATGAAAACATGTAGGCTTAGAAAATTTTGAGGAAATAATGGAAAAGGTAAAAGTTTTATAAACCTGAATCAAAGCAGTTCAATGTTGGAAAACGTGTTATGCCCATAAGTGAAGAAAATATTTATAATTTTATGTATTAAATTGTTTTTTCTTGAAGGTATCTTAATGGAAAGGGGTTATTGAATTTGGATGGAAAGGAAAAATAATTCCCAGGTACATTGGACCTTTCAAAATTCTAGACCAAATTGGGGTTGTATCTTATTATATGGAAATGTCACCAAGTCTCTCCAAAGTACATGACATGTTCCATGTATCACTATTAATAAGATACAAGACTGACCAAAAGAACGTACTCACCAATGAAGAAATAGAACTGGAACTTGATCAGCCTTATTGTGAAGAGCCTGTCAAGATTCCTGATGACAGAGAACAAGTGCCTATAAACCGAATGACTCATATGGTAGATGTTCTATGGAGAAAAAATAATTTGAATGAGGCAACATGGGATCCCAAGGATCATATGTTGAAGAATCACATGAATATTTTTAGGTTGTAATATTATATAAATTTAAAGGCCGAAATTATTTGAAGAACGGAAGAATGTAACACACAAATCATCCATGGTACGTTTATCTTTGAATAATACAATAGCTTGCATTGTACGCAACATCGAGTACTTACACACCATGACCAATCTAACTGCTCGTTATGAATAATAAAACACACTTTTTGAAATTATATAAATATTATTTTTCTAAATGCACTTCATTTTTTGATTTGGAATATCAAAATTATCTTAGGGTGAATATTTGGTATTTTTCTGAAAACTTTCAATTTTTGAAGAATAGTGAACACATTGTGTTATTGTTTAAAACCAGATTTTTATTTAAATAATTAGTTATTTTATTTAAATTTATATTAGGTAAAAATATATACATAATACCTATAGATGTTCAATGCAATTTAATAGTGTCATTTTATAATAATATTATATTTATAATATTTTATTGAAATTTTTACCTTCTTATACCCACCTTCTTGGAGCATTTGAAAATTTTCATTAAACATAATTTTACTAAATCTGTGAATTGAATTTAAAAAATATGAGAGACACGGTTGACATCAGTATGTATGATGTGGTTCAATAAGATGAATATAATTTTTGGAGAATAGTAACTTTTGACCTTTATTTATAATGGTTAAAAGTAAATTGGGTAATTAAAGGTAAAAATGATATTATAATTACCCTAAAACATGTCCTAATTCTATTGGATAAGTTTATTTCGACAAAATAAACCTTAGAAAAAAATATTATCCTTTTTCTCCACTTGGATTAGATTAGGGTATTTAATTTTTTTAAAGAAGATTTAAATGTTATTAAATTCGATGTTCCATAACTAAAACATTTTTTATATAGGGTTATACATATGATAAATTTGACTATAAATATTCATTAGAAATTTAAAAAGATTTTCTAAATAATGATATTTTATTTATAATTTTTATACATTAAATAAAAAAAATTATATATGAGCCAATGATGATGCAATAATTACCCTATTGATGAAATATTAAATTAATTGATATTATAAATATCCAAAAAAATGTAAATTTCGAATTTTGTGGAATTCCAAATTTTATTTAGGTTAATGGAAGAATTTAGGGTTAATTATTATTTTTATTTTGATGTGATATTGTTTTTATGACTTTCATAAAAACAAAATATTAAATATTGTCATAATTGACATAAATGGGTTTTTAAAACAAATACATTATTATTAATTGATATAATATTCTTAAAAACATAAGGTTTGGCCATAGAACATAGTTAAGGTTAAATATACAAATAATTAACCACTTGTGGTTCTCTTTGTTTTATATAGTTCGTTTATTAACCATTTATTTTAATAATACAAGATAAATGGTAAAAGTTAAACTATATAACTAAGAGTTAAATCTAAAAGATAAGGTTAATATGGTGAACTAAAGTAGTCTAAAACATATTGGTTGACGGAGTTTCGATCAATAACCACCTAATCCTCGAAAAAAAAATTTAGAGACATTATAAACTTAATATAATTGTATAATGAAATAATATTTCAAGCTTTTCCTAATGTGACCCTCACCTCTCTTATAAAAGGGTACTTCTCCTTCACTCAAAATCACACCTCCAAATCTATTTGGCTCTACCAAAACATGGTAAAATATATTCCCAACTACCATTAAATCTACCTAGAGTCCCTACATTGATCATAAAGATAACCATTGTATCCCTTTTTATCATCTCAAAAGGAAACACCTGAAAAAGAGTTAATAATTTCAACGCCTCTTTCAATGTTCATTTATTCTTACACTTCTTCTTTCATTTTTTTTCAAAACCAAAATAATTAATCTAGTACCTTATATGTACCATCATGTTATTATAAATATGTTACAACTATATTCATTATTCTATATATCATATTAATGAAAATTCATCATACGTGCATATGTATGGCTTACCATCTCCACATCGTGGGGTAGTTTGTCATTCAAACACCTAATTATTTGGATGTGTATAAAAATGAGTATAACTAATTTAAATAATAAATATAACATGTCAATTATTATTTATATATTATATAATTTCCAATTACATACAATTTCTCTATCAATAGAATGATAGTGTCGCTCGTGCATACGTTCAGATTACCGTCTCCATGAGCGTGATTAAATTAATCCCCATCGTAACCATTTAAAATAATATACATTTTATGATTAAAAATAAATTTTATGAACTTAATATAATTCATGTTTTGAATCAAATACATTCTATCCATATCAAACATGACTTACAACACAAAACATATAAATGAAAACGAATCAGTTGACCCTCGGAACAATGATACTACTGAATTATTATTGACAAATAAATATTAGAAGACAATATATGATATCATATTTATGTACATGGTTGTATTATAATTCTAATAAAAAATATTTATCTATTATAAATGTGGATAACATACCCTCAATAAATTAAAAGCACTAGCTATGGTTTAATTCTAAAATTTCTTCATTATACAAGTTTGTTCATACATGAATATCTACTAGGACTACTTTATCATTCAAATCCGTGTTTCATAAAAATATAATTGAAAATATTTTTACAATTTCCTAAAATATGGGATAATGTCATGTATACCCTTGTTTTTGTTTTCATTGAATTTTTATAAATAAATCTTTTCATCATTTTCTGAATAAGCTCCTCTGTGACCTTTTAGACAAAATAAAGGAATGAATGTTTTTTAAAACTTATAGGGATGGTGTGGATATTTTCCACTGTTATAACATATTACAAGCTTCCCTTACCTGATTATAAGAATATTTTCAAAATATTTGTTTTATTTTATAATTATGTTACTTTTAAATTATTTCAAAATAGAACGATATATTTCTCTCAAATACTTTTGACTTCAACTATTTCAGCATTCATTGATGAATTTTACACATGGTGTAGTTGATTTATTATGATACAATATTTCCTATTGTATTGAAGGATTTTTATATGTCTGACTGTGGATGTGTTATTTTTATCCCTTTCACGGTTTTTGTTTTAAGTGTGAACATTTTGTATTCTACTTAAATAAAATGGCTATGATTTGTTTCATCATTTCTATATGAGGAATGCATTGGACTTAGTATGTGGCATGTGTATCCCGTTATATCTCCTCGATTAATCGGTAGGTCTAGGGACACAGACTACTGTGTTGAAAAAATTCTCTGAAAACATATTATTTGTAGTCTTGGCATGAGGCCTTGACTATGTGGTTGTTATGCTTAACATGATGAATTCCATAATTATGAAATTGAGAATTGATATTACAAGTGATTGTTCAACTAGTATAGTATCCATGTGAATAATTAAATGGCATTATTTGATTTATCATACACATATTATGCTTAAGTTAATGTTTAAAAGTCTTGTGTTTTAGTCTTATATATTACCTAAAATGTTTATGATTATTTATGAATGTTTTTCTACGTTGTTATCCTTACTGATCATCTGAGCTCACCCCTTTCTCTGCTTTAATTTTCCCAAGATGAAAAGAAGTATATTATGACTGACCTATAGGGATATTCTATGGGATATAAATGTGTTCAGAGGAGATAATGCGGTATTTATTTTTCATTTTATAATGTACTGTAAGAAGTATGTCTGTATCTATTACTTCCAAGGATAATAAAATGATCAACCATTTCGGTCATGATTCATTGTATCATGCAAATATTTTGTAATAATGCACTGAATCTTGGTAACTGGGGTTGAGGCATTACATTCAAAATGGTCGAGACATCGTTCATGTGACCAATCAGGTTTAAATTTTCACTAAGGACCCGTCATCGTTCCAAACACTTAATAATTTTCACAAAGTCTATGACACCATTCTAACCATTTATAATTCATAAAAAATTATAAGACACTATTCTTGAGGAACTATTTAGAGACAATGACCAACTTGCTAATATTGTGTAACCAGTCATGTGGAACCATTCCAAATATAGTGATTTTATCATTTACTATTTAAATTAAAAATTATTACTTACTCTCATATTTGAGTTAATTTTTTATACTAATTTTGTTAATAATTTTTTTCAAAAACAATTGATCATGATTTCTATAGATAGTATGTGGTATGTGTTACTTACACTAGATAGAGGTCATTAATCTTTTTGTCACCCACAACATAAAAAGGAAAAAAACCGAGAATAAAATTATCGGTGTGCGAGCTGATTAAAAATAGATACAAGACCGAGAAGAAAAACAACATGAAAACAAGAAATAACACTCTTACTTTTAGGTGATATCAATGAATAATTTTCTTATAATCAAAGTGACAACATCATCTGACCAATATACTATAGTGAAGAGGTTCTACAAGGTGCATCTCACCCCCCTAAAATATAGAACAATGTGCATCAACAACACTCTAATTTTGGAGTCTATTTACAAAAGAGGACTTGATCCTCACATATACCACATGTATGAATTCTAGGATCATCCAGCACATCACATGGAGAATGATAAAACATTTATCATTTTTAATTTTCTATTGTGTACATCATAAACATCACTATAATCCATTTATCATTATTTAATCGTAAAATCATATGCTTTTTTATCTATAACACATCCCACATGTTTGATGATTTTGTAATTATCATATGGGGCCTGCCGATTTCATCGTGTTCAATTTATTGAATTTATATATCATTCATACAATAATTATAACAATATTGATCTTTTCTTTCAAAACATGTGAATATTTTTTAGTTGTTACGCACACAAATCTATCCATCCCATGTAATATGTTTTCTATAATTTTTGTATTAGTATTTTGGCACATTTGAGTCATTTTTCAAGTTTTCCTTGGTTTGACATTTCCAAAAGTAATATTTCTATATTAAATTTCTTGATTTATTTTATGAATTTCATAAGGGAATTCACCATGTATCTTTACGACTTGACAAATATAATGTATGTTCTGCATTTGACAATTTAATATGAAAAGAAAATTTGATACTGCATTAACAATAGGACATGGCCTTATTAAAAAAAATTGAATAATAGGTTTCAAATTTATAGAATTCCTTACCATGTTAATGTAAGGTAGAGGAGGGGACCTTGATTTTTAAAAATACAATAAATGGTTTATTTGAATTATTTTAAACTACATGGACTTATATAACTAATGAAAGGAAAAAGATTGAACCAAATAGAATTCTTGATTAATTATGAAATGATGTAATAGTTTCATGATTAATTAAAATGTTCATAATAATTAAGGTATGTGATAAAACCTAATGAATTATATATGTGTTCTTTAACAAAATAAAAGTGTCATGACTCTGTCCCATCATGGATTCCAAAGGGATATTCCTGAGCCCTCAAGGACCCCATTAGGAATTCAGAGAAATGTCTTGCCTATGATGAGACCCACTTAGAACCCATCCTTGTATAATAATAGATACACATATGACAATATATTATCACTCTTGTAGTACTACATTGTTCTATAGATATTATCCTTTGATCCAACATTGAGAAGTAGGTTTCATGGTTAAATCCCATTGGGACAAGTCATTCCTTATCCCCATTTTACCGTTGATTAACTCAATGGATTAGGTAGGCATCTTATTCTGGAATGCCTTGAACTATGATCCTTGGAATACGCACTTATACCTTATCAATTATAAAATTATTAATGAGTTGGAGACCCTTTTGGTCTATAGTGCCATTGTTATTACGTTGGAACTTCATTAAAAAATATCATTATAGGTTTTCTTGATACATCTAGAAACCTTCACAATTTTCATCATGTGACTAATTTATACACTAGTAATAATTAAATAATGAATTAGTAACATATTCAGACACTATCTAGTGCATCATAAATGTCCTTGGTTATGTAGTTACATTGTACTAAATTACATAGTATATTTATACATTATCATTGTTACTCATCCCTTATAGGGGATGGATTTTATATAAACCATATGTGGTGGCCCACTAAGATTTAGCTCACAACATAATGGGGTTTTGTTTAGTACATTGGGAAAAATACATGAATGACGGTATTGATAAAGGTAATAATATAACTACGAACACTTGATTTTTTGTTTTTTAGGATGGAGCATAATAGAAGACGACTGAGACAATTCTTTTGATGATTGAGATATTTTTTTATTTTGATTATACATTTTTGGAACATTTTATGCTTATTTCCAAGTTTCCATGTCTTCCAATTTTCTGGTGAATGAAATATCATAATCAATATTTGAATTCATTTATGTTATTTCAGTTATTTCAATTGTAGTTGAAATTTTCTCTATTTTGTAGTGTATTTGATTTACTTAAATTTCTTCTTCAATTTACCTCATTTTAAATTTATCCACTTTGGTACATTTTTTGTAATGATTGAATTGTCTCCCCATGGACACACCCTATGTCCTTGTTGGTTTTGGGATGCCTATGGTGTTTTGGGAGAAGAGCTCGAGGCTAAATGGCCCACCAAGATCAGGGAACCTATAAAGTAAAATATATGTTCGAGATGTTACAAAGTGGTATTAGAGGGGTTATTCAATTATTGATTTACCATTTGGATAAAATATATTAGAGATTAAGAATTCTATGGTGCATATTCAATAATCATGTGTGGGCATCAAAAACCAATATTCATGGTAAAATCCATGTTACCCAAAACATTATGTTTGTTATGTTATTCCTATTTCAATTTAAATTATTTCACTATTAGTTGATGCACATGTTTTGTGGTATTTTTGATTATTATTCTAAATGATATTTTATTTTATCTATGGCCCAACAAGATGGGGGTAAGGGGAATTGGTACATTAATCATATAGTCATATTGAATTTTCATTTAAAGCATATTTACATTCAATATAAGTTTATTTAACTCCATTTAGTTTTGTTATTTGTCTTGGAATGTTGAGTGATGTTTTTATAGTTATCATATGATTTTATAATCTTGGATGCGATTGATTGAATGTTGGTCTCAATTCATGAGGTGTATGGGCCCTCGTGGGTGGGTATGAGTAATGTTTTATGTCAACCCATTATTAAAGAAATAAATGAGGTTTGGTTTCATGAAAAGGTGTAAGGGAAATGATTCTATGGGAATTACTATCCATTATTATCTGGAACATGAAATCTAAAATGAAATGGGTCAACATCTTTATCCCTTTTTCTCATGTTTATTAATGGTAATGGTATGAACTGGGAAATTAAATTTAAAAATATAATCAATCATATTCATGATCACTACCAGTACATAGATGTCTAAGTGGGTAGTTGGTATAATACACCGTTGGCAGTAAGACATTATTTCTTCTTATTCCATATGCTTTTCAATATATCTGTATAAATCATGTTATGAGGGGAATGTTATGAATTGTTTGACCAATTCTACCACGATGTCCTTGTATCACATACCATGAGCATGGCTATGATCATGATCAAGATGTAGTGGGCCTTGAGGATCGAGTATTACCTCTAGATTTTCAGTTATAGGATCTTCTTATGGTAAATTATATAGACACTAATTCCCATTTTCATGATAGTTTCCAATGTCTAACAAATTCCATTCATGGTTCCCCATGAGTTTCACATACATTTTCTGATCAGACAAGTGATTCACCACATCATCATCCACTTAATATATCAAGGGATGGAGGTCCAAAATTTGTTTTGTCATGAAAAAAATCCACTATTTCTATCTTTGAGAATTTAGAGATATCTCAAGAGAGGATGGTCAATCGTAACATATATATACATCAATATTCAACCATGTTTTTGTGGGATGTAGTCACCAAAACAAATCCCAATCCATGCATGGTATGAGCTAACATCCAAAGTATTTTCTATGATCATTTCACTCATTAGATGTTGTGATTTCATAGATCTAGAGCGTAAATTCATATTGTGTAGGTTTCTAAGTTGAATATGTAATATTCATTGAGTTTCACTCATCTACAATGCTTTTCACTACTTCTATCTAATGTAGAGCTTTTATGTATTAGATGATTTGAGGATGGGATTGAATATTCTACCTATTCAAATGTGAATGTAATTAACCTAAGTAGTTTTTCTTAAATATTCAATTAGGATTTTATCACTAATTGTAACCTCATGCAAGACAATAACACCAAGAATTGAGGATCAGTTTCGGTGTAGCCCAGCAGTTCTCCTCGTGTCTGGAGGAGTACCCACAGGGTTAATTTCCATCGATGATACTAAGAGAGTTCCTATATTGAATAATATGTTCTGTATCATCAGTGTGGATGATGGAGTCCCTTGATGTCCCATTCTTATAGAGATACATTATAGTGTTGGGATTTTAGATGTAAGGGTCATCTATAGATGTTCTGTAAGACCATTCTACTAGGTCTGAGTGGAAAAACATATGTTCCAGCTCCCCCTTCAAGAGTGCATTCTTTTTTCCACTTCGAGAAAGGAGGGTTAATAGAACCAGTAGCTATATCCAATGGGACAGTCAGGGCTTTGGTAACTCGACCCTTGAACACAATTAACGCCAATAGAGATGTTTTGATTGTGATAGTCTATCTATTGCATATGGCCTTCGATTAACCATGTTGCATATAATACATAAAATACTCGATGATAACGATGTGGGACCATATATATTACATAGTACTATTACAGTGGAATCTACAAAAGTGTATTCTTTATTTTATATAGCTTCTTCAAAATATTTTATCTCAATATCGATCGTGGAACATCTCATACTTTAAATACAATAGTACTGTTGTGTAATGACGCCAGATACACCATTAAGAGTGTGGTCTGATGGAATACACCAATTTTTGGACATTCCCCTTGAGGTAGGCTGTTACCCTTTCTTATGGAACCTCTCCCATATCACTATGGAAGCCTATAATTTCATTCTCATGATGCATTGGTTGGTTCAGTATCTAGATTTTGTTGAATGTAATCATTGTATGGTATCATTTACATCACCATAAAGAAGTGTTTATCTAAATAAGTGTGATTGGAATTTGAAGGCTAGAATAGTTGTACTAGTACATCACGGTCCATATGGAGTTTCTTTAAATATTAAAAACATCTTTACGGAGGATCATTGTTTACGTCAAGATGATTTCCCTCCAGTAGAGGATCATTTGAGGGATGATTTTAGAAAAAAAATTATATACAACCTCCAAATAGAGAGGATAATTTTACGATAAATCATGTTCTTGGAGTAAGTACATTGTCAATTCCTCTATACATAATGACGCCTATTGTGATTCAAGAGCTCCCTCAATAGTTAAAGGATTTAGAGGCCACATGAATTATACGACCCAATACATCATATAGGTTTCTACCATGCTTTTCTAAAATAAAGAAGTTGGAACCTTATGTATCTTCATAGATTACAGATGGAGGACCATAGTTTTAGTGAGGAACTAGTATCCACTTCGTTGAATATTAATCTATAAAAAATGGAACATCCAATGTATCTAGACGTTGAAAAACGCCATCACATGTTTTCTAGAGAGCCTCACCCCTAGGTGGAAAATCATTTCACAATGTCCAAAATCCTTGATCAAGGAAAAGTCCACTTATTACACTAAATTATCCATTAATAAATCATTCATCATTGAGAACTCCTAATATGAATCAAGACTTCCCTCTGAGGTAGGGTCAACCTATTTAATTAAGCACACCCCCTCAAAAATCCCCTAACATCTTTGAGGACCCCAATCCTTGAAATACCCCCTTTTATGGAGCAATATTCATATGAAATAACATACCATTTACCCCTACAATGGTATGTTATTCTTCTACAATCCATTCTAAATGTTTGAGAGGCTTGGATCACCACACTAATCATTGGCCAGCTCAGCTACACCTCGAGTCGCTCTGAGATATGTGCCACCCATTCCTAGATGAACCACCTCAACCAGAAGGAAACTTCTATCTCCCAACCTCATTTTTCATATAAAAATAGTCACCATGACCCATATTTATTCTAAACATAGGTATCATAATGTGGGCCTCAAGAAAAATGATTCCCCAATTGATGTTCTAAGTCTATGTCCCTCTTAAAGGCGCATGTGAGGTTGTTGTGTAAGCCCTATGGGTGAAGAGTGTGTTCCCAAAAATTGGATATTCATAATATAAAAGATTCTTTCTCTAAATCATTATAGAATGAAATAAAACTTAAACATGTCCTAGACATACGACATTAAACTGTACAATAGTGTCTTCCACACATGACATGAAATTGCAGCCTTAATATTCTTACTAAATATAGGATGCTCAGTGTTAGAACCACATGGAATGAAATCTTAAAATAATATTTCATGCATACGGGCCATACAGTTACACCAATAGTGAATCTATTATTATTGGAAGCTTCCAAAAACTATCCCCACACAATCTCTCATTGATGCTCCTTGAGCGGTCTGAGCAACCTGACCACATCACGTTAAGCCGGATGGATCTATCCTATCACATGACAAAAAAATTTGGAAACAAACTACATATATTTTGATCCTAATAATCTAAATAGGGTACATAGAATGAATCCATATGATTCAAAAATGACCAAGGTAATTTTTTCCTCCTAAGGATGCACCTCCCAGATCCACCTTCCGAGGGGGTTCTAGTCAATTGGTAAAAATTTTAGTTGTGACCCACCCCCTAGGGATGCCCCTACTAGATCAGATACCACTGGGAATTATGATCCATTAGTAAATACTCTATAATATATAACATCCGTACTTGGGAACACCTCCCAGTTCTACCAGAACAGGGAATCTTGATCCATTGGTAAACCTTCTAGTTTTGACCAAATCCCTTATTGTGAAGAACCTCCAGAATCCACCTCCTTATGGTGTTCTGATCAATCAGTAAACATTATAGTCATGACATATTCTCTGAAAGGAATAATCCAAATGGATACACATACATTATTTATTCTGATATACACATATCATCTCAAAAATATTTTAAAAACGTTCCCCGATACATCTCTTCTGGATGTTCTAATCCGCCACCACTGAACATAGAACATTTGACCAGACTGAGAAAATGACACATGAAAAATAATTTAATTCCTGCGATTAAACTCCTTGGAATATTTATGACCTTGGAATTGTATTCTCATTATCTACATGATAGTCCTTGAGTTTCATGACTATGATTCCTTGCATGAGATAACCCCCTCCCACATTCATGAGGAAAATTTATAAGTGACCAATTCACCATATATATAGACATCCATAAATATTTATTTCATGACTACTATATAGACAAAAGGTTTATACGATTATATATAGAACATATTTATATAGTGTTGTTCATAATTATATGGCATCAATAATGACTTCCATGATGTTGATTTAACTATATGAGCTACACTGATACTAGGAAACGAGATCCATTTAGAAATAAATTGAAGGTGGTACTCTCATACCATCATCCATCTTTGATCAAGAAGTAGACATCGCAGGGTGGGGGTTGTGATTAAATATGCCCACAATCCTAAAGTATGAATATGGGAAAAATCATATACCTGTATGCACATCATATGTCGATGTGAAAATAATCCCCAAAGAAAGCATCAAAATCTTGAGAGTATATACCCAGCTTGTAGGACGCCATAGAAACTAATATAAAATAAGTAAAAAATATAATGGATGTAGTATGATCTACCCAAATAAGGAAAGAAATGTAAAGGAATAAATTATACATATTCTAAAAAAAGAAACCTAGAAAGGATATAAAGGGGATCCAAATATAAAAGTCTGACATTGGATGACAAGTATACCAGTACCTCCAATGGGTTCCATATCAAAATCCACATATCACATATTTATTTTGAGGTCACCCTATAGAAGTCCCACAACTCCATATATTCCTATGAAATTGAGGGTGATAGTCTCTAATAGAGGACCCACAACCTACTGTTTTAGGGGTACCACTCGATAGATATTGGACTTCTTCCCCTATACGACATGGGTTGATACTCGGTATATATAGGGAACTCTCTCTACTATTAATGAGGATTCCAATCACCATATTGCCGACCCACACCATTGTCTATTGCGGGTCAAATAATTATTCAGGGGACCCATAACCCAGTCTATATGGGGGTTCCACTAAGTTGGATGAGGAACTATTCCCAAGTCCATTCAAGGTGTTACACTCAAGTGGAAAATGACTAACACCCTACTCTGTCAGGGGTTTTCCATTTATTTGATAGGGTACCTGCTCTATATTCTCTCATGTGTTTTGACTCATCTGGTACATGATCCACATTATTTTCAGTTAGGGAGGGGGTTCCAATTTGACCAATGTAAGGAGTCTGTGGGACTGACCATGATAAATAGGGGGTTTCATGATGATCATGCCTGGTCGCATCTATAATCATGAATCACTAGAATAAGATCCACACTCAGAGCATTATATCAAAAATAGATATCTTCATTGAATTATACCATCACATTCTATATGTAAAACATATAGGGATATGACACATCTAGAAAAAACATCCTATTCTAGATAAAGGAGATACTGAAGGTGGATGTTTCTTATTGGGGTAGATGATGTATATTAGGTCCAGATGAAATGTGATATCACTATAATTTATATTATTTTTCTCTTATAGCCATGGATCATATGTCATGTCACGATACATGAATTGTATTGGGGAAACATGGCTTGTCTCATCCACAAAGGGCACGCCTATGTTCTATTTTTCATGCCCTTTCATGTTAGTTCATTCTCGTATACCTAGTCGTGCACCTAAATATGCCTAGGAATTAGACCATTACCATGTACTATGTGATTTCTTAATGTGACCTCTTTTATGGTTTTCTAGTCATTTGTAACTAGCACATGGACTAGCTTATTGAGGATTGTGAAGCTATATATGGGCCCATCCACATAGCGTGAGGACCCAACCAGATAATTTATGATCCTTATAATCCCAAAAACCATAGATATAATAGTTTTGTTAGAGTACATGTCATTGTTTCTACTAATAAAATTTATATAGAAATATATTAAATAAAAATTATTTTTTCTTCAATCATCATCATTGAATCACTGCCATTTTCATTCCTAATTGGAATTATGCCTTGGATATTTTATTTGAGATCGTTCGTTCATGATCCATATGTGGTATCAATCCCCCTTTTCCATTTCATGTAATTCATTGGTCATTATCTAATAGATTTTCGGTAGCTATGAAATGATTTCTAGTACCATGGAATAACTATGTACACTTCCAGCTATACAGGCATGGAAAAACAAAAAAATTTATGTCCACGAGTAGAAATGAATTCCCTGGATGGATGGGAAACACCATTTAGGTCCCCTTTTCATTTTTTATTATTATATGGCACCAATTCATGTCCCAAGGAGAACAAAAATATGTATTTGAGTAGGAGAACACACTATGTGGATCCCATTAAATATGTATATCCTCATGAGAAGCACATGACGAAAATTTAACATTTATTTGGATATGGATTTCGGCTAGTGTATAGCCTATACTGAGTAATATTATTTTTATAATGTGATGGTAACCTTATTAGTGTATTTATAGATATTATAAAGAATTATCATATCTTTATTATTATTTATTTCATTCTTTATGATTGTTGTGATTATGTGACATGGTCAGGGAGAGGTCGGAATTGGAAACCTCCATGTTCCATTAAGTTGTATGTACCCCATACTGCTTGAAATGGTCTAGGTATCACCCCTATACAGACAAGAGTGAGGATGCTACACCTTCTATATGTCACCCCCAAATGGAATTGGGAGTGGGTCCTCTATCATGTAAGTGGAAACCTCTAGTAGACTATATTTTCAGTCCTCTTTCTACTTAGTGGAACCCCAAGATTGGTTGAGTCGTGGATCCTTTACATAATGACTGGAACTCCCCTAATGTACTATCGCATGGGTCATCTACCTACATAGTGTCATGGCCCTTGGGATATTATTTTGTGTTTCGTCCAACTACATAGTGAACCCACTTGATAGACTCAGGAGTTGGCCCTCAATCTACTAACGTGTACACCTGATGGACTATGTTGTGGGACATATATCTACTAATCAAAATCATAATAATGTAAAATTGAATTGGTCCTCAATATTGGGTAGATACAATATGAATCACTAGGTAGTGGGTCCACTATTAGATATTCTACCCCTTAGACTATGTGGATTGATGACAAGATTTGGGTTCTAAACATTGTATCTAAGACGACTACGTGAGATGTTGGGCATCAGAGATAAAAACATTTGTATCTATTATCAAACTCATCATCCACGGTAGTGTTGTCTGATGTAGTACCCTTTTCCCTATATTTTGTGTTTTTATGGGAGTTTTATACATTATAGGGTTTCAATTTCCACTTTCTATGGGATATGCTAAATAATTATATCATTTCTCATACCCAGGTAAAATTTTGGTGGAATCCTAATGGGTTTGTATATACTAAGATATTCATACGATTTTACCACACATGTCATGACTTATATAGAATACAAAAATATTATTCGTGATTTTAGTGGTGGAAATGATACAAATGTGCAATTACCTTATATGGTGGTCATGATTGGAGATCAGACGTAGGGTTATCCTTAATTTATTTATTCTAGTTATTGTTAGGATGTGACTTTATTTTAGGTTGGTAATTTTTTTTCTCCCTATACACTTTGTTTTTCCTATTTTATTCCCAATATTATTCCCTATAGATTATTATAATCATAGTTTTACACTAGACTATAATATTTATTTTATTCCTATACACATGTTCATGAAGATGGTTGGGTGTTTTATTAAGGTTAAATTAGGAAAAGATCGTATTTTTTCATACCTTCTCAACATGTGTCACTAGACCCTACAATTTTAGGTCGCTTACGGTGGTGGCGGCCCACGCTTCCTGTTGGATGGAATCCCTAGATTTTTAGCTTTTTACAAATAGATTAGGTATACATTTAAATTGTATCACCTAATAAGAGATTTTTCACCAGGGGTGAGGACATGTCAAAATGTGTTCTCATAGAGGAAAATGTGACGGTCGTCTTGTTTAAAGCCCTATGTTAATAGAATAATGAACATCATGTGAGTTATAATGGAGTAACAATCATTGATATATTACTTTAATTAATAATTTATTTTTCTTATGTTATTATCTTCTAACCAATTACTACTTAAATTATAAATACATATATATTCTTATATCCAAATATTATTAAAGATATTATGACATAACAAATACTATAATATGGAAACTGTTTTTCATAATGCCCTTTATGAATTTTTGCCCATGGTTTTTGGAAAATGGAAAATAAAAACAATATTTTATAAGGCCAAAGTCCGAAATTCTTAAAATATTAGGTTTTCTTATGTGGAGGTGAGTCACCCTCCCATGGAAATAAATTTAAAAAGGCAAGGAGTTGAATAAGTCTTGAGGGGTCCATTAATTCTTTGAAAAGTAAGTTAAACAAACCCAAAATCATATTATATTAATTTCAAAAAATATATTGGCCGAACATAAAGATTATAGTATTTTATTACATCACTATTGGGTCATTATGATGTCATAAATCACATTAAAAATTTAAACGGTATTTAATTTTTTCCCAAAAATTTGACTATCTCAGAAAATAATGAAGAATTCACCGTTGGATAATTTCGTCGTCCTGATTCCAAAATTAAAATTTATTTTATCTAAATAATTTTCTTGATATGGTAATATTCAATTTTAAAATTAAAACCGACATTTATAAAAAATTCACGGGTTTTGACAAAAATAGCTTTCAAAACCTAATAAAAATTATAATTGTATTCATACAATTACATGATAAATTGTATATAATAAAATTATTCTAATAATAATAATATTATTAATATTTTATTAAAATATTATGTAACTCAAAAATCCCATAATTTAATAAAATAGATTTCTTAATTAAATAATAACTAAAAACACCATTTGTACTTTAAGAACTATTTAGAATGTATCAAAAATGACTATAAATTATATTTACTATTATATACAAAAATTAACGTACATGAACATAGTACTAATTATTTGTTACATAACCGCATAAAACAGCCGCATAAGACCTATGGGTAAGGTGTGCGATGATGACAGACTCTTGGGGTGGCTCAAATAACATCGCTCGAGTGGTAATTTCTATCAACTTCCACTTCTCCCATAGATGGTCCCATTCGATCTTGACATGGTGAAGCTTAGCTTGGGCTTGGTCAAGAGCGAAGCCCAAAGACACCACCTCTTTTCCGAGCATTGATAAATGGGCTTCGTATAGGGAAATTATACTGGATGAGGCCATCGCTTCCTTTGTCTAAGTAAAAATTGGATGTGTTAAAGCCCTATATTTATACTAATCATGTGATCACCATTCAATGAATATAAAAGTAACGGTCACCATTCGTATCATAAAACCAATGAAGTTGACATTTTATTAAAAAAATTATATAAAGAGACATTTTATAAGATCAAGAGGGATTTTCCATTAATGAAACTTTGGGTCATTATAATATTCCCCCCTTCAGAAATTTCACCCTCAAAATTTTCCTTTTCCCACACTAAAACAGTTGTGGGTAACTCAGATTCCTCACTTCCTCTGATTCCCAAGTTGCTTCATCAAACTTGTGGTTTCTCCACAACACCTTGATGAGGGGTATTGTCGTACTTTGTAGAACTTTTTCTCTACAATCTAAGATCTTCACTGGTTTCTCCTCATAAGAATGATTGTATTCCAATTGTACCAACTCGTAAGAGAGTATATTTGAAGGTTCCGGTATGTACTTACTTAAGAAGGATACATGAATGACAAAATGAATTTTTTCCATGGTAGGTGGATGTTCTAGTCCATAGGCCACAGCCCCAAGACGATCAAGAATATCGAAGGGGCTGATGTACCTTGGACTTAACTTCCCTTTCTTTCCAAACCTCATGACCTTTTTCCACTGAGATATGCGTAGAAACACCATGTCTCCATCTTTAAACTCAAGGTCTCATCGACCATTATCTGCATAACTCTTCTGTCGACTCTGGGCTGCCTTGACATGCTGCTGAATGTTTTTCACCTTCTCCACCATTTCTTCGTCCATTTCTGGTCCAAGCTGCTTATGTTTACTGAACTCATCCCAACATGCCGGTGTTCTGCACCTTTTCCCATACAAGGCTTTATATGGTTACATTTGGATTCTCGAGTGGAATTTGTTATTATAAGAGAACTCAACTAGAGGAATATGTTGATCCCATCACCCTTTAAAGTCCATTGAGAACATTCTCAAAATATCCTCAAGTGTTTGGATAGTCCACTCGGATTGGCCATCATTTTGAGGATGATAGGCCGTACTGAAGTTCAGTTCAGTATTCAGAGCATATTAAAGACTCTTCCAAAACATTGAGGTGAATCTTGGATCTCGGTCAGACACAATAGATTGTGGTACTGCATGCAACCTTACCACTTCCCTGATATATATCTGTGCCAGTTGATCCAATGATAAATCCTCCCAAATAGCAATGAATTGTGTTGTCTTCGTAAGATGATCCACAACAACCCAGATTGCATTGTTTCCTTTGGATGTCATTGGATGTCCAGTGACAAAGTCCATGGTGATGTTCTCTCATTTCCATTCTGGTATGGGCGATATTTGCATCATCCCCTTAGACTTTTTCCTCTCTTCCTTCACTTGCTGACACAATAGGCACTTAGATGTATATTCAGCAATCTCCTTCTTCATATTATCCCACGAAGAGTTTTTTCAGAGATCTCGATACATCATTGTGCTCCCTAGGTGAATAGAGAAATTTGAACTATGTGCATCATCCAAAAGTTCCTTCTTCATCTCCAGACATGATGGAACACATTGTCTTTTCCAAAACCGCACAATTCATTATTCATTAACATTAAACTCCGAGGATTTCCCCTTTTTGGTAGATTTCACATTTTCTTGAATTCCCACATCATCCTTTTGAGCATCCTTAAACCTTTCCAAATGATATGTTTGAGCAATCATTTGTGAAGGGATTGATGATGTTCCCTTTTTTATGATTCCCACGTCCATCTTCATCATGTATAAGATGATTGGATCCTTTTCAATTCTCATCATTGATAGAATCGCTGGATCCTTTCTACATAGGGAATCTGCCACCTTGTTCGCTTACCCAGGGTGGTAATGGATTGAATAGTCATAATCCTTGATCAGATCTACCCATCTTCTAAGGCACATATTATGCTCTTTCTGTGTGAATATATATTTAAGACTCTTCTAGTTATTATATATCTCACATTTCTCTCAATAGAGCTAATGCCCCAGATTTTGAAGGCAAAGATCACCGCCGCCAACTCCATATCATGCGTTGGATTGTTTCTCTCATTGATTTTCATCTTCTTTGAAGAATATGATATAACTTTATCATTCTGCATCAGCACACATCCTAAGCCCTTCTTCGAAGCGTCACTGGATAACACAAAAAGCTCTCCACTTGTGGGTAATGTGAGCACATGTGCAGTGATAAGCCTCTTTTTCAACTCCTTGAAGATTTCTTCGCATTCATCACATAAAACATCACTCCATTTCGAGTTATCTTGGTAAGTGGGCTGGAAAATCGTGAGAAATTTCTCACAAATCGTTGATAATATCTAGCTAACCCCAAGAATCTACAAATATCTGTTACCGGTGTTGGCCTCGGCCATCCATTAATTGCATCTGCTTTGGAGGGGTCCACAGATAGCTCATTTCTTGTGATGATATGGCCCAAGAATGAGACCTCCTTCAACAATAACTCACAGTTGTTGTACTTGGCATAAAGATTATCCTTCCACAAAGTCTCTAGAACAGTTTTTAAATACTCCTCATGATCCTCCTTGGTTTTAGAATATATTAGAATATCATCTATAATGACTACCAAAAATTGTTCAAGGTAATCTTTAAAGACTCTATTAATCATGTCCATAAATATTGATGGAGTATTGGTGAGTCCAAAAGGCATTACTATGAATTCATTGTGCCCGTATCTTGTTTGAAAAGTAGTCTTGGGGACATCTTCCTTCTTCACCCTTACTTGATAATATCCTGTCCGCAAATCCACCTTGGAAAAGTATTGTGCTCCCCGCAGCTGATCAAAAAATTCATCAATTCGTGGGAGAGGTTACTTGTTCCTTATTGTGATTTTGTTAAGTTCACGATAATCGATGCAAAGCCACATTGACCCATCCTTCATCATGACGAAGAGGACTGGTGCACCCCATGGTGAAGCACTTGGGCGTATAAATCCTTTATCCAGATTCTCCTGTAGTGGTTTGTTCATCTATTCAATCTCAAAAATAGCCATTCTAAATAGAGCCTTGGATATTGGTAGTGCCCCATGTATATGTTCAATTGAGAACTCAATATCTCTTCTAGTAGGAAGAACAAGCAGTTCCCCGGGAAACACTTCAGCGAATTCCCTCACAATAGGCATTTCTTCAAGGATGGTTTCTTCCTGGGACTCAATCATCTGAGCCAGAGACGCATGCTCATAAGGTAGTAATATCCATGCATGAGATGATGGAGCTAAAAGAAATTAATATTCCTCCTGACACTTGTAATGAATCGTGGGTCGATTCTTCATATGGAGTGTGATTTCCCTCTCCCGACAATTTATATTGGCTCTATATAAGGAAATCAAATCCATGCCAAGAATTGCATCAAATTACACCAGAGAGAGTATGATGAGGTTCGCCGGGAAATTAAATCCACATATTATAACAGGGGAGTACTTATATTCATTGGATGCAATTATTGCCCCATTGGCCGTACTCACCAACATCTTTACTTCCCTGATTTGTGGTGGTGCTAGGATTGTTCTACTAAACTTTCGAGATATAAAAGAATGCGTAGAACCTGAATCAAAAAGTACATTCGCAATTCTTGAATGAATAACTAGCGTACCTCCCACCACATCATTGTTGGGGTTCACTTCTACAGAAGTGATGGAAAAATCTCTTCCTTGATGCCTTGGAGGTTTTTGGTTGTCTCCAAAAACCCTTGGATTAGGGAACTAATTTGTAAAATGACCTGGTTCTCTGCATTTGTAGCATTGAACAACACGTTTAGGTTCTAACGGAGTGTTCCTCTCCTCTGTCGTAGTTGCGGGTCCTTCTTGACAACAGTTAACAGCTAGGTTCCCTTCTCTTGCACACCTGAAGCATTTTCTCGTCTCCTTAAGGAAATTTCCAGGGTTCTCCTTTACGCACTTTTGGAAAGTGGGGTGTTGGATCTTCTTTGCACCGTTGGATTTATCCATCGGACCACCAGCATTGAAGTCCACCTTACGCTTCTTGTCACCATGATACCCATGTGGTTCCCCGATATCCATTTCGACCTTGAGGGGACATCGGACAATTTACTCATAGCTGTCGAAGTCACAGATCACTAATGCTTTCCACAAGCTAGGATTCAACACACCAATGAAGTGGTAATCCTTGCATTCTAGGGTAACGATAAAGATGGAAGCGTATCATGCAAGCCTTGTGAATTTTTCCTCATACGCTCCAACAGATTCTTCATCTTTTTTCTTGAGGGAAAATAAGTCCCTTTCCATCTTAAGTTGGACGATGTGCGGAAAATATTTATCGAAAAACATATTTCGGAAGTCCTTCCATTACAATGCCTTGATCTCCACCTCATGCTTCGTATTTTTTATCAACTTCCACCATTGAATAGCTTCACCCTCCATATGATAAGCAACTAGGAGAATCTTCTCTTGTTCGGAACATTGAAGGATGGAGAAGATCTTTTCAATGGAGTTGATCCATTGTTCAGCGATCGTGGGATCAGATTATCCACTAAAATAAGGAGGCCTTTGTCTCATTAATCACTCGATAGTGAATTGTTCTTTCTTAAGGGGGGTTGAACGTTCCTCATGACCCGTGTTTCTATTCAAAACTTCTGTTAGCTGAGAGAGAAGCATGACAATGTTTGCGATTCCTGCTCCCATTAGATTGGGCATCTCATTAGTACAGACATCACACTGATATTCACATTGGTTGTTAGCCCGAGTCCTCCCATTACCTGCCATTGGCTGGAATAAAAGGAATGTTAGGGGTAACACATAAAGGGTAATCCAAAGACAATAGTTGATGACTTATAAATAAACATTCAATTCCTTAACTCATGAGTCTATAGGCTTCAATCTAGGCTTTTCATGGTCTACTTTCTAACATATATTCTTAGGGGAATTTTTTAATTCCCTCAATAATGGTTCATAATAAGCTTGTGAATTTACCAATGCATATCCCCCGGGAGTGTCGTAACCAAGAGTGCAGCAAGTACCATTGTCGTGCCCCAGTTCCCATTCGATTCTAGCTCAAAGCGGTGTTTTCAAGTTTTACCCCTGGGATACATATGTTCGAGAGCCGCCTCTACATGCTCGTATCCAGAGAGGGATATATTTTCTTGATAACCCACATAATCAATAGTCACAAAAACATAGGGACTTTTTTATTGTACATAGTCTTGTATCTAAGGCTTTACTAGAATTTTCTAATCCTAATCCCAGAAATAACCCAACCTATCCTTTGATACCAACTATGACAACCTTGCTTTTTATTACAACCTAAGCATGATTTATTACATAAAACATCACTTGATAAAACAAAGAAGATCGAGAGGTTTAGTGTCTTTGGGGATTAGTATTATTACATAAAAACATAAAACATGAAATACAAAATCTTTATTGAAAACATCTATTACATGACCACTACATTCCTTCGTACTAAGCATTGCATGGGATAGCCTGAGGACATGCATAAGAAAAGGGTGAGCTATAAAGCTCAGTAAGGGAATACACATGGAATAACATGAAAAGTATAATACATGTTAGGCAATAGGCATATAAATAGATCATAAGAAGAACATTAACATAAAGGCATGATAAAGCATGATAATCATAACATGGAAATGTGACAACAACACTTAACATGGAATTAGCATGAGCCAAGGCACATTGAAGATGGAGCATTAGTAAATCCTCATTGCACATAAAGAACGAGTAAACCATCATTGCACATGAATTAGCATGAGTAAATACTCATTCCTCATTACGTATCATGATACAATATTTACCCAATTCATTGTACTGTTATAAGGGTGCACCCTTCTTAAACATTTAATTTCATGCAGAAGTGTTCCACAAGGATCATAAAACATGGATTCATAAAAAGATAATCATTTATTCCATGGTAAAGGAATGTGTAATTCATACATGAAACTTTATAATCAATAAGTAAATGTGAATAAATGTGAATACCCTTGATGGAGACATGGTCATGGTATTCCCTACACAATGACAATGGAATTGAAAATCAGTGCGATTTCGGCAGCGTAACGGCGTAACATAAGAATTCATAAAAAATGGTTGATGAGAGACAAAGGGGTTCCTCCTCATTTTTACATGTAATGGACAATAATGAGGTCATATATATACATGTCTCAACAATTGTAGTGGATTTTATATTCATGATACAAAATTATTTCTTGAATGTAAAAGAGGAGAGAGAAGTTCCTTTTGGAATTTCAGCATAGTAACGGGTGTAAATGGGATGCATTTAATGAGAGTTAAATGGGTCTCCCATAATTCAAACATAAAGAGGGAAGTATGACAGAGGTTTGAAACCATACCCCAAAATTCATAATTGAAATTAAAAGGGCAAAACAAATTAAAGAAAATTGGAAAAAATGAGAAAAGAAGAAAAAACCCTTACTTGGAAGTGTTCTACCAAAGGCTAGAGAGAGGCTTGTGAGAGGCTTCTTGGGAGCATGGGGCACCTTAGGAGTATTCTAGAGTGATTAGGGCAGAGGTTGAACGAACTCCAAGGGCATTGAGTGAGGAGGAAGTGGGAGCATGGGTGGGTTTATATAGGAAAGGTGAGGGAATTCTTTATTATTTAGGTTTGGGACCCCTTATATTAAATTAATCCAAACGACAAACCATCCCATGGTTTTTACCCATGGTTATTGGAAAAGGGAAGAGGAAAATAATATTTTATAAGTAAAAAGTCCGAATGTCTTAAAATATTAGGGTTTCTTATGTGGAGGTGAGTCACACTCCCATTGAAATTAATATAAAAAGTCAAGGTGTTGAATAAGTCTTGAGGGGTCCATTAATGCTTTGAAAAGTAAGTCAGACAAACCCAAAATCACATTATTTTAATGTTAAAATATTTATTGGCCGAACATAAAGATTATAGTATTTTATTACATCACTATTGGGTCATTATGAAGTAATAAAACACATTATATATTTAAATGGTATTTAATTTTTACCAAAAAATTTCACTATCTTAGAAAATTATGAAAAATTCACCATTGGATAATTTCGACATCCTAATTCCAAAAAATAACATTTATTTTATCTAAATAATTTTCTAAATATGTTAATTTTTACTTTTAAAATAAAAACCTAAATTTATCAAAAATTCACGGGTTTTGACAAAAATTGCTTTCAAACCTTAATAAAAAATATAATTTCATTCATGCAATTACATGATCATTTATATATAATAAAAATAATCTAAAAATAATAATAATATTTTATTAAAATATTATTTAATTCAATAATCCATTAAATTAATAATATTTATTTCTTAATTAAATAATATCTAAAAACACCATTTGTACTTTGAGAACTATTTACAATGTAACAAAAATGACTAGAAATTATATTCATTATTATATACAAAAAATAATGTACATGAACATAGTACTACTTATTTGTTACATAACCCCTTAAAATAGCCGCATATGACCTAAGGGTAAGGTAAGCGATGGTGATCGACTCTTGGGGTGGCTCGAATAACATCGCTCGAGTGGTAATTTCTATCAACTTCAACTTCTCTTGTAGACGATCCCGTTCAAGCTTGACATGGTGAAGCTCAGCTTGGGTTTGGTCAAGAGGAAAGTCCAAGGACGCCACCTCTTTTCCCATCTCTGATAAATGGGCTTCGTTTGGGGCAGTTCTACTGGATGAGGCCATCGCTTCCTTTGTCTAAGTAAAAATTGGATGTGTTAAAGCCCTATATTTATAATAATCATGTGATCACTGTTCAACGACTATAAAAGTAACGGTCACAATTATTATCATAAAACCAATGAAGTTGACATTTTATAAAAACATTTTATATAAAGACACATTTAATAAGACCAACAGGGATTTTCCATTAATGAAAATTTGGGTCGTTACAGACGACTTCTAATTTGTTTTCATCAACCTACATAAAACATGATAACAATGTGTATCCTTGGGACCATAAAATTAAATAATAGGTACAATTTTTTTCATATTCAAAATAATTATCATTAAATCATTGAATGAATGATGAATATTTATATTGAATCAAGTTTTTAATGATATATTATGTGTTCATAATTAAAATCTGACCTTTTTTTCTTCCTAGTTCATCAAAATATTAAAATATTCTAGGAATGCATCCATTCTATATTTGAATTAACAATAGTCTATTAAAACAAAATATAGTGCACTTTATGTAAACATAACATCATTAAAATTTTATAAATAAACTGTATAAAATCAGGTTCCTTATCATATTAGTTTTTGGATAAATAATTTATCACGGAAAATTTATTAGTAATAAAATTTAAATCTAATGGAATATGATCAATTTCCAAATCTTGACCTAGTTAAAAAGGATTTAATGGTCTCGAGGGAGATAAATAATCATTTTAAAAATCATTTAAAATGAAATAAAAATATAATATTAAAATATATTTCAAAATAAATTCTTTTTATCATATTAAATTTTTATATGATTGATTTGCACCATTCATGAATATTATATTAAGATATAAAATATATATATAAGATATGAAAAAAGTTATTATTTTTATGGTCTAATTAACTTATATATAATTTTAAATATTCACTACTATGTGTTAACAATGGTAGTCATTAAAAATAAGAAAGGAATTTTGAATAAAGTTGAAACAATGTATAGAAATTTCCTTTTTCTCACCCAGGTTAAATCATAGACAGTTTAACCTATAATTCTATGGATAAATGAAAAAAAATCCTATATTTTTATTTTGTAGTTTAAATCCAATCAACTAATTTTTATTTACGAGGCATAATTGAATGCATTATTTCAATTTGATAGGAAATTAAAAACTAAGGATTTATAACAAATAGAAAAAAATGATTCAACTAATAAAACTAGAAAAATATGGAGAACATAATAGAGTTGATGATGATAATTTATCATTGAAAAATAATTTATTAATTTTATAGTAATGGGTTAAAAATTGAATGTTCCTTTATTGTCATAGATTGATAGAATTAGTCATTAGAAAAATTATTTAGAAATCACCTAGTTTATATGTATTATCTCTTTTAAATAAACATTGAAAATGTTTTTTATTCTCAGGGGTTATTTTTTGGATAATTTGAAATGATATGACTCAATATTATTAATAATGTTACTATGAACAAAAATCCAAAATCTAATATTATCTTCATTATTTCTTGATAATTTGTGAGTTTCATGTGAACATATCATATGTTTTCATTCTTATAAATAGTTAAATTTATATAAATAATATAGTTAACATGTTAAGGATATATCACATTCTTAATCCATCACTATACAATTAAAAATCAAATTTAATATATTGATTGGAATATATATTCATAATATTATTTATTAAAGAAAAGTTGACTATATTACATAAACATGAATTAAATTAAAATATTTTTAATATCTAAAAAAATAATGTATCAAGCTAGACATGAACATCATATATCCATATTATCAACTCAATAATATTTAACAAAATACACTCTCAAGTTTATTAATAACACTACCTATATGAAATAAAATATTATGTAAATATAGATTGGTTTTGGCGTTCTTAAAATCCATTTCAAATTCATTGATATGGTGTCCCCTATTAATCTAATGTGATTTCCAGTAAAAACATGATTCTCTTATGAACCATGGATAATGCCATCACCACATGATGAATCCAGTTTTATTTATTTTAATTATCTTTGTATTTTTTCACTATTAATAAAAATTTCATCAAAATTATAATATTATTTGTTTTCACAGATAATATCCCAATAAATGTTTTTTTACTATATTGTAAAAATTTACATGAAGTCATTTTTAATGGACATATCAATTCATTTAAAAGAATGAATATATTTCCATAATGGTAAAATGCGAAATTTTTTATGTAAAAAAGTACCATGAAACATGTTATCAAAACCCAAAATTCTAAATATCTATGTAATATAAAGTAAATAACCATGATTAATTATGGTAACATAAATAACAAAATAAATTAATTAATATTGAAATATAAATTTTATACAATCTGTAAGCATGTTATGAAACATACTTACACTACGTTAATGTTATATGAAACATTTATACATGGAATAATTGAAATATCAATGTTTCTCCAAGGTATTAAATTTGAAAAAATTATATAGGAGGGTAAATAAATAACAAAAAAGTGCAGCAAAAATCCAGGAGAATATGCTTAAGAATAAAAAACATTAAATATTAAATTAATTATAAAATAATAGATACACAAAGAAATTAGTGATCAGTGATAAACTATAACATGAATGTGATGTATCATAATGATGAAAATATAAAAAAATTAATGAATTCATTTTTTATCATTTAACGATATTAACAATCTCTACATGTTTAAATATTAACATTTTAATAGAAACCGTATATCCAAAATAATAATAATTTGATCTTATTTCAAGGAAATTAACAATGTTAGTTACCAGAAAACCCTTTATCAAAATATAATAATTAGAGAAGAACCTAAGACATCATTCCATTCTAAATGGAATGTAATATTTTAAAATAATACATTATAAATGAATGATTGGTAGGAAAAAATAATGAATAAATAAAAAAACTTTAATGTAATAAGAATATGGATATAATACAAAGTGAATAACATTTTAACTTCAATATTACCAAATGGGTTTTCTAAAATATACACAATGAATATTAAATATTTTTTTTGATAAAATCATGTATATTTTTCAAGTGATATATTCAAATATAATGAATTTATGTTTATTATTGTTTTCACATTTCTTAGTTGGAAAATATTTTTATGGTCCCAAATATGTGTGGTCCAACACATTGTGTGTGATCGAGGCTCATGGTGCATAAGGAAGTATTGGAAGTGGAAAGTAGGATTTTGGAAATGAGATTTTAGAAGGAGGTTGAATAAACAAAATGTAAAACATTTATATAATTTGTGTAAATTTAATGGATTTTTCATGGATGATTAATGATATGTATATTTTTTTTCTAAAAAAAATGAGAAATACTTTTTCTTGAAATCAAAACCATTAAATTTACATGAAATGTAAATGTATTACATACATTTTAAATGAATTATGTCAAAAAAATTACATGTTCTAACATCTTATGAGCACCGCAAACCCTACTTCTTCTCTCTTTCGAGGAAAATAGTTCCCACAAAACGTTACATGATACCATTAGTCGAGAATTGACCATTTTTATTCCACCTTCGATCAGTGGAGTTCTATGGTGATCCAACGTGATATATACAATTTTTTCTAGAAGGTTATCCTATTTTCATCCCATTTACTAATGATTATTCTCACCACTCATCTTTTTTTATCTTCATTGTCTTTAATAGGTTCTTCTTGGTTGTTATCGGTATGATTGTGCCACGAAATCCTTTCATGGATACAGATCATGTGTGTGTGGTGATTAAAGATCCATGATAAGGTATTTTCCAGTACATTGAATGTATATGTATTTTGATGTTGGGGATTCATTTCTTATATTATTTTATTTAAATAAAATAAAAAAATTACCATTCATTAGTTCATTCTATGAAAATATAATTGACCTAATAATTATTCCACGTTATTAAATAATTGGAAAGAGATCACATTTTGTAGATGTTGTTTCTTCAAACTTGTGGTTTCTCCACAACACCTTGATGAGGGCCATTGTCTTATTTCATAGAACTTTTTCTCAACTATCTCAGATCTCCAATGGTTTCTCTTCATAAGAAAGTTCATCTTCCAATTGTACCACCTCATAAGAGAGTACATGTGAAGGGTCCGGTATGTACTTCCTTAAGAGGGATACAAGAAAAACAACATGTACTTTTGCCATACTAGGTGGAAGTTCACATTGATAGGCCACAACCCCGACACAATCCAGATTCTGGAAGGGGTCGATGTGCCTTGGAATTAACTTCCATTTCTTTCCAAACCTCATGACCTTCTTCCACGGAGATATGCAAAGAAAACACATGTCTCTAACTTTAAACTCAAGGTCTCATCGACGATTATCTGCATATCTCTTCTGTTGACTCTGGGATGCCTTGATATGTTGTTGAATGGTTTTCACCTTCTCCTCCATTTCCTCAACCATTTCTGGCCCAAGCAGATTATGTTCACTGACCTCATCCCAACATGCTGGTGGTCTACACCATTTCCCATACAGGGCTTCATATGTTGCCATTTGGATGCTCGAGTGGAAACTGTTATTATAAGATAACTCAACTAGAGAATGATATTGATCACATCCTCCTTTAACTTCCATTGAGCACGCTATCAGCATATCCTCAAGTGTATGAATATTCCACTCGTATTGGCCATCGGTTTGAGAATGATAGGCTTTACTGAAGTTTAGTTCAGTATTCAGAGCATGTTAAAGAATCTTCCCAAACATAGAGGTGAATCTTGGATATCGGTCAGACACAATAGATAGTGGTAGTCCATGAAACCTTACCACTACCCTGATATATATCAATGCCAGTTGATCCAATGTGAAATCCTCCCAAATAGAAATGAAGTGTGCAGTCATTGTAAGATGATCCACAACAACCGAGATTGCATTGTTTCCTTTGGATGTCCTTAGAAGTCCAATGATAATGCCCATGGTGATGTTCTCCCATTTCCATTCTGGTAATGGAAATGGTTGCATCATCCCCTTAGACTTCTTCCTCTCTGCCTTCACTTTCTCACACAGCAGGCACTTTGATGTATATTCAGCGATCTCCTTCTTCATATTATCCCACCAAAAGTTTTCTCAGAGATCTCGATACAAAATTGTGCTCCCTGTGTGAAAAGATACATTTGAACTATGTGAATAACCCAAAAGTTCCTTCTTCAACTCCAGACTTGATGGAACACATATTCTTTTCCCAAACCGAATAATTCCTTCTTCATTAACATTAAACTCTGAGGATTTCCCTTTTTCAATAGCTTCCAATTATTCTTGAATTCCAATATCACCTTTTTGAGTATCCATTAACCTTTCAAAAATAGGAGATTGAGAAATCATTTGTGAAAAGATTGATGGTGTTCCCTTCTTTATGATTCCCATGTCCATATTCATCAAGTCTAAAAAGATTGGATCCTTCTCAATTCTCATCATTGATAGAATCACAGGGTCCTTTCTAATTAGGACATCTGCCACCTTGTTTGTGTTCCTAGGGTGGTAATGTATTGAATAATCATAATCCTTGATGAGCTCTATCCATCTTCTATGGTGCATATTAAGCTCTTTCTGTGTGAATATATATTTAAGACTACTGTGGACAATATATATCTCACATTTCACCCCATAGAGATAATGCCGCTGGATTTGCAAGGCAATGATCACCGTCGCTAACTCCAGATCATTCATTGGATAGTTTTTCTCATGGATTTTCAACTGCCTTGAGGAATAGGATATTACTTTATCATTCTGCATCAGCACACAGCATAATCCCTTCTTTGAAGCATCACTAAACACCACAAAAAGTTCCCCACTTGTGGGTAAAGTGAGCACGGGAATAGTGATAAGCCTCTTTTCAACTCTTTGAAGCTTTCTTCGCATTCATGACTCCAAGAAAACATTACTCCCTTCTGAGTTAGCTTGGTAAGAGAGTTGGAAAATCACAAGAAATGCCTCACAAATCGTCGATAATATCTAGCTAACCCCAAGAAGCTATGAATATCCGTTACCGATGTTGGCCTCGGCCATTCCTCAATTGCTTTTGTTTTGGACGGATCCACAGATATCCCATTGATGGTGATGATATGGCCCAATAATGAGACTTCCTTCAACCAGAACTCACACTTGATTTACTTTTCATAGAGCTTTTCCTTGCGCAATGTCTCTAGTACAGTTCTTAAATGCTCCTCATTATCCTCCTTGGTTTTGGAGTATATTAGAATATCATCTATAAAGACTACCACAAATTTGTCTAGGTAATCTCGAAAGACTCTATACATTATGTCCATGAAGATTTTTGGGGCATTAGTGATTCCAAAAGGCATTACTATGAATTCATAGTGCCCGTATCTTGTGTGAAAAGCAGTATTGGGGATATCTTCCTTCTTCACCCTTACTTAATAATGTCCTGACCGTAAGTCCACATTGGAAAATTATTGTGCTCCATGAAGCTGATCGAACAAGTCATCAATTATTGGGAGAGGATACTTGTTCTTTATCGTGATTTTGTTAAGTTCACGATAATCGATGAAAGCTGCATTGACCCATCCTTCATCCTGACGAAGAGGACTGGTGAACCCCATATTGAAGCACTTGGGCGTATAAACCCTTTATCAAGATTCTCCAGTATTTGTTTCTTGAGCTCTTCATGCTCTACAACATCCATTCTATATGGTGTCTTGGATATTGGTAACGCCCCAAGTATAAGTTCAATTGATAATTCAACATCTCTTCTAGGAGGAAGACCAGGCAGTTCATCGGGAAACAGATCAGCGAATTCCCTCACAATAGGCATTTCTCCAAGGATGGTTTCTTCCTTAGACTCAATCATCTGAGCAAGATACCCGTGCTAATAAGGCAGTAATATCCATGCTTGAGATGATGGATCTAATGGAGATTCATCTTCCTCCTTACACTAGTAAGGAATCTGGGGTCGATTTTCCATATGGAGTGTGATTTCCCTCTCCCGACAATTTATGTTAGCTCTATATAAAGAAAGCGAATCAATGCCATGAATTGCATCAAATTCTACCAGAGGGAGTATGATGAGGTATGTCGGGAAATTAAATCCACATATTATAATATATGTGGACTTATATTCATGGGATGCAATGATTTCCCCAATTCCCGTACTCACTGAAATCTTAACTTCCATGATTTTTGGTGGTGCTCGGATCATTCTACTAAACATTCTAGATGTATAATAATGCGTAGAACCTGAATAAAAAATTACGTTCACTATTATTGAATGAATAACTAGCGTACCTGTCACCACTTCATTTTCAGGGTTCACTTTAGCAGAAGTGATTGAAAAAGCTCTTCCTTGCTGCCTTAGAGGTTGTTGGTTGCCTCCGAAAACCCTTGGATTAGGGAACTGATTTTCAAGATGCAATGGTTCGTTGCATTTGTAGCAATGAACAACGCGTTGAGGTTTGAATAGAGAGTTCCACTCCGTTGTCGCAGCTGTGGGTCTTCCTTGCCGACAGTTAATGGCTAGGTGCCCTTCTCTTCCACACCTAAAGCATTTCCTCATCCCTTTGAGGCAATTTCCAGTGTGCTTCTTTCTGCACTTTTGGAAAGTGGGGTGCTGGATCTTCTTAGCACCATTGGATTTATCAATCGGACAACCAACTTTAAATTCCACCTTACGCTTCTTATCCCCATGATCCCCATGTGATTTTTCGATCTCCATTTTTACCTTGAGGGCACATCGGTATATTTCCACATAGCTGTCGATGTCACGGATTGCTAATTCATTCCATAGGCTAGGCATCAACCCACCAAAGAAGCTGTCAACATTTCATTCTGGGGTAACGAAAATGCCGAAAGTGTATCGTGAAAGCATTGTGATGTTTTCCTCATATTCTCTAATAGATTCTTCATCTTTTTAGTTTAGGTAAATGAAGTCCCTTTCCATCTTAAGTCGAAGGGTGCACAGAAAATATTTATCGAAAAACAAATTTTGGAAATCCTTCCATTCAAACACCTCGATCTCCTCCTCAGGATTTGTATTTTTGATCAATGTCCACCATTGATCACCTCTACCCTCCATACGATAGGCCGCTAGGAGGACCTTATCTTCTTTAGAACATTGAAGGATGGATATGATCTTTTCAATGGAGTTGATCCATTGTTCAGCGATCGTGGGATCAGATGATCCACTAAAATTATGAGTCATGTGTCTCATGAATCTCTTGAGAGAGACTTGTTCTTTCTTAGGGGGTGTTTAACATTCCTCTTGACCGTTTTTTCTATTCAAAACCTGAGTTAGCTAAGAGAGAAGTGTGACAATGTTCACGATTCCCGCTCCCACTGGATTGGGAATCTCATTTTATAGTCATCACACTGATCTTCACAACGATTGTTAGACTGGTTCCTCCAATTACCAGTCATTTGCTAGAATAAAAGGAAATTTAGGGGTAACACATAAAGGGTAATCCAAAGAGAAAAATTGATGACTTATAAATAATCTTTTATTTCCTAACTCTTGATTCTATAGGCTTCAATCTAGGCTTTTCATAATCTACTTTCTAACATGTATTATTAGGGGCATTTTTTTAATTCCCTTAATAAGATTTCAAACTATGAATGTGAATTTATCAAAACATATCCCCTAGGAGCGTCGTAACAAATAGTGCAGCAAGGCCCATTGTCGTGCACCCATTCCCGTTTGAGTCTAGCTCAAAGCGGTGTTTTCGGGGTTTACCCCTAGGATACATCTATGCCAGAGCCTCCTCTACCTGCTCGTATCTAGACAGGGATGTATTTGTTTGATAAACCACTTACTCAGTACTTACGAAAACTTTGCGATGTTTTTATTATACATAGTCTTGTCTCTAAGGCTTTGCTACGGTTTTCTAATCCTAATCCCAAAAATAACTAAACCTATCCTCTAATACCAACTATGACATACCTGCTTTTGTTACAAACTTAAACATGATTTATTACATAAAACGTCACATGATTCAACAAAAAAGATTGAGAGGTTTAGTGTCTTTGGGGCTTACGATAATTACATAATAACTTAAAACATGAAATACAACATCTTTATTGAAAACATCCTTTACATGACCACTACATTCCCTCGAACTTAGCATTGCGTGGGATAAATTGAGGACATGCATAAGAAAAGTGTGAGCTATAAAGATAAGTAAGGGAGTACAAATGGAATAACATGAGGAGTAAAATACATGTTAGGAAATAGGAATATCAATAGAGAATAAGCAAAACATGAACATAAAGGCATGATAAAGCATGATAATAATAACATGGAAATGCGACAACAACACTTATCATGGAATTAGCATGAGCCAAGGCTCATGCACATGGAGCAATAGTAAATCCTAATTTCAAATAAAGCATGACTAAACCCTCATTGCACTTGAATTAAAATGAGTCAAAACTCATTTCAGATGATGTATCATGATATTATACTTTACCCAATTCATTGGAGCACTATAAGGGATCACCCTTCTTAAAAATATCATTTCATGCATAAGAGTGCCACATGGATCATAAAACATGTATTAATAAAACATAATAATTTTATTCCATGATAAAGGAATGTGGAATTCATACTTGATACTTTATAATCAAAAAGTAAATGTGCATAAAGGTGAATACCCTTGATGGAGAAATGGGCATGGTATTCACTACACAATGGAATTGGCTTAGAAAAATGGTGCGATTTCAGCATTGTAACAGCGTGATATAAGAATTCATAAAAATGGTTGATGAGAGAGAAAGGGGTTAATCGTCATTTTTACATGTAATGGACATTAAGGAGGACATACAGATACATTTACCAACAATTTTAATTGACTTTAGATTCATGATACCAAAGTATTGGTTGAATGTAAATGAGGAGAGAGAAGTTCCTTTCCGAATTTCGGCACAGTAACGGGTGCACATGGGAGGCATTTAATGAGAGAGAAAGGGACTCCCATCATTAAAAAATAAAGAGGGATGTATGAGGGAGGGTTGAAACCATACCCTAAAATTCATAATTTAAATTAAAAGGGAAAAACAAGTTAAATATGTTGGACAAAAATTAGAAAGGAAGAAAAAATCCTTACTTGGAAGTGTGCTTCCAAAGGCTAGAGAGAGGCTTGTGAGTGGATTCTTGAAAGCATGGGGCACCTTGGAAGGATTATAGAGAGAGTAGGGATGTGTTTGGACGAACTCCAAAGGCTTTGAGTGAGGAGGATGTATGAGCTTGTGTGGGTTTATAAAGGAAAGGTGAGGGAATTCTTTATTATTTTGGTTTGGGTCCCCTTAAATTAAATTTATCCAAAACACCAACCATCCCATGGTTTTTTGCCCATGGTTTTAGGAAAAGGGAGGGGGAAAACAATATTTTATATGTCTAAAGTCCAAACTTCTTAATATAATAGGGTTTCCTATGTAAGTGTGAGTCGTACTACCATGGAAATTAATTAAAAAAGACAAGGTGTTTAATAAGTCTTGTGGTGTCCATTAATGCTTTGAAAAGTAAGTCAAACAAACCTAAAATCAAATTATTTTAATGGTAAAACATATATTTGGCAGAACATAAAGATTATATTATTTTATTACATCACTATTAGGTCATTATGATGTCATAAAACACATTATATATTTAAACAATATTTAAATTTTACCCAAAAATTCAACTGTCTCAGAAAATTATGAAAAATTCACCATTGGATAATTTCGATGTCCTGATTCATGAAATAACCATTATTTTAACTAAATAATTTTCTAAATTTGTTAATTTTCACTTTTAAAATAGTAACTGACATTTATCCAAAATTCACAGGTTTTGACAGAAATTGCTTTCAAACCTTAATAAAAATTACAATTGCATTCATAAAATTTTTGGATCATTTATATTTAATAAAAATAAATTTAAAAATAATAATAATATTTTATTAAAATATTATTTAATTCCAAAATCCCTTAAATTAATAAAATATATTTCTTAATTAAATAATAACTAAAAACATTATTTTTTCTTTAAAACTATTTACAATGTATCAATAATGACAACAAAGTATATTCATTATTTTGTACAAAAATAATAATGTACATGAACATAATACTATTTATTTGTTACATAACCCCTTAAAAAAGCCGCATAAGACCTAAGGGTAAGGTGTGCGATAGTGACAGACTCTTGGGGTGGCTCGGATAACATCGCTCAAGTGGTAAGTTCTATCAATATCCACTTTTCCCATATACGGTCACATTCGAGCTTGACCTGATGAAGCTCATCTTGGTATTGGGCAAGAGAGAAGCCCAAAGATTCCATCCCTTTTCTGAGCTCCGACAAATGGGCTTTATATGGGGCAATTCTACTAGATGAGGCCATCGCTTCCTTAGTCTGTGTAAATTTGGATTTTATAAAGCCCTATATTTATACTAATCATGTGATCACTATTCAATGGATACATTAGCAACGATCAAAATTCTTAACATAAATCTAAAGAAGTTGACATTTTATATAATCATAAAGAAACATTTAATTTGATTAATTGGGATTTCATATAATGAATCTTTGGGATGTTACAGTGCACATTGATGTATTCATTATAATCAATATTGAAGATGTTCATGGTGAGGTAGGGTTGGATGGGTGAATGACAAGAAATATGGAATTAATGATTAATGTGAGAATTGAAATTTTAATTCAATTCTTTATTGGAAGATGATATAGTATTACATATTATGGAAATGATATAGAATATATAAATCCACATACATGTTTTATAAGAGAAAATATCGATTTTATATAATTCAATTAAAGAGACATCGAGCACATATATTGATGGAAACAACATGAAATATTCTTGATTTGATATATCATGGAATGTTATTAAATAAAACAGTATGGTTTTCTATGAGGTATCAAGTCATTGTGGAATTAAATTATTATTATTTTTGGTGTCATTCCATGTTTCTAGATGATAACATTAGACCTTAGACTAAATCAAATAATGCTATTAAGATAGTGACATAGAATCTCACACACAAAGTGTATCCAAAATGTCAATTATGTAATATTTTATTTTTTATTATTTAACAAGAAATGATAAAGATTAATATGAAATGTATTTTCATAATTATTAATTTATGTATGATCACATATATTATATCACTATGTATTCAAGAGAATATAATGTGTGTATAAGATTATATAAATATTTTTTTTCCATTTAGTGAATAGAATATTTATATATTTACTGTTGAATAATGAAGTGATATTTCTTCTATAAATAAATATCAATTACTAATAGACTGATAAATTTTATAGAGGAATGGAGGAACATGTTTAATTATCAAACGTGAAATAAAAAATAAAAAATATTATTTTATTAAATTATGTTTAATATATTTTTCATGTTAAACAAAAGTTGATAATTAATTATTATATTAATATAATTATATGTTGGGATCCATAGAGAGTAAATAAATACTATTGGGGTAATGAGAAATTTTTTGATTATAACCATAGCTATATATAAAAAAAATTATATATTTTTTTTAATAATATAATTTATTTTTTTCTCATGTAGAATGAATTTAGAGAATCTCCCATGATATATGGAACCCCTTTCAAAAGGAACTCTCCCAATAATGGATAGAAATTGTCATCAACCTCCAACTCTCATGTTTGGAGATATCCAGCAGAACTCTATGGACGTGGCTGTCAAGGAGATCAATAAGTGATTACGTGAGCTCCTGGATATCCCAGGGTAGAACCCAGAGATTCCTATGGAGTATCATTGAAATTTGGTGAAGACATGTGGATCATATCTACAGGAAATCTACATTGATTCATAGAATTAAATGATGTATCAACATAGAGATATTTTTAAATCTCTCAAAGAAAAACAAAATCCATCACGGAATTTATCTGTTTAATTAAATTAATTATAAATAATAAGTGATGATATTATCTATTGGTTTTTGTGTTCAAACCCTATTATATAGTCATTTATTAAATGCCATATATCATGTTGTTTTTCATTTTGTAAATATCTGATTGATCATCTATCATGGATGAATCAATGTTGTCCAGGAGCCACTACATGCTTCCACTATGCATGTAACCATCATATGGTATCGTAGTGATAACATAACTATTTATTATTCTATAATTATCATTTATAATTTATGAATTTGGGATTTATTTTGCCATTTAATTATTATTTAGACATTTAATATTAATTTTTAGATAAACAACTCCATGGTTCATGACTCATAGATCTAACCAATGCAGTTAATTTTATGAATGATATCAAATAAAAGAACTCATCTGGTGGTCCCACCTATTTTGGTAAAATAACACATGATTACATGCAGTGTTACCTAATTTACACAAATGTTATTTTTGTTCAATAAATAAAAAATTAATTTCGAAATAAATTCAATGCATGTGAATAGATGGAACATGGTGTAGTTGATTCTTACAGCATGTGTTGACCATGAATGTCTAGAAAAAAGTCATCTAGAGTACATGATGTTTATCTAATCTATAAAGTGTGCATCCCCTTTGAGTGAAAAATGGTATTAATGTTTAATACATGACATACATGAATGGTTACTAGGTAACATGGGGTCCACATGCCATGTATTACATTTTACACATAGTGCACTCCATTTTTTATGTGGTAAGATTTACATATAGAATCCCAAAGAATGTATCTGGGATCTATATTGAATGATGTAAATATCATGTAGCAATCATGTACACACCGTGTTCTTATAAAAAAATCCACCAATTTTAAATTTATTTATTATGTTATTTGATCCTCGAGGCTTGTTCTTATATGTGGTTATTAATTCAAAATGGCATTCCATGTGATGGGCTGTTAATATATATATATATATATAATTCATATCATAAAAGTGTTCAAATATACATAACTTGTATGAGTTTTATTATAGTTGGTATTGTACAAACATTGAATCATAACATGTGACCCAATAAACATGTAACTCTTGTATTCCGTAAAATTATAATATAAGTCATGTAAGTATATAATATATCGTGTATTCTATATATCGCAAAAGTAAATATTTATAATAGTATAATATTTTTTCGTTAGATTCAGATAAGAGGTCATCGCGTTTCTTACAAAGTATAGTTTTTAAATATAGTTACTTTTAAATAATTTTATTAAATTTGAATAAATTTTTGATGGATGAGAATAATAAGTAAATTTTTATGAGAATTTTGATAAAAGAATTGTTTAATGAATGATAATAGTTATTTGATACATTCATGATTTATTATAAATAATAACGATTAAAAATTGAATGATAGTTTTATTAAATGTGTAGTTTGTTATATTAATTTGAATGATCAAGGGCATAAAGCATGCCATTTTATGTGATTGGTTTAATTTAATTTTCTTAAATTAAATTATTGGTATGTGTTCCATATCTCTTATTATAAGGTAGGTCTTATATTCCAATGGATTCATTAATGTAAACCCTAATTTTCCTCACTCGAATTCATGTAAAATCATATATAATAGATGTAGTTCCCAATCTAGTAGAGTGGGTTCATGTTCAAAGATGAGGTGAAACCAATCCAAGAGTGATTCATTGGTGGAAATTTGGAAATCGAAAAACATGAACCATAATTGGTTCAAGGTGTTTTTCTCCAAGGTCAGTAGTTTTTTTATCAACCACTAGATAAACTAACCAGCATTAGACGTTCATGATCATACTACATCATTTTTATTTTTTTCGGAATGTTTAATTATTATTTCATTAGCAATGTTTTATTTCAATTACCTAATTTAATTTAATTATAAAGAATTCATGTTTGTGATAAAATAAACATTCTTATAAAAACATACTATATAATACATTATAATTAATTAAGTAAATGCAATTCATATTAATAATCATGTAATAATGATAACAGTAGGAAATTTATGCATAAAAGTATAAAACCCCTCAACAATATATATTAACTCTGTACAGCCTTGCATTACCTTATATAAAATTAAATCAATTTTCAAAGTGATGGACCAGCCAATGTTGGGGTGATTTTATTTATAGGTAAATTCTATCTTAATGTTTTGCATTGACATAATTTAGTTCACATCAAGGGCTTGCATCCAATGTAGTACATGGTGTAACTAAGTGGAAAAGGTTGAGGAAATCCAATTTAAGGATTTCATGTATTGGGAGTCTACTTAGTGGATCAAGGATTTATGAGTTAATATAGTTGGTATTTGTAATGCCCATATAAAACCAATAAAATTTATTTTCCAAAAAATGTTTTTGAAATGATAAGGGGTATATGTATATCTTCTATGTGAATATCGAAGAAACATGGTATTTTAAAGCCAATGGTTAGGTATATTTGGTTTTGATAAAATAGTGGGATACTAATAAATATAATATATATTTATTTGTCTAAATTTTACCGGATAAAGTTCTAAATTTAGTCTTGTCATATATTATAGAACCGTTATTAAAATGAATGCAAACAGATCATTTTGATCCATAAATGATAATAAAAAAATATCATTGGATAAAATTTACAAGAATGGAAGACGTACCAATGTGTCATACTTTACCATAAAGGAATTAATATGTGATTTAAGAAACTATTCTTATATAACCCAGAAATGAGTCCAGTCATGAAGAGTTAAACCACTATAAGACACATTTGAGCGATTTCATTGATGGTCACTGTTTCATGATATCATTCATTCCCATGTTATTTTAAATAAACATGATGATATTTATGTGTATATCCTGATTCCACACCTTCGGTGTATCTATCAAGATAAGGTTATAAAAGAGAGGCATAAGATCACTAGTTCATAGTATAAAAGTAATATTAGAGTGTTTGTTCAAGATCGGTCTCATGTAGTCAATATTATTGGATACATTGACTTCATAAACATCATATGGATTAAATATCTAGATTATTTTCATTTAAATCTCATACTTTATTTACTTCCCATGAACATATCTACCTTTATTATGATTTACAACATGAAAAATCATGAGAATAATCTTTTGTAAATTTTTAACATTGATTATCCATGTTGATAAAGACATGGGGAATCATAAACATATTACCCTTGGGTTGAATAAGATGCGTAATAATAAGGAAAATGGAAATAATTTCTATAAATAGTCAAAATCCCTTTAGAACCACACATCCATGAAGAGTAAAATACATAGGGATAGGATGTAAAGGAAGGTAGTATGTTTTTCATGTGGAAAGCCAAGCTACTGGATGTGGAAAATCACATAGAATCTAAGAAAAGTTAAATATGTGTCTATTATCAAGTGTAATCCACATATATATATACACATTGTATGTTATAAAATTATTTTAGTGATTAGATTTGTATCAAAATGTAGGAACCAATTAGATTTTAGTGGATTCCCAAAGGAGAGGTGGATATTTGAACTTCTAAAAAACTCAGGATAGATGCCCTATTCGTTGATGAAAACATAAATTCATTTCCAACATGAATTTTTTTTAAAAATATTGTTATTAAGTACATATTGTTACCAAGAACATAATTTCTATATCATGTATTAAAACATATAGGTTAATTATAATGATTCAAAAAAAGTTTGTTTTTTTTATCATGGAAACATAAATTATTTTATGGAACATTTGAATAATGGTTTATTTGTATTTAAATATAAAAAATTGTTTGATGTTTAAAAAAAATAAATCTCACACGGCTCATCTAACACCGAACATTGTAATCACCATATTGGTCATTTAAATGAGAGGTGTTAGAAAAATCATTGTCATGATGGTTATTTAGACTCATCAATGCTAATACCACTAAAATGATTTCATTATTTTTTTGAATGGAAACCCCACTATTTAGTGAATAGAGTGAAAGGGCCAAAATGATCTAGGATTGGTACACACTGATATTTGTAGACCAATTCTGGTAGAATACAGAGGTGGATATTTGTAGTTTATAATATTTTCTAATGACTTGTGTAAAAATTTATGTATCTACTAGATGTGGTGTAAGTCTAAGTCCATTGATATTTTCAAGGAACACAATATTGAAAAACAGAATCTTCTCTGATAGAAGATAAACAATCGTTGATCAGATCTGGGTGGTGATTATATTAACCAAGGTTCATCAAATTCATAGTGGATTTGTTTTATTGAAAGGAGGAACCATAAAATGTTCAACATAGTATGGTTGATGATGATTCGTTAATATATTATATTTTCCTTTTTGGGATATGAATTTTAAAATGAATAATACACATTAAACCGAGTACCAACTAATATTGAAAATGGAATTCCCTTTGATATATGGAATTTTGAGAAGCTTTTTTTCACACACATGTGTATGGGGTTTATAGTCATTTTTGAGGCCCTATCGAGAATTATACTATCACACTTGGGCACAATGTGTATCATAATTGGATATCTTGTGGAAATAATAACATACTAAATTTAAAACCCCTTAGATAAGAATGTAATTGTATCAGGAAATGTTTTCATTTTTGATGGGTAACACATCCTAAAAAGGCCCAGTTGGGGTATGATTGACTTTTATGATGTTGATTCTAAAGATAAAAAAATTTTGGTGCTAAAAAATATTCCATTTGTTCCCATAGAAGAAGTATTTATTGAAACATAAGTACTCTGTAAAAGTATAAGTAATGAAAGATAAGTCGATAAATATGGTTTTATATAACTGAAGATGTTTAATCAATATTGGTTAAAAATGACGAAACATTATCCCAAAATGAGGTAGTTGAGATCTCAAAAGCTACAAGACAGAAAGAAACAAAGTATTCCAAAATCGATTCAATGTATCATAACCAGTCTTGTGTTTTGGTCGATGCTCTTGTAGATGTAATGTTCATTAAAAGAAAATTGGTAATAAAGGTAAAACTGGATATGAATTTTAAATTAAATATATAAAAATCAGGGATTCTGGATAAAAGTATTAAACATTGTCATGGAATTGACTACGATTAACTTGTTTCAATAGCTTCCAGTTTTTAATCCATCCTAATTCTACATGCTGTAATAGAAAACCCTATCTATGGGATTTGGTTGATAGATTTCAAAACTACATTCTATAATGGGATCATTTAGGATGATGTATATATGACACAACAAGAATTGTTTGTGACTCCATTGGATGTGATGATGATTTTAATGGGGAAGTGATCCAATCATGGAATAAATCATACATCTTGGTCATGGGATAATTTAATTGATTAATTCATAAAATAATTTTTATTCATTAATAATGAATGCAAGACTTGTGTTTAAAAGTCGTTTAGTAAGGAAGAGGATGTTATCATAATATTATTTGTTGATGGAATATTAAATATTGTAAAATATATATATTTTTTGCAGTTAGTTAATGATAGGTTAAACAATTGTTTCATTGTGAAGGATGTATCTGAGGAAAACTATATTTTAATGATCAAGATCCTTTATGATAGATCTAAGAGGGTACATGTACTAAGTAAAAGAATATATGTTGACCATATACTAAGGTTATTTAGGTTCAAACCCTCCATCGTGGGATTTTTTCTCGTGTCAAATTGTATACAACTTTCTATGAAAATGTATCCACAAACAAATCAGGAGAATGAAAAAATGAGCTTGACCCCATTGGATTTAGCCATACACTCAATCATGTGTTCCATTTTATGTACTATAATTTATGTTTCCCATTAATTAATCATGGTAGGAAGATAACATGAAGATATAGGATATTTGATATTGGACTCCTATTAAGGGTGCCATACATATTTGAAAAATCTAAGGATATTTTCCAGGTGTGTGGTGGAGATGAGAAGATGTTAATTACGGATCATACTGATCATATTTTATAGACATATCCAAATGATATAATTTTATATTTCGAATGTGTTATCTTTCTCAATGTAGGATTTATGAGACTGAAGTGTTGAACGAAACTAAAATAGATAATTCTATAGTGGATTCTGAGTATATAGTGGCTCATGAGGTAGCCATAGAAGCCATTTGGATTCCAAATTTTTTCTAGGAGCATGAGGTGGTACATATAAGTAATGAAAAAATCACATAGTAATGTTATAATACTGTAATGGTGGCTATAGAAAAATATCCAATATCAAACTAATTAACAATGAACATACTTCCTATTTTAACCTCTTGAAAGATTTTCATCATAGATATGATGATTCCATAATAAAGGATCCCATGGAATTGAATGTGGTAGAACCCATGACAAAATTCATATCTCATTAGAAGCATGAGCATCATGTGAGAGCTAGAAGACTAATGGTTTTTAATTTTTATCTATAGTGAAAGTTCGAGTGTCTTCAAGTAGGATCCCTAGAACCAAATTATGTCTACATTATGATAACATGTATTTTTTTAATATTAGTATACATATATTAACAAAATTGTTGTTCTTCTACATTACTAAATATGTTATAGTCTCCCAGGAATAGATGTAACTAAAAAAGGTCATGTAGTTCCACGTTGTGATTAGAACCATGAAGTGATACAAAAAATTATTTAAATATAATTTATATATATAGATGATATCATTTTACAATAAAAAGTTATATAAGATTTGAGTGGTATAGAGTCATAGGACATTTAGACACTATCTCATAGTGTATGCTCTTGGAAATATTCATTATGATATTATTAGAAGAATTCACACAAGTAGGAAATACACATTTATATGAGTCATTATATGTTCCTATCTACATACCTATTTATTGGTCTGTAGAATTTAATATTACAATTAATAAATATTATGAGTCATTTACTTTGATATATTGATGAAAAATATGATGAAAAATGTTTGTGGTTAGTTAGGATACATTTGGTATGTCATGAGTAATATGGAATTAATGAAAAATGTGATAAAGGATTTTTCATATGATCCTAAAATTATTTCTTCAAATAAATGTATTAATTTATTAATTTAACCCCAAATATGTGTTTTATAATATTATCACCTTATTTCATTTTATTTTGTTAGAATATATTTTTTTAATATACTATATAAATGTGTGTCTCAACAATGTTATATATTAAAATGTAATTTAATCTCAAAATCATATCACTTATCTTCCAGTCCACATTTCATCAATAAATCCATTATTTATTTTTCGTGGATCTCTTTTTGGTGATACATTTAACGTGTTTTTTAAAAATATTTATCTTATGACCTTCTTGAAAGTTATTTACATAACAGACTAATGACATTGACATTATATAGTAATGTGTAAATGTTTTATGAAATCCATTGTTTATGATTTGACTTATATTTTCCTCTTTTATAAAAAAATCATATCTCATCTCGAGTATAAATTCATGATTCAACCTATAAATTAATTTATGATGTATTAATTTTGTACAACTAAGGTATTGGTATGAACAGATGAAACTTTTTTCCTTTCAATGATGATCCATTTTAATTGTTTTTATAATATAGTTTATTTTCATCTATGTCAACGCCCATTTTTTATCATGTGATTCACATGTTATGCGTGATGATTTCAATAAATGCATACATTATTTCTTTTAATTCCATTATTTTGTGACCATAAATAATTATTGTTTTCCTCAAATAATAAAATTATCCTCTATTTGGGTGAATTTAATTCTATAATTGGTTTTTAATGGGAAAAATTAATTTTATTTTGATTTAGTTTAATGTGGGTGTTTTTTCAACATAGGTGTTATCAAATCAATCGTCAAACCAAAATAATATCCAAAACTAAAAGACCATCATGTAGGATGATGTTAAAATATGTCGCATGAGACATGGATACCCAGTAGGTTGGATGTCCATGTTTTTTAATATGCTTACTATAGGCATGAATGAGGAAAAGTAGATGTAAATCTTGAAATACACACAAAAATAAATAAACACATGAGTATAGAACACTTTGAAATGGGGTTTGATCCACACAGTAATAGTATGAGTGTCCCACTGGTGCGGGGTGGAACATAATGGCAGATTGATATACCCTAGAAATATTTCATATCTGCTGAGTAATTACTACAGTGGGATCACTTTTTAAATAGTAATTTTTACTTAATATTTCTGATGCGGGATGAACATTTTATGGGTTCTTTTCTAACAAATATAAATGAAACCATATGATCTTCACTTTCATTTTCTCTATTGTGAATCATGTTATGTAGTCTCAACTACAATATCAATTATATATGACCATGGTCTAACAACTTAAACTTAGGAAAACACTAGAATATCAAATACAACAACACCATAAAAATTGATTTTATTCATATTGACCCATTAAGAGTTCACAAATGATTCACATGGCTACGTAAAAGTTGTTATTTCACATTGGTTACCAATATATTGGAGGATGATAATCTATGTATTTTGACTCATGTTTGTTGTCTCACTATAGCTGGATGTCATGAATAAATAAATAAATATGGTCGTGTCTAAGGGTGTGGACTTATGTCATGGAAATGATGAGAATGGAAATGAAAAAGGGGATGATTTATGTATTTCATATATGATTTCTCATATATTGATTCATTTTTGATGTTTTATTAAAATGAGATTTTTTTGAATTCATAATCTACATTAGTGGTTTGACATGAGTAACCATATCCCCAAGGAGTACTACATGTGTAAACACATAGGTATTAGGCTATGCTATTACATCTTTTTTCACCATATTGTGTGGTTATATATATAATTTTCAATACCAAAATATTTTTTCGCCATAATATATTCATTTATTCCATTAAATATAGAATTTTTAAAGATAATTTTTTATATGTTGGATCCAATATTTAAGGAATTTGAGGTGTATAAAACAATGATGATAAGGCCTTGGATTTAAATATTTAAAAATAATGTAAAAATTATATAAATAGATGTGAAAAATATGATGTCCATTAATGATGGGGTAACTAGCCCATTCAATGTGTAAAAATATATTAGAGAAAAGTGAATGATAAAAATATAATTTTCAATGATTTTCCTATAAAATTAATAGTGGGGATACTCGGATGAGGACTATTGACTAAAGAATAGAGTTTAGTGATATTGTATTCTACAGTGATGTGGCAAGCTACTATCTTTAGGATTATTATAATACTCAGTCCCTCTCATGACTATAATGAGGGGGTAACATTATATTTTCAACACATGTATAAAAGATGGATTTATATTATTTTATAGGATTGCTTTTTATAAAATATTTGATGATATTTTATAGTTACAATATTATAGTAAAATTATTTTTATATCTCATGAATGATATTTTATGTTACAAGTGTTTATAGCCTATAAATGAATTAAAAAGGTACACCTTCACGTATTTGAAAAAAAAATGCATTTGTTATGTGGTTTTATGTCTATATATGGTTTTGAATACAAATAAAATAGTAGTTATGAATATATTGGAGTTAGTATGTTTTTTTATATTTTTTCATTATTTGTTTGATTTAATGATGCCATTCTAGAAATCAATTTATGCATACAATTATAATTGAATAGTAGTTATATATACATTGAATTTTTATGAATCATATTTTTTTATTTGCCCTTTTTTCACATAGTGTTATTATGTAGTGGTTTCATGTAAAACATCAATTCAATAGTAATCAAATCTTAGTTAATAAAAATATGAACTTAAATTCAATACTGTTATTTGAGTGACCATTTGATGGAATTGGAAGTTCAGATAAAAATGAGCCAATATTATAAGTTAACCTTGGAAATGATATAACTCTTGAAAAATCTACGTGTTTCTTTGAATAAATCTAGGGATTATATCTTTACTAAATTATATAAGAGTCCTAAAAACTGTCCTACATCCATGTATCCTTGTATGACCTATGATTTCATAATTGATTGAGATCTAGTTAGTGATTTTAAATACACTATAACAATTCATATAATTTATAGGTATACCACTTGAAAATCCCAAATCTCACATTTGAATATTCATACAACTACATGACTAATGTTAGTTCATCAATGTGACAAGAGGATATATAAATATACACCACATATTATTGACGTAAAATATTATGGATCAAGATTTGATTCAAAGTCTACAAACAATTTAAATCACTATATGGGATAATTTAATGATGAAGTTATTAACTATAAATTTTTTCTCTGTACAAGTCTATGGAGTTATATGTATTTATTCTAAACATAGATGAACTACAGGATGAGTCCCTCTATATTCGATGTGGTAAAATCGTAATATTTTATCTAATGTACCATTCATATAAATTTCAGTATATTATACTTATTAATATTTATTTTGAAAGAATATAGTAATATTTTAAATTGTTTTTAAAATATTTTTATTTGGATTTGTAATTATTATTTCTGATATTTTATTAATTTTCAATTTTTATTTAGACTAATATAAACCATATTCTCTAAATAAAGGAAAATACATTCAACCATTATATAGTCCGATATTATAATGAAATTTAATTTCATATTGTATTTCTTGGAGATACGTAAAGGTAAACACTACATTATAATGGTAAACCCTTTCTATTTAAGGGAGTGTATGATTTATATAATTTAAATATGAACATTTAATTGTTCAAAAATTATTTCCTCATATTTACATAATGGTTTGTAATACTTTATGATCTAAATAATTGTAAAACATAATATATTATTTTAAAATCATTGAGTAATGTATGTTTAAAACCATGTTACAATAAATTAATTCCATTTTTGTCATAAATGTAGTTTATTACATAGTATATCATTTTTTTCTAGCTCAAACCCTTAAATGTGTTTCTTGATATTAAAAAACTAAAATAATGGGAAATTAATTATATTCATAGATTAATATTCATAAAATATATTATGAATTATTTCAAATACAAAAAAAATAATATTATCATCAAGGATTAATTAAATGCAGTTGTTAATTTTGGGATCCAGTGTTAAATCCCAGAACATCGTGGTGATCTGATTAAAATTCATGAACTTATATTTTCTATTTGATTCTAATATCACCTTGAGTTAAGGAAGACCATAATACATTTATCGATGATCCAGGAAATCATCATAAATCTATTTGAATTTATTATTATATTTTATATGGGTTGTGGGATACTCTATCATTACATGTTATTCATAGGTGAATAATTTTTAATTGATAAATTACATGTTGGAATCCATATTTTCAAATCTCCATATTACAGGGAAAAAATGGGAAATTCGAATGCCTATGAATTTTTAAAGAATGGATGGATTCATCCATAATATATAATAATAAAGAATTATTAATGACTGATAAAAAATCATTTCATGATTATCTAAGAATTATTATGGAATGTAAAAATATCATCATATATAATATTAATAAATAAACATTAAGAATCAAATTGCAAACATGGGAAAAGAATTAAATAGACAATTTTGATTTTATATAGGAGTGATAAATAATTATATTTTGTGAAGATTAAATACTAAAAAATTTGGATTGTCTAATGCTAGGAATTTAACAATGCTATTTAATAGTTCTATTAATTCCCCCATTATCAATGAGAGAAAAAGTTCTTATAAATGGGGATCATTATGAGGTAACCTTTTTGATCAATTAAAGGTGGACATTAGAAGGGCTAAAAAGTGCTGATAAAGGAACCAAATTATCAATGCTTTCCTAATAGTAAATTGTTGTGCCCAAGTGAAGTAATTGCATTTGTTGTCAATAACTTGTCATGGTGTTCCATCTGATGAAGTACATCTTGAAGATTGATGATTACAGAAGCATTAAATCTGACGATTGCTGAACTGATCTTTAGGTTCTAAAAACTTGTATCAAGATGATACAAAGTCACAACATGATTAGAAGACCATGCATTGTCTTCACAATGCATGAGGAGTTGAAAGGAGTTCCATCCACAACTACTAAGTGGATGATGTGCATTAATGAAGTCCATGCACTATCACTTAGTGCATGTGAATTTGAAGAAGAACCAATCTGATCTCTGATTAGATCAATGAAGAACGTTGAAGAATCTATTTGACTAAGGAGCTCGGTTGATGAAAATGAACCTTCTACATTTCCCTCCTAAGTGAAGATTATTTGTTGAGTAGGAGTGAGGAATTCAAATGAAGAAGAAAATGAGGAAGAAGGCTTGGAGTGGCATTTGGCTTTAACTTATGGAAGAACTTGGTATTTGACAAAGTATTATTCTCATGCCTTTGCAAAAAATTGGTCATCTCAAGCCAGCCCATGGGTTCAACCCCACGGCTCATATGGGCACTAGGCGCCACGCCCATGGGGGATCCCATGGTGCAAGCTCGAGAGGCAGGGGGGCCATGTATAAGCCCCCGAGGGCACACAGTGATGAAGCCCGCGCGCCCGGAGGAGGCATAGTGGGCGCTAGAAGCGCTCCCGCAGGGAGCAAGGTGGGCGCAGAGCGCGCCCGCAGAGAGAACCCGGTGCGGGGAGGCACCGGGAGGGAGGAAGTTCAATTGGGGTGTTGCGGTAGCGGCATGTTATTAAACCGCGGAAAAACAGGAGCTCGTTTCGATGTGGGACGTGGATTTTTCCCGCGGGAGAGATCCTGGCCGCTCGACTCATCGCGCGCCAGATCCGAGCCGCTCATCTAATCCCGCGCGAGATCTTCAGATCCAGGCCGCCCGATGCATCTCCATCGCCTGATCCGACGGCCGAGAGCTCGTCCTCTACCTCAAGCTCGTCCGAAGCCTCCCGCGAGCACCCGCTGAACCAGAGGCCTCCCGAGTGATGTTTTTGAGATTCCGGCCATCTCTCTCGAAGCCGAAGGCACCCTCGTGCTCGTCTGGACATACCGAATCCATCCATGCAATAAAGAGAGCATGCATGCTACCAGATGATGAATTCGATGAAGGCCGAAGCAAACCGAAGGTGCGAGGCCACTCGGGTGTTCATGTTTTGCATGGATAGACCTAAACAGAGGCCGTGCATGCGTTATAAATCGCATGCACGAGGAGGAAGAAAATAATAAAAGAACCCGCGTACACCGAAGAGAAAAACGCAAAAAACTTGGAAAGATTTTAAAGATCCGATGATCTCGGTGTTTCAAGATTTCCCACGCGGATGAACCGAGGCTCTCCTCACCTATATAAAGAGAGGTCGTGACCTCGATGAAGTGCTGAAACGCTGCTGAATTTTTGAGAAGTCCCGCGAGTGCCTTGCCTCGTGAAGAACAGCCTGCGCGCCCCCCTGCGCGGCAGTGAAGCCCGGAGCCACCCATTGGCTCCGTGAGATCCTTTTGCTCACTTCTTGTGAAAAAGAAGAAGGAGGAAGGGTAACGCGACCTTGCGCGCTCCCCCTCTGTGCATCGCGCCCCCTTGCGCGGTTTGCACTTGCGCGCCCGCGGTGCCTTGCACCCGTGGCTTGCGCGGCCCTTGTGGCTTGAACCTTGCGCGGCAGGCAGTGTTGGAGTAGAGAAGGACACACCCCCTTGCGCGACTAGTTTGAGTTCGGGTGTGTGCAAGTGAAGGCCGAGACACTTGTGCTTGTGTGCCAAGTGAAGGAAGAATACCTACGGGTTGGTTGCATGCAATAGAAAACAAAGAAGCCGTAGCCCTTGTGTTGGTATTTGGGTGTGTGATAGAGGAGGCCGAGGCATGTCTTGTGTGTGCAAGTGGGTGAAGTGAAGACCACACATTTGTGTGTGTGTGCAAACTTGAAGAACCACCTACGGCTCAAGTGTGTGCTAAAAGAATATTATTTGTGTGTGCACATGTGAAGAAGATCAACATTGAGGAGTACACACTTATGTGTGTGAATACAAAAGAACTAATCATTCTAAGTGATTGGGTTTTTGTGAGCAAGACCAACGAGATCTTTTGAAGACTGTTGAAGCTACTTGAAGTTTTGAACAACACCTTTGAAGAAGTGAAGTGAAGCCATGATGAAGATGATGCTGTGGAGTTGGGGGGGATAACCAACTTGTAATTGGGGGGGTAACCAATTACTGTGTAATCATCTTTTGGCATAGTGAAGAATCCATGTTGGGGGGTGTAACCAACACGGCAAGGAGTAGGTCTTTTTACCGAACCTTGTAAATCTCTGTGTTCTGTGCTCTCATTATTACTGCACCACTAAAAGAGTAGATCTAGGCTTTAACCAGCTGCAGAGGTTGAATTGATAATCCAAAGGGAACAATTCATAAAAAGATAAAGTTATCACTGATTCACCCCTCCCCTCTCAGTGATCACCACCGATCCAGGCATTTCAAGTGGTATCAGAGGGAGGTTACCTCTGTAAGGATCTACTTCTGAGAAGATGGACAATCTGAATTCTGTTAATAGTAGGGGTGTTCCTACATTCGATGGAAAGAATTACCACAGCTTGAAGAATCGGATGTTACCCTACCTTCTATCTCTCGGCCTTGAAGTTAGAAATGCAGCCTTACTTGGATTCCCTCCTCTTGCTAATGAAGATGCTATGACACTCGATGAGAAAAGAAATATGGAAGTTGATGGTAAAGCTCAAAATGCCATTCTTATGTCACTCTCAGAAAAGGTATACACAAAAGTCATGGGACTCAAGAATGCTAAAGAAATTTGGGACAAATTGGAAAGTAGTTATGAAGGCAACATGAAAGTCAAGGAAGCCAAATTACAGATTTGGAGAAGCAAGTTTGAAGATGTCAAGATGGGAGAAGAAGAAAATATTGATGATTATTTCACAAGAGTCAATGAAATTGTCAGTAACATTCGGGGCTTTGGAGAAAAGTTGGAGGACTCCACTATTGTTAAAAAACTTATGAGAAATTTTCCTGACAGGTTTGACCCCAAAGTCTCAGCATTAGAAGACAGAGATGATCTCTCTCTTGATGAACTACACAACATTCTCATTGCATATGAAATGAGGAAGATCCCAGTATTCAAGAAGAAGATCAAGGATGAGATGGCTTTTGAGGCCATGAGACAACTCAAGATAAAAGATGTCGAAGTCCTAGAATCAAGTGATACTGACAATGAAGAAAATGATGAAGATCTCAACACGATTATTTCTCTTTTTTCTAAAAGGTTTGGAAAAACTAAATTCAGGGGAAAAGGGAAATCACCATCGAGATGTTTCAATTGCAATAACATCAGACACTTTGCTGTAAACTGCCCCAAGAAGAGATATAGTGCTCCAGAAGTTGAAGATGAGAAGTCACAAAAGAAGAAATGGAGTAGATACCCAAGAGAAGGAAACAAATCAGGTGTAAGAAAGAAAAGGTTCGTTCCAGGTGAAAGAAGAAGCTATGTAAGCAAAGAGGAAGAATCAGACTCTACTTCAGCCAGTCAATCAGAAGAAGAAACGAATTTTATGGCTCATATAGAAAAAGGGTTTGATACCTGCAGCAGTGAAGATGATGAAAGTGAACGAACAGAGCTTGAATACAGATTGAAAGATGAATTAGTGGCTTGCCTTGAACAGAACACTGGACTCAAGAAAGAGAAGAAATTGTTGCAAAAGGAAACCAAAAGGATGACTGAGGAGTTGGAAGAATGTATGAAGAAAGAGACAATGTACATTGATGAAATCAAGAGACACAAACTGAAGGTAGCTGAGCTGGACAAGATAGAAAAAGATCTTGAGGAGAAACTTCACTTCAAAGAAGAAGAACAATCACTGACACATTCCAATTGGATTGAAGCACAGAATAGCTTGACAAAGATGAGAGAAGACTTCAACAAGGCTGTTGAGGTCAAGGCAGAATCATCTTATGCTGGTGCTCAGAGGCAGGTCAATTTACCACTGAGTAAATCTCAAAATACATCTGTTATTTCTAACAATGCAGGTTCAAAGATAAAATTGAGACAAACATGGCATGAACCAATCTGTGTAAAATCATCTTCAATGGAAGAAAGGAAATCCTCAGGGAGGACTACTCAAATCTTGGACAGAAAATTACAACATGACTCTTATCAACAAAGAAGGTCAAGGTTCATAGGCTACTGCTGGTGTTGTGGTGTGTTTGGACATAAGGCCTATGCATGCTGGTATAACATGTCTCGTCCAAACATGAGGCATGAGTCAAGGGGGAGACATCCTGACACCCAGAGTGTTTTGCAGAAAGCATCAAAACCACCAACTCAGAACACATTTGACTGCCTGAGTGAAGCTTGTGGAAGATGTGACCAACAAGGTCATAGAGCTGATAAATGTATGACAACTCTTCCTAAACAAAAAGTCAGAGACATGAAAGGGAAAGGCATTCAAGAAACCAATGATGAAATCACATGCTTTGCTGAAGTGGCTCTAAAAGCCAGCAGTAAAACCAAGTCATGGATTATTGATAGTGGATGCTCATCCCACATGACTGGTGATACAAAAATTCTAAGCAACCTTGAAAGTCATGAGGGAGGAACCGTGGTGTTTGGAAATGATCGTTCTCTGAAAATCAAGGGAGTTGGAAAGGCTATGATTGCAACAACAAATCTAAAATCCAATGATGTGTTATTTGTTGAAGGATTAAAGCACAACCTACTGAGTGTAAGTCAATTATGTGATGATGGACATGAGGTGTTGTTCCAGAAAGACTCATGCATCATCAAGAGCTCAAAGTATGGAAAAATCATCACTCAAGGAAGAAGAACTACTGGAAATCTATTTCAAATTGGTGATCCCATCAATTCTTGTTTTATTAGCTCCAAAGATGAAAACAACCTCTGGAATAGAAGACTTGGCCATCTTGGTCAAAGGAGTATGAGTAAAATTCTGAAGTACAATGTTGTACGAGATCTACCCAAATTAAAGAGAGAAAGAGATGAAGTCTGTGACACATGTCAGAAGGGAAAACTGGCCCATAGGTCACACAAAGGAGTTGATATCATGTCTACTAGACCTCTTGAACTCATCCATACAGACATATGTGGACCTATGAGACAGAAGTCTACAAGAGGAGATTTCTATTTTATAACCTTCATTGATGATTACACTCGGATGACCAATGTCATGTTCATGAAACACAAGTCAGAGGCAATCACGATGTTCAAGACTTTCAGAAGGCAGGCTGAGAAGGAACTGGAGCTCTGCATCAAGAAAGTAAGATCAGACAACGGAAAAGAATATACCGGTGATGTCTTTGAAAGCTATCTGGTCAAGCATGGAATCAAACATCAATATAGTACACCATATACTCCACAACATAATGGAGTGGCTGAACAAAAGAATCGAAGCATAGTTGAAATGGGGAGGACTATGTTAGCTGAGCATGATATCTCTAAGTTTTTATAGAGAGAAGCAGTATGCACTGTTATACACATACAGAACAGATGTCTCCTGAGACCAGAAACACAAACGACAGCCTATGAAATGTTGTTCAACAGAAAACCAACTGTTAAATATTTCAAAGTCTTTGGCAGTCCCTGCATCATCAAGATTAAAAACATCAATCTGGGAAAGATTGAAGAAAAAGGTGAAGAAGGAATCTTTATGGGTTATCTACCTAATGGAAAAGGCTACAGATGCTGGAATAAGAGGTTGAATAAAATGATTGACTGCAGTGATGTCATAATAATTGAAAACAACACCAAACCACACACTGTGGATGATGATGACTCAAAGAATGACACAGCCTTGGAACCGAAGAATGCAGAATTACCTGAGCCAACACCAACTGCTGGTGAGATCAACTCTGAATATACCAGTGATGAAGATGAAGGCAATGAAAATGGAAGAAGAAGATACAACAAATTGAAGAAGAATGTTGACACAGAAAATGTCCTTGGAGATCTACAGTCCTCAGTAAGAACTAGAAGAAGATTGAGATTGGAAGATCAGACTGCACTGGTTTCTCAAGTTGAACCTCACACAGTGGCTGAAGCAGTTGTACATGAGGAATGGATACAAGCTATGCATGAGGAACTCAATCAAATTGAAAAGAACTCTACTTGGGATCTTGTGCCAAGGCCGAAAAATAAAAATGTTATTGGGACAAAGTGGGTGTTTAGAAACAAACTCAATGAAAAGGGAGAAGTTTCCAGAAACAAGGCCAGACTTGTAAGCAAAGGATATTCACAAATGGAAGGAATCGACTTTGAGGAAACCTTTGCACCAGTTGCAAGACTAGAAACTATCAGAATGTTCTTAGCAGTTGCAGCACACAAGCAGTACAAGGTCTATCAGATGGATGTGAAATCTGCATTTCTGAATGGAGATCTTGAAGAAGAGGTGTATATTGAACAACCAGAGGGATTTTTGCTGGACAAAGATGGTAGTATGGTGTGCAGATTGAGAAAAGCCTTGTATGGATTGAAGCAGGCCCCTAGAGCCTGGTACTCAAAATTGGATGGTTGTCTTAAAGACATGAAATTTGTCAAAGGAACAGTTGACAGTAACCTCTATGTCAGAGAAATGGCCAATGGTACCCTCATAGTCATTATCTATGTGGATGATATCATTTTTGCTAGTAACAAGGAAGGACTATGTGAAGAATTTGCTGAGCAGATGAAAAGAACTTTTGAAATGTCAATGCTTGGTCAAATGACATATTTTCTAGGATTTCAGGTGGAACAAAGACAAAACTCCATATTTTTTTCACAAGAAAAGTAAGCAAGGGACTTAGTGAAAAGGTTTGGAATGGAAAGTTCAAAGGAAGTCTCCACACCCATTTCTGTCGGAACCAAGCTATGCAAGGATGAAGAAGGCAACAATGTTGATCAGAAAGAGTTCAGAAGAATTATTGGCAGTCTACTTTATCTCACGGCTTCAAGGCCAGATATAGCATATGCAGTGACTTTGTGTGCCAGATTCCAAAGTGACCCAAAAGAATCTCATTTAACTGCAGCCAAAAGAATCCTGAGATATGTTAAAGGAACCCTCAACTATGGACTCTTATACAAACACAGTGCAAACATACAGTTGTTGGGATTCACAGATGCTGATTGGGCTGGTGATTGCACTGATAGAAGATCCACATCTGGTGGAACCTTCTTTCTGGGAGAAGGATGTGTTAGCTGGTACAGCAAGAAACAAAATTCCGTAACGTTGAGCACAGCTGAAGCAGAGTATGTGGCCGCTACACATGCATGTACTCAAATGATTTGGATGCAGGTGCAGCTATCAGATTTGAGGATTAAAGCTGAAAAACCATTGAGGATCTTATGTGATAATCAAAGTGCAATTGGGTTGTCTAAGAATCCTATTCAACACTCCAGATCCAAGCACATTGATATAAAATATCATTTCATCAAAGAAAGGGTCACCAGTGGAGACATCAAGCTAGACTACATTCCTACTCAAGATCAAGTGGCAGACATTTTCACCAAAGCTATGCCTACGGAAAGATTTGTTGAGTTGAGGCTGAAACTTCATGTTCAGCCTTCTACTCTCACTTGAGGAAGAAGAAGGTCCCTCCTTATTCCCTAATTTTTTTTGTATTCTTGTACTTACATGCAGGGAATTGAAGGAGATGAGTGCATCCCCTGAGGGGGAGCATTGGTAGTTGGAGATGTGCAGGTTCCAGAAGCTCTATACTATGAGTACGACTTTCATTCATCCCTTTGCATTTGTTGGCCAATAAGGGGGAGAAATCATCAGGCACAAGGAACACGACATTCTATCAGTGTGCTTCGGAGTATTGACAACCAAATACAAAGGGGGAGATTGTTGTGCCCAAGTGAAGTAATTGCATTTGTTGTCAATAACTTGTCATGGTGTGCCATCTGATGAAGTACATCTTGAAGATTGATGATTACAGAAGCATTAAATCTGACGATTGCTGAACTGATCTTTAAGTTCTAAAAACTTGTATCAAGATGATACAAAGTCACAACATGATTATAAGACCATGCATTGTCTTCACAATGAATGAGGAGTTGAAAGGAGTTCCATCCACAACTACTAAGTGGATGATGTGCATTAATGAAGTCCATGCACTATCACTTAGTGCATGTGAATTTGAAGAAGAACCAATCTGATCTCTGATTAGATCAATGAAGAACGTTGAAGAATCTATTTGACTAAGGAGCTCGGTTGATGAAAATGAACCTTCTACATTTCCCTCCTAAGTGAAGATTATTTGTTGAGTAGGAGTGAGGAATTCAAATGAAGAAGAAAATGAGGAAGAAGGCTTGGAGTGGCATTTGGCTTTAACTTATGGAAGAACTTGGTATTTGACAAAGTATTATTCTCATGCCTTTGCAAAAAAATTGGCCATCTCAAGCCAGCCCACGGGTTCAACCCCACGGATGATATGGGCACTAGGCGCCACGCCCATGGGGGATCCCATGGTGCAAGCTCGAGAGGCAGGGGGGCCATGTATAAGCCCCCGAGGGCACACAGTGATGAAGCCCGCGCGCCCGGAGGAGGCATAGTGGGCGCTAGAAGCGCGCCCGCAGGGAGCAAGGTGGGCGCAGAGCGCCCCCGCAGAGAGAACCCGGTGCGGGGCGGCACCGGGAGGGAGGAAGTTCAATTGGGGTGTTGCGGTAGCGGCATGTTATTAAACCGCGGAAAAACAGGAGCTCGTTTCGATGTGGGACGCGGATTTTTCCCGCGGGAGCGATCCTGGCCGCTCGACTTATCGCGCGCCAGATCCGAGCCGCTCATCTAATCCCGCGCGATATCTTCAGATCCAGGCCGCCCGATGCATCTCCATCACCTGATCCGACGGCCGAGAGCTCGTCCTCTACCTCGAGCTCGTCCGAAGCCTCCCGCGAGCACCCGCTGAACCAGAGGCCTCCCGAGTGATGTTTTTGAGATTCTGGCCATCTCTCTCGAAGCCGAAGGCACCCTCGTGCTCGTCTGGACATACCGAATCCATCCATGCAATAAAGAGAGCATTCATGCTACCAGATGATGAATTCGATGAAGGCCGAAGAAAACCGAAGGTGCGAGGCCACTCGGGTGTTCATGTTTTGCATGGATAGACCTAAACAGAGGCCGTGCATGCGTTATAAATCGCATGCACGAGGAGGAAGAAAATAATAAAAGAACCCGCGTGCACCGAAGAGAAAAACGCAAAAAACTTGGAAAGATTTTAAAGATCCGATGATCTCGGTGTTTCAAGATTTCCCACGCGGATGAACCGAGGATCTCCTCGCCTATATAAAGAGAGGTCGTGTCCTCGATGAAGTGCTGAAACGCTGCTGAATTTTTGAGAAGTCCCGCGAGTGCCTTGCCTCGTGAAGAACAGCCTGCGCGCCCCCCTGCGCGGCAGTGAAGCCCGGAGCCACCCCTTGGCTCCGTGAGATCCTTTTGCTCACTTCTTGTGCAAAATAAGAAGGAGGAAGGGTAACGCGACCTTGCGCGCTCCCCCTCTGTGCATCGCGCCCCCTTGCGCGGTTTGCACTTGCGCGCCCGCGGTGCCTTGCACCCGTGGCTTGCGCGGCCCTTGTGGCTTGAACCTTGCGCGGCAGGCAGTGTTGGAGTAGAGAAGGACACACCCCCTTGCGCGACTAGTTTGAGTTCGGGTGTGTGCAAGTGAAGGCCGAGACACTTGTGCTTGTGTGCCAAGTGAAGGAAGAATACCTACGGGTTGGTTGCATGCAAAAGAAAACAAAGAAGCCGTAGCCCTTGTGTTGGTATTTGGGTGTGTGATAGAGGAGGCCGAGGCATGTCTTGTGTGTGCAAGTGGGTGAAGTGAAGACCACACATTTGTGTGTGTGTGCAAACTTGAAGAACCACCTACAGCTCAAGTGTGTGCTAAAAGAATATTATTTGTGTGTGCACATGTGAAGAAGATCAACTTTGAGGAGTACACACTTATGTGTGTGAATACAAAAGAACTAATCATTCTAAGTGATTGGGTTTTTGTGAGAAAGACCGACGAGATCTTTTGAAGACTGTTGAAGCTACTTGAAGTTTTGAACAACACCTTTGAAGAAGTGAAGTGAAGCCATGATGAAGATGATGCTGTGGAGTTGGGGGGGGGGGGTTAACCAACTTGTAATTGGGGGGGTAACCAATTACTGTGTAATCATCTTTTGGCATAGTGAAGAATCCGTGTTGGGGGGTGTAACCAACACGGCAAGGAGTAGGTATTTGTACCGAACCTTGTAAATCTCTGTGTTCTGTGCTCTCATTATTACTGCACCACTAAAAGAGTAGATCTAGGCTTTAACCAGCTGCAGAGGTTGAATTGATAATCCAAAGGGAACAATTCATAAAAATAAAAAGTTATCACTGATTCACCCCTCCCCTCTCAGTGATCACAACCGATCCAGGCATTTCATAAATATTACAGAACCAATATTATCAGTTCTTGTAAAAAAGAACTCATAAAGAACCTCTCTTTATCAGCCCTAGTAAAAGATATTTGATAAAGGTAGTCGTTTATCAATAATTTAAAAAATGTGATGATAAGTGGGGGTCTTTGTGAATGATTTTTAGAAGAACTAATATTGGATATATTTAAAATATATATTCTTAATTAAAAAATATATTACTATATAAATATATAAATATAAATATATTTATATTAATATTTAAATAAAATCTTATTGACATAAATATAATGTATATTTTATAAATATGTTTTATATATGGCTAAATACATATTTACACAAAATATATAATATACTTTTTTTTAAAATGGATTATAAAATAAATTAATATATTTTTTAATTAATTTATTTATAATTATGATATATTATTATATAATAAAGTAATTTTTTAAAACAAAAAAACATAGTAAAAGTTATAAAATCAATTGAAAACATAAATCAAAATCCAATCAGTCATAAAATTTGATATGTGTATTGATTTAGGCTCTACCACATATGTAATATAAGGATTCAGAGAGCTCTACACTGTGTCCTCAAGGGAATACCCTGACCCATATTTTTTATATGTCAAAAGAGGACCTAAATGACACAAAAAATGGGGTTTTTGAACCGTTACGACAATTTTGTAACATCAGATGGAATTTAAGCAATGTTTAAAGGGGGATTATTGCCTATTTTATTTGTAGATAACATTTATTCCCTTGAATTCAATTAATATTTATATTATGGTTTTGAATTATTTCTCGTAATTTAGAGTAAATTATAATAAAATATATGAATATTTTTCACATTTTATATATAATAAAAAACGTTTCTAAATACATATAACAACATATTTATGTGAAAATGTATTTTTAAAAATTCAAAATAAATATTAACTTTTTATTTTTTAAATGTAAATCATTATCCATTTTGTTTACCATAATAAATTTAATAATATGTATATATTATTTTTATGTAAAAATATGTGTGTCTATTTATAAACACAAATATATGTATATATATATATTCATATATATATATTCCAAAATTCCAAAATAATGTTATTATATAAAAAAATTAAAAAATTATTATATGTCAATAAATTAAATATATATAAATACATATAAATAGAAAAGTCATTAAATTTTTAAAAAGGAATGCATAGAAATTTGGTAAAGAGGTTTAATCAGATGAGGGAGGTACATGGATCAAATCATGGAATGTGTAAGAAATTGAGGAATCTCTGTAGAACTAAAGAAGGGAGGTGGGGTACACGATGGTATATGTATAGTGGAAATAGCTGAGATAGGGGGTTGTAAGAGCTATGAATGGTGGGTGTTAGTTCTCACTAATAAATTTATGCTTCCCCATTTTTAATAGCTCTTCTAGTGCTATTAAAAAAACATTTAAAATAGCTAAAATGAACTATAAAAAGGTGCCTTTATCATAATTTTTATGTAAACCCCCCCCCATTTTTGCATCACTCACAAAATTAGTGCTTTATCCATGGTTATTAAACCCTGAAACTGGTATTGCTAAAAATCAGATGTAAAGACATGTAATTTCCATGTAATTTTGTAAATTATATTGGAATTTTACGAGTCCATGAAAATTGACGGCACGTGATTTCGAGACCTGGTGTTCCAGAATGAATTTATGTTCATTTTTTCGCGTATGTTCAGTAAAATGTGAGAAGGTTTTTGTAACCATTATATAGGTGCTATGTAAAAAATCTTAGGGCACCATTTAACTCGATACACCGGTATTTTTTTAAGGAGGCCATCTTCTTGACTGTAGTGGGTTGAGTGTGAAAGGTGTGATTCTGTGATGTTCATGAATGAATTAAATTGAATAAAAATGTCTAACATTTTTATTCTTGAAACCCCTCAACATGGGTTATGGAGGTGGTGACCACCAATCCCAAAACCTCCTAATTTTAATATAAGGGTGGAGACCACCCGAACACCCTAAACTCCTTCTTTAATATAGAGATAACTCTTGAACTCCTCTTTAATGGGAGATAACTGTTGGTATCCTCCCACTAAAACGGTGTGTACTACATCATAATAAATGAAGTCAATTTAATTTTGTACCAATAGTTAAATTGATGAAACAAATCATATTGGCTACTTTGCTTTTTTCGGTGGAATTTGGAGAATGTATTGGAATATGAGAACCTTGGAAAAATTATTCTTCTCCAACGAAGTACACCAACGTTCTCCAACATCTTCGACTTCTTCCTCAGGAAATCCTCCAATGATGGACATCTTCAATCGACGACCATCCATCCCTCCTCATCTATGTCAACAATCAAACTAGGATGGGGTGTGTTTTATCTTGATCATGGTTAATTTTTCCCTTCACATTGAATCATCTCCCATGAGTTGTTGCTACCGCTCTAACGCGGAGGGTGAGGGACAAACAGACATGGCTTGACCCCTCCACCGTTCTTCATGAATGGTGTGTTATTCACAATTAAAGAAGGTGACATTGTTCCACAGTGAGGAACGAAGAGCTACTAGCCAAACTGACCGCCAACTAAGGCGCGACATGTCACCACGCCGCACGGAGAAGATGGCTCGCCATCTGGCCGGGTGTGGCCGACCGCCGCACCGCGGCCGCCCCGCCTCGTTGCGACTACCCCCTCCCACCGCGGCCCCGTCCGATCCTCGGCTTCCATGGTCTCTGCGTCCTCCGCCACTCCGTGCCTCCAACACCCTCTGCCACTGCACGACCTCCACCGCCTCGTTCCCCCCGTGGCCTCTACTGCTCCGTGCTCTCCGCCGCCCTTCTCCCTCTGTGGCCACCGACGGTTCGCGGACTTCTTAGACCCTACAACCTTCATGTCACCCCACACTACCCAGTCCAGACCGCCTCGCGTGGGTCGAACCACCCAATACTAGCTGGGTCACCAAACGTGAGATGAGCCTATCCCATTGGGTCTGGCCGGGTTGACCCAAACCGAGTCGGCCCAGGCCGGATCGGGCCAGTCGGCCTGAATGAGTCAGACCTGACTCGGACCCACATCAACCCATGTATTCTTTTTTGGTGATAACATTCTCCCGAGACATCTTTTTGAAAACCCGTTTATAGAGCAGGAAACCAAAGTGTGATACGTTCTATTTGGTATACCCAACTTGGAATTTGGAAAAATCTGGGATACAGTTGGGTAGAATCAAGCACAAATCCAAACGGTCCCTGAGGACTAAAAGGATAATAACATACAAAACAAGAGTCTGATTAATGCACCATCTATTGAGTTGAGACCCCTTTTTGCAGTCCATTGGGATATATCTTCATGGGACTTCATGGAAGTGGGATTATCGAACTGTGGTTTGAGTAGCGGACCCTCCCGGAAACGAGCAAGCTTAGTGTAGGAACCCATTAGCTGGTTCTAACATGATGAATGAATAGATATCATATGCGGGTCAGTACTGAGAAATAATGTGCGTGTCTGCACCGAGAAATCCTATTTGGGTTAGTACCGAGTGAACCTATGTTGGTCAGCACCGAGTGATCCTAGGTGGGTCTCATCGAGCAATCCTATGTGGCTAAGCACCTAGAGATACTATTTGCGTCATCTGCAACCGATCATTTGTGGGTTATCCCTAAGAGATCATGTGTGGGTCATCACCATTCGGTTTTGTGTGGGTCAACACATAGCAATCCCGTGTGGGTCAGCACCTAGCGATCTTTTGTGGGTTAGCACCGAGCGATCCTCTGTCAGTCAGCAGTAGAGCCTCTTTTCAGAATAAGATAATCTTTCATTAAAAATAATAATTTGTACTTTTCTACTTAAGATATACCTGGTGTGAGCTTAGTATATACCTTGCGGTACCTACCTTCATGGTAATGCATCTTTTGTGGAATAGTTGAGCTTGGAGATTTTCTGTTAGAACTTGTGTTCCTTCATGATTGAGATGAGAATACTTGATAACTTAGTTATATGTATTGGAATATACCAAAGTAGGGTTGTCATTCGATTTCATGGTATGTGGATTATCCTTTGTGGATTCTATGAGACCTTGATGGTTTTGAAGTCCATACTGAGTAACATTATACTCACCCCTACACAAGTAATGCTCACATCTTGATGTGATTCATGAAGATGACAGATAGCACTGGTAGTGGCTGAGGGTACCGGGAATAGACGAGGGACCGGAGGTGGACCATATGGCATGTCAGTACGTAGAGGAGATGACCGGATGTGGACTGAAGAAGAGGTTATCTATGCCTACCCTTCCTGTTGGATCCCTATAGGATGACCTGGTAGTTTCCTTTTTTTCCTTCAGTTGTGTTGTATTTTTGTTGTACTTTTACTATTAGTCTTCGGCTTGTATTATGGCCCCTTTTTACATTCTGCACTCTTTTTTCTATACAGTTGACGTGTTTTGGTATCTTGTTGTGTTCGTGGTTTCATGTGTTTACAGGTTATAAAGGTAATTCCTTTTCGGTTATAGGGAATACGCCTTTCAGTGCTAGTCACCAGCCCCTAGCCTATGGAAGGTGGGCTTGGGTTATTCACGGCATGGGCCCCAGGGGACGGGTTGTGACAAATTGGTGTTAGAGGGGTTCCTTCTACTATAGAACATATGACTCAGATCTTTTTAATGGAAATAGTTTTACGTTCAGTGAGTGTGGTAATGAAGTTAGGGAATCTAGTGTTGGTGCGGCGGCCGACATATCCATACAAAAGGACCCAGAATTCTAATTTCTGACTCAGTGCACAAAAACACTAATTGCATTTGTGTTTTGAATTTTTTTAACTCTTTTAGTCAGCTCACTAAGTTTAATTTATTATCAATGGAACACCTGTTTCTTTTTAGTATACCTTTTCAGAGACATCTATCTAGGGTTTCAGATATAGAATGTACTAATATCCTATCAAGCAAAGAGGTCTCGGTGCATGACCCTTTTCCAGCGGAGGCACCAATGGTACTATTACCCATTAGGCCACCGATGCCACTAATCCCAACAGCAAGTGGTGTAAGACTATTTAGAGCATTTCACGAGTTCTAGTGCCAGAGGCCAGGTAGGTTTAGGGGAGAGACGGATCGAGAAGCGGTTTTGGATTGGATGGAGGTCGTAGTTAGTGTATTCTGACAGGTAGGGACACCAGCACATATCATGGTGATCCTTGCAGCCAGTCTAATATAGGAAGTAACAAGAAAATGGTGGAGCTTGATGCTAAAGGTTCACAAAGAGGTGACACTTCTCTGGGTATAATTTGATATTCTGTTTCGGGCAGAGTTTCTCCCAGTGACTCTTTAGAGCGCATACAAGAGTTTCTTCATCTACTGCGGGGCATCATGACTGTGGCTCAGTACTCAAATAGGTTCACCGACCACTCACACAAATCCACTGATATGGTACGAGACCCATTCTTCAAGGCCTGAACCATCGATCGGAGACTCAGAAAGAATATTAGGGCTTCAATTATCTCACCCAGCATCCCAAGAAAGGTGGGGGTGTTAGAGCGAGCCTTCGTAGTAGAGATTTTTCTTGATGAGCTGTAATGATTAGCGAGACCCACCTACAGTCATCACGTAGCAGAGTCTACTATCACTGGATGCTGAGAAATGTCACAGAGGTCCAAGAGAAAGATACATAAAGGTGGATGACCCCATGATTCAAGATCAGTTTAGCGGGGAACACGAGTTAGTGTCAGTCATGCCAGAAGCAGGTAGTGTTACACAAGCGGATGGCACGGTCACATGGCATGTGACTATCAGACATTCCCTATGAATGATTAGTAGACGGTTGAAGGAACACCCAGTAAAAGATAGAGGTTCAAATGAGGTGGTCCACAGGGAGCAGGCAGAAGTAGAAGAGGATTTGTCTGTGCAATTGGCAGTGGGTGACGATTCGAGATGTTAGTGCAAACACCACCAGGTGGTCTACCTCTACCATAGGGAGTAAGTGGGCTGGGGTGATCTCATATCACGGAAGCTCAGGCCTATGATAATGATGCTCCAAATAAGATACAATGTACGATCTGTTTCTACTCTACCTTAGCTGCAGTACTTATAGACAAAGGTGTCTGTTATTATTTTCTTTCCACTACCCTTGTTTAGCGCTCGAAGATTCCTACGAAGACGTTGGCTCAATCTTTACGGCTAGAGACTCATATGGGAGTGGATTCGACAATTACACACTGGTGCAGGCAGATTGAGATTACTCTATAAGGTGAGAGATTCAGTTTGGATCACTTAGTAGAAGCATTGAGGTCTTATGATGTCATCATTAGTATGGACTGGTTATCTTCAGTCCATGCCCAGATTGACTGTATTTGGCACAAAGTATGGTGTGGATGCACTGACAGGTTCATGTATTACATTTCCCAGTGAGAAGGGAGCCTTTGCAGCACAGGATGTACATTCTCAGAGGAGGGTGCAGCCGATCACTCATCAGTTGGTTAGCGTTACCCTTGGAGTGGTTGATGTGGAGAATCTGAGCTATCATGTAGTGGTGGACCAGTACATTGATGTTTTCCCTAATAATGATTCAAGTATACCTCCTCGCATAGATGTTGACATTTACATTGACTTGTACCCCAGGATGACACCAATATCTACAACAGTGTATTAGATGGCTCCAGCAGAGCTTCGTCATCTGCGGGTTCAGTGATAGGAATAACACGGAAAGGGGTTCATTCGGCCTAGTGTTTCTCCTTGGGAAGCTCCAATTTTTTTCTTCAAGAATGAGGATGGTATTTGGAGTCTTTTTTTTTGAATATCAATGCCTAAACAAGGTGACTGTGAAGAACACATACCCACTTCCATGTATTTACAACCTCTTTGATCAGCTGAAAGGAGCATGGTGATTCTCAAAGATAGACCTCAGATCAGCCTGTCACCAGCATAGAGTACGAGGTGATGATGTGCTGAAGACAACATTCAAATGATGGTATGGCCATTACGAGTTATTATTCATGTCGTTCAACATGACCAAATCACTAGTAGTGTTCATGGGACTCATGAACAATATCTTCCATCCCTACCTTGATCACATTGTAGTATATATCATTGATGAAATTCTGGTCCACTCAGAGATAGAGGAGGAGCATTCTTATCATTTTCAGATCTTATTGGACACACTCTGAGGGAACTTGGTTTATGGTAAGCTCTCAATGTTCTAGTTCAAGTTCCGGGAGGTTCACATTCTAGGACATGTCATCTCAGAGGAAGGAGTTGCGGTGGATCCACCGAATATTGAGGTGGTACATTCTCAGGAGCCACCCATGTGTGTGACAGAGGCATGTAGTTCCTAAGGATAGGTTGGATACTAATAGAGGTTTGTTCCAGACTTCTCCTCAGTTACAACACCTCTATCAACATTGAAAAAGAAGGGGAAACCCTTCGTTTGGTCAGAGAGATGCAAACTGAGTTTTCAGGAGCTGAGGTAGTGGCTGACTAGTGTAACCAACATGAGGCTAGAAAATTAGGGCATTGGGTACATAGTTTACTATGATGCCTGATGGATCACACTTAGAGGTTTCTTGATGCAGGAGCGAAAAGTGATCCATATTGTTCTTGAAAGCTGAGACAAAATGAGCATAACTACACTACCCATTACCTGTAATTAGAATCAGTGGTTTTCACTTTGAATATGTTGCAACATTACTTGATGGAGATCATTTTAGAGTCATCTCTGATCACAAGAGTCTCAGGTATATCTCCTCTAAAAATGACCTGAACCGTAGACAATGACGTTGGCTTGAGTTCCTCCAGTACAATTAAATAAGGACAGTCAATACTCCTATGAAGGGGAATGTTATAGAAAATGCACTTAGCAGGAGGTCTTGTATATAATTTCTAGGTGAGGCGATGGAGTAGCTGGGCACTTTGCAGATATCTTCTGTGGATCGGGATAAAGCATCTTTTCTTCAGTCTCACACAGTCACTCCCCCACTTCTTCTGTGAGTCAGGGAGGCACAACAAGGGGACGCAGATTGTGAGGATCAACGTTATCAGATATCAATAGGAAGGGAACATGATATATTTTTTGAAGGTGGGTAGCACGTCATCCTTTTCGGAAGATGTACCGTGGTACCAGTGTCACTTTTGAAGGATTTGTTTAGGGAGTTCCAAAAATCCCCTCTACTGGTACATCAAGGAGTGGCATTGATGTTCCAGGATCACTGATGATAACATTGGTGGAAGAAAATGAAGAAAGTGGTAACAGAGTTTGTCTCTCGGTGCCTCTCTTGTTAGCAAGTGAAGGCGGAGCATCAGGTACCAGTAGGCTTGGCTCAAAATTTAGAGGTCCCATAGTGAAAGTTGGATGGGATATACATGGAAATTTTGATAGGAATTCCATGTACATCCAAGGATCATGATTCTATATGGGTTATCATCGACCAACTCACTATGTTGGCCCACTTCATACCGATAAGAGATCAGGGTTCAATAGGGAGCTTGTGACGCCTCTATTTTCAAGAGATTATGAGCCTCTATGATGTACCCTCGGATATTGTCTTCAATCGAGATTCACATTTCACTTCCCAGATATGGAATGGGTTTTAGGGGGCTTTCAGGACACAGCTTCATTTGAGAACCAGATTCCATCCTCATATGGAAGGATAGACTAAGCGGACCATTCAGACCCTCGAAGACATGCTACGTGCTTGTGTCCTTGACTTCAGTCACAGATGGTATGATCACTTACCTTTGGTGGAGTTTGCATAAAATAACATTTATCACACCACCATCGAGATTTAACCTTTGGAGGTGCTGTATGGAAAACCTTGTAGACCACCAATGTGTTGGACAAACCTAGGGGACTCAGAACTTGTGGGAATAGAGATGGTACGAGCTACCATAAACAAAGGTCATATCATCCAGGAACGGATGAAGACTGTATAGAGTAGGCAAAATTCTTATGACGACTAGAGATGGATACCTCTGGAGTTAGAGTATGGAGACCGTGTCTTTTTATGGGTCTCACCCCAATGAGGTTTACTGATATTTGGTCGAGCCTACAAGTTATCTCCAAGATTCATTGGACCCTTCCAGGTCCTTAAAAGAGTTGGTGAGGTGGCTTACCATCTACCTATTCACTCTCGGTTGCACTGGGTGCATGACGTCTTCCATGTATCACATATAAGGATGTTCGTGTAGAAATCATCTCTAGTTATCGACCATAGAAAGCTAGACATCGACGATGGGATGAAATTTTTGGAGGATCCAGTGGAGATTGACGGTCATAATGAGTAGTTCCTTCGTGGGCAGTTGATACCTCTAGTGCGCGTTCGCTGGAATTACAGGAGCCTCCAAGATGACACATGGAAGTAGGAGGCCCATATTCATGATCATTACCCCCCACTTTTATTCCAAGTTTTGTGATGTGGATTTTGTGGAAGAAATTCCCTGGGGTGAGGTGAATGTAAATACCCAAAATTTCCATGTAATATTTTTATTATATGGAAATTTTATGAGTCCGTGAAAATTGACGATGCATGATTCTGAGGCCCGGTGTTCCTAGAATAAATTTATGAACATTTTTGCTGGTACATTACGTAAATGTGCAAGCAAGTTTTTTTAACATTAAAACCAGTGATCAGAATTGAAATTCAGGGGTACCATTGAACTCGCAGCGCCTGTATTCTCTTAAGTAGATCATCAACTCCACCATAGTGGTTCAAGAGTGAATGATAAAATTTTGTGATTTTCGTGGAAGAAATAAATTAAATAAAAATTTCTATCATTTGTATTCTAGAAACCCCTCATCATGGGTTATGGAGGTGGGGACCACAGAGACAAAAACCTCCCAATTTGAATTTAAGGGTGGGGACCACCCAAACACCATAAAATCATTCTTTAATATAGAGATAACTATTGAACTCCCCTTTAATGGGAGATAACATTCGGTATCCTCCAACATTAATGGTTCCAACCACATCATAATTAATTTCATCAATTTTTTTTGTGCCAACAATTAAATTGTAGAAGCACATCATATTGGAAACTTTTATATTTTGGGTGGAATTGGTAGATAGGAATCGAAGAGGAGAACCTTGGAGGAATTATTCTTCTCCAATGAAGAATGCTTCTCTAATGAAGAGTGCTGACATTCTCCAACATCTTCGACGTATTCCTCAAGAAATCCTCCAATGTGGGATGTCTACACTCGATGACCACCCTTCCCTCCTCATCGACGTAAACAGTAAAATGAGGTAGGGATGTCTTTTAAATTGATCAATTTTAATATTTCCACTGACATTGAATCATCCCCCATGAGCCGCTTGCTACTACAAAAATGTGTAGGGTGCGAGAAAAACAAAAATGGCCCGACCCCTCCACTTTTCTTCATGATTGGTGTGTTCATCATGATGGAAAGAGACTACATTGTGCTACGGTGACGAATGCAGAGAGGCCAACCAAACCTTCCATCGGTGAAGGTGCGGCGCGCAACCACACCACGCGGAGAGAATGGATTTCCCTTCGGCTGGCCGCAGTGGACTACCACCCTTCCACACCATGGCTTCCTCGCGGCCTCCACAATTCCTCGTGTAGTCTGTGGCCTCAGCAACTCCGTGGCACCTGTGGCCTCCGCTACGCGCCGCAGCCTCTGTGGCCCCTGCGACCTCTGCCGCCCTATGGCCTCTTCAACTTCTGCGTCCTCCGCCACCCCGCGGACTCTGCCACCCCACCATGTCCCCCTCCCTACGGCCTCCAACTCCCCATGGCTCAGCTGCACCATTAACTCTGCCATCCCTCGGCCTCCGCCACCCCACGGACTCTGCTTCTCTGCAGTCTCCTCTGTCCCATGGCCTTCGTGGCCCCTGCGACCTCCACGCCGCCTCGTGCCGCCCAGTCCCGTCCACCAAGCACGGGCTGGACAACCTAGCACAAGCCATCACAGCTAACGCGGGCCAGGCATGACCCCGTAGGTTGGGTCAGTCTGATCGTGTCGGACAGGACCCTGACCCACTTCGACCCATTTACGCTCATTTGACCATAACTTTTGCACCAAACGTCCGTTTGACGAACTGTATGGTGCACTAGAAACCCTATAGAGATACTATCCCATTGGCATAACCCACGTGTGAATTGCATAATTTTGGGATAGAGTTAGGTTGGATCGAGCATAAATCTAATTGAGCCCTCATAACTAAAAGGCTGATAACATACAAACCAGGAAACAGATTGATGCACCGTCAGTTGCATTGAGACCCCATTTCCATGGCGGTCTGTTGGGATAATTCATCATCGTAATTTGTCTCAGTTGATGTAACATATTGTGGCTAGAAAAGTGGACCTTACCAGAGATGATAAAGCATAGTTTGGGAACCTAGTAGCTAGTTGTGACATGATGAATGGATAGAGATCATGTGTGGGTCAGCACCGAGCGATCTTGTGCGGGTAATCAGCGAGTGATCTTGTCTGGGTTTGTACTAAGAGATCTTGTGTCAGTCAGCATCGATCGATCCTATGTTTTTCAACACCGAGTGATCCAATTTTGGTCAGCACCTAGTGATAATGTGTGTCTCAACACCGAGCTATCCAGTATTGTTCAGCACCAAGTGATCCTATGTGGGTCAGCACTGAGCATTCTATTGTGGGTTAGCAGACATCGTTGCTATGTGGGTTAGAACCGAGAAATCCTATGTGGGTCACTAGCAGAGCATCAGGACAGAATAAGATGATCTAACATTACGACTAATCATTTCTACTTTTTCACTTATGTTATACATGGTGTGAGATGATTATTTACCTTTTGGAACCTACCTTCATGGTAATCATACCTTTTTTAATAGTTGGTCAAGGAGAATTTTAGTAGGAACCTATTTTTCTTCATTATTGATATAGGAATACATGATAACAAAGTTATATATATGGGCATATACATAAGTAGGGTTGTAATTCGATTTCATGCTTTGTAGTTTATCCATTGTGGATTTTGTGAGACCTTCAGTGTCATGGGGTCACTACTGAGTATCATTATAATCATTCCTGCATGGGCTATTCTTTCACCTTATTGTGTTTGCTAAAGATGACGGAGAATGATAATAGATGTTGATGGTACAAGGACTAGACAGGGGCCCAGAGGTGGACCATACGGCTTGTCGGTACACATAGGAGATGGGCAGACATGGAGTGCTGAGGAGGCGATCATTACCTACCATTCATGTTGGATCCTTAGAGGGCAACCCAATAGCTTCCTTTATGTTTCTTCAGTTGTATTGTATTACAATTGTAATTTTACAATTACTATTGGGCTCGTATTCCAGTCTCTTTTTTACTTTCATCACTCTTTTAGCAATATAGTTGACTTGTGTTTGTATCTTGTTGTGTGCTTCGATGAGTCTATTTACAGGTTATAAAGGAAATGACTTCCTGGTTATAGGGAATACGCCTTTTAGTGCTAGTCTCCAGCCTCTGTCCTATAGAAGGCGGGCTTGGGGTAGTCACGTCATGGGCCCTGGGGTACGGGTCGTGATAATAGATTTATAGTAGTTATTTTTATATTGAAAATTTTATTATTAGAATCATTTCTAGTAATCCCTAGCATGTGAATTTTTCTGATAATTATATGGATGTTTTTTTATTATGATTTATTAAAAATAATTAGAATTTAGCAATACTACACTCAAGTTAATAATTCATTGCTATCATGTGACATGGTATGAATTTTTTAAAATGTTTGGAATGCGAGTATGTTTCTAGTGTAGAGATCCTTGTATTATGTGATACGTTGGTGACTTTTGGTAGCATCTGCGTTCTTTTAATGGATGTCTCTTGAGATCTATTCAATGTTTTGTGTTATTTGAGTATTATTTCATATCAGGGGAATATTTTCATTTCCATGATTATTTCCTACTATATTATACTCAGGGTATTAATTATTCTTATTATATCCATAATTTAATGAAATATGTTGTACCATGGTATTTCATACTTACATGTGTTTTTTCATTTTAGTTTGTGATGAATCTTAGTGTTAAGATTGAATGATGGACTTAAAAAAATGTATATATCTCAGTGGGGGAGAATTGACAACTTATATCCTTTTTAATGGTTATTCAATGGATGGTTACCACCATAACATGTCATGTTATTAGACTATTGGTGGGTAACACGAAGAAGCATCAAAAAATGTTTCATAGTATTTTATTAAATTACATTTTGGGAAATCCATGAATATTGATAGAGTACAATTGATTTGGTTGTGTCAGAAATGTATACTGATAAATCTGAGAAGGTAAATCTAATATATGGGTTTCAAATGACCTTAGTGAGGGGTTTAGAATTGTTCAAAAAATGGATAGTGTCCATTGTTCTTAATGGTGGATGGATTTATATAACATGATCTAACAGAAGAAATAAATATTTATGATATTATTTTTTCATGGGAAAAAAGTAGTTATGGTCAAGGTTTATGGAAACATGGTTATAACACTATCAATTTTTACATGAATGGTTGTATGATTATATTTTTTATTCCCATTATATCAATCCAGACACAAGTATATACATGTGATATTATTTTAAATATGAATTGGTGGTGTTCTTCTAGTATTAAACAGAAAAAATGCATGGGAGTCTAATTGATCATGGATTCAATATGATCAGGGATATATAGAATGTAATAGGACATGTGGTATGTTTGTTTGGATCTTTGTGTTTATTTAGTTGACATAATTCTAATATAGAGTATGAATGGTTTTTATACAATTTTTTTTATAAAATTTATATATATATATATTCTCTTATTGTATTAGGATAATGTGGATCTATTTTGTTTGTTTTAATGTAAAAGGACAAGACAATTGGTATATAATTTTGTAATTTTGTTAGCATAAGATATACGTTTCTAACGATTTCCAATGATATATTAACCCATAGAAACACCAATACCCTTTCTACTAATTTAAATTTCATTACATATTGGGAGGTGAGCACGAGATCATGTTCCACATTGTAATATAGTATGTGATTCATGTCAAGGGTTTAAAAATGGTACATTTAATATATGATATTTTAGAGTGGAGATCGAATATATAGAAGTTAGGTTGACCAGTTTCCATGTTCTTAGCTACAACATCAGCAATGGATCGATGAGTTACCATGATAGGATTTTTATTATAGGTTAAATTATTTTTAAAGTTTCACGAATCATGAATATACATGCATAATATCGTGTCATGTTTTTATTTTTTTTATTGTATTAATTTATTTAATTGAAATTATTTGTTTTAATTTATTTAATTGTACATTTTTATTCTCTACTATTGTGAGATATATATGTTGGAATAATTTTTTTTAACTTGGGCATGATGTTTTGTTATATATATTCGATTTTGAAATGTAGGAAGGTGTGGAGGATAAAACATGAGATTGAAAGAGATAATGGATGGTTTTACATTTTGTGTGGGTATCACATAGAATTTGTCTCGGAAGAAAAAAAATTTATCTATTTTCATAGTAATTTATTATTTTTCAAGGATAGAATGTTGTTATAGGTGTTCAAAAAATTATTTTTGAATTTTAGAAAAATGATCACATTAGATATTCTAGAATTCATCTACTATGGATGATTCTTTAGTTTCACCAGTAGTGATGCAGTAGGATTCAGTTATGTGTTCTCTCAAACCATATACAGTTATTATATTTCTAAACAAGCCCCATCCCTAGGTTTTATTGATTATTCCTTATAATATTGGAGGATAAAATAGGACCATTGTGGAATATTCCCTACAAATTCAACCCATACATCCTCCATTATTCTAGGGAATTTGTGGTTATAATGATAATGATGAGGGGATTCACATAATTGATGGAATCCTTGATATAGTTGAGAATCTTGTGGAAATAAGGCTGATGTTATATCCCATCATGATTTTTGGATCATCCAAAATGTGGAGTGGAATTATTCTTTTGGACATAATGAGATATCGTCTTATATGGGAGGTCGTAAAAGAGTTATTGTTGATGGTATTCATTCCCATAATGATGATTTGGGTCCTACAAGAGTTATTTTTTGATATTTTTCTGATGTTGATGTCGTTTTTTCACACTCAACGCTTTTTTTATTGTTTATACAAGTGGATATTCATCTGCATTTGAACATGTGAAGGATGGTGATAAATATTGATATTAGAATTTTTTTGAATATATATTATTGTAGAAGGTTTGAGATGATGAAAAATGTTGAGATTATTTATAAGTCTCATACAACTTAGAGTTGAATAGAGGAAGACATGGATATAGGTTTTCATATTTCATTCATTGATCTAAGGACAAGACATGCCAGTGATTCTATAAATGACTCATTGGTAGTAGGTATAGGAATGATGATTAGGTATAATGTTGTGGATGATTGGTGTAGTAGACTATGTATTTTATTAATCCCTCTATGATAGGAGGATTTACCTTGTTTAATAACTTTTGGAATACATGAAATTTTAGTATACCAATCATGAATTCTACTGTGGAATCTCACTGATGGGAAAAAGTCCATCATATCTAATTCTTGTTTTCTATGATTTCAATACAATATTCTTGTAATTTATTCTAGTATGTGAGAACGAGTCGTATTAAGAAGTCCTAGTGTAACAGCCCAAGATTTTATGAAAAATATTCTTTTTAATTTCACTAATGTCTTGTGTTGTACGCTACAGCAAAAGGAGCTTGCACAACACGCATCCTTGACTTGCCTTGCATTACACGCAATCACGACCTTCCTCGATAGCGTGTGTAGGACACAATAACGAGTTTCACTAAACAACAATATGCTATTAAAATATTATTAAAACTAGCCATTATGAATAGTAATAACAACTTTTTGAAATTTTGAAAATTTTATTTTTCAAAATGCAATTCATTTTTGGATTCGGAATATCGAAATTAGCCTAGGGTGAAAATTTGATATTTTTCGGAAAACTTTCAATTTTTGATGAATAGTGAAACCACTAAGTGGTAGTTAAAAAAACAGAATTTTTCATAAAACTTAATTTTACCACTTTTGTGAGTGGAATTTCGAAAATCCGAGAGATACGGTTAATATCAAGGACTAAAATGTGGTTCAATGAGATGAAAATAATTTTTGGTGAATAGTAACTTTTTACTTTTTTTACCACGGTAAAAAGTAAATAGGGTAATTAAGGGTAGAAATGATATTATTATTACCCTAACACATGTCCTAATTCAATTGGAAAAGTGTAATTCGACCAAAAACAAACATAGGAATAAAATATGACCATTTAGGCCAACTTGGATTAGATTAGGACATTTATTATTAATTTATTTAAAGATGGGTTAAAAGAGGTAAAATCAAAGTGTATTTACTAAAACATTGTTAATATGGGGCTATACATAAGATATATTCGACTATAAATATTCATTAGAAAGATAATAAGATTTCATACATAATGGTATTTTATTTGTAATTTTTAGACATTATATAATTTAATTTATTTATGACACAACAATGACGCAGTAATTATCTTATTAATGAAATATTGACATAATTGATATTATAAATACCCAAATAAATATAATTTGAGACTTTTTATGAATTAAAATTATTTTATAGGTTAATATGACATGTTATTATTGATTTAAATAACTTTTTTCGAACTTATCATTCTGTTATGATTTTCACAAAAATAAATTACTAAATAGTGTCAAAATTGACATAAAATAGTTTTTAAAACAAATATTATATTATTAGTTGTTATTTTATTCCTAAAAATCTAAGGATCGGCCAAATGACTTATATAAAGTTATATATATTAATAATAAACAACTTGGGGTTCGTTTGGATTCATATAGTAAGTTTATTAACCTTATAATGTAAGAACACAAGAAGACACGGTAAAAGTACAATTATTTTACTTAATGTTAAATCTAAATGATAAGGTTAAAATAGGAACCTAAACCTGTATAAATTCTATTGGATGAGAGCATTTCGACCCCTCCCCATCTTATATTCTAAATATATCAATTTGGAGCTATTTAAAACCGAACATGACTTTATAATAAAATAATATTTTTAGTTATTCCAAAGGTACCCCTCTCCTTCTTTATAAAAGGGCACCTCCTCCCTCTCCTCCTCACACCAATTTGAGGATTCCAGCTCGGAAAAACCCCTGCCAAAATGTCTTCTCTACTTCCCGAGTATCATCCTAGAGGTTCTGGTCTTCTTCAAAGACCATCCTTTGTTCATTAAGTGGAGTTTTAGTGAAGGCGTGTCAAAAAGAGGTAATATCGATTACCGATCTTTTTCAATTTCTTTCTTCTTCAACTTCTTCTTATTTAGTTGTTTCATGATAAAGTAATAACTTCAGTATTTATTATATACTGATATGTTATTATAAATATGAAACAACTCTAATTAACCTTCTATCCATCCTATAGAAAAAGGAAATCACCGCGCGTGCGTACGTATGGAATACTGTCTCCACGCCGTGGTGTAATCTATTTTCTGCCACCACCTTAATTGGATGGGTATAATGGTGTAATGAGTAACTATATATGATTATCATAAAGTGATATTGCTACTGAAATAGTATACATACACTTCAACACAAGTTCACGATCATGAGAATGATATCATCGCTCGTGCGTACGTACGGACTACCGTCTCCACGACGCGATGAGATTCATTCTCCATGTTAACCATTTAAGAATGATTATAAAGTATATATAAGAAATAATAATAAAATATATGACATTATAAAGCTACTGGATTTATGTATATATGTATGTCATCTACTTACTTCCATTCAAGACAATAAGGAACGGAAAACAACGTTCATGCGTACGTACGGACTACCGTCCACATGAACGGTGTGTTTCATTTCATTTATCTATCTATTATATATATATATACTAAATATATATGATATATAAATCATGTTTTATATTCTGGAATTAAGTAAATCATGATATATGTAATAATAATTTCAAGAACAACAAGTCCAAACACCTACGATAAATGAAACAATTTTACCCAAAACACTCTTTAAAATGGAATTTACAAAAGAACGGGTAAAATAAAGTCATTAGTGAACCATATATGATATAATAACAATTATTATGTTTCTGGAATAAGTCAATTACATTAATTAAATCATTATATAGGAGGTTCAGACACTTACGAAGCAAATCGGACCTAAGGTAAGGGAAATATCACAATATCCTTTTTATCCGAGATTGTTTATACTTTGGAATTTACTGGGGTGTATTTTATCATCCACATCCATGTTTCTTCAATATGTAATATTTATATCCTTCTACAATAGTTTAAATACATTTTTACCCTTCGATGTGTTTTTAGTAAAAGATATGAAAGGAATCTTTTGTCGTTTTTCATACGAGGCACTTTTTGACTTTTCCGACAAAAGTATGAGAAGAATGATTTTTTTAACTTATACGGCATGAATGGATTTTTAAAACATTATTTCCAAGAAGATTCCTTTACAAGTTTTCAAGTTTATTTTTAATCAACTTCTTTTAGTTTAAAGTTGTATGACATGTTAAGAAAGGAAACATGTTTTTTAAGAAGAAAGTATATTTTCCTCAGGAATGGAGTTCAAGTGTTTTATCACAATTATTTTCAATCTAAGATAATAAAGGGTTATGTTTTTATCCCTATTATTACATTTATTTGATTATGTTGTGATGGAATTATTTTTATAAATTCCTTTATCTTATATGAACTGTTTTATGATGTCTTGTTGTTTAAGAATCCCATTTTTATTACATTGGTTATGCAATGATGTATGATTTATGATTTCGTGGCACACATAATAATGGTATCATTATGAGATGGGTGGGACCTATATCTCCCTCCAATGCATTGGGTAAAGATTTTATATCTCATGAGATATACATGGCTGGAACGGTAGGTTTTACCGGTTGAGTGAAACAAGACTGAAACGAGGGTGACTCGGTTCAAAAAGGGACTTTGTCCACTAAGATAGTCTTGGCAATGAGCTTGACTAACAAGAAATGATTCTATATGATTATGTGTGAATGCCACAAAGTTTCATGTTTTAATTTATGATTATTGTGATTACATTTCACTACCATGATTTACCCCATGTTATGAAATTATGATCTCTTTTGCAGGTTAAGATTTCCAAAAGTTTTGGACTTATATATATGATGTGATAGATATTTCTTTTGTTTACCCTTACTGAGCATTTGAGCTCACCCTTTTATGTTTTCTTTTCCCCAGGATATAATGAAAGGTTTTAGGTATAATAAAAGAAGATCTTTATGGGTGATGTTGAAGATCTTTCACCACGATTAGAAGATTACATTCCGAGTTTCCAAAGACACTAAACTATTACGATCCTTGCGTGTGTGTTTTTGTTATGTACTAATTATTCCGCAAATGTAATGTAATGTCAATGTACATCAAGATTCGGGTATCTACAGTTGGTATCAGAGGTATGGTTTAGTCAACCTTTGGAAATTATGATGCGAAAACGTTAGTGAGATCCCTAGAGATATTTCTAAGGTATGTCTAGGGATGTCCCTATGGATAAGTATACATATACGATATAGTCCTATAACTATGGTAATGAAATTAGATTAAACCAAAGATGTTAGATATTGATGTTACTCCCCCTTTATTATGATTTTTTACTCTCACACTATTCTTTTTGGGTTTTAGAAAATGGCTGGAAACAAGATGATTCACGATAATGGAGGATATGATGGACAATGGAATGATATGCTTCATGAGCAACCAAATGAAATGGGATTTGGAATTCCAAACATCATTTTTATGCCGAATCAGCAATCTCATAATATGATCAATAATGTAAAATTTGGTAAGTTTTGTGACTTGCCTAATAAGAGAAAGATGGAGTTTCATGATGATCATAGAGGGAAGAAAGTTCAATTTCCCCTATGTAAATCATGTGGGAAGAGGCATCAAGGAGAATGTTTCAAAGAAACTGGAAGATTCTTTGGGTGTGGAAAAGATGGACACAAAGCCAGTAAGTGCAAAGGAAAAGGTTCAGTTAACACCAGGGATGAGGATAATGGTATTGCTACGACATCAACAACGGTTAAATGTTTTAAATGTGGAATGTACGGGAATTATGCAAACCAATTCCCTAAGGGAAAGTCTCATGAAGAGAATCAGTATGGTCGTATGGGTAGTATTTATGTGGATGATAATGAAGAGACTACAAATGATATGTGAGATGAAAGAATTATTGAAGCTCGGTCAATGGTTTAGGAATGTAGTGGAATGATTACATGTTTATCATATGTACTGTTGTATAAGTAATCTCATGCTACAATGGAATAAATAGACATCTATGGATTATTACATTGTTGTCTTTCCTTGAGTTTTGAAAGTGTATGATTAATGTTTCCAGTATCCATGAAATGTTATTCATATATTTTTGGAATGTAGATGATATGCGCATAATGAAGGGATATGGAGAAAATTAAATGTTTGATAGTATTCATGAACTCATGACTGATATAAGGAGAAGGTTATATCATGGTTTGAGTATATAGAATTTTTGGATTTTGGTATGTGGAAAGTGTTAACTTTTAACTGCATTCATGTTTTCAATAAGGTTCAATGGGTATTCATTCTTCAAGAGAATAAATGATTAAGGTATTCACATTTGACCAATAAGATATATCTTATGATATATGGGGGATAAATGATGGCATTCACGTGATTGTTTTGTGACATTTCAAGTAATCATTTTCTTTATACTATGAGCTTGGACCGAAGTATTTTTGATAAGCCTAAAGATTAGAATGGATTATGTTGGACATAAGTTAGGATAAAACGTTTTTCGATATTATTGATGGGATGTTATAGTAATATAGCTTTAGAAAAAGGACAACCTGCAGGATGGGCGACAGCCCATCGCGTCGGAAAAGGCTGTGGGAATCGAACCCACAACCGAAGTGCGACTGGCCTTTATCGCCTACCACTGGCCTACAGGAAGTCCTTGATTAGTAGAAACTAGTTTTATTATATTAAGAAGTATGATATATGAAGTAGAAGTCCAATTTAGGAACCATATATGATTAATCTCACTACAGAACGACTTATGTATATTTAATAACTTTTTCTAACCTTTTGTTAGTGACAGATGGAATGACCCGTCATTCTATCACATGATATGCTAACACATCACGAATAACAAATTCAACTTCATTTATTTATGAGATGAAGTAGAAATTGTTCAAGGCACGAACAACAGTGAGATTGTACCAAAATAAAGTAAGTATTTATTCTAATTCAAACTCTTCAACTTTAGGGAAACGATCTTGAAAACCAAAAATGTTGTCCTAGTGCTCTTATATCTGATTAATCAGATGGTACCTTAGATCGTCACAAATTTATGGATTTTTGATTGTTGGCTTTTCCATAGCCATGTTCTCCACCACTATCCATCAGAACATGATGGTTAGATTTTTCTTCTATATCCATACTTTCACCTATGTGGAAACCCAGTGATTAGTTTATTTGGGTAACCGTTACGTTTCATACATTCGTTTTTAAATATTGGTTTTGATATTCCTTCTTACGATGTGGGTTTCTGTTAAAGAAACTTTCGAATAGTAAACCATTTATAACCCCGATGAATTTCGAGGGCGAAATTCATTTTAAGGGGGGTAGAATGTAACAGCCAAATATTTTATGAAAAATATTCTTTATAATTTCACTAATGTCTTGTGTTGTACGCTACACCAAAAGGAGTGTGCACAACATGCATCCTTGACTTGCCTTGCATTACACGCAATCGCGACCTTCCTCGATAGCGTGTGTAGTACGCAATAACGAGTCTCACTAAACAACAACATGCTATTAAAATATTATTAAAACTAGCCGTTATGAATAGTAATACCCACTTTTTGAAATTTTGTAAATTTTATTTTTCAAAATGGAATTAATTTTTGGATTCAGAATATCGAAATTAGCCTATTGTGAAATTTTGGTATTTTTATGAAAACTTTCAATTTTTGATGAATAGTGAAACCACTAAGTGGTAGTTAAAAAAATGAATTATTCATAAAACATAATTTTACCGCTTCTGTGAGTGGAATTTCGAAAATCCTAGAGACACAGTTAATATCAAGGACTAAAATGTGGTTCAATGAGATGAATTTTTTTTGATGAATAGTAACTGTTTACCTTTTTTACCACGGTAAAAAGTAAATAGGGTAATTAAGGGTAGAAATGATATTATTATTACCCTAACACATGTCCTAATTCTATTGGACAAGTTTAATTCGACCAAAAACAAACATAGGAATAAAATATGACCATTTATGCCCACTTGGATTAGATTAGGACATTTATTATTAATTTATTTAAAGAAGGGTTAAAAGAGGTAAAATCAAAGTTTATTTACTAAAACATTTTTAATATGGGGTTATACATAAGATAAATTAGACTATAAATATTCATTAGAAATCTAAAAATATTTTCTACATAATGGTATTTTATTTTTAATTTTTAGACAATAAATAATTTAATTTATTTATGACACAACGATGATTCAGTAATTATCTTATTAATGAAATATTAACATAATTGATGTTATAAATACCCAAATAAATATAATTTGAGACTTTTTATGAATTCCACTAATTTTATAGTTTAATATGACATGTTAGTATTGATTTAATTAACTTTTTTAGAACTTATAACTCTGTTATGATTTTCAAAAAAATCAATTACTAAATATTGTTAAAATTGACATAAAATAGTTTTTAAAACAAATATTATATTATTAATTTTTATTTTATTCCTAAAAATCTAAGGTTCGGACAAATGACTTATATAAGGTTACATATATTAATAATAAACAACTTGGGGTTCGTTTGGCTTCTTATAGTACTTTTATTAACCTTATAGTGTAAGAACACAAGAAGACACGGTAAAAGTACAATTATTTAACTTAATGTTAAATCTAAATGATAAGGTTAAAATAAGAACCTAAAATTGCCTAAATTCTATTGGATGAGAGTATTTCGACCCATCCCCACCTTAGATTATAAATATATCATTTTGGAGCTATTTAATACCGAACTTGACTTTATAATAAAATAATATTTTTAGTTATTCTAAAGGTACCCCTCTCCTCCCTTATAAAAGGGCACCTCCTCCCTCTCCTCCTCACACCAATTTGAGCATTCATGCTCGGCCAAACCCTGCCAAAATATCTTCTCCACTTCCCTAGTATCATCCTAGAGGTCCTGGTCTTCTTCAAGTACCATCCTTAGTTCTTTATGTGGAGGTTAAGTAATGGCGCGTCAAAAAGAGGTAATATCGATTACAGATCTTTTTCAATTTTTTTCTTCTTCAAATTATTCTTATTTAATTGTTTCATGATAAAGTAATAACATATTTAATTATTATATAATGATATGTTATTATAAATATGAAACAACTATAACTAACCTTCTATCCATCCTACGGAAAAAGGAAATCACCGCGAGTGCGTACGTACGGAATACCATCTCCACGCCGCGGTGTAATCTATTTTCTGCCACCACCTTAATTGGATGGGTATAATGGTGTAATTAGTAACTATATATGATTATTATAAAGTTATATTGATATTGAAATAGTATAAATACACTTCAACACAAGTTCACGATCATGATAACAATATCATCGCTCATGCGTACGTACGGACTACCGTCTCCACGACGCGATGAGATTCATTCTCCATGTTAACCATTTAAGAATGATTATAAAGTATATATAAGCAATAATAATTAAATATATGACATTATAAAGCTACTGGATATATGTATATATTTATGTCATCTACTTACTTCCATTCAAGACAATAAGGAAAGGAAAACAACGTTCATGCGTACGTACGGACTACCGTCTCCATGAACGGTGTGTTTCATTTCATTTATCTATCTATTATATATATATATACTGAATATATATGATATATAAATCATGTTTTATATTCTGGAAGTAATTAAATCATGATATAAGTAATAATAATGTCAAGAACAACATGTCCAAACACCTACGATAAATGAAACAATTTTACCCAAAACTCTCTTTAACAAGGAATTTACAAAAGAACGGGTAAAATAAATCATAAGTGAACCATATATGATATAATAACAATTATTATGATTCTGGAATAAGTCAATGACATTATTTAAATCATTGTACAGGAGGATTGGACAATTACGAAGCAAATCGGACCTAAGGTAAGGGAAATATCACAATCTCATTTTTATCCGAGATTGTTTATACTTTGGAATTTACTGGGGTGTATTTTATCATATACATACATGTTTCCTCAGTATGTAATATTTATATCCTTCTAAAATAGTTTAAATCCATTTTTACCCTTCGGTGAGTTTTTAGTGAAAGATATGAAAGGAATCTTTTGTCGTTTTTCGTACGAGGTACTTTTTGAATTTTCCGACAAAAGTATGAGAAGAATGTTTTTTTAACTTATACGGCATGAATGGATTTTTAAAAAATTATTTCCAAGAAGCTTAATTTACAAGATTTCATGTTTATTTTTAAAAAACTTCTTTTAATTTAAAGTTGTATGACATGTTATGAAAGGAAACATGTTTTTTAAGAAGAAAGTGTATTTTCATCAAGAATTGAGTTCAAGTGTTTTATCAAAATTATTTTCCATCTAAGATAATAAAGGGTTCTATTTTTATCCCTATTATCACATTTATTTTATTATGTTGTGATGGAATTATTTTTATAAATTCCTTTATCTTATATGAACTATTTTATGATGTCATGTTGTTTAAGAATCCCATTTTTATAACATGGGTTATGCAATGATGTATGATTTATGATTTTGTGGCACACATAATAATGGTATCATTATGAGATGGGTGGGACCTGTATATCCCTACAATGCATTGGGTAATGATTTTATATCTCATGAGATAGACATGGCTTGAATGGTAGGTTATACCGGTTCAGTGAAACAGGACTGAAACGAGGGTGACTCGGTTCAGAAAGGGACTTTGTCCACTAAGATAGTCTTGGCAATGAGTCTTGACTAACAAGAAATGATTCTCTATGATTATGTGTGAATGCCACAAAGTTTCATCTTTTATGTTATGATAATTGTGATTACATTTCAATGCAATGATTTACCCCATGATAAGAAATTATGATCTCTTTTGCAGGTTAAGATTTCCAAAAGTTATGTGCTTATGTATATGATGTGATTGATATTTCTTTTGTTTACCCTTACTGAGCATTTGAGCTCACCCTTTTTGTTTTCTTTTCCCCAGGATATAAAGAAAGGTTTTAGGTATAAAAAAAGAATATCTTTATGGGTGATGTTGAAGATCCTTCACCACGATTAGAAGATTACGTTCCGATTTTCCAAAGACACTAAACTATTACGATCTTTGCGTGTGTGTTTTCGTTATGTACTAAGTATTCCGCAAATGTAATGTAATGTCAATGTATGTCAAGCTTCGGGTCTCTACACCTAGTAACTTTAGAAAATGGGGACTTAATAAGTTCATACACTATATTAACAATGCATTACTTGAGAATAAGGCAAGATGTATTTGATGAATGAGGTTCTATCCATTGATAAAGAGGGACCTTTAAAAATTAAAGTTATTTTTTTAATTACTTATATAATATTTTATAATTTAATAATTTGTGATATTCCCAATAATTTATATATTCACATGTTGTGTTTGAGCAATATTTACTATAAAATTTATTTTCTGAGTTACTCTATAATGAAAATAAATTAGAAAATAATGTTTAAAATATCCAACAATGTCATTAGTTTCACATATGGTAACATTATTTAGACACAACTACGAATTCAATATCATATAAATGTGTAGTTTAAATTTGAAATTCAAAATTGGTTCATTAATTTTTTATAAATATCATATCAACTATGTTTAGATACATGTATCATTATCAAGGACATGAGAATAGAGTTCTAGGTTGACAAGTGAGTGGGATGTTTGGGAATTTCAAATGGGGTTGGACATGAGATATATTGGTGATATAATGTCCTATGTAGTATTTTTGGCTACCATAGCACCCTAATTTGTAACCACCCTTACATTCCCTCATGTAGTGTATCATTATCATGTTTTCTTCCTTGATAACTTCCCAAATATTCCTTTAGATAGTGAAACTACATTTGATATTTAGTATATACATTTAATAATCCAATATAGATTCCACTTTAATATAGAGAACCAAAAGATATGAGATAGTTGAAGCTGCAGTTATATGATTTAGAGGTGAAGGGATATATCCAAAAAATAAATTCCTCATGGGGTTCACTAGTGTTTTTTTATGTAGAATAATAGTATCCTTTGAACAAGATTAGTCTGTAAGAAATTGAACCAAATAAAAATGAAGTAAATTTACCATTAAAAATTTATTTATTATCTATTTGATCATTTATTTGAATCCATACAGTTTTCAATGATGGTTCCCCATCCCAATTACTATCAATTTTGGGACAATGATAAGGATATTCCCATTGAAATTATTATCTTTATCTGTAGATTATATGAGTATATTATCATCGTTTTTGAGATTACAAGTTTTCTAACTGTGTTAGTAGCTTGTATAAAAAAGATTTTTTGATTCACATTACAAATCCTTGAACATTGTCTTTCTAAAATAAATATAATAAAGGAACTTTGATATTATACCTTAAATTCATAAAATTTTATTTACTACACTCTAACCAATTTCAATTTATTCCATATCATCAATGTGTATATTTTTATTACAAGAGGATATGATACTATTGAATGTTGTTTTTAGGTGTAAATTTTAGAATACAAGAGAATGTATTAAAAATGATATCGTGGGAACATCCAAGTAATGTGTTTGAGATCAAGACATTCCTTTGGATTCTAGGGTGTTGTATGAACTCATAAATGTCTTATCTAGTTTCATATTGGTGATAACAGGTCTATCCAAAAAGGGGATGATGTTTGGGTGGTCTTGTCTTTGTGGAAAGGCTATACTATAATAAAATATGATCATGATAAAATCAAATGTTTTTCTACATCCATTGTCTAGGATTGTGTATGTAGTGTAATTTGATTCCCCATGTATGGTTTTGGAAGATATGTTGATGTAGAGTGGTTTTTTATTCATATTTGGGCCCCATTTGTTACCACTTGATAAAAACTACATGATTCATAACCTACAACTGGTAGTTGTGGTTAAGGGTAAACGTGTTGGAAATATTACATATTCCATGAGATATTTATTATCTATATAAATTGTTCAATATTATGATATATATACTATTATCCAAATTTAATTATGCGGTATAAGTATTTGGCTGAGGATATGTAAACATCCAACTTTTGTATAGCTGATACTCCAGGAACAGGTGATTTTATTATTAACTCTCAATGTTTGAAAATTCCATATTCAATGGAACATGTAGTGAAGACATCATAAGGGATATATATAATAATGAGTTTAACCACTTAGTTAATACACCATGGGATTCATGATCGTTGTGTTATGAAATTATTGACATTGTTTATCACATAATCATTATTGTAAAATGTGAAATTTATCCAGTTATCGGTTCCCAAATGTGTAGAGATGCGGGGACATGTTCTGGGGGATGATTTAATATTATTGTTTCCATTAAATAATTTTGAAATGATTTATTTTAATTGGAGATAAATTATTCATAATTACCATAGATAGTTGAAGATAGAATAATTTAATTCAATGAAATTGATTTTGAATTAATGGATGACAATGATATACCATGATAACTAGCATCATTTATGGTGGCCATGTATGATTACATAAATTTCCAGGTTTTGGAAATGTTATCCCGTATAGAGGATTAAGGATGACTGTTAGAATCCATTAGGTTCACTTAAATTACATCCAATGCTTATGTGAATTTTCAATGTTGTGATGAATGACTATAGGATGATGTTTACTAAGACCCTGGGATGTACTAATATTGTTTCAGTTATTGATCATAAGTTGATCAATGTGTCTCATTTTTTGTGACCATAGAATCATATTTAGAATATCATTTAGTAATTTTCTATGAAAAATATATTTTATTTATTTTTAGATATCATTTTTAGAGAATATCATATACGTGCACACATTTATGAATGTTGCTAATATGGATTATAGATTAATTGTGTTTCTCATCTCAAACATTGTAAAACATATCTTCAATAGACTAATTGATGGATAATGAGAGTGTTCTGGATATTAGATGTAATGATTAAAATATTAGTTTTAGACTTTATTAAAACATGGGATTACAGCTTACCCTTGGTTCATTTTTTAGACAACAAAATATTCCCGAACTCAATAATTATGGATCCTTTTTATTCTACTTCTATTCATTTTTGTCACTCACCTGAATCTTGACATTGGGTTTATTATGAATAAATTATAGGATATATTATGGAATATTATAAACTTGATTGAGTGAAACTAATATGAAATTAGTTAATTATCATGTAGAGGAGAAAAATGAAATCCAATAATTGGATATACCATTTTGGGTTCATTTGGGCAACTAAGGATGCATATGGGTTTCTCCATTATAAGGGAAATAATATTTATATAAGATGGACAATAAAATCCTGAGAGTTTTCAAAATAATATATATTACTGCAATTTTTGGGTCAGTGGCCTAAGATTTGTATCTACCTCGAAAATATGATGGTATGTACAATTTATTCCATGTCTACTAGCTTTATAGGTACATGCCAGATCACGTGAATATGATTTACTACGAGGATGTTGAGCTCAATCTAGACATATCATAGGGGTGTTCTCAATGTGAGTCATAGTCTGAAGAGATAATTTTTTATCCATATATATGGTGATACATTTTAGAGTCATTAGAAAGTGTGGTCATTTTGTAGAGGAGATGAGGGAGAATGAGTTTAACATTTGAGTGCATTGGCCCTAGATGTCTTATCTAGAATACTAGAGGAACTTCTGATAAATGATATGTAAATTGGTGGAGATTAGTGGCATTTTTATTTTTTTATAAGACATGTTATATATTTAATTTTTAAAATAAATTTTTTTTCAATATATATTGGTTGTATCTATTAAATTTTTATAATATTTAGGCCATTTGGTTATAATATATATGTAGGATTGTGTGAGAATTTAATAATTTTGAACTTTATTTTTCCCCTTATATATACCCTATGATCTAAATAATGTTAAATACAGTAATCCATTTATTTGGACAATTTTTTTGGAGATTTATAAAGGTATATGATATTTTTGGGCACTATATAATGGTAAACCAACTCGATGTAAATGTAAACCCTCAAAGTGTATGGTTATGTTTGACTAACATAATGTTAAGTATTATTCATCATATTATATGTTATAGTTACATAACCTCTATGTAAAGGTAATTTAATTTCATGAACAACATAATCATTAAACCTATCTCCACAACATGAAAGCTATGAGCAATATAATGGTAATACCATGCTACCATAATATAGTTCCCTTTTCACATAATGGTATCTTTTTAACAAGTTTTTTGTTTCTTTTTTATAGCATGAAGCTATTAATTTATATTAAAATTTTATAATTATTATATGGTGATATATAATATATTTTTACTCTTGTATGTTATAAAATATAGTTTAGATGATTTTAAAAACTATGTATTGAAGAGTTTTTTACGGAAGAATTAAATGCTGTTAAAAAATTTAGGTTTCATCATTACATGTTAGTATGAATTGATACTTTATTTTAAATATTGTGACCTCTATGTGATGTTCTACTTTTATATCCAATTGTGTCCATGTTTCATATAAATCAATTATTCAGGATATCTAATGAATTATTTTATCCTTATGATGTCATTCAGATTTTCCCCACGCGTAGAAGATGTATTTCTCTCTAACCTCTTTTCATTGGTTATATATGTTTCAAGATGAAACATCCCAGATCCAGTTTCCCCAAAACGGGTTCCCTAAACCCGATTGTTCACATGACCTCAAGCGCATTTCAACAAACGTTAGAGGATGTCGACTAGCAATGAGGGCCCAAGTCTGGTAGTGGGGAAACTATGCCATCACTTGTCAGAGTATAGCACAGCAGAAAAGATAAATAATATACAACAATGGATGTAATAAATAATATACAATTGAAATGGACAATTGTAGTAAAATAGAACTAGTAGTTATCTATATAAAGATGCAACATATCACTAATTCATTAAAGATGCCAGAACATGATACACAGCAATATAATACAATACAACTGAATGTACATGGTACAACCAAACAAAAATAACCAAGTAGAAAGAACGCAACTGTAAAGGCCCGTATCCTGACGTACATGGACATTACATTACTTTTGCGGAATACTTAGTACATAACAAAAACACACACTAAAGGATCGTAATAGTTTAGTGTCTTTGGAAACTCGGAACGTAATCTTCTAATCGTGGTGAAAGTTCTTCAATATCTCTCATAAAGATCTTCTTTTTTTTACCTAAAACCTTTATTTATATCCTGGGGAAAAGAAAACATAAAAGGGTGAGCTCAAATGCTCAGCAAGGGCAAATAAAGGAAATAAAAATCATATCATATCTTTTTGAAAATCAAAACCTGCAAAAGAGATCATAATATCTTAACATGGAATAAATCATAGAAGTGAAAATGAGATCACCATAATCATAACATGAAACTTGAAACTTTGTGGCATACACACATAATCATAGAGAATCATTTCTTGTTAGTCAAGACTCAATGCCAAGACTATCTTAGTGGACAAAGTCCCTTTCTGAATCGAGTAACCCTCGTTTCAGTCCTGTTTCACTGAACCGGTATAACCTACCATTTCAGCCATGTCTATCTCATGAGATATAAAATCTTTACCCAATGCATTGGAGGGAGATATAGGTCCCACCCATCTTATAATGAATCCTTTCTTATGTGTGCCACATAATCATAAATCATACATCATCACATAACACATGTAACAAAAATGGGATTCTTGAAACATCATGACATCATAAAATAAATATTATAAGGAAAATGACTCCATAAAAATAATCCCCTCACAACATAATCAAATCAATGTAATTAAAGGGATAAAAACAGAACCCTTTATTATCTTAGATGGAAAATAATTTTGATAAAACACTTGAATTGAATTCTTGAGGAAAATATCCTTTCTTTTTTCAAAATCAATTTCTTTTCACAAAACATCATGCAATTTTAAAAGAAAGATATTTTATTGAAAATATTCATGAAATCTTTTAGAGGAAGCTTCATGAAAATAAGGCTTCATAAAACAGTATAAATCCGTTCGTGCCGTATAAGTTAAAAAAAACATTCTTTTTACTTTTGTCGAAAAAGTAAAAATGTACCTCGTACGAAAAACGACAAAAGATTCCTTTCATATCTTTTACTAAAAACTCACCAAAGGGTAAAATTTGATTTAAAACATTGTAGGTGGATGGAAATAATATTACATATTGAGGAAACATGGATGTGGATGATAAAATACACCCCAGTAAATACTTACGAATAAACAATCTCGGATAAAAATGAGATTGTGATATTTCCCTTACCTTAGGTCCAATTTGCTTTGTACGTGTCCGAAGCTCCTGTATAATGGTTTAAATAATGTTATTGACTTATTCCAGAATCATACATATTGATATGATATCATATATGTTCATATTCTTAGCTCCTTGATAGTAATATTTCATGGTTACTTGTTACTCGGGTCTTTATTGCCTTTTGTTCTTATGCGTGTTTTGCCGAATACATTCTTATTCTTCTTTTAAGGTTATAGATTCCTTATATCCAGAATGGTATTAGTGTAACATATATCATATTTATTCATTCAATTCATTTATATAATCATTATGAAATGAAGATCATGTAGAACGAGTCGCATCACATCGTGGAGACGGTATTCCGTACGTACGCACGAGTGATGATATCGTTCCTATGATTGTGGAATTGTATTGGAGTATATATATATATTATTTCAGTATCAATATTACTTCATAATAATCATATATAGTTACTCATTACACCATTATACCCATCCTTGTAAGGTGATGGTGGAAAATAGATTACACCACGGCGTGGAGACGGTATTCCGTACGTACGCACGCGCGGTGATTTCTTTTTCCGTAGGATGGATAGATGGTGAACTAGGGTTGTTTCATACTTATAATAACATATCGGTATATGATTGATACTGATGTTATTACTTCATAATGAAACAACCTATGAAGAAGAAGTGGAAGAAGAAATAAAGATGAAAGAATTGGTAACGGTAATTACCTCTTCTTTGAAGTGCCTCTTTGAGACCTCCTCTTAGGGCACTAGAATTGGTCTTTGAGGAAGACCAGAACCTCTAGGATGTTGCTAGGGAAGTGGAGAAGGGATTTTGGCAGGGGTTGGCCGAGCTTGAGTGCTCAAATTGGTGTGAGGAGGAGGGGGAGGAGGTGTCCTTTTATAGGGGAGGAGAGGGGCACCTTAGGAATTCTTAAAAATATTAATTTATAATAAATCTAACCCCACTTAAAAACCTCAAAAAATGACTCATATTCGAAGATTAGATGAGATAGGGTTGTAATCTCATCAACCAATCAAATTTAGACATGTTTGGATTTTATTTTAAACCTTATCAATTAGATTTGACTCTAAGTTAAATAATTTAACTTTTACCGTGTCTTTTTGTTTTCTTTCACTATATGGTTAATACACTTACTATAACATGCCAAACGAACCCCAAATTGTTTATTATTAATATATATATCCTTATCTAAGTCATTTGGCCGAACATTAGATTTTTAGGAATAAAATAACAATTAATAATATAATATTTGATTTAAAAACTATTTTGTGTCAATTTTGACACTATTTGATATATGATTTTTGTGAAAGTCATAACAGAATTATATGTTCGAACCAAGTTTCTTAAATCAACATTAATATATCATAGTAACCTAGAAAATTAGTGGAATTCATAAGAAGTCTCAAATTATATTTATTTTGGTGTTTATAACATCAATTATGTCAATATTTCATTAATAAGATAATTACTGCATCATCATTGTGTCATAAATAAATTAAATTATTTAATGTCTAAAAATTACAAATAAAATACCATCATGTAGGAATTTTTTTTAGCTTTCTAATTAATATTTACAATCGAATTTATCTTATGCATAACCCCATATTAAAAATGATTTACTTATTAAACTTTGATTTTAACTATTTTAACCTTTCTGTAAATAAATTAATAATAAATGTCATAATCTAATCCAAGTGTGCCTAAATGGTCATATTTTATTCCTAAGTTTGTTTATGGTCGAATTAAACTTGTCCAATAGAATTAGGACATGTGTTAGGGTAATAGTAATATCATATTTACCCTTAGTTACCCTATTTACTATTAACCGCGGAAAAAAAAGTAAAAAGTTACTATTCACCAAAAATTATTTTCATCTCATTGAACCACATTTTAGTCCTTGATATTAACCGTGTCTCTCGGATTTTCGAAATTTCATTCACAGAAGCGGCAAAATTATGTTTTATGAAAAATTCAGTTTTTTTAACTACCACTTAGTAGTTTCACTATTCATCAAAAATTGATGTTTTTCAGAATAATGCGAAAATTTCATCCTAAGCTATATTTCATATTCCGAATTCAAAAATGAAATCTATTTCACCAAATTCATAACATAGAAGTTGCATTAATTAATTTTATAATTAAATCCTGCTGTTAAAATAAATAGCGTGTTTTTAGGAAACAATATATATCAAAAGATTGACACTTGATTATGTCTGGTTTAAATGTGAAATTACAACCAATGACCAACATTGTATTAAATTGTAAAAATATATTCTAAATATACTTTAAAACCACTCAAATTAATAATTTATCACTATTAATTATTTCGATTAAAAAAGTTGTTTTTAATTATAATTTAGTAATTTTCACTATTCATCAGAATATGAAAGTTATCCGAAAAGTACCAAAATTTCACCTTAGGCTAAATACGATACTCCGAATCCATGAATGAAGTTCATTTTGAAAAATAAGATTTACAGAATTTTAAAAAGTGGTTATTACTATTCATAACGGCTAGTTTTAATAATATTTTAATAGCACATCGTTGTTTAGTGAAACTCGGTATTGCGTATTACACACGCTATCGAGGAAGGTCGTGATTGCATGTAATGCAAGGAAATACAAGGATGCGTGTTGTGCAAGCTCCTTTTGGTGTAGCGTAAAACACAAGACATTAATAAAATTAAAAAGATATATTTTTTTTTATAAAATCTTGGGCTGTTACATTCTACCCCCCTTAAAATGAATTTCGCCCTCGAAATTCGTTGGGGTTATAAGTGGTTTACTATTCGAAAGTTTCTTTAATAGAATCCCACATCGTAAAAAGGAATACCAAAACTTGGCTTTAAAAACTAAAGTATGAAATGTAACGATTACCCAAATAAACTAATCGCTGGGTTTCCACATAGGTAAAAATATGGATATGGAAGAGAAATCTAACCATCATGTTCTGATGGAGAGTGGTAGAGAACATGGCTATGGAAAATCCAGTAATCACAAATCCTTAGATTTGTGATGATATAAGGTACCATCTGATTCATCAGGTATAAGATCACTAGGACAACATTTTTGGTTTTCAAGATCATTTCTCTAAAGTTGAAAATTTGAATTAGAATAAATACTTACTTTATTTTGGTACAGTCGCACTATTGTTCGTGCCTTGAACAATTTCCACTTAATCTCTTAAATAAATGAAGTTGAATTTGTTATTCGTGAAGTGTTATCAGATCATGTGATAGAATGACGGGTCATTCCATCTATTTCATCTTATGGCTAGATTAATTGTATATGGTTCCAAAAATGAACTTATTCTTCATATATCATACCGCTTAATAAAATAAAACTAGTTTCTACTAAACAGGGACTTCCTGTAGGTCAGTGGTAGGCGATAAAGGCCAGTCGCACTTCGGTTGTGGGTTCGATTCCCACAGCCTTGTCCGAAGCGATGGGTTGTCGCCCGTCCTGCAGGTTTTCCTTTTTCTAAAACTTCGTTACTATAACATCCCATCAATAATATCTAAAATCTTCTATCCTTAAACAATACTAGCTTATGTCCATCATAATCCATTCCAATCTTTAGGCTTATCCATAATACTACAGTCCATTCTCAAAACATAGTGAAAACGATTACCAGAGATTTAATACCATCGTTGATCCCCATATATCATAAGATATATCTTGTTGGTCACATTCCAAACATTCAAAGGCCTTAATCTTGTACTCTCTTGAATACCCATTGAACCTTAGTGAAAACTTGAATGCAGTTAAAAGTTAACACTTTTCACATACCGAAATCCTCAAAATTCTATATACTCAAACCATGATATCACTTAGTCCTTATATCAATCATGAGCTCATGAATACTATTAAACATTTCATTTTCTCGTCTTCATTATGCGCATATCATATTATTTCCAAAAAATATCTCAATCACTTTGAATACGACATCAATAAATATTGCAATACTCAATGATACAACATTATTTTGGAATCCCATTACATAAACACTTAATCATTCCACCACATCGTTGTCATATTCAACATTTCCAATAGTGATCGCATGTGATTTTCCTTTGTCCTTTGCCTTCAGTGGTTGCTCATGTTGATCATCACTAACCCTTGGATTAGGGCAATTATTAGCATAATGCCCCATTTCCTTGCACTTGAAGCATTGAAGTGTTGGCGGTGCATTCTCTGCAGTGTTTGCTTTATTCACATCATTAGAAACCCTTTTTCCATTACTTCGACACTCAGCTGCTCGATGACCTTCTTTTCCACACTTAAAACATTTTCTAGTCCCTTTAAGACAATCTCCACCATGATTCTTTCCACACTTTGTGCATAAGGAAACATTCATCTTCTTTTCACCATTATTCTGAGATTTCTCCTTGAACTCCATCTTGCGTTTCTTTTCAAAACCATGAGATGGATATGTAACACCAACTTCCATTTCTACCTTGATAGCACAACACACAATTTCTTCATAGCTACTGAAGTCTCTTATAGCTAATGCCATTCGAAGACTTGGTTTTAAGCCACTGAAAAATCGATCAACTTTACTTTCAGGTTGGATGATAATTCCCGAAGCATACCTTGCAAGTCTTGTAAAATTTGCTTCATAGGTACCAACAGATTCATCGTCCCTTTGCATCAGTTCAAGAAACTCTTTCTCCATCTTTGTTCGAAGAATACGAGGGAAGTACTTACTGAAAAACAAGTTCTTGAACTCGTCCCATTCCATGGACTCAATTTCATCCCTTGGCCTCGTATTCTTGATAAGATTCCACCATTGATCAGCTTCACCTTCCAAACGATATACTGCTAAGATGACTTTATCATGTTCAGAACATTGAAGAACTGAAAATATCTTTTCAGTAGTACTGATCCATTGTTCAGCCACAAGTGGATCAGAAGACCCACTGAAAGAAGGTGGACGTTGCCTCATGAAGGACTCAATAGAATATTGTTCCCTTCTCTGCTCATTTGGAAGTCCAGAATGATTCATAGCTTGTGTAAGTATAGCAATAAGATTTTGCACTCCATCTCCCATAACATTTGTTTGTTCAGGAGGGCAATAATTGCATTGTCCATTGCATTGATCAACACGGTTCCTTTGGGTTCCAGCCATCGTCTAAAACCCAAAAAGAATAGTGTGAGAGGCAAAAATCATGCTAGGGAAAACAATATAATAAAGGGGTAGTACCCTCAATATCTAACATCTTAGGTTAAATTCTAAGATCGTTAGCGCAATTCTAGGACTATAACCTATACGTATACTTAACCTTAGAGACATCCCTAGACATACCTTAGAAATATCTCTAAGGATCTCACTAACGTTTTCGCATCCTAGTTTCCAAAGGTTGACTAAACCTTTCCTCTGATACCAACTGTAAAGGCCCGTATCCTGACGTACATGGACAATACATTACTTTTGCGGAATACTTAGTACATAACAAAAACACACAATAAAGGATCGTAATAGTTTAGTGTCTTTGGAAACTCGGAACGTAATCTTCTAATCGTGGTGAAAGTTCTTCAATATCTCTCATAAAGATCTTCTTTTTTTTTTACCTAAAACCTTTCTTTATATCCTGGGGAAAAGAAAACATAAAAGGGTGAGCTCAAATGCTCAGCAAGGGCAAATAAAGGAAATAAAAATCATATCATATCTTTTTGAAAATCAAAACCTGCAAAAGAGATCATAATATCTTAACATGGAATAAATCATAGAAGTGAAAATGAGATCACCATAATCATAACATGAAACATGAAACTTTGTGGCATACACACATAATCATATAGAATCATTTCTTGTTAGTCAAGACTCAATGCCAAGACTATCTTAGTGGACAAAGTCCCTTTCTGAATCGAGTAACCCTCATTTCAGTCCTGTTTCACTGAACCGGTATAACCTACCATTTCAGCCATGTCTATCTCATGAGATATAAAATCATTACCCAATGCATTGGAGGGAGAGATAGGTCCCACCCATCTTATAATGAATCCTTTCTTATGTGTGCCACATAATCATAAATCATACATCATCGCATAACACATGTAACAAAAATGGGATTCTTGAAACATCATGACATCATAAAATAAATCTTATAAGGCAAATGACTCCATAAAAATAATCCCCTCACAACATAATCAAATCAATGTAATTAAAGGGATAAAAACAGAAACCTTTATTATCTTAGATGGAAAATAATTTTGATAAAACACTTGAATTGAATTCTTGAGGAAAATATCCTTTCTTTTTCAAAATCAATTTCTTTTCACAAAACATCATGCAATTTTAAAAGAAAGATATTTTATTGAAAATAGTCATGAAATCTTTTAGAGGAAGCTTCATGAAAATAAGGCTTCATAAAACAGTATAAATCCGTTCGTGCCGTATAAGTTAAAAAAAACATTCTTTTTACTTTTGTCGAAAAAGTAAAAATGTACCTTGTACGAAAAACGACAAAAGATTCCTTTCATATCTTTTACTAAAAACTCACCAAAGGGTAAAATTTGATTTAAAACATTGTAGGTGGATGGAAATAATATTACATATTGAGGAAACATGGATGTGGATGATAAAATACACCCTAGTAAATACTTACGAATAAACAATCTCGGATAAAAATGAGATTGTGATATTTCCCTTACCTTAGGTCCAATTTGCTTTGTACGTGTCCGAAGCTCCTGTATAATGGTTTAAATAATGTTATTGACTTATTCCAGAATCATACATATTGATATGATATCATATATGTTCATATTCTTAGCTCCTTGATAGTAATATTTCATGGTTACTTGTTACTCGGGTCTTTATTGCCTTTTGTTCTTATGCGTGTTTTGCCGAATACATTCTTATTCTTCTTTTAAGGTTATAGATTCCTTATATCCAGAATGGTATTAGTGTAACATATATCATATTTATTCATTCAATTCATTTATATAATCATTATGAAATGAAGATCATGTAGAACGAGTCGCATCACATCGTGGAGACGGTATTCCGTACGTACGCACGAGTGATGATATCGTTCCTATGATTGTGGAATTGTATTGGAGTATATATATATATTATTTCAGTATCAATATTACTTCATAATAATCATATATAGTTACTCATTACCCCATTATACCCATCCTTGTAAGGTGATGGTGGAAAATAGATTACACCACGGCGTGGAGACGGTATTCCGTACGTACGCACGCGCGGTGATTTCTTTTTCCGTAGGATGGATAGATGGTGAACTAGGGTTGTTTCATACTTATAATAACATATCGGTATATGAGTGATACTGATGTTATTACTTCATAATGAAACAACCTAAGAAGAAGAAGTGGAAGAAGAAATAAAGATGAAAGAATTGGTAACAGTAATTACCTCTTCTTTGAAGTGCCTCTTTGAGACCTCCTCTTAGGGCACTAGAATTGGTCTTTGAGGAAGACCAGAACCTCTAGGATGTTGCTAGGGAAGTGGAGAAGGGATTTTGGCAGGGGTTGGCCGAGCTTGAGTGCTCAAATTGGTGTGAGGAGGAGGGGGAGGAGGTGTCCTTTTATAGGGGAGGAGAGGGGCACCTTAGGAATTCTTAAAAATATTAATTTATAATAAATCTAACCCCACTTAAAAACCTCCAAAAATGACTCATATTCGAAGATTAGATGAGATAGGGTTGTAATCTCATCAACCAATCAAATTTAGACATGTTTGGATTTTATTTTAAACCTTATCAATTAGATTTGACTCTAAGTTAAATAATTTAACTTTTACCGTGTCTTTTTGTTTTCTTTCACTATATGGTTAATACACTTACTATAACATGCCAAACGAACCCCAAATTGTTTATTATTAATATATATATCCTTATCTAAGTCATTTGGCCGAACCTTAGATTTTTAGGAATAAAATAACAATTAATAATATAATATTTGATTTAAAAACTATTTTGTGTCAATTTTGACACTATTTGATATATGATTTTTGTGAAAGTCATAACAGAATTATATGTTCGAACCATGTTTCTTAAATCAACATTAATATATCATAGTAACCTAGAAAAGTAGTGGAATTCATAAAAAGTCTCAAATTATATTTATTTTGGTGTTTATAACATCAATTATGTCAATATTTCATTAATAAGATAATTACTGCATCATCATTGTGTCATAAATAAATTAAATTATTTAATGTCTAAAAATTACAAATAAAATACCATAATGTAGGAATTCTTTTTAGCTTTCTAATTAATATTTACAATCGAATTTATCTTATGCATAACCCCATATTAAAAATGATTTACTTATTAAACTTTGATTTTAACTATTTTAACCTTTCTGTAAATAAATTAATAATAAATGTCCTAATCTAATCCAAGTGGGCCTAAATGGTCATATTTTATTCCTAAGTTTGTTTTTGGTCGAATTAAACTTGTCCAATAGAATTAGGACATGTGTTAGGGTAATAGTAATATCATATTTACCCTTAGTTACCCTATTTACTATTAACCGCGGTAAAAAAAGTAAAAAGTTACTATTCACCAAAAATTATTTTCATCTCATTGAACCACATTTTAGTCCTTGATATTAACCGTGTCTCTCGGATTTTCGAAATTCCATTCACAGAAGCGGCAAAATTAAGTTTTATAAAAAATTCAGTTTTTTTAACTACCACTTAGTAGTTTCACTATTCATCAAAAATTGATGTTTTTCAGAATAATGCCAAAATTTCATCCTAAGCTATATTTCATATTCCGAATTCAAAAATGAAATCTATTTCACCAAATTCATAACATAGAAGTTGCATTAATTAATTTTATAATTAAATCCTGCTGTTAAAATAAATAGCGTGTTTTTAGGAAACAATATATATCAAAAGATTGACACTTGATTATGTCTGGTTTAAATGTGAAATTACAACCAATGACCAACATTGTATTAAATTGTAAAAATATATTCTAAATATACTTTAAAACCACTCAAATTAATAATTTATCACTATTAATTATTTCGATTAAAAAAGTTGTTTTTAATTATAATTTAGTAATTTTCACTATTCATCAGAATATGAAAGTTATCCGAAAAGTACCAAAATTTCACCTTAGGCTAAATTCGATACTCTGAATCCATGAATGAAGTTCATTTTGAAAAATAAGATTTACAGAATTTTAAAAAGTGGTTATTACTATTCATAACGGCTAGTTTTAATAATATTTTAATAGCACATCGTTGTTTAGTGAAACTCCGTATTGCGTATTACACACGCTATCGAGGAAGGTCGCGATTGCGTGTAATGCAAGGCAATACAAGGATGCGTGTTGTGCAAGCTCCTTTTGGTGTAGCGTACAACACAAGACATTAATAAAATTAAAAAGATATATTTTTTTTTATAAAATCTTGGGCTGTTACATTCTACCCCCCTTAAAAGGAATTTCGCCCTCGAAATTCGTTGGGGTTATAAATGGTTTACTATTCGAAAGTTTCTTTAATAGAATCCCACATCGTAAAAAGGAATACCAAAACTTGGCTTTAAAAACTAAAGTATGAAATGTAACGATTACCCAAATAAACTAATCGCTGGGTTTCCACATAGGTAAAAATATGGATATGGAAGAGAAATCTAACCATCATGTTCTGATGGAGAGTGGTAGAGAACATGGCTATGGAAAATCCAGTAATCACAAATCCATAGATTTGTGATGATATAAGGTACCATCTGATTCATCAGGTATAAGATCACTAGGACAACATTTTTGGTTTTCAAGATCATTTCTCTAAAGTTGAAAATTTGAATTAGAATAAATACTTACTTTATTTTGGTACAGTCGCACTATTGTTCGTGCCTTGAACAATTTCCACTTAATCTCTTAAATAAATGAAGTTGAATTTGTTATTCGTGAAGTGTTATCAGATCATGTGATAGAATGACGGGTCATTCCATCTGTTTCATCTTATGGCTAGATTAATTGTATATGGTTCCAAAAATGAACTTATTCTTCATATATCATACCGCTTAATAAAATAAAACTAGTTTCTACTAAACAGGGACTTCATGTAGGTCAGTGGTAGGCGATAAAGGCCAGTCGCACTTCGGTTGTGGGTTCGATTCCCACAGCCTTGTCCGAAGCGATGGGTTGTCGCCCGTCCTGCAGGTTTTCCTTTTTCTAAAACTTCGTTACTATAACATCCCATCAATAATATCGAAAATCTTCTATCCTTAAACAATACTAGCTTATGTCCATCATAATCCATTCCAATCTTTAGGCTTATCCATAATACTACAGTCCATTCTCAAAACATAGTGAAAACGATTACCAGAGATTTAATACCATCGTTGATCCCCATATATCATAAGATATATCTTGTTGGTCACATTCCAAACATTCAAAGGCCTTAATCTTGTACTCTCTTGAATACCCATTGAACCTTAGTGAAAACTTGAATGCAGTTAAAAGTTAACACTTTTCACATACCGAAATCCTCAAAATTCTATATACTCAAACCATGATATCACTTAGTCCTTATATCAATCATGAGCTCATGAATACTATTAAACATTTCATTTTCTCGTCTTCATTATGCGCATATCATCTTATTTCCAAAAAATATCTCAATCACTTTGAATACCACATCAATAAATATTGCAATACTCAATGATACAACATTATTTTGGAATCCCATTACATAAACACTTAATCATTCCACCACATCGTTGTCATATTCAACATTGCCAATAGTGATCGCATGTGCTTTCCCTCTGTCCTTTGCCTTCAGTGGTTTCTCATGTTGATCATCACTAACCCTTGGATTAGGGCAATTATTAGCATAATGCCCCATTTCCTTGCACTTGAAGCATTGAGGTGTTGGCGGTGCGTTCTCTGCAGTGTTTTCTTTATTCACATCATTAGAAACCCTTTTTCCATTACTTCGACACTCAGCTGCTCGATGACCTTCTTTTCCACACTTAAAACATTTTCTAGTCCCTTTAAGACAATCTCCACCATGCTTCTTTCCACACTTTGTGCATAAGGAAACATTCATCTTCTTTTCACCATTATTCTGAGATTTCTCCTTGAACTCCATCTTTCGTTTCTTTTCAAAACCTTGAGATGGATATGTAACACCAACTTCCATTTCTACCTTGATAGCACAGCGCACAATTTCTTCATAGCTACTGAAGTCTCTTATAGCTAATGCCATTCGAAGACTTGGTTTTAAGCCACTGAAAAATCGATCAACTTTACTTTCAGGTTGGATGATAATTCCAGAAGCATACTTTGCAAGTCTTGTAAAATTTGCTTCATAGGTACCAACAGATTCATCGTCCCTTTGCATCAGTTCAAGAAACTCTTTCTCCATCTTTGTTCGAAGAATACGAGGGAAGTACTTACTGAAAAACAAGTTCTTGAACTCGTCCCATTCCATGGACTCAATTTCATCCCTTGGCCTCGTATTCTTGATAAGATTCCACCATTGATCAGCTTCACCTTCCAAACGATATACTGCTAAGATGACTTTATCATGTTCAGAACATTGAAGAACTGAAAATATCTTTTCAGTAGTACTGATCCATTGTTCAGCCACAAGTGGATCAGAAGACCCACTGAAAGAAGGTGGACGTTGCCTCATGAAGGACTCAATAGAATATTGTTCCCTTCTCTGCTCATTTGGAAGTCCAGAATGATTCATAGCTTGTGTAAGTATAGAAATAACATTTTGCACTCCATCTCCCATAACATTTGTTTGTTCAGGAGGGCAATCATTGCATTGTCCATTGCATTGATCAACACGGTTCCTTCGGGTTCCAGCCATCGTCTAAAACCCAAAAAGAATAGTGTGAGAGGCAAAAATCATGCTAGGGAAAACAATATAATAAAGGGGTAGTACCCTCAATATCTAACATCTTAGGTTAAATTATAAGATCGTTAGCGCAATTCTAGGACTATAACCTATACGTATACTTAACCTTAGAGACATCCCTAGACATACCTTAGAAATATCTCTAGGGATCTCACTAACGTTTTCGCATCCTAGTTTCCAAAGGTTGACTAAACCTTTCCTCTGATACCAACTGTAAAGGCCCGTATCCTGACGTACATGGACGTTACATTACTTTTTCGGAATACTTAGTACATAACAAAAACACACAATAAAAGATCGTAATAGTTTAGTGTCTTTGGAAACTCGGAACGTAATCTTCTAATCGTGGTGAAAGTTCTTCAATATCTCTCATAAATATCTTCTTTTTTTTTACCTAAAACCTTTCTTTATATCCTGGGGAAAAGAAAACATAAAAGGGTGAGCTCAAATGCTCAGCAAGGGCAAATAAAGGAAATAAAAATCATATCATATCTTTTTGAAAATCAAAACCTGCAAAAGAGATCATAATATCTTAACATGGAATAAATCATAGAAGTTAAAATGAGATCACCATAATCATAACATGAAACTTGAAACTTTGTGGCATACACACATAATCATAGAGAATCATTTCTTGTTAGTCAAGACTCAATGCCAAGACTATCTTAGTGGACAAAGTCCCTTTCTGAATCGAGTAACCCCCATTTCAGTCCTGTTTCACTGAACCGGTATAACCTACCATTTCATCCATGTCTATCTCATGAGATATAAAATCTTTACCCAATGCATTGGAGGGAGATATAGGTCCCACCCATCTTATAATGAATCCTTTCTTATGTGTGCCACATAATCATAAATCATACATCATCGCATAACACATGTAACAAAAATGGGATTCTTGAAACATCATGACATCATAAATTAAATCTTATAAGGCAAATGACTCCATAAAAATAATCCCCTCACAAAATAATCAAATCAATGTAATTAAAGGGATAAAAATAGAACCCTTTATTATCTTAGATGGAAAATAATTTTGATAAAACACTTGAATTGAATTCTTGAGGAAAATATCCTTTCTTTTTCAAAATCAATTTCTTTTCACAAAACATCATGCAATTTTAAAACAAAGATATTTTATTGAAAATAGTCATGAAATATTTTAGAGGAAGCTTCATGAAAATAAGGCTTCATAAAACAGTATAAATCCGTTCGTGCCGTATAAGTTAAAAAAAACATTCTTTTTACTTTTGTCGAAAAAGTAAAAATGTACCTTGTACGAAAAACGAAAAAAGATTCCTTTCATATCTTTTACTAAAAACTCACCAAAGGGTAAAATTTGATTTAAAACATTGTAGGTGGATGGAAATAATATTACATATTGAGGAAACATGGATGTGGATGATAAAATACACCCCAGTAAATACTTACGAATAAACAATCTCGGATAAAAATGAGATTGTGATATTTCCCTTACATTAGGTCCAATTTGCTTTGTACGTGTCCGAAGCTCCTGTATAATGGTTTAAATAATGTTATTGACTTATTCCAGAATCATACATATTGATATGATATCATATATGTTCATATTCTTAGCTCCTTGATAGTAATATTTCATGGTTAATTGTTACTCGGGTCTTTATTGCCTTTTGTTCTTATGCGCGTTTTGCCGAATACATTCTTATTCTTCTTTTAAGGTTATAGATTCCTTATATCCAGAATGGTATTAGTGTAACATATATCATATTTATTCATTCAATTCATTTATATAATCATTATGAAATGAAGATCATGTAGAACGAGTCGCATCACATCGTGGAGACGGTATTCCGTACGTACGCACGAGTGATGATATCGTTCCTATGATTGTGGAATTGTATTGGAGTATATATATATATTATTTCAGTATCAATATTACTTCATAATAATCATATATAGTTACTCATTACACCATTATACCCATCCTTGTAAGGTGATGGTGGAAAATAGATTACACCACGGCGTGGAGACGGTATTCCGTACGTACGCACGCGCGGTGATTTCTTTTTCCGTAGGATGGATAGATGGTGAACTAGGGTTGTTTCATACTTATAATAACATATCGGTATATGAGTGATACTGATGTTATTACTTCATAATGAAACAACCTATGAAGAAGAAGTGGAAGAAGAAATAAAGATGAAAGAATTGGAAACGGTAATTACCTCTTCTTTGAAGTGCCTCTTTGAGACCTCCTCTTAGGGCACTAGAATTGGTCTTTGAGGAAGACCAGAACCTCTAGGATGTTGCTAGGGAAGTGGAGAAGGGATTTTGGCAGGGGTTGGCCGAGCTTGAGTGCTCAAATTGGTGTGAGGAGGAGGGGGAGGAGGTGTCCTTTTATAGGGGAGGAGAGGGGCACCTTAGGAATTCTTAAAAATATTAATTTATAATAAATCTAACCCCACTTAAAAACCTCCAAAAATGACTCATATTCGAAGATTAGATGAGATAGGGTTGTAATCTCATCAACCAATCAAATTTAGACATGTTTGGATTTTATTTTAAACCTTATCAATTAGATTTGACTCTAAGTTAAATAATTTAACTTTTACCGTGTCTTTTTGTTTTCTTTCACTATATGGTTAATACACTTACTATAACATGCCAAACGAACCCCAAATTGTTTATTATTAATATATATATCCTTATCTAAGTCATTTGGCCGAACATTAGATTTTTAGGAATAAAATAACAATTAATAATATAATATTTGATTTAAAAACTATTTTGTGTCAATTTTGACACTATTTGATATATGATTTTTGTGAAAGTCATAACAGAATTATATGTTCGAACCAAGTTTCTTAAATCAACATTAATATATCATAGTAACCTAGAAAATTAGTGGAATTCATAAAAAGTCTCAAATTATATTTATTTTGGTGTTTATAACATCAATTATGTCAATATTTCATTAATAAGATAATTACTGCATCATCATTGTGTCATAAATAAATTAAATTATTTAATGTCTAAAAATTACAAATAAAATACCATCATGTAGGAATTCTTTTTAGCTTTCTAATTAATATTTACAATCGAATTTATCTTATGCATAACCCCATATTAAAAATGATTTACTTATTAAACTTTGATTTTAACTATTTTAACCTTTCTGTAAATAAATTAATAATAAATGTCATAATCTAATCCAAGTGGGCCTAAATGGTCATATTTTATTCCTAAGTTTGTTTATGGTCGAATAAAACTTGTCCAATAGAATTAGGACATGTGTTAGGGTAATAGTAATATCATATTTACCCTTAGTTACCCTATTTATTATTAACCGCGGTAAAAAAAGTAAAAAGTTACTATTCACCAAAAATTATTTTCATCTCATTGAACCACATTTTAGTCCTTGATATTAACCGTGTCTCTCGGATTTTCAAAATTCCATTCACAGAAGCGGCAAAATTATGTTTTATGAAAAATTCAGTTTTTTTAACTACCACTTAGTAGTTTCACTATTCATCAAAAATTGATGTTTTTCAGAATAATGCCAAAATTTCATCCTAAGCTATATTTCATATTCCGAATTCAAAAATGAAATCTATTTCACCAAATTCATAACATAGAAGTTGCATTAATTAATTTTATAATTAAATCCTGCTGTTAAAATAAATAGCGTGTTTTTAGGAAACAATATATATCAAAAGATTGTCACTTGATTATGTCTGGTTTAAATGTGAAATTACAACCAATGACCAACATTGTATTAAATTGTAAAAATATATTCTAAATATACTTTAAAACCACTCAAATTAATAATTTATCACTATTAATTATTTCGATTAAAAAAGTTGTTTTTAATTATAATTTAGTAATTTTCACTATTCATCAGAATATGAAAGTTATCCGAAAAGTACCAAAATTTCACCTTAGGCTAAATTCGATACTCCGAATCCATGAATGAAGTTCATTTTGAAAAATAAGATTTACAGAATTTTAAAAAGTGGTTATTACTATTCATAACGGCTAGTTTTAATAATATTTTAATAGCACATCGTTGTTTAGTGAAACTCGGTATTGCGTATTACACACGCTATCGAGGAAGGTCGCGATTGCGTGTAATGCAAGGCAATACAAGGATGCGTGTTGTGCAAGGTCCTTTTGGTGTAGCGTACAACACAAGACATTAATAAAATTAAAAAGATATATTTTTTTTATAAAATCTTGGGCTGTTACATTCTACCCCCCTTAAAATGAATTTCGCCCTCGAAATTCGTTGGGGTTATAAATGGTTTACTATTCAAAAGTTTCTTTAATAGAATCCCACATCGTAAAAAGGAATACCAAAACTTGGCTTTAAAAACTAAAGTATGAAATGTAACGATTACCCAAATAAACTAATCGCTGGGTTTCCACATAGGTAAAAATATGGATATGGAACAGAAATCTAACCATCATGTTCTGATGGAGAGTGGTAGAGAACATGGCTATGGAAAATCCAGTAATCACAAATCCATATATTTGTGATGATATAAGGTACCATCTGATTCATCAGGTATAAGATCACTAGGACAACATTTTTGGTTTTCAAGATCATTTCTCTAAATTTGAAAATTTGAATTAGAATAAATACTTACTTTATTTTGGTACAGTCGCACTATTGTTCGTGCCTTGAACAATTTCCACTTAATCTCTTAAATAAATGAAGTTGAATTTGTTATTCGTGAAGTGTTATCAGATCATGTGATAGAATGACGGGTCATTCCATCTGTTTCATCTTATGGCTAGATTAATTGTATATGGTTCCAAAAATGAACTTATTCTTCATATATCATACCGCTTAATAAAATAAAACTAGTTTCTACTAAACAGGGACTTCCTGTAGGTCAGTGGTAGGCGATAAAGGCCAGTCGCATTTCGGTTGTGGGTTCGATTCCCACAGCCTTGTCCGAAGCGATGGGTTGTCGCCCGTCCTGCAGGTTTTCCTTTTTCTAAAACTTCGTTACTATAACATCCCATCAATAATATCGAAAATCTTCTATCCTTAAACAATACTAGCTTATGTCCATCATAATCCATTCCAATCTTTAGGCTTATCCATAATACTACAGTCCATTCTCAAAACATAGTGAAAACGATTACCAGAGATTTAATACCATCGTTGATCCCCATATATCATAAGATATATCTTGTTGGTCACATTCCAAACATTCAAAGGCCTTAATCTTGTACTCTCTTGAATACCCATTGAACCTTAGTGAAAACTTGAATGCAGTTAAAAGTTAACACTTTTCACATACCGAAATCCTCAAAATTCTATATACTCAAACCATGATATCACTTAGTCCTTATATCAATCATGAGCTCATGAATACTATTAAACATTTCATTTTCTCGTCTTCATTATGCGCATATCATCTTATTTCCAAAAAATATCTCAATCACTTTGAATACCACATCAATAAATATTGCAATACTCAATGATACAACATTATTTTGGAATCCCATTACATAAACACTTAATCATTCCACCACATCGTTGTCATATTCAACATTGCCAATAGTGATCGCATGTGATTTCCCTTTGTCCTTTGCCTTCAGTGGTTGCTCATGTTGATCATCACTAACCCTTGGATTAGGGCAATTATTAGCATAATGCCCCATTTCCTTGCACTTGAAGCATTGAAGTGTTGGCGGTGCATTCTCTGCAGTGTTTGCTTTATTCACATCATTAGAAACCCTTTTTCCATTACTTCGACACTCAGCTGCTCGATGACCTTCTTTTCCACACTTAAAACATTTTCTAGTCCCTTTAAGACAATCTCCACCATGCTTCTTTCCACACTTTGTGCATAAGGAAACATTCATCTTCTTTTCACCATTATTCTGAGATTTCTCCTTGAACTCCATCTTTCGTTTCTTTTCAAAACCATGAGATGGATATGTAACACCAACTTCCATTTCTACCTTGATAGCACAACGCACAATTTCTTCATAGCTACTGAAGTCTCTTATAGCTAATGCCATTCGAAGACTTGGTTTTAAGCCACTGAAAAATCGATCAACTTTACATTCAGGTTGGATGATAATTCCAGAAGCATACCTTGCAAGTCTTGTAAAATTTTCTTCATAGGTACCAACAGATTCATCGTCCCTTTGCATCAGTTCAAGAAACTCTTTCTCCATCTTTGTTCGAAGAATACGAGGGAAGTACTTACTGAAAAACAAGTTCTTGAACTCGTCCCATTCCATGGACTCAATTTCATCACTTGGCCTCGTATTCTTGATAAGATTCCACCATTGATCAGCTTCACCTTCCAAACGATATACTGCTAAGATGACTTTATCATGTTCAGAACATTGAAGAACTGAAAATATCTTTTCAGTAGTACTGATCCATTGTTCAGCCACAAGTGGATCAGAAGACCCACTGAAAGAAGGTGGACGTTGCCTCATGAAGGACTCAATAGAATATTGTTCCCTTCTTTGCTCATTTGGAAGTCCAGAATGATTCATAGCTTGTGTAAGTATAGCAATAAGATTTTGCACTCCATCTCCCATAACATTTGTTTGTTCAGGAGGGCAATCATTGCATTGTCCATTGCATTGATCAACACGGTTCCTTCGGGTTCCAGCCATCGTCTAAAACCCAAAAAGAATAGTGTGAGAGGCAAAAATCATGCTAGGGAAAACAATATAATAAAGGGGTAGTACCCTCAATATCTAACATCTTAGGTTAAATTCTAAGATCGTTAGCGCAATTCTAGGACTATAACCTATACGTATACTTAACCTTAGAGACATCCCTAGACATACCTTAGAAATATCTCTAGGGATCTCACTAACGTTTTCGCATCCTAGTTTCCAAAGGTTGACTAAACCTTTCCTCTGATACCAACTGTAAAGGCCCGTATCCTGACGTACATGGACATTACATTACTTTTGCGGAATACTTAGTACATAACAAAAACACACAATAAAGGATCGTAATAGTTTAGTTTCTTTGGAAACTCGGAACGTAATCTTCTAATCATGGTGAAAGTTCTTCAATATCTCTCATAAAGATCTTCTTTTTTTTACCTAAAACCTTTCTTTATATCCTGGGGAAAAGAAAACATAAAAGGGTGAGCTCAAATGCTCAGCAAGGGCAAATAAAGGAAATAAAAATCATATCATATCTTTTTGAAAATCAAAACCTGCAAAAGAGATCATAATATCTTAACATGGAATAAATCATAGAAGTGAAAATGAGATCACCATAATCATAACATGAAACTTGAAACTTTGTGGCATACACACATAATCATAGAGAATCATTTCTTGTTAGTCAAGACTCAATGCCAAGACTATCTTAGTGGACAAAGTCCCTTTCTGAATCGAGTAACCCTCATTTCAGTCCTGTTTCACTGAACCGGTATAACCTACCATTTCAGCCATGTCTATCTCATGAGATATAAAATCTTTACCCAATGCATTGGAGGGAGATATAGGTCCCACCCATCTTATAATGAATCCTTTCTTATGTGTGCCACATAATCATAAATCATACATCATCGCATAACACATGTAACAAAAATGGGATTCTTGAAACATCATGACATCATAAAATAAATCTTATAAGGAAAATGACTCCATAAAAATAATCCCCTCACAACATAATCAAATCAATGTAATTAAAGGGATAAAAACAGAACCCTTTATTATCTTAGATGGAAAATAATTTTGATAAAACACTTGAATTGAATTCTTGAGGAAAATATCCTTTCTTTTTCAAAATCAATTTCTTTTCACAAAACATCATGCAATTTTAAAAGAAAGATATTTTATTGAAAATAGTCATGAAATCTTTTAGAGGAAGCTTCATGAAAATAAGGCTTCATAAAACAGTATAAATCCGTTCGTGCCGTATAAGTTAAAAAAAACATTCTTTTTACTTTTGTCGAAAAAGTAAAAATGTACCTCGTACGAAAAACGACAAAAGATTCCTTTCTTATCTTTTACTAAAAACTCACCAAAGGGTAAAATTTGATTTAAAACATTGTAGGTGGATGGAAATAATATTACATATTGAGGAAACATGGATTTGGATGATAAAATACACCCCAGTAAATACTTACGAATAAACAATCTCGGATAAAAATGAGATTGTGATATTTCCCTTACCTTAGGTCCAATTTGCTTTGTACGTGTCCGAAGCTCCTGTATAATGGTTTAAATAATGTTATTGACTTATTCCAGAATCATACATATTGATATGATATCATATATGTTCATATTCTTAGCTCCTTGATAGTAATATTTCATGGTTACTTGTTACTCGGGTCTTTATTGCCTTTTGTTCTTATGCGTGTTTTGCCGAATACATTCTTATTCTTCTTTTAAGGTTATAGATTCCTTATATCCAGAATGGTATTAGTGTAACATATATCATATTTATTCATTCAATTCATTTATATAATCATTATGAAATGAAGATCATGTAGAACGAGTCGCATCACATCGTGGAGACGGTATTCCGTACGTACGCACGAGTGATGATATCGTTCCTATGATTGTGGAATTGTATTGGAGTATATATATATATTATTTCAGTATCAATATTACTTCATAATAATCATATATAGTTACTCATTACACCATTATACCCATCCTTGTAAGGTGATGGTGGAAAATAGATTACACCACGACGTGGAGACGGTATTCCGTACGTACGCACGCGCGGTGATTTCTTTTTCTGTAGGATGGATAGATGGTGAAATAGGGTTGTTTCATACTTATAATAACATATCGGTATATGAGTGATACTTATGTTATTACTTCATAATGAAACAACCTAAGAAGAAGAAGTGGAAGAAGAAATAAAGATGAAAGAATTGGTAACGGTAATTACCTCTTCTTTGAAGTGCCTCTTTGAGACCTCCTCTTAGGGCACTAGAATTGGTCTTTGAGGAAGACCAGAACCTCTAGGATGTTGATAGGGAAGTGGAGAAGGGATTTTGGCAGGGGTTGGCCGAGCTTGAGTGCTCAAATTGGTGTGAGGAGGAGGGGGAGGAGGTGTCCTTTTATAGGGGAGGAGAGGGGCACCTTAGGAATTCTTAAAAATATTAATTTATAATAAATCTAACCCCACTTAAAAACCTCCAAAAATGACTCATATTCGAAGATTAGATGAGATAGGGTTGTAATCTCATCAACCAATCAAATTTAGACATGTTTGGATTTTATTTTAAACCTTATCAATTAGATTTGACTCTAAGGTAAATAATTTAACTTTTACCGTGTCTTTTTGTTTTCTTTCACTATATGGTTAATACACTTACTATAACATGCCAAACGAACCCCAAATTGTTTATTATTAATATATATATCTTTATCTAAGTCATTTGGCCGAAACTTAGATTTTTAGGAATAAAATAACAATTAATAATATAATATTTGATTTAAAAACTATTTTGTGTCAATTTTGACACTATTTGATATATGATTTTTGTGAAAGTCATAACAGAATTATATGTTCGAACCAAGTTTCTTAAATCAACATTAATATATCATAGTAACCTATAAAATTAGTGTAATTCATAAAAAGTCTCAAATTATATTTATTTTGGTGTTTATAACATCAATTATGTCAATATTTCATTAATAAGATAATTACTGCATCATCATTGTGTCATAAATAAATTAAATTATTTAATGTCTAAAAATTACAAATAAAATACCATCATGTAGGAAGTCGTTTTAGCTTTCTAATTAATATTTACAATCGAATTTATCTTATGTATAACCCCATATTAAAAATGATTTACTTATTAAACTTTGATTTTAACTATTTTAACCTTTCTTTAAATAAATTAATAATAAATGTCCTAATCTAATCCAAGTGGGACTAAATGGTCATATTTTATTCCTAAGTTTGTTTTTGGTCGAATTACACTTGTCCAATAGAATTAGGACATGTGTTAGGGTAATAGTAATATCATATTTACCCTTAGTTACCCTATTTACTATTAACCGCGGTAAAAAAAGTAAAAAGTTACTATTCACCAAAAATTATTTTCATCTCATTGAACCACATTTTAGTCCTTGATTTTAACCGTGTTTCTCGCATTTTCGAAATTCCATTCACAGAAGCGGCAAAATTAAGTTTTATGAAAAATTCATTTTTTTAACTACCACTTAGTAGTTTCACTATTCATCAAAAATTGATGTTTTTCAGAATAATGCCAAAATTTCATCCTAAGCTATATTTCATATTCCGAATTCAAAAATGAAATCTATTTCACCAAATTCATAACATAGAAGTTGCATTAATTAATTTTATAATTAAATCCTGCTGTTAAAATAAATAGCGTGTTTTTAGGAAACAATATATATCAAAAGATTGACACTTGATTATGTCTGGTTTTAATGTGAAATTACAACCAATGACCAACATTGTATTAAATTGTAAAAATATATTCTAAATATACTTTAAAACCACTCAAATTAATAATTTATCACTATTAATTATTTCGATTAAAAAAGTTGTTTTTAATTATAATTTAGTAATTTTCACTATTCATCAGAATATGAAAGTTATACGAAAAGTACCAAAATTTCACCTTAGGCTAAATTCGATACTCCGAATCCATGAATGAAGTTCATTTTGAAAAATAAGATTTACAGAATTTTAAAAAGTGGTTATTACTATTCATAACGGCTAGTTTTAATAATATTTTAATAGCACATCGTTGTTTAGTGAAACTCGGTATTGCGTATTACACACGCTATCGAGGAAGGTCGTGATTGCGTGTAATGCAAGGCAATACAAGGATGCGTGTTGTGTAAGCTCCTTTTGGTGTAGCGTACAACACAAGACATTAATAAAATTAAAAATATATATTTTTTTTATAAAATCTTGGGCTGTTACAGCAACAGCATCGTAAGCCTAAACGCGTTCCCATGCACTCCTACTCCATTTCAACAATCATGTACCTGTATAGGGACACTTTCCCCTGTTGAAACCTCTAAAAACATAATCAGTTTGGTCCGAAGACATGACCCAAACTGGGCGTGAGAAATAAATCCCAGTAGGCACCCAACAAAGGAATGTGCCCCACTGTCAGTGAAAATATGCTACAGCAGTGTGAAAAAGGAAAAGCAGTAAACCAGTAAGTACTCAAAAGTAACTATCACTACTAGTTTCATTGCCATTTTAATTAATATTTTAACAATTCAACATAATTTAATTCAAAGATAATCAGAAACCATGCCCTCAGTCTAATCAAAACCCTTCCATCAGGATAAATGTAACCATGCCCTCAGGACAATATAGTCATGCCCTCAGCCTAAATATCACCATGCCCTCAGGATAAATATCATCTTTCCCTCAGTCTAATATAATCTTTCACTTAGGATAAATATTACAATTCCCACTGGTTAAATATCATATTTCCCTCTGGCTAATATATTCATTCCCTCAGGCTAAATATCACCATGCCATCCGGCTAAATATCACCCTTACCTTAGGCTAATATAACGACACCCTCAGGCTAATCAGGACCATGCCATCAGGCTAAAGTAAAACTCTTCCCTTAGGTGCAAGTAACCAGGCCGAGCCCAATGATTAACAAGAAATTTTATTCCAAATTTATTCTAAAGAAAACATTAGACCGGAAAATAATCACAGTATACCCTTAGGTATCCAGGCCAAATGACTAAAGTGAGGAAAACACCCCACTGAGATGGCCCAGGATCCAAACAGTGATCCCAAATAGCAGTTTTATTTTATCATTATATTATATATACAATTCTAGATATATTTTCAGCAATGGCATCTACCATACAATAACCCCAACAAGGTTTTGTAGCACAACATTACACAAAAATCAACCCAACAGTTGGAATGAACACCAGACCACCTACCTTAATCGACTCTGATCGGTATACTTGAATGAAATCTCCCAAAAAGCCGAAAAAAACATAAATATGGGATAAAAGAAATCAAGTTCAACTGAAAATAACTTTCCTCAGAGGAATAATTGGTAAGAACAGTGAAAAGATAGGGGAGGTCTTACCCATATAGTCACAAAGTGATCATCAGAGGCGGAATAGGTTTCTTGGTGCGTGATCAGGTGATCTCAAAAGGTCTGGCGGTCCTCCCGAGCTCCGAATGGCGGTTCTGCCTCCCCTTAAAAATGAGGAGGCTAATACCCATTTTAAGAGAAAAAAATAGACTACACTACGTGTATTCTCAAGTACACAGTGTGTAGTTTTCATTTTTTTAACTACTCCTCCGGTGGCTTCTTTCCACCGCGGCATTGTTCATTCCTCGACATGAGTACAAGTCCTGTATTCTTGATTACAGGGTGTGTACAGTCGCTCCACTGGCAGCTCCCTCTACTGCCTTAATATTCACCTACTGACTGATTACACGGTGTGGAAATACCTAGTACACGTCGTGTAGGTAGTTTTTACACCCTTCTTTACCGACAGGCCTACAAGCCCTCCCTGCTCCTCCCATAGAGGAAAAGTACACGACATGTGTAAAAGTACAAGTGTTGTACCCAAATAATTTGGGATTTTCCGCCATTTTCCTTATTTTATCAAAAAAGGAAAAGGGAGAAGAAGAAACCCAAATCTCAAGAATAAGAAACAGGTTCTTACAAACATCCCCAGTAAAATCAATTCATCCCTCAATTTCAATTCCAAGGGTGATGATGATAATGTTGTGAACAACTCCGGCCACTCAGCACGTACATCTGTCTCTCGCTCCCATGTTTCGTCCTGTACTCAGCCATGCTCCCATAGAACCCGTAGGAGAGGAACTGATCGGACTCGGAAAACCTTTGAGCTCTTATAAACAATACGAATCAGATGCTCCCCGAAGGATGCATCGACCTGATGCTCAACCTCCTCAGGCTGAAAAACTTGAGATGGGTCCGAATGATAATGGCACAACTAAGATACGTGGAAGATGTCGTGCATAGCTCAGTACCTTTTTCGTAACTACAACAGGTAGGCAACCGACCCAACTATCTCCAGAATCTCAAATGACCCCGCATTCCTCGGTGAAATTTTACACTGTCTCCTGATCTACCTATATCCCAACCTTGAAACGACACGTGAGAAAACTTGATCCCTAACCACGAACTCTAAGGGTTGTCTGTGGAAATCAGCATAAGATTTCTAATGAGACTGTACAGTAGACATACACTTCTGAATCAACTGGACCTTCTGGGAAGTCTTCTATAAGAGACATGGTCCTAGTAATGTTAACTCACCTGCCTCCAACCAGCACAATGGGGATCGTCATGGAAAACCATATAAATCCTCGTAAGGTGAAATCTCAAAAGCTTCCTGAAAACTATTATTATAGGAAACGTCATCCAGGGGTATGTGCTTCTACCAAGATCCCCCAAAGGCCAGGACGCATGCACGCATCATGTCCTCTAGCACATGTATCGTACGCTCTGATTGGTGATCGGTCTGAGGGTGGTAGGATGTGCTCAGAAGCACCTATGTACCCTATTCCCTCTGAACACATTGCCAAAAAGGAGACAAAAAACGGGTTTCCCTATCTAAAATGATAGAACGATGGACCCCATAATGACATACAACCTCACGGATATAAAACATGTTGAGATCGTCAATACTGAAGGTCTCCTTGATCGGAAAAAGTGTGCTTCCTTTGTGACATTGTCCACAACAACCCACAGAGCATCCTTACCTCAATGTGACCTCTAAAACTCAGTCACGAAATCCATCGCAAAATCATCCCATTTCCATTCTGGAATGTGTAACTGCAGTAAGAGTCCCACTGTCCTCTGATGCTCTGCCTTCACCTACTGATAGGTGGAACATCTTGTAACAAAACCAGCTACCTCATTTTTCATACATGGAAACCAATACAAACATCTCAATCCATGGTACCTTTTAGTAATTCCAGGATGCACTGCCCAAGTTGAATCATGAAACTCACAAATCAGCTCCTCGCGTATGTCCCTTGGAACCCATACTCATCCTTGGAAACATAGCACCCCATTATCTCCTACTGTCCAACGGGGAGGAGGTTCCTTACTTGCCAACACTCCCTATAACGCCCCGACCCCAGCTACCTAGAGATGGTGCATTACTTCGTAACATTGGCATGATCACAAAAGATCAAGTCTCGAAAGACCGATTAGTTTAGTAGCCTTGGAAACACTAGATACATTCATAAACATTACATTACATCATAAAGTGAAAAACTACAATAACAAAGTCTCTATAGACCACACTCATATCCTCTTCTGAAAATCCCTACAGGTCATTCATAAAATACTTCTTCACATCCTGGAAAATATTAAAACATTGAAAGGGGTGAGCTCAGATGCTCAGTAAGGATAACAATATTGTGGAAGCTTTCATAAATAAACATCAACATTTAAGGCAATGTATAACTAAAACAAAAGCCTTTTAAACATGCACTTCAACATAATATGGAAAAAAGTAAAATGAAATAATGCCATTACTTACTCACATGGATATCATACTAGACGAATAATCACATGAAATATCAATAACCACTTTCATAATGAGGGAATGTATAATGCCAGACATTCTGAAACATTTTGTCAAGGCCTCGGCCAAGACGTCTAAAATGATTAAGGCCTCGGCCAAAACCATAAATCAAATTGGGAAAGGGCCTCTGCCAATTCCACGTCTAGTTGTCTCATGAGACCTACCGATGCATCGAGGAGCTATATCGGGCTCCACCCGTCACTTATTAAGTCCAATACATTCCTCATATGAATAGGTTTAAACATAACAAAAATATTCGTATTAAAACTAGCATACAAAATGTCAACAATTTCTCCATAAACTATGGATGGAATAAAAATAACACATCCACAGTCAAATATTTCACAAAATGTTCAATGGAAGTTTTTTATCATAAATCAATTTCAATTAAACTTAAAACCCATCAAAGGATGTTGACATGGATGAAATCAAAGCTATTTGAGAGAAATATATCTCTTTTTTTTAATCATTTAAAAGTCCCATAATTATAAAATAATCCATTTACTTTGAAAATATTCTTATAATCTTGTAAGGGAAGCTTCGATGAAGTTATAATGGCGGAAAATAGCCGCACCCGCCGTATAAGTTAAAAAAACATTCTTACCTTAAATTTGTCAACAAGGTCAAAACGTACATTGTTTGGAAAGCAACGGTAAGATTCCATTCAAAAACGTATAAGGGTATAAAGGACATTAACCCATTTTCTATTTAACAGTAAAGATGTTTTGAAAGACATTTTTAAGAAACATGGATGTGGATGATAACGAGGTCCCAGTAGATAATTATGTATAAACTACCTTGGATAATGAAGAGGTTGTGAAGTAAACCCTTACCTTGTACTTTTCCATGGTTGGGGTAGGTTAACCTACTGTATAATGGTGAAATAATTGATATTAAATTATACAAGAATCATATACATTCATATGATATCATATATGATCTTTTAACATTGCTTTGTTAACAATATCTTAGATTTATCGTTGTTTCGGGTGTTAACTTACTCGTTTTCTTTTATATGTTTTGTTACGTAAGTCATGTTTTTCATGGATAGGTTGTATCTTATTCATATCCAGAATGATATCATGTCCTTAAAGATTATTTTTAAATCATCAAATGATAATTATACTTGAATGGATATGACGGAGAATGAATCTCATCGCGTTCGTGGAGACGGTAGTCCGTACGTACGCACGAGCGACAATATCATTATTTTGATATTAAAATAATATATAATTGTATAGTATCTCATATATTCAGAATCATTATCTTGTTATACTTATTATTTACATGAATTTCATATCATTATTATACCCACCTAAATAATAATATATTGAATAACAATTACACCACGACGTGGAGACGGTAAGCCGTACGTACACATGTATGGTGACATGTCATTCAAATGATGGGTAGAATACTGAATATGGTTGTTCCATATTTATAATAACATCACAGTATATAGAATATACTGGAGTTATAATTTTAGAATTGAAATAATAAACAAAGAGGGAGTGGAAGAAGAAAGAAACATGAAAGAGGGTGATGAAAATGTTACCTCTTCTTCGGGTTCTTCCTTTTGATTTGATCAAAAGGACTCTTTAGGATGGATTTCTGACTAAAGTAAAGATTCTAGGATGAATGGAGAGAATTTGGGAGAGTATTTGGGAAGAGGTTGGCCGAACCAAAAGGCTTTAAAGTGTGAATAAGGTGGTAGAGGCGGGGGCCTTTTATAAGAGGAGAGGAGGGGCTCTTTTGGAAAGATTGAAATGTTACATTATTAAACAATTCTTTTCGGATTTTAAAGGTCCCACACTTATATGATTCGTGTATATGGTGATAAGGGTTCTAAATCTCCTCATCCAATAGGCTTTGGACAAGTGTAAGCCTTGGATTTTTCATTATCTTCTCATTTTATTTAAATCGTTAAATAATGAGGTCATCACTGCATCATAATGATGTCATAAATAATTTAATTTATTTAATGTTTAAAAATTATAAAAAAAATACTATGATGTAGGAAATCGTTTTATATTTCTAATGAATATTTATAGTCAAAATTTGGACTTGTGTAACCCCACTTAAAAACTGTTTTAGTAAAACAACTCATGTTTGTGTCAATTTAATTTTAACATTAAAGAAATATATATTAATGTCATTTTCCAACTAAAGTGGCTCCATGGGGTCCCCAAGTTGACCCATGGGTTTTCTTGGTCGGCCATGACTCATCCAATAGGAGTAGGACAAGTTTCATGCTCATCTCATATTATTAAAACATTATTTGTACCTTAAACTACACTAATTACCTCTAATCACGATTATGAACTTAAAAGTTACTATTCACCAAAAATTTATTTTAATCTCATTGAAGCACATTTTACTTATTAATGACAACCATGTATGTCGTATTTTTGAAAATCAAATCACAGAATTGGTAATATTTCATTTAAATGAAAAATCAGTTATTTAACTACCACTTAGTGGTTTCACTATTCATCAAAAATTGACGTTTTTCAGAACAAAGCCAAAATTTCACTCTAAGCTATAATTGATATTCCGAATTCAAAAATGATGTCTATTTTAAAAAATTCCAAACATATAAGTTGAATTAATTAATCTTATAATTAATTCCCGCTGTTACAAAAAATAGCGTGTTTCTAAGAAACAATTTATATCAAAAGATTGGCAATTGTTTATGTCCAATTTCAATGTTAAATTAATTCTAACGACCACCATTGGATGAAATGGTAAAAATATATTCTAATTATACTTTAAAACCACTAAATAGTAAAATTTATCACTATAAATTATTTTGATTTAAAAAGTTGTTTTTAAGTATTTTTCACTATTCATAAAAAATTAGAAGTTCTCAGAAAAATACAAAAAATTCAACATAAGATAATTTCGATATTACAAATCCAGAAATGAAGTCCATTTTGATAAATAAAATTTATAAAATTTCAAAAAGTACATATTAATATTCACAACGGCTAGTTCAATTAGTTGTGGTGTGTGTTAGAGCTAGAGGTTGCGTACAACACACGCTATTGCATTATTCGAAGGGAAACGTACCGTGGAAGCTTGGGGTGTTACATTCTCCCCTCCTTCAAATAATTGCGTCCTCGCAATTTCTAGGGTATTACTGCATAAATAGACTCGGGTGGTTCTTCATCATAAGTTCCTCATGTTCCCACGTTGCCTCTTCCATTTTATGATTTCTCCACAAAACCTTTACCAGACGAGTCGTCTGGTTTCTCAGCACCTGCTCCCTCACATCAAGAATTCTAATGGGATCTTCACAATAAGATAGATCATCTTCCAGTTCTAATTCCTCATAGGTAAGTACATGTGTTGGGTCGGGAATGTATTTTCTCAATAGCGATATGTGGAAAACATCGTGAACTTTGGAGATATTTGGGGACATCACCAAACGATAAGCTACAGCCCCAATACGATCTAGAATTTCGAAAGGTCCGATGTACCTGGGTCTCAACTTACCCTTCTTACCAAAATGTATAACTCCCTTCCATGGAGATACCTTTAGGAAAACATGATCTCCCACCTGAAATTCCAAAACCTTTCTTCTGTTATCGGCATAGCTCTTCTGCCTACTTTGAGCTGATTTGATGTGGTTTTGGATTACCTTCACCTTTTCCATTGTTTCTTCCACCAGTTCTGGTCCCACAAGTTTCATTTCACCAACGTCATCCCAACAGGTTGGTGTACGACATCTCTTTCCGTATAACACTTCATAAGGTGCCATCTGAATGCTTGAATGAAAGCTATTGTTATAGGAAAATTCTACCAGTGGTAAATATTGATCCCACATACCCTGAAAGTCAAGAGAGCATGATCTCAACATGTCTTCTAAGGTTTGAATAGTCCGTTCTGATTGTCCATCTGTTTGAGGGTGATAGGCAGTACTCAAACGAAGTTCAGTATCCAAGGCCTTTTGAAGACTTTTCCAAAATCATGAAGTAAAACGGGGATCACGATCAGAAAAAATTGATATGGGTACTCCATGAAGTCTTACAACTTCATTAATATATAGTCTTGCTAGACGTTCAAGTGGTAGATCCTCCCGTATATACAGAAAATGTGCTGACTTAGTAAGACGATCAACAATGACCCATATTGCATCATTCCTTCTAGGAGTCTTTGGTAGTCCCATGACAAAGTCCATCGTAATATTATCCCATTTCCACTCATGTATGGGAAGAGGTTGTAATACTCCACCAGGATGTTGTCTTCCAGCTTTCAACTGTTGACAAACCATACACCTCGACACAAAATCAGCAATCTCCCTCTTCATATTGTCCCACCAAAAATGTTCCTTCAAATCTCTATACATTTTGGTGCTCCCAGGGTGTATAGAGAAGTTGGAACTATGAGCAACATCCAGCAATTCCATTTTTAGATCAGGTATATCGGGAACACAAAGTCTCTTCCAGAATTTCAAAATTCCATCCTTATACACAAAGTCCCTCAATCTTCCATCATTCACATCTTTAATCTTCTTCTGAAATTCTTCATCATTGGTTTGAGAAATCTTAATCCTTTCTAGTAATGATGGTTTGGAAACCATTTGAAAAAGCATTGATGTTTCACCTTCCCTAGTTATTCCCATGTCCATCTTCACTAGATCCATGAAAATTGGATCCCTTTCAAATCTCATCACATTCAAAACTCCATGGTCTTTTATACTCAAAGCATCTTCCACCTTGTTTGCCTTCCCCGGGTGGTAATGTATCGTGCAATCATAATCCTTGAGTAGTTCAATCCATCGCCTTTGCATCATGTTGAGTTCTTTTTGTGAGAAAATATACTTCAAACTCTTGTGATCAGTATAAATCTCACATTTTTCACCATAGAGGTAATGTCTCCATATCGTTAAAGCAAAGATCATAGATGCTAACTCAAGGTCATGAGTATGATAGTTTTGCTCATGAATTTTTAGCTGTCGTGATGCATAGGCAATAACCTTATCATTCTGCATAAGGACACAACCAAGTCCTTTCTTCGATGCATCACTATAAATAACAAACCCATCATTCCCAGATGGTAGAGTCAATACAGGGGCTTTGACTAATCTTCTCTTCAGTTCTTCAAAACATTCTTCACACTCTTTTGTCCAGACAAATTTAATCCCTTTACATGTGAGCTTTGTCAATGGGTTAGCCAATCTGGGAAAATTCTGGACGAAACATCGATAATAACCTGATAAACCAATAAAACTGCGTACCTTAGTTATACTTTTTGGTGCTGGCCATTCTTGGATTTCCTTGGTTTTAGAAGGATCAACGGAAATTCCATCCTTAGAGACAATATGGCCAAGAAAAGAAATCTCCTGAAGCCAGAATTCACACTTGCTAAATTTCCCATATAATTCATGTCTTCTTAGAGTCTTCAAGATAATGCGTAAGTGATTTTCATGAATTTCGTGGCTTTTGGAGTATACCAAGATATCATCAATAAATACCACTACAAAGTCATCAAGATATTCCTTGAAAACTCTATTCATTAGATCCATGAAAATAGAGGGTGCATTAGTCAATCCAAAAGGCATTACTGTAAACTCGTAATGCTCGTACGTTGTTCGAAATACTGTCTTTGGAACGTCTTCCTTCTTCACACACAACTAATGGTATCCAGACCAAAGGTCAATCTTTGAAAAGTATTGAGCTCCATGCAGTTGGTCAAACAAATCATCAATGCGAGGTAGGGGATACTTGTTCTTTATTGTTATAGCATTGATCTCCCTATATTCGATGCAAAACCTCATAGATCTATCTTTCGTCTTAACAAAAAGAGCAGGGGCTCCCCAAGGAGAAACACTAGGGCGAATAAATCCCTTATTACTCAATTCCTCTAGTTTTTTCTTTAGTTCAACTAATTCTACAGTGGCCATTCTATAAGGGGTCTTTGATATGGGCCTTGATCCAGGAATTAAATCAATGGAAAACTCAACTTCTCATTCTGGAGGATGTCCAGGTAAATCTTCCGGAAACACATCAACATATTCTCTCACAATAGGTACATACTCTATTTGAATATTCCTTTCCTCACCCTCAGTAATTTCCTTCTCTTCCTCCCCAATAATTGAATTTAGTTGAGCTACTGGCGGTGGATCTAGATAAGAATTATGTGGCGACGATTCTGCTCTAAAGATAAGGTTTTCCATATCATCATCATCAAGAATCGTAACCTCTTTCCTCTTACAATAAATTTTTGCAGCATGGTCCGAAAGCCAATCCATACCGAGGATTATATCAAATTCAATCATGGGTATGACGATGAGGTCAGCAGGTAAAGAACATTTAGGTGCTCTAATGGGAACTAATCGACAAAACATTGTTGCAACAATACTTCCCTTAGGGGTTTTGACCGATAACTCCCTTGTTAAATCAAATTGGAAATATCTAATTTTCTTAGCAAACTGGGAAGATATGAAACAATGCGATGATCCAGAATCAAATAATGCATTTGCTAAAGTTGAGGAAACCATTAAATTACCTGCCACCACGTCTTTCAGAGCTTCCACCATTCTCTTCTTCTCTTGCATTACTTTGTTGTCATAAGACATAGAGAATTCCTTTTCTATCTTGATAGCACACGAGACAATATCTTCGTATGATGAGAAGGATTGTGATACTAAAGTTCGACGGAGAAATGGTTTTAACCCATTAAAGAAACGATCAATCTTACTACTTGGGTAATGTATATAATCGGCAGCATGCCTCGCTAACCTTGTAATGTTAGCCTCATACTTTGCGACATTATCATCCTCCTTCTGCCTCAGACTCAGAAATTGCGTTTCCATATCTGCTCGATGGTCACGAGGAAAGTATTTTTCTAAGAAAAACTCTTTGAACTCATGCCATTCCATGTTTGTTAATTCATCATCTTCCTTTGTGTTTTGAATTAGTGACCACCATTGATCGGCATCTCCAGTGTGGCAGTAAACTGCCATGACAACTTTCTCCCTTTCACTACTCCCCAAGACTTGGAATATTTTCTCTAAGGAATTTATCCATTGCTCAGCTACTGTAGGATTTGTACTCCCATTGAAGGTTGGTGGTTGTTCCCTCATGAATCGATCTAACATTGATCCTCCACGCTATGGACCAGGGTGCTCCCTATGGGTAAGGTTATTTTTCATAACCTAAGTATGTTGTCCCAATATGGTGATTAGCTGATCGGCACCAGCTGCATCACCAGCCCCACTATAATTATCTTGAGTAGGAGGGAAATCCCTACATGGAGTGTGTGCATTTATACGGTTTCCATTTCTTCCACTAGGTGCTATTTCTAAAAAATGGCATAAACTAGATCAGTTTATGAATCAAAATACATAATCCCATACTTATAAAACACATAACATAAATTGAACTATTTATGGATATAATCCATAATCATAAAAATGTTTTCTTTGAGTAAGTATATACTCATAAACCCTTCATAATGATTTGTAAAGAAAATGATATTTATCCTAAGCATATCCCCCGGGAGTGTCGTAACCAAGAGTGCAGCAAGGCCCGTTGTCGTGCACCAGTTACCGTTCGAGTCTAGCTCAAAGCGGTGTTTTCGGGTTTTACCCCTAGGAACATCTGTGCCAGAGCCGCCTCTACCTGCTCGTATCTAGACAAGGATGTATTGCTCGGAAAACTCACAAAATCTCTACAATACCAAAATTCTAGGAAGTTCTTCTATACTAATCCTCAAAGATCATCTTAGGTCTATGTGCTCTAATCAGAGTTTATCTAAATCTAGCTTCCAAGGTTTGTACTAAACTTTTTTGATACCAACTGTAACGCCCCAACCCCAGCTACCCAGAGACAGTGCATTACTTCGTAACATTGGCATGATCACAAAATATTAAGTCTCGAAAGACCGATTAGTTTAGTAGCCTTGGAAACACTAGATACATTCATAAACATTACATTACATCATAAAGTGAAAAACTACAATAAGAAAGTCTCCATAGACCACACTCATATCCTCTTCTAACAATCCCTACAGGTCATTCATAAAATACTTCTTCACATCCTGGAAAATATTAAAACATTGAAAGGGGTGAGCTCAGATGCTCAGTAAGGATAACAATATTGCGGAAGCTTTCATAAATAAACATCAACATTTAAGGCAATGTATAACCAAAACAAAGGCCTTTTAAACATGCACTTCAACATAATATGGAAAACGTAAAATGAAATAATTCCATTACTTACTCACATGGATATTCTACTAGACGAATAATCACATGAAATATCAATATCCACATTCATAATGAGTGAATGTATAATGCCAGACATTCTGAAACATTTTGTCAAGGCCTCGGCCAAGACGTCTAAAATGATTAAGGCCTCGGCCAAAACCATAAATCAAATTGGGAAAGGGCCTCGGCCAATTCCACGTCTAGTTGTCTCATGAGACCTACCGATGCATCGAGGAGCTATAGCGGGCTCCACCCATCACTTATTAAGTCCAATACATTCCTCATATGAGTAGGTTTAAAAATAACATAAATATTCGTATAAAAACTAGCATACGAAATGTCAACAATTTCTCCATAAACTATGGATGGAATAAAAATAACACATCCACAGTCAAATATTTCACAAAATGTTCAATGGAATTATTGTATCATAAATCAATTTCAATTAAACTTAAAACCCATCAAAGGATGTTGACATGGATGAAATCAAAGCTATTTGAGAGAAATATCTCTCTTTTTTTTGAAATCATTTAAAAGTCCCATAATTATAAAATAATACATTTACTTTGAAAATATTCTTATAATCTTGTAAGGGAAGCTTCGATGAAGTTATAATGGCGGAAAATAGCCGCATCCTCCGTATAAGTTAAAAAAACATTCTTACCTTAAATTTGTCAACAAGGTCAAAAAGTACATTGTTTGGAAATCGACGGTAAGATTCCTTTCAAAAACGTATAAGGGTATAAATGACATTAACCCATTTTCCATTTAATAGTAAAAATGTGTTGAAATACATTTTTAAGAAACATGGATGTGGATGATAACGAGGTCCCAGTAGATAATTATGTATAAACAACCTTGGATAACGAAGAGGTTGTGAAGTAAACCCTTACATTGTACTTTTCCTTGGTTGGGGTAGGTTAACCTACTGTATAATGGTGAAATAATTGTTATTAAATTATACAAGAATCATATACATTCATATGATATCATATATGATATTTTAATATTACTTTGTTAACAATATCTTAGATTTATCGTTGTTTCGGGTGTTAACTTACTCGTTTTCTTTTATATGTTTTGTTACGTAAGTCGTGTTTTTCATGGATAGGTTGTATCTTATTATTATCCAGAATGATATCATGTCATTAAAAATTATTTTTAAATCATCAAATGATAATTATACTTGAATAGATACGACAGAGAATGAATCTCATCGCGTTCGTGGTGACGGTAGTCCGTACGTACGCACGAGCGACAATATCATTATTTTGATATTAAAATAATATATAATTGGATAGTATATCATATATACAGAATCATTATCATGTTATATTTATTATTTACATGAATTTCATATCATTATTATACCCTCTTAAATAATAATATATTGAATAACAATTACACCACGACGTGGAGACGGTAAGCCGTACGTACGCACGTATGGTGACATGTCATTCAAATGATGGGTAGAATACTGAATATGGGTTTTCCATATTTATAATAACATCACAGTATATAGAAGATACTGGAGATATAATTTTAGAATTGAAATAATAAACAAAGAGGAGGTGGAAGAAGAAAGAAACATGGAAGAGGGTGATGAAAATGTTACCTCTTCTTCGGGTTCTTCCTTTAGATTTGATCAAAAGGACTCCTTAAGATGGCTTTCTGACTAAATTAAAGCTTCTAGTATGAAGGGATAGAATTTGGGAGAGTATTTGGGCAGAAGTTGGCCGATCCAAAAGGCTTGAAAGTGTGAATAAGGTGGTAGAGGTGGGGGCCTTTTATAAGAGGAGAGGAGGGTCTCTTTTGGAAAGATTGAAATGTTACATTATTATACAATTCTTTTCTGATTCTAAAGGTCCCAAACTTATATAATTCGTGGATAAGGTGATAAGGGTTCTAAATCTCCTCATCCAATAGCCTTTGGACAAGTGTAATCCTTGGATTTTTCATTATCTTCTCATTTTATTTAAATCGTTAAATAATGAGGTCATCGCTGCATCATAATGATGTCATACATAATTTCATTTATATAATGTATAAAAATTATAAAAAAAATATTATGATGTATGAAATCGTTTTAGCTTTCTAATGAATATTTATAGTCATAATTTGGACTTCTGTAAACCCACTTAAAAACTGTTTTAGTAAAACAACTCATGTTTGTGTCAATTTAATTTTAACATTAAATAAATATATATTAATGTAAATTTCCAACTAAAGTGGCTCCATGGGGTCCCCAAGTTGACCCATGGGTTTTCTTGGTCGGCCATGACTCATCCAATAGGAGTAGGACAAGTTTCATGCTCATCTCATATTATTAAAACATTATTTGTACCTTAAACTACACTAATTACCTCTAATCGCGATTAAGAACTTAAAAGTTACTATTCACCAAAAATTTGTTTTAATCTCATTGAACAACATTTTACATCTTAATTAAAACCATTTATGTCGTATTTTTGAAAATCAAATCACATAAGTGGTAATATTTCATTTAAATGAAAAATCAGTTATTTAACTACCACTTAGTGGTTTCACTATTCATCAAAAATTGAAGTTTTTCAGAACAAAGCCAAAATTTCACCCTAAGCTATAATTGATATTCCGAATTCAAAAATGATGTCTATTTTACAAAATTCCAAACATATAAGTTGAATTAATTAATTTTATAATTTATTCCCGCTGTTACAAAAAATAGTGTGTTTCTAAGAAACAATTTATATCAAAAGATTGGCAATTGTTTATGTCCAATTTCAATGTTAAATTAATTCTAATGACCACCATTGGATAAAATGGTAAAAATATATTCTAATTATACTTTAAAACCAATAAATAGTGTAATTTATCACTATAAATTATTTTGATTTAAAAAGTTGTTTTTAAGTATTTTTCACTATTCATAAAAAATTAGATGTTCTCAGAAAAATAACAAAAATACAACATAGGCTAATTTCGATATTACGAATCCAAAAATGAAGTCCATTTTGATAAATAAAATTTATAAAATTTCAAAAAGTAGGTATTACTATTCACAACGGCTAGTTCAATTAGTTGTGGTGTGTGTTAGAGCTCAAGGTTGCGTACAACACACGCTATTGCATTATTCGAAGGGAAACGTACCGTGGAATCTTGGGGTGTTACACTCCTCTAGAACTAGGCCTTCCGATTCATGTATCCATCTCATTCTCACTCTATCTAGTGGTGTAGAAGTCAGAGTTAAGGAAGAAAGATAGGTTTTCTCCTGACTTTCGTGCACCTCCAAATGCATCTCAGAGAACAAAGCCATAAGCTGCCACTCACCACTGGCCAAATGAACTGCATGTATCTGATTCTTCCTGCTCAGTGCATGAGCAACTACGTTCCCCTTACCAGGTGTATAGGCAAACTCAAAGTCTATGTACTGAAGGTATTCATCCCACATTCGATGTCTCAAATTCAAGTCATGTTGGGAAAAGATATATTTGAGACTTTTTTGGTTCGTGAACACCACAACATGTTCCCCCAATATATAATGTCTCCAACAATGTAACGCATGAACAACTGCAACCAACTCGGGGTCATGCATTGGATAATTCGTCAAATGTGGCATCAACTGCCAAGACCCATATGCAACAACTCGATTGCCCTTCATCAACACTGATCCCAGACAGATACGAGATGCATCATAGTAAACTGTATAGCTCTTCCCATCCTCTGGAAGTATCAGGATTGGTGCTGATGTCAACCTTCCGTTCATCTCCTGAAAGGCTTTCTCACAAGATTTTTACCAAACGAAATTCAAACCATTTTTATTCAAACCCGTCAATGAAACTGTTAAGTGGGATAATTCCTGTAAAATGTGCATGTAGTAACCATCCATCCCCATGAAAATCCATATTTCAAAGGTGTTCTTAGATTGTTCCCCAGATACTACTGTTCTCACATTCTCCAGGGCTACCGCAACTCATTCTTCTAAGATTATATGGCCGAGGAAGTGAATCTAGTATATCCAAAAGTGGCACTTTTAGATCTTAGAATATAGTCGATGAACTCTCAGGGTACTCAGTACGATCTCAAGATGGGTGGCATGGTCATGTCGAGTGTGAGAGTACACCAAGATATATTCCATGAATACCACCACAATAGAATCCAGATATGATTGGAGCACACGATTCATCAGATCCATGAAAACTACAGGTGTGTTCATGAGTCCGAATGGCATAACCAAGTACCTATATAGACCATATCTAATCTAAAAAGCTGTCAGCGGTTTGTCCAATGGACTAACATCCAACTGATGATATCTGGATCTCAATTCAATCTTCGAGAACATTCGTGCTCCCCAAAGTTGACCAAAAATATCATCAATCCTTGGTAAGGTATATCGGTTCTTGACCGTCATATGGTTTAGCTTCTGATAATCCACACAAAGTCTGAGGGTATCGTCTGACTTCTTGAAAAGGGGACCGACAAACACAAAGGAGAAGTACTAGGTTGGATGAAACCCTTTTCCCATAACCCCTCTAACTACCACTTAAGATCTTGCAAATCTGGTGTAGCCATACTCTAAGGAGGAGTGGACACCACTTCCGCTCATTACACAAGCTCAATAGAGAAGTTCATCTCTCTCTCTAGAGGAAGACCTGAAATGTATTCTAGGAAGACACCCCTGAAACAATCAACTACTGGAGGGAAATTCTTCGGAAAAGTCTCCTGATCATCTAGATATAAACTCGCAATCTGGGTTGTCACTCCACCATGCCCATGATTCTCGGTCCAACTCGGCTCTCATGGACATCCCATTAACCCTTGTATAGAAACACTCCACCCTCCGGTGATTTGAAACTCATCATTCTAAGATAAAAATCTACAAAATCTCAAAAGGGTACCAACCAGTCCATCCTAAGAATGAAATCATAAGACATCATCTCTAAGACATAGTGGTCCCATAGAATGTGACCCCCACCAACCTCTTGGGGGAAATCTTTGCACTGACGCACACCAGTCGTTTTAGTCCCTAAAAGAGTGTCTAACGTCATTATATATGAAAATTAAGAAACACAAATCCCAAGGCTCTCCAAAACGAACACAGATATAAAACTAGGTGTACCACCAGTATCGAAAAGCACTGAAGATAAAATAAAAGATTCTAGAATAGTAACTTTGATAGTATAATGTTCGGGTTCTTGCTCATGTAGGGACTGTTTCCCTGCATATGCCTACCCAGTGCCATGGCCATGTGACACAGTCGGGCTACCCTGAGGTGACCCACTCTGGTGCCTCTGAGATCCCAATGTCTGGCTACCATGGCCATGACCACCATCTTTACTTTCACGCCCTGAAGTATTCTAGTTTCCCGACTGGTATGAAGCTGCTGGTCCTGATCCCACATGCAAAGTCTACACAGAACACTTCTCACTAGCCACTGGTAGAACTAACCTGCAAAAGCACTTCATATGACCCATCTTGCCACAAACTCGACACACCATTGGGTCTTAGGGACACTGAGGTCGCTTGTTCCCCTCTCATCAACACTGTTAGAAAATAACCGTGCCACCTGAAGCATTCCTCTGGCTGGGAATACCACCTTGTGATATGTCCATCGTCCTCGTCCATTTACCAGAAGAAATAGTACCAGAAACTGGTGTTGAACCACTATGGCCCACACCATGATATTACCACAGGTTTTTCTCTATAATCAGTACCTTGTTCAAAATAGCATACACTATAGACAACCTGAAAACATTCTCCAGTGTGCGGATTTCGTATAGGAGATCATCCTCAAAGAGTCTAGCCATCAACGTCTCATCACCCACCAGAACAGGTTAAAAACACCGAACCTCGGTGAAGCGAGCATAATAATCCCTCACTGACATGGTGCCCTACTATATATTACTGAACTATCGAGATCAATCTACCCCCAGAATCTTCGGACACATATAGTCATAGAATACTACATGAAAATTTCCCACGCCATGTCTTGGTGATTCTAGGTCTGGGTGGTAACATCCCACCACCTCTGGGCAGAATCTTGCACCATGTATATAGCGAGCTTGACCCTCCACCAAGGAGGCATCTCCAGATGCTCGAAAATCATTCACAAAGAACCCAACCATGACTTCAAAGCCTATGTTCTTCTATCCCCTAAAAATGTAGGCTAATGCTGTCATTGGAAGATACGTTTCAACTCTGACATAGATGTGGCGCCCTGCGGTGCACCCTGAAAGGTCTGCATGAACTGGATGAAGCCTTCACAGAACTGCACCTCCACACCTATGTCCGTTATAATAGTTGTCACCGAATTTGGAACTACTAGAGGATCCAATGGTAGCCCATGGCCCACCAACTCATGAGTATAATAATCGCCACTCTCATGGAAAACAGTCAGTGGTCTTATCGGTGGCATGACATTACCAGGTCAAACACACACCTTAGATCAAGATTATGAAAGACTGAAAACTAAGAGACCAAGAAGGCAATGAGAGAAATAAAGCATTGAATATTTACAAAACTTGACTACACGGCGTGTATTAATATGACACGGTGTGATATCGCTTGCCATTCACATTGGCATAGACTCTAGCTAAATCTGGTCATGTAACACCCCAAACACATGCCGTGTATTCGGAATACACGACATGTACTTGAATCCTCCATCCCTGCCCAAGTCCTTATAGATGGCTAATGCACACAAATCTCCTAAAACAACACTACACGGAATGTCCTATAGGTACATGGCATGTACTCGATAAGTATTCCTCGGCTTGTGTACCCAAGTCACAGTACACATCGTGTTTAAAAAAGACACGGCGTGCTCAAAGATGCCCCAGACCGACCCGTGTTTCTCACTATAGAGCCGGCTACACAGCTACCACCGCATGCCTTGTTCCAGGTGACACTGGGTGTACCAGGGAAGATATCACAGGCCCATGTTGTTCATGACATGGCCAGGTACTTGGGTTAGAATACACAACGTGTTCAATGTAGACATGACATGTATGACTTACGGTTTCCTCCATCCATGTTTTTAGTTACACGGGCGAACATCGGGTGAACAATACACTGCGTGTTTCCCCATGACATTCCCTACCCCGTGTCCCCACCCACATTACCTATGACATGGGAAGAGACTACATGGAATGTAATGAGGGTACATGGAATGTACTTATAAAGTATTCATTTGTTCTTGAATAGAAGAACTCCAGGCATGTGTCTAAGTAACTACATGGTTTTTATTCAGGGTTTTCAGAATATTAATCCTCAGAAACTACTCTGAAACATAGAAAAACACTGAAACAAACATCTATGTGCCAAATTCTGATTCGTGAGGGCCCATACTCCCCACGAATCAAGGCATGGCATCTTACATTTGTTATAAAAGATAAACACATTGATGAACCACCAAATTTTAGTCATTGAACACCCATACTCTTCAAGAACCAATGTTTGGAGTTCATTCAATTCAAACATAAAAAATAGCCTATAAAATAGTAGGTATTAATAAAGGAAACTATCACAACAAAATTCTTTTCTAGCACAACAACTATCATAACCACATGAAATTTCTAATGCACCTACAGGACATGGAAACTATGCATGACATGTGATTTCAAGCATGTAACTAAATTATGCATGAGATGGAATACCCAACCTCATAGGTTTGCCACTAAATATAACCCATGCAATCATATAAACATCACACCACAAGTGTGTCACCCAACGTGGAAAATAAAATCCACTGTCAAATTTTCAAAATCAAAAAAATTACAATAAATGAGAAAGACTGGATTTTCCCTTTACATAAGATAGCTACTCGAGGGCACATCTTATTTACAAATACCATGCCCATCCTATCCCTAACTAAGGCTTCAAATAGTACTTCAATGAAAAGAACCCCTCTGATACCAATTTTGTGACGTCCCGAATCCGGGTGCCACAAAACGGGTTCCCTAAACACGGTTGGTCACATGACCTCAACTGCATTTTCCTAAACGCCAGAGGCTACCAACTAGAATCGAGGGCCCATGTATGAGAGTGGGGAACCAATTACCTCATTTGTCAGGGTGTAACCCAGCAGAAAAGTTAAATAACATAAATCAACGGTAGTAGTAAAGAATATACAATAGAAATGTACAATTATAGTAAAAGAGAACCGTAAAATTCTATGAAAGCATCTAGAACATGATACACTGCAATACAATACAATACAACTCAAATTTCATGGTACTGCAAAAAAAGAATCAGAGTAAACAGAACGCAGAAGCAACACAAGCCTATGCACGGTCACATGCTCTCCTACTCCTCTGGTACAATCATGTACCAGTATTGGGACCATTTCCCCTATCGACACCTGCATAAACATAATATATTTGGGCCAAAGACATGACCCAAATAGGGTGTGAGAAATAAATACCAATAGTCTCCCACCAAAGGCCCTTGCCCAACTGTCAGTGAAAATATGCAACAGGAGTGTGCAAATGTAAATGCAGTAATCCAATATATACTCAAAAGTAAATATCACTACCTGCTATATTTCTATATTAATTATTCTTTTAACAATTAAATGTAATTTAATTCAGAAATAATCAGAACCATGGAAATATACTAATCAGATCCATGCTGTAAGGCTAAATGTAACCATGCCCTCAGGCTCATATAGTCATGCCCTCAGGATAAATATCCCCATGCCCTCCAGCTAAATATCATCTTTCCCTGAGGGTAATATAATTATTCCCTTAGGCTAAATATCTCCATGCCCTCAGGCTAAATATCATCTTGCCCTTGGGATAATATAATCATTCCCTCTTGCTAAATATCACCATGCTATCTGGATAAATATCACCTATCCCTCAGGGTAATATAACCACGCCCTCAAGATTATCACGACGAATCCCTCATTCTAAAGTAAAACACCACCCTCAGGTGCAAGTATCCAGGCAGATCCCAATGCATAACATGAAATTTTATACCTAATATCCTCTCAAGAAATCTTTATAAAGGAAAATAATCATGGTATACCCTTGGGTGTTCCGGAAAAATGGAAAAATAGAGGAACTCACCCCTCAGGTTGGCCCTAGATCCAAGAAGTGATCTCAAACATAAATTTTAATTTATCATTATAATATCTATACAATTCCAGATATCTTATCTATAAAGGCCTAAGAAAAAAGATACCCCAAACATGGGTTCATTGCACAATGGTACACAAAAATCAACCCAACAGTTGGAATGAACACAAGAACACCTACCTCAATCTTCTCTGATCGGTATACGTGAAAGACGCCTCCTGAAATGCCCAAAAACAACGTAGATCTAGGATAAAATATTTCCCCTTCAAATGCAAATATTATCCCTTAGAGGAAAAAATTGTATGAACAGATCAAGGATATGGGAGGGATTACCTGTACGGTCCCAACGTGATCGACAGAGGCGAAATCGGATTCCTGGTGCACGATCGGGTGATCTACAAAGCTCCAGCCATCCTCTCGAGCTTCAAACGGCTATTCTGCCTCCTCTTCCAAATGAGGATGCTAATGCCTTATTTAAGTGAAAATAACAGACTACACGACATGTACTCTCATGTACATGGAATGCACATTTCATTTTTTTTAATTGTTCCTCTTGCAGATTCTTTCCACCATGGCACTGTTCATCCGTGTATTTCTAATTACACGACCTGTACACTCACTCCACTGGTGGCTACCTCAACCGACTTACTATTCACCTATCAACTAATTAAATGGAGTGTAAATAACTAGTACATGGTGTGCAGTCAGTTTTTACACCCTTCATCATGGACATGCCTACACGCCCTGTGTACTCCTCCCACATGACCAATGTACACGGTGTGTGGAAAAGTACACAACGTGTACCCAAAAATTTCGTGATTTTATCCTATTTTCCTATTTTCCTAAAAAACACATAATGAAAAGCCAAAATAAGAAACCTATACCTCAATAATAAGAACGAGGATCTTACAAAAGCTATAAATTCCATGTATGAAGTTTTTATTTCATTTCTCCATTTTTTCCTATTTATTAAATTATCTGGCCAAGGATTTTTAAATAATGGTTAGATTCTACCAATAAAGGAGATTAAATTCTTATTGTTAATGAACGAGAAATAATTAACATATATTTATATCATGAATATTAAATTTATATAACATATCATTAAATATATGATTTATAATTATTATTTTAGAAATAAATTGATATCATAATATATTACATAAATTGATAAATTAGAATTGATCCAGTAGGGAGAAATTACTTTCTCATTAGAATATTTAGTCATTGAAAATGAAATAATTTGTATCATATATAAAAATAATGGGTTTTCATATTGATATAATTAGTACTTGTGCATGCTTTCTATAATGATTACATAGAGAACCATCAAATCTGAATTTAGAAATATTGTAGTATGATGTCCATACCTATTCTTGAATTTTTATATTGTTGTTTGAAATGGTTGACTTATGAATATGTTTCTTTTGTAGAGACCCATACATGATCTGTAATGATATCATGCATGGGTTTCCATAAACACCAATATTTTGATGGATTTTTTGTTCCTTGTAATGTTGTATTTTATTTCAGTAATATATAATATTTTTGTAATTTCTAATATTACAAATTTATTTTTGGTTTTGTTGTAACATTGGCATGTTCAATTCATTGAATTTGTAAAATTTAATGTAATATATTGTTCCTTATTATGAAATTCTTTCTTGTGTGATTGGATATAGATGGTGGAACATTGATTTTTTTGTTCCAGTTAAAAGGTTGTCCCAAAAAACATAGAAAATAATTTACTGGGGGAGGGGGCTAGGTGAAATAAATTATATGAAGTGGTAATACATATAATTGATAGAAGAGAGCTAGGAATGTGATTCTTCCGTGAGAGGATAACTCCATATAGGTTTGGAACATGGTTTCTAGTCATAATTGATTTACCATAGCAGAACATCCTATCATATATATATATGTCCCTCTACTCAGATATACTATATAGTTAACCATCAAAGGTGACTTTGTAAACATGAGGTATGGTTGTTCCATGCCCTTAGAAAAGGGAATGTATGTGATCCTAAATTTTGGAGAGTTAATTTTTCATGGAGTTTGATATATCCACATTGCATGATCTAGGTCCTGTGAAAACAACTTATCATATTCTTATAGTATGACATTGTTGTTGGTATGGCGAGTGATAGTATATCATACTTATAATATGATCTCTCACAACATTATTAGGTTTATTCTTTTGTGACTATTTACCTTTCCATCACGTCATAATCATCATTATACCTGAGAATATATATTAAGGTAGAATTTGGGGATTCCTATTAGGATTCTAAAAACACCCTATGTGAGAATCATGGGGCCTATAAAAAATTCATGATCCTGTATCTTGAGAAGATCAAGGGTCACATGGCAGGTTTATGAAGAGAATGGGGGTGGTGAATTAACCCAACATTGGGATAAAATTGGGATGGTTACTATAAATTTTTTTATTTCATAATTTATTTAATGGTACTATTACACATTTATCCTACTACATTAATTCTATGATTTTTTTATTGTGAAACATTAAATTAAATTTTCTCTATCATTTGATATATTAATTTCTTTTGGAAAATGTATGTTGATTATTCTTGGAGAGGTTATAGTCTCACAGTGGAACTTATATACCATAAATGATAGCCAATATACTCTTCTATATGCGGAGGATCACATAAAGACATGTAACACTCCATATAGAACATAATGTTGAGAATCGAGGTGTCAAATATGGAAAATAATTCTTTGCATAATTATGAGATTCCTTCATAATGGTATTCTAATATATTTTCTAACTAAAATTTTATATAATGTTTATTCATAGGGCAACCAATAAATTTTTTCTACGTTTCGATTGAGTATCACATATGAAATATTCAACTGTGGAATTCATTGAGTTGTTTGGAAATTTATATAACAATAGTTTTCAATGGATGGATGATATAGGATAGATAAATGGATTTCAAATTTTGTAAAACACCTAGGTAGCCACACAATAGGATTTATTATCATGAAAATTTGACATGATAATGTCCATTCAACATCCACAAGTTTTGTAAAATGAGGATTCATGTTATCATTTTATTAACTTTTATGAATATTCATTGGGATGGAATCCAAAACCTCAAAAAATAATGATTATATAAATCTCAACATGGATAAGATTTTCAGTCTAGGATTCTTGGTTATGACCTCTACATCAGTTCCCAGATCCATCCTTCTAGGAATATATTATCTAGGATACCCAACCCTATTTTATGAAAACTATAGGAAACTCTCTCAATGAATTCAGAACATAATCTATGAATCAAAGGGGTACTATCATGGAAATAAAATAACAATTAAATGATAAAGATAGATTTCATGAGGAATATAGAATTACATGTGGGACTGAATGATACATTACTCAATGAGAATCCAAATGTATTTTTCTAAGATATACAGTAAGGAAACCCATTCTTAACACAATTTATTATTTCATCATTTTTGAGGAATATAAATAAGATTAAATAATAATACACCCAAAAAAATAGATTAAGGATTTGTGTCTCTGGATACATGATATATAACCGTATTATTTCCTATAGAATATCTAATTTCACCCAAATTTTTTTTCATATTAACACATCAATAGACATATAATACAATGATCAATCTATATTAAAAATGGAATGGAAACCATAATAATGATATAGATAACCTTCTTATTAAATGTAAATATATGATATATCAGTCAGTAATCATACATGAGAATACGGGTATGGAAAAAAATCATAACATGGTGACATAATAATGAATATATTTATTATATTTATTAGTTATTCATGGTTTAAATCATGGTTATGAAAAAAATGCATTATTACTAAGATTTTATAAACATCATTAATGATTCATGAACCATGATAGTATTACATAAACATAGAAATCTGAAAAAATAGAATTTTAATATTATGAAAAATTATTAATAGAACAGGTTCAAAAATTATTTTATGGACATGAAATATAGTACTCATATAATTTTATTATATAAAACCTGGTCCTCACATAAATATATATAAATAAAAATAGAACCATGAATATAATTTTTGATATAAAACAAGGTTGTCAATTAGGTTGTGATCACAAAATATGGGTGATGCATAACATTAATATCTCATGAATTATCGATATTTTAATAATTCAATGGATTTATATATTTTAACACCAATCACCTCTCTATATACCATTAATATTCCATAATATTTTCAAAATACACATTATTTAATCATTGTACATCACATAGAAATTAAAATGGTTTCATAAAAAGTTCAACACCATTATCAACAATGATGAATATAATGAATTATTGTTGTATCCGGAAATAATAATCCCATTTAAACATAATTAGCATCAATTTATGTCATTATATAATAAATATACCTTTAAAATATCCCTCAGAACATTCTTTGATGAAAATACTCTATTCATTAGGAATGAACATATTTAAATTAAAAATATTTTTGAAATATTAAATGAAAACATTCCTATGAAAATAGACATGTATAATTATAATATCTTTTTAAAAATAAATATTTTTTATTATGTGGAAAATTAATTCAATTCAAATAGGATATAATTTAACATGTTCATCACATATTTTTGAATAGTTATAAACAACTTGTTTGAAATAATATATATTAGTTTTCTAATAAAAATAATTTTAAAAAATTAAAATATGTATAAAAATGAATTTTGAAATTCATTGGTGAATATTGGGAAAACAACCAAACAACATAAAAACATTGATAACGAATAAAAATTATTTTCTTCTTGATTAAGAAAAATAAGATTGGATTATCATAAAAACCATTTATATGTAATTTTGAGTATCAGAGAGAGGAAAATGGTGCAAAAACGTCAAACAATCATAAATATACATAAGATAATAAAAATTAAATGGATTTATCATTTAAAAATTATATAATTTATTTATTGGAAGTTAAATCATACTTAATATCAATTAAAATGATATTAAAATATAAATCCATTACATATTGTACTATTATGCATTGTTATGATCAAAACCCATTTATAATAATATATAATTTTTATACATATAATATAGAACCATAATAATAAATATCATTTAAAATACGAAATAATTTCATCACCTTATCACGCATTTAATAGAATAACAATATTGAAATCATTACTCTGGGTGACAACAATATCTATTATAGCAAATCATTGTAATATACAGCTGTAGTCCATATAAATTCATCATGTTTACACAATACATATAATTTTAGTCATGATTTAATTATAATATTATATATTTTTATATTTTTTATAAAAAATATATAATTTTTGGGTTAAAATGGTATTACATCACTTTATTGAGATGGTAGTCTGTACGTATTCTTAAGTGATGATTCCTAATTTTGGTGGTTGCAACCAACAAAAAAACAATAGTAATATAAAATTACAAAATCTTAGTTACATCATAGTTATGATTTATATTTGTTAAATATATCCTTATTACTAATAAGTTAAATAGAATATGAAAAATGGATCACATTTCTCTATAGAGGCAGTTTCCTTCACATATGCACAAGCAACACAATCATTTTTAATATAATGTAATGTTAAAACGGTATATAATATTTTATAAGTACATAATTAAAATTGTATCATACATTAAATAATTAAAATGTAATTATATATTATTAATCAATGAATAATTACTGTGATGGAAAACTAATCCAAACACTACATCGAAGAGGTAGTCTACATATATGCATGAATGATATTTTGATATCAAATTTGATGGAAAGGTGGATAGAAATGGTTTTCCAAATATCATAATAAAATCTACATATATTTTGAATAATAATTTTTTATTTAATAAAGAATAACATGTATATAATGTTGGTTGAAGAAGATATAAATTGAAAGAGATTGGGTGAAAGGATTACCTCATATTCGATATAATTGAATTAGATTCCTTATTAAAGCCCCTTGGATTGGTCTTCTATGAAGAGTTTAAACTAAATTATTTGATAGAAAATTCTAGAATATAATGTTTTATGGTATTTTGATAAATGTGTCTCATTGTTGGGTAATGAAAATAAAGGATGTGTGTTATTTTATATGTGGTGGGAAGGGACAAGTGTTTAATTTTTAGAATTATAAAATAATATTTATCCACGTTCGGTGAAAATTATCTTATATATATTTAAATTATGATTATAAGTTGAAAATTAACTATTTATAATCTTACAATAGAATTTACATATTTATAATAGTAATTTCGCCCTTATCATGTTAGTTTAACCCCTATTAAACATGTTTTATTCTTAATCATGGTAATAGATTTTTAATAATACTATTATTATTCATTATGAACAGAAAATATTTTTACCTTATTAAATAATATTAATTTTGATTATTCCAAATATAAAATAAATTTTATCAAATTAAATTTATATACTATTCAAATTTTTAATTTAAAAATAAACCCAAAAAAACTCCACAATAGGCTATTTTCAAGAATAAAATTATTTTTATGTATAATACATGTTTATAACAAATATACAATAAAAGTAAATTCCAATGAACATAATAAGATTTTTCATAATGTAAATAAACCTATTTTAATTTAAAACCATTTAAAATAATAAATAAATTTATTAATACATGAAATTTCAATATTGTATTGAATAAAAACCAATATATTATAATATTAATAAAAAATTAATTAATTTTAATAAAATTATATAAAATTCACTCTTGTATCATTTATAAATTTTTAAGAAAAAATATTTTGTATGTGTACAAGGTATTTAATAAAAATTGATTAATTCTTTTCTTATTTTATTAATAAACACTGTTATAGATAATTTAAAAATTATAGATTTCTTAATTCATAGAATAATTTAATGGATGTTATATAATGGAAAATTATATTATGGGTCCTTAAGCATCATGTTTTATGTATACCAAGAAATATTATTATTTTGAAAGGAAATATATAATAAAATTGTAGGGTGTTATATTCTACCCACATTATAATAATTTAAACAAAAAAACAACTACCACCCTGATAAGAATAGTTGATAATACTACAATATAATCACATATTCTAGATCATATATAGATTTCCCTGATTTATTTTCTTGACTATAGACTATTGACTAGATTATAGGTCATGGTTCGTAGCACTGTTTCACATTGATACAGAATCTCGAGTAGTTTATCTAAATATGTTAGATTATTTTCTAGTTATATCAACGATGTATTTCTTATATATGAAGGATTGGAGGATTTTTACTTCCATAGGAGAGATATATGAACCAAATTAGATAATTTATAGTGATGTGGTGGAAGCACCAATTGAAAAGTAACTATCCCTAGAAAATCCTAAATTTTTAATAATGGAATATATATAGGTCACAACTTCATGTAATTATAAATCTCATAAAATTATTCTTTTGATATGTTCATATAAATAACTTTTCACTGAAATCAAACAATATACCTCACTGATGAGTATCCATATATCTTTTCTATAGACTTTGAGCTACCCAAATTTTAAGTTGAATAGTTAAAACCTTCTAAAAATGTTTCTTAACTTTCTTAGGTCTAAAAATAAGTATCTCTTTAAACATTATCCATTCTCATCAGGGTTGTTCACATCCCACTATAGAGTTTTTCTTGAAGATACATCTATGTAATTGATAGAAAGATATCAATGTTTGAATATTATTTCAAAGGGGGGTATTGTTCCCAAAAAACCATTGGGATCCATTTAGAAAGATATCAACATGTATTGTAGGGTGTGAATGGTATTGATTAAAAAAATTATATCATTGAATAATATATATTACTGAAACAAAAAAAATCCAATGCATGTATATCATTCTATAAAATATTAAGGTAAATCATTTATTTCAATATGATACGATAGGATGTGATACATCATGGGACCTCAAAACATATTTAATGTGTATTTTGTTTAGATTATAAAAGGAGGATATTTTTTTGTTGAGATGAAATTTGATGATTTCATAAGGTGATCAACTAAAATTCAAATGGAATTATATGATTTAGTTGCTTTGTGGAGTCGGATTACAAAAAAATATTTTAGAATTTTCCTATTTAAATTTTTTATTAGTAATTGATATAAAATTACATTACAAACTTATCTCAAAATTAATTTATTTGACATAACATACACTAAGACACAAACAAAAAACTATAGCTTTCCATATTTTAAAACATAAAAATTCTATTTCATAACTCTATACATATTTTTACTTCTTCGATGAATTTTGAATGAAGTGTCATGAGCTTATTTCAGTATATCACTCTTTATTTAATTTATTTATTTGATAGAGTACTAGTTTCATAGACTTATAATTCCATCACATTCAAGTTTTAACTCAGGAACATTAATCATCTTATTTTGCAATTCAACATTCGCTTTCAATGCCTCCTCCATCCTCAAGAGCATGAATGTTTGAACATTCATCATTGAATGATATGATATTTTCCCATTCCATGTTATATAAATATTAATATTCCAAAAATAAATTTATAACAGGTCAAATTCAATACTCATCATGGGAAAACATGTATGATCTTTCCAACTTTGAGCATCAACAACATTATTCACCTTCTCATGGTGGTAGATTATTGTGTTGTTATAAAAATTAATTAATTCTGACAATATCATTTGGAAAATATTCAACACATTTTTTTTGATAAATACATCATATTTTTTATGAGAAAATATATATATCACGTTATTTTCCATAAATATATTGATTCGATAATTTGAATGTAAAAATTACCACTACCAACTCCATGTCATGAGCTAGTATAATTTGTTCATAAACCATAATCTTGTACGATACTTTTAATATCAAATTATTATTCCTTATATGGATTAATAAAGAAAATCTCCAATGTAATACTAATGGTCATTAATACATCTCTACTTTAGGTTTGTTAAGTACAGGTGCACTAAATAACCTTCATTCAAGTTCCTTAAAAAATCCATCACATCTATTTTTTAAAGGATCAAATAACCCTTCAATATAGACATAGTTATCAGACTAAATAAATATGATAAATCTATCATAATACATCAGTAGTATTATTTATAACCTTGAAAACTATTTTTATTGATTACCATATTTAGTTTGGGACACTATTCAGAAACATTTTATTTGATGTACCGACCTATAAAACATCATGTGATACAATATGACCCCTAAATAGGACATTATTTAGGCCAAATTTTCACATGGTAAATTTAGAATATATTATATCCTTCTTCATGGTATTCAGTGTAATCCTAAAATGTATTTAATACACATAATTTCAGATTAAATGTATAAAATTGTAATCTATAACGACTACCAAAAACTGATCAGTGTAAGCGATAAAGAGTTTTTTTAATTAAATGATAAAATATCATAGGAGAATAAGTAATTATAAATAGGATCAAAATTAATTCATAATGAAAATACCTCATACAGTTGGATTTATAGGGTATATACTCCTTTACAAATCCTAATTCATGAAATCTAAATCATAGATCAACCATAAAAAAATATTGATCTCAACAAAATTGATCAACTAAACCATTAGTATTTCATTAATTATACTTTTACTATATAATGATGATGGATATTTTTCAATTATCAATTAAAAAAAATTAAAAATATTGATTCTTATTATATAGAATATGATCCCAAAATGGTGGTGTAGTAGGGACTCTGAATTTTTATCAAGATTATCCCAGTGTTTCTTCTTTGATTGTGGTAAATCAATTTGATTTTAAGTGACAATGGGTATAACAAAAAATTAGGAAGGTGTTGGTTGAATCATATGTTCAATTTTAAAAGGTTTCAACCCTTTTCAAAACATAACCCATATGACATGTTAATGTTCATATCCTCATTATCTTTTTCCAAATACTCAGGCATGAAATAATATGAAAGACACTAAGGCACATGATATTTACAAGGACCAACATCAGTATGAGAACATACAACCTTTCCATGAAAACCCTTGTTAGTCTTGGGAAATTCACTATTACGAAGAAGTGAATACGACATTATCCAAATCATTTTAGAAACCTTCTATCTCTCGATAGTGAAGATTATGCTAAATCCCTTCAATATTCAGTGATTTACTAAAAATATTTCATCTAATAAAAAATTAAATTGACATTTTTTATTTTTCCCAGAAATAAATGATATTAGGTATGATTAACTTGAATCTGATGGACAATAGTACAATTAACTCCATCTTATTAAATCATTATTATTTATATAATAATATTTTCTCTTTCATAATTCACACATCTCAAACTCTGCTAAAAAAGAGAATATGTTCTTCCTCAATCTGATCGAAAAAATCTGATTTTATCAGCATGTATTTAAAAAGTCTTGTAAATGAAAAAACATATTTCTTATAGGCCAATGTTGGATCTGTTTGGAAGGAAATTTCACTAAAATTCGTCATTACTTCACCATTGACACATTTTTTAGATCTTATATTCAATGAATGATCTGAATATATATTTATTGGGAACCTGAAATGGAAAAACATGGAGAGATGAAATCACTCCCCATATCTTAATATTAAAAAAACACATAGAGTTACTCATAATTGATTTTCATGATTAGATGATTTATCCTTTTAAAAATCATATAGAATAATCTTATGTTTCTTCTATATTTATCCTTTTCAGTTTTCATTTCATTCCCTTAGTCTGATTAGGAATATCAATTTATATCTTTTTTCGTGGATCTGATACTCCTTCCTACCTCAGCATAACTCTTATCTAACTTCATCAGCTTTATTACAATGTAAACTCCTTGATTTGATAACTGAGATCTGAATATTTTCATCTCATTATGTTATAAATATATTCAACAACTCATTATGATGACTAAACTAAGAAGATAACCAATAATTCTCATAATCTTATTTGATTTCATCTTTGTGGTCCCTCTTTGTTTCTTCTTAAGAATACGAAAATCATATAGAATCTTAAATTCCTTCTATAACTATCCTCCCTTTGATGGATCGACATTATCAACTCTAATCAAAACAATATTATGTATTTGATTATTTATTAGTACGAGGCATTCATTTGATGAATCAGATCCAGTTCCTGATCTACTTTATCTACTTCTAAAAATAATGTTTGGTTAAAATCATCATAATGATCGAATTATTATTACGATATAATTATCATTATGATTTAATATATCTAATTATGAATGAACTGTACTACATAATAGTAATTAATACATCATCAAACTTTGACATTCTAACTAATGGAAACATCTTATCCTGGTTCATCATGTTTTGATATTATGTTTTTGGGATTCATGGTCTGATACAAACATTTCACTTCCACCATTCATGATAATATTTTATAATAATAATTTTAAGGATTTGTGAGAGCATAGTGACAAGAATACATGCTTCTGATTCTTGTTACAACTTTTTTGATCTTTTGAAAACATGAAATATCAATCAAAAAACATCCTCTTTAGAATCATTATTACTTACTCTCTACGTAGGTTCTTAATTTATAGCACAAATTGAGTTTGACGCATCATCAATATCAGGTGGTGCATTCAATCAACAACTATACATAACATCCATATTCTATATTCCTTACACCTTCAATGGTCGATGCTACTCTGTTGGAGAACCTATTTCTAGAAAACGGTTTCTTGAAAACATGTTTCTTATAAAAAATAAAACTATATCGTTTTGTGTTTAGATTTAGTGACATTCAACATCGTTTATATTTCTTATAAATACTCACTATGATGGACTAGGTATGGAAATGAATAAAAAACATAATCTTAATAGTGGTTACTGTTCATGAAATACAGATAATATGTTTTAAAAAATCACACATGTTCTTCAATATCCACTATTGGAATTTTTGGAAACCCTCATTAAAAACATTTCAAAGTCTCATATATTTTTAACAACACAAATTTTTTAAAAAGCTCATGTTTGTTGAAATTATTAAAAACAAATCCATTCTCAATAGATAGTGTGTTTTATCGTTTAATGATAAACTTCCCCTAGCATTTCTTTTTCTATCACCTTTTCCTCCTCCCCCATTATTTGATAACCACAACTTTATATTCATTAAAGAAATATAATTAACAACATATAAAGGGATATAAGATTACATTTCTTGTCTCCTAATTTATCATAATCCAAATCATTGTGGGGGACATCTTTATCATGATTGGGAAGTAATTGGTCAATGTAAAACATGATGTTGTAGATTCAACTCAACAAATATTTTTTTAGAATTACCATTGCGATTATATCATCAATTTGATACATCATTGTGATATATTCCAAATAAAAAAAATCCAACAGTGACTTTATAATTTATAAACTAAAAATAAATATAATTGGGTTTTTATCATTCATGTTGGAAAGGATTTTTAGAAGGATAAATTGCATGTTGATTATTATAATGTATCATTGGTGGGATAGAATAATTTAATTTCAAGTGCTCTAACAGAACATTTATAAAAAACATTTTACAACAATCATGAGTATCTGTATCATATTCAGATTCATGTATTCATTATGTTACGAATAATTGTTTTTTATTATTCTAAATCACACAATATTCACCCAGGGAATATTTTCCTTCTATGGTTGACATTATATTATTAAAATATCAGTAACGATTAACACCATTATAACCATGAAGCATCTTCTCCCAATTTTTTATATATCAACAAATATGAATTCATTCCATTCACGTATCTTATACTTATTTTTTCTACCCGCATCTGTGAATCTATTGGATTATGTTGATACCCGGAAACAATGTCTAAGAGTTAACAATAACCGGCCTTGAGTTTTTAAGGTAAAGTAGTTTCCATATCATATGTTGAATGGATTTCTAATAAAAACTTTATCAAGACATGTCATGGCTCAATTTTTTCTATCACAATGACAAGGGAAGAAAATTATTTAGATTATTTCATGCCAATATTTTGTAACAATTACTTGAAAAACATTACTTCAAATATGAAAATGCATTTTTATTTTTGTTGAACATAGAAATTACAGAGTAATTTTAATTATACCAAAAATTAAATTTCATAAATATCCTTCAGTACATCAGAAAACTTTTTACCAAAATCTTCTATATCCACCTAAAAAACACATTCACCCAAATAAAAAATAAAATTATTTTCCATGTGTCAAATTCCTTCACATCTAATATCCAATCAACTTTTAATTTTGATAAATTCCACATTTTAAAAAAATCATACAATACCATCAATTTGGAACTTGTTTTACCCCATATAAATAATTATTCTATTTGATAACATTGTTTTAATCCTTAATATGTAGAAACCCATAATTTTGTTCAATGTAATATTCTTCTTCAATTTAATTATTGAAAATTTTGGATTTACATCCATATGATATATATTGTAATTTTGGTGATAAGATACTGAAATAAAAATCAATTTGTTTCTAACAATGAAATAGGGGAAAAAGATTATCCTAAATCCACATCTTCCACCAGTGCAAAACCATTACAAAAAAATCCTATAATTATTTCATGATACATATCCATGTTTATTCTACTAGTTTATCCAATTCCATTTTTTTCCAACAAGTTTTTATTTTGATGTCCTTAGAAAAATGTCCCATGTATCACTTTCCTCAAATTTATCAAAGTCATCATTAATATCATCAACCAATTCATTATAATGATTACATTTGGAAACATATTCTTGATCAAATATTCAGATAAGTTAAATTTGAGTATGTAATCAAAAAATTATTCTAATCTGAACTAGATATTTCTAATTTTCAATCATGTTTTCAGAGACAACTTGTTTTTTAAGGTAAGAAATTTCAAAAAACATTTAGGGAAATAATTCTCATTATATGATTCTCATGAATCAAGATAAAAGTGTTTATAATTACATTCACTATCATTGGAAATAACCAGTTTTCAACCTCATCATTTTTAATATCTTATTTGAGGAATTGAGTTTTATAATTACATTCAATTCTTATGACTATACCAACCTTTGAAAGAGTGTATGTTATAATTTCTGACATCATAAATTGGTTGAATAACCCATATAAATTTATTCTGCATATTTTTCACCAAACAATCTGAAATACAGATTTTATATTTTTAGTAAATGTAGTATTCAAAAATTATTGAAGTAATTTAATGAGGATTTTTTTGTTATACCCCATTTCATAATATTTTGTGTTGGTTTTCAGTTATAAGAACATCTTTTTTGAACTTGTACATCATTATTTAAAACTTCTTTACAATATAACATTAATGGGATCTATTCTTCTAACATGATTCTTCCCATTTAAACAACAAATCTCTTACATATTTCTGTTATTTAATTTTTTTGTGTAGTATTGGGAGATTTGTACTGATGCAATATTTCTTGTTTTATCAGGTACTCTTTATCCACATTTCTTATGAATTCGGTTACATTAATGTTTATGAACATATTCATATAAAAACTCCATTTATTTCTAAATATATTTTCAAAAAACACTAAACATTTTTATATCCTATGACTTATGATTCAAAATTATGTTGTTTTCATCCAAGTGAAATTTTAAATAAATGCAATGATGTATAAATATCCATTAATTATTGATACATTATAGGAGCTGATAAATCTGAATGAATAAAATAAAAAGGCAAGCTTGATTGAATCAAAACTCTCTATGTACTTTTTTTAGTCAGATTCTCTTTTTGACTAGTAAAAATACATCTTCATCTCTTCTTTTTAATTATTGGAGATATAGACATACTCATCAATAGATTGCTTTGACATGTTTTTCATCCTAATATGGCCAGGTGTTCATAGGAAAAATTTATTTTCATCTTTACCACTCATGTAACATGAGTAATTAAACATTCTTAATTGGATGATATTCTCACTAGTACTTTCTTCTATTCTAAAAAAATTACAATGATAAAAATTATTATAATTTTGGAATAATTTATATGATGAATTATTCACCATGATCATAATTTTTACTGCATTATGTATGTTATGATTTATACATTAAAAATAATAATAATTCCTTATGTTTAATCTTTTCTAACTCTATATCAACAATTATGTGACAGATAAAATTTAATAAACCATCATTACCAAAAGTAATTCATCCCCATTCCCAAATTTCAACATGTTTTGTGATTTTTATAAAACATATCACATGTGATTAACAACCACTATCTATAATCCATTTATTATTAAATTTATTTTCACTACAATATTTCCCTATAATAAATTATTGTTCATTATTTTTTTGTAGAGTCATTTTCATTTATAACATAAGAATCATTTTTGGAAAAGAGATGTATACATCTTCTGGCATGATGACCATCCTGATCACGTATTCCCCAATCATATTCTAGGAATTAATGTTTATTCTATGTTGGAATCTTTCTAACATATTATGATTTTTCATTTAAAACATCATATTGGTTAGGAATGTAACTCATCCTCTTAAATGTAATTCATTTAATTTGTCAAAAAAATCTATTGAGAGGTGATAATATTTTATAAAAATTACAATACATTTGTCTATATATTAATAAACACCTACAATAGCTATGAAATATTTAATTTATTTTGAGGTTTGACCTATCTATGTCGATACATTATTGAGTTTGATAACTTCTTCCTTTATTCAAAAATCTCCTCATAAAGACCCTCTTTCCTCTTATGTGGGATTTCATCATTTTTAGATGAAATTAGTTTCTCGTAGCCTTATTCTACCAGTGAATTCCCAAAATATTTTTAGAACCTAAAATGTTATAAAAATAAAATGAAAAATTATTTTTTGTGGTAGGGAATTCCCTTGATTTTTGATATGTGCATTATCACCAGTATGAGGTTTCTCAAATTTTACATCTGATGGATTTTTGAACTATTCATTCATATTTCTCAAAGTAATTTTAGAAAAAACATGTTTTCATTGAATCATGTTTAGTTATTCTTCCTTAGCTTCTAGCTTCGAACATAGATATTCTACAAATTTACTTATTCATAAATACTATAATTGTAACATAAGACAACCTTATTGTATTCTTCCTCCCACAAGATAATATATTTTTTACTTCACTTGTTTTTTCAAAATCTTAATTTATTACTCTGATTTCTTTCTTGGTATTATTATCCTTATCAAGACATGGAAAAATTAGTTTACAGAGTTGATGATCAATATATGATTCTTCCCAACCTTCTTCCTAGCCTAATGAATCATTTTTTTCTAAATGTTTTCGATGAATACTATGTATTTTTTTGAATATTAATCATCTGAAGAATTGTTTTCAGTTTAGTTTGATTTATTTTTCTTACTCTGCATACTTCTCTTGTTACAAATAAACATTTTCTAATTGGGGTTGAACCTTAATCAATATATAATATATTCCACTTTTCCATAAAGTTATTTCATCATAATAATCATTACAATATCAAAAATTCTTATTATAGGAATTTATATAAATTTTTATAATTCAACAACACTCAAAAAATGTGAATAATATTACCTCTATACGTTCTTCTTCACCCATGATTGTTCTTAGATATAAGAGAAAATATATTTCGAATCAGCCCATCAACCTCATTATCATCAGAGTCACAAGGATCCAAATATTCAACATCTTGTATGTTCATATCTCTGATGAAATCATAATCCATGTTGTATTTCTTTTATTTTTCAACATCATATCATTCCTCGTTACATTCAAAATATGAATATTATGCATTTCATTAAGAGATAAATTATACTTAGCTGATAAAGATGAAATTTTATAATCTACCATATCTAAAAATATTATCATTGGTTTTATAAAAATTCTAGAATATTACAATACATTCTCAAATCCTATGATTTTACAAATAATTTCAATTATTTAGTTGATGTATTAAATAACATATTATTCATATCTTAATCTGATGTCTTAATACATAATATAATATTCTTTATCTTTTCACCCTTCACTTGAACATTCCATTCGAAAATACATTCCATTTTGACCACAAACTACTTTGTGTTTTCATTACCATTACATTAATATAAAAAATTATTGATAATAGTGAAATGATAAAATAATTTTTTCAAAAAAATATGGGAATTTATATAATATTGTTATAATTGATATTATCCTTGATAATGTTTTTACAAGTTAAACTTCCCTCTGTTACCGATTTAAGTTTCATATTATTGAATAAAAACAGTGATGGATGGTGGGTTGAATTGGTTGTTACCTTTTTATATCATTGAACACATTTTAAATGGTAACCCCAAAATACTTTTGATGGTCATATAATTATTTTAATTTTTTAAATACTCTTTCATGAAAAAAACAGAATCATGTAAATTACAAGATATTTACCTAGTTCAATGTCAATGTGAGAACCTATATTATTTCTGTTGCCACTCTCGTGTATATATAGGAATAAAATATTAAGAATAAGTGAATACATCTTTTCAGAACTCACATTAGAAACCTTATGTTTCACAATTGCAAAGTATATATTATAACCCATTATATTAAATTGTTTTATTAAAACTAATTGAGAAGTTAGTGCAATAAAATTGTTTATTTTTCACCTTACAGGAACTTGTGGTCAATGAACATGAATATGATGTACATCAGTTTGATGAACCCGATATGATTGACTAAATATGATGAAATCTATACAATATTATCATTCTCACTTAGAAATTCTCGAACACTACTCAAAAACAATGTTTGATATTACACAATTTTAATGACTCAATACAGTATTCCCAATACGGTGTTTCTCTATTTGGTAAAAAATTAGATATCTAAAATTATAATGAGATCTATTTTTAGAAGGAACATTCACTCTAATCCATCATAAATCCTTCTTTTCTTATTTTGTGAAAAATTAAAATGAGTTAATGATATTTGTTATTGTTTACAGGAAACCCTAAAAATAAATGTTGGGAAAGATGATAATGTTCCCTGGTTTTTCAAATTAAAAAACTATGAGATTTACAAATAATTGAATTGCATTTTTACCATATCAATTGTTCATTAATATTATAGAATATTCATGAGTCTTTTTTGTATCATTTAAAATTTTAAAATACTTACTATTATTTAGTTTTATAATGTGAATCTCATTATATCATTTACCATAAATCAGATAATCCTTCAAAGCTCGTATTTTTTTTCTAATGTAACTTCCACTACATCATTATGATGAAACATCCAACTTCAAAGCTCGTATTTTTGGCCTTGATTGGTTGATCAATATGTTGTTATTAAAATAAAATATGGGCGTCTTTTTTAGTTTGGGGGAAGAGGAAAAATAGTATTTTTTAATAGATTAAAATATTATTCACTAATATATATGGAAATGTGTTCCTTAAATAACTTAATTCAACTAATAATGTTATAATAGTTTTTTTACATTCGTCCAATCAGATTTAGTTAAGAGATCGGTCATATTATCCTATATAACTTTATTTTAAATATAGTGTACCAAGGTTATCACTCATAGATTTTAAATTATTTTTATAATCATTTATTAAATTAATCAAAACCGCCCCTATGAATAGCAGGTGTTTAGTTCCTTTTGTAAAATAAAATCATAAAAAATTGTTCCTAGAAAGACAACATCAAATTTTTATACACTCATCATAAATACAATCCATATTAGTCATATCACAAACAATACATTTCATCATAACATGGTGGAATGAAAAATAAGAAATGGTGAGATCATATTCTTCATATGGGTAAAAAAGGGAGAAATGTAATCATTGAAATAAACAAAATGTATGATAACATTATCATTGGATTTGAAAACCATACCCATTATATCAAAGAACATAATCAGCTAACGTTCCATGAATTGTGGATGTACATAAGTCATTAATCATAATATAATAATACAACATGAGCCATGAGTGAATTGTATAGTCAATAGAAAATGATTTTTGGTATATAAATAATCGTATAAAATCATTTCAACAGTAGTCAAGGCGCATTGCCTAGGAAATCAATGTTGAATGGGTTCACTACTTAAACTATGATAGTATTCCATATTTACTCCCATGACCATCATAGTTGACAAAGACTATTACTACATCTGTATCAATTCAATTTGGATTAGTCACTATCTCAATAGGTATATCTATTTATCCAATGCATTGGATGGGTATATTGGTCCCATACATAATCTAATGAACCCATATTTATTTGGTCCAGAAAATCATATAACATTCATCATATCATAACACATTAAATAAAATGAAATTCATAAACAATCCATCATAACATTACATGTGGAAAATATATTGGAATAATAATCATTTCATAATTTCATCATAACACAATCCATTATAAATAAATTTTGTTTAATATGAATTATAGAAGGCAATAAATGATGGAAGAAATAATAGTTCCAAAAAAACATACCATAATATAAAATACATATACAAAATAAGAATATTATCTATGGTATGTATACCCATAAATTCATTTGAAACAACAATATATGTCATCAAAGAGGTAAAATGAATTTCAAAGATAATTAGAAAATATGAGGAAAACATATTTTCTGATTAAAAAAATATCTATTTTAAAATGAATCATTTGGAAAATAATTTTATTTGAAATTAAACTTGAATATTTTTTAAGGATACTTTTTGAAAAATAATTTACTGGATGATTTGTAGTTTAGTTATTATTGTAAACATTTAAAGACTAATTCCATTCACATTTTTCATAAAATTAAAATGGTAAATTGTTGGAAAATAACTTAAAGTTTCCCTTTATAAAATAATTATAGCATGTTACACATTGTTACAAAAATCTTTTTAAAATAACAATATTGAATAGTAATTTATTATTTAAATCTGTTTTAGAAAACATGTTTTTAAAAGAATTAAGAAATCTCCCAAATACATATTATGAATTTTATTTTATCAAATTAAATATCTATATGTTAAAAAAATTTACATTATTATTATTTAAAAAATGGAAAAAAATACGGATAAATTATTATTTTCAATGAATTTAATGAGTTTACGAAAAATAAAAATATTTCATTATCAATAAGATAAATTTATATAAATCCATTAAATACAATATTTTAAATAATTTTATTACTATTCATATATATATTTTTAACAACTAGGTATTAAATTTTGTAGTAAATTTATTATATTAAAAATATATCATGGTCTTGTTAAAACATAGAGTTGTCTAAAACAAAATCTAAATACGATTTTTCATATAAGAGAACCTGTTAAATAAAATTAATTTATTTGAAAAATAACATAAAAAATAATATCTAGATGTTAAATTCAACACTATAAATATTATTTTTCCCTAAAAATTCATCACATAGATGCAAAAAAGAAAGGATGGTTCTAAATCATAATATCCTCAACTTCGCATATATCTTCATCAAACTAGTGGTTTCATATCACAAATTGATTGTGTGAGTGGACTTACTTCATTGAAAATTAGGCGTACAGTCTGTAATCTCCATCATTTGCTGCTAATAAGAATGATCTTTCTCCAAAAGTATGACATCTGATTTTAGTATGTGGAAAGGATCAGGTATGTACATCCTTAGTAGAGATACATGGAACACATACTAAATATGCGAGAGGCCTGGTGGAATTTCCAACCAAATAGTTTACTATATTCATATGATCATGATATCCCAAGGGATAGATATAACGTAGGATTACCTTCCTTTTGTTCCCAAATATGATAACATTCTTCTATTGTGATATTCTTAGAAAAAACTTGTCATCCAATCCAAAATATATATCATTCCTAGTATTATTAGAAGAAAATTTGTTCCTACATTAATATACATCAATGTTATCAAGAATAGATCTATCTGTCTATGAATTTTCATCAGATATCTCATGTCCAACTAGATTTCATTTTCCATCTTCATTCAATCACTTTGGAGCATTACACTTCATTCCATTTAGTTATTCTTAACATGTCATCTAAATTATCGGCTGAATGCTATAGTTTTTTGAAAACTCGATGAGAGGATGTTTTCTATAAAAAACACCTTATACATTGAACTAAAAGGTTCTCAGCATTTCCTATAGGGTTTTAATTTTTCTCTCATACTTGCAATATTTCTAAAGATGATAAAAATTGATGAAACTTAACTCTATATGAAGGGATTGATGAAGTCTTCACAATAACATTGATGTAATACTTAGATATCAATCCAATACAATGGTAAGATATACGCCAAGAATCCATACGGCTTCTACAATGTATATCCTAGATTGATTATCTAGATAAAACAATTCTATGATAGAAGTGAAGTGTGCTAACATAGTATGAAGTTTGTCTAAAACACATATAACATTATCCCTACATGTTATTTTGGGGATTTCAATGAAACAAATACATAGTTATTTTTTCTTATTCCATTTTTGTTATGGGTAATCTATGAAACATTCCATTATAATTTTTTCTGTTATAATTAATTTCTAAAATAACCAGAAATATTTAAATATTATGTGATATTTCTCTTCGTTGCATCCCATCAAAAGTAATCATTCAAATCAATATAAAAACATGTACCTCAAGGATGAATAGAATATGATGATCTAAGAGCATCATTGAATAACTAATTTATATATGGTATGGATGTAAAACTTATAGGGGTCATGAACCACCTCATTCTATCATGTTGTAGATTATATATAGGATTATTTATAGCTTATTTTATAGATCTACTTCTTCATTATGTACTTCTTTAATGATCACTAACATAGATGGTTGAACAATAAATTGACAAATCAAATATCAATCCCACCACATTGAGGAATTAAATACTCATATTTTTAAAATCAAAGAATATTAAACATTTTCTGATACCTATCATTAACATTCGTGAAAGATCCTTTTGGCTCAATGCATCATCCACACTGATCTCTTTACCATAGTGATAATTTATTGGGTGTTCATAGACATTAATAAAAAAAATATCAATTTATATGGAACAAATTCATCTCCATATATGTGAATATTTATTTATAACATTTATGAGTGTTATATATATCATATTATCTATGCTAATGATGTTCCTCAATATCTTTATAGAAATATTTTCCACAACTAAATCTAAATCATGTGTTTCTTATTTTTTTTTGAACCATCATTTTTCATGATCCATAATCTATTACCAATTCACTCTTTATAATAAAAAAACATGATCTATTCTGGGATTCACCAATATATATGACAAACCATTTTCTACTATAGGGTGACATAAACATAGGACTACTAAAAAATATACTCTTCAGCTCCATGAAATTTTCCTCACATTCATTTTTCTAGAAGAAATTTTATCACTTCTGAGTTAACAAAGTAACTAGATCAAAAAGTCTATGGAATGTTTCTAGAAAACATATAAAATATACAGCTAAACCAAGAAATCTATGTATGTCAGTCACTATGGTATGTCTGGACCAATAATAGAAATACATTTTAATTGATGGATCTACTGATGTAACTTCTATTAAGAATATATTCCAAAAAAATTCTATTTTACATTAAAAAATCACTCTTTATAAAATTTTCATATAGTTTATCATTAATTTGGTTCATTAGTATAATTATAATGTGATGCTCAATTGCTTCCTTTTAATTTGAATAGATCAGAATATAATCTATATAGACTACTAAAACTGATCATGGTATTATCTAAGGACTCAATTCCATAGATCCATGATGATATCATGAGAATTGGTAAGAAAAAAATGAAATCAGAGGAAATTAATATTGTGTATACCATATATGTATTGAGGGATTGGGTATATCATTAATCTAGACCCTCAGTTGATGATATACATAATAATGATCAATCATGAAAAAGAATAAATCACTACATAATTGATCAAACATGTCTTCAATATAGGTTAGATGATCTTTTTTCTAGATTGAGATCATGTTCACCTCCCAATAATAAATTATGTTTTTATTAAATACATGTTGTTTTAATAAAAATAATTTCTACAGACCATGATGTCGTACATGTCCTAATTAATCCATTCAAAATATTCCCATGTAGATTTTTTTTCAATTCCAGCAAATGAATTTTGGGAATTCAATATGGAGTCATTAAAATTAATTTGGAATCTTGTATGATTTATATTGAAAATTTAACAACACAAGAGGTTGTAAATGTTTGGAACTCTTCTAGAAAGACCTCAACAAATGCCAATGCAGTAGGAATATAATAAATGTTAAATTTCTACGAAATCATTATGGATATCCATCCCTTATAAATGGTAAATAAAACCCATATAATCGATGTGTTCTCCATATGTTTTTTTTACATAACATCACATTGATATATGATCATAGGATTGTATAGAAGATCAAATATGACATCCCATACTTGAAAATTGATGTGGAATTTATATAGATAAATCTTTTCCATACCAAAGAGAGTAAAAATATGTACTGGGGGATGAATGAAAATATCTTCTAAAATCATATTACAATGTACAAAAACCATATATGAATCATTTTCTTGAGATTTGATAATCGTACCATTAGGGATTCTAGTTATTTATTCATCTTATAGTTCATTATTTATTCTTCTTATAGTAAATTTTGTGGAGTCTTAATACCCTTATAAAAGTATTTAGTAATGAATGAATGGGTAGATCCATTGTCAAATAAGACAATAACTGATCTATAGTGGATGGTGAGTGTACCTAAAACCCCATCATTGTTGAACCCCATTCAAAAAATTGTTATTACATGATACCTACCATAGTCTCTTTTCATAAGAGGTTTTCCACATAGATTGCCCCCATTAATCAATATATTGGGGCACCAGTTAGTATAGTTACCATAATACTTTCATTTTAAGAACATGATTGTGGGTGGGGAATTCAACGTAACATTCTATCTATTCACATAATTACCAACAATCAGCACATCACGTCACCAATCAAATTTTCAATTATCATACCTTACACACAATATTTATTTAAAACCTCCAAAAAGAAAATTACTCCCATTATTCTTCCCAAATATTATTCATAAAAAATCACATCTTCATTTCCATTTGGTTCTCTACTTTCTATTTCATGCAATTTTTCTCTTACTATCTAAAACCAATAGAATTATATGTAACTGCATCCATCATTTAAACCTAGATAAAACATAGAATTATCTCTACATATCCACTTAAGTATTTTATGGATAATTATTTTTAGAATAATGTTTTTAAGAAACTATAATAGATCATCTATACATTACAGTTTGTTGGTAATTCCAAAAATGAACATCACAAGTCTTGCAACATTTTCCTTGAATATAAAAAATTCATTCATCGCCCATTTTATTTTCCTAATGAATTTATTTTCTATAATATTTCAAATAAAAGAAATAATATAAATATTTGAAATTAATTTATTTAACTAATTATATTCTATGGAGTCAATTACATCGTAAATACTCATATTCATGATATATTTTCATTATTTATCCACATCACCTTCCAAATGGTAGAGAACATAAATTAATTTTGCATATTTCAAAAAAATGGAAAAGAGAAAACATCATCTCCTTGGTACTGATTCATTTAATAGAATCTATTGGATAAAAGGAAGAAATAAAATAACGTGGATGCTTTTTACGAAGAACAAAAATTTATTGTTTTTAATATTTATGTTGTAATTATTTTCAAAAAAGTTGTTTGTAACAAATTCAATGTGTCTTTTAATAAAAAAAATCAACCTGACATTATTTAATGTTTTGTGTTCTATCATTTAATCATTATATAAAATTTTTAAGCAGGAATGACTGTTTTAAATTGATTTGAAGAGTTAATATTAATGAAGAAAAAATAAATTATTATAATAAATATTTAGAAATAGTTCAATGTCTTGTAAAAATATCAAAGAACATTTTTTATAAAAATAATTTGAAGAAGAATAATTACTTCCTTGAAAAGTATTGGTTGATATGAGATTGAATTTATGAATTGTTTCTAAATAATTCATGAATGGATTATGGATTGAATATTTGAGTTGGATAGTTTTGGAAATCACATAGTATGGATTAATTTTTAGATAGGTAGTAAAAAATGACTCCTAAAATTAATGGATAGACTAAGAGGATGGAATCCAATGTTGATGTGGGAAACTAATTCATTATCAAGATGGTGTGTGGCATTTTGTGTAAATAACTACATCAAATGCACATGAGAGTGACGAAGTAGAAATCATGCAGGAAATAATGATAGCTGACATGGGGTGTCGAAATGGGGTATTGCAAGCTTGTTTCAAGAGTACTCGGTAACCATTTTTGGAAAATGTTACCTGAATATTTTATTATAAAGGAGGTGTAATTTTAAGTTCATGTCATTGTGGGAATAGTTACTATATCTCCAGAATGTTATATGACCATGAAACCTATTCATTTGAATATTTAAGCGGTCTGATTGAATTTTCACCCACACCATTCTCCCTCTATGCTTTTCCTATAAAGAAATACATCAAAGGTTTTAAATGTGTGATGATCTCTATGACATGGAGACTGAATATCGATTTGATGATTCTATTTATCATCTGATATTTCTAATATTTGATTTTCTTAATATAATAATATGCACCATTATATTCCACTAGAAAAGTTCTTCTTCAACCTCAACCAACAACTTAGAGAATAGTTAAATGATTGAGATCTCCATGAGTGATGTCAAAAAAAGATTAAACTGATCATACTACTCATCTATGGAGGGTTATGAAAATATCAATGTGAAAAAAATGTTTTGAGGCATTGATTCCATATGATGAATAATATCAACAAGATGATAAATTAAATGTATAAAATGTGGGTCTATGAAGAAGGAATTGTTCTATTATAATATAGAGGAATGATATAGTTGATGAATGTTATTGAATATGATATATCTTGGTTGTACTTTGCCAATAAATAACCTATACTAGGTTCATTTTCCATTGTAGATAATATTGATATTTTCTATCATTTCCAAAGAAAACATATCCATTGAAAATGGTAGGTTTGTGAAAGAGAAAGGATCCACATTGTTATTATTCATGTGTTGGATAAAGGAATCCATAAATATTTCACATGTTTATATAACACTTGGGTAGCTTCATAAAGAAACATGTTTCCGAAAAAAATTGGATACTGATCTATGTATTGTCTCTCTCTCATTCATGATTAATTCGATAAACAAAAAATTCTTATAATTCAATGAATGGTTTTGTACTGTGATAGTTTTTTTTTCATCAGGGATTATCTTATAAATTACGGTTTGTGCAATTTTCATGGGGATATAATTGTTTTTTTTTTGGAGTTGATATATCTCATACAGTACATGCAAGAGGTATCTATGGTAAATTTGAAAGAATTAGTTGTTTTTCATGAGTCCTAAAATGGTAATGAGATGGTTTTAAAAACATTCAGGGTATTAATTCATCGAACATATTCATTTTTTTGTTCTAAAGAGGATTTAAAATGACAAATATATTTATTCATACCTATTCTAAATTGTGAAATCAAAATTTTATGAAATACAAGTTATATGAAATTTTCATCCATGTTGACGCTATGCATATAATGTGAAAAAAATTATGATATACATTAATATGTTGAAGACCTGTGTTTCTGCATCTAAACTCATACACTACTATCACAAGACGTATATAATGACTTTGTTTTCTCATTCCATGATATAATGCATGTAATTATTTAATAGAACATTAATTAAAATTTTTACATGCATGATTCATAAATAATAAACATTGCATGATATGTGTGAAATAATTTTTTGAGATTTAATTCAAATCATTATATTAGATCTCCACATGCAGTGTATCTAGGTATCTTAAATTGTTCATTATAATATTTCAATGATTTTTAGTGCAGGTGATAACATATATTAATTTTGAAGATTACAATTTTTTTACTAGAATAAAATTTTATTTATTATATTAAATAGTACTCAAAGTGTTTTAGTTGTAGTGATAAAGTGTGGAATTAGTTTGTTTTCAGCAACTCAAATAGGGAGATTAGTTATGTGTTGTAGTGGAAAGATGATGTTATTGTGATTTTTCTCATTATGTTTTGTGTATAACTTCTCAGACACCGGTGTTTTTCAATTATAATGACCAAAAATGGGATTCTAGTATAAAGAAAAATTGGTGGGAAACAAATATAATTTGGGAAAAGGGTCATACCTACCTACCAAGAATTTATGGTGATACCTGACCAAACCAAATCTAGTTACGGATTCATTCATAGTGGATAATCTATGTCTCAGTTCATCCAGTCACAACCAGGACACAAGAACTCACATTGAGGGAGACCCTTGTAAAAAAATATGTGTTGTTCTTCATTAATATTCTATCGTGAATATGCCAAAATTATGTTAGTAATATGGTAAGATCCATTCACTCTAACAATTAAGGATGTTAATAATATAAAGGGATAATATATAAGAAATGATAAATGATAAAAACATATTTACATTGGTTTATCACCATTTTAGTGTACCGACATGATCTAATTGGCACTTCAATTGTTATTAGGGGATATGTTACACAACTGATTGGATTTATCTCATTGTCAGAACTGTTTATATCATACTTATATGAAGTAATTATTTAAATTTTATGAAGTGTCAGATATTTCTAAATTTAAAAAGCATGTTTATAATTTTTTTAATTCCGACATGAATTCTTATGAAAAAAACATAATGAATAGGTAGAATAAATATGGAAGATAGTGGGGAAATAATTTTAAAGAATAATTCAAAGGAATCAAAAAATTTATTAATTATAATTTTATTCATTGAAAAGTTTAAATTAAATCATTTGATAATGGGCAATTTGAAGATGATTGTTTAAGATGTGATAAATATTAATTTATTGAATACCTCAAGGATTTTTATTGTGAAATCATCAATTTTATAATGAATCATCTTACTCTAGTTTACACATACATATTTGTTATTATCACGATACTATATGTTGAAAAACCATATATTGAAAATTCATATATAGATATGTAGTGGGATTTGGAAAATAAGTTTCAATGATGTAAAATTATCTGAAAAATTATTTATTCCCAGGAATATACTATATAACCATGCAATACGGGTTTCTCTGGTTTTGAAGAAACATTGAAATGAAATTTGTTATAGAATGAATATAATGAGAAAATCCCCCAAGAGATGATTCTGACACCTGAATAATCTCAAAATGATACCACAAATATTAATTTTTCTAAATTACGGATAATAAACATTGACGAGACAGTCATAATTCAATATGAATGAAAGGAATAACCAATATTTGATTGTATTGATAAATTTACATTGGATGAAGATGAATGAGATGGTTATTTTTTGATAAGGATGTGATGAGATAGTTTATACAGAGGAGATCTATGCATTGGGAAACTACACAGACCAAATATTTATTTTAAATAAGACCGTATAATTGTTATGAGAAAGTGAATTGTTGAGTTTAAAAATACCATTATTGAATCGAATTAAATGCATGATTATTTAGATTAGGAAATACAGTGTCAATTGGAAGAAAAAACGATTGTTATTAAGGATTATAAACATTTCCTCAACCTAAGGTCTCTTGAAATATAAATAAATATGAAACATATGAAATAATGAATATTAAAGGATTCATGGAAATAATGTATTGAAATTGTGAAATAAATTGATAATAATAAAAAATATCTAAATATAAAATATATTGAGTTCGAGATCATGTTTATGAATCATGAGAATATTCAAGATGAATCATCAAAAATAACTCAGAATAGAAATGATTCTAGGAGTAATTATTAAATGATTATTACTTATGAGGGGAATCATGTTAGTGGAAAAAAGAGATTGATATTATCTAATGATAAATCTATTAATGGTTCAATAAAATAGGTAATCTTTGTTTTAAAATGTAATGTTTTTATTTATATTATATCACCTACAAGAATTAGTTCAAAATAATATTTTATTCAATCATGGATAAACAATTCTGGTGAAAATTCAACTATGTCGCCAAATTTTGACAAGATAATGTGTAGTAATTGTTGATCATTAATGAAGAGAATTGATGAATAATGATATTATTAAAAACTAGAAATAATTAAAAACTAGCCATGTTTTATCACAGGGAATAAATCATGATTTTTTTCTGTTGGTGGTGTTGTTGGAAATTTGGGAATCAGGCTATTGAATATTTTCATAACAAGTTTATGCATTATAATTAATTGATATCATCATTATGTATTAGCATATTTGATATGAATATAATTCCATTAATTTTAAAGAATAATTCACAGAGGAAGAAAAATTTGTTTGTTAAATTTAGATTTTAGTGTCTGGAAGACTTATGTGATTATTGCAACAAATGTGATGAAAATTATTTTGAGTGATGTTATGTACCAAATATGCACTATTCATATTTTGATATGAAGAAAATAAAACATCAAATGTAGAGTAAAACAACAAATGTGGAAAAATACTCATTGGAGTGTGGAAAGAAGAAGAGAGTTATTAAAACATCTATTGAAGCTACAACCATGAAAAATGAGGATATGAATGTCATAACAATCAAGAGTTCCATGTAATATAGCAGAAAAGGACATATTATTGATATTTTCAGACATTTAATAATAAAAAATGCTAGTGGAATCAATCTAATGTATAATGATCAATCAATCCATGAAACGAATTGGATTGATTTGGTGAATGATAGTCTAGAGGAAAAATTTTAATTTCATGATATGTTGTCTAAAATTGAAACGAAAATGATTTCTAGAGATTTTTGAGGAAGGTGAAAAATTTAATGGCCTATTGATGATAATTGCATGAATTGGTTTCCAAAACAAGTATTACTAGTGAATAATAGTAGATATTATCCACTTCCTTCTAATATTAAAAACACTAATGTGAATAAGAAGACAATAAAATAAGAAGTTTAAGAATATATCAAAAGAAGTCATAGTAATTAGGAAATAGTAGGAAATTTTGGAAAAAAATGATGGAGTAGGAACATAAGAGTTAATGTATAATACATGTTAATGTGAAGAATCCTATTTCATATATGTTGAATGCTGAAGAAATGAAAATTTATATGATTCCTTTAAATTAAAAACCATGGATATTCAATGAAGAAGAAATGATTATGAGTTTTCATGAATGTGGAGTAGAATTGAGTTCTGTTTATTGGATGAGAGTGAAATTTCATCCCTTATACACTAATTTTAATTTTTCGAAGAACCACCTTATTACATTTTATATTATCTATTTTTTATTTTATGTATATAATTAATGGTTTTGATTATATTTATGGGAATCCTAAATATATGAGTGATACAAATATATTATTCAACATTATTGATGTAATCTAGTTTGGAGTTCTATATTTCCATTGGTGATAATTTTTTTCTACAATATTAGTATATAAGAATGCCAATTATGATAATGAAGATGAATAGATAACATCTCTATAGGGATAGAAAAGATGAACATATATCTTAATTGAATATATCAAAGTGTATCATTGAATTTTTTGAATATATTTTAAGGGGTTTATTTGATGATTCAAAATTGGGTAAATTGAATATTCACATTAAAGTGGTATGTTCTCTGTTCTATATTGGAATACAAATTTTGAGTCAAAATTAGAAAAAAATAAAATTGGATTACATAAGTAAAATGGTTTGATAAAGGATAAATATATTCTTTAATTTTATTAATTTTAATATTTTCCCAAAGATGAATCTATTTTTTATCTAACTATCCTATGAAAAAGATTCTGGAAGATATTTTAGGTTTTGGCATCACATTCAAAATATGTTATTGACAAATTTGACATATAGATAAATGAATCATGTTTTATAAAAAATTTTATACCATGTTAACTTTGACCAGACTAATTAATGACTTTTTTTCTACAAGGAAAGTGATTATTTCCTGTTATCAAGATAATAATTTTAAATTTCTCTAATGTGGAATGTATTATAAAATTTTTAGATATACAATGAGATGATGTTAAATTATTATAGATTTAGATGAGATGAATTTCTTCCCCTACTTATTTCATTGTTTTTATTTTCAACTATGGTGGTAGTGAATTCATTGAGATTGCACGTGAAATCGGTATTGACAACAAATCCAAAGGGGGATATTGAAGACCCAAAATTAATTACATGTAATATTTGTGATGTGATTGTTGACAATACAACTATTTGATAAAAAGACAGTGTAATATTTGATAAATATTCAATGTGACATGAATTGAATTATTCATTTATGTAATTGAATCAGAATACAGAATTGTAATTTTGGAGAGGTTTATTTTATTTGATGTTAAGTGTTTCTTCTAATTTATTAACAAAATTTGTGATGATTGTGGAGATGGTATTAGTACCATGACCTGTAAAAATATAAATTCATATAGTTTAAACAAATTATTTAATGTAAAATAATAAGTCTCATGGTAAATAATTTTTTTACTTGAGTTGTAATTTATGAATGGATAATGAATAATTGATGAATGATTTTTGGTTTGAATATTTGAGTTGTTTAGTTTTTCACAAAAAATAATATTGCTTACATTTTATTAAGGTAGTTAAAAATATATAATATAATGAAAATACATCCAAGGTGGACTCTGACCAATGTTGTGGTCAAAAATCAACTATTTTAAAATCTGGTGTCTGGTTTGTGTTCTTGAATGACTACATAAGAGGAACATTAAAACACCATAATATTTTAAGAACGAGTTTTTACCAATCTAATTTAACAATTAAATGTTAATAATTTTATAGGACACTATAAATAATTAATTATATATATTTATATATATTATATGAGTAAATCAAACATTTCATTCACATGAAATACCAACTTGTATTGTTTTATATGCAGTACCAACTAGGCTGGTGATACATGCGACATCGAATTGTCATACGATGCATGCGACACTCAGTTCTACAAAACATCTAATTTTATTGTTTTAATTATTTAAATATGATATTTATATCATATAAGTCAAGCTTTGTGTTAATAAATTTCCAAAAATAGTTTTTATATAAATAAACCATATTGATAATAAAATATAATATTATCAGTGAATTCCTTTTATGATAAAAATATTTTTTTCTTGAATGAATCACATTTTACAATGAACATAATTTTAGAAAATTTTATATTTTATATTAAATAATATAATCTTAATTTTTCAATTCAGTACATTGAAATTATCTTAGGGTGTATTTTTTTTATGTTTCTGAGAAAAATAATTGTTTTTATGATTAGTGAAACATACTGCTTATTAGTAAGAAATTCTTTTTTGTATAATTATATATTAGTGATAAGTGATATTATAACTACTTTTAAAGGTAATATTAGATAAATATGACACCTATTAATACAATTAAATTCATTATAATAAATTTCAATTTGAAATAATATTTAAAAACTAAATACACTTTTGAATGAATTTATATTATAAAACTCGTTATTTCCCTTTATCATCATGATTATTATTAATCTTATTTTCTCCATTTCTGTGATTAGAATAGTGAAAAAATGATATAAAAAAATGTAATTAGTATGATATTTTTGGTCTCATAATATCAACATAATTTTTTGTTCAAAATGATTAGTGAATGTGATTAAAATTAATTACGGTCATTAAGGTACGATTAAGCTTGTTATGGGAAGAAAAGTTAATATTAAGGACCAAAATTAAATGGAAACATTTCCAAAATCCATTGGTTTCAAAACCATGAACCATTTTATCAAATGTATTTATATTTATGGGATATTGGGGTACTATTAAAATTAATATCTTTATAAATAAGGTAATGTAAGGTAAAAACAAAAAAGAAACATTTTTTTCAATTATCATTTACAGAAAATTGAGATATGTAAAAGAAATCATATTTTAGGTTATATATATCCTTTTGAATTATATATGCATTATTTTTCTCATAATAAATTATCAATTATTTTTTATTGATATTTTAGGTACATAAAACTCATATTAAATGTCAATATAATGAATATTTAGTAAATAATTAACTAATGTAAGTGATAATATTAATATTAAAATTGAAAATAGTGGATTGAATTATTTAATTTATTTCTTTTTTAGATTAATATATCATTTTACACACCCATAATATTAATATATTTTAATTCCAATATATCATTGATAAATTAAAATTAACATCAAATTAATAATGTAAAAATCGAAATTATTGTTATTTTAGTATAAATGAATCTTATAAAATGATTTAAAATTTTTAAAATTCATATAATATTCAAATTGAATTGTATGTGTTAATATAAATTAAATATTTTTTATTAATTGAATAATTAGACTTTTATAATTTACATATTGACCCACATTATGTAAATGAATTGTTAAGATTGTCCAGGTTGAGGTATCATTTTAGCGCGTCACATCCAATTATTTTAAAATTAATTTATAAATCAAATTGGATTATAATTTTATAAATTATATTTATTAATTATAATTAAGTGTCTCTATATTATATAATAGATCATAATGTATATTAGTTTTAATATCTAAATTAATTAGATTGTAAAACTAGATGCTTTAATATAATCCCAAATGACAAAATTAGGGAATCATGGAATTAAAGGAACCATATAATTAAAATGTGAACAATTTTTTCAGGAAGTGGTTTTTTTCATCCAAGAATCTCTTTTATTCCATTATTGGTACATTTTATAGGATCTTTAGGTAAGATAGAACACACGTTATTGAATATCTTTTTGGTATTTACAAAATTGACACTCCCCCTCCACTATAAAAAAGAAACGCACACTAACCATTCCTCAAACCACTAAAACCAATTATGATTGTCCATGATCTTCTAAAATTATCCTTTTTAAAAATACTACCGTCTTTCCTGAAGCCTCCTTTTTTTCATATTGCTTCTCAATAAATTATTTTAGCACAACCCAAATGTAGTTACCTAATTAAGAGGTTACATCTTCTCTCAAGATCCTTCTAGTTATTTTCCTTCTCCACCCTCACAATAATATTTTCCCTTATTGTGTGACTACAACAGTATAATTAGTATAATAATAAGTTTCTATGTTTTGGGTATGACCATCACATACACACACCTCCATCTAATGGTTTTTTAACATACCATTTCTCTGTATGACAAACTACTACCTCATGAATTGAGGATTATTAATTTAACCTTTACCACCAATAATGGTTGCAATTATGATAAAAAAAATTACTTATATATGTAATATAATCTATTTAGGATTTATTTATGATTATATATTCCTTTTATAACACAAATCACTTTACCTTCCATTTGGGGTTAACAAGATAATCTCGTTTGAGGATGTGTCGACAACTTCCAACTAAAATAGATGGGATTCATCCACACAGCTTTAAGGGGGCGGTTTAAGGAATATTTTAATAAACATATATGATATATATGATATATTAATGATAATTAAATAATTATATATATACATATAAAAATATCTATATATGTCATTTTTTTTATTCCACAAGACAATTAAAAACAGAAATTGTGCTCATGCATATGTAATTCTTATCTGAAGGTATGTTTGAGGATGATTTTTGGATGTAACATGTGGTTCTCACTCAACCATAAAAGTGATATATGGGTATGTTTTGACTCTTGTGTGAAATGGTGGATCCCCTTGGGAAGGTTGTCTCGTATATTGTTCTTGTGCGGTTTTTTACTTTTTCCATAAAAGTGTTCTTGAAATAGAAAATTTAATTTTCAGTCATATGTACAGCTTACCGTCTCCATTAAAAATGTAATCAATTTCATAGATCTGTATGCTATAAATTATTATAATATAAATTAAATTTAAATACACGATATTTATATCTTTATATACATTATTTAATCACGATATATGTATAAGGACAAATGATATAGCAAATTAAGACACGTGTAAAGAACAAATCTAATATTACCTATAGTGAAAACATAACATATAATCGATAAAAAATGGACAATATAATTTAATAATAAAACCATATTACTTTTTATGTATAAAGATATTATTATAAAAAATTTATGAGAAAATTCATATTTATTATACAGGAATCATGTACGAGTACAAAGTGATTCATTATATAAAGTAATAGGATTTTATCTCACTTTTAATTTCTGTGTGACACATGCTTTGGTTTTATAGTACTTCTATTATTATGGTGTATTTTTTAACATTGATTTTATTATATTTATATTTTAAATAAATTTATGGTTATTTATATTTCCTTTTTTTATCCTTAATTCAAGGGGTTGAAATTTGAAAAGTTATAAAATCGGTAGAAATGTTTTGTCTTAGTTTTCATTATTTGAGACTCATGTTCTGTTATATACCTTATCTCTTTTTAGAGATGCATATACGTTTTTTTTGACATGAATAATCATCAATATAAATATTTATATGATTTTATATTTGACTTTTAATTTCCTTTCATTATAAGGACAGCATGATCACATGATACCATGTTATAAGAGTTTATTGACACAGTCTCATTGCTTTTAAAGATTGTTTATGTTTATGCTTCCTTTGATAACATATAATGATCCATCTCTCAAGAATATTAATGAGGTTCCCTAAACTCTATTAATGCATTATATAATAATTTTTAGTACAATTATTCCACTCATTGGTACTTAAGATAATGTTTTTAATGTAATCATACCCCCTCTCTCTTAGGTCGGAAATCAATTATTTTCAAGAACCATGTTTTCTAAAATGATTAAAAATTTTTATTTATGATAATTACCTATGAACATGGAATTTTATATATTTTATTATTTTAAAATAATCCTTCATATGTTTTCAAATCGATTTTCAAAGAATTATTTTTTAAAATATATTATGTAATAAAATGAATTTTTCAATGAAAAATGATATTTTACAAAAGAAGTCTTTCTAAAAGATCCTTAAAAAATATTTCCCTTATAAGATATCATCCATTAGTAATAATAATGAACTTTATATGGAATTATTCAATGTCTCAGTTAAAATTATTTCTCTGAATAGATTATGTTTTGATGTCATGATGTTATGAAACTCGTTACTCTTTCATGTGTTATATGCATTAGAAACCTGTTTCTTTTCACATCTTAAGTTTATAATGAATGATTATAAAAAAAAATCATTTACTAGGTTATGATAAGATTACATTTATATGATACCCATTTTATTTCTTGCGTTATGATATGTTCATTTATGATAGTGGGGAAACTGTGTGTATGATTTCATTATGTGACTGGTGAGACCTATATATCTCTCCAATTCATTGGGTAAGTATTTGTATCTCCTGAGATAAAATTGGTTGTGAATGAAGCGTACATGGTTCAGTAATATCAATTTAGAATGAGATAACAAAGATCATCAATATATGGAAAGAAGGTAGGTTACTCGGTTCCATAATAATGTTCTACAATGTGGGTTACCGAGTTCAGTAAAGGACTTTTCCCACTAAGATGATATTGGCATTGATGCCTTGGATAATATGGAAATAAGTATATTCTTATGTGTTTCAAAAACTCAATTAATTACTCATATGTTATTATTTAATGTCCCATGTCCCTTACATTGATTGGATTCATGACTTATGAATTTCAATTATTTAAACCATGATTCGTGTCTACGATCATTGATATGCAGGGTACACTCTATTATTTTCATGATCATGTTCTCATACCCTTATTCCCATGTCTATGATTACATGTATCCCAAGTTAACCCTTACTAATAATTTTATCCCAACCATTTTTATGTTTCCTTCCCTAGTTCTTGATGAAATTTATTATGTTTGATGTTTTTAAGAAAGGTACTAGTCATGGACAACCTTGTGGGATAAAATGAAATGCACATATATAATTGTTTTACGATTTTGTGATTTCAAAAGAACTATTCAAACTACAGTATTTGGGTGATTGATTGAATAATATTTAAGTATTCCACACATGTAATGAAATTTTAATGTGTGAAAAGATATATAAGCTATAGTTGGTATTAGAGAAAAGGTATAGTTAAAATTTGGAAACTGGGATGAAAAAAAACATAGTGAGAACCCTAACTAACATGTTTGGGGATATTTATGAGGATTATGAAATGTATATGATAATGACCATGAATTTTTTGGAAGGATGTGGTGAGTAGTTTCCATGAAATACATCCATATCTGGATACTACAAGGAGATATGGCACTGGAATAAATTTACATCTAGATAAAAACACCAATAATTTTTGAAGAGAATTACTTTGTGTAATCTGGTACAAGGCAATAGTCCTTGCTGGACACCTGGTTTGACAATATTAAGGGATATTCTTTGAAAATTAACAATATCTTCAAAAACATAATGAAGGATTTATATATAAGTAAATTATGAATGCTTATAATAAACCGAATGTGATATAGATTATGGAAGGATTCATGATTTATAAATACTATCATTTTTTATTTGGAAGACTATGTGGTTTTCTTCTTTGATAATTATTGATCACACAATGCATCTAGTTTTAGTCAACCACAGGAACTGGAAGGAACTAGATTAATTTCGAACACTACAGAACATTTCTTGATGAGTAGTCAAGTTGGATGATAATTGGAGTGAAAGATATCATGATCATTCCTATTTAATTTTCTTGGAACATGATTTACAATATTTACCTTTACCAACTCTCAGACTCTCAGAGGAAGAGAATGAATGAGTTTACTGAGGGTTTGGGTAATGGTGATCATAGAAGAAAGACGATTTGGTTTCCTTTATGTCATAAATCTGAAACGTATCACCTATATGAATCACATAGAGGAACAAGAAGTTGTTTTGACTGTGGAAAAAAAAGTAACAAATGAAGTGACTAAAAGGGAAAAATGAAGAGTTTGTTTAATGAAATGGATGGTAATTTTTACCCCCATAAGTCATCATTGAAGATTAAGTGTTTTAAATGTCGATAAAATGTTCATTATGAAACTCAATTTAGCAATAGGAATCGTCTTAAATAGAATAAACAATGTGGTGTGATAAATGGTTACATTGTCGATGATGACAATATTATGGATGAAATGTAAAAGAAATGTTGTATTATTGTTACTAGATTATGGATGAAGTAATAAATGTATTTATATATTTGGATTCAAAAATAAAATTGGTGAATTGTGTATGGATTATTCGGTTTATGTTTTGCTAAGGATTTAAAAGAATATGTATAATGGTCATGATTGACTCAAACTATAATCTCTAGAACATAAACATTTTTACTAAGGGTAGGTAACCCCTAAAATGTTCTTTATGAATAGATTATGTTTTATGGATAAAGATACATAGTATATGAATAAGTAGACCAGATAGTACTGATAACCTTTTAACTGAGTAAGGATTTATTTATAGGTGGATTATTCATCAACTAATGATGCTTGCAACATTTTTGGATTTTTTTGTAAATCCCATATACTTTGGAATGAGGAATTATTATTTTTTTCCAAAAGTAGTTATGGTAATTATGGATGTTTCTAGGTATGAAGGGAATATACTTTAATGGTATCTGTTTTTTTGAAATTTTAAAACCTGTACATACTTTTTTGATACAGTGGAATCAATGTTAATATGATTTCATGACACTATTTCTATGTTTTGTGATTTTCATCATTCTCATTTGGTTATAAAGTTATTCGTTCCTAAAATTTTTACGATAAATGTTAGAGGAAGTATCTGTACTCTATTTTTTTTGAAAACCTTGGATAAAATTAGTATCAGTTATTAAACATATTTCATGTATGTCCAGTTTATATATTATATTAGTGCATTATTTAAAAGAGGAAATCAGATATGTCCGGTGACAACAAATCAAATCCGGAATAGACACATGTCTTAAACCCTTGACCGAATGAAAATAAGGGTTTCACACCTACCAATGAACTACCTGATGTTCTAATTAATGTGTTTTTATATTTAAATAATAATTATTTAATATAAACTATTACTCTAACTTTTAATTTTATATATTTTTGTTTGTTTTATATTGATAATTTGTTATACTTTTTATTCTTTATGATCTTGAAGATCCACTAAATGAGTATTTTAAATCAATATGCATCAAATTTAGTTTGTAGAAATTAATTCAATGAGGTAATGAATGTAATATAAATATATAAAATCAAAACTCCATAATGAAATTTTGTTTATAAAAAATTTTCAATAATTACTCAACACTCTAAAAGTGATAAGTTATTTTTCAAAAGACCTAAAATTTTGTTGATCTGGGGGCCTTTTAAATCATCGTAGATTAATAAATTTGAGGCCCTAAAATTCACCTTGATCATTCACTTGTTCTTTAATTATTCCCTCAATCACTCTCAATAAATATTTACACATTTCCTCCATGTCTAATCCTCACTCTCAAACAATGATCTCCTATGTGGAAACCCTGGAATATGTTACTTTCGGCAACTGTTATGGATCTCAATTTATATTTGTAAGGAATGTTTTCGTATTTAATTTAAGGATTTTGATTTATATTAATAAAAATTTCATGAATTAATATTTTGATAAATTAGACTAATTTCATGGGATAAATTCATTTTAATGTTGCTAGAATATAACACCCTAAGATTTTGAGAATTATTTTTTCTCAAATTAATTTAACATTTCAATATTTTTCACATCACGTGATATTAGAAATATATATATATATATATGTTTATATTAAAAAACTATGTTATTAAATCCATTCCTTGAAAATAACATCTTTTCTTGCACAGAGTATAATACCAACTTAGATTTTTCTATAAGAAACACTGATTTGGCATACGTTGCACACAAAACTATGAATATACGAAACATAACTTTTTATTATTTTAAATATTTTAATAATATAATTATAACATAGTTGTTAAACATTGTAAGACCTACAATTCAAATATTTTAGTTTTATTTAATCAAAAAAATTAATATTTGTTGATAATATTTGTGGTCAAGTCCTTTTATGTTAAAAATAATGTATTCTTAAATGAAAATATTTCCATAATAAAATTAATTTTACAGAAATTTATAAATTAAATTTGATAATATTAACATCACTTTTGAGTTAAAAATTTTGAAATTTTTCTAGAGTGAATTTATGGTATTTTTCTAAGAAATGTCATTTTGTCTAATTAATTATTAATGATATATAATATTATAATTATGTTTTAATATCATAATAGCTGAATATTAAATCTATTAATTAAAATTAATTCACTATAATCAATATCACTTCAAACCATTATATAAAACCTCAAGATTCTTTTAAACACTTTTATACTTTAAAACTCTATTATTTCACCCTGTATGTAGGATTATCGATAATCTTAATTTTTCCACCTCTGCGATTAGAATGCTGAAAATAAAACATAAATAGATTTAATTAGTATTATATTAGTGGTATAATAAGATCAAATTAATTTTTAACCAAAATAAATAGTGATTGTGATTAAAATTAATTACTGTGATTAAGGTTTGATTAATATTTATAAGGTAAAATTGTAAAGACCAGGAAATTTCAAGGAAATTTTTTTTCTTAATTCCTTGGAATTTTACGAGTCTGCAGTTTCTAACGACACCTGATTCAAGGGCCTGATGTGCCCAGAATCAATTTCTGAAGGTTTGTTCGAGTACGTTTAGTAAATGTATGTGCAGGTTTTTTTATCATTTGAACCGGTGCTCAGAATTGAAATATATGGGCACCGATGAACTCGCAGTGTCGGTTTTTGCTTAGGGGGACATTTTCCGTAGTTGTGTTTTGTCTTATGTGGTAGTTAAAATTTGGGGATTTGTTAAGACTTAAATAAATTGTTTTGTTACAATTTATTTTTATGTGGAAGTTAATTCCTCCAAAGGGATGTTGGAGGTGGGGCCCATACCCCACCTAACTTCCCATGGGAGGATATGAATAAGGGTGGTGGGGCACACATGAAAACCCTATCCCTTAGACTATTCCTTTAACTCCATTAAACCCCCATGAAACCCCCTTTTAATCCTTTTAACTCTTCACCTTCTACCCATTGAATATGCGACCCTAACAAATTAATTACATCATTACTTAACTGGAACATCTCATTTTGAATTAATTTGAGTGCATGATAATGTTATATTATGGGAGAATAAAATAATAGCTTAGGCTATTATTTTATGTTGTCATTCGTTCTGGTGGGAGAGTTTGGAGAAATCTCTTGAGAAAGAGATAATAGTGTTCCTCTATCAATGAAGAACACTCCACGTCTCGAAGAACAAGAAGATGACGGTGATGACGCTTCTTCCTCGGCTTCTTCCTCGGAACCCCCTTCCGATGTGGGACTTCTCCGACAAATCTTATATCATCCTCTTTGTCGTCAACAGACCGATGCATGAGCATAGAAGAGGAAGCCTATGGTGAATGGTGACAACCTCGTCTTCCCCCATGGTTCCTGAACACCGCTACATTCTTATTCCGCGGTTCGATGACATGGGATGTCTTTTCGAGGTAGGGGAATAGTATTTAATTTCTCTATTCCTTTTGAGGAAAGAACGACGAGCGCGGACCAACCACTGTCTGGTTTCTCTGCAGATCGCTTGTTTAAGAGGGCTGGGATTCGAATCTGATGCAGGTTTATGTTCGGGTTTGGTTTTACTTTAAATAATTTAATGTTGATTGAAACCTTCTAATGTGGAGGCCTCGGGCCGAAGAACAAGCCCGAACCCACTGCTGGTTTTTCATCTGAGTGTGGACTTACTGGTGATGATGAAACATGACCGCAACAGAGATTTGGAGATTTCACAGTGGTGTTCGGGTCCTAAGATGATCTATGGCACAGATGGTGGGCGAGACATACCACCAGAGCGTGTTCGGTGGTCCGTGAAATTCGGCAGCAGCGCGCCCCACCGGCACGGCAGCACCGACATCCGGCGGCGGCAACGCGCCGCTGGAACTGGCCATCGCGGCTAAGACGCAATAGTGGGTGGATCTGCAATGGCTCTGCCATTCCTAAATTGAATAGGTGCGGCTTAATTCGTGCCAGCTGGCCGACCCAGCGCCCCCCCTGCCGGCCAGGGCGGGCCACACGGGCCGGGTCGTGCACCTGCTGGACGGGCTGTGCTCCAGCGGGCCGTACCTATAGTTTAGGGTCATGTCGGACCCATAATTGGGTCGAGTCGACCCCTTCCATGTCGGGCAGACCTAGGGCGGTCTGGGCCGGGTCAGACTTGACCCATACCCCATATTTCCGGACCAGATTCATTCAAATACCCATATGTTGGGCTATGTACCTCGAATAGATGCATTGTCAATTGCGTTGGTATATTTGAAATGAGTTGGTCGTTTTGATATATTACACTCAAGGTTTTGGCAATGTTTTTGTATGGTCGAGTTGGTTCAAACCTGAAACCAACCGGGCCCTCGAAGTGGAAACACTTATAACTTAAGTACCGAACGCCCGATTGATGTGACCTCAACTACATAGGATTCCTTTTGATGAGAGGGTTTTTTTGGAATACTCTAATTGATATTTGGACGCATTTGGAGTACAGTCGGGTTGGTTTTAGCTTAAAAACCAACCGTGCCCTCGAATGGAAAAGCTAAAAACTCTCAGATCAGACGTCCGTTTGACGAACCATCAGGGACATTGGTAGTCTCATTGAGAAATAGATCCTTTGAGTATAACACATGGGATTTTGGGGTAAAGTTGAGATATGGTCGGGTTGGTTCGTAATCTAAACCAACCGGGCCCCCGGGACAAAAAGTCTAATAACTCACAGACTGGGCGTCCGATTGATGCACCGTCTATTGCGTTGATCCCCTATGATGAGGTGGCCCATTATGATACTTCTAAGTGGTACATCATGACACTTGGAGTATCTACCAGTACCTCATGGAGTGGATCCTACCAGAGAAAAGAAAACAGAGTGCGGATACATAGTAGTTGTAGACCTGGCGATTACTTGACCGATTTGACTCAGAGTGATTCGACTAGTTCAGTAGATAGAGCACCCAGTTTGGAGGCAGACCCACGGAGGATGGAGTGCCTGGTGTGGCAGCAGACCCGCGGTACTCGACATGAAGAGTATCTCTGATGGCTATTCGGGAGAGCACCCGGTTTGGCAGCAGACCCACAGTGGAGGAGCACCCGGTATGGCAGCAACCCCACGGTACTCGACAGGAGGAGTACCTCATTAGTCTAAGGTTATTGAGTAGAAACATGGAGTCACGATAGGGCCATTGTACTCGAAAATAGAGTAGTTATACATCAGTTGTGGTTTCGATAATGAAAATCCTAGTTTGAGTTGATTCAATGACCTTTGTGTTCTCCTCATGATTTAGATGGGTTACTTGGTAACATAGGTATATGTATAGGCATATACATAAGTAAAGGTTATCTGTTGAGTTCTTTATTTGTGGTTTATCCTTGTTGGATTTTTGTGAGACAATGAGGGTCTCAGGGTCCCTACTGAGTATCGTTATACTCACCCCTACATGGGCTATGCCCGAACCTCATTGTGTTTGATGAAGACAACAGAAATTGTTGACCGAGGAAGAATGTATTAGAACTAGGCAGTACCCAGAGGTGGACCTCATGACGAGTTGGTACCTGGAAGATACATATGGACGTGGAGTTTTGAGGAGTACATTTGTACCTACCCTTCAGGTAGGAACCCGGAGGACGATCCGGGATCTGCTTCCATCTTCCTACTTTATGTCTTCTCAATTGTACTTTCATTCTGTTGTAGTTGTACCTTTATGTTGGGAATGTATTTCCAACCCCTTTGTACTTTCAACACACATGTCATACATCTTTACTTATTGTTTTCTTCCGCTTGTTCTCTGGTTGAGTTTTTTTGTGTTTTATAAAGGCAATGTCCTCACAGTTCTAGGGAATTTTGCCTTTGGTGCTAGTGACCAGCCCTTGTCCTATGGTAGGTAGGCATGGGGTAGTCAAGATGCAGGCCCCGGGGGATGGGTTGTGACAAATTTGTATCAGTGGAGTCGATTCTACTATGGAACATAGGAATATGATATTTCTTTTCTATGAAGAAATAGTGTTAAGGGTACTGATTGTGGTTTTCAATTCAGGGTGTCCAGTGTTGGTGCGGCGACTGACATATCAAAACACTAGGACTGTGAAAACTAATTTCTGACTTAGTGTGCGAAACACTGATTGTGTGTGGGTTTCCAAAAGTTTTCTATAAGACATCTCAAAACACGTCAGATCACCACGTATGATCTTTTGACAATGTCGCATTTGTCCAGGATGACTCCACGCAGATAGTCAGTTGGGGTTCTGAGAGAGTACCTTATGATGGCCCATCGAGCGATGAGGCTCTGGTACATAGCCCTTTCTATGTTGGCAACTTCGGTTGGTGTACCAGCAGCACCACCACCCATTGGGTAGCAGATGCCACCAGCCGTACTAGTGGACAGTGCCTGCTGATAGAGCGTGTTTCACGAGTTCCAGCATTAGAGGCCTACGAGGTTACGAGGGGAGACAGATTACCAGGTAGTAGTGGACTGTATAGAGGAGATTTCTAGAGTTCTACACCTAGTCTAGACCCTAGTAGAGTATATGGTGATCTTAGCTAATAGTTTTTCCCATTGAGTGACCATAAGGTTGGTCCGCATAGTGATGAGGCTTCAGTACGTAGACCGATGACTGAGATAGTACCTTCTGGTAGTGTTCCTTCTATATCACTACCTGTCGGTCAGCAGTTACATCCGTCGGTACTAGTAGGTGACACATATAGGCTTAGTGCCTTAAACATGTTTTTGCATCAGATACCCCTCAGGTTCTGAGGTGAGCCTTACTCACAGGCGGCTGAGGACTTCCTTGAGGAGGTGTCTGAGAGTTTTCTAGAGCTTATACAACTTCAGCAGGATGACATGCCAGTACCTGAGTATTCATTGAGGCGTACCGATCATTCCTGGTACTTGATAACTATGATACAATCAGTGCTTTAGAGATCGGACCTCAGAGCGAGGTGTGTTTAAAGGAAAGATGAATCTACAGAGCAGTAGACATGGAAGCAGAGCTAGGAGAGTAGAATGAGGTGGTTTACATTTCGACATGTTACAACTACTCTCCATTGTTGTCCCTGCCAGGCTTAGGGTGCTGGAGGTCAGGAGAAGAGAATATTTTCATGCGGTCACGATGTGTGACCCAGGGGCTCTAGGAATGCTTCGTGGTACATTCGGTCTCTACTACGATCAGCTGTATACATAGACATATGAACAAATCATTATTTCCTTCCACGAATCGCGTCCCAGACAAAGAGTTTCCAGCTAAAACTGTTTACATTACCCTCACATATGTAGATACCTTTTGGAGGAGACTCGATTATCACACTTATGCCGATGGTGTGATCTGACCCTTTATGTGAGAGTTTCGGTCGGAACCTCTTAGTGGTAACGTCAAGGCCTTATGATGTTAGATTGGGTATGGACCTAGGAAACCCCAATTAATTCATATATTGAATTTATTAGGAAAAAATGTTGTGGTTAATCTATAACATTGGGATTCGGATTTTCCTTGGTCGACGAATAGGGAAACCTAGGAAGCATATGATAAAATCATGCTTAGGAGGGTGTGGCTGATCACTCTTGAGTCATCTAGCCTTACCCTCTTGGCATCAAGAGTTTTGAGTATTCAGTTCCTCCGCAACTATGACTTAGAGATAGTCTATACTCCTGGTAATGGGAACGTTATTGTGGATGCGCTCTTCAAGAGGACTAGTATTCAGATACTAGGAGAGGAGAAAGAGCAACTGGATGGCTTCCATATATCCTTTGTGGATAGTGATGGTGCATCCTAACTTCAGTCTCTTACAGTCACTCCTTCTTTTCTTCAGCAGAGTAGGCGAGGTGGCTTACCGCCTGACCCTTCCACCTCAGTTGCACCAGGTGCACGATGTCTTCCACGTATCTCATCTGAGGAGATGCGTGAATAATCTATCCCACAACATCAACCACGTGGAGTTGGACATTGATGATGGGGAGACATTCATGGAGGTCCCGGTGGAGATCAAGGATCGACAGGAGTTGGTCCTACGTGGACGGTCGATACCTCTGGGGCGCATTCGCTGGTAGCATGGGAACCTCCAGAAGAACAGATTGGAGCTGGAGGCTCTGCTGCATGTTCAGTACCCCATTTTGTTTCCCTAGTGTGTGATGTAGCATTACAGGGATGTAAAGAATGGATGTGGAAGCAATGTAATGACCCAAATATTTAACAGAATTTTTTTCTTTAATTTGTTGGAATTTTACGAGTCCGCAGTTTCTAATGACACTTGATTTGGAGTCCCAGTGTTCTCGTAATCAATTTATGATATTTTATTCTAGTACGTTTAGTAATCGTACATGTGTTTTTTTCTAACTTTTGAACTGGTCCTCTGAATTGAAATCTGAGGGCACCGATGAACTCACAGCAACAGTTTTCATTTAGGGGGACCTTTACCACAGTTGTCTTTTGTCGTATATGGTAGTTAAAATTTGGGGGTTCGTTAAGACTTAAATAAATTGTTGTGTTATAATATATTTTTATGTAGAAGTTAATTCCTCTAAAGGGAAGTAGGAGGTGGGGCCCATAGAACACCTAACTTCCTATGGGAGGATATGACAAAGGGTGGTGGGGCCCGCACGAACCCCCTAACCCATCAACTCCTCCTTTAACACCCTTAAACCCCCATGAAACCCCCTTTTTAATCATTATAAATCTTCACCTTCCACCCATTGAATATGCCACCCCAACCAATTAATTACATCATTAATTAATTGGAATATCTCATTTTGATTTAATTTTAGTGCATGGGAATGTTTTATTATGGGAAAAAAATAATAGCTTAGGCTATTATTTTAGGTTGGCATTCATTGAGTTTGGAGTGTTTGGAGAAAGCTCTAGAGAAATAGAGAATAGTGTTCTTCTCTCAACGAAGAACACTCCACATCTTGGAGAACATGAAGATGCCAGTAACGACTCTTCTTCCATGGGTTCTTCCTCGAACCCCCCTTCTGATGCGGGACATCTTAGACTACTCTTATGTCTTCCACTTTGTCATCCACGGACCGACGCACGAGCTCAATAGATGAAGCCTACGAAGAACAATGACAACCTCGCCTACACCCGCAACACATGAAAACCATGACGTTTGTCTTCCGCGGTTCAATGACGTGTGACATCCATTCGAGGTTGATGTGTTGTATTCAATTTCTCCTTTCCTTTTAGAGGAACGAACGACCAGCGTGGACCAACCTCTCCCCGGTTGATCAGCAGATCGTTCATTCATGCGGGTTGGGATTCAAATATGATGTGGGGTATGTTTGGGTTTGGTTTTAGTTTGAATACTTTAATCTTGATTGAAACCTTCTAAAGCGGTGGGATCGGGATGAAGAACTAGCCCGAAACCTCCGCTGGTTGTTCATATGTGCGCGGATTGACGGGCAACGATGAAACGAGACCGCAACGGTGATTTGGAGATTTCGTAGTGGATTTTGGGTCCCAATATGATCTCAAGCACAAAAGGTTGGTGAGATGGTCCACCTGAGCGTGTACAATGGTCTGCGAAAGGCTGGGGCGGCGGTGCGCCGCTGCAATAGGCCACCGTGGCTGAGCGACGACGGTGAGTGGAAGTGGAACGGGTCTACCATTCCGGAATTTAAGTGGTGTGGTGTAATACCATGCTAGCTTTCCAAACTAGCCCCCCACGCTAGCTGGGCCGGGCCACGTGCCGATAGGCAGGGCTGCGCGCCAGCAGACTGGACTTGCGGTTTCGGGTCTGGTCGGACCGGACCTAGACCCCTACTTCCAGACCAGATTCATTCAAACACACATATCATGGACTAAGGACCTATGATCGACACACCGTAAGTTGCATTGGAATCCTTGAAATGAGTCAGTCAATTTGATATATTTCACTCAAGGTTTTGGCAATGTTTGGGTACAGCCGGGTTGGTTCTAACCCAAATCCAACAGGGCCCTCGGAGCGAAAACAGTTATAACTTAAGGACCAGACGTCTGAATAACGTATCATCAACTACAGTGGATTCCTTTTGATGAGAAGTTTTTTTTGGAATAATCCACATGGGGTTTGGATGCAGTAGGTGTACAGTTAGTTTGGTTTTAGCTTAAAAACCAATCGGGCCCTGGAATGGAAAAGCAAATAACTCTCAGATCGGACGTCTGTTTGATGAACTTTCATCAGCGTTGATAATCTCATTGAGAAATGGTTCCTTTGAGTATGAACCATGGGTATTCGGGGTACAGTTGAGGTACGGTTGGGTTGGTTCGTACACGAAACCAATCGGGACCCCATGACAATAAGGCTAATAACTCACAGACTGGGCATCTGATTGACGCGCCGTCTATTCCGTTGAGTCCCCTATGATGAGGCGGTTCTTTGTTATACTTCTACATGAGACTTCGTGACACATGGAGTGTCGACTAGTAGCTCATGGAATAGATCCTCCCGGAGACGAGCAGACAGAGTGTGGAGACTTAGTAGCTGTAGACCTGACGACTGCTTGACCGATTCAACTCGGAGTGACTCGACTAGCCTAGTGGAAGAAGCACCCAATTTGGAGGTAGACCCACAGTGGAAGGAGCGCCTTGTTTGGAAGAAGACCTGCGGAACTCGACAGGAGGATTACCTCTGATGGATATTAGGGGGAGCACCCAGTTTGGTGGTAGACCCACATCGGAGGAGCGCCTGGTTTTGCTGCAGACCTGCGGTACACGATAGAAGGAGTACTTCATCAATCTAATGTTAGTGAGTAGCACCTCAGAGTCGTGACATGGCCACTATACTCGATAGAGGAGGAGTTCTCCAGCAGTTGTGGTTTCGATAATGAAAATACTAGTTTGAGATGAGTCAATGACCATTGTGTTTTCCTCATGATTGAGAAGGGTTACTTGATTACTTAGGTATATTTATAGGCACAAACCTATGTGAAGATTATTTATTGAGATCATTCTTTGTGGTTTATCATGGTTGGATTTTTGTGAGACCTTGAATGTCTCGGGGTCCATACTAAGTATCTTTATACTCACCCCTACATGGTATACGCCCGCACCTCATTGGGTTTGATGCAGACAATGAACAACACTGACCGAGGAAGAATGTACGAGGACTAGACGGTACCCGTAGGTGGACCTCATGAAGAGTCGGTACCCAGAGGAGAGGGACGAATGTGAAGTTCTGAGGAGGACATTTGTAACTACCATTCATGTAGGAACCCGGAGGAAGATCCAGGAGCTGCTTCCATCATCAAGTTGTTTGTCTTTTCAGTTGTACTTTCTTTCAGTTGTAGTTATACCATTCTGTTGGGCTTGTATTTCTGGCCCATTTGTACTTTAAGTACACATGTTACATGGTTTTACTTAGTTTTTCCTTCTTATTATTCTCTGGTTGAGTGTGTTTGCATTTTATAAAGGTGATTTATTCCTAGTTCAAGGGAATTACGCCTTTGGTGCTAGTCACTTTCCCCTTGCCTATGGAAGGCGGGCTTGGGGTAGTCACGATGTGGGCCCCGGGGGATGGGATGTGACAAAAATACCATAATATTAATGACCAAAACTACGTGGGAAGTGGTCCAAAATCCATTTGAATAAAAACTATGACCATTTAAGGAAATTTTTCAGTTAAATGGGTGTTGGAATATTATTAAATTTATGTTCCCTACAAAAATGGTAAGGAAAATAGGAAAAAAATGAACTTTCTTTACCTTTAATATTTATAAGACATTGATATATGTAAAAAAACATCATATTTTATGATATATATTTACATTGGAAATATAGATGGGTTATATTTATCATTAAAGAACATAAATAATTTTTATATATGGTTTAAGTTCTTATAATTCTTAAAAAACAACAACGTAATTAATATTTAGTAAATAATAAAATAAAATAAATGATACTATAAATATTAAAAGTTAAGTTAATTGATTTAATTATGGAATTTATTTATTCTTTAGATTATTATATCATGTTAATCAACTTCAAATATAAAATATTTTTATTATAATTTAATATTGATATTTTAAAATTAACATAATATAAATAATGTCAAAATTTACTTTATAGTTATTTTAATATAAAATAACCTTATAAAATGATTTAATATTTATATAAATACTATATTTTTTTAAGTGAACTGTATGTGTTAATATATATTTAATATTCTTATTAATGGAGTAATTGTGATTTTATAACTAACATGTTGACCCTTATCATGTTAGTATATTGTAGAGACTGTTTGGGTTCATGAAGTGTTTTAGTGCATCACACACAATTTTTTGTAAATTAATTTACACAAAAATTGGATTATAATGTTATAAATTAGATATAAAGGTAATAATTAAGTGGACCTATTTTCTAATAAATATAACTTTAATTTAGTATTAATGTCATAATTAATTATTTTAGATAACTATATGATTTAATGATAACCAAAATGAAAAAATTGGGGAATCTTAGAAGCTATGGGTCGAAATAATTGAAAATGCACATATTTTTGTTTCGATGAGGATTTTTGAAAATGTTTCTCATTTACTACATTAGTTGTTAATTTTGATGAAATTTATGTTATATTGACCCCCCATTATTGAATACAGTTGTGTATTTAAAAATGTTCCTCCCCCTCCACTATAATAATGAAAGCACACTACCCATTCCTCACACCTCTAAAAACATTTAGTTTTTACCATGATCTTGCTCAATATATTCCCAAAAATAATAACTTTTATTTTTAGGCATCCATTTGGACATAAATCTACTCAATTAATCATGAGTTACCTTATTTAGAGGTAACATCTTCTCTCAAGATTCTTCCATTTATTTTCCCACTCAACCCCAACACTCTAATTATTATATTCCTATTTGAAAACCATAGTATCTTTAATATAATATTATATTTCTATGAAATTTTTATGACCTAAAATATCACACACCTCTATATAATGTATTTTAATCATACTATTTTTGTGTAAGGTGAACAATTGCCTCCTGAAACAATGAATGTTCCTTTCTCCTTCACTACCAATCTCATTGGCCATTATGATTGAAACATTATTTATATATATAATAAATTATATTTATTATGTGTTTTTGTCTCAGTATCCCTTTTTAAAAACATATCTTTTTTATCTTCAATTTTGGTTAATGTGATAATCTTGTATGAGTAAGTGTTGACTACCACCCCATAAAATATATGTGATTTGTTCCCCACCACATGGGATGTTTTAAGGATGGGTATAAATAAATTATTTGATATTTATGACATATTCATGCTACATTAATAGTGATATATATTAATATTCATATGTGTGTGTGTGTGTGTTTGTGTGTGTGTGTTTCATTTTCTTTTGTTATTTCAATATGATAATTTAAAAATGAAACAATGTTCAAGTGTACATAAAACATACCTTCTACAGGCATGATATATTCCATTTTGTACTTCTATATGATATAAACTATAACAATATAAACATAACTTATATAACTGATATTTATATCATTTTCTACATTATATAATCATGATATGATTTTATGTACCAATGATATAACAAATTAAGACACATACGAAGAATAATGAAAATACTACCCAATATGAAAATTAAACAAAGGATCATCAACAAGAATATAATATATGGTTATATTCTATACATATATGTTATTATGTATAAGAATAAACTTCAGTAAAGGATTTATAATAAATATATATTTATTATAGTAGAATCTTGTATGAGTACAGAGAGACTCATGACACATGGTAAGGGGGGTTCATATCACTTTTAATTTCTATGTGATACAAGCAATGTTCACCACCTTTTAATTTTGTGTGTTGTATGTAATCCCTATTATTGTGTTTTTTGTATATTTTATAGAAATTTATGGCTACTCTCATTCCCAATTTATGATACATATTTTATGTGGTTTATGTATAAAGATATACCAAATATGTAAAATTGTTTTGTTTAAATATTTCTTCTTTGAGACTCTAGTTTCATTATGAACCTAAACACTTTTTTGAGATGCATATAATTCCATATTACATTACATATCACGAATCTTATTATTTTCATGATATTGTATTCGTTAGTTAATTTCTTTTTCATACATGGATAACATGTTCCTAAATACCACGTTATAAGAGTTTATTGAGATGATATCATTAATTTTTTAGATTGTTTATTTTTGTGCTTCCATTGATGAATTATTTTGATCCATATCTCAAGAATATTCATGAGTTTAATTTTATTATATTTATTCAAAATATACTTATTTTTTATTACCATTTTATGACAATATGGTTCTTAAGATAAATATTTTTGTGAAAAATGACCACCTATCTGTTTGCTCAAAATTCTATTGTATTTATAATCAATGATTTAAAAATTATTTGAAAAGATACTTGAAGATAATTCTCAATGTGAAAATGTATATTAATTTTATTCATTGGTTTAAAATGTTCCTCCACTTTTTAGAAAATATATTCTCAAAATAATAGTTATAATAATGTTTTATTTAATAAAAATAAATTTTCAAAGAATAAAAAAAATTCCACAAGAAGTGTTCCTAAAATATCATTCAAAACTGTTTCACATCAAAGATAATATAAATTTGGGTTATTCATTATTTTATGGGGAATTATTCAATGTCTATGTTCATATTATTTCTCATATGTATAATTTTTTGATTTCTTGATGTTATGAAACTCATTTCTCTTTCAAGAGTTATATTCTTTTCTAACCGTCATCTTTTCAGAGGTTATGTTTATAATGAAATTATTATGAAGCCTATACCCTTCTACAGGATATGATATGTTTACATGTTTATGATACACATTTAATTTCATGGGTTATGATATGTTAATTCATTATATTGTGGAACATGTATGTATGATTTCAATATATGACGGGTGGGACCTATATCTCTTTCCAATGAATTGGGTAAGGATTTATTTCTCATGAGATAAAACAGTGCGGGAACCAATGTTACTCTGTTCATTAATACAAGGCTGGAATATGGGTTACATAGTTTAGTAATACCGGGATAGAATGAGGGTAACGCAGTTTAGTAATATAGGGTTTGAATAGAGGTTAACAAATATAGTAAATGAATTTTTCCAATATGATATTCTTGGTATTGATACCTAGGCTACTATATCAATAAATATATGTTTATGTGTTTCAATAATTCCTTTTATTACACCTATGTTATGCTTTTTGGTCTTATTTACTTTACTAATGATTGATTCATGACTTCTGAACATCCATGATTATTCCATTATTCATGTATATAGTCATTGATATGTAGGGTGTGATATATAATTTTTTAGGATCATGTTACCATAAAATTATCCTAATGTCTATGCATACATGTCTCCCTTTTATACCCTTACTGATCATTTTATCTCACTCCATTTTATGTTTCCTTCCCTAGGTTAGGAAGATATGTATTTTGATCGATGTCTCTAAGAAGGGTACTAGGAGAGATGAACCTATCAGGTGATAATAATGTAGCTCAAATATATTTTACTTTTACGTTTCTTTGTTTATAAAGGGATTATACCAAGAATGTTTTTTGGGGGCCTTTTTGTAAAATATTTATGTATCCCACATATCTAATTAAACGATATAATTTTAAAATATAGTGATTCTATTATTGGAATGAGATAAATTTTATAGTAAACATTTTAAATCTGTGATTATAAAACCTTAGTGGGAAAGATAAGGAACATATCTAGGGATAATTTTGAGGAACAACAAATGTATATGTAAATTTATTGGAATGACGGGGAAAGAAATTTTGATTGGTTTTCATGAATTATACCTCAATATAGATAATACAAGTGAAAGTGGATCTAGAACATATGTACCAAGTTGTAATAACTCTTACATGTTGTTCCAAGGAAGACTTGGGGTAATCTGGTACATGAAAATGGTCCTTGTTGCACACCTAGTTTGAAATCCTATGGGATAAGCATTTGGAATTACCAAACTAATCATAAACTATCATGATGGATTTTGATATAATCTATCTAGAATAACATAGGATAAACATAAGGATTCATATATTATGGAAGGTTTCATGATTTAGACATCCTTTAATTTATTAATATCATGGCTGGGTGGTATTTTCAATGATATGTAATGCTCACACTATGATTCTAGTTTTAGTCAATGGTAGAAACAAGAAGGAACTAGATTAATGATGAATGTGACGGAAACAATTATGATTACCATTTATATGGAATGACCACTACAGTGAAATATCTGGTGATCATAAGGAATAAATATTCACATAACATGATTTATAATTTTTTCCTTATCTAACTCTCTCACTCACGAACAATGATAAATAAAGAGTTTACTGATATTTCAGGTAATGGAGACTATAGTTGAAAGAATATTTAGGTTCTTTATTTCAAGAATGTAGAAATAACCACCTACGTTATTGTCTTAGAGGAACAAGAAGGTGTTTTGGCTATTGAAAATTATGACACAAAGAATGTGAGTACAATGGAAAATGAATAGATTAGTTAATGAAATGTCTGTGAATTTTGGCCACCCAAAGTCATCATCAAAGGTTAGCTATTTTATATTTGGGTAAAATAGTCCTTATACAACTCAATGTCCCAATGAGAATGTTCCTAAATTGAATCAACAAGATGGTCCTAGTGATGGTTACGTCATGGATGATGATGATACTGTAGAAGAAATATAAAAAGAAAAAGGTATTATTGAAATGGAATTAAGGATGATGTAATATATGTTTTTATGTATTTGGGTTCTATAATTAATAATTTTGGATTATGTTTGTATTTTTCATTTTATGTTTTGATAAGGATTTACAAAAATATGTTAAATATTTATGATGGACTAGAAGGTTTATATGTAGAACATTAACATTTTCACTAAGGGAAGTTATCCCTTAACATGTTCATTATGATATGATATGGTTTTATTTATAAAGATATACAGAATATGAATAAGTTGATAGGAAAAGACAAATTTCCTTGGAATTAATTAATGACAAGTATATATATAGTTTATGCTACCAATAATTATGTTTATATAATTTTTGGATTTAAGGGGTAAATCCAATATACATTTGAATAAGGAAACTAGCAGGTTTTCTAAATGGATATATGGTAATTCACTTTTTCCCCTTTTTCAAGAGAAAATACTATTAGGGTATTCATATGTTACAAATTTTAAAACCAAGAGATATGTTTTGATACTAGGGAATCAATGTTAATTTTCTATCCAAAATCTCCTTCTATTTTTTGGTATTTTTATACTTTTGAAGTGTTAGATCTTTATCTATTAATGAAAAGTTTCAATTCAACAACATTGGATCTATTTTATCATAGAGTTTTTTTAAAAAACATGGTTAAAAGGATATTATGATATTTAAATTATTTCAAGGATTTCCGTATAATATATTATATTATTGTGGTTTTTAAAAAAGGGCATAATGTATATAAGGTGAAAAAAAATCATGTTCTGAAAGGTTGTGGGTCTTGAAACCATTACTGAAGGATAACATGGGATTCAATCCTACCACATTACTATGAGATATCCTGGTTATATTTTAATTTTTAATGAATAAATATTTATTATGAACTTTTAGTTTCACTTTTATTCTGAATTATTAAATCATTTTTTATAGACCAATAGTTTGACTTATATTTTTTACAGGCCTTAATGTCCACTAAAAGTGTATTTTACTGATTTATTAACAAAATTTAATTTATAGACATTCATTCCATGAGGTAATAGATGTATTATAATGTTTCAAATCACAACACATGAATTTAATTTTTTTTAATGGAAATCAGTTTTGAATTACTCAACTTTCTGAAAGTGAACAAAAATAATTGATGTCCTAATACTTCATTTTTTGTTTAGCTAATGGGTTATTGTAAATTATGATATTTATGAATTTTAGGCCATAAAATTTCCTTTGATAATTAACCTTTTTTTCATGACCTCATTCACTACAAAAAAATATTTACACTTTTTCACCATATGTAATGTTAACTCCAAACAGATGTTCTCCTGTGATGAAACTTTGTTAGATGTTACTTTGGGTAATCATTATGGTTAAAAATTTCACTTTTTAAGTGATGTTTTATTATCAAATTTTATTATATTGGATTCTATGAAAGAATCTTTCGAGTATTAAAACATTGATAACCTAGACAAATTTTTTGGGAAAATCATTTTAAGGGGGGTAGAATGTAACACCCCGAGATTTTGAGAATTAATTTTTTCTCAAATTAATTTAACATTGAAATAATTATAACTACACATAACACTATATATATATTAAATATATTAAAAAAATATTATAAAGTTTACATTAACATGAGTTACCAACTTGGCTTCTATTACATGAAATACCAACTTGGCTTGTGCGACAAGCGACACTGACATGTCATACGATTCACACAACACTAAGTTTCAATGAAAAATCACGTTTTATTATTTTAATTGTTTAAAAATTATAATTATAACCTATATATTAAACTAATTGATAACATGTTTTCAAATATTTCATATTTATATATATAAAAAATATTGAAAAGGACTGGTTATATATTTGTTAACATCCATTTATGTTAAAAATGTTTTCTTCTTGAATGGGTAACATTATATAATAAAATAAATAATAGACACATTTCGAAATTAAACTGGATAAAATAAAATTCATTTATGAATCATAATGTCTAAATTTCCCCAGGATATATTCTTTTGATTTCTCATAGAATCGTTATATTTTGAAGAATTGTGAAATATACTACTTTTTAGTAAAATACTACCTTTCCTATAATTAATTATTATTTCTAAATGATATTATAAATAGGTTTTAAGGTAAAATTTGATGAATATTACATATATTGATACAATTTTATTCATCATCGTAAATTTCAAATTCAAATTTATTATAAAAACATAACAAATATTTGAACATTTTTCTATTATAAAAACTGGTTGGTTCACCACGTCTGTGGGATTAGCGTTAGTCGTAATTTACATACTTCAGTGATTATAATTTATAATATCAAAATACATAAATGCAGTTTCTTTTGATATTTTTATTATAATAAGATCTAATAATGTTTTTGACCAAATTTATTAGTGGTTTTGATTAAAATTCATTATGGTGATTAATGTACTATTATGATTAAAATGGAACTAAAACATAATATTAGGGACGAAATTACATGGAAACATTCCCAAAAGCCATATGATTCCACAATTTGACCATGTAGCCACATTTGTTATGATATATTGTTTGTTGGGATATTATTTAAGTAATTTTCTCTATAAAAACCGTTATCCAAGGACAAAACAAAAAAAAGGTTCTTTTTTTTACGTTTAGCATTTATAAAACATTGAGATTAGTAAATAAAATCTTATTTTAGGTTATATATTTCATTTATAAACACACATGGTTTATTATTATCATAATAAATTATCAATAATTTTTTGGGATGGTTTAGGTCATTTAAATACTTAAGAAACATCAATATAATGATTGTTTAGTTAATAAATAACTAAAATAAATGATACTATATATATTAAAAGTGAAGATAATTGATTGAATTATTGTCTTTATTTATTTTTTATATTAATAAATAATTTCAAAAACCTTTAAAAATAAAATATTCTAATTCTAATTTAATAATCCTATCTTATAATTAACAGTAATTAAATAATTTTTAAATAAACATTCTAGTTATTTTAAAATTAAAGAAATTTATAAACTAATTTAAAACTGATAGGAATCATATAATCTGAAAGGCGAATTTTTAGTATTAGTATATATTAAATATGTTATTATATTTTAATTATTAATATTTAATTATTAAGATATTTTCCCATATTTTTTAATTATGTTTTTAAGATGGTCCAGGTTCAAGAAACATTTTAGCCCATCACATGTGATTGTTTTTAAATAAATAAATAAAATTTATTTTTTAAAATAAATTAGTTATACTGGAATTAATTTAGTGGATATATATTTTCTAAAAAATATTACTTCAATTTTTCCTTAATGGTTAAATTAATTTTATTAGATTACAAGTTATATTGTAGAAAACAAAAATGTTAAAATTTGGGAATCATAGATGTTATGTAAACAAATAATTAAAATGTGCACATTTTTATTTGGATGTGGTTTTTATAGAAAATTATTCTCCAATAATACATTAATATTTCATTTTTAGTATCTTTAGGGAATATAGACAAATCATTGTTGAATTCCTTAGGGTACTTACAAAAGTGCCACTCCCTCTATACTATAAAAATGATAACACTCTTTCCATTCCCCACACTTCTGAAACCTTTTATGATTGACCATTATCTAACCATGTAGACTTATAAAAACAATCCCTTTAACCATTATTACGCCATTTTTTAGAAAGATTCCCCAGGAATCCATTTGGCAAAGACCCAAAGGAGTTACCTTATTATGAGGTAATGTCTTCTCTCAAGATTCATCCTTTTATTTTCCATCTCCACACCCTATACTAACTTTATTACATTCATGTTTTGTAAAACAATTATAATAAATATAATAGTATATTTATATGCAATGTTTCTGAACTACTATTACACAGACCTCCATATAATGCATCTTGAACATACTGTTTTTGTGTACAGTGAACTATTATTTCATGAAATGATGACTATTTATTTGTCTTTTTCTACCAATAATGGTGGAAATTATGATGGAAAAATTATTTATATTACAAATATATTATATTTAGTGTGTATTTTATCTTCTGTATTAATTTTACAACACCCATCTTTTTACCTTCCATTTTTTTTTAACCTGATAATCTGGTTTGAGGATGTGTGGACTATCACCCCCTCAAGGCAATGTGATTCGTTCAGACACAAAATATGAATTTTTAAGGATGAGTTAAATAATCATAAATGATATATGTGATATATTAATTATAATTTAATAATGATATATATATGTACACATACATATATATGTGTGTCATTTTTTATAGTTTATTAAACAAGATAATTCAAAAAAGGAAAAAATTTTCTTGCGTATGTACGACATACCATCTCCATGAACGGTGAATTGAATTTCATACATCTATAGGCTATAAATTATTATAATATGCATGTAATTGATATAATTGGTATTTATATCTTGATATAAATTCATGAATCATGATATAAGTATAAGGAGAAATGATATTATATATTAAGACACATGTGATGAAGAAATAGAATATTACCCAATGTGAAAAAAAACATTGGACCATTAACAAGAGGATAATATAAGGTCATAATCTGAATAAAAATGGTATAATGTAAAATGATATTCTTCTATAAAATACGTATTTTAAATTTATACGTATTATATGGGAACCTTCTACAAGTACGGGGTTATTCATGAAACAAGATGGGGGGATTTCAGCTCACATTTAATTTCTATAAGATAGAAGTTATGTTCACAACTCATCACTTATATCTGGTGTATGTAAAACCATTTATTTTACATTATGTTTCATGTATTTAAATTTATGGCTATTTAAATTCCCTTTTCATGTTCCTCATTTCATGGGGTTTATGATTCAAATGTTTCCAAATTGGTAAAAACATTTAGTATCAATTTGTTTTCTTTAAGAGTCATGTTTCATTATGCATCTAAACTATTTTTCGAAGTGAATATATTTCCATTTTTCAGGCCATATCATTAATCTTAAAAATTTTTTAATATATTTTTCATTTAATTTCCATTCTTTTCATGGAGAGAAGGATCATGTGATACCTTGTTATAATATATTATTGAGACAATCTCATTGCTTTTCAATATTGTTTTTCTATGCTTCCATCGATGAAATATTACGATACATTTCTGAATAATATTCATTAGTATACTTGTAATATTTTAATTCAAGATATAATAATATATTTGTACTGTTTTCCACTCTTTATAACATAAGATAATGATTTTAGTAAAATTTAATCAACTCTCCATTTGGTTTGAAATCAATTGTGTTGAAAAACCTCATTTTCAAAAAAAGATTTCAAAAGAACCTTGGGAATAATTCTCAAGGAACAATGGGTTTTGAGAATGATTTATTATTTTAAATTCTTCCTTCATACATTTTCAAACCTATTTTTTAAATATTGTTTTTTCTAAATTATTTATGTAATAAAAATCAATTTTCAATGAAGAAATGATATTTTCTTCATGATGTTTTTCAAAAAGACCATTCAAAACTAATTACCATATAAGATAACATCCATTATTGTTAATTATGAAATTGTGAGTAATTATTATATTTATCAATTACTAGTATTTATCTGAATGGATTATGCTTCGATGGAATGATGTTATGAAACATGTTTCTCTTTAACGGGTTATATAATTTTGATTGACTATTCTTTTCTTGAGATAGGATTAGGATGAAATGTGTATCTTTCCCTAGTTATGATATGTTTACATTTTTATGATACTCATTTAATTTCATGGGTTATGAAATGTACATTTAAGATCATGTGGAATATGTATTTTTGATTTTATTATGTGACGTGTGGAACCTTTATCCCCCATTAATGAATTAGTTAATGATTTATATACAATAAGATAATATAGGGCTAGAATGAGGGTTACTCGATTTAGAAATAAAAGGCACGAATAAGGGTTACATAGTTCTATAATATAGGGGTAAAATGATTGTATCTTAGTTCATTAATATAGGGCTAAAATGAGATTTAACCTATTAACTAATGAAATTTCTCCACTAAAATGTTATTTGATTTGATGAATTAGATACTATAAATATAATTATATACTTATGTGTTTCCATAATTTCATGTCTTAATACTATTTTATTGTTTCATTGTTTTTGTTCATTACTTTATTTTGATTCATGACTTTTGTACTTCAATGATTTATGCCATCATATATTAATATGATCTTTGATATCTAGGGCATGATCTTATATTTTCTTGTTCATGTTTTTAAATCCTTACACTCATGTTTATTCTTACATGTATCCCATGTTTACCATTGCTTATAATTAGTGCTCACCCATATTTATGTCTCTTTCCCTAGGTTTTTTTATATATGTATTATTTTTTATGTGTCTATGAATGGTTCTAGTTGTACTAAACCTAGTGGGAGATAATGTTGCTAAATTAAGTACTAGGTTTATGTTTCCGTGCTTCCAAAGGTATAATACCAACTATGGTCGTTGGTAATATGTTTGTATAATTTTTACATTTTATTCATATGTACAAAAATGATAATGTATGAAATGTGTGGATCTCAATAATAATGGGAGCAGTGGAGAGACCACTATGTAGGGAGGCATGACAATGAATATGAAGAATAAGAATGGGGAAATTCTATTTTTCTATTGGGATTAATCAGTAACCATTTCTAGAAGCTCCTTACCACAAACTTTTTTATAATTATGTTGATATTACTATTTCGTTTCGTTGTGAGAATGGTTACTGTAGTTCTGGAATGAACCGTGAGTCTATGATCAATCTATCGGAAATTCTAATCCATCAAATCAACTTGATTGTGATATCAATACCCATCTATGGACATCTTTAGCAGAAAACCATTGATGTTTTTTTTATATTGGGATATCCGTGATATTCCTAATAAATCATGATCAAAGTTCGATCATTATTTTCGAATCATTACAAAATTTGATCTAATTAATCTAATTTTCTACATTGTTCGATTAGACCAGAGAACTCATCTTCAAAATCTGCCCACACTAGAGAGTAGTGTTCATTGACTGAGATCTCCATAAGTGATATGGACCTACATTTTCTCTGATCATATTGATCATATTTTTATAGTTTTGAAATTATGAGGGAGTTCGAATTATTTTCAAACATTTATTTCATAGAAAAAATTAGATCAAATAGATGATTAATGATCTAGAGAAAATGTGGATTAATGATGATAGTATTTTTAAAATATCACAAAACCATGATGATATTGTGGAATCATGTTAGTGAATACATGAAAGGTCTGTGGAATGATGACAATAAATGATGCACGAGAGGATTATTCATCATTTTCAATCCATATTGATAAGTTATACGCTTTTTAAAGAAAATAATTCCATTACAAACAACATGTTAATAAAGGAGGATGTATCTGTGATGTTTTTGTTTGCATATAAGAGAAGAGAAGGCGCAAATGATTGATATGTTATTAGAACACTAGGATAGAATCGTGGATAAACATGTTTCTATGTAAAATATGGGTAATCACTATATGTTTTGTCTCTTATAATTTCACAATGATCATAGAGAATGGAAAAATATTTATACATGCATGAATTTATTTGAACCGTGATAGGTTTTTTCATATAAGGGATCCTCTTATTCATTTTGGGTTGCACAAATTCTGTGAAGGACACATAATTCAAATATAGGACTTGATTTAGTATATTCCGTACATACAAGAGGTATCAAAAAAATATTTGTATGTTTTATGTGTGTGTGTGTGTGTTAATGTTAAAATAGTAAATATATAGTTTCAAACACATTCTTGATATTCATTCTTATAAAAAATGTACAGTGTGGGTTCTAAATAGGATTGAGAATAGTAAATATATTGATTAATACATATTCTATTTTGTGAAACTGATAGTGTATGAAAAGAAAGATATATTCAATATGTGAGAATGTAGATGATATGTATATAATGTGAAATACTCATTAGATGTTGTAAATTGTAAAATAAATTTGTTTCTGAATGTGAATAGAAACCCTATAATCAAGATATTTATATGAACAATGTTTATTCTAAGGCACATGAAATAATTAATGCAAAAATTAAGAATAACGGGAATTCAATTTTAATATGCATGATTCCTATGAAATATAAAAGTCATGATTGTTATGAAATATTATTTTATATATAAGACATGGAATTATATTACAAGTCATATTTCTAAGTGATATGGATTTTTAATTTTTCATTCTAATATTACATTGAGTTGTAGTGGAAGAGATACCATCTCTTAATTCGGTATAGTATACTTATTCTACATGCATTCAATTTTGTTATTATATTTAGAATCCATTTTATAGTTTCAATTGATGTGAGAGAGTGAAGAATTAGTTTATTCATAGTGGATCGAAGATGGATATTAGTATTGTGTTATAGTGGTAGCTTGATGTTCTTTTGATCTTTATCATTTTGTTAAGTGATGTATATGTTAAACCCTGGTGGGATTATAATAAAAATAACACTGCTGGGATTTTAGTATCAATATCATTGGTGGGAAGCTATTATAATTTCTGTGAATGTTCATACATTCCCTTCATGGTTTACGGGAGATACCTTACCTCCCCTCATGTAATTGATGATGAATTATTAGTGGATAAATTGAGTCTCAAATCATCCAAAAACCAATAATTTTGTATTCACCGGCATTGGGGAGAGAAATTCAAAAAAAAAATAGATTTTTCTCCATCATTTACATTTTCATATAATTAATCATTATTAAATTTGTATACTAGTAAGATCCATTACACTCTATCATGATAATATTTTTTAATTAAAAAGGGGTTGGAGATAACAAATGAATATTGTTGAAAATGTGCGTAAATAAATTCACCTCTACGCTTCGTCTAACAACATGTTCTACTGGGCACTTAAATTGGTAACATAAAATATGTTACACATTTTACTGAATATATAATTGTATCACTGTTGTTTGTATGAATATATGAAATGATTATTTTAATTTTAATAAGTAATAGAGTTTTCTCGGCTGGAAAATTCAGTTCCTGTCAATGAATGTTATAATAATGAGATTCCTATAAAAACATTGAAAAAAACACATAAGAATGAGGGATGGATTCTTTGAAATAATTTTAATAATAAAGATGATACATCACAAAATAGCCTTAGAGATAATGGTAGTCTATTTTGACATTTGTTAAATCAGTTGATAAATATCCTTTTGATATGTATTGTTTATCTAGTAAAGAATATAGAATTATTTAATCAATCTATAATTTTTATAGATAAATAAAATATTATTCAAAAAAAGTAACTATATACGTTGTCTCATACATCATTTCACTGGTCAAAGGGATGTATGATGAAAAATCACATCTTGAAAATGGATGATGAGGATATAGATTTATATTTGAAAAATATGTTTCTAATATATAACCTTCTGACAAAAATTATTGATGCTAGCGAAGAATCTTTATCGCATTGAAATGAACATTTCTCCCATTTCAAATAAAAACAGCAATGAAATGTTTGAGGGAATGATCTTACAGAAATTGGGATTGGTAGTTGGGAATCAATGAGAAGGATTATACATTCATCCTAATTGAATAAAAACAAATATCCAATATTTAATATCAATAATTAATTCCCTTTGATAGAAGTTGAATAACAATGGAATTTTTGTGAGAAGGATGTGAATGAGATAGTTCATACAGATGTGATTCATGCCTTGGAAAAACTATAATAACCCTCTATTGATGATAAATAATCCAAACTAGATATTGAGAAAAAGATAATTAAATAGTTATATAATTCCCTATTTGAAGAAAATAAAATGCATGATGAACAACATTAGATAATTAAGAGTTAATGAGAAGATAAACAATATGTTATTGAAGATGATAAATCTATCATCAACACAATGTCTCTTGAAATGAAAGATAATATGAACAATCTAATGAAAAAAATTAAATACATCTGAGAAATAAGGTGGAGGTATGGTGATACTACATAATGATAAAAAGAATTCTATAAATCATAAATATCTTGAGTTTGAGGAAAACATCAAAAATGATGAGATAATTTTTAGAAAATATTCAAAAAATTATGAGATCAGAAAAATCTCCAATTTTAATTATGAAAAGTGAGTTACTTATGACAATAATAATTTCAGTAGAAAGAAGAGATTCACATCGTCTAATGATGAATTTGTTGACAGTTCACTGGAACAACTTTTCATTGATTAAAATTATACTGTTTTTACCAATATTGTAACATCTATAATTAAATATTACAAAAAGAACACTATTCAAACATGGATGAATAATACAGATGAAAAATCAAATACTCATCTAATGTGGACATCTATATGTGAATTAATTTTGTTCCCCATAATGGTCTTAGGTGAATAATAATGTTATCCAAAAGAAACATGAAGTCAAAACTAGTCAAGATGTATCATAGAAGAAGAACTCAATATTTTATGTCTATTGTTGGTTTAATATTGAAATAGTTTCATGATGATATTGAACATTGTATTAACATCTATATGTATGGTAATTATATGATTCCATCATTAAAGTAGAGAATTTCTAATATGAAGAGAAATCTTGTAATGTTGCAACATAATTCATATATGAGAAATAATATTTCTATTAAAAATAAATTTAGAGTGACTTGTAAATATTTGTAACTATTTCAAAAAATGTGTTCACAGTTATGATGATTGTTAGTATGTGCCATCTACAATCTATTTATATTTTTATATAATGAATAATCTACATGAAATTTAGAGGAAAATAATAAAATGTTGTAAAATATTCCATGGAGTGTGTGTCAAATAACAGAGTTAATTAAACAATTATTGACTCAAAAAAAATAAAATAAGGGACATATGAATAACTCAACAATTAATTGATTCTTCTATTGTGGAATAAAATTTCATGTTATGGGTGTTTTTAAACTGATTATAGAAACAAATGTTAGTGGATGAAATATGATTCAAAAGAATAAATCAATCTTAAACACAAATAATATGATCAATTTGGGAAATTAAAATCAAGTTCAATAATTATATCTATATAAGAGGATTCCATAAAAGGATAACCCTTTTATTTCTTGATATTTTTGTGGAAGGAGAAAAAGTTGTTGGTAGATAACTAATTATTTAATTAAGTAGTTTCCTAATAATATTGAACCGGTGAAGAAAGAAGGAGAAGAAACATTGAATTCTTATGATAAGAATGATGATATGAAGGAGGCGTCTACACACAATAAGTCATTTGGTAATATAAAATAATAATACAAAGTAATTTTTCCATGGATGTAACAATTGGATAAAAATATGGGGCATGATTAGTATATTGGAGGTGATTTACTTGGTAATATGAAGAAACCTATTCCTTATATGTTGAATGCTAAGGAAGTAATTTAGAACATGATTCCCATTGAAGATAAACTTTTTAAATTCAAATAAAATAAATTATGATATATTTCTATGAATTTTGAGCACGATTTAAAAGCTCTTATGGGTTGATAGGAAAAGCGAAACCCAACTTATCTAACTAAAAATAATTGTTGAATCAACTTATTATCATTTATGTTTTGTGTATTTTTATTTTATTCAAGGAATTAAAGGCGAAGAATATATTTAGGGGGAGTCTTAAAGATACAATTTTTGTGAAAATACTATACATTATTCAAGAGGTTATTCATCATGTTGTTTTTAGTTCTATTTACGATAAAAAAATTTAGGAACATAATTCTTGAAGAGCGTCAATCTCTATGAAGAAATTTAATGATTCTAATCTCTCTATGGGTTCAATGATGAACAACTATGTGAGTTTAATATCTCAACTAGTATCATTAAATATTTTATGCTCTTGTAAGGAATTTTTCTTATGATTTCATAATATGGAAATTAAAGATTGTCATTAAAGAGGTAGGCAATATTATACCTATTTGAATAAAAATTCTCTGTCAGAAGAGGAGAATCTGATAGTTGGATGAAAAGAGTAAAATGTATTCATAAGGGGTAACTATATATTATATTTTAATTCATTATAATTGTTTAATGGAATGAATGATGGATAAAATCGTAGTATCCTTTGAAAAACGCATGAATTGAAATTTCATTATTTGTAATATATTGTTTAATATAAATTAAAAATATTAGAAAATTTATTGTTCAATCATATTTCATATGTCAGGTTTCCAAGGTAAACTTGATTATGATTAATTAACAATTCATTAAATTAATAAATTTTAAACATTACATTTATCAAAAAGATCATCATAAATTTCTCTTATATAGAATCAATTAAAAAATAAAATTTTAAATAAAGGAATAAGTTCAGTTGATTAAAAATTAAATGAGTTGAATTCATTATCATAAATATATATTTGGTTTTACATTCAACAAAAGGAATTGGATTAAATTTACTTTGAATGTGAAATGGTTTAAAAAAAATAAAAAGTAGAATATTGAATAACTGAAATGTAATGAAGGTAATATTTTTGTGGTAATTGTTGTCAAAACTATTGTATGAAATGAATCAAATATGATGTTTTATATACATTAAATGTGAAATTAATTAAATTTTTTGTTCTACCACTCATTCAGTAAGTATAATTATTTATTTTTAAATATTTATGATATTATTTTTTGAGTTGATTCTGTTGAATCAATATAATTTTTTTATTGCATAGCTTGTATTATTTACAAAAAATGCACAGATATGAATGCACATTGTTTAGAACAATGATTTAATGAATTATAATATATTCCATGAAAAATACTTCATGAATTGAATTTGAATATATGGATGGATTTTGAACAATTGATTAAAAAAATATGGTTTCAATATTTTACTTGGGTTGTTTTAACTTCACATTATATGGCTTAATTTTTATTAAGGGAGATAAAATTGGTTGTACAATGGCCAGCTAGCCTATGAGGACTATGTCCATGGATGAGTTGGTAAATAATATCTTTAGAATTTGGTAGTGTGTCATGGGTAGGTGAACCGTTATAATGGAGGAACATGGGCACAGTGGAGCAACCACTATTAGGGGTGGTATGAGAGTTTACATGGTCTGTAGGCATTTAGCAGTGCAACCTTGTTTTGGGAGTACTCAATAACCATTTTTGGAAGATAGATTCCTTATATTTTATTGTAATAGGGGAACACTTTTGAAGTCATTTGGATGTGGGAAATATTATTGTAGCTCTGGAATGGACTGTGATCATGTGATATGTCCCTCTGAATGTCTAATTCATTTGATCACCTTTTCCATGACATTGATTCCATCTTAGCTCATCTTCTTCAGCAAACCATCAAATGTTTTATGTTTTTAGGACCTATTTTCCATACTGACTAAATCACAATATAAGTAATCTCTTTATATTCATATATTTCTAATAAATGACATAAATGGTCTATTTATCAACATCCTTCATTCGGAAAAAACGAACTCTTCTTTAGCTTCATCCCACACCATAGAGTATTGTTCGTTAGTGGAGATATCCATGGGTGACCTCAAAATAATCATGATAAAATCATATTGATCATATTTTGAGTTTTCTAAAAATATTAAGGTGATAGAATTTTGTATTAATGTTGATTTAAAATGAAAAAAATATCAAACAGATGATAAAAAATGAGTAGAAAATATTGATTTATAAATACTTTATTCTCCCATTATCACTACATCGAGATGATTTAGTTTAAGACTATTAGTATATATGGGAACAATAGTGGAATTATTACTCTAAAAACCCAAGGGTAGGATAATTTTTCATTGTCGATAATTCAAATAATTTCTATCATTTTCAATAAAAATACAACCATTGTGAATTCTTGGTTTGTGAATGATAAGGGACTCACAATGTTTTTATTTACACGAAGGAGAAGAGAAGCCATCAATGAATGATATGTTATTAAAACACTTGGATATCATGCCAATGAAATTTATATCCATGATTCATTCAGGGTAGCTCTATATATTGTGTCTCTTGACATTATAAATGAACACCAGGAATCGACACATTATTATACTTTCATTAATGTTTTTGAACTTTGAGAGTTTTTGTTTTATATATGTAAGTCACATATTCAATTTGGTTTGTGCTATTTTTGTGAAGGTCACATAATGTATTTGTTGGAATTGATGTAGTGAATGAAGTACATGCAATAGGCATGCACATAGAATGTGATTTAATTCATCTTGGGTGTGAATCTTAAAAAATGAAGAGTCATGGTTAAACACACGATCGATTGTAAAGGCCTGAGGCTAGGAATCCAAACATAAAACATACATATATTGTGTAATATATATTTTTTATAAATGTATAATGAAATATTCCTGACATATATTACATACAATGTACTATTATTGTTCTACATTTGGAATAATTATAAAATCCATCAATTTTTATCATAGCTGTACTTTAGTAAAGACCAACTAAAATATTTCATCTACTTTACAAATGCAGGATATTTATCAAATATGTACATCATGTTACTTCTAATTGACATGTGAAAATCCACTTTAAGAAAGGGATGATCATTAAATTTACATGTATGGTGTTTTTTAAATGTATAATGAAAAATTATTTTCTTATATACTGTTATAATATATTATATTACATTGAAGTTATTTTTTTTAAACATTATAATTAATCTTGTGGTTTTTGTAAAACACTAATAAATCATCTAAAAACCCCCTGAGGCCACTTGGAAGATGTAAATATCTCTAGTCCTACCAACTATATTAAGGGACGTGTTGAATTCCTACATCTTATAATGTTTAACTTGTCCAAGTGCCAATATTATAAAAAATCTACATGTCATTACACACACACACATATATATATATGGGGGTGTGTGAGTGTTTTTCATTGTATATTAATTTAAATAAAACAAGATGATGAGATAAGAAAACAAAGAGTTTTTATTTATATATTAGTATATATGTGTATGTTACCTTTCCTATATCTCTCTTATGTTTCTTGATATCATAGAAACTATTTTCATATATCATAACTAGCAATGATAATAATTATAAACATTCATGTAATAAAAATTTCAATCACCTAGTATTGAAATTCATTTTATATATTGTGAATAAAATATCCATGTCACATAATTGATTACATACATAAAATGATGACATAAATGTATAAATACTTTTCATTGAAATAATAAATTTTTATCCACATAACAAGAAAATAATTTTTTCATTATAAAATCATACTGAGTAAACAATTATGTATTTCAAATTATGTTATAAACTTAGAATTTATAAAATAATCATTCTTCATTTCACTGTTGTATATAAATGTATATATACCTGTGTGTGTGTGTTTTTATGTATAAGAACATATAATTTATAGTGGGGTTTTTTGAATCCATTAGGATAAATCATACATGAATAAATGATTCCCTCATTCATATTTAGGAAAACAAAATATAAATTCTAATACAATTGTATATATATATATAAATATAAACATCAACATGAGGAACAAGAAATTGAAAATAATTTATATATATATAATATAAAAAAAGAAAATTTACATAAACATGATTTAAATAAAACAACCCTGTTATAATTAAATGAGAACATAATAATTATACATTGAAAATATAGTTTTATTAAAATAAAAAAACCAAATCAAATAAATTTAAATCACATGTTTATATATAAAAATATAATTAACCAATTGAATCACATTTATCATCCAATTAAATTAAATAGTTATTCTAATCAATCATACCCCTAATAGTATTATTATTATATAATATCTTGATTAAAATAAATTCAAATTTTTTATAGCAGATCAAATTAAAATTTAAACATGAGTTTATTAAAAATAATATTAAACCCTTGCAAAAAACATTCAAATGATGTTTTTTTCAAAAAAAAATCTATTGAATAGAAATTTAATTTTTAAAACAATGTTACAGACTAATTTTAAATTTGTGAACCATACATTTATAAAAAAATTTAATATATCTAGTTCTTGATATTTTAATAAAAAATAGAAGACTTTGTTTCATCAGTCTTTCTTTTTTTCTCTTAGGACAGCAAATCAATTTCTAATTTACACATCCATGTTGCTATTAAATTTTTTAAAAAACATACCATAAACTGCGTATGAATTAATTTAAATATATATAAAATTTTCTAAATTCATATATGATGACTAGAAAATATATTGCGAAGAAGACTAGTTGATGAATCATGAAAAAAAGAGTAAATGTTTTATATATCAAAATATTCACTATAACATGGTTTTCTAAATTGGTAAAAATTGAAAAACAAATCTATGATTAAATATAATATGTGGTTAACAGAGAGATATGAACATACTAAACCACATAAATTCAGTTCATATACCAATATAAAATAAATATCTAACAAAGGAAAAAAGTAGGATCAATAGGTAAATGATATACAGCGAGGCTGACATCGATGGAGGTTGAAAAAAAAAACAGAACTACATGCAATGAAATAGGTCGACGAGCATCGACTAGAAAAAGGTTCAAATACCATAACAATGCACACCTATATCACATACATATCAATATGAAGAATATGTTTTCATTACATTTTGTCAATAAAAACCCTAGACATCTCATATACCCTTCACAAGCGTTATCTTCGCTTCCTTGTATACATTCAAGCCCTCACATCAAACACTCCTACCATTATGTAATCTTTTTCTGACAAAACCCCGGTGTTCTTCCCATTTAAATCAACTGAAATCCCTATCTCTCAGATGAAAACATCTTTTCTTTTGGGGTCTGATTCCAACAATTCTAGACACCCCAAGGAAAAGAAGCCCTAAACCATGATTTTATTCAAAACCAGAATAGAAAACACCTCCCCTCATACCAAAACATGTTTAATTTCTCATTATATAATTCTAATTTGACAGAAGAATATCATTTTAATTGAATATCTATTTTCGTTTATAAAAATTACCAAACATATTCATAAAAAATTATATTTGAAAGAATAATAATTCTCTGTTTAAAAAACTATTTTTCATTTAAGAAAAATTACTAATATTATTACCTTTACCTTCAAACAAATTATTCTAAATTTACTTATTATAATTAAATTATATAAAATTATTTATTCATACTTCATTTTTAAAATTAAATTATAAATTTAATAAAATATCACTTCATGAACAATATTTATATATATAAATTCCAAAAAAATTACATAATCATTTTAATTTTGAAAATATATTTAATAATATAAGTACTTTTTTAAATATGCAATCTCATTTGATATAATTAAAATAATTAAATTATAGATTTAAAAAATCATAGATTTTTTATTTAAAATTAATCAAATTGGTCTATTTAAAAAAATTAATAAAATAAATCTATGTTTATAAAATTAATGTTTATAATTTATAATATTAATTTAATTTTAAATATTATCTATTGAACGTATTAATTCATTATTTAAATAGTTATAAATTGATGATATGTTACATTCTCCCCACTTCCGTATAATTTCAGCCCTATAATTAATTCTTCAGTACATAGAAAATTAGTAATTTTCATCATAAGAATTAAGAAAAACAAGGAATAACAACATCCTAGACTCAACCACTTATATGAAAAAAATATAATATCAATAGTTTTAAAACCCATTTCTCTCATACAAACTATAAGTCCCCTTTCCACCAATTTTAAACTCAACACATATAAATGATATGTAATATTTCTTTTAACAAATGGAAACAGAAAATATACAACCTTTATTACAAACCAAGAACATTTACCAGACCAATTTTTGAATAAATTGATAATAGTAAAATTTGAAAAATATATGTACATGAGTAAGGAAAAATAAATTATCTTTTCTTATTCTGACTGATAACTCTTTAGTGGATAAATATCTCTTTGAAAATATAATTTTCCTATAAAAATGGTTTTAAAATAATAGATGACCAATAAATTTAGCAGTATTTAGTTTTGTAAACGTTCAGTGAAAAATATTTTTATGTAATGTCATTTGAAAATATTATAATACCTTGAAATTAACTATAATTTTAAAATGATTTAAAAATAATATAGTGGGTTTTGGAAAAAATTAAGAATGAATTTGAAAAAAAAATTGAAACATGAAACATGGAATTCAATTTGGGCCTACACATTTTCTCAGGGGACAGGTTCGCTATCAACTTCATTCCATGTTTACCATGTCCATGTAATGATTTTATAAAAAATAATTATATTTTATAACATATATATACATTTATTACTGAATTTTGATTTAAAAAACACAACAATGAGTTAAATAAAAACACATTTTAATTATACCTAGGTATATATATATAAATATGAACATTCCATGAAATCACATGTGACACTTGAGATCACCAAAAAACATTTATATAAGAATTAAATGGACTAATAATAATAATAAAAATCTAGTTAATCAAAATTTCATTTTTCATGTAATGAAATTAATTTTTTATATGGTAGTAAAGATTACATGGATAAAATGATGACCTAAATTTATAAAATCATTACATATAAATAGATACATTTTTTCTAAATAAAAAATATATAATTTTGTCTTAAAATAATAATAATCAGTAAAAAAATTTGTATTTCAAAGAAAATTATCAATGTATTGCTTCCAAAATAAAAATTCACCCTAAAATTGTGTATATATATATACATTAAATTATGAAAACCCATAACATATAGTGGGTATTATTTGAAACCATCCAAATGTATCATACATACATAAATGATTCTTTATTTCAATATTAGAATAGAAATAAAATTTTAATACCATATGTGTTTATGTGTGTGTTAACATCCACATGAGGAACATGGAATTGAAAATAATGTGTGTATATATAATTAATAATGATACCTTTACATAAACATGATATAAGGTAAAAATTTAAACATTTAATTAATTTATTACTTAAAATGTACCTTGAAAATATGGTTTTATTAAAATAAAACAACCTCCTAACATAAATTTTAAATAGTAATCAAGAGAATAAAATATAATCGAACCCATGGCGTTGAATGAACAAGAAAATAAATTCCAAACTAGATTCAAACAAAAGTATCCCCTATTAAATAATTATAAAACACAATCCAGATTAATATAAATACAATTTACTTTTGGTGAAAAAATTCACATTTAAATAATATTTTGTAAAAAATATTTTTAAAAACATAAAAAATTATAATTATAATGAAACATCATTTCAAATAAAAATATTTTTAATGAAAATTTAATTTATAAAATAAATTTACACTATTAATTTTAATTTGAGAACAATGACTTGAAAATAAATTTTATGTAACTATGACTTGATTTTTTAGGAAAAAAAAGAAGGCTCTTGTTGCATTATACCTTCTTATTTCTCTAAAGACTGCAAATTAGTTTTACAATTTACACATGCACATTATTGTAATTTATTTTTTAATTCCATTCGAATTACTACTTATACAACTACATCAATAAATAGATATTTGGCTAAATTCATATAAGCAGTCCAGATATAATATTTCCATTCAATGAAATTGATGATGAAGATAGAATAATTGAACATATATTCAATAAATACATTTATTCGATATAACATAGTTATAAAAATAATGAAAAAAATAAAAATATTTGAAAGGTTCAATCCAAAATGAGGTTATTAGGGATATCCTAAACTAAAAAACCAAACATATTATTTCTATTGGCTAAATGCAAACAAATATTCAACACAGAACCATTATAGGAACAGTAGGTAAATGATAAATTTTCTAGCTAACAGCGATAGAGGTAGAAAAACAAATTGACCAATATATTATTATAAAGATTTATGAGCATCAATCTGATAAATATTTAGATACCTAACAAGCCAATAATACATAAACTATATAGATATAAATATGAAGAACTGGTTCGCCTACCTTTCTTGTAACCAAAACTCCAACCAGCTCATATTTCTATTACTGGTGCTTCATTCTCTTCATTGTCCACAGTCGAGACCTTACATCAGAAACTCTTACAAACATCCTATATCCCTAAGAAGAATCCCCTGGTCCTCATCTCATCTCTCCCATCTCAAATTACTCTCCATCAGATAATATCCACGTCTCATTTTGTGGCTCAAGCCTTCACTACTTTACATGCCATGTAAAAGAAGACCAATACCCTGATTTTCCACATACACAGAACTATAGATGCCACCTCTCCAATGAAAAGACAATTTCATTTAAATTTTTAATAATTACATACTTTAATTAACTATATATTTTGGTTTTTGAAATTTACTAAACAAATTCTTAAAAAATATATTGAAAATAAAATTAATATAGTTTAACAATGTTTTCTTTTAATTATTATTATTAATATTACTATAAAAAATATTAATAGAATTTATATAACTTTTTTATAATGAAAATGTATAAATTTATTTATTTATAATGTTAAATTAAAATTTCCTTAAAATATCATAATTTTTAAAATATATATATATATATGTATACAATAATTTAAAGTTGTTATTTTATATTTAAAATTATATTAAAACATATATTATTCTATAATATATCATGTTATTTTATATTATTAGAAAAATTTTATTATGGAAGAAAATAAAATATTGGTTTGTAAAAAAATGATAATAACATTGATCAATTTAAAAATTTATACAAAATAATAACATTTTTAAAAAATAAGTATTTATAATATTAAATATTAATGTATTATCAAATCATATTTATTAAAATAAATAATTCTTTTATTTAACACTTATACATTTTTGGTTTGTCACATTGATATTCAGGTTTACAAAAAGTTTAGAGTGTGTGTGATCAAGTTGATTGAGAAGGATAAGTAAATCAGTGTATTCATATTATGATTTTGATAATAATTTTTTTTTGAAATTAATGATATATAAAATATTCATCCATGTACATGAAATTAATATAATGTAAAATACATGTGAGATGCTCTAATTTTTAATGGAATTGTGTTCTTGAATGTTAACAGAAACACTACTTCATGAGTAGTATATGAACATTGTGTAATGTCATACACATGAAATAATGCCCGAAAAATATTATAACGACCCTGAATTATATTTTTAAATGCATGAAGACTGTGTAATATACATTTCATGATAATTTTTCATTTAATTTTTCAGATTTAGGATGGGGTATTATATTATATGTCAACAAGAATTGTATTGAGTAATCTTAAGATAGTCATTCTGATATTGATATGAGATGTAGTAGAAGTGGTAACTTCTATAAATTCAGAAGAGTATAATTTGGTGACTTCAATAAAGTATTCTAGATTATATTCAATGGTAGTTGAAGAGTTTTAGATTATATAAGAATGTGTAGAATTAGGTTGTTCTCAACTGCTCAAAGACAGAGAAACGTTTTGTGCTCTAGTGGAATCTTAAAGGTCTTGTGATCATTCACAATGTTTTAAATGTTGTCTTTGTGAAAGACTAGAAATATTATATTATAAATAACACTTTTGTGATTCTAGTATAAAGAAAACTGTAGGTAATACAATATTATTTGGGAAATGTTTAATATATAACGATCATGGTTTTGGGGTGACACATGGCCAAACCACTTTTAATTGGCTATTCATTCTTATTAATGAATATGTGTCTCATAATATCTCAAACACAAAAAGGACATAGTCACACAAATCAGGGGTGTAAACTAAAAATAATACAGTGTCTTTGGATACATTTTTGTCTGCCTTTCATATGATATAATACTCTTTGTAAAAAGGTATGATCCATTCATTATTACAAGTGAAGATGATCTAATTAGAATGCTGTAAGAGAAAAAAAGGAAAATAAGTAAATACTTCTGTACATTGGATCCCCTATTTCAGTACAGTAAGATGATCCATTGGAGACTTCACCACAATGAATGATTCAATAAATTGACATTCCAAAACTTTTCCATTTGGATGACCCACATAATTCATTGATTTATAAATTCATGTGATCATACAAATTATAGTTTTTATTCAATGTCACATAACATATGGATTCTAAGTCAGAAAATAATTTCATTTCCCCTCACAATCATCATAAAAATAGTTATTTAAGGTTCTCTTCATAATATAAATAAAAAAATAATCATGTAATAATAAATAATAATAGTGTTGAACAACATAATCATAAATAATTAATTATATTATATCTAATTCCTGACATTTTTTTAATCTATGACACCTTAGGTTTATATGAGGACATTCATAGTGTTAACCGCATTAAATTTTTTTATGATTGATCTTAAATATTTTTTTAATTATCAAATCATGTCTTATAGAAGTGTAAAACCAAGTGTGCATTGACACTAATTATCATGCACTAGGTCATGATCGTGTCATGTTCAATGTTCTCTTTTAGGAGATATTAAACACAAGTAACCGTACGTAGAATCCAAGTGCATATGAATTATCTAAACCGGGGTTAATGATTCCACAATCAATATTCTCTACCCATTACCATAATTTAATAACATATTCCCATATATTAACTCATCCTTAAACATATATTTTGACATGTACATAGGGATATCCCTAAATTTTTTAAGCCCTGTTTCTAAATTTTACCCATATATATCATATGATATTAACAATAATGACGCAATCACATAAATAAAATATATAAAAATATTTTTTTGATTATTATTTATAGTATAGGAACAACGTCATTAGAATCAGAATGGTATTGTTGATATAGAATCATGGGAACCATAAAAACAGGTTTTATAATTAAAGTACACGATCAACCACTATGTTATTCATAATTTTGCACCTTATTAGACATATCATACATAGTACATTTCATCATAACCTGGTGAAAGGAGACTTATGAAATGTTTAGCATAGATGCTTTGAATGGGTAGCCAAGGGAGGTATATAATAATAACATGAACATAGGGATATGAGAAGATGAGAATAATATCTGAATATAAAAAACTAGTTAAGAAATATGATAATGTTGATTAATGTTATTAATAATGGATTTTCATGACACATGATTCATAAGAAACCAAAAGAAGATGATCTATTATTTCCAAATATTGGCATAATCCATGGATTTTTTTGCATACACAAAAGGATAGAAAATTATTTCCACAGTACTCAAGGATCATTACTAGGGATATAATTTTGGAATTAGTTTTTCCATCATGTTACTATTTTCAGTTATTCTTAAACCCACCACTTGTTCAAAATTTGGTTGGGTTTTTTGGGATCGTTACAGGTTAATCTCATAGAATTACAGTGGTTTTTAGAGAAGGTCATGGTTTGCACAAGACTTGTGAACAATTAGGGAAAATTTTTCACCAGACCATGGTTAGACAGTAGCCTCCACATAGCATGCACAATTCTTGACCTAAAAATGCATAACTTCCCAGGAAACCATGAGGATGACATTTTCATGATTTGAAATTTTTATTTAAATTTATTGAGCCCTCATTTTTAGTCCCAGATGGACCTCCTTATACCCTTATTCATCTCCCCCATCCTACGACCTCCAAAAGGTTATTTTTGGTGCCTCAAATCCCTCTAATATGGGATATGATGCTTTAGGAATTACATTTGATATCAATCTTTTTAGGTTCCTCCACCAGATCTCTACCACTCGTGTCTACACTCTTTCTCCTAAGGGTTTCATAAATCTTGGTAATAATTTTTGGAATTAATTCTAATTGTTTTTTATCTTAATCTAGGGTTTGATTCCCATTTCAATGATAATTTTTCATTGTGGAATAATCCCTTCTATTGATAGGTGTTGCAGGATTTGTTGTTTTTGATAGGTGGTTTTGTTAAAATCCCCACTTTGTTTACCTAATTATATTGTTTAGATTTATATTTTCATGATTTTAAAGCAATTGTTTAGATTTGAATCGATGGATTTCAATGCTTTTTTTTAATAATGACCAATTCTAAGGAATTTAGTTTTTTTTGAAAATGTGGATTTCGCATTGAATTAGAATTTGGGGATATTTAAATAGATTAATTTAAATTTTGATTTTTATGGGAATTGAATCAATTAGTATGTTGATTTTAATTTATGAACGATTAAATTGATTGAATGTTTGTGAAAAACTGTGACTCATGTGATTTGGGGATTGTGTTGAAAATGATTGAATTGTTTAATTTGGTTTCTGGTTCTACTTTTTTGAAAAATGGATATAAATGTTCTTATTGAAACCGTAGTGTACCATAATGATGAAAATATATGTTTTTTTAAAAACCCATTACATTTCAAAAAGAGAAAAATTTATTATTTGTAATAGTGAAAGAGATGAATTTCATTTTTTTTATTAAATAAAATTCCCCTCATGGATTTTTTACTTTAGAACATGAAAGTCTTATGTAGTTAGTGAGTTATTTTGAGTGACACTTTACTAATCTACAATGTTATAAAATATCATATCTGTACATCCCTTTCCATAGGTGATGGTGGTGAATCACTTTACCTTGGGGATAAAGGGGCATTGGTACATAATTTTTTGTTCATAGTGTTGGATCCCTTTAGTATGGATTATCATTCCTATGTGACGCATGATTATGTTACTCACTTATTTTTATTTGGAAGGTATACATATTCCATTTTGGAAAAAAAATTACATTCCTTGTGAATTTATATAAAATACTTATATTAATTGTTTATTTAAGCTACTTGTGAGATTTTTTTAATGAAATATATATTTTGATTAATGGAAAATTCAATATTTTTAAATTTATCCATAATTTAAAATGTATATAATTTCTTGATAAATGTATTTATATATTTTAAAATATATATGATTTTTTTAAACATTAATTGTTAATTTGATACTCAATTGTTTGGAAACAGGATTCCCATTTGGTTAAATTGATATTGGAATATATTATAGAATCATTGGGTGAAATCCTACTGGGATTTTTCTCACACAATACCTGTGACTTCAGGTGAATGTAAATATTCTTTTTCTATGTTTGATCAAAGGAAAGGGATCTCTTGTAGGTGGATCCTACAACAATACATTGGTCTTGAAGAGTTCTGTCATTAAGGACTTTGTGTTTTTACCCCAGTTTTTAACTCAGTAGTATTACATCAGTATTTGTGAATGTTTAATTTTGTGTACATTATTCCAACTAGAGTTTCCTTTTATATACATAATATATTGTTTTTTATTCATTCTGAATTATTGGTGGAAAAACTGTTCCCACTTTTTGTTTGAATGATTCCAGGTGCTTGTCAATGACGCGTGGGTGTCAGGAATGACCTTTAGGATATGTCAATAATGACATAGTTATTGGGTTACCAGGGTACCCAGTTTGGTTTGTGATAATGTGGTATCAGCGGTCTAGGTTGATCATTTTTCATGTATCCAGTATGCATTGTGAAATATGGTCTGGACATAGGAGGTTGTTGCAATTGATTTCCAAGATAGTTCTGACAGCAATGAATCTAAAGACTCTCTGGGTTGTAAGGGAAATATGTCTTCTGTTTAGTTATAATTTTTCTATTTTTTGGAATATTCACATCCAAATCTTATAAATTATATTTATTGGTATTAGTTTCCCTCATTTCCCAGTCTGAGATTTCACTAACGTCTCCCATGGTGTCTTATGATGTATTGTAGCATCGTGCCTCTATGAAGATGTGCGAATTAGAGCTAAGAGAAATCTATAGCTGAAAATCAGTGAGTGGATACTATTTTGGATTTTAATTAGATTGCGGTGATCATGCACATTGTCAATGCCTTGTGATATACACTGCCTCCAGTTCATATTCGGGCTCATATTGTAAAACCTCATAGGTACCTCCATAAAATTAGTTCAAAAATGATTCTTATCCAGAAACCATAATTGTTTAGGGGCTCAAATTACCCTCAATAGTCTAAGGAGTGGATGAAAGGTTTGGAATTCTAATTTGGGTTTCTTGACACACCATTGGAGATAATTTTCTTGTGTTCCCCCTTCATGATGGAAGCACTGAGCAGAAGATGGTGGGACACTATGGTGGTGGTGAAGATGCATGAGGAATTAGAGTGGAAGGACTTCGATGTTACTTTCAGAAATATACACAATATAGAATAGATGTTCTTATACATGTATATAGAGTTATTCAAACAAAATAATGCTGAAAGTTAATTAGAATATTATGCAAACCATTTTTCTTTTTTTGGGAACATCGCACCTGAGATTCCGTCGAATGAGAGGATGAAGGCACAATTTCTCGAGTTGGGGCTTCCTCAGGATATGTATTCTCAGGTTTTCATAATGAAGTTTATGTGATATTCTTATGTAATAGATGAATCAATGATGGACTAGGTGGACCTCGATAGTAATTCATGGTTTTTGGGAGTCTCTATTTCCCCCAGTGGATGTGTGAGTTCCTTCAATGGAAATTGGTAAGGTGATGATTGTCATAAATGTTCTCAATGGAAAGGTTTTTCTATACCTCCTATGGTACCAGATATTGGATTTTTGGTTTGTTGTTAGTGTGGAATGTGAGTGCATTCTAATAATGTTTTCATTAAAGCAACCAAGAATTGTTTCTCCTGCAGTTGTTCAGGGTACATGCAGAGGTTATCCCATATTTATTAAATTATGTACAGTGAGATAGGATCATCACATCCTCCCAATACTGCATGAAAATAAAATTCTTCACTTCCAAAAGGTTTCCATCCAAAGGAATGAGGAGAAATTATTCTTCGCATAATGGATGAGTCTATAAAGGAATCAGAAATAGTTCCATAGACTGTGAGAGGTACCATGACTCTGGCTTCATCATTAGTGAATTCCTTATTTGATACCAGTGAATCTAATTCATTTATATCAACCCATATAATAAATATTCTTAATTTTCTTATGGATCATTTGTCTTGTGAAGAAGATGTTAGTATAACCATTGGTATGAAGAGAGAGTAGGGTCCATGTATTCCCTCTTGTTTTTTCTCTCTATAAGATATTGATTTTATAAGGCCCCAGCCTTAAACCTTACATAATCTTGAGTTATCACAAGATTACACCTTGAGGATCTTTTCGGGTTTAGAGATTTAGAGAATTAGATCTTAAATTTTGCATTACATTCCACATATAACAAAGTGGATACATAAAGATAGTATTCTTCATTCCCATCAATGGAAACATATTTAAAATAAACATGGATTCTTTCTTGAAATTTCCTTGACTCTATCATCATATCATGTACCTTTCCCTTGTCCTGTGAAAAACATTTCAAAAAAACATGGGATGAGCATAAAAAGCTCAGTAATGGATATACAGATATGGAAAGGAAACATGGGTACATATATACATAAGGATGGGATCATACATTACCCATAAAACATAAGCACTTTAACATACCTCATCAAATCATGAATAAATCATATAAATCATAAGACATAAAGGTAACTTGAGGCATTCATAACATTCTTATGTAGGGAGTAACCCTCTTGGTTATGTTTGGAATACCCATCATAGTATATTCCCTAAAATCTCTTCGGAGAAACCTTAACGTTTCACTCCTTCACGTTACCCAATGCATTGGAGAGCTATATCGGGCTCACCCTCCCTTAGTTTATCATGGAACCACCCGTTTCATAATAATGCCCAAGAACATCAACATAATCATATCACATAAAACATGCATAATGGAAACATAACATTCCAACCTTTCAATCACAAGATATCAATACAACACATTGATATAAAAACATTATCAAAACCATTCTCGATACCAAAATATAAGAAAAGTAAAACATGGTATTTATTTTTCTTTTAAAAAGAAGGTATGGCTTGTAGAGGAAGCCGAAACTCAAATAACGGTCACGGCGGCGGAGAAGACGTTGTCGCCTTATACATATGACAAAAACATTCACTTTTGTCGTTTAGTAAAATTATTCGTATAAAAGAGATTCCTTTTGGATAAACGTAAAAGTCAAAGGGGTTTATACACCGTATAAAAAAGGTTGTGTATAAAACAAAATATGCCTCAATGAAAGGAGATTGAGACGAAGTCCCATTCCTGGGTTCCGACTTGACTCGGTCTTTATTTAATGTCCTGAATAATAAACTTGAGTTAATTTCTACTTGTGTAAGAACCTTTTTCAAGTTCATTATTCCTTTTATAAAATTTTATGATCATCATGTAATCATTTAAGTTAATAATGTTCATTTTGTCGGTATTTGGTTCTTAAGTCAAAAATAGACTTCTTACACTTACATGTTGTTAATTTGGTCAAAGGTTTGTTATATACAGAATGATATTAATGATTTGGATAACATATATATCATATATATTCTTCATATACATGTATTTATAATATTACATCACATTTATAGGTTAGAAATGAAATGAAAAGTTCATGGAGACGGTAAGCCGTACGTACTCATGAACGCTACTTCCATTTCTATTTCGTATTTTCTGGAATAGAATCATAATGATATAAGAGTATATTATAATTCAAGTATAATATCATATATAATATCATAGTTTCATACTATATACGTCCCACATATGGTATTTAATGAATCAAATCACATTGAGGGGGTGGTAGTCCGCACTTCCTTAAATGAAGATATCGCGTTTACCCATAATAAAAACCATAAAGGTATGCCCAAAATGAAAAAAAACAAAAGCTTAAGGAAAACATAAACATATTATATATCATATATAAAAATAGTGACATCATAATGGCTACCTTTGAAGGTGTTAAATGAGTATTGAACAATCATTGTTTCGGGAGGCAGAATTCCGCCATCCACGGAAACCGTATGTTCTTTAACCATTTGATGTAGTTGTGTGTAACACCCGAGGTAAATAAAGAATATGACATTTTCATATTTATCCATATTTGTGAATAAAATATTAATATGACTTTAAAGGGGATGCTATTCTCTATGGCGTACCCAACACGCAACAACGAGTTTCTTGGGAATCTTATGTTTCACTCTAATAAAAAAATAATATTATTTTAAATTGTAGTTAACCTGTAGTCGTTGTATTGACAGGAATGGATATAAATAACAAAAATATGATTATATATGTTTTTTAATGTTTTTACATTTATCCAATAAAAGATAAAGGCATAAAATATGGAAAGAATTCAATTTTAGGCGTATATGCCCTAGTTTTCACTAAAGGTTCACTTATCGCCTTTTGATGGAGAACCTTCATTAAATATATTTTTGTTCACTCTTAAACATCATTTTGGGCCAAATAAAACACTTCTTAAGAATTGGGAAATAAAAATTTACTTTGTGTAAATTTTTGGTATCTTTCTGATAAAGTTCAATTTTTAATGAATAGTGTAAAATGTTGTATTTTAATTCAAAACCTCTTTTTAATCTAATTTATTTATATGATTAGATTATCTTTTGAAATTGTTTTAAAGTGAAATTAGAATATATTTTTACCATTAAATCCAATAGTGGTCGTTGGAATTAATTTCACTTTGAAATCAGACTTAAACTAGTGTCAATCTTTTGATACTTATTATTTCATAAAAACACGCTATTTGCTCTGACAGCGGGAATTAATTATTAAATTAATTAATGTGACTTATATTTTTTGAATTTTGTAAAATAGACTTCATTTTGTGAATTAGGAATATCAAATATAGCGTAGGGTGAATTTTTGCGATTTTTCTGAAAAACTTCAATTTTTGATGAATAGTGAAACCACTAAGTGGTACTTTTAAAAACTGATTTTTCCTTTTAAATGAAATTTTTCCATATTTGTGTTTTGAAATTCAAAAATCCGACATACATGGTTGTCATTAAGATGTAAAATGTGGTTCAATGGGATAAAAATAATTTTTTGGTGAATAGTAACTTATTAAGTTTTTAATCACGATTAGAGGTATTTAGTGTAGTTTAAGGTAAAAATAATGTTTTAGTAATAATAAATGAACATGACACATGTCCTACCCTCATTGGATGTGTCATGGTCGACCAATACAAGCCATGGGTAAACTTGGGGACCCCATGGATCCACTTTGGTTGGGAAATGACATAAATAACTTTTTATTTAATGTTAAAGTAAAAATGACACAAACTTGTGTTATTTTATGAAATCAATTTTTACATGGAGTTATAAAGATCAGATTTTTGATTATAAATAGTCCTTGGAAAGATAACGAGATTAACTACATCATAGTATTTATTTTATAATTTTTAGACTTTAAATAAATTAAATTATTTATGACATCATGATGATGCATCGATGACCTCATTAATGAACAGTTTAAATAAAATGAAACGATAATATAAAATCTAAGACCTAAACTTGTCCAAAAACTATTGGATGGGAATATTTCGAAGCGTTGTCATCTTATCATCAATATATATCAATTGGGGACCTTATAAATTCAAAACACTTTTTAAAATAAAATAATAGTTTCATGATTTTCAAAAGTGCCCCTCCTCTCCTCTTATAAAAGGCCCCCACCTCTACCTCATTTCACACACTCCTAAAGCCTTTGGCTCGGACATACCCTTCCAATTTACTCTCGCCACATCTCTCTACTAATCCTATAGGATTCCCTTTGGGCAGAATACTTTCAACGGAAGCCTCTAGGCTCAAATCAAAAGGAGTTACACTTTTAAAGGTAATTCATTCTCTCATGCTCATTTGTTTTATTTTGCTTCTCCAACCCCCTAAACTCTTTTTATTTACTTCTTTTGTAACAACAACAGTATCTTAAATATACTAGGATGTTGTTATAATATTTATTCGAGCTACACTCTCTCACAACTACGTCAAATGGTTAAAGAACATACGGTTTCCGTGGATGGCAAAATTCTGCCTCCCGAAACGATGATTGTTCAATACTCATTTAACACCTTCAAAGGTGGCCGTTATGATGTCAATATTTTTATATATGATATATAATATGTTTATGTTTTACTTAATCTTCTTTATTTGTTATTTGTGGCTTACTTTTATGGCTTCCATTATGGGTATAAGTGATATCTTCATTTTAGGAAGTGTGAACTACCGCCCCCTCAAAGTGATGTGATTCGTTAATGACATACGTGGGACGTACAAAGGATGGATTTAATGTTATTATATATGATGTTATACTGGAATTATTATATACCTCCATATCATTATTATTTCTTTCCATTAAAGTATGAGATAGAAATGAAAGTAGCGTTCATGCGTACGTACGGCTTACCGTCTCCATGAACGGTGCATTTCATTTCTTATCCCCAAATGTAATGTACTTTTATAAGTACATGTATATAATGGATATATATGATGAGTTATACATCTAAATGATGAATATAATTCTGGAATTAAAATATACATACCTCTCATTTAGTTTTAATTCCATTAATATGACAAAGAAATGAAAGTAGCGTTCATGCGTACGTACGGCTTACCGTCTCCATGAACGGTGCATTTCATTTCTTACCTCTAAATGATTATGTGATATTATAAATACATGTATATTCTAGATATATATGATATATATGATATCCAAATCAGGAATGACATTCTGGATATAAAGAACCTTTGACCACACGAACAACATGTAATTGTAAGAAGTCCACTTTCGACTTAAGAACCAAATATCGACAAAAAAAACATTATTAACTTAAATGATTACATAATGTTTATAACATATAAATAATTGATATAAAAGGAATAATTAACTTGTAAAATGTTCTTAATCAAGTTGAAATTAACTCTAGTTTATTATTCAGGACGTTAAAGAACGATCGAGTCAAGTCGGATCCGAGGTAAGGGATCCTACACCTCTCTTTCTTTTTAAGTAAACTCTTTTATGTCATTCCTTTTAAGCTCATATTTCTTATGTTTGGGATGTTATTTTATATTACTACCACTGTACATATTATGTTCATATTATGAGAGAACTTATTTCCTGTCATCAATCCATTTTGGATGTTTTAAGTGGCGTCGTTAGGCTGCCGAGTTTTCGTAAGGGATTTTTCATCTCACTTTTATTCCTGTGAGATTTATGCTACATTTGCCACAATTTCATTTGAGTGGTTTATGTACTGCCCATTATTACACTCCTTTTGTAATATAATTCCATTTATTGGTATTTACATATTCATTGTATGACACTTCTTCAATGGGGTGTACTTTTCGAAAGTTACCCAAGTCGGTAAGGGAACCTTCCACCCTCCATTTTTTAAAAGACTTAATTTGTTATGTCTTTTAATTCACATACTATAATGCTGGGATATGTTCTTCTATATCCTGATTTATGTAAATTTTATTTCCAAGTGATGAGATTCCCTTTTTATCTCTCATCAACTCATTTTCGGAATTTTTGAAGTGACGCCGTTAGGCTGTCGAATTTATCAAGGGAACGTTTTAACCCAATTTCGATTTCTTTGGGTTCAACATGTAGTTATTGAATATGTCATCCTTTGAATATGTTTGAATGACCTTTTATTGTTTTACACTTAATATCCAATTATATTGGGTGTATTTATATTTGTCACACATAATTTTGATATTGATTTATCCTTAATTTAAGGATACCTTCCTTATAAGGGATTTCATCACATTTTACATCCCTACTGAGACTTCATTGTTGTTATGCACCAATTCACTCTTATATAGTGTATATACTGTCATTTGGAATATTATATCATGAATACATTTATTCTCATGATATTATAAAGTTATGATTAAATGTTATTCCTCAATTATTGTATTCAAGTGTCTCTAGTTTTGGTAAAAACCCTTTGACCAAAATATCGCTTTAAATGTTTTAATGAATTGTTATTATTAATATCCATGTTTTCAAAATGGTTTTAAGGATTTATTTATATGGATATTAATTGTTTAAAATGTAAAAAGCTTCAAGGTGGTATGGGACACTTTGATTCAAAATTATCCTTATTAAATGTTTTAAATGGTTTTGGAAATGGTTTCTTTTTGTATGGATTCATTATTTCAAAATACTAAAATGTTATATTGTGATTGACATGTGGAAATGTTTTGTTTCCTTAATGCAGGTTTTATGTGATACGTTTATGTTATGGTTCTTGGGAAATGTTATGAAAACAGGTGGTTTCGTGATAAACTATGGGTGGGTGAGCCCGATATAGCTCTCCAATGCATTAGGTAACGCGAAGGACTGAAACGTTAAGGTTTCTCCGAAGGGATTTAGGGAATATACTGTGATAGGTATTCCAAAATGTAACCAAGAGGGTTACTCCCTACGTAACAATGTTATGAATGCCTCGAGTTACCTTTTATGTCTTATGATTTCTATGATTTATTCATGATTTGATATGACTATGTTTTATGGGTAAGGTATGATTTCATTCTTATGTATACATGTACTCATGTTTCCTTTCCATATTTTTATATCCCTTACTGAGCTTTTTATACTCATCCTATGTTTTTGAAATGTTTTCCACAGGTCAAGGGAATGGTACATGATGTGATGATAGTGTCAAGAATGTGTCAAGAAAGAATCCATGTTTTATTTTAAATATGTTTCTGTTGATGGTAAGAATGAATATTGTCTTTTATGTAACCACTTTATTTAAATGTGGAATGTAATGAAAGTTTCATTGTCTAATTCTCTAAAACTCTAAACATTAATAGATCCTCAATGTGTAATCTTGTAATAACTCATGATTATGTATGGTTTAAGGCTGGGGCCTTATAGTTGGTATCAGAGGTCGGTTTAGATAACTTTAGAGGTTAGGGTATTCTCTAAGCATAAGTAACATTACCACAATGGTTAGAATTTCAGAAAGAGTTCTAGTTTTAGATAAAGTGAATGAGTAAGTATGTCTTAGTGTTTATCTTTCTCATTAGTAAAAGATGGTTTTGTTGATATACTCCCACTGACATTTCTGTTTTTAGTGAATGGATGGATCTAACAGGCACCAAAGAGACAACAGGTTTGAAGGAAATTATGGTGGTTCTATGATTAAGATACTAGATAAAATGTGGGATTCGATGAGGAAACTCATGGTTGTTCTAAACCAACTATCAAGGAGTCATGATCAACCACGTGAACCTTGGTATGTTCTATAATGCATCATGTACAAGATGACCAATCGATGTGGAAGTTCAGGTAATAATTAAAAAGGTAACCATTAGGGTTTATATGATCCTTACTTTTGAGGTAATTATGGGTTATTATATGTTATGATGGAAAATGAAAGGCATGAGATAAACTTGAGGATAAAATATGTTAGGTTTATTTTTTAAGATTTTATCTCGTTTTGGGAAATGTTTTGAGAATTATATAGTTTTGGAAAAATGACAACACGCAGACCGTGTGACTACCCGTCGCGTCAGACAAAGCTGTGGGAATCGAACCCACAACCAAGGTGCGACTGGTATTTATCGCCTACCACTGGAATACGTGAAGTCCCAGGTTAGTTTGACTGATTCATTCTAGTTATATGATTTTATCAATTAAGAGTAAGTTTATTTTGGGTTATTTATGAAAATGATTAACCTATCATGGAGGATATGTGATTAGGTTAATTACTTTTCAATACGATATTTTAGGAGAAACTGATGTTGTTTGGAGATAAATGTTACGATTTAACTTGGAAGACTATGTGACTAAATCCTTAAAATATTTGGGTTTCAATATTAGTTTGGTTTACTTTGAATAATTTTATGGACAAATTGATTATAGAATGGTCCTCATTGAACTTTGGGTTTTGTTGGACAAACTTTGGAGATTAAGAATAGATTTTCTTTTTATAAAGGGTTATCCTTTTCTGGATTATCTGATCTTGTAATAACCTTATTGGTTTTGGTTAAAGTCTAAAGACATGTGAAGTATATAGTTCTCTTTTTTGTATTAGGTGACTCTCTAGAAGTTGATTATAGTACTCTTTATGCTAACAAGTCTCTGTAAATACTCGTCTTTTGGAAAAAAATATGAGTTTGATTAAGGAATCCAGTAAAGGTTGAAAGTCAACATGATAAGTGATTATGATTCCTTAGGAATAAATTCCTCAATAAAAAGTAACTTAACACAAAAATGTTGTCTATTAACTTTTCCTACTGGGGAATCGAATACCGTTTAACCCATTACATGTTTGTGATTTTCTCATTGTTAACTTTCTCCTAGACATGTTTACTATCACTCTCCCTCAAGAACATGACCCTTTGATTTTTCTTCCATGTCCATGTTTTTCTACATGGAATCCTAGTATGGGTTAACACGGATGACCTCGGTACTTGTCTTACTTTATTTTAACGTGATTGTTTTACCGACTCTTGTTCTGATGTGGGACGTTCAAGGATGTTTCGAAGCTCAATTTTAAAAATTGTGAGGATGCAATTCCCAAATGGGGGGAAGGATGTAACACCCCAGGTAAATAAAGAATATGACATTTTCATATTTATCCATATTTGTTAATAAAATATTAATATGAATTAAAAGGGGATGCTATGCTCAATGGCGTACCCAACACGCAACAACGAGTTTCTTGGGAATCTTACGTTGCACTCTAATAATAAAATAATATTATTTTTAAATGGTAGTTAACATGTAGCCGTTGTATTGACAGGAATGGATAGAAATAACTAAAATATGATTATATATGTTTTTAAATGTTTTTACATTTATCCAATAAAAGATAAAGGCATAAAATACGGAAAGAATTCAATTTTAGGCGTATATGCCATAGTTTTCACTAAAGGTTCACTTATCGCCTTTTGATGGAGAACCATCATTAAATATAGTTTTGTTCACTCTTATACATCCTTTTGGACCAAATAAAACTCTTCTTAAGAATTGGTACATCAATATTTACTTTGTGTAAATTTTTGGTATCTTTCTGATAAAGATCATTTTTTAATGAATAGTGTAAATTGTTGTATTTTAATTCAAAACCTCTTTTTAATATAATTTATTTATATGATTATATTATCTTTTTAATTGGTTTTAAAGTGAAATTAGAATATATTTTTACCATAAAATCCAATAGTGGTCGTTGTAATTAATTTCACTTTGAAATCAGACTTAAACTGGTGTCAATCTTTTCATACTTATTGTTTCATAAAACACGCTATTTGCTCTGACAGCGGGAATTAATTATTAAATTAATTAATGTGACTTATATGTTTTGAATTTTGTAAAATTGACTTCATTTTTGAATTCGGAATATCATGTATAGCTTAGGGTGATTTTTTGGGATTTTTCTGAAAAACATCAATTTTTGATGAATAGTGAAACTACAATGTGGTACTTATAAAAACTGATTTTTCCATTTAAATGAAATTTTGCCATCATTGTGTTTTGAATTTCAAAAATCCGACATACATGGTTGTCATTAAGAAGTAAAATGTTGTTCAATGGGATAAAAATAATATTTTGGTGAATAGTAACTTATTAAGTTTTTAATCGCGCTTAGAGGTAATTAGTGTAGTTTAAGGTAAAAATAATGTTTTAATAATATGAAATGAACTTGACACATGTCCTACCCTCATTTTTTGTGTCATGGCCGACCTAGACAAGTCATGGGTCAACTTGGGGACCCCATGGATCCACTTTGGTTGGGAAATGACATAAATAACTTTTTATTTAATGTTAAAGTAAAAATGACACAAACTTGTGTTATTTTTAGAAAACAATTTTTACATGGGGTTATAAAGATCAGATTTTTTATTATAAATAGTCATTAGAAAGATAAAAATATTTCCTACATCATAGTATTTTTTTATAATTTTTAGACTTTAAATAAATTAAATTATTTATGACATCATGATGATGCAGCGATGACATCATTACTGAACAGTTTAAATAAAATGAAACGATAATATAAGATCTAAGACCTAAACTTGTCCAAAAACTATTGGATGGGAATATTTGGAAGAATTATCATCTTATATTCAAAATATATCAATGTGGGACCTTATAAATTCGAAACACGTTTGAAAATAAAATAATAGTTTCATGATTTCCATAAGTGGCCCTCCTCTCCTCTTATAAAAGGCCCCCACCTCTACCTCATTTCACACACTCCTCAAGCCTTTGGCCCGGCCATACCCTACCCATTTACTCTCTCCACATCCCTCTCCTCATCCTATAGGATTCCCTTTGGGCATAATCCTTTCAAAGGAAGCCTTTAGGCTCAAATCAAAAGGAGTTACACTTTTAAAGGTAATTCATTCTCTCATGCTCATTTGTTTTATTTTGCTTCTCCAACCCCCTAAACTCTTTTTATTTACTTCTTTTGTAACAACACATGTATCTTAAATATACTAGGATGTTGTTATAAGATTTATTCGAGCTACACTCTCACACAACTATATCAAATGGTTAAAGAACATTCGGTTTCCGTGGATGGCGAAATTCTGCCTCCCGAAACGGCGATTGTTCAATACTCATTTAACACCTTCAAAGGTGGCCATTATGATGTCACTATTTTTATATATGATATATAATATGTTTATGTTTTACTTAATATTCTTTATTTTTAATTTGTGGATTACTTTTATGGCTTCCATTATGGGTATAAGTGATATCTTCATTTTAGGATGCGTGGACTACCGCCCCCTCAAAGTGATGTGATTCGTTAATGCAATACGTGGGACGTATAAAGGATGGATTTAATGTTATTATATATGATGTTATACTGGAATTATTATATACCTATATATAATTATTATTTCATTCAATTAAAGTATGAGATAGAAATGAAAGGAGCGTTCATGCGTACATACGGCTTACCGTCTCCATGAACGGTGCATTTCATTTCTTATCCCCAAATGTAATGTACTATTATAAGTACATGTATATAATGGATATATATGATGAATGATAAATATAAATGATTAATATAATTCTAGAATTAAAATATACATACCTCTCATTTAGTTTCAATTCCATTAATATGACAAAGAAATGAAAGTAGCGTTCATGCGTACGTACGGCTTACCGTCTCCATGAACGGTGCATTTCATTTCTTACATCTAAATGATTTTGTGATATTATAAATACATGTATATTATAGATATATATGATATATATGATATCCAAATCAGGAATTTCATTCTGGATATAAAGAACCTTTGACCACACGAACAACATGTAATTGTAAGAAGTCCACTTTCGACTTAAGAACCAAATGTCAACAAAACAAACATTATTAACTTAAATGATTACATAATGTTTATAACATGTCAATAATTGATATAAAAGGAATAATGAACTTGGAAAAGGTTTTTAAGAAAGTATAAATTAACTCAAGTTTATTATTCAGGATGTTAAAGAACGATCGAGTCAAGTGGGACCCAAGGTAAGGGATCCTACACCTCTCTTTCTTTTTAAGTACACTCTTTTATGTCATTCCTTTTAAGCTCATATTTATTATTATTGGGATGTTATTTTATATTAATCCCACTTTACTTATTATGTTCATATGATGAGAGACCCTATTTCCTCTCATCAATCCATTTTGGATGTTTTAAGTGGCGCCGTTAGGCTGCCGAGTTTTCGTAAGGGATTTTTCATCTCACTTTTATTCCTGTGAGATTTATGCTACATTTGCCACAATTTCATTTGAGTGGTTTATGTACTGCAACTTATTACACTCCTTCTGTAATATAATCACATTTATGGGTATTTACATATTCATTGTATGACACTTCTTCGATGGGGTGTACTTTTCAAAAGTTACCCAAGTCGGTAAGGGAACCTTTCACCCTCCTTTTTTTAAAAGACTTCGTTTGTTATGTCTTTTAATTCACATACTATTATGTTAGGATATGTTCTTCTATATCCTGATTGATGTAAATTTTATTTCCAAGTGATGATATTCCCTTTTTATCTCTCATCAACTCATTTTCTGAATTTTTGAAGTGACGCCGTTAGGCTGTCGAATTTTACCAAGGGAACGTTTTAACCCAATTTCGATTTTTTTGGGTTCAACATGTAGTTATTGAATATGTCATCCTTTGAATATGTGTGAATGACCTTTTATTGTTTTACACTTAATATCCAATTATATTGGGTGTATTTATATTTTTCACAAATAATTTTGATATTGATTTATCATTAATTTAAGGATACCTTCCTTATAAGGGATTTCATCACATTTTACATCCCTATTGAGACTTCATTGTTGTTATGCACCAATTCACTCTTATATGGTATATATACTGTCCTTTGGAATATTATATCATGAATCCATTTATTCTCATGATATTATAAAGTTCTGATTAAATGTTATTGCTCAATTATTGTATTCAAGTGTCTCTAATTTTGGTAAAAACCGTTTGAACAAAATATCGCTTTAAATGTTTTAATGACTTGTTCTTATTAATATCCATGTTTTCAAAATGGTTTTAAGGATTTATTTATATGGATATTAATGGTTTAAAATGTTAAAAGCTTCAAGGTGGTATGGGACACTTTGATTCAAAATTCTCCTTATTAAATGTTTTAAATGGTTTTGGAAATGGTTTCTTTTTGTAGGGATTAATTATTTCAAAATACTAAAATGTTATATTGTGATTGAAATGTGGAAATGTTTTTTTTCCTTTATGCATGTTTTATGTGATACGTTTATGTTATGGTTTTTGGGCATTGTTATGAAAACGGGTGGTTCCGTGATAAACTAAGGGCGGGTGAGCCCGATATAGCTCTCCATTGCATTGGGTAACGCGAAGGAGTGAAACGTTAAGGTTTCTCCGAAGGGATTTAGGGAATATACTGTGATGGGTATTCCAAAACATAACCAAGAGGGTTACTCCCTACGTAAGAATGTTATGAACGCCTCAAGTTAGATTTTATGTCTTATGATTTCTATTATTTATTCATGATTTGATATGCCTATGTTTTATGGGTAAGGTATGATTTCATTATTATGTATACATGAACTCATGTTTCCTTTCCATATTTTTATATCCCTTACTGAGCTTTTTATTCTCATCCCAAGTTTTCGAAATGTTTTTCACAGGTCAAGGGAAGGGTACATGATGTGATGATAGTGTCAAGGATGTGTCAAGAAAGAATCCATGTTTTATTTTAAATATGTTTACGTTGATGGGATGAATGAATACTGTCTTTTATGTAACCACTTTATTTAAATGTGGAATGTAATGCATGTTTCATGATCTAATTCTCTAAAACTCTAAACCTGAAAAGATCCTCAATGTGTAATCTTGTAATAACTCAAGATTAAGTAAGGTTTAAGGCTGGGGCCTTATATTGTGTGAGAGTTTAGCTCGAATAAATCTTATAAAAAAATCCTAGTATATTGAAGATACTGGTGTTGTTACAAAATAAGTAAATAAAAAGAGTTTAGGGGGTTGGAGAAGAAAAATAAAACAAATGAACATTAGAGAATGAATTACCTTTAAATGTGTAACTCCTTTTGATTTGAGCCTAAAGGCTTCCTTTGAAAGGCTTCTACACAAATGAAATCCTCTAGGATGTGGAGTGGGATGTGGAGAGAGTAAGTGGGCAGGGCAAGGCCGAGCCAAAGGCTTGAGGAGTGTGTGAAATGAGATAGAGGTGGGGGCCTTTTATAAGAGGAGAGGAGGGGAACTTTTGGAAATCATGAAACTATTATTTTATTTTCAAAAGTGATTCGAATTTCTAAGGTCCCAAATTGATATATTTCTATGATAAGATGATAAGGCTTCGAAATATTCCCATCCAATAGTTTTTGTACTAGTTTAGGTATTAGATATTACATTATCTTTCCATTTTATTTTAATCGTTAAATAATGAGGTCATCGCTGCATCATCATGATGTCATAAATAATTTAATTTATTTAATGTCTAAAAATTATAAAAAAAATAATATGTTGTAGGAAATCTTTTTATATTTTTAATGAATATTTATAGGAAAAAATATGATTAGTATAACCCCTTCTAAAAATTGTTTTAATAAAACAATTTATGTTAGTGTCAGTTTCACCTTTATTTAAAAAAAGGAATTAAAGTCATTATCTCACCCAAGTGGCTCCCTGGGGTCCCCTAAATCGACCCATGGGTTGTCTTGGTCTCCCATGACTCAACCAATAGGGTTAGGACAAGTGTCATGGTGTTTCCAAATTTTTATAATATCATTTTTACCTTAAATTACACTAACTACCTCTAATCGCGATTAATGAAAAAAAAGTTACTATTCACCAAAAAATTATTTTCATCCCATTGAACCACATTTTACATACTAATGACAACCATGTATGTCGGATTTTCAAAATTCAATACACATTAGTGGTAAACTTTCATTTAACTGAAAAATCAGTTTGTTTGATTACCACTTAGTGGTTTTCACTATTCATCAAAAATTGGAGTTTTTCAGAAAAATAAAAAACTTCACCCTAAGCTATATTTGATATTATGAATTCAAAAATGAAGTCTATTTTAAAAAATTCAAAACATATAAGTCAAATTAATTAATTTAATAATTAATTCTCTCTGTCATGACAAATTGCGTGTTTTTATTAAACAATAAGTATCAAAAGATTGACAGCAGTTTAAGTCCAATTTCAAAGTGAAATTGATTCCAATGACAACCATTGGATTAAATGGTAAAAATATATTATAATTTCACTTCGACACCAATTAAAAAGATAATATAATCATATAAATAAATTAGATTAAAAATCAGTTTTGATGTAAAATGCAGTATTTTTTCACTATTCATTAAAAAATGAACATTGTCAGAAAAATACCAAAAATTCACACAAAGTAAATTTTGATGTCCCAATCATAAAGAATAAGCTTATTTTGACAAACATAGTTTTCAAAATTGTTAAAATATAGATTTAAAAAGGGTTTTCCATCATAAAGTAGTAAAAAATCTTTTATGAATATTAGTGTATTCCATGCTTAAGATTGGATTTATTTTCATTTTAAGCCTCTAAAACACTATCTAATTCATTAATAGACATAGATAAAAATATATTTTATTCATTACTTACTTGGGATGTTACATCATTCCCCCCTTTAGAAAATTGCGTCCCCGCAATTTATTTACTTATCGAATAAATGGGGGTACTTATCCCTCATTGCATTTTCAGATTCCCATGTCACCTCTTCCATCATGAGGTTTTTCCACAAAACCTTTACCTTATTAATCACCTTATTCCGTAACACTTGCTCCCTGTGGTCAAGAATCTGGACCGGTTGTTCCTCATAAGATAGGTTCTCTTCCAGCTGAACTACCTCTGGACTCAAAACATGAGATGGATCTGGCATATACTTTCTCAACATCGAAACATGAAAAACATTGTGTACCTGAGATAAACTCAGAGGTAAAGCCACTCGGTATGTAACTAATCCAACTCTCTCCAGAATTTCGTATGGTCCAATGAACCTTGGACTTAGCTTTCCTTTCTTACCAAATCGCATCACACTTTTCCATGGTGATACTTTGAGAAAAACATGATCACCTACCTCAAAAGAGAGTTCCTTCCTCCTGTTGTCCGCATAACTTTTCTGCCTACTCTGAGCTGTTCTCATGTGCTTCTGAATCAGCAGAACTTTTTTTGCCATCTCTTCTACCAATTCTGGTTCCATCAACTTCCTTTCACCCACTTCATCCCAGAAAGCTGGAGTTCGACACTGCTTCCCATATAACGCCTCAAATGGTGCCATCTGTATACTGGAATGAAAACTGTTATTATATGAAAATTCAACCAAAGAAAGATTTTTTTCCCAACATCCCTGATAATCCATAGAGCAAGAACGTAGCATATCCTCCTAGGTCTGAATTATTCGTTCTGACTGCCCATCTGATTGAGGATGAAGAGATGTACTAAAATTTAATTCAGTACCCAATGAATTCTGAAGGCCTTTCCAAAAGTAAGAAGTGAACCTGGGATCATGATCAGATACAATGGAGAGGGTAACTCTATGTAACCTGACTATCATTTTAAGATACAAACGAGAAAGTTGATCTAGGGAAAAAGTATCCCGTATAGTAAGTAAATGAGCAGATTTGGTCAAGCGATCAATAATAACCCAGATTGCATTATTACCTCGAGATGTCTTCGGTAATCCAACAACAAAGTCCATGGATATATTCTCCCATTTCCACTCTGGCACTGGTAATGGCTGAAGCATCCATTTGGGTAACTGCCACTCTTCATTAACCTGTTGACATGTCAAACACTTCACAGTAAAATCAGCAATATCTCTTTTCATTCCATCACACCAGTAATACTCCTGCAGATCTCTATACATCTTAGTACTTCCTGGATGAACTGAAAACAGAGAACTATGAGCTTCACATAACAACTCTCTCTTCAACTGTGAATCACAAGGCACACACAATCTCTTCCCAAATCTCAAAACACAATCATTATCAATGTTGAATTCAGGCAACTTACCTTTCTGAACTAGCTCTACCTTTTTCTGCAACTCACTGTCTGGCTTCTGTGCTTGCTTGATTCTATCTGATAGAGATGATCTCACTGATACCTGAAACAAAACAGATGAACTTCTTGCACCAACAACTTCTATGCCAAAGTTCATCAAATCCATAACCAAAGGATCACGTTCCAAACGCAACATTGCAAATGAAGCTTTACTTTTTCGACTCAAAGCGTCTTCCACATTATTTTCTTTTCCCGGATGGTAGTGAATCGTAAAATCATAATCATTGATTAATTCTATCCATCTCCTTTGTCTCATGTTCAATTCTTTCTGAGTGAATATATACTTTAAACTTTTGTGATCGGTATATATTTCACACTTTACTCCATACAAATGGTGCCTCCAAATATTCAAAGCAAAAACAACAGCATCTAATTCCAAATCATCTGTTGGGTAATTTACCTCATGTGTTTTCAATTGTCGTGAAGAATAAGCAATTACCTGATCATTCTTCATTAGGACGCAACCAAGTCCATTCAATGAAGCATCGCTGTAGATGACAATATCACCCTCTCTGGAAGGTAGTGCCAAAACTAGAGCATTCACCAATCTTCTTTTTAATTCCTAAAAACAATCATCACATTCTTTTTTCCAGATAAACCTAACACCCTTCCGAGTCAGCTTAGTCATTAGACTAGATAACCGTGAAAAAATTCTAACAAACCTTCGGTAATAGCCTGCCAAACCAAGGAAGCTACGAATCTCAGTTACATTTGTGGGTCTTGGCCATTCTTCCACAAATTGTTTTTTGCAGGATCAACAGTTATCCCATCTTTAGAAACAATGTGACCAAGGAAAGAAATTTGTTGCAACAAAAACTCACACTTGCTGAATTTTCCATATAGTTTCTTTTCTTTTAAGGTTTGAAAAAAATCCCTTAAATGACTTTCATGCTCCTCTTTTCTTTTAGAAAACACCAAAATATCATCAATGAAAACCACCACAAACTTATCCAAGAACTCATGAAAAATTCTATTCATCAAGTCCATGAATACAGCAGGTGCATTGGTTAGCCCAAAAGGCATTACTACAAATTCATAGTGGCCAAATCTTATACGGAATGCGGTCTTCTGAACATCTTCTTCCTTTACCTTCAACTGATGGTACCCCGATCTCAAGTCAATCTTTGAAAAAAACTGAGCTCCCCGGAGCTGATCAAACAAATCATCGATATGAGGCAAAGGATATTTATTCTTAACAATGATATTATTCAAGGCCCTATAATCAATGCAAAGTCTCATAGAACCATCTTTCTTTTTAACAAATAAAACAGGAGCACCCCATGGTGATGTGATAGGTCGAATGAAATCTTTCTCTAATAAATCTTGTAATTGCTCCTTCACCTCTAAAAGTTCAATTTGAGCCATTCGATAAGGGGGTTTTGAAATTGGCTTAGCATCAGGAACTAAGTCAACAGTAAACTCATCTTCCCGATCAGGTATTATTCCAGGCAACTCATCCGGAAAAACATCAGGATACTCATTTACCACTGGCACATCATTAATCTGAACAGTTCCCTTGTTTTCAACAATGTGTGCAAGGTAACATTCATTGTAACGCCCCGACCCCAGCTACCCGGAGTCGGTGCATTACTTCGTAACATTGGCATGATCACGAAAGATCAAGTCTCGAAAGACCGATTAGTTTAGTAGCCTTGGAAACACTAGATACATTCATAAATGATACATTACATAATAAAGTGAAAAAATAATAACAAAGTCTTCATAGTTCACACTCATATCCTTATTTGACTATCCCTACAGGTCATTCATAAAATACTTCTTCACATCCTGGAAAATATTAAAACATTGAAAGGGGTGAGCTCAGATGCTCAGTAAGGATAACAGTATTGCGAAAGCTTTCGTAAATAAACATAAACATTTAAGGCAATGTATAACTAAAACAGAAGCCTTTTAAACTTGAACATCAAAATAATATGAAAAATGTAAAATGAGATAATGCCATTCACTTCTTCACATGGATATTCTACTTGTCGAATAATCACATACAATATCAATAACCACTTTCATAATGAGGGAATGTATAATGCCAGACATTCTGAAACATTTTGTCAAGGCCTCGGCCAAGATGTCTAAAATGATTAAGGCCTCGGCCAAAACCATAAATCAAATTGGGAAAGGTCCTCGGCCAATTCCACGTCTAGTTGTCTCATGAGACCTACCGATGCATCGAGGAGCTATAGCGGGCTCCACCCATCACTTATTAATTCCAATACATTCCTCATATGAATAGGTTTAAACATATCATAAACCATAACATAATCGTATCACATAAAACATGAATAAAGGAAACATAACATTTCCACATTTCAATCACAAAATATCAATATAACACATTTATATGAAAAAAACGCTTTCAAAACCATTTTCAATACCAAAATTAAATAAAGTTAAAACATTGTATATATTTTTCATTAAAAAAAATGATGGCTTGTAGAGGAAGCCGAAACTCAAAAAATGGTCACGGCGGCAGAGAAGTCATTGTCGCCGCATAAGTACGGAAAGAAAAACATTCCCTTTTGTTGTTTAGCAAAACGCCTCATATAAAAAAATATTCCTTTTGAATAAACGTAAAAGTCAAAGGGGTTTATACACCGTATAAAAGAAATTTGTGTATAAAACAAAATATATCTCAATGGATGGTGATTGAGACGAAGTCATTAAAAAGATCATTTTTTAAATAAAATAGATCTATTATGTGTATTCAATATAGGTACACATAAAGGGAGTAAAAATACAAAATATTACATAATAATATCATGACATAATTTGAAAATAGGAGATTTACCCAAAGAATGGAAGTTGGGTTAAGAAATTCCCTTACCTTGCGTCTTGTCCTGACTCGACCGTTCTTTAACCTCCTGAATAATAAACTAGAGTTAATATCTACCTTATTAAGAACCATTTTCAATTTCATTATCCTTTTTATATCACTTATTACAATGTTATGAAAATTATGTAATTATTTAAGTTAATAACGGTCGTTTTGTCGATCTTTAGTACTTGAGTCAACAATAAACTTCTTATAATTACAAGTTGTTCATGTGGTGAAATATCCATTATATCCAGAATTATATTCATGATTTAGATATCATATATATCATATATATCCAGTATATACATTCATTTATAATATTACATAACATTTAGAGGTAAGAAATGAAATGCACCATTCATGGAGACGGTAAGCCGTACGTACGAATAAACGCTACTTTCATATCTATTTTGTATTTAATGGAATGAAATCATAATAGTTTAAAGGTTTATTATAATTCAAGTATAATATCATATACAATATCATTTACTCCATCCTTTATACATCCCACATATGGCATTAACGATTCAAATCACTTTGAGGGGGCGGTAGTCCACACTTCCTAAAATGAAATTATCGCGTTTACCCATAATGGAAATCATAATGTATGCCATAAATGAGAAATACAGAATGATAGGGAAAACATAAAAATAATATATATATCATATATGAAAACAATGTCATCAAAATGGCCACCATTATAGGTGTTAAAAGAATTTGAACAATCATCGTTTCGTGAGGTAGTATTTCGCCACCCACAGAAACAGTATGTTCTTTAACCATTAGACAAAGGTGTGTGTAAGTTTAAACCAAATCCTTATCATAACAACATCCTAGTATATTTTAAATACTGGTGTTGTTACAAAATAAAGGAATAAATGTAGTTTAAGGGGTTGGAGAAGCAAAATAAAACAAAAGAACATAAGTGAAAACACTACTATTAAAACGGGTAACTCTTTTTGATTTGAGCCAAAGGCTTCCTTGGGAAGTGTTCTTCCCAATGTGAGGATCCTAGTAGTAAGGTACGAATGTTGGGAGAGTATTTGGGCAGAGGTTGGCCGATCCAAATGGCATGAATGTGTGAATAAGGTGGGAGTGGTGGGGGCCTTTTATAAGTGGAGAGGAGGGTCACTCTTGGAAAGTAAAGAAAAGTCACATTATTATAAAATGAATTTCGGATTTTGGAAGTCCCACACTTATATAATTATAGGATAAGGTGATAACTGATCGAAATCTACCCATAAAATAGGCTTTGGACAAGTTTATGCCTTGGATTTTATATTATCTTCTCATTTTATTTAAATCGTTAAATAATGAGGTCATCGCTGCATCATCATGATGTCATAAATAGTTTAATTTATTTAATGTTTAAAAATTATAAATAAACTATTATGATGTAGGAAATATTTTTATCTTTCCAATTAATATTTATAGTCAAAAATATGACTTGTATAACCCCATGTAAAAATTGTTTTAGTAAAACATTTCATGTTTGTGTCATTTTTTACTTTAACATTAAATAAAAGGTATTTATGTCATTTTCCAACTAAAGTGGCTCCATGGGGACCCCAAGTTGACCCATGGATTTTCTTGGTCGGCGATGACACATCCAATGAGGTTAGGACATGTGTGAAGCTCATCTCATATTATTAAAACATTATTTTTACGTTAAACTAAACTAATTACCTCTAATCGCGATTAAGAACTTAAAAGTTACTATTCGCCAAAAAAATAATTTAATCTCATTGAACCACATTTTACTTCCTAATGAAAACCATGTATGTCGGATTTTTGAAATTCAAATCATATAAGTGGTAATGTTTCATTTAAACGAAAAATCAGTTTTTTAACTAACAATTAGTGGTTTCACTATTCATCAAAAATTGAAGTTTTTCAGAATAATGCAAAAATTTCACCCTAAGCTATAATTGCTATTCGGAATTCAAAAATGATGTATATTTTAAAAAACTCCAAACATATAAGTTGAATTAAATAATTTTATAATTAATTCCCGCTGTCACAACAAATAGCGTGTTTTTAAGAAACAATTTATATCAGAAGATTGGCAATTGTTTATGTCCAATTTCAAAGTGAAATTAATTCTAATGAACACCATTGGATAAAATGGTAAAAATATATTCTAATTATACTTTAAAACCACTCAATAGTATAATTTATTAGTATAATTTATTTTTATTTAAAAAGTTGTTATAAGTATTTTTCACTATTCATAAAAAAATTGGATGTTCTCAGAAAAATACCAAAAATTCAACATAGGAAAATTTCGATATTACGAATCCAAAAATGAAGTCCATTTTGAAATATAAAATTTCTATAATTTTAAAAAGTGGTTATTACTATTCATAATGGCTACTTTGATTAGTTGTGGTGTGTCAGAAATCGAAGTTGCGTACAATGCAAGCTATTGCATTATTGAATGAGAAGCGTTTCATGGAAGCTCGGGGTGTTACATTCTCCCCTCCTTCAATAAATTGTGTCCTAGAAATTTGAAATTTTTCTTTGAAAACAAAAGGTTGAAAATAGAAAAAACTTTTTTGCAAAACCCACATCGGAAATAAGGTTAATAAATATATAACATTTAAAAAAAGCAAGATAAGTACAATGGTCACCCGAGATATCCCATTCTAGGATTCTATGAAAATATGGATATGGAGGAGAAACAAACTATCAAGGTCTGATGGAGATTTATATAAAACAGGATTAGGAGAATGTTTAACTATAAGAAAATCACAAACATGTGATTGGTTAAACGATCATTGATTCCCCAGTAGGAAAATTTAACCGACAACATTTTTGTTTTGAGTTAACATTTATAAATTTGAGGAATTTATTTAAGAGATTTACTAAGAATGTAAGGGAATATACATACTTGTCATGTAGACTTTCATTCTTTAATAAATTTTTTCCACAAACCCATCTTTCACTCTAAAAGGTAATACAACTCAAATATATTCTATTTATCCTAATTGTATAAGGTTCCAAATATCAACACATACCATTTAGATTAGTAAAACTATTTTGTAATAACTAGGGACTTCCTGTAGGCTAGTGGTAGGTAATAATGTCTTGTCGCACTATGGTTGTGGGTTCGATTCCTACAGCTTTGTCCGACGCGACGGGTTATGCCCCACCCTGCAGGTTGTCCTTTTCCTAAAACTATAGTATTATAGTATTCCAAAAATAATCTTCAGAAATGTTTTAACCTTAAACAATACTATTCAAAGTTCAACTTAATCCACTCCAACCTTTATAGTTATCCAAAATACCTCCATCCAAACTTTCTCTAAAAAGTCTCTAAATTCTAAAATCAATTGTAACATCAGATTCCCCAAACAATGAAAAGTTTATCTTATTGTCACACACTAAAAATATGATTACCTTAATCATATTAAAACCTTACTGAAATCAAAAAGTACTGCAGTACAATCTTTATATATATATCAGATTATTCTTATAACCAGAATATAATCCATGAGTCCAAAAGCACCAATACATTAGTTATTCTGCTTCAACTGTAGTAACAGCATAAGATTGTCCTTGATCCCTTGGCCTTTTCTGAGGTAAGTTTCCTTGACGCTTAAGACATTCATTTGCATAATGCCCCATTTCCCTACAATTGTAGCATTCAACATTGATAGCCTCATTCTTTCCCTTGCAATCACGAGCCTGGTGAACCTTTTCTCCACATTTATAACAAACACCCATTAATTTTAGGCAAGTACCAGGGTGATTCTTCCCACAATTATCACATAATGGAAAATCCTTCTTTCCCTTTTTCCCTTTATCTGTCTCTTGTTCCACAGTTCTCTTTTTCTCTTGCTTTACTTTGTTGTCATAAGACTTAGAGAATTCCTTTTCTGTCTTGATAGCACACGAGACAATATCTTCTTATGATGAGAAGGATTGTCATACTAATTCTCGACGGAGAAATGGTTTTAACCCATCAAAGAAATGATCAATCTTACTCCTTGGGTTACGTATATAATCGGCAGCATGCCTCGCTAACCTTGTAAAGTTAGCCGCATACTTTACAACATTCTCATCCTCTTTTTGCCTCAGACTCAGAAATTGCCTTTCCATATCTGCTCCATGGTCACGGGGAAAGTATTTTTCTAAGAAAAGCTCTTTGAACTCCCTCCATTCCATATTCGATACGTCATCATCTTCCTTTTTGATTAGAATCAGCGACCACCACTGATCGGCATCTTCAGTGAGGTGGTAAACTGCCATGACAACCTTCTCCCTTTCACAACTCCCCAAGGCATGTAATATTTTCTCTAAGGAATTTATCCATTGCTCAGCTACTATAGGATTTGTACTCCCATTGAAGGTTGGTGGTTGTTGCCTCATGAAACGGTCTAGCATTGATCCTCCACGTTGCGGATCAGGGTGCTCCATACGACATAGGATATTATTCATAACTTGAGTGAGTTGTCCCAGTATGGTAATAAGATGATCAGCACCAGTTGTATCTCCAGATCCACAATAATTATCTTGAGCAGGAGGGAAATCCCTACACAGAGTTCGTGCACTGATACGGTTTCCATTCCTTCCACTAGGCGCCATTTCTAAACAATGGCATATACTAGATTAGTTTATGAATCAAAATACATAATTCCATGCTTGTAAAAAACATTACATAAATTGAACTATTTATGGATATAATCCATAATCATAAAAATAAATGTTTTCTTGGAGGATGTATATACTCATAACCCTTCATAGTGGTTTGTAAATAAAATGAGAATTATCCTAAGCATATCCCCCGGCAGTGTCGTAACCAAGAGTGCAGCAAGGCCCATTGTCGTGCACCAGTTCCCGTTCGAGTCTAGCTCAAAGCGGTGTTTTCAGGTTTTACCCCTAGGTACATCTGTGCCAGAGCTGCCTCTACCTACTCATATCCAGACAGGGATGTATTGGTCAGAAAACTCACAAAAACTCTACAATAACAAAATTCTAGGAAGTTCTTCTATACTAATCCTCAAAGTCTATCTTTGGGCTATGTGCTCTAATCAGAGTTTGTCTAAATCTAGCTTCAAAGGTTTTTACTAAACTGCCTCTGATACCAACTGTAATGCCCCGACCCCAGCTACCTGGAGTCGGTGCATTACTTCATAACATTGGCATTATCACAAAAGATCAAGTCTCGAAAGACCGATTAGTTTAGTAGCCTTGGAAACACTAGATACATTCATAAATGTTACATTACATCATAAAGTGAAAAAGTAATAACAAAGTCTTCATAGTTCACACTCATATCCTTTTTTGACTATCCCTGCAGGTCATTCATAAAATACTTCTTCACATCCTGGAAAATATTAAAACATTGAAAGGGGTGAGATCAGATGCTCAGTAAGGATAACAGTATTGCGGAAGATTTCATAAATAAACATTAACATTTAAGGCAATGTATAACTAAAACAGAAGCCTTTTAAACTTGAACATCAACATAATATGGAAAAAGTAAAATGAGATAATTCCATTCACTTCTTCACATGGATATTCTACTTGTCGAATAATCACATGCAATATCAATAACCACTTTCATAATGAGGGAATGTATAATGCCAGACATTCTGAAACATTTTGTCAAGGCCTCGGCCAAGACGTCTAAAATGATTAAGGCCTCGGCCAAAACCATAAATCAAATTGGGAATGTTCCTTGGCCAATTCCACGTCTAGTTGTCTCATGAGACCTAGCGATGCATCGAGGAGCTATAGCGGGCTCCACCCGTCACTTATTAAGTCCAATACATTCCTCATATGAATAGGATTAAACATATCATAAACCATAACATAATCGTATCACATAAAACATGCATAAAGGAAACATAACATTTCCACATTTCAATCACATGATATCAATATAACACATTGATATAATAAAAATGCTTTCAAAACCATTTTCTATACCAAAATAATAGAAAGGTAAAACTTTGTATTCATTTTTCATTTAAAAAAACGATGGATTGTAGAGGAAGCCGAAACTCAAATAATGGTCATGGTGGCAAGGAATTCGTTGTCGCCGCATAAGTACGGAAAAAAACATTCCCTTTTGTTGTTTAGCAAAACGATTTGTATAAAAAAAAAGAATCCTTTTGAATAAACGTAAAAGTCAGAGGGGTTTATACACCGTATAAAAGAAATTTGTGTATAAAACAAAATATGTCTCAATGGATGGTGATGGAGACGAAGTCCATAAAAAGATCATTTTTAAAATAAAATAGATCTATTATGTGTATTCACTATAGGTAAACATAAAGGAAGTAAAAATACAAAATATGACATAATAATATCATGACATAATTTTAAAATAGGAGATTAACCCAATGAATGGAAGTTGGGTTAAGAAATTCCCTTACCATGCGTCTTGTCCTGACTCGACCGTTCTTTAACCTCCTGAATAATAAACCAGAGTTAATATCTACCTTATTAAGAACCATTTTCAATTTTATTATCCTTTTTATATCACTTATTACAATGTTATGAACATTATGTAATTATTTAAGTTAATAACGGTCATTTTGTCGATCTTTGGTACTTGAGTCAACAATAAACTTCTTATAATTACAAGTTGTTCATGTGGTGAAATATCCATTATATCCAGAATTATATTCATGATTTAGATATCATATATATCATATATATCCAGTATATACATTCATTTATAATATTACATAACATTTAGAGGTAAGAAATGAAATGCACAATTCATGGAGAGGGTAAGCCGTACGTACGCATGAACGCTACTTTCATTTCTATTTTGTATTTAATGGAATGAAATCATAATAGTATAAAGGTGTATTATAATTCAAGTATAATATCATATACAATATCATTTACTCCATCCTTTATACATCCCACATATGGCATTAACGATTCAAATCACATTGAGGGGGCGGTAGTCCGCACTTCCTAAAATGAAATTATCGCGTTTACCCATAATGGAAATCATAAAGTATGAGATAAATGAGAAATAAATAAGGATAAGGAAAACATAAACATAATATATATATCATATATGAAAACAATGTCATCAAAATGGCAACCATTATAGGTGTTAAAAGAATTTGAACAATCATCGTTTCGTGAGGTAGTATTTCACCACCCACAGAAACAGTGTGTTCTTTAACCATTAGACAAAGGTGTGTGTAAGTTTAAACCAAATCTTTATCATAACAACAACCTAGTATATTTTAGATACTGGTGTTGTTACAAAAGAAAGTAATAAAAGGAGTTTATGGGGTTGGAGAAGCAAAATAAAACAAAAGAACATAAGTGAAAACACTACCTTTAAAACGGGTAACTCTTTTTGATTTGAGCCAAAGGCTTCCTTGGGAAGAGTTCTGCCCAAAGTGAGGCTCCTAGGAGTAAGGGAGGAAAGTTGGGAGAGTATTTTGGCAGAGTTTGGCCGAGCCAAATGTCTTGAATGTATGAATAAGGTGGGAGTGGTGGGGGCCTTTTATAAGTGGAGAGGAGGGGCACTCTTGGAAAGTAAAGAAAAGTCACATTATTATAAAATGAGATTCGGATTTTGGAGGTCCCACACTTATATAAGTATAGGATAAGGTGATATGGGTTCGAAATCTACCCATCCAATAGGCCTTGTACAAGTGTATGCCTTGGATTTTATATTATCTTCTCATTTTATTTAAATCGTTAAATAATGAGTTCATCGCTGCATCATCATGATGTCAAAAATAATTTAATTTATTTAATGTTTAAAAATTATAAAAAAACTACTATGATGTAGGAAATATTTTTATCTTTCCAATGAATATTTATAGTAATAAATATGACTTGTATAACCCCATGTAAAAATTGTTTTAGTAAAACATTTCATGTTTGTGTCATTTTTTACTTTAACATTAAATAAAAGGTATTTATGTCATTTTCCAACTAACGTGGCTCCATGGGGTCCCCAAGTTGACCCATGGATTGTATTTGTCGGACATGACACATCCAATGAGGTTAGGACATGTGTGAAGCTCATCTCATTTTATTAAAACATTATTTTTACCTTAAACTACACTAATTACCTCTAATCGCGATTAAGAACATAAAAGTTACTATTCACCAAAAAATTATTTTAATCTCATTGAACCACATTTTACTTCCTAATGAAAACCATCTATGTCGGATTTTTGAAATTCAAATCATAGAAGTGGTAATGTTTCATTTAAACGAAAAATCAGTTTTTTAACTACCACTTAGTGGTTTCACTATTCATCAAAAATTGAAGTTTTTCAGAATAATGCAAAAATTTCACCCTAAGCTATAATTGATATTCTGAATTCAAAAATGATGTCTATTTTAAAAGATTCCAAACATATAAGTTTCATTAATTAATTTTATAATTAATTCCCGCTGTCACAACATATAGCTTGTTTTTAAGAAACAATTTATATCAAAAGATTGGCAATTGTTTATGTCCAATTTCAAAGTGAAATTAATTCTAATGAACACCATTAGATAAAATGGTAAAAATATATTCTAATTATACTTTAAAACCACTCAATAGTATAATTTATTATTATAAATTATTTTTATTAAAAAAGTTGTTATAATTATTTTTCACTATTCATAAAAAAATTGGATGTTCTCAGAAAAATACCAAAAATTCAACATAGGAAAATTTCGATATTACGAATCCAAAAATGAAGTCCATTTTGAAATATATGATTTCTATAATTTTAAAAAGTGGTTATTACTATTCATAATGGCTACTTTTATTAGTTGCGGTGTGTTAGAACTCGAAGTTGCGTACAATGAAAGCTATTGCATTATTGAATGAGAAGCGTTTCATGGAAGCTCGGGGTGTTACATTCATTTCCATCTTTTACATGTTTCTTGGCCTCTTGATATGTTATCAATAGTAAGGGTTCATTATTGTACACAAACTGAAAGTATTTCTGAAAAGAAACTTCTTTAGCTCTACAATCAATCTTAGCATGGTAAATTGAGAGCCAATCCATACCCAGGATAACATCAAACTCTACTAGAGGTAAAACAATAAGGTTTGCAAGTAGGTTCTTTCCACAGATAAGGATATGAAGATTCTTATAAATCCTTTTTGCCTCAACATTTCCCCTAGGTGTTTTTACCACATGTTCAGGAGTCACTTCTTGAGATGGTATTCCCATTTTACTAGAAAAGATTTCAGAGATGAAAGAATGTGTAGACCCTGAATCAAATAACACACTGGTATAATCTGAAAAAACAAACAAAGTACCTGATACAACTTCATTTGATGGCCCGACATCTGCTGAAGTAGTTGCAAAGGATTTCACCACCCCTTTCTGCTTGTAGTCTAACTGCTTCCCATCACTCAAGCTCTTTGTCGGACACTCATTTGTATAGTGACCCATCTCATTGCACTTAAAACATTTCACTAACTGTAAATCAAATTTGGTCTTACCTTCACCTTGATCCTTTTCAGTTCAATCACGAGCCTTATGTCCCATCTTACCACATCGGTAGCACTTTCCAGAATTCAGAAGACATTCCCCAGCATGCCTTTAGCCACATTTATCACAAACTGGAAACTTAGTTTTCTTACCATCAGACTTTTTTGAAGAATTCTTACCTTTCTCATGCCACCTCGGTCTCTTCTTCTGTTGGTTGTTATAGAATGCTAGACCATCGAAAAACTCCATTTCCACATTCTCAGCACATCGAACAATCTTTTCATAACTTTTAAACTCACGAGAAGCTAAAGACCAATGATATTTTGGCTTTAATCCTGAATAAAAACGATTTATTTTACTATCAAGGTCTCGGATAAAATTTGGAGCATTCCTTGCCAATCGAGTGAGCCTTTCTTCATAGTCATCCACTGAGTCTTCCTCTTGCCTCACATCCAAGAATTGTTTTTCCATCCTAAGTTGAATAGCATTAGGAATATACTTCTTAAGAAAAATACATTTGAATTCATCCCAGTCGAGAGCATCAATCTCATCAGCGTCCCTGATATTTTTAACCATCAACCACCACTGATTCGCCTCACCCTCCAAACGGTAAATGGCAAGACTAAACTTTTGATTGTCTGAACACCCCATGACATCGAAAATCTTCTCTAGTGCTTTAATCCACCTTTCAGCTAACATAGGGTCAGATGATCCTCTAAATTATGGGGGATGTTGCCTCATGAAATGTTCCACCACTGACATGTTCCTTTGCGGTTGATCTGGCTAATCTCGTGCATGGATACCTCCACCATTTATCGCTTGAGTCAACTGTGCCATTAATGCAACAAACTGTTCAGTTCCAATTCTGACCATCTCAGGATGCTGATTCGGAAGTTTATTTCCTTCTGTATGCCTTCCTAGCACTGCTTCCCTGTTTCCTCTACGGAAAACCATTCTGAAAAAACATGTCTTAGTTGAAGGAACATGGTAATCTTCAAATGCTATATCATTTCAAAAAAAAGGATAACCATTTAATAGAATTCTAACTCCAAAATTTATCTAAACCGACCTTTGATACCAACTATAAGGCCCCAGCCTTAAACCTTACATAATATTGAGTTATCACAAGATTACACCCTGAGGATCTTTTTGGGTTTAGAGTTTTAGAGAATTAGATCTTAAAATTTGCATTACATTCCACATATAACAAAGTGGTTACATAAAGATAGTATTCTTCATTCCCATCAATGGAAACATATTTAAAATAAACCTGGATTCTTTCTTGACACTTCCTTGACACTATCATCATATCATGTGCCTTTCCCTTGTCCTGTGAAAAACATTTCAAAAAAACATCGGATGAGCATAAAAAGCTCAGTAAGGGATATAAAGATATGGAAAGGAAACATGGGTACATATATACATAAGGATGAGATCATACATTACCCATAAAACATAATCACTTTAACATACCTCATCAAATCATGAATAAATCATAGAAATCATAAGACATAAAGGTAACTCGAGGCATTCATAACATTCGTACGTAGGGAGTAACCCTCTTGGTTACGTTTGGAATACCCATCACAGTATATTCCCAAAAATCTCTTCAGAGAAACCTTAATGTTTCACTCCTTCACGTTACCCAATGCATTGGAGAGCTATATCGGGCTCACCTGCCCTTTGTATATCACGGAACCACCCATTTCATAATAATGCCCAAGAACCTCAACATAATCATATCACATAAAACATGCATAAAGGAAACATAACATTCCCACCTTTCAATCAAAAGATATCAATACAACACATTGATATAAAAACATTATGAAAACCATTTTCGATACCAAAATAAAATAAAAGTAAAACATGGTATTTATTTTCTTTTAAAAATAAGGTATGGCTTGTATAGGAACCTGAAACTCAAATAACGGTCATGGCGGAGGAGAAGTCGTTGTCACCACATACGTACGAGAAAAACATTCCCTTTTGTCGTTTAGTAAAATGCTTCTTATTAAAGAGATTCCTTTTGGATAAACGTAAAAGTCAAAGGGGTTTATACACCGTATAAAAGAAGGTTGTGTATAAAACAAAATATTCCTCAATGAAAGGAGATTGAGACGAAGTCCCATACCTCGGGTCCGACTTGACTCGGTCGTTCTTTAATGTCCTGAATAATAAACTTGAGTTAATTTCTACTTGTTTAAGAACCTTTTTCAAGTTCATTATTCCTTTTATACGATTTTAGGAACATCATGTAATCATTTAAGTTAATAATTTTCATTTTGTCTGTATTTGGTTCTTATGTCAAAAATAGACTTCTTACACTTACATGTTGTTAATTTGGTGAAAGGTTCATTATATCCAGAATGATATTAATGATTTGGATAACATATATATCATATATATTCAGCATATACATGTATTTATAATATTACATCACATTTATAGGTAAGAAATGAAATGCACCGTTCATGGAGACGGTAAGCCGTACGTACGCATGAACGCTACTTCCATTTCTATTTCGTATTTTCTGGATGGGAATCATAATGATATAAGATTATATTATAATTCATGTATAATATCATATATAATATCATAGTTCCATCCTTTATACGTCCCACATATGGTATTTAACGAATCAAATCACTTTGAGGGGGCGGTAGTCCGCACTTCCTTAAATGAAGATATCGCGTTTACCCATAATGGAAACCATAAATGTATGCCAAAAATGAAAAAAAAACAGAAGCTTAAGGAAAACATAAACATATTATATATCATATATAAATATAGTGATATCATAATGGCCACCTTTGAAGGTGTTAAATGAGTATTGAACAATCATCGTTTCGGGAGGCAGAATTTCGCCATCCACGGAAACCGTATGTTCTTTAACCATTTGATGTAGTTGTGTGAGAGTTTATCTCGAATAAATATTATAACAACATACTAGTATATTGAAGAAACTTGTGTTGTTACCAAATAAGTAAATAAAAAGAGTTTAGGGGGTTGGAGAAGCAAAATAAAACAAATGAACATGAGAGAATGAATTACCTTTAAAAGTGTAACTCATTTTGATTTGAGACTAAAGGCTTCCTTTGAAAGGATTATTCCCAAAGGGAATACTCTAGGATGAGGAGATGGATGTGGAGAGAGTAAATGGGCAGGGTATGGCCGAGCCAAAGCCTTGAGGAGTGTGTGAAATGAGGTAGAGGTGGGGGCCTTTTATAACAGGAGAGGAGGGGCACTTTTGGAAATCATGAAACTATTATTTTATTTTCAAAAGTGTTTCGAATTTCTAAGGTCCCACATTGATATATTTATAATATAAGATGATAAGGCTTAGGAATATTCCCATCCAATAGTTTTTGGACATGTTTAGGTCTTAGATATTACATTACCTTTCCATTTTATTTTAATCGTTAAATAATGAGGTCATCGCTGCATCGTCATGATGTCATAAATAATTTAATTTATTTAATGTATAAAAATTATAAAAAAACTAATATCATGTAGGAAATATTTTTATCTTTCTAATGAATATATATAGACAAAAATATGATTAGTATAACCCCTTTTAAATTTTTTTTAGTAAAACAATTTATGTTAGTGTCATTTTCACCTTTATTTAAAAAAAAGGCAGTAAAGTCATTATCTCACCCAAGTCGCTCCATGGGGTCCCCTAAATCAACCCATGGGTTGTATTGGTCGGCCATGACACTACCAATAGGTTTAGGACAAGTGTCATGGTGTTTTCACATTTTTATAATTTAATTTTTACCTTAAATTACACTAACTACCTCTAATCGCGATTAATGAAAAAAAAGTTACTATTCGCCAATAAATTATTTTCATCCCATTGAACCAAATTTTACATACTAATTACAACCATGTATGTCGGATTTTCAAAATTCAATACACATTACTGGTAAACTTTCATTTAACTGAAAAATCAGTTTGCTTGATTACCACTTAGTGGTTTCACTATTCATAAAAAATTGGAGTTTTTCAGAAAAATACCAAAACATCACCCTAAGCTATATTTGATATTCTGAATTAAAAAATGAAGTCTATTTTATAAAATTCAAAACATATAAGTCAAATTAATTAATTTAATAAATAATTCTCGCTGTAATGACAAATAGCGTGTTTTTATGAAACAATAATTATCAAAAGATTCACACCAGTTTAAGTCCAATTTCAAAGTGAAATTGATTCCAATGACCACCATTGGATTAAATGGTAAAAATATATTCTAATTTCACTTCAAAACCAATTCAAAAGATAATATAATCATATAAATAATTTAGATTAAAAAGCAGTTTTGATGTAAAATGCATTATTTTTTCACTATTCATTAAAAAATGAACATTGTCTAGAAAAATACCAAAAATTCACACAAAGTAAATTTTGATGTCCCAATCATAAAGAATAAGTTTATTTCGACAAACATAGTTTATAAAATTGTCAAAATATAGATTTAAAAAGGTTTTTCCATCATAAGGAAGTAAAACAATCTTTTAAGAATATTAGTGTATTCCATGCTTAAGATTGGATTTATTTTCATTTTAAGCCTCTAAAACACTATCTAATTCATTAATAGACATAGATAAAAATATCAATTATTCATTACTTACTTGGGATGTTACAGATATAGAATGGATATTTCTAGTATTCTGTGGGAAATATTTTGACATCATATTTGGGATGGACTTGTTTATTTCCAACCAATCCAGGATTGATTGATATCATCGGCAAGTATTCATAGATACACCTAGTGTTGTCTCTCATGTTTCAAATTGAAGAGGATTTGATGTCGATTAGGACCGAACTATATTTTCCATAGTTGGGGAAAGTAATATCATCCTTTTACATTGGGATGGATAAATAATATATGATTAGGGATCTTCGTCCTTTCATCATTGAGATTCACGACATGTTTCCTTCTAATTAATCATATTTCCCATCGGAAAGAGCAGTTGAGTTTTCCATTATATTGAAACTTCTGAAGCACCCATTATCTATTCTATCATAGAGAATGGAACCAATTGTACTGAATGATCTAAATACATAGTGGGATGATCATATTAATAAAGGGTTTATAAAACCAAGCATGTCACCCAATGAGGTAAAATTTCTCTTCTCCAATAAGGCTGACAGTTTTTTCCACCATTGCATTGATTTCATAAATGTCAATAGAGTAATGGTAAAGAAAAAGTATTTATTTCGCCAGATTGATTATCTATTTTATCAGTATAAGGGGGATGAGTGGTTCAAGATGATTTATTATTATTTAATTTACCATATTTTGCAGATAGTGGAATTTGAAATTTTAAAAACTACCATTTGGGATTTTTATGGACATTATGAATACCTTGCCATGGCCTTTGTTCTAACAAATGTTCTGAAATGTTTCGTGAATTTTATGGGTATGATTTTCCATGAGTACCTAGATACCTTTATGGTTGTATTTTTGGATGATATATTTGTATAATCTAAATACGATGAGGATCATGTGCATCATCTCATCACAGAACCATGTTTTCTGGGAAGTTACCAACTCTATTCTATTCTTTTGAATAGTGAATTTTGTATTGGGTAAGGGATGTTCATGGGACACATGGTTTCGTATCATGGGATATCACTTTACATATAAATGGTGAAAGCGGTTATGAGCATGTAACAACTAAAAAATGTATTTTAGATTTAGAGTTTCATGGGTTTATCCAGATACTATTGTTGGTTCGTGAAGTAATACGAGAATTTGGGTTCTGCGATGAATTCTCTTACTCTATAATAATTGTAGTTTTGTGGAGTGAGAAATGAAAATGTTATTTTAGAGAGATGAAACGTCATTTGACTACTTCATTGGTTTTGTCTCTTCTGGAGGTTGATAAGCGATATGTGGTCTTTTGTGATGAATCATGTTCAAGCATGGGATACGTTTTTATGTAGGGTTATCGTTTTCTACTTATGGATCTCATAATCTTAGGTTTCATGAGAAGAATAATCTGATGCATGACCTTGATCATGAAGCTATTATGTACTCTTTGAATTGTTATATGCATTATATTTATAGAGAAAGGTTTATTGTGTTTTCAGACCACAACTGAATGAGTTATATCTTCTATAAAATATAATTGAATCTCCTCTATAAGAATTCGGTGGAATACATGTAGTCTCTTCACATTTACAAATCCTATACACCGGGAAAACATCATGTCGTTGCAGATTCATTGATCAAGAAAATTCTGACCTATGTAGTGAATGAATAATTAGATGTGTGAAACATTATAGCTCTCATTGTAATGTTTCATATTGGATTCCATGAGATAGGGGATGTGGTCTACGTAGCTAGTGATTATTTTATATCATATCTTCTTGAAATGATTCTCTAGAACCAACATCGTGATGAAAAATTATTTAGCATTAGAGACTCTCTTAATGGTAGGGAGATAGTATCCCATTGAACATTCTCCCATGTGGGAGTTCAATGCAACTAGAATCATTTTTTGGAATCGTCTTCGGTATGGAAAGATGCGATGGGGGGTTTCTTTAACACCATGTGGGTTTTGAACATAGGAACAACAATGATGTTCTATAAAATGAGGTAGTAATTATGGTAACAAAGTATATGATGATGTATTGGTTAGTTTTTCCCCCTTTTATATATGTTCTAATAGGTGAATGATGAGAACCAACCCATTTGGAGGTTTCTTCAGCCACTTCTAGTCCCTCCATGGATGTGGGATGAGAAATTTATGGAATTTTTGTTCAATTGGGAATGAACTCAAAAAAAGAAGATTGTGATTTGGGTATTGATGGATAGGTTAATGAAATATGTTCATTTTATACCCATCTGTGATACATCCAAATTTGAGCAGTGGCATGTATCTATCTGAAAGAGATTGTTTGGTTACATGGAGTTCCATCTATAATAGACTAAGAGAGATCCTTAGTTTAATTATCATTTTAGGAGAGTCATTTATGAGGATTTGGGACCTTATATCCAATTGATCATGGCTTACCATCCACACTAGGATGACGAGATAAAAAGAGCTATAAAAATTCATGAGGATATGATCCATGATTTGATTCTCGATTTTGGTGGAGCATGGGATGATCATTGAGGATATTATAGTTTTATTATAAATATTGTTACCATCCTATGATTAGAATCTACCCATTTTAGGTCTTATATGGCCGGCATTTTATATCATATTTGTGTTGGTCAGAGATCAGTAACAGTTACTTGGTTGGAATAAGCCTGATCCAAGAGAAAATGCAAAATATTTAGTTGATTCTTTTGATAATGATGATATCTCAGATTAGATACAATTATTATGTTGATCGTCCATGTAGTCGATTAGAGTTCTCAGTAGAATACCATTTGTTTTAAAAGTTCACGCTGGTTGTTCCATCGATATATTAGGATGATGGGAAAGATTTATCTTTATTTTGTCTGACCTTTTTAGGTTTTTTAGCATGTGGTCAATGTTGTGTATCGGTTAACACTACCCTCGTAGCTGATGTCTATACATAAAGTGTTTCATGTATCATAGAATAAATGTTATCTATCTAACCGATATCATGTTCTGAGTAGGAATGATATTTAATTGCAACCATATTTATCTGTGACAAAATGGCTAGTCATGATAGTTGATTCCAAGACCATGGTACATCATTCGATAATGATACATTTGGTTCATGTTCTATTGAAGCAACATTCTTGATTCTCATGAGATGTGAGAGATTAATGTACTGATGAGATATTAGTGGCCTGATATTTTTTGTGGTTAGGAGGAATATTCCTAAGACTTATGGGGATGAATGTTTCTATGGTGGTGTGGTTGTGACATCTCGTTATGGATTATTAGTATTTATAAAAACCACTCTTGTTTGAGCTTTGGATGGGGTTGATTAGGGTCATTCCAATTGAATTTTTTGATAATTATAGTGGTTTCAGGGTAGTGGCATGATTTGTGCATGACCTTCACAAGATTAGGGAAAACTGTGGGCTCAAGGAATGGTTGGAGTGTAGGATTTGCATGATCTATGCACAATTTGACCAAACCACACACAACATCATAGTAAACAGTGCAGACAATGATTTCCAGATTCAAATTTTTTATTAAAATTTTCTGAGATCCCCATATTATTCCCAAATGAAATTCCATCAATAGTAATCTATTTATCCATTCATTAGATAGTATAATAGAGATTTTTGGTGCCTCGAGCCCTTCCCAAATGAAATCTGAATCATGAGGAATGACCTTCAATTTTAATTTGGTTAATTTCCTCTTCCCATTATCTTCCACCATCATTCTACCTCTTTATCCTTAGGGTTACATAGGTTGTAGATTTTATTTCTAGATATAATTACACATGTCTTGGAATGTCAATCTTACAGTTTATTCCTATTTTGAAATCTTCATTCTTCGTGGACAAATCCTTATTAGGGTTTGGTCTTGCAAGATCTATTTTTTAGGTAGGTGGGTCCATTACGATGCACAATTTTTATTAAAAATTATTTCTTTGATTGGATTTCAATTTATTGTATTTAAAATAAATTTTTTGTATGTGAATAAATGGATTCCAGTTATTTTGTTATTAACATACCTAATTCAGATGATTGGGAATTTTCGTGGAAAAATTTGTTTTTGGTATGGAATTAAAAAATTTTAGATTAAAATTACTTGATTTAAATTTTGGTTTTGAAAATAATTGTATTAATTTAAATGATTATTTTAATTGAAGTAAATTTCATTTGATGGAATGATTTTTCAAAACCATGATTCATGTGGTTTGTTGTTTTGTGCTGAAATACATGTAATTGTTTGATTAGGTTTCGAATCACAGTTTTGTGAAAAATGTCTTAAAATATTTTGATAGAAACTATCGGGTCTCATCTTGGTGAAACAACATGTTTTTTTATTAAAATCACATTTTGGTTTTTAAATAGAAAATTTTAATATTTGAAATAATGATTGGGATGAGTTAAAATTTTTGTTATTAAATTAATTACCCTCATTGTATTTGTACTTCAGCACATGCAAGCCTTAGTTGGTTAGTGTTTTATTTTGAATGGAATGTTACAATTCTACAATGTTCTAAAACATCATCTCAGCACATCACATTCAATAGTCGATGGTGATAATCTCTTTACCTTATGCCTAAAGGGGATTATGTGCATACTTTGAAATTTACAATGATGGATCCCTATTGTCTGGACTATCTTACTTATGTGGTGCATGACCATGTTAATCACATTGTTTGTTTTTTTGAATGTATACATATTCCATTATTCTAAACAATATTAAATTGAATGAGAATTTATGTATACTTTTTATATAAAGTTTTTATTGACGACATTTTTAGAATTGTTGTTTATTCAAAGAATCCTTTAATTAAAATAAATCCTAAATTTTTAATTATTTTTAATCCTTGAAAATTTTATAACATGATTTTTTAAATGCATTATCATCTTTTAAGCTATATGAAATTATTTATTTAAATATTATTTTTTTAATTAAAAAACTGTTTATTTTGTAATTGGAAGCACATTTTGTTTGAATTGTTATTGGCATCTGTTATGGAATGTTTGGTTGAAAACCGATGAGGATTCAGATCACATCCTAATATTGCCTTAGAGAGATTTTAGATTTTCACCTTCTAGATTTGAGAAATGGAAAATGATCTCTTAGAGGTGGATACTGCTACTTAACATTGGCCTTGGTGAGTTGTGTCCATAAGTAATTTGTGCTATTTTTTTAACATTCAATAAAGTGGTTGTAGTAATTTGGTGGTCCTACCTATTTGTCTTCTTTTACATTACTCTTAGTGGAGTTTCCACTGATACACATACATTTTTGTTTTGATTTCTTTATATATTTTTGGTTGAAAAATCATTCCCATGATCAGTTTGTATGTTTTCAGGTTCTCATTGCCCACCCATGGGGATAAAGAACACACTTCACATTTTGTCAAGACCAACTTAGTTATCAGGCTACCAGGGCACATGAGTTGTTTTGTGACATGGGTAAACTTCAAAATCTATCACAGTAGACAAGTATCAATCCTAGGAACAGCATGTTGGAAAATGCCTCTTACGGAACTTGGTTCACTCCCTATTATAGTATTTTTTGTCTCGTGATATTTAAATCATCACGCAATGACATGGAGGGGGATATTGGTCGCAACCATCATATAATAAAAACCATATTTATGAATTTTATATTATTATAAATCATTCATAATATCATTTCCCATTAAATGAAATTGGTTTAATAAATACTTTACTATATCATAACCTACGGAATGGAGACATGTATAACAATAATTTCATCATATCATCGTAGCATAACCAATAGGAAATAATAGGTTCATAATAATTATATAATTGTATATCTCATGGAAGATAAATGTGTTTTATATAAATATTGTAAAAATAAATCATTCTGATAAAGAATAATAATTCTATCCATGGTTCATATCAACAATGACGAATATAAAACATTAAAAACTAGCATCATATAAGTGAATTTATTTTAAAAGATCATTTAAATAATATAACAATGAATGTATTATTTACTCTTTGAAAAAAAACTTTTTAAAAGATAAAATATTTATAAAATTATTTTATTTTAAAATAAAACATTAAAACATAATAACTAAAAATCAATGTAAATAATTAATCTACCAATGAGTTTTTTAAATACTGTACACACTAAAAAAATGAATAATTTTAATTTTTTTTGTAAAAATACTTAAGGTTATTTTTATGAAAATGATATAAATAATCCATTAAAAGTATTTTTTTAAGATGTCATAAAAATTTAAAATTTTACGAAAGAGAAATAAAGTTGGATTTTCATGGAAAAATTTTTTATATTATTTTATGTAATAAAGATATGTAAATTTTAAATTTTAATATCATAAATAAACCTAGTGGAATAAAATACATTATTTTAATGAGATATAGATAATAATATTTTTTTCTTTAGAATGAGAATTATAAAAAATCCTGATAAATGATGACATTGTAATATAAATTTATTACTACTTTGGAAACCATGAAACAAAAGAACAAGGAAGGGACATCATTAAATGAAAAAATAGTTATCATGAGGATAAATTAATTCATTATATTTCTTGTCAATATGGATATATATACACCTTTAAATGGAGAAAGGATCAAAACATGACATATGTCACAAATCATTTTAGTTGAAAAAAATATTTTATACCTTTAGTCTCGAATTCATTTTTACACATTCATAATTATAGTATAATATATAAAATTTTATTATAATTAGGTTATAGCCTATTATTATTTATTTCATATAATATATTATTTAATTATTACCATTTAGCATCTCATTATTATTAATTCCCTGTTAAATTCATGTTTTTTAATAACAACTTCAACTTTTTGTGTATATTTTGATAATTTATTTTATGTCTTATTACATTGATCATGGTTCCATCATCTCAATAATGTTAAAAATGATATTATTTTATAATATATTTACTATATAATTATTTACAGTGTTGCATAAATGGAAGTGACAATAAATAAAATGCACTATCGAGGGATACTTTAGGCCATACAAATGAATAATAATTGTTTCTTTTTTTTTCTGATAGTAAAAATGAAAAAAATGTAAATAATATTTTGAAATTAATGATTTTTTTGAAATAAATATCACATATATTCATTAAAATAATATGTATTACCTACCATATAATTTATTAATGAATCATATTGCTTCATGAGGATGTAGTCCACTATACACATGAACGATGTTATTATATTCCCACGAAATAGAAATTAAAAAATAAGAAGATATATTATTATTATCATAGTAAAATAATATCACAAATATATTATGTAACCATTTAATATACCATTGTAACCAATTGTGAGAGGTTTTAATTGAAAAATGAATTACATCAGTTCACGAGGTAGTAATCCAATGTACACACAAATAATGATTTCATATTCCATTTGGTGAAAGTGGGGATAGATGGAGGTCATTAACATTACATATAAACATACTAATAAAGTTAATATAATTATTTAATTATATAATATTGTTTTGAAGATGATAGGAGAGGGGTTTTTGTTTAATAAGTTTTGTGAGTCCAATAATTGTAATTTTCTAAATGTAAAATATGATCCCATGAATCTCACATGTCACAAGGATCATAAATGGATTATTATCGATACTTATACCTTGTAGTGTCTAAACCTATCTAATTAAAATAATTTAGATATGCTTTTGATTCATTTAAACAGTAATATTATTATTTTAATTCCCCCAATAAATAATTTTAAATTTCATTACCATATATGTTATTAATGTTTTACAATTAATTATTGTAAAAACATTGTTTGACCATAAAAGAATGCATAAATTATGATGTTTACAAATATAGAATTAATTCTATAACGCCCTAATCCCAGTTACCTAGAGTTGGTGCATTATTAGATAACATTGGCATGATGACAAAAGATCAAGTGTTGAAAAGACCGATTATTTTAGTATCTTTGGAATAACTAGATAAATTCATAAAGTTTACATTACATCATAAAATGAAAACTACTGAAATATCTTGTCTCTACACTCATATTTCCATATACTATCCCTACAGTTCATTTATAAAATACTTCTTCACATCCTGGGTAAAATAAAACATATAAAGGTGTGAGCTCAAATTCCCAATAAGGATAACAATATAGCATAATTTTTCATTAATAAGAATAAACATTTAAGGCAATGTATAACTAAAACAAAAGTCTTTTAAACTTGAACTTCATCATAATATGGCAGAAATAAAATGAAATAATTCAATTTACTTATTCACATGGATATTCTACTAATCGAATAATCACATGCAATGTCAACAACAACTTTCATAATGATGGAATACATAATGTCAGACTATCATAACCACGTAGCTAAGGCCTCGTGCCAAGACTACAAATATGATTTTGTCAAGGCCTTGTGCCAAGACACTAGTCTGTCTTCTAAGACCTACTGATGCATTGAGGAGCTATAGCAGGCTCCACCCGTCACATACTAAGTCCAATTAATTCCTCATATGAACATGTTTAAGCATAACATAAACATTCGTATTAAATCTAGAATATCAAATTTCAATAAATTGTCCATAAACAATGAATGGAATAAAAATAACAAATTCACATTCAAACATATCACAAAACCTTCAATTCAATATGGAAGTTTTTTATCATAATAAATAAATATCAGATAATCTTAAAATCTATCAATGGATGTCGACAAAAATGAAAATTAAACTATTTAAAAGATATATCTATTTTTTAATCATTTAAAAGTCACATAATTTTAAAAGAAAACATTTACATTGAAAATATTCTTATAAGATTGTTTCGGAAGCTTCGACAATTTTATTATGGCGGAAAATAGCCGGACCCACCAAATAAGTTAAAAAAATGCATTCTTACCTTATTTCTATCGAAACGGTTAAAAAGAACCTTGTTTGGAAAATGACGGAAAAATTCCTTTGTAAAATTCATATAAAAATTAAAACAATGGTATAAATGAATTTAACCCATATTCTATAAAATAGTAAAAATGTATTGAAATGCATTTTTAAGAAACATTGATCTTGATGATAATGAAGTCCCAGTAGATAATTACGTATAAACAACCTTAGATAATGAAGAGATTGTGAAATAAACACTTAACTTGTACTTTTCCTTGGATTATGGTAGGTTAAACTCTTTTATAATGGTGAAATAATTGTTATTAAATTATACATGAATCATTTAAATTCATATGATATCATATATGATATTATAAAATTTCTTTGTTAATATTATCTTAGTATTATCCTCGTTGCAGATGTTAACTTACTCGTTTTCTTTTATATATTTTATTACATATGCCGTGTTTTTTATGGATAGGTTGTATCAAATTCATATATAGAATGAAATCAACTCCAAAAACATTATATTTAATCATAAAATGATAATAATTGTTGAATGGATTTGATGGGGAATGAAACTCATTGCGTTCGTTGAGACGGTAGTCCGTATGTACGCACGAGCGACAATATCATTATTTTGATATTAAAATAATATATAATTGGATGTTATATCATATATAAAAAAGAACTATCATGTTATATTTATTATTTACATGAATTACAAATCATTATTATATCAATCCAAATAATAATGTTTTGAAAACAATTACACCATGACGTGGAGATGGTAAGTCATACGTACGCACGTATGGTGACATGTCATTCAAGGGATGTATATAATAATGAATTTTCTTGTTCCATATTCATAATAACATATCAATATATAGATGATTCTGATGTTATTATTTTAGAATGGAAATAACAAATAATGAAGAGGTGGAAGAAGAAATGAACTTGAAAAAGGGTGGTGAAAAAATTACTTCTTCTTCAGCTTCTTCTTTTTTATTAGATCAAAAGGGATCCTTAGGTTGGATTTATGACTAAAAAAAGGCCACTAGTATTAAGGGAGGATAGTTGAGAGGGTCTTTGGGTAGAGTTTTGACAAACCAAAAGGCTTTTCGTTATAAATAATTGGTTAGAAGTGGTGTCCTTTTATAAGGGGGAGGAGTGGCTCTTTAGGAAAAACTTAAAGTATTACTTTATAATAAATTAATATTCGGTTTAAAATGCCTCAAAAATGTATTACTCAAATTCTATGGTGGGGATGATTCTAAATACTATCAACCTATATATTTTAGATAGGTTTGGGTCACCATATTAACCTTATCTTTTAGTTTTAACACTTAGTTAATTAGTTTGATATTTACCATGTCACATTGTATTTTTATATTATATAGTTAATAAACATAGTATATACATCAAAGAGACCCACAAATGGTATTTTAATGATACACATATCCTTATATAAGTACTTTGGCCGAACCATATATTTTTAGGAATAGAATATCAATTAATAATATAATATTTTATTTAAAAACTCATTTATGTCAATTTTGACACTATTCAATAATTGTTTTTTGTTAAAGTCTTAACAAATTTATTAATTCAAATAAAATTAATTTAAGCAATAATAACAAGTAATATTAAATAATAAATTTCTTGGAATTCATTATAAGTCTCAAATTATATTTATTTTGTATTTATAATTTCAATTATTTTATTATTTCATTAATAATGTAATTACTGCATCATCATTATGTCATAAATGACATAATTTATTTTCATGTCTAAAAATAACAAAACAGCTACCATGATGTATGAAATCCTGTTATATTTCTAACTAATATTTATAGTCTAAAATATAACTTATATAACCCCATGTAAAAATTAATTTATTAAGATATTTGTTTGGGTCATTTTTGTCTTTACTTTAAATTAATATATGTAAAGAGTCATTATCACTCTCAAATGGCTCCATGGGGTCCCAAAATAGACCCAATGATGCCCATGGTCGGAAATGACTCATCAAATAAGGTGAGGAGAATTGTTGAGGTAATTTTTTATTATTATAATATACTTTTTATCTTAACTTACCCTATTTACCTTTAACCGCGGTAAATAGAAGTCAAAGGTTACTATTCAAAAAAAAAATTATTTTTATAGTATTGAACCACATTTTACTATTTGATGTTAACCGTGTCTCTCAGATTTTTGAAATTACACTATCAGAAGTGGTTAAATTATGTTTTACGTGAATTTACAAATTCTCCTAGTAGGTTGATAAACACGGTGAAAAGTTCAATCAAAATTTTATATATCTAAAATTATTATAAACTAACACCAATGAATTAAATTGAAATTATATAGATAATATGTATCTATTATGACATAAAATAAATTTAAATAAAATAAATAATTATTTAAATAAAAATTCAGTTTTAAACTATAACTCATGTTTTTCACTATTCTTCAAAAATTAAAAGTTTTCATAAAAATTACAAAAATTTACCATAAGGTAATTTTCATATTTTGAATTCAATAATAATGCCTATTTTACCAAATTAAAAACATAGAAGATTCATTTATTAATTAAAAATTAATTTCCACTATCAAAACCAAAATGCGTATTTTTAAGAAATAATAACAACTAAAAGTATGACACTTGTTTAAATCCAATTTCAAAGTGAAATTACTTACAATGACCATCATTGGATTAAATGGTAAAAATATAATTTATTTATACTTTCAAACCAAAAAAAATTATAATTTAACAATATAAATTATTTTGATTTATAATGTTTTTTTCACTTAAAATATAATAACTTTCACTATTCATCCAAATATGAATGCTATCAGAAAAACACAAAAAAAAATTATTGAAACTAAATTCGTATGTCCTGATTCTAAAGAAGAAGTTTATTTTGTAATATTAAATATATAATAGTTTAAATATTGTATTTATAAAGGCTTCTCCATTAAAAGGTGGTAAAATTGCATTTTTTTTAAAATACCTCTTTGATCTGAAAAAAAAATTATTTGTTCTTACAATATGTCTAAGAAACTCATCATATGGATTATAAAATTATAAGGATTATATAAAGTTCAAAATTCAATTAATACTATTCATAACCGCTATTTAACGACTTGTTTGGTAAGTCATGGTGCGCTAGAACTCGGTGTTGTGTGTAGTGCAAGTTATTGAATAACGTACTATGAAATCATGGGGTGTTACATTCTTCCAACCTTCAATAAATTTCCACCTCGCAATTTGAAATTATTTTCTGAAAATAAAAGGTTTAAAATAGAAAATACCTTTGGGAAAACTCACATCTGAAATTTGATTAATAAAATTTAGTTTTAATAAGAGGAAAGGGGAAATGAAAGGGTCACCACCAAATTATGATCTCGATTAGGAGAACATTGGTGGAAATTAGAGACATGTAATTGGAGGAAAAATGTACATATTTATAGGTAGTGATTTAGGTCATCAATCATAAATAAGTGTAAAATTGAGGGCCTTAAAATCATCAATCTATGATGATTTAAAATACCAATAGTTCAACAATACTTATGGTATTAGGATAACATATTTTTTGTTTAAGATCCCTTCACTAAAGTATAAGAATTAATTTCTTCATTGAATAAGAGAAGAAAAAATATATATACTTGACATGTAGAGTCTCATCCTTTAACTATGTTCTACCAAAAACTCATCTTTCACTCTGAAAGATAATATTAATTAAAAATAATATTCTATTTATCCTATTCGAATAGGGTTCAAAAAAATGAATTTATAATTCATCTAGTCGAACTATTAGAAAAAGACATTATTCAATCCAGGACATCACATGGGTCAGTGGTAGGTGATACACCCTTTCCGCCCTTCGGTTGGGGGTTCAAGTCTCGCGGCCTTGCCAGAAACGACGGGTTGCCGCCCGACCTCCGGGTTGCCCTTTTTATGGAAATCCAAAAATAATCTCAAATTAAACTTATCAAAAATAATTTTTTCCAAAATCACATTCCAAAATTTATAAGGTAGGTAAACACAACAAAGATCCCTTTTTTCCACGAAATAGCATATGAACACCTTAATCATGTATTCTTTTAGAATACTTCAACATCTTGAAATACCATAAAACCTTATTGATTACATTCATGATCCCCTATTAGTTATAGAATACTAAATATACACCTTCTATCCAAGAATGTAGTAAACTCCAAAAAATATGGAATATAAAAATCATTAATCAGTTTCAAGTTAGTCAAGAATATCCTATATTATTTATCCAAATTAATTATGTATTATTCTAAAATCACTACCTCGATATCAAAACCATATTATGGTTTATCTTTCTCTCAACCACATATTTTCCAAAAATTTAACCTGTTAGTCAGTCACTTTTCTTTGTTCCACACAATCTCAAGTCCTTAATGAAATAGTATTGCGGTACAATCCTTATGTACTCCATAATTATGATAACCAATATATTGTTGATACAACACTGAAATGAAATAATTTGTTAATAACTACATAAGAACTCTAATCATTCCTCCTCATCTGTGGTAGTATCATAACTTATTTATTATCCAATAGCATCATTTGGGGCATACTATGATGATTAGGACATTCGTTCGCGTACTGTCCCAACTCCTTGTAGTTGAAGAATTATACTTTTGAAATATTTTTCTTACGCTTATAGTCACGTACTTGATGTCCTTTTTCTCCACACTTATAAAAAACTCCCATTCATTCAGGCAAGTTCCACAGTGTTTCATTCCACAGTTATCACATATAGGAAAATTCTTCTTTTCACTCTTCCCTTTATCAATATTTCTATCTTCCATCCTTTTCTTCTCTTTCTTCCCATCGAAGCTATAGGACTCAGAGAATTATTTTCTTATCTTATTACACATGATACTATTTCTTCATATGTTGAGAATACATGGGAGACTAATTCCTTTCTAAATGTTGGCTTAATAATGGAAAATATATGATCCTTCTTACTCTTTGGATGTTAAATATTGTTGGAGTTCACATTCCTTCTACTGGGAACCACTTCTATACAATAGCATAAACTAGGTCAGTTTATGAATTGTAATGAATGATTCCAAACTTGTAAAATACCTAACATAACTTGAATGTTTCTGGATATAATCCATAATCATAAAGATGTTTTCATTGAGAAATTATATACTCATAAACCCTTGATAATGATTTGTAAATAAAATGATAATTATCCTAAGTATATCCCATGGGAGTGTCATAAACAAGAGTGGAGCAAGGCCCATTATCGTTCACCAGTTTTCATTTGAGTCTAGCTCAAAGCGGTGTTTTCGAGATTTACCCCTAGTTACATCTGTTCCAGAGCTACCTCTACCTGCTCGTATCCATATAGGGATGTATTTTTCAAAAAACTCACAAAATTTTTACAATACCAAAATTCTAGTAAGTTCTTCTATACTAATCCTCAATGTCCATCTTAGATCTATGTGCTCTAATTAGAGTTCATCTATATCTAGATTCCAATGTTTGTACTAAAATTTCTCTAATAACAACTATAATTCCCCAACCCCAGTTAACCATAGTCAGTGAATTATTACATTACATTCGCATGATCACAAAATATCATGTCTCGAGAGACTGATTAGTTTAGAATCCTCCGAATAACTAGATACATTCATAAAGTTTAAATTACATCATAAAGTGAAAACTACAGCAACATCTTGTCTCCACACTCATATCCCCTTATACTATCCCTACAGTTCATTCATAAAATACTTCTTCACATCCTGGGGAAAATAAAACCTAGAAAGTGGTGAGCTCAAATGCCTAGTAAGGACAACAATATAGTAGAAACTTTCATAAATAAGCGTAAAAATTTAAGGCAATGTATAACTAAAACAAAAGCCTTTTAAACTTGAACATGATCATAATATGGAAGAAATAAAATGAAATAATTCCATTTACTTATTCACAGGAATATTCTACTAATAGAATAATGACATGCAATATCAATAACCACTTTCATAATAATGGAATGTATAATGCCAGACTGTCATAACCACGTAGCCAAGGCCTCGTGCCAAGACTACAAATAATATTTTGTCAAGGTCTCATGCCAAGACACTAGTTTGTCTCATGAGACCTACCGATGCATCGATGAGCTATAGAGAGCTCAAACTATCACTTACTAAGTCCAATTCATTCCTCATATGAATAGGATTAAACATAACATAAACATTCGTATTAAAACTAGCATACGAAATGTCAATACATTATCCATAAACTATGAATGGTATAGAAACAACACATCCATAGTCAAACATATCAAAAAACCTTCAATACGATATGGATGTTTTGTATCATAATAAACAAACATCAGATGAACTTAAAATCCATCAAATGATGTTGACATAGATGAAAACATTACTATTTGATAGAAATATCTCTTTTTGTTGAAATCATTTAAAAGTCAAATAATTATAAAAGAAAACATTCACATTGAAAATATTTTTTCCAGCTTGTAATGGAATCTTCGATGATTTTATAACGGCAAAAAGTAGTCTCATCCACGATATAAGTTAAAAAATACATTCTAACCTTAATTATGTGGAAAAGGTTAAAAAATACCTTATTTGGAAAATGACAAAAAGATTCCTTTATAGAAATCTTATAAAAAGTAAAAAAATTGTATAAATTACTTTAACACATAGTCTGTAAAATAGTAAGAATGTTTTGAAATACATTTTTAAGAAACATGGATGTGGATGATAAAGATGTCCCAGTAGATAATTACGTATAAATAACCTCAGATAATGAAGAGATTGGAAATAATCCCTTACCTTGTAATTTTCCTTGGATGAGATAAGTTTAACATCATGTATAATGGTGAAATAATTGTTATTAAATTATATAATAATCAAATACATTAATATGATATAATATATGATCTTTTAATATTGCATTATTAATAATATCTTAGTATTATCGTTGTTTTGGGTGTTAACTTACTCGTTTTCTTTTATATGTTTGGTTACATATGTCGTGTTTTTTATGGATATATTGTATCATATTCATATACAGATTGATATCAGGTCCTCAAACATTATATTTAATCATAAAATGAAAATAAGTCTTGAATGGATACAATGTGGAATGAATGTCATCGCGTTCATGGAGACGGTATTCTGTACGTACGCACGAGTGACAATATCATTATTTTGATATTAAAATAATATATAATTTGATGTTATATCATATATACAGATTAATTATCATGTTATATTTTTATTTAGATGAATTACACATCATTAGTATACCTGTCCAAATAATAATGTATTGAATAACAATTACACCACGACGTGGAGATGGTAAGCCGTACGTACACACGTATGGTGACATGTCATTCAAGGGATGGATAGAATAATGAATTTTGTTGTTTCATTTTTATAATAAAATATTTGTATAGAAGATAGTGAAGTTATTATTTTAGAATGGAAATAAAAAATAAAGAAGAATTGGAAGAAGAAAGGAACTTGATAAATTGTGGTGAAAACATTACCTCTTCTTCGGGTTCTTTATTTTGATTTGATCAAAAGGAATCCTTAGGTTGGCTTCCTGACTAAGGGAAGGCCTATAGGATTTAGGGAGGACAGTTGAGAGGGTATTTGGATGGATTTTGGTCAATCAAAAAGGCGTTGATGGTATGATTAATTGGTTATAAGTGGTGTCCTTTTATAAGGGGGATGAGGGGTTGTTTAGAAAAAACATAAAATCCTAATTTATAATAAATTCATTTTCGGTTTCTAATGGCTCCAAAGTGGATTATTGAAATAATAAGGTGTTGATGGGTCTAAATCCTTTAAATCAATAGATTTTAGACATGTTTGGGTCTCTATATTAACCATATCTTTTAGTTTTAACTCTTAGTTAATTAGTTTGACATTCACCATGTCACTTTGTATTTTTAGATTATATAGTTAATAAATTTACTATATACATCCAAGAGACCCCCAAGTGGTCTATTATTGATAAACCTATCATGATATATGTAATTTGTCCTAACCTTATTTTTAGGAATAGAATATCAATTAATATTATAATATTTGTTTTAAAAACTCATTCATGTCAATTTTGACACTACTCAATAATTGATGTTTTTAAAGTCTTAAAAACTTTATAAATTATAATACAATTAATTTATGTAGTCCTAACATGTAACAATGACCAATAATAATCTTGGAATTCATTAAAAGTCTCAAATTATATTTATTTGGGTATTTATAATATCAATTATTTTAATATTTCATTAATAAGGTAATTACTGCATCATCATTATGTCATAAATAACATAATTTATATGATGTCTAAAAATTATAAAAAAACTAAAATGATGTAGGAAATCATTTTTTCTTTCCAATTAATATTTATAGTAAAAACTATATCTTATATAACCCCATGTAACAATTAATTTACTAAAATATATTTGTTTGTGTCATTTTTGTCATTAATATAAATTAATTAATCTAAAGAGTCATTATCACTCTCAAGTGGCTACAGGGGTCCCGAAATCGACCCAAGGATACTAATGGTCGGCCATGACTAATCCAATAAGTTTAGGACAAGTGTTAAGATAGTTTTGTATTATTATAATATATTTTTATCTTGAATTACCCTATTTACCATTAACCGTGGTAAATAAATGTCAAAAGTTACTATTCACCAAAAATTATTTTTATCTTATTAAACCAAATTTTACTCCTTTATATTAACCATGTCTCTTGTATTTTCAAAATTTCACTCAAAAAAGTGGTAAAATTATGTTTTTGGTGAATTTGCATATTTTCTAGGAGGTGGGTAAAAGATGATGAAAATTTAAATTAAATTTTAATATATCTAAAATTATTATAAACTCACTCCAATGAATTAAATTTAACTTATAGAGGTATAATGTATCTATTTTGACATAAAATAAATAATTATTTAAATAAAAATTCGGTTTTAAACTATAACTCATTGTTTTTCACTATTCATCAAAAAAATAAAAGTTTTCAGAAAAATACCAAAACATTACCCTAAGCTAATTTTGATATTCTTAATTCAATAATGAAGTATATTTTACCAAATTTGGAATATATAAGTTGAATTTTTTTAATTTAAAATTAGTTCCCGTTATCAAAACCAAAAGGCGTATTTTTAAGAAATAATAATTACCAAAAGATTGACACTTGTTTATGTCCAATTTCAAAGTGAAATTACTTAAAATTACCATCATTTGATTAAATGGTAAAAATACAGTCCATTTATATATTCAAACCATTAAAATGTATAAATTAACAATATAAATTATTTTGATTTAAAAATTTGTTTTTAGTTAAAATATAGTATTTTTCACTATTCAACCAAATATAAAAGTTATCAGAAAAACACCAAACCATTATTGAAACTAAATTCTTATGTCCCAGTTATAAATAATAAGTTTATTTTGTGAAATTTAATATATAAAAAGTTTCAAATATTGGATTTAAAAAGGCTTCGCTATTAAAAGGCTGTAAAATGGCATTTTTTGAAAAATACTTATTTTATCTGAAAAAATGTATTAGTTCATTAATTATGTCTAAGAAACTCATAATATGAATTGTAAAATAATAAGGATTATATAAAGTTTAAAATTCAGTTAATACTATTCATAACTGCTTTTGAACGGCTTGTTAGGTAATGCATGGTGCGCTAGAAGGCGGTGTTGCGTGTAGTGCAAGTTATTGAATAACGTACTATGAAATCCTGGGGTCTTACAAATTTTATCAAATCCCATTCATATAATTGTAAAAAAATTAATATAATAATAATATCACGAATATAACATCCTAGTTCCGGGTGTCACTCAATGGGCGCCCCGAACCCAGTTCGTCATGTGACCTCAAACACATTTTCCCAAACTCGAGAGGCTGTCGACTAGCAGTGAGGGCCCAGGTCTAATACTGGGGAAAATATTCCCTCATTTGTCAATGTGAAGCTTCACAGAATAGATAAATAGCATATGGCAGGTGGAAGTGGTAAACATTAAATATAACAGAAATGGATAATTGATAATTATAAGGAAACCAGCAGTCGTATATATATATATATATATATATATATATATGAAAATGCAGCATGTCATTATTCTATTAATCAACCAAAACATGTTACACTGTAATACAATAAAACTGAAGTACGAGTACAGAATAGCAAAACATGACATCCAGCAGCATCATGAGCCCATGGTTGGTCGCATTCCCCCTATTTCCCAGTAACAATCAAGTACCTGTAGAGGGTCTTTTGAGCTTATCCACTCTTGTAGAAACGTAATCTGTTTGGGCTGAAGACATGAACCAAATAGGGTGTGAGAAATTAATCCCAATAGTCCCCCACCAATGGCCTGTGCCCAACTGTGTGAAAATATGCATCAACAATGTGCAGTAGTAAAATACAACAAACTAAGCAGTACTCAAAATTAAATAACTTTACCAGTTAAATTTCCATTTTATTATTGTTTTTAACATTCAATTAAAGATATCACCACCATGAATATTCTAAGTAAAACTACCAGTGTCCGCCGACATGTAAACGCATACCCTTAGGTAAAGGGAATAAAAACATAGGAATATTCCCACATGCATATTGAATATTTACCATAGTATTATGAGGTGTTTCCCACAGGCATAGAGTCAACATCCCACAGGCATAGAAGAAGTTTCCCACAGGCTAAGTAGTACATTGCCCACAGGCTAATCACAACATTGCCCTCTGGCTAAACAAGTAATCATGACATGCCCAATATGTAAACAAGAAATATACAAGCAATACAAATTCAATTCCTCTAAAGGAAATTCTCTAATCATTATTTTAAAGGCATACCCTCAGGTATCCTGGCCAAATGGCTAAATAGTGGAACGCACCCCTGGGGTGGTCCTGGATCCATGAAGCGATCCCAAACAACAGTTTATTATCATATTTAAATTACCTCACAAATTCTAGATATTTAATTCAACAAGGCCACAGGCATACGACACCCCATTCATGGTTGTGTATCACAATAGTACACAAAAATGAACATTTGATGGAAATTAAACACCAAGGCACCTACATCAATCACCTATGATCGATATAACCGAACGACTCCTTATTAATCTTCCAAGAACGTCATAGATCTGAGATAAAATAATTCTCATTCAAACTCAAATAACTTCCTTCTTAGGAATAATGGGAGACAAACAATCAAGGAGAAGGAAGCTCTTACCCGCGCGGTTCCAGCAAGATCGACGAAGGCGAAATCGGATTTCTGGTTCGCGATTGGAGGATCTCCAAAGCTCCAGCCATCTCCTTGTGCATCCCTCCAGTGTTCTAAGCCTTCCCTGTGAATAGGGTAGGCTACTGCCCATTATAAGCGAAAAAACAAAACACACGGTGTTTACTCTCAAGTACATGGCGTGTACTTATTTTTTTAACTGTTCCTCTGGAGGCTTCTCGCTAGCGTGGCACTGTTTATCTGCCGACTTGAGTACACGGCGTGTATGACTCTCTACACGGCGTGTACTGTCGCCCAGCTAGCCACCACCTTACTATTCACCTGCTGACTGACTACACGACGTGTAAATACAAACTGCATGGCATGTAGTCGGTTCATACACCCTTCATCACTGACATCGCTACACGCCCTGTGTTCTCATCACACACTGCCAAAAGTACATGGCCTGTGGAAACGTACAGGGTGTGTAGTCCAAATTTTTTTGGATTTTCCCCATTTTCCTTATTATCTCAAAAACACTTAAGGAAAAGGATAAAAGAAGAAACTCGTACCTCAAGAATAAGAACCAGGTTCTTACAAACTTCCCCCCTTAATGCAATTCGCCACCGAATTTCCATTACAAGGGTGGTGAAGATATAGCCATGAAAAACTCCAGCCACTGAGCACTTATGTTGGTCTTTCATTCCCAGGTTTATTCCTGCACTCGGCAATGTTTCCATTGCACCATTACGAGAGGAATTGACCAGCCTCAGAGAACCTTCATGCTCTTATCAACAATACGAATCGGATGCTACTCAAAGGACGTATCTACCTCAAGCTAAAACTCCTCTGGATGAAAGACATGAGAAGGTTCTGAATGATAGTGACAAAATTGAGACACATGGAAGACGTCATGCATGACTCGGTACCTCTGTGTTAACTGTAACGGATAGTCAACCAGCCCAACTCTCTACAGAATCTAAAATTATCCTACATTCCTCAGTGAAAGTTTACCCTCTCTCATGATCAGCCTATGTCCCAACCTAGGTGAAACACGCAAGAAAACATGATCCCCAACCACAAACTCCAAGGTTCGTCTACGGCGATCAGTATAAGATTTATGAAGTGATTGTGCGGTATTCATCCGATTTTGAATCAACTGGACTTCTTCATAAATCTCCTACAAGAGACGTGGTCCCAGTAAAGCTACCTAACCTGCCTCTAACTATCAAAAGGGTGATCGGCTTGGTCTACCATTTAAATCCTCATAAGGTACCAACCCAATTGTTTCCCGAAAACTATTATTATAGGAATACTCGACTACGGGTATATGCTTCTCAATAGAGCCCCCATAGTCTAGGATTCTTGCACACAGCATGTCCCAAATCACCTATATCGTACGCTCTGACTGACCATCAGTCTGATTATGGTAAGTTGTGCTCAGAAGCACCTATGTACCCAATTCCCTCTGAAAACTCTTCCAGAAATGAGACCTAAAATTAGTGTCCCTATCTGAAACGATAGAACGGGGGACCCCATGAAGATGTACGACCTCTCAGATATACAACTTCTCAAGCTGATCAACTCTGAAGGTCTCCTAAATCGGAAAAAGTGAGCTACCTCTGTGAGTCTGTCCACAATAACCCTCACGACATTAATGACTCGAGGTGACCTCGGCAACCCATTCATGAAGTCCATCATGACATCATTCCATTTCCATTACGGAATGGGTAACTACTGCCAAAGCCTAACAGACCTCTGGTGCTCCTCCTTCAACGGCTGATAGGTGGAACACCTCGTAACAAGACCAGCTACATCCATCTTCATTCCTGACAACCAATACTGATGTCTCAATTCTCAGTACATCTTGGTATGCTCGCGATGAACTGCACATGTTGAAGCTTGAAACCCCCGCATCATCTCCTCGTGTATATCCCATGGAACCCACAGTCGTCCATGGAAATGCAATACTTCATCATCGCCTATCATCCAACCAAGAGAAGGGTCCTCATTTGTCACTGACTCCCGTAGAACTAGGCCTTCAGAATCAGATAGTTGTCCAATCCTCACTATATCCAGGAGGATTGAAGTCACAACTTAAGATTAAAGATAAGTCTGCCCCTGACTGTTGTGCACCTCTCAATGCATCTCAGATAACAAATCCATAAGCTGCCATTCACCACTGGCCTCTTGAACTGCCTATATCTGAGTCTTCCTGCTCAGTTCATCAGCTACTACATTAACTTTACTAGGTTTATAGGCATGCTCAAAATATAATTAATGAAGGTATTCATCCCACCTTCGCTGTCTCAGGTTCAAGTCACACAGGGTAAAGATGCACTTTAGACTTTTGTGGTCTGCGAACACAACAAAATTTTCTCCAAAGAGATAATGTCTCCAATAGCGCAACTCCTGAACAACTGCAGCCAACTTGAGATCATGCTTCGGGTAATTCCTCTCATCTGGACTCAACTACTGAGACCCATACGCAACTACTCAATTGCTCTGCATCAACACAGATCCTATCCGAATACCCGAAGCATCACAATAAACTGTATAGCTCTTCCCCTGCTCCAGAAGTATCAGGATTGGTGCTGATGTCAACATTCCCTTCAGCTCCTGGAGGGTGCCTCATAATATTCTGACTAAACAAACTTCACACCCATCTTAGTCAAACCCGTCAACGGCGATACTATGTGGGATAAGTCCTATATGAAGCATCCATAGTAACATGTCATCCCCAAGAAACTCTGTATTTCAAACACATTCATAGGCTGCTCCTAGGAAACTACTACTCTCACCTTCTCTGGGCCTACTACAACTCCTTCCTCTGAGATGATATGACCCAGGAAGTGTATCTGGTCCATCCAAAAGTGTCACATTGAGAGCTTAGCATATATTCGATGCTCTCTTAGTGTACAAAGTATGATCTCAAGATGGGTGGAATGGTCGTGTTGAGTGTGAGAGTACACCAACATGTCATCCACGAATACTACCACAAAAGAATCCAGGTAAGGATGGAACACACGATTCATCAGAGCCATGAAAACATCTGCTGCATTCGTGAGTCTGAACGGCATAACCGTATACTCGTATAGACCATACCTGATCTAGAAAGCTATGAGAGGTATATCAGATGGTCTAACGTGCAGATGATGATATCCAGGTATCAATTCAATCTTCGAGAACTCTCTTGCTCCACGAATTTGGTAAAAATGTTCATCAATCCTTGGCAAGGGATATCGGTCCTTAACTGTCAACTAGTTCAACATCCGATAATCCACACATAGTCTGAGGGTACCATATACCTTCTTTGCAAAGAGTATCGTAAATACACTTGAAGAAGTACTGGGTCAGATGAAACCCCATTCCTGTAACTCCTCTAACTGTCTCTTGAGCCTCTGCCACTCTGGTGTAGCCATCCTATAAGGAGGAATAGACACCATTTCTGATCCTAGTATATTCTCAATAAGGAAATCCACCTCACGCTCTATAGGAAGATGTGAAAAGTTGTCTGAGTAGGAATCCTTGAAACGGTCATCCAATATAGGGAAATTCTTATGATAAATCCTCTGGTCGTCCAGATATAAGCTCACAATCTGTTCTGTGATACCACCTCGGCTATGATGCTCTTGTCCAACTCGACTTGCATGAACATCCCACTCGCCCTTGTATAGAAACTCTCTACCCTCTGGTGACGTGAAACTCACCCTGCGACTATAGAAATTAAATAATGCTCGAAAGGGAACCAACCAGTCCGTCCCGAGAATGACATCATAACTCTTCATCTCTAAGACATAGAGGTCCTAAAGGAAGTGACACCCACCATCCTTAAGGGGGAACTCCATACTCTGACACACACTAGCCGTTCTTGTTCCCAATGAAGTTTCTAAAGTCATAACAACAGAGTAAGTAGAAACACCGATCCCAAGGATCTCCACAATGTGTAAAAATATAAAGCTATGTGTAGCACCCATATCGAAAAGTACTGAAGATGAAATAGAAGCTACTAGAATAATACCTCTGATAGTAGAAGGTTCAGGATCCTACTCTGACTGGGTCTATTGCAGAGTTTACGACTACCTTGTGTCGTGGCCCTGCGACACAGCCTGGCAACCCTGAGTTGTTCCGTCCTACTACCTCTGAGATCCCAGTGACTAGATACCATGGCCACGTCCACCATCCCTGCCTGCACGCCCTGATGTATTCCAGTTCCCTGACTGGTAAGAAGATAATGGTCCTGCCCTATCCACGGAGTCTTTAGAGAACCGCTCTCACTAGCCACTGGTGGAAACTCCCTGCAAAAGTGCTGCAGATGACTCATCCTACCACAAGACCGACATTACACTAGGTCACAAGCACACTAAGGTCGCTTGTGCCCGTCATTACCACACTGGTAGCACATGAATAGGCCACATGAAACATTCTTTTTGCTAGTACTGCCACCTTGAGAGAAGTCCATCTGTCTTTTCCTTTTACCAGTAGAAATAGTACCAAAAACAAATGTTGAAACACCCTGGCCCACACCACTATCTTGCCACATGTTCCTCTATGTAATCAGTGCCTAGTTCACAATATCATGTACTAAATGAAACCTGAAAACATTCACCAGTGCTCAGATGTCATATAAAAGACCGTCCTTAAAGAATACCTCTCTCAGCTTCTCATCTCCCACCAGAATGGGTGCAAAACACTGAAGATCAGTGAAACGAGCAGAATAATCCATCACCGACATAGCACCATGTTGCAGATTCATGACCTCTCAAGCTCGATCTGCCCTCACCATCTCTGGGAAGAAGAAGTTATAGAAGGCTCTCTGTAAATCATCACATTCCATGTCTTTGTGATGCTCTGACAGGGTGGTAACATCCCACCACCTCTTGGGGGAATCATGCATCATATAAGTAATGATCTTGACCCTCCGCCCTCAAGGCGTCTCAAGGTGCTCGAAAATAGTCTGCATCAACCCCATCAAAGCATCTGCATCCTGTGGACCACAATGCCCTGAAAACATAGGTGGATGCTTCTACTGGAAGATATGAGTCAGCTCAGCCATAGATGTGGAAGCCAGTGGTGCTCCCTCAAAGGTCTGCATGAACCGCATATGGCCTTCGTGGAACTACACCTCTGTGCCTGTGTCCAGTATTATGGATGGCGCTGCATCTGGCTCTGCTAGAGGATCAACTGGTAGCCCATGGACCACCATCTCTAGAGTATACTCGTTGTCGCTCTCCTGGCGAAAAATGGGTGAATGTCTCAGTGGCATGACACTAAAATGTCAAACACACACCTTAGATCAATATTAACACAGTCTAAAAACGAAGGAACCAAAAGGGGGACAAGAGGAAGAAGGCATTTAAGATTACACAACAAGACTACACTGCGTGTATACTAACTACACGACATGTAAATGACCTCTCTTCCCCTGCCAGGGTCCTTCTACATAGCCAAGCCACACGGTTCCCATTAAACAAAATGGCACGACGTGTATATAATCTACACGGAGTGTATGGTGTAATTTTACAAGTTCCTGTATCGTTTGTGACACGGTCGACTACTCGACTTGATACTACATGGCGTGTTTGCACCCACACACAGTAGGTACACTAACCCATTTTCCAACCACACGATCAGGTCCACACGGTCTGTCATTGGTCATGACTACACGGCGTGTCCCATAGGTACACGATGTGTAATAGACGATCTTTGGTGACCTGTGTTGTTTGTTACACGACCGGATACACGGCTTCAACTACAAGGTGTGTTCTATAGTGGACAGGGCGTGTATGTATTAAGGTCTCCTTCATCCGTGTCTGTTAGTTACAAGGGCAGACTCAGAGTCAACAGTACACAGTGTGTACATCCGGTACACGACGTGTTCGCCCCAACCATTTCCCTTCCCCATGCCCCCGCCCACATGGTCTATGACACGGGAAGAGACTACATGGTCAGTACGTAGGGTACAGAACACATAAAATACTTAAAAAACTCCTAAGTGCCAAATTTTGATCTGTGAGGGCCCATACTCCCTGTGAATCAATGTTTGGAATCTTATATGTGTTTTAAACGGATAAACAGCCAATGATCCACCAAATTTTGGTCAATGAGGGCCCATACTCCCCTAAAACCAATGTTTGTCATCCATTCTACAAACAGGATCACACAATAATACCCTATCAATTAGTAGGTATCTATTCCAGAAACTATTACAACAATATGCTTTTACTAGCACAACATCCATCACAACAACATGCAATTTCTAATGCACCAACATGGCATGGAAACAATGCATGGAAGGTGATTTATAGCATGTGCCTAAATGATGCATGAGATGGCATACCCTCATCTCATCGGGTTTCAACTAAATAGAACCCATGAATAAAATATAAACAGAAAAATACAAGTGCATCAACCTTCAGTGAAAATCAATTCAACAGTAAAATTGAAAAATCATATAAATTGAAACACAAGGTAAATTGGCTTTTCCCTGTACACGAGATAGCTACACCCGTGCACAACTTATTACCAACTAACGTTCTCATCCTATCCTTGACTGAGTCTCCAAATAGTACGTCAAAGAAATTAACCGATTTGATACCACTTTGTAATATCCCAGTTTTGGGATTCACTCAATGGGTGCCCCAAACCCGGTTCGCTACGTGACATCAAGTGCATTTCCCCAAACGCTAGAGGCTTCCAACTAGCAGCGAGGGCCCAGGTGTGATCGTGGGGAAACTATACCCTTATTTGTCAAAGTACAGTGCATCAGAACAGATAAATAGCATATGACAAGCAGAAGCGGAAAACAATAAATATAACAGAAATGGATAAGTGATAATAACAAGGATACCAGCAATCATATATATATGAAAATGCAGCATGTCACTATTATATAAAACATCCAAAACACGTTACACTGCAAAAAAATACAACTGAAGTACTTGTACAGAAAAGAAAAACAAAACATCCAGCGGCATTGCCAGCCCATGCTCGGTCCCATGCTCCCCTACTCCCCAGAAAAAATCACGTACCTGTATAGGGTCCCTTTTCCTTATCCACACCTGTAGAAATGTAATCTATTTGGGCTCAAGAAATGACCCAAACAATGTGTGAAAAATAAATCCTAGTAGGCACCCACCAAAGGAATGTGCCCAACTGTGTGAAAATATGCAACAACAGTGTGCATTAGTAAAATGCAATAAACCAAGCAGTACTCAAAAGTAACTAACTTTAAAAGTTAAATTTCAATTCTGTTATTATTTTTAATATTCAATTTAAGATATCACCATAGTGAATATTCTAAGTAAAATAGCCAGTGTCCTCAGACGCGTAAACCCTTACCCTCAGGTAAAGAGAATCCAAACACAGGAATCTGCCACAGGCATATCTTATATTTCCAACATGTGTATGAGGTGTCTCCCACAGGCACAGAGTCAAATGCCCACAAGCACAGAAGATGTTGCCCACATGCTAAGTAGTACATTGACCACAGGATAATCACAACACTGCCCTCACGAAAAACAAGAAATCAGGCCATGCCCAATATGTAAAAAATAAATATACATGAAATATAAATGCAATTACACTAAAGACAATTCTATAATAATTATTATAAAGGCATACCCTCGGGTATCCTGACCAAATGGATAAACAGAGTAATGCACCCCCGGGGTGGTCGTGGATCCAAGCAGCGATCCCAAACGACAGTTTATTTTCACATTTAAATTACGTAAACAATTATAGGAATTTAATTCAACAAGGCCTCAACCATAAGACACCCCATTCATGGGAGCATATCAGAACGGTACACAAAAAAGAACAGTAGTTGGAAATTAAACAATAATCCACCTACCTTGATCACCCGTGATCGATATACCTGAATGATGCCTTCGGAAACATCCATGAACTTGGTAGATATGAGGTAAAAGAATTCTCATTAAACCTATAATATCTTCCCTTATAGGATGAATTAGAATGAAACACTCAAGGAGAAGGAAGCTCTTACCCATGCTGTTCCACCAAGATCGACGGAGGTGGAATCAGATTCCCAGTTCGCGATCAGCAGATCTCCAAAGCTCCGTCTATCTCCTCAAGCTTCCCTCTGGCGTTCTATGCCTTCCCTGTGAATAGGGGAGGCCACTACCTGTTTTAAGAAGAAAAAAAACACACGACATGTACTCTCAAATACACGGCGTGTACTCTCAAGTACACGACGTGTACTTATTTTTTAAATTGTTCCTCTGGTGGCTTCTCACCAGCGTCGCACTTTTAATCTGTCGACATGAGTACACGGTTTGTATGACTCTCCACATGGCGTGTAATGTCGTCCAGCTATCCACCACCTTACTATTCGCCTTCCGACTGACTACACGACGTGTAAATACAAACTATACGGCATGTTGTCAGTTTTTACACCTTTCATCACTGACAAGGCTACACGCCCGGTGTACTCATCCCACACAGCCAAAAGTACACGGTTTGTAGAAAAGTACACGGTGTGTAGTCCGAAAATTTAGGAATTTCCCTATTTTCCTTATTTTCTCATAAACACATAATGAAAGGTGAAAAGAAGAAACCCATACCTCAAGAATAAGAGCTGTTTTCTTACAACGAATGCGACGATAAATCACAATTTTGTTTTAAAAAATGAATAAATATTTGAAATGTTTTAGATTAAATGTCAAGATAAAATATATTAAATTTAATTAAAATTGTTTCATTGATATATTATTGGTTTAGTTTTATATTAAATCTAAATTAAAAATAATTCATTATATATAATTTAAATGAAATTTATGTTATCAATTAATAATTTTTTCACCATACATAAAAATTACATAAAATGAGAGAAAATATTAAAATGTAACCCGAATCCAATTTTGAATTAATTATTTAAAAAATGAATTTTATTTTTTCAAAATATGTTTATAAATTATTTTTTTTAAAAAAATTACATATAAAATATTTTTTATAATGTAATATTTTTGAAATATATAATGATTACCGAAAAGTAAGTATTTAATAATAAGAATGTTTTTTTATTTAAAAAATAAAATAAAAAATTTATAAAATTTATTACTATTTATGAATCATTATTCGATGGAATTTCAATGACGATATCTATTAAATAAATATATCAAATTTATATGTTGTTCTATTATAAATTTATTTCTGTATAATGGCAGCTCAAATCAATGTATCATGTAATGTATGATATCAATAAAATTATAATTTATTCATGAAATATAATTCACTCTAAGTTGAATGTGTTACCTTGAACCCCTAGTAATCATGTTTCATCATTAAACATGATAATTGATTTTTATATTTTTTATTAATAATTATAATCCAAAATTAAATTTTTATAAAAATTTAATATTATTTATCTAGATTTAAAAATAAATTATATTTCTTCCAAATAAAATTCATTAATGTGATAGAGATTATTTTAATAACAATCATAAAAAATGGAACTAAAAATGAATTTCTAGAAAAAAATCCTTCTAGTTATAAAATATTTTTATACCAGAAATTAATAAATTTTATTTTAGATACAATAATTCGACTACTAATAATAAAAATATTTTTTTACATTGAAAGGATTTTAAAAAATATAGAACTATTTATATTAATGATGCAAAAAATGACATTTTTCAACAAAATTCATTCTTTTTTTATATTTTTCAAATAATATTTCATTTCATGAAATTATTTACAAAAAAATAAAATAATTGTTACTTAATCATATAGAAAATTATGTTAATTTTTATAAATGAAAATTTCAAAAATGCTGTAAAATAATTTTCATTTCTACTCACAAAATTAAATAAACAGATTTTTAAGGAAAAAATATTTTTAAATAATAAAATTTAGTTAATTAAAATTTAGTACTTATTTATGAAAATATTTTTAATATATAAAATCTTTATAAATATTTTTTAAAATATATTTATTTAAATCCATATAAAAATTTTATTGCGTATTTTGTAACTATGTACAATATTGATGTCCATTTTGACATAGGGTCACAATTATCGTAATATATAATATTATCGTGAAATGAAATATGTCATAAAATTTGTTTATTATAACACAATTATGTCCATTGGAAAATAGATTAGAAATATATCATCGTGAGTTATAGATAAATAACCCAAGACAATGCTGAAAATAAGAAAATTACTGCAGAACTTCAATGAGAATGAGATTGAGAAATAAACTGATGAATATGATAAAAATAAAAAAATGTCAAGAACTTAGTTGGTGGGGAAAATAAAAACCCTTATAAACTACCAATACCTTCTTCTATGAGATAATGTAATGTTCTGAGAGATGATAAAATAAATATATTTACGAGATGTTTATGAAATTACATATCAATGTACCATTTACAGTTGAAATTAAGTGAATTAATACTTATGAAAAATTATAAATGAATTGATGTGAAAAATGATCAATATAGAGGATTTGGGGACCATACAATTGATGGGGTAATTTTTGGTTGTGATGTTAATAATCCATCCAAATAAGAAATGTGACACATGGAGATTTTATATTCCGATTTATTTTTTATATAATGATTTTTAAAATTATTTTGTTAATTTAGGAGAAAGAAGAAAATAATATTTTACCCAATATTTTGAAACATGAGATTTTGGGGGCTGATTCAAACTCTTATTTTGCATCAACATATGTATATAATACTATGACATCCTCAAGGAATACAATTTTCTTTCACTATCTTATTGGACAACATTTAATTCGTAGTAAACATTATTATTTTGTGAATGGATAAAGAGATGTTTCCAATAATCATTAAATATCTATTAATATATATTGGTAGGGTATTTATAATTGTTAAAAATTGGTAATTTTTCTTAAGAATATGCAACATAAATAATGAAATTAAAAATAAAGACAACAAATTTGATGATCTGAGTTAGTACATCCAATATAGAGATAAATATATTTCTATAATGTAAAAAATAATTTATGAATCTACTAAATATATAGTTCATATACCTTATAATGTTGTGAAAAAAGGAGATAAATTTAAGAAAATATAAAATAGAGATGATGGTTTTTTTCAGGATGTGTTCAATGATGTAGAATAAGTTTAGTTATTTCATGGACAACATTTTATTTTTTAAGGAAATATCTACAAATATAGATTTTTCCCATAGAGGTGGATAATATATCTTATTGAGGATGAGTGATATCATGTTCTAATAATGAGAGAGGAAATTTTTATATAGAGGAGTAAAAACATTGATCATTCTCCAATCCAGTCATAGTAACCTCTTTCTTATACTCAATCACTTGACTTCGAGAGGTAAGGTCAATATTATCGAAATATCTAATGCTCCATTATGAGGAAACAAAAAATATATTTCTTCTTTAGTAAATTAGGATTTAGGGAAAACTGAATACAATTTTTAAACTAATTTAAGAGTCTGATTACATTACGTACATTAATAACAAAGATAATTTGATTACACATTCATTTTTTTTATTTTATTTTCAAAGAAAAATTTATTCAATGAAATGGACCCTTGTCAATGAGAATTTAAAACAAATAATGTGAATTTTTTATAGGGGAGTAAAAAATAAATTTCACTATTCATTAATAAAACTCTTTTATAAAATTTTTTTTATCATAATTGAAAAACCTCATCACCACATGTATATTTGTTCTATTTTTTTAATGAATTTTACATAAAATATATTAATAACCTAATTGCTTCATCTTTTAAGGTTCATTTTAAATTATGTTAATTTGTTATATGAGTCTATATAATGATTTAATTTAAGAAGTATATATTTGACTAAATGATTCATGAAATCTTTTTCATTCACATGTAGATGAAATTTTCAATAAAATATTTTTCATTGAATTTCATAAGTTCATATGGATTAATTTTTGTTATTATACATGATATGAGTTATTGATTTAATATTATATGTTCTCATTACTAAAAGGTTTTTAGAACAAATATTTCCAATTCTATCTTCAGAAATTTTAAACAATAAATCATGGGAAATGTTACCTTGGAAGAATTTTAATTTATCATAACACAGAGATGATTTTATGAATTCGAATTTAATATGATTTTGGAAATTTTTAAATTTATAAATTATCCTTAAGGCCTACCTAAATATTGATCATATTTTTATTCCTTAATGGACATGGATGAACATTTTTATGAATAAGAAATATTATAAGAATAGTTTATCCATTGCTACAAATACTATAGTGTTTTAGGTGATTACTAAATTTCATGTGGGAGGGAGAGGTAATTTTTAAAGAAAAATGATTTAATATATTAATAATACATGTTATTAGATGAATATTTAATATATTTCAAAAATTCATAGTCAAAGATTCTAATGGTTTTGTATACTAAGATACTAGGTAAAAAATATTTAAAATTCATGAGAACCTTCAATATCTCTTGTAATAACTATTCTGTTTAGAAATATACTAAGATATTATCTAGATAATCTATTATTCATAAAATGTATAAATAAAAGTAGGATTTCTTGACTAATGATCTATAGTAATTGTAAAAATGGTATATGTTTACTCATGTTTATTTGAAATAATTAGAAAAAGTTTCCAGTAGGAGATCATAACAATAAAATAAAATTATCAAACCAATTTTAACAATGATCATAAAAATGAGACATCGTATAAAGAACCACACTTCAGAATACATGAATAAAATGAGTGGTAAGTCTTCATAACTCAATAATGACACATATGTTCATGTCAAAAAATAATGGACCCACCTTTGATATGGAAACCATTTCATATTTATGGTTAACATCCAAGACTGTATAATAATAACTAATTTTTCTTGAAAACACATTTCCCATAGTTTTTGAAGCATATGTATTTGTTTCCCTTAATTTTTCATGTACATATACTTGTACCCAATAATTGATCAGACACAACAATATATTTCGCATTTTTATTGAATGATATATATATTAATTTACCAAGTATACTTTAGGGATACATATTTCTGGACTAATACATATTATAATTAAAATTATAAATCTTTCTGTAATAATATCATAAGAATTTCTCCTACCACTATATCATAACCCAGGCAATGAAAATGGTTTTCATTAAAATTTTATAATCTCATAATAGAATAACTAAATAGAAATAGTTTTTTTAATAAAAATATCATCATCATAATCATAAACCATCATGATATTGAATAATTATGGTACCATTGGATAATATTTCTAGTAAATCATATGAAAAACCAATGATTGTTTCCATTCCATTTAATTAAAATACCAATATAACATTATTTAGGAAAATAGATATTCTTCTTTGAAATAAGTTACCTAAAATTAATTAAAATTTTAAATATTATGATGATTTTTCACTAAAAAGGTCTGTGTAAAAAATAAGTGATTTCTCAAATGATTGAGACACCATGATATAAATAAAATTGTGTTTCATGACATATAGTATAAAAATAAATTTCATTAACACTTAAAAAAATTCACATTAATTTTTTTTGAGATGATACATTTTAAAAAGTTTAATAAAATAAATACATTGTAAAAATGACATTAAATATTCATATAATAATATTAAAAACATTAATGAAAAAATATTTCTAAAATTACGTTATGGATGGTAAAATGCGGTTAGAGAAATAAATAAAGATGATGTTTCATGGAAACACACATTATTTTCCATAAATATATAGAGTGAATAAAATAAATGGAAATAATATATTCATTAATAAAAATATTGGGTATTAAATTTAAAGGTATTCATTAAATTAGGAACATAAAATTTCATCCATTGAAATTCATGTGTAAAAAATCCTTATTAAAATTGAATTTATATAGAAATACTTTTCCAAAAGAATTTCTGTTTATGAATAAACCACCTATACAGTCTATGTAATAGAGTATTTAATATATTTTTGTACTGTTTGGTCAACATAAAAGGATAAAATTGGTGCAAATAATAAAACGTAGAGGGTGTATTTTATAATTAATAGGAGGGGAAATCTTTGGGTTTCTGAAATGATTACAATTTACCGAAGTCATTGTCCTGACCAAATTGAAAAAATTTATTAGGTTTAAATCTTCAAATTAGATTGTGTTGAAATTCCATTAACTAAAAAATTATGATTAATTATATTTTTTTCAACCTAAATATTATTTTTCCACTATAATTATTCTATTATATACTTAAATTCCATAAAATATTTGTTACACTAAAAGGGATATAATTTTACATGTGATGTGGATATTCACACATAAATTAAAAAGGGATACATTTTTACTTTATATTATCAACCTTTCAATTTTATTGTTTTTTATGATTATAATATCCATAAATAATAATTTTTTGATAAAATATGATTAGGATCATCTTTTACACTGTTCATATAATAGTAATTAAAATACATAAATAACAAGTTAGAATTAAAATATACTACTTTTACCCAACATTAACATGGCATATTCATATACCAATAAATTGTAACACTAATCCAATTTAATAATATATTACATTTAATATTCATGAAATCATTTATTATATTTCTAAATAAGTTGAAGCATTATTTTATAAAATATAAATAATAATTTAATGTAATTGTATATTTAATAAAAATAATAAATAAATTTATATTATTTTAATTACTACATTATGGGGAAAAATATATTTTTATTCACTCATTACATTTTTTTCTCTAATGTTAAAATAGAAGCGGTTTTTAAATTTCAGTGTTTCATATTGCAACATTTTTCAAAGAAGACATTATTTATGACTTTTTTCATGATATAATTCCACTGAATAAATATATTTATACCCTATGTTGATACAACAAAAATCACCATCATCTAATAATAATTTTATTGAACAGATATGGCATTATCACATTGTTTTAATCTCGATTAACCTGATTTACCATTTACGAAGATGATAAATTTTGAAAGGTTATTATTTATATTACATAAAAATAAAATGAAAATATTTTTAGAATATGAAAATTATGATTCAATATATGGAATTATTTTTATCAAATTTAATTTCATTTATAGGTTGAAATTAATTTTTAAATGAGAGCTCAAAACCCAATGAAAACCATTTTTTATTCAATTTTAATTTTTTTACATAAAAATAAATTTTAATCAAATTTCTGTATATAGTATTTTATAATTAAAATAGAATTTTATTGAATATATAATATTTATTTTTAATATAAATATTTCACCAATTGTGAAATTTTCTTAATTAAGATAAAAAAACATTACGTTGATGGTAAAAAATCATAAAAGCTAATCATATATTTGAAAATGACTATTATTGTCGATTATATGTTTTTTATATAAAATGATCTTATTTAATTTATATTTAAACCTTACCTTTTTTAATATTTTAGTTAATCATTTTCATCAACATTCAGCCAATGAGTATCATATATCTTTAGCATTGGGTAATAATGTTGCTTATGTTTTTCATAGTTCATTTAAACACAATGGTTCATGTAACACAACATATCCAAGAAGTAAATGAAATTTACTAAGAAGTATTTTATTAAATAAAGTGGTATTATTGATTTCATGGTTATAATGTATTTTTTTATTAAGGGGATAATTTTTTTTGATATTTCAATTGTTTTTTGAAAAGGATCATTGATATATTTTTTATTCTACTTCATTAATACCCCTCATAAAAAAAATTAGTATTGTATTAAAGGGTTAAAATTAAATTAATTAACCAATTATTTTTATTATTTAGGGAATGGTGGTATAAGTGAGTCTTTTTCTAGCATAAACATTGAAAATTTTAATAATATTATTTTTATATGTTGAGAAAAAAAATAAGAGTAAAATTTTATTCTTTATGTATTCATTGTATCATCACCATTTCATTGAGATTGGCTATGTGAGTATTGTCACAATTTGAAGGGGAAATTCATTTTACATCACCATTGATTATCCTGCAACATAAATATGTGTAAAACCACTTTTTTATATCTAATATCATTCCATTAATATATTCCTACCCATTTCCATTAGATTAAATTGAACCTAACTTCCAATACATTATTCTTGTTAAAATATATTCCTTTCAAAATGGATTATAATTGTCTTATTAATTTCAAATGGTTGATACATGTTTATATATTAACAGAAAACAACCATTTACATGTTATAATTAATTAAATGTGAAAAAATATCATGGTAAGGTAAATAATTTCATGTAATGTTTAAAAAGGATGAGTTAAGAGGAGTGAATGAGGGAAATGAAATGTTCCATAATTTTTTATAAGGAAAATTGAAATTTCATTATTGACTATATTGGATTTGATGAATAATTCATATATGACACTTGAAAACTATTTCTAATTTATTGAAATTTTATTTCATTATTAATTTTGATTTATAAATATTGGTTTCAAGGATGTATCCTTTCAACTTTTATTGGGGGTCTAAAATTGGGGTCTAAAATTGTTTACATGTGGGTGTTTGATTAGTTCTTCCATAGAATATATTTTTTCAGTTTAGTTTTATTATTTTTTTAAATTTAGAAAATATGATTTATAATTAGTAATTTATTTTTCTTATGTTAGGGTGAATTATATTTTATGAAGGATTTTATAAAAACAAATACAAATATTATTAAATAATTTAAAATTTAATGAAAGGATAATTTTTTTGTTTTTTTATGGGTGATATAATTTTAGTTGAAACTATTGGATTTTTAATAAATATATATAGTGCCTAGTATGGCCCTCAACAAGGCTGCAAGCCACATTTTAACCCACAGGGTGGCTATCTGAGTAACCAGGTAGGGCTACCTAAGACAAGGAAAAGTAAATTCAAAGGTATGAAATGAAATGAAAAAAAACTTGTGTATATACACATCAACATATGGGTTTGGTATCTACATCAGTAAAAGGTTGAGTCTCACTATCACATGGTGGAAAATCATGGGGGATTTTATTACCTAAACCCCAATCCATCTTTATTCGATATATGGAATGGGTGAGATATATTATTAAGTGTTGTATTCCAATTGAAATTTATGATACATGATACACTTATCCCATAAACTATTTAATGTTACTAAAATAATTTAATCCCAACGTCACTCCCATTGAATTCAATATAAACTCTACTATGTCATCTCTACCACCATTGGAAAAAAACCCTTTATGGTCAATTATTTGATGCATGGGGAACTACTAGAATATTTATTATTATCATCCCATATACATGTGTTTTCATCATAGTAACCTCTAGAGAGTTCACTGATTGATCCCATGGAGTTATAATAATTGTTCATTCCATGTGAAAACGTGTAGATTTTATTATTATGAGTGAGTCATATGGTGTCATGTTGGTTTTTAAAACATTTATCGGTGTATTATAGATATAATTAAATATGGGTAGTTTATGTGATGTGTTTAAAATTTATTGTTAGGATAATAGTTGTAGTGATAAAGGATCTAGTATGATGATGTCTTATGTCATCATCTATGCTTTATGGTGTGGTTAGTGATCCCTTGAAATCATAATTTGGGTGATGATGGAATCCATTACCATAGTTATCCATGGGTTTATAGAGAACTGAATTATATTTCATGGATAAATAACTATAGAAGAGATTATTCCATGATTACTTTTCTAACATGGTAGTGTGGTTATAATATCAATTTCAAACACATTAATATATATCCCCTAAACACATGTAATGATATATTTCAAGGGAGTATTAATAATTATTGACCTGTATTTGGTGGAACCAACCAATATGTAATTTTGGATGTAGAAAATAATATTTATAATGATAGAGATTCAAATAATAAAAAAATATTTTATGGATATAAACATATTTACATCCTTAAAGATGGCCATTATCCAAGGGAATTTAAGATTACAAAGAGAATATAAAATTAATACGAGATAATTGGATCTTCAAAATATTTATTTTTTAATAGGTTTCCCTAATAAAGGAAGTGGATATATAGATGGGTACCCTTAATAAGATTCAGGATTCTATAGTCTTTTCACTACTATAGTGTGTTCGAGTGTTGTATCATTTATGTTTAAATTTATTTTCATTCCATCTCAAGGAAAGAGTAATTGTGTAGGATTTTAGTTCTGTGACAAGTAATGAAGTGGAACTTCTATTAGTATAGTTAATTTTATTTTTCTAAGATTGTTTTGTTTTTTGGTATTCCAAATATAATTATTATATTATTATCCTCTCTCATAAGTGAACATTGATGTTAGAGAAGGATATTATTTATCAATACAGTGACTAGGTAAATGATGTCTTTGAAACAAACACATTACTTTGGGGTAGTTATATATATATATTTATTTATATATTAATACAAGTATATAGATTAATTATTGTAAATGAGACAATAAAGGGGAACATATAGAATATAGAGTGGGTAATCACATAGGAGGACCACTAGAGTTCAATAATGAAAAATCAACGATGAATCAATAACACATTTTATTCACTATATACTGTAACACAGATTTGAAAAAATATGATACATTCATCTAATTGAATTAATTCCAAAATCATTCTTTAATATCAAATTCATTGAACATTACATTAATATTATAAGTAATTTTTAATTGTTCTTATATTGTATTGAGAGTGACATAAAAATCACACTTTTTAAATTCAAATAGTTATAGGTGGAGTCCTTAACTTTTTAATGTAGATATCCTTATATAAATAATGATATCTTATAGGAGATCAATATTCCCAAATTATTCCCTCGTCCATATTTTTTTGTTGAATTATGGACATGTTAAACAATATTTTTGATTGGAGAAGGAATTAGTATCATGGGTTTTTTTATATAAATTAGGATATTGATTGATTACAAAGTAATGTTGATTATGAATCTTTCTACCATCGAAATAATTTCTTTGGATATCTTAAAAAAATATTTTCCCTTATATTTAGCATGTAAAGTATTGACATTATCTATTTTATATCATAAAATTGATATTAATTGATTACTAAGGAAGTATTTCTATATATTTTCTAGCCATAAACATTTGTATGTATGCCTTATATTTATGATATCTACTTGATGGATTTTTAAATATATGGACTATGGAACATATTCTTGTCTCTCACAATGTTATGGAGATAAAAAATCATATTTTATCACAATGGATTCATTTATGTATTTTTTAAATAATATAATTAAACACCATGTTATTTTATGATAAAATTAGTGTTATAATTCAAAGACATAGTTGTGTGTTTCCTAAAAGAAAAAGTTTATTAATTTAGGTACTAATGGATTTTGTTTATTTTATATAAGGATTATGTTTGATCATTTAATGGATTTTATGAAATATCAAAGGTCTATTTTGGGGTATGGGGAACTATAGAAATAAATATATAACCAATATATTGCATGATCCATTGCCTGATATGTGGACAAAGACATCTATACTACATGAGTTCACACACTACACGGTGGTGGTGTAATGACTAGATGATAGATGTAGATAGGGATGCAAAATATTTTTGATTACTATTGTATAAGAGATAAGATCATATTGCAAATCGGTGGAGCTGATCTAGCATGTTATGATTCCTTATTTTAGTGGAACCCCCAATTATGTAATGTTATATCTAGTGGTTAAATGGAAAAGTATAATTAAATAATTATCAACCAATATTAGAGATGTGGCATGGAATATAAACATGGAAAATAACATAACTTTTGATTAAAATTACATTTAGAATATTCTAATGCCTAATTAATGTGATATTCTATCATACATATATAAAATAGCCAATTTAATTTCACAATTAAATGTATCTAATCTTTATATTCAATTATCTCTGATGTTAATTTTATTTTGATTCAAAATATATGTGGGAATATATTTTTATGTATTTATTCTATGATATTATCAAATATTTTGATACATTTCATCAGTGGGTGCTCACTTCTTAAAATTTGAGGTATGGACTTCATGACTAATGATTATAATTCAATAGTGTGATCAAAACCATTGATTTTATAGAAACACATTTTTATCACCCCTAATAAATGGAATGGATGTAATTATTTTCATTATATCTGTTTAAATGAAGTTTGTAATAAGAAGAAACTCACAACCAATGCAGTGCAGAGGCTATAGATCACATCCAGTAGCTATTAAAATTCTTTATCAAATCCATCCTTATTTACATAAATTATAAATATAATACTCATATAAAATTTGATATCACTTATTTTTTATATGTTTAATCCTTATTATCTTTTCTTATAATTTACCTGAGAATTATCTTTGATAAAAAAATCCAAATTATAAGGATAATTTTTATATGATTTTATTTATTATAATGTTCTCAAATTTTTTAAACTATCTAATTAAAAATTATTTCAATTTATCAAAATATATCATTAATCGCTTTATCATTATTTAATATGTTTTTAGTACATGTATTATATAATATTTTTTATTTTTTTATTTTTCATCATAAGCATTTTTTATATATTCTATAACGTAACATACCCCTTGCCTCCCACCCAACCACACTGATATCATCAGACTGAAAAAAATATATATTACCATCATAGAACAATTTTTTATCAAAAAATCATTATATTCATAATTTTGTTTATATCTTATCATAATTATATATATTTTTAATTCAAATAGATTCCAATGCTAGGTCATTTTAAGGAAAAAACTTTTTCAAACACCCATTGTGATAAGTAGGTAAATATATGGTTCATAACCCATATTTTTATGTTTTTAACATTAATTATACAAACAATCACATGTATAATTTTTCATTAAAGTATTGGCTATTTGTTCTGTAAAGTTATTTTCATTTCTACACTAATGTAAGATAAAAAGAATGAAATTGGAATCCCTGTAATTATTCCTTTAGAATTACATGATCTCATAATGAATTACATGTATTATAGTTTAGAAAAAATTAATTTAATCATATTTCATCATGAAAAACTTCTTCAGAAATGTTGAAACTACAAGATGATACCCTATGAAGAACTAAAACATATATATATATTGAACAAGACTAGTATTGGAATGTTTTTTATTGATCATTTATTAATAAAAAGTAATATAATTATGAAATATTTATGTAGTTTATTGACCTTTTCAACTATTGGAAATCTCATGGCGATACATTGTCTAGAAAAAATTAATGAAATAATATTCTCTAAATTTTACATAGTTTATGATCTGCTAAAGTAAAGAATATTGATAAAGTGAAAGACATTACCAAAATGAATCATGATGATATTATCAAATCCCTTATAAAATATGTAATTATTATTATTCAATAATCTAAAAAACTTGAAAATGATGAAAAATAACATATAAGGGACAAAATTAATATTTCATTTTGATATATTAACAATGATCATTCATCTCAAACTAAAGTGTATTTATTGAATCCATGGACTAAACTTCATCACATTACCCAACTGACTCAACTATATAATGACCCATGGATTGTATAGAGGTAGGTGAAGTGGTTAGTTCCCTTAATTAAAATAATTTCACTCATTATTCATCTTTCTTTTTCTCATTTAGATATCCCAAAAAATAACATCTAAATAATGATAAAATAAATTTTTTATTTTTAATAATGGAATCATTTAAAAATTTTAAGATATTAGTAAAAAATATAAATCATGATGTTATTGATAAATTTGATCTTTTAAATGGATGTGACAACCAATCTATAGTGAAAATATATTTTCATTGAAATTAAAACAAAAACTCTTCATTAGGAATTTAGAATATAAAATCAAATAGTGCAAATACACTCTTTCACAATTCAGCCATTGTGAGAAATATCTATATATTATTTTTGTTTATCAAACTTATACCATATTTAATTATTGAATTGGTTTCTCTATTTCTAATAATACAGCTAATAAAAACAATTGTATAGGGTTGTTCCAAAAATAAGATTTGAAAAAGAAATAAAAAAATTTGGCATCTTATTTAATAGTTCTATTAAAAAATTATGGATATGAAAAACCGAATTATATTTATATTTATTTGTGTATATAAAATAGAAAATATTGATCTAAATATGGTTTATATGTAAATATATATTTGTTAATGGTTGTGTGCTCAAAATCATACTGGAAAAAGGTAATGACAGATGGGATTTTTTATGGATATATCACTACACGTAAGTAATATATATTAATGTGGTTTATCAATAAAAATTAAATATACAACCATAAATTGATGATCAGTGATGATGAAAAATATTTCATAGTGATTTTAGTTTCAAAATAGGTAGGTGAGTATTAATAGTTTTATTCAGGGGGTAGAACTTTGATTATTAAATCCCTTGATACACTTCATTGCCCACTCTATATAGAATTTTATTTTTGGTATATATAAATATCATTTTTATAATAATAATAATTTTTATTCAGTAATATTATTTATCATGTACATTATTTTTTACAAAATATATAATTACTTGATTATCATTTGAAACATTTGATTTTTCTATATTCTAAATCATACACTTTAATTTTTCATATATTTTGATTTTTTTACCCTTTTCAGTTCTTATTATCTATAAATTATTTTATAATCCTATGATAATTACTTAATGAAGATATTATTTAATGTCTCTAGTATCATATGTTTTTTGAAATTAACTTCCCGATATATGGGGTACATGTTATATTACCCTTATTGTTTTCTTTTAATATAAACAATGTTTCCGGGAATTTCCAATATATATGGTGATAAATTTTCTAAAATATAGTAGGATATGTATTTAATTTTTTAAATGGGTTGAAATAATATATTTTTTCTTCTTATACATTTTAAATATCATGATTGAAATATTTAAAACAAAAATAATTTCTATTTATTTAAATATTTCATTCACTCTGGGTTATCATTTTAAATTATGAATTTGAGCTAATTAAAAATTAGATATTTTTCTACCCATCTCTCATGATATTTTCATTATCATAAAATATTATATCGATATATAATAATTTATTTTATGTTTTTAAAATATCTTAATATTTAATACCATGTAATGTATCAAATTTGGTTGGAGATAGAATGAAAATCCATTTGATTATATTTCATTAAATACATTAATGTTTCAACATATGTACAAATGGGAATGATGAGATCATATAATGAACATGTTTTAATGATTGGAGTTTTTGATGGAATCTCAAAGGACCTGAGTGGTGATTGATGAACTGAAGTTAGTACCAACTACCTAGTTATATTGGTTGGAGTAAAATGGATAGAGAGGATAAATTTCCCTTTAAAAAAAATATAAAATAATGATTTTGATATAAATTGAAAGACAAAATATTTATAAAAACATATGAAGTATGCATGGAGGAAAAATATTATTATTTAATGATAAAAATTTTATATAAATCAATTCATTGATGATATAACTTTTTAAATAAGATCATATAATGAATATGATAGAGTGATTATAAATTATATTTTTTAAAAAACCTCTACAGTTTTGATGTGATTATTAAATTATATTTCCAAAATAATTTAAAAGAGAAATTAATCAAGAATATAAATATTATTTTTATAAGATATAAGATTTGGTATGATTATATAGTGTGGTAATTAATCAAATTAGGTTATGAGTAAAATAAATATATTTAAAAAATGAGTTTAGAAATAACTTGGTGTGATCCCAAACATCTTCTTTGCTTGGGAGTAGTTGGTTTTCCTACTCCTCACATAATTTTCATTGAGATCCATGAAACAATTTATCAATTACCATTTTATTTTGGTTTCATAAAACCTATATAACACAATTTCATTGTTTCATAGCCATATTTTAATTTATTTATAATCATAAAACCCATTACCTCGCATTTTTTGGGGTTAACACCCATTATAGGATTTTTCAGAAATACAAGAAATTTTCATGGTTAAAATATATTGAAAATATACTCCCTTATCTATTTAAAAAGCTATTTTTCTTGAGAGTAGTGATACATAATAAATGGAGATAAAATACTTTTAAATTTGGAAATCAAATACCCAATTTGGAAAAGGACATGAATCTGTCACTTTGATTTGATGTTGGAATGTTTGGATCTTATTATCAATCAATCTTTATGAGAATAGTTTCATATTAGTTTATCTTTAAATCACCCAATGGGATATTTTTATATCCTTTATTTTTACAGGTAATATTCTATTACTACTGAATAATCTATATGAATCGCTTTTTAATAACAATAGGGTCCCCGAAAATAATGAATTTAGACTCCATAGATTAGCTCCACCAGCATATTAGACAATATCACTTAAAATTTGGGGGGACTCCTAATGAACATTATGCTTCATATATTTCCACCACCATGCTAGATCTACACAATCTTGTAATGAGTGGAATACTATTGTATGGGTGGCTCTATCCAATGTTTACTATCAAGTCGATGCTACCTACAATTCCACAAACACCATCAATTTTTTTAACTTCCTTTTAATCCTTTAATTTATCCAACTTATTTTTTACATGAAATAATCACATTAATTAATATTTTAATTGACATTTCGATATAAAATGAGAAATATCCTATGAACCCTGATACAGAATTCACATGATTAATTATAAATATGAATTAGGGATCGACATTCATGACTGAGAAAAACATATATATAACCATTATATAAAATCCTTGTATTTTTTTACCCCAAATAATTCATGAAATATAGATATATACACCATATACGTCACATAAAGTTTTATTTCGTTGTGGATATTTATTGACTTATAAAGATATATAATTTTATAATGTATTTTTATTTATTTTCCTCATATAGTGAATTAAATGGATAGTAAAAGTGATTTGTGTTGTATTACAATGTATGTCCCATCAATATATCAATATGTTTTTAATGAAAAACATGGAAATTTATTTATTTGTATGTGTAACTGACTATTTATAATTACATTGAAGGAGGCATGATAGTTTTTTTATGATGTTTAGGAAGATTCCATTGATGAGAATATTTTGATATCTATAATTATGTATTCATTCAATTATAAATTGTCCATTATTATCCATGTGATTTTCTATCTTTTAATTCATTGATATTTTTCAAGGTCTTATGATTATTTATATTTTTCAATTTTAACTCATTCGATTTTTATAAATTATTCCTGAATTATTTATTATATGAAAGAGTATATTATATTTTTCCCTTATAGGGTATTAGAGGACATTCAATTATATTTTTCATATAACTAGGTTACCCACAAGTCAATCCTGAAAGATTATAGTTATATTCTAGGATAAATAAAAATGTTCTAAATAGAATTTAAATTTGTCATCATGTATATCAATTTAAGTTGATAATCATGTTTGTATCTAGTATCTAAAAATACTATACTATGCGATCTTATGTTATTTGAACCCATATATCTTGCACCATATTAATAAAGTTACCAAATGACACAAGCTATGGATGTTTAGGCTCAACATATGGTTCCATTTCATGTTTAGTAAATTCTAAGGAAACTATATAAATTTATACATTTAAATATTTGTTTCTATTATCTAATATTTTAGATATTTTTTATTATAACATGTTCAATTAATATTGTTTCTACAGTGTGTATGAAAATTCACCATGATCATTAAAATAATTCATAACAACCCAACTATTTTGAACTCCCAAAATATTTTCATTTGTTAATCTAGATGATGTTTATAAACTCATTTTAGGGATTCAAATATAATTAGACTAGATAACTATATTTTGGGATGATCACAAATAATATAGATTGAAACATATATATTCTTAATGTAGGATACGTATGTAATTTCAGAACCCCTTATTCACTCTTTATATTCACCTTTATGAATTTATAAATTTTCTTATGCATAAAATTTAAGTTATACATATAATGGTTGGACGATGGAGTAACAATGTTAACAAAAGATTTGATAGCTGATTTGCTGATTATCCCAATGAGACACTATAAGAGATAAAAATTGGATTTAGGAATAATATGATTTTTCAATCCCATCAATCATGAATTATAACAAATAACATAAAATTGGTTGAATTTCAAAACATACCAAATAATCTAATGAAGGATTCTCATAGGTGTTTAGGTGAAAAATATTACTAAATAATGACTATTAAATTTGCTATTTGAAATCAAGAATGATGAAGAAATCCCTATAAAATTCATCATTTAATGAGAAAATGTATTATATATTGAAATAAAGGATATAAATTCACATTCTATATAGGAAAAACAACGTGAAAACATAACATAATAATGGGAAATAGTGTTAAACATAAGGTACTATTAATAAGAAAATGTCACCACTGAGGGAAACATTAGATTTATATATTTAAATTTCATAATTCATGGGATAATAAAGATGATGATAATTAATAACCTATATGCAAATGATTAAATGACATACATTGTCCATTGACTTCCACAAAAGCTGGAAAAGATAATTAAGGTACACATTACCTATACGTTATAGTTTTAGACGACTTATTTGATTTTTATTCTAGGAACATTATTATATGTGTAATGTTTTATAAAGGCACCAAATAGTCATCCTAATGGATATTTATTGAATTATGATATTAAGAATATTGTTGATGGTCATTGCATCACCAATTATTTTTTCTGGAAATGTGCCTACTGAAAAGAAAAATATATTCATTTAATTTCATTTTTGAAATGTATTGGATATATCTATACAGAGGATGAACTAAATTATAGAACTGGTAAATATAATTTAGAATTAAACTATAATTTTTTATCAAGGATATTATGATTATGAACTAAATTTAGGAGAAACCAAAATAAAATAACACTTGATACCAAATGAAGAGAGGGTCATGGATCAAAATTTTAGAAAAAAATGAAATAACATTAACATGCCTATTATGATGGAATATAATTATTTCATAGAATTATCCATATTTCTGTTGTATGTGGGTTACCAATAACAATCCATTTATATATTTTTATTAATATTTCACATATACATTTTGATATATGTTGGTTTTAATCATGCAAAAATTGTGTTCAATATTTATACCTTCTAAATTTATCGTAACTTCTTTAGTTTATATTTCATATCAAAAAGTATATTTTATTTCATATTGTATATATAAACCCTATATATTCCAATGTTTTTATATATAATACATTTCTAAAATTCTAGAATCTTTATGCTGATAGGACATATATAATATATGACTATTAATTTTAGGGGGATCATAGGTATTGAGACTTCTCCTCATGATGTTATAAATATGGGATTTCGAGTAGTTGAGATCAGGATGAATAACTTGATATTATGTACACCACATGTTTTTTTGGTTCCATTATAGTTCCTTTCTCTAAAAAAATTTCATCATCTCTAAACATGATATTTTTAGAACCATATACCATGTAATTATGTATATTAATTCTTAGTGGAATGGATGAAATTTATGGCATGGTGAGGTATTTTTCATTGGGACCCTATTGGTGTTACTACATTCAAATAATATTCGAGAAATATTTCTTATATTCTAAATTTATGTGATATCATGGGCCATGTAGATTTTGATTGTAATACCATCGATAAATCCAAGTCTATGACAGAAAAAGTTAAGTCCTTATATTAAGATCTAAAAATAATGAATCCAAAATGGATTATGAAATATAGTGTGCATTTTAATTTTTTAGATATTGTCACAAATATTTATGGTATCACTTATCCTGTGTTCCAATGAGTATATAAATTATTTGAATATTTATTATCTCATTCGGGGCCGTGATATTTTTCTAGAATATGACCATGGAATTTCGGTAGTACTCACTGCTATGAACAATATGGTCATATAATGCTACACACAAAGCATATTTAAAAGTATGGGTCTATTATAATGAATATATTTTTACAAAATATTGATGCCTAATATGGGGCGTCTGATATTTTTGAGTATAAATTATCAGAAAGGAATTAAAATATGCATTATTAGTAGATATTATAATAATTGTAATTTATTTTATGATTTAATAAATTTTCTAGAATTTATGCGAATACAAGGAAAAATATTAATGAAATAATATTAATTTAATATCTAATATTTATTCAATTTTTATGAGAATAAATAGTTCATAAAATTGATCAATTTTATCACCTTGTATAATAAATTACACTACATTTCTTTGATAAAAATATAATTTATTTTTATGTAAGGGTTAATTGGTCCTAACTGATTTCTTATAGTATATTTATTTTCAATAATATATATGAGTTTCATGTTTCCATTTCATGTTGTTTTAACTCTATTATATATTAATGATGGAGCTATTGTCATAGTAATAATCATTCACATGAATTTGTGATCCCTTATCACACCATTCTCACATTAGATATGCAGAAATAATAGATCCCATCAATCAATCCCATATATATTTCGTGGTTCAAAAGGTTGATTCATTCATGATCAATATGGAATTTATGGGTTCATTAGATCATTTTTCTACCACCTATATATTAATGAGAACATTTTTTTATAGATTTTCACAGAATGTGTGGGTGATATCTACTGATTTGACATTGGATTAATTGAAGAGAATCTATTGGTGATGAGTGGCTGTTGAACACACCTTCCAGTCAAATGATGCTTTTTTTAATTATTTGGAAAAATATTTTCATGAAACATCCTCAAGTTTAAAGGCCATATTTTCATTGAATATGATGATGTAACAAAAATATAGTGACAAAAACATACTTATCCTACCCATCTTGTTCCCCCATTTTCCATGGTAACATAAATTGGTATCAAAGTTATGATTTGGGTTTCTAAACCTTGTAAAATTTATTTTTCATAAATTTAATCATGTTTGTATTTTAAGGGTCCCAATGAAAAAAATGGGCTTCGATCTGACTTTAATAACCTTGATATGGCCATCATAAATTTTAATTCAAATCCAAAAAAATGTGTTTTAAAAATTAATAACAAGAACACACAAATCGACACACATGCACATATATATATATATATATATATATCAATTTATGTATGCATGTGATTTATTATCATATTAACCCACCAGATTCTGATAAGATTCCATTTGACAAAATAGTTTTGGCCTATTTGTATATTGTAACCAATTGTGGAAGAATAGAACATAAAAATAAATACAAAAATCATAATGTTAATAAGAATTTAAAAAATAAAAAATAATTATTAAATTATTAAAAAAATACGATGTGGGGTACCACTCCTTATCATATATAGAATCATTGAAATAAAAATTATTATTCATATTTCTATTCTTGGATATAATTCATTCTCTAGAAATTTGATTTGCGGAATTATTTTATTTTCAATTATTTTTGTCATATTATTCATTAAATAATTGTTATTATATATTTATTACATTATTTTGATATTCTATAAGGTTATATAAGTTTTATTTTTATGTGTCGAGTATGTGATATAATTGAGTTCCCTATAATCAAGTCTTTTTAAAAATGATACTAGGTGATATAATCTGTAGATTTCATTAATTGTACTTTGTTCATGATTTTTTTATATTACTATCAATAAACAGTTCAATTTATATCATTGATACATGTATTCTGATATTCATTGCAGATAGCATATCCCTTTTGAGGTAGTGAAAAATTAATATTAATTTAATTAAATCTCACATGATGAATTAAATTCCATTTCAGTATATTATCTATGATGTGATTAAATCCTGCAACTATGAATTATTTTGTTTATTTTTTTAACAGGATGATATGAAATTACCTCTAAAGTGAGTGATTATATTTTATATATAGTTATCTTAAGGTGTGGATCATATTGTAATTAAATATTATAGTTTTATTCATAAATATAATTTGGATTGGTTAACTGAAATTAATTAATTATTATAAATATTTTTAATTTTTCATAGTGTATCACCATGGCCCTTTTTTGATTTTTTGAAAATGTTGTGAATGAAATAATTAGTTTAATTTAATTTGATAGGTGGATAAACCATGTGATCTTTAATAATTTAAATCATCATCCTTGGATTCAGGATTTATCTGATTACAAGAACGAGGATATTAGATCATCATAAATTGATTTATGCTTTGGATATCAGTGTATACGGGATAGAGATGTTAAGATACCTAATATGTGTTTTAGATGATAGTATGGAAACTTTTATTATTATTTCAATTTGATTCACGAATGCACCAATTGTGTTTTCTCGTGGCCTTTGTATTTGGGTTTTTACTTAATCATGATGAATTTTTTATTTTCAATATTTATAATATCACGTTTTTTGTGAAATATGGGGTGCATGATAACCATGCCGGGATGATTTTGATGTTTTTTTAATGCATTTGATGAATGTAAATATTTCAATGTGTTTATTCAGTATATTTTTATTTCATTTTATTGTGTATATAATTTTAGGTTATAATGTAACAGTTAAACCATTCACGACTCTGTATTTATTTAAAAGTAATCGCTATTGATTTTTTTGGGTGTGTGATGTTTTTTATACATGACTTGAACCAAATGGTTATTGTTTCATGAAAATCATAAAATAATTTATCATTATTTTCATATTTCAGTAATACAATTAAAAATTTAGTGTTCATAGTTTAATTTTTTATTATTTTTGAATTTTTTAAAGAGAAATTATGTTGTAAAAAAGTTTGTTTATTACCTTATTAGAGAATAAACTTATTCATTTTATTTTAATGAATCACATCAAGAATATAGATGTATATTGATATAATAATAATTATAATTTCCTAACGGTTTATACAATTAAATTTATTTGAACATAACAAGGTTACATGTGATTTGGATCATGTGGAAGCGGGGTGTGGGCATAATAGTTGAATGAAAGTTAACATATTTAACATTTTATAGTTCTTTAATATATTAATAGTATAAAATATATCATTTTTAAAATTATTTTTGCAGTTTAAAGTGGTTGTTGGAGATTTGAGTCTTAAATTGTATAGTAGTGTTACTCATAATGTGATAGTGGTATGGAAATAATATCTATGTTACCACCATTATACCATGATAATGAGATAGTTGACTATAAAAATATCTTTATCAAATTTTTGTGGAATATTCGCTGATATTAAAAGATTAGAATTCTTTATTAGGGGATCATATGGATGTGTTGTACATGTATTAGGATGTTAATAATGATATATTATAAATGTTTGTCTGATAATGATGAAAAAAATGTATATAAAATAGAATGTATATGTTCTATAGGGTAAAAAAATAAAATTTCAATGTGTTTCATAATTCATATTCTGTTGTACATTAGAGTATTTAAAAGTTCTATCATTATTTTTAGATATAGTTGTAGGGTTCTAGGTTGAAGAAATTGAGGTCTGAGTTTTTATGAACATAAATTTCCTATAAGTATTTGAATGATAAAAATAGTTTGTATTTATTTTTTCATATCCCATTCATTGTCATTAATGAATCACATAGTAATGTTTTAATGACTTTATTATAGGATTGCCTTACTCTCTCAAATTTTTTTATTTTATGGATTAATTTTTTTTGATTGAAAAAGTAATATAACTTCTTACTAAGCAGGGATTCGAGACTATTAGTTGGATTGGAAATAATTTATGTGTTGCGTATGATGAAGCTTTAGAGTCTTCCAATGATGATTATTTTAGACCATAGTCTATAGTTTACATCAACTATGTAGAGTTAATTTCAATAATATTTTGGTTCCTAGTAATATCCTAGAACTTCATTACATCTATTGTCTAATAGACAGAGTGAGCATATAAATAAATTTTGTAGGATCTTTTATGGGTTTTTTTCATCATTTTTTGTGAATATGAGGTCATTAATATACCTTTACATGATATAGAATATAATAATCTTAATATTTCATTTATTATTAAAAGTCATTATGAAGATAGGTATGGATGTACTTATAATTTTTATAAATATAATATTAAGATAAGAATGGATTTTTTTTTCAAAATATATTTTAAAAAATGATTAAATGAGTACTAGTTAGTTTGGATTTCATAGAAATAGTGTACAGTATGTAGATAATTGATTCATGATCGATTAGCATATTAAAAGAATTTTATTTTTTGAGATTATATATTCTTACATTCATTTAATCCAAATGAATAAAAAATAATGATAACGAAATTAAATCATAATATTGATTTATTGTATAATATATTGTATTATTTATGTGTGGTAGACTATTTATAGATACAACCAACATGGATAGAAAATATTAAGGATGTATTTTATGCATCCTAACACTTTTTTTGTATAATAGTGATCCTTCACATGTGATTGACACATGTGATATGGTCATTGAGGAGGAGATGATTTTTTATATTATATGAGGTAGATTTGGTTTCATAGTGAGAAATTATTTATGAAAAGAGTTATTAATACAGAACATGTTTTATGGAAAAAAATATTATATGAAATAAAATGGCGAATGATATTATAGATGTGAGTAAAATATAAATATTTAAATATGTTATTACACTGGTATGATATAAAAATTAATTAATTATGAAAAATTTTGTAATGATAATTCTTATGAAATTATTACTTATTTATGATAATACTAAATATCTTTTTGGATGAAAATATTTTAAAATTGTGTGTAATGTAGAATCAATTAAATTTTTTGTTTCGGAGTTTGAAATATTCTGGAGTTTATTTTACTCTTCTTGACAACGTTGAGTAACATAGTAAATTGAAATGTACTAAAATGAAATATTTAGCACACCACAAGATTTTTGACATGGTGCTAATACATTGGTATAATTTTTCTAATTTGTTTAATTTTTTTTGTATTTTTTTTAATTTCTAAATTTTTTTTATTCAATTTATTTATAATTTATCTATTTACAATACTTTTACTGGATTAATTTGAAAACACAATTAATATGAAAACTATTTTTTTATTTTTATGGAATTTAAAAATAATTATGTGGATAGTTATTTGTATCCAATGATATGACTCATGGCCAAGTCAACATTCTGTTCACAGATTTATAATGGATGTATGAAATTATATGTTGTGATGAATTAATTGAAAACTTTATTGGAATTTTGTTAATGGAAATATTTTTGAATTTCAATTAACCTATATTTACACCATTAACATTTATCACATATTTGTATTAACTATATAAATAATTAAAATTATGGTATTTTGGTGGGTCAAGGGTTTGTGGGTGGATAATGAGAATAGATGAGAAAAATACTATGATTTAGTATTTCAAATCATCATATAATTGAGATAGGTCACATGAAAATTTCCACCATTTTAATCCACGATAGATGTAAAAATTAATGATGTATTTATATACACATTTAAATTATATGATAGATTTATATATACTTCAAAATATATATTGTTTGAATATATTTAAAAAATATAAATTATGATATGACATATTAAATTATGAAAATTTGAGGTGGTGGAAATTAATTACAACAATCGTTAGAAAAATTGATAAGAATATATAAAATGAATATATGATAAGATAAGATGAATTAAAATAGAACTTTTATTATGATGTAAACGAATTCATAAAAATAAAAATAATGGTAATTATGTTCGTGTATTTATATGGATTAATTTAATAATAATATTTAAATAAATTTAATAATCAAATATTTTGCATCTTCCCATAATTATTTTAAAAATATTTTGTTTATATGATTATGAATACTCATTATGTCATGAGAATTTATTTCTTATAAAAAAAATTATAGAGGTAGTGAATATTTAGAATGGGTATTATACTACATTCAATAAATTATCCTTTTTTTGATAGAATACCATTAAATATTGAGGCTATGAGTTACATGGGTATATTTCCACAAAGAAAATGGTTAATTCCTCATAATAGAACATATATACTTCTTTATATTGATTTATATAGATATGGTGTTATTTTTATCACGAGTTATACTTTTTGGGAAGGAAGCCATGACAAGTCATCCTCAGGGATCAGAAACCTGAGGACATATGGTTATGTCTTATATAATAATTGTTTTAAAACTTGAGGGGTTTACGTTATGTATTCTACCCTATTAAGTGTTTTGTGATATGATTTGGATAAGAAAACGTTTATGGAAACTGTAATTTCATTAGATATGACAACTATTAGAAGTGTTATTATTAGGCTAAAAATATTTATATTTTTAAACACATAAGTGAGATCGTTGTATATAATCTTCATATAATTATTTACACACATGGTTTTATTTCACAAAATATAAATTTTTATCCTATATGGAAGATGTAATGGATGATGGGGAGTGAAATTATATTTATTATGATAATGATTATGATGATTATGTGTATGTTTTAATGCGGTTGTATGTGAGATGTTGTGAAAGTGAATCTGAAAGAGGTGTGTACGGACCGTATCAGTAGACTCCAAAAAATAGTACTATAAGTTACCCAACCTACCATACTAAAATTTTTCTCAATCAAGGTCCATAACGATTTCATTAAAACCTATCTATATTTTAGATGTTTAAAACACGTGATGTGGTCCAAAAAATCATTTATTCACTATACCATAAAGGATAACATGTATGGTTCATGATTAAATATGTAAAAAATATTGTATAAACTATCAATATCTTATAATATACATAGTCTAGTGATATAAACCTATGATCTTGAATTGATATCCTAATGTCTTGTTCATAATATTAAATAGTCATCATGATTTATAATGTGTAAATCTCTAATATATATATATAATGAATCATAACATAATTCATTACATTATACACATGGTAGATTCATGTATAGTATAATTAATTATATAAAATAATATATAAATAACCTAATCAACACAAAAAATATTCTGGAGCATAAGTTTCAACATTAATCTAGAACTCCATACCTATGAAAATACATGAACATGAAGTTAAATATAATTCCCTAGAAAAATAAAAAATCATTTAGTATACACAATGATGATGGTGTGTCCACTATCAGATAAGGATTCCCCAACTCAACATGTCTCACTATGTTATAATTACCATGTTGCTTTGTTTTCATGTTTTTGGTGGGTGCCACAAAAAACCAACATTAAACATTACCAATGTTTGGTAATGAAATATTGTAAAACTTACATGCATCAATTGTTTAGAAACAAAATAAAACTATGGAAAAATATTTTATCACTCATCTAGTATCAAGAAAATATTATGAAAATGAAATACTTGTATATATCAATGTCCAAGTGAGGTATAACACATGCTTACTCTCCTCAAATAAGATACTAAAACACAATGTTATCATTTATCTACTAGATGTCTCGCTAAATTGAGTCCCACAAGACCCATAATCTATCTCACATCCCAAAAATGACTAAAACATGAAATATTAGGGGAAATAATTATTCAAAATTTAAATAAAAAATATTCAACAAATCATTCCCTACCATTAATAATATTCATCTTAAAACAATGAAAAAAATAAATGTTAGTCAAATAGGTCCTAAAAATATCATCTGAATAAAATCATGGATAATAAATGATAAAACAATAATTTTGGGAAGAACTATAAAAAATATAATATAAAATCGCTTTCAATATTCCCCAAATCTCCCAACAAGCCCCAACTAGAATATATAATATATGATTCCCATGAATATTTATTTTTAAGAGATTACTTATCAGTGGTTTAAATGATTGCTAAATTGAATCGTGATACTTTTTTAAAACCACCACATGATGCAGTGCTATTATTTATTATTTATTATTTATAAATTAAAATTTATTTAATTTTTAAATTGTTATTTACATGTTTTTTTATTAATATTATATAATTATTAATGCACCACTAATTGGTATCATGATTCTATTATTATATTTCCATTAGAAGCAAGTTATTATTTATTATTTATTATTTTGGGTTTTTGGTTTTAATTAATATTTAATTATTTATTTATCATTTACTTGTTATGTATTTATTATGAACTAATTATTCAATTTTTAAACATTTCAAAAAAAATAAGTGTACATATATCTCTGTGTGTGTGTTGGGATTTCATCTACAACCCTCATTTTTATTCTAAAAATTCTTTACCACTCCCACACGAACATTATGCATTAAAAGAATAGAAGTTAATATATTTATATAAACAAAGAAATATATATATAAATATATATGAAAACAATTATTAATTTACACTACATAAATTATTTTTTATTAATACAATTATATTTAGAAATATATTTTTATTTTCATATTAATATATTATTATTATTTGTTATTTATTATCTTTTTATAATCATTTATTGTTCATATGTGTGTTTATATAAAATATAAAATATAAATAGTTAATAATTGGTATATTGAAAATGAACAACAATTAAATAAATGATAAATTCATAAATTAATATTTATTTATAAATAATAGATAATAATGATTTAATATACAATATATAATATATAGATTAATATAAAGTATAATATATAATATATAATACATAATATATAATATAGGACGTATAACATATATCATATAATTTTTATGATATAATATATAAGATATAAGATATAAGATATAATATATATGATATAAAATAAAATATGAAATATAAAAGATAAAATATATAAAATATAAAATATAATAGAATATATATATATATATTAAATATATAACATATAAAATGTATATAATACATACTACATAATAAATAGATGATGTCTCCTAAATATACATCGAAATGTGATCACAGATATGTTCATACATCAAATAAAAATCACTCAATTACTAATGTCATTGTAGACTGTGAAACAACCCTCTCAAAAATATATATTACCATAGGACGTCCATAAATCTAGTTTTTTATGAAATATATTTAATCAAAGTATTATGATATTTTCTTTTCCATAATAATAATGTTTAACAAATTCCACCACTCACATAAAATCCTTGGATAATTATTTGAAATTATATGTTTTTCAAATTTTGATTTGGGGATCCTTGATTACTCTCTTGTGTTCATCATTTTTTCATCAGAAAAATATTTCTATATATGGTGTGTTATCGGTATCTATAATCATTAATGTTTCATTAGGAATGTGGTGATGTTTTCCTTGGAATTTTATTTTGGTGTCGAACCACTATACACCATAATTTGTTTTTACAAACAATCAAACAATTATTTCAGTAGTGTTTCAATAAAACACATTTTAGGACTTATTGACCACCTGATTAAATTGGCGACAACAACTGATATGTTCTCTAAAAATTCTATCTTAAAACCATGCCTTGAATCATTTTTTTCTTAAATTTGCCCGCCATCTATTTACATTTAGAATGTTCAATATGGAATTTTATAGGATATATCTAATGATAGTTTCCCCTAAATTTTATTTTCCATGTAGTAAATTTTTTCGCCTCTCTATAATACGTGTCACTTATAATAGGATATATCATTTCTATACTTGATATACCCCAGTTGAAATAAATATTATTTTGGTCATGAAATTCAAATATTATGGCATTATAGGTCCCTCCTTTCTTTATAAGCTAATTAAAACACCATAGTATACTAACACTTGTAATTTTGAGGATGAGTAATAGGGTGTTTAAGATAATTAAACTACTCTTCATATTGTTATCACTAATATTATTATGGAAAAGGGCTCTGGTTATCTTGATGAAGATATAGATGCAAATCAGCATGATAGTGCTTAGGATAAGGAAGTGTTTCTTAATGATACTAAAACAATTGAAAAAAATGTATTTTGGATTACTCTAATGGATTTATCCCCCATGAACAGACAAAATATATGATTATATAATAATAGTTGACATGGTAATGTAATTTTTTTACAAGAACATCTCGTACTATTTAGTTTAGAGTAAGGTCTATCAATTTAAGGTTTATCCCATTAGAGTTTATGATTTCCAAAATCCCTTTAGAGGCTTCTGTGTTGTGTCTATTGACATGATGATGAAAGATGTTTTGAGTAGTGGAGAGGTTTAAATACAAATGGATAGATTCGATGAAATAGGCTAAGAAAAAAATTATATACCAGATCTTTGTTCCTAATATGTAAGACAATATAAGGATAAGAATGCACAACAAGCAAGAGAGTACAGATGAGCCTATGCATAGGTAGGCCTCATTGGTCCCAAAAGAGAATTTGATTGGGAGAACAATCATTGTTTGGGATAGTGGTGCATCAAATGTGAAATAGGCCGTGGAAATACATGTGTTCATGGGGTCTTGGGATCAAGCTATGTTATAAGCTTAAGGGTGGTTTAGCATGGAAAAGTACATAATGTATCATATTTTATTATTGAATGTGTGATGTGTTATATGATTCATTCTAGAGAGTCCATGGAATGTGTAATAATTGTCTAGAGGTTCTACGATGAATTATATTACCATAAGATATTGTAATGAAGCAGTTCCATGTCATAGAAAAAAATGCTTCACCACAACCCCATTTGAAATTTGGAGCTTCAAGAAACAACTTCACCATGAAAAGTGTAGGGTAAAAATTTAAAAGATGTCCACATGGTAGTAATGATGGAAGATATAATTTAATCTTTGAGGGATAAAAAGAAACCACTATAGTTTCCCCTTAATATATAGAGATTCCTATTTCCGTAGTAGAATTTTATTTGGGATCCCCTATTCTACAGAAGGCTATTCTACAAAATTCGAGTAATCAACACAGTTGGATTGTTGTAGAAGATATTTGATATGACATTAAAGAATTATTTATTGCATAAATAAATTTAATATTTCAAAATTCAATTCCCCATTCATCATGTTTCTTCCATCTCATCGGTGTAAAATATATGGTTCTACAATGTAGTACATTTTTACTGTGATACAATATGATTGTGTTCAGGCCACATATGATGTGTCCTTACTGTAATATTATCATTAAAATTATTAAGGAATGATATTAAATGATATTATATTATTAAATGACATTAAATATTATTGGTTTATGATTCCACTAATTATAATAGCGCACTCTAGGAAAAAAGTTTCTTATAGAGGGACAAATCAATATCATTGGATTGACATGAAAAGAATAACATAGGATGCTGTGAAAAAATAGTGAACAAGATTCAAAAGAAATGTATTGGAAATTAACATTACCTTTACAATAGATGATTTCCATAGGAATTTATCTAGCATACAACAAGAATAATGATTGTTGAATAAAGTGTTCTTTTATGATTTTCATACTCATTAGAAATAGGAATTTGTTTTGTAGAAGTGAATCACTATTTTTGTTTCACAATCACACCATCCTCGTCTGTGATGAAAGAAGATTGAAATGTTTGATCAGATAGTTCTTAATTAATATAGAGTTTATAGTTCCCCAATTGTATGTAATAGAGAACCATAAGGGTATGTTATGTAACTCTGAATTGTAATTTAAGGAGTTAGTTTTTTGTGTAATTTTTGTACATGCACATTTTCATAGTTTGGATGATCAAAGTAAAATTACTTGTGTTATTTTAAAATTTTATCGCTGAATGAGTTGAAGAAAATTGATAAATCAATTTTCTCTTATATTAATAAAAAAAAGATAATAAGTAAAAAAATATTGACCTTTATAATGTTTCTTCGCCAAACACTGTCAAGGTGTTGTCATTTGGAGAATTATAAAAAGTTATTTTAGAGGGACATTTATTTTTTATGACTTATAATAATGAGAGTGATTGACACCCATAAAGTAACTATAATCCTTGAGGGAAGAAATTTCTTGTTATGGAAAACATGATTGTAATATTATTTAACCATAGTCATGGAAGACTTCATTTGTTTCGTATAATGTTAACCGATGAAGAGGAAGTTTGTAGGAATACTTTCCATTTTTTTATTTTATGTTATGGATTCATATCAAGAAAAAAATGTCCTAATAAAAATCAAGAATATGTCGGTGAGGACATATCACACTATAAGTGGAACATTCATAACCAAACAGACTCTCAATAGATTTGTATAAAAAAATACATGTTCTATCTAAAAAAGAATAGTGTTCAAGAAAAAATTGAGTCATAAGTAGTTTAAAAGTATAAATAAATAGTCTTTTACAGGGATATTTTAAATATTCCATGACATGATAAGAGCAGGAATGATAATGAAGTTGTTATTGCAAGGGTTGATTTGAAGGATAAAATATAGGTATCAAATCAAGTATATGAATTTTCAAGAGGGAACCCTCTGAATGAAAATGCATTACTGCATGATTCGAAGAACTAAAATCAATAACACACAAGAATAAATGTAATAACAATATTTTAAAAATGAAGCAATACTATTTTCGAGATCAAAAAAATTCATGGATGGATGATAGAAAAAATATGAAAATTGATGAAAAAACATGAATCAATACCGGTTTAGATAAAACTATAACATATAGATTGAATTTTAATCGGGATCTAGAAGAAGAAGTAACAGATTGTTTTCAAAATTAAAATGATTAAGAAATGTTATTTACAGTTGTAATGGGGATATAAAAACATAGGAATCATCGTCAAGGAAATCATATAGTGATTCTTGGGAAGAATATATTTCTATTAATAATGTTAAGTGGTTCAAAAACAACATATAATCTATTATTAATATAATACCACCAAAACAAACTGCTAATAAAAATTTTAATATTTAAAACACTCGATAGTTATCAAACTATTTAAATAAAACATATTAAAATAAATCAAGATATTTTCATTGTATTCTATGGAATGATGGGCATACATTCTATGTCTGTTCTACCTATAGTAGATCATTCCTAATGTAAAATCTATCCAAATAAGTAAGGATAACTACTAATAAAATCATTAGTTTAATGGATGTTTATTGAATTATTTTGTCATCTGGAAATTAATTTATCTTTAAAAATTCTACAAATTATATCTATAACGCCTACAAATGGAAAAAGGAATAATATAAATTTTTGTGAAATTTTAAGGATCAAAATAAAAATACCATATGTATAAGAATACTAATTTTTTGGGATCCAATTATTATAGTGCAACACAAATCACTAACATGGATTATGAAAGGTAGAATGAATAATGTAAATGTAAATGAAATATAGTTTAGAGTAATGTAAAAATCGTGTTTCTAGATTATGGAATGTGGATTCACATCACGCGTTATAAGAAATATATACATCTTTGTTAATGTCATGCACAATTAATGGATCATTAAATTTTTGAATGATGTGGTTTTTATTATTATTTCGTTTGAAAAGTTCTATATTATAGGAAAATATATTAGGGGAACTTATGAAATAATTCATATATTATTAATCATAAATATAAATTTAAGATATTTATAATTTAGGTAAGAATAACAATGGGATACCTATATTATTTGGGAAATTAAAAATATTGTATGCTATCCAAAAAACTCTAATTTTATGTAGATTATATGAAATGGTCATTAAATCCAGAAATTACTGGAAATGTTTGTAAATAATAATTGATCTTGTTTTTATACCCATCTCATTTATGATAACAATAATATATGTGATTCATACCAAAAATAATATATTATTAGGATGTCTTGGAACCAATAAAAGATTAAAATATCATGGTATATTGATATCATGATTTTGGATAATGGTGGGCTATTCACACAAAAAATAATGGATGGATCTTTGTATTACATGTTGTATTTAGAAATATGTCATGGATTATGCCTATCTAACAAAATATTATTGGTCAATAGTGAATCATTCTATATCAGAGGATACATTGAAAAAATTATTCATTATTGTGAGAAATATTCATTATAAAAAAATGAATATAGATTTTTTTTCATTATAGTAAGAAACATTTCATTTTTCTTTCTATATTATTTTTAATATATATAATAATAGATTTTTATTTATAGAACTATATGATATTTATATTTTTCCTATATCAATAAAGAATATAGGTCTATAAATAAAAACATATTATTATATAAATTTAAATTAATATAGATAACAAAATGAAATGTGTTTTGAATATAAAAATAAGATTATATACATAAAAGAGTTTAGAAAAAATGTGTATTTCAAAATAATGTAATATTAATAATGATTAAATATTGAGGACATGAAGGCAATTTTTTTTATATTCATAAAAGATAAAATCATACTAGTTTCATAAAAAGGATTAAAAATTAAAAAATTAAATTTAGTTCTTATGGTTTAGTATATAATAATAGTGGTATCAAATAAGAATATTTTTCATTATAATGAATAATTTTTGCAATGTCATAATTATTAAGATGTGTATCATTCTCGGGGGATCTAATAGTAATGAAGATGACCCCAAGAAAAACTCAAATGAGGAGAAATTAATATAAATACTATCATGTTCATGATGATATAAAAGCTAGGATGAAATAATATAATAAATTTTCTTTAGACAGTAGAAAAACCCGATAGAAACTAGAAGATTGAAGGATCAACATTAGAATTTTTTATCATATTCTTCATCCAAAATTAATTAATGGGTATATATATTATTAAGTGTTTATTAATTATAGGAATTTAATGCTTGATAAAATATAGAAAAACAGTACATGGTATGTTGTTCCTCAGTCAAGAGATGAGAATTTTATTTAAACCATGTCGTTATTCTAGAAATAAGTAAATAATGCTTCCTTAGTGATATGGAATAAAGAATGGCTGCTTTGAAAAAATATTTCATAGAATGAATGAAATATTTTTTATTATTCATAATGATATTTTGTAAATATTCAAACTATTTATATACTTCTACAAATAATAATTAATATGTTGTTAAAAATATATATAATGGATGTCATATTATCCAGTTCAATTCTGATCTTGAAGAGGTAGTGCATATTGAAAAACTGAATTTAGTTCTCATGGAAAAAGATGATGAAAATAACATTCATAAGTAGAGTTAATTCTATGGAATAAATCATGAACCATTAGAATGATTTTTCTTATCGGAAGATTTTATAAGTATTTTTTTATTTTATAGATGTGGATGTGGTTATTATCATTACACCAATAAAAAAACAAATGTAACTGATGGAGCTTATTTATATTGATTAAATTGTTTTTAGGCCCTAATGACTTTTAGTAAATTAAAATTTCAAAACTCCTGATGTGTAAAATTAACATTTATATTATTAGTGAAATATCCTTCTTCCTTATCATCAGGGCTATCCAATCATTAGCATAGATATTTATCTAACAATACAATTAGGATATGTATTTCATAAAAATATTATAGATGGTTGAATAAAATACAGATTTTACTATTTTAGTGACAAGGATATACTTATCAAAAAATATGTTAGTAATAAAGGTTGACGTGAACTAATATCAATGGATTACTAGGTGTTTTTTATATACACATAAAAAAATATAATTTATTAAATACCAAATCACTAATCATTTATATAATCCCATTGAATGTCCCTTGAATAATATGAAATTATTTCTTTGGTATATTAATCAAACAATATAATATTGTCTAATATCATAACATGATGCATATTATAAATTTGTGGGACTCATTGATACAGATTAGGATGTTATGGTAGATTAAAAATAATCAAGGTCCATGGGGTTAATTTAATCATTAGACTTTATATATTAAATATCATATAATTATTATTAATTACAAAATTGTGAGAACTATGCAGGTTGATTAAATTAATATCCCCCATGTTTGTACCCAATTTCTATGGATTAACAAACCCTTTGTAGATGGATGTTTTGATGTCATTTATTCAATTCAAATTATGTATGATATCTAAAATATGATAAAACTCATCGAAAATTCTATACAATATTCAAAAATGATGAACATTGGTATCTAATTTCACATCATAATGAGGATGGTTGTGGATAAAGAAATGATTTTGGAGAATATTTCAACATAAGATCAAGTGGTGGATATGATGACACTGGAACATAGTTTTTTGATTCAATGGATAATGTGATATACATTTTTTTCCAATGGAACTTACTTTCTATTCAGTTTATTGTTTCTTTTTTTAGTAACTAGATCAATTATATTGATGAACTTTAGTTCTATGGTAGTTAATATGATTTAAAAAATATTGTAATTTTGGTTTCATAAAAGATGTTATATGTATCAAAATGAATTCTATTTATTAATATATATTCACATTGGAAGGAAATGTATTATGGTGTTTGGAATTCATCAAAATGGAATGTTGTATTCAAATAAATTTGTATCATTGATCGTTATTGGTTCACCTATGTATACATTGTGACAATTATATGGTTATCACCATATTTAATTTCAGGGAATTTGATTAATTATTAGTGTTAGGATTATATGGAATGTGATGTCTAGAATTGAAGAATCATATTTTCATGGAAACATTTCCTTTTTGGGTACAATTTTTAAATAATATATCATAAAAACTATGAGTAAAATTCTCTTGAAGAGGTAATTTACGTTATATGGTTACTGATATTATTGGAGGGATTTGGATAACAATACTACAATAAAAATATTTGGATGAAATTTATTATTTATATCTATTGAATATAATGATTTTTTATTTCACCCCTGAACATTATAAAATTTTACTTTTATAGTAAATTTCATTTATTTTATGGCCTTCAAAACATGAACCCATGTGTTGGTTTGTGGTGCACACAATGACTGATTTATACGAAACAGAATATAGTCACATTTACACATCCTATTAAATTATATAAAATTTTAGATAATTTATATAGTATATGTACTTTTTATGTATCCAATAAAATATTGTAACATTCACCTAATATTTTAGATGAGACATATAATAAGAATAAATCCATTATTACACAAAAATCCAATATTTTTATGAATAAAATTTTATGTCATTATAATGGATCACATATTTTTGATATAATATTTTTAACTTTTAAAAATTTATTAGTAAAAACTAATGTGATTTTTCAAATAAACCATAAAAATATTTTGAGAGTTATTTTTTGGTATTTTTCAGAGAGCGTTCAATTTTTAATGAATAATGAATTTTTTTTAATTAAAAACCTTTTTTCATAAAATTTATTTATAAATTTAAATTTTTTCTTTTTGTTGAGTTTGAAGTTTATGTGAATCAATTATACATCATTTATACTTTTAAATTACATGGATTCAATTTCACATTGTTATTAGAAATAAAATCATAGCAAACTTTTGAAAGAATTCCATTATAAATACGCTTTGTCCTCAATTCAGTAAGATTAAATTTAAATTCATTTTTTTTCACATTTTTTATTTGAATTTGGAAGAATGGATTCCATAATTTTTATAAAAATCATCTATAATATATAATATGTTCATATTATTTTCTAACCAGAAATAACAGTAAAATTGGCTAAAAATAATTATAGTGATTAAGAGGAAAATTAGCAGAAAAAGGGACTACAGATACATTTATGGGTTAGAAAGAAATAGAATCACGTCCAAAAGTAATTCTCATGCCATATGTTTTCCTAATCCACTTTTTAGTAATGTTATTAATATTATTGGGTTCATGTTTCATTTTAAAAACATAGGAGGAATTCCCTTTTTACAAATTTTTAAAGTTCCACCCCTCCTCAACTATAAAAATACATGCACCCATACCTTTTATTAACTCATTTCTTGCCCTCAGGCACGTCCATCCTTTCTTATTTTAGATTATAACACATTATTCATAAAAAAGAATCCACTCTTTGGTAAGAAATCCAACCATGAATCCTTTTTTTGAAAACTAAAATGAATTAACTAAAAAAATAGGTTGCATCCTTCCACCATCTCTATTATTTTATTTTTTTCACATCCCCATCAACTCTACTTATTCCATGCTTATGTAATAACTATAGATTATATAAAATAGTTAATTTTTTGTTATTATAATGGTTTGACCTAGACTTAAGTAAAACATTAAATTTTTTTGAACATATCTTGGGCTAATAAACAAATTCTATTTAATCCTTATATTGATAAAAAAAATTGGTTATTACTTTCAGGTTTTTGGGGTAAAAATTTGTCAAAAATGGAGCAAATTGGTAAGGGCATAGTTTGCCCAAATATTTCCCTAATCCTGATCACAAACCTATGAAACCACTTGAACCCAAATAGAGGGGATTCAAATAGTTGGTGAATGATTTTTTAAATTTTTTAAACAAAAAGTAGAAATTGTGGCCCCTAGAAGAGGATCGCTATTAAGGCACATAGTTTGGAAATCTATTCCCCCATACCCAACAGGTAGTGTATGAATTTTTAATTATCTGGATATGTTTTAAAAAAATTATTTATTCCCATTTTTAACCAATATTTTGACTTTCAATAACCCATGTTATGTTTTCTAGAATTTAGAGCCTCTAATACGGATTGCCTACAATTCTGGCCATAGTTATTCAGGATTCAAAGACTGTATTGATGACCTATTCCTATCCTGGTATGTTGATTGAATCCCATTGGGATCTATTTCTATTACCATTATTTTTCCATCCATTGATGGATTGTTCTTCCCTATTTTTTATTAAATCAAGATCAAGGATTTTGGATCAGGATCTCTAATTGTTTGATCTTGATTGATCAATCATGAATTAGGGTATATGAGTTATATATCATTCTATATTATAATTTCATTAAAATTGGGGATTTTTCTTCACTGTTCTCTCAAAAAAATGAGAGGTATTTGGTCTATAATTACAGTCCCAATATAATGAATTTAATTATGTGAACTTAATTTTATAGTTTAAATAATGTGATTCTCAATTTATAGTGGAAGATATTATTTGTTAATTTATTCATTTTATTAATTGATAGAATTGAAAATTGCGAAAATTGGGATTGTGAAGTGAATTTATTAATATTTGAATTAATTATAGAGTTATTGAGATTATTGAACTTCATTAATTAATTATCTAATTATTTATTGGTAGTTTTTCTGTTATGAAATAATTTCATTTTGAATTATTGTTTTTTGAATTAATTTTACCATGATTGGTATTATTGAGTTGAGTAATTAATTGTTCAATTAAGTATTGTAATATTGGAAATGATGAATTGGAATAATAAATTTTTGAATTAATTATTTGAAATTTTGTGATTATGAAATTAGTTGAGAAGATTAATTAAATAATGAATTAGTCAATAGGTTGAGGTGATTAACTAATTGATGAATTAATTAGTGGAATTGATGTGATAAATTAATTTATTAAAAAAATAATGAGATATCTGAGATTAATTAATAATTGAATTAATTAATGATCATTTTCTAATATTGAGTTGATGAATTTGAAAAATTAATTTGTTAATTATTTTTTATGTAAGTGTGATATATGTAAATTGAAATGATAAATAGTATCATTATCATTTAGTATTTTATTATAAACTTTCTATGGAAGCAATTACATTCAATTATCAATTGATGAATTATAATAGTGGAATTATTTCATTCATTATAAAATATGAATGTTAATAAAGGAATTCAATTATGAAATTATCAGTGGTAATAGTGGAATTTATTCATGTATCATAAAATATGAACGGTAATAATAGAATTAAATTTTGATGTGATGAATGGTAACAATGTAATTCTTTCATGTATTATGAAATATGAATGAAATTAATGTAATTCAGTTATCTGTTATGATTTTGGTGTATGTGGGAACCCATGGGTGTTATGAGGATAAATAACATGTAATTGAATAAGTATATGGGTTTTATTTTATTTCTTTTATTTATTCATTGTACAACTACATTGACTTATTGAATGGGTATTAATTTAAACATCATTGTTGGTGTCCTAATGAGTTGTAATCACACCCTACAAGATAAAACACGACAGTACCTAAATATAATTAATGTTTGTATGATATGATTATGGAAACATCAATGTGTAACATGGATGAGTTGGGATGGGGCGGGTTAAGGGATCCTGAGTTTGTTTAAGACCCAATTGGGAGTGGTCAATGTCATTACTTTTGAGTTTTCATGCTTATACTTGACTTGTACATTAAAATGTCATATTTATTATTTAGTTTTGGAATTGTATTCTATTAATTGGTTATAGTGTGATATAAGAACTATTTTTTATGGTTATATTATGTTTTTTGTTTTTACATATTTCATTCTTGTGGATTACTTCGATAAAAGAGGGTATATTATGCCCATAAAAGATATTAGATCATTGATGCTAGTCGGTAGACTCAGTTGTAGAGGGAGACACACCTAGGGTCATATGATTGACAATATTTGGTAAATAGTGTGCGGTACCCATTGTGGGATGTCCCAACTTACACTAGCTTCAATATAATGGGTAATGAACCAAATGGTAGTGCATACGATAGACTACCACCTAGTGAAACATTGATTTTTAATTCATCCTTTACCACCTATCGTGATTGGGATTAAGATGGTAATAATATTTTTTATTTTTTATATGTGATTTATATAATTTATTTATAATTATATAATTATTATCTATCACATACCTTCTTGTATTATATTTTGTGTGGATATGATAACACCATTTGTGCACATGTGGGAAACTACCACTTTGATGTGATGTAATTTTTCCACCCTATACATGGAATGTATGAAAGATTATTTTCATAAAAATATGTGACATATATGACATAAATATGATAGATTATGTATAAAATACATATATATCTTTTCAATTTCACTCTATTAATGTGACAAAAAAAATGAACGCATAGTTACTACAAAATAATGACTTATAGTCTACATAAACGTTGCTTTTATTTCCTACCATAAAATTATAAAGATTAGTCAAAATGAATATATAATAAATATATGTAATAATTACTTAATTCATTACATTTTATAGATGATTATATCATGATTTATTTAATGGGAATAAAAAATAACAAATCAATATATACTAAAACCATTAGGCAATTAATAGTTGAATCTCTGAATGTTTTGAAATATTACTAACAAAGGTTAATAATATTTTATAATTGTACCATTTATTTTATCATAAAAATTAATTAAATTAAGTAATAAGTTATTAACATTATTTAAACCATTATAAAAAAGGTTTATGGTTTTTCTCAAATAATTAAATACAAGGTATGGAATTATTATCTCAGTTCTCCTTCCAAGAGGAATACACTATTTTCACCATTTCATTATTTGGTGCAATGTATTTATTACACATTTTGATTTATTATATTAGTAATCATACTAAATTAAATAATTTTATGGTTATACTTTTATTTATATATTTTATGTTGTTTTTACTAGAAAATTACAATGGGATAAATGTTGTCCTTGAAATTACACTTTCTATTGGGATTATTAACCTTCTCTTGAATAGTAAGTTCGTTAATATCATTTTTATTTGAAAATACATTTATAATAAATGTTAATATTATCATTAAAATTATATTATTATTTACTAAAACATATACCATTGTTATATACAGTGTTCACTTTGAAGGATATTTGATTTAGAGGGGAAATGTTGACAAATCAGTATCTTTTATTCAACAAATATATTTCATTATAAGGCATGTTATTGGATAAATTAAAAAAATTATTAGATATATGAAGAATTTTTTGGATATGGAATACTTGTTTGGGAGTCTTTTTAATGAAAGCTCAATGTCTTGGGGACTAGTCAATAAAATCATCATGATATATTTGAGTCTCTTGAGATGAATCATTTGGCCAAATTAGTATAGGTTAAAATTTCTTGAGATTAAAAATTGATGTTAAATGTATCATGTTGCTTTAAAATATGACATCCAGTATTGAATAATTTCATTATATAATAATTTAATTATTATTATCATACATGATAATATTTATTTAGAATATCTATAGATTCCTTTCATTCATAGTTTATTGATTATATTTCATTTGTTTCAGTTATCTACAATGCCAAATTCATTATGGCTATCGAAATATTTACATGGAATGTTTTTTCAACTATTTATCTTTCTAGGAATATAATATAATTTATTAATTATTTCATCAATTATACATACCCACATGAATTTATCAATATCACCCTTATTTTGATTCCCTTTTTATGGAAATGAAGAAGATATCATTGAATGAGCTTTCAAGGACCAATTAATTTCATTTTATAAGGTATAATTTTTATTCTATATTTACAACTGTAATATGGAAACCATATATGAATTTTTTTCCCAATATAGAAAAAGATATTAGTCCATTGGGATTTTATTCCATGTAATCATTCCAATGTAATAATGTAGTCCACCAGCTCTGGGATTCTGGGGTTGGGATGTCACAGTTCTTTTAACATGATGTTTAGAAGTAACCTTGGATATGATATTTATAAAACCCAGATTAAATAATTTGACATTAATGTAGTCATTGTTGTTTTCTAGAAGATAACATCCATGAATTTATTATGGTAGATATTAAATGGGTCTTCCTATAAATACATCCCTTTATGGGTATTACAAGTGGACATTGATATAGCACATATGTTCCTAGCGGAAAAACTCCGCAAACTTTCCTCTTGCCTGACTCGAGTGTAACCTGTAACAAGAAAATTACAGTTACATAACAACATGTGTCTCAACCCCTATATATTTTCTAATGATGATTCTTATTTTATTTACATCCCGTTATGTAGTATTTAAAATAAATATCCCCCTATGAAACGAATGCTTTTGATTATAAAATTGACAATGCATAAATTTATGTTATCTTCTACTCTATATTTTCAATAATTGATTATGGTTTTATAAAATAATATATTACGTGAGGTTGTTTAGAAATGGTTCTTGGATGGATGAATGGTATAAATACACAATGAGAATATGGAGTTTTCCCTACTGATGAAACAAATTAAACTAATATTGAAATGTTGAACGCTATATCAATACTACAGAACTAAATTAAGTAATGAAAAATAACTGTTCCAAAATGGGGAACCCTATTTCATAGAGAGAATCAATCATGGTTTATTGATTTATGTTATAGAGGCCCCCATCATTTAGTAAGAACATTTATCCAATTGTAACTGAGAAATGAATTATGTCCATGTAGAATATATTTATAGCCTTAGGATGTAGTGAAATTTAAAAGGTTATTCTTGTGGTATATTTTTTCAATGGTGATGATGATCAATGGTGGCCTCGGATATAGAATTCCAGGAGGGAGGATGAAAAATAACTCACATAAGGGATAACTTCTGTAGATGAATTAATTGAGAAGTAGATCCATCGTGATCCACAAAATTGTGAAACCTTAGTTTAAATAAAAATTAATAAGGGTATGTTTTATATTATGTTATTACCTTTAAATGGGTATTAATTTAATCTATATATTAAATATGAATCACAGGTTGAAATATTAACCTCTTTTTTTATGTTCCCAGGTAATGTCAATGAAGTTAATTGGTTTCAAAGAGTTTTTCGTCAAATGAAGAGTTGATTTTTTTTTGAAATCAATTTAAAATGGAATTCTAGAGTTCCTATATATTGAAATGATTCCAAAAGAAAAACAGGACATTAAAAAAATCATAATGTAATTTTTCATATAAGAAGAAGTGAATGAATTTGTTTCCACAATGTGATAACTAATGGAAAAATAAATCTTCGAAATTATTGAAGGGTCTAGGGATTTATTATATGTTTGACGAAATGAGACATCGTATTAAAGAATTTAATGGGAAGAAGGAAAAAATTATTATCCATTATTTCACCTCCTGTGATATAAGGAATTATAAAATATTATTTCACATGCATCCATGGAATCCATTAACGAATTAGCCAAGTGGAGATATCCAAGATTATGTGATAAATAAAATGGATAAAGAAAAAACGAATGATTTTTTTAGCTACAATAATCATATCTTTATATTTATCCAACTCCTTATTTTATTATACATCATTGCACCATTTTATATCTAGGATGTTTTCCTAGAAACTTTTATATTTATCATTTAATTTATGAATTTAGTATTTAGTTAAAACCGTAAGATAATTATAATTAAAAAATATATGTGTTTGGTAGTCCACATTTTTTCACATAAATGTGCCTTTTTGTTGACTTTAAAATAATACCCTTGGATGAAATTAAAATAATCCTCAGAATGGGATGACTATCAAAACATGATGCAAACATTTATAGTAACTAGAAGGAAATAGTGATTTTTCAGGAATATTTCGAGTCGTATTGTTCCCATGTAAGATCAAAGGAAATGATAGGTGGGGTGAAATAGTGGTTCAATTTCCTTTTATAAGAATGTTTCTTTGTTCCTTAATAAAATATTCTTAACCATTGAAATTTTTTTTTGTTTCAATCAACTCAAATATAAATGACAACATCGCATTTAGTATGAAATAAATATAAATATGGAATAACACATGCTATTTACAATGTTTTGTACAAATACATAATTATTTTCCTTGTTGGATAGTCCCAAAAACATGGATTCATTCACTAGTTTTCTTCTGGAATACAAATGCACAATCAAGGAACAATTCAAAAATCTCAAAAGAAGAATATATGTTATAATTGGTTATACCTCCCCAAAATTTTTTTTTCTACATCCATATCCCAAAAAATATTGTTTTCGTCAAATGGTAAGTGTCTGTAGTTACAAGACTCACTTTTCTTCTTCATTTCTGATCCACTTTAGAAAGTATTCACATCATCCACAATTAAGGTGAATCAATATATACATGCATAAAAAACTTGTATAATTTCAAAAATTATAAAAGGAACTTGTTGGTTTTGAATATTCATCAAAAAACTCAGTTCGTAATTCTTTCAAATAAATGTACGTTAAATCTTCCTAGTATAATAAACTCAGACTGATAACCTCTATCTGATTGTCATTCCAGTCAAATTCTCCTTTTCCACTTCATTATTCGATTGAGAAGGATGTAAATCCATAGAAAACATTTCTATATATGATAGAATTCGGTCCGATTAACCTATATATGATGTATGTTTCTTTGGTGGCCTTACATTTCAATACTTGTTCTGATAAAACTATGTCAGATGGATTATTATTAGATGATCATATTGAATTTCAATCTAATGACCTTCTACAGAATCAACACAAAACACACTTTGGGTTTTTGTGATGAATACATGTTAGAAAAAAATTATTTATTGAGCTATAGAACAATCATTAATTCAATTTTACAAATGAACTCAATACATCTTTTATTGGAACCTCAAATGTGGTTTTTAGAGGGTTTATAAAACCATTCCCATTTTACCACATTTCAATAATAATTATTTCTCATTAAATATCATATCAATATTTCACATATTAAATGTGTTTTGAATAATTAAATATACTTGTTTTTGGAATATCTCTTTGATGTTATCAATGCTTTATAATTTCTAAGAAATCATCAGTCCAATTTTGATTATTATATGTAATTGTAATATCCTATTATTATTCCCCATAATGATGGTTTTCTTTATTTCATTACCAACTTCTAAATAATAAAACAAATTACTATATAAAAAATAGAATTCTAATTATGATTCTTTATTCTCATTCCCCAATACAATTTCATCATTACGATACATAAATTTGGTCACACTAAGTTTTTTGGCTATTTTACAAACAAGTTATAACTAAAGATATTTCATTATGTTCATATACACCACCTAAAATATTATTTTCTCTTTAATATTTCTTCAATACTATAAAAGAATTTGTTACATGAAATTTTCTTTATTTTTTTTCTCTGTCCCAAATTTATGAAGGAATACATATTTTAGCTCAGTACAGTTCATAGAACCAATTCACATTTTGAATTATTCATTATGATAGAAAAAAAAGAATATTTCAATTGTCTTCATCTAATTCTTCTTCATCTTCTTTTAATTTGATAACAAATACCATTGATCACTCAACATCATTCTCTAAATCATTATATAATTTTACATTTAGTCTTACTAGAAACTAGAACCTCCAATTTCTATTATTACCACAATGAAAAAAATCTATATTTACAATATTTTTGAATATGACAATCTGAGATGAGATATATTTTACCTTAGAAACATCATTCTTCCACAAAACGTTCGTTGTTATCATTTGACCACTATAAAGTTGATTACATTGAAGATTATGTTTAACATCATCTTACTTTCCACAGAATGTATTGTAACTTCCATGTAACTTCTTTTAAATATGAGACTGAATAGAATTTTTTTCGATTTTATTTTCCTAAATATGATGATAGTCACATTTTCTCCCAAAATAGTACTCAAAATTATTATTCAAACCTCTTATCCCGATTTATATAATCAAGATTTTATCATATTATTTTCATCCAAATATATTATATTTAGTGAATTACAAAATCGAAAAGCATCATCAAATTTATATTGGACCCATTCTAACTACAAAATTGTCTCATCATTATGATCCCCACTTTCATTATAAAACCATTATCATTTGTGAATTTTACCTTAATGTCTCATTAGATTCTTGGATCTGATGACTATTGGTGATGTCTGGATCCAATGTTGGTGATTCTATATATGATCCTGATTGATCCCATTTACTTAATCCAATCCTCCTAGTTCACATTTTTATCCTTATGGTTTTGGATCTCATTTTACAAAATTAATCACACACTTCTTCAATATAAATTTCCATTACAAATTTGACATGAATTAATCCATTAGAATAACAAATATATCGACTTATTGACAAAATATACCCCCCCAAAACTCAACATGTACCTAAAAATCTCCCCATTGTGTTTATCTTCAACACCCACTTAATTACCTACATATAACAACATACCAAGAAATATGTACTATAGTTTCTATTGGCCACTTTTAATTCTATTTGTCTTATTTACATTACCCCTTTTTATTATCTCTCCCCCTTAATATATTATCTCCCCCTTATTGAAAAAAATCAAAGGGTTCATTTGAAATGTTTCTTTCATTATTAACAAATTATCTCAATTCAATAGTTTCTATGTTTTCATGTCAAAAAATTAGAAGTCATTGTTAGGGGAACATAGGTATCACATGATTTTAACAACACAGATCATGTATCTAAATAAATATTTTCTATATGGGTAACCATAATGTTTAAAACAAGAGTGTATAATCATGTTTATCATTGTTGACCATTACACAACATTCATGTAATATTCTTACTTATTTCATTCAACATTATCATCTATGGGGAAATCATAAAAATAATTTTTTTAATATAAATCTAACCATTACCTATCTAAAATGATATCAGTATCATATGGAGTAGAAAAAAAATTTCAAAAAAAAACATTTCATATCTTCATAACCATCTTTTGAACGAATAATATGATATTCAATAGCCTCAGTATTATTAATTCAAATCAAAAAATAACAGACAATTTAGAAAATGTGTACAATAATATTTTGGGAATAAATCAGAAATGCATATTATCTTATAAAAAAAATTAGAATAAGGGTTCTCTCTCAGCTATTTTTAGATCTCCACACAATGGCTTCCATAGTCATAACTATTCCTTCTTATAGTTTCTGTTTCCTTCATAAATTTTGGTCAAATTATTTCTAATAGTCTTGGGAGTTACTAATCTCATAACTATAAGAGGCTCACTTCGATTTAGTGCTGAGAGTAAATAATTTTTAGATCATCCAGCATTCTCATGATTTATCATATCAAATGTAGTTAGAGGTATATCTTCAACATGGGGATGAAATTATTTAGTAGGCACATACCAAACATCATATACAAGGGACATATGATATGGAAGCATTATATATTTATTGATATGATTTTTATTTCCATTTAAAACTACAATACTCTAATAGTTCATTGATTTTAAATTCTCTGTTATGAGAGATAGATCATTCAGAGGGAACATAGAATCTGAAAAAAAATTCCCATGTGGGATAAATAATAATTAGAGGGATGGGTGGTTAACTTTTCTATTATTATAAAAAAATTAACTCCCTAAAAGAATAATTTTTAACCTCTAAAACATAGTTAGAGATACAATCCACTCAAATATAACTCCAAACCACACCTTTGTTATGAATCCAATAAAAATGTGGAGCAGCACATGATATTTACATAGTTGGGTACAATGAACTTCATTTTTCCATGATATATACTCCCAATAACATGGATTATTTCACTATTATATTTTTAGAATAAAAATTCACATGCATTTAAAAATTTTAAACGTCTTGTAGAAACACTCCCCCTATAGTTGGTTATACCCCCAACTATCATTTCATGTTTCCACCGCCCACAAACAATCCAAATCAACAACAGTAATGTATCCTTGGTTAGAAGATTGAATTGTATTTATCAATTATAATCCACTATTGAATGACCTCAATTCCTCCAATAGTAATAATAAATATACTTTACCAATATCACACCTTCAATTAATTCATCAATTCACAAATAAATTTTTGTCTTTAAATCAACTTCTTGAACCTATGTCTATAATTATTTCTTAGCAATGTCATTTAGATTTTCCTAGTGTGGATGATTCAATGAAATTGTAATTTCATGATGGTCTGTCTGGTTCAATTCACCTTCTACTCATACTTCTATAATTGAGTAGGAAATCAATAAGCAACCAATACTTCTACATCTGATTGAACTTAATTTGATGAACCTGGATTTGTTGGTTGTCTCTCTGATGAAATAACTCCTTTGGAAATTTTTTTAAGGAACATCATCAGATGGATCTTGTCTGAGGGTTACATTAAACATCAATTCAATGACCTTCTTCAACATCAACATAAACCACCATGTATGGTTGTGATCTAAATACTAACTGAAATTTTATTTTTTATTATCCAACACTTTTTGGAACTAATTACATATTTTTTTAGTTTTATGGCTCTAGAACCTTAAAATTCATGATGTCACATTTAAAAATGATATCATTTATCACTTTATAGAAACCTAAAATGTTGTTTGGGAAGGGTTCCTAATACCATTCTTACAAATTCAAATATCCTTAATCATCAATTATCCTTATATTTTGGATCAAAATTTGGATTTTTCAATTCATTTCAAAACCTTTAAAATAACTTTTTTCTAAATTTCTATTTTACATATTTAATTTTATTTACATTATGAAAAATATTTAGACCAATTCTAATTAAAATTTTTAATTTTAATTTTCCCATTCTGATTCACTTTTTTTATGGTCATATGGATTTCCTAACCCACTAGTATTTCGGAAACATATTACTTCATAAAAATCCATAGTATGATTATACGTAGTTAGTTTGAGTGATCAATAATATTAAATAATTTTGATAAATATATTTTTTCTTTCCAATTCATTTGACAAAATGACATACAAAATAAAAAAGAGAATATTTTATTATGTTTCCCTACAATACCTCAAATACTATCTTCCCATTATGATTTCCTTATTATGGTGGAAGCAAATGTTCCAGAAAATTTTCAATATTATGTTTTTATACACCATAGTTTGAAATACAATATGTCATCTCATTATGATTCTCATAAAAAATTCAAATTTTTATGCCTTCATTACAATGGTGACAACATATTCTTTCAGAATTATTTAACCACTTATGCATGTTTTTTTTAAAATGATAAAAATATTCTTTTAGAAATCAAAATCATTCTATAAAGATTTACATCTTTTAACATTTCATCTAAATGAATGCCACTGTATTCAGTTTATCATGTCACGATAAGCAATACTTTATAATCCACAAAAACTGTTTTAATATGACCATATGGGACTGGAACAATTTTACTTCATCAACATCATTGTTCAAAAATATTTTTCCATTAATCAAATATTTTATCCTGACTTTGATTACATGAATGAACAACATTATCATCATCTGACATACCATGTAAATATTTGTAACATCCTAGTAGATTCATTCAAATATAAACCTAATTTTGGTTACCATGGAAATGATTAGACTGGATACAATTAGCATCACCTTTTATCCTAATCTGATGCTCAATACAGTTGTCAACACATTGTGTCCCCCATTCATTAATCATTATTTCTAAACATGTTTCTCCAATAACATATGAATTTTATATGAATTACAAAATTTCAAATCATCGTCAAGTTTATATTAGATCCATTATGAATATGAAATAGATTCTTCAATAATATAACAACATTAATTCTTATATGAAGATAGTTTCTAAATTTTTCATCAAAGTCACATTATGATTATTTGATATGTTAACTCATGTTGATGTTTGAATGTAATAAAAATCAATCTAAATATAATCCTTTTTGTGATTTTACCTGAATTTTACCCCCTTTATCTAATTATCATCCTTATGTTTATAGACCTGATTGTAAAATATTACTCACGCCCATTATTCATTTTGTATTTCCAATACATATTCAATATTCATTCATCCTTCAAAATAATCAACATATTGATCTATTATCAACAACTTGAATAGAAACTCAATTGAGGCCAATAAAATTCCTCACCTTTATAGCAGAATAATCCCCAAAAAAATTATTATATAGATCAACCATTAATAGATCTATTCAATTTAATTTATAGAGAATAATAGAAAACAACATCATTTGATTAATATAGTAGTCATAAAATAATGTTTCGTCCTATTATGTAGTAAAAATAATGATGTGTTTTTTGAAGAATTAACTAGACATCAACTATAAATTGATGTTTAATTTCTTTTGACGAAATCCCATATTCATGTAAAATATCAATGAATATCTATTGAATTGCCAATGTGGAATCAGTGAAATTGAAAAAAAACATTAATACCTGGGTAATGATGGATTTTTTTCACCCTACTATTTCACCCGAGGGAGCCTATGTTTTCATTATTTTGAATAAAGAAATTTTAAAGAAATTTTAAATATATAATAATAAAATATATTCTATTATAATAAATAAAATTTATAATATACCTCACAATGGAGAATATTTTAATCAAATTCATATGTCCTAATATGTTTCAACGATTGAGATTCATTCTAGGTATCACTAATAGTTTGTGATGATTGAAGATATTTGGAATAATGTTTTTTTAAACAAGTTATGGAAACTAAAATTTTTCTGTAATTCCATTTTGATTAGGTAAGTGAACTTATTTTTTACCGACCAAATGAACATAGTATTAAAGGAATTTCTTGATGATTTTTTTGTCATATCCATTCTAGATATTATTGATTATTGTAAAATCATTGAGTACCATGAGAATCCATTTCAAACCATTCTCAAGAATATTTTACAGAATGAGTCATATTGGATATTTAGTAAGTGTGATTTCTGGCGTTGGGATGTTTTTCCACATATTGTCTTTATGGATAGAATATTACTTCTTAATAAATATACGAAGGCATTCAGAGAATGACTTACACAAACTAACTTAATTGAGGCATGTAGTTTCATTGGTTTTTAGGTTTTCTATAGGATTTTTATTCAAAATTATCTAATATATATTTCTCTTTAACATGGATTACAAATAAATAGATTAAGATTTTTATAGAGAGGAATGTTAATTATTCTTTTTATAATTAAATAGAAGATTAGTCAATGCTCTGATTTTTACACTTCTAACTAGAATTTATGGGTCTATCATAATTATTGAATCATAGAAGAATGGACTATATTATGTCATAATGATAATTTATAATGTCATTTGATATGATTTTAGGTCACTGAATACTCAAAAAAACTAAAAAACCATTGACATTGACATAACCATTGTAATATTTTCTTCGAAAATTTTGATGTATTATATCAATGCTAAAATATGTTTAGTATTCATTGTTCATGAAACCATTATATACATATTATCATGGAAAGAGATGAACATGATACCAATTCGATGGATCGAGCTACTTATCACTAGTGCAGAAAACATTTTTTACGTCGGTAATTTTTCATTTTTTACGTCGATTTCTTGACGACGTTAATATGGGCGACGTTATAAATAACATTTTTGATGTCATTTATTTAAAAACGGACGTCAAAAATAGAAAATCGCGATGTTTATGACGTCGGTTATTTTAGAACCGACGTGATAAATAAAATGGGAAGGGTTTATCATGCCAGTTCTTTAACAACCGACGTGATAAAAGGCCTGAAAAAAGGTTTATCATGTCGGTTATTAAAACACCGACATGACAAAAGAACGGGGTAATGGTCTATCACGTCGGTTCTTAAATAACCGACGTGATAATCCAGGGGGAAGGGGGTTTATCACGTTGGTGATTAAACAACCGACGTGACAAACCGGGGGGGGTTTATCATATTGGTTTTTTAATAACGGACGTGATAAACTTGGGGGAGGGGGGTTTATCATGTCAGTTATTATATAACCGCCATGATAAACCGGGGTGAGGGGGGTTTATCACGTTAGTTATTATATAACCACCATGATAAACCAGGTGGAGGGGGTTTATCACGTCGGTTATTAAATAACCCACGTGATAAACCATTTTCTAGGATTTTTATCACGTCGGTAATTAAATAACCGACGTGATAAACCATTTCTAGGCATTTTATCACGTCAGTTATAAAATAACTGACGTGATAAACCATTTCCAAGGAATTTTATCACATCGGTTATTAAATAACTGATGTGATAAACACAATTTTTTTTTAAAAAATTTAATGCAGTCATCTGATCTCAACCAGAATCAACCAGAAACCAAACCAAGAAATCGTACCACAAAAACAGAAGTAGATCATAATTAAGCATGTACATTGATAACATATAAAAATTACCCCCTAGACAGCCCCCACCCTCATGTATAACCCATGGACATCCCTCCCCCACCTCGTTGGAGCCGTCACCCTCATGTATACCCCTGGACAGCCCTCCCCTACCCCTTAGAGCTCCCACCCTCATGTATACCCCTTGGACAGCCCTCCCCCACCCCATTGGAGCCCCCACCACACACTTGGACTGCCCCCGACCCCTGGACATCCCAAAACACCCCTCGACAACCCCCCACCCACCTGAACAGCACCCCCTCACCCCACTTGACAGACCCCACCACACCCATGGATAGCCCCAAACACCCCTAGACAACCCACCCCCCCCCCCCCCACCCTCATGTATACCCCCCCCCCCCACCCCTGGACAGCACTCCCACACCCCTGGACCGCCTTCTCACACCCTTGGATAGCACTGCCACCACCCTGGACTGTCCCCCACCCCACCAGACAGCCCTCCAAGACCAATGGACACCCCCCAACCCCACTGAACACACCCCCACACCCTTGTAAACCCTCCCCCACAGACCCAAATCCATACCAGAAAACCATCATAAGTAAACCAAAACAAGAAGCAGAGAAAAATTAAACATTCACTTATATAAAATTCAAAACTTACACTGTCAACTTCAAAAAAAACTAATTCCATCCTAAACACCTACCAAATACACAATTACGACGACAATATTCAAAATTAAATTTTACATTACAAACAACTTAAATTCAATCAAACCTGTAAAATAATTTGACCACTCCACTTGTACGTGTTTGATGTCTTCAGTAGTATAGGGTTTAGGGTCATCAAAAAGCTACAAATGAAAAAGAATGTAGTTAACGTGTATAATGAATAAATCAAATTGAAATATTATGGAAAATTTTAAGAGGAAATTGTACCAGGTCAAAATTCACAACTGTCCTAGTTGTTAGTATTTCATACATAAATCTTAATATATATTATCTGTATTCGATGAGACCTTTTTGTTCATGGCAATTCTATTTGAATGAGTGTAAATTCAATATATTATTTTTATGTAATAAATCAAAAAGTACAAATTATAAATGGATATTTACCTTCACATTTACATATTTGATGTTTTCATTTCGTTTCTTTGTGTTTTTTCGAAAGTAGGCCCATGCACTGTTAGAAAATAATATGAATGGGGTAAATTTATAATTCATTATAGTTTATAAAACTATTGAGAAATTGAAACATTATTTTCCAATATATTCCTAAAGCTCATCACCATGGACAGAGCATATCCAATAAAGGGTTTTCTCCCTTGGGAAAAAAACCCCTAACATCCAATGATCACTGATAAAAGTAAATTTTACATTAGTGGTTTTTTATGTTAAAAGATAATTAAATCTTTGAGAGAAATGTGTTTCATACCTCTCACAAAAAGGCATCATCCAACATTGTGTGATTATATTCTTTCCAAATCATTAAACAATAAAAACCATTCATTGTTCCTCATTCAATGCACATGCTTCAGGGGAAATCAATTGTGGGTCCATGAATCCTTATACTTCTTTCAACTCATTCCTCTCACAAATACCTAATACAAAACATTCATAGGTATACATTTTTAGTAAATATAACGCATGGAAAAGGTGTTAAGACTTACATGGAAAAACTTTTCACCACGTTGATGCCCAACTTATCTCCAGTAACAATCTCCATGATATCAGTTTTTATAATCCCCACTCTTATTTCACGTCCACAAACATGAGCTTCCATTGGAAACTCATAATAACCTCACAACAAATTTGAATATCTTGACAATCTGTCAAGACCATTTGAATCTGTATCTGATGTCATAGCAATTTGTCTTTGTTGTTGTCTATACAGTATTTCTTTACCTTTGAAGTATTCCTATAAAAAAATTGAAAAATAATTTAGTTTTCAAATGATAAAACAACTTTAATAAAAAAAATAAAATAAAAGATATAACATTCATACCTCTATGGTAATGAGTCGAAGAAGTCTGGATGGACAAATTAAAAAATGGCTGATACTCTGTCCAACTATCGCCACCTCATCTGTAGGTATTGGTACCCTAGCTGATCTATCTATAATATCCTGTATAGTGACCCTCTATTTCTCTACCTCTAATTGTTGATGATAAATTGTATCTCCTATACAATATACCAACCCATATTCTACTATATGATGTTTAGAATCATCAACATACAACTCGCAATAAGTAGGAAGTTGCGGCAGAGGCATAGGATTAAAAATGGGGTCCATAGGCTGAGGTGGAGGAGTGGGAGCTACTGGCGGAGATGGAGGATAAATAATGGGGTCTGCAGGGGGAGGTGGAGGAGTGGGAGCTGCAGTCTGAAATTGTCATTGCATTTCTGCAAACATAGAATACACTGACTCTCTAATATTGTCCTCCATCGTCGCATTAATATTATGAACTTCAGCCTCCAAGGATTATATTTTTTTTATAAACCCCCTCAATGTTAGAAGGTGAAGAACGTGTAAACACTTTTCTTACCGATACACCTTCCGAATAACCTCTTACACAACCAGGATGTTCGGGCCTTCCCAATGCTACAAAAAAATATCTTCCCTCCCAGTAGTTGTAAATTTTCCCTCTGAACTCTGCTCCTCAAGAGAGTCCTCTATTAATTAATTGAACATTTCTGTAATGATATAAATTATATGAAGAAAATTGTAAACTCAAATAAATAAAATAGATATCTTACAATCCTCTCAGCTACGATTCTCGATTATTCCGAAAGATATTTCCCTTTTTTTCCCTTCTGAGCTCTCTTCTATTTTTCATGTCTAGATGGAGGGGATGGAGGGGCCACTTTTCTAGAGTTTGAAGACTCGGCTCTTAGTTGTTGAAATTTTTCCGCCATCATTTGTTTTTCCAATAATGCATACCCCCCCCCCCAGATAGACTATGAGGGTATACATTTTTAGATTGGATATCCTGATGAGAAATCCCTGTTTGCTATAATTTAAGAATAATAAATCATTAACAAAACATTAATAAAATCATTTATATAAGAATGTTTATAAAAGTTTACATTGCCCTTACAAAAAATGACTCTTTTCTTCTACTTTCAAAAAACTGTCTCCATGTGTCTTCATCTATAAAAGGATATACATGACATGGATTGTCATGACTCCTATCACCATAAATGAAATCAGATGAGAGGGTTGATTTGAAATCCCTCCATCTCCTGGGAGCCAACGATAAGCATCTCTTCTTGACTCCTCTAGTGTCAGGAATATCAAATTTCATCTGATAAAGAAGAGGTTAAACATATTATATATACTAGAAACATTAAAATAATAGTCAAACAATGACATAAGATCTTACCAAAATCGTCTCCCACAACTGAGAGATAATCTCTTTATCCACACTTCTCCAATCATCATACAGAATACTTACTTTTCTCTTAGCCTGAGTTGCTACAAAACTATTAAATTCTTTTGCATTCGGACCTTTAGGAATAGCATCATCATCAAACTCAACGACTATCCTCTGATCCTACGTACATGCAAGTGATAATTTTGGTAAACGTGTGCACCCAAATTTACCAACCTTTGAACTCTGTCGTAATAGGAGCATGTGAATGTTCATCCCCAGAGGTATGACCAGCAATATACCCTTCTCCAGAATCATGTGGTTGATCATCTGAAAGATCTGTCATTATCCTTCAAATCAAAAAAACAAATAACAGCTCACAAATATACAAATTCAAATATTTTAATACTACTGTAATCAGAAAATAGAAAAGTGTACTAAGTTACATAATAGTAAACTTTGGTAATATGGTAAGCATGTTAAACAATGGTAAAGATGGTAAAGATGGTCAAGATTGTCAAGATTGTCAAGATGGTAAACAAGGTAAAAATGGTAAACCTCGTAAAAATGGTAAACATGGTAAAGTAATTGTTAGTGAACAAAAATAATAGATATATAATTCATGTAATGGTTATAAACATGATAAAGTAAACTACAGGAACTTAAAACAAAGAAAAACATATACTTATTTTGTTTTAAAACATGTTTTAATAAATATAAAACTTACAATATCTAACATTTATGGAAAAAATAAATGTAAACAAGAAATAAACATATGTTACCTGTAATTTTAGGAATGTACAAATGGATTGTTTTCCCAAATTCCTTCATCGTGATCATTTATTATGGCACAAACTATGTCTTCAACAAGATCATCATTATGTTCTGTTAATCTTTCCATGGAGGTAGGGATCTCACATAAATCAGCATATTCATCAATTTCATCCTCACCAACATATTGTATTTTCCCTTGTAAAAAAATAGCCCACTGCATATCTAATTAATCTACTACATAGAAAATTTGTTTTTCATGTGTTTCCATTATAAAAGAATCAGTTGTGTCTTCCAATCTATTCAGATTAACAAGTTTCATTCCAAATTCATCGTGTCTGACTCTATTGTTACCGTTAAAACATTTACAGTTAAAAACGGGAACTTTAATTTTAATGTAATCAACCTCCCATATGTCTTCAATCAGTCCATAATATGCACATGATGCAAAAATTGGGTTTTTGTCCTTAGCACTCTAAAACTACATTGCTTCTGCAAACACCAATACAGCACTATTATGAACTTCACTTCTGTTGTCCTGAGATTTCGTATGAAATTTATAACCATTAATGTCATAACCAGACCATGTTATCACATTTAAACATGGACCACCCACTATCAATTTTAATGTCTCTGATACATCTGATCTACCAAGAAAATTCTTTTTAATCCATGACAAAAAAAGTTTTATTGTGCTCATTCAAAATCCACATTTCTTTAATCTTTGGATGACATTGTTTCAACTCATTAATATGAAATGTGATATATGATTGACCATCAGTTATGTTATCCATGATGTATGATTCTATCTTCTTCATTTGTTCAGCTGATAATGATTTGACTTTCAAGCTGTGAATCCCCTTTCCCTTATTATTAATTCTTTCATGGCGAGATGGAGGCAAACCTATGTGTTGCGCCGTAGCCAAGTAGCTCGTACAAAACTCTACTACCTCCTCAGAAATATACTTTTCAATAATGGAGGCTTTATGTTGATATATATTTTTAACATACCCCTATAATATTTTCATATACCTTTCAAAAGGATACATCAAACGAAGATATACAGATCCACAAAGCTTTATTTCTAGAACCAGATGAATCATTAAAGGCACCATTATATCAAAAAAAGTTGGAGGAAAATACATTTCCAATTGACAAAGTATAAAAATTGCATCCTTTCCAAAATTTTCAAAGCATTCACATCAATTTACTTATTACAATTTCAATTGAAAAAATAACACAACTTTATTATAGTCCTTCTGACATGAATGGATAATATTCCACGCAATGAAACTGGTAGAATTTGTTGCATCATGATGTGAAAATCATGTGATTTCATACCTATCAACTTCAAGTCCTTCAGTGAGACAAAATTTTTTACATTTCAAGAATAACCTTTAGGCACTTTCGTATCATGAAGACACTGACAGAAGCTAATTTTTCCCTCTTCGATAATGTATGACAAGATGGGGGAAGAAATGTTTATCTTCCTTTATGTGTGGGAGCTAAATCCAAACATATTCCCATTGATAGTAAGTCTAATCTTGCATTCAACCCATCTTTAGTCTTTCCTTTAATATCTAACAATGTTCCAATCAAAGAATCACAGATATTCTTCTCCATGTGCATGAAATCAATATTATGTTTAACTTCATGATACATCTAATATGGTAGCTCAAAAATAATGACCTTTTCATCCAAATATGTCTATCATTACCAGATTTCTGTGTCTTTCCCAATGTCACATCAAGGTTTTTCACCCTCTAAAAATATAGATCAGGGGATAATGTTCTTGGAGCAGTATCAAATTTTTGTGATCCATTGAATGCCTTTTTTAGTCTTCTATAAGGGTGTTCCTTAGGCAAAAATATTCGATGACCCATGTACACTATTTTCCTCCCATGACGCAATTGACAATATGACGTCTGATGTTCGCAAATTGGACATGCTTTATGACCTTTCACACTATATCCAGACAAATTTCCATATGCTGGGAAGTCATTTATAGTGAACAGAAGCACTGCATGCAGTTGAAAATATTCCATTTTATAAGAATCATACATTCTAATACCATCAGCCCATAACCGTTTCAAATATTCAATCAACGGTGACAAGTAAAATTCAATATCATTACCGAGTTGCTTTGGAGCAGAGATCATTATACTTAACATGAATTATTTTCACATCATACAAACTTTAGGAGAGAGGTTGTAAATTACCAATTAAATAGGCCATGAACTATGCGCGCTACTGAGGGTTCAGTATCGATTCATTCCATCTGTGCACAACCCTAGTCTGAGATTTCTAATTTCATTTCCAAATGTAGAATATTGTGCATCAATTTTCTTCCATTGTGGACAATCAGCTGGATGATGTATTTTTACATCACATACCCGCTCTTCATCATTCCATCATAACCTTTTTGCATCATTTTAATTAACAAATAAATGTTTGAAATGGTTAATTATAGGAAGATACCAAAATACCTTTTAAGGGAGCTTTGTAATCTCTACACCAACCTGTGATTTTTCTTTCACCTTATACCGTGATGTCCCACATTTAGGACACTCTGACAGAAATTCATATTCCTTCCTATATATAATGCATTCATTCAGAGAGGAATATATATTCTTGTATCCCAATCCCATCGGGCATAATATTTTCTTGGCTTTGTAATGTGAATCTGGAAGATCGTTATCTTTTGGAAGAATGTCTTTAATCAATTATAGCAGCTCTGTAAAACTCCTGTCACACCATCCATGATTCACCTTCAGGTTAATCAATCTTAACACCGCCAAAAAAACCGTAAAATCTATGCAACCAAGATATAATGGTTTTTCAGCATCACCATATAGACGGGAAACTGTCAGTTCTATCTCAATATGTTCTGCTACAATATCACGAATCATTTCTTCAATTCCATCAGAGATACCATCTTACGAATCATCATCATCAGTGACATTCCGTCCAGTTTCACCATGCCAAATCCAAGGTCTGTAACTCGGATTAAAACCATGACAAATCAGATGATCTTTTATCTCTCTACTTTTCTAATTCTTCATATTCAAACATTTCAGACATGGACAGAAAAAAATGTCACTACTTGGAACATTTCGTTTTGGAAATTCCAAAAAGGAATCAACACCTTCCTTAAATTCATTTCTCATTCGATGTGCCGTAATCCAACTTCAACTCATTATTACCTATACCAAATATCAACAGAAAATATATATTTTTAAGATAAGAAAATTACATGTTTATATGAAAAAAATCATAATTTTAATGTAAAACAATTTAAAATTCAAAACGAATCTATGGGTATTTAAGAAAATATGCTTGATTATTATTTTTAAAACAAAATATAGTTAGATATAACAGTTATAAATTTCATTGAATCAAATAAAACCATGCCGCCTATATAGTTGATAGAAAATTGGAGAAAATGGAGTAAACCTGAGAATCACCCCCACCCCCCGGACAACCCCCAAAACACTCTGGATAGGCCCCCACCCCCTTTGATAGCCCCCCACACCCACCCACCCCCTTTGACCACCCCTGGACACCCCCCAACCCACCGGACATCCCCCACCCCGCTAGACAGCACCCCCACCCCTCCTAGACACCACCCCCAACCCATACCCCTTGAACACCCCCCTGGGCACCCCCAACCCTCTAGAAAACCCCCCACCCCCAGGACAACCCCCAAAACCATCTGGACAGGCCCCCACCCCCGTGGACAGCCACTCACACCCACCCACCCACTTGGACACCCCCTGAACACCACCCATTTCCACATCTTTGATATAACATATTTTTTTAAAAACGTGACATTATAAAAAACTTTTCATGAAATATGATGAAGAGTCTAATTGAATTTCTTATGAAATTTTTCTTACTAGAAATGGTCATATTATTGTATAGAATAATAAATAAAGTGGCATAAAACAACAATATAATCCTAAAAAATTCATATAATCTATCATAAATAGTTGAATAAATATGTTTGTAATCAACCATCAAATCCAAAAGGTGTATGAGAGAACAATTAGAGAAAAACTGGCAATGAGAGATCATAGTCATTGAGGGTGGATGGTGTCAAAGGAAACACAAAATCAAATAAACCGAGACAACTTTATAATGTAATCCATGAAAAAGAAAAACCTACATCAAATAAAATCGTGAAACATCAAAAAACAAACAAATACCCATTTGAAATAGAATCTAGTATCTTGATTCAGAAACTCTAAAAAATAAATAAATCACAATCTCATTGATTGAATTTTGAATTTCTAAAATAGAACAATACAATGGTTTCACATTGGTAGGTGGTTCAATTATTTGTTGTATTCGATCATCAATTAGTTTTGTGACATAAAATCAAAAAATCTTGTGAAATACATATAAGTAACATTCATTATTCAAGTTCACATTCTTTTTTTAAAATTATCCATGTCTCTATTATCATTAATAAAAAACATTATCATTATTCTCAACTAAAATCATGAGAATTGTGATATTCCCATTTTTATAAACATATATTAATGATATTATGATAGATTTTATCATAACTAATAATATAAAAAATGGTATACTTATCTTTAGTAGAGTCCTATAAGACAAAATGGATGCACGATATTTCTGTGAAGTTTAGATTTTTTAAAGGGATACAATGGTGTTTAATACTTCCCAGAAGGGTGAAATTATAAGGGAGTTTAGTTTCTCCTAAAAATACAAAGTGGGTAAAAGTTAATTTGTTTCCATTAAAGAAAACAAATGGTTTATCATAAGTTTATTATACTCTATGAGGGTGAATGATAATTATTTATTTTATTTTGTTCCATTATAACTCATGTGTAAATATTTATTTTGGTTCAATTAATGAATGGTAAATGGTTTACATTAATGGTTTTTGTTTTCTAAAAAAATGACATCTTCAATATGGATGATTGATTCCTATTCTGTGATAAGAAACTCAACAAGGATGATTCACTATATATGATGATAATTTCTTTTAATTCTCTAATCACATAAAAATTATTGGTTATCCAACTACAAAATTGTTAGATGAACATGAGCATTAAATGAAATATAGGATAAAAGGAATGGATGAATCAACCATACCACAAATTTGTTTTTGATAATGAAATTCAATCCGGTCAAATCATGAAATATTCCAAATCATTCCCTTATCGCGCCATAGTCCTTCAATAAATAACCCCAAATATGTTTCCAATATAGGAGGATTTTCAGTCATTAAATGAAAGGTAATATATCAAAATTTGTTCTATAAAGAAATAAAAAAACAACACACTCAAGATAAAAACGAATGTCTGGTTCCAACGATATTTAAAAATATGTAATAGGGTTTGAAATGGAAGAATATAAACTAGTTTAAACAAAAACATCGTAAAACATAAATATAGACTATCGTGGAAAAAAACGAATGAAATAAATTAGTGGAAGGCATACTTGAGTGTTGCGAGTTGAGATGATAGATTTGAGGAGAGTAATGATGATAAACGATGAAGCCAAAATGTTTTTAACGCAGGTCGATCGACGAGCCAATTAGGGTTTACCGAGTGAGAGAGACGAGCCGGCGGACTGTCGATCGGAAAATCGTAAATGACAGACCACGGGGCTTTAGTTTTTTAAATGTTTTATAAAGTCGGTTATTATATAACTGGTGTTATAAACTATTTTTAAAATTTATAATGCCGGTTATTTTAAAACTGACGTAAAAAACCACCCGCGCTTTGGTTTTTTACGTCGGTTATAAAATAACAGAAATAAAAACCCTCATGCGCTTTGGTTTTTACGTCGTTTATTTGATAACCGACGTAAAAAACCCCCACGCTTTTATTTTTATCGTTGGTTAATTTATAACCGATGTAAAAACTGAAAATGCATGATTTGTAATGTTAGTTATTAAAATAACCGACATTAAAAATCTACTCAACGCATTTGTTACGTCTGTTAAAAAATAACCGACGTAAAAAACCACATTTCACAGATTCTCACGTCGGTTTTATATAACCGACGTAAAAAATGGTGATGTAAATAACGTTTTCTACACTAGTGTATGTATTATTATTGAGAAATACATAACCTCATAGGAATAGTAAATAAGTTGTCAGGAGAATTAAATATGAAGGATCAGTGAGTTTTTACCCAAATAATGATTCAGAAGGATCCAATGTTCATGGATATAGTAATTTTAGACATGATAATTTATTTTTAAGGGGTGAAATCAATCGTTTTTCATGTGATTTTATGAAAATATTTATTAGATTGGATAAAAAATTCCCTATCATATTATAGGAAACATAAGAACAAAATTAAATCTAATAATGAAAAAAAATTAAAAAAAAATTGGTAAATATAGTGTTCTAATTTTTTATAAGAGACTTTGTGATTCATTTATACCTGATCTAAATATAGAATTATTTTATGATTCTAATAGATAATATTTATTTATAAACCCTAGTAGAATAATGATATATAGGGACATGAAGGAACATTTTTCGTGGGATATCGAAATCTGAAAAACTTATGATTATGTATCTAGAATCTTGGTTAATATACATTTAAAAGATATGAAAAAGGATATTAATAGAGTTCCATAACATATCATTATACCTAAATGGTAATGGGATGACAATACCATTTAATTTTTCTCAGGACTACCAAATACTCCATGAAATAATTATAAAATATGGTTTATTGTTGATTACTGAACCAAATATGATCATTTTGTTTTCTATAAGGGAAGAAATTCCCCATGATATCCACACATGGATAAAAATTGATAATGTTTTAATACTTCATGTTGAACTTCTATTAATCTTTTCTGACCAAGATACATGCATTGTATAGAAATTTTATAAAAGTATTGACAAGGCTCATGAAACTAATTTTTAATTGAGCAGTACCAATCATCCATAAACTAGTGGAAAGTATGAAAGAAAAATTCAATCAATGGTATAAATTTTATGGTATTTCTAACTTCCTTTTAATGTTATGTGGGATAAATACCTATAATTGGTATAACATTCCTATAATATAAGTTTTCATTCTAGTATTCAAATGGTATAGTATAAATTATGATAATGAAATTAGTGTGCTAATAAAACACGATGGGGTGAAGTTGGTGAAGGGAAACTCATAGGCCATAAACGTTTTAATGAGAGTACAACAATGGTAAATTCCTTTAATGATGATATTAATGTTTATTAGTGTACAAAAATGTGTTTTGCTGACAATCAGAGGAAATATTTAGAGTCCTGTGTGGGATATCATTTTTTCTCGAATGTATATATAACAATGGGTGTTATAAGTTTCAATAATAAATTGAAATTGAGTCCCAAGTATATTGGACATTTAATGATTCATAAAATATTTTCAGCTGTACTTTATAAATTAGAAATTCTTACAAACCTCTCCAAAGTACACAGTGTGTTCCATATATCTCATCTACAAACGCACATGCCATATACAATATATGTGAACTTCTCTGATGAAATAGAGTTGTAAATTATCCTCTCATACACCGAAGAACCCCACAATATTATATATATGATAGTAGATGTGATGAGCATTTGAACGCCTCATCTAGTAAAGGTACTCTATCAAAATCACAAAATTGATAAATCAACATGGGATCTAGAGTATTCTATTAAGGAAAACTACCTACATCCTTTGACAAGGTAATAGAAATAAAATATTGAGGAATAGATTTTTGTTAGATGGAATAATTTATAACCCAATGAATTTTCAATATTTTAACTCAATAATAAATTTATTATTTTTGAAAGCTTAAAAAACATGAAATACTGAGTATGTTTGTAGTGTAGAGAACACAAGAATTAAACAGAATACAATTTAGTATTTTTTATAGTCAATTATATTTTAAATAATTTAAAAAAAATATATAGTAAAATTGAATGTTATATAGCCAATTAATTTTATAATATTGATCAAATATATTCTTTTGGAATAAAATACGAATAATCCAAATTTTACATATTAAACAACAAATTTTTAAAAAAATAGTTTTACAACCTTTTAATGGAGAAATTATTTTATATAAAAATTTTGAAAATTTTATTAATTTAACACAAAGAAGAAATTTCATTTTTTACGTTGAATTTTTAAAATTATGTTAGGGTTGATTATTTGTATTTTTTTTTTGAGAAGTTCCATTTTTTATAAATAGTGAAAATACTAAATTTAAGTTCAACATTTTTGCTAATTTTTTTATAATTATTAATTATGTTCTTTATTGGTTTTTATGATTAATTTGATAAATTATACATAAATTAATCCAATTTAGTTAATTTGAATCAATTTCACTATGAAATTTAAATCTAAAAACGTTCCAAACTTGTTAACCTTATTACCTTAAAACATTATTTTTTTCCCGTCTATGGGCATAAAAAAATCCACCACCTATATTATTGTAATTCACTAAAATTGAATTCATATTTAGAAAGATAATAATTTCTATTTTTGTGGTATACATTTGTTTAGAGAAAATTATTTGTAATATATAATAAAATAACTTATAAAGATTAAGAGAAAAATTAGCTTAATAATAGACGGAACCTTAGTCTTACAGGCCAAAATAACATTGAAACATTTTGGAAATCTATTATGTGGAGATATACTGAGCCTATACTCCAATTTACTGTATTTTTTCCACTATTGGAGCCACATTTAATGGTAAAATCATTGTTGGAATTCCCTTTTCCAAAATTTACAAGACTTCCACCCCTCTTCCACTTTTAATAGGAATTCAGCACTCCAATTTCATAACAAATAAAAACCCATTGGATAAAAACAGATAAAATAAGATTAAAATATCTTTATCATAAAAATAGAAGAATCTAATTTCGATGAATGATATATAAAACTCCAGTTGGATCAATCTATAAAGGGTTACCCGAAAAAGGGCTAATGTCTATCCAAAACTCATTTCTTTTATTTTCCTTCTCCGCCCATAAAATCTAATTTTAATATGATTATATAATAACCTATGAGTACTAAATATTCTTATAGTTTGTTATTATATGGTATGGACCTACAATTTCACACACATATAATTTATAGGAAATGAAATTATTATTCAAGTGTATATGAGACTACCACCTTGTGAAATAATGATTGATTATTCTTCCTATATAACCTCTCATGGTAGGAATTATAATGGAAATAATTTTATTATATTTAATATATGATATTTATAATTAATAAATTATTATATAACACATACCATCATTCCATCCATTTGTTAAGGATTCGATATCATTGATAGTGGATGTCTGGACTACTGCCTCCTCAAATAGATGTGATCTGTTCACACTACAAATGGAATTTTTAAAGGATGATTTTAATAAAAATATGAATAACATATGAAATAAAAAATATTTTTATAATATCATACACATGTATATCATATACTTTTACTTATTTTAATAATAAAATTAAATGAGTGTAGCATTCATGCATACACACGACATACCGTCACCTTGAATGTTGTATTTCATTTCTTATATTCAAATGTAAAGGATTTTTATAAATATATAAACTGAATATATATGATAATTAAATAATTTTATTCATTTCTTTTTATAAAACATGATCAATGAAATATAAATAACAATTTAAATGTGATAACTTCATTGGGACACTAGGGAATTGATACCCAAAATAGTGGAAATAATGATTGATTACTAAAAAATGATAATAAGGTACTATAATAAGATCATAGATGATATAAAAAATATTAATATGTTTATATAATATCTGATTATAATTATTAAAACCATTATACATGAGAATATAGTCCATTCACACAAAAGTAAACCCATGTAAAGAGATTTATTTCTCATATTTCATTCTATGACACATACAACATTTTAACCTCTTAATTCTTTTATTGGGATTATATACATAAAATTTTGAATTAATATATAATTAATCCTTTTATAATAAATATATTTATGTTATAACTTTTAATTGTCAGGTTTAATAGGTTTTGACATGAATATAATTAAATGGTAAATTTTTACTTTTAATAACACTTTCTTTTTTGTGATTGTTCACTTTCTCTTGAAAAATCAATTCCATATGGTCATATATATTGTACATAAAATTTATATAAAATACCCATATTGTCATTCAATTCATACTATTATTTCTAAAACTATATACCATTATTACATATGGGTTTGACATTGAAAATTATTTGATTTACTAGAGAAATATGGATTCAACAGAATCATTTATTCAATGTAGATAAAAGATAACAAGTGGTGTTTTTAATAAATTAAATGAATTGTTCAATTTAGAAATAATGATTTGGATATGAAAAAAATATGTTGGGGATCAATTAGGGAAATATCTATGGGGTTATGAATAGTTAATGTAAGCCCCATGATGCATTACTAGTTTCGTGAGACGAATGAGTTAGCCAAATCAGACTACTTTAAACATTCATGAGAATAAATCATCATGGTAATGGTATAATGTTCCTAGGAAACATATCCACAATTAATTAATATTTTACTTTATTCAAAAATTCATTTATAAATATTATCAATAATATATTTTCATTGACATATCTACATATTCATCTCATTCTAGGTTTATTAAATAAATGTAATGTTATCTTATTACCAATATTTTCAAAATAATTATTCCTTATCAAAATATTTTTATTGCATGTATGGTCAGTTATTTAAATGTTCATGATTATTATTCTAATTAATTCACTATTTATTCAATTATAATTACTAGTAATGGTAATTTTATATCACCCTTGTTTTTATCCTTTTCATAGGATATGAAGAATGAATCATTGAATGAGATTTCATGGATGCAGTTCATTTAATTTTATTAAATATCATGTTTTTTTATTTACCAATGTAATATGGATAAATTATGAAATATGGTTTTGAAGAACTAAAATATTGATAAGCCTATTTGGATTTGATTACATGTAATCATGAAAATGTAATAAATTAATTCATAGGCTCCATGATTCTACGGTCTGGGAGTTACATTTTTGGATTATTTTGTTCTTGATTATTCAAAGGTATGGATAACGAAGCTTCAATACATAGAGATTTTTATAAAAAATTTAGATATTATTAACATGATTTAAGATCAAATTTTCATTACATTATGTATAAATAATTATTTTGAATAGATTTTATAGTTCATTAATGATGTTGGTGGATGTAAAGGATTGTGACACTTGAATACATGTTTACAGATGAATATTTTTTAGACTATATTGAGGGATGTTTTAATGGATGTTTTCATTTTATTTCATGATTCATATCATCGTATCTATAATGGTTTATTCGGTTCTAAATTTAGAATCTCACCTTCATGCATTCTGAACCCTCTGTCTCTAGTGTGCTTATGCACTTGGGTTCTTTGGAGGAATACACAATCTTCTTTACAGTAAGAAATATCTATAGTGAAAAAATATCTATCTATTTAACATGGATGATCAATAATAAATTAATTAAACTTATTTGACATTCTATAGTGACTTCCATGATATCATTTATTTTTTGAATTTTATGTATACTTTTTCTAAATCTTATCATGATTATGCAGGATCATTGCACCTCATGTATGGTATAAACATCGGCTTTTTTAGTAATAAATTTTTGAGAACATGGGTTGGGCTATAAGTTCATGATTAAAGTTGTTTAAAAAATATCAATAAATAAAAATAATAATAACAAATAGGAAATAAATAATTTATACAATCATATATATAAATATTAATACATGTAAATAAATTTGAAAAAATATATTTATTCATAATTTCAAATTACATACATCTTATAAAAACATAATTAAATATAAATTTATTTAAATACTATAATGTAAATATATATTAATATATGAAAAAATATATAAATGTAGTATTTGTAATATATATATATATATTCACATAAATACATATAAATGAACTCCTATATACACACAACCACAATAATATATATATATATATATTTGTAAATGTTTATATATATAAATATATAGATATAATTATATAAATTTATATCGGTGTAACTAAATTTTCAAAAATAAATATTAATGTACACATATAAATAACTAAATATAAATTAATTTGAATAAATATATAAAAACATATGAATATTGAAATATATATTATGATATATATAAATATAAATACATATAAATTTATTTATTTATATCCATATAATATATATATGTATACATTTATAAATATATACATGTTTCAATAAATATTTATATCAATAAATATAAATATATCTATGTAATTATAAATATAATTATGTATATATATTGTAAATAAAAATAAATAAATTTTACTTTTTGATTTGTTGTATGTTTTTCTAGCTTTGAGATCATTCTTATTGGGTTTGAAATGTGTTGGTTGCTTCCTGAGGTCATAAAAATGTTTTCAGAAATTATTATTTCAACACAAGATAGATCATAGTGTGTTCCAAGTCATGCTTAACATAGTGATCACATTTGTAGTATTGGTAGTAATAACACACCCAACATTTGGCATGGTCTCCATCATGGAATTTGTGGAGTCCCCATGTGCATGATGAATAAATTTACCTCCTTCATGAAATAGTATATGAAATTGGGAGACCAAATTATATAGTGTTCTAGCTCCATATTTTAGTATGTAAATTTTTCAAGATCCTTAGTGTGGCATGATAAATAACACTATGAGAAAGTTGAACACCCACCACACCATGGTGTTAGTGGTTTCAGAAGTTCTAGTGGTCAATCATAATGGCTAGTTTTCATAATGGTGGTTATTACCAATAGTGGGGTCACATGTTATCATTAAGAGATGGTTTTTAAGTGTTGGTATTGGTTTCTCAAAATTTAACCCCTATTATTGATTCACCCTTTTTACTGATTCGGTCCAATTAGAGGGAATGATATAGAAGTTCTATATATGATTGGAATTTTTCCTCATCTAATATCACAATTTCATAATATTCTTTTATTGGAGTTATTTTTTGGGTTTGTTCTATAAAAATGATCTTATCCATTCCATATATAATTCTAGAGATCACTATATTATCTATTCGTGACTTTACTTGATTAGTAAGTGATTATTAATTTCATTCTATAACCATATCTCTCACTATTCTTGGATATCATGTAGTTTCTAGAAATTTCCATGTGCTTATATTGTATAATTTTTTTATATAATTTGTATTTTAAAATGTGATTTACTGATCAATTTAAATTTGTTTGGAAAATTTTTACATCATTTTTATGGTTTCATGAATTTTTATTAATTTGTACAACCTCTAATACTCAAATGGTTTTATAAAAAAAGAATTCTCAAATATTATTGTAATATTGTGAAATTATATTTTAAATCATGAACATATTTTTGAAAAAATTTATATCAAATAACTTTTTATTTGGAGGTAATTTTATTTCACGTTATTTTGTGTTTGATAAAATGATATTTCCCTGAATGTAGTAATTTAATTAAAAGATGTTTCGTAGATTGGTTGGTGAAATTGAATATTATCCAAGGGTAGTTGGAAGATTTTTCTATCTTCAATATAATAGTAAACTGTTAGATAGAGTACATTGAATCATTGTGTACATGGGATGGGGATGGAATTGGTACAACAACACTATGAAAGGTACAATTTTCTTTACAATGATACATGAATAAAACTCTGTTTAAACTATGGGGTTCATGGTACTATCTATTGGTTCACATATTATAGTGGTATTTGATCCAATTGTGTGATTGATGGAATAGGTAAATGTGGGGAGCACTATTCATGACCTTGCGTTAATGTCTGAGGATCATAACCATATTAGATATACATTATCCTATAAATCATTTTCATTGATATTTTTCACTAAAAATTTATTTTATTCATGTGTGGATGGGAAAAATATTTTCATGGAATTATAATTCATTAAATAATTTAAAATGTATGTGGTTTCATTAAAAATTATTTAAAAATTCCATTATTTGGAAAGGTATTTGGAAAAATAAAAAACGAAAAATTGTTTTTTATGAAAATATGTGAATACTTATCTCGTGCCTCTATATTTTAATATGAACATAATTGGATTATATTGTAAATTATATTTAGAGAAAATTGTAAGGCTCACTATTAATGTGTTATCACACACATCATATACCTCTAGGTGTATATTGATATTTTTTTATTTGAGAAAAAAATGATAATGCCTCATTGGGGTTTTTGTTATCCACTTTAGTAGGGTGTGGGAGTTTGGTTCTTAAAATTTTCATCTGGATACGTTTTTTCTTTCATTTTGTGTACTATGGTTTACTATTTTTTATTTGGGACATGTTTTACATGTACACATTTTAATTATCTTCAATAGGATCTGTATTAGAAATTTGAAACATTTTTTTAAGTATCATTATAGTTCCTCATGATTATATATTTTAGAAAAAATAGTTAATAGTGGAATTTATTTTTTCCCATAAACAATTAACTTAAATTTTGGGATCAAATATTTCCATTAATCTATAGCATACGAATGCTTCGGTTGTAGTTTCAGTGATGATATCTGTTTGGTTGTGAAAATAAGTATATAAAAATACACACATACACACACATATATCTATTAAATAAGAAAGAATAAAAAAAGGAATACCATTATAATTGCAACACTATCATGTCAATATAAATTTAAATCCATGGAATAATATCATATAATATCCCAAAAACATGAAACCAGAATAAAAGATGTTGAAGTTATATAAAATTGTAAGAAATTTGGTTATACAAACTCAAAAAATATGTTTTTAGGATTTATGGGCCTTATTTTTATGTTGGTAAACAATGACCAGAGACCCTCATGTTCACACAATGATGGTCTTAATATATAATTTGATTTAAATTTTCATTGAGTTGGAAAGGACAACCAAAAAACATTTTCCTAATATATGAAGCTGAAATATATTTTTTAATAACTATTAAGGAAATAATTTTTATAATTATAACTATTAAAAAAAATATCTACATTTATCATGGTTAATTTCATAATAATTCATTTGACTGCTATGGAAGAAAAAATAGACACTCTGATCAATTGTTAGGGTCATTTGATTCTCATGTGTGATTTTTATCGGTTCATAAAACATTATTTTAGTGAGGGCATTTTGGTCCAAATTTCTTTATTTAGATATATATTTTTATGCGTATGTATGTATGTATAATTGTATATATTTATTTTTTTATGTCTGTATGTATGTACGTGTGTATGTATGTACATGTGTATGTATTTATGTATGTATGAATGTATGTATGTATGTATGTATGTATGTATGTATGTATGTATGTATGTATGTATGTATGTATGTATGTATTTATGTATGTGTGTACATATGTATGTATTTATGTGTATATGTGTGTATATATATATATATATGTTTTTATGTTTGTATACTTTTTAGACTATCTGTTTGTTTGTTTCATTGATTGATTTTATAAGTATCTATGTATGTATAAATTAATATATCTGGACTTTTTTATTAATTTGTAAATATTTACATATATAAATGATTAATAAATGAAAAACATAATTTAAGAAATAATTTGGTATTAAAATAAATAATAGCTAATAATTTTAAATAAATAATATTTAATATTATCTAAGTTATAATATATTAAAATTAGGAATAAAAATAATAAAGGACTTCAAATAATAATTTATAATAAAAAGTAATTATTAATTATTTTGTAATTATTTATTACTAATAAAAAATCAATATTATATAATTAATAAAAATTAATTATTAAATATTAATAATTTTTATCAGTAATTTTATAGGGGTGTTAATGAAACTACCAAAAATATTAAATAAATACATTTTCCCAAAAATAAATTTATAAGTGGTTCTTAATTAATGGAATATAAAAATTTACCATTGAAGCATGTAGAAAAGGATTTTAAAATTTCCACTAAAAATATGCTTCAAAATTCATTTCTTCTATAGTAACAAAGTTATATATTATCCCATGTATCACACATCATCATAAAAGTTTTCTCTCGTAATAAGTTTATGTTTTACATTTGTTACACCCCATGATCCTTATATAATAGTCACTAAAATCAATATGATATTCTTAATTAATATGATATTAATGTCGTTGGAACCCTAGATCTATCATGTCTAGACAATCAAATGTAGTTAGTGACTCCTCTAGGAACTGATCAATTTTTTTCTTAAAGGCATTTATGTCATCAATTATTATATGGAGACCCATAATTAAATAAATTACATGTTTATGTATAATCATCACTATTTAAATAATTCTTCATGTGTTGTTTCAAAAGAAAAATATAATCACCATCTTTTATCTCGACAAGATCTCAGAGACTATCATAGATGTCACCTCTCATTGGTTGTACCCTATTCAACCTGTTAGATATGAAATAATCATTCAATAATAAGTTATATTTCTACTAACAATGACACAGAATTGAAAAATACATGTATTCTAAAATGGGAACCTAGTCTCTTTGGAACCGGATACCACAATAATATCAGATAATCATAATTTTACAAAAATAATATGTTACACTATGATTTTTTATGAAATATTTTCTTAATCTAAAATGTATTCTTCAGTAGAATTCTTTACATGAAATCATTAGTTTAAAAGAACTTAGAGATGACCTTATTATAAAATTACTCGTATACCCAATCTGTTAGTTTTATTAGTAATAATTATAACTAACTTTTAAAACATATATTGTGAATTCATTGGCTCTCAATTATTTATGAAAAATAGAAATCAGTTATATATTTTTATTTTTGATTTAATTACATTTGGAAATGAAATTAATGGGATATATATGTGTTATATACTTAATAAAATAATTTTGATATTAATACAATTGATATTTTAGTAATAGGGTATGAATAAAACCCTATTTGATTTATAAAAACCAATTCTTTATGAATTTTTAATTTTTACCATTGAACTGAGAACCCCATTTAAATTAATATATTGTCACATTGATAAATTTTATATAAAAAATTGAACATGTTATTTTCAATTAGGATATAAAAATTTACATTGGATGGTTTTATGATATATTTATGATAACTATAATTTTTTGATTAATAGTAAAAGTATGACGAATTTTAAGTGAAAATAATTGTTTTTATTGAAATAATATATATTAATAAATAATATTAATTAATTTTTTCAAGGTATAAATATAATAGATTTTTACCATTTAATATTTTTTAGGTTATTAGAATTAATTTGACATTAAATTCAGATGTTAAACCATTTCAATCTTTTGCAATATTTTAACTTTTAAAACCAGTTTTATCATTTAAAAAAATGGGATATGTTTTAAATTAATTAATCAAAATTATATGTTTTGAATATTAAAAAATGTAGTCAATATTTAAAATAAGTATTTCCATGTTATTTTAATAGCATAATTTTATTTTTGGTCATTATGAATATTAACTTTGGTAATTATTTTTATTATCATGGTTAAAGATATATCAGGTAGTTAAAGGTAAAAATAATATAATAATATTACATAAAATCATATAAAACACTCTAATTGATTACTAAATTATACCCTTATCATCTATTGTTACAAATTTAATAACTTAATGCACACTTTCTTAAGAATATTACATGAATATAATAAAAACAAATGAATTTTACAAAATATTGTAATCCCAATTTATATAAGCATAGACATTTCAATATATAGATTACTATGAGATAAAAACAACTATATATAGTTTCTAGAAAGATGAAATATTTATCTACATCCTATAAATTTATTTATAATTTTTATAAATTAAATAATTATCATTAATGATGATACAATAGTTTTGTAGAAATTATTCTATTAATAAAAATATCCAAAAAATGGTTTTAAAAAAATTGAAATAAATATCAAATGATCTAATAAATGTTATCAATGATTTTATAGGATAATATAACATATTATGAGTGTATCAAATAATTTGGATTGAATATATATTTTTTTTTGTTTTTTGATGTCAAATAAATGTATAGTGTAAGAATTGACAGTATTGATATTTTATAAAAATAACATTTTATTAAGTTATTTAAAAACAATAAAAATATTTAAAAATTAAAAATTGATTATTATATGGTCTAAAATTACATTAAATAAACATTTTATGTCCCATTAACACCACATATTTATTTATTTATAACCATTATATATATTGAATTTAATTACCACAATTAACATTAAATAGAATAACTAAGTGTCAACTATAAGATATGGTTTAAAAATACAATATAACTTGTCCAAATGTTAGAGGTGGATAATATTACAACCTTATATCATCTCATCATCAAAATTGGGATATTTTTGAGGTTTTTTGCTATGTTTTTATTTTAATATAAATTATTATTTATGGATTTTCCAAAAGTTCCCTTAACATCAATTATAAATGGGCATCTCCTCTATCACCACTTCACATCATTGTGATCCTTTAAACATGGGCATTACCTTCCATTTTTCTTTATCAATTTCAATATTTATTTTAGAGGATATTTTCATCTTCAAAGACCAACTACAGTGTAAGAACCCGAACCTTCTTTTCTTGTATGTTTTAATTTTCTAGCCGTTTTTGGGAAAAAGATGGGTTTTTGGATATTTTCAAAGTACATGTTGTTTATTTTACCAGAACATGCCTTGTACTTCCTTTTCACAGGAGGCCATGTGATGGCCGTGTAGTAGACACACACACTACCGTGTGGGATAGACTTGGATCCTGCTTAATGTGGAGTACAGAAAAGGTGAGTACACACCATGTACTTAAAAAGTACACGTACTGTAGTTCATTTTTTCATTAAACGCATCAGGAATTTACTAGGTGATCTTCCTTAGAGAGTCCTTGAATACCTTAGAGTATATGGGGAATTGACTATGTGAGCTTCCTCAGAGATTCATTCTTTAACCATTTACTATAAGGGGAATTGACAGTGAGCACTTCCTTAGAGAGTCTTATTATAATTTTATGACTAAACCATAGGGGCTAGGTTTAGTGTACATTCCAGGGGGTTGCTTATACTTCATAGCTAGGACCATAGGGGATGGATGTGTGTACTTCCTAGAGGGTTACATGTTTGTGTTTAGCTGCATTTTATCTGTTTCTTAATATTCAAATTATGGATTGTATACTAATGATAACCTTCCTGTTTACTGTTTCATGTACATTACCTTTCATATATATTCACTAACTGTTAGGCAAAGATCATCGGGTGGTTGCCTAATGGGATTTAGTCTCACACCCTATTTGGGCCAATATTTTGGGCCCACAAAGATTATATTGTTGCGGGTATTGATAAGGGAAAGTACATGATTTATTGTGGAGCTTGAGAGTATGAGACCAAGCTATGGCATGCGATGCTAAAAAGTTTATCTTCTTTCTTCTGCACATTGGTTTAGCACTATTTTATTACAGCATTATGACCTGTTTGGCTGTCTTCCTAGATATATGTATCATGCATCATCTTATATATATGTTCTCCATCTGTTTATTTTTTCAGTCATCTTCTATTTACTATTATTGTATATTTAATGCTTCCACTATTGTATATATTTGTTTACTTCCACTGTGTTCTCTACCAATGAGGGAATAGTTTTCCCACTATCAAACCCAAGTCCCTCGCAACCAGTTGGTTGCCTCTGGCATTTGGGGAAATGTGATTGAGGCCATGTGACTACCAGGGTACGTGGCGCCTCTGGGTGGCTTCCAGAACTGGGACGTTACAAGTGGTATCAAAATAATTATTTTCTCATGATTTACTATTTTGATCCATTAACTAGGGATATGATAGAATGGAACATGGTAATTATTTGTGCTCGAGAGTAGCTCACCCATGTATAGGTAAAATTCAATCTACCTTGTTTATTGTAATTTTTTGGTTTTGTAATTTTACAGTTTATTTGATTTCACCGTTGGGTGCTTCATATGTTTTTTGAGGTAATTGTTGATGTTATTTAGGTTTTATTTCTGTGTCAACATGATGTTATGAGGGTATTCCATCTCATGCATCATATTGGCACTTTATAGAAATCACATGTCATGCATTTTTTTCCATGCCATCTAGTATGCATTAGTTATTTCATGTTTTTGTGATTGATGTTGTGTAAAATATGAATTCTCCTGTGATAGTTGACTTGATAAAATACATGATGTTTGATAAGGTATATTTTTTTTAATGTTTTTGTTTATTGGACGCCATTATTTGGTTATTTATGTGTTATGGGCCTTCATGGACTGTAATTTGGTGGATCATTTCTCTGTTTTCCTTGTTATAACATGTATAAGATTCCAGACATTGCTTCTTAGTGAGTATGGGACCTCACAGATCGAAATTTGGCACTTTCACAATTCGTTTCAGTGTTTTCGAGGATGTAGAGAACTTTCTGAGGATTGCTGTCTGGAAAACCCCATAATACACATTGTGAAGTGTTACGAACACACCATGTGTTCTTCTGTTTGGGAAGAAACTGTTTTTCTTATGTACACGTCTTTTACTTTATTTACACGCCGTGTAGTCCCTAACCGTTTTTTAGGCCATGTGGGTAGAGACACGGGGTGGGGAATGTCAGGTGGTAATACACTATGTTCCAGAAGAACATTCCCTGTAGTGTCAACTCAGTTTCCTCCCCTGTAACCAATAACACAGACGAATAATACCTTAAGATATACACTATGTGTCCACCTTGAACAGGCCGTGTAGTCTGGCCCAGGCACCCGACCATGACACCAACAACATGGGCCAGTGTTATCCTTTCACAAACACGTCGTGTCTGTTCAGAACATGCCGTGTAGTGTGAAACGTGTGTTAGGCCATTTCACTAACAAAATAGACTTCGTAAAGCATGTCTAGTACATGTTGTGTCTCTCTTGCACACATCATGTCGCCTTGTCTTAAGATAGCCATGTTGGTTAACTGTGTTGAAGGACTTGGGTAAGGAAAGGGGAATCAATTACACTCCGTGTGCTAAGACAACATGCCAAGTGTCTAGGGTGTTACACGAACATCTTAGATACTAGTACACACCCTTGTAAATGACTTTAGGGAAGATTCCATATAGGAAATCTAGACGCCGTGTAGTCATGTTTTGTAAAACATGAGTGCTTTCTTTCTTCTGTTCCCTTCATACACTCCTTGTTTTCAGTCCTGGATAATTTTGATCTATGGTGTGTGAATGAATTTTTAGAGTCATGCGAACGAGATGTCCTCTGATTGTGTGACAGTTTTCTAGACGGTGATCAAAAACCAGACATGGTAAATCATGGACTACATGTAAATCGTCTTATTGTGCCAGCTTTAGCACCAGCCGTTGTACCTGAAAAAGGTGTTGATGCACAGTTCAGGGAGGGATTTATGAGGATGATGAATACCTTACAGGGAGAGAATCCTTCCTACCCTGTCTATGGATAATTTGATGCGGGTCTTCCAGTAGAAGCATTCTCCTACTTTCTTAGGGGTTTGAGGGCCTCAGGCTGCAAATTCATTGCTAGAAGCGATGTTGACGATTTTAGAGCATCTGTAGATACATCCAGAGAAAAGGGTGAATTTTGATACCTACATGCTTTGAGAATCTTCAAAGATGGTGTAGGGTGTGATCTCACAGGCGGGCCACCAATAAAATATGGCTTGGGGAGAGTTTTGGTGCATCTTCTATGATTAATTCTATCAGGAGAACTTGAGGGCTGATCGACCTTGAGTTTTCAAGATTCTGGAGCAGGGTACTCATTCTATTATGGATTATTCCTTCCACTTCACAGAGCTGCATCTTTTCACTCCTATTATTGGAGGTGATGAGTTGATTCTTGCACGGATGTTTGAGGATTGTCTGAGCCATGACAACTGATCTCAGGTGAACATATTTAGGTTGACTTCGATATCTTCTATCGTCAACGAGGCGCTGATCACAGAGCATAATCTAAGGAATTCTAGAGTTGTGAGCCAGGGTGGTTTAGTATGAAGAGCCAGTGCTCCACCAGCTAATAAAAGGAAGTTCCTAGGGAGGCTTTGTGAGAAGATCAAAGTAGGTAGGATACATCTTTCAGTATCTAGGTGGTGTGCTACCAGTGTGGGAAAAGTGGGAATACATGGCCACATTGCCCGAGAGACCTAGTGGAGTGCCGATCTTGCGGCAAGATGTGTCAATATCAGCACTTCTTTCATTCATTCACACCAGCACCTGGTGACATGGATTCTTCAAGGACTCCTCATTCATGAGCAGTGCCACTAGATTCCCACCAGTGTGGGAACTCGAGATCTTATGGCTCTTTAGACCGAGGTGGAGGTTGTGTCCTTGGCTGTGGTAGTTAGTCATCGGTTCTACATTGACTTCAGGGTGGATTATCTCATAGTTGTCAGGTAGGGACACTTGCTTGTGGAACAGGAAAAACTATGGAAGTGGAGCAGACCCAGTAGAAGCCGGAACCCTGACCTTCTACCATTCGAGGAATGATCTTAGTAGCCTCAATTTTAGCTTCTGCTCTTTTTTGATATAGGGTATTCCCATAGAATTATATCAATTGATGTTGTGGAGAGCCTTGGGCTCTGTGTATTTTCTTCTTCTAAAATCTTAACTCTATACACTCTGTTGGGGACTAGAACGGCTAGTGTATGTCATGGTAGAGAGTTCCCTCAATAATTTGGTGGATGTCACTTTCAGGGGGACCTCTATGTCCTAGAGATAATAGGCTATGATGTCTTTCTCAGAATGGTCTGGATAGTTCCATTCTATGCAGTCTCCAATTTTTATTTCCATAGAGTGAGTTTCATTTCACCAGATGGTGGATCCTTTCTTTATAAGGGTTAATTGGATGTCCATGCGAGTAGAGCAGGTCCAGAGAATCATGGTTTGGGAGGAGTTACAACCCATAATGTTAGTCTATATCTTGATGACTAGGGGACTTCACTGTAGAATTTCATCCACTAGTGGATTGTTTCAAAGATCTATTTCTAGGGGAATTTTCATGTTTTCCTCCAGAGCGTGATGTAGACATTTATATTGAGCTTGTTCCAGGAGTAGCATCGGTGCCCATTTCTTCTTATAGTATAACTACACAAGACTTGTAGGAGCTCAAGAAGTAGTTAGAGGAGTTGTAGTTAAATGGTTTAATCTAAACCAGTACTTCTCCTTCGGGTTCGCTTGTCCTATTTATGAAGAAGGTAGATGGAACACTTAAGTATTTTTGTGGATTATCGGATGTTAGACCAATTGACGGTCAATAACCAATATCCCTTTCCTAGGATTGATGATCGCTTTGATTAGCTTCGAGGAGCTAGTGTGTCCTCGAAGATTGACTTGAGGTCCAGTTATCATCAGTTGTGTGTTAGACAATATGATATACCTCTCACATCATTCTGGAGCAGGTATGCTCTATACGAGTATATGGATATGTCGTTCGGTCTCATGAACGCACCTAGAGTTTTCATGGCACTAATAAACCAAGATTTCCATAAATACATAGATTCCATCATGGTGGTTTTCATGGACGATATCTTGGTGTACTCTCACACTCGACACGACCATGATACCCATATTGAGATTAGTTTGAGTACACATAGAGTGCATGAATTATATGCTAAGATCTCAAAGTGCCACTTTTGGACAGATCAGATTTACTTTTTTGGTCATGTTATCTCAGAGGCAGAAGAATCCATAGACCCAGATAATGTGAGAGTTGTAGTTTTCTTGGAGAATCCGATAAACATCATTGTGGTGAAGAGTTTTATAGGACTGGCTCTATATTACATACATTTCATAGATGGCTTTTTATGCTTGGAAGCACCACTAACATGTCTAACTAAGAAGGTTATGATGTTATTGTCGTCTGATTCTTGTGATTCAGCCTTTCAAAATATGAAAGGGAGGATGACTTCAACACCGATACTAGTCTTGAAAGAGCCTGAGAATATCAATACTGTTCACTGTGATGCATCAGGTATTGTTCTTGGAGATGTGCTTATGCAGGGTGGTGGAGTCATTGTGTATGGGTCCTAGTAGTTGAGGCCACAAGAATGAAATTACCTGACGCATGATCTGAAGTAGACAGTTATTGTTAATTACCTACATTGGTCGAGATATTATCTTCTGGGGGAACATTTTTTAGTTTTCACCGACAAAAAAAGTCTCAAGTACGTCTTCACTCAGCATGATCTGAATCTAAGGTAGCATAGGTGGTTCGAGTATCTTCAGTCCTTTGACGTCAATCATTCCTATATGCATGGGAAGGGAAATGTGGTGGATGATGCATTGAAAATGGGGACTCAGATACTTGCAGTTCAGGTGGGCAGAAGTGAGTGGATGATTATCGATCTATTCTCTAAGATGCATTTGGAGGTACACGACACATAGGGGCAGAATTTTCTATCTTCTATAGATGTTACCTCTACTCTTCTTGATCGAGTTCGAATGTGGAAGAGATCATATTCTGAATGCCTAAATCTGATGGATAGTGTTTTCGGTGAGGACATTAACCCTAGATGGACTGTAGGTGAGGATGAGATCATGTGTTTCTAGGGGTGCATATGTGTGCCGGTATACATATGGGTGGATCTGATGTGGGATTTTCATTCCTCATTTTGGGCAGTTCATCTAGGTGTCACCAAGATGTATCGTGATATACACTGTCAGTATTGGTGGCTAGATATGAATAGAGACACTGTTGGTTTCATCATGAGATATTCCACATGTCAGCAGGTGAATGAGGAGAATCATTGACCAGAAGGACTTTGACAGAAGTTATCCATTCCGGATTGGATGTGGAATGACGTCGCAATGGACATCATGACCGGTTTGCCAAGGTTGCCGTGAGGGAATGAGGTAGTTTGGGTTTTCATCGACAGACTCATGAAGGTCACTCACATCTTTCCGATCAAAGAGACCTTCATTGTAGATGAGATGGGATGGTTGTACATCTGAGGGATTTTACATCTTTATAGAGTCCCCCACTCTATTGTTTCTGATAGGGATGCACGTTTTACTTCTCAGCTCTGGCAGGGGCTTTAGAAGGATTTGGGATCACATGTACATTTGAGTATAGCTTACCACCCCCTGACAGATGGCTAGTCTGAGCATACGATTCAGGTGCTTAAGGACATGCACTGAGCATGCATCCTGGATTTTGACGGTTCTTGAGAGAAGCATATACCTCTTTAAGATTTTTCCTACAATAATATTTTTCAAGAGAATATTCAGATGGCCCCCTGTGAGGATTTGTATGGTAGGACATGCCAACCACCATTTTGTTGGATTGAGGCAGGAGAGGTAGCTTTTCTGGGACCTCATCTTCTTCATGAGACCATATAACAGATAGAGTAGATTCAAAATAGGATGGATACTTTATAGTCTCAGTAGAATTTTCATTCCGATCATTGGAGATGACATCTAGAGTTCGAGGTTGGGGATCCGGTTTTCCTGCGTGTCACACCGAGGTTGGGACACTAGAGGATTAAGAGACAGTTTAAGCTTTCAATGAGGTATGTCAGGCTATTTGAGGTGTTGGATACAGTTGAACCAGATTCCTATCAGTTGTAGTTACCTCAGATGTACCGGGCTATGCACGACATATTCCATGGTTCTTAGCTTCAACATTACTTTTCAAACTAGTCTCATGTTTTCCAACCTGAGGAGGTTGATTTGGAAGTGGATGCATCCATTGAGGAGCATCTAATTGGGATTGTGGATCGATGAATTAAGGTTCTCGATGGCTGGTCTGTTCCTCTTCTACGGGTGCTTTGTCAGCACATGCGAGTACATGACGAGACTTGGGAGAGGTAGGCAAACGTACGATCACAGTGGATGAAACTTTTTGGGGTTTCTTCTTCTACGCCATTCTAGGGAAATTCAGGGATGCATTTTTTTAAGGGGGGAATGTTTGTAAGAACCAGGTCCTTTTTTTCATGTATGTTTTTGATTTTCTTGAAATTTTTGGGAAAAAGTGGGTTTTCTGGAAATTTTCTAAGTACATGCCATATTATTTATGATTACATTCATTGTGCATCCTTAGTGTAGGTGTCCATGTGATGGGCATGTAGTAGCCAAACAAACAGCCGTGTGAGAGGGACTTGTAGGAAACTTATTGTGGATTACGGAAAAGGCAAGTACACGCCATGTACATAAAAAGTACATGTTGTGTAATTATTTTTCATTAAATGCACTAAAGTCACGTGAATTCACCATAACGATCTTCTTTTAGGTATCTTTAAAATGAGAGCTCCATATGGCCACAGATCTTCGAAAATCCCCCAATCCTCCATCCTTCCTCGGAATAAAACATTGTTGGTTACGTATGAATCGAATCAGTGAGTTATACTTTCTCCTAGAGCTTCATCTTCTTATTTCTACTCTCTCGTGAGATATCATGGGTTGAAAATTTTATAAGTTTTTCTAGATCATTGTTGTTTTAAGGTGATTGAAGCTTAAAGGTCCTCATATAGTGATCTCCTAACCCCGATATAGGTGGTTTGTGCCTTTCCATTAAATGTCTTTGATTATTATGTGAAAATTCCACCAATACCCTTGAACAGGGTATTGCGTGTTTATCATTTTACCCTTGTTGAATTCATTCCATGCTTGTATTCTTGTACAGAGGTAATTTGGATTATAATAGGAATTGTGGCTATGATTTGGATGTATTTCCCTTGCATGCTCTATTTATGACCGTTTGGTCTAGTTTAGCCAGTTTGGATGACTTGCTTGTTTCCCATACCTGTTGACGTTGGATGGAGAGATTTTATTTTTGAAATGATTGTTATATTATAAATTCTTTATCAAAGTATTTCTATAGGTTTACATGGCCATATTACATTTCTATGATCATTGACCTTCACAGGGCCATGAAAACCTGGTGTAGTAGACTATAAAGGGAATTTACCGGGTGAGCTTCCTCATAGAGTCTTTGAACACTTTTGGCTATAACGGGGATTGACTGAGTGAGCATCCACAGAGAGCATATAACCACATGGGGCTATATGTTAAAATGAATGAGTGATATTACTCATAGAGTCCTTGGTTTCATTAGACAATAGGGGGATTGGTGGCGTGATCTTCCTCAGAGAGTCTTTGTTTTAATTTAACAAACTTGTCTTTAAGGGGAATTGACCGTGTGAGCCTCCTCAAAGAGTCCTATACCTAGGGGCTATAAGGGGAATTGAATGTGTGAGATTCCTCAGAGAGAACATGACTAAGATAGACTATATGGGTAATTTAATGGGTGATCTTCCTCAAAGAGTCTTTCATTACACATTTACTATAGGGGGATCTAACTGGATGTGCTTCCATAGAGAGTATTGTTATAATTTTATGACTTAACCATAAGGGTTAGGCTAAGTGCACTACCCAAAGGGTTTCTTGTAATTACTTGGTAGGACCATAGGGGATGGATGTGTGTAATTCCTTGTGGGTGATATTGAAACTGTGGACTGTTTACTGCTGAGCACCATCTTGTTTAATGTTTACTGTACTTTACCTGCCATATATTCAATGACTGTTTGGCACAAATCTTCGGGTGGTTGCCTATTGGTATTTAGTCTCACACCCTGTTTGCGACATGCTTTTGGGCCCATATAGATTATATTTTTCAGGTATAGATAAGGGAAAGTGCCCTTTAATATTAGGTACTTGATTTTCTGTGGAGATAGAGAGCATGTGACCAAGTTATGGCTTGCGATGCTGGGGAGTTTATCTACATTCTTATACACATTGGTTTAGCACTATTTTATTCCAGCATTGTGACCTATTTGGATGTTTTCCTATGCATATTTATCATGCATCATATATATATATATATGTGCTCCAATTGTTTATTTATTCAGTAATCTGATGTTTACTTGTTGTTGGATATTTAAAGTTGACTATTGTTTCAGTCATCTGCTGTTTACTGCTAATGAGGGAATAGTTTACTCATTACCACACCGAAGGCCCTTGCTGCTAGTCGATAGCCTCTGGAATTCAGGGAAATGCGCTTGAGTCCATGTGACCAACTGGGTACGGGGCACCTCTAGGGGGCTTCTGAAACCATGACGTTACAAAGGGTTATTGCAATCCCACATGGAAGGAGGATGAACACAAAGCAACCATTTATATTGTGGTGTGGATACCTCTCCCATCATGAGGCATTTTTCTAGGGGTTTCCTGATTGGAAGAGCCAAGGGAAACCAAAACCAAGCGGTCAAGGCCCAAAGATGACAATATCATGATCATGGGATGGACTGGGCCGTTACAAATTGTATAAAAGTCGTGTCCATTAAATGTGTCAGTAAGGACGATGGGCCCTTCTAGGGTGTGAGGTTATGAAAATTTCAAATTGATGGTGGATGAGAAGAAGCACCCCTTTATAAGGTGGTGTGGATACCTCTCCCATCATGAGGCCTTTTCCTGGGGGTTACCTGACGGGCAGAGCCCAGGGAAAAAAAAACCATGGGGTCTAGGCCCAAAGCGGACAATATCATGATCATGGGCTGGACCAGACCATTACATATAGTTCTTTAAGAAGAGATTTAGAGGAATCACGTCAAGGATGAGGTGAAATCATCTGCGGATTATTTCTTGCATTTTTTTCATTTTACATCCTCTTAATTAGATGTTTTATTAAAAAGTTATAATATTAGTATCACTAATATAATTTTATGTTATTATAATTATGAAACAACCATATTTTACCATATATCCATCCTATTAAAATCTAGATCATTGAGCATTTTTATATATGGATTACCATATCCACGTCGTGGTGTAATCTTTTTTTCACCAGAACATTAATTGGATAGTTATACATATGAATATAAAAACTATATATGATTATTATAACATTATAAAAATTCATAAATATTATACACCAACCTATTCAATACCAATCAACATTTTTGGGTATGATATCGTTGCTCGTGTGTACGTACAACCTACCGTATCCATGATGCAATGTGATTCATTATAAAATATCATCATTTAACCATGGTCATATACATGAATTGAATAATTAAAGTAAAAATAAATTTTATTAATATAATACTTTGAATTATTTTAATTTAAACTAAGAAATAGAAAATAATGTTATCTTAAAAATCTTGCATAATAACATATAGTAGATAATATCCAGTTAACGAGTTATAATGAAATGTTAGTGACAAACAGATGATAATATAATCATATATTTTATAATAATCGTGATTATGATTATTGAATAAGTTAATAACATAATTTATATCATTATACAGGAGATTCAGATATATAATAAGGATATCAGACCAAAGATAAGTGATAAATTTACAATCTCATTTTTATCATAGATTATTTGTACATAAGTTTTTACTAGTTTATATTTATTATCCACATCCACTTTTCCTGATTTTGTAATTATATTCCTTTTATTCTATAATTTTTTAATGTTAATTTTTCCCTGTTGTATTTATTAATTAATTGGTATCAAATGAATCTTTTTCTATTATTCCATCTGAGGTAATTTTTTACTTTTCCAAAAAAAAGTATGAGGATAATGTTTTTTAAACTTATACAGTATAAATGGATTTTTTTGGTTTCATGACACCCTATTTATCTAAAGATTCCTCTATAGGTTTTAAAGTCTATTTTCAACTGAATTTTAATCTTATAAAATTTCATGGCATTTTTTGAAAAAAATGGTTCTGAAGAATAAAGTTTATTTTCCTCAATAATTCATTTCAAGTGTTTTATAAATATTATTTTAAATAAAAGAAGGTACTCATTAAATAGGGTTGTGTTTATATAACTATTATTACTATGATTCGATTTTGTTAATTGTGGAATGATATTTTATATGGATTATTTAATGATTGAATGTTGTATAAGAATCCCATTTTATTTCCATGGTTATTCTATTATAAATGATTTTTGTTTTTGCAGCACATGTAAATATAGATTCATTATAAGATGGGTGGGGCCTATATCTCCCTCCAATGAATTTAGTAAATATTTATATCTCATGAGATATACATGGAAAGAACAGAATGTAAATATGGTTCAGCAATACAGGGTTGTAACGAGGAGTAAACTCGGTTCTGTAATATATATTATCCTCTATGATGGTCTACGAAATGAGACTTGATTAATATGAAATTATTTCTTATGAGTATATGTGTATGCCAAGAAATTTTATTTCTTACGTAATGACTATTTGGAATTCAATTATCTTTTATGATTTATCCCATGACATGATTTAATGATATTTTAAATTCTGTATAATATTTCCAAATGTTATCTTATTATGATTATGATGTGATTGAAATTTACAATGTTTATAATTATTGAGCAATAGAGATCACCCATTCATGTGTTTTTCTTACCAAGGTAATGAATAATTGAATTCAATATGATATTACAAAAATAATTCTACATTCGAAGAAATAATCAGGTGAAAATATAGATTTTTTATGAAAAAAGTTGTTTATCTTTCCTAGTTTATAAAAACACAAAACCAATATGGTCATGGTTGAATTTTTCTTATGATATCGAATAACAATTATTAATTGTTTATTATATATATATATATATATATATATTTAATTTATGGTCTGTTATGGATGGAATCATATAAAATATATTTATACTTTGGAAACTAGGATGAGAAAACCATAGTAACAACCCTATGGATATGTCCAAGTATATGTTACAATCTTATCCTAGTGTTTTGGAGATGTTTATGAATAACCTAGGATAAAACCTAAATTCTCCTAAATTGATATTCTATTCTTGAATTATGTGGTTTTCCCTTTATGAGTAGTGTTTCTCATACTATGCTTCTTGGTATTAGTGAATTTATGGAACCCAATGGAACCATGATTGGGATGAATGCAATGGGAAATGCTATGATGGTCCCCCTGAGAAATCAAATGTTATGGGAGCTAGAATGAATAATCAGGTAGCCATTCTCAAACAACATTACCAATCTATAAATCAATCCGGACTTCCAAATGACCTAATGAGGGAGAAATATTCTGTTGAATCTTTAATGAGGTAGCATCAACCTTCATTCATAGGGTCTTCTAATACATTAATATATGATCAATAGATTTGTACCAAGGAAAAAGTATTTTCATTTCTACAATTTTCTGAAAATGATAATTTCATCTTATAAGTCTATCAGTTGGAAGGAGAATCTATTAAATGGTTGAATGTTATAAATACTATGAGGCAAAGAGATGAAATTGAGTCCATGGAATGGGGGGAGTTCAAGAACATATTTTTCAATAAGTACATTCCAAATCTTCATTGAAAAATGATTAAGAAATAGTTCCTTGAACTCAAGAAAATGGAACATGAATCCATTGGTACATATTCAGAATATTTTAAATGGAAAATAATGTACACTTCTAGAATTATTATCCCCTAGATAGTAACATTGGTTGATTCTTTAGTGGCTGAAAACCATTTCTCCAAAGGGTATTTGCCAAAAGGTACTCCCATAGCTGTGAGTAAATATTTTGATGTTCTCTCAAGGTTGAGGTGGATATAGGAGTAATCCATCAATTACAAGGGTTTGATAAGAAAATAAAATTGGAATTCAATGGAATATATAAAGACCGCCCTAAAAAGAAAATGAGTTTTCCCGTATGCTAAAATTGTTGAATGAAACATATAAAGAATTGTTGTAAAGGGACTAGTAAATATTTTATTGGTGAAAAAGAAGGTCACAGGGTAGTTTAATAATGACTTGATGGGAAAAATATTTCTACTGGTGCGTACAATGAGAAGTCTCCACATAATGAACCTCTTACACTTCAATTCTACAAGTGTATGAAAATGGGTCATTATACCGATCAATGCCCTAATCCATTGGTTATTAGTGATGATTGATGTCAATAAACACATAAGTACAAATACAAAGGAATGTAACATGAAATCACTATAATAGATGTGAATTATGATAATGAAGTGGTGAAAGGTACACATACCATTCACTATAAACCAGAAAATGTTTTATTTGATTCTGGATCCACCCGATCATTTATATATAAAGAAATTTCTAATTGTATCTCTATATTAGCTCAACACTTAGATGTTGAGTTAGCTGTGAAAACATTTAATAGTACAAACATCACATAAAATTTTTATAATTCTTTTATGGTTTAATTTTGTGGGACTAAGCATCCAAATATTCTTGTGATCTTTCCTATAATTGAATTGGATGTTATTCATGGATTGGATTGGATTTATCTTGTATCCATTTCCAAGGAAGGGATGTCACATAACCTATTCCTAATCAATCTATGATCATCTATCGATGAAATGATGCATATAACATTACAATATTCATTTATTCTATCTTATGGGTCTTCATTCCATTAAATGATGGTTTTGTATGTCTAATGGATTGGAATAAACTCACAATTATGAATACAACCATTGAATTAGAGTATGATAGTGTCTTTCGAGATGGATTTCTAGTTTTTCCCCCAATCCTAAAGTTGATTTTTCAATAGAACTCAATCCTTGTCTTATGTCTATTTAATTGACACCTTATAGAATGTCCGTAATTGAGTAGTAGTAATTAATGATGCAACACCAAGCGAAACTAAATAAGGTATTCATATTCCGTATTGCGTCACCTTGGGAAGAACTTATTATTTTTTGTTACGAAGAATGGTGGATAGATGAGTCTCTGCATTGATTATAGAGAACATAACATGATCAATATCAAGAAAAAATATCCTCCCCTCATAATTGATGGCTTGTCTGACCGACTATGTGGCTCTCAATAAATTTCATGAATTTATCTTCATCAATTATATCATCAATTAGGGGTTCGAAAGGAGGATATACCATAGGAGACATTCCGTATATTTTATAGACAGTATGAATTTATAGTGATGCTGTGTGGTCTTAACAAGGTTGCAGATATCTTAATGGATCAAATGAAAAGAGTATTTATAGGCTATCTTGATCAGTTTCCGGTAGTCTTTATAGATGAGATTCTACTATATTCAATGAGAATGGAAAAACATGAACATCACTTGATAATTATAATGATGACTCTCAAGAAAGTAGAATATTTATTCAAAATTTTCCATGTGTGAATTTCTCATCAGAAAGTTTCATTTTTTGGTGACATAATCTTAAGATATGAGATATCTGTGGATCCAGAAAAAATACGGGTTATTAAAAGATGGTTGAGACAAAAAATTGTAATTGATATCCAATATTTTCTTGTTTTATATGTATATTACCGATGTTGGGTTAATGATTTACCATTACTATCTAATCCACTCACCATGTTGACTCAGAAAATAGTTAAGTTCATTTGGATAGAGGAATGCGAAGAAAATTTCAATGAAATAAAAATAAGGTCATTTAGAGAACTGGTTATCACACATCCTTGTAGTGTATAACGGTTTGTGATTTATATTCATGTATTTATGAAGGGGTGGGGATGTTTTCTCATGAAAAATAATATTTTGATATCTTTTGCATCATAGAAATTGATAATCCATGAGAAAAATTACCCAACAAATGATGTGGAGTTAGATTTGGTATTCTTGAATTACTGATATGTATGAATAATGTTTTTGGTGAATGGTTTCATATTTATACTAGTCATAAATGTTTAAAGATTTTTTTACAAAACACAGACATGTATGCGCCATATAATATAATTGGAGTTGATAAATTATTACAATTTCTCAATACATTACCACCCTGGAAAATCATACAAGGTGGAAAATACATTAATTAGACAAGACCATTATAGCCTATCCATTAAGAGGATCACAAAAAATCCAATATTTATGGATTTACAATGGAGGGATCCTGAAATTTTAATGAATAGTGGGAATTATAATCATTTTTCAAATGAATTTCCAACCATCAATTCATGTTATGATTAAGAAGGAACATAAGAAAGATGTAGAGATAAAAAAGATGGTGGGAAATGATCTTAAATTCAACCATTACGGTGATAAAATAATAAAGTTTAGGAACCTGTGTTTTATTCCTTCCTTACAAAAATTAAATAAGGATATATTAGATGAGGATCACAGTTCATCACTCTATATTCACCACAAAATCACAAATATCTACAGGGGCCTGAAAGAGTACTTCTTATGGGATGGCATGAAATGCGCTGTCACCCAATATATCTATCAATTCTTTTTTTTATCAGCAAATTAAGGTTTAGATAAAAAAATCAATGGGGGTATTACAACCATTACACATACCCTAATAGAAATGGGAAAACATCATTGTAGACTTTATCGTCGAACAACACAAAATATCCAATTGAAGAAATTCTATATAGGTTATAGTCTTCCTCCTTACGAAGTCAGAACAATTCATTTATATTAAATAAGATTCATCTCCTGATCATCTCTCCATGATATATTTAAATTAAGTGTTAATATTTTAAGGAGTACCACATTATATTATATCTAATTGGGATCTGAGGTTTACCTTGATGTTCTAGAAAATTCTTTAGCAATATATGGATACATTGTTATGATTCATTACAGTTTATCATCATCTGATAGACGGTTAGTATAAAATTAATATTCATACAATGGAAGACATGTTGAGAGATTTCTCTATGGATTTAAAAGGTTTTCGGGATCAACATCTACTATTGGTAGAATTTTATATCAATAGTAGCATTCACTCTAGTATTTAGATGGCTCCTTATGAATCCCTCTATGGAAAAAGGTGCAAAACACTAACTTGATGGGATACATTTGGAAAAATAAATCTATTAGGACATGATATTGTTGTTGAATGGGAAGAAATGGTAAGATCTATTCAAAAATACAATAGAGAAGCTATGAGTCGACCGAATGTTTTGCTGAGAATCGAGGAAAAGACCTACAGTTTGAAGTTGGTGATAAGAATTTCTTATGAATATCTCCATGGAAGAGAGTAATGAGAATCCGAAAAAGGTAATGTTGATCCCTAGGCATATCAACCCCTTTGATATTATGAATCTTGTTGTGTAGGTATCTTATTGATTGACAGTTCCTTCACATCTCTCTCAAGTTCATGATGTGTTACATATATCTCTCTACAGAAAGTTCTTATTAGATCCTTCACATGTAATAAGCTCAGAATTCAACATGATGTAGCAAGATCATTCTTATAACGAACAACTGATAGATATTTGGGATCCTATTGAGAAAGATTTGTGAAACCACAAAACTCTCTTGGTTATGGTTTTATAGAGGAATAACCAATTTGATGAAGCTACATGGGAACATAAGGATATGATGAGGGAGAGGTATACTCCTATATTTTTTTATTCATGGATGAATTTTGAGGGTGAAATTCAGTTTATGTTAGGTAGAATGTAACACACTAATGAATCAGAGGTATCCTCATCTTTATTATTTCAAGTGATGAATTTCAAGGGTGAAATTCAGTTTAAGGGTGGTAGAATATTACACACTGATGTTTCTATGAAATATTTTCTTTAAATAATTTTATTCTTCAGTAGCTTTCATTGAGCACAATATTTTGTTTAACTGAGCTGATAGATTCCCTTATTATAAAATACAAATTATATCATATCTTTTAAGTTATCGAGCATAGTTGTAACTAACATATGGAATGACTTTGTGATTTCATTAGCTAACAATATTTATGAAAAATATAAATAAATTACATACATTTATATTTGAGTGAATTGAATTTTTTAATGAAATTAATGTTATATATATGTGTTATATATTTAATAAAATATTTTTGATATTCATCCAATGGCTATTTTAGTAATAGGGTGTTAATTAAACCATATTTGATATATAAAGAACTATTTTTTAAAAAAATTTAATTTTACAATATTTAATGGAGAACCCCTTTTATATTTAAAATTTTTGACATTAATTTTTGTCTAAAAAAATTAAAAAATTATTTTGAAGTGTGATATAAAAATATACTTTGGATGAATTCCAAATATTTTTCTAATAACATTCATGTTTTTATGAATAGTAAAAATAAGATAAAATTAAATTGAAAATAAAATTTTCATTGAATTAATTTATATGGATAAATTATATTATTAAATGATTTCAGAGTATAAATAGAATATATTTTACCCATTTAATATAATTTAGGTTATATTTATTCATGTTTCAATAAATTCAGATGTAAAAACATTTCAATATTTTGAAGAATTTTATCTTTTAAAACTCATTTTCTCATTTCAAAAATAAGATTAATATTAATTAAATTCATGAAACATCTTTGTTTTAAATTTTCAAAAATGGATTCCATATTTTGGATCATTATGTCCACATTATGTTTATTGTCTACTTTTATTTTGGGGCATTATGAATTGTAACTCTGGTAATTATTTTTATTATCATTGTTAAAGGTAAATTGTGTAATTAATGTAACAACAATATTATTAAATTACCTCATCACCTATAAAAAAATCCATTTGGATGCCTATATTCTACTCTTATTATATATTGTTTGAACTCGAATAACTTAGTAGACAATTACCTATGAATATGACAGGAAAATAATAAAAACTAATGAATATGAAAAAATTTCACAATCTAAATTTAAATAATTACTTTAATTTTAATATATAGATTCAGAATAGATAATGTCGACAGTATATAATTTTTTTGAAATAAAAAATAATTAAGTAAATCATAGAAGTTTATTTCTAAATCATAGAGATTAAATATCTTCTATTGATAATGACATAATAGTGATTTAGAAATTATTTTATTAATTAAAATATCAATGATATTATGTTAATTATATTAAAATAAATATCATATGAACTAATTAGTGTCTTCCATGAATTTTCTATGTGAATATTTCATATAAATTTTTTAATAAATATTTTTTTTCAATTTATCTTATGTGTGAATTTATTTAATTTCAAATTATTTAATAGTATCAAAATTGACACTATTGAAATTTTTTAAAAATAACATTTTATTAAATTATTAAAAAAATTATAAAATATTAAAAAACTAAAAAGTGATAATTATAAGGTCTATAATGAATAAAATATCCACATATGGTCAATTAACACCATATAATATAATATTTTTATCAATTAAATCTTTATAATGCAATTACAATAATTAAAATAAAATAGAATAACTTTGTTACAATTAGAAATATATGGATGAATATGTTAAACTAAATTTTCAATAATTATTGGTTTATAAGATTAAAACAATATATCATCTCATCTTATATATTGGGATATTTTGGATTTTAATGGGTAGGGATTGATTTTATTATATATTATTATTTAAAGAGTTTAAAAAAGTGCCACTCACCTTAGTTATAAAAGTGAACAACCTACCTCAATGATTCATTGCATTTTGAGCATTAAATATCATCCATACACTGTTATTTTATATTATTAAATTACCTATTTTTATTCTAGAGATTTTGGTCATCCTCAAAGACCAACTCTAGTGCTCTACTAAGATATTTAGACGAAGCACGTCAAGGAAGAGGTAATCTCTTCAACAGATTCATTCAAAAGTTCTTCTTATTATAAATCATATTAATTAGTTGTTTCATTATAAATTAATAACATAATTATAACTCCTATTATAATATGTTATCATAAATTTTAAACAACCATATTTCTTCTACTATCCATCCAATGAAATACAAAATCATCGTGTATGTATATATACAGATTACCATCTCCACACTGTAGTGTGATCTATTTTTCACCACCACCATACTTGGATGGGTATACAAATGTAAATAATGACTATATTATTATTATATCATTTTACTAATTTTTAAATATTATAGGTCACCCACTTCAATACCATTAAAAAAATTAGAGTGATATCATCACTCATGCGTACATATGGCCGACTGTCTCCACGATGAAATTTCTTTCATTGTACATGATACTCATTAAACCATATTTATATATATGAATTTAAAGAATAAATATTATATATATTATCTGAATATAATTATTTTAATTCTTTAACTATATCTTAATATGTGGAAAATGAACATATAAGACAAATCTTGTTTAAGATCACAATGCTGTTAATATCCGAATAACGAGTGACAATGAAATATTAATAACAAAAATATTATAATATATTCCTCTATGATATCATGATAATTATTATGAATCTAGAATAAGTCAATGAAATTATTTATTTCATTATATAGGAGGTTCAGATATATATGAAGGATATCAGACCTATGGTAATGGATAATTTGACAATCTAATTTTTATCCTAGATTGTTTTTAGTTAAGTATTACTAGGGTATATTTATCATCCAAATGAATTTTTAATGACACCCTATTTCTAGATGATTCATCTAAAGTATTTCCAGAATATTTTCAAATAAATTATCAGAATTAAAAATTGCATGGAATTGTGAGAAATGAAAATATTTCTGAAGAAGGAAGGGTATTTTCCTCAATAATTAATTTTTTCTCTTTTATCAAAATTATTTTCAATCTATGATGATTCTCTTTAAATAGGGTTATGTTTCTATCCCTATTATTACAGTGATTTTATTTTTTTAATCATGAAATGATATTTTATGTGGATTATGTTATGAATGAATAATGATTATGAAACACATTTTACTTCATTGATAATACTATGATAAATGATTTATGATTTTGTGTCACATATTAAGATAGTTTCATTATGAAATGGTTGGGACCTATATCATCCACCAATTAATTGGTTAATGATTTATATCTAAACAGATAGATATAAAATAAATGACCTATATACATGGATTCATAATACATGGCTGGAATGAGGAGTGAACTCAGTTCATTAATGGTCTTTCTCTACTATGATGGTCATAGAAACGATCCTAGAATAATATAAAATGTTTTTTATTCTTATGTGTTTATTCTACAAAATTCCATGTCTTATGTTATGATTATTGGGATGACATTTCGATTTTTGATTTATCCCATGACCTGATATTTTGGTCTTGTATATATATGATAAGATTTTCAAATGTAATGTTCTTATGACTATGATATGATTGATATTTCCCTTTTTTACCATTGCTATGCATTTGGGCCCATCCTTTCATATGTTTTTCCAATGTTTTAAAGAAATGTCTTAAATATTATTTGTCAAAATTGGGTCTATAATCAATGATATTAGTGGGAGAAAATATAGGTATTTTAGGGACCAGTCGTCTGGGTTTCCCAGTTTGAAAAGACACTAAACATATATGTTCATGGCATATTTTTTATTATATTAAGTAATAAATATTATTAAATGTAAAATTATTATATACATGTAATGTATGGGCCATTATATTATATAATTGAGTTTAACTTTATACATAAATAAAAAATGATATTAGAACTATCACCCACCTTATACATTGATGTCAAAATAGTCCACTCCCCTTGTGAATATGTAACACAAAACACAAGACAAAATATTTTATTCCACACCTGAACGGATATGGTTAAAACTATCACCCATTACTCTATCAATAAGGTGTCTCAGATTGTCACCAGGTTCATCGAGTACCATGATTTTTTCAATAGTATGACTTCCAAATTTGATCTCACTATGGAATGAAAAATCATATCTAAATAGTCAATAGAGAAAAATTATTAGGCATTATCACAAATTTGAAAGATTAATCATGATTTCCCATTATAAACCATCAATTTGGGAACCCACTTAAAATCCCAACCTTATTTAACCAACACATCATCCATGTGACATTTATTGAAAATATTCATCGCACATCATGAAATTTATATAGGAGACTGTATACATAGACATTATGAGACAATAAATAAAAAATAAAATAAATATAATATTCGTAAAACTTGGGCACACAATACATGAGTTCAATTGGACTAAACCATGTTTCCAAAACATCTCGATTTATATTGAATTAAAATAAAATTCAATAAAATATAACTCTATAAAATTATAATCATGATAATTTTAATAAAAATTGTCATTGAAAAAATAAATGTAAATTCACATTTGAGTTTTTTTATTACCTTTTCTAGATTTCAATTTAAAAATGAAATTTGAATTCATTTTTCATCATAAATCACACATAAAATGGTTAACCATTATAAATACATTTAAAATTTTCAAAATCTATATTTTTATGGAACAAAAAATGAATTATCTCACAACACCTTAGATTATGTAATATGGTCTATAAAAATCAATTCTTGGGGGGAAATAAATAAACCATTTATTATAATAAATGGATTTTTCTGAAAACCTAAATTATTATAGTCAACCCAATTTGTATATTAATTCCATGAAATTACATTTTTCAATTACAATATAATAAAAATAAAAAAGTACAAAATACATTGTAGGTATGATGAATAAAGACACAATGATCTAGAAACTTATTAGGTAAAGAAAAACTATAATATTACACTACATAATTATATATAAAAACATATATTCAACATCTAATTACTCTAATCTACAACTATATAATCAAATAGACCCATAGTTACAAAAGAAATTAACTTCAAAATTAGGACCCATATTTTTAAAACAATTGAAACCCTAACCAAACCATGAAATAATAAGGAAAACAATAAAAGTAGGGTGTATAAAAACAAAAAAACATTATTCTAACCAAAGTGAAATACATAATTATTATAACCAAATTGTTAAAAAATTTCATCACTAATTAAAAAACATTGGTAGTTCATTGAGAGATTAACCATTGCATAGTTTTTATGAAATGATGAGAAACCACATATCAAAATACTCTTCTAGGACAACTATATAATAATTATGGTAATGGTGTAATTATACTATGATCCAGTGGATTATAAAAGAAATAATTAACTAAAACCACACAAATAATATTGGAAAATAGTACTAGAAATAAGGATGATTGTGGAGGAGAAACAATCCATGATTATCATCATAAAACAATATTTGATCAACTATATGAATGGGATGTGAAGTAGATGAAAAGGAGGAGGTAAATATTTTTCTGCATATAATATTCCAATTTGAATAAGAAAATATGATTTTTTTCATTCATTAAAAATGAGAAACTTATAATTTTTATTTAAAAAATTGTCTCGCATAAAACTAGGTACATGAAGGACCCATGAGATCCTAGTGTATTATCATTAGACACTAGGTAGTCAAAATAATGGGAATAACTCTATATCAAATCCACCTTATACTCATTAGAATATTATATTTTATCATGTGTTTTATTATATCTATTACCATGTCATATTAATTGTCTAACACATAATAATTACATAAAGGGGTTTTTACAAATATCACCACCTTCCAAAATAATATTTTCACATTTTAAATAGGTCCAAAAGTCAATTTTTTGATCTAAATTCTTAAAATAAAAATCACAATAAATCTTCATTCTCTGGATTATGAAATTCCATAAATCCACCAATAGTTTATTTTTTGTTTTATTAGAATGATAATTATTATGAGTTCAAAAATATCCATAAATTTTGATATAGATGGTTTGGTTTAACATGGGAAGTGTACCTATGTTTATACTCTAAACTAAAACATTTCTTATAAATGATCACATAGTGGATATAGTATTGGAGTAGATTATTTTTTATGACTTCATTAGAGAAAACTAATCAATAAATATTTTCAGATTGGTAATGGAATAAATAAAGTAATAGCTATATTTTGTAGTATTATGGGTTGTGTATTGGTTATAAATAAAGATATAATAATGTATTTGTGGTCTGAATTTAAGGTACAATTTAATATTATTATATTTTCCGTACCTTACTGCATGATGTATTATAATTCATTATTTATGAGGAAACATGATATCATCTAGAATTATCCTATTTCAAATATTTTTATTCTTACCCTTACATTATATATGATGAATTTATATCATTGAGATATATTTGTCGATTCTCTTTTCTGACCATATCTCTTTATATGAGATACTTATTATCGGTGGGATGACAATTATATGAGTCTATCAGTATAAAAATTTTTTACGTATTTTTTTATTTTAAAACATTTATTTGGCTACATATTACATGGAATAAATTTTACTGTACATTACTAATGTATTTATGGTTAATAATTTTCAATGATTTTATTATTCGTCAAATAATGTATTCCTATATAATAATGATTACTTATATATATGTCTAACCATATTCCTTTTGTTAATGACTCCATCATTTATCATATTAAAGACTAGATTCATGGTTTATACTTTAATATACTATAAATTTGGGGGGGGGGTGTAGTTGTAGTTTATAATAAGGAAAATTGCATATATGAGAAAACAATTATCCACCATTCTGTTATTACTATTGATGTTTCTTATAAAACCATATAAATATAATATTTTACCTATATTTGAGATAAATATTAATAATATATCATTCTCTTATTTTATTTTATTCTTCCAAAATTAAATAAACAATAATTTTATTCGCTATTAGCATTGAATAATTTTTTTTCATCTTCTCAAATCCCCAACAAAGATTATTTTAATTTTACAAGTCTTCTTTTTTAATAACACTTCATGTTTAAAATCAAAAAGATTACTTATACTTAGTAAATCGTATAATAGGAAATTTATATAAACTAATCAATTATATATAAATACAATTATAAAATTGTATACTTATCACAACATTTAATGATTATAGTTGTAATATTTTTTGTATGAAATAGATTCTTACACTAATTTCAATAGGTTTTTATATTAATTGAAATTATATAGAATATGTGATTAGAACACTTTATCGTGTATAAACATGATATTAATTTTTATTTCATTGAATTATCCATCAATCCAATTTTTATTCTTATATTGATATTTTTTACATAAAGATTTAAAATTATATGATCAAATAATTAAATTCTTTAAACAAGATAAAGCATTTCATTTATCACATTCTTCATACAAATTTATCTATATATTTGTAATATTCAATTGGATTAAATTAAATGTACACCAATAAATATTTCATGTGGAATAAGAAAATATAATACAATTATGTTTTACCCCTAATCAAAATGGTTATGATAATAGTAGGATGTTGAAAACCTATACATAGTAAAACTATTTATTCTCTATTTAATTGGTTTTACAATATTATTTTTGGATTATTACTAATATAATAAATTATTTAAAATCTCTTTACATACTTTAAATATTTCTTTAAATGGATTTAATTTACAAAAAAAATATACACTATGATTATTTTAATAGTGTATGCTCTTCTTCTAATTAAGAAACTAAATTACAATTCTTTTGTAATTATTCATTATTTGTTATGGGAAAATTCACTCCCTATGTTTTTCCTCTTATGTTAATATTCATTACTTGAATTTTATATCATTAGTATTTTGAATTTTGGTATCATATCTATTTATACCATTACACATAGTGGAGGAAATTATTTCTCAAAAGTTCCTATAATTATTTTATATATTAATATAAATTATATCTCTCCAAAACAACTTATTAATACCCTTATTTTAATATCTTCCTTGTTTATCAAAATTCATTATATAATAATTTTTTTATCTCTTAATAATCTAAATACTAATTTTGTTTTATATTATACTCATTAAAAAGACTAATATTTTTAATAGCGTTTAATTTTTATTCTAGATCATTATCTAATATTTTATAAAATTTTATAATTTATCTTCCATTAATTATATTAATTTATAAAAATATCGTATGTTATGATTTCATAATATATATATTTTTTGAAATAATCATTTAAAAATATAATAAAAATAATTTGTTTTCATACATTGAATATGAATGCTATCTATTCTCATTTAGGTTCTTCATTAAAAACAACAATACATAATAATATTGGGATTCTTTAGCACAATAATCATTGGTTTTAGATTATTAAAACATTCAAACAAATAAATATTTAAAAAATTTATTAAATCAAATGGTAGATTCTATATATTATGTTTTTTTAATGTCACATTAATTCATTATATGACATTTTTTTAATATTTTATCTCTAAATTTTTAGTCACAATATTTTCCTTTATATTTTGAAAAAAATATATGTTCTAACATTCTTATTATAATGTTAACATCATCTTAATTATCATCATGGAAAATGAAATATTTTTACTATATGACCAATTATTTCACATTTAATTTATTTTAATTGAATTTTTCATCTGAATATTCATATTATATGATTCAAAATGTTTATAAGATGTATCATGAAATTATATAATGTATAAAAATTACATTAATTCATATATCGACTATTGATTGATTTTAATTTAATTGATCGTGCTGATATTACTTATTTAATACTATTTTAAAATAAATTAAATAATTTAACAGTAAATATAAATTCTTTTCATTGGGATATTTTTGTTAATTTAAAAAAAACATAAAATATTAAATTGTATTTCCTATTTTATTCCGTGTCAATAATTTTTTTAGTAACAATTACATGACTAATAAAATATAAAAATGTATTAAATAATTATTGAATATTTTTGAAAATAATTATGGATATTTTTATTTTTCTGTAACATGGTTTTATATGTTCTAAAAACATGTGATGTATCCCCTTAGATGGAAAACGAATCATGAAACTCATATATTATGAAAATATCAAATTTTTAAGTTCCCTCAATTCATTTATCATTCAATCGAGAAAGAATAACACCCCTATATGCATTTGTGGTTGTTGACATTTCCCTATGTTCTATGGATAGTCTCTTGTGTATATACGACCATCCTTAATTTTCTTGACTCGATCATATTGTGGAATTATGAAACAATTCTTCCTTTATTGTCTTATATTGGAGGGATGAGTTCCACATCCTCCACCTCCTATTACCAATTCATGTACAGAAGATTCAGTGTGAGTATTACCCCAATTATGGATCCCTCATCCCTCGGTCTATGTCATACAAATTATGGTACATGACTCAAAGTGGTGTGATTTATAATAATACTTCTCTATGGTAATGTAAGATATTATATCAGCTACAGATTCCCCTCAACAAATCATATCCATGAGTTGTAGTTTTAACATCTTAATATTTCATTTATTTATTGAGACATCTATTCATTGAGTCCTTCATCTCGAGCTAATGTTTATAGGATAAACTAGAAATTCATTGGAAATTACATTTCCTTGAGATATAACGTCATAACATCATGTTACAAAAATGACGTGACCATTGGAAAATAGTGATTCCCCATTTTTTATTATTATATAGATATCCACTCAGGACATGGCCTCAGGTTTTCCTATATTTGTATTTATCACAATGTTTTATCACACGCACTTATAAACCTTTCTGTTTATAAAGGTATAGAAGTCAATATTGGCAATTCCTTCGTACAGGTGAATCACTTTTTAAATTCTCCATACTATGGATGCATATATTTTCATCGATATTACACTCTCATTACCCACCCATTAATACATTCTGTTATGGGTGTGGTTTTCCCTTTCATAGTGGATAAAATTTATTCTCATGACAATGGTATTATATTTGTTATAGTTTAATCTCTATGGTCATGTATCATAATCTTTAAGAATGTTTTTTTATTTATATGATTATTTATCATTGTATAGATTAAGAGTGAGTGAAATATTCCTTTTCTAGTTATGATCATGAATGTATTCATATGTGTTATCAATATCCCAATCTAGTAGACTCGGAATCTTCTACGGTTTTCGGTGATCCCTTGTTTTATGTCTCTACTACTACCTAATTTATTTACCTAGGTGAATATTATCTACCCATGGGTTCTTAGTCTATAACCCTTTCCTCAATTAAGGATATCTGATCCTATTATTTTTTTTCCAATTAATATTGATCACACTAATGTTATCTTGGTTATTATATTACATTTTCCATATTTTAGGATTCTACAGAAGAATTCCATACCAGCCCCTCAATTGAATCTATGGACCAAATTTACGAATTTCCCTACTTATTTCCATAATCTATTTCTATATTCCAAGAAGTATATTCTGAATCCAATTGTAAGAGGGCCTCTTTAAAGAAGTACTCAAACCTCTAAGTTCATTTTTCTCCCATATCATTCGAGGCCGTGGAACTATATAATTACAATCCCCTATAGATCCATTCCCAAGAATAATATTTGTATAAAAAAGATATAATTTTTATTTTTACCGATGGTAGAGATTATTTTTCCCCTTTAAATTCACATTGTTCCTCGGTTGGATCCTTTATTCAACATTTATCTCTATTAGTTGTTTTGGCCTCTACGAACCCCCTAAAAAGAATTGTGATATACTTAATTCTTTAGACTGATATAGGAATAATAAACCTCCATAAATTAGATTTTAATTCCCATATATTTTATCATAATAATATATATCTTATTTATTCCATCAAACATATGAATTATGATTATTCTATTTTTGGGTTTTCTTAAAATTTCTTTGTGGGAACAATCATGAAACGTGGTGTGAACAACAATGAAATTTGGATCCTCTAGAAATGAAGAAAAACATATGAATATTATTTATTATTCCAACCAACATGTCTTGGTTTAATTCATTCATTAAAAATTAATAATTTATATAACCATCATATATATTAGAGATAATGTCTGTGAAAAAAATAATGTCAATTAATTACATCATTCATTAATTCTTGGTTATTGTAGGTTGTTTATATGATATTAACTCAATATATTTTTCCATTAGTATAAGAATAATTTCAATAATATATATTTATTTAAATCCATGAATTATTATAAAAAATTATAAAAAAAATTGGATGTTGGATTTTTAGGTGAACAATATAATTAGGCAGAAAACAATTTGGATGTTGGTGAACCTGGTGTCTTCTATATAGTTTTATAACCAAAATGGATTTTTTAACAGGAATTCATAATAACTTTGTTACCCACATGAAGTATAAAATATTAAATAATTATAAAATTAAGTTCAACCATTATTCGTCAATGGTCTAGTTACGAATCATTTCAATATTGAACATATGGACATATGATATTGATTTTATGTAAATCAATATCTCATCATAGAACTCTCCAATGAATGAAAATAACTAAATCCAAAAATTATTAATATAAATTTACTAAATTTTCATAATATCAACCACAAAAATCAGACAAAAAACATATAGATAATATCATAGAACAAATTCAATTCGAAAAATGTATACTAGTTACATGGGATAATGACGTATTTGATACCAGTCATTTCATGAAAATACTATTGAATGATAAAATAATAAAAAAGGGTTACATTATTAATATTTTATTATTCATAAATTTACCGAATGGGAATAGGTTTCACTAAATCATGTCGAGGTAAAATTATAGGGTCCAAAGAAGCAACATTGATACATATAGATTTTTTCTGAGGATTGGCTATAAAGTGTCCAACATTGGGTTTGATTTCAAGTAAAAATACAAAAAACTAATTTACCCCACAATTTTTTATGTTAGAATTAGAAAACCTGATGAATTTAATTAATAAATTGTTGAGGATGAGTCAATACTAGTTTTCTTCTAGGGATATCTTGAATGTGTTTTATTCTACAAAAAATTTCATATTACTAATCCAATGTGAATCCAACCAAAATTGTAACTACCCATAATCATTACCCAATTTAATATCTATAATATACAATAAAAATAAAATGATCACTTATACAATTCATAAATGAGAAATACATGGAACTGAATTATACTAGAACTCTATATTTTTCAATGCTAATGTTTAAAATGATGAAGAATAAAATAACTCATCTAATAAAAATTATAAAATAATGAACTTATTGAAAAATTCAGGAAAAAATCCCACTAATTAACATTATACTCCTTAGGATCAACCCAAAAAGGGTTATCCCTCTATTTATTATATTCTATCAATAGAAGTGAGATGTAGACTCATGAGGGATGAATTGAATAAGAAATTTAAAGGTATGAGGATCACTCCTTCATTGTGCGATGAATTTCACAAAAACAGTATGTGAATATGTTATATAGATAAGAAAATTTTATAAGTGAGATACAAATAAAAATATAAAAATATAATATTATGAATATTTATAAATTAAATAATTTTATTTTAAAACATACATTATAAAAACTGATAATGCAATTAGAAAATTAATGTGTAACAATACAATTGAAATAATAAATCATTCAATAATAATTACTTCATATCTCCAATATTAAATTTGAAAATTACGAAACTTATATTGTGAATAAATCATTTAATATCATCCCCTTTAAATATGAAAGTAAAATTGTTGGTGGGAAATAAAGGGAAAGTGGACTTTTCATCATTGAATAAAGAAATATAACAAGATTGATCCTCACTAGACATGAAAATAATAAATTTAAAATGGAAGAGTTGATATTTTTATAATATTAATATGATCATCCATATGCCATAATTAGTTTTTTAAATTTCTACCGTATTTGATTTTACATTTTGATTTAATGAACAAAATATTTGCGCTTATTTTATGGGCCTCTAATTTTGGACAATAATTTAATCCCCCACATAGGCTCATATTTTTTCCATTATGAATTCAAATATATATTGGTCATATTTTAATGGAATTATCCACCAATTTTTTTTAATATTAATTAAAATTTTAAATTCAGTTTGCATGATTTGTGCATTCTACTTTTATTTGATTCCCCTAAGGCACATTCTTAATTCTCAATAAATTTATATATTCATGGGAAAAATGTCCCTCATAGATTGTGATTCATCCATTATTCCTACAATAAATATTCATATACAAAATTTGGTTAATAATATCATAAAATATGAAATTCAATTTATTAAAATAATTTATTCCAAAATCTGATGATTAAATAGTCCCAAATTAAACAAAATTAATCATCAAAGACACAACGATGAGAAATGATGGTAAATTTATAAAAATAATTATAGAGTGTTATTATGGACATCAAAACACATTAATATTCAAATATAATCAATTTATATTATCATATTTCATTGGAAAATGTCACACCCCACCAAATTGAATTTTGATTCTACCAATGAAAACAATTTCAAAAATATGAAATTGAATTCAGTTTTTAAAAAAATTATAAACATACCATGCTTACCAAAATACTTCTGTCCAACAAATTCATGAAACCTGGTAAAATAATTATCATACATTATTCTAACAAGAATATACCATAGGAAAACACAAAACTTTTCTTAAAATTAGTCACCACAATTCATCAAATTTCAATTAATAATGATGACATGTTGTGCATGAAAAAATATATGAACCCCATTTTCTTGATCGTGGAGAAAATTCGAAGCATATTGTTTAAATCACATTAAACATTATTATGGGTATTCCATTTTATATTTTCATTTTTTTACCTTTTTATGTTTTTTAACCACAAAAATATGAAATATATATCTATGGTAAAGTCGACTATGGAGTCATGACCACCAAGTGATGGAAGCCACACATTTATTCAATTTCATACTCTTGGATTTAGATTAACATTTAAACTCTCTGAAATAACACTATGGTGTTTGGTCCCCAACTTTCAAAAAATGTTCATATTAAAAAAACATATCTCAATATTGTCACTATTTTATTTCATTTCTAATTAGATACTCAAACTTAACTAAAATGACCTTAAACCCTATGATACGATGAAAATGACATGTGAACTATATATTAATAAAAAAATCCAATAGAACAGTATTGTGTCATTCTTGATTAATAGGATAAAAAAATTAAATATAGATAAATCAAATTGGATAGATCTCCTTTCTAGAAACCAATATCATTTTCATTAGAAAGAAATAAAATCATAATATAAGAATTCAAATGACATGAATTTCTGTTTTCATGTATGAAAATGTAAATTATGAAATGAAAGGATATTGAATTGAAATTCACCCTAAAAGCTCGATTTTTCTAATTTTCAATTTTCAATTCCCCACAACATAGAATAACACTAACCAATATGTTGTATTACAAAAGAATTTTGATTTCATATTTGGATAAGAAGAGTGGGAGAATGAACTTTGAAATGAAATAATTGAACCATATATCCTAGTTTGGTGATTATGTACTATTAAAAACAAATTGTTCACATTGGCTTAATTTCACAAATTTATTCTTCAATGGTGAGTGAAGGTTATCATTACAGTAAAGAATGAATTTGTTTCATTTTAAAATAATAAATGAGTTCAATAATTAATTCCCAAAGAAATGTAATATTATATCACATTGGATACCCCAAGGTGGTTCCTTTCATTAATTAAAAAAGTACAGGAAAAATAAATATAATATCAAATAAAATAAAAGAAACATAGAAGACGAGTTACCTTCTGGATAGCTATTATTTAAAATTCATTACCTAAACATGGAACACAAAACATCCCAATAATAACCATATAAATTTTATAGACAAAACTTTTAACCAATTTTACTAAATTTAGAATAATTATTTTTTTATAATATGTGTCATGTACAATAAATGTTCAAAAATGAGTGGGAAAATCAATGTAATTTCAGAAATGGATGATCTAGTTACATTTTTAGTATTCTTATGAAATCAAGGATCACTCTTAAATTGTTGGAATCTTGATAAGAATCATTGGTAGAGAGATGTTTAGGGTTATCAACTATTAATTGATATATTAGTGAGGTTGGAAGGAAATTTTTTTTGGGCTTGGGTTTGATGAAATTTCACAATGAATATTTGAAATGTAAATCAAGATCTATTTATTTTCTTAAATTATTAGAATAATTGACTCCATTACAAAATATTTTTCAAACCCTGAATTTTATACACCACTTTTATTGTATCATACAAAATCAGAATTAATTATTTTTCCAAATTATTAATAATTTTGATGATTAAAAAATCATCCTGAATAAATATTCAAGAAACTCAATCCAGAATATCAAATTTTCACCTTGTGAATATAGAAATTTATTTTAATCTATATTTAAACACCCATCAATAATTGCATGATGTTATTTAGTACTCTTATATTTAAAGGTTTATTCATTATAAATTTAAATATATATGTTTTTTTTAAAAACGTTTCTTCTATAAATGATGAGGGAAGAAAAACATATGTCATAATGGGGTCCATAGTTGTTTCAATACATTGTAGGTATACAATAAATTAATAAACCTCAAAAGACATTATCTCAATTTTATTACACTATTTTCAATAAATATTTTTTGAATATATTAAATAATTATTTGATAAGGATTTATATCTCTATGAATCATCTCTTCATTCATCTATTAGTTTGATGTAGATTTTTCTATTAATCAATCAACACGTTATTGATTTTAAAACACTATAGGTGTGGTGTAATAATTCCTGATTTGATCAAAAATATACATAATTTATGTGATTCCCAATATATACATCCCATTTCATTATATCATTGGATTATTATGTGTTAATTTTGATAATACATAATTAATGTAGACTAAACATAGTATTTGAGGTTTTCAAAAAACCCATAGATAGAAATTCGATAAGAGACGAGAAATGCAGTTATGAATAGAGAAATCATTATGATAAAAGGGTGTTATAGTATATGATGACTTACATAGTTCCATGAAATAAAATCCAACATTTGGTGATTCGAAAATTTACCCAATAGGTATAATCATTCATTGTTTTATGTGCATGGATTGAATCAATAGGGACTAGAGAACTAACATTGAGACACATAGTTTTTTTAGGAGGTTAGGAAATGAAGTGGAGAACATTGGTTTTTATTTCAATTCTCAATATAAATATTAAGATTCCTTTGAAATTGTATTTTTTATAGGAATGTTAACCATAATTTTTTTAATTGTAATAATTAATGATTATGATTTGATCATAGGTTTTTTCTATTGATTTTGAGGATGAAATTGTTTTATTAGAAAATTTCACATCACTAATAAAATGTGCATTGAAGCAGTTAGATACATCACCAATATAATTATAAAAATAAATAATTTCAAAATTATTATTATAATAAAAAATTACCTGATAGGATCTATTAAATGATCAAACCATGGATTTGGATCAAACTAGAACTGAAAATGTATGTTTTTTAATGTCAATGAAGACAAAGAAGAAAATAACTCTTCAAATTCAAATCATTAAATAAAAATATAATTAAAAATTAAATAATAAAAATATAAATATAGTTAAAACCCATGATATTTCCATTAATCAATCCATAATAAGGTAATACCTCAATTTATTCTATTATTTCAATAGAAGTAGGATGTAGACTCAAGGGGATGGAATTTAAGAAGAATAAATATTAAGGATCACCCAACTATTATTTGAAGAACATCACAAAAAAATGATTTGAATAGGATCACTCCCTTTGGAAATGTTATCAAATAAATATTAATAAGAACATAATAAGAGAAAAAATATTATTAAGAAGGTATAGTGATTTGACAACACACATATGAAAAAACAATGTGATTTCAACAAGATATAATAATAATACATCAGATTGAATAAAACATCCACCAATAATTCCTTCACAAACATGACCACAGATAATAATTTTAGTACCTTAGTTAGGTCCAACATGTTTCAATAAAAATCCTATTTAATAAAATAGTCCAATTTATCATGGGAAATAATGAAAATGTGAACTTTTCATCTTTGACAAGAAAAAAAGGCTTGATTCATCACACTTTGGGATGTGTGGAATTTATATTTAACTGTTCATGATCAAGGAGTGTCGAGAATAGAAATTTAATATTTAAAATTTTCTATAACATAATTTTAAATTTCTGGCCAATTATGTATTCCATTCATATTGATTGATAACATTATTGGGCTCAATTTATTTGACTCCTTATCTGGAACATAATTATATTATCCACTTGGGCTCCATTTATCACCTTGAATACTTAAAATTAGATTTGGGAATACTATAATGAGTGTATTCACATAATTTTTTTATATATGTATAAATTAATTTCATCATTGGGCTTGAATTGTTGGATCAACTTTTACTAGATAGGTTTACGACACATTCTCATTTATCCATAATCTTTTTAATTCACGTCCAAAAATGTACATCATACATTATAATTAATCAACTACTCCATAATGAATAAATTATCTAAAAAATATTATAAATAATACCACAAAATATAAAATTAAAATATTCAAACCAGATAATACCATAATATAATCATTAAATGGTCCCAAATAGAACAAATTTAATCATGAATTGCACAATGATGAGAGATGAATATAAATTTATAAAATTCAATAAATTTATTGTCTATAGACATTGAAAAACATACATATTAAAATATAATCAATTAAAATAATCCTCTTTCAATGTTTATTCATTATTATTCTATAAGAAATTAAATCAATGAATGGGATGGGAATACTAAATTTTCCATTCTTGATTCTTGGAAATGAATTTCATGGTAAATATGAAAAGAAAATAAGAAGATGTATAATAACATTAATGAGGTGATTATATGTGTTTACCTTTGACAAAAACATCCATGACCATTTAAATATTCAATATCATAATCATTTCTAAAATAGAAAACATCAATTATATGGTAATTACATCCATTCACAATTTTTTAATTGGGGGATGATTCAAAGGACCACAATAACAAACATAGTCAGCAATACCAAATTTCTCAACAAAATTTCCTCTAGTATTTATTGGATTGTTTGTATAATTAATTTATAAAATATGTTTATATCTACAATTCTCAATAATATACTCCCTCTTAACTATTACCATCAAGTCGAATAAGACCAACTTGTTATTATAAAAGGTTGGAATATGTATCATGTAATTAGATTGGAACATGGGATTTGCCCATAGCATAACCTCATTGCAACTAGTAGAATAATAATGGTCATAGTAGATATGGGAAAAATATTTTTTTTTATCTAGAGTTGATATCCATATTGAAGCTCATGTAGATATTTGGTTTCTCTGAGTGTGTTTCTACGCCATTGTTTTTATTCTATTCATACTCATGGTTCCATATTAAAATTATTTTTTTGATCTTCAATATCATAATGCCAACATGTTTTATATATTTAAATGAACCCATATATTATATTCATTTGTCACTTCTTGAGACCCCCTTAGTATAAACCCTGACAATATGATCAAACAAGGATATAAACATAATTTAGAGGGTTAATATATATTTTTATGTGGCTAAAAACTTTTTTCTACTGATGATATGTCTAAATGTTTTAATATAATGTATTACTCTATTAAACTCCTCAATGATTTACAAAAATAATCCGTATTTAGGAGTGTAAAATTAATCAATAGTTAAAAAAAATTAATCTTCAGTCTTTAATTTTCTCATATTATAATGATTCTATTAAAATAAATTACAACTCTAAAAATATAATTCCAATGAACTACCTTGGTGATGTAAATTTTATTGGAATGATCATCATTAAAAAATAAATTATTATGGGGGAGAAGAATATGGGCCAAATTATTAGATTTAAATTTTACCTTCTATCTAGTACATGTAGAATCAACATTATCATGAGTTATCTTAATTCAATTTCAATGAAAATCTATTAGTCCCTACTGTCACCGTTGTTTTTTATAGAGATTATAAAATTATCCTTATCTGATTTCATTAGGAAACAAAATAATATTGGAACTAACACTGGTTGAGGAGTCTTGAGCTATTGAGATCCTTTAACAAATATTTTCTAAATTCAAAGATCATGAAATATTTCATGACAACCATAAATTAAATTCATCCATAGGATAGCGACCAAATTTAATCAAAATAGTATTAATTCATCTATAAAAAATATGGGTCGATCAAAAAATAATTACATAGGCAAGGGAATATGAGTTATAATATTTTTAGGAGTGTCCATGTTATTTTCAAAATTCTTCCTCGGAACTAAATCTTGATATTAGGTTGTGGAAACATTTTCTTCTAGAGTGTAAACTGGTCTGACAGATCCCACATTCTACCAATATTCCCAACCCCAAAAAAGGAGTTATTTTAGGGAATTGGATCACATATTATTTTACATTGATGATTTTCATCATGATTAGTTGAGGATATCTTCTAATACATTCTTTTTTTCCATGATTGACTATAGCAGCATCATCCCATCACAATAAAGTCTTTTCCTCACATCAGATATGATTAGGAAGATTCATATATAGTAATAAATTTATTACTTAAAATATATTATTACTAATATTTCACCTATGATTAAATATTAGTTCATCTTGTTTTGGGATCTGTATAGAGAACTCCCTTTTATTTCCCAGTTATAAAAACAAAATTCCCCTGGAATAAAAGTGTCACTATATTAAAAATTAAAAACTATTGAATGAGTTTAATTATATTTATAATGGGCATTAACCATCTATAAATTTAATTGAGATTTCTTGGGTACATCCATTTACCTTAGATACACTGATCATTTCTTTGTGACATTGATTGGTAGATTAGATACAGTTTCTAATGAAATGAAAGCATGAATCATGGCTCTAATCACTACTTGTAATGTTTTACAGGAGGTGTGAAATGAAGTTGTTCCTAAAGGTTATTTCACTGGTTTATAATTATTAAAAGATGCATAAAGAGACAAAAGCCTTTTAATTACAACATTACATGATTTTATACATAATTGTACATTAGATCCATAATCCATGGATTGTAATGTCTAGTGTTCAGGAACACTGTGTATATAAAACTAAAGATATTGAACTAAATAAAACATTTCATTATTTAATACTAAAATTGAGATTCTTACTTCTACTGTTCTCAATCATCTACATTGGGTACCCTGGAGAACACATTAATAAAGGGATGAACTAAATAGCCCAGTAAGTTAATAATCATAAGAAGAAAGCATTATAACATGGGATGGAAGGCATGACATGAAGATAAATAATGCCTGAAACATATAGAATCAAAATATATAAACATGGAATCATATAAACATGATGTCATAGTAATTTTAAGAAACATAAAACATGACATTAGAATGAGTTAAGGATAACCGCCAAGACCATTGTATATAATATCTTAAGCCAAGGCTAACCACCAAGACCATCACACATTGTAGTAAAAGCCAAGGATAACCACCAAGACCATCCCACATAACATATCATGAGACTCAACATTACCCAATGAATTGGATCACTATAAAGGAACAATAATCTTTAAATTTCATGAATATGTTTCCCACATGAAAAATCATACATTAAAATCATATTTAAACATAAGGGTTACCCAGGGAAAGATTTGGGTACCATAATCATGTAATAAAGCATAACTAATGGGTATGTTATAAAAGTGTCCATGAATGGAAGGAACGAAAATATAAATGTAAATTAATTATGGTAAATAGTCATGTATCTTGTTATGTGATTTCAAGTAGAAGTGAAAAAATGTGGTAAAAGTAATTATAAAATGTTACAATTACAACATTTTATTACAGTTTGAAGGAAAATACAAAAGAAAATTTAAAATAGTTAAAGGAAATTAAATTATATAAAAACAGAAGTGAACCAATCATGTTTTAATAAAAAAAATCAGTTCTTATAAATACAGTGGTGGATTAAATCAGTATATATATTGAACTTGAAAATATGAACGAATTCAGAATGTTCCCTCACAATAAGATTTCTTTTCCGGAAGTATTGAAGTGGGAATCACATAAAAACATATGAATATAAAAAATAGAATGATGAAAGGGACTTGATAAATTAATTTGTTACATGTAAGAAAAATTTCAAATATTGACATGAAATGATAAGATAACAAAATATTGGTAACATTAAAAAGAAACAACCCAATGGAATAAAGGAAGTTTGGGTAGAATAGCATACATATTATTGTTATGGTATCAGGTGTATTTAAGATGGATTAATAATATTGATATGGGTTTATCATCAATTATACTTCATGATGTAAGTACGGGGGAGGTGAAAAATCATTCCCCATCATTAGGTATTACATATTAATGTTAAATATATAGATGATATTCTTGAATGAATGTGAAATTGAGAGGATACATACCTTATGTCTGTTGGTCTTCTACACATGATATTAATGACATAAATAATCAAATTATGTTAATTAATTGATAATTCCAGAACCTATTATATATGTAAAATATTTATTATAAAAAATTTATGTTCTTGAGAGTCCATTTTGATTGGTTATGAGTTTCGATTTCATAGTTCAGGTCTGTTTGCTTCCTTATGTTTTAGTGATTTATTCACTAATTCATGTTTGGAGACACATATATGATGAGTGTGGTTGTCTAGAGTTGGAGTTCAATTTTATTATATAACTTACGGAATGTTAAATGGTTGTAAATTTTATTTTGTTAATTGTATTGACATTGAATCATTATATAAAACATTAGCGACAGACATTTGGGTTAATTGGGAGGTTATGACAACAACGAACATATTTTGTTTAATAAATCATATCCATGAGTAAAAACATTTTCCAGAACCATATATGAGACATAATATATCTGTAATGGTCTGGTTCAACCATTAAAATGTATTCATAACCAGAATTGAAGAAAATAATGGAAATTGAAAACCCATCGTCCTTGAATGTGGTAAAGTAACACATCTCTGATGGTGTCTTTACTATCAGTATAAAAGAAGAGTAAATGAGAGACGATAATAACGTATTACATTATCATAAAACCATTATAGTACATATAAATAATTTAGTTCTTAAAAAATTTGGATTAGGATATGTAATGATATAAATGTAAACAAATTAACTTGATAAGAAAAGCAATGAAACGAAAAGAAGAATTTACCTCTTGAATCAATCATCCTTGAGATCCTCTTAAGGGAAGATGATTTGATCTTTTTATGTGTCTTAGTGATGATGTAAATTTTAGAGAATATTGGTAAGATATTTTGAAAGAAAATAGGGAAGGATCTAGGCTTTACTGTATTGAAGACAAGAGGGGATTTTGGATGGTTTTTATATTGGAGGGGAAAGGGGTTTTCTCAATATTATATTCATTAATTGATTATTTCTTCACAACCCAAACAATTATGACGATTCCATGACCAAAAATATTAATACATTCAAGTTATTTCATGATTTGGGTGGATACATCAATCATAATGTTAGGAATTGTACATTTTGTTTATAATGTATTTATATAGTAAATTACTGTATTTTATTATACACCCAAAATTCAAGTATTTCATAAGAAAATATAAAATTCAGCCTAAACATTAATTTATGAGTAGAATAAAAAAATGAATTAAAATTTATTAAATCTATTTTTGAAATATTATTAATTTAAATATTAATTATAATCATAATTTACATAGAAATTATAGATTTTAAAACTATAACAGATTTTGTAATTTTCCAAAAATAAATTAAATAACATCTTATAAAATTATCTTTAAAAAACATAAAATTATTAATTTATAAACAAAATGTTGTAAAATATATTTTATATTAAATTAATAAATTATTTTTAATTAATTATTTATGGCTTAAAAATACCAATTCTATTATTATGGTCATAATATCACATAGAAGATGCCTAAATTTTAATTATCCATTCATGTTTGATGTTACTATTCTTTTGGTCGATTTACTATTCATAAAGTTTCGATTACTATTCACAAGGGTAAGATTACTAATCATAATGTTAAGTTACTATTCACAAAAAATTATTATTTTCTTATCAGACTCCATACATTTTACTGATCGCGAACGTGTATATAATATTTTCAAAATTCAAATTACAAAAGTGTTAAAGTTATGATTAAAGGTCAAATTGTTAATAGTAGTTTATTGTGTTGTGATTTCATTTGATTATATGGCATAATTATAGGAAATGATTATTCATTGATAAAACATTGGGTCGTTACATTATTCTCCCCTTGAGTAATAGCGCCCAAAAAATTTTATTTTACACTCAATTCCATAATAAGTTGAGAGTACATTTCCAACATTTCCTCCTACAGTTCTCATATTGCCTCTTCGTAGTCATGGTTTCACAACAATAATTTTTTTACACGTGTAGTCATGTTATGTAAAACTATATATCTACGATCGAAGATCTTCACTTACTTATCCTCATAAGAATGATCATCCTCCACCTTCTTACATGGAGATATTCATAAAAATACCTTTCCATAAACATTAATCTCAATGACTCATCGACGATTGTCTACATAACCCTTTTGTCAAATTTGGGCTTCTTTGATGTTATCGTGAATGGTTTTCAACTTCTCCACTAGTTAATTGGCTATTTCAAGTCCTAAAAGCTTACACTCACCAACATCATCCAAACATGTTCGTGTTATGCAGCATTTCCCATATTGGGCCTCCTATTGTCCCATTCTGATGCTTGAGTTAAAGCTGTTGTTGTAAGTTGTTTCCACCAGTAGATGATGTTAGTCATATACTTATTTTAAATCTATATATCATGATCTCAACATATATTCTAGTTTGTGAATATATATCTCAGATTGTCCATCAGTTTAAGGATGATACGTAGTACTGAAATTCAGTTCAGTTCTTAGTGAATGTTGGAGACTTTTCTAGAACATCGAGGAGAATCTTAAATCTCGATTTGATACTATAGAGATTGGAACATCATGATTACTTAAAACATATTTAATATATAACAATGAATGTTGATCTAATGAGAATTCCTATAGCATTGTGATAAAATTAGATATCTTTTTATGAAAATCCACATAGTGCCATATATCATTGTTTCATCTAGATTTCCTTGGAAATCTAGTGAAAAAGTCCATTGTGATGTTCTCCCACATCGATTTTGGAATGGGTAGTGGTTTCATAATTCCATAAACTTATTTATTTCATCATTCACTTGATGACATAACATACACATTGATGTTTACTCAGCAATCTCTTTCTTCATATTATCCCACCAATTGGTCTCTCGGATATCTCGATACATCATTAAGCTCCCTGAGTAAGTATAGTAGGTTGAGCTACGTGCTCCATTAAAAAATCATACTTTATATATATATATATGATTGTACACATAATCGTGACCCAAACCTTATGACATTATTTTTTTCATAATAGAACTCAAAGGATTACCCATTTCTGATAGCTTCAACCCTTTTCTGAATTAACACATCTTTTCTTTGAGCATCCATTATTTTCTCCCTAAGAGATGGTTGAGAAATCAGTTGTTAAAAGACTGACGATGTTCCTCTGATAATGTTCCCTAGGTAAATACAATGAAATACAATGAAGGTCAGATCCTTTTAAATTCACATCATTCATAAAGATGCAGGATCCATTCTACATGGAGCATCTATCACCATGTTCACCTTACAAAGATAGTAGTGGATTGAGTATTCATAATCCTTGTGAGTTCTATACATATTTTCTGGATAATATTTGAGATATTTTTGTTTGAATATATATTTGAGACTCATTTTATCTGTAATATATCACACTTATCTCTATAGTGATAATGATTCTATATATTTAACACAATGATCACTGTCACCAACTCCAAATCATGCATAGGATATTTGTTCCTCAAGGATTTTAAGGTTCCATGAGGCATATGCTATGATTTTATTATTTTGAATTAGTAAGTAGCCTAATCCCATCAATGAAGCATCACTTTACACCACAAACAGTCTCCACATTTCTTCATCCAAACAGACTTCACTCCCTTCCATGCCATCTTTGTCATTGGGGTTAACACACATTAAATGTTCTTTACAATTTTTTCGTAATACCCAGCTAGACCTAAAAATTTGTGGATGTCCATTATAGATGCTGTCATGGGCCACTATTCAATCATCAATGCCTAGGAACATTCCACATATATCACTTTATTGGTGATAACATTCCACAAGAACGATACTTCCTCCATACAAGACGTGCACGCCCATGCAGGACCTGCACGCCCATGCAGGACATGCACACCTTTCTCTTTTTGGGTGCCCCTCTTGCATATTCAACTCTCCTATTCAAATCCACCTCTCCTCTTCAAGGTTAAGCCTTCAGAACCCTCTTCAAAGCCATTCATGGAATTATTTCTTGGTTGGATTATTTACCTGAAAGGAATACTATGAAACATCTCTCAAAACATATTGATTTACATATATTTATGTCACTAAGGTTCGATATTTCATTCATTCAACCTCATTATTTTAAGTTGTGAGGATCATTAACCTGGGCCTCCTTTTAAGGAGTAAGCCCTAGACCATGTTCTCTAAATATGGGCATCCTTATTAGGAGTATGCCCCTAAATTCTCTATTCAATGGGCATCCTCCTTAGAAATAAGCCCCAAGTCCCCTAACCTGGGCCTCCTTTTTAGGAGTGAGCCTTAGTCTTCAAATTCCCTTATATTTGGGCATCCTCCTTAAGAGTAATACCCAATAATAATTCTTTTAATATGGGCATCCTCTTTAGGAGTAATCCCCAAGTTCCCAAAATCCAAATTCCATTAACTTGGGCTTCCTTTTATGGAGTAATCCCCAGTCATAATTCACTTAACATGGGCTTCCTTTTTAGGAGTAAGCCCCATTCAAAATTCTATTTATCCCAGGACTATTCCTTAGGAGTAAGTCCCAGTCATAATTCTCTTTAACCTGGGCTTCTTCCTTAGGAGTAAGTCCCAGTCATAATTCTTTTTAAACTAGGCCTCTTCCTTAGGAGTAAGTCCCAATCATAATTTATCTTAACCAGTCTTAATTTAATTTTGATTTGGGATTTCATCTCAGGAGTAAAACCCATTCATAAGTCTTTTATAATTTGGGAATCCTTCACTGGATTTAGTCATAAGTTACGTATCCAAATCTCCATAAAGCACATATACCTTTATAAACCTTGTTCTCGGGGTTCTTCCCTAAAGTAAATCATAATCATCATATGTTTGGGCAGTCATACATACATAATCCCCACATCATTTTTTATAATTGCATCTTTCATGGCACAATTGACTGGTTTTACCAATACCACTTGTTTCTCACACCGAGCATGACTCATGTGAGCTTAGAGTGTAAAAGTAATTACGACATCATTCTTTGAGCCATCAATCATGCATAATTATCATACTCCCTTATTCGAACTATGTGGGTTCTGATTCCTTTTCCAAATCAAAGGATACGCAGGTATCCAATCTGTAGGTATGATCCAAACTCTGAAATAATATATGTCCTTCTGAATGAAAATAAACTTCAAGAACCCCGCTGAGTGGCTTTAATACTAGAATATTTATCATAATGACAATGATATTTCTATATAATGTGTCAAAAGATACCAATGACGAAAAATCTCTAAAAAAATTAGATGATTCTGTATCGATGAAGAACCTTGAATAAATATAAAAGATTCTCTAAATCTCATACATATATATCATTGATTGTCAGATCTAAAGGAAAGACCATTTTCATACAAGGTATTGTAATAAGGATTTACGAACATAACATAAATCTATAATGAGAGTCCCGGAGTAGACAATAATTCCCCCCAAAAGGGTGTGATGAGTCTGACCTCCCATCCTCTCGACCAATGCAAATTCTTAAGCCTCATCAGTTCATAACTAGTGATCACCTACCTTCGGAACGTAGGTCCAAATGGATATGGAATCATTGGATGTTTCCAGTTCTATGAACAAAACCATTAGAAACTGCTTGGAATGTTTTAACCTTAAATCATTGAGGTCATTCCCATTTTCAGAGGAAACAAAAAATGGTGAACCCGACGTGAATTCTTAACCATGATAAAACGATGTATTAATTATTTTGTTAGGCCCCTATTTAATCATAATGAGAGGACCAACAAAACAATCAATAACATATGTGTTCATTAAAAATATATAGTGGCCGAACATATCTTGATTATGTATGTTATATAAAATAGGAACTTCATTTCAAGATCTTATGCATTACAGAAATTCCTTCTCTTATGTTCACGCTTGTGAATACCTCTGCTGCTAATCCAGCTGGATCATTGTCTTCTATGAGGATAACATCACCTATTCAGCATCTTTATCATTGGGTACCAAATGCGCTAGTTATGGAATACCTTCAAAACAGTACTATTCCGACTTTGGAGGCCGCTCAACAAGCCCTCCAAATCTACAACTCACCTTGGTCATCCGGACAGCGACCACCAACGACCAAGATGCAGGTGGTACCAACAACCATTTCCAACTGTTTCGGGTCGTTACCCTCGAAACACAATCACAAGTCCCTCCCATATTTTTGGGAGATTAATGAGAAGGTCCCTCAGTTCCATAATTCAAGGAGACAAGATTCCTTCCTGAGAGATCCCATCAACAATCGCCACCAGATTCGTGCGGCAGTGTGCCCTCAACATGATGAGGGTATCGTCTCTAGGAATTGAGCTCAGGTTCCTTGAACCCAAATAGGCAAGATGAACATCCAAAGGAGAAATCCGGTCAATATTGAGTAGGTCCTTATCTCTGCCATCTCCGGAGAAGCCCACCAACCTAACTTGGTAGCAAGCAATGAGTGGGCACACACACTCGTCTGTTTTAATTCCACTATCCAACACACTCGTCTGGCAGCAACATGCCAATCCCATAAGGAAATTCTAGAAGAGTACTATAGACAGGAACATACACCTGTTTATAAGTCCTCAGCTAGTCATTAGGCTCGTCTTACTACATATGATGAAGCTCGCCAAACCAATGTGTTGACAATTGGTATACAGGCACATACACCTGCTTACACTCATCAATCATGTCAGCAGCCTCATCTGTCAGTGTTGAAGGAAGCTCGTCAACCATGTTCGTTGGAGTAAAATCAACATCCACATACACCTGCAAGTATTGATCAAGCCCACCAACAGTCTCATTTGGCAGCACCCGGAGAAGTCAATTGGAAATCTCCAATGAGAAACTGGAGGCAGACTCAACTCTCTGCCCCCACACTTGAATATTATAAGAATTCACTGACAGAAAAATGAGTAATGGAGCAGGAACACACACCAAATCCAAGAACAGAATGTACATATATCCCTGTTTTGGCAGCTGAAGTCCCCAAGAATATTCCGTCAATGTTTAAAGAGTAGAACAAAATCCTTACTCATATTCTGGATGCCTTCCAGAATATCATAACAGCTCCAGTATCATCACGGGGAAATAAATGAAAATCTATCCCTACCAGTGGGGTGACACATCAACAGTTCACTCCGGAACAGACACACATATGTGTTCCAATCCAAGAGGGTTGTGGGGCGTACTCTCCCATATCATATGGACAACCATGTCAGTCACATACACCTGATTTGAGTTGATATAATCAGCCTAACCTGATCATTTCTCCTGAGCAGGCACATACACCTTCCCATAATGACCACTTTCATCATCAAGTGGTTCCTAAAGTGAGTAAGAAAGCGTTTAAGAAGAAGACCTTCCCATCACAGTCAAGAAATAAAGGACTAATCATTAACAAGGACATGCTTGATTCTTGAGTTCTTGATGCACTCAGACAATTATATGTTTCAACTCAAGATTCTACTCTCTCAGTTACCAATTGTGGGAACATTAATTCTAAAGTTCTGCATCATCTACTTCTTCATGATGGCTTTCTTCATGACAATTTGGTCGATCTTGGAGTTTCATCTTCAGATGAGAGCCAAAAGAACCCTCTGTGTAGTACGAAGACCAAGGACAAAAATGTTTCATCTTTTGTTGTAACCCACCATGGTGGTCCTCCCCATGATGATGAATTTAGCTGCGAAAGTCCTCTACACAGAAGTAATTCACATTTCCTGGAAAATGCTCCAATAGATAATTTAGTGATGAGAAAGCCTTCTTATCTTGAGGAACTTGAAAATGAGATTCTGGTCATGTCTGATGCTTTACCAATACCAGGTGAAATACTTTCTAAATCAGATGATATCCTAGGGTGTAGGTCATTCTCCGAGACACCCTTGTGTCATTCATCTTCTAGTTTGATCAATGATTTCTCTAATGATATTGTTGAATCTAATGAAACAACACAGAATCACCAACTTTGGTCTAATCAGGTAGAAGAATCTCCCCTGAATGATAAAGAGGAAGTTCTGAATATGAGAAAACAACCAACAAAATTTGAATTTCCAGTTATGTTTCGGCCTTTGGCTAACTCTCAGTATGACATTCCAGAGATGGCGAGGGAAGATGGAATTCATGATATGTGTCTCAACACATGGAAAACACTTTTTTATTTGAAAAAAATGTTTTATTATGATGAATATGAAAATCATGTCAAGATAATATAATGGTTACAATGCCAAATTGACTTGGAATCTATCTTGATTTATCGATATCTGAAGGTTGAAAACATGAGAGATCCCTTTAGAATTCATTCCTTGGAGCACTAAGAAGATTGCAACAGTTAATTACCACTTCCCTGTCTGGTATTCATGTCTGGGGATGGGGTGTTCATGGAGCACTACATTTCACTTTACTCTCCATTAAGTAAATCCCACCAAAAATTGTCTCATGCAATGTTATTGCTCATGGTCGGCCATAGCCAATTGGCTTTGTTTGTAATCAAAGGCTCTCTAAAGAACAAGCCTCAAGGAGTTCCTCTAAAAATAAATCTTATAGAGAATAGGTTTTTGAATTACTCCTGCATCAGGAAAACGAGAATAATGAACAGGATTCTCGTTTCGAGCGTTCACATCATCTAGTGACAGAAGTCTCAGAAATCATCCAACGGTCTTTTGTGCCAGGTGATAAGAGTGGATGTAGGTTGATTCATCCATCCAATTTCCAAACTAATGTCCCCATGATTATGATAGCTTTCAATAAAGTCTCAGATTTAGTATCTCAAGAGCAACCCTAGCTTTCCAAAATGGGGACTCTTTTAACCCACCCCTCAGAATCAACAAATAGGATTTAAGGACTTGAGTAGAAACAGAAGGAACGGACACAGTCCACAAGACTGGGGACTTTTTCAAATCCTCAGTCTCTCCCTCAAATAAAGTCAGTCTTCTCTCAATTAGGTAACAAGACACAAGAGGAACGAAGAGCCAAATTATCAGATGATTCCCTCCAAATTACGGTTCATCAAGAAGTTCCTAAGGGATCGAATCAACAAAATGAAATGTATCATCAAGGAAATGAAAGAAGTAAATATTTCAGAAATGCTGATAGAAGGGATGAAATGCATTAGTCATCAATCAATGTCCTCAATGACATTGTTGTAGATCCCCCAGATGAGTCTCACTCAGAGGGATCATATGAGGAAACTCCTACTCAAGAGGTTGTGCAGACAGACACAAATTAAGAAGTTGTGTGTACACAAAATCAATAGATTACCTAGAATCTAGGTAATCCTTCATGTAACCCACTTACCCCTCTCTGAAAGGTGTCCAATAAAGGGAATTTAAAGAATCTAGTTACATAACCCTCCTATGGAAAAGTCCAATCGCTCTCACTAGAGAAAAGATTCACACAATAAGAGGAAGAAATGTTGGAATTGATGTGGTTGAATGCAGAACTACTTCAAGGTATTCTTCCTCCTAAACATGTTGGAGTCAGTCAGCCAAGGTATTTTGATGTAGTTATTGAGATGGACCAAGAATATCCTCCTTTATCAGTACACCCGCACATGTATAGTCCTATAGGTCATGTGCAACAACAATCGGTTGTGCTACCACCAGTTGTAGTACTAGCCACCACATCTGTCTAGGCTCCAGTTATTGCACTGGGTCAGGTCCAAGCTCAACCGAATGTTTCTCAAAATTTAATAACTACTATTGAGTCATTAACAGCTCGGTTGGAAGATATGGGGGGAAAATGAGCTCAAATTCAACCATAAAATAGAGCTTATCATGAATGGGATGAGGTGATTCCTCCCCCATCCAATTTTTCAAGTACCGCATTCCCAATCATTAATGGTTTGGGAGACCCAGAACAACAGTTAAAAATTTTGTTTCTCATTGTGATCCTCTTATGATATCCCCTCAGCAATAGGAAGCAGTTAAGCTCAGTTGTTTTGTACAGTCATTACAAGGGCCTTCTTTTGTCTAGTACACAATCTTGCAATCCCGGTCAATTACCGGATGGAAGGATCTCCGCCAAATATTTCTTCTTCAATTCAGATCAACGTTGCCAAAGACAACAGTTTTTTATCTTACAAACTGTAGGAAAAGGGAGAATGAAAGGGTTTCATATTTCATTGCTCGCTGGAAGGTATTAACATATTCCTTGAGCTTAGCACTCCCTCGAGAAGAATTTTTGCCAATCTGTGTGGAAAATTTGCGGGATGAGTTGCGGACACCATTGATCCCTATGAAATACACAGGAGGGTTTCGAGACCTTACTTAGATTGCTCAGCAGATTGAATATTCTCTTATGAAGACCAAGGATAAAACTCCTGTAATTACATCAGCTCAAGGATGGAGAATGGGTAATGTAGAGACTGCTACAGTTACGCATAAACAAAGACATGTACCTGCATTCACCTCAAAACCATCATCTTCCCAAAGGGCTCCACCTCCTGAGCATCAACAACAGTGGCCATGTAATCCAGATGATCAAAGAGATCAAAGATGGAAAAAATTTGACGATTTGAAGATTAAAGTTTACTCTTTTCGAAATGAAAAAATTCATGGTTACTTCATTCCGGCTCTGGGAAATAATTTGGTTTAATTTCCAAGGCCCAAGAGGCCAAACAAGGAAGGAGATGAAGACCGTCCCAACAATTTCCCATTTCATCAGATGTTGGGGCATCCCATTTAAGAGTGTATTGTCTTCAAAGTCCTCCAGCAAAAAATGGTGGGATCAGGACAAGTCATGTTGAAAGGTTCTTCAGCTCAGGTAGCATGTGTTACTGCTACAAATCCAGAGGAAGAAGGTGAGTGGAAAGAAGTCAAGAACAAAAATGTGCAAAAATATGATGTTTGGATGGTCAAGAAAAATGATCAACTGAACTCATACCATTTTTTGAATGCAATTGATGAAACTAATTGCCTCTTATACCATGAATGAAATAGCAAAAACCCCTTCATAAGAGGGAAAATCTTCAATGAAACAGCATAATTCAAAGAAAGAAGAGAAATCAGTAGAAGATGAGATCATGTCAAAGCACAAATTGTCATTGACTTTGGTAGATTTTATTCCATCAATATCAAAGCCTTGGGCACCGCCCCACAAAACAGCACAACCCAAATTGGATAATCAGGCAGAATCTTCATCAGAAGAAGAGATGATCTTTGGTTCTGTTAATATATTTCATTTAACAGATCCTTACACCAGTCGAAGTTTCGATTTTTATGAGCCTAAATTCCCTATATCAAACTGAGTAATGAGAGGGAGTTCCAGAGGTCTGGGATACAGAGGAAGACATGGATATCCCAGAAGCCACTATTCCAATTCTAACCATGCTAGAACTATGTATGCAACAAAAACTCATGGTAGATCCCTTTAGTAGGCTCAACAAGAACAAGAAAATTCTTCCACCAATAGTAGACTCAATCATGGCATAGTTATTCTGGAGGATCGGTTAGAGATTCCATCTTCTTCCTCTCAGCATATAAATAGACCAATTCGGTCTAATCTTCCAAATCTAGGAGTATTTCCAACTACTACCCCGACACAAGATGCATCTACTTCCAAAGCATAAACTTCTAAGTTTCCTGCGAAACAACATGTTCCTCTTGAGAAATGCAGACCATTGGATCAAAATTATGATGTATTGAACCACTTGGCCCATGTGCCGTCCAACTTATCAATTCTGGATTCAATTAATTTATCAAAGGATCTTTGGGAGGCGCTCATTGAGGCATTTTCAAGTCCTCAAAAGTTTGAAATTGAAATTGTTGAAGCTGAAGTCAACCATGTAGAGAATAATACTGCAGAATGTCATGTAGTGATATCCTTCATAGATGAAGATGATGATGATCTCATGCATAGATATATTAGAACTTTATACTTATCTGGAAAGGTCAATGGTGTAGACATCCGAAGATCTTTTATTGATAATGGTTCAGGAGTCATCATCTTCCCCATTCGTACACTTCGTCGATTGGGCCGCATAGAATCTGATTTATCTTCTACTACTTTGATGTTACAAGGATATGATAAAAATGAACAAGAACCACTAGGTGAGGTTACACTCAGAACTCAGTTTTCATATCTTGTATCCAATTCAGATTTCATGGTTGTTGATCAAAACTCAGCTTTCAACATCTTTCTTGGACGACCCTGGATACATCAATATGTGGTTATCCCTTCATCATACCATCAATGTCTCAATTATTGTTTCGATGGTCAAATTGGGAAATTGTATGGTGAAAAGGCCTCATTCAAGACATGTGAATATCAATACATTCAGGTGGAATTCTATCACATTAATAGAAAGGGGGAATCCACAACAAGGGAGATTACCATTGTTAATGCTCCATATGGTTTGGAAAGGATTATAGTAAATCCATTTACACATGTGAGTGCAGATTATGTGTTGCATATCAGTCAAATTGACAGGATAATCCAAAATCAAAATACTCTTATGGAAACCTCCATAATGTAAATTATGGTAATTAAGCTAGACAACATGGGAGACACTTGTGATTCACCGAGAAATGATGAAAGCTGAAATGAATATTTCTTCATTTCATCCGCTGAAATCCATCAAGTCTGTACGTCGCTATCCAGGCCAGAAGAAGTTACTGAAATTTCATAGGTGAATGATGATGTTGATTCTCAATCCATCATCTCTTCTTTAATACCCAAGGAAGGACCTTCATCATCAATCGGGATGGAAATGGAATCTTCTTCTTCAAGATGTTCAAATTTTAACATCTCTTGTGATTACTGAAATTCTACTTCATCATCTACTATTCAAGTAGAAACAGAAGAAATAACACATTTTGAATAAGAAGAGGAAGATCTCAAGGATGCTCCTCTAGAATTTGAAGAGGGTATCTCTACCCCAGTGGATGAACTCGGAGAAATAAATCTGGGTACACAAGAAGATCCACAACATAATTTAATTAGTGCGGCCAAGACTCTCGAAGAGAATGTGATGTATATTTCATTTTTAAAGAAAAATCAAGCTATATTTTCTTGGAACTATAAAGAAATTACAGGGCTTCATCCTGATGTTGCTACTCATCGTTTGGGTTTTCCAGAAGAACATTGAGGATTTAAGAAAGATTAAAGAAGAACACACCCAACTTATGCTTCCAAAATTGAAGCTGAAGTGGATAATCTTATCAAAACTAACTTCGTCAGAGAATTTCAATATCCCGAGTGGTTGGGTAATATTGTCCCTATGAAAAAGAAGAACCGAAAAATTAGAGTTTGCATTGATTTTATAGATCTTAATCAGTATTTTCTTAAGGATGATTTTCCAGTTTCAATAACAGAACTCCTAATTGATGCAACAGATGGCTATGAAGAACTTTCCATCATGGATGGATATCCATGGTATAATCAAATCTGAATGGCTCCAGTTGACGAGGAATTTATATCCTTTAGAGCCCCTCAGGTTTTGTTTTCCTATTGGGTAATGCCCTTTGGCTTGAAGAATGCAGGCGCAACATATCAGCGTGCCATTCATCGTATCTTCAAACCCTTTTTGGGACGTTTTTTGAATGTTTTGTGGAAGATTTGGAGTTCAAATCCAGACAACTTTCTAATCACTTGGATGATTTGGAAGCCATATTCCATAAACTTTAGTAATATAATTTTAGGATGAACCCCTTAAAATGTTCAATTGGGGTAACCTCTGGAAAATTTCTCATCTTTGTTGTACGCCATTGTGGTATTGAAGTTGATCTTGAGAAGGAAAATTAAATCCTTAGTATGTCACCTCCTTGTAATTTGAAAGAATTGAGAGGACTTCAAGTACACGTTGCTTATATTCGGCGTTTCATTTCCAATTTGGCAGGCAAAAGTTTACCCTTTACCAAATTGATGAAGAAGTGAGTCACATACGAGTGGAATGAAGAATGTCAAAAAGGATTTGATATTTTCTAGAAATATCTCTTGAGTCCACCGGTGTTTATGGCACATATTTATGGGAGACCTCTTATCCTTTATGTGATAGCTTTAGAGCGATCATTGGGTGCCTTTCTTGCTCTGAAGAATGATTCTGGCAATGAAAATAGCCTCTACTATCTCAGTCGGACTACGGTTGAAGAAGAAACCTGATATTAAAATATTGAGAAGTGCTGTCTAGAATTAATTTTGCAGTTCAGATGTTGAGACACTACCTGCAACATCATGAGGTCCAATTGGTATCTCACAATAACCCACTCAAATTCATCCTTATTCTTCCAATGCTTACAGGATGTCTGGCAAGGTGGGAAGTTATGTTGCATCAATTTGATATTCAGTATGTGTATCAAAAGGTAATAAAGGGCCATGATCTGGCTGATTTCCTTGCTGAACATCCTTTAGTAGAAGATACATCTTCAGATATTGATCTTCTTTATGAGGAAGTCTTTTCTATTCAACATAGTCTTCAAACATGGAAAATGTACTTTGATGATGCTTCCAGAAGTCCAATATGGAAGAAAATGGAAGATCCTAAGTTAATCAAAGTTGGGTTAGGAATTGTACTCATTTCTCCAGAAGAGGCAGTGCTACCTTATTTTTTCTCACTATTGGGAGGTAGTACAAATAATGAATCAGAATACCAAGCTCTTATTGATGGATTGGAGTTGTCACTTCAAGCACTAGTGAATCACATAAAGGTGAAAGGTGGTTCATACCTGGTAATCAAAAAAATCAATGGGGATTATGCAATCAGAAAAGAAGAACTAATCCCTTTCTATTATTACATCAGAGAGTTAATTGAAAATTTTCTTATGGGACCTAAAATTTTTTATGTCCCAAGATCACAAATTTTCCAAGCTGATGCACTATCTAATATAGCTACAACTCTGGAAGATCGAAATCGGGGCGAGATAAGAATTAGTATTTCCCACCGTCATAAAATTTCACCTTATGTTCAAACTAGAACATAGGAAATCAATGAAATTAGCCCATTCTTGAACCATATGGTCATACTACATGATGGATGACACCTATCAGAGAATAGCACCAAAATGGAACAATTCAACCTAATAGAGCTGGGAAAGAACAAATACCACAACATGTGGTAAATTTTAATCTTTATGATAGCCCGGATAACCTAGAGAAAATTCTCTACAAAAGAGGTTTTGATGGAGTTCTATTCAGATGCATTGATGGTGAAGAAAAATGGTTGTCATGAAAGAAGTGCATGAAGGAGTCTATGGTGCCCATCAGTCTGGACACAGACTATCTGATCAAATTTGAAGGCTTGGATACTTTTGGCCTTCAATGATAAAAGATTGTGTTTATTTCACAAAGAAGTGTCATTCATGCCAAGCACATGCCAATATCATTCATCAACCCCCAGAGTTGCTTCATACAACTAAATACTCATGGCCATTTGGCACATGGGGAATGGATGTAGTGGGACCTAATCATTCAGCTACATCCAAGCAGTTTTAGTATATTCTTACTGCTGCGGACATCATTTCCAAATGGAAAGTGGCAATATCCCTCAAAGAAGTCAGTTCTAAATGAATTGTTAGCTTCATCAAATCTAATATAATTACCAGATTTTGTGTCCCTAATACCATATTGACGGAAAATGGCACCAACTTCTTGTTCATCTGAGGTGAGGATGTGGTATCAATAATACAACATCAAATCCAATCATTCATCTATGTATCATGCAGCGGCCAATGGCCAGATAGAAGCTTTCAACATGACTCTTTCAAACATACTGCAAAATATGGTGGATAAAGATAATAAATCATGGCTTGATATACTCTTTCATGCTTTATGAGATTATCAGACCACCACCCGCACTATAACGCGGTCATCTCCATATTCATTTGTATATGGAAAAGAAGAAGCCATGCCCATTTAGGTTCAATTACCCTCGCTCAGAGTAGCCATTTGTGATCAATCATCTACATATGAACAATCTCAAAAGAGATTGGATGAATTGGAATGGTTAGATTAAAAAAAATTGTGCACCCTACACCCCTTGAAAGTCTATCAGAATCGAATAGCACGATCATTCAACAAAAAAGTTTGTGTTTGTTCATTCATTCATGGATAATTGTTATTAGTTCTCAGAACTCCAATTATACCAGGAATGAGACCTCCCAAGCTTGAGCCGAAATGGGAAGGGCCTTATTCAATACATAATGTCTACTCCAATAGAGCTTATTCTTTAATCTCAATGGATAGAGAACTCATCACTACTCCAACCAAAGCTGGATTTCTGAAGAAGTATTTTGTGTATCACAAATACATTATCATCCAAAAAGACATTAAACTGTATCATACACAGTCCATGTATATGACCTTAAACTATTTTCACCCATATCGTCTGATATGATGTTAAAATATGTTTTCCTTGCCACACGATTTTAAACATCATAGTCCCTTATGTCCATCAAGACATTAAACTGCACCATCCACGGTCCATGCATATGACCTTAAAGTATTTGCACCCTTATCAACTAATATAATGTTAAAATATGTTGTCATTGCTGCAAGACTCTCAACTGCATTGTCCCTTACGTCCAGCAAGATTTTAAACTTCCCCATCCTCGGTCCATGCATATGACCTTAAACTATTCCCACCATATGTTCAACATGACATTAAAATATGAAGAAGTCCCTAATACGTCCAACATGACGTTAAACTGTGTCCTCTTTTTTCATTACTACATGATATTATACTGCACGACCCCCACTTCTCGGCTGGGTACGTTGGAAACCTTCTAAGGTTCAATCCCAAAACAAATCTCTTCACATCAGTTCACCTCCTTCTCGTTTGATGTTGATTCATGAAACTGTCCCCAGAACCAGTATTTTTACATTGGTTCACCACGGTCCATGCATATGACCTTAAACTATTCACACATTTGTCATGTACGACAATAAACTACAACATACTTTGACACCCTCACCTGAGAGGGAATCGTTATTTACATTGATCTCCAATCATGTTATATTTTAAAGAATACATTTATACATGGAAATGTCTAAACCTTTTATCATTGGACAAACCATCATTGCACTAAATTCCCCTTTTCACCCTTCATATGTATGAACCAAATCTGTAAATAGTGTATTTCAAGAACTATGAGAGGATAGATTTCCATCCTTATGAGATACATAGAAATGTTCAATCATCCCTCAAATCCAGCCCCAAGTCTTTGGGCCTAACCCCAAAGTCCACTTTCAGTCCACTGATAGAAAATTCCCTGTGAAAACACACAAACTGTATTCATTATAATGGTCCAAGTTCTATGAACCTAAACTATGATTTCCAATACTTTATCCCCACATGAAATTAAACTGTATTTCAAGAACTATGTATGGCTGGATTCCCAGCCTTATGGGATACATGGAGAATTACGGCACCTCAATTCAGGATCCAGCCATGACATGATTATTGTCAGTATTGGTCTATGTATCTCTTTCATGCATTGGACAATACCTGTTTTCATGTGTCATACTCTTAACCTTAAATTCTTATAGATATCCATAACCCTTTTCTTGACATCTGTTCACAAAATGTCCAATTTCTAAGAGTCATTTTTCCTGACTATGCAGTATGTTTCCTTAGCCGACCCTGCATAAACAGTCCACATTATAGTCTTGTCAGCTAAAGGATACTATTATTTGACTATGCATCCAATGCCCATAGGTGGACCTTCATAATTCAACCCCCTAACAGGTTTGTCAAATAATGGTAACTTCATTCTAGGGAGGAAAATCTCTTTTGTCCTTAGTTGTCTTAACGAAAATATGTAGGGATCAACCAAAAAATTTCCACCCTTATCATATTTGTCCCATACTCTTTTCCATGATTTGAAAGTATTCAAGTATGTTGTTTAAATTTCTATTCCCTATGTTTGGATCAGTCCTTCGTAAGAGTAACATTCATCCAACTCTTAGATAATCTTGTTTAGTAATGTCTTCTCCATATTCAAGTACCTCTCTCTATATAGAAAACTCTATGATTTTTAAAATTTGAATCCCCATTAACATCCACTGGCTTTTTAGTAGTATAAAAGTAAATTTCTAAGAGTTCTTTTTCATGACTATGCAGCACGTGCCCTTAGGTGGCCTTTCATAAGCAGTCTATATAACAGACCTGTCAGCCAAAAGATGATATTATTTGACTATGCAGCCAATGCCCTGAAGTGGCCCTGCATAATCCAACCCCATAATTGGTTTTTTTTATAGCGTTAATGTCATTTTTGGGAACTACTGCTTCTAATGCCTTTTATCCATTTTTCATATCATTCCTCAAATTCAAAATTTCTTAAGTCATCGTTTACATATTTTCCCTCATACTTGAAAACGATAATATGTTTTCAGATAAATTATCAAGGAATTGAGTCAATGTTAATCCATTCGGTCAAAGCTATTTCATCCTTAAACATTATCCTTTTTAAGTCCTTCTTGAATGACTTTAAACTACCCACAAAAAAGACAAGGGAACTATGAACAAAAGTCATGTCCCGGCTCACTAAACATAAATCTCATATCATTTAGGTAATATTGAGCAATTAAAAGATTCAATGTTTATAGAGTTATTTATAATAATCCTAGAAAAAATCAATCTATTCTTACTAGGCCTATTAGCTTAGGTAAAAATTTAAAGCATGTAGCAAAAGAAACAATTACAAGAGGCATTCAACATAACTCTTCATTTGATTCACATCATCTCGAGATTCATCATCAGCCACCTGGAATTCATTCATTCAACTAGATACAATAAGAGATGCAGTGAAACTAGCTCATCTTGGAACAATTATAAAAGAATGTTCTTGAGTGCGGATTGACAAAATTTTCTATTGATCAAACAGTGACTCTATTTCTATCCAAAATACTTGGAATATGGATACCTGGATTTAAAATGGAGCATTGGAAGTAAAGAAACATTTGGAGAGAGTACAATTTTCATATTTTTTTTCAAATTTCATGATAATATTCTCTCCATAAACCGGAAGTGGAAAACATAACAACCCTTGGTTTTCTATTTTCATATCTGCAAGGAAATGGCATGGAAGAAAATTTTGAAGGATCACACCATTGTTGTTTCAATTAATGCATAGTATAACCAAAATAGAGGATTAATAGTGAAAATGAATCTCAAGAAGATAGTTTTATGCATCTGAAACGTTGGCTCCTTGAAGATGAACATTCCCGTACAGATCCTAGTTTTTACGCGTAGGTATCACCATGCAGGTCAAACTACCTCTGCAGCAGCACAACATAGAAAAGAAGCAATGAAACCATGTAAAATTAGTAACATTCATGGAGAAGGAAACATGCACGACGAGATCTTGAATGTTTGAAATCAGGGTGCTTTGTGCGAGAATGGACACATATATATAGGCCATGCCGCATCTCTAAACGCCAAAATCTAGCGCACTCAACCCTTGCGCACCGAAGCCTGCGCGTTTAACCCTTGCGCACTGCCATTCATGCACTCAACACTTTTACGCCGCATGTTCCTTGGCTTTCATATTTACCTCAGAGTCACATCCTCATTTCTTTCAGATCCAACTCTGAGGGGGGACTATTTTTGACGCTCCTTTCTATCACAGTGTCTAATGCTTGAAAAAGAGAAATACCTTAGTCCAAAGTGATTCATCCTTTGAAGAAACATCAAAAATCGACAAAGGAATGAAGAAGTATTTCCTCCCACTTAGGTCGTGTATGTTTCATAATAGTCATGAAAGTATACTTGTGTGCCATATGGTGGTCGTGTAGGTGACTTGCGTGCCCTCTTTGAGTCTCGCCCAGGGTCTTCAGCACCCTATAAATACCCCTGGTGTACCCCCAATTTCAGGACCGAAAAGTTCCAAAACTCAAATTCGAGCTCCTGGCTCCCTATTCTCTTTTGGAAGTATTCCTAACACATCTATGGTAATTTCCTACCTAAAATGGAATCTCTAAAGAGGGGGAGAAAGGCCTAAGTGATGAAACTCATCAACACTTGTGCGCCTAAGTGGCCATCCCTAGAGGGAAATGTCCGCACTTGTGTGCCGCCTTATCCCTTCAACCAAACTTATGGGCCACTGTTTTGGAAGTATTTAGGGATAATACTAAGGGATTGAGCCATGTATCACCCATTTATTACCCTAAGTGTTTACCGTCGCGCATGTACCCATGTGTCACGCACGTATACTTGCACGACCATAACTTGCACATCCACGCAAGACTGGAGTGCCATTCTCTTTTTTGGGTGCCCCTCCTTTATATACACCTCTCTTATTCAAATCCACCTCTCCCCTTCATGGTTAATCCTTCAAAACCATCTTCAAATCCATTCATGGAATGATTTCTTGGTTGGAATCCTTATTTGAAACGAATTCTATGGAACATCTCTCAAAACACAGTGATTTAAATTTCTTTATGTCACTATGATTAGAGATTTCATTCCTTCAACCTCATAATTTTATGATGAGAGGATATTTAATCAGGTCCTCCTTTTCAAGAGTAATCCCCAGTCCAAGATCTCTAAATATGGGCATCCTCTATTGGAGTAAGCCCCAAAATTCCCTATTCAATGGGAATCCTCCTTAGGAATAATCCCCAAGTACCCTAACATGGGCCTCCTTTTCAGGTGGAAGCCCCAGTCTTCAAATTACCTTAATTTTGGGAATCCTCCTCAGGATTAAGCCCCAATCATAAATCTTTAAATATGGGAATCCTCCTTAAGAGTAATCCCCAAGTTCCCAAAATCCAAATTCAAGTAACCTATGCTTTTTTTAGAAGTAATCCCCAGTAATAATTCCCTTTAACCTGGTCATATTACTAATGAGTATGTCCCATTCATAATTCCCTTTAACCTAGGCCTCTTCATTAGGAGTAAGTCCCAGTCATAATTCCCTTTAACATGGGCCTCTTCATTAGGAGTACGTCCTGGTCATAATTTTTCTTAACCAGTGTTAATTTACATTTTATTTGGGCTTCAATCTCATGAGTAAAAACCAATCATAATTCCTTTCAAATTTGGGCATCCTTCTCAGGATTATGTCCTAAGTTATGTATCCAAATATCCATAAAGCACTTATATCTTTATGGACCTTGTTCTTTGGTTTCTTCCCTAAAGTAAATCATAATATTCATCTATTTGGGCAGCCATACATTCATAATCCCCCCATCATTTCTTATAATTGAATCTTTCATGGAACAATTGTCTGGTTTTACCAATACCTCTTGTTTCTCACACCGACCATGACTCACTTGAGCTTAGAGTGTAAAAGTAATTATGAAATCTTCCTTTGATCCATCAATCATGCATAAACATCATGCTCTCTTATTCAAACTATGTGGGTTATGATTCCTTTTCCAAATCAAAGGATATCTTGGTAGCCCATCTGTCAGTATGATCCCATCTTTAAAATAATCTATGACCTTCTGAATGAAAATAAACTTCAAGTGCCCCACTGAGTGGCTTTAAAAATATTATAGTTATCATAATGACCATGACATTTCTATATAATGTGTCAAAGGATACCATTGACTAAGAATATATAACAAATACAGATGATTCTTTATCAATGAATAAACTCGAATATATATAAAAGATTCTCTAAATCTCATATGTATTAATCATTAATTGTCAGATCTAATGGAAAGATCATTTTCATACATGCTAATGTAATAAGGATTCATGAACATAACTTATATCTATAAAGAGAGTCCTGGAGTAGACAATAATTTCCCCCAAAAGGGTGTGATGAGTCTGACCTCCCATCCTCTCGACCAATGAAAATTCTTAACCCCATCAGTTCATAACTAGTGAGCACCTACCTTTGGAAAGTAGGTCCAAATGGATCTGGAATCATTGGATGTTTCCAATTCAATGAACAAACCCGTTAGAAACCACTTGAAATGTTTGAACCTTAAATCATTTAGGTCATTCCCATATCCAGAGGAAACACACACCCTATTGTTAAGCACACATGCTTATAAAACCCTTCTCCAAAATCTCATGTTGCTTCTTTTTTAGCTCTTTCGGCTCTACAGTGGCTATTCTGTAAGGTGTATTTAATATATGAAGAGATCCAAGAATAAGTTCTGTTGAGAACACTACAACTTGATCAAGATGAAGACCAGGAAACTCTTCAATAAATACATCAGTGTAATCCCTCATTATTGGAATTTCTTCAAGCAAGATTCTCTCCATTGCCTTAATCATTTAAGCTAGATATGATTTATTATAAGGAAGTAATATCCATACATAAGATAATGATTATAATTGAGATATAACTTCATCCATACACATGTAATCATTTGGTGGATACTTCACGATGTCATGGGTGATCTCCATTTACCAACTGTTGATGATGGATTTGTATAGAGATAGACAATTCATTCCCAAGATATTGTTAAACTGAAATAAATGATGTATAAAGATATTTTCATGGAGGTTAGGTCCACACACATTAACATTAGAGGATTTATAAACCATGGATACAATAATTATCCCATTCGTTGTTCTGACCAATAACATATTGTCCAAATTTTCATGTTGTTCTTGAATAGTTCTGCTAAACTGGAAAGATATGATTGAATGTGTAGAACCAGAATCCAATTGTACATTCACTATTCATTAATGAATATCTAGTGTACCTATCACCAAATAGTTTTCTAACTCCAACTCAGTAGTAGTGATAGTATAATAACATACATGTTTCCAAGGAGGTTGTTGTTGATTTCCTCTAATAGCTCTCTGCATAAATAAATTTTTCACATTATTCCAATTCTCCTTACAGTTGTAACACTGCACTATAGGTTGAGTGTTGATCTAAAAAATCCTTTATTCTTTGACATCATAGGAATTCTTCACATCCCAATAGATATTTTTATCTAGATGTCCCATCATTCCATATATAAAGCTATTTTTTGTTCCATTTAGTTATTTCCCTACAGGTTTCTTCCCACAATTTTTACAAATTGGATTCTCAATCTTCTTTACATCATGGAATTTATTTTCAGGGCCACCTAAATTAGATTCTATTTTCCTCTACATGTCATCGGTCCAATGATACCACTGAGAGTCTATAATCTCCATTTCAACCTTAAAGGAAAAAATTCAAATCCCCTCATAGATATCGTAGTCTTGAATCGCAAATGATTTTCGTAGTCTCAGCTTTATTATAGTAATGAAGCAATCCAGCTTGATTTTAATTTTCATGAAAAATCCATGGATGTACCCTTAAAGGCTTGTAAAGTTAGTTTCATATGTACCGATGGAGTCATCATTCTTCTGCATGAGTCTGAGAAACTATTTGTCCATCTTAATATGGAGGGTTAAGGAAAAAATATTTATTGAAAACGTTTTCTTCTATTACACCAAACCATGGAATCAATTTCTTATGGGTGCATTTTATTCGTGATTTGTGTCCCCCACTGATCATCTTCCCAATCAAAATAATGGACCACGAGTAAAATTTTATCTTCTTCTAAGAACTGGAGGAAAGATAATATATTCTCAATAGAGTTAATCCACTGATCCGTGAGTAGGGGATCAGATTATCAACTAAACATGGGAGGTATTTTCCTCCTAAAGGATCCAATGTCAATTTTCTATTTCTATAGAGGATGATGGGAGTTCTAATTGATTCATGTTATTATTTAAAACATGAGCCAGCATAGAATGTAGTTTTATAATTTTTTTAGCACACATTCCAATCATATCAGGTATATCATTATGGGAGTCTTAACATTACCTATCACATTGAATATTTGAACATGGTCATATATTACCTACCATTAACTATGAAAAGGAATGTACAATTATAGGGCTTCCATAAATAACTACAGATCATAAAAAGGAATCTTAAAAAAAAGGATAAACTTGTAATCCATAAGTATATCCTAAATTGTGATTCCCTAGGTTTCAATCTAGGATATCATTGATATATTTCATAACATATATTCCAATGGAGGTTTTTATTCCATTAATAATTGTTTGTTCTAAGCTCATGTGTTTACCCATGCATATCCCATGTGAGTGTCAAACCAAGAGTGTAGTAAGCCCTGTTGTCATGCACCAGTTCCCATTGGAGTCTTGCTCATAGTGTTATTTTCTGGTTTTACCCCAAGATACATCTATTACAGTTCCACCTCTACCGATTTAAATCCATACAGGGATCTATTTTCTTGATAAACCACTTACTCAATGCTTACCAAATTATAGGTATGTTTTCTTACATTAGTATCATCCTTAAGGATCTATGTAAATTTATTTATTCATAATCTCTAAAAATAAATAGACCATCCTCTAATACCAATTATAGAAACCCTATCCTTTTATGTAAAACATTACATGATTTTAAGAATAATTATCTATCAGATTACATGGAAAGGATCATGAAGACTACTATCTTGGTTGACTAGGTACATTAAACTAGAAACATGAATCTAAATAAAATAATTATTTATCTAGTATTTAAATTGAGCTCCTAACTTCCTTAGTTCTCAAACATCTCTATAGGTTATCATGGGGAACACTTGAACAAAGGGATGATATAAACAATCTAGTAATAAAATAAACATATGAACAATGAATTTAAACATTGCATTGAAGGGATGACATGATGATAAAAAAGGAATAAAACATGTGGAATTATAACATATAAACATAGAATTATATAAATATTGATTCATAGTAATGTGTTAGAAACATAAAACACAAAAATTGCACAATTCAATGCTTACCTCCATGGATGTTTCACATGGTAGCAAAATCCAAGGCTAACTGCCAAGACCGCCGCACATGGTATAAAATTCCAAGGCTAACCGCCAGGACTGCCACACATAATGTCTCATGAAACTCAATATTTTCTATTATATTGGAGTTCTATCTAGGTAAAACCATCTTAAAATTTCCGGAATATTTTTTTAATAAAGAATAATATATTATCAAGTATATATGAACATAAGGGTTTTCCATGGAATGAATTGGGTACCATAATCATGTCATAAACCCTAAAAAATTGGTGTTCCATAATAATTTTCATCAATATAAGGAACTAAAATTTACAAGAAAATTTATAATGTAAAATAGGAATTTATCATTATAATTTATTTTATGAATAAGTGACAACATGTGATAGAAGTATTTAAAAATTTTAGCATTAAAATATATTTGGGTGGTTTTATCCAAAATACTGTCAAGAATTTAAAATAGAAAGGTGAAAAATCTAATATATAAAACTAGAAAATAACCTATAAAGATAGAATATTAAAAATAATGATTTTATAAAGAAAATGGTGGCTTAATGATATATATAAATAACATTAAATCGTGTAGGAATTCAGAATCTACCTTCACGACATTTTTTATTATCCGGAAGTATTGAGGAGGGAATCAGATAAAAACATATATATCCCCGAAAGATAATTATGAATGGATATTGATAAATTTATTTTTTACTCATAAACATTATTTAAAAGATACAGATAAAAATATAATATATCCTCATTTTTTAAAAGGAAGTTAAGGAAACCCGATGGATCAAAAAGGTGGTTCGGGTAGAATCCCATATTGATTATCAACATGGTATCAGCAGTACATAAGAGGTATAAATGAGAGATAAAGGGGTTTTTAATCACATATAAATCAAGAGGGATGTATTTGAGAGTTGATAGATCATACCCCATCATTAGGGATTACACATAAAAGGGAAAAAATATAGGACCATCTTAAATAAAAGTAAAATAGAGAGGATCCCTTACCTTCATTCTGATGGTGTTTTCCACTTGATATTAATGACCCAAATAATCAAATTACGGTAATTATTTAATAATTCCATAACATTATATATATGTAAAATATTTATTATAACCTTTTTATGTTCATTCATGACTTTTTTTATGGCTTATGAAATTGAATTTCATTGTTCGGGTTGATTTGCTTCCTTAGTTTTAAAGATCGGTTCACTTATTCATTTTCAGACACACATTTATGATGAGAGCCATTGTACAGAGGTGGATTTATATTTTACTATTAACCATACACAAGTATACATGGTTACATGTTTAATTTGGTTACTTATAGTGAATTTGAATAATCATATAAAACTTTAGTGCCAACATTTTGGGTTAATTGGTGGTTTTTGACAACAATGAACACGTTTTAATTTATAAATCATAACCATGTGTACAAAAAGAATCAATAACCATAGTGGAGATATAATAAATACATTATGTTATAGTTCAACCATTAAACTAGTTTCATGACCATAATCGAATATAGAAACCAAAATTGAAAACATGTCATCCTTGAATGTTGTATATTAACACAACTCAGATGGTGTCTTTACTATTATAATAAAATAAGAGTAAAGGAAAGATGATAACAAATTATTCCATTATCATAACAAATTTTTCTTATATGTTAGTTATTAGAGTATTTATATCATTTGTATGTGGATAGTTAAAGACAGAAATGAAAACAAATTAACTTGAAAAGAAAACGACGGAAAAGAAAATATGAATTTACCTCTTCCATCAATATTTCTTGAGAGACTTTTAAGGGGAGAGGATTTTGTATTTTGATCAGACTAAGGTATTTCTGATGTGGGCTAGGATCTTGGGGGGAACATGGAAATAATTTATTGAAGTACAAATTCTTGAGTGGAGTGAAGAGAAGAAGGATTATTGGGTGGTTTTTATAGTGGAGGGAAGAAGGGTTTTCTCAACATTATATTTATAAATTTTTTTCTCCACAAGATAAAAATTACTAAAGATTACATGAAAAATAATAGTAGTATGTGCATTTGAATTCGTGATTTGGGTTTTTACATAACTAATGATGTCAGGAATAGTCCATTTAGCTTACAATTCTTTTACACAGTAAATTAATGTATTTTTCTATTCACCAAATATTCTTGTATTTTATAAAATTCTGAAAAATTTACCCTAATCATTTTTTGTTTGTACAATCAAATAATGAAATCCATTTTTAAAAAGTAATTTTATAAATATAATTAACATAATTTTTAATTATAATCATAATTTATATAGAAAATACTTATTTTAAGACTATAGCTGTTCTTATAAGGTTTCTAAAATAACATAATGTCATCTAAAATTAATGTTAAACTTAAAAACTTAAACATTATAATTTGTGATATATTTTTTGATAATATAGTTTATTTTAAATTTATTAATTAATTTTAATTTATTATTTACTTCTTAAAAAAATAGAAATACTTTTACTATGTTTATATTATCACATATATGATGACTCATTTGATTTATACATTCATGGGTGAGGTTACTATTATTTTGGCCTATTTAATATTCATAAGATTCATATTAATTTTCATAAGGGTAACATTACTATTAATAAGGGTATGTAACTATTCACTACAAATTAACTTTTCTTATCAGACTCCAAACATCATCCGGATCGTAACCGTCTATATTTGATTTATGAAATTCATATCAGATAAGTATCAATATTTTGTTTTGTGTTCATATAATACATATTAGTTAATTTTGTAGTCATCTCATGTGATTATATTAAATAATTATATAAAAAGAATTTACATTGACCGAACATTTGGTCCATCAATAGAGAACCTCACACTGATGTCAAATATGGGTTCACATCATTCTGGTTATATCATCCTTCAATATCAACTTCATTATTACATTCTGTAACCAATCAAATGTTGTGTAGGATGGTAGTGTGTAGGTCCATTTTCTACACAACCATAGGCCTATTTCTAGCCTCAAATTCACCATTGATGGTGGTTTTACCTATATAATTATATATGGTGGAGTTATTATTCATGAATGAAAAAAATAGAAATTGTACAAATAAAATAAATTAGAATTAAAAAATATATAAATTTTATTTTTATAAAAAAAATAATTTGTATAAAAATAATATATAAAATTTTAAAAAAAATATTCATTTAATATCATTCAAATATATAACGATATTTGTATAATTTTCTCGGATAGAATAAATTCAAATATGTTTAAAAATGTTTTATGAATATAATCAAACATAAATTTTAAAAATTGTTTTAGAAAACTAGTAGTTTATCCTCCATCATAATAATATCCTTATCATACATTTTTTTTAAATATACAAAAAACTAATAACTATATGCTTATAATTTGTATCAAATACTATGTGTTAGATATATCTGAAGATAACGAATCTTGTTTTATTTACTCAATTACAAGTAGAATCTTATATAAGTATATTAATGATTAACATATTTTATTACTAGTATTGATTTTAGTTATAACACTTGTGTATAACTATATAATACAAGAATAGAGATAATATGATGTCATATTTTTATATTGTTTATAAACAAAACCATGGAAAAAATGAATTTAAAAATAAATATATTAACCATGATAATAAAATATACCAACTTTTTGAATTGAATATTTATTTAACCAATTGATTTTCTATAGGAAAATTATCAGATACTAATTTTTATAAATAATATCTCAACAATATTGAAATAACCTAGGAAATGAATAAATCAGAGTGATCATTGATTTTAGATTACAAATAAAAGTTACCTAATTTTATACCTTAGAACATTGTAATAATAATAAACATATTATATTAAACACTAAAAATTAAATAATATATTTATAATATATTTTATATATTTATTTAAATATTTTTGAGTTCATTGGGAATTGTAATTTTTTATTACGAATAATTTTTTTATATTAAATTTCACTGATATTAGATGAATACAATTAAATGTAAAAATTATTATTTAAAATATTACTTGGATAATTTATTATTTTCTTTTATATTGAATTATAATATTTGGAATTATTTTTGAAAATGTTTATTATGACTCCCATGAATGGAATTATGATGTGTGAGAGATGGGGAAAATATTGACCCATTAAAATTAATGTTTCACATGGTGAATTATTAATGGGGAGGGATTATTAATGGGTAACATGTAATGAAATAGTTCTCAGTCTTTTACGAACAATTATTATCAATACATTTCTCATTTATCCCCTATCAATTTGTTTAATTATTTTCAATTTCATTAAAAATAGTGGATTACAAATTATTTTGATCATATTTGATTACATGTTAATGCATTATTATAAATATTAGATATCATAAATAATTCAACAGATAATTAATATATGGTTCTTGGAAACATTTACTTTTGAACCCATCATCTGTAGGGTATTAATTTGTTGTTTCCTGACATTTGGTACAAGATCATTACAATGTAAGTGAGGGTCATGAATCTTAATATATTCCAAAATTTTGACTCATATATTTCTAATATTCCAAAATAATCGGTTAAATGGGGGTTGTTTAAAAGGAAAATGTTGTCATACCTTTCACCAAAGTACATATACTAAATTTAGGAGATAAACTATATGTTTATTCTATATATACATGTGCATAACCTTTACATGAATGGGGATGGTCCAAATATGTATGGACTAGGAAAAACACTTTTAAATAAATGTTATGTTATTTTTGTTAATAAATTTTGTTTTATTAAGGAATTTTGATTATTTAATATAATGAATAATTTAGTTGAGGTCATTAGTTTGTTATTTTATGGACATTAAAAGGATACACATAGAAGAAGGTAGATCTCATTTTCCCATATGATGGAATTTGTGGAAATATTTATAATTTAATTTTTTTAAACGAATAAATTTGATAATATTATTATCTAATTGTTTTTAAATATATTTGATAAAATATTAAGTTCTCAAAATTCAATATTGATATGATCCTATAGTATATGAAAAAACTCATAGATATTGGGAATATTGAATTATTAGGATATTATTTGTATCTATCCCAACATCACATTATAGTTTGATTATTCCTAAACCTATGGATATTATGTGACCTTGATCGCAACTCCCCATGTTATAGAGGTCTTGGACATGTAGTTAGGGGATATGATGTTACGATGGGGAGACAATACCCAATATCACAATTCAAAAATTGTTAAAAATAACACTAAAAATTGATAAAGATAAAAAAATATATTAAATAGAATTTATAAATAAGAATTATTTTATATCAAATGAACATGTTTCATAGAGATAGAAAACTCATAAATTAACTATTTTACCATTATCCTAATCACACTTATAGAATAAATAAAAAGAAATAAAATTTAAAATATTCATTATATCTATCCAAAAACCTCACCTAATATTAGTATCCATACATGATTAATGTTAACTGACTTTACCTTGTAATATGTGGCTCTTTCTGTACTTGACTGATGAATAGTGGGGTCTACTCTAGTACACAAATACAAGTGTTTTCCGAGCGAGGTTTGAGTAGAATGTGGTATATAAACACAAATGGGGTCCCTAATATAACAAGTAAATATATTTATATCACATGATATATGATATGACAAAATAATACACGTAGGAAGATTAAATAAATAACCACCATTGATCCTTGTGTTCTAAGGTGATATGTGGAAATAATTATACTCACATTGACAGATTTTATGTATCAATATTTATAATACTATGATATTGAACTAAGTGAAATACATCCTCCATTTTAAGAAAATATTTAACCTCAGATGAATCTAATTTTAGAAACACCCACACATGAAAACATAGATCAATTTAAAACATGGCAGCAAAGACTCCCCACCCTAAAAAAAACTCCACTAGAACTTAACAAAAGGCACTCCATTCATAGGAACCAAGGTATCTAAAATCCATGAGGGTTGAATGTTCATGAGCAAAAAACACATATATTATTTGGAATCCCATTTTCTGGCTCACACCCTACTAGATTATCAATTAAATTTATCTATTATTCAGGTTTTTTCACATACCCTACCAAGAAATAGATGAAATTTGTATAACAATGGTATCCTTTCACCTTAGGATACTCATAAAAAACTCATGGCCCCCATACTAATTATTCACTAACCTGAACCAATAAAACATCTCCATGGATGAAATTTTAATTGAGTATCTATGTCTTTCAATTTAGCTATATAAACCTCAGACCATTGATTTAGGTTTTAAGGTGACACTCAAAATAATTAATACTTATTTCAACAGTAACACTTTTGACACTAAACCTATAACTATAGGACCCACCAGAGATTATAATGAAACATCATTGTTGTTATTACATAATTGGATAATATATCATATTCTCATTTATTTTTGAAATCATTTCAATCATAAGGTATAATTATCCATTTTATTTTGAATAATCAAGTGTTAGACTCAACAGACTCCATTTAATAGAAAAGAGAAGGAATAATTCAGATAATAGTTCCCAATATAGACTATTACATTCCTCCAACACAAAATATCAAAATATTCTAAGTTTGTACCCACCCTTTTACTCACAAGATAATGGGGGAGGATCATTCTGCATCTATTCGAAAAACAATCCCAAGGCTCTATGGTGTCACAAGTCTCATAGGTCCCACTCCTTGCATAAATACTAAATTTTCAATAAAACCATCTCAAATGATCATAGTCCACAATCTAGTTCAATAATTCCTAACAATTAAAATTATTTAATAACAGTTTTGTTGTTCATGAATCGTATATAATGAATCTAAATCAGACCCTCGTCCATCAAGGTTTGATGAATTGACTAGTATTAAGGATCCAATGTGGCCCTTTTCAATTCATCTATCATTATGATTTTTTCATGAATAAAACAATTTATGTTATTTAAAAATTTTGAATTTATGTAATGGTTATACCACATATCAGATTATATAAAAAATGAAAATTTTTACAGGGATATGTTTATGGACTACCTTCCCCATTCATGGATTAATTTCTTTTAAGGAAAACATGGAGAAACATTCTTGCGGTTATTTGATTCAAACCGGTCTTATCCAATCAACATGTCTCCCACTCATAGTAAAACACGCTATTATAAATTAACTATAATAACTATAATTAATTATTTAATTTAAATTAAAAATTAATAATGCATAAAACCTCACAAATAAACCTCCACTTAATGAAACCAATTGTAATGGGCTGTAGTCTACTCTTAAAAACACATTGGCCTAAGGCACAAAAATTATCCCACTCTAATTACTAATTCAACATCGATATTCATTAAAAATTTTAAAAATTACTGAAGTAATATAAATTTTTTATGTAACTTAACTAAAAGGGAATGAGTTTATCCTATTTTGATTTCTTCTAGACACACCATGAAAAACCACAATGGTCCCCATTAGATTCTAATGCTACCTAGTAAAATAAAATCCGATTACCTAGTAAATATTTCATAATACAATTAGAATAAATATGGGTGAAACTGAGGAAAAATTGATGCATACTATTATATTTACCCCATTATTTTATTAAGATAAATTGATAGTCAATTATAACATGAATGAAGGGAAATAATATTTTGTAATGAAGAGATATTTTAGAGACCAATTAAGATGATATTTTTTTAATGGTAGTGATGTACATTAATTTCCATGTAATGGATTTTTTTAAAATTTATTTGATTATTTAGATAACTATAAACACTAATAACCACTTTTGTAAATTAATGTTATGAGTTTCCCATATAAGGGTTCATCTCCATTATCATCACCTATTATGAGACCCTTACAGACAGGGATATCAACATATGGTTAGCCACATATTATGTTAGATCAAAAAAATTAATGTTATAAATTTTAGGAAGAAGAAGAATTTTCAATTACTAGGAATTTCTGTTTTTATGAGATATTTCAAATAAAAATTTTATTTTTTACATTCCTTAAAATAATTGTTTTATATGTGGCTTGGGTATTGGAAATCATATTTGAGGATTCTGGAGTGTTATGAAAAATATTGCATATGGCGCCTAGTTGATGAATAGATTGGGATATCAGTGCATCTAAAAAATGTGTCCATATTTTTATATGTTAATAGTTAATAGAAACCACATTCATGATATGATAAACCATTTGGGTTGTATGAAACATAATAGAGACACGTCGCATATTTTGTGTATTGTATAGTAAGACATGAACTACAATCATGAAATCTGGATGGGCTAAGAAATTATTAATAACATGGTTGGTGCATAGTCTATTGAACTACGCATATAACCGATTGACATGGTATTTACATGGATTATGAGGTGAATGGTTGGACAACAGTATGGAAAATCATTCAGTTAATTAAAAATTATAAAATTAACATTTTTACCTCCTCATCGATAATGTAATTTAACAATATTTTCTACATAATTTCAACTTTTATCCCCCCTATAAATTATTTCTTATTAACACCCTTCCTCAATCGGATACCTCCTTATTTATTCATCTAAATTGAACATCCTTGAAGGCATTGGAATCCTAGAGGAATTTCATTGTCATTTTTATCCAATATTATGAATTTCTCCGTCCATCTCTAGTTTTTGATTCTATAATTGGGTATTATATTTCCAGTTACATGTTATCATAGTAGAATAATATACCATTGATGGAGATTATTTTCAATCATGGAAGAGGAAAAATATGTAGGCCTTATACACATCACCATGTTGTGTTTCATGGTTTTTTTTCACCGGTGTGAGTTTTTAATGCACAATGTATTTCAATTAAATTGGTTTTATGTTTTTATCGGCATGTTTGCCTACATATTTTCCTAAATTCAAGGATGATGATATGATGTGTGTTTTTGGACTGTAGTAGGACATGGTTTCTATGTGATTTTATCATTCAGTTACATTTCTATGTTTATGTCTATATAGATATTTATTATTAAATTATTTATAAATAATTATGTATAAAAAATTAGTCATATTTGTTATAATTAATTATGTTCTAGTTATATAACTTTGAGACATGACCTTATATATCTCATATGATCTTAAACGTGTAATGTGATTGTTGTTGATCCTTGAAAAGTAAATGGTAAAATTACTAAATAAAGGTGGTATGTTTTAACACCCTTTTAGAATTTATGAATCATTTTGGTTGGATTTAGGTTCTTCAGATCACCCTTATGGTTCATAATCCTATATATATATATATATTCAAAGAAATTTTAAAATAAATTTCCATATCTAGTTAAAATGGATGAACACTAGGGGTCACTAAAAACTAATATGTCATTTCATCATGTATTATACCAGATGGATGTGATCCTGATTGCATTGAATATTATTTGGAATCGGGAAAACATTTTAGGAGTGACTGTACATGGTAAGGCATGTAACTCTTGTTCAATCCTAGGTGGAAGAATCATATGAAGACCACGACTGGGATGGACAGTCATACCATCCCAGACATATCATGAGTAATGATATGATCCATGAGCCTTCTCAATATCAATGATCTTTTATCAACACCCCATTTAATAGAACATTAAACACTACCTTGTTTATATGTCCCCTGAGTAGGATGTTCATTGGGGCAAATGGTTTAACAGATTCTATGTCGTTAAATATTGGATGACTTGATGGATTCCATTTCTTATATGTAGTCCTCGAGGGACCCATATGAAATTCAACGCTTTAGTATAGACCAAGTGGACCCCTATTTGTAACTCCCAAAAAATATGTTATACTAATATTTTATTGGATATTTTATTTTAGATTAAATACTGAGTTATCTTTAATTACATGAAATAATTATTTTCTTCAATAACTTGTCTTACATGCTAGACTATGTTTTACCAAAAACATAATATACTATTTAGGTTATTATTATATATTCTAGCTAACGGCCAACTATTTAAATGAACAAAATAACTAGGGTAATATATATTATGAAAATTTATATTTTACACATATTATTTAATTTTCAAATTATTATTAATAAAAAAATAATCATGTAGATGACAAATTTATGTTTTCATAAAAATTGTATTTTTTCTAAATGATGGATTTTTATCGTTTTGGGAGATTAATTTTAAAAAAATAATTAACTATATTATATGTTTATATCCAATAATGAAATTCATTTTTTTAATAATTATATTTCAATAATCATAGTTACAATATTTTGGATTTTAATGAATGGATTCAATTTTGGATGAATAGGGAAAAATACTATCTACGAATTGGAAATGGTCTTTTCATTTAAATAATTTATAATGATATATTAGATTTTTTATTTTTATTAAAGTAATATTTATTAAATTATATATAATTTAATCCAATTTGGGTCATATTAATCAATTTAAAATTGATTTAGAATATAAAAACATTTCATTATTTTGAACACCATAATATTAAAAACATGATTCCACATCGCCTGTATAAGATTGAATATTATTTATATTATTAAAAATCTATGAATTGAATTTTATAAAAATTTATTCCATATTTTATGTAATGCCCTAACCCCTCTAAAATTGAGGTGGTGAATTACATGTGATATTGGCATTGTTAATAGTAAAGAAAATCCTGAAGGAACAATAATTTTAGTAGTTTTAATGAAACTAGATGCATAGATGTAACACAAATTACATTGGACATGGTTACAAATTACAATATAAAAGAAAACTAAAAATTGTAACCACATGAACTCAATAAATGATCTTCTCTTCATCACCTATCAAAGGTATATAATGGAATGGGTGAGATCAAACACTCAGTAAGGTTTACAAATATTGGAAGCATGATTACAATAATAATTGAATCATAATCAGTCTGACATAATCAAAATGTCATGGTGAATAAATGAAAATCTCACAGCATTAAAAACCCGATAATGAAACTTTATCAACAGATTTTTTCATAGTGAAAACCTCATTGATAATAATAATATCATATAATAAATAAAGAGAATGCTTAATAATTGGATGTCATGTATCTGGAACATGAAAACATAATACTGTTAAAATGGATTAGTTCTATGGGTAAAATCCAGTATGATTTTAGAAACAAACTCGAAGGGTTTTTTTCCAAACTGATATGTCTCATGAGACCTACCGATGCATCGAGGGGCTATAGCGGGCCCTAACTGCCTCTACATGTCCAAATCAATAATTATAAATTGATTCAATACGTGATCAATATTTTTTTCAATATCCATATATAGTAGAGTATACAAATTCATTAATATCAAAATAGATTCTCAAATAAACACCATATGTAAAAAGGTATACTGATTAGAAAAAAATAACCATGATATGAGATTATGGATGTTTAATATAAGTATATCTTCAAATTAAATTTTATCTAAAATTGGTAGTAGGTACACCGCATAAGGATTATTAGGTGCACAATACAATGCTAGTCACAACAAAATAATAGTTGAGGCAAAGTCTCTTACCACCATGCAATCGGTCAAATCATATGACCAGAACATAATAAACCTTAAATTTGTCATTAAATACCATTAATATAAAGATAACAATGTGATTATATATCAAATGGATTTACAAATATACCACATTCAAATAATAATTTGATAACAATGGAAATCTCACGGAAATGAAAGTGAGATGAGAAACCCCTTACAAACATTTCGTCATGGTAACAGGTGTTATTGCGAGAGATTAATGAGAGGAAAAGGGGTATTCAAATATTTATATGTCCCAAGGGAATTATGGGATATGTGGGAAAATAGACCCCATCATTTGGAATTAAAAATAAAAGAGCACAACATAGGCGATATTCTTGGACAAAAGTGAGAGAGGGGATCCCTTACAAAGATTTTGTCATTAGAGTGACAATAAACCAATGAAATATTTATGTGTGAAAAATAAAAAACCAAAAAATATAAGTGGAAATACAATATTAAACAACATTACCTCATTCAAACATATTCATGGAACAATGTAACCAAAAGAGCAGAAGTTTAACCAAAAGAATGAAAATATAGTTAAGCAATCCCTTACTAGATGCATGAAGGTGTTCATGACTTCTTATTTAAGACCTATATAAACAAATTAGGCTTATTAATTCATAATTCCATAACATCTTATATATGTAAATTATATATTATAACCTTTTTTATTTCATTCAAGTCTTTTTGATGGGTAATAATGTTCAATATCATTGTTTGGGCTCGTTTTTTTACTATGTTTTGAATGATCGGTACACATATATTCAAGTTCAGATAAATATATAAGTTGTATGTGGTTGTCTAGAAATGATGTTGTATTCTATTAGTTAACATCATGAATATTACATGGTTTTAAATTAAATTTGGTTACTTAGAGTGAAGTCAAATTATTATATATAAAACCATAGTGACAACCATTTTGGCTAAATGGTGGGTTTGATTACAATGAACATGCTGTTCATTATAACTTATTACCATTTGTTAAAAAGTATTAAAGAACTAAAAATATGGTATATTACATATATAATAATCTGGTTCAACCATTTCACAAATGGTTTCATGACCGGAATTAAAGATTGTAATAAAAATTGATAAACAGTTGACCTTGAATGTGCTAAATTAGCACATCTCAAACGGTGCATACATTTCATTAAAAAAAATTGTGGGGAACAGAGATAAGCTAATGAAATATAACATTAGAATAAAAAAATTACAGTAAATGTATTTTACTGGATTTATCATACTATTATTATGAAGAAAGAAACAAAAAGAAAAGAACATAAAAGATTTGACGGAATTGGAAAGAGGAATTTACCGTTTCAGACTTCCTCTTTGAGAACCTCTTAAGGGGATATGATTTTTTTTAAGAGGATAAGAGATTTTTGACATGGGGGAGGATCTTGGGGAGAGACATGGGTAGAATATTGGCAAGGCACAAGGCATCAGTGGTGTGAGAGGAAGAGGGGGTGAGGGGTGCTTTATATTGTGGAGGGGAGAAGAGTATTCATAATATTATAATTATTAATTTATTATTTCCTCTCAAGACAACCAATAGGTAGTATTCCATGACCATGAAATGTAATATATTCATTTCACATTGAACCAATTGGTCTTACTTCAGAATAACATCATCAATGACTCAATTAATCAATTAATTTTAATTTATTGTGAATTATCGTATATTTCTATTCATTAAAAAATTATGTTTTTCATAAAAATCCAAAAAATTCACCATAACCATTTTTCGATTTGTAGAATCCCAAAATAATGTCCATTTTTCAAAAATAAGTTTACTAAAGATGATTTATTAAATATTTTATTAAAATAATTATTTAATCGAAATATATAATCACATAAAATATTCATCATCATTCTTTAGGTTCTTAAATTGATTCATACAATCAAGGGCATGTGTACCATTCATAAGAGTCATATTACCATTCATAAGGGTATGTTACTATTCTAAAGGGTTGGTTACTATTCATAATGGTAGTTAACTATTCATGGAAAATTAAGTTAATTCTATCAGACTCTAAAGATCATCTTGAACACATCCGTAAATGTAGGATTTTTAAAATTCAAATCATAGAGTTGGAAAATTTATGTTTTATTGTAAGATTATGGCTATCTCTTTTAAGTAACCATGTTTTTTTTCAATAGAGGCTCGATGATTCTTCAAATATAGGCTATAAAAAATTTATTTAAGAGAAACAAACCATAAAATGTTTGGGGTTCTACATTATTCCCTCATTCGGAACTTTTGTCCTGTAAATTTTATTTATGAAACTCACCAAAAATATGTGAGTGATTCTTTTTCATAATATCCTTAGGTACCCATGTCGCTTCCTCCATTTTATGGTTTTTCCAAAGAACCATTCCTAGATGGGTTGTTCGATTTCTCAATACCTACTCCCTTGTGTCATGAATCCCGACAGGCTTTTAATAGTATGAAAAATAAGGTTCCATTTCAATATCTTCATATGTGAATACATGCATTGGGTTTCGCATGTATTTCATTAATAATGAAACATGGAAAACATCATGATCTCCGTAGAGATTTTGCGACATCGGTAAATAGTAAGATATAGCTCCGATTCATTCTGGAATTCTACGTGGTCTGATGTACCTGGGGCATAGTTTCCCATTCTTACCGAACCTTTATACACCCTTATAAGGAGATAAATTAAGAAGACATGATATCCCACATAGAATTACATGTCCTTTCTCCGGTTGATGGCTTAAATCATCTGCCTACTTTGTACTGCTTTAATATGGGCTTGTATCTTCTTCATCTTTGGCGTGATCTCTTATATTAGTTCTGGGCCGATAAGTTTACTCTCACCATCTTCCTCCTAACAAGTTGGATTTTGACATCTCATTCCATATAATGCTTCATATAGAGCCATTTGAATACTAGAATGGAAACTATTGTTGTAGGAAAATTCCACCAATGGAAAATATTGATCCCTCATTCCGTGGAACTCAAGAGAGCATGACCTAAGCATATCTTCTAGAAGTTGAATGGTCCTTTCAGACTGTCTATCAGATTGTGGGTGATAAGTAGTAATCATACGAATTTGAGTATTCAAATCCTTTTGGAGACTTTTTCGTGAATTTTGATGGAAATTTTGGATCTCAATCGGACACAATATACATAGGTGCCCATGAAGTCTTAAAACATCATTAATATAAGGTCTTTCCATGTTCTTAAGTGTAAATTCCACTCTTATAGGAAGTAAATGTGCTGATTTTTTTAGATGATCAACAATCACCCATATTGCATCATTCCCTTTTTGTGTCCTCAGTAGTCCAGTGAAAAATATCCATCGTAATTTTATCCCACTTCAACAGAGGAATAGGTATAGGTTTCATCACTCCTTATGAAATTTGTCTCTCTGCCTTGAATAATTGACAAATTAGAAATCCTGACACGTACTCAAAAATTTCCCGCATCATTTTATCCCACCGGAAATATTCTTTCAAATATCTAGACATCATGGTGCTACCCAGGTGTATATAGAAATTTCAGCTATGATCAACATCTAATAGTTCCCTTTTTTCTCAGATACTGATGGAACATATAAACTCTTCCCAAATTTTAGAACTCCTCCATCATACACAAAGTCATCCCATCTCTCATCCCTTACATCCTTAATTTTATTACGCAGATTCTCATCATATGATTCGGAGATTTTTATCTTCTCTATTAAATATGGTTTAACAATCATTTGAAAGAGGAGAAATGTTTCCCCTTCCTTAAAAATTCCCATATCCATCATTAGTAGTTCCATATATATAGGATCTCTTTCAATCCTCATTTGAGTTAGAAGGCCATGATCTCTCATTCTTAATGCATCTTCCGCATTATTCACCTTTCTTGGGTGGTATTCTATTGAACAATTGTAATCATTGAGTAACTCGATCCATAAAATTTACCTCATGTCGAATTCATTTTGTGGGAAAATGTATTTCAAACTGTTGTGGTCTGTATAAATCTCACATCTCTCTCCATAAAGACAATGCTCCCATATCTTCAGAGAAAATATTACAGCTTCTATATCAAGGTCCTAAAGTGTAAAATTTTTCTAATGTGTCTTCAACTGTCTTGATGCATAAGCAATAACTTTATCATTTTTCATAAGGACACAACCAATTCCATTATTTGATGTATCACTATATATTACAAATACATCACTTACATATGGAAGACACAAAATTGTAGCATTGACCAATCTTCATTTCAATTATTCAAAGAATTCTATAAATTCTTTTTTCCACACAAACTTTACTCCTTTATGTGTGATCTTGGTTAGAGGGTTAGCCAGTCGGGAAAAATTCTGAACGAAACACTGATAGTAACATTCTATGACAATAAAACTGCGTACCTAGGTTATGTTTGTTAGCATGGGTCATTCTTAGAGTTCTTTTGTCATTTTAGGATCAACTAGGATTCCTCCCTTAAAAACAATATGTCCTAGAAAATATACTGATTGAATCCAAAATTCGCACTGCTAAACATCCCATATAATTTATTGCATCTAAGAGTTTACAGAATAATCTTCAAGTGATTTTAATGGACTTCATAAATTTTTGAGTACATGAGGATATCATCAATGACTACCATAAAAAAGTTATCAAGATATTCCTTGAAAACTCTATTCATTAAATCCATGAAAATAGATGGTTCATTCATCTGTCTAAAATACATCACTGTAAACTCATAATGCCCAAAACTGGTTCAAAATGCTGTATTCGGAATATCTTTTTTCCTCAAAAACAGTTGATGATATCTGGGTCAATGGTCAATCATTGAATAATATTGAGCTCCTTGATGTTGATCAAATAAATCATCAATATAGGGCATATGATACTTATTCATTTTTGTAATATCATTGATTACCCTATAATCAATGAAAAGCATAATGGATCTATCCTTCTCCATGACAAAGAGGATCGGGGCTCCCCATGGAGAAACAGTAGGTCAAATAATTTTTTTTCACCCAAATCCTCTAGTTGTTTCTTTATCTTTACTAATTCCATAGTGTCCATTCTATAAGGAATTTTTTATATAGGTCATACATCAATAATTAAATCAATAGAGAACTCAACTTCCCACTCTGTAGGATGTCCAGGTAAATCCTCTAGAAATACATCATAGTACTCTTTCACTATGTTCACATCTTAAATTTGAATATTTATTTCCTCAAACATAGATATTTTTTTATCTTCCTATCCATGTATTTAATTTTTTAGATTTAATGGGGGTGGTTCTAGATAAGAATCAGGTGGTGAACTTTCTTCCCTAACCACAAGGGTTTCTACACCGTTTAAAAAAATTGTAACTTCTTTCTTCTTAAAAAAAATATTCGCATAAGAATTTTAAATCCAATACATACCAAGAATTATATCAAATTCAGTCATTGGTATGATGATAAGTTTAGAAACTTAAGCACGTTTTGGTGTCTGGAGGGGGACAAGTTGGCAAGCCTTTGTTGCAATGATACATCCATGGGAGTTTTGACTGAAAACTCCTTTTTCAAATAAAATAGGACGTATCTAATTTTCGTGGAAAACTGAGAATATATAAATAAAAGTGATGATCCAGAATCAAATAAAATGTTGCCTAAGATTGAGGAAGTAATTTAATTTCCTTCCACAACATCATTAGAAATTTCAACCTCCACAGTTGTAATCGCATAGGCTCCCCCTTGTTCTCTTGGCGTTTTCTAAGGTATGATTCATTGGCTCTAAGGAAAATAATTTTCATAGTGTCCCATATCTCCAAAATTTTAGTATTGAATATCATTGAATTGTTTCTTTCCTTTGAATTCATCAGATCGATGACCTTTTCTCCATAGTTATAGCAGACTCTCGTGCCTTTCATGCATTTCCTGAGATGATTATTTCCGCAGTTCACACAAAATGGGAATAGATTTGTTCCCTTTATATTCTTTTGTGCTTATCCTTTTCCTTTGTTATCAGATTACTTCTTCTTATCATGGTTTCCATGGAAAATATTTCATCTTGAAAATTCCTTATCTTTTTTGATGGCACTAGATACAATTTCATCATATGATGAAAATGATTGAGAAGCCAGTGACATTCGAAGAAATGGATTAAGACCTTCAATGAATTGATCAATCATGTCTACCAATTCATTTACACAATCTACAGCATACATGGCCAATCTTGTGAAAGTATCCTCATACTCTACAACACTGTCATCCTCCCTATGTTTTAAGCTAATGAATTCCCTCATCATTTTAGTTCGTTTCTCACGGGGGAAATATTTTTTGAGGAATATTTCCTTCAAAGTAATCCATTTCATATCTTCTATTCATTCTTCCACTGTGGTATTCTGAATGAAGGACCAAACATTGATCAGCATCTCCCTTGAGACAATATACCACTGGTACTATCTATTCATTTTCATTGCATTTTAATGAAATGAATATATTTTCAAGGGACTTGATACATTCCTCAGCAACCACTGGATTAGTTGCCCCGCTGAATGATGGAGGCTTCTATTGCATGAAACTATCCAACATAAGTGTGGAATAGTTATTTATTACATCCTGAGTATGTTTTCCTAACATGGTTCTGATCTAATATGCTCCAACATTGACTTTGTTGACTTGCTCAGTAGGGATATCCCTACCTTTCCCACTAGTATTGATTCAACTTCTTCCATTAGAAACCATTTTTAAATAATGGGATTCACTAGATTATTTGATGAATCTAAAATTGAAGAGCACTCAACATATATTTAAATTATATTCATAACTAAAAATCTAGCAACGCCCGTTTTCATGCACCAGTTCCCATTTGAGTCTAGCTTAGAGCGGTTTTTCGTGTTTTAACCCTAGATACAATTGTTTCAGAGCCACCTTTACCTGATCATATCCAGATATGGATTTATTGCTTAAAATATCGACATAATCTATTCCTTATAAAAATACCATGACTTTCTTGTAAATTTATCCTCAAATACTACCATAGGGCTTTTTTCCCTATTATACATTTCATACTCTGTTTTCCATGTTTTCTTCTAAACTTCCTTTGATAAAAACTGTAACGCCCAGACCCCTCTAAAATAGAGCCAGTGCATTACTTGTGATAATTTCATTGTTTTATGGAATTAAAATCCTGAAAAAAATATTAGTTTAGTAGTCTTGAAGAAACAAAATACATATATGAAACAGAAATTACTTTCGAATAGGTTACAAAGTACAAAACACAAAAAACTAAAAAATGCAACCACATGAACTCAATAAATGATCTTATCTTCATCACCTATCAGAGGTAAACAATGAAAGGTATGACCTCAAGCGGGCATTAAGGGTTACAAATAGTAGAATGATGAATACAATATTATGTGAATCATAATCAATCTGACATAATCAATATGGCATCGTGAATAAATGAAAAACCCACGCCACTAAAAACCTGAGAATGAAATTGCATCCATAGATTTTGTCATAGTGAAAACATCATGGATAATCAAAATAAACTATAAGTAATAAAGAAAATTTTTATTAATTGGAAGTCTTGTATCTGACACATTAAACTATAAGATCATTAAAATGGTTTAGGTTTGTGGGTAGAAACCTCTCTGATTTTTGGAAACAAACTTGAAGGGTTTTTCGCCAAAATTATTTTTCTCATGAGACATCCCGAGGCATCGAGGGGCTATAGAAGTCCCCACATGCCTCTGCATGTCCAAATAATTATTTATATATTTATTCAATACAAGATAAATATACCTTTTCAATAACCGTTTAGAGTAGAGTATATAGATTCATCAATATTAAAATAACGTCCCAAATAAACACCGTATGTAAAATGGTATACAGTTTAGACAAAAATATATCCTTGATATGAGATAATGAATATTTAATATAAATATAATATAAAATTTATTTTGATCTAAAATGGCCAGTAGTACACCACATAAGGATTATTAGGTTCACAATACAATGTTTGTCACAACAAAATAGTATTTGAGACAAAGTCTCAAACCACAATGTAATCGGTCGAATATTATAGACAGACCATAATAACCTTAAAATTATTCCTTAAAAAACATGAATATAAAGAAAATAATGTTATTATATATCAAATGGATTTACACATATATCACATACAAGAAATAATTGGTGAACAATGTAAATGTCATAGAAATGAATGTGAGATGAGAAACCCCTTACAAACATTTCGTCAAGGTAATGAGTGTTATTATGAGGGATTAATGAGAGGTAAAGGGTGTATTACAATATTTATATGTCATAATGTCAGTATGGGGGAATAGAAAAAACATACCCAATCATTAGGAATTAAAAAAAATCACAACATAGGGGAGATTCTAGAACCAAAATGTGAGAGAGGATCCCTTACAAAGATTGTGACATTAGAGTAACGATAAACCAATTAAATATTTATGTGTGACAAATAAAAATCCAAAATATATAAGTGGATATATAGTATAAATCAGTATTATGTAATTCAAAAATATTTTTTGGAACAATGTAACCATTGAAATAGATGCTTAACCCAATGAATGAAAATAGAGTTAAGCAATCTCTTACCTTATGCTTGAAGGTGTTATTGATTTGTTATTTAAGACCTGAATAAAAAAATTAGGCTTAATAATTAATAATTCCAGAACCTCTTCTATATGTAAATGATTTATTATATCCATTTTCAGTTCATTCATGGCCTTTTTGATTAGTTATAATGTTCAATTTCATTGTTTGGGCTCGATTGTTTACATGGTTTTAAATGATCGGTTCACTTAAATTCATGTTCGGATAAATATATAAGATGGATGTATTGGTCCAGAAATGATGTTATATACTATTAGTGAACATCCAGAAGATTACATGGTTTTAAATTAAATTTGGTTACTTAGAGTGAAGATAAATTATAATATATATAACCCTAGTGATAACCATTTTGGTTAAACGGTAGTTTTGATTACAATGAACATGTTTGAATAATAACATAATAAAATTTGTAAAAAAAAGATTACAAAACTAAAAAAAGGATATATTTAATATATAATCATCTGGTTCAACCATAGGTCAAATTGTTTCATGACCAGAATTAAATATTATAATAGAAATTTATAAACTGTTGTCCTTGAATGTGCTAATTTAATACATCCCAAACGATGCTTTCATTTATTTGAAATAAATGGTGAGGAAAGAAGAAAAGATAGTGAAATATACCATTAGAAAGAAAAAATTCCATTACATGTATGTTACTAGATTTATCATACTATTATGGTGAAGAAAGAAAAAAAATAAAAAAAATTGAAATAATTGGAAAGAGGAATTTACCTAATGAGACTTTCTCCTTTGAGAACCTCTTAAGGGGAAAGGTTTTGGTATTTTGAAGAGGATATGAGCTTTTGGACGTGGGAAGGATCTTGGGGAGATACATGGGTAGGATATTGGCAAGGCACAAGGCCTGAGTGGTGGGAGAGGAAGAGGGGGTGAGGGGTGCTTTATATAGTGGAGGGGAGATGAGTTTTCTTAATATTACAGACATTAATTTATTATTTCCTATCAAGACAACCAACAGTGAGTAATCCATGACCACGAATTGTATTATATGCATGTGAATTCTAACCTATAGGGCATATATCCGAAGATCATAATCAATGACTCAATTAATCCTTTATTTAGCATTTATTGTGAATTATCGGATTTTACTATTCATAAAAAATTTATGTATTTCAGAAAAATCACAAAAAAACTATAACCATTAATCGATGTGTAGAATCCAAAAATGTAGTCCAATTTTCAAAAATAATTTTCTAAATAAGATTAATTAAATATTAAATTAAAATAATTATTTAATCGAAAAATATAAATAGTTAAAATATTCATCTTCATTTTAAAGGTGCCTAAATTGATTCATACATTCAAGGGCATGGGTACCATTTATAAGATTCATATTAATAATCATAACTGTATGTTACTATTCATAAGGGTGGGGTGATATTCATAAGGATAGGTTACTATTTACCAAAAATTATGTTAATTCTATGAGACTCTAAATATCATCCTGAAAACAACAGTGTGTGTCAGATATTTAGAATTCAAATCACAAAGTTGGAAAATATATGTTTTCTGGCTAGATTATGGTTATCAGCTATAAGTAACCATGTTTTATTCCATAGAGGCTCTGTGATTCATGAAATATTGTATATGGATAAAATGTATTTAAGAGAAACATACTATAAAATGTTTGGGGTGCTATATTTTAAATATTAATAATATATTTTATAATAATTTAACTTATTTTTAAAAAAAATGTATACTAGAAGTAGAAAAAATTAATTACCATGGTTATTGTAATGGTGGATATATTATGAGGTTAAAATTGAATAATTATAGTGAAAATGAGAAATATATATTCTATAAATTTTATTAAATGGGTTATTTACAAATTTTCAAAAAATATTAGTGACATATTTTATTTTATTATTGTTTACATTGATTATAACCGATATATTATGATAATTGAATAAAAGACAAAAAAAGAACCTACCATGATTGTAATATCAATAATGCATTGGGATTTAGAAAAAAATTACATAGTTCCCATTATAAATAATATTTTGAAATAAAGATGATGTTTTTTTCATCATGATAATATTTCATTAATGTATAGAGATGAATTTTGTAATTAATGTTCCTGATAAATGCCATGAAAATAATTATTTACTTAATAATTAAGTAAAATAAATGATTCAAATAATGATAAAAGTGAATTAAATTACATTATTTAATTTTGTACATTATTTATTTAGGTTAATATATGATTTTAAACATGTTTTTACAAAATATTTTACAATAAATTCATTTTAATGTTCTTTTTAAATGGGAATTTAAAAAATAATGTCACAATGACATTGATGTTGCTTTATAACAAATGAGATTTTATTTAATGATCAAAATTTAATATGAAATAATATTTTATTCCATGTTATTATCAAATTTATATAAAAAATACTGTATATTTTTTGATATGTATCTAGTATAATGAAAATATCGATCCCTAAATCTTAAAAACTTTGTTTGGATGGTAAGGGTTAAAGATGTCTTTTAATGTGTGACATGCTCTTATATTAAAATTAATTTTAAAAACACTAGTGATTTTATTATAAAATAGATATCGTATTTATAATTATTTTATCCATTTTTATAATATGAATCAATTTATTTTAATCTTAATGTATAAAATACCTATGTTATGATTTCTTTTTAACAAAGTGGAATTTTTTTTAAATAAAAATAGGGAAATATAGAATTTAAATAAAAATTCATTAAGACTTGTTTTTCACTATGTGATGGATATTTGGCATAAAAATAATACCAATAAATACTTTTAATTACAAATTTTGGATCCACTTTCAGAAATATTGACCTCCCAATAGTAAATTAATTTTAGAATTTAAAAGAATGCCACCCCTCAATAACTATAAAAGGGAACATAATGATATCACAAATTTACACCTCTTATTCCAGTTTGATGGCCCAAAACCATCATAAATAACCCAAAAAATTCACTACCCTAATTCTGAAATCTAGATTTTGGGCATAAATCCATAATTTAATGGAATCACTTTAAACCATAGGATGATACTTGAAGGAGAGGTAATGTTATTCACCATGATTCTTCATTTTATTTTCGTCATCTAAATGCATATAATATTTTAAAAAAAGATATTATATAATAACCTATTAATCATAAATATAATTATCTATTTTTATATTATGGCTAATACCTATAACTAGACAGACCTCCATCGAAATGGTTACAAAATCAATATTTCTGCATACGGAGGACTGTCGCCTCACGAACCAATATATTTCGATTTATCATTACCACATCCCAATGATTGGTATGAAGATGGATATATTTTATATTTATCATATATATATATATCATTTTCATACATCTAGATTCATTATATCATATATAGTTTATTTTTTCCTAATATTTAGGTGACACAGTATTGTCCCTCACGTGTCTAGTAGATTGTGACCCCGGGAAGTGATGTGATTTGACATTCACTAATGATTTAAATAAAATGGTGTAAATAATAATAATATCTGATATAATTATAATAAGTTCAATATTCATGACATGTGAATAATTATGAAAATTTAATATATCATCTTCATATTTTATATTTTCACTCAATGGAAGACGGTAATGTCATTCATATACACGAGAAGTACAACCTTCATGAATCCATGTGACTCTATTTTTATACCCAAATGAAATGAATTAATATAGTATTGATGAAATAATTACCATTATGTTACGTTATATTATTTTTAACATCATTTCAATAATAATAATTGAGTAATTGAAAATTTTACTCATGTGTATGTACGATCTACCATCTCTCTAATCACAACATACATAATTTTTCATATCCATCAATAACAATTAGGTTTAAATGTCTCGGTGAAGTATAAATATTATATTTCTATATTTATTATTATTATTGTGATAATTTAACAATATAATATATTCATGAACATGATCTTTCATGAAAAAACATATATGATAAAAGAAGGTAGTTTACAACCAAAAAAAGAAAAATAATGAAGGATTGTTAATGGAGGACTGAGAAGATGTAATAAAGGAATATTTTTCTATATTTTATTTATTAATATTATTATTTTATCAATTGATAACATGTTTTAATCCAATATATATGACGTTAAATCATGTTTAATAAAATTAAAGTGTGATGTAGGGTATTTCATCTCAATTAACATCTCATTAACGATTATTTGTTATTTTACAACAATTCATGATAATGTGGCATATATGATATCCATATGAACTATAAAATCATAATGAAATCATTTTTATTGGTATTTTATGTTTCAAATTTAATTATATCACTGTGTGAGATTTTAATAGATAATTAAAAATGGTAAAACTTATTGTGCAATCACAAATTCCTTGTGATTGTTGCCATTCTCTTGAAACAATCACATTATTGTAAAACAAATTCAGTAAGAAATAATCATCAATATTATTTTGTGAATTGTATGATTATTTCCTAAACTTTATAACATTTTTTCATACAGTTTTTTATTTTTATGTTATTTGACTAACTTGAATATATTTACAAATCAATATACAATTTCGTATATTGTAATACTATGATAAGGAAAATTATTTATAGATTAAATATTTTATTCATTATATTTATAAAACATTATATTTAGAATAAATATATTAGGGAATACTTAATTAAATTCCCTCAATGCATCATTAGTCTCATGATACATAATTAGTAGGACATAATCACTTCATGTTTGAAACATATAAATTTTAAACAAATTTGTGTATAGATCATGATAGGAATTTTTTTTTGAATGATCATAACACAAATCAGATGTGTTTTTAAAAAACACATTTTAAAAAGAGGTTAGTGTATAATGTGATGGTAATGGTATCATGTTCATGTTAAACATAAAATCAAATAATTATGTATTTCCTTTATTGAGGTTCATTTTTCAATATCCATGGGATGTTCACAATGATGTTATCAATATATGAATTTCATTATCTGTTTATTGATAAAATTAATGAAAAATAATTTTTTTATCTTTCTATATTTATTATGTATTACCTATTCATAAATCCATGTTATTTTAATGTCATGTGAGATAAGTTATTCACATTTAGATATAGATTGTGTTTATTGATTCAGGATTTCATCCATTTTATTAATTCACCCATACTAAGAATTTGTGAACACGCCTATTCTTTTACTTTCTCTATAATTCCATGTTGTCTAATATGACATATTTTTAGTGATATGATAAATAGAATAAAGATATTCCTAGTAAAATGATTCTATTAATTTTTGTACCCATTTGTAATATAAGACACTTGTATGTATCTAGTAGACATATACTACTAAACTATTCAGTCCTCCAAGATGTTTTTCATTGAATTTGTTTAAAAAAATGTATTACGACATAGGTTCCATTATACAAGAGTGATGTTAATTTCAATTTGGGTGTCATATGGGTTGATCGATCCAAAGAGGGTGCATCTATGGTTTTTGGATAGATGGTTTCATTTTTCACCTTAGAACCCCAACCTATTCTGTAAGGCCATAGGGCCATCAAAATGGAAAGGGGTTTAGTAATTTAACCAATCTCACCATATATTGTATTCTTACACATTGCTACTCTGGATGGATATAATTTTTGTATATAGGAGACCTCATATTTATCACATGATATTGATGTTATGTGATGTTATGATGAGGATTAAAATAGGAATTTTTGAGGTTAATGCTTCAATTCCCCTTTCATTGTTCATTTTAGTGTTAACAGAAATGGGGTACCACATTATTAAATGTAATTTTAATATACATGGAATATCATAGTGGAAAATACATTCTAATGATATTATTGGTATTACTGGTGGTCTGAAGTGGACATTGAATTTCAAGGACTTGTTGATATTTTTTATACAAGATGATAATTATATATGGAATCTTTGGGTATATACCTCGGGACAGATTTTTGGTTATATTTTGTAAATTATTGGGAAAAGTTCTAATATTAGATGAAGGATTGTTTTATTGGGTTCATGGAATAAAGGATGAACTATGTTGTTAATTTACTTATTTTATTTAAGTGGTTTCTTGGTTAGACTTTGTATACACCATTAGAATATCCTTATGATCGTAGAAAATGGAATTTCATTTTTCATTTATATATCCATAGATTTCATTTTTGATTTTTAGTTTTATTATGATGATTACTCCACATACACATTCAATATATATTAATATTTATCTATGGGACCACAATTTTGGTGCCTGGTTGTTTTTTACTATATTTTTTTACAATCCAATATTGTAACTAAGTACAAAAGATTTCATTCATTAGGATTTAGGATCAAAATGTGATATGGATTGAAGATAATAATTTAGTGTTGATGAGGGATATATATATGTGTAGGTATCACGAATGTTGGTGGCATTAAATTTGAAAATAGTTACATTTTTTTTTGATTCCTTAATTTTTTTATATGAGTTATCATCCTAGTGGTAAATCAATGTTTGGTTCAATAAATAGTTATTATAGATATCACTGCAAATCAATTATTATTACAACCATGCTATATTTATTTCTTATGAAAAATGTTAATTTTTATTGTTGGATGATGTTTAGTTATTTATACTAGTTTATTACTCTAATATTATTTCATACTATCTTTAAGGAAAAAAATGAGGTCCTGGCCTCAAATCATTATCCTCTATAATTTGGGGAGGTTATGTTCTATCCTTGTAATCTTCTGGTTCAATTTATATTCATAATTTTATCCAATAAAAAGATGATAAACTTGTAACTATGATATTCCATATTTTTTACAATAAACATTGGGATATGGTAGACATTATGGTTAGGAATATTTCAGTGTGTAGGATAGATATATAGTGGTTTGGTGGAGAACATATGTTCTTATGTGATGTCCGTCATTCTATAGATAAAGTATTATTTTTCATGATAGGTGATGTTATAATTTTATATGGTTTTAAATTTTATTAATACAAAATTGAAGATTCCTTTTTTCTTTATTATTGATTTTTATCTTTCAGAGAGTTATATAGAGGAAATGGAATAATTTTTACCCATGGAGAGAAAAGGTATGCAGTTTATCTTGCATAATATTTTTAATGTAAGCTACAAAAGTTATTGGCCTTCTACTGTGATAATTTACTATTGATAATAGTGTCCAACTATTTAATGTATCAAAAGTATTCCAACTGGTGTTCTAGTATTAATGTCATATTGTGTAATTCTACTCTATTATGATTAATTGTATACATATATCATTTTTATTGATTTCAGGTGTATTTTAGATGAGATTCATGACAGTGATTCTAATAAATCATTCATCAGACATTGATGGTGTGGTGAACCTAGTATTCTAAAAGGGAACATTATCCCCAATTTTTATATTGATATTGGGGATTTGTTTCTTATGATATGTTATATAAAATTTTAGAAACAACCTTTTGGGTGTTCCCTATATGGATCAAAATTGAATTCAAATTAATATGGTCAATTGATAAATGAATAACAAAGATCATTTTAAACAATTATATGTATATACTATTGATCATATAAAGTCTTCATTAGAAATTTAAACCATTCTAGAAGATCCTTATTTAGGATATAATTTAAGGCATGGTTTACTAAATGTTGTTAATAACCTACACGAAGTTACCACAACTAAAATAATATGATATTATATATAGATGACCTTTTTATGGTTATATAATCAGATCGTTGATTTTGATGATGATATATACTAGAATGAATATGGTGATCTACATTATTCAGAGTATTATTTTTTATAAAATTTCCCTGTAAGAATTGTTTTGTTATGATTTTACATGATATTTTTACTAAAGAGAAATTAGTTCCCTATGATGATGGTCATAGTATATCTAGGGCTAGTAGGTAAATTTATAGGTAGAGATTCTATTTGAGTTATTTGTTTATTTAAATTTTCTTATTAGTTTCACTAAAATCGATTTTTTATTACAAAATAAATACAATTCTACTATATGACATAGAATTGATAACCATAAAAATTAGACTAATGTTGACTATATTATACATGAACTTCAACATTATCTTTTCTTCCCATAAAGAGATTTGATAGGAATGTTAGATTATTTGTTTTTATTTTTGTGGCTAGATGAAAACCATTGAGACATGACCATGGTGAATGTTATTTCCCTTTGGGTATGTGGTTGGAATTAATTACAAATTCATGTTAATTTATTAGTACTTATTGGTTTATGACAAAGATTCCTTTAGTTTTGACATATATCATTATATTTAAATTAATTGTTTTAGTGTTAGAAACTTGTTAAAGGAGTTAGAAAATGATTATTAACCCCATTTTAATAAGTAATATTTGCTGTAAAATAATGTTGATATAACTTCACATGTGGTTCCTGGGTTTTTTGATATTATAATAATGATATCTTGGGTTTATGAGATTAGATTCCATGTTTTAGACTCTTCAAGTGGCTATCTCAATTAATCCAAGCTTGTGTGGATGGTGATTTAATCCCCAAAAATGATGCCATGTGATGGATGGTAATGGAATAAATCATTTCACATCTAAGGTGATAAATTTTTAATATGTGTTTCATGGGATCTTTTGGTTTGATTATACTTCCATTTCATGTAGCATTATCCTCTTGTTTTTTATATGGACAACCCCCATAGAATGTCACGGATATAAGATAAATTGGTAATAGATTTTATAATCATTGTGTAAGGTTATTTAGGCTCATTATAGTCACATAAGATTATTATTTAGTGTAGATATTTGGTGAGTTTTCTTGTTCTGGATAATGATTAATTGTTTCTAATATTATTCTTATAGAAATGGAAGCCTATAAAGTTTGGAAAATCACGAGAAGTTCATAAAATTTATGGAAAGTGTTGAAATATATTGTGAGTCTTATGATAGTTTAACAAATTGGGGAACATGACACTTGTTGTTAGGAGATGCAATTTAAGAGATTAGTTCAGAATATGTGACTAATAGATTTATGTAATAATAGATTTTATACAATGCTAAATTCCTTTAATTGGATTTTATGTCTACCTTTCTTTGATAGGGGATCATGACTAATATCTTAAAATAATCATGTGTACATTGAGAGAGAATTGGTTATACATCAAAATATATAAATGATTTATTGTTTGATAAAACGTCACATTGGGTGTAACAACCCAGGTAAATAAAGAATAAGACTTTTTTATATTGATTAGTATTTTTAAATTAATTATTAATTTTACTTTAAAGGGGATTCTATGTTCGATGGAATACCCGATACACAATAATGGGTTTCTTTGAAATCTTATGTCGCACACAACATTGAGTTGTACTAAAAAAATAATATAATATTATTGTTATTTTAAATGGTTGTTAACGCCTAGCCATTGTGATGGAGAGAATGAATAGAACTAACTACAAAATTATTATATATATATTTTTATAAAAATTTACTTTTATCTAATCAATTTTAGAGGCTTAAAATAAGAATGAATATGATTTTAAGCATAAATTTTCAAATATTCATTAAAATATAGTTTTACAGACTTTTGATGGAGAACCTTCATTAAATATACTTTTGGTCACTTTTTTATGTTATATTTGACAAAATATAATTTTTCATTATAATTGGGAAATCATAATTTACTTTTGGTATATTTTTGGTATTTTTCCGGTAAAATTCAATTTTTAATGAATAGTGAGAAATACACTATTTTAATTCAAATATTCCGTTAAATATAATTTATTCATATGGTTATATTACCTTTCTAATTTGTTTTAAACTGTTATTAGATTATATTTTTATAATATAATCCATTGTGGGCCATTGGAAGAAATATAACATTGAAATCCGGCATAAATAGCGTTCAATCTTTTGATAGTTATTATTTTTTTAAAACATGATTTTCGTTTTGAAAACAAGAATTAATTTTAAATTATATATTACATATTCTAGGAAACATGGAATCCAATAATAATTAATTTCACACATTTAGTTTCTATTATTATTCAACCCTGATATTTTTTTGTTAACATATTTTTCGATACATTTAGTTTATAGTTATTCATATAGCATGTATTTTAGTTTCATAAATTTACATATTTATTTTTTCTTATCTAGTTATTTGTGTGGAATGTGATTCATGTTATTACCATTACATGTTATATACACACTTCCATTTAGTTTATTGATTCAATTGAAATAATATACAGTTATTTACATTTCCATATTATATATTCCCATCTGATTAATGATTTATTCAATTAAATTATAACCATACTAAGGATTTAATATCACCCTTATTATGATACCTTTAATATGATTCCAAAATGTTATAACTATACAAAAGGATACTCCAGAGAGAATAAATTCGTTATCAAAAATATTTAGTTAAACATGAAAAAACAATATGTTGTGATTAGTGTATTAATTTTTGATAGAATACTCATTTATATATGTATTTTACCAAGAATACTAAAATTATATGTCCTTCAAGAATTTATTCTTTGCAATAATTCCAGTATAAATGTTGAAAAACCTTTCATAGGGCTATTTTTGGTCAGGTATCTACAATTCTCTTTTAGGTAGAGGGTTCTCTCAACACTCCCTTTTATGAAATTAATCTTCATCAATAATTGGCCTATTTTGGGGAATAGAGTCATAATGTTTTAATTTTCCCATATAAATATTTTTTCATGATACACACTTAGATTTCATTTAATCGAATCGCTATACCACATTTTTCTCAATATAGACCTTCTCGTCAACTCTGCTTTAAGAAAATATAACATTACATTATACTAGAATATCTTATATATTTATTGTTTAGATATTAAAATAAAACAATTTATTTTTTATGTCCTAAGAATAGGAAAATAGATTTATAAAATTATATTACATCGACTAATGTATAGCCTTTATAAAAAGATATTTCATTTTATATTATCATTTCATTTTTTTAATTCATCATTTTTTGACAACCTAATTGTGTTATAATCCCAGTCTTATAGTCAATTTTAGATAAATGTTCCCATGTATCAATATTATTTTTCTAAATAAATTCATTAATATAGGAATCAGTCCCTTAATGATGATCTATGTCTTCCTAAAAATCAACTGTGTAACACCCCAAGCTTCTTCGTTATGCTTCTCTTCAAATAATACAATACCTTTAGGTGTACACAACTTCGAGTTCCAACACACCACGACCAATGAAACTATCCATTATAAATATTAATACCAACTTTTTGAAATTTTATAAATTCTATTTTACAAAATGAACTTCATTTTTTTATTTTTAATATCAAAAATAACTAAGGGTGGATTTTTGATATTTTTCTAAAAATATTCAATTTTTGATGAATAGTGAAAAACATTACGTTATAGTTTTAAATAAACTTTTTATTTAAATAAGTAGTTATTTTTTTTAATTTTATTTTAGATTAAAATAGATACATAATACCAATATATTTTTAATGTAATTCATTAGTGAAATTTTATAATAATATTTGATATATAAAAGGTTATTGAACTTTTACAGTCTTTTACCCACTTTATAGTGGCAATTTAAAAATTTCATAAAACATAATTTTACCGCTTCATTGAATTGAATTTCAAAAATATGATAGACACTGTTGAAATCAGTAATTAAAATGTATTTCAATAATATTAATTTTTTTAATCATAACGTTTGACTTTTATTTACCAAGGTTTAAAGTAAATATGGTAATTAATGGTAAAAATGATTTTATTATAACCCTAACACATATCCTAATTCTATTTTATAAGTTTATTTAGACCAAAATTAACCTTAATAATAAAATATGACACACTTGATCCACTTGGACTAGATTGGGATATTTATTATAATTATATTTAAAGAAGAGTTAAAAGTGTTAAATTCAATGTTTAATAACGAAAAAATATTAATATAGGAATATATTAAAAAGAAATTCAACTATAAATATGAATTATAAATCTAAAATTATATGCAACATAATGGTATTTTATTTATTATTTTTAGAAATTAAATCATTAAATTAATTTATGAGACAATGATGATGTAGTAATTCAAATATTAATGAATAATTAAAATAATTTATATTATAAATATCCAAATAAACGTAAATTGAGACTTTCTATTAACTACAATAATATTATGATTTAATATGTCATTATAAGTTTGATTAAATAAAATTTTTCAATGTTATAAATTAGTTATGACTTTCACAAAAAGGAAGTACCAAATAGTTTTAAAATTGACATAAATGAGTTTTAAAATAAAAACCGTATTATTATTTTATATAATATTTCGAAAAATCTACGGTTCAGCTAAAAGAATAAAAAAAGGTTAGATATATCACTAATGAACCATTTTGGGTTCTCTTGGATATTTATATAATGTATATTATCCATTTATTATAATAATACAAGAATACATTGTAAAAGTAAATCCATTTAACTTAAGAGTTAAATTTCAACGATAAGGTTAATATGGTGACATAAACCAGTATAAAACCTTTTGGTTGAGATATTTTTGACCCATACCCACCTTATCCTCGAATTAAATAATTTTTGAACCATTATTAAATGAATATGATTATATAATAAAATAATATTTCTAAATTTTCCTAAAGTGACTCCCATCTCTCTTATAAAAAGGTATTTCCGCTTCTCTAAAAATCACACCTCCAATTATATTTGGATTGGCCAAACACTACTCAAATGTACTCCCAAATACCCTCATATTGACCTAGAGTCCTTATAATGATCATAAATCCAACCTAAGGGGTCTTTTGATCAACTCGAATGGAAACACACAAATAAGATGTAATAATGTCACCACCTATTTCAATGTTCATTTTTTCTTCCACTTTCTATTTCATTATTTTTTCCATAAAAAAACAATAACTCGACTAACATATACATAAAATGATGTTATTATAAATACAGTACAACTATATTCATCATTTTATCCATCCTATGAATGAAAAGTCACTATACATGCGTACGTACAACTTACCGTCTCGACGTCATTGTGTAGTTTGTTATTCAACACTTCATTATTTGTATTGTATAATAATGAGTATAAATGATGTAAATATTAAATATAAAATTTTAATGATTCTTTATATATGATATACCATCACATTACATACGACTACTCCATCAATAGAATTATATTTTCTCTAATTCATACGTACAAATTTCTATTTCCACGAACGTGATAATATTCATACGCTATCATAACAATTATAGATAGATTTCATTTTATGATTATAAATAATTTTTATGAACATAATTTCAGTCTAGATATGAATCAAATACATCCAATCCATAATAAACATGGCTTACATAACCAATCATATAAAAGAAAACAAATTAGTTAACACCTGAAATAATGATACTACTGAAATATTATGAACTAAGAAATATTAGTAGATCATATATGATATAATATTTATTTATGTGGTTCTTGTATAATTTAATAAAAATTATTCAACTATTATAAAAGAGGTTAACATACCCTTAATCATGTAAAAGTACAAGGTAAGGGTTAATTCTACATTCTCTTCATTATCTGAGTTTGTTTAGACATGAGTATCTAGAGGGACCTATTTATCATCAACATTCGTGTTTCATAAAAATGTATTTCTAATTTTTTTACAATTTACATGAAAATGGGATAATGAAATTTATACACATGTTTTAAATTTTATAGTATTTTTATAAAGTAATCATTCAGTCTTTTTCCAAACAATGTCCTTTAAGACCATTTTGAAAAAAATAAGGAAAGAATGTTTTTTTTCTCTAATTCGACGAGTGGGGCTATGTATGCCTTAATAACCTTTTTAAAGTTTCCCATAAATTATTCTAAGAATATTTTTATAATAAACGTTTTCCTTTATAATCATTTGGGTTTAAAATTATTTACAAATAGAAAGATTTATTTCACTAAAATAGTTTTGATTTCATTTATGTCAACATCCATTGTTGAATTTTAGATTTGATTGATTTTTATTTATTATGATAGAATCTTCCATATTTTAATAAATGGTTTGTGATATGTTTTATTATGGATGTGTTATGTTTATACCATTTATGGTTTAGGGTTTAAGTATTAAAATTTCATAAGCTAGTTTTAATACAAATTTTTTTGTTATGTTTCATCCTTTTCATATAAGGAATGCATTGGACATAGTAACTGACGGGTGAAGCACGCTATAGATCATTGATGAATTAGTAGGTATCATTAGACAAACAAGTGTCTTGGCATATGGCCTTGAAAAATCTTATTTGTAGTTTGGCCATGAGGCCTTGACTAAGTTTTTATGATGTCTGGCATTTTTTATTCAATCATTATAAAACTTGCTATTGATATTGCTTGTTATTGTTTGACTAGTATATTATCCATGTGAATAAGTATATGGAATTATTTGATTTATCTTTTCCATATCATTCTGGATATTATGTTTAAAAGGATGGTGTTTTAGTCTTATAAATTGTCTTAATGGTTTATGCTTATTTATGATAGTTTCTTCAATATTGTTATCATTAATGAGTACACGAGCTCACCCCTTTCTTATGTTTCTATTATTCCAAGATTTGAAGAATTATATTTCGATTAACCAATATGGATAAGAAAAGGATATGAGAATATTCAAAAGGGGACAGAATTTTGTTGTTCTTATATTATGTAATGTAAAACTTATGTATGTTTCTAGCACTTCTAAGGCTACTAAACTGATCATTATTTCTGGATTTAACCTCTTGTGATCGTACCAATATTATTTAATAATTCACCCACTCTAGGTAACAGGGGTATGGGTGTTACATTTTGTATTAGAGGAAGTTTTGTTCAAATCTTGTAAACTTGATATAGAAAAACACTGATTATAAAACATTACACTAAGATAGACTTTGAGGATTATTATAGAAGAAAATCCTAGAATTTTTGTAATGTAGATAATTTGTGTTTTTTCCTGAAATAAATCTCTTTCTAGATATGAGAATGTAGTTGCCACTCTGGAATAGATGTAACTAGGAGTGAAAACTCTGACAATGAGTTTCAGGCCTTTCCATGGATATCCTGGTTCACTACAACAGGCCTTGTTGCACTCTTGGTTACATAACTCCTCGAGGATATGCTTAGAATAATTCATATTTTCTTTACAAAACATTATGAATTATTTATGAGTATATAAATCCTCAATGAAAACATTGTTATTATTATTGATTATATAAATAAACTGTTCAATTTTTGATATGTGTCTTATATGGTTGGAATTATGTATTGTGATTCGTAAACTAATATATTCTATGACATTGTTTAAAAATTAACCTTGTGGAAGGAATGAAAACAATATCAATGCACATAATATGTCATGACCCATCCTCGGGCCCATTCCGTGACTACCCCAAGCCAACCTTCCATAGGCCTGGGACTGGAGACTAGCACCAAAGGCGTAGATCCCAATAAAAGGGAAGGCATTGCCTTTATATAAGTAAACAAACACAACAGAGTACACAAGATGAGGTAAACACTAAGTAAACTGAGTAAAAAATGTAAGTGCTGGAATGTAAATGCGACAGAGTACAAACCCAACTGAAAGTACAATACAAAAGTAAAGAAAGAACAACTGCATTAAAGTAAACCAGAAACCACTGTGTCGTCCTCCAGATATCTCACCTGAAGGGTGGGTACAGATAGACTCCTTAGCTCCTCAGGTCCGGCCATCCGCTCCGTGTATGTCCTGCCAATTATTCCACATCCAGATACCATCTCGCTACACTAGACTCCCCCTCGATCAGTGTTTTCTGTCATCTGCATCCAACACAACGTAGTACGGGCATAGCCTATGTAGGGGTGGGTATACAATACTCAGTACAGACCCCAAGACTCCTGATGTTCTCCCATAATCCACAAACAATATAACAAAAAGAAAAGATATAAACATGATGTATCAACCAACTCTACTTAGGTATACACCCATACATATACCTAAGTCATCAAATCCAGTTCATCTACAACTCAACAGGCCAAGTACAACATAGTCCACATAGGAAGGAATAACACAGTACACATAGGAGAGTATGTCAATCATATCGATGATATTAATTGAAATTCAAGACTCGGCTCACATAGGTATACTACTAACGAAGAGGGGTGGAGATGATAAATGAATCCTCTGAATCATCTCCCCTACCAAACCCATGTAGGATCCAAGTACAGAAGTCGTCGCTGCTAAACCCGCATAGGATCCAAGTACAATAACCATCACTGCCGAACCCACATAGGATCCATGTACAGTCGTCATTGCTGCCGAACCCATGGAGGACCCATGTAACAACATCCTTTCTGCGATACCCATTTAGGATACAACTATAGTCTTCATCATCATCCCAGTAACATCAAGCTCTAGGGTTCTAGAAAATAGAACGCTCGATTCCGGGTGGGTGCGCTCCATGAGCCAAGGGGTACGATTCATAAACTATCCTGAACTCTAGTGTTGATGTATCCCAATGTTCTGTCTCGTCAATAGGAACTCAACATAATAGACGACGCGTCAATCGGATGCCCAGTATGAGAGATATTGGCTTTTCCGCCCTAGGGGCCCGGATAGAAAAATGCTCGTTTCTAACCTGGCCAATATCCAAATTCTACAAAAACACCCATAGAGTATTGAAAAAGTACTGACTCATCGAAAGAGTCCCAGTGACACAGACGGCGCATCGATCAACCGTGTGGTCCTTATGTTATTCATGTTTAAGTGAATAATAGGGCCCATCCCGTTTAGCTCAGTGGGCCGACAGGTAGGGTTGACCTAGTTTGATGGTTCCAACCCAGTAGGGGTGTCAGACTGGTCCTAAGAATTACAAAACTCAGTCCGAAAGGGCACGACCCATCCCAAAGTGGCATGGCCCGGCCTGGCGGAACGCGGCCCGGCCTATCCTGGCGCGGCCCGGCCTGGCGGAACGCGGCCCGGCCCGGCCTGGCGCGGCCCGACTCTGCCCAGCCTGGCGCGGCCCGGCTCGACCAGGCTTGGTGCATCTCGGCAGGGCGTGCGGCACGGCTGGCTCGGCTGGATGAGCGTATTGGTCGAAGCCGAGCGGGCTCCAAGGGGAGGGGGGCATGCCCCCCCAGTTTTCTACACCAACGGTGCCAGGTGGTGTCGCCCTTCCCCAAACAGGCCGGCTAGACCAGACAGTCTTCGTCCCACGCGGCCTGCTGATCCTCTAGTGTGGCGCCCTCCTAGCTCCGCAGTCCGGCTCTTCCCGGCTAGTCCTATAGCGCGGTGCCCTCCTGGTGTCGCAGATCCTCTTCACCCGGCCGGCCCGTCGGCCTGGCCGGTTCATCCGCCGAAGCGGCCCATGTGGCGGGCCGCATTTTTTCACGCAAAACAGGTGCGATGGCGCCGGCCTCCATTGTTGCGTTCCCAACACGACATGAAGGCATCGTGGATCCTCCACCTTTGCATGCCAATTCTAAATAAAATAAACATGTTCAGCGGAGGGTCCTTGGGTCGTGTTCGTTCGGCCCGCGCACTCCACGTAAAGTGATAGCAAATGTCCGAGGTAAACATGATGCTCAATGACAAACCAAAGCACAATTTTAATCCATTAAAATTCAACGTAACCCCTACCTTGATAAATGATGACGAATGTCGGCATCTCTGTTGACGGCGTCATGAGGTGAGGATTCATAGTCATTGATGGAGAGCATCTGAGGAGTAAGCAGCGTCTCCCCATTTCATCAGGGAGACAAGAAAACAAGGCATATGTCGTTGGTGAGTTCTTGCATCGGTGTCTCCTCCCTTGTCGCGGAGGAAGAAGAGGGTGGAGAATTCTGGGTCGCCAAGTCGAAGTTCATCATCGGAGAGTTGGAGTTCTTCGTTGAGAATGATGTTCTTCAAAAACACTAGTGTTCTCACTATTCCTCCTCACACAATATTTCTAACCAATATAAAATAAGTCTTATCCTTATTTTATTTTTATTTTCCATGCATTAAAATTTACAAAAGAAAATCCTAATTCACTTAATTAATTAAAACATGAGTTGTCTAATTAATTAAGAGATAGGGTGGCATGTTTTAAAGAGGGAGAGATGGGATAGGAAGAGTTACACATTTAAAGGATACAAAATTATTGGGGAGTTTCCATGTAATTAACAAGGGAGTTCAAAGGTGTTTAAGGGGTTATGGAATGTGAAAAGGGTGGGGCTCGTATGGGACCCACCTCCCACATAACCACACATGGGAAGATGGTTGGTTGTGGGCCCCACCTACAACTTCCCATGGGAGAGTTTAACTTCCAAGGATAATAAAATAATAATGTACACAATTTTATTTACTTTTTATTTAAACCCCAAAATTTAACTTCTTCTCCCGTGCAAACACATTTATGGTAAAAGTCCCCTTAAGAAAATATCGGCGCTGCGAGTTCATCGGTGCCCTCAGATTTCAATTCCGAGCACCGGATCAAATGATAGAAAAACCCACACGTTCATTTACTGAACGTACCCAATCTAAACATCTAAAATTGATTTTAGTCATACTGGGCCTCGAAATCAGGTGCCGTCAGAAACTGTGTAATCGTAATATTCCAAATAATTTAAGAAAAAAAATTCCTTGAAATTTCTGGGTCTTTACATTACTCCCCCCTCAATTCTTTACGTCCCCTTAAAGCTACATCATAAAACTAGGGAAATAAATGAGGGTACTATGCACGCATCTGATCATCCTGCTCCCATATGCTCTCTTGGAGGTTCCTGTACTGCCAACGAATGTGCACCAGAGGAATCAACCATCCACGTAGGACCCTCTCCTGTCGATCCTTGATCACCACTGGGACCTCAAAAAATTTCTCCCCATCATCGATGTCCAGCTCTATGTGATCAATGATATGCATCGGGTCGTGCACATAACTCCTCAGCTGAGATACGTGGAAGACGTCTTGCACCCGGTGCAACTGAGGGGGAAGGGCCATGCGATAATCCACCTCGCCTACACTTATGAGAACCTGGAAAGGTCCGATTAAGAATGGTGATAACTTGTCGCCCCGGTCAAATCTCTGTAATCCACATCGAGCTGAGGCCCATAAGAAAACATGGTCTCCATCCTCGAACTCCAGTGGTCTCCACCTCCAATCAGCATATGATTTCTGTCTGATCTGTGTAGTCCTCATCTGCTCCTAGATTATATCTACCTTCTCTGTCATAGCATGAAGCATCTCTGGTCCTACAAGTGTTGAATCCCTAGGGTCAGTCCAGCATAGAGGTGATTTTCATGGTCGGTCGTACAATGCCTCATATGGTGCCATCCTGATGGTGGAGTGGTGGCTTTTGTTTTAGGCAAACTCTACCAAGGGTAGTTGATCCTACCATATGTGACCAATGTCAAGGACACATGCAATGAGCATTTCCTCGAGTGTGTAAATTGTCCTCTCCATCTGGCCATCTGTCTATGGATGAAAGGTAGTACTCAGGCGTAGCTGCGTCCCAAAAGCCTCCTCCAACCCATTCCAAATGCGGGAAGTAAAGTGAGCATCTCAATCGGAGATGATAGATGATGGTACACCATGAATTCATATGATCTCTTGAACGTAGTGGTGTCCCAAGCTCTTCACTGAGCCCTGCTCTCTAATTTGTAGGAAGTGGGCGGACTCGGTGAGTCGGTCAACAATCACCCAGATGGAGTCATGAAATGTTAAAGAATGAGGGAGCCCAGTCACAAAATACAATGATATCCCATCCCACTTCCACTATGGGACCTCTAAGGGCTTCACCAAGACTACCTGTAGCTGGTGTTATGCCTTCACCCACTGACTAGTGAGGCATCTTGAAACTAACTCTTCCACAACCATCACCTACCGACAAAGGGGAAGTGTGAAACTCCCTTAGCACCACCTCCTGTAATGCAACTGGTACCATGGTACGTCCCCTGAAGAGGATGATGTGCTCTCCTTCTATATAAAATCCCTCAAGTGCCTATCATGTGGATATCTGTGCACAACACGTTTCACCGTCAACGTCCCCACGTTGTGCCTCTCTGACCCGCTGAAGTAGTGGAGGAGTGACTGTGAGTGACTATAGAAAGTCTACTCCATCTCTATCCATGAAGGAGATCTGCAACACAGCTAGTTGCTCTGTCGCCTCTCCAAGTAGCTAAATGCCCGATCTCCTGCTGAGAATATCAGCTACTACATTCCCCCTCCCGTGAGTATAGACTATCTCAATGTCAGAGTCCTGGAAGAACTCAATCCATCATTGTTGTCTCGAGTTCAAGTCCTTTTACGAGAATATGTACTTGAGACTCTGGTGGTCAGAGAAGACTGTAAAGCACTCGCCCATCAGGTAGTGCTGCCACTTCTTCAAGGAGAAGATCACTGTTGCTAACTCCAGGTCATGGGTAACGTAGTTCTGTTCGTGCTGCCTCAACTGTCGTGAACCATAAGCGATCACTGTCCACTTCTACATCCGGACACACACGAGTATTCTCCCTGATTAATCTCAGTAGACTACATACCCCACGACCTCTCCTAGTAGCCTCAACATGGGTGCACTAGTCAATCTCGGTGTTAGCTCTTGGAAGCTCTACTGACATCTATCTGACCACATGAAGGGTTTCCACTTTTTTGTCAAAGATGAAAGTGGTAATGCACTTCTGGAGAAGTCTAGCAAAAATTTACAATAGTACCTAGCCAGACCTAAGAAACTCTGCATCTCCATCACACTCCTGTATGGCCCCCAAGCAAGTACTACCTCGATCTTCGGATGATCCACCATAACTCCCGCCTAAGAGATGATGTTCCCCAAGAAGTGGAACTCTCAAATCTAGAACTGACACTTTGAGAGATTACCATAAATTTGGTGCTCTCGGAGTGTGTCATGTACAACCCGTACGTGGTAGGCGTGCTCCTCCTATGAATTCGAGTAAATTATTATGTCGTCGATGAATACTATGACAAATCGATCGAGGTAAGGCTGGAAGATTCTGTTCATGAGACTCATGAACAATGCTGGAGAATTGGTTACCCAGCAATGCATAACCAAGAACTCATAGTGGCCATACCGACACCTGAAGTCCATCTTCTGCACATCCTCGTCTCAAACTCTGAGCTGATGATAGCCTGGCATGAGGTCTATTTTCGAGAACTATCGTGATCCCTTGAGCTGATCGATGAGATCGTCTATCCTCGAGAGTGGATACTTGTTCTTTAAGGTCACCTTATTCATGAGATGGTAGTCGACACAAAGGCGAAAGATCCCATCCTCCTTCTTGGTGAATAAAATCAGAGAATCCCAGGGTGAAACACTGGGTCAGATGAATCCCTTGCGCTGCTAGTCCTCCAGCTGTACCTGTAGCCCATGAAGCTCAGTGGGAGCCATCTGATATGCTAGAGAAGATATCGAGGTTTTAATAGGGTTCAAGTCAATGTATAAATATACCTCTCTGTGAGGAAGTAGTCCTGGAACTTCGTCAGGAAAAACGTCCGCATACGGATCCACCACAACAGTAAAACTCAGACTCCGCATTTGAACCACTGTAAGGATGAGACTATCCAACTGATGTGTGATCAGATTACCTCTCCTCTAAGTAAGTCCATCCTGCACTGCAAAGGCTCCATTCTCACCAGTGAAGGTGTACCTGCTCCCATCTGTGTAGACACACCACACTTTGTGCCTAATACAGTCGATCTGGGCATCAAATGTAGATAACCAATCCATACCCAAGATGAAATTGTAAGGCATCGACGCCACTACAAGAAGATCCCAGTCGAACCTCTCTCCTCCTAGAGTAAGCTCACACTACCGTCACTAGTGTGTAATCGTTGAGTCTGCTCCCATAGGATTCTCTAGCCGTAAGGATCGAGCCAGCCGATCTATCGGAATTTCGAAGCTCCAAAAAAGGGCAGCAGCAATAAAAGAATGACTCGGTCCTATGTCAATAAGAACTGCAGTAAGGGTGGAGTAGACATAGATAGTACCTCGAATCATCTCAGGTGCACCGTGTTCATAATCCTCCACTTCCTGAAGATGATCTTGCCTCTGTTCGCCAGCTCCCTGTGGTCTGGGCGGACCTCCTGGTGGTGGTGGTGGTAGAGCCTCAAAGAATCACCCACCCCCCGCTGCTCGACCATCTCCCCTTACTCGTCCGCCTACTCCCTGTGGACTGCCATAGTCGAACCACTGCCTATTCCTAGGTGGTACCTCAACAGTATAATGCTCCTCTGCATGGCGGGTCGGGTAGTCACGAGCCATGTGGCCCTGCACACCACATTCATAACACTGCCTCCCTCTCGTATGACTGGCTCTGCTGCGTGTGCCTCGTACCTCCGAACCAGTAATATGAGGTCGCCCACCAGATGGCCCGGTCCGCTTGGTCCTATGTGACATATGTCTACTGCCGGCTGTAGAATACCCCACTACGTGTCACCCTACGGTAGGCCTCACTACTAGCGTAGGCTCAGTAAAGAAGATATCCACAAGTAGGGCTCGCTCTAGTACTCCAGCCTGCGTTGAAATGCTGAGGGAGATCATCAAATCCCTGATCTCATGCCTCAGTCTCTTATCAAAGGACCTATCCCAGAAGAATGGGTCATGTACCATGTCTTTAGAGTAGCGTGAGAGGTCGGTAAACCTCGCCGAGTACTGGGCTACTGTCATGCTGCCCTGCCACAGCGGTAGTAACTACTGGATGTGCACCACACGGAGGGTGGCTGGAACAAACTCCGAGCGGAACATGATCTCGAAGTCCATAAAAAGTAGAGATGCCTCATCATGTACCTGGAGCATCAGGCTCTAACATTTACCTGTAGCTTCATGTAGAAAAATCACGGCAAGGATCACCATAAGATCTGATGGTGCCCCTACCATTCTGAAGAATCAGACAACAACCTCCACCCAATCATCAGCTGCCTGAGGGTCTGTCTCTCCGCGAAACTTGGGTGGCCACTGTCACTAAAACTTGTGCAGTGCACTCAGGCAGCTTGCACTCTCATCTTCTGGAGCTGGTGATATTGGTGTCCCAGTGGGTAGAGGTATTGCTCGTGCCTCCACTGTAATGGGGCCTTGCACCAAGGCCTCATCGCTCGGTGAGATGCCATCTTGCACAAAGCTTGTAACCCTAGCTGCCTGCCATCGTGGGTCCATAATGAATCGAAATAGATGCACCATGGTTAATATAGTATACCTGGGGAGCTAACACAAATTAATCACAAATAAAAATTTTGAAACACACATGCAATCAGTGATTTTGAGCACTGAGTTGGAAATCAGAAGTCAGGGTCCCTGTGTATGGATACGTTGGCAGCCGCACCAACACTAGACTCCCTAGACTTATAACAACACTCAATAATCTTAACACTATTTCTTCACAGAATGAAATTTTTAGTGTCCTAAGTCCTGTGGAAGAACTGACTCCTCTGATACTAATTTGTCACAACCTGTCCTCAGGCCCTGTGCCATGACTACCCAAGTAGGCCTTCCCTTTTCCAAGGGCTGGAAACTAGCACCAAAGGGGTAAATCCCGATAAAAGGGATGTAAATGCCTTTATATAAGTAAACAAACACAATAGAGTATGCAATATGAGGTAAACAATATGTAAACTGAGTATAAAATAAGTGGTCGAATGTAAATGGGCCAGAATACAAACCCAACAGAAAGTATAGTACAACAGTAAAGAAAGAACAGTTGTAATAAAGTAAACCAGCAACCACTGAGTCATCCTCTAGATATCCCACCTGAAAGGTGGGTACAGATGGTCTCCTCAGCTCCTTAGGTCCAGGTGTCTGCTCTGTGTACGTCCTACCAAGTGGTCACCTCCCGGTACCATGCCGCTCTACTAAACTCCACCTCAATCAGTGGTGTCTGTCGTCCGCATCCAAAACAACGTAGTGCAGGCATAGCCTGTGCAGGGGTGAGTATACGATACTTAGTAGGGACCCCGAGACTCCCGAAGGTCTCCCAGAATTCACAAATGATATACCACAACGAAAATATATAAACATGAAGTATAAACCAAATATACATAGGTATATTCCCATACATATACCTAAGTCATCAATTCTAGTTCGGCTCCAACTCAAGAGCCCATGTGCTACCCAGTCCACAAAGGAAAGAACAACCCAGTCTTCTCAGGAAAGTAAGTCAATCATATGGATGATATTGATTAAAATTCAAGACTCAGCTCACACAGGTATACTACTCACGAAGATGGGTGTAGATGATAGATGAAGCCTTTGAATCATCTCCTCTACCTAACCCACGTAGGATCCAAGTACAGAAGTCATCGATGTCGAACACACATAGGATCCATGAATAGTAACCATCACTACTGAACCCACGTAGGATCCAAGTACAGTCTTCATCATTGCCAAACCCATGGGGGATCGAAGTACAGTCTTCCTGGATGCTGAACCCATATAGGATCCAAGTAAATTCATCATTGTCGTCACAGTGGTAGCCTGCTCTAGGGTTCCCACACACTGCACGCTCGATTCCGGGAGGGTCTCCTCCATGAGCCAAGGAAGTCGATACAACAACTATCATGAAGTCTAGCATTGATGTATCCCAATGTTCTTTCTCGTTAATAAGAACTCAACGAAACAAACAACGCGTCCATCAGAAACCAGTCTGAGAGATATTGGCTTTTCCGTCCTAGGGGCCCGGTTAGAAATACGCTCGTTTCTAACCCTCCCAATATCAAAATTCATTTGAAACTCACAGAGAGTATCGCAAAAGGATCGTCTCATTGAAAGAGTCCTAGTGCCGTAGACGGTGCGTCTATTGGATGTGCGTTCCTTATGTTATTCACATTTAAGTGAATAACAGGGCCCGACCTGTTTAGCCTAGTGGGTCGATGGTTCGAGTTGACCCAGTTTTACGGGTCCGACCCAACATGGGTGTCAGACCGGTCCGAAGAATTAAAAAACTCGGCCCGAAGGGGCGCGGCCCATCTCGAAGTGGCGCGGCCCGACCCAGCTTGGCGCGGCCCGACTGGCTCTACCGGCAGGGCGGGCGGGCTCTTGGGGGGCCATGCCCCCCCCCACCTCCCGGTTTTTCGCACGGGCGGCACCGCCCTTCCCTAAACTGTCTGGCTAGACCAACCGTTGTTCTGCGCATGTGGCCTGCTTGGGCAGGCCGCCGATCCTCCTGCGTGGCACCCTCGTGGGGCTGCGGTCCTGCTCTACTCGGTCAGCCGAAGGGCTGGCTGGTCCTCTAGCACAGCGCCCTCCTGGCACCGCAGCTCCTCTTCGCCCGGATGACCGACAAGCCGGCCGGTTCTTCCATCGAAGCGGCCCGTGTGGCGGGCTGCATTTCATCCCGCACAACCGGCATGATGGCACCTCCCTCCATTTTCGCGTTCCCATCACGGTGCGACGACATCGTGCCTCTTCCTTCTTTGCTTTCCAATTATAATTAAAATAATCATGTTCAACGGAGGGTCATCGGGCCATGTTCGTTCAGCCCGCGCCCTCCACGTAATGCGATAGAAAATGTCCGAGGTAAACAAGATGGTCAACCACAAACCAAAGCACAAATTTAATATATTAAAACTGAACATAACTACTGCCTCGATAAATGATGAAGAATGCCGGCGTCGTGGTTGATAGCACCACGAGGTGAGGATTCGTAGACGTCGACAGAGAGCGTCTAACGAGGAAGCAATGTCTCCACTTTTTACAATGGATAGAATAAAACAAAGCGCACGTAGTTCGTGATTTCTCGCGTCAGTGTCTCCTCCCTTGTCATGGAGGAAGAAGATGATGGGGAATTCAGGGTCGCCGAGTCAAAGTTCTTCATCGTAGAGTTTGCGTTCTTCATTGAGAATGAAGTTCTTCAAAAACACGAGTGTTCTCCCAATTCCTCCTCACACAGCATTTCTAACCAAAATAAATTAAGAATTCTCCTTATTTTATTTTTATATTACATGCAATCAAAATTAAAATGTTTAAATCCTAATTCCCTTAATTAATTAAACCGTGATTTTTCTATTTAATTAATTGATAGGTTGGCACGTTTTAAAGAGGGAGAGAGGAGAGAGGAAGAGTTACACATTTAAATGATACAAAATTAATGGGGAGTTTCCATGTAATTAACATGGGAGTTAAAAGGGGGTTAAGGGGTTATGGAATGTGAAAAGTGTGGGGCTCGTGTGGGCCCCACCTCCCACATAACCACACATGGGAAGTTGGGTAGTTGTGGGCCCCACCAACATCTTCCCATGGGAGAGTTTATCATACATGGATAATAAAATAAAATTGTACACAATTTTATTTACTTCTTATTTAAACCCCAAAATTTATCTTCTTCTCCCGTACAAACGCAGCTACGGTAAAAGTCCTATTAAAAAAATATCGGTGTTGTGAGTTTACCGGTGCCCTCAAATTTCAATTCCGAGCACCGGTTCAAAAGATAGAAAAACTCACTCATTCATTTGTTTAATGTACAGAAGCTAAACTTTGGTAATTGATTCCGGGCACACCGTTCCTCGGAATCCGGTGTCGTCAGAAACTATGTACTCGTCAAATTTCAAATAATTTATGAAAATATTTTAGTTGAAATTTACGAGACTTTACATAATATATGTATGTATTTCTATACAAATCAAGATAATTATAGTGGAGACGGTGATGAAATTTGTTTTGATCATATTATCACCATACTGGGAAAACTCACACAGGTTATGAATAATTACATTACCCGTATGAAGCCACCAAATCCACAATACAGATGATCAATTTTAGACCAATTCATGAGGAAAGAAGCACCAATATTTAATGAGACTAAAAATCCCTTTGTAGTTGAGCCAAGGATATGTTCCTTAGAGAAAATATTTCATTCTTTGCGGAGTAGCAGAAGGGAAAAATTGGTCATGGTAGTTTATCTCCTCAAAAGAGATGTAGATCAATGGTGTTTATTAATTCAAAACACAAAGGAGGATGGAGAATTGTCAAATATGTAATAGATGGAGTTTAAATTTATTTTCATTGCAAAAAACATTCCTGATAACCCTTGATTTGATATTGAAATACAATTTCTAACTATGAGGAAAAAAGGATGATATGGTAACAATGTATGAGGCTAACATTACAAGGACAACAAGGCATGTCGAAGATTATATACATAACCCAAGGGGTGTGATTGATCAATTTATTGATGGTTTAAAACCATTTATCATCGATAATTAGTCTCACAATAATTATCATTATAAGAAGAAATAGTCTCATGTGTTATGAAGACAGAAAAAGAATTTTCTATGTATTACAACTTTAATTCAAAGAAAGAGAATAATAGATTTGTGAAACAATCTGGAAATGGAAATAGTAGGATGAACAGAAAAGATGAATATCTTTCCTATGTTAAATGTGGGAAGAAACACCCCTGTAATTTCTTGAATGTTATGGGATTCTATTACAAGTGTTTTAAAAAAGGCCACCAAGATCATGATTAAAAGGGAAATAAAGTGGCTTTCAATCTTGAATTCTACAATTGTAAGAAATGGCGATTTATTCAACTGAATTTTCTAAGTTCCAATGATTCATACCTCAGAAATGGCCAAGGATGCATGTCCAAGCTTAAGTGATCACAAATGATGAGGATGAATCTCTGAAAGATGTGGTCGCTGGAAATATAATGGTTTCATCAAGATTATCCAATGTTTTATTTTATTCTGAATCATAACATTGTCTCATATCTTTTCATATTTCTATAAAATTTTATATTTCTAATTTAATTTAACAAGGGAGTTTTACGTCAAAAATTTTAAGGGAAGTATCATGGAAACATGGTTTTGTGAATCAGTCCCCACTAGGGAATATAAATTTTCAATATCTTCAGATATCATCGTCATACCCATGATTAAATTTGATATAATCCTCGGTTTGGATTGGCATTCAGATCGTGATGCATTTTTTTTATGAATAAGAAGGTTACAATTTTTTGATGATGATATGGAGTAACTTATCTTTATAGCTGAAATGTCACCACCTGATTCTAATCTAGATCCACCCATAGTAGCCCTACTAAATTCAATTCATGAGGAGGAAGAGAATGAAAAAATTGTGGGTGATTAAAAGAATGTTTAAATAGAGGACGTACCGATTCTTCCAGAATATATTGATGTGTTTCTAGAGGATTTACATGGACATCCTTTATAAAAAATTTGAGTTTTCAATTGATTTAATTCCAGGATCAATACTCATATCAATGAACATTTATATAATTACCAGTGTGTAATTAGTGGAACTAAAGAAACAACGAGATAAATTAAGTAATAAAAGATTTCTTCTCCTTTATGATTCTCTATGTGGAGACACAGATATTATTGTTAAGAAGGAATGTGGATCTATGAGGTTGGGCACTAACAACACAAAGATCAATGCTATATCAATAAAGAACAAATATCCCCTACCTATCATTGATGATTTATTCGATCAAATTAACGGAGCACTATATTTTTCAAAGATTAACCTTTGATATAGATATGATCAATTGTGTATGAAGAAGGAATCCATTCTAAAGACCAAATTTTGTACCAGGTACATGCATTACAATTTTTTATTAATTCTATTTGGACTTAATATTTCACCAAATATTTTCATGGATCAAATGAATAGAGTTTTCAACGAATATCTTCATGAATTTATAGTAGTTTATGTTGATGATATCTTGGTGTACTCCAAATTATACTATGATTATAAAAATCACTTGCATATTATTCTAAATACTCATATAAGAAATTAATTATATAAGATGTTTAGAAATTTTTAATTCTAACTTCATGATATTTCATTTCATGGCCATATTGTCCCTATGGATGGAATATCAATTAATCCTTAAAATACAAGGGAAATACAAGAAAGTCCAATAACAACATGTATAATTGAGGTACATATTTTTATTGGTTTAACAATTTATTATTGTAATTTATTCTAGAATTTGCCTGAATGGCTAAACCATTAACCAAGATAACATGTAAATGGCTTAAAAAAATTTGGATGAAAGTGTTTGAAAAATGTTTTGAAAAATTGAAGATACTATTCATAAATTCTCATATCTTGAATCTACCATCGAGGAATGATGGGTTTTTTACTTATTGTGATGCTTCAAAAAATGGACTTCGTTGTGTCCTTATACAAAATGATAGAGTTATTACCTATGCATCAAGACAACTAAAAATTAATGACAAATACAATACCACTCAAGACCTTGAGTTAGCATCATTAATATTTTCTTTAATATATGGAGACACTATCTCTATGGTAAAATATGTGAGATATATACCGATCAAAAGAGTTTAATGTATATTATCACACAAAAATAACACAATATGAGGCAAAGTAGATGGCTCAAAATACTCAAGGATTATGATTTCACTATACACCACCACTCGGGGAAGGAAAATATGGTGCATGATGCTTTGACTATAATGGATCATGGATTTTTGAACAATATGAGAGATGAAACTGAAAATATGCTCACGGATATAGTAAATATGGATATGGGAATAATCACGGATGTTGAAACATCAATACTTCTTCAAATGGTTTCCAAAACAACTTTACTGGAAAGGATAAAATGTTCTCAGATGGATGATGTGGAGTTTCAAAATAAAATTAATATTGTGAACGATGGGAGATTGATTGACATTGTACATGAGATAGAATTTTGTAATTTGGGAAGAGGCATTGTGTTCCTGATATACCAAATCTAAAAAGAGAAATGTAGGTTGCTGCTCATAACTCTAAGATATCTATACACCCTAGTTGCATTATGATATATAATGATTTGAAGGAACATTTTTGGGTGGGACAAGATGAAGTGGGAGACTGTTGACTATGTGTCATGATGTATGGTTTTTCAACATGTTAAGTTTATAAGAAAAAAATCCTAGAAGATTCATGCAACATCTTCTTATACCTGAGTGGAAATGGGATTATATTTTGAAAGGATTTTTCATGGGGCTACTGAAGACTCCTAGAAAGAATGATCCAATATGGGTCATTTTTGATCTTCTGTCTATGTCAATCCATATTTGTGAAATAAGACAATATTTACTAGTTTAAAATTTTAGAAAATTATATATTAATGATCTTTTTATAATTCATGGAGTACCTCTATCGATTTTTTATGGTCATGATCCCCATTTTAGATTAATATTATAGAAGAGACTTCAGAAGGCATTGGATACTGAACTTCAATTGATAACTTCCTGCCACCCTCAAACTGGTGGACAATCAAAATAGACTATTCAAACATATAAGACATATTGAGAACTTCTTCTCATGGATTTTGTGGTATGTGGGATCAATATTTACCTATGGTATAATTTTCCTATACCAATAGCTTATACTCTAGTATTCAAATGGCACAATATGAAGCATTATATGGAAATAGATGTCGCACACCAACTTTTTAGGATGATGTCAGTGAATGAAAATTCATAGGCCCATTACATGTTGAGGAAAAATGGAAAATGTGATGATTATCCATACCCACATAAAAAAAGCTCAATGTAAGCCAAAGTGCTATGCCAAAAACCGATGAAAGGATTTGGAATTTCACGTAGGATATCATGTTTTTGTATATGTATCTCCATGGAAGGGTGTTATATGTTTTAGTAAGAAGTGTAAATTATGTCACAGGTATGTCAGACCTTTTGAAATTATTGAACAAATTGGAGTTGTAGCTTATCGTTTGGCAATGCTGCCAAGTCTCTCCAAAGATTACGATCTGTTCCATGTATCACTGTTGAGAAAATACATGCCTGAACCATCACATATACTCACCTATGATGTAATAGAACTAGAGCCCGACCTATCTTATTGAAAAGATCCTATCAGAATTCTTGATACCAGAGAACAAGTGCTGATAAATCGAACGACTCGTCTGGTGAATGTTCTATGAAGAAATCATAAGATGAAAGAGGCAAGATAGGAACCCAAGGAACATATGATGAAGAACCACCCAAATACTTTTATTCTATAATATTACAACAATTTCAAGGATGAAATCTTTTTAATGAGAGAATAATGATTCACTCTATGTTTCCATGCTACACTTCTATTTAAATAATACAATAGCTTTCATTGTACACAACTTCGAGTACTAACAGACCACGACCAATCAAAAAATACATTATAAATAGTAATACCCACATTTTGAAATTAAATAAATATTATTTTTCAAGATGTACTTCATTTTTGTTTTCACAATATCAAAAATATCTTAGGTTGAATTTTTTATTTTTTATGAAAACTTTCAATTTTTGATGAAGAGTGAAAAACACAACATTGTTGTTTAAAACCAACATTTTATTTAAATAATTAGTTATTTTAATTAAATTTATTTTAGATAAAAATAGATACGTAATACCACTATATTTTTAATGTAATTCATTTGAATCATTTTATAATTATATTAGATATATTAAATTTATTGATCTATTTACATCAATTTACCAACCTTCTAGGCGTATTTGGAAATTTGCATAAAACAAAGTTTTACCACATCTGTGAATTGAATTTCAAAAATCTGAGAGACACGGTTCAAATCAGTAAATAAAAGGTGCTTTAATATGATTAAAAAAAATTTTGGTGGATAGTGACATTTGAATTTTATTTACAACGGTGAAAATTAAATAGGGTAATTAAAGGTAAAAATGGTATTATAATTACACTAACACATGTTCAAATTATATTAGATAATTGTATTTTGACCAAAATCAACCTATGAAATAAAATATGGTCATATTGGTCCATTTCGAGCAAAATATTATATTTATTATAATTTTATTTAATGAATAATAAATAGTGTTTAATTCCATGTTTAATAAATAAAATATTTTTAATATAGGGTTATATATATAAAAATTATAATATTAATATTAATTAAAAATATGAAATATTTCCTACAAAATAGTATTTTTTTTCTTATTTTTTGACATTAAATAATTAATTTTATTTATAAGACAACGATGATGCAGTAATTATATTATTTAGGAATGATTAAAATAATTGATATTATAAATATCAAAATAAATGTAATTTGAGACTTTTGATTAATTCCAATAATTTTATAGGTTAATATTACATGTTATGGTTGAAAAAATAAATTTATTTTGATTTGATAAAGTTGTTAGGACTTTCATAAAAACAAAATAACAAATAGTGTCAAAATTGACCAAAATGAATTTTTAAAACAAATAATATATTATTAATTAATATAATATTCCACAAAAATTAAAGATCATCCAAAGGACATAGATATGGATAGATATATCAATAATGAACCACTTGGTGTTCTCTTGGATTCTTATAGTATGTTCATTAACCATTTATTATAACAATACAAGAATACATGGTAAAAGTTAAACTATTTAACAGAGAGTTAAATCTAAATGATATGGTTGATATGGTAAACCAACCCTATATAAAACCTATTGGTTGAGATTTTTTCGAACCATCCCAAACATATCCTTGAAATAAATAATTTTTAGCCACTATACACCGAATATGATTGTATAATAAAATTATATTTCATGATTTTCGAAAAGTGACCATCACCTTGATTATAAAAAGGTACCTCTCCTTCTCTAAAAATCACACCTCCAATGCCATTTGGATCAGCCAAACCCTAGTCAAATAACCTCCCAACTACAATAATATACACATAGAGGACATAATTTTATCATAAATATTACATATAGATTCCTTTTGATCAACTCAAAAGGAAACACCTGAAGAAGAGGTAATAATTTCACCACCTCTTTAAACGTTCTTTTCTTCTTCCACTTCCTCTTTCTTTATTGTTTAGATTCCAAAATATTTACTCCTGTTCCATATATATAATATTATGTTATTATAAATATGGTAAAAATATATTCATTATTCTCTCCATCCTATCAATGACAAGTCACCATACGTGCATACATACGGCTTACTATCTCCACGTCGTAGTGTAGTTTTTTATTCAACACATCATTATATGGATGGATATAATTATTATTATAAACGATTTAAATAATAAATATAATAGGTTAATGAATTTTTATATTCGAAATACCATCCAATTATATAAAATTTAACCATATATAGAATGATATTGTCGCTCGGTCGTGCGTACGGATTACCATATCCACAAACACAAAAATATTCAAACCATTCACGAATAATATTCATTTTATAAATAAAAATAATTTTTATGAACATAATATAATTCTGGATATGTATCAAATAAATATTATCTATAACAAAAATATCCTACATAACAACGAATTTAAATAAAAACGAACTAGTTAACAGAAAAAACAATGATAATACTGAAATATTATTAACAAAGTCATATAATAAGATAATATATGATATCATATTTATGAAATTGGTTTTTTTTAATTCAATAAAAATGATTTAACTATTATGTTAGAGGTTAAAGTTCCCTCGATCAAGTAAAAGTACATGGTAATGGTAAATTATACAATCTCATCATTATCTGAGGCTTTTTATACATGAAAATCTACTAGGACCTCTTTATCATCCACATCCGTGTATCATAAAAATGTATTTCAAAGTATTATAAATATTTTATATACTATGGGTTAAAGACATTTATACACTTTTTGACTATTTATAGAATCTTATAATGGATATTTCTTCCAATTTACAAACAATATCCTTTGTGACCTTTTCGAAAAAATTTAGGAAACAATGTTTTCATAACTTATACGGAGAGTGCATATATTTCCACCATTACAACAAGTTAGATGTTTCCCTTATAATATTATAATAAAATTTTTAAAATAAATTTTTTCTTTCATAATTATGTGAATTTTACATTATTTCATAATATTAAAATATTTTTCTCTCAAATAGATTTTATTTCATTTATGTCAATATAATTTGATGGATTTTACAATTGTTTGATGTTGATTTATTATGATAGAATATTACATATTGCGTTAATGATTTTCTGATATGTTTTTCTGTGGATGTGGAATTTTTATATCATTCATGGTTTATGGATAAATTATTAACATTTATTATGCTAGTTTTAATAAGAATGATTAGGTTATGTTTCAATTCTTTAATATGAGGAATGCATTTCACATAGTAAGTGATGGGTGGGGCCCGCTATAGCTCCTCGATGAATTGGTAGGTCTCATGAGACAAACTAGTGTCTTGGAACAAGTACTTGACAAAATTTATTTTTGGTCTTGTTACGAGGGATTGAATATCTGGTTATGATGTCCAAAATTATGAATTCTATCATTATGAAATTGGATATTGACATTGTATGTGGTTATTCGACTAGTACAATATCTGTGTGAATATGTTAATAAATTTATTTGACATTTCTTTACAATTTTATGTGGAAGTTTATGTTTAAAAGGCTTGTTTTTTAGTCTTATATGTTACCTTAAATATTTATGCTTATTAATGAATGTTTTATCAATATTGTTATATTTACTGAGCATCTAAACTCACCCCATTCATATGTTTTATTTTTTCCAGGATGTGAAGAAGTATATTATAATTAACCTGCAGGGATAGATGAGGGATATGAGTGTGTTAAAAAGGGAACACAATGGTGGTGCTTTTTTGATGAATTAATGTAAAACATATTTATATATCTTGCACATCCAATGATACTAAAATGATAAGACTTTTAGGATTTGATCCCTTGTGATCATGCTAATGTTATGTAATACTGCACCATCTCTAGTTAACTGGTGTTAGGGTGTTACATATTAGATAAAATAGTAAATAAAAATAGGTACATGAAACAATCATCTATGTTGATATAATTTTGAACTATTTTATATGATATCCAATTATGATTTGGACAACAAATTTCATTCTTAGTCTTTGATGAGAGAACATAAAAGTTCCTATTCACTTGAAATGGATGAATAAATTTATTAATTTTTTATTTTTTATACTTCATCAAAACTATTAGATACATTATTTATCGACTAATATAATCAAATCCATCATATCTTCATCTTATACATGCAACTGAAAGAAAAAAATTTAAATTATATTGTTATATAACATTCACATATTTATTATGAACAATATATCATGTTTCCTTATTATAGAACTTGTATCATATAAGATTATATGGGTATAAAAAATTTATATCATCAAAACCTATTTAATTAATATTCTAAATATTTTCACCATTGAAATTGATAATGAAGAGAATTTTTAAAAATTTTAGTTATTCCAAGATTTCAATTATTATAGTATAAGGACTCATATCACTATTTATTATTTAGAAATACTGGTTTTCATTTTTAACTCCAACTATTATATTTTTTCCCAATGAAATTATATGTCTCATGTTCATTCAAATTAGTTCGAACCATCTCATAAAAACATATATTTTTTCTCCTAGAAACATAATTCCTTTTTAGTGTGTATAGTGAAATATATTAATTAAAATTTAGATTATTTTATAGCTAATATTTTATCTTTCCTTTTTAATATCCATCACTATTATAAATTAAAATATTATTCTAACAATATTCCTATTCATTTTCGTCACATCACTTGAAACTCTAAAATTTATACTTTCTTAGATTTAAGATTAAAAAACATAATACATGTATTATTATTAAAATAATAAATAATGGAAATAATGTATGTATCTACATTTGTTGACTTCCTATACATAGCCCTGCAAATGTCAGAATGGGTATTCTACAAGGGAAGGCATAAATATTTCTCCACATTGATATATAGAGAGTTTATAATCATCCCATTCTATCATTTGGAACAATACCAATATATCTTTCTCATCAGGTCTAGAATGTCATGAATACATTATATATTTTTCATCTTTCTCAAACTACACAATAAAATATGTACATATTTCTTATATAATAGATGATTTTTTCCATCATGCTCAAATAGAAGGATAATTGTTAATATCCAAAATAGACCAAGATTAACATTATTTGTATTCATCTTGTTAAAAACATCCAATAATTGAAATTGGTAACAGAAAAAATCTCTTATAAACATAAATTTTCTCGATTAACCATAGTTTAATGAAAAACATAACAATTTGGGACTACGTCTTTCAATAAATAAGGAACTTATGGGTATCATTATTTAAATTTCAATCATAGTAGATCATATTCCTTTTATTTTATGTCATTTTTTATTTACAAAAAAAATATGTCTCTTATTTTTAATATTTTAAATTTTCGAGAGGAATTAAATTTTTGGTCGTTGTGAATAACATGAATAATCAAATTTAAATGGGTATTTAAAATTCATAGCATTTTGAATAGTTTGAAAAAATATATAATTTACATAACATTTTACTCCATTACATATGTCTTAATAGATTTTTGTGAAAAATTATTTGAGATATTAGTGTTATAATAAATAGTTTTCAATGTGGTTTAGGCAGATCCCATCATTCAAAAATGGATTCAAATGGTTTTACTTTATTATTTTTTCTCATATATGATTTTTCTGGATTTCTTATTTTAGTCAGTGGATCCTACTAATACTCTTCCTCTAATGTCTCATAGAGTCATAGTACTTTTTATAATCAAACCTATAATTATTCATTATATTCCCAAAGTCACCAGTGCAAGAGTAGTAACTATAGAAATAATTTTTCCTAATTTAAAATGTATTCATTCATGATTAGTGTAAGTATTTTCTATCAACATCTTTGTCATCTAATGAAGAATTGTATTTGACTAAAAAATATTAAAAAATCTCAAAAAAATTTATTCTTAACCTATTTAGAGTTAATAGTACTAGTGTTCTATAGTTATGACATTAATTCCTAAAAAATTTCATAATTTTAGATTCTTCATGTTTTGCTATCATAGGTGATCCTCTTGAATTACTTATTTTTGGAAACAATTTAAACATCATTGAATGCCTAGAAGGTGATATTTGTTGATTTATTAGGTTTATATTTCCTATAACAACCACCGAACATCTAAAACCATTTTTTGGAACTGTGCTCTTCCTTTAACAGCATTAACTTGTTTCTATTTAACCAGGTTGAGCTGTTTCCCCTACACCATTTAATTTTTATTGTGTTTTACTTTCATGGATATCTCTAAATAATGTAACATACTCCAATAATGAATTTCATTTATTACGATATGTATATTATTTAACTTCTTTTAATCCTTTTCATTTATATAAACATTGGAGATATAGTATCTCAATTATATTTTAATAAAAAAATCAATATAATTATCATTAATTTATCCTTATAAGATTCTATTTTCATAAATTATAAAGTTCTCATCATTATATTTAAAATAATAATTTTCTTAGTAAAAGAATCAATAGTGTGTTCACCTTACATTTCACTATCGCCATCTACCTCAAATTTATATAAAAATATTTTATTATATTTATTGCAATTCATATCATTCCCTTCTAAAAATGGACTCTAATTTTTATGCCATATTTTTTTAAAAAAAATAAAATTTCAACCTTCCACAGCAAATTCCACATCTTTTTTTATCCTTGGATAACATACTATGAATTTTTTATTACTTCTACATATAAACCAGTTCAATGGTATCATTTATTTATAAATACCATTACCTCTTTAAACCTATTAAAAAAATGAAACAGTTTTACAAAACATCTTCATTAGAGAAACTACAATGTTAATGTCACTATCTTTTTCCCCAGGAAAATTCCTAGAATTTCATTGATTTTATGGATTAGAAATAGATTTATCGATCTAAAATTTCCTTATTATTTATGTTTCTCTATATTCACATTTCATATATGTGGATAATATTAAAAAATTCTCCAAAAAATTGTGTTTCAATATCCCCATCATCAAAGGATATTACTATAGAATCAAAAATAACAATAAAAATTACTATAATATTTTCAAAAATAAATTAATCTTATAATTTATCATTGTATTATATTATGGTTTTTATAATTTCCTTAAACCATGTATAATGTTCAAAAATATATTCGTTATATCCCATTTTGTGATATTCAATCATGGATATCCATATTATTAGATTTTAATTCATCACATTATTATTTACATCAAAACTATTAATTCCTTTTCATGGTTTCCTATAACTATTCATATTCATTTAAGCCTTAGTAAATAAACATTTGAGATTTAATATACTATGAAATATTTCTTCAACCCATCATTCTCATTGTTTTATATCTGTATAAATTAACTGAACACTAAAATCCATAAGAGGGAATGAATATCTAGTAGACTGGATAAGATTAAGGCAATGGATTATAGGTGTGGTGGATTTCTATCCTTCTAGATATTATATTTCTTTTTTCAATATATCAGAATCTTCTTTAAGTTAAATATATTTCTAACATCCTTGGAAACATTAATTTTCTTCAAACATCATTACAGATACAAAAATGTTTTTTTCTTTCAGAAACCAATTTAATGGACCACTCTTGATATGTTTTATCACTAAGAGTGGTAGCTTTAAATAAGTGATATTTTTAATTTTATATTCTATTACATTATAAATAATATTCACCATTGATTAGTGAATATAGACTATTCTAGAAAAAATATAGGAGTACCCTTAAAACATTGTTATTTATAAGGTTCACTACTAAATAAGATATTATAGTCAATTGTATGGTTTTTATATAGACCTAGACTATTATATCAATATAAAGTTAAAATTTGGTGTTTTAAAGAACGGAGATAATGTACATCACATGAATTGAACAATATTCCATTTATAGATCATGTTCATCTCACACTGATAATATTTTATAAACATGTTGCTATAATTAAATAAACCTCACAAATAATCATTAAATCTGTTATTTTGATGCATTGAATTTCTACATACTTACCTTCATTTATGTTATTTATTTTCCAATAATATTTCATGTAAATTATTAAGTAAGAAATTTTATATAAAATATTTTTGAAAAACTGTTATTTTGATCACATATCAATCTACTAGTGATCCATTAAATATCCTTTCATAGAAACTCCTTCTATTAACCTCAGTCTGAACACTTTATTTGAATCCACAATAACAATACACCAATTTTTGTTCTAAAACCACTCTTCTATGTAATAAAAAAATTTCTTACATTCATACCTGATACTCTCTATCTAGTACCATTACATCTGAGGTTTCATTAATTTTTCAACAATTGAAATCCTTAATAATATTCATGGATGCATCTATATTCTATATGAAACCTCTCCCCCATTATATAGTCATTGATTTAAAAAATAATAGGTAGTATCTCTAAATTTAAATTCAATATTCCCACTCAAACGTTGAATATCCTTATCAAAATCATAAATGATCGATTTGTTTAATATCTATTAAAATATAAGATTAAAAAAACTATCATAATCATTTATTAATTTTAGTGTTACTCATATCATAAAACTATATAAAATCTCATCTTGAATCGCTATCTTACCTTCATGATTATTGATTCATCAAATTTTTATGTAGGAATTATTATTATTAAATTATTTTTATTTGATTTTTCATAACTCTCAATACATTAACCAATTCATCCGTATTGAAACATCCTCGTATAACGACCTTTTATGTTTCTTTCAGTAAACCAAAATCATGTAGATTTCAAATTTTTCTATATAAAAACACATACATGTTTCATTTAAATGGTTATGTTCAATTTAATAATTTCAATGGATCTTCTTGGAACTATTTACTCAATTCCTCCACACACACATAATCCAGTTGACTATGTCTAAAAGCCTATATCTAGTGGATTCATTCAAAAACCATTATAACACATGTATCAATTACAATCATAATAGATGATTATTGTGAAATTCATCGATTTAACAGTTTCATGATATGTTAGTTTAATTTTTTTCACTCCATATTCTCATACCCAATAGAAAATAGAATGTTGAAAAAATGAAATAAAATTTAAAATTTATAACGAAAAAATTTATGGTTATAAAAAATAGGATTCTGAGAAATTAATCATTTAATTTTTATGATTTCCATCAATTTTATGTTATTATTTATTTATTTATTTAAATTATGATTTCCATTAGGAACCAGCTCTTAATGATGAATTTATATTGCATGGTAAGAATAAAAACGTTAGAGAAACTCTTAAAATTGAGCATATTTAATTTAATTTATATAGAGATTAAGAGGTTATGGTAACTATACTTCTTTTGTGTGTTGTGGTATTTATATAATGGAGTAATACTTTTAGGAATAAAATATTATGTTAATTGTTATCAATGATAAATTACTATGTTGAATAACTTTTGTCACATGCTATAAAAAACAGAAATAAACCCTGAAATATTTAATGAATTTTATACATTAATTAGTATCATTATAAAATAGTTATTGAATTGAAATATATCGATAAATGAAAAAACCATATAAAATCAATATATAATGGTGAAAAGGGAATAAATATGGATGTTTATTCAATACAAGGATCATTAGAATAATTATTTAAATGAAGTACCATTACTTGAATTAATAGTAGTCTATGAAAATTTATCACTACAAGTCCCATTATCATAGTATCACCCCCAATTATGGTCACCATTACATATCATGTTCTTATTTCTTATATTGATGCCTTGATGGGTATTTTATGTAAAAATTGCGATGACATAAACATAACACATATGTACTTTTCATTATTAATTTTAATAAATTATAATTTTAAAATAAATTAAAAATGATGTATTTAATACAATAATTAGAATAAATATTATAAAATATTTATATACATTTAAAAATTAGGAATAAAATCTATTGATTTTTTAGATAAATGTTTTTATAAACAATTATTATTTCTCTATGTTATATGTTTTCATATTAATAGAATAAATTGATAAATTCTGAATAACAAATTTAATTAAATTTTTTGATAGTATATATAAAATATATGTTTTCATATATTTAATTAGTTTTATTTTTTAAGGAATAATAATAAATTATCATTATGAGAAAAAAAATATTTACAAAAAAATTGATATTATTCATTACATTCATAAATTTAATTTATCATATTTTTTTAATTAAATATAGTAAAATTGATTTGATATTTAGAATCAGCATTTAAATATTATTTAATAAGGGTAGTTTAATTTTTATTCTTAAAAATAGGTTACCAATATAAAAATTTTTCACCTCAGTAAAAGATAAAATGATGTAAAAATGATAAATCAAGGGGTAATGTATCAAAATATCAATAAAATCAAATGAAATTTTTTGGATGGGGGATTTATTAGATATACATAGTCCATTAAGATTTATTTTTAAATTTTTTGTCCAATTATATTGGAAAAATGATATATTTTTATATTAAAATGAGAGGTAATTTTTTAACTGATTTCATTCAATTTTCATTATATTTCCTACACTATAAAATAACATATACCCATAATAATATGATTACATTTGTAATTATGTTATACATATATGATTTCATGTTGATTTAATTACCATTATCTACCTTCCACCCATACATTGAAAATGGAATTTTTTTCTAATGTTATGGATGGATCACCATTCTTAGGAACACTATATTTGATAGTAAATTACTAAATTATATAAATGATTAAAAAATTGGATTTAATAAAAAATATATGTTACTTATAGAAAAATAAATATTAAATAAATATTTATTATGCATCTTATTAATAATACTAACAATAATTGGACATTATATATTTAACTTCCTAAATGAAGCTTACAAAGGTAACTTTCTTATTTTGAATAGAATTTTGAAAAAAATGAACTATATTAATTTTCAACTACTGAAATGGGAATTAATATATATCTATACAATTACAGTTGATATGATAAAATTTCACATATAATTTACCCATGATAAATGTATTGATGTTGTTTTGGAGAAATTTACTTGACAACCCAACAAGGACGATGATAGAATATAATATAGAATAAATAAATTAAAAATGATAAAAATTCACTATAAACATTTCATAAAAATAAATATGGTCATTAATAAATTATTTAAAATTCCATATTTGGTTATTCATGAGTATTTATACAAATTAAAATAATGTCTTTACTAAAGGTAAGGGTACAGTCTCCCAATTTCCCATCTATTAGACATGTTATAAAATTAAGAACATATTATTATTTAAAATGATTAGATCATCACCCATTGAATTATATTAATATATATATATATATATATATCCATTTTTTAGTTGATTTTAAATTTTTTTCAATATCCTCTTCCATGTGATTATGATTTATTTTCTTTCCTATATAGTGGTTCTATACAAAATTTACCTTAATTATATTTGTTCCTTTCATCATTGATTATGATATTTTAAAATTACATTAATCATAATATATTATTTTTTATTCCCTATTTAATTTTTTTTAATATATTTAGTTTACATATTCTATTATTAATATATTCTTACATCATGTCCTATGATCGTCTGAAAGGTTTCCTTTCGAAGACCCCATTAAATTAATGTGTGGTCCTTAAAATATATATTTTATTTCTTATGAATAATATTCATGATAATAAATGTCTAATATATTGTAATAATAACATTTTTTGAAATCTAATTTGTTTCCCCAAATTGTTACTTCTGGATTTATAGTTTATATATTACATTGTTCATAAATGTTCATTATCTCTTAATTCTAGTAGTGAATATATCTTTTTCATGGTAATTTTATTAATACTGATTTGATACTATTCTTACCTACACATAAATGGTTGTATATGGTAATTTTATGTTATCTATTTATTTATTTATAATTCATTGAAATAAATCAATATAATTTTTTTATGGTTAATTTTTTTATTTCATTACAAAATGATAAAATGAATATTATTTAATGTTTTTAATCAAGAATTCATTACCCAACTTTTAGGCATATTCATTTATATCGATATGAATTTTCATATTTTTAGGGATTTCATAAGTAAATTATATTCCCATTATTCAATTAATTTTTTTTATAATTATTAGGAAATGAATAAATTATATTTTTAATTTTTTCAAAGTAATATTATAATATCTATATAAAAATATTAACCTCTGTAAAAATAATCATTTAATTAGTTACCCATGTTCTTGCCTATGTGAGATGTAATTAAAATGTAATCTCTATAAAATTAATAATACATAACTGAAATTCTATTTCATGGAAATTTAATGTGTATAAACCTATGATTGTTTCTAATTCCACTCCTCAATGAATACCCAAATATATCATTCTATTGATTGATGGGTGTTTAAAAGGCAACACTAGCATCCGTTGAATGGGGAAATAAATGAATTTAGTATACATATTTCTAAATACATTGTCTGTATAAGGGGTTATTACCATGAAATTTATTCAATTTGTTGACTGTTAATATATTGGCATTTTGTATAATTTATATTTCATTAAAACTATTTATTAATTAGTTATTGATTTTGGTTTTTTATTTTTTTTATTTGTTTCTTCATATGGTTAATACATTTCAATTAAGTATTAATGGGTGGGACGTAGAATCATATATACCCATAATGCATTAGTATGTCTCCTGACAAAATTTATCATTTTATATAATGTAAACCATACCTGTTTATCTATGATGTCATGGAATGAGTACATGACTATATGTTTATGATGTTTGAAATTTTGAATTACATCAATATGAATTCATAAATTTTAATACCTATGATTATTTAAAATTTTATATTATACATTGATATATTGCATAATAATGTTATGAGTTATATTTAAATATATGATTATTTTTTATTTTTATATTATGATCATATTATTTATTCCATGGTAGATTAAGTTTTACAATGCCTCGTAATGAGTGTTTGAGATCACACATTGCGAGTTTTATTTTCGTTATCATATGATGAACATTTATATGTTTGATATTTAAATATTGGTATCATATGTGGATAATTATACGGGATATTTTGATGACATATTATAAAATAATGAATCATTATTTTAGGGGGAAATAGATATTATATAAGAATGATATGAGAATTATTAGTTATGAACATTTATAACTCTCTAAAACTCTGAAACTAAAATGATATTAGTATTTAGGTAGATCAATTTTTAATGATATTTTATTTATAAAATATAGTTCTTGGGTCTCTTTAATTATACGCAATGCAAGAATATAAATACTAAATTTTATCACCAAATCCTGGAGTATATTTTTGGGGATATACATTTTTTTCAAAGATTGTGACAGATAAATTTAGAAATTAATATGTTGTAGATGTGGTTAATTTAAGAAATATGGGTACTATAAATGGAAACTATGTTTATGGCTTAAAGATAGATTAATGTAATAGATAAATCTCTTTAGGTTTTTTTGCGGTTGGATGTTAAAGTGATTATTCATAAATTTTTTAGATTTTAGAAGATATAAAATATTAATGTATATGAATTCCTTATATATAAATAATTTCCCAATGGACTGATGGAAAATAAAGAGGGAATTATTTAATTTGTGGGAATTTTAGAACATTATTTCATTGTAAATATTTACTACTAGACATATTTATTCTATATCAAATCACTATTTTTTCTCCCAGCCTCACACAAATAATGTATTTACTAAAGAAATAGTCATGTAATCATTTACCATGTTTGGTACTAATAAATACTGATATATATTTTCAATAGATTCCTCAATGTGGATTCTACACTATATTAAATGTCATCAATTATATGTGGAACATATTAGAGTCATAATGATCATATATTAGAAAAATTCAAACTAGAAAATTTCTTACTCCATGTAGTACTAGAGGATATATTCTATAAATCCATGAATATGTGTGTGCGTAAATATATATATATGATATATAAGTATATTATATATATATATATATATTAATGGTGTGTATTTTTATGGATGAAAAATTACATTTTCATGCAATATGGGTAAATATTTTATACATCCTATGATAACAATTATTTTTTTAGGTTTTTTCATCCCAAAGGATATTATTTATTATAAGGTTTCATGCAATAATTGATATCAAATTTAAATAATATGGTGAATTCAATAATTCATGAACTATCCATGGGATTAATGTATGTTTTTTAATGATTCAATAAATTTGAAAATAATCTATGATAATCCATAATCACTAATTAAAACCACAACCATATGATCATGGTGTGGTGTGGATTTAGATCCTCTTTCTTGGATAAGTCACCTTGACCAATTCCCCTCTTTATTCGTCTCAATTATATTAGTGGAACTATCATGCCACGGAATAATGATAAATCTCATCTGAAAATTGGATTATTCAAATCGGACTGATGATACCTATGGATGTTGGATGAATTTTTCCCGCTATGGATATGTTTTTTCAAACAACATAATACAATTTTAAAAAAAATTAGTGGATCTTTTGGGTAAGTTACACACATTTACTACACCTATTTATTAATTATTTATTACATGAATCATTTATCATTCATGGTAATCGAATTATTTGGTTTCTAATTTATTATACTATATATACTAAGGTTTTTTAACATGTAGGTGAACCCTACCGGTTGAGTTATAGTGAACACATGATTCAATATTTTAATATAATTCATTTAAATGAATAAAAATAACATTAAAGAGAATAATTTTTTAGTTTTTATGAATGTCTATAAAAAATAATTACCCTTATGTATACGAGATGTATAATATTACCCATGGATTTACCCTTATGGAGAGTGGTCTATGTAATGATCAACTTTCATATCCCTTATATAGATCAGTCCATTTAAGGGCCACCTGATCTTACCATTACATGTAACTGGGTCATGTAATGGTCATACCCTTACACTGAAGGACTCTTTAAGGGTAAATTCATTAATTCTATAAAAAATGGTTTCCATGTTTGTTGTACCCTTAAAAATTGGAAACATGAGGTTGTGTAAAGGTATATTAACACCTACCCATATTTTATGTGTTTATGTAGGGGTAATACATACAGTACCCTTAAACAGAAAGTGGTGTGTGAAGGTAATCTTCATATTAACATTATGAAACATATTAAATTTAATATTTTTATATGTAATTAGTAAAAAAAATTAATGTATGGAATTTTTGAATTACTAAATAACTGTAAAAAATTTATCCCTTATGAATAAATACCCCAATTCATAAGGGTATTAATATTGGTTTTAAAATTATTAAATTAATTATTGCAGCATTTTAATTGATTTATAATATTTCAAATATATTTATAAAACCTTATAAAATATATTTTGGGGATATTTATCTTATTATATATATATGAATTAACTATTTATTTATAAATGGGTTAATAACGGATTAATGATTATTTATATTCCTAAATATCAAAAACAAAATTTAAAAATTATTTTTATCAATATAATATGAAAATTATTGTGATCATGAAATAAGTTAATTTATTTATATGTGATGTTATTAATATATTAATATCATTTTACATACTCCCTTTACTAATTTTATATGAAATTTGCATAATTTGTGTGAAATATTAAGGTTTAAATGTTAAATATAATTTTTGAGCACTATTTGAATTTATCCTGATTCGAGTCTGTTTAATGTTTTAACAATAACTATCCACCTACTTATCAAAATTGAATGATTCTTGCTTTTCAGTGTTCCCAATTCCAATTCCAACATTTCATTAGAAGTCACCTTTGGAAAATCTGTCCATTTAGAGGGTCATATGGACCACACAAGAAGGCCTAAGGAAAATATTAAGAAATTGGACCATATATGAAGGTTGAGTTACTGGGATCAGTCAAGAAGTCCAAATACCTTAATTCTACTTCCAAGTTCCGAGGACATTTCAAGGAGTCCATGATAAAAATTTCAGAACCCAATCACACATACAAGGGGCCCAACTGAAGAATTGATGTCCAGCCCACCATTCTGGCCGGGAATTAAAAATATCACACTAGTATTACAATTTCTCCTGATTTGGACATCCATTATATTTGATAATTTTAAGTGTGAAAGCGGGTATTTGGGTGGCCAACTTTTTTGAAGAAAGGATTTTTATTTGATGGAATATTCATATTCAGAAACCCATTCACATTATGGACTTTGAAAGAGAAAGTATTGAAATGGACAGATCAAAATTGATTATTAAGACCGCTATAACATTGGCTCCATAAGTCCAATGGCCTCCACATTTTAACAGTAGACAGAAAAATGATATATCTACAACATTGAAGAAGGATATATCTCATTATTTGGCTTTCTGAATGTCCATATCGGCGAGCCAAGTGGAGGGGTATTTCAAGAATGTAAACAGTCAACCACCTTGGTCTATAAATACATCCCCTCCTCTCCTTTCAAAAGGGTTGAAATTTCATAGCAAAAGAGGATTTACTCGATGTACCAAGGCCCTTACAAATGCATGGGAGGATCTTCCAAACTCACATTTTCACTTGAAAATCCCTTCATCCTCTCTTTGTTTTCATTTAATTTTGCATTTTTTTCGTTGAAATTTTTCATGTGTTTGTCTTTGTAAATCTGTTTTAATGCAATTTACTTCTTCTTAATTTCATATTATCATCCACCATATGTAGATTAATATTAATGTTCTTATTTTATTTTAAATCAACCTGAAATCCATCATCTTATTTTACTTTATTATTCAATAAAATGTTCATTTTTTTACTCTCATCATCGTTCGTGTGTGTGTTCGGCGCACTACTCATTTCATATCCATTTCTTTTTCTTCTCTTTTTAATTCATCACCTTAAACTTAATATACTAGACTACTAATAATTTAAATTTCTGATTAAATATCTCATTGGGGTGATTTATAATTTATGGATGTTAAGTGATTGAGAAGTTTCGCTCGATGAGTATTCGTTGAATTAACATCATGTATGTTGTACTTAGCATGTCATGGATTAATGAATTGTTTTGTTTAACGTGTGGCTTGCATGGATTATTGGAATCATAAATACACTACCATAAACAAGGTATGATCATGATTAGAACCCTAATTAATGATAAGTCTTGGATTAAAGGCTTATCACTTCAGAATTCCAATCAACATCAACTTTTGATGTGGTTGTTAATTTAATTCAATATAAAGAAAAACTCAAGGATATCGCATTCTTATCTCCCCAATAATTAACTAACCCCAATTGTTATCAATTTGTTAAATTAAACATCATACATTAAACATTTCAATTATGCTCTTCAAACAAACCCCCCAATCAAAATACAATCAACTAAAAACAATAGACTATTACGAAGTAACGTCACCAAGGATTCGACCCGAGTGCTGATATACACATTAGCAGAGCACCGGAACCTTGACCTATCGATAGGTGAAAATCGGACACACATTTAAAATGTCACAGTTTTTGGGGAAGGTGCTTTTAGTAGTCATTAGTTTCTGCTTATTTTCAAAAAAAACTAAAAAACAAAATTTTAAAAAAAATATAAAAAAATCACAAAGAAAAACCTGTCTTCCTCTTAAAAATCATACACTGAAAAAATCATAAAGAAAAACACGTCTTCCTCTTTAAAATAATATTCTAAAAAAAACACAAAGAAAAACACATCTTCCTCTTTCTTCAAAAATCTCTCTGAATGCATCGTAGCCTTCCAAACAATCTCTCGGATTTGTTTGACCCTGAAATTGAGCGAACACTTCGCCATATTAGGAGGAAAATAAGAGATAATCAAATAATTCAAGAACTAATCCCTATAAAACCAATTGAATTAGATATTTCCAATACTAGGGAACAAACACTAAAAGAACTTGATGCCCCTAATATGAATTACCAACCTATTGGTATTCAATATCCAAACATAGAGGCTGACATCGAACTCAAATTGGGTTTGATTCATCTTCTTCCTCATTTCCACGGGCTAGCCAGTGAGGATCCACATCTCAACCTTAAAGGTTTTCAAGTAGTGTTCTCTACATTGAAGCCTCATGGGGTTTCTGAAGAACAAATAAAGCTTCGAGCATTCCCTTTCTCCATAGCTAACACTTCTATGTCATGGATTTACTACCTACCTCCTGGTTCTGTAACCACATGGAATGAAATGAAGTGACTATACTTTGAGAAATTCTTTCCTGCTTCTCATACTGCTTCTTTCCGAAATGAAATAAATGGTATCCATCAGTTCCCAAGTGAATCACTCCATGAATAATGGGAGAGGTTCAAAAAGATTGTTGCAACCTTCCCACATCACCAAATCCCTAATCAACTCTTGATCCAATACTTCTATGAGGGGTTATTGGCTATAGAGATAAATCTCATTGATGCCGCAAGTGGTGGTGATCTTATTGATAAAACTCTTGTAGATACAAGAGATCTCATAAGTAACATGGCTACAAAAACAAAACAATTAAATACTCGAGCACATGCTCAAGTCAATCGAGCCCATGATAATCAATCAATTCAGCCGAACAAGATGACCGCGGGGATGAGTGAACTTACAGGTCCTGTGTGACAACTAGCTATGGCTACCAAATCCCCACCCTCATCTTCTCCACAATCAATGTTTCCTGGACCTGTCAAAAATTGTGGAATCTGCAACTCTTCATCGTATCCAACTGACACATGTCCACAACTTCAAGAGGATCAATTTGAATTATCTGGACCAATAGAGCTCAATGAATCATATGATCAGTAGAACACCAACCCTCAACTGTCAGGTCAGTTTGTTAGATACTTCACCAAACCTCACTTCGATCCCTTCTATTTTTCCTATAACCAAGGCCATAGGAATGGTAATCAGATATCTCATCCTCTTCAATTACCTCCTCAAAACCCAAACCAGTTTCATTATGGTCAAGGTGTTGGTAACTTCCAACAACCTTATCCTTTTATACCTCAACCACAAAGGAACAATCCTCCTCCTGGATTCCATTATCCTAATGATCCTTCCCAATTCCAAAACCAATATAATCTCTTTCCCATGAACCAAAATCCAGGTGATCCCAATCTGGGACAAGCCTCTTCTTCCATGCAACCATGGGAATGTGTAGTGGAAGATCTTGCCTCCTTCTCCTGTTCAAGCCTCAAGAAAATTGAAACCCAAATCAGTCAACATGCATCCCACCTTAGTCATTAGCAACCATCCATTCTTTCTAACTCCCAGCTCAACCATTACCCAACCCCAAAGGTAATGTAAGTCAAATTGCACTTAGATCAGGAAATCAAATTTCTATGCCTCAAGATAAGTCCCCCAACCATCCTTTGAATGTCGACCTATAAAATGAAAAGAAAAAGAAACTTGAAAAGGAAGCTGAATCCATCCCCTCACCACCTTCCATTCCACATAGGAACCCAATTTCTTTTCCTCAAGCTATTTCTAAGCCAAAGAAGTCATTCGAACTTGATCCTGAAATTCTCGACATGTTTAGATGTGTTGAAGTCAACATTCCCCTCTTAGATGCCATAAAACAAGTTCCTAAGTATTCCATGTTTCTCAAGGAATTGTTCACCCACAAGAGGAAATGAAGGACCTTTGAAAATGTTTCAACCCAAGAGTTTATACCCATAAAGTGCAAAGATCCAGGGACCTTTACGGTTCCATGCCAAATTGGATGATCTAACTTTGATGATGCACTCATAAACCTAGGAGCCTCAATTAATGTCATGCCCAAATCTATCTTCTCCAACCTCAGTATAGCTCCCTTATATCCAACGGGTGTTGTCATTCAATTAGTCAATCGAAGCATAGCCTCTCCTGAGGGAATAATTGAGGATATCCTTTTCCAATTCAATGATCTTATCTTCCCTACTGATTTCTATTTCCTTGAAATGGAAGGTGAGACGAACTCTTCTCCATATCCCCTAATTCTAGGAAGACCATTCCTCATGACTGTGAGAACCATGACTGATGTCCATTCAAGCATCCTATCCATGGAATTTGGTGACCAACTGGTCATGTTCAACATTTTCCATGCCATGTGATGCCCATCCGAGGATCACTCTGCCTTCTCAATACATGCTTCTGAGGACACTTCTAAGAGTCAATTGAACCCCATTCCATCATGTTAATCCTCTTATGAAGAGATAGGATCTTGTGAAATCTGCACTAGGATTAACTGAGTCATAAATAGTGATGTTGATGTGGACCTCTCATTCATAGACTCCATCAATCAAGAGGAACTTGGAACTCTCTTGAATCCCACATCAACTCTGATCTCTACTGCTCCACCTTGGACGGTATTAAGGAAAATGAACCTGAAGCAACGGAAGTCCCTTCTTCCATTCCTTAGTTGTCTAGCCAAAAATTGAAAGATGAGACTGATCTGAAACCTCTTCCTGCACACCTGAAATATGCATACCTCTTCCATGATCACTCATATCCTGTCATTATCTCTACCACAATTACTGAAACCGATGAGTCCAAACTAGTTCAAGTGTTATGGGAAAACAAAACGTCCTTAGGATGGACTCTAGATGACATACCAGGATTCAAAAATGCCCTTTTAATGCATCACATCCTTCTGGAGGAGTCATATAATCCAATTAGACAACCACAATGAAGACTCAATCCACTCATACTTGAGGTAGTTAGGGAAGAGATCACCAAGCTTCTTTATGCTGGTATTATCTACCCAATTTCCGATAGTGAATGGGTTAGTCCAATTAAAGTTGTTCCTATGAAGGGTGGGATAACTGTTGTCACAAATGAACATAGATAGGTAGTCACATCTCAAGTGAAAAACAAATGGTGTGTGTGTATCGACTATAGGAAAATGAATGTTGAAACAAGAAAAGATCACTACCCTCATCCATTCCTTAATCAAATGATGGAACGATTAGCCGGAAAGTCACACTATTTCTTTCTTGATGGATACACCGGCTACTTAAAAATCCCAATCGCACCTCAGGACCAAGAGAATACTACTTTCACATGCCCCTTTGGAACATATTCATATATAAGAATGCCTTTTGGACTTTGCAATGCTCCTGCAACATTCCAGAGGTGTATGATGAGTATCTATTCTGAATTCATTGAACACTGCATGGAAGTCTTCATGGATGGATTCACCATTTATGGTGAGTCATTTGAATCTTGTTTGAATTCACTCTCTCTTATTCTCCAAAAGTTTTTCAAGTGAAACCGTGTGTTAAATTTTAAAAAAATTCACTTCATGGTTGTATATGGGATTTTTCTTGGGCACATAGTTCCAAAAAATTGTATTGAAGTCGATTCTTCCAAAATTGATGTGATCCAATCGCTTCCTCCACCCACTTTTGTTCGAGATATCAGTTTATTTCTCGATCATGCCGGTTTCTATCAGAGATTCATTCATAACATTAGTAGGATTTCCCTCCCACTCACTCGGCTACTCCAAAATGATGTCACATTCCTTTTTGATGAGGCTTGCAAGATAGACTTCATTGAACTCAAAACTTCCCTTACATATGCCCCAAAAATTCAACACCAAGATTGGTCCTTACCCTTTGAGTTAATGTGTGATGCTTCTGATAGAGCCATTGGATCTGTTCTTGGTCAATGAAGAGAAAAAATCCCTCATGTCATCTATTATTCCTCAAAAAAATTTGATGAAAATCAATATCATCACACTGTGACTGAAAAAGAACATGTAGCAGTGGTTTTCCCTTAGATAAATGAATGTCATATCTCTTAGGCACCAAAATCATCATCTTCACAGACCATTCTGCTATTATGTTCTTACTCAAGAAATGTGATTCCAAACCGAGGCTAATAAAATGGATCCTAATGCTCCAAGATTTTGACCTTGTAATCAAATATATACCTAGAATAGAAAACCCTGTGGATAATCACATGATTAGAATTTCAAATTCTTCTCATTCCAAAATCATTGATCCTGAATTCCCAATTTATAACCTTTTGTCTCTCACTCCAAAGTTACCATGGTATGCCCCAATTGTAAATTATTTGGTTTCTATTGTTTTTCCTGAATAAGTTTCAAAATAACAAATAATTAAGTTGAAAAATGATTCAAAATACAATTTTTGGGAAGAAAATAAACATTGGAAAATGTGGCAGACATGGTAATTAGGATATGTGTTGAAGAAAATGATCATCCGTCCATCTTCTAATTCTATCACTCACTTCTCGGAGGTGGACACTTTGAACCACAAAGGACCTCCTGAAAGGTCCTAGACTCTGGATTCTTATGGCCTTCACTCTTCAAGGACTCACATGAGTTCTCCCAATCATGTCCCACTTGCCAAAAGTTTGGCACAATTTCAAAGAAAAATGAAATGACCCGAAAGCCTTTAATTTTCTAAGAGATATTCAATGTTTGGGGTATCGATTTCATGGGACCATTTTTCCCTTCCAATGGATTCTCATACATCCTTCTTGCAGTTGATTATGTTTCTAGGTGGGTCGAGGTAAAACCCACTAGAAAGGATGATTAACATAATGTTAGTGAGTTCCTAAAGACACACATCTTCTATATATTTGGCACACCTCGTGCCTTGATCAGTGACTTAGGAACCAATTTTTGCAATAGAACCATGGAATCAATTTTGAAAAAGAATGGGGTTGTACATAATACATTAGCTGCATATCACCCACAAAAAAATGGAATGGCTGAACTTTCTAATAGAGAAGGGAAAAGAGTTATAGAGAGATTTGTAAAACCAACCAGAAAATACTAGCCTGAAAGACTTTTTGGAGAACTTTGGGATTATTGAACTTCCTATAAAACACCCATTGGGTTGTCTCCCTTTAGGCTAGTTTTTGGTAAAGCATGTCATCTGCCAGTTGAAATCCACCATAAGCCTTTTTGGTCTGTGAAAACCTGTAATTTTGATTGTGAAAAATCTGGTGAAGAATGACTGTTTCAATTGGGTGAACTGGAGGAGCATTGACTTGGTTCTTATGAGAATTCTAACCTCTACAAAGAAAAATCCAAGGCACTCCATGAAAAACACATCACGAGAAAGGTATTTCATGAAGGTGAAAAGGTAATGCTCTTCAATTCTTGATTTCAGCTTCACCCAGGTAAGCTAAATTCATGTTGGGAAGTTCCTTTTGTTATTACTAATGTTTACCCATTTGGTTCAGTGCATGTTCAAGACCCCTCTTCCAAAAGGACATTCACGCTTAATGGACAACGTTTAAACCATCACCATGAGAGGACGCACAATCCTAGATCCACATCAACTTCAATTGTATCCCCCCCTTCTGTAGTCAACCTACCAGTAGATGGAGATAGAAACCCGCCAAATCCAAACCAGGGGGCACCTATTTCTCTTTATAATTCTATATATCTCTTCCTCTCTCAACCTTTTTTCTTCTTCTTCCTCCCTCATTCTCATTTTGTTTTTTACCACTTTCCTCATCACATTTTTTTCTATTTTACTCTTTCTCTTTTGTGTGGGTGTGTATTTATAAAAAACTAATAAAAAAGCAAAAAAAACTAAAAAAACAAAAACAAAGACTCATAATTACTCATCATTTAATTTTTAAATTTTTTCCAACCATTTTGGGGAGTCAATAGATATGTTTCATTTCAAAAAATTTGTGTTTTAATCATAAAATTAGATAAAGAATCTTGTGTCAAAACCAACAAATTTTGAATGCTGTATTATTGATTTGAAAAATTGTTTTTCCAAACTGTGAGGAACGACATTTGCTTTCATGACAAGGCCACCTATGGCCATCTTTTCAAAATGTTTGTTTTTCACCACAATTTGTGATTCTTGAGTTTTTGGACCTTCAAGCTAAATTTCCTACTTTAGTATGCATTAATATGATAGAGGCATTGTTTTGAGCCACATGAGAATCACAATAGTCAAATAGCATCTCATTACCCTTACATTAATCCTCCTTTTGAAAGCCCCTTAAAGCCTATGAAAATATTTTCTTTGATATCCACATTACAATCCCAATACCTTATCCCAACCAATATCAACATGGATTTTCATTGCATTAGTTTTTGAAATTTAATTGTGGGGGGTAATGGATTTCATTTTTGGGTATCATTTCCTTACATTCCGTTGTGTTATCATATGCTTGAGGGAAATAAACCATTTTAGTGTAAGGGTGGGGATGTTGTCATTCAGTGGGATTTTAGAATGTATTGTACATATAATATTTAAAAGTGTTCAAAAAAATCAAAAAAATAAAAAAAATCATAAAAAAATAAAAAAAAATGAACATAAGAATGGGTTGTGTCTTGGATGGGTCAAAAATCACTCTTACTCAACCATTGAACTTGTTATAACTATTAAAATTAGTATCGTGATGAGATCAAACATGTGTTGGGAGATGAGTGTGAGATCTATTTCAAAATCAACTTTCGAAAAAAATACAAAAAAAAGAACACTTTCCATATATATTCTTATGTCATTGGGAGAAGTTGATGTGTTTTGTAAATATTTCATCTTCATATTCCCATCACATTTTTTCCCCTATTTTGTGTCTTGATTCACACAATCATGCCCTTGTAAATATTGGTTTCCATGTCCTTCCATGTTTTATTTCATAAAATTTTTGGATTGCTTTTCCCATGTTGGTATTTTACCCCTCTTTCCATTCTTTTGAATACAATATTCCTACCATCCCATAGCTACAAAAAACCCCTAAAAAGACCTCTTGATTTTTGAGCACTTTAGGATGGGGAATAAAATCTGAGATATCTTAGAAACTCTTAGATTTTTCACTTTTGGTTGGTGAAATATTGAACATCTATAAATGAATTTTATCATCTTGAGAGGAGTAAGTTTTGAGTGCCACCATTTTTTATGTCTAATGTTGAGCATGAAAAAACGAATTGTTTTTGGAACATTATTTCTGTAACAATTTGGTGTGGTATTCAATATGGATGAGTGAAATAGTCTAAACCTCCCCTGATTTGGGAAAACAATATTTTAATATTTGTTGGTGAGTGAAAATGAGTTTGTCTTATTTTTATATTTATTTCCCATAAGGACATGCACAAGACTACGTGTGGGGGAGTTGATATTATTAATATTTTCATATCTTTTTAAATACTCCCTTTACTGATTTTATATGAAATTTCCATAATTTGTGTTAAATATTAAGGTTTAAATATAAAATATAATTTTTGAGCACTATTTGAATTTATCCAGATTGAAGTCTGTTTAATGTTTTAACAATAAAGATCACCATACTTATACAAAATGCATGATTATTGTTTTTTGGGTTCCCAATTCCAATTCCAACATTTCATTAGAAGTCAAATTTGACAAATTCGTCCATTTAGAGGGTCATATGAGCCACACAAGAAGGCCTAAGAAAACTGTGAAGAAACTAGACCATATATGAAGGATGAATTGCTGGGTTCAATCTAGAAGTCCAAATACCTTCATTCCCATCCCAAGTTCAGAGGCTATTTCAAGGAGTCCATGATAAAAAATTAAGAACCAAATAACAAATACAAGGGTCCCAACATATGTATTGAATTCCATCCCACCATTCTGGCCGGGAATTAAAAATAGTACACTAATATTGCAATTTCCCATTATGTAGACATCCATTAGAGATGATATTTTGTAGTGTGAAAGATGATATTTGGGCGGCCAAATTTGTTGATGAAATAGTTTTTATTTTAGGGCATAATACTATTCAGAAACCCATTCACATTATGGACTTTGAAAAAGTAAGTATTGAAATGGACAGATCAGAATTGTTTACTAAAACTGCTATAACATTGGCTTCATAAGTGCAATGACCACCACATTTTCACAGTAGACAGAAGACGTTTTTATATAAAACTCTAAAGAAGTAGGGTTCTCAAGATTCTGCTCTCTGTATGTCCATATCAGCAAGCTATGTTGAGGGGTATTTCTGGAATAAAAAACAGTCCACCACCTTGGGCTATAAATACATCCCCTCCTCTCCATTCAAAATGGTTGGCATTTCCGAAAAAAAAGGATTGATTGGAAATACCAAGGCCCTGCCAGAGGCTTGTGAGGATCTTAAATACTCATTTTTTCACTTGATAATCCATTCCTCCTCTCTTTTTTTTCATTTACTTTTGCATTTTTCTCCGTTGTAATTTTCCAAGTGTGTGTCATTGTAAATCTGTTTTAATGCAATTTTCTTCTTCTTAATTTATTATTCTCATCTACCTTATGTAGTTTAATATTAATGTTCTTATTTTAGTTTAAATAAAGCTGAAATCTGCCATCTTATTTTACTTTATTATTCACTAAAAAGGCTATTTTGTTTTAACTCCCATCATCGTTCGTGTGTGTGTTCGGCGCACAACTCTTTTCTTATCCCTTTCTTTTTCTTCACTTTGTAATTCATCACCATAAACATAAAAGACCGGAATAATAATAATTTAAATGGATGAGTAAATATTTCATTGGGGTGAGTTATAATTTAGGGATGTTACGTGATTGAGAGGTTTTTCTCGATGAGTATTCGTTGAATTAACATTGTGTATGTTGGACTTAGCATGTCATGGATTAATGACATGTTTTGTTTAACGTGTGGTTTAAATGGATTATTGGAACCATAAATACACCACCATAATCAATATGTGATCAATATTGGAACCCTAAGTAAATTTAAGGCTTGGATTAAAGGTTTAACACTTAGGAATTCCAATCAACATCAACTTGTGATGTGGGTGTTAATTTAATGCAATATACAGCAAAGCTCAAGGATATCACATGCTTAACTCCCAAATAATGAAATCACCCCAATATTTATCAAATTGTTAAATTAAATATCATCTATTAAACATTTCAATTAATCTCTACATACAAACCCCCCAAATCCATATACAATTAACTAAAAACAATTGACTATTACGAAGTACCATCGCCAAGGATTCGACCCGAGTGCTGCTATAAACATTAGGAGAGCACCAGATCCTTGACCGGTCTATAGGCGACAATCAGCTGTGCATTTCAATATGTCATATGAAAAATAATTTATAAATTGTTATAAATAATGAAATAAGGACAAAATATAAAATAATTAAATTCAAATTTTATGTCATTCATTGTAAATTATAATAAAGTGTTTAAAATGAATGAGGTTCAATATTTTTATATTATTTATACATCCTTAAAAAACATTTATTACTGAGATGATCGAGAATTATATAGTATGTATTTTTAGGATATTTATATTTTTTTACATAATATTAATATAATTATAATTTTTTGATCATTCATACAATATCATATATATTTAATATGGCATATTCATATGATGTTTAATATAAAAAAGTTCATATTGGAATTCATATAAATAATTTACTTTTAATATAATTTAATTTCTATAATATTTTATTTTTGATATTATAAACTGGATTAAAATTATATTGAATTAATGAATTATAAACAAATTTATGTCCCATTATTTAATATCTCAGTATATTAACATATAAAATGGTTTATTCCTAACAATGTTCCTGAGTAGTATATTGATTATGAAATGTCAATATTTTATATATTTTAATATATTTTTATACTACTTCTTGATAGATCCTTACACTACACTCTAAGAATTTGTTTATAGTGAATTTATTTCTTCAACAACATTTTTCCTCAACTTTTAATTTATTTTTTCAACTTGAATTTACTAGATAAATATTTTTTTTATCTAGATATAGTATAATGGTATATTTGATTCCATCTCGAGTAATGTAACCCTTGGTAGACCGACTTCGATTCTAACTACCTACTTACAAGGAGGATTTTTCCTTTTCTTGGATGGAGAATATGGTCGGCTATATGTCACTCTGGGGTTAATCATATAGAGATTTTCAATTTCATATAATTATATATATGTTAATGATGTTATTATATAACATGTGGATATTATAAATCTAGATAGGTATAAATATTATTTACTTTTATTATTTCCTATATAACACAAACTTGTGGGATTTTGTAATGAATAACACATCAATATGGGTTAAGGATTTTTATTTAGTCAACTGAATTTGACTATAAACTAAACTAATAGTACAACACATTAATCAAATTTCATTGTAATTTTTTGATACTATGAAAAAATCTTCCTCAAATACTATGAGTGAGATAATATAAAAAGAATCACTTTTCAATCCCTTGAACATTTAATCATGTAGGATCTAGAATTATAGGGTTCCCAAGATTATATTTTATATCTAATGAATTCAATTAGAAATATTGGATCATCCTTCGGTATGATCATCCATATTTCGGTTCCCTAGGTTTTATATTCTTAATTTTTTTATTTTTATTTGGGTTTCATATAGTTGGGAAGCCCATGGGAGGATACTAGAGGAATTAACTTGAGTTTATCTATATAACGGACTGAAGAAAGGATTAAATCTCATTTTAAATAATAATATATGTTGTGACATAAATGATTACCAGAATTAATTCCTATGATATTTTATTAATAACCTATGGGACTCATTTGATAGTGAAATATAGATCTTCGACCATAAATGGATATGCTCTTTTTTAATGGAGGTCATCATTTTATTGGAATTCCATTTAAAAAAATTACATATTAACTAGTTTTATAACCTTATTCACATGTGACAATGTTTTATATCATAGATAAATACCCTTAATCTTAATAATTTTATTAATATTAGTCCTTCAGAAACAAAATTTTAGAAATATCAATGATTGGTGTATAAATTTTAGAGTTTTTCATAAAGAATATGAAGAGTTCTGTATTTTGGAAGAACCACTACCTAATATAGCAATTTGTTAGTATATTCAAAAATTAATTATATAAATATGATAAACATTGTAGGGATATATAGGAATTATATAAACTTTTTTTGGATAAAATAGAGTAAATTTTAAATTCAAAGAATAGATTTAAATACTTTTCAAATGATTAATAACCTAAAGAGGCTCCATCATGAGAATTCAAGCTAAGAACAGTGGGAAGTGTATAATGATATTTTCAAAAAATAGTGTAATATGGAACATTCATATCAACCTGCTTTCAAAATATGATTATATTACTAATTACTTGGGGAGTATAGCTTTACCTATACTACATCAGTTGGCAATATATTTCATTCAATAGACATTTCTGAATGGGTTAGATAGTCTATTGTGAATTGAAAAATGAGTGAACTCTATATGTATGTACCAGATTTTTTTATATGATGTGTATTTTATCCCTTTTTGATATTAATAAAAACATTGAAAAAATTGATGGTGAATTTATATGAGATGGGTCTTAATACACAATTAATTTCTTTTTTAACTTTTAGAAGAATATTTGAGATGATTAGTTAGATAAAATTAATTATTTAGGATAAATTTTTTATCCATCATTTCATTAAAATATATGTTAATTTTTTCCTCCACTGATAAGTACACTATTTTAATAGATTTTTCATTTTATATAAAAATTTTCTAAACTAAATGAATTAAATTTTTGATGTAGTATATTTTTTATTATTCATACTAAATGAAATTAAATATTATTTCTAGAAAAACAATTTTTTACAAATGGATTATGTTATGATGAGAATAAATTTCATATAAAGTTGATTGGATTATGACTTCACATAAATATGTACAATTTTAACAAGTAAATAATTATAGTAATTTATGATTAATGTGAATTTTACTTAACATCATAATTAATCAATGATATATTTTTAAATAATAACGTACGTAGAAACATTACATCAGGGAAAAATATTATGGAACATGGGTCAAAGGATGATGGTGATTACCATATTAATATACCTGCTTATACAATATATGGTGAAATCATTGAATTTGATGTTATAAAGTAAACATGTTTATATATGTTTTAGGGGGTTAATGGTTGGTAATTTAAATCTAACATCTCACCATTATTCAAAAAATCTATCATCAGATATGTTTATCACTAAACTGTTTATTGTGATACTTTTATCACACAGTCACATAGATATATGAATGAAATTACATATGTTGTTAAACATTAACAAAACCGCAATAATGTAGCATACATAAATATGGTATAAAGTTTTATCAAATATTATATGCAAAACCAATATTCATAAGGAGATTATAAATATTCAAATGTACCATATTAATTTCCTCCACAATTTTATCATTATTTCACATTTTCAGCATAAATGTATATATTTATATGTATTTTGTGATGATAAATTAATATTAATCTCTAAAATTCTGAATTTTTTAATATCTATAAACAATGTATATCATGTCCCATCCTAGAGGGTCCAAAGTCGTTACTACCCCAAGACCACCTCTAATATTCCAGGGGTATGGTACTACAACCAAGTAGGCATATCCCACTAATGGGAGAAATTTTCCAAATGTACATGTACACACACACACACATCTTCATGCCCAACATTATTAAATAAAAAACACTATGTAATCATGAAATAATACCACTAAGATACCAGCAACATATTACGATAGTAGAAAACTATAAAGTAAATAGGTCCAAAATACATGCCCACCAAAAAAGGACATTGAAAATGTGAATGTACATGTTTTAGAAACTTATCTACATAAAATCCAACATTAAGGGGTGGTACTAGATGACAATCTGAACCTGTAGGGAACACCTACACTATCCTGCCTATCTAAGAACCACAATTTCTTAGTCCACCTAGTACTTTTTCAAAGAAAAAATCATCTACACAATAAATGACATTTGATGGAAAAGACTTTCTAGGGGTGAGTTAAAAAATAATCAGTATGACACCCTATAAACATAATGTAATTCCTCTATGAAATACATGATGTATTCCACAAATCTATACTCGATGATTAAAAAAAATAAATACTTGAATTATAATGATATGAAATACATAAAGTATACCACAAAAATTGATTCTTAGTCATCTCCTAGAAATATAGTACTATAGTACAAAAATTATTATTATCAGATGTATTTAAAAAACACCTAGTTATGATAATACATTTGGTTATGATGAGACACTTAGTCCTAATAAGGCACATAGTGCCTATAAAGCATCTACTCTAGGTAAGGTAGATAGTAATGATAATTCATGTAGTTTCAAACTCACTACTATCTAAAGGATTCTTCTCTTAGCAAGCTCGTTCAGATATAAGATACACCTCAAGCCATTATGTTGTTTTAACACTTAAAAAACAAACCCTGAGTAATTAAAAAGTGGCATCTCCCCACACATTTTTCAACCTCACAAAAAATGACACTATTTGAATGTTATGGATATTTATTATAAAATTGCCAAATAGGAGTCAGGTCTAGGTCTGCCGGACCAGGCCCAACCTAGTCTGGATGACCTTACTAGGCCCGCTAAACCTGACATGCTATGTTTGTTGGACTGTGGCATGTTGGGCCTCTTAGTCTAGTCCACTTGTCTTCTTGAGAGGCCCAACACCTCTGGTATGACCCATACATATGTTGGCTGGTCTGCTCCATCGCATGTGGTATGCCCCAGCTGCATGCCCCAAGTCAATGCAACATTTTTTTGAAACCCATATGGATGGTTAACTACTTCGGTCCATGAGGATGAACCACCATTCACGCAATGTTAGTCATTGTGTTTTGTTGTGCTTCTATCTTCCATCACCCGTTGTAGGATACAGTGACCTTGACCCCAATGGTACCATAGGGGGGAAACCTTACACTTTTTATCCATTTTTTAATCATATACGCATCTACAATCCTCATGTCACAATCGTCCTTGTCTTGTCCTCTGATCCATTTTTCATTTCCTTTGGGGTCTGATCTCATTCAGAGCCTCCCATAAAGTTGAGTTGAAACTATATGGGTCCAATATGAAATAGATCCAAACACATGGGATGAGGTAAATAAAAAACATCTATAGTAATGAACCTTGGCCTTTTTTGTTTTGACCATTATCCTTTCTTGGTAGAATGAAGAATCAAAATAAGGACAATAACAAAAGTAAATATCCCATTTTAAACCATGCACAATTATCCATCTCGTAAGAATGATCAAACTGTAGATTATCCTATTTATGGGTTGGTCCATGGTTATTATTGAATTTATGAATGGAGAATAATCATAAATAAGAAAACACCCTACATAGAGATTTGATATATTTTGGATGAATAACAGAGTCTTTGTCATCATCGATCATCGATCCACCATCATTCGTTGGAGAGATCTCCTTCTCTACCATTCATAAGAATTCTAGTGTCTTAAGGACAAGCAAAAATTTATAGGAAAATATTTTTAATAATAAACCTGTTTTTTTACTCCACCTAATGTTAAATAAAATAAAACTTCATTTATTTTATTTCTTTAGATAATCGAAAATTACTTTTCACAGTCGACCTATTCTAGTCAATATAAGGCCCCACATAAGGTAAAGTTGTTGATCTAAATGCAATGGTGCAATCAGATATTTTATTCTGTCAACTATTTATATGTTATTTTATTTTCTAAATGGAACTATGCATGCTGGATATTTAATATTTTAATTTTTCCAAGAAAATGATCTTGGAACCCCAGACCTTAGAATTACACGTCGTCGCATCAACTAGTCTTGTAATAAATCCATTTAATATTTAAATAATAATAATACTTGAAAATTCCATGCTATTACGTTCACCAAACCTTAGGGACTTATGTCCCCCAAAGGCAGAACAAATGGCTATACAAAAAATGAGGGTACTGAGCATGAATTTGATCATCTCACTCCCATGTGATCTCCTTGATATTATCGGGATGACACCGATCATGCACCATAGGAATAAAAACCCATAAAGGATCCAGTCCTGTCGATCCAGACTCTATACTGGGTACTCTGCAATGTTTACCCGATCATCAATGTCTAGATATCCTATGTCAGTGACGAGCGGTGGGTTATTTCTGTATCTACTCAATTGTGACACATGGAAGACATCTTGAACTTTTCATAACTATAGGTGTAGATAAAAATAAATTCCACCCCTCCAACTATGTGTATTATCTAGAGAGCTCTGATGAGCCTTATAAATAGCTTGGTTCCCCAACCAAATCTCTATATTATGTGTTTTTATGTGTCTTGAAGGAACACACGATATCCCTCCTCAAACTCAAAAGACCTATTTTTTCATTTATTATAAGACTTCTTATGGATTTGTGTTGTCTTCATCCACATATGGATGTCCTACAACACCTTTGTATTCTCCTACACATAAATTGGGCACATTATTAATGATTGTCCTAGGTCTACCAAGCAACATGGTGACTTGTAGGGTCTCTCTTACAGGGCCTCGAACAGTTACATATCGATGGAGGAATGGTAGATATTATTGTCCAAAAACTCTACTAGGGAGAGTTGGTCCTCCCATATGTGGATAAAATATAGAATGCAAGCATGTATCATGTACTCCAGAACAAGTATGGTCCCATCAATCTAGCCATCCGAATGTGGGTGAAAAGATGTACTCAAGGGCAGTTGAGTCCCATACCCCTCATGCAATCTCTTCCAAAACTAGTATGTAATGTGAGAATCAAGATCTGTGATTATGGTTGATGGAACTCCATGGATTCAAACTATCTCTTTCACATATAGGTTGTCCATGCTCTATACTAATTTCTATGCTAGAATTTCTAGGAAGTTGGCTGACTCGGTTAGTCGGTCAATGATCACCCAAATGGTATCGTGCCCCTTGGATGTATGTGGTATCCTATTCACAAATTACATCGATATCCCACCCATCACCCACTATGTCACCTCAAGGGGTTGATTCAACCCCACTAAAAACTAGTGCTCATCATTCATGTACAGAAACGTGAGGCATCTATAAACAATATTTTCCACTACCTTCTTCATCCCCCAAAAGAAGAACATATGTTGGAGGACGTGGTATATCTTCACCACACATGGATGTACCACCAATGGGATATATGGAACACCGTCATGACCTTCACATGAATTCCTTGGGTACCACTATGAGTCCTATGAAAAAAATTGAATGATCTCATCCTTTGGAATATCCATCGGGGTTATTCCTTGGTGAAATATGAGAACGTATAATCTCATAGTCATTATCTATTAGTTGTGCCTCCTTGACTCATTGTACGTGTGCATGGGAGACAACCATTAACTCAATGTCAGTTGTACCATATCTATAAAAAGGATATATGTAACGGGTCTAATTACAAATATTACACATTTAGTAGCAGTGAACTAAATATCATGCAACGATCATCTTCCACAACATAAAACTTCCCAAAATTATAAAAACATCAAATTCATAGTCCTAGAGGAACTCTAAATATTTCATCTATCTCATTTTCATATACATATGATAGAATATGTACTTGATAAAATTTCTATTATAGTAGATGATAAATCACTTATCCATGAGGTAGTCATTAAACATCATCATTTTGAAGACTATCGCTACTAACTCAGGATCATGGTTTGTGTAGTTATTCTCATATTTTTCCAATTGTTTTGAAACATATGAAATCAACTCTTTAACCTGCATCATGACACAACCAATCCATGGTTCCTGATGCATCACAAAATAAAATGTACTTGACACCCTCATTTAGAAATATAATGAAGGGAGAACTCGTCAATATCTACCTCAGCTACTAAAAACTCTCCTAGAACATCTCCATCCTCGTTAATGTTTTTCCCTTTCTTGTCAAAGAATTAAATGGTGGTTATACTCTAAAAAAGTCAGGTAAAAATATCAGATATTACCCAGAAAAACCAATGAAAATTTTCACCCCAGAAAAACTCTTCAGTGGATCCCAATCAAGAATCCGCTCAATCATCACTGGATCCACCGCAACAGCATCATCTAAAATGTTATTCCCCAGAAAATGGACTACTCATATCCATCACTAATAATTTGTGTGCTTCCTATAAATTTTTTTCTCTCATATTGTGTTCAAAACCTTCCTCAATCGTATCACGTGATCCTCCTTGAACGTCGAGTACATTAGAATTTCATCAATGAAGTCCACCTCAAACTGGTCTATGTAATTATAGAAGATCCTCTTTATGACTCCCATGAAGGTTACTTTTTCATTCCTCAAGAAAAATAAATTCAATATATTCATAATGGATGTAACGACACCTGAGTGTTGTCTTTAGTATATCTCCATCCTGTACTCGAAGCTAGTGATATATTGAAATGAGGTATATATTCAAAAAACAACATACCTCATTAAAATTATTAAAGATGTCATTGAAATTTATTAGTGGATAATTTTTATTCAAATTCACCTAGTTCAGGTGCTTGATGTCCACACTGATCCTCAATCCCTCATTTTCTTTCTTGGAAAACAAAACATCGGCTACCAAGTGAGAATCCAAGGGTCCCACGAATCCCATATTTTATAGGTCCTCTAATAATACATTCATCCCCAAAATCATTTCTTAAGACACTCGATATGAAGTTGTAGTTATCAATGTTGTTCTTGGGTATAGAAAAATGGTTAATTCTATCTCCTTTCTAGGAGGTAATCATGGATCATCCATGAGAAATATGTCTTTATACTCTACCACCACTATAGGAAACTAATGACTCATATCATCCATTTTAATGAAGACGAGGCTAGTGAACTGATGAGTTTCCAGCTTGACCCTCCAATATGTGATTCCATCCAGTACTGCATGTGTTTTATTTTAAAAAATAAAGGAAAACATGGTACCATCACTACAGACACACAACACTCTATTCATAAAATGGTCAATCTGAGTATTGACTACGGATAACTAATCCATACTGATAATGAATTCATAAGGCTTCAATTATGCTATCATGATTTCTAAATTGAAACTCTGGCCTATAAGATTATGGTCACAATATTAGAACTAGTGTGTGGACATTGAATCCCATCTCATAGGTGTCTCCTAGAGAAAGGGTTGAGTCAATGGTTCTACCGGAATCTCTGAGTCTTAGAAAAGGGTCATGGAAAAAAAATAATTAATTGAATCTTTGTCTATAAAAATATAAGTAGGTGTAAAATACATATATCAAACCTCTAATACTTCATAGATCCTTGTGTTCTTAATACTCCATTGACTAATGTTGGCCTATTCATTATCCATCAGCTCCCTGAGAAAATCGTGGGCCACCTAATAGTGATAGTGGTAACATGTCATAAAATCACCAACCTCATAATTACCTTTGTTCTCATATTCCATTTATATTTACGTAAAGAACACCCTAAAACTACCTCCGCCTATGTCACTATGTTTATTTGACCGTCTCATGAATAGTTTTACACCAGTTTGGGAAATCTCAAGCTATAAATATCCGACTGTATCTTGAGTAACAACGTCTACCCTTCAGCTGAGTTTGTCTCCCCTAGGAGCCCCACACCACTTATCTTTAGTTATATATTCATCCCCAAGAGTTTATAGAGTAATTGGGTCCCAACAAATGATGTCATCTACCAAAAACCTTTGACTCAGCTACCTAGTTCCCTGTGGAACCTCACACTGTCAGTGGCTACTCCGCTAGAAATATATCCAATAGATGATCTTTCTCATGTACCCCATAAAATTTATGAATTATAAGGGATATTATGGATGACCTAATATCCGAAAATAATCCATTATAAAAGGATTGACCCTAAATAATGGGTCTTGAACCATATATGTGAAGTAGAGAGAAAGATATGTAAATATATCCGAGTACTTTGTGACTATCTGACTACCCTGCGAGAGATGTAAAATCAAATGTATATTTGATGTGTGAAAAATTTAAGCAATGAAATCTTCTATAAATGGATACTCTATATCTTCCCATGAGATATTCATCTCTTCATGTGTTAGGGGCACTCTGCTCCACCATATCCCCCCTGAGCCCTCAAAAAGACTCACATCTAAGGATTCCATCTGCTCGAAATGCATCCCCACAATGTTGAAGAAACATGTAACTAAATCTATCGAATCATACAGTACCTAGGGGTCAATCTCAAACAAAAATTTATGAGGTAATTCCCTTTTCAGTTCATTCAATGAACTCAAAATATTAGTATCCTCTATCAATAAGTGCTTGAGATTATCACTATATAGGCATTTCTCACAAATGTGATACATTTTATTATGTACCTGTACACCCGAAAACATATCCAAGCCCAAAATGATGAATTTTAAACCCCTGAGAAATCATCCATGAATACCACATAGATAAAAACAATAGAGTAAAAAATTAGAAAACTAGAATTTAAATAGGTCCAGAATACAAGCCCCACAAAAATGAAGTCTAGTGAAATGATATTACATGTTACAGAATATCATCAATATAAAAACCAACCTAATAGGTAGGTACTATATGGATGTCTAAATCATTAGGAACACACCCCAAAAACCGTGTCTATCTAAAAACCACCTAGTATTGGCCCACCTTAGTCTTTGTTATTAGGTCGATCGTCTGTAAAATATATGACACGTGTGGGAAAAGCCAGTACAAGGGTGATTAAATCAATACTCTCTACGATACCATGAAATGACAATGGAATTAAACTAATAAATATACTATGTATAACGAAAATAAATACATGATGTAAACCAGGAAGAAAGACATGATGTATACACTAAATAAATACATGAATAAATCACATAGTAGATTCATAGTTAAATCACACATATATAGTTCTAAAGTACTCAAAAAAGTATTATTAAATGTATGTCAATAAATAACCAGTGTAGTTAAGTCATGTAGTTCTGAAGAGACACTCAGTTTCAATAAGACACATAGTATTTGTTAGACACAAAATATCTGTAAGAAATCTTGTCTCGGTATGTCCCATAGTCTCAAATTTGTTGACATCCATAGGATTCTACTTAATAGCATGCTCGTTTCTCGTGAAACTACTCCTAAATCCATTAGGTTTTACGGACACATCCAATAAAACCTACATAGAGTATTTCAAAATTCTAATCTCAAAACAGTGGTCCCATAAGGAAAATAGATCAAAAAATGAACATATAGTTTGAAGGTTATGAATTTTTTTTTAAAAGGTCCGACCTAGGTCTGGTCTGGGTCTGATATGACCCATCGGACCCGACCTGACCCGCCGACCGACCAAACCTAGTTTGATCGGCCCGACTAGGCCTCGCCTACTGGGCCACTAGAGCGGTCTGACTCCTCTTGATTGGCATGCATGGATGTCTTCTTATTTGTTCCACCAAACATGGTCCACCCTAATTATTTCCCACATTCTACATAGCATCGTGATGTGTCTCACACAACCAAAACACCATGTCCATGTGTGCTATGAATTCATTACAGCGTCTCCACTACTGCGATACGCTCATTCATTTGAGATTCCCTCTACATGGCTACGCTGCCTCCCATGTGGTGGCAGTTTCCATGTCAATGTTTACTATCATGGTCCACAAGCAGCCTCCTCCTACGCCAGCTATAGCCCCTAGTTCCAAGGGCCCCCAAACATTCTATTTAGCTCTATTTTTTGAAACAGGGATACCTATGTAATTTTTAGTTCACTGTCTTCCCTAACATGGTATATGATACAACATTCCATTACTCTGAGGGTATGATCACATTTAGAGGCTTCGATAATGTTGAACTGTTACCGTGAGGGTCCAACAGTGAATAACAACAAAAATAGGGGATGAGAGAATCATAATAAATTTCTAAAGGAATGGACCTAAGCCTGATTTTATACTTTCCTTGATCATTTCTCTTTATAATTAAACATTAATACAAGGATAATAAAAATGATATATCTCCACTTTTAAACCCCTCACAATTATCCATCCTATAAGAATGATCTATCCCTGGATCAACCTGTTCGTGGGTTGATTTTCATTCGTTTTAGAATTCATTGAACGGAAAAAATAAAAAATAAAAATACAACCTACAAGGAGATTAGATCTTTTGTGGAAAAAGAACATAGGTAATGCAATCATCTTTCATTGATCAACTGCCATTCATTCAATAGGGATACTTCTTTGGATTTTAGAGTAATTCTAGTGTTATGAGAGTAAAACTGAATTCTATGATAAATCATATTAAAAATGACATTTTTTATGTGTCCCTATATAACGTCAAATAAAATAAAACTTCATTTATTTTATTTATTTAATCACCCAAACATTATGTTTCATAGCATATCTGTGTCATTCAATGTTAGGCCCCACCTATGGTAAATTTGATGGTCTGAACCTAATTTTTCCCTCATATTTTTGATTTTGGGGACCCATTTAGATGTTATTTCTATTTTTTGGTGGAAATACATAAGAATGTTATTTAGTATTTTAATATTATTAAAGGAATTATTCAAAGCACTCAAGGTATTGGAATTATAGTCCATCTTAGAACATAGCCTATTTATAATACCGTATCATATTTTAAAAAATAATACATGGGAATTTTGAGATGTTAAACCATTTTTCATTGAGTATTATAGGATATGATCAATTTTAAGGTTATATTGAGCATAGATCCTAAATTGAGATTGGGAATATGCAAATGAGTTTCAATACAATGAATATGACTTCTATGTGAACATGATGACCCAAAAAAGTATACCACATAGAGATTCATAAAGATTTATATAAAATAATATAGTTTTTTGGATCATATTTGAGTCCCCACAACATCATGTTGACGATAAAACTAGTATGAAAACCTTTATTCTTCATTCCCCTACTTAAGAAATTATTTATATTGGTATACTCAATACATGGATTTTTTCTAGGTTGATGATTATTTTTTCAAAACGAACTTAACATATATGATAATTTTTCTCTCATATTATAATCATGACATATGTGTCATAAATTGTGATAACCTGTTGGTGTGTAAGGAATCACCCAGATATATTACATATATTTGGATAATGGACATGTTTTGTGCTAATCCATATGTATAGTGAGATGTGATGTATTCATATATTATATCAATAAATAATTATACATTAAAGAATTGACAAGTCGGTTATATGTGGTTCACATGCTCCACAACCCATGGTCAACCAATGTCATAGAAAAATATAAAACATATGAATGCATGTTAGAAAGTGATATAGACTGGTGGAAACTTGATTATAGATACTTCTGATTAATAAACATAATACTTGGTAAATTTATACCATGGGTAGAATTAATTTATATCTAAATGTATTTATTTTATTATCAATATGAAAATCAATATTCATAATTATTATTTTACTATAAATGAATGTAGGGAAATAATATGTGTTTGACTGAATAGTGAATGGGTTTATCTGTGAAAGAAACTCTAAAAGTGTTTTAGAATTAATCTATATGTGTTTTACAAATGTATTCATGAGGAATTTTGTATGATGTGATACATGGTTAATTAAAAGATAGTGTTGAAAACGTTTTTTTAGAAAATATAACATAGTGTTTGTGAAAGGATTTGATGAGATATTGTTTATGATAAAATATTAGGTGAAATGGTATAAATTTTGAGTGGCTTTAATGGAAGTAGGTTATTTAATGAGATATGATCAAAATCAATAAATATGTATATATATATATATATGATATATAAATATGAGGTGATTCATGTTTCTGGAATATTATATTTTTATGCATCATGGGAATATCATTTATATTAAATCTGATAAAAATGGTTGTTTTTGGTGGTTTTTCATCCAAACGATGATAATTTAATATATAATTTAATTAAATGAAATTTTTGGGACAAAATGAAAATGATGCATTCCTATATTAAATAAATAGAAATAGAATATTATCATGTTTTTCAATACATGATTTAAATAAAATACAATTAATTAGAATCCATGATACTCTTTTTAATTTACTACCATGTGATTATAGTGGAATGTAGATTCACATATTTATTCATGGTTGATTATAACTATCAAAGTTCAATGTTCTTTTATTTACATTATATTACATGCTCCTAAAGGTCTAATATGAAGGATAAATCCCTTCCGAATATTGGATTCAATAGATCAGACACTGGATATCTATAATTGTGGGATTATTTTGTTTTCTACATCATTGTTCCTTATCAATCTCTTAAGATAATGATAAAAATTTTCAATGGGTCTTTATTGTAAGTATCATACCTTTATATTATTCAGTCATATATTTTTTATTGCAATCTTCATTCATATTTCTTGATATATCTAAAGAGTTGGTTTTTAATTTCTTATTTGATGTCTTGTAGGTGTTATTATACAAATATAAAACCTAATATGGAATGGTCATTATAGAAACCCATTAGACTATATAAACTTATTCTCACCATACTCATTGAGTTTCATTTGATGAGACACCAGAATTTCTTCTTACTATTTCATTCCTCTAGTTTTGGAAATCAAATACAATTTCATAAAACAAATTTATGAAATTTCTCTGTGCCAACTATTTCATTATGATTCTATAGAAAAAATTATTTTTTACCATACGTATGGAATATTGTAATTAATTAAGAATATAAAATTACTATTTTTTTTAAATCATTGATATGTGTATATGTCTGATAAATAACACACACCTTTAATCAGACCATGATTTAGACTTTTTTCTTGCCTATCATACCGTAAATGGTCGTGGCAGTCAGTCTGATAATGGTCGTGGTAAAATTGGAATGATTCTCGTTATGATTATCATATTGAAAAATGATAACATAGTTTATCAAGATTAAGTTGGTATATAATCATAAACCATAGAATATTTTATATTATAAATAATATCATTTACTTTGTAATGGTTTTAAATAAAAACGACATCAATAATTCAGTTATAAACGAGCGGTTAAGAGCCAAATGTCTGAGGTCATTGATAAAAACCCATAAAAATTACCATGGATAATCACTAATAAATATAGATTAATTAATGTGTTTGAAGAGTATTTCACTCAATACCCATACAATCTGAATATTTCATACTGTGAGATTCTCAATCTTATTCTTTGTAATTACTTAAGGAGTTGATTGTTCAAGGGAATCCTCGTCTGGGTTATTCCCTCATGATTTTTTTGTTTTTTAATGGAATCTGATCAAGGTTAAGATATCACAATTAAAGGGACAGGAAGGTAGTGAATCTAATCAATTAGATAGAGGACATCCAAGTCTGGGATGGAAGATCAGATCTTCTTATAAATGAATTCTGTGGATAGGATGATAAATCTAAAATTATCATTGTATTGAGGGATTTCTTAGTAAATAATTAAATACATGAATATAATTAGAAAAATTTTGTAACCATAAACAAAAATTATTTACTATCATACACTTAATGATAAAATATGTATATCTTTTAATATTAACTCGTATGTAATTCTTAATTTTACAATATTATTCAATTTTTTTAAAGTTTCTCTTCTATTGTGCATATAATAGAAAATCGTTCATTGAAATAATCTTTCTATTATAAATAATTAATTTTTATAAGTTTAATTATTAAAAAATGTTTTATAATTAAGACCCATTGTTATTAATTTTTTATAAGATATTTGGAATATGTCTAATTCTTATATATTTAATTCAAGAGGTATTTTTAATTGTTTTGTTTAAATAATTTATATTATTTTTAAAAATACAATTTACCCTCCCAGACAACTCTTGTAAGTATATGTATATAGGATAATTACTGTGATCCAACAATTGGTATCATATGAGGGATTCTAATTCAAATTCATTCAATGTTTTTACTCATTCCATAAACTGTATATTTTATAATATTCTATAATAAACATATTGTTTATAGATTTTTATACAATAACTTTTACTTATAGAAAATAATTTATTTTATCATAATGTCATAGGTGTAAATGTCAGATCTCATGAAAATTTATGTCATAGAACACCAATATTTTTTTATGGGAATAAATAAGAATATTGGATAGATAGACTTTATACTTTTTTATTAACACTAGTTGGTAACTACCTGTTGCATACTAGAAAATATAATATTCTTGATAAGGATTTTTCTAAATTTAAAAAAGTTTATATATTGGAATATAAATTATATTAGAATGTAATAAATACATTGTTATGCTATTTGAAAGGGAATATATATAGTTATTTATCATATTGATATGTTTCTAATAATATTGCGAGTAAATTAAGAGTTTCACATCTTAGTACGTCAATAATTATGTAAACTAGAAAAGCAATGTTAAGACCTAAATAACAAAAATTTTATTCTCACACTAGATAGTCATTTATAAAGATGTGTCAATTATTTTTATTCTAATAAATATTTTTATTTCTTCAAAAAAAATGGACATGATGATGACATTATTATTAAATAAATTATTAATATTATTCCTAATGTGTGGGAAACAGAATGAACTAATTCTGTTGATATAAGGAAGTTGACTAATATTAATCATGTTGATTTGGTTGGGACCCATATGAAATATGACAGGCAACTTAAAATAGATAATAAGAAGGAAAAAAGGAAAAATGGGGGTGTTTCCTTTGATAAAACATCAACTGTACCGTAAAATGTTCAGTGAGCTGAAAAAGTTGTGAAATATTCATGAAAGAAAACTGTTATAGTTCATTCAGATTCTATAAAATCATAAAATTTTGAGGATGAAAATTTAAATATCACTATAATGATTAAAAATATATTATTCAAGAAAAAATTTCAAAACTGATACGAAAATGTTCATAAGTTAAACTATTTTAACAAAGATTATAATGTCACTTGTTATGAATGTAAGAATGCTGAATATATCTGACCTGATTGTCCAATGCTTAAAAGGAATGGTTTGAATGAAATGAATTAAAAAAACAAAAACTGTTAAAATATAAAAAAGAATAATTGGAAGGCTTCTTCCAAATATTATTCTAGTGGTTGTGATTATTATGAATGTTCTTCTATTAATGAATTTTTTTAATAGAGTAACAATATATTTTTTTTCTAAATTACCCATGGTAAATCCATTATTAAAGGAAGAGGAATAAAAATTTTAATCTTCTATAAATTTATGTTTTAATCATAATTTCATTAATATTGATAATGTTAAAATTTATACATATTGGGATAACAAATCTTTCTCAGTATAATATTATTCATTTCTCACATATGATGGAGATTCCTAATTTAAAAAAAATACTAAAATGATAACTGTAAAATTAAAAAAACATTAAAATTATAATGTTTATATTACAATGGAAGATTAATGTATAAATATTTTTACTACTGAAATATTAAATCCTTATAAAAATATTAATATAAATATTTATCAAAAATATCTAATTGAAAAATATTTTGAAAATTTGGTTTTAGAGAAAATGATTTATAAGGAAAAATTAGTTCTAAATGTAATAAAAATAAGGGTAAAATTTTAATTATCAAACTAAAATTTTAAATTTCTAGTTATGAGAAACATCCATTAATGATTACCAATGTAATGGAAAACTATTGTAGAATCTATAAAAAATAGACATCATTGTAATAGTTCTATAATCGGTTTTAGGAATAAAAACAAAATTTTTAATTACAATTATTTTAGGTCAAAATGTCCTCATACATACTCTATGACTAAAATGGGTGAGAAATATAAGAATTATTATAACTTTAATAGGTTACCATCACAGGGTTTTCATAAGGATTATTTTTCTAAATAAATAATATTTTCCAAAAATAAATTCAGACAAATGTGGTTACCTAAAAAATTTTATTTCAACAATATCAGGACAAGGAAGGTTTTACTGATGAAAAAATAATATTTCACTTTTAAAGATAACAATGATAGTATAAAAAAATATAGATACATGAAAAGAAATTAATATTTCATTTTGAATATAATCGAGATGAGAGGTGGAAACGTAGCATTCAAAGATAATGATCAAATATATACTATTATAATTGGTAATACTGTTCTTGATTGAGTATTTCTTATTTGAATTTATTTATTTATTATAAGACAGAATAAACCCTTTAGGATCATAAAAAAAGAGATATAATTTTACAATTCATCAGATTGGGTGAACAACTTTATGAAATTTCTCCTATAAAAATTATTTCGAATAAATTTCATTATGTTAACCAAAAGATAAAAATGATTAATATAAAGTAATCATTCATATCCACTTCTTGTTAATTCCTCTCCTTAAATTACTCATCACTTTTTCAGAGGGTGGTAGATATGTTTAATTTTTTTAAAAATATATTATTTTTTATTAATTGATTAGTTTTCTAAAAGGTTTTCTTTATTCTAAAATTATAATTGTAATGAGTTGTGTAGACTGATAAATCGTTATAAATAATATGAATTGTGAATTTTTTAATAAATTTTAATCAATAAAAAACTTATAGACTCAAAATATTGTTACTGCTTCAGATTTGAGAATTTTCATAATTAAAGTTCTTAATGGAACTATTATATTATAATATTTTTTCAAATTTTTTGAAATTACATTTCCAAATAAAAATTGGGTATTCACATATTATTAAAAATCTATTATAATCATATTGTTTTGAAAAAACTAATATTAATAGGTTTATTATATAGATGAATCATTCGACCCCAAAATGATTTCTTCTATTCCTTTAATAATTTCATGAATTCATTATTTTATTCTATATTAGTTTCCATTATAAATGAAATTTAATAAAAAAAATTATTATTTCTAAATCATTAATTTTTTAAAATTTAAATGATCATCAATATGATATAAGTATAAATAAGATCAGTAGTTCAAAAATTATTTTAAAAAATTATCCAGATCAATCATTATCATTATATAAGAATTTTTCGGAATCTCGACCATTGAATATATTTTGGAAGATGAAACGTCTCCTTCAATTCCTATATATGATTGGGAACCCCATGTCTCATTCTAGATATCTAGTATATTAACTCTTGAGTAATAGTAGCCTTCAAAGGGCACAATATTAATGTATTTATTAATGTCCAATAAATGGATTCATAATCTTGATATGATAGTGACCGAGGTAGAGTATTTTAGGTCATTCTTATTCAAGGAAAAATTGTTATATAGATCACGGTATGAATGATATTATTATACTCTAAATAATATCATCTTGTTTCAAGTATGGGAATTAGTTTTTGTATATAATCATAAAATATATTTCGATATTTATTTTCTTAGAGTTTTTTCATGAGTTTTATGAATCTTTTCAGTTTCTGGTATAGAATGGTAATGAAAAATTATCATTGAAAGTGTATGGGAAAAGGTATAAGTTTTATTTTTAGAAACATGCCTCTTTGTTTGGTGTACTATTGGAAGTAGATGTGTAATATCATTATAATAAGCAATCGAATAGACTTTCTCTAATTAACAATTCCAAATCACAAGATTCATTGTTTTTCATGTATGAAAAGGTTAGAAATTTATCCTACATTACTTTGGAAAATGATTTCACAAATATATGGGTGGAGGGATATCATATTCCAAGATAGGGAGAACATGTTACTTTAATGTTATAAAATGTTTTTTAGATTATCATATAAATATAAATAACATTTATCTTTTAGTGTTCATCATTATCAATTTAGAGATTATAAACACATATCAAGAAAATCAAATATTAATATATTTTCATCCTTTAGCAGTAAAATGATAGTAAAAAGAACTCATATTTTCATCGTGGAAAATAAATGTATTCAATGAAAGAAAAAACATCACATATTAATGATGATGCAATGTCTAGTATGATATTGGTTATCATACAAAGTTAATAATGTTTTCATAAATTATTTATTATGTTAAACAAGAGGAAAAACCGCAAAGATACTCTAAAAATGTGGTATATATTAAAACATTATGTGATGATTCTTATCATATAGAAAAGATAATGAAAAAAAGATACATGATGATGTTTCTGATGAGATGATGAAACTTAATTATAAAAATAGTATAGGTGATCTCGAAATGGTACATGAACCTACTACAAAAAAATTACGGAATAATAGGACATAAAAACATTAGAGTAAGAATATATGAAAATAAATCACAATACAAGACAACAATAATAAAATTAATGTTACTCTATGTTTATAATAGTTGAAAAGGAATCATAGAATGTAATACACTCCACTTATCACACCAACCAATAAATCTGAAACGCATTGATATTTTTTTTATAAATTGTATGTTTTACTTTTTGAGATACGATCTATTTTTGATAATGCAAAATAATTTGTTGATAAATAATTGTCATCAAATGTTTAAGTAAAATAATAGAAATTAATATTAACAAAAAAGGAGCTCATAGAATAAAGATTCAATTATAAGAAGGTATTGAAAAATAATTTATTAATGAAGATGAAGTACTGATAAAATAATTTAAATATCAATTTAATGATGATGTAAATGATTAAATCTAATAAAAATAAATAATCGAATATAGAGAGGATTAATTAGAAAATAATGACGATCATGATAATGAATAAACCCACTCAGATAAAGATTCATCAGAATCTTCTTCATACTCATCAGATTGCCAATCAAAGACTAATAAATATTTGAAATATTAAATAACTCATCATGAATAATCATCATTTGAAAGTGAAGCATAATCATCGTCAAATAAATTACAAGATTATCATCATTAAAAAATGTAGATGAAAAATCCATGACTAGTATGGATTATGACACTGAAAAATATATATATCATTTTTCAATAGGGATGTATCTATTAGAAAATGTACTTTTTTTTTGTCAAATATTTTACCAACATCTTTTTCCCCATCAATAAAATATCAGTAGAAACTCTATCACTAAATTTTATTGTAATTCATAAAATATTTATGTTATAATTATAAAAATTCCAATAGATAATATATATGTAGAAAAAAGTGTTTATAGACTGATTTATATTAAAAAAATTGATTTAATAATATTAACAACAAAAATAAGTATTTATAAATTACATTTAATTTAAATATAATTTTTTATTTATAATAAAATTTGTTATTACATTTTATAATTTATCATTTATAATATAAATATTTTAATTATCAATCGAATGTCTATTTTAACACATGTTCAAATATAAATAAATACATTACATTAATAATGTAATTTAATAAAAGATTAATCCATCATAGATGAAGTTTATTGAAACCTAAAAATAACATATGAAAATAAAAACCCAATAGCAATTCCATTACACCACCTCCACACCCCCACCCAATGAATGAATTATATGTCACCTCTTACTTACAATACCCTAAGATGTATCTATGCCAGCATTTCAATACACACCCCCACCCCAGTAAGAAAATGATATAAAATCTTTCGACTATTCGAGAACACACCAAGGTATAAGAAAAGTTAATCCTATCAAATATCTTCCCCCACCACCAATATAGGCCACTATAGGAAACAAAACAATTCAGATCAAATTTTAGTTAGGAACATCAAGTCTCTGTTATGCCACACCCTTCAACTAAAATATATACAACACAAAACAAAATATCATACTAATCAATATATAAAAAACATTTTCATAAATTGAAACTATAATTGAAATAAATTAATGTGTAATAATTGAATTTCATAGAATGTGAATTTATCAATATCCCATAGTACCCCCACAATTTTCAAATTAGTAACCCATTATTTATTAATTTTTGTGTACATAAACTGTTTTTTTATGTTTTGGAGGGCTTGGATGATATTCAGATTATTTTGGGGATTCTATTAAGGTTAACGATTTGACCATGAGTAGTGGAAACTGTGAATCTACTTTAGGAAATAGTGCAAGGTGAATCATGAGATATTGGGTTGGTGCACAGTTTGGCTAGTCCATGCATCTAGCAGGAAAATATATCATGTGTGTGATAGTGGTATTTCTGATTCGTATTATACATTTTGGCTAAATATACAGTCTATCCATTCATGGTGCATCTTGAGTAATTGGATAGTGCAAAATTTGAGCAAAATATTTCCAATCGTGAAACCAATCATGTGTGGCGTAGAAATTAGATCATTGAAAAGTGAAACCAGATCATGATTAGAACATAAAGTATTTTACACATTATAATATTTAATACATTTTTTCCTTCTCCCATAGGATATAGTTTCTTTAGTATTCATTCCATAAGTAATCTAAAGTCGACTTTTGGTGTGTGAAAGCCCAATTCTCTTGGTAAGTATTCTTTTTTTTAAGTTTTTCATAGATAAACTCTTTATTCCTCTATCATATTCTTTGATATATACCTATAGGTATATTTCATGGGGTTTTTATTCAAATATTTATGATATTTGAAATTATTGATGTCAGGGGTAGAGATCTATGGTGGGTTTTTGGAGATTCAACCCGATTATGTGGACATTGTCATGTTGTTCATGATTTTCCTCATAATTCCTTTGGTATATGGATTTAAAATAGACTCATATAATTAAAAATATATGTATTAGTTTCATATTTAATAAATTTCATGTAATTGATAGTGAAATTATTGTCAAATTCATTGTAGAGTCCCTCTTTAGTGATGATTTGTGGTCTTTATGATTTTGTGTCAATATGATGTTGTGAAAAGTTATTTTTTTTTATTTTAAAAAGGTGATTTTAAAATGTGGATTTTTTATTCATGGAGACCATTTTGGAGTAATGTTATTCAAAATAAATTCTTTTATAGAAATTTATTGAAATGGTAATTTTGGAATGGTTTGGGAATGCATGGGTCGGTTTGAGTTCATCATTGTGACATGACCTTGAATAAGGGGTGTGTACTGTTGAGTTAAAAAAGGGATGCAACCATGGATATGGGGAATCTGTCATTAGGGAATAAAGATATTGGCTAATTGGTAAAGATTTAGTGTATGGATTAAATCTTCCCATTAGTATGGAACTGTCATTGAATCATTCATTTGTGTGTCAGTGAATCATGGAATGGATTATATAAAAAGAAATTTGAAATGGTTTCCATATGGAAACGTTGGTTTTTTTATATTTTTAACTGTTAAAATTTGTTTTACAAAAATGATTTTATGTAAATTTACTGTCATATTCAATCATATTGACATAAGTAGAGAATTCATTTGGGGAATTCCAACGAAGTTTCATTACATACCCATACATTATAATAGTGGTGGTTTAAAAAATAATATTTATCAATAAAAAGTTAAAGGGAATGTATCTCATTTCATTAGTGGATCTTTGTGATACTTGGGTTTTTTTGTGTAATTGGATCATGGTGAATTTTCAAGAGTTGTGGAGTTATGTCTTTGTATTATTTTATCTTTGTTGTAATGTCTTCTTCATTGGTACTCTAATATTGGTTGCGATGTAGTTCAGTTTCATTTCATGTGTTTTTTATAGTGTGTTAAATTAAATTTTTATAGTGCATCATATTGTATGTGTTTGATAATGATTTACTTGGGTATGGTTTTTTTATTTCTACAAATTTAAAATAATCTCCAATTATATGGAATCATTTTTCCATTATTCATGTTTGTTGGCACCATGGGAATATTGGTAAAGGATAAGTAAAATTTCTACCCTAACACAAGATAATTAGGAAGGTAGGGATATTACAAATGGTATCAGTCATGGAAAGTAAGTCTATCATTTTTACAAGAGGATAAGTCTCACTGAGTCGTAATATATATTGGGAAAAATGGTATTTATTGTTTTTCTTGTTGTTGAAATCCATTCTAGTTGAGTCCTTGATTTTTATCTGAAAAATGGAGTATTATTGTTAGGACATGAAATCTATAGCATAAAAATATGTGTCTAAAATTTTTAAGCTCAAATTATTATTACAAGGGAGTTGGGTATATAAGTGTTTTGGTTAAACATATTGAACATGAAATATCATTATCAATGTTTTGGAAGATAAGAAAACAATTACATAACTTATAGAAATGACTTCCCACTCGGAGTGCATATTTCATTTTGAGTAACAATTTTTTATGTTGTAAAAAACTGTTTATTTTTTAAAAGTGTTGTAGTTATTTAAAATGTGATAATTGGAAAAAGAAATTGTGGTGTTATTTTGAAAATAATTTGATAATTTAAAGGAATATGAAATTTTAAAAAATGTTTAAACTTTGAAAATATTTAATTTTGGAAATAAATTAGGTAATAGTTCGAATGTGGTAGGATTTAATATTGTTAGTCCTTTAGTTTATAGAGTGTGAGGCTTATGTTGATTCTTAGAGAAAATATAACTTTATAGGCATAGAGGAAACCAAATTGTAGAAGCAATAGGTAATGTAGGTTCACCTAATCAACAGGTAAACCACCTACTCGTTCATAGTATAGTCCAATATATTCAAGGTGAGGGTAGAGGGAAAACGTGCAATGAACTGAGGGATGTTGATCATTATTTCCATTTACATAAGAATATTACACCCATGTATTGGGGTAATTAAAATTAGAGAAGACTGATGTGTGTAAGAATTGGATAGATCGAATCATTGATTTCCTTGGCACACTATGAAAAAATCAATGTATAGTCGGTGATATATACACTAGAGGATCTTGAATGCCAATGGATGGATTTACTTATTCAGGATAAATTTTGTTGATGTACATGGATGAGATTATTTGGATTCATTATTCCACAAAAAATTCAATCCTCATGTTTTTTTGATGGTAGGAATGATGGAATTATATATCATGGAGAAGGAAATCCTCACAGTGAATGGGTATGTAGCTAAATTCATGAATTTAGTCCACTTTTCTACAAAATTTTCTATAAGTGATCCCATGAGGCCAAAAATTCAAGAATCAAGGCTGAGATAAGACATTTTCTCAATTTTTAATGTTTTATGAATAATGTTTTATATAGAGATGGTTAATAAAGAGACAATGGTAGAATGTGACATCTTGAACGATATAAGTGGAATGATCATTTTGTTACATATGGAAAATATTGTGAACTCTAATTATTGGAGAAAGTATATGATGGAAACCTCAATCCAAGGTATAGTGGAAACTCAGAATCAGATAGTTGGAATGGTGAATTTTCATCCATGGACCAAGAGTAAAGATAAATTTTTCCAATGTTGTTCCATTGAATAAATGTAGCAAGTGTACAAGAATCCACCTAGACCATGACACAATTGAAACCAGAATAGGTGTATTTATGGCTATTGTCATAGAGCTCCATGTGTAGAGGTTTAGAACATATCTCATGGTTCATACACAACGTATAATTTTATGGGACAGGAGTATAAGAATAATTCATATCATAAGAACCGTGCTAGACATTGTTATTCTGGTTACACCATGACTCATTTTTAAGGGTGATATCAATAGTGAATTAAGGAACCAAGTGAATAGAATAAGTAATTATATAGAGTTGAGTACTTTATTTTAGATGATTAGTCTGGACCATAAAATGTGAAAGGTTCAATTATTTTCAATTCTACATATATGAAATATTTTATTTATAAGGTTTCACCTCATTTATTTATTGATTGTCATGTTTTGTATTTGATGGGTTTAAATTCTGAGATGATTCCATACAATTCAAAATGTAAAATAACTCTTGGTCAATGTGAACGAATATGATTTATCTATAAATATTTTTCTATATCTTTTGATAGAGTTGATATGGGATTTTCTATGATTTACATGGATGTTTACACTGTTATATTTGGTCTGGATTGGATTACCATGTTCAACGAAGTCATAGAGTGTCATACAAAAAAGATTATTTATACGACTGGTGATTGTGTCGATCATGTCTTGAAAGGATAATGTATTGTAAACACATGTATAATGAGATTATTGGCCCTAGAAGGTCCTCCAATATCATACCAGTTGGTAGATCTGAATTAATAATTGGTGGAAGAGATCAAGAATAGAATACTTATAGTGAATGTTATTCATTCCTTTGAGGTTTATCATATTTATTTCTAAAGGATTCTACAAAAAAGAAGTGGATTTTATGAATGATATAATTATGAGGACAACTCCTATTTCACTTCCATCTTACTAGATAGAATAAATAGAATAAATTTTATTTAATGTAATGATTTATGATATATGATAAAAATGGTTCATTTTTTCTAACACAACTCTATGGACATAAGATGACTTTTTGGTTAGAAAGGTGTACAAAACAATTTGATTATGTGTGTATTATCGTCATCCTAACATAGTTAAAAAAATTAACTGGTATCCAATTTCATGCATTGATGATCTGTTCTATGAATTTAGCGGAGCCCAATGGTTCGGTGAAAATGATTTCCATTCCAGATATTTGAAATTGTGAGTAAAGAAGGTGGATATTATAAGGATAGATTTCAAGAGTATATATAACCATTATATGTATGGGGTAATGACTTTCAGTCATTGTTTTCAAAAACAATATTTATTGAATTTAAGAATTAGGTATTTAAATGATATCTATATTCTTTTGTGGTGGTTTTTGTGGAGGAATTATTGGTGTAATCAAGTACAAGGCCTAATATATAGAAACATTGGGGGATCATGTTTTCAATCTTACAAGACCATTGTATGTATTCCAATATATCAAAGATTTATTTTTTGATATAAGATTTATATTTTATTATTGATATAATATTAAAATAATGGTTTGTAAGGATCAAGTGAAAATAGAAGATATCATATCTAAAAAAATTCTACATAATTTAATCATGATTCAAATTTTCATTTGTTTAGCTATAAATTAAGGACATTTTGTTCTTGATTTTACACAACCGGCTTCACCAATGACATATTTGATTGGATAAAATGTTGCATTAAAATTTATTTATGAATGTTATAAGTACATTCAAGAGATAAAATTTCACCTTACATCATCACCAATCATTGTATTAATGGAAGTTGGTCAAAGTTTTGTGTTCAGTTGTGATTCTTTGCGATCTTGGTTTGGATGTGTTCTCATAAAAGGATATAACATGGTTTCGTATGGATCATGGATGATATGGTATCATGAGAAGACCAAACCAAAATAAATGAAAATCACATAATCGAGGTGGTTTAAACCATTACTATATAGTTCTGCTATGGTTTCATAAAACAAACACTTAAACTTATTTCGGCGTCTATTACACAGTAGTGTCTTAAATTTGGCCCATGTTTTTGTTAATTTTGGTAGATATTATATTTAGAGGTGATTTATTTGTTTTAGTGATGTTTTTCAGTGGTAAAATATGGTATGGATTTTTTAGTGGTTAAAACCACCACTAAATATTTAACATTTCGCATGGAAACCACCGCTAAAACCAATAGAACCACTTATAATTAAAGATGCATCATTTTTATAGGTGGTGAAAACCTCTATAGATGAAATAATATCAAAATATATGGTGGATTAAACTATTTCTATATTTTTATTTTCTAAAACAAATGACAACAGATTCTGCATCACTAGTACCATGAAAAACATATGGATGGACACAATATAATGGAGAGAATAAAAATATGAATTTGAATCCCTTGACAATTTTGAACATGTCCTAGATCCTATGAATCCATATTCAATCAATTGATGAAACCCCTAGAAATTTATCCTCTAGATAGGATAAGTAGAAGAGACCCAATATCATTCCTTCCATATAAGTACCCAAGGCTCTAATGTGATGTTTTTGTGAAAGAATTTTAAAATACCTTACTAATTTTAAAATAAAACCATTTTTAATCAAAATAATACTTTAAAAACCCATTTTAAATGCAATTTAAATATTATTTGAAAAAAAATTATTTTATGAAAACAATGGTATATGCGTATTTTCTAAGAAACCCATTTACACAAAAAAGGATGTCATAATGTATATTCCAAAACTATTATAAATTAAGTTAAATGGAAGTGAAAAATCTAATGATCTAACTTATATACTGTAAGGAAGAAAACCAAACCAATGATTAGGGCAGTAAAGGGAGAATCCTGGAAGGGAAATAATCGCCAAAAAATTACTAGAGAATCCCTTTAGTTTATGGGAGGATAAATATCCCAAATTACAGAGGATTCTAACATGTAATGAGTAAAAAATATAAATGTATTAATAATTTATATCTATAATAATTGATTCCCAACCTGAACTCCCATTATTGTATCTATACTATAAAATGCATAATAGAAACTTAAATCCAAATCAGCAATGGGAAATTCAAAAGGATAGAATCCAAGATCTTCATGTAATTTCTTCTAACACATAGTGATGACCAAGAGTTGAAATTTTTTTTATATCCATTATATCATCTCCTAAATTATACTTGGTCCAAAAAAATTTGCATCAACCACTTATTCACAACAAATCAATAACATACATATGAAATAACATAAATACTCAAAGGGAGTTATTCTTATTATTTACATCTAGCAATTATTAAATGTGTATTACACTAGAAGTATAGGGATGGAACATGATCTAATGATATCCAAATTGTAGAAACAATGAATATACAACATAATATGAATAATATTATACATCCAACCATCCATTTGTACATGGTATGAATTACTCAATATAACTTTATTCTTTATCTTCTCTTTGATACTCTTCTATGATATAAAAGTCAAACCTAAATCCCTTTCAAACACAATAGTATAGGGGAAACAATACAACCATCAAATCACCTTAACTAATAAATTAACTTTATCATTAACCATCGACATGTCCTTGATTGGAATAAAATTAGATGATTTAATCAATTTTTGCATCACTAACCCGAAATAGTTAATTCATTATATTGTCATTGATAGTAGAATAATTAATTACCTAAACACATCATCCCATTTTCAAACTAACACTAGACCTGATTGAGGTAGACAATAATAATTAATGTGATATTATTTTAATTTATATAGTGATTAAAAAAGATACAGATACATGAAAATGTAATTTTTCATACTCTACCACATGAAACAACATCTAATTTCATAAAACATATTTATATAACTAGGATGAACAACCCATTAAGAACAATGGAAATGAGGAAGCACTAAAATGATGAAATGAGTATAGGTATAGTGAATATATAGATGGAAATATAGTGGTAGAGGAAGCACAAATGCTATAATTCCAGGCATATATGATATTATTTTGGTGATGAATAGTGATAAGGATGTGGATCATGAATGATGATTTAATGTGATTGATTTCAAATATTTAGTTGATGAATCTTAATGGGATTATGCAACATAAATGGTGAAAGAGGTTTGGGGCCAACGGGCTATATAGAACATCAATTTAATGATGAAAAATGTGCATGTATAGTCTTGAAGGAAAAACATCATGCATGAAAATTTAAAAATCTTGAGAAAATTTATAACCATATTGATTGAGATTTGACTTTTGGGATTTCAACAAGAAAGAAATTAAACTTATGTATTACTATAAAATATCAGGTAATGGATGATTTCTGATGTTAATGTAAAGGATAATATGGTTTTCACTGAACAGCATGAAGAACCTCTGAAGATAGTTATTTTAACCATATTGAATGCTATATTCCAAGAAATAGATGACTATCAATCCATCCCTTAAAAGTTTCTAGCCTCACCAAAATTAAAAATCATGAAAAAATTAGGTTATAAATATTTTAGGATAATATTATCCACAAACAAGATACATAGACAATCTATGCCTTTCCATGTTTTTCTGAAACATAAAAAAACCACTAACCAATATCCGATGATTGGCATTTCTTATCACCCTTCCCTTATCTGTGTCTACTTCCTGATACCCACACCTATAAGAAAATTCTATTGAAAACAAATAAAAATTTTATATTTATATTTAACCATGAATCCAACGAATGATTTCAATCTAAATTTTTTTGAATGTGTCGGATTTACCTTCACTTTTCCAGTCATTAATGTAATAACACTAGGGATAGATCTGACCATATTCTAATATAAATTAGTCAATTATTGCTAAAAACTGGATATTTGAGTCCTATATTCTTGATATGTTATTTAAAGAGAAGAATCTATCTATGAGAATATCATGGTATGTAGTGACTAAAACCAGAAGTAGATGCATCTATAATCCCTAGTGGGCTGCCAAAGACATCATATTGTAATAGTCTCATCCCTATCATTCACACTCAACAACGATGATTCATCCAAAAGACATTACCAATAAGGTCAACATGGGAGACTGCGTAGGATATACCATAATTGAAATTCCATAGTTTAATAATTTTTACCAACAAATAAAATATAAGGTAATATATATTAAAATAGTGACAACTGATAAAAATATATTGCAATCAAAAATGGAATTCATACCAAAAATTTTATGTATTACTCATTAACAAAACTCCCATTAAATTTCATTATGAACATTGAACCACACTTCTATTGACGAAGCTTGGAAACCTATATTCTATGATTCCTTAACAAAAGATAAATCAACAAGTTAATATATTATATAGATAATATGTTCTATGAAATATTCAATCTAATGAAAAGATTACAAGAGTTGACAAAATTTTAGAAAAAGTCTTTTACACCATAGTGTAAGGGATGATTTTATTATCCAAACTCTTTGCATTATTCCTTGGACGTTTTTTGAATAAATAATATTTAATTAATTAGTTATGTTTGCAATCCCATATTCTAATAAAATAATTGTATAAATCTAAAATGAGATTAAAATAAATATATATATTCAAATACCATGTGCTTATAATCATAATGAATATTAATTAAAACATTCCATTTCACTATAGGTATTCCACTGGGTACCTTATAATTCATTTATTTGGAACTGAATGAAATATTGATGAATTTTTTCTATAATTACCAATTAAAATCATTCCATTTCAGGCATAAAATATTCAATTTTAAATTTTGTGCTAGCATATCAGCAACATTAAGGTGAAAAATCATCAATACACAATGACTACCTTTGAATATATTATTATTTAATAACATATTACCATTGAATTAAACCATAATGTATTTAAATTACATTTATTTAGGAATAAAAAACATCATTTTCCATTATTATGGCTTATGCCTCCAATAATCAAACGTAATGGGATGTGTCGCCGGCTCTGCCACCAACTGGACTAGAATATGGCCAAGTAATACCATTACATCATCCATAGGGACCCAAGAAGAATAAAATGGAATAAATATCTTTAGTTCAATCAAATTTCTTCCATATTAACTATTTATATTTTTCTCCATAGTATCATTGTTGTCATATTTTATAAAAACATTTAGTAGTATAAAAATCCAATAAAAAATTTCATATATAAATTTTTACCAATAACTGTCACCATCCAATATACCCATGAATAACCAGAAGTGGCTCCCTTCACCATGACTGTGGATGCTTCTAAATTGGAAGGAATCGACAATGATTCTTATAGAATATATACGGAGGGCGTGAGAGATGGTATACGGGGGAAAGTAGATGGTGTCTCTGATTTTTTGGGAGGGAGACAAATGAATCATCATATCTCGGTGTGGTTGATGGAACATCGAAAAAGAGTTGAATAGAAGTAGTAAAAATCCTTATACATGGAATTATTATCATTTAATCAAATAAAATTATGTTCTGAACATATATTCCAAAAAATCATGTAGAAATAAATAGAAATGATAACATATGAAAAATAAAAAATATACATAATAATGATAATGAATGACCATATAAATGAAAAAAGTTGTTCATAAATGAATAGATAACATCAAATAAAATCAGTTTATCCTTCATTCATGTCAGTTCCCTACTCTATAATTATATTATCTACTTCATACACCCATGGAAGAACAATATTTTAAATTTTGTGATAGTCAAATAAGTATTCTTCTTGCTGTTAATAGTACTCAATGTCAGAGGTCATATCACACACTTGATTACCCATATCATACATGTATCTTTGTTTTATATGAGAAAATACACTCTACCAATAATCCATTATATCATTTACATAATATATCATTTTTCATGTGATGATAAGATATACATATCATGTAGTTCATGGTCACCAACATCCATCAAGCGATAGAAGATCACATAAGTAAATTTCAAGGAATCTCTTTTAACACCCCTAATAATATAAACCCATTTAAATTTAAATAAAAATACAATAAAATTTTCATGGTAGATTAATATGATAATATAATTCATCCTTCCATATTATCCCACATTAGTAACTGTAAATATTCTAATAATCAGGGTTTTCAATTCTACTCCCAGATCGATTGTACGAAGTCTATAGTCATTAACGTTTATGTGTGGAACTTTATAGCTTGTTTTTGATGACCTCATGTAAGAAACTTCAAATATTTTGACAAATATACTTTATTATCAGTATCCATGATCTTAAAATTTAATATACATTATTAGATTTATAAAATATATTTATCAACCTATTATCCTTATTGATTGTAATATTTTTATCATATATGTCATGCAAACCATTCTACAATCTCTTTATTTACATATTTTGTTATAACTTTATTCTTTCAATTTCTTCCACTCATTCGTTTCTTTTTTTGTATCCTCAAATTATCCATTAATGGATATTCAATTTCAATATTCATCAATACTAATCAATGTGCCTATAATAATTCTATTTCTATAAGGGTAACATTTGAGCTCCTCCCAACTGATTGGCCAATAACCAGAATGATTTTTTATTTCATATATATTTTTTATTGATTTGATATTTATTCAACATATAAAACTAAATTGAATCATGTCTCAATATCATCCATGTATCTATAACAAAAGGTTATACACTCCTCTGCCAAATAGCCATTAGAAATAGAGCATTTAGGACGAGCATGATTTTTCACATTTGATTTCAAATTCCCAATATATATGTAAAATAAAATAAAATAACATAATTAGTTTTTTAATGAACTTCCATTAATTGATTAATATAATGAAAATCATTCAAATAAATTACCTCTCAATTGGATACATCCATCGATACTGTGCGGGGACTCCTGATTTAGTTTCCTCAACCAAATGCACAGATAAATACATCATGATAGTACAAAATGATGGAGGAATGTTTCTATGAAATTAGGAATGTGTCAATAAAAATCTCTCCCAAAGGTTTTATATCGCAAATGGATATTATTTTTTTCACATAGTTTTATAAAAAATGTGTAGAATTGGAGGGAAAAAGCTCACACATTTTTAGGTAATTATATATGGAATGCCAATAGAATTAACTACTGTAACAAAATATATGAATCTTGGATGTCCAATACATATAACCTAGGATTAATTTTGTCAACAACCCTTAAAATGTTTCTTTAATACCCATTATATAACTTCACAGGTTTTAAAATTCTATCGAATGTATTATTATCCATAATTATCACTGAAAAAACTATGGTGCATAGTTTTCATTCAAATTTAAACACAAATCACACATTATGGTTTTTTCATATATGTATTTATGAGCATTAATATGATCCTTCTACTATAAATGTTTGTTAAAAAATGTGAAGGTCAAATTGTCACAAATAGTCCTCTCAATATGAATCACATCATGATTATGATTCAAAAAATAAATTCCCAATACAAAATTTTGAAGAATGTAAATTTTTCCTTCAATTATTGCATTACAATTTTACTTGACGATACAATTTGAAATCATTTCCCACTATCATTCAGATGATGAACCTTCCCATATTTTGTTTCATCATTTCCAAGTTGTGCTAATATTTCAAAACATGTTATCTACTTTGTAGGTGGTTTATGGTCAATAAAACCATTTAATTTCGACTTGTTCCACTAGAATATATGAGATGCATCAAGAAATATTTTCTGTCACAAGAAGCACCATTTTATACTATGAGGTATCCATTTGGGCTCAAAATCAAATATACAATTGGGACATGAAAAACTTGGGGTAGTAATCCAAATATATAAATTACCTTGTTTATGGAAATCACTAATATTTCATATTAGGGAATAATGAATTATGAACATCATTCCAGAAGATCCATCATTTGTCTTAACATCGTTGCTCCATATCTCATGTATTTCTATAGTTAGAGGATTCATGTATACCTAAATATAATTTGTATGCATTTTTTTCTATGAATAATCTTCCAAATTATTAATGATGATTGTTACATACACATCCATGGATGCATATTGTAAGGGATCTAAATAACCATCCAAATGATATAAATAGAACTCAATGTACCAAATGGGTCGAATTCACAAAAAATAAATACCAATATAACATCCCTAGGATTATATGTGAAATTAGGATGCAATGAATCAAATGTCTTCCACGATTGTGAATCTCTTGGATGCAACATTAACCCATCATTTTTATTTTCTTCCGAATGACACTTCATGTGTTCGACAATTGTTGACAACATGAATTATCTTTACAATAGAGTCTTTAATGTAATGTAGTGGAAAAACAATGTAGGTGACTTCTATTTATTCTTCATCGTGGTAGTATGTTGATTCAAACATCCAAAATCTGTCACTAACATCCATCAAGAAGAAGAACATTTTTTCTCTCATGTCTTCTTTAATCATCTCCCCAATAAGTCATACAATCATTAGGACATGCTTGTATTTGTGTATAATTATGACTAAGCATGTTAACAAAGTATTTCTGATCCTAAAAAGAATTACGGATATTTTCCTTACTAAATTCATCAAGCAACAATTCCAATGTCATGGGTATTGACTTATTTGTATTTCCACATAGGAATTTGATAATGTACATCTTCAACAAAAATGAATGTTTTTAATATTCCAAACATGTACTACAAAACACTTTATTTCCATCATCAACTAAACCATGAAATTCATATACCTAATCAGTAATGTTTTATCTTTTACTATTCTCCACAAAATCAAGGGGAGGATCCAACAATATGTTATAATCTTGTAAGGGTTTCTATACAGTCTCAAAAACATCACATTTCACATTTCTATTCATTTCACCATCAATTGGTTATTCTGATATTTATTGATGTTAATGTTGGTGTATTTCAATGTCGAATGAGTCATTTATAAGGTTTTATATTTCATTGTCCATTGTTGATAATGTTGGGTTCACATCATGTGGATTGAAATAAGTTCTCATCCTTTTGGTAACATTCTATTTACCATGCCAAATCCTCCAAAAATATCAAGAAGGGAATTGATTCAATATCATGTGTTAATAATCTTTAACTCTCTTTAATTATATTTTGAAATTACATTTTTGACAAGGAAATCATATTCTACAATCAAGGGATCTATTGGAAATTTAAAAATCTATGAACTCCCCAAAACCCATAGCCAAATTAGGTGTGTTCCTAGATAATGTGATAATTCTATTATCCATATATATCATAATGTGCCTATACGTTATTAAAAAAATTAAAACACAAATATATTAGTAAATATGAAAATAGATTCATATATAATAGTTGAAAAAAAATATGAATATGTTAAATAAGGGTTTCCAATATAAATACATATGGTAAATAATGAATCGTCTAGGAAAATAATTTATAATATAGATTCAAAGGATTATTAAATTAACCCAACATAAAGGTCATATTTCCTATAAGATAAATTCAAAATTCAATATATGAATAAGATATAGGTGTGTATAATTAAATTAAATATTTAAAGAATTGGATATTCCTATATTATACAAAAAAATATATTTAATCACTTCAGATGATTACGAAATAAAATTGAAGTGATGTACTATTATTTTGATATAAATGGAAATCAAAAAATCCTTCTTGAGATAGATGTTCGGTGGTTTTCAAATAATATTTACCTTTTGTAACAAAGGATTAAAAATTAAATTTTACATAGAACAACATACTTAAAGATGAATCATTGAATAGTTTTACAAAAGAAGGAATCTATAATCAATTTTCATGACACTATGAGTTCATTCACCAAAATTATAAATAAATTTATTTATGAAGTTATTAGTCATATAAAATAAATTTCTTGAGGTTAAATACATTTGAATATAAAATGTATACATAGTTGAAAACATAAAAGAGAAATTTGAAAACATTTTTAATATTGACTAAAAATATATATAAACATGTAACCTTCGACCGAAACTTTTGAAAATGTGATGTGAAATATCATACATAGATCAATTTCTATTATAAAATTTGAATCATCTTCTGCATGATCTGTAAAATATAAATTCGTAGAATTGGTCCAACTATAAGACTTATTTTCCAGATGAGAAGATCCAATCATCTAAGGATTATTCCCCCTTACCTTGAAACATCCAACTCCAACTAAATTAATTTAGTGAGAAATGACACAACCATTATTTTCTGAGGTGTTATCCTACAAAAATGATACATATAAACTATTTTACTTAATTAGTTAATGTCTTAGAATATTCTCGGAATCATTTTTTGGTATGGCCTACCTTCCCATATTAGAAACACACTAATGATCTACACCATAAAGGTATCGTGAGAATGGAATAAAAAGGAATTTAAAACTCCAGAAACTACCTCATTAGGATTCATTATTCTTCCACTATTTATATAAATAAGAAGAATAAATTCCAACAATAATAGTAGAAGCATCATCCAAGCCTGTTAATCATGCCAAATTTTTCTTATACATGATCACCATATCAACCACATTGTCATAGTTCATTAAACTTAAAATAATAACCATAAATCTAAACTCTTCTATATTCCCCATAACAATGAATTAATATTTAAAATAAACATCTATGGTGGAATGAAGACAAACTCAACAAAAAACAAGAGACACATTGCACAATTTAATAAAATCTCTACTAAAACTTCTAGATGTTATCATCTATAAACATGAACCATATAACGCAATAAATACATAATTCAATATGTATAACACAAATAAGGCTACCCAATTACTCATAATTTTTGTAAATCACATCAAACCAAATCAAAATACCCATAAATGCTAAAATACTGATGTAATTAAAAAAAATAATGGAAAATTGAATTTTTATAGAGTAAAGAGACGGAAAAAGAATACATTTAACTTAACACTCGACCATTGAGGGTGATGAGGTGTTAGGTCGAGACTGGTAGAGAGGGGAGGTGAGTGGCTAGGTTAGGATTGATAAGGAGGGGAGGTGAGGGTAGGTTGTGGGGGTGAGGGTCCGGACCAATGGTGAGGTTTGGTAATGTTTAGGATCAGCAGAGAGGGTGTTGATTTATGGAAAGGATTTGAGGGTTCAGTTAGGACATCGAGGGGTTGTGGGTGAAGGTTCCATGGGGGTCTGTGGAGATGTGTTGGGATTGTAAAAAAAGTAAATGTTTTAACAGTGGTTTTAAATTAACCATTTCTACATGATTTTAATAAAAACATTGCGATGATTTATTAAACTGTTACTAAAAAACTGCCACTAAAATTTGATTTTGGTGTAGTGATAACAACTGAATTGTAGTTAGCTATCATAGTTTATGCATTGATGACTTGGATTCATTAACTATTTGGTTTGATATGTACAGTTTTTATAGATCATATGATATTGAAACATATTTTCTCACAAAGGGGTTTGAATCCATGACAAAGTATATAGATGAAGAGCCATTAAATGATTGACATTGACTTGATGTTTACACTGGGTAATGAAAATTCAGTGTTAAATTCATTAATAATAAATTAATATGTTTAGTTGGAAAATGATTCTTAAGATAAGTTCCAGTGGATGTTGTTCATAGCAGACAAGAACATGGAATGTGAAGACCGAGGTCATGGTGTGGTTTAACTTTATATATCGTTCATTCATTATGTAGATGATATTGATAAAGAGGGATTGAAAACTAACTCAAAACGTGTTTCTGTGATGTGATAACAAAATGTTGGGGAGACTATTGAGGGATTGGGTCTAAATGGGATTTAAATGTTCTTGTTCTTAAATATGGTTGTCATATAATTGGATTATCATTAACAAATTCATCATGATTACCACCATTCGATATGTTTTATACTTCCAAGAATACAATTGTTTTTTATGGAATTTGAATCAAAATTTTGGCTGTTTAGTATGAAAATAATGGTGGATGTGTTTTTTTGAAGATTATTATTTTGTAAGTTAGTTGTTGTAGAGAATTATCAACCTATAGTTATATTGAAATTGTTACCAATTCCTGTTTAAAAATGGGATATATATCAATGGAATTTGTAATAGGTATCCAAAGAATGGCATTGTAGAATGATTCTAAATGGGTGATAGATGATCATCTGATAATGTCTGATTACTTCATCAACATTTTTTAAAATTATAAGGAGTATACGTGTCAAAAATATAGATTCAATAAGTGTTAAAGGGACATGGAGTATATGTTTTGACAGTTCTATAAAGAGACCCATGGATTATGTCTCATTTCTAAAAATCATTATATAAATACATTGGGACCCAGTAACATGTGTACGGTGTATCATCATATTTTAGATAGGTACTCTGAAAGGATGATACAATTGATGGAAAACAAGTTTTAGGGTTGGGTGATGTATTTTTATGGCTAATGTGAAGAGAAGAGAATAATGGTGGAGTTCTCATATAACTAAAATTCTAATGCCTCATTATACATGGATCCTTTTGATGAATTTCATGGGGTGTCATTTTCATTATCCACTTTTTTGGGTGGAAGTAGATGAGTCTTAATAGGTTTGTTTGATCCATGCCCAATATAAAATGGAGATGATTTAGTTGATCAGGGGGATAATAGAGAAGACCCAGAGCTGTAAAAAATCATATGTAGATGATCATTGACTATAGAGACCCTTTCTTTTCATACATAGACATTAAATCACTTTGTATAATACATTATACATTACACAAATACATAACCAATCACCATATTAGTTTAGTTCATTTGGAAAAATGGAAAATAATATTCAATTTTGGATAATAATATTTGACATCTCCCATAAATATCTTCTCCTTATTACCCCTAACTGATATAATTATTTATAACATATGGAAAACAAAACATTAGAAAAAGTGTGATCTCGGATGCTCAATAAGGGTAAACAATAGAGACATGTAAACTTAATTTTGAGAATAATGTTGTGAGAGAATGATCATGAAAATAGAAGATCACACTGTGCATATCAATTATCCAAAATATAAATTATGGAATAAATATTTGAAGTTTATAAAACATGAACCAATAAGAAATAAAGATCACAAGACATGAAATCATAACATGTGAATAAAACATGGAACTATGGATGACACATAAGGATATAAAAATGATTTCCAAAATATTCAAGGAATTTCCTTCAAGGAAATCATATTAGTATGTGTTTACTCCCCATATCAATTGAGTATTCGTGTCTCACTCACATAACCATCTTGGTCGACACATTTCATTCCATAACAATTTCGATAGACATGTTCCTTCATGCCTATATCATGATATATAAATCAATACCAATGCATTAGAGGGACATATAGGTCCCACGTATATCATAATAAAATCATGCATTCATGTGACAGAAGTTTATTAGAAATAAAATCATAACCCATATATATTAATGGGTATCACAAAAATGTGATCATATCATAAACTGTGTAAAATATCTGGGTTTCAAAATCTACTCATGAAATAATAACCCATGGAATGAAGTGGACTCTATATCCATAAAACCCATAGAAAAAAATAATATTTCTTAAATATCATCCCAATAAAAAAATTACATTCATATAAATAATAGTAATTAATTCCTAAAATTATTTCCATGAGAGGCATAAGTAACACAAATGGATGTAATCAAAATGGGAAACAATTTTAAAAGAACCATTAAAAAAATTTTATGAGTACAATATATTTTCTTCTTTTAAATGGTCTTATTTTCATTGAATCCCCGTCACAAAAAATTACCTAAAATTATCCTTCTAAGACTGTAAATCAATATTCTGGGTATTATGGCTTCCTAAAACGGTGGAACTCCATTCATGTTGTATAAGAAAAAAAATAATTTTTATCATTCTATTTCTAGAAATGTAAAAAAGTAAAATGATAGGAAAACTTCAAAAGATTCATTTAAAACTATTTCAGAAATTTGTTAATTTGTAAAAAATACTATAAATAATTAATTAATAATAGTATGATTATTTTGAAATATGTTTAAGAAACAAAAACATGGATGATAAATATATCCATGTAAATACGTATATATAAACATTCCAGAATAATAATGAGATTATGAATTTAGCCCTAAAAACATTAGCATAAGTATAATATCATGCCCCATGAAAAATTAAATTAAATATATATTTAATTACCATAATATTATGATTAAGAATATTAAAAGATAATAATGGTAGTTTTATACAACATATATAATAAACAAGTATTTTATGATGCATGTGTCTCAAAAAACTATTTGTGAAACCAAAATCCATTACCTTAGGTCTAATTACATCAGTATATTTTTTAAACTCAGTTATATATGTTTTTAAAATATTATTAAACTGTATAATAATTATAATAATATTTTTTATAGCGTATATTATTCATTTTTAACTTTGTATTACTGATTTATCAATAAATCAATCTTAATGCAACGTTATTGGTGATAACTGCCCTGGTAATCGTAAGTGATTTCACATTGTATTCTTGATACTCATAAAAATATCATGATATTGTTATTTTAAAAATATAAAACAATATATATTCATTTTATATGTTCACCATGTAACTATTTATTTTAGTCATTAATGATAAACAGAAAACAACATTCATTGAGATAGTAGGATATACATACACATAAAGTTGTTTTCCTTTTTCATGTTGGTTAGAATAAAAGTAATTATTCGATATATTTTTATTCAAGATAAATTTATATTTTTTATCTATCATATATGTTATAAATATTCAAACTTATTACCATCTTTGCGAAATATAGGTGAATAAACAGTATCATTGTATCTTGGAGACTCTAAGCCATACATACACACATGCGACAATAACATTTTCCAATAATATTAGATTCTATAAAGGTAGAAATGAAATTGATAATAAATAGGTATAATTATTTTATAAATATTATATATAATAATTAAAATCATGAAAATTCTATGTCATAAATAATGGTGATGGAAAATAGTTTACACCATGATGTTGAGACGACAATTCATAAGAATGAACGCAAGGTGAATTATTTTATGATGAATAAAATGAGTGATATGGGTGTTCCAAAATAATAATAAAATATTATTATATATATTATAATCTATCTATTTCTTTATTATTGAAAAATCAAATGAATAGTTTTTAATATAAGAAAATAAAATGAATTTTATTGGTAAAACAATTACTTCTTCTTTGGTGGAGTTTCTTTAGATATCATCTTAGGGAATGTAAGTATGGACTTTTTATGAAAAATACCTCTATTACATAACTAAGAATGTTATTAAAATAATTTGACATGGTGTTATCAAGCTATAATGATCAATTTTGTTGGAGGAAGTGTGGGATGAGGTTCACTTTTATAAGATAGGGGTGGGCACTCTAAGAAACTCATAAAATATTCAATTAATGTAAATTGATAATAGATTTAAAAAAACTCAAAAGTGGGTTATTTTGAATATAATATAAAAAAGTTTAAAATTCTTTCATCAAATTTTATTTAGGGAGTTTTATGTAACTATATTAACCATATATTTTGGATTTAATCGTTAATTAAACAATTTTATTCTTTCCATGAAAACATATATTCTTTCTATATAGGGTAAATATAGTACCTATAAAATTACAAATATTAACAAAAATCAATTATTTAATAAATTTTTTATCTTTTTATTGTATTTTTTAGGAATTATACATTTTTACAAATATTATATCATTTAATAAAATATTATTTCTTTCAACTTATCATTTATTTCAATTTTCATACTATTCAATATTTTTATTCCATAAAATAAAATATTATCGTAATAACATTGAACCAAAAATTATAATATACCAGTAATATGTAAAAAATATATATATAATTCATTTATTCCATCAATTATGTAATATTATATTTATATAAAAATTTTAATACTATTTAATCGATATTGACATTAATCAATCAATTACAGTATCATTATTTTTTATGTATTTAAGTAAATTTTTTATTATAGAAAATTTATCAATAATTTATAATGATGAAGATAAATATATTTAATTTAAATTTAATATTTTTATTAATTTTTATCTTCTTTATAAACCTATACTAAAAAAATATTAACTTATTAAAAATATGAGTATGTTATTTTAAATTATCTTTAAAAAATATAATAAATGTAATATTCAAAGAAAAGTTGATTAAAAAGGTATAATTTTATATTGATGTAGATTTTAGTCAAATCCCAATTATCCATTTATATTATTAAATGTGTTATAGAAATTTTATAACATTTTAATATAAAATTTACTTTTAATTACCCAGTTTACCCATAACATTGGTAAATAATATAACTATATTTACTTATCACCAAAAAAATATTTTGATGCTATTAAACAAAAAATTTCATACTTATTAAAACAATTTATGTCAATTTCCCATATTAAATAATCATTTTTGAATAAATTAATTTTACATTAATCCTATTAATGTGGCTAGAAAGCGTGTAAATGGGGCATTCAGAAGTAAAATAAATTTTTGTATTTAGTTTCATTATAATAATGATAAAAAATTAATAAATTAGATTATTATATGAATTATTGATATTTTTTGTGTTTAAAAACATTATATCATAATAATTATTTAAAAAATTCATTTTTAAATATCATGTAGTATTTTTAACTTTTCTTCCAAAAATAAAACATCACACAAAATAAATAAAAATTCACCCTAAGATAATTTTTAAATTTTGAATTCAACATCATTTTAATTTTTTAAAATTAAATTTCCATGATTTTTTTAAATTAATTTTAGTATTTTTTAAATAAGGACATAAGAAGTAGTTCATTTAAGAAAATAGTATTTATAAACATATATATGCTTTCTAAAACATTATACAAAATATTGTTAATGTATTTTATTTATCTAAATAAATTTCGAAACAAGTTATTAATACTAATATTAATTTTATTAATTTCAAGGATATAATTATCCCATTTGAATAATTATAAAATTAATGTGTGGTTTCACATAAACACAATGTTGAGTGTAATGCAATCCAGGTTGGTATTGCATAGTTTGGGAGATTCCCTTGGTGTTTCCTATAACTGAATCCAAACATTGATATATTAAATAAGAATAAAACATATATATTAGCACTTTTGTGTAAAATGAAAATATGAAAATAATAAATTAATTTTAATGAAATAAATTCACAAAATCTTGGTTGGTACCCATATACACACCATAAATTGAATTTTACCCTTGATTGTTTTCCGGGTTATCAAATTTTTAATACTTTAATGATTCTTTCATAAAAACTGACATTGATAAAACGAATAATAATAATTAATTTTAATTTTTCTTGGAATATAATAGATATAAAAAATAAATAATAAAAACTTTTCTATGTAAGAGATCATAGGTGATGATTTTTTCATGGAGGAAAAGATTAAATAGTCATAATGATTGAAAATGATCATTGATCCCAAGAATGTGAGAAATCCAATAAAATTTTAAAATATCATTACTATAAACAAATGAAACGTGAAAGGTACATTGATATCATCAAAATGATATTAACAACACATCCTCTTTATAACATGATATTTTTTTTAATGTTAATCAATTTTCATGAAAAGAAATACTTAGTTTCTTTCAGCTCAATCGCAACCTTTTTTCGTCCTTGATCAATATACAACTCATTAGTTATTCCAAGAACTAAATTAGAATGTTCAAAATCTAAAAAATTATCAGATTTTTATATCCATGAATATAATTATAGATTATTATATCAGTATTTATCACAACCAAAATGTTAGAAAAAACAATAAAATATTCCTATGTACACTTATAGTGATCTAATAATTTAATCTTACAAACCTAAACTAATAATTAAAATATAATTTCCATAAATGGGTAGCCATGTTATTCTTATGAAGGATAAAAATGAAAAACATTAGAATGAATTTTGATAAATCATGTTATCAGTTATCCCCCATATATTAGAAATAATATATAAGTTATCACATTCTAAAAATGTGAATTCCATAATCATGTATTCTTGAAAGAAGGTAATAACCTAAATTACCATAAATCCTTATTGAAAACATCGTTTTTCCTTATTTTAACTTTATTTGATATTCTCCTTATGTCCAATATGTGTTAATATTAATCCATGATAGAATAAACTAGTTTTCAACAAATCCTTAATCATATCCAACAAAATCAAGACCATCCAATTGACTTATTCATATCCAATAAAACATTATCTAATCAATATTATCATAAAATAAGGTTCTTTTTTAGGGTTATCTTTTCTTATTCAAAATTTCACCATGACATTAAATCACATTTCTTTTCAGTCAGAACCCTTCAACATATTCATGTAATTCATAGTAGAAAACACATAAACTAAATAATCCATATATATTTCATAATTCATGAAGATAAATACATAAACTATTAAATCATCCCACTTCAATACCTGTAATAGAATATGCCCTTCCTTGTTTTATAATTAAAATATTAGGTATGGGAATTGATTTTGTAAATTCCCATTTTATCCACTAATAAGTCAATGTACTCAATGATAATTTATCACTCTATGATCCTTTGTCATGAATAGTTAACATATTCCCCGCGATTTGATATATTCTATAAGATTCATATAACCTTTATCATGACATGTAGAAATATGAATATTTATTCCTATATGTTCCTTACCATTTGAACATGGATAAAATTTCATATTCCAATTATTCAATTTTTCTGGAATGCCACCAAATCTTACATTCCTAATCTTATACCATGAAACGTGATTCAAAATATCCATAATATATTTCTCCACAATAATTACACAATTATGTTGCTTATAGAACCCGATTTTTCTGTTAGATTCAATGTTAACCCATTCATGTTGGGATCCCTTCTTTGATTCAGCAAAAAAATTAAATTGGAATATGAATTTTCCATAATTAAAACCACGTAATCAAGAATAATAACTTATAGGATGTAAAAAATCATGAAACTTACTACTTCAATCTATTAAAACATAGATTTATCTAAGGATATTCATTTTCTTCTACTATTTAAATACTTCATGGTGCCTAATAATTAATTTTTTAATCCCTAAAGAATATCTCCTAAGATATTCACCCCATGTGTGAAGCAAGGTTCACTGTTGTGTACCAGGTTACTGTAAGTTAGGCTCGACACACCTTGTCAGAGTGTTTTCTCTTAGGTACATCTGTAATGGAGCCACATCCACCTGTATAATCCACAAAGGGAGGTAATAATGGGAAACCAATCAAAAAATCCTTTATTAATATTTCAAAACATCTTCCAATATTTATCTCTATTCATAGAAATATCCTTAGATACATCCCTAAACATATCCATAGAAATATCCCAACAGATCTCCCAAAGGTTTTGACATCATAGTTTCAAATGGTTACTTGAAAATTTTATCTAATAATAACAATAGAGACCATGTCTTTTCAAACATATAAATTGTATTAAATTTTCTTAATAATTAATAAATTACACAAATACTAGCCTAAAAACCATATTAGATATGTTTTATTTGAAAATTTTAATTGATTTTTCTAATATGGTGAATGATCATCAAATATCCCACAATTATATTACCCTTTAGCAGAACTAACTAAAAATATTAATTTGGACCTTGGGAAATGAAAACATAATAAAAAGGGCTAACTTAAATTATAAATAATGGTAAACAATGAATACATGAAAACATAATCATGACCATAAGGGAATGAGAACAAAATCATGATATTAGAAGATCATAACCTACATATCAAATATCACAAATTAAAATCACTGAGTAATAATAAGTAGTTCATAAAATATGAACCATAAATAAATAAATATTAAAATCCATTAAATATTAAAATATGAATAAAATATGTATGTAGGTTGATACATAACAATATAATAATTATTTCCACAATTGTCAAGTCATTGGTGCTAAAGCCATCATATTATTATGGTTTCAATACACATACCACTTGATAGTCATGGATAAATCCCATTACCGTATTGGTAGTCATGGATCACTCCCATAATAATCGTGGTAGTCATGGTTCACTCTCATGACCATCATGATGGATAACATCCTTCATGTCTATCTCATTAGATATTATTCTTTACCCAATTAATTAGTAGAAGATATAGGTCTCACCCAACTCATAATAAAATCATACATACATTCTCTACAAGATTATAATAAATTATATCAAAATCCATAAAAATAAATGGGTATTATAAACATTTGTTCATATCATATCCTATGGAAAATTGATAGGTTTCATAATCATTTAGTAAAAGCATAACCCATGAAACATAATGTGTTTCATAAGAATAAAACCCTTGAAAAAGAAATAAATATCCAAAATATCAGGCCTATAAGTCGATAAACCTTATAGAAAAAAATATGATTTTATTATATGGATTATTATCTATAAAGGAATGATAATCACAATTGGATATCATATTATATGTTAAATAATTTTGAAATATCATTTAATAATATTTATTGAGAAAATTATCCTGTTTTCTTTGAAATCATTTTCTTTTCATAAAATTCTATTCAATATAGGAAGAAAATCATTTTATTAAAATATACTATATAATCATGTAATGTATGAATCAAATTATTATTTATTAATGATTTCTTAAAAAATAAGTCATGTCATATAATCTAAAAAATCATTCTTCTCATACATTAGCTTTAAAAGAAAAAAATTCCTTATTAAGATAACCAAAAAAGATTCCTTCCAATCCATTTAGAAAAAATTCATACATGGGTAAAAATATATTTTAAAAAATGAATTATAATATAAAGAATAATTTTTAAAACATTTTTAAGATACATGGACATAGAGGATAAATATTTTCCAGTAAATCATTACATATAAACAAACCCAAATAATAATGACATTTCAAAGTTAAAAATTTTAACATTATAATTAGTATAATCATATTCCCCATGAAATAAAAGAAAAATATTTGGATATGTAAATACTATTATAATATGGATAAGAAATCTAAAATTCATTCATGGAAAGTATATAAAACACATAGTGTAAATAAGTATTTTATGAGTTCTAAGTCTCACAGAAGTAATGTTGAGACCAAAATACATTACCATAGTTCTGATTCCCCCCATATGAGTCCAAAAGTCCAAAATAGCTTATTCAAACATATAATTATATTATAAAAATAATAATATTTTTAATATCATATATGACTCATTTTTTACTTTTCATTACCCATTTACTACTAATTCCAAGTTGAAGAATGGTTTTGGTTGATAACTAACTTATTAATCATACGTGATTTGATGTGGTACTCTAGATTCTCATAAATAGATCATGATTTAATTATTTAGAAAATATAAAAAATCATATAAATATTACATGTATTCCGTATATCTCTTTATAAGAAAATTTGAGGGTAAATAAAATACACCATTTATGAAGACGGTAAGCCATATGTGCACATGAACGTTGTATCCAATTTATTTTAGTTTCAAATGGGAAGAAATTTTATAATGTATTATTATTTCAGAATATTTTCAATGTCATTCATTATATATATATCAACATAATTCATACATATTAAAATCCTTTTGAAATATTTGTGAATATTGAATAATATCAAATCATAGAGATTATAATATATATGTACAGACGAGTGACATTATCATTTTCCCAAAATATAATATTGCAAAATGGTTTAACAGCTATTATTATTATAGAATTATAATTAAATTGTAAATATATAATATAATCATTTCACTCATCATTATTCTCATTCATAAATTATGATGATGAGGAACATATTACACCACATTGTGGAGATGGTAATATATATGTATGCACATAGTGTGATATTGTTCATTGAATAAAGAAAACAAAGAGGGATATGTTTACACCTTAATCATAAAAAACATATAATTATATATATTATACTATATTTTTAAATTTAGTATGAAAAAATAATAATATGATGTAAAATAAGAATTGAAATTGAATTGTATTTGTAAAACAATTACCACTTATTTAGTTTGATTTCAATGGATCTTCTATTAGGAACACTTGGTATGGTCTTTTTGGAAGTCCAAGTCCTCTAGAAAAAATAAAATAATTATTAATTGAGAATTTGGTTGGGTTTTTTTGATCAATGAACATCAAGGTGTTGTGGTTAGGTGAGGGGAGGGTGTAAAACATTTTATAAGAGAGGGGAGGAGTACTCTATGAAGCTCATAAAATATTAAATTAATATATATTAATTTTATTTTAAAATAGATAAATAGTGATAAATTTATAATATAATATGATTATGCTCAAAATCCCCTAATCCATTTATATTGAGATTGGTTTTGGTGACACTATCATCCTTATCGTTTCATTTTAACCCCTATTTAAACACTTTAACTCTTACTATGACGACATAGTTTTTTAATTATTTGGGTTATTATAGTTACTATAAAATTAAAAACTTTCACGAAATAAATCATTTATGAAATTTTTCTACTAATCCTTATTATTTTGTCAAATATTATGTTTTTATGAATTTTATTTCATTTTAATACAATATGAATTATTTTAAAGTATCATTTATGTCAATTTTGATAGTATTCATTACACGTCGTTATAAAATATCATATTAACTTGGTAACATAGAAAAAAAACATATAATATTTTACTAATATGTGTATGCGGTCTATAAAATTATGTTTTGTCAGTAATTATGTAAAATTATATTTATTTTAATATTTGTAATATCATTTATTCTATATTACCTTTAATCAAACAATTACTACATCATTATTATACAATACATTAATTAAATAATTAATACATTAAAAATTAAAAAGAAAATATCATGAACATGATAAACATATAATATTTCAAATAAATATTTATATTTTAATTTTTATTTTTTATAACCCTATAATAATATTGATGTACATAGTATAATTATTAATATGTAATTTTTAACGTAGCATTAATGAAAATAAAATAAATTTAATATTCATAAAATATTGGATTAAAAAGGTTATTATTTCATCTAATAATTGATATAGTTTAAATACAATTATAAAATTAAATTAGAAAAAAATTTATTGTAATTCTATAATATTATAATATTATTTTTACTTTTAAATATCCAATTTAACATTAATATTGGGAAATAAAAATAATGAAGTTACTATTAACCAAAAAACATTTGATCATATTAGAAAATAAATTTAAAAATGATTACAACCATATATTATTATTCAATTCATGTTTCATAAATAAACATTAACACTAATCCCCAAGACGTGGCACGAAGACTGGTAAAAGAGACGTTAAAATTTTCAATTATTTTATATATCTAATTTCCATATAAAAATGATCCTAAATACCGAAATTGAATTAATATATCCACTATTTATATATTGTGACAATAAAAATCTATTTAAATAATTATTTTTATTTAAATAAAAAATGCATTTTTTAAAAATGATGCAGTATTTTTTATTATTCCTTAAGAAATGTAACTTCACAAAAAAATACTACTCATTTACCCTAATATAATTGTAAAGTTCTAAATTCAAAATTTATGTTTATTTTTCCGAATTCATGTTCGATGAGTGTATGAAATTAATTTTATATATGTTCACATAAGGGAAAAGAAGTAGTTCCTTTATGAAAATTATATTTCTTATTATATAAGTGATTTACCATAAATTATAGAAATCATTATCAATATATTTTATTTATAAGAAAAATTATAAAACATAGTTATTAGTATTATAAGAATTATTTTTAATTTCTAGGATATAACTTTCACATTTAAATAATTATTATAGTGATGTTTTGTTTTGTAGAAACTCATGGTTGCATGTATCACAAGCAAAGTTGATGCTGCATGTAGTGAAGCATCCCTTGATGTTATGTATATATTAATAAAAACATAGTGATAATATATTATAAAAATATATATATTTTATTTTTTATGTGAAAATATCAAAATATCAATTTAATTAAAAAAATTAAATTCACAAAATCCAATGGTATTGCATCGATGAACATTATCATTCATGTAAATGATCATGTGTTCATTATGATCTACCCAATACTTGTGAATCATTGTCTAGGGTATAATGGAAAGGTTTATCCTCAATATTTAGGCACTTTTTACATACTTTAATTGGTTGGTGAGGTTGAATATCAGTTAGCATTAAATCCACGATTTAGTTTAGTGAATAATGTGTCTTATATGTCACAGTTCAAAATGTATCGGCCTGATATTGACCACGTTATTCAATGGTATCATGTTAACATATATCTAGATAATTAATTGGAGCATGTTATAGTGCATATTTTGGATAGGAAATGAAAATCCTTTCATGGAAAATTTATCAAAATAGTGAGATTTTTGAGGAAATTTTGTTAGATTTTGGAAGAAACATGGGAATGAGAGAATTAAATGGTCATTTAATATACCTAACTCTTTCCATAATGTAAGGGTTTTATAATATCTTATAATGGAAGGGCTAATGGTGTTTATATTTTATAAATTATTGCTTCAGGAATGTAACCATTTACTTATGTTTTTATTAATATAATGGTTTTCAAGAAAATATGGTAGGTTTTAGAAGACATTTAGATTTTTTGGAAGTTTTCTAACGGTCAACATTTTGAGAATGGTTATTAGAAATTGTGTATATCTAATAGTAAACTGTGTATTTGGAAAAAGGGTATTTGGGTTGGTACATGATTTTTTAAATCGTGTGGCCACCCAAAAAGAAGCATTCAATGTGGGACATAGTGATTTTATATAGTTGGCACATTGTTTTTCTAATCATGTAGGAAAAACATGTGAGGTTATTTTTGAGGTAGAGGTTGGTTTATGGTTAGAGAATAGTTTTCCCAAATTTGAGACTAATTATTCATGTTTTAAAATTAACTCATTCAAAATTTTATCTACCATTTAATTAGCTCTAAACCATTTTCATATTTTCGACCCCAATACATTTCTTCTTCCTTCCAATAGCTTTCAAGACATTCCCCATTTATCTAAAACTAATCTGGAGGAAAATATTGTTTTTTGAAAACCATATTCCCTTATTAAGCCTTTATTTTTTTTAAATTTCATAACATTAAATCATCTTCCCTCTCTCAGATTCAATGATCTATTCCACTAAGAATAGATATCATTGTTTTTTGTAAATCATGATGATATTTGGATTTTTTGATGTCAGGGGAAGAGATATAAGGTATATTTTTATTCAATATGGGTTTTTGGGCTTTTTCATTTCATTCTTCATTTTCTTCATAATTTATGAGTTATGTGGCTTCACTCTTGACTCCTCATAGTATAATAGGATTTAATAGTTTCAAAATTATTAAATTAAATTAAATTTATTTTAAAATTGTTCTTAAATTTATTTTAGAAACCCTCTTTAGTAAATAATTATTTGTTTCATTGTTTTTGGTCATTGATAGTTCTGCAATGTGCATTGTTTATGAATTTTAAGATGATGATTGTAAAATGTGGATTTTTTTTATTCTAGGAAAAATTATATATGGATAAGTTTTTAATAAAAATAAATTTTTATTAATGTGGGCATAAATTTTTGTTGTGTCATGGGTTTAGAATTGGAGGTTAAGTGTGACATTATACTTTTTATACGACCAAAAATATAGGGCCTGTACCATTTGATTCCCAAAAGTGATGTTTCCCATGATTATGGGTGTGTTTAATTATGAAAAATAATATTGGAAATTTTTTGATGAATTAGTGGATGTATGAGAAATTAGTCATTAATATGTAACTATCAGTGAAACATTCATATGTGGTTGTGTGTGAGTGTGTGTGAATCATGGAAGGAGTATGCAAAAATAGAGTGTTTCATGATATAAATATTTGTTTTTTCATTCCATTGAAACAATTTTCGAATGGGTTTTTTTTTATTTTATAATATTTATGAACTATTTAAGATGGATTTACATAAAATATTTTATATAAATGCGATAACATATTCTATCCTATCGGCATGAGTAGGGAATTCATTTGGGTAAAGACTATAGAGTTTCATTACTCACCTGTACTTTGGAGAAATGGTGAATTTCTTGATATTTTTTATCAAGATAATGGTTAATGGAAATTATTAATTTTCAATAATGGAGATTCATGATATAGAAAAAGTATGGTGGAATATGGGTTGGAGCATTATGGGATCTATAGAGTTGTTTCTTTAGATTCGTTGAATTTTTTTTCACTTCTACTTTGGTTATCTAATTTCGGTTTTGGTTTCATTTGGAACCATTGTTTTTTTTATTTTCAATGTAGATTGTTACATTGGTATCATTTATAATTTAGTGGTTGTTTGGTTATGAGTTACTTGGTTGTTAAGATTTTATTTACTAAAGGGGAAATAATCCACCAATTCTATCGAATCCCTTGGATGTTATGTCTATACTTTGACTCATTGGGGGTGTCCCTTAAGTCTATGTAGCAATTATTCCTTGACTCTTTCCTATGAGGAGGGGAGGTAGGTTACAACTGTTGAAATATCATGGTTCTACAGTACAAATGACTCAGTGCTAAGATCAATTTCTCTAAAAATAATACAATGAGATAATAAACACAATATTTTCTCAAAATATCATTTCCACTCTGAATGGTGATAGAATTGATAACAAAATATTACTTATAACAATTAATAAGATGAAATTTTTTGAAATATATTAATATAATAAAACACATGTGCAACTATACTAGTCATATTTTTTGGCTCATAAAACAACAACAAAAATTTAAAATTAACATTATTTATTATACAAGTTTACAGGAACAATAAACAATTCTTATGACATAAGTGAGCATAATAAAAATAAAAATAACATTAAATGATTCCAAGAAGATTTTTAGAAATAAAATAATTATTCTTAATATGATAAAATCACATTATCTTTCATTATCAATATGTGTTGGAGGTCTTAAGTTAACATACCATTTTCAAATTTCCACTACATCATTTGAAAGATAAAATTAATCCTTCATTCATTGAATCATATCTAACATGGTATAAAACCTTTTAAACATTCCTTTTCAATATGTTGTAATTATTTAATTATAAACACATAACCATATTGAATAAATTTTTTAGAAAAGGATATAAAATAAATTATAAGTACCATTATGTTTTATGGTCATCTATCCATATACATCCACATTTACATGGTTCTATCGTTCACAAATTATTTATCATTACCCATGAAATATATCATTATTTTTTCCTTTATAATAATAAATTTTGACATATATAATATATTTTATTGTATATATAATATAACAAAACCATTATCATGATGTTTTTTATGGTATTTTGTTTTGTATAACGCATGAAAATTTGAAAAGGTAGATGTTTCATGAACCAATAATAACTTTCTTATTTCTCTGAATTTCATTAATTAGATAATTAATTGATATAATTTATATATTTATAATCATATATCCAAATCCACGAAAAAGTTAATTAATCAATAAAGAATAAATTCAATCTATATAAAGGAAAAATATATATTATTTTTAAAAAAAATTGATTTGTAATTTATATATTTGTGAGAAATTAAAAATGGATTATTAATTCCATATCAAAAAATATAATTTCATAAAGAAACATAATTGTTCACCCATTTTAAAATTCAATATGAACTCAATAATGTTCCTGAATCACGAAGGATGATTAATATAGTTTGGGGTATTCTTATTGAATTATAAAATAAAATACCCAATGATAAAATTACAACACATAAAACAAAACAATAATGAATCAATGTAGAAAAAATAAACCATATAATTATAAATGACGAATATCACAATCCCAGAATATGTATGTCTCCACAGTAAATTATTATTTAAATTTAAATGTAAATAAATAAGGTTATAATTGAAAGAATTTCACAAATATAGTACTAATAAGTCAATAAATTAATCAAATAATCCCAATAAGTTGAAAACCCACAAATGAACATGAATGAACTTGTCACCAAATCAAAAATAAACATATTGCTTTAGACAAAAAATACAATGAGGTTAAATTACCCAAACTCCAAACCTATAGAATCATGTATTGAAACCTTCTAGGATAACACATCTAACATATACACTATCACATCACATGCCATTAAATTTAATAGATCCTTCCCATAGAAGTAGAAATTCCACAATACCGTCATTGAAAAACTCAATACCAATAAAGAAAATATCAATAACTAACAGAACAACCACCCTCAGATAAAAATAAATTTCCATAGAAAGTAATCAATGGAAAATTGAACTAAAAACATCAGAAAAATGATTCTGAACCATTCCACCATGAAATTGTCCATCACATACATAACACATTACTCATTAAACCTTGAAGTAATTACACTACATCAAGTGAATATAACATCTCCTAGGAAAACAAAAAAAATACCGATTATATCAATGGTCAAATTTTCATGAAGTAATATTGTAAATGACGTATATGTTATAAATCAAAAAACATTTATTTATCCATTCCTGGTCACCTCCCATAGAATCCTTCACAAGTATAAAGACTTTTTACATCACCAATATTAATCAAACCAAAATTCACATCATCTAAGTTTTCCTAGACATATATCATGTTGGAATGTTTGAGAGTAATATGTCAAGGGAGAAAGGTTAAATTCATATTACCAATCACCAAAAAGGATCCTTATGGATCATGACATGTCCAACTCTATATGAAGAAATAAAAAAGAAAAAATCAATGAGGTATTGTCACAAAATTATGATAATGAAAAAGATACCACTGTTGAGAAATCCATTAATGAATTCATAACAAAATTAAGATACATAATATAAAAGAAAAGTTAGGGTATTATAATGTAGGTATAGATGGAATATATGGAGTGGGTGAACAAATACATTAATAATGAAATTAAATATGGAGGCAATAATTAATATATATGAAAGATGAAACCTAATGTAAAATAATAGAAAGACAAAAATGAATCAAAAAAAATCCAATAAAACATTTGATAAAAAAATAATGAAAAGGTGTTGTGTAGATAAATATGGGATCAATAACAATGGTTTGTGAAATAATTAAATCAAAAGATGTTGGAAAGTACATTATACTACTATATTTGTATTATAAAAATCTACATTGAAAAGAATGAAAACAACCCCAGTAAAACAATATATCTAAAAAAATAATAAATAATAAATATATAAAAATGAAAAAAGTAATGCGGTTGATATATGTGATGTGTGCAGGAATGAAGAATCTATCATTACCAAAGTGGGAATATAAATTATAATGACAGTTTATACATTGTTCAGTTTGTTAAAGATAGAGGCTAAGCCTATTTTATTGAAAGAATGTATAAATTAGGTGCTGAGTATAATATGAGAAAACTAGGAAAAACCCAATGAAAAACTATTTCCCTATCCTTTTGAGAAGACTCATGCATAGCCACATTTCTTCATATTAATGTGCATACCTATCTACCCTTCCATGATTGTTCCCCCTGTATATCATTATCCCCCTACATAAAAGATGATATTGATGTTGTTTATTAGGTATCTCAGCATTAGTGATTTCAGAATAAGAGCTATCATATTCCCATTCCCCACATATATAATGAGAGGTGCCTCTCCCCAATGTTATCATCATCCACTCAAAAGAATTTTCGTCATCCAAATCGAAAACCTCTTGGTGCTTCTAATCAGTAGATATTATAATTAAATCTTGAACCTCAATGGAACCATCATTCTTATCAGAGAAGGAATCAATGTTACTCGAAATCTATAGCTCAACCGCCACTAATGTGGAAACCCGAGTATTTTTGTTCTTTTAAGAGACTAGATGAAAACCTTCACTATCCAAAAAAGAATTTGAAAAATCAGGTAATGATTTATAAATTACTGGAGAGTAATATTAAAATATTTTCTTACCCTTTTGGTTACTAGAAGTATTTATCATTTTATATGATAGAAGGTGATCCAATTTATGTTGTATCTTTTCATAATTTTCTTGTTCAACCATAGATTCCTCATTTTTTGGAGATGAAAAAAATAGAATTTTTTGTAATACATAACCTTTTATAGTCTTATGGTTCTTGTAGATATAAAAATTAACCCCTTTAGAAATTTTTGAAACCCAATATTTTATCTTTTTCAAAGAGGTAGATGCATAGAAACTAGGGTGGTCACCCTTTCCAGAAGCAACACCCTACTCTTCAATCTTTTGCACACAATTTCCATTAGTAATGACTATTAAATAATCACTTTTATAAGGTTAATTTCAATCCTAATATTGTTTAAAATGAGAAAGAACGATTCATTTCTCAACAAATTCAATTTTTCTTATTTGGAGATAGTTTCTCACGTCATATCCATGCAAAGAACTGAAGCAAAAAACTATAAATCTCCAAAAAGAAAGTTGTTTAGTGAACAATAACATTATAATTCTTAAAGATTTTAGGAATTTTTGTTATTGTTGTTATTCATATCAATAATATCATCATCAGTTGCAAGAATTACTTTCTCTACAAGATTTGACTCCAATTCAACCTCAACCAAAAACCTGGAGATAGGACCATAACGAGCTATTTCTATTTATTTTTCAATTTTAATCAGGATATAGATGGACATAGAAATATCATAATTTTTTTTATTCTATAGTACTTAATTAAATCTAAATGTCCTTACCCAAATTGTAGTAATGGTGTTACCAACCTCAAAGGGATATAATTTTTTCTCATTCCATCAAATGAATAATCACGGTTTTCATCGTAATTGAAATGAAGCCCCATGGTCTGATTATCAATTTTTTAATGGGGAAGAGAATATTTATGTGGCCTCATCCATGTTATACACACATCAATGATAAAAAACCCCAAATAATCAAAATATGCCCCTTCAGTTCAATAATTTTCAGAGGTTGAGAGAATTTAGGGAGAAATAGATGAGAAATAATTGTGAACTTGCACATTTTGAGCCACTCTAATACCACATGATGGTCATATTTTATATGTAAAATAATCCATTTTCATCAAATAAATTATTTATGAATTCTTTTTATGTCATCAAAATAATGGTTACCCAGGATTCATTCATTTGTACCACCATAGCTCACATAGATGTGAATCACTATATTTTCACTAATAACCTCAGTTCATGGACACATCAAATTCCAGAGAACCCACAATAGATGTCGAGAAAATAGATGATATTATTGCATCAGATGCCGAGACCACACGCGCTCAAGCCCTGTCGCCTGTTCGCTGAGGAATATTCCACATAAGAAAAATAATATTGGATGAAAACACATATATTGTTACCATGACCACACATTTATCTCCTCTAACCTCTTCCAAAGAGATAAAAACTAGCGTATGGCCAAGGAAGTGGATGAACATCGTCGTGGAACAAAACCCTAGCTTGGAGCATTATTGGAGAGGTTGAACCTAACCGTCATCACACCCAAACAATAGTTTCTTGTTCCTGTGTGGATTTAATGATCCACTTGTGATAAAATGATTTTTTTATTCATCACATCAACACATTTTTTAATATTCCATGTATGAAATATATATTACATGTACATTTCCAAAAATCAAAAACAAAATTCTTGAATAATCATAGTGTATATCATGGGTTTTTTTGTAAACATATATAACATGTATATATCCAAAAATAAAAAGAACAAAAAAATATATAGAATAACATTAACATCCTATTTTATAGTATATCCTAAGTATTTTAATTACATAAACCTTACTACTTAGAAATCATATAATTAATTTTAAAACTACATATAAAAAATAAAAAATAAATAGAAAAACATATGAACACCGTATATCTTTGTGTATTACGCTCAATGATAAATAGAAATGAAAACATGAGGAAACATGATATGTCATATCAAATTCCCATAATAAAAAACCAGAGATAATATTAATATTCATTCATAAATCAAAAATATGATATAGAAATATCATTTTTATGAGGCATGTGAAACAAAAAAATAATGAAACATTATAATATGTTTTCTAGAAATGAATTTTACATACAAATTAAAACAAATTTTAATCTTGGTAATTTTTGATATTTTAAGACATTAATATATGATTAATAACTACACTATAATGAAAAAGTAATAATATACTGAATTAATGTAATTTTGATATCATTAAAAATATATAATGAAAACAAATACTCAATCAATTATAAACTCTTTTCATGGATAGGGCCAATGTATATAACCTTCACATAAAATTTATTTTATTTACATGAAAAAAAGAGGCCTTAAAACCAATGTCTTATATTAATATAAAAATGAAATATAAAATGCGAGATTCATTAAATATCTAAATTTAAAAAACATAAATCTATTTAATTGATGATATTATTTTATAACCATTAAAAAATCATTAAGTATAATGTGATTGAAAAATTATATTTTTATGTATAAATGAAAATATAAAATACACATTCAGAAGTAATATAATTCAACATCATATTTTACTATAAATATCTTTTTGGAATCATCAATTGGTTTTTTTATCTTAATAAAAAAATTCAAAATTTCTAAGTAAATTTTTTATACTATAGTTGTTTAATTTAAATTTATAAATTTTACCTTTTAAAAAAACATGTATTTTAAAGTTAAATATTCTTTTTGTGTGGGAGATTATATTTTCTATAGATATTTTTTAGGATAAAAAAATTTACAAAAAATTTTTACCCAATGAAATATATATTTATAGAGTAAATTTTATTATTCCATTAGAAATTGTATCCACATTATCATATAAGGTTGTATTCTAACTCTTTTCATTTCACATAAATCATCAATGAAAAATTATGATTCATTGATCCCAATATATTATATCCCATCCAACATTAATTTGGAATTATGAAAGACTACTTGTGATGACTATTATAATATAATTTCAATTGATTTTCTAAAAAAAAATGAATGATGATATGAAAAAAATGATGGAAACCATATATATTCAGATGTTCAAAAAATAGTTTATTAATAATGGGGATAAAAGATAAAAAACTTATAATGGAATATTTAAAAAAAAAAATTAGTACTAGTAATGTAATAATTTCACAAACCCATTATTTAAGTGAATATATAAAATGAATGACCAATGAAAATAATTATCTTATAAAATAATTATTCTATAAATAAAACATGGATTGAAAAGGGATGGTTGGTGATGTGATTAAAAAATAATTCTATTTGTTATTTCCTTATTATTCATATACCCTTTACACAATACCATCAAATGATTTTGTAATTTCAGATGAAGAAAAAAATTCCATTTAAAAATAGAAAAAGTATTTAAATTTATTTCTAGGATAAGGGGTGATTATGGGAAATTGGAAGAAGTTTTGTGGATTTATATAGTTCATCCAAGGAACATGGGATAATGGTGTCCCTTGGGAAAACAAACCAAAATAGATGCTGGCATGGTGGTCGACAATGGTCAATAGATTAGAAGATGGAGGGTGATTTCACGCAAGGATGCCAATTGTGGGTGATGGACCCGAAATAGGTTGGGGGTTTCTTACGAGGACTCTTATCTAAAATTAATGAAGGGATGAACATGGGTGATGTGTATGATAGAAATAATGTTGTGATAAATGAATGTTCCAATTAGGTGGTATAACATGAGGATTCCATCCGAAAAAAGGGTGGGGAAACGTGTGATAACCTCAGAGGGGGATACTGCATTGGAACTGGGAGGGGGTTCTTGTGAAGAAGTCGGTTGGCCCATGAGGAAAATATCGGTAGTAGGGTTGTGGGAGGGGTCATAAGGAGGTTTGGGTGGTGGTACAACATTGGGGGTTACTATATTTTTATATTGGGATATATATATAATGAAAAAAAATTATAAAAAAATAATATACAAGTTTAATGTCTATATATATTAATCGATAAATATAACTTCATTGTAAATATTATAATAAATCAGATATTTCTATTATCAAAATGATATTGCTATTATGGTTTATATAAATATTTACATATTCAATATTTGTTAAATAATTTTATATTATTATATAATTCATTTCTAATGAAGTATTATAATGATACAATATTTATTTGTAATAAAAATTAATAACAACATATTCATTTATTAATAAATCAATTATTGGTATTATTATGATAAGTATCAAAACAAAATGTTATTAAGAATTTTTTTGTATTGAAATAATGATATATATATATATATATTCATAAAATTAGTTATTTGTACCTATAGATAATATCAATAGAATTTAATATATATTTGAATTAGTAATTTTACCAATAGATATATTTTCTTTTAGTGACTTCCTATTCATTAATGTCAATTTTTTGTACTGTGAGATTGAAGAATTTTATAATGAGTAAAATGTATCTAATTAAGATAAAAATATTATTTATGTGATGATAAAATGAAAGAAAAAGGTTGTTGAAACTACAACCATCCAGGTCAAACCTTGATAACATTCATTATGATCATCGGATTTATAAGAAATAATTGCATACAATGGTTTGGATTTTATTCTTAAATACTTGAATATGTTAGAAACTATTATTAATTAATTTTCTATTATTGGGAATATATTTCAACTAATTTGGATTTTTTTTAGTGAGAAATATGAATCTATAAATGTTTTGAACGAATTAGTTATTCAGATTGAAGATGAATTAAAGATTTTTCAATAGAATTACCGTACTTATAAAAGATCATGTAATATAAAGGTTTTGTGATTCAACTGAGTTTATTCTGATATTCAGATGCATGATATTCATTTTAATGAAGTGAAAAATTATATTAATATAATTTGATGAATTTTCTAATAGATTAATAACAGTCATGTATAATATAGTAAATTATGTTGAAGAGTTTAGAAATGCTGCCGATGAATTGACTAAAGATGTAAATGATTTCAAATATTGTATTTTAGATATGGATTTTGAGATGAGAGCTTTCTAACATTGTGAAAATGAATTAGGCATGTTAAGTGATTGTAACTAAGAACCAAATAAGGAAGTTTAATGTATAATATCTCAAGACCAGACTCCAAGAGAAAATTTATTAAATTCTTGAGATGGATAAACCTGATTTCAGGAAGAAAAATAATTTCTTTAATCTCTTTTTGATGAGAGAATTATATTTTTTCAATTCTTTATATTTTTTTTAAAACAGTTGAATTGTTTGTAAGGAATGAATTTTTTCTATCATGTTAGTTTATTCATGATTTTTTTCTAATTCTGATTGGATATTTTTCCTTTCGTATTTTCTGTGGGTGTTTTGTTTGTTAATTTTTTTTCATAAGTTATATTTCCAAACATTTTTTGAAACATCAAATTCATTATAATTACTATTTAAATAACAAAGGGAAAAATATTTTACAAAATGGAACAATGTTTGATGAAATGTGGAGAATAATATATTAATGAGTATAATTAATTTCAATGAGGTTAATGTTTTATCAAAATGGGATATAATATAATTAGGGGGTAGATTTCTATAAGAATTATTCTTATATGATCCATTTCATTAAACATCATATTCAGAACACATAAAAACTCAGTTGGATTTATGTTTAAAATAATGTCTTTGATTATGTATTAATTAAAAGGGAAAAGTGATTTATGTTTTTGCATTTATTTTTCAGTTATTTTTTGGGGATTTTTCCTAATAAAAAGGGTATGGTTAATGAATCCTATACATTACTCACTACATTTATATTCCTCTAGTTTTGGAAATCAAAAACACTTTCTTAAAACATGTTTACTGAAATTCCCAAAATTTTTATAATGATTTGGTATAAATTATTATCACTTGTTGAGCATATAAAAAGATATACTATAATATAAATATAAACTTATTATTCTTCATTGTGGTCATAAAAAAATAAAAAGTGTCTAATAAATTAGACTTACCATTAAGAATACCATGACTTATAATTGTTTCATTTCTATTGTAATAAAAAAATTCTTCGACATCAGATAAATAATTTTACTAATTATACTAGAATGATCCTTATAATCATTATCATAATTACAATTGAGAAGTCAATCCACTAGACCAACCTATCTTTATAATCAAAATACATATAAAATTCTCAATAATATTGAATTTCACTACAATTATTATGGTTAAAAAAATATGAAAATGTTAATTAAATTAAAAATTAGTTCTCAAGTTCCATATTTCCATTAATGTTGCAACACACTCATAAATATGACTATTAGATCATCACCTATAAATATTTTGTCCTTTAAAGAGTTTAGAGATGATTTTGTTCACAACTCAAGTTGTGTGACTATTTTATACAATGAACTATTTGTTCTTATTCTTTTTAATTATTTTGAGAGTTGATTGTTTTATAGAATCATTATTAGGCTTGATTCCTTAGAAACTATTTCTTTTGAAATTGGGTCAGATCATTATTATGAGGGACAAATTAAAGTTATAGGAATATAGTAATTTTGATCTATCAGTTGAGGGATTCAATTGTTGGGATGATATATCATGTCTTCATATTGATGAATTATGGCGATAGGACGATAGAGTAAAACTGGTGATCATATCGAGGTATTTCATAGTAAAGAATCACATACATAATAGTTATTATAAGGCAACGTATACCATTAAGTTTTTTTATTCACTATGATTCTCTTAATGTCAAAAGTGGGAAATATTATATTAATATATAGTATGTCATTTTTACATCTATTTAAATATTTCATTAATAGTTTCTAAATGTTCATATTTCTATGTGTATATAACAGAATATTATTACTTATAATCATATTTCAATTATCTATATTTTATCTATTTATTTCTTAATATGATAAACAGAATCTAATATAAACAAGATATATTTTGATCGAGATACTAACTTTGATAATCATACTACATCTGATTATGATAAATTTAATTTAAGTTGTATTGTGCTTTATTCAGTTTAACACCATTTAACAAATTTTTTAAACTTTGATTCACCAACATTTTGTATGTATAGTTATCTATGTTTATTCTTATAATCATATAGTATGGTGATTGTAATAAAAAAACCTAGTGTTTAATGGGTTCTATTGATTCTCACCGTATATATTCTTGTGTTATTTTGAATTTATTAATTATAGTATGTTATCATATCATCTCATAATTATTCTATATGATTATTATAAATCTCCTTCTACTAAAACAATGTCTCTTTGAATGCCATAGGATCTTCAATAACACTCTATAAGTCAAAAACATCTTTTAGATCTGTTATGCATAATCCATTTTGAATCTATTCACTAGGTGATCAAACTCATATATCTTCTGTGATATATAAACCCACTAAATCCTCAAATTCTTCAAATCCATGACAGTCATGAAATTATAAATTTAATGAATATCAAACCATTACTAAATTTTCATATTCTATAAATTTTAAAAATGTGGTTTTCATATTAATCTCCTCCGCTTACTTTAACATCAATACCCAAATGATATTCCACGTACAAAAAAATCATATCCTTCTAGTTATTTTATTAGAGTTTTCTACAAATATTTTTCACATCATTTTGGAAAATGGTTTATTTTTTTGACACTTATAATATATCAGCATATTATTCTGTATATAGATCAGTTATTAGATATTTGATTAAAAATTTTGGGATATTTATTATTACTAACAAATTATATTTCATTGATCCCAAATATTTTCATAAGTTTTTTAGTCATTGTTACCCACCCATATCTCAATATTATTTTTCCCTTAATCATTTTTTCTTATATAAAGAAATTTGTTCCCATTATTTTTCCATTCTAATTTCATTCCTTGTTTCCCCTTGGGTAAAATAAACTACTCAACAGTATTCCAAATTTCTTGAGATCATCTAATCATCAGTTAAAAAACTACCAAACTACAGAAATTGAAACTGCATCATGAATAATTTTTAGCTTATCAAAATATCATACAAAACAATCATTACAAATTTATTTTTTCATCAAAACTGTTGATGTTATATTGTTTAAGTCATAAATAAATTCATTAAATTCTAAATAAAATGTTTTCGATCTCTACTATAACCTATAAAAACACAAAACCTTTATTATATCTATTTATATATTTTATTATTTTATAGAAGTCGTAACTCATTAATTTTCTATTTATTAAATATTATAATAATTAAAATTAAACATGTTATATCATCATTTAGATTGATATAATTATTGAACCCATGTTTTAAAAATAATATAATCAACACATTCAATTAGTTCTTCATCTTAACATATCATTTTATTTTATGATTTAACTACAAATATTTATCATTTTTTGAATAGTATAGCATAGTAAATGATATTCATATTCTCATCAATTATATAAATATAGATACTTTTGAGATATTCACATTTATAATCATTTAGTTATAGAATAATTATCCCATCATAACCCTTAAAACATTATCAACTATGAATTGAGTCATTGATCTTAAAATAATCATGATATTTTGATCATGTTATAATACTTCAAGAATTTGGAAATTTCATTTAAAACTAATTTTTGAATTTCCATAATAAAAATAGTTTGTAATAATATAGAATATCCTTTTATTTGATCATCCATGAATAACCATGTGGATCAGCACTCAACATTTAAAAAAATTTATCACATGTACATTTTGATTTTTTGATCATTTAATCACATCTCAAGATACATCTCATTCATTCAAATATTCACAAAAAATTAATCTATAAAATATTAAATTTTCATCCACACTCTTATAAGAAATTAATTTACATATAGAATCATTATATGCAACTCAATGGATTACTCTATAAAAGGATTATATTTTGTGCTTCCATGACATATTCTTATCATGATGTAATAATATTAGACTCAGATTTATATGATGAAGTGACACAAACATTCCTTTATCATCTTCCTTCCTCACCTCATTGTCATATGATGAAAATGAAATTAAGTTCATGCCATTCTGTATGTCTTGAAAAATTATATTTTTTGAAAATGATTTATGTCTTTTGGGGTAATATTATAATGATATTAAATGTATTTTTTTTAATCTAAAATACATATTATTATTCTATAATCAATTTCCAATACATGAACTCCATGTTTGAAGGGTCTGTAAAAAGAATTTAGTACTAATTCAATGGGAATACATCCATTCTGAAATAGTCAAAACTATTTATATCCACATTAAAAATTTACCATCCTAGATCAAACTAGATGGAACAATTTCAAAACACATTTACATTATGTATACTCATTTGAGATTATCATCATGAACATCTCTTCATATGACATCCCATGGTATGAAAACATTCAATAAACTGTTTTCAATACATATCTATGTAGTCAACAACATCAGTAGATAATGGTGTCCATATCCCTACTTGTGGCTCTAAAGAAAAAACATAAACTATGGATAACTCATTGATTATAATAGCCCCTCATGTTCTATATTCTGTCAATATATTCATCAATTTTGATGTATTTTATATTTCAAAGACCCCACCCACATTCATAAGTAGTTGTGTTATTCATTAAAATGAAATATATTTAAATATTTTTATTTTAATAGATATTACTCATAGATTACAAGATAGATTTGTCAGAAACAAATGTTATACAATATTTCCATTTCATGCTTATAAGACACAAATTATGTATTCAATGGACGTACACTCCATTTTTATTTACCAAAAATACAAGGGAAGTATCATTTTTTATTTTATGTGTGGATAATAAAGTCTACCAATGATCCAATCACCTATACATAAAAATGTTTCATTATATTTTGTTATATTTAAATTCATATTAATGATAATAAAATGTGAAAAAATGAAATCATCAACCCATGGCCACTATAATCTCCCACATTTGATTTTGTTTCATTTTTTACAAAACTATAATCATTATGTTCACTATTATCTCACTAATTTACAATGAATTGAGAATTGGGAAACATTTTTCACCCCCTAATTTGTGGCTTACCTCTTAAACCTAAAATTATAGAATATTTTTATAGAAGGATCATTAACTATTAATAGAGATGGAATACTAGTAGAATCATTACATAGAAGTTTCAAGTGACTTCTATAAATTAAGATCAATATAATCATTGATAAAACACTAGTGGAATCAAACACTCCTTATAATTGTGTCATAAACCATCCAACTCAATATCCACATGTGAAAACCATGTGTAGATGATAGTAGGGATTAATTTAGACCATAAATATTTCCATAAAATAACAATTATGTGATACCAATTTAGAACATAATTTTTCAGATTGTTTAAATTATATTTTTTCAATATGTATATGAACCTGATTTCATCATAACATACACATGATTAAATTTAATTGAATTTAAATTTAAATTTCTTATATTTAGATAAATTCCTCCAATTTATATAATGATCGCATGTGGTAATACTTCGATATGATTAAGGATAAAAACTAAAAAACTGTATCTATATGGGTTTTATAAATTCTATATTTTTTCAGAATAACAATCCTCTTGGAGACTTGACTTCTTTAATTTTTCACCATTAGTTTATGATTTCTATATAATTCAATATTTATTATACAAAAATTCAAGTATCATAGAATTGATTAGTGAATAAGGTGGGTTATCCAATAATTCCTCATATAACGAATAAGTTAGGTCATAGATTTAGCAACTGATGCAATTAAGCTACAGTTTTTTCACATGATTCCACCATTTAAATTTGAATTATCAGCAACATTAAAAATCATGGCACACACCTTATTTTGTTTATTGGATTTTTTTCCCTTGAGATACTATAGAAATGTAATTCTATATGTGTTTCTAATATATATTATATTGTTCATGTTAAATGGAAAATATAACTAGATTTTGTTTTAACAAAATCAATTTTTTCCCTAACTTTATTATATCTTCTAAGCCACATCATAAGTTATGTATTAAACCATGTCAATATTATTTTGAATATCCTTTATTAAAATCATGTTTTATTTTATATTTCTCTTTCATGATTTTTTTTCAACATATTATATATTATATTAAATGATGTGTTTCCCCTTCCAAAATAGAAGAATATTTTTCCTTTAGGATTTATTTTGTGATTATTCATATTCCTTAATTTAATATTAGTATCTTTTTCCCCATATGTATTTTCTTCACATCCCCTTAAGGTAAACATGCTTAATATTTTCATCATTATCATCCATTATGAAACCTTTTTATCATGATCATAAGGGTGATGTTTTTTATTTATATCAAAATTCCTCATATAACTATCCATTTATGTTTTATGATACTCAGAAATTATCTATCCATTAAAATAAATTATTCAAGTGATGATTACACTTCTTCTATGAGGTCTAAATTTTTATGGCTTAAATGAATCCATTTCCATTTTTTTCCACTTATATATGTCTGAAATCATTCAAATATATATGTTGACATGTTATACCAAAAGTATATATTAACAACTCCAAAAATCTAATAATACATATTTTATCCAATAATTCATATTCTATTTTATATTGTTGAATTATCTCTAAAATATTTTTCTTGAAAACCTTTATGATATTTATTGTTTCTCGATTTTTTTCCTCAATTATGATATATTATTATTGGTCTTATTTACCTCAATTCGTGAACCATTGGAGTGTTGATCAATATTTTTATATATATATTATAATATTTTTTTAAAGTGTTGACATGGTCATGATATTGTGAATGGATTAATAAAAAATAAGAATTTAATAATGTGATTTACTTTTTTAAGGATCATGTGGTGGATAATTATTTATATGATCTCATGAAATCAACTCCTCTAGTTTTTTATTTCTATTTATTGAAGTAAATCCCTAAAGTTTGATTCATAGCTTCTTTATTTACTATGAATGATTGGAAACATCCCTGATGAGAGGATTTATGATCTCATAGTTATAACCCTGACTACATGAACACCATGTTATGAATGTATTTATTATCACTTAATGCACTTAACATGTCCTCCCAATACCCATAAAACTTCTATAATTTTAAATAATGCATCACTATTATCTATCAATATTAATTATCAAATTTATTATTTCTTTTTTGTTATACATAAAAATTTTCATCATTAATATTCATAGTCACTTTTTGTATCTATTAATTTATTTGTAACACATCAATAATAAGAATGTTTAATATTTCAATCTCACAAATAAGATTCATCATATAGAACTAATTTATCTATCTCTTATCTTATACTAATTTTAGGAGGGTGAGATATCATTCATTATAATCTATTTCTACCTCAATCAAATCAGATTCTTCTTATAGAACTAATTTTTCATCAAATATGTTATTAATAAATTTCAAAATATAAGTAGTAGCATCTATAAGATTCTTCTTCTCTAAAATTCCATCATATGAGTAGAAAACCAAAATATTTTTGATGTCTTCATATTCCTAACTTTTTCATGGATGAAAATTTTGAATAAAAATTTATCTTCACCATAATATTCATCATATGACCACATATCACATTGTTTGGATTCAAGTAGTGGTTGATCTATTTTCCTCTTCACAATTTTCATTTCCTTCATTTCCCATTTATTCATTATGTATTATTCTACATTATAGTAAACATCCATGTATACATTAGTATCTATATTCAATTATTTAATAATCATATAATAGTTTTCATAAATATCAAATCCACAACTTATATAAATAATTACAAAGAAAATGCGGTATTTTTCTGTTCTAACATTAAATGCTATGAGGACTTATGGAGAATAGATAGATGAGTTTATAATTAGATTTCAATTTTAAAAATTATTTCGTAATTTTTTTAACATCCTATTCATGTTCTATCCATATCCAGACTCTCTTTTTTTTAATTGCCTAAACCATATAATTTTTTAATGGAATATGTACACAAAAATTTACAATGTCCAAAACTAAGGCCTAATCCTTTCAATTTTGGTAAGAATCCCCAATACGGATTCATAACTATAATCAATTTAACTAATTGTAGGTAGAAAAATCATATTTATAATAATATTATCTCATCATGAGTCACACAGGTCACTTGAATTCCCTCACATGACTTATCTTGCTAGTTTCCCATTGGACTCCATCATCAACATCTCACTATTGTCACTAAATATCATGATTATAAAGTTATACATCGTTAGACCCAGGTGTTTCAAGGCTTCAAACTATATATATATATATAACATTTGTATTATAAATATTTCATGTAAAAGGATCAATAGATATATATAAAATAATTCATAATTAATAATTTATATCTACATTCTCTCAGTAATAAATTCTCATAATTATAGTAGATCGCCAAGATTATAATTAAACATTGTTACTAATTGTATCTTATATTCATTGAACTTATATTTTATATTTCACATAACCTATCATTGTTAAAAGTATTTTATGATCACACTACCCCATATAGCCTCAATTTTAATAAATTCATAAAAACAGAAATAAAACATTCAAAATGAATTGGCCAGTTACTCAGTTTTATTATTTCCAAAGATTTGTGACAAATGATATTGTAGGAGTATCTTCTTATTCATTTATATTTGATAAACATAAAAAATTAAACATAATTATATGATCAAATCATTCTTGTTTTGTTATCAATATTCTCCTTCAAACAATTTTTCATTGCACAATATCTTTAGGTTTCTTTTTTTACACTAACACACTTCCCTTATTAGATGATTTTATTATTAGTCCCTGAGAATGAGTTCAAACAAATTGTAGTATAAAATATTCATTACTAATTTTTTCCAAGATTTCAATTATTTTCCAGCCTCTTTTTTATTTTTGATTCAGAATTAATATTTAAATTTTTTCCCTTTAACTATTATCAATTATAAAATGATTGGAGTTAACTTGATTTTTCTTCATTATTTATTTATTAATTTTATATTAGAATAATAAGTTTTCTTGATTATTCTTGTTAACTAAAGGTCCTAAAATATTATCTTCTCATTCTGTCTAAATACTTCAATTATAAACATAACATGGACTATATTTTGGTTAAAGGAAAATAATAATAAAAACATAGATTCATGTTTATATATTCTTAATTATTGATTGGAAGCATTTTTTTCATAGAAAAATAGATTTCTCGTTATCACTAAATCATACTAAATATCTACATGAAAATATAGGAAGGAAAAAATTTCACAGATCTATTAATATATTTTATTCTTCAACCAGATAATTAGATCGGAGGTTTTCATCAATAAAATTACCACAATGACTACAAGTTAATATTTTTGGGCATTTAATTGTAATATATAATTACAGATAAAAATTTTTTTATATATCTATAGCTTGTGATATTCAATAAATAATAATTTAGATAACATAATTATTTACATATTAAAAAAGAAGTTGATATTGAGTTCCCATTTCATCTCAAGGGTGAATCAAAACTCTTTGTAATGTTTGTAATTGTATATCTCTTAATAATAATGTATAGATTATATTCATTAATATAACTTGTGATGATTTTATAATTTTCTCATTTGAATACATGATATAATAGAACATAAATACACCACTGACTCATTATACTTACCTGAACCTACCTTGATTCAATGAACATTAAAGTATCATGATATTTTTATCATGATTGAATAGTTGAAGCATTAAAAATTTGAATTTCTATATATTTTTTTAATTTCATAAATAAAAAATATTCAATATGATACAAAATAAAACCTTCATTTATATTCCTTAAAAAAATATAATTATTTTTTCATACCATCCTATTGAATATATCACACAGATCATGGTATATTTTGACCATGGAAAAATAGATAATGCATTATTATGTTATTTTTAATAATAATCAGAATGGAATCATAAAAAATTAAATATTTAATCCTGATACATGCTTAAAATTTCCTTATGTATATAATCCTTATTCTCAACTAAAATCCTTGGTTGGGAAATGAAATTTTTTTTGTTCATCAAAACATCATTCTCTCATCCTGTCTTTCAATAAACCTACTAGTCATATGATGTAGTCACATATTAATTTGTTTAAATTTATCTGCATTAATTTATATTCATTTCATATAAAAATGCATTACCATCAAGCCATATGATATATCTCATTGAATTATTTTTAGTAAATAATATTTACTTTAAATAGAATCATATGATGATGACATTCATAGATATTAATTTTCTTAATGTATTAATTCTCGATCCCCTATGAATTTTATTTCAAAAAAACATCATGATTATAGACTACATAAAAATAAATTTGGTAATTGTTTAAAGGGAATTAAAATATTCTCCAACACTCATTAAAACATTCAGAGACAGTCTACAATTTATCAACCATTCATAAACTCCATGGATAAATTTCCATTGTATATTCTGATTTCGACATCCAATAACAGAAGTACTTTAGACTGTTCTTTCACCAACACATGGGTCATTAAATGTTAATAAGATATATATCTCACTGACTATAATAGATCATCATTCTATACACAATAGTAATAAATTCAACTATTTTAAAATTTTGTAGATATGTCCGGAATATTCCCTTTATCAATTGTCTATTTCTCGAATAATATTAACAATATAAATAGTCTGATGTTATGAGTTGATACTCAAAAATGTCTATTTATATCATTAAGTACTAGTCAATGTAATCATATTAAATTACCATCATATGAGACTCTTTTGGAATTTCCCTTGGAAACAATCTCTATAACTCCTTCAACATTGTATATAGGTAGCATATTTTCATTGTAATATTTCGATACTCTAATCCATCACCCATCCCATCATAATTGTATTATAATTCCTCAAAACATTCAGATAATGAAATTTTAAATTAAAAGAACCTAATTCGGAAAAAAATATAATCTTAAACCCAACCCAAATTCATCTGTTATTGAAAATAACTTCAAATAAAACAATGTTCCTTCGTGAAAATATTAATATTTCATTGTTAGTATAAATGATTAAGGAATATATTTATTGATAAGTGATTTTATGTTTCATTATGATAATAGATAAATTGATTTTTTGGATAATTTCTTTCCATGATTTTGGGGTTTATTATATAGGATGAACGATCATGATTTATTTATTATCAGAAATTATGACTAGAATACCATAGTAGAAACCTTGAGGATAATTATAAATATCATAAAACATACACAATTTCATTGATTCTTGAAACAGTTATAAACATATAAACATACAATATCAAGTATAGTTGATAATTATGCTACAATAAACATATGAAAGGAAAAATGAAGTAATTAAAAACAAGATAAAAATAGAAAATCATAAGTTACAAACAATATTGAAATGAACTGGGTAAATGAACTAAAAGAGTGTATCTATAAATGAATAAACTATTAATTTAATTAAAAATGGACTAATTTTTAATAATAAAACAAATTATAAATCAGATGGTATTTAAAAAGTTTATGTGTATTAGATGATCCTAAATTAAGAAAATAAATTCATACTCAAATATAACAAAATTATAATAGTTCTTAAAAGAATTTTATTTGATCAAATATTATTTATATCAATATTCAACACAGTTCCATGAACCTTAAATATTTATGATCTATATATAATAATTCAAAAATATTTTTTTCCATTATTGTAGAACTGAAAAATTTACAATTTCCAAGTCTATGTTAGTGGTTTAATGATCATGAATTATAATTAAATTGTTTAGAACATTCTATTCAAAAAATAGTTTATAATTAGAATACATTATGAACTAAAATGATTACTCTAAACTTAATCATCCATTAACACAATTAAATAAGTAATAAAAAATTATATTTAAAACTTTAAACTCATTATATTTCAATTACCCATGAACAATTTAATAATTAATTCTATAATAAAAACAAAATTATATAATTAAAACATACCAAAATTGTAAAAAAATAATAGAGAGGCATGGAGATGAATAAGATTATTTGTTAATTTTAAAATCACTTTTGGAACTCTAGTTCCTCAACCTCTCCTTTGATAGTGTTTCTTTCAACTAACCAAAGTCTCCAAACTCCAATGACCAGAATGATTGTTTTAAACAACTAACGAATTTATTCATTAATTTTATTCATTAATTCATGCATCATACTCATTGTCTCCAACATCAGAATCATTATTTTCCTTCACTTCCTAAATGTTGTAACCTTCACCATTCATAAATATCTTTATGTAATATTAGTTATATATTCTCTATAAATATTACCAACCCATGTGCATATTCTTCAAGAAAACGTAACAAGAAGACTAGAGTTTTCTCACTAACTCATATTTGATCTAAATCCTTCAAACTAGTCACTATAATTAAATTACATATCCCTTTTGACAATTAAAAATATGAATTCATAATTTTAGTAGGTATGGAATATCATTATACCAATATAATTCTCAAAAGATTGTTTCTTTATTATATTTTTGTGGTTTAGGATACAATTAATTATGCCGGTGCATTATAGGAATAATTAATTTTCTATAGACATTATCTATATAGAATTTATCATCCTCAACATATAGAAATTTGATGATGAATTCATGAATGTATTATTGAGTATTCAGATAAACTTATTCATTCTCAAATGGAAATTGAAAAACCATGGATCCACTATTGATCTTGGGCTCATCTCCATTGGGAATCCCACCATCCATAATCATTATGCCCATACTTGTTTCAAAAAAATATAGTAGTACTTTGTTATAACATTACATGTTTTAAATTAGTCAAAAGTAATTGAATAATATTTTATCAGTCATAATTAATTAGTCTTTCCTCATCTCCTATTTAAGGGAATACATAAATAATGATAAATACATATATTAAAAAAGACTCAATCGGAAAATTCAGTACCACCAAATCTTTTTCACTATCATTATACTCAAATATATATCTAGAAAAAGTATAATTAATTGATAAAATCTAATCTGATATAGCTCCTCAAATTAAAAACTCATATATTTGATGTTACCTCATTATTTATAATAATTTAGTTATATATTCTTCTATATTTTATATATCAATGATGATTTCTATATTCTGATCATCTTTGATACCCATATCTTACTAATATATGTTGAATAGATCATCATACATTGCTCAAGAATCCTATTAATCTTCAAATTTGTGTTGTGTATGTCATGGATTCAAAGAACAACAGTGCTCCTTTATAGAAGATACTTATGTTATTCCATAAAATTGGTGCCATTTTTCATCAGTCATTAGGAAATTGATCTGGTTTCTTCACTTAATCATTAAATCGACCAATAGGTCACTAAATTCATTTGATATAAATGTTAACTATTTTTATGATTATCGTGATTGAATCATCATCTCCTTCAAGATATTCATGATATGTTTTGTAGATTACATAAAAGGGTAGCACAGTCGATAGAACATCATTATGAATTCAATACCAAATGTATTATAGTCAATTAGATTTATCCATTCTATCAAATGAGATGAATTTGCTTGATGGATATCAAGGAATAGTCAATATGTTTGTCCATGCATCAACAATCAAACTTATAAGCAACGTATGTTGAGGGGAATGTAATTTTCAGTACTCTTCCTTCCATTATGTGACTTCAGGGAAAGGTATGATAAAATAATAAACCTCACAAAATGTTGATGCCTATGGACGATTCACATGCATAGTATGTTAGAAGACTCTTCATGTGTTAACCTAAATTTTAAATATTTGGAAGCTCTCATAATTCAAAATTCACAATTTATGATAGGTCCAATACATATAAAATTGTTACACTTCCAGCCAATTGGATTTTATTTCAAATCTGTGATCATTTTTCATATAAGAACAATTTCATCCCATAACTAAAATATTTATTAAAGATTGTTCAGTTCACCTTCAATTGACATTATTCGCAATAAAGTTTAAAATTATGAAAAAATATAAATTTTTCATCGAAAAATAAATTACAATCTCAGAAATTGAAATATTTCTATAGATTCTAAAATATGGGAAAAATTTAAGAAATCTAAAATATCTCTAGTAATAATTATTTAATTTATCTTATTAAATACCACATAAAATAATAAAATATCTCTTTAGAAAATATATGAAAATTATATTAAGATTTATCAAATAGATTAACACGAAAATTACATAGTATCCATCCAGTTGAACAAATATAAATAAACAAGAATAATTTTCAAATTAGATTATAATTTCATCTAATAAACATAATTATTATAATATTATAAATTATTACTAAAAAATTTACTAAAAAAATAACAATACTCAACAAAACAGAACAATTCAGTGAATGATTTAATCAACACTAACTTATCAAAATTTTTTAAAACTCAAATTAAAATAATTTTGAAATTAAAACCTAATTAAATTTACATAATTTATCTATTAAAACTTACCAAAAATCAAACACACTACATTACCCCACATATAGTATATTACAATACCATGTTATAACAATTTTTATATCCTAGTGGATAAATTAAATCTCAAAAATGAAAATCTACGATGCCAATATGAATTTATTGATTTTTTTTTTACACATAGACTCTCTAAGATAAATTAATACATTCAATATATAAATGAAAACCATACATTCAGTTGTATTTATTTTTTAACAGGAATTTTTTACTTTAAATAACATAAATGAATGTTTTATAAAGTTAAATTTTCACCAAACAAAATGTAATGAATCTTTATACCTCAAGGATACTAGACTCACGTAATTTTTGAAATGTGATTAAATATACACACAACTAGTGTAAAATAAAAAAATTAGTCTATTAATCATAAATAACACATAAAACATCAATACAATAAAGAATAAATAATATGTAAATAATGGGTTCATCCGAGATTTCGATTTTTTTATAGTTCATTTGGATGATTGTATTATGAGTTTATTTCAAATTAGAATGGATGGAATCAATGATGATTTTTTATAATTCTTCATATTGTTTACCGAAATAAAATACTCGTATATGAATATATAAAATAATTATAATTTCAAACACATGAGGTAATAACGGTAAATCACCAAAGAGTGGCACTGAAACCCATATTTTAAGAAAATGTATAGAATAAAGATAATTCCTAAGTGTATATTAAAAATTGTTGAAGTAACAAAATCATTAGGTATTTTTTATGGGATCAAAATTGAAGCATATATATGAACAATTAAGACCCCAATAACACAATTAAACCCTAATATTTTTTCCAAAATGAAATCCTATGGTGGAAGAATGTTTTCAGACTATTTAATTTAAAAAACAAGTTGGTAGTGAAATATTCATGTACATGGTCAACTAATGTTCAAAACAGATATGTCAAAGGAAAATAATTGTCATGATGTGCACAGAATTTTATTTCCCCACTACATAACTATTTGACAATGAAAACTATATGTTAATATTATGAATGATTACACATTTGGAAGTATATAATGATTTCAAAAAGATCATACTATATATATGGAATGTAAAATTTTATATTAAAGTAAGAATCTTAATATTAGAAATGAATAATTTATTTGAAAAAAATATAGTATACAAAATATAATTTCTGAAATAATTAACATACGTTTATGTTCATAAACCTGCATCAGCATACTAAAACATATATATGAATTTATTAAATGCTTGGATATTAAAATTAATACTCCACTATATGAATATTTTTTCTATTTTATTGTTATTATAAATAATAACTTTTTTATATTATGAAATACCTATCTAGCCACAATACTTATATATAAGAATGATGAATATATAAAACATACTATTCATGGAATTTATAATGATTAAATTATGTTACTAGAGATACGTAAATATGATCTTGATAAATGGTCTTCCAACTTTATATTTCCTTTTTGTAGTAAAAAATACTGATAAAGTTGGATTTGAAAATTTTCTCCTGATACCGCTTTAATGGGATGGAGTGTTGATTAATAGTTTAATGGAATAATGATAGATTAATATATATGAAAATAAAAAATAAAAATAAAATTAAAAACCCTATGATGCCTCTCTTGAAGTGCTAAGATCAAAAGTATTCAACTAGACATAGACTCGAAATATTATATTAGTTATCATAAATTTTATATTACTCCTAGAACCCAAGGAATTTATTGTTTTCAATAAAAATTTATTTTTTTTATAAAATCAATAACACCATCTTCTTATTGAAATCTCATTAAATATTTAGAGGTTCTTTTACTCAAAATCCTAAAAAGAGAAGCTTCATGACGTATAAAATCACATAACGAACCATGTAGGACTTTATATAAAATTATTCGTTGGAAAAAGTTGACTCACTCTCTATAATATCTTACACATAGATAGAATTCATAGGTCATGAAATTTCTAAATAGTTTGTTAAGATAACTCAACACCAACGACACTGCAAAAAATATCTACTTTGTGTACAACCAGTGAAAATTCACATATCAAATCTAATAATTTAATGGTTCATAAATACCAATGAACCTACTATAAATAGATATCATTACTAATAATGTGGAAAATTCACCTAGATAATCTGAGAATATTTATGCTCTATAAAATTAATAACTTTTTTTAAAATAAATATATGGATAATTGAAAGAACTGATATTTTTATCTGATACACTACCCATAAAAAATCCAATAACAATATCATCAGATTGAAAATTATTAATGTCACACCTCGACATCAAAATTAATTTTTATTTTTTTATTAGGGGGAATTTCGTTCTCACGTTAAGGATCGAGCTGGGATATGGTTTAAAATTTATGACACTTAATGTTTTTGTGGGTTTTTGAACTGTGCACGGGAACCACTAGGTAAGCTGTAACTATGCGGTCACTCTAAGTGCTTGTGCATTTGCCCAAGTGGACTGTGATGAGGCGTGCGATTTATGTGTGTGCTTTTTTATGTCGTGCGACGAGTGCGTTGTTACCCAGTTTTCAAAAAAAGAGAAATAAACGGATTAAAATTTAAAAAAAATAATGTTCGATAGTAATAATAACAATTTTTTGTTGTTATTATGATTATTATTATTATTATTAAGAATATTAATGTTATTAATGAAATTATTGTTATTATTATTATTTTAATATTATTTTTATTTTTATTATTACTATTATAGTTGTTATAATTATTATTTGTATTATAAATATTATCAATATTATGTCTACTATTATTATTTTTATTATATATATAGTTATTTTTATTATTGTAATAATATTATTATTTTAATAGAATGACAAAAAAATAGAATCCCCAAGGGAAGGGGCAACCCCCACCCCCCTTCTGTTTTACGTCCATGTGAGGGCTGCACTGGCAGAGCCCTCCCCTCCTGATCAATGAAACATTACACAGGTATAACATGACCTACTTCCTTATCCCCTCATGCGGCCACTCACAGAATGTCGGAATCACTCTACATCGTCGCCTCCGATGAGTCGCCCTACCTATGTCGCACCTTCGGCTAGCCGCCCAACCCGTGCCACAACTCTGATAGGCTGCCATGCCTCGCCTCACTATTGATATCAGCTGCCATTACCATCAGTGCTCCAGCCCTCGCCACCCCGGTGTCCCTCGACTCTAGCCACGTCCAACTAACTCCCCTCCCCCCTGCCTGACTTGTTTTCTACGGCCATTATTTTTGGCTGAAACCCCATCACGACACACCACCTTGCATCACATCCCAATGGCCCGACCCCCCTTCCTATAATGCCTCTGAACAACTCAGACACTCCAGTCAGGTCGATTTTAAAGAACCCAACACCATCTCTGGTCATCTCCTCCTTGACATGGGTTTCCTTATGTTTTTATAGGGGTTTTATTTTGGTTTTGTAAACCCGAACACCTGGTGTTTTAATTTGTGCTTTTATCTCATTATTACAGGGGTGTGTTGCTGGTCTATAGGGAGTTGTTTTACCTTTTACTTATTTTTAATCGAGTTCGTGCTTTGTTTGAGGTTGGATCCCTTTTCCATTGTCATTATATTTAGAAATACATTGATTGTTTTTATTTTTCACGTCCACTATATATTAATTAGTTATGTTTTACTTTTTATTGAATAATATTTTTGATTGAAAATTATTCGGTTGTTTAAATATTCATTTTTTGGCCAACTATTTTACTTTTTCAGTTGTTTTGACGTTCTTTTCGATTAATTTATTTTGTAAAAAATGGTTCATTTTTTGAATATAGTTATGTTCACCATATTGTAGTGTGTTTACATTGTATAAATATAATTTTTGATGAAAACCAATCTTATGCTATTTTATCGACATACGTAAATTTTTCAACTAGTTCTTTTAACTGTGCTAGGGGTGTGTGTTTCGTTTTAGTGGGTTGTGGGCATGAGTTTGATCAAAAATGCTTTCTTTGAATGAAAATTTATTACATAATTTTTTGGTCACTCATTAAAAATTGTTTATGAAATTTTAATTTGTTATTTAAATAATCTTTATGTTATGAATCATGTTTTTGAAACATTTTTAAATTTGAATGGTTTCGAATGTAAATTTTATCATTTGATTCATTTTTTTAAGTCATGCATACCAAGTGTTTATTAAGTATCTGGTTGGCCCTTATGAATGTATTATGAAATTAAAATTGTTGTTGGTTTTTCTTTAAATGGTTCCCAAGCGGACTTGTTTTGACTACACTTGATAATGTGGTTTGTGGATGATTTTAAAACATAATTTGAGCGTGTTTTGGATTTTATTCAGGATTTGTGCATCAATTTTTGGTTATGTTGCCTAGTTTTATCTTACACATGGTTTATGACTTTGAGAATCATGTTTTTATTTTAGTGAATTTATTTGAGTTGCCAAAAATGATCATTGGTTTTTTGAAATAGGTTTTCATGCGAAGTGCTTGTTGTCAGGTATCTTTGGCCTTTGTAAAGAGGGTTTTTCAATTAATGTGATGATTTTAATTTATTAAATTGTTTGATAAATGGTGTGTGTAGGTCTCAAAAAATGGTTGTTCATGGATTAGTTTTGGGATGATTATTAGTTTCTTAAATGTTGTGAAACTGAAATCATGTTTGTCACTTTGGATGGATATTGGAAAAAACACAACCTAGGTAGGGTCTCCTCCCTAGTTGGTTGAATTCAAGTTGGGAGGGTCCTTGGTATGAGATTTAACTTGTATGATAAGTATTTTAATGTAGGTAACTAACGTAGAGGTTGTTATGGTGGTTCTGGTCTATATTGTGTGTGTGTCTGATTATATATGCATATATGTGTCATCTTGTTTAAATTTTATGGAAAACTCTTTGGTGAAATAAACATTGGAATTTAGCATAGAAAATAGGGATACCAAGAATGATTGATGCACTAGTTTGGGTATGTACTGCTAGTACCCCATAGTAGGGGAATATTTTGTTTTTATTGCTATGGGGTTGGGCCACTCGACCTGGAGAGGTAGGGCGATGTTCCGGCATTAGGGTGTTATGACGTCATTGAGTAGTGTATGCCTTCAAGATAAGTCACATGTATATTATTTTCTAGTTTTCCTTTGAGTTCCTAGGTATTCCGATTTTCTTCTGACCCATGGTAACATTACCCTCACTATGTGGAACCGTAACCTCAGAGTTGGTTTTGATTTTCTCATTGGTAAATTGTGAACCTAGGTTTATGTAAGAAATATATTTTTCAAGAATAAACGTTTTGGAAAGAATTAACATCCATCTCATTACTCATTATTTGAAAAATAAGTCTTTAATACATTTCCTTATTTTATTTTACTTCAACCCTTGACCATTATTTCAAATTATGTGGGTAATGGGTAATTCATGTTTATTTGCAATATATAGTGTATAAAAAAGTCTAAATTTATGTTTTTAGTTCAAAATATTAATAAATATTTTCTTTATTTATTGGTGGGTCATTGGGAATAGATTAGTCAGACCTACTTAATGAGTTTTAATACTCAGGCCTATAGTGTTTTCATTTTTTTATATTTTCTTGCAGGGTCCAGCTTTGGTTCGGATCGTCGTGGGTGATGTTTGGTATTAGTATCGGAGAGTAACCCACATGGATACATGGAGTCTTAGTCTGGCATAGGATAGTTTTGTTTTGGACGTTCTTTCTTTTATTTTCATTATTTATCTCATCAAATTACTTTTTTCTTATTGATTTATTTGTCTTTATGGGCCAAACTGTTTGTAGTGATTAAAGTTTAATGCCCGGAAGTATTTTCCAACCCATGGGGTTCAGGAATGCCCTTTTGGCCATGTCGCAAACTGGCTTGGAAGACTTGTTCAGGGTCAATATGTATATTTTGTGACAAAATGGTGTCACAGTAGGCTCTTTGATATTTCGGGTGTCTGGTAGAGGGAGATTAGGACTGTCAGGACTCAACAGGTAGGTATCGAAATGACGTCATGAAAATTCACCTGTTCTGAACCTTGAGTCCCCATGGGTAGTCTAGGAATTTATTCTTTGTTTCGTTATTGTATGTTATAGATTAAGGGATGAAAATGGAGGCAATCCAATGTTACATTATGATTTCACATAGAGTAGTGTCCTGTGCGGAGTTCTAGTACATGGTTTAAGTTCCTCCTAGTTGTTGATGTTTACTTGGGGCATGACCTAGTACAATGTCTCTAGGATAAGAGTGAATACTAATCCCTCACTCCAGTAGTTTGATGAAAGCTGGGTATCTTATTTTTTGTGGTGGTTGTAAGTGCGCTTTTGATAATGAAAAATGGTTTTTGATATGAGGACAATTTCTTTTAAATGGCTTTAAATTCATGAAAAGATGTTTTAAAATCAGAAGCTCTTGATCTGAAAATCTATTGTTTTCTTGGATTTGGAATTGAAGTGGTTAGGGAGAAACCTCAGGTACTCTTTATGAACATTTTCACATGTGATGGAATGCATGAAAAGTTCGGGTTGGTGCATATGAATGAAAGTGGGTGAAGACATGTCCAATGGTTCATGGGATTTCTATTGCCTGTATATGTAATTATAGGTATCACATTGTTTTTCTAAAGTGATTTTAAAAAGGTGAAATGATTTTGAAAATTGGGTTAGGTTTGAGATGAGGGTTTGGTATTTGGGAAGGGTCCTTGAAAGAAGGATGTTTTTTAATCAAAAATTTAATAAGGGAGTTTGTTTTTGGGTTAGTATTTATTTTGTTTTTGAGCCGGTCATTTTGGCTAAGGGTGTTACTTTTTATTATACTTTTTTATGATATTGGTTTTAGCTGTGTGTTTTGTATGTTGTTTAGAAAAATCCTCCCAAAAAGGTCCACAATGATTCATATAAGTCATGCCCAGTTTTTGGTCTTTCTCAGACAATGACTATCCTTCATGGTGATCGAGGTCCGTTAGAGGCAACAAAGTGTCTTGAAGAGTTTGAGCGTGCCTTCATCTTACTAGGCACTCCTAAAGCTGTCAGAGTGCCTACCATTTTGGGTATGTTTGAAGGTCCATCCCATTATTAATGTAAGTTCTTCTCCCCTCTATCAAGGCATGATAATATGATGTCAGATGTCTTTAAATCTGTATCTGTCTGATGGTTTATACATGAATTGGTTAAGACGAAGAAAATGGAAGAGCTCATGCGTATTAAACAAGGCCACTGGCTGGTGAAGGCATATATTGAACATTTAATGAAACATGTGTCCTTGTCATTGGAGGCAGCATAACAATATTTTATGAAGATTTCTCGCTTCATCCGGGGTCTTCGTCCAGATATCATGGAGCAGATCTTCCCTACTAAGGGATATTGTTTTTTAGAAGCAGGTGGATGAGGCGTTCATAGCTGAGTTGGTCTTCAGAGCACAGATAGTCAGAAATCCAGTGTATTCGGTCTCTTATGGAGGTTACCCATCTAGCGAGAAAGGTGTGCTAGAAGAACCAGTTGCTAAAGAGTCTTCTATAGTTGTTCCAACATCCAGTTCATCAAACCATTCAGTTTTTTTCACTAGTTTTGCTGGTTCGGGCATGTGAAGCCGTCATGTCACATCACTCAGAAGTGGTGTCATCATTGCGGGTGTCTGGGTCATCTAGAGATATTATCCATGAAGCGTCACCTGAAGAAGTTGTTATGACTAGAGGAATTCTAGTTTTGGACTATGAGGCAAGAGATGCTTCATCCATCAGATCCATATCTAGAGGTCTTGAGGTGAAGCTCAGATGTAGTCAGATGTAGTCAAGAGTGTGAGGTCTTGTTTCGGGTTTTCTATTCTGTGTTGGTGGTTGAACCTTTAAAGTCTTTTAGTTATTGTTTTTTTCTACTAAAGTTCTGTAATTATAGCGGGTTCATTGGTTCATTGTGGAGCTATGACATACATGTATATTGTAATACGAACAATTTTGTTTGTCTGATTGTGGTTTTCTGAATTGTGCTCTATTCATAAAATTGTGCATGGCTAATGTATTGATTGATCATGGTTTAGTGGTGTTTGTTTGGATATGTAAGTGACTATGATGGATTTAAGGCTTTTGGTTATATTTGGTTTTATTGTTTGGGTTATGTTCTGCACTGTGGTTTTTCTGTGGTGTTGGGGGTTTTTGGTTTGGGTCTGTTTAGATTTCATGCACCCCCCCCCCTTCCCGGGTTGTTGTGGTTGGGTGTTATGTTTCCACACTAGTTGATATATTGTTGTGGGTAAAAACCATTTGTGTTCTTCTATTATATTGGGTTGTGGTTTCTTTCAGTTTCAATCCATCTTGGATTCTGGTTTTGTCTATCGTTCAACATGGTGACATTCGGGGAGAATAAAGTGTCTGTGGTGGAGAGAATTGTCACTCCTAGACTTTTAATTAGTAATGCCCTTACCCCAGCTACCTAGAGTCGGTGCATTACTTCGTAACATTGGCATGATCACAAAAGATCAAGTCTCAAAAAACTGATTAGTTTAGTAGCCCTGGAAACACTAGATACATTCATAAATGTTACATTACATCATAAAGTGAAAAACTAATATCAAAGTCTTCATAGCCCACACTCATATCCTCTTTTGACTATCCCTGTAGGTCATTCATAAAATACTTCTTCACATCCTGGAAAATATTAAAACATTGAAAGGGGTGAGCTCAGATGCTCAGTAAGGATAAACATATTGCGAAAGCTTTCATAAATAAACATAAACATTTAAGGCATTGTATAACTAAAAGAAAAGCCATTTAAACATGAACATCAACATAATATGGAAAAAGAGAAATGAGATAATTCCATTTACTTCTTCACATGGATATTCTACTGGTCGAATAATCACATGCAATATCAATAACCACTTTCATAATGATGGAATGCATAATGCCAGACATTCTGAAACATTTTGTCAAGGCCTCGGCCAAGACATCTAAAATGATTAAGGCCTCGGCCAAAATCACAAATCAAATTGGTAAAGGTCCTCGGCCAATTCCACGTCTAGTTGTCTCATGAGACCTACCGATGCATCGAGGAGCTATAGCGGGCTCCACCCGTCACATGTTAAGTCCAATGAATTTCTCATATGAATAGGTTTAAACACATCATAAACAATAACATAATCGTATCACATAAAACATGCATAAAGGACACATAACATTTCAAAATTTCAATCACAAGATATCAATACAACACATTGATATAATAAAAATGATTTCAAAACCATTTTCAATACCAAAATAAAAGAATGTTAAAACATTGTTTTTTTTTCATTAAAAAAATGATGGCTTGTAGAGGAAGCTGAAACTCAAATAATGGTCATGGATGCGGAGAAGTCGTTATCTCCACATAAGTACGGAAAGATAAACATTCCATTTTGTCGTTTATCAAAACGCTTCGTATAAAAAGATTCCTTTTGAATAAACGTAAAATTCAAAGGTGTTTATACACCGTATAAAAGAAAATTGTGTATAAAACCAAATATGCCTCAATGAAAGGAGATTGAGACGAAGTCCTTAAAAAGATCATTTTTAAAATAAAATAGATATGATATGTGTATTCACTATAGGTGCACATAAATAAAGTAAAAATACAAAATAGGGCATAATAATATCATGACATAATTTGAATGTAGGATATTAACCCAAAGAATGGAAGTTGGGTTAAGAAATTCTCTTACCTTGCGTCTTGTCCTGACTCGACCGTTCTTTAACATCCTGAATAATAAACTAGAGTTAATTTATATTTACTTAAGAACCTTTTTTATGTTCATTATTCCTTTTATATCACTTATTACCATGTTATGAACATTATGTAATTATTCAAGTTAATAACGGTCGTTTTGTCGATCTTTGGTACTTGAGTCAACAATAAACTTCTTATAATTAAAAGTTGTTTATGTGGTAGAATATCCATTATCTCCTGAATATATTCATGATTTAGATGTCATATATATCATATATATCCAGTATATACATTCATTCATAATATTACGTAACATATAGAGGTAAGAAAGGAAATGCACCGTTCATGGAGACGGTAAGCCGTACGTACGCATGAACACTACTTTCATTTCTATTTCGTATTTAATGGAATGAAATCATAATTATATAAAGGTATAATATAGTTCCAGTATAATATCATATATAATATCATTTACTCCATCCTTTATACATCCCATATATGGCATTAACGATTCACATCACTTTGAGGGGGCGGTAGTCCGCACATCCTAAAATGAAATTATCGCGTTTACCCATAATGGAAATCATAATGTATGCCATAAATGATAAATACAGAAGCATAAGGAAAACATAAACATAATATATATATCATATATGAAAATAGTGTCATAAAAATGGCCACCATTATAGGTGTTAAAAGAATTTGAACAATCATCGTTTCGTGAGACAGTATTTCGCCACCCACAGAAATAGTATGTTCTTTAACCATTAGACGAAGGTGTGTGTATGTGTAAACCAAATACATATCATAAAAACATCCTAGTATATTGTAGATACTGGTGTTGTTACAAAATAAAGGAATGAAAAGAGTTTAAGGGGTTGGAGAAGCAAAATAAAACAAAACAACATTAGAGAAGACAATACCTAAAAAATCGGGTAACTCTTTTTGATTTGAGACAAAGGCTTCCATGGGAAGAATTCTGCCCAAAGTGAGGCATCTAGGAGTAATTGAGGGATGTTGGGAGAGTATTTGGGCAGAGGTTGGCCGAGCCAAATGGCTTGGAGGTGTGAATAAGGTGGGAGTGGTTGGGGACTTTTATAAGTGGAGAGGAGGGGCACTTTTGGAAAGTAATGAAATGTTATTATATTATACAATGATTTTCGGATTCTAAAGGTCCCACACTTGTATAATTCGAGTATAAGGTGATAAGGGTTCGAAATCTCCTCATCCAATAGGCTTTGGGCAAGTGTATGATTTGGATTTTATATTATCTTCTCATTTTATTTAAATCGTTAAATATTTAGGTCATCGCTGCATCATCATGATGTCATAAATAATTTAATTTATTTAATGTATAAAAATTATAAAAAAAATACTATGATGTAGGAAATATTTTTATCTTTCCAATTAATATTTATAATGAAAAATATGACTTGTATAACCCCATGTAAAAATTGTTTTAGTAAAACATTTCATGTTTGTGTCATTTTTTACTTTAGCATTAAATAAAAGGTATTTATGTCATTTTCCAACTAAAGTGGCTCAATGGGTTCCCCAAGTTGACCCATGGATTTTCATGGTCGGCCATGGAACACCCAATGAGGGTAGGACATGTGTCAAGCTCATCTCATATTATTAAAACATTATTTTTACCTTAAACTACACTAATTACCTCTAATCGCGATTAAGAACATAAAAGTTACTATTCACCAAAAAATTATTTTAATCTCATTGAACCACATTTTACTTCTTAATGAAAACCATGTATGTCGGATTTTTTAAAATCAAATCACAGAAGTGGTAATATTTCATTTAAACGAAAAATCAGTTATTTAACTACCACTTAGTGGTTTCACTATTCATAAAAAATTTGAAGTTTTTTCAGAACAATACCAAAATTTCACCCTAAGCTATAATTGATATTCCGAATTCAAAAATGATTTCTATTTTATGAAATTCCAAACATATAATTTGTATTAATTAATTTTATAATTATTTCCCACTGTCACAACAAATAGCGTGTTTTTAAGAAACAATTTATATCAAAAGATTGACAATTGTTTATGTCCACTGTCAATGTTAAATTAATTATAATGACAACCATTAGATAAAATGGTAAAAAGATATTCTAATTATACTTTAAACCCACTAAATAGTATAATTTATCACTTAAATTATTTTGATTAAAAAAATTTGTTTTAAGTATTTTTCACTATTCATTAAAAATTAGAATTTCTCTGAAAAATACCAAAAATTCAACATAGGCTAATTTCAATATTAGGAAAAAAAATGAATTCCGTTTTGAAATATAAATTTTCTATAATTTCAAAAATTGGTTATTACTATTCATAATGGCTACTTTGATTAGTCGCGGTGTTTTAGAACTCAAACTTGCGTACAATGCAAGCTATTGCATTATTGAAAGAGAGGTGTATCGTGGAAGCTCGGGGTGTTACATTCTCCCCTCCTTCAATAAATTGCGTCCTCGCAATTTGATATTTTTCTTTGAAAATAAAAGGTTGAAAATATAAAATACCTTTGTGGAAAACCCACATCATAAATAAGGTTAATAAAATTTAGCCTTAATAAGAGGGAAAGGGAAATGAAAAAGTCACCACCCAATTATGATCTCGATTAGGAGAACATTGGTGGAAATTAAAGACATATAATTGGAGGAAAAATATAAATATTTGTAGGGAGTGATTGAGGTCATCAATCATAATCAACTGTCAAATTGAAGGCCTCAAAGACTTCAATCTGTGTTGATTTAAAATATCATCAGTTCAACAAGACATAAGGTATTAGGATAACATATTTTTTTGTTTTAATACCCCTTTACTAAAGTTTAAGAATTTATTTATTCATTGAATAAGAGATAAGTATATATATATTTATGCTTGACAATTAGAGTTTCAACCTTCAACTCATCTTTCACTCAAAAAGATAATAGAACTCAAAAATATTATACTTATCCTAATTGTATAAGGTTCCAAATGTTAACACATACCATTTAGATTAGTAAAATTATTTTGTAATAACTAGGGACTTCCTGTAGGCTAGTGGTAGGAAATAAAGGCATGTCGCACTATGATTGTGGGTCCGATTTCTGCAGCTTTGTCCTACGCGACGGGTTATGCCCCACCCTGCAGGTTGTCCTTCTCCTAAAACTATATTATTATAATATTCCAAAAATAATCTTCATAAATTTTTTAACCTTAAACAATAATATCTAAAGATCAACTTAATCCACTCTAACCTTTATAGTTATCCAAAATACCTTTGTCCAGACTTTCTCTAAAAGGTCTCTTAATTCCAAAATCAATTTATCAGATTCCCCAAACAAAATAAAGTTTCTCTTATTGTCACATACTAAAAATATAATTACCTACATCATATTAAAACCTTACTGAAATCAAAAAGTATTGTAGTACAATCCTTATATATATATATCACATTATTCTAATAACCAGAATATAATCCATGAGTCCAAAAGCACCAATACATAAGTTATTCTGCTTCAACTGTAGTAACAGCATAAGATTGTCCTTGATCCCTTGGCCTTTTCTGAGGTATTTTTCCATGACGCTTAGGACATTCATTTTCATAATGACCCAATTCTCTACAATTGTAGCATTCAACTTTGATAGCCTCTTTCTTTCCCTTGCAATCACGATCCTGGTGACCCTTTTCTCCACATTAATAACAAACTCTCATTCCTTTTAGGCAAGTACCGGGGTGATTATTCCCACAATTATCACATAATGGAAAATCCTTCTTTCAATTTTTCCCTTTATCTGTCTCTTGTTCCACCATTCTCTTCTTCTCTTGATTTACTTTGTTGTCATAAGACTTAGAGAATTCCTTTTCTGTCTTGATAGAACACGAGACAATATCTTCGTATGACGAGAAGGTTTTTGAGACTAATGCTCGACGGAGAAATGGTTTTAACCCATCAAAGAAACGATCAATCTTACTCCTTGGGTTACGTATACAATCTGCAGCATGCCTCGCTAACCTTTAAAGTTGGCCTCATACTTTGCAACATTCTCATCCTCCTTTTGTCTCAGACTCAGAAATTGTCTTTCCATATCTGATCGATGGTCACGAGGATAGTATTTTCTAGGAAAAGCACTTTGAACTCCCTCCATTCCATATTCGATACGTCATCATCTTCCTTTGTTTTTTGAATCAACGACCACCACTGATCGGAATCTCCAGTGAGGCGGTAAACTGCCATGATAACCTTCTCCCTTTCGCTACTCCCCAAGGCATAGAATATTTTCTCTAAGGAGTTTATCCATTGCTCAGCGACTAACGGATTTGTACCCCCATTAAATGTTGGCGGTTGTTGCCTCATGAAGCGGTCTAACATTGATCCTCCACAATGTGGATCAGGGTGATCCATACGAGTAAGGTTATTATTCATAACCTGAGTGAGATGTCCCAGTATGGTAATAAGTTGATCAGCACTAGTTGTATCTCCAGATCCACAATAATTATCTTGAGTAGGAGGGCAATCCCTACACAGAGTGTGTGAATTGATTCGGTTTCCATTCCTCCCACTAGGCGCCATTTATAAACAATGGCATAAACTAGATTAGTTTATGAATCAAAATACATAATTACATACTTGTAAAATACTTAACATAAATTGAACTATTTATGGACATAATAAATAATAATGTTTTCTTTGAGGAAGTATATACTCATAACCCTTCATAGTGGTTTGTAAAGAAAATGAGAATTATCCTAAGTATATCCCCTGGGAGTGTCGTAACCAAGAGTGCAGCAAGGCCCGTTGTCGTGCACCAGTTCCCGTTCGAGTCTCGCTCAAAGAGGTATTTTCGGGTTTTACCCCTAGGTACATCTGTGCTAGAGCCACCTCTACTTGCTCATATCCAGACAGGGACTTATTGCTTGGAAAACTCACAAAATCTATATAATACCAAAATTATAGGAATTTCTTCTATACTAATCCTTAAAGTCTATCTTCGGGCTATGTGCTCTAATCAGAGTTTATCTAAATCTAGCTTCCAAGGTTAGTACTAAACTGCCTCTGATACCAACTGTAACGCCCCGACCCCAGCTACCTAGAGTCGGTGCATTACTTCGTAACATTGGCATGATCACAAAAGATCAAGTCACGAAAGACCGATTAGTTTAGTAGCCTTGGAAACACTAGATACATTCATAAATGTTACATTACATCATAAAGTGAAAAACTAATAACAAAGTCTTCACAGTCCACACTGATATCCTCTTCTGACTATCCCTGCAGGTCATTCATAAAATACTTTTTCACATCCTGGAAAATATTAAATCATTGAAAGGGCTGAGCTCAGATGCTCAGTAAGGATAACAATATTGCGGAAGTTTTCATAAATAAACATAAACATTTAAGGCAATGTATAACTAAAACAAAATCCTTTTAAACATGAACATCAACATAATATGGAAAATGTAAAATGAGATAATTCCATTTACTTCTTCACATGGATATTCTACTGGTCGAATAATCACATGCAATATCAATAACCACTTTCGTAATGATGGAATGCATAATGCCAGACATTCTGAAACATTTTGTCAAGGCCTCGGCCAAGACGTCTAAAATGATTAAGGCCTCAGCCAAAATCACAAATCAAATTGGGAAAGGGTCTCGGCCAATTCCACGTCTAGTTGTCTCCTGAGACCTACCGATGCATCGAGGAGCTATAGCGGCCTCCACCTGTCACATGTTATGTCCAATGCATTCCTCATATGAATAGGTTTAAAAATATCATAAACCATAACATAATCGTATCACATAAAACATGCATAAAGTAAACATAACATTTCCACATTTCAATCACAAGATATCAATAAAACACATTGATATAATAAAAATGCTTTCAAAACCATTTTCAATACCAAAATAAAAGAAAGTTAAAACTTTGTATTTATTTTTCATTAAAAAAAATGATGTCTTGTAGAGGAAGATGAAACTCAAATAATGGTCATGGCGGAGGAGAAGTCATTATCACCGCATACGTATGGAAAGAAAAAAATTCCCTTTTGTCGTTTATCAAAATGCTTCGTATAAAAATATTCCTTTTGAATAAACGTAAATTCAAAGGGGTTTATACACCGTATAAAAGAAAATTGTGTATAAAACCAAATATGCCTCAATGAAAGGAGATTGAGACGAAGTCCTTAAAAAAATCATTTTTAAAATAAAATAGATCTGTTATGTGTATTCACTATAGGTGCACATAAATAAAGAAAAAATACAAAATAGTACATAATAATATCATCACATAATTTGAAAGTAGGATATTAACCCAAAGAATGGATGTTGGGTTAAGAAATTCCCTTACCTTGCGTCTTGTCTTGACTTGACCATTATTTAACATCCTGAATAATAAACTAGAGTTAATTTCTATTTACATAAGAACCTTTTTTATGTTCATTATTCCTTTTATATCACTTATTACCATGTTATTAACATTATGTAATTATTTAAGTTAATAACGGTCGTTTTGTCGATCTTTGGTACTTGAGTCAACAATAAACTTCTTATAATTACAAGTTGTTTATGTGGTAGAATATCCATTATATCCAGAATATATTCATGATTTAGATGTCATATATATCATATATATCCAGTATATACATTCATTCATAATATTATGTAACATTTAGAGGTAAGAAATGAAATGCACCGTTCATGGAGACGGTAAGCCGTACGTACGCATGAACGCTACTTTCATTTCTATTTCGTATTTAATGGAATGAAATCATAATTATATAAAGGTATAATATAGTTCCAGTATAATATCATATATAATATCATTTACTCCATCCTTTATACATCCCATATATGGCATTAACGATTCACATCACTTTGAGGGGGCGGTTTTCCGCACTTCCTAAAATGAAATTATCACGTTTACCCATAATGGAAATCATAATGTATGTCATAAATGAGAAATACAGAAGCATAAAGAAAAAATAAACATAATATATATATCATATATGAAAATAGTGTCATCAAAATGGCCACCATTATAGGTGCTAAAAGAATTTGAACAATCATCGTTTCGTGAGGCAGTATTTCGCCACCCACAGAAACAGTATGTTCTTTAACCATTAGACTAAGGTGTGTGTAAGTGTAAACCAAATACTTATCATAAAAACATCATAGTATACTGTAGATACTGGTGTTGTTACAAAATAAAGGAATGAAAAGAGTTTAAGGGGTTGGAGAAGCAAAATAAAACAAAACAACATTAGAGAAGACATTACCTAAAAAATCGGGTAACTCTTTTTGATTTGAGACAAAGGCTTCCTTGGGAAGAATTCTGCCCAAAGTGAGGCTTCTAGGAGTAAGTGAGGGATGTTGGGAGAGTATTTGGGCAGAGTTTGGCCGATCCAAATGGCTTGAAGGTGTGAATAAGGTGGGAGTGGTGGGGGCCTTTTATAAGTGGACAGGAGGGGCACTTTTGGAAAGTAATGAAATGTTATTCTATTATACAATTCTTTTCGGATTCTAAAGGTCCCACACTTGTATAATTCGAGTCTAAGGTGATAAGGGTTCGAAATAGCCTCATCCAATAGGCTTTGGACAAGTGTAAGCCTTGTATTTTACATTATCTTCTCATTTTATTTAAATCGTTAAATAATTAGGTCATCGCTGCATCATCATGATGTCATAAATAATTTAATTTATTTAATGTCTAAAAATTATTAAAAAACTACTATGATGTAGGAAATCTTTTTATCTTTCCAATGACTATATATAATAAAAAATATGACTTGTATAACCCCATGTAAATTTTTTTTAGTAAAACATTTCATGTTTGTGTCATTTTTTTACTTTAACATTAAATAAAAGGTATTTAAGTCATTTTCCAACTAAAGTTGCTACATGGGGTCCCCAAGTTGACCCATCCATTTTCTTGGTCGGCCATGGCACATCCAATGAGGGTAGGACATGTGTCAAGCTCATCTCATACTACTAAAACATTATTTTTACCATAAACTACACTAATTACCTCTAATCACGATTAAGAACATAAAAGTTACTATTCACCAAAAAATTATTTTAATCTCATTGAACCACATTTTACTTCTTAATGAAAACCATTTATGTCGGATTTTTGAAAATCAAATCACAGAAGTGGTAATATTTCATATATATCCAGTATATACATTCATTCATAAAAAATTGAGGTTTTTCAGAACAATGCCAAAATTTCACCCTAAGATATAATTGATATTTTGAATTCAAAAATGATTTCTATTTTATGAAATTCCAAACATATAATTTTTATTAATTAATTTTATAATTAATTCCCGCTGTCACAACAAATTGCGTGTTTTTAAGAAACAATTTATATCAAAAGATTGACAATTGTTTATGTCCAATGTCAATGTTAAATTAATTATAATGACTAACATTGGATAAAATGGTAAAAAGATATTCTAATTATACTTTAAAACCACTAAATAGTATAATTTATCACTATAAATTATTTTGATTAAAAAAAGTTGTTTTAAGTATTTTTCACTATTCATAAAAAATTAGAAGTTCTCAGAAAAATACCAAAAATTCAACATAGTCTAATTTCAATATTAGGAATACAAAAATGAATTCCGTTTTGAAATATAAATTTTCTATAATTTCAAAAAGTGGTTATTACTATTCCTAACGGCTACTTTGATTAGTCGCGGTGTTTTAGAACTCAAACTTGCGTACAATGCAAGCTATTGCATTATTGAAAGAGAGGCGTATCATGGAAGCTCGGGGTGTTACATTCTCCCCTCCTTCAATAAATTGCGTCCTCGCAATTTGATATTTTTCTTTGAAAATAAAAGGATGAAAATAGAAAATACCTTTGTGGAAAACCCACATCGGAAATAAGGTTAATAAAATTTAGCCTTAATAAGAGGGAAAGGGAAATGAAAAAGTCACCACCCAATTATGATCTCGATTAGGAGAACATTGGTGGCAATTAAAGACATATAATTGGAGGAAAAACGTAAATATTTGTAGGGAGTGATTGAGGTCATCAATCATAATCAACTGTCAAATTGAAGGCCTCAAAGACTTCAATCTGTGTTGATTTAAAATATCATCAGTTCAACAAGACATAAGGTATTAGGATAACAGATTTTTTTGTTTTAATATCCCTTTAATAATGTTTAAGAATTAATTTATTCATTGAATAAGAGATAGGTATATATATATTTATGCTTTACAATTAGAGTTTCAACCTTCAACTCATCTTTCACTCAAAAAGATAATAGAACTCAAAAATATTATACTTATCCTAATTTTATAAGGTTCCAGATGTTAACACATACCATTTAGATTAGTAAAATTATTTTGTAATAACCAGGGACTTCCTGTAGGATAGTGGTAGGAAATAAAGGCATGTCTCACTATGATTGTGGGTTCGATTCCTGCAGCTTTGTCCGACGCGATGGGTTATGCCCCACCCTGCAGGTTGTCCTTTTCCTAAAACTATAGTATCATAATATTACAACAAAAATCTTCATAAATTTTTTAACCTTAAACAATACTATCCAAAGATAAACTTAATCCACTCCAACCTTTATAGTTATCCAAAATACCTTTGTCCAGACTTTCTCTAAAAGGTCTCTTAATTCCAAAATCAATTTATCAGATTCCCCAAACAAATTAAAGTTTCTCTTATTTTCACATACTAAAAATATAATTACCTACATCATATTAAAACATTACTGAAATCAAAAAGCACTGCAGTACAATCCTTATATATATATATATATCACATTATTCTAATAACCAGAATATAATCCATGAGTCCAAAAACACCAATACATTAGTTATTCTGCTTCAACTGTAGTAACGGCATAAGATTGTCCTTGATCCCTTGGCCTTTTATGAGGTAAGTTTCAATGATGCTTAGGACATTCATTTGCATAATGACCCATTTCTATACAATTGTAGCATTCAACTTTGATAGCCTCTTTCTTTCCCTTGCAATCACGAGCCTGGTGACCCTTTTCTGCACATTTATAACAAACTCCCATTCCTTTTTGGCAAGTACCAGGGTGATTATTCCCACAATTATCACATAATGGAAAATCCTTCTTCCCTTTTTCACTTTATCTGTCTCTTGTTCCACCATTCTCTTCTTCCCTTGATTTACTTTGTTGTCATAAGACTTAGAGAATTCCTTTTCTGTCTTGATAGAACATGAGACAATATCTTCGTATGATGAGAAGGTTTGTGAGACTAATGATCGATGGACAAATGGTTTTAACCCTTCAAAGAAACGATCAATCTTACTCCTTGGGTTACGTATATAATCTTCAGCATGCCTCGCTAACCTTGTAATTTTGGCCTCTTACTTTGCGACATTCTCATCCTCCTTTTGTCTCAGACTCAAAAATTGTCTTCTATATCTGCTCGATGGTCACGAGGATAGTATTTTCTAGGAAACGCTCTTTGAACTCCCTCCATTCCGTATTCGATACGTCATCATCTTCCTTTGTGTTTTGAATCAACGACCACCACTGATCGACATCTCCAGTGAGGCGGTAAACTGCCATGATAACCTTCTCCCTTTCGCTACTCCCCAAGGCGTGGAATATTTTCTCTATGGAGTTTATCCATTGCTCAAAGACTAACGGATTTGTACCCCCATTAAATGATGGCGGTTGTTGCCTCATCAAGCGGTCTAACATTGATCCTCCACGTTGTGGATCAGGGTGATCCATACGAGTAAGGTTATTATTCATAACCTGAGTGAGTTGTCCCAGTATGGTAATAAGTTGATTAGCACCAGTTGTATCTCCAGATCCACAATAATTATCTTGAGTAGGAGGGAAATCCCTACACGGAGTGTGTGCATTGATACAGTTTCCATTCCTTCCACTAGGCGCCATTTCTAAACAATGGAATAAACTAGATTAGTTTATGAATCAAAATACATAATTCCATACTTGTAAAATACTTAACATAAATTGAACTATTTATGGACATAATCCATAAAAATGTTTTCTTTGAGGAAGTATATACTCATAACCCTTCATAGTGGTTTGTAAAGAAAATGAGAATTATCCTAATCATATCCCCCGGGAGTGTCGTAACCAAGAGTGCAGCAAGGCCCGTTGTCGTGCACCAGTTCCCATTCGACTCTACCTCAAAGTGATGTTTTCGGGTTTTACCCCTAGGTACATCTGTGCCAGAGCCGCCTTTACATGCTCGTATCCATACACAGACTTATTGCTCGGAAAACTCACAAAATCTCTATAATACCAAAATTATAGGAATTTCTTCTATACTAATCCTTAATGTCTATCTTCGGGCTATGTCCTCTAATCAGAGTTTATCTAAATATAGCTTCCAAGGTTAGTACTAAACTGCCTCTGATACCAACTGTAACGCCCCGACCCCAGCTACCTAGAGTCGGTGCATTACTTCGTAACATTTTCATGATCACAACAGATCATGTCTCGAAATACCGATTAGTTTAGTAGGCTTGGAAACACTAGATACATTCATAAATGTTACATTACATCATAAAGTGAAAAACTAATAACAAAGTCTTCACAGTCCACACTGATATCCTCTTCTGACTATCCCGGCAGGTCATTCATAAAATACTTCTTCACATCCTGGAAAATATTAAAACATTGAAAGGGGTGAGCTCAGATGCTCAGTAAGGATAACAATATTTCAGAAGCTTTCATAAAGAAACATAAACATTTAAGGATATGTATAACTAAAAAAAATCCTTTTAAACATGAATATCAACATAATATGGAAGAAGTAAAATGAGATAATTCCATTTACTTCTTCACATGTATATTCTACTGGTCGAATAATCACATGGAATATCAATAACCACTTTCGTAATGATGGAATGCATAATGCCAGACATTCTGAAGCATTTTGTCAAGGCATCGGCCAAGACGTCTAAAATGATTAAGGCCTCGGTCAAAATCAAAAATCAAATTGGGAAAGGGTCTCGGCCAATTCCACGTCTAGTTGTCTTATGAGACCTACCAATGCATCGAGGAGCTATAGCGGGCTCCACCCGTCACATGTTAAGTCCAATGCATTCCTCATATGAATAAGTTTAAAAATATCATAAACCATAACATAATCGTATCACATAAAACATGCATAAAGGAAACATAACATTTCCACATTTCAATCACAAGATATCAATACAACACATTGATATAATAGAAATTCTTTCAAAACCAATTTCAATACCAAAATAAAAGAAAGTTAAAACTTTGTATTTATTTTTCATTAAAAAAATGATGTCTTGTAGAGGAAGCTGAAACTCAAATAATTGTCACGGCGGAGGAGAAGTCGTTATCGCCGCATAAGTATGGATAGAAAATCATTCCCTTTTGTCGTTTATCAAAATGCTTCGTATAAAAAGATTCCATTTGAATAAATGTAAAAGTCAAAGGGGTTTATACACTATATAAAAGAAAATTGTGTATAAAACCAAATATGCCTCAATGAAAGGAGATTGAGACGAAGTCCTTAAAAAGATCATTTTTAAAATAAAATAGATCTGTTATGTGTATTCACTATAGGTGCACATAAATAATTTAAAAATACAAAATAGGACATAATAATATCATGACATAATTTGAAAGTAGGATATTAACCCAAAGAATGGATGTTGGGTTAAGAAATTCCCTTACATTTCGTCTTGTCCTGACTCGGCCGTTCTTTAACATCCTGAATAATAAACTAGAGATAATTTATATTTACATAAGAACATTTTTTATGTTCATTATTCCTTTTATATCACTTATTACCATGTTATTATCATTATGTAATTATTTAAGTTAATAACGGTCGTTTTGTCGATCTTTGGTACTTGAGTCAACAATAAACTTCTTATAATTACAAGTTGTTTATATGGTAGAATATCCATTTTCTCCAGAATATATTCTTGATTTAGATGTCATATATATCATATATATCCAGTATATACATTCATTCATAATAATACGTAACATTTAGAGGTATGAAATGAAATGCACCGTTCATGGAGACGGTAAGCCGTACGTACGCATGAACGCTACATTCATTTCTATTTCGTATTTAATGGAATGAAATCATAATTATATAAAGGTTTAATATGGTTAAAGTATAATATCATATATAATATCATTTACTCCATCCTTTATACATCCCACATATGGCATTAACGATTCACATCACTTTGAGGGGGCGGTAGTCCGCACTTCCTAAAATGAAATTATCGTGTTTACCCATAATGGAAATTATAAATAATGCCATAAATGAGAAATACAGAAGCATAAGAAAAACATAAACATAATATATATATCATATATGAAAATAGTGTCATCAAAATGGCCACCATTATAGGTGTTAAAAGAATTTGAACAATCATCGTTTCGTGAGGCAGTATTTCGCCAACCACAAAAATAGTTTGTTCATTAACCATTAGACGAAGGTGTGTGTAACTGTAAACCAAATCCTTATCATAAAAACATCCTAGTATATTTTAGATACTGGTGTTGTTACAAAAGAAAGGAATTAAAAGAGTTTAACAGGTTGGAGAAGCAAAATAAAACAAAACAACATTAGAGAAAACATTACATAAAAAATCGGGTAACTCTTTTTGATTTGATACAAAGGCTTCCTTGGGAAGAATTATGCACAAAGTGAGGCTTCTAGGAGTAAGTGAGGGATGTTGGGAGAGTATTTGGGCAGATTTTGGCTGAGACAAATGGCTTTAAGGTGTGAATAAGGTGGGAGTGGTGGGGGCCTTTTATAAGTGGAGAGGAGGGGAACTTTTGGAAAGTAATGAAATGTTATTCTATTATACAATGATTTTAGGACTCTAAAGGTCCCAAACTTGTATAATTCGAGTATAAGGTGATAAGGGGTCGAAATCTCCTCATCCAATATGCTTTGGAAAAGTGTAAGCCTTGTATTTTACATTATCTTCTCATTTTATTTAAATCGTTAAATAATGAGGTCATCGCTGCATCATCATGATGTCATAAATAATTTAATTTATTTAATGTCTAAAAATTATAAAAAAAATACTATGATGTAGGAAATCTTTTTGTCTTTCCAATTACTATTTATAATAAAATATATGTCTTGTATAACCCCATGTGAAATTTTTTTTAGTAAAACATTTCATGTTTGTGTCATTTTTTACTTTAACATTAAATAAAAGGTATTTATGTCATATTCCAACTAAAGTGGCTCCATGGGGTCCCCAAGTAGACCCATGGATTGGCTTGGTCGGACATGGCACATCCAATGAGGGTAGGACATGTGTCAAGCTCATCTCATATTATTAAGACATTATTTTTACCTTAAACTACACTAATTACCTCTAATTGCGATTAAGAACATAAAAGTTACTATTCACCAAAAAATTATTTTAATCTCATTGAACCAAATTTTACTTCTTAATGAAACCCATGTATGTTGGATTTTTGAAAATCAAATCACAGAAGTGGAAATATTTCATTTAAACGAAAAATCAGTTATTTAACTACCACTTAGTGGTTTCACTATTAATCAAAAATTGAAGTTTTTCAGAACAATGCCAAAATTTCATCCTAATCTATAATAAATATTCTGAATTAAAAAATGATGTCTATTTTATGAAATTCCAAACATATAATTTTCATTAATTAATTTTATAATTAATTCCCACTGTCACAACAAATAGCGTGTTTTTAAGAAACAATTTATATCAAAAGATTGACAATTGTTTATGTCCAATGTCAATGTTAAATTAATTCTAATGACCACCATTGGATAAAATGGTAAAAATATATTCTAATTATACTTTAAGACCACTAAATAGTATAATTTATCACTATAAATTATTTTGATTAAAAAAAGTTGTTTAAAGTATTTATCACTATTCATAAAAAATTAGAAGTTCTCAGAAAAATACCAAAAATTCAACATAGGCTAATTTCAATATTAGGAATACAAAAATTAATTCCGTTTTGAAATTTAAATTTTCTATAATTTCAAAAAGTGGTTATTACTATTCATAACGGCTACTTTGATTAGTCGCGGTGTTTTAGAACTCGAACTTGCGTACAATGCAAGCTATTGCATTATTGAAAGAGAGGCTTATCGTGGAAGCTCAGGATGTAACATAATTAAATTTTTTTAATTATTTCGATGCTCCACATTCTCGAGTCAAGGATCGAGCTGGGGCCTGGTTTAAAATTTTTCACGTTTAATGTTTTTTGCGGGTGTTAGACCCATGCACGAGCACCACATGGTTAACGGCAACGACGCGGTCGCATTAGGTGCTTGTGCGGATGCGCATGTGGATGCATTGCGTCGTACAATTTGTGTCTACATTTTTTTAAGTTGTGTGATGAGTGCAATGTGACCCGGTTTTAATAATAAGATAAGTAAAAGGATTAATATTTAAAAACACATTAACAGAATGTTTGATAATAATAATAATAATGTTGTGTTTTTATTTTTATTAATATTAATATTATTAAGAATGTTAATTTTATTAATGATATTATTATTATTATTATTATTATTATTATTATTACTATTAATGTTATTATTATTATTATTTGTATTATACATATTATTATTATTATTTGTATTATTTATATAGTTATTTTTATTATTGTAATAATAATATTATAATAATTGAATAACAAAAAAATTAGAAACCCTAAGGGGGAGGCGCTGCCCCCCATAAATTTCACTTGAATATGAGGGTTGCACCGGTGCAGCCCTCCCCTCCCAATCAGTGCATTACGACACCAGCACACCATGCCCTCCAACCTTCTCCCCTTACGCGGCCACCCGCAGACTGCCAGACTATGTCCACACCGTCACCTTCAACCAACCGCCCTACCCAAGCCATGCCTCCGGCCAGCCACCCCACCTCTCCTTAACATGGATCCCAGCCGACACCACCCTCTGCACCCCTTCCCTTATTGATCCATCCTCCCTCGACTACAGTGGCTTCCAGCATCTGCCCCTCCTCTCGATGCACCTCCTTGCACCGCGTCCCGGTGGCCCGACCCCCCTTCCTGTAGCACTTCTTTGCAACTAATACACTCTAGTTATTTCTTTTATGGTGAACCCCACTCCATCTATGGTCATCCCCTCCTGGATATATGTTTTCCTCTCCTTTTTTAGGGGTTTTTGTTTGGTTTAGAAAACCTGAACACCAAGGGTTTTAATTTTCACTTTTATCTCGTTGTTTTAGGTGCATTGTTGGTCTGTAGGGAGTTGTTTTACATTTTTCCGATGTTTAGTTGAGGCGGACCTTCATTTGAGTAAGGATCCCTTTGTCTTGGTCTTTAAATATATAAATACTTTGATTTCTTGTATTTTTCACATCCTCTAATTATTAATCAGTTATTTTTTACTTATTTTAGAATAATAGTTTTGAGAAAAAATTATTTGGCTTTGCAGATATTCAATTTTTAGCCAATTATTTTACTTCCTCGGTTCCTTTGACGTGCTTTGGGATTAATTAATTTAGTGCAAAATGGTTCATTTTTTTAAATTAGTGGTGTTCACCATATATTAGTGGGTTTACATGGTATAATTTTTTTTTGATCAAAACCAATCTTATTCTTTTTAATCGCTTTTCATAAAATTTTCAACTAGTTTTTTTAACTAGGAAAGTGGTTTGGGTTTTGTTTTAGTGTGTTGTGGGAATGTGTTTGATCAAAAATGAGTTCTTTGAATGATTTTTGTTTACATAAAGTTGTGGTCACTCATTAAAAATAGTTTATGAATTTTTAATTGGTTATTTAAATAATTTGACTGTTGCGAATAATGTTCTTGGAACTTTTTGAAGTGCACATTGTTTGGAATGTATATTTTTACATGTGATACTTTTTTCAAGTTGTACATACCAAGTGTTTATTAAATTCCAAGTTGTCCCTTAGGAATTTAACATGAAATTAAAATGATGGGATTTTCCATAAAGGTTTCCAAGTGGTCTTTTTTAACAGTGGTTGATAATGTTTTGTGCACATGATTTTAATACGGACTTAGATCATGTTGTGTGTTTTATTTTGGATTTGCACACAAAATGTTGGTTAAGTTTCCCAATTTTCTCTTATACATTTTTTATGACTTTGAGAATCATGTTTTGATTTTAATGAATGTATTTGACATGCCAAAAATGCTGATTGATGTTTTCAAATTAGTTTTCTTACTAAGTGATTGTTGTGATGTCTCTTTGTCCTTTGTAAAGTGTGTTTTAGAAATAAAGTGGATATTTTCATTTATAAAATGTGTTTCTAAAAGTTTTGATTGGTTCTTATAAAAAATGGTTTTTCATGGTAAAATATTTTGAAAATGATTAATTGCTTAAATTTTTGGAAACTAAAGGCCCATTTGGCACTTTGAATCGCTGCTTGGAAAAAGAACCCATCTGCATTACTCTCATTGAACTCAAAATAAAATTTCTTTTTTTCGAATTTTAGATTATAACACTACATTTTAATTAATTTTTTATTTTTGTCTTGGGAATATTTATAATTAATTTTTTAAAATTATTTTCATGATTTATAAATTGTTTTCATAATGAAATTTATTTTTAGATCCTTCCACCAAATCAAGTTAATTTATACTATGATTTATTCATAACACGATCTTGAAGGTTCAAGATAGTTCATGTTTTTATAACTATTATATTTTCTCAATGATATTTTTTATTTATTTTTTGAATACTTTCATATTATATCTCAAAAATATCACTAGAAATTTGGCCAATTGGTGGTTTCACATTGTTTATGCTAAATGTTTTGGATTAATAATTTATGATAAGATTCACAACAAATTAATATAAATTAGGAATTTAAGTTAATGTTATATAGTTATTATGAAAAAATTTCCTTGGATGATATGAGTAACCAATTGTGGAAATATGCCGTCTAAAAACCCATTGGTATTTCCAAGATAATTTTTTATTCACTTTGATGATATTATTATATTAATTTGATATAGGATAATTATAAAATTTATTGTTATCCATATAATCGTATAACTATGAACCATCATCATATTGGACATTATAATAAAAATTGGGATATTAGTTTGTAGTATTACTATATATCCCTTAATAATAGAACTTTATGCATCTAAACCCTAGAATTATAGAGTTGATGTCTCCAAAAATATCAATAATAGGATTATAAGGGATCAAATCCTGAAGAACCAAAGAGTTCTGAAGTTTTGGTAAAATAGATAGATATATGAGGCATACATTACAATTGAATATAGTAATTAAATAATTATTTTCTTGATCTAGGATAATAACTTAATTAATAATTAGAATATCCATCCACATATTAGCATAGTAAACTTCTTTATTCCTTAAGATGGATACAAAATAAGGGTGACTTAAAATTCTCATTATGGGTAATGTATAGTGGAATAAATTATGAATCAAAGAGAATAAAAGATATGGAAACATAATAGCTAAAAAAATCATTATAATCAATAAAGTGAAAATGATATTTGTAATGAACATGGAAAGGTAAATATCTAAAAACACATTCCATTTAAATTACTATATAAAGGATAATCAATATATAAAAGAAAATAACCGAAATGGATGACATTTAATCAATGAAATTAGGATGAAATGAATCCACAGATAATTTCAAATAAAAAATATCATGTATTATAATAATAGAAATGAAGGAAAGGATTATTTTTCGTATTTCATGTTTCCCATGCACAAAATACATTTACCATCTAAACATATTCTTATGAAAGTTTAAATCTAGAAGTATAATCCTATCTATTTAACATGAAAAAAAAATGAAATAGTTTATTGCCAACTTATTTTCATATCATGAGTCTTCCTACATCAAGGATCTTATTTAACTAGTCCCAATCATTTGAGTTCATTCCAAAAGCTTTAAAAATATTTAAAATAATAATTTTATTTAATGAACACCATACCTTGTAATCAAATATTCGCATTGAGTAAAAAATTCATATATAAAACTATTTCCTTAGTTAACATAATAACATTAAATTTATACAGTATGTGTAATTATTTCATATGGTATTGGTACGACTTATCTCCATGAAAAATGATATGGATTTTTATGAGTAATTTATTTCCTAATATCATAGTAAATTGAATATTTCAATGGGAAAAATATATTAAAATAGATAATGTCAATGCTATCCTTTCCAAAATCAATCCAAAACCGCATAGAGGAAAAAAAGATGTGATAAATACCAAATAACATATTTTTAGTAAAATAAATGGTTCATTTCATTGTGAATATAAATAATATGAAGAGACCTTTAGAAATAATTCTTGAGAAAATATATTTGTCATCATGCAAAACATTTTGAAAGTATTTTTAATTGATTATATCTTTAAAAATATTTCATCAAATATTAAACATTTAAACATGAAAATGAAGACTCAAGGAAATGACTCCGAGTAATTCCATACACATCGTAAATAGTACAAAGAACATTTCGTTTTCATAGTAAATATTTCTAAAATGTATTTAGTTCAGAAAGTGACATGATCATTCTATTGAAAACATTAGATAATGATATCACTAGCTCTAGGTACTGGATGAGAATATATAGAATTAAGATTTTAAGCGTCGTAATGATTTCTATGAGTACTTGGTCATACCCTTTTTCATAATGAATTCCCCACCTATGTACATGAGACCCATGAAATAAACCTTCAATGTTAGACCGGTTTAATATAGTTATCATTGATAATATCCTTGTGTACATTGAATTCTTAGAGGAGATCATGAGACACATAACTATTGTCTCTGATGCACTCAGATAACATCAACCTTATGTGAAACTCATGAGGTGTTAGTTCTGAATTAAGGCAGTCCACATTATCGTATATGTTGTCTCAAAAGTTGAAGTTGCAGTAGACCCAACCAATGGGGGGAGGAAGGGTTGGTATAGAAGCCACCAAGAGAAGTTACTAAGGTGTCTTGATGTAGAGGTAGGTGGTGGTTATTTGTTTTTTAATCCAGTTGATACAACATGAGTATAAATACACAACCCCTGATCTGGATTTGTAATTTATAGACTTCGCGTCGAATATGTGCCGACACTACCTATTGGATGAGTAGTTTATCATCTAATTTGATTGAGAGAGTCATTGTTATAACTTCTATGAAAAAATAGGACATCAGATATAGATAATGGCTAGAGTTCCTCAATGATTATGACTTGGAAAATAATTTATACTCTTACAAAGAGGAACATGGTGGCAGATGCTCTTAGAAACAGAGCGAGTATTCAGTTCCTATGTAGGGAGATGAATAAATTGGCCTAATTAAAATTATCCTTTGTGTATGGAGATGATGTAGCTTACCTCCATTTTGTGGTGGTCATGCCCACACTCATAAAATGAGCCAGGATGGCGCAACATGACGATACTGACTGCAAGACCCCTAAATGTTCTTTTATTCATAAGATATACAATATATGGATATTCAAAACATAGGGAGTGAAATTTTTATTTTATGAATACACATAGTTCTAGTAGTGGAATTGTGAGAGGAGGTTTGATGATAGTTTCATAAATTCCCTTTTTGACGGTAAATCTAGGTGTGGAAAATTTTAAGAGGACATCTGGAAATAGTTATGGTGGACATGAAATAAGAATTAAGTAGTAGAGTTTCTTTCTCAATCCTTTACGTGGAATCAGGCATAGGCTGAGCAGTAAGGTCCAATGGGTTTGACTCAACCCCTTAAAGTTATAGAGTAGATGTGTGGTGGAATCTGAATGAACTTTGTGATGGGTTTACCATGAATTTCTAGGATACATGATTCTATCTAGGTTATCGTTGATCGACTCATCATGTCATACCACTTATTATAAATCCTGAAACTACATTCACTATATGGCTTGGGATGCCTCTACGTGTGGGAGATAGTTCATCCTCCACGGGTAACATCATCAATTTTTTCAAATCAAGATTCTATTTTTTATATCCCAGTTGTGGAAGTGGATTTTAGGACATGGTTGGGACTTGGGTACGATAGAGCATAACATTGCACTAAAAAACAATGGCCGTTAATGTTTTAGGAAAGAGACTGTTTGTTCTTTCAAGTCACAACTCGATGTGGGTTGTAAAGTTTTTTGAAAGGTGGTATGTTATCCCCAATGTTCATTGTCACTTATTTAAATACTATGTATTGCTGGTGAGGTGGTGTACCTCATAGATCGACCCATGCAGGTTTTTTGAGAATGAGATGTCTTCCACATGTCACAGTTGAGGACATATGTTCCATGCCGATCACATGTTATCAACATGGGAAAGCTGGATATCCCAGATTGTGTGACTATTTCTGAGTACCTAATGGAGATTAAGTATTAACACGAGAAGATCCATTGTGGGATAGTTATTCCCTTGATTTATTTCTGGAGGAAGCACAAGAATATTTTGGAGATAACACTAAGAGGTTGGAACAAATTTGTGCGCAATACCCACATTTTCTTTAGTAGCCTTTTTTTAGCATTCAATGACATAAATCCCTAAGTTGGAGATAATATAATTTCATTAATTTTCCGTATATTATATATATATAATATAGAATTATTTCAATACCATGTGCTAAGACAATGAGAAATTTCGAATCACTGTGTGCCTGTAATAAATAATCGTAATATATTAAATATATCAAATAGGATGTGCATGTAGTTTTCATTGAAAAGTGGAACAAGTTCTAAATGGATAACCATAATGGAAATCCGGTTACATCATTGCATTCAGAGTAGTGAAATTACCTTAGGTGAGGCCTAGCATCAAGCGGGTCAGCGGTGAATGTTATTTTTCGATGATTATGGAAATAAAATAAAATAAAATATTTATTTTTTTTAACATTGTATCAATATAGCAATGAGATATTTCAAATAAGTAGTAAAAAATATTTTCTAGTGTTTCCAACATAACCATGATGTTCCTTGGAGGTGTAGAGATGATAGATCTTGGGAGAAACCTCTTAATAATAAATGATGACGAAATGACTATACAAAGACCATTGTGCTAGAGAAGATTAAGGATCAACTCAATAATGGAAGTTCAATCCCTATTCATTAGTGATTAATCCTAACTCGAGGTTGGTTGTTTGTTTTTTGTTTCCTTTTTAGCCCATTCATGAACTAAAAATTTAACGTGGATCAAACCATGAACATGTTGACCCACAGATCCCACATTCTTGTGGGAGGGATTATATTAGGGGTTTTGATTTGGGGAATTTTATTTCTATTTAATATTTAGTTCACGATCCTTCTAATTGTATTGGATATAGTCTATAATGAACAATGGCTGAGGTTCGTTCCTCTAGTTGTGTCCTTGATTGTTCCTCATTTATCTGCACATGTTCTTTATTCTTTTTGGGAATATGAATGATGAATCACTGCACATTGTTTATTTGTTTCAATTATCCAAAATAATAGATCCATTGTCATGAAGACCTAGAAGAGGTGAGATGATGAAGGAGGCCTATGAATCGAGGTGATTTAGGAAAAAATTTTCCTTTGATCATTCTTCATGAGAATAATCAAAACATGTTTTTTTGGGCCGATCAAAGTCCTAAGACCTACTAATTTGGTGATGCCATAGCGAGGAGATCATGGGTTATCAATTTCAAGGAGAATAGATCATCTAAGTGAACATTAGATGTTCATGCGAGGTGTGTGGTAGAAGAATGTTGGTTCTACAAAATCATGATGAACATAGCAAGATGTCTGAAGAACACAGAATGTGGGGCCTGCTCAATAGTGGATTGGGTTTCTCATTACAAAAAGAGAAGACATGGTGTGTGACCCATGTCAGTTGGTGTGTGGGTCAGTACATGGGAATCAATGTGTGTCATAGATGATACAAACATATATGGTAAATTACATAGAATATACTCCACCACTCGGAAAAACTAGACTGTTTATATGAGTTACCTCATGCATCGGTAAAAGAGTTGGAAGAAATGGGTTGAATTGGTGTATGGGTACATGGTTAGTGTACTCAGAATGTCCCCTCTATGGTAGGACACAGTGTGTTACTCTTCTTCACACCAGTTATATATATTTCCCCAAAATATTCCATTTTTGACGATGGTTGTCATACATGGGAAGTAATAGGGTAAGAGGACACATTGTGTGACATTTCTACACATGATGTAAATTATTGTACATGGATTGATATCCTTGTCCACTATATGTGGGACAAGTTTTTTGGGGTTACTAACCATTTTCTCATTCCCCGTAAGGCCATGTATTGTTTCGATCCACCCCGAGTATGATACCTTTAGCAGGACATTCTTGATAGATTCAAGAATCCCCACGGAGAGGTCCAGAGCCGGATCCTCTATCCATTCTTGAACCTATGTAGAGTTTGGTATCGACATGAAAAATCCTATAAAATAAATTTCCTCTACATCGAAGGTGTATTTAGATGGTTCTTGATATAATATTTTTCCTTGGAATTGATCCTCATTTTTGTATCGTGATATTTTCCTACATAAGATTGTGTTTTCTTGGAATGAGTGTATCAGATCTCTCTTCAGATCTATCAGTACATCGATATCGCTCTCTCATGGAAATTCCTGATGATTAGAACTTCTCAGACAGATTCCACAAGAGATATTAGACATTTGAAGTGACTTCTCCCTGATAAGAGCTTCTTAAAATCTTTAAAATGAATACTAGGCATGGGTATATGATCGTTGTGACTTACCTCAAGAATGTTTGTCTGGCTTTCACGCATATCTTGAAATTTCACTTGTTATATGTAATAGAGACATATAAAATATAGAGAATACTATACATTGACATTGTGTATTGATGTTTGTTTTTTTGGGGTATCCTTTTGAGTATTGTTATACTCACACTTACACTGGATTTATCGGAACGTGTCATGTTTTGTGAAGATGAGTGGCCATTCGCAGGATTTATAGGTGTACGAGGACCATGGACAAGACCAAGTGGTTCCTTGTTATTTCAGATAAACTGAGTAGTTCCTACTACTTCAAAAAAAAGTCCCAGTACATTTTGTTGAATCTTTGAAAATTGTATTTTGTAGGCTCTTTTTTGGTGGGCTTCTATTCTTTCCCGATTTACCTTTCATTATTTACTTCTATCATACACTACTAGTTGGAATATTGGTATGTATTCATTTTCTTTATTAGTGGTGTTTTAACATTTCAGCATTTGTGGCCATGGATATATGTGCATACATACATGTTCTAAGGTAATGCCTCCCATGTTAGTGATATGCCTACTCGGTGCTAGTCACCAACCCCTAGCCTATTAGTGATCATATTGGGGAGTCAAAACATGGGTCCACTAGGATGGGTCATGACACATTTCATGATCTTGTTTTTTCCCAAATAGAATTACAATAATGCATGGCTTTCAAATCACATTGGTGGCATATAGTTCTGAAAGTTCAATATAGATAGGTTGGTTTGGAAGGAGATATCATGAAACCATATTAACAATTGTACATGTTAATATTATGTAAGTGAAAAAGCTATGGATCGTATATGAATCACTCTAATATTGTTATGTAGGTGTACCTAGATATTTCAAATTTTTGAATAAAAAAAAATTCAATAGTTCCATATGAATAATGTGTACTGTTCATATGAATATAACAATTTAAGTGGTAAAACCATTTTGAAAATTGACTTGTCCAAGACCAATGATGGGCACTCTAGGAATCATAGATCGGAGCTTAAGGGGTTACCATTATATGTCATGTTATAAATGGATTGTAATGGAATGGTATTAGTGATAGTAACTATGATAAAACTAGTATATATTGAATTTTACAATTTCTATTATAATCGAATTATTCTTATGCTTGATCAAATAAATTAACAGTGTTACCCTATGGATTTAAGACAAATGTATGGATTGTGTATACCTATATTTTTGTCTCCCACTGTTCATTTTTCATTTCTGTTCTTATTTTGGGATTTTTTACTAGCATGAGAGTCTGGTGATTCACTTAAGTGGTTGGGATATGTTGTTCTTCTCAGTTATGGATCATATTTTCATGTGATCATCTAGTAATTGGTGTTCTAATATTTGTTTAAAATTTCTATTTTTTAATGGTTTTCTTCTATATTTGTGGTTAAATGGATCCTTAAAATTAATATCAGAGGCTATGGTTTAGTATGTATCAATTATATATTCACCTAACTCTCAATTGACATTTATTTGAATTTTTTATTATGTGGATATATACTATTTTTCCTATATTTTTATTGGAAAAGGGAAGGATGGGATATAATTTTTCCATGAGATGTGATTTATTTACCAAAGGATGAAGATGGATTATTATCATTTCTAGATTTATCTTTTCTCCCTTTGAAAATAAAAAAGAATTGTAATTTATGCAGAAATTAGAATTGGAAAGGCTTCATAATATTTCACTTGTAGTGATGTGGATGTCACTAAAATATGTTTTTTAAAATATATGGAATGTGAAAAAAATAATAAAAATGGTGAATCTTTTAAATAATAAATATTAGAATGAAAAATGAGAACAAATTTCACGAAGAAGCTGTTACATGGTATGAGAATTATAGAAGTAAGAATATAACATGATCATGACAATGACATCTATATCATTAATATTTAACAGGAATAAGACATCATGTTTTTAAAAAATATTTGGGGGGTGTATAGAACTTATTTATTACATTTTTTTATAGGACATGTTGGGGACTATCATATGTAATTATTTTAAAACTATTAACCATGTTTTTTATGATTTTTTTATCAAATTTTTAATGATTGTCTTAGGTTGAACTAACTCTATAGACATTCTAGAACCCCAAAAAACATGGACGGAAGAGAATATTTCATTCAATGAAATTCATAACTGAAATTGGAATATTTTTCAAGGTTATGCATATATGGTAAATTTTCTAGGATCAGAACTATATGTCAGAAATATGTGTAAAATTGGAACCTAAATATAAATTATAGGAATCACATGGTGAATCCTAGAAGGGTATATTCTAAAAGGTAATTTTTCACAATGACGAAAAATAAATGTGAGATCAGATTACTTCTCAGTATTAATATTTTATCAATGTCATAGATCATTAACTCTCTGAAATCATAACATTATTTTGATGATAGTGGATTCGAAATGAGTTTTCTATCCTAAAAGATCTTCATGGTCTATATAGTTGATGATGAATATATTTAGATCGTAAATAAGTTTGGTTTTAATGTACATATGTCTACAAGATCATTCTTTTATTTTTAGGGAGTTTGCGGACATACTAGGATATAAAAAATATGTAAATTTATTTTGGTTAGTGGGATGAATTATGTTTTAGAATAAGATTATTAAATGTAGTATATAATATTACTGAAGTATCTAAGGTAGTATCTTGAGATGTTAATGATAAAACATTGTATAATATTGAATGATCATATATAGAAATGATATCTCTAATGAATACTTATAAATGTCTAGATTTTCGCAATTTCCATCTTGGGGAGAAAATGAGTAGAATATGTGAATCATAACAATTAATGTGAAGGTGAAGTTAAATCAAATATATTTTAGATCATTTGATATATATATTCTAGGAAATTAGAAAATAAGTCATGTATCACAAATAAAATGAAACTATTTTATTGAAATATAAATCTCATGCATATATATATTTAGGGGTATGAGACATTTTATTGTCCTAGTGGGTCATTATACGTTGAAACCATCATCAATGATTCAATAATGAATGAATGGGGTAGCTAAAGTTCTGATATTATGTGCTCTATGTGTTTTTTGTTGGAGATCCATCATGGATATGTAATACAAAAATAAACATTAGTAGAAGTGGTATGATATTGATTTGAAATATTGTAGTTTTTAATTTTCATGGCTTTTCATAGGAAATTATTTTATATTTGACGATATAGTTCCATGAAAACAGGAATATAATTATGTAGTTGAGTGGACTGAAATGGACAAGATAATAATGTTTTTCAGGGGTATTCCTTGTATGTATTCAATGAATTTATTAAATTGGTCTATTTGTATCATAAATAAATTTTCCATTTATCTATTTTAGAATGAGATTTTCGAAATGTTGTAATCTATCAAATGACCATATGTTTCACTCTTAAATGAATTTAGTTCATTTAATTATATTTACATTGAGGTTGTGGATAGTGGAAAATAAGGAAAAAATTCCCAATAATGTTTTTTTATTGTGTATATAGATAAATATTTTTTGTTATTGCTCAAAATAATTGATAGTCAAAATAGTATTAGAAGACAAAATGTTTAATTCAATGAGAATATATTATATAATGATAATTAAATAACAGAATAATAAATTGAGAATAATAAAATTAACTAGCTACATCCATGCTAATATAAATATATGATGAATAAAAACCACATATTTTGAACATTTAGGATCCAAGGAATGTTTATATGATTTAAAAAGTCTAAGAGATGTCATGTATTTATTGAGAATTGTAGCAGATCGAGGAAGACCTCTAAAAGGATGAATTCTATAAGTAGTGGTTTTAGAAATTTTTATACCTCCAGATGACTTATAGAGGATTTCTAGGATTATATGAATAGTTTAATGGTCATCATCATGCATTTAAAACATTTCTATTGAAGTTTGAGGAAAACCCAAAATATTATAATACATGGTGTGTTTATGCGATTCTAGAAAATGGTTGTTAGTTGTAAATTAATAAATGGATTCATTAAATATAAACACAACTTGGGAGAAAATAATACTTTTGTAGAATAAAAAATCATTTTACAAAAAGTGTTTTATCCTATTGAATGATGAAAAAGAGAGTATAAAAATGGTAAAATGAGGTGTTATTTGTGAAAGGGTTCCACCAAATAGATGAAATTAATTTCCATAAATTGTTTACTGAAATAATATGACATAGATATATCCTAAAATTTTCATCTCAGTTTTCATTGGAATGGTTGTATTTGTAATTTATTAATGTCATGATGGAACTCCTTCTTAGATATTTGGATAAGGAAATATATGAGACCCAACATGAGGGTTTTGTGAAAAAAAAAACAATATCCCAAGGTGTATCCTGAAGAGGGGAATTTGGTGATTTTGGTGAGTTACAAGGTATTATAATGAGAATTTCAATGTCTTTATGGACGATAAGTTTATAATGGAGATAAAAAAATATTTTTTTAGTGGATGTTATTAGAGGATAATAATTTCATCATTAATATCTTATATATAAATGTTTTACTCTTGGAAGGACAAAAAAAAAACTAATTTAGAGAGTGAAAACTAATTGAAGTAGAAGGATTAAAATAACTGATAAAAATGAATTAAAATTTATTCTAGGATATCAATTAGCATATATAGGATTATGAAGACATTAGATTTATACCAAAAAGGGAACATATGGAAGATCCCGGAAATGATCATAATGATAGGATGTACGAGTTTTTTCTAAACATTTGTATAACAATTAATGTTTTAAAAATATAATGCATCCAATAAGGAAAATAAGTTAATGTAATTGGTGATGGTTTTATGTACATAAATTTCTGGAAGTCTGATATTCAATTTTTTTTTGTAAAATATCAGAAACTAAGAAAAAAGATTGACTTGTTACAACATTCCTGTTGAATCTAGGGATGGAGCATTGGGAATCGTTGAATTGGATCTTCCAATATCAAAAATGTTTGTAAGAATTATATCTATATTATGTAATTAAAAATTTGTTACATGGTTATATATATATTTGTAAATTTTAACTGTTATGGATTCATGGAAGATTACAATATGATTTTTGTATAGTTTTGATGTAATAGACAATAATTTGATTTCAAAAATATATTTAATATTTTAATAATTCATAGTGGGAGTAGAATTTATATTTTTATAGATTCAGGGTGTATTTTACCCCTCTCCACTATGATACCCCAATGAGGATGGTTACTTCCCATGTCCCACCTCCATTAAGCCTCAAGTTAGTGATGAGAAGTGAGTGTATAAAAAATATACACAATGTAGGTATTGTTCTATAAGAGATTCAAGTGAAAATGGGATATAATCAGGATACACCAAACAACCCCTACTTGGATTTAGAGATAAAGAAACAAATCACATGTTCAAGCATAAATAGTTATCCTCTATCAAAAAAAACTAATTTGGGGACTAAAAATACAAAAAATATAAAGATGATAGTGACCATAGATCCCAAATAGATCCTATAGAACACTAATATTGTAATATCAAACCTGATCTCTAAAAATCCACAACATTCATCAATGATAGTTTATATATACATAGGGTGGTAAAAATAGTATTCTTGGTTTTACCACCCTATTGCATCTCGTGAAAAATAACATAAATAATGCTAAATTACCCTGAAGAACAATGAAACTAACCCATCACCTAAACTGGTATACTATGTTCCTAGCCTAACCATGGGTATCATTAACAATGTATCACATATGACAACCCTGCTTTTAATACAAACTTAAACATGATTTATTACATAAAACATCACATGATACAACAAAGAAGATCGATAGGTTTAGTATTTTTTAGGATTAGGATCATTACATAAAAACTTAAAACCTGAAATACAACATCTTTATTGAAAACATCCTTTACATGACCACCACATTCCTTTGTACATAGGATTGCATGGGATAACGTGAGGACATGCATAAGAAAAGGGTGAGCTTTAAAGCCCAGTAAGGGGGTACACATGGAATAACATGAGGAGTACAATAAATGTTAGAAAATAGGCATATCAATAGAGTATAAGAAAAACATGATCATAAAGGCATGATAAAGCATTATAATCATAACATGGAAATGTGGCAACAACACTTAACATTGAATTAGCAAGAGCCAATGATCATTGCACATAGAGCATGAGTAAATTATTATTGCACATAAAGGATGAGTAAAACCACATTTCACATGAATTGTCATGCATCAACACTCATTGCACATGACGTATCATGATACTATATTTTACCCAAAGCATTGGAGCGCTATAAGGGCACACCCTTCTTAAACATTTCATTTCATGCATATGTGTCCCACATGGACCATAAAACATGGATTCAAAAAACATAATCATTTATTCCACGATAAAGGAATTTGGAATTAATACCTTAAACTTTCACTCAATATGTAAAAGTGCATAAATGTGAATAACCTTGATGGAGAAATGGGCATGGTATTCACTACACAATGACATTGTCTTAGAAAATCGGTACGATTTCGGCAGCGTAACGGCGTGACATAAGAATTCATAAAAAATGTTGATGAGAGAGAAAGGGGTTCCTCATCATATTTACATGTAATGGACATTAAGGAGGTAATTTATATACATGTCCCAACAATTCTGATGGAATTTAGATTCATGATTCAAAAGTATTGCTTGAATGTAAAAGAGGAGAGAGAAGTTCCTTTCGGAATTTCGGCATAATAAAGGGTGTACATGGGAGGAATTTAATGAGATAGAAAGGTTCTCCCATCATTCAAACACAAATAGAGTAGTATGAGGGAGGTTTGAAACCACATCCCAACATTTATAATTGAAATTAAAAGGGAAAAACAACTTAAATAAAATTGGACAAATATGAGAAAGGAAGAAAAAACCCTTACTTGGAAGTGTGCTTCCAAAGGATAGAAAGAGGCTTTTGAGTGGATTCTTGGGTGCTTGGGGCACCTTGGGAGGATTATAGAGAGATTAGGGAAGAGTTTGGAAGAACTACAAGGGCTTTGAGTGATGAGTAATTGAGAGATTGGGTGGGTTTATATCGGAAAGGTGAGGTAATTAATTATTATTTTAGTTTGGGTCCCCTTACATTAAATTAATCTAAACCAAAAACCATACCATGATTTTTTTCTAATGGTTTTTGGAAAAGGGAAGAGGAAAACAATATTTTATAAGTCCAAGGTCTGAACTTCATAAAATTTTATGCTTTCTTATGTGGAGGTGAGTCACACTCCCATGGAAATTAATTTAAAAGGGCAAGGTGTTGAATAAGTCGTGATGGGTCCATTAATGCTTTGAAACGTTATTCAAAAAAACCCAAAATCACATTATTTTAATGATAAAACATATATTGGCCGATCATAATGATTTTAGTATTTTATTACATCACTAATGGGTCATTATGATGTCATAAAACACATTATATATTTTAACGACATTTAATTTTTACCCAAAAAATTGATTATCTCAGAAAATTATGAAAAATTCACCGTTGGATAATTTCGACATCCTGATTCCAGAAATAACATTTATTTTATATAAATAATTTTTTAAATATGTTAATTTTTACTTTTAAAATGAAAACCGCCATTTATCGAAAATTCATGGGTTTTGACAGAAATGGCATTCAAACCTTAATAAAAATTTTAATTGCATTCATAAAATTATAAGATCATTTATATTTAATAAAAATTAATTTAATAATAATGTTATTATTTTATTAAAATATTATTTATTCCAAAAATACATTAATTTAATAAAATAGATTTCTTAATTAAATAATAACTAAAAACACCATTTGTACTTTATAAACTATTTACAATGTATCAAAAATGACTAGAAATTATATTCATTATTATATAAAAAAATGATGTACATGAAAATAGTACTACTTATTTGTAACATAACCCCTTAAAACATCCACATAAGACCTAAGGGTATGGTGTGAGATGGTGATAGACTCTTGGGGTGGCTCGGATAACATCGCTCGAGTGGTAATTTCAATCAACTTCCACTTTTCTTGTAGATGGTCACGTTTGAGCTTGACATGATGAAGCTCAGATTGAGCTTGGTCAAGGGCGAAGCCCAAATACGCCACCTCTTTTCCGAGCTCCGACAAATGGGCTTCGTATGGGGTAATTCTACTAGATGAGGCTGTCACTTCCTCTGTCTGAGTAAATTGGATTTGTTAATGTCCTATATTTATACTAATCATGTGATCACTGTTCAACGACTATATTAGCAACGGTCAAAATTCTTAACATAAAACCAAAGAAGTTGTCGTTTTATATAAACATAAAGAGACATTTAATAAGATCAAGAGGGATTTCCATTAATTAATCTTTGGGTCATTACAATATTCCCTCCTTATGAAATTTCTCCCTCGAATTTTTCCATTTCCCACACTAAAACAAATGTGTGTAACACAGCTTCATCATATCCTCTAATTCCCAAGTCTCTTTTTCAAACTTTTGGTTTCTCCACAACACCTTGATGAGGGGCATTGTCTTATTTCGTAGAACGTTTCTCTATGATCTAATATCTTCACTGGTTTCTCCTAATAAGAAATATCATCTTCCAATTGTACCACCTTGGAAGAGAGTACATGTGAAGGGTCAGGTATGTACCTTTTTAAGAGGGATAAATGGAAGACATCATGTACTTTGTCCATGGTTGGTGGAAGTGCTAGTCGATAGGCCACATCCCCGACATGATCATGAATCTCGAAGGGGCCGATGTACCTTTCACTTAACATCCCTTTCTTTCCAAACCTCATAACCTTCTTCCACGAAGATATGCATAGAAACACCGTGTCTCCAACTTTAAACTCAAGGTCTCTTCGATGATTATATAAAAAACTCTTCTATCAACTCCGAGATGCCTTGATATGCTGGTTAATGGTTTTCACATTCTCCACTATTTCTTCGACCATTTCTGGTCCATGCAACTTACGTTCACCAAACTCATCCAAATATGCCTATGTTTTGCACCTTTTCCCATACAGGGCTTCATATGGTGCCATTTGGATGATCGAGTGGAAACTGTTATTATAATAGAACTCAACCAGAGGAAGATATTGATCCCATCTTCCTTTAAAGTCCATTGAGCACGCTCTCAACATATCCTCAAGTGTTTGTATAGTCTGCTCGGATTGGACATCAGTTTGAGGATTATAGGTCATACTAAAGTTCAGTTTAGTATTCAGATCATGTTGAAGACTCTTGAAAAACATAGAGTAGAATCTTGGATCATGGTCAAACACAATAGTTATTGGTACTCCATGCAACTTTACCACTTCCCTAATATATATCTGTTCCAGTTGATCCAATGAGAAATCCTCCCGAATAGAAATGAAGTGTGAGGTCTTTGTAACACGATCCACAACAACCCATATTTCATTGTTGCCTTTGGATGTCCTCGGAAGTCCGGTGACAAAGCCCATGGTTATGTTTTCCAATTTCCATTATGGTCTGGGAAATGGTTGCATCATCGCCTTAGACTTCTGCCTCTATGCCTTCACTTGCTGACACACTAGGCACTTGGATGTATATTCAGCAATCTCCTTCTTCATATTATCCCACCAAACGTTTTCTCGAAGATCTCGATACCTCTTTGTGCTCCCTTGGTGAATAGATAAATTTGAACTATGTGAATCATTCAAAAGTTCCTTCTTCAGCCATGGACTTGATGGAACACATAGTCTTTTCCCAAACCACACAATTCCTTCTTCATTAACATTAAACTCTGAGGATTTCACTTTTTTGATAGCTTCCACTTTTTCCTGAATTCCCACATTATCCTTTTGAGAATCCTTTAACCTTTCAATAAGATATGGTTGAGAAATCATTTGTGAAAGTATTGATGATGTTCCCTTCTTTATGATTCCCACTTCCATCTTCATCAAGTCTAATAAGATTGGATCCTTCTCAATTCTCATCATTGATAAAATCGCTGGATCCTTTCTACTAATGGAATCTGCCAACTTGTTCGGTTTCCTAGGGTGGTAATGTATTGAACAGCCATAATCCTTGATGAGCTCTATCCATCTTCCCTGGCTCATATTAAGCTCTTTCTTTGTGAATATATATTTAAGACTCTTGTGGTCAGTATATATCTCACATTTCTCCCCATAGAGATAATGCTGCCAGATTTTCAAGGGAAAGATCACCACCTCTAACTCCAGATCATGCATTGGATAGTTTCGCTCATGGATTTTCAAATGCCTTGAGGCATTGGATATAACTTTATCATTCTGCATCAACAACCATCCTAATCCCTTCTTCGAAGCATCAATTAATACCCAAAAAAGTTCCCCACTTATGGGTAAATTGAGCACGGGCGCAGTGATAAGATTCCTTTTCAACTCGTTGAATATTTCTTCGCATTCATCAATCCATTCAAACATTACTTCCTTCCGAGTTATCTTGGAAATATGGTTGTACAATCGTAACAAATTCCTTACAAATCGTCGATAATATCCAGCTAACCCCACGAAGCTACGGATATCCATTTCCAATGATGGCCTCAACCATCCCTCAATTGCATCTGTTTTAAAGGGGTACACAAATATCTCATTGCTTGTGATGATATGGCCCATGAATGAGACCTCCTTCAACCAGAACTCACACTTTCTGTACTTTGCATAGAGCTTCTCCTTGCGCAAAGTCTCTAGTACAGTTCTTAAATCCTCCTCATGATCATCCTTGGTTTTGGAGTATATTATAATATCATCTATAAGGACTACCATAAACTTTTCTAGGTAATCAATAAATACACTATTCATCAAGTCCATGAAGATTGTTGGAGAATTTGGGAGTCCAAAAGGAATTAATATGAATTTATAGTGCATGTATCTTGTACGAAAAGCAGTCATGGGGACATCTTCCTTCATCACCCTTACGTGATAATATGCCAACCGCAAATATACCTTGGAGAAGTATTGTGCTCCACGCAGCTGATCGAACAATTCATCAATTAGTGGGAGAGGATACTTGTTCATTATCATGATTTTGCTATGTTCATGATAATTGATGCAAATTCGCATTGACCCATCCTTCTTCTTGACGAAGAGGACTGGTGCACCCCATGGTGAAGCACTTTGGGGTATAAGCCCTTTATCCAAATTCTCCTGTAGTTGTTTCTTCAGCTCTTCAAGCTCAAACATAGTCATTCTATATGGAGTCCTGGGTATTGGTAGCGCCCCAGGTATAAGTTCAATTGGGAACTCAACATCTCTTCTAGGAGGAAGACCAGGTAGTTCCTCTGGAATCACTTCAGCGAATTCCCTAACAATAGCCATTTCTTTAAGGATGGTTTCTTCCTTGGACTCAATCATCTTATCTAGATAAGCGTTCTCATAAGGCAGTAATATCCATTCTTGAGATGATGGAGATAAAGGAGTTTCATCTTCCTCCTGACACTTGTAATGAATCGAGTGTCGATTCTCCATATGGAGTGTGATTTCCCTCTACCGACAATTTATGTTGGCTCTATATAAGGAAAGCCAATACATGCCAAGAATTTCATAAAATTCCACCAGAGGGAGTATGACAAGGTTCGCGGGGAAATTAAATCAATATATTATAACAGGGGAGGACTTATACTCATTGGATGCAATGATTTCCCCATTTTCCGTACTCACCGACATCTTCACTTCCATTATTTTTGGAGGTGTTGGGATTGTTCTACTAAACCTTCGAGATATAAAAGAATTCGTAGAACCTGAATAAAAAAGAACGTTCACTATTCTTGAATGAATAACTATTGTACTTGTCACCACTTCATTGTTGGGGTTCACATTGGCAGAAGTGATGGAAAAATCACTTCCTTGCTGCCTTGGAGGTTGTTGGTTGTCTCCGAAAAACCTTGGATTAGGGCTCTGCTTTTCAAAATGACTCGGTTCATTTCTTTTGAAGCATTGAACAATGCGTTGAGGTTCGAACTGAGCGTTCCTCTACTATTTCGCAGTTGTGGGTCTTTCTTGCCGACAGTTAACAGCTGGGTGCCCTTCCCTTCTACACCTGAAGCATTTCCTCGTCCCCCTAAGGCAATTTCCAGGGTGCTTCTTTCTGCACATTTATCAAGTAGGGTGCTGGATCTTCTTAGCACCGTTGGATTTATCCATCGGACCACCAGCATTGAAGTCCACCTTATGCTTCTTGTCCCCATGATACCAATGTGATTCCCCGATCTCCATTTTGACCTTGAGGGCACATTGGACAATTTCCTCATAGATGTCGAAGTCACGGATCGCTAATGCTTTCTAAAAGCTAGGCTTTAGCCCACCAAAGAAGCGTTGAACCTTGAATTCAGGGGTAATGACAAATCTTGAAGCATATCGTGCAAGCCTCGTAAAGTTTTCATAGTATGCTCCAACAGATTATTCAACTTTTTTCTTGAGGGAAAGGAAGTCCCTTTCCATCTTAAGCTGGTGAGTGCACAAAAAATATATATTGAAAAACATCTTTTGGAAATCCTTCCATTCCAACGCCTCGATCTCCTCCTCAGGCTTCATATTTTTTATCAACGTCCACCATTGATCAGCTTCACCCTCATTATGATAAGCCTCCAGGAGAACCTTTTCTTGTTCAGAACATTGGAGGATGGAGAATATCTTTTCAATGGAGTTAATCAATTGTTCATCGATTGTGGGATCGAATGATCCACTAAAAGTAGGAGGCCTTTGTCTCATGAATCTCTTGATAGCAACTTGTTCTTTCTTAGTGGGGGTTGGACATTCCTCTAGACCCGTTTTTCTATTCAAAACTTGAGTTAGATGAGAGAGAAGCGTGACAAAGTTTGCGATTCCCGCTCCCATTGGATTGGAATCTCATTAGTACGGTCATCACACTGATCTTCACAACGGTTGTTAGGCCGAGTCCTCCTATTACCTGAAATTGGCTGGAATAAAAGGAAAGTTAGTGGTAACACATAAAGGTTAATCCAAAGACAAAATTTGATGACTTATAAATAAACTTTTATGTCCTTACTCAAGAGTCTATAGGCTTTAATCTAGGCTTTTCATGATCTACATTCTAACATATATTCATAGGGGCATTTTCTTAAATTCCCATAATAAGGGTTCATACTAAGCTTTTGATTTTAACAAAAAATATCCCCCGGGAGTGTCGTAACCAAGAGTGCAGCAAGGCCCGTTGTCATGCACTAGTTCTCGTTCGAGTCTAGCTCAAAGTGGTGTTTCGGAATTTACCCCTAGGATACATCTGTGCCAGAGCCGCCTCTACCTGCTCATATCCAGACAGGGATGTATTTGTTTGATAAACCACTTACTCAGTACTTACCAAAACTTAGAGATGTTTTTATTATACATATTATTGTATCTAAGGAATTACTAGGGTTTCCTAATCCCAAAAATAACTAAACCTATCCTTTGATACCAACTATGAGAACCCTGCTTTTAATACATACTTAATGATGATTTATTACAAAAAATATCACTTGATACAACAAAGAAGATCGAGATATTTAGTGTCTTTGGGGGTAGCATCATTACATAAAAACTTAAAACATTAAATACAACATCTTTATTGAAAAATTCCTTTACATGACCACTACAATCCTTCGTACATAGCATTGCATAGGATAACCTGAGAACATGCATAATAAAAGGGTGGGCTATAAAGCCCAGTAAGGGATTACACCAAGAATAACATGAGGAGTAAAATACATGTTATACAATAGGAATATATATAGATCATAAAAAAACATGGACATAATGTCATGATATTGCATGATAATCATAAAATGGAAATGTGGCAACAACACTTAACATGGAATTAGCATGAGCCAAGGCTCATTGCACATGAAGCATGAGTAAATTCTCATTGCACATAAAGCATGGGTAAACCCTCATTGCACTTGAATTAGAATGATCCAACACTCATTGCACATGGTGTATCATGATACTATACTTTACCCAATGCATTGGAGCGCTATAAGGGCGCATCCCTCTTAAACATTTCATTTCGTGCATAAGTGTGCCACATGGATCATAAAACATGGATTCATAAAACATAATCATTTATTCCATGATAAAGGAATGTGGAATTCATAATGCCACATTACAATCAATATGTAAATGTGCATAATGGTGAATACCCTTGATGGAAAAATGATCATGGTATTCACTACACAATGACATTGGCTTAGAAAATCGGTGCGATTTCGGCAGCGTAATGGCGTGACATAAGAATTCATAAAAAAGGTTGATGAGAGAGAAAGGGGTTCCTCATAATATTACATGTAATGGACAGTAAGGAGCTCATATATATACATGTCCCATCAATTGTAATGGAATTTAGAATCATGATTCATAATTATTGGTTGAATGTAAAAGAGGAGAGATAAGTTCCTTTCGGAATTTCAGCAAAGTAATGGATGTACATGGGAGGCATTTAATGAGAGATAAAGGGTCTCCCATCATTCACAAATAAAGGGGGAAGTGTGAGGGAGGTGAAAAACCATACCCCAACATTTATAATTGAAATTAAAATGGCAAAACAACTTAAGGAAAATTGGACAAAAATTAGAAAAGAAAAAAAACCTTACTTGGAAGTGTGCTTCCAAAGGCTAGAGAGAGGATTGTGAGAGGATTCTTGGGAGCTTGGGGCACCTTGGGAGGATTATAGAGATAGTAGGGCAGTGTTTGGACGATCTCAAAGGGCTTTGAGTGGGGAGGAAGTGGGATCTTGGGTGGGTTTATATAGGAAAGGTGAGGGAATTCCTTATTATTTAGGTTTGGGTCCCCTTACATTAAATTAATCCAAACCACAAACCATCCCATGGTTTCTTCCAATGGTTTTTGGAAAAGGGAAGAGGAAAACAATATTTTAAAAGGACAAGGTCCAAACTTCATAAAATATTATGGTTTCCTATGTAGAGGTGAGTCACACTCCCATGGAAATTAATTTAAAAAGGCAAGGTATTGAATAAGTCTTGAGGGGTCCATTAATGCTTTGAAAAGTAAGTCAAACAAACCCAAAATCACATTTTTTGAATGTTAAAACATATATTGTCCGGACATAAAGATTATATTTTTTTATTACATCACTATTGGGTCATTATGATGTCATAAAACACATTAAATATTTAAACGGTATTTTATTTTTACCCAAAAATATGATTGTCCCAAAAAATTATGAAACATTCACCATTGGATAATTTTGATGTCTTGATTCCGGAAATAACATTTATTTTATCTAAATAATTTTCTAAATATTTATATTTTCACTTTTAAAATAAAAACCGACATTTATAAAAAATTCACGGGTTTTCATAGAAATGGCTCTCAATCCTTGATAAAAATTTTAATTGCATTCATCAAATTATAAGATCATTTATATTTAATAAAAATTAATTTAATAAAAATAATATTATTTTATTAAAAAATTATTTAACTAAAAAATACCTTAATTTAAAAAAATAAATTACTTAATTAAATAATAACTAAAAACACCATTTGTACTTTAAAAACTATTTACAATGTATCAAAAATGACTAGAAATTATATTCATTATTATATACAAAAATAATGTACATGAACATAGTTCTACTTATTTGTTACATAAACCCTTAAAACAACCGCATATCACCTAAGGGTAAGGTGTTCGATGATGACAGACTCTTGGGGTGTCTTGGATAACATCTCTTGAGTGGTATATTTCAATCAACTTCCACTTTTCCCATAGACGGTCACGTTCGAGCTTGACATGATGAAGCTCAGCTTGTGCTTGGTCAAGGGAGAAGCCCAAAGATGCCACCTCTTTTCCGATCTCTAACAAATGGGCTTAATGTGGGAAAATTATACTGGATGAGGCCATTGCTTCCTTTGTCTGTGTAAATTGGATTTGTTTAAGTCCTATATTTATACTTATCATGTGATCAATGTTCAAAAACTATATTAGCAACGGTCAAAATTATTAACATAAAACCAAAGAAGTTGACATTTTATATAAACATAAATAGACATTTAATTATATCAAGAGGTAATTCCATTAATTAATCTTTGGGAAATTACGTCGCATAAAATATGTAATATTATATAATAATAAAACATCAAAGGTACCTCACTCCCACTCTCCCATAAGTCCTTCACTCGTCCCCAACATCAGACATCCACAACCATGTCTCTCTAAACGTTTTTTCATCCCAAAAACACTTGGTTCGGGCATTACAACATGCACCTCATGTGTCACATAAACAAAAAATCCCATATTACATATCCACATATTGTAACCTTGATGAATCATGGATCCACCATAACATGTATGATGTATATCACACATTAGGTTCTATACCTCAAGCCATTACATCCCACAAACCATCCAAGTGCCTAAATCCATCATAGCTTATACATTTCATACCAATAATAATAAATTTGATACTATATCTGACAATAAATTTTTGTGTAAAAATCCATCACATACCTATAAAAATATATATGTGAAATGTAGTCATTGTGTATACCAGCACAAGTATAATTCCAAGAGAAGAGAGTATGAATGGATGGGATAGTCATGCATCCATCCTCCCACATAATGTTGGGGAAATAACCCTCCCAGAGTACACTGAGTGTTTGTTTCTATAATTGTGATGGGTGATGTAGCAAACAAATTAAAAAAATACATGATATAATATATCTAACAATTATATAATGGGGATAACCTAGTATTATAATCAACTGCAGCTAATTTCTATCTAATTCCCATCTATCAATTTAAATACCATGTATCCCATAATAACAAAATAATTTAGTGATATATATTAAATAAAATATTTCATTATTATAATTTTGGATGAGTTGATATATTGATTAACCATTAATTAAACATTTACATTATTTCACATTACATTATATTTCATTACATTTACAATAAGAGTAAAATCCAGTCCCTCTGGTTATCATCCAAACAAAATTCATTGTTTTTCGTGATTATTTTTTTTAATAATGTTCAGTCCTTCATCAACATTTTCGATGAGTTAATAATTATTTTTTCCTTATTAGGAACAATCTATATTCAGGTATACATGGGAAAACATCTGAATCTATCACAAAGAGGAATCATGAAACCAAGAACATCTTACATCCTCATGATGTATAAATGTAATGAAGAAAAAAGAAGCATCTCATTCATTGTCCATTATATTTATTTATAAGCATGCATGCATTTTCTCAACATACCATAAATGAGTAATCCCAAATTTAACTCATTCCATATCAACTGGTTCCATCCTTGACACACAAATTCATATATCAATGCATCTCATCATTTTAAGTTTCAACTATTTAGACATCATCCATACCCCCACATAAAACATATAACATAATCCATATTGATCTCATTTATTCTAGGTACACATCAAATCCAAGAATTACCATGCATATCAGAACAACCATCTCACTTATAGACTTACAAGACTCATATTATAAGGCTCATAGACATATCTCATCACAATGAACCAAGATCTAAAAAATTATGCATAACAAATAGATAATTCATGGCCTTGGACAATGAATATATTCTTCTTATATGAATAATCTATCAATGCGCCAGAGAAATGACCTATGCCTTCTATAGAAAACAATATATTAGGACCATGAAAATAATATATACCAAAAAACATTTAGTATTCAATATATAATTAAAATATTCATTATTTTTAGGTTCCAACTATAAAAACATAAGGTATGAAATTATAACAAACTGTTAATGAAAAGACATGCTCATAGAATTTATTCTTAATTCAACAAACCTGGAGAAGTATTTTTCTCAGTTAACCTGAATTTTTTCATTATTATGAACAAGAATCAACATGATATACACTATATATAAATTTTATTAATCTCATGGAATTTAAATTCCAATAAAACATGTTCACTGAATCAATTTTATTAGCATAAAATCTCATTATCCTCTAGATTACAGACATGACACTTCATTAATTTTTTTATTAAAATAAATTATTAATTAAATCTTTATTAATTTAAATAAATAATTCAACATTATAATCCAATAATAATTACATTATAACCTCAAATATCATATATATATCACTTTCTAAAAAAATTGCAGGTAATATGATATCACTGTATAATGAAACAACTACATTAATATGAGTTGACAATCAATTTCATAATGTGATGATATAGTTATTTGGTAAATTTCAACTTTGTACAGCAGGAAAAATCCTATTAAATTAATTATTAAACATAAATTAAATTAGATAAGTATTGAATCCCCTACATTAAAGGTCATAACTCTTATTCGTATGAGGACATACCAACATTGTCGAACCAGATCACGTCTCCTGCATGGATTTCAACCATCCAATGACATCACATCACATCCAAACAAGATAGAATCCAATAAAACCCCTTTAGAATCCTATGATCTGATCATACCTAACATGGAACGAATAATAGGTGGAAAATGAGACCTAATAAAGGAGAACCCACAATGATAGGGGTAAAAATCATCTTTGGTGGCCAATGATCAAAGAATAATTCCCACAAATCGATAAACATCAAATTGATATCAAAATTACAGCAGTGGGAGCCAATGGTCACCTAGAACGACGGAGGGAAGGATTGTATCGATTAGGTTTTTGAAAACCCCATCTATTTTAACCAAATAAAGATGTTTGACACATGTTATTTACAAAATTCTTAATTTAATTTCACATCAAGAAATCCTTTGTGTTATGATTGTACTGAATAATTATTTACCATTTATTATTTAACAATAAAAATGTTCAATTATTGAATGACCTAAAAAAATTTCTACCATGCTTTCAGATCATGTAACCAATCACTATATGAATTTTCCTTGATTGCATCATTTCATAGTTAAACGCATCTACACCACATCTAATAATCCTCTAACAAACATGATCCTCATAAACAAAACAATTTATAGTCCACATAGATCCTGGAACATAAATTATATTCCCCAAAAAAATTCTATCCCCTGAGAGTCTAAAACAAAACCAGAGAGAAAATGAAATGGGGTCATCCAAAAAAACCACCCAATAAGATATATCAAAGTGTTCAGTTCATATAATGAGGTCATCCACTTCAATCAAACTAAAAAAGTGTAAAACCATGAAACTACTACTATATCCAAAATAATATTTTTGAGAAGATAACTATCACTATAATAAACCAAAATAATACACTAGAGAAAACAATCTCATAAAATAATATTGTCCATCCCCACAAGAGTATAAAATTACAATTGAATAGTTTGAGATCATCTAAATTATGGTAATGTGTGTGAATTTTTTTTCACATTCAAAGATACTCTCCTCCATGACTTCATTCCATTGTAATACATGAACAATAAGAATATGAATGTTGTGAAAACCCATATCCTATTAGTCATGTATGTCTAAATGCTGTTCCTCAAAGGTCAGAACATTATAGACATTGATATCACCCAAATCGATGATGTGAGAATCACCGTGACAATAAAAATGGAGCTACAAAATGTGAAAAATATAATGTGGAAAAATAATTTATGAGGGAAGAGCTATCTCAAAAACCATAAATCCACCATTATTTAACACCTGAAACGGCCCCACAAACAAGGGAGAAAGCTTACTCCCTCGATCAAACCATCACTGTCTTTGATGAAGAGTAACTCTCTAGAACACATGATCTATATTTTATAACTCCAATTGTCTTATCATATGACCATAATAATATTACTCACAATAATACACATCCTTAATCCTCTAATTAATTAAATGAACCATATTTTTCATATCCTATACCTATTTTGGAAAAAGGATTAGAGCCTCCATGACCCCGATATATCACAATGACAAATTGAAATGTTTTCAATAAAAAGAATAAAAAATCGTTATAACAATCACGGATTGGAATCTATATCATTTGGAAAACATTACCAAGGTATGGTTACTCATAAATGAATCTAAAAAATACATGATTCAAGAGCATAAAATGTCTTCAGGGGTATATGTGATCTACATTACTTGACCGTCCATCTGTAGAAGAAAAGAAGTTCTATGTCATATCTAATAACCAAAATCCTGATATATAATTTTGTAAATCCTATAGGTATAACAAGGATTTCGACCAGATTTGATCATCCTCAAGACTCCATGGATTCACACCACCTCTTCCAAATACTACCTTTAAAAATAATGAACTAATCTCAACTACCTAATATTTTTAAAGTTGTATGATTTCGTCAAATGATCTAATATCAAACATATAAATTCATATCCTCCCTAATTATGAGTTAAATTTATAAATATGTCTATAGATATTCTCATACACATTTGTTGGGGAATATCTATTGTCTTGAGAAAACTAAATAGTACATGATCTTCATCCATCACATTCTATGAGACCAAACATCAAGAAATAAACACTACAACTACATGATTCATACTAGGATACCAAATATGACCACTCAAAGACTGATACATCTAGGATACATTTGGATTTACCACTAAGGTAGCACTATGGAACTATAGTATTTACATATCATGAAAAATCATGGGGATGAAAATCTTTATCTGCAACAACACCAAGTATTTTACATCCATAGAACAACAATCCTAGGTATAACTAAAAACAATTTCATCTCTCTAAATCTCCACCACTGAGTCCCCAAAATAAAAATTCTCAACATTATTCACCAAATTCATCCACACTTCCATCTAGAAAATTCAATCTCTACCTCCAACATGTCTTATATCAAGATTTTAGGCTTGTATTTCTTCCATCACTCTCCTTGAATCCAATTATTGATACACAAAATAACTACATGAATTCATCCTCAATTCGTCAGCTAAAAAATAAAACTTATTTGTTATATTGGAAATATAAATGTAATGATCCTATATTAATTCATTCAAGTAGGACTGATGGAATTGGTATTCACACTGAAATAAGACATAACTCAGGACCTTATAGTTAGTAAAACCCCAAAACACACACTAATAAGCTAATTCCACAAGAAATTCAAAGAAATCAACACTTCCACTAGTTGAATATCATGGTTGGAATAGATAAACACATGGGGTAGAAATGACCAAGTCCCATAATAATTCTATAATATCTTCTCTATTTGAACACAACCTAATAAAAGACACAACGAAACATAGAACACCCCAATCTGAACTCCCACAGCTGGAAAGAAAATCCATGGATAACAATCCCCATTATTCATAATTTAATAAAAAGATACATAAAACTGGTCATTCCACAACAAAACATTATACATTCAGGTAAATGTTGTTAGATTAGATGATTCAAATAGAAATTTTCTATAAACCTCTTATAATACCATACATTTCAAAGGAAACTTTGAACCTTTTCCACTGTATTAGGGGAATCCCAAAACATAGAAACATATATAATTAATGGATCAATAACTAATACCTACAAGGACACTACATTCCTAAACAAACATACTTCTCATGACTGGAAGTCACACTTAGAAAACATACCCACCAGCTCCTACTGAAAAACATCTCCCAAAATGGCATGAAGATTCTCTTTAAGCTCCACTTTTGAACTAGAGTAAAAAAGGATATCGTCAATGATAAAAATAATGAACATATCTAGTTACTCTCAAAAAATATATTCATGAACCCCAGGAACACTTATATATAATTATTCACACCAAATGACATCTCAAAAAATCATACTACCTATGATGAAAGAAATAACCCTTATAAATATCAACATCCTTCTATCACATCTCATGATATACTAAACGAAATTCAATTTTAGACAACCAAATTTCTCCCATAAGTTCATTAAATAAATCATCAATATTTGGGAGACAATAGTGGTTCTTCATAGTCACTAGGTTCATGTGATGGTAATCGATAAAAATATTCAAACCTCCACCATCGTTATATATAAAAAAACTGATGCACCCAAATATGACCCAATCAGCCAAACAAAACCCCACTACAAAAGAACATAAATCAATAATTGTATCTATTAATAATAATAATTCACTATCCTATATGTATACATACCAATATTAATAACTCCTCATTGTAGGATGCTCCCATACTTGGTCTTCCAGTGAGGGGGTAATGCTAAAACCTCCCATGGAAATACAATAGGGTACTCCTCCACAAAACTGGGTATCACCAACTGATAAACCTCAAACGTGATCATAATTATCTTGACCATCAAATAAGACAATGATGAAACATGAAACTTAACAAATGTAGGGTATCTAGTTCTTAAAATTATTTCATTCTCTCTACCATCATCATAGAATACGACCTAACAATTAAACCAATCCATGATCTCTTATAAAAAATACATCGAATCCTTGTGGAGGATGATTTCATAGGGATGTATATGTAAACATATGATCTCTCCCTAAGAGCGATGATACCCTAGCACCGTATCCCAATATCTACCTACTTATTAAACCTCATATTCACCTCCTACTAGAGTAGTCAATTCCAATGGAATTGTAAGACTACCTACATGATGTCCCAATACATGTACTTGTGTATGTGATATAATGGAGTGTGTAACTCTTGAAATAAAAAATCATGGCCTGTGAAGAAAAAAACAAAAGGCCACCAAGAACAATATCTGGAATGCCTTCGGCTGGAAATTAAAATGTATAAATATTACCATAACCTAGTCCATGACCTTTTTGACCTTACTAACAAACACCATTATAGTCTCACTCTTTTCTCTAAGGATGATGGTCATCTTATAGATTCACTCTGAGAAAACCCATTGCATCTATATTGATCATAGACAAGACCACACTATTGTTGCTTTGTCGGATGACACTACCTCAATATAGAAATATGATTGTAGCACCTTGTAGATGAAAACATCTCATAAAGGACAAGAACCCTCACCTCTGATTACTATGGCCTCTATAAAAAACATTTGTCTCATTCCATAAAATAGTTCTATGGGATATTTCCCCTATATATATATATGAGATGTTAAGGGATGTGGCCTACCCTTAGCTGACCAGAAACTCTACTATCGTAAAAGCTAGTAACCTCAAACCACATTGCTAATTCATGATGAATCATGATGACACCAATCTCATAGAGACTGGTTTCTAGACATCATTTTCTCTATATCCTCTGATCCTTATTGCATCTTGTGATATGTCAAAAAAATAAATGGTGTGACTTATGACATGATATCTTAATGGAAATCCTATAAGAAATAACTCTCCATATACTTTTCATTTAGGAACACCTCTGAATCATCTTGCTGAATGGAACTAAAATAGATCTGGAACTCTCTCACACTAGAGATCTTCTACAAATCGGTATTTTTATTCTAGTGACATGCCACCATTTTGATATCCAAAAAATTAAAATTTGAAAAATAAATTATTTTTTAATTTAAATATATTTTGGTTATACGATAAGAATAAATTTGTTAATTTTTTAAAAAATATTATTAAAAATGAGATGTAAAATTACATTGAATTAATTTGAAAAATGACGATTTATTAAATTATTTTATTAGTTTTACCATTATTTTAATAATAATTTTTTAGTTTTTAGTTTTAATATTCTATTTCAATTTAATATTTAATATTGTAAAAATATACTGTAGTATTTTCGTAAAAACTGATTTATAATTTTTGAACATGAAATTATATAAATATAAAAATAAGAGAATTATTATAAAAATTGGTTTAATAATTTATTTAGAAAAACATTGAAATTACAAATATATTATAAAAGTTATGAAAATATTATTACACTGTTTTTAAATGTTATAATACAATGACTGTTATATTTATTCAATTTTTCATTAGATATAAATGAAAATGAAGATTTTAGGAAATGAATTGATTGAAATTGGATAAAATATAGGGGTGCATCAGTCGATTTCGGATATCAAACCCCTGGATTTCAGATAAGTCAATCAAATATGTTGTGAGTCAAGTTATCGTGTGGTCGATGGATCATGTTTTGATGAATATCACAACATGGATGATAGGTTTAAGGATAGGTCTTAATGGAATGACCATATGTGAGTAAATCAATGGATTGAGCTATGTCGACGGTTCAACCCAAGCTGAGGGAGATCAGATTCTGGTGATGGACTCTAAGAAAATTCTGACGAAATGGGGGTTATTTCCTTCAAAGGGGTTTAAAACAGGGAAGGAGAAATATTCTTCATCATTAAATAAAATATAGGTGTTTGCTTATTTTATTTCTAGGTGATATATATGGTTATGTAGAACCTCTTTATAGTAAACCTAATTAATTTTTTCCTTCCATCGATGTCGGAAAATACTTACAGGTTCATTTTAGATTATAATTTATATACTCATAATTTTGTAATTTTTTCATCTTTGTTCTATTTTTCATACCATATTGTGTTTAATTTTGAATCATATTTTTACCTTTTTATGTTTTCATAATTCATTATTTTAATTAGATAAATCATTTTCATGTAATTTATGAATTAAAAAAAATTATTTTCAAATTCATCCAAGGGTAGTTTTTTTATCCAAGATCCTAAACTGAAGATAAATATGTTTTATTAAATTTTTTTCTTTTTGTTTGAGTATATATATATTTATATATTATATATATAACTGAACATGGTATAAGATTATTAGATAACACATGATTTTGTGCCACATATTTATTTGGTGAATACGGAATTTATATTTCCGTCACACGCAACCATTTAATATATATATATATATATATGATTATTCATCACTGTTTTTGAAAAGGGAATAAAATGCATACAAAATCTATTTCATGGTGTATAAAACTAACTGTTTCAAACATGAGTAAAGAAGAATAATAAAAAGATTCTTATACGTAGAATAAAGTGACAAATCAGAGAATCCAGTAAGGTTTTTACATACAATGCTTTTATTTTTAATTCCATAGAATTATAAAATGTTTATTATATGTTTTAGGAAACCCTTTATGGTGACGATTTTGTTAAAATATAGTATGATGAATCATTTTAAGATATCAGTATTATTTTTATGTTTCTATGATGGTAAGGGTTTTTATTTACAATATATTCTCATTTCAATTCGGTTTGGAAATTATCTCTCAAATTTATTTATTTGTAAGATATTCTATTGTTGAAAATATTAATTTCAAATATATGTAAATAAATGTTTTAAATATATAATTATTTTTTTAATTCAATTTGAATTGAAATTTATAAAGAGAAAATATTTTATTAATTTACATTAAAATATATTATTTTAATATTTTTAATTATGTGGAAAAATATATTATTTTCACCTATGATTATATGCATAAATATATATATATATATATATATAATTTTTGTAATGTACCTTCTGCCAATAAATTTGTGTTTTATAAAATTATTTTCACTGACCGATGAATTATAAATATATTACTATGAATCCAAGTAATGTCAGTAAATATTAAACTAAATATTTAAACAATTTTCACTAAAAAATATTTATATTTTCTGATATATTGATATATATTCAATATTTCTTGTTAAAAAACATCTCATCCAATGGATATCTTATTATAACTTTATTTTGATTGTTTAAACACTTAAATATAAGAAATTTTATGGAATTTTTAAAAATAATGTTCATGTTTTTAAAATTTAAATCTAGTAAATGTGTGTATATATATACCATAATATAACATTTCATATGAATCACACTTTAAAACACACATGTATTTTAGGATTATATATTGCAGACGCTCCGTTTCGTCACACAGTCTAAACGAATGGAAGGGGAAATGCCTTAGCATAAAGTAATTCATCCTGTGAAAAAAACATCATAAATCTATAAAGAAATGAATAAGGAGTTATTTAAACATGGGTCGTGCATGTTCCACCAAGGTTGTGCAAGTATACTTGTGCAATGCCCAGTGGTCACGCAGGTGACTTGTGCGCCCTCTTTGAAAATTCACCCAGGGTCTTTCTAGCCTAAAAATACCCCTGTTGCCCCCCCCCATTTGAGGGATGAAAAATTCTAGAACCTCAAATTTGAGCTCCTGGCACCCTAGTATCTTCTCAAAGCTTCCAAAAACTTCTAAGGTAATTTCTTACCTAGAACAGAAGATCGTAAGAGGGGGGAGGCCTATGTGTTGAAACTCATCAACACATGTGTGCCTAGGTGGCCAGCCCTTATGTGAAATGGCCACACTTGCACGATGACTGACCTCTTCATCATAACTTACACACCTGTCATCTTGAAGTCTCTATGGGTAGTATTAGAGGCTTGAGCCATGTCTGGGCCAAGTTCTACTCTAAGGATTGATTGTCACGCAAGTACCCATGTGTCGTGCAGGTACCCCTGCGTGACCAGGACTTGCGCACCCACGCAGTACTTGCGCGCCCACGCAGTATTTGTGCACCCCTCTCTTTTTTGGTTCCCTTCCTTCCCATTTCACCCCTCTTACACCTATCCACCTCTCTTCTTCAAGATTACACCTTCAGAACTCTCTCCAAATACAATTATGGAATGATTTCCTTATTGGTTTCCTTATCTGAAAGGAATTCTATGGAATATCTCTTAAAACATGGTGATTTACACATCTTTATATCACTAAAGTTAGAGTGTTCATTCATTCAACCTCATCCGTCAAAATGAGAGAATCCATAACCTAGGACTCCTTTTCAGGAGTAATCCCCAGTCCAAATTCTCATTAATATTGGGCATCCTCTTTAGGAGTAAGCCCCATGTTTTCATTAATTTGGGAATCCTCCTCAAGAGTAAGCCCCATTAATAATTCCCTTAACCTGGGCCTCCTTTTTAGGTGTAAGCCCTAGTCCATGTTCCCAAATATGGGCATACTCTTCAGGATTAACCCCTAACCAAATTCTCTTAACTTGGGATTCCTTTTTAGGAGTAATCCCCAGTCTCAACTATGGGCATCCTCCTTAAAATTAAGCCCTAAGTCCCTTAACCTGGGCCTCCTTTTCAGGAGTAATCCCTAGTCTTAATATATCTTAACCAGTCGTAATTTACTTTTGATATGGGCTTCCTTCTCATGAGTAAAACCCAATCATAAGTCCCCTCCTAACTTTGGAATCTTCCTTAGGAGTAATCCCCAAGATTAGAGTATCCTAATTTCTATAATGTACGTATACCTTTATAGACCATGTTCGTAGATTTATTACCTTATGTAAATATTAATCTTCATCTATTTGGGAAGTCATACATACATAAGCCGTACATAATTTCTCATGATTGCATATTTCATGGCACAATTTTCTGGTTTTACCAATACCTCCAGCTTCTCACACCGATCATAACTCATGTGAGGTTAGAGTGTGAAAGTAATTATGACATCTTTCTTTGATCCATCAATAATACATAAACATCATAGTCCCTTACTCGAACTACGTGGGTTCTGATTCCTTTTCTAAACAAAGAATATGTAGGAAGCCCTTCTACGGGTACGATCCCATCTCTGAAATAATCTATGTCCTATTGAATGACAATAAACTTCAAGTGCCCCACTGAGTGGCTTTAAAACTAGTATGGTCATCATAATGGCCAAGAGTATTTTATGTATTGAAGGATACCATTGACTAAGAATCTCTAACAAATTCAGATGATTCTCTATCTATGAGGAACCTCGAATACATATAAAAGATTCTCTAAATTTCTTACATATTTAATCATTGATTGTCAAATCTAAATAAAACCTCATTTTATACATCGTAATGTAATGAGGATTCACGAACATAACTTAAATCTATATAGAGCATCCCAGAGTAGACAATAATTCCTCTAAAAAAGGTGTGATTAGTCTAACCTCCCATCTTATTGACCAATGCAAAGTCATAATCCTCATCAATCCACAAATAATGAGTTCCTACCTTTGGAAAGTAGGTCCAAATTGATATGGAATCATTGGATGTTTCTAGTTCTACGAACAATCCCATTAGAAACCGATTGGAATGGTTGAACCTTCAATCAAAGAGGTCATCCCCAATTCCAGAGGAAAAAAAATGGTGAATCTAACGTGAATCCTTAACCCAGTTAAAGTGATGGTTTTACCTATTTGTTAGGCCCCTATTTAAACTCAATGAGAGGGCCAACAAAGCAATCAATAACATATGTGCTCATCCAGAAGATGTAGTAGCCGAACTTATATTGATTGTGATTATTATATCAAACATGCACTCTTTTTCAAGATCTTCTACATTACAAGAATGGATTATCTTAAATTCACACCTGTGAATACCTCTGATGTGAAAACCTTTTTGTGAATGCATCTGCTGCTACTCCTACTGGATCATCATCTGCTCTGAGGGAGACAACACCTACTCATCGTCTCCAAAACTAGGTATTGAATGTGCTGGTTAAGGAGTACCGTCAACACAGTACCCTTCCAACTCTGGAGGCTTCTCAACAAGCCCTCCAAGTGAACAATTCACCAAGGTCATCTGAATAGCGATGACCAGTGATCAAGAAGGAGGGGGTGCTAACCATCGTCTCCAATCATTTCAGGTCGTTATCCTCAGAACGCAACAACCATTCCCTCCCATATTCTGAGGAGGTGAATGAGAAGGCCACTGAGGGCCTTAATTGATAGAAATATGAGTCCTTCCCGAGGGCTCCCACCGACAATCACTACCAGAATCGTGCGGCAGTGCACCCTCAAATTGATGAGGGTGTCGTATCCAGGCATTCGGCTCAGGTTACTCGAACCCGAGCAGGAAAGAAAATCCACCAGAGGTGAATACCTGTTAACAGTGAGTCGGTTCTTATCTCTGTCATTTCCGGAGAAGTCCACCAACCTAACATGGTGGAAAGCAATGAGCGGGCACACACACATGTTCGTTTTAATCCCACTGTCCAGTAGACTCGGCAAGTAGCAGCACACAAATCCCGCTAGGCAATTTTGGTGGAGTACTACAGACAGGAACATACACCTGTTTATAAATCATCAGCTAGTCAGCAAGCACGTCTGACTACATGTGATGGAGCCCGCCAACCCAATGTGTTGACACCTGGTAAACAGGTACATACACCTGCTTACACTCATCAATCCAGCCAACAGCCTCTTCTATCAGTATTAAAGGAAGCTCGTCAACCATGTTCGAAGGAGTGCAATTAGCAGGAACATACACCTGATAGTATTGATCAAGCCTACCAACAGTATCATTTGGTAGCATTCAGCGAAGTCCGTCGGAAAGCTCTGGTGACAAATAGGAGGAAGAATCAACTCTCTGCCCCCACACTTGAGTACTATTAGGATTCACTGACATGAAAAGGGGGACAGGATAATGAAAACACGCCTACTCCAAGAACGGAATTGATGTATATCCCTATTCTAGCCGCTGATGTCACCAAGAACATTCTGTCAATGGTGAAAGAGCAGAAGAAAATCCCTGCTCATATTCTGAATTCCTGCCAGGATATTATAATAGCTTCAGTAGTATCTCAGGGAAAGAAACATAAATTTATCCCTACCAGTGGAGTGACACATCAACACATCACTCCAAAATAGACACAAACATCTAATCCAGTACAAGAGGGTTGTGGGCCATACTCCCCCATATCCTACGGACAGCAATGTCAGACACATACACCTGAGTTGGGTGGAGATAATCACCCTAACCTGAACATTTCTCCTGAGCAGGCACATACACCGGCACATAATGACCACTTTCTTCAACAAGTGGTTCTTAAAGAGAGTAATAAGGAATATAAAAAGAAGACCCGCCCAACACAGTCAAGAAATCAAGGTCCTATCTATAAGAAGGCCTTACTCAATGTTGGAGTTCTTTATGCACTCAGACAACTATCTGTTGCAACTCAAGATTCTACTCTCTCAGTTCCAAATAGTGGGAACATTAATTCTGAAGGTATGTATCAGATACTTCCTCAAGAAGTCTTGCTTCATGATGATTCAGTCAATCTCAATGTTTCATCTTCAGATGAGAGACATAAGAACCCTCTGTGTGGCCAGAAGACCAAGAAGAAAAATGTTTTATCTTTTTCTGTAACCCATCATGGTGTTCCTCCCCATGATGATGAATTTAGATGTGAAATTCATCTCCACTGTAGTGAGTCACATTTCATAGAAAATTCTCCAACAGACAATGTAGTGATGAGAAAGCCCTCTAATCTTGAAGAACTTGAAAATGTGAAGCCAGTCATGTCTGATGCATTACCATTATCAGGTGAGACACTTTCTCAATCAGAAGATGGCCTGGGGTGTTTTTCATTCTCTGAACCACCCCTGGGTAATTCATTTTCTAGTGTAATCAGTGAATTCTCTACCAATCTTGTTGAATTTGATGAAGTAGCAAGGAATCACCAGCTCTGGTCTAATCAGGTAGAAGAATGTTCATTGAATGATAAAGAGGAAATACATAATATGGGAAAACAACTGGTGAAAGGTGATGTCCCAGTTAGGTTTTGGCCTTTGGCTGATTCTCAGTATGGCATTCCAGAAATGTTGGCGGAAGATGGAATTCATGATATTCTTCTCAACATACAGAAATATCTTTGTCAGTAAAAAAAAAATATTTTCTTATGGTGAATATGAAAATCATTTCATTATAATAGATGGGTTACAACACCAAAATAATTTGGCATCTCTCTCAGTTTCTCGATATCCGAAGGCTGAAAAACAACAGAGATCCCTTCAGCGTTCATTCCTTGGTGCACTAAAAAGATTGCACCAGTTAATTGCCAATACCCCATCTAGTATTCATATTAGGGGATGGGATGTTCATGGAGTTCTACATTTCATTGTACTCTTGAGTCAGAAAAGCCTACTAAAAATGATCTCATGCAATGTTATTCCCCATGGCCGGCCACAGTCAATGGGTTTTGTTTGTAATCAAAAGCTTGCCTAAGAACAGGACTCAACTAATTCCTCTCAAAATCAAGCATACAGAGAACATGTTTTTGAATTACTTCAGCATCAATCAAACAAGAATATTGAATATGCCTCTCATTTATAGCAAGCACATCATCATGTGACAGAAGTGTTAGAAATCATGCAATGGTCTTTTGAGCTGGGTGATAAATGTGGATGCAGGTTTATGCATCCAGCTAATTTCCATACTAAAGTCCACAAGATCATGAGAGATTACAAGAAGTTCTAATATATATCATGTCAAAAACCACTCCAGCTTTCCAGACTGGGGACTCATTTAACCCAAACCACAGAATCAACAAATAGGATTCGAGGAGTTGAGTAGGAACAACCCCAGTCCACTGGACTGAGGACTTTTTCAAATCCTCAATCCCTTCCTCAGAGAAATTCAGTCTTCTCTCAATTGGTGAGGAAGCCTCCAGAGGAACGATGAGCCTAATTATCAGGAGATTCCCTCCAAATTATGGTTCACCAAGAAGTTCCTGAGGAATCAAATCAACAAAAGGCAATGTGTCATCAAGGACATGGAAGAAGACAATATCTCTGAAATGACGATAGAAGGGATGCAATGCATTATGAATCAATCAATGTCATCAATGTCGTTGTTGCTGATCCAACTAATGAGATTTACTCAGAGGGATCAGATGAAGAGGTTCCTTCTCAAGAATTTGTACGCACAAACACAAATGTAGAAGGTGTGTGTACACAATATCAAAGGATTACTTAGAACCTTGGTAATCCTTTAAGTAACCCACTTCCCCCTCTCTGAAAGGTGTCTAATAAGGGGAAAGGAATGAATCAGGTTATATACTCTTCCTCTGGTGAAGGCCAATCGCTCTCACTAGAGAAACGATTTGCACAACAAGAGGAAGAAATGAAGGAATTAAGGAGGATTAATGCAGAACTACTTCAGGGTAGTATTCCTCCTAAGCGTGTTGGAGTCAGTCAGCCAAAGGAATTTGTTGTGGCTATTGATATAGATCAAGAATATCCTCCTTTATTAGTAAACCCTCATAGGTATAATCCTATAGGTCAAGTCCAATAGCAATCGATTGTGCTTCCATTAGTTGCAATACAAGATATCACATCTGTCCAATCTCCATTTATTTCACCTGTTCAGATACAATATCATCCATATGTTTCTCAAAAGTTAATAACTATAATTGAGTCATTAACATCTCGGTTGGAAGATATGGAGGGAAAGCATGCTCCGGTTCAACCAGGGAAGAGAGTTACCCTGATTGGGTTGATAAAATTCCCACCCCATCAAAATTTTCAAGTACCACATTCACAATCATTAATGGTTCGGGAGAACCAGAGGAACACCTAACACATTTTGTTTCTCGTTGCGATCCTTTGATGGGAACCCTTCAGCAATAAGAAGAAGTTAATCTTAGGTGTTTTTTATAGTCATTAAAAAGACCTTCTTTTGTCTGGTACACAAACATGAAATCTCGGTCAATTAGTGGGTGGGAGTATCTTCGTCAACAATTTCTTCATTAATTCAGCTCAACTTTGCCAAAGACAAAAGTTTTTTATCTTAAAAACTGTAAGAAAAGGGAGAGTGAAATGGTTAAATATTTCATTGCATGCTGGAAGGGATTAACATATTACCTAAGCTTGGCACTCCCTCAAGAGGAATTGTTGCCAATCTGTGTGTCTAATTTACTTGATGAGTTGCGCACACTGCTGATCCATGTGAAATACAAAGGATGGATTCGAGACCTTACTTCAATCGCTCAACAGATTGAATATTCTCTTATAAAGACTAAGGATAATTCTCGTGTAATTCCATTAGCTCTAGGAAGGAGAATGGGTAAAGCAGAGACTACTATAGTTATTCTTAATGAAGCACCTGCACCTACTTATACTTAAAAACCTACATCTTCACGAAGGGCTCTACCTCTTGAGCGCCAACAACAGAGGCCATTTCGACAATATGATCAAAGAGGTCAAGGACAGAAACAATTTGAGGATTTAAAGAGAAATGTTTACTCTTTCCGAAATGAACATGTTCCTGGTTACTTCATTTTGGCTCTGAAAAATAATTTGGTTCAATTGGCAAGGCCCAAGAGGCCAAAAAATGAAGGAGATTAAGATCATCCCAACTATTTCTAATTTCATCAGATGTTGGGGCATCCCATTCAGAAGTGTTTTGTTTTCAAGGACCTCTTGAAAAAAAAAGTTCATCTTGGGACAAGTCAAACTGAAAGGTTCTTCAACTCAAGATTCATGTGTTACTGCTACATTTCTAGAAGTGAAAGGTGAGTGGAAAGAATTCAAGAACAAAAATTTAGAAAAATATGATGATTGGATGGTCAGAAAAATGATCAACTGAACTCATGCTATTTTTAGAACACAATTGAAGAAGCCAATTCTGTCTTCTTCCATGAATTCCACAACAAAACCCTCTTCATCAGAGGGAAAATCCTCAAAGAAATGACATAATTTCAAGAAAGAGGAACAATCAGAAGAAGATGAGTATGTGTCAAAGCCCATGTTGTCTTTGACTCTGGATGATTTTATGCCATCTACTTCGATGAAACGGGAACCGCCCCACCAAATGGCACAGCCTAAACAGGCTAATCAGGTGGAGTCTTCATCAGATGAAGAGTTGATATTCGGTTCTGTTAATATGATTCAATTAACTGATCCATATGCCAGTCACAGTTTTTATTTTGATGTTCCTGAGTTCCCTGTATCAAATAGAGGAATCAGAGGATGTTCCCGAGGCTCATGATATAGGGGAATATGTGGATCTTTCGGAGGAAACAATTATAATTATACCCCTGCTAGAACTATGTATGTGGTAGAAACTCATGGTAGAGCCCTTCAATGAGCTCCACAAGAACAATAAAGTTCTTCCACATAAGGTAGACTCAGTCCTGGAAAAATTATTCTGGAAGATTGGTTGAAGGTTTCATCTTCTTCCTCTTAGCAAGTAAATAGACCTAATCAGTATAATATTCCAAATCCAGGAGTATTACGAACTCCTATCCCAGTACAAGAGGCATCATCTTCCAAGGAACCTACTAATCCACATGTTCCTGTTGGGAAACATAGACATTTGGATAAAAATTATGATTTATTGAAGCACTAGGCCCAAATAACGGCCATGTTATCAATTATGGATTCTTTGAATTTACCAAAGGATCATTAAGAGGCACTCATCAAGGCTTTGTCGAGTCCTCGTGAGTTTGAGACTAAAATTTCTGCAGCTGAAGTCTACAATGTAGAGAATAATCCTACAAAACGCCATGCAGTAATATCTTTTATTGATAAATATGAGGATGATATTGTGCATGGAAATATTAGACCTTTGTACTTATCGGGTAAGGTCAATGGTGTAGACGTCTGAAGAGTTTTCAATGATAATGGTTCAGAAGTCATCGTCATCCTCATTCATACACTTTGTCGATTAGGCCTCTCAAAATCTGATTTATTTCCTTCTACATTGATGATACAAGGATATGATAAAAATGAACAGGAACCACTGGGCGAGATTACACTCAGAACTCAGTTTGGAGATCTTTTATCCAATTCAGATTTTATGGTTGATGATCAAGACTTAGCCTTCAATATCTTTCTTGGAAGACCTTGGATACATCAACTTCTAGCTATCCCTTCATCATACAATAAATGTCTCAAATATTGTCTTGATGGTCATGTTGGGTCATTGTATTCTAATAAGGCCCCATTCAAGACATGTGAATCTCATTAAATTGACGCGGAATTTTGTCACATGAAGGGAAATGATAAATCCACAACAGGGGAGATTTTCAAAGTTAATGCTCTATATGGTTTGGAAACGATTCCATTAAACCCATTTACACATTTTTGTACAAATTATGTGTTGCATATCAGTCAAATTTACAGGATAGACCCGAATCAAAATACACTTATAGAAACATCAATAATGTCAATTACGACAATCAAGCTAGAAAACATAAGAGAAATTGGTGATTCCCCAAGCAGTGAGGAAATCTCAAATGTAGATTTCTTCATTTAATCTACTGAAATCCAACAAGCCTATACTTCACGAACCAGGCCAGAAGAAGTTATAGTCATACCAGAAGTGAATGATGATGTTGATTCTCAATCCATCATCTCCTCTATATTTCCCAAGGAAGACCCTTCATCATCAATATGGTTGGAAATTGTTGCTTCTTCTTCAGGATGTTCAAATTTTTATATATCTTCTGATCATGGAAATTCTACTTCATCATCTACTATGCAAGTAGAAACAGAAGAAATAACACATGACGAAGAAGAAGAGAATGATCTCTGGGATTCTCCTCCATCATTTGAAGAGGGTATCTCAACCACCATGGATGAACTCAGAGAAATAAATCTGGGTACAAAAGAAGATCCACGCCCCACTTTAATTAGTGCGGCTATGACTCTTGAAGAGAAAGATATGTATATTTCCGTTCTAAAGAAAAATTGAGATATATTTGCTTGGAACTATACAGATATGCCAAGGCATGATCTTGATGTTGCCACTCATCGTTTCGGTTTTCTAGAAAAACATCGAGGATTAAAACAAGCCGCTTGAAGAACACACCCAACCTATGCTTCCAAAATTAAAGCTGAAGTGGATAATATTATCAAAGCTAACATCCTCATAGAAGTTCAATATCCAATGTGTTTGGCTAATAATGTTCCAGTGAAAAAGAAAAATGGGGAAATTAGAGTATTCATTGATTTCAGAGGTCTTAATAGACATTGTCTTAAGGATGATTTTACAGTACCAATTACAGAAAAATTAATTGATGCAACATCTGGCTATGAAGAACATTCCTTCCGAGCCCCTCAGGGGGTGTTCTGCTATCGGGTACTAGCCTTTGGCCAAATTAATGTAGGCGCAACATATTAGCATGCCATGCATTGTATCATCAAACCCTTTTTAGGGTAGTTTGTTGAATGTTATGTGGAAGATTTGGTTGTCAAATCCATGAAACGTTCTAGCCACTTTGCAGATTTTAAAAATCATATTCCGCAAACTTCGGCAACATAATTTGAAGATTATCACCTTAAAATGTGCTTTTGGGGTAACTTCAGGAAAATTTCTCAGCATTGTTATAGGCCATAGTGGTATCGAAGTCGATCCTAAGAAGACAAAATAAATCCTTGGTATGTCACCTCCTCAAAATTTTAAAGAATTGAGAGGACTTAAAGGACACTTATCCAATATTCGGCGTTTCATCGCCAATTTGTTAGGAAAAATTTTACCCTTCACCAAATTGATGAAGAATGGAGTCACTTACTAGTGTGCTAAAAATGTCAAGAAGCTTTTGATATTCTCAATAAGTATCTCTTGAGTCCACCGGTGTTAATGCCACTTATTGAAGTAAGGCCACTCATCATCTATGTGACAACTCTAGAGTGATCCATTGGAGCCTTTCTTTCTCAGAAGAATGATGCTGGGAATGAAACCAACCACTACTATCCCAGTCGGACTATGCTTGAAGCAGAAAACCGATAGTCATGTTTTGAGAAGTGCTTCCTAGCATTAATATTTGTATTTCAGTTGTTCAGACACTACCTACAACATCACTAGGTCCTATTGGTATCTCATAATAACCCGCTGAAATTCATCCTTAGTCGTCCAATTCTTACAGGACATCTGGCAAGGTGGGTAGTTATTCTGTAGCAAAGTGACATTCAGTATGTGTCTTAGAAGGCAATAAAGGGGCATTCTCTGGCTGATTTCCTTGCTGGACACCCTTTAGTTGAAGACACATCATTGAATATTGAACTCCCGGACGAATAAGTCTTCTTTTTTCAAGAAAGTCTTCAAACATGGGAAATGTACTTTGGTGGTACTTCCAGAAGTCCAACTGGGTGGAAAATGGGAAATCCTAAATTCAACAATGTTGGTTTAGGAATTGTGCTCATTTCTCCAGAAAAGTAAGTGTTTCCTTTTTCTTTCTCATTATTGAGAGGCATAATAAATAATAAAGCGGTATAAAAAGCTCTTACTGCAGGATTGAAGATGGCTCTTCAAGCACAAGTGAGTCACTTAAAGGTGAAAGGTGATTTAGACCTTGTAATCGAACAATTCAATGGGGATTATGTAATCAGAAAAGAGGAACTAATCCCTTTGTATGTTTATGTCATAGAGTTAATGGAAGAATTCCCTTAGGAAGTGATATTTTCTTATGTCCCACGATCACAAAATGCACAAGCTGATGCACTGGCTAATATAGCCACAGCTCTGGCAGATCCAAATCGTGGCGATACAACCATCAGTATTGCCCACCATCGTACAATTTCACCTTATGTTCAAACCAGAACAAATGAAATCAATGAAATTAGTCCCATCTCTGAACCATACATTCATATTATGGGATGGATGACACCTATTAGGGAATACCTTCAAAATGGAACACTTCCGCCTGATAGAGCCAGGAAAGAACAAATTAGATGATGTGTGGTCAATTTTACTCTTTATGACAGCCCAGATCAAATAGAAAAAGTTCTCTACAAATGTGTTTATGATGGAGTTCTCTTCAGATTCATTTATGGTGAAGAGATAATGGCTGTTATGAATGAAGTGCATGCAGGAGTCTGTGGTGCCCACCAGTCTGGACATAGACTATCTGATCAAATTCTAAGGCTTGGATATTTTTGGCCTTCAGTGATACAAGATTTTGTTGATTTCACAAAGAAGTGTCATTCATGACAATTAAATGCCAACTTCATTCATCCAACCCAAGAGTTTCTTCATACAGCTAAATACTCGTTCACATTTGCCACATGGGGAATAGATGTGGTCAGACCTTATCCTTCAGCTACATCCAAGCATTTTAAGTACTTTCTTACTGCTACTAACTTATTTTCCAAATGGGAAGAGGCAATACCTCTCAAATAAGTCAGTTCTAGATGTATTTTTAGTTCATAAAGTCTAACATCATTACCATATTTGGTGTCCCTCATACCATATTGATGGACAATGGCACCAACTTCTATTCATCCAAGATGAGGAAGTTGTATCAAGAATATAACATCAAATCCAATCATTCATCTCGGTATCATGTAGTGGCCAATTTCCATATAGATGCTTTCAACAAGACTCTATCAAATATACATCAAAAGATGGTAGATAAAGATAAGAATTCATGGCCTGATAAACTCCTTCATTTGTTATGGGCTTATCAGACCACCACCCGCACTGCAATGCGGTCAACTCCATATTCATTGGTATATGGAATGGAAGTAATATTTCCAATTGAGGTTCGACTACCCTCACTCATAGTAGCCATTTTTTTATCAGTCATCTACAGATAAACAATCTCAAAAACGATTGGATGAATTGGAATGGTTATATGAGAAAAGATTGTGCACCCTGCACCACTTTGAAGTCTATCAGAATCAAATAGCATGAGCTTAAAACAAAAAAGATCATCTTCGTTCATTCGTTTAGGGATAATTGGTATTAGTTCTCAGAACTCAAATGATACTAGGAGAGATACCTCCCAAGAATGAGCCAAAATGGGAAGGACCTTATTTAAGACATAAGTTCTACTCCAATGGATATTATTCTTTAATCTTAATGGATGGAGAACTCATCACTACTCCAACCAATGCCATATTTCTAAAGAAATATTTTTTATGAACCCAAAATACATCTACGGTCCATGCATATGGCCTTGAACTATTTTCACTACTATAGTCCAACAACACATTAAACTGCATAACAAACGGTCCATGCATATGACTTTAAACTATTGTCACTTACGTCCAACATGACATTAAATTGTGACGTCCTAATTACATGATGCTAAACTGTACAGAAGTCCCTTACGTCCAGTAAGACCTTAAACTGCATAACCAATGGTCCATGCATATGACCTTAAACTATTTGTATTACTTTCGTCCAACAATATGTTAAACTACACTATCATCTATGGTCCATGCATATGACCTTAAACTATTCGCACTTTCGTCCAACATGATGTTAAAATGTGTCCCTTTCATCGTCCTATATGATGTTAAACTATACAGAAATGGTCCATGCATATGACATTAAACTATTTGCACCATTTTCCAACATGTTGCAAAACTGAATCATCCCTTTTTTGTCCAAAATGATGTTAAACTTTGAAAAAATACCTAATAAGTCCAACATGACATTAAATTGTGTCCTCTATTGTCCTTAATACATGACATTAAACTGGAAAATATCCTTTTTTTGTCCAACATGACATTAAATTGTATTGTACCCATCGTCCTATATGATGCTAAACTGTACAGAAATCCCCTAATACGTCCTATATGATGTTAAACTGTATTTTTTCCCTACTACATGACACTAATCTGTGCAGCACCAATAGTCCTAACTGCCAGACTTTAAACTGCATAGTCCCTTCATATGTCCTACATGACATTAAATTGTGCATCGTTAAGGTTTTTTCCACCTCTTGTTTCTCACAACGAGTATGACTCACGTGATCTTAGAGAAAACGTCAACCATAATACCCTCTCTGGCCTGTTAACCACACGTATGTCCAACACCATTTTTAGGCCATTGTTCCCAAGAATAACTTGATCAATAATTCATTCCTTAATTGAACTATGTGGACTTTGATCCTTGCCTTCCAGGCTGGTTACGTAGGAAACCTTCCATGGTTGAAGCCCAAAACGAATCTCTTCACATAGGTTCACCTCCATCTCATACGATGTTGATTCGTGAAACCTCTCCCTGAATCAATATATTTACAATGGTTAACCTTCATCCTTGCTATACGACGTTAAACTGTATAACATTTTTTTCATGTATGAAAATAAACTACAATATTTTTTGATACCCTCACATGAGAAGGAATAATTATTTACATTTATTTTCAATCATGTTATATTCCAAGGACTACGTGCATACCTGGCAATGCCCAAACTGTTTATCTTGGGTTAAACCATCATTTCACTAATGTACCCTTTCACCCATCACATGTACGGACCAAATTTGTACATAGCGTATTTATAGAACTACGTGGTCTTGATACCCATCCTTATGGGATATGTAGGAATGTTTAAGTGTCCCTCAAATCCATCCCCAATTATTTTGGGCCTAACCCCAAATTCCAATTTCAGTCCCCTGGCTGAAAAGTTCGCTAAGAAAACACACACTATGTATTTCTTATAATGGTCCGAGTTCTATGACCCTAAACGAAGATCTCTTACACTTTCATCTCACACGACGTTAAACTGTATTTCAAGAACTACCTATGGCTTGATTCCCATCTTTATGGGATACGTAGTGAAGTCCAACATTTCAATTCAGTACCCAGCCAGAACATGATTATGGATAGCATTGATCTGTGTATCGCTACATACATTAGATAATACCCATTTTTTTATGTGTCATAATCCTAATCTTAAATATTTTCCAGATCTACATACCTTTTTTCGCTACTTCTGGTCATAAAATGTCCAATTTCTGAGAGTTATTTTTCTTGACAATGCAGCACGTTCCCTTATGCGGCCTTGCAAGAACATTCTACATAACAGACTTTTCAGCCAAAAGATACAATTATTTGACTATGCAGCCAATGCCCTTAGGTGACTATACATAATTCAACCCCCTAATGGGTTTTCAGATAATGGTAACTTCATTCTCGGGAAGGAAAACTTTTTTTCCTTATTGGTCTTCTCAAAAATATTTAAGTATCCGCAAAAATTTGTCATCATTAACATATTTTCCCCATGTTATTTTCATGATCTAAAATTATTCATTCCTATGGTATATATTTCTCTTCCCTATGTTTGGGTCAGACCTTCGTAGGAGTGACATTCATCTAGTTCATAGACGATCTTTCTTGGAAATATCCTCTCCATATTCAAGTACCTCTCTCCAGACAGCAAACATTATGCTTTGGAAAATTTGAATCTCCATAAACTTCCATTGGCTTTTTAGTAATAGAAAAGTAAATTTCTGAGAGTTATTTTTCCTGACACTACAGCACATGGCCTTCGGTGGGCTTGCATAAACAGTCTACAAAAGAGACTTTTCAGCCAAAATATACTATTATTTGACAACGCAGCAAATTGCCTTAGGCGGCCCTACATAATTTAACCCCCTAACGGGTTTGTTAAAAAATGTTAACTTCATTTGTGGGAACTACTTCTTCTAATGACTTTCATCCCTTTTTCGTATCATTCCTCAGATTTAAAATTTCATATGTAATAGTTTACATGTTTTCCTTCATACTTGAGTGTGGTAAAAAAATTCAGATATGTTTTCAAGTAATAGATTCAATTTTAACCCATTCGGTTAAAGCTATTTCGACCTTAAACATTAGCATTTTTATGTTCGGCGTGCATGACTTTAAACTACCCACAACAGAAAAGGTAACTCTGAATAAAAGTCAAGTCCCATATCACTAATCATAAATTTATGTATGATTTAGGTAATATTGAGCAACTAAATGATTCAATGTTCGTAGGTTTATTTATAATAATCCTAGAAAAAATAAAACTATGCTTACTTGGAGCATTGGATTAGGTAAAAATCTAAAGTAGATAGAAGGAAAATGCATGCAAAAATTATTGAAAATGGAACCATTTTTTAATTTGATGCACTAGAATTAGAAGGACATCAACAGACTGGAATCTCTTCTCGTTTCTAGGAATTACAAGAGACTTTCAACATAAGTCATCACTTGATGTACATCATCTTGAGCTTCAGCAGCAGCCATTAGAATCTCATTCAATCGACCAACTTCACTATTTTGAGCCTGATGGAGTTCTTTCTTGGCATCTACATTGGCTTTCATACCGCACATTTGAGCTCCATCTAGTGAATTGTTCAGTTGGTCAATTTCTCTAGTAACAACATCTAACTATTGCTAAAGGTGCATTTGCTGGATGACTTTATCTTTTATCTTTTTCTTCAGCTCCTTCATCTTGGCATCATAGTCAGCCTCAGCTCGGGACACCGTATCCTCAAATTCACTGATATTGGCTGACAACATCACCCTAGTCAGATCTTCACAGAACTTTTGCTCCTGCTCCCTCCATAAGATGACTTGCTTCACTGAGGCATGGATCTTTTGATATCCAAAACTTCCAAGTACTAGTATGAATAACATGGATGACAATCGTAGGATCTTTGATGACAAATCTTCTAAAGTAACTTCAGATATGATCTTCCATATGTTTTTCCATGCCTTGCGTCATGAAAATTGGAACACCTTTTGTATTTCTGGATCCGAATCAGAATCAATGTCACATAGGGGAATGTAATATGGGATTAATGCACTTAATGATGTTCCATGTTCTGGTCCTTCCCCCCTGACCTGTGCTTCTTCACTTTTAATTCCCATTGCGGTGGAAGCTGAGGCTACACCTCCAAATATAGAAACTGAAATTGATGGACCAACATAATCAATTTAAAGCTTTGTTTAGTTTCAAAGGATAACAAAAGTTAATTGATTGTCATTCAAATTAAGTACGATCACAAATATTTTTATCCCTTATCCAACGGTAGATCAGCAACCTGAGAAGGCTCCTCCCCATCTTTCCTAGATTCGACAGGATTTTCAGGATGAGTATGAGGAAACTCTAATGGGTTCAGCTCTAGTTCTGCTAATTTCTCTGCAATAGTAGTGTTTTTTGTACCCCTTTCAGGCATGGGTAGTTCATAAGCATTCTCATACATAACTGCACATTTGAACCGATCATGATTAGATATGTAATAAGAAGTTATTTTTAATAGGACGAAGGATAACACTCACGTCCATAATATTCTAAATTACATCGTAATTTAACATGATTCATAAAATCTTCTAAAGATGTGCCATGTTGCATAATTTCATCTAATGTCATCTCATAATCCTAGTTAATCTCACCAGTGAGAGCCTTTGAGGTGTCTTCTTGGCGACCTTCATCCTGCGGTCACTGAACCAGGACAACATATTCAGATAAAATCGTGGCATCAGTTGCAATAACCGCCCAAAGATATAATGAAGGGGTTGAACTTGATGTATCACAGAATAAAAGTCAGTCAATGTTTTATTCAAAATTTTATGAAGCATTGTAAAATTATCAGAAGTAGGTTCTTCTCTTCTTACAACAGCAGTAAGAGGGATACTAGGAATAGATGCAGGCTCTTTTCCAGGAGTAACCAAGTTAGCATGAATTTGAAATTGTTCCACAGCACCCTCCATAGCCCTCAAAGAAGGATCAATCCTCTCCCTCAGAGGGGAAATTAAATAATCCCCTGTAATCCCAAGTAAAATGAGAAATATTTTTCATGGTTTAAGACTCATGATTACCCAAAGGACTTAACACTACTAATGAAGCGTTTAGATGTGGACTTACTCCTTCATTTCTATTTCTTCCTTTTATTTTTGGGAGTGTCTTCAGTCTCTCTTATATGTACCTGAATAGGAGAATGGAAGGCCATGTCCAACTCCTCATCCATGGCCTGCCGACCTGGAGATATCTCGCCTAACTCGTGAAGAGATTCAGCAGTATCCCCGATGGCAGTACCCCCAGGGATATACTATGGCGAAGGAACCTCAGTAGTTCCTTTCTTTTCAAGATATAGGATGAAGAAAATAATTTCCTTGATTAACAAAGATTCTAATGAAATAAATTTGCATTGAAAACAATGAAAGAAAACATACATCTTTAAGAGCCACATAATCATGCCACTCCTTATCTCCGGAAGCATTAGTTCCCTCTGTGGCACCACGATCTATCATTTCCTCTACCCGCTTGGTGATTAGAATGGAATTGTCAGTGGCATATATGACCATTTCTAGATCTCTGATATAATCTCACACTTCATCAGGGTTATTCTCAAACCATATTTCTGTACAATCCAAAAGAGTCCCTATTCCAAGGATATGTAGCCTCTCGCAAAAATCAATCCAGGCAGTTTCATCACCACAGTATAAAATCTGCCATGTCTGGATAGCCTCTGGTCATAGATACTCAGTACGTGTACTAGAAGGCTACGAGGAAGTTCCTACAATCTTGGACTTCAATTTATTCCCAGCTCCTGCAACTATTTATACAGAATAAGAAAATAAGACTTATTTCTTTATGAAGTGAGCGGCAATCCATCCCCACAATGAAGTAATTCACCAGTAGTTGATGGAGTGGGTCTTTTTATTATGACCAGAGGACTATATCGGTCACGAGACCACTTTTCCACTTGTTTTGCCTCATCATCCCCATCTTCAGAATTTGGAGATCCGGTCCTAGATGAGGAATCTGATGAATAAGCATCATGTGGGGAATCACCACCTTCATGAGGAAGAGTTTCTTTCTCTAACATCCTCTTACAATTCCCCATCTGATAAACAGAATGATTCAGCACCCCTTTAGGGTATGAAGCTATCCAGTGCTATACATACCTTGTAGTCAAGTTATATGCTGCTTTTTCAACTGGAAGATCAATCACTACCGCAGTCTTCTCCCTATATGTCTGCAACAATAGTTGTCAGGAAACCATCAGATGTTTCTCTAACCTGACATGCACAAGAGAAGATACAATGGTCTTCTACAAACACATTAATTAACGTGCAAATCTATATGGAGCATAGGCCTCACATATAATCTCTCTGTCAATCCTAGCGACTGGCACACCATCTCTGCAGGCCAGCATGTATACCCTTAAATCCAGACTGGCTGTTCCATCATTAAAAAATAGCCCTGTTGGTGGATTTCCATAAGGAAAGAAATTGAATTCCTTATACATTCTCTGACTCACCTTCATGTCATAATAATTGAGAACTAATGGTGAAATTCAAGAGAATTCATGTACTGATGGCCTGATAGAACTTCCAGAAATCTGTACTCCATTCTGTACATTATATGTCCTGATGTGAGCGGAGATCCATCCCCACAAAATATAGAATGGTCCCACTATTCTCAAAGGATACTTACCCATTAAGAAATGAAGTATGCTCCTATTAATCTTTGCTAAAATGGGGGTAGCCAACCCAAAAAAATTTCCCTCATCCAACTTGGCCGCAATAACGAAGGTCCCTAGTCTAACTCCTCCCTTCGAGTCCATGACTAGAAAGAGATAAACACTGAGCCACAAGTCCAAGAAGCCCTCCAGACGAGTCTTCTTTTGGATCCTCTGATTCACCACATATCCCCACTTCTCAAATTCTCCTACTTCCATAGTCGGCCAGAATGTGCCAGGAGCAGCCCTCTTATCTGTTTTTGGGAAGGTGGTAGGACGAGTGGGTTTCTTCTTCTACTTGGATCCTTCTCCTTCGGCTCCTTTTCCTGCTTCATGATATGAAACATATTCATCCACTCCTCTAGATGAATATCGTTTCTAGAATGAGTTAAGGAGGTCTTTGAACTCTTGAGCTTATGGAAGATTTTAAATAACGCCCAAGCTAAAGTCAGAGTCTTCTATGAATCATTCCAAGTCACCTTGGTAGGGATGAATTCATCATACATATCACCCAAAATTGGATCCCCTTAGATTTTGTGGACATCCCATATACTGATGCCTACTTCTCCATGAGTCAGATGGAAAGAATTGGTTTCTGGGCTCCAATGGCTGAGTATTTTTGGCACGAAGTTGTCATGCCTGTAAACATATGTTTGCCCAACCCAGATGACGTCATATATCGAAACTCCATTCAAGTCCTCAACAAACTCTGCATAGTTTTGTCGCACCCAGTATGCCCATATCCAAGTTGGATTCACACCTCCTCCAGGACGGATGTCCCAACTCTTCTTCCAGCCTTTGTATTGATCCATCTGAGAGTTTCAGAAAATTGAGGGAAACAATGTGGTTGCAGCTCAGGCTTATGAGGTTTCAGATCTGGCGTACAAGTGCTATGATGCATCATATGGGCCTTCTCTACTATTCCACCATTTAAAAATGATCCCCCACATGAAATATTCACTGAAGAAATGTTGGTATAATTATAAAACCGATAAATTGGGAGATAGTTCTTTGCCTCTGGAATGGTAACTTCTCGCAGATGACCATAGCCATACAATGGAAGATAAATGCTCTGGGGGAAGTAAAAAATGAAACTTCTTCAAATACATAGACAAATCTGAGAGTGTGTTTCATAGACGGTATAGTAATCATGGCCAATGATGCTCATCATATCATCAAGTCGCTTGCTTGCCAGTTCATCATCCGTTTGGATTCTCTTGGGAGACATTGAATCTGAACAAATGTTGAATAAATTAACTCTTGTGTAAGTTCATTTTTCATAAAATTTGTGAAGGAATTCGAAAAAATGGAAAATGCATTAAGGCGTGCAAGTCTAATTTTGGTGCGCGTGTATGGATGTGTCACACAAGTTTTTGGTGCCCAAGTATCACCGTGCAAGTCCTATTACCTCTACAGTAGCACGATAGCAATGAATCAGTGGAAAAAAGGGAAACTTTCACAGTGAAGGTAACTTGTGTGGAGAGATATTGAAAATTCGAAATCCTGGTGCTTTGCGCGAGAATGGCCAAAAATATATAGGCCTGGCTGCACCCCTGCATGCCTAAAGCCAGCGCGCTCAACTCCAGCGCGCCGACCTCAGCACGCTCAACACTTGGCACCCCATTTACCTTGGTTTTCATCTTTTTCTTAGAGAAACATCCTCATTTCTTTCGGATTCATCTCTGAGGGGGGATTTTTGTTGATTCTCCTTTTCCTCACAGAGTCTAAATGAATGGAAAGGGAAATTCCTGATCATAATGTGATTCATCCTTTGAAGAATACATAAAAAATCGACAAATTCATGAACAAGGAGTCATTTACACTTGGATCGCGCAAGTTCCACCAAGGTCGCACAAGTATACTTACGCGATGCCCAGTGGTCGCGCAGGTGACTTGCGCGCCCTCTTTGAAATTTGTCCCAGGGTCTTTCTTGCCTGTAAATACCCCTATGCCCCCCCCATTTGGGGGAAGAAACATTACAAGACCTCAAATTTGAGATCCTGGTGCCCTAGCTTCATCTCAGAGATTCCAAACACATCTAAGGTAGTTTCTTACCTAGAATGGAAGATCTTAAAATGGGGGAAAGGACTAGGTGTTGAAACTCATCAACACTTGTGCTCCTTGGTGGCCAGCCATTAAGGGAAATTGCCACACTTGAGCACCGCCTTACACCTTTAACATAACTTGAATGCCTCTCTTATTGAATTCTCTAGGGGTAGTATTAAAGGCTTGAGCCATGTCTCGCCCATGTTCAACTCTACAGATTGACCGTCGCGCAAGTACTCATGTATCACGCAAGTACACCAGCGCGACCAGGACTTGCGCGCCCTCGCAGTACTTGCATTCCCACACAGTACTTCCATTCCCCTCTCTTTTTGGGTGCCCTTCCTTCCCATTTCTCCCCTCTTACACCTATCCACAACTCCTATTCATGATTAAACCTTCAGAAATCTCTCCAAAGCCATTTATGGCCTGATTTCCTTGCTGGATTCTTTATCTGAATGGTATTATGTGGAATATCTCTTAAAACCTGGTGATTTACACTTCTTTATATCAATAATGTTCGAGAGTTCAATCATTCAACCTCATCCTTTAAGATGAGATAATACTTAACCTGGGCCTCCTTTTCAGGAGTAAGCCCCAGTCCAAATTCTCATTAATATTGTTCATCCTCCATAGGAGTAAGCCCTAAGTTCTCATTAATTTGGGCATTCTCCTCAGGAGTAATCCCTAGTCATAATTCCCTTAACATGGGCCTCCTTTCTAGGAGTAATCCCCATTCCAAGTTCCCAAATATGGGCATCCTCCTCAGGAGTAAGCCCTAACCAAATTCTCTTAACCTGGGCATCATTTTTCTTGAGTAAGCCACAATCTCAAATATGGGCATCCTCCATAGGATTAAGCCCCAAGTCCCTTAATTTCTCATGCCCCTTAACCTAGTCCTCCTTATCAGGAGTAAGCCCCAGTCTTAATTTTACTTAACCAGTCCTAATTTACTTTTGATTTGGTCTTCCTTCTCAGGAGTAAAACCCAATCATTAGTCCCCTCCTAACTTGGGCATCTTCCTTAGGAGTAAGCCCCAAGATTAGAGCATCAAAATCTCCATAAAGTAAATATACCTTTATGGACACTGTTATTGGATTTCTTCCCTAAAGTAAATCATAATCTTCATCTATTTGGGAAATCATACATACATAAGTCCCGCATCATTTCTCATGATTGCATCTTTCATGGCACAATTGTCTGGTTTTACCAATACCTCTTGTTTCTCACACCGAGCATGACTAACATGAGCTTAGAGTGTAAAATTAATTATGACATCTTTCTTTGAGCCATCAATCATACACAAAAATCATACTCATTACTCGAACTATGTGGGTTATGATCTTGTTTCTAAATAAAGGATATGCAGTTAGCCCATATATGGGTACAATCCCAACTCTGAAATAATCCATGTCCTACTGAATGAAAATAAAATTCAAGTGCCCCACTCAGTGGATTTAAAACCAGTATTGTCATCATAATGACCAAGAGATTTTTATGTATTTAAGGGTATCACTGACTAAGAATCTCTAACAAATATAGATGATTCTCTATCGATGAAGAACCTAGAATACATATAAATGATACTCTAAAATTCCTACAATTTTAATCATTGATTGTCAGATCTAATGAAAAGATCATTTTATACTTGGTAATGTAATAAGAATTCACAAACAAAACTTAAATCTATAAATAGAGTCTCAAAGTAGACAATAATTCCCCTCAAAAGGTGTGAAGAGTCCGAACTCCCTTCCTCTCGACCAATAAAAATTCTTAGGCCTCATCAGTCCACAACTAATGAGCACGTAACTTTGGAATGTAGGTCCAAATGGATATGGAATCCTTGAATGTTCCTGGTTCTACAAACAAACCTGTTAGAAACCGATTGGAATGTTTGAACCTCCAATCAACGAGTTCATCCCCAATTCTAGAGGAAACATATATATATATATATATATATATATATATATTATTTTAGGTATAACTGGTTTTTTTAAATAAATAGTTACTTATATATTTAAATATATGTATATATATATGAATAAATTTATATAGAACTATTTTATTCATAAAATTATTAAATATGTAAATAAATTTACATTTATATACATCTCATCTCATGTGAATGTTTTTTCTGTTTTGATATTTTTACATATGGGTATGAATATGTAATCCTGTCTTTATGGTAAATGTATATATATATATATGTAGAGGTACTATTTTATGTTAAATTTTCATATATATTTATATATTTATATAAATGTATATATAAATATATCATTATCATGTTATATTTAAGTAACTACTTTTTAGGAAAAGGATATTAAAAATCACGGTTTTAATGTATATTATTGGTTTTAATGATATAAAATTCAAGTTTCTATATATTTATTTATAATTAATTGAACTTGAATATTATATGAATAAAGGATTTGTAAGGGAGTAAACCCAATCCTTGGTGGGACTTTGTCCAACTATGTGATCATTTCACCTACATATTGTTGGGCCATCCTGTTATAGCATAAAAAATGGGTGCTCCCTGATATCACACCAACTCATTAGGTAATGTTATAAATATAATGATACATCATGTACAATGTGAAGGATGTTATCCTAAGATCACTAATGGTTTATGGAGTAAACATATTCAATAATGGGACTATTTCTATGAAGTTATGTTCTCTCAGTAGTAAACAAAGACATTATGTTATGATACAAGATTTTTTTTGAAATAATTTATGAGAAAAAATTATGTTTCAAGATAATTATTTATTATTTTCTGAATGGGTGAAATTTATTTCCAATGGTTCTATATTCTGAGAACCATATTTCGAAACCCATTATATTCCAATGTACTTGTGATTCCTATGATCCTATTCTTTAAATCTTTACAATGAATTTTAAATTTGTATAATATTTCAACATATTTCTTGCTTTTCACATGTTTTGAAACCACTAACTATAAAATTTAATTTTCATCCCTTATTATGAATTTTTTTCACATTTCAATTAGAAGTTATATGATGGGAGACTTCACTTATGGAGTTAGCACACCTATTTTTTATTAGTTTTTTTATTTTATTTTTTCAAAATAATGAAAATATGAATGGTGTTGTATAATTATATAAATCCAATGCTAGAAAAGATCCTAGAATGTAAAACATTCATTTTTTAGTTTTATTTTATAAAATCAAAATATTTCATTCTTATATATTGAATCTGAAGTGCATGTTTGAGGATTTACAGTTTCTATAAATAAAACAATCTAGACATATTTGATGACTATAATTTTATTTGAAGAAAATATATATGGTAGAGTATATAAGTTTATAAATATTATTTTTAATACTAATTATTGAAACATGTAATTTTTTATGTTCAAAGAATGAATTGATAGGGTGAAATTATTTTAATGGGTGAAGAATGTAACATCATAACATTTTTATTGTCAATATGTATTTGTTTCATAATTTAAATAAATAAAATTAATCATTTTTCATATGTGAAAATTAAATATGTAGCATTAAACAAAATAATGCATAGATATAAATATTATAATAAAAGTTACATTGTATTATTATGATAAAAACTAATTTTTTAAATTGATTTATCAAATATACATTATTTGTATAATGAACTATTATTTGATTGAAATATAATTTTATTTTGATTTAAAATTTAAAATTATATAAAAATAGTACATTATTTTAAATAATATTGATTTATAATTATGAATTATTAAATTATAAACATGTAACAATTTATTTTTTATATAAAATTGAGATATAAGTTTTTTTAATAAAATTTTAAAAATATAAATCTTTTAGAAAGACTTTGATAATATTTTTTTTTGAATTTCTAATATAGTGAATATAATTTTTATATAATTTTTGGTTTAATGAAATTGAAAATTGATAAATTAATAAAATTAAATGAAAAAAGAGATATGTGGTGTATTGATCAATTTGGGAAAAGGGACCAGAAGTTTTCTGAGAAGTCAAGCCTATCTGTGGGGAGTTGGGGGAGAGTGAAATATTTGAATCATGATTGTATGGATACCTTGGCATAAATGATGGGTTTGAGGCTTGGATAAAGGTTCTCCACCGTGGGAATGGACCATGTGTTGTTGAGTTATTTTGGGGTTTTGAACCAAGCCAAGATAGATTGGTTTCTGATGGGGGATTCCATGAGAAGTCAAACAAAATTGGGCTTTCATCCTATAATGGGCTTTCAAATGATGAAGGATAACTATTATATTTACTCAGAACTAAGGTAGATTTTTGTTTTATTTTTAGGTTTTGGATATGGTTTATTGGAACCAAATTATAGTGTAAATCATTTATTTTCTTCATATGTTGGTGTCAGAAAATCCCATCATGCTATATTTTTTCAGATTATAGTATCTATATTAATCAATTTTCAAATGTTTCTTCCTTGGATGATTCAAATACACCCATTGAGGTAATTTTATGTTTTATTTTTGAATTGTTTAGTTGTATATATCATATTTTTCTTTAGATGAGCCTTTTGCAGATAAAGTATGAATATAAAAATATTATACTCAATGTCATATGTGGATGGATGTTTGTATTTATGATCCTAAATAGTAGATGAATGTCTATTATTGTAATGTTTACTTCAATTTCATCGCACAAATATGTATAATATATATAAATTAACCTAGTATAAGCTTCCTTGTTAAGACATGACTCTGAACCATGTATTTTTTGAATGAAAATATTTAATTTTTTCTTCTATTATATATTCTAAATTAACATAATATATATATATCAATTATCATAATGTATGAACAGTGTTGAAAATTTCTATAACATCCAGTCATGAGTGTCTAAAAAGAGTACTTTCAAACATGAACAACTATGAATAATAATATGTGTCTTATTCTTAGAAGAATATGATGCTTCTCAAAATCTAGTAAGGGTCTAATTTTTTTAGTTTAAAATTTTATTTCATTATAATTATAATTTCTTCATTATTTTTTAAGAATCCCATTATAAGGTATTTTTGTTAAAATTATGATTGAAAATTCATTTTATGACCTCAATATTATTTTTTTTGTTTATTGATGGTAATGAATTTTATTTTCAAAATATTCTTATTTTAATTCTATAAGGAAATTATATATAATATTTATCACTTTATAATGGATTTTTAAAAATATTACATTCAAACATAAGAATATATATGATATGTATAAATAATTATTATTTTATTGAACTCATTTATGATTCTAATTTATAAGGGGAAATATGTTATTAATTAAGAGGAAAATATTGTATTTTCAATTTATTAATTAAGGTGAACTTATATTATTTTAAAATAATATTATATGTATAATATATATATATATGTATGTATTAGATGATATAATTTTTCTCCTTCCAACAAATTTATATTTTATAAAATTTCTTAAAATTATTAATGAGTTTTAATTATACATATATAAATGGAAGAGATGTCATTAAATTAATTATTTCTTATAACAAACATGATTCCTTAAAAAATATGTATATGATCCTATATATTAATATATTTATCTTATCTTGTTAAAAGTCATTTATCCCCATGTATATATTTTTATTGATTTATTTTCAATGTTTAAATATTATTAAATTCAAGCAATGTAAGGGAATATATAAAATTGTGGTTGTAGTAATTTTATTTTAAAACCATTTTATGCATATATGATTACTTAAATAAAATATTTATATGGAATACCCATTCAAACAAATATATATCTATGATAATATATATATATATCATTTATGTAAAACTAATTTTTTTTACTTTTATATCATTAGATACATATATAATTAAAAAAATATATATATATATATTAAAAACTTTATTTAAGATAATATTATTTCTAATATTTATATATATGTGTTTGTGTGTTTGTGTAAATAGTTGTACATATATATATATACATTTTATTTTGTGCTAATTTATTTTTATTTTTGATATCTTTACATATGGGTAGGAATATGCAACCATGTTATTATTCTAAAATTATACATATTTATATGTATATGTATCTATTTATTTAAATCTATCAAATATATATATGTGTATGTGTAAATGTATATATATATATTCATTATCATGATATATATATATGAATATTTATATGTAATTTCCTTTTATTAATTGGATATCGAAGCTAATGGTATTGAATAATATTCAGTTTTTTACAATATAAAATACATTTTTACATGTTTTGAATTCTAACTAATATTACCAAGATATTTTATAAACGAATGTATGGGATAATAAGTATACCCAAACCCATTTAATAATTTTTGAAACTATATGGTGGGTGTGTCAAGATATTGTCGAGGATTACTTTATAGATTACCTGATGGGTGCACCCAGACAGTATCCCAATATGTTGGTTAATATTATAAATCCCATGAATTTCCATGTATAGTGTGCAAGAGATTATCCTAACCACAAAATGAGATTATATAGTAAACCTAATCCATCAAGGGACAATTTCCACAATATTATATGTCTGCCGAGTTAACCATGACAAGATGTTTTGATCCAAGGTGCCTTTGGAAGTTATTTATGAATTTAAATGCGGCTTCTAGAAAAGTCATTATTATTTAAGGAAGGAATGGTATCAATTTTATTATGGTAATATATGTTTAGATCCATTTAAAAAAAATTCAATTCTCAAAACTACAGAGGATTTATATGGTATTCTATTTTGATTATGAAAAGTCATTTGATATATATATATATATGACTGAATACTCATTCATTATTTTCACGTGTCTTGGAACACTAGAAAATGAAATTTAGTCCTCATCCATTGCTTTATATTTATTCCCATAGATTAATAAAAATTGCTAAAATCATTGAGAATCAATAATGGAGTAAGTGAACATAAACCATATTCATTGAATTATTTTATATTTATATTGTTCTAAAAATAATAATCATAAGTTTATAATTCTCAAAAATATATAATATAAAATGTCTATGAAATGTTAAATATTATGTATATTTTTCAGTAATATTTTATAAAAAATATTGCCTTTATGTGTTGAATCTGAAAGATTGGTTTCTGTTCTTTACAACCTTCACATTTTTAGAATGTAAATCTACTATAAAATTCATTACGAACACGTCTTCTATAAATTTCAAATCCTCATGATACCTAAGGAACAATAGGAACGACTTCTCTGATACTCCACGAAGCATCATCACATCCAACAAAACATAGTGCTCCTACCAACCATGAATCAAACCGAAAGCAATCTCAACTTTCCCCAACAGGTATTCTATGATTGAATCTAAAATAGGGACCTCATACTTTTGTAGAACCAACAGTTGAGACACTCATATTTTCCTCCTCTAATATTCATCATCATCATCCTTCACTCACCAGTGATCTGTAGGAACATCCTGCTGAACATATTCAGCACAAACCTGATGGGAACATTGACCTAGAGCCATGAGAAAAAAATTAGAAATACAAAACTGGGAATATGGAATATTTAACATTAATTAATTATTTAATTAATATTTTGATAATTTTTTTAAACTATTGTAATGTATAACCATTTTGAACATATGAATAAACAAAAATGATGCATGATCCATTCCAAGGTTTCTATAGTTAAACTAGTATAAAATCATCTATTAGGCCAAGAAAAGATAATGATACATGACTAAGATCATCGGGGGTCCTAAATACTAATTTATTTTCCAACATCGCTTGTTTACATAACTTACTAAATATACATGACACTATTTCCATACAAACCCATAAAACCTCAAATATTATTATATCAAAACTCTATCATATCCCTCAAAATTAATCTTTTGATAGCACTCGGTCATGAACCGATATCCATAATGATATGATAATTATGGTAGATTGATTATGAGTGTGACTCACAGAACTAGTAGTCCTCCCTGTCGGTGACTTGGATTGGGGATTTAATAAACTCATAGTTGGGAGGCATTGCCATCTTTGAAAAATATGAATAAGAGAGAGATAATAAGGATACAAAAAATAAAACCTTTTTAAACATATATATAATTAAAAATCCCAATATAAAACATTAAATGTCATATAGTATTAAAAAGGAATGTAGATCTATAACTACCCAAAAGATAAAGATGACAGTGACCACAAATCCCAAACAGATCCTTCAAAACCCCAAGAATGTAATATCCAACTCAATATTGAACCTACTATGGATGACCTTAAAGAATGATTATATACACATAGGGTAATCATAATAGTGTACTTAGTTGTACCCCATACATCCTCTTGTGAATAAGATAAATCATGTATGCTAAAGAATAATTTACAATAGTGAAGAAAATCATCACATAAATATGTACACTAATTTTATCAACCCCAGCATGGATATATATCTCCAGGAATTGCAAACAAGATATAATACAATATAATAATAAAACATAAAGGGTACCCCAGTCACACTTCATCATTGGTTTTTCACTCTTCCACTTTTATCTCACATTCTGAGCTATCTCTCGCCAGATGCAAGTTGGCCCGAAAACTCCTAGATGAGGCATCCAAACGTGCATCGTGCACATCACATAAACAAACCTACCCATATCACATATCCACACATATTAACAATGTATTTTTTTGGAGCCACTACAACCCTAATGACAAATATCAAAAATTGTGTATTATAAATCAATCTATTATCTCTCATACAACCATTAATTACCTCAATCCATGACATCCAATATACATAATATCAAAAATAATTATTTGGATACTATATTTGGTAATACTTGTTTCTGAAATACCCACAAGTCATTGAATCCTCTCATACCTATATATGGTTAAACAATATTTCATGCATACCATCCCATGTAACTATAATGATATGTCGGTGGGGCTATATGGGGTAGTTAGCTATCCATCCTTCCTCTAGGATGATGTAAAAAACACCATCCTAGAGTTAAATGGGTGTCAGTTTACCTAACAGAAATTTTGGAGGTAGTTTATGAAATAATATAATAATAATGATACAATATAGATCACAAACAAAAAATGGGTATAAACTTATCATAAACTCTACATCATATAATTTTTCTAGGACCCATGACATCCATATTTATTATCATATATCATATACACTTACATTTTAATATCTACATTATTTTCATTATTTTCATTTTTATCATTTTCTATGTGTTAGATAATTCATTTAGAATTAATTAACTGATAACATTATTTCACAAGTTATTATATTGATCTACATTATTTATCAATATAATTTAAATTCCATGAAGGAGTAATACAAACCAAATAAATGGTTTATAAATATTTACATCTTTTAATTATTTTCATATCTGCATCAACCAACATTGTAGGTCATGAATTTTTTATTCATCATTAGCATCATTCCAAATAAAAGTACTCTAGGAAACCTTTCATGAGGTATCATAGAGAGAAAACATGAAACAAAGCACATCCAGCTTCTTTATGTTGTGAGAAATGAATTTTTAAAAAACAATAAACTCATCATTGGCCATTAAATAGATTCATAAGTCAGCATACCTGCTCTCATAATCTCAGTAATGGGGAATTGATTTCTTTAACCCATTTCATCACCTCAGTTTCCATCCCAAACACCCACATTAATAAGACAATACATTTTTCCATTATAGGATTTAATTACAACCACATAATTTGGGTCACCCTTCTCACATATCAAATCATACACATTATTCTCATTCATACCAGTCTCACAAAACATCTGGGTCTCCCTAGCCAATCTTTAATTTTCATCTCAAGATAATCCATTCTAAGATCATATAATCATTCTAGTATCTAAATCAAATTATAAGTAAGAAATAATCAATGTAATTATAATCAATAGGGAATTATAGGCACTAAAAATGCATTTAACCATCTTTTGTAAAAGAGATATCATGACTCCAAAACATGACACATGGACTTATCAAAAAAGTAAAAAACAAATGGCCCGAGAAAATTATCATAATCATACAACTAGTTCTTACTCCATATTGAATCAAATAATTAATTATTTACCAGTTCAAACTATGGAAACATATTTAATAATGTTATAACAAACTACAAAAGGAAGAACATTCTCTTTTCATTAATTCCAATTTCAAAAAAATTACAGTACTATCGTTCTCGATTAACATCCATTTTATCATCATTATCAACAATAATCAACAAGATCGACATTATTTATCAATTACATTAATCAAATTAAATATCAATTTTATTAAAACATGTACATTTCATAAATTTGATTATCATAAAATTTCATCAACTATTGTATTAAAAACATTACAATACTCTAATTTTTTGTATCGAAACTAATTATTAATAAGTTTTATGTATATTTTCTTTATCAATTCAAAATTATATTCAAAGAATAAGAAAATTCTAACAATTAATATAATAGATATAACAATATCTATAAAAATGGGTGGTGAACCACTATTATTGTATTAAGAAACATTTTTATATACAAGTGATCACAAAAAATTTGACAATATTGTTCTATAATTACTAGTTCCATTTCTTTACCATCCAAATGGATTATTCATGATAATGTTATGGGCTCACATAAATAAAATTGTAGAAGAAAAATCCATTATCAAAAAAGACATCAACAATATTTTCATAATAATGGTCTAACATTATAGATCCTGATCACCTCTCTTATAAGGACTATATTCTTTTGAGAATGTCACAGAATAACTAAACCAATATAAAACCAATATAATACCATTATAAAAAATGTAGATGATCCAAAAATTTCATGTTAAGATTAATTGGAGTAAAAAAACTCATATAAATGTATAAATCACAAGAACTGATGTAGAACCCCCCTTGGATTACCATGGACCAAATACTAATTCCCAAAGATCAATCCCCATTAAAGGATTTTGTAAATGGCCATTTTAGGGATCAATTAGTCACCTTGAATGGGAAAGGGAGGCACTAAAACCATGGGGTTTATAAAAAATAAAGCATCCTCACCATTTAATGATTCATTTTCCATGGTATTTATATGACATTTAATCCTCATTCACTTCAAGTAATCTGTAGTGTTAACAAAACACCCAAAAAATGAATCTCAATTATTTATTTAACCGTAATAATTTACATTTTCTGATCCATCCTTAAAAAATTAAAATACCATTCTGTTATTTCATGTATCACTAAACAATTTAAATTCTTCATTCTTACAAACATTCATACTTAAACCTCTCTATACAACATCCAAGCCTCCTCTGAGAACCAATAGCCTCTTATGCATACTGAGTGTTAGTATACAATGATTCAAGACCATACATGTGGGAAAGAAATGATATTTTTTTATTTGAACTTGAATGAACCATAATGGAGATATAAAAATATTGTATTAGTCTATGATAACCACATTGAATTGATGTTGGAAAAAATACATTGTTTCAATCATCAAAAAAGCATACTTAAATAAATATCAATTTTAAATTTGAGATATTAGATGAAATGGTACTAAATATATTAAGTAATGGTAAAATTCAGAATCTAGGTGACATATTGGAGAATGTCATAGTCTAGTAAATTATTAGACATCATTGAGCAGTAATTGAAATTGGTTCAGCGGAATGTGGAGATGTGGAGACTGAGTTCTTTTTATTATATTTTTATTTAAAAAATAGCATGTGGTTTCCATGAATACATGAAATCCTTATTAAGGTTGGATATTGTTAGTATATGTGGATAACCCTTCATTGTTCTAGTATTCTATTTATAGAAGGAATTTCTCTGGAACAAGGAATTTTATTCAGGGGGGTTTCCATTAATAGTGGAATTGAATTAAAGGAATGCTATTCTAATGGTTGATATTCAGTAACAAGTTGATCATGTGGTCATTTACATATGATGGAAACACAAAAGCTATTGAACATGTAAGAATCACTATGATGGAGTAATATATGAATAGCTATGGGTTTGTAATAGATATTTAATATTAATAAAATATTTTTAGGAGAATGAATATTTTTATGAATTATATGTTGACTATTGAGGGGATGAGGTCCATTAGTAACTGTAGAAGACCATGAAAATAGAGGGATCTCTATAAATCATGTAATGTAGTAGTACTAAATAATTTTCCAAGCACAATATAAACAAATATAAGCGGAATAATAATATTGATAATAACTATAACAGATACAATAACAATGATCTTTTTTAATTGTGATGTTATTATTATTATTCATTAATTACATTAATTAATGAAAAAATATATAATCATGTTATGCATATGTGACGAATAAACCACATAAATATCTCATTAAATGATTTGTTTTTTTTTCTAATTTCTCCATATTTTGTGATGTGTTATTGTATTTAGAGTATAAAAATTTGGTGTGGTGGTTGGGGTGTTTATTTACTCTAATTTTTGAAACATCATTTCATGGCATGTTATCTGTGTTGGGGTTTAGGAAATTTTTTATTTTCAAGTTCCATTGGTTTTCATCCAGATTAACATTTATGTGGATCTTAATAAGACATTATATTGCAATACATTTTATTTTTATAATATGATATCCCATATATTAAAAATCAACATATAAGGCCATGTCCCATTAACCATTTTTAAATTAAATATATTTAACAATTACAATACTCTTTTAAAATTTTAAAACCATTTTGAGACATATTTTACATAATATGTGCTTCAAATCATGAAATTAAACTGTAATAATTCATATTGTTTACATCACTATAACCATGATTTTCCAAATAGGGAATTCTAAATTCATTTTTTATATTGAATCAGTCATCTACACTCTCAACCTCCCAACTATAACGTATTAAAATAACCAATAAGGATATATTTTAAACTCTCTCCAAGATAAATTCATGATATTCTATTTAGGAGGGATCAAATGATTAATATTATAATGGAATAAAAAAACATAATGGAAGAAATATAAAAACATAACTATTCATTAAAAATAGATCCATAGGTAAACTATCATCTAAAGAACTTATAAACTCATAATATAATGATTAAATAAATCCCTTATTACTTAAAAATATCGGTTTGGGAATGTCATTTGATAAATGAGATAATTAACTAAAAAACAAATCACTTCCTCAACAAGAGAATAAAATAAAACTAAACATCATCCAAATGTAGACCACTTAATAAAATAAGTGTAAATAGAAGGATTCTTTATACATGATATCTCATTAACCATTATTTACTATATAGAAAAGGAGAAACACTTTATAAATATCCATATGTAACCCACTATAACAAAATCCTTAAAATATGTTAATGAAACCACTATAAAACATATAATCTCTAATTAATCTCACCGATGACTCAATATTATCATAATAACATAAACATAATAAAAATAATAAAACCTAACCCAACAAATTTTTTTAGTAATACATTATTTAATTAGAAAAAATCATCCAAATATGTTCCCACAGTAGGTCACTCATACTGGAAATGTTGATTTTAGACCCCCCTTTCTCACTTTTGCGAAAGAAAAAATGTTCTATGAGGCTGGTCAATGTAAAATGTCATATATTTAATCAAAATTAACAATTCAACAGTCTAGAAGCATAAATAAAATCCAAAACCAACAAGAATGTTTCAATGGATATAAAATTTTATTTTAATCTTGTTGTAGTATTATTAAAATGTTTAAAAACCATATGTAAGCTAGAAATTTGAGAAAAAAAAATGGGATTATCTTTATGAAACAGTTATAATTTAGAATCCTTATAATTTGAAATCTACACATGCATTATACATCTCATCTCGGGGGTTATTTTTTGAACATTCAAGGGTAATATTAATGATTGTCCAAAGTATCCATTTTACTCACTAACTTAAACCAATTGTTTACTCTATACCTGTGAGTATCAATATTTCTCATAAAACCCTATCCCAATATAATCCAACTACCATTAAAAGATTCAAAAAATGACATGTTCATATTGAATTTTCATCTTTCAACATCTAAATGTCAAATTCAACCTTCCAAAAACAATATGGAACAAATATTCATTTTAGTATTTGGAACTCACACAATGTTATTTAGTGATTTACACCTCAAAACCATAATATTCTTAAAAATTAAAACAAAAACGGTTATCATTGAAACTCAATACCATAATTTACACTCCACCTCCATAAAACCACTCCTTAATAACCCATACATTTATAATAACACATAACCCTATATATAATTACCATTTTTCAATCATTATGACATTTAATATAATCTTTCCTCAAAGAGACTAGATCACCTTTCCATTATACACAAACATCTATCGAATTATCTAAATACCAAAATACCTATATAATAAAAAATAGCCTAACATAATTCCTTTTATCTAATATATCCATGATTACAACAACCCAAACATCAAAAAATAAACTACATTGCAATCCAGCCCTACTATATAAAATATCATTTATTCCCACTTTTTTTGACCCATCCAAAAAATCCATTATGGCAAGAAACTACACAAAAAACTAGAACGAAAAGGAAATGAACTATTTAATGGATTTCAAAAAATGAATGTAGATTAAAAAACATGTCGAAAAAAAATCCACACCCAAAATTTCCTAAACTAATAAAAATAATTAAAATAACAAAATATGATCAAAGAAAAATAATATAGAAATTAATAATAAATATTGAATTTTAAAAGTTAAATAAAGTGAATTATTTTTTATTTCATTGAAAACATTATTTTCAAATCAGAAACCCATTTAGAAATCTAGAATTTGCAATATAAAAACTTCAATAAAAACTAATTATTCCAACTTCTATATGAATCATATTTATTTTAATCCAACCCTACCCAATATAATCATTCCAAAATCAATTACGTAATTTTTTTACATGGATCATTTATTTAATAAAATTTCACATCAAAACAAATTTCTAAAATTAAATAACTTGTCCCACTCTCACACCCATAACCATAAAAAAGGAAATCAAAATATATATGTCTAAAACAACAAACAAAACATGCATGGACACAAATTTGAAATCCATATAAGATAAGTTTTTATATAAAAAAATATTAGACATGCAATAGTCTTTGAAATAAATTGAATGTCCTAATTTTGAAACTTATTAAAATTAATAATAGAATTACATTTTCAAATCTATGATTCATGAAATTAAATCAAAAATAATTATTGACTTTAATATTCCAAAAATATTATTACATGTAATGCAAAGATGGGTTTTGGAACATATATATTCTTAAAATAAATCAATATTAAAATAATTTTTATTATTCATACTCATAAAAAACATATATAAAAATGATTCAAAATATTATAAAAAAAGAATTCCTAATAATATATTTTTCTTGAAAAACACTATTTTAGTTCTATAACAAAAACCACATATAGTGAAAGAATGAGGAAAACCATAAATACATAACAAAAACATCTAAAATTTAAAACCAATTTAAAAAACATAAATTTTGATACATAAAAAAATTATAACAATCCAATAGAAACATGAATAAAAATTATATCCAAAATTCTCTATTTTTACAATAAATATAAAATATTTTATACCATATGAATTAAATTAATGAAAATAAACCATCTCATTTAAAACAAACATCACATATAACATGTAACGTTTCTATTAAAACCTTATTTTCAAACCATTTTAGTTCATTCAGTAATAGTTATTGACATTAAAAAATTATTTTAATGTTTAAATTGAAAATATGCCTTCTTAGATTTAGTTAAACCATACTAAAACATTAATCAATAACTTTTCCACACTAAGAGTTACATGGGTAGGAAAAATTTTTCTCCCTTTTGATTATATTAATCTTGATCATGTTTTTAAATTGGAAAAAATATATTTATAATTCTTAAAATAAACATTGACAAAAAAAATATGTTATATTAAAAAAACTCAATAGTCATACTTCAAATTAATTGGACCAGAAATCCTTTTCCAATTTGGGTTGTAATAGTAAACCCCATTTATCCAATGACAAGATGTTTTTAGAAAATAATAATATTCCTCATGGTCAATCCAATTTGATAGGGTCCCTATAAAAACCATAGTCAAGCATAAAAATAATAATAAGATTAACAAATAGAACAAAATTTATATGCTAATAGGTATAATATAGAAGGAATAATAATATTATAAGTGTAAACATATATGTTAATGACTGATATATACCAACATGATACATGATACATCGAATTCACTAACCTTCCTATATGTGGGTCAATAATCCCCACCATTGGTGAAATATAAATACAACCAATGAGTAATATTTAAATGGTAAATTGAAAATTAATAAACCAAGACAACACATGTAATATAGATCCACATTAATAAATAAGTTGTATAAAATTGTTTTCAAATATTAGACTGACGTTTGAAAACTACAGTCTATATTCCTACTACTTAATCGACCACCCAAACATGGATTTGATATCATTTGTAACAAAACATCATAGATTAAATATAAAACCAAGACTAATTACTAATCAACTCATGTTCCTTTTCCATAATCATTAGATACATATTATATGGGTTAATAGATGACATCACACCATATGGGATTGGTTTCCTTCAAATTAAAATGACATATATATTATAAATTTTTGTTTTTATAATTTGAAATCTAAATAATATGTGCCTGAATAATAAAGTAATGTTAAATTGAATATCAATAAATACATAAAAAAACAACCCATTAATAAAATAAAACTCATGGACAAAATGGTAGGCATCATCCAAAAACAAACATTTACACTTCTCTAGTCACCATATCTGAATGGAAATCCATTAAAACCTGAACTTGGAATCATGTCAGTTTATTATTTTAATAAAATATTAAAATGAATCTTCATATTGATTAGTGTCCATATGTTGTTCTTTTTATACAGTAACCTGGTAATAATTTCATTAAAGGTGTGTATATCAATTATATATTCAGAAAAAATTAAAAATTCTAATCTAAACAATATATATGAAAATATCCCTTTTCAATCTTATAAAAATGGAAATGATGTGATACCAAATTTCTTAGAACCATTGTTATGTAATTTTTGGAAACAATGTAGAAGAAATCTTGACAATGTATCATGGGAAAATAAACAAGGTCCTGTGTAAGGGGAAATAATGGATACACATAGAAAACCATGTTAAACTACTTGAAAAATACTCTAGGAGTAGTCTTGTAATATACTAAGGAAGTCCCATGTCAGGGATGAATAGGGAATCTATAAGGCTGATTCCTATCATGCTCTATGTGGGCCCATATCATAGAATAATAGAGAATCCATTTAGAAATGTATTTCAAATATTCAGAATGGTCTCATATCAGAGAAAAATAAGGAATCCACTGTGTTGGTTTGTCATTTCTCCTAGCATAGTATAAATCCTAGGATCTATATTATATTCCCATGGATTCAAAAAATTATTGAAATAACAAATAGGTGTCTTTAATAAACAAACATTAGGGAATTTTATTTTAAAATATATTTATATCAGTAAAGGATTAATGAATAAAGTAACACAAAATAATCAAGTAATATATCTTATAAGACATTTTATAAATTATTTTTTAATTTAATTGTAAATTATTCAATAAAAATATTTATTTTCATCATTTGAGATCAAATTAGGTATTATCACAAAAAAATGTATGAATAATAAACATAAATTCAGAATTCACACTCCCTAAAGAATGTTTACTCAATAGTTAAACATAGGTAAAAGTGATCAAACGTATAATATCAAAAAAAAAAATATAGTTATTTCATAAATCATTAATATTAATAAAACATGGTTAATTATTGTCATAAAAAATGGTAAAATCACTAAAATGAAGATTTAAAGACCCCCCTTCCTCTTGGTATTAGTGTAAAAATGATCCTCAATATCAAGGGAAAAATAAAAAAAATAAAACATATTTTTATATAGTAAATTTCCAATTTTTTAAAATAATTTAATAATTTTTCCAAAAGTTAAATCACCACTAACAATAGAGGTGAATTTGAAACCACTAACAATATTTTACGAACATTCTATAAAGTCCTACTATAGCCTTCAATTTGAATAAAACAATAAAAAACATGGTATCTCTATACCATTTTGAATCACCCATGTTAAATTAGTAGTCACTTTGAAAACAAGATTTAGAATCGATAAATGACAAAGATAATGTGTGAGAGAAAGATAAAGGGATAGATAGAGAAATGGGTATCTAAATTAACTCCATGCTTAAATCTCCATGAAGAAATGAAAGGAATAAAATTTGAGAATGAAAATATATAAGGGGGATATGGTTCCTCATATTGAAGTCATGGTAGATACGTTAATATGCATCCCACTCCCTAAATAAACGAAGATAAAAATTTATAGGATGATTATAACAACCCCACCACACATGACACTAGAGAAGAATAATCTATAAACATGTGGACTCGACCCCACAACCTGTCCCAACACAAAACACTCATAAACCATCATAATGGTAATGAAGTAAAACTAAAAATTAAAATTAATATAATCCAATTTTATAACAAATAATACTTTCTTTATTAAATTATCTCTTTCAATTCACTTTCATTCATTAAAATTGTTCCAACATGAACTCCAATTTTCATAATTAATTTCTTCTAATATTTTTTTATTTGACATATTAATTAATCCCTTTCAAATAAAATCTTAATACCTCTAATTAATTATAAGGACTCCCATAATATTTAAATAGGAAACCCATGGGATTTTTGATTTTATCATTTAAAATAAAAAATGTCATCTATATTTATTACAAATTTATGAAATATATTTTATAGAAATTAAATTTAAAAGTTGGATGTCATATTTACACTGTATAATTAATTGTATATAATAAATATAAATAATATTTTTTTAGTTTCATATATATTATTTATTTTATATAAAATAATAATGTTGGTATAAAATATAAAGGAATCTAATTCCTTTGAGAAAATATATTTTCATTGGATGAAATTGTTTTCATGATTTTTTTAAACGTATTATGATTTTTTAATGATATTATAAAAAACATATTTATAAAAATATTGGAATAAGTATTAAAATAAATATTTTATTGTAGTTAAATTAAAAAGTAATTTTTCATGGTCATAAAATATGATTTACTTTAAAATAATGTTTTTATTATATATTATTTTTTATATAAAAGTGAAATTTAAAAAATATTGAGTATGAAATTTATTGAGATGATTTTATTATATTAAAAAAAATTTCATTAAAATTCTGGGAATTATATTTAATTTTAATTAAATTCAAATAAAATTATTTTATGACAAATAAATATATTTTCCAATGAATTGTTTTTTCTATGTGTTGTGTATTTTCATCTAAATAAACTCAAATTATTAATATTAGAAAATAATTTTAATGAAATATATAATTAATATATAATAAATTAAATTAAGATAATTTTTTTATTATAACTATAAAAGAAATAAGAAGAAAAGATTTAATGATTTAAAAGAAAATTTTATTAAAAAATGCATTATAAAATTGTTATTTTAAATTGAATTTTAATTTTTTAGATATTTAAATTGATTAAATATATTAAACATTTTTAATCATCAAAATTAATTTTTTTGTGTAAATATTGTATTTTTAGTAAAATAATAATAATTACAGGGGAAAATAATTAAATCCAGTAAAAGGGGTTCAAATATAATGGATTGTATTTTAAATAATTTAATTGATAATTACTCAATATAGATGATAATATGTTATGTATTGGGCTCATTAATATAACGACAATAAAAAATTTATTTCCTAATTCACCTAACACTCATGTGACTCAATGTTTACTATTTACCTAACTCATGTTTCCAAATAAATGTTACTAAATTTTATTAATAAGAGGAAGCCTCCTATACTTATTCCAATCTAATTTCACCTTATGTTTTTTATTTAATTCAGAAAAAGTCATCCAAATATTGCATCCAATGTCATTTTTGTAGCTTATGGTCCAAAAAAGGTGCCTTAAATGATTTATTACAGATGAATTTGTATTGATGAGTGATTCCATCAAAGTAAGTAATAGTTTATTTATAAATTAATTTGTTTATATTTTTATATAAAACATCCTTAAATACTATATAACACTCAAACAGAATTAAATAAAAATAAATAATTTTTTGATTAAATTATTTTACAACAATATATATTTATACTCTTACTTCTTCATTAGAATGGAATCTTTATGGTTAGGTCGATTCAAAAACCTACATTAACTAAACTATTATATTTTCATCATTTTCATCATGAAGCAGTATAGAAAACATTTATAATGTCAACATTTGATATTAATATTTACATTTTGATAAAATAGTTATTTATTAATGGTTACACTAAAAATAATGTTAATTATGAAGTATCACATTAATACATGTATGGTCAACCGAATGTTGTGTGTCGTGAATTCCATTATTGAAAACTATAACATATCTAACATAAAAAAACATGGTGAAATAATGATTATTTTAATATTATGTCTCTAAAACCTTGAATAATATTGGAATGAAGATAAAAAAAAAGAAAGATTATCTAAAACACAATTAAATTGTAAGTATAAAAAATGAAATTATGGATAAAACATGGTTACTTTTTACAATAATGATTAATAAATATGTCATAAAAATATAATTAAAATGAATTAATTTGAATAAATAAAGGGTTTTTAAATATATTAACAATAAACCACAATTTATAATATTGTAATATATATCATGTGTGATAATGTGAGAACCGATGATTAGAGTTTTATATATCATTTTCCTTCCATTGAGATGTTTTTCTTATAATTGACCTATTATAATTGTTATGGACTACAAACGATCCAATATAAGTCATTAAATATTATTTTCAGTTAATTTATGTTAATTTTAATTCTATTCTACCTTTTCATGATGTTTGATCCATACACCCCCAATGTAGTAAGCATTTTTCATCTAAATTTTATTTTCTCTATGAAATGCATCTTATTTCACTCCTATCATGCTATATATAGTGTAAAAAGATAACCATATATTTTTTTATCTAGAATTTCATTTTTTTCTATGAAATTTTTAACACCATTACATCTATATGAATTTTAATTTGTACACCATTAATGACATTATGGTTTTTAAGCTCTTTTTACTTTCTTTAAAAAATGTTACATATCAGGAACTAATTTTATTTTTTATGTAGTATATACTCCCAAATTGACTTATTTTATCATAATTCAATTTTTATTTATCATATTTTCAAATCAATCTCATATTATCTCTTAGATCCACTTTTGATTCATATATTAACAAATCCTAATGAATTTTTTCTTAATTCTGTCCATTCTTTATTCAGTCATAACCTTTATTATTTTATTATTCTCTTATGAGATTTATATGGACTACTTATTTTTAATATCAAATTTTATTTTCTATTTCTTTATATATAAATTATATTTTTTATCTAAATTCTTTTTTCATTACTTATGATTATATAATAAAATTCTAATATAATGAAAAACACACACTCTCTATAATATGTATTTATCATCTGTGCAAATGTTTTTATATTATAAATTTTTTTAAACTACATTGAAATAAAACTGTATATATATTTCTATTATTCTATTATTTGTTATTAATTTTCTAAAAAAATAAATTTTGTATCTCTTTCAATGATATGGGTTTAATTAAATAATTAGAATGAAAAATAAGTTATTTTAACCCACTTGAATGACTTTTTCTCAATAAATATTTATTATTATTTAAAAATACTTCTTTTAATGTTTAATTTATTTATATGTTTAATAAAAAATATCTTTAAATATTATTTTAACATTTAAAATATAATTTTAAATTGACTTATGTCTTTTTATTATAATAATTCAAGACATTGATAAAATAATGTTTACACTTTCACATTCATTTTCATTTCAATCACTAAATTATTAAATTATATGAATACATTAGTTCATTTATCTTTCACTATCTAAATTTTCTTATTTGATGCTTCTATAGGGTATTTATATTCTTGGTATCACCTGATCTAATTCTTCATTTCTTATTAAACAATTTATTATGATAATTTTTTATATACAATTTGGAATTGGTGTGTTAATCACGAAATAAAGTATGCTTTATTTAATATGTATCAAATTAATATAGTTCATCAATATGTGATTGGTGTTGACCACAATTATATCACCCTATAATTCATTTTTTAAATCATTATTTCTTATGAATTTAAACTAGGTTATGTGTAACATACCAAGTAAGTAATGAATGATAGATATTTTTATCTATGTCTATTAATGGTTAATATAGTGTTTTAGAGGCTTAAAATGAAAATAAATACAATCTTATGCATGGAATACACTAATATTCTTAAAAGATTGTTTTACTACCTTTTGATGGCAACCCATTTTTGAATCTATCTTTTGACAATTTTATAAACTATGTTTGTCAAAATAAACTGATTCTTTATGATTGGGACATCAAAATTTACCTTGTGTGAATTTTTGGTATTTTTCTGACAATGTTCATTTTCTAATGAATAGTGAAAAATACTGCAGTTTACATCAAAACTACTTTTATTCTAATTTATTTATATGATTAGATTATGTTTTGAATTGGTTTTGAAGTGAAATTAGAATATATTTTTACCATTTTATCCAATGGTGGTCATTGGAATCAATTTCACTTTGAAATTAGACTTAAACTGGTGTCAATCTTTTGATACTTATTGTTTTGTAAAAACACGCTATTTGCTCTGGCAGCGGGAATTAATTATTAAATTAATTAATGTGACTTATATGATTTGAATTTTGTAAAATAGACTTCATTTTTGAATTCGGAATATCAAATATAGCTTAGGGTGAATTTTTGGTAATTTTCTGAAAAACATCAATTTTTTGATTAATAGTGAAACCACTAAGTGGTAATCAAGCAAACTGATTTTTCAGTTAAATGAAAGTTTACCACTAATGTGTATTGAATTTTGAAAATCCGACATACATGGTTGTCATTAAGAAGTAAAATGTGGTTCAATGAGATTATAATAATTTTTTTGGTGAATAGTAACTTATTAAGTTCTAAATCACGATTAGTGGTAATTAGGGTAGTTTAAGGTATAAATAATACTTTAATAAAATGAAATGACCTAGACACATGTCTCAACCTCATTGGTTGTGTAATGGACGACCATGACATGCCATGGGTCAACTTGGGGACCCCATGGATCGACCTTTGATGGGAAATGACATAAATCACTTTTTATTTAATGTTAAAGTGAAAATAACACAAACATAATATGTTTTACGAAAACAATTTTTAAGTGGGGTTATACAAGTCAAAATTTTCATTATAAATAGTCATTGGAAAGATAAAAAGATTTAATATATCATAGTATTTTTTTATAATTTTTAGACATTAACTAAATTAAATTATTTATGACATAATAATGATGCAGCGATGACATCATTATTTGACGATTTAAATAAAATGGAAAGATAATATAAAATCTATGAACTACACATGTCCAAAACATATTGGATGAGTGGATTTCGAACCCTTATCACCTTATCCACGAATTATATCCATGTGGGACCTTTTAAAACCGAAACGAAGTTTCAAATAAAGTAATGTTTCTTTACTTTCCAAAAGTGCCTCTCCTCTCCTCTTATAAAAGGCCCCCACCTCTAGCTCATTTCACACACTTCTCAAGCCTTTGGCTCGGCCGAAACCTGCCCATTTACTCTCTCCACATCCCTCTCCTCATCCTATAGGATTCCCATTGGGCAGAATCCTTTCAAAAGAAGCCTTTAGGCTCAAATCAAAAGGAGTTACACTTTTAAAGGTAATTCATTCTCTCATGTTCATTTGTTTTATTTTGCTTCTCCAACCCCCTAAACTCTTTTTATTTACTTCTTTTGTAACAAAACCAGTATCTTCAATATACTAGGATGTTGTTATAAGATTTATTTGATCTACACTCTCACACACCTACATCAAATGGTTAACGAACATACGGTTTCCGTGGACGGCGAAATTCTGCCTCCCGAAACGATGATTGTTCAACACTCATTTAACACCTTCAAAGGTGGCCATTATGATGTCACTATTTTTATATATGATATGTAATATGTTTATGTTTTCCTTAAGCTTCTGTTTTTTTCATTTTGGGCATACCTTTATGATTTCCATTATGGGTAAACATGATATCTTCATTTTAGGAAGTGCGGACTACCGCCCCCTCAAAGTGATTTGATTCGTTAAATACCATATGTGGGACATATAAAGGATGGAACTATGATATTATATATGATAATATACTGGAATTATAATATACCTTTATATCATTATGATTCCATTCTATAAAATACGAAATAGAAATGAAAGTAGCGTTCATGCGTACGTACGGCTTACCGTCTCCATGAACGTTGCATTTCATTTCATACCTCTAAATGATTATGTAATATTATAAATGCATGTATGTACTAGATATATATGACATATATGATATCTACATCATGAATACCATTCTGGATATAATGAACCTTTGACCAAATTAACAACATTTAAGTGTAAGAAGTCTATTTTTGACTTAAGAACCAAATACTGACAAAATGAACATTATTAACTTAAATGATTACATGATGTTCATAACATGGTATAAAAGAATAATGAACTTGAAAAATATTCATAAGCAAGTAGAGATTAACTCAAGTTTATTATTCAGTAGATTAAAGAACGGTCGGGTCATGTCGGATACGAGGTATGGGACTTCGTCTCAATCTCCTTTCGTTGAGGCATATTTTATTTTATACACAACTTTCTATTATACGGTGTATAAACCCCTTTTAATTTTACGTTTATTCAAAAGGAATATTTTTTATACGAAGCGTTTACTAAACGACAAAAGGGATTGTTTTTGTCGTACGTATGCGGCGACAATGACTTCTCCGCCGTCGTGACCGTTATTTGAGTTTCGGCTTCCTCTACAAGTCATACCTTCTTTTTAAAAGAAAGATAAATACCATATTTTACTTTTCTTTTATTTTGGTTTTGAAAATGGTTTTCATTATTTTTTTATATCAATGTGTTGTATTGATATCTCATGATTGAAATGTGTACGTTTTATGTTTCCTTTATGCATGTTTTATTTGATATGATTGTGTTATGGTTCTTGGGCATTATTATGAAGACGGGTGGTTCCGTGATAAACTAAGGGCGGGTGAGCCTGTTATAGCTCTCCAATGCATTGGGTAACGCGAAGGAGTGAAACGTTAAGGTTTCTCCAAAGAGATTTTAGGGAATATACTGTGATGGGTATTCCAAATGTAACCAAGAGGGTTACTCCCTACGCAAGAATGTTATGAATGCCTCGAGTTACCTTTATGTCTTATGATATCTATGATTTATTCATGATTTTATGAGGTATGTTAAAGTGCCTATGTTTTATGGGTAAAGTATGATTTCATTCTTAGGTATATATGAACTCATGTTTCCTTTCCATGTTTTTTTTATAACCCATACTGAGTTTTTATGCTCATCCCAAGTTTTTGAAATGTTTTTCATAGGTCAAGGGAAAGGTACATGATAAGATGATAGAGTCAAGGATCTGTCAAGAAATAATCTATGTTTTATTTTAAATGTGTTTCCATTGATGGGAATGAAGAATACTATCTTTATGTAACCACTTTGTTTATATGTGGAATGTAATGCAAGTTTTATGATCTAATTATCTAAAACACTAAACCCGAAAAGATCCTAAATGTGTAATCTTGTAATAACTCAAGATTAAGTAAGGTTTAAGGCTGGGGCCTTATATTATGTGTTGTGATGCATATTCAACTATCATAGGATATGGGATTTCATGTCTAATCCCCTATTTTATATGGTGTGGGATATAATACAAAATCCATTATATTATCATGGTCTTAGTGGTCAACCATGATATATGTTTTGAATTAATATTTTTATCATTATAACCCATTTTTATTTAAGGTTTCATGGATTATGATTATTGATATTTTATTTCATGTTCCTATGGAATATAAAATTTTATGATCTCATGATAACCTTTTTATTTTATTCTATTTTTATGCTATGATTTATAATCATGTTATCATGTTTTATGATCACTTAATATGAGAAAAAATCTGTTTTCTACTAATCATGTATTGAATAGTTGAAAAAAAAATTTATTAATATAATGAACCCATTTTAAGGGATGAGGGGGAATATGACATGAAATAAAATACATAAAACATAAACCAGGCCCCAACGGTCTGGAATACTTGGACCAAAAACAACCACTACATGGGAAAATCCCCACCCAAAATCTAAGACATTAAATCAAGATTCCACCATCTCATTACTACACATCTAGTATTCCTGTATAGAATTTCATGGGATTGGTACCGATGGAAATGATAATTCCCTCTAAAACATCCATGTTTGGAAGAAATGGTACAATTAAAGCTTTATTCTATGAAGCTCCTATGGAGATACCCCTTTTAGACGATTTAGTGGAACAATACTTTGAACTACAAACCAAGGAGGCTAGTAGCAGAATCAAAGCACCATGAGATAAATTCTACAACTGAAACCATAGAGTGATCAACTTCAACAAAACGTCACCACCATAGACATCATTTCAAATTCCATAACCATCACTAGAAAGGGCCTCACTGAAACAATACCATGTGCCACCCTTCGATACCAAAACAACAATAGCCTGCAGGGAATCCTCTCCAAGATTTAAGGTCCTGGGTGAACACCACTTGGGGTAGGATGACCTAGTAACCCCTCCAAAGGAGCATCACCCTAGAGGAGATCCGAGTCTATTAGAACCAGATTCACCGCTCTAGGCTGAAACCTGGTAGATCTAGATAGAGTAATATCCCTCACTAAATGCAAATTCATGAGATCTCATTGAAATGGGAATTAAGGGGACCCAACAAAGACTAGGGGAAGGGACCACAATGGATGTCGACACCACCAAACCATCCAAGGAACCATAGACATCAAAATATCTGTGTAACTGAACCATGAAAATCACAAGACACCAAAAAATAAAAGAATAAACCCTATAGATAAGAAAAGGAAGGGAGAGATGATGTTTAGAGATACCTAAAAATAACACACATGCCTCCCACCTATGGAAAGATACCGAATGAAATTCTAACCTCATAAGTAATGGGAGAGCATCTTCCACTTAGAGGCCTTAGTCTATTGTCAACTATATAAATATTGTTTTCATCATATGTTTAAGATATCTAATGTTTTCATTATCTAATAATAAAATCATCTCTAGCCCACTAATATCAGGGAATATTTGTTGGAGGGAACCATGTGTATTGAAATTTTAGGGAGATGTTGAACTGTTATTGGGTAATCACATAGTCTTGTAGATATTGTCTAAGTACAATAAAATTTAGGGTTATAGGAGTGTGTTTTAATTGTGATATGTAATGTATAACATCGATAAATGATGTAAAATATATTAATTTCATGATTTTTTCATCTAAAACATCTTAAAAATCATGGTGTTTATTCCTACCCACACCCCTTTATCATTAAAATTTGTTTTAGAAGAATTTTTAAATGATGAGTTTTAATAATTGGAATAAAATATTTAATTATAAAACTTTACACTTCTCAACAATGTATGGCCTTAATGTTTTTTATTAGTGATCTTTGTATTCTCTAATTTATCATTAGGTTTAATCAATAAGTCTGAGTCATCGTTCATTATAATAATGAAGGAATTTAGTATCATATATAGATGCATGATTCATAAAATATTAAAGGGTTTTATATGTTCATATAGATATGGTATCATTTTGTTAAATGTGAGTATGATTACATAGTATTGTGAATTTATATTGGGGTGTTCTATTTTCATATCAATCTGTTTCCTTATAATTTCATACTTTTATTTACCTATGTTGTAGTGACTCCCTTAAAAATTCATTTTCAACATTAATAATCACTAATCCTTTAGTAATTGGTGTTTGGATTGGAATTATAATATTAAAGTAGTTATCTTATAAAATTTGAAAATAAAATAGTCTAATTAAAAGTTTTAAGAAACATTTCTTATTTTTCTATTATGAATATGGTATAGGAAACCAAAACACTCTTTTCATTTAATTAGATTATATTATTTAATTGATTATTGTATTACTAATATGATTTAATCACATTTTCATAGTTTTTGTGTGATGGTTTACCTACTATAATTTTAGACACTCATATTGGTATTTTATTGGGAATGGTTCCTCTTTTACAAGATACCATTGTAGATAAATAACTTCCTTTATAATCACTTCTCTATAGTCCCTCCAATGGTCATGATATAGAATTTTACATCTTTATATACTGTCACATATACATGTTAGATTCCCTTACCCTTCCATTTCAATATTGATTGATAGTTTATTATTACAGCTTTATTTAATAGTAACTTTTAATGGATGTATCTATTTAATGATTTTTGAGTGGATAAATCTTCACTTTTATATAAAATTTTTCTATATCATTAAAAAAGATAAATCGATACAATGTAATGATTTTTTTTACAAAAAACTATGTCCACCAATTATTATCGTAATGAAATTTAATTTAATTTTTTTAATTACTGAAAGATATTAGACCCATGAAAATAGTGTAATGGATTCATTTTAATCTGAATTTTATAATAAGTAATCTGAAGTGCACTATGTTGCATTTGTTGTTAATGAGGTATGTTGTTGTCAAGGAATGAATGGATGGATGTCAAGGAGTTTCAATATGTGAATGACAAATGATGTGATGGTGTTGGTGAGGACACGAGAATGGCCATGGTACTAAGATGCATGTCACTTAGGAGATTCACTAAGTGACATAGGATGCTGTGGTTGAAACATTCTCTATCTATATCAGACGATTGTAGAACTGATATTAATGTTTCAATACATGTATTAAGATGATACTAAGTTACACCACTTGAAGAATGGATGATGATGGAACATCATCATCACATCAGACGATTGGTGAGCTGATCTTTAAGTTCAAAGAACTTGTATCAACTGGATACAAAGTCACAACACTGAAAGAAGACCATGCATTGTATTGACAATGCATGAGGAGTTAGAAGATGATCCATCCACAACTTCTAAGTGGATGAAGTGGAGTAAATAATTCCATGCACTAACACTTAGTGCATGTGAATCTGAAGAAGTTCAAATTTGATCTCTGATTGGTTCAATGAAGAACATTGAAGAATATATTTGATTCAGGAGTTCGGTTGATGAAGAAGAAACCTTTGGAATTACTTCCTAAGTGATGAATAAATGTTTAAGAAGAATTGGAGGAATTATTATGAAGAAGAATGAAGAGTTCTTAAGGAAATGAAGAAGAATGGCTTGGAATGAATGGCATTTGGCATATTTCACTTGGGAGAACTTTGTTTTTATACAAAGTATTATTTTGTCTTCTGCCAAAAAATTGGCCAGCCAAGGGCCAGACACGGGTTCAACCCCAAGGAACATGTGGGCCTAGGCTCCACGCCCATGGGGGATCCCATGGAGCAAGCCCAAGGTGGCAGGAGGCCATGCAGTGATCAAATCCGCGCGGCAGGGGCGCATAGCGCGCGCCCGCGAGAGGCAGAGTGGGCGCCAGTGGCGCGCCCAAGTGGCAGGGGTGGGCGCAAGAGCGCGCCCGCAAGAAGAACTCGGTGCGGGGTGGCACCGAGAGGGTTAGAAGTTCAATCGAGGGGTTGAGGCAGGAGCTGGATGTTAAACCGTGGAAATTCCGCGAGGCGATTCGATGTGGGACGCAGAAAAATAAGCAGGATCTAATTTGAGACGTCCAAGCGATCTCGCGGCAGATCTCGGCCACCCGATGCATCGCGCCACTCGCAATCTAATCTGAGCCGCACGCCTTCATTAAACGCCGGATCTGACAGCCTGCGAGTCATCTCCTACATTGAGCTCAAGCTGAAGACACCTGCAGCCACCGTTGAACCAGAGGCCACCCACACGACGGAGTTCGAGTTTCTGGCCACCATTTCTGAAGATGAGGTATCCATGGAGTTCTTCTGAGCCTTCTGAACACATCCATGCATAAAAATATACTTGCATGCAACAAATGGTGAAATTGGAGTTCGGCCGAGGCAAAATAATGTGTGAGGCCATGAGGTTTATATTTTGCATGGTTTGGACCAAAGGTAGGCCGTGCATGCATTCTAAGTTGCATGCACGTGGAGGAGAAAAATAAAGAAGAAAGAACTAGCGTGGGACTGTAGAGAAAATCAAGATTTTCAAAATCTTGAAATACCCAAAAACTTCGGGGATTCAAAAGTTATCTCACGCAGATGAACCGCACCGCCTCTGCCTATATAAAGAGAGGCCGAGACCTCAGTGCAGCTTGCTGATCCTTTGTCGAAAATACGAAGTCCCGTGAGTGCTCTCTGCCTCGCGAAGAATTTGAGAATCCCGGAGCCACCCCATGGCTCCGTGAGGTTCCTTTCGTGCACCCCTTGTGCGAAAGAGGTGAAGGGAAAGTCCCCTGCGCGACTTCCTTGCGCGACAGGAAGACCCGTGGCCGCATCCTTGCATGCCCGTGGTTGCATCCCTCTCTGCCTGCGGACTTACGCGGCAGGAGGTGTTTGTGCGGCCGCTTGTGCCCTTGCACTTGTGCGCCCCGCGGTGTTGCACCTTGCACACCCGAGGCAGTAGCAACCTTGATCTCCCAAGGCTGGTTGAACCTTGCACCATGTGTGCCCGTGTAGCCTTGGATCCAAGTGTACCTTGCACGGCTCTTAAAGAACAGTGGAGTGCATACCTAGTGTGTGTGTGCAAATGGAGTAAGAGGACCCTACGGTTTTGTGTGTGCAAGTATAACCCAAGACCATACTTTTGTGTGCACCAAGTGAATACATACACCATTTGTGGGTGCAAAGTAAACAAGCGAAGGCCGAACCTTAGTGTGTGCTAAGTGGTGTGTACACACTAAGAAGGAGAAGAAGGAGAATACTCACACTAAAGTAGAACACACATTTATGTGTGTAAACAAATTGTACAAAGTGTGTGAAGTTCGAGAAGGTGTGTGCTAAAAATAATTACACCCTCTGAGGGTTTACTGCACCAAGAAGAGAAGACGGGGAGTCCATGCTTGCATGCATGCATGTGCACACGTAAACAATTCAAATCTGCTTGTGTGAATTTGAGTTGACCAAGACCAAGAAGATCTTGAAGAAATTGAGAGGCCATGCAGTCAGTGCATGAGGAAGCAGAGATGTAATTCACTCAGTGCATGAAGATGTGATGAAGTGAGACTGGACCAGACTAAAGTTAAAGATATCAGTTGTCTGAGTATTCAGTAGTTAGAGAGAAGCCAGGTCATCCTGAGAAGAAGGAGATAAATCCTGAGAAAGACGAGAATACCTGATCAACTCAAGTGATCAGAGGTACAGAGCAAGGCCAGAAGTCTTTATCCCAGGCTGCTGAAGATACTTGAAGAGCTAAACAAGATGAAGAGCTACTCATGCGACTCGAGGAGCCAGGAGAATCCCCCTGTGAGACTCAGGGCGGAAGAAGTCTTCAGTGGGATTCTGGAGCAGGCTAGTGGGACTCTGGTAACACTGTGAGACGCAGTATAAAGACCCTCTTGTGGGACTCAGGAGAGATACAATGGGACTCTGTATCGACCATTGTAATACTAACAGATTATAATGGGTGAAACCATGTTGGGGCGTATAACCAACATGGCAAGGACGTAGGCCTTTAGTGCTGAACCTTGTAAATACTTATGTCCAGTGCCTTTACATTTACTGCATCATTCGTGGAAAGGTGAGAGATAAAAGAAGTGTGGATAGAAGCTTTAACCAGCCATAGAAGTTTAATTGATAAAGAATCAATTAGTAAAACGTTTCAAGGGATCACTGATTCACCCCTCCCCCTCTTAGTGATTCACACTAATCTGGGAATTTCAATTGGTATCAGAGGGAAGGTTTCCTCTAAAAGATCCAAGAGAGTCTATATGGAGTGCAGATTTGAGGAAATGAAAGAACAACCTCAAATGGAGATATCTTCCAAGACTTTGAAAAACAGAATGAAGAAACAGGCAAAGAAGATGAGGAAGAAGGTTGTTGCAATCAGAGAAACTCCTTCTATGGAAAGAAATGTGAAAGTCACATCAGATGACAATTCCTTTTATCATTCTTCTGATGAAGCCTGCTCTAGCTGTGATGATGATGGAAGAAACAATGATCTTCTAAATGCAATCAAATATCGTCAGAAGACAGTCCCCAAGGAAGTGGCAATGTGTATAGCTACAGGCGTCCTTGATCTTCAAGAAGAAAAATTACAGCTAAAAGATGAAGCCAATTCTCTAGAAGTCCAATTGGCTAAAAGGGTTGGCATAACCAACACTCTCAGAAAGCTGGTGAAGGCTAAAGATGAAACAGTATCTCTTTCCAATGAATGATATGAAGACACTACTGAAGAATTGAAAAGAAGCCATTTTGAGAAAGAATTTTTAAGACTGTGGTCAAAGATGTTTTCCATGCACTGGAAAAGAGGCAGAAAGTTTCAATGAATGTCAGAGATGCTCAACTTGAAGAAAAAGTAAACAGGGTAAAGGAGCTTGACAATTCATTATAAGAAATGAAGAAGGTACATGAAGATCAGTTAGAACAGCTGAAAGAAAATTGGGAAGGAAGGCTAAGAACTATTGAGGATGAGAAGAATTCCATTAACATGAAATGCTTAGAACTAGAGGTGATATTGAAAAATCTGCAATCACCCAAAGCTGAATCCTCCCAGTCAGCTGAAAGTAGAAATGTTGCTACTCAAGTATGCATTGAGCAGGATGATTATAAAAGAAGGAAATCCTCTAATAAAAGGGCAAAATCTTCTAAAAGGAAGGTAACATCCATCTCATCTTGTACTAATTCTTCTAATTGTGTTTCCACAAAAAGTGCAGGATGGAAGAATAATTCCAAACAAGTATGGATGAAGACAATGAAGAAAGAAAGCTCTCCTGAAGCAGCACAACAATTCAAGACAAGTACCCTACAATCAGAAGGAATCAAAAAGGAAAGATTTGTGGGTCAATGTTGGTGTTGTAACAAGTATGGGCATTGTGCAAAGGATTGTTGGTACAATCCACTGAATGCCAAAGCACAAAGGAAGCCCATGCCTAGGAGAAGAAAGCCAGAAGAAAAGAAGAGGCATCCACTGGTCCAGAGACATATGTTTACTGCAAATAAATTTGGATTGCTTGATAACATCTGGGATGTTTGCAAAAGTGGTCAAAAAGATACATGTCAATCTCCAACTGTATCCAGAGCTCAAAAGAAGAAAAGATCACAGAACCTGGCTCAGAAAGAATCATTGGGAAGAAAGCATAAGAAAGTGGAAGATGCTCCCAAGAAGATTATGAAAATGGAAGAGAAGACCTTGGAGTCTAAATCCAAGAAGGGTGATGCATCTAGAAGGACCACCATAAAGAAATGCTTCAACTATGGAAAGAAAGGGCATACCATGGATCTTTGTAAACAAGCCATGAAAATCAATAGAAGCAGACTGAACTCACACAGACAATAAATCCAGAAGAAGTAGAAGGGATTGATTGAAAACATGTTGCCTAAGAAAGGTAGCTTGAAAGCATCGAAGGAGCCATGTGGAATATCCAGAACTGAGGCCACACTTCCAAGTGACTTACTAGTCATATGGCCAAATCAGTTGCAATTTGCCAAAGATCTGCAAAGAGCTGAAGATGAAGTTCTTGTAATTTCTTAGGCAAAAGGAAAGAAAAAGATTTCACATGAAGATCATGTTCTGTGTGTGAGGTGCAATCAAGATGGACATACTAGTGATAAATGCATGATATTCATTCCAGCTCGGAAGGGATTCTTCAAAAGAATGAAGATTGCACCAGGAGACTCTAGTGCTCAGAAGGCACCTAGAAATACAGGAGTCACACACAAAGAAGTTAAATAGGTGTTGAGATCCACATCAGCACAAACATCATTGAAGACCAAATGTGCAAGTCTGAAGAATGGTGAAAATGGGACATCTCAGTTGAGAGAATATTATCAACCTTGTTGTTCACATTGATGAACCAAGCAGGTTCCATCTTATTCCCTTATACTTCTGGTATTTACATGTGCTAACATTGCAGGGAATTGAATATGATGATCATTCTCATCTGGAGAGTGGTTTGGAGAGAATGGAGTGCACCCCTTGAGGGGGAGCCAATCTGGAGAAGATGGTATTCTAAGATTTAATATCATCTTGTGAAAAGTGAAGGTATTCCAATCATACTTTCATCCCTTGGTTCTTAATTGTATTCATCATGACAATTAAGGGGGAGTATTGATTGAAGAAAAATGAATGAAAGGGGGAGCTTTATCTTTGCACTTGAACTTTCTAATGAGTTTTGTGGAGTATGTGCAGGATTTGGCAATTCATTGATATATCTGAAAAATTTCAATCCCCTAAAGCATGATCTCACATGTACAGTGAATTATGGATAGCATTGAGTTCCTTGGTTACATCACTCGTGTTTTCTACATTGGGTTATCCCAAGTAGACTTATAGATGATTTACTAAAGGTTCTTTGCTAAAGAGAACATGTGACATCATCCCTCTCTTAGTGCTTTTCAAGAAGATGCTATTCGAATGGAGGAAGGGATTTTTGAAAGTGAACCACACCACATATTTGTATTTGATTTCCAATAAGGGGGAGAAAAGATTGGCACACATATTTACCCATTCATATGTGCTGAAGAAGTGTATTGACAACAAATACAAAGGGGGAGATTGAAGTGCACTGTGTTGCATTTGTTGTCAATGAGGTATGTTGTTGTCAAGGAATGAATAGATGGATGTCAAGGAGTTTCAATATGTGAATGACAAAGGATGTGATGGTGTTGGTGAGGACAAGATAATGGCCATGGTACTAAGATGCATGTCACTTAGGAGATTCACTAAGTGACATAGGATGTTGTGGTTGAAACATTCTCTATCTATATCAGACGATTGTAGAACTGATCTTAATGTTTCAATACTTGTATCAAGATGATACTAAGTTACACCACTTGAAGAATGGATGATGATGGAGCATCATCATCACATCAGACGATTGATGAGATGATCCTTAAGTTCAAAGAACTTGTATCAAATGGATACAAAGTCACAACACTGATAGAAGACCATGCATTGTATTGACAATGCATGAGGAGTTAGAAGATGATCCATCCACAACTTCTAAGTGGATGAAGTGGAGTAAAGAATTCCATGCACTAACACTTAGTGCATGTGAATCTGAAGAAGTTCCAATTTGATCTCTGATTGGTTCAATGAAGAACATTAAAGAATATATTTGATTCAGGAGCTCGGTTGATGAAGAAGAAACCTTTGGAATTCCTTCCTAAGTGATGAATAAATGTTTAAGAAGAATTGGAGGAATTATTATGAAGAATAATGAAGCGTTCTTATGGAAATGAAGAAGAATGGCTTGGAATGAATGGCATTTGGCATATTTCACTTGGGAGTACTTTGTTTTTATACAAAGTATTATTTTTTCCTCTGCAAAAAAATTGGCCAGCCAAGGGCCAGCCACGGGTTCAACCCCAAGGCACATGTGGGCCTAGGCACCACGCCCATGGGGGATCCCATGGAGCAAGCCCAAGGCGGCAGGAAGCCACGCGGTGATCAAATCCGCGCGGCAGGGGCGCATAGTGCGCGCCCGCGAGAGGCAGAGTGGGCGCCAGTGGCTTGCCCGAGTGGCAGGGGAGGGCGCAAGAGCGCGCCCGCAAGAATAACTCGATGCGGGGAGGCACCGAGAGGGTTGGAAGTTCAATCGAGGGGTTACGGCAGGAGCTGGATGTTAAACCACAGAAATTACGCGAGGCGATTCGATGTGGGATGCGGAAAAATAAGCAGGATCTAATCTAAGCCGTCCAAGCGATCTCGCGGCAGATCTCGTCCACCTGATGCATCGCGCCGCTCGAGATCTAATCTGAGCCGCACGCCTTCATTAAACGCCGGATCTGACGGCCTGCGAGTCATCTCCTACTTTGAGCACAAGCCGAAGACACCTACAGCCACCGTTGAACCAGAGGCCACCCGCACGACGGAGTTCGAGTTTCTGGCCACCATTTCTGAAGATGAGGTATCCATGGAGTTCTTCTGAGCCTTCTGAACACATCCATGCATAAAAATATACTTTCATGCAACAAATGGTGAAATTGGAGTTCGGCCGAGGCAAAATAATGTTTGAGGCCATGAGGTTTATATTTTGCATGGTTTGGACTGAAGGAAGGCCGTGCATGCGTTCTATGTCGCATGCACGTGGTGGAGATAAATAAAGAAGAAAGAACTCGCGTGGGACAGTAGATAAAATCAAGATTTTAAAAATTTTGAAATACCCGAAAACTTCGGGGATTCAAAAGTTATCTCACGCGGATGAACCACACTGCCTCTGCCTATATAAAGAGAGGCTGAGACCTCGGTGCAGCTTGCTGATCCTTTGTTGAAAATCCGAAGTCCCGTGAGTGCTCTCTGCCTCGCGAAGAATTTGAGAAGCCCAGAGCCACCCCTTGGCTCCGTGAGGTTCCTTTCGCGCGCCCCCTGTGCGAAAGAGGTGAAGGGAAAGTCCCCTGTGCGCCTTCCTTGCGCGATAGGAAGACCCGTGGCCGCATCCTTGCGGGCCCGTGGTTGCATCCCTCTCTGCCTGCGGACTTACGCGGCATGAGGTTTTTGCGCAGCCGCTTGTGCCCTTGCACTTGTGCGCCCCACGGTGTTGCACCTTGCACACCCGAGGCAGTAGAAACCTTGCTCTCCCAAGGCTGGTTGCACCTTGCACCCTGCACGCACGTGTAGCCTTGGATCCAAGTGTACCTTGCGCGGCTCTTAAAGAACAGTGGAGTGCATACCTAGTGTGTGTGTGCAAATGGAGTAAGAGGACCCTACGGTTTTGTGTGTGCAAGGAGAACCCGAGACCATACTTGTGTGTGCACCAAGTGAAGACATACACCATTTGTGGGTGAAAAGTAAACAAGCGAAGGACGAACCTTAGTGTGTTCTAAGTGGTGTGTACACACTAAGAAGGAGAAGAAGGAGTATACTCACACTAAAGTAGAACACACATTTATGTGTGTAAACAAATTGTACAGTGTGTGAAGTTTATGAAGGTGTGTGCTAAAAAGAATTACACCCTCTGAGGGTTTACTGCACCAAGAAGAGAAGAAGGGGAGTGCATGCTTGCATGCATACATGTGCACACGTAAACAAGTCAAATCTGCTTGTGTGCATTTGAGTTGACCAAGACCAAGAAGATCTTGATGAAATTGAGAGGCCATGCAGTCAGTGTATGAGGAAGCAGAGATTTCATGCACTCAGTGCTTGAAGATGTGATGAAGTGAGACTGGACCAGACTGATGTTAAAGATATCCGCTGTCTGAGTATTCAGTAGTTGGAGAGAAGCCAGGTCATCCTGAGAAGAAGGAGATAAATCCTGAGCAAGACGAGAAGACCTGATCAACTCAAGTGATCAGAGGTACAGAGAAAGGCCAGCAGTCTTTATCCCAGGCTGCTGAAGATACATGAAGATATGAACAGGAAGAAGAGCTACTCGTGCGACTCGAGGAGCCAGGTGAAGCCCCCTGTGAGACTCATGGCGGAAGAAGTCTTCAGTGGGATTCTGGAGCAAGCCAGTGGGACTCTGGTAACACTGTGGGACGCAGTATAAATACCCTCATGTGGGACTCAAGAGAGATACAGTGGGACTCTGTATCGACCATTGTAATACTAACAGATTATAATGGGAGAAACCATGATGGGGCGTATAACCAACATGGCAAGGATGTAGGCCTTTGGTGCTGAACCTTGTAAATCCTTGTGTCCAGTTCCTTTACATTTACTGCATCATTCGTGGAAAGGTGAGAGATACAAGAAGAGTGGATCGAGGCTTTAACCAGCCATAGAGGTTTAATTGATAATGAATAAATTAGTAAAAAGTTTCAAGGGATCACTGATTCACCCCTCCCCCTCTCAGTGATTCACACTGATCTGGGGATTTCATAATCCTATGAAAAATAATCAATTATTAATAGGGATGAATTAGTGTCAGTAGATTGTTTGGTTAACATTCTAAAGAACCGTCCGAATATAATGTTCTCTAGTGATAGCTAATCCCTATTCTTTTATCCAATTATTTAGTATATACTAATACACTTATGGAGAAATATCTAATGAAATAGTTTTTTAATCTAATAATGTTCTTGAAAAAAATTCTTCTAGGGTGAGGTTTTTCTATTTCTATGATACTAGGGAATTTCATATAAATAATATTTACCAATTTGAATATCGTGAAAACATGGTTAATTGTTTTTTATTAGTGGGTAATTTCATTGTATTTGTCCCTCATATTAAATTTTTCTAGTTTTCCCCTTTCATTAAATATTTTTTTCTATATGATTTAACGTTTTAAGACCAAATAGAACACTTTTTAATTAAAATAATTATCATTTTATCACGTTTATCTGGTGAAATTTTTATAAATATGATATTGAAATATATATAGTATTTTATTTTGTAAAATATTTAAAAAAATAATTTTTTTATTTATTTTATTCAAATATTTTCACTAAACCTAGGATTATTTTTTAAACTGTCATTAAATTTTAAATATTACACTACTTAATGTGATAATGTTTTTCCTGTTTGATAAAAAATATTATATTATTCTACCAAATCGTAAAGTGTGGATTAGAGATTTCATTGTAAATCTAATAAATGAGAATTGATAAGAACAATACTATATTAAACATTTAGTGGAAAATATTGACTAATAACATCTTCAGTAACCCATTGTTGACTACATGAGAAATGTGTTAGAAACATTTTGTTTAAGGCATGGTCAACTATCCTCTTTTGAAATTCTGTGATATATAAATAAAATATCCATGTTTGAATGTGCATACAACTTTCTCAATCAACCCTTATATTTTTTTAGCATATTTTCCTAAATTATCATGAGTGGTATGTGGGGTGGGTGTAATTTGGTATGAAAGCACCACTAACCATGTGATGGAGAGTTGTAGTATGGAGAATGATATTTCTCATAAAATGATTGTTTTCCACCATTTATAGAACCACTAATTAGGAAACATATACCAATTAAAATTCATAGTCTATATATTTGTGAGGTGTTATTTATTTCAATATTTAATATATATTTTAATGTTATTTCTTGAAAATTTATATATTATTTGAGTAAAAAATATTCTATAGTTAGATCATTATACTTTTCTTATTGTATTTTACCCAATAGTATGTTTTAAATCACATTATTATGTCATATTTATAATTTTTTTATATATTATTCTACATTTTATTGTCAAAATATTATTTTTCACTATTTTCCTTGTCATTTTAGTCACAAAATTTGTTTAATAGTGAGGTTTTGATAAAAATCTATTTACTTTTTTTTGATATTAAAAATTTTAAGACATTATCTATTATTTTTTTCTAAAACTCATGATGGTCAACCTAAAATGAATAAATTTATTGAGATTAGTATATTCTCAATTGTTGTACTATTGGGATTTTGTATTGTTAGCGTGTTAGGTAATGAAAAAAAATATATCATCAAAACATTAAATGGGAATAATTTTTTAGTTTTATTAATACCATATTTTACTATATCATGTCATTGGGTTATAACTTAATGGATACTATAGATGGAAATATCATGCTCAAATAATTACCAAATTCTTATGATTATCATATAATTTACATCACCAATAATGTCTACATATTTACTAATATAATTTAGTGATGTTGTTAGTATGGATCATGAAGACTAAAATCATTATATTATTTAATATATTAGGCTTATAAAATTACACTAATGGGATTATGTTATTATCACAAACCAAGAATGGGTTCCATTCAACCCGACATCTAACATGGCACGTGGCATGGACCAAAGGGTGTTCCTATTCCACATGGGTTGGTAACTATTTCTGTAGAATCAACAATACATTTTTTTATTAATCCCACCATTGTTAAATGATAAGTCCAATTATCTTTAACAAAATCATCACATTGTAATCAATATTCATACCCAAAAGCGATACAACTACTTCATGCTAAAATATTTACAATATTAAGAAAAAATGGAATAACAAAATGGGGTGGGGGACAATAATAACACAAAAAACAAATATCCATGAAATAATGGGTAAATCACCCTCAAGCTGCCTCAACTAACACATGAAAGAGAAGAGGTCTAGAAATCAGATCCACCATTACCACAAATTTTTTTTTAAAGGTTGTGGATGAAGCCGCATTTATTACAAGGGTAAAAATAATATAGTCTAAAAACACCAAATTTAATATATTGGGTGTGAGATAATTACCAATATTATTCCCCCCAAAATAATTATTCCATGAAGTAACATTATAAGACAAATAAACATGCACATTTTTATGAAAAACATTAGAATAATTAGTATTGAATAATTTTCTAGAAAACATGTTAAGGTAAAAAATGCAGGTAAATTGTGCACTAAAATTTATCACATACATAATATCTACTATATAAAAATTGTATGCACCATAACATATGAAATCCCCACATCACATGAGATACTTATAATTACATACCCTAGTGGGACCATAGGATGCTCATATAATAATTAAACATGGAATAAAAGAAATATCCTATAGTGTCTTTGCACACTATCCACTAGATAGGCATACATCAAAAGTTGTTCTAGTTTTCAAACATCAATATTATTTAGTTTCTATAGTGGCTTCCATCTTACTAGAAGTAACCAAGCCATGGACCAGCTGATACAACTAGCACAGTAGTCTTTTTATTCCCACCTAGATACTTTGGATTAAATTGTTCTCAATTAAATTTATCACATCACATAGATCACCATATCCACCAACTAAAAAATATAAATATAAATATGTAAGGAAACTAGTATATATCAATATAAAAACCACTTTCAAAACCATATGTAGAACAAAAACATTAGGAAACACAATACTCACCAGAAACATAATTTATAAAATGCATTCAATAATAATCATCTATAAACACAAATAAAACAAAACCAATTTATTTTTGAAAACCATATTTCAACACATACCCTCCAAAAATCCTATAAAAAGTATTTCCCATCTTTAACAAATTCCATAGAACACATTAACAAAATAATGAAAGCATTCCAAAATCATTTAATGATGATAATGTATGGAATCATCATCCTTAAGCTTGGAACCTTTTAGACAATGGTGTATCTCCATAACACTGCCTCAAAGGAACCCTATAAAGGCAATATCAAAACATAAAAATTAATATGTCTCCAAAAAATTTACTATTATACCCATATTAGGTCAAACAATTCCCTGGAGAAGAAGAAATATAAGAGGAAGTGATAAAAACCATATTATAAAGAATAAATTAAGAATGAAGGGGCATACGTGATGATTCTAAGAGACCCCACAAAAAACCACCAATATTTTGAAACTTGAGGGATGCAAGAGGGAGATTAAGAGGTTACTTGGGCTAAACATCTTATATGGTTTGAATTAGTGGTGGATTGGGGTTAAAATCATGTTAGGGTGTGAAGGAAATTCACTATTTTTAATGAATCTGAGAGGTCTCACGATTATCCGTTATGTTTTTCAAAACTCTGTGGAAACTATGATGTCTCTAATGTCCATGAAAAAACATGCCACATGGTTTCTTATGGTACGTCACATGCGTGTGTGATAGTCTCTCTAACATGGATAGTGACATTATCCCAGGTGTATAGTTTCATTGTGGCTAGCACATTCTTTCCCCTAATCATGTGGCAACCACTTTCCATAAACTATAGGGACCAAAAATCCCATTTAATCAATAAAATGTTGTTATACCATTGAACAATTATATAACATAATTATAAGAAAGGGAATCCCCAAATATAAAATCACTGATGTGAAAGTAGTACCAATCAAGAAAGCATTCCAGCCATTGAAAGTCACATCAGATTTTGTTTAGAGAAAAAATATGGATACTCCTCCTCAACCTAAAATTTACTCTCACCTGTCTCATGATACTCAGTTCCATGATACCCGATAACTCAAACCATTGGTATATAGTTTCTCTGAATCATATTATTTTGGGAGTCTAAAATTTGAACCACCACTCAAACATATAAAAATATAATTCCATCTCCAATTATTTCAAATTTAGCATATGAGAAAATTATATAAAATACATGCTCAGTTGAGAGATGTGGAACACATCACGAATTGACGTAAATTGAGAATAAAAGTATAAGTGGTATACCACATTACCAACTCTGATGGTTATCTCATATTCATTTACATTCAGTTGTATTATCATTCCTTGCCTACCTAGAAGATGGTCTCCCAAACAAGGTGCCACATTCAAAAACACCATTTCTCCCACTAATAATTCAAATGCTCTGCACTAATAATCAACCTGATACTTTTGGTGTCTATAGGATGTAAAAAAATGATTCCAGATCAACATAAAATGTTCATATGTTTATTACAAAAGGTATGGTCTCAACAATGTGGTTTCACCTACTACAGCCCAACATAAAGGGGATTTCCATTGCTAACCACAATGAACCTCAAAAGTATCCATTAAAATTGAGTATTGAAGACTATTGTTTTATTAAAAAATGACCAATCTAAAATTTCTCTCCAATGAACCTCAATAATACAGCACACATGCTCAGAGCATGTATTCCATTTTTTGATTCACACACTTTGTTTAACCATCTATATAATGATGGAATGATGTTCTCAACATTACATAGAAACCCATTTTCTTGTGAAAATCTTTCCAAAACTGTGAATTAACACCTGGGTCCCTATTTAAAATGATAAATGATGGAACACCATGAATCCTAGAAATTTTCAGAACATATAAATGTACCAACTCATCCATATTAAAAAAATCTTGGACCATAATGAAATGTTTTTATTTGGATAGATAGTCAATCAATACCAATATAGCATTCCTCCATTAAGTTCTATGATGTGATCCAATAATAAAATCCAATCCAACCTCATCCTACATCTTTGTATGAATATGAAATGGGGAATGAAAATTGGGGGGCCTCTTGTGCTCTTATTTACCCTACTAGCACATATAAATCCTATATAAAATGTAATCTAGGTCATATGTCATTCCAAACCACCATAACTAGATACATAAATCATTAAAAAAATTGGTAAAACCATGACGAACAACCCACTGAGACTTTTGGATATCATGTATTACAACCATCAACAATTACAATATAATAATGAAGTAACCCTTGTAGGAAAGAACACCCACATGATAACATTACCATTTACAAGGAACATCACCACAATTTATGGATTTATTAGACTATTGGAAAAAATCTTACCCATGTTTCTTTTGTTTAACCCATACTAGGTGGGATAGTGTCATCTTAATAATGAATAATAAATCAACTCAAATATGCTCCTTGGTTTCCCAATGCATATGATAATCAATGTATTTCATAGTCCAGTAATCACTAGATAATTTCAACTCTTTAAATAGATAATTCTTGGTCAATGAACCTGACAATATAGTACATTTTTGTATGGAATAGATTATTTCAAAATCACAATCCTAATATTATTATACCCAAGGATGTTGCATTATGTTCAAAACATTCTGGGAAAATATGTAAGGCATGCTCTTATGATCTAAATAAACAAAAAACTAATCCCCCAAAAAATAAAGATTAATCTCCTTCAAGGAATGAGTTACTACTGCTATGTCAAATTCATGGGTTGGGGAATTATTTTCATGTGGATAACGGTGGAAATATCATTACACCATAACATGGTAATCCTGTATCAGCACACACCCAAGACCCATACCTAAGGCATCCTAGTAGAGCATGTTTCACATTACAGGTTCAATAAAGATAAAAATAGGGTCCATAGTCAACTATATCTTTAAATCATAAAAATAAACATGAAATTATGGTTTCCATTCAATCATTATCCCTATCAAGGTAAGAATCATAGTGGGAGATGAAATCTAAGAGAAATATCAAACAACCCACATGTAATACCCTACCAGTACCAAGAAGCTCATGATATTAAAAACAATCTTCAGATTCCCCCATTATATCATTACAATTATATTCTCATGGTCCACTAAACCCTCCCATCCACCCTGTTCTGAGATTACATGTCCCATAAACATTATCCCCCAAATTCAAGATGATCATGTGGAAAACATATCATAGATAGAATGATCTGGAAGAGAGCCCGACATGATCCTCAAATTTTGTTCATTCTCATCATGGTCTCTTAGTAAACCATGATTTCACAAAAATCTACCATGACTTGGAGTTGATATTCAGGTTGATCACCTAGTTCAAAATCACCATAAAGTCCATTAAAAAAATTTTTAAACCGAATGGCATGACCAGATACTCAAAAAGGATGTACCGTTTCAGAATGATGTTTTTGAAAAATTCACCTCTCTAACTCATTCTTGGTAATACCCAAAACACAAGTATATCTCGGAGAACCACATCACCCACTTAATCTAATAAAAAATCCATTAATATAGCGAAAATGTTATTTATTCTTAATCATCACCTTATTTATCTTCTGGTAATCAATACATAACTAGATAGATCCATCGTCCTTCTTATAAAAATAACTAGGGTATCCAAAGGTGAGATGCACAAGTTAATGAATATAATTGATTCCAAATAATCTAGATATACATTTAATCCCTCTAAATTTTGGGGTCATATATTAGGAGGGAAGATATATTAGTTGGGATCCTAGATCAATTTTGATGTTGAACTCCACATCACACTCTTAAGGAAAACCAAAAAAGACATCTGAAAAAATTTACATTAACTCACATACGATAAGAGGAAATAAACACACATGAACTCTACCATCTTAATCTTAAATGAGTGATAATATATGATAAAGAATATTACCCAAACCCAAAATTAGAAGTCCAATAAATTTTAACTGAGGATCTTATTCATCTTGTAAAACATGAGATCTCCAATCATGTTCTTTGAATCTTACACGGTATCAATAACAATCTATTTTTTCCATGAATTGAACCATCCAATCCATACCTAGAATCATGTTACAAAGATAAATTTCAAAAACTTGTAAATCCCATTATAACATGACCCCTAACATAGTGAGTGCACAAGAAAGACACCTTAATCAATTCTCTCACTTCATACCAAGTGGAACATGTAACTTCATTACATAGGACATGATATCAGAGGAAAGACTCAATAAAACAACATGGAGGGAAGAAATTAAAAAAGGAACTAGTTTCTAATAGATATATATATATATATATATAGTGTAATAATAACCATACCTTAAAAAATTGTTGGTCCTGTAATAGATTCCACTACTGCATGGTCAAAAATGTGAAAGATGTATCTTCTTTTCCCGATCCTATGAATGAATACAAATTGGTGGTCTAGAATTGAGCTAACTCTAAAAAAGAAAAATACCAATACCTTCTATTTGAACCACAATACTAAAATTCAATATTCATGATTGCTTTAATGGGACTGAAATTTCTATAAATGTTGTTGATGTTTAACCACCCAAATATGGATGTGAAGATAATTAAAACTACAACATGTTCCACATACGTTCAAACCAATTTTATGTTATGGTTGGAGCTGAGAACACACACCATACTTCCCTCTCCTTTAAATGTTAATGGACCATTACTGATTCAACATCAAAATATATATAACAAGAAATTCAGGATAGATTGACTAAACTTCCACCCCCCTTTCTGATTATCCCACTTAGTCTTTTTCTGAGATGAAATTTCACTACCCATCCCACTAATAACACTTATCCCTAGAAACCATACATTCTACTATGATAGATCTCCACCATCAGATCACTATCAACCACCTCCACATAAGTCATTTATTTAATAAAGAAGACATGATATTTGATATCTATCCACAATCCCATATCAAGCTTTTTGGTCACCATATTCTCATTTGAGACCACCTTGGGTGATAAATGAACCAACTCCTCACAACAGTTATATTATTCCATAATGGTATGATAACCTTGGTAGAGAACTAAATAAAAATGGGTCTTGGCCTAGTCGAAGGTCATAAAGAAGAAGTACACATTGAAAATATCCTCGAATTCCTTCTAATCCATATACTCATGTTTCACAACTGTAACTAGTGATCCCAACCACCTTCGACTAAGAACTTACCACAAGAACAAATCACACATAACCATCACTACCACAGTAGTGTAAATAATCCCAAATATCCTATAATTATTCTAATAATAATCCTCTCTCTATTGGGGATCTAGGATATGCTAAAAAATGATTCTTTTTCTTTATTAACTAATTAGTCATTTCCATTATATGACATGGTTAGGAATCCCCAACCTGAAAAAGACCAAATCCTGCTCTAGGACCAAAAGTGTGGACAACCCGAACGATGGATTCCTCTAGAAGATGATCACCTACTGGGGGAGGACTTTTTATATCCACTTTTTATTGTTTCATTTGAATTATTTTAGGGATAATCATGATACCTAAAGCAACAAATTCAATGAAAACCCAGCAATACACCATTATGATTTTTCAGATACAATGTCAAATTTCAAACACGTACTTAAATAAAAAAGGATCCATTTTAATTGATATAAAAAGAAAAAACAATTCACCCCACCAAGTTTACATCCCTTTAATGTATCTTATACATCCCACTTGGAGGATAAGTATATCCAAATACAAATATACCATGGTGTCTCATAGTCGATAATGAGGTGTGTCAGACAGAAACCCTACTCGTGACCCGAATCGGAGGCCCTTATAATCAAAAATCTATCTTCAAGAATCATCCAAAATATCATGACCCCATACAATGATACATAACCTATATTGATACCATTTTATCATAATACTATCTGGGTTTTCATCCAACCTGACACCATACATGGCCCGTGGGGTAGCCTAAGGGCGTTCATGATCCCCATGAGCTAGAAAATAGTACCTGGCTATCTGTTTTACACATTTGGGAATAATTTCACCCATGAACAATATCAATAAAACATTATCAAAAACAAAATCAACACACCAATATCAGTATACATAACCCTAATTGAAACAAAAATTTTAGTTTAAACATTTAACAACTATAACCAAAACCAAAATACTAAAACATGATGGGATAAAAATAGACCATCACAAAAAACATCCATGAAATAGGATGGACATCACTCTTAAGAATCCTCCACCAAGTCATAGAAGAGAGGAACAATAGTGGTTGGATCGACCATCACCACCATGGGATGTATATCATTTAACTGTTTCAATGATAACAAAGTCTACTTAGACCCACGGTTGTATATAGTGTGTGAGGTAATTCCTAATAATATTCCAATTAAAATAATGATTATATTCTAAAACATTGGATGGAAAAAATATTAAATAACACATTGAAAAAATTTATAATGAATGGTTTTTGGGGAAAAAATTAATAAATGAATTTTTATGTAAAGCATAAATTTTAAATTATCACATATATAAAGTACAATGTATATAGACCATAATAACCTCTGATTAATAGATCACCATGTCAAAAGAAATTCCTATATATACTAGAACTAATAATACCCTAGGAAACATGTATATCACAGAAACATGGTACAGATACTGTAACCCAAATAATATTCATGCATTGGGTGATAGATAACAATCCATCCAAAGTAATATAGGTGTCCAAACATCAACATTGTTTGTGTTGTAGTACCAATCCATCCACAGGGAACTGATCCTTACCCCCACTTATCCAAAAAAATCATAGTATTCCCAGACTTCCAACCAAGATACCTAGGACTTCTTTTATTCTCAATTTCATTTCCCACTTCACCTAAGTCACCACATTCATATAATAAGACAATGAAATATTAATATAAAATGAAACCACCATTTTTCACTAGAAAAACCTCTTTCAAATACATGTAAAAACTAAAAAATATAGAAACAAAAATTTCACCACTTAAACAATTAATAGAACACATTCAAGAACCACCACAAGGAAACACTAATAAAACACAACCAAATTCTAATATAAAACCATATTTCCGAACATATGCACATCATATGCTTATGAAAACACATTTCTCACCTTTAAAAAATTCAATGAAACACATTCAAGGAAAATATCTTGGATACAAAATCATCTTATAAAGATAAATTATGGAATCACCTACCTAAAGCTAGGAAATTTCCAAAATCTGATCGAAAACCACAACAACACCTCAAAGTATAACTTTTAAGGAATGTTCGAACCATAAATGTTAATATTTTACCCAAAAACTCAATATTTAAACCTTTTTAGGCAATTAATATAATGGAGAAGAATAAATCAATGATAAATTAAGGAAACCCCTAGAATAATTGTGAAATCAAGAAAAAATGGACATTATTGATAATCGATGGAGATCCCACATCAAATCCAATCAAAACATGACGTTCAAGGGATCCAAGAGGTGGAGGAGGAGGATATTTCGTATCCAAATCCCATATTGTTCAAATTATGTGTGGTTTGGGCTTTATATAGAGGGTGGGTAGATTGGTAATTCCCTATTTTAGGGTCCTAGATATTTTACATAGTTATCACAAAATGTTTTCCAAATCATGTGGCAACCGTGTCGTCTCCCTATCAAATAGGACAACCATCACAATGTTTCCTAGTGAATGGGGAACACTCTAATAGCATGCCCTAGTTCCTAGAAATTTACATTGATCTAGTTATATTGTTTCTTATAGCCTCATGCACAATTTACCATAAAGGCGAACCAATCATGAGCTATAAATAATGGGATACAAAAAAACACCTTTTTATCCTAAAAAATTTTGGAAAACTGAGTGATAAATATTCGAAAAAAATAATAATAGAAATACTTCAAAATAATATCAAAGATATGATAGTTAATGTAAGTGGGTTCCTGAGACCCATCATATGTATTTACTATGATTACAATTAGATGCATATATTTTAATATATATATATATATATTATCTTTACATAACAGTATTGACACATCTTAGTATATTATAATTATGGTTAACTCGATATATTAAATGTCATACAAAAATTTTATTTTACACCAATGGATATAATGAGAACCATTAGACACCATTATGGTAATCTGAAACTAATTTATTATGGTTCATATATATCATATTTATAGGACACATAGGATGTGTGGCCATCAGGTGTTTGGGTATTAGAACAATTTAGTCTACTCGAAATTATTCACAATTTCTATGATCTTGAATAGATTAGATTATGAGCAATGAACAGTCAATATGAACACCACATTTTTGATGATTCAGATAAATTTCATTATTATGTTCATATGAATTAGAATCCAAAAATTAGATCATTATCAATGTATTCCATTTGATCATAAAAATTGATGGCTGGAAAAAACCATGAAATTTATCATGTGGAAATATAACTTGATGTGGGTGTGTCATTGGTGGTGTGACATTGGTTGAATGATCAAAAGGAAGCTTCTCGCATCCGATTTGAGGATAGGAAATCTTAGGACTAGTTGATCCGGATTGTAGTACCTTCAAAAATCCATGGCCATGGTAGTTGAAGGAAATACTATATAGTTAGATAAACTAATATTGAACTAATAAAGGATGATGACAAAATTTTTCATCCCACATTTTTAGGTATCAGTAGACAATGATTATATTGCACAATGTGTCATTATAGGAATATGTGTTATTGCTATAAAATTTCTTCATCTCTTTACGGACCTGGATGGGTTGATGTAATATTCTCCTAGATTATAAGTAATACACACTTCAACCATGATAAGGTCATATAGGGTCACAAAAAATTGATAATTTAGGAGTGAGCATTATTTTATTGAGTAGTTATATATGACATTGTGGGCCACACATTGGGGGATGTAATGTCTATAAGATTTAATAACGACCATTAAAAACTCATTATTCTTCTGGTAATAAGTTATTTGGTGGATTTTTTGGAAATTAGTTACTATGTATTTATTGAATATAATTAAATATATTATAAGGGTGAATATTATATTAATATTCAATGTTTATTTTGTTTTTCTAGAATTACTTGAGGACTTAATGACTCGGTTATATGATGTGTTATATGTATTATGTATTAGAAGTGGGTGATAAAATATAAATGTCATTTATGATATAGTTAGTTCATTATAACTTGTGATTTATTGATTATTTAGTGGTGGTTGGATATATAGTGTTTGGGAAACCCTTACTAGGTATTTGTAAATATAATATTTTAGTAGAGAATTGATACCACTACAATGAATGTTCATTTGAATCAAATTGTGAGATTTCATATTCTTTAGCATTATAAAGTGATTAATACACATAATAGAAACTTGATCCATGAACACATTAATGGATCAATGTAAGAGATTCATTGTGAATTTTAGAATATTAATTTTTTCATTGGACTTCTATGACAGAAATAGATTTTGGACTCATGGAATTCAGAACTATTTTTGAATCATGTGTTAAAGATCCAGTGGTATTTGAGCTCTGATCTATTGAGAAATGGTCACCATTGATGAGATACTATTGAGTTTTCCTCAATTCATATGAGGTAACCATTTAGTCACAATTTTTCCAATTTAACTATTCATGTGAGACTCTTAAACATTATTGTGGAATAGATCATTAGAGATGATGATGTTTTATTTCTCTATTTATGATTTTTTTTAATCCCTATCATACAATATTCTGATGCATTCCTTGGTACAATAAATTTTAATAAGATAGGTTATGTGATTTTTTGTGCATATAAAACAATTATTTCTTCATATATAATGTAGAGGGGTTTAATTAGCTCATATGAAAAAAACATGCACCGATATGATATCTGATGTTCATGTAATGATATTGAAAAATTGGAATACCTACTATTATATGAATTACTATTATTAAATAAATATATATATATATATATATGTGAATTCATGATCTTTTTTTTATGGACATTTTGGAGAACCCCTTATTTCAGCCTATTAACCCTATTTTCGGTGGCTAGGACTCTTCTACCCATAGATTTTTTCAATGGTGAAAAAAAAATTCATGAAAAATATTAGGATCATGATAATTGAAAAAGAAATACACAATAATATAAAATGGTAGGGTGATATTCAATCAATAACATAATGGAAATGATTAAAAAACAATTTTCATTATTTAGTGTGGATTTACCATGATAAGCGGAATAAGTCTGGTTTTAAATATAATAAACTCCTTTTACAAAAAATCAATAATGATAAGCTTTTTAAAATGTATATTATCTAATTTATCCAAATCGATGCCTCCAGAACATACCATCAGTTCCAATTTCATACACCCCTCAATAAGATAGGTCTCCTAACATTGTTGATGTATCCCATCATGCCTCTTTCCCACCACTCATTGTTGGACACCCTCTTCCTCCTTCCATTTACCTTTAAATCATCGTAAACATTAACTACCACTAGGAGAAACTGAGATTTCATCATCAGAAGAGGATCCCAATATCTCTTCTTCATCTCAATAGAAAACTCGCACTACAACCTCCATTCGTACCATGTCACATTGATGTCCTCGTTTAACACCACCACCATCATGGAATCATAAATAATTTTCCATAATTATTAACTTCATCTACCACTAAAACCAACATTTAATATTACACATTATGTCATAATCATCATCTAAATGAAACCCCAATCGACATAAATTTTTCAACCGAAAGATTTATAACCTAGAGAAAATGAAAAATATGAAGGGTTATCCCTAATGATATGTAATAGTAAAGTTAATCATTTAAAATTGATTTTAATTAGTGGGAATAATAAGATAATAAGGGTATGAGTACATAATCAATGTGCATTAGTATAACAGAAGAATATTCTTTCCCATCAATATCAAGATAATCAAAGATGAAAAATGGTATAAGGATTTAACAATGAAACGATTCATCCAAATCAACTATCATGAGTCAAGTGATATCAATCATGATCATAGGAAACATTATAAAACTATATCAAGAAACAATGAAACGTACTTGTATCTTTGGGATATCATCATCATGGAATCCTTTTAAAACCATTATAATTTTAATAACCATATAAAAAAATTAAAATATAATTGTCTATATAGAATAATAATTACCCAATTAATTGGAAAAATATCTGGGCACAACCATCATATAATATATATTGGGTTGAGCTAATAATATCTGGGTTCACCCATAATATAGTATATCATAGGATTACTAGTGGCTACCTGGGTGTATCGGTCATAAAACATAGTACATGAGCCCTAAAAATTTACATATATATTTAGTTTCATCACCTCCATATGGGAATCATAAATAATTTTTCCATAGTTATTAACATAATCTACCACTATAAAAAACATTTAATATTCCACATTATTTCATAATCATCATCCATATGAAACCCCTATAGACATAATTGTTTCTACCTAATGATTTTTAACCTACATAAAATGAAACCTATGATGGGTAATCCCAAATGACCTATAATATTAATGTTAATCATTAAAAATTGAATTTTAATTGTGGGCATAATAAGAGAATAAGAGTATGATTATATAATCAATGTGCCTTAGAATAAAAAATAATATTCATACAAATCAATATCTAGATAATCATATATGAAAAAAGGAATAAGGATTTAACAAAGACATGATTCGAACAAATCATCAATCATGAGTCAAGTGATATCAATTTTGACCATAAGAAACATCATAAAATCATATCAACCATCAATGAAACAAATTTTAATTTTTGTTACATCAACATCATGTAATCCTTTTAAAACCCTTAAATTTTTAATAACCATATAAAAAATTTAAAATATAATTGTCTATATGTAATAATAATTACCCTTTTCATTGGAGAAATATCTAGGCACAACCATAATATAATATATATTGGGCACATCCAGCACTATTTGGGTTCACCAATCGTATTATATATAAGATGACTACTAGGGGCGATCTAGGTGTATCCTTCATAAAAATATTCCTTTGAACCCTATAGAAATTACATATATATTTAGTTTCATCAGAAAAAAATCATTATTCATTTTATAAAATGAAATACTCCTGAAAAAGAAATGTCTTCCATGTCATTCTTTTTCAATCATTATTAACCAATGGAAAAAATGAAAGGATTCATAACAATATATTTTAAATATTATTAACCCATGGAAGATAAATGAGATCCCTATCATTCTCATTAAAAAAATATTACCCAATAGAAAAGATATGGGTCCCATAAAAATTTATTTGAAACATGATTAACCCATAGGAAAGAAATGAATACCATACCATTCTATTTAAAACATTCTTAATTCATATTAAGAAATAAAGAGGAATGTATCATTAATAAATATCAATATAATAGAAAAATAATTTTTTTATGTTGATGAATGGAAATATAATTAAAATATCATCAAAATCATTTTAGAGAAAAATAAAATATTAATTTTGAAAATAAAATTTAAATACTAAAAATTCAAAAAATATAAAAATATTAAATTATATTGAAAAAACCCATTAAACATTTATATAATTATTCATAAAATTATTCAACATGATGGTATAAAAATTAACTCATTTTATAAATGATAAAAATAAATATGCCATTAAAAAAAAATTTAAAATGGACAGTGATGTATTTGTCATGTATTTCAAAATTCCCTTTTAAAACCTTTTAAAGGAAGTTTATAGATAATGTAAAGTGGATTTAGGAAATATTTATTTTTAGAATTAAATTTTGTTGAAAACCTTTCTTAATACATAGATATGTGAGAGGAAGATACCCAATCTAGTGGAAAATACAATATTAGTATCACTAAGAAATGGGTTTCTTGATATATATTCAATTAATAGGAGAGTAAATAGAAATTAGAAATGTTAACCACATTCATAAAGGCGTATAATAAGTTTATGTTGTTCAATATGATAATTTAATATGATTTCCTATAACGAAACCATGATCGTAGATAATCTTAAAAGGAAATATATTGTAACAAAAATCCATAACCATTATAATAATCTTTTCAATGGAAATTACCATGTAATAAGAAAATCAAATGAAACTTTAAATATCATAAATTTAATGAGTTTAATAAAATAGAATTTTGAAATGGGTAGTAGATAAATTCCATTAAATTTGATATATTTGTAACATTATAATATGCCTCAATGATGGGAAATTGACATGAAGTCACTTATGACTTTTTTAATCCTTTTATAGAAACCATATTAAAAGTGAGAACCTCATATGGATTTTCAAATCCAATAATTATCATAGAAATTACCATAAATGACATTAATTATCAGTATATTAACTTTAAATAAAAAATAAGTTGTGAATATGGAATCTGTCACATAGATGTAATAGTGAGACAAGAAAAACCTCTTACCTCCAGTCTAGACAATCCTTATATGTATATCATCTATGTATACTAATATTAAATGAAATAATTAATATATTAATAACATTTTATAATTTTAATAACCTATAATTTAATCATTTAATTTACTTAAATTTAATTACATATGTAAATATTTATTCAGTTAAGTCCACATCGAGTGTTTTTAGGATGTTTGGTTCATTGTTCCATATGGATTCAGTGTGTTGAAAATGAAAAAAATGTAAATATTTCAAAATCAAAAGAATAAAAAAAAAATTTTAATATTTATTTATAATTTAAAATTTAAAAAATATAGAAATTAAATTATATAAAATGAACTGCATTATGATCATAGAGATGGTAGACCATATATAGGTGTAAGTAAGGATTCAATTTTTCAATGATCATTATGGAATGAATGTATTTATTTTTATATATTTCCATAATTCCAAAAAATATAATAAATGAATCATTATTTCTATTAATATAATTATATGTCTCATTCGTTTGATTTGGTGATGATAACAATAATTACATCATTTCATGAAGGCGATGATCCAATAAACACAAATGATGTAATCGACTATTAGTGTATGAATGGAATCGATATATTATATTCTAAGAAAGATAAATATGACATGATTATTATTATATTTTTATTTTTGTCATATATATTTATTAAAATTATCTTTATCACCTTCCATGATAAGTGTTAGTGAAAAATGAATCCCATCACTTCATGAGTCTTTTGTATACCAAATAGATGAGTGGAGTTAACATATCCCCCAAAAAATGGGAAGTAAAAAACATTATATGTGATACAATAAAATTATAAGTATAAATATTATATAATAATATATATAAATACATATACATTAAATACATTATTTTAAAAAGTTGTGAGTGGTGATGGCGGAATATGAATGACATCGATTGGCAATGTGGATGTTCATTGTAAACATGAATAATGATTTAACTTCTCAATTGATATTATAAGATAAAAATTTAAGATATTTAATTAATAAAATTAAATCTCATTATATAGTATATAGTTGTATAAACATAATATCATCGTAGAATAGTATTTATTAGAGGTGGAAGAATAAATATATCATGAATGTAAAGTCAATAATTTTACCACTTCTCGAACAACCTCTCAAAGATTATATATAATGTATTCATAATATGGATTAATAATAAAAAGGATAATTGGATGATATTATATATGTTATAATTTAATTCGGTATGTTCTTGGCTAAACCAAAAGTGTTTCATGTAGTGAATAAGAATGAATAATGATGACGTTTTATAAGTGAGGTGACTGTCGTAATTATATTTAAAAGAAAAAATTGTACCCAATTATTCCACATGAAGAAGGATCCAAAACAGAGTATTAGGGAATAATAGTTATATAAAATATAAAAATATTCATATAATATACATTATATTGGGTATTATGTCATATTATCCCATACCATTTTAGTTTGACACATAGTAAGCTGATTTTTTCCTTAATCATCCTAATTAATTTTTACTTCTTTGGATTTGTATTATAGTAAAAAATTATGTATCCCTAAATTATAATATATAATTTATTATTAATAAAGTGAACTCTTTTTTTTGTAAATTCAATGCAAATGAGTTGAAAAATTAAATTTATAACAAAACATACAGATGTGATGAAAAAGATAGTTTTCAATAAGTGTATTTTTTCAAGAAAATTATGAGTTAATATAAAATATATGATCAATAATATTAATTATGTGAATATAAATTAATATATTTTGATATATAGTATATATATTTATTTTAAATCATTCCACAATAGTGGTTATTTAATTAATTAAAATTGAAAAACATTACGCACATAAAAATAGTTTTCTGATAAGTGTTATTTTTAAACCCAAATAAAAACATATAAAATATATTGTGATAATTATTAAAAATTATTTAATGGTATTATATATACAAAATTATTAATTTTTACTATAAAATAATATTCAAATCATAATTGTTCTTTTCAATTACAAAAATTACGTAAAATTAAAAATAATTTTATATAAATATAATTTTTTTCAGAATTCATTGAAAATCAATATTTTCTCTGAAATCCATAAACTAGACAAAAATAAAATTTGTATATACAAATATTAAAAATTATTTTAAATTTATAAAATAAATTTTATAATCATTATAAAAAATAACTTCCATATTATTTTCTTGGGAAACAATAAAAATATTGTTTGAAGAAAGAAAATCTTTTTGATTAAAAAAATTACATAAATGGTTTAATTATTTACTAAAAAACATAAATAATTTATATTTTATAGGAAATATATATAACAAATTATTTAATACTATTCATACTATCCAATTTTTTGTCTAGTTTATAATGGTTATATATATCATCTTTCATTCAAAGTCGGTGTTGCATGTTGAATACAAAATAGAACATAGATACAGTTTCTAAAATGTCATGGTGTTACATAACCCATCCCATTTAAAAAATTTATTCATCGAAATTTTTTCATTATATCAGTAATGAATTATTGGACATTTGAAAAAATGTTTTTTTTGAATCCCACATCATAAATAGGGTTTATAAAACATAATCCTGACAATAGAAAAAAGGATGTCTAATTAAAATCTAAAATAACACATGCTATTTATCCAAATAAGAAAAAATTGTTTGGATTTGAAGATATAGAATTGTAATAAAACCATAAAAAATTAAATATATATAGTAACATAGATCTTCAATCACAATAAATTGAATAATAATGTGATTATTATTAACCAAAAAACAATAAACAAAATAGGTGTGAAAAATTCATTGATATCATCAGAGATGATAGCAATATTATACATATTTTTTCAAAAATATTTACATAATTTTGGGTAATTCGTTTTTAATCTATGCTATACCTGTAACTAAATATACTTACTTGATAAATTTAACTTCATCTATTAAACGATACCCACCACAATCTCAACATTTTCTCCAATTAAGAGTATTAAATCTAATTTTTCTTTAATTTAGGAATCACTAAAATAAAATTTCAAATAATACATGACAATAAAATATATAATTAGTATATTATACCAGTATTTGTACATTAAGTGAATAAAGAAATTTTTAGAACATGTTAATATGTATACAAAATTGAGAGACTAATCACATAATGAAATTATACATTAATCTGTAATATTTAATAATAACACCAAAATATAAAACCAAATTATTCCTAAATATAATAAATTTTATAGAGTGTTTTAACCTCAAATTTTATCTCATGCCATTAATCCTTCTTGAACAAATATATATAGATTTTTTTTTCAAAACAGTAATCACTTTATCACCAAAGCAATTTTCAATCCCATAAATATCTATCTGATAAAGAGTGTGTCCGTATAAAAACCATGATATACCAAATCATATAAACCATAAAGTTAATTAATAACTAAAAATATATTATCCCAAATTGTAATTTAATACTTCACATTAAACTAATTATTTAAGTATACCTCAACACAATAAAATGTCTCCAAAAATGTAATTAACCACTATAATATGTCCTCACAAAAAACCTAAAAGGTGTTTCTATGATTTTGACATTATTATAAGACTTAATAGTATTGTTATATGATTTTATACAACACTCTTAATATAACATCACAAGAAAAATCCTAATGCCTTTATCTAAACATTTCCTTTGAAACCAAATATAACATCACAGAACTCGCAATCCCCAATTCAGTGATAAAATGATATGCATTACATAACAGGAATTCATACTAAATAAGGTGACTCAATATTCAACATAAAAAATTTAGAATATTAAAAGGAAATATAAGATAAATTAAAATTTCAAGGATCTTTTAGGAATATAGTTTTAGATCATTTGGAATACTCTTAACATCATTGATTGATAAATAAATTGTACATAAACATTAACATCACCTGCCACTCTAACCATCCTTTCATTTTACAAATTATTTCATTATTATCATCCATATAAAATCCTTATATATATTATTTATACAATATAATTATTTTAAAATTTAGTAAAATTAAACTAAATAATGATGAGCTCAAATTCATAATAAGGGTACATATAAGAAATACTAATTGAATGTCAATTGTGTGCATAAGAATATAATAGGGGAATGATGACATAATAAAATTTCCTGAATATACCATAATAATATTCATACCCACAAATACATGTATCATCAAACATGAAATCATGGAATATGTATTTAACAAAGGCAGTAGTCATCAATATCAATAATTATAATCCATGTAATATCAATGTTTTCTCTAATAAAAATTATTAACCCCTTGAATGCATTTATAAAACATATTGGTATCTTGGGGGATCATTTCCAATAATCCATTATAGAACACTTATAATTAGACTATCTATACATCAATATTCCAATATACACCAAAATCCCAATAATTATCCAATGTAGTGGAGAGCTATCTATCAGTACCAATAATAAATGTTATATCGACCGCAAAAAAAATATGGCAACACCCATTATATATGCAATAATAGGATCACCAAACATTATATGAGAATACCAATTATAAAAAAATTCCCACAAACAATATAGAATGTATAATGAGATTTAGTTTCATCATAGAATTCATAAAAACAATCATTTTTACATTTATAATATGAATAACCTATGGAAAATAGACTAGTTCCATTGAAATCCCATTTAAGAATAATTTACCCATTGAAATGAAATTGGCCCACTGAAAATAATGTTGAAATATGATTTAAAAACTGAAGATAAATATGTTCCATTTCAATATTTATATATCATGATTAACCCCTCAAAATGAAATGTGTTCTATAGTTATTTGTTTTGTTGATGATTACCTTATATAAGGGAAATGAGTTCTATAGTAATATCTTCGAAACAAGATTAAACCCTGGAGAATAAATGTTTTTAATATAAATCTATTATAAATAATATCAATCCACATAATGTGTTAATGAGGATTCTATAATTACAAAATATATATATTTATTAATTAGTAAATAAAGGGTTGTTGAATTTTATGAATGGAAATACAATTAAATGAATTTTTGAGGAAAATAATATTTTCATTATGAGACAATTATAATAATTAAAATTAAAAAAATAATGAAAATATGATAAATTGAAAACAAAATTACCAATATATTAGGGAAAAATCAAGTAAAATAATGGACATGATGGAGAGAAAAATAATACTAGAAACAAATTCTAAATATAAAATTTATTTTCAAAACATTTCTCAAATGGGTGTCAAATGTGAACCATTTGGATAATGTTTAGAAATTTTCTTTCAAAACATAATGAAATATGGAAACATATCATGAAACATATATTTTAAAAAAAAATATTTTGAAGAAATTTTTTTGAAACTTTTTTTAAGAATGATATTAGGATTAGAAAGATACCTGAACTATAATAATATAAAATATTGTCATCTCATAGAAGATACATTATTGATATTTATTTAATAAAAGTAGAATGAAATGGAATTAAATAAATTTTACCAAATATAAAACTAGTGAATAATAAATGTATTTGGTTCAAGAATATAAGGTTTTATGATTTCCTTTAATTTACCCTCAGCCATAAAAATATCAAAAGGACAGGTACTTTAATTTTAACCATTTTCCAAATTAATATTCTTTTCAATCGTTAGCCGCATGAATGAATAAATTGATATCAAACTCAAAATATAATGAATATAAATACTTTCATGATATAACATGTCAAAATATGAATTATACACACCTCATAAAATATTATAGTTGTGTAACATTACAATATGAATCAATAAAGAAAAAATTAAGACAATGAACCTTATCCGGGGTAATATCTTGATAAAAAACAAATGAAAATAGAAAAACAAATATATAATTTTAAATCCTAAAAATTTTGAATAAAATAAAAATAATAAACATTAATGGAATGTATATACAATACACAATAAAAATAAGTGGTTATAAACATTAAATATAACATTAAAATTTTTATTGAGAGGTGAGGATTGAAAATGAATGGCATGGTTTCATGTAGTGGTAGCCCTTCATACAAATGAGGGGTGATTTATATCCCATTTGATGTAATAGGAGACTGATTTAGGATATTAAATTAATATAGTAAAATAATAGTATATATTAGATACTATTTAATTTAGCTGTGAATATTTTATGATGATTTTATAGATGGGGAGGAATAACTAATTGAATGATTTCATGTTTATGAATTTGAAATATCCTCAAACCAACTTGTTATGATTATACCTAATTTATTCATATAATGTATTTATATACAAACGATTGATTATATAATAAAGGGATGAATTTTTTATTGAGTTTAGACATTATTTGTTGATCCAAAAAAATTATGTTTTGATGTATATTGATGAGTTGGTGGCCATTGATATGTTTTTTTAGTTGAACACTTATGATGTTTGAAAATAAAACGTCATACCAATTTTTTACATTAGAAAAAAGTATCCAAAGTGATGTATTTTTGAGAATTAGATACGATAAGGTATAAATATTTCCATTAAATAGAATTTAGTTCATTTTAACCCACCTCAAAATATATAGAGCACCCAATAAACATAATTTATGGATATGTAGACACATTATAAAACTTAAAATATTTTTAAACAAAACATATTCTTGATAAATTTAATTTCCTTACTAAAAATTGATTGATTTTTTACAATAAATTTATCAATATTTTATATTGGGTATGCCACACACACAGATATATATATATATATATCATTAAATTTATAATACTATTTATACCCTCTTATATAATGGTTCTTTTTTTGTTATATATATTACAAGTCATTTATCCTCAGTGTTGTGTGACAAATATTATATTTATTATAGTTTTAATTTTTAAATATTGAGGTGTAATAAGTTCATTTTGATACATAAAGTCGTTTGGATCATGTTTAACCATGAATTAGAAACTAGTATCATTCATTCCTCAAAACATATAATTATCTTGAACTTTATTTCTAATTATAAAATGAAAAATATGTAAACATTTCCCAAAATCTTTTGGATTTTTTTATCCAAGATGATATGGATATGAAGAATACCAATTAATCGGTTCTTATAGTGAAAAGGAGGGTTGATGGAAAGGATAAGAGGTGTAAGGATAGTTACAAGACAAGGACATTGATGCATCATCATTCTAACAATCCAAATATATATATATGGATGAAAATGGGAAGGAATCTCTATACTTTACAAGTGACAAAAATTGCCACGTGAAATAGAATTTCAATTCTAGGAAAAAGAAGTAAGATGATTCTTCAACTTCAGTAATTTTTTACATTGAATGTAATTTATCATTATTTTCATGTTTGGTATTGTAGAGATTATGTTGACCACATATTTTTAAATATTTAAGTGAAACATGTAGATTTGACAAGAATGAAATTGATGGTGGGGATCGTTATGTTTTTGAATGGTGTGAGTATAGTAGCTTTAGTAGTGGGATATTTTTATCTAACTTATCCTAGTGGTTTGATTATTTTATTGAATAATGGGTTTTCTATTTATTTTGTTAACATAATCATAATATCAGAGTCGTGTTTGAGCACTATGTGATTTCATTTCATGTTTTGAAAAAACTATTTCTATTTTATATCGATAACTTATGTAATGGTTTAGAGAATCATAGAAATGGATGGTATATACATTAACATATAAACTGAATAATGAAACTAAATTGTAACACTAGGAACCATGACTCATATAACAGACTCCTTTGGAAATTCACGACATGTTATATAAATGGGAATAATTTATAGAAACTACATTGGAAATTGTATTTAGACATAGTAGAGTTCAAACCCATTGATGTATGACATGTATATTGACAAGAAAAATGAAAAAATCACCCCTTTCCTAGAAATTATGATGACCTAGAAAATTACAAGAATTGATTCATACTGATGTATGTGGACTATTTTAGATATATAAAATGGATGGTTTTTTGTAATCAATTTTATCTACCGATGACTATAGTAGGATTTGTTATATATATATGATGATGTATAAGTAATGTTCCCTTAATATGTTCAAGTAATTCCAATAGGAACTATAAAAACATCATGGTAAAAATATTAATGCAATCCACTCTGATTGGGGGAGATTTTATTAAACAATAATACACTGATAACATGATGAAGTGTGAGATAATATCCCAACTCACTCTTCATTATACACCACAATAGAATTTTATTGACGAAAAGGTAAATAATATTATTCTTTAGATTTCCAAAAAAATTATGCATGTTTTTACTCGTCTATTAACCTTTATTGGATACGCGTTGCAGATTTTTTAATATAACATTAACTAAGTACCATCTAAATAACATATGGGTCGAAATATGAGATTTTATCTTAAAAGATACCCATTCTATCAAACACATGCGTACAGGGATGCTAGGATATTTTGAAGACAATGCCATATAAAATATAAAAGTGTAGAAGAAATAAGATTGTCATTATATGTTATCCTAATGAAAACAAATGATATTACAAATACAACCCTTGTAATAGAAATGTGATTATTCCATGAAATTAATTATATATAGAATGGGAAAACATTTATCATCGAAATTATGTGTTCGATATTGAATTCAATTATGTAGATGCTCTAGATGCACAGGATTCTGTAAAGAAACAATCCCTTTAAGTAACAGTGTGAGATTAAGAAGTTATTGAGACACAATTACTATGTAATTCAACTAGAGAGGTTGTTGAACCATATAATTATGCTTCTTTTTTATCATAATTTATGGTGACACATTACTCATAATTAATGGTGAACATTAAAACTAAAAATAATTGTAAGATTTCCAGGATGCTGCAAAATGGAAAAAAGATATGAATTTAAAATTGATGTCAAAGTGTGAAAATTGCATATATGTTGATATACCATAATGGTATATAAAATAATATTGGATATAATCATTTATTGAATAAGATGTTTCACATGAATGGTAATGTCAATACCGATAAGTTAATTAAGGTAGTTAAGGGTTTCAATAAATTCTAAAGAACATATTAGGATGAAACCTTATTACAAGTAGCTATGCCGAAATCCATTATAATATTACATGAAATAGTATCCTTCCCAGACTATGAAATTTGTAAAATGGTTTTCAATAATTAATTTTTAAATTTGATGTCGATTAAATATTTATAAATTTCACAACCTTAATAATTAAAATGTTAGTAAATTACAAAAATGTTTTCAATATATAGATATTTATTAATGGGTTAAAGTAAGAATCAAGATCATGATATTTTAATTTGGATGAGAATGTGATAGAATTTATTTTTTCAACAAATAACGATATTCATGTGTCAATATGATTGTTAATGTGAATTCTATAATTTTTCTATTTTTATATATTGATGACATATTAAAAATATGAAACATAATGAATGTATTACTGTCAATTTCATAGTTGTTAAAAGAATACATCTCTATTATTGACTGAGGGGAATTATCACACATTCTAGGGATCATGATCTCTCATGATAAATATAAAAGTATGAAATGAAAATGTAAAAGTAATTTTGATGACAAGGTTCTCAAATGTTATAGTATGGAACAATCAAATATATGCATTCTCCATTGACACATGGTATCAGTATCTCTTAGAATGAGTGGCTGCAAACCCATGAGGATACTAAAAAAATTACTTATTCCCTTTTCCTTTAGCAGTGGGATATATCATGTATGTCATGCTAGGTAATAGGTTAAATGTTTCCATTTCTATAATGTTGGTGTAAATATATCAATACCAATAGGTGAGTTTTATTTGGAAAATGTAAAAAAAATCCTAAGGTACATGATACATACAATGTATATGTTCTTGGTGTATGGAGTAGATAATGAACCGATAGTTAGTGTATGCCTTGATGATACTTTCTAGAGAGATCATGATGATTAAAAAGCACATTTATCCTGTGAAATTTTTTTGAATGGTGGTACCATGATATTGACATGATCAAAAAAACCTATGATTCCCAAATATATTGTAGTATTTGAGTATACATTGGATTTTAATATAGTACTAGAGGTATTTTGGATACAAATTTTTTTCTCAAATATTGATTTTTTCCTTTAATTGTAGACCGTGTTCTAGTTTATTGCGATAACATTGCAAAAGTGGCACCTTCCATGGATTCCAAATCACACCGGTGGAAAAATCATATAATTTAGAAGTTTTATATATCGATATTTTTTACTCAGATATGTGATGTTATAGACAAAGGATATCATGTAAAAACATTGAATAAATACATATCTCTAAAGAATCGTGGTCCTCATGTGAGAGATAACATGTCGATAAATGTTTTCAGTCGAATCTAGGGTTATTGGGAGTTTTTTATGTGACTTTTCTCGACCCAACTTATGTATAAAAACTCCATACCATTTCATGTAAAAATATTGATATATACATGTTATTTTATTTCTTGAATATTCTCGATACACGTATCATATATATTTATGTTTATGATGTAAGATTACATGTTGTATCAGACAATTATGTTTGTTGAGATCCTAGATATACCAAGAATGCAATGTCAGATGGTCCAGATATATCATAATGATATGATATAGATAATGTAAGACCATTAGGTTATAGGGTTCATTAGCATTAAGACTTATTCTGATGAATTTCACAAATGGTGATATTGAGTGAATGAGATAATTATGAAATCCCACCAATAGGAACACCACATGATTCTATGTTCATTGGTTGTTCTTATATATAGAAATGTGTATTGACCACCTAACATGGTATTTCTATCAATGTGTAAAATTTGATTATGTTTAATGATAAAATTTTAAATCCATGAAATTTTATTCATGGTTAGGTACCTTATGATGGGTCATAAATTTTTTAATGGTATTGGTCGATCATCACGATATAATTTTCACTTTTATTTTAATGAATTTTTATCTTGATACTAGTTGATCATGATGGTAGTATATTCATAAATCCACACCCATGGAGGCAAAATATAATCCTTTATAGTTAGATTAGTAAATATTAAACAAATAATGGGAGATGACCCATTCTGGGATTCCTCTTTGTGATAATTCAGAATAAAATAATATTATATTACGTGATGTGTGTTCATAAGAAGGTTATAATTTCTATTATTTTTCAATTTCCTTTAATGCACCTGACTGGTCGTTAGACCCTACTACTAATATATTAATAGAAGACACTTCTATCGATATAATTTCCTAGGGGGTAATAAGAGATTGTATTCAAGAGTCTTCCATAATGTGTCAAAAAGCTATAAATGTTGTGGTGGGACCCGCCATGGGTTCTAAGAAGTGCCCATGAAAAATTGATCACGAAAAAATAAATATCTTTATTATTTTCCATGTATAGATTAATGCGTTAAAATTTATTTATTAAAATTATTCCTATGTTTTTAAACTAATGCATGGAAAAATATGAAATGAAATAATATAATTTCAATTTTATTGGTACGTTTAATATTACAGGAATTACATGTCATTTTTGTGACACCATATTTTAAATTAATATATATATTTATATTATAATAATGGTAGTTGATAAAATATAAATGACATTTATGATGAATTTAGTTCATCCTAATCTGTTATTTATTACATATTTATTGGGTGTCAGATATAATGTGGGTGTGGAACCCATATTGGTTATTTGGACACCCACTAAATAAGAAATGAATTTGCATCAATTCATATATCTTCTTTCCAATGAAATTGAGAGATTCTATATTTTTATGTATCTAATAGATTATAATACACTTTCCAATTGCTAAATCCATGAATTCATTGGAGAAATAAAGAAATGGAGTCATTGTTACTATCAAAATGTCAAAGGCATCATCCGACTTATATTATATCACCTATTTTCTATTGAATTGTGTTCAAATATATTATTGACAAAATTCTTGATGATCTAAAAGAGTGTAATCTTAGATACCTTGATAAATGTTCATCAATAATGATGTATTGTTGAATGATCATTGATTCAAATGTGGTAACCATTCAGTTTAATTTTTTTACATTGAAATGATACAATGATATCTTTATTACATAACATTTCTCAGATAACCATAAAAATTTAAGATTCATCACTCTAGTTATGAAAATATTTAAATCTATAACTCAATGCCTTCCTTTTTGTTCCCTTGTATTATCATCTTCGACAATGGAGAGAGAAATATTGATGATGTGTACCACAAATTGATGTTAAATCATATAAGATCCATGTTGAAGAGAAATCATAAGAATATCAGTTGATTTAATAATTAGTGGAAGGATTACATTAAATATTAATATTATAAAATGAATATTTTATCAAATAAAACTAATGGAATCATATACATTTATCTTGATAATGAAGATATGTTTTCTATTAGAGTAACAAAAGTTATTATAGGTTCAAAATATCATGATGATATATGGATAATCAACATTAGAATAACAGATAAAATAATGTCTTAAAATGAAGGGATTTATCAATATGAATATATCTTGAATGTCCTGGTATACATTTTAAATGATCATACCATTAATATCTTTTTAGTCAAATCAATTAAACCAATGATATATAATGTTATGGTATGATTTATACCAGGAGTAAATTACTTGAAGTATCTAGAAAAATGTTTTTTATCTTGAAAATAATTCAAAAAAAATATAATATATAAATAACATTGAGAGAAATATTATGAAAATTTTGAAAGGTGTGATTCATTTGGAGAATCCACATAAGACATAAAAGAACAAATAAAAGATCCTAGGAGAAATTAACAAGAAGGTAAAGATAAATTTCACAATAAATACCTGAGTAGGGTCATTGAAGATGTTATGGAATTAATAAAATTTCTAAATTTCCTATAACACCCCATTTCTATAAGTGGTATGTTAATAATTTAAATTTATCCAAATATTATGTATTTATATTAATTTATGAATGAAGGAAGTGTTTGTGGGGGATTTGGGGATGATTTTAAGCAGTTAGACTTGTATACGTGATTTTATATTTTAATACACACACCATTACATATTCGATGGACCCACCCCACCCTCTAGGTTGGGGTCGATTCACTGAGGGGAACTTTCTATCTATTGCCGCTATGGATGGTACAGAGTTCTAACATGTTGCTTAGTTCCGAGATAAAACATACCTTCTAGGAACTAACATGATACATACATATATATATATATATATTATTTGTATGTCTAAATTTTTTAAATTAGAAATCACATTTTTTTAACACAAAATAGAATCCATGGATGTCACCTTAGATAATACCCCTTATTATTTTTCAATTAGTAATTTGTTTATCATCCCCTTACATTTCAAGATTCATTTTTATAAGAGGATGGTGTTAGTAAAGCTAAAATAATACTCCCAATATTCATTATAATTATCATTATTTCAACATGAATCAATCGTTATTCCTGGTCTAGGGATTTTAAAAAATTCATTACATTATTAATTTTATTTTGAAACAAATGTTTTCTTCAATATGTATGGTTCTTGGGTTCTGAAGATAACACTTCAGATAAGAAGGTGCGGGCAGGGCTGCTTGTTGCTGGCTCTTGGAGCATCTAGAATACCCGAATCCAAAGCCGTCCTAGGGACATGTCCTGCTCGTGCCTGGCCATGATGGTTAGAACTAGGTGCATCGCGGTTGAATTGGTTCCTTTAATCAAAGGAAGGACGAATATTCCTATATTGAGAGTTTTCATGGAAGGTAATTTTTTTGTTCGCACCTTACAGGATGCTAACAGGTGAGGCAGATGGGTGAAATGGAATCCTCTGAGTAGTGGGTTGAAGCTGAACGTGGACGGGTAATGTTTGTTTGGTTTTATGAGGGGCGGGGGAGTGGTTCATGATCCCCAAGGGGTAGTGATTCTGGCCTTCAGTGATGACTATGGAGCGGGATATTCCCTCATGGCGGAAGCTTCCGTGATGCTGAAAGGTATTGAGCTTTGTCACTAGCACAACATTAAGTTTGAATCGATCGAGACAGATTCGGCTATCCTCCATGGTTCTTTGTAGGGGAAGTTCCAAATCCCTTGGACCATTGTCTACATCATTCATAAGTCCAAACGTCTATTGGATCCACAGGTGATTATTAGTCACACATGGCGCGAGGGGAACATGGTGGCTGACTTCTTCACCTCAGGAATTACTAATGGTGATCGTAATTTTTTATTTTCAAGGCTGGGGTCTCTTCCACATGCATGTGGTAACTTTGTTAGGGCAGATGCATTGGGTCTCCAATACTTTAGACCTCCTTAGGTTTGTTCTGTGTAGGTATTTGCCCATCTTGAAATAATAATAAAAATTTAAGGTAGGATGGTATGGTCCCTCTAGTTTCAAGGAGGTTGTACCCATCATTCATAAAGGTATTTTATTTTTTTCATACATCTTATTAAATAAAATAAATTCTAAATTGCTTCATATTCTCAGAAATAAATTAGAAATGGATTCCTTGTGTTATTTTAATGAAAATTAAACACTTTTGGTCAATATGGGATCATGTGATGTGTGTATTGAAACCATTGGTTAGTAAAGAAAATATGTTTTAGTAATATTGTAGAATCATGAATTTAATCAATGAATGAGTTCATATGATTGATATTAGAATCTATTACACTGTTTTATTTCACTAATGATATATTTAGTTGAATTTGTTTAGTGTGTGAGCTAGGATGGATATGAATTTTCATATTCATAGATCATTGAGAGGGTTATTGGCTTTAATATCATTCAGTCTGAGATGGAATACAATATACCTTGAGGAGAATACAATTGTTTTATGAACCACATATGGATGTACTCCCAATGATTCATTATCAACATGGGTTCTTGAAAAAAAATTTATTTCATCCAATTTGAGATGACACTATTGTTATATAATTAACCATGATTATATAAATTGGTGGTTCATCTTACACATAGTATTTAAAATGGAGGTATATCGTACATCTGTGTAAGGTATCCACAATGTTTCATCTACCTATTATTGGTGGTGCCACTTTCTGTAGTGATGATATTTTATCATTTGATTATATATTGGTGATCATTCATTCACCTACCTCAAATTTTTTTGTGATTGCTCATTCCCCTGGTGATATATGATAGTGATAGATAATTAAACATAATTATTATATGAGGAGTAATATATAATTCATCCTCGAGATTTTATATCTAATTATTGGTTAATTTCCACATTCCTGAAATTTCCAAAGTAGGTATGGTGACCCATGTATATGTGGAACCACATCATCACATGATTGGTTTTTTACATATTATTTTTTACATTGATTTATTTTCGAATCAAGTATAATTCAATATTTACTAAAAATTTTAGGGTAACCATATGTCGTTACCTTCTTAATTGTACTCACAACATGATTGGGTTCTCTCCTACCTAAGTATAAATCATGTTTCATGTAACAAGTAAGGTTAACGTGCCAATATCGTTAGATGGTTGAGATGGTGGAGCTTATTGGGAGTAATGGAACTGGTCTTGGCTTTAAAATGGGTCTAGTTATTTATGGATCTTATAATTAGGTTTATTTTTTATTAAGTTTTATATTATCCACACATGGATAAAATTATTATATTTTATTAATTTTATAACAATATAAAAATTTATAATCAACCCATTAGGTACCTAAATGTTTTTTAAAAATATTTTATTTTTTAAAATGATTAAATGAGAAATACAACTCAATTACACAATGTAGTTGTAATGGATCTCACCTTGGACTCCCCGCTATGTTGTTATTCATCATTTTTAATTATTTCTATGCATAGTTTCCATTTTTTTTGATATTCATTCTTTATTGGAGGCCAGTACTAGGATGGTTGAAATTCATAATACCTATATTATATTTTTCATCTCTATTTTATTATGCATCGAAAATAATTCCAAATTCTAGAACATTATAAATTTATATTGATTTCAATTATTTGAGGTAAAATTATTTTGAGTTTTTCAAGGATAAACACCAAACTATTCCTCCGTAGGAATCCTCATAGGTTCTTGGAATTATTTTATTATCATGCATGAACTATATGAAATATGAGAAATATCTCTCTATTCTATATCACATAAAATGAAATGAAAATATACTTTATTACTTTTTTTTGGTTAAATTATAACCCATTAGTTCATTAGGGGATCGTGTGAGGTATTTATTGACACCATTTCTTATTTATGAATAGTTTCACTATGAGAAACATTATGGAACTATAACATTGAACCTAGGAGGCTTACATATGATTGATATCCAATGTTGAGAGCCTTGTTATGTACCCTAATGTGGTCTTTAGTGGATACTGATTTTTTTTCCTGATATAAATTTCATATGAATTTTTGAAGAAATGTATCCCTAAGGGGTCGTTGGATTTGAAAACATAACCCATGATTTTGCTATGATATATATTACTCACATTAATTATTTTTATTTCAATATATAGATTACACTAATTAATTGTCTAAAGAATTGATATTTTTATTAATATGAATTATTGTGGTTTTTATATATGGATAAATTAAACTACATGATGGATGATATATTATTAGCATCAAATATATGACTATTGATGTGTTTTTAATAGATTTATTAGTATTTTTTATATTTATCATGATCATATTATAACTATGTGATAAATTATCCATGAACAATAGGTTTTTGTTTTATCATCCATATAAGCTACTTTTTATGGATATTCATCATTCATAATGTGATTTTATTCATTATTAGTGTATTTTCCACATTTGATTTTTTGAAAAACATTACATAGACCACTTAAATGGGTTGTTCTAGTTATAGAATTCCCATATGGGAACCATTTCCAATGGTATATCATTCACTTGATACTTGATGCCATTGTTGTATAAGACAATATAAATGTGTTAGGGGTAGTACATGATTCAATAAGTGGAAAAACCAATGGATCACCCTCTCTCTATGCATGTTTCCAAGGTAGTGCATTATCGACTTAGGGACATGAGGCTTTGGTTTATCATCCATTTCAAGACTAAAATAATAGTAAATTATCCTCCTTGATGGGAAGGCATAGTGGTGCCTCAACAATATAAAATTTTTGATAGTTATATTTTATTCAGTCAATCATAGAAATGGATGTATACTACCAACCTAAACTTACATATATCTAATTCACCAATGATGTCTAATTCACAATTTATTTTGGATTAGTGGTGATTATTTCACCTATATGACTTCTAATAGTGATAGATCATTCAACATGATTTTTAAATGATGAGTGATATATTATTCATACATTAGGTGTGTGATCACACAATGGGTATATCTTCTAATTATTAAACATTATGAAGTATGTATGGTACTCTATAGTTTGGAAGGATAACATCATTGGGTGGAAGGTTATTCAAACATTGTTGTTTTATTTATATGATTTTTATATCATGCATGAAATTTTTTTTAGTAGAATTGATAGGGACACCATTGATGGTGTCCCAAAGAGCTATAATCATTCCAAATATAGGTTACATGGTACACAATATAACTTTATATTTTCATAACTAAGTAAGAGAACAAGACATTAATCATTGGATGGATAGGATGAAAGAGATAGTTTGTAGTATGGTGACATGTACAACCTATTAATCTATAGTAGTTATTGGTTTCAGCATTAATTAGATTATTTTTTTCTGATTATATATTATATACCCATAGTTGATCATATATACATTTGAAGACATAAAATACTTGTACAGAAGTTCATTTTAATATAGTATGTGTCCATATTTACTATTGGATGGAATTTAGATATGTTATTTATTATTTAATAGCATTGTGTTGGAATGAATGGCTTATTATATGACTTCTCCTATGATTATGAAAATTTATACAGGAGGGTTTATTCTACCCATTTTTTATATATGAACCCTCTCATTATTTTTGTAGCCTTTGGATTATGATGAGGAACACTTAATTTGAGTGGTTCTTATATTGGTCAAATTGGAGTTGAAAAAGAAAGAAAAAGATACATGTCTATATTAGGATTAAAAATTATAGTTGGTTATAGATTTATTATTGGTCATGAAAGGGAAGCCCTTCCATTTTTTAGGAATTGTGTTTTGATTGAAAATATACGTTTAAATTCCAAACGAAGATAACATTCCGAATTGATATCCTATAAAAGTTGATTTTGATAATTTAGTAGAAGAAATTTTATCTACAGGAGGGTAAAATTACGTTGTTTCATTCATTTATTGGTATTACAAGAGACTATGAGTGTACCTATTAATGTCGAAAATATATATTTTTAAATTCAATAAAACAATGAGATTCTAGAGGAACTTCAATTTTGAATTAAGATAGTTTTTTTAAGGACCAATAATGTTGGATAATATAAATATGATGGGTATGATATTTAATATCAACATAAAGGTATTAAGAGTTTTTTAATAGTTAAATAGATTTATTAACAAATAAAGTCCCATATTGGATTAATATAATCATACTGTTTAAATAATTACTGATATTGAAGACATTATTAATACTAAATATTTTATGAGAAAAGGTACATAATGTGATAAACTAATCACCCTTAATCTCTATTGTTCCAAAAACTCTAATAGAAATGTTGATAGGTAATAATCTTTACTATTAATTATTAAATATATCTTCTTGTATTTATATGATTTATTTAAATATATGCAAATATTAATGAATTATTTGAGATCATGGAAATGTGTCTTCTTATGGTGTGATGGTGGTTTAAGGGGTTTAATTTATTGGATCCCGCTACCATCTAGATTATTAATCGAAAAGATGATGTTTTTCTTAAAAAAATAAAAAAATATTATTTACAGATATATGAGAGAAAATAATTCTATAAATACTACTAAAAAGTAGTTAGATGTAGTTATATAATAAAAAGATTCATTTGATTCATTACTAGAGTATGCAAATTAAGTTCTACCTATGTTGGGACCATGATGGTCAACTCATGAGAGAATATATCAAATACAGAACTCTAATTATTTTAATTATAGAAAATATTGTGTATAAAATATTAAAAAAGATAAAAATCTTCAATTTTAGATGAAAGTAAAATTATTGAAATATCCACAAAATATAATAGAGAAACATATAAAATTTGATGTTTGGAAAAGGACATGATTATGGATCTTCTACCATTGATTTATAAAAAGAAATCTAAATATAAAATATTTTATTTTATTATTATACAAGGTGTAAAATACTTGTATAAATTATATTAAAAATAAGATGTGGTCAAAGTACATTACTATAAGGAATTTATTAATTTAACTAAAATATTTGCACATAATATTCAGTATTTTTATATTTGGTTTGTTTGGGTAATGATTGATACATAAAATTTAATTATTTATTATATATATGTATATATATTATTTCTCCATGGATATCTAGATAAATAAATATATCTACTGAAATTTTATTTTTTTATTGATATAGTAAATGAGAACATAGTTTGAAGTTTAAATAAATATTTTTATATGGTGAATAAAACACCAAAAAATACATACAAGGAATTTGATTATAATATCATGATACATTACTAAAATAGAATTATTTTCAATAATTATATAGATTTCATTGCTTTAACAGGAAATAATTTCATGATTATTTTTTTATAAGTTCATGATATTCTATCTAAAGGCCCTAAAAAAGATGATATTAAAAATATGAATTTTTTATTTTTTATATAGTTTTATATAAAAGATTTGAAAATGAAAAATATTCCTAGGATATAAATTTAAAATTAAACCAATATTAAGAAGACATTGATATTTCAAAATAATTAGTCAAGGAATGTCTTTAAATACTACAATATGAAAACCCTAAAATCCAATCACTACACAATTTCAAATTAATTTCAATTTATCATATAAAATAAGTATAAAGAATCATGTAAAGAGGAGTTATATTCCATGAGTATTGTATGTATCATTATTGTTGCATTATATATTATTAAATTATTCAATAAAACAATATATTTCACATTTAGTTGGAAGAACACATCTAAAATTATCAAATTGTAGATGATGGAATTGGTATACAATCGAGTGGATACAAAGATATATCAAATAGAAATCATATATTGAATTATTTTATATAGTAATAAAGATAAAATTATATTGTATATTTGTTTAGATTATTTAGTTATCCTAATAAAATGTAATACAATAATAGTTACGTGTTCACACATTTAAAAGGCTTTGTATGCTAGTTTAAATAACAATAGTTCATTATATACCTATCTATTATTGGTTATTCCATAGAGATAGTTATTTTTTTCACACTAAACAATATTTCTATGATGAAATTAATATTCATAGACTTTCAATATAATTTTCAATTTTTGTTACACATATCATGTGGTATGATATGATAATAACCCATAGAATATATGTAAAAATATGTTATCTTTGATTAATGATATTTTTATTGGGTTGGTATTATTTTTTATTATTAGTATCCTTTTAATAACATATTTCAAGACATGATAGACCACTTATAGGATTTATGACGGTAAAAATTTATTTGGATAGACCTAGTAAATGAAAAATATATTAATTTCCATATATGTATCATTGGGGTTAATTTAGTGAACATTGTTTAAGGATCATTTGACATTAGTTTTTATAATATGTTCAATACTTATTATGTTTCATATGATTAGACCTATACGAATTCATTGGACAAATTGGATTAACAGAAAGAATGTGCATATTATAGTAATCAAGAATAGGGATTTGATTTACCAAGATATGATTTATTATATAATATAATAGACTATTAAATCATGGACCTCAATTTAATTTTGAATATTTTCATGACGATGGAAATAAAATTACATGATTTTTGATTTTATAACATTTAGTAATATAAAAAATTAAAAAAATTAAATATATGTTATATGGTATTTTCATTATCTATATCTCATTCAAAACATCATTGATCTGGAAAAAGGAACTATTATAATCGATTTATTATTGAATAATTCACACCATGCACTTTTAAATTTTGTAATATATTAATTTTTTAAGATAATAATCTTTGATTATGGTAATAAAGGATATTCATGAACATTTTCAACATTAAAAATATCCTTTGTGTTCACAAATAAAATAATGTTAATTTAGATTTTTTTTACTAATGTGATTAGTCAGTATGTAGATATGACTAATTTTAATAAAAATAAAAATATGATTTTTGTTTTCAAATTTATAATATTGAATTAAATAATTGAGGTTTCTTTATAATATAAATAATTATTTGTATATATTATTAAAACTTAAATATAATAGAATTGGAAATCATAAATGTGATTTTGGATAGGGTTTGGAGTCATGGAATTGCATGGCCCATTTCATGGAGGAAATATATAGGCCTACCTAAAAAGGAACTTTAAGAACCTTCATTAAAACATTTAACCAAATTAGAGGCTACTAATTTCTCTAAATGACCAATAATGGGTATTTATTCCACTGCATTAGGATTTCATTGGGATTGAATTTTGTGAAGGTTATTTAATGACAATTTTTATATAAATTGTATAGATGAGGGGTGTAAAATAAATCACATTGATATAAAATAAAAATGGGATTCTTCTTATCCTCTATTTTTCTCATCTAAATGACAGTTCTTTAGTTATCATTATCTGTGAGTGTTCTCTAATATCCATTATCTATTAGGTTCACTACTATCTTTCGTATTACATATTCCATATTTTTTCACCACATCAATTAGAATAAAAAGGATAATAGGATGGTCTCAGGATGTAATTATTTTTTATTATTATCAGGGATACCACAATACGATCAAATTCAACAGTTTAATCTTGATTTTAATATTATGAGTCTTTTTTGAAAGGTATTTTTTTATTTTTTTTATTATGTTTTTCATAATATTTTATGATCTTGGTTAGGTTTTATTAATAATTCTGTACATTTTTATTTTTAGTATTGTCAAAAAATCCTTATACTAATATCAGAGCTATAGTTAGATAAAAATAAAAAATAGTATAATATTATTTTCATTTGGAAAAATCAGAATAATAATAATAAGTAAAATTTATATTAATTATTATATTTTTTCACTATACATATGGGTATTTTGACATTTTAGGATTATGATAAAACAAATGGGAAATATCACTTTTCATGTTGTCTAGTCCACTATAACCCTTTATAATCCTATATATATGTGTCATACTCAATTTCATGTGGACACATAAAATTTTTCCATGAATGTGATAAAATAATTCATCATTATATGAGATAAAAATGTGAATAAAAAAGGTAATTGATATTCATTAAATGAATTGAGTATATATACGATACATACGATTGAAATGTTGTGAACAGAATTTTTATATGGTATATATGTTATATATGTGATTTTAATTGCGTTTCTAAATATAAATTATTTTATTAAATATCATTGTATTAGATACCATAAAATAATAATCATAATCATAAAGACTGTGAGCAATTAAATATATGGGTTGTGCTTAGGCGAGAATCAATAATATAACATATTTAATGTGAAAAGTGTAATAATTATCCAAATTTTAATGTCTAGTGAAACTTGACTAGGTAAATCAATCAAATATGATCCTATAATAATAGTGTTGAACATTTTGTTGATCTAAAATGAATAATATGTTGTTAAATCAATAATCAAATAGTTTTATTCGATAAAATTTATAATTTTTTTAACTAATCCTAAAAATATTATGCGACTAAATAAAATAAGTAAATATATATACAAATATGGTTCTTGATAGGCTACATTTATAATACTAAATTTTATTAAAATTATTTATTACATTAAATAATATATAATATTTAATATTAACATATATGAAACTAATAGTTAATTTTTTGGGCTTAAATTCTTTTAATTGATCATAGAATCAAATTTATTATTGAGATCAGTCCATGCGAATTAATTTTTTAAATGTAATAATGTCATCTATTTTTATCATAATCTATAAATTCATTCCAAATAAGATGACAAATTATACATTTTATATCAACACACACCATATGAAAATTTTCATCCAGATCATTAATGGAAAATGATTCTTTTAAAATGTATTAAATGGTTGCATATGAGATAATATGTATTTTTTTATAAGACATGATTACAAAGATCCAAAATTTATATAAAGGCATGGAAACATAAAATTTTATTGAATATATTAAGAAGTGATTAGAATATGAAATGTTTAGTGAACTATATTTCATAGGAAAAAATTTATCTCAATTATAAATATGGTTATTAAATAATGGATACAGTTTAAATATTTATTGGAATATACATGTTATTATATAATATATAAAATTTATTAAGAGGGGAGTAAACCAATAAGTTTGGAATGATAAAATAGTTTATTCAATATTATTGGGTATATTTAATATATATTTTTATTTAAAATTATAATTATTAAAAAAATAAATTGTTTTCATGAAACATCAATAAATAAAAATTTCATTTGTCTAGATTTCTATGATATGGTTATTTTTTCATTTATAATAAATAAATAAATTTATTTAATTACATGAATGGTTTTTTCATGGTTTTGATGAATTTTTTAATGGATTATCAATATTGTGTATCAAAAATATTATAAAACATTTTTATAATAAGAGGGTTAAAATTTATTATTTAAATTCATCTAATTTTAGGAATTATTTCTATCAAAACACCTCCCCAAAAGTTACCCATAAACTTTTAGTAATTATAGAACACATATAACGACAGATAAATCACACCTATAATAGTCCTTGAGTAGGCGATTAGAAAATATGGTATATCCAACCCAAATATGACAGGCATTTACCTCTAAGATAACATTAATAATAGATATTTTACAAACAACCACAAAATAAACCCCACTCATACAAAATTGAGATAAAATCATAGTACTTGATATGAATGTAAAGAAAGATAGTTGGAATAACTAAAAACATAAGGAACTGATCCCTAATAGTGACCATGAATCTCTAATATCTCTTGAGAAACTCTTAAATCTAGATATGTCAACCACATTCACCAATCAATTCCTGATGACATATAGAATAGTATTTATAATGGATGGGTGAGAATAGAATGTATACAATGTTGTGTACTCTCTACAACATCTCAATGAAAATGTGGGTGATTCATATTAATTACCAGTAAGAGAACGAATGTGACAAACTCATCACTTGAATTGGTTTACAATTATATTCATAACATCATCGTGGAAATCTCTCACATATTATCACATTCAAAACTGTATATAATATAATAAAAAGTGGATACCTTAGTAAAAAGTTGACAATTGTTTACTACTCAGCCCCAATGTTTCATGTCCTGACCTATCTCCCTCCAAAAAACATGAAGACACTTGGGATAAAGTAGCCTTGATCAATGGTGCATGGGAAACTATAACATGAGACCTATTTAAAGAATAATCCTATCATCCAAAACACAACTTCATATAGTAAATTATTAGTTTCTAGGAGCCACTATAACCCATACATCGTGTATTGTGAATCAAGCTATTATACCCCATACACAATGTACATATTATAACAAGTGTATTAAAATATAAAATGATATATATGTGTGAAATAACAAATATTTGTTACAGCCCTATACACACATATATGGGAAAATATTACCATTATACATACAAACACAAATACTTCCAAGAGAATAGAGAGGGTCAGAGGATGTAGTCACCATTATTTATCATCCAAAAATGGTATTGGGGAAAATCCATCAAAGAGACTATTGGGTGTCAGTATCCCAACAAACATGGGTAGGGAAACATATATAATAACAATAACACAAATGATATATTTATGTATAATAAAAACACAATGGGAATCTTCCTTTCCTTAGAATCATATATCATTAGCATTGCATGAGAATCATTGATACCATTTCTAAGTCCTAGATATCAAAATCATTAAAATATCAAAATCATAATTTATTAATTAATAATCCATCAATTTATATTATTTGGGTTTTCTTTTCTAAGATTAAATTTTTATTCTTCTGATCCAAGTATTTATGGAAATATTAATTCATTTCTTATATTCTACAGTATTTCATCATAAAAAAAGAACGCCTTAAGACTATTCTTTATTCCTTCAGTAATTCATTTATTATATAATAATCTTACTTATAATCAAGGAAAGTTCCTAATATAACACATAAAATATTCACTGACAGTGAATTGCATCAAAATTCTTATCATTTTTCATAAACGATTATATAAAACATGTAGTTATCATCCATTAAAAATCATTATCCAATATCAATCGTAAATCCAATATTTCATCACAATAATACTTGTAAAACCCATGTTTAACACATTATATCAGTCCTAGCCCAATTTCAGACACCGCTAGATATAAAAAACATCTATAATCCAATACCAATATCATCATCTATATAAAATAATACTTTTCCACCGTCCCATCCTTATAGATAACCAACCATTGTCTATATCAAAATAGGCTCCCATGCCACCGTCTTAGGATACCCACTCATTGTCTTAATCATTACTAGAACCCCATGGAACTATAACAATATTAGACATGGCTTCCCATATTCCTACTATAAAAGGTTATAATTCAACCAAATCATGAATCTAAATCTAAAGACCATAAATACATATTAAAATTATTTTTTTAAAAATAAATTTAAATGATTTTATATTCATAAAACCAGTAATTACACCCTTTATCAAAGACCATCTAGCTCACTAATCCTTAATGAAATTACATATCCAATCAAGAAATTCCCCTTGTCAACCTTAATTAACTTTTTTTATAATGAAAAAATAATTATAGAACTAGCCATATAATATTCATGATAAAATATCAACTCTTTAATTTTTTGTTCAAAAGTATGTTGCTTTTCACATATAATAATCTTGAGGATAATTATTTCAAAATGACACATTTTTTATACACCTAAAATTAAAAACATTAAGTAATTATTTAAAATAAAATACTGTAAAATTAACAATATATAGAACACTATCTACTAAGTCATAAACAACCAAAAATATATTTCAATGAAATGAGATCACACATCACATATATTTCATGCATGAATATGAATATTCTCAATCAGATAAAAATTTAGTTTCATGATTTTATTGAATATATGTTATAATTATATATATCATGATTAATGTTATATGCATGTATTATTATTTTTTGGCAATAAGAATAAAACATTTGAAAATATGAATTATAATTTTTATATTATAAAATTATCAAATAATTATAATAAAAATTAATTATCCAATTAAATTGGATTCCATGTTAACAAATTTATTTAATCAAATATTAATTACACACAATTGTAAACTTATTTCTTTATATCTCATGGAAATATCAAATATATTATATTTTTTTCTAAAATATTAAATTTTTTATTTTCATTTTATTTTGATCATATTTTAGATTATGATATATTTTTATATAAAATATATGGTAAGTTATTTTACTCTGTTATCGAATTTATAACCGAAATCATTCCATTAAATATGAAATTTTCAAATTATTATATAACATTATTTATCCTTGACATGTAAACTTATTTCTTGATCATTTCTGGATATTAAAAAATAACAGGTTAATCATTTTCTTTAGGTTATAATATTTAATTACATTTCATGATGAAATACATCTATTATGTTAGATGAAATTCAACTATTAAAATGATCTAACACTATGTTTTATAATTAGTCTAACATTTAAAATTATATAATTGATAATATTTCATCATTATTAATGTAATTAAACCATATTCATGTTATCCTTCACATTCTAGATTACCACATGTTCATTATTGAAATAATTATTTCCCATGGTCTTGTATATTTATTGTTAATACAATCCATTAAAACAATGAAGCTAAGTCATTGTAATTTCTATCATTTTTATTATCAAAAATGGGAAGACATATATCTCATACTTAAAAGAATAATATTTCCACACTATAGGAAATAAAGGAGATAGTAAGTAGATAATAATCTGGAAATTGTAGAAGAATAGTCAAAATAATTTTCAGTATTCCTTCAAATAGAACTTTTTTATTTTTAAAAACCAAACTAATGTGGAATGAATAATAACTCAAATTGGAGAAAAAAATTATTTTTGACATTCATAAATATCTCTTTTAGGATACCCCATCAAATAACAATTTTAATCTTATTCAACTCAAGACATTATTAGGAATCCTATAATACATTTCCAAACGTTATATATCATTTTAAAGTACACAAAAAAAATAATTAATTTTTTATTTAATTTAAAATTATTAAAAAATTGTTCTTAAGGATTGTAGATTGAATAAAGGGAGAATGTCCAATAACTGGGTATAAATAAGTTCCTATTCACAATGCATATACATGATGCAAGGGCAACATAGTCTTACCCTGATGTAACTTGTTACACTTATAAAATAAGGGAAAATGTTAAATGTCCTTTATAAATGTTTTTTAACCTTTTATAGTCTAAAGAAATTAATAAATATCCTTACTCATGTCATATTTATCCCTTATATGGTCTCACATCATAATACAACTCCTTCACACAAGCGGGTACTATTACACAAGGAACATATTTCCATTTTTCATTATTTTAGAAAACCACCTAACCCTTACCCAAACTACTAACTATTTACCCAAAATTACACAAGATAATGAAAAATTTGTCTATAATTATATATAGAATAAGAGTACAAGGTTTCCATTACCCAAGGTTCAAGATTCACAGTTTACCTTTACATGAATAGGGGAACATACATGTAACCGATACACAGGGAGTAATCAATCCATATTAACCTTATGTGAGGACCAATATACAATTATGTAGCTATAAAGGTACCCTTAAATTGGATACAAGGACATCAATTACATATATTTACTGTATAGAAATCAAGATAAAAAAACATTAAAATCTTCTAGATAAATAACCAAATAAATTTGAAATACTTTTGAATCACTCCAATAATTTTCAAAAATGGAATTAAATACAAAAAAAACATACAATATCATTTTAAAATAAAATATAAATTTATAAATTATCATTAAAACTACCAAACATCATAGGTTGATAATGAAAGAGTTCATAAAAATTTTGAGCCCTTCTGTTAGATACCCGACAAATAATAATTATCCCCAGCAATTTAAACAACATAATGAAGGAGTGTGATGATATTTGGGATTATTTATACACCCCATGAGATAACACTCAAGGATATCACTATATATTGAATTGACAAAAAATTATGGAAAAAATCATAATTCTATAAAACATTTGGAAATTGATTCGATAAAACATCCTATTAGAGATACCTCTCAAATGAGAACAAGGGAATATATTTACCTATAAAAAAATAAAAAATCCATTAATATATTTTAAAAACATAATAAAAATAACCACAATAAAAAAACTACATCACAATTTTTTAGATATCATTCAATATAATTCAATTTAGGAAAAACACATATGTCACATACTTTACAATAATTTTACACAGGTATTGCAAGATCAAAAAACATGAACATGATGCACTAGTAAATTTTTTTATAGAACATACAATTGTAAAAATTTAATGAAAAAATTATATTATCATAATAATTTATTAACAAATTATATATTTTTTTAACTTTTCATTAAGACCTTTTTATATTTTTAGTTTAAACAAAAACATGATCTCCAAAATAATAAATTCCATATAGACATTACAATCAAAAATTACAAAAATATGCTAATAAAACCTATCACCATGAAAATTGAATTTTAAAAAATTCTATCTGTTTTGAAAACTAATGAAAATATTTTAATTCTTTTTCACAATATATTCATTTTCAAAATAATCATTCTAAAAACACTACCATTATATTATATAAAATAGAATTTAAATAATTTTAAACATTACTGGGAAAATAAAATGAATTATTTAAAATGATATTTAAAAAAATTCTTATGCGGATCTCAATGAATATTATTATACATCATGAAGTAAAAACCCAATATTTACAGAGTCAATTTAAATTTTTAATTTCAATAAACATTACATTTTTATCCTGATTTTGATGATGAATCCTATTCTAATGAATGATAAATGACATCAGAAATCTGATTTTATTAAACTAATAAAACTCTATCGTGTGAATTAGGAAATTAGTATTAATATTTATACACATAAAATAAAATTTATGATGAGATATGCACTGTAAAAAAGAGTTCTGGTTAAAACAACCAATTTTATCCATCATTAAATAATTTTTTCATGGATGTTATCAAACATATTTAACAAGAAAACAATCATAAAAATAATAAAAGGGTAAAATTATATTGATTACCATTTGAACTTACCAATTGTGAATGCCATTAGTTGAGGATGATCAAAATAACATCACATAAAATTACTCCACCAACAAAAGAATTTATATCCTTTCAAAAAAATATTCTGGTAGCATAAAAATTAAAGGAACCCATACACCACAATTGTATATTTTATCCATTGATATGATCTTACTCAACATGTAATTTTATATCAAATCATGATAAATATCATACCTTGTTGGGTTAAGTGTTCCCACCCTTTATATTTTTGTGGCCAGATCACACTTTTGTTAAATATGAAAAATCCATTCTAGAAAAATAATCTATCTAGGTAGTATCTGTCATGATCCAAGAAGGGTTGTCGTCCTACCCAGTCCGTTGTAAGGCCCCAAGGGCGTCCCCAATCCCTATAGGTTGGCACAAGTGCACGGGTATCAATATGAAACTCGGGAAAGAATTACCCAAATAGATAGACATAAAACAAACAACAAGGCGAATAATTTAAAACTAAAAATAGATAACCAAACATGACCATAACCTACAGTCAAAATTTAAGCTTAAAAATTGAACCAAAAACCAAAAAAAAGGAACAGAAATGAAGGGAAAACTAAAATTACTAACTCAAACCTCCAAGACCCATGAGGTGTAACAACCTTAAGCAAAATTCACCAAGCCAACTCGAGGACATTTCTGATGACATGAACCCCCAATTTTGTGCTCAATGCCTCAACCCGGAATGTAGAAGAAACAGAATTTACAAACACCCAAGGGTGTATGTAGGGTGTGAGCTAAAATCCCAGTATGATGCCACTGTGAAATGGTTCCATGCATAATTATTAAATGAAAAATACTTATGTAATTTAATGGAATAAAAAAATTAGTGCTTAAATAATTTTAATGAAAATTATTTTTAATGGAAAACTACTCTAAATGGAAAACAACATAAATTAACACAATCAAAAACACACGCACACACTTTCTTGGTAACCCTAATGTCACGTCATGTGCCGACAGTGAGAACAGATCAAAATAGGATCAAAATACAAGGGAGAGGCCCTAAAGATACTAGCAATAAGTGGGACCCTAGAACATCGTGTCTCATTGAACAATGGTACAAGAACACAAGAATATACGTTCTCGTGCATGAGACACTATTAGGGAAACACATCCATAAACTAGTGGTCTCCAAACATCATCCAAAATTTTAGTTAGTGTTGTAGTCGTCAATCCAACTAAGTGAAATCGAACATATTCCACTTCTGTAGCAACGCACACCAACCCATTTTTAAAACACAATTCGCAACCATTTCAACTTTTTAATAAACCAACCACTCCATTTAATAGAACACTACATAATGAACAAAAGTGTATTTTTGTCAAAAATGTATCATATCTCATATAAACATACAACTTCAAAAACCCAACGCATAAAAAACATTCTTAAAACTATTCTCGCCCCACATAAAAAATTTAATAAATCGATTAAAAACTTAATAGAACATCTCCAACGTTCACAAAAAGGTTTCACCACAAAAATACACTCATGTTATTTTCATTAAAAACCAACGCACACTAGAATATTTTTCACACACCAATTTAATTATTCAAACAATTTCGCAACTCATTTGTGAAGTTCAATAAAAAGTTTGTACTATTTAATAAATTAATTCCTCAATTTCTAAATCAAATAAACATTAATGACATAACATGTGTTTTCACAAAATTGGACTCTATAACATATACGCATTCCATAGAATTAAATGTGTGAATCAATTCCTCATTCACTAAAAACTAACGTTTCACCAAACAAATAATTTAAAAAATAAGATAATTTAAATAAATCACAAATTAATTAATCAATTAATAATAAAACATTGAACCACCTACCTCGATGACAGAAAACCCCAAATATCAAAGCAATCCACCAATAGTGCACAGAATTTGCCACCATCAACTTAAATAAACTGTAACATCAAAATAACAAACCAATTACACCAAAATTAAACCAAATTCCAAAACAAAAACCACAACAAAAACAAAAAAGAATTGAATGAATTATCAAAATAGTTATATCACACCTATGTAAAGGGTCCAAGGAGCTATCCGAGAAAGTGGTGGGGTGCTAGAAGGCATCGTGCCGGCAGTACTCATCAGAATAAGAAGGGTGGTTCAACCAAGGTTTTCCGGCAAGGAGGAGGGTAGTTCTACGAAGAGGGGGAGGTGGGTCACGGCTCAAAAGTTCAAAGGGGGGTGGGGTGTTACACAATGGTGGTGTGTCAATGGAGTCCATTGGGGTATCAAAACGGATCGGGTAGCTGTTCTGGTGAGGAGAAGGGGCAAAGGGTGTGTGGATGGTGGCTGATGGTGTGTTGGAAGGGAGCAGAGGTCTGTGATGGAAGTGTTGTGTTCCGGTGGAAGTCGCGTGAAGGGGAGGGCGTGCGGCACGTGGTGTGCCAAAGGAGTCTGTCCAGATGGTGAAGAGGTTCAGGTAGTCAGTCTGGCCGGAAGATAGGTGTCACGATGGGAGAGAGACGTGGTGTGCATGCGGAGGGAGCATGTGTGAAAGGGCATCACACCTCCATGGAGAAGATGGAACCTGGTTCGCCAGAGATGATATAGGGCCGCCAACCAGAAGGAGTAAGAGGAAGGGGGAGGCTAGGGTTCAGAGGAGATGGAGACTGTGTAAGAAACCAGGGGGGAAAGTGATCCGTGCGGGGAGGGGGGGAGTGTTAGGGAGGGAGGAAAAAAATTAAAATAGAGATTAAAAGAGAGAGAAAAAGAAATGGGGAATAAAAAATGAAATGAGAATAAAAAAACACTTAATCTAACCTATACATAATCACAAAATATCTGTACTTTAAATATAATGTTAATTATTTTATAATTGTAACATTAATTTATGATCGAAGACCAAACCAAAGCATTAACACAAAATAATAATAATATTAAATTAATATTTATATCCTAATTATAATATTAACATAAATAATGAAAACACAAAAAATGAAACTAAAATAATAATACCATCCAATATCATAACATCATTCTTAATTTCTGTTGGACACTGGGCATGGTCGTGTGCGCGGTCGTTTGCCCAGTCACGTGCGTGATCGCACACCTGTTCATTTGAGCGGCACGCGCTTGGTTGCATGCACACTCACATGCCTAGTTTTGCACCCATGTAATAATAAATTTAGTAATACTAAAACGGTCTCTTATTAAGGATGGGGGCGGATCACAGTCGTGGGCACAGTCACGCACCACTATAAATACCAATTTTTTTAAAAGAATAACTGATTCAAACAACCGTTCAAATGTGAGACCCAAAATAATTAATCTAAAACTAATCATCGGTTGGGGTGTGAGAATTCTCCCAACCATGACACTTTTGGCCCCTATAAAGTCCCAAAAGACTTGAACAACCTATAGATTCCAATAAAGACTGTGAAGATACCTAAAATAAAAACTCAATCACCCGAAGACCGACCATTCCAAACACCATGACCTGAAACTTCAAAAATCTTTAAACCAGAATCTCCATGCAGAAAACCCAAAAACATGGAATTCACCTTCAAACACAACTAAAACATGGAACACCTCGACCCCCAACATAGGGATCACTAGGGCTGCTCGAGATATCCACAAACACTCGCCCAACGACCCACTATCCGAGCTAACCAATTATCATGGTCGAGGTCGGGTGGACTAGAAAGAAGGGGTTTCCCCTTCAAGTGCACTTTCATAAAAGGTAATCCACCATGTTTTCCTATGGTGGTCTCCCCACCATAGTAGGGTTCTCATCAAACATTTGTTCTTCAAACAAAAACAACTCACAACTCATACAACCCCTAACAATTTCATGACCCTCAAAGTCCCATATGTTTAACCAACAGAAGAGGGGACATTGGTGCGACACGTATAAGGTCCACCCAAATTTTAAAATTTCATAACACCACAAAACCCGCACTGGAATTTCCAGTTTATTTTAAGCAATACTGACTGAACCCTTCTTAGCGAACCCACCACATGGGATTACCTGCACTGATTATTCCTACACTGGACAAAACCTTTCCCCCGTGATATGGCTTTAATACTATAAACCCTTAACTAGAAGGCGAACCAGATAGGCGGACGGAAATTCCAAAATCCATGAGCATATCTGACCACAAGAAGGTTCACGGAGCACACCCACTAGATTTTCAATAATATAGATTTTATGAACCACTTTAAGGCCGAAGAGGAACTCCTATATAATAAGACCGCCAAAAATAGACAAGGGCTCCATTCCCCTCAGAACAAGATTGAAACCTTGAGATAGGGCACCACAATAAGTAAATTTAATGTTTCCCCATTCCGTCACTGTGAACTTAAGTCGGATCAATTCCATCCCGCATCCGATGAGTTTTGACTATGCGTAAGCTTCACCCCGAGACCTACGGTAGGGGCCCTACTGTCTAAAGCATCTACCGCCTTGTAGTCATAAGTTGACCACCTATGACTGGAACATCCTCCGCTGAAAAAGAAACATACCTACTTATCCTCTTGTCCGATGCATCCACTTCGTCAACATACCAAATAAGAATTGCAGCAAATGAATTAAGAGTGTCTAACTGACCACACTAAAGTTATGAGATTGAGGATTCTATCAAACACGTGGCGCAAACTGACGGATGGAGACCACTAAGAACAAGACCTTTTGTTCACACCCCTCATTGGATTAAGGACATACAATTACCACAATATGAGCAAGACCACAACTATTATGAGCCTTAAACTGATTACTCCACAATATTCCTGGGAAACATGAAACTAACTCATCAGGAAGGTCAAGACACATCAACCTCTGCCTATTGATTGGCTGAGCACCTACGACATCCACCACATTCTCTCACCTTCTATTCTTTAGGTTCAACCTATAGATGAATGTGTTCTTGAGGATCTCTCAAGACATCCTCATTCATTGCAAAACATGATTATCGTTGTTTACTGGTCTAGTCCCACTCCTCCAAACACACTCGAGACAACTTACACCCACACAATTTTTGGAGTTCCATAAAAACTAGAGACACTTACAACTTCCCCAAATCATTCAATGAAATACAACTGACCATGAAGTTTAAGAAAAACCGACACCACTGAGCAGAACTCAACTCTACTACTCTACTGGGAGTCTGGGCTGAGCCAAGAACTGAGAGATTTGCTGGAAACCCATAGGATATTTCTTGGGGGCATATCCCAAAAAAGAAACACGAAAAAACCTTCCAAAAATCGAAACACATCACAAATAAAACATCCATATATCAGACGCAAATCAAAAAATTTCAATTTAAAACATCAATTCAACCTTAAATAAAAAACCTGCTTGAAAACCCAAGCACAGTACAGTAAAACCCGACACTCTTTTGAACCCATCAATTTCACTCCGGACTCAAAACCATTTTCCAATTCCAAAACCATTTAAGCACAAAAAACCCTTTAAAAAATAACAATTTCGAGGAAATAAGATGAACCCTTAGAAATCAATCAATAACCACTGATATTCCATGGTGCCTCACAAGTATGCATTTTTTTCCACTCAAGAACCCATCCACACAATCCACCATCTATCCCTTAATCATCAAAACATGCACATGCGAGCACCCATAAGAATTACACTGGAAAAAAACAAGGCAACTCTACTTTCAAAACAAAACAATCTCAGTATTCAAAAATACACTTTTTTCACAAAATTTTCCAATAACTCAAGAGAAAATTTCAAGATGCTTTCCATTTACAAAATAGCTCACTCTAATTTCAAATAACCCAAGACATTCTTTTAGAAATTCAACATCGACAAATCAACTCCAAATTCCTAAAATAAGGTCAAAGCGAAATGCATCTCAAATATCATGACAACCACACACCAAAATTAAATAAGAGCAACACCAAAGTCATCTTCCCTATTTAAAGGGAAAAAAATTTGCGGCAATCTCAAAACTGAAGCAAGACATCACAAACATAAAACACCTGGGCAGAGGACAAGTGGTCATGTCTAACCCGACTACATGGTTTAGTAGACCATGACCTAGTCTAGAACCAATGACTAGGAGTGTCAAACTGTACTGTCAGGCATCACATGTGTCGCTAATCCATGGGATACAGGGCGCATTACTGGTTAACTCCTATTGTAATCCCCTATCCAGAAGGACCAAATCCAAAAAACGTAAATCCAGAACTACCCCTGGTTACTCGAGGATCCAAACGAGAAAGACACTGTGACACTCTTATCTCACCTACCCTTCGAATACCAACAATCCTATCCCTGATAAACCTAACATCCCAAATAACAAGAACAAAAACATCTTTTGATACCATTTTGTCCTGAACGAAGTCGGGTCGTCATCCGAACCGGCGCCCGACCAGGTCCGCGGCAAGGCCCGAAGGGAATTCCTAATCCCCACGGGCTGGAAAAAGTGAATTAGTATCGAAATGATAATTGGGAACGATTTACCCAAATAGATAGACATAAAACAAAAAACAATATGAATAACTTATAAAAAAAAATAGATAACCAAGCATGACCATAATTTACATTCAAAATTTAAGTTTAAAACATGAACCAAAAACCCAACAAGGGAACAGAAATAAAGGGAAAAATAAAAACACTAACTCATACCTCCAAACACCATGAGTTGTAACAACCTCAAGCTACATTCATCAAACCAACATGAGGACTATGCTGACGACACGTACCACCAATGTTGTGCACAATCCCTTAACCTAGAATGCAGAAGAAATAAAATCTACAAACATACAAGGGGGTATGTAGGGTGTGAGCTAAAAGCCAAGTAGGATGCCACCGAGAAATGGTTCCACGCATAATTATTAAATGAAAAATAAATATTCAGTTTAATGGAATAAAAAAATAAGTACTTAAAGAATTTTAAAGAAAACAATTTTCAAGGGAAAACTACTCTAAATGGAAAACTACGTAAATTGACACACACACAAACACACACTATCATGGTAATCCCAATGTCACACCATGTGCAAGACGGTGAGCACATAGAAAATGGAGAGCACAATACATGGGAGAGGCCGTAAAGATACAATCCAGAAGTGGAACTCTAGAATATCACGTCTTGGTGATAAATTGTACAAGAACACAACAATATACGTTTTCGTGCACGATCCACTAATAGGGAAACACATCCATAACCTAGTGTTTTCCAATCATCATCCAAAATTTTAGATTGTGTTGTAGTCATCTATCCAGCTAAGTAAAACCTCGCTGTTGCCTCTTCTATATCACTAGCGCACTAGTCCTAGTCCGCCCACCTAGTACCCAGGCTTCCTGTTTGTGCTCAAGTTGTATAGTGTTCATGTCACATGCCAAACATAAATAAAAGAACAAATAATGTGATTCCTCTACACAACATCAGGCTTGAACAAGAAAAAACCATTTAGTAATAAAAATAATAATATGTTCACTAAAAATATCTCAAAGTAAATCTGCCTCACTAAACCAATTTAAATAAACCATATGCAAGTTTAAAGAGACTAATAGTTAAAAAACCACAAATAACACACACAAATACCATTTCGGAATAAGACAGACACTAATACAATTTCCAAGCACGTTTCAAACTGTTCAACAAACTCTTTGAAAATTTTAGAAAAACAATGTCTAATGGGTAACACAAAACCTTCCGCATAAAACCTACCATATATATATATTCTTTATGATCAACGCAGACCAACCCATTTTTAAAACTCAATTCAAAACCATTTCACCTTTTTAATAAACCAATAATGAGATTTAATAAAACACTACATGATGACCCAAAGTATATTTTTATCAAAAATGCATCATATCTCATATAAACATACAACTTCGAAAACCAAACGCATAATAAACACTCTGAAATTTTTTTTTACCCCACTTAGTCAATTTAATAATTCGATTACAAAGTTAATAGAACATCTCCAACATGTGCAATAATGTTTTACCACAAAAATACAGTTAATTGATTCTCATTAAAAACCAACGCACACTAGAATATTCTTCACATACCAATTGCATTATTCAAACAATTTGAAAACTTGCTTATGAAGATAAATAAATAATTTTAACTATTTAATAAATTAGTTCCTCAATTTCTATAACAAATAAAAATTAAAGAATTAACATGAGTTTTCACAAAAGTGGACCCAATCACATATACACATGCCATAAAATTAAATGTGCTAATAAATTCCTTATTCACTAATAACAAAATTTGCACCAAACTAATAATTTAAATAATAACTTAATTTAATTAACTAAAAAATTAATTCATCAATTAATAATAAAATGTGGACCTATCTTGGTGATGTAAAACCCCAAATATCAAAGAAATTCTCCAATCGAGCACCAAATTCTCGTCAATCAACTCAAATAAACTCTAACATCAAAACAAAAAAAAATTATATCAAAATTAAACCAAATTCCAAACCAAAACCCCTAACAGCAACATAAACAAATGGAATGAATTAACAATAAAATGTATATCACACCTATGGAAAGGGTCCGAGGAGCTATCTGAGCAAGAGGTAGGGTGTCAGAAGGTTTCGTGCCGACTAGAATCGTTGGAATAAGAAGGTGGGGCTCAGACAAGGTTATCCAGCAAGGAGAAGGGTAGTTATACAGAGAGGGAGAGGTGGGTCACAACTCAAAGGTTCAAAGGCGGGGCGATGCACGATGGCGGTGTGCTGATAGTGTCCATCGGGGTAGCGACACAGCTCGGGCAGTTATTCCGGCGAGGACAAGGGGCGAAGGGCGTGTGGATGGTGGCTGGTGGCATGACGAAAGGAAGCAGAGGTCCACACTGGTGTTGTTGTGTGCCAGTCGGAGTCACACAAAGGGGAGGGCTTGTGGCCCGCGGTGTTCCAAAGGACTTAGGTGAGATGGTGAAGCGGCTCAGGTAATCAGTCTGTCAGGAAGAGAGGCGCCACGATGGGAGATAGACGGGGCGCGCGCGCGGAGGGAGCATGTGGGCAAGGGCGTTGCACCGCTATGGAGAAGAAGGAACCTAGTTCTCCGGAGAGGATGGAGGGAAGCCAGCCGGAAAGAGTAAGAGGAATGGGGGTGGTAACATAGGTTCAGAGGAGATGGCTGGTGCACATGAAGCCAGGGGGAAGGGGATCCACGTAGGGAGAGGGGAGTGCAAGGGAGGGAGGAAAAAAATAAAATAGAGAAAAAGAAATGTGGAATAAAAAAAAGAAATGAAATAAAAATACACTTAAACTAACATCCCAATAATTACAAAAATAATGGTAATTTAAGTATAAAGTTACTTATTTTATAATTGTAACATTAATTTAATATCAACGACCAAATCAATGAATTGCCACAAAATAATAATATTAGTAACATTAATAAGTAGAACCTAATTAAAATATTAACTCAAATAATGACAACACGAATTATAAAACCAAAATAATAAAACCATACAAATATAATAACATCATTCTTAATTGAGGTTTGACACTGCGCATGGTCGTGTTGCAGTCGTACGCCTGGTCACATGCTCAGTCACACGCCCGGTCACGTGAGCAGCGCATGCTTGGTTGCATGCACGTTCGCATGCCTGGTTGTGTGCCCAGGTAATAATAAATTTAATAACACTAAAATAGTCTCTTATTAAGGATGGGATCCGAGCACAATCGCGACCACCGTCGTGCACCCCTATAAAACCCAAAAAAAATAAATGAAGATCTGATTCAAACTGCCGCTCAAAAGCAAGACCCAAAATAATTAAAGTAAAACTAATCATCAGTCGGGGTGTGACAATATCCATGTCATTAAAAAACTCACTTTCATATAAACAACATATATAATTTAATAATCAATGGAGAGTGTAATTAATCAAATACTGGGATGATATAAATTAATGGTAGACATAAAATACGATTGTTCACCCAACAAGGACTCTTATAAAAGAACCCCATCCTATAGGCCAAATAAAATCTATACATGAACAAAGAGAAGTTGAAAGGATGCACACGATGATAATAACCCCCAACCCCCACAACCACATCATACAAAACAAGGGCCCAATGAGAGAGTTATTAGAGATCCCTATCCCATGACTATTAAGGGGATGAGGAGAGACTAATATATAGATATGAATAAAGATAGAGAAACTCATTTCCCTAAAAATACATCCATATCATTACCATGTCCAAGGATTTATTTATTCATACCATATATGAAGGTTCATTGTTGAGGATTGAGAACTAAAAGGTTCACGGGATATAAATTTTCTTCTCTTTGTGATTTATTATGTGGGTTTTAGTTGAATTATCATGGAGGATTATATATATATAATCCAATGATAAATAAATTAATGTGTAACTATGATATTAGTCATTCACTTCAATAGTATAACAACAAAATGGTATTTGAAAAAAAACCTCTATCAAATTATTAAGACACATATATTGTGTATAGATTAAAAATCGTATTATTGATGAAAACATCATATAAAAACAAGTCAACCCATTGTGTTCAATGAATGAAAAAAATAAACTATATTAATATCATAACATCACCCAAAAAATATCTAACTATTCATTAACCCCACTGAATAAGTAACACAACTGTTTAGCTTACCCACACTACATTGTCAAAGAGAAAGAAAATCAATTCTTTATCTAGGAATGAATCAACAAAAGGTTATCACATCCACCACCAATCAAACTTTTATACGACGTTCCAAAGTGGATCCCAAATTTTTATATACACTTTATCATTACACTGTCAGAATTACACTATTGAAAATATTTTCAATATCATCCTCCACTCTATAGATTTTTAGTTACACAAATTTTCTAACATTTTACAACAATCAAGAATATAATAACTACATGTATCGATAACCGTAAGTGAAAATTTTATAGGGAATCCTAATTCGGGACACATGTTTGTTAAGGTCAACTATATCTTTAATTTAAATTTTTTAACATTATATACCCAATTCAAATGTAGGATCATACATGCATGATTCATGATCCCTTCTAATGTATCTATACAATAAGGATAACAACATAAATATAGAAATTCAAATAGACATAATGTATCATATTTCAGAAGACAAGGGTGACAATAATCTCATTCCCCAGTTGGTATCATTTCTAAAGGAACATATTAAGTATAGTTACAGTTATGGCCCTAATAACCCATTTATCCTCACTAGGTCCAGACTCCAAAATTTTTTCCTATCTCTAAAACATCAATATTGGTACAGCTTTTCCATGATCCACTCCCCCACAATTGTACCCCTTATAGGTTATCAATATTATAAGATATATAATGAATCACAAAGTCCACCTCTAAAAGTCCATGTATTGGAACTCCCACCAAGGGTATATCAAACCCATAGATAAGAGGAACTACCATATAAGATAAGATAAATAAGATGTAATATATTAATATCCACTGACAAATTCATAATAAAAATAATAATAAATTCAAATACATTTTCTGAAATTAATGAAAGACACTTGAAACATTTTATAACACAAAACAATATCCTCAGTAGTGATCATGATGCCCCAACATATCTTGTACAACTCAAAAAACGAGAAATCTACCAATTGATCATTAAAATTTTATTACATACCTGAAAATTACATAATCTGTAAAAAAGGTGAGAATAAAATGTATTCCCTGTCGGATCGTCCCTACTTATTATCATGAAAATTGTTAAAAAAGTATTCTAAAAAATAAAGAGTAAAAAACTGAACAAAACTAATAACCTAAATAGGTTTACTATTATTAAAACATCATCACTCTCTATATCTCTCACCATGTATCACATTCAATAAGTCATGTAATATAATAATAAAATATGGAACCCCACTACTAAATCCACATTGGGTTTTTACTCATTCCCGACAATACATGTTCTGAGCCACATCTATTCAATAACCAGACCAAATATACCTAGGATAATGTAATCTAAATTAATAATTCCTAAGATACATTATCTCTCATTCCATTCATCACACTATCAAATCAACCCAAAAACATCTCTATATAGTAACCAACTAGTTTTCATGATTCACCACAACCCATATTTAAAATAATGGACCTCAAATAACCATATCTCGTTCAAAACATACATGTAATAACCATTATGGTACTATATTTGGATGTAAATGTGTTTGATGTAATCATAAGCCATTAAGTCAATTAATGAACATATATAGGTAAATATAACATCTTTTAACAAAATCTAATAATACTACCAAATTGAGAGATTAGGTTTAGAAGGTTTAGTCAGTCCTTCAATCCCCTTCAACAATGATATTGGGAAAAAATGATCCTAATTTCCATTGGGTTTCTATCTCAAAAATGATATGTGTGGGGGTTCCATATGATATCATAAAAAACTATATGATATATATAAATCTCATAACCATTGTATGGTAAAAAATATATAAATAGATTATTCTCTTGATAATGTCAAATGCGTGTCCCAACATCCATTTCTAAGGTCTAATTATAAAAATCGTTCAATAATTAGGCTCAATATTATTTAATTATGTAACTATTAATTAATATTATACTTTTACCTCTTATAATATTATCATTCTAATCTTCGGGGACAGCTTCTAAAATCACTACTAATTCTATTCATGTAGTGTGACCTATTTCATAATTAGAAAAAAAAACCGTTAAGAATCTACCTCATTAATTAAGTAATTAATCAATTTATTTATTAATTAAGAATCATCAAGTTACTCTATGACTTATCCTGATACAAAAAATAAAATATGAATGGGTAGTTCATAGTCACTACCTTCTTCATACTTTTAGAATATCATTATATAAAAACCTTTATACATTATTCATCAAACAGGAAGATTCATTATCAAGAAAGAATCGTATATTTCAACACAATAACAAATTAAAATATATGGTTGAACATGTTAAATAAGTCGTGGTTCCATCCAAAATACCACTAGACATAAAAAGTTATGAATCCCAATCCGTCAGAAACATCATCACACATGCACCTCATTCGACTATCACATACTCAGGAATCCATATCCATCATTATCCTCATATCCATAACCTCATTCTATAAAAATAGCCTTATGTATCCACACCCACCATCCTAATCATAAAATGAACCTACATGCCACCATCAGAGCCTCGGTAATCCGCACTCATATTCAATCCATACAAGGTTATCATTCAACCAAACATGGATATAATTCCATAGGGAATAAATAGATATTAAATGTATTATTATACACAAAATTGAAAAGTCTTATATGGAAAATACAAAAAATTATTTCCATCCCTTATCATAAAAAATTAGGCTCACATAGACCTAATGAAATTATATTAAAAATTATTAAATTTTAGTTATTATCTTAAATTTTCTGATATATAATGCATAAATCCTTGAAGCACAATCCATATATGTTCCAAGGATAAATATTAATTATTTAATTTGGTGTTCCACCTTATGATATTTTCTTTCATTACAAAAATATTTATGGTCATTATATAAAAACCCATATTCTATTGGGAAAAATGAATTACTAGTTTAATGTTGTTATTTAATATCCAAGAATAACAACCATTCTTAAAAAAAATTACAAAAATATGTCACATTATTTTGAGAATCCCAAATCTAACAAGAAATTATTTTAAAAATACATTAATCACATATCCTAAATAATTCATGCACGAATATAAATCTTTCCACATTCGATAAAAATTAAAATTAAAAAATTTATTAAAAATATTATATAATCATATCAATCATGATTAACGTTCTACCAATGAAACGATATCCATTTTCAATAAGAAAAGTACATGTGACGATATATATACTTATTGAAAATTATATAATTACTAAATAATTATAATCCCCATTATTAATGTATTTTAATACTATGACATTATTTCATTTTTATTTTATTAAATATTAATTAGATAGAAATATGAAATTATCCCATTATATACCTTGGAAAAGTCCAGAATTATATTCATTAATATAATACATGTAATATTTTATTTACCATTTCTACTAATAATCAAGTAGATTATAAAATATTATTGGCTAATTATTGATGTAAATAATTATACTGTGTTTTATAATTTTTTATCAAATGTAATTATTTCAATAAGATATTTCATAATTATAAAACAGTTGTATTTTCCATGGAATGGTATTTTATTTATAAATCAAAATTGAAAATCTAGTTCCCACAAAGAATCTATTCCTTTATCTTCTGACTCATTAATATATTTTGTATCCGTATTCCAGAATCCTAATAACTCAAACCATTATATTTTTTGTCATCCTATAATACATCATGATGAACATTAGTTACTGATAAACTCAACATCATACATTGTGAGGGAAGTGGTAATTTTTTTTCAATGAATATATATATATATATGTATATTTATAATTGTGATAAAATTATAAATTGGGTTTTTCCTTTATTATGCTACATTATAATATTCTTAAAATCATAATGAATATTGATTATAACTAACATAAAAAATGGTTTATCATATCAAAGATGATAAACTACTAGATCAACCAAATGTTTCCTATACATTAAGTGTTTTTTAACACATTACATTATATTTAATTAGATTAACAAATCTATGTGAACATCTAATAAAACACTCCCAATAATTCTGTAATGAGATGCATCATTAATGAAACCATTTTTGAATATTAATGTGATATATTTGTTGCATTCATAAATTTTCAAATTATTGAACATATGTAATATTATTAACTTTGAATCATCAAATGTGGTGATGTAAACTTCTAGGTCCAATATATAAATATTTCAATGATACTCACCATTGAATTTATAACTATATTCCATTAAAAAAATTCAATGAAATAATGAAAAATCGTACAATATTTTTTACATGTCCGTTAACTCATTTTAAAGATAATAGAAAACGATTTTTAGTACATTTATTAATGGAAACTGGAAAATTTTTCTTCACTACTATATCCTAAAATCTTTTTGGATAAATTGATAACACATTTTTATAGAAAAAAAATTAATCACTTTTCATTTCTCTTTAAAACTATATCCTAAAACTATTTTAGGATATAAAGTGTAATTCCTTTTGAGAATTTGATTGGTAGAATCAATCATGAATTATATTATTTCACATTCCACAATTAATAAATAGAAAATTATAATTTTTAATTTATCATTGTATATTCTAATCTATAATATAATATTGTTTATAAAACTCTTCTAAATTTAGAATGGTATAATCTTTTTGGAAAGAGTGATATCTACTTTCTAAATAGTATCTAAATGCAAGACATTACACTGTCATTTACAATCACATATAATAATAATTATAAGATATTAATTGTAATACACATAAACTATATATTTTTGTTATCGATTAATAATTAATTTCAAGGATATCAATTTCTAGACATACTCACACTATCATACAAAATATTGTTCCCATAATATCTTTCTATGAAACGTAAAGCGTTAAATGTTAGGAAATATCACTTATTTCATTCATTTAGAATATTAATAAAATTTCATATTATTTCTACATCATATATGATATTCAATATATTTGGAACACTTTTGGTTTAAAAATAAGTCATTATTAAAATATACCACCAATGGGTGGTGGGAACACATTCCATCATACTTTTACAAATACATAGATTAAAATTTTATCCTATATAAAACACAAATATTCGTATATTCTTATCAAAAAATATTATATAAAATGATGAATCATACAGCATGTGTACTCAATTAATCAACACATACACATTCATAAAAACTATTTTAATCCAAATAATTCTCTTTTTACATTAGGTAAATGTTATGATACAAATATAATTAATTTAGATTAATTTGAACATGATAAAATCATTCACATTATAAAAAATATGTAGTAGATATTTCCAACATCTCATTAATTCTTATTAAAAAATCAATCATCTAATAATTTAATTTTCAACTCATATAATTTTACATGATTTATAAAATGTACATTTCTTATAACATACATTTAAAAATAAAAGTGTTAATTTATATAACATCCATACCTAACGTATACATTCCATGGAGTTACAAAATTCTCTTCTTATAATCATGTATATTAGAAACTTTTTTAATTATTAATATTATTTCATGTGTATCATATGTGTCAATGGATTTAATTTACTTTTTACAGAATTATTATTCTACTGGTAACCCAATTTGACTTCTTTTGGTTTGACCTTTTATCTTTGTGTACTTTCTATAAGGTATTTTAGAATCTGGAAATCATAGGTCTAGCTCATATATATTTCCAAGAATTGATAATTTTAGCTAAATATTCTTTAGATTAAAAAATATTTTTATAATGTTTCAAAAGATCATTATAGGAAAAAATTTATAACCAGAAAAAGCCATTTTACCCTCCCATTATTTTTTAATAGAATTAAATAAATCATAATCCAAGTTTATAAGAAAAACCAATCTAGATTCATATGATGAAAATTTTATTACATTCCCTTATCAATATCATGACATGATAATAATAAACATAAGAGGAAAATTTTAACCCTAGTTGAATATTTAATTTTCTCAATGTAGTAAATCTTTTCATTAATTAACTAAAAAAACTTTAATTTTACTAATATAATATAATTTTATCCTTATATAACTATATATATTCACAAAAATTGTATATTATAACATTAATATCATATATATATATCCAAATAATTGAACTGAAATGATTTTATAGTAAACCATTGGCCTCACTGTATCATTCAATGTATTTAATAATATTGAATATCATTTTACATAACCAATCATATTGATAATATGAGACAAAAATCATTAATAATCCAAATAATATTGAGCACATGAGGGAGTGTAAGAATTCGTTTTACATTTTTTTCTAATCCAAAAATCCCATGAGTTAATCACATTATTCATAAATAATAATTTATATTCTCTTATTGATCAACTGCAATACTGTGTTATTGAGGAAATAAATATTCTTAAAAATAGTATATTCCTTACGAAATTATATTACCTTTACAATAATAATTAATAATATATATTATGTTACCTATGTTAGGATTAAAATATATTGAGCTTCTCTTTAAAATAATGATTACAAATTTAGCCTCACGATGATGATAATATTATCTACTATTAATGATTTTACAAAATGATTATTAGGTAATTTAAAATAATAAATAAGGTATTTTATTAAGTTATATCCCACTAAAATCCTGACCCCCATTAAATTCCCATCATATCCATTAGTTCTCCGCGATCTATGTTTCACTAATCCCAAGTCACAATATTTTATCTCTTATATTTATATATTTAGGTAGTATGCCATCCTAACCATAACATATATTACACTTTGATAGATGAGCCAAAAATCTTTTAACAATACATATTATGGAGCAAAAAAAGTCTATAACCCTAGTATCCATACCCTGTAAGGTTCTCCTAGATAATCCACCAGTTTGGGCCTACAGGTCTTAGGTCCATCAAGTTATATAAGGCATTCGGGCCATAGGGTCTTCGGGCCAAAAAGGAAGTGGAGTAGCTCATTTCACACAAAGAAGGCCCCACAAGAGGATCAGAGCAAAGTGTAGTAGTCACTATAAGAAGAGCTTATCAGATTAGAAGAATGAGAGGGTAAGGCTACTGCCATCAGGACCATGAAACATGATGTTGTGTACAAGGAAATTCTATCTGATCATAAATTCATAGTGGGGAGCAAGGTGATCAATGATAAAGATGTTGGGGGTGGGGTAGTTCTAGTGGGTTGGGCATATGGGTCATGTAATGGGCATAGTTTGCCTATGGGCCATCTGGTCATGTATTGGACTTCAAGTCGTGTTGGGCCTTGTGCCTTGGGCCTACCAGTCATGTAAGGGTTCCCCTTAAACACATAAAAGGGGTATTATCCAAGATTAAATAAAAATAAGGCCTCCAGGCCATATAGGATATGGTTCTCCTAGCTAGTGTATCCCAAACAAATTCTAAAAAACATGCACACAAGAAGAAATAAATTGGGCACCAGTCTTTTGCATGGCCCTCTAATGCGGAAAATCTTGAGTAACTATTTAATCTATTTCATTACAGAAGATAATGAAATTCTTAGCTTTAGCATAACCTACCTGGTTATATTATTGTTCTCTTGATATGTTCCCCATTAGAGGCAATATAAAATATATTTTATTATTGGTTATTTTAATCTCACCATCATATATTAGGTTTGTCCCTTTTTATACATGATTTATTCTTGAAATTTTGTATAGAATCCTATTACCCAACCTAATTAATATATTAAAAAATTATTTATTTGAATGTATTTACATAACACAAATGTTTACTATAAATACAAAAAAAATATAAGTCAAAAATATCAATACATATCCTGATACATCATATTAAAATGATTTATGAACACTTAATGTAGAGTAATATAGTTATATGTTATTGACAATTCCTACAAGGTTAAACATAGATAAATAGATAATCAATGCTATTAAACATTCGAGTGATGGAATAATCCATAAGGTTTTATGAAATTATAAAAAAAAGTACCTCTGTAGCGGGTCAATATTCTAATGTAAGAACATTTTATTAGATTACATATATGAAATGCAGCCCCTATCATGTAATGGGTTATAATATCATGACACATTATAATGTACTTAATATTTAAACGAAATACTATTAATATATCCTATAATGAACATGATAGTTAGTTATTTTGAACCGCATTAAACAACAAGATTCTTCTATGAGTTGCATTATATAAAAGACGAGTTTTTCTGAAAACAAAATATTATCAAAATAGTATTACTCAATATAAAAAGATATAAAATGGAAATTAAAATATTATGTATACATGGTATTATATGACATATGATAATATATTCTTTAAAAAAATTTAAAATTATTTTATTGGTTACAAATTATTTACAAATTAATATAAGGACTAATTGAATATAAATAGAATGTTTTGTAGAAAATTTTTTTTTAATACCACAATGTTATTTTATCCTAAAAAATTATATTAATTACAATTAGTGAGTGATATTAATTTAATATGAATATTATATATTTCATATCTTTTTTTGATATTCATTCAACATATTTTATAGTCATAATTTAAGAATAAATTACACAGAAAAAATATATTTTTCTAAGAAGGATGTTTTACAGCATTTTAATAGACAACCTATTTTAAATAATTTTTTACACATTTATAAATTTAATTTGGAAAAATAAACTTTATTTTTGTAATTTTAACAAAAAAACTAGCTTAGGGTTAATATTTTTTATTTTTTTGAGGTTTCATTTTTTGATGAATACTGAAAAATACTGAACCTTAATTCAAAACTATATTTTTGTTTTACTTAATTATAAGTATAAATTATATTTTATATTGTTTTTACTGTTATAATAGATCAATATTACATAAATTTACAAAAATTAATTCAATAGACAAACTTTTACCATGAAATTTAATATAAATACATAGAAATCATTTAAACATTTTTACTTTAAAATCGTGTATTTTCATTAAGTCTACAGTATTAAATTTAAATTAATTTATTCCAATTATGTGATTGGAATATAAAAAAATACATAAAATATTTTTAATAGTCAAAATTTATAATATATTATACGGTCTCTTTATTTATTCAAATAATATGAGTGAATGTAGTTAAAATTAACTATAACGATTAAGGGAAGAATTAGCTTTATAAGAGAGTAAACCATAAACCTAAGGGGAAAAATGATCTAAAAACATTTACAAAGTTAATTTTGTGAAATTATTTTGATCCAATGAAACATTTTATATAATATTTTTGATTAATGGATCAGCTTTTCATTGGAAAAATGTATTTCGAATTCATTTTCAATAATTTACAAGAATATCACTCATCCTCCAATATAAAAAAGGAACTCACCCATCCCTATTCAACACACCTCTTAAAGAAAATTATCTCAACCAAGATCCAACCAAATAGATATTTAAAATACATCCACTAAACCAATAATCCTCACCATGGTCATAAATCTATCCACTATAGACCTTATATGAAAATTGAAAATGAGTTACACAAATAAGAGTTAACATCATTCTCTAGAAATTTTATTTTAGATTTATTCACCACCCCCAAAAATATTCTTTTAACATTATTATATAATAACAAAATAATTCTCAATATACTGAGATTCTTTTATTATAACGGTTTTACCTATATTTACACACACTACAATCTAATTGGTTATGAATATGCCATTAATGTGTATTGTGAACTACCAGCTCACAAAAGGATATTTTTAGTTTTTGCTTTATCAAGTCTAATTGTTTATAATTATGATATAAATTCTATTTAATTTTTAATATTTCATTTTTATAACTTCTTTATGATTATTTTATTTTTATATAACATATATAATTATTATTTCCATTTTCTGTAAATATTATAACATCGTTTGTGAAACTGTGGAATACCATATTCTTAAATAAATTTGATTCATTTATGCTCTACAAGATACAATAATGTGTGGTTTTAATTAATATGGGGAATATATAATATATAAATATTATAATATAATTATAATATACATACATATATATAATTTACTTTTTAATATTTTAATATGAAATAGAAATGATGGTGGTGTTTACCTATATGTACGGCCTACCAACTCCATGAATTGTCCATTCCATTCTTTATCTCCAAACATAATAGATTATTATAAATACTTATACAATAAATATATGTCAAAATTAAATAAATATTTATGTTATAGTGATTAGGAAATCATGTTCTATGTAAAAGGAACAACATGTAACAAGTCAAACCATACTTGACAAACTAGGAAATTAACACTCAAGATAGTTAAAATAATTAATGATTACAAAAATGGGAAATAAGATATTAATAGAATTTCATAAATGATATCATAATACTAATATGTTTATAAAAAAAGATATTATGTTGTCTAAAACCATTAGACATGATGTTAAAGTACGTCCACCAGAAAGGAAACATAAGTTAAGGGGATTTCATCTCACTTTTTACATTCATGAGATAAATGTTACATTCACAACATACTTTTTTATGGTGTATCTACAAAATATTTTTGATATAATAAATCTTGAATTATTACATATTCATTTAATTTTTTATTTTAATTTTAATTATTTCTTCAAAGGGAATTTGTTTAAAAATTTATGATGTGGTAAAGAATTTCATAACCGGGTTTCTTTTTCATTAGGTTATATTACACCCTCCATGAAGAAATATTCTATTATTATTTGTGTAATTAATTTAAATGTTTATTTTTTTAATAAAATTTTTATATTGATTAACATTTTACACACATATTTTATTCATCAGATGTGTATCAATTTAACATTTTGGTATTTATAATAGTTTACATCATAATGTCATTTTATTCCGGATTATTTACAAATGAATTTCCATTCGATGAAATTTTAAAACAATTTTTCAATTAACCATTTTATTTTATTATAATCTATCTATTCATGAAATTTTATATTTATTAGTACCATTATACACTTATATACATTAAATTTTCTATAAATTGTTTTTATGAAAACCTGACATCAGTTCTCTATATAGTCAGACAACATGTATTCATATAAAAACTAATTTTCTAAAAAGGTTTTAAAAAATGTATTAATGTTCAAAAAATATTTATTAAATACATATTCACCCTTTTTATTTTTCAAAAGTCACAATGTAATATTTTTATTGATTTTTGAGAAAGGTACTTTTATAACATTTTATCATGCAAAAGGAATTTTCTTTTCCATTACATGACATGTATATATTTACACTCAATCATTGATGCTTACAATGAAATTTTAAATCGTTAGTTTTTAAAACAATCAATATTTATTTCTAATGATAATCATTTTCAAGAATATATAAAAATAAATTTGATCTTTTCCTCGAAAATTATTTTAAAATATGGTATTATAACACATCCCTTCATCAATGACAACAACCCATTATTTTACTCCAATCGAAAATTTTTGTTATCATATGATCCATATCTTTTGTCTAGATTGTTTATTTTTTCATGGAACATGGATAGTATTTACATTCACTACGTTGAATCATTTTTTATTCCCTTTTAAATATTCAATGTATTATAACCCATTGATGATGAATTTCCCAAAATTATCCTGATTATTTATCATGGATATGTTTTTTTCCTAACACATATTTTATTTTTACAAATACTGTTTACATTGAAATATTCTATCATAAATCTAATTATTCTCATGAATTTATATTATAATTTAATTCATGGAAAATTATAATTCAAATGATTCAATGTTGCATTGAATACATTGGAATATTTAAATATTATATTCCTAAAGAATGTTTTAATGAACATCAAATTGTACATCCATTCATCAATGTCAACATCCCTTTTTGTTATCTATCATTCATATATGAAATATTGATAAATATGTATCTTTTACTCCATATTGATATTTGATAATTTCCATTATTAAATTGATTATTAAATATTTAATCAATCACTCATACATGTACGACATGAGTGGGGCCCGATTATAGATATTACTTCAATGTATCATTAGTCTATTGGGACAAGATAGTTGGGTAGCCTTGTGTGGATATTTACCTGATACTCTCTACTATCTTCTAAATGGTATTGATGTTAAGGGTAACATGTACATTTGAAACATGGAATCAAATAATTAAAATTTCTATAATTTATATTCATTTATTATTTATCGATCATAATTTTCGTCAATATATATTTGGATGTATTTCATTCTACATTACTTGATTTAATTGAATGATTTTTGGTTATGTAACATTTTATATTTATTACCACTTATCCAGCTATTTTAAATGGCATGACTTATCTGTTATTTTTGAAGTCATTTTTATCAATTACCTTCTTAGTTTATTGATTACATGACATGTTACATCAGTTGTTACCTTTATATATTTAATAATCTTATTTATTCATTTTTTTCCCAATAATTTACCCTTAATGGGTATTTGACCTCACCTTTATAATGTTTCATTTCACTATGATTTATTAATGTATTAAATTAAATAAAAATAATTATTTCTTAAATATGATAATTTCATCGGCAAAAGATAAGGATTGTGTTATATTTCGTATATTAATTTATAATACAAGGATCATATGAATATCTGGTTTACCAATACTATTAAACTCATCAATCCATTAGGGTTTTATTCCCCATAATCATACCAATTTAAGGGTTGTAGACATAGGCTCAGGGATTTTTTGGGTTGTGTCATAATTAATTTTATTAGTAAAGGTTTAGTATAAATCATTGGAATTATATTTTGGAAAACATAGATAATATTACATAAACCAAATGTTGAATTGAAGGATAAATATTTAATAACATAAATGAATTATTTTAATGTTGAGATTATGATTGTATTCCTATAAAAATACCCATTTCTAGAAAATAAAACTTGACATGTTTTTGGAATAGATGTGGCTAGGGATATCAAATCCAACATGGTGTGTCAGGCCTTACTCAGGATTAACAAGGTACATGATAATTGGCAATATTGTTCACCTAGGTTGAATCTTCTATAGGATATTCTTAGGATAATTTAAATATTCTACACCAATCATTATGAATTATTTAAATAGATAATTACAACGAATGAACAAGGTCGTACCTGAGGAATATTAGATTGAAAATAATGGGTCTTGATTTAGACATCTTAATATTTATTATATGGTTTTTCCAATATGATAATTGATTCTCAAAATATGGTTTTTTACATCCCTTTTTTATTACACACAAATACTTTATTTATTAAATAAAATTAAACAATATACAACCAAAAAATTTGATATGTATAGAGTATTTTGGTATTAGTTACAAAATATAACATATTGATCATTGGATATATCTACATTATAAAAAATTTCATTAACATGATTTATTGAAAAATTAGTTCACATGATAAAAATACTCCTTCAAACTTAAAACTACATGTGATCACCAAGGGACGCTCATATGATGGTGGGGAGCTATTAATCCCAGTAATGAAATAAACATTACATAAGTGATAATTTTTATAAAATATGAAAATAAATTTTTAATAAAAGTAAAATAAATTTTAAGGAATGATGTAGCATGATAATGATATAATGGGAAATGTGGCCAAAAGTTAAAACACTAAATAATAAACATTGTCTAAGGATAAACTGCCAATATATAATGGTGGTCTTTTTAAAAAAAAGAATCAATTAAACCCATTTTCCAACATGAAATATCATTATACAAAACAGTACCAAATACATTAGACCGTTATTTGGGAGCACCCATCATTTTTATTTCATTCTCATCATTTAGTATGTCTCATACATAATATAACATGGATTAATTTATCATTATATCATATTCCACTATTAGGTAATTTTTAATAAATACATGTAATCTCCATAAAATAAGTATATTTACATAATGGTGAATAACCTAGAAGGAATAATGTGTATTGTATCTACTACACAATTTTTTTGCATGGGAAATCATGATTAAATTTCAATATCATAACATTATTACAAAAAAATCATTAAAATATTTGATGATAATGAATGGGTATCGAATTATTTTGAAATAAATTGTGATTTACTAGGGACACACAGATATATATATATATATATATATCCTATCATTATAAATTTTAAATAATAGGAATAAGGAAATAGAGAATAATGTATAGAGAAATGAATCCTTAAAAAATTCCATCCTAGTAATGGGTGTACATAAATGATCATGTGAGGCATAATGATAGTGAAAGGAAGATCCAAACATATTTACTTATAATCGAATGTGTGGTAAATATATAATAATTATCCCATAACAAAAAATTGAAAATTAAATTTCATAACATAAAAGGTGTTATTGATAAAATAGGAAAGTGGAAGACTAGTTACATGAATTATGTGACTCAAATGGATTGGGAGGGGCACCATGAAATATTATGGGGAATAAAGGGAACACACTATAGAGTGGATTTAAGAGTTTCAATGTAGTACATGAGGTTTTAGTGAGGTAAAATGGGAACATGGGTGGTTTTATAGAGGAAAATATAGTGATTTCATTCTTATTTTGGTTTTGGTTTCTATATGAAAAAATATCCAAAACCACATACAATCCCATTGATTTTTTTAGAATGGTTTCATCCAAATTGGAGTGGTTTTTTTAATTTTTAATTAGAAGGGTTAAAATTATTAAAATATTATCGTTTTTGATGTGGATATGATTCATAGATTTACCGAATTTAATTTTAAATCACAAAATATATTATAAGGTTAGGTGGATTCCCAATGTCTTTAAAAAATAATTAATATATATATAATAACAATATATTATATCGAAAAAATAATTTTTGTCTTCAATAAAATTTATATAATTGATTTTATCACTATTTGGTCGTTGTGATTTAATAAAAGAAAAACTATATTGATACGATATTTAATTTTTACACGAAAATTCAACTTTTTGAAGACATTTTTAAAAGTTCACCATTGTATAATTTTGAAATCATGATTACAAACAAAATATTAATATTACCTAAATAGTTTTATAAATATATAAATTATCACTTTTAAAATAAAAAACAACATTTATTGAAAATAAAATTTTTTTATAATTACATTTTTGAACCCATATAAAAATTAAATCTGACGTCATAAACAATTATGTTCTCATTAATATTTCATAAAAATTAATCGAAAATTATATTATATTTTAATTTTATTTATTTTTAAAATACATTAATTCTTAAAAATATATTTATAAATTGAATTTCAATATTAACCAAAAATACTAATTCAGTTTTATTGAATAAAAATATTTTATAGGGTAATAATAATAGCTTGGACATAAATTAATTATTCTATAAAAAATAATATACATAATCATATTTCTAGTGTCTTGTTACAAATTCCATTAATTAACTAGAAAACTCTCTAATGGTTAGTAGTGTGATGGTTGTACTTTATTTGGGTAGTTTAGCGAACATGGATTTGGGAAAAGATCTTGATGGACTTGAACTTGTCTTATAAATATTTTCACTCATGATTTAGAATATGAAACATAGATTGGGCATGGTCGAGCGAAATGAATTGAAATCCCATATCCCCTAAAATCTCAGATAAATGAGATTCATAAGTTACAATCCTACTAGTTTATTCCATCAAATATATTTTCTTAGATTATTGGATTTATTAAAACCATTATTGGGTTGTTCGAAAATCATGGTTAGGTCCATGATTTGGATGAGGTTGAACTTCATCTATAAATGTATTCGATCATTCTTATGTTTTTGTATCCCAGGTTTCTATTTTCAACTAAAATGCCAAGAAATGTTTTTTCCCTTAGATGCTCCAACAAATAAGATTCCAAAGGTAAGATCTTAATGATTTAGGCAACTACTATATTTTTCTTTGAAAATGAATTTTTTAAAACCCTATATTCATACTAATCACGTGATCAATGATCAATAAGTATATTGTCAACAAAAATGATTCTTAATAGTGAAATAAATATAGTGGGAACAATAATAAATAATAAGTTAATTTGTTTTATATAACCATATTATATATTAATACATTTAATAAATTTTCAAGCGGACTTTTATCTTTAATAGTTTGAATCATTAAATTTTTAATTTTAGGAAATTACCTCTTATAAAGGGTAAACTATATAATATGTAAGGGACTAAATAGAAAAAATTGGATGATGTATTTTTGTAATGTGGTTTTATTGAAAACCTTTTAAAATTTATGTTTAATTAATAAATTTAAATCATTACCATCATATTTATTAATAAGTTTTTGAGAAGGACACCTTTTATTTCGAGTTACAACCCATCATGTTTGGCAAGGCTATGGGACTTGAACTCATGATCGAAGGATGATAACGGTATAATTCTATCCAATTACATACAAAATGGATTTTTTTTATATTTCATTTTTTAGTTTAATAATTTAATGAATAAATATTAATGATTAACCATTAATGTTTCTTTTCTGGTTATGAGATTTATTTTTTAACCATACTAAATTTGGAGATAAATAGTTTGATGTTTCACTCTTTTCTAGGCCATAAGAACCAATAATATTATTTTTCTCCTCTTTAGCAATAAAAGATAATTTTTGGACATCTATTTCATAAAGTAATGAAAGAATTAGATTTTAATAAAATCACCAAATAATGATAAAAATTGTTTGTATAGAAAAATGATATGTATGTATACTTATGTTTATATGTAGAAAAACAATTACTCAATAATAGAAAAAGGATCATATAACAAAAAATGATTTCCTAAAGACATAATTTTTATTGAATCGATGGGCTTTTCAATCATTATGGATTTATTGATTACAGGTCATCAACATTCCATTAGTCATAAAATTATTTATAATATATATCCTCAATCACTATTTATAAATATTTATTCTTTTACTCCATGTACATATCTATAAATTCTATTAATGTTCTTCCACTTGTAAATCTAGTTATATGTTAGTCCACGTGACATATGTAGGTCCCATTCAATGTTTTCTTGAATAGTTTTTACGAACGATTATATCGATGTGGTATTTAAAAATATTAAATATTAAACAATTTAACACCAAAACCAAGACTAAATTTTGAAGGTGTAATTTATTTTTTCCAAGGATAATGTAACACCCCATATTTTTAATGTTAGTACATTTTATTCAATAGACAATGGGACACACATCACCAAGCGTATAAAGAAATATAATATCCAGAGACTATATAATATATTTACTCATTAAAAAGTAACTTAAGATATAGATTAAAATGCATGTGAAACTGAGTTATCATGTGTCGTACAGAAAAATGAGGTTCTTTGATAACTGTCATTACTCACAAGACCTAGTTTTACCAAACAACAATATATTAATAAAAAATTAATAATTAAAATAATATGACATAAACTAGACGTGAAAATAAAACTTATTAATAGTATTAACTAAATTATAAAAATATATATTTCAAGAATAATATACAATGAATTAATTATTATATGTTTAATTATAAATTGATATAATAACCAATTTAAAATAATGTAATTGTTTTATAGAAAACTATCTTTAATCCCTCAAATATATTTTATCATAATAAATTAAAATAGTTATAATTAATGGGTCATATTAATTTAATGTTCCAGTTATAATTTAAATAATATATATTTTATTTTCATCCAATTTATTTAATAGGTATTAAATAATAATAAATCATGTATTATGCAGAAAAATTGTATTTTTTATAAATAAGCAATTCTACAGCCTTTTAATGATGATCATATTTGTAATAAAAAATTTCTATATTTTATAAATTAAATTTGTTAAAATAAAATTCATTTATTAAATTGGAACATAATAATATTGTTAGGGTGGTTTTTTTTGTTTTTATATATGTTTTATTTTTTTGAAAAATACTGAATATTACTGAATCATAATTCAAAACGCTTTTTTTCTAACTTATTTACAAGGTTAAATTATTTTTTATTGGTTTTAAAGTTAAATAAGATAAATATTATATAAATTTATATAATATATGTTATTTTAATCAATTTAACATTAAAATTAAACATAAAAACATATAATTCATTTAAACATTTTCATATTGAAAACCCTAATTGTTTTCCCTTATATGGGATTAAATATAAAATAATTTATGCCACTTCTATGACTAGAATTTTAAATAATTAATTCAATTTTCAGATTCCTTATAAATAATAACATGTAATAATTTAAACATTTATTATTACCATGACAATTAGTAAATTTAATTAAAAATAATTACAATGATTAAGTAAAAAATTAGCTTAACAAGGCTCTAAACCTTTCACATAAGTGACAAAATAAGATAGAAACAAGAATAATGTCAACTGGATTTCATATTTTGACCCAATAATACCATTTATATAACATAGTTCATTATTGGGTCCACTTTTTAATTGAAAAACGTTGGTGTAATTCCCCTTTAAATTTTTTAAAAGAATACTTTTCGACCTCTAATATAAAAAGGCAGCCACCCCTCCCTCTTCCTCAGATCGCTCATGCCAAAATGGATTGACAAATATAAACCCATATAGCTTCATAAAATCCATATCTTCAACATATAGGCCTCATTTATTTCATATATCCTTCCGCGGAATACCTTCGATGAAAACCAAATGGAGTAACTTGTATAATAGGTAACATTCTTTATCAAGATATTTCATTTTATTTTCATTCTCCAGTCCTAAAGTATTCTTATTAAAATATTATATAATAAAACAAATATCCTAATAAATTATATATGTTTTTATTATATGTTGTATTCCTACAATTACACACAACTAAATCTAATTATTAAAATACATACCATTTATGTGTATGGCTAACTACTGCCTAAAAAATGATGTCCTTCATTTTTCATTTTCCAACTATAATAGTTAAAAATTATTATTAAAATGGTATTTATCTAATAAATATATATATATATATATCTTATATATAGTATATCAAATAATGACTCCTTAATTTATATATAACAAATACCCTTATTCATTCCATTTATTGTAAATATAATAACATTGTTTCTCGAAGTGTGGACTTTCGCCTCCCTAAAGAGATGTGATTTTTTCAATCTATACAAGGAATGTATAAAAGATATTTTTAATAGAACTATAATAAATATATAATGTAATTAATAATTTTTAATTAAATGATATATATTTATATATTTTAATTTTTATTCCTTAAATATGAAAAATAAATGAATGTAGCATTAATGCGTATATATGACCTACAATCTCTATGAAAGTTTCATTAAATTTCTTATCTCAAATCAAAATGTATTAGTATAAATAAATATTTAATGGTTATATATTATAATTAAATAAATATTTAAATTATTTATGTGATTAAATAGTGATCTATGTAATAGGACCAACATGTAACAAATTAAATCATAAATAAAAACATTGAAATTCGCACCCAAAATATTAAAAATAATTAATTATTTCTCAAAATGAGTAATAAAATATTATAATATGTCCTTATATGATATAATATATATTAATATGGTAACAAATAATTTATTTAAATTATAATGACCATTATAAAATATGTTAAATGATGTTCTCCGGAAATTAAACACAATTTATATGATTTTCAACTCACTTTTTACACTAGTGAGATAAATGATTTATTCTCCTCTTATATCATATCAATTGTGTATGAAATCACCACTATTATATATTATATCATTAATTGTTCTTTACTTGTGGTATATTATTTTAAATTTTAAAATATTTATTACAATGGTATTCTAGTTAAATTTTACCATGTGGTAAATAATTTAAAAACTATATTTATTTTTAGTGTGTTATATTACATTATCATTATCCTAAGTATTACAAGATTATGGGTGTAATAAATTTTTATTATAAATTTTTATATATTTATTTTATATGTATAGTTACATTTGTGACACCTAATATATTAATTGGTTGATTCTTATTTCTACATTTTGGCCATTTCATGTGTTTACTTTACATTGTAATTTTACTGTATATTATTCACACTTGAATATAAATTTGATAAAATTATATGAAAAATTGAAATTAACCATTTTATTTCTTTATCCTCTTATTGCTCATTATATATTTTCTTTATTAATACAATTTTTCAAATCATTTGTACTATAATATTTTAGAAATTGTTATCTTAAGAAAACCAAACATTGATTCTCTCATTTGATGGAGAATGAGTTTTCTTCTATAATTAATATTTAATAATATGTTTTTCAAAAATGTTTTAACATTCCAAAAACGATTTATTAATGTCATATTTTCCCTTTTTTATTTTAAAACCATTCAAATTAATTTTATTCTCAATTTTAAAATGAGACATCTTTCTAACATTTTAATGTGAAACAAGAATACACTTTTTACCTTGTATATATTTATAGAGTTACTCACCTTTATATAGTAAAATCATCCTTTTAAAGATTAATATGTTACATTATAATGAAATTTTTTCCAAATGTTATTTTAAAATAATATAATTTTAAAATATTATCAAAATAAAATGGTTATTTTCTTAAATAATTTTATTATTATAATTTATTATGTTATTTTCATTCATCATTGACATAAAATCTTTATTTTTATCTAAATGGTCTATTTTATATTGATACTAGACTTTTCCTTCTTCTAGATGGATTCTGATTTAATTGATCAAGGGTAATACTGAAATTCAATACATTGATCCCTATATTACCTCTTTTGAAATATCAAATATCTTATGATAATATGACATTGAATTTCCACTAATTATCCATGTCATTTGTCATGGATATGTTTATACCCTATACCATATAACATTTTTACATATGGATTTTAGATTAAGATTTTAAGTCATGAATATATTTATTCCCATGTTATCTTTTATTTCATTTAATTCATTGAGAATTATGACTGAAATGTTACAAATTTGAATGGGAAACAATGTAATATATACAAATTATTCTCCACAAGAATATTTTAATCACCATTCAATAGTATGTTTATTGATCAATGTAAAAAACCCTTATTTTTAGTTATTATCTACTGAGGAAATATTGATATATCCTAATTTTATACTCCATATGGATTTTTTGTAATACATATTTTAAAATCTATTATTTGATATATGATGAATGCTTTAGATATGTACGAAACTTGTGGGACAAAATAATAGATAAATAATTGATGTAACAGAAGTCACATGGGGTGAGTTGGAAGGATAACCTTGGGTGGATTGTTATATAATATGCTAAACCTTTTTGTTAAAGGTCTTTAGAGAAAAGATACAATGTTCATATGAAACATGGTCTCCAATAATTTATATCTTATCTTATTAAGATTCATTTATATTTTATCTATGAGATTGTACATCAAAATATATATAGACGAATTTCGTTCATAGTTAATTGATTTAATGTATTGTTTTCTGTTATCATTCCTTCTATATTGAATTTTCCTTATCCAATTACTTTAAATTTCTTATGTTTTCAGTTTTTTACTTTTTCATATAGTTTAACCACGTAGATCTCAGTTTATTGATTACATGCATTCTTCCTTTAGTTATTACCTTTCCATATTTACTATTATCATTGGTTCATTATTTCTTCCACTATACAATGGACTTAATGATAATTTGATATCATAATTATTTAATAGAATTTCCACATGATTCGCTAAAGTGTAATAAGAAATATATGAAATGTTACCATATATGGAATAAATTATACTATAAATAAAAAATCATATTGTTATTCATGTATTAATTTTCAATACAAGACTCATGTATGTATATAGATTACTAATACAACAATACTCTTCAATCCTCCAGTATTTTATTCTTTGTAATCATCTCTATATAACAGATGTTGACACCGACTCTGGAATTTCGGTGTTCGGGTCACTACACCCTCTATATGTGGATGAAATATTTGAGGATAAAACTATTCCTAAATACACAACCATGTGTTTACATTAAATATTGAATAAATATATTCTATATAAAATCATCAGTTATAAGACGAATTTAATGTAGATAAAATGCTTTATTCAATATAGAGTAAATTCTAGCATCGAATAGAAGGGTAAATCATAAAAGTAGTATAATAATACAACTAATTCATACATAATTCATCTTATAAAAAAATTAATAACTCTGAATAAAAAACTGAATTTGAACAATTAATATTTTCAATGAATATAAGATAAACATTTATAAATAGTTCATAAAAAAGTAAAATCTAAATATAATAACATGATAATTTGTTTTTTAACATAAATGACATTCCATATTTATATTCCTTATAATATATATTATTTAATATTAATATATATATTGAATTAAAATTATATTTTAATTTGTTATTATATGAATTATAATCCTATTATAATCCAATTTCATTCATATAATCATTTTACAAAATTTAAATAGCATATGAATATTCATTATTTAAACATCAATCATTTTTGTCATCAATAAAATTTTAATGTTCCTTAAATAATAAACCAACAATTAACCATTTTAAATTTAATCATCAACAATGGATAATTGTGAAAAAAAAATAATTTCAATACAAATATTTTACATTTTGGCCTTATTTCATAATTTATAAACATTTATAAAATATTTTTTATTTAATTTATTATTAAAAGAATTTATTTCTAGATCATAAGATGGACTATATAAATTTATTCAAATTTATTTCATATATTATAATTTAATATTTTTGAATACAAAATTATCATAATAATTTATTTATTTCAATTATAAACCATTTATATTGAACTTATTTATAAATTTATTATAAATAAAATATTCCAAAAGTTCCATTTATAATGAATTGTATAAATTTTGTAAACCATTTCCGATTCTAAAAAAATAAAATACTTCTTTAAACCCTTATGTAAGAAACCATTACTTCATACGGTATCCACCCTTTACCCTTAATTTGTAATATTTCATAGGGGTCACCTCACACCACCTTAACACACACCATCTACCAAAGGGTAAAACCCTTACACAAACCAAATTTGATAAGTATAAGGAAGAAATAATCCATATGCAATGCTTCTCTTTTATGTAATACCTCTATATTTTTTCAAAAATTTAGTGTTTCTTTTCATTATATAGTGTAAATGTAACCGTTATGGTCCTTTTCATAATTTCTTTAGTTCCTTTATGCACATGGGTTAAGAATCCATTTAACGTTTTTGTATCCCTTTTAAAAGTGAAAATACCTTAACGTAGCCATGTTTCACATGAGCATATGCAGTATCAGATCATTAGATTACATATGACAAGTAATGGTAAGATCATGCAACCATTACCTTTCTTGATATATATAAGGTTAAGTAGATATAACCATTTCATAGACCACTCTGCATAAATGGAATTATCCAATTACCCTTGTACGTCATAGAAATGTAAGGGTATGTTCTTGGTTACCATTACATATAGTAGATATATAACGATAATCCATTTTTGAAACACAATTTTAAAAATCATGATATGGTTCTCTATTTTTTTAATTCTTATTTATTTCCACTCATGACTTCATAAAAAAATAATTGGTATTTAGTGACCTAAGATTTTAATACATGGGTATTATATATTTTTAGATGAAAATTCATGTCTCCCAGAATTTAAAAGTTTATTTATTTTAAATATTATAATTATTTCTAACCTTATTAAGTTTTCAGGCCGGTTTGGGATGAATTATAAAATTATCCTGAAAGTAGGGGTATGGCGCGCGAGATGTGCACATTTAAGAGAACCTATAAAGAAACCATATGTGAGGTTTTGGCATCATGAAAATACCACTTTTCATGGTTGGAGCATGGTTTTATCAATTGTCTGTCTACCAGTAGGTAACCATGCGAGGGGTGTTTGGCCATGGATATGGTTAGTACACAGTTAAAACACGACTTCGTAAAGTGTACGAAATTTTTTTGGTTTCCCAGTATCCAAAATAAATAAAATAAAATGAAAATAGTTTTTTTAAATGAAATCATATTCTTATCATATTTTAATAATAATAATTTTTTTATTAATTTAATTAATATTAATAAGATTATAAATATTACTAAAATTATTATTATTATGTCTATTATTTTTATAATATTAATGTTTTTTTGGGATAGTAAATTTTTTGAGACACAGAAGGTTCTCCTTATTTACCCCCTTTCCCATGTCCCTCGGGTAACTTGGCACCCCTCCCTCTCCCCCCATCACACTTCCCCCAACTCATGTGCCGAAACCATCCAATGGACCACCCCATCGATGACTCCTCCATACATGGTCAGTCTCCTCCCTTTGCATCCATGTTCATGTAATACAGCTACCCCTATCACTCTTCCATGTCATGGGACTCTCACCATACAAGGCCTCTCAGTGTGCCTCCTCCTATCAATCTATTTTCTATTTTTCTTCCCTTCTTAGTTTGGTGGTCCCACTGGTGAGAACCCTCTCCCATTTCCTCCAATTATTTTTTACTCTATTCCTTGTGGACCATAGGGTTTGGCCAAACAATAAATCATTTTGGGGGTTTTTGTTAAGATTATTCTTATAGTTTATTGTTCATTAGGCCCATTTTCGATTTCTCATTCCATGATTAAAAAAATCATCATGTTTCCCCTTGGATTTAGAGAAATGAATTTTTGATTACTCAATTTTGGATTAATTTAATTTACGGATTTGGTGGATTTTTAGTTTCCATAAATTTTTATAGTATGCGTAGGACCTCATTATGGTCATTTTGTGTTGCTAGTGATGAGAGTTTTTATATTCACGTGTATAGGGTAAGACATATATATATATGTGTGTGTGTGTGTTTGGGTATTAACTCTTTTTATATATTCCCTAATGACATAGGGAATATGTGAAATACAACTATGAGTGTATATATATATATATATATTTAATTATTTATAAATTCATTCATGTGTAAGCGAGAAGTGTTAGTTCTGGTGGTCTTCATCAAAAATCATTTCGTTTCATGTAGGTTCCCATTTCCTATCCCCTTTAATTTTAATTCGTATATTTCTTAATTATTTTAAAAATATGTTTTTTATTTATGTAGTATATGTATAATCTATGAATTCTGGTTGTGAATGTTTGAAATTGTTATTCAATTTCATTTCTTAATTTATATATGGTTCCAACGGGTTTTTTTATTGATATATATTATCCATATTTTTTGTAAAATTTAATATATTTCTAATAGTGTATTGGATTTATATGTTAAGTCTTTAAAAGTGGATTCCTAAATGGTTTTGAGAATATACTATGTATTTCCAATGGTATTTGGTGTGTTTATAATATTTGATCAAGGGGAAATGAATGATGATGATTTACTGTGTGATTTTAAAAATGGTAAATTTCATGTTTTTGTTAGTCTGGATAAAGTTGTGGGTTTTCTTATAAATTTTTGGGAAATTTGTAATTTTCCTTCCATAAGAGGATTTATTTCTTATTCATCATTTAATGAAAATTTTAAATGTGTCGTTCTTTGGTTATTTTGTTGGGTTTTAAAAGGGTTTTGTAATGTGTGGGATGATTATGATTTTCTAATATGAAAATATTCCTTGTAATGTAATGAGGCCCATTTAGCACATTGATAATTGTTTTTGTAAGTAAAAACACATTTTGAGGCATTCCCCCTAGTTTAAGAAATGTGTTACATATTTTTTTTTTGTGATTGTCAAATTTTCTTAGTGATTAAGCATATGAATTTTTGTGTGGCTTAAAAAGGTGGATGCAATTATGGAGGGGTATTGTTGATGGGTTGGTAAATGGGGTTTTTCGGATAAAGAGCGTGGTGTGGTCATCTATTTTTCTGGATAAAATATAACTTCAAATTGGAATAGACCACATGGGTAACCCAGAGTATCTCATTGGAAATACTAGGACTAGTATGTTAGATGGTACAAAATATGTACTTCCTAGTTTCATATAGAAGGATTGATGATTACAACACTAACCAAATTATTATGATGATTGGAGACCACTAGGTTATTGGGTTGTCACTTACTAGTGGCTTCTGTGTGATTATTAGGATAGTAGTGGTTTCTAAGCCATGATTCAATAGTGTTTAATGATCCTAGGTCCCCTACTAACACAAGGTTCTTAGGGATTTCCCATGGCTCTAGTGATGTGATTTTTATTTTAGTTGTTTCATACTTGGCGTATCATGTATGAAAACCCATTTTTTAATCTAAATTGGATTTCATTCATTTGTAAATCTTAGTTCAACCTTGGAACTTATTTTGAAAATGTAGTGGAAGGAAAATTATTTTATATAAAATGAAAACATGCTACTATAATTTGAAGAATAATGAAAAAATATTATTTTATTATGTAATTTTTTCAAATTATCCTATTTTGGGTTTATTTTTAAGGATAGGGGAATAGGAATTTGTTGTCCTTTGGAATTATTAATGAGAATATCAATACTAATGACTACATTATATTTTTAGTGCCAGGTTATTATTTTGGATCTATCTTATAGTAAGGGTGTTTTTATGTTCTGTGGTGACCCAAGAGATCAGTTAGAGGTATATTTTTTACACTAAAACATAAATTTACTTCTCCCACTAGTGTTTATAATGGCTCGGACCTCTCCGGCCCATTCCATTGTCAAAAAGAAGTTCAAGATGTGTTCTGGAGGGTAAAATGGACTTTTTCCACACTTTACAGAATTTTGAAACTACGCGCCTTGTAGTTTGAGTACACGCCGTGTACCCCCTTCCCGGGTATACCCCGTGTTGCAGACCGTGTCCTTGCTATGTGGAATAATGGGTGCACGCCGTGTGTCCAGTTCTACATGCCGTGTAGTCCTTCCCCGCGTACGCGTTACCAGTCAACAACCATGTACCATTTTGGAGTCGTGTCCTTTCCATGTGCAATAAATGAGTACACACTGTGTGTCTAAACTACACGTCGTGTAGTCCTTCCCCACGTATGTGTTACCCTCAAACCTTTTGTTGACCAGTCAACGGCCGCGGAGCCGTGTTGGAAGCCGCATGGAGACCGTGTGAAAGAACCGAGCACATGCCGTGTACAATAACATACATGCTGTGTAGTTTTTCTTTTCACGCCTATAAAAGGAGGGGTCCCCTCATCCATTCAACTCACCCCTCTCCTCTCCTCTCATCTCCTCTGAGCAGAGCTCTCTCAAGATACTCGAAGGCTCTTCCTTCCATAACTTCTTCGTCCGAGCTCCGATTTACAATCTGTCAGTGGCCACATGATAGTAATGACGAGGCAGAGCTTCCGAGCTTGGATCCGTTGTCTTTCCTCCAGCCTTTCCTTTCCGACCTCCACCCGAGGAGGTTTCGCCGAGAGCCGAAAGAAGTTACAGCCACCGACGGACATCTTCTAAGGTTGATATGGGGGAGCATTGCGATCGAGAACCTGTTGAGTTATGGATTTTACCTTCGTCTCTCTAATTTGTGCATCATGCAGGGTGGGTGTTCTCTTGTTTATGTGAAACACTTTTGAACCAGTTTAATGAAGATAATAAATGGCTTATATAACGGGGATGGGAATTTTTGATTGATGTTACTTTATATCCTATGATTTTATGTTGTGAATTGAATGAGATTCTACCTACTGAAAATCACGGTCGTTGGGGGACTTTGCTTATGCAATTTAATGATTCCCTCTCCTTCTGGATTTTCTTATGGATGGAAACCTTTTGGATTGTGGAAATTGGTTAATCACCTAAAGTTGGCTATTTAAAATCTGGAACCCTTGTGTGATCACCCCGGTTAAACAAAATGAGATAATAAACATGTGGGTGTCGGCTTGGTTATGTGGCATGTGTTGGGGGTGTTTTTGTGGGTTGTTGTGGATCAGATGGGCAGTGGGGCTGCAATAAATGGTATTAAAGGGATGGGGATGTGTGGCTTCGGTGTGGTTGTGGTTATGGTGGTTGGCAGCGGGGATGTAGGGATGGGCTTGTTTGTGAATGAATAGTTGATTGTGAATAGTAAATTGTATTAAAGTGGAAGAGTTAATGAATGGTGGGGTGTGGTAATGGAATGGGTTTAATAATCCATGGGTTGATTGGTTGATAAGAAGGACTTGGTTGTGTTGCTTGTGTTTTCTTAACTTGATTTGTGGACGACAGGGATATGTTTTACGAATGATTGGTGTGGTTAGTTGTGGATAGTTTCCCAGCAGTCAAGGAACTAGATAACCATTTTTTCTACAGAAATGTGAAAACATAAAGGGGGTTGGGTTTGTTTGTTGTATGCATGCTTTGTAGTAGCAGTGTCGAGGCACGTGATCAGTTTCTCTTTTTAGAAGCCATATGATGGGTTGTGTGGTTGGTATATATATATATCTGTATCATTTCTGTTTTATCGCACCCCACCCATGTTGAGCACTTAGTGGTGAACACTCCCATTTTATGGGAGAGGGTTTTTTTCCCTTAGTTACTAGCTCCTTCCTGCTCCTTCTCCCCTAGACTGTGATGGCTTGAGGCGACCTTACACCTAATACTCTTCGGGTAGGTTTCGATTGGGGTGCTTATAGCCCAAGACTCTTCGGGCAGGTTCTACTATTTCCCATGAATCTTCGGGATGAGGCCCAGGTGTGTGTGGGGCGGGATACGTGCTTGTGAGGCCCCAGTGTGTGGGGGCATGATATGTGGTTGTGAGGCCCAGGTGTGTGCGGGTGGGATACGTGGTTGTGAGGCCCAGGTGTGTGCGGGCGGGATACGTGGATGTGAGGCCCAGGTGTGTCCGGGCGGGGTGAGTGTGGCAGCGTCAGGATGTTCGTCATTAGGAAGAGCATCTAACTAAAGGGAAATGGTGCGAGGTACCCAATACTCTTATTTTTGACATACTACTACCTTTTGTGCTTATGTTTTTTTGTGAGTGTGGCTGGTGAGGTTGGGTGGATAGAGTTCCATTCTAGGTTTCTTAGGTTATTCTCACGAGACATTAGGATGTCTCCCCACTTGTACACGAGAGATTTAGGTTTCCCTACTGAGTATACTTGTATGCTTACCATACGTTTACTTTCAGGTTTCCAGGAGGACTACCAGGGTCGTGCGGGACCCTACTAGATGGACAGTTGGAGTTGTTGCTGTTGTTGTGCCTTTGATTTATTTTGGTATTGTACTTTGAGCTTTCTTATACTTGTACCTTGTTATAAAATTATTTAAACATGCATGTGGGCTTGGTTTGGGTTTATTTATATACACATGTTCTTTTCGTTTTTGGTGGTTGACTAGTCCTATTTCCCGATCATTAAAAATAAAAAGGGTAATGCCTCCCATATTTGTGAAAACTCATACCCTTGGTGCTAGTCTCCACCCCGGGGCCTACTGGAGGCGGTACTCGGGGGTCATTATCTCCCTTTCACCATTGCCAGCTCAGGAGGGGCATCTTTGATGGGAGGGGGTCGTGATACAATGGTATCAGAGCTGATGGTTGAGAGATAGGATGAAGTCTGGAGTTAGGAGTAGTGAGGATTTCTTGGGATGGTAGGGAAATAGTGTTAGTTAATCTTGGTGCGTGACCTAGGCCAGGGAAGAACGTCTAGGACACGGGATTTTAGGGCCCCCTATGATCCAATGCAAGGAATATGAGCCTACCAAACGACCAAGTGAGACTACATTGATTGCAGGGTAGAGACCCTTGGGAAGGTACATGCATCATCATGACTGTGTTTTACTTGATTTGGGTGTTCTGGGAATGAAACCGAAATAAAATGATAAAATGAAACCTTGAGTTTTTCCTTACTACTTGGGCATAGGTGATCCTTGTTTACCGTACAACTATGGCACCTGAACGTCGTCCTCAGGTGGCTCAGACGGCCGAGGCCCAGTAGATTCAAGCGGTCAATCAGTTGAGGATTGACCGAGAGGAGGAAGATAGCCAATGGCAGAAGACTCTCCGTTCTTTCCAGCGGCAGACCCTCAAGAAGTATGAGGGTAATATTTCGGATACGGAGATGGAGGGGTGTCTTGACGAGCTAGGGATCGCTTTTACCTTGATCCGTGCTACAAGGGAGTACTGGGTCCCCCTAGCAGTCAGTCAGCTGAGAGGTGCGGCGCGAAAGTGGTGGACGCTCAACCTCAGAGAGAGGATAGAGGCAGAGGTTCCATGGGCTGACTTTGAGAAGTAATTCTGAGAGGAATTCCTTTCTTCTATGTTCAAGGCGGAGAAGCGGCAGGAGTTACTCTCCCTTCAGCAGGGGAGTATAAAGGTACAAGAGCTGGGGATCAAGTTCAAAGATCTCCTGCGCTTTTCTTCGGATCTCTTCCCGGATGAGGAGTCTCGGGTGAGACGTTTGGAGGAGGTGCTTCATCCTTCGCTCCAGTATGTTGTCACCCCCTTCACCCTTCCGACGTACTTGGAGGTATAGAAGAAGGCATAGGTTGTAGAGAGGATGCAATCGCTTGGAGGTGCACCCCGAGAGGGGATCCAGCAAAGTTCATCGAAGGGGAAGGCAGTCAGCAGCAGGTCTCCTGCGACGGGACCTTCCAGGTTCAGGCCAGTGGGGAGCAGGCCCTCGAAGTTCCAGTTCAGATCTTCGGGTCCTCATCCCTTTTTCACGAACCCAAAACTGAGGTGTTTTTCTTGTGGAGGTTTCGGGCACGTTCAGATTCAGTGCTCGACCCGAGCTCAGTACGGTGGAGGTGGACAGGTTCAGCGCCCACCTCAGCAGCACCAGTTGCCGACGAGACACTTCCAACAACAACATGCTCCAGTCCCTCTGAGGGGATATGGAGCCAGCGGTGGCCAGACACAAGGAGTTCCTCAAGGATCCCAATCGGGACATGGTCGAGGAGGCGGACGTCCAAAGAGAGGCAGAGGAGCTGGGCGTAGATAGTTGCATGCATCATAGGCAGCATCTCTAGAAGGACCAGGTACTGATAGAGATGTGTTTGGGTTCTCTTGAATGATCTCTTTTATGTGTTGTTGGGAGCATTACACTCCATTGTTGGAACTCTTTTGCTCATTCTTTAGGCCTGGACCTTGTTTTGTGAGTTTTAATGCTATGTCGTTTCCATCTTTTCTTTAAATGTATATGAAGAGCCCTATCATGTGGGGAGGGGAAGACCTAATCCCTAATCGAGATGCATTAATGTGGATGTGATGAAACACGTGCAGGCGAGTCAGTGCTGCCTAAAGCAGATAATATCTCAATATAAGTTAAGGAATTTCCCAAACCCATGTGTTCAAGCAGTGTGTTGGTTGTGTGGTGTTGGGGTTAGTGCAAGTTGAAAAATCCAAATGTATGAAAGTGGGAAGACCCAATTATTAATTGAGACACATTAATGTGGATGCGATTAAACTCGTGTAGGCAAGTCAGTGCCGCTTAAAGCGGATAATATCTCGACATAGGAGAAGGAATTCCTAACACATATAATTAGGGTTGTTGGTTGGGTTCTTGTTATAACGAGAACCCTAATAGGTATCTTGTTGGGTTTCCTCTGGGTTGGTTTCTTAAGTCTCGGGGATGAGACTGTTTTAACAGGTATCTGATGTAATGGCACGGACCTCTTCGGCCCATTCCTTTGTCAAAAAGAAGGTCAAGAAGTGTTCTGGAGGGTAAAATGGACTTTTTCCACACCTTCCAGAATTTTGAAACTACACGCCGTGTAGTTTGAGTACATGCCATGTACCCCATTCCCGGGTATACCCCGTGTTGCAGACCGTGTCCTTGTTGTGTGGAATAATGGGTGCACGCCGTGTGTCAAGTTCTACATGCCGTGTAGTCCTTCCCCGCGTACGCGTTACCAGTAAACAGCCATGTACCGTGTTGGAGCCGTGTCCTTGCTGTGTGCAATAAATTACTACATGTCGTGTGTCTAAACTACATGCCATGTAGTCCTTCACCGCGTATGCGTTACCCACAAACCGAGTGTTGACCAGTCAACGGTCACAGAGCCATGTTGGAAGCCACGTGGAGACCGTGTGAAAGAACCGAGCACACGCCGTGTACTATAAAGTACATGTCGTGAACTTTTTCTTTTCACGCCTACAAAAGGAGGGGTCCCATCCTCCTTTCAACTCACCCCTCTCCTCTCCTCTCCTCTCCTCTCCTCTACTCTGAGCAGAGCTCTCTCAAGATACTCAAAGGCTCTTCGTTCCATAACTTCTTTGTCTGATCTTCGATTTACGATCTTTCAGTGGCCACAGGAGCGTAACAACGAGGCAGAGCTTCCGATCTTGGATCCGTTGTATTTTCCTTCGGCCTTTCCTTTCCTAATTCCACCTAAGTATGTTTTTCCGGGACCCGACAGAAGTGACAGACGCCAACAGACGTCTTCTAAGGTTGATCCGGGGGAGTGTTGCGATCGAGAAACTGTTGAGGTAGGGATTTTACCTTTGTCTCTCTAATTTTTGCATCATGCGGGGTGGGTGTTCTCTTGTTTACATGAAACACTTTTGAACCAGTTTAATAAAGATTATAACTAGCCTATATAATGGGGATGGGGAGTTTTGATTGTTGTTACTTTATATCCTGTGATTTTATATTGTTAATTGAATGAGTTTCCACCTACTAAAAATCACGGTCATTGGGGGGATTTGCTTACGCAATTAAATGTTTCCCTCTCCTTCTGGATTTTCTTATGGATGGAAACCTTGTGGATTATGGAAATTGGTTAATCACGTAAAGTTGGCTGTTTAAAATCCGGAACCCTTTTCTGATCACCTCGGTTAAACAAAATGGGATAACAAACATGTGGGTGTTGTCTTGGTTGCGTGGCATGTTTTGGGGGTGTTTTTGTGGGTTGTTGTGGATCAGATAGGCTGTGGGGCTGCAATAAATGTTATTAAAGGGATGGGGATGTGTGGCTTCGGTGTGGTTGTGGTTATGGTGGTTGGCAGTGGGGCTACTGGGATGGGCTTGTTTGTGAATGAATAGTGGGTTGTGAATAATAAATGGTATTAAAGTGGAAGAATTAATGAATGGTGGGGCGTGGTAATGGAATGGGTTTAATAATCAATGGGTTGGTTGGTTGATAAGAAGGGCTTGGTTCTATTGCTTGTGTTTTCTTAACTTGATTTGTGGATGACATGGATATTTTTTATGAAAGATTGGTGTGGTTAGTTGTGGATAGTTTCCCAGTAGTCGAGGTACTATATAACGATTTTTTCTAATGAAATGTGAAAACCTAAAGGGGGATGGGTTTGTTTGTTGTATGCATGCTTTGTAGTAGCAGTGTCGAGGCACGTGCTCAGTTTTTCTTTTTAGAAGCCATAGGTTGGGCTGTGTGGTTGGTATATATATATATATATATATATATATATATATATATTTATCGTTTATGTTTTATCGCACCCCACCTTTGTTGAGCACTTAGTGCCGAACACTCCCATTTTATGGGAGAGGGTGTTTTCCCCTTAGTTATTAGCTCTTTCCTGCTCCTCCCCTAGGCTGTGATGGCTTGAGACGACCTTACACCTAAGACTCTTCGTGTAGGTTTCTATTGGGGTGGTTATAGCCCAAGACTCTTTGTGCAGGTTCTACTATTTCCCAAGAATCTTCTGGATGAGGCCAAGGTGTGTGCGGGCGGGATACGTGGTTGTGAGGCCCAGGTGTGTGCGGGCTGGATAGGTGGTTGTGAGGCCCAGGTGTGTGCGGGCAAGATACATGGTTGTGAGGCCAAGGTGTGTGGGGGCGGGATACGTGGTTGTGAGGCCCAGGTGTGTGCGGGCGGGGAGAGTGTGGAAGCGTCAGGATGATCTTCATTAGGAAGAGCAGCTAACTAAAGGGAAATGGTGCGGGGTACCCAATACTCTTGTTTCTGATATACTACTACCTGTTGTGCATATGTTTTTGGTGAGTGTGGCTGGTGAGGTTGGGTGGATAGAGTTCCTTGCTAGGTTTCTTCTCTTTTTCTCACAGTACATTAGGATGTCTCCCCACTTGTGCATGAGAGCTTTAGGTTTCCCTACTGAGTATACTTGTATGCTCACACTACATTTACTTTCAGGTTTCCAGGAGGTCTACCAGGGCCGTGCGGGACCCTACTAGTCGGACAGTTGGATTTTTTACTGTTGTTGTACCTTTTTTTCTTTTTTTATTGTACTTTGAGCTTTCTTATACTTGTACCATGTTATAAAATTATTTAAACATGCATGTGGGCTTGGTTTGGGTTTATTTATATACACTGGTTCTTTTCCTTTTTGGTGGTTGACTTGTCCTATTTCCCGATCTTTAAAAATAAAAATGGTAATGCCTCCCATATTTGGGAAAACTCATACCCTTAGTTCTAGTCGCCACCCCGGGGCCTATTGGAGGCAGGACTCGGGGTCATTATCTCCCCTTCACCATTTCTAGCTCAGGAGGGGCATCTTTGGTTGGAGGAATTTGTGAAAATGTTATTTTTATTTCTTCAGTTAATATATATTTATCTTTTTTTATTTATGATCCAAACATGTCACACCTATTATGCATTGTTTCTTGATAGTATTTTTCAGCCAGTGGGGATTGGGAACTCCCTTCAGACCTTATGAGGGATTGTCACAGGTGAATGTTCTAGTGTAGAATAATATATTTTCATAGTGGCATGAATGAATTTTTGTGTAAGAGGGAATTGTATGTTTGGGTGGCCTTTATCTATCAGCGTCTTGTTTGAGGCAGATTCCATATTAAAAAACCCTCTAGTTTTAATTCCATTATTTCTTCCTTTTTTAAAAAATATGTTTTATATTTTATATTATATGTATATTTAATGGAATATAGTTTTGAATGATAGAAATTGTTCTACAATTTCTTTTCAAAATTTATCTTTGTTTTTAATGTCTGAAATTCTTTTTGATATATTCTGTTGACAATGTTTGGAATGTGTAGTAGATTTCTAATTCTCAATTGGTTTTAAATGCTAAATTTTAAAAGTAACTTCCTAAATGAGTTTGGGAGTGTAATAAGAATTTAAAAATGTATTTGGAGTGTGTATAATAGTTTTTCAATGATTATTGAATGAATATGGTTTAGTGTGTGACTTATAAAATAAAAATTTCTTATGTTGGTTTGTTTTAAAAAATATGGGTTTTGGTATGAATTTGAGGCTAATTGGTAATTTTCATTTCATAAAAGGATTCATATGTTTTAAGCCTAGTTACATGCTAATTATTAAAAGTGAATTTTTATTAGAGTTTAATTTGTTTTTAAAAATGTTCTGTAATTATTTGGGTGATTATTCATTTCTAATACAGAAATATTTCATGCAAAGTAATGAGGCCAGTTTGGCACTTCGTGAATGGTTTTCGAAAGTGGAAAACTCCTCTTGAGGAAATTCCACTCAATATTGAGATATTTTATGCAAGTGTTTTATGTGATTTGTGATATGTGAATTATGTTGAGACTTATAAATTATTTTGTGACATTAAAGTGGGATGTACATAACAATGGTGATCCATGGTGGGTTGCTAAATAGGGTTTTTGGGAAAAATAAATTGTTGTTTTCAACTATGTTTTCCTGTTAAAATATAACGACCAATTAAGATAGAGCACATGGGTAAAAATGGGTACTTTGGTGGAAAGACTAGGACTAGTACACTAGATGATACGAAAGTGGTTCAACCCAATTTTTTTAGTAGGATTGATGATTACAATACTAATTAATGATTTTTATGAATGGAGACCAGTAGGTTTTATGGGTGTCTCTTAATAGTGGCTCATGCATTATAATGTTGATGTTCATGGTTTTTATGCGATGATTCACTGTGGTATGTGGATCCTAGGTCCTTAATTAAAAATTACTACTTATTGATTTCCCATGATGATGGTGATGTGATTTTCATTTTAGTTGTTTTATACATTATTTCCCATTTTTGAAAACCTCTATTTTAATCAAAATTGGTTTCCATTCATTTATAAATATTAATGATTTCATGTAACATATTTTTAAAACGTAGTGTAAGATAGATTATTCTTGTGAAAATGAAATCATTTTAATTTAATTTGAAATGATTGATTTTTTTTATTACTTACTATTTTCAAACTAGCATGTCTAGGTTCATTTTAAAGGTAAGGTTATTGTGTGTTTTTGTTCTTTGGAATTCATAATGAGAATCTCTGGGATCATGCCTTCTTTATATTTTTAGTTTCCTCTTCTATTTTTGGATCTCTCTTTTTCCATGAGTGTTTATGTGTTTGTTGGTGACCAACAAGATCACATGGTGGTGATTTTTGACATTTATTTATATTCATATAATAGCTTCTATTCTTTTTTATATATGTGAAGTATATGTTTATTTATCTTTATTTTATTTATGGCCAAATCCAATCCAACCTATTTCATATTGATGTTTCCACAAGTTTCCTTCCTATGGAGATCAAAAATTTCATTTGAGACTTTTCACGGATCGACTCAGGTGACCGGTTTAGGTTGACCCATTATGGTTCATGAAAATTCAATACATTACACAAACACAGGCATGAGTACAGGAATACTTTATTTTATATTGAGACTAGGTACACAAGATTCAAATTCGGTGAAAATCTCCAATATCTAGCATAAATATTTTATTCTTTAGTACTCTTCACAAACACACCAAAAAAATACCTTTCATCATAACCTCTAGGATTTTAACATATTAAAGGGTGAGTTTAGATGATTAGTAATGGTAATTAAGGGATATAATGAATAATAGTATGAATATATTAGTATGATGTCCTGAGAATAACATATGGAAACTATACCATTTATATTAATAACTATAATCATGATTAATGGTATAAATTTTTCTATAAGATATAAATCATAAAGAAGACAAATTAGCTGATCCACGAGAGCATAACATTGGCATATGGCATGCAATTGTGAAATACATATAATAAAAAAATCATTTCCACGTTACTAAAGTATCACATCCAAATCAATCAAAGATGGAAATTTTCACTCCTCAAACCATCATTATTATCATGGTTAACTCCCAACACCATCATAAAAAAAGTCTTCTACTAAACTACATTCTCTCTTTATTTCATTTATCACTATATAATGAGACATAAATATTCACTAAATATATTAGAGGGATATATAAGTCCCAAGATACATTGGAAATAATGTAACTACAATTAATTATTATAACGTAATCACTTTTGGGGAATATAATGAAGCAAGTATCACATAATAAAAACCATTCATATGTTTACCACAGGGTATCGAAACATATTGTTAGAGAAATTGGTATAGAATTGGTGACTAGATGGGATGAATTGTTTATTTTACTTTATTATTAAAAATTGAAATTTATCATAGTTATATTAGTGGAAAATGTTATTATAGAGAGAAAATAATTAATATAGGTTATTTTTATATAGGTTTATATCTCAATATTTGATTTGTAATGCCTGACCAGAGAAGCTTGAACCCAGTAAATTATTTTCTTAAATTGGAAAGATTACAAGGATTCAAATCTTGAAGGACAATCATTTTATTACATTCAAAAATAAACATTACATATATAATAACGATTACACATTGAAAAATAGGAAATATAAACATGATACATAATAAAAAAATAGAATCCCTTAATAATTATTAAATTATTTTCTTCTTCATAAACTGTGTAATGGAAACATAATAAGGGTGACCTCTAATACTTGTTTACGGTATATAATGAAGAATAAATAAGGGATAAAATTAAAAGAAATTAATATTGAATGGTGGATAACTAAAAAACAAGAAATTTAAATAAATAGATAAGGTAATATCAATATATAAAATTTAGTAGATGAAAAAACATTCTAATTAGTTAATGAAATGAAAATAAAATGTATCCATAGATATGTCGATGAAAAATATCATTCACAAATAAACAAATTCTCAATAGAGGAATACTCAATTATCATAAGTCGTTTTCCTAGGAATATTATAACTTCACCATTGAGGGAAAATTAATACTTTTCTGATTTGGTAAAATAATTCATCTTAGGATACTACTGATTCATTGAGGGGCTTACATTAACTTGCTCCCAACCTATTGGGCATGAATTAGACCTGTCCCCAACCTAGGAATTTCATGTCAACTACATTACTCATATATTAAATAAATAATATTACTCTTAAAATATCTATATTTAATAATGAATGTGTATTTATCAAAAATACCTTAGAGGAGGATATCTAACAACAACGGTTGTTGGCATTAAAACACAATAGAGGACTAATAGACATTAAACATTCAAATATGTCCCCTAAAACTTTGAAACATATAAATAATAATCCCATATGTATTAAATTACACATTTAATATCATGAGAATAATTACATTAATGATATATCATGGAAATGATAATTACGTACTCCAAGTTTATGTGAGTTGGTGAATAAGAAAAATAATCTTCAATGGAATGTAAATTGACACGGAATACAAACATCAACCTTGATTGTGTTTTTTAGTCATTTTCCTCATGTAGAGTGGTTTAAAATATGTAAATAACTTATAATAAAACTATAATAATTTTTATAATATCAAATATGAACTTATTATAATATTTTATTACTGTTTCCTAACACTTTCTTATTTTAACTATTTCACTTGTTAATTGCCTTGTTTTCTCAAGTGTGTTTTGACATTTTATTTTATTTTCCTATTGAAAATATCCGGCTTTAATAATATCTATAATTTAATTCGTGATTTAATTATCATATATATTCATCAAATTTCAATTTAGGAAAATCTAAAATTTTTGGATATAAGAAATTAAATGAATCGTTCATGGGGATGGTGGTCATACGTACATATTAAAACAATATTAATTTCATTATTGTGTTAATATAAATAATTGTAAATTTTTTGTCTATATTATATTAACAGTATAATAACTATGCTTTATATGTCACCTATTATTATTCATATCATCCTTTATACATTCCATGTATTCCATTAATAAGTCACATCACTTTGAGGGGGCAGTAGTCAACACTTCTTCAATAGAAATTATCATATTTACACAATATGGAAAGAAAAGATTTATGTTATAAAATAATAATAAAAATGATAAAATAAATTTTATATATCATATGTATCATATATTAATATATTTTCAGTCATAATGTCCACAATGAGAGGTTGTAAATGAAATATTAACAATTATCTTTCTTGAGGCAGTAGTTTTCCCTACACAGAATAATATATTTATTTCCAATTAGATGAAGGTGTGTAAGTGTATCTATAAATAATATCATAAAAAATAATATTATTTTTATTATTTTTATATTTTAATTAATTAATTGAATAATAAGAGTAAATGAAGTTGATACGTAAATTAAATAAAATACATTACTGGAAAATGTTACCTTAAAATCAGGTAACTGTTTTTGGATTAAAAAAAGGGATTGTTTTGATGGATTTATGCACAAATAAATTATTAAATGGATAAAATAATAAATTTTAGATGCTATTTGGTATGATATTGGTATATTTTATATGTTTTGAGGGGTTTGAGTAAGTAGGAAAAGTGGTCATCTTTTATAGTGGAGGTGGAGTAGCACACTTATATTATTTCAAAAAATGAAATCGTACATCATTTTTAATGAATCATGTAGATCCTATAATAGACTCAATTATATCCAATTGTGTACAAGGTCTTAATATATACAACCAATAGAATTTGGAAAATATTATATTTCATTTTGTCCTATATGGTAATGGTTTAGTCTCTTATTAAGCTTAATTTAAACTTAATTGTTGTAACTATTTTTAAAATTATTCAATACTAATTTTGGTAAAAAACAAAATTTTCAATATTATAAAAAATTATTATTATTAAAAATATGGAATCAATTTTTCAATATTAAAATATCATAGTTAGAAAAAATTTATTTAATATTAATCCTGTTGGTGTGACAACTATTTGGGGTTTTAAAGATAAAATATCAAAAACAATTGATATGTTTTTTTAAAAAATTTCAAAATTCAAATGATTAAAATAAAATAAATAGTATTAATTGATAAAAATATTATATAATTATACTTTAAAACCTATTACACTTATAATTTATCCTTATATATAAATTAGATGAAAAATATTTTTTAAACAATAATTTAATATTTTTTACTAATCATAAAAAATGAGATATTTCCCAAAAATATAAAAAAAACCATAGCGTAATTATTTTGTTATTAATAAAAATATCAATTAATGTTTTAAATATTAAATAAATAAAAGTTTCAAAATTACCATTCAAAACATGTTCTCCATTTAAAAGTGGTAAAATTGTGTTTATAAAAAAATAGATTTTTTTGGGAAAATATATTTTGTTCTTATATTATTCTAACCGAAAATAATTGATGGGTATTAATATATTTAATTAAATATATAAAATCTGTATTAAACAAATATAATTAAATAATAGAGATTAATTATGTTTATTAACAGAAAAATACATTCAAATATTAAAAATAAATGTATATATTTTTATATCTAAATGGTTGTTAATTTTTATTATCTTTTATTAGTATCCCATGAATCGTATAATATTCACATAAAGAATATTTCATTATAAGTTATTTAATAATATTAATAACATGTTTTTTAAATCTATATATATGAAATAATGAATTTTAAATAATATATTGGTGTTTTTGTAAAACTCGATTTTACATGTAACTCACCCCGTTGAAGAAACTCAGTGTTGTGTGTAACTTACTTTAACTAAGTTTTGTGTTTATTAAAATAGATAAAATATATTTACTATATTCAAATATTAAATATATTAAATATTATTTGGATATCTTAATCCTTTTTTCACTTGGTTTTGTGTTTCATACACTCTATTAAATACAACATTCTAACTCAATAATTTCCTAGTGTTACATTCTTTCTACATTAATTAAATTACATCTTCAAAATATAAACAATATATTAGTAATCAAGGGATTGATATTTGATATTAATAAATTTTGGGGAAAACACATAATGAATATAGTTAATAACATAAATTCATTATTGTGGGTAAATGAATGTATAGTGGTCGCGTAACTAGATTGCCGAATAGGAGAACAATGCTGGAAAATAAAAACATGGATATGGTGTAAAAATATAACAACAATATTTTTATGGATAGTATTAGAGAAAAATGTTACAAAAATATTAAATAAATCTGATATCCCATAATATATGATGATCTATGGGTCATTTCATCCATAAGAAATGAATGTACTTTCATAACCTTTTTTGGTTTCATGATCACTTTTCCTACACTTGAGTAATGTTTTCACTCTCTATTAATATAATTAGGTATACATACTATTTACATTTATATAAGGCAAATATTACCTTTTGGTCATTCATTTCTCTATTTCTACTTCATCTCTTAGAAAAAAATTCATCACATAGTGGTGTAATATTTCAATATATAAATCCACATCAAAAGAAATACATTGTCCATTTAATAAATGGTTTTACTAACTAAAAATATTCTAATTCAATAATTTTTATTAATGGTCAACATGTGAATAAAATCATCTGGTTTCCTCTTAAAATATTTTAATTACAGGAATCACCATATATAGTTATTGGAAACATGACTTATTACCTTTAACTTAATAAAGATAAATGTGATTAGATATATTCCTCAAATACAATTGTGTTGAAATTTCCATCAATGATAGCATATTCCACTTATCGATAATCATTTAATCAATTCCAAGGTAGTCACAACATATCCAAATTAATCATTTCATCATTATTATGTCAACATATAAACATATTATTGTTTTTTATCCCTTAATACCGATTTTTTTGAAAAGATAAACATTCTACTTAATATATTTTCTTGGTACCATTAAACATATGATTCTCAAGTACATAGAAAAAAAGTAATTCAATACAATCATTTCATATTTCATAAATTATATGATGAGAAAATACTAAAATAAATACATTTATAATATATTCCATATATCAAAATGAATAAGTAAATTAAAAATTCCACATCATTTGTGTTAATAACATATCATTAACCTTCATATCTTTTCTTCTTCGGAGTTATATTTTCTTAGTGTTTGGGGAAATAGTTTTTCATATCGACCCATTCCCATGATGTTGTAACAATTAATATCAATGACTAACTTTTCCATTTTAGATATTTTTCATTATGACCAAATTCTACACACTTATAAAATCCCCCAATCATTTCTTATATTTTCAATGGTGATTCTTTCCATAGTTATAACATGCCTAAAAATCACTTTTTCCCTTTATCCCCTATGTCCCACTACATTTATCATTCTGTTTAGAAGACCTATTATTCTATTAGTATCCCTTAAATACATACAATCTTAATAATTCCTTATTTGTTTTCATTATACATAAAACTATATCTTTTTATGATGATTTTTTTGAAACCAATATGCTTAAAATATTTTTATTAACACCTTCAAATAATTTGTCGATCGTCTACTCTAAATTGCGTATATAATCCATTGAAAACCTAGATAACCTTAAAATGGATGATTCATAATATTCAACAGTTTCTTCTTCCTTCTTCTTTATTCAAAGTATCTTTCCCTTTATCTTAGTTTTTTATCACATGGGAATCAATTTTCAAGGAATCTCCCCATAAAACATCTAAATTCGATCAGTTCAATTTCTTCTACCATTCTTGTATTCTAGATCTAAGAAAACCAATGACCAATATCACCATGAAGAAAATATAATCCAAGTTTATCCTTATCCTTTTTTCTTTATTACAATGCTTTAAATATATCTTATAGAGACACTGTCTATTTCTCAAAAACAACATTATTAGTAGTCCAACTAAATGATGGGGGATTCTGTTGTATAAAGTGATCCAAAATTGGATATTATCTCCAAAGAAAAGTTTTCTCCATTTGGAAAATTTTATTTTCCAAAACCACACAAAGGTACCCTATTATATCCATAATGTTCTCAGTTCTAATACTAGATTCGTTGACTTTCATAGTAAGTCATCCTTTACAATGGCCATGAGTATTGATACGATTATTTATTCCACCTTCTATTTCTAAAAAATAGTATATACTTTAGTAGCTTCTAAAATTATTAAAATTATATTACACTAAATATGGAATATAAGATAACATAAATTTATTCATCATAAATACTAGTATCAAAAAATTTGGTTAGTTTGGGAAAATCCTTACTTTTAAATCCATCATAATGGTAGGTAGATAAAGTGTGAACTATCGTAAGAATATCCATCGGAACTGTCAAACTATGTATAAAGTATGGTCCATTTTATGTAATAGGTTACCCAAAGATAGGCTCGGAACAACTATTCAGAGTTTTTACCCCCAAGTACATTTGTTCAAGATTTGAGTCCACTAGTACTACCCAGACATGGATGGATTGTTAAGAATACCCACAAAATCACTGCCTTTCCAAAAATCCTGGTTGTTCTTTTATAATTATCTTTAATTTCTAACATAGGTTGGTTCTTTTTATTATATGTTTTTGAAATTTAGTTTATTAATTATATACTACAAATCCTCTAATACCAACTATTACACCACACCCCAAAATCCAGAGACAAGTTCCTTATTTTATTACATTGGCATGATTATAAGGAATCAAATCCTGAAGGTCCAATCTTGGTATTAGTATTAGAAATACATATTAGAGATATGATACAAGTAATATATAATGAATCATAAAATACAAAAATTTTACATACTATAAATAAATAAACCACATTATTTATTTATTATTCAATTATTTCTTCTTCATAACTTGGGGAAAGTAAACATAATAAGGGTGTGATAAAATGCTAACAAAGAGTGTGTAAAGTGGAAATAATAATGAAAAAAATTAATATATTAAGATAGATGTATAGATAAATAAAAACATGTGAAATAAAAATAATAAGATAATGGAATATCAATATGAAAATGTTAGAATCTAGAAACACATTCATTTTAATCAATGGACTGAAAATGAAATTAATCTATAGAGTTTTCAATAAAAAATATCATGGATAAATAATAATAAACTAATTATCAATAATGTAAATAATTAGTTATCATAATTATTGTTTCCCATTCACATTATTCCTTCACCATCAGTAGACAAGTTAATCTTTTCTAATTTGGGAAACAAATTCTTCTTGTGAGACAATCGATGCATTTAGGGGCTTGCTTTAACAGGACCCCAACCCATATGAATTGCCTCAAATGGTACCAAATCTATGTTTTTAATGTCAAATTATTTCCATATCTATATAATAAGCAATTTTAATTATAAAATATTTATTATTTATTAAGTAATATGTATTTATCAATAATATCTCAAAGGGGGATAAGTGAAAACAAGGTTTGTTGACATTAAATCTTTCTTCAGAAAAAATATACATTAGACAATCAAAAGTGCCCCATACCACATTAAAACATTTAAAACATAATTCCAAACGAATAATATTAAACATATAATATCATTTGGATAATTATATTCATTATTAATCATGTTAAGGGGATGTATATACACCATATAAAAATTAATTGCCACATAACAAAAATAAGTCTAAATGGAATGTAAATTGAAATGAAATGTCTTACCTTAAACATTTATTCTTTTCTTTTTATCCTAATTTATAGTTTTTAAGATATGTTTATTACTTAAGAAATTACTATACAAATGTTAATGACATCATATATTAAATTCTAATAATATTTTGTTACCCGTTTGTTAACACTATTTCATTATTTTAGAAATTTTAGGAGTAAATTTCTTTGTTTTCTCAAGTAAGTTTTAACATTTCAATTTATGTTCCTATTAAATAGATCATTATTTAATAATATCCATAACATATACCATGATTTAAATATCATATATATTCATTACATATATATTTATGATAATCTATAATGTCTAGAGATAATAAATAAACATTTATTTTATATTGTAATTAAATAAATAAAAAATTATAATATATGAATAATATAATATCATTATCATATCATTGTAATATATAATAATCATTTTTATTAATATACTCCTTTAAACATTACATGAATAGTATTAATGAATCACATCACTTTGAGGTGGAGGTAGTCCTCGCCTCCAAAAAGAAAATTATCATATTTACACAAGATAGAAATCATAAAGCTATGTTATATAAAAACAATAAATATAGAGACATTATATATATATAATAATTACTTATGTTTTCCATCATAATTTCCACCATGATAGATGATATAAGAATAATGAACAATCATCATTTAATGAGGTAGTACTTCAAAGTATATAGAAATAATATGTTTGTTAGACATTAGATGAAGGTGGTCTAAGTGTAGGTATAAATAAAAACATAAAAACATCCCAGTATATTAAGGATATTGGTTCCATATTTAATTATTGAATAATAATAGTATATGAAGTAGAAAAGGAATCGAGAGATACGTAATAATATGAAAATGATTCCTCAAAACTGGGTAACACCGTTATTTAGTTTATACCAATGGGATTCCTTGTAAGGAATTATTCAAAAATAGAAGAATATTGATTAAGGGTAGGAATTTTGGGAAGTTATATGGGATTATCTTGTCAAAATCTAATTTTTTGGAGATGTTTAATAAAGTGGAAGATGTGGTGGAATTTATTAGTGGAGCATAGGTGGTAGTATTGTAATATTTCGACAAATGAATACATCCAACATTTTTCATGATGATATTTTTTCAATAAATGTACCAAATTTGTTCCAAGAGATTTTAGGTTCTAAATATGGATATAAAATATATTCTAGATAAGTGTATAGGTATTTTTTGGCACTATGTTTAAGGTTTAATCCCTTATGATTCTTAATTTAACATTAATCATTGTTATTAATTATAATCACTATCACATGGTATTGTTTTTGTCAAAAAAATTATTGACCTTTTTATACCTAATATATATATTACATTCCAATTATGGAACCCCATTTTCACAATTCCAATCATAAAATTGTTTGAAATAAATTTAATATGCATCCCACATGAGGGATGATAATGGTGATTTTTAATCTAAAAATGTCACGATGTTTGATAATATTTGAAAATAAATTTTATTTTTGAAAGTGATTGAAATATGAAAAATTATATTAATTGATGAAAAATTATCCGATTTAAAATAGAAAAATTAAATATATAATTTAACCTTATAATTAAATTTGATAAAATAAAATTCTAAATTATCATTCAATATTGGTTTCTATTCATTAAAAAATTAAATATTTTAGAAAAAGTATCAAAAACTATCACCCTAACATAATTAATATTCTTATCCTTTAAATAAGAAGTTTATTTTTACATAATATATCTATTAATGTGTCATAATTAGGATTTAAATTGTGTTCTCCATTAAAATGGTGTAAAATTTCCATTAAATATTTGTTTTTATTTGTAAAATAGTGTTTGTTTTTATCTTCTTCCTATCAAAACATATTGATAAATATCATAAAAATATTATGGAATTTATAAATTATATATTTTTTAAAAATAATTATAAAAGTGTAATTATTTATGTTTATTAAAATAAAATTCCATTTTAAGCATGAAAATAAATATATTTTATTTTATATCCATGTGTTCTTATTTTCATTTTTCATTAATTTGTTACCCATGAATAACTTTTATATTAAAATAAACCAAAAATATTCATATGTACGTTAATACTATTAAAAATTTCAATTTTATATTTTATTATATAAAATAATAATATTTTAATAGAATATTATTCTTTGGTAAAACTCGATCTTGCGTGTAACACAATATTTAGAAGAGACATGTTGTTCCATGTATCTTATGCTATCTCATTGTTAAATTTATTGAAATATATAAAATATATTAAATTTTTTAAAATAGTAAAAATATTTTATAGTCTCAGGATATTATATTCTCTTGGGCACTTCGTGTATCTTATCATACACACTGTCGGATAATACAATCATGCCCTAGAATTTCGGGGTGTTATACTATTCATCTATTTAATCTCCCCTACTTCATGATGAGACTAGTTTTCATTGTATTCATATATTATACCAGTAATAATAACCCTATTACAAGAATTACTGACATAAACTTTTCACCTGGTGGTATAACCTCACATATTGTTTTAACTTGTAGTTAAAACCCCTGACTTTATAAGGAGTAATATCTTTCCTGCATATTTTATAGAAAGAATAATCTGACCTTCCTTTTAGATGGTACAAATTACTTAATGACTTATTTTTAAGGGGAAACGATTAAATCAAACTCTATAACACAAACAAGATATTGTATGAGTTAAAGTGGAAAAGTAAATACCAAACAAAAAACATGATCTTGAGAAGATGAGGAAGAATACCAGTGAAAGCCTTTGTTATTTGATCACATAATGTATGGGAGATGTAGATTATTATTAGCTTCGGTAATCAAGTAATAATAAAATTTTGTTAAAAAAATTTCTATTAAATTCATTGTGAGTATTAGCAATTGTTGGATCGTATTCTCATTGAATGAATTGTCGAACATGTGAATTATATTGGATCTGCATAATTATTTCTTATTCTATAAGGATTCTCCTAAATAATTAAATTTCACATCAATATGAGCATGTAAATATGGAATCACTTTACGACACATGTTATAATATAATATTAATATTATTATGATACAATAATTCTAATGAATTCATTCTGGACATAAAACATAGAAAATCAATTGATTTTTAATAAAATATTAAAAGGATTTTTAAACATATTACAAATTCATTTTTTCATAATATCACAAATAAAATATATATGAAATAATAGTCAAATTCTATCTATAGTATATGCTGTAGAATATTGTGAAAAACAAAGCATAATGACTAAAAATAATCATGATTTATTATCATTGAAAACAATAAATAATTAATTTAAAAAAATTCATGTACATTTCATTATAAAATCAAAATAATTTAACAATTTAATTAAATTTACAATGACTAACTAAAAATTAAATTATAATTTTTTTTGAAATAAATATCTAATTAATGATGTTTCATTACTAACCCTTGGATGTCTGGTGGTGTGTCATAGAAAAACTATTGGATATACATGGATGTTTCAAAACAATGTTTTACATATCATTTTGCATTTAATAAAAAGAAATTATTTAAACAAAAATAGAGACATTCCCATGAATATTAACAATAAAAGGTTTGTAGTAAACATAGAAATAAAATACTATTTGGAGTCCAATGGTGTCTGAGGACCCACGGTTGGATCTAGAAATGTCTCATGAATCGCCATTGGGTTCCAACGATCACACATGAAAATTTATTTCCATACATTATGATGTTATTATTACTGAATAAAAAAGTTCTATTGACATTAAATTAAAAATAAATTCACACAATTAGTTATTAAATTAAATATATTCCATATTTTCTGATGAAATAAAATATCACCAAAATAAATTTTATAAAATAGTATTAAATTATGATAAGAAAAATAAGAAATGTGAAACATAGTTAATATCAAAATAAAAATATATATAGACTAATTTGTATGAGGATACTCATATATACATTAGTAAAAAATATATTCCTCACAAATAATTTTTATTAAATTAATAAAATGATCGATTTTCAGAAATAATAATAGAATCAGATAAAATAACACAAATGTTGTGAAATTAAAATGTTGTCAAATATAACAGACCATTATGAATTTCCAATACTTTCTAAAGGACATACTATTATGAATTTATAATGGTGTGAAAATGAAACACCATTGATAATTTTTAGTGGTGTCAAGAAATGGCACACCATTAATAAACACAGTGGTGTCAAAAATGACACATCATTTCTTTACAACCTAACGGTGGCAGGATAAAAACTGAGACTGAAACCAAATGTGATTCAGTTAGATGGAGAAACATATAAAACCCCAAAAAAACATATTAGGTTTCCAATGTTGATAAGGGTTTATTTTGATGATAGGATGATAATTGTTATGTAAATATGGATAATGATGAAAACATGACAATGTATTGTTGAGCATGAAACACGAAAAAAATATAAAAAAATAGAATATTATAGGAGAGTTGGTTAACAGAGATGAATTATTTCACTATATGGAAGCTTCTCATAGTATATTCCACTAGATAATGTTGATAGAAATAGAAGAAAATAGGTGGGTGATGAATTTTTAGGGTTGAATAGGAAATCAGGGGTGAGTAATTGATGTCTTGGAGAAATGGAGTAGAAGAACTGACTAATGAAGGGAAATTATTTATAATATCAAGGGTCGATATTCATTCATGGAGAATCATTTATGGCCCATATTTTAATTAAATGTACTTACTAGGTGCTATATAAGAAAGGATTTGATTTGCAATCGACAGAACAATAATTGAGTACAAGGACCAACACATGAGGTCTTCAGGACATGTGGGCGCATTAAGCCCGCCCTATGCGATAGTGACTTGATGGGCCTTAGACACAAACTTGGGTAGTTCATTTTGTGAAATATACACAAATAATGCTAGGTTCTGTTCAATTTTCATTAAACTGGGCCTTCCATGGGGTTGACCTCTAGGTCCCCTTAAATTATTGTTGATGTCTAGTTTAAGTGGATTCTTTAGTTGGATAATTTTTTACATGAAAAAATTATATTAATAAATTATATAAAATTACCTATACGATAAATGAGTCTGATATTAAATTTTGATTTTTTTTGAATTTAATTAATTATTCAAAAATTATAATTTATAAAAATTATATAACAAATAGATAAGTCAAAATTACTAAAAATAAAAACTTTTTGTGAAATTAAAATATAATATATATTAAATATTGACATAAAATAAATATACAGATATCAAATATTCACAAACATTCTCCCCCTATTTAAATTTATTCAAAATATGAAATAAACCCAGTTAAATAGTATTAATGAAAAAATTAATAATGACATATATTACTTTTAAAAATTGACAGATAGTTTCAATTTTGAAATATTCACTATTATAAAAAGTAATAAAAATATAATAATGAATATTAAATTAAAAAATAAATTTCAAAGGTTTATCAAAACTGAAATTATACGTAATTAATAGTTATCTTCAACTATACCCAAATCAAAAATCATTTTATAAAATTTAATAGAATCCATGCGCTTAGTGACAATATCAGCTTGTTTTTTTAATTGGAAAATAATTCTATTCATATTTCACCTTTATTGAATTAATACTTAATATAATTAAATATATCATCAATGTGTTTAGATTTTGAGAGATAAAAGGAATTTTTTATATAGAAATACAACTTTTATTATCTAAAATAATAATAATTTTATCAAAATATAATTTAAAGGCATATAAACCATGTTTTACCCAAATTCTTTGAGAAAATATAATGAATTTTGTTACATATTCATTATCATCTATTAAAATTTCTTCAAATTTTTTTTCTTATAACTCTATGAAATCCAACTTTTTCATAAAATATGACAAATACTTAATGATAGTATTTTGTCAAGTTTGCAACTTCCTAATTTTAAAATAGATTAGGATAAAAAAATCATTACACATTTAATTAGAATAATATATTCTAGTATTTATGGTGCCATAGATATACCTAATTTTCCTTTTAATACCCTTAATATTACATTCTTTGGGAATGGAATTATATTTATAACACATGCATAGAACTAAACAAATATTTCTATTTGATGTATTAAGATACTAAAAACACCATATCATGCCTTTATACAACTTTTTATAGACTGCCTTCCTAGATTCAACTGCATCCATTTTAGAGACTGTGGTCGTATGGGTTATCAGAGTCTTAAATGAATCAAGAAAAAACATTTCATCAACTTTTTTGGCATACAAGTACTAATTTAAGAGTATTCCATTAATACATTTACTAGATTTTAAACCATATAAAAAAATCAATTCCCCCATTAAATCATACCAAACAAATTTTTCATTACTTTTATAAATCATTAATGAGATTATCATTAGTAGAAAAACATTATCCCATCAACATAAATATGTATTAACATTATATAATATGACAGAATTCTAAATTATTAAAATTGGATTCATCCTTACCATTAATAAATCATTTTGAATTACAAACTGAATTATTCTTTCATATTATACTGGAGGGTATTATTTAAGAACATAAATAACATTAAATAATTTGAAAAAATCATTTTGAAATTCATTATATTTAATTCTTGGTGGTTGATTAAAATACACCTCTTCTGAAATAACACCATAAAAAATTCACTTTATACATCCATTTGAAAATTTATAAAAATGTTTAAACATGAAAAAGATAGTAAAATATGAATGGAATCCTATATATAAAATGGAGAAAATGAATCCTAAAAATAAATACTTTATTCTTGAAGATATCCTTGTCAAACTAATCATCCATTATTTCAGACTCTATTACTAGTTTCATCATGTTGGTTTCAAAAATTCCATGCAGTTATTAGAGACATTGCATCATTATGTTACTCAACTAATTTCTATAATTTAGTTCCATCTAAATTTTCTTTTTAATCATTAATAATATTAAACCCAGTATAATCATTAGAATCATATTTAATATTAATTATAAAAAAATCATCAATAAAGGAACAATTTAAACAAAAACATAAAATAGAATGCTTATTTCTATTTATTGATTCAACATTTACTATAACATTTTCTATTCAATCATCATATTTAGTTACCCATAATAAAGGATAAAACTGAGATGATACATCCCCCCCCCCATAATGATGCATCATTAATTTCTTTTTTATCTTCATTAATATAAAATTCATTAAATTATTTAGTATTTTCAACAAAATCATTACTCTGTATAATGTTATTTTAAATGAATTTAGCATACTCCTATTAATTCATTTTCAATTATCTTTTTTTTTCATTACATATAAGTATAAATATTATTAGAGTATCCCAAAAAGTCAACATCATTTATTTTTTAATCAAAATTGTCAAAATAATATTTACTATTTAAAATATAGATAGTAGATTCAAAAACATTCAAATAAATAATTTTTTTTAATTTTTAAAAAGTTGATATGGAGTTTTCATTAAAAAAATATTAAATAAAAATAATATTTATGATATAGTAATAAGTGGTAATAGATTAAGCCCAATAATATTTTGGAGGTCAAATTCATCAAGCATTGTTCCTTTCATTTCATAAATAGTTTTATTTTTCCTCTCTACAACCCCATTATATTTTGTTGTTCTAGGAGTGGATAAATTATCAAAATATCCACTTGTTTCAAAATATTTTTCAATTTAAATCTTTACAAACTCTCCTCCTTTGTCACTTATAACAGAAAAAATTAGGTTCGCATCCTTATTATTCATTTTTTTACGGATGTTAATAAATTTTTGTAATGATTATCTTTTATGAGATAAGTGCATTGTCCGTGTAAATATATTGTAATAATAGGAGATTTAAAATATAGATCTGTTGGAACCTGATCTAGTAGTTTTCATGGGTCCAAAAAACATCAAGGTGTAGCAATTAGAGACATCAAATAGTATTGGAAATATTTACATATCTAAAACAATCATTGTGTTTCATACGTTTTATAAATTAATCACATACATAATATATTCATGAATTGAACATTGGATATTCGTGAACCTATTCATGAATATCCATCCAATATAATTTTCTATTATTAATATGTCCCAACCTTTTGTACCACAAAATACGATCAATATATAAATCATTTTTATTCTACATGTTTAGTTCAAAAATATCAAGAGAATATATATTATATTTTCCTATTAAAAAAAATAAAAAGTTATTATAATTATAAACAAGAAATTTATAAAATTAAAATTTATCATAAATTACATCATTGCAATGTTTTGATAGGATAAATAGTTAATTCTTCAATCATTTACAATGATTAATTTATGAATGATAATAGAAGTTTGAAATACTTACATCCCGGGAACCATTAACCATATTTTAATATTTTTCACCACATGTGATTGTACATCCATCAAAAGAGTTACAACTATGATAAATTTGAAAAAAAAAATTAGTGACGTTCCTTGAGAAACCACTATCGATGTACCATGTAACTTTGTAACTCTTCTGGAATTTATCATAGAAAGAAAATAAGGAAAATGGTTGTTTATTACCAATACAAGTTTGGCACCAAATGGATGAGTAGAAAATGATTTAGGTACCCGTAAAGATGTGTGAAATTTTTTATATAATAATTTAGAAGAAAAATATTTAGAAATGATAGTATTATTGTGAATTAAATACTCAATAAATCTTAATGAACATTCATTTCAAAATTTCTCTTTAATGGTATAATTAGACCATGTAACATTTGAAACATTTCCACTAAATTCCATTAAAAAAGATGTTCTATACATCTGGAGAACCTGGTGTTTATTTCCAACACACTTTTTTCATATTTGGGTTTGTCCATACACATTATTCTTTCAAATTTATATTAGTAATAAACTAAGACAGACAAATATTGCGTTAAAACGGGGATTTCATTTCTCGGGTATTCATTCTCATTCAGAATAATTTCTATGTCATCACATATTGAAATATTTGAACATGATACTGATTTTTTTCATTTCGTATTTTAATGTTTAAGATGATTTTATTCCTTTTCTAAATTACCTAAATCATCGAAGACTATTTTAATTATTCTACGTAGATATTCATCATTTTTAGAAAATAAATTATTTATTTTAACAATCCCATCTTTGACGTTTAATAATTAATCCTCTACACCCTTTTTCTATTCTGTATTACCTAAAATAGAATCATTCAATTTTTTGTTTTCTCCTTTAGTCATAAAATTTTATCATTAGAATTCCATGTATATGTCAACCATTTCTAATATGTAACATTTAAATTTCTCATTTTGAGCATTTAATTTTTTAACAACCTTTAAAATATCAGTTACATAACAATAACTATAATCATAGTAAGAATGTACATAATTTAAAATGGAAGTCATATTACCAATGATTGCATGTTCTTTTTCAATCTAAGAAAAAACATCACTAGATTCTGACTCTTTTTTATAGATCCATGTATCATGATTATATTTTTTGCCTTATTTTATTTATTATATTTTACATCTTGTTTTAACTTGGCACACCCTAATTTGATGTTCCTATTTTTTACACACATAACATCTTAATTTTGACACATAATACTTACCAGTCTTTACTCTTTTACAACATCTTCTATCTTCTATTCTTTAATATCTTATAGCACTATTTTTGAAGCCTCTATTACCCTTCAAGTGCATTTAGACACCTTTTAAAAAAAATTCAATTTTATCATTCTCAGTTTGTAATATCTTAGAATCAGAAGAGTTATAAATAATGTTTACATTTGATTTAAATCCTCTATCATTTCTCTAATAATTATCATTAGTGTTATCATTCTTCTATCTATCTCATATTATAATAATTATCCTATCATCTAATCCCTACTAGTTTTTACTGAAATCTTTACATTCTTCAATATCTTCTTTCTTTGAATGTCATCTTTTGGGTAGATCTTATGGTATCTTTTCAGTGAGGGCCCTATTTTTTATGGTTTCTCCTTGAGAAACCATGTTTTTTAAAATATTCTTGAATATATTGTACATAACATTTATACTCTATATTCTATAATCATGAACTCCTGAAATTCATCTCAATGCATACTTAATACAATTCTATACAACTAATAATTACCTTGGTGAGTGACATTCAGTGTCACCAAAATGTCTTAATTAGTCTTACAAAATGATATATGACTATACATATATCTAGTAAATGAACAATATAATAAATTCAATAATTATTTATTCAAAACAAATTTTGAATCATCGATACTATTATGAGTATCTAAATAATCATCTAGTAATTTATATGGTTTTGAAATAATATCTCAATAGTCTAGACAAATATTCATTTTGAATATCTCCATTATGTTAATCCAATATACATAATTAATTTTGTTTAAGTGACCTGGTGGAATGAGAACTAACATCTCAAAATCACGAATATACATAATAGATAAGTGGATCTGTTCAACTGGAATTTATTCTTTGGAATATGGTCAGTTTATAAATGTATAATTAAAACAATTAAAACCAACTCTATAAATAAGAACCACTATATGATAAAAAAATTTAGTTCCTTACATATCGAAGAGGTAACTATAGGGGGTGAATAGTTTATTATGATTTAATGTTGCAATTAAAATATTTCTAGAGTTATATTTTTGTAAAATGATTTAGTGTAATGAAAAAATTAACACATTCACACTTTATAGAGGTCCTTATATTAATATCATATTCCTCTCATAAATCTATTCTACACCTCGATATGACTGGTATTTAGTATATTAATTATTTTTAGAAGTATAATAAACTGATTATAATAATTATAGAAATACCTTTTTCACATGATGGTATAACACCAAATACATTTTTCACCTAGATGTATAAGCACTTATATTAAAAGGAGTCACAACACTTTTACATTTTCCTTATGGGAATAGTCAGACCTTCCTTTTGGATGGAAGGAATCACCCAATGAAAAAATTAGTATTGGAGAAGCTTAAATAAAACATTAGAATACCAATAGTATATTTGAAAAATATAGAGGTGAAAGCAATAAAACGAAAAACAAATAGAAAATTGATAAGATGATAAATTAATTCAGTGAATCTATTTTTTCTGTGATCGTATAATGTATAGAATATGTATATGATGCCAAAAATCTATAATTTCGGATAAATAAAAAAATTTCAATGAAGATTAAATTTGATTTCATTGATATAATTAGGTTTTACTATTGCCGAAAGAATTTTTAAATGTGTGAATATTATTTTATTAACATGTGTATATTTTTTTTTCTTGAATCAATCTCCTGATTCATTAAATTAGATATCTATAGAATCGTTTTATTATCGAATCTGTACTTGACACTTTTCATGGAACACTAAAAATAATATTAAAATTATTTTATTTTTTGTAGAAATAATTTTGTATATAAAAATTAGGTATAAAAAAATTTAATGAAATATTAAATGGATATTTTAATATATTACAATTAATATATAGTTTATAAATAAAAAAATTAAATTATAAAAAATTATATATATAAGACAATTGGTAGGATGATTTGAAAAATTGAGCCTCATCACTAATAATCATCATAAGACCATGTCATTGAAAAAAATTAAACAATTAATTTCAATGAAATTTTCATGTATATTTCAGGAAAATAATATCATTCATTTAAAAAATTATTTTAATTTAACAACTTTAACTGAAAATGAAAAAATGAATATTTATTTAATGGTGTGTCATGAATCGATGTTAGATGTCAGGTAGTGTGTCAATAACACCCCATTAGAAATTCATGTTGGTCTCAAACCAACGTTTTATATAACATTTTAATTATAAGAAAAAATAAATCAATTTTCAAAAAACAAAAATTATTTCTAATTATAATAACAATTAAATGGTCAGAAAAGAACAAAAAACAAACCATTGGGACTCCAACGGTGTCTCATGACTCACTATTGATTCCAAAAGTGTCTCATAAAACATCATTGAGTTCAAATAGTGGATGATTAAAATTTATTACCAATCATTATGATGATTCTGGAGTTATATGAAACAAAACTATTGTTGTTAAAAGAATAAAAAATTCAAACAACTGGATGTTAAATCAAATATGATTATTTGTTTTTTTTAAATGTATTACCACGTAATATAATATTATAAAAGAGAATTAAAATCTGAAAATAATTATAATAATAATCATATTTAATGAATATTAAAATAGAATTATTAGAAGACTATGAAGTAGGAGGATATGAATACAAAATAAAGTAAAACAAATGCAATATATTTTCCAAAATTTTCAGTAAGAAAATAAATATTGGAAGCATTCCTTCCAATTAAAAGACCTATAGATAAAAGAACACACCATTTTCAAATTCTTATGGTGTAAATAATAACACACCATTGTGAATGTCTAATGTTGTAAAAATGAAATACTTTTTTGAAACTCTATTTGCTTCAAAATGACACTCTGTTTATAATTTCTAAAGGATTCAAAATAAAAAACAATTTTGAATTTCAACTGTGTTTAAATGCCAAACCATTTTTAAACACAATGACTTAAAAATGAGACACCATTAGATTTAAATTCAATGGTACTAATATAAAGATGATGTTTAAATATTACAGTATTCGATTATATAGTGAAGCATGAGAAAATAGAAATATAAGATGATTATATTGTTAGAGAAAAGAAGAGTTTCTTGAGAAGGAAGGATGACAACAATTGATCAAATATGGAAGACTATGATAACATGCCACTATATTTTTGAGGAGTACACACTAGAATTAGATATTAATATAAAACAGAATTTTTTAGGAGACATAGTAACTATATAGAAAGGATGATTCTGAACTAAATGGATCCACTAGTCAGTTCACTGGAGGAATATGGAGAGAAGAATAAGATAGTTGTGTGTGATACTAAATAATGGTGTAAAAGGGGAAAATGAACTGTGATATAGGAAATAACAAGTGAGTGATAGAATTTGGGGATAAATAGAGATTATTTTTTGATAGATGAAGTGAAATTATGGATAAGATCGAAAAAATAGTTTTTTTATTAATGAAAAATTTTAGTTTCACATCAAATTTAAGAATAAATGTCCGGATCAAGATAAGACAAGACATGATTTACAATTGGATGAATGTAAACCAAGTATACACACTCATATATGAGGTCGGTAGGCTTTATAGGAACATTGGGACCAACCTATATGATGAAGATACGTTTGTCCTTATATATAGGCATGTGTTGTACATTGTGTGCCATATGAAAAAATGAGGTTAGGTTCAGTGAAATCCTCTTTAGGCTATCTCTCCCATGGGTCTAACCATGAGGTCCCCGTAAATGTCTGGTTTAGTATTGAATAATAGAAATGTGAAGTTGAATTAAATTTGTTAATAAAAATAAAAGAATTAAACTATAAAAAATTACATATAAAATAATGAAAACCTAATTAAATTTGAATATAATGACATATAATAAACTATTATACAGTAGTAATTTATCAATACAAAAAAAATAAAAAAATATTTAACACCCAGTTACAAAACAGATTAATCTATGATAACCCTTGAATTGAAATTTGTTTTATAAAATATACAAAATATTATTAATGAAATAAATGTTATTTTTTTAATAATCATTTGAAAATTTATCATATCATATCCCATTGAAATTGTTGGAGGATTCATAAGAAATTTATCTTGTCATAACCCATATAAGTCAAAAAAAATTCATTGACATCTTTTCGTCATAAACAGAAACCAATTAGATAATGTATATGAATGGTACCCATGGATCTTATCCCCATTAATGAAGGAGATAAATAATAACACGCGATTTTAGATGTAAAATTATTTTTAATGATAAATCACTTAGATCATTTATTGAACAATATAATTTTAATTTTAAAATATCATTGAAAAATAAAAAATATATAAAACATTTTGATAATGATTTCATTAGAAAATAAATATTGATTTTAACAGAGGAATATTTAAAAATAACATAAAACAATTATTTGGGAAAAAACCATTATTATTTTAAAAAAATAAAACATTTTTGAAATGATGAACTTTTCAAAAATCTTTTTAAAATTACAAAGGAAGACCTCATAATCAATTAAAACATTTAATTAGGAAAATATCATTTTCTGTATGAAACAATTAAAATAAATTAAAATCCTTTGAAATAAAAGAAAAAATAACATAATACAAATAAATATTCAATGAAAATAATATTTCTCCCAATGAATATTTAAATTTTTTCATACATGTTAAAATAATAGATCCTTTCTTGTTTTTAGTAAAATAGAAATGCCTATTCTACAAGAAAATGAAATTAGTATTCCTTTCAAAAAGAAGTTGTAAAAAATACTAAAAAGGTAAATCTTTTCATTAATAAACCATTTTATATCATTTAAAGACATTTTTAACATGTTTTTAGAAAACCCGGTTTTAGATGAAATAAGGTTCTCTTCCAAAGAATGAAATAAATATGATTTTATGAAAAAAATAATTTTGAACATAGAAATAAATAATGAGTTGAAAATTAATAAAAAATATTTATTCCCCAAAAACATCTATATTAGATTAAAATACTTTATTTTCATGAGACATATATCATAATATTTTATAACATTTAGTATAATCTTGTCAAATCCAGATAAACGATGAGGTTTTAAAAAAAATTATACAATTTTGGTAGTATTAAATTGTCTTCTCCATAAAATAATTCGAATAAATTGAACTTATAATAACATGAGAGTAACTTAATTCCTGATATTACATTTTAATGGGGTTTTATATACACCTTATTAATAATATAGGTGCATAACATAACATATATATCAAATAAGGACAATTATGAAAATATCCCTTACGGCTTGGGTATATTTTTAACAGAAAATCCCATAAAGGAGAGATGAGAAAGTTGACATGTAAATAAACCTTATTTTCTTCAGATTAAAAATAAAATATATTAATGGATAGTATATACACCACATATATGAAAAAAGTTGTGAATGAGGAATATATCTCATAGAAGTAAAAATAATTGAGATTAAAATACTATACTTCTTTCGTAATTTTAGGAATCGTAAGTCCCAATAAATCATAAAGTCAAACGAATCATATAAATAAATTAAAATTAATATATTAATGAAATATTATTTCAAATAGTCCATATATTCACAAAATAATAATTGTGACAACTCCCATGTCACCCAAAAATTAAAAAGTGTGTATAAATCTCATTACTTAATTCTCAACATCATTCATACATGTTCGAAAAATGTTTAAAATAAATATAATATTATCATAAAAATAAAATTCAACCATAATTATATAGAATATTCATTTTAATATTTAAATTTATCTATTCATTACTAATTTATTAACAATTCCATGAAAAAATAATGTTTTGGACTATAACCACTTTTTTCATATGTGTTTGGAATTTTTATTGTCTCTATTATTACAAATAACATGGTAAAATTATGTACATAATAATAATAATATAATTATTATTGTTTTTATACATCCACTGTACTTTTTATTGCAATTTTGAAAATAGGATTGATAAATAAAATGTGCTACAATCATATATAAAGAGTGTTTTCCATATGATTGAGTAACACTCTCATTTTTTACTAATCATTATAGAAAATAGGTAAGTTAAATTTTTTATTTCTATAATTATCACAATTTTATTAAGAAAATATTAATCCTATAAATATAATTATACATATCATCCATGTGGTGTGGTGATGATAATAGAGAGTCACAATACTTCTTACAGGTGATAGTCCACATATACATTAATGATGTTATCATATGTCTATGAGTGAAATGGTAAGAATGAATGTGATATATTATCTTTCTAAAATGATAAATATTTAATCAATATCTGAATTTTGTTCATATATATCACATATATTCATTAACATTATCTTTATTATCATCCATATAAAATGTAATTGAAAATTGAGGCACATCACTTCGTGAGGTGGTAGTCCTCCGTACACATGAGGTATGTCATCGCATCCCCTACACGATGGAAATTAAAAACTATAGATATGATATAATTATATTAAATTATAGTTTTATAAAGAATATATTTTATATACATTATATTCATCAACATACCCAACTATGAAATGTGGTAATTAAAATAATAATAACATTCGTTCATGAGGTGGTAGATCATAATACACATGAATAATTAATTTTTAACATATTTTATAAAGATGGATATTGTTTTATATAATGGAAATAACATAAAAATATATTAGTATATTTAACATTCTGAAGTTAATATATCATCATGTATAATACCCTTTTTCCTTTCGATCAGGTATATTCAAATCATGGTTTTTTGTTTACTTTTTCATTGGGTGAGTATTGTTGGCCTTGAAACGAAAGGATACCTACAACGTTGAAGTCAATGTTCTATTGGATTTTTCATCATAAAACTATATTTTCAATTAAATCATTGGTTTTTATATGATATTTAATGGTATTACACTAATTTATTAGCCACCAAATATATCTTGTGACTTTAATAAATAACATTAGAATTTAACATGTAATCTAAGTGTTCTATATCGTGTAATGCGTAAAATTAGTTTTTAATTAAAAAGGAATCATGTTTTTCGGAATAAAATAAAATTAGATAAATTAATGATTTCTATGGTACTAGAAACATTGTAATTCCATGAGTTACATATTTTACTATGTTTGTGTGTTTTAGAGGTTGTATTCTCTTTTGCAGGCTTCTCCACTCGGCATGATCTCCTACTCTATGGTTTTTTGGGTGAATCTTTCCCACTAATTTTCTCTAATAAAGGATTAATCAACAAGGATAGTTGTTTCATATCTTCAATAAAACCTTCATCTTGGAACCTCTCTCATTTTTGAATTTATCACTATTTAAGGAAGGAATTGTTAATCAGATCAATTTTTCTATCAACCCTTTTCTATCTATAGTTGTAACTTTCCTATTGAAGGTATATCTTTTTGGTTCCAAATCACATTATTAAATGTGTGTAGTTAATATATATCATTGAGTAATTTTTATTTATACATGTGTTTTAATTTCATTAATGTCTCATTGTTCTTAATTGTTTCTTGATATTTGAAATGGAATTTCATTACTTGAAATTGAAAGGTAATTGAGATTGTGTTTTAATAGAGTTATTTATTTGAAAAAGAAAATCCCTTGACATGTGAAAGATTGGATTTTCAATACATGATACATAATTTAATTTATTTAAAATGTACATATAAAAATGTGAGCATGGTGTTTATAATTAATATTTACAAAACAATCATCATGGGAACCATGTGTTTATAAAGAAAGATACATTGGTAATCTCTGTTTTCTTACACCAACAGGAGGTATCTGATTGTATGTCGAAGGTCTATTTTAGAAAAAGATACTACGTATATCCATCCCGAATCTTTTTTCATCAAGATTGGATAGAAAATATTATCCTTTAATCTATTGCCCAACTGTTAGGTGTTTTTTTGTTTTATTTCTTTATTTCATTAGAAAATATTTATGTATGTTGATTAATATATGTATTTATATTTTGTAATATTTACCTACGTTGTTTTATTACTAGAATTTTCATTGTTTTTTTAAACATGAAATTAAAGTTGTGTAAATTATGGAATGTTTGATAAATGTTATTTATCTATTTTATTATAAAAATTCATGATAAATTTTTTATTTAAAATCAATTACTTTTCAATTATTGATAGTATAAAATGTATATATTTATTGGTTGATACCTAATGGGATCTATCTCTCACACCCTAAAATATCCATTGGTTATCATTGATAATTTTTTTTCAAGATATATGTAAAGGTAATGGAATTATAAAGCATGATTGACACTATAAATATCAAATTTTAATTTCTGGATGTTTTGGATGTGAATAGTTTGAAAATGGATGCTATATTTCCAATACATTTAATACATTATTGTTTAACCTATTAGGCTGATTTGTATCTTATTTGTATTTCACTTTTACCCAGGTTTTATGTATTTAATTTGTTATATTAAAGACACCTATTGTTTTCATTGTTTACATCACCCCATAATAGGATGACTTGGGTGACTGGTCTGGTTGACCTAGGTCGGACTGTTATGATTTGGTATAAAATAATTTACATACCTTAAATTTATTTAGAATTACCTAATTTGGATTGGTTCTATTGGTACAAATTACATTGACCATAGGATTCAGATAGTATGTGTCGAAAAGATGAATGGTCTACTCAATCCCATGGATGAATCAATGTTTCCATGGGTGGTAAAAATATTTATTAAGATCAATGAATAGTATTTAGATATTTTTGAACAAAATATAATGGATATTTATTTATATTAACATTTCTACAATTTTTGGGACTCAGTGTGTGTATGTCCATTAAAAAAACTAATTGGGTTTTTTATTTAGATAGACATGTTCCATTGAAAATGTGTTTCCTTTTTTATAAATCAAAACTACTATAAATTATTTATTTTTATTCATAATTATTTTGGATTATTTAATATCGTTCAATTGATTTTTATTTTCAATAAATGATATATTTATATTTTTCCTTTATTAGATAATTACTCATTAATTATATTTTATAAATACGAGAGGGGAAGTCGTGAGGTGGGTTATATTGATGGATTCTACATTGGACCCTCCTTTTTTTGAATTGGAGATTAGTACCATTCAGACTATGTGGTAAGTGGGTGTATTGAAAATGATAATTTTAATGGATCATGCTTATAAAGTTCCAATAATAATTCAAATATATTCTATTTTGAATACTAAACACATCAGTCAGAGTAATGGATTGAATAGTTTGATGGAATGTTCATCTTTTTTAAGACTCTTGAATATTATCATGTGGTGTTTATATATATATACTTCAGGGGATATGAATAATAATATGGGACTCTATAGAGATAGCATAGAAACCCAAATTTCATACAATTGTCATTTTCATGAAAATATTTAGTGAGTAATTTTATCCAATGATTTTACATGTGGAAATGACCAGAGAGTTTATGACCATAGAGCAAGGGTTGCATACCATTCAGTTGTAATCCACCTTTTTTCATAGATGGTGTATTAGGAACAACATCTAATCCCCAATAATTATGTGAGTTCTTGAAAGATTTATAGGGGTATGAGGTCTGATATTCATTCATATATACTTCTTTTTTTCCTTCACAAGTTTTTAGTTAATGGATATAGATTATTTAGTTGAGGTAGACATTACTCTAAGAACTAGTATGGGAGGAGCTTTATTGGGTGTAGTGGTTATAAAAAGGTACATCTTCCTGTTATAAATGGGTACTTAAGAGTGGTCATTTTTCTATAGGATAAATTAATGGGTATTTTCAAGAGAAGATATAGATTATTTGATATCATTTGGGGGGTGTAGTCATACTAGAACTCATTGTACAAAGGATCTATGTACTTTTCATCTTTTTGGGAAATCTGGTTTTATAAACCATTTATATGATATGTTTTCCATGTATATAAGGTGTGATCCACATTCACCTTGGGTTTATATCTTCATTTGGGTAACAAGATCACATTGACTCTTCTACGTGTGGTGGTTCGAATTTATTTAAAAGAGGAATGTTGAGTTGGCTATGTTTCTATACTAATTTTATAGAGTAGTGTGTTATATGGTAATATGAAGCATGGACAGTTACTTTTAGAGGTACGAAGTTTATTTCATCTTATATGGTGTCATTTCTATTTGAGACATGTTCTACCCATTCATTCATATCATCATCTTTGGATTATCTTTTTGTTTTTTAATTTTTATATATGTATTCTTGTTATATCATTAAACTCCCTTGGGAATGAGTTTTGAATGATGTTTTATGTTTCCTGTATGTTTGGTGATTGTACCTTACACCATGGAAGTTCAGAAATTTATACTGCATTATTAAGAAATCAAAAACATTATTTTCATAATGAATTCAATGATAATAAAAATCCATGTATATATTATTTTTTTAATTGGGTATAGTTATTATTTGTAAATGGGGGTACTTATGTTTTCCAAGGAGAGTGGGACTCTATATCAAGAAGAGTGGGGCCTATTGTTCTTTATGATAGTATAATCTAATTATGATTTTAAAATGTTTTTCTTAATGATGTTAATCGTTATTTTTGTGATCATATATCTTTTGTTTTGTGTACATTCCTTGAGGTCTTTTCATATGTTTTTTTGTTTTACTATTATAGAGAGAATTCATGTTCACTATTGACCTGCTCCATAGATAAATTCCCATTAAAATAACCTCCTATCAAATAAAACATACTAAATTTGTGCTTATTAAAATATTGCTTGATGACCTATAAGGGAAAGAATTTATTCATATGAGTGTGTCACTATAGGATTTACCTAGTCATTGTTCTATGAAATCATATATAATTATGAGGCTTTTATTGATTATTAATATTTTAATTGGGTGACCATTAAGATAAAATTTACCTTAGGATAGGTTACCATTATATGAGTTTCTAATATGAGGAAATTTCTAAGTTGTAATTTCATAGTCGATATCTGCATTTTGGGTTTCTTCTGGTCTAATTTAGAATCCCTGACACCCATACTATATTTATGAATTGGATTAACCATATCATTAATCAATTCATGAACACTTTTTTCATTATTTTTGGTGATTATATTTTTATATACTTCATGCCATATGACGAACATTTTTACAATTTATATGTCATTCATCAGACCATGAATTAACATTTTTAGTTCGGTAAACAATACAAGTGAAATTTTTTGGATCCAAGAGCCGAGCTCTCATTGGAATGTGATATATGTCAGTAGAAACTTGGTGGATCCTAAAATGGATAGGTAAGTTATGTCAAGGAAAAAAATATAAACATGTTTGTGACCCAGAGCTTCATATGATTGGATGGTTATTATAGATGGTTTTTAAGGACTTATCCAATCCTTAAACTCCTATGAAATTATTGGCGCTTAATGGTTTAATGATTTACTGAGATGTGAAATGTCAGAGATCAATGGAGGATCTAAATGTAAGTACAACTCCATCACAATTTTTTTCCCTAGAACCAGGCTTAGGTTATTATGATATCATCAATGCTTCTTGTATAAGTGTGGGATGTTTAATGGTGTGGAGAAAATAGGTTGGGGATTGTGGCTCACACCAATTACACCCTAATAAAAATAAATACCCTACCCATTATCATGAGTTGGAAATAGTTCGGATTTTTTTCAATATGTGGTGTCACTAACATTGTGGGGAGTATTTTAGAGTGAATTTTGATCACAAAATCTTGATGCACATTTTCACTCAAAGAGTTTTAAAAATGTGAAATTAATTTTATATTAATAATATTTAGACCTTTTATATTGATATCCCATGTACCAAAAAAAATAAAAGTGGGTTTTGAGGCTTTGAGTATAAAATTATTGACACAAGTATTGATGTAATCAGTTTATTAGTGGTGTTTGATGAGTTTTTTTGTTTAGATTATCATGGAATTGAAATATGTTGGTGAAAATTTGTTATTATAATTAGTATAGGATCAATTATATTTGGATGAGTGAGTTTGAATTATTTAGATAATAGTAACTAAGGGAAGATGTGGTGGAGAAATATTAAATGATGGGGAGACCTCGTGTTTCTTGTCTCTGACTCCCAGTAGAGCTTTGTGAATTTATAGTAGGTTAGATGTTCCTTTTTCCAATGTTTCATGACTATTTAGATAGTGGAAACTAGTAATGTATTTCAACGTACCCTGAGTCTACAAAGATATACCACAATTTGAGGAATTGGTATTGGTGTTCAAGGATCAGTTGGAATTTGGTTGATTTTGTATCACGATGTATCAATTATCCAAGAGTTACGATGGAACAGAAGAGTCCCATAGTTTTTCTTCTTCCATTACCCATTTAGATAGTGATTCAAGATTAAATTTCTATGGATTCTATAGTTGTTTTACCATGAAATACTTGTGGTAATGATGTTATTATGATGATTATTTGAAAACTCAATTAATTATTGAATTTCATTCTTATAAAGGAAAGGATAAATGTGGAACAACATTGGGGATTGTATATCTATGATATTGTGATACTTCATTGATTCCCATCAACAGTTATTTCTGAATGGGACTCTAGGTTCATTTATTTATTATTGAAATGTTTGTAAGAGGAATGAGTTCTCAATTGACACTAAATATGGATTATTATCTTCAGACTGATTGAAAAATAGAGAGGGATATCTAAGTTCTTGAGGATATTCTCTGGTCTTGTGTACTTGATATGAGTGGATCTTATTTCATTAAACTTACTTGGTTTGAGTTTTCCTAAAAAAATATTTATCAAGTAACGATTAGGATGGTTCCCTATGAGGATTTCTATGGGTTTCCATGTAGATAACATTTTTTGGCTAGTGTTGGTAATTTGTTACATGGTTGAGACATGATTGGTCAATGAGATGATGAAGATTGTGAAATGAAGCCAGAGGTGTTTTATCATTGTACATAGTCTCCTGTGATTTTACGTATACTATCAACTTCAACCACCAGAGATTGATGTTTGTGATCAGGGTTTTCTTAGAGTTTCAACTATCATGGGACATCTTTCTTATGTTTTGGTGGGTATGTTTCACAATGTATTGTGGGAGAATTTGAGACTATTGAGAAACTATAGATGGTGGGATATAAATTAAAATTTTCACCATGTTTTAATTCTATTCAGGATGTCTTTCATTTTTCATAGTTGATTAGGTATATATAAAATCCTTCCCAAGATATTATATGAGAGGATTTTTATCTAGAACCTAATACCACTTTAGTTGAGGAACTAGTTTAGATTATCGATCTCTTTCACATAGTAGGTGTATTAAAACAATACACCTATTCTAGTTACTCTGGATGTGTAAATAATATCACCATGGTTTGTTGGAGTGAGATTAATTGATGAGGTAGTAGTGGAAAACTTATTTGGAATATCTAGGGTCTTGTTCACAATCTAGGGATTGAAATAATTTCAGGTGGGGAGATGAAATTCCCTATTACCTTTCTATCAGGTATGTTCAAATATCTTCTTTTCAATTCCTTCTATGATATTTTGTGGTTTTCCAACCCTAAAATGTGGGGATACATATAATGGTAATTCCATAGAGTTTTTTGATTTTTAAGCATTGAATTGTAGTTTCTACTGCATGTTGGGTAGTTACATAATGTGTAATAAGATTACCTAACATGTATTATCTATTGAAAATATTTAGTTAAATTAATACACTATAGTATAATTTTATGCATTATGTATGTATTTCAAATCTTGCATATGAAAAAATAACTTTTTAATAATGAAATCGGTGCGATTTTTTTGGAATTGCATAAATTGAAAAAATTCATGATGTGTAAGTTATTATATGTAGTTTAATCGCATGGTTAGGACTTTTAGGGTATCATGCGATTATTGAGGCCAAATTATCTTTTTCATCCTTATCCTCGTGTCTATGTATTATACCCTATTAATATTATTGGTGAGTCTTTTTCCTCATAATTTCACTATTATGTGATTTATTAGCAGGGTTAGGCACTTATATATTTAGGTAATACTTACTCTTGGTTCCCCTATCATTTATTCAGCTGTTATCATTTTTGGTGGGTATTGGTAGTTAGTTCAATATTTCAATCGTTATACTCTCTTATATAGTATTTCTTTGTCTTTTTAAGGAAGATCATTTTGTAGTAAACACCCGTTGTTAAAGGATGATAGTTTTTTAATGTTCTTTAGGTAAGTTAATATATCCAAGAATTATAATTTTATTTAAATTATTATCATTATTTTCAATTACGTGATATTTGAAATGGAATTTATAGTGTTATAATTTAAAAGTGTGTGAACTTTTATTTGAAATGAGTTTTTACATTGAAAACAAAATTTTGTTGATTTAGAAACTAATAGATTTTCAAAACCTATTATAGATTCTCATATATTTCAAATGGTTTTCTAAAAAAATTTCAATGTTCGTTAAAATAATAATCTACAATATTTCACAATGGTATTCTTGGATGCATTTTAAAAAGAGACACATGTAGGCTTATTGTGTGTGACATCACTTGGAGATAACATTTTGTATTTCAATATACTATCATGGGAATTAATATTAGTTTGATATAACCTTACTCTTTGTTAGGATTATGATGGATTAGTACATATTGTCCCATAGGATAGATCTTGACTATATGATGTCTTTTTTCTGGTTATTCATTGCAATATTGATTATTTCATGGTTGTTTTCTCACATGTGTATTATTATTTCACTATCATTACATGCTTTGTTGTATGAATGAAATTTTTCAAGCTTTGGAAAACATGACATGAAATTTCTGGAAAACCATAGAAATATTTGAGAAATGATTTAAATTATTTTATTAATTAAATCTATAAAACTATAATTTTAGCTAGAAATGATGAATTATTTATTGTATAACTTCTATAGTCTTGTTGATGGTTACCAATTAAACTCTATTCCCCACATCATATATCAACCTTTAGGTGTTTGTAGCCCTTTTTTTGCAGGATACAAGAAATGGTATGAAAATTATTTATCATGGTCCACTATCATTAAATTTCAATTCCATTTTTAGGATGGGTTAAAGGGGAAAATTGGTAACATAGAGACTCATATTCCAAACAAATTTCAAAAAAAAAATTTATCCTATGTTTCCATGTTTAATCTTCATTTTTTTCTAAATATTCTTGATTTACAACTTCATTTTATTATATTATAGACATTTCCTCTAATCATTGTTTTACCTCGCCCTAAAATAGACTAACTAGGGTGACTTCTCTGGTTGTACCAGGTTATTCTGTTACATCATTGTTTGTTATGAATTTATAAATGGTGATGAAAAAATAAAATAAAAATTATAATCAAATAACATTACCTATTCTTAGGGTATCCTCCTTAGCATTTCAACAAAAACCATTATATGTACAATTTTTCATGAGATAATTCTTATAGGATGAGAGGTGATAATGTGGAAATTGGTTTTGGAAGTTCATGGATATATAAATTTTTTTTGGTGTCAATAATAGATGTGATTGGGTGGACATAAATAAGTTACATGATGTTAACACTTGCAATTTTTAGAACAAAATGTGTAACCATGATTTTCTCAAGAAAAATGCTCCCAAAAAGTGTATTATCGATAAAAATAAATTATATATTACCAATATTTTCATGGAATATATTTTATAATATTTATTAGGTCATTTTAATCCTTATATATTTAGTTTAACCCCTCAGTAGACCCATTTTTACCATATCTGTGTTAAATAATATTAACTCCTTTTATTTTTATTTTTAACCAAAAGTAATTTTGAATATGTTATAAAATAAATATTATTATAATTAAAAATAAGGAATCCATTTTTTTCAAATAAAATTTCTATAAGTGTAAAAATATAATTAAAAAATTAATACAACATAACTGATTAGAAATTATGTGATTCAAATAGAAAATTTTCATAATATAAGATCATTTTTATAAAAAAATATAGTAAGATAATGATTCAAATAACATAAATTTGATTTATTTATATATAAATGAAGTAATTATAATTTAAAATCAATTTTAATATAATTATTCTTTATAAATAATTTAAATGAATTTTATTTTATTTAAAATTTATTAGTTTTTACTATTAATCCAAAAATTAATATTTTTGAAAAATTATAAAAAAATAATTTTTTATAATATTAAAATTATGCTTTAAAAAATAAATTTATTTTAAAATAAACTTATAAACATTTTAAAAACTCTCTTTATAATATGTGCACAAAAGGCTATAAAACATCATTATATGATAATCAATTTTTAGGCCTATATTCAATTTTTTCATCTTTTATATGAAACACATATCATTTTTGTTAAACAATATTTATTGAATATATATAATATTAAGTTCATTAAATAATTAACCAATATTTTTTAATTTATTGGTATAAAATATGTGTTTTTCATACAAATATTTTTCTTTTTAATTATTCAATTATTATCAAATTATTTTTAATTTTCATTTTAAATAATATAGAAACAAGGAATTTATTTTATATACAAATTTAAACCATATATTTTAATAATTTAGTTAATCCTATTTGTAATCTACACACCAACATCATGGTAATAACTATAATATAAGAATATTTTAAAAATATGACTCATTTTTTAAAAACATGGGGTTCCTTGTAAAGAATTCTAAACTCAATGTTACATGTTAAAACATATATTGAAAATATTAAATTAAATAAAAAATATATTTCCCATAATCTTCTGTTGTAATATTCTACCACCATAAATTTAATTTGTCTATAGAAATTAATTTCTGTTATAAAATATTTAACATTGTTAAATTCCTTCATAGAAACTCACATCTTAAAAAGTGATACTAAAAAAACCTCATGGAAAATATAAAGGGTTGCATGAATGTGATTTGTAATAAAACATGCATGGTTTTCAAATAGGATAACATAGTTGGGTTTTGAAATCATAGACATATATTACAAAACTATTACCCCAATACTAATAGAGAGTGACATAGAACATAGTCAGTCAAAATTTAATGACTATAATTCTATAAACAGAGGAGAAGTGAAAATTTCATTAATATCATAATAAATTATGATAAGAGGAAAATATTTCATTTCAATATCACTTTATTATTTTTTGAATTTCTTTTTCATCTTGACTGAGAATATATGAAAATTTACTTACATGATATATTTTTCTTTCATAGGAACACGTAATCCTTTGGGTATTCTATGTTTAATTACAACTTCATCTATTAATCTAAGCCAATTATTGTTTTTTATTTTTGTAGAAATAAATAATATTCATAATTGAATTATATGTGATATGATAAAAATTTAAAAAAATGCTAACATTCTCTTTGAAATATAGATAAATATTTATATGATGTAGTCGAATGTTAATATCTAAAACCTCGTCCAAAGATCTAATCAAACCATTACATAAATGGTTTACCTTATAACCCTTGCATATTTTAATCATTATAAATAATGTCACAAAATGTATCAATTTCACTTTCACAGTAATCCACCATATATAATAATATATATCTTCATTTTCACCTACCAAACATGTGAATACAATCTTCATGTATTTTCCTAAAACATAATAATAAACTTAATTTATATAAATTCATATTGAAAATTTATATTCTATCTTATTATTTACATAAAATATTAATTATTCGATATATTTGATAAGTGAAAAAATACTATAAAATCCATAATTTATAACATATACCACTTTGTCAATCGATAATCAATTAGTTCAAGGGTAATCAGTATTGTACAATTTAGATATTATTGTCCATCATCTCTTGGTCCCATAATCATTATATCATTACCCATATTATATTAATGAGGTCCTTACATTAATAATAATATATCCATTCCATTAAATATTATTTCTAGTCCATCTGTACCATTTAACATATTTTCTTACATCCCTAAAGTAAAACACATATTGAACAATGTTTATATATTTCAGGATTTATATAACATAATCCTTGAATTTAAATATATTAATATTTCAATCATCCCACTTCCTTCTGAAACAATTAACTATTTTTAATCTTCTTATTCCTTAATACATCTTTTCTTTTATATGTCTTTCATTGTTTCCTCATCACCAATAGAGAATCCATAACTCATACAAACTTTCTTATTCTCTTCATGAGATTTTCCCTTACAACATTTATTTCTATAATTCTATTTTGTTCCCCATTTAATGCATTCACCAAATAATGATACCTAACAGATACCATTATTCATAGAGTTTTCAAAAACAAACACTTTTTTTTAGTTGCATTATTTGTGTCCTTATTATCTATACCAAAAACAACTTCTCCTCCCTTGGAGCCATTCCATTAATTGCTTCGTCCCCAATTCGTAGATTATATGTATATGAATCTTCTTTACCTGTTGGTCTCCAATACCTAAGTTTTTATGGATCTACACAATTATTTTATATTTTGAGTTCTATAGTTGCTTATGTTTCATGGTTTTAATCATTTTTTGTCATAAATTATTAGACATAATGAAAAATCCTCCAATGTAGTCATCATCCCATTTGTCTTATCATAAGAAAATTGTTTCTCACATTCAATATTAACATAAATCCATTTTGTTCCTCCCATGGATGGAAACCAAAAAAATAGTGTGAGCATCACTAATCTTTGGGGAAACCAAATAATCATGAAAATGACATATAAGATATTCAAATCATGAAACATTTATTTTAACCTATTAAACCTTAGGTTTGTCCATGAAAAATCATAATAATTATCTATTTAAATAATTCTTGATGGGTTGGGAAGAGTTTTAGAATTTCCAAAACATATCCCCTTAGGTTATCAAACTATGTGTTTAGTTGGGATCATTATCATTCATCATGTGATGATCTTGTCCAGCTCCATTCACCCTTTTCATAGTTATTAAAAATTGGAATATTTATTTCAGATCCCCATCAAATTATACTATCTAGATAGGGATGTTATTTTATTGAATATAATTTATATATTCTTCATCCAAATTCTAGGACATTTTCTTACACATTTACTAATACTTAGACTTATCCATAGAAATATCTCTTGAAACAAACAAAGAAATATATATAGGGATCTCACTATTGTTTTCTCATCCTAATTTCAAATGAATAAATGAACCATTCCATAGATTATAAAAATAGGGATTTAATAATTTCATACATGGATATTAAATAATTTTAGTTAAATATTTAATAAATTATACAAACACAAGACAAAGGATAATAATAGTATAGTGTATTTTGAGACTACATACACAGTATTTTAATTTGGAGAAGTATTTTAAACATATCCAATAAATATCTATTTCTCTAGTACTCATCATAAACATACCCCACATAATACATTTCTACGTAAACTAAGGAAATGAAACAAATAAAATGGTGTTCTCAAATGCTCAGTATGGGTAAATTGGATATACTTAAGAATAACACGAAAAAAAGGTTATGATAAAATTAACATAACATATTATAACCAAACACTATATATCAAATATAATAATCAAGAATTTTGAAATAAGTAATGAAAGTTAATAATAAGAAAATCATAAGTATTTCATAGAACATAGACCATGAGAAAATAAACATGGCATAAGACATTGAATTTTTTCATAGAAATAAGCATATTAAATCATTTCCATAATAGTTAGGGATCAATTCAAAGTCTATCGTAGTGGAATGGGTTCACTCCCAAAACCATCATTGACATAAGGGATCACTCCCAAGACCATTATAGCTTACAGGATATCTTAGTGAACAATTTCAATCCCCATTCCATTTATATCTATATCATATGATATAAATCAATATGAAATGAATTGTATAGAGATATAGGTTCCACTTGCATTTAGTTATAACATAACCAATGTTTTTGGTTATAATTTAACCAGCTTCACAAAATGTAAATCATACATAATTTTTCCATGAGAACATTATAATTCATATTATAATGACCCACTAAATGAAATGTGTTTCACATGAAATTTGTTTTATCATAAACATGAATAAAAGATATAGGTTTCTTATTGTAACACCCCAACCCCAGAATCTAGGAGCCAGTGCATTATTTTAATATATTGGCATGATTACGAGGAATCAATTCCGGATGTACCGATAATTTTAGTTTTCATTGAAACAAGATACATACATAAGATCAACATTACAACTTGAAAAAAAACAACACTAAATTATTCCATTAGAAACTAACATGATTCATAGATTTTTCCTCAAAGTCACTCCAAACTAAATTATTTATATCCTGGGAAAATGAAACATAAGAATGGGGTGAGTTCAAATGCTCAGTAAGAGTAAGAAATACAATGGAAGAAAACATAAACATTAGGCATGGTGAATAATTGAAAACACGTGACTTTAAAAAAAATTATATGAACACTTTATGGCAGGAATATGAGTAGAGTAAATAATTCCATAATAAAAAATAGTCATGGGTATTCTACAAGTCGGACTACCACCTTAAATATGAATATCTAATCTCATAATGAAGGAATTTATAATTTTGGACATCATAACCATATAGCCATTGCCTCGTTCCAAGACTACAAATAAGATTTTTTCAAGGCCTTATACCAATACACTAGTTGGTATCAATAGAACTAGCGATGCATTGAGGAGCTATAACAGGCTCCACCCATCACTTACTATATCCTATGAATTTCTCATATGAATATTTTGAAACATAACATAAACATTCATATTAATAATAGAATATGAAATGTCAATACTTTATCCAGAATCCATGAATGGTATAAAAATAGCACATACACAGTCAAACATAACTGATTCAATACAATATAGATGATTTTATTGTAACAGATTAACCACAATCGAGAATAATTAAGGATACATTTAAATAATCATCAAAAATATTTTAGGGAAATATCCTCCTTTTTATTGAAAACATTTAAAAGTCACACTATTTGTCAAGAAGCCATTTAAATATAGATTTTTGAATGAAAGTGCCCAATACCACTTTGAATATTTTTAAAGAAATTTTAAATTTAAAACATTAATGTCCATTTAAATAAATCCTTAAAACCATTTTTAAGACATGTACATTAATGAGAAATATTTAGAATAATAAATCAACAAAAACATAAAATTATATTTTAGTTAGAGTTCCTAACAAAAAGGGAGACACTTGAATACAAATAATTGAGTTAATAAAAACTTTATAATATCATGAGAATAAATGGATTCATGATATACTATGTCAATGTACATTATATATACAAAATAAAATATAATTGGTGTATAACAACAAAGATGTATCAATGGAATGTAAATTGAGATGAAATCTATTATAAAGATTGTATCCTTATGTTAAGTATAAATCAATGACATAATTATGCACGAAAAATATAAAGTAACTCAATATGATGGGATATTCAATTTAAATAAATAAGAGTACATTCACACATAATCTTGTAAAAAGAACACCAATGAATAGATGTTTAACTCAATAAATGGAAAATGAATTAAAATTACTCTTATCAAGTTCATATCGATGACTTGAGAATTTATAAATGGAGTGATTATGTGAATAGAACTTATATCCACAAAACGGGGAGTATAAATTACTAAAAAATAACAAACAATGATTCCACACATAATCATCACTTAATATAATCAATGAAGTATGCGTAAAGCCAAATGTGTGAAATTGAAATTTTACATTCCCTTACCAATTTGGTATCTTAAGAAACATACATGCCATGAAAGAATGATCATCAAATGATGATTTAAATACCCATAAATTAAATTATATTACACAGTGAATACAATCATGGATAGTACATTTTCTACACAAAAAGAAATATTGTCCAATAGAGCATGAATCTCACATGAATAAAAAGTGAGATGAAAAACCCTTACTTCGTTGTGATCAATCGATTCGTATGACCAAAGGTTAATAAACACCAAATTAATCACCGAATACCATGAATATAAAGAGAATTATTATAATATATATCAAATGGTAGTACACTACACACCACATACAATTAATAAGTGGTGAACAATGGAAATCTCCTAGAATTAAAAGTGAGATAAGAAACCTCATACCTCAAGTCCGACTTGTCTTGTATGTTCCTTGTTCCTACTAAATAATAAAATTATTTTAATTTATAATTGATTAAGATAATTTTTCAATTTAATTATTCCTTTTAAATCACTTATTACTTTTCTATAGCAAATAGTTAATTATTTGAGTTCATATTGGATATTTTGTCGATGTTTGGAACTTGAGTAAAAAATGAACATGTTATAATTAAAATTTTCCATGTGGACAAAAGTACATTATCTCCAGATTGATATAAGTGATATAAATATAAATATTTATTTTATATATTCTGTATATATATGTATTTATAACAGTTTAGGACATTTGGAGATAAGAAATCAAATGTACCGTTCATAGAGACGGCAAGCCGTACGTACGCTTGAATGCTACTTCCCTTTATATTTTTTTTAATGGAATTAAAATAGAACGATACATAGTTATATTATAATTCAAATATAATAACATTTATTGTATAATTAAATACATCCTTTATACATCATACATAATGCATTAATGAGTCATATCATTTTGAGGGGGCGGTAGTCCGCAATTCATCAAATGAAATTATCCTGTTTTACCCATAATGGAAACCATAATACAATGATATAAATGGAAAATACAGAATCATAAATAAAAATTAATCATTATATATATATCATATATAAATATAGTTTCATATTAATGGCCACCATGAGAGGCGGTATGAGATAATCTAACAATCATCGTCTCATGAAGCCTTAGTTTGCCATCCAAAGAAACAGAATGTTCTTCACCACTTAGATGGAGGTGTGTGTTATTTTAGATTGAATAATTTTTATAACAACATACTAGTATATTGAAGAAAAATTTTTTGTTATAAACTAAAGGAATAAAAATATTTATGTGGTTGGATATGGAAAATAAAACAAAATAAAACAAAAACATTTAAGAGAAAGTGTTACCTTTAATTTGTGTAACATCTTTTGGTTTCAACCAAAAGGACTTTATGAAGTGCCTTATGCCTATGATAAGGCTTTTAGAAGGAATAGTATGATCTTGAGTGATTATTCAGGTAGGTTTATGATAGGACAAGGGGCTTGAGAGGTGTGTGGAATGGTTTAGATGTGGTGTCTTTTTATAAGGGGGAGGAGGGGCTCTTTAGGAATGTGTGAAAATATAATTTTATTATATAGTGTTATTCGGTTCCTAAAAGACTAAATATAATTAGAGTAGAATATAAGATGACACGTTGTAGAAATAAAATCATCAAATAAAAATTGGACAGGTTTTGGATATTGTGTTAATATTAATAATCTTATTTATTTAAATCATTTATTAATGAGGTAAATACTACCTAATTTTTGTGTCATAAATAAATAATATATTTGATGTATAAAAATTATAAAGAAATATTATCATGTAGGAAATATTGTTATCTTTCCAATCAATATTTATAGTTAAAAATATAACTTATATAACCCCATGTAAAAATTGATATACTAAAAGATATTTTTTAATGTCACTTTTGTCTTTACTTTTTGTTAATTAAAATAAGGTGTCATTATCATTCTTAAGTAGCTCCATGGGGTGCCAAAATCGACCCCAGGATGCCCATGGTCGGCCATGACTCATCGAATAAGGCTAAAAAATTGTTAAATTAATTTTATATTATTATAATATTTTTTTACCTTGAATTACCCTATTTACGTTTAACCGCGGTAAGTAAAATTCAAATGTTACTATTCACAAAAAAATTATTTTCATCTTATTGAAGCAAAATTTACTTATTAATTACAACAATGTATTTCGGATGTTCAAAATTAAATTCACAAAAACGGTAAAATTCCATTTAAATGATAATGTCATTTTTTAAACTACTATTAAGTGGTTTTACTATTCATAAAAATTGATGTTTTTCAAAAAAAAATAACAAAACATAATCCTAGGATATATTTGATATTCCAAATTAAAAAATAATATCTATTTTACCAAATTCAAAACATATATGTTGCGTTAATTGATTTGAAATTAATTCTCATTGTCAAAACAAGTAGCCTGTTTTTAAGAAACAATAACAATCAAAAGATTGAAAGTTGTTTATGTAGAATTTCCAAGATGAAATTAATTCCAATTACCAATATTGGATTAAATGGTAAAAATATAATCTAATATATACATCCAACCCATTCAAATGTATAATTAAACACTATAAATTTTTTTTTTAAAAAAAAGTTGTTTTCAATTAAAATTTAGTATTTTTTCACTATTTACCCAAAAATGAATGTTATCATAAAAACAAAAAATATATAACAAAAGTAAATTTTTATGTATTTATTATAGATAAGAAGTTTACTTTGTCACATTTAATATATAAAAGTGTTAAATCTTGGATTTAAAAGGGGTTTATCATTAAAACGTGGTTAAATTGCATTTTTTAAAAAATACTTTCTTTATCCGAAAAAATGAATTTGTCCTTATATTATGCCTAATAAACACATGATATGGATTTTAAATTTATAAGTAATATATATAATTCAAAATTCAGTTAATACTATTCATAACTACTTTTGAACAAATAGTTTGGTAAGTCGTCATGTGCGCTAACATGGAGTTGTGTGAGGTGAAAGCTATTGAATATAAGGAAAATAACATAGTATGAAATCTTGGGGTGTTACATTCTTCCCCACATCTAGAAATTGTGTCCTCAAAATTTTAAAATTGAGCATTGAAACTTCAATGAAAGCCCCACATCAGAAAAAGAGTCTATAAAACTATCTTTTTAAAAGAAAGAAAGAGAAATACAAATGTCACCTGAGATAACCCATACTAGGATTACATGTAGAAAATTAGGGATATAGAAGATAAATTAAGTTTCAATTTATGGCAAAGAGTGATAGAAAACAATATTTGGAGAATGTTAACAACAATAAAACCACAAACATGTGATGGGATAAACGGTCATTAGAATCCTTGTAAGAAAAGTAAACGAATAACATTTTTGTTGGTTTTAAATTATATTTCATAATGTTGAAGAATTTATTTATGAGATTGATTAAGAACATAAAGGGATATAATAACTTTTCAAGTTTAGTTTCATCCTTTAATAAATTTATATCATTAACTCATTTTTTTTAAATTATGATTATTCAAGAATTATTGGTCACACCTGAAGCACTAGAATCACATAATCTACAAACAGAAAGCTATATGTATTTACCATGTCTTAAGATATTAACCAAAAACAAAATGGTTAAACAAGATCATATGATCCCCAAAAAGGATAATACTTTAGAGAAAGAAATAATAATCTTAATATCTAAAATTAAACCAACATTACCAAAAGATCAATAAATACAATTCAATAAACAATTGTCTATAAAATATTTTAATATAGTCCAAACTAATATCCAAACCCAAAACTCAGAAGATTTTTATTAAGTTGTTTTCCACGTAAAATTGTATCTCCAAATAATATAGACTACTCTTAAAGGCACATACTTAAAATTAATTAACATAATCACATATTCTCTATGATAGGATAATCATTTACATAAATAACCCAAATTTCAATAAATCCACTATAAAAACATATTTAAAAAACCACCATTACTCCTCAAATGAAATCCTATTATATACTATTTTTCATAGGAATATAGTATTCCCAATAGAGCGAATGTATTCGAAAATAACATTTACCACTTAATCACATAATCATTTTCTTATACTAAGGATATCCATTTGATAAGATATAAGATCCAAAATTAACTTATTATTGATCAATATAATCATTTATCTAAAATGAATTATTCACACTATCCAGGGACTTCATATAGTCCTATGGTATGTGATAAATCCTAATCGCACTATGATTGTGGGTTCGATCCTTGCCACTTTGTCTGACGTCACGGGTTGTCACACAGTATGCATGTTATCCCTTTTTCAAAAACTATATTTCATTACCATAAAAAATGAGTAAAATTAACCAAAATAACCATAATAGAATTTAACAACATATGTTATCTCATACCTCTCATTTTCATCCCAAAATTTAATAACATTTAATTGCCTCAAATTCAAGGATCATATAAAAAATGGTTATTAATAACTATATTCACAAGAGAAAAGATAATTCTTCCTTAAATATCATTTTCACGTGATAAATTGCAGGGTTAGACATACAAGAAAAAATTCATCCAAAGTAATCTCATCGAAAAAGAGAAATAAAACCTTTAAACATTTTTCCATTGATTGATTTCCCGATAGGTTATTCATTGACCAAGTGGTTATCCTATAGAATAGGGAATTGTCTTGGGTGAAGCCATGGTCCCTTACATTTACGGCAAATGACCATAATTGGAATCATAGGATCATATTTATTTTCTTCTATAGTACTATTCATTTTTTCTTTGAAATTTTTTTTATGCTCTTCTTTCCCACACATAAAGCATTTATTTGTTCCATTGAGACACTTTCCTGGGTATCCTTCCACTTTTCTAGCATGATGAAAATTGAGCTTTCTTCTCTCCATGGTCTCCACAGCTGGAGCTCTTATCAGTCACTGCCTCTCCCTTCTTTTTTGTGTTTGAGAGTTGGTTAATATTTATGTTGTTGATAATTTTTTTTGGAAAACTGATTCAGCATGAAGATAATATCTTTTACGCCTTTCAACATTCCATTTCATTTCTCATTTCCAGCACTATTACCACCTTGTAAATCATGTTCAACGTTACTATGACTTCCTTAGAATCCATCCATAAAATAAAATTAGAAAACATTTTGTGTGTAATAATAGTCATAAAATTTTTTAGAAAATATTATCACACATTATTTTTAATCTAAACAGCCAAGGATTAACCATGGTTATTTATTCTCAACTTATATTAAAATCCTTCCAATTGGTTTGTAATGAAAATGTGAATTATCCTAAGTATATCCCCCAAGAGTTTCGTATCCAGGAGTACTAAAAGGACCATTGTCAGGAACCAGTTCCTGTTCGAGTCTTGATCAAAGCGGTGTTTTGGGTTTTACACATTGATACATCTATGCCAGAGCCACCTCTACCTGCTCATATCCAGAAAGGGATGTATTTCTTGGAAAAACCAAAAAATATTTACATTACCAAAAAATTTGGATGTTCTTCTATACTAATACTCAAATTCTATCTTAGGGTAATGTTCTATAATCAGAGTATTTCTAAATCTAGTTTCCAAGGATTGTACTAAACTTCCTCTCATACGAACTGCAATGCCCTGACCCCAGAATCCACGAGCTGGTGCTTTATTTTAATACATTTTCATGATTAACAGGAATAAAATCATGAAGGACCAATCAATTTAGTAGTCTTGGAAACAAGATACAAACATAAGTTTAGTATTACAACTTGAAAAGAAAAAATACACTAAATAATTCCATTATAAACGTCCACGCTTCCAAGATTTTTCATACAAGTCACTCATAACTAACCTCTTCATATCCTGGGGGAATGAAACATAAGAAAGGGGTGAGCTCAAATGATAAGTAAGAGTAATCAATATAGCTGAAGATAACATAAACATTAGGAATTGTGAATAATTGAAAAAACATTCCTTTAAAAATAATTAACATGATCACTTTATGGAGGGAATATGAGCTGAGTAAATAAAGACATAATAAAACATAGTCATGGATATTCTAGTTGTTGAATAACCAAATTAAATATCAAAAGATAATATCATAATGATGGAATGCATAATGTCGGAACTCATAACCATATAATCAGGGAATCCTACTAAGACTACAAATAAGATTTTGTCAAGGGCTTGTTCAAAAACACTAGTTTGTCTCATCAGACCTACCGATGCATCAAGGAGCTATAGTGGGATCCACCTATCACATACTAAGTCCAATTCATTCCTCATATGGAAATTTTGAAACATAACATAAATATTATTATTAAAACTTGCATACGAAATTTCAATACTTTATCCACAAACCATGAGTAGAATAAAAATATCACATCCACAGTCAAACATAACTCATTCAATACAATGATGATGATTTTATAGTAACATATTATCCTTAAATGATAACAATGAAGGATATATGAAAATAAGCATCAAAACTATTTGAGAGAAACATCCCCATTTTTATTGAAAACATTTAAAACTCAACTTATTTGTCAAGAGGCCGCTTAAAAACCGATTTTTGAATCAATGTTTCTCATACCTCTTTGAAAAATTTAAAATGAATATTAATATTAAAAAATTAATTTCCATATAAATATATCCTTAAAACCATTTTTAAAATGTACATTAATGAGAAATATTTAGAATAATAAATCTTTAAAACATTTAAAATGATATTTTAGTTAGAGTTCTGAACCAAAAGATAGACACTTGAATAAAAATGATTGATGTAATCAAAACATTATAATATAATGAGAATTAAAGTATTCATGATATACTATGTCAAAGTACATTATATACACTATATAAAATAGAATTAGTGTATAATAACAAATAAGTCTTAATGGAATGAATATTGGGAAGAAATCTATTATAAAGACCATATCCTTAGGTTAAGTATAAATCAATGACATAATTATGTGTGAAAAATATAAATACACTTTATATGATTGTATATTCAGTTTAAATAAATCAGAGGACATTCACACATATTCCTATAAAAACAACACCAATGAATTGGATGATTAACTCAATAAATAGAGATTGAGTTAAAATTGCTCTTATCAAGTTCATATCGATGACATGAGAATTTATCAATGGAGTGATTATGTGTATAAAAATAATATCCACATAAATGGGAGTTGAAATGACTAAACAAATAATTAGTAGTGATTCAACACATAATCATGGAGAAAAATAATCAATGATGTATGTGTAAAGCCCAATGTGTGGAAATTGAAATTTGAAATTCCCTTACCAATTTGGTAACTTACGAAACATACACCCCATGAAAAAAAGATCATACAATGATGATATAAATACAAATAAATTAATGTATATTACACGATGAATATAATCATGGATAGTACATATGACACACAAAAGAAATTATTGGACAATATAGCATGAATCTCACATGAATAAAAAGGGAGATGAAAAACCCTTACATCGTTGTGATAAATTGAGTCGTATGACCAAAGGTTAATAAACACCAAATTAATCAAAAAATACCATTAATATAAAGATAATAATGATAATATATATCAAACGGCAGTACACAATACACCACATACAATAATTAATTGGTGAACAAAAGAAATCTTACGAAATTAAAAGTTAGATAAGACACACATTACCTCAAGTCCGACTAGACTTGTATGTTCCTTGTTCTTCACGAATAAAAAAATTAAGTTAATTTATACTTGATTAAGAAATTTTTTAATGTTTATTATTACTTTTATATCACTTATTACATTTCTATAACAAATATTTAATTATTTGAGTTCATATTTTATATTTTATCGATGTTCAGAACATGAGTAAAAATGAACTTGTTATAATTACAATTTATCCATGTGGTCAAAAGTACATAATCTCCAGATTGATATATATGATTTATATATCATATATATATATATTATATATTCATTACATATATGTATTTATAATAGTACATAAAATTTGGATATTAAGATTAAATGTACCGTTCATTGAGACGGTAAGCCATACGTACGCATGAACGCTACTTCCATTTCTATTTTGTATTTTAATGGAATTAAAAAATAATGGAACATAGGTATATTATAAATACAGTATAATATCATATATAATATCATTAATTACATCTTTTATACTTCCCACATAAGGCATTAACATGTCATATCATTTTGAGGGAGCTGTAGTCCGCACTCCCTCAAATGAAATTATCGTGTTTTACCCATAATGAAAACCATAATACAATTATATAAATTGAAAATAGAGAAGAATAAATAAAACCATAAACTTAATATATATATATATATATCATATATTAATACAGTGTCATCTTAATGGCCACCATGAGAGGCGGTAGGAGATAATCGAACAATCATCGTTTCGTGAGTTGTTAGTTTTCCATCCAGAGAAACAGTATGTTTTTCACCCATTAGATGGAGGTGTGTGTAAGTGTAGTATGAATACTTATCATTAAAACATTATTATGTATTTATGATACTGGTTTTGTTATAAGATAATGTAATAAAACGATATTAGGGTGTTGGAAAATTAAAATAAAACAAAATAAAATAAAATAATTTTAGAGATAGCATTACCTTTTATTTGGTTAACTTCCTTTGGGTTGAACCAAAAAGACATCTTGAAGTGCCTTCATCCTAAGGTAAGGATTATAATATGAAGAGGAGGATATTTATATATTATTTATTCAGGTTTTGGATGAGACAATGGTCTTAAGTGGTGTGTGGAATGGGTTAGAAGTACTGTCCTTTTATAAGGGGGAGGAGGTTCTTTTTAGGGATGTCTGAAGATATTATTTAATTATATAGTGTTATTTGGTTCTTAAAGGACCAAAACTAATTAAAGAAGAATATAATATGACTCATGGTCGAAATAAAATCATAAAAAAAGAAATGGACATGTTTTGGATATTGTTTTAATATTAATAATCATATTTATTTAAATCATTTATTAATGAGGTTAATAATACATCATTATTGTGTCATAAAAAATTTAATTTTTTTGATGTAAAAAAATAAAAAAAATTACTATAATTTAGGAAATAGTTTTATTTTTCCAATTAATATATATAGTCGAAAATATGACTTATATAACTCCAGGTAAAAATTGATATACTATAAGATATTTGTGAATGACATTTTTTACTTTACTTTAAGTTAATTCAAATAATGTGTCATTATCATTTTTAGGTGGCTCGTTGGGGTCCCAAAATCGAACCAAGTATGACCATGGTCGGCCATTACTCATTCAATAAGGTCAGAATGTGTGTTATGGTAATTTTGTATTATTATAATATTCTTGTTACTAAGAAATACCCTATTTACCTTTAAAAACGGTAAATAAAAATCAAAAGTTACTCTTCACCAAAAATTATATTCATATTATTGAACCACATTTTATATACTAATAACAACCATGTATTTTGAATATTCTAAATTCAATTCACAAAAGAGGTAAAATTACATTTAAATGAAAATGCCAGTTTTTAAACTACTACTAAGAGGTTTTACTTTTCATAAAAAATTAAGTTTTTCCGAAAAATACCTAAACTTAAGCCTAAGCTATATTTGATATTCTGAATTCAAGAATGATTTCTATTTTACCAAATTCAGAACATAGAAGTTTCATTTATTAATTTGAAATAAATTCCCATTCTCAAAACAAATAGCATGTTTTTAAGAAACAATAATTACCAAAAGATTGACAGTTGTTTATGTATAATTTCAAAGTGAAATTACTTCAAATTAACAATATAGGATTAAATGGTAAAAATATAATATAATTATACTTCTAAACCATTAAAATTTTTAATTGAACACTATAAATTATTTTTATTATAAAAAATTTCAATTAACATTTAGTAATTGATTCACTATTGACCCAAAAAATGAAAGTTATGAGAAAAACAAAAAAAAAATATTGTAATTAAATTTTTATGTCCTGATTCTAGATAAGAATATTATTTTGACAAATTTAATATAAAAAAGAGTCAAATATTGGATTTAAAATGGGTTTACCATTAAAAGGTGGTAAAATTTCATTTTTTTTAAAAATACTTCCTTTATCTGTAAAAATGATTTTGTCCTTATATTATGTCAAAGAAAGACAAAATATGGATATTAAAATAATATTAAATATATATAATTAAAAATTCATTAAATATTATTCATAATTGCTTTTGAACAATTAGTTTGGTAATTCATCGAGCGCTCGAACGCGGTGTTGTGTGAGGTGCAAGCTATTTAATTAAAAAATTAACTTACTATGAAATACTGTGGTGTTAGACTTACTAATTTCATCATTTAATTATACCATAACTTTTGGGAAACCTTTTTATTTCATAATAATTTCATCAAGTTATTAATCATGAAAGGCATGAAATTTTCAAAATCATCTTATCATCATAAGAATAAATCATTCAAAAAATGAATAAGAATGGTATACTCATATCATATCCCTAGAAAATAATATTTTTCATCAATTTATTTCATATTACAATGAAAATGATTTTGAATGATAAATAACATGTATTATTTCTTGATTATTCTATAATTCCTTTGAAAATTCCTTTTTAATATTAAAAATTCATAAAACATTTTAGAAATTATTTTCCTTAAATATAAAAATGAGAATTATAAAAGAATTTTTAAAAATAATATAAATATTGTTTAAGTAAAATGGAATTCACTATTTGAACACAATTTTTTAAATCATTTTTAAAACCCTTTTCTTTCATAATAACTTTGATAACATATATTGTAATCATTAAAAATAATCTAAAAATTTTCATGTGGAAAATATTTGTCCGTAGATTAAAAAACATATAGAAATATTGAAAAAATATTGTTCAAAATAATCATGAAAAAATATTAAGAAATTATCATATAAAATAATAGTCATAATGGTGGAAATTTCAATTCATGTCATACATGTTTAAAAAAATGTTCTATTATCATTTTCAGTTAAAGACAAATGGGAATTGTTTGGGAAATTAAACTAATCTTTCATTAAAATCAATTTGAATAAAAATACCATATTGTGTAAAAATGACTTTAATAAACCATTTGGATAATTATAGATACCTTTTTCAAAATATTTTTAGGAGACAAGGTTTTGGAATAAAATTTTTTTTTGACCTAGGAGAGAAATAAATAGGATTTTATAAGGATCTGACCTTAAACATTTCAAAATCTTGAATTTTGTTAATAATTCACATTGATTTTCCTTTTAGGGTTATAGTTTTAGAGAATTATGCCATAACTATTAAATTACATCTCAATAATTAAAAATAAGAAACTTCTAATATGTATCCATTTTTTAATAAAATAACAATTCAAAAAGAAAAGAAGAGTTCTTTTCTTGAAATTATTTATCTTGATTTCTTCCTTTCTATTTCCCTTCCTTATATCCTATGAAGAAAATATAAAAAACAGGGGATGGGCATAAAAATCATAGTAAGGTTTATGAAATAAATAAAGAAATCATTAGTCCATCAACACAAACAAAAGATAAGCTCTTTTAAATGCCTCATGAAATAATATGATTTATGAATAACAAATAGAAATAATAAATCATAAAGGTAACTTGTGAAATCAATATCAAACATACATTGTAGCTTTCACATCCACATAGGGAGTTACATTTCTAATTACCATCAAAGTATATTCCCTAAATATCTCAGGATAAACATTACTGTTTACCTCCATCATGTTATACAATGCATTGGTGGGAAATCTTGGGCTCACCCTCCCTAGGTTTTTCATAGAACCACACATATATGTAAATAGTTCCCATGAACCATAACATATTTATAACACATAAAACAAACATTAAGGGAAAATAATATGTCCACATTAAATCAAAATATATCATTTAAATATATTTACATAACCAATCCTCTGTAAAAACCATTTACAAAACCAAAATACATAAATGTTAACATGTTATTTATTTTGCTTTATAAAACATTACTGCATGTTTAGGAATCCAAATATCAAATAACACTCGCAGCACCAGAATCGTCATTGTCACCACATACATTAAGAAGAAATATACAATTTTTTCATTTATTAAAATTATTAATTGAAAAATATTCAATTTTAATGAAATGAAAATTCAATGGTTTTTACACACCGTATAAAATAATGCCATCTATAAGTAATAATATGCCTTAATGAAAGGATATTGAGACGTAGTCCCTTACCTCATTTCCAACTTGACTCCATCATTTTTTATTCTCCTGAATAATAATACTAATGTAAATTTCTAATTTTTTGATAACTTTTTTATGTTTATTATTCTTATTATATTAATTATTACCATGTTATAAACACTATATAATCATTTATGATAATAACGGTCGTTTTTTAATGATATTTAGTACTTGAGTCAAAAATGAACTTATTATAATTAAAAGTAGTCCATATGTTCAAAATTATATTATCTACAGAATGATATTCCTGATTTATATATCATATATATCATATATATCTAGTATATATATGTGATTATAATAGTACCAAACAATTGCAGATAAGAAATGAAATGCACCGTTCATGGAGACGGTAAGCCGTACGTACGCCAGGATGCTACTTTAATTTATATTTTGTATTTAATGGAATGAAAACATAATGATAGATAGATATATTATAATTGAAAAATAATATCATATATAATTTCAGTAACATCAATTTTAGTATGTTCGACGTATGGAATGAATGAGTGATATCACATTGAGGGCGTGGTAGTCTGCACATCCTTAAATAAAATTATCATATTTACCCATTAGGGGAACCATAATGTTATGATATAAATGAAAAATATATAAGAAGATAGACAATATAAATTTAATATATAACACATATAAATACAGTTCCATCAAAATGGCCACCATGAGAAGCGTTCAGAGACAATCGAACTATAATCATATTGTGAGGAAGTAGTTCACCGTATACAAAAATAGTATTTTTGTATCCATTAGATACAGGTATGTGTAAGTTTAGGTTTAACAATTATCATAACAAAAATATATTATATTGAAAATACTGTTTTTTTATTTATAAAATATATAGAAATATCATAGGGAGTGAGGAAGTAAAATAAATGAAGAGAACATGAGGGAAGTCATTACCTTTATATATGGTAACACCCTTTGGTGTGAACAAAAAGGCTTCTTTGATGTGCCTTATACCTATGGTGAGGATTCTTAGAGGAATATATGGTTCTTGGGAGATTATTTTGGAAGTTTTTGGATGATCCAATGGGCTTGAGAGGTGTGTTTAATGGGATAGAGTTGATGACCTTTTATAAGGGAGAGGAGGGGCTCTTTTGGAATTATTGAAAATTTTATTTTATTATAAAATTATATTAGGTTTAAAACGGTCCAAAACATATTTAATCTGAATATAATGAACATATAAATATAAATAAAATAATAAAATAAGAAATGGATAAGTTTTGGATATTCTTTAATCCTTATCTTTCTTATTTAACCATTTTTTATCTTATTTAACTTTTACCATGTCGTCTTATATATTCATGCTATATAGTTAATATATTTATAAAAAAATTTCAAAAGACAAAAAATGGTTCTTTAATTACATTTTTTACAGAATATATTTTATTTGGAAAATTTTGTGATTTTTAGGACTATATTATCATTTAATAAAATATTGACTGATTTAAAAACTCTTTTATGTAAATTTTAATACTATTCAGATCAAGAATTATAAAATATTTAAAACAACATGATTAGTTCAAAAAACCTTCATTAATTCAAAGATAAAAAGTCAACCTATTCAATTAAATTTTTGGATTGAGTAATGATATTAAATATTAATTTATTTTAATATTTATAATATAATTTATTTGAATCCTTTATTAATGATTCAATTACTTCATCAACATTTTCTCATAATTAAATTAATTTATTTAATGTATAAAAACTATAAATAACATACCATGATGTAGGAAATATTTATTTTTTAATAATTACTATTTATTGTTGAAGATATAAAATCTATAACCCCACATTAAAATTGTTTTGTCAAAATAATACATGTTTATTATATTTTTTAACTTTAGATAAATAGTTATTAATGTCATTATCTAAACAAAAAGCATTCAAAGGGAAAAATTATAATGAAAATATTGTATTGGTAGTTCATTACTCATCCAAAAATATTAGGACAATTTTTATTGTAATTTTATATTTTTATAATATTATATTTACCTTCAATTACCCTATATACGTTTAACTACGGTAAATAAAAATCAAAAGTTACTATTTTCCAAAACATACTATTATCATATTGAACCAAATTTTATATACAAGTGACAACCATGTATGTTATATTTTTTAAATTCAATTTATAGAAGAGGTAAAATTTCTTTTAAATGAAAAATTTGGTTTAAACTATTATGCAATGTTTTTCACCATTCATAAAAAATTGAACATTTTTAGAAAAATACCAAAAAATCACCCAATGCTAATTTTGATATTCCAAATTCCAAAATGATTTATATTTTATAGAATTAAAAACATATAAGTTTCATTAATTAATTTAAAATCAATTTTCACTGTCAAAACAAGAATGTGTGTTTTTATGAAATAATAACTCTCAAAAGAATGACACTTCTTAATGTGGAATTTCAAAGTGAAATTAATTCTAAGGACCCGCATTGGATTAAATGTTAATGACATAATCCAATTATACATTAAAAATAATAAATAATAATCATACTATAAAAATAAATTTTATTAAAAGGCATTTATGAATTTAAATACATTATTTTTAACTATTCATTAAAATTGAACATTATCAGAAAAATACCAAAACTTCATCCGAAGTAAATTTTGATGTCCCGAGTAAAAATTGTTTTTGTAAAATAAAAAATATAAAAGTGAAAAAAAATACAATTAAAAAGGGTTCACCATCAAAAGAGTGTAAATTTACCTTTTAAATAATATTACAGTATTTCATGTTTAAAAATTGATCTATTCTTATTTTAAGCCCCTAAAATTTATTGGATAGATGTAATGAAATTTGAAAACATTTATAATTATTTCTTCCCATTCTTTTCAAAACAATGTATATTTGTTAAGTACCATTTAAAATAATATAATATTATTATTTTTCAGTATGACTCAACCTTGGGGGTAACATGAGCTTTCAGAGAAACCAGTTGTTGCGTGTTATGTACACCATCAAACATAGAATCCCATTTAAATAAAAGATAATATTTAATTCACAAATATTTATAAATATGATAATTTCTTACTCATTATTTACCTGAGATGTTACATCCTTCCAACCTTTTGGAAATATTTTACTCGCAATTCTATTCACATATCAAATAAATGGGGGTATTTTTCCATCATAGTATTTTCAAATCCCCACGTTGCCTCTAGAACCATGTTGTTTTTCGAAAAAACCATTACTAGACTAATTACTTAATTCCGCAACACTTGCTATCTTTTTTCATGAATCAAGATGGGTAGTTTCTCATAAGAGTGATTCCTTTACAACTCAGCTTCCTCTAGACTCAAAACATGAGATGGATCAGACTTATTCTTTCTCATCATTGAAACATGAAAAACATTGTGTCCCTATGATAAATTTGGAGGTAACGCCACACAGTAGGTGACAAATACATATTTATCTAAGATTTCATGGGGTCCAATGACCCTTGGACTCAACATTCCCTTCTTTCCAAAATTCATCACCCATTTCAATGGAGAATCTTTGAGAAAAAATGATCACCAACTTCAAAATAAAGATCTATCCTTTGGTTATCCACAAAACATTTCGTCATGCTCTATTTTGTTCTCATGTGCATCTGAAACAACAAAACATTCTCTGCCATCTCCTTCACTAATTATTGTCCCATCTGTTTCCGTCAACCAACATAATCTTAAAGAACGGGAGTTTGATATTTCTTTCCATAAAATGCCTCAAATGGTGCCATATGTATAATAGAATTAAAACTGTTCTTATTATAAAATTCATCCAATGAATGATGTTGGTCACAAATTCCTTGATAATACATTGAGAAAGAACCTAACATACACTAGTGGAAATACGGGCTTTAACGTCGTCGTAATAACGTCGGTTTTTTAAAAACCGACGCGAATAGTATATGCGGGGAATTTTTGGCGTCGGTTTTACACAAAACCGACGCCAAAAATAATTATGTTTTTTTTTCGCGTCGGTTTTTCTAAAAACCGACGCGGAAAATCCTGTTTGAAGAGGTTTTCCGCGTCGGTTTTTAGAAAAACCGACGCGGAAAATCCGGTCGAAGAGGTTTTCCGCGTCGGTTTTTCTAAAAACCGACGCGGAAAACCTCTTAAAACAGGATTTTCCGCGTCGGTTTTTAGAAAAACCGACGCGGAAAATCCGGTCGAATAGGTTTTCCGGGTCGGTTTTTCTAAAAACCGACGCGGAAAATCCTGTTTTAAGAGGTTTTCCGCGTCGGTTTGTAGAAAAACCGACGCGGAAAACCTCTTCGACTATATTTTCCGCATCGGTTTTCATGAAAACCGACGCCGAAACTCATAAAAAAAATACATTTCGCGTCGGTTTTAATGAAAACCGACGCGAAAGGTCTTTTAAAAATATTCACGGACAGAAACCCTCATTTTGTTCGTCCGTCGAAATCGAGTTCCGCTGCGGCGCTTCGGACTCCCGACGACCTTCGAACTTGATTTGCGATCTTGAACGGCCATTGTTGAAGGTTTTTTGTCGTCTGCACGATTTTGGGTATGTGTTCTTCCTATTTATCTCTTGTTTCATATCCCATTGTTTATTTCTTTATCAATAACCCTATTTTGCGTGATTTGGATTATTGGTTAGATTTTAGTTGTAATTTATCATTATTTTTTGTTTGTATTATCATTGTTGGTGTAGATTTTATATTGTTTGTTTTTGGAAGTAATTATACCGGTCGCAGTTTGGATTTAACATCTCAATTCGGGTTGAATAATTATGTAAGATTTTATATTATGTTGGATTTTAAATAATTATGTAAGATTTTATTTTATTTTATTTCAAACTAGATTAAAAGGGGCTTTAATTAAAAGTTAGAAATTTTGTAAGGTGAGTAGTGGCCTAATTAGTATTTGTATACTCATGTTTATCTACATTTCAGTTTTAGGATCTTATCCAGTTCTTTTTCCCTCTTAGGATGCATTCTGTTTCAGTTTGGGTTAGTGATTAGTGGGGACTTGAGCTCAGTTATTGTTTTACTTATCAAATTATCCCAAGTGTGCCTATTATAGGTTTTTTACGGATTTATTTAAATAGAATATGTGTAAATTTTTTCCATTTAAATGATGTTTTTACTACTTAAAATTATGGTTAAAAGTGTATTGAATTACTTTTGTGAGGACTAGGTGATTTAGGAGATGAAGTGTATTGAGGGAATTAGTTTATATCTATTTATAGTTATTCTTTATATTATTTCTACTGATTCAAATTTTGTGTTGATGTATAACCTATGGATAGGTCATTTCAGATTTCTGATAGAAATATGATGTTAATTACACTATGATTAATGGGTGAAATCATACCTAGTGATTGTTTTAGATGCCTATAATGCTTATTGTTAGTCTATGAGGATTAGGTACTCCCCTCAAGTATGTCATGGTCTAGTTTAGGTGTTTAATGGATAGATATCTTGGGTTGGTTCATGAAAATGGTATCAAAACCAAGATTTTTCAGAGGGTTTGGGTTTCCAAGTTCCCTTTGTTATTTGGCATTATAATGTTATTATGGATATAGGTTATAAAAAATCTAGTGCTACACATTGGGAAAAGTGTCATAATATCTTTTCCATTTGAATCCTTGAGTGTTTATGTAATTCTAGGATTTATTGTTGGATTTTGATATTGATTTTGATTGGTTTTATGTGTTTGATATAAAAATGATGATTGAATTACCAATGATGTGTAATCTATTTGGGGGTTCACTTAATATTGGGGTGATGGTGGATGAAGATTTGTAGCTATAGGTCTATCCCCCATAGTTAGGCCAACCATATGGAGCCCTTTTGAATAGTTTTAATGACTCTTCAAATCCCACAAGTAGTTTTGTTAATCGAGTTCCACATGTGTGTTTTAATACACATTGTTTTAAATAAGGATAGTTATTGCACTATTTTTCACATTAAATTTTCCATGATTCATTCATGTTACATCAAATGAATAAAAAAATAAATATAGTGTGATCAATAGTAGTCATAGTGAGAAATCATATTATCTTATATGTCATTCATATAATATTTATATCATGAAACTTTATTTTCAAAAAATGAAACCTTTGATTTAACCATTTTGTCCTTGTATTTCAATATAACACACATGTATATAATATTAAAATTAACTGTTTACTATATTTGTAAACGTGTTTCATATTTGATGTCTTTTATCTGATTATCAATAGTTTTTATGGAATATGTTTTTGTTTACAATTTATCTGATAGATATTTAAATGTTTTTATGTTTTAATATATTCATCAATTATATTGTGATATCAGGTATTAATGGATCATAATTGGATTTATCTACGAAGAACTACTAGTGAATATGAAAGAGGAGTTGACAATTTTTTGGAATTTGCTAAACGGCATAATCAAAATATTGATTTGATTTTCTGTCCATGTGTGAAGTGTGTAAATATGAGAAAGTTAAACTTCAGAGAAATCAACGATCATCTCATTTGTTATGGTTTTAGCCTTAATTATACACGTTGGATCTTGCATGGTGAAAGAACTGAAAATTCAACATCCAATGTTGATGACGATATTCATAATGAGGTAGAGGATCGTATTGAAGAATTAATTCATGATTTAGGTGTTGAAACCATCAAAAAAACACCAACTGTTGAACGATTGTATGGAGATTCTGAGAAACCATTATTCCCAGGTTGCAGTAAATATACAGTGTTATCAGCAGTTTTGAGATTAGTTAACTTAAAAGCAAAAAATGGGTGGAGTGATAAAAGTTTCTCCAGTTTACTTGAGCTTTTAAAAGAGCTTCTTCCAGAAGGCAATGGGCTTCCAGATTCCAATTATGAGGCGAAGAAAATATTATGCCCAATGGGATTGGGGTATAAAAAGATACATGCTTGCCCCAATGATTGTGTACTATATAGGAAAGAAAATGAACATTTATCAAGTTGTCCTACATGTGGAACATCGCGCTATAAGATGGATGAGAAAGTCAACTCAGATTCATTTTCAGGTGATGTCATGTAACGTTATGAAAAATCAATTTTTTTACTTTCCAATGATATCATCCAATATTTTTTTCAAACAATTCTGATAATTCAATTCTGGTTTATTTTTAGGTACCAAAATCAAAACTCCATCTAAAGCATTTTGGTACCTTCCAATTATTCCTCGTTTGAAGCGTCTATTTGCAAATTCAAATGATGCAAAAAGGTTAAGATGGCATTCAGATGAGCGCATTTCTGATGGTAACTTACGTCACCCGGCCGATTCACCACAGTGGAAGCGTTTTGATAAAAAATTTCATGATTTTGGAAGTGAAGTTAGAAATCTCAGAATGGGATTGTGTACTGATGGAATGAATCCATATCGGAGCCTCAGTAGCCAACATAGTTCATGGCCTGTTTTGCTGGTACTTTACAACTTGTCCCCACATCTATGTATGAAGAAAAAATATGTTATGATGAGCTTGATGATTTCTGGACCAAAACAACCAGGAAATGATATTGATGTGTATCTTACACCATTGATTGAGGATTTAAAACTGCTATGGGAGAAAGGTGTTACAGTTTTCGATGCATACAAGAAAGAGTATTTTCTTTTGCGTGCTATGATAATGTTCACTATAAACGACTTTCCTGCGTATGGAAACTTATCTGGATATAGTGTTAAGGGACATAAAGCATGTCCAATTTGTGAAGAACAAACTTCATATTATCAATTGCAGAATGGAAGAAAGACAGTGTACATGGGACATCGAAGATTTTTGCGAATTGATCATCCTTATCGTAGATTGAGAAAAGCATTTAACGGTTTACAAGAATACAACCTCCCCCCTCAACCATTGTCAGCTGAAGAATATTATGACAGAGTGAAAGATATTGATTCAACATTCGGAAAGAGAAAAAGTTCTGGTTTACAAAAACATATCTGGAAGAAGCAGTCTATTTTTTTCAAACTACCTTATTGGAGATTTTTAGAGATAAAACATAACATTGATGTTATGCATGTTGAGAAAAACATATGTGATAGTTTGATTGGAACTTTTTTAGACATAAAAGGAAAGACAAAAGATGGATTACATGCTAGATTGGACTTGATGTTAATGCGAATACGTTTGGAGTTAGCTCCCGCTGTGAAAGGAAAAAGAACATATTTACCTCCGGCTTGTCACACATTAAGCAAGATTGAAAAGATGAATTTTTGTCAGTGTCTTCATGGTATTAAAGTACCCAGCGGTTTTTCTTCAAATGTGAGTAATTTTGTGTCATTGAAGGATTGTAAATTAATAGGTATGAAATCACATGATTGTCATGTGTTAATGCAACAAATTCTACCAGTAACAGTGCGTGGTATATTACCGAAAGCTGTCAGGAAGACAATCATCAGGTTATGTAATTTCTTTAAATCCATTTGTAGCAAAGTCGTTGATCCAAATTTGTTAGATTTGTTGGAGAATGAAGCAACTCTTATTCTTTGTCAACTAGAAATGTATTTCCCACCCACATTTTTTGATATAATGGTTCATCTATTGGTTCATTTGGTGCGTGAGATAAGAATGTGTGGGCCTGTTTATTTAAGATGGATGTATCCTTTTGAAAGATATATGAAAATTTTGAAAGGATATGTTAAAAATCCTTATCGACCAGAGGCCTCTATTGTTCAAAAATATGTATCAGAAGAGGTGATTGAGTTCTGTACTGATTATTTGAATGAAGTGGAGCATATTGGTCTCCCTCTATCTCGACATATGACAGTTGACAGAGAAGGTAGAGGGGTTCGAGGCTTAAAGGTAAAGTTCATTCCACGTGATGAAGTGATGCAAGCACATTTATACATTTTGAACAACACAGATGAGGTTCAACCATTTATATCCTCACATATTACTGAATTAAAGTTACGATATCAGAAAAGAAATGAAAAGTGGTTGATGATTGAGCATAAGAAGACATTTGTTTCATGGTTTAAAGAGAAAGTCACCTCAGATATATCTGTATCAGAAACATTGAAGTGGTTATCAGGGGGACAATCTTTTAATGTGATCACTTGGTCTGGTTTTGATATCAATGGCTACACATTTTACACAAAAAACCTGGATGACAAGAGTACCGTTCAGAATAGTGGTGTGATGGTATTCGCTGAAGCAGTGCATTTTTCGAGTGCCAAAGATAAAAACCCAATTTCTGCATCAACATCATATTTTGGAGTTATTGAAGACATATGGGAAATTGATTATATTAAATTTCGAGTCACTATTTTTAAGTGCAATTGGGTTGATAGTAATAGTGGCGTGAAACATGATGAATATGGGTTTAAACTGGTTGATTTGAAAAGATTTAATCACAATGAGGAACCATTTATCTTGGCGACACATGCAAAACAAGTATTTTATGTCATTGATCCGTCGAATGATCAGTGGTCAGTTGTTTTGCAAGGGAAAAGATATCATTTGGGTGATGATGATGATTCTGATGATGCTAGTGATTTACATGAGCGTTATTCATCTATTATGCAATTTTCAGATGATTACAATGAATATAAGACAGACATAGTGCATGCAGTACGTACCGATCATGATGAAGGAACGTGGGAAAACACTAAATTAGTCTCCTAATTTTTCTGGTAAATATTTATATTTTGTGTCTATTTTTAAAACTTACAAATGCATGCCTCTATTTTTACATATTTATTTTTCATTTCCTTGTTTCTAATTATTCAGTTTTCTAATGATATGCAGGTACCCAAAATTTCATTACACTTTCTAGTAGCAATGTCAAATACAGATAGAGATGAGCAGTTACCGAGGTATATCTATTTTGACATATTATTAAATATTCAGTAATATACATATTTAATGAAATAAAACTGTTAATTTATTAAAAAAAATTGCAGGACTACTGATGCGTCCTCGGCGGAGGAGACTTCTCCAGTTACTACTGAAAAATCAAGTTCTCTAGTTGGTAAACGTGGTATTACACGTTTACCAAAACTATCACTCGCTCGTGATGATAACAAATTACACATCCGTTTTGATGATAATAATAATGCAGTTGGCCCAAATGCAGTTCAGTTTGTCAGTTATATAGCGATGCAGAGCCGTTGCAGGATTAGTATTTTATATCCTGATTGGAAGTCAGTGGACAGGACGGCGAAGCAACAGCTTTGGGAGGCCGTGACGGTAAAATATCTTTATTTATTTATTTTATCTCATTTTCTTAATATTATATAGTTTAAATGACATATTTTATTTTTTCAATTACAGATGACATTCAATTTTGAGGAAACCAAAGAAATTAGGAAAAGACATCTCTCTTTAGCGGCGGTTCGATGGAGAGATTTTAAAAACAAACTGACGAAAGATTATGTTTTTGGAAAGAGAAGGTTTGAAAGCCCATGTCTTAAGTATCCATATATAGATGAAGAAACATGGAAGCGATTTGTTGACAGTCGTCAGGAAGAGAAATTTCAGGTATTGTAATTGTTTTATATTTTAAAATTTATGCTATATTTTCCTTATTACTAATGTGTTTATTTTTATGTAACAGGCCTCCAGAAGATCTCATCAGGAGATCCAGTTGAAAAACGTATACCCTCATACTTTATCACGTGGAGGATACTCGTATTTGGAGCAGAAAATTATTGAAGAAAAATTTGAAGCATTAAGAGCTCGATCAAGTAGTGGTTCAGAAGAGGTCCAGTATGGTCCTCCATCTCCTCCCACTCGCCATGAGAAATGGAAACGAGCAAGAAGAAAAAAAAATGAACAATATCTTACAGACGAAGCTCATCAAGTGGCTGATAGAATTGTAAGTAAATATTAATTCTTTGTTAACAATTTTCCTTTTTTATAATTTATAAACACTAATATAAATTTTTTATTTTTCATTTCAGGATGAACTTCAGGAGAAAGAGACACAGGGCTCTTTTATCCCTGAGGGTAGGATGGATATCCTAGCCACTGCTTTGGGAAAGACTGAACACCCCGGCCGTGTTAGAGGATATCAGGCGGGTGTTAATATTCGGAAGGTTTTTGGTAAGAGTAAGCAACCAAGAGACCCGGAAATTGAATCCTTAAAAGAAGAGCTGCAGGATATGAAACGGTCTATGGGTGATCAAATTCAAGCAGCAGTACAGAAGGCTTTATTAGAACACTTGGCAAGACAGTCACAGTCTGCTCATCCTTCCGAGGTATATTATTTACTGTTAACAATTTTTCTTTTCTATAAATTATAAACACTGATATAACTTTTTCATTTTTCAACATTCTCAGCCTACTCACTCAGACTATCATGCCTCATATGCTTACCCAACACCATCTGGGCAGCCTTCCGAGGTATATTATTTAATGTCATCAATTTGTCTATTTTATAAATTATAAACACTGATATAACTTTTTCATTTTTCAACATTCTCAGCCAACTCACCCGGACTACCCTGCCTCATCTGCTTACCCTGCCCCGTCTGCGCAACCATTTGAGGTATATTATTTAATTTAATTTTTAATCAATTTTTCTATGTTAAAAATTTTAAACACTAATATACCCTTTTCATTTTTCTGACTTCTCAGCCTGCTCACCCTGACTACCCTGCCCCACCTGCTAACTTTGAGCCTCCACCTCCTCCATCGGATCAAACCTTATATTGTGAGTTGTTTGCGGGAGATCCTCATGTACATATTGTTGCGTTAGGACAAGTGTATTTTTTGGGGGACTCGGTACATCATCAGCCTATGCAGATGGGTCAGGTTAGAGTATCAGTACTTTTTATTATAGATCCTACTGCTCTACTACCATTTCCTACTGCGGAGATCACCAGTGTTGGGGAATGCATGGGCCATTTTTTACTTTGGCCAACTGCACTTCTTCATTATATTTCACATGAGGTATGAGTTTTTTTAACTAGTAATTAGAAATGATTCCAAATTACTTATAATGTTTTCTGACATTTAACTTATATAGGAATATCTGAAAGCAAAAGAAACTGTACAAATGCAGCAAAATGTTCAAAAACAGTCGGCTGTAGATACTTCTGATATTTCTTCTGGGTTGAAAAGATTATCTCAGTGCTCTTCTTCCTTGAATTTTATCTATGAGTTTCGGATGACGCCCGATATATGTGGAAGAAATTATAAATTGAGAATATTGAAAGAAGATATCATGAATTTAGTTAATTTTGAAGAGATCGGGCTGAATGTGGTGCAGTTGTTTTCCATGTAAGTAAATTGACGTCTGAATTGCTATTTCTTTACTAAAATATTGTTATGTCATTGACTAACTATGTTTTCTTTTTAAATTAGGTATCTATACAGGATTCTTTTACAAAATGAAACTACAAGCATTTATAGCTTTATAGATCCAGAGTACATTTCCTCGGAAGTCAAACATGTGAAAAATGATGAAAAAGTTAAATATATATCCGAGAGATTATCACAAACAGAGATTCAGTGCTGGTTTTTGCCATTTGTTGATAAGTAAGAATATCAACATAATTTTGAACTCATGATCATTATAATGTCATTAATTATGAACTTTTTGTATTATAGGGGGCATTGGATGTTAGGTGTATTTTGCCCAAATGAATGCACCTTATATTGGTTTTGCTCTTTATTAGGAAAAGTGCGTAAAACGTTTTCCAACTTATTAAACAGGTAAGTTGTTTTTTTATTTTTAGAAGTTTGTTATGTTTAATTTTAATTGTTTACACAAGTTTTATTAGTTCTTATATAAAACAATGCAGTTCATGGAAACATTTTACAAATGAAAAGAAACCAACGAAAATCAAATATGTGGAAGTACAGGTAATTAGTTTTTATATTTTTGTTATATATTGGGTTTCATTATTAGTTAAATGTTTTATAACTGCAGTGTCATCGTCAAAATGGAAGCGTTGAATGTGGTTATTATATTCTACGATTTATGTACGAGATAATCACAACTGGGGAAACTACTGATTTTCATAAGGTTAGTTGTATTAACTTTTTTATATATTTTCATCCACTTTCTTCTATTTATTAATTTCATATCATTCAATATTATTGTAGGTATTCAATGATTCACAGTCATATTCTCAATCTGATATGATTCATATTCAATCTACTTTTGCGGACTATTTGTTAAGTCTGATTAAGATTTGAGGTATGTATACTAATATTTATAAATAATATTATACATGGGTTTAAAAACTAACTCTTATGATATATTAGGTGTTTGAACCTACTAATAATCAAATGAATGCTTCAACAATAACAAACAATGAGCATGTCATATATTTCAGGTACGTGTATTTTAATTCTGATTTACTGAGTTTTCTCAAGTGCCTCTGCAAAAACTATTTTATTGAATCTACTAATAATCAAATGAATCCTTCAACAATAACCAACAATAAGCATGTCGTATATTTCAGGTACGTGTATTTTAATTCAGAATTAGTTATTATATTTCTTTTCATTGTTATTTCTTAAAATCATTTGTCTGTACAGTGACAAATCTGTAGGGTGGTACTTGGATCATGAACATAGAGATTCGTATAGCGAAATAACATTCACAAACACTAAAAATTGTCTCCCTTGAATGCACAGCAATATCTTCTAGGCCTTTTTATTTTTTATGCAAATAAATATCGAAAAATGATTGCCGAGAAGCATATCACATAATACCTGAAACAACGCTTAGTGGGTTTGCACAAAGATAAAATAGAAGGCGTCAATTTTTAAGGTATGTTTCTTTATGTATCTTCAATCTGCATTTGATTTCAATTTTCTAACCTATTTTTTGCACTCAAATTTATTTCTCTGTTATTCCATAACTTAAACAAATAACAATAGTGAATAGGTAATGCACGTCTATACAGAGCAAATATAAAAACCTGAGGTTGGGGGTGGTGGGGATTCTATGGTGAAAAGACACCCCCAACATCTTCAGTGGGGGAGGTGAGGAAGAGGTTGCATCGGCTGAGTGTTCCTGGAATTTTGATCATTTCATTTTGGTAATTTACTTTGTGAAAAAATGAATGATTCAAATAAATTACACATTTTCATTTAATGTTTATTCATTGCACTAATAACTTGGATTGATTTTTTCACTCGTTTCATTACTGTTTTGACAGGATTGGTGCTATCTATGGGAGGACACTTACAATGATTGATACTGAGTATGGTTAGATTAAGAAAATGCACCATGTAGGTACGTGTATTTTAATTCTGCTTTACTTTGAGTTTTCTGAAGTACTTCTGTTAAAGCTGTTTAATTGTTTTTGTATACTTCGTTATTTTTTTTCAGGGTTCCGATTTGTTTGGAGGAGAAAATATATGTATTTTATTTAAAAAAAAAAAAAAATTTACGGCGTCGGTTATTTTAAAAACCGACGCCGAATAATTTTAAAAAAAAATTATTTACGGCGTCGGTTTTTTTAAAAACCGACGCCGAAAGGGTTTTCCGCGTCGGTTTTTAGAAAAACTGACGCGGAAAATCCTGTTCCAATCGGTTTTCCGCGTCGGTTTTTCTAAAAACCGACGCGGAAAACCTATTCGAATATATTTTCCGCGTCGGTTTTTTAATGAACCGACGCGGAAAATAATGTCTACATGTAGCTTCGGCGTCGGTTTTATAAAAAACCGACGCCGAAGCTCATAAGCGAATTATTTTTCGCGTCGGTTTCTATGAACCGACGCGAAAACGCTATTTTTAACGTCGCCTATAAAGACGTCGGTTTATAACCGACGTTAAAAATTAAAAAAAACCGACGCGAAAAAGTGTTCTTGCACTAGTGATATCATCCAATGTCTAAATTTTTTGTTCTGACATACAATATTATTGAAGATAGAAAGCTGTACTGAAATTTAATTTAGTACCGAAGGGCATCTGAAGGCCCTTCCAAAAGTTTCATGTGAACCTCGGATCACGATCAAATACAATGGAGAGGGGTACTCCATGAAACATGACAATCCTCATAAAATACAACTGAGAAAGTTAATCTAGAGACAGATTATCTTGAATAGGAAGGAAAATAGAATATTTATTCAATCAATCAATAATAACCTAGATTTCATTACTACATCGAGATGTTTTCAGTCAACCCACAACGAAGTCCATGGATATATTTTCCCATTTCAACTATGGAACTGGTAAAGGATGAAGTAAAATGGTAATCGTTGAAAACTATATCATTTTAATTTTAATATAAATAAATTTATGGATATTAATTTAACAATATCATAACTCATTATTTTATCTAAACCAGACTCTGATTACAACTATAAGGAAATTGCCCTAAACATTTCATGATCTTGAATTATGTTAATAATTCACACTGAGTATCTTTTTTGGTTTATAGTTTTAGAAAATTACACCATAACTATTACATTACATCATAATTGTTTCAATTTAAAAACTTCTACTTAGTATGATTTATTTCATAAAATTAAAACTCCTAATAGAAAAACATAGTTATTTTCATCATAAAAATATTATTGAATTATTCCTTTCATTTACCCTCCTTTATATCCTGTGAAAATCATTTCAAAAATATAATATGAGCATAAATATCGTTGTAAGGTTTATAAAATAAATAAAAAAATCATTTGTCCAACAATACATACAAAACAAAATCTCTTTTACATACCTCATGATATCTTAATATTTAGGAAGAACACATAGAAATCATAAATCATAACTGTATCTTGTGGAATCTATATCAATCTTACATTATATCTTTCACATCTAAATACGATGTGACATTTGGAATACCCATCACTATATATTCCATAAATCTCTTAGAAGAAACATTAAAATTTTCCATTGTCACATTACCCAATTCAATGGAGAGAAATATTTGGGTCACCCTATATAGGATTATCATGGAATCATCCGTATACGTAAAAAATTCATAAGAACCATGACAAATTAATAACTCATGAAACAAACATAATGTAAAAATAAAATTTCCACATTTCAATCATAATAAATATTTTAAATATTTTAATACAATAAATACATTATCAAAACCATTTTAAATACCAAAATAAATAAAAGAGTATATATTATTAATTTTTATTTTATAAACATTATGGCTTGTTAAGGAAGCCAAATATCAAATAAATCTCGCCACAGTTAAAAGGTCATTGACACCAGCTACATTAAAAAGAAACATTCCCTTTTTTCATTCAATAAGATGCTTAATTGAAAAATATTCCCATTGAATGAAATATAAATTCAAAGGTTTTTACACACCGTATAAAATAATGTCATCCATAAACAAAAATATGCCTCAATGAAAGGAGATTGAGAGGAAGTCACTTACCTTGTGTTCGACATGACTCATTAATTTTTTAATCTCCTGAATAATAGTACTATAGTTAATTTATACTTACATAAGATCACTTTTCATGTTTTATATTACTTTTATATTATATATTACCATGATAAAATAATTACATTATAATATAAGTTTATAATGGTCGTTATGTCAATATTTGGTACTTGTATCAAAAATGAACTTCTATGAATTAAAAGTTGTCCATGTGGTAAAAAATACATCATCTCCAGAAATATATTAATTATCTAGATATCATATATATCATATATATCCATAATATATATGTATTTATAATAGTACATAACATTTGGAAATGAGAAATGAAATGCACTGTTCATGTAAATGTTAAGTCGAACATACGCATAAATGCTACGTTCATTTATATTTTTTATTTGATGGAATGAAAACATAATGTTACATAGATATATTATAATTCCATTATAATATCATATAGTATGTCAGTAACTCCATCCTTTATACATTCCACGTATGGAATTAACGATTCATATCACATTGAGGGGGTGGTAGTCCGCACTTACTTAAATGATATTTTTGTTTTTACCCTTTATGGAAATCATAATGGTATGATATAAATGGAAAATAAAGAACCATAAAGATAATATAAATATAATATATATCATATATAAATATAGTTCCATAACAATTTCCACCATGATATGTGGTAGGAGATTATAAAACAATCGCCTTTTCATGAGGTAGCAGTTCACCGTAAACAGAAACAATATGTTTGTATCCATTATATTGAGGTGTGTGTAAGTGTAGTTTTAATATTTATCATAAAAACCTAGTATATACATGATACTTGTGTTGTTATGTATTATTATAATAATAATATCCATGGAGTGAAGAGGTAAAATAAAATAATAGAACTTGAGGGAAGACGATACCTTTAATCGGGTAACTCTCTTTGGTTTGAACTGAAAGGCTTCCTTGAAGTACCTTTTTCTTATTTTATGTCTTATAGGAGGAATAAAGGGATCTTGGGAGATTATTTGGTTAGAGTTTGAATGATCCAAGGGGCTTGAGAAGTGTCTTTAAAGGGTTAGAGTTTATGGCCTCTTATAAGGGATGAGAGGGGCTCTTTTGGAATGTTTGAAAACATTCTTTTATTATGAAATGATTTTCCGATTCAAAATTTCCAAAATAGATTTAATTTGAATATAAGGTAAATATAAGTCGAAATAATATCATCCAATACTAATTGGATAGGTTTTTATTATTTTTTAGTCCTAATCTTTCTTATGTAATACTTTGTTAACTTATCTAACTTTTACCATGTCCTCTTATATATTCATATTATATGGTTAATATATTTATTATTAATTATCAAGAAACACAAAATGGATCATTAATGAAATTTTTATCATTATATATGTCTTTCGGGCAAATTTTATATTTTAATGACTATTTTATCATTTAAAAAAATTATTAATTTAAAATCCATTATATGTCAATTTTAATACTATTAATATAATGCCTTTAAAAAAATTCAAATCCAACATGATTATTTCCATACACCTCTTTTATTTAGAATATAACAAGTCATAATATTCTATAAAATTCATGTATGGCATAAAAATGTTCAGTATAAATTTATTTTCATATATATAATATCATTTATTTGAATCCTTTAATAATGAAGAAATTACTCATCACCATTACGTCAAAATTAAATTTATTTATTTAATGTCAAAAAAATTAATAATAAAATACCTTGTTGTAGGAAATATTTTTAGATTTATAATGAGTATTAATAGTTGAAGATTTAAATTATATAACCCCACATTATTTTTTTGGCAAAATAATACATGTTTATGATATTTTAATTTTTACTTTAAATAAAAAAATATTCATATCATTATCTTACCCAAATGGCTTTCAATGCCCAAATATGTAACCCAAGGATTTTTTTGTTCAACAAATTACAAAAAAACTATGGTTAGTAAAAGTGTTATGTTAATTTTTATTTTATTATAAAATTATTTTTACCTTCAAATACCCTATTTACATTAAACCGTGTTAAATAAAATGCAAAAGTTACTATTCACCAAAAAATATTTTCTTCTTCTTAAACAACATTTTAAATACTTAATAAAATCATGTTTGTTGGATTATTTAAATTCAATTCATAGAAGTGGTAAAATTTCCTTTAAATGAAAAAGTTATGTTTTTGCTACTATACAGTGTTTGTTTACTGTTCATCAAAAATTGAACGTTTTTAGAAAAATAACAAAAATTCATCCAAAAATTATTTTGATATTTTGAACTCAAAAAATGATGTACATTTTACCAAAATAAAAACATATAAGTTTAACTAATTTATATCAAATTAAATTCTATTGTGAAAACCAGAAAAGATGTTTTTAAGAAAAACAATAACTATCAAAATATTGACACTTATTTACTTCCAATTTCAATGTGATATTTTTCTAATGGACAACATTGGATTAAATGGTAAACATGTAATACAAGTACACATTAATACTAATAAAAATAACAATCCAACTATATAAATAAATTAAATTACAAGGCTATTGTGATTTAAAATGCATTATTTTTCTCTATTCATAAAAAATTGATCTTTATTATAAAAATACTAATCATTCATCCAATGTAAATTTTGAAGTCCTGAGTCTAAAGAAGAACTTTTTTTTGTAAAATAGGACATATAAAATTGAAAAAACTAGAATTAAAAATGGTTCCACATCAAAAGGCTATAAATTGACCTTTTAAAGACTATTAGAGTATTTCATGCTTTAAATTGGATGAATTATTATTTTAAGACTCTAAAATTTATTGGATAAATGTAAAGAAAATTAACATACATGTATAATCATATTCTAGTTAGATCTGTTCATTACCTCCAATACAATAGCTAGTTGTCAACTACCATTTCAAATAATATTATATTATTATTTTTCAGTATGATGTAGCCCTGTGTGGAATATGAGATTTCGGAGAAACCCATTGTAGTGTGTTGGGTACAAAATCATGGATTGAATCCCCATTATATTAATATTTTTATAAAATTCATAAGTATTAATAAATATGATAATTTCTTAATCATTATTTACCTGTGATGTTATAACCTTCCCACAATTTGGATATTGCATCCTCACAATTTAATTCATTTATCAAACAAATGGGGCATTTTTTCATCAACACATTTTTTGACTCCCATGTTGCCTCTTAAACCATGTGGCTTCTTCAGAAAATCATTACCCAATTAATTATCTTATTCCGCAACACCTTCTCTTTTTAATCTAGAATCTGGACAGGTTATTCCTCAAAAAAGTGATTCTCATTCATCTGATCTACCTCTGGACTCAAAACAAGATATGGATCCGCCATATACTTTCTCATGATTGAATCATGAAAAACATTTTGTACATGGGATTGACATGATGGTAAAGCCACTATTTAGGCAACTGATCTTACTTTCTATTGTATTTCATGGAGTCCAATGAACTTCAGACTCAACATTCCCTTATTTCCAAAACACAACACACTTTTCTATGGAGAAATTTTTAGAAAGAAAAGATCACATACCTCAAAAGAAATATTTGTACCCCATTTATCCAAATAACATTTATGCCTTCTCTGAGCTATTCACATGTGCATCTGAATCAATAGAACTATCTCTTCCATCTCTTCTACTGAAGTTGTTCCCATCAGTTTCCTTTCACCATCTTCATCCCAAAAAGTAGTAGATCGCCATTTTTTTCCATATAATACCTCAAAATGGTTCCATATGTATACTGAAATGAAAATTATTATTATATAAAAATTCAAAAAAAGAAAGATGTTGGACCTAACTTCCCTGGTAATCCATTGAGCAAGCACCTAGAAAATTTTCAAATGTATGAATTTTTTATTCTGACTACCCATCTGATTGAGGATGAAAACCTATACTAAATGTTAATTCAGTACCCAGAGACATCTGAAAGCATTTCCAAAAATTAGAAGTGAACTTGGGATTATGATCAGATACAATTGAGAGGATAACTCCATAAAACCAGACAATCTCATTAACATAAAACCGATAAAGTTGGTCTAGATACAAAGTATCTCAAATATGAAGGAAAAGAGAAGATTTGGTAAATCGATCAATAATAACACATATTTCATTGTTACCTCAAGATTTTTTTGGTAATCCCACAATGATGTCTATGGATATATTTTACAATTTCCACTATGAAACTAGTAAAGGCTAATGCAACATGGTAATCTGTAAATTCAATATCATTTCATTCTTAACAAATATTAATTTATTAATATTAATATAATAAAATACTAACTAATAAATTTAACTAAACAAGCCTCTGATTCCAACTATAAGGTCTAAACTATAAACATTTCGTAATAATGAATTATGTTAATAATTCACATTAGGGATACTTTCAGGTTTAGAGTTTTAGAGATTTAGGATATAACTATTACATGACATATCAATTATTAAAAAGTAGAAACATATAATCAGTATCTATTTTTAAATAAAATAAAAACACTTAAAAGAAAACATGAGTTATTTTCCTCATAAAAATATTCTTGAATTCTTCATTTCTGTTACTCTTCCTTATATCCTGTAAAAAAACATTTCAAAAAATTATGATGAGCATTTAATGCTCAGTAAGGGTTATAAAATAAAAAAAGAAAACATTAGTCATTAAATAAATAGAAAACATAAGCATTTTTTTAATATCCCTTGTAATCATTTGATTTATGAATTACTCATCGAAATCATAATGCATAAAGGTAACTTGTGGCATCCATATATAACATACGTTGTATCTTCCACAGCAACATAGGTAGTTTCGTTTGGAATACCCATCACATTATATTCCCTAAATATCATAGGAGAAAAAATAATGTTTTCCTCCATCACATTACCCAATTAATTTGATAAATATCTTGGTCTCACCCACCCTTGGTTTCTCACAAAACCACTTGTATACGTAATCAATTCCAAAGAACCATAACATATTCATAAAACATAGAACAAAATAAAGGAAAAAAAATAAAATTTCCACATTTCAATCACAATATATCAAATAAATATATTTAATAACCTATCCATTAACAGAACCATTTTCAATACAAAAATATATAAAATAGTATATGGTATATATTTTCCTTTTATAAAAATTACGTTTTTTTAGGGAAGCCAAATATCAAATTACTCTCACAGCTGCAGAAAGGTCATTGTCCCCACTTATGATAAAAAGAAACATTCCCTTTTTTTGTTTAGTAAAACCTTTCATATAAAATGGTACTCTTTGAATGATATTAAAATTCAAATGTTTTTATAAACTGTATAAAATAAAGTGGTGTATAAATAAAAAATATGCCTCAATGAAAGACGATTGAGACGAAGTCCCTTACCTCGTGTCCGACCTGACTCATTCGTTATTTTATCACCTAAATAAAAATAATAAAGATAATTTATAGTTTCTCAAGAATATTTTTTCGAGTTTATTTTACTTTTAATATTACTTAGTACCATGTTATAAACATTATATAATCATGTATGTTAATAACGCACGTTTTGTCGATATATTGTACTTGAGTAAAAAATGATCTTCTTATAATTAAAAGTTGTCCATGTGGGAAAAAATCCATTATCTAAATAATTATATTCATGATTTATATATCATATATATCAAATAAATAAACTATATTCATTTATTTATAATAGTTCCTAACATTTGAAGAAAAAAAGAAATGCACAGTTCATGGAGATGGTAAGTCGTACGTACTCATGAATGCTACTTTCATTTCTATTACATATTTGATGGAATAAAAACATAATGATACATTTTTTATATCATTATTACAATATAATATTATATATAATTTCAGTAACTACATCCTTTATAAATTCCATGTATGGCATGAATGAGTCATATCACATTGAGGAGCCATTAGTCCACAATTCATCAAATGAAATTACGGTATTTACCCATTACGGAAAACATAAAGATATAATATAATTGAAAAATATAGAAAAATATAGAAAATATAAATATAAAATTTATCACATATAATTAAATTTCCATCATAATGGCCACCATGAGGGTGGTAGCAGATAATTGAGCAATCATCATTTTGTGAGGCAACAGTTCTCCATACACAGAAACACAATATTTATATATCTTAGATGGGGGTGTGTGTAAGTGTTGTTTTAAAATTTATCACAAGAAAAAACTATTATATCTAGGATACTGTTGTTGTTATGTAAATAATGAATACGAATAAAATATGGAGTGAAGAAGTAAAATAAATGAAGATAAATTGGTGGAAGACGTTACCTTTAAAATGGGTAACTCCCATTTGTTTGAACCAAAAAGCATACATAAAGTGACTTCTTCCTAAGGTAAGGATTATAAGAGGAAATGAGGTGTCATGGAAGCTTAATTGGGTAGATTTTGGATTATCCAACTGGTAAGTGATTTTTGATTAATGGGTTAGAGGTGATGGCCTTTTATAAGGGTGGGGAGGTGCTCTTTATGAATGGTTGAAAATATTATTTTATTATAAATTGATTTTAGGTTTTAAAATGTCCAAAAAATATTTTATATAATGTTAAGGTACATATAAGTCGAAATAAAATCATCTAAATTTTTTTTTTCATGTTTTTCAAATTTTTTAATCCTTATCTTTCTTATTTAACCTATTGTTATCTTATTTATCTTTTACCGTGTCCTCCTATATATTCACACTATATGGTCAATATTTTTACTATAAAATTACAAGAAATACCAAATGGATCATAAATGACATTTTGAACATAATATAAATATATTTTCTATAATTTTAGAATTTTTGGACTATTTTCTAATTTAATAAAATATTGATTGAATTAAAAACAGTTTTATGTAAATTTAAATACTATTTATATCATGACTTAAAAAATCCAATCGAACTTCATTATTTAAAAAAACCATTATTAATTAAAATATAACATGTCATCCTAATATATAAAATATTTGGATGGAATAAAAAGATTCAATATATATTTATTTTAAAATATATAATATCATTTATTTGAATCGTTTATTAATGAAGCAATTACTGCATCACCATTAGGACATAACTTGTTTTTTAATTTAATATCTAAAATTTATAAATAAAAGACTGTTATGTAGGAAAAAATTTTAGATTTATAATTAATGTTTCTATTAAATGATATATATTATATAACCTATCCTTAAAATTGTTTTGGAAAACCAATTAATTTTATGATATTTTTATTTTCAGGATCTTAGGTCTGAGCATGTCGACCATATATTTATTAAATAAAACGTAAATTAAAATAAATTAGGCCTGAAAAGAGGATGTAAAAGAATGAGAATATGACACTCCCCATATATCAGCATCCCCCGTGCAAACGCAGATGTCAGGGATCCTAAACGACCACATGGTGCTCAGTTCCGTAATGACCCTCTTCGAAGGGGCATCAGAAATCTGATTCGCCTCCTTGTAAACATGTGATATGAAGACCTGATGGTGACTGTCATGAGATATATAAGTGATAAAATGAGGAAGGAGTCACCAAGTAACATCTTTATAATATTTTCCAAAAGCCTTCACAAAAAGGTTTGACTTTGATCTAATCCATAGAGGTGACCTGTTGTGAAAGGCACCAAATTTGATTGCATAGATCACAACCCAATGTTTGGCATCATTCGTAGTACCTTGGCCAAAATCCTAACACAATGATTGTCTTTGTCGGACATTACTGATTCAATACAGTTAAAACAAGTGTTATGGTATTTTTTAAATATAATATTATTTTTAACCTGAACTACTCTATTTTTCTTTAATCATGGCAAATAAAAATCAAAACATATCATTCAGAAAAATTTATTTTCATCTTATTGAACCAAATTTTACTTAATGATGAAAAAAATTTATGTCATATATTTTAAATTCAGTTCACAGAAGCGGTAAAATTTATTTTAAATGAAAAATTCAGTTTTTAACAATTATGTAGTGTTTTTACACTATTCATATAAAATTGAATTTTTTAGAAAAATACCATAAATTTGCCCCAAGAGAATTTTTATATTCCAAATTAAAAAATGATGTCTATTTTAACAAATTTAAAACATATATATTTCATTAATTAATTTAAAATTAACTTTTGATTTCAAAACTAGATAGTATGTTTTAAAAAAATAATAACTCTCACAAGATTGACACATGTTTGTGCCCAATTTCAAAGTGAAATTACATAAAATGACATAAATTGGATTAAATATTGAAAATATAATCCAATTAAAATTGGAAACTAATCAAAAGAAAAATCTAACTGTATAATTTTTTGATGAAAAGGCGGGTTTGAATTAAAATGCACCATTTTCACTATTCATTAAAAAAATGAAATTTATAATAAAAATACCGAATTTTCATCCAAAATAAATTTATATGTCCCAAGTCTAAAGAAGTATTTTATTTTTTTCAAATAGAACATATAAACATGAAAAAAATAGACTTAAAATGGGTTTACCATCAAAAGGTGGTAAATTAGCATTTTAAAGAATATTAGAGTATTTCAGGTTTAAAATTGGATACATTCTTAATTTTACCCTCCAAAATTTATTGGATAAATCTAAATACATTTAACTAACTTGTATAATCATATTTCAGTATGTTCCGTTCATTCCATCCAATATAATTGCATGGCGTTAACTTCAATTTAAAAATAATACTACATTATTATTTTTCATTATAACCCTGCCTTTTGTGCGGCATATGATTTTACAGAAACCCATTGTTAAATGTTGGGTACTCTGTCAAACATATAATCCCATTTAATTTAAAATTAATATTTAATTCACAAATATTAATAATTCTGAAAATGTCTTACTCTTTATTTACATGACATGTTACAATTTTTCAAGAGAACATTTATTTTAAATCATTAGAATTATAAAAGTTTAAAATAATTATAGACATGTAATATACATAAATATATAGTTTATAATATAATAAATGAGTATCTAGAATGTTATATTGTATGAATTTATCATTAGAATCATAATCCTTATTAATCCTAACAAACAATGAGATTGTAAAATAAAAATCATACAATATTGGTAACATGAATCAAAATACCCCTAAAAGAATACCATTAAATGAAACATATAATAACATTATAAAAAATAAATTCATGATATTAAATTTACAATAATCTATATATACACATCACAAAAAATATAGGTTCATAACATAACATACGTCTTAAATAAGGGAGAATGTTTCAAAGATCCATTGTTGCTTCGGTATCTTTTGAACTGTAAATACCATAAACAAATATCCTAAAATATATATCATAATCCTTATAATTTTCATGATATTAGAAATAAAATATATTTGTTAATATTAGTTAAACCACATATATGAAAAAATTGCAGAATATAAAAAGTATCTCATATAAGTCAAATGTGAGACTGAAATCCCTGGTCGGTTTAATAATATTTTTCATCATTATAGCCAATAAATAATACCCTAAAACAAAACATTTAATATCCTTAAATTATGAGATTATTGAAATATAATGTAAAATTATAATTATATAAACTTCAAAAAATAAATGATTGGTGACTTTGAATATGTCTCTTAGAAAAAAAGAGTGATTTGGAATCTCTTACAATAAATCTAGGATTTCTGCAAACACATTCAAACATCATGGGTAATGAATATATATTTATTATAAAAAAATTTTAGATTCATAAATATATATATTATACTAATTATTATTATTTATGAACATTCATTACCATTTAATGACTAATTCCCTGTTAAAATCATGTTTTGGGTATTAACCGCTTGGTTTTTTGTATATGTTTTGATTTATTATTTTCAGTCATCATATACTGATGATGGTTGAAAAATATAAAAAATAATATATATAACATAATAATTATATATATATACAAATAAATGTTTTTATAACAATCGTGAATTACTGTTCTGTGAAATGAAGAATGTTACGATCATGGAGATGGTGTGTTGAACATACGCATGAGTAACGTTTCTATTATTCAATTATAATTATAGAAAAAAAGTAACTACTATTATATCATTAAATAATGTCAATTATATCATAAATAAAATAAAACTCCTTTAAATATATATATAAATATCATCTATGTGTTGTGGATATGAAAATATATAGTCACATTGCTTTAAGAAGGTGGTAGTCCACCCGTATATGAATGATTGTATCATTTTACAATAAGTAAAAAGTTAAGAATGAATGTGATATATTATCCATCTATATCGATAAATAAATAATTAATATCATAAATAAATAATTTATATAAAATAATATATTCAAATGTTATCTTATTTATTATATGTAATGCATTAGTGAAAAACAAATCGCATCACATCGTGTGGTCGTAGTCCACCATACACAATAGCGACGTTATCATATCTCCTAAGGAATAGAAAGTAATAAAAATAGATATAGAATATAATAAATCCATAGGTATAATAATTTTATAAATATAATTTATAGACTTTGTATACATCATCATACCCAGTCATGTGAGGTATTAATGGGAAAATTAAGGACAATGATTCATGAGGTGTTAGTTAGTCGTACACATGAATGATGAATTCATAATCCATTTGAGGATTGGGGATATGGTTTTAGGTCATTAACATCACTTAAAAACCAATATATATATATATATATATTTATTTTTATATCTTCATGTATATATATTACATTAATGAGGTGGAGAATATAATAATAAAAATACACTCGTTGAAAAATGTTTCATCTTCTCCTAGTATCCACCTTAGGTTATCAAAAAAAATCATTACTATGATTGGTTTCAACCCATATTAAAGATTCTATGATTATATTTGGTATCTTGGGATGGGATTAGAGTTATTTTTTGCCTAAAAATAGGGAATGATGGTGCAATTAAGAGAGGATGGGGTGGCCTTTTATAAGTGATGTGATTGGCACACCTGTATTCTTTACAAAAGGAGAAGGTGTACCAATGATTTCTTGATGACCTAGTTCTCCAAAACAGAGTATTATAATAATTTAGACATTTTATGGTTGAAATATGACCATAAAATATATTTCATGAATGTAGTTATGTGATTTGACCCCTTACCTTTTTATTTTAACGCATATGTAAGCCCATTTTTTGGATTTACATAGATAATTAATTTTTACTATTTTGACTATTCATTTTGGTCAAAGATTAATTATAACTTATAATATATAACACATTATGATTATTGTAATTATGATATCCATGTAAAGACCTGTATATTTCAAGGAAATTTTTTTCTTAATTTTCTTTGGAATTTTACAAGAGCGCAGTTTCTGACGGAACCTGATTCCAAGGCCCGGTGTGCCCGGAATAATTTTCCGAAGATTGGCTCGGGTATGTTGAGTGAACGGATGAGCGGGTTTTTCTAACTTTTGAACCGGTGCCCGAAATTGAATTCTGAGGGCACCGATGAAATTGCAGCGCCAATATTCGCTTAGAAACGCCTCTTCCGGAGTTGCGTTTGCTCGGGTGTGGTTTTTAATTTTCGGGCTTAAAGTTAAGAAATAAAATAATTTTGCGACAACTTTATTTTATTTCACATAAGCCACTTGGAAGCCACTTGAAGCCACTTAAAGGCGGCTTGAACTGAGTTGAAGCAGATAGGATGCTATCCAGAAATATCCTACCCCCCTTGGTAGGATATTTGTGAGGTGGGGCCCGCATGAGTCCCTCAGTTTCTTTCTGCTAAGAAACGCACCCGCAAAAACCCGTCTTAATGAAAGTCAACTAACGCGTTTCTTAAAATCTTAACAGACCATTTAATTGGGCGGTTTATTTCGTGAATTAAATGGGCTGTTTCTTTCGATGAATTAATTCAACGAATTGATGGATCGTTTCTTAACCGGTTTTCGTGTGTTGGCATATTAATAAAATAAGACCAACCAAATCTTTTGTGGGATTAATCGTTGAGACATAATCCTTGTTTCTTTTTCCTCCTTCGCGAAGAACGCGAAGAATGCGAAGAACGCGAAGAACGCCGAACCCGGAAATCGACGGCGTGACGCCGTGATCCGCAACGCCGACAACGTTCTTCTGCGACGTCTCTTCCTCCGCGACGGATCTTCGATCGACTGCTTGATTTAAGAGTCTCGGACCTTCCTTTTAATCTCCTTCGTGGTTCTTAAGCAAAACAACGGATTTAATTAATTAAATCTGTTGTTTCATGGTTGGTTGAGCTCGCCGACTCAACGCCGGATTCCGCGACGACGTGACGCCTCCCCGCGACGATGCGACGATCCCTCTCTTACGCGACGAGCTTTTCCGCGAAGAATGCCCGCGCGCGATGATCAATGAGGTAGGGATTTTATAATTTTGGAATACCCCTCTTTTCCCCGTGAACGTTCATTAAAAGAAATTAAAGAACCAGTTTCAATTGAACAATTTTATTTTAATTTTCGGATCATGTGTTGAACAAATTTTTTCCCCGTTTGTTTCTCTCTAACGCGGAGGGTGCGGGCCAAACGAACACGGCCCGACGACCCTCTACCGTTCTTCATTTTGTGCGGATTTGACGGGTGACAACGGAACGTGCCGCAACGGATGTTTGACGATCCCGCAGTGAAGAACGACTCCCGGGAGGAGCAATGGCGGAGACGGGAAGATAATCAGACCACCAGAACGATCCCGGTGGGCCGCGGTGCCCCGGCATGCCGCTGGACAGGCCGTCGAGGCTGAAGCCGCGGCGGCGGCGGCATCCCGCGGACCCGCGGCCGCGTGGGTCTGCTGCCCTCGGACGCGGCTGCAGCCGCGTCCCGACTCAACGTGGCCCCACGCGGTGGGGGGGGGGGGGGGCGGCACCACCTGGTCGCGGGGGCGGCGCCCCGTATGCCTCGACCGTTCGGTCGTTCGGCCGGTCCGACCCGGTTCGGCCGACTCCCGGGGGGGGGGGGGGGGGGGTCGGCCCTGGCCAGACCCCCCGTCTTCGGACGGACTTCGTTCAAATGGTTGTATCTTAAGCTAAGGGCCTCCAAACGACCCGCCGTCAGCGGCAACGCGATCCTTGGATCGAGGCGGTCATTGTGGTATATCACACTCAAGGTTTCGGAATACTTTGAGTTCGGCTGGGTTGGTTCGTACACGAAACCAACCGGGCCTTCGGAGTGGAAACGCTCATATGTTGAGCTACGGACGTCTGATTGACGTGCCGTCAGCTTTGTTGAATTCCTCTTTGTGAAACGGATATTTTGGCACACTCCGCCCGATTTTTGGACGCTAGTGGAGTACGGTCGGGTTGTTTTTTCCTTAAAAACCAACTGGGCCCCTGGGACGAAAACGCCAATAACTCTCAGACCGGACGTCCGATTGACGCGCCGTCTGCGACGTTGAGTTCCTGTTGACAATACGGAACTTTTGGATACATCAACTTCGGACTTTGTGTGAGTTGATGTATCAGCCTCTCGGCTCGTGGAGCGGACCCTCCCAAACGAGCTTGCTTTGTGCGGAACCCTGGTGCTGGCTGTGACTGCTTCTTCGACAGCGACGACCGTGTAGAGATCCTCTGTGGACTGCGACAATGACAGTGCAGAGATCCTCCGTGGATTCTGACGACGACCATGCAGAGATCCTCAGTGGACTGCAGCGACGAATGTGCAGAGATCCTCAGTGGACTGCGACGAATTTGGCACTCAGCGATCCTACGTGGATCAGTGCTACCGATCCTGTGTGGGTCCGATCCTGTGTGGGTCAGCGCTCAACGGTTCTGTGTGAGCCAGCGCCTACAGGTCTTGCGTGGGCCCGGTCCTGTGTGGGCCCGATCCTGTGTGGGTCTGATCCTGTGTGGGTCATTGCGGGGGTTAGTTACCTATCGATCCTTCGTGGGTCCAACGACTTAGATGGATCAGTGATCATCTTTATCGTCATCCGAAGAAGTATACATGTGTGAGCTGAATCTTGTGTTTACTCTCCTTTGTGGATTGTGTTGATCTATCCTGTGTGGATTTACTGTTTACTATCTTTTGTGAACTGTGTTGTGCTATCCTGTGTGGGTATACGTTTTGCTTTCCTCTGTGGACTGGGTTGTGCTTGGGCTCGGACGTTGGAGCCGAATGGGGAATTGAAGACTTAGGTATATGTATGGGCATATACCTAAGCCGTGTCAGATGTTACTTCGTGATTGTATCTTTCCTTTTTGGATTTAGGGAGACCTTCGGGGGTCTCGGGGTCCCTACTGAGTAGCTTATACTCACCCCTACACGGGCTATGCCCGCACTACGTTGTGTTGGTTGCAGACGACGGACAGCGCTGACTGTGGTGGAGGCATGCGGAGCAGGACATTACCTGGAGGTGGACCACTGGGCGGGGCATACTCGGAGCGGTCAGGTGGACCAAGGAGCTGTGGAGGCTATCTATACCCACCCTTCAGGTGGGACTTCCAGAGGACGGCTCAACGCTGCAGTTTTCCCTTTTTAGTTGCTGTTTTTCCTTTCAGTTGTACTTTAAAGTTGGGCTTGTATTTCCGGCCCCTTTTACTTTCAGCACAGCTTGTACACTTTTTACTTAGTGTTTACTTTCCGCTTGCTTACTCTGTGGTGCTTGTTTACTTTTCAAAGGCAACGCCTTCCCATTTTGTTGGGATTTATGCCTTGGTGCTAGTCGCCAGCCCCTGGCCTATGGAAGGCGAGCTTGGGTTAGTCACGACACGGGCCCCGAGGACGGGTTGTGACAAATTGGTATCAGAGGTGGTCGGTTCTACCGTAGACCCTGATCTTTCTTCTATGTGAAGCAATAGTGTTTAGCGTATTAAGTGTGGTTATCAGTCCAGGGAGTCCAGTGTTGGTGCGGCGGCTGACATATCCATACACCAGGACCCTGACTTCTGATTTCCGAATTAATGCACGAAAACATTGATTGTGTGTGTGTTTCAAGTTTTCTCTCTGATTACTTGTGTCAGCTCACTAGGTATACTGTTCTGACCATGGAATAGTTGTTTCCTTTTCAGGATGGCACGATGACAGCAACCATCTTGGGTTCCTAGAGTAGTGTGCGACGACATCCCGCCGAGCGACGAGGCCTCGGTACAGGGCTCGTTGACCGCAGATGCACCGTCGGTACCTTTACCCTCCGAGACCCCGATGCTTCTAGCACTGACATCTGACGATGCACGACGCCTTGGAGCTCTGCACGAGTTCCAACGCCAGCGACCACCTAGGTTCTGTGGGTAGTCGGACCCCCAGGCAGCTGAGGACTGGCTGGAGGCGGTCGTCTGAGTTTTCAGGATAGTGAGGACACCAGCAGACCTCATGGTGATCCTCACGGCGAGCCTACTGCACGCAGCAGCAGGGAGATGGTGGAGCCTGATGCTCTAGGTACACGATGAGGCCAACCTCATCTGGACAGACTTAGAGGGTCTCTTCCGCTCAGTGTTCGTCCTGGCCACCCTCCGTGCGGTGCGCATTCAGGAGCTTCTTCAGCTGCGGCAGGGCAGCTTGACGGTCGCTCAGTACGCGGCGAGGTTCGCCGACCTTTCTCGCTACTCGATAGACATGGTATGGGACCCCTTCTTTCGGGCCCGGACCTTCGAGCAGGGATTGAGACACGAGATCAGGGCATCACTGATCTCCCTCAACATCCCAACCCAGGCAGGAGTGCTGGAGCGAGCCCTCCTGATCGAGAGCTTTCTGGCTGAGTCTACAGCGAGACCTACCGCAGGGAGGCATGTAGCAGAGTCTTCGGCAGCTGGTAGCCGAGGGATGACTCAGGGTTCCATGCGGACCAGACCTTCCGGTAGATGACCTCGGGACATTGGCTCAACAGTGCAGGGCACTCAGCGCGGAGCCAGTCTTCCGAGAGGCAGGCAGTGCTACGAGTGCGGCGGGCAGGGCCACATGGCTCGTGACTGCCCGACCCATCGTACCGAGGGGCAGTAGACGGTGGAGGGACCACCCAGGAAGAGGCAGAGGGTCGACCGTGGCGGTGTGCAGGGAGGAGGCGGACGAGGCAGAGGAGCTGGCCGAGCAGCAGGTGGTGGGCGACGCTTTGAGGCTCTGCCACCACCACCACCAGGAGGCCCGCCCCGACCACAGGTAGCTGGCGGGCAGAGACAGGCTCAGCTCCAGGCAGCGGAGGCCTATGACTACGGCGCGCCAGAGATGATTCGAGGTACGATCTGTGTCTATTCCACCCTTGCTGCAGTTCTGATAGACACAGGAGTGAGTCACTCTTTCATAGCCACTGCCATTGTTCGGAGCTTGGAGATTCCGACGGAGCCGTTGGCTCGATCCTTACGGCTAGAGACTCCTACGGGAGCATACTCGACGATTATGCACTGGTGCCGGCAGTGTGAGCTTACTCTAGGAGGCGAGAGATTTTGCTGGGATCTTCTTGTAGCGGCATCGAGGCCTTACGACGTCATCTTGGGCATGGATTGGTTGTCTACGGTCCATGCTCAGATTGACTGCATTAGGCGCAAGGTGCGATGTGTGCGCACCGACGGGAGTAGGTTCACCTTCACCGGCGAGAAGGGAGCCTTAGCAGCACAGGATGGGCTCACGCAGAAGAGAGGTCAGCCCATCACTAATCAGTTGGCTAGCCTCATCCTGGGAGCAGTTGACGTGCGGAGTCCCAGTTTTCCTGCAGTGGTGGATCAGTACGCGGACGTCTTTCCCGACGACATTCCAGGACAACCTCCTCGTAGAGAGGTAGACTTTTGTATTGACCTATACCCCGGGACAGCCCCGATATCCACTCCAGCATATCGGATGGCCCCCTTTGAGCTTCGAGAACTGTGGGTACAGTTGGAGGACTTGTAGGGAAAGGGGTTCATCCGACCCAGTGTTTCACCCTGGGCTTCCCCGATTTTGTACGCCAAGAAGGCGGACGGGAGCTTGCGACTGTGTGTCGATTATCGTCGCCTGAACCAGGTGACAGTGAGGAACAAGTATCCGCTACCCAGGATTGATGACCTCTTCGATCAGCTCAAGGGAGCACGGTGGTTCTCAAAGATAGACCTCAGGTCAGGCTATCATCAGCTCAGGGTTCGAGACGAGGATGTGCAGAAGACGGACTTCAGGTGTAAGTATGGCCACTATGAGTTCTTGGTTATGCCTTTCGGCATGTCCAACGCTCCAGTAGTGTTCATGAGCCTCATGAATATGATCTTCCATCCATACCTCGATCGATTTGTCGTAGTCTTCATCGACGACATTTTGGTGTACTCGACGACGGAGGAGGAGCACGCCTACCACCTGCGTGTTGTACTAGACACACTCCGAGAGCAACAGCTTTATGGAAAGCTCTCGAAGTGTCAGTTCTGGTTACGTGAGGTCCACTTCTTGGGCCACGTCATTTCTGAGGTGGGAGTTGCAGTGGATCCCGCAAAGATCGAGGCAGTGCTAGCTTGGGAGCCACCCAAGAGCGTGACATAGGTGCAGAGTTTCTTGGACCTAGCCGGATACTATCGTAGATTTGTTCCGGACATCTCCAGAGTTTCGGACCCACTCTCAGCATTGACGAAGAAGGGGAAACCCTTCGTGTGGTCAGACAGGTGTCAACAGAGCTTCCAGGAGCTGAGGCAAAGGTTGACCAGCGCGCCTCTTTTGAGGTTGCCTGAGAAGGGAGTTGGATACGTAGTCTACTGCGATGCATCAGTGACCGGACTCAGGTGTGTCCTGATGCAGGAGCGGGCCGTGATTGCCTACGGATCACGTCAGTAGAGGCCTCATGAGCAGAACTACGCTACCCATGACTTGGAGTTGGCAGCAGTGGTCTTAGCCCTGAAGACATGGAGGCACTATCTGATAGGCGGGCGCTTCACAGTCTTTTCTGACCACCAGAGTCTCAGGTACATCTTCTCTCAGAAGGACCTGAACCTGAGATAGTGGCGATGGATCGAGTTCCTCCAGGACTATGACTTTGAGATAGTCTATACTCCTGGGAAGGGGAACGTGGTGGCTGATGCCCTCAGCACGAGGACGGGCATCCAACTACTTGAGGAGGCGACAGAGCAGCTAGCCGCTTTGCAGATATCCTTCGTGGATAGAGACGGAGCAGCCTTCCTTCAGTCTCTCACAGTCTCTCCTCCACTTCTACAGAGGATCAGAGAGGCACAGCGTGGGGACGCTGACTGTGAGAAACGGCGTGCACAGATATCCTCGGGACATGCACATGATGGTTTCTACCTTGGAGCAGAGCACGATGTCCTTTTCAGAGGACGTACCTTGGTACCGGTCGCTTTACGAGAGGAGGTGCTGATAGAGTTTCACACTTCTCCTTTGGCGGTACATCCTGGAGTGGCGAAGATGTACCAGGATCTCAGGCGACAGCACTGCTGGTCGGGAATGAAGAAGGTTGTGGCAGAGTTCGTTTCACGGTGCCTCACCTGCTAGTAGATGAAGGCAGAGCACCAAGTACCAGCAGGCTTAGTACAACCCTTGGAGGTTCCGGAGTGGAAGTGGGATGGGATATTTATGGACTTTGTGACTGGACTTCCACACACTTCCAGAGGTCACGACTCCATTTGGGTGATTGTTGACTGACTCACCAAGTCGGCACACTTCATTCCCATCCAAGAGTAGGGCTCAGTGGAGAGCTTGGGGCGTCTCTATGTTCAGAAGATTATACGACTTCACAGTGTGCCATCGACTATCGTCTCAGATCGGGATGCTCGTTTTACTTCCCGGCTTTGGAAGGGGTTGCAGGAGGCTTTCGGGACGCGGCTACGTCTGAGCACCGCCTTTCACCCTCAGACGGATGGTCAGATGGAGAGGACCATTCAGACTCTCGAGGACATGCTCCGCGCATGTGTCCTCGACTTTGGTCGCAGCTGGGAGGACCACCTACCCTTTGTGGAGTTCGCGTACAACAACAGCTACCACTCCACCATCGGGATGGCACCCTACGAGGCGTTGTACGGCAGGCCTTGTAGATCTCCTTTGTGCTAGACAGACCCTGGGGAGTCAGCACTTTTGGGACCATAGATGGTCCGGGCCACGACAGAGAAGGTCCAGGTCATCCAGGAGTGGATGAGGACAGCTCAAAGCCGGCAGAAGTCATATGCTGATAGGAGGCGGAGGCCACTAGAGTTCGAGGATGGCGACCACGTCTTCTTGCGGGTCTCACCTCGACGTGGTTTGAGGAGATTTGGCCGATGCAGCAAGTTGTCTCCACACTTCATCGGACCCTTACAGGTCCTCAGTAGGGTTAGTGAGGTGGCTTATCGCCTGGCTCTGCCACCTCAGTTGCACCGGATGCACGACGTCTTCCACATATCCCAGCTGAGGAGATACTTGCACGACCCGACGCACATCATTGACTATGGGGAGCTATTCGTGGATGATGGGGCGACTTTTGCGGAGGTTCCAGGGGAGATAGAGGATCGAAAGGAGTGGGTCCTACGTGGGTGATCGATTCCTCTTGTGTGCATCAGATGGCAGCCCGGGAACCTCCAGGGGAGAACTTGGGAGTGGGAGGCTCAGATACGTGCTCAGTACCCACATTTGTTTCCCTAGTTTTGATGTATCTTTACGGGGACGTAAAGTCCTGAGGCGGGAGTAATGTAAAGACACATAAATTTCAAGGAAATTTTTTTCATAATTTTCTTTGGAATTTTACAAGAGCGCAGTTTCTAAAGGCACCTGATTCTGAGGCCCGGTGTGCCTGGAATCATTTTCCGAAGATTGGCTCGGGTACGTTCAGTGAACGGATGATCGGGTTTTTCTAACTTTTGAACCGGTGCCTGGAATCGAATTCAGAGGGCACCGATGAAATCACAACTCCGGTATTCTCTTAGAGACGCCTCTTCTGGGGTTGCGTTTTCTCGGGTGTGGTTTTTAATTTTCGGGAATAAAGTTATGAAATAAAATAATTTTGCGACAACTTTCTTTTATTTCACTTAAGCCACATAGAAGCCACTTGAAGCCACTTAAAGGCGGCTTGAACTGAGTTGAAGCGGATAGGATTCTATTCAGAAATATCCTACCCCCCTTGGTAGGATATTTGTGAGGTGGGGCCTGCACGAGCCCCGCCGTTTCTTTCCGCTAAGAAACGCACCCGCGAAAACCCGTCTTAATGAATGTCAACTGATGCGTTTCATAAAATCTTAACAGACCATTTAATTGGGCGGTTTATTTCGTGAGTTAAATGGGCTGTTTCTTTCGTTGAATTAATTCAACGAATTGATGGATCGTTTCTTAACCTATTTTCGTGTGTTGGCATATTAATAAAATAAGACCAACAAAATCTTTTGGGGGATTACTCGTTAAGACAGAATCCTTGTTTCTTCTTCCTCCTTCGCGAAGAACGCGAAGAACGCGAAGAACGTGAAGAACGTGAAGAACGCCGAACCCGGAAATCGACGGTGCGACGCCGTGATCCGAAACGCCGACAACGTTCTTCTGCGACGTCTCTTCCTCTGAGGCGGATCTTCGATCGGCTGCTTGAGGTAAGAGTATCAGACCTTCCTTTTTATTTCTTTCATGGCTCTTAACCAAAAACACGGATTTAATTAATTAAATATGCTATTTCATGGTGCGTTGAGCTCGCCGACTCAACGCCGGAATCCACGATGACGCGACACCTCCCCGCGACGACCGAACAATCCTTCTCTTCCGCAACGAGCTTTTCCGCGAAGAACACCCGCGCACGATGATCAACGAGGTAGGGATTTTATAATTTTGGAATACTCCACTTTTTCCCGTGAACGTTCTTTAAAAGAAATTAAAGAACCAGTTTCAATTGAACAATTTTATTTTAATTGTCGGTTCATGTGTTGAACAAATTTTTTCCCCGTTTTTTTATCTCTAACGCGGAGGGTGCGGGCCAAACGAACATGGCCCGACGACCCTCCGCTGTTCTTCATTTTGTGCGGATTTGACGGGCGACGACGGAACGTGCTGCAACGGATATTTGACGATCCAGCAGTGAAGAACGACTCCCGGGAGAAGCAATGGCGCAGACGGGAAGAGAATCGGACCACCGGAACGATCCCGATGGCCCGCGGAACTAGCCGACGGCACGGGCCGCCGGCGCGGCGGCGCCCCGGCACGACACCGGACAGGCCACCACGGCTGAATCTGCCGTAGCGGCGGCATCCGCGGACCCGCGGCCGCGCGGGTCCGGTGCCCTTGGACGCGGCGGAATCCGCGTCCCAACTCAACGCGGCCCCATGCGGGGGGGGGGGGGGGAGGGGCACCACCTGGTCGCGGGGGTGGCGCCCCGCGTGCCTCGGCCGTTCGGCCGAACCGGACCAGGCCGGTCCGACCGGCCGGGCCGCGCCTTGGCCGGACCGGACCGGGTCAGGTCGACCCGGTTCGACCGACTCCCGGGGGGGTCGGGCCGGGTCGGCCCGGGCCCGTACCCCCCGTCTTCGGACGAACTTCTTTCAAATGGCCGTATCTTGAGCTGCGAGCCTCCAAACGACCTTCCGTCAGTGGCAACGTGATCCTTGGATCGAGACGGTCGTTTTGGTATATCACACTCAAGGTTTCGGAATACTTTGTGTTCGGACGGGTTGGTTCGTACACGAAACCAACCGGGCCTTCGGAGCGGAAACACTCATATCTTGAGCTACGGACGTCCGATTGACGTGCCGTCAGCTTTGTTGAATTCCTCTTAGTGAGACGGATCTTTTGGCACTCTCCACCCGAGGTTTGGACGCAGGTGGAGTACAGTAGGGTTGGTTTTTCCTTAAAAACCAACCGGGCCCCTAGGAAGAAAAAGCCAATAACTCTCAGACCGGGCGTCCGATTGACGCGCTGTCTGCGACGTTGAGTTCCTGTTGACGATACAGAACTTTTCGATACATCAACTTCGGACTTTGTGTCAGTTGATGTATCAGCCTCTCGGCTCGTGGAGCGGACCCTCCCGAACGAGCTTGCTATGTGCGGAACCCTAGTGCTGGTTGCGACTGCTTCTTCGACAGTGAAGACCATGCAGAGATCCTCAGTGGACTGCGGCGATGACTGTGCAGAGATCCTCCGTGGACTCCGACGACGACCGTGCAGAGATCCTCAGTGGACTACGGCGACGACTGTGCAGAGATCCTCAGCGGACTGCGATGTCTTCTGCACTCAGCGATCCTACGTGGATCAGTGCTACCGATCCTGTGTGGGTAAGCGCTCAGCGGTTCTGTGTGAGCCAGCGCCTACAGGTCCTGCGTGGGCCCGGTCATTTGTGGGCCCGATCCTGTGTGGGTCCGATCCTGTGTGGGTCATTGTGGGGATTAGTTACCTATCGATCCTTCTTGGGACCTATGACTTAGATGGATCAGTGATCATCTTTATCGTCATCCGAAAAAGTATACATGTGTGAGCTGAATCTATTGTTTACTCTCCTTTGTGGATTGTGTTGAGCTATCCTGTGTGGATTTACTGTTTACTCTCCTTTGTGGACTGTGTTGTGCTATCCTGTGTGGGTATACGTTTTGCTTTCTTATGTGGACTGGGTTGTGCTTGGGCTCGGACGTTGGAGCCAAACGGGGAATTGAAGACTTAGGTATATGTATGGGCATATACCTAAGTCGTGTCAGATGTTATTTCATGATTGTATCTTTCCTTTGTGGATTTTGGGGGACCTTCGGGGGTCTCGAGGTCCATACTGAGTAGCTTATACTCACTCCTGCACGGGCTATGCCCGCACTACGTTGTGTTGGATGCAGACGACGGACAGCGCTGACCGTGGTGGTGGCGTGCGGAGCAGGACAGTACCTGTAGGTGGACCACTGCGTGGGGCGTACTCGGAGCGGTCAGGTGGACCGAGGAGCTGTGGAGGCTATCTGTACCCACCCTTCAGGTGGGACTTCCAGAGGACGGCTCGACGCTGCAGTTTTCCCTATTCAGTTGTCGTTTTTCCTTTTAGTTGTACTTTACAGTTGGGCTTGTATTTCCGGCCCCTTTTACTTTCAGCACAGCATGTAAAGTTTTTACTTAGTGTTTACTTTCTGTTTTCTTACTCTGTGGTGCTTTTTTACTTTTCAAAGGCAATGCCTTCCCATTTTGTTGGGATTTACGCCTTGGTGCTAGTCGCCAGCCCCTGGCCTATGGAAGGCGGGCTTGGGGTAGTCACGGCACGGGCCCCGAGGACGGGTCGTGACAATCCATTTATTAGAATTCCATACATATAATAGTGAAATTTATTATTAAAATTAATCTCTTAGACAAGAAGAGAAAGCATGTTTTCCAAAGATAAAATGATCAAAATATTACTATGTATTTATATCAATACTCTATATTATAATGACTAAGATGAAATAAATTAAATTAATATATATATATATATATATATTATTTTAATTTAAAAATAATTTTAAATAATATTAAACTTTATAAATAATAAAAATAAAAAGGTTGTTGTCAATTTCAATTTACTATTTTTAAATATTTTTTAAAAAATATTAATCATTTTAGAAAATTTTCATTAATCAACCCTAAAATAATTCTTTCATGACAATTTAAAAAATTATTTATATTTTTCTAATAAGTTTTCAAAATAAATTAGAAAATATACGTAGAAAATGGCCACAAAAGGGAATAAAACATCTTTTTAGAAAATATACTTTCCAAGTGTCAAATTTTTCTTATTATTATCTATTTAATTGAAACAAATAAGATAAATTTTAATCAATTTGATGAATATATAATATATTTCTTTAATTAAAATAATTGATTAGAACTGGTTTTTTAATTTCTCTTTGTAGAACATGGTGTTTTATTAAAAAATCATATTAGAGAATGATTTATTTTGTTTTCATGTTGTTTTTTTATTTCGATTTTAATTAATTGGTCACCAATGAATTTATTTCATATAAAATTGAAAAAAATATATTTTCAAATATATTTTAATCTGATTTATACAATATACAATAATGGATAGATGAAAACTATCACATAAAAACATTTTAATATTATAAAACGTCCCAATCAAACTGAGAGTTTCGTTTATCATTTGATTAACTTTGTACTATGTATAACTCACAATATCAAAATGATTGACTTCTATTGAAATAGATGTTTCAACAAATCGTAATGTGGTATAGGATACACCTTGTAATTTTAAATGGTTTTTATGAGTGTTATTATAATTATTATATGAATGAGATGAGACTAATAATCATGTTTGAGGATCACTATGTATGAAAGAGGATTTTTTTAAATATTGAAATTAATTTCAATTTTCAATAAAGATGCAGTAAAATGAAGAGATTCTGAAACATCTTCAAACACCATCGCATTAGATTGATAATGAACAATGAGAGGAAAAAAGAAACCAACCTTTGAGGTGTATCTAATGGATTATTTGAGTCACTTAATATCAAAATGGGATCCAAATTTTCTTAATAGTATGTTAGTAACTCATATTGCACGGAAAAAATATGAAGAGATCCAGGGGTAAACGAGATTTTTTAATAATATAACATAAAATCCCATACACCTACATCCACCATATTTAATATGTATAAATAATTAATGATAATTATTCTCAAATGATTAAATTTACTCATGTTTTAAGACGCATGAAAGAATATAACCATTGGTTTATGCATTTTATTCAATTTATCAATTCACAATAAAACTCCAATAAATGATTAATAAATGATATATTATGTAAATAATGGTTCTGTTGTCCATGACAAAAGAAATAATATACCAAATGCTTGAATATCATAATTTTATTAAAAGGAAATATACAACACATAATTATATCATATATAAATAAGGTTTTAGGAATATATCATTCATTTGTAATGAAAACAATTTACTCTAGAATGTTTTAGTGATATATAACATCAAGTGTCCTCATTTAATCATGAGTAGTATATTTTTGAAAGATATAAAGTTTGTGGTGACCTGATATATCTTAGTCAAATCAACATTTGAAGGATATATATGTTTCCACATAGGTCTCCTTATTTATTTGAAGGGTTGATTTCTAATCATCTAGAATTTTCATAGGGGAATCTCTACTATAGATATATTTTAAACCTCATTTCAATATATCTATTCTAGATAAAATCACTAATAATTCCAAACATTAAAAATACTTTTTTATTGAGCTCTGATATTGGTGAACCTTTGTCACCACTTTTTCACTATCAATGATCAATGATATATATAATAAAAAATTACATAATTAAAACTCATATACAAATATATAAATATATATATATTCATAAAAATATAGCATATACTATTATATATTATATATATATAAATAAATATACTTTCACACATGATATATAAGACATTCAGGTAAAAATGAAAAATAATATAAAATCATATATGAATAAAAAATATATTTAATATATATATATATTTATATTGATATAAAAATATATAAATTTTAATATATTATTTATATTACACTAAATATGTACTATAAATCTAATTTCATTCGCATATATAATGTTCATAATTTAATTAAATTTGTATTAACTAAAAAATATTGTCAAATATTTTTTTATTTTAAATAAGTCAAATATATTGTGGAGATTTATTTAAAAAATAAAAAATAATGTTAATTTAAAATATAATTTAATTTTCATCGAGAAAAAGTCTCACGACCCTTCCCCTTGGGTCCACATCGTGACTACCCCAAACCAGCCTTCCATAGGCCAGGGCCTGGTGACTAGCACCGAAGGCGTAATATCATAAAACTAGGAAGGCATTGCCTTTATAAAATGTAAAATCACAAACCCAGAGTACAAGCGGAAGAAAAAACGAAGTAAAAACTTTATAACAAGCATACTGAAATTAAAGGGGGCCAGAATACAAGCCCAATAAGAAAGTATAACTGAAAAACAAGTACAACTAAAAAGAGAGTGACAATAGCTGAAATGTAGAAGCAACTCCAAGATCATCGTCCAAGATTCTTACCTGAAGGGTAAGTATAGATATCCAACTCAACACTCCACGTCTATCGGTCCACTTCGTGTACCATCTCACCAAGCTATCCACCTCTGGGTACCCTCCTGTCCGGGCTCACTCTCGGCCTCCGTCAATGCTATCTGTCATCTGCATCCAACACAACATGGTGCGGGCATAGCCCATGCAGGGATGAGTATAGTAATACTCAGTAGAGATCTCGAGACCATCAAGGTCTCATGAAATCCAACAAGAATAACAACAATTTAAGAAATCAAAGGATGACCATTACATAAGTGTATTCCCATACATGTACTTAATTTATTAAGTATCCCATCGAAAAAATTATGAAAACACAAAGGTCATTAACTCAGCTCAAACCCGTATTTTTCATTAACGAAACCACGACTGCTGGAGAACTCCTCCTTTGTCGAGTACAGTGGCCCTGTCACGACTCTGAGGCGCTACTCAATGACCATAGAAAGATGAGATACTCCTCGTGTCGAGTACCGTGGGACAAATATGTCACACAAAGATGCATCCCACCCAGGGTCTGCCGCCACACATAGTAGTGCTCCCCCTAATAGCCTACAGAATTACTTCTTTTATAAAGTACCGCAGGTCTGCCACCTCAAACAGTAGCGCTCCTCTGCCATGGGCTACCGCCTCACACCGTAGTGCTCCCCACTGGGCTAGTCGAGTAACTCTGAATCGAATCGGTCAATCAGTCATCAGGTCGCAACCAGCTACAAGGTCTCCATAGTCTGCTCGCTCATCTCCAGAAGGGTGTGCTCCACGAGCTAAAAGTTGATACTCCAAGTGTCACAAAGTCCCACGAAGATGTATCTCAAAGTTACAAAACGTCAAAGGTGTCTCAACGCAACAGATGGTGCGTCAATCAAATGCCCGATCTATGAGTTATTAGCCTTTTTATCCTGGGGGCCCAGTTGGTTTTGAGTATGAACCAACCCAACTGTTTCTCAACTATACCCCGAACTCCAATGGGGTATTTTTGAAAGGACCGTTTCTCAAAGAGATTACTAGCGCCACTAACAGTTCATCAAATGGACGTTCAGTGCCAAAGATATGGACAACGTAAGAAATGGGTCATTAGTGAGCTCTAGTCCGGTCCGACCCGGTGGGACCGACGCGGCCCAACCCAGTATAGGTCAACCCGATCAGACTTGGTGGGTCTGACTTGGCCCGTTGGGTGGGTCATCCCGCCATGTTTGACCTAGAGAACTGGGCCCATCTCATCAGACTGTGTGGACAATTTGGGCTGAAGTCACCACGTCAGTGACTGGGCACGAAGGCTAGTGGTAGGTCCGTCCAGTGCCCCGAGGGGCGCTGATCGGGCGGCTCAGCCCGAGATTCCAATGGAAGGACACATGGGGCACGATGAGGCCACAGGTGCACCAGGAAGGGCATGGGGCGCGCGGGAAGGGTGCCGGGACGCACATGGCACGGTGGTCTGGGCAAGGGGCCACCGGGTAGGATGCTGGGGGGAACCGGGCAGGTGGCCTTGGCGCCGAAGGGTGTCAGGCAGGGCACCAGGGGGGCACTGGGTTGGCGGCCGGGGCGTCGGAGGGGGGAGATCATGTGCCTGGGGGGCGCCAGGTAGGTAGTCGGGGTGCTGGGCTGGTGGCCTTGGGGCCGGGCAAGCGCTGAGGGGCGCCGGGCAGGCGTCCCGGGAGGCGGGCGTGTTCCGGGGGGTGCCGGGAAGGTGACCCGGGCGCCGGGTAGTGGTAGGGCGTGCTGGTAGCGCATGAGGTGCACGGGCTGTGGGCCGACGGGCTGGGCTAGCTGTGGTTTTGGCCAGGGCATTTTCCAGTCAGCACGCGGGTAGGCTGGCGGGCGATGCGCGGCCAATGGTGCGGTTCACAGAGGCCTCAATAAGCATGAAGTTTATTCTCCGTCTTCATCGTCGTCGCCTCATTGCCATGTCGTCGTTCCTTCACCATCGATCCATGGTTCTGAAACTATAATGGATGGGGAGGGGTTTAGCTATGTTCATTCTGCACAAAACTTCCACGTTAGAACGATAGAAAGCAGCTCATGATGTTGATTAAACGAGAGATTATTAATCATTAAACAACTTAAAACACACCCCTGCCTTTTTAATCATTGGGCGTTCAATCATCGCGGGTAAAGATGATGTTTTTGTTGTTTTTCATACGCTTCCACTTCCGAGATCGTGCGTCGGTCCGTTGAAAATGATGTGTATAGAAGAAGGGTCATCAAGGAGATCTCACATTGGAAGGGGGTTTCGAGGAAGAAGCATCATCGCCGGCGTCTTCACATTCTCCGTTTGAGGATTCTATTCTCCCATGCTATCCACTAAAGAGAGAACAAACGTTCCAAAATAATATATTTTAATCTATTTTTCCTATTGGCGTGAATTAATTATGTGGTCCCCACTTAATTAAGTTCATGATGTTGGCAGAAAAATATTCAAAAATCAAAAAGAGATGCTCCACCAAATTAATTGCCCAAGAGGTTGTAATATTAAACATGGGGAGTTTTGACAGGGTAAGAGTCTCAGGTGGTCCCCGCCTAATTAGCATGAATAGGGTTTCATTCCATTAATTGGGGGTTTTGCGGAGGTTTTATCCTCCCCCATTAAGAGGTGAGTTAGATACCAAGAGGCTCTCCCTCATTAATGAGGGAGAGTTGAGCGGTTTCCTCCCCTCCAATTAAATGGGGGGTTATGTGTTAGAACCAATAGGGGCCTATATACACTAAGAGGGGGGTGAATCAGGGTATGAATATTTTATTCTAAATTATCCATGCCCCACTGTATATTGACCTCTTTATTAAAAGGGCCACTTTGTTTTCACTTTTGTGTTTATTATGACCACTTCTTGTCATCTTTATCTAATGATGATTCTTTGAATTCAATATAGGGAATCAAGCAGGCAGACACAAATATTTTTACTTGGTTTACCCTTAATGGGATATGTCCATGGAGCATACAATGATGATGTGCCGCTGTAACAAATCCACTAAGGATCACTTCCAATAATGTTTGGTCTAGATCAATTCTATGACCTGGCTCACTGCCTTTACAATGTTTAGGGTCAGCTCACTACTTTTCTAAGGGTCACTCCCTATTTCTCTCTCTCTCTAGCTCACTGCCAGTGGAGAGGATCACCTTCTTCCTCTTCCATTGCTCCCTACATTTGGAAGAGATCCCCGCATAGTTTATAGACATGTAGGTCTCTTCATTTGCATTAATGAATGCATCCTCAACTGTTGATAGATGCTCTATTAATGTTCAAGGTTCATCCACTGATGAAAACCCCTTTTCTACTAAAATCTTGTCAATTAACTTTGGAAACACCTTAGCAAAGAACCCTACTTCACGAGGCTCTCAATTTCGAAAATCTCAAACAAGACTTCGCGAAGATCCTTCATTTTTTCGAAGCTCACAATTTTGCAGAGCTCAGACCATCGCAAAGATCAAGCCTTCGAAATTCTTAGTCCTTCTAGGAGCTCAAGTCGTTTTAAAGAGACTTCCCTCGCAAATCTCAATAAGCCAACACAGAGCACACAACTTTCGTGGAGCTAGAATAGCCTCTGCGAAGCTCTTCTTTCACGAAGCACACTGCCTTCAAGAACTTCTTTCACAAACTGAGAGAAAATTATTTTCTTTAAAAATTATCTCTTCTTCTCTTGAGGGGGACGAACTCTCTTTATTGGTGATTCCACCGACCCTCGACTCTTCCACGTGCAGTCTGCACCACGTCATCAAAAATCATGAAGCTCTAAAATTTCCACCGGAATTCTCTCAAAATCACGAAGCACCATGGCAATTTTCTGATCGTGGAGCTCATCGTATTCACAGAGCATCACTGTCGACATTCCTTCGCGCCTTCACCGCGAAGCTCCCTGGAAAAGCCCTTCACCACCGTGATGTGTTTAAACTCTGTCATTCGCGAATCAATAACGTAATTGTGAAGAATCACTTCCATCATTCTTCTGGTCATTGTGAATTCCAAACCATCAAGCCTCTCTTCGTGAAATTCATCCCTTTTCCATATTAAAAAATGATATTCATGGATACCCACATTGTACTGCTCTTTTGTACTGCCTATAGATCATCCATTCCTTTGTCATCTTTCTTTGTCAACATGTATTGTCAAAAACTTCTTAGGAACACGACAATTATCCATGGAAAACTTCTTTTTCAACAAACACAATCAACCTAAAAATAATGCAATGTTACCTTGAGGGATTTCTTCCCAACATTAAGCCCCATGTGGACCCCTTGTAATAACCTCTCATTGGAGTTTATGCTGCTCGGGTGGTCCCCACCACAATTATCGTCCCATGGGAGGTTAGGGTGTAGTGGTCCCACCACCAACTCCAATGTGGAGCTTTTAATAAACCTTACCACATGGCATGGATTCAAAAAAGAAATAAAATAAATTGTCACTTATTTTATTTTACCAATCCACGTGAAACCCAAAAACCAACTCTCATACATGATCAACCGCTGTCGAGGTGAAAGTCTTCTTAAGTGAAAAATGGAGTTGTGAGTTCAACGTTGCCCTTGGATTTAAATTCCGAGAATCTGTTCAAAAGAGAGAAAAACCCACACGTACATTTACTGTACGTACCCAAAAAAACTTCAGAAATAAAACCAGGCATTGGAATTAGGTGTCGTTAAAAAATACTGACTCATAAAATTCCAATGAATTTATGAAAAAAAATTCATTGATATTTATGGGTCTTAACATTACCCCCACCGTAGGGCTTTACGTCCTCATAAATCTACAACACACACTAGGGAAACAAAAGGGGAGTCTGAGAACGCATATGAGCCTCCCGCTCCAATGTGCTCTCTTGGAGGCTACAATGCTGGCTGTGAACATGCAACAGAGGAATCAACCATCCATGCATGACCCGGTCCTGTCGATCCTCAATATCCACTAGGACCTCCGTGAAAGTTGCTCTATCATCAATGTTCTGCTCTCCATGGTCGATGATGTGGGATGGGTCATGCACATATCTCCTTAGCTGAGATACGTGGAAGACATCATGCACCGCATGCAACTAAGGTGGGAGGTCCATGTGGTAATCCACCTCGCATACTCTGTGGAGGAACTGGAACGAACCGATTAAACGTGGGGATAACTTTCCACCTCGGAAAAATCTCTGTAGACCTCATCAATGTGAGACCCATAAGAAGACGTGGTCAGCATCCTCGAACTCCAGTGGTCTTCTTCTCCTATCAACATAGGACTTATGTCTGCTCAGTGCAGTCTTTATCCACTCCTGGATGATCTGCACCTTCTCCGTGGTAGCTCGTACCATCTCTGGTCCCACTAGTGATGACTCCCCTGGGTATGTCCAGCACATTGGCGATCTTCTAAGTTGTCCATAAAATTCCACATAAGGGGCCATACCGATGGTTGAGTGGTAGTTGTAGTTGTACGTAGACTCCACCAAGGGTAAGTTATCCTCCCAGCTATGACCAAAGTCAAGGACACATGCACGGAGCATGTCCTCGAGTGTTTGAATGTTCCTCACACTCTGACCATCCGTCTGTAGATGGAAGGCGGTGCTCAAGCGAAGCTGTGTCCCGAAAGCCTCTTACAACCCCTTCCATAGTCAGGAAGTGAAACGATAATCTCAATTGGAGACGATAGTCGGTGGCACACCATGAATCCGTACAATCTACTGAATGTAGAGGCATCCCAAGCTTTCTACTGAGCCCTACTCTCTGATCGGTAGGAAGTGGGCCAACTCGGTGAGTCATTCAATGTTCACCCATATCGAGTTCTGACCACTAGATGTACGTGGTAGACTGGTCATGAAGACCATGGTTATCTCATCCCACTTCCACCCCGGGACCTATAATTCATTAACCAAGCCTGATGTTACCTAGTGCTCTGCCTTTACTTGCTGACAGGTGAGGCACCGTGAGACAAAATCTGCTACCACCTTCTTCATACATGTCCACCAGTGCTGTCATATGGGGTCCTGATACATCTTCACCACTCCTAGATGTAACGCTAGAGGGGAAGTGTGGAACTCCATAAACACCTCCTCCTGATGTGCAACTGGTACCATGGTACGTCCTCTTAAGAGGATGACGTGCTCCCCACCTTCAAAAAATCCCTCAGGTTCATGCCCTGTGGATATCTGAGCACATTGTGTCTCGTAGTCAGCGTCCCCAAGATCAGCCTCCCTAACATGATAATGAAGTGGGGTGTGAATGTAAGAGGTTGTAGATAGGCTTCTCCATCCCTATGCACAAAGGATATCTGTAACATGGCCAGCTGCTAAGTCACCTCTCCTAGCAGCTGAATGCCTGATCTCCTACTGAGTGCATCTACTACAATGTTCCCCTTCCCTGGAGTATAGACAATCTCGAAGTCATATTCCAGGAGGAACTAAATCCATCACTACTGTCTCAGGTTCAGGTACATATGAGATAATATATTCCTAAGACTCTTGTGATCAGAGTAGACTATAAAACGCTTGCCCATCAGATAGTGCCGCCACATCTTAATGGAGAAGAACACTACTGCTAACTCCATGTCATGGGTAGTATAGTTATTCTTGTGATCTCTCAACTTCAGTGAACCATACACGATCAATGGTCGCTCCTGCATCAGGACACACCCGAGTCCGGTCCCAATGCATCGCAGTAAACTATGTACCCTACGCCTTCCTCTGGAAGCCTCAAGATGGGGGAACTAGTCAGCCTCTACCTCAGCTCCTACAAACTCTGATGAAATCTCTCTGACCACACAAAGGGTTTCCCTTTCTTCATCTGAGATTAATGTAGTGCTGCATATCTGGAGATGCCTGGCACAAATCTCTGATAGTACCCATCCAGTCCTAGGAAACTCCGCACCTCCGACATACTCCTAGGTGGCTCCCAAGTAAGTACATCCACGATCATCACTGGATCCACTGAAAATCCAGCCACCATGATGATGTGTCCCAAGAAGAGAACCTCTCGAATCCAGAACTGGAACTTTGAGAGTATCCCATAAATAAGGTGCTCTCGAAGTGAATCTAGTACCACCTGAAAATGGTACGCGTTGTCCTCCTCAGTAGCCTAGAAAATCAGTAAGTTTTCGATGAAGACAGCGACAATTCGATCGAGGTATGTCCAAAAGACCATGTTCATGATGCTCATGAACACTGTAAAAGTATTGGTTACGCTGAAGGGCATAACCATGAACTCGTAGTGGCTGTACCGAAACCTAAAAGTCATCTTCTACACATCATCATCTCGAACTCTAAGCTGGTGATAGCCTGATCTGAGGTCTATCTTCGAGAACCATCGTGCTCCCTTGAGCTGATCAAAGAGGACATAAATCCTCAGGAGTGGGTACTTGTTCTTCACAGTCACCTGATTCAGGTGATGGTAGTCAACACAGAGCCACAGGCTCCCATCCACCATCATGGTGAACAGAATCAGGGCTGCACAGGGAGAAACACTAGGCATGTGGAATCCCTTCTCTAGCAAGTCCTCCTGTTGTTCCCGCATATCACGAAGCTCAACAGGATCCATCCGATATGCAGGAGTAGATATATGTGTTGTCTCGGGGTATATGTCAATGTAGAATTCCACCTCTCTACAAGGAGGTAGTCCTGAAACATCATCAAGGAAAACATCCATGTACTGGTCCACCACTACAGGGTAAGTCGGACTCTCCACATCAAATTCTCCAAGGGTATGGCAAGCCAAATGGTGAGTGATCGGCTGCATCCTCTTCTGACTGAGCCTGTCATATGCAGAAAAGGTTCCCTTCTTGGCGGTGAAGGTAAAACCAGTCCCATCAATGCGCAAACAGCTCACTTCATGCTGAATATAATCAATCTAATCATGAACTGTAGATAACTAGTCCATACCCTAGATGACTTCGTAAGGCCTTGATGCCACTACAAAGAGATCCCAGACGAATCTCTCGCTTCCTATAGTAAGCTATCACTGCCAGAACTAGTGCGTGATTGTCGAATCATCTCCCATAGGAGTCTATAAACGTAAGGATCGAACTAATGGCTCCTCCAGAATACCTGAGCTCTGAACGAGTGAAGTGGAAATGAAATATTTACTGGCACCTATGTCTATAATAACTACAGCTAAGGATGAGTAGACACAGATCGTACCTAGAATCACTTTTAGAGCACCATGATTGTATGCCTCAGCTGCCTCAAGTTGTGCTATGCCCTGTGCACCCGCTCCCTATGGTAGGGGTGAACCTCCTATTTGTGGTGGTAACAACACCTCGTAACACCGTCCACTACCAGCTACATGGCCAGATCCCCTACCATGTCTGACTCTGCCTTACGGACCACATCAATCGAACCTCTGCCTCTGCCTGTGAGGTCCATCAACTGACAGAAGATCATCCATGTTGTGGGTCAGATAGTCATGAGCCATGTGACCCTGTTCGCTGCATGAGTAACACTGCCTGACAGGTCTGGATCTGTCTCCACTCTAGGTGCCCTAGACTATCGATCCTGAGTCATGTGGTTGACCACATATAGGTCTGGTCCTCTTGGACCGTTGCATCATCTGTCTACTTCAAGCTTCAAAAGATTCTGCTGCATGTCAGCTAGTGGTGGGTCTCACTGCAGGAGTCTACTCTATAGGGAAACTCTACACTAGGAAGGTTCTCTCTAACACCCCTGACTTCGTCGGAATGCTGTGAGAGATAACTGATGCTCTGATCTCTCACCTGAGTCCCTGCTCAATGGTCTGGGCTCTGAAGAAAGGGTCTCCTACCATATCTTTGGAGTAGCGCGAGAGGTCGTTGAACCTTGCTGAGTACTACGACACCGTCATACTATACTACTGTAGATGTAGTAGCTCCTGTATCCACACTGTTAGAAGGGTGGATAGAAGAATCTCTACCCAGAACAGGCACTCAAAGTCTTCCCAATTAATTTTCACCTCCTCATGCATCTGGAGCATCAGGCACCACCATATTCCCACTACTTCTTAAAGGAGGATGGTAACAAATAACACCATGAAGTCTGCTGGTGTCCCTACTAGCCTGAAGACTCTTTCCAAAGCCTTCATCCAATCCTCATCTACCTGTGGGTCCGTCTCTCCCCAGAATTTGTGTGTCCTTTAGAACTGGAACTCATAAAATGTTCCCAAGCGGCGTGCATCGTCTACTGATGGGGATAGTGGCATCGGTGGCCCAACGGGGAGTAGTACCACCGGTTCCTCCACTTGTGCCTCAACTGGAAGAGAGACCTATAATGAGGCATGGTCTCCTGGCTGGCTGTTAGTACGTACAACTCTCGGGGCTCTTGCTGGTCATCCACGGGGAGGCATCCTGAAAGAAAACAGATGTGACACAGTCAAATGACTACACTTGGTGAGCTGACCTAGTTTGAGATGACATAACGAAATCTTTTGAAAAACACACATGCAATCAGTGTTTTCATACACCGAGTCAAAAATTAGATGTTAGGGTCCTGGTGTATATATATGTCAGCCACCCGCACCAACACTGGAATCCCTGAACTGAAAACCACACTCAGTACCCTTAACACTATTGCTTCACATAAAAGAAATATCAGAGTCTAATGTTTTGTGGTAGAACAATTGTCCGCTTATAGCAATTTTCCATGACTCGTCCCCCAGGTCCCTCATCGTGACTACCCCTACCCCGCATTCCATAGGCCATGGGTTGGCGACTAGCACCAATGGCGTAATCCCCTAAAACTTGGAAGACAATACCTTTATACAAAGTAAACTCACCCAACCAGAGTACAAGAGGAATCCAACACTATGTAAAAACTATATAACAAGCGTCCTGAATGTAAAGGGGGCTAGAATACAAGCCCAACAAGAAAGTACAACTGAAAAACAAGTACAACTGAAAAGAGAGTGACAACAGCTGACACTACTGGAAAGGGGACTTTTCCCAACACTTGTATACCAATGATTCAAAGAGCTATTGGTATATGTTGTCATTAGAAACGATTTTCATAAACCATTGGTAAAGACATTAAGCAAGTGAAAATTCCCAATGGTTCTATGAAACTATTTGGAAATGTGGGGGAAAATCACTTTTCCCAACTTTTTGAGGAAACCGTTGGTAAAGATGGGGAAAAAGTTAGTTTTCCCAATGGTGTTAGGAAACCGTTGGGAAAGATTGAGTTTTCCCAATGGTTTTTAAAAACAGTTGAAAAAAAAATCCCCAAATTCTCTAAATGCAGGAAGCAGCCTCCCCGTGTTTCTAGAACCCTTCCACTGGTCTCCATAAATGATTCCTTGGCAGAATCACTTCCAAATCCCCACCTCTTCCATCGAATCAGCAGCTACTAGGTTAGACTCCTATATTTTATCAAGGATATTTTTCTACCTCTTATAAATAATATCCTTCTATTCTCAACAATTTTTTTATTCACAATTTTTAGGGTTTTTGTAAATTTTTATGATTGTTCCACGAATTGTGTACTCAAATCCATATATCTGTGTATGTCCAATTAATGTTTTCATTACACATTTATATTTATAAGGGCATGGTGTCTCTTTAAAATGTTCTAATTTTGAAGATTCATAGTTTTTTTAATCTTCTTCAAATATTATAGCTTCATGTATATGAACTAATAAGAAATTGTTTGTAATATTTATTGATATTATTTAATGAAAATCACTCCATTCATTAAGATCATGCCAAACATGAAGATCTTGTTTATCTTAATTTTTTACATTATGTGTATTACCTAACAAGTATGTATAATGTTTCTATCAAAATCTATATATATATAAAATGACACACTGTTCACTTATCCTTTGCACAATCATAGTCAAACAATAGTCAAACAATATTTCTAACTTGGTGAACATTATTACTTGTATGATTTATTAAATCCATTCAAGCTCTTCTAAAATAATCGATAGCTAAATTACCAATGAATCCCCCTATTCCCTCATAAATTTAGTTTTTTGGGTTACACATTAGTTTTCTTTTTCTAATTAATTACATATTAGTTTTTAAAAGTATGAAATGAATCCAATTGAAGAGAGACGAAGGAAAAAAATGATGGAGAACAATCGTCAAATGACAGAGTTGGGAATTCCATCATTAGTGCCTGTAGTGATTACTTTATTTCAAATTGATATATTTAAAGAATATATAATGTCATGTGATTAATTTTTTTGTAAACATTATTGTATGATCCACCTATATGTTGATATCTATTCGACGAGGAGCCTAGTATTGGTCCTATTACTCAAGCTGGTGGTACGAGGAGGGTTTGTACCAGAGGTGGACGAGTAGTTATGCGTACCCGACTAGACCCTGCCCTTCCCACTGACATGTCATCCTTCCCACATTCTGATCTCGGTGTGTCTTTAAGAACACAAGGTATATTTAGGCCTCCCATGTTTTCGCTACCTTATGTATCTTCCAGCCCATCATTTTCACATCCCATGATGATTCCCACTCCCGAGTCAGCATCTGGTCAGACAGATGTCTCATCTTCTATTCCTTCAACTTTTGTCTCTCCGAGCTTCTGTATTCCATCATCTTTGACTCCTGTTCCACCATAGGGTGTTCCATCAGTTTCTGTGGATCCTACGGCACTCAGCAATCAGACCGGAATAGGTGTATTTATAGAACCCTGGCAAATTTTTATAACAATATTTATTTTCATTATAACATGTTTTGATAAAATATTTGGTTTTCTTTCATTATAGATACATCTACTAACAGGAGGAATGGGCGAGGGCGTACATGCATGCATTCTGTGTGGAACCTCTGCACGCAGGTTATGGTGGATTATAATGAAGACAACCAAATGGTTGAGAAAACAGTGCAGCAATGTCGGAGTTTTTTGGCAACGCTTGCCAAATACTCCGACATAATTCCCATCAGCCTGCTATCATGGAGACATTTTCCACATGAGGTAAAGGATAGATCTTGGTTAGAGATATGGGTAGAAAAATTCTATTTGATGCCATGAATTATTTTTGTATTTATATGAATTAATATTTTGATTTCAGCTTCGATTTAATTTTCCCGATGGTGAGGGTACACGACCAGAACGTCTAATGGATTTAGCCGAGCTTTGGAGAGCCTACAAGAATGAGTTGAATATTGGCTTGGTTTCTAGAGTTGGCACTGAGTTAGAGGTGGTACCAGTAGTGGATGATTGTCATATAGAGAAGTATCATCAGATGAGTACTCATTGGACGAGTACCCAGTTTAAGGTATTAATAACATTTGAGGTATTTAAATAATAACTTTCAGGTTTTTCATTAATACAATCTATTGCATTTTCGAATATTATTTAGGAATCATCTGGAAAAATTAAAAAGAACATTGATCCAAAAAAAATACCTCCACACACTGGGACACACTATGATGCCTGATCATGAGAGGAAGCAGGTATGACAATTGTTTATAAGTTTTCTTTATGACTTACACTTTCTTTTTTTTCCTCAATTATTTAACAGTTTGCTAATGTTTTCATATAAATTTAGTATTCAATGTCATTTTATAGGCAAGTACAAAATATTTAAGGATGTGTGCCTCGAGCAAAACTATTTTGCTCAAGTAGACGAAAAAATGATGGAAGTGTCATCAACAATGCGACTCAGCAGCAGATTGTTAGTTTTAACCTATTGAATTTATATTTTAATATCTATTTTGTAGAATAATGATATAGTTATATTTGTAACAGGCTACTTTAGAGGCCCTCTATTCACAAGAACCAGACAATTTTGGGCCAACAGATCACATACATCAGGTGTTGGGAGAGGAGCATTATGGAAGAGTACGCTGCCGACCTAGGATAACCCCGAAGAGGTATTGGATATCCTCAGGTACGAGATGTAGTGCCACAGAGCATCATAAAGTTAAGGAACAGGCAGAACATGCTGAGAAAAGGGCCATAGATACGACAAAATAGTCTTCTAGGTCAAATAGTGAATTTAGGAAATTTATTGAAGTTCTACATCCAACACTTCCATCAGAGGCTAGCACACCTTTTGATGAGTATATGTCGTCAAAAAATTCTATATATGGTGCACCAGCTGTCAGTTCTAGTGGTGTTCAGGATGATTTCCATCTTGACGATGATGATGGCATGGAGTCTAATGCGGAAGAGGAGGGTGAGGCGGGTGGCGAGGGCGAGGAAGAGGGCGAGGGCAAGGAAGAGGGCGAGGGTGAGGAGGGAGAGGGCGATGATAGGGGTGAGGATGAGGGTGACGATGATGGTGATGATGGTGATAGTGATGTGGGACAATTTATTCCATTACATTTTTGACTGATATTACTGAGATTTGATATTTAATCTATTCTAGTTGTTGGTTTTATCTAGACTCATAGTATAGTATTGGAGTTGAGTTATTTTTATATATTATCTATTTTTATGGATGTTGTTGTCTTTTAGTGGTTGTGTGTTTGGGAACCCCCCTCCTTCCTGGACCCTGGACAACCCCACATCCTCCTCCCTGAACCCTAGACATCCTTGCCAGACATCCCCCCATACTGCCCCCCGGGCAGCCCCCCCCCCCCCCACCCTCTTCCTTGGACCCCAGACAACCCCCCAAACACCCCCCGGACAGCCCACAGACAGCCCCCCAAACAGCACCCCCACCCTCCTCCCTGGACCCCGGACAACCCCCTGGACAGGCCCCCAGACATCCCCCTAGACACCCCCCATGCTCTTCCTTGGACCCCGGAAAAACCCCTGAACACCCCCCGGAAAGCCCTGGACAGCCCCCTGAATAGCCCCCCCAGACAGACCCCCTCCCTCCTCCCTTAACCCCGGAAAACCCCCTGGACATCCCCCCAGACATCCCCCCAGACAGCCCCCCCCCCCCCCCACCCTCTTCCTTGGACCCCGGACAACCCCCTGAACACCCCCAGACAGCCCCCGGACAGCCCCCCGAACAGCCCCCCAGACAGCCCCCCACCTTCCTCCTTGGGCCCCAAACAGCCCCCCGGACATCCCCCCCCCCCACCCTCCTCCTTGGACTCCGGACAACCCCCCTAACACCCCCCGGACAGCCCCCTGCACAGCCACCCCACCCTCCTTCATGGTCCCCAGACAGACCACCAGACACCCATCGGACACCCCCCCCCCGGACAGCCCCGCCGGACAGCCCCCCCCCCCACCCTCATTGATTTCATTTAATAACAGAAAATCAATAATATATATTTTATTTATTTTCATCATGATAATCAATGTAAATCACATTTACACATCTAATCAATATCATAAATTCATGGTATGTTATAAAAGAGATGTATTCATTGTGCATGACATTGTTAGCTTCGAAATGTTTCATAAAATGATAAACTAAAATATAATCCATACTAAGAATGATATAAAAATATTTTATATAAATGTCCACGAGATTTTAAGTAAATACCATTCCACTAATAGACACATGATGATTCTCATAAAATGGACAACATATTAAGTACATACGTAAAACTGACCAAATGAATTTTCTTTCCATTGAAACATTAGAAGAACGATCCATGGGTCATATGTGACATGTACGAATCAACCACGCCTCAATCTGAGGCGCGGTGTGGCCTCCACCACTCAAAGTTTCTTCCTTTTATTTCAAAACTACGTCATTTTAATTGAAAAACATCAACTGGCATTCGGAAAACTGAACAAACGCATTCAGATTGTGTAGATACTTTAGCACAACAATCCATGGGTCATATGTGACGTGTATGAGTCAAACCTGCCTCAATCCGAGGCACGTTGTGGCCGCCACCACTCAAAGTGTCTGTCTTTTGTTTCAAAAGGATGTCATTTTAAGTGAAAAACATCAACTGGCATACATAAAATCAACCAAATTCATTCGGATTGTGTTGATACTTTAGCACAATGATCCATGGGTCATATGTGATATGTACGAGTCAACCCCGCCTTAATCTGAGGCACGGTGTGTCCTGAATCACTCTATGTGGCTCTCTTTTGTTTAAAATGGACACCATTTTAAGTACATATGGAAAACTGACCAAACGAATTCAGTTTCCATTGAAACTTTAGGATAACAATTCATGGATCTTATATGATGTGTACCAATCAACCCCGCCTCAATCTGAGATGCGGTCTGGCCGACACTACTCAAAGTGTCTGCCTTTTGTTTTAAAAGAACGTCATTTTAATTGTAAAACATCAACTGGAATATGGAAAACCAACCAAACGCATTTGGATTGTGTCGATACAATAGCACAACGATCCATTGGTCATATGTGACGTGTAAAAGTAAGCCCCACCTTAATCTAAGGCGTGGTGTGTCCTCCACCACTCAAAGTTTCTGACTTTTTTTTAAAATCGACAAAATTTTAGGTACATATAGAGAACTGACCAAACGCTTTAGGTTTTTGTTGAAACATTAGGATAACGATTCATGGGTCATATGTGACATGTACGAATCAACCTCGCCTCAATCTGAGATGTGGTGTGGCCAGCACCACTCAAAGTCTCTGTCTTCTGTTTCAAAAGGACGTCATTTTAATTGAAAAACATAAATTGGCATACGGAAAACTGACCAAATGCATTCGGATTGTGTCGATACATTAGCACAATGAACCATGGGTCATATTTGATGTGTAAGAGTCAACCCCTCCTCTATACAAGGTGCGATGTGGCCGCCACCACTCAAATTTTCTGCCTTTTGTTTCGAAAGGACGTCATTTTAATTGAATAACATCAACTGGCATACGGAAAATTGAAAAAAGCATTCGGATTATGTCGATACATTAGCACAATGATCCATGGGTCATATGTGATGTGTACCAGTCAAACACTCCTCAATCCGAGGTGTGGTGTGGCCACCCCCACTCAAAGTGTCTGTCTTTTGTTTCAAAAGGACGACATTTTAAGTGAAAAATATCAACTAGTATACGGAAAATCAACCAAACACATTAGGATTGTGTCGATACTTTAGCACAAAGATCCACGGGTCATATGTGACATGTACGAGTCAACCCCTCCTTAATCTGAGGCACGATGTGGCCGGAATCACTCTAAATGGCTCTGTTTTGTTTAAAATTGAAAACATTTTAAGTAAATATGGAAAACCGACCAAAAGAATTTGGATTCCATTGATACTTTCGGATAATGATTAATGGGTCATATGTGACGTGTACAAATTAACCCCACCTCATTCTAAGATGTGGTGTGGCCGGAACCACTCAAAGTGTCTGCCTTTTGTTTCCAAAGGATGTCATTTTAATTGAAAAACATGAACCGACATACGGAAAACTGACGAAACACACTCGGATTGTGTAGATACTTTAGCAAAACAATCCATGGGTCATATGTGATGTGTATGTGTCAACCCCGCCTCAATATGAGGTGCGGTGTGGCCTCCACCACTCAGAGTGTCTATCTTTTGTTTCAAAAGGACGTCATTTTAAGTGAAAAAGATCAAATTGCATACGGAAAATTGACCAAACACATTCAGATTGTGTCGATACTATAGAAAAATTATCTATGGGTCATATGTCATGTTTTCGAGTCAATCCCGCCTTAATCAGAGGCACGGTGTGGCCAGAATCACTCTAAGTGGCTATCTTTTGTTTAAAATGGACAACATTTTAAGTACATAGGGAAAACTGACCAAACACATTCAGTTTCCATTGAAACTTTAGGATAACAATTCATGGGTCATATTTGACATGTACAAATCAACAAGACCTCAATATGAGACGTGCTGTGGTCGGTACCACTCAAAGTGTCTGCCTTTTGTTTCAAAAGGACGTCATTTTCATTGAAAAACATCAACTAGCATATGGAAAAGTGACCAACGCATTCGGATTGTGTAGATACATTAGCACAATGATCCATGGGTCATATGTGACGTTTACGAGTCCACCCTGCCTCAATATGAGGCACGGTGTGGCCGCCACCACTCAAAGTGTCTGCCTTTTGTTTCAAAAGGACATCATTTTAATTGAAAAACATCTTCTGGAATATAGAAAACCAAACAAACACATTCGGATTGTGTCTATAATTTATCACAACAATCCATGGGTCATATGTGATGTGTATGAGTCAACCCTGCCTCAATCCGAGGTGCGGTGTGGCGGCCACCACTCAAAGTGTCTGTCATTTGTTTCGAAAGAATGTCATTATAAGTGGAAAATATCAACTAGAATACGGAACAGTGACCAAACGAATTCGGATTGTGTCGATACTTTATCAAAATGATACATGGGTCATATGTGACGTGTATGAGTCAACCCCGCTTTTATATGAGGAACAGTGTGGTCGGAATCACCCTATGTGGCTCTCTTTTGTTTAAAATGGACAACATTTTAATTATATATGGAAAATGGACCAAACACATTAGGTTTAAGTTGAAACTTTTGGAGAACGATCCATCGGTTATATGTGATGTGTACGAGTCAACCTCACCTCAACTTGAGGCATGGTGTGGCCGAAACCACTCAAAGTGTCTTCTTTTTGTTTCAAAAGGATGTCATTCTAATTGAAAAACATCAAATGGCATAAAGAAAAGGGACCAAATGCATTCAGAGTATGTCGATACATTATCACAATGATCCATGGGTCATATGTGATGTTTACGAGTCAACCCCGCCTAAATCTGAGGTGCAGTGTGGTCGCCACCACTCAAAGTGTTTGTATTTTGTTTCAAAAGGACGTCATTTTATGTGAAAAACAACAAATGGCATACAGAAAACCAACCAAACGCATTCGTATTGTGTCGATACTTTAAATAAATAATCCATGGGTCATATGTGACGTGTAAGAGTCAACGCCGCCTTAATCGGTGGCACGGTGTGGCCAGAATCACTCTACGTGGATCTCTTTTGTTTAGAAAGGACAACGTTTTAATTACATACGGAAAACTGACCAAACAGATTCAGTTTTCATTGAAACATTAGGAGAACGATTCATGGGTAATATGTGACGTGTACGAATCAACTCCGCCTCAATCTGAGATGCGGTGTGGCCGGCACCACTCAAGGTGTCTGCCTTTTGTTTCAAAAGGATGTCATTTTAATTGAAAAACATCAACTAGCATACAGAAAACCGACCAAATGAATTCGGATTGTTTCTATACTTTATCACAATGATTCATGGGTCATATGTGATTTGTACGAGTCAACCCCGCCTCAATCTGAGGTGCTTTGTGGCCTCCACCACTCAAAGTGTCTTCCTTTTGTTTCAAAAGGATGTCATTTTAATTGAAAAACATCAACTGGCATACGGAAAACTGACCAAGCACATTCGGATTGTGTCTATACTTTAGAAAAACAATCCATGGGTCATATGTGATATGTACGAGTCAACCCCACCACAATTCGAGGCACGGTGTTGCCGTCACCACTCAAAGTGTCTGTCTTTTGTTTCAAAAAGACATCATTTTAAGTGAAAAACATCAACTGGCATACGGAAAAGCGAAAAAACACATTCGGATTATGTTGATAATTTAGAACAATGATCGATGGGTCATATGTGACATGTAAGAGTCAACCCCACCTTAATCCGAGGCATGGTGTGGCTGGAATCACTCTAAGTGTCTCTCTTTTGCTTAAAATGGACAACATTTTAAGTACATATGGAAAACCGACCAAACACATTCATTTTTTGTTTAAAATTTCGGATAATGATTCGTGGGTCATATGTTAAATGTAAGAATCAACCCCGCGTCAATCTGAGGCACGGTGTGGCCGGAACCACTCAAAATTTCTGCCTTTTGATTCAAAAGGACGTCATTTTAATTGAAAAACATCAACTGGCATACGTAAAACCGACCAAACACATTCAGATTGTGTTGATACATTAGCACAAAGATCCATGGGTCATATGTGACGTGTAAAAGTCATCCCCACCTCAATCTGTGGTGCAGTGTGGCTTCCACCACTCAATGTTTCTGTCTTTGGTTTCGAAAGGACGCCATTTTAATTGAAAACATCAACTGGCTTACGGAAAACTGACCAAACGCATTCAGATTGGGTCGATACTTTATAACAAAGATGCATGGGTCATATGTGACCTGTATGAGTCAACCCCACCTTAATCGGAGGCACTCTATGTCTATAATCACTCTAAGTTGATCTCTTTTGTTTAAAATGGACAACATTTTAAGTACATACGGAAAACTGACCAAACGCATTCGGTTTCATTGAAACTGTAGGAGAACGATTCATGGGTCATATGCGACGTGTATGAATCAACCCCTCCTCAATCTGAGATGTGGTGTGTCCAGAACCACTCAAAGTGTCTGTGTTTTGTTTCAAAAGGATGTCATTTTAATTGAAAAACATCAACTGGCATACGGAAAACCAAAAAAAACACATTCGAATTGTGTCGATACATTATCACAACGATTCATGGGTCACATGTGAGGTGTACGAGTCAACCCCACCTCAATCTGAGGCATTTTGTGGCCTCCACCACTCAAAGTGTATATCTTTTGTTTCAAAATCATGTCATTTTAAGTGAAAAACATCAACTGACAAACGGAAAACCAACCAAACGCATTCGGGTTATGTCGATACTTTAGTACGACGATCCATGGGTCATATTTGACATTTACGAGTCAACCCCACTTTAATCAAAGGCATGGTGTGACCGGAATCAAACTAAGTGTCTCTCTTTTGTTTAAAATGGACAACATTTTAATTACATACGTAAAACTGACCAAACGCATTCGGTTTCCGTTGAAACATTAGGAGAACTATCCATGGGTCATATGTGACATGTACGAATCAACCACACCTCAATATAAGACGCAGTGTGGCTGGAACCACTTAAAGTGTCTACCTTTTGTTCCAAAAGCACGCCATTTTAATTGATAAACATCAAATGGCATACGGAAAACCGACCAAACACATTTGGATTGTGTTGATACTTTAGCACAACGATCCATGGGTCATATGTGATGTGTATGAGTCAATACTACCTCAATACCAGGAGCCATGTGGCCGGTATCTCTCCAGGTGTATGTATTTTGTTTAAAATGGACATCATTTTAGGTAAAAATATTTGGTATACAAAAAACTGATCAAATTATGAATTGACTTCTAGATTCCACATATAATTGTCATATGAATTTTAAATTGAATTCTAAATGAATTATGTATGTTTATAATTATGTATTGAATTCTAATTTAATTATGGATGTGTGTAGTTCCAGTATTATATGTTAAATGTGTATGAATTTGTTCTCTATATGTATGTGTTAGTTGGTTATTACAGGCAAAATAATTGTATATGTATGTGCTAGTTTATTGCAGGTACAATAATTGGATTGAAAATGAGAGGGAACCCACAAAATGAGACCTGGTGGGAAAATTGCAGAGCTTCTGGTCAAATTGAAGAGATACTATGAAATTTTCCCCGCATAGGCTCTTCCAACTGTTTAAAACCATTAGCATAGCGTCTCTGTGTTTTGTTTTACCAACGTTTCCCTGAACCATTGGTAAAACACTTTTCCCAATGGTTTAGAAACTGTTGGTAAAGATGAGACCTTTGTTTTTTTCCAACAGTTTGGCCAAACCTTTGGGAAAAACATTCCCAATGGTTTGGTCGAACCATTCGGATAGGGTAATTTTTCTCCACCCTATCCCAATGGTTTGGCAGAACCATTAAGATAGGGTAATTTTTATCCACCCTATCATAATGGTTCCCTGTAAACTTCTGGGAAATGCTTTCCCAACGGCTTAATTCCCCACAGTTTTTATAACCATTGGTATAACATATACCAATGCTTCTACATCCTTTCCCAATGGTTCTAAACCGTTGGGAAATACTGTATTTCCTGTAGTGTGAAACGTAGAAGTAGCACCAAGATCATTGTCTGGGACTCCTACCTAAAGGGTAGGTACATATATCCACCTCAACACTCCATGTCTATCGATCCACTCCATGTATCGTCTCACCGATTGGTCCACCTCCAGGTACCATCTAGTCCTGGCTTGCTCTCGGCCTTCGTCAACATTGTCCGTCATCTGCATCCAACACAATGTGGTGCTGGAAAAATCCATGAAGGGGTGAGTATGACGATACTCAATAGAATCCCTGAGACCCACAAGGTCTCTCAAAATCCAACAAGAAAACACACAAAGAAAGAAATGAAAGTGTGACCATTAGTTAAGTATATGCCCATACATATTCTTAAGTTATTAAGTATCATATCTCAAACAGGAGGAAAACACAAAGGTCATTGACTCAGATCAAACAAGGATGATTAATTAATGAAACCATGGCTACTGGAGAACTCCTCCTCTTTCGAGTAAAGTGGCCATGTCGCGACTCCGAGGCACTACTCAATAACATTACACTGCTAAAGTACTCCTCTTGTCGAGTATTGCGGGACAACTATGTCGCACAGAGATTCATCCCACCTGAGTTCTGCCGCCTCACACAGTATCACTCCCTCTAATAGCCGACAGAGGTACTCCTTATGTCGAGTACCGCATGTCTACCGCCTCACATAGTTGCGCTCTTCCGCCATGGTTCTGGCTCCTCACACAGTAGTGCTCTCCACTGGTCTAGTCGAGTCACTCTGAATCGAATTGTCCAAGAAGTCATCAGGTCTTAGCTAGCTACGAGGTCTCCGTAGTCTACTCACTCGTCTCCAGAAGGCTCCACTCCATGAGCTAAAAGTTGATATTCTAAGTGTCACTAAGTCCAAAGAAGAAATATCTCAATGGTCTACCACATCATAGGGGTCTCAATGAAACAGACGATGCAACAATCAGACACCTGGTCTGTGAGTTAATTTTTTTTCTTCCCGGTGGCCCCATTGGTTCCGTGTAAGAACCAACCTTATCCTATATCAACTATACACTGAACTCCCATGGGGTATTTTTGATGGGACCTTCTGTTAATGATATTACTAGCGCCACTGACGGTTCGTCAAAAAGACTTCTGGTGCCAAAGATATGTCCAATGTAAGCAATGGGTCATTAGTGGGCCTGGGTCTGGTCCGACCCCGTTGGACCGACTCGGACCAACCATGTCTGGGTCAACCGGGTCGGACATGATGGTTCTGACTCGGCCCAATGGACAGGTCAGCCTGTAATGTTTGGCCTAGACCACTGGGCCTGGCCCAACGGACTATTTTGACAATTCAGGTCGAAGTCTCCACGTGGGCGACTGGGCCTGAAGGCCGGTGGCAGGTTCGATCGGTGTCGCGCGGGGCGCGGCTCGGGTGATGCACCCCAAGATTCCAAAGGCATGCCGCGTGGGGTGTGGATATGCCATTTAGGGAGGGGCATGCTAGGAGGGATCCGGGACGTGACGGGAAGGACGTTGGGGGTCGTCGTGCCGACGACCTAGGTGTCGGAGGGCGCCAGGAAGGGCGCCGAGGGGGGGGGGTGGGCAGGGTGATGGGGGGCACGGGCAAGTGGCCTGGGAGGCGGGCATGCATGGGGGTGTGGGGTAGGCAACCTGGGCTCCGTGAAGGCATGGGGCACGCCAGAAGTGCACGGGGTGCGCGGGCAGAGTGCCGGTGGGCCGGGCTGGCCGCGGTTTCGGCCAAGGCATTCTCCAGGAAGCACATGGGTAGGCTGGGCAGGTGCTACATGGCCAACGACATGGTTCACAAACGTCAGGAGAATCATGACCGTTATTCTCCATCTTCGTCGTCGTCGCCTCATTGTCAAGTCGTCGTTCCTTCACCGTCGATCCAAGGTTCTGAAACCATAAAGGATTGGGAGGGGTTGAGATATGTTCATTCAGCCCAAAGCCTCCACGTTAGAACGATTGCAAGCGGCTCATGAAGTTGATTAAATGAGAGATGATTAATCATTAAACAACTTAAAACACACCCCTACCTTTGTAATCGTCGAGCGTTCGTTCATCATGGGGAAATACGCTTTTGTCGTCGTTTTCCATATGCATCCACTTCTGAGCTCGTGCGTCGGTCCATCGATGATGAAGTGGAAGGAAGAAGGATCTTCAAAGAGATCCCACACCGGAAGAGGGATTTGAGTAAGAAGTCGAGGAAGAAGCATCGTCACCGGCATCTTCTCGTTCATTGTTTGAGGATTCTATTCTCCCAAGCTCTCCACTAAAGAGAGAAAAAACGTGCCAAAATAATAGATTTTAATCTATTATGCCCATTTGCATGAATTAATTAAGTGGTCCCCACTTAATTAAGTTCATGACGTTGGCACAGAAATATTAAAAATTCAAAGAGAGAGGCTCCACCAAATTAATTTCCCAAGAGGTTGTCATAATAAATATGGGGAGTTTCGACGGGGTTAGAGTCCCAGGTGGTCCCCACCTAAATAACATTAAGTGTGTTTCATTCCATTAATTGGGGGTTTTTAGGAGGTTTTATCCTCATCCATTAAGTAGGGAGTTAGAGACCAAGAGGCCCTCCCTCATTAATGAGGGATTGTTGATAGGTTTCCACCCCTCTAATTAAATGGGGGGTTAAGCCTCGTGTGGACCCCTTGTCATAACCTCTCACGGGAGGTTATGTTGCTCGGGTGGTCCCCACCCCAATTATAATCCCAAGGGAGGTTCGGGTGTGGCGGTCCCACCACCATCTCCAATGTAGAGTTTTTACCAACCTTACCACATGGCGTGGATTCAAAAAAAATTAAGTTGTCACTTATTTTATTTTACTAATCCACGTGAAACCCAAAAACCAACTCTCATACCTAATCAACCGCCATCAAGGTGAAAGTCTTCTTAAGTGAAAACTGGCACTGTGAGTTCAATGTTGCCCTTGGATTTCAATTCCGAGCACCCATTCAAAATATAGAAAAACCCACACGTATCTTTACTGAACATACCCAAATAAAACTTCAGAAAATGATTCCTGGAACACCGGGCCTTAGAATCAGGAACCGTTAGAAAATGCGGACACATAATATTTCATAGAATTTATGAAAAAAAATTCATTGAAATTTATTGGTCTTTACATTACCCCGACATTAGGGATTTATGTCCTTGTAAAGCTACAACACACACTAGGGAATCAAAAGGCGATTCTAACCACGCATCTGAGCCTCCCGGTCCCATGTTCTCTCTTGGAGGTTCTCATGCTGGCAGCGAACGTACACCGGAGGAATCGACCGTCCATGCAGGACACGCTCCTGTCGATCCTCAATATCCACTAGGATCTCCGTGAAAGTCGTTCCATCATTGATATCCATCTCCCCATGGTCGATGATGTGGGACGTTTTGTGCACGTATCTCCTCAGCTGAGATACGTGGAAGACGTCATGCACCGAATGAAACTAGGGTGGGAGGGAAATGTGGTAAGCCACCTCGCCTACTTTGCGGAGGACCTAGAACGACCCGATTAAACGTGGAGATAAATTTCCACCTCAACCAAATCTCCATAGACCTCATCGAGGTGAGACCCATAAGAAGACGTGGTCTCCGTATCCTATCAGCATAGAACTTAGGTCTGCTCTCTGTATTCTTCATCCACTACTGGATGATCTGCACCTTCTCTATGGTAGCTCATACCATCTCTGGTCCCACTAGTACATACTCCCCTGGGTCTGTCCAGCACAGTGGCGATCTTCTAGGTAGACCATAAAATTCCACATAAGGGGCCATCCAGATGGTTGAGTGGTATATGTAGTTGTACGCAAACTCCACCAAGGGTAATTGATCCTCCCAGCTACGACCAAAGTCAAGGACACATGCATGGAGCATGTCCTTGAGTGTGTGAATGTTCCTCTCAATCTGACCATCCGTCTGCAGATGGAAGGCAGTGCTCAAGCGGAGCCGTGTCCCGAAAGCCTCTTCCAACCCCTTCTATAGTCGGGAAGTGAAACTAGAATCTAGAATGGAGAAGATAGTCGATGGAACACCATGAAGTAGTACGATCTCATGAACGTAGAGGCGTCCCAATCTCTCTACTGATCCCTACACTCTGATCAGTTTCAAGTGGGCTGACTTGGTGAGTAAGTCGATGTTCACCCATATTGAGTCGTGACCACTAGATATACGTGGATGACCGGTCAAGAAGTCCATGGTTATCCCATCCCAATTCCACTCAGGGACCTCTAAGGGCTGAACCAAGCCTGTTGGTACCTCGTGACATGCCTTCACTTGCGGACAAGTGAGGCACCGTGAGAAAAACTCTACTACTACCTTCTTCACACCTGGCCACCAGTGCTATCGTCTGAGGTCCTGATACATCTTCGCCACTCCTGGATTTACTGCTAGAGGGGAAGTGTGGAACTCCCTCAACACCTCCTCCTAATGTGCGACTAGTTCCATGGTAAGTCCTCTTAAAATGATGACGTGCTCCCCGTATTCATAAAATCCATCAGGTTTAAGCCCTGTGGATATCTGAGCACACTGCATCTCACAGTCAGCATCCCCCAGATGCACCTCCCTAACTCGCTAATGAAGTTGGGGTGTGACATTAAGAGACTGTAGATAGGATAATCTATCCCTATGCATAAAGGATATCTGCAACGTGGCCTGCTGCTCTGTCGCCACTCCTAGAATATGAATGCCTGATCTCCTACTGAGTGCATCTGCTACTCCATTACCCTTTCTAGTAGTATAGACTATCTCGAAGTCATATTCCTAGAGGAACTCAAGCCATCACCACTGTCTTAGGTTCAGGTACTTCTGAAAGAATATATTTTAGAGACTCTTGTGATCAGAGTAGACTGTAAAATGCTCTCCCATCAGATTGTGCTGCCACATCTTCATGGAGAAGACCACTGCTGCTGACTCCAGGTCATGGGTAGCGTAGTTCTTCTCGTGATGTCTCAACTGCATGAACCATATGCGATCAATTCTCTCTCCTGCATCAAGACACACCCATGTTTGGTCCCTAGTGCGTCGAAGTAAACTATGTACCCTATGCCTTCCTCTGGAAGCCTCAAGATGGGGGCACTAGTCAGCCTCTGCCTCAGCTCCTGGAAACTCTGATGGCATCTCTCCAACCACATAAATGGTTTCTCTTTCTTAATCAAAGATTAAAGCGGTGCAGCAAATCTGGAGAAATGTGGCACAAATCTTAGATAGTACCCATCAAGTCCCAGGAAACATCACACCTCTAACCCACTCTTGGGTGTCTCTAACGCAAGTACATCCTCGATCATCGCTAGATCCACTGCAACTCCAGCCTCCATTATGACGCGTACCATGTCGAGAACCACTCGAATCCATAACTGGCACTTTGAGAGTTTACCATAAAGATGGTACTCTAGGAGTGTATATAGTACCACCCAAAAATGGTAGGCATGCTCCTCCTCAGTAGTCTAGTAAATCAGTATGTCATCCATGAAGACTATGATAATGAGATTGAGGTATGGCCAAAAGATCATGTTCATGTTGGTCATGATCACTACAAGAGAATTGGTTACGCCGAAGGGCATAACCATGAACTCGTAGTGGCCGTACCGACACCTGAAAGTAATCTTCTACACATCCTCATCTCAAACTCTAAGCTGGTGATAACCTGATATGAGTTATATATTCGAGAACCATCATTATCCCTTGAGCAGATCAAAGAGTTCATCAATCCTTGGGAGTGGGTACTTAATCTTCACAGTCACCTGATTCAGGTGACGATAGTCAATACAGAGCCTCATGCTCCCATCCGCCTACATGGGGAATAGAATCGGGGCTGCCCAGGGAGAAACACTAGGCTGGATGAATCCCTTCTCTTGCAAGTCATCCTGTTATACCCGCAGCTCATGTAGCTCAGTGAGATCCATCCGATTTGCGGGAGTAGATATCGATATTGTAATAGTGTACATGTCAACATAGAAGTCCACCACTATATGAGGAGGTGGTCCTGTAACATCTTCAAGGAAAACATTCGTGTACTAGTCCACCACTACAGGGTAAGTCGAACTCTCCACTTAAAATTCTCCCTGGATAAGTCAAGCCAACTGGTGAGTCATCGGCTACATCCTCTTCCGAGTGAGTCTGTTCTATGTTGCAAAGGTTCCCTTCTCACCGATGAAGGTAAAACTGGTACCATCCTTGCAGACACACCGCACTTTTCACCTAATACAGTCAATCTGATAATGGAATGTAGATAACTAGTCCTTACCCAAGATGTCGTCATAAGGCCTCAACGCCGCTACTAAGAGATCCCAGCGGAAGCTCGTGCATCCTAGAGTAAGCTCGCAGTACTAGTACCAGTGCGTGATCATCGAATCAGCTCCCATATGTGTCTATAGACATAAGTATCAAACTAACGGCTCCTTTGGAATCTTCGATCTCTGAATGAGTGAAGTGGAAATGAAAGAGTGACTGGAACCTGTGTCTATAAGAACTGCAACTAAGGTTGAGTAGACGCATATCGTACCTCGAATCACCACTAAAGGACCATGATTGTAGGCCTCAGCTCCTTCAAACTGTACTCTTCCATGTCCACCCGCTCCCTATGGTCGGGGTGGATCTCCAGGTGGTGGTGGTGGCAACACCTCGTAACACCGTCCACTGCCAGCTGCATGTCCAGATCCGCTTCCACGTCCTCATCCACCTTGCAGAATGCCTCGATCAAGCCTCTTCCTCTACCTGGGAGGTCTCACAACTGAATAATGATCATCCGTGTGGTGGGTCAGATAGTCACGAGCCATGTGGCCCTATCCACCACATGAGTAACACTGCCTGACCGGTTTGGCTCTATCTCCACTCTGGGTGCCCCGGACTACCGATCCTGAGTCATGTGGTCGACCACCTACAGGTCTGGTCCTCTAGAACCTCTACGTCATTTATCTTATGCCAACTTGATAAGACCCCGTTCATGTCGTCTAGTGGTGGGTCTCGCTGCTGGAGTCTGCTCAGCAGGGAAACTCTCCACTAGGAGGGTTCACCATAACACCCCTGACTTTGTCGGAATGCTGTGAGAGATAACTAAAGCTCTGATCTCTCGCATGAGTCCCTGATCAAAGGTTCGAGCTCTGAAGAAAGGGCCATGTACCATATCTGTGGAGTAGCGCGAGAGGTCGGTGTACCTAACTGAGTACTGTGACACTGTCATACTACCCTACTGTAGATGTAGTAGCTCCTGTATCAACATCGCTCGAAGGTTGGATAGTACAATCTCCACCCAGAATAGTCTCTCGAAGTCTGCCCAATGAATTTTCACCTCGTCATGCATATGGAGAATCTGGCTCCACCATCTGCTTGCTGCTGCTAAAAGAAGGCTGGCAGCAAGGATCACCATAATGTCTGCTGGTGTCCCTACTAGCCTGAAGACTCTCACAAAATCCTCCATCCAATCCTTATCCTCATGTGGGTCCTTCTCTACTTCGAATCGAGGTGGAATCTAGCACTGGAACTCATACAACGTGCTCAAGAAGCGTGCATCGTCTGCTATTGGAGCTGGTGTCATCGGTGGCCCAACAGGGAGTATTACCACCGGTGCCTCCGCTGGTGCCACAACTGGAAGAGGGCCCTGTAATGAGGCCTTGTCGCTCGGAGGGATGTTAGTACGTACAAATATTGGGGATCTTTCTGGTCGTTCATGGGGAGGCATCCTGAAAGAAAACAGGTGCGACACGGTCAAAAGACTAAACCTGGTGAGCTGACCTAGTTCAAGATGACTTAATGAAATCTGTTGAAAAACACACATTCAATCAATTTTTTCATGCACTGAGTCATAAATCCGAAGTCAGGATCCTAGTGTTTGGATACGTCATCCACCCACACCAACACTGGACTCCCTGAACTAAAAACCACAATCAGTACCCTTAACATTATTGCATCACATAAATGAAATATCAGAGTCTTATGTTTTGTGGTAGAACAGATGTCCTCATATACCAATTTTTCATGAATCATCCCACAGGTCCTGCATCGTTACTACCCCAAGCCCACCTTCCATAGGCCACGGGATGGGGACTAGCACCAATGGCATAATCCCCTAAAACTGAGAAGAAATTGCCTTTATAAAATGTATACTCACACAACCAGAGTACAAGAGGAATCAAAAAGTATGTAAAAACTGTATAATAAGCATACTGAAAGTAAAGGGGGCCAAAATACAAGCCCAACAAGAAAGTGAAACTGAAAAACAAGTAAAACTGAATAGAGATTGACAACATCTGAAACATAGAAGTAGCTCTAATATCATTGTCTGAGACTCCTACCTAAAGTCTAGGTACATATATCCACCTCATCACTCCATGTCTATCGACCCGATCCTTGTATCGTCTCACCGAGTGGTCCACCTCTGGGTATTGTCTAGTATTGGCTCGCTCTCGGACTTGATCAACATTGTCCATCATCTGCATCCAACACAACGTGGTGCGGTCATTACCCGTGCAGGGGTGAGTATAACGATACTCTGTAGGGACCTCATGACCCACAAGGTCTCAAAAAATCCAAAAATAATAACAAAAAAGTAGGAATTCAAAATACTACCATTAGTTAAGTATATCCCCATATATATTCTTAAGTTATTAAGTAACCCATTTCAAACATGAGGAAAACACAAAAGTCATTGACTCAGCTCAAACATGGATTCTTCATTAATGAAACCACGGATGCTGAAGAACTCATCCTCTATCAAGTAATGTGGCCCTGTCGTGACTCCCAGGAACTACTCAATAACCGTAGACTGCTAAGGTACTCTTCCTGTGGAGTATTGTGGGACAACTATGTCAAACAGAGATTCTTCCCACCTGGGGTCTGTCGCCTTACAAAGTAGATCTCCCCCTAATATCCTACATAGGCACTCCTTCTATCGAGTATCGCATGTCTGCCGCCTCACACAGTAGCGCTCTTCCTCTATGGGTCTGCTGCCTCACACAGTAGTGCTCCCCACTGGGCTAGTCGAGTCACTCCAAATCGAATTGGTCATGTAGTCATCAGGTCTCAACCAGCTACGAGGTCTTTGTAGTCTGCATGCTCGTCTCCGGAAGGGTCCACTCCTTGAGCTACAAGCAGATACATAAAGTCTCACTATGTCCAAATAAAATGTATCCCAAAGGTCTGCCACGTCAATGGGGTCTCAATGCAACAGACAACACATCAATCAAACTCCCAGTCTGTGAGTTATTTTCCTTTTTGTCCTGGCGGCCCCATTGCTTTCGTGTACGAACCAACCCGACCATATCTCAACTATAACCTAAACTCCCATGGGGTATTTTTGATGGTACTGTTTCTCAAAGAGATTACTATTTCTACTGACGGTTCTTCAAATAGATGTCTGGGGCCAAAGATATGTCCAATGTAAGAAATGGGTCATTAGTGGGCCCGGGTCCAGTCCGACCCGGTTGGTCCGACTCGGCCCAACCCGGTCTCGGTCAACCCGGTCGGACTTACTGGGTCTGACTTGGCCTATCGGGAGGGTCAACCCACTATGTTTGGCCTAGATAGGTGGGCTCGGCCCAGTGGAATGTGTGGACAATTCGGGCCGAAATCGCCACATGGGAGACTCGACCTGAAAGCCAGTGGTAGGTTTGATCGGTGCCACGAGGGGCACGGCTTGGGTTACTCTCCTCGAGAGTCCAACAGCAGGCCGTGTGTGGGGAGGATGTTCTGTGAAGGGCGTAGGAAATGAGGGCACGGAGACGGGATGGGCCAGGTAGGACGCCGGGGTTCGCCGTGCCGACGGCCTGGGTGCCAGAGGGCGCCTGTGGGGGGGGAGGGGGAGGGGCAGGGCACCGGGGGCACTGGATAGCACTGGTCAGGAACCTGGGGGCACCGAACCAGAGGCCAGGGTGTCGAAGGTGCATCGGGAAAGTATCTTTGGTGCCGGGCCGGTTCTAGGGGGTGTCAAACAGGCGGCCAGAGCACCGGAGGGGCGCCGGGCATGCCCGGGGTGCGTTGGCAGCGCGCGGGGTACGCAGGGAGGGTTCCGGGGGGCCTGGCCTGCCACGGTTTTGGCCGGGGAGCATGTCAAGCAACACGTGGGTAGGCTACTCGGGCGGTGCTCGGCCGATGACACGGTTCGCGGAGGTCGCGGGAAGTGCAACCTATATTTTCCATCTTCGTCGTCGTCGCCTCATTGCAATGTCGTCGTTCCATCAGCATCGATCCATGGTTCTGAAACCATGAATGTTGTGGAGGGGTTGGGTCGTGTTCATTCGGCCGAACCCTCCACTTTAGAAGGATTGCAAGCGGCTCATGAAGTTGAATAAATGAGATATGATTAAGCGTCAAACAAAATAATACACACCCCTACCTTTTAAATTGTCGGGCGTTCGTTTGTCCCGGGGAAAGATGATGTTGTCGTCTTTTGTCGTACCCTTCCACTTCCGAGCTCGTGTTTCAGTCGATGATGATGAAGAGGAAGGAAGAAGGGTCGTCGAAGAGATCCCACATTAGAAGGGGGTTACAAGGAAAAATCCAAGTAAGAAGCATCGTCATCGGCGTCTTCGCGTTCTTCGTTGGAGGATTCTATTCTCCCATGCTCTCCACTAAAGAGAGAAAAAATGTGCCAAAATAATCGATTTAAATCTATTATGCCCGTTGGTGTGAATTAATTAAGTGGGTGCCACTTAATTAAGTTGATGACGTTGGCAAAAAAATATTTGAACTTCAAAAAGAGAGGCTCCACAAAATTAATTTCCCAAGAGGATGGCATATTAAATTTGGAGAGTTTCGAGGGGGTTAGATTCATGGGTGGTCCCCACCAAATTAAGATAAAGAGGGTTTCCATCCATTAATTGGGGGTTTTGAGGAGGTTTTATCCTCCTCAATTAAGAGGGGAGTTAGAGACCAACAGACTCTCCCTCTTTAATGAGGGAGAGTTGAATGGTTTCCTCCCCTACCATTAAATGGGGGGTTAGGACCCTTGTCGACCCCTTGTTATAACCTCTAGTGGGAGGTTATGCTTCTCGGCTGGTCCCCACCCAAATTATCATCCCATGGTAGGTAAGGGTGTGGCGGTCCCACCACCAACTCCCATGTGGAGATTTTAACCAACCATACCACATGGCGTGGGTTCAACAAAAAAATATGTTGTTTCTTAGTTTATTTTATTAACCCACGTGTAACCCCAAAACCAACACCCATACCCGATCAAACTCTATCAAGGTGAAAGTCTTCTTAAGTGAAAACTGGCACTGTGAGTTCAACGGTGCCTCAGATTTCAATTCCGAGCACCCATTAAAAAGATAGAAAAACCCACATGTATGTTTACTGAACATACCTGAACAAAACTTCAGAAAATGAATCTGGGCACTCTGGCCCATGTAATCTGGTTCCGTTAGAAACTACGGACTCCTTAAATTCCAAAAAATTTAAGAATAAATTTGCCTTTAAATTTCCGGGTATTTACAAAAAGTATTTTTAATAAAATTTAATTTGATTTTTCAATTTAACAACTATCAAACATTTGTTAAATTAAATTCACACACACATATAAGTAATTAATATAGAATATAACTAAAAAAATAATTTGTCAATAATTTATAAAATATTAAATATTCATTTTATTGTTTCAGTTATTATCAAAATATATATATCCTAAATGTTATTTATGTTTTTAACTAGTAAATTTTATTCGTTTTATTTATTTTTATTCAATATAAAATATTTATTACTTTATAATATTTTTCTAATTTAATAATTTTTAATATTATTCATTCATTATTAATATTTTTTTTTCTAATATTTTTCTAATATATTCAATTTTTATTTCAATTTATTTAAAATTTTTGTAATTTAATCCATATTTTGGTATTTATTTATATGGGTTTATTCATTGACAAAGAATATTTATAATATATTTGAAATCTATATAATTTATATCTATTAATCTTTATTTTACCATATATGTTTGAAATTTTGATGAATATCATTATTTATTTTTTTATGAAATTATTTTATTTATAATTTTTTCAAATTTATATACATAAATTATTTAAATTCGTTTTTAAATTATTTTTTCTAAATCCTTAATGTATTTTTTTCATTATTTAATTTTAGTTAATCATTTTTATTTGTTTGTAATTCACGTTGTTAATGTCACGAATTTACATTTTAAATTATTGTTTTTAATTTATTCAAATTGTTTATTCATTTTTTACAATCATTCTTTACTATAGTTGAGTAATTTTAGTATTAATTAACTGTTAACATATATGGAATTTATTTTTTTAGTATTTATATATTCATAATGATTTACTAAATTTTAATATTATTAATCTTTTTCAATTTACATGGCTAATTTTTATTGAATTATATTTATTACAGTGTAATATATGTAAAATTATTTTAATATATATATATATAATTTATTTAAATCCATTTTCGAATATTTTCATCAAATTTGATTATTTTTAGAAATAATATGGTCAATATCATGAAATATACCTAGTTTTTAGTATATATTAATACTCTTAGTCGGTTTTATATTTATGTGATTAATATTTTTTCAATTTTATTTTATTAGTAAAAATATTTTTTCAATACTTGATGTCTATTTAATTATTTCATTTAAATATTTTTTTTCATAATTATTTACAAATTTTAAAATTCATGTAAATAATATTATAAATTAATTTCAATAAAAAATATTTTTATATATTAAGTTTTATTTATTCAGATTTATTATTATTTAAATTAATATTTTTTTCATTAATTTTAATATTATAAACTCTAATTTTTTTTAAAATTTAGTAATTTCCTAAATTTACGTACACACATTTATTTATAATTTTTTAATATTTTAAATATGTATTCATCTTTGTTTTGATATATATCAATTTTTTATAATTTGATTAATAAATAAAACATATTCATTGTTTAATTTTTTTGATGTATATTAATATTAAATTACATAATTTCAGCCATTTTTATCTTTCATGATTTTGATATTATACATTAATAAATAATTATATATATAATATTTTTATGAATTTATTCATTTTTAATATATATTCATTTAATATTTTTTATTATATATTAAATAATATTTATCAGCATTTGAGAAAATTGTTGATAACTATGGGCATTTACAATTCTCTAGCATAATTCACTGATAATGATATATCATTATCCATGATAAAAAATAAGTGATAAAAATATGTTTAATCAATGTGTGTTATTTTGGTTCTAATATAAGTCATCATTATCAATGCTTTTTTAGAAGCACGGATAAAACCCCACCATATATAACAATTTAAAACCTAGTAGTACCCAACACTTTTGCACCTTTAAATCCCTAGTAGAATTCTACCTCTACCACTACTCCCCTAGACCTTATTGGATGTTTCGACCCTCTAAAATCCAAAGGTATGTGATTTTCTACTCCTCTTTAATCGACATATGGTTTTACCCTTCATCAATGCATTTATCATTGTTATCTTTTTCCTCGATGTGTATAACACCCCACACACATTCCTGATATCACACCACTATGACAAAATAATTTCTATTGTCATGAAAACATAATAATCAAGTGGGTATTTCCATTAATTCAGTACCAAACTCATGCTTCTTCTAATCTTCAAAATATCTCCCAACCATGCTATTTTCTTTCGATTTTAATTTATTATGACCGATACATGTCAATTGTCAAATTACACCTATGATTTCTAATTTTAGTTTCTTTGTATATATATTTTATTTTTATGAAATAATGTGATATATATTTGAATTAATCATACCTGACATTTTTCCAATAATAAGTATCAGTCACATGATCTTCCTGTATCGTTCAACATCCCATAGTTATTTGGTGGAGATGGATTAGATCGAATATTAAATATGAGAGAAAAGAAAGTGTGATCTATGTATCCTTCTATTCAAATTGACTAATATCAAAATATTCTTATAATTTTCGTTAATTTACAAGTAGAAGAACCTATAATCTTTTAAATTTTGAATTTATCTGATCATATTTTAGGAATTTTAGAACACAAACCACTAACCTCATGTTTAGTTAAAAATTCCCCCTTTTACGCATGATCTAAAAGTGGGTGACAAAATAGAATTTTACATATCATTATTACGTAGATTAGTTCAACTTTATTTTAATTGATAAATCACTAGTTGAATAAATTTTCCCTTATTGTGAGGGTATATAATAGAAGGTTAATGTTTTCTATATTAGAGGGGAGGGGAAGGAATTATATATATAATTAAATTTAAAATTGGTTTTATAATTTACATGTTTTTATTACATCATATATATATATATATATATTTCCCATATGTAATAAGTTTCACTGACCTTTATTATCAGGAATATCCATTCCTTCTTGCTGGTTAGAGTAGATTACTCAAGAGGTGGGGGTGAATTGAGTAACTATAAAAACTTCTGATTAAATTGTATTTATACAATGATTCCCAAATAAATTAAATACATCATAGTTTAACAAGGATATACTATCATAAGAGTTTTACTGATTAAATAACTTCTTAGAAGATTGATTAGTTCTTTGTAATTATAATATCATTTATTAATATTACTTTTGGATCTATTCAACTAAGGTAAGATAATTATAACATATTTCCTAGAGTAACTATCAAAGTGAATTTAGAGATTTCTGAATTTTACAATAAAACAATAAAAAAGAGAAGACTAAATTAAGAAGAATAGTGGATATGAAACAAGTGGTTTAGTCTCAAGCTGAGACCTAAACCACTCCACTTTGTGATCACCTTCCACCAACCAGTTTATATAATTAAACTTGATCCACACCCTAGACCGGGGTTAGTAACAGTACATAATACTGTCTAGGCCACACAGGGACCTATTCCAATGTTTTTCATGGGTACATACAACCAAGCCACACTAGGACCTCTACCATAGTTTTTCGTGGGTACAAACACTCAGGCCACCCATGTACCTCTTCAACACATATCTATGGGTATACACAAGTGTAATGGAATGTTTGAGTAATGATATTTTGTATCTTTCGGTTTAATGCAGGAGACAGAGTGTGTTGTTATATAGATACACACTCTGCTAGAAAGAGAATAAAATGATACAAAATAGAGAAGAAGTATTGAGAGAGTTTTAGAAGTGCTCTGAGTGTTAGTCTTTGCAGCTATCGGTTTCTGAGATGAGACAGATGCAAGACTCATGTCCTCATATTGAAAACAGACTACTACAAATCAGACAGATTCAGCTTGTGTTCTTCATGGTGTTTTATAGTGCGAGGATATTCTCATGATTCCTGTATTCTTTGTGTGTTCCTCAGTAGAGTCATGTTGCAAGAGCCAATTCTCTAAGTGTATTATGTTTTTTCGAACCGGCCCACCGACTTGTTCGTTAGGACAGTGAAACATCTATCCTATATATCTTCTTTTTGTTTTTGGGCCTTATTACTCTTTTGTCTTGGAGTGCATGTGTTGGGGAATACATGTTGCATATAGTATGCTCAATGTACCTCATACTCTCTGATGTTAAGTCTAAAAATAAACATTAATTATATCATTGAATTAAAGTTATCAAATATGAGCATTAAAGATGAAATTAAAAGATGAAAATGAATATTAGTAAACAGAGTCACAATATGTCATGGAAACGATGTCTCCTACACATGGTGTCTGAAATGTTCAAGGTGTCTTGTGATCATTGTATCTTGTTCATGATGTCTTGTTAGCAGTGTCTTCTTTATGATGTCTGCTTCACGGTGTCTACTTCACGATGTCTCATGGTCACGGTGTTTGGATGTCCCGGTGTCTGCTTGTCCCAGTGTCTGGATGTCACAGTGTATGCTTATCATGGTGTCTCATGGCATAGGAAAATATCCTTTTTCAGACATAAGCCATAGTATTTATTAATTGAATTAAACTTAATCATTTGTTAGATAAATCATTGTAATGTGAATCAAGATAGTATATAGAATCCAAACTGAGTGTATAGAAATTAAGAGATTTGGATTACTTTTACTATGGTACTGTACATTTGATGTTATATGGATTGCATAGATTTAACAAGGTTTAGTGACTAAATAGGATTTTTTATCATTAAAACATGATTAATACATGAGGAGTCAAACAATATCCCCCTTTATGATGATCACAAATCGTATAATTTTAGATTGTATATTTATTCAAACAAAATATATGGAGTGTGCATATAACATGTATAAAATGATTTCTATCTCCCATATATTTCTCATATAAGTCTTATATATTTCTCCCTCTTTTGGGATTATCAAAAAGTAGCATAAAAAATAAATAGAAAAGGGAGAATCGAAGTGCATAAGGTATTAGATAAAAAGAGTTTCATTACAAAATGTAAAACAAATGAAACAAGATTCACATCAAAATAGAGTAAGAACTGCCCTTCTTTCACTAGTTGATCTTCTCTTTTCCCTGAGCAACAAGATCAGGAGAAGAGGAATCCATATGAGCATAAGTGGAGGTAGAATAAGGGAGTGAGGTGGTCGATAGAGAAGGTAAATGAACGCATTCAAAGGAAGAGGGAGCCAATATAGGTGTAGTAGAAGAGATTGTAAATTGTTGATAAAGGATCACATGCCTAATCTGACTCAATGCATGACTAACAGACATTGAAGTGGTGGCTAGGGCGGAGGTGAAAATAGGCAGACCAGGTCTTATAGGGGATGCCATAGGAACAAAAATGGTTGTACTCTATACATGAAGATATGTCCTCAGAAGATTGATAAAATCCACAATGATCTCTCCACCATACTTCATATCTTTCTCAATGTTATCCTTGTTTTCCATAAACTTATCCAACCGACAAGTGATCTCTGTGAGCTATTGAACTTGGGTTTTAAAAGATTGAGTAAGAGGAGGAAACCAAATATTTTCTACAAGGTATTTAATGTTATTTTTCATGTACTTATTTGAGACGATTAGGTTGAAGTAGAAATACACATTCATGGAAGTGACTTGCGGGTAATGATTAGCAATTTTGGAATGGATTTGGATCAGATCAAGAACTATTTCACTATTCTTGATATCTTCATTTAGAGAATTTTTATTGAAGCCACTAACAACAGTCTAGGGTACATCTTTGACCACTATTCTGAGTAGGTCACTGTTCAGGGAAGGTTGGGATGGTTGCATGGATGCCTTAGAAGCATTGATATCTAACGTCATAAAATTTAGATGGTTTAGAATCTTTTGAAGACACCCCTTTTACTCATGAGTGAGCTTGATAGGATTTACAACTAGCTCTCTTGTCTCCTTAACAAACTTTTTTTTTCTTTTTGCGACCTTTTCATCTAAGGCAACTAAATTCGGTTGAATCTAAGAGGCAACATTCAATGTGGTTTGAGGAACAACAGTATCAACAGGTTGAGAAGCAAGATCTAATCTCGAATTCTTCTCTCTCTACATTTCATCAATCATACCTCTTAGAGTCTTCACTTCATCACAAAACAGTTTATTTTCAACAATGACTTCCGGAATCTCATGAAGCATTTTGGGTTATATTTTCCAAATAACATTCTCCAACAACAAAGATGAATCTTTCTCACTATGATGTGTTATAAGAGGAGGTTGGTAATTAAGGACTTTTTCAATTCTAGATGAAAGGGTAGAACCCAATTCTTTCAGATCATCCTTACTCACAAAGGATGGTTGTTCATATGAATGTCTAGAAATAGGGAATCATACAGGCTCAGGTTTTTTTTCAATGGAAATATTAGTGACAGTCTTTAGTTGTAACATAGTATAATGGTCAAGGCCTTTTACTAAGACTTTTTGAGAGTCATCCACTTCATAAAAATTGGTGAATTTATACCAAGTGTCTATAGGACCTAAAACAATCGTGTTTTGTACTTCATTATATTCTAGATTTGGGGTTTTCTCCCCCTCAATAGTAGCATCATTTTTAGGACATATAAGATTAGTGTCTTGACCTAATTCCACAAACTCATCTCTTAGTTCATATCTCATTTTTTGTCTAGCCAACTGACAAGTCAGATCCATCATTTCCTCAGCCGAAGGAATGACTTCAAGAACATATTGTTCCACCGAGAGTTCATCAATATTATCTTCATGAATAACAAGTAATTATTCTTATATAGGTTCTTGCAAAACATTGTTATTGGTTTCCTTGACAAGAGATTCTGTTTCATCCTTGGTTTGATCTTCTAGATTAACAACTTCTTTAAAATCAGGGGCTTCCTTTTCACATACAACATGTGAGACAGGAGCATGATATTCCTCAACTGAAACAGTTTCCCTGGGGGGCACAACAGCCTCTTCTTATTATTCTTTGGAATACTCAACAAACATATCTACTTCCAAAATAGTATCACAAATATCTCATGGTCATAAGGGATGTTCTACTGGATTGAGCTTTTCATAAATTCTATCATTATCATACACCCATTCTTTTTTCTATGGATTCCAATTTATTTTCATCCTCATGATATTCACTTTTGAAAGGCAGTACTCACAATCATTGAAAAAATCCTCATTAGGTCCGACCATAACATTGGAATGAAGCATGGATGAGATAATCCATGAGTAAAATAGAGAGGTCGACATGGATGTGGCTTTAATCAGTTCACAAATATGATGTTTGATATATTTAAAAAGGTTTATCTTATGCCAAATTTTCAAAAGATGAATAAAAAACACATCCAGATATTTTAGTAAAACAAAATCACCTTTTATTGGGCCAATCAGGTTTTGTATAAACATAAAAAAAATCCTTGATTCTCCATCTAGTTCAGTAGCAATGGCCCTTCTCTTGGTGCCATTTTTGGTCAAGCCCTTTAGAGCATCTTCCCAGACAAAGATTTCACTAGAAGGTAGAGGTCCTCTCTGATTGTCATCAGAGATGCTTTCATTAGGTATCCCAAGGTATACATCCCGTAACCTCAAAGAGAATGAGAATTTATGTCCATTTATCTAGAATTTCACAACATAACCATCTTCAGAATCAAAGGCGAACTGAACATATTGATAAAACCGATCCACTAACATATGATAGATTGGTCAATATTCCTATAAAAACCACACTGACTAGCCTTAATCTTTTGAAACATTCAAAACCAACGACGTAAATGACAGAAACCATTTAGGTAAAATCTCTTTCTCATGTACTACAACTCGGTTTACCATATTTGGGTTTAGAGGACCTTCAGGTGCTATCATGGGCGCAATTTTCTTCTTCTTTGAGATACGTTTCTCAAGAGTCAAAGATGAAAGGTGTTTCACCCTAGGAATTCACTATAGGTTCAAGAGATAGAAAGGTTGAAGTGTTGGGGAAGGTTTACAAATTAATGTATTAGAAGAAAGATCGAGTAAAGGACAAGTGATAATTCATTTATTTTATCATTTAGGAATACCAAACGTCGCAATTATAGAATTACTAGAAAATAAAGAGGTGAAATGAATAATTACCATGATAAAATTTTTAATTCACAAATAAAAACATAAATAATATTTATGGTGAGACCATATTGGGTCATTAAGATGAGACATAGAATGAATGTTATTGTGAGACAGTAACTGAGCATTATTGTGAGACAGTAACTAAGCATTATAGTGAGAGAGTAAAGATGAACTTTATGGTGAGAAAATGACTATCAGACAGCAGTCACAAAACTTGAACTATGAGACTGTAATCATGAAACAATAAGAGATATAACAGTATAACATAAAACAGGGAAATATAAAATAGTTAGATATAAACTAGTAAAACTTTTACTTATGATTTGTCATGCCTAATACATGTATGATGTAGTCTATTCTATCATAATTTATTGGTTTATAAAATATACCTGCATGTTGATACTCAGTACCAATAAATTCCAGAGTGATATCACCCTTTTTATATTGATCTCTCAATATGTGATGTCTTACATCAATATGCTTAGTCCGAGAATGCGAAATAGGATTTCTCAAGATATTAATAGTACATTTGTTGTTAGAATTTATAGGTAAATTTCTGAATTTATTCCCATAATCTAGTAATTTGTGTTTCATCCACAATATTTCTACACAAAAAATTCTAATAGCTATGTATTCAACATCTACAGTGGATAATGCAACATAATTTTTTTTCATACTACACCATGATACTAGGGACTTTCTTAAAAAGTGACACGTTCCAAAGGTGCTTATTTTATCAAACTTACAACTACGTTAGTTAGCAATAAAATGATTAACTAAATCAAATGATTTTCCTCTAGGATATAACAGTCCTAGATTGGTTGTATGCTTGCGGTATTTGAAAATTCTCTTTACAGCATTTAAATGAGATTCCTTAGTATTTTATTTAAAACGAGCACACATACACACACTAAACATAATGCCAGGTTGACTAATAGTTATGTAGAATAAAATTCCAATCATTTCTCTATAAGTGCTTTGATCAAAAAAAATTTTATCTTCATCAAGATCCAACTTACAATTGGTACTCGTGGGAGTGTTACTAATTTTAGTGTTATCCAATCCAAAACATTTTAGAAGATCTATACTATATATACTTTTAGTTAATATAATACAATCATTATTTTGAACGATTTGAAATCCGAGAAATAATTTTAGTTCACCAATTAAACTCATTTCAAATTTATTTTGCAGCATTTTAGAAAAAATCAATACATAAATAATTTCTTGTAGATTCAAAGATAATGTCATATACATATATTTGAACAACTTAAGCATCATTTGAAATTCATTTTATAAACAGAGTAGGATCATCTATTCCTTTTGTAAAACCATTGGAAATAAGAAAAGTACTTAATCGATCATACAAAGCTCTTGGTGTAACATCCTAGGAAAATAAATAATAATACACTTTCATATTTATTAATATTTGAGAATTAAATATTAATTTTACATTAAAGGGGTTTCTATGTTTGATAGCATACCTGATATGCAACAATAAGTTTCTTTGAAATCTTACGTTGCAAACTAGTAATATAATAATATTATTTTAAATGGTAGTTAACACGTAGTCGTTGTTTTAGTGGGAATGAATATAAATAACTAAAATATGATTATATATGTTTGTTAAATGTTTTTACATTTATCCAATAAATGATAAAGGCTTAAAACAGGAAAAGAATTCAATTTTAGGCATATATACTCTAATATTCACTAAAAGATCGACTTATCGCCTTTTGATGGTGAACCATCATTAAATAGAGTTTTGGTCACTCTTATACATTTGATTGGACCAAATAAAATTCTTCTTTAGAATCGGGACATCAAAATTTACTTTGTGTAAATTTTTGGTATTTTTCTGATAAAGTTCAATTTTTAATGAATATTTAAAAATGTTGTATTTTAATTCAAAACCTAATTTTAATATAATTTATTTATAATATTATATTATCATTTCAATTGGTTTTAAATTAAAATCAGAATATATTTTTAACATTTAATATAATAGTGGTCTTCGTAATTAATTTCACTTTGAAATTGGACTTAAACTAGTGTCAATCTTTTGATATATATTGAATCATAAAAACATGCTATTTGTTTTGACAGCGGAAAATAATTATTATATTAATTAATGCAACGTATATGTTTTTAATTTTTTAAAATAGAAATCATTTTTGAATTCCGAATATCAAATATAGCTTACGGTGATTTTTAGTATTTTTCTGAAAAACATCAATTTATGATGAATAGTGAAACCACTAAGTGGTAGTTAAAAAACTGTTTTTTCTTTTAAGTGAAACTTTAACACTTCTGTGAATTGAATTTCAAAAATCCTACATACATGGTTTTTATTAGTGTTTAAATGTGGTTCAATGGGAAGAAAATAATTTTTGTGTGAATAGTAACATTTAAGTTTTGTTAATCACGATTAGAGGTAATTAGTATAATTTAAGGTCAAAATAATGTTTTGATAATATGAAATTACCATGACACATGTCCTACCCTTATTGGATGTTTCATTGAAGACCAATAAAATCCATGGGTCAACTTGGGGACCACATGGAGCAACTTGGATAAGAAAATGACATTAATAACTTTTTATTTAATGTTAAAATAAAAATGTTACAAACATGTACTGTTTTACTAAAAAAAAATTTCATGGGGCTATACAAGTAATATTTCTGAGTATAAATATTAATTAGAAATATAAATATATTTCCTACATAATGATATTATTTTTATAATTTTTAGACATTAAATAAATAAATTTATTTATGACACCATGATGATGCAACGATTACCTCATTATTTAACGATTTAAATAAAATGAAAATATAATGTAAAATGTAAGACCTACACATGTCAAAAACAAATTTTATCAGTGTATTTCTAACTTTTATCACCTTTTCCTCGAAATATAAAAAATTGGGACCTTAAAAATACGAAACTCATTATATAATAAAGTAACATTTCTTGACTTTCCAAGAGTTCCCCTCCTCCCTCTTATAAAAGGCCCCCACCTCTGCCACCTTACCCACAGCTCTCAAGCCTTTAGATCAACCATTATCTACTCATTTTATCTCTATAAATCCCTTTTCTAATCTTATATGAGTTACCTTAGGCATAAATCTCTTTAAGAATCCCTTTTGGTTCAAAACAAGAGAAGTTACATGATTTAAAGGTAATGTCTTCACTTGTGTTCTTTTGTTTTATTTTTCTTCTCCAACCCCCTAAACTCTTTTTATTTCTTTATTTTGTAACAAAAATAGTATCTCTAATATAATAGGATGTTTTTATGAGATATATTTGATTTAAACTTACACAAACCTCCATCTAATGGTTACATTACATACTGTTTCTCTGATTGGAGAATTTATTACTCACAAAACGGTGATTGTTCAATATTCTTTTAACTAATTTAATGGTGTCCATTAAGATTTCACTCTATTTATATATGTTATAGATTATGTTTTTGTTTTCTTTATTCTACTTTATTTTTCATTTCTAGCATACCTTTATGGTTTTCATTATGGGTAAACACGATAAATTCATTTTAGGAAGTGTGGACAATCGCACCCTCAAAGTGATTTGATGCGTTAATTCCATATGTGGGAGGTATAAAGGATGGATTTAATGATATTATATATGATATTATACTGTAATTATAATATACCTCTATTTAATTACGATTTCACCGCATAAAATATGAAATAGAAATGAAATAAGCGTTCATGCATACGTACGACTTACTGTCTCCATGAACGGTGCATTTCATTTCTTACCTCTAAATGTTATGTACTATTATAAATAAATGTATATGATTGATATATATGATATATATGATATCCAAATCATGAGTATCATTCTCTATATAATGAACCTTTTACCACATGAACAATATGTAATTGCAAGAAGTCCATTTTTGACTTAAGTACCAAATATCAACAAAACGAACTTTATTAACCTAAATGATTACATAATGTTTATAACATGGAAATAAGTTATATAAAATGAATAATAAATTTGAAAAAGGTTCTTAAGAAAGTATAAATTTACATTAGTTTGTTATTCAAGAGATTAAAGATCAATCGAGTCACGTCGGATACGAGGTAAGGGACTTCGTCTCAATCTCCTTTCATTGAGGGATATTTTGTTTCATAGAAAACATTATTTTATGTGGTGTATAAACCCATTTTAATTTTACTTTTATTCAAAAGGAATCATTTTCTATAAAGCATTTTACTAAACGACAAAAACGATGGTTTCTTTTAATGTACGCGGTGACAACGACCTTTTCTGCCGCCACGAGTATTATTTGGTATTTGGCTTCCTCAAAAAGTCGTAATGTTTTTTAAATGAAATAAATACCATATAATATTTTATGTATTTTGGTATTTAAAATGGTTTTTATAATGTATTTTTTATTTCAATATATTTTAGTGATATATTGTGATCGAAATTTTGAAATGTTTTATTTACATTATATTTGTTTTATGTCTTATGATTTTGTAATGGTACATGGACATTTAACGGGTGGTTACGTGATAAACCATATGACGGGTGGTCCAGTGAATACCAGGACGGGTGGTTATGTCATAACCTCCAATGCATTGGGAATGGAAGTCAGACGTAAAGATATTCCATTTAGTGATTTGTGTGGAAGTCGATCATATTTTTATTCCATTTAAGTATGCTTATGTACCAAGTTACCTTTATATATTATGTTTTATTTATATGGGTTTTATGGTAATATTTTGGTTACAAAATTGTAAGTAATGATCTTTTATTTAGTGAAGAGTTTTTACTACTTCATAAAGGTGAAAAGTATTACTTTGATAATGTATTCGTGGTTTACTTGTTGTTTTGAAAAGATAACATTTTTCCTTCTTTGTGTATCCCTTACTGAGCTTTTTATGATCATCCCAAGTTTTTTTTGAAATGTTTTTCAATGTACATAATGTGGAATAGGGTCAACAATGGGATCAAGGAAAATTCATGTTTTCTTAAACATGGAACAAGACATGACTCTATTTTTTTCAAGAGTTCATGTTTTGTAAAAAAGAGGGAAACTATGTCGAAGTGTCTACTTTGTTAACATTTGAGATGTAATAGTTATGTCCTAATTCTCTAAAACTCTAATGCTGAAAAGATCCTCAATGTGAATTATTCATTTAATTCAATAATAAGTAATGATTGAGGTTGGGGCCTTATAGTTGGTATCAAAGGTCGGTTTAGAAAACGTTAGGAGCTATTTTTTTTTTAAATTTTAAATTAATTTATGGTATGATTGAAACGATATAGAATTTAAAGATTACCATGTTGCTTTGCCTAAGATATTTCATTGTTCAGAATGGTTTTATATAGAGGAAATAAGGCAGCTACGTTGGGACGACATCAGGAGGAAGAAAACATTCCAAATCAGTAACCTGATATGGTCGGAATTGAAACTGAAACATTTGTTGTAGTGATGGAATAGTTGACTCAGGCTATAAATGGTGGTGGTATCCATGCATGAAATCATCCAAATCAACCGCAGAGGAACATGTCAGTAGTGGAACATTTCATGAGGCAACATCCCCCATCATTTAGAGGATCATCTGACCCTATTCTAGAAAAAGGGTGGATTAAAGCACTGGATAAGATTTTTGATGTCATGGGGTGTTCAGAACAACAAAAGGCCAGTCATGATGTTTACAGTTTTGAAGGTGAAGCTGATCAGTGGTGGTCGATGATGAAAAATATCAGGGATATTGATGAGAATGATGATCTTCACTAGGACAAATTCAAAGGTATGTTTCTTGAGAAATAATTTTATATGGTGGTTATTCGTAGGATGGAAAAACAATTCCTATAATTGAGGTAAGAGGGTAACTCAGTGGCTACTTATGAAGCAAAGTTCACTCAAATGGCAAGGTATTCTCCAAATTTCCTACAAGATCTTGATAGTAAAATAAACAGTTTTAACTCAGTGTTAAATCCAAAGTATCAAATGGATTTGGCTACTCGTGAGTTCAAAGGTTATGAAAAACTTGTTCGATGTGCGGAGAAGGTGGAAATGTAGTTTGCTGATGATCAGGTGTTCTTTGAAAAACAACAGAATAAAAGGTCTAGTTGGAAGGAAAAGGGGAAGAATTCATCAAAGAAGCAAGGAGGTAAGAAAACCAAATATCCATCCTATGAGAAGTGTGGTAAAATGCATCCTGGAGAATGTTTATCTAAGTATGTAAAGTGATTTTGGTCTGGTAAGTCTGGTCATATTGCTCGTAACCGTAAGGAAGATGATCAAGCATGTAATGAAAAGATAGCGGTAAGATGTTTTAAGTGTAATGAAATGGGTCATTATGAAAATGAGTGTCTAACGAAGAACTCAACTGGGGTAAAGCAGCCAGACTACAAGTAGAAAGGGGTTGTGAAATCCATTGCATCTACTTCAGTAGATGGTTTTCCATCGAATGAAGTTGTATCAGGTACACTGTTTATTTGTTCAGATTATGACAATGTGTTGTTTGATCCAGGGTCTACACATTGTTTCATTTCTGAGAAGTTTTCTAGTAAATTGGGAATTCCATCTCAAGATACGAATCCTAAACATATGGTAAAAACACCCGGAGGAAATGTTGAGACAAAAAGAATTTATAAGAACCTTCATATTCTTGTGTGTGGAAAGAATCTACCAGAAAAACTTATTGTTTTTCCTCTAGAAGAGTTTGATGTTATTTTGGGCATGGATTGGCTTTCTGTTTATCATGCTAAGATTGACTATATAGCTAAAGAGGTTTCTTTTCAGAAATATTTTCAATTTGTGTACAACAATGAACCCTTGATTTTGATAACATATCAGGATGTTGAGAAACTAGTAAAATATGGAAATGAATGTTACCTTGCACATATTGTTGAAAATAAAGGAACTGTTCATATTAATATGTAACAGTGGTAAATGAGTATCTTGATGTTTTTCCTGATGAGTTGCCTGATATTATTCATGATCGAGAAGTTGAATTTACTGGTGACTTACTTCCGGATTCTAATCCAATTTAAAACTCCCCTTATCGAATGGCCCAAGTTGAACGTTTATAGTTAAACATGTAATTGCAAGAGTTATTAGATAAAGGATTCATTCAACCTAGAATATTATCATGGGGTGATCTTGTGTTTTTTGTTAAAAAGAAAGACGGTTCAATGAGACTTTTCATTGATTATAGAGCCTTGAATAACATCACTGTTAAGAAAAAGTATCATTTTCCTCATATCGATGATTTGTTTGATCAGCTCTAGGGATCTCAATATTTTTCAAAGATTAACTTGAGGTCGAGGTATAATTAGTTTAAAGTAAATAATCAAACGTTCTGAAGACTATGTTTCATACTAGATATGGTCATTATGAATTTGTAGTTATGCCTTTTGGGTTAACCAATGCACCTGCTGTATTCAGGGACCTTATGAATAGAATTTTCCATGACTTATTGGATACGTTTGTTGTTGTTTTCATTGATGATATTTTGGTGTTTTCTAAAAGTAAAGTGGAGCATGAAAGTCATTTAAGGGTTATCTTGTAAACCTTAAAAGAAATGAAATTGTATGGAAAATTCAGAATGTCTGAGTTTTGGTTAAGACAAATTTCTTTCCTTGGTCACATTGTTCCATAAAATGGCATAATTGTTGCTCCTGCTAAAACAAAAGTGGTTGAAGAATGGCCAAGACCCACAAATATAACCAAGATCCATAGTTTTCGTGGGTTTTCAGGTTATTACTGAAGGTTTATGGAAAAAATTTCACGTTTATCTAGTCAAATTACTAAGCTAACTCGGAAGGGTATTAAGTTTATCTGGACAAAAGAATTTGATGATTGTTTTCAGGAGTTGAAAAGAAGATTGGTGAATGCTCGAGTTTTTGGAACTTCCTTCCAGTAATGGTGAGTTTGTTATCTATAGTGATTCTTCGTTGAAGAGACTTTGTTTTTTCTTTATGCTTAATGATCAGGTAATTGCTTATGCTTCACCTCAGTTGAAAACTCATGAGTTAAATTACCTTACCCATGATTTGGAATTAGCTGCTGTTTTTTTTGCTCTAAAAATTTGGTGGCGTAATTTTCATGGTTTAAAGTGTGAAATATATAATGATCACAAAAGTTTAAAGTATATATTCACTGATAAAGAATTGAACATTAGATAGAGGATATGGCTATAATTAATCAAGGATTATTACTGTACAATTCATTACCATCCGGAAAAAGCAAATAAAGTGGATAATGCTTTGAGTCAAAAAAATAATGTCTCATTTACCATGCTATGTTTGGAATGAGATCCTTTGGTTTTGGATTTGATGAAGTTTGGAATAGAAGTTGTTGGTGCAGGAAGTTCTTCTGTTTTGTTTCAAGTGTCAGTGAGATCATCTAAATCAGACAGAATTAAGCAAGCGTAGAAGAAAGACAGTGGGTTGCAGAAAACGGTAGAGCTGGTTCATAAGGGTATGTTTCCTGAATTTAACACTGATAATGATTTTGTTTTGATTTTTGGGAAGACGTTATATGTGCCTTGTGATTCACAGTTGAATAATGAGTTGTTATGTGAGGCTCATAGTTCCTCATTTTCTGTTCATCCTGGCAGTACAAAGATGTACAGAGATATGCGGGAGTATTATTGGTGGGATGAAATGAAAAGAGATATTGCTGATTTTACTGTGAAGTGTTTGACTTGTCAACATGTTAAAGAAGAGCAGTAGTTAACGACTGGGATGTCGCAGCCTTTACCGGTGCCAGAGTGGAAATGGGAAAATATATCCTTGGACTTTGTTGTGGGATTACCGAAGACATCTTGAGGTAATAATGCAATCTGGGTTATTGTTGATTGATTGACTAAATCTGCTCATTTCATTCCTATTGGAGATACTTTGTCTCTTGATCTACATTCTGGGTTGTATGATAAAGAGATAGTCAGGTTGCAAGGACTTCCCCACTCCATTGTATCTGATCATGATCACAGGTTCACATCTAACTTTTGGAAAGGCCTTTAGAAGTCGTTGGGTACTGAATTAAATTTTAGTATATATTTCCATCCTCAGTCAGTTGGGCAGTCAGAACCAACAATTCAGACATTGAAGGATATGCTACATGCTTACTCGATGGATTATCAGGGAAGTTGGGACCAACATCTTTCTTTGGTTGAAATTTCATATAATAACAGTTTTCATTCCAGTTTACATATGGCTCCATTTGAAGCATTAAATGGTAAACGGTGTCGAACTCCAACATTTTTGGATGAAGTAAGGGAAAGGATGCTGATGGGACCATAATTGGTAGAAGATATGGCTGAAAAAGTTCAGTTGATTCAGAAGCACATGATAACAGCTCATAGTCGGCAAAAACGTTATGCGGATAACCGGAGGAAGGATCTATAGTTCAAGATAGGTGATCATGTTTTTCTAAATGTTTCACCATGGAAAATTGTGATGCGATTTGGTATGAAATGAAAGTTGAGTCCAACGTTCATTGAACCATATAAAATTCTGGAAAGAGTTGGTTCAGTTGCTTACCGAGTGGCTTTACCTATGACTTTATCTCAGGTATACAATTTTCTTCATGTTTCGATGTTGAGAAAGTATATTCCAGATCCATCTGATGTTTTGAGCCCAGAGGTAGTTCAGTTGGAGGAGAATCTATCTTATGAAGAACAAACAGTCCAGATTCTTGACCGAAGGGAGAAAGTGTTGCGAAATAAGGTAATTTATCAGGTGAAGGTTTTATGGAAAAACCAAATGGTTGAAGAGGCAATGTGGGAATCTGAAAATTCTATGAGGGATAAATACCCCCACTTATTTTGATAAGTGAATAAAATTGCGAGGACACAATTCCCAAAATGGGGGGAGGATGTAATATCCTAGGTAAATAAAGAATAATAAACTTTCATATTTATTAATATTTGAAAATTAAATATTAATTTTTCTTTAAAGGGGTTGTTATGCTCAATAGTGTACCTGATACGCAACAACGAGTTTTTTTGAAATCTTATGTTGCACGCTAGTAATATAGTAATATTATTTTAAATGGTAGTTAACACATAGCCATTGTTTTGGCGGGGATGAATAGAAATAACTAAAATGTGATTATATATGATTGTTTAATGTTTTTACATATATCCAATAAAAGATAAAGGCTTAAAATAAGAAAAGAATTAAATTTTAGGCATAGATACTCTAAAATTCACTAAAAGGTGGACTTATAACCTTTTGATGGAGAACCCTCATTAAATATAGTTTTTTTTCACTCTTATACATTTTATTGGAAAAAATAAAATTCTTCTGTATAATCAGGACATAAAAATTTACTTTGTGTAAATTTTTTTTATTTTTCTGATAAAGTTCATTTTTTTAATGAATAGTGAAAAATGTTGTATTTTAATTCAAAATCTATTTTCAATCTATATTATTTATATGATTATATTATATTTTGAATTTTTTTTATGTGAAATTAGAATAAATTTTTACCATTTAATCCAATAGTGGTCTTTGGAATTAATTTCACTTTGAAATTGGACTTAAACTAGTGTCAATCTTTTGATATATATTGTTTCATAAAACACGCTATTTGTTTTGACAGTGGGAATTAATTATTAAATCAATTAATGAAACTTATATTTTTTCAATTTTTTTAAATAGAGATCATTTTTGAATTCGTAAAATCAAATATGATTAGGATTAATTTTTGGTATTTTTCTGAAAAACTTCTATTTTTGATGAATAGTGAAACCACTAAGTGGTAGTTAAAAAACTGATTTTTCGTTTAAATGATACATTACCACTTCTGTGAATTGAATTTAAAAAATCCAACATAAATGGCTGTCATTAGTGTGTAAAATGTGGTTCAATGGGATGATAATAATTATTTGGTGAATACTAACTTTTATGTTTTATTAATCACGATTAGAGATAATTAGTGTAATTTAAGGTAAAAATAATGTTTTAATAATATGAAATTACCTTGAAACATGTCCGATCCTTATTGGATGTGTCATGGACGATCGAGAAAATACATGGTTCAACTTGGGGACCCCTGGAATAAATTGGGTAAGAAAATGACATTAATAACTTTTTATTTAAAGTGAAAATAAAAATGTTACAAATATGTATTGTTTTACTAAAATAATTTTTACATGGGGTTATACAAGTCATATTTTTTACTATAAATATTCATTAGAAAGATAAAAATATTTAATACATAATTATATTTTATTTATAATTTTTAGACATTAAATAAATAAATTTATTTATGACACCATGTTGATGCAGTGATTACCTCATTATTTAAGGATTTAAATAAAATGAAAATAAAATGTTAAATATAAGACCTACACTTTTCAAAATCATATTGGATGGGTGTATTTAGAACTATTATCACTATATCCTTGAAATATATAATTATGGGACTTTAATAATCTGAAACTCATTATATAATAAAGTATCATTTCTTGACTTTCCAAGAGTGCCCCTCCTCCCTCTTATAAAAGGCTCCCACCTCTACCACCTTACCCACACCTCTCAAGCCTCTGGCTCGACCAAGATCTGCTCATTTTATCTCTCCATATCCCTATATTCATCCTATAAGCCTTACCTTTGGCAGAAATCTCTTCAAGTAACCCTTTTGGTTCAAACCAAGTGAAGTTACACGATTTAAATGTAATGTCTTCACTTGTGTTCTTTTGTTTTATTTTGCTTATCCAACCCCCTAAACTCTTTTTATTCCTTTATATTATAACAAAACAATTATTTAAAATACTCTAGGATGTTTTTATGAGAATTATTTGATTTACACTTACACACACCTCCATCTAATGGTTAAAGAACATACTGTTTCTGTGGTTGGCGAATTTCTGCCTCACGAAACGATGATTATTCAATCTTCTTTTAACAACTATCATGGTGGCCATTAAGATGTCACTATATTTATATATGATATATATTATGTTTATGTTTTCCTTATGATTCTTTATTTTTCATTTATGGCATAACATTATGGTTTCCATTATGGGTAGACATGATAATTTCATTTTAGGAGGTGCGGACTACAGCCCCCTCAAAGTGATTTGTTTCGTTAATGCCATATATGGGACATATAAAGGATGTAGTTAATGATATTATATATGATATTATACTGTAATTAATATATACCTATATATAATTTTTATTTCACTCCATTAAATACGAAATAGAAATGAAAGTAGAGTTCATGCGTACGTACGGCTTACCGTCTCCGTGAACGGTGCATTTCATTTCTTACCTATAAATGTTATGTAATATTATAAATAAATGTATATGATGGATATATATGATATATATGATATCCAAATCATTAATATCATTCTCAATATAAGGAACCTTTGACCATTTGAACGACATGTGATTTTAAGAAGTCCATTTTTGACTTAAGTACCAAATATCGACAAAATGAACTTTATTAACTTAAATGATTACATAATGTTTATAACATGGAAATAAGTTATATAAAAGGAATAATAAACTTGAAAAAGGTTCTTAAGCAAGTATAAAGTAACATTATTTATTATTCAGGAGATTATAGTGCAATCGAGTCATGTCGGACACGAGGTAAGGGACATCGTATCAATATCCTTTAATTGAGGTATATTTTGTTTTATACACAACTTTGTTTTATACGCTGTATAAACCCCTTTGAATTTTACTTTTATTCAAAAAGATTATTTTTGTATGAAAAATTTTACTAAACGACAAAAAGGAAGGTTTGTTTTAATGTACGGGGTGACAACGGCCTTTTCCACCGTTGTGAGTATTGTTTGGTCTTTGGCATCCTCAAAAAGCCATAATGTTTTTAAAATGAAATAAATACCATATACACTTTTATGTATTTTGGTATTGAAAATGGTTTTTAAAATGGATTTGTTATGTCAATATATTTTAGTGTAATATTGTGATCGAAATGTGGAATTGTTTTCTTTCCATTATATTTGTTTTATGTCTTATGATTTTATAATTGTACTTGGACATTTGATTGGTGGTTACGTGATAAAACATATGACGGGTGGTGCCGTGAATACCTGGATGGGTGGTTACGTTATAACCTCCAATGCATTGGGTATGGAATTTGTCCATAACGATATTCCTTTTGGTATTATGTGTGGAATTCTACCGTATGGTTATTCCATTTAAGTATGTTTATTTCCAAAGTTACCTTTATATGTTATGTGTTCTTTATATGGGATTTATGGTAATATTTTGGTTAAAACAGGGTAAGTAATGATCTTTTATTCAGTGAAGAGTTTTTACTACTTCATAAAGGTGAAATGTATTACTTTGATAAAGTATTCATGGTTTACATGTTGTTTTGAAAAGCTAACAGTTTTCCTTCTTTTTTTATCTCTTACTGGGATTTTTATGCTCATTGCACGTTTTTTCTGAAATGTTTTTCACAGGACATAATGTGGAATAGGGTCAAGTATGGGATAAAGGAAAATTCATGCTGTCTTAAACATGGAAGAAGACATGACTCTTTTTTTTCAAGAGTTCATGTTTAGTAAAAAAAAGGGAAACTATGTAGAAGTGTATACATTGTAAACCTTTGAGATGTAATAATTATGTCCTAATTATCTAAAACACTAAACCTGAAAAGATCCTCAATGTGAATTATTCATTTAATTCAATATTAAGTAATGTTTAAGGAATGGGCCTTATACTTGCAGCTTGTTTTAAACCATAAAATGTTTTTTATAATTTTAAAATATGATGAGGAAAATGAGGATTTGTAAAACCAGGGGGTTGTTCAACCAAGTCATCCTCATCTATATACCCATTTATGAATGCACTCTTAACATCCATTTTATATAGTTTGAAATTTAGATGTGCAGTATAAGAAAGAAGGATTTTAATGGATTCTAGACTAGCTACTAGTGCAAAGTCTCCTCATAGTCAATTTATTCTTCATGGATATGGCCTTGTGAAACTAAAGTAGTCTCGTTTATAATTATGTTACAAGCCTCATCTACCTTATTTCTAAACACCCATTTAGTGCCTATGGTTAATGTTTCCTTAGGTCTTTCAACTAGTTTTCAAAATTTGTTCTGTCACGAACCGAATCTGGTCGCCTTCAAAATCGGCACCCGACCCGGTCCATGGCAAGACCTGAAGGGCGTTCCCGATCCCCACAGGCTGGCACAAGTGCCTGGGTATCATGAAATTACAATTAGGAACGATTTACCCGAGTTTATAAACTTAAAACGACAAAAGAGTCCAATAAAACAAATCTGGATTTTTCAACTAAACCCGTCTTTTACAGAATTTCAGAACTGAAATACATAAGTTAAAACTATGTTTAAAGACCATTACAATGGTACATAACCAAATAAGTACAGCCCAAGAACCACCACATGGAAATAGGCACCGCCCTCAAGCTATCTCCACGACACTGCATCCCAATGGACAACTAAAAACCTGAATCAATGGCATAAATCCTGTACCCAAACCTGTGACATAAAATAAGCAAATCTACTTACACCCAAAGGTGTAAGTAGGGTGTGAGCGAGAGCCCAGTAGGATACCACCACTAATAGATTCCATGTGATAAACATTTAATGGCGAAAAGCATGCAAGTTTTCAAAGACATGAGATGCTAATTAAAATTTCTAAAAGATGCAACAATAAATAAAAACAATTTTCAGGTGGGCTAATTTAAAGAATAAAAACATTTAAAATAAATACCATAGCTACTGAATTTTCCAGCCTCTCATACCGTATACCAATGGTAAGAACAAAGTATCCAGTGAGCACAATCAATGGGAAATAACCCCTAGGCACTAGCTAGCTGTGGGTCCCAGGTACCTCGTATCTCGGTGAGAGTAACCATCACAAATATCCATTCTCGTGCACGAGCCACTAGTAGGGAACATACCCATAACCTAGTGGTCCCCAATCATCATCATCATAGTTTAGTTAGAGTTGTAAGCGTCAATCTTGCTAAGTGAAACTGAGGCCAAACCCCACGGATTCTCTAGCATACTAGTACACGTCCACCCACCTAGATACCCGGGTTTTCCCTTTGTGCTCAAACAAGTTCAGAAATCCAAGAAGTATAGTTCTCACATGAAAATATCAATTACACATCACAAATTAACCAAACATCCCCATGTACATCATGCAAGTAAAAAATTCCACTTTTTATTCAAATGCATTTTGAAATCAAACTCACTCCAAATTGCCTACAACACTTTTCACATCTCTTTAACACTTCCACAAATCCATTAAACAATTTTATAAAACCATTACAAGATATTCAACTCACATAACAGCCCACACACATGTCACACAATACCCTTCTCACCTTCACAATTCATTTTATAAGTAACTCACGTGAAATATCACACAATCGTGTTTCGCACACAAAACACAATTTAGTAAAACATTTCGACAATTTATAAAAAAAAATTATAAAAATGTTTAACATCTCAAATAACCACTTTACCATTCAAAAACCCACATTAGGTGAACACACTCACCCAAACAGTACATATACACCCTTTCCCAACTTTGTTTAACCAAATAAAACATTTGCAATTCTTATAAAACAAACCCAAGAGGTATAACCATTGTTTTCACACTAAACCCATTTCAAAACCCTTATTTAAAAGCAAAATCATACCAATACCAATCCAAAACAGAATATTTCAGCCCTAAAACAATTATTAAACCACCCCCAAATGTTATAAAAATACATCAAATAATACCACAAAGATACACATGAAAAACACACGTTTTCATAAATCACCTTCAAGAAGTACAACAGGTTTTTACACGTTAAACTCATTAAAAAAAACCTACTTTCAAGGCCAACATGACAATAAGGAATTAACAAACCAGAATTGGCACCCCCTTTAAAGACTAATAAATCACTTCCATATGTTATAAACTAAACCCAAACATTACCCCAAGAGTCACACATGAAAAGTACCCAATTTCATGCTATAATGCAACTAAAAATTAAATGTTTAACCAAATCCATCAAAACTGTTTTGACAGAACATAAAACAGATTATAAACTTGCTAAATTAATAATCTATGCAAGCTAACTCATCATAAAATGGCTACACATGGAATCACCTACCCTTTTGAGTCAAAATCCTCAAAACTTGGTGCGAAACCTTAAGCGCACCACCGTTGCACCAAAATGAATATAAATCCAGACCTAAACCACAATAATTTACCCAAAAGACACCAAATCATACATTAGGATTGAACCCCAACTTCTGGACATGAGGAACTTCAAGAAAAAGGAAATAAAACTAAAAGAGGATGGAAGGAACCAAGAAGGAATTCCCTTACTTGAAATATCTTGAAGGAATCGACCCCAATACACCAAATAATGAATCACCAAGTACCCAAAACTGGTATGTAGGTTTGAAGGATTCGTATTAGGTCATGTGGGGACTGAAATGGGGTAAAAAGGATGAAAAATGAAGGAGTTATGAAAGGATCAATTTACCTCTCCAAATCTGCCCGATTTTTGAAACCCTAATAAGTTCAGTACTAAATAGAGATGAAGAAGAGCTCCAAAGAGGTTAGAGAGAGGTTGGCCGCGTGTCTGGGTTCAAGGGTCGCATATGAGGCTTTGCATCACCGAAAAATACTTAAAAATGAATAAGTTATTAATTAATCAAATATTATTTTTAAAACTGGAATTGGGCTTTCGGGCAGGCCCAATCCCTTAAATAAAAACCAACATAATCCTTGGTTATGGATTTCAAAAGGCTCCAAATTTTAATTGAGGTGTTAATATATCAGGGGAGGACATTTAGGAGTTGGAATGTGTGAAAAATATTAAAAAATGAAAATGTTATAAAAGAAATAAAATTTATTTTTAAATCTGGAATTTGGTTCACGGTTTGACCTAATTCATTAAAACTCACATATTCTCCATAAAAACTTTGGAAACCCCCAAAACAAAGAATTCATGGAAATTAAAATGAAAATACATTTAAAATAATCTATGTATGTGACAATTCTCCCCACCATGAAAACTTTCCGCCCCGGAAAGTCACAGCAAGGCCAAAGTAACAACCAAACCCAACTGAGAAATCAAGAGGTACTCCCTTGTCAGGTTTCTCCCCCAAAGGCCAAAACACCTCCAGTGATCAATTAATTAAGGATTACTCTTACGAAAAAAAAACTTACACCACTTTCCTGAAATAATAAATCACATTCATAATTGATCCCAAAATAAAACTCCTCAAACACTATCCGAACAAGACTCAAGCAATTCACCCAAACGAACAATAACATTGAACAAGGTTACACTTACCTTACTTTAACTAATACATTGGGCACTCTCTAGTCCCAAAGTTTACCAAAGGAAGATGTAAGTAGTTAGATATCTCCAAATGATATTACCTGCTTCCCATACAATACCAAGGAAAAACATGATTTACTTGTATGAAGAGACACAAATGGGCTCCCCACCATAAGAGACAACTTATTTTTTTTTCCCGAGACAGAATCAAGACACTAATAGGGGAAGGCCCAAACAGACTCCCTAGTACCAGGGGTATACATCCATTATAAATTTACAAAATAATATGCACGATACCCATGGTGGGTCTTCCCACCATAAGAACCAACCATCTTAACCGACCGGTGTGGTCCGACACGAAAAAACCCCAAAATTAAGGAGTTGGGACGGTCACACGGTTAGTCTGCACAGTTTGAGAAACTGTGCGATAACTATGTGGATCCTTATATCTGCATGGTTTTTTTTGTTCATGGTTAGAACTAACCATGTGAAAACCGTGTGCTCCACTTGTCTAGCCAAATTTCCAACCATTCTCTAAAGACTCAATGGAAACCAAAGGGGGAGGGAATAACATTGTGTGATGACATGGGTACAAAACCCTACACATATTTCCACCGAATGGGAACAACAGAAGAAATATGATGAAACCATAGGTTTAAACTCTTCCTATCTTTCATGCTGAGGATAGGACTTTGTACAAGGGTTTAAACGACACTGGGGTTTCCCCTGACTACGCGCCAGCTTCTCTCCGGGACCTATGGCTGGAGCTCAAAATATTGAAGCATCTTCGGCCACGCAGTTTGGCTGTTGAAACCCCTATGTGGACCTTCTTCTTTCAGTGCCACAAACAACTACACCGTATACCCTGATGGGTTCATCAAGGCATAACACACTCTATAACTCACTTTACCAAAACCAGACATTTCACTGAAACAATGGATCATAATAAGCACACACATCTCACCTTGTTTCTTTGGGTGAGAAACAACAGAAGGGTAGGACACGTATAAACACCATCCTCTAAAATAGAGGATTTGATGTTTTTACCAAGGGATACATACTCCCAACATAACAGAGAACCTAAGAGGATTGTGTGACCTTGACCTTTACAGTCAAAAGAGCACACAACATCACAATGCGTCACCGAACATGACCCTTGTGATTGATAGAAACAATACATGGAACATGACTATATTCCAAGTCCCTAAAAACAGACAAGTCCAAAGAGTGGACACAATATCCTATCAGGACCAAAATCTCAAAATTGGTTTTTTTTAATAATAACTCTTGCTTCAAGGAAACTATGAAGAACCCAGAGGCCCTCTTAGACACCATCATGACACTCATCCACACTAATAACCAAAGAACACTTCCACCTTTGATGAATCATGAAAATTAAGAAACCAAGGCCTCTTTCAACCTTCCACAAGAACTATCCCACTACAAGAGGATCTACAAATAAACTAAATTAATGGTTGTAGACTCAATCAACAATGATCTATAAAATATTCCTTATATTGATCTACTGGAGGATTTTCAAATGGAGAAACAATACGGGTTGCACTTCAGTTGTTCACTAACCCTAAATGGGGGCGTACCTTATCCAATGGGAGAACCCAAGGACCCAACCAAGATGGTCCATTGGTCAAAAAAAAACCATAAACCAGATCCAAACACATGAAGGTAACCACCATAAAGGTGTCCCGAAACATATCTCAGAGGAGACTACTAACCGGTCCTTCTACCTAGCTTACCGACCAAACATAATCCCAAAACACAGTTCAAATAGGAGGGGTTATTGGACTAAAAAACATCCCACAAAAACAACATCTTCAAAGACCCATAATACAAACCATCCCAAAACTATTCATCAAGACATCATGTTTTTTTCTTTAAAACCATTTCTTTGAAAACAAGCGGTTCAGCGGTAAGAGTATCGACCAATGGTACCCCATGGGCCTCACACATGCATGTTTTTGTGCCACACCAGACACCCTCCTCATATCTGTCCCGGCACTCATCCAGTCATTCCATCAACCATCCATCATCCCATATAACCCCATGCATGTGGTCACTAATGGAAATACCAAAGGTTAAAACAAAAATTCTTTCGACTTTTCAAAACCAAAACGGTCAACCAACACATCCTTTTTTTTCATAACCGCTAACCACGAGATCAAAATCCCAACTCACATCTTACAAAAATTTTCAGAAAGTCACAACCATTTAGAAAATAACTAACATTCAATATATTCACATCAATTTCAAAACATCTCATCCCATTAAAACACACTCTGATTGTTTAGAAAACTCTACTGGAAACACTTTTCAAAACCAACTTCAATACAGTTTCTGCCTTCAAAAGAGGTGTAATCACACCATTTTCTATTTCAAAATCATTCTGAATATTCAGTTCCAAAATTTCATAAATCATACCATTCCATCATTATTTGAAAATCATTTCACAAAAACATTAAACTTCTTAAAACCAAGTCACTTTAAAACCAAAGTTCCATGATTTCAAAACTAAAGAACACAAGACAATGCGAGAGGAAACTAGTTTCAGTGGGTGACTTGGACATATGGTTGGCGGCCATATTCCAATCACCTAACTATCACAGAGAGTGTTCTAGGGAATATCCCCAGCTCCACATGGCTTGCCAGACCCTGCGAGCTCATTGAGACCATTAACCCAACTGTCTTTTCATTTCCCCTAATCATCATCAAACCAAGAAAACCAAAAGACATAGACAAATCCCAACTTCCCCTGGCGACATGAATTCTAAAATGAGGTGTGGTGATCAAGAACACTACCCATAACCAGAATTCCATGTCCCAACAATCATAACTCTATACTATCCTGACTATTTCCCAAATAACATGACTCAAATGGAGCGAACCTCCTTTGATACCATTTTGTCACGAACCGAATCTGGTCGCCTTCAAAATCGGCACCCGACCCGGTCCATGGCAAGACCTGAAGGGCGTTCCCGATCCCCACAGGCTGGCACAAGTGCCTGGGTATCATGAAATGATAATTAGGAACGATTTACCCGAGTTTATAAACTTAAAACGACAAAAGAGTCCAATAAAACAAATCTGGATTTTTCAACTAAACCCGTCTTTTACAATATTTCAGAACTGAAATACATAAGTTAAAACTATGTTTAAAGACCATTACAATGGTACATAACCAAATAAGGACAGCCCAAGAACCACCACAAGGAAATAGGCACCGCCCTCAAGCTATCTCCACGACACTGCATCCCAATGGACAACTAAAAACTCGAATCAATGGCATAAATCCTGTACCCAAACCTGTGACATAAAATAAGCAAATCTACTTACACCCAAAGGTGTAAGTAGGGTGTGAGCGAGAGCCCAGTAGGATACCACCACTAATAGATTCCATGTGATAAACATTTAATGGCGAAAAGCATGCAAGTTTTCAAAGACATGAGATGCTAATTAAAATTTCTAAAAGATGCAACAATAAATAAAAACAGTTTTCAGGTGGGCTAATTTAAAGAATAAAAACATTTAAAATAAATACCATAGCTACTGAATTTTCCAGCCTCTCATACCGTATACCAATGGTAAGAACAAAGTATCCAGTGAGCACAATCAATGGGAAATAACCCCTAGGCACTAGCTAGCTGTGGGTCCCAGGTACCTCGTATCTCGGTGAGAGTAACCATCACAAATATCCATTCTCGTGCACGAGCCACTAGTAGGGAACATACCCATAACCTAGTGGTCCCCAATCATCATCATCATAGTTTAGTTAGAGTTGTAAGCGTCAATCTTGCTAAGTGAAACTGAGGCCAAACCCCACGGATTCACTAGCATACTAGTACACGTCCACCCACCTAGATACCCGAGTTTTCCCTTTGTGCTCAAACAAGTTCAGCAATCCAAGAAGTATAGTTCTCACATGAAAATATCACTTACACATCACAAATTAACCAAACAGCCCCATGCACATCATGCAAGTAAAAAATTCCACTTTTTATTCAAATGCATTTTGAAATCAAACTCACTCCAAATTGCCTACAACACTTTTCACATCTCTTTAACACTTCCACAAATCCATTAAACAATTTTATAAAACCATTACAAGATATTCAACTCACATAACAGCCCACACACATGTCACACAATACCCTTCTCACCTTCACAATTCATTTTATAAGTAACTCACATGAAATATCACACACCCGTGTTTCGCACACAAAACACAATTTAGTAAAACATTTCGACAATTTATAAAAAAATTTATAAAAATGTTTAACATCTCAAATAACCACTTTTCCATTCAAAAACCCACATTAGGTGAACACACTCACCCAAACAGTACATATACACCCTTTCCCAACTTTGTTTAACCAAATAAAACATTTGCAATTCATATAAAACAAACCCAAGAGGTATAACCATTGTTTTCACACTAAACCCATTTCAAAACCCTTATTTAAAAGCAAAATCATACCAATACCAATCCAAAACAGAATATTTCAGCCCTAAAACAATTATTAAACCACCCCCAAATGTTATAAAAATACATCAAATAATACCACAAAGATACACATGAAAAACACACGTTTTCATAAATCACCTTCAAGAAGTACAACATGTTTTTACACCTTAAACTCATTAAAAAAAACCTAATTTCATGGCCAACATGACAATAAAGAATTTACAAACCAGAATTGGCACCCCCTTTAAAGACTAATAAATCACTTCCATATGTTATAAACTAAACCCAAACATTACCCCAAGAGTCATACATGAAAAGTACCCAATTTCAAGCTATAATGCAACTAAAAATTAAATGTTTAACCAAATCCATCAAAACTGTTTTCACAGAACATAAAACAGATTATAAACATGCTAAATTAATAATCTATGCAAGCTAACTCATCATAAAATGGCTACACATGGAATCACCTACCCTTTTGAGTCGAAATCCTCAAAACTTGGTGCGAAACCTTAAGCGCACCACCGTTGCACCAAAATGAATATAAATCCAGACCTAAACCACAATAATTTACCCAAAAGACACCAAATCATACATTAGGATTGAACCCCAACTTCTAGACATGAGGAACTTCAAGAAAAAAGAAATAAAACTAAAAGAGGATGGAAGGAACCAAGAAGGAATTCCCTTACTTGAAATATCTTGAAGGAATCGACCCCAATACACCAAATAATGAATCACCAAGTACCCAAAACTGGTATGTAGGTTTGAAGGATTCGTATTAGGTCATGTGGGGACTGAAATGGGGTAAAAAGGATGAAAAATGAAGGAGTTATGAAAGGATCAATTTACCTCTCCAAATCTTCCCGATTTTTGAAACCCTAATAAGTTCAGTACTAAATAGCTATGAAGAATAGCTCCAAAGAGGTGAGAGAGAGCTTGGCCGCGTGTCTGGGTTCAAGGGGCGCATATTAGGCTTTGAATCACCGAAACATACTTAAAAATGAATATGTTATTAATTAATCAAATATTATTTTTAAAACTGGAATTGGGCTTTCGGGCAGGCCCAATCCCTTAAATAAAAACCAACATAAACCTTGGTTATGGATTTCAAAAGGCTCCAAATTTTAATTGAGGTGTTAATATATCATGGGAGGACATTTAGGAGTTGGAATGAGTGAAAAATATTAAAAAATGAAAAAGTTAGAAAAGAAATAAAATTTATTTTTAAATCTGGAATTTGGTTCACAGTTTGACCAAATTCATGAAAACTCACATATTCTCCATAAAACCTTTGGAAACCCCCAAAACAAAGAATTCATGGAAATTAAAATGAAAATACATTTAAAATAATCTATGTATGTGACATGTTCCTTTTAAACTGATTATGTTCTTCTCACATAGCCATCACCCAGAATTCATCATTGATAGCATCATTACTGTTTTTGGGATCATGTTCTGACAAGGAAACATGATTTTCAACCTGATTTATAAGATAATCTCTAGTTTGTGTTCCTTTTTCTATGTCTCCTATAACAACATCTAATGGATGGTTCTGGAGTGTTCTAATAGATCTAGAAAATGTGGGACTAGTGATTTTTAGTACATCAACAGGTTCAGATTCATTATGGCTTGAGTCTAAGGATTTTCCAGAATTTGATGTTTCCACAAACTCTTTCAAAAAATGGTTTGAGGATTTTGGATTAATGTTTAGATTCTATAGACCATCCTACGAGTTCAATAGAATGGTTTTTGGCTCATGTGGATCTGTTTCATCAAATTTGACATGGACATATTCTTCCACACATTTAGTTCATTAATTGAACACTCTATAGGCTTTACTGGATATGGAATATCCTAAAAAGATACCTTCATCACTATTGGATGCAAATTTGTCAAGATTGTCCTTAGTATTAAGAATATAGACCTTTTATCCAAAAAAATTATGAAGTTAAAAGTGGGGATTCTATTATTCCATAACTCATAAGAATTCATCTTAAGATTAGGTCTTATTAACACTCTATTGATTATATATCATGTTGTATTGATAGCTTCTTCCCAAAAATAAATATGTAGGTCATATTCCCTATGAATTTTTCTAGAAATCTCTAGCAAGGTTCTATTTCTTATTTCTACTACTCGATTTTTTGAGTTGTTCTAGGAGAAGAAAAATTAGGACAATAACAATTTTGTGAGAAAAATGATTCAAACTCTTGATTTTCAAACTCACGACCATGAACACTTCTACTAGATTTAATTCTACGTACAATATGATTTTCCACAGACATGGCATATTAAATGAAATAATAGTAGGATTCACTTTTGTGGTCCAGAAAAAGGGTTTATGTATACCTAGAAAATTCATCTATGAAAACATAAAAATAGTTCTTCCCATTTAAACTAGAAACTCTAGATGGTCCAAATAAATCCTTGTGAACCAGTTCGAGGGGTTGTTAATTTGACACTTCTTTCTTTGGTTTGAAGTAAATTTTGTGTTGTTTTTCCTTTTGACATGGATTAAACACTTTTTCATTTGAAAACTCATGTTTGGTTCTTTTACCATGATATTTATAGTTATCTTTCTAAGGGTGTGAATATTACAGTGTCCTAGTCTCATATTCTAGAGCCAGGACTATTTTTGAAATATACCTAAATAAGAAGTATTTTGAGAAGCAAGGTAATTTCTATTAATAGAGTAAATATTTTCATTTCATAATGTAGAAAATACTAATTCACCAATATAATTAAAGACATTTCAAGCATCATTTTTAAATATAACATGAAATAAGTCATCACATAATTATGAGATACTAAGTAGAATACATTTTAATCCATAAAAAACTATAAATTAGAAATTAAAACTAAGTTAGAGTTAATGATTTGGCCGAGGCCAATGATCTTTCCTTTCGCATTGTCACCAAATATGAAATGTCCTCTATATATGTTTATTTGATTCTTTAAGTATGAGTAGTTCCCTATCATATGTCTTTAAATTAAACTTTCCAAGTACCATACACTTTTATAGGAACTTTTTAAGCATCTTTCCTACAAAATTATTAACCAAAAACAGATTCGGGTACCCATACATGTTTGGGTCTAGTAACATTATTAATAAGTTATTCAGGAACCCATATCTACCTCATAGTTTTCCTATACATAATATGTAAATTATATGAAAAATAAACTCTATTTGGTCCAGAAAAAAATGAAACAGTAGAAGATGTATCATAAATAGAATTAATGGATTTGTGTCCAAAACTAGGTGTAAAACTATATGTCCTAGATTGTGAAAAAAAAATCTACCAAGATATCTTTCGCATTGTTGATAGCCAATTCTAGTGTTGTATTTATGGGAAATATGTTTTTCAAGAATTTTAGTAAGGTTATTCTTCTGATTAGAAAACATTTCAGGGTCATTCTTCTATTTTTTATTATACATTTTTATTTCTTTGTTCTCTTTGAGCAGTTGAGAATTTTTCTCTTTTTCAGTTGTGAGTTTAGATTTAACAATCATAGTAAGACTATGTTGTTTCTTAAATTATTTATATTTTTCTTTTATTTCATTGTATGTTTCTTCAATCATGTTACAATATTCAATATTTTCTTCATTAGTCATATTTTCAGATTCACTCTCATTTTTAGAATTGAATGAATTATGTACATGAGATTCCCATGTTAGCTCAGAAATGTTTGTCATAAAACACATATTGGATTTGTTTTCCTGTTCATCATGTGATGTTTTTGAGTTACTTGAACTATCCTCAGAATCACTCTAGGTTGCTTCATGGCCTTTTTATACTTCATTCCCTTGTCTACATAACTCTTTTTGTACTTGAGCTTTGGAATTTCATCCTTGATATTCCTTTTGTTCTTACATACATAGATGACAATCTCCTCAGTCTTGTCACTTCTTTTCAAGTCCTTTTAATTTCCTTTTTGGTCATATTTTCCCATGTAGTTAGTTATTCAGAAAAAGTTCTTCTTCTTGTAAAATTTTATGAATCTTATGGCTAATTGATTGATTTCCTCATCACTATCATGTGTTCATTTTTCACTACTGGAAATTTCTACAGAATCATCCAATTTCCCTTTGACTTTGTATTTAGAGGTGGTGGTCTTGAATGCAATAGATTTTTTCTTAAGTTCATCCTCCTCTTCCTTGTTGTCTTTCAATTCTCCTTCATACATCATCAGTTTCCCAATGAGTTATTTTATAGGAATCTTTCTGATGTTTCATGATTTTCTAATAGAGATAGAGTTTCCACTCCATTTATCTGGTAGAAATTTGAGAATTTTCGTTATTTTTTCCTTGGCAATGACTTTTCTTCCAAGAGAAATAAATGTGTTGAAAATATCATTTAACATTATATACATGTCAGAGATAGGCTCATCAGGTTTCATTTTAATGTTATCATATTTAAAAGTATAAGTATTAAGTCTCATTTCTTTTACAGTAGATGTTACTTCATGTGACACCGACAGAGTATCCCAAATTTGTTGGGTAGTTCTACAAGAACAAATTCTATTGAATTATTCTTCTTGTAAAGAGTAGTATAAAACATTCATATCTTTTCAATTGTTATTGTATGAAATTTCGATTGGTTCATCCCATGTGATTCTATCAGTAGTAGGAATCTTATATTCATCTATAATAGAAGGCCAAATTTCAAAACCCATACTCTATAAGTGCATTTTCATTTTAATTTTTCATTGAGAATAGTTGGTTCCATTAAAGAATGGTGGTCTATTGGTTTCTTCAACTTCCAATCTATTATCCATAATAATAAAATAATATGAAAGAATTAGAAATTTAGAATTAACATAAATTTACAGATCTTAAATGTATAACTACAATCACTGTTGAATAAATTTAACCAAAGTCTTAATAAACTCAATAATAAACCTATGATAACAAATATTGGTCTGAGTAGATTACTCAAGAGGGGGGGGGGGTGTTGAGTAATAATAAGAATTTTTTTAAAAAAATTATTTCTACAATTTTCCCCAAATGATTAAATATATCCCAGTTAATCAAGGTTATATTATTATAATCATTTGACTATTTAAATAACTTCTTAGAAGATTTATTAGTTCTCAGAAATCATAATATCAGTTATTAATGTTACATATTGAGCTATTCTGCTAAGGAAAGATAATTATATCTTCTTTACAAGAGTAAATATCAATGTGAATTTAGAGATTTCTGAATTATACAGTAATAAGTAAAATAGAGAAGACTAAATTAAGCAGCACAACAGATATGAAAAAAGTGGTTCAGTCTCAAGTTTAGACCTAATCCACTCCGCATGGTGATCACCTTCCACCAAGCAGTTTATATAAATAAATGTGATCCACACCCTGAATCAGGGTTAACAACAGTAAACAGTACTGTCCAAGACATACATGGACCGCTTCCATAGTTTTTCGTTTGTCCAAAAAACCAGGCGACGCAAGGACCACTTCCACAGTTTTTCTTGGGTACAAACAATCGGGCCACACATTAACCTCTTCCACACTTATAAATGGGTATACACTATAGTAATTGAATGTTTGTTTAATGATATATTATATGCACCTATTTAATACAGAAGACAGAGAGTGTTCTAATATAGATACACACTCTGCATGAATGTTAATAAAATGATACACAATAGAGAAGAAGTTTTGAGATATGTTGAGAAGTACTCTGAGTGTTAGTCTTTGCATTTCTCGACATCTGAGATGATACAGATGCAGAACTAATGTCATTGAATGGAAAAAATATTGTCGAAATCAGGAAGATTCATCTAGTATTATTCATATTTCTTTATAGGGACATGATGTTCTCAAGATTATAGTAATCTTCGTGTGTTACTCAGAAGTGTTGAGTTCCATGAGCCAATTATCAATGTGTATTATGTTGTCACACTCACGCCCAACAACTTGTTATTTAGTGTCGTGCAACATTTCTCATGTATCTATTCTCTCTGTTTCTGCGCCACATTACTCTTTTATCTTGGAGCCCATGTGTTATTGCTAACAAGTAGCATGTATTCTGCACCTCATACCTCGTATTGTCTAATGATATGTCTACAAGGAAACAATAAATATTTCATTTCATTAATTTATTTAAATATGACCATTAAAGATTAAATTGAAAGGCAAAAAGATATATTAGGAAATGATGTCACACTATGTCATGGAAATGGTGTCTCCTTCACCCTGTGTCTCGATTGGTCACGATGTCTCACAGTCACAATGTCTTGTTAACAATGTCTTCTTTACGGTGTCTTCTTCATGGTGTTTGATTCATGGTTTTTCATAGTCACGGTGTCTTGATGTCACGATGTATGTTTTTCATGGTGTATGCTTGTCAAAGTGTCTGGAATTCATGATGTCAGCTTGACACGGTGTCTCATGACTTAGGAAAATATCTGTTTTCAGACATAAGCAGTGGTATTTTTGAAATGAATTATACTTAATCATTTATCAGAGAAATCATTATAAACTGAATTTAGATAGTATATAGTTTCTAAAATTAGTGTATATCACTTAAGTGCTTTGGATATATATTACTATGCTACGGTACATTTTATATGAGATATATTACATAGATTTAACAACGTTTAGAGACTAAATAGGATTTGTGATCATCAAAATATGATTAACACTTGAGGTGTCCAACACTTATACATAAATCAAAATTATTAAATTTGGATAAAATATCGTATTTTAAATAATATACTAAACAATATTAAGAATTGGAATATTGAAATTATTATTCTGAATTCACTTAAATATTGAATTATTTATATAAACTATAAATTCATAAAAATTGTTCTTCATATGAATTATTAGAAACATCTTATTTTAAATCAATATATATTTTGTATTTTTTATTTAAATAATAATAAATGTATTCTCATTTTTTTATAAGTATGAAATAGATTGAAAATTATTGAGTCAAAAATTGTAATATTATTGAGATAAAATTTATATAACTTAGGTGTAGGAATAAAAACATATGTAAAAAAAGGATTCATGGCTAGCATTATTTTCTGATGAGGACTCACTTAACTCTACAATGATAACTCCTCAATAATTCCTTCAATATTCAACATGATATCATGAATGGTATTAATAATATCCATACATGATTCCATATTATTTTAATGCCACTCTTAGATTCCATAGTGAAATTTTTTAGAGATTATTATATATTTTGCATTGAATACAGATGAGTTTTGTTTTAAGGTGATACTTTATAGGTGGGATTATACACCAATCATAAGTTTGAGATTAAGATTTATCTGAATCTCACTAGAACTCTTCTTCTAGTTATATTGATGTGGATTATTTCATCATCTAATAAAATATCATTTACATTGGTTCCTAAGCACCCTATCACAAAAAAACCACATTTTCCACCACATAACAAGTGAATAAATTAATACACATCAACTCATCCCACTATTTGTACTCCCACCTTGAAAAGTTAAAGAATGTTTTCTAGAATTAATGCCTTTTGTCCCATGAAACATGAAATCAAAATACATGAGAAAAAAACAATAGTTTAACCAATGTTGTTTTGTATTCACATAACCATTGTTTAAAATGATAACCACTTTTGAATCATCACCAAAAAATCAAATGTTGGGTTCCCCTTATTATAAGTATCAATTTATTTTTCCATTTATTATCAATATCTAATGTTTTCCAAATCCGAGGGACATGAATCGAAAATCGAAATATGTTAATCCTATGATAAAATATTATTGGGATGGTGTTCGAGAGGCCATATTGTATAAAATAGAGCATTTAAATAACCCATATTATATGCATTTTCATTGAAAAAAACATTTTATTCAATAAAATATCATCTAGGATATCTAAAAGAACATTTAATTTATAAAAAATAAAACAAGGATATAAATGTAAGACTAAGAATGAGGAGAAACTGAATGAATGTAGTGATTGGAATGATAAAGACAGTTATAGTTGCAATGACATGAATACCACTGACAATGTTGATTGATATTATATGGATGAAATTAAAATATAATTTGAAGGCTCCCTTCATGATTTTCCAAATTCATTTAAGAAGTTAAATAGTTTTTGGTAATAGGATATTGTATATCATTTATACTAAATATAAGCGTTGTCTACTATATTAATGTTATATAATATAAATGTTTGTAATGGAAGAAAATTCACAATTATTATAAATCTACTTGGTCTCCTGAATGATATGCTACCTAACAAAAAATGATCATACTCATTGAGCAAGATTTTAAAAAAATGAAACATTCCATGGGAATAATCTCTAAAAAAATGTATACATGCCTAGATGATTCTATATTGCTTCTTTATTGAACATGAACTTCTTAAAAATTTCCCCATGTGATAAAAGAATTTATAAATGAATGATTTATCATGTCCATAAAATTTTTAATGGTATATTTTTTTCATTAAAATGATTCTAAGTCTATAAGGGTTTCAGAAACTATCTAGACAATTGACATGGAACAAAAACACAATAATTGAATATGGGATACTACAACACCAAGTGGAATCTCTTCTATAGAATAATACTGAATACGAGTATCCTGGTTTTGTAAATAGGTCATCAAACCTCCCTTTTTTATTATCTATATATTCAATAAATAATTTTACTCCAAAATATATCATGAACGATATATGAATAGTTATATTGGTAAATTACAATGTTCCACCCCTGTTATTCATGAAGTGAAAATACATTATGTTACCTCTACCTATTTCTAAACCAGAAAAATAGTTAATAATATTGAATTAAATTTTAACTGATCGATTGAAGATATGAAATTGTAATGCGAGGCATATGATATATTATAAAATTCACATAGAAGTGAATAATTCACATTGAGAGGTATGATATATGGGTTGATAAATAAATTTAATATTTTGCGAAATTGAACTTACTATAGCATTAACAGAATTATTGGGATTTTTATTTATGGTGAATATATAGACTTAGTTAGATTAAAACATTCGTATAAGACTATGATCTTAATACATAATATTTTTACCTAAAAAACCATAATACTAATCCTGAATGATATCATTAAATTTGAATATAAAAAAGGTACAACATGGTCTCTACTATAAAGTGATCAACTTCTATAGAATTTATAATATATTGACACTATTTCTAGTAAGCCTTATTTAAAATACATTATGAAACCAATTTTTAAAAATAAATGAATTTTATTGGAAATGTAGTACTATAATTTTTTAAATGTCAAACATTTTATTTATTTCATACTGGTAGAAAAAAAATTATTTGATAGTCTTATATTAATTTTACTAAATGTTCCTAAAAAATTACATTTCCATTAGGCTGGATTAGATGTGATGGATATGGGGATAAAGGAAAATTTCTCCACGGTAATGGTTGAAACGTGTAATTTTATTCCTCTAGCAGATTACGCACTATCCAAAGTAAAAATAATAATTTACTCATTTTCATAAAGGAATAAGTGCTACAGATTGGTATTCATAAATTATCCAAAATGTCATTTCAAGGAGTAAATTTAAGTTACATGGTATAATCTAACATGATAGTCATGTTTTGATACATTATTTAATGCCTTTTTTAACATTTCATTTTTCCTAAAAATATATTACAGTCAATAATCAGACTCTACATCATTTTGAAATCCATCTACTATAATGTTATTGAATTATAAATGTTTCCATTCATGAATAACAATATTGTAGTAATATTATGTGAACATGATATATTAATACCCTCATTATTTATTTATATAATTGTTAAACTAATAGTTAACTATGTTATAGATATTCATCTATAAGATTTTCTATATTATAGATGGATATACCCATTGGAAAATGTTAAAATATTTTGAATGTGTACATTCTAAATCAATATTGGATATATGGTAGTATTGAATAACGTTATATTAATGAATAATCTATTGAATTATATATCAAATACCAATCATTCATTGGTATAATTGGTCTCCCAAAATATCATCACAATTGATGTCACAAGAAAAAATAGATTTTCAGAAGAGTTTTTGTTAGAATTACAGTCACGGATTAGGAGTAAAATCATTATTATATTTTATATAATAATTTTTTAGTTTCTCAATCTGATGATTCCCACAATGTAATGGTTAGACATTTGAAATAATCAAGGGATGAGATATGGATATAAAATATATATAATCAATAGTTTATAAGATTCTTCCAAAATAGTTTAATAATGAGTTCTATAAAAATTATAATGCAATTGTCAAATGGATTTGATGGCTAGCGAGGTGACTAGATCTATATGTAATGTATTATACTTTTATTAAATTTAATGTTAAATATTTTTTAAAACACTATAGGGTAAATGAAGTATAATCTAAAGAAGTAGAGTTATGTATGTGTCACAGGCTATGAAAATATCAAGTCCATTTTTAGAAATCAAATTTATGCAAATATGTCATATTCTTGCATCATAAAAAAATGCTATCTAGATTATATTGAATTTCAAGTCACTATTTTGTTTTAAAAACTTTATAAAAAATAGTATTGTAGTAAAAGTTGAGAGATTGGGCTTCATGAATGAAAATATTACTGTGGAAGAGTAAAGGGGTGATCCTAAAATTATGGAATCAGAAAAAAAAATTATGTATTTTATGACTACTATTGCATAAACAAGAATAAGTAAATGTACCTGTTGGTGACTAAGAAACTATAGGGTTAGATGAAAATTCAATTGAGAATGACCCTCTATTTTTGTGACCCAAATCATTTCATGGTGTTCCCAATGTAAAAAATTTAATGTTTGTTAATGAAGACCAAAAAGTGAAGATTTGGATACTCGGTAGATGAGCCATGTGTATTCATCCAATAATGAAAAAATAGTGTTTGAGGAGCGTATTAAATATTTTATTACAATAATATTCTTTTCCTTATAATATTATGTGTTCTAGACAATATACATGTAGTCTTGATTAATGTTATGACTAGTCATATTAATAACGACTTCTAAACATGATGATGTTACCAATAATGAGGAACGAAAAATGATAAACACCGCAACTACAGAATAATTTGGGTTTCAACAACATATTGTGAAAAATATAATATTGATACAGTATCACTGTGTTAACTAAATGTATAAAGGAATGTTGATAAGGAATAAAATATTTTTCTCATTAGAATCGACATAGAAAACGTGTTGACCCCAACAAGTCTATGTTCATTAGTAATGTTAGCCTAGAAATTATAATTCATGTACAAATTTATATAAGTGCATGAAATAATATTGTTCATGTAGTTAAAAAATCCCTTTTGGATGGTATTAGGGAAATTTCATGACATACATTTTCTATTTCAATGATAAAGTATATAATGAAAAATTAATTTACTTTTCAATACCACATTTAGATTATGATTATTATAGATTAATTTTATAAAAATATTAATGGTCACTAGAAAAATTCATTATGGCTTCCAGACAAATATTATAACACATAATCTCATGTATGTAGAGTGGAAGGTAATCACTAACCAACAAGTTATGTTAGTACACATTATGAACAATGAAACAAGAAAATATTTCATAGGTCATCTCGATGAAAAATTATTTCAGGTGTATATTCATCTAAAAAATTTAAATGAAAAAATTTATTTTATCCTCACTTATTTGATGAGATTAATTTTTGAATTTCCAATTGAATGTTGGAAATATGAGATGTGATAAAAAACAGATGCACCACTACCATAAGGTAAGAATAGGTTATGATTAATTTTAAAATAAGATGGTATTTATTTGAAATTTATAATAAAGGTACTATGTGATATAAAACATTAAATATTCATTTGTATATATTTATATTGACAATTCAAAATATCTCTAAAACTCCATCCCGTACCATCTACTATGGATTGTTGCCTATGTAAATAAATAGGGTAAAATAGTTGATAAATACACCCAAGATATGGGAGAATCTTGTGTAATATTATGTAATATAAATTAAATATACATTACGATTTTAATTCATAAAAAATATTAATTTATTTCTCTATGTATTTCATATGATTTGGACCTAATAATCAACATCGAATGTAACTAAATAATAACTACATTTAGATTTTTTGAAGCAAACAAAAAAATTGACCACATTAGTGGGAATTGATTTTTAGTGTCACATCAAACATATTTGAAGCATAAATATCCACAAGAATATACATAATAGATTATAGAATACATGAATGTATAGATATAGTATTTAAATTTTATTAATTCCAATTGTGGTTTATTAGACCCCAATATGTGAAAGGATCAATGTGAACCAATAGTGGAAACAAAATTACAATATAAAGAGCTACATGAACCGATTATATTTGAGTTTATCCATTCCTAAAAATCATTTTTCTTCCCAAAGGAAGTCAAATTTCTCATTACTCTTTCTCATAAAATTCAATTAAAAATATATAAGGAATTTATATTACTAAAATATTATAAGTTGATTTTATATGCGATATATATCTATCAACACCCATTGATCGCCATATTAAATTGGTCACGATGAATAATATCGTCAAAGACATGGTAAATAGTAACCAAATCCAAAATTATCAAAATAGAGTTGGGATTGAACTAGATCATGTAAAGATTGGTGAGTTTTGTTTTCTATATAATTATTTAGAGGATTCCACCATTTATATAAATATTGGAACATTCATGTAATGGATGTATAATTTTATATGGTTACATGACATAAGAATTTTCCAATTTATTCAAATGAAAACCATTAACATTTGATAAAATGTTTTCTAAAATAATGTATTCTATTAAAATGGTTAAAATGAAGGGATTATAGTTGGATGGATCAAGACAATCCAATGAATCAACCACGTAATCAAAAGGACCTTCTGAGATTACCTTCACCCTATCAGTTCCACTTCTATATATATTGACATTATAAGGTCATAAAGATAAAATGTTAAAAGATAGAAATATTTTATTTATTGAATATTAACAATAAATAGTTGGATATGTCATTAAAAAATTTATTTATTAGTATATAATAAATAATATTGTCAGGTTTTAATAGATGGGAGTCTCAGTTCTGAATACATACATGAGGTTCACTTTCATAATCTATATACAATAAATTATTAAATATGTTCATTATTGTGAATAACTATTCACATTTTCTAATGGAATATATTTTACTTATACATAATGGGAAACCCCTATGATGCATGATTTAGAGTAATTATTCCCTATATCATTCATAGGAAAAAACATTCATTGGAATAAATCATAATTTAAATGAAAAAACATACAATGAGAGTGAAGGTTCCTAAGAAAAAAATAGATGAAAAAAATCCAGTATATTCTTACACTATATAGGAAAATGTATGAAATATAATCATATAAATTATATTTTTCTGTTCATCATTTTAAATTTTTTAGGAATCACTGGACATCCATCTTAGCAAATTTGGATATCCCCAAAACTTTTTTTGGGATTCATTGCCTGAATTTCGATCAAATCCACCATATATTTTGTCCACTGTTAACTTTTAATTTTGGGTAATCTACATTATATATATATAATTCGAATTATATTTTTAAATTATATATTTTAATGAGTTATTTTTAATAGGAATATCAATAAATATAGTCTAAATCATGTTATGGGGTCGGTGAATGAACATATAAAATAGAATACATTTCATAAAATTGACATAAATATGCTATATATAGTGAAGAGTATCTAAAAAAATATTTCCCTAAAATTACTTATTTATGTCAGTATTAATCAATATCTAATGAAAAATAAGAGCAATTATGGTGTATATTACATTTTGAAATTTATGAAAAATATCATATACCCTCAATTGAATAGAAACACAAAACATTTCATTTATAAATTTAATAACCATTTCAATAAAAATTGTTGTTTTTCCTGTATTTTCTCAGAACTACAAATATTTCTAGTACTCTACAAACTTAGAAGATGAAGTAATTTTATTTATATACAAGCGACCAGAGTATGAGGTTTCAAAATATATTTTAACATCATGTTTTCATGATTTCCTATTATGTTTGTGATTATGTACAAGATATATACATTGGAATACATTTGTTATGTGAATAAGGTGTATTCTAATAATTATATATTATTTTTATAAATATTTTCATGGATATGTGCAATGGAAGTTTACACACTATGGATTGTGGATGAGGTTGTAACATAGGTGAAATATTTTATTAATGATGATAGATTGTAATTAATGGAAAAAAATTAGTTATTGGTGATTAGGAAATGGATTCACGATCCTAATTACTAAAAATATGTAGATGTTTCACCATTTATGTAAAGGTACTTCCATTTAACAAACCCCATCATGTTCATTTTTTGTTTTCATCATTAAAGTGTCAAATAATTTTATAATGAGAACTATATAGTAAAAACTAAGAAAATGATCTTGGATTGTCATAAATATTATGAAAAATTATCCATAATTCATTTTTATTTCAAAAGAATTGACCACTCATCAATTTGGAACATGATATGGATGGTATGACTCAACGTATGTCATTTAAAGAAAAATTGTTTTTAAAAAAAATGTTTTACTAGACAAAAACTGAGAAAAAAATTCATATTATTTTCAATCATAAAGAGAATGGTCAAAATTTAGTTTATGTAATATAGGAATTGACCACATTTTAATGAGACACATGATGTTTTATGTATGATTCCATGTGTATGTTTCAAATATAAAAGTACAGTTTTTTTTAAAAAAATACACATCACATGCCAAAAATATAACAAAAGACATGTGATTATTATCAAAACATTAGAAATGAATCCATAATTAAATTTTAATGTATATCAATTATCCTCATATCAATCCAACAGACGATGTGGGAGATTTGACTTGTTGTGTAAATTATCAATATAAAGGATCCATTTTAGTTTTAAATGCATGTTACATCACCCAAATTATAGAAAAAATCATATTATTTTAAAAGAATATGAAAATGATACGTAATTCATATTTATTTTGTATTAAAAAACTACATGTCAATCCAACACATGGTGTGGCTGCTATGACAAATATTTCTTATTTTGATTTAGAAATTCCCATTCAGTTTAAAATGATCCTCATGGGGATAACCAATGAAAACGATCAGAGATGGTTTTATGTATTTATGAAGTAGATCCATAATTAATTTATGATGTGTATAAATCAATATCGAATCAATATGACATATGATTTTCTTGGTACGTCTGAATGTGGTTTCTCTCAACGTATAATTGTAATTTTAGATAAAAATGTGCATAACTAGAATAAAAAAAACGATATAATATGTTTTTTAAATTTTTTTGAAATGATTCATAATTAATTTAGGTTGTTCAGAAATCTAATACATGTCAATATGAAAAATGAACTATCTGTTATGACTAAAAGTGTGTGTTTTCCATATAGAATTTTTTTTATGTTTAAAACTAGTGTCATATATCCAAATACGAGAAAACAATCTTATATTGGATTAAAAATTTATGAGTATGATCAAAAAATAATTTTTGATATAAAGTAATTGTATACAAATCAATCTGGGACATGATGTGGTCGGAATGAATTAATGTGTCTGTTATCAATATACTTGTTCCATTTTAGTTAAAAACGTGTCTCACATATCCAAAATTATACAAATGAGTTAATATATTTTTCATAATTTTCGAAATTGATTCATATTTCATTTGAGACATGAAATAATCGCAATATGTCAATATTATACATATTCGTATAGGTATTACTGAATTTTGGTATTTTTAATATAGAAGATCCATTTTAGTTAAAAATTAATGTGACATATGAAAACCCTATTAAAGGAGGTTGGCATGTTTTCAAACATTATTTTAATGATTCTTGATTAATTTTTGACATATACGAATAAACCACATATAGATCTGACACACAATATAGAAAGTACATATCAAAGTTTGTATTTTAAATAGGGATATTCCAATTTAGTTTAATCCAGCTATAATGTTGAAAAACTAATAAATGTATCTATGAATATGTCTAATATTTTATATCATTATCTATAATTAACTTTTGGCTTATAGAATGTGATCTCATGTCAATATGACACATGATATGACCAGTACGACATGGATTTCTAGTTTACAGTATAAACTTCCATTTTATTTTTAATGTCATATCACAATCCAAAATAGAACAAATAAAAAAAATACTTCTTTCAACCATTATGACAGTGATCTATATTTTATTTGTGAAATATAGGAATTGACCTCGTTTCAATCTGACACATGGTGTGGATGATATAACACTAAGTGTATAAATTTAATTTGAAATTATCATTTTGGTTTAAAAAACACATCAATATTGAAAAATATTTAAATGCGAACAATTTGTTTTTATACAGCTATTTTAATATCATTAGTATATTTTGACAAGTACTAATCGAACACATGTCAATACGAAGTACTATTTTGTCGGTATGGCAATAAATTCTTGTTTTGGAAATAAATGTTCAATTTTAGTTTATAGTTCACATCACATAGGCAAAAAAGATAATAAATATAATTTATTTTACTAAAAATCATAATAATTATCCATTATTAATTTCATACATGTATGAATTGGAAGAATATTAATATGACATAGGATGTTAATTGCATGACATGAAATTGATATTCTAAATATTGACGTTTCATTTAATTTTAAATCTTGTGTCACATTTCAAATATTTGAAAAAAAATTGATTTGGTATCAAACATGGGGTTATTAATCCATAATTTGTTTTTGACAACTAGGAATTGACTGCATGTCAACAAGACATATGATGCTGTTAGTATGCGTCAAAGTTTATTTTTTCAATGTTTATGATTTATTTTTATAATATAATTTATATATAATGTAATTAAAAATATAATTAATCATTCAAATATTATATATAATTAAAATTTATTTTATTACTACTTTATTTACTGTTACAAAAATAAATATTTTATTTATCTGAGGGACGATATTTTTCCCATAGGTTGACCGTTAGTAAAATAATGTTATAACAGTTTTGATTTTTTATATGGGTTGTAATTTTTATCTGACAAACATTAAATATGAAATTAATGTACATATTTTGTACATAAATTTTTAATAGAACTTATGGAAAAATGTAGTATTTTATTCCAATATGGTTTTTTTTATTTATATTCTTGTTTTTGTATTCTAATTATGTTTGTTATTATACATCTGTTGCCTGTATTCTTCAAAGATGGAACTATACAGTGGATGATATAGAACTTATCAGTGCTAGAATAATTTATGATAACCACCCCATTTATTGGAATTAAAAAGGGTTGATATTATCCCCTTTAATATTAGTTAAATGAAATTTTTTATAAAAGGTTGTATTTATAAATTATAAGAAATTCTCCTAAAAGGAGGTCATGATCAGTGTAAAAATGTGTTGTTAAAGGGTAACATTATGATCACTAATACTGAAGTTCCAATAATTTATTCCAAATGCATTGATTTATTATTAGTGTTGATAAAGGGGACCTTTATCGTATCCTTATATTACAATGATAAAGGTCGAATGATTTTTATTGAGAATAGATTTTCATCACTTGATGGCACTGAAAGAGCACTTTCCTATTTTGTTAAAGGCCCAATCAATAGTACTGAAAGTGGGGGGATGGATCATTAGGGTCCATGAAACCAAAAAAGTGATGGAGGGGGGAAATTCATAATGATATTATTCTATAAAAATGGTTGTGTACTGATTCATTAGATTTTGAAAATTTGTAATTTCTCCAAATTCATGGATTTACAGTGTTCTTTTTTTAGCTTTGTTTTAAATAAATATTTAATTTTAATATTTGTGAGGATTTATCATTTTAAAATTGAAAATTTAAATTTAAAATTTCTACAGTGAAACCCTTCTTTTTCTTGTTTTTCATAAGACAATTTTTTAGATTATCAATGTTACATCTTTATTTTCATTTGTTTGTTAACATTATACACATTATTTATCTTATTGGGGGATTTATAACTCCCAATTGTTAACCCATTAAACATTACAAAATATATAATAAAATACTATTGATACTATAAAAATTCCGCATTATTCAATGATGAAACAATTATTGGTGAGTGAGTAGCCTATCTATCCTAGGAATTTATGTAAATGGGTGAATTTCATTAGTTATTTAAGATAGAATAAGAGGTAATTATTTTATTGTTTTCACCAATTAAAAAATTATAAAATATATTTCCAACAACGAATTCACCCATTGATTGATATCACCATCAAACGGGTTTGTAGTGGCATTAGTAAGCATAATAATTCATTTTTAAGAATGAAGTTATTTATACACCAAAGGTCCAACAGACTCTACACAACATCATTGAAACCATATAGGGGCACAGGGGGAGAAATGTATATAGTAAACAACATTTTATTTCATGGTTAAATGTATTTATTATTTAAAAATTTATTTATATGCATGTGAGAGGTATTTATAGAACTATGGAATCAATATTTGTATTATAATATATTTTCAAATACTAGATATGATATTTAACTTTGAAAATAATGATATAGTTACTAGTTAAAGTATATACATCATGAGACTTGTAGTAAGATTTATTATTTGAATGTAAAAAATTTGGTGTAATTAATGTCATCTTCAACTAGCTAGGTGGCTGGTTGAAAACCAGTAATTGACACCAAGAAATCCATAAGATGATGTATTTTACTTCTAACTATAATAAATGAGTGGATGTGGATCTGGTGTTGGAAAATATGAAAATGATATTTGGTAAATGCCTAAAATAAATCCATCATGGTAAATTTCCAATCACCCAGGTGTCTTTGTCTCTAATATGAAACCATTAATATGTATACAAATATAAATTATAACATGGATATATAAAGTATAGGATCATATGTCGGTATTATTAGACGAATCTCATGAATATCAAGAAGAATTTTGTGGTATTCCTCAATGTATCTGGGAATAACAAAAGAATGTCTATGATATTATTTGTCATGATAAATGGGATATTATAGATATTGACTGTATACCCAAATACCTAAATAAAAATATCATAAATGTAGATTCCCTACATGACTAACTCAAATAAAAAGAATAAAAAAGAGACTAAGTCTCCTCAAACTGAAAACATCGTGTAAAACCCTTGAAAGTCAAGACAGTATGATGAATTTCCTTCTAAAAACAAACCCATTAAGAATGATATAAATAATATTTCATGGGATTGATTTAAAATTTCAAAAGATAAGCTAATCCATCATATCATAATATATTCAAGAAGAATATATGAAAAGTAAGGAACACCCATATGGTGTTTAGAATCATGAAATGATCCATAAGCTATATTATGAAAAGGATCCTTAGACATCTAAAGATTAATGGTCAATATAAATTAAAAATTATTTTCTTTGTTTGGTTTATAATCATGGACCTTAGATAGTTCACTAAATTGTACAGAAGAATCCTTGAGAGGTGATACAGGGAAATTTTGGATATGCTATTTAGAAACTCATAAGTAAGATTGGATATCAATAAATATGTCACACTCCCAATCAATGTTATAATAGAAGTAAATTATTTTAAAAACATTTGATTCTGGTTAATTCACAGATCGATCGTGACAGATAATTTGCCAAAAAATATGGAGCAACTTTAACAATGATTCATATTTTTGTCATGTGTTGTTTTGAAGAATATGTTTTCTAGTGTCATAATTGGAGTAATTTTCATGGAATAATGAATATGTAATATTTTCTAGATTTCCTTACTCAGAAAACATAATTTAATTTGTTCCTAATTTTATCAACAATCCATAAAGACTCATTACTGACGATGCATATTTGGGTGATACATTTTTAGTTTCCCGATAAATGATATGAAAATTTATTATACAATATTTTATATAGAGGAAAGTCTAGAAGGATGTAAAAATTATATTATATATGATTTATTCATGTTTCTGGGATGTAAAGGGTGTTACGAGAATATATGGATTTGTTTTAACCAGGAATGATTTTAGAAAACCCCAAACTGATCTTTTAGTACAATTTTTCAACCTGTAATGTTTAAACCAAAGAAATAAGATAGGAAAATAAGATTTTTTGGTAAAATAATATAATCATATATATTTTAGGTATAAAGCAAAAAACTTCCATGATATCTCCTCAAAAGAACATCATTTAGAATGATATTAGAGAAAAAATTAATGTACAATATGGGAAATGTCCCAAATTCCCTAAATGATCATATTTATTGAGTTCTTATTCATGTGTGTTTTATGGGAAGAAATTTCTTATAGGTGGTGCATTCCCATATATACACATAATAATTGGTATTATCAATGAAATTCTCATGGATAATTCATCAATGAAATTTTTTTGAGATTATTCTCAGATAAGGTATAGGATAAGATAATGAGAGTTTCTATTATTTATATTTAGATCACTCATTAGTAGCATAAAGGAACTCACATAATGAATAAAGAAATAACACCATTATTTTTTTGAGTCAACATCAATTAGCCATTATTCGAGATACGGATATTAGACAACAAACTCCTTATAGAATGTAACGATCAAGGTGATAGAAGGTTATCTAGTGCCTTCTTCGGAAATATAAATCCATTCATAAGGAATATAAGAAGAATAATGTAATATCACAAGAGTTATTGGTCTAATTTATACAAAATGACTTAGCTATGAAATAAAAAAATGAGAACAATATTCAATGTTAGAGATATAATTGAATTCAATAATAAAAATAAAGGATTATTTATAATGCATTTTCCTAAACTTGAATGATATTGTAAGGAAATAAAAATTAATTCCAAATAAGATCAATTTTTATTCAAAAAAATTATTATATATCCTCTTTTCATAAAAGTGAAAGATGTAAAATTATTTATTATAGTGGTGGATGTTAGTTTATCAAATTAGAATAATGTGTTATTTGGAGGATCATATGAAAATATTCATGTATAAGTATCTGAAGTGATATTTATCAATAACTTCCATGTATAAACTATCAAAAGAATTATTAGTATAACACTATACTTGGTTAAATATATGAGTAAATTGTATAAATTAAAAGAATAACCATAAAATAGAAGACATGTTTGAGTGATTTGTCATTATTAGATAATGTTCTATAAAAATGTGAGACCAGCTCTTTGGAAGGGTGTAAAAAAATTTACATATATTTTCAATGATGGGGGAACATCAATTTGATCAATCACATGATCAGTGGTGAACCCAAAGATTAAAAAATTTCATAGAGAACGGGTTTAACCATATCTAGAGGAAGAATGATTGACGAATCTACTTCTTCCAAATGTGATCACATAACTAGTAAATAGTCTTCATCTCTATAAACACCCAAGAATTTCATAAATGGATATTACAAAATTTTAAATTAATATTCATTATATTATAACAAAAAATGATCAAGGGTCGTAATAGTGTAGTGAATTTGGAAACATTGAAAAGTAAAAACCGGTACAAGAGAGAGATACAATACCTCCCACCAGGTTCTCCAAGAATAGAATCCTTAATAAACATATCATATAATAAATATATCTAAATAATATGGTGATGGGAACATAAAAATAGATATTCATATATTCTCAATAAGGGTAAATAAAAGAGATATGTAAACATAATCATTAGCATAAGGGTATTTGAACATGATGATGAAAATAAAATATTATACCCTATATATCAATTATCTTATACATGAATCATGGTGTAAATTATGGAAGTTCATAAGACATGAATCATAAAGAAATAAATAACACACGACATGAAATCATAACATAGGAATACTACAATGATATATGGAAAACAAATAAGTATGTAATAAGGATTTCCATATTAGTCAAAGAATTGATTCCAATGACATCATGGTCCAAAAAGTCCTTTACTGAACTGGGTTCACACCCTTTTCCCATCTTATATTACTGAAACACGTCCACTCTTCATTCATGTCATATATTACTAAACCAAGATCATTTATAATTATTATCCTATAATATTGAACATAGTTCATTTCTCATTCTAATGATGACTATCTCATGACATATAAATCATTACCCAAATCATTAGAGGGAGATATAGGACCCAGCAATCTCACAATGAAATCGTACCTAAATGATCCAAAATATCCCAAACAATTATATAATAACCCATGAACGTAAATGGTTATCATAATTATGTAACCAAATTATAACATGTTGAAGAAGATATAGGTTTCATAATCATTTCATTAAAATAATAACCTTATAACAAGAAATGGGTTTCCTAAACATATTACCCGTGAAAGAGAAATTTGTTTCCTAAACACCATGACATCAAGAATATCCCATTTATAGAATTAATATAAATGGAACCATTATATAATTTCTTATAAAGTCCTTGATAAAATTAATGGATGTCATCTTATATTGAAAATAATTTATAAATATCATTCAGAAATGTATCTTGAGGAAATTTTACTTTCTTATTTGAAAAATTACTTTTAATGAATTTAACCATTTTCAAATTATTTACTTATAATTAAACATGAAATCATATAAATAATTCTTGAATTTAAATTTTTTTACTTGAAAACTTATAGATGAATCTTGAAAATATTTTTAAACATATAAAATAAACTTTAAATCATTTTACAAAACTTTTTCTTTGAAAAAATATAAAATAAGAATCAATTCATATTATATAAAATTATTAAAAACATTAAAAACTAAAAAAAATTGATCATGTTTTGAAACCAAATTCATTGAAAATAAATTTTAAAACTTATAAATAATTCATAACAAATTTTAAAATCCATTTTGCTAGAGAAATGATAAAATGATCTTGAAATTTTTTTTAAAACTATTTCACTGTAAATAATTTTAATCAAACTTTCAATATTATTTTTTTAAAACATGAAAATTATTCTTCATAAGAATTATTGTGGTCAAATTTTTACATGTCGTACAAGGTGAAGAAATTATTTCTTTTATATAGTAAAATGTATAGAAATAATCCATATTCAGAAAGAGGAAAAAATATTATGTTGTAGAAAACTATAAAATGAATAACATGTAAAATGGAAAATTTAAATATTTTAAGTTAATATATTAATATTCAAGGAATAAATTTTAAAAAACATGGTTTGAATGAGACTTAGATTTATGACCTAAGAGAGGGTTGAATTAGGATTTCATATAAACAATTCTTAATTATATAGGTAACATATAGTAAAAACATGTTATGAATTTTGGAATATATTATTAATTACCGTAGGAGAAGAAAATAAATTAATTTTCTTGAGTTTTGGATAATAACATTTCATTAAAGGAAGAGAAAACATAAACAATCTCGAGTAATAATGAGATTATTTCAATAAACTTTTACCACATGGTAACATGGAATTACAAAGTCCATGTTGGAAAATGAAATTACATGAAAATTAAGATATTTTTAAATGAATAAAATTAATGATATAACATGTATAATTGAAGTGTATACCCTTTGAAAAATAATATAGGTGGAAAATAAAACATGTATCTCAATGGAGAAAGATTGAGACAAAATTGTCATATCAGTTTCATATATATTGAAACCTTAACCCCATAATATTAAGATATTATAATTTATATGTAAATAAATATAATGATAATTATAATAATCAAAAAATAAATCTTTGGGAAGTATACATATCACACAAATGGAGTGGGAGGTGAATAAAGCATGTATCTCACAAAAATAACAAGTGAGATGAACTCCCCTAAGCTTTTGTATTGGCTATCATCATTTTCAATGAATCCACATTTGTAATAAATATAAACGTTATTATTAAACATTTATAGAACCATATTAATATATCAAAGATGATATATAGTTATATAATCACATTATATTACCCTCTTGTTAGAAATCCTATGTTAATTTTCACTTCGTGTAATATTTTATTTGTTCTTTGCATGTGTCTTAATTTGTTATATATTTGGTCCTTATACTTATATCTATGTTTACAGAATGCCACCCATTATTTATATATAATTTATATTCAGTATATTAGTATTATAAAAATCATTATAATATATATTTATAAAAGAAAATACACTGTTAATGGGAACCATATGCTACACGTACACATGAAACCAATTTTAATTTAATTCCCATGTTGAAAGAAAGGAAGAAAAATAAATACATTGATATATATATATATATATGTCTATATATGTATATATATCATTATTTAATTATCATTATTATATCCTAAATATATTATACCTTTACCGAACCGATCCTTAATGCAATCCATGTACTGTGAGAACGAATCACATCACTTTGATTGGGTAGTAGACGACACTTCCTCAAACTAAATTACCATTAGAAAAAAATGGGATATATAACGATATGCATTGTGAAAATGATATATAATCTTAAAAAATTATAAATATTATATATAACGTATGTAAAAAAAATTCAACATAATGTAGACCAGGAGAGGTAATAAATGAAAAATTAACAATCATCATTTCGTAAGGTTGTAGTTCATTGTACATGTAAAAAGTATGTGTGTTTCCAATTAGATGGAGGTGTGTGATTGTGTAGTTTGAAAACATAAAATAAAATCATACTAGTATATTTAATATAATAGTGTTTTTAGATAATAATGGAACAAAAAATATTTTTTAGTGGAAAATGAAAATACATCAAAAGGGTATGAGGGATGTTGTTACCTCTTAATCGGGAAAATCCTTTAGGATTTAACCAGTCAAATAACATGGACGGTTTTGTAACCAATTTTCAGCTTCTTTTATGTAAAAACCAATGCTGGTAGACTATTTGGGCATAGTATGAATTTTCCACAGTGGGTTGAGTGGTGTGATGAAGTGGTATAGTGCTTCACCTTTTATTCTAGAGGTGGAGTTAAACTCTTTTAAATACCAAAAGGTATTACATAATATCTTTTCTACCACACCTAATGATCCTAAAATATGGTCAAGTAATGGAGTAATGTAAAATTATGATCTAATAAAATCTACACCAAAAAAATTATGTTCATTTTAAATATTTTCCTATAACATATATGATTTTCAATTTTTATTATTTTGGTATAAAATAATGAATATAATTATAAAACCAATGTCACATAACGATTAAGAATATGATAGATTGATATTTTTTATATTATACGAATCCACTGAATTATAAATATGATAACAAATTTACAAAATAAATATCTCCTGTTTTTTGGAAATTAATTTTTAAAACAAGCTTATCTGACACAAAAAACTATGCTTAATCCCAGACCATTCTAACAATAATTTTAAAATATATGGGTAAATATCATAGTAAAAAAATATATATTAGCCAAAAAATAGACCATATTTAATGTTTTATAACACATACAATCACATGGATGCATATATTTTCTTTATAATTTTAAATCATTTAATGAAATACCATTTTTTATCCAATAAAAATAATGTTAATTTTGACATTATTTAGGTAATTTTAATTATAAAATATCAAATTAAGACAATGACTAAAACATATAAATTTTACAGATGTGTAACGTATTGTATTAATCTTTAAAAATAATTAATATAATTAATTCAATAAATTCATTTAACTAGTAATATTTATATTATTCTCTACAGTAGTTAATTATTACTTATAAAATCCATATACATGTGTTTCATAAGAATTTTATGTAAATAAATAATATATAAAAATTAATGAAAATTTACAATGTAAAAAAAAAATCCATTATATTGTAAAAATGTTAATCATAACCAAAAATATTTTCTTTTTTTACATATTTAAAATTTTAATAAATGACAGTTGAAATTAAAGTTATCTTTTTGTCCATTTCCTTACATAACATTTTATATAGGTCTATTCTATTACATGATATCCCAATAAACCATAAAAATTGATCCATGAAGGGATATTTACTAATTATTAGTACCCAATGGATTTTTTAATATTTTCAAAGTCATTAATGTATTTAAGAATACAGTTTAATCATTAATTGATCTTAATCATACCTTAATCATTATGATTAATTATCCTCACATTGACTAAATTATTTAGTCAAAATATAATGTGGATATAATTAGAATAATAAAATCATATTGATTACAACTATGTATGTCTGTTTTTTAAAATTAAAATCACAAAACTGTGAAAATTAAGATTATTTTTAATCTGAGAGACATGTTTAGGACGCCGGGTTTTAATGTAAAAACGTTCAAACGTTCGATATGTTTTTTATAACCAATTTCAACAAAAAAATATTAAAATTACATAAATTTTTATAATTTAAGTAAAATTTATGTAATTTAAACTTTAATATAGAAATGGAAAATAAATTAATAGGAATAATCATTTAAACCAAAAGGGTGTTTTTAACTAAACTGCATTAATTTTTTCTATTCACCCAAAAATAATTTTTCTTGTAAATATTAAAAAATTCCACCTTAATATAATTTTGATTTGATGAATTAAAAAATATAGTTTATTTTGAAACATAAAATTAATAAAATTTTAATAATTTAGTTGTAAAATTGGGTGCCAATAAAAGGTGATAATAACTCGGTCATGCATGTAACATACTCTTACCTCAGTGTTCAATTAAAAGAACGATAAAATTTATGTTTCATGTAGTGAAGTTTTGAATTTATAATATATATGACACAAACCACTTATTATTTTTTAAATTAGAATAAATTATTTAATGTTTTGCGTGAAATAAAAAAATAATTTTTAATAAAATTCCCAAAATCATATGGTGTTACAGTCTACCCCCATCAAATGATTTCTTCCCACAAAATTATACTAGTTTATGAGAGATTAATACTTTAATATTTCATTCATATAAACCCACATTGCCAAAATAAATACTAAAATATCCCTTAAATGGGAAATTTGAAACCATAACGGTTCCCTAAAGTATCCTATAATGAGAATCCCCGATAAGAGATCAAATGTGGGAAGTGAAAACATGTATATAGAAGATAAATATAACTATCATGTTCTAGAATAAATTGATAGATTACTAGTTTATAAGAAGGTTTACAATCACATCCATAAATCTTTAATTTTTATTAAGGAACATTGAATTCATCAAAAAGTATGGAACTAGGACAACATTATTTTCTAGAAGATTATTTTCTTAAATATTACTAATTTTCATGAGAAGATATACTTTCATGATTTCATGTCACCATCACCCACAATTTTTCATTAATCTAATCCACATCTTCATCTAATAAAAAATATTACCTTTCCATTACTGAATTACTAACATGTCAATAGATCTATGATATTCCCTATAATTTTTTATAAGTTATCAACATCCCAAGGTAGTTTTAATATACTATCTAGTATTCATGAATACACATTTAGAGAGATAGATAATTAATCTTAGTAACTTCATCTGAATTTTAATATAAAATTTCCCAAAATTGTTTACATTATAATGCATATAAACGATGCAAAACCAAAAAATTAGAATTAAATTCATGATATCGTATTGTCATTTCCCCTATATATCACAATTTACCACATTTTTGTCATATTCCATACATGTGATCAACATCATCATATATTCCCTTAAAACATTGTAATATCCTTACTTGCCATAACTTATTTGGGATAACATGAATTCTTCCTTATTTCAATGACTACAATATACATTATATATTTTCAAGAAGATGGAAACTTCTTCCTTTCCTAAAATGACATCTTTTTCAGTATTCAGTTCTAAGTAAATAAATATCACCCAATAAACTTATTCATATCTAGTATATCATTATCCAAACATAATTATCTAAATGTGAGGAGTTAATTAATGTTAAAATTCACCAAATCAAAATATAACCTTTTTTGTAATCAGATTTCTTTATATTCATCACCATTCAACATTTCCATTCAATCATTGATGAAAACATGTACTTAAAATTCCAATATATGTCAAGATTCATATAACATAATCTCAGAATTCAAAATCATAATTTATTTGTTCTTTTAAAATTATTGTTAAACCATTACTTAGGAATCCTTAATTTATTTCATAATACCTATTTTCTAAAATAAAAAATATTATTCTTGTATTAATGTTTCGCAACATCAATATAATAATGATTCCTAAGATTAATTTAAACAATACTGGAATAACATCACATAACTTTGATAGGTCTCTATGGGTGTCATTGTCCTCAAAAACATAACAAATAATTATAACTCCATCCAGATTCACTATATGATATTTCCACTTAGTAAATATATTATCATAATACTCATTAAAATCACATCTGAAACAATAAATGATAACTGTGTTCCTTTGTGTGATCTCCATTAAATAAATCCAAAAATCATAGTGTGAGAAACATTTATCATATTGTGATACCATATAATCATGGATAATTACATATATAGTTTCTAAATCAAGGATCCACATTCTTAAATCTATTAAACATTCGTATTATACTAGGTTTTTTATAGTCATCATCTATTTAAAATCATCAGCATGGTTCATAAAGAGTTTTTGAATTCCCAATGCATATTACCTGGAAATATCAATCAATGTGTGCCACAAGACCCATTTTCATGTACCAGATTACCCTATGTGAGGCCTGGAAGAACATCTCAGAGTTGTTACCCCTAGGTACATTTATACCAGATCTATATACACTTGCAGTATCTACACAAGGATTTATTTCTCCGGAACCACCCACTATATCTGTTACAAAATTTCATGGAAATTTTCCAATGCTTCAACTCATCATTATAATTATCATAGAGACATCACTATCCACATAAAAACAAATATACCTAAATATATAAGTAGTTTTTTCTCATCTTATATTCAAAATGGTTACTAAAATTTTATTTTGATAGTAGCTACAATGACCCCGAATTTTCAAACATTGATATTTTTTTTAATATTTAGTACATTACAATAAAGGACGCTTGAGGAACATAATAGTTTAGTTTCATTGGATAAATTGAAATTTAGAAATATATAAACAAGGGAGTTAAATTATGTCCTATTAGGTTCTCCAAGATAAGAAACAATCTTATAAATATAATAGAAGAAATAAATCATCATAACCTTTGGAATGAGACAAAAAAGTGGTGAGATCTAATGCTCAGTATGGGTAAACATGGGAGATATGTAAGAATAATCAGGATAATAAGGGTATATGAACATGGTCATGAAAATACAATATAATTCATTAAATATCAATGATAATATACATGAATCATAGAATGTATCTTGGTAGTTCATATGACATGAATCATATAGAAATAAATAACATAATTCATGAAAACATAACATAGTAATAAAAAACTAACGTTTTGAAAGCGCATATGAATATAATAATTATTTACATCAATGTAAATGAATTTATAATATGGTTTTATATATGGATAATATCTTTTTCTGAATTGGGTTCACACCCCGTTCTAGCTCACCATTACTGAATCAAGTCCACTTCTTATTCTTTCCCTCTATTATATAACCAAGTTCATTTCTCACTCCTGCTCTATAATAAAAAATCAAGTACATTTTTCATTCCATCCATGTCTATCTCATAGGATATAAATCAATAAATAATGAATTGGAAGATGATATAGGTCTCACCCATCTCATAATTAAATCATTCATATGTGGGCCACAAAATCATAAATAGTAATATCATAACCCACGATATGAAATGGGTATCATAAACATGTAATCATATCATAATTTATGGATGAACATATATGTTTCAAAATAATTTCATCAAAATCATAACGCGTGAGATTGAAAAATGATTCCTCAACAATAATGGAACATGTATTTTTGTATGTCCCACATTGTCACCAAAGACCCAAGAGCTGTGAAAGATTATGAATTAATATGTGGAGGATATCATATATGAAGACCTATGGTTTAAAGAAACATATCCTTGACCCAAAATTGCACTATGAATATCATTTTCTTATTTGATAGTTTGATACCACCACTGACCCAAAATACGGATCATCCACATACTAGCTGGCCATACTCAAGAAAGGACCATGAGGTACTAGGTCGACCACACCCATGTGAGTTAGCCCAATCCATCTGGTAGGCTAGTGGGGATGTATAGATCTTGTAGGGATCATTTTGAGCCGGTGTATAGGGGCTGATGTGTGCAATCCCTCAGGCATGTGATTGATTCTAGTTTGGTCAAGGACCAATGGGTGGAGGGTGATGCGAATGGTATTAATGATTACCCTATTTCTAGCATGAACATGATGCCTCCACTAAATAGCTTATTCATCGAACTGAGGAATTCATGGGAATTAATTATAGTTTGTGTATATTTCCACAAGATCAAACATGGACTGCCCGATCAAACATCTCATTGTGCTTGTTCAATCTCTTTGATCCCACATTCCACGAACCCAATATAGGTAAAATCATTGTTGTCTGATATCACCAAACATATACTGTCATTCTGATTAGTCTCGAAAATCATAGGTTTGAATCTATTTGAATACCATGTGTTGCATAGTTTTCTTCTTCAACCTCCTAGTGCACTAGTTCTGTGTTTCAATGCACACCTGACACGCGTTTTTTTCACTGCTATGACTTCGAAACCTTGAGGATACTCGAGAAAGGCCAATGAAACATGCAGGAAGCCACAGAAAGATCCAAAATGTGACCCCTGGTGGTCTCCTGCAAGACTCCTGAACTACCATTAGGATTGTGGCATGATCCTCCCATGATCATGTGACCGAAGCAGTGAAACTAGTGAAAATCCATTGTGATCATTACCATCCTTTTTTGAGTGACATTAGACAAACTCTAAGTCATAACATGATCAAACTTGATCATACAACTGTGAAAAAGGCATCCAATGGGTTGTTGCGAGTCATTTTATAACTGTAATCCATTTCTCCCTCACCATTTTTTTCATTCTAATAATTTCATATTTTTCCTAGTCAAGAAACTCCATGTGAACATGCCTCCTTTCCATAAAATGTAGAGCCACCCTCAACATCCCGAAACAAATATAATCCCCTCATCTCCTGAAAAATGAAATACAAAGGTAGATGGGGGAACAGTCCCAAAAAATAGAGAACTCCAAAGGACAGAGCCACCATCTGCAACCATAAAATATAATATATAGATAATGAAATGGTTCATTCTCAAGAGAGTTCTAAACATGATTCATTCATAAGGACTCATCATGTATTCTCTATATGATCACATGATTGCAAAACAACCCCCTTATAAAAGCTCATGAGACCACTTACATGAGCTCCCCTTGGATCATGTGGCCACATGAGAAATGGGAACTCATGCAACGTAGTGTCATGGGCCACCCATACTGGTTCCCAGGAATATGCACCAGTGGATGTGTGAATCTCATTCTCAGGAATAATGCAATTGTCTTTATGTTGTGATGATCACATGTAGCCATAGAAATGATGATTTGGGTATGAGAATCCTCCCTTAATACCTTTTCAAGATGAAGGAAATTTTCACAGGATCCCATGATAAATACATGTGAAGCACCTGAATGGGGAAGAATCACTATCTCATAGGATAATGATGCTTGATCATGGATAAAGAAGATAGAAATCTCTAAATATGATTTTCATGCACCATAAATTCCCCTATCCACCCTTGGACATGCGTCAAAGATAGTATCCTTCGATTACACTTGTATATCTTCCCCACTACAAGAAGACTCTATAATTATACAAAATTAGGGTTAGAGAGTCCATTCCAAGACCCCCATCCATGATCATTCATGCAACCTCCTATGGAAAATGATGTTTTCATGTGTTTTTGGGGATGTTAACCATATTGTGGAAGATATCCATGGGTATTCTTTTCATATATGTAGTTGGTGTATGAAACCCATAGGTCACAAACCCCAAGCCATACAATCACCATCAACCACCCATCCCTCAGTATGAAACCTCATTTTTCATGAGTATGGAGATCATCATATGACTACATGATTGTAATGAGTGTCACCAGTATGTAGGAATTATATCATTTCATGGGATAAACATTTCCCATATTCCCCAAGGAAATTCCTCCCATGGCTGTGGCATTTTGAGGAATCCCTTGTGCTTGTTAACAGACTCCTCCATGATCCCATATCATGCTCCTGAAAGCATCCCTTTAGTGCATACAAGAGAACATCGATTGGGCCTACCATGGCCAAGAAAAACCTACAGTGTATTCATTCATCATGAGAGCTTAGGAAACTATGCTTCTCATGAAACTTGAAGCATAATCCCAATGGATTTGTACATGTGGACTTTGAACAAGTACATGAACCTATGAATCCTTTAATGGTCTAACGGTGTCCTTACAAAATGATGGATATTCCATGCTGATCACTATACAAGACTTCGATGGGTCATATTTTTCTCATTACAACCATTCGATGTGTTACCTTGGTCATGCGATGACCCATGGAAAAGTCAAACCAGTTATGCAAGGAATATGAAGATGATTTCCCAGATCAGGAAAAGACATCCAAATACAATGCATGTCTATCATGTGAAGGAGTCATAGAAACATGATAATTATCATTTAAACATCCACAAGAATTTCCATATTGACATGTGATGTCTTGATGACAAGACCCCATACATGCCATCCTCGCTACATAGAATTCCCCAAGTATGCTTGGAAAACCTCACGGTGTGCTAAGGATAAGAAGACAGACACGTACATGATATATTTTTTATTCTATATGTGACCCATATTATTCATTCGAATAAAATTCAAAAAATATATTTAAAATCATATGCATCACTCATACAAATTCATGTGATCACATGCCTTTGTACAAAAAGTGAAGGATATAAAATGTAGCGTGACGAGTGGCATTCATGGTCACTGAATGACAGATGACACTTAAAAAACCTATCTCAAAAATACCTCTTATCAAGTCATCAATAAATTCTTGTTATGGGAATATGATGGATCTTTTGAACTGATGTGACACCTTGGACTTGTACACCAGGACATGAGGAGCACTCCCGACAGGTCCACCAGGACATGAGATGAACTCCTGACATGTCAACCATGACACAAGAAGAACCTCCTAACATGTCTGATATGACATGGATAACACTCTTAACATGTCCACTTGAACATGAATAGAACCCATGAAATGACCACCTACTCATGGGAATTAACATTAACACGACTTCTTCACTCAGGTGAAGACACCTGAGACATTCTAGCTGATCGTGCATGAGACGTTAGATTTGTCCACAATGGTCAGTTGATGCATCTCAGGAATACTTTCATCGCCTATGTGAAGACATCAAGATCATGAAAATAGACCAATAATCCACACTCATATGTGTCTAATATGTCATATTTCTACACCAATATATCAACAGAACAATCAAGACCAACCCAACAGATGGGCGAGACATGTCCAAAAAATCCCTTAAAGTATGTGAACTTCTTATAACTTGTTTATTATAACTCATGTCATTTGGAACATGGATAAGAACAATCAGCCACATTCCCCTTATAGTAAAGATGTTCTCAACATGTAATGGGATCATGTATTCAGGAAACCCCACTAATGTCATGATTTTGGAAAAAACACTCTATAATCCTCTGAAGGATTGAGAATGAATGCACCAATGGGAGACCCTAGAGTCTAATACTGACAAATGGGTGAACCAACATTCTCATCTAGAGTGTAGGACCTAACAAATAAGTGCACACATGGGTGGGCCTAGAGTGTAATCCTCGATAAATGAGTGTACCAAATGTAATCTCTAGATTTTAAGCTAGGAAAAGAAGCATGATATGAGTGAACCAATCATGGGAAACCTCATAGTGAAATCTCTAACCAATGATATGATACGAACTGGGTCACCTCTGAGTGTAATATCCAACTACTGATATGAAATGATTGAACCATGTACAAAAATTTAGATAGTGTAATCCCTAGTTATCGACATGATATAATATTTCCCCGATAATAAGGTGTGCATTTTGGAATAAGCCCCTAGAATACCAGATATCTCTATAATTTCTCCAAGCATGATCACCTACCTTATCCTATACGTTGGTTAAGGTCGATATGAACTATGAGAACTCGAATTCCCTCCATACTCAGGATACCTATGAATCTAGTTTAAGTGATGAGATACATACAATATCCTTCATGATATTGTTAAGCATTCCTCTTGAAGGAAAACATTATAGAGTATTCATAAGGAATATATATTCTCATTCAACATATCCAATCTACCAGCATCTCTTGATGTTCACACCAAGCATGGCTCACATGGGCTTACAGGTATGCAATGATTGTACGAATGGAATGATGTGGATTCCCCCAACATGGGATTATCACATATAGGATATCATCTTTATTATACCCCGTATCTACTCATAGGGATCATGACACAAACATCCTCTATAAGAACTATGTAGACTCCAATTCCTGTATTAAATTTGACACATAGGACACCTTATTGAGGTCCGAGTCCAATTTTTAGAACCTTACCGCATTACATTAAATTTATGGATGTGTCCACTCATACGAACATAAAATATGTAAAATGAACTACAAGGGTTTTGATTCGTGTTCTCACAGGATAAATAAGACACCTCATAGGGGATCAATCCCATCTCTAATAAACCAACCACCCCCTTGACAATAATAAACACCAGAGTGCTCGAGCATTGTCATAGTTTAAATAATTATAATTAAATAATTTAGTAATAAATAACCCATAATATGTTCATGATAAACCCCATCATTACATGTTCTTCATCATTTCAGTGACCCATGGTTAAATAGTCCTGTATTGGGGTCTAGGAAAGATTTCATGAATATGTATTAGATATATAATTATGTCCTACAGTTGTAAACAATTACCAACAAAAGTTTATGGTGAGCCTAAACTCCCATCCTCAAAACCAATCCATATCCCCATGATCTACTGGTCTTGAAAACCCAATTTACTAATAGCCTTTAGAAATAATGTTCATACAAATCTATTGATGGGGAAACCGTTCGGAGTTTTAGGGAAAAGTGAAAAGCGTAATGTGACAAGAGAATCCCATTTAACACAATAAAACATGCTGAAGAATGGTGAAATTGACATGAATCCTTTAACAAATTAATCAATTTCATTTCTAAAAAAGGATAGGTTTAACCATTCCCCGTAAGGGTAGTTTATATTGTCCTCATTTAACAAAAAAATATTGGAGCCAACATATTTCCTTTATCCTCACTAAACCTCCCATGAAAAATAATGGATCTCTTGTATATATTTTAACTATGAAATAAATTGATTTAACATGTACTCCTATATATGATTTTCCCTAATATAGTGTCTTGTTTTACTCCTTCCAAGACTTCTAAAGATTCCATGCAATTACCATAGCATCGTTGAATATTCCAATAGGTTCTGATATCCCTGGATGCGCTTCTTTGATCCTGAGGCCCTAACAAACATTTTCACTAAGACACCACATTTTTTATAGATTGCTGAATGTATAGGGAAGGGTATATTACATAAAAATCATCATCAGAACTCTAGAATATGTGAATGACTCCTTCAAATAATGGATTCCCGCTGATCACCTTTCCCATAATTGGCCACAGAAGAAGTATTGACTCTGATCACAACAATAAAACTCTTTGAAAAACTATCACATGATGGTAGAAACATAAACAATCCCTATGTTAGGGAGGAATATAAGGATGCCAAATGAGGAAACTCAATTTCCTAGGAGCTACCTGAGAGGGATCCCACCCATTCTGATCATTGTCGCCAACATGTGGCCATGATCTCACAAGGAGATGTAAAGTATGTTATGTTTGCACTAGATAACCAAGATAGAGAACCCAACATGAGACCCACCTGGGGTATCCCAAAAATGTTTCCCTAGAGCAGGATCATATCTCTACTACCACCAACATGACTGAGGTCCACTAGTGCATCTCAATGGTAGCCTTGGACTAGTCCCATATCACTGCTTGTCTTGTGCCTCAGGCTCACCTTAGCTTGTCATAGTGACTACTGAATTCAATTGAGTACACCAACCTATAAGGATGGTGAAATATATCAAATATTTAACATTTAGATCATCTTCACCATTGGAACCAAACCATAAAACAATATCATGGGAATCGAACCCTGAAATGGTACAAGGGCACAAACCCCCAAAATGATATATCAAGGACCAACCCGCCAAACGAGGTACTCCATCTATAGGGAGCACCAACCTTCTTGAGTTTCATTCAATATGATATCATTCATCTCTATAGAATCCCCACTATATCTATGAGATAATAATCTTGAAGGGTATAATAACACCCTCCTATAGTAATTTGGGACATCATAGTTTGACATACATCCTGCTACTAGCAGAAGAGGAAATTAGCTCAATAGTATCCACCATAAATTTGTAGAAGGAATTACCAATCTTGATGGTATTAATAAAGGGATGGAAAATGGATCATATAGACATTGTAAATAGTGGGTTATGTCTCTAGGATCCAAATTTGACACCCATCACCACCCACATACCATGAAAACTAGAGAAGAATGGGTATTTAAATGGATTCGTTTAGTTAGACCCCTAATGATGACAAGGACATTTATATGGAGGAAAACATTGATCAAATACAACAAGAAAATTGGGATCATTGGGAGATAATTGGGGGAATACTCCAAAGATTTCCAAAAATGGATGATGATCCAGTGTTAGCTTATATAATCCTTCCTTACAATGAAGTTCCCCAGCCCACATGGAATGGGGAAATATTTATAATTTTCATCCCCAATTGGTCAGAATCCATACATTACTCCACCTTACCCCAACCTATGTGGGTGGGGGAATTCCAATTTTCCACCATCACATTCTCTTATTTGTGATGAAATCTCACCTCAGGTGTCACTACAACCCTTTTATGGGAGTCAATGCCTCTTAATAAATTGGGATCATATGCATCATATAAGACCCCTAATCCACCAACACCCTCACCCAGACCAAGAGGAATTGGTATTCCATATCCTATATTCCAATCATAGTCACAAAACCTTAATGGCTTCGATAACATGTATGAGAAGTAGTCTAGTATCTCCTCTTTGGAAGACAGGAAGCAGAATGTATATTCCTTGCAAGGCAAATATGTTCTTAGTTATTTCAACTAATCTATAGAGAATTGTTTTAATGAGACTCCTTGTAGTGCGGAAGCAGAATGAGACAGGTTTGGTGAAACATAATGATTATTTACCACACCATCAGAATGTCAAGCATACCATGGAAGATTTATTTTCCTTATAATATTTTATTCAAGAGCATATGTACACAGTTATACTAGAACCACCAACAACTAAATCCCCACTCCATCCACCTATTCATTCTATGTAGGGAGCACAGATCATGCAATAGATAATAAGGAACATACCTCATTGAAAGAAATGACCATCTCTTGCTGAAATATTGAAAATGCATATTCCTTTCAATCAAAGCATGTCTATAGATATTTTTATATTCTATGAAAATATGTATGATAGAACACCCAATGATGAGGAAACTACATGGGGGAGTGTTGGTAGACCATGATGACTATTTACCTTACCACCAACGGCTTGGGCACATGATCAAAATCATCTTTGTCTTTAAGGATTGGTTGGAGGAACATGTATCATGTATTTAAATAGAATTTAAGGGTCCCAAGACTGATGCCACGTGAATAAGATTTTTCCAAGATATATTGAATGAGCCACTGTCCTGATAAAATAAATGGATTACATCACAACCACTTGATGTTAAACTGTATGTGGAAAACACTCTCACCACATTACTTTAAACATCATGGCATTTATCTTCCTTATCCCATGAAGATAAACTACATAGAAATATGTCCCTACCGAATGACATTAAACTATATGGGAGGCTGTCATTTCTATATATCATTAATCTATCTAGTTATTCAGGAACTACATGAAGCTAGATTACTATCCAAACATGATACACAGTGACCCCATGATCTCCATTCATAGGCCTAACAACAACTATCAACAAGAGATAATTCCATACTATACATATGGTCCACACATATGTAGAATTTCCCCTTTACTAGAACTAAGCATGGATTGATTCCTATCATAATAGGATACATAGTTATTTCCACACATTCATCATTAGGTTTAGCCATATAAAACACTTTTTTGCCATTCATCCAGAGTTTTTCTAGAATGGTGTGTGGTGTGGCCAAGACTGTTCTTGTCCACATTCACGTCGATTTTCTTCAGGACACCCCACTGTACTTCTATGTATTAGGATCTCCACCTAATGCTTGGAGCCACCAGACCCATATACTATCAATGTATTCTCCTACAACATGAATTAACCTATGGTGCAATATCCATGCCTCATGACGATAGAAATTATTGAATGTCAGGAACATGAAAATAAATTATGCTTATAATTCCATGCAACATGACATTAAAATGCACAATCTCTCTATAACTATGTAATACATTATTCCCATCCCTATAGGATGCATAGGGATTCTTTGATCTTATATTTTGACCATTTACCATCTGATTTAAAAAAATACCATCCTATTCCCCATGCATTTGAATTATAGGTGTGGTACATATCATTCATTGTTTATTAGACTATGCATTTCTCCCATGGGACTAGGAATTCTAATAATGGTTTCCTCAAACAAAACACGGTGTGAAGGATTTTTATTAACCCATTATCATCATAAATATGGGGACAAAAATGTTTTCATTGAGTCCTCTCCACATGATATTAAACATCATGGTAAATGTCCCCTACATGACATAAAACAGTTTTCTCTTGTGGACCTTGACTAAGAGGAATACCATCGATGGTGTCAGTCTCCTACCGTGCTAAAATTTCAAGGAAAATGTGTGGCTTGATTCTCATTTTCAATGAGATATGTATTGATTTCAAAATCCTTATTTATGGGACTAGCCACAATATTATCTTCTTTTCAAGTCGGGTGATCCAATGTCTTTATCACATGACACATAACTAAACAGACCCATAGAATCCATCCCATTCATTTGAGTGACGATCATCTTCCCCACATGACGTTTAACTGCATGGAACATAAATTACTATGTCTGGATTTATTCCCATCCTCATGGGATACATAATAAATCCAAATATTTTTTCCTCACATCCATCCCTAGGCCCCTTTTAACATTCTTGATAACTTGGAAAAAGTCCCCTCAAAGGAGTTCATGGTGTGGTGTAGACTGATTTTGTTTCCATTCATGTCAGTTTCATTTTACCATGTTGCATGCAAACACTTTAGGGTACTATCCCACCATTATTTCCATATCCACATGATAATAAAAATAAAATGTCACTCGTTGTCCTTATAACACGACATTTAATTACATGTAACATTATAGAACTACCTATGGGTGGATTCCCTTCCTTATGCGGAACGTGTGAATGCATGTGCATTTATTATTTATGTCCATCCTATGTAGCCAAAAACCTGCCATCTTTTTGGTCACCTAGCATGATCCCCTTCTGGGATGCATAGCGTGGTACAGGTCTCCTTTTATTTCATTCATATATTTTATACCATCTTCCTCCCCATATGATGTTAAAGAACATGGAATATCAAGAACCTCATAAGGCTTGATTCCTACCTTCACATGATATATAAAAACACCCCGACAAATATTCTTTATGTCCATACCCAAACACAACCAATCATTTCATATCCATTTTTCAACTTTGATGTTTTCATCTCCTGAAATTCACATTCTATTTTTTGGTCCTCTTTTTTCCTCATTCACCTCAATGATATTCGATCACTACATGAGTTTACACTATGGGACATTATCCCTCCATTGTCCAAGATGAACAATAATGAACTGTGTTAGAACCATTCATAATTACTACAAGATATATAAATAAATGGAAGAACATACCAGTATAATATGATAAACTATGTAGGTTTTCATCCCTCACCCCTCCTTATCAAGGACTAAAAGAGCCTTCACATGGCTAACCATAGAATAGAATCCCTAAATCGTCCATTTAAGCACCCCAAAATATGGATCACACTTCATGTCTCAGGCATCTCATGTCATCGCAAACCTCCTACTTCCCATTATGTTGTTAATTGATCATTCTAGTAGGCCATACGATTGATGTGAAGGGCTTAAACACACCAACCAGATAGATCTTGGACTGAAAACATAGATTTTTATTTCTTGTGAGCCTAACATCTCCTTTCTGGAAACCAACACCCCATTGTGTTATATTTTACCCCAATCTTATTGTCCCATATCATTCCTCATGACCTAGGAATCATGATCCCTAATTTAAGTCATATTCAACACTAACTTGGAAGGTTGTTGGAGTACTCTTAACATTGGGTATCCTAATGAGAATCTTACGAAACATCCCCTTATGAGGTCCATGTGATATGAACTTAAAATTAACACACCATGGTCAGAGTTGAACATCCATACACTCTAGACCATAATGATCCAGACCCTATGTCATTAAACCGCTAAGGAAACATACACAATAAATATCAACAGGAAATTCCAGAAAGATAAACTTGAGTAAATGTCAAGTAATAACCCACTAAACTCATAACATCTAAAGATAATAAGAAAATTATGGAACAAATAAATTAGGAATAAACCTCATAGGTTCAATTTCTTATCCATAGTAAAAGATAAGATATGATTGTTGGACACCTGGTCTAGAAAAAATTATAGGAAAGATTCATCACATCACCATGTATTGAAGAATATGTTCGACATGTGCTGGAAAAAAAATTTAGTTCATGTGAACCCTTCATGTATCTAATGCTTTCCATATATTTCACATCATAATATGAATTATCTCAGGTCGTCGCAATCTTTTATTTTCCCATGAAGATGAAAAGATATTTCTATACTAGGCCATGCTATTGATGTGAAGGCTCTGGACTAAAAATCAAAGATATCTTGGACCAAGATAAATGAAAATTTGATTCTATTGAGAATGAAGTCACCAAGGTGAAACCTAGGAGCCCATTATGTTATATGTTATCCCTGAATGATTGTCACATACCTTTCTCATGACCTAAGCACTTTGGGCTATGATTTACAGTTTTTATATCAGACTATCCATGCATATTTGATATCTTCGACATTGCATCACCATGTTTTGAACCCATTATCTGGGATAGAATGTGGCCCATCAATCTTGAACCATTTGGTGGGTCACACCATGTTATTTGAAACCACAAGGTGTAGGGGTCGAGCTATTTAATCAAGATAAATTTTTCCCTATGGTGATTGAACCCTTCATGGATATACATCATTCTATATCCAAATTCATCATTTTGAAATTTTATCCTTGTTAAATATTTCACATACCTTGTAAATGAGTAGAGATCTCTCTAATTTTCCAGTTATTAATGCTAGGTATTCAATCCACCAAGCAAAAACATCATATCCTAGTATAAAGGGCCTCCAAATCATTGTGATCCTCAATGAAACTATAACAGAACCTGACACCCCAATATTGTTAAAGAACATACCCTTTATGTCTACCCAATCCCATATCACTCAACTCAAACTTATAGGTTGTGATTTACATAACCCACACCCCAACTATCTAGTCAGGACTAGCATCTTTATCATTTCACCATTTTCCATTTCCACCACATGAATCATTCATAACCGATGAAAAAATGTAGATATAATCTTTTCTTGGACATGATATCGATGGATCAGGGATTTAACCCACCAACTAATGAAATATCATCCTTGTAATGAAGGAACTCCAATACTATTGAGCCCCAAGAACACAAAAATAAAACTCAACACCCCATAGTTTTTTGATTCATCCCGTGATATCCAACCTATAATCCATAAATGGCCTTGTGGTAATACATTAAAAAAACTAAAAAAAAATTTTCAAGTAGTCAGACATTAAACTAATTGTAAACCCAATGGTCTGAGTTAGAATATCCTAAAATGAAACACAATGATGGTCAATCTTTCAAGACCATAAAAAAGTATCATATGATAATTGTTATGATAAAAATATTATTAGGGAGTCCTAGAAAAAACTAGAGTCTCTACTCTCTATACATATAATATATTTGATATAGGAAATTTTGAGCATCTTTAAAATGGATGAGGCCCATGGCTAGTCAGGTAGAAATACCACGAAGGGAATCTTGAGCAAAATAAAAGTCGATTCTCACAAAGTCTTCACCCATATGAAGCTGAGGAAAAATGTAAGGGAAAAATAGAAAGGATAAAATTATTGTGTGGCCCCAATATGGCCTTATATAAAATCAATCTATTCTCACTAAGTCTATGGATATAGGAAAAAGATAATGCATTTCACATTTGGGAAGGATTCCATGTCCAAATTTTCCATATAGACCATACGATCTCAAAAATAATGGAGAAGTATAATTAATGAAGGAATTCATATTAGTGGGAATTCATGAACATTCCTCAAAATGAACCCTACTTATATACAAGAACACAAATCCATGAAATTGGATCTCTTTGGTACTACTCATGAAGGATATGGATAATAGATGATCATATCAATATCTCTACCAAGACATGGTTCTCCACCATGGATTTTATAACAATATAGTGACATTTTCCCCCCAATGTATGAGATAGATCTACACAAGGAAATAATTCATAGTGTTAAATATCAATAGTCTAGTTCTCTTGTTTTCGAGTTTGATCTTAATAGTGATATATTTAAGAACTATGTACGCCTTGATTCCCATCCACATGGGATACGTAGCGACATCCAAGTATTTTACATTGGATCCAGCCACAAGTTCTATTCCATCCTATCCCTGTTTCATTTTGGAATTTTCATATACAGTCCTATTTTATTGTATACATTCCATATGTCAATGTTATCTCCCGTATTCGATTTTGCTGAGAAACTATGAAAAGATGTAACATCTTCATACCACTTTAGGGATCCTCAATCATAGTCAAAATTGATCCTATCAAGGATTTCTTCGCCATGGATCATTAGATATTAAGATGTGTAGAAATGTGATCAATGTTTACCTTAGAATCATATTATTTAGTTTTGATATATTTAATTATATGGGGGGGTTTGTCATCTATACTTTTTCATGTCCCACTTCCCCACTAATGATCCATGATCTATTCCAGATGTTGAATTAATAAGTTTTGGATATAATTCCGGAAGTACAATGCTTTAAAGAAACATATCATGGAATATATATTCTACTAATAATTTCATTTTTCATAGTTCAGAGTTTGATACCACCACTATCTAGAATATATGGATAGCCCACCTGCCAATAGGAACAACTCAACCAAGGCCATATTGGACTAAATCATCCACGACCATGGCAGACAACCTAAGCCAACTGGTTGGACAATGAGGAAGAGTTACACCAACAATTCTTATGTTTGTCTTGTGAATGAGGCTTAATATGTGGAAGCCCATAGGAATGCACACACGTATTGTTGGGTTGAGACCCATTGGGTAGAGGGAAATGTAGATGGTATGGTTGACAACCCCACCGTCGTCTCAGACTAGAATCCTCGACCAACTGGATTCAAAGCCCAATGGAGAAAATTGTGAGAATTCAATGTGGGATGTATAATTTTAAGAAGGATCAAAACAAGACTATCTAATGGAATCTCTCAGGGATATTGGCGTTCCACATTGATCTCGTGAACCAAGATACCATGATCAGTTCGATTTATGTCATCTGATCTCGCCCTCACTAATCTTGGTCATCTTTTCTATCTCGTAGAACATGGGTTTGAATCCTGCTAATTCCCTTTAGCTATATGATTGTCATCTTCAACCTCCTGATGCAGTTTTTCAGTGTTTTGAAGCACACCTATCACCCATCAATTTTAACCACCATGTCTTCATCACCTTTTAGATACTCAAGAATATAGAAGACATTTGGAATGAATCCACCCCATGATACAAACTATGTGCCCCATTGTTCTCTTGTGAGACTCCCTGATTGAAACATAGACAATCACATGATACTTCCCTAATCATGAGATCGAGCTGTGGAAACTAGGTTGGGGCCACCATGAACCTTTACAGCCTTCTGTGAGTGCCTCTTCCAAAATCCTAAGTCATCTTATGATTACTGTTGATCATGACACTAAGTCAAAGAAACTAAACTAGTTTGTCATGATTTATTTTACATCTATGATATAGTTCTACCTCCACGTGATTTTTAACCGAATATTTTAGGTTTTTTCCTGTACATGTGATGCCATTTGAATTTTTCCCTTAACACATAATAGTGGAACATAACTTGGCCTCATGTGGCCTATATAAACCACATTACCTCAATAAAATGAAATCAAAAGGGAGAGGGGGGAAGAGACCTAGAAAAATAGGGAACGCCAAAGTATTGAGCCAACATCTGCCGGCATCAGAGATCATCTCCAATTAATCAAAAGGATTACTCTTATGAGATTCACACACATGATGCCTTTAGAAAGAATCATCACATGATCTCCACATGACCACATGATCTCACACCATACTCCTATGAATGATCTTGGTACCTTCTATAGGACCTCCTGTGGCATCCCGCCTTTTTACAACATAGCTTTTCATTACAATTTACATACAGAGGATCATTAAAATCTAGTGTCTTGGAAATAAAGAACATAATACATAAAAACAACATAAAAAATCCTTCTAATACGCATATAAGGATTAATAATAGTATCATTCCATGTACAATTACTCCATATCATAACATGGAGACATACATCAATGAATAGGGTGAGCAGAAGGCTTGGAAAGGAAAACAAGTGTAACAATTGACATTTGATCTTGAGAAATATTAATAAGAACATGATATAAATCATTAAAGGAATGTGAAATTGAAGAATATGAATATCATAATAAATCAAACTTGAATCATAAGATGAATATGTGGCTACATCATTTCATTTAGACATTCATGAACAAATCACTAAGGTTCATCTCCAAGGTGACGTAAAAATTTACCGAGGTTATTCCCCAAGGTATCGTAAAACTTTCCATCCCAAGAGATTAGTTATTTACCCAATGAATTGGATCTCTATCAGGGAATATAGTTAAAATGAATTTATTTTCATGTCATTTACATGGATCATAACCAAACAATTCATAAATAACTCATAAAGAATAAAAGTAATGGGTTTCATTTCAAATTCATGACGTTTTTAAATGTTTGTAAAAACAAGAAAATTATTTCAATTATAACCCACAGAAAGGGAGTGAGGGTTATATGTATGTCAATTCTAGAATCAAATATATATTTTATTTATATTTATGTATATGAACAGAAACAAAATAGGTCTAGGTACTCACATAAATAAAACAAGAGAGAAAGATGGATATATTTTGAGGCGAAATTTTTCCTGCACAACGGATATATGTCATGGTTTTAGAAAATAATATAAATAGAGGGGGAAAGGGTATATAATCCATAAATGACCCATTTTTATGTAGAGGGACATAATATAAATAAAAAATATCATGGCCTAGAAATTGAGATGAAACACCACATGAAAAGGAAACTTGAAAGGAAAGAGAAAGCGCTATTTATTTTACCAAAATTAGGCAGCCTAATGACGCCACATTACAATTCAGAAAATAAATTAATAAGAGAGGAAAGGGTATCATAGAAAGTATACATGAAATGTAATGTAATGATAACATATAAGAACATACCCTCTACACGAAAAGATAGAAACTAGAGAGACAACATAAGGGATGTCATGTATTTAAAGAAGAGGGTGAAACATTCCATTACCTTGATGAGTAACATCGAATGAATGACGGTTGGGACCTTGGAAGGCTCTAGGGAACCTTGGACAAACACCATGGGAGGTAAAAAGACTATAAATTCTTTGAAAAGGATTTTGGAATGATCTGAATGAGGTAATCTCTTTGTATTTATAGGAGAAGTGAGGGAACAAATCATTAATTTCCAAGGGACACCTCATCAGTGGTGATGGAAAAATCATGGGCTTTCTCATGGTATTTTTCCATGGTATTGGCCACATGGGACACCTCATAGCATATATTACTATTCATAAGTCAACCAGAATGATTACGAAATTATTACATCCTTAATGATGTCATTAAACAACAAAAACTCAAAACTGTATTTTTACTATTCACCGAAAATTATGTTGATCTTATTACACTATAATATTACTACTGAACTCAATTATAGAAGACGATTTATTGAAAATCATTACAAATTATTAAGTATTCATGTTTTTCATAAATATTTTAAAATATATTTTTCAACAAATTCATCAATAATATACATCATATATTTATCTGGACATTTAAATTTTAAATACATTACCATAAAAAGAAATAATAATTTTATTTATCTCAACGGACTACCCAAATCATCTAAGGTATCATTACATTGCCCCATATCATACCAGCATATGGAACTAAATGTAATATGTGCTATGAGGATATAATCTTGGGGTGTTTTTCCCAACATTTCCCGAGTGGTGACCACTATCAGCTTGAACTTTTCTCCTAGGAGATTTCGTTCAAGCATAAAATGATGAAGTTCAACTTGGGATTTGTCCAGAGAAAATACCAGTAGTGCTACCTCCTTGCCATGTTTCATCATATGGGCTTCGAGTGGACCAATTCTACCGGATGAGGCCATCAAATCTTCTTTCTGTATTAAATAGCCAGGATCACTTGTATTTATAAACTAAATTGCAACATTTAGTGTTTAGATTACAATGGTCATATTGTTCAATGGTCATATAACATTCAAGACCCACTAGTCTCATTTAATTATAATCACATCATTAATTAATGAATATAGTTTTTTGAGTATAAAAAAATAACACAAAATTTATGAAAAAATATAAATAAAAATTTTAGGTCCTTACATTCTTCCCCCATTATGAAATTTAGTCCCTGAAATTTTATCTTATTCCATATGATGAGAAATGTATTGGGTACTTCTATCTAATACACTTCTCTGGTTCCCAAGTGGGTTCTTCACATTTGTGGTTCCTCTACAACACCTTAACAGTGTGGGTAGTCCTGTTCTTTAGAACCTTGTCTCTAAGATCCAAGATCTACACTGGTTGTGCCTCAGAAGAGAGGTCAGGTTCTAGTTATACCACCTCTGGATTTAATACATGTAAAGGGTCAGGTATGTACTTCCTCAATAGGGATATGTGGAAGACATACTGATGTTCTGATATATTTTGTGGATGTGAAAGACGATAGGCCACTGCTCCCACTTGATCAAGGATTTCATAGGGGCCAATGTACCTAGGGTTGAGCTTCCCTTTCTTCCCTAACCTCATGAATCTATTCCAAGGTGAAATTGGAAGAAATTCATTTCACCGACGTCAAACTCCATGTCCCTTCCATGGTTATAGACATAGATATTTTGCCGACTCTGAGCAGCATTAAGGTGTTTCTAGATGGTAAGGGCTTTTTCTGACATCTCTTGCACAAGATCAAGCCCAATGAAGCATTCTCTCAACTGTTCTTTTCCCAAAAAGTATGAGTTCAACATATCTTCCGATATAAAGATTCATATAGTACCATTTGAATGCTAGAGTGTAGGATACTGTTGTAAGAGAACTCAACTAAAGCTATTTGTTGATCTCGTCCACCTCTAAATTCCGTTGAACAAGTTTTCATCATCTCGTCGAGTGTTTGAATAGTCCATTCTGACTGGCCATCAGTTTATGGGTGAAAAGACGTAGTAAAAATCAAGTCAGTGCCCAGAGCAAGTTGAATAATTCTCCCGAATTGTTCTCTGATCCTTTGATCATGATCAAATACGATAGAAAGTGTAACTCTATGCAGCCATACCACTTCTGTCACGAAAATCCTGACAACTTGGTCTAGAAAGAAATGTTCCTAAATGGAGATAAAATGAGAAATATTGGTGAGATGGTCCACAATAACCCATATACCATTATTTTTCTTTAGAAGATCTCAGATGAACAGTGATGAAGTCCATAGTGATAGTTTCCCACTTCCATGATGGTATGGGTAGTGGTTGCAATACCCCTCTAGGATGTTGTCACTCTGCCTTCACTTTCTGACATACCTAGAACCTTGAAATGTATTCATCAATATCCCTTTTAATATCATCCCACCACTGATGATCACAAAGGTCCCTATACATTTTTTTCTTCAAATATGTATAGGGAAAGTAGAGCTATGAGCTTCATCCATCAGCTCATTATTTATTCCTTGAATTTATGGAACACATATTTTTGTACAGAATTTTAGTACACCTTCTTGATTAGTATTGAACTCAAGAAACATCCCATACTTCACTATCTCAAACTTCTTGTGTAACAAAGGATCTTCTTTTCTGAACTTTCTTGACCAACTATAGAAATAACTGTTGAGAAATCAATTGGTCTAGGGTTGATGATGTCCCTTCTCTTATAATTATGATGTCCAACATTACTAGGTCATTGATCAATGAATATTTTTGAATTATCCTCATAGAAATTTCAACTTTGTCTTTCTTGCTTAATGCCTCAGCGACTTTGTTTTCTCTTCCAAGATGATAATTAATTGAACAATCATAGTCTTTAAGAAGTTACAACCATCTCCTTTGTCTCATGTTCAATTAATTTTTTGTGAAAATATACTTCAAACGTTGAGGGTCTGTGTATATATCACATTTTCCCCCATAAAGATAGTGAGTCCATATCTTCAAAGAAAAAACAACCGCAAATTGATCCAGATCAGGCGTAAGATTGTTCTTCTCATTATTCTTCAACTATTGAGATGCATATGCACTGACATTTTCATTTTTCATAAGGATTCACCCAAGCCATTTATGTGATGCATTACTAAAAATAACGAATCCTTCTCCACTTGAGGGCAGATTTAATATGGGTGCAGCAAAAAATCTCTTCTTCAGCTCATGGAAACATTATCCACACTCCTTAGTCCAGATGAACAAGACCACCTTTCGAGTTATCATGGTTAATTGATAATAATGTCATGAATTTTTTTCACAAACCTCCTATAATATCCCGATAATCAAAGGAAACTACGAATCTCAATTATTGTTGAAGCATAAGGCCACTCCTCAACAACATGTGTCTTTGTATAGTCAATTTTGATTCCTTCATTGGTAACAATGTGCTCTATTAAAGCAGCATCTTGTAACATGAATTCACATGTGCTGACCATTCCAACCAGCCTCTCCTTTCATAGAGTTTGAAAAATAACCCTTAGTTGATCCTCATGCTCTTCATGACTTTTGGAATATATCAGAATATCATCAATAAAAACTAGCACAAAATTATCAAGGTAGTCCATAAAAACTCTATTCATCAAATCCATAAAAATATCATGTGAATTAGTCAGTCCCAATGGCATAACAACAAACTCATAATGACCATATCTTTATTAGAAGGCATTTTTTGTAATTTCTTCTTTCTTCACCACCAATTGATGATAACCAGATTGAAGATCAATCTTAGAGAAGAACTGAGCCCCACGAATTTGGTCAAATAAGTCATCAATTCTTGGAAGAGGGTATTTTTTTCTTTAATGTGATCCCATTCAGATATCTATAATCAATGCATAGTGGCACTGATCCATCCTTTATTACAAAGAGAACAGGTGCTCCCCAAGGAGATACACTCAGTCGGATAAACCCCTTCTCCAAAAGATATTGGTGTTGTTTCTTTAATTCATCCAGCTCCACATTTTCCATCCTATACAGGGTTTTTGATATCAAATGAGATATAGGTATGAGTTCAATTGATAACTCAACCCCTCTTTCTGGGGGAGGTCTAGGAAACTCCTCTGAAAATACGTCAACCTATTCTTACATGAAGGGGACATATTCTATCCTCAAACTATCATTTCATTCTTCTTCATCACCGATAAACTCCATAAATAATGATATAGGAGGTCATTAAGACAAATAATAGGTTGAGATATCTATCCTTGGAAGATAATTATAGGTTCTCCATTCAAGACTACAAAGATTTATCTACTTCAGCATTTGATCTTAGAATTTTACATTGAGAGACAATCCATCCCTAGTATAATTTAGAATTCTAGCATCGTAATGACTACAAGATTTGTGATAAGATTGTTCCCACTAGTTTAAATACTAGTGTTTCAAAACACTGATGATGCATGGATAATCCCACTAGGGGCCTTGAGTGATAACTCTAATTTTATAATGTTAGGGTTTGATTCTAAATTCCTATAAAACATGGAGGAAAAAAATAAATGCATAGAACCAGAATCAAACAAAGTACGTTCTCGCTTTAAGAGAACAACAAGAGTACCTATTAACACATCATTCTGAGCATCAACATTAGCTATCATGATAGAAAAAGCACAACATTGATACCATGTACTTTTATGAGGTTTTTGGTGGTTCCCCTCCATTTCCCTCAGATTTGGATAGTGATTGGAAAAGTACCAATGTTTTCCACATCTAATGCACTGGACATCAGGTAGGTCCTACACCATCTTCCCCTTGTCATTAGTGATTAAAAGTGGTGGGTTTTCCACACTATGATAATTCCTTACAATAGGGAAATCTTCTCCACACTTGTAGCGTTTCCTGCTCATGCGTATGAAGTTTTCCAAATTCTTATTCCCACATTTATTACATACAGGATGTTGTACTATCTTGCCACATCTTCCATGATCAATGGTCCTCCCCATTCTTGAGGCCATCGATCTCTTTTTTTCTGTTTTATTTATGAGACCATTGTGTCTCACCAAACACTAGTTCCACTTTCACTATACTCCGTATGGCCTCTTAAAAACTGGCATGGTCTAGGATGGCTATATTCTTCCACAGACGAGGTCTTAATCCACCGAAGAATCTATCAACCTCACTATTAGGATCCATGACAAATCATGAGGTATAACGGGAAAGACATGTAACGTTCATCTCGTAGCTTCCCACAAAATCATTCACCTTCTGTTTCAGCTCAAGAAACTCCTTCTCCATTCTGGTTCTCATGGAACGAGGGAAATACATACTGAAGAAGATCCCTATTAACTCTTCCCAATCCATAACATCAACCTCTACTCTTTGCCTCATGTTTTTAATCAGTTCCCACAAATAATCAGCTTATCCCTCTAAGCAATAGACAACAAGGGTGACCATCTATTGATCTGAGCAGCAGAGCACAAAAATGATCTTCTCTATAGAGATAATCCATTGTTTATAAATCAATGGGTCAGTCGATCCACTGAAGTTTGGTGGTCGTTGAAGCATAAAAGACTCAACTGAATGTTCTTACCTTTATGGTGAGATTGTTCTCTCATCTTGATTCATTTTATTTCCCATAACTTGAGTCATTTGGATCATTATTCGAATGAATGTTTCCATTCTGGGTTCCATCGGAGGGTCATTAGTGCATAGTCCATTGTAGTCACCATTTGCACAATTCTTCTTATTGCCCACCATTTCTAAAAGAACAAAACCATAGTGAGAGACTTATTTAATTTATTATTATTTTGACAATAATTGATTTTATGACTTAAAACATCTTTAAAAAATTAGATTTTTCTATAATTCCTACATAATTATTCATAAAAAGATTGAGATTGAACAAACATATCCCCTGTGAGATTCATAACCAAGAGTGCATCAAGGCCCATTGTGGTGTACCCATTCCCATTTGAGACTAGCTCAAAGATGTGTTTTTGGGTTTTAACCCAATGTAAAACTGTTCCAGAGCGGCCTCTACCTGCCCCTATCTAGACATGGATGTATTTTCTTGATAAACCACTTACTCAATACTCACCAAAATACCCGAAATATTTCTTATATTTATTATTTTTATAGGGTTCTTGATAATTTTTTCCTAGCCTAATTTCCATAAATAACTAAACTATCCTTAGATACCAACTGTGGCATCCCGCCTTTTTATAACTTAACTTTTCATTATATTTAACATACAAGGGATCTTAAAATTCTAGTGTTGTGGAAGTCATGAACATAATACATGAAATCAACATAAAACAACCTTTTGATACACTTGTATATCTTTTTCATAGGTTCTTCCTATGTACAATTACAACATCTCATAACCTAGATACATACATCAAAGAATAGGGTGAGAATATGGCTCAGTAAGGAAAACAAGTGTAATAGTTGACATGTGATCTTGAGCAATCATAAAATGAACATGATATAAAGCATAATGTCATGAGAAATGGAAGAATATGAATATCCTAATAAAAAGAACTTGATTCACTAATTGAATATGTGTAAAAAACATTTCATTTAGACATTCACGTACATATCACCAAGGTTCCTCCCCAAGGTGTCATAAAAATTTACCAAAGTTATTCACCATGGTATCTTGAAACTTTTCATCACAAGGGATTAATTATTTACCCAATGAATTGGAGCGAAGTCAGGGAATACCGATAATATTTCATTATATTCATTTGATCCACATAGATCATAATCACAAATTTCATAAATAACCCATAGAGAATAAAAGAAATGTGTTTCCTTTCAAATTGGTGACGTTTTTAAAAGTTCTAAAAAAAAAGATCATTATTTCAATTATAACCCATGGAATGGGGGTGGGGGTTATATGTATGACATTTATAGAAACAAATATATATATTTTTGTATATTTTTGTATACCCATATAAACAAAATAGGTCTGGATATTCACATAAATAAAACAAAAGAGAAAGAGAGAGAAATTTTGAGGTGAATTTATGCAGCATAACAGCTATATATCATAGTTTTAGAAAATAATAGAAATAGAGAGGACAATGGTATCTCATCCATAAATGAACCATTTTGAAGTTGAGGGACATAATATAAAGAAATACGATCATGGCGTGGACATTTAAATTACACACCACATGAAAAGGAAACATTGAAGAAAGAGAAAGCACGATTTCTTATACGAAAATTCAGCAGCCTAAGGGCATCTCATAAAAATTCAAAAAATCCATTGATGAGAGAAGAAAGGTACTCTAAACAATTATACATGAAATGTAAGTAATTATAACATATAATAACATAACCTCAACATAAATATATGGAAACTAAAAGACACAACATAATGGAATTCATGGGTTAAAAGAGGAGGGTGAAAGATTCCCTTACCTTGAGGAATAAAATCAAAAGCATGATGGTCGTGGCCTTGGGAGGCTTGAGGGCACATTGGGAGGACTTCATGGGAGGAAGAGAGACCATATCTTAGTTTAGTAGGATATTGGAATAAATCGATGAGTGAATGGATTGGTATTTATAAGGGAACCGAGGAAACAAATCATTAGTATCCAAGGGACAACTCATTGGTGGTATTGGAAAAACAATGGGCTTGCGCATGTTATTTTCCAATGGTATTGGCCAAATGGAAAACATAATAGAATATTAAACTATTCATAAGTCTACCAGAATGATTATCTAATTATTACATCCTTAATGATGTCATTGAACACTTGAAAGTCAGAACTGTGTTTTTACTATTCACTGAAAATTTTGTTGATCTTATTAGAATCTAAATTTCCTACTTAACACAACTGTAGAAGACCATTTTTTGGAAATAATTACACATTATTAATTATATCAGGTTTACATAAATATTTTATAATATATTTTTGTTCAAAAAAATCATCAACAATATACATCCTATATTTATCTGGACATTTAATAATTACAAACATTACCATAAAAATAAATAACAATTTTATTTATCTCAAATGATTTCACAAAGAAGCTAAGGTCTCATTACATAGCTCCATATAATACCATAATAGGACCTATGTGTAAGGAGTTCCAAGGTGATAGAATCATGGGGTGGCTCGACCAATATTGCCTAAGTGGTGACCTCTATCAACTTGAACTTCTCCTGTAAGCGATTCTATTCAAGCTTCACATGATGAAGTTCGGCTTGAGCTTGGTCCAGACTAAAGACCAGTGGTTCTACCTCCTTCCCAAGTTCTGTTAGATTGGATTTGAACAACCTGAGTCTACTAAATGGGGCCATCAAATCATTTTACTATATTAATCATCAAAGATCACTAGTATTTATAAACAATGATTGTAACATTAAGAGTTTAGCTTCCAATGGTCATATTGACCAACAATCATATAACTGTCGAAACCCAATGAACTCATTTAATTATAATCATTTAATTAATTAATTAATATAGTTTTGTTCACTATAAAATACAATAGCACAGAATTTTAGGAAAAAAATATAATTAAAAAATTTGGGTCGTTACACCTCCCCACAGATGATGTGGTCTCATGTTGAATGGAACATCATGTGATGTAGTGACTTGGGGAACCCATACTTGTGCCTAAAAATATGCACTAGTGGACAAATGAATCATGATATCATTAATACCATGAGTTTCTCTATCTTATGGTGATCACATGTATAACTATAGATGATGATACAGTTATGGGGAAAAATCCCACAGGCCCTTAACATGATGAAAAAAACCCTCATAGTATCACATGTTAAAGACATGTGAAGAACATGAACGAGGGAACTTCACTACATGATTAGATTGAACCCCTTAATAATTGATAAAAATATTGTTAGACCTCAATATGTATGTCCTACACCTGCAATTACCTCATCCACCCTCAGACACGCAACCATGATGGCCTCCTTTGGTATTGCATGTACATCTTCCCCAGTGCATATAGACTCCAAAAGCATACCCATTAATGTTCATGGAGTCTATCAAAAGACCCCCATCCATGATCATGCAAGTAGCCTCATGTGGAAAATGATGTTTTCAAGCAGCCTTGGAGATGGTTTCCCTAACATTGAAGATCCCATTAGGAATCCTTTTCATATATGCAGCGAGGATAAGAAACCTACAGGCAACACACCCCTATCCATGGAATCACCATCATCCATCCGTGGCTCGGTATGCAGCCCCCTTTTGATGAATAATGTAACACATTGTGTGACTACATGAAGTTCATGTGGTTCATAAGTATGTGGATGTCATTCAATGTCCTGGAAAACCCCTTCCCCATTTGATCCAAGAAATTACCTTCCATGTCAGTAGCATTTTTTGGAAGCCTCTATGAATGTTTACATAGTACGCTATCAGCCAATCTCATGCTCATGAAACATTCCCCTTAATGAAAATAGGTTCCCATATATAGGGACTACCATCTCCTGGAAAACCCTACAGTGCATGCCTTCATCATGAGCACTCGGTCACATATGCCTCCCATGAAACTTATGGAATAATCACCTTGGATACATTTCTGCAGCCTTTAAATGAGCGTAAGAGCCTAAGTATAGTCTTGAGACCCTTTGATGGTCTCACAATGTCCTTATACAACCATGAGCATGACATGTTGATTTCCAAACAATCATCAGAAGAGTAAAATTTATATCATGGAATCCTTTTGATATATTACCTTGGTTATGCGATGACCCAAGGACATGTCACACCAGTAATTTGAGGCACTCCAGAGCTACCCACCATGATCATGTGAAGGAATCCTAGGAAAATGCTTGTCAATCATGAGAAGGAGTAATTTATGTATGGGAATGATCATTCGATCATTTATGGGAATCCCATATTAACATGTGATGTCTCAAGGATAAGAGCACATACATGTTTTCCTCACTACACGGAAATCCCTGGGTATTCCTAGACAACCCCAGAGTTCCCTAATGATAAGATGATAGACATATCCATGATTTGATTTTGTATTCTCAATGACATCAATATTATTCAGTTTAATCAACTTTGAAAAATCTAGTATAAATAATATACATCATTTATAAGAAGTCACATGATCCCATGCCTTCGTAAAATAATGGGAGGGATTCCAAAATGAGGGAGTCCAGTGGTGTTCGTGGTCACTGAATGAAATGCGATGCATTCACCGTGTAGCTCCTCAAGAACTTTTGAAAAGTAAACCATATATACTTTTTTTGGTCACAAAAATTTATTTTGATCTCACGTGACACCTTGTAAATTCCCACCAGGACTTGAAATTTACTACAGACATGTCCACCATGACAAGGGAAGCACACTCTACCTGTCCAAAAGGACACACAAAGCCCTTCCTGACATATCTTCAAAGACATTTTTTTCACTCCTGACATGTATAGATGAACATTAGATGAACCAATGACATGTCCACATAGTCATGAAAATAACAATTGACATGTATACTTCAATCAAGAAAATACAACCGATATAAATCAGTTGATCATGCGTGGGACCTCTGACCTATCCACTTTGGTCAGGCGAAGCATATGAGTCCTATTATATTCACCCATTCCATGACATAAAAAGAAAAAAATTTGATAAATAATCCACCCTCAAATATTTAAAATATGCTATTTTGATCCCCCAACATATCGGTAAAACAATAAATACCTACCCATTAGATGGCTGAGACATTTTAGGGAAATCTCTTATGACATATCCACTTTGTACACTATGGCTACTCAGAATCATTCCATATCAACCTTGGATAAGAAAATTATTCTTCATTACCCTTCTATGAGGATGTTTCATTGGTTAACAAGGATCATGAATTCATTCAACCCCAATAATGTCACTCTCTCTAACAGAACTCTCTCTAATTCTCTAGAGGATAAAGATTTAGTTCACCAATGGGATAACCTATTGTGTAATACCTGACCAATTTATGCACCAATGGGTGGCCCTAGAGTTTTAGAACTAAAAAATTAGTTCAATAATGGTATTTTATGTGTGTAATCATCAAACAATGAATGGACCAACAAGTGGACCTTGAGTGTACGCCTCAACCAATGAGTGTACCGGTGGGTAACCCTATAGTGTAAGCCCATAAAATTATAATGGAATGAGGTATCCGGTCATAAGAAACCTCATAGTGTAAGCCCCCAACAAATGACACGATACCAACATGGAATCCACATAGTGTAAGCCCCGAGAGAGGGCATTATTCCAACCAAGAATCCATAGAGTATAATCCCTGACTAGTGATATGACATGATTGAAAAAATCATTGGAAACTCTAGAGTGTATATCTTTTTCATTAACATGATATAATATGTCTCCACTAATATGTATTCAATTTGGGTATAAGACCCTATCATCCCAGAGATCTCCAAATGTCCACCAAGCATTATAACCAACCTTAGACACTCAAGAGGTAAAGGTCGATATAAACAATGAGAACTCTGATTCCATCCATATTTTGGATTTGTAGAAAGACTCCTTAAGGCTCGATCTCTATAACATATCTTCCATGATATGGGTAATAATTAATCTCAAAGGGAAACTATAATTTTATAACCCCATATAGATATAATCGAATTAAATGTTTCTAATCTACCAGTATCTCTTTTTTGTCAAAACCAACAAGGCTCGTACGGGATTATGCGTTATAAATGAGTGTACTAATGGTGTGATGAATATTCACTCAACATGGGACTCTCTCCTCTTGGATATAAACCTGATTACCTCCCATATCTGCTCATAAATATCCAAACACAAACAATTAATATATGAACTACGTGAACTCTGATTTCTATGTTAAATAGGATACACATGACACCGCATTGATGTATGGGCATGATATTTATGTCTTTACAGTATGATGTTAAACTAAATGGACTGGTCCAATCAACTGACCTTAAACTATGTCAACAAACTCTGTGGGGTTTTATTCATATTCTCACAGGATACATAGTACACATTGTAGTTGTTTAATCCCACATCTAAGTCATTAAACACACCCTGGACAACAATTAAATCACGTGTTCATGACAATAGATATAGTCTATGGCATCATAATTAAATAAGGGATAAATAGAGAAACCGTGATATATGAATTATAATCACGATTGATACATGTTCCTAGTTAATTCATTGATATAGGGATTACCAGTTCTATATCGGCATCTTGGATGGATTTTAGGAATATTTTTTAAATATATATGAGATTCTCATAGTAGGAAAAAACTCCCCTAAAAAATGGTTTGATGTGATCAACCTCCCATCCCCTTTATGATTGCATGTACCAGGAGTAATTGGGCTTGAAAACATAGGTGACCTCTAGCATTTGGAAAGCAGGTCCGAATAAACCTACATTTGAGGGATCTGTTGGGATTTTTAGGGAAAACCTACAGTGGTAACATAATGAGCGAAACCAAATTAAGTACATTAAACCTGATGAAAAATATATATAACACATGAAAGAGAATCAAGATTCATAAACAATGTGACATTAAGAATAACCCATTAATGAATGTATATAGATGTAACATTTAGATAATATAGTAAAAATTATTGAGTAACATCGACAACCTTCATATTATATAGAAAACAATTTTTTTCATCTATTTCAAATATAGTTTTTGAGGAAAATATAATGATTTCACTGAAAGGGGATTTTTAATACATAAAACCACATGAAAATAATTTCGTTAGAAAAAATATTAAAAAATATACATTATACATGAAATCATTTTGAAATCCATTTACCATGAAAACTTTTAAAACCATTTTGAAAAAATTTTGTAAACATTTTTCCCTGAAAACACATAAAAATAATTTAATATTTTTTAAAACCTTTTTTTCTAAATCATCTAAAATAAGAAAGAAAACATTTTTAAAAAAAATTTGAATGAAATAACATTTACAAATTATAATGAAATCTTGAAAAAAATTTCAAATCCACTTCTTTAAAAATAACTATGTAAACTTATTACGTAATATTGAAAATGTTATGAAACTTATTTATCTTCATATATTATAAAGGAGGAATAAATTTTTTTGAAAACCAGTTCATTGTATATAATTTTAACAAAAATATTTCTTAAAAATTAAACATTTAAACATTATAAGGAATCTTTGTAGGCATTATTTCCTGTAAATCTATACATTTTGTAAGAGGTGAAATAGAAATTTGATATTCATTGAAAAAAATAGAAAATTGACTTATTCGGATAGTGAAAAAAAATAATCCAATGAAAAAATTGGTAATTGAAAAAGTAGGAAAATATTATTTTACAAATTATTAGATAATAGTATAATATTATTAGAAACTCTTTTTTTAAGACATAGTAATAATAGACCATATATTTTTGACTGAAGAGTGGGTAGAGTAAGGATTTCCTAATAAACACTTTCATAACTATATGATATACCATAGATTAAAAAATCATTAAAATACATTAATATATTTTTAAAATATAAAAGAGATGAAATTTATTTAATTTTAATGATATTTTTATCATAATATTTCAGTAAATGAAGAAAAAACATAACCAATCATAGTAAAAAATGAGATTATTTCAATAAAATAATACCACATTAATACTGGTAATCATAAAATCCATTTAAGAAAAGGAAATTAAATAAAGATTAAGATATTAATAAGTGAATATGATTCAATATATAAAATGTCAAATTGAAGTAAATACACCATGAAAAATAATGTAGATGTATAATAAAACATGTGTCTCAAAGAAGCCAAATTGGGAAAAAACTATCTTATGAATTGGGTAGCTTTTAAAAAATTAACCCAATGAAATAATGATCAAATAAGTGATATAAAAATACCTCAAAATTTAATTATAATAACAAATTAATGAATTCATGGATTGTATCCACACCACACCAAAGGAATGGGTGGAAAATTAAACTTGTATCTCACAAAACAATAGTGAGATGAAATCGCCTTCTCTTGTGTCCTAAAACGCATCATGATAATTCAAGACACTTGTATAATAAATATATATTTATTATAAATATTTTATAGAAAAATATGTTTATATATAATATCATATATATTTTTATCCTGACATTATATTACCCTATTATTAACAATTTATTGATATGGTTTAACCTTGGGTAATATTCGATTTGTTCTTTGCATGTGTCTTAATTTTTTTTATCATTGGTCCTTATGAATATATCATGATTTATAGAATTTAATAAATTATTTTTATTAAATTTATGTTGAGAGTATTTTAATTATGATAATCCATATAATATATAAGTTTGAAATAGAATACACCATACACATAGATGTTAAGCCATATGTATACATGAACACTATTCATATTTAATTGTTGTGTTGAAAGAATGAAATTAAAAGGAAATGATGTATAAATATTATATATATATATAATTATTATAGAATCATGTTTATATCATATATATCATATAATTTCACAAAACATATTCTAAATACATTTTATGTAGTGTGTGAATGAATCACATAACTTTGAGGGGGTTGTAGTCTAGACTTCCTCAAATGAAATTTTCATATCAACCCCAAATGTAATAAATAAATATATTTGTTTTATAATGGTTAAATATGATTAAATATACAATAAATATAACATATATGGAATTAATAACATATATAAATAGTGTTTACATTATAATTTTCCCCATGAGAGATGAAAAGGGAAAATGAACAATCATTATTTTGTGAGATGGTAGTTCAACATACAAGTAAACAATATGTTTGTTACTAATTATACAGAGGTGTGTGTAATTTTAGGTAAAAATCATAGAATAAAAACATCTTAATATATTTTATATTCTTTTATTTTTAGAAAATCATGAAATAAAATATTCTATGGAGTGGTGACTGAAAATAAAATAATTGATTTTGAGGGAGGGTGTTACCTCTAAACGAATATCTAGTTTTTTTCACTAAAAGGATTTTCTTGGAAGGATTTCTTCCAAATAATATAATTAAAGAAGGAAGAGAGGGGTGTTGGGATACTATTTTATTTGAGCTCGGATGATCAGAAGTGGCTTGATAAGTGGGACAAAGGGGTATAGCTCTTGATTTTTATAGTAAAGGTGTTGGTACTATTGTAAATACCCAAATCTTTTAAATAATGGAATGCTATCTTATCATACGTGTAACAAAAATGGAATAATAATGTAATAATGTAAAATTATGGTTCAACAAAATATTCAACACAAAAAATATGTACATTTTAATAATTTGGTTCGTTAACATCTATGATTCCCCAATTTTATTAATTTTTTTATTAAAGCATTTAGTTTTCTATCAAGAGTAATTTACTATTAAAAGTACTCCAAAGTGACATGTGTTATTTAATATAGAGACAAAATATTTTAAATTTGATAACTAATTTAATAAAATAAATCTCATGTGTTCTTGAAGTTTGTTTTTAAATCAAGTGCATCCGACACGAAAAGCTCTACTTAAACCCGACCCACCCAAACTATCTTTTTAAAATATATGTGAAAATTTTATAATTATGAAAAAAATATTGTTCCATTAATAGACCGTATATTAAATTTTAAACGAATAAAATAACTTGGTTTCATATAATCTTTTAATTAATTTTAAATCATTAAATAAAAAATAATTGTTAGAAAATGATAATAATTTAAATTTTGAAATTATTTATTTTAATTTATATTTAAATTATAAAATTAATATTTTAATTAAATAAATTTATCTTTAAATTTTTCTAACAGTATATATTCATAAATAACAATAATTAAATAAAATATTTCAATCAATTCAATTCACTTTTAATATTTAATGTATCATTTATTTTAGTGAATTGATAACAAAATAATCATTATGTTGTAATTTTATAAGAATTTTCTGTAAATAAATCATCTAAAAAATACTAAAAAATTATATTATAAAAATAACCCATTTATATTTTAATACGATAATTTTCAAAAAAAATATGATGCTTTGTACATATCTCAATGGTTTATAAATGTGAAAGGTATGTAAAGTTTCCTTTTTGTCGTTTTCCTTATATGACTTTGTATATATGTTAATTACATTGAATAATATTAAAATAACCCATAAAATTTAATCAAGTCTAATATATGGTTTAATTATTAACATCAAATGGATTTTGGAAAAGTTTTTCAGGTCATTTTGGTCCCTAAAAGTTTGGTTTAGCCTCTAATTATGCTTATTCATTCCTTTATCGCTGTGATTAATTATAATCATTGTCTCTTATTATCTTGACCAAAAATTAACTTGAAATTACTAGAAATAAAGAATAGTACTGATTATAACCGTTTATATACATTTTAAGATTTCAAATCATAGAATTTTGAAAAAATATGTTTAATGCTAATCCTGTAGATGGGTCGAGAAAGATGAACTTTATTGTAAAAATGTTCAAATGATCAATAAGATTTTATGAAGAATGTCCACATAAAAAAATTCCAATGAACAGTATTATATTAATATGTATATTATTTATCCATAGTGAATTTAAAAACAAAATTAAAATATATATTTACAGTAATCATTAATTAGAAATAACTTTTTTAACTAACTTGACGTATTTTTTATTATTCACCCAAAAATAATGTATCTTGTAAAAATTCCAAAACATCACGCAAATATAATATTGATATTACAAAATCTATAATAATGTTTGTTTTTACACATAATGTTCATAAAATTTGCAAAAAAAAAATTTATAATAGCTTGTCCATTAAAAGGCGGTAAAGACTCATCCATCCATGTAATATAAGAAATACAAGGTTTTCTATGTTGAAAAAGCTAAAATATATGTTGGGTGTAGTTCATGATTAAATTATATTACATATAATGAAATATAAAAATTGTGATTTAATATAAAATAAACTATTTTCAGTGTTGTGTTATATAAAATCTAGCAAACAAAATTATATTTAATTCTAAAAAAACACAAAATCTCAGTGTGTTACATTATCTCAAATATTAGATAAGATGAATATGATCATAGATCAAAACGATCAATATCATTTAAATTATATTTGATAATTTATGATATTAAATTATAAATACTTTATAATCCATTAGAGTATCCATGGATAATTGTCCGAAGAGTTAAATGTACTTTTGAAGAAGCATATAGAACATTAGTTTTCTGGATGATAGTTCAAAAATTAATGATTTTATTACCAATATAAGAGGATAAATAATGTGTTATATGATATAAAAGATCATAATAACATAATAATAATACCGAGGAGATGGGTATATTTGTGAAAATAAGCATCGTGGGAGCTTGATGTACATCTTTAGATAACATACTATGTACGCCTTCTTTCATAGTAATAATACTCTCACGAATAACCCATAAATCCAATGTATGGAATGTTTCAATTTTTAAAAATGTAATAGTTTTGATTCAATAATTATAAATATATTTTTCTATTCAAATAAATGTGATTATTTTTATAGATAATGTGAATTGATTTATTGTAAAAGTTTTAGATGAATTCTTTATGAAAATTGATTACATAAAAAATATCATCCTCTAATGATATTTTATGATGGAATGGTCCTCCAAAATTTTAAATTTCAGAAAAAAAAATTAGAAAATAATATTTTGATAAGAAAGAATGTATCTATTTTTAATGTTGAAACCTATCAAGATGAGGATAACTAATTCCATAGATGTATTGAGTATTGAAAAGAACTTGGTAGATTGAATGTCATGAAGAGAATTTATGAAGTGGAATTCGATAATATATTAATTTATTTATTGAAAACATGGGCAGATATCGCTCAAATATTATGGTAGAAATAAATTCTAGAGGATACAATAACCCTTAATGATCTTATAATGGTTATGTGAAACAATTTAATTGCTTATCTATAAGGAATGGGTGAGGAGTATGAGAAATAGGTTAGAGAATAAAAAATACTATGAATAAAGAGGCACACATTAATTTCATACAATTGTGTGGAATCCATTGTAATTAATCATGATGAAAAGCAGTATGGTAAATCCATAATGGTTATCGATTAACAATATATTAATTGTGATACAATTTATGATTACATAATCTTCCTAATCATAATTCATTAAGAAGTATCATATTTGTTAATGTCAAATTCTAAATTCTACTTATGAACAAAATTTAGATTATTGGATTACTAAAATCAAATAGGAGCATATACCATTAACATCATTTAAAATTAAAATTGGTTTGTTTTAATATATTGTTATAACATTTAAACACATGAATTGTAGAGCAATAAATAATGATGAGAATGTAAAATTGTTCTGGAGATTATCACAATTAGTGACATTCTACATTAATGATATACTTTTATTATGATTAATAAAAAATTATAAATAAATTATTTATTGCAGATAGTTAATATATTCTAAAAAACAAGGATGATTTTTTTTGAAATAAGGATCATTTGATTGCAAAGATAGATATAATTCATGGTATTATAGATGTATCTAGAATATGTGAAGCATTGGGATGGGGAACCCTCGCTCTCGTTCTTGCCCTTATCCTATGGCATAGAGTATGTTTGTGCCGCCGCCTCCCCTCCTTGAACCTCTTCGGCCGGGGAGGGGGGATCCTGGTTCATCGTCCCGTCCGATTCCCCATCTCTTATCCTCTTTCCTCCCCTTCACATATCCATCCTCCCTTCCTCATTTTTCCTGTGATTGATATATGCCATAAAGTTCAATCCTTAGTTAATATAGTTCGGTCGGTTCATATTTCCCCTCTGGAGTTCAGAGAAGCATCCACGTTATTGGATCTCGTGTTGGTAGCCTGATTCGGAAGGGATCGTTTGTCAGTTGATGTGTTTGATCGGTTTGTGTTCTCCACTTGGAATTTGAAGGATCGTGTTATGGTAGGCCTCTTAGATATGAGACATTTACAGCTTCAATTCTCAAATGAAGATGACTGTGTGTATTCTTGGGCCATTGCTCCACGTTCTATGAAGGGGTTCAGGTTATATTTATTCCGATGGACCTTCGACTTTCATCTGAGACGCGATCTTTTGACCTCAGCAATATGGATATCCTTACATGGTCTCCCATTGCTGTTTCAGAACTCGGTGATACTCCGGCTGATATGAAATCTGGTTGGAAGCTATATTTGTTCTGATTCCCGCAACAAGACCATCTACCACCCTGTTGATCCAAGTATTTGTGTTGAAGTTGATTTATCAAAAGGCCTGCTGGAGTCCATTGTCATCAAAATTGATGGAGATCTTTGCGGGCATTAGAAGGTACGTTACGACTACTGGATTTTTTTTGATCGGGCTGTTTCTACATATGACAAAATGTCTTTAGGTGCCGGCAAATCCTCTCTGGTCGACCCTGGTCTGGTCCTCCTAATCCTATGAAGGATAGCACTGTTGATGTAAGTAATTTACATGGTGGAGCCCTCGAAGAGAAGGAGGAAGATTTTGTGGAATGAGGTTGTATTAGTGCGTCTCAGGGGACCTATGATCCTCTGTCTTCCATACAATGTAAGACAAGGATGTTGAATGAAAATGCAAATGTGAATTATGTGTTTGATCGGCTAAATAAATACTTGTTTGTACCGTTGAAGGATTCAAGAGAAATTGAGGATCAACAGGCCCGCACTGGTTCTGAGCAGACATCTGCTACTAGGTATTCAGCAGAGATGAATAAACTCACTCAATGTGAGCAAGAATGTTATGTAATAGAGGCTGGCAAGGAGGCCGAACCTCCTCGGAATTCAAAGGAGGTGACTCTACCTACCGAGGTGCCCCACACTGATAAAGGTAGGCCTGAAGAGGGCAGGGTGGCCAAGCCTCCTAGGATATAGAAGGTATCTAATGTTGATGATACAGTGCCTAGTATAGGGAGTCGGGAGGAGGGGAGTGTGTTGGGTCCCTTGGAACAAAACATTCTCCGGCCCCCATTCTATCTAAAGGTTTCATCTACAGGGGAAAACAAGAGGTCCCCTAGTGATATTAGAAAGAATTTTGGGCAAAAGCCTCCCACCGATGGCTCGAGGGTTGAGCTATAGATCCACTTTGATAGTCTGGTGGATCAAGATCAAGAAATATTGCATGAGGAGGATGATTCAGGTGCTGATAGCTTTAGTCAAATTTCAGCGGACAGCTGGGATCATCTTCAAGGGAAAGGTCCTCACAGCCCTAGAAGGAAGAACGATCTCAAAGGAAAGTGCGACTCCAGAAAATGCATTGTGGTTCAGGGGAAAAAACCAAAGGGACGTAAAGACAATTATTACCTTCCAAAACCAATAGAAACAAGGTCGACCATGAAAAGTGGAGTTAAGGAATTCAAGGCCCCGAAAGACAGAGATAACAATGATCTAAGTAGAGAACCAAAGGTAATAGAAGAAGAGGTAAGGGATTTCCTGAAGATCATATTTCACTCCAAGGAAGAAATGATTAAGAAATACATGAGGCCCAATGCCTCAATTGAGGAAATTTCTTGAATTTATGAAATAATTTTGCAAGTTGAGGCCATCGAGGTGCATGAAGCATGGATCGACAAGAAAGATCGACTAATTTCTCGGGGTTTCAATCAATGCAAAATATCATTGGCGGAATTCATTCAGACAATGGACATGATGATCTCTCATCTTGATGAACTACTCATAAAGGATCTAAACACACAGGTTAGCACTTTGGACTAGGAATAATATAGAGTAGCTGATTCAAATAACCTCATTCTGGTCTTTAATAATTTTGTGAGCTCCTTTAGCACATAGTGGTTGTGGTTTTCCGAACGATGGTTTCCCACTTGTCCTTAAAGTGGATTTTTAATAAAAATTTATATTTTGTGGTGGTATTATAGATGTATGGAAGAAAATATAACATTCAACCTCATATTTTAGATTAACTAGAAACATTCCTTGATGAGCATACAGACCCTATGTAGATATATCTATTTGTTGATATATTAATTTATTACATAGAATAAATTAATATTTTAGAAAACAAAAATATGAGATCTAATCAAGAAGAAGGTGCCTTGTTTGGTACATAGGAATTGGTAAGAATAATGTTTAGATGAAATAAAAAATTTGATATAGAATGAAATGAACATCCATGAATTGGAATATGTAGATTAATGTGAAGATGATCTTATCATAGAACTAGATTCATTAGACTTAACATGGGGATGTATCATATAGATTTTGAAAAACCATGATTGTTGTATCAAGAGATACCAGAGTTGTTTCTTTAATTATATAGAGAATAATTAGCTTGTCTAGAAATAATAATGTATTCTTTTCTTAAAGAGAAGTAGGGATAACAATATTTTCTTGTGAAAACCATTCATGATATGAATTTATAGTTATTATTGATATGATGTCTTGAAAATTAAAAAAATTAACCACATACTATTTTTTAGTGGAGGAATGAATTAAAATACTATACAATTATTATAGTATATGTCAATTGAAATGTTAATGTAATTATTGAAGCACTACCATGTTATTTTGGTAATAGCCTGAGATTTTTAATATTATTTTTTTCAAATTTTTTTAAACAATTAGAAATATTTCATTTCCGAAAACACTAAAATATTATATTGTATATTAAATTACTATGTTTAATTTACGTTAAACATAAAACCATGATAATCCTGCACTACAAGAATCGTAAATTTTACCTTTCCCTTCATGAAACTCCGAGGTTATCTGGTGTTACCCATAACAATGTCTTCTTTAATGGATTACACAACACGTAAGACCGAGGATTACCGAACAATAACATATTATCAAAACATTATTATTTAATATAATAAGATATATTATAGATGTAAAATTTGTATATATGAATAATATAATCTTATTTATGAAAATATTTGTTTTTAAAAAATATAATATAAATACATTGGTAACTAATTAATTATAAATTTATATGAAAACATGTTGAATATAAAGGGAATTATTATTATTTTCATAAATTTGTTTCACCCTAATAAATTAAAAAATTTATAATTATTGTGGGATATTAAATTAAAATATATGTTATATATTTAGTAAAATATTTTTTATTCATCTAATATATTCTATAGACATCAAATAATAACAATACCAATTTTATGTATAAAAATATATATTATTTATAAAGGTAGTTTTTCCATCTTTTAATGTATATTCCATTTAAAATCCCACATGTTGAACTTTTATAGATTTAATATTTGAAAATAAACCTTATTTGAAGAAGATAAATAGTAAAATTAGTTTACAATATATTTTAGGTATTTATATGTAAGGATACATTTTTTTAATGAATAATGAAAATTATCATCTTTTAATTCATAATTTATTTTCCCAATTCTCTATTTATACTCCTATATAATATATTAATATTTCTAAATGTTTAATTAGTAGATATTGTTATTAATAAATATAATCTTGTTCGTTGTATTCAATTTTACATTTAATTTGGATACAAAATCATGGAAAACTATTGATCATTTTTACATTAAAAACACACAGTGTCATCCCATGAGTGGGATTAATTTTAAATTAATATCATAAAAAATTATTATTGAAATTTTGAATAATAGATTCAATATTTATAATTATATTAATTTATAATTTCTAAAAATATCAACTTCATTTTTTACCAAAAATATTAGAGAATGTAACAAAAACTAAATACCCCAATTAAGTTAAAAATAATCATAAATAAGAACTAAAACATAATTTTAAGACCCAAAATGACATGAAAATTTTTAGAAGAACCATTGGATTCAAATATTTAGATCATATAATACCATTTCAAAAAAAATTATTATTATTGGATCCACATGTAACGTGAAAAGTGTGGGAGGAATTCATGCTTCAAAATATTACAAGACTTCTTCTCCTCCTACACTAAGAAATGCTCTCCTCTCCTCCCACTTACTCACACATATCAAGCACCTTTTCTCAACTAAACTCTACTAAAATATGTTTCTAAACACCATATATTACTTAGAGAAGCTTTCCATTGGTTATAATTTAGTACAAGGAACACTTTGGGGACAAACCAAAACGAGTTACACAATTTAGAGGTATGACTTCTTTCAAGATCCTTTCTCTTTTTTTTAGAACCCACCAGTTTCATTTTTCCATTATTTTATAACAAATGTATAATCAATATACTATGATGTTTTTATTCTATGTTTTATACCCACACTAACACAAACCTCTATATAATGGGTAATTAACGTACTGTCTATGTTTATGGATAACTATCACCTCACTAAATGATGATACTTCATTTTTCCATTACCATCTATCATGGGTAAAATTATGAGGGTAAATAGATTTATATATGTAATTTATTATATTTATTATGTATCTAATATTATTAATTCTTTTAATACCCATATATCGTCACATTCCATATGTTGTAACTACAATAATTTTTTTTGAGGATCTGTAGACTACCACCACCCTCCAAGCGATATAATTTGTTCACACGCTACAAGGTATATATTAAAGATGGTTATAAGGAAAGTATATGACATATATAATTATAAAGATAAGATAATTATATTATATAAATTTATAAAAATATTCCATTTTTTTATTTAATTCAATATGATAATAAATACAGAAACATCGTTCATTCATATGTATTGCCTACTATCTCAAATAATGTTGAATTCCATTTCATAATTATATATTATATAATTTTTTATAATAAAAATATAATAAATGTAAATTATATTTATATTTTTTTACATTCATGATACATGATATTAGTTTATTGACTGATTTTATAACTATTAAAGTCCCATGCGAAGAAAGAAATAAATATTACATGAAGTGAAATCTTTACACAATATTGTTAATATATGGGTAATATAAATTCATAATTAAAAAAATTTGTATTACATTTAATAATATGGTTATTTAAAATATTTATAATAAATTTATATATATTATACATGTGGGATGAATGTGTATGATGAGGTTTACGACACATGGAATGGGGATTTCATCTCAAATTTTTTATCTGTGAGATACATGATTTTTTCACAGCCCATTAATTTTGAGTTTTATGTGTTATTTCAATGGATGTATTCAATGATTATTATAAATTATTTTATGGGTTTTTACATATAAATTTTTTTCATTTTATTTCATGTGGTTTAATTTTAAAAATATACAAATTTGGTAAGATAGTTTGGTCTCATTTCGCCTTCATTGAGACATATGCAATGTTATGCACCAATTATTTCATATGAAGAGTTCATACTACCTAGGAAATTTTATATCATGAATATAATTCCTTTCATGATATATTAAGCTTAATTTCATTTTAGATTATTACATGGGGAGTATGGTTCAAAATTACTAATTGGCGATGGTTTATTGAAACAATATCATTAATTATCAAGATTGGTTATGATTATGTTTATTTGATTAAATAATATGATCCATCACTCAAGAGAACTCATTAATTTTCTTATTTTATGGATATTGATGATATATAATTATATTTATACCATTTTTATAATATTTGGTAAATTTAATTTTTCAGAATGTGTTTTTAATAAAACCTGACATTACACTCCCATCAGCTAGGAATCAATGTATCATCCAAAAAATGTATTCCAAAAATATTCTATCATTTTCCTACAATATTTAAATACTATTTTTAACATTTTTTTATTTTACAAATGCTATCAATGGAATTTTATTATTTTTTTCAGAATAAGTAATTTTTCTACCATTGCTGCTGTGAAAAATAAATGTTATTTTTACCTCATATGATAAGTACAAATTTACATTTTGTAATTTTTATAAATATTACAATTCATTTTTAAAATTTTATTTTACTAAGAAAGTTATTTTTAAAACTAATTTCATAAAAATCGTTTTAAAATTCATTTCATGCTTCTTTTCTAGGTTTTCATGGAAAATTGTTTTTAAAATGTATTCAAGACTTATTTAAAAATTTTAAATGTTATTTTCAATTAAATGGTTTAAATGTTTTTTGAGTCATTCCTTATTGGTTTTCAATGTGTTTTCAATGAAAATTTTTAAATTGTTTTGAAAATTATTATAAATTTTTCAAACAAGAAAAGTTTAACATTTTTTTTAATATTATTGTATATTTTTTCAAGGAAAATGGTATTCCCATAAATTTCAGGATTCTTAGTTATTTTTTAAATGGAAAGGGGTTTAAAAATGATTTCAAGTCTTATTTATTAGTTTTCGTGGTATTTTATTTTAAAATTATTTTCAAATTGTTTTACATATTAAAAATCCTATTTCAAATAAGAACAAATATTTTCTTCAAGAAGTATTTTTAAAATATATTTCAAGATTATTTACAATATAAGATGAAATATTCCAAAATTAATTGGACCTTTAAAGGAAATTATATATTTCTTCCATTCATATTATTTCAATAAATGTGTTATTCTAGATTATGTGATCTTTATGAAACCCATTTCTCTTCCAAAGGTTATATTTTTATACAAATGTTTTCTCTTTTATAGTTTAAATATTATGAAGTATGTTTCTCATTCATGTTTTATAATTTTCAGGAAATTATTATAAAACATATATCTTATTACAAATTTTTTGATATGATTACTTGTTTATGAAGACTATTTAATTTCTTGGGTATTGATATGATTAATTTTGATTTTGTGGATAATGTAGGTATGATCTCATTATGAGAAGGGTGGTACCTATATCTCCCCACAATTCATCGGTTAAAGATTTATATCTCATGAGATAGACATTGACAGAATAGGAAATGATGAAGGTTAAGAAATATAGGGTTTGAACAATAAATGAACTCGGTTTAGTATTATATGGTTGGAATCAGAAATGAACTCAGTTTAGTAGTACATTACTGGAATGGAAAATGAACTCGGTTCAGTATTACTAGGATGGAACATGAAATGATCTATGTTCAGTATTATAGGGTTGCAATGGGAAATGAACATAGTTTAGCATTACATGGTTGTAATGTGAAACAATCTTTCTTTATTATTAAAGGGATGGAATGATTACTAAACTTGGTTCAGTAATACAGGGTTAGAACGAATTGTCATCCATGTTTAGTAAAGTAATTTCTTTACTATATTGGTCTGGATAATAATACCTTTACTACTACAAAAAATATAATGTATTCTTATTTTTCTTCTATAGTTCCACATTTTACTCCAATATTTAAATATCAAGGATTATGTTCATTATTTTCTTATGATTCATGTCTTATGAACATCCAATCACTTTTATGATCACTATTATAAAGATAATGATCATAAATTGGTATTCACAAGTTCCATAACCTTTTATTCATGTTATGCTTATGCATTTTAATTATTTACCCATACTAGATATCTGATATCACCCCATTCTCATATTTCTATTCACTAGGTTAAAAAATAAATGTTTTGGGTAGAATTAATAAATTAGGAGATCTTTATGAGAGATATTGAAGATCTTTCACAGTGATAGATGTTTTTGTTTCCATGATACCAAGGATACTAAAATATTATAGTCCTAATAGAAATATTTTTTATTATTGTGAATATTCATTAAAAATTTTGTAACATCCATGTCTGTGAATCCAAGGTCAATATAGTTAGTATCAAAGAAATGTTTTAGTCAACATTAGAAACTTGGACATGGAAAAATTAATGAGATCTCTTGGTATATTTATAATAATATGTCTATGGATGCCTATAAAGATGAGTATAATGAAGAGTTAATGTATTAGAAAACTTTTTAGAATAATGCTAAAGGGGAGAGAAACTTTTTTCCAATAAATAAATAAATTTCTGGATTTTATAAATCGATATAGCTCAAGAACAGATGAAACTAGGGGTAATTACTTTGAAATTATGTTTTTGCACTGACACAGGGTAATCTGGTACACGAAAATTTGATTTGCTAAAATCCTGGTATGAAACACCTATGGGATATGCATTGATAGTTTTCAAACTCATCATGAATAATTATGGAATATTTAAAAAAAATATGATACGGATTTTGAAGTTTAAAAATAAGGTGTCATTGATTAGGGAAGGTTTCGTTATTTGGACTTTTTATAAGTAACAGTTTTCATGACTATATGGTTTTTTGTTATGATGAGTAATGCTTATACTATGATTATGGTTTTATTCAATGGAGGAAACTAGAAAAAAAAACATGATTAATGATGAATGTGATAGATTATTTGAAGATGATAAATCATGTGGTATGATGACTGGAGTGAAATATGTGTTGACCATTCCAAATCTATTTTATTGGAACATGATTCAAAATGTATTCCTTAACCAACTATCAGACTCCCAAATGAAGAGAATAAATGGTTTCTCTACTTGTTTTTTTAATTGAGACAATCAGGTAAATATGATTTAGTTTCCTTTGTTCCAGGAATAATGAAGGAATAACCTAAGTGAAAGTCATAATGGAACAATAATATGTTTGTGAATGTGAAAAATAATAACCCAATGAAAGTGACAACAAAGAAAAAATGAATAGTTTAGTTAATGAAATGGATGGGAATATTTGCCTCTAAAAAACATCAATTAAGGTTATTTGATTTGTGGACTAAATTTTAATTATGAAACTCAATGTCCCATGTGGAATGTTCTTAAATAAAATAAACAAGGGGGTGCGAGTAATGGTTACATTGCGGATTATGATGATACTAGATAATTAATATGAAAGGAAATATTTATTGTTTCATTGGATGAGGTATTTGTTCTTATGGAATACGGATTAAGTGGAATAATAAAATATTTTATACAATAATATTCAAGAATTAAGTTATATGAATGATGAAATATAAAAGGATTGTTCAGTTTATGTTATTCTCAACAGAATTACAAGAAAATATTAAATTGATCTAAGGGAATAAAAAAGATATTTAATCCTAAGGAAATGTCCATATAAATCCAATTATTATTGTTAAAATAACCCTTAAAATGATTCTTATGTTATGATATATTTTTGGGATTATTATATGTTGGATATCAAAAAGTAAATTAGATAGTACTGATTACCTTGGAACAGATTAAGGACTTGATGAAATGTATTTCATTTTATAATGAATGATGTTTACAACTTATTAGATTTAGGTTATATATCTATTAATCTATTGAATATGGAAGTATTCAAGTTTTCCAAATAGATTTATGGAAATTCAAGTTGTTACCATGTTCCATGAGATTTTACTATGAACATACTCACATGTTTGGAATGTGACAACCATGAACTACTTTGTGATATATGGGAAATCAATTTTATGCTGATTTTATGACTATGATTATATTGTTTTTTATTTTTATCAATCATAGGTGTTATAGGGTTAACCATTCATGAACATATTATGTGAGTCATTAGGGGATGTATTTTTGTATTGTGATTATATTGAAAATAATGGTTAAATTACTACTCAGTGATTAGTCTTATTTCAAGGATGAAAAATATTTTTTAAATTGTATTATTGTGGCTTCATTAAAGGACACAATGTATGTTAGGGGACAACCAATCATGTCTGGAAAGGCTATGTATGTTGAACCCCTAACCGTTGGATGATAAAGGTTTCATGACAACAATTGGCCTACACAATGTCCTGGTTAATGTAACATTATTTTTGATGAATAATTATTATTGATGATTTAGTATTGTTACATTTTATGTTTATATATTAAGGAATATATATTTTGAATAGGAAAATAGTTATACAATTCTTTTTTTGGTACTTAATATATGCTAAAATTATATATTTGGACTTCAGGAATCAATGTTAATTTATGAACATATTATCCCTGAAGTAATGAATGAATTATAAATACATAAATACAAAACCAAGGAATGAAATTTTAGACATATATCAGGTAACTATATATCTTTATATTCTTGGTTAATAAATTTATTACTCAATTTTAGGATAACGATCAAAAGAAATTTTTTTCCCTAATACCTTAATTTTTTGAATCAATATCGATTTAAATCGGCATAGATATATGACACTGAGGCCCTAAAAAATTCACAAATCATTCACATGTTTATGATTTATGACCTAAATCTCACCTTAAACATATATATTTCTTTTCATTCATTTTTAATCGTCACTCCTAAACTATGTTATCTTATATGGAAACCTAGTTATATGTTACATTGACTAACTATTATGGTTCCCACTTTCCCCATTTAAGATACATTTTAGTATCCATTTTTTGATGTGTATTTTTACAAATGAAACTTTTTTGTAGTAAAACTTTTATAAATTATACGATTTATGAGAGAAAAAGTTATTTTAATGGGGAAGAATGTAGCACCTAGAGATTTTCTGAATTATTTTTCACGAAGTCATTTATTATTTCTGATGCTTTTAATTTCATGCAACTCTAGGAATAGTTTATTTTATATTAAAGCACAATGTTTCGATTACCTTATATGAAAAAAAGTTATCCATGCACTACATTCAATACAAATGTAATCATTCTCTAAAGAGAACACAAAGGTTATCTTGTGTTACATGGAATGATGATATTCCTTGAAGGATTACATATGAAGAAAGACTGAGGATTAAAACTAAATAATATATTATTAAAATATTATTATTTAAAATAATAATATATAACATAATGTAAAATTATTAGTTATAAATTTTATTAAGTAATTTATGAAAATATATGGTTTATGATAATTTAATATGAATTCATCTGTTACGAATTAATTATAACGGAATATGAAAACTGGTGAATATAGAGAGAAATGTTATTATACTAACAAAGATAGTTTACACTAATAAATTAAATTATTTATAATTAGTGAGTCATATTAATATAATATATATTTTATATATTCAAAAAAAATAATTTTTGATATTCATTCAATATATTTGGAAGATGTAATATAAGAACAAGCCTAATTTTATTTAGAAAAAAACATAATATTTTTTATAAATATATTTTTACCATATTTTAATTCCTTAACCATTTTCAATCAAATTATTGGATATTATATAAATTTAATATGAAAAAAAAAAATTATTTTTATGTGAAATAATAAATTTTGGATAGGGTAAATTTTAGTTATTTTTCTGTAAGGTTTCATTTTTAAATGGATAATTAAAAAACTAGATTTTAATTAAAATCTACTTTTTCATCTATTTTATTTATATGTTTAGATATTATTTTCAATTGATATAAATTTCAATTAAAATAACTTTATTATAAGTGTATACTAGTTAGTTAATTATAACTAATTTTACATGGAAATTGAATAATACAATATAGAAATTGTATGTTCATTTTTACTTTAAAAACATGCAGTGTCATCCATCCAGCGGGATTAGTATTAAATTAATTTAAGCAAGTCATGTGATTGGAAGATGGAAAAATGAATTTTATATTTGTAATTAAAATACATTATAATTTAACATAAAGTCAAAATATATTTTGAAAAAAAATTTAGTGAATGTAAATAAAATTAATTACATCAATTAATGTAAAATTATTCATAAGGAATAAACCTTAAATTTATGTCCCATAGGGACCTATAAACTTGTAGAAGAATAATTTTACAACTAGAATATGGGTACAATACACCTTTTTATACAATTTGGATCATTTTTTATCATCTTTAAATATGAAACGAGGGGGTGTAATTCCCACATCCAAATATATCAAGAGTGGCACTCCTCTTCAACAATAAAAATGCCTCCTCCCCTCCAACATCCTCACAACTATAGAGACCCTTTTATCTAAAAAACTCTTTATAATGATCTCACAAAATCAATAACTTCTTAATTGACACATATTCTTGGTAATGAATCATTCCAATAAATCTATTTGGAATAAACCAAAAGATGTTACTCGATTAAGAGTTGATGTGTTCTCTCAGGATTTTTTTTTTATTTTCATTATCCCCCCTACAATAGTTTTATTAAATTATTTCCTTATAAACCTATATAATAAATATAATGAAATTATTTTATGATATTTTTTAACTACACTGACACAAACCACTATCTAATTAGTAATGAACCTATTGTTTGTTTGTTTGGAAAACTGTCACCTCACTAGAAAATGATTGTTTATTTTTCATTAACCATCACTCATGATGGAAATTATAATGGTTAATATTGTTATATATGTCATAAATTATATTTATAATGTATTTATGATCTTAAAAAAATTTAATACTTATATATCGTTACATTTCATTTGGTGTAAATACGGTATGTTAGTTTGAGAATTTGTGGACTACTGCCCCCCCTATATTAATGTGATTCCTTCACACACATCGTATATGTATTAAAGATGATTTTAGTTAACATATATTATAAATATACCATTATAATTCTAATATAATGATATTTTATAAATATATACATATATTAAATTTTATTTCATTCTTTGCATACAATAAATAAATGGAAAAAACAGTTCAACCAAACGTACGACTAACCACCTCCAAGTAAATATTTTTCTATTTCATACTTCTATATTATATAGATAATTAAAATACAAATATAATGAAAAAATATGATATATATTTTGCGTATTACATTATTGTATCATAATATTACTATATGGACCGATGAATGAATAAATTATGACACATGTGAGGAACAAATCGGATACTTCTCGAAGTGAAACATTAGCATAGGACTATTAACAAGAGGGTAATATAATGTCAAAATCAAACCCTATTTGGTATTGTATATAATAATAAGGTTCTGTAAAATATTTATAATAAATTTTTATTTATTATGAAGGTGGTATGAATGATTCTGATGAGATTTGATACACAAGGTACGAGGATTTCATCTAACATTTTATTTCTAGGAGATATATGTTTTATTCACAAATCATTACATTTGGGTGGTGTTTATACAGACTATGGATCTATTAAATGATTCTTATAAATAAATTTACAGGGACTTAAATATTAATTTTTTGAAAATTATTTTATGAGGTTAATTTTTTAAAAAGATACCTAATTAGAATGATTTTGTGGTTTCATTTTACCTTCATTGAGACACTCATCATTCAAATTAACATTTTTATAAAAAAACAAGCATTTGGGGAAGAAAGTGAGAGAGAAACAAATACAACAAAAAAAGAATTAGAGCCTAAATCATCATTAATTTTCAACTTCAGCATATTGGAGGAATCCACCCTATATTAATTCTAGGATTGTTCAGTTACCATTTAATCGGTGTCATCTCTGATTTTATCTTCGAATTGAAAGACCCATCTTTCTAATGTCTTCATAAAATCTTCCACCATTATCTTATTGAAATTTAACCCTCTAGTCACGATTAAATGTTTCTTGGTGATCCAGTATTCATGATATATATTAGTGTCCCCTTTAATTGGTTCACCATTCATCCTTTCTACATTCACTTCAGAAGAATTAAAATACAAGAAATTATCAAACAACACTTCCTCAGAGTTAATAAAAAGGTTCCATGGATCCTCCATGCCCTCTACGATAACATCCTGCTCCATGTCAGCAGTGATAACCTCCAGTTCTCCCTCATTAACCTCCTTACCCTCATGAGGATCAAGAATAGGGGAAACACAAACCATCAAGACATCTTGGTTCTGAGGCTGTTAATCATTTGCATCAACCATCTAATCTAGTCCTTTTCTCTTTTTTCCTAGGATGCTTAGCCATTCCCGATCCACTCACCAGGTAACCATCCTTCTACTTTTCTTTTTTAAATGTCTCACCATTAATTACTTTGTTCCATCCCTTTTTGTATGATATTGTCTCTATAGGATTTGGGAGGTATGAGTAATCCTTGTGGAATTTGGAATTTCTCCTCATGTGCACAATGCAACTAACAAAATCCCTATTTTCATTTTGTCCATTATATTTCTTTGCATCGTAGATCCCTATCATGGATCCTTTATATTCAATTTCATCTGAGGTTAGGCTATCGATATCCCCCTCCCCAGAAATCCCCTCCGGGCTTGACATACCCCTTGGACACTGGATCAAGAGGGTATAATCCCATGTCATCAAAACAGTTACTGATATTAATCTGGGGAAATGTAAAATTCTTATTATCTCTCCTCCACCCTTCACCCAATTCCGTGGTTCACCTGGTGCTCTTGGTTCACCTAGTTATCCCTACAACTTCCAGTTGATCCCCTTATTTCTGTTTTCTAAAGACCCTAGTCTACCATAGAATCTTTTTTAAAAGAATGAATCGTCGAAGGCTCCATTTCTTTGGTACCCCCTGACTCTGGAAAAACACCTCTATAAATTTTAATCCCTTGATATTCCATATGCACCCCCACATCATTAGTCACATACACTTGATTTAACACAATGTTTGCATCATGAAGAACCACTCTGTCTTCCCTCACACTACCATTATGGATCAACGTACTCCATAAAGAATGATCAATCAGGTCTTGCCTCAATATGAAAAATACATGAGAATCTATTGGTTCAATCTAATGCAATAAAGCCTTCTTCATAGGACGAGATGATCCAAGCTCATCCTTAGTGGGAACATTACATATCCCTAGGTTACTATAGGAGTGTTACCCCTCTACACCATTGCCTCCATTAACATCCAAAAAGGCCACTTCTCTAACACCTCTTCCTTAAGCACATCAGACTCCTTATCACGACCACTTCCCCTCCTCCACACAGATGTCTGAGAAACCCTATGACAAATTTCCAATGAGTGTCCCAAGTTCTTACATATAGAAAAAAATCTATCTAGGATTCTTATACCACCTACTTCGTGCAATGATACTCATCACCAATTGTGATCCACACAAACTCAAAGCAAGGTTTTAACACATCCATTTCCACGCAATCGCGTTGATTAACTGAGTGATGGAGAGCCTCAGTCCGAATATTCGATCACATATATCTATCAATTATATTCCCTATCATGTGCATAATATAATTATTCTATAATGGTACGGGAGATTGGGAAAGATTACTGATTTTTCCATTATAGGAGTATCATGCTTTATATGAAAATCAAAGGACCACCAGAATTGGTAAAAACTGAAGACGTTGAAGTTGTGAGGAGAATATTACTAGTACTTGAGGAGATCTACATCCGAAGAGAAATGAACCACTATGTGCCTCTTATCCAGATGTCCCACCATTTCCCTATCTTGCTACTCAAAAGCACTGTTGGTGTGCATGTCGAACGAATCAATTGAGGGGAATTGCTTCTTAAACCTAGAAATCATGTTATGATTTAGTAGATATGAGGATTTAGAGAACTCCAAAGTCGATAGAGGAAAATTAAACCACCCATAAAGCAAGTCCATAGATTTTGTACTGAGTGAATCATGAGGAAAAGGGGGAGGAAAGAAGTAATAGAGAAGGGAGTGAATGAGAAAACCGCATTTTATGTTGGCAATGATGATCCCACCCCGATCAATGGAGGAGGGACCAACACAGAGGCTCTTTCCATCACTGAGTGGAGAATACATCCAAGGTTCCTCCTTTAAAGACCCTATTCAATTTGAGAATCATAACATCATTGGGACACAATCTATTTTATGAACCTATATTTTCATATTAGGTTTACAAACATTGTTTAACATGTTATGTCAAGAATCTCATTCATTTAATAATATTTTATGCCTCATTTAATTTCAATTTCTTACATGGGGAGAATGGTTCAATTTTACCAAGTCGTAAGTGATTGTTCAAAAAATCTCATCATTTTCTAATATTATTTATGTTTATTATTTTTTTAATAAAAATATTATAGTCCATACTCTAATAAAACTCATAATATTTCTTCTCCACTATTTATTTATGATATATTCAGGAATTAGTACCACCTGTTAACTCTTTGGTACAAAAAATAGTTATGTTTTTTTTGAATTTTTGAAATTTCAATATCTTTGGTTGTAAATATATGTTACATAAAAACCATTATTCGTTAAATTTTTTCCATCAATAAAATATTACTAACTTATAATAATAAAATAAAAAAATTTCTCTTTTTTTCCAGTGTTATAAGAGAAATCTTCTTATTGCTTCCTAACCTAGTAATTTGTCTTCTCTTTTTACCATGAAAAAAGAATGTTTATTTTTCCTTATACAACATGTATGGATTTTCCTAGAGTAATTTTTTTAAATAATACTTGGAATGAATAAAATAATAATTTTTTATGAATTTTTTTTAAATTATTTTCAAGAAAATGGTTTAAAAATGTTTTCATGAATATTTTATATGTTTTTACAAAAAATGGTATTCAAAATATGTTCATTTTTTCCTTATATGCTTTCAATTCTTTTTTAAAAGAAATGTTTTTAAAAATGTTTTCATGAATTATTTATAGCTTTCTAGTGTGTTTTTAAAAGATACTCTTTTAAAAATGTTTTGAGTATTATTATATTGGTTTTCAAAGAATTATTTTTAAAAAAAATTAAACCATGTTTTATATGTTTTTATTGAAAAAGGTTTTGAAAATGTTTTTGTGTTATTTTGGTATATTTACAAGGAATTTAATTTGGAAATGGATTTAATGAATTATTTATAATTATTCAAGGTATTAAATATGACAATTATTTTGAAATGGTTTTATGTAATAAGAAATCATTTTCAAAGAATAAAGGATATTTTCCACATGAAACAATTTTTAATGTTATTGAAAAATTAGTTTCCATCTATGATGACTTTTATCAAGGATAAGCATTCCTTTATAGTAAATGATCAAATTTTTACATACATATTATTTATTTAAATGTGAAATTCATGAGTTCATGGTCTTTATGAATCTTTTTTCACTTCCATAGGTTATATGTCATATGAAAGTTGTTTTTCATTAACTTGTTATATGTTTCTCATATCCATTTCTCTTTCATGAGTTTTTATTTTGATGAAATATTTAATAAAATTTTATCTTATTCCATATGCTATGATATTTTTACATGTTTTTAACACTCATTAAACATCCTAGGTTATGTTATGATTTTCTATGATTTTGTGGCATATATATGTTTGATTTAATTATGATATGAGTATGACCAGTATATCCCTCCATTACATTATGTAAATATTTATATCTCCTTAGATAAACATGGTTGGAATGAGAAATGAAATCTGTTCAATATTACAAGTCTAGAAAGAGATATGAACTTAGTTCATTTTTATAGGGTTGTAATGGGAATTGAAATCAGTTCAGTATAACAGGGGTAGAATATAGACTGAATATTGTTTAGTATTATATGGTTGGAATGCGAAATTAACCTGATTCAGTATTACAATACTGGAATGGGAAATGAGCTGGGTTTGGTGAATGGGTAATAAAATCTGTTAAGTATTATGGTGTAGAATATAATGTGAACTTGGTTATGTAATACAGGGATGAGACATAAAGTGAACTCTGTTAAGTAAAGGAGATTTTCTACTATGTTGATCTCAGCTACATTACATTGACTAATATGATAGTTATTATATATTTTTATCTGCTTATCATAATTCCATGTTTTATTCCAATGTTATGATTTAAGGCTTATGTTTGTTATTTCTTTATGATTCATGTCTTATGAAATGAAAATCATTGTTATGAACCCTAGTTTTTATGGTATGATATTCAAATGTTATGATCAGGTTAGATAACCATTTTTTTCATGTCTTTTATATGCATTTCCTTTATTTAAACTAACTGATCATCTATACTCACCAATTTATTTTGTTCCCATTCCCCGGTTTATGAAAAAGGATTTAGGAATATGTACTATAAGTGGAGATCTTTGTGGGAGTTTCTGAAGATCATCTAGTATGATAAATTTTTTTGTTTCCAAATTTTCAGTGACACTAAACTATTATGGTCTTCAAAATATATTTTTTTAATGTAATGAATATTCACCAAAAATTATGTAATATACATTTATTTTATATCTGGGTCGCTATAATTTTTTCTCTTATAGGTGAAATGGAAGAAGGTTGTTGATCAAGAAGATTTCCCGTTTTAATTGATTATCATTTTCTAGAAAAATTCTTATCTACCGTGGTAATAAACAATAAAATCATGAAAGGATGAAGAAATCTTGTTTGTAATTTCCTTAAGAATAAATTATCTTCATCAATATGGGTTGTAGAGTCAGACAGTGTAGGGTTCTCATCCATAAAACATTAAAAACTTGAAATAATGATAAAATATACCATGAGAGCAATTCTAGGTATAAAATCAATATTTAATACATTGTATGTGGCAATAAAGACCATTAAAACAATCAATTATCGATAAAAATAAATATTATGGATTAGAATAACTAAGGGATATAATCTAATAGTGTATCTAATGTAATAGATAAAACAATTTCTAATAGATAGTCAATTCATACAAAAGATGAACTAGAATATTTTATATAGCCAGAGGATATAGAGGAACTAAATCGTTAGAATGTTCATTGTGATCAAGGATGAAAAATCATTGATGTCGAACTTGATTAATTGTTAAATCTTGAAAAGGATGTATGGAATCATTTTTACTAAATTCCAAATATTTTTTGTAATAAATACAATGCTATTTATAATATGATATAGAAAAATAATGATCATCAGATATCAAGAGATGTCTATACCATGTCCTTGATATATTATAAGAATCTAAAGATATATATAGATGATTATATGAAGACAGTTCAACATTTGATATGTATAATTATTAATGAAGAAATCAACATGAAATTATTATTTTCCGACTTCTTAAAAATGTCACCAATGTTCATAGAAATATTCATGGAATATTATCATGTAATAAAAAAGATATAGAGTATGTAAATAACATGATTTCAAATGATTCATATACCAATCATGGTATTGGAACCATAAGAATTTATCTACTGGGATAATGATTTATAAATGATTGAAGTTATGATTTTGTGATTTATGAATATAAATTGAACATTTAATTTGGTACCATAGGTGGTGAATAAAATTATAAAAAATTCATATCCATGATTACTATGGATAGTTGTAAACATAAATATTATCATATTTGTAAAAAAATTGTCGATCATTGGAACTTGTATATAGGGAACTCGGTTCGAGGACCATTCAAGGTTAAATATTAAGAATCAAATTTTAGAAAAGAATACTGGATATAATTCAATTTCAATAAATGACATTATGAACAAATAACATTTTCATTGAGTTTCTAAATTCTCAAGTCAAAATCAATGTGAAAAGATTGTATGTTCATTACAGGAGGCAATGAGATAGTTGATATCCACTAAAGATACACTTAGGCTACATAAATAGAAAATAAGACTGATTTTCTAGTGGAGGAATACTTGATTGTTGATAGATTCAAGATGTGTAAGGAACAAAAATAAAATGTCCTTATCATCCTAGATCAAATCCAACACTCCTTGAATGTATTTTTGAATTTTAATGAGTGATTGGAATATGTCTCAATCATTGATTTGATCTGTTCTATGTGTTATTTGGAAGGATTCTATGTGCTAATCCAGAAATGTGTTTTATATGTTATGGATGATCAAATAAAATAAGAACAGTCAAATATTTATTATTTTTATATGTGAATATTGTAGAAGATATTTCCTTGTTGCGTGCTCCACCCTTTTATTTTTATTTTTATTTTTCTCATTCTCTTTTTCTTTCTCATAAGTGTGCATTGTAATATTCTCCTTTTTATCAATCCTTATAGTGGAAGTCGAGTATGATTTTAATAAAACATGATCCCATAGTCTAATATATGGTACCTCTGTCTGATTTTTTCAGAAACACCAACATGAAAATAAATTTGTATTATTTTAGAGATTATCTCACAAAATATTATTCAAGACATCATATTCTTTATGCATGGAGATTACACATGGGATCCATCATGTCAAATATATTTAGACCCATTATCATTTTTTGGATGTTTTTTCATTCCCTTCTTCTGATCACTTCTCACCCTTCTTGGATTCTCGAATTGGAAGCCCCTATGATACCTATGGCTATTAGAAGGCTAGGACAGATGATGCATCTATTTAGACAAATCACATTTCATTTTTAATTATAGTTATTATGGAAAGAAGAATTTAGAAGGTAAGATAATTTATTATGTGATCAAGGAAAATTAAAATTTAATTTGAAAGTATATTAAAAAAATAATCTAGGTTAACACTTGCAAATAACCCTAAAGTGATCGATTTTTGTTTGAAATAACAGGTGACCCATGATATTCTAGAAGAGTTTGGAGAACAAATATAGTATACTAAATATCATCATAAAAAAGCCAGGTCGTTGGTTGAAAACCTAGAAAAGTGAACTATACAATCCCTAATGTGGAATATTTTTCTTCAAAAGGTAATAAAAATTCCAAATAAAATCGAGTATTAGACGAAATATTTGAGATATTTAGTAGAGGCATGAAGGGAAATCATTAGGGGAATTTTCAAATCATCTATAAGAAAATGTCACTAATATGAATCCATCATTGCATTTAAATATAGAATTTATATCAAGAAGACATATTATAGAATATGATGCATTCATGTTATTATGATTGGATAAATAATATCATAACAACATTTCAAGTACTCGTGTTATCTAAGAACACTGAAAAACAATCAGTGATATTATTACTATGTAGAAATGGGTGTGTGGATTTATATTACCTTTTTTTCCACTGACCTAAATGAAAATCCTATAAAAGTTGTAGTAGTACAAGACACACTTTCTGATTTAAAGAATAATAAAGAGACACATTCATTTATCACTCAACATTACTAAGAATTGTTGGGCCCGTAAGGGTCATTTCATGAGAGCTCTCCCCGCAGCGACCTAGGGTTTCAATTCCTAGGATTCGCACCGCCTTTATCCCGCCCGCTGGTGGCTTCACCTATGACGGGATCGATTTCGCTCCCAACCTAGCAGCTGCCTCTTGGGTCCTTTCACCGACGATGACCCCGCGACACCCCTCCTGGATCCCGCCGCTGTGAGGTCGCTGCCATCAGCTCTCGACTTTGGCTGAGAGCTCTTCTCCAGTAGGTTTCAATCCCCTTGCGGCTTCTTGGCGGTGATTACCTCTTGGGATTCTTTGGTGGAGTATCGTGGTTCATATGCTTTTGGTGAGCTGTTGCGGAGAGTCTTCGAGCTGTGACAGATGTGTGGGATTGATTCGGCTGGCGGGGCTGCAGACGGCGGTCTTTAAGATGTGATGGAGGCGTGGGCTTGATTTGGTCAGCGGGGCTAGGGAAAACGTCTTTCGAACTGCGACGAAGATCTGTCCTAGATCTGGTTTCAGACCAGATCTGGTTGGAATGGGTTTTCATGCTGACACAAATAAATTATGGAAGGAGATATATGAGAAAAAATCACCATGGGATTGATAGAAATGATGTTTTATGGATTAATTGTATATGATTTATACGTAAGTTAATCCCTCATATTATATATATATTCAAATGGAATTTTTCCTTGTATGAAACACGCTAAATGTTTTCTACAATATAAAACAATCAACAGATAGATTAAGAAATGGATTGTTGAGTATCCATGTATTATTGGTATCTTCAAATTCAATATTATATGATATCAGTTGGTTTATATTCATGAAAAATATTTATTGAACTCAATTTTATAGTATCTTCCTTGAGAAATAATTCGTAGAAATTTTGTGATATTATATTAATACAATCTTGATTGAGAATTACTATCTTGGAATATGTCACATTCCAGGTCGATGACATACTAGTAAGAGATGATTCCATAAAATAGATGTTTATTGGAAAATAATTGGACAACCAGGATAGAAATTGGGAAGAAAAATATCGAACATCATTAACCATGATTTATATTTGTGATCATTGCAATTCTAAAAAAAATCATTGTGAGTTTTAAAATTGGTAATAAATTTTTAGACTATGATATCAAGCACATTGCATTGATGCCATTATTTATAACCATCCAGGTACCTGGCATGAAGTAGTATATGAAGCCTTCATGACACAACATTCTCAATGTGTATATTCTCTAGATACATTGGCAGTTTGATAATAACAAATAAGGAATGTCAGATGATTGTATTTTATAAAGAGTAATGGCTTTAAGGATGTATGTGATATGTTATTCATGAGTTATTCTTATTGATTGTAGGAAGATAGTGTTGTAGGAAGATATTTGTGCTATCCAGCCACGAAGGTTCTTTAAAAAACACAACCATGAAAATTTGGTACAAAATTGCATGACAAAAAGTGGGAATGGAGGAGATCACATGGGAAATGGTGGAAAATATTTGGTAAAATATAATCATTATGTATATTTTTTGGCCTAAATATTAATATTTATAAAATATATCTTCAACAAAATACAATAAAAAAGATTTTAGATAAAACTTTTAGGAAAAGAATGAGATGTATCTTCAATTTCATAAATTAAAATCACTATAAAATTATGACAATTAATGGTTAAATTGGAGGAAATTTCAATGATCTGACCCCATTTTATGTGTAGAAATAAGAATGGGTTCCCACAATGAAATTAGTTTGGATGATCCATTAGAGATATTGTTTTCCATATTTGGGGAGATGATATAGACTCATATTATGTTTTTTTCTATTATATATTTTCATAATAGTTAGATGTGGAGGAATCCAAATCATATGGTTAACAAATAAATATCCCTAAAATAGTTTCTTGCTACCTTCGGATTGTTATGTTTTGAGCAGGTGCTAGTTCACCACTAGAAACTCCAGAGCTAATAAAGATTGTGGAGGTGGATGATTCTCTAGTTAAATAATGAAATATACAAACCCCTTAAGATGGAAGAAAATTTCAGGTATCGAACATTCAAAATTTTATTTATTTTTACGTATAAAAAAATTATTAACAACTATGTCTCAAAAAAGATATTCAAATATGAAGAGAAAACTAATGTCTATAAATAATACAAATGTTTTAAAATGTTTTTCCTAAATCATGAATTAGTTAATAATGATATCTGGAATATCACCAAACATGTTCATTTTTGAATTACCATAATTAGAGTAGATCCCCTTTTCATTAATGGAAAATATCATCTAGTCTTAGTTGTATTGGTAGACATTAGTTTTTCTGATTCCTATAAATCATTTTTGAGAGGATCATAAGAAAATTTTCATTCAGGAGAACCTGGTGTGGAGGTGATCGCATATTTTCATGTAGTACGTATCGATAGACTTATTAGTATAACACTTTATGTGATGTTCAATTCAAGTAAATATGAGAAATCATTGGGATGTACTCCTAGATGAAGATCCGTCAAATTAATGACGCATGTTTATGTAATGTTATAATATACTTGGATAAAATATATGAGGAATGATTTGTGAATATATAAAAATATTTTCAAATATTAAGGAACACAAATTAGATAAATGACACCACATGTTTTAATATACAAAAGGCTAAACTGTCTTAGAGAATTGCTTCACCAGATCCAGTGGAAGAATGAAAGAAAAAGATACCTATTTCCAATGTTAATAATCAAGTTGAAACTAGGTAAAATATATCTTCAATTAATTATGTTGACGATGATATAATCTTATTTGGGTAATGATCACACATACTATTTTTTAATTATGGATGACATTTTATCATAACTACATGATTTTATTTTAGACAATCGATGGATTTTAGTTGGATGTGATGACGGTACTTCAAAAAAACCTAAAACATCAGTTTCTATAAGTATAGTGTGATAATGTACCATTCAATTTCATATCTTGGAGGATTAAGAGTATCATGTGATATAGATGGGATCTATTTTACACATTAAAAAAATTAGCATATGGGATACATTAGTGGAAATAAGTATTCGTGGAACTATATTTACCACCCTAACTGTCTTAAGATGTATTGTCTCAGATATAATAATCATCCTTATAGGAGTAACCTTGGAATATATAGAAAATAATATTATATTCGGTAATGATGAATAATTTTTCCTTCATGTAGTAGTAAATTATGTTCATATAAGAATTAATGGGATATATATTTACTATGATTCTGTACTTTATTACTCAATTACTTGATGTATTCTTTATTGAAATCGACTACATAGAAGATATTGTCAAAAATGATATTTTTAGAAAGAATGGTCATAAAAAAACATTTGAATCCATCTTTTTTGTAAAAACAAAAACAGATCAATAAATTATTTATTTTAATATAACATTGGAAAAGTATCATAGTGAGGATAAAAAAAATTTAATGAATGATTATTAGAAAGAACTACTTAGATTTAATGTTTCATGGATAAATATAGATGTGTAATTTCCTCTGATAAAATATAATTTATCATAAAATTAGTCCTATAAGGCCTTGAAATAGTTAATGATTGTAATTTTAAATTCAAAAATAACCCTTAAGGATTTCCTTATATAGATTAGTATTAAGGGAATCTTCTATTGAGATAGAATGGTTATTGAGTTTGAGAAATATATTCTTGAACTAATCATCATTGGATTAATTATTACATGTTAATTTACTCATTTGTGCATATATTTAATATTATGTTTAGTTTAATATTTATAGACATCATTTCTAAGGTAAAAGTATATATCGAATGATATTTATGTAGTCAAAAAGTCAATTACAACACATAATGTTTAAAAATTATTAAAAATATGAATGATTAGGATAATAAAAGGATAAAAATATTAGAATATCTAAAGAAAAAGATAAAACTATTTATAATATTTCATATAATCAAATTGAATAATAAAATGATATGTATAAGAAACATGAAATTATTGAATAAATTCATTGGCAGAAAGATTTTGGTGATCAAGACGAACAAAGCATCAACGATGACCTATATATTGAGCAAAATTGTTTAAGTGAAACCGGGAAAAAATTGGAAAAAGAGTCTAATTATTTATATGAAAATTAAAAATCTATTAATAAACTGATACAAAAAATTATGGTGATCGGTTATTCAAGAGTGTTATGAACAATGTTTTATACCAATGTGATCGATATGAAAATATTTTAAAGGAATATAGAAATATATAGTGACATTTTCTCAGTATGATCATTAATAATGAAATCCATATGAAATTATATGGTTTTAATCTCTTTGAAATATGTTAAAATAATAATAATAACTTGTGGAATAATATACAGCCTAGAAAAGGTTTTGGAGGATGTAATGAATTGGGATTTTATAGATCCATGTAACATGAAAATTATGTCAACCAAAATGGTTTATTGAATGTATAAAATCCTTATGAATGGATGAAATATGATTCATTTTATCTAAAAAATATATTCAACATTTAGTTGGGTACTGTGGATAGTGAGTATTTTTCTAAAAAATCCTTGACGCTTTTATCTATGCAGGGATGTCCACATGAAACATATCATATCCTCAAACTTATTGTTTGTACTTTGGAAAATGTAAAATGGGAACTAGAATAAATTACATATCTAGAAATAATTCAAGGAATCACATTTTAGTGATGAATAAAATCTAGAATTATGTTTTAAAATAATCCATTATAAATGTATCTAAATCACATGGAGAGTTTCCCAGATGGATTAAAAATCAACATAAAGAGATTTTTTATAATTTCTATGGAATAATGTGCTTGTATCTATCATCTCTAGAGACATAGAATCTAAAAAAATGGAGTATCTAACATATTTCATGGTGGATGCAGACATTATTCTTGGAAGACTAATTCCCTGGATGGAACATTAGGAATCCTTCATTATTTTCAGAGAGAAAATCCAACTTGTTATCGATGAGTTTATGGAGATAGAGTCTGAGGAATAATATTTAGTTGATGAGATGTTTGATTCTATTTTCAATTGGTATGAATTTCATACATTGATCAAAAAATACAATATCTCTATCTTGAATAATCTGATAGAATAAAATGTGTCAAATAGTTAGTGTTTTTATGTGATGTGTGTGGTAGAATCATCAAATTTGTGTGTTCCATTTTCTATATTATCATTTTATTTTCCCCTTTCTTATTCTTTTTTAGAAGTGTGCACTATAATATTTCTCTAATGGTCAGGTATTATAGTGAAATTTGAGTTAGCACCTTTGAAAATATAATACACCTGGTCAATATAAAAGACCAATGACCTATTCCTTCTAGGAGATGAACTTGAAATATAAATCTATATTATTTTAGGAATTCTTTCTCTAGTCTCTATATAGACCTTTATGTTCTTCTTTTGAGGAATTTCCATGTGTGATTTTATGAGTCAAATATAAGAACAACTCATATCCTTTTTTAGATATTGTAATGATTCCTTTCTTATGGGTGTTTTTATAGCTTTTAATGATTCCCTAGGTTAATTCCACTAGGATACAATAAGAGATTCACCACTAGTGGTATCAGATAAAGGGTATAAAGTGTTGTCTATGCTAAGAATCACTATATTTCATGGATAAACTTTTTTATTATGGTATGCAATTTTTATTAGGATGGATAAATTATTATGAGAACAATTCTAGCTATATTTCACTTATAAATTATTTTAAAATACCATATTCAATATTATCCACTAAAAATAAGACATATGTGACAGAGTTAGGTATGTAATCCCATGAAATTCATATTACACTTAATGCGTTGAAGGCACAAATAAGGTGTACAAAATCTCATATTCATCAAAATAATTGTTTGGTTAAGAAAATAATTTGAAGAAGGATATACATAAGGTAATTTATTTTTCTCTGATTAGTAATAAATCCCAGGGAGATGATCGGGTGTTTCACAAAATATTCACGACATATGGGAGAGGATTAAAATGAATGATTTCTAGTAATATTCAAAGAAACCAGAAGGCATTGTCTCTTAAATGATTCCATCTATAATTATATAGAGAGTATGTATATCATGATGATATACTATAGAAGACTTCACTTTTTCATTAGCTTGATAATCTCTAATATATCAAGAAGATGTTTCAATTATTCCATGAAGTATCTAGGAATACACAAAATAGATCTATGATATTATTACTTAGGAAAAATTGGATATTTGAGATATATAACATGATTCCAATGAAATATATTAAAATTTAAATTTATTAGAAACATAAAATATATAATTGGATAAAATAAGAAAATGTTGTAGACTAAGTCATATCACACTAAAGGACTAAGTGTGAAACCATGCGTCGGCAAGCCATTATGGCCAGAGATCTCCCAAAAACCAATCCATTCGGAATGAACTAATTTTGATTCTAAGGATTATATTTAAAGGATTAATAGGTAATACAATAAAATATATCCCGTCTATATTCAATAAGAATATAGGCCATGGGAGAAACATTTTTATGGTTTTCATCTATATGAAATGATACATAATAATGATTTTGAAAATGATCATAGAGTATCCGTTGGTGAATGTTATCTAGATGTAATTACCAATCCTTTAATAAATAAATTTCACTTTTATATTAAATTATGATCTCTATTTTTTAATGGGGTTAGAGGAAACATAATTTTTTTTTATTAAAATAGGATACATTAATGACTAAAATCAGCAGAAGTAATGTGCAATGCCATGAAGGGAAATTGTCCAGCCAGAGCTGGTTGAAGTCAAATGGGCCTGAGGCCGCTAGCTGATGGGCCGTGTTGTTACTTTCAATTTTGGTAAAGGAAAAGGTGCATAAATAGAAGCATTGGAAAAGTGAGATAATTCTCTTGATGATGATTCTAATTGACTGGAGCCTACCATCACTGTGGTTAATAGCATCGATAACGGTGAGGCAGTCAGACTCACCAATAATGTATTTTGTTATATCTTATAATATTAAATAAAGAATTTTTCATTATAACTGAAGATAGTATAGATGATTAATAGTTATTATAATATTGGTATTTATTAAGGGTTTTGATATAGTCCTACTGACAAGGTCAAAAGAAGCAATGGCCTCGACCAGTAGGATTTTACCTTATGAATTCCATTTATCAATGTTTCTTAGGGATATAGAATCTACAATCATATATTTTCACTAAACCCAATATAATATTCAGCAAATATAGAATGATCTAAACTATTTATAGGAGAATATGTAGATTTTCAAGATCATGGTCAAAACCATGTTCATCAAACCACACCTATAAAATATCATTTTCGCACACATTACTAATAGGGAATTTCCCAATATAATAGAGAGACATGTATATAAAACAAAATAATATAACTATTTATATTTTTATAAATAATATAATTATTTTATGTATTTTGTTTTTTAATTTACAAATCATAAAATATTTATTTTAAAAAAAGTTATATTTCAATTCAAAAATTTTGAATTCTTTTTTTGGGAAAAATTAAATTTCATTTAAGACATTCGATTTTATGAATTCCTGAATATTATAAATAAATTATATTTGAGTTCATTATTATTACTAAATATTATTGATAAAATATAAATGATATTTTAATTTAAATAATTTGAAATGTAATTCTTATAAGGGTGATAAAACTGTAAATTTAAAAAAAATCAAATATATTTCATCAAATGTGAATTTGGAATTGAAAGTGTAATTTATAATATTAATAAATTTACATTTAAAATATAAATATTATTTTTGAATTCATCATGTCAAATTTATCAAATATTGAATTTTTCCTAATTTCCGAGATAATTAAATTTTTTGGGAAAAAATTAATATGATATAATTATATTATAGGTATTATTACATCCTAATGACCCAAAAGTGATGAATTTTATGAAATAAAAGGAATACATGGAAAAATATTTATTTAACCTCTAAAATAATGTGTTTCTGAGTTTATTTTATTAATTTTAAAAATCTATTTTTAATACTCTACAACCTATATTATATATTATGGTTTTAAAATCATTTCTTTAAGAACATCACTCTATTCCATATATCCTTTGTAAATATTTTAATGTTATCAATTATTGGACTAATTATATAATTAATGACCCTCCACATTATTATAAATCACTTAAATTAATCATTTTTTTGTTTTTGATTACTATATTTTATGGTTCGAAAATCCATTATTAATGGAATAATAAAGAACTCCCTACTTTTATAATATGTAAACCCCAAAAATATCACATTAAATTTTTCTAAAAACATTATTATAATAAATATAATATTCCATTATATATATATACCTCCTAGGGCTCTCACTTTATCTCAAATAATATCCTTCCATGATTTTGGAAATACCCTCTTCGGGTAAGGGATCCTCTCCTTATCATTATTTGGCGACTTTCTCTTTGTAATTACTTCTATCGTCCAATTCATTTTAATATGATATTATTTTTGACATCATTATTACTTACCATATGATAAAAATGTCATTATATATCCCCTTTAAATCTCATTAATCCCTTCCATTATTCTTTATGTACCCTCATTATTTTGCTGAAATTATCATGCAATTTTCTCAGGCCAAGCTTTTATTCAACCACTATTTTTTCTTATACATTGTAAATATCAAGTTTTCATGTGGTACTGTGTTCCTACATATCCATTTTACAACACATTTCATTTTCATGTGATGAGATACCCCTTTCACTCTTCTTAATCCCTCCCATGATTCGTTATTTTCCCCTTTTATATTATAGAAATTATGCAAGGATTTTTTCAGACCAAACCATTGAATTGATAATATCGTTCCCATTCCTACTCAAGGGTACACAAGTAGAAATAAATCACTTTTTTGGGGAATTACATTAATTTATATCACAATTCATAAACATGGGATTAAATTTGATGAAATATGATTAAATTTTGAGTGATATATGTGTCAGACTTATGCATGTACATGATAAGTATGTTATAGGTGTGATAGGAATTATACAGTGGTAAAATTCATTGGTTAATGTTTTATTCTCATGAGATGTCATTTATGGGATTATATTGTACAGATAATGCATTAGGAGACACTTTACAACATGTAATTTTGTCTTAGCTAATACCCTTGACCGATGTTTATGATTTCCTGTTTAATTATGTTTCCACATTCCCATGTTTAATTTATGTTAACATTAAATATAATTATTTGATATTCATGTTTTGGATTATCTCTTCTTTTATGCCGAACTAAAATTCATATTTAATAACATGTGATACATTCATCATGTTATTATTATTTTTTCCCCTACACGGCTTAATAGATCACCCCTTATATATGTATCCCCATTTGTTATCCAATGCAATTTTAAAAGATATTGAATTTTAATGCATGTTAAAGAATATAATTACTTTTCTTATTAATGTATAAAATTGAACCAAAGACCACGAAACCAAGTGGTAGAGGGTTCTTCATGTAATCTAAATGACCAATGATCAAATACATGAATGAGAGGAATTCTTGAGTACTATAGCACAACATTAGGAAGTACTATAGTAGTAATGTACCAGGGGTGTCACTATAGCGGTGGTGATACTATAGTTGGATCTATAGAGATGATGGTGTTGTAGCAGGTACTATAATAGTCCGGGTAGTGTTGGAGTATTATTCACTGATGGTCCCTTTGGGGAAAAAATGGGCATTCAAGCCTTATATTTATGCCTTATGGCCTTGTGCCTTCGGGCTATGTAATGTGTCTCCCTCTACCCATATAAAATGTTTTCTTTTATTTAATAATAAAATGAGGATTCAATCCTGACCATTTTTAAAAAAAATTACAAATTGATTTTCTATTTACCAAATTTACCAAATAAACTAGACATATCAATTTATTTCCATTTATTATGTGTTATTTTAAATAATTATTCAATAAATAAAGTGTATTAATGAAATGGGTTTCCAATCTAATCCTTCAATATTATATTCTCATAGTTTGTCTATAGTTATGGACTCCAGATATTAGACCCAATTTTATAAGACCATATTTGAGATGAAACGTAGGGTTTTTTTGGGATATGTTGTCAACATACAATGAAGTTAGAAGGGAAATCCCTGAATATGTCACATTCTCAATCGATAATATATCAGTAGTACACTATCTTCTCATATAAGAATTTTTGTTAAATTCACTAGTCGATTTGGGTAGATAATTGGTTAAAAACGATAGAATAAATTTAGCCAAAAATAAAATTTGTGACATATTTTATTTCGAATAATAAATTTTCATGTTTCTTCGTATTTATTATCATCTTAGAATGGATATGGAGAATATTCTCTAGATTTATTTTCCAGAATTATTTAGAATGTTTGAAAGATGTTGTGTTACAATCCATAAAGACTCTCCATTCTCAATGTGATGATTTGTAGATTTCATTGGGATTTTAATAAGAAACAATAACGAATGTGACAAGAATATATTAGTTTTAGAAACATTTATTACAAGATATATAGAATATCTCATAAATGAGTTCTTATTAATTACGGATGGTTTAAAGTGTTGATTACTGATATGGGTGATATCATTCATGGAAGGAGCATGGAAAAACCCAAAAAATATCATTCAGTACAAAGTGTTAGTATGGAATGTTTGAATGAATGATACCTTAAAGGAATTTATGGAGAAGATTTTTTAAATGAATATAATCAGGTATATTTATTATTAGAAATCATAAAAAATATATGACTTATCATAGACCAAATAAAATACTAGAGGATGTGAGATAAAACATTTAGAAAAAATTCGGTATGTTTTTACATTCCATAAATAAAAATATCAGTCTTGTTTTCAATTGGATTTTTTTTATTTGAATAAAGATTGAAAATATTAATCATGATGATATATAAAAAATTGAAGAGGTAAGATCCAATAAATTCTAATTGATGATTCAACATATATATTAATCTGTCACATTTTTTCTTATAAGATATAAACTCTAAATATGTTATATTATTTCCATTCAATTTTTAATAATAATTGTTGGAAGAATACTATTTTGATGACTATGAGAAAAATAACACCAATTTTTTATCCTGCTTCGAGTAGCCATGATTCTAGCATGTGATAGTGCTACAGGAGACTGTGTAGATCTAGGGGAGCTATATGATATGGAAGGTCATATAAAATGTTCCTTACAAATGAAGATCAATTTATAAGGAAGATATTTTCATAAATGTAAGATTAATATGGTTTATTTTTCTAAGGTATACCAAAAATCATGGATAACACATCGATAAATAACCATGATCATTTCATGTAAATAGATAACTAAAATCAATAAAATAGATAAAGGATTATTTAAAATGCCGTTTCTAAAACATTAATATTATAGTAAGCCTATCTATAATAATTCTAAATCTATGTATTTTATAATATTCTTGAAAAAAAATATTTTTAGAACATGATAATATCTAAATATCCAAATTAACATTGTGGATTGAGGTTTATCTAATTACTATATTTCATTATTTGGAAAAGGATGAAAAAATAATCATACAGGGACATCATGGGTTAAGGTGATCATATATATTCAATAGTACATATGAATTAATGTATTATTATAACTCTAGAAGTGAATATCAATATAAGAAATTATATAAAAATTGAGATTTCCGCCTAACCGAATATGTTTTAGAGCTATTACTCACCATTTTGTAAGGATATAATATACTAGGAGACCATATCTAAGGAACTATGTAAAAATATTTACTTATTTTTTTTAGGATTACATGTCATAAATTAAAAAAATGTCACTATAGGATGTAAACATTAATAAAAGAAACATGCCTTGGACAATGGTTTCAACCTATTTAGAGTAAGAATGAAGGAAGAAGTTACTTCTAACCAATGTGATAAAAAAAGTTGGAAATAGACTTGTTATTTCGTATATTTGAGAAGATTTATATGGTTTTCATCATTAGGATCAAGATCTAGCACATATGATTTTATGATAGAATATCAAAATTAAGAAATAAATTATAATACATTAAATAATATACTGAGTATAGTTATAAGATGTGGAGTTAATTTTGATGGAGAACTGAAACATTATTTTTTGAAGGAGATAAAAAATTATTGTTCAATTACATGTCTTTTTGGATAGATAGTATCATTTTAGATATTTTAAACCATTTTTACTCAATGAAAATATATATTAGTGGGATATATTTGATAAACTGACCATCAATGGAACAAAATGTACATCATGATCTGATATATGATATACGTTTTCTTTCACAATAATCTGATTTCTAATAGTATCATGGGAAAACAAATACATTGAATTTAATGTTTGTAATAATTTTATAGTTGTGATTAAATAACTATCTTAGGATGATCAAATTGAACTAAATGTGGTATTGTTTGTATTAAATATATTTTTCCTTATTCATAAACTACCAGATGACTTCTTGATTTGAAATTAATTCCATAGAAGTTATCATCCTATAGTGATATTTGAAAAAGGAATGGTCAACATCAATTTTTTGATTCCTACTAAATTTATAAAAACATTAATGGTTATATAAAATAATGTATCTACTTTCAATGTGGAAAACTATCATAATGAAGATATATAATAAAATTGTAATATTGATATGTGGAAAAAATAGGATGGATTTAAGGTTTAGAGGATAAATGAATAAGAGAAATTAGACATGATAACTGATTATTTATCCAAATATATTTTAGAAAATCCTGTGAAATTATGAAAAAATACAATACTAGATGCTATAATCCCCTTAAAATATCCCAATATATTGATCAGAGGAAATATAATTGCATACCCCGAAGCAATAGTTAAAGAGTTTGGAAAAATATGCCAAAATCAACAAGTCTAAGATTGATCAGGCATAATGAAATTATTCATTTGAGTTAAACATTCATTGTAATGAATCATTATAAGAAGGAGTGTGGTAAATATATAATGTATACTGACTAACATTATTTTAATTTTGAGATAATGAGTAATCAATATAAGATTCATAATCACAACGAATTAGGAATTAGATTCAATAATCAAAGAAAAATGGTATATTCTATTTCTTATATTGTAACACCCCAGGTAAATAAAGAATATGACATTTTCATATTTATCCATATTTTTCAATAAAATATTAATATTAATTTAAAGGTAACACTATGCTCGATGGCGTACCTAATACGCAACAACGAGTTTCTTGGAAATATTTCGTTGCACTCTAATAATAAAATAATATTATTTTATATGGTAGTTAATTCCTAGCCGTTGTAATGGTGGTAATGAACATAACTAACTACAAAATTATTATATTCTTTTGTTAAATTTTTTTATTTTTATCCAATAAATGTTAGAAGCTTAAAATTCGAACGATTCTAATTTTAAGCGTAAATATTCTAATATTATTTAAAAGGCCGATTAACCGCCTTTTGATGGAGAACCCTTTTTAAATCCACTTTTTGAAAATTTTATATGATATATTGGGCTATATAGAATCCTTCTTTAGAATCTGGATATCAAAATTTACGTTGTGTAAATTTTTGTTAATTTTCCCATAAAGATCATTTTTAGTGAAAATGTTGTATTTTAATTCAAAACCTCCTTTTAATCTGATTTATTTATATGGATATATTATGTTTTGTATAGGTATTAATATTTAGTTAGAATATATTTCTACCATTTAATCCAATGGCGGTGATTGGAATTAATTTCAATTTGAAGTTGGACTTAATCTAGTGTCAATCTTTTGATATATTTTGTTTCTTAAAAACACGCTATTTGTTTTGACAATGGGAATTAATTTTTAAATTTATTAATGAAACATAATTGTTTTGAATTTTTGTAAAATAGATATCAATTTTTAATTCAGAATATCAAATATAGCCTAGGGGGAATTTTTGGTATTTTTCTAAAAATCATCAATTTTTGATGAATAGTGAAACAGTAAGTGGTACTTAAAAAATTTATTGTTCATTTAAATGAAATTTTACCACCTCAGTGATTTGAATTTCAAAAATCCGACATACATGGTTGTCATTAGGATATAAAATGTCGTTCAGTGGGATGAAAATAATTTTTGGTGAATAGTAACTTGTAAGTTTTATTAACAGCGATTAAAGGTCATTAGTGTAATTTATGGTAAGGATAATGTTATAATAATATGAAATGAACGTGACACATGTCCTAACCTTATTGGATGAGTCATGGCCAACGAAGAAAATCCATGGGTCAACTTGGGGACCCCATGGAACCACATGGGAATGAAAATGACATTAATAACATTTTATAAAAATGTCACAAAAATGTATTATTTTACTAAAACAATTTTTACATGGTGTTATTCAAGTCATATTTTTGACTATAAATATTAATTGTAAAGCTAACAAGATTTCCTACATCATAGTATTTTTTTTATAATTTTTAGACCTTAAATAATTTAATTTATTCATGACACCATGATGATGCAGCGATGACCTCATTAATGAACGATTTAAATAAAATGAGAAGGTAAGGTAAAATCTAAGACCTAAACTTGTCAAAAACCTATTTGATGGGTGGATTTAGAACCCTTATAACCTTATCCTCAAAATATATAATTGTGGGACATATAATATCTGAAAATCTTTTTATAATGAAGAAACTTTTCAAGACTTTCAAAGAGTGCCTCTCCTCCCTCTTATAAAAGGCCCCAACCTCTACCCCCTTACCCACAACTCTCAAGCCTTTTGATTGACCAAACTCTGATAATTTTATCTCTCCACATCCATAATTTTATCCTATAATCCTTTTATTAGGCATAAATCTCTTCAAGAACCCCTTTTGGTTCAAACCAAAGGGAGTTACCCGATTAAAAGGTAAAGTCTTCCCTTATGTTCTTTTGCTTCATTTTTCTTCTCCAACCCCCTAAACAATATTTATTACATTCTTTTTTAATAAAACAATTATATTAAATATAATAGAATGTTTTTATTATAATGATTCGAGCTACACTTACACACATCTCCGTCTAATGGTTAAAGAACATGTTGTTTCCGTGGATGGTGAATTACTGCCTCACGAAATGATGATTGTTCTATCTTCTCCTACCACCTCGCATGGTGTCCATTATGATGGAACTATATTTATTTATGTTATATATTATATTTATTTCCTCTCTATGTTTCAGTATTTTATATTTAATACATACTTTTATGCTTTTCATGTTGTGAATATGCGATAATTTCATTTGAGAAAGTGTGGACTACCGCCCCCTCAAGTGATGCGACTCGTTCATGCAATACATGGAATGTATAAAGAATGAAATTGATGAACTTATGATACCTATATAACATATATATTTTACTGTAATTATAATATATATATATATATATCTCATCTAGTTTTAATTCCATTAATGTGCCAAAGAAATGAAAGTAGCATTCATGCATACGTACGACCTACCGTCTCCATGAATGGTGCATTTCATTTATTTTTATCTCCAAATGTTATGTAATAGTATTAAATGAATATATAATGGATTTATATGATATTTCATTCATTAATACTATTCTGGAGATGATTTAATTATAAATGCATGGAAGATTCTTTTCCAACAAGTTCGATTTTTATTCATGTACTGAACATCGACAAAATCGTCTGATATGAAATCACATTATTAACAAATTATTATAACATTATAATATGTGATATGAACAGAATAATAATCATTAAAGGATGAAATTATAAATTTACCATAGTTTATTATTTCGGAATATAACGAAATGATCAAGACAAGTTGGACTTGAGGCAAGTGATTATACCTCTCTCTTTCTTTTTAAGTAATCTCTTTTATGTCATTTCTTTTAAGATCATCCTTATTATGTTTGGGGATATTATTTTATATTACTCATACTGCTATGTTAATGTTCATATTATTATAGACACAATTTTATCTCATAAATCCATTTTTGGATGTTTTAAGTGGCGCCATTAGCCTGCCGAGTTTTCACAAGGGATTTTTCATCGCACTTTTATTCCCGTGATATTTATGCTACATTTGCCACCATTTCCTTTGAGTGGTGTATGTACTGCATATTATTATACTCTTTGTGTGATATAATTTCATTTGTGGGTATTTACATATTCAGTGTATGACCCTTCTTCCATGGGGTGTACGTTTCAAAAGTTACCGAAATCGGTATGGGGACCTTTCACCCTGCACTTCTTTAAAAAGACTTATTTTTGTTATGTATTTTAATTTACATATTCTTATATTGGGATATGTTCTCATATATCCTTATTGCTTTAAATTTAATTTACAAGTGATGGTATATCTTTTTTGTCTCTCACCAAATCATTTTCAGAATTTTAAAGTGACGTCGTTAGGCTGTCGAATTTTAGCAAGGGAACTTCTTAACCGAATTTTGATTCCTTGGGTTAAAATTGTAATCCATGAATATGGCGTTCTATGAATATGTATGAATGAACTCTGATTGTTTTACACTAAATATCCACTTATATATGGTGTATTCTTTTATCAAACATAATTATGTAATTGATTTATCCTTAATCAAAGGATATCGTCTTTGTATGGGACTTCGTCTCAATCTCCATTCATTGAGGCTTATTTTGTTCTAATACAAGAATTTATTTTATACACTATATAAAACCCCATTTACGTTTCATTTCATTCAATGGGAATATTTTTCTATGAAGCTTTTCACTAAACAACAAAAAAGAAATGTTTATTTTAACGTATGTGGTGACAATGACCTTTTCCGCCGCCGTGAGTATTATTTGGTCTTTGGCTTCCACAAAAATCTGTAATGTTTTTAAAATAAAATAAATACCATATACTATTTTATGTATCTTGGTATTGAAAATGGTTTTTATAATGTATTTTTTATTTCAATATATTTAAGTGATATATTGTGATCGAAATGTGGAAATGTTTTCTTTCCATTATATTTGTTTTATGTCTTATGATTTTATAATGGTACATGGAAATTTGATGGGTGGTTATGTGATAAAACATATGACGGGTGGTTCCGTGAATACTAGGATGTGTGGTTACGTTATTACCTCCAGTGCATTGTGTATGAAAGTCGGTCGTATGACAATTCCATGTAGTGATATGTGTGGAAGTCGACCGTATGGTTATTCCATTTAAGTATGTTTATGTCCCAAGTTACATTTATATGTTATGTGTTCTTTATATTGGTTTATGGTAATATGTTGGTTATAAAGGATAAGTGGTGATATTTTATTTAGTGAGTAGTATTTATTACTTCATAAAGTGAAAAGTATTACTTCGATAATGTATTCATGGTTTACTTGTTGTTTTGATAAACTAACAGTTTTCCTTCTTTATGTATCCTTTACTGGGATTTTTATGCTCATCCCAACTTTTCGAAATGTTTTCCACATGATATAAAGATGAATAATGTCAAGGATGGGATCAAGGAAAGACATGTTGTCTAAATAATGGAACTAGACATGATTCTTTTTAAGAGTTTTTATTTTATGGAAACTTATTAGAAGTGTCTACTTTGTAATCTTTTGAGATGTAATAGTTATGTCCTAATTATCTGAAACTATAAACCTAAAATGAACCTCTATTTGAATTATTCATTTAATTCATGATTATTTAAGGTTTTAAGGTCGGGACCTTATAGTTGGTATCCAAGGTCAGTTTGGATAACTTTAGAGGTTTGGGTATTCTCTATGCATAAGTGACATTACCATAATGGTTAGGATTTAAAAAGGACTCAAAGTTTTACATAAAGTGAATGAGTAAGTATATCATAGTGTTCCTCTTCCTCATTAGTACATGATTATTTTGATGATATACTCACACTACCATTTTTGGTTTTAGTAAATGGATGGATCTAGAAGGCACAAAAGTGATAATGAGTTTGAAGGAAACTGTAGTGGTTCTCTAATTAAGAGACTGGATGACATGGGGATTCAATGAGGAATCTCATGGTTATTCTAAACCAACAATCAAGGATTCATGATTATCCACTTGATCGTTGATGAGTTCTCTGATGTATCATGTACGTGATAGCCAACTCGATGTGGATATTCAGGTAATAATTACAATGGTAACCATTAGGGCTTATATGATCCTTACATTTGAGGAAATTAGGGGTTATTATATGATGGAAGATGAAAGGAATGAGGTAAAATTGAGGTTACATTATGTTATAGTTATTTTTGATGATTTTATCTCTTTTTGGGGAATGTTTTAAGAATTATATAGTTTTGGAGAAAGGACAACACATAAACTGTATGACAACCCATTGTGTTGGACAAAGCTGTTGGAATCAAACCCACAACCAAAGTGCGACTGGTATTTTTTCACCTACCACTACACTACGTAAAGTCCCTAGTTAGTATGAAAAATTATTTTTAGTCATATAACTTTATGAATCAAGAATAAGTTGATTTTCGGTTATCGAGGGAAATATTGACCTATCATGGAGGATATATGATTAAGTTAATTACTTTTCAATATGAGACTTTAAGATAAATTGATATTATTTGGAGATAATTGTTAATTATTACCTTGAATGACTATGTGATTAAATAATTCAAATATTTGGGTTTCAATATTAGTTTGGTATAAATTGAATAATTTTATCTACAAATTGTTTATCGAATAGTCTTCGTTGAACATTGGGGTTTTTTGGACAAATATTGGAGATTAAGAATAGATTTTCTTTTTATAAAGGATAATCCTTTTGTGGATTATCTGATATTGTTCTAACAATTTTGGTTTTGGTTAAGGTATAAAGACATGGAAAATATATAGTTCTCTTTTGTGGATTAAGTGATTCTCTAGAAGTTGATTATATCGCTCTTAATGTGAACAAGTCATCCTAAATACTCATCTTTTGGACTAAAAAAATGAGTTTCTGTAAGAAATATAGTAAGAGATGAAAGTCTAAATGATAAGAAATTATGTTTCCTTGTGATTTAGTTAAGATCATAAATAAATTATTCAATGAAAAGTAACTTAAACCAAAAATTTTGTCTGTTAGTTTTTCCTACTAGGGAATCAAATACCTTTTATCCCATCACCAGTTTGTGATTTTATGGAGGTTAACTTTCTCCTAAACATGTCCTCTATCACTCTCCATCAGAACATGACCCTTTGTTTTCTCTTCTATGTCCATGTTTTCTACATGGAATCCTAGTATCGGTTAACTCGGGTGACCTTTGTACTTCCCTTTCATTCTTTTAAAGTGACAGTTTAATTGACTCCTTTTCGGATGTGGGGCTTTCAATGTTGTTTCCAAGCCCAATTTTAAAATTGAGAGGACACAATTCCCAAAAGGGGGTAAGGATGTAACACCCCAGGTAAATAAAGAATATGACATTTTTATATTTATCCATATTTTTTTATAAAATGTTAATATTAATTTAAAGGGAACGCTATGCTCGATGGCGTACCCAATACGCAACAATGAGTTTCTTGGAAATCTTATGTTGCACTCTAATAATAAAATAATATTATTTTATATGGTAGTTAATGCCTAGCCATTTTAATGGCATGAATGAACAGAACTAACTAAAATATGATTATATATGTTTGTTAAATATTGTTACTTTTATCTAATAAATGTTAGAGGCTTAAAATGTGAATGATTACAATTTTATGCGTAAATATTCTAATATTTTATAAAAGGTCGATTAACCACCTTTTGATGGAGAACCCTTTTTAAATCTACTTTTTTGAAAATTTTATATTTTATATTGGGCCAAATAAAATCCTTCTTTAGAATCTGGATATCAAAATTTATGTTCTGTAAATTTTTATTATTTTTCCGATAAAGATCATTTTTAGTGAAACTGTTGTATTTTAATTCAAAACCTCCTTTTAATCTGATTTATTTATATGGATTTATTATCTTTTTTATTGGGCTTAAAGTGTAGTTAGAATATATTTTTACCATTTAATTCAATGGTGGTCATTTGAATTAATTTCACTTTGAAATTTGACTTAAACTAGTTTCAATCTTTTGATATATTTTGTTTCTTAAAAACGTGCTATTTGTTTTGACAATGGAAATTTATTATTAAATTCATTAATGAAACTTATATGTTTTGAATTATGTTAATATAGACAACATTTTTTAATTCTGAATATCAAATATAACTGAGGATGAATTTTTGTTATTTTTCTGAAAAACATCAATTTTTGATGAATAGTGAAACGAATAAGTGGTACTTAAAAACAGATTTTTCGTTTAAACGAACTTTTTCCACCACTGTGATTTGAATTTAAAAAATCCGACATACATGGTTGTCATTATGATTTAAAATGTGGTTCAATGGGGTAAAAATAATTTTAGTGAATAGTTACTTTTAAGTTCTATTAATCGCGATTAAAGGTAATTTATGTAATTTAAGGTAAAGATAGTGTTATAATAAAATTAAATGACCTTGAAACATGTTCTACCATTATTAGATGAGTCATGGCCGACCAATAAAATCCATGGGTCAACTTGGGGACCCCATGGAGCCACTTGGGTAAGAAAATGACATTAATAACATTTTATAAAAATGTCACAAAAATGTATTGTTTTACCAAAACAATTTTTACATGGGGTTATACAAGTAATATTTTTGACTATAAATATGATTTTGATAGATAACTGGATTTACTACATCATAGTATTTTTTTAATTTTTAGACATTAAATAAATTAATTTATTTATGACACCATGTTGATTCAACGATTACCTCATTAATGAACAATTTAAATAAAATGAGAAGATAAGGTAAAATATAAGACTTACACTTGTAAAAAACCTACTGTATGGGTGGATTTAAAACCCTTATCACCTTATCCTCGAAATATATAATTGTGGGACCTTTATTATCCGAAGATAATTTTATAATAAAGTATCTTTTCAAGACTTTCTAAGAGTGCCCCTCCTCCCTCTTATAAAAGGCCCCCACCTCTACCCCCTTAACCACACCTCTCAAGCCTTTGGCTAGACCAAAATATGATCATTTAATCTCTCCAAGTCTCTATATTCATCCTATAAGCCTCAACTTAGGGAAAAATATCTTCATGAAACCCTTTTGGTTCAATCCAAAGGGAGTTACCCGATTAAAAGGTAAAGTCTTCCCTAATATTATTTTGTTTTATTTTGCTTCTCCAACCCCCTAAACTCTTTTTATTCCTTTATTTTGTAACAAAACCAGTATATTGAATATAATAGTATGTTTTTATGAAAATTATTTGAGATACACTTACACACATCTCCATCTAATGGTTAAAGAACATACTGTTTCCGTGGATGGTGAATTACTGCCTCACGTAACGATGATTGTTCTATCTTCTCCTACCACCTCTCATGGTGGCCATTATGATGGCACTATATTTATTTATGATAAATATTAGATATACCTCCTCTATATAGTTTTGTATTTTATTTTTAATACATACTTTTATGCTTTTCATGTTGTGCAAATGCGATAATTTCATTTGAGGAAGTGTGGACTACCGCCCCCTCAAGTGATGCGACTCGTTCATGCAATACATGGAATGTATAAAGAATGAAAAATATGAACTTATGTGACCTATATAACATATATATTATACTGTAATTATAATATATATATATATATATCTCATCTAGTATTAATTCCATTATTGTGCCAATGAAATGAATGTAGCGTTCATGCGTACGTACGGCCTACCATCTCCATGAACGGTGCATTTCATTTATTTTTACCTCCAAATTTTATGGAATAGTATAAAATGAATATATACTGGATATATATGATATTTAAATCATTAATACTATTATGTAGATGATTTAATTATAACTACATGGAAGATTCTTTTCCAACAAGTTTGATTTTTACTCATGTACCGAACATCTATAAAAACGTCTGATATGAAATCACATTATTAACAAATTATTATAACATTATAATATTTGATATGAATTGAATAATAAAAATGTGATCCTTAAAAAATTATAAATTGACCAAAGTTTATTATTCAGGAATATTAATAAATGAACAAGACAAGTCGGACTTGAGGTAAGAGATCATACCTCACTCTTTCTTTTTAAGTACTCTCTTTTATGTCATTTCATTTAATCTCATATTTCTTATGTTTGGGGATGTTATTTTATATTCCTAATACATTAATTTTTATGTTCATATTATGAGAGACCCTATTTTATATAATAAATCCATTTTTTTATGTTTTAAGTGGCGTTGTTAGGCTGCCAATTTTTTGTAAAGGATTTTTCATCAGACTTTTATTCCTGTGAGATTTATGCTACATTTGCCACCATTTCATTTGAGTGGTGTATGTACTGACCATTATTATACACTTTGTGTAATATTATTTCATTTATGGGTATTTACATCTTCATTGTTTGACCCTTCTACCATTGGGTGTACGTTTTGAAAGTTACCCAAATCGGTAAGGGGACCTTTCACCCTTCTCTTTTTAAAGACTTCTTTTTGTTATGTCTTTTAATTTACATCTTCTAATGTTGGGATATGTTCTCATATATCCTTATTTCTATAAATTTAATTTACAAGTGATGATATACCCTTTTTATCTCTCATCAACTCATTTTCTGAATTTTGAAGTGACACCTTTATGCTGTTGAATTTTTTCAAGGGAACTTCTTAACCCAATTTTGATTCTTTGGGTGAAACTTGTACTCATTCAATATATTGTTCTATGAATATGTGTGAATGTACTCCGATTGTTTTACACCTAATATCCACTTATATTTGGTTTTTTATTTTTTCACACATAATTATGTAATTGATTTATCCTTAATCAATGGATATCGTCTTTGTAAGGGACTTCGTCTCAATATCCTTTCATTGAGGCATATTTTGTTCTAATACAAGACTTTATTTTTTCTTTTGTATAAAAAACCATTTAATTTTTATTTCATTCAAGGGGAATCATTTTCTAAGAAGCGTTTTACTAAATGAAAAAATGAATATTTATTTTAATATACACGATGACAACGACCTTTTCCACTACCGCGAGTATTATTTGGTCTTTGGCTTCCTCAACTAGCTGTAATGTTTTTAAAATAAAATAAATACCATATACTAATTTTTGTATCATGGTATTGAAAATGGTTTTTATAATGTATTTTTTATGTCAATATATTTAAGTGATATATTGTGGTCGAAATGTGGAAATGTTTTCTTTCCATTATAATTGTTTTATGTCTTATGATTTTATAGTGGTACTTGGACATTTGACGGGTGGTTATGTGATAAACCATATGATGAGTGGTGCCGTGAATACCAGGATGGGTGGTTACATTATAACCTCCAATGAATTGGGTATGGATGTCGGCTGTATAGCAATTCCAAGTAGTGATATGTGTGTAAGTCGGCCGTATGGTTATTCCATTTATGTATGTTTATGTGCCAAGATACCTTTATATGTTATGTGTTCTTTATATGGGTTTATGGTAATCTTTTGGTTATAAAGTATATGTGGTTATCTTTTATTAATTGCATACAATATACTACTTCATAAAGTAAAAAGACTTACTTTGATAAATTATTCATGGTTTACTTGATGTTTTGAAAAACTAACAGTTTTCCTTCTTTGTGTATCCTTTACTGGGATTTTTATGCTCATCCAAAGTTTTTGAAATGTTTTCCACAGGACTTAAAGATGAATAGGGTCAAGGATGTTCTCAAGTAAAGACATGCTATATAAAACATATAACTAGACATGTTTCTATTTATGAGTTTTTATTTTCTGGAAACTTAGTAGAAGTGTCTGCTTTGTAATCTTTTGAGATGTAATAGTATTGTCCTAATTCTCTAAAAATCTAAACCTGAAAAGATCCTCTATGTGAATTATTCATTTAATTCAAGATTATTTAAGGTTTTAAAGCCGGGTCCTTATAGATATCATGTTAGTATATTGTATGGTTATGATACAATTAGAGGATATACCATTAAAATCATTTATAATACATTTTTTCTTGTTTCAATGACTAGTTATTCCATTTGGACTCAGAATATCCCAAGAATATTTTTGAGGATAATGTACAAGGCATTCAAAAGGTTTTCCTAGTATTTGGTAGTCTACATAGATGATGTACTTAAATTTAGATAAAATATAGAAGAGAATACCATGAACCTATAGTCGGTATAATATTTATAGATAAAACAAGGGATGATAAATTAAAAAACAAAGATCAATTTGGTGAAACCAATGATATAATTATTGAGATTACAGATCGATAGAAGTATAGAGAAGAATAAACCACATATTATAGAGATTCTAGAAACAATCCTCAATGATGTTGTATATTTTTAGAATCTAGATGAGTTTCTTGACAAATTTAGTTGTTTTATATCATACAATAGAGATTTATAATAATCATAGTTCACTTCTAGAGGAAGGTTTCCAATAACATATTCTAAAATTAGATAGATGAGCATGGTGAAGTAATCAGGTTTATGGATAAGAAATATCAAAACATCCCAAATATTGATTACAAATATAAGAGTTATGATAAAAATTATTTTAGAAATAGATTCATCATACTCGGCATGGTGATATATTCTAATGTTATGTAAAACCCATAATAAAAGTCTCCATATAAACTAGAGTGGAAAAATTATTTGTATATATAAGAATTATCATATTAATGAATGTGAATTTCATATAGTTTAATATGTAAATAGAAAAAATGATATTTTTAGGGAAAAACATTACAAATAAGAAATGTTATTTTTCATATATTGAAATTTATAAAATTAAAATAAATATTATTACGGAGGGCTAATTAGTATGATAGATGAATTCATTTTAGTACAATAAATTATTTATATAAAATATTAATGAAAAATTTAATGAAATTGTAGATGCACTAACACAATAATTTGATAATTGAAGGATCAATGTAAAAAGGTATCAAATCAAAGAAATATCAACTTTTTATTTATAATTATTCTATGTTAGAATTCCCTGTTATCAAGAAAATAATATAATCTATTAAAGATAATGAGTTCAATATAGGAATTTCTTTATAAATCATGGATATTCATCTAGTATGTATGAAAGAACAAACAATATATCTTAATGAACCATGTAATTTTGAAGAAAAATACCATATATAAAAAATCATATGATAAAGGCCATATTAAATTGTTTTTATTTGGTTAGAAAGGCCATTATAACACTCACTATGTAGAAAATCCATGAAAAAGTTCATCTTAAAAGAACTAGAGGATTGAAATAAATATAATTTTTAGTGGAAATGACATGACATGTTCTAATATATGGGTTGATCAATTGAAACAATATCATGGGTAGTGGAAGAAACTAATAGTTATATAAAAACATTATCTGTATAATATGATGATTGAACAAGACTGATAATTTATATTTGATTACTAAGATTGGGATCTAAATCCGGTCATAGACATATAGAATTATTTTTAAATGAATTAAAATATTTATAGTAAAAAATCCCAAGATCATTCATATTTGATCTAAAAAATTTTGAATGTTCGAATATTCCAGAGAGGTCTACACCATATTCTAAACATGTTGGGGTAATATAATGACCTTATAGAGTATTAATAAACGATATAACAGTATATTATAGATAATACCATTAAATAATAAATGAAAAAGAATATCAAAATTTCTAGTATTTTTGAAAAGGATGAAAATATCCCACAATAAAATATATAAGAATATCCAATCCAGAAATTATTTTCGAGGATGTCTAGTATAGAGATTTGAAATATACATATACCATAAATAAAAAGGTAAGTAGAAGAGTTTATTAAATGATTGAAATCATTCTTTATTAAAGCAATATAATTTTTATATTTAAAATACAAAATTAAAAATTTCATTATGTACCTTATATGGTGAAGTGGATTATAAACAATGTGAATCCTTGTTTTCCATTATAGGTGGCACACAACAGTCATATTATATTAGTAGACATATTATTCATTCTTTAGAACATATAAAACGAACATTGGAGAAAATGAATTTTCCATAATATGTATGAATAACCATAATCTAGTCAATACGAATGTATTGAATTCAGTTTGAAAATAATATATTCTGAATGGGTCCATATAACAGTATTTTTTATCTGATTGAGTAAAAATCGATAATATATTATTATTGGTTCTTCACAGGATATAATGTTCTAGTCTCTATCAACAAAAGAGATAAGAAAACTATATAAGTGTTACATCTAATAGATTTCATGATGGGAGAAAACACAATTTAATAAGAATCATTTCATCTTACACTATGAACTATATCATATATTCCATTTATACAATCATAATTCCACACGAGTTGATTGAGACTTTCACGATGACACCTATAATGATGATACAATATTTATCATTGGTTGTGACTCGATCATATAAAAACTCAATTTGATATATATTCATTAGTAATTGAATATATTAAATCATAATTCTCAAAAACATTCATCAGGAAATTATAATTCTTAAAATTTTATATATTTAGGTGATTTTGTCTTGTTCTTTGGGTACAAGTTCAAATGTAAGACCATGTTTTCATCTAATAATATAGGTTTGATTTATGCAACCCAACCTAGAAAACATGCATATAAATTTACTAGAGCCATCGTCACCATCATTGTTATGATCTTTCTTCTTATAATCCGTTAAATTGTATTCAGATTCTTCATGAATGTATAACCATGGTAAATACATATATTGGATATCCAATCATCCATATTTTTCAAGATCATATTATTAATTGAAATAGATTTATTCCTATAAATATATGGAATTATCTTAAAATATTTAAAATTCTCCATTTCTAGATTTGGATTCTCATGTAACTCATTATTATTTATTTCTCAATCATGTAGACAATGAAAATTATTCTCCTGATAATCCAATTTAACATTATACTACTTATACATCATAAGTTATTCTTTAACATGATCAACCACACTCTAAGAATCCTATTTTATCTTCATTTATAGTTTTTATATTTTTTTTGTCTTCTGGTTCTACCAGACCATCATGTTTGACATGTTATCTACACATTGAGTGTCATAATGAACATTTTTAGCACATTCAAACTACTCATCATGGGTTTTGTCCTTATAAATACTTACTTGGGATATTTTTTATTAATTTTCGAATTTTAAGAGTCTATATTATTGACGAACAATTATTTAATGATATTTAAACCTTAAAAGTTGAATATCCTTTCCTATGAATGAAATTCTAATCTAGAATTCCTTTATATTTCCATATTCTCTCATTCATTTCCTTGATAAATAGGAATTCATCCATATAATGATTATAAATAATTGGTTTATGTTTCCTTGATCATGAAATTTCTTCAATTTAAAATGTATGTGTGAAGTTATAATGTTTGTGCAATTGGAATAATGTTATATATTTCTTTAATACTTTTTATAATAGTTTTATAGTATTTCAATTCATTCCTCCAATGTAGTTATTATGACATGGAAAAACTTTTTAATATGATTATCTTGAAATTTTTTATATAATAACTATCAATTCATATAGTGTGTGTTTTACCATTAAAATATAATTCTTTATAATTCATGTATGGATTTCAAGAAATCCTTATTCATTAGTAGGAAAATTATTCTCTTTCCCATTAAATCGCATACTCTAGTATAAATGGATACATTCATCATGGGTTTTCTTAATATTAGGGATACAACTTATTATATGAATGTTTAATATGTTTCTGAGATAATATGACATGTACTCTCATTTGGATACACTATTTTTGTGATGATCAAAGCTTTATATGTCAGATTTCGGATTACATCGAAATCTTCTTTTGTGAAATTCCTGGATACCTTATAGGACATCATCCTAGTGATGGGAACTAATATTTTTTAAAAAATATAGTATACTTTCTAGTATTAATTAATACAAAAATAAACACATGTATCTTTGAATGATATGTATTCTAATTATGGAAATCCTATAGCTCCTCTCCAAATTGTTAGTTGAAGCATCTCATTACATCCATTGATCTATAATCTGGAAAATTCTATAATTGGTTGCATCAAAATTTTCTTCTATTATTAAATATCATCTCTAGTTTTTTGAATATATTAACTAGATAATTTCATTAATTGATATGGCCTTCGAGATTTTTTTATAAATTCAAGAACATACTCATTGTATACTACCATCAATTTTGATAATCCAAAGAATTCATTTTCCAATCCCCTATAGAATATTCTGATGGAATTATTAATTTCAAATGTAAAAATATATTCATTAAATCAATACGTATTGATCTATAATTTTTATTAATGGTATATAATTATCTTTGATAGTAATATATAATAATCCTTTCATTGGTTAAAACAAAGAACATTACGTTGGAATTTAAATTGAAATCCTACTTCTTAATAAATATTAATTGGGATGAGTATAACCATCATCGTTTTTGGTAGAATTAAGATTATGGTAATTGAAAACCACTCAATCATTACCTCACTAAATCTAACCATGATTCATTTCCTTGAATGTTGTACCCCCCAGAAGAATTTGACTATGTCTAATTAATCCAAGATTAATTGGTTCTTGATTATGTTTCTTAAAATCCATAACAATTTTAAGAGGATGGGAAATTCCCTCGATTCTAACCACCATAGTGAAATTGTTAAGGGTGAATTGGGACTGAATAATTTCCTAATACCAAAATTTGATAGGTTTTTTGAACATGTTTTTGATAAATAATATGTTATATTTCCCAACACATCTTCTTCATTTATATTTAAAAAATTCAATCCAACTAATTATTTCCACTGTTCAATCATTATATGGGTTTCTTCATCCTTATCTAGATATTTTTCTACTTGAAATTAGATTATTTATTTTTAAGATAAATTCTATTTTTTCAAAAGTTGTTTTTAAAAAATATCAAAGTTCATTCATTATAAAAATAGAAATATATTTTGATATATTACAAGGTACTGATTTCCATTCAAGATATTATATATAAATTTGAGAATAAAGAAAATCATCTGATTTAAACAATATAACAAACTTATTTACATCTAAAAATCATTTTATTATTATTTAATCACATCTATTGTATTGAAAAAATTGTAACATGAAAATATATTGAATCCCATGTATCTCCTGAAAACAAAATTCTTATGCCCACAAATTCACATCTGATATCAAATAAGTATGTAAATGTAGTTACACCAATACGTTGATACACCAATTTATCCAATTACACTATTTTTCGATGAGAAACTAAGATTCTAAATATCCCACATGATATTCTTCCCCCATATTCATAGGTAATAAAACATTACGTTTTCTATCTATCTATCTGTAAAATAATAGTCTTGGTTCTTCTTCTAATGTAACATTATCTCATAAAACTGAAATGATTATATTATCCAATGGATTCAAATGTAGATATAATTTTAGGTCTCCTATAAAAAATATAATCCTTTATACATGGTCCATTAAAATATATGACAATATTCATCTTATTTATTATTAAATATTTGAATCCTATTTCAAATATTCTTAAACACATATATTGGAAATAACTTCTTCCATTATTCTTCCTATGGATCTAGTGAAACCCATTATCTAGGTTGGGTTATCCTATTATGGTTTACCATATATGGTTCCAATACATGAATTGATATTTTCTCATCTTGTAATGATGTTTACATCATTACGAACCCTTTCTTAGAGTTAGTCTCATAATAATATAGGACATTCAATAAAGATGAGTAATTACTCGAACACATCATTTATCAAGTGGACATCATATAATTTTCTTCAAATTCCACATATTCATCTTCAGTTCAAGAGTTTCAATTGTATCTATATCCATATATCCAATATGAAAAGCTAAGAACCCCATCTATATTATTGTTCAATAATTAATAATTTCACATCCTCCAACTAATAATTATACAAGGAAATTTCCTGAATTATCATCCACATCTACAATTAGGACTAGTATATCATTTATTTTTATCATAATAGTATCTACTATAATCTTAGTTATTTTGAAATATAAATATTTTTAACTCTTCTCAAAAGTGTTACTAAACCATTTTGATTTTATCAAAGGCATTTTAAATGATCCTTTATCTTTTTTTGTATAATATATCATTGTTTTCATCATTTAAGGTCATAGAAATATTTCAATATGGAATATCTGAATTCTGTTACACATAAGAAAAATAAACTATGGGAATATTCCATTCATGAAAAACACTTCCAAATAAATGTATTGATTTTTCTAATGAATACAATAGATTTCTATCTATATCTGGTAGATTTACCAGTTTTTAGGATTCATATGGTGAATTTTCCCTTACTCAAATCATGTGAATTTGATACTGGACCAAAACAATTTTTAGGTTATTTCACTCATACTTAACTTGGTGTGATTCTTCCAGATATAATTATTTTTAATACATTTTAAATAGAATAACATTATCTAAGTCTATATATTCATTCTAGATACTATTGATCAAATATCTGTGTCGAATCATCTATCTCCATTTTTTGGGTCCACTTCTAAATCTATCAACATCTATGGAAGTATTATATTTGTGAACATTATTACCATAGCTGAATGAACAATAAAAAATATATTAATATTTTACATTAGGGAAACAAGGATACCTTCTATATTCTTCCTTAAATTGTCCTCTCACATCGTTCTGGATTCAAATTGATCTAATTTATCTCTTGGAGTTTTTACGTTTCTATATGAAATTATACCTGATGATATTTTATTATCAAAAAATTTAAAAAATATATTGGGTCATCTATTTCATGAAATATTTCAAACATGACATGGTGTACTGATTGATCATTTTTAGGTTTCTCCAAATCCCTCCAATTCAGAACACACCCATGTCATCCAACAACACCTTATACTATTAATATAAACATAGTAATAATATATGGAATTTTTATTCCAATATTCTATACATGTGTCTTAATAAAATGAAAAATTATCATCTACCTTAATAATTCAAATTTTACTCACAATGTATCCTCGAATTATACACTTTGCGAAAAATGAGACAAAATTGATTTTTTACTACTTCAAAATAGATTCCTGTAAAAGTTTATGTATAGAAATATATAGAATATTCTTGAACACATAATCAAAAAAAGATAATACTGATGATAAATATATAAATTTATTCTTTCATATATAATATTTCAAATATATAAATATGGATAAATAATTTTCACATTTTCCAATTGATTATCTATCCTAATTAACCAGGTAATTTCATGTACATTCATATATTAAGAGGTTAAATAATATTGGTATAAAATAAATTATGAATCTGACATATTTAACAATATACATTCTCACATATAGGGGAGTTAACAGTATACAAAAAATTTACATGTATTACATCTCAATATATCTCTTTTGAGATATATGGCTACCACCATGTAGTAGGAATATCCCATCTATTCTCAGTTTGGATCCTTTGATGTCATGATCTAAACTCACACCCAATAAATCACTAGCTAAATTCATTTCATCAGCATGGTTGGCCTATAGTTTACTACTACCACCCCTTCTAGGTTGAAAGTAGTCGACATGCTCTATATGATCTTGTGAAACATTTTTTTGAATAAAAATATGCCATATCCATAGACGAAAACTCTCCTATTATCCCTATGAGATCCAGTTGTGGTAAAATCCATAGCCATGATATAAATGAGATCTCTCCCATCCACTCCACTATGCTAATGGTATGTTCCGTAAAAATATTGGTCCACCTCCACTATTCTACTTTGGAGCCAATAAACATAGAGGTGATTCCAAAGGTGAATCCAACAATCGTTATCCTAATTATCATTATGATTTCATCTTTTTCATAAATCTAGTGAAGGCATGAGATCCTAAGGAATTCATATATGAAGATCTAAGTGGCCAAGGGTATAGTGTTAAAGGGGACATAGGTAATTTTATTAAGCTATTATGAATCATTTAAATGAATCATATTTTTATTGAAAAGAATTCAACGAATTAATGAAAATGGGAACAAATGTCAACAGATACATAAATTTAGTTGAAGTGTTTCATTAAATAAATCATGTCATGTATATGTTTTTAATGGATCTGATACATCCTACAGAAAACTATTGATTGTCAACATGAATCTAATCATCTCTTCCTCTAATACATTCTCTTGTAATCTGATACAAAGGTGTTGGAACCCCATCCGCATTTCAAAATCCTACATATAAAAATATGGATCCATTGTTTGCGACCCCTAGAATAAAGGTGATTTTGTTCACTTCTACACAATCTTTATAAATCGTACTCATTTACCAAACAAGATGAATATTTTTGTTTTTTTCTGTTTCTGGGAACTCAGTTTTTACATTTTTTATACATTGGTTCGGGAAGATAAATCTTCTTGTGTTTGGGTTGTCTTATGATGTTTGTGGTAATGTGATGATCATACAAAATAAATCAATGGTATAAATGGATAGGTTCATTTTATGAATAATCTTGTATACAATTTAATGAGGAACACATTTAATAATAAAAAAATAGTTTTCAGTTCTTAAAATAAATATAAAAATTTATATAAACTAATTAAATTAATTTATTTATTCATCTCTATTATTCAGTTTGAGAAATGGTTCAAAAAATTGGAATAACATTAATAATATAGGTTTGATAAAAGTAATTAAACATTTCACATATGAAACATTTATTTTTGTGACAAATATTTATGAATACAAATGAATTAATTATAATAATCAAGACAATTAACTTATGAAATTAAATATATTATTTATAAATTGATTATAAATAATAAAATAGATTTTGAAATATTTATAAATATTTATAATTGTTTATATTCCTTAGAAATAATTTTTATTTGTTTAATTAACAATAATTTTTTTACAAATCAACATTAGAAAAATTTTATAGAATGATTTATGATATGAAAATAAATGGTTTACTTAGAAATATTAAAAGGTGATTTATAAAATGTTAATAAATTTCAATATATATGATATTTAGTTTATATAACAATATTAATATAATAGATATTGAATTATAAAATTATTATAACTCATGAAATATCATATTAATGACATTTAATAAAAAATAATAAGGGGGTTAATATTGAAATAGATATAAGAAATTAATAATCATTATATTTTAAAAAAAATTAAAATTATCATTTAATTATCCTGTTTTGGAACATAAATAAATTATAAATTTATCTGTTAAATATACATTGCTATTAAATTTTTGACCATAATCAATTAATTTGTAATTGTTGAAACATAAGTGGCATTATTTTAAAAATTATTTAAGCTATATAAAAAAATGTTTTTATAATTTATTTGATCAAGTTTAAATACATAATTGATTATATGATATATATATTATGTAAAAGGTTTATGTAATAAAAATTTTATTATAAATATTTTGTATTTTACATAATATCTAATATTTAAAAATGAAATTCAATATAAGGATAAACATGAAACATTTCAAATTGGGATGAATATTAGGATTTTTTATTCAAATTTTTTGATTGTACATATTGATAAATATGTAATTATAAAAGGGTTTACAATAATAATTTATTTATTAAAATATTAATAAATGATTATATAAGGTTTAAATATTTTACTTTTTTAATTTATATTTTATTCCATATTTCATTCATAGTTATAATTTTTTCATATTATGAATGACCTAAGTCAATAATTTATATGATAAATTTATTAGAGGATGTAGCCGAGTATATCATGAGATGATTGATATCATGAAATTTATTCATCATATACATTAACCTCAATTATTTAATAGATTTATGATATTGAGAATAGTTTTTAGTCATAAATTACGAAAATAAGGTTTTATAGTTTTTATTAATTGAATTCTTTATTGTGGAATGTCTCCCTAGGTAGAGGGACTTGGGATCAGACCATCTACATTCATAAATGTTTTCTGCATCTTTGAAAGTGAATGGTTTTGGCTATTTATCACTCTAGTATTACTCATTTTCTGTCTTTCAATCTCTTATAACTCTAAATTATTATGTGAATCATTCATATACGTTTACATATGAACGCTTTTGGTATGTATGAATATAAATTACTTCAATTTTAGGGTAATTAACATAAACATTGGGGTTTTGTAATGACTAATCAATTAATGTGGTGCTAACATATTAATATGGTTGATAGAACAGTGATTCCAAAACAAAATCATTATAATGATGAATACATAAATGGGGAATAAATCACGTGGAGAAAACTATTAAATATGTTGTAATAGTCATATATTTACTATGAATATGATGTATATTCAATTGATTAGGCTAAAACCCCTCAAATAAAAAGTTTGATATTCCTTCCAAATAATCATTACAAAAACAATTGTGCATTAGACAGGGTTATTTAGAGGGGGTTCTACACAACTCCCTCTAAATTCATTTTGCTTATAACATTATCGTGGGTTTTGCACAACCCCCTCTAAACAACAAATTTATAGGGGGTTTTGCACAACCCCCTATAATCATCGAATTTAAATAGTGTTTTAAAACCCCTTTATATTATTTTTCTATAAATATTAGAGAGAGATAATGAATAACCCCCCCTTTAATCATGAAATTTAGAGGGTGTTCATTACCCCCTCTAAATTTTTTAGCATTGATTTTTAATATTTGGTTTGATTTTAAATCTGGTTATCAAAACCACTCCTAATTTAATAATTATTGTCAATATATATTTTGTTAGATTTTAGAAGATATATATATATATAACATTTGTTTGGATATATATATAATTGATTTTTTAAAGGAAATAGTTGGGGTTTACAACTTCCTCTAATTTAAGATATTATAGGGGTACATGGAAAGCTGCTAATCTTTTAGATTCGAGAGGATTTTGAACCCCTTTTAATTTACAAAATTAGAAGGTGTTTCGAACCCTCTATAATTGAGGAAATTAGAGGAATCTTTTAAACCCCTGTACTCCATGACTTTATATGGGGTTTTGAAACCCTACTAATTTAATAAATTAGAAGGGGTGTTCATCCCCTTATTATTTACGAAATTTGAGCGGGTTTGGAACCCCCTCTAATTGATGAAATTAGAGGGGGTTTTGAACCCCCTATAATTGATGAAATTAAAGGGGGGTTTAAACCCCCTCCAATTGATGACAATATAGGGGTTTTAAACCCATTCTAATTTATGAAAATCTAGTGGGTTTTGAACCCCATCTAATTCATGAACATTTATAGGGGTTATGAACCACTGAAAATCCCATTGATTAGAGGGGGTTATAAAATCCATCAAATTTTTTATTTATTTCCTAAAATAAATCTCATATAAATGAATTTTTTTTAATATATATAGGTGTGTGTGTGTATATTACATAAACACATTATATAAATGTATTTAAATACATTATAACGTATATATATTTATGGAAATTATATAACTATTTTAAATATATACATATACAAATAAACAGAAATGTATGTATATATATTTATATATATAAATATTGATATATATAATATAAATGTAATTATAAATATATTTATTCGAATTTACAAAATTTATATATGGTTATAGAAATACTATACATTTATATTATGAATTATATTATAAATATATTATATTAAAGACATTTTTATTGTAGAATTTTGTACAAATACATTAATATTATATTATGTATACAAATATATATAATATAGAAAACATTAAATATAAATTTACATAAATACATATATTATATATATACATATATTATATATATATTAAATATTTAATTATATATAAAATTATATATAAAATTATATATATTATATAATTATTTTACATATATTGTATCGTACCATTTTAATTATTGATTAATTTAGTACACACACACACACATATATATATATATATTATAAAAATTAATAATATTATTGTTACACATACACGTAAAGAAATAAAATTTATTGTATATTTATGTATAAATACATTTATATTAGATTATGTATACTAATTTACAAAATTTTACAAAATTAAATAAAAATAAAAATATATTAATTATTTATATTATATACTATTTTGAAATATTTTATTGTTAATAAATTTATATGTATTATAAAATTATTTTATGTATATTTTAGTATAGCATATTAATTATAAATTAACTTAGTACACACACACAGACATATATATATCATTTAATAATGAATAATATTATTGTTACACACACACATACATAAAAACATTTTTATTGTATACTTATGTATAAATAAATTTATATTATATTATATATAGTAATTTAGATAATTTAGACAAAATTGAATATAAAAATAAATTTTTTATTTATTTATATTATTTATTTATATTTTATATTATATTATAAAAATTTGATTATAAATAAATTTATAATTATTTTATACTAATTTTAGGTATATTGTTTATTTCATTTTAATTAAAAATAAATTTAGTACACACACACACCCATATATATATATAATTTAATTATATTATTTATTTCTTATTATATGAATTTGTTTAATTTTGTGAGTATATATATTCCTGTTGGTGATATAATATAAATGTATATAATTAGATACATTAATATATAATATAAATGTATTTAATATAATATATGTATAATATATATTATATATTATAATTATATTATATCAATAAATACAAAGACACACACACATAATGATAAATATATTTATTAATATATGTATTAATATGTATTTATATATATTAAATGTACCCAAATATCTGTGTGTATATATTTTATAAAAAAATATATATTATATTATAGAGAAATACATTATACATATATACAAATATATTATATTATATATATTTCCAAACATGCACACACACACATATATAATATAATATAATACATATGGATATAAATAAAAATAATCTAGCATCTATTATATATATAACCCCGCGTATCCTAGTGGCTCTATCCTCTGTGTTGTATCGAACTAATCACCGGTACAAAACCCTAGAGATTCAGTTTGTAACCGAAGTGTGGCACACAATTTTGGGCGTGCATGGCAAGGGTGGGAGGGGTCAAAAGGGTGCGAGCATGAGGTAAGGGCGCTAGGTGTTAGCAATGGTGCGAGCATGGGGTGTTCCCAGCGGGACAACACAATTGTGTGAGTATGGGTGTTAGCAGAGGCATTGGAAAATCAAACAATGGGGTGTGGTCGTGGGTCAACTGGGGTGTCATAGGGGGGTGTCAGTAGGGGAGAGGGGTGAGGGGCGAGGGGTGTGGGGTGTCAGCAGGGGTGAGAGGCGCAAAGCATCAAAAGGGAGTGTGGCACGGAGTGGGAGGTTTGGTGCATTGGTGTCAACAGCAGGGCATCACATGGGTGTTAGCAAGGGTTGTGGGGTGTTAGCAGGGGCGTCCCATGTGGGTCAACAAGGGGGTGCGGGGAGTCACATGGGTTTTAGTAGGGGCGCGGGGTAATGAAATAGGGGGTGCAGGGTGAGGGGACTCATGCATGGGTCAACAACCCCTAATGCTCCCAAATGAAATCCCAATTATGGGTTGTTAAAACCGCAACTAAATACATAGATTAGAGGTAGTTATTTTTATAACTGCCTCTAATGTGGTAAATTTTGGGAAACATTAGAGGGAGTTTAAACACCTTCTAATGTAAAAGCCACTAAATTTATTATGAATTTAGCATCTCTTCCTCACAACCACCTCTACTAACAGTAAGTAGGAACATTAGCGGTGGTTTCCCACAACCATGGCTAATGTATTTAGAAGAAGTTATAACCCCTTTTAATGTAAAAAAATAACCGCTTCTAAAGTGTTCATTTTTTTATTGAAATGTTTTCAAGATATTCAACTTCCAATCAAGTAGATTTATGGCTATGTCATTCTCCCCTAGATTATCTTGTGTATGGTACGCATATAATGATTGACTTGGGATTTTCTTGTTGGATATTTGTTTCTTACATCGGGTTCACTTAGATATTCCTTGGTTAGATTGTTTTCGGAATTTTAACTATGTTACACTGGTTGGAAATTACTAACAGTTAGGACACTAATGAAATAGATTTAATTGAAATTTGTTCATAAATTTTGATATAGAATATTTTAATCAACCATACATGAATCACAATTATTGGGATTGGGATATATCCCAAAATAAATAATAAGAGTAAAAAAACAAAAAAAATTCAATTTTAACAGATTAAATATTGTACCAAATAATGGTAGTATTAATGAACATATACTTGTTCATTGTTATCAAATTAAATATTATTCCAACATTATTGTAGTTGATTATTTACTTTATATCCTTATGATATATTATATGTTATAGTATAGAGAAATATAAATAGTAACATTACATATAGTGAGAATATGAAAATCACTGTTATGTAAAGTATTATACATGGGATATATGATATTCATTGTTCATACCTGAAGAGTTAGATATGTAGCTCAAAATAAAATTTAAATAGAAAAATATTTTTTCTGTGAAAAAAATTCATTCCCATGCCAAATTACTTCAAAATATAAATTAACATTATTTATTAAATATATTTAGAAATAATGGTTAATAGCAATATAAATGGTAACATATTCTTACTAAAATGAATTTACTATCACTTAATCCTAAATTAGTTCAGGATATCGTGGATGAAATGTGAAGAGCTTCATTTGGTTATCATAAAAACTAAAAAATCACTATACCATAAAGGCTTATATGATTTAATATTCAATGTATGTATCATAAAATAGATTAGGGTATTACGGTAAAATGAAATATAAAATTTCACATTAGTTACCATAACAAATTGGATACCACATTATCCAAAAATGTTTTAGGATGTTCAGATATATTAAATATTAATATTATATTATACATATATCAATCGAAAAGGTTAATGGAAAGGGTTTTAAAGATGATGAAGTACATAAAAATAATTATGGATATAAAATAACATTATAACATTTGAGGTTCTGATTTAGTAATTCTTTAATATATGTTAAAATAGATGAATAGAAGGAAAATGAATCCTATGTATCAGAACTTTTCGAAAATTATTTCTTCATATATGTTACATGATTGGTGGTTTTTATGAGTATTTTATCAAATTGACATAGACCGATTTTATTGAAATTAAATATAAATATAATATTAAAAAATGAATAAATTCCTATAGAAACCGTATGAGGGCCATTTTATATCTCTATAATATATAGGTGGTAATTTTGTAGAGACATCATGTATTTATAATAATGTTAATATCTAGTTTTCATTTTTTTAATGTGTCTTGAAACTTAACTTTACATGAGCATCCAAATGATAAGTATCACTTCAAAGTAAAAAAACATTGATTTCTCCTTAAACGATTATCATCATGGAGTATAATGGTTTATCATGATATGTAAAGGATATCTTGAATAAATTATTATATCCACTAAAAAGTGTTGTATATGTTATATTTACAAATAAATACATTAGGTAATAAGTAAAAACTTATTACATCGATAGATCAACTATAGTATATCATGTGGAATATCATACGGTCATTAATATACATATTTTAGTATAATGGTTATCTCTACATCATAATTTTTGTTTGTGAGAATCCTAGAATGAGAACCTTTATACTGTGATACCTTACATAGATAATTTGTCATCATAACAAAGTTAATAGATCGGTGGACGATTATTTTGATGATCATGTCACTGGTTGTTCTACAACAAATATAAGCTTTGTATAATTGTATAATGTAATAATAAATATGGACATTGATTGAATTAAACTATGGAAATGAATTTCCATGCATAATTATTTTTTAAATAATATGTTCATCTTTTGGTTAACTAACATGTGATGTGCTTATCAAATTGATTAATGACATATGTTTCTTTCATCCACATGGTTAGTCTTTATTATATAATAAATAAAATGATGAAAATATGATACTAAATTGATAAGTTCCATGTCTAGTGGTCACTTGATTTCATTGATAAAGTTATTATATACGATACATATTATTTATGTGATGCATCTATTAGAGGAAAAGTCTACATGGCGATAAGAGTATACTTGATGGAGATTAAAGAATACCACATAGTAGCCGGTGTAGCACTAATATTATTCTAGAGTCTTCTACATTGTTACGAATAGGAAATATATATCTCATAGTTGTTTTCAATACTGGTTAAGCACAAGGGTATCAAAATTAGTCCCTTAGATAAAGATAGAATTTTAGAGGAAAATTTTTCTTCAAATAAACTGTGTTTGGGGAAATACTATACCATAAATAGTTTGTATTGGTTAACAAAGAGATATGACTTTATAAAATATTTTCCATGACGATTTTAGTGGTGTTCTGAAATTTTTGACAATGTACAATAATAATTAAATGAAAATTTTAATTTATGTAAATTTATATTCAATGTGGTTTCAGAAATCCCTTAGGAATCCCTTAAATGAAATAAATATTCACTAAATATAATTAAATTATTTAATTAAAATGTAATAAAATTTATATGGAAAAATAAATATGTATTACATGTTTTATTTGATAAAACATATCATGTATTAACTATTTGGATAAATATGAGCACATCAACTCTTATTACTACATAAAAATAAAGTTTAATAAATTATGGGATTTTAAAAATTTATTTTTGTTGAATATGTAGAATATTAATGGGTAATGAGTCAACATGGATCTCCGAATACTTGAAAAATAATTTGTTCATAAGAGAATCATCCAGTGCATTATCCTCTTAAAAGGAACAGTTGATGAAGAAGTAAATTTTGTATAGATTGTTCATAAAGTGAGACCATCTTGCAGTTAGATTCCAATACAGATGGATATCAACCAACCCAACCACTGGCACAATATAGTCATGTCACATTCAGAACAACCATAATTCCAAATTCATTTTTGCGCCATGTGCACAAAATTAATGTGTTTAAATTTTTCATCTTCTTATGATGTAAAAATTCCCACAAGGTTTGTAAACCTAGTGATGATATCAACTTTGTGGTCCCTAGTAACGAAAACAAAGCCCGCTAGCCTAAGATTCCCGTTAAAATCCCTTTCACTATTTCATTTTAACCATCCAATAATTGGATGAGAATAAAAATTTTTACCACATAATGAGGGGGGATAGAAACTAGGAATCTTGAGAGGTAAAAACATAGGAAAATCATGGACGATGTAGTTTTAGTACCATTCTTTCATTTGGATTGAAATCTGAATCACCCCAATGATGTCAATGATAAAATAAGGAATAAAAAAGTAGAATTTTCATGAACAAAATTATTCCTCTCACACCAATTGGAATATAACATCACTACACAGGAATCTATGAACATATTCTCTAGTTACTTGGACATCTTAATTTTTAGAAACTCATGAAAAAAGATATAAATTATTTCAATGTGTAGAGGAATCAGTTACAACATTTTAAATAGTTAATTAAATTGTGAGGTAATAATTCTATAGTCAAGGAATATATGATTCACATCTTCACAATGATGGAAACATAACACATGTCTTGAACAAATAAGAATAGATATACTCTGAAGTAATTCAACAACTTGAAACCAATGAAAAGAAAATATCATAAGCAGTGAGAAATATTAAGGTTTCATACATAAGTTTTTAAATCCACCAACCCATCTAATAGTTCCATTCATCTAATGGGTTTATATTGCATTATTATCCAGATATCCATTTGGGGCTGCTTCCGAAATCAAGAAGTTATCCTATAATAAGAGAAACGTATTAGGGAAGTCATCTTTATGTTTATCTTATAGAGGTTCCCTGATTCTTAGTTGGTCACTAATTGTGATAGAGTCATAACTAGGTTGATCATCATTGTTTTTTAGCTACAACATGGAAGTCCCCAAATATTTTCCTTTCCAAAACCTAAGAGAAGAATTAGAATTGACCAGCCAAATGTGAATGATTATTCTCCTTATCAAAAACAGTTTTCAATCCACGCTAGATTCAAGAGTCAATGTAATGAACTGTAATTGACATTAAATGCTCCATAAATCAAACTCCTAAGAGTTCAAAGTACTTAAAATTCATGTTAACTTGATTCTATATGAATTTATCTTGGAGAGTTTGATTAAACTGTTCTATTTTTTAAAGGAAAGCAACCAATTATTGTAAGGATTACAAACTTCTTTCTAGTTAACTATAAAAAAATTTCTATTTGTGATAATACCACACATGGTGAGGTTTCTCATAGTGTTTATGATGCTTTTGATTAGTGTGTTCAACTATAAAAAGACTATGAAATAGTAAACCGTTTCTAAAATCACAATGTTATTACGAACAAAAATTATCCATGTTATTGAAATATATTTTTCCTTCCATGTGTACAATGTTATTATAATAATGATCAAAATAATGGTAAAGTGGGGTTTATTAGGTATTCCCCAAAATAGTGTCACACCAATGTAGTTGAAGGGAAGGTCACCCTTTCTTACTAACAATTTGTTAATAATGTTCCCTATTTTTGAAGTAATGAAATTTATTCAAATTTAGATAAAGGATTTCCCCCAACATATATCATCAAAAAAAACACTTTCATAGTGTACAAGATCATTCTTTATGTTTAAAACATTTTCAGGTTTCCATGAGTAAAAAAATAATGTCATCATCAAAAATAGATGAGAGGTTATGGAGGGTCCTCGAGAAACATTGATAGTATTAAAACACATTTTAGCCGTTTTGATAAAATAATTTACTAAGATACACTATATCAATCGAAATAATAATTTTAGGTTGTGGATCATCATCACTCAGTCCCATTTATGATATGAAATTCCCTTCTGATGATCTATTTCTGAGAGTAGATTTACGATCCAATCCCAGAAGGGATTTGATCCAAATAAGGAATTTCATGTTGAAGATAAATCATAAAAACAGTTCAGCAATATAGTTTCAATTTATTAAATCAATGGAAATTATAATTTATAGCTAGAGGGAAACATTACCTCTTCTTTTTTAATCCCAATAATGATCACATTTTATGAGGAAGTGATTATGTAGACACTAATATTTCTACCCATTATAAATCCACATAGATTCCATGAAACAATTTTAAATGATATTTTAGAAATCATGTTAACTAAAATATTAATGATCATCATGTCTATGGTATTGACCAGTATGATTTACTTGAATTGACTGATGTCACTGGCATTATCCACTTTAGGAATTATAGATAATAAAATGAGAATTAATGCTAGGAGAAAGAGATCTATTCTGTATGAAATATATGACCAGATTCCAAAAATCATGCATAATAAAATCCATGTAAAATTGAATGATGTGGTTGGAAAATCCATCTATCTATAGGGTTCTCCCTTTATTTATGAAATAATATATAATCTTCAATTTGAAAATCAATCAAGGAATCTGATATAATTCAACTGTATTCTTCATTAATGAGTTGGGGAATGAAATCTTCTATGAGAGATTCATTTTTGGATTGGTCGTTATTGTGGATCATGCAAAAAGAATCAATATGAAATGATAGGGCTTTTCGTTCCATAAAAATATAGTTTCCATCCGTAAAATGATAAATTGGTCGGTTATCCCTTTCTAATTAACAGATGTGCATTGAAAAACATTCTGTTTCGATCCCCTTTGTTGAGCCATGTTTCTTTAATTATATCCCTCTAAATGTTGTCTTTATGCCAGAGTTGGTTTTAATTTTTAGAAGCCAATTAATATTCTTCAGAGAGGCCAAGACACATTGTCCCATTTTTTATTTGGGTATCATCGTGATATGATCATTGACCATTGGCAGTTGTTCCCCCTAGATGATAGGGTGATTTTATTAAATGATCCTTGATCTTTTTCAAGACTATAATATTGAGTATGTATAAGATTATTGTTTTTGGAATTTTATATTTTTTATTATTATTATTTATTTATGTACTGACACTTGAATATTGCTTTTTTATTGTTTGGGTTGTATTCTTCTCCATATTGTCATGGGATGATTGGAATAAAACCTATCATTTTGAGCTCGAATAGAGGCAAAGGTTGGCCTTTCATGATTGTAAGACAATGCAGATCTGGTTTTAACTGGGGTGATGTGGTAGATGAGTCTAGAGACCTATATAGATAACATTAAAATAATTTTTACACTTCTCCTACCTACAATGTGCTATATAGCCATCAATGATTCACTATCAACATGTACATCTCTAGATTTTCATGAATCGTTTTCAATTTCACCTTTCCCAACCCGTCGAATTGGTCGGAAAATAGTTATACGACATCACCCAAGATGACTCTACAACCCACATGTTCCTTTTCTTGACTGTCCACACTGATTGGTGGGAATAATAACGGGATGACAATCGCCATCATTAATACCATCATTCTACATGCAGCATAAAACATATTTACCTCTAAGTATGAAATAGAGGTCTTATATCTAAATTTCAAAATTGATGCATATCTTCATAAAAAAACACTTGTTTTATGTGTTATTATTTGGATGATCATAATAAAATTAAAAAATTGATTTAAGGATATATATATTTCAATAGAATTCATCAAAAAATAATTATTAACAATGGTGATAATTTTTTGTAATAAATATTTTTATTAAATTATAAAAATTAATATATTAATTAAATAATGTCCATAAAAATATAATATTTAATTTAATTAATCGATAAGATAATTTCAAAAATTAATAATTAATAAATGCTATCATAAATAAAAATAATAGCTATGTTATGAATATAATATCCTATGAACATAAAATTAATAATACTCTGTTGTGAAAATAAAATTTAATTGGATAAAATTAGAATAAAAGAGAATGGTGAGGTTGCTAGAAATACATGAATTTTATTAATGCATCAACAGTTTCTATTCAATCTACAATACCAATCTGGGGGGGTCTACACGTCCCTTTTATACACTGTGCAACATGGTGGGTGGGGGTTTAGTGGGGGTGGGATTCCCACCCATATTGAATATTTGAGTTGATGAAGGCTGCTTAACATTACCACTTTAGATACACACCCCTACTAATGTCATATGTGTTTTGATACTGCCTCATTAAAAACCATTTCTAGAAAATCCCAATGGGTAAAAATTAGGAATATGGAAAATAGTAAACTCATGTATACTCAACCTGATATCCATATTGTATTATAATTTTTTCAATAAATACATACCTTAATCATGTTAATGATTTATAAATATAATGGTTTGTACTTCCATTGTGAATTAATCTTCAACATTGTTGCTAGATAGAATATATTGCATGTTCAGATCTATATTCTTCATTATCTCTGGTGTAAAGGATAAAATAGTTGGTGGATTTTTTTTTCTAATCATTATTGATGAAGACTTCCTTTAATTGCATGATGCATGGAGTATTATTTTGAATAATATTTCTAGACTACAATCCATAAGCAATCCACTTTCCACTCGAAATTTTTTATTCATAGTCCATAACAAGACACATTCATGACATGATTTATGTAATTATATTATATCTTAATGATTTGAAGATATTTAAATGTGTTTCATCTTTAGTGATCTTAATGACAAATCAATACCTCCAACTATGACAACATGACCAGTTTTTTATCCCACATTATGTGGATCAGATATGAAATCAACATTTGAAATACATTTTATCATCTTTTCTGATTTGTTATAATAAAATAAACCCAAATAAATAGTTCCCCAAATATAACAGAAAATATTTTTATTTCCATTCAAGTGTCTTAATATAGGGGATGAACTAAATTTTAACATTAAACTAGTAGAAAAATATATACTTGGATGAGTAAAATTATCAAGATACATTAGTGCTCTGATATCATTAAGGTTTGGTACATCTCAACCAAAAAACACCTCATTTTCATCACAAGAGTCAATTTTTTGATGAGTCAAAACCCATTGGGGTACTAAATGTATTCAATTCTTTCATATTAATGCATTTTATATACATTTCATATAATTTTAATAATGTAAAAATATATCTTCTAGAATATTCTAAATTGTTAATCAAGGAAAAGACATGGATTATCCAAGGATATTCATTTCAAATTAGTGATTTATGTTTATGATTATATCATTGATCACTGCTGGATTTCTGATTATTTATAAATCATCAACATAAACTACAATAATAGAATATCATGTTGTTATTTTGTTAATAATAACACATGGGAATATACGGTTATTTATATATCCTTTATTTAAAATTTATTCACTCAAACAATTATACCACATATTTCTATAAGGTTCAAATCAGTAATTGGAATTTATTCAATTTCATTGAATATATGTAATTGGTTTATGATTACAATAATTCATTTATTTTGAATTATTTATGGATTATCATATGTATACTAATATCAAGTGAACCATATAATTATGTTATGATAGAATAAATAATACAAAAATAATCCTTATCATCGCCACGAAGGATGATAAGATATCAAAAATTAAAATAATCCATAATAGTAAAATGTGTCTCATCATAATCAATTCCAAGAATCATTGAAAAAACATTAATAAAAAGATGAGATTTGTATCTAATAATCTCATTTTCCTAATTATGCATACTCATAAAGCCCCATTTATAACCAATATTCATTGTAACATGTTGTGTTGGCATTTTGTGTCAAAAATATGTCATCTATTAAGTGAATTTAATTCATCATTCTTTGCATCTTTCTATTTTTTCAAATAGGGTCATTTCTTACATTCTATCATATACCCTGATTCATGGTGTTCATTTTCTATATCACATGAAGTATAATATGAATATATTTCATGATTATATTCCAAATTACTTTGATTCCATATATAACCTAAAGTGGAATAATTATGAGAGACTTCTTAATTTTCAAAACTTTTTTTTGTTTTTTATATCTTGTGAATCCTATTTATTATTCTTATTATGTGTTTCTTTAGGAAAAGTTAAACAATTCATTAATTATAGAAAATAAAACTCTATAATGTGTTTTTCAATTAAACTCATTTCTTTTATTAATGTTGGATTTTCCCTTCTATATAATTTTTTTCCCATGATTAAGGCATGTTTTTAATATTTCATTAACAAAATTATGTAACAGTGACCCATAGACATCACTTCTAGATCGTGAATTTACATCTGGTAGGTGTGATTTAGTCACACCATTTGAATCATTAAATGCACCATGCATGTGATTTTCCAGTTCTTTAAAATTTATGATCTCGTTCACTTTTATATCACATAGCTATGTGGGAGGATCATGGAATGATAACTCTTTCTCATTCCCTGATATCTCCTCTCATTATTTATTTTCACCCCATTAAGTTAGTAATACTTATTCCTTGAAGTAACAATCTGAAAAACATTTTATACATAAATCACTAGTTTTTTCATTATATTTGATGATTGATAAGTCTTCCTATCTAACAAAGTTTACCAAACTCTTTTGTGGTCCCATATATGTATGTTGAGGTGGATAAATAGGTAAACAAATTTCACAAAAAAATTTCCATGGCTGGGAGATGTAAAGATCATAGCCAAACAACAATTAGATTAGATAATTATTATGATATAAACATGGTTTAATGAAAATTAATGTCATGGAATGAAATATTTAATCACCCCATGTAATGTTTGGAATCATTTTTCTCATTAATAATGGTCTAGAAATAAGTTATATGAATTTATCAAAGATTTAAATAAATAATTTTGTGTACACACATTGGAGACTGGATTCACCACAATAATCACCATTTACATAAAATACTCATTGAAACCCTCATAGATAATTTTGTATCATTATTGATCCTTTTCTTCATAATGAAATAATTATGGATTTATTATCTCAATTCAATTATTTGAGCATTAAATTGTGAAAACACGCCATTAGGAATTGATAGAAAACCTACATGTGAACAAATTTATGACGAATCAATTAATTCCATAAAATATTTAAATATCCAATATGGTAAATTAATTGTTCCACATATATCTGCTTCAATTCATTTACAAAAGGCTAGAAATTGAACCTTAATTATAGCCAGATATGGTCTCACATTCATCATCACAAGAGAATAAAACTTGAATAGATTTTTTCTTAGTGAATCTATATTCTAGACCATTATTGAAACACCCATGTAACATTAAATTATTTTTCACATAATTCCTAAACAATGATTCTCTACCCAGTCTTTTCATAAATTAATGATTTCAGTCACATTATTTACAACTGTATGTGTTTCATTTGAACTTATATCTGTATAATTAAATCTAGTTGATAATATTTTTTGATTTATTGTAATGAATATTTACATATTTTTTCATGGTAATGTACATGAACTTTTTATTTATCTAATATATAGTTTGTGTGACATACCCATTCTGGTACATATCATTTAAACATAAAAAGTTAATCTTGGAATTTGGTGAAAACAAAGCATCTCTTATTATTTTTTCCTATTACATATAAAAAACTCAAAATAGTTCTTTATATAAGATCTAAATGACTTTATACAGTATTCACATTTGGTCTTATAATATTAGGATCAGATAAATTTTTTTATTCTTTTGAATTGGGATATTTTTCCACTATATATTATGAAAATGTAGATCATGTTTACGTAATCCATTTTAGTACATCAGTGTAAAGAAAAAAAATTATAAGAGCCACCTTGTTAAATTGAAGTAATTCAATATAAAAAATATAAATCATAAATAGAAAAATATATTATCTTTTATTATAAATATTGTAATTTTTGAAAAATATTTCAAGCTACCATCTCATAAAATTCATCAGTAAAATTATATTTTTTAATTTCAATGTAATAATCATTTGATGGGTCACAAATAATAGAAAAATTCAACACCGTTTCATTACCTTAATATAATGTCTCATAATAATGTCATTAATTATTATCTATTTTAAGACATTCCTTAATGAGCTTACAATCTTGGTCTGGGGTTTAAAAAACTAATGTCCAACATCAAATAGAACCAAACTAGTAGAAGGAATATTTAGTATCTCTTAAAGTGTTAGAGGAGATATTTATTTGATTGTAATATCCATTTCGAGTAGTCCCATGAATACAACCACACACACAACCATTCAATCCCCAAAATCATGTCCACTATAATGATTATGTCCCCAACTTCATCTATGGTTATTTTATATAAATATAAAATTTTTAGGAAATTCTACAACCAAACCTATAAGTAAATAATTAATATTTATTATCCAAAATACATTGTTCTCATATACTACATGTAATGAAGATATGATATCAAAATATTTTATATTCCATCGAAAGTGATATTATTGTTGTATTGAGAAGTAAGATGAATGAAATTTCATACATCTCCTGTCATGCATATAATCAAATGTAATCCAAATAACACCACACTTTATCTATGATAAAATTGAATACAAAGGATAATTATAATCACTTGCCCTTTTATAGACATGGAATCATAATATATTCTACTCCTCTAGAGTCAATAATATTACAACCACATTTTGATGATCATATCTCTCTTTGAAACTATTATATACCATACATAGATCAATTTATACGAGGTATTAAAATTTGAAACCCTCCTTGAGATATCATCTGGGGAGGATCACTGCTTTTTAATTATTTTAGAGGGTTTGTTAATAATTATCATTAATTGTTTTCGGAGATCCATCTTTTGGAAATACATTTTAACATCCAATATAAATAGAATATATGTAATTCTAGAAATATAATTAGTGAGGAATTTGAGTTTCATGAGACATGATGTAATGAAAACTAGGAGAGGGATACAAAATTATTATTTCAAACTTGAATACAACAATAATTTATTTTTGGGTTAACGAAAAATAAAACCACATAAAAAACATTACAAAGAGGATAATATTTTTATTTAATATTATATATATATATATCCCACCATAATAATTTAATAAATCATTCATGTGAGTGGTGATGTAAATATATCAATATATCTTATTAATTTTTTAAAAAATTCTTGTGTGCACTGATAAATTAATTAGACAATACAATGAGGTGTGTAAAATGAATAAATTTATACAAACTAAACATGCATAAACCCAACCCTTATGGAAAATATTAATTAAAAAATGAATCATGAAGTTATGAAATAAAATAAATAAAAATATATAAATAATTATAAATTTTCCACCAAAAAGTTGAAAATATATTTTATGATAAAAAGAATAAAAAATTAGAATCATCCTACTTGGCAGTGAGAATAAAATTAAAAAAATATATTTCAACCATTATGAGAATTCTTGTTAATAACATGTTATGAAAACAAATGTTGAATGAGTAAAATTAGAATAGTGGAGAAAGGTGAGTAGAATAGAAAGATAAGTATTTTATTAATGATTCTGATGTTTCTATTCTATATGGATTACACATCTAGGGGCTTACAATATCCTTTAATTTGCAGTGCAACATGGAAGGTGAGAGGGATTGGTGGGGAAGAGTATCCCACCCCTGTAGAAGAATGAATCCGAAAGTGACATTCGAACATATTTACATTTAATATTAAAATAATTAATAAATAACACAATTATCTTAATTTTTTATATAAAATTATATATATTAGATATAGAGGATTACAAATTCACTCCCCCTCTATATATACATTTTACACCTTTGTACGCGATGATTATAGTGTCCTAAAAGTATTCCCTAATTTCATAAAGCATAATTAAGATTGTTTTTTCCTATTTATATTAATATATATTATTTTTTTAATTTTGTCATTTTTTGTTCTTTTTTAATATTTGATTTACATATTTTTATAGAAAACATGATTTACTTTGTAAAAAATTATAAATATATGTATATATAATTTTATTATTTATTTATGAGATTTGATTAGATAAAATATAGTTAATCTTGTTAATATTTTAATTATTATAATATGATTTTATTTAGTACAATATTGTAGTTTTTAAATATTTTTGACATAATTTTGAATTAATATTAATTAGATGATAAAAAAATATTAGTGACATAATGAGTAATTCATAATTAAATAAAGATTAATTAATACAAAACTAACAATTGTCTAATAAATAAATAAGTAATGAAAAGTGATTAAATAATGATTAAATAATAATTAGTTAACATTCAACAATTATTTATCAAATAATTAATGTTAATGTAACTACTTAATATTTATTACTTATATAATGATCTGTGAGTGAATAATGAATGATTAAGGCATAATTAATATATGATTATTTAATTTTCAAGTAATAGTTAGGTAATATTTAACTAACTAACAACATATAATTAACTAATGAGTAAATAATAATTAACTAATAATTATATAATGATTAATTATTAATTGACTTCCAATTTTCTATAAATAAACACAATGATGTGTATTAATTAAATAATTGTTAACTACTGATTAAATAATTATTAACTAATAATTAAATAATGATTAATTATTAACTGACTACTAAGAATTTAAAAATTATGTAATTCATTCCTATTAATATAGTAATGTGGAACTAGTTATTAATTAATGATTAAGGAATTATTATTACAGGATTAACTAATTCATCGGTAATTGTTAACAAATAACTAAATAATGAATAATATATGATTAACTAATAATTACATAATTATTAACTATTAATAAACTAATAATTCACAATAAATTAAGTACTTGATATATATTATTTTTGTAAGTATTAACTGGTGATTAATGAATGATTATGGTAGAACTAATATAGGAATAAAAATTCATAACTTATAAGATGATAATAATTGACCAATAAATAACATAGGATTAACTAATGACTAAATATTTATAAATAGATTATTAAATAATGATTAGCTATTAATTAAATAATAAATATCTATAAATTAAATACTTTATATTTATTAATTAAGAAGTGATTAACAAGTGATAAATTAATAGTTAAGGAATAATTAATATAGTATTAAAAAACGCATACATAATGATTAGATCATGACTTACTACTGAATAACATATGATTAACTAAAAATTAATTAATGATTATATATTAATTAACTAATAATTATTTATAATGTAAGTACTTGATTTATATTAATTAAGTAATGACTAAATATAGATTAATGAATGATTTGGTAATAATAAATATAGCATTAAATAATTAATATCTAATAATTACATAATGTTTAACTAATGAAAAACATATTATTAAATAATGTGTAAGGAATTATTAACTAATAATTAAATAATGATTAAAAAATAATTTATTAAAAAAAACTATACATTAACAACATGATATATATATATATATTATTCAAATAATGATTAAATAATGACTTATAAATGATTACAAAGTAATTAATATTATATTAAATAATTTTTAACTAGTGATTAGTTAATGGATGACAATTATTTAACTTAAATAAGCCATAACGTAAGTACCTAATATCATTTAATTGACATTAAACAAACTGCCCAATAACTAATAATTAATGACTGATTAACTATTGAATTTTTAATTAATAAATGAAGAATAAATTATATTTAAATAATTATGAGATATTTATTAGATTTTGAATAACATAGAATTATCATAGGACCAAATATAGATAATTGTATTATAAAAAGGCTTTACTAGGAAAATAACTTGTTTCAGCCAAGCTATAGAAGATTTATACCTTATTAGACACCTAGTTTGAAACTCTCATTAGATATTTTTATAATGATTCCTAATATATTTATAAACATCATAACTTTCCTTCTGGTATATTATAAATTTTACTATGAAAAATGAGTGTCAACTTGTATCACATAAGATACATTCTAAAAATTCAGTATAATAATGATTATTTTTTTATCTATGAAATGAAATCCCTATTTAGATAATGCATGTATCTGTGGATATGGAACATATGTGGGTAAGGAATATACTAGAAGACACCAAATTGAGCTTGAATTTATTAAGAACCAGTGTTGGAAAATTGTCACGACCTACCTCCCCGTGCCATGAATCTTGTCATCTGACCCCATGGGTCTCCTGTAATACTTTGGTTCGGGCCATGAATCTTGTCATCTGACCCCATGGGTCTCCTGTAATACATTTTTTGCCTTCTTAGAACCCTTCTAGGGTCCTTTATCAGACTAATTACTGCCCCACATTCCAACACATGTTCTTTCGGTGTGTTTTGTCCTCAATCACACACACCCTAAGAAACATTCCAGAAGGTCACCCATCTTGATTACTACTCCAAGCTAAGCATGCTTAACAATGAAGTTATAATATGGTAGGCTCCCGAAATGAAAGGTTCACCTTTTTATCATGGGATGTAACATTTATCATTTTAAATTATCACTTTTCCAGGGGTGTTACAATATCCACCCCCTTAAAGCACAACGCCCTCATTGTGGAACCCAAGCCTCAAACCCAGGTAGTGCCTAGACACTTCCGGTTTGGTATTGGCGCTGATACCATTTTTCATGACCCGCATACCATGGCTATGAACCCTATCATCTGACCCCATGGGTCTCCTGTAATACCTTTGTTGCCTTCCCATCACACTATAGGCTATTACTCACTAGGGTCGCTTATCATACTAATGACTATCCCCACAGGCCAACACATGTTCTTTTAGTGTGTTTTGTCCTCACTCACAGACACATTGGTAAAATTCCTAGAAGTTCACCCATCATGATTACTACTCCATCCAAAGGACGTTAAACTATGGAGTACTAATCAGGTAGGCTCCCAAAAAGAAAATTGCACCTTCTTGACATGGTTAGTAACATTTATCATTTTTAATTCTCACATTTCTAGTAGTGTTACAACAATGATCCTTTCTACAAAAATCTGTTTCTAAAGTAAAATCACTTTAAAAACATGACTAAATTATAATAGAAATATATGAGAATCCATATTCATATGAATATAGATAATAGAAAAATTAAATATAAAAATTTTCTGGATATATTTATATAGGGTGTGAGGAACAAAGACACATAGTATACCACCTATAATATTTATAGGTTTTTTACCCATATATATTGATAAACTATATTAAAAACAATTTCAAAACTGAACCATTTGAAAATTAAAAAACTTTATTCAAACCATTAAAATATCATTTTGTATTTTATAAAACTAACATGTTTTTCTAAAACATTTACAACACATGGTTCACGTAATCAAATGAGATTCGAAGGAATAAGAAAATTTATAAATCAAACATGTATAATTTAAATAAATAGCCTTTCTATGTTAAAACCATATCTAAAATCAAATTTTAAATATTCTTTAAGAAACACAAAAACACTACTGTATCATTTAGTTATAAAAACATCACAAAACAGTCGTAATTAAACTTTTATCTCTTACATTCTCTGAGTGATAACATTATGTTGATCATAGAGTTATATTTATATTTTTACACAAAGACATAATTAATTTTTATACATATACATATATGATACTACAATACTAACTTAGTTGTATATTCATGTTTCAAACGACGTTCCATAGGGCTATGAGTTTTTTCGAATATGGGGATACAGATAACATCAACTCCTTGCTTCTATCATCAAGAGACTTGATAATTTAGATATAATCATTACACTTTCTTGAGGTAGATATGAAAATCCCTCTTGAGGTTATAGTCATTATTCTCATTCTTCTTATCCATGTGGATGCTGTTATATGACCACCTATTGAGACTTTACTATGCAGGTAAAATGATTTATTATAATTGAAATTGGTGGAGATGATGATGCTATAGATGGTGTGTCAATATCTTTGTGTTGTATTAAGATACAATTTTTACCATTACCCTCTTATTCTAAAAACCATACTGTCATGATTCATTCTTGTGCATATATAAAGTGGATCAATGTGGGAAAAATATCACTAGTCACTCTGGTATGCATATTTACATGATGTGTCTAGGGATTCTAGATGGTTTTGATTAGGCTAGGAGATACTGCTGGAGACCAACAAGTTTGGCATATAGTTATAGATAATTATACATGTCACACTGATTAAGTCACACTGATCTCTATGGATGTATCATCTTTATACAAATGTGGTCATGGGATATCATCACCCCATATCCCATTTATTGTTGGCCATACTCTACATGTAGATGTGTTGCATGACACTCCACATAGATGTTGGTTTGATCAGTCATCTTTTTTGGTTTATGATTCTACTATATGTTATCAAATTTAATATGTTATTATTATAACTTTCTATGCTATAAAATATAGTTCAAGTCAAGAATATAATTTTTAAGGATGTCTTGGCATATATAGTTGCATATCATCTCATGTTGGATAGTATACTACACGTCGACGTGTATATATATATATATATTCCTAAAAGAATCAATTTCATAATATTATAATTTGTTATGTTTATTATTTTTTTTAACATAATACACATTCAATTTCATATTTCCTGGATTCTATATTTAGCTTTTTCGGAGAATATTCTCATATACTGCACTGATGGGAATCTAGATGACATATTTATAGTGCTTGTATTTCAATTTAATATTTCATAGTGGCATCATCCTCTTAAAGTCATGTCTCAATTTTTATTTTGTTCATCATATTCCTTTTCAACTTAGAATGTTATGATCACTTCATTCTATGAAGATGGTAGGAAATCTGGAGGTTGACTACAACTGATTACATGTAGTGAATCTAGACCTCTAGGATAGATGAGAATCATTTCATATATTTGGTGTATGTAATACATTATTTCTCCACAAGATCAACTTCATTATGACACATGGTCTAAACTAATGTTTATGTTGTATCTTACTCAAAATGGAAGTGGTCTCTAGGATCTAGATTATTAATAATTTTTCATTGGTTTCATTGTTTCAATATTTTATATGCTATTTGAAAATATTCACAGTGTACTCAAATAAAATATATTATCTACATGTCTGATCTACAGGTGGTGGATGTTTTTAGCTAGGCAGTGAACCATGTTTCCGCATAGGGTATGATTCTAGTATATCATGTTCTACAAAATAGTATCATTAATTATCCACCATAGGAAGACTATTTTCCTCCATAGTGTGATGATTTTACTATATATAAGCATCCTATAGTGGAATTTGTGCATTGAGCTGACCCTAGTAATCCTGTATCTAGTGTCTAGTACCATTACATTAGAATTTGATATAATGAAATACAACTCAGAAGTCTTGATAAATTTAGTATTATTAGAAAACTAGATACATAAATGTTTCTCCAATTTGAATTTACTAAAAAAAATTCAACATATTGTTTTACTAGTTTTGTTTAATCTATAAATAATATCATGGTACATATTTATTAGAAAACGTTTTGGAATCATTGGGAAAATAAAAAATCAAGGGTGAACTCAAATACTAAGTAATAGTTTATAAATATTGAAAAAATATTGTATAAATGTTCATATATAATAAGACAAGGTAAATAACTGAACAAAAATGCGAATTAATCAATAAACAAAGAGTGAGTGAGTAATAAACATGGATTGGAAAATAACTGAATATAAATTCCATTTAAATAAATTTATAAGGAATATTAAATGTGGAAATATAAATAATTTAACACACTTTTCATTTAATCAATAAACAACGAAAGAAATGAATCCATTGAATTTTTTCCATAGAGAAAATCTAATCTAAAATAATGATAACTAAATATGAAATGAATTTAATTCCAAATTATCATATTTCACATTCCACAAGCACAATATAACTTTTCCTTGAACATCTATCCTCTATAAATTTAAAATCATACCATGTGGAAACCCATTATATGAGGCTGGCTAATTGATTCTTCCAATTATTCTACTGATGCATGGAGGGGCTTTCATTTATGGGACCCCAAACCTTGTATTTCATTTCCAAAGTATTCCCTTTAAATCTAATAATCAATTAAATTCATTAGCGTTGTGCCATATAAATATTATGTATGGATTAAAGATACATATTTTTTAATATGTACCATGTTAATAATATAACATTCTATGTAAAAACCTTATATAGAAATTTTATACTATTTTAGTTATAAATATATCCTTGATAAATATAATTAAATTTTTTTTGGAAAATAATATCTAATGATCATTTAATGTTGAATATTTTATGGGTACTAAAAAAGAATCAATTTAGTAAAGGTCAATACAATCCTGGATCAAATTAATTATAAACCATATAGAGAAAGAAAAAGGATTTTATCAATATAATATATGAAAAGTGTTGTAAGGATAAATTTTTATTGTTGTTCATGAATAGAAATACAAGAAAAATAACAATAAAATATTCTTGTGCAAAATATCCTTTTCATCTTAAAAAAATTTTAAAATCCGTTTTATTTTAAAATCACCTTTAATAAAATTTTCATTACAAATATCTTTGAAAAATTAAAAATTAATCATCAAATAAATAATAAGGGGTAATTTTATACATTTGAAATAAGGTAAAATGAACATTCACATTTTGTGGTAAAAAGTTAGAACAATTCATTTTTTTGAAAGAGAAAATGATATTAAATTTAAAACATTTTGAAAATTAAAATAGTTTGAAATTTCATTAATAAATTGTTATTAAATGTTAAAAGAATTTAAAACATTTTATTGAATATTTTTTCATATAAAATAGATTTACTGTTGAAAATAGAAATGATGACCTGTTTTCTTTAAAAAAAATTCCAAAAAATTATGAGTAACAATGAGTGAAAAGTGGTTATATTATTTTAAAAAATATTATTAATAACCATTGGATTTTAAAATTAATTATTTTATTAAACATTATCAAATAATTACTTTAATGGAATTTTTTGGATAAAAATCTAAAAGAAAATGGAATTCTGAAGTATACATTTAAAAAATTATAACATTGGCGTAAGATTCAATCAATGAATTTATTATGTGTATCAAATATAAATGAAAATGAAGAAATATTAAATAAAAAAATTATAATAAAATGTTATTCTATACATAATCCAAGAATATTAATGACATTGAGAAATTAATAAAACAAATTTAAAATGAATTGCGTAATGATATTCATTACCACGAAATATATTTTTACTTAAATCCCATTAAATGAAATTATTCAATTATAATTTTAAAATACCATGAGTAAATAATTATATATAATATTATATTTCCATGTTCAAAATAAATATAAAATAAATGAAATTAGAAGCATAATAAAAATTAAGTCCCAATTGAATGTAAATTGAGATGAAATATCTTATCTTACGCATCCTTTTTGGATGAATTCCATTTTAACTTCTATATAATGATAATAATAATTTTAATAACATATAGAAACAATAATAATAATTATATAATCTAATATGATCTCATTATAATAACATATTACCAGTTTTTCAATAATTTATCATTATTTTTAATGTTTGGGGTGTTAATTTCCTAGTTTTCTGAGTAAGTTGTGACTTATTATTTTATCATATCCTGTATATTATTATTTAATAACTTTAATAATGTAAACCATGGTTTATATATCATACATATTCATTATATATTTATCAAGTGAAATCCATAATAGTTAGTGATATGAAATTGAATGCCTCGCTCATAGAGATTGTAGGTCATGCGTACACATGAAAGTTATTTCCACTCTCTTGTCCTTTTAAATTTTTAAAATTAATATATATATAGTTTTATTATAATTTAAGTATTATATTTATGTTATATATGTGACATAAATTAATATAAACAATCCTTAATACATTCTATGTAAATATTGAATGAATCACATCGATTTCTATAGGAGGTCGTGCCCACATCCACAAACGTTGTTATCATATTGCATCAAAATGCATATCATGAAGGTATGTGTTATATAAAAATATAATTAGGATATAATTATTAAAAATGTTACCTATATCCTATTTAAATTTTAAATTCATAATTATTCCCAACCTTGAATGGTGTTAATGGAATAACAATCAACATCCGTTCATTATTTTTTAGTCTTATATAATACAGATGATGGTTGAAAATCCCATTTGATGGAATTGTCTGTGAGTTTAGGTATTACGCTGAACATAAAAATATATTATTATTTTTAATGTAATGAGGTTATAATTTAATAATTATATAATAATAAGTGAAGAGGTTTTACGGAATAAATAGAACAAAAGTGATTGTTGAAGAACATTTCCTCTTCTTTGGGTAATCCATTTTGGATTATACAAAAATTCATTCAAAGTATGCTTTCATACAAAAGGTATTATTATTTTATGATTTATGGGGGATAATGTGGTTTTTTAGGTGTTGGATGATCCAAAATTATAGAGAGGTGTGAATAAGTTAGGGGTTAGTGCCTTCTTATAATAGAGGAGTGACATTCTTGAAAACATCAAATTGTAAACACCATTGAAAGGTCTCCCTTACATAATGATCTTAAAATTAATAAAAGAGTTAGATAAAAGGGAAGATATTTACCAAATATTTCCCTAATATTTTAATTTTACATGTTTATAGGTCATTTGGCCCCTTAGGATTAATGTTTACTCCCTTCATAAGGTCAAATTTACCTTAATCGATGGATTTAATTTTAATTTGAACAACTATTATATTTGGTAAAAAAATATTTTAACCACACTAGACATTATAAATTATTAAGATTCCAAATTTTGAATCCATTTTTTCTAAATTCTAATCATATAATTGGAATAAATTAATTTGATATTAATATAGCAGATGGGACTATAAATCAATGTTTTAAAGTGAAAATGTTAAAAAGATTGAAATGTTTTTATATCAAATTAAAATGTGAAATTTAATAAAAATACCATCATTTGATTAATTTATTTATAATGGATATAATTTTAAAAAAAATTAATATAAAATTTATCCTTGTAGTTTATTTTGATGGAAACTTAGTTTTCAATTAAAATTCAGTATTCTTCACAATTCATCAAAAAATGAAATTTCGCAAATAAAATAAAAAATAATTATCCTAAAATAATTTTTAAATTAATATTGAAGAAATTATGTTAATTTTTAAAAATTTATTTCTTTAATGTTTTAAAATCTAGTTTAAAAATTGGATCTCCTTTAAAAGGCAGTAAAATTATATTTATAATGACAATGCTTTTTATGCATAATATAGTGTCTTTATTTTATAATATGGGTATAAAATATGTTATATCAATGTAAAATACATATTTAATATGTAATGAATATAATTTATTAATATTATTCAATAATAGTAATAAATTAAATTCGTTAGTAAAACCCCTTTTTGTGGATCAAAATTGTTTGTATATAAACATTTTGTTTAAATTAAATTGGTTTATATTTTCATTTAAAATTTTTTAGTAATGAATAAATTTATATTATACTTTTTAAACCATATATTTTCATAAATTAGGTATTCTTATTCATAACTATTAATTTAATGTCTTGGATATTGTTTTCATTTTAAATAAGAATATGAATAGTTTTTGGGAAAACATGGTAATGTGTGTAAAGAAAGACATGGGAGAATGTCATTGATATGTGTAACACAAGTTAACTAATAATTGAATGAATTGGAATAAATATCATAAATTATATTTATTTAATATTTTAAATAGATCTTAAATCATTGGGAATATTTTTTATATTATTCTCTTGGTTTTTTGTGTCGTATATGCTATCTAATATAGTATTCTTATTTTCGATATCTTGGTACTACATTCTCCCCATAATAAATAATGAGTATCCTCATAATTAAACCTTCCATAAAAAATCTAGTTTTTTATTTTTGAAAGCACAAATCATTATAGGGTTTGGTAAAACATTCTCTTGATATAAGAGAATGAGAAGTACTAATGTCATGTTGAGTAGAACATAACTGGGTTTCCAAGTAGGAAATAATTTGGTCCATGTTAAAACATGTACAAGGAGGGAAAGAATAAATAGTAATACCGATTGGATGAGGTCATTGATAAGAAATAATATTTAATGGTCTATTAATATTCAACAGCCTCAAAGACATAAATATATGATGGTTTAAAAGACCGTTAATTTAAAAAAATATGATATTATGATAATATTTTATTTGATTATAATTTTACTAATGTTGATCAATTCTTATATTGTGCAAGTATATAATGGCATATACTTACATAACATATTTCTATTTGATTAAAAAAATTTCTTCCTTCAGTTTTTCTTTGATCAGTTTAAAATTTATTCTTAATGTAGGAATTTTTTACAAAATGATTTGTTTTCTAAATAACTATTATTTAATTGTAATATATTATAACATCAATAAAAGAATGAAATCTCTTCACATATATTTCTAATAATTTTTCAAAACCAAATATTCTTATATATTAATATATAAACCAAAACAATTTATACTACTAGTTCTATGTTAATATTTATTCACTAATTTTTTTAATCAAAACAATAGCTTATTAACTATGACATATCGTAATCTTGTGGTAGTTGTGAAACCCTTATCATCATTCAGTATTAGGTTAAATCCATAGTTCCTTTCTAAATTTGATGGTTTATTAATGAGAATAAAGGTTTATATTCTATGAAACAATATTAATTTAATTACAATAATACATGTCATAGACTTCGTTGAAATTTAATAATTAAATATCATAGTTATATACGGTTTTTACTAAAATATCAATACATAAATACTCCATCCATTTATTTAAACATACATCCCTCCTTAGTCTAGTGTTTATCATATAGAATACAGAATTGATAATGTAATTACATAGTTCCCCATGATTAATGAAATATTAATAATGGTATCCATAATAAGAGATATAATTTTTTACATCTTATTCTTCTTATTTCTTTATCAATTAATTACTCTATCACCATCCTTTACAGACATAAATTTTTACCCCATTCTATTGAAGTAAATTCATTGGTGTCTCCTAAAAACTATGTACATGATGTAAATAGATACTTTTCCACCATAGTATCCACCACATGAGATCTTATTAAACTATATCAATCTTTTACTTAGTGAGTCTAGGAGTTAGCTAAGGTATATGTTATTTATAATATTTCGGTAAAACTAATTATCCATGAACATGATATCCTTGAATACGATCAACATAAAATTTCGATTCACATTGTCACCACATTTCCCATCATGTTTAATGTTAACATGATTTCTTCTAATTCCAGCTGTTGTCAAAAACAAAAAAGAAAATTGTTAAAAACCATTACCAATGTGGAGAAACAATATAAATTTCATTGGGATGTTTAAATATTGACAAATTTATATCAATATAAGACAACTGATGTTTATCCTTGGTTATTAATTGTCATTATCTATTCAAATCACTCACATTTGATTGTAATAAAAATATTAGTCATGCTGGGAATATCCACCAATATTGTGTGACTAGATGTATAGTAAGGCCTATTTTCCTGTACTAGGTTACACCTGAATCAAGACCAAAAGACCCATTTCAGTGTAATTACCCCCATGTACATCTTTTATAGAATCATATTCACTTTTTGTACCATGACTTGGATGTATAGGTAGGAAAACTATATAATCAAAATCTTACCAAATCATCAAGATGGTATTATATAATTATCCTCAAATTTTACATAAAAGTTATGTTTCCTAGTTTATGGTTTCCTAAATATTAATCCTAAATTTTGTACTAAACTTCCTTTAATACCAACTATATCTACATGACCAAATTAAACATATAACCATTTTATACTAACATTACTTTGGAATTAGATATAAATAAATGTAGAAAATATGAATACTCTATATATTAGTCGTGTAAAATAGATCCATACACGAGTCTTGAAATAAAAATGATAAAAAAATTACAGTATAATTTCTTTTTAAAATTAAGACATTATTAAATGTATAATATTCATTTATATATCTCTTGGTAATCATCATTGAATCCTATGGAAATGGAAAAAAATACGGGTGGGCACAAATTCCAATAAGGGTTTTGTATATCTTAAACCCTAATAAATCAATGAGTATTAAAATATAGAAATATAAATAAATTAACACACATTCCCTGTAATCAATAAACATAGAGGGAGTTCAGAAAAAATATTTAACACTAATGAAATGAAAACACATTCTATTTAAAAAACATGATAATTTATAAACAATATTTAAGGTAAATAACTAAACACACATTTAATTTAAACAATAAACTAATAATATAATTCACCCATATATTTTTTCATATTGAATAAATCATGCCTAATAATGATAACAAAATTCTAAATGATGTAATTTATTAATTATTAGATGTCATGTTTCTGAGGAACATGATACCTTTATAGTAAGGATCTATCTTAAATATATTTTAAACCAAATTGGCTGAAAACCCATTTGGTGAGGATATCCAACTAATTCATCCCATGAGACTACTGATGCGTTAAGGAACTTGTATTAAACACTCCAAACAAATTTCATACAAGTCCCATTCATTCCTGTTATATGTAATAATAGATTTGATTAATGAAAAAAGAGCCAAATTAAATATCTTTATTGTTTAAAAGATACAAATTTATATATTTTTCCCCAGTTAAATAAATAAAATTATTTGTAAACATTGTATATTTAAATGGTGTATGTTTTAACAAATAGAAATATCTACGATAAATAATATGGATATCTAGGTGATATTTAATGTCGAATTATCATATGAAATTGAATATTTCAATTGGAATAAAAAACTATCAAGGTAGTGAATTTCAATACCATCCTCATTCAAAGGAATCATAAACCCACAAAACAAATAATAAGGATGGTATCAATAAAACATATTCCACGTGGATTAAAGATAAATGTCAGTTGTTATTTATTAAATTAAAAATTGTAAAATTCATCTTTAAAAATTTATTGAGGAAAATAACTTGTCCATTTTTATTTTTTTGAAGAAACATTTTCTCTTAAAATATTTATTTTTAAATTTTTTTTAATAATCTTGGAAGATTTTATATGGAAACATAAATGAAATTATGGTGGTTAATATTGTAGATGTCATATGAGGTAATAATAACATTCATTCTTTACTTTAAAATGGTGCAAAAATTCTCTTATTGGGAAAGATATATGAAGATTCCCATTAAAAAATTGTAATTGGGAAAAGGGGTAAATAAGTCTTTTGAAATCATATTGAAATATTATTTGACTAAATAATGAAATTAAGGATCAAATATATTCTTGTAATTTTTTTTATAAAACATGATTTCCAGATAATTTTTTTGACTGAGTAATGAAATGAAGTCAGTTTTCATAGAAAACACGTTATAAAACATTTTTAGTAACAAACAGTTGGAAAATGGTAATATTACATGTAAAAATGTCATGAATATTTATGGAAATATAAAATTAAATATTTAATTAGTAAATGATAAAATAATTTTCATTAATATAAATTCATCTCTAAATAATCTTGAATAAAATGATATTGTGAAGTAAACCATTGAAAACACCATAATGTTGAATTACCAATCAATAAACCAATATATTATTTTTATCAACTATAAATACACTTAGAAATTTTAAACAAAAAAATATATAGTTAAGAGTGATTACACACACCATCAAATAATATTAAAGACAACAATGAAGTCATATAACCAAAAGAAATGGAATCATGTTATGAAATTCTTTACCAGTTAGAAACATATATTCCAAATCCGATAAAATGAAATTAGTATAATAACAAGATAAAATACAATAAAAAATGAATTATTCATGATATTTCAAATTAAATAAAAGTATATAAAATATATCTAATATATTAGGTGTGTATTAATAATTATGTATCAAAATAATTTAAATTGAGAGTAAATCCCTTTTCTCACACTTCCTTTTTAATTGAATGACCTTTAAACTCATGTGTAATGGTCTTAAGACTGATACTGACAAATAACTGAACAGTTATATTATTTATAATTTTATATATGACCTTCTTATAATATTTTATTGGATGATTTTTATTAGTCTTTCATTATCATTACTATTTTGGTTTTCAATTGCCTAAATTTTTTATTCTATTTTGACTTTTTATTTTTTGTTCCACTAACATCGTTCATGATTTCCTAATGTACAAGAATTTATACCATGATGTAAAAATAATATATATTCATTATATGTATTTTTATATTAATCGATAATATTAAATTATTTTAAATGTATCAGACCTGCCATTAATAAGGTAAATCATACGTATGCATGAACATTGTTTCCATTTTCATTTCATATTCAAGAATAAAAATTAAATGATGTATATATATATATATATATATTATATTATTAGTATAATATTTATTTTTAATTTATCATATATTTTAATTATATATCCTTTATTGATTAAATGTAATGTGTGAACAAATCACATCACTTTGAGGAGGTGGTAGTAGACATATCCACAAACGATGTTATCGTATTCCCTAAAAATGAAAATCATGATGGAATGTGTTATATACCAATTTCAGAAGCATAAAAAATAACAAAAATAATAAATATGATTTATAAACAATTGATCCATCATTATTACCGACCATAAATAGTATTAATGGAATAATGAATGACATCAGTTTGTAAGGTGATGGTTTACCATACCCAAAAATGATGATTTCGTATATCATTTTATTGGAGTGTGAGTGATTTCATGTATTCACCATAACATATAAAAAATATAAATATATTTAATATAGTTATATTATTATATATTAAATATATATAAGTATATGAAGGAGTTTAATGAATAAATAAAAAAAATTCTTGATGAGGAACGTTACCTCTTTGGGTAACTCCTTTTGGGTTTTACAAAAAGACTTCCTTGGTTTTAATTATTTCCAATGTAATGATCCTATAATTAGTTGAGTTGTATATGTAGTTAATTTTTTTAATTTAAGAATTATCCAAAAGTCTTTAGAGGTGTTATGAAAATAGTGTAGTGAGTTCCTTTTCATTGTAGAGGAGGAGTGGAATTCTAGTAAATATCAAAACGTAAACACCATTGAAAAGTATCATTTACATTATGTTATTCCAAAAATTAATTAAATTAGTAAAAATAGAAGATATTTTCCTAATAGGTCCACCAATTTGGTGTTATAAATATTTATAGGTCCTCGGGCCTATTATGATTAATGTTGACTCCTTTAATAGTCTGAATTTAACCTTAGTAGCTGTAATTAATTTTAATTCATTTCACTTTTTTTTTTCAATAAATAAAATAAGAATAATAGATATTTTGAATTATGATGAAACCAAATATAGAATATATTTTTCCAAATTCCAATAGCATATGTGGCATAAATTAATTTTAAATTAATTCCATAGATGGGAAGACAAACAGGGTTTATAGTGACAATTATCAAAAGTTTGAAATGTTTTTTTGTCAAATTTCAAAGTTAAATTGATTATAATGAAATGAAATATATTAATAGATGTATAATGGATATAATGTAACTTTAAACCCAATATAAGATATCATTTATCCTTTTATATTATTTCGTAGAGAATTCATTTTAAAAATAAAATTGAGAACTTCTCACTATTCATCAAAAACTGAATCTTTTAAGAAACATACCAAAAGATCATCCCAATATAATTAGAAAAATATTCATCAAATATTTTTACAAATATAATTTATTAATGTTTCAAAATTTAATTCTAAAATAGGTACTCCGTTAAAAGGAAAAAAACAAACCTTTTTAAATATAATGTTTTTTTGTAATATAATGATTTTTTCATATCCTATGTCTATCAAAATGTTTTTGATTAATGTGATAAAATATTTTATTGAATATATAATAAATAAATTTCATTATTATAATTAAATATTATTTATTCATTAAATTTATTATTATAGAAAACTGTTTGCACATAAAATTATTTTTTTATTTAGACTTTTCCTTAATATTCAATTGGTTTTTAGTATAATTTATTATTGATTTGTAACTATTGAATTAATTATATATTTTTTATAAAAGTTATTTTAATAAGTTATTTAATCCTATTATTAACTTATAATTTATCATATAAAAGTTAAATCTCATTTTAAAAAATAATTTTAATATTATTTAGTAAAACTCACTGTTGGGTTTAATGTAAGCCATTTGAGAAGGTCGTTGATTCATATAATGCAAGAAAACTCAACATTGAATTTATTATAAAAAATATCAACGATTTAATTTATTAAATATAATACCAATATTCAAAATCATCTGGATGGTATATTCCATTCTATACATGGTTTTGTGTGTCACATAAACAATCCAATAAAATGTTTTTAGCACATTGGGGCGTTACATGATGATGTTAAAGATACACGACAAAGACAACATAGAATATATAACACTATATGTGATTCCTCTCGTATACCGAAGGTATTGAATTAACCACTATTACAGAAACCTCATATAATTGAGGATGTTCACCTACATACATGAGATCCATTTATATTATCAGGATATTAATAGTTTCCCTAAGATATATCTTATATGTTCCCATATCAGGGGTGTTTTACCATTCCATTCCATTCATGACTGATCCTTAACATGTATTATGGTTTCCCTAATGGATGATGACACGTCTTTCAACCTACATAGTGGGGTAAGGATCAATTTCCCATTATGACATATTGATGCCACCTCCTCCCGATGAGTCATAAGTAGAGCATCATACATATAAGGATTGAAAATATTATGATGATACCTCCATATATCTTCAAAATCCACCCTAATACGTAGTTAGGTGATATTAATATGATCCTCCTAATCATAAACCAGATTGTGGGATTAAATCTCATCATAGAAAGTGATTGTACTCATTTATTTATATGTTTTCTATTGAATTAAAGGACTTTAAGCAACAATTTATTATATATTATATATGTTTTTATATATATTAAAATGATGAAATTTTATTTAATATCAATGATTTTTAGATGTTTAACCACTATTTCAATTTATATTTATTCTTTTCAAAAAGTTTAAATTTTATATTCTTTCAAATTAGACTTCTTGAAACATAAGAAAACATATTAAATTTCAATTAGTTATGTTAAAAATTATATCAAATAAAAACAATAAAAATAAAATACAACATAAAAATTAGCCTAAAAATAATTAATTTTTAATTAAAAAATTATATAAATATAAAAAAATATATAAAGTATATAACAAAATATTATTGATTAAAAACATTATATTTACATAGTAAAAATTAAGTTCACATAAAATATAGTATCATAAAAATAGAAATAAAATTTATAAAATTGAAAAGACATATAATAAATAATTTGAAAATTTTATGAATAGAAAAACAAAATTATAAGTAAAAATACAATTTATTAAAAAAGAATCTATATTTTCACTATAATTACTTATCATTATTTTTTCTTATGAAGTGCTTATTTTAATCAATAATTTATTATTTTCTTCAATAAGTGTGCGAAATTTCATTTAGATAGTATTTATACACTATTATTTATATAAATTCAATCCCACTAACTTGAAGCATTATTAGAATATAAATTTGTGACATTAAACCATATAAATTATAAAAATTAATTACATGATATTTATTATTTTGAATAATTAAAAAAATATAAAAAATAATTGAAAATAAAAAACATAAATATAATGTCATAAAGTTAATTTACATGTAAGAAAATATATTTCATAAAAAATAACATTTTTAATTAAAATTTTTAATTGATAGAATTCTCGAAAAAATAAAATATTCCTCATATATATACAACAGAAAATTCAAAATTAAATATTTATAATTTTGTTATATTTTTAAATTAAATTTCAAGAATGGTAGTATTAGCCTTATCACCGTTAGACTAAAACCCAAAACTGGTTGAGCTTAAGGCAATATGAAATATTTGTTTCACATTTTTTTAAAATATTCATATTTTACTATTTTTCTTGAATACATATACAAAAACCATCAAAAAAACACACACTCGAGCATGTTAATGATCAAATCTTCATTATTCCCTAAATGTATTGATAAACACCCACGAGACCTATTTTATTAAATATTAATGGCATAACGTAACATGTACTTGATTGCTCGAATTCCTAGTTAATTGTAGTCCAAAGATACCTGATAAATATTTTCTGATGTTTGATGTGAGTAGCCAATATCATGTTCTGTTACAGTTCTTATGACTACCCACCTCCCTATTAGTATTTATTAAACTATATAACCAATATGAAAGTTTTTTTCATCTATAAAGTGATTTTTAGATGAGGATAACTTTAAAAATATGATAATGAATATCTCCATATCACATCACAAATGAATGTTAGTAGAGGACCAGTTGATAGTTGTCGGCATACATATCTCTCTATCAAGTCACCCAAATATAAATTCCTTCATGGTGCCTCATAAAATCTCCATCCTATCATGCTTAACAATATTTGTAACATTTTGTGCCTTCCTTGTCCATTACATATTAGTTTTGGTCATTAGAAGTTCTCAAAAGAGGATCGAAGGTAGTTTGGAGGAGTTCTCTCACTAATCTATAAAAAATGGGATTTCAAACCATTTCACTATATAACATGACATAAAACCATTCTTCACATCTTTTATCTGTAGTATTCATGCTGTGAAATATTTCATGTTTTTGAAAATAAAATAAAATCAAGAGGCGTTGTGTTTTTTGGCCGAAATTGAACATATGATGTTACACAACGTGAAATTGTATTACATGTCGTGTAATACCATGACCATTATATTTTTAATTATTCTTTTAGACTAAACCATTATTGGATCGGATTTATATTCTTCTTCACCTAAATACAAATGAACCATGGTCCATTGAGGAGCCATTTTGTCCCATGTCCTCTATTGTAACACCCCATGATTCCCTAGTAAGTTATTTTCTTTAAAGTAATTCAATAGCTTTCACTACACGCAACACCGAATTTGATCACACCACGACCTACCAAACTATCTATTCAAAAATGATTATGAATAGTATTAACTAAATTTTTAATTTTATATACACCATATAATTATAAAACCCATATTATGTGTTTCTTAAATATAATATATGAACAAAATCATTTTTTAATATAAAATAAGTATTTTTCAAAAACATGAAATTTTACAACCTTTTAATGGAAAACCCTTTAAAAAATAATTGACAATCTTATATATTCAATTTATTGAAATTAAATTCTACTTTAGAATCAGTACATAAAAATTTATTTTGGAAAATGTTCTGGTTCTTTTCTAATAACTTTTAGATTATGATTAATTCTGAAAAATAATATATTTCAACTGAAAACAACGTTATTATTAAAAATAATTTGGAGTGCTAAATTATACATTTCAATGGTTTTTGAGGATAAATATATTATTATTTTACCATTTATTCTAATGAAATTTATTGGCTGTAATTTCACTTTGAAATTGAACATAAACAAGTATCAATCTTTTGTGGTTTATCATTTCTAAAAAAATGATTTTTGGTTTTGACAATGAGAATTAATTTTAAATTAATAAATTAAACTTCTATTTTTTAAATATGGTAAAATATCCTTAATTTTTGAATTCAGAATATCATAATTAGATTGGGTAAATTTTGGGCATTTTTCGGAAAATATTCATTTTTTGATGAATACTGAAAAACAATGCGTTATAGTTTAAAACTGACTTTTTATTTAAATAATTATTTATTTTATTTCATTTAATTTTAAGTCAAAATAGATGTATAATACCTATATATGTTCAATGTAATTCATTTCTATCATTCTATAATAAAATTAGATGTATAAATTTTTTTTGAACTTTTTACCGTCTTTTATCCACCTCCTAGGAGCATTTGCAAATTTACACAAAACATAATTTTACCGATTCTATTAGTTGAATTTAAAATATTCAAGATACACTATTGATATAAGTAAATAAAATATGGTTTAATAAGATAAAAATATTTTTTTTGTGAATTGTAACTTTTTACTTTTATTTACCATGGTTAAAAGTAAATAGAATAATTAAGGGTAAAAATGATTTTACAATTACCCTAACACAAGTCCTAATTATTTAAGATAAATTTAATTTTACCAAAATCAATATTATGAATAAAATCTGATCCTTTAGGTCCACTTGTATTAGATTAGGACATTTATTATTATTTCATTTAAAGTAGAGTCAAAAGAGTTAAAATAAAAGTATAATAACTAAAACATTTTTAATATAGGTTTATACATAAGATAAATTGGACTATAGATATTAATTATAATGATAAAACTATTTCATAAATAATGATATTTGTTTATATTTTTTATATATTAAAAATTTTAATTTATTTATGACACAATTATGATGCGGTAATTACCTTATTATTGAAATATTAAAATAATTGATATTATAAATATCCAAGTAAATGTAATTTGAATCTTTTTATGAATTAAACTAATTTTCTAGGGTAATATAAAATCTTAGGGTTGGATAGATTAATTTTCTTCAAAATAATAATGTTGTTATTAATTTGGAAAAAAACCAAATAGTGTCAAAGATGACTTAAATGAGTTTTTAAAACAAATATTATATTATTAATTGATATGTTGTTCCTAAAAATTTAAGGCTCCACCAAAGGAAATAAACAATAATATATATGTCATTAGTAACCACTAGTGGATATCTTTGATGTTTACTATATGTTTATTAACATTATAATATAAAAATACAAATATACATGGTAAATATCAAACTATTAAACTAAGAGTTAAATATAAAAGATAAAGTTAATATATTAACCGAAACGTATATAAAACATATTGGTTGAGTAGGTTTTTACCCATAACCACCATAGAATTTAAATAATTCATTTTGGATCCATTAGAAGCTGAAAATAAGTTTATTATAAAATAGTATTTCTTACTTTTCCTAAGATGCCACTCACCCCTCTTATAAATGGCACTTCCACATCTCTCTAATTCACGCCATCAATGAAATTTGGATTAGCCAAAACCTATCCAAATACCCTATAAAACATACTCCCTTCATCCTAGAGGCCATCCTTTAGTCAGAAAACCAACCTACGTAGCCCTTTTGATCAAATCAAAAGGAAGAACCCGAAGAAGTAAATTTTTCATCACCTCTTTCAAGTTCCATTCTTCATCAACTTCCTCTTTTTTGGTTGTTTCCTCTATAAAATAATAACTTCATTATATTTTATATATTTTTATGTTATTATAAATACGTTACAACCATATTCATTATTCTATCCATCCGTTGAATGACATGTCACCATACGTGCGTACGTACGGCTTACCATCTCCACGTCATGGTGTAATTGTTATTCAATACATTTTTATTTGGATGGGTATAATAATGATTTATAATTTATGTAAATAATAAATATAACATGATAATTATTCTTTATATATGATATACTATCCAATTAAATGTTAATTTAATATCAAAAGAATGATATTGTCGCTCATACGTACGTACGGATAACCGTCTCCGCGAGCGCGATGAGATTCATTACCCATCGTATCCATTCAAGAATAATTTTCATTAAATGATTAAATATAATTTTTAAATACTTAATATCATTATGAATATTAATAAGATACATCATATCCATAACAAACATTACTTACGTAACAAAGCATATAAAGGAATACGAATAAGTTAACACACGAAATGATGATAATACTAAAATATTATTAAAAGATAACATTTGAAAGTTATTATACGATATAATATTAATGTATATGATTATTTTATAATTTAATAACAATTATTTCACCATTTTATGGGAGGTTAACCTACCCTTGACCAAGGTAAAGTACTAGGTAAGGGGTTTCTTATCTCACTTTTAATTATGTGATATTTCCACTATTCACCACTTATTTATGGGATGTGGTGTATTGTATACATACATATGATATATATTACAATTATTAACTTTATATTCATGGTATTATATGATAAATTTGGTGGTTATTAACTTTTTGTCATAAGAATCGATTTATTACAATGAAGTTAGGGTTTTTCATCTCACTTTTTCTTCCCGTGAGATTCATGCTCTATTGGACACTATTTCCTTTTGTGTGGTGTATGTATTGTCCGTGATTGTATTATTGGTTTAATATAATTTAATTTATTGGTATTTACATATTAATTGTATGATACTTCTTTCATGGGTTTTATGTTTCATATGTTACCAAATCGGTAAGGAAATTTCAAATTTCAATTTTCACTAAGTGAGCTTTACACACACATCATTGATTATTTTACTCCATGATTATGTGCAGAATAACTATTTATTATTTATGTTGTAATTTCCACTCACCTCTGTGTGGATATAAGTTTGATACACATAATCACTCCATTCATTATTTCTCAAGTCATTGGTATAAACTTGATCTTAACTCAATTTCCATACATTGAGTTAAACAACTAAGTCATTGGTGTTGTTTTTACAAGAATATGTGTGAATGTACTATGATTGATTTACAATAAATATCCAATCATATTGAGTGCATTTATATTTTACACACATAATTATGTCATTTATTTATCCTTTACCTAAGGATACTATCTTTATAAGAGATTTCATCTCAAATTTACATTCATCTGTGACTTCTTTGTTGTTATACACCAATTCACTTATATATAGAGTATATATTGTCCTTTGACATAGAATATGATGAAATAACTTATTATCAAGATAATATAATGTTTTTATTACCTCAATTATCTTTATTCATGCATCTCTCATTTGATTATGAACTCTAACTAAAATATCATTTTAAATGTTTTAAAATTTTGTTCTTCTAAATATTTCTCATTAATGTTCATGTTTTAAAAATGGTTTTAAGGATTTATTTATTTTGTAATTAGTGTTTTAAAATTAATATTCCTTTTAAATGTTTCAATGTGGTATGGGACACTTTTATTTAGAAATCTATTTTTAAACGGATTCTTAATAAATAGTGTGAATTTTAAAGGAATTCCAAAAAAGGGTGATATTTCTCTCAAAGATTTTTAATGATCATTTTCAACTATGTCAACATTATTTATGGGATATTATTATTGATCAAGGTTGATTTATTATGATTCAAATATTCCATATTGTATTGAATGAGTTATGTTTGACTGTGGATGTGATATTTTTATTCCATTAATGGTTTTTTATATTGTATTGACATTTTGTATGATAGTTTTAATACAAATATTTATGTTATGTTTCAAACATGTCATATGAGGAATGAGTTGGACTTAGTAAGTGATGGGTGGAGCCCAATATAGTTTCTCGATGTATCGGTAGGTCTCATGAGACAAACTAGTTTTTTGGCACAAGGCCATGACAAAAACTTATTTGCAGTCTTGGTGCAAGGCCTTGACTATGCAGATATGAAAGTCTGGAATTATGTGTTCAATCATTATGAAAGTGGCTATTGTTATTTCATATGATTATTAGACTAGTATAATATCCATGTGAATAAATAAATGGCATTATTTGATTTTAGGTTTTCCATATTATACTGAATTAAATGTTTAAAAGGATTTTTTAGTATTCTAAATTGCGTTAAATGTTAATAAATATTTATGAATGTTTTTGATATATTGTTATACTTACTGAGAATCTAATATCACCCCTTTCTATGTTTTATTTTTCCCAGGATGTTCAGAATTATATTATGACTGACCTAAAGGGATAGTATATGGGATCTTAGTGTTGTCTATGGAAACAGTATTATTGAAGTTTTCCATTTTATGATGTAATGTAATATGTAAGAATGTATCTAGTAATTCCAATGCTACTAAACTAATCGGTCTTTGGAGACCTGATATTTTGAGGCCTTGCCAATGATACGTAATAATGCACCAACTCTAGACTTCTAGGGTTGCGGCGTTATAGTTGGTATCTGTGGATGTTTAGTACAAGCCATGGAAACTAGATATAGATAAACTCTGATTAGAGCACATAGCCATAAGATAGACATCGAGGATTAGTATAGAAGCACATCCTATAATTTTGGTATTATAGAGTTTTGGTGAGTTTTCCAAGAAATTCATCCATGTTTGGATACGAGCAGGTAGAAGTGGCTCTAGCACAGTTTTACCTAAGGGTAAAACCCAGAAACACTAATTTGAGCTAGAAATGGAAGGGAACTAGTGCACGAAAAAGGGACTTGCTGTACTATTGGTTATGACACTCCCTGGGGATATTCATAGGATAATTTACATTTTCATTACAAAATGATTTTACGGATTTTAATATAAGATGAAAATAAATAATTTTCGTTAATCCTAAGGTGTTTTAGATTGAAAATAAGGTGTTATGATATTCTCTAAATGATTTCATGACTCACACTATGTTTTCTTGTGTTAGTCAATGGCTGGATTCCAATTAAGTCATAGTAACATTGAACATGACGTATAGGGTGGTCATGATGGAGGAAATAATAAATGTAATGGATTTTTGATAGGTGTAAAAGATATCGTGTCCATGCCAAATTAGTTTTCCAAAAATAATATCAACAACATATATATTAACCAACTCCCAGACTCTACAAAGAAGAGAAATGTGGTGAATGATAAGAGCTCCAGTTGTGGAGACCATGGAGAAAATAATGCAAAATATTTATCTTGGAAGAAATGGGGATAGAGACACCTAGGGAAGTGTCTCAATAGAACAATGAAATGATTTATGTGTGGAAAAGGAGGACATAAATTAAAGAATTGCTGAGGAAAAATAGAGAGTACTATGGAAGAAAATAAAAATTATCCCAAGAATCCATTTACATTAATTTGCTGTAATTTCAGGGGACCTAGGCATTACCCAAGTAAATTACATATTCTACAGAATAACCCCTTTTCCAAGGAAGATCCTATGTGGAAATAAATGGATGGTGAAATGTTTAAAAGTATTAGTGCTCTTTGTTGATGGGATTACTTTGGTAGACATTTCTATTATGTATAACCCTGCAGTTTATTATGTGAAAATGATATTTTAGGCAGAATTGTGTTTTCTATTGTTGATGTAGTTATAAATAACCATTTTGTATTATATGATCCTTGAATTCTTGGCAATTACATGTTATTATATTTTTGGATTAAAATGTATGGTATGAGATAAAATTTGCAGTGAAATTATGTTATAGTTATTTTGATGAATTTATCTCATTTTGGGAACATTATAAAATATTTCTTTTGGAAAAGGAAAACACACAGACTGTGTGACAACCCGTCGCATCGGAAAAAGCTATAGGAATCAAACCTACAACCATTGTGCGGTTGGGATTTATCACCTACCACTAGACTACGTGAATTACATAGTTAGTATGACTAATTATTTTTAGATTAATGATTTTATTGATCAATAAAAATTTGATTTGGGATCTTATGTCCTATCAAATGGATATCCTTAGTATTGGAAAATGATTTGCATATTATGTGAAAAATGTTATTTTGGAATTCGTTCGCTCTGTTGGGAATACTATATGCCTAAGTAAAATAGAATACAATGGTATTTCATTTGAGGAGTAATAGTGTATTTTTATCTATGTTTTTACTATGTATTAATAGCAATTTGTGTTATTTATGGAAATTATTAACCAATCATAGAGAACATTTGATTATGTTAATTACTTTAAATATGTGACTTTAAAAGTAGTCGATGTTATTTAGAAATATAATTTAATGTGGAAGACTGCATAATCAAATTATTTTATGTTTTGGGTTTCAATATTAGTTTGGATTATATTGATGGATTTTAAGGATATTTTTTTATTGAATGGAATTTATTGAACTTTGGGTATTATTGGTTTAATTTTATAAATTAATATAAGTATTTATTTCTCTAAAGTATTATCCTTTTTGGGGATCATCTGATTTTTTATTAACCATTTGGGTTTTGGTTAATATCAAAAGACAAGGAAAATATATCATTTTTGGATTATGTGATTCAATATAATTTGATTCTAGCGCTTGAGGTGTGATAAAGTCATCATGAATACTGATCGATTGAAAAAAAAAATGATGAGTTAGTGGAAGAAATTTATTAAAGGATGAAACTCTACTGAAAAAGTATGTATATTTCTTTAGGTTCTTTGTCAATCTCATTTATAAATTCCTCAACATTATGAAATGGAACTTAATAAAAAACTATTATCTATTTACATTTTCTACTAGGAAACTAATGAACGTTTATCTCATCACAAGTTGGTTGTTTTTTTGTTGTTAACTTTCTCCTAATCATGTTTTCAATCACCCTCCCCTAGAACTAGACACTTATATTATCTTCTAAAATGGGGGAAGAATGTAACACTGCACGATTTCATAGTAAGTTATTTTCATTAAAGTAATTCAATAGCTTGCGCTACATGAAACCCTGAGTTCGAGAACACCACGACTTACCAAACTCTCCATTCAAAATAGGTTATGAATAGTATTAACTGAATTTTAAATTTTATATACTACATATAATTTTAGAATCCATATTATGTGTTTTTTAGACGTAATATAAGAACGAAATTATTTTTTTTAGGTAAAAGAAGTATTTTTCAAAAAATGCTATTTCACGAACTTTTAATGGAAAACCCTTTTTAAAACAAATATTTGACACTTTTATATATTCAATTTAATGAAATTAAATTCTTATTTATAATTAGGGCATAAAAATTTATTTTGGATAATTTTTTGGTACTTATCTAGTAACTTTTATATTTTGATGAATACTAAAAAATACTATATTTTATCTGAAAACAAATTTTTTAACCAAAATAACTTTTAGTGTTAAATTATTCATTTTAATAGTTTGTAATTATAAATATATTATATTTTTACCATTTAACCCAATTTTATTCATTATAAATAATTTCACTTTAAAATTTAACATAAAAAGTATCAATCTTTTGTGATTTATTATTTCTTAATAAAACACTTTTTGGTTTTCACAACGAGAATTACTTTTAAATTAATAAATGAAAATTCTATGTTTTGAATTCGGTAAAATAGAAATAATTTTGGAATTTATAATATTAAAATTAACATAGGGTTAATTTTTGGTATTTTTCTGAAAACATTCAATTTTTGATGAATAGTGAAAACCAATGCATTGTAGATTAAAATATAATTTTTATTTAAATAAATATTTATATTATTTAAATTTATTTTATTTAAATTTATTTTAAGTCAAAATAGTAGAATAATAGATATATAAGTTCAATGTAATTCAATGGTGTCATTTTAAAACTGACTCTTCTTTTCTAATAGGATGATCTTTTAGGGGAGTCTACAAAAGTTAGGTAGGATGAGCTTCCCAGAGTTAGTGGGGGAGTTACTAGATGCTTTTTTTAAAAATTTAGTACTTTTACACCCTTGATGTGATGTTGAGTAAGGGATAGACCTATATCTCAGTGATTCTTTTATTTCGATGGATACTTATAGGATATACCCTTTTGAGTGGTGGGAGATTATGATTCATGTTGTTAATTTGATTAAGAAGGGATTTACCTAGCCATATGTGTTTTTATGGTGCTCCATTGTTGTTTGCAAAGAAGGCAGAAGGTGGTTTGTGGTTGTGCATAGAATACCGAATGTGGAATTATGTGACCGTTAATTATTGTTACCCTATTCCAAGGATATATGATCTTTTCATCCAACTAAGAGGGGAGATTTTTTTGTAATATTGATCTATGATATAGATACCACCAGCTGAGGTTGAAGGTGGGTTTTATCAGGAAGTCAAATTTCTGGTGTATATATGGGAAGATCGAGTTCATAGTTATTTCATTTGGTGTTATGGACACACAAGTTGTGTTCATGGGGATTTTGAATTCAATTTTATGTGATTTCCTAGATTTGTTCATCACTGTGTTCATCAATGACACCTTGATCTACTTGACAATAGGGGAGGAACATATAAAGCAATCCATGACAATCTTGTGGGTTATTTAATGCCATCATCTCTATGTGAAGTTGTCCAAGTGAATGTTTTGAAAAAAATAGGTGCATTTCTTCACGAATATGGTGTCACAATAGGGTGTGAATGTTGACCCATCAAAAGTCAAAGCAATTGTTTATCTAGTGGCACCCATGAATGTGGAAGAGGTTCACAGTTCCCTTGGACTCCCATTATATGATTGACTGTTTCTGCCCAATTTCACAAAAGTTGTAATTCCTTTTATATCATTGTTCAGGAATTACCAAGATTCATTGTTGATTGAGATATGATAGACATCGTTTGTATATATGAAGGGGAAGTTCGTTAGTGATCTAGTGCTTTGGTTTCAATTGGAAGGGGTGATGTTTTATGTTTTGTTAGATACTTCCCTTTTGGTATTTGGGTCATCTTGATCACCTAATGAGTAGTAATCTCTTATGGGTCTAGGTAGTTTCATCCCCAGGAGCGTAAGTATTCCACCCATGATCTGGAGTTGAAATTAGTTGTGTTTGCACTGATGTTGTGGTAGTATTACCTCAATGGGGTGAAATTTTTGGTCTTTACGAATCAAAATATCATAGGATATTTCATTTACCATTATGAGATACATGTGACTGTAAAGGTGTATAAATTCTCATTAGGACTATTATTTCTACATCTATTAATCCTCAGTAATGGACAATGTTTTGGACAATTCATTGAGTGGGATGTATATGAAGGATGTTGTTTGGGAGTAAGTGTTGTCTTGAAAGGTGATGGAGGAGTTAACATCACTGAACATAGATCCAGGAATTCATGGTGACAAAGGGTTTGTATTTCAGATGGAAGTGTTTTCTTCTATGATGTACTGAGTTGAAGAGTATCATTGTAGAGACTTATAGGATTAGGTTTTATGCAATCATGTTGGATATGGTGATGCTCTAGATGGAGGGTTAGGGAATTTTCGTAATTTGATTCTATTCTATGTAATGTTTTTTGTTTTGATAGTAGTGTTCAATGGGGTCCTTAATGAGTATCATATCTCACCTTTAGCGGTACACCCATGAGTCTAGAAGATGTAGCATGGCTTGAGAACATAGTTTTTGTGGTCTGATATTAAAATATAAGAGGTTGTGTTTGGGTAAATGATTGTCATTTTTTGGAAATTGAAAGAAGAAAACTATGTTATCGATGCTTTGCAGCAGCCCATAGATTTCGTTGAGTTAAAGTGGGATGACATCTCAATTTATTCTAACACATGTTTTCTAAAGGAATAGGAAGGCTACAATTCCATGTAGGTAATAATGGATCAGTTGATGAAATCATCAAAATTCATAGAGATTAAGGAGTCTGTTCATTGGTAGTCTTTCCTATGAGTTATATGGATGAGGTGGTGTCATTTCATAGAGTTATGTGGTATATTATCTATGATCGATATACATGTTTTGACTCACGAGTATGGAGAGGATTTCCTCAATATTTTGGAACCCATTTACGCCTAAAAAATGCATTCTACCCTTAGACAACTAGAAAAAGAAAATAGACTATCTAGAAGCTCGATGTTATGAAGCAAGAATGTGTCTTGTACATTCATGGATCCTGGGTGTGAAACTTACCCTTGGTAGAGTTTTCTTATATTAATAGCTATCACTCTCCCATTGGCATGAATCCATTGAATAATTGTATATAAGGAAATGTCGCTCACTCTTGTGCTGGAAAGTGGTCAAGGATATAGTTTTTCTTGGTCCCAATATAGTGAAAATAATGATAGAGAGGGTTTAGATTGTTTGTTAGAAGATTAAAGAAATATGGGACATGTAGAATTCATAATAGATCATAGAAGGAGGTACTTGATGTTCGAGTTTAGGGACCACATGTTAATTAAGGTTTCTACTTGACGTGTAAAGTGGAGTTTTGGTAGAGGGATTAATATTTCTCCAATGTTTATTTGACTCTTAAAGCTATTGGGGAAAGAGAGTGAGGTGGAATACTAGTTACTGTTTCCAATATAGTTGGATACGATCCATGATTTATTGCACATCTCTGAAATTTTTGGGTATCTTCATGTTTAAACTATTGTCCTAGAATATGTATATTTGGAAATCGTGCATGAAAGAACATATATGGAGAGTCTAGTAGGGATCCAGGATCTTCAGGAGAATGTGTTTGGTGGACGGACCATTCCTTTGTTTCATGTGTTGTTCAGGCATGGTTGTGTAGATGAGAGTAATTCGGAACGTAAAATATTGACGCATTCCAAGTAGATGATGTTTTAATTATGTTTTGTATTGTTCAATATTATCGTAAAATATAATTATTGAACCCTGTTTTATAAATTAGTTTTTTCCCATTGGATGATATATTGGTGGTGTAATGCCTGATAAAATCATGACATGTAAAAACGGGAATACATGATTCCTAATCGAGACACATTAACTATGATGTGATTATACCCATGAAGGTGAGTCAGTGACACCCATAGAGGATAGTATTAACACGGAGGTTAGAGTTACTAATTTAATTTGTATGGAAATTATGGTTGATGATATTGTGTTTTGTGTATTATTGAAGGGGTAGTTGTTGTCGGAGGTGGTGTTCATGGATTTCGAGGTTTCCACTCCATATCTCTAACAACATATGGTTGTTTATCGTTGAACATAATTGACTTTTTTCTAAGATGCTTTTCAAGAATAGTAATATCCTCGATAGGTATATCGTGTGGTAGTTGTTTGGACCCCACTTATTTCATAGTTTGGTTGTGGATTATCTAGGGTGTGAATAATTGAAGATGTTTCTAATGTAATGGTATGTGTGTTCCGGATCCATTACATTGTTGTTTTGTTTGTTGGAAGTGCATGGAGGTTTTTTAGAGGGAGTTTGGAAGATTTTGGTTCATAATGGATGGAAAAGGGGGAATTTCACACTGTGTAACTGTATTACCTAATGTGAAACTATACTTCACGGATTCAAATGGAGTTATCATGTCATGTAATATATCTAGGTTTGAAAAATAAAATAAAATCCAAAGGGAATGGATTTTTTGGTGGAAAAGGAACCCCATGTATTACCTGATGTGAATGGATATTACAGATCATGTAATACCCTAATCATGTGAAATTTTAATAATTATTTTTAATGAAACAATTATTCATTATGCAATGATTTGTTTTTTCACTCACTCTAAAGGAACTCTAGGTGCCCTGAGGATTCCATTGAGCCCTAATCCTCCATCTGTTGTCTATCAATCCTGATATTTGTTTGTTGGTGATGTGTGTTCAATTAATAGTGATTTTCTAATCTTTCTCATTTTTTATTGTTCTTTTCCTAGGATTATATTCATGGTATGGATTCGATTAATATGGATGTTTCATTAGATTTTTTATATTATTCTTGTGTTTAATAGGTCGAACCACATTTCTAGTTGTACCGTCAATGCTTGTGGTCATTCTTCAATGTCATACGGTGCACAGACCAGATGAAAAGAATATTTATGGTATGGTTTTACTATTTTTATTATTGATTGTGAATCATGTGGGGGGGATGTAATTTTTTTGTTTGAATATTATAATTCTTACTCACTTGTCAAATATAAAAACACGGTTAATGTTTTGAAAAGTGTAGAGAGATCTGTTGTTCATTTTTTTCTGGGATAGATGCTATTGTGATGTTTTGTACTATATAGGATAAATTACTTAATAAAAATATTTTTTTTGGTGTTCCTTGTTTGTGAAACAAACATTTTTCAGGTTGGTTGGATCTTATTGAAAAGTTGTATATAGAAATTGGTAAATCATGTACACATGGTAATACACAGATTCCCCTAGATTTCCCATTTTCTTTGAAAATCCATGAATTAAATAACAATTTCCTCCATAAATCATGAATTTTTTATTTTTTGGTATGTGGGGTGATGTGTTGTGTGTGATAGATATTTTTTATACTAGATTGATGTAAAGGGAAATGGCAGTGTTATGATGTATGGATATGTTATGGTTTGTGTCAGGGTACTTTTTTTAAGCATAGGTGTTTGTTTTAGGATGGTTTGGATGGTGTTCATGATGGACATGTATACAATACCTCATCCTAACCCTGTAATTGGATCTGAGGGTGAGATAATGATTGATTGTGGAATGGATGAAAACTATTATGCAGAGTGGTTGTGAACTGGTTTTTTGGTGATGTGATAATGTGTTCCTTATTGTGTGGTGTGCTTCGTAGTTTCCCTGATTTTAGTGGAGTAAATTAATAAACAATTGGTTTATAACTTTTGTAACTGTATTGGGATTGTTTAATTAATATAATGAATAGATGAGTTTTGAATAAATAATGGAACTTGATACTTATGTTTTATAGATATTGAAAGGTTGTTGTGGCTTGATGTGGTGGTTTGTGCATTTAGTGGTAGCAGTAAAGTTAGTAGTGTTGTGATTTGGTTGATTGTTGGGAATACATAGGTTTATCTTGAGTGTTTGGTATTATATATGTTCATACTTGTATTTCCCGTTCTAATATTTATATGCATGCCACCCTAGTTGAGCACTGCATGTTGAATACCCCTATTATCCTGGGGGGGCTATCTTTCCGAACCATCCCAGGGAGAGGATGTATCACTGGACTCCCAATCATCCCTAATCTATCTTCCATGTGGTGATATCCCATGATTCTTTAGATAGGATATGGTTTGTGATGCCCTGGTGGGGGTGGGTGAGTTCTGCATTCATAGGTATCCTCAAGATGAGATGGGTTATATTTTACCATGTTTCTTCAAGATGAGATGAGCTATTCTTTCCCAACTATCTTCAAGATGGGATGTGATCCACCTCATAGTCTAAGGGATGGGAAGTGGTGAGGGTTGTGGACCAGCTGTTTACTTGTGGAATGTGATGTTGCTGGTGGCCCCAATGATAAGATGATATGCAGGTTTTTGCCTAGGTGTTTGTAGGTGTTATGTGATGAGGCTGATGTCCTTGGTGACGTGACAATGTGAGGATGTGGGGCCGAGGTGCATGCTATTGGGATTAGATGTGCTTTTTTCAGATGATGTGGGATACGAGGACTTTTGTTTTTTGGTATGAGATACTAATCTAGTGGGAAGTGGTGTAGGGTAATAAAATCCTCAATGTGTTTACTATATTATATAACATGACCTGCTTTACATGAAGATAATTCATGGGCGATTATGGGATGGATAATATAACATGGTAGATGCAGTATAGTTCTTCTGTTTTCTCCTAGGGGAATTAGTTTACTTCCCTTTATTTGTGCATGAGAGAATTTTGTTTTCCAGTTGAGTATGTCTATATATTCACCCTACGTATATAAAAATAATTTATTATTTTGAGGACGACTTATGGACCCTAGTGTGCCTTAATAGCTAGAGTAATTATAGCTTTTGAGTCATTTTTGTAACATTATTTTGGTATATACATTGATGTTTTAATGTATTTGTAACTATTTTATTTTAAAATTTCACAAGGTATGAATTTTGGTTTTCATATCTATATATATATTGGAGTATTTGTGGGATGAACCATTATTTCCCCTGACCTTGTTTTCCTAAAAAGGGGAATGCCTCTCATTTTTATTAGATTTTATACCCTTGGTTCAAGTCACCACCCTGGGGCCTACTAGAGGTGGGAAGTAGGGTTAATTATCTCCATTTCATCATTGATAGACCAATAGTGGTATATCTGGATGAAGGGTGTCATGACAGTATAACTGGTCCTGTCAATCCAATAGTCATGTAGTAGGGAACTCATCTGACCCACATTATAAATTCATGAGGATAGAAGACTGGTTGATGGGAATCATCAAACCCATCACTCATTTTATTCCACATACCCAGTAGTTCTTTCTAGCATCCACTCTAAACCACTCTTTTATTGTATCAAATCGTTCACCAGTTATTGAATATTTTGCATGACCACCAAGTGGGGCCCTATTTTTACTATTAATAGATTGATAAATTCATTGTCAAAGGTGGTTGTTAGGGATTAAACCCTATTTAGAGCAGTATTAAAGAGATGTCATTAACACTAAGTCATAAACCTAAATGCAATAGTTGATAATAAATAATTCATATAATTAATTGTTAATAAATAATTATTGTAATTAATAGTTAAAAGTAAATTAATAATTAGTAATTATTATAATTATAATTAATAGTTTTTAATTTGATATAATATTTATTAAGATATAACATAGTTAGTGTATAATAGTTAATAATTAATAAAACTATTTAATTAATATAATTAATAATTAATTATTAATTATTAACGAAATATCATTAATTGTTTATAATTATAAATATATTATAAGAATTTATTACAAGATAATAAAATATAATTATTACTAAAATAATTAATATGAGTAATAATTAATAGATTTAATAATAAAAGTATAATTAATACATGTGTATCAACAAATAATGGACTCATAAATGTATTCACTATTTTTTCTATCTTATATAGATTTTTAGATCAATAATTTAACATTCTATGAAATTGAGGTAATATTTATCATAATTTAAATCCTTACATGACTAGTGGCATCACCCCCATGATTATGATTTTTATTACCATTTTAACCCAATTTAAAAAATAGAGGAGTACAAAAAAATATATAAACCAAAATCATTAATTCATTATTAATTAAATTATGGTGTTTGTTATTCTGTTCACCTTTATAGATCTCCATATTAATCTAGGTTCTTTTTTGGGGCCACCCACAACAAAATTTTATGTCTACAATTTATAGACTACATCCCACTTTTATCAAGAACCTTTTTTGATAATTCACTATTGCCTCCAGAGTTCATACGAAGATATTAAAAACATTTATGAGAATGGGTAAATGTAAAATCAATATGGAAAAAACATTTACCTTCATATACTATGTATCTATTAAATCAAAATCTCTTATTTTATTGTTCAATAAGCGTACGATGAATGGTAAGTTCTTTTTTATAATCTCAAAATGATAATCCACTTCAAAATTATAAATAAATTTCATGGATTTTACATCACAATGGTAGTAATTTTAATTTTGAAAATAGTATTTTCTTGTTCATTTTCGATATATATGTTGAAAATTTAATATGAAATAATTTCATCCTTATAAAAATATGTAATTCTTTTGATAATAAAATATTGAAAATTATAAATTGTTTTTATGATATTTCGTAATTAAAGAAATTTTTTCACCAACATAGAGAAGATTTTGCCTCAATTATGAATTAAAATAATTATTCTAATATTCTATTTTGTAATTTCTTATTATATACGCTTTTTATAAAATAAATGAAAATATGGAAGAGTGGGATATATCTATAGATAAAGGAGTTGAATGATTATCTCTAAGACAGAAAAGGTTGATTCAAAGGTAAAATTGAAAATTCTACTAAATAGTGGACATCAATGTAAAAAATATGAACATCATTGAAATATGATTTGGAATGATAAATTTTTTAGGTAATACTTTTTTGAAAATTTCCTACTCATTGGAGGTGAAATGCAATATTTTGGTTCTTAACCAACTTATTCCTCATTAATAGCCGATAATAACACTAAAACATTTTATATTAAATTTTAAGTAGTAAATACTCTCCAATGGACTCACAAATCATGAATTTTTAAAGAAGATTTATTATAGAGAAAGATAATTAAATTTTCTATTGATTATAAAAATATATATTTTTATTATTTTATTATAGAGTTGTACTAATTAAAAAAGATGTAGAATCTGAATAAGTGGAAAGGGGGTTATGGAATGACAATATATCCTCCCAACATTAAGGCATAGTTCCATGATAATCCCTAATTATATTTATGGTTAATGAAAATTTCATTGGTTTTACATCGATGCAACAATCATTATAGCATTTACGAAATTTATAGTAGTTGATGAGGTATGCTAAATAAGTAAATTAAGTGGTGGCAGGTGTGACCACTTGCCCAATGGTTTATTGTGGTTATATTGGATCCATCTACCTAATACTAAAATCTATTATTATACTATTCTAGTGGCCCTAGTGTTTACCCCCCATCATGTTTAAACATTAACAGTTCCCTTGTTTTTTTTGGGTTGTGGAATTTTAATGAACATACCTATGCTGATCTGACATATCACCTGACTCATTTCACCATATTCCCCAAAGGGAAAATTGAATCCCAAATAGCTACAATATAGTTCCCACGATTTGAAATATACAATATTGTTAATAAAGTTTCTCTCAAATTATTGTAAATATACATTCAATATTTTAAAAATTTAAATTATGAAGCATTAAAAAGGATGATGTCAATCAAAAAATTTACCATGTCCCAATAAATAGATTAATCAAATATTTCATGACCAATATCTATGATTCTGTTCAATTACATGAATATATAAAATCATCCAAAAAATATATAAACATTTCTTTTAATATTAGACGGATATAAATACATTGAATTCTATCATGGAAAAATAACGAAAACCATGAAATAAATAAAACATAAACAACCTATAAGATCACCTACATGCGACCCATAGTTTCTCAATATATCCCAACACATCTATAAGTGACCAGAAAATACAATAATAAAAAATAAATAATATATATAATTACCTATGTAAAACATGGGAGGGGTATAGATCCATGTGAGTGATTCTGAAATGTGTGGCCTAATAGACCAAATAGGATCTAAAAAATGTGAATATGAAATAAAATGTATAAAGAACGTCATTCATTTTATTATGAAAAAATTCAAATATAAGGTTTTATATATCAAGGAAATAATATAAACCAAACATCATAGGCTCACAAAGAAATTTTTTTTGTTTCTCTAAAAAAACATATGGTATCACCACATAATAGTAAAACACTTTAAAAACCTTATATGTAGACCATTGAAGTTTTGAAAACAAAATAAATCTCCTTTTTAAATTTCACAAAAAAAATAAAATCCACTAATGAAAAAATATCTTTATTAAAAAAATTTCAAAACATAATTTTAGAATCCTTTCATATAACCAAATCATCAATGCATAAATAAATTAAAAAAACACATTCAACACCTCTATAGAATGGATATTTAACAAAACTCACCATTGGAATGCATAATGGTACCACAAACAATAGAATAATTAGGGGATAAAAGGAATATCTTAGTGTAAATCTCCTATATAAAATCATAATTTAGGAATAAGACTCACGGGAAACAACCTAAGTCTTAATTTTGAGAATATCCTTAATACATTATAATAACATGAAAAACTATCATATTATGTTGTAGCCAACCCATATCATATAACAACTGACTAACACAGAATAACATCATCAGGGTCACCCCCTAACTAGACATATATCATGATACTGAGGAAACTAACACATGTGTTTCCACTATATGTGGTATGGTTTGTCATGATTTGGAGGTTTAGGCAATGTTTTTATAATCTTATCATGTGGAATGGATTGATCCATGTTTCTATAAGCACAATTTTTTCTTGTGTTATTCTTTTCCATACACTGCATGGACGATTTGAAATGATTCCTCAATATAGGGGTTTCCATTATTTATCTTTGATTGTGCATCATATGAGAGAGAGTTAATTGTTTCTCTATATATCATAGTTGTAACACTAGTAAAATATATGAAATGGGTAAATGATTTGAAATGGTTAGAGGGTTCTGATGCACATGTTTTTCTTGTTTTGACGTTATTGTGATTTTGTGAACTGTACGTGCGGAATGCCCCACTGAATATCATGGGCATTGGTGGGTCTTATTTTTAGACTAAACATGTTTTATTTGTATTTATTCATGTTAAACACTTTTATATTGAAATTATTAAATAAAGTACACATGGCTAATAAATGGATTACCATGTATTACCCAGTTTCAATGAAAACCATTTAATTAACATGTGAAATTAAATAATATATAAATCATTAAATAATAATATGTGTTATGATGTAGTTTGTGGGGTGATGTGTTGTGAAAGATAGATTATGTTCTGTGTGTGGGATAGATTGAATTTTCCATGTACAATTTGGGATGTGTGGATATTCTCTGATTTGGGTTGTGTTATATTTTTTTGAAAAATGTGTGTATGGTGGGATGATTTTGGTGGTGTGGTAGATGAAATTGTAGACGATACATCAACCTATACATGTAATGGAATCTGAGGGTAAATGATAGAATTATTTTTGAACATATGAGATGATTTGTGTAGCGAGGCACTGATTGAACTATGCATTGATGTGTTTCTATGTTTTTAATTGTGTGTTGTGCCTAGTAGTCGCTGAGATAATAGTGGAGTAAATGAATAAATAGTTTGTCAATAGCGTCTAGAAAATTATTTTGATGTTTTGGTTAAGAAAAACGAATTAATGATTTATTAATAAATAATTGTAATTTTTAATTAATTATGATGGAAATTGAATGTTCCGTGTGGCATGATTTGTGGTGTTGTCCATCTAGATGTAGCCCCAATTTTGGTAGTTTTGTGAGGTGGTTGTTTGTTGACAACCCATAGGTTGGGATTGATTTTTTGGTATCCTATATGTATATAATTGTATATAACATTGTGATTTCTATACTCACATAACCCTAGTTTAGAAATACATGTCTAACACCCCCATCATCATGGGGGAGGCTGTCTTTCCCAAACATCCCGATGGGAGGATGGAAGACTAGCCAACCGCTCCTCCCTACTCTCACATCAATGTGGTGTCATCCCAAGATACGTTAGGAAGGTATTGGTTTGTGAGTCCCACATGTGTGGGGGGGGGAGTTGTGCTTTTTTAGGTGTCTTTGGGATGATATTAGTTGTGGTTTCAAAGGCGTCTTCGAAATGAAATGCATTTTTAATAGCTAGGTGTCTTCGAGATGTGACATGATGGGGCTTCTGGCCCATGTGTAGGACGATGTGTGGGTTGTGGTCTAGGTGTTCGTTGGAAGGATGAGATGTGTATTAGGGAATAGGTGAAGTTATGAGGTGTGGGTTTGGGAATAGGTGTTATCATGTGTGATGTGATGTGTCTTTTAGTACAGGATATGGATTGAGGTTATTTTGTGGGGTTCAGGTGTTTGTGGGTGGGTTGTGACATAGTTATTTTGGAAGAGGTTTAGTGTGAGTGATTTTTCCATTAAAAAAGAGTGTCTAGACCAGTGGGATGTGGTGAGGGGTACCCAAATCATCAATGTGCTACTATATTGCTTTATATTTCTTTTGTTACATAGTGAGTGTTCATTAGTGGGGATGAAATGGATAGTATACCTTATTTTGTGTTGTTTGGTTATGTTGTTTTATCAAATAGGAATTTGTAAGTATCAATTCACATATACATTTTAGGCTTTGTATTTCCTACTGAGTATATCTAAATACTCACCCGATGTATATAAAATGGGTTTTAGGTTTCTAGGAGGACATTGTGGGTCGTTTTGGACCTTACTTTCTTAGATCTTGATAGTTGTTGAGTCACTTCTTGATCATTCATTTGGAACATACATCAGTGTTTTGTTGAACTTGTAACCATTTTGTTTTACACTTGCATGTGGGATGGATTTTGGTTTAATTTTAAACATATGTCTTGGAATTGTTTTTGGATGAACCATATTATTTCTTGATCTTGATTTCCTAAGGAAAGGAATATATCTCCATTCTTTTTTGAGATTATACACCCTAGGGGATTTTCACCTCCTGATGGACTACTGGTGGCGGGACTCAGGGGTAATTATCTCCCTTTCATCATTACGATCCCAAGAGGGGTATTTTTGGAAGGAGGGGGTTATGACAGATTGGTATTATAGGTAGTGGATGATGATAGGATGGAGTTTGGATTTAGGAATTCTGATGATTTCATGTGTTTGTAGGGAAACATTGTCATGTGATCCTTGTGTGTGACATAATCCAAGGAAGACTATCTAGGATAATGGATTTTAGGGACCCCATGATCCAATGCACGGAAAATAAGCCAACTAGATTTCCATGGGAGGCTACATCAGTTGCAGTGAAGAGACCCTAAAAATGGTACATGCAGCATATTGACTTGTGACCTTTTCTGAATTGGGTGTTTTGGTAAATTGGGAATTAATGAAATAAAATGAGGTAAAATGAGTTAAAATTATTCTTAAGTACAATTGTATACTATTCAGTATTATAAATTCTTTGTTTACCTTTCAGCTATGGATCCCTGTCATTATTTGGCTGTAGATCTGGTGGTTGAGGCTCAGTAGGTTAATTTGGTTGATCAGTTGGAGGGTTTCTCTAGTGGATGAGGAAAACCAGTGGTAATGGACGTTATGTTATTTATAGTGGATGATTTGGAAATGAATGAGGGTAGTGTTCAGACATGGAGACAGAGATATGGCCCAAATAGATTGATGTCACCTTCTGCTTGTTCCAGGCCCCAATTAAGTACTCGTTTCCTTTGGTAGTTAGTCAGATATGAGGAGCAACGCATCAGTGGTGGATTATGTACCTAAGGGAGGGGAATAAGGATGATGTTCTATAGCCCAATTTCGATAATTTGTTCCATGTATAATTCCTTTCATCATCTGTGAATGCTAATAAAGGGAGGGAGTTACTCTCCCTCCATTAGGGGAGTATGCCAGAATGAGTGTTGTGGATCAGGATCAAGGATCTCCTTTATTTTCCATAGATCGCATTCATGATGGGGTGTCCCGTGTGAGATGTGTAGAGGTAGTGCTCTATTATTCGATCTAGTATACGATTACTCACTTCACATAGTCGATGTATCTGGAGTTCATAAAAGGAATAGGTGATCGATCAGATGCTCTCATGAGGAGGACTAACATGATAGTGGAGACAATAGGTTTCTATGAGTGGTAGGGTGACCAGTGGAAAGACTCATGTTCCATGACCATCGAGGATTTAGCTGGAATGTATTCAACCCCAAAAAATTCATTTTCTCCAATCTAGTACTAATGGTTTTTCTGTGGGCTTGGGTATTAGGTGTTTCTTCAATGGTGTCCATGAAAAACATTAAAATATGAATAAAAGATCCATGTGAGAATAGTATGGTGGAGGTGGGCAGGTTCAGCACCAGCCTTATTAGAAAGTTCTAGTTAGGTGTTTTCTATAGTATAGAAAGAAGGATAATGCTCCACCAATGGGAGATGAAGTAGGTATTGGATGAACTCAAAATGTACATCAGGGATCTAAACCCATGAGTCCTCTGTAGGTGATTGTCAGCTAAGGGGATGAGGAGTGGGTATGGTCAGCTGTACGTAATAGGGGCAGTAGTTCTAGTTGGAGCAAAGGTTATTTAAGGAATGATAATTTTGTTTAGTACACATTCTTGTGAATTTTTCAATTCAAAGGCTTCACACTAATTTGTTTCACCTACTATTATCCATGCTATGGGGTTTCACATAGAGAGGATTTTAGTCCGACTGGTGTTGAGTATTCAAATCGGAGGTTATAACTACTTGTCTGACATGTACTGGGGGTGTAGACTGGCGATGGAAATGCATCAGTCCCATTTGGATCTATCCTTTGTACAGATTCATTCATACGATGCTATTCTCATAATCTAAATGTTGTATTCTTTGCATTCAATTATGAGTCTCTTTTATAGGAGAGTCATGCGTTCACATATGGATGGTCAGCATGTGGTTCTCATTTGTGAGTCGAGCTGTCAGGTGGGATGTCAGAATAGAGGGCCTCTTCTTTCCTTTTAGGATGATCTATTAGTGGCGTGTATAAATGTTATGTAGGAAGAGCTTCCCAGATTTGTTGGGGGAAGTTACTAGATGCTTTTTTCTAAAATTATAGTGCTACTACACCCTCAATGGGATGTTGAGTTGGGGATAGACCTATATCTCAGTGATTCTATGATTTCGATGGATACATATCAGATCTCACCTTTTGAGTGGTGGGAGATTAGGATTCAAGTTGTTAATCTGATTAAGAAGGGTTTTATCTTGCCATGTGTGTTTCTATGGGGTTCTCCATTGTTGTTTGAAAATAATGAAGAAGGTGGTTTTAGGTTGTTCATAGAATACCAAATGTGGAACTAGGTGACATTCAATTATTGTTACCATATTCCAATGATATATGATCTTTTCATCCAACTATGAGGGTATAGCTTTTTTAATATTGTAATATGATATAGATACCACCAGGTAAGGGTGAAGGAGGGTTTTATCATGAAGAAAAATTTCAGGTGTAACTGTGGGTACTTCGAGTTCATAGTCATTTCATTCGGTGTTATGGACACACATGTTGTGTTCATAGGGATTTCAAATTCTATTTTATGTGATTTCCTAGATTGGTTCATCTTCGTGTTCGTCAATGACATCTTGACCTACTTGATGATAGGGGAGGAACACGTAAAGAAATATAGGACTATATTGTGGGTTATTTAATGCCACCAGCTCTATTGAAATTTTTTCAAGTGAATGTTTGGAAAAAATACTAGGAGAATTTCCTCAAGAATATGGTGTCACAATAGGGTGTGAATTTTGACCCGTCGAAATTCAAAGAAGTTGTTTCTTTAGTGGCACCCATGAATGTGGAATAGGTTCATAATTCTATTGGTCTCCCATTATATTATTGAATGTTTGTTCCCAATTTAGCTAAATTTTTAATACCTTTTATATCATTGATTAAGAATAACCAATATTCTATGTCGATTGAGATGTGTTAGGAATTGTTAGGATATCAGAAGGGGGATTTGGTTAGCGATCTAGTGCTTTGGTTTCAATTGGAAGGGGTGATGTTTGATGTATTTTTTGATACTTCCCTTTGGGATTGGGGTTCATCTTAATTAATTAATTAGTAATAATATCATATGGGTTTGGGTAGTTCCAACCCCAGGAGCGTAAGTATTCCACCAATGATTTCGAGTTGAAATTAGTTGTGTTTGCACTTATGTTGTAGAATTATTTCCTTAATGGGGTGAAATTTTTGGTCTTTGCGAATCAAAAGAGTATAAGATATTTCATTTCCCATCAATACATAAACATGTGACTATAAAGGTATATAAAGAATCATCAAGACTATTATTTCTTGATAAATTAATCATCGGTAAAGGGGAATGTTTTGGATGATGCATTGAGTGGGATGTAGCTGGAGGAGGTTGTTTGAGAGTATGTGGAGGCGTGGAAGGTGATGGAGGAGTTAACAACCTTTAACGTAGATCCATGAATTGATGATGACAAAGGGTTTGTATTCTACATGGTAGTGTTTTCTTCTATGATGTACCAAGTTGAGGAGTCTCATTTTAGAGACTCAGAGGAATAGGTTTGTGCCATCATGTTGGATATGGTGATGCTCCATAAGGAGGGTCAAAGAATTGTCGGAATTTGATTCTATTCTATTAAAAGTTGATTGTTTTGATAGTAGTGTGCAATGGGGTCCTTCACGAGTTTCATAACTCACTTTTAGTGGTACACCCATGATTTTAGAATATTTATTATGGCTTGAGAATATAGTTTTTGTGGTCCGAGATGAAAATATAAGAGGTCAAGTTTGGGGGAATGATCGTTATTTTCTAGAAAGTGAAGGATGAACACAATGTGATCGATTGTTTTTTGCTTCCCATATATTCCCTTGAGTTGAAGTGGGGCGACATCTCAATTTATTCTATCACAGGTTTTCCTAAGGATCAGGAAATCTACGATGTTATCCAAGTAATAATGGATCTGTTGATGAAATCATCCATATGATTAGAGATTAAGGAGTCAGTTCATTGGTTGTCTTTCCTATGAGTTTTGGGGATGAGGTGGAGTGTTTTAATTGAGTTATGTGGTATATTATCTCAGATAGATACTCATGTTTTGACTCATGAGTATGGAGAATAGTTAATTATAATTTTGGCACCCAGTTACGCCTCAAAACTGCCTTCAACCCTTAGAAAAATGGAATAAGAAAATAGACTATCTAGAAGCTGGATGTTATGAAGAATGAATGAATCTTGTAAATTCATGGATCTTGTGTGTGACACTTACTCTTATTCTATACTATGCATATTTATATATAGATCATTAATGAACATATATGGAGGGTCGGGTTGAGATATAGGATCTTCAGGAGAGGGTGTTTGGTGGACGTACAATTCCTTTGGTCCATGTGTTATTGAGGCATGGTTGTGTAGATGAGATTAATTGGGAACATAAAATATTCATTCATTCCAAATAGATGAATTTTTTTTTGTATTTTTCTATATTATCTTAAAATGTAATTATTGAAACTTATTTTATAAATGAGTTATTTTCCCTTTGGGTGAGATATTTGTGGCGCAATGCATGATAAAATCATGACTTGTAAAAATGGGAAGACTTGATTTCCAATTGATACACATCAACTATGATGCGATTATACCCATGTAGGTGAGTCATTTCCACCTAGTGTGGATAGTATTTACATGGAGGGTAGAATTAACAATTTCATTTGTATGAAAAATGTGGTTGATGTGCTTGTGTGGTGCGTGTTATTGACGGGGGTAGTAGTTATGAGAGGATATGTTCATGGATTTTGAGGTTTCCACTCCATATTTATAACAACATTGGGTGGTATATCATTGAAAATTAATGTCTTTTATTAAGAGGCATTTCAAGAATACTACGATCCTTGATAGGTATCTCACAGGGTGGTTGTTTGGACCCCTCTTTTTTCATGGATTGGTTTTGGATTCTCGAGGATGAGAATAATATGATATGTATCTAATGTAATGGTATGTGTCTTTCGGATCCATTATAATGTCATTTTTTTCGATGTGCATGGATGTTTCTTAGAGGGGTTTTGGAGGATTTCTGTTCATAATGGATGGAAATGGGGGAATTTCAAACCGTGTAACTATATTACTTAATGTGAAACTATAATTCATGGATTCACATGGAGGTTTCATGTCATGTAATATATCTAGGATTAAAAAATAAAATAAAATCAAAAGGGCATCAATTTTTTGGAGGAAAATTTACCCCAGTTATTACCTATTGTGAATGGATATTACACATCGTGAAGTACCCCAATAATGTGTAATTTTAATAATTGTTTTTAACCTAACAATTATTCATTAGGCCTGATTAATCTTTTCACTATCTCTATTGTAACCCTAGGTGCCCCGAGGATTCCATTGAGCCCTACTCCTCTATCCTTGATCTATCAATCCAGACATTTGATTGTTTGTGATGTCTGTTAAATTAGTAGGGATTTTATACTCTTTCTCAAATTTTTTCAATTGTTATTTCCCTAGGATTAAATTTTATAGTATGTATTAGATTAAGATGAATTCATGGGTTGATATTTTATATTATTCCTGTGATTAAAAGGTTGATACACATTTCAAGTTGTACAATAATTTCTTGTGGTCATTCTTCTTTGTCCTACGGTGCATATACTAGATGAAAAGCATATTCTGGATATGGTTTTACTTCTTTTATCATTAATTGTGAATCATGTGGGAGGGATCTATTTTTTTTGTCTAGATATTATAATATTTACTCAATTGTATAATATAAAAACCCAGTTAATGTGTAAAAAAGTGTAAAGGGATCTGATTGACATTTTTTTCTGGGATAGATTTTATTTTTATGTTGTGTACTATATAGGATAAATTCCTTAATAAAAATAATGTTAATTTGTGGTCCTTGTTTTTGAAACAAACATTTTTCATGTTTGTTGGATCTTGTTGAACAGTTTTATATAGAAATTTGTAAATCTTGTACACTTGGAAACAAACAGATTCCCATATATTACAAATTTTTAGTGAAAACCAATGAAATAAAAAGTTGAATTAAATAATTATTTCCTAGATAAATCATGAACTTTTTATTCTTTGGTATGTGGGTTGATGTGTAGTGAATGATAGCTATTGGTTTTATGCGATATCGATGTAAAGGGAAATGGAAGTGTTGTTATGTATGGATATTCTTTGGTTTTATTTGTGGTACATTTTTTAAGCATAGGTGTTTGTTGTGGGTTTGTTTGGATGGTGTTGTTGATAGACATGTAGACAGTACCTCAACCTGACCATGTAATTGGATCTGAGGGTGAGATATTGATTGATTGTGGAATTGATGAAAACTATTATTCAGAGGGGTTGTGATCGGGTTTTTGGTGATGTGATGTTGGGTTTTTTATTGTGTGGTGCTCTTCGTAGTTTCCTTGACTGTAGTGGAGTAAATTAATAAATAATTGGTTAATAATGTTTGGAACTATATTGGGTTTTTTAGTTAATAGAATGAATATATGAGTTTTTAATAAATAATGGAACTGGATAATTAATTTATATAGATATTGAAATGATGTTGTGGCTTGATGTGGTGGTTTGTGAACTTAGTGGTAGCAGAAAAGTTAGCAGTGTTGTGATTTGGTTGTTTGTTAAGAATACATAGGTTGATCTTGAGTGTTTGGTATCATATATGCACATACAGGTATTCCCATTGTAATATTTATACACATACCACCCTAGTTGAGCACTGTATGCTGAACACCCCTATCATCATGGGGGAGGCAGTCTTTCCCAACCATCTCAAGGAGAGGATGGATCGCTGGACTCCCACTCTTCCCTAATCCATCTTCCAGGTTTTGATATCCCGTTATTCTTTAGTTAGGTTATGGTTTGTGAGGCCCAGGTGGGGGTGGGTGAGTTCTGCATTCTTAGGTATCCCCTAGATGAGATGGGTTATTTTTAACCAAGTTTTATCAAGATGAGATGAGTTGTTAATTCCCAACTATCTTTAGGACAGGATGTGATCTATCTCATAGACTAAAGGATGGGAAAAGGTAAGGGTTGTGGACCAGATGTTTACATGTGGAATGTAATGTGGCACGGGACCCCTGTGACATGATGATATGCAGGTTTTGTCCTAGGTGTTTATAGGCGTTATGTGATGTGGATGATGGCCTTGGTGACATGAAAATGTGAGGTTTGGGGACAAGGTGTATGCTATTGGGTTGAGATGTGGTCTGTTCAGATGATGAGGGACATGAGGACTTTTGTTGTGTTGTATGAGATGCTAAACCAGGGGAAAGTGGTGCAGGGTACCCAAATCATCGATGTGTTTACTATATTACTTAACATGACCGACATTACATGGTGAGAAATCATTTTTTAAAGATGGGATGGATAATATAACTTGGTATATGCAGTTTAGTTCTTATGTTTTCTCCTTGGGGCATTAGTATGATTCCCTTTATGTGTGCACGAGAGAATTTTGTTTTCCAGTTGAGTATGTCTATATACTCACCCTACGTATATAAAAATACTTTATTTTTTCTAGGAGGACTTCATGGAACTTATTGTGCCTTAATAGATTGAGTCATTATAGTTTTTGAGTCATTTTTATAGCATTATTCTGGTACATACATTGATATTTTAATGTATTTGTAACTATTTTATTTTAAACATGCACACGATATGAAGTTTAGTTTTCTTTTATATATATATATATATATTGGAGTTGTTTTGGGATGAACCATCATATCTCCTTATGTTGTTTTCCACAAAAGTGGAATGCATACCATTTTTATTTGATTTTATACCCTTGGTTCATGTCACCACCCTGGGGCCTACTGGAGGTGGGACACTGGGTTAATTATCTACATTTCTTCATTGATAGACCAAAAGTGGTATATCTGGATGAAGGGGGTCCAGACAGTATAACTGGTCCTGTCAATCCAATAATCATGTAGTTGGGAACTCATCTGACGCACATTATATATTCATTACGATAGAAGAATAGTTTATGGGCATCCTCAAGCCCATCACTCATTTGATTCCACATACCTACTAGTGCTTTCATGCCTCCATTCTAAACCACTTGTTTATTACATCAAACCGTTCACCAGCTATTGAATATTTTTCATGACCACAATGTGGGGCCCTATTTTTACTATTAATATATTGATAAATTCATTATCAAAGGTTGTTGTTAGGGGGTAAACCATAGATAGAGTAGTATTAATGGGATGTCATTAGCACTAAGACATGAACTTAATTGCAATAGTTGATAAAAAATAAATCATATAATAAATAGTTAATAAATAATTATTATAATTAATTGTTAAAAATAAATTAATAATTAGTAATTATTATAATTATAATTAATAGTTTTTAATTCGAAATAATAGTTATTATTATATAACATTGTTAATGCTTACTAGTTAATAATTAATAAAACTATTAAATTAATATAATTAATAATTAATAATTAATAATTAGCATAATAACTTTAATAGTTTATAATTATTAATATATTATAATTAATATATTATAAGAATTTATTACAAGAAAATAAAATATAATTATTACTAAAATAATTAATATCAGTAATAATTATTAGATATAATAATACAAGTATAATTAATACATGTTTATTAATAAATAAAGTACTCTTAAATATATTCGCTATTTTTTCTATCTTATAAAGACTTTTAGATCTATAATACAACATTATATGAAATTGAGGGAATATTTATAATAATTTAAATCCACACATGACTAGTGGGATCACCCTCATGATGAAGACATTTATTAACATTTTAAACCAATTTTAAAAAATACAAGAGTATATAAAATATATAAACCAAAATCATCGATTCATCATTAATTAAATTATGGTGTTTTTATTCTATTCACCTGTATAGATCTCCATATTAATATAGGTTCTTTTTCGGGGCCAACCACACAAAAAATTTACCTCTACAATTTATAGATTACATCCCTCATTTAATAAGCACATTTTCTCTTAATTCACTTCTACATCCACAATTAATACAAAGGTATTAAAAACATTTATGAGAATGGGTAAATGTAAAATCAATATGGGAAAAAAATTTACCTTCAAATATTGTGTATCTATTAAGTCAAAATCTCTTATGTGATTATTAAATAAGTGTACGATGAAAGGTATTTTCTTTTTTATAATCTTAAATGATTATCCACTTCAAAATTATGAATAAATTTCATGGATTTTAATTTACAATGGTAGTTAATTTAATTTTTAAAATAGTATTATCTTGTTCATTTCCAACATATATGTTGAAAATTTAATGAGAAATAATTTCATCCTTATAAAATTATGTAATTCTTTTGATAATAAAATATTAAAAATTATAAATTTTTTATGATATTTCATAATTGAAGAAATTTTTTCACAAAAATTTAGAAGATTTAGCCTCAATAATGAATTAAAATAATTATTCTAATAATATATTTTGTAATTTCTTATTATATATATTTTTTATAATTAAAAGAAAATATGGATGAGTGGGATAAATCTATAGATAAAGGAGTTGAATGATTTTATCTAAGACAGAAATGGTTTATTCAAATGTAAAATAGGAAATTCTACTAAATAGTGGACCCCAATGTAAAACATATTATCATCATTGACATATTATTTTGAATGATAAAAATTTTTAGGTAATAAATTTGGGAAAATTTATTTCTTTTTGGAGGTGAAATTCAAAATATTGTTTTTAACCAACTTATTCCCCATTAAATGCCGATAATTAAACTAAAACATTTTATATTAAATTGTATGTAGTAAATACTCTCCCATGGTCTCAAAATTCTTGATTTATTAATGAATATATATTCTTGATATTAATAATAATACTTTCTTTTGATTGTAAAAATATGTATTTTTATGATTTTATTATTGAGTTTTACTAATTTAATGAAATATAGAATAAGAATAAGAGGAAAGGGGGTTATAGAATTACAATAGATCCTCCCAACATTAAGGCATAATACCATGATGATCCCTAATTATATTTATGGTTAATTAAAATTTCATTGGTTGTACATAGATGCAACAATCATTATAGCATTTCCTAAATTTACATTAGTTGACGAGGGATGCTAAATTTTTAAATGAAGTGGTGTTGGGTGTGACCACTTCCCCTATGATTGATTGTGGTTATATGGGATCCATCTACAAAATACTCAAATATATGATTATACTGTAATAGTGGACATAGAGTTTACCCCCATCATGTTTAAACATTAAAAATTCACTTGTCTTTTTTCTGGGTTATGGATTTTTAATGAACCTACCTAGGCTGATCTGACATGTCACCTGGCACGATTCACCATATTCCCCAAAGGGAACATTGAATCCCCAATAGCTACAATGTAGTTCCCACGACTTGAAATATACACTATTGTGAATAATGATTCTCTCAAATTAGTGTAAATATGTCGTCAATCATTTAATAGAATACATTATGAATCATTCAAAAGGATGATGTCTATCACAAAATTGTGCTTGTCCCAATAAATATATTAATCCAATATGTCATAACCAATACCTATGATTTTTATCAATTTCATCATTTTATAATATCATCCTCAAAATAAATAAATATTTCTATGAAAATTATTTGAATAAAAATACATTTAATTTTATCATGGAAAAATCACCAACACCTAGAAATAAGTAAAACATATAAAACCTATAATATTACCTACATACGACCCATAGTTTCCCATTATATCCCAACACATATATAAGTGACCCAAAAAAACAATAATGAAAAAAAATATCTCATTACCTATGTAAAACATGAGAGGGGTATATATCTATGTGAGTGATTATGAAATGTATGGCCTAATATACCAAATATGATCTCACTAATGTGTATATGAAATAAAATTTATAAAGAAGGTCATCCATTCTATTTAAAGAAAATTCAAACATAAGGTTTTATATTTCAAAAAAATAATATAAACCAAACATTATAAGATAACAATGAAAAAAATTTAATTTCAATAAAAAATCATATGGGATCACCCCATAAGAGTAAAAAACATTAAAAACCTTATATGCATACAAATGATGTTGTGGAATCAAAATAAATCCCATTTTAATATTTCACAAAAAAAATCCCACCAATGAAAAAAATGTATTTATTAAGAAATTTCATAACAGAATTTTAGAATCCTTTTATAAAACCAACCCATTCATACTTAAATAAATAAAAAAATAAAATAATAAACACTAATATAGAAATGATATATAACAAAAATCACCAATGTAATTCATAATGGTACCTCAAAAAAAGAATAATGAGGGGTTAAAATGAATATTAAAGTGGAAATCCCCTATATAAAATCATAATTAAGGAATAAGACTCATGGGATACAACCCACATCTTTATTTTAGAATATCCTAAATAAATTTTAATAACTTGAACAATTATCATATTATGTTATAGCCAAACCATATCACAAAACACCTAACTAACACATAATAGCATCATCAGGGCACACCCTAACCAGACATATATCATGATATCGAGGAAACAAGCCCATGTGTTTCCCTAAATAGTGAAAAATGAATCAGCATATCTCACTTAGTTACCCATGTTTCCAGGAATAAACAATAGTGTAATTGGGAGATTAAATAAACAATGATAAACACAAGAAACATAGGAATAAGAAACAATCTCACCCCACCTCGAACAAAAAAAATCAATAATTATACCCTTTCCACATTATATAACCATAAAATTATAAGAAAACACCCCTATAATGGATATAAATAAAAAAATTTCATTAATAAGGACTCCTATGAATCAATCATTTATTTTATAATGGTCAAAATGGGACTTCATAATAAATTAAACTTGTTATTCCATGAAGTTTTAACTTCGTTGAATACTCATCATTAAAAACACCATTTAAGAACAAATTATAAAAAACACAATTCCCATCCCCAAAATGAATATAATTTAAAACACCAATACCTTACATTAATAATCAACACTATTCTAAAGACATAACTTTTCCATCAAATTCATTTATAATAACATCATATTAATTTTTATAAATTCTAGGAAGGAATAAATATTTAGTTTCAAAGAAAAATGTGATGTTTATAATAATACCCCTTTAATAAAATCTTTAATTTCACATAAAACATATTATAAATTTGTAATACCTTGACATTTAGTGAAAAAACATTGCGAAATGACCCACATTGGATCTGACCCATAAAGGATTGATAGGTACTAACCCCCGCAATGACCCACATAGGATCTGACCCACAAAGGATCGATAGGTAACTAACCCCCGCGATGACCCACATATGATCTGACCCATAAAGGATTGATAGGTAACTAACCCCCGTAAAGTCCCACACAGGATCATACCCACACAGGATCTGTAGGCGCTGGCTCACACAGAACCGCTGAGTGCTGACCCACATAGGATCAAACCCACACAGGATTGGTAGCACTGATCCACATTGGATCGCTGAGTGCTGTAGTTGTCGTCGTCGAATCCACTGAGGATCTCTGTATAGTCGTCGTCGTAATAGTCACAAATGCAGCCAACACTAGGGTTCCCGCACACAACAAGATCATTCGGGAGGGTCCGCTCCACGATCCGAGAGGCTGATACATCAACTGACACATAGTACAGATTTTATGTATTCAAATGTTCTGTATCGTCAATAGAACTCAACGTCGCAGACGGCGCGTCAATCGGACGCCTGGTCTAAGAGTTATTGGTTTTTTCGTCCTTGGGCCCTGGTTGGTTTTTAAGGAAAAACCAACCCGACCGTACTCCACCTGCTCCCAAACCTTCGGCGGAGAAAGCCAAAAGATCCGTCTCACTTAGAGGTAACCATAAAAGTCGACGACACGTCAATCGGACGTCCGGAGATTATGTTATGAGCGTTTCCTCTCTGAGGGCCCGGTTAGTTTCGTGTACGAACCAACTCGGCTGAACCCAAAGTATTCCGAAACCTTTAGTGCTATATATAGAAACGACTGTCTGAATCCAAGGATCGCATCACCACTGACGGTGCGTCGATCGGAGGTCCGTAGCCTGAGATATGGGAAAAAGACCAAAAAGGGTCCGAAAACGGGTGTTTCGGGCCCGGACCGACTCGGCCCGAGACCCCCTGGGTCGGCCCGGCCTGGCGGCCCGGTGCACTGGCGCGCGGCACCAGCTGGATCGGCCGAAAGACCAAGCCATTCGGTTTACATGGAGGGGTGCTTCCCCCCCCATGTTTTGAAACCGTGGCCCCCCTTAATAGGGGCCGCTAGCTGGTCGGCCGGGGGTGTGAACCCCCGACTTCTCTCCTGTATAGCCGGCCCGCCCCGACCAGCCGGTTTCTGCCACTACGGGACCGGTGACGGCTAGTCCCCTCCCTGCTCCAACGCCGGCAGCCCATTTCCAGCCGCTGATCCTGCTCCGACGTCGGCGGCCCATTTTCGGCCTCCGTTTTCCACGCTCCGCAGCGGCCCAGTACCGGCCTCAGTCTTCATTCGTCCGGTGCGGCGCGACGGCGCCGAACCCCTCTTCCGCGACCCCTCTCCGGCCGCGGTGCTTTTGCGGTTCTCCAGTGCAGCGCGACGGCGCCGCGACTTGGTTCATATTTTTAAAAACGCAGCGCGTTGGCATCACCCATTCTTGCTGTTCGTTCCCACGCGGTGCGATGACACTGCATCACTTCCCGTTGTACCGCAACAACAAGAAAAAGAAAGGGAGGGGAGTCAGCCGTGTTTGTGCGGTCCGGTCTCCTCCTATTAATTGGTAGCATGCGGTCCAATTATACGTGGATAATGAACGGTGGTAAATCACGAAAAGAAATTGCCTAAACCCCTACCTCGTGCGAGCTTGAACGGAGGTTCGTCAAACGAGGATTCTTCGCGGGAAGAGACGTCGACGACGTCGCGGTACATGGCGTCACGTAATCAGTTTCCGAGAACTCGGCGTTCTTCGTCGGAGACAGATGTGTTCTTCATGTTCTTCATCGAAGACGAAGAAGTTCCTCAAGTCCTTAGCCCTTTTCTCCAAAAGACTCCACCACAAGAAGGTTCCAACCCCAAATAAAATAAGTTCATCTCTTATTTTATTATCATAACATAAACTTTTGAATTTCAATAGTTTGAATTAAATACACTTAATTAATTCATGACAAGTTGTCATCCGTAATGGTTAGTTGAGGGGGTTTTATAAAAGTGAAGGGGTGTGGTTTGTGTGGGCCCCAACACCATCATAACCTACAAATGGATGTTGGGTGGTTTTCCCCAACTTCCACCAAAAGATTAATCCACTCAAGGAAAATAAAAATTGTAGTTAAATTTTTATTTTAAATTCCACAATTTTTATCAACCTCTCTCGTGAAAACGCAACTTCGGAAAAGGTGTTTCTATGAAATTACCGGTGTTGCGGTTCCATCAATGCCCTCATAATTAGATTCTGAGAAATAGTTCAAAAGATAGAAATTGCCACTCTTTCATTCACTAAACGTACCCAAGATAACTTCGGATAGTAATTCCGGGCACACCGGGCCTCAGAATCAAGTGCCGTCAGAAACTGCGTTCTTGTAAAATCCCAAAGAAAATTAAGAAAAACTTTTCCTTGAATTTTAAGGGTCTTTACATTACTCCCACCTCAGGGATTTACATCCCTGTAAAGATACATCATAAGCTAGGGAAACAAATCTGGGTACTGAGCACGCATCTGAGCCTCCCGCTCCCATGTGCTCTCCTGAAGATTCTCGTGCTGCCATCTGATTCGCACTAGTGGAATCGACCGTCCACGCAGGACCCGCTCCTATCGATCCTTGATCTCCACTGAGACCTCCGTAAAAGTCACCCCATCATCAACGTATGTCTCCCCATGGTCAATGATATGCGTCGGGTCCTGCACATATCTCCTCAGCTGAGATATGTGGAAGACGTCGTGCACCCAGTGCAACTGAGGTTGTAGAGCTAGGCGATAAGACACCTCGCCAATCCTGTTGAGGACCTAGAACGGTCCGATGAAGTGTGGAGATAACTTTCTGCCTCGGACAAATCTCCGTAATCCACGTCATGGTGAGACACAGAAGAAGACGTGGTCGCCATCCTCGAACTCTAGTGGCCTCCACCTACTGTCAGCATAAGACTTCTGCCGGCTCTGAGCTGTCCTCATCTGCTCCTAGATGACCTGGACCTTCTCTGTTGTGGCATGGACCTTCTCCAGTCCCACAAGTGCTGACTCCCCAGGGTCTGTCCAGCACAAAAGAGATCTACATGGTCGGTCGTACAACACCTCGTATGGTGTCATCCCGATGGTGGAGTGGTAACTGTTGTTGTACGCAAACTCCACCAAGGCTAGGTGGTCCTCCTAGCTGCGACCAAAGTCAAGGACACATGCGCGGAGCATGTCCTGGAGAGTTTGAATGGTCCTCTCCATCTGACCATCCGTCTAAGGGTGAAAGGATGTGTTCAGAAGTAGGTGTGTCCTGAATGCCTCCTGTAACCCCTTCCAAAGACAGAAAGTAAAGCGAGCATCTCGATCGGAGATGATAGATGATGTCACACCATGAAGCCACACGATCTCCAGAACGTAAAGTCGTCCCAAGATCTCCACTGAGCCCTGCTCTCTGATTGGTAAGAAGTGTGCTGACTTGGTGAGTTGGTCGACAATCACCCAAATGGAGTCGTGACCTCTGGTAGTGCGTTGAATTCCAGTCACGATGTACCGCCAAAGGAGAAGTTTGAAATTCTCTTAGCACCTCCTCCCGTAAAGAAACTGTTACCAAGGTACGTACTCTAAAAAGGACACTGTGCTCTACTCCAAAGGAGAAACCATCAGGTGCCTGACCTGAGAATATCTGTGCACGCCGCGTCTCACAGTCGGCGTCCCCACGTTGTGCCTCTCTGACATGCTGCAGTAATGGAGGGGTGATTGTGAGAGACTGAAGGAAGGCTGCTCCATCTCTATTCACGAAGGATATCTGCAAAGAGGCAAGTTGCTCTGTCGCATCCTTAAGTAGCTGAATTCCCGTCCTCCTGCTGAGAGAATCGGCTACCACATTCCCCTTCCTATGAGTATAGACTATCTCATAGTCATAGTCCTGTAGGAACTCAAGCCATCGCCGCTGTCTCAGATTCAGGTCCTTTTGAGAGAAGATGTACCTGAGACTCTGATGGTCAGAATAGACTGAAAATCGTTTACCCATCAGATAGTGTCACCATGTCTTCAGAGCGAAGACCACTGCTTCTAACTCCAGCTCAAGGGTAGCATAGATCTGCTCATGCGGCCTCAACTGATGTGATCCATAGGCGATCACTGCCCACTCCTACATCAGGATACTTCTGAGTCTGGTCCCTGCTGCATCGCAGTAGACTACGTACCCTACTCCCTCCTCTAGAAACATCAAGATAGGGGCACTGGTCAATCTCTATCTCAGCTTCTGGAAGCTCTGCTGACATCTGTATGACAACACAAAGGGTTTCCCCTTCCTCCTTAACGTTCTACAAAGCTGCAAAGATTTCTCCTTTCTTGAGAAAGGAAATCTGGTCTCATCCCCTGGATGAACCACGTTCCTTGCCTAATAAAGCCAATCCCGTCATGATTAGTTAATTCATGGCATGGATGACGTCGTAAGGCCTCGACGCTGCTACCAAGAGATCCAATCGTTACTCTCACCTCCAAGGGTTGAGTCACACTGTCGGCATCATTGTGTGGTCACTGGGTCTCCTCTAGTAAGAATCTCGCAAGTGAGGGTCATGTCAATAGTTTTTAACCGGCACATCTTAGTATTAAAAAACAGAAGACAAGAAATCAAACGTCACTATTGAAAGAGTCTTTTATTACTTCAACTCCAAGTACAAGGACACAAGGAAACACAAACAATGAAGATAAAGGCATATTGGGAAAAGGCCTCTATGCCTGGAGCTAGACCCGCACTTGTCCACCTACTTCCGGAGGTCCATGATCGTAAGCTTTAGCTGCTTGAAGCTGTGCTCTCCCATGAGGTCGTGGTGGACCTCCTGGTGGTGGTGGTGGTAGAGCCTCAAAGCGTCTCCCACCACCAGATGCTCGGCCAACTCCTCTGCCTCGTCCACCTTCTCCCTGCGGACCACCACAGTCGAACCTCTGCCTCTGCCTAGGTTGTTTATCAACCATCTGTTGCTCCTCTTCATGGCGGGTCGGGCAGTCACGAGCCATGTGGCCCTTCCCACCACAAGCATAGCACTGTCTTTCACTCGTAAGACTGGTTCTGCTACGTATGACCCACACCTCCGAGCTAGTATATTGTGGTCGTCTGCCCGATGGCCTAGCCCGCTTGGACCTCTGCGACATCTATCTACTACGGGCTACAGAAGACTCTGCCACGTGTCACCCTGCGGTAGGTCTCACCGCTAGTGTAGACTCAGCAAGAAAGCTCTCGATGAGAAGAGCTCGCTTCAGTACTCCTGCCAGAGTCGGAATGCTGAAGGAGATCAGCGGTGCCCTGATCTCGTGCCTCAATCCCTGCTCAAAGGTCCGGGCCTGAGAGAATGGGTCCCATACCATGTCTGTCGAGTAGCGCGAGAGATCGGTAAATCTCTCCAAGTACTGGGCGACCGTCAAGCTGCCCTGCCGCATCTGAATATGCTCTTGCTGCACACCACACGGAGGGTGGCTGGGACGAACTCCCAAAAGTGGTAATGTTTGAATGGGGACCAGAATTCCATGAATACTTTGAGGAGATCATCTGGTGGTTACATAACAATCTTATTTTTATCTTTCTCTTGTATATAAGGGTCTACATGTTATATTGAGAATCCTCATGTATGGGTCTTGGATGTGTACTTTTGCAGGATGACCATGTGGTGTTGTATGGATCTCGCCCATTCTGACCATAGTAAAAACTATCCATCCAATGACATGGAAATTATATATGATGTATTCTTTGTAAATGAAGAACCATAACATTTTGGATAAGAAATTATTCGGTTATTGAAATCATAAAACTAAACCTATATTTTCTCCCAGAAATATTTGAATCTAATGCAGCATCATTGGGATTAGTTACTTCATGGATTTGATTTCGATATAATATATACACTATACAGTGGGAATGTTGTGGGAAATGCTTTGTAAAAAATGTTCCAGTGTAAGAGATTAAAGATTCTAGTGATGAGTAAACCATAATAGGTCCCTTTTCTTAGATGAATTTGAAAACCAAAGAGAATAGTGGGTCATCATTTTATGGAAAGTGTTCAGTTTTCTCCCTCACTAATGAAGTTGATTTAGAAGAATAATCCTAGAGATTAGTTATTACACTAGTCTCTGAAATATTTTTGTGGTGGGTATAAACCATGTGATTTGTCTTTGTATCGCAAGGGAGTTTCATGTTTCTAAGGATGTTTTTGTCACCATTATCTCTTAGAAAGGTGGAGATGTTGGACAACCCCCAATATCGGTGGGATATTCATCCTAGTGATAACAAAATTTATTATGGCATGTGTTATCATTTCTGGTGCCTAGGTATGAGATTGGATAAAGGTGACTTTGTATCTAGGTGTTATGCATGTCAATGAGTAAATATAATGGAACAAGGGACCACTGTATTGGTTCAACCCCTATCAATTCCTTCCTAATAGATGGATGAGATAACCAAGGTCATCATTTCCAGATTTCATCATACACCATGAAAAATGAATTCCATTTGAGTTTTGATTGAAAATTTGAATATATATTCCAACATTATTTAGGATAGATATTCATCTAAGGTCGAGGTGTTGGTCTAACTATATGTTCTGGAGATTACAAGGATTCATGGTGTGCCATTAATAATGGTTTCAGATCAGAAATCGTATTTAACTTTATAGTTTGGGGAAGGAATTCAGAAGTAAATGGGGTGAAAAATTATGATATTGAATGCATACCATCCTAAAACAGATGGTCATATATAATATAAAATTCATGTTTTAAGAGACATTCTTTGAGAATGTGTCATTGATTTTTAAGGATGATGGGGAAAACATTTGATATTTCTCAGTTCTGTATATAACAATATCAAGAATTATATAATCTAAATGGATCCTTTTGAGATTCTCTAATATTGGTTATGTTAATCTTCATTGTGTTGGAATGTGTTATGTGAGACCACACTGTTGGGAATGATCCTTGTCCAAGAGACATTTGAGAATTTCTCGTTAATCAATCCATGATTTTTTATAGTTCAGACTCTATGTATGTCTTATAATGATTAGAAAAACCAAGATATTGAGTTTTATGTTGGAGACTATATGTTATTGAATGTGGAACCTCATTTGGGTCATCACTATTTGGGAAAGATATAGCACAATTTATCTATTTTAGAGACGGTAGTACAGATAGTAGATTCCAAAGAGAATATTGTTTAAGGGAACTCTATTCCATTGATCCAATTTCTTTGGAATCATGTAATTGGTGTAAATGATATAAGGGAGTGAATGTATTAGGATCTTCATGAGTACCCATTTTTATTATCTTATCATGTTTTTATTGAATTTTTGGGGACATAAATTTTTCATGGCGATGATACTTTTCACTCATATATTTTCATTTTTAGGTATTTATTATATTTATTTGGATCACATTTGTATTCCTTGGGATTCATTTTAGTTTCTTGAGTAAAATAGAAAAATATTTATTGCATGGGTGGGGAGCATGGAATCCATACAATTAGGGGAAACCGAGTACCTTTCATAGGAAACTATGCATCGTGGTGTCATTTATTTGTAGAGAATAAATGCACTATTATAAGACGGTTTTTCAAAACATGCGACTAACCATGAGAAATGACACATTGGATAGTGGTGTGTTCGCGATTTATATATGGTTTGGAAAACCTATTGGCAAAATCGTGAGGCATGTCCATGTCATTAAGATTTGGATATTTACCATTTTTCCCTTATCAGATTAACCTCTAATCCACCACTCTTGCTTCCCATTCACAATTGTATAACCTATGAGACTCCAAACCACCCTTATACTCCCTTAGGCATCCTTTGTTAAGTGGATTTGGAGTGGGATTCCCAAGAAAACCCATATAAGTTTATCAATTTTTTAAATTCTCCCTCTCTTCATGGGGTTTTCATACACATACTTTAGTTTTATTTTTTCTAGTGGGACAGATGTCATTTTTACTATTAGGTAAAAATTATTGGCGTCTGATGTTAATTTTTATGGTTTAGTTATTTCTTTATATGGTTAAATTATGGTGTGGTTGATGTTTTTCACCTGATTTTGGATATTTCATCATTTTAGATCGGTGGTTATAGGCTTAAATATTCTTTTAGAAATTTGATATTTATTCATGACTGTCAAAACATGTTCTATGAACAATTTTTGTGATGAAAATTGTGTTTTTCAAGGGTTTTGATATTTTTCTGGATAATAAATTATTTTTTTCAAAGGAAATATTGTGTGTTGATTTGTGATCCCTTTACCTTATTTATAAGCACGTTTATAAATTATGTATAATGTATTATAAATTCTAACTGTTTTGGAAATACATTGTTGTATGGTTTTGGTGTGTCTATGTACTTGAAAGTCGTTTGGGTATTGAAAATGTAGAGGTATCAATTGAATTTTCAATGTTTGACATTTCTTCACATAAATTATTGTTTTTATTATGACATATAAAATTTTAATTGATCACCAAGGAAAAACATGGGTATCATGGTGAATTGAAAAACAAAAGTACGCTAGTCAACTCAGAAGTGTCTTATCTCAGATTAATATAGATAGATTTAAAAAGGAAATAATAATTAAATTATTATGATAGATCAAACTAGTAGAATTTTTTATGCTTATCAAATAAAGTTTCATGTGCCTGAGGATTCTATATAATGTGGTTAATATTCCAAGATTCATTGATATATGATGTACCTAGGATCCTACTAGAGTTACTACTATGGGGATTTCCTGTGATATAATTCTGTTTTGTGATTTTAAAATCAATATCAGCATACTGTATATTTTTTCAGTTATTTAAAAAGAAATTTGGTTTTTCATAAAGTTTTCTCTTTATGAAAAATTTATTTACCTTTTTAATAAGTATATGATAATTTATATTATTATGTTTATATAATGTAATATCATTGTTCAAGGGCATCCTACTGAGCATTGGTTCACACCCTACATACAGATTTGGGTGTATTTAGACTCGTAAAGTTTGACTCAGGAAAATGAAATGTGTTTAGAGATTGTTATTCAGGATATGAGTGGTTATCCAATTGTAGGTGTTGTGGTGGTGGATTGAGGATGATGTTCCTCTTATTTCACAGAGGATATTGGGATAATGTTTTGTACCCTTTTGTTCAAGTCCATTTTGGTTTTTATTCAAAGATAAAAACATGAGTCTATAAATTATTATGGATGGTTTGGTTATGATTATTTGGTTTTGGTTTTATTTTATATTTTTGATTGTTTATGTAAATGTAATCATGTAAAATCTTTCCCAAATTATTCTTTTGATATGATGGAACATGTTCTCAGCTAGTGGGGACCCAGAATTCACATTGGGACATGCCATGAATCAAGTTGGTTGTCAGGATGGTTGGAACTCTGTTTAAGTTTTTGGCACACTGGTAGATTATCTTCATATATTAGATCTCTAAAAGGTTACATTAGTCATTATATCATAGTACATGGGATATATAATTGCTTGTATACATACCTACCTCACCATTGTTTCTATTAGGTATAGACAAAATAGTTACCTAGAGAAGGAAATATGGTGGTGTGTGGAGAATCGAAGACATAAATATCTAATAAAAGAAATTAAAATCATTTCATGGGGGTTTATTTATATTATATGAGGTATCATGGGGTGACACATCATGATCGGGTCTTGGGCGCGCAATGGGGGTGTGATGACATGTTTCATGCTGTGATGGAATGGTGTTTTCTTGGGAATACCATGTCATACACATAGACAAACATAAGTACTTGTGTATTAAAATAGAGATTTATGGATATACACACACAAGTAAGATATCTAACCATGGTGAAAAAAATCAATAAGTCATTTTTAATCTTCAAACTAGCATATCATTTGATCAAGGTTAATTTTTCTCTACACAGGTAGTTAAATTCAATCTAAAATAACAACAAAAGATGTTATACAACTAAATTAATGTGGTTATTTTAATAGAAAAAATATTTTTCATAATACCAAATCTTACTCCTGGTGAGAGGTTCTCACTACCACATCACCAGACTATGAAATATTTTTTATGAAAACCTATTACCCAATGAGTGATAAGCCATGAAGTTAATATCGATCATATTTTATTCTTCCTCAGGAATTGATGAACATTTAAATTTTAATTTCATATATCAAATATCATTCCAGAAAATATCATTTATTTCATAGAAACTTGTCACAATAAATACTTTTCAACAATAATTGGGACTCATGGAATTTCTTAACATGCACACATCACAACTAATACACATCATTCCCCACTTCAACTACAACATTAACTCTCATTCAAAAATTACACCATGAACTAAAACCCACTTGTCACCTCTAAGAATATATTCTTTTATATAATATTATATATTTATGATGGTTACATATATTTAATTAATTTAAATATAATTATGAAACATGATAAAATTTCAAGTGAATTTTACACTATATTCCATGAAGTTTGAGACTTTTCTTGGGGAAAATGTAGAACATTGGTTTAAGCGTCTATTGTGTTCCATCAAAATAAGTGTCATGGATGTCATATGTAACATAGTAATATTATTTATGGAATCACATGATGTTATAATTTGAGAAATTTGATTCTAAAGATTACATTCCATTTCGACTACTACCAGCAAAAGGCTTCCATTAATTAAATTGTTGGAAGTGTTTATAATTTACAGGGGGACTGCGATATTTTTGATAGATGGTATGGATTATTCATTAAATAAATTGTGTATTTAATCTTCTTAATAGATTATTTGGTTCTTTTAATGGAAGATTCTATGGATTTGTGTTAACTGTCGATAATGGTGAATGATTTATTAAAAAAAATTAAATAGTTTCATTAGGGTTCCCCTTAGAGATATATCAAGTGATCCATTAACATGTTTCAATGGATGAGTATTATATTTTTCCTTCATATTTAATAGAGACTATAGTTCTACAATATTATATTATTTCATTATATGATCCATAGAGAAAGAGATTTATTCATCCAATATTTATAATTGGTTAGTGGAGATTCCACATTCTATGAAGGAAAATTATACAAAGTGGTTGTTCATTAACTACCAGATATTGAATCATGTAATGGTGGGGATGAAATATTGTCGATCTGATATTCGTCTAATGTTAGCTTATTTTAATGTAGACATTTTTTTTCAAATAGTGGGTTCTATTTGGAATTCCACCAACAGTGGGTGAGGAATGAACAGATTCCAATGAAAACATTTTGGAGTCATTATAGGTATTATTATTTATTAATATTATTTTAGATGGTATCCAAAACTCGGGTTTTTTATGTATTTAATATATAATGATTTCCCTAAATTCATTGACCCATTCATCATGGTGTTTGTGGAAAATATTCTATTTCATTTCAAATCAATGACGGATCATAGGAAAAATTTATTGAATATACTAATTTACATAAAGGGAAAATGTTATACATAGATCTATATAAATTTTTCTATGAATAATATAATTGATGATCATGGCACAAGATACATCTATGAAGTGTGTCTCTTTGGAACTATATAAATTTAAAGCAATAAGGTCGTTAGAAGTGACGTGAAAATGTATTTGAGATTTAGAATTTACGTGGATTATTAGGATATCGACAATACTCCATTATCCACTTTTGGAAGCTATCATATCTGAAGATATTGCTTAATTAGATGTTCATGAATATTATATTCCATGAAATGTAACCCAATCAATCTAGGAGATATAGAAGTGGCTGAAATCTAGGTGAGCGTACATATTTCTGGTGTCTAGTAAAGGGTTCATTATATATTGTGATATATAAAGAGGAAAACAAGGGTGTGTGCTCATGAAGGGGGAAAATAGTCCTTGTAAACATGTCAATGAAATTTTAAAAATAAGAATACATATTCAGCACATGATTTTAAGTTATCAATGGTTGTTTATGGATTAATTAACTGGAATAATTAATTTTATGAGAACATATTCCTTATATATATGGATCATAAAAGTATTATGTATTTATTCTATTTGTTGGATTTTATCCTAATGAAACTAAGATTACTCTATTACATTTGAACCATTTATTTTTAGTTATCCAATACAACAAGAAAATATAATATTTTAGAATATTACTAATGTTATATATTTAATGTATTGAAATAATTTTAGGAGTAGTTGTAACTGATGGGTTTGTTTGATATTTTTTAATTGGAAGATCACAAAGTGGGATATGATGTGGTGTTACATCCACATTAATTAGTTACTTATGTAAAAATTAATTAAGGCAAAAAGACATAATTCAAATATAAATTGATTAGTTATTTAGTATATAGTAGTGACTCTATGGAAGGGTGGTATCAAGAAGTATATTTAGTGATATATTTTAGGGATAGAATTGTGATTCCTTTGAGATTGATGAATGATATTACGGTTGTGTTTCATAGAATTAGCTATGAAAATCATTATGGATAGATAATATGTATCATGATGTCACATGTTTGTTCTGGTGGATAGGGATGAATGTGGACATAACTTATTATATCTCTTTGTGTAGGAATTTTCAGGGAATAAATAATAATCATTTTTATCCTATAGAGATGTTACAGATCATTCATGTGTTGAGGTAAAAGAGGGATGATTTCTCAATTTACTTCATAACTACATTCTAGAGATCACCATGGATGATTGATAAGATATATGTGATTGTATATGGTCTCACAGAGTCATCCAACATTGTCCAAATTTTTGAGATATTTTTATTGGAGGACTTAGAAATATATTTTATGGATATGGGCATTATGACTCATATATTTACCTTATCTATTTTATCAGATATATACTGTTGATTCAAGTCCATATACAATAGAGTCTTGTAGTAGGATATGGGCACTCGTATATACATAAGTACATCAAATCACTTTTATATGGACGACTAGATAGAATATACCAATATGAATTTGGAGGATATGATTTGATATTATGTAGTGGATCTTGGGAGATCGTGATATGATCATGTATTGTATCTGATATTTTCATCAAAAATAATTATCCACTATCAATTCATATCACTATGTTTTAATAGTATAATGTAATACAATGATGTTCTTGATGTGTTTGTTATATTAGTGGGATATATCATGTTTGGGTACCATATTGGCATAGGAGATGACATACATGGATCACCAAATATAGAAGTGAATAGTGAATACTAAATCAAAATATAAGATTTATGTAATACCATATATATTTTAAATTGAGATTTTGGATAGACATTGAGACTTATTACGACTGTCTCCACTATTGAGTAATAAAAATATCATGAAGGAGGAATTTTGGGGTCCTGGGTATGTGTCTTCCTTCATGTCTATTAGAAAAATTACAAGAATGGATTATCACTAGGAGTTTCCATCAATATATAATATATTTAATATTGTTTATTATTTATCATTAAAGATTATGTACGAATCCAACCAATGTCCTATTATTTTTATTTATAATGTGTATATGAAAAATAACACGTGATTAATAGAATTTCAAGCGAGGTTTTATGATATGTTGGGGAATGGATTCTAAATTTCATTGGTGTGGATATTATGTAAAAATTTATGTAGCCTATAAGATACATGGAAGAGATTATTAGGTACAAAAAATTATTAAATGTTGAATAAGGATATTAATGTCTTTAAAATTATTTGGGGGGATAATTAATAAATTAGGGAGATGCGTAATGTATTAAATATTATGGAAATCCCACCATTCAATTTTGGGGGTTTTGGATTCTTTTTTTAGTACATTTGGGTGAAAATGAATACATAATTGTCATTATGTATAGAATTAGTGATCCTCAAACAAGACTGTATAGGTCATTTAGGGATACAATAGTGAATTCTTGTCCCCAGTGACAATGATTGTCAACTGTGCAATGCTATTTTGTGGAAAGAGGTTCTTTATATGATCAGTACATGATCCGATTCAAGCATGTAGTTTGACCAATCATTTAGGTATCACCCGAGCAATTTTATTTTTGAAAAATTTATTGTCCTACCATAAGTCCCATTATCCACCATAACATGGCTTAGTATGTCCAAAGGGTTTTTTGAGAATGAAATTGGAGATTTCAAATCATCTAAATATTTATTTCTATTGATGATTGATCATATAAACATTGGAATCGTGGTTTAATCTTGACGATATCACACTTTCTTCAATCACTATCTTTCCATTTCATTATATTTATTCTTATTTGGTGTATTTTTCCCCCATGTAATAGACCTTCTGATTTGTGTCATTTATTTGAATCATGAATGGAATGTTCATTGTCTTGTGTCCTTGTTACAAGGGTTTAATAGATTGGATCATGATTTTTGATGTTATATCTTGGGTTTTATGACCATTATAGGATTATTATTTAAGATTAATGAATATTATAAAGTCACTATGTGATAATGACTTCTTCTTGTTTGATCAATGATAATTTACATCATTTTCATATATTTTTTTCTTATCAAAATATATTTATTAATTTATTTTATTACCGGAATTGATGGATTTAGTGAATCCTTAAGGGTTTTTGGATTTAAAAATTGAACTATTTGCCTTGGGTTTCCAAATGGGGTTTTAGGTAAAAACATGTTTTGGATTCCTAGATTATATTAATTAATTAATTCTAATTTTATTGTTTTTTTGTGGAATTAATTAATTTTTTTTGAATTATTATAATTTTTAAACATGAATTATTTTTGAATTAGAAATGACTAAGGTGTTTGTAGTATTTTAAAAGGATTTGGATGGTTTGTATGGAAGGAATGTTACATATTAATTTTAATATTGATGGTACATGCCATGAATGTCAAGAAGCACACAGGTATGTGACAACCAATAGTTGGTGCATGTTATGATAAAAGTAAATAATTAATACCATGTGTTCAATTATTAGTCATGAATTTATTTTATATTCTGCTTAATTATATATTTCATATTTTTGTATAACTAAGAAGGGTTACCTGGTTTGGGAAAATAATTTTTTATATTATTTTACTAAATTTATTTTGTAATATGTAATTGAGATAAAATATTTTTTAAAATGATCTAATCTATGTTAATGTTAATTTTTACATGGTCGACAATAGATTTTCATGATACTTCCTGAGAGTAGTTTTGGAAAATATTACTAAGTATACTTGTAACACCCCTATATATTAATATATTTTCATTTCAGAATAACATTTATTTATTTTCTAAAATTATTTATAAACAACCCCATGTTATACTTATAGTGGACACAATATTGATTTAGCTTGTTTTACATGAAATGTTTAGTATTAAAAAATATTAATGGAACACATACTTTTTAACTAAATTTTGAAACATTAATAAATTTCATTAGTCGTAAAAAAAATTTAAATTCATAATTTCAAAATTAGCATAGGGTGAGTTTATAGTATTTTTATGAGAACTTTAATTTTTTGATGAATTGTTAAAAATACTACATTAGAGTAGAAAACTAAATTTTTAATTATTAAAGTAAAATTATATTTCAAATTTGTTTTAATATCGCAATATATAAATTATATATCTATTAATCCAATATATTACATTTTAATCTTTTTTATATTAAATTTAGTTAAAAACACGTAATTAAATTTTGAACATTTTCACATTAAACCCCAGCTTTCTCACAACTGTTAGGGGTTATCTTTAAACGAAATTATAATAAATATATTAATTTTATTTTTGAAATTGGAAATAAAATATTTTTGTCATTATAATATTTATACTTTTTTAATATCAACTCATTTATGACAAAAAATATTATTGATAGTAATTAAAATTAATTACAGCGATCAAAATAATATTATGTTTAACAAGGGACTAAAACATAAACCTAAGGTCCAAAATGACCTAAAAACATATCCAATATCCATTTAAGGACAATATTTCGATAATAAACCCTATTAGTTATAATTTTTGGAATAATTGGGGTACTACTCAATGAAAGTGTCCAATATATTATGTTATTTAAGAAAAAAACAAAAAAGGAAACTTCTATACCATTAACATTTATGAAGGTTTTAATTATGGACGAAGCAACATAGTATCAGTTATAAACATTACATTGAAAATTAAATGTGTTTGTTCAATTTAATTTAACATTAATTTTATGTGATGATATAATTACATTAAACGGTTAACAATCAATAATGCATGTATTATTAAATTAATAATTAAATAAGTTAAATGATTCTAAACTCATTAAAAGTAAATTAAATTAAATGAATTATTGACTTCCAAATTTTTGTTGTTGGATATAACAGTAAAGAAATATTTGAACTTAATATATTTTAATTCCAATAGTATAATGATATTTTTCAAATTAAAATTTAATAAATAATGTCAAAATTGGCATTAATGTTGTTTTACAATAAATATTCATTTATTTAAATATTTAAATTTGATAAAAATTATATATCTTACCAATTGAATTTTAAATGTTAATAAATATAAAATAGATTCCATTCATGGTTCTAATGAATTTTTATAATTACAATATTGACCAATATATTGTAAAAAAATTATTAGCATGGTCTGGGATAAAATAGTGTTTTGTGAATTATATGCGGTTATTTTAGAAATTAATTTCAAAAGGAAATGGAATTTATTTATTTTTAAATTATATATAATATTTATAATTCATTGGGTCAATATTTTCTAATTAATCTCACTTGAATTTATTCTTAATGGTAAAAATATTTTTATTAAAAACTTGTAACTTTAATAAAAATAAAAAATGTTAAAAGTCTGGAAACATAGATGATAAGGGAAATAATAATAAAAATGCCCTTATTTTCTATGGATGAGGTTTTGATCGACCTTAAAAAATAATTAATCCATTATTTTTTAATTTTCAGGCACATGAGGTACGGTAGACCTATCTATAGTGTATACCTTTTGGTACTTACAAGGATGCCACTCACCCTCAATTATAAAAAGGAATTCACTATTGCCTTTATTCAGACATCTCATGTAATATTGGAACATTAATCCTCAATGAAAATAGTCTCCAAACAACCCTAAACTTATTATAGATTCCTAAAATTGGGTAGAATTAAATCCATTGAAGACTTTATGTATAAACCGAATGGAGTTACTTCAAATAGAGGTAACATTCTTAAACGATCTCTTTTTTTTATTTAATTATAAAACCATTAAATTATTTAAATTCCTTGAGTATATAATAAATTCCTTATCCTATATATACGAAATTATTTTTATTTTTATCAGTTAACCTACACCTATAATAACATTGATCAAATGGATATCCAACTTATTGTTCATGTACGATGAACTATAGCCTCCAAAAACGATGATGTTCATTTTTTATTAACCACCATTCAGGAATGGGAAATATGATGGAATAATCATTCATATATGATATATATTATTTTATTTAGGTTTTTATTATTCTTTACTTTTTATATGACACATACCTTTATGTTCTCCGTTTAGTGAAAATTCAATAACTTCTTTTGTGTACATGTGGACTACCATCTCCTCAATGTGATATGATACATTCACACATTACAGGAAATGTGTTAAGGATTGATTTAATTATAATTATGTGACATAAATTAATTATATATGATATTCATTACATAAATTCATTTTTGTAAATATAATATATCATGTTCTTTATTACCCTTTTCACACACTATAATGTTTCAAATTCATCCATGGAAGTCTGTACTACCACCTCCTAAACACATTGTGACTCATTTTGAATCACAACATTTTTATATATAATTATATATGATTAAATAATATGTTATTTATTATATAATGATAATTATAGATATATAAATGTTTCTAACCATCAATCCATAATGATCATTGAAAAATGGGAACATTACTCATGCGTACGTACGACCCACCACCTCCACATTAGTAAAGTTGGTTCCTTTTTTAAAACCATATTTAATTATTGGTTATAAAAGTAATTATTTTTTATAAATATGATAAATTTTTCATTATTATTATTCTATCAAATATTGTTTAATGACCCTTCTAACAATATCAACCAACCAATGTAATTTTTAACACATAAAATAATTGTTTTTCAAAAAAACCGATTCCAAATTAAGTGGAAAAGTAGATCTATTAAGTATTTTTATAATTGGTGTAAATTTACTAATTATCATGGAAATATTTTGGAATATATAAATAGCTAGCATAATTTTTTTATTATGGTACTAAATGAAACATGTGAAAATTCTATATTCAAGGTAAGGTATTTCATCTGAATTTTATTTCACCAAGGCATATTGTAATGTTATACCTGTGTTTTATTTTAAATTATGTATATGCTTAAATTTTATAGGTTATATCATTAATATCATTATTCATGTGAAATTATAATATTAATTTAGTTTTATTTCCTCTATGAAATTAGGATTCAAATGTTTCAAAGTGGCATGGGAAGCATGGGAATTTTTAATGATTATTTAACCCGAGAATGTTTTGATTTCATTTCAATGGTATTTTCATTCATCAACATCAAAAACACCTATTTTTACATATACTCTACTATTGAATTAATGATAAATCCATATTATTTATAATATATAGATACTTTTTGACAAACCACATGTTTATTAATTAAATCGATTTTCTAGTATATGAAGATTGATTTTGACACGCAAGACACGAGTTGGGGATATGTTAAAGTAATCACCTAGTTTCCTCAATTATATAATGATATTAAATTAGTTTGATAAAAACCCTTCATGAATTGTTCAATAATAATAGATAGGTTTCTACAAAAAACCTAAACTATCTTATAAATGTTCTTCATATTAGTGGTTCATCTGCCAGATATATGAAGTCTATTAATTAAGAATTTCTTTCATTTCAATAATTATTATCCAAAGTATTATTACTTAGAAAGAAATATATATATTCATTTCATTCATAGTTGACTGATTAAATGGAATGAATTTTCAGTAACTTACCTTACCATATTGAATGCCTCTTACCCATCTATATAAATGGAATGTGTGTCCGGTTATTTACCAATCTATATTGATATATCTTAATGATACATGAACACTTCTCATAGATTCTTAACCATATTGATCATTTGATCCCATAATTATTTTTTTTCCTTTCTTCAATTTTTGAAGATGAATCCAGATTCATTATTCGGTTATGTCTCATGTTTTATTTTCTATTCCCTAATGTAATATGAGAATCATGTATGTAATAGATCATTCCAAAATTCTAAAATTATTAGTACTTTGGGATTTTATTCCTTTTAATCATGACAGTGTTTTAAATTCAGGCACCATCTATGAGATTTTGGGATTATGGTGTCACATTTGATATCAAAAGAATTATAGTAGAAACATTAGAATCTATATTAAGAAATTACATATTAGAGAACATACCCCTTTGAAATAATTTGAATAAACTTATAGGGAATTATCCTAAAGAAATAATTTTAATTATTATGAGATTATTTAAAAATAATTATTTTAGTTAATGTTATCTATCATTCCATTTTTCAGATTGCACATTATTTTTAAATATGATATAACCTAGGACAAAATATGTCTTCCTTTAGAAATGGTTTATTACAGAAGGTATGTGATCTTTACAAATTAACGTTGTCCATGCAATACAATAAAATAGCTTATACCTATAGAAATTTATTGATAGACAATATATCTGTTGGTAAAAATATGAATTTCCAACAGATATTAAGTTTTATTGGTATTGATTTTTAATACCATAATTTTTTTAAATAGATATATCTTTTGATATTGACCATTTAATACAAATAATTTTCTTACCATGAGTTAAATCTACTACTTTATTATACTAATACAATCATTTTTTATTAATATGAGAATATTTTAGTAATTAAAACTATTACCAAAATATATTTTACCATCAATAAAAATTGTGGCAATCAACCATTTAATAACACCAAAATGATTATCATTAAAAAAATAAGAGAACCCAATATTTTTCAATATTACAATTTTTATTAACAAAGTCAATATCTATTCTTTGAGGTCATATTGAAAATATCTCATTAATAGATTTAGATTTAAAATTTTCTCTAAATACAAATTTTGTTTATATTTGTTAATTTTGTTCATTTGATAATCATTTAAATATTTTTTAAAAAAATAAATTTAAATTCTTATTAAATTTTATATAATTACATATATGTTTTATATTCTTTGAATATATTAATATTTAAATATATTAAACATAATAAAATATATTCAAAATAAATTTAAAATAAATTTATTTTATATTTATTAAATAAAGAACATAACAGTCAATTGATCAATATTTTTTTGATAATAATTTATATTCATGTATTAAAATTCTATTTTATATTAAAATTAAATTAATTGTTTTTATAAAATTTCATACCATTCATATATATATATATATTATCATTAAATTAAAAAAATATATTTGATATTTTATTTATTTTCTTTTATTTTTTCAAATATTTAAAATCCCCAACCCTAATTCACCCATCTATAATGCGTGTTTAAACCCACCCATGCCTCCTCTAGTGTCCTATGACAACGTTGTCCTCCATTGATATTAAAACCACCTCCGCCTTCACGATCACATGCCTCCTTTGTGACAATCGCTCCCCTCGTCTCCCTTCACTACAACCTCCACAAATCTCTATCTATGGAACCCACCTTCTTTACAACCCAACTGCCTCCATCCACAACCCTAAACCTACGCCATCAGCCTCCCCCACTACGACCTTCCACAACTGCCTCACACATTCAATGCCCATCATATCATCCCCATTGAAAGACCTTTGCCATCTCTAACCTTCCTCGCTCAACCCCCTCCATCCATAACCTTCCCTACATGACCCCCACTATCCACATCCTTCTACACCTAGTCTTCCCCACGTGAGGAATTACCTAATATTCCTTTGGTTTTATTCCAGACATTGTTGTACTGTTATCAATAACATTGATTGATGCCTCATCCATGTGGGAAATATAGGTAGAAGATAGGTTGGCTTCAAAGTAGAATATATAAAAGTTTATTAATGTGAACTATTTAATTTCCTATTATTAGTACAATATACATTTTATATAGGTATATACCTTGAAATTTGTCTCTCTCAAACACTGAGTGTTAGGTGCACGGGGTTTTGCAGCCAGTGATCCTTCTTCGGGCATATGGGCGTTTTTATGCAAAATAATTTTTCTTTATATAGAAATTGAGAGCATATTTAATATAATTTTATTATTTGACATATAGAAAGCCAAAAATATTATCACATGGAAGTGGAATGCAAGATATTAACAATGGATGGCCAGATTTTGGGCAGTGTAGAGGAATGTTTCGAGATTCTTGGTGTTTCTAGTGAGGATGGATTGGATGGAAAATTTTTAAAGGATAATCCTAGATTGTTATTTCATTATATCATTTATTTTTTCACTACCTTGGATTTACTTCAACTCTTACCAATTCCCCGGAGGTTCGTTGTCATCTCCATTTTCCCATATCAGTTCATTTTTAACATGTATAACCCTTTCACAAATGTCTCTTGTAATGATGTGTGAAATATTTTTCTATGTATAGTGCAAATCAAAATTCCTATGTTCTTGTGTACAAAAAAATTACTAGTAATGTATCATATTATGGTGTTATGACTAAAATTATTGACTGACGTAATCTAGTTAGAAGTAGTGTTATTTTATTGTAGGATGATATGGGTAAATCTATTAAATGGACTAATGAAGATTGGTTTTGATTCACACATTTCAGTATTAAGTGTATTATGAAAACAAATGTTGTATTTGTGATTGCATCTCAAGATTTAATGGTGTTTTTTATAACAAAATATAAAGTGAAAAATTATAATTTTTCTTTCATTACTATACCGAGATATTTATTTGAAATTTAAGAAAATGTCTTATAAGCAGTGCATGACTTAAAAACTAACATCGCAACTAATGCCAATGAGATATATATTTCCATAGAGTATATGGAAGATATTACTACTTTCTATTGTAAAATTGATTTTTTTGAAATCCATTGATGCATTTTGAGAAGAAATATTATGTTTTGGAGTGTCATATTTTCTATTTATAGCATTCCATATCATATCTATTACGTTTCTGTGTTTTTGTAGATGTGTCCTTTGTGAGAATTTTTTTAATGGCTAACTTTTTCGTTATTTTTTTGAATTAGAAGATGTCCAATAAAGCATTGTTTTCATAGTCATTTATTAAGAATTTTCTTTCACTTTTATAAATGCATATAATAGAATGAATTCATGTTAAAGGGAACACTTTCTATATTGTGTTTTTTCTTGTGACTTTTTTTTATGAATGAAAAAGGATCATTTTCATTGAATCCTTGATTTCAAGGAATGTATATATTGGACTCATGATTCCACTATTCCAATATATAACTTATTGTTCCATTTTTATTTCTCTTCTCAATGGAGGACATCAACATAAGGGCATTGAATATATGAATCATTGATTAACATGTCATTTCAAACGCCTCCCACCATTACCTATGCCTAAATCAAACGTGATAGTGATAAGTGGAGGTTCTTTATTAAAGAAATTCCATGAATCGAGAAAGGATAAATATATTCCCACATATAAGAATTCCAGGTGATCTATATTGTTATAATGAACTTTGTTCCCAATTTCTTATTGGGTGAAGGGGGTTTGAAAGGGTTTACAAAGGGTACCTCAATAGTTGAGAAAATGTAAAATTTTACCCAATTATTTTACTCTCTATTCTATCTTGATTATGTTTCTTTTGTAACTGTTCATTAGTATGTGCATATTAAACTAATTAACAACATTGGATTTCAAGGTATCAAAAAAATTTAGGGTCGAGGTCCTCAGGGTGAACCTTCTTCACCATCCCATCCTCTTGATCTTGGTAGGTTTTTGTGTTGATAGAGATCTTAGGATTATTTTCTACGATTAAACGGATTTCTAGAAGATCAAATTATTGGAAATTATCTTAATTTTTTATTCATAAATCACATAAAAATTATTCATTAAAAAATCCCCAATCGATGAAACATTTCCTTATAGATTTACCTCCAAACCTGAAGCCGTTGGATTAGAATGCCAAGGTAAAAATATCTTAGGGATTAACATGCTAACTTGAATACAGGCTTGAGAAGGAAATCCTCCAAGTAATAAAACATCATTTATGAGCATTGAAAATATTTATGGTTGATGAATTCAATATAAATATCTCTTATTTAGGTCATCCCAAGATCGTTCCAATGACGGAAAAGACACATGTTTCCACAATGACAGTGGGAAACTTTGAATACTATGATCCTGAGTATGAACTGACTATCCAGTTGACTACCTAATCTAACGAGTACAAATTTATTATAATCGTCATGGAGATAATTGTTGTAAGGAGGGTTATTGAAAATTTTGGGTCCACTAATGAGTAGAATCTGATCTTGTAAGTTATTATTTCAATAATAATGTCAATTTTAAATTTTTTATTAATCAATTAAGATGATCAAACCTTTCAATTAGGGTTTATAATTTTTTAAATTTGTCACCTTTTTGTTGGGTATTGAACATTTCATGTCTAAAATATATGAAATTTATAGTCTTTATGATATTGGTAGATCTATCTCTTTACATTTCATGACATTATATTTCAACTCCAGTTTAATATAAATTCTATTTATGATAGAGATGTTAGGGAATTTTCATTGTAGATTAGAATATGGTTCCCAATTATATTAATACAATTTCATAATTTCCTTCCAGACCATTTTTGTACTATATCCTTATCACCTAAGTTTTTCATTGCACTAAATGATTCTCCATATATTGAATTTGGTGTCATTATAAATTGGATAATAGTTTATTTATAAATTTAATGTAGATTTACTTGATTATAGAATTTCATGCAGTGTTACAAGATTATTAAATTTTGAGTTATGTGTCACTATTAATTGAAATTAGTGTCCTTCCCAATGGTTATTGGTTACAGGTTATGTGTAACTCTTAATTGAAATTAGTGATTGTGATTTTTTTCAATGGTATTTATCTTAGTAGACCTGATGTCGAAGATTTAAAGAACACTATGACGAGAGGGTTTTTCGGAACCCCATCCTATAGTTTCCAGACCCGACTTATTTTTTTCTTTGTTGGTTTTAGAAGAGGTCATCGAATATGTGACTATGAAACAAAAAAACCTTTTATGAAGGACCCCTAGATATGATTCAATTGATATGGATCCCACATTCCTTTAAAAATTTCGAGATCCTCGAAAAATTTCTTCTATTGTTTCCTTTTAATTATTTATTATTTTTTTCTAATTGATTATTAATTAGATTTAGATAAAATATGGAATATTTTATTGTCATTCTAATTTTTTGTCGTTATCACAGTTTGGGTTGGATCATTATTGAATTATTTAGATCATTATTAACAATAAAAAATCAGTTCTCATGAGTTTTGATTTTAAATTAACTCAACATGATTTGTTTTTCCATAGAATACAATCTCTCCACATGTACTCTGTTTGGACGCAAGAACATTAACAACATTAAATTATATTTGAAATCAAATTTTTTAAAATAAATGTTCCAAAAATGAGGACTAGATTTAATTAAGAGAGTAATGTTATATAATTAAAATGAAAAAAACGATTCAGAAATATGTAAAAGAATTATAGTCCTTATCCCAATGGTTTTTTATTTCTGTTATTCTTGAAGTGACTTTTTTTCCCCTGTTTTTAGGTTGATTTTAGTGTATAGTAATCTGGTTTGTGGTTCCAAGGCCCATAAAATAAATATCAAGGGACCTATTAGAATCAATACAATGTCCCTTCACATAACTACTATGAAGCCCCCTCATAGAGAAGGTTTTTGATAATTTCTTTATTGATCACTTCCCATGTTTCACCTCAAATTCATGAAAAGTTGATGTGATGTCTCATATAAGTCAGTCAACATTATGTGTTTCAATTTTAAGTCTGTGAATTATTTTAATATCTTTGGTGTGAATGTAAGTGATGTTCATGAAGGTTATGTCTGTCATGTATTCCATGAGTAGAGTATTTTTGTGATCCAACGGGTAATATGTGGGGTTATATGCATATTTTAACATAAATCATATTGGTGATTTTTTTATAGCATGATATTCTCTACTCTGTATCTATGCTTTTTTATTGAAACATGCAGAGACCAACAAATGAGATCAGTTTCAACTGATTATGAACTTGTGTGTGATATATCTTTACAACACAATGGATGTGGTGAAGAAAATAAGTTCCATCACAATCTAGTATAGGGTGGAGGTTGAGGTCACCATTTATCATACTTATTGAATATTTTTTGTGCTATGAAACTCCAATGGTTGGGAGAGATGCATTCTGTCATTTTAGTTTGGAGAAGCCCACTTTTTGTTCTTAAATTGTATCTATATTATTGTTTAATTTTGGGAAACATAATATTTTTGGGATATAGTTGTTTTGGGAAACATTATATATTCTTATAATGAAATATATACAATGTTTATAAAAATTTATACCATGAAAATAAATTTTTTATACATATTCATATTTTGGTTTCAATTCATGTATATATTTTTGACTGATTTGAGTTTTAATTGACCTGTTAGTCCGGGGGCATAAATGAGTTTTTGTTTCTTACTAGTCCCTGGTGTAACATAAATATGCTAGAGAATGCTCGTTAGTCCGGAAGTATGGATGGATTGGTGGTGATCACCGGTCCCTGATGTGGCATGGATGAGTGATGTTTCCATTGGGGATGAATTATGTATTAATGGGCGTGATGGATCATATTGGGGGGATGTATTTTGTATGGATTCATTTTGTAATTAATTCCATTATTAATATAATTAATTTTTTTATAAGTTTTATCCTGTGCTAAATTCGCCTTTCTTTTAATAATTAAAACAATTGTATTATATATGATAAATGTATAAATATAATATGAAATTTTACTAGAAATAAAAATTTATAATTTTTATTCAAATGTTAATTATAAATAAATATTATATGTTTGTAATGTTATTACCAACATTAATTTTTTATTCACTAGAACATGTTTCTAAGAACATTAACAAAAATATCTATTATCATTTAGTATTATTATAACTATAAATTATATATTTTATCTATTGCACTAACATTTAGTTACATAATTTTTACTGATAGTTTACTGAGAGGGACATATATATTGGTAAAACATTTTACCAATAGAAAATTCACTTTAACCAACAGATATTCCCCTGTTGAAAAAATTGAAATAACTTGTATTGATGGACTAATAAAAATCATTTCATTTATATACATAAGAAAATATTTCTAACATAAATAGTCTATAAAACATTCTAATTATATGAGGAAATAATGTAATGTATTACCAGATAGGGGAATTATTCTCTAACTATTTTGGTTTCAGATGTAAGAATCAGAACAAGAGAAAAACATGGAAAAAATGGATAAAGGGGATACAGAAAATAAGTGTTTTCTCCATATGGGATAATTTTTGGAATAATTACATTGGTCATACATTAAATATAATGGGAGTTTTCTATATGTGTCGAGATAAAGGACTCAATTCATCTTATTTCATAGATAAGAATATGGTTTCCAATGTACAGGGATTCAAATTTAAGGTGATGATATACTGCAAAAATCAATAACTGAAGTGTTGAAAGATCATAACATGAAATGGGATAATGGATCATGTTTAAGATTATGCTACTACCATAGTTGTAGAGAAATTATTAATTTTCTTATATTTTGAATCAATAAATATATCATTTGATTATTTTATCAACGATTTAATTTTGATTTGAATTATGTAATATATGAATATTATGTCACTGCACTTTTTAATTATGGATTTAAGATTATATATTGTATTGTAATAAGAAAATGTATTCATTAAAAAGAATAAAATTTTATAAAGAAAATGTTTTAGGAAAGGATAACCATTAATAAATTTCTGATACCGAGATAATAATATTAGAATACATATATGAATGATTTGTATAATGTAAATTGGATTGTTCTGACTACCTAAGAATAGATTAATGGTTTATTACATCATTTATGAATTTTACAGAAGATTTAGATATCATGGAAATATCCATGTTTTTATTATGTAATAATTAGCATTATTGTTTTAAATAATGTTTTATAATAATTAATTTTATTACCAAATTTGAACAGAATACATGAAGAAAGAGTTTATATGTTCAGTATGTAAGTATTAGAGAGATAATTCATGTTGTTTGTATTAATTATATGTTCATTTTAGAAAATCAACATCATACATTATAAAATCATTGGATCACAACCATTGGTAAATGTTGATGACTTATCAATTGGTTTGCGTTTATCATTGAGTTGAGTGTTAGATATTAATGTATTATATAACTATATTAATCATCTTGTGAAATTAAATGAAGTATGAATGGTTCAAGGAACAACCAATAGATATGACTATTATAATAAATTGTAAATGTATCAAATAATCATATTAACATACATAATTATAGAGTAAAATTATTCCTCAACTCTATGAAAATGGTTTTGTAAAAAAATGTTTTCATATTATCAACATTTTTTTGACATATATTTTCATCAACAGAACACCCAAGTTTAAGGCTTTGGGGTCATCCACATTCTCATGAACATGTTCTCCATCATTGTCCATCAGAACATCATAGATAGATTATTATTACATGTCCAAAATTTCACATACATTATCCAATTTGAAATCCTAGTTTTGTGGTAACCTTGGTATTTTAGTTTCCCACTTATCATGAAGATTAATTATTAACCCCATTTTTTATGTTGGTTTTCCTTGAAATGATAGTTTCAAATATCAAATCCTAGATTAATAAGATCATGTTTAAATTGCGACGATGAAATTAAATTATGGTTGGGATAATTTAACATCACAACAAATTACAATATTTAAATTTTAGAGGAATTTATATTTTTTATCTATTGAATTATAGGAAAATCAATTTTAATCGTATAGTACAAAAAAATATATGTTAGATTCTGTTAAATTGAAGATCATGTTTTTTCACCTTTTAGTGGTGAACAAATTTTAAACCTAAATTCTGAAACATTAAATAAATTTATTTTTCAAAATATTCATCTTTTTTGAATTCGAAATGTCAATGTTATATAAAGGTGAAATTTTTTAAATTTTATGAGAAGTTTCAATTTTTGATGAATACAGACAAATGCTGCATTTTAAGTGAAAAACCCTTTTTTATTAATAGTGTTAAATTGTATTGTATATTTTTATTATGATAATATTATATCATTTGTATGTCTATTAATAAAAAGTAGATAATTGGAATCATTTTCATATATAATTTAGTTATAAGGACTAAATGAACTTTTTAACATTTTGACTTTAAAACCCCAATTTCTCACCACTTATGTGGGAGTAGATTTATAGATAATTTCTCCACACATGTGAATTGAATTTCAAAAAATCAATATTAACAGTTTTAATAAGTATAATATTTATATTATAGTATGAGTAAAATATTTTTTGACCAGAAAGTAATGAGAATGTTATTAAAATTAATTACAATAATTAAGGTAAAATTAACCATAATAAGCGACTAAACCTTAATCATAAGGGAAAAATTGACATAGAAAATTGTTAAAAATAAATTTTCAAAAAATATACCATCCATATCCACTCTTTTCTTTGATTTTATAATATATTGTGATAATAATCCTCGAATGTGGCCTATATAAAAAATTAAGAAAGAAGAAGAAAGGAAATGAACATTTTTTCCGCAAGTATTCATAAGGTTTAAGAGTATGGTTAAACCTACATAGTTTCAGTTATATTCATTATTTTTGAAGTTAAATTATTTTTGAATCATTATTTTTTTTATTTTAATATTTATACATGATATAATTACATTAAACACTTAACAAATTCCAATTCACTGATTAATTAGTTAATAATTAAATATGATAAATGTCAATAAGAACATTAAAAGTAAGAAAATTTAATGATTTATTTTATGACATTATTTAAGGTGGAATATATCATTTTATATATATATTAACATAACATATTTTAATTCCAATAATATTTTAATATTTTTGAAGTAAAATTTTAAAAATAATGTCAATATTGTCAGTGATGTTATTTTACAATAAAAAATATTTTATTAAATAATTTTAAATTATTTAAAATCATATATTCTAAAAATTTGATTGTATGTGTCAATAAATATCAAATATGGTTCTTTAATTAACCCATTTATCTCTTATAATTTTAATATCATCCCATAGAGAGTAAAAATATTGTAACCCTTGTTGTGGTTAAAAAAATATTTTTGGGTGTCACATGTGCTTAATTTTAAATTAATTTCCAACACACATGGAATTTATATTTATTAAATAAGATTTAATATTTATAATTACGTAGTTATATATTTTATAATAAATCTAAATTTAATTTTTTTAATCGATAAATTACCTAGGATCGAAAACATGATAATTTAATAAAAACCACACTGGTAAAAGTTATGAAACATTGATGTTAACATTTTTTTTGTAAAAATGCAATTATTTCCCTATGGTTGATGTTTTAAATGAAAATAATTTCTATTTGACCATTATTATATCAATTTTATTTAATTTAGGTAAGTGATTAATCTCAATACAGTATTCCTTTTTGTATTTACAAGAAGGCCACTCCCCTTCCATTATAAAAAGTTATGCACTATCCCCCATACTCACACATCTAAGGAAACATTGTCTCATACATCCTATAAGAAAATAGACTCTCAAAAATTTAACATAAAAATAAAAGCCTAATGTTTGGTATATAAAAAGGCAGTTAGTACATTTTTATATACCAAAAGTAGTTAACCGAAAAGTGGTATAATTATTCTATGATCATTTTAAAAAAAAATGTTATCCTTATTAAATTATGATATAACTAAATATATATTAAAAATATAATTAAATCTATTTATGTTGATATTTACATTTAAAACTACACACACTTCTATTAAATGGTTAACGAACTTATTGTTCATGGACGGTGAACTACCACATTACGAAATGATTTCATTAATTTTTTCATTACCACCTTTCATGTTTGGGGATTATGATTTACACATTTTTTCTATATTATATATATATATGATATTATTATTTCTTTATTATTATGTTATTTTTATACAACACATACCTTTTTGAATTTCATTTAGTGTAAATATAATAACTTTGTTTTTTTACGTGTGGACTACATCATCCTTAAAGTGATGTGATACAGTCACACATTACATGAAATGTATTAGGAAAGATTTTACTAAAAAATATTTGAACTAAATGAAATATAGATTATATTAGTCAAATAATTATATCTCTTTTAATATAATAAATCATTTCATTTATTACACATAAAACAAACTAAAAATGATAATGTCATACATAGACGTGTGGACTACTGTCTCCTCGACACGATGTGACTCCATTTATGTCACATGAATACTATATCTAAGTATATATGATTAATTAATATTATATTTATGTTATAATGATCATTAAGGTAAGATAAATGTCACTTACCTTATTTCAATACTAATCTTTGAAAATGTGGGAATGTTACTAATTTGTACGAACGACCTACCATCTACAAGATGGTATTGTTGGTTAATTTTTCATAACCACCACTAATTATTAGATTATGATTATAATTGAGTTATAAATATGATAATTATACCATCATTATTATTCTAGAGATGTTTTTATAATTATCCATTTAACCATTTCAATCTTACAAATATATTTTTTAACAAATGATCCAATTTTTTTCAAAACACCTAACAAAATCATAAATGTGTTTCTAGAAGTATAAAACAATATAATTACTAATGTAAAAGTAATAGTAAAGATTAAAAATATTATAAATCAATTAAATAATTAACATATATTTATTATATACAAATATAACAACAGATGGGAAAATTCAGACTCAAGGTACATGATTTCATCTAAATTATCTATTGTTGATATATATTGTAATGTTATATGTCTAGTTCCTTTTATATGGAATATATACATCCATTTGACATGTTATATCATGTATATAAATATTATCATTATATTCTATTTTTCATTTAATGTTATTCCTCCATGGGGATTATTATTCTGATGTTTCAAATTGGTATGGGATAGTTTGATAGGTATATAGATATTTTCCTTAAGAATATTTTAATAATCATTAAATGGTATTTCCAATCACCAATATCAATGAACAATGTTTTCACTTATATTAAACTAAGGAATTATAGTTAAATTTAAATTATTTATTATATATGGATATTTGATGATAAGGAAGATTACTATAAACAAAAATGATTATTAAATATATGAAGAATGATTTGGACATGCAAGACTCAGGTTGTGGGCTGTCTAAAGTAAGACACTTGATGAATCTGTAATCTTATAAGACAAATGTAGTGCAAAAAAACCCTTCGAGTTTGTCTCCATGCAGAATATAAGGTTTTTACCCATAGAGATAAACCATATTTTGAATGAAATTTATAGAAATGGTTCATGTGTTATATATGTGGCATCTGAGAATTAAGAATTTTCTTTTTTTAATTATTTGTATTCATAGGATGTTCAATATGAAATAATCTATGGAGTCATTTAATTATCAGTTTAATTATAATATTTCATATGTTTTCAGTTCTAGATATTTCCATAATGATTATTCTTTATCCAGTTGATTAAATAGAAATTGTGCTATGTTATTTGAAATTCCATATTTAATATGATTATTGATACAATATTACATCCATTATATGCATACAATTAATAAACATTATATCTCACCCTTATTTTTTCTCCAAACCCCATGATAAAAATATGAATTCCTTGAATGTGTTTTAAGGATGCAGTTTAATAGGTTTGGTATTGAATCATGTTTTATTTTCCATCTCCAAATGTAATATGTGTATCATCTTGTAATATAGTTTTCCAAAACTACTAAACTGATCAGTTTCATGATCTGATTCCATGTAATAAATCCAACATAAGAATATAACGCACAAACTCCAGGTATCTATTTTTGGGGAATTATAATACATACTCAACACTACATGTAGATCCTTATAGATGTTGATGAATATAATCCTCGTGCAGATTTGTATAAGAATCTAATGTTCATGGGAGATGGATCATATGAGATGATTTTTTTCATTAAATAGTGGTGTTGTATGATTAAATAAAGAAATAGATTGACCATAATATTGGATGGGTCTTGTATGAAAGGTTTCTATGTGATATCAATACAAGAGTTTATTTAATTTTTAATTTAAATTTGAGGTGTTTTTTTAATGTAAACGGTATTTGAATGTTCTATTTGGATTTAAATTTAAATTTTCATTTTTATCTCATATAGTTTGATTTTTATTGAGTGTAAGTTATTCCCAAGTGGTTATGTGCATCCTTGTAGAATAATTTGTTCTTGAAAAGATTTTGGAATGTACTTGAGACAATATTAAGGTCTAAGTCCTACCTCAATATTTGTGCTCATTGGTTGGAGTATCCTTAATTATGTTATGTTAATTAATATTATCCATTTCCAATGGTCATAATATTAATAAGTAAATAGAACATTATTCCCTCCTAAATGTGAGAAAATTAAAGAAAATACAACATGTAGTTTTCAGAGTTGGCTTGTACTGGGCCACCTCCAATGATCATACACATGGTGATGTTATTGTGCACCATAATGAAATTATATCACTAATTATATAATGTATACAACTGTATCATTGTTCTTATTGGTTCATAACTAGTCAAAAGACCAAAAAACAATAATATCACTCAAGAAGAACATTATTGTCCCTAATTGTATAAATTTTGATAACAAAAATTAAATTAAAATATATTACACCTTCATCAGTCTAACAATATACTCCATACCATCCTGAATAATATCCCCCTCTTATAATTTTTCATCTTGATTATTAAATAATATTTATTATATAGATCACTTTAATTTTCCATAAAATTTCTCTGTGATTTTATCATTAATATATCTAATAAATATCTCATTTTTATCAAATCCTGAGACTTTGGATGAAAATTATACTATCTTTATATTATAGAAATCGTTCAAGATTATGACACATGGGCTTCCCTAATATTAGATAGTAAGATATCCAATAAATATATATTATATTGAATATTATATTGAAATTGGATACATTTTGGTGATTAAATTTATGAAAATTAGAGGACGAAATCTTATTAACCTGACATGAATAACTAAATCAGGAACCACTTTTAACATCAGGTTTTTGCGAGGAATGGTTTGGCCAATATGATCCTGTATCAAAAACATTATAATGAACCAAACTAGTTTAACTAACCATGTCACCCAAGTCAGCTCAACCTAAGATCCAAAGTGCATTATTGATCTCTAAATGTTAAAAATTATGGTCGTGGGTATCAAAAATACCATTGGGAATCATTTTACACGCTCATACTAATAAGATATGACAAAAATAAGTCTGATGAGGATTTATATTGTATTGAAAATTATTTTACACTATCATGCAACAAAATAAATATTTATATAAAAATTAGCTAAAAATATTGAAATAGGATTGAAGACCAGAATAAAAACATGACTATCCTTATAAAAAAATAGAATGAGAAATATATGCCATGCTAGCACACAATATTAAAAAAACTAGAGTGGTAAAAGGATTTCAAGACATTTAAATTATAAAAAAACAAACGTGCCAACTATATACCTGAACCATCACTTCATGACCCCTTCTCACCACATTATCATTATGCCACCAAAATAAAAATAAGTCACCTAAGTTACATAAAAAATGAATTGATACCATTTCATTTAACAATATTGGACATAACCATCTATAGATTCACAAAAACATGTGTACATAGAGTGGGAAAAATAAAATAGTAATACACCTTTATGGATCATTTAAAAAAAATTATATGTAATGCCCAAATTTTTTGGTTTAAATTAAAAAAATAAATTTTTTTAAACAATTGTTTAGAAGGAATAGAAAAAAGTTATAATTATATTTTAATGGAAACTGATTATTTTCAGAATATATGTTTGTAATTTGAAAATATAAGTGATATCACATTTAATATAATGAATATAGTATAATTAATATCATTATATGAGTCATGAAATAAGATTAATAATAATAACATGGAATATCATATAATAAGAAAAAGTAAAAAACTAAAAGAGGAATGTAAGGGATAAAAAATTATGCTGAACATGGATAACATAAGATATTTTTATTGAACCATTATCGACCAAATTTAATTTAGATATGATTAGATTACATATTATTCAATGGATTTCATTTGTGACAACCAATAACTATAGTGAAACGATATATATATTATCATGTACAGACAGAAATAATAGCTAAGGTTGAAATCAGCATTGATTTAAAACATAAGACCAATGTATTCTATGCGAACCACCATATCTTAAAAAGTATGTAATGAAATAATAAAAAAATGTTACTCTAGAAATTTTACAAAACCCTTTATCGATTAACCATTCAATAGTTACACAAATGAAGAAAACAAATAGAATTCCACAATTTTATCAAAAACCAAGAAAGGATATTTATGTAATCGTTGATCCATAATCAATAACAAAAATAATAATATAAATATAAATTTTTTATGTCATGAACCAATTAGATAGCAGTTATCAAATATTAAATAGAATAATATTCCCTTTTAAATCCATTTAAAATAAATTCTGACAAGAAAATTTCAGAATAATTCCGTTATATATCGTTAAGGAAATGAAATTACCCTTGAAATAATACCCATTGAAATTTATGAAATCCCCTTTTTATCGAATTAATGTACATAAAATATCAATTAAAAGAATTAAAAATATATTATATCCTTCATTATATACAACTAATCTACTATTAAATCAATTATATAATCATTATGAAAAAGGATAAATTAATAAAAAGGGTTACATTGAAATAATTAACTCAGTTTATTGGATTCAAAATGACATAAAACATGATAGATTGGAATGATAAATTCCCTTTGAAAATATTGGATTCCAAAACTGTGTCCATTATATGAATCATGTATGATAATATATTCAACATGTCCAACACTGTGGAATATGGATGAAGAAAAAATTTTACAAATTGAATAGGATAACCGAAGAACAAGTAATTAATGAATAAGTGATATATTTACCTTGATAATAATATAAAATATTTTATTATCACTTATAGAGATGATATATAGAATAATAAACATGAAATGATGCATATAAAACATTATATAATATTACCAAATAATTAAGAAACTAAATGGGGGTCCTAATTTAATTACGATTCAAAATATAAAAAAATTATTTTATAGTAATGATGAATTTTTAAGCCACTTATATTCCTATATATTTTGAACAGTTGGATTCCAAAATACTACAAAATCTTAGGGTAGTGTGAACCCAAACTATACATCACAGGAAATCAACCAAATTTTTTAATTTTTATCCCTTTATAACAATTTAAATAATATGATCCCTAAATAAAAATTTTAAATGTAATGGTGGTATTATGAGTATTAAAATTAACCTCACCATGTTACTTTATTTTGTTGAAAGTCATTATATCTCTTGATTGAATATAATGTAAGGTAATGTATCTATCATCAAACCCTCACACTACAAATACTTATTTATATAATTTCCATTGTATCATGACACATGAAACAATGAATTATATTTACCCCACAACACATTTTTATTATAATCAAGGTTCAAACTTATTACACCAATATAATTGTATGAGGTTCAAAATTAAAACATTACTATTCAATCAATTTTGAGTGATTAGTAAAATACATTTTGAAATGAGATACATTGAATAGTTCATTAATTTTAATCAACAATGATCTTAAATTTCATTGATGGACAATTTTTCAGAGATGTTCTATTACTTTTAAAGGCCTAATATACCCCAATATTATCTTCCCATTTTATCAAATCCCTTAATTTCACAGTTGTTTATAGAATTTTATAAATACATGAAATGAAAAACAAAATTATAATGGATTGAAATATATTAAAATATATGACTTTAAATGATTTAAATTGGATTGGAATATTTTTTACATCTACTGAACATTACTCATTATCTCCAAAAAAATCTCGGTGCATTTAATAAACCTCACCAAGTACAACCAGACAAGGAGGAGACTAACATTGTAAAACATAAATATAATTAAAATTAAAATCTTTAAAATGTGTATATCCCAAGAACCCTCATATTATAGAACACAATCACAAATAATTTCTTTAAAAATTTGAATTTCATGTCCAGTCTGGACATCCATTTCTGGGTAGTATGTCTTGCTCAACTACAATTGAGAACAAATCACTTTATAAAGACCTTTGACACCCCAATATCATAAAATAAGAACACTACGTATGATAGTTTATAGTCCATAAAATGATAATATATTAATAAAATGGTACACCCTAAATATTTATTACCCATTTAATTTTAAATAAATTCAATATCTTTGATATCATACAAAATAGAAAAACTCAATACAAAATGAATCATAATATAGTATATTATTATAACATAGGCATAAAATTATAGGGTTGGATTATGACTCCATAAAATTTATAAAAAAAATTTTCCATACATTTATAATATAATTTCAATAATTATCTTCAAATTGGAAATAAAATATGAATCATTTTAGATAAAATTTGTTTTTAGAAAATCTAGTTTTTTCTAAAAGAGATTTCATATCACTTTTCAACAATATTTTAAAAGTTAATATTTTAAACATTTAAAAAATGTATATTAAAATTTAAAATTAATATTTAATATAATATCATCGAAATCATTTTTTTGTGAGTTTTTCAATTTTTTCGGAAAATTTTCAATTATTGATGAATAATAAAACATTATGATTTTTATTAAAAATAACATCTTTATTTAAATAATTATGAATAAAAATTTTATAAATTTTTTATTAATTTAAATTTATTTAAATCATATATTTATTATTCAAAATAATTGTATTGTAATAAAACTAAAATTTAATTTTTTATGTAATATTCATTATAAACATTTGAATGTTAATAATTTGGAAACCCATATTTTTCAGTAGTTTGTCAAATAAATTATAAATTAAATTAATTAAATTATGTTAGTTTTTTTTAATTTGGATTCTGTATTTGGATATAAAATAATTTATATTTTATAAAAATTTCAATATTATTTTTCTAACAAAATGAATAGTGAAAACAATAAAAACAAATTATCATTTTAATGGTAAAACATGATTATCTTGGGTTGAACTAAATCTAAATGTATAAAAAAATTTAAAAAAAGTTCCAATTTAATTGTCATACTTTAGTCATATATATTCTATTTGTCTAAATGGTCCATTTTTTATAGTTTTTCATGCGGAAAACATTGGTTTAATTATTTCTATTAAAAAATTGAAAATGTGTTATCTCCCCCAATTATAAATAGGAACCCTTATCCTTGCTTTTAAAAAAATAAAAAACTTATTTGTTCATAAAATTACTACACAAATAAATTCCTTACACACATCCTCTAACTCATTAATACTAGTTATGGTAGAAAACATAACCTAAGAAGATTCAGTGAAAAAATAAAGATGATTTCTAAACATAAGGAAACATCCTTAACCACTCATTTTTTTATTTCATATTTCTGATACCTAGAATTTTATTAAAACATGATTATAAAATAACATTATTATATTCCATTAACTTATATATTTTTAATGTTTTTGTCATAACCAAATAAAATTTTGACCTCCCAAAAATGGGAATGAGAACTATTGATCGTGTTTATAGAAGACTATAGCCTCGTGAAAAAATGTAGTTCGTTTTAAATCTCCATGTCCCATTGATATAAATATTGATATATTTAAATTTTATATATGATAAGTATATATATATGATATAATTATACTTATAGAATTATAATATCCTATATAACTTCTTACATTCCATTCTATATAAAATATGATAATGTCACTCATTTGAATGGAGGACCACCACCTCACAAAGAAACATGATTTTTTTAACACACACATTACATGGAATGTTAATAATGATTAATTTTTTTATATGTTATATTAATTAAATATTAATAGTTATTAAATATATATATATATATATATAAATATCATATAATTTTCTACACTACCATACATTAAATAAATGATAATGTCATTCACAGTAGACTACCACCTCACAGTGAGACGTGATTAATTTTTATTATCAAATAACATAGATTTTGAATTTATGTGTATTTAATGAAATAATATTATATTCATTATGTAACAATATTTTTCAATGATAAATTAAGATTAACTTATTTCAATCATAATCATCGAAATGTAGAAACATCACTCATGAGTACCTATGGCCAACCATATCAATGATTATAACATAGTTAAATTTTCATTAAAGTTTTTCTTGGATTGTTTTAAAAATTTATTTTTTGTATAAAAATAATAACTATATCATTATTTCCATTCATTATCTAATTAAATATATTTCAATTTTACCCTATTCAAAATATCAAATTGATTTGGCGGATATGGCCCATTTAATCATAAAATAGTAGATGTAAAATTAATTACTTATGTATGGTACAAATTAAAATAAATATATAATAAAACTGAAAATGTGATTATTGAAGTAAATAATGCCATAATTTTATTATTATTCAAGTTAGGGGATTCACATGATAATTCTGGCTCCAATTAATGCTTTTTGTTTCAAAAAATATTTCTTTAAGACACATCTTATTTTATGCACCTAATTTATTTTATTAGTGTATATATGACCCTTTTACATATTATATCAATATTCCATCAAACATCATGATATTTTAATATATAATTTATCTACATGATCCATTAGATTTATGTGTTAAATGTTTCCAAAGTAGCATGGGTTTATATTTCGATATCATTTTATTTAGGATTGTTTTTGCCAAAATTTTGATTGTAGGAAATTATTTGATAAATGAAAAATAAATCCATTTAGTTTTCATATAAATTGGAGTTTTATTAAATTTTTATGTAATAGAATAGTTTTCCTCCCATTTATTACTTCTGTTGATTGGTAGTTTTTTTCTTCAGAAACAATGACCTCAATTATCTCTTCTTTCGAAAACTCTTTTTTCTTCCATATCCATTTTTTATAAGAAAATAAAAGAAAATATTAATTTTATCATATAATGGTAAAAATTCATTTTTAACGATGTTTAAATATAAAAAAGGACTAAAATTGTTATTCTTTTTATTTTTTGAAAGTGATATCATTAAATAATTTTTATATTGTGTAAATGGAATGTTAATTTTAAATTATACAACGTGTATGTAATTAACCATTTTCATGAAAATTATTTACATTGAATATTACATTATAAATTTTAAATTTTATTTTCATATAAAACAATAAAAAAATTATTTTGTAATTTTTCAGTTTTTCCAAAAGTGGTTTTGAATATGGAATAATTATCTTCCATAAAAACATTTAAATTGTTTTTATTTTATTTATAATCATCATTAAAAAAAATTGAAGATTAATATTTATTATAAATTATTTATATGTGTCTCTCACACAAATATATTTATTTATTCTCTCATCCTTCGAAGGGATGAAGTGTTAATTATGTTCATCTCTCGAATGTCTTCATTATTTAATTCTCTTTGGATAATGTTATGGGAAAAGATTTTATAAAGCATTTATTTTAAAGGATATTCATTATGATTATGTATTAATTTGATATTTGTATGTGGAATGAATAAAAATGGGAATTTAATGATTTTTTGGGGAAGGGTTAAAAATATATATCCCTATAATTCATTGGTTCATGTTCTAGTCTCAATATATATATATATATTAGGATTAAAGAGTGAAACAAATCAATTATTGAACATTGTCAACCATGTGATTTTTTAATAATAGTTAGACATAACTTAATATTTTTTTATTTATTATGTTTCATCCACATTCCATATGATGTTATACTCATATTATAAATTTTTATTTATATTGTTTCACAATGTAATTACACATGTTCCATCCTTATTTGTATAACATGTTATACCTTTGACTCACATGTTATGATTCCTTATCACATTAATTCCATTATTGGGATTTTTAGTTAAATTGTGGATTTCATGTATTCCCAATGTTATCCCTAATAGTTATAGTAACTCAAATGAATTTAATATTTCAATATGGAAATTAAAATAAAGATGACATGTTTTAGTTTCCTAATATTTATTAATAACCCGATCTTCCAAATACACAAGATCATTACGTTACTCGTGTAGTATTAACATATATTTATGTCTAATAATATTATAATATTTAGTGTCAAGGCCTTTGGTATCATTATTTGGTATCATAGAAAGGGTTTACATGACCATTAGGAAACTAGGATACGTAATGATTAGTGATAAAGCATGGGATAAGTATAAAGATAATACCATGTACTGAAATATATCATAACATCTTAGTGATATATATAATGAGTTGTTTCTATGAAATTACATACATTTATGGATTCTATACGATGTCATGATTCATGAAAAAATTTATCTAGGGGTAATAACATCATAAATAGAATTTTTTGTAGACTAAATAATTACCTAGTACACAAAAATATACCTTACCGCACACATAGTTTGACACTCCAGGTCTATATACTTTGGAAATTCATATAATATTTGTGAAAAATTATGGAAAAAATTAATGAATTTTTCGTTTTGAAATCATGATATGAATCATTACCTTAGATAATGTACATTAAAATAAATATGCCTATTATTGAAGAAATACTTATAATTTAATGATAATACCTTACATTAAAAATATTGTCATTGGTATGTTAATGATTTCTCATATTGTACAAATTAATCTTTTAGTTTTTTTAGTTATCGAGATAATGAATTATTAGATCCAATGTATCAGGAAATGTAATTTTGTCACTAATATGATGCCAAATATAATTGTAATGATATTTTCAAAACAAGTGATTATAAAATATGATATATCTCATGTTATGGTCAATAATAAAATTGCAGTTTAATTTCAAAAGACATTAATGAATATAATAATCATGTCTCATGGGTGATCATATGTTAAATATAATAAATAAAGGCAGATTATTACTCATATATGATATGAATGTGGGAATAAACACAAGGAATACTATCTTAAATAGAGAGTAAGATGTTTACTAGTTAAAAATGAAGGGTGTATAGTGATGTATTTCAAATTAATTTGATGAATTATTTTTAGGGAACAAGGTCATTATTTGAGTTATCTCCCAATACTAAGACTTGTCCCAAAGAACAAGGATGTTAAAATGTAACACCAATCATTGAGGTGAATTTCTTACATATGGTAATCCTAGATTTATTGTGAAGAAGTATTTTTATTAGTGTTATTTTGGTTATAATAATCATGAAACACCAAAGGTTTGTTCTGAAGTAGTTTTTCATTAAAAATTTGTATTAAATTTTGAATCTTATAAATGACCTAGAAAGGTTATTTATTGGTATGGTGATACTCTATGAAATGAAATTAATTGAGGAAAAAATAATCATAGAGATTATTTGGATGTTGAGGTAATTATAGTCAATTAAAGTTATTTTATTTTGCTGAAATGAATTTATTTTAATGAAAATCATCACGGTTAAAAAAATGTTATTTTATAACAAATTTATTTTTCAAATGTTTATAATATTTGTGAGAATATTATTTGATCATGGAAAAATATGAATATAATTATAACATATTTTTTCCCCATTTGATAATAGTATAACTCAAATGTTGAGTGGAAACCATAAACATCCAATATGGCCATGGGTATTGAACCCACAACAGAAGGGTTGTAAGGGTTCTTCATGTACCACTAACCTACATATTGTATAAGATAGTATGATATTTTTTCACAGTAATACTTTTATGGATAAAAAAATAAGCTGATTTTGGATAAATATTATAGTATTAAATATGTTTTAATTAATTTCAAGGATTTTGTGGTGATTAATGATATTTTGGAAAAAAAATATTAAGTTTTGATATATATATTCATTAAGTTTAATGTAAATGACTATTCATACGGAATGATGTTATGTTTTATGGAAATGTAACTTGAAGGGTTAGAGATAACCATTGAGTTTAAAATCATAATTTATTTTTAGGTTATTAAGGTTATTTGGGACATACATTTTCTTATGTATGGAATGATCTATGTTAATAATAACATCAATGAGATAATTATATTTTTTACTTATATCTACCTTGATATAAAATGAATCCCTTAACTCAGTCAAATGTAACATGATACAAAAAATTCCAATTACATTCATACATAAGGAATAAATAATCATATATTTATTAATGTAAAATTTTAAGAGGGTATATATTATTTCATTCAAGTTTAATGACATTGTTTTGGTCTAAAGTGAATTCCTTATAAGTTTATATTTGATACTAGGGTTTTTGGGGCTTGTTCGGATCCTGCAGCCCTACTTTTTAGAGAAAAATGTTGGGCCAAACCATTTGTAGAAACTATACTACATACTCCTTATGGTTAGTGTAAAATATATAGGGTGTATCAGTGCATAGAATAGAGTTATGGTTTTCCATTACCATGAACCACATGCCTCATTCTCGAATGATTTATATATACATTTTATTAAAGGATGAAATCATGGTTGAAACTCCATTTTTTAACCCTGTTCGATGACTGTGGGAAGGAGCTCTTGAGGTAGTGTGTGGAAGATTGTTGGTGCATGTTTTCCCCAAAAGAGTTGAAAAATTATATTCCTTTTATAATTTGGGTAAAATGACTCTTTTTTATTTATGTGATTCAAATATTTAATCCATTACCTGATTTTCTATCATCCTCTAACATCCATTCCCTCTTTTTCATGTTTAGTGTCTCTCTATGATTTTCCAATGGATTGGGGGACTCATTTATCTTATATTTGATAAAAAATATATTCATATCATTAGATATACACTATGGATTGTTTCATTTATTTTGTTATTTTATTCAATTTTATTTCCATTAATGACATGATGATGCAACATACTCTTATGCCCTGTTTTCAGGACGTTCCTCCAATAATTGGTTTTCATCTGATTTGTACTTCATCAAAGGATGATATTATATGATTGTTCCACTATTGTATGATGGTATATTTTTTATTCTATTTCCCTCATGTATTATTGTTTTAAACCTTATTAAAATTGTGATTTATGATGGAAATTTTTGGAAGTTATTCATAAAATAATTAAACCTTGATGTAAATGTTGAATTAAATATTATGACATATCATAGAACCTTAATATATATTTTGATGATTTAATCCTCATCCGAAACCAACCATGTGGTGGGTTATACCTTTTGATTATTATTATTCCATATTTGGGGTGTGTTGAGTACACATTATATTATTTGGAATTTAATATTGTAATTAAGAGTTTTATTAATGGTTGTATTGACCATAAAAAACCTTGTTATATGTGTATAAATGGATTGAAAAGAGAAATAAAATATATTGTAAATTATTATGAATGTAATATTTTTATAATTAAAGAAATTGTATTGGATGGTTCATGTTTTTGGGTATAATGATAATGTAGAATTTTTGATTTGGAACTGATGGACAACTTTAATGGGTTGATGATTTCTAATCCTTGGATTCAGATTCCAAAGATCACATAGATTCCATAGATATCACTACCCCCTATATTTTATTTTCTAATTTTACTTGACTTACTATGATTCCTTATACATTTAATTATGATTATTTATTAAGATAAATTTGACATTTGTACTCCATTAATCTGGTAAAAATATGTTATTTTGTATCCTTGGACATTGATACTCATTAGATCTAGTTTAATTAACATACAAGAATTCAATGGAAATTTACACACATTAGGTCTGATAATTTAGGATTCTATTGATATCTATACTCTTAGGAGCATGTTTACGTGATTTAAATAGCATAATTAGCTTCTATGGACATTTTATCTCTTTGGACAAAGGAACATGTTGTCCTGATAAATTATTACATGGAATAGGTCATTGATGATTAATATTATTCTTTATTGAAATCCCTTTTGATTTAGTTTCATGAAAACATTGAGACTTGATAGATTATAGAATATCAATTTGGATTTTAATACATATCATCTATTCATATCTACATACTAATTCATCTTATATGAACATGCTGGACTTGTTATATACATCATTGGTAGTGGCCTACTATGTTTTATATCACATTATATTTGGGAACTCTTGGATATGCAAGGAAACATCAAAGATGTAGGTTGGGATACAATAAAGAACACTTTCGGTGATACTTTATTAATAGTTTCATTGGAGTATGGGATAAAAGAACCATTATATTGTTTTTTATTCTATCAGGAGGTAGTAATGTTGGATTTTTTGTACATTTGATAAATGTGTTGTATTTGATGTATGTTTAAATGTATTTCCTATCATTGGAATAGCACCATGAAATACACATCATTTTTAGATTAATGATCTATTGTCATTGGTTATTATTACATCAATATGGATTATTTCTAACTTTTTTTTGCTTTATATTATGCATCCGCATTATATGCATTTATAGTACAATTTTTTTACTATAATTATGATGGTATAGTCTCTACACTGTACCATTATTTCCCCTTGCTACTAGTTGGTAGCGTTTGGATACGTGGAGGTGCACTTGAGGCCATTTGACCTTGTATCTTGGAGCACCATATAGTAGATCCTGGGAAGGGAAATTACAATGTTTTATGATTGGGGTTTATTTTTATCATATAATTTGTGAATTTTATATAGGATGATATAAATGTGTTGATATTTATTAAGGATTTGTTCTATGGAGTAACTAAACCATATATATAGAAAAATCCAAATTACCTGGGATTGAATATGATATTCTATTTTATTCTTGTTAGAATTCATTTGAATTAACCTTTTTGCAAAACACATGATGTTTGTTGCTCTTATGATGAATTATTTTAAACCTTATCTTTGTATATATAAAAAAAATTCTTTATGCATCATCATAATTTTTTTTGATATATATGTATGGAATAATGAAATTTGACATTTATTTACTGCTTAAATCTCATGACTACATTATATCATTTTTATGTACCTTGAGTGATATACCATTATTTGAATAACATTTCATAATGGGGATTAATAAATATGTGGGTTTTATTGATAGGAATCTAAAATTAATTTTTTAAGGAGTGTGGGATATTATAAATTTGATATGGTGATTCATATAGTTCATCATTTTTAAGAGAGTTGTTATATAAATTATAATGAACCTAAATGAAGGTTTATTATAAAATTAAATGGTCACCAACAATGTGGATTCCAATTGCAATTAAAACAATTTTTCCCGATAAATTGTTATTGATAATAAATATACTGGGACCTTTGACATTTGGAAATGAAAATAACCCATAACCAATCTTATTATGGGATAGCATGTTGTGAATATTTCTTATATTATAATTTTTACATCACCAAGACATATATTTAGGAGTATGAAATGGGTGTGACTTCTATTTAGGAGGTCATGTGTATGTCCATCATATATATCAATGATCCTGTCATTACGAAATCATGTATAAGGGGTGTAATTAAAAATAGTAGAGATATCACACCATGAATATCTCTAGTTGTTGACAAGGAGGGTGGAGATGATAATTATTAGGAGTAAGTGGGACCTAGGTCACAAGTATAACCTCTTGTGGTGCATCTTTTTGCTCAAACAATTATACCTGATATATGTGATGATTCCCAGTTTCATGATGGGCTCTTAGGCTTTACGCAAACCATTCAAGTATCCATGTTAGCTGTAAATATAATTTTAGAGTTTAAATTAAAATTTCAATATCATAATCAATCCATGTTTTTAGGGTATGGTAGACCAAATGACGTAAAATTATAGATAGAGGACAAGCTATAAATATTTTAGCACCTCTGGACACCTCTCATGAGGAGAGTGAATATATATATATACAATGGGTTTCTACAAACAGATGGTGGTACAATATTACACAAGGAGATAATTGTAGGTATATTGTTTGGATGGATTTTTAGACAACCTTATATGCTTATTTCTATACTAAGATGTCAATGAATGATATATCTAGAGTTATTATAATTCAGGAGAAAGGCGTCTTGTCATCCATGGAATATTTATCCCATTTTGTAACACTCCAGTATTTTCACCTATTCTTTTAGGTGTATAGTTACCAAAATCTTGTCTATTTGATGATGGTCTCACATATGACATCCGATTTTATGTGAATGTATTCATCTTTTAAAAATTAATTGAAATACTAAATCAATCCTTTATTTCTCAATGTGAACTTATTGATGTTGGGGGAATAATGTTTTGTAGTTTATCTTCTATACCTAGTGAAACAATTTCATGACATATGAAGATATATTTTGATGACTCTCGTGAAGGTAATACCATCTAGAACATGAGTGCTTGAAGTTTTATTTTATATCACTAGTTTCTATGGTAGTGATACCTGGATATCCCGTGTGATTAACGAAAAATTGATTTAATGATCTTGAGGATTAATGGGACATCTATACTATTTTTCTAAGACATTTCTTCTAGCATTTAGTGATAGTGGGTCTAAACTAGCTCCACATTTATGAGCGAGGTCAACAACTTGTTAATATGTTGGGTGATAGTGTGTGTCATGGAAACTTGGAAATGGTGGTGGTCATTCTCGAAGAATCCATACACCATACATACAGTTTCAGTAGAGAGGACCTACTCATGGATGTCAATATATATATATGGCCCAATTTTTAGCCTATATGTATACAGTGATGCCGAAAACTAGGGAATATATTTATTCACCATCTACAGTAATAGGTAATATTACTATTTATTCTCTTTTATTATTATCTATTTCAAATATAGGGCCTTATCATTATTTAATATATGTATCTATTGTGGATGTCTATGGGCTCAATCACCAATTTTCATATGGCATGATGACACTTGACACTCCCTTGGGCTTTCGATCAGATAGTCTATACTTCTATAGAGAGTTCACCATGTGATAGTTGGGTGTCTCTTTATATGGGGATTCTTTTTCCGTGATATGAAATCACTAGTATAGAAAACGTTTTTTACGTTGGTTATTTTTCAATTCTTAGATCGATTTTTAGCCAACGTTAATACAGACGACGTTATAAATATTGTTTTTACATCAGTTATTTAAAAACTGACATAAAAAATATAACATCGCGGTGTTTATCACGTCGGTTATTAATTAACCGTCATGAAAAAACCATGGGGGAGGTTTTATCACGTCAGTTATTAATTAACCGACGGAATAAACTAGTGAGGGGGTGTTTATCACGTCAGTTATATAATAACCAACATGATAAACCGTTTCCCAGGCCTTTATCATGTTGGTTATTACTTAAACGACGTGATAAACTGGGGGGTTTAGCACGTTGGTTATTATATAACTGACATGAAAAACCAATCTAGGGGGGGTTATCACGTCGGTTATTAAATAATCATCATGATAAACCATTCGACATGTGTTTATCTTGTCGGTTATTCAAATAACTGACGATAAAACCCCTTCCCCATTCCTTTATCACATCTGTTATAGATTAACCAACCTAGAAGACCAATTTCTTTTTAAATGGAATGAAGTCCTCTACTCTCCCTAGAAACAACCAAATACCAAATAAATAATTTGTACCACAAAAATAGAAGTATACGAAACTAGAACTGAAAAAAATTAAGTATTTACATTGATAACATTTAAAACATACTCCACTGGATAGCCCCCCACCACCCCCTGAACACCCCACACCCCACCGGATAGCCCCCACCACACCCTTGGACTGCCCCCCGACCCCCTGGATAGCCCCAAACACTCCGGGACATCCACTCACCATCATCTATACCCCCCACACCATGGAAAACACTCCCACTACCATGGAAAACCCTCCCCCCTCACCCCACGGGACAACCCCCACCACACCCCTGGACTGCCCCCAACCCCCTGGATAGCCCCAAACACCCCTGGACAACACCCCCCCTCCCTCATGTATACCCCCACCCCCTGGACAGAACTCCCACACCCCTGGAGAGCCATCCCACACCCCTGAAATAGACCAAAAAGTTACCAAAAACAAACCATAACCACCTCTCCCCACTGGACTGCCCCCACCACACCCCTAGACACCCCCTCACACCCCTAGACATCACCACCACCCCTGGACATCCCCCACCCTTCTGTATACCCCCATCCCCTGGAAAACACTCCCACACCCCTGGACAACACTCCCACAGCCCTGAAATTGACCAAAAAGTTACCAAAAACAAACCATATCCCCCTCAACCCACTGGACAGACCCCACCACACCCCTGGACACCCCCACCACCTGGACAAAACTACCACACCATTGGACAACCCTCCCACACCCATGAATCAGAAAAAAATGTTACCAAAAACATACCAGAACCCCCCCACCCCACTGGACTTCCCCCACCACACCGCTGGACCCCCCCCCCCCCCCCACACCCCTGGACACCACCACCACCCCCTGGACATCCCCCCACCCTCTTGTATACCCCCACCCCCTAGAAAACACTTCCACACCCCTGGGAAGCCCACCCACACCGCTGAAATAGACCAAAAAGTTACAAAAAACAGACTAGAACCCCCACAACCCACTGGACAGCCCCCACCTCACTATTGGACACCCCCACACCCCTGAACATCACCACTACCCCTGGAAATCCCCCCACCCTCCTGTATAACCCCACCCCTTGGACAACACTCCCACACCCCTGGAAATACCTACTACACCCCTGAAATAGACCAAAAAATAAACAAAAATAGACCAGAACCCCCTCAAACAACTGGACAGCCCCCACCACACCCACGTACACCCCAACACACCCCAGGACACCCCCACACCCCTGGAATGCCCCCCACCCCCTGGAAAACCCCCAACACCCCTGGAAAACCCACCAACCCGCCTAGACACCCCACCCCTGGACATCCCCACCACCCCCTAGACAGCCCCTACACCAATGGACACCCCCAAACCCCTAGGCTGCACCTACCCCTTGGACAACCCCCAAAAACCGTGGACTGCCCCCCACCCTCCTGGACTACCCCACCACCCCATAGATATCCCCTCACCCCACTGTACAGCCCCCACTACACCTCTAGAACCCCCCCCCCCCCCACACACACAACCCTGGACTGCCCCCGACCCCCTATATAGACCCCCACACCCCTGGACATCCCCACCACCCCTAGATAGCCCAGCCACATCCCTGGACAACCCCCCCCCCCCCCCCACACACACACACCCCTGGACTGCCCCCACCCTCTTGGACACCCATTGGACACCCCACCCTCCTGGCCACCCCCTTGGGGGGCATGCCGCTGGAAGGTATACATCACTCCCACATGCGAAGCTTGATCCCTAAAAATGTTTCACATATGGGAGTGATGAATACCTTCCAGTAGAGTTCATCCCCACGAGGGATGGCGGTGCCTCCTCTCCCACCCCCTGGACTTCCCCCCCATCCCCATAGACACCCTGGAGCCCCCCCTCACCCCATAAGACACCCCCATACCCTTGGACACCCCATGGACAGCCCTTCCACCCTCCTGGAAATGCTCCCACCCCCTGGACTACCCCCCCACACTCATGGACACCCAAGACCCCCCCTCCCCACCCCACTATACAACCCTCGCACACCCTTGTACACCCCACCCCACTGAACATCCCCACACACTTGGAACCCCTGGCCCCCAGACCAGAATCCATACTAGAAAAACCATCATAAGTAGACTGAAACAAGAAGTAGGGAAAAATTAAACATTCATATATATAACATTCAAAACATACACTTTCAACTTCAAGAAAACTAAATCCAACTTAAACGACATCCAAATACACAGTTACTATGACAATATTCAAAATTATATTTTGCACTACAAAAAACTAAAATTCAATAAAACCTGTAAAATAATTTTACCACTCCACTTGTAATTGTTTGATGTCTTGAGTAGTATAGGGTTGAGGGTCATAAAATAGATTCAAATTAAGAGGATAGTATTTTATGTGTGTAATGAATAAATCAAATTGAAATATTATAGAAATATTTAAAAGAAAAACATACCAGGTCAAAGTTCACAACTATCCCAGTTGTTATTATTTCATACATAAATATTAACATATAATATCTGCATTCGATGACACCTTGTTGTTCATGAAAATTCTATTTGAATGAGTGTAAATTAATTATATTATTTTTATGTAATAAATAAAGAAGTACAAATTATAAATGGATATTTACCTTCGCATTTACATATTTGATCTTTTCACTCCTTTTCTTTGTGTTTTTTCGAAAGTAGACCCATTTACTGCAAGAAAACAATACGAATGGGGTAAATTTAAAATTCATTATAATATATAAAACTGTTGAGAATTTGAAAATTACATCTCCAATATATTCTTACAACTTTACCGCACATCATCTTGTACAGAGCATATCCAATAAAGTGTTTTATCCCTTGTGTAAAAAACCCCTAGCATCAAATGATCACTGATAAAAGAAAATTTAAGGTTAGTGGTTATTTATATTAAATGATAATGAAATATTTGAGAGAAATTTTTTTCAAACCTCTCACAAAAAGGCATCATCCAACATTTTGTCACCATATTCAGTTCATTTCATTCAGCAATATAAAGCATTCATTGTTCCTCATCCAATGCACATACTTCAGGGGAAATCAATTGCGGGTCCATGAATCCATATACATCTATCATCTCATTCCTATCAGAAATTTTATAATGATACCTAATACAAAAAATACATAAGTATACATTTTTAATAAATATAACACATGGAAATGGTGTTAAGACATACATGGAAAAAAATTTCACCACGTTGATGCCCAACTTATCTCTAGTAACATCCTCCATGATATCTGTTTTCATAATCCCCACAGTTATTGCATGTCCAAAAAGATGATCTTCCATTGTAAACTCATTATGACCCTCCAAAAAAATTTAATATCTTGAAAATATGACAGGACTACTAGAATCTGTATGTGATGTCATAGCCATTTGTCTTTGTTGTTGTCTATACAGTGTTTCTTAACCTTTTAAGTATTCCTATACAAGTAAATAGAAAAATATATTAGTTTTCAAATGATAAATCAAGTTTAATAAAAAAATAAAATAAAATATATAACATTCATACCTCTATTGTAATGATTCAAAGAAGTCTGGATCGCCAAATTAAAAAATGGCTGATACTATGTCCAACTGTCATCACCTCATCTGGAGGTAATGATACTCGAGCTGGTCTATCTAAAATATCATGTACAATGACCCTCTAATTCTCTTCCTCAAATTGTTGATGATGAATTGTATCTCCTATACAGTATACCAACCCATATTCAAGTATACGATGTTTAGGATCATCAACATAAAACTCAAAATAAGTATAAAGCCGCACTGGAGGAGTAGGATAAAAAATGGGGTATGCGGGATAAGGTGGGGGAGTGGGAGATACTGGCAGTGGTGGAGGATAAATAATAGGATCTGTTAGGGGAGGTGAAGGAGTGTCAGCTGCAGTCTGAAATTGTCTTTGCAAGTCTACAAATATAGACTGTACTGATGCTCTAATCCTTTCCTCAATTGTCACATGAATATTATGAACTTGTGCCTCCAATGATTCTATTTTTTTATAAACACCCTCAATGTTAGAAGTTGACGAATGTGGCAGCCCTTTTTTTACTGATACACTTTCCAGATATCCTCTTACACAACCAGGATGTTCGGGCTATTCCAATGCTACAGATAAAATATCTTGCCTCCCAGTAGCTTTAAATTCCCCCTGTGATATCTGCTCTACAACAGAGTCCTATATTAATTAATGGAACATTTCTATATTTATTTAAATTATATGAAAAAATAGCTAACATAAATAAATAAAATAGGTATCTTACAATCCTCTCAGCTACGATTCTCAATTCTTCCGAACTATATAGCCCTTTTTTTCCCATCTGAGTTCTCTTCCATTTTTTATGTCTAGATGGAGGGGATGGAGGGGCCACCTCTCAAGAGCTTGAAGACATAGCTCTTAATTTTTTAAATTTTTCCGCCATCATTTGTTCTTCCCAAAATGCATACCCTCATTGAGATAAACTATGAGGGTATACATTTTTATATTGGATCTCCCGATGACCTTTCCTTTTTTACTGTAAATTAAAAATGATAAATCATTAACAAAACATTAATAAGATAATTTATATAAGAAATCTTATAAATGTTTGCACTGCCCTTACCAAAAATGACTATTTTCTTCTATTTTCAAAAAATTGTCTCCATGTGTCATCATCTATAAAAGGATATATACGACATGGATTGTCCTGACTCCTATGAACAAAAATGAAATCATATGAGAGGGTTGATTTGAAATCCCTCCATCACCTGGTAGCCATCGATATGCAATTCATCATGACTCCTCCAGTGTCAGGAATATAAAATGTCATCTAATAAAGAAGATGTTAATCATATTATATATACGAGAAACATTTAAAGAATAGTCAAAAAATATCAAAAGATCTTACCAAAATAATCTCTCATAAATGAAATATTATCGCTTTATCCACACTTTTGCAGTCATCATAAAAAATTCTTACTTATCCCTTAGCCTGATTTGATACAAAACTCTTTAAATCATTTTCATTTAGACCTCTCGGAATATCATCATCATCAAACTCAACGAGTATCCTTTGATCCTGCGTATGGGAAAGTGATAATTTTGGTAAACGTGTGCATCCATATTTACCAAATCTTGAAATCATTGTCATAATAGGATCAGATGAGGAATATTGGGGAACATGAAGAGGAGAATATGAATGTTCCTCCCCAGATGTATGACCAATATTCTCCTCTCCAGAATCATGTGGTTGATCAAATGAATAATCAGTCATTATCCTTCAAATAAGAAAACAAGCATTAGTTCTGGATAACTATGCATATTTAAAAACCACAACATGGTTTCCCCTATAACCCATAATTTTCTCATAGTCGATGACTGGTCAAAATATATATTACCAAATATAATCATATTTCTGTTGTGCGGAGAAAAGAGTGATGGCAAGACTGGGGGTGAATTGCCTTTTTAAAAATAATTAACAATTTAAAATCAAAGTAGAAAATGCTGCGGAAATAAAAGAGGCAAGACAAAAATTGATAACGGATTTCGGCTTAAACCAAAGCCTACGTCTCTGCTCCCAACTCAACCGTTGAGAGATTTACTACCGCTTGCTTTTTAATGGTTTTAGCAAGAAACCCACTAGCCTTTAAGGTAGTCTAGAACCTATTACAGCTTGCTGTTAATGGTTATGCAAGAACCCAATTGCTTTTAATGGTTGAGGAAGAACCCACTAGCCTTCTTACAGGTGAAGGCTAGCTCACCTATGACTCAAGCCTTTTAAAGGGAAGGCTTGACTAACCTCTTCACACCATGAAGGTGGTGTGAAAACCCAAACAAATAGAGGATGAGAGAAATGGGGGGTTTGTATGAAAAAACCCAAATTGATGCTCAAAAAAGATAAAACAATAAAAACCGTAATGGGAAATTCCTTGGGTGCCAATGGTTGATTGGAGTTGATGAAGAGCGCTCCCAAGCTTCTATGGTGGTGCTCCTTGGATGTGGAAATGAGTTGGAGAAAATGGGGGTTCCTTGGAGGAATGCGCTGGAGGTTCTCCAAATGATCGAACAATGTTCCCGTGGGCTACCGTACATTTCTGGGGCTTCCTAGTCCTTTATTTATAGAGGGGGAACCCTCAAATGGCCTTTGGGGGTCTTCAGAGCCGTTGGAGAGGCCTTCGGAGCCGTTGGGAGTCAAGTGGACAAGTCTGGTCAAAGCCCAACAGCTAGTTTGACTGGCTCCACCGGCTGACCGGTGCTTGGCCACCGGTTGGCTGGTGCTTTGGAAAAGGGAGAGGGCTTCTGCCCAGGCTCCACCGGCTGGACGGTGAGTGGGCCACCGATTGGCCGGTGAGGAGGCAGTAGCTGTATATTCTGTCTGGGTTCCACCGGCAGACCGGTGATGGGACACCGGTTGGCCGGTGGTATGGACAGAGGGGATGCCTTCTGTCCAGCCTCCATCGGCTGGCCGGTGGTTATCCACCGGTTGGCCGGTGGACTGAAAATCAGTCCACATTCAGTCCTTCTTGGCCCAATTCCTTGGCAACCTTTTGCCTATCAACCAAAAACACTTAAAACAAGATTAGATAAATAAGAGAGTGATTGTGATCATGAAAATTAAACAACGAGGGGTACAAGAGGCAGAACAATCTCCCCCTATTTTGATGATCACAATCACCAAAACAAGCAATGTAAAAGATTTAAATGAAAGGCATGTTTTAAAGGATAAATTGAAAAGTAAAGAAAAGCATGAGAGAAAGATTTCTCCCCCAATAAACCAAGAATTTCTCCCCCTTTGTGATTATCAAAATAGCACGGGGCATAAAACTTGATTGAGGGAAAGGATTGAAAAACAAGATAGAGTTTTTAAACCAATTGAAAATTTTTTGAAATTAAAGTTTTGAAATTGAAGATTGAAAATTTTGAATATAATGTTTTGCATTCAAAATTTTGAATTGAAAATTTTGAATTGAAAATTTTGAATATAAAGCAAAAAGGCTTAAATGATCCTAACTCCCCCTAAATAAAAACAACAAATTACCGGGGAGAGTTTTTTGAAACCGAAACAAATTTTGGCCCGGAGAGACTCGCTAAAAGGGATTTTTCAATCCATATTTGTCTAGTGGTGGGTCTTCTCCTATGAAATTCATCGTTAAAGAAAATTGTTTTGGGCCTTCCATACCGGGCATTTTTGCAATTGTACTCATAAATTAAGTGCCCGGGTTTTTTACAATAATTGCAAAATTTAAATTGGGAGCTCCCCCTTACAAAAATAGTTGGAGCATGTGAAGAGGAAGCTTGCTTGGAATAGCCAAGCCCTTGGGTGGTTCTTGATACGTATTGGGAACCATGTAATTTGGTTAAATTTTGTTCCCCTTGGGTGAACATGGAAAGATATTCCCTTAAATCATTGATTGTTAATTCCATAGAATCAACATTGGGAAGGTTTTGGACCTTGAGGGACAACTCTTCCTTTTATTTGAGAAGTTGTTCCTTTTCGGAAGAAAGTTTTTTGAAATTCTTTTTTAAAGCAACAAATTTGGAAGAAAGTTCGTGAAAACCTTCCTCCAATTGATCTCTAGCATGTTGGAGATCCTCATAAGATAAATGATTGAAAGAATTTGAAGAACTAGAGGATGAGGAGTCGGAAGAGGTTACCTCATGAAATGACATTAGGCATTTTTTACCGTTGTCACTTGAGGAGGAGGAGGAGGAGGATGTAGAGCTATCACTCCAAGTGGCCTTGAATGCCTTTTTCTTTTCCTTTTGCATGGCCTTTTTCTTGTTAGTGCCCTCATGGGTCACTTCCAAAAGCTGCCAAATTTCATGAGAAGTAGTGCAAGTAGAAATACGATTAAATTCATTACAGTCTAACCCACAATGAAGATCATTCATGGCTTTGCCATCTATCTCAAAATAAGCAATGTCTTCGAGGGTCCATTTAGACTCATCTTTGCTGGAAAGAGTGTATCCTTGCATAACAATTCTATATATAGGATAGCCAATACTTATAAGAAAAGTAATCATGCGATTTTTCCAAAAATTGTAGTCAGTTCCATCAAAGAAAGGAGCACGACCCAATGAAAAGCCTTCGGGGGCGAAAGAAGATGAAGCCATCACAATGGATCTTGAATTTGAAACCGGTGAAGGTATTACTCAAATTTTGCCTCTGATACCAATTTTTGGGTGGAGAAAAGAGTGACGGAAAGAGGGGGGTTGAATTGCCTTTTTAAAAATAATTAACAATTTAAAATCAAAGTAGAAAATGCAGCGGAAATAAAAGAGGCTAGACACAAATTGATAACGGAGTTCAGCTTAAACCAAAGCCTACGTCTCCGCTCCCAACTCAACCGTTGAGAGATTTACTACCGCTTGCTTTTTAATGGTTTTAGCAAGAATCCCACTAGACTTTAAGGTAGTCTAGAACCTATTACAGCTTGCTTTTAATGGTTATGGAAGAACCCACTTGCTTTTAATGGTTGAGCAAGAACCCACTAGCCTACTTACAGGTGAAGGCTAGCTCACCTATGACTCAAGCCTTTTAAAGGGAATGCTTGACTAACCTCTTCACACCTTGAAGGTGGTGTGAAAACCCAAACAAATAGAGGATGAGAGAAATGGGGGGTTTGTAGGCACAAACCCAAATTGATGCTCAAAAAAGATAAAACAATAAAAACCGTAATGGGAGAAGCCTTGGGCGCCAATGGTTGATTAGAGTTGATGAAGAGCGCTCCCTAGCTTCTATGGTGGTGCTCCATGGTTGTGGAAATGAGTTGGATCAAATGGGGGTTCCTTGGAGGAATGAGCCGGAGGTTCGCCAAATGATCGAACAATGTTCCCGTGGGCTACCGTACATTTCCAGGGCTTCTTAGTCCTTTATTTATAGAGGGGGAACCCTAAAATGGCCTTTGGGGGTCTTCGGAGTCGTTGGAGAGGCCTTCGGAGCCATTGGGAGTCAAGTGGACAAGTCTGGTCAAAGCACAATGGCTAGTTTGACTGGCTCCACCGGCTGACCGGTGCTTGGCCACCGGTTGGCCGATGCATTGGAAAAGGGAGATGGCTTCTGCCCAGACTCCACCGGCTGGCCGGTGAGTGGGCCACCGGTTGGCTGGTGAGGAGGCAGTAGTTGTATCTTCTGTCTGGGTTCCACCGGCTGACCGGTGATGGGACACCGGTTGGCTGGTGGTCTGGACAGAGGGGATGCCTTCTGTCCAGGCTCCATCGGCTGGCCGGTGGTTATCCACCGGTTGGCCGGTGGACTAAAAATTAGTCCACTTTCAGTCCTATATGGCCCAATTCCTTGGCAACCTTTTGCCTATCAACCAAAAACACATAAAACAAGGTTAGATAAATAAGAGAGTGATTGTGATCATGAAAATTAAACCACGAGGGGTACAAGTGGTACAACAATTTCATCACTAATAACAATGAATCAATACAATCATCATGTCATAATCTCACAAATCATGATGCAGTAGTCAATCCCAACTGACACTTATCCCCCACCACCATGGACACCCCCTGGAAACCACCACCCCCTTGGACTGCCCCCCACCCCCTAGACACCACCCCACCCCCTTGGACATCCCCTGGACAACAGTACACCCTTCGACAGCCCCACCCCTTTTGGACACCCCCACCCCACAGGGAGAACACCACCCACCACCTACATCATTGGAAAACCCCCCAGACACCACCTATCCCTCTGGACAGCCCCCCGAACAACCCTTAAACCCTTTGTACAGGCCCCACCCCTTGGATAGCCCCCAAACACTTAGACACCCCCACCCCCTTGGACCCCCCCCCCCAAAACACCCCTGGACTACCCCCCACTCCATAGACACTTTAGACACCCCCAACCCATTGGACAGCCTCCTGATCCCTATGAACACCACCCCCACCCCCTTGGACACCCCCTTGACACCAACAACCCCTTGGATAGCCCCCACCCCTCTGGAGAACACTCCCACCCCTCTAGATAACACCAACACCCCTCATGGACACCACCCCACCCCTACCCGCTTAGACACCCCATGGACACCCCCAACCCTATGGAAAGCCCCCCCACCCCCCAACCTCATGAAAATCCCCCCACCCCTCTAGACAGCACCCCCACCCCTCCTAGACACCACCCCACCCCCTACCCCCTTGGAAACCCCCGGACACCCCTAACCCTATAGTCACCCCCACCCCTCCGGACAATGCCCCCCAAACCTCTGGATTGGCACCCACCCCCTTGGACATCCCCCACCCCCACCCCCTTCATCACCCCCACCCCATTGTACCCTCCCCCCCCCCCCACACACACCCCGTGCCTACACCCCCCACCTCCATGGACACCATGGACACCCCCAACCCTCTGAACATCCCCCCAAACCCTTTGAACATGACCCCCACATCCTTGGAAACCCCTTGGACACCACCACCCCCTTTGACATCCCCCACCACTCTGGACAGCCCCCACCCCTGGATAGCCCCCTCCCCTCTCGACAGCCTCCCCCACCCCTCCTGGACACCACCCCACACACCATACCCCCTTGGAAACCACCCTGGACACCCCCAACCCTCTGGATAGCCCCCACCCCCAGACAAGACCCAAACCCTTTGGACAGGACCTCCCCGTTGACAACCCCCCATACCCACCCACCCCCTTGGACCCCCCACCCCCTTCGACACCCCACCCCCTTGGACCCCCCCTCCCCACACACACCACTAGACTGCCCCCCCCCCCCCCCCCCACCTCCATGGACACCCTGGACAGCCCCAACCCTCTAGACAGCCCCCAACCCCCTAGACAGCCATAAAACCGCTTTAAAGCCCCCCCAGTACCATGGGATTTTAAACTCAATCTACTAGTTTTGGCATATCTAGGGATGTCAACCTCAAGCTATTAGTTTTGGTATCATTCCATTATTCAAAATGATAACCATGAACTGTATCTTCTACTAGTCTAAAGTGATCTATTGTGCAATGAATCGAGTTTTAATAGCATATGAAGACTATAATAGTCCACGAAAATAAGCGACACAAATAGATTATGAAACTAAAAAAAGTGATACCCAAAATTGAAACAACCAAGAATCCAAAACAAACATTCCACCATGAAAACCCATATATACTTATGAAATAAATCACACTGGTACACAGAATGGGTGTATCACATTGGTTTACATATATATTTTAGTAATATAGGTGAATGCGATCATTAGTTATCAATGAAAATAGAAATTACCTCCAATGTTGGGCATCCGCGAAACAAAAACTAATTAAATAGAAGTAAGTGAGGCTTAAATTAATATTTCAAGTCGATCTATTAGTTTTGGTGATAAAAAATAAGATGATAATGGCTAAACTAGGTAAGAGGGTTCCAAATCAAAGAATCTTACCTCGTTTAAGCAAAAAAAAATTGCAAAACTAAAATATAGACAATCCAGGGAAAAAACGAACGAAATAAAGTCGTGAGAGGATTACCTGAGTGTTTCGAGTGGAGATGATAAATCCGAGGAGAGTAAAGATGATAAACAATGATTGAAAAATGTGTTTAATGAAATGATATTTAAGAGTTGTTTAGGGTTTTCCGCACGAGAGAGACGAGTCGCCAGTCTGTTGATTGAAAAATAAAAAATGACAATCCATAGGACGTGATATTTTTTTAAATGGATTATAAAGTCGATTATAAACTATTTTTATTGCATTCATAATGTATGTTATTATAATAACCGATGTTATAAATGTATCTGATACCGCATTTTTTACCTCGGTTATTTTATAACCGATTTAAAAAAAAGTCTAATGTTTGTCTTTTTACGTCTGTTATTCTATAACCTCTATAAAAAACACATCTGAACCCACAGTTTTTACGTCAATTATTTTATAACAGACCTAAAAACTTCTGATTGGTGGTTTTTTAGGTCGTATATAATATAACTGACATTGAAAAAGTAGTGGGTTGGGTTTTTATGTCAGTTATTTGATAACCGACATCAAAAAGGCCTCAGATGCCGCATATTTTATGTCGGTTATTTTATAACTAACATAAATAATTAGAAGATACCTCATTTCTTATGTCGGTTATCAAATAACCAATGTAAAAAATACCGCTCTTTGGTAGTTTACATCGGTTATCAAATAACCAATGTAAAAAAATGAACACGCGGGATATTTTTCATTAGTTATTAAAATAATCAATATAAATAATTTACTCTCCATATTTTTAACGTCGATTATTTTATAACCGACATAAAAAACCACATATCACAGATTTTCAGGTCGGTTATATATAACCGACGTAAAAAATGGTTACATGAAAAACATTTTCTGTACTAGGGAATAGATTTATTTTATTCGTAGGATATACTTGTTGGTTCAATTAAATGAGTATAAAGACTTTTATCAGAAAAGGGAAAAATTGACATCATCAAAATAATATTTTTATATTCAAAAGGGTGGTTGATTTATCAAATAGACTTAATATGAATCTTAGCATCATATCCTAGTATGGATGATAACATATATATCTTGATTATATTTGAAATATCATAGAATGCATCAATAATATTTCCTTCAAGGTGTTTATCATTTTAGATATTTTCTACTAATTAATTTTAATTATGAATTAATGATATAAATATTTATTTTTTTCCTTGAGATAATACCTAGTGTTACATAGATATTAATTCGTCCTTAAAGAATAGATACTACAGATTTGTACGAGATCAAATGGAAAGAAGAGTAATTTTTTTGTATTGTTTTCTGTGACCTAGTACTTCATTGTGGGGTTATCAGGTCATTACCCCAAAAAATGTGGATCTAAATTTTCATTTATGTGTTGGTTACCATAAATTGAATCACCTGAAAACTATGAACATGTAAAATTTTCCCTAAGTAGATGATCTCTTTGATCATATCCAAGGATATATAATTTTCTAAAAGATTTTTCCCAGAATAATTTTTCATCATGTGCAAGTTATATCATCAAATATACCATATTCAACATTCTGTAGTAGATATGGTTTGTATGAGTATTTGGTCATGTCATTCGGTCTTATGAATGTGCACCAGATTTCATGGTACTGATAAATTAGATTTTATATCCATATCTATATTTGTTTTTCATGTTATCCATAGAAAATATGTTGATGAATTTTCTCACTCAAAATGACCATGAAAAAACATCTTGGGATCATATTTGATACACTAAGAGATAAATGTCTATATGCTAAGATAAAAAATAGTAACTTGTTGATTTATAAATTTCTCTTCTTAGTGCATATTTTCATGGGCATATAAGTGTAATTTAAACAATAGAAATTGAGAGCTGTAGTTTCATGGGAGAATCCAAATAATATCTTTCATATATATAGATTCTTAGGGATATCTGGTTATTAATATTAATTTATTCATGACTAATCATGTGTTGAATTTCCTCTTATAGGAATTAATATAAAGGATGTGGGGTTACAATGGTCTGAACCCTATGATACAATATTTTAAGAGCTTAATTTGAGATTGACTTCAACAATGAACCTGATTATACCTAAAATGGACGGAAGTTATATGATATATTATGATGCATCTTGTATCAGTTTTGGAGTAGTTCTAATATAGGTGGAATGAATAATGTTGTATGGGTCTCAGTAGTTGAGACCACACAAGATGAATTACCTTACACCTGATTTCTTTCTGGATAATGTTGTTTATGCCTTGTTTTATTGGAGTCATTACATTCTAGGAGAGAATTTTTTAATTACACAGAATAAAAGAAGACTTAATTGATTATTTCCATAGTATGACATGAATATTACCCAATGATGGTGGGATTAATAACTACAATATATTGACATTGTTCAAACCTTTATGATCAGAATTGGAAATATGATTGAATATACTATGATATGAATGATATATAAATAGGAAGATCAAGAGACCCATGGTGAGTGGATAATTGTGAAATTTTAATTAGAGATACACTTGGGGGGCTAAATACTGTCAGAAAGACATTTATCTCAACATTGTTAGGGAATTTATCTCTTCTAGATAGTGTGAGTATGAGAAAAATATCAGTTTCTAATTGATTGGACCAATGGGATAATTTATTATTTAATGACATTCCTCCTGGTTGGAATTTTGGAGAGGATAAAAATCTACTTATAAATTGAAATGTATGGGTTCCAGTAGAAATTTGAGAGTAGTTGATGTTCGAATTTCATACCTCATAATGAGCCATACATCTCAACATCCCCAATATGTTTCAAGACAGAGGTCACCAATATTGGTGGACATTTATGAAATAGAAGATATGATAGTTTATTATATAGTTTTTAAACTATTAGAAGGTGAAGGTGGAACATCAAAAACTAGCATGACTATTGCATCTGTTGTTGATTTCTGAGTGGAAATGATATGTTTTCACAATGGATTTATATAGTGTTTTTTTAATATCTCCTAATTTAAAAGATTAATTTTTGTAGTTATTGACAATTTGAATAAGGTCTCCCACTTCTTACCAATTCATGATAATTTCTTAGTGGATGACCTATGGAAGTTATTCATCATAGATATCATATAACTTCTTGTAGATAAATAATTTATTGTATATTATAGGGACACTAGTATTGTGTTGTTGTTATGGATGGGGTTGTAGAGGCCCTTGAGATCATAAGTTCATTTAAGTATATCCTATCTCCCTCATACTAACAGTTAGATAGAATATACGATTTCCGTGTTAGTGGACATGCTTCAGGTTTGTGTACCTGATTTTAGTGATTCATGGGAGAATCATATACTCCATGTTGAGTTCCCTAACAACATAATATTTCACAATACCATCTCTATTGCTCCATATGTGGCTTGATATATTTTTCCATGCTGATATTTTCTATTCTGGTTACAAATAGGGGAGGTCACACATCTTATTATATGTATCATTCAGGAGACTATGGAGATGGTGAAATTGATAAGGAACTACATGATGAACATTCAATATTAGAAACATGCATATTATAATCATAATCAATCACCTCATTATTTTGAGGCCAGTGATCAGGATTTCATGCATGTTTCTCATTAATAGGGGCATGAAAGGATTTGGAAATAAAGGAATTTATCAGCTCATCACATATTTCCCTTTGAGATTCTAGAGAGTGTTAGTTGGGTATCTTATCACTTGTAATTACCATAGAGTTACCAATATATTCATGACATATTCCATGTATTTCTTCTCCCTAGAAATCATTAAGATCCATCTCATATTTTCATCTTGAGGAGGTTGAGTTGGAAGTAGATGTGTCATTTATGGAGTAACATAATAATATTTTTGATTTGATCGTGAATGATATCTAAAGGTGTTTAATTCCATTAGTATGTATACTATGGGTTCATGGATGAGTACAAGATCATACCTACGGGTGATAGGTTGATGTACATTTCTAGTTACTAGTGCTTTTCTCATATAATTCCTTACTACTTATAGAAGAAAATATTAGGGAAGGGTTTCTTTACGTTGGGGATGTCGTAACAACCTAAAGTTTGAAAAATTTATGGATATATTATGTAGTTTAATTCCTTGGATCTTACAGGACGTTAATTCTTATTAGGTACTTGGATGAAATGTTCTTCCCTTTAGTTTTTTTATTCTGGAGCCCCTCCATTTATAGGAACCAACATGACTATATGGTTAGTAGAAACTATTTTTCCTATTTGATAGAATTATATTAAACTATTTGTGGTGTATTAGTTCACATAAAATAATTTAGAGTTTTTCCTAACCATACAAAACTTTATTGACACCTATAATATAGTATAATATATTTTAATATATGTGAAATTCAAATTCATCTCCTTATTTGTCTAACCTATTACCATTCTCATGCGAGAGGGTATTGAGGTAGCATGTAGTACACGATTGGTGATTGGTTTGGAAAAGAATGTATTTATACAATGTGGTCATTAAAATTTGGGGAATATAGATTTTTTAATTTTAAGGTATTTAATTGTTTAACACCTTTCCCCTTTTAATATTTTCCTCTATAGTAATATCCTCTTTCTACAGTTTGAAATTTCATCCATGGTTGTCCTTAACATTGAAGAAAATCCCATGTTCTACATAAAAATAAATTTTTTTCCCTTAGTGGATATCCACCAATGTGTTCATTAAAAAATGGATCCTTTTGTCATAATTTTTTTAATCAAGGAAAATATTTTTTGTGTAGGTTATTATACCTTAGATGAAAAGAATTAATCTATTCTTCCATTTTAATTACTTCTGTACTAAATTAGATGCTGATATTGAATGATTGTTCCTGTAACGGCTTAAGGTAGGTGGTATATACCACTTCCTTCTATATTTATTATTTTATTAGCTATTTCTATTTTACCTCATTGAAAAAATTCAAGGATATTCTTCCAAAATAAATTAATGTTTGAGTGAAATGTATAATTCATATTTTAGACATTCCATGGAACCTTTAAATAAGGATGGTGGTTGGGGACTCAACCTTTCATAGGGTTGGTAATACCTTCTGACTATGATTATTCTACCCTTTGGGTGTGTTGAGTTGTCTTTATAATATTTTTAATTGATAATAGAAGTTGACTATTTTGTTAAAAGTTATAAGAACATTAAATAACCACATAATTTGTATATAAATGGTTTTAAGAGAGTAATCATGTACCCTATAATTTATTATGAATGATTTAATGAAATGATTAATTTAATAGTTTTTATAAGCGTTAATGATTTTTTTTAATGATAATGGAGGATTAATGGTATAGAACTAACAACCCCATAGATTCCTTTGATATTTCTAAAAATTGGGTCAATATTACATATATCACTAAGATGACATGGAAATTTCAACTACTTGGATCTGATTGAATTAATTACATGAATATCTAGGATTCCATATACATTTATACACAATGGATTTGAATTCTTATTATGATTCCATGGATATTAATACTTCTAATATATGATTCACAAATATTATCTGTATTTATTTTACACTTCTCTTCCTTGAATTTAGTTCAATCATCTTTTTAGGATGACTTGGAAATTTATCATCCTTTAATCTAACCAAGTAGGATTACTTATAAATTTATACTCAGATAAGGTTTACTTTTTTCAATTATCTAACATATTACCTTGGAATTTTCTACTCCTTTTACCCAAACCCATATAGTCCCAATTCATGATTACTTGGTGTTTTCCATTGATGATACTTGTTATTCTATACCAATATCCCTTATGTTGTTTATTCATGATTAAATTGTGACATGATAGAATGAAAAATAGCACTTCTAATTTTATTAATTATACACCTAATGTATATATACACTACATCTGCTTATTTGCACCTGAAAAACATGTAATGGAAATCATTATTGGTGGCCTATTGAGGGTTATCTAAAACCACATTTTTCTAACATTGGGTACCCAAAAGAATTATTGAATGGAGGTAAGGATAGGGTAATGAATCCCCTTGGTGATTAATGTTTGGTTATTGCATAAGATAATATGATAATATTATTGGGGTAAAGTTCATGATGCTATATATATATATTTATTTATATGGATTATTTTTTAAATTTTGATACATGTGTTGTATTGGATTATTTTTTCCAGGAATTTCATATCTCTTGTATATATCTATGGCATAAACATCATTTTTATATAACTCTATCATTACCATTGATTATTTTTACTATTTTATAGACGATTATTATTTTATTGTTGTTTTATGTTATCCTTCCACATTTTGTTCATTAATGGTTCCTATGTGTTACTTGGCTTATGTTGGAATAACCTCCCCACCATACAATCACATACCCCTCTAATAGTTAGATGAATCTGGTGTATATGAATGCATTATTGATGCCTTGTGACCCATCGTCTCATGGCACTATTTAGTTCTCCAAGGTCGGGATGTTAGATTATAATTCATCCCAAATATATTTTTTTCCATGTCCTAAATATTCAAGTTATCATTCAGAATCTTAAAAACTATGATGTCTATCACTCTCCATAATTATTTCTTCTTTTTATCCACGCCCATATTTTCTACTTCCCACAAACAACCTCTAACTCGAAACCATTGTTATTTTTTATCCCATTTTAATTCATTATTTCACTTAACCTATTTTTATGTAGACATTATTTATCCCTTTTTGTGATATTGGTTATCCAGAATGTAATTATCCCATAGAAAATGTTTGATTACTAAGCACATGTAAAATTTTTTGGAAGAAATTTATTTAAGGGAAAGAATGTAACTCCCCAACATATTAATATAAAAATAATTTATTCAATATTATATATAGAATGAAACATAAAATTTGAATAGAATGTATCACCTAGATATATTATAATATATTCATTTTTAAATATATTAAATCTCTTTAATATCTTTTTGAAAATGTAACCCCAATTCAAGATGAATGGTAATACAATATACCACTATAACCTACCCATTAAATTTTTATGTAAGAATAAGAGAATATAAATAATTTAAATTATAGTTTTAAAAAATATAAAAATTCAATTCAATTATTATGTATTTATTAGAAATTAAATAACAATCACCTGAAAGAAATAGAAATGTTTTCTAAAAAATATTTCATTTTTTAAAAGAGAATTCATCGCGCATGACACAAATATTTTAAAATTGATTTTTAGTAATTTTTTAAAAAACATATTAGAAAATAAATATAATTTTTTTCAATAATAATATAAAAATTATATTCGGGCAATGTTTTGTGAATTTTTTCGAAAAACTATCATTTTTTAGGTATAGTTAAAATATTAATTACTTTTTTAACTTACATTTCATTTTACAAATTTTTAATTCATAATTTATTTTATTATGGTCAAAAAGTATAAATATTTAAACTTTATATTTATTAATACAAATTAGGTCTTTTGAATCAATTTCAAATTTTATTTTGACATAATAAACATAATAAATTTCATTATGTTTTTATTTTGTTAAATCAATTTTTCATCATGTTTTTCAAATTAAATCAAAATTATATTCATGTTCTAGTTTATTTTTAATTTGTAAACACGGATTATAGGTTTGGAAGAAAAATTATTTATTTTATCTTACAATTTAAAAAATTATTTTAATATAATGAATAGTGAAAATTGAAAATATCATTTACTAATGTTATGGTATAAAAGAGTTTACTACTATTTAATCTAAAATGAAAAGGGTAAAAAATTACAAAAAACAACTATAACCCCAATTTTATATTCATATTTTGATCTTATGTCTTCATTGATATGAAATGGCCTATTTTTTATCTTTTTAATAAGTAAAACATGGATGTCATTTGTTCTATTCAAAAATACCATATATTTCCTCTCCAGTACTTCTAAAAGTCCAGTCAATTGCCTCTACATTACAAAATTTATATACCTATTGTTTCAGAAAATAAATTCCCCAATAACATAATTCATTCCCTCCCCTCAACCTTTAAGCCTCTTTTACTAAATATTCCACATAGTATTTCTTCTAGTAAAAACATAAGGAATTTTTCTGAAGAAGTAGTAATGTTTTAACCTTGTGTTTTATTTAATTTCATATTCCACCATCATGAATTATTATTAAAAAAACTCATAAATAATTAAATAATAATATATCATACACTTTTATTTTTTATGTTAATTGTATAACCTGACACTACCCCCCCCACATATATGCTAAAAACCATTTAACAATTGTAGGGTGGACAACATCCTAGAAAACTAACGTAATATGTTTTGAATCACAACGTCTCAAAGATTTGTATAATGATTTATTTATTGTTAATATATGATCTATATTATAAAATTATACTTATATAATTTCAATATAACACATAAAAAATTTCCCTTTCTTTGTTGAATATAATAACGTCTCACATGTTTAAAACAGACTATCACCTGGTGAAGCGATGAGATACATTTTTCAAATACCCATTATAAGGAAGGTAATAATGATTATAATGTTCTTATATATTAAATTTATTAAATTTTAATCACTACTAAAATAATAAAATTGAATACACTTTATTACCCTTCCACCCATTGAAAAAACAATAACATAATTCTTGTTTGTGTCAGACTATCGACTCATGAAGCATTTTGATTCATTTTGATTACTATGTCACATGTTTTGTATATTTTTTTATACATAATTAAATAATATTATATTTATGATATAAGTATAATTTTTGAAAGAAAAAAATAACACTTTATATATTTTCATCACGATTTTCAAAAAAAATGGAAAAATTACTCATGCATACATACAACTTACCATACACATGTTAAAAACACAGTTCATTTATCATAACCACATTTCATTTTTATTAATAGTTTAATTTATTTTTAAAAAATATAATTATATAATTATTAACATTATGGTTATAATTAAATATTAATCACTTTTACCGTATTCAACTTACAAAATTAATTTTTGATGTATGGGTCTTTTATAATTAAAATTTATGATGTGAAATTAATTAAATATGTAATTGAATATAACATGATAAAGAATAAAATAATGTTACTAATAATATTAAAAATTATTCTAATGAAATTATGTATTAAAAATAAATTTATTATTCAGAAAGATATGGTATCCATGTGATGATTTAGGCTCGATGTTATGGGTTTCATCCCAAAACTTTATTTATTTGGAGACAAGTTATTTTAAGGACCTAATTTATTTTAATTATTTCTATACTAACCCTTAAAATATTATATCATGAATTGTTGATAATTAGTGATAATGTGTTATTATGTTAGCTCATTCATAATATATTTTTTGAAATAAAAGATACCAATAAGGTATTTTTTTATGTTTCAATAACAATTTGTTCAGAATTATTTATGCCTAAATTTATGTTCTAGATTATTAACTGAACATTATCTAATAAAATCATTTAATTTTATTCTATATTGATTATTGATGATATTTTTGTATCATCCCGGTTTCGGAGTCCACCCAGAGGCGCCCCGTACACGGGTGGTCACATGGCCTCAAGCGCATTTCCTCAAATGCCAAAGGATTCCAACTAGCAGCGAGAGCCTTGGGTGTGATAGTGGGGAAACAATGCCCCCATTGGCATAGTACATAGTAGAAATAAATAAACATGCAATTTTGGAAGTAGTAAATAACCAACAATAATAAATAGCAGAAGGCTAAAACAACAAATTGTAGCACATATGTATATATATGGAATGATTTAAGATACATATCTAGGAAAGTATCCAAACAAGTCACAATGATGAAAGACACCATAGTACCAAAACAAGTACAAAAGAAAAGTAAACATCTCCTCAGCATCGCAAGCAAAATCTTGGTCCCTTGCTCTCCTCCTCCAAGCAATCAAGTACCAGAAGTGGAAGGGCGATTTCCCTTGTCTATACCTACAAAAACATAGTCTGTTTGGGCCCAATAGCATGGCCCAAATATGGTGTGAGACTAAATCCCAGTAGCCACTCACCCAAAGATCTGTGCCTAATAGTCGGTGAGTATATGGTAGGTAAACGTACAATAAGCAGTAAACAAGAACAACAAAGTAGTAGGCAGTAAATAGTAAGTAGTAAAGCAGGATGTCACACAACATTAAACAATCCACAACAAACAACAGCAGTGAAAAAAATAGTTAACAAGCATGAAACCCTCTGGGATGTACTCGCAACAATCCCCTCTGGTCCTATCCAAGAACTACCACAACCCTCTGGGTAGTGCACTCAGCATAACCCCTCAGGTTTTGTCATAAAAATTTATGAGGCTCTCCGTGGAAGCACACTTGGTCAATTCCACTTATAGTCTAGGGTAGTCAGGGACTCTCTAAGTAAGAGCACACAGTCTAAGCCTCTTATCCCCAAGGTCTAGAGACAATCTGAGGAAGCAATCTCGGTAAATTCTGCCTATATCTTCAGGTATACCACAAAATCTCTGAGGAAGCACACTCAGTAAATTCCTCCTCCAGCCTGGGAAGGTTCTTAGGGAGAAATCAAACAAGGTATGACTCCTTGATGAAGCGCACTCAGTATACCCTCCTGTAGTCTATAAAAATCCAAGACTCTCTGGGAGCTCACTTAGTCCATCCCCAATAGTATAATGCCCTAGACTCTCAGAGAAATCTCTCTCGGTCAACCCTCCTATAGTCTATAACTTCTAAGAATCATTGGGAAGCTCACTCGGTCTATCCCTTATAGTCTATAACACCTGGTTCTCTCATTCTCAAGCTGGTCAGTGCATAATAATGCTATAAGGCCAAAGTACACCTATAGATCTAATTGGATAACCAAAGTAAACCTATAAAGCTAGTTGGCTAACAGTCTACCGGGAAACAAGCATGTTATACCAAAACACTCCATCTTATTGACACAAGGCATGGAAACATGTGTAACAGCCAAAGGCAAACGAAACTCGAAGGTCATAACCAGAATGAAGCATGAAAAAACATCCAAGCACAACAAAATTCCATCTAACATGATTAATTTACCTCTACACAAGCATACATGAAAAGAAGGAAAACAACAGGGGAAAAAGGTAAATACACAATACCCCGTTCACAGGTATTGGTGGAATTTTCATATCAAACTCAAGGAATTTGAATGGTAAGGCACAAACCACCTACCTCTATCCTAGGATATCGATATTCTTGAACCTAGATGACTGATTATCCTTTGAACATCATATATAATAAGAAACACCCAAAATTCTCAACCCACAATATCATGAGAAGGAGGAGGAATTGGAAAACAAGGGTCATGCAGAAGGGAAAACTCACTGTTGTGATTCAAACACAATGAAAAGTGCTCAAATCATAGAACGGATGATAGAACAGTGGCTCATCGAAGATCCGTGGATTCCCGACGCTCTAGGACGATCATGACCTAGAAGAAGATGTTAATCATGACCAGGCATGGCCCCGGTCCATTTAATGGAAAAAAGTATAAGGCGTGTACTTTTACAGTACATGGCATGTAATAGGTTTTTTCGTGCTCCTCCAAAATCGTCCTCCACATCACCCATACACACCGTGTGTGTGGCGTAGACACAGCCAGAACATGGCTTCGAGCGGGAAAAGAAGACATGACGTGTACTCAAAAAGTACATGGTCTGTACTTAAAAAATTTCTAGAAACTCCATTTTTCTCAAAAACTCCAGAAAAAGGAAAAACATACGTGAAACAAAGATCCGGGTTCTTATAAACATCCCCTTTTAAAGAAATTCTGCCCCGAATTTCCCTAGCGAGGCGTAGAAGAAGAATCCCCGAATAGCTCTTTCCACTGAAATCGTACATCGGCCTCCCTCTCCTAGGTCTCATCTTGTACTCTCCCATGCTGCCAATGCACCCCTACTAAAGGAACATACCGCCCATGGAGAACCTTCATACTATGATCGAAAATCAGGATAAGATGCTCCTCAAACGATGCATCTACTTCGAGCTCAACCTCCTCGAGAAGAATGACATGACACAGGTCTGAAAAGTAATGTTGGAGCTGAGAGACATGGAAGACGTCGAGAATGGACCGATACCTCTGAGGTAGCTGCAACTGATACGCAACCGGCCCAACTCTCTCCAAACCCTCAAACGGCCCAACGTACTGTGGTGAAATCGTAACCTGTCTTCGAATTCTCTTGTGTCCCATCCTCGGTGTGACATGTTGGAAAACCTGATCCCTAAACTTGAACTCCAAAGGTCATATCCACTAATCAGAAGAAGACTTCTATTCAGACTGCGCTTTATCCATCCTCTTCCAAATCAACTTTATCTTCTTAGAGGTCTCTTGAACAAGACGAGGTCCCAACAAAGCTGCCTCTCCTACCTACAGGAAGCATAAGGGTGATCGGCATGACCTACCGTACATATCCTCATATGGTGCCATCTGAGTGGTCTCCTAAAAGCTGTTATAATAGGGGAACTCCATATGAGGTATATGATTCTCCTATAAACTGTCGAAGTCTAGAATGCAAGATCGGAGCATATCCTCAAGCACCTAGATCGTGCACTTGGACTGGCCATCTGTCTGGGGATGGTATATTGTACTCAAAAGTACCAGAGTACCCAAAGCCTTTTTATGTACCTTCTAGAACCGAGAAGTAAAGCGTGCATCCCTATTTGAAAAAATGGAGTGTGGAACTCCATGTAGACGTACGATCTCCCGGATGTACAACCATGCTAGATGATCAACACTGAAGGTCTCCTTGATCAGAAAGAAGTGAGAAACCTTCATAAGCCTATCGACGACAACCCAAACAACATCACTCCACTGAGGTGACCATGGTAACCTGGTGATGAAGTCCATCGTGACATTTTTCCACTTCCACATGGGAATGGGTAACTGATATAAAATCCCTGCTGGTCGCTGATGCTATGCATTCACCTGCTGACAAGTAAAACATTTCATGACAAAACCAGCAACATCATTCTTCATAATTGGCCACCAGTATTGGCGGTGTAGATCATGATACAACTTCGTGACGCCAGGATGAACTTCCCAAATTGACGAATGAAAATCGTGCATCATCTAATCACGTATGTCTACTGGCACCAATATGCGTCCTTGGAAACGAATGATTTCATCCTCACCAATGGTCCATCCAGGAAGAGGGTCCCCTCTTGACACACACTCCCGCAGTACAATTTCCTATGAATCTGATAGCTTCCTCATCCATACCCAATCAAGAAGTTTAGAGGTAATAGTTTCAGAAGATAGGATAGTCTGTCCCTGCTTGTTGTGCACTTCCAAGTACTTCTCAAAGAACAGAGGCATTAGCTGCCACTCACTCCTAGGCACCTGAACTACCTGAATCTGAGTTCGTCTACTCAATGCATCTTCCACTACATTGCCCTTTCTTGACGTATAGGCATGCTCGAAGACAAAGGACTGAAGATACTCAACCCACCTATGTTGTATCAGATTCAGATCACGCTGAGTGAACACATACTTGAAACTCTTGTGGTCGGTGAAAACCACAATGTGCTCTCCCAGAAGGTAGTGTCTCCAACAGCGTAAGGCATGGACAACACCTTCCATCTCCAGATCGTGTGTAGGGTAATTCTTCTCATTTGAACTCAACTTCTGATACCCATACACAATGACTCCATATCCCTGCATAAGCATAGCTATGATCTCGATACCTGAAGCATCACAATAAACAGTGTAGCTCTTGTCTGGCTCTGGAAAATACTAGTATCGGTGCTGAAGTAAACCTCCCCCTTAGCTCCTGAAAGGCGGACTCAAAATAATATAACCATAAAAACATCTCCCCGTTCTTGGTCATACCTATCAACGGTGCTTATAGGGACATGAATTCGTGAATGAAGCATCTGTAGTACCCCACCATCCCTAGGAAACATCGTACCACAATGATGTTCTTCGGCTGCTCCCAGGAAACTACAACTCTCACTTTCTCTAGGTCCAAAGATACTACAACCTCTGTGATGACATGACCCAAGAAGTGAATATTATCTATCCAAAAGTGGAACTTAGAGTGTTTAGTATACATCCAATGCTCTCTTAGTGTACTCAGAATGATCTCAAGATATGTGGCATGGTCATGTCGAGTGTGAGTGTACACTAAGATATCGTCCAAAAAGACCAGTATGAAGGATTACAAGTACGCATGGTACACTCAGTTCATCAGTGCCATGAAAACTATAGGAGCATTCATGAGACCGAACGGCATGACTGTATACTCGTATAGAACATACCTGCTCCTGATGTCTGTAAGTGGTATATCTGATGGTCTAACGTGCAACTGATGATAACCGGACCTCAAATCGATCTTCAAGAACACCCGAGATCCTATAATCTGATCAAAGAGGTCATCTATCCTTGGAAAGGGATATCGGTTTTGGTCCGTCAATTGGTTCAGCTTCTGATAATCCACTCATAGCCAAAGGGTACCATCTGCCTTCTTCGTAAACAGGACAAGCGAACCCTAAGGAGAGGTACTCGGTCGGATGATACACTTTTCCTATAACTCCTCCAACCGCTTCTTGAACTCCTGCAATTCAGGTGTAGCCATCCAATAAGGACGAATGGACAATGGTGTCGCTCCCAGCATGAGCTCAATCAAGAATTCTACTGCACACTCCGGAGGCAATCCTAAAAGTTCCTCTGGAAAGAAATCCCTGAAATGACCCACCACGGTGGGAAAGTCTAAGTATGAAGTCCCCTAGTCATCCAGATAAAGACTGGAAAAATGGGCTGTAAATCCTCCTAGCCCATGATGCTCAGGTCTAGCTCTACTCAACTCGACATCCAACACGCCTCTATGAAGAAAAAATCCACCTTCTAGTGACACAAGACTCACCCTGCGGCGATAAAAACTGACGACTTCATGGAAAGGAACCAACCAGTCCATCTCGAGAATGATGTCATAGCCTGACATCTCTAGGATATAGAGGTCCCATAAGATGTGACACCCTGAAACCTTAAGAGGGAACTCTCTGCATTGACATACGCTAGATTTCCTCGTTCCCAATGGCATGTCAAGAGTCAACATTTCGGCAGATGAAAACATATAGAGCCCAAGGCACTCCACAACTGAAACAGAGATAAAGATATGGGAAGCACCAGTATTGAAAATAAATGAATATAAAACTGAGGATAATAAGATTGTACCTCGAACTGTAGAAGGGTCGGGATCCTACTCCTGATAGGTCTGCTCCATGGTGAATGACTGGCTTGCACCATGGCCCTGCGCCCCTAGCTGACTAATTTGAGCTGATCCACTCTGCTGTCACTGATGACCTGGTGACTAACCACCACAGCCGTGACCTCCACATCAGCTCGAACGTTCAGAAGAACTCTAGTTCCCGGACTGGTGGGAAACTAGTGAAGCATCTCCAGAACGCAGGGTCATAGAGGAACACCTACCACTAACTGAAGGTGAGAAGATCTGAAAAAAGCGGTGAAGATGGACCATCTTTCCATAAGACCAGCACTCCATCAGATCCCTCTGGCACTGAGGCCTAGTTTGACCACTCCTACCACACTAGTAGCATACAACCTAGCTGCTTGAAGACGCATCCCGTGAACCCCGATCTCCTCGAGAAGACTCTCTGCGATGCTTCCTACTGTCCGTAAGAGGAACACCAACTCTGGACGATGAACCACCCTGGCTCACTGCTCCATGATCACTCAGATTTCACTGAGTAATTAGCGACTGGTTGAAGATGGAGGATATAGAATTCAACTAGAAGATATTCACCGGGGAACGTATCTCCTACCTGAGACTGTCCTCAAACTTCCAAGCAAGGAACAACTCATCACTAGCTGGGATCGGTGTGAAATGCTACAACTCAATAAAATGGGATGAGTACTACATGACATAAAGTGTACCCTACTGCAGGCTCATAATCTCCCGGGCTCGATCAGCCCTCTGGGTCTCCAGATAGAAGTAGCCATAGAAGGTACGTCTAAACTCATCCCAGGACATACCCTACTGGCACCCTGACTATGAGATCACCTCCCACTACCTCTTCGTGGTGTCTTGGAGCATATAGGTGGCCAACTTTACCCTTTTTTCCATAGATATCACCAGGTGCCCAAAGATAGTCTGGGTGGACTCGAACCACGACTCTATAGCCCGGGTCCTCCATCCTCTGAGAAAGTAGGAGGATGCTACTTCGGAAAATCCCTCGTCAACTCATCCATCAACGGGGCAGGAGGCGGCGCACCTTGAAAACTCTGCATCATCCTCAAGAAATCCGCCATAAACTACACATCGGTGCATGCGACGTGTATAACTACTGGTGCCAAGGATGTCACAGTAGGAGGATCAACGGGAGGCCCCTGATCAGCCATTTCAGGTGTGTGGTCACCATCCGTTAACAGACGTATAACCGGAGGACGTTTTGGAGGTATAACTATGAAAAATCAAATGTACACCTTGGATCCGGATTAACATGGATTGAAAACAAAGGAGTAAATAACGGTAAAAGGGGAAAGGAACATCTAATATTTACAAAACACGACTACACGGCGTGTATAAAAACTACACCGCGTGTCTTCTTTAGCCATTAACATGGGCGTGTACCCCTGCCCGAAAGGTCGTGTAACACCCAAACTACATGGTGTGTCGTCCCCACACACAGCGTGTACATGAACTCTAAACCCCTGCCCGAGTCTCCTTACACGGCTAACCCACATGGTCCAAACTAAACCCACACTACACAAAGTGTTCCCTAGGGACACGGTGTGTACTTGACAATGTCCCTGCGGCCCGTGTTGTTAGTTAGATGGCCATCTACACGGATGACCCTTACACAGCCTGTTGCGAAAAAACACGACATGTATAAGAGAAGTTAACATCGGCCCATGTTTTTCACAGCATAGCCTGGCACATGGGACAAGTCTACGCGGTGTGTTCATTACCCACAGGGCTTGTATGGAAGAAGGTGACACTGACTCGTGTTGTTCGTGATATGGTCGGGTACTTGAACACAACTACACGTCATGCTCTACACCAACACTGCGTGTTCTACTCGAGCATCCCCGCCCTGTGTCGTTAGTGACACGGCCGAGTAAACAGCTCTAAACTACATGGATTTTACCTATCATACACAGTGTGTTCCTGAAGGGATTTCTACAATAGTGTGTCCATGTTCACATGGTGAGTGACACAGTCAAAAAACTACATGGCGTGTAGTATTCTGGTTTTTTCTGGGAAGTATCTCAAAAACTGCACAAATGCCCTGAAAACATAGAAAACATGGCAAAAAGGTGCCAAATTTTGATCTGTGAGGGCCCATAATCCCCGCAAATCAAATCTTGGCATCTCTTACAGTCATAAAAAAGTGAAAAAAGGATCTTGATCCACCAATTTCTAATTAAATAGGTCCCATAACACCTCAATAATCAAAAATTGGCATTCATTTAATCAAAGTAAAATACAAAAAATCCACTAATAAAGCATCACATATTCTATCAAGCATCTATCACAACAGCATACATAATCTACAAAAAGTCTATATCAATAGTATGCAATCGCTAATGTACCCAAGATGGAATGGAAATAAAGCATGGAATGTGATCTCTATAAGTGCCTATATGATGCATGAGATGGCATACCCTCATCTCATCGGGTTTCAATAGAAATAGAACCATAATAGTCAAAACAATAACAACAAAAATCATGTGAATCACTCTAGGTGATATCATATTAAGCGTAAAATCTCAAAACAAGAAAACTGCAATAAATGAGGTAGTATGGATTTTCCCTCTACACGGGTTAGCTAATCCAGAGCACAACTTAATACAAAGTATCGAATCCTTCCTATCCCGAGATAATGTCTCCAAACCGTAAATCAAGAAAAATTAATTCCTCTGATACCACTTTGTAACGTCCCGATTACGGAAGACACCAAGAGGCACCCCGTACCCGGTTGGTCACATGGCCTCAAGAGTATTTCCCCAAATGCTAGAGGCTGCCAACTAGAACCGAGGGCCCTGGGTGTGATAGTGGGGAAACTATGCCCTCATTGGAAGAGTACACAGTGGAAATAAATAAACATGTAGTAGTGGAAGCAGTAAATAACCAAAAATAATAAACAGGAGATGACTAAATCAAAAAACTAGAGTACATATATACATATAAGGAATGATGGAAGATACATATCTAGGAAAGAATCCAAACAAGACACAATGCTGAAAAACACCATTGTACCAAAACAAGTACAAAATAAAAGTAAACAGCTCCTCAGCACCACAATCCAAATCTTGTTCTCTTACTCTCCTCCTCCAAGCAATCAAGTACCAGAAGTCGAAGGGCATTTACCCTTGTCTATACCTGCAACAACATAGTCTGTTTGGGACCAAAAACATGACCCAAATAGGGTGTGAGACTAATTCCCAGTATGCATTCACCCGAAGATCTGTGCCTAATGGTTAGTGTGTGTATGGTCGGTAAAAGTACAATAAGCAGTAAACAGAAACAACAAAGCAGTAGGCAGTAAACAACAATCAGTAAAGCAGGATGATACACAACAATATTCAATCCACAACCAACAATATCAGTGAATCAAACAGCTAACAAGTAGGAAACCCTCTGGGAAGTACTCGCAGCCATCCCCACTGGTCCTATCCAAGAAGTACCACAACCCTATGGGCAGTGCACTCAGCCTAACCCCTTTGGTTTGGTCATACAAATTTATGAGACTCTCTGGGGAAGCACACTCGGTCAATTACCCTTATAGTCTTGGGTAGTCAAGGACTCTTTGAGGAAGATCACACAGTCTAACCCTATTAGCCCCAACTTCTAGAGACTCTCTGAGGAAGAGATCTCGGTCAATTCCCCCAATAGCCTTAGGTATACCACATAATATCTAAGGAAGCTCACTCGGTCAATCCCTCATCTAGCATGGGAAGGTTCTTAAAAAGAAATCATAAAAGGTAAGACGCTCTGAGGAAGCGCACTCATTATAACCTCCTGTTGTCTATATAAATCCAAGATTTTTTGGAGCTCACTCAGTCCATCTCCTATAGTCTAATGTACAAGACACTCTGAGGAAGCTCTATTGGTCTACCCTCCTGTAGTCTATAATGTCTAAGACTCTTTAGGAAGCTCACTCGGTCTATCCCTTATAGTCTATAGCACCACGTTATTTCAGTCCAATGTCGATCAGTGCATAATAATGTTATAAGTCCAATGTACACCTATAGAGCTACTTGGATAATAGTCTATAGGGAAACAAGCATGTTATACAAAAACACTCCATCTTATAGACAAATGTCATGGAAACAGGTGTAACAGCCAAAGGAAAACAAAACCCGTAGGTCGTAACCAGAACAAAGCATGGAAAAGCATCCAAGCACAAAAAAAATTTCCCTAACAATATTAATTTTCCTCTACACAATCATACAAGAAATCCAAAAAAACAGCAAGGGAAAAATGATAAACAAACAATAACCCGTTCATGGGTATTGGTGGAATTTGCACATTAAACTAAAGGAATTTGAACAGTAAGGCACAAACCACCGACTTCGATCCTAGGAGATCGATATAATTGAACCAAGATTACTAATTCTCCCTTGAACGTCTTAGAGATGAGAAAACTCCAAAAACTCTCAACCCACGATATCCTGAGAATGAGGATGAATTGGAAAATAAGGATTATGTAGAAGGGAGAACTCGCAGCTACAATTACAATGCAATCGACAGTGCTCGAATCGAAGAATGGATGGAGGAATGGTGGTTTGTCGAATATCTGTGGATTCCCAGTGCTCTCAGACGAACAAGACCTAGAAGAAGACGTTTATCATGATCAGGCATGACCCCGGTCTGTTTAATGAAAAAAATAAAGTACAGGGCGTGTACTAGGTTTTTTCGTACTCAGCCAAAATCGGCCTCCACATCACCCCTACACACCGTGTGTATGGCCCGGACATGGCCAGAACACGACTTCGTGCAGGAAAAGAGTACACGACATGTACTTAGAAAATTTCTAGAAACTCCATTTTTCTCAAAAACTCCAGAAAAAGGAAAGACATACCTGAAACAAAGATCTGGGTTCCTACAATTTTCAAGTAATATTACCATTTTCTTATCTTTGGTATATATAATTGTTGAGAATTTATTTTGCAAAAAAATCTACCTCATCATGGTCTTTAGTGGAAAATCATTTTTTCCTTCCACATCCATGTTTTCTAAAAATATATTCAAAAATATTTATACTATTTAACAACGGATGTTTAAAGTTATTTTTACTGATGATTGAATTTTTATAAATTAATTTAATATAAAAATTCATTCCTTTATTTGATTGGAATAATTTTTTTCTATATTACCCATGTGTGAGAAGAATTTATTTTAAACAATAATACATGTCAGGAATTACCCCCCATTATGACCATTTTATTAATATTACAATATAAGTCACCAGGGTCATTTTTCAGTGAAATATATTACCATTTTTAATTTTATGTTGAGTTTTTTAAAAATTTATAACACCCTGAAATTCAAATATAAGATCATTTTATTCTATAGTATATGAAACACAAAACACCATGATTATAAAACACATGAAATATATTTATTTAAATCTATTCTATTTGATAATAAATGGAATAGGTAACTCCAACCAAAATGAACCATAATTAGTATTAAATTATAAATAATCCATTAAAATTCAAAGGTATCTATACTAAAATATTATTAATGAATATTATGGATAAATATTTATAATAAATAAAATAATAATGATTTTATGGAATAATAATTTTTTTCTGAAACACTATATTTTTTCTAAAATTATGTTTATTATATCGTTGTGAAAATAAATTTAAAATAATTCATACCACGTTATGAATTTTTTTTAAAAAAGATAATTTTTTAAATCATCATACGAAAGTATGTTCAGTTAAATATTTCTGACATTAATGAATTTTTTTAATGAATAAGGAAAAATAATGAATTTTAATTGAAAATTAGATTTTTATTTTAGTTACTTATAATGTTAAAATATATAATATTTTTTTTAGAATTTAAATTAGTATAATTATATATCTATTAATAAAATTTACGTGATTAGAATCTATTTATTATTTAAAATTTTATATAAAAACATTATATGCTGCTGAAAATTTGTTCTCTTGAAACACACTCTCTCATCACGTTAGTAGGATTACCTTTAAACTATATATTTCAACTTATGTGAATATAATTTGGAAAAATGGATTTCATATTATGAATTAGAATGTATTATATTTTATAATAATGTCTAATTATGTGTTTACCAAAATTAATAGTGGAAACAATAAAAATTAGATACTATGGCTTAGGTGGAAATTTGGTTTTTTGGGGGTTAAATTAGGAATGATAATTGTAAGAAATTACCTATAAATTTTTAAAAAACATAATTTTTCCCATATTTATAATTTATACATCCCAGGTTTTATTACAGGTTTATTTGAATGAATTTTTTATTTGAATTTCTATACAATTGTGGATTCTATTAGGAAATTTCTGTGTAACTTCCAAGGTGGTCCCATTTCCATAGTCAGAAAAGAGAACTCCCCCGCCTAACGTATTCACTCCTCCCAAGAATTTTATATCAACCAAACCCTTTTAAATTTTCTCACTTGAATATTTAGCATCATTATAGAGCTTATATTAATCCCAAATGACCACCCCAAGGTCCATAAGAGGAGTTGCAAAGGTTGTTTCCCTTATTGAAGGTAAATATTGTAAAAAAACTCATTAGATTTTTCTTATATTATATGATGTTTTAACACTTAAAATATAATAAATATAGTATATAAAATACACTATGATCATATTGTGATTATTTTATTATAATTATCCATATCCACTTCTTTCAAATAAAATACAAACTCATTAATAGTGTGCTTGGGAGGCAACCGCCTCACGAACCAATGCAGATTGTTTTTTATGATCACATTTAATGGAAGGATATATTTATAGATTTAATGAATTTATATAACAATTATACAATTATTAAACATATAAAATTTTAATATCTTAAATACCTCTTTATTTTCTATTCAATTTCATATAAATTATTGACACTCATGTGTATTGTAGACCTCTACATCGTGAAGTGATCTGACTCTTTTTCACTTATGATTCTCATGGAATGTAATAAAGATACAATTAATGAATATCTGTGAAATATATGATCTTATATTGATTTGTGTAATTAATATATCTCAATATTCTTTACCCATTCACCCATTAAGGGAATTATATCATTTCCCTTGTGAACACATTCTATACCGTCTCTAAAAATTGAAGGGATTCATTTTGATTGAAAATATTTATGTGTGATTATAATAATCTATATAATGAGTAAATATGATATTTAATCCATTATAATAATTCATGACATAAATTAATTATATCCTATGTAGAGAAATAAAATATTCATTACAAAACATGCAAGTGGGAAAAGGCATATAACATCAAAAAAATGATAATAATTTAATACTATTAACCAAAAGCGAAAAAATGTCATAAGACGATCATATATGGTATTATAACTTTTATAATAAATATATATCAAACTATATAATTCTTAAAACCATTAAACACGTTGTTAAATAATATTCAACCAAACGAGTCATGAGATAAGGTACATCCTCTCAATTTCTCATCATTAAGGTTTATTTTATCGTTATGCACCTCATTTCATTAAAATGGCATGTATATATCCACATTGTAAATTATTATAATGACTCCTAAAAAACAATGTAATTTGAATTTAAAATTTTAATTAACTCATCCAACGTGATTTTGACTTTAAATGTACCATGTGTTAAAAAATTAACAAATCAATTTTTTAATTAGATTACATTACATAGTTGTAGTCATTGCGATTATAAAAATATGTGTCTAATGTATTGTTATTATCATTAATTTTATTTACAATTATTTACTACTAATTTATATTTGATTCACATAATCAATTCAATAATTAATCCCCACTAAAATGATGTTCTCATTAGAAGGTATATTTCCCAATCTCATTTTATCTCAAGTTATTACATTTCGAATTAGAGGAAGAATAGAATACACATTGGGAATATCATTATGAAAAACATAGATTATAGATAATTATCTAATGATAGTGTTTTAGGATATGTATAGAGGAACATCCATGGTTTTTGTTAAAGAATAATTTACTTTGTTTTTTCTGGAAAAAAAGTTCTCTCCAGATACTATAGGTAGACACGGTTTTGGAACATATGTTCCTAAGGTAAATAACATAGAAATGGTAATTTTTGGCATAAATAGGTCATCGCGCGACATAATATCATAGGCCTTAATAAACCTCGAGACTGTTACTCCCTAGAGATATTCATAGGATAATTCATATTCTCTATATTAGCCATTATGAAGGATTTGAATAAATCATGACAATAACTGACTTGGGTTAAGCTTATTGTGTCATATATTGAAAAACAGATTCATGATTTAAACATATTAAAAAAAATTAAATTTTTTATATGAATATTTTAGCTCACACTGTGTTATTTTGTATTATTCATGGGATGAAACCTACAAGAATCATGTTAACATTTAATATGAAGGACAATGTATTGACCACAAGGAAGCAAATGGGATTATGAAAATATTTAAACGCGAAACTATTATTTTTATTTATTTTTCTTTAAATATTAATAAAAACAAATACCATATCTAACTCTTGAACTCTCTAGATAATAAAACGATGGTGTTTTCTATGATATCGAGTGATATAGTCATAGGTGGAAAGTAGGATCAATTTCAATCATGTGAGAAATGTGAAATTAGAAACTCAAAAAAGTATCTCAATTTAATATTAAAATTATTTTTTTGTCGATAATAATAATATAAATAAAATATTTTTAGGAAAAATTAATTTTACAATAGATGGGAACAAATCTCACCCTTGGGACCCAATTATATTTTGATGCATTAAATGTGGAGAACCATGGAATTATCTAATCAATTACCATATATAAATGTTGATCATTTGACCATATAGGGAAACAATTTCAAAGAAAATTGTTGAGGTGTTTATGTATAGGAAATAATGAATTAAATTTTATAATTATTTTTAATTATGATATTTTGGTTGTGAGAAATTCAAAACATCTAAGGATTGCACTAAATGTTTTTAAGCATATTTATATTCATTAAATTAAGAGTTATGGGTACCCTAATATGGTTAAGATATTATGAATGATCATTAGTTGAAAGGGTGAAACACAGCTTCTATGTGCTTTTGTGATGAGTGTGTCCCAAGATTAATGATAATTTTTTATAAATTTATGGAATGTATATGTTTTAGTGAAAATTTTATTTGAGAAATAATTCCATTAAATTTTATACATATAAGTTTAATATTATTAATAAACTTTATGGATAATAATATCATTACACAAATTGTAATATTAGTCAAATAATATTATTATATAGTATAAAAAATTTAATATGTATTGAATACCATGGTAAAAATATTATTTAATTATTAATTTTAAATCAAGGATGTCCATAATATGGTTTTTGTAATGCTATTGGAATTATATTAATATAGTTTTATAAAATGGTAGTCCAACATGTCAGGTGAAAATCCATCAAATATAGGAAGGAATGGGGCTTGAACTAAGTATCTAAGGATAATAAGGGTTTAGAACCGAACACGATCATTTTTTATTTCCTAATTAACATTTCATTGTTTTTAGTTAAAAAATATTTTAAATAAATATTAATGATAAACCAGTGGTTTTACAATAGAGGTTTAAAGATTAATATATTACATTGATAACATTTTCTAAACTTATCGGTATTATAAAATAGTTAAAGATATATTAAATGAATTTTCTCTCATTTCTAGATTGTATGATCTGTTCAAAGTGAATTTTATGACATCAGGGAAAGAAATTTAATTTATTGATGTACACTTATTGGAGGAAGTTAGGAGTTTGGAATTGACCAATGAAATACCAAAGGAATAAATTATTATTATTAAATATAAACGTATCATATATGCATATTCTCTTATATTCTTATATAGTAAACAAATTCATCCCTATTATGAAATTTCTCTGGGAATTGAGAATTTATCCAATTAAACACATATTTGATAAATTATATGGTATTTTAAATCACTACATATATATCATTTTTGTGTTCCATAATATTTCATATATCATTAATAATATTTTTTACCTATTATCTCTGTTACTATCTATAATTATTTTGGATTTTCATCAATGTCTATATATTAACATTCAACCAATGTTCTCCAACTTGGAAACCAAGTTATGTGTTATTATACATTACATTTATACTTTACATTTTATCTTATTAAGAGTATTTTTTTTCAACCCTTTTATGATGTTGGATTTTCAAAAATTGTATATTGAAATTTGAAATCCTTTTTTACAAAGGACAGGTTAATATTTCAAGGACATAGATTATTTCGGGCATGGATATTGAACACCCTAAAATTTAAAAATATGAGCATTGTATTTTATAATGTATATGATATTCCACAATGATATTAAACAAGTCACACAATATATTTCAATATATCCAATCACTTTTATAGATTTATGAAAAATCAAAGTAACACCCAAAAATTATAAAATAATAAATTATTATTTGATGGTGTTTATAACTTGCAACACTACTTTTCGAAAACCAAAAAAATATATTTCCATTAATTTAATCTCTTAAATAGCTTGTAGAATACCCAACCCTGACTCTAAAAAACTATAATTTAGTAAAAAAAAATTATATTGGAATAAATTTTTTTGGGTATTAATTTATCTAAATAAAATACAAAAATTTTGGATTTTTATTAATTTGAACTAAAACAAGGATCGTTTAAATGAAAAACCAAATGTATTTTGAAAAATGGTATCTTTTTCTTAAAGATTTTTAGTATCTCTTTATGGACTTAATTTTAATTTAAAAAATCACATATTTAGATAATTTATTTTAAAAAAATAGGAATAGGTTTTGGAATTATCCTATCAAAATTAAATTAGGTTTAGCGTTTGAATTTCTAAGAAATGATTTTTTTTCAGGATAAATATTAATAAATATTGAATTTTAATTGAAATATAAATTTTAATTTTAGTAATATCTAATGTTAAGTATTATATTAAAATTGTTTTAAACTATCATTAATGAAATTTTATATCCATCAATCAAATATTATTCATTTGAAAAATTTTCATATTAATTTTTAATATAAAACCCACATACACATTTGGATATATTTTTGTTAATAAAATGATTTCTCATTGTGTGTGAATGAATAATATTTAACATATTTTTTAAATTATATGAATGGAATATGGGAAGATAGATAATAAATTGTGAATGATAATAATTTATAATTTTAAATATGTCCAATATAATTTATGACCAAATTGAATTTTGAACAATTACATTTTTTTCATTGATTAGGTAAAAACAGAATTATTAGGGGTTAAACTATGAACATAACTATATAAATTACCCTAAAACTTTTTGAAAACCATTTTAATGGTAGTATTTCTAACATAAATCTAAAATTCAAAATAATCATCCATTTTTTTCTTCTGTATTGATAAAAACTCAAGTGTGATTCTATTTATTCAATAATTACACTTGTTCTACTCAACTCACTCATAAAAAGACACCCATATCTTATCTTTTTGACACCTTAAAAATAATTTGGATATGAAAATACATAACCAAATAACTTCCTTAATTACATACTCTCATCCTATAAGACATTTATTTTGTATAAGTCCAAACTATTTAGGCATTTGGTGTAAACCTAAATTGGATAACCTAAGAAGAGGAATTATTCATCAACGAGAATGTTTATCTATTTAATACTATAGACCCTTCAATTATTTATCAAATAGTATGATATACTAACCTAAACATAATCTATATAATGATATTTTTCTGTTTTATTTTAATGTCTTATAACCTCCTCCACATTTATCAAAAGGGTTACTAAATCATCATTTCTGTGCATGGTAGACTACCACCTCACTAACAGATGTAATTTATTTTTCAATTAAAACCAATAATGGTTACTTATGGTCATGGGTATAATGTATATATATTATATTTTTAATATAAATATTATTTTAAATTATTAATATCATAAATACTTTCCATAATTTCCATTCCACAGTTGATACGCTAACATCGCTCGTGTATACGGTGGACTACAACCTCACAAAGCGATGTGATTCATTTTTCAATAACATATTACATGGAATGTATTTAGGATAATTTTGATGAATATATTATATATAATTACTAATTTTTAAATTTATTAAAAAAAATTCATTCTGAACTGATAATTTATCATTTAACTTTTTAAATTTGAAACATGATACCATCATTCGGGTACGTATGGACTACCACCTTCATGAAATGATGTGATTCAATTTTCATCACCCCACCACATGGATGATATATATACGTATAATTAAAGTAATAATATCATATTAATGATATTATAAAAATTTATTAATTATAAACTACTACTTACATCCTTTATATAATGATCATTGAAAAATTGTAAACGTTACTCATCCACACTTACAACATCCCTCTACATGATTATAACATAATCCATTTTTCATATCCATATTTCATAATTGGTTTTAAAAGTAATATTAGTGTAAAGATATTTTAAATATTTAATTATTATTATTTTATATATGATCAATCTATATAATATTAAACAGAACCAGAACATTCATGTGAAATCATGAATGATAAATCAAGGCCATTAACACCTGAAACAACTAAAATAATGGAATCTTATTCAATAACATGTTATAATACGCAATAAGGTTATAATATATGATATTTTAAATATAAATATGGTGATTTTATATTGAATTAACATGTTTAAAACCAATATACATGATTTTATGGAACATTCAACAAAAAATAAGTGTTTTTAAGGGACTTCCACACAAATTATCTACTTCGAGGAATATTATAATTGTTTTCACATTATTTCTCTCATATGGTGTATATAATAAAACATTAAAATGTTATATAATAATTTATTAAGAATTCATTGAATTTTTAGATTCTATTTTAATAAACAAACCAGAATTGACTTAATTTAAGAGATACCAAGTATTAAAAAATTTCTAAAACAATTTCATTTTATTAAGTTATAATACTCCTTTAATGTCTTTTATATTCAATGAATATGCATATAATAAAATTTAATTATATTATGTTTTACTTGTACATTTTATGTGGATTTTAAATTGTTACACATAATTGATTCATTAGTTTTTTCTTACATCAATGTTATGGTCATTGTAAGGGTTTATTTCAAAATCTCAGTCTAATCAAGATTTTTTATTCCTAAATTTAAATGGATGGAAATTATTTTATAATTTTATAAGTAATAAAATTAATTTGTATTACCCTCTACTTTTTTGTGATATTTTCACGCAACAGTAACATTTTATCACTCTTTAGTAATTAAAATAACTGTCTAAATGTTTTTAAGAGAATCTGACGTCATTTTTCTCTTTTGTCAGAAATATATTTCTATCCCAAACAAGGTTTTATATATGTTAGTTTTAAAAATGTTATTAATATTTAAAAATTGATTTAGTAATGTAATTTTGGACAATATTTTAAGAATTTTCAATGGAATCGTCATGTCATTTTCCAAAAAAAATCACTTTTCAAACCTTTCACAGTTCAAAAGTAATCTTTAATTAACTTCTATTGTATGTATGAAATTATTCTCTGGCATGACCATCATTTGATTGATGTTTATCGTGAAAATTTATAATATTATTTTGGTAGAATTTACTTTCCTGATATTTTATAAATTTTTATTTTTAAAATTTATTTTCAATGATAAGGATTTAGAAAATGTTTTATGTTTTACGAAAAAATTTTATAGATGAAATTGATATCTTAGATAATATTATTTCAATGATATTTTTAATGTATTTATATTTATCAATGGAAAACCCACATAATTATACATTTACTATACTAGGAATATGTTCTATTTATAACTTCCTTATTCAACCTCAGTATGGTTTATGATTATTTTTTCGAAGAATAGTATTATAATTCAATTCTAGGATTCTTTATTGATGTCAACAACTTTCTATTGAAATGTTCACATTAAATGGAAATAGGGAATTCAATTTCCTAAAATTATCTATATTAATTATCAAGGATTTGTTTATTTATTTAAAACCATGTATCATTTCTACAAATGATGTTATTCCTGAAAATCTATTTTTATCTAAGGAAATAATGATAAATCTATATTCATTATTCAAAACTGGTATTTTTTTAAATGAATGATTTTTATGATTGAAATAAATTTTTTTATGTATAAGGGATTCATTGTACATGTACAAGACATGTAAGGCTAGGTTATAAATAACCCTCCAACATATCTATAGTTACATAAGATAAACTGGTTAGTTATCCTTGGTTAAATGGGTTTATAATAGTAAATTTTCAACTATCATGAAAATAGATCGTGATTGTTGAAGTATCATGTACATAGAAACATAGAGTCCAATGATTATGAATTTTCTACAGTAAGAATCCATTTAATATTATCCATGATATTTTCCCTATAAAATCATATATGGATGCGTATTATTCTCATTTAATTGACTAAAATGAAAGTGTTTTCATTTATTGACATTTGAATATTTACTATTCCCTTTCCTTTTATAATAGTCATGTAATTGATTAAGTGTTATGTGTTTTAATTTAGTTATATCTGCATATTTATTAAGTTATATAAATTATTTAAATGGAATATATGCTCTGTTATTTACAGTTCTATGTTTATTATGCTCATTAATTCATAATATCTTCCACTTTACATAACCCTTAATATGCATTTTAGGTCACCCATAATTTTTTTACATTCCTATGAATCTAAGATATATACTATAAAATATATAAAAGAATATTATTGGGGAAGTAATGATATTAATTAAAGAAGTATTGTGTAATTTTTGTATTTAAAAGCTTAATGGGAATCATGTTTATATGTTGATTATAATGACTATAAATGTATTTTTTTCCTTCCTCATTAAATTACTTGTATATTATTCCAATTTTGTAAAGCATAAATTTTCTCCATGCTACTCGGGGTATTGGTATCAATAGTTTATACCAATAGAATTTTAATAAAAACCACAAAAACTATATTTAGGAAAACATCTATTATGGAAAATAATACTATAATAATAATTAGTGATATTTATATGAAAATATTAATGTTTTATTGAGGATGATAATGTCATATGATTCTTATAAATACATCCTTGTCTAGATTAAACGGTGAGACATGGTTACACAATAACATTAAATATGGATAATAACTTCGGAAAGGGTGTATTATTAATGATCTAATCATCACCTAGTGTATGATAATGATCCTTTCTGTACACTTAGTTTGACTATCATAAGGAAAATCATTAGATAATTCAAATTTTGATTAAAACAATTATGAAATATTTTAATAGATGATAATAAATAATGAACAATAGCCAATGAATGTTATCTTATATTGAAAATAATTTGACATTATTTAATCATCCTTTAAATTTTTATATAGATTTCACATGATGATAATTTTTGTAAACACTATGATTTTTTTCTTTTAGTCAATGGATGAAACCCAAGGAAATCATATAAATTATGAATATTAAGGAAAATAAAAGGACTATGAGAATCTATATATGATAATTACTAGACTGAAAGATATTGCGATAACCCTTATTAGTTATCTAGAAATACGATTGACTAACTATAACTAGATTGATTATCATTGTAAAAAAATAATAGAATGAGGGAATTACATAAGTGATCAAAAGGTAGAGACCTTGGATGAAATAATCGTCTATTTCTTTGATGTCATAAATATAAAATGAGACCCGTGAAAATGTTTATCAATGGATTGGCAATATTATTTATGTGTGTAAAATTAAGGAATAAAAAATAATTTCTGGATAAAAATGAAGATTATCATGGAAGTAAATAATACTATTCCTAGGTATCCATGTATATTTTTTTGTCTTAACTGTGTAGAACCATGTATTTACAGAAGTCATTTTTTATTCTAATGGTTAACCCCTTGACCAATGAAGGTATTATATTGAAATGAAATGGATAATGGGGTTGTGTATTTTTATTCCATAACTAAATTATATATTCAATTTACCAATTTTATTTTGGTCATAAAAATCATAAAACATTTATGTACTCTATAAAAATTAGAAGCATATGTGCATTAATTTGAATAATTGTTATGGATACCATCATTATTTATGAGTGTGAGGTTGATCAAAAAATGAATGTTTTCAATACATCATTTGAAATTTTAGGTGATGGGAGTAACAGAAATTATGAATGTTTTGGATACGTATAATGAAGGACTAGGATTTAGTGTAAAATATATTTGAGGAATAATCCCTTTAATAATTATAGAATTTTTTTATAAGTATTTGTATTATTTAGGATTCATATGGTCACTAATTTCATTGTATTAATAGTCTAATAAAATTATTTGACATTGTGAAAATTTTATAGAAAACCATAGGAGAAATAAATTTAATGATTAATTTTACTTCATGAATATCCATCATATATTTTGGTAATTTTATAATAATTATATTAACATTATTTTGGAAAAATGATAACAGTTATGTTGTGTGAAAACACGACACATCTGGTAGGTCTGTTGGAATTGAACTCATGACTGAAGGAGGATCAGGGTTTGTCACCTAACACTAACCTATGAGAACTAATGGTTAATATTTCACTATTTTTAGTTAAAATATCTCATTAATAAATAATTATGATGAAATAGTGGTTTTACTAGTGAGGATTATATATTTATGTTTTATATGGTATAAATTTTTCTATCCATGATATATTTTGAAAATAGTTTGAGACAGATTGAAATACATGTGAACCATTTATTGATCTTAAAATCCTTTTTAATAGAATTTTGGTGCTTCATGAACTAAAAAAATGAAACAATCATTTCATGGAGTTATCAATGAATTTGTAATTGATCAAAGAAATACCAATGGATGAAGTTGTTCATATGAAATAGAAATATGTCATGTAAGTATATTTTTAAATATTATTAGGCATTAAAATAAATCCATAACATTAAAATATTTACATTAAAAAAATTACAGTATTAAATTAATATACATCAAATAATATGGTCTTTTAAATAATTACTTATTTATTGTTTTTTGGCCCTTATCATTTGTTTTATAATTTATTTTCATGTGATTAATGACATATATCACTCTATTTAATTATTTACACTATTCAACCATGTCCATATATTTACATTCCCCCAATTTTATCCTACATAGAAACATTTTTATTTTTTATTCCATTTCACATTGTTTACCCACGTTATATAATTGTACAATTATATCTTATTCAATATATTTATGATATGTGTTTTCAATAAAAATTAATTTCAAATATAAAACCCTTGATGACCTATATCATGTTTATATTTTGAGGATGAAATTAATTTAAGGTGAGGATATTGTAACACCTTAAAAATCTGAAATAATAATATGTTATTCAATAGTTTATGAAGAATGTATCACTATGATTAAATTACCCTGAAATATATTCCTTAAAATTTAAACACTTTTATATCCTATTTAATACCGAACCATGTGTTTAAATGAATCATATCATAGTATACCATTATTACATAGTAGATAAATGGCTGGTTATAAATTTTTCAACATACATTTATGTGAAATATTTATATATATTAATTATAAAAAATATATGAATCATATAACTGAAAGAGAAATGTTTTCTGTAAAAATATATTTTTTCAAATAGATGTTTTAGTAGCACTTTTCGAAAAAAAAGTCAATTCCATTTTGAACACATTTATAAACTTTATTTGAAAAAATAAAAATAATTTTTAGAATTATAATATCTAAATTATCTTTGAGTAAATTTATATTTTTTTAAAAAAATGGTTCATTTTTTGATGAATAGCTAAAAATATATAATTTAAATTGAAAAAAACATTTTCATTTAAATAATATAGAGTTTAAAACTAAAATTTTAATTATTTTTATGTTAATATTTGTTCAATTTTATATTAATATATAATATTTAGGTTATTTGATGAATTATTATATTGGATTTTAATACAAAAACCATATAATATTTTTGACCTTTTTACTTTCAAAACAATATTTCTCATCAAATATCTTAGATTAATATTAAATTAATTATTTACACTTATGTGAATGTATTTTGAAAAATCTCATTCCATATTTGGAATCATAATAATTTATAATATGTAATAAAGTGAACATAATTTTTTTAACAAAATGAATAGTTAAAAATTAAAAAGTGATTACAATAGTTAATATAAGAAATGATTTATAGTGGATATGAACATAGATGATAATGGTAAAAATGACCTAACAACTATTATAACACCAATTTATTAGACATATGTCAACATTATATCTCTTAGGATCGATAATGGGTTGTTATATATGCTTTTGTAATGATTTAAATGCTGGAACTACTGTGTATTTTCCAAAATATAATGTGTTCCACTCACCTCACCAATAAAAGGCCACCCTATATCCTATATTCTTCACAACATAAAACCCTTTGGTTAGGCTAGTACCTATATAAATAACATTCCAACATCCATCATATGACGTCTCAAAATAGATTGACTCATGAGTAACTAAATCTATTTGGCCACATGGCATCAGTTGTGCCACCTCGTATGCCATAGGATAATGATAGGCAGTGACTGACTTTGGTGTGTCTATGGGATGTTTATTCCCTCATGTATGAGTGAAAAACAACTGATATATATCAGATGAATATTCAAAAGAATCATAATAAAAATGAATAGTCTATAAGTGGATATAAGCATAATAATCGATGTAATAAATTATGATCAGATCAATAAATGTAATTTATATCATATAAAAAAAGGTGATGTATTGTCATGTCTTTAGAAAAAGGAAAATGGCACACACAGTTGTAGGAAGACTGTGAAATACATGATATACAATATAATAAAAATGAATCCAAAACTATCCATGCATCATGAGGTTTGGCTCGGTCACCTACTATGAAGATCGCATTATTAAGAAACCATGTTTGGAGTCCAAAGAGGAACACTTCCCCATGTCCACACCTATGATCATATAATCTATATGGGTACCAACAATGACCTAGATAGTGTGTGAGATAAATCTTAGTAAGCCACCACCAACGAAATCTATAAAAGTTCATTCTATTAATATAAATTATATAGTTTGAAGGTATACAATAAAGTAAATTATTATTAATATACTACTCATAAATTCTTTAGATATATATGGTTTTCAAATAGTTTACCATTTAAATATGTATGATTCATTTTATATAGATAAATTATTTGAGGTTTTTATGGTACCCATATAAATTATATTAATAATAAAATAAGATCTATGATGTAACGAAGGCATCCTTTGCCTCATAGGTTGAGCTAAATCATAATAGTTTCACATGTTGTCTAGTTATAAGGGGTCAGAATGTAATAACTGGGAAAATCAAAGGATATCCTCTATATGTGTGTCTAAAAATTTCAATGGAGCTCATCCATGGTAACCCCGATCTAATAATGACTAGGTCCAATGTGGTGAATCCGTTGATTTGTGTGTCTAAATATGTCAAGTTGAATACATGGAGTATATCCAATGAATTATATCGCCCAAAATATATTTCAAATAAATCATCTGTACTATATTGAGAAATTCGTTTAAAAAAATTGGTGATATTTAATAGAGTGTTTTGTCACATCCCACCCCTACTCATTATGTTGATAATGATGTAGGATATTACTTGTCATTATTTGTCATACCAATGCTTCCAATGTATTGAAATAAATACCAAGGGCTTCATAAAAATTTGGGGTTCAATTTTCCTTATGTAAATATAAAAACATATCCAAAACACTATAACCAATAATCCTCTATATGATGCAAGAAAAAAGTGAAATATAACTCAAATAACCAAACCGATGACAATACATACCTATGATTAATAAAGAACCCAAAACCAATATAAAGTTACAAATTGAATGAACAAAAAACCCATAGAATCCAAAGTTAACTCCACATCTCTCAACCCGAACCAATATCCTACTCTAAAATCCAATACCAAAGTACCATGAAGTGTCACTAATTAAATTTGATACATTTTCATCACCTACTTCCTAATAATTTTTTTTACAAATGTACCAAAGTTCCCCTAACAGTGGGTGAGTAATGAAATTTTGTAGGTTTTCCCAAAATGACATACCAAATAATGAATAGAGGATAGAACATGTTATCCCACATATATAAAACAATTTAAAACACTTTTCCTAAATCTAAAAACATATAAAAATAATATGTTTTCTAAACCAGAACCAATTGTTTCTATGAAATGAAACAAAAAATGTACATCAAATCATACCCAGGAGAGGTCTGTCAATGATATTCCACATTGTCACAAGGTTATAATATTCCAAGTTCCCCATTGGTGTACACCACTTTCATATGGTCAGGTCACTGAATATAATCACACTCTAACCAATAATTACCGATTGTCATTCCATAGAAAACATTTCATTCCATTTCAATAAAACATCCCTTTAGTTGAAAAAAATCATTCAAACCATTTCTATGAATCAAAAAATTCCATATTTTACCATCATCATTTAAAAATCAATATATATAGAACTTTCCACAACAACCAATTTCCACAACTTCACAAAAATCACTAAATATAGATCCTACCATGCTTCACACAAAAAATTCACAATACATTTTATGTAGTTAAATAAAATTTTATTCCAATTCATATAGTTCTAATAAGATGATTCAAGAGTGAATCCATCTACCTTAAACAACTTATGAGAAAATGAGAAATGGAATGAATTCATAAATAAGATGATTTCGAACTCTGAAATCCCACATTATATCATGTTACCTAAAATCAACGCGGCCTAATATAATTATTATGTTAATATACAAATGTATATATATCCCTATAAAACTAGTTCAATGAATACAAGAGGGATAAGAATAAAAATTTAATTAAAAAAATAATATGTAGTGACTTACAAAGGAATATAAGCTTCAACACACTGAGATTTTATAGTGGATCTATCCTATATCAAGAGTAATGGGCTCCACTACCATTTGGAAAATGGGAATTAATTTTTGGTTTCACTTATATGACTACAAAACATTAATGAAAAAATCATAATTACATAAAAAAATTAGATCTATTTTTTTCTTTCATGGTTGGGGCCCAATGTTAGAAAAATCCTACACTATCCATGAAAATGAATCTATAACAAAATTCATGGTTTCCCCGTGGAGGAAAAATGGATTTGGAAATCCATCAGCCTGCACCTTCCCATAGACTTCTTCCACACATTACATGTTTTTTGTTGGATTTTTGTTGTTTTTACTAACCATTCTCAAACTGGGAACTTACAGAAAATCCCCAAAACAATCTAAAAGTCCTCCAAACCCTCTATAAGGTTACCCAAACACATTATATACTTAAAATTATTTATTAAATAGTTATTTACATGTGACTTATGGTTCTACGTCCTCCACACGTTTTTCCTTTTCATCACAAAAATGTTGAAAACCGCCATTTTCCTCAAAGGGTTTAGGCCATTATTCGACCATTTCCTTCTCCTATTCCTATGTTTATTCTGGAACCGGACCATGTTTCCAATAAAACCAAACTAGATCTATTATTTTACCATGAAATATGTTCTCTTTTTATAAAAATTCTAGATCGGCATAAGAATCAATGAGGCATTGATCTCCAGGTCAATGAGATCCCATCGAATCGCATGGTCAGAATAAGTATGGTGGTTTTTCCACTGAAATACATAAAACACATTATCCACTAAACTGAATTCTAGTTTCAATGAATACTGATATGACACATCACCAACTCATTAATGTATATCAGAAGGTCCCATGCACTGAGGTTATAACTTTCCATGAATTCCAAAATGTCCCATTCCAAGACATTGATTGATTCTCAAGAACACATGATCACTCTTCTCAAAAGAAAATGACCATCAATGATGATATATATATTATTTCTAATGAATCTATGAAATATCCATCCTTTTCAAAATTAATTGAATGTTCTCATTTATCTCTTGGATAATTCTCAACCCAACCAATGAATTATCACTTATTTCCACCCGAAAAAGTGGGTAATGACAAGGATCCCCATATAATTCTTCAAAAGGATCCATATGTATTAGGGCCTAATAAATATATTTATGAGAACTCCCTAATTGTATATGCTATTAATATGATCCACCAGAATCCCTTACAAAATCCCTAACCATGTATTCCAATGTATGTTTATTAATTCAATGTTTTTTATCTATATATGGATGATATGTTATAATTATAGTAAACTAAGACAAAATATCATTATGAGAGTTTTAGCAAAATGTTGAGTAACCCTCATATCACTGTTCCATTATATTGAAACTAGTACTCCATGTCCCTTTACCAAATCTAAGATAAATATTTTGGACAAGTCCTCTACTATATGAGGTTCAATAAAAGGGTGAAATTTCTATCTTAGTGACTCTATACACTATCACCCATATAGAATCAGGTTTTCAAACCATTGTTGGGAGAACTATCACAAAATCCATAGATATATGACCCCACTTACAAAAATATAGGTAAAGACTACAATATACCCCCTAGCCACTGCTTCTCTACCATAACCTACTAACAGGTGATGCTTCATGAAACAAACTCATTCACCATTAATTTCATTCCATCTAACAAAGTCATTTCCTTCTTTTTATTATAGATATTATGTGGTCCAGAGAGAAAATATCATTTTTAATGCTGGTATGAATGAAAATTTTGTTCCTGACAAGCCAAGGGTATGACTTTCAAACCTCAATATCACAAAACTAAACATTCATCTAGATTCTATCCCTCAACAGTCTCCCCACCATTGAGTTTTTACATTATAAAAACACATTTTTAATTAAATAACTATACCAATTTAACCATATCAGAAAACTTTGGAACTAAAAAAACATGAATTAAAACCCAACCTATATTATGGACTTTGCAATCTATGTTCAGTTAAGTTATCACTAACATCAACATCCACTAATCTTAATATTCATTTTCCAAATAACTGTATAAATATTGTTAACATGAATCCCCCATTTAATTTCCATTTCCCATTGTAAAAATAAACTTTGTGTAAAAAAATTATAGATAACTCATACATCTTCTTTTTCTCCTGTTCAAATACCATTACGAGAAAATAAATTTCCATCTATTATGGTCTCTAACACATTATATTTTTTTCACCAAACCTATAATGATTCCATTTCTTAAATGAATAGTCTACATCACCTAACTCAAAATCATTTATTGGTTACTTATTATCATGAAACTATATCTATAATTATCTATAATGAACATCATGATCTCCATGTATCAGAAGAAATCTAGGCCAAGATCCTTAAGAATCACAATACACCATGTACCATTATTTGGATTCTAGGAAAATAATGATAATTGTTGATTTAATGAAAAAATTTAACTCTTGAAATGAAATTTGAAATTATTAAATCCAATGAAATGACAAAATTTTTTATTTCAGAACTATTATTAGTAACACTACACAAGAGAAGTCATGATGAATGCATCTTTACAATCTAGCTAAGCCAAGGAGACTATGTATCCCATAGACATTATTTGGTGGTTTCTAAGATAAAAAAGATTATATCTATTTTGGATAAAATGAAAGAACAATTTTATATATTTCATGGACAATGAATCATTAATGTTGTATAAAAAATCACACTTTCATAATTTGGAATACATACATTGATCCATCATGATTCACATCATAATTCCCATGTTTTTCTCATACTCATCCCTTTCCCTTGAATACATCATCATTTATTCCAAAAACACCACTAATAAAGAATATAGATACATTTTGAATAATAAATTCATCAATTCCATTTATAATTATAATGAATTTATTATCCAAAAAGGAAAAACCATGTACTCATAATGGCTATATTAAGTCATAAATTCTAGTTGGGGAATATCGTCCTTATATACCAAAAAATTGGTGATATCCTAATCAAAATTCAATTTTAGAGAACCACCATGCTCTCCTAAATTGATAGAATATATCATAAATTCATAGAAGTGGATACTGATTCTTTTTCATAACATGTTTTTGCATATAATAATCATTATTGATCCTTAGAGTTCCATCCTTCTTTCTCACATAAAAGAGGGGTGTTATACATGGTGATGTTCTAGGACAACTAAATACTTTTCATTGTAAATATTCCAACTAGACATTCAATTGAATTTATTTTCTATGTTCCATCTGATAGGTTGCAAGATAGAAATGACTAGTACCCTGTAAGAGATCAATAGTAAACTACACTTCTCTTATGGGTAGGAGCCTAGAGATATTCCATGAAAAAACATCTATAAACTAATCAAAAGCTGATAGAAACACACTATTCCTTATATCATACAACAAAACAAAGGTTAAATCTACAAAATTTTATAATATTGTTCAAACTATTGGTTTCTACAATTCCACTTCACCAATCCTTACATTATGATCTCCATTAATGACATTCTCGACACCATAAATATTCATAAAACTAAATAATCATGTTTAACAAATAATGTGATATTAGAAAATTTTAAACCAATCTATACCCATGATTATTTCATAGTCATCCATATATCATAGATAAAACCCACATCAGCTCAACTCCATCAATCATTATAGAATATACCATTCACATAAATACGTAACATTATCTTTGGTGATAAGGAGTTGGATTATTAAAATAATACGTATTTTTCCCAAAATAAAAACCCATCAAAGAGAATTAACTAATTGAAGGGATGCACCATTGTAAAAAAATTAATTCATATTGTTATAATTCGAATAAATCTTACCTCTCAACATCAATTGTCTAGATTGATCATCCATAGTAACTTTCACATCCATAGAAACTTTAGTATTTATTACCCTATTAAGATTTCCCTTGTTGATGAGTCATGGAATTCTTGAAATCACTATGTTATCCTTTTCTATACTAAAGAGTGTTATTCTGTTACCCTCTTCCCATCAAATCCTATGACCTCTGTGAAAAATGATATATCCCCCTATAACATAGTCATGGAGCACTATGACAATTAAATTGGAGATTCCCCATCTAGTTTAATTTTGGGAATACTATAGGTAGTTCCCTTCAATCTCAAATCAAGTGGTCGAATGAACCACATTGAAAACATCAAACATTGCTATTAATATTTTTTTAAGATTCAATAATCCAGCGATACAGTTCAGATTCATAACACTTCCTTCAAAATAGGATTCCCAATTCCACATATTTCTAGAATTAGAGTTCCAACAATTTCCCATTGGTATTACCATGCTTCTTCCACACAATGTTAGTGAGATGAATCTCTCTACCACTGTTTCTCTATTGACCATATATGCATAATCGATTACACAATACATGGAAATTTTCAAGTTAATATATCTCCTGAGAACTGAATTAAAAATGTGTTCCTTCTAGGATGAATTTTCATACACCACATTTAAAAGAATAGTAAATTCATAAATTCATCCTCATACTCTATCAATATGATATTCTACATTTACATACATAAAAATATATCATTTTAGAAATTATAAATGTGTCAGGATATAATTTGTCGTTAATCAATTACTCAAAATCCTACCATGTAATTACCTAGTCTAATATAGCCTAAACCACTAAATCTCTCCACTTTTATGGAAGATCATCTAGAATATACGTCTATTACACGACTTTCATCTGACATGGTGTGCCTAGGAAATTCAATATTTCATTCATTATATTAATCCACACCTATTATTTCTATTATTCTAAATGAAAAAAAATATGGGTGGATTAAACATCAATAATTGAAAAGAATTATCCACTTGTCTTGGTTCATAACTTTATATCCCTATATCCATGTCTTGAAAATCCTATACAATACTCTAAACTAGTTTTTGGTCCACATGTGGGTTTTATGAAACCACATTACTAGTATCCTCTTCAAGTTGTTTTTTTTTGTTTTCTTACTTGATGACATTTTATAATAAAATGAATTACATAAGTCTCAATATCTTATAAATGAAAGTTCATAAATTTCAAAATTGCTAAATCCCAATGATCAAAACATTTCATACCGAAATTCAACATTTTAATTTTTAAAATAATTTTGTGAAATTCTATTATACTTTTGAAAATAAAAACCTTTTCAAAATATCACTAACATTATTTTTTAAAACAATATATTTCAACACAATTTCCTCAGGTTAAAAAAATAAATTATTTTCCTCATATCATAATTCATTCAAAATAATGAAACATGTAATATTAGTGTGTAGTCATTTCTATAACGTGTTTCATGTTATTATAATTGGACAAACCCATGATAATGAGATTAAAATTCTATATTTTTTTATAAAGGCTCATGTACCCAAACTCATTAATAACATGGAGTTTGAGAATAAATAGTTTAGATACATCTTTTTATTCCATACATTTCATGTTCTGATAAACATACTCATTTCTACCTTTTCTACTCATGAAAGAAATACAAATATATTTTTGACTCCATGATCAGAAAACTAATTCCATTAATCAAAAAATTAAATAAAGAACGACCAAGAATAAAAACACTCATAGCATCCCTCCCCTCTACATTGTCCTGGGAATGATGTAGGATATCAAATGGTGTTAGGAATCATCCTCAAGATTCAAATGGATTTCAATAAATTTCAATGGGTTTATAAAAGTAAGGGACTGTTTTTTCCATTGGAAATAAAAAAACTAAACCAAAACACCATTACCAAACAGCTAATATATGATTCAAGAAAATAGTGAAAGACAACTCAAATAACCAAACAAACTATAGATCATACCAGAGTATAATGCTGGAACCAAAACAATTATTAGGGTGTATAGATAAAGAAAAAACAACAAAACAAGATGAATCCAAAGGAAACTCTATGTCTCCCAACATGATATATGATCAAACTATAAAATAAATTCGCATGTTTTCATGAATCATAACTAAATAAATTAGATATCATACCTTTTCTTATATCAAAAAAAATTCATAAAACACACCCAAGTGCTAAAGTAACGTATATGTGATGAGACTTATTTGGTTCTTCAAAATTAATTCACATGTTATGCCTCTAAGATAAAATATCTTATCACATTTATATAAAACATTTATAATAAAGTATTTAAAATTTATTATATTGATGAAAAAGCCATTTCAAAAAAAGTAGTTTTCTAACCAAAACCCATTTTTCAAACTAAGGAAACCAAACATGTTTTTCAAGGAATTTTACAAATCCTTTTGGAAAAACATTTTCCCTTCCACAAAGTCAGAATTTTATTCCCATATTATATTTATGTACTCATGAGCAGTCTCACATCAATCTATCATGTCAACAAAATTTAAACCTATACCACATTCCCCAAAGGAACATTCCCCTTACATGGGTTCTTGTCAATGTAAATTAACACACACCTAGAAATTATTCTAAATTTCTAGGCCTATGATACAATTTCATACCATATCTATAAAACCATTTTTTATTTGATTGAATTTCTATGAAACCACTTCAATGAATAAAAAGTCCATTTTTTAATATCATAATTTTAAAATCAAATGAAATATCAGCTTCCAAAACAAATATTTCCACGATTTTAAAACAAGGAATATAGAGGGTTCCTACCAATATTTGTACGATAATTTTACAATTAATTTAAAGTAATTAAAAAAATTAGACAAATACCTAATAGTTAATATTAGTTGAGTTTAATGTGAGATGACTTTCCTTGAAAAATAGGTAAAATGAAAGAACTAAATTAATTCATAAACAAACTATGTTGAAAATCCAAAACCCTCATTATATATTATAATAAAACATCAAAACATAATAATTAAGTTTTGATTAAAATAAACATACATATATATAAATATACCTATAGAACTAGATCTATAAATCCCAGATAGTTTTGAAGAAGAATATATGTGAAAACAATGAAAAACATGTACTTATCCAGTAATTTGGGCTTCAAAAGATAAGAGTTTCCAACAAATCACTGAAAAATCATGTGGAATTGTCTGCATAACCTTTGAGAAGATATGATTTCATGTTAGTATCGACTAAGGGTAAATAAATCCATTAATAAGAAAAAAATGAAATAGATATACAATGTTATGATCAAATTTTTGTCATGAATGGTTTGGAAAACTGTGTACTAATTTTGCATCTACCTAGTTCCAACTACCTTAATTTTAACAGTTTCTATAAGTGTTCCATGGTCTATTTTAATCATGATCAAACCAGTAACCTTCATAAATTCTCTAAAAATTATCCAAAATTATTGTAATCCCTCCAAAACTTCAACCAAACTATTCAAATAAATTTAATACATAAATTAATGGTTACATTAATTATACAAGGGTTATGTGTGTGTTTTTAAGGAATGGGGACCTCTGGTTACTCCTGATATTCTTCACGAATCCGTGGTAAGCTCAAGTCAGACAATTCTTATAAAGTTGATAAATTTAAAAACAATATACAACTTATTCTCATTCCATTTATATAATATGTAATCAATGGACATTTAACATTCATTGTAATTAATAATTTTATAGATTTATTATGATACCTATTAATAATCATAAAAAGGTGTTGCATAGACTTGAAACCATTTTCCAAATTATTATTTAATCATATAGAAGGTTCATGTCATAACTTTTATTAAACATGAAAAAGGGTAGATCACTAGAAACTGATATGAATTATATTTTAATAATTAAACTAGGATATATGAAAAAGATAATATATACATTATTTAAAATTCTTTTACTGATCCATTTCATTATGAAGGAACACTTACCTTAATAAATGTCTTGTTAGACACACCTGATATGTGTCCCAGTTAGACCCAACACAGGTCACCAAAGCATAATGGAAGAAAATACACAAAAAGATTGTTCTTAGTTGAGACCTCAACCTCAAATTGTATCAAGTTACAATAATATGTCTATATAATAAAAGATAGAATATTAAATCAAGGAAGATGAATTTAATTAGTAAAGCCCAATGAAATTAGTGCGCCTCAAAATAAAATAATTTTTTTGATAGTGATACTTTATGGGGTGATTAATATACCACCTACCATATTTCGGTAAAGATGACTCTTCCAATATTATCACATAGTTTTTTATTAATTAGAATAGAACCAAAAAATATACGAACACCCTAATTATATGTCATAAGATACTACATTTAAATATTGTCATAGAGAGAAGGATGAATGATGAAGCAAACCTAATGAATGATGATCCTAATAATAGGAATACAACAAGATGAATAGATATTGATAAAAATTAAGATAGAGATATATGCGAAAATACTAGCATTAGGATTAACTAGTGTTCTAATGGTGGACCTGTTGTTCATGGTTGAGAAAAAGAGAAATTTGGGGTTTGGAAAAAAGAAAATGGGTTTTCCCATTAAAAAGCATTACACAAAAGATTAATTGTAATTTAATTATTTATACATCATTTAATTTATCTTCCTTCCCTTATGTGTAATGTTCATTACACATCATGAATATTCATGAAAAGGATATTATATGTCATATATTGAATACACACCATGTATTAAAAATATAAATCATGTTATTCACTAGGATCCAACTTTTACCAACCCCTAATATCCATAATTCCAAAACATACCAGCTGGCCTAATAGATCATGTTCTAGATCTATGCAAAACAAAGATCTACAATAATGGATTGACAAAAAGTTAAAATGATCCATGGATCATAGAAACACTATGATCTTACAGCCTTACCCCTTAGTGAAAATCATCCTTGAGTTTCCCTTTCAAGGGAGATGAATCTTCATATGATATTATCTCTAGATACTGAGCACATATATTTGTATTCCACTCGGAAGTCTCATAATGTACAAGGAAATGTTACCATAACACCCATATTATAGGGTCATACATGCTTAAAATAGAGTTTGTTATCTTTTTAATAATGCATTCTGGATACTCCTCAAATGAATAATGTAAATATAACTCAATTTCCTTTGTATAAAATGTATTAGATTTGTCAGCATGATAATAGAAATGATGTGAAACATGGATTCTGTATTTTATGTCACGATACCTATGAAGCATTAGAAAAAAATAGGCTTCTAGATCTTCTTTATAAAAATTATAAAATAGAATTAAATAATGAGGAAACAACTTTCCTTTCCTTTCTTTACATAAATTACCATGTATAGATGATACCAGCATGAATTCATGATCCATAACCATAAACTCTAGATGTCAATGATGACGATCGACTTAATATTTCTTTTTAGATTGTGTGGTGGAGATACACTTTTTGATCAATTATATACGTTTTGAATTATCCTACATGAGACTAGGACCTGGTGTCCATGACTATCCTAAATCTGACAATCATAGTGGTTAATGGAATAACCAACCATATAAGTCCTCATATTGAGCTATCAGAATAATCACGAGATCACAATTCTTTTAGGAAAACTCAAAATTATGGCTATGATTTTCCCAATAAATAACAAAATAATTGATGCGTGTTTTTTGGATGCCCTCAAAAACATTTATGGTCTATTCTGACAAACCATTAATATATGTGTGAAAAATTACTCTCAATAGAACCTGTATACCCAAATATTTTTGTTAACCCTTCCCAAAGTCCGAGGAGATGTGAGTGTATCTATTTCAAATTATATTATAAATTTCCTCATGTATGTGTATAGACTTAAAAACATACATTATTCCTAAATATGAAATATATAATGTCTCCCGTATAGGAAGGAAGTGAGCTAATTTCATTATTTTATCCATTACTGTGGAAACCACGTCACAACCTCAAGGTGGCCTTAGTAATCAAACAACAAAATCCATCACGATTTTACCCCATTTCAATATCAGGACTAGTAATGACCATAAAATACCTGTGGTATATTGGTGTTGTACAATACCGTAATTCTATGTGTAACACCTAGTGATAAAAACCACTATATCACATTTCCTCCATGGCAACTAATACTACAGATACATGTCACAATACATCATTCAAATGCTTGAATGAATTTCTCACTGAGATGCATGGAACACTAACATAAGTTTCTCTATTATATTGATATGAACATATATAATACCATGGATACCTTAAATTTTGTCTCTACTAACAGAAATGTATGTGGGTAGGCCCCCACAAGAATTTATTTCACATATGACAAACCCATTAGGGTCTGAAAACTATATTCTCTTCACCCTATCCATGATTGATGAGGTAACTGCTAACACTGCATGAAAAGGAATCTTGTGACTCTCATGAAACACTAGATTAATATTAGAAAACATTTCAATCAATTTACATTCATCACTATCTTCTTGAATGTATTTGTCCTAACTTTTTCATCTCATCCATTTATCTTTTAAATTTATTTTCTAAAGCATTCAAGAATACTCAAAGATGATGAACTGAATGTATTCCACCCATATTCATTTTCTATTATTCATGAGAAACTTATTAATGTTATATTTTATGACATTATATTTATTATATAACACAAATAACTCACCCATTATATAGTTTCTCCAGTAATGTAAGGCAAGGACAATAACTAATCACTTTTAGAAATGCATTTAGTAATTACACTTATGAAGACACAACTAGAGAGACACAAATGGAATGACTCTATCCTCCTTTTTAATCACTACCTAGAATATTTCATGATTTATCAAAAAACACCATATAGCCTCTTCAATGATTGAGTAAAACTAAAATCGGTGTTGATGTAATCCTTATTTTCATCTCCTAAAAGGTCTTTTCACGTGTTTTAAACACCAATATCTTCTCAGCCTTCTTAGTAAGACCTATAAGAGTTGTTTCATTACATCGAATTACTTTATGAAATTCCAAAAATATATTACCATCCCTAAGAAGCTCCATATATCAACAAATTCATTTAATACTCCCATGAAACCAAAAAACTCACTTTCTATCAGTCATCTAATACCACTAATTGTAATATAACATGTCCCAATAAAGTGAATCTTGTTGATATGAATGTGGAAAATTCCAATATTATCATAGATTTTATTATCTATTAGTGTATTAAAATTAATCTCAAGATTTTTTTCTTTGATGATCTGATTATGAGAAAACACTATGTTTTCATCTAGAAAACCCATGGAAAATGTACCAAGATAATTCTGTAAAATGATATACATCATGACATAGAAAATAATAGTTTCATTAATAAGACTGAATGGCATAACATGACTCAAATAAATTATACTGAAAATGGATTTTCGTACATAGTATATCTTATGGCATCACCCACACATGATGGTTTCCCAAACAAAGGTAAAACTGTTAGAATAATATAAATCCACATATATGGTCAGAGAGATAATCTATTCAAGGAAAATGATACTAGTTCTTCACCATATTATGGTTCAATCACTATTAACATAAGCATAGCCTATTGATTCATTTCATATTCTTAAATAAAATCAGGGGTGAACCATATGATAATGTACTAGGATGGGTAAAACACATATATTCTAAATCCATCAACTATATATTGTTCTCCTAGGTAACTATAGGTTCCACCTTGTAAATATTAATATATATTGGATAAACTCTTGGAAAGAGATATATTTTAAAATCTACCATTCTATCAGGTGATTATCCATAAATTTGGTCTGGGAAGACATCCATAAAAGGTGTAACCACAAGAAGAAATTATGTCAGAAGTGTCTTCCTATCATCTATGATAATTATAGAAATCTTGGGGGTCACACCAAATATCAAATGAAGTTATGTCCATAAATACTGGCCTGGACATTCCACACACCCTTTTGAAGATTACTATCACCCCCTAGTTAGGTAAAAAATATGCAGTGGTGATAGTAGTCTACATTAGAATGATTGGGAACCAACCATTGATTCCCCAGAATGACACCTAATTCCATCAACATCAAGAAAAATGTGTTCCTTATGAAATAATAATTTCCAACCTCAAGGGGAATGAATTTTCATTAGGATATACCCTCTATCTAAAAACTAAACTATGTGTCTATGTTTAACAACAACATAAGTACTGAATTTCAATCCAAATACATTACATTATATATAAGAATATAAAATGTTCAGATTTACCTGTATAAAATAATGAAAATAAAATATAAGAGGATAATTCAATATCACATTGTATAGTCAATGGTCTTGAAATCTACTCCTAAATTATCTTCTATAATGTATGAAATTTGCATGATCTATGGACCTGAGTAATAGATAGACTTCATTTAGAATTTATACAATAATATAATTTCTAAAAAGATGATTCACCACCTATACCACAACCTCCACCACAACTTTTTCATCCACTAATACTAATAGATCCTAGATAATATCGTGTAACTAATATTACTCTATAAGGTGTATCTATTGAAGATCGTATTCTATTATTAATATTCATAATGATCTAGAAAAGTATTTTAAGTTGACTAAATCATTCCAAAGAAGAACACTAAATCATGTCATTACTATATTAAGGCTTGGCCTACCCATTCCATCCATAGTAATGGAATACGATGGATCTTCTATTGTTGAAACTATGGATTCTAATACTCTAACGATAATCCTCAAGGCCACTCTTCATTCCCCTATTAGAACTATTGACCAATCTCAACAGTTAACCTCTATGCCTAGTAATATCAGATTCTCTATGGTTCTATTCATTAAAATGAACATGATTAATTATATTATCAGAAGTAGATAGTTGAAATACAGTCACATATGTGGGGATGAAATACTTAAGACCTTCTTAAGAATTGTCTCACTCATGATATCACATTATGAGAAAGAAGTCGTAAAAAACATTGAAACCATGTAAAACACATTGAGTAATCCCTGAGGGACATCGAACCCAGCACCATGTGTATGAGATCCTTTTTCATGTTATATATTTCTACCATGGGTAATAAGTAATCATTTAAGGCAGTTTTCATGTCCACAAATACCATTCCCTCATGGAGATTATCTCGAATTAATAAAATACAACTAGTTCTTCGTGGAATCATGTAGCATAAAGGTGGTTATCCTAAACATTCTCTCTTTATGTGTATTTAAATTCTTAATGATAAACATAATTATTTGAATCTAATAATTAGATTCATAGGATCATTTTACCCTAAGAATATGGGAGCATGATTCTACAAGATCCCATGAGTATGAATAGACAGCTCAGAAGCTACTCATGGAGTACCCTGTACAGACGACATCAAACATAAAAACCCCTATCACAGCTAAGTTTTTGTTCCTCGTTCGGGAATAGCATGTGGTTTCAAATGTGAAACTTCTAAAGGTACCACTAATGGATCACATCCCATCACATCTAGATCCTTTTAATCACCATCATCCATATTTATGTCTAGATTACGTCATGGTGTAATAACTCTACAAATTCAATGAACACACCTTAGAAGAATATTGAAGGAAGATAAGATCAATGAGGGAACAAAATCATAAGAATAATGCTTTACTACCCAACATGCATTCCCAAATAGCCACTTAAAATTTAACATGACTATAACATTGACTAGAAACCATTTCATTAATGAGTGAGATTAACATTTTACTTTTTTAATGTGCTAATATAAATATATGTTAAATGGTTTGATTAAATGGATAATCAGACCTTGTTAATAATGTCTCATACACTTTACAATTGAAATTGACCCCCGTTTAATGAAAACTAGCTACAATACATTTCATCTTTGAATGTAACAGGTAAACAATGATGGCTTAACTGGATTAATTATACATTCCATCATATAATGGCCTATAAACCATATAAATTTAAACTAGTAGTCACTCAATCAAAGGCCAATCCTAGCATATATAACAAATTATATATATATATATGATAAGGTTAAAAACTATATATTTCATATTCCACTATAAATATATACTAAAAGGTACTATTTTTGTTGATAGTGAAATTTTAAACAACTAATTTCCTTTATCCTTTACTAATATAAGATGTTAGTAGAATAAGAATATATAAAAATAAACACTCACTCCATAATCACAGGAAACCCATGAAATTAATTTAGTGAAATTCACTTATACGGTACGACAAATGAGTGACATTTTAATTATATTTACTCATAATTATGAATGTAACAACGATCATTGAAGTACAAGGCCAAGTTAAAATGACCACATGGCATAAAAAATACTAAAATTGAAGGAAATCACTATTCCATGAATTTATATCAATTGTAGTAATTAATATACAAAAAATCACATTCACTGGAATCCCTCTATTTACCAGAAATGTTGGTTAACTACTCCCAATAAATGATTATGACCAAATTCCAACAAGTACTCAATATCATTGGTAAATTCCCAAATAGGAATAAAAAATAAATTAAACTTCTCTTATACTGAATTGTGACATCTCAGACTAGGTTCACTCTTGAGTAACCAAACTTGTTCAGCCACATGTTCTCAGATTCCCCCCCTCACCCCGTAATCTAGAGGTTGTTGACTAGACGTGAGTGATAATGGTGTTGAATTAGGAAGACTATTCCCTCATGTTAGAGTGGATCACATTTTATATATACATAGTTAATATAAAATTGATACATAATAATAATGAATAAGAATAACATGAGAAATAAGAATAAGAATTAATGTTATAAAAAATCACCAACTTGATAATCGTAAATTGTATAATATACAAAATGATAATGAAATTTACTATATTTGTAAAATGGTAGTATGCATACATTGCAGTAGGGATATAGTGAAATACATTATATAAAATTGATTAAATAAGAAACAAAAAACATTCCGTGAATACTATGCTCCTGCTTCGCCACCTACTACAAAGGTCCCAACCTAAAGAAAGCAATTCAGGTGTCTAATGAGGGACTCTTCTCTTTTTCAACACCTAATATCTTATAACCTTTGTTGGAACCAATTGAGAACCAGATAGGGTATGACAAAAATATAAATTTTAAAAAACCAAATACACCTATATAAATCCATTTTTATCGTTGATATTATACAATTTTCATGTATATAATAATTTGAAGCAATATAAATAAACATCTCATACCTGGATAAGCCATAACTAGTGTATGTAAATGTTACCATTTCATTATATATGATCTATTTTACATTGATAAATCATGTGAGGTGTTAATAGTACCCAGATAGAATATCATGATAAAAAATGAGGAGAAATGGTTTAACTAAGGCATCCATGACCTCAAGGGTTAATCCAACTCATAATATTATCTTATAAAGTCTCTTATAAGGGGTCTGGGTGTAATCAATAATGCACTCCCTAGGTATTCCCCTCTATGTGAGACTAACCATGTCCATGGAATACATCCATATTAATCTTTGGTTTTGAATGACTGAGCATAATGTAGTGAATCTATGGGGCTAGGTTTTTTTTTCAATTAAGATGAATCCTTAGTGAGTATCCAAGGTATTCTAATATCAGCAAAATATGTAATGTGAATCATAAAAAATATGATGTTACAGTCATGAAATGTGATAATTTCCATATTAAATAGAAGTTTTCTCCCTTGAAAAGCATATCAATTAATCAAAATGGAATCTATTGAGTACTCAAGGAACTCCCTTTGTAATCCAAGTCTATTTACAGTCCTACTATTCCCATTTAGTTGAAAAAATGGTCCAACCAATATGAACTTTATACAAATTCAACTTATATAATATGTAATCAATATTCATTTAATACCCATTACTTTGAACATTTTAATTGGTTCATTCCATTACCATTCCATAATCATGACATGGTGTATCAAGGACATGATACCATTTTCAAATAAATTTATATCATTTCATAAGTTCATTTCATATATTCCATTAAGAATTAAAAGGGATATAATAAGTAAAATAGTCTAAATAATATCCATAATTTAAATACATTATGAAAATGATTTTATTGAACCATTTAATAATGAAGTAAATCTTACCTAAAAGGTTTATTTCATACACACTCAAATGGTGCTATAGGTAAACCCAATATGGGTTTCCAATGAATATATTAAGACACCCTAAATATGTGGTTCATCTTGATATATCAACCTCAAATTCTATCATGTGGTATTAATAGGTACATTTAATCCAATATTTACAAAAACAATCTTCAACTAATAATTTATAAGAAACACATGGTGAAGTTGGTGTGTGATAATACAATAGAAATATATAGATGATGATTCTTTATGGGATGAGTCGTATACCACCTACCATATTCCAATAGTTGATTCCTTATTGTGTATCAACCATTATTATGGCCTAAATTAGAATAATTTAGATAAACGGGTAAAACAATTAAAAAAATTCATAATCCAACGTCAAAAAATTCATCAATTGAAGGAGTAATGAAGAAAAGAGATTAAGGACTAAAGCACATACATAGCATAATTTAAAGAGATGAACCTGTCTATATATTAAAATTAGATGGTGAAATGGGATTATATCCCAGCATTAAGCTGAATAATACATCTTATGGTAGACATCTTGTGCATGGGATAGGAATAATTAATTTTTCTTAATGAGAAAAAAAGAGTTTATTCCCTTTTAAAAACATTTCATGACATTTACATGGCATGTAAATACTAATGCTGGGATTTATGGTCCTAGGAAACATCATTAAAAAACATGGATTTTAGTACCAATAATAACACATTTAATGTATTGAGTACCTATTATGAATTCCCAATACACATCATGTATGTGGCCACCATCCAGCCTTTATAACCAAACATCCTTCTTTCCAAAACATACCATCCGGCATAAGGGCTCGATTTCTTCATTTAATCCATAAATATAGTTGGAAATGTTTTCTAAATAGAAGTAAAAAAAGAAACCATGCCTTCTAGAAACATTAGTATATTACACATTCTATGATACTAGTATCCATATTTTTTAGAGAAAAACAACCTAGGAAGGATTATCTTGCAATCCTAATGAGGATATGTTAAGAAGAGTAAGCATTCTTCAACAAGAGGCATTATTTTATTTATTCCTTAAAAATATTCAATTATTATTAAACAATTATGATATAATAAAATCGGTATCTTATATACTCTAAGATGATTTCATGTTAATTTAATTACATACAACATCCTCCACTTTTACCAAATGGGTAACGAAATCACTATTTGTGGGTAGGACCCTAATGTCATCCGTTTTCCCAATACTACATCTCATGGTTTGTTTTGATAATTTATCTAAAGTGTATATATATATATATTTAAAAACATATTACACCAATATATCCCTTATATAATATATACCTTTATTACTTTCTATTCCATAGGGGATACGATATCGTTTCTCATGTGTACAGCATATTACCGCCACATAATGTGATGTGATTCGTTTTCAAAGAAAAATTACATGGAATGTAATAAGGAAAATGATAATGAATATATGTTTTATTATTGAAATAATAAGGATATTAAATTAACATTTATCATCATTAAATTATTATATATCAATTTATTTTTTTATTGAAAAATGATATCATCATTCTGGTATGTGTGGACCACCACCTTTAAAAAGTGATAAACAATATTTTCCTTACAAAACCACATGGATATTTTATAAGTGTATATAAAGAAATAATAAGTTATATATGATATATGTTTTATTATGTAAAGATAAAATTTTATCTAAATCCTTTTAATAATGATCATTGTAGAATTGAAATGTTCTTTATGAGTATGTATGGCATACCACCAACCCAATTATTCCATCGTCAATTTTCCATAACCAAAATTCATGAGTGGTTCTAAAATTATAATTATTATAAAATTATTATATTTATTTCTTTATTATTATTCTAAAAATTATTACACTATATAATATTCCCAATAACCAAAAAATTAATTATAAATAATGTATTTGAGAACAATGCAATTGACACCAAATGAATAAAAATAAGGAACGGTTATTAACAAACATGCGATAAGACGTTATAATTGTTTGAGTTTGATCCCTTGAACAAACATAATTTTTCTTTATGATAATTTTATATTAATTGGTTGGAATATTAATAAATACATTATCACATCATGATTGTTCTTCTATGTAACATAGTATGTAATAATGTCCCAAGAGTAGTTATTTTGCTAAAAGGACAAAGATGTTCCCCGCTATGATGACAACCCGGATGTGCCATGTCAATTTTCTACAATAAATATTCTATGGAAGGATATATAACTTAATGGGAAAAATTTCCTATAAGTCATTAATGGTGGAGACTCATATTATATTGAGGAACCATTTCATGGTGTATTCCACTAGTAATATCTATTAGAATCATAAAAGAACGAGACTTAATAGTTGAAAATCAAACTTATAAGCTTCCATGGATGTTATAATATATAGATGTGTATGATGGCCCATATACGTTAGGATTATTATTAATCGACATTATGTTTTGCGCACATTGATGCATTGGAGAAAACCAAGATGACAAATTCTTGCAGCAAGGTATAATATGATCAGTGCATCACGAGTAATATTGCATTAATGAATTATATAAGAAAGGATATATTTCTTTTGTTCATTTAAAAAAGTAAATATCTCATGCCCCCTGATGGAAATGATATAGCCTAAATAAATCTGTTTCCATGGTGTTCGTTGGGAAAGTTCTATTTCAAGAAATCTAGAGAATGAGTTATCAAGCATATAGGTTGATAACCCTAACATACAACCAACTCAAATGGAGATATAGTTATAAATGGATTATATTACATGGTAATAATTCGTATGAGGTTACATTTCATTGAAGAGTTATCTTCATTATATATGGATTCATTAACATGTTTCTAGATTATAACCTTGGACATTAGGAAGGCATGCCTAATGCCACTATGAAAGAGGCCTATAGGGTCACATACTAAGCTTATCCAGAATCATTGTTAGATAAGTTATTATTTAACTAGATGAATAAATATTATTCCCAGGTGACATTTAATAAGTATTCAGTTATAAATGATGGTATATTATTTATTTATCAGCGAATAATGGAGTTATATTTATTTAATTATTAAATATATAAATATTTATTAGTAAAGGTTTGATAAATATTTCAGATGATGGGCGAACTGAGTTAAAGAGACCCGTGAGATAATAATATTAAATATTATTTGAATAAAATATTTTTTAATTGTAACTTCCAAGATAATTACATTTCATTGATATAATGGTATTGTAATTATTATTTGATATGGGGGTTTCATATGGAATAATAAAAATAAGTAACAGAAATTGTTCTAATTATTTATATTTACCTATAAAATTAAATTCCCGGTTACATATTATTTTATTATTATCTAATGGGAAAACCCATAATCTACAGAGAAAATTTTGTGTATAAAAAACCTTTGGGAGAAAAATATCTCAATCCTCGAGAGATCTTTTTCTCTAATAATGCTCTCAATAACAAGAGCGTACATCCTCCAATGGTTCAAATAACCCTTCTAAATAAATTATCAAGACCATAAAGGGGGAATGACTCAAGGGGAAGGAACTTCTATACAATCGCTCGAAGACTCCTATGAAGATGTAAACAGATTCTTGGAGGACATATGGATTATCGCCAGGGGAGAGCTACTCTTGATCAATACAAATCAATGAAAGGTTTGCCACAAGTCTATAGTCACACAAATTTACAATGAAAGAAAACATTGGAGGTATTTCTCTAATTAAATTAAATTAATTATAAAAAATATACATTGATCCTCTCTAAAGGTTTCAGTACACTTTATTATTTTTCTAAATAATTATTTTTATTCCATGTATAATGCATTAATCATCATATCGATACCAAAATAATCACCGATCATGGTAAAATTTAATGTTTTGGGTCGTCCTAACCACAATTTTGTTATTCTCAAAACATACAAGTGGCATTATAGTGGTAATATGTTTTGTTATAATTTTTTAAATAATTAATTGATGATTTATGGTTTAATAATTAAGTTTTTAAATTATCATTTACTCATTCTTGTAATCATAATTTTGAGATCTATTGTTCCATATTCATTTCTCATAGATCTTAGATAAATGAATTATTTTATGAATAAAATTTAATCATGGATCTCATCATATGGAACTTATGATTATTTCCAAGTAAAACGATAGTACACTGTGCATTCTGAGTTTTATGTAATTTAATCTATCATAGACGATGTGTAATCTGGATCACAAATTGTGTAGTTGAGTTCTGTTCATTTGTATTAATTAATATATTACTCATGTTTTTTGCATTAATTACAAACACTGTAGTTAATTCTTACACCGCATATTGACTAGGACAGACTATAACATGGTCATCTGGACAACACAATATGTTTCCCACTAGAGATGGCATGTAGTCCCTTCTGGTAAAGGTCATTTCATGTATCCTACACATGTCTTGTCTGGTTAGTGACCATGTAACCCAGAGTCTACATGACATGTGTCCCACTATACACACCATGTACTCAGATGATTTATGATATACAGGTTACAAGAAATTTCCCCAAGCATGTACGTTAGATGAACAATGAAGAAGGTATATTCCATGTAATCGTATCTACACATCATGTACAATTTCTAGATTACACAGATTTAAAAATTTGCTAGTATATTATGTAACCCTTGAAACATGTAACATTGTGTGGACTTAAAGCAAGGACCCAAAATGTGAAAGGTGTTTGATATATATATATATATATATATATATATATATATCTGTGTGTGTGTTTAATTAATATATGCATATTGTTAAAATATATTCATATCATGTATGAGTTTTATTAAAATTAAAATTTATGCATGAATGCTAAATGTCACAAATATTGGAGTGTATAACACTATAATACAAACATGGTAGTTTTGGATGAGTATTCACCAGGTTGTCTCAATGGTATAACTTATGTACACAATTAACATTAAAAGAATTTTTTAATTTTATTAAAATTACAATGGAAGAGAATATCAAAGAAATTTAGAAAAATGATTAAGATAAAATGATTGATTAGAAAAATATAATAATTAATTGATTCAAGAATGATTTCTCTTAACAAGAATAAATAAATAATTGAATTCTAGTTTAGAAACATTCATATTGTTTTGCATGTTTGTAGATGATCAGGAGCTAGAACAGACTATTATATGGGATTGGTTTCATTTCAATTTATTTGTGCAATTAAAATTTTGGCATGTGTGAAATCTCTCTAATAATTTGTTGGGATTGCATTCCATTGGTATATTTTATGTATAACCCCTTTTACCCTTCACCTATATGTGAGTTAAAATCATATGTAATGGATGGAGTTCTCAGGCTATGGAGTTGGTTCATGTTAGGATATGAGGAAAAACCAATCTGAAGAGATACAAAGGTGGACAGGTGAAAGGCTATAAATAGAAAACATAATAGGTTAAAGTTTTTTCTTCCCAAAGGTCAAGGTTATTTAATCCAATACTCGATAAACTAATCATTAGAAAAGATCAAGATATACACCTTTATTTTATTTCTATCAGTTTCATGGATAGTCGTTATGGATGTATTTTCACAATCATATAATTAATTAATTACAAGGACTGAAAGTTGGAACTAAAATAAAATTGATCATGAAAAAATATTATCAAGGCATGGTTGATCACTTATGTATACCCCACATAATATTAACAAGCATGGGAAAAGAAAATTATAAGAAATTAACACATAATGGATAAAATATATCAACAAAATATTAAGTCAATATAGCCATCCAATACATTGGTTTAAATCGAAACAATAGTTTAATATTCTTGACCAACAAAAGTTGTGGTTATTTCAATTATTGGGGAATTCCATATTGAGTTTTTGGGCTGACATAAAGTTTTTTACATCGAGGGATAACATCCAAATTAGGACATGGTGTAACTGAGGAGTAAGTGTTAAGGAAATCGAAAATAATGATATGAGGATTGGGGAGAAATGTCAATGGATCAAGTCACATTGAGTTATTGTATTTGGAATTTGAAATTACAACCCAAAAAAAGTTAATATGCTTGAAGATCCAAATTTGGGGTGATGATAATAGAATATGGGTCTTTCCCACTATAATATCAAAGAAACGGGATATTCCGTAGACAATGGTGAGGGCTATTGGGTTTCAATAAAATAGTGGGTTTGTAATGAAGAATTATTTATTTATTTTTCTTAATTTTATCAGAAAATTTACTAACACTCTGTTCATCTTATTTGTAGAAAGAAGATTAAAAATGACATAAAATATTTTTTTGTAATCCAAACTCAAGAAGGAAAACCTTCTCCTGGAAAATAATTTCTTAGAGTGGAAAAAGATCATTTGGGTCATCCTTTATCATTAATAGAAACTATATGTGCGGTAAGAACATTTATAATATTCTCTTAGGAGTGAGGTGAGTGATAAAGAGATATCTATGTGTGAGAAACATATGAATGGTGCGACAAATTTTTAGTGCCATATACTATCATCCATGAACAATGATCTCTTAAGGCAACATGAGGAAATAGATGCTTATCGCATGATGTATCACCATTAGTATCTCTTTTAAGAGAACCATATATATGAGAGGTATGAGATCTCTAATGCTTTGTTCACTACTAATAATGGAATGAATGTTCAATCCAGACCACATGTCGTCAAGAATATTGGCTACATTCATCATCTGGACATACTAGAGATGAAATTCTCAGATGAGATGTGTATATATCTCAAAATATCATCACTTCCCCTGGACATATCTAGTTTTATTGTGAATTATAATATGAGAAATAATAAGAATAGATTATCAGAACATCTTATCCTAATTCTCCATGTGGATGAGGACATAGGGCATGGCAATCCCATAGTTCTTATAGTTAATAGGAAGAGGAATGGCAAGTCAAATGGGCCAAATATTTAATAATATTCTATGTTTTTTAGCACCATCTAACCAAGAATAAGAATATAAAATGGTAGGGAATGTAAAAGGAAGAAGTATGCTTTGCATGTGTTATGTCAGGATACTAGAAGTGGAAATGCATTTAGTTGTATGGGGAAGAAAAAGGTGCATTCATTATTGAGAGCATTAAATCCATTTCTACACATTGGGTATTAGATACAACCTCTTCTATTCAAATCTATATTTAAATCTATGAACTATGTAGATTTTTCAAAATTTATAGAGGATAGGTGGATCTACGAGATGTCAATGGTTTTAGGCTAGCTTCTCTTCCAATTAGTGACTACCACATTTAGTTTCTGACCCTAATGATTTCGGTTTTATGATACTGTTATTATGTACCAAGTGTTCAAAGAACATAATTACTATATCAAGCCTAGATATAGATGGATTTATTTTCATATTTAGAAAAAATTTTGTTTCTTTTATAAAGAAGGAATGTTTTATGGTATAGAACATTTATATAATGGTTTATATGTATTAAATTACGAAAACCAACTGTTCGAAACTGATAATGAATCAAGTTCACATGACACATATAACACCCAGTTATGGAACCATCATCTTGGTCTTGTAAACAATAATCCCATAAAAATCCATGTTAATATGGTTATTTATACTCTTCTGAGATAAAAGTACTTGATAAATACAACACTAGTTTACAAGTAGGAATGAAGAAACCATTAATTAGAGGATTGGGTGAAAGGGCCACCATGATTCTAGGATTGGTAAGCACTGATGTGTTTGGTCAATTTCTTATAAAAGCTATAGGTAGACATTATTACTACATAACTATTTCTTATTAATTGAGAAGGTATGGATATATTAACATGATGAGGTATAAGTCTGAGTCATTTTATAAATTCAAAGAATTCATTAATGAAGTCGAGAGTCATCTTTATTATATGATAACAAAGCTTTGATCAGATCGTTGTGGAGAATTTCATAACCAAGAGTTCATCAACCATTGACAGGAGTTTGGGATTCTATATCAACTGACTTCACCTTGTACACAACAGAGGAATGATGTTAGTGAAAAGAGGAATCATGACTTTATGGACATGGTATGGTGGATGATGAGTCATGAATATATTCAGTTATCATTTTGGGGATATGCATTAAAAAATCTGCAATACGTATTAAAGTGAGTACCAAAAAAGGCGTGAAAAGGAATCCCCATCGAGTTATGAGGTGGAACGAAATCCCTTTTGTAGCATATACATGTATGGGTACGAGTGGTATTTGTTAAGGCTTTAACTAGGAGAAAACTAGAACCCCATTTCATGATGTGTTTCTTTATAGGGTATCCTAAAAAATAATTGGATAATACCTATACAACCCCTCAGATTAGAATGTGATTGTTTCTAGACAGGATGTGTTTCATGAGAGGAAGCGCTTGCTAAAAATGGATAATGGGAGAAAGATTGAATTCGATAATGTTGATGCTTCAGATACACATGATTTGTTATAGGATTATGTTCTATAGGTCCCCATTGACGAAGTAGTTCCTGAAACACATTTACTATCTAGGAGTGTAAGATATATAAGGGAACTGTGGAGATATGGTTTTCTTATAACCAAGGATGGTGACTCATTATTATTGATCAATGATGAACCTCACTCCTACATGGAGGTCATAGAGATATTCGATTCTATAAGATGGATATAAGTTATGAATATTGAGATGTATTCCATTCATTATAAACAACTTCTGGTTTTGTTCGATGTGCCATTTCATGTAAATCCTGTTGGATGTAAATGGGTATTCAACGGAAAATTGGAGATTGGAGGTAATGTAAGTACCTATAATGAAAGGAAAGTAGAAAAATGTTTTAAATAGCATCACGGAGTTGTCTATGATGATACTTTTTCACCATTTTCCATGTTTAAATCCAATACAATATTAATATCCATTGTATTTTACAATGACTATGAGATTTGGAATATGGATTTCAAAGTTATGGTCCATAATGGGAAACTTCTAGAATATGTCTATATGACACCTCCAGAAGGGTTTGTGACATCAGTTGATTCCAAAAGGGGTTTCAAGGTTGCATATAACCCTTTATAGACTAAATCATGCATCCAGGTCATTGAGTATTTGATTTTATGAAGACATATGGGAATTTGGTTACATTAATAATTAATGTGTGACATGTGTTTAACAAAGCCTTAATGGGAATGTGGTCATTATCTTGGTAGTATATGTTGAGGACATATTACTTATTAGATATGAAATATTCAACATAAAGTCATTTAAGGACATATTTAACAAGTGTAACAACATGAAAGATATAGATGAAGAAGCCTACATTCTAGGTATCAATATCATTCATTATAGAACTGAGAGGCTTCTTTGGCGATGTCAGAGTAGATACATTGACTAGTTACTAAAGAGATTTTGTATGAAACACTCTATGATGGGATTTTTTCGAGTGTCACATGACTTACATATGTCTAAGAAAATTACTCCCCAAACACAACAGTTGAAATATAGAATGGGTAAGAACCTATATGCTTCACTGATAGGATCAATCATGAATTCTAGGATATGTACTAAACTGGATGTTTCTTATGAACTGAGAATGGTAGGAATATTTCTAGTAGATACAAGAGTATATTATTGAAATACTATTAAGGATATCATTAAGTATCTTATAAGAACAAAGGATATATTCCTTGTGTGCAAAGAAGATGAGGATATTTTCATTAGAGGGTATGGTGATTTTGGTGTCCAAATAGACCTGAATTATCTAATGTTGCAATCATGATATGATTTATGCCTCAATAGTGGAGATTTGAGCTGCAAGATTTCAAAGTAGCCAGTTGGCGCTGATTCTACAATGGAGTTAGAATATATAGTTGCTTCTAATGCATCCAAGGAATCCTTATGGATTCAAAACATTGTTTATGATCTGGAAGATTTCCTATAAGTACAGTTACTATCACATTATGTTGTGAAAATACTGCTGTGATGGATCTTAGAATGGATCCATGGTCAAATAAACAAATAAAGAACATACTCCTTAAGTGTCAAATTTTGAGTTATTATCATCATAGCGGAGAATTTAAATTTTATAAAGTATCCCCATGGATAACATGGAGGACCCCTGGATTAAGGCCTATCTTAGAAGATGCATGAATATCATACGAGAGCTAGCAAACTGAAGGTTGTCAGTAGTTGGCTATATTTTAATTGGTAGTCTCTTGTAGTTAGTGCACTATAACCAAAATCATTTTACTTTATGAAAATATTATAATCATGGTTTGAATTATTAATAAATTCCTTATCACATCGTGATTGTTCTTCTATATAACATGACATGGGATAATGTCCCAAGAGTATTTGTCACACTAAATGTTCCAAGTAGTTCCCCGCTATTTTGAGAACCTAAAAGTTCAATGACACAATTCTTGAATAAATTTTATATGGCCAGATGATATACTTTTAAGGGATGAAAATGATACAGGATATCAAGTCAGGATAGTCATAAGACCCTTAGGCACCATCCCATGGTGCATGCCACTGGTAATATCCATTTTTTTATAATGAGAATGAGACCCAATGAGAGAAAATATACATTATAAGTGTCATTGGATGTTTCTATCTACAAATGTGTTTAATGGTCTTCAGAATTTTGGATTATTATTAATATATATTATGAGTAGAACACTTTGATGTGATGTTGATAATCTTGATGACATATTCTTGTGGAGAGGTAGGATACATTGTTTGTGTCACGAGTAATATTTCATTAATGAATATTAAAATAAAGGATGCATCCCCTATGTTACTTAATGGACATAAATATCATAGTGTTAGAACAATGACCATTCGATTTAGAAAATTGAGGTTGTTTTGTGTTTGTTGTCAATATTATTGGGATGTTCAGAATTTTTTCTAGAAAAGGGATCATACAGTTCTAGTGGACAACAATACTAATGGTGTCTCTATTTTCCAGCGTTTGTCAATTTTTATGGGGATGAAAATCGGAAAACGTAGAGTTATGTTCATGGAAATTGAAGGTGTGAGGAAATAATATAATGTGTACTAAATTGGTTTTTCATTTTTCGCACAAAATGCATTTAGAGATATGCATGCTGAAAAATTGTAAAGGCAAGAGGTGCACGAAAAATATGGCATTTGCAGGGACAACAGATCCTGTGCCAAAATCATTGCCTATAGAATGGGGGGGTTTGTGATACAGGATGGGTTTTGTCAGTGGGGTTCAAAGACATCTAAAAATAAGAGGTGACCCCCCTCATTTGGAATGGCTGAATACTTTGAGATGATCTGTGATCTTATGTGCGTAAACGGTGCACACAAAGGGAGTTGCAAGGAAAGGTTAATGTTGCGCGGAAAAGGTGAAATTACAAGAAAAGGTCGAAGTTTCCAGTAAAATTTGATTTTGAGTACAAAAGATATAGGTTGCGCCTAAAGGGTTTTGTTGCGTGAAATAATTTTCCATGCAAAACGCAAATATTGTGTGGAAAAGTAAAATCTTGGGTGCAAAAGGTAGGTGTTTCACGCAAGTACCAGTGTAACCTGATGACACGTTCTGAATATCCAGTTCAGTGCTTCAGTGCTTTGGTGTTAATCAATCTAGGATTCAATGCATGCAGTTTCTCATGCTGAAATGATACAAAAAAATCAATTCATATCTATTGAACTGACCTTTATGTCTATAAACTGAGTGGGACTTCATAAAAGGCTGTGAGCCAGGGGGAGTCAACGGGAGTGACCAGAGGGACGTAGTGAGCTATCCCTCAACATTTGTAATGACAGTGAGCCTAGGATATATTGACTATACACGATACTTATAATCCATTGGTAGTGATGTTTAGTGAATTTGGTACAGATGACAACATGTTCGCGTATGCTCCTTGAACGTAGACCTTAGTGGTGAACCAAGTAAAATGTTTTTGTGGTCGCTTTTATTGTTGTTTTTTTCTTCCTGTTCCCATCAGTCATATAATTTTAACGAGTTCCTACCACCATGGGAACAAGATCCATGTATTAAAAGAAAAATTTGACACCTTGATTTACCCCTCCCCACTCAGGGTGTCTCGAGGTCCTACACTCAGTCCCTTTGATGGAAATGATATTGCCTAACAAAATCCATGAGCATGGTGTTCTCAATAAATGTTCTATTTCTAAAAATATAAATAACATGTTATTGAGCATATAGTTTTGTGACACATTAATCTAATCTACTTGATTAGAGATATTTGGATAAAGGCATTATATTTCCTAGTAAGTATTCATATGAGTTGAGATGTTGTTGATGTATTAACATATTTTTCTATGTGTTCCTTGATTTTTTTGATGATTCAAACCATGGTAATTAGTAAGGATCACCTAATTCCACTTAGAAATCATCATAGTGGGTCATACACAAAGTGAATTCCAAATATTAGTCAAATAATTTATTATTTGACATTTTGAATAAGTATTATTCATAGTTGCTGTTTAATAATTATTTAGGTATTCCTGGTCATATTTAATTTATTTTTCAATGAATAATGAAATTATATTTTTTATTTACCTAATAGATAAATAGTCATTATTCAATGTATGATAAATATTTTTAGGGATGGATGAATGAAGATAAAGGGTCTAATGAGATAAAATATAAATATTATTTGATTAAAATTAAATTTTATTGTAACTTTTAAGCTATTCAGAAGTCATAGAAATAAGGGTATATCAATTATTATTTTGTATGGGAGTCTCACAAGGAATAATAAAAAATGTAACAACACTTATGGTAACTATTTATTATTACCTAGTGAATTAAATTCCCAATTAAATATTATTCTCTTATTTGCTATAGGGGAAACCAATAGGCTAGAGAGCTAATTTTGTTTGTGCACAAAATTTTGGAGAAAAATCTATCAAGCCTTGAGATATCCTTTTTTCTACATGAAAGCTATTATGAATGTGATATGTCAACCTCCATGAGATTAATCAAAATCATTAGAATCAGATCTTTAGGAGATCGAGGGTGCACAACGCAAGATCATAGACATTATGTGTGAGCACAGAGAGACTCCATCAGTGATGTTTAGATATTTTTGGAGCTTGTGTGGTTTACTGTTAAAGGATATTTACTCTTGATCTCTACAATGAAACAAAATGTTTACTACAGATTTGTGGTATGACATAACAACAAATAAAGAAAACTGTGGAGGTATTTATTTAATTTAATTTAATTAGTTAGAATTAAAATATTTCAACACTCGCTCAAGGTTATGTACCTATTTCTTCTTTATCTAAGTATTGTATATTATTTCGTGAATAAAAGATATCATCATTATATTGATTCCAGAATAATAATTGATCACGATAAAATTTATTGTTTCCAATATTCCTAGAAATTACAATAATAGGATTATATATGATATTAAATATATTAATATGGATATAGTACATGTTTATAATGTGTCTTAAACCATTATACATTATGTTAGTGAATTTTAAATTAAAATGAGTCTTGAGGTATGGTATATCATCTCAATTTCACTTCATTGAGGCTTATTATAATGTTATTAACCTAATTTATATCATATGGATTATATAATACCCCAAGTAAATGTTATATATGATTCCTTAATAATTCATGGTATTTTGATTTTGAATTTTGAATTTTTACATCTAATGTGATTTTACATAAGAGATACCAAGTGGTAATGAATTTTAAAACTCAATATATTATCACTGTGTTTAATTATTTCTTAGATGTATTTGATATTCTAAGATTTTGGTATAATAAATTTTCATTATCTTATATTTTTTTTCAAAAAAAATTTAAGTGTATTTAAATGTTATACAATATAATGATTCATTTATTAATTCTCACTTAATATTTACGATGATTGTAATGTTTTTTTTTCAGAATCCCATTCTAATTCAGATTTATTATTCTTAGATTTCATTTGAAGTAAAATATATGATTATTTTCTAAATAAAAACTTCTTATTATATTATCCACTATTTATTCAGAATATTCTCATGTAATAGTACCTTTTTACACAATTTTTATCTTAATAATGTATATAAAATATTATATTTAAACATTAACTTAATTTAACTATTAAATAAGAAAAAAAAATTTCTATTAAAGCCTTGATTTCATAAAAAATTCAAATTTGTTTTAATAAATAGAAAAATATTTATTAAATATAATTTAATCCTTTTTACAAAACAAAAGTCAATAATATCTACATTTAATTTTCAAATAAATAAATTTGTATCTTTTTCACTCTAAAAAGGAATGTTATTTTTAACTTCAATAGAATGTATACAATTACCATCAAATATTCCAATCATTTAATTGAAGCATACTTTGGATGTTACATTTTTTAAGAAAAATAAATTCCTAAAATTTTGATTATTCTTAGTTTTTTTTAATGTAATATTCAAAGAAATGTATTTTCAAAAATTTTTTGTTAAAAAAATTCACAATTAAATTGATTTTTTCATAAATAATGTTTTTAAACATAATTTAATGACTTTTAGATTCATCCATACAAACAACCCATCATTATAAATATACTACCATTGAGATATGTTGTATTGATACTATCCTTATTCTACCTCCAAATTGATTTTGATTGATTTTTTAAGGATAATGTGGAAAATCACTTCCTTAATTCATTTTTTTGTATTAAATAACATTCCATTAAAATTTAAACTTTCCTATAATCACTGGCCAATAAATTTCACCTAAATTTCCATAATTTTTAACATGTATATTTATATTGTTTAGAATATTGTAATTTATAAATATAGTGTTCAATTTTAATTTCATTGTTTTATCATGGGAAATAACGATAAATCTCTATTCATTAATCAAATCTTATATTTGTGGATACGAATCATTTTTATTAATTAAATCGTTTATGAGATATAAGTACAATTCTTTTGACATTGAATAAATGGGTGACCACTAGTTATAGATACACCCTCGATGCATCACTAGACTCATTGGATGAATCAGTTGGATACCATTAGTTAAAAAGTTTTCTACCCCTAACATAAAACTATCTGGAGGATAGACAATGATGTTATCAGTATCATATTCCTATGAATCAAAATGTCAAATAATTATTCAATTCATTCATTAAGAATTCATTTATTGTTATCCATGGTGTTTTCGATATGATATTTTCTATGGATTCATTTAATTATATACTTATTGATTAAATGTAATGTGTTTTTAGTTATTTACCTTACCATATTGGTTTTGCCTTACCCAGTTATTATAGTTATGTTACTGATTAAAGGGAATTTGTTTTCAGTTATTTACCTATACATGTTGAATATGACAGTAAAATTAATAAACTAGAATGTGTGTTTATATATTTGACATTGCTTTTTTATTATTCTCATTGAATCAATATAGATTTGATTGTAATTATACTTTAATAAGAATTTGAGCTCGTCCTTATTTTTTTCCTTTATAAGGAATCAATGAAGTAAACAACGATAGATGTGAAAGAATATTCTAGAGGGAATAATGGAATTATAAAAAGAATTTAGAAAAATTTGTATTCAAAAATAAAATGGGAATTTTATATCTATCATATTTACGAAAACTACTAAATAATTCAGTCTTATAGGATGTGAATTCTTATATCTTCTTAAAATGTATCAAAACCAGGAAATTACTCTAGAGTACACGGGTCAAGGTTGTTATACTCATCAATGATCCTTATGGAACCATAATATATTATAATGTTATATAATAACTATTATATTTTTAGTTATTCAGAGTACTAACTAAATTATAAAAAATGGTTATGTATTGATTAAAAATAAAATTAGAATTATTATTAATAAAAAAATATTTTCAGAAAAAATATATTTTTTTCTAGAAGTTGGTTTACAAGGACATTTCATACATAATTTAATATTAAGTCTTTCCAATTATATTAATTTTATTTGAAAAAATAAACTTCACTTTTGAAATTGTTATATCAAAATTATCTTTGAGTGAATTTTTTTCATTTTTCTAATATAATTTATTTTTCATCAAATTGTGAAAATTATTTAATTATAATTGATAACTAACTTTTCATTAAAATTAATTATAATATTATCTTATATTTTTAATTTGTTTAAATTTATATGTTTATAATTATATATCTAATAATTAAATTTATATCATTTGAATAAATTTAAAATTAAATTTTTATCTAAATACATAGTTAATTTTTGGATACCAATTTTTCAACCATATCCTTCGTGAGAACAAATTTACCATCATTTTGGTGTTTTTGGAATGTCAATTACATTATTATTTTGGATTCTTCAGTGAAATTTCAATATAATTTCCTATGAGGTCCCCTTTCCCCACTAATAAAATAAATCTCTTTCCCCTCACTTTTTAAAATCACTTATAAAAATTGGCTTGAAAAACCCCCTAGAAATTTTATTAACAACATAATGATACATATTATATTAAAAATGATCCCCCATATAATTCATTCAATATATTATTTATGTGTATATCCAAAAGGGGTTTCTCCTTGAGAGGTTAATTATCTTAACAATACAATTTCTTATTCTTTAATACCGTTATATATTGTATAATGTATTAGAAATTCCAATTAAATAACACTAGTATGTCTCATATTCATTGATATTATTCTATTGGTTTCATAATAATTATCCACATGCACTTTCCTCAAATTAGAAATAAAATCATTGATCGGTTTTATTGTGTAATACTACCTCTGGAAACTATGGAGTTCTTTTTCAGTAAACAAATTTTTGGGCGATACATAATAAGTGATTTAACATAGATATATTGGGTTTATGATATTATAATACTTATACAATCTCAATATCTCATATAACGTTTTAAATGTCATTTTATTTCAAATATGATAATTAAAATTGTATGTTGTAGAATCTACCTCTTCAAGAAGTGAAGCGATTCATTCTTAACTTTTAAAGAAAACAAAATGTAATAAGTACAAAATTTAAGAATATATTTAATATATATTAAATGATATTAATTTCATAAAATTTATATATCACAAAATTAATTACCCTTTCCCTCGATAATGAAAACATAACATCACTCAATCATTCATGTGACCATGCATCTCTACAAAGGGATGTGATTCATATTCTTTTCCCAGTGTCTAAGTGTTTTTAGTGAAGTATATAATAATTAAATATCACGTTTATAAAATTATTATCACACTTTAGATGATATAAATATATACTATGTACAATAATTGGAATGTTCACTACAAAACACACATGAGAAAAAAGGCCATTAACAACATAAACATTTAAAATAATTTAATATTATTAACAATCTTGTGGTAAAATATCAAAATATGATAATATATCATATTATAAATATTATTTTCCTTATCATATAAATTTATATCTTTCTTGAAACAATTATATTTTAGTTTAAATCCAGTTCAATAAACGGAAGAGTTAGGTTATAAACATCGTCTCAATTTCCTTTATTGAGGAATATTGTAATGTTATGGACCTAATTTTTTACATTGTGTATATAATTCAACTTTAACACTAAAAATATTGATTACATTATAATTAATGATATTTTTAGTTTCCAATTAAATTACATAATCCAACAGGATATTTACATAATGGTTACCAAGCGGTATGAAATTTCATAACTAAATTTCTTTTCATTTGGTTATATTAATTCTTCACATCCATGATTTTATAAGATAATGTCTGTACTAAACTATTAATATAATATGTTTCATATAATTTCTTTCATGTTGATTTATATGTGATAAATATAATAAATTGATTAATTAATTCTAACTTCAACATTATGATCTTTTCAATTGATAATTTCACAATCTCATATTAATTTGAAATGTTTATACTTTACTTTCCATTGAAGTATTTTTTCATAACCCTTGTTTAATATAATTTAATATGGTTATTGATGAATTTTTCAACTAATAGTGTATTTTTTAGACTCTATTGAACTAAAAATAATTGAATGTTTTCTTTGATATTCCGACTTCATTTCTCTCATCAGTCATAATAATTTTTTATTCGAATTTTTTTTTTCTAAAAATGTCTTCAAAAATGTGTTTAACCTTCACAAATTTTATTATTATATATCTTTTTACCCATTTTTAATTTTTTAATTTTTTTAAAAGAACCTTCATGTCATTTTTAATACATAGAACATTTGGATTCTTCCAAAATAGTGAATGTAATATTTTTTAATGTATTGAGAATGTACTGTCTTTACATAAATTATTTCCACTCAATGTTTTAAAATCATCTTTTATATGTTTTAAATATCATAAAAAACTATTATTTTCAATATATTTTTCCCATTTATAGTTTTATAATTTTATTTTTAGTGTAATAACTATATTTTACATATATGTTTTTAAATATATTTCTGTGGTATTTCTATTCATTAATTAAAACAACCCTCTATTTATACTCCAATGGGTATGTTTTGGACTGATGCTATACATATTCTTTATATGCAAGTCCTATATTCATTTTTATCAAGTAAATTATTTAAATTAATTTATTGATTCATATTTTTATTCATTATCTTAAACTAGAAATATTATCTACACTCTAACCATTTGATATTTAATTTTCCCAAAATATTCATAGTATTTATCATGGATATTTTTATTGGACAATCCATTTCTCATTTCTACATTTGGTGTTTTAAATTAAATTTTATTTTTTATCTATTCAATCATTGTTAAATCCATATTCATTACAAAATATGGATATTTAATGATAAGGAATACTGTTCATGAATTAAATAAATTATTAAATATATGAGCAACCATCTTCAAATGAAGTCATGGATGGGTCTCGATTATAGAAGACCTCTTGATTCATCAGCAGTTCTCCTTGAATAGTATTTTTGATATACTTATTTAATTGGGTTTCTACCCATAAATTTTAAACTATGTTGAGGAAATATTTTAATGGTAGCTATATCTTGATGCCTAAGATCACAACTTAAAATAATTAAGAATTTATATATTTTAGAATTAACTAATTTTGATCCTTTAAATTTATGAAATGCTAATATCTATTTTTGCATTTAATTCATATATTATTAATTAAATGGATTGTGTTTTATGTTATTATTATTTCTATAATGATTATGAACAATATATATAATATTTAAATAATTGATTAGTGGGAATTTCTGGTAATTTATTTAAATTTATATATTGATTATTCCTTATATAATCATGACAACCCATTTATTTGAATATAATTTGTTATTTTTTATTTACCTTACCATGAAGTTTATGATTATTGATTCATGATAAATCCCATTGTACATAACCCTTAGTGAGATTTTGACCTCATCCTATTTTTTTCCTTTCCCCAGGATACCATGAAGTGTATTGGGATAGATATGCCATGAAAATCTATAGGTAATAATGTTATTATTGAATGAAAATTATGTTGTATATTTTCTTTTCATGCAATTAAAGAATCAATATTGATTATAATTTATCCATAATACAAAAATGATCTAACCTTTTGGATGCGATTCCTTTTATCATATCCCAACATACCGAAAGAGACACTACCTCCAGGCTACTAGGGTCAAAGTCACTATAAATTATTTTTGAACATGGACAGGTTATATTAACCATGATTGTTTTTAATATTATTATAATATTTCTATTCAGTGATAAAATCAATATTTTATATATTATATTGATTATAAATTATTCAAATAGGTCCCTAAAATGTATATACCAACCTTATTCTCTCATTATTTTACGGGGTAATAAAAAAATAATGCTTATCTCTGAAAATAATTCATTTTGAATACTTATTTTTATCATGTTATGATACAGAATTATTCAAGATATTAATTTTAATTTTTAATTCTATTTTTACAACTTATGATTGATTTCATTATGTGGTACATAAAATTAATGTGAATAGTAGGACCAAAATTATATAGCCATTCAATTAAATGTGTAATGTTTTATTCTCATGGGATGTAATGTATGTGATTGAGGAGAAAACCCAATATACTCTAGGACTCTCTCCACTAGATGATATGGTCTTTGTTTTAATCACTAACTTATTCTTATGTCATGTTTTATATTGTGACCACATTCCCTATGAAGCTATGATGTTTTATTACGGCGTTCTTTTACTTATGTTTCCATGTCATTACTCATGTGTATTATACATCAGGATGTCATAGAATTCATTGGAATCACATATTATTCTTTCTTATCATATTTATTCCCTTAATTGTTTAATTATATTTCCTATTCCTTCCATTTATTCCCTAGGTAATCAAATATAGTTTTAAGAGATGGAATGGAGTTATAATATCACTATAGATTTTAAAATATGTACCACATATTTTTGTTTTCTGTTTGTATTATAAATATTTTCTTACAAATATATTATGACACTATGATTCATCTATTATATTATTGGATGTTTTTCTTCATGATTCATGTATTTATATGTGTAAGAGTCTTGGATAATGATAATACCCTTCTAAAATCAAGAATTAAATCATGGCTCATTATCCAATACTGTAGGTGATAGAACTCAAGGATGTTTCACAATATCATAGGCCTATATGTGTCCAAGATCATAAACATGGAAACTCTATTTTATTGAAATAAATTTAGATGATGTTGTAAAATAGTCAACAATTACCCATTTGGTATAATCTATATGAGTGTGATATGTAATGACTATAAAATGTATATGGATATCTCATCCCAATTATAAAAAAAAGAGGATGAGAATTTAGAAATATTATGGTTTTCTAATACTCATCATTCACCCTCTAATATGAAATAAACGGAGAGAGAAAACATAATCCAATCACATCATAATTAGTTAAAAATATCAATTCTCAAGTACATATCATATATTTTTATGTCCTAGGATTGATTCTGAGGATGAATGATAACCATATGTAATCATATCCTGCCCCATGAATAATGTATCGACCAAAAACATTCTCCAAAAAAGAGACCATCAATAGGATGAGACTAATCCTACAATGTTTTTCAATATAATTCCACTTATATTTTTTATTTTAGGATATAGTGGTTTCTTTCACCCAAAGAATTATCCAAAGCTATCCAATAAAACTGGATTGCCTTCTCCATTACATCAAGAATGATTTTAGTGATAAAAGTTTAAAAATTTTATTATCACTTCAGTTTTTTTATTATTGAATCATAAACTATCTGATTAGTGAATCAGAAAAAACATTAACTTTTTCAAAGGTATAATACAGTTCAAAATCAAAAAGTTTAGATATAATAGACCTAATATAATTTTAAGATATTTATATCATTGTAAGGAAAAATTATATTTTAGGAATTTATTATTTATATTAAACAATAATTTATCCACAAATAGATTGTATATCCATATTTTCAGTTCCTTCATCAAAGAAAAATATTTCAATCCACGATAGAGGTAATTTTATTCATAGTGGAATAATATGAAAGAGTAATACACCACAACATGGATAGGTTGAATCAAAACAATCCCCATACCTATATATTAGGCATCATACTACACTGTATATCTTTCATTAGGCTTATGAAGAACAAGAATGTGAGAAAATGTCGGAATTTATTTCTACTTATTAAAGGAATTATAGAACCCTTCACACAATTAAAAAATTTCACCCTTTCATGTCAATGTTTTCATAGGAGTTTCCATCATAGAAAATTATTAAAAATAATCTATATTATATCGATATGAAAAAATATTCTTATAAAAAAATTATACATTCCCACAATATCACATGTTGTATCACCTCAATGTCCCTAGAAATTCAAGTTACATTTTACACATGACATGGGAAATATACTCTTTGATTCTAAAATTAGAAATTAGATAATTTGGAAAATTGTCATCAAGATAATAATAAAATTATTCTCATGATTCTCTTTTTTCTTGGAATAAACAAAGATTCAATCATGAACAGTTGAGTAAGGGTTCCAATGTTTCAAATGAAGTAAATATTCACAATACCATAAATTCCATAATGGATTTCATAACCCAAAATTTCATAACTAGGTACCCATAATTTTAAATCATACTTCTAAAATAATACTTAGGAATATAATTATCAATTAATCTAAATAGAGGTACACTGATTTAATTTCAATCATGGGAAAACATCATAATATCAATATTTAATCATTGACTTCATTAATCAGACGTACCGTGAATTAATATTTTATGGTTAAATGTTGGATATTCTACTAATTAATGGAAATTTAAATATTCATATATGAATCCATTATCATGATAGTATATTCCACCCAAAGAGACATGTTATGAACAATGAAACCATTGATTTTGATGTATAAAATATATAGTGTCAACTCATTAATAAAAAAGTATCCTTTATATATGATTGAAATTATATGGGACTCATCCTTAGTAGAACATAATGGATAATTTGATCTCACTCTGGTAGAAACCAAGAGAAGTAATCATTAAAAACTCTAGGATATCTATCCAACCTAATAAGAAGTCAGATAACAAGATCTTCATCAGTGAGATCCTTTAGAAAAAATAATATGTTTTACGAAATAGATCTATTATCTACAATTATATGTTATACCACACTTGTTATTTGATCCCACTAACCCTATAAAATGTTTTTTTCCACCTTGGGAAAACCCTAAAAGTGATAATATTCTATATGAACCTTCGAGTTGACATTCTAGACCATGCCAAATGTAAGATAAAACATTTCCATCTCAAATATGAGATATTACCATACTACAACAACATGAAAATTAAATATATATAACGAAGGTAATAATAACATGCACACCATTTTCATTTTGAAATGCTTAGTAATATTCATCGCATTCTACATCATTTTTGTTTAGAAGAATAATTCTTTAATAACTTTTAATAAGAGGAATGAGTATAAGACACACATTTCAAAAAATTATAGGAAAATAGTAGATGAAATAAGAACATAAACTCTAATTGTCCCTACTATATATTAAAATTTTAAATGTGTATTATTTTTTGTATATAAATACATATATTTGATCCACCATTGATGTTAACTTTTTTTGGTGAGAGTATGCCGTTATATAATTTCCCTTATCCTATTTTTGTGAAGGATACCATGAACTATTAGATAATTTAGATAAGAGATGAAAGAATATTGTTTAATAATATCCATAATCATTCTTCTAGAATAGTAATTTATATAGACAGTAAATATTACATCATTTCCCATAATTTTGAAAAATGGTCAGAACCTCCTAAATATTTCTAATTGAATACCTAGACCTCATACACATAAAAAAATTCCATCTCCCTAATGGATATTACGAATTGATGTTAAAGGGTTGTTGATGTGACACCCCAATATTTTGTGAAATATATTTTTTCAAATAAATTAAATATTTTTTATATTTTTAATTACATGAAACTATAATTTTATCATGTCTGAAACACGACTCATAGTCTTAAAAACTATCAGATATTATTAAAATATTATTATTTAAAATGATAGTTATCTCCTAACTACTAGAATTGTGAGTATGGAAAGGATTAGCTAAATTGTGGAAATATATGTTTACACTCACACATGTATATATATTTAATTAATTGTTTGGTTACCAATTAATTAATAATAAAAATTAAAAAATATTTGAAATTAAAGGAAATCAAGTTATGAAAATATATTTTCATCAAAACGAAAACCTTTTATAATAGTAAATAAATAAAACACATTAGGCAAGGTAACTAAATGAAATTTTATATTATATATTTAATAAACTATTTAAAATTCATCTTAAGTGTTTTTTAGGAAATATATAAGAATAAATTTATTTTTTATATTATGAAGCGTATTTTTCTGAAATAAAATCCCTTTTTTACTTATTTAAAAACTAATGTTTAAAAATATAAAAAATTAATAATCAATTTTAATTTAATTTTTTGAAATCATCATTTTAAAATTATATTAGATTTATTTTTTATGAATTTATTAAAAATACTTATTTTTTATAAAAAACTATGAATGATGGATTTTAAATAGAAATTTTATTTTCATTTAAATTATTTATAAAGTTAAATTTAGTTTTAATAAGTATTTAAATTAAAATAATTTCATATATATATTTTTTAATTAGATTAATGTTATTGGAATTAATCTAAAATTGAATTTTGATATAAAAAGCATTTAAACTTTAAAACATTCTCTCTTTGAAAACATGATTCCTCCTCATGCCTTTAGAAACTATTTAAATATTATTATTTCCACTTAATTTTATTGAATATGTAATAATTAATTCTATATTTTAAATCCGAAAAAATATTTTATATAATAATTTCAAATAAATTTTTGAAAAAATAAATAGTGAATATGGTAATAATTATTTACTGTAATTAAGGTAAATATTGGTTTACTGAGATTTAACCAAATAATATAAGGGTTAAAATGACTATAAAACAATAAGGTTTCATATTGGATGACTATTTTTAAATATTATCATCCAATATTTCGACACTAGGGTGATTTTAATGCTTTTGGATTGGGAATGGACATTTTATTTTTGGATTATGTTTGGAAATATCACAATAGTTTCCAATATGGTTCATTCCTCACACTTATAAAACAATACCCCCACCATCCGCATATTCACACCTATAAAGCTACATATTTTATAATAATAAATTCTTGAATCACTGCTCAAGATACTTATCTATGTTCTAGAGCTACTATTACTCTAAAAAGACCAATGATATGGTCCTTAATAAGAGATCCCAAGGAGGTGCTTCTATGAAAAGGAAATTGTCGTTAGTAATTTATTTATTTTAATTCCTTGTTTTCCACATTTAATTATGTAAAAACAGTTATTAAATAATTAAAAAGTACATATCATATACAAATATGTCATAGTGGTAATTTAATTATATATATATATATCTCCACTTCCATCAAAAGGGAAATGAAACTGTCGATCATGTGTACAACCGACAACAAATCTATTAATCGAAATAATTAATTTTCAATCACCACATCTCACATATGGAGTGTAATTATAGTTTCATAATATTTGTAATATATTTTTAACATAATTTACCTTCTTGGATGAGAATATCTGGTGCATCATTTTTTACATTCCCTTCAATGGGGGATATGCTAATGGCGCTCATGCGTACAATAGACAACTACCTCACGAAGTGATGCGATCCATTCTCACTGAAGATTTACATGAAAAGTAATAAATGTTATTTTAATTAATATAAGTGATCTATATCCAATAATAATTTTTATGTAATGTATAATAATTTTTTACTATTCATTTGTTCCATTTATCAAAAAATGGAAAGAGCATTCATGTGTGCATATGACCAACTGTCTCCATGAATGTTTTATTACATCTTTCAATCTCTAAAATTTGTAAATAAATATAAATATATATAATGAGTATAATTGAAATTCATGCGACACATAATATTCTAAATGGATATAATTATGATCAAATGATATTCATAACTAATGAACTATTATACTCCTAAAAAAACCAAGTAATTCACATCTAGAAATAGAAATGTTATAATGGAATGTAAATAAATATTAATTCAAATACCATAAGGGTATCATATAAGATATTATAAGAATGTTCATTATTGTACAATAAATGTATAAAAACCTATATTTTTTATATGTGTGTTTTTAAAAATTATGAAGGAAGACTATATTCATGTGGTAAGGGATTTATAGTCGATCTTTTATTTTTTATTGATATATGAAAATTCACATAACATTTATTTTAAATGATCTATATACATACCATTCAAAATTTTTAATCATTTATATACTAATTTTAATTATATTTAATGTAAAATTTTATTTCATTATATATTTGTGATTATTATTCAATATATTTTTATCGTTTTATGGGATTTATGTATCACTTTTCACTTCTGTGAGACATTTACCATATTAATCATATATTTCTTTTACATGGTGTGTATATTCCTTAGAAATGTATTTGATGTGACTTATCTTGAAAATTATATTGACTACAAATCCATAGTAGGAACTATATATCATGGGCATAATATATCAAATGATTACCAAATTTGTAATGTATTAATGTTAAAAAACCAGAATTCATTAGGATTGTTAATGATTAAATCCCCAATGTTGAAATATTATGTTCTAAATATAAATATCATCCATTAATTTTTTTATCCTTTGGTTATTCAAGATATTTTCAAGTAATATTACTATTTTTACACACTTTTTTAGTTAAAGTAATTGAAAAAAATTTGTTATAGAAGTTATATTTATTTTTATTTGATTAAAACCCCCATTTATTATAAATAACTATTTCCAAAAATAGTTTTCAAAATATTCTATAACATTAATATAATGTTTATTTAAATTCATTTTAACACAAGACTATTTAGAAAAGGTTTTGGAAGGATTCTTCCTGAATCTTCTGAACAACTCTTTTTTGTCATTTACCAAAAATGTCAAAGGAGTATATTTTTTAAACATATATTGAACGAGTGAAATTTTCTGCTGACAATGCCAATATATTCATTTAATAGTGCTTTACAAAATTTTCAATTTTATTATAAAATAAAATAATTTTTAAAATTTTCAATGAATTTTTAGTTTTAAAAAGTGATTTCAATGAAAAGTTATTTTCTTAAGAATATGTTTAAAGTGATCTTTAAAAATCATTCTCCGTCTATAATGATATCCATGGATTTCAATAATTAAATTAAAGGGTTATGAATCTTGTATTCTTTTATTATTCATTATATTAATTCCTTATCATTAAAAATTCATTATAGAACATATTTCTTTCTAACAAGTTAATCAATGATAAATTTATTATTAAATATTTCTCTTTTTCAGAGGTTATGATAATATGACATGTTTATTAAACCCATTTCATTCCATGGGTTATTATATGATAAATGTTTTATGATCCTTTTTCACACAAAAATTTTATTTTCTATTTTTTATGGATTGAAGATATATATCCGTAAAATTCATTATGTAAATAAGGATAAATCAAGAGTAAATGATTTATGTGTGAACCATATTACATGTTCAAAAATTTATGCTTGAACCTGACAGTATTTTTACAATTTTATGCATTAACAAAATTACATTTTCAAAATGTTATCTTTGAACATAATTATATGTTCATATTATTATTTGTGAATTTGATTATGTATTGGAAATGTTATTCATGAAAAAAAATTTCTTGTTCATAATGTTATGAATGGCCTTAAATGTGTGACTATAAGCTTAAATCAGGGACAGATTTCATGTCTTTAACATGATAGATAAATCTGTCTCTATTTAGAAATTTTCTCAATGTAATAATATTATAACTATGTCTGAAATCTATATATTTTGTAAATGTTATGCTATCAAGGATCGTGTACCTTGATTTCCTTATGATTCATGTCATATGAACATAAAATCATTATTCCTTGACTCAATATTCTAATATTTGATATGTATGGAATGGTTGTCAATAGTTTTATTCATGTTCTAAAACCCTTATGTTCATTTTCTTTTTATATATCTCCCCATATTACCCTTACATAGAATCTGAGCTCACCCAATATTATGTTTCCTTTCCACATGTGGTGATGAAATGTTTTATGTTGGATATATCTATAAAGAGTACTGATGGAAAAATTATTTATGGGTAATTTTTAAGATCATTAAAAAATATGATCATAATTTAAAATCTCTCAAAGAACCCTAATATATTATAGTTCTTAGGTGCGTGTTAGTGTAATATATTGAATATTCATCTAAAAATATGTATTATCTATTTATGAGAAACATGGTTCACTATAGTTTATATACTATAAAATTATTTCTTACACGTTGTAATCTATGATGAGAAACAATTTGAATAATCCCTTAGGATGATTGTATGGATATGTCTAAGGATGAGTCATTATATAGGAAAATGTCCACAAATTTTGGTATTGGATGGGGTGAGTTGTTTCCATGAAATTACATCACATTATGGATACCGAATATGGATGTGGATATGACACAATAGTACAGAGGGGTAATAACTACAAAAATTATGCATTTGTATATACTCGATCATCACATGGTACATGAAAAAGGGACTTACTCCACACCTTCTTTGACATTACGGTTGGATATGATTTGAAAATTAACAAACTCTTTACAATCCTTTAGGAATGATTTAAATAGATGATTATAGTGAATGAAATTGGATAAAATTAATATGTCATCAATTAAAAATAATTTTTCATGATTTAAACAAATAATAAATGATTCATTATGATTATGTGTTTTCCCACTATGATTATTGTTTCTTAAACAATTGTTTTTGTTTTTTTCCAATGGATAGAACCTAACAGAACGATGTTATTACTGAATGAAATAGAAAATGAAATAATGGTACTCCTGAGTAACCAAATATTGTTGGATATGAAATAATAAAAACACATTTCTATAGTCACAAAATATTTGCAAGTTATAACTACTGTTTAACAACCAATTAGAGGAGGAGGGAACGATGTTATTTTCAGTGCTTCATAAGGAAATTCTCGCATTCATTCAGTTGTCCCACTAATCTACTTGTTGTTGAGTAATGGATGAGTACCACTGAAAATATATTTCCAATTGTCCATTTCACAGAGCATGAATAAATAATTTTTGATGTCTACAATTTGGAATTTTGAGGAATATCAATGGTGGAATATTACTAATAATATAATGAAATTAAATAAAATGGCTCCATTAAGTGGGATGAGTTTTAAATATTATTTCTCGATATTTACTTTAATTGTATTCTTCATAAAAAAGTAAAATAAAACTCTTCATGAATTAGATGAATGATATTTAATTTTTTTACCTTTGAATCAAAATTTAAAAGACTTATAATGTACTCATTGGGTATTATCACTTATCATAACTGTATATTTGTCTGATTCATCAGTCTCTTAAAACAATGTCTCTGAAGGGTATTATCCATAAAGGAAAATGGTTTCTATGATGAAATTATTCTATGTGAACTAAAAGTGTACATGAATTCTTGAAAACTTCGTGATTCAAGTGATAATAATTATATTATGGGGTTAAATGGAAATTCCAAAAATATTTTTCATCCAGGGAATAAAAATATTCAAAATTGTAATTTCAAGAAATACATGAAGGATCATTTAGTTGAGTTCATAAATGGATGAATAAGGTATTCTATGTTTGGTAAGACAGACCATTGAGCAAACTAATATAGAAGTGGTGTGAAGAAAATTGTTAAAAAATGAATAAAGAGAGAGCTAAAAAATACACCTCCCACACTATCGTGTTTCTAGTGCATGTAGTTTATACATTATGTGAATAAATTCTTGAATACATGGGATAATGTTGATAACATGCCACAATAACCTTTGAAGAAAAAAGGAAAAAATATCTATTTTGTAATCATAATGGATTATGTGAATCATTATAATTAGGTCACACTTATCATCTTCACCTTTATTGGAAATTTCATTTTAGATTTTTTATAAATGAGTAATATAAAAATCTTATTGTTTATCATTTAGGAAAATTTTGGGGTTCCTCTACAACTATATGGATTTTGGAATAATTAAATAAAATTTTATACACTATCGGTATAAGGATGACCACATAATTCCAATGAATATATTTTCTATATATGATAAAATCATATATAATATATAAGGATTACATATCATTAAGAAGTGTTTATGTCTCCATGTATAATTAAATTTAGATTTATGGATAAAATCATGGAATTACGTGTCAATAGTTTATTATATGATCTAATTCATTGACACCCCTTAGGAGGTTTTATTTGATGGTAATTTTTCATGATTAATCATATTTTAAGGGATATTTACTGCAATAAAACGAATTGTTTTTGTATTTGTTTTAGAGAAATATACAATTGAGGAAGAATTCATTTACATATTTTCGAAATATTGTTAAAGGTATTGGTGACCATTGGGGATTATCTTATCCTTGATTTTAAGGTAATTATGGTTTTTATTTTATCACCTTGTGATGTTAGCACACATCATTTCGACTATATAATATTTCCCTAGGTCCTACCAACAAAATATAAATTAAAAAAGGTGTAAAAATTACATGGGGTATTAAATTAAATTGAATGTTAAAGTGAAATAATTTTTACCTCAATGTTTTGGTAATGTCTTTAGAAATTTCATGATATAGAGTTATGTTTCATCAATCAAATCATATTCATATCAATGACCTATGTGAGGGAAAAATTAAAACCCTAGAGGATACTAATTGATCTTGTTATATGGATTTAAAATGTGGTTGGGGCCAACAACTTATTCTTGAGTTTTTTTTGAAATAATAACATCCACTCATACATTGAGATTCATTCTTATAATAAATTTATGGAATAACTGTAGAACTCCAATTTACTAGAATGAATTTTATGAATTTAATCTATTAGGATATGAGCTTACTGGTAAAATTTAAGATAATATTACATCCATTAAGAAATAAATGATGGAAATTTTAAGAAAAATATTATGTAGATAATCTTCAATGTGATATTGAATTTGAAATTGGTGATAATGACTTATAAACATTTATCTATGGAAGAAATAATGGATGGTTATTCAATAGTTCGATTGGTCCCTTTTAAATTTTTCATTGAATTAGGATCAGAATATATTAAATGGTTATTCCAATAAAATTCACATAGCTTCAGGTTGGGTTCCATGTACATATCACATTTTTATACATACCTAATCGATCACATTTATTGAACATATAGGTCTCATTACAAAAGAATGGTATTCATTATAAGGAAAAAATGGTAGAGATTCTATGTAAAATAAAGAAGGTTATATAAACCAAATTGAACTACCTAGTCAATGTTATGTGGTTAAACCATAAACATGAAGAAGGTATATGGGATCCTAAGTTTGTAATAATGTAAAACAATACATAGTTGATGGTACTAAAGTGAAAAATTTCAAGGATGAAGTTCATTTTATGGGCATTCAGTATAAAACACCCAGATATTTTATGATTTTTTTAAATAAATTAAATCTTATTTATATTTTAAAATACATGATATACTATGTTTTACATTTGTTACATGAAACACTGAGTTTAAATAGAAAATGACATGCAATTAAAATATTATTGTTAAATTGATAGTTATCTCATAGAAATTTGAAGGTAGAGTATGAATAAAATTAACTAAATTGTTAAATTATATGTCTTACAAATGTATATAAAATAAATTATTTTATAAACTATTAATTTAAATAAAAAATCTAATGTATTTAAAAATAATGTATGTCTTTTTTGAAAAACAATTTTTATTAAAAAACATGTTGTACGACAATAAATTAAATAAATAAGTTTTTGTTAGTAATTTTAATGAATTTCATATATTATATATTTAATTATATTTATAACATTAATATTTTGTGTTTTATAGGCAAGAGATAAGAAAAAACTAATTTCATGATTAAAAACTATATTTTTCAAAAATGAAGTTATGTCACCTTTTATACAATTTTTTTAAATTTTTTTTAAATTTTAGAAATTTAATTTCATTAAATAATGTTTATTTTCTAAATCATCAACATAAATTTATTATTCAGTGAATTTTTGGGAATTTACTATAATTTTTAAATAATATTGAATGATACTGAATTTTAATTAAGAAAATAATTTTAATTTAATTAATTTATAATGATAAAATATATTTTCAATTTTTTTTAAATTAAAATTCTTCAACTTATATATTGATCAATCCATATTGTGGTACTAGAATCATTTTCATAATGAATTTATTAAAAAACCTCATAAAAGATTCATCATTTTATTTTTATAAACCTTCTGTTTCAACATGTGTGTGGGAATAATTTTAAATTATAATTATAACTGTTTTGGCTTTCAATTTGGAATAATAAATTCCATATTATGAATTGTAATAATTTAAATTATCTAATATGTTCTTCTTACCATTCGACAAAAAAGAATAGTTAAAAAAGAAAAAATATATTATATGTACTTTGAAATAAACATGTATTCATTTTCTCAAATATTTATAAATGACCTATCACGTCATAATATTTATTTTTCATGAAATATTATGTCATAATGTACTAACAGTATGTAACCCCCTAAAAGATCTTAGTAGTTCCCATCTTTGATGAGAACTAGTATGTAAAATAGAACTATTATTGATTATATTTTCTATATGTGTATGATAATAATTGAGGGAAAATGATATGGTATATCCTTTGTGGAGACTCATATGACTTCAAGGAACCTTCTCATTGTGTACACCATTGGTAATATACATTAGGATATTGTGAGAACAAGACCCACTAGTAGAAACCCAACATTTCTATGTTTCATTGGATATTCATTTATGGGGACTTTTGTGTCGGTCCATAGACATTAAGATTATTATTATTGATTATTATGAGTCTTACACATATATGTATTGATGAAAATTGTGATTAATGATTCTCACTATGAGGTTGGATATGTGGGAAATATCACGAGTAATATTGCATTAATGAATAATGTGAGAATGTATTTATCCCTTCTATTCTTTATGAGCAGTTAATAACTTAGGCCATTTGATAGAAATGATATAGACTAAATAAGTCAATTTCCATGGAGTTCTATAGGAATTTTTAATTTTCATAATGCCAAAGAAATTGATATCGAACATAAAGTTAGCCATTGGCATACAGCCTTATCGAATTAAGATATTTTGATAACGGGTTTATATTACACAATAAAAACTTTTATGAGGTGACATGTTGTTAAGGATTTGTCTTATTTATCTAAAGGTACGTTGGCATGTTTCACAAATCTAACCTTGTAATTTAGGATGCGTCACCTATTTCCATCGAGAAAGGGGCCTAGTGGTTCAAACTATGTGTTTCCCTTAACTAAGTTATATAAAATATTATTATTTATTATTTAATAGGTTGAATAAATATTATTATCATACATGGTGTAATAATTATTAATGTAAAATTGATCACAAATATGTATCTATTTTACATTTAGTTAATATATAATTTATTTATTTATTCTATTAAAATGAATTTATATTTATTTAATAAATAAATAGACATTATTCAAGGTTTGATAAATATTTTCGAAGAATGTTGGGATGAGATTAATGGTCCAATTAGGAATAATAATATTGAATATTATTTGAAAAAATAATTTTTAAATATAATTTAAATGTTAAGTGAATTTAGCTAAATAATAATATAATTATTATTATTTGACACTGGGATTTACTAAGATTAAATATATAATTAAGGGAAATTATGCAATTATTTTTTTAACCGTAGAATTATAAATACCCATGGATGTTATTTTCTCATGAGGTATTTCATTTTTTATGTCGTGTTCAACTATCATGGAGAGTCCTCTCAAGCCTAGAAATCTACCTTTCTATAGGAATTTTCTCAAGAATGGAAATCAATCCTCCTCAACTAGGTCGATGAGAATGCTTTGGAAGCGAATCTCGAGGTGAACAAGGATTGGGACAAAAAGCGCATGGATCATCCATACTAGCACCCAGAGACTCATTCAACAATGTTTATAGATTCCTTGAACATGTTTGGATCATCTCTAGAGGAAATATAATCTTGTTTTCTACAACACAATGATGGTGAAACATAGATATATCGATTGATTCATCAACAATGAAATAATTCCTTATAGGTAATTATTTATCTTATTAAAATAATTATAAATAGTATGTGTTGATCTATGATCTCTTGGTTATGGTGAAATAATTTATTTTCTATTTCATTGATTCAATTTTGTGGATCATGACATTAATCTTCATATAGATCTCATATTTATCATCGATTGTGGAAAAACTAATGCTTGGGAATCATCCATATCAAGTTTCCGCTAAGCATGGGACCTCTAAATAGTATCAGAGCTAGAAAATTACTGTTTATAATTTTTTCAAAAAATATTGATTTATGAATTTTCATGTTAGTATTTCAATTCATGTGTAATTTTTCTTTTTATCTAAATTGAGGTATCTTCATCTTACGCATTTGTTTCTCAAAGATCTAATTGAGAAATTTAATTTTATGGTTAATATTAAATATAAAAACTCATTTTATGGTGTAATGGTTTCTTTCTAGACAACATAAGACTACACACTGTGTAACCGGATTTAGAAGTCATGTAATCACATCTAATGAATCAAATTTTATTCATAATTAAATTTGATATTATGCATTGATTATTGAAATAATTAAAACATTAATGAGAAATGTGTTGACTGGGATTAAAATGTGTACAATCATCCGAATTATATGTCATGTGGTGTGTTGAACATGACATATAGTCCCTTTGGGTCAGAAATGGGCAGTGAATTCCCTACATGAACATCCTGACCAGTGACCATGTAATAAATAGTCAACATGGAATGTGCTCCATTAAACACACCGTGTTCTCAAATTTTTCCAAGGCAAAGACTGCACAACAAGTCCACAACTGTTTGTATCATATAGATTTTTTGAGGGTTATATTCCATGTAGAACATATCTATACACCATGTACTCATACTACATTACACAGATTTAAAAATATTTTATTACTATGTAATTTTTGAGCCATGTACTTGTGTGTGTTCATAAAGATAAGACACACAATGTGATAGGTTTATATATATATAAATATTTATTTATTAAATTAATATTTGTGTAATGTACATCTCTCTCTGGTTGATGATGTGAGAAGGGTCATGCATGTATCTCCACTACTAAAAAACATGTGAGACTTCATGAACCCTCTCTAACTATAGCGATGGAGCCTTGGGATACACCACCTCACCTACTCTATTTATTATGAGGAAACGTTCGATGAACCTCATAGAAAACTTGTCACCCCAACAGAATATCTATATCTATCCTCGAGGAGAGACCCATAGGAATATGTGGTAACCCTATTTGAACTCCAAGGGCCTCTATCGTCTATCATCCCATGACTTTTGTTGGATCCGTGTAGTCTTCATCAACTCTCTGATGAACTACACCATCTTAGTGGTAGCATGTAAAATATCTGAATTGTTGAGTTCAAACTCTACAGGGACTTTCAACCATATTGGTGACCTGTATGGTCATTCAAAGAGTGACTCCAATGGCGCCACATTGATGGTGGACCGGTAGCTATTGTTGTATGAAAACTCCACCAGTGGTAGGTGGTCCTCCCAACTACAACCAAAATCTAGAGTGAAAGCATGAATCATGTCCTCCAATGCCATAATGGTCCACTCCATCTAACCATCAGTCTGTGGGTGAATGGTTTTTCTCAATCATAGCTGAGTCCCAAAATACACTTACAATTGCTTCTAAGATTGGGATATAAATCATGTTTCATGATCTGAGACTATATTAGATGGTTCTCCATGGACTCAAACTATCTATATCATGTAAAGGTGTCTCATGCTTGCTATAGAAGCCTTCTCTCGAATGGGTCATAAGATGCCGACTTGGTGAGATGTTCTATGTTCACCCTGATTGTATCATCCCCCTTAACATATGTGGTAAGCCTGTGAAACATTCCATCGATATTCCCTCCCACTTTCAATCTACTACCTTGAGGGGTTGTTTCAATCCTATTGGATCTAGTTCTCATCCTTCACATGTTGGAAGGTGATGCATCTCAAGAAAAACACATCCACTACCTTCTTCATCCCCAGCAACCTGTGCTGAAGACAGAGGTTCGAGTACATCTTCACAACACCAGGATGTACCACCATTGGGGATATATGGAAATCCCTCAATACATACTATTGTAAAAAAATTCTAAAAATCATACGTCCTCTAAAAAGGATGATATGCTTCCCACCTATCACATTCCCATCAGGAGTGTTCCCTATCGACAAGTAAGCTGGTAAAGACTAACATCTGGTTTAACCGAGTTGTTCCTCCTCGACTCATTTATGAGTGGAGGGGAAACAACCATCAACTAAATATAAGATTCATCATCTCTATCCATAATGGATATGTGAAGCAAGGAAAACTGCTCTGAGGCCTCATTCAGTAGTTGTTAACCCGATCTCTTATTGGGAATTTCTGCCACCATGTTCCCCTTCCTAGGAGTATAAAATTACTCAATGTCATAGTACTACGGGAACTCTAGTTAATGTCACTCTCTCATATTCAGATCCATTGACGAAAAAAAATACATGAGACTCTTGTGGGAATAGTAGGTGATGAATAGTTCAACCATAATTTAGTGTTTTCACATCATTAGTGTGAAGACTACCACTGCCAACTCAAGGTGACGAGTCATATAGTTTTTCTCATGCTACCTAAATTTTCATGAGTCAGAACCAATCACTTAATTAAATTGCATTAAGAAACAACCATGGCTGGTTCCTGATGCATCACAATACACCACATAGTAGGCACCCTCCTCTAAAAACCTCAAGGTATGAGCACTCTTCATGCTCTGCCTAATCTCCTAAAACCTATACCAGAATCCTTCTATCTACACAAAGGGTTTTCCCTTATTTTTCATTTCCTTCATTGATGCAAATCCTTTGGATAAGTTAAGTACAAAACAAGGATAGTACCTATCCATGTTATGGAAACTCCACACCTCGGTAACGCTCTTGGGTGGTTCCCAAAGAAGCAATACATTGATTTTTTCTAGATCCACCACAATTCCAGCCACTATGATGACGTGTCACAGGAAGTGGAAATTTTGTATCAAGAACCCAAAATTCATTATATTTCAATAAATATTGTGCTCTCATAGTGTGTCTTGAACCATCATCCAGCTTGTTTCTTGCTCATCATCAAACACTAAATACACTAAGATTTAATCAATGAAGTCCACTATAAACTAGTCAATATATGGCTAGATGATCCTGTTCATGATAACTACGACCACATATGGGGTGTTCGTCATTCCAAACATCATCCCTAAGTACTCATAGTGTTCATTGTGACATTTTAAATCTATCTTCGAGATGTCCTCTTCTCATACTCAAAGCTGGTGATCGCCTAATCTGAGTTCTATCTTTAAGAAATATCTCACCCCTTCATATAATTAAAGACAACATGAATCCTCGGTAGTGGATACTTGTACTTTACAATCACCTATTTCAGGCACTAAATGTATACACATAACCTAATGCTTTTTTTCTTCCTTAATGATAAATAATATTGGGGCTTCCCATGTTGAAATTTAGAGCCTTAGAAACCCCTTCCTCTATGAAACCTCCAATTCGACCCTCATATCATTATGCTCTCCTGGAGAAATTTGATATGCAGGTATTGATATATGTGCCTTCCTAGGGTACAGATAAATGTCGAATTATACACCTCTCTGAGAAGGTAGTCCTGTAACATCCTTTGGAAATACGTCCTTGTACTCATCCACCACTGTAGGGAACTGAAAACTAAAAACATATACTGCTATGTCTATAAAGATGGTAGCATGTTGTTACCCCTTCCCCTATCCTTCTAATCTCCAAGAATGGTTTGTTCGACATTGGGGTGGGGGTTGTAACATGTCGAAATGTATACCACCTCCAACAAATATCTCATCTCTTATGCCATGACTAACACCCTGCAATAAGGCTTGCAGCTAGAACCGCCATCAGTTCACATGGTGTACTCACTAAGAAGAAGACTCAAGTCACCATCGCTAGCCAATCCATAGAGACCTAAGGATTTTCCTCACCCCTAAAACTGGGAGGTCCCTGCCATTGGATCTTGTGTAAGGTACTGAGACTACATTTTTCATCTACTAGCAGCACAAGTAGTAATTGCTGACCAATGGGTGTGTATCACTACAACCCCACCAAAAGGTGCTATCTCAGGAAATGATCCATGTTCCGATGCATCATAACTATGTCCTCCATCCTCATGGTCCGACACTGGAATCTTGGATGGCTATCTATGTGGAGTTACCTTTAAAGACAATGATGATGAACAATAGTCAATTTATTATAACTTTGGAGGAGACTGTGACACAAAAAGATAATGGAAAAACACTCCAAGAGGTATGGAACCATTGTTTTCATGTACCAAGTTAGAAAATATAATTCAAGGTCATGGTGTATCAATACATCAACCGCCACACCAACACTGGACTCCATGGACTAGAAGCTGAACTTGAAACACATAACACTGTTTCCCCATAAAAATTTAAAAACTCTATGTTCTTCTTTTATAACAAACCTCTTTTGAAAACAATTTGTCCCAAACAATCCCTCTGTGACATTTTCGTGACTACCCCAAGCCTGCCTTGCATAGGCCAAGGGATAGGGACTAGCACCGAATAGTTATATCCCCAAAGAGAAGGATTTTCCTTTAAACATGTGCACATTCAAATAACACCAACTATGAACAGATTATAAAATTAGTAAAAAAAGACTTTCACAAGAGAACTATTGAAAGTAATTTTACGAAAAAGTGCAAGGGGCTAGAAAACAATCACAAATCCACAATAAAATATACAACTGATGTGGTCCATTTACTCAAGGCTTGCCTCGAGGCTATGTGGGGGATATTTGACAGTAGCTGTTGATGTTTGTCCCATTTATCCTCTCTCTCTCGGAGGGCAAAATGGACCACATCCATCAAGGTCTCTGTCAAAGAGTGAATCACCTATATGGGACATGACACATGAGGGTGAACCCTATACCAGGGTGAGTTACAGAATACTTAGTAGGGTCCCCAAACCACATTGGAAATACCACACAACAATATCACAGAGAAAAAGACAACTCAAAACATGTATAACTCATATTATGGGATTAAAGCCTAAAAATCATTACACTGAACTCCATGTACTATTGTGGTATTCATCCCCAATTAGAACCTTTGGTTTGTTGGGTCACATAGAGATTCATCCAACTATGGGAATACCGGGGCACATAACGCTACTCCCCACATAGGCCATCATAGCTGGTCCACACAGGTTCACTAATCACTGGAAAAAACATAGATATTCTTAGATGGTCCACATAGGGTCACTTATTATCTAGTCATTATGGGTCACATAGGCCCTCTCGTCAGAAGTCTTTGGGTCTCATCCATCCACCGGATTCCTGTAGGTAGTGTTCTTGATTCCGGGAGAATACACTCTTCAATCCATTTGTTGAATTTTAACATCAATAAAAAACTATTTTGAGAATTCCTAAATAGCCAAATTATTGTGAGTGTTCCCACTCAAAAAATGGCGCATCAATCTGACATCCGATCAAAATGATATTTGTGTTTTTTTAAATAGGGGTGAGTTGCGTTCGGGCCATGTCTGACCTTTTCGGACCAACCCGACTAACCCAGTATGGGTGTCCCACATGAATAGAACCAATTCGGACAACCTGACCTGACACGCTGGGTTTGGGCCAACCTATTCAATCCAGGCCCATTGGGCCTTACTGAAACCGTCTCATTTCTGTCGTGGCTCCTGTATGCTAGGTCACCCATCGATCTGGTTTCATCTCTCCCAGCCCTTAACTGGTGGGCAGGTTCTTGCCTATCCCAGGCCAACTAGTGGCTTAGTTCATCCCTTCATCCCATCCCGCATAAGTGGGTCAATTCTTCCGCAACCATGGCCAACTGGTGACCTAGTTTGTGCCACTTTCCCATGCTATTTTTGGGCTTGTTTTCCCCCTTTCTAGATGCCGGTGGGGCATCTAGTTCATGCTACACACGGCCACCTGAGTCCAAATGCCTCCTCTTTATGTTGTCACAGACCTCTTTCCAACTCCTATCAAGGCCCTCTAGTGTGGGATTCTCCTCAAAAACGACACTTGAGAAGATCCTCCCTCCAATGATGGTCTGCACAGATAGGCGGGTCATCCACCCCCTTATTGGGGTCCCACTCACCGTCGAGGTCTGCGGACCGCGGCTCCATGGAGCGTGCACCTATAATGAGGTCAGATGGATGTGTTTTCCATCTATTGACCTCTGTAATGGAATCTCATGTCGTCTCCAGGGTGTGCCGCTAGTGCGCCGCCTCTAGCATGCTGTTGTGGTCTGGGTATTGTGGCCTAGTGCTGCCATTGTGTCTTAGTGCCACCATCATGGACTTGTTCTGTGGTCTCTTGGCAGTGTTGTAGCTTCCATGGCCCTGACCCTACCCTATAGAGATTATATATCCATTGAATCATCTTCTTTTACTCCATGAATAATGAGAAGATAGATAGATGAATGTGATCACAAATAAAACCCATATGCACAACATGCCTTTGTTTCTATTTTTCCGGAATTGTTCGGGTTAACAGGATCAAAACATATAAATTATAAATCAACATAATTTATTCATAATATCAACTAGAAATTATATTTTGGAACCCCACAAGGAATATAAATCCTATGATCAACTTGTAAAAGGGTTAATCTGCATTCTTCATTTCAAGGGGTGTGTGGGGAAAACAATTCATTAATAATTTAAACTCTTAAATGGAAAGGATATTATTTTAGGATGATAGTTCATAATTATCATTCGATCTCTGATCCCAAATCCACTCTCTATTGGAGTCATCATTGTTTTCAAATTCACCATCATTAAACTTTGTAGATGTTTTCCTTCATCTTTCTTCATCTCCAAACACCAAAGCCTTAGACCAATTCATTGATTTTTTCAAAAATCCAATATTTATTGTTAGGCTATTAGTTGAAGAAAAATGAATCGGAAATTCATTTAGGCATAATTGTAGAATCATTAGACTGACTCATTATTGAGGTTCATTAATGATACTTATCATCACCTATTCGATGCTCAGTAGCGAACAATTTTTGAATAAAATAAACATTTTATGCTTATTTTATTTCTCCAAAAAAATGACTGAAAAATAAAATTTTTCCTTGACCCATTACATTCGAGGTTGAGTCCTTCATAAGGAGAATATCTCATTACAAACACAGTGATTGTATCATATTTTTAATCTATGTTACTATTTGTGATTTATGAGGATTCACAATTAAAATAAATTTTATTTAAATTATTTTACTTACTTTCGTGTCCCAAAAAGCAAATTTCACTGGAAGATCATGATTTCCAATGTTAGGCTATTCTTAAGAGAATTATTCCCTTAGAAACTCAACGGTACTACTGGATATAAAATATGAGTTAATTTTTACATGTTATAAGGATTTAAAAATAAAATAACTTTATTCAATTATTTTACTTATGACCAAATACTACATTCCATTATTGACCTACACCAGCCATTGTTTGGATCAACCTAAGAAATTAAAACCCTCGTGATTTCAATTGTATTCTCGTTCATTCAATTCATTTTACCATTCATGAGTTATAAGAATTTGAAAAATAAAATAAAATAATTTAATTATTTTATTAATGATTATTTCAATTTAGGGGTTTCTACTTAGAAGCCCGCACCAACTAAACATAAGTCATGCCTAAGGAAAAACCTCCATCGTGAATTCAACTATGCCCACATATTTGTAATCAAGGAACCTGTTTAAGTGTTATTACACTTTTTTCATGAAAAAAGATCACATCACTATTTAAAACATATCATTTTTAGATGGATCATTCTAAGAACTCAAGGTCATGGAAACACATGTCGTCTTAGCGACTGGTCTCAAAATATTACCATTTAATTTTATTACAAAAATAATGGAATTTGGGGGTATTAAATTAGTCCCCCATTAGGGATTTACGTCTTCGTCAGCCCCAACAAGGGATAATCATCAAAACAGGGGGGCTGTGAGCATGAATGTGAGCATCCTGCTCCAACATGCTCACTTGGAGATTCTCATGCCTCCTAAAAATAGAAATATAAGAATAGATCGTCCACAATTTATCCTCTCATGTTAATCATCTATCTCCACTAGGTACTCCACAAACATCACACCAATGTCTATCACCATCTCTTCATGGTCAATGATGTGTGAAGGGTCGTGCACATATCTCCTCAACTATGATATATGAAAGTCATTGTGAACCCTCTCTAACTATAACAGTAGAGAGAAGAGGTACTACACCACTCCATTTCTGCACAAAATTATCAATGGTCTGATTTACCACTTAGATAACTAGCTACCCAGGCCAAATCTTTGTATCCATCATCGATGAGACTCCAATAGGAATACTATGTCCCCCTATTCAAACTCCAAGGGTCTCTGTCTCCTATAATCATTGGAATTTTGTTGCATCTGTGTCGTCTTCATCCACTCTCGGATATCATACCCCTTCTCAGTGGTAGCCTATGTCATCTCTGGACCTATGAGTGCAGACTCGCCTAGGTCTTTCCAGCATATCAAAGACCTACATGGTAATCGATGAGGTTCCTTGAATGGTGTCATACCAATGGTTGAGTGGTAGATATTGTTGTACAAATAATCAATAAATGGTATGTGGTCCTCCCATGTGTGAAAAAAACCAAGAACACATAAACGTAGCATGTCTTCCAAGGTCTGTATTTCCTACTCTACCTAACCATAAGAATGTGGGTGAAAGATGGACCTCAAATGTATTTTAGTAACAAAAAACCTACAGAAATCCCTTCCACAACTGGTATGTATAGCACGCATCATGATCTGAGTCTATGGTAGATGGGACTCCATGGAGTTGAACTACATCAATCATGTAGAGGCATACCAATATCTCTACTGAACCATTCTCTAGAATTGTTAGTAAGTGGGTCTACATGGTGAGTTGGTCTATGATCACATATCTGGTATTGTGTCCCGTTGATGTATGTGGTGATCCCATCATGAATTCCAAAGATATTCCCTCCCACTTCCAATATGGTACCATGAGAAATTTTGTCAAACCTGTTAGAATCTACTACCCAGCCATCACTTGCTGACAATTGAGGCATCTCGAGACAAACTCTACCACTAACATCTTCATTCTCAGTAACCAGTACTGATGTCATAGGTCCTTGTACACCTTTTCCAAAGCTAGATTTATCACCTAAGGGGATATATGGAAGTCACTAAACTCCCTCCCATAATTCCATTGGTTAAATGGTGCATCCTATGTAATAGATAATGTTATCCCCACCTATCGAAGTCCATCAGGAGGTATTCCATGTGAAAAAATGAAGATGTAATGACTCGTGATCAGTTTCGTTTGGTTGTGCCTCCCTAAATAATTTAGGAGTGGGGGGGGGGAACCACCATCCACTTAATATAAGTTGTGTCATCTCTATCCACAAAGGATATCTGACAAGTATCTGTCTTATATGAGGCCTCATTCAGTAGTTTTGAACTCGATCATCTATAATGAGGATCTTCCACCGTCTTCCCCATCGCAAGAGTATAGACTATCCCGATGTCATAGTCCTAGAATAATTATATCCAATTTCACAGTATTAGATTCAATTAATTTTGAGAAAATATATACACGAGTCTCTTGTAGTCATAGTAGTCGATTATTCATTATCTCGTATGTTAGTGTCACCATAACATCAGTTCGAATACTATCGTTGACAATACAAAGTCATAAGTCACATTGTTATTTTCATGTGGTCTTTATTGTCATGAGCCATAAGCAATCACGTCATTTCCATACATCAGGAAAAAACCATGACCAGTTCCTGATGCGACATAGTACACCAAGTAGTTGGCTCCATCCACTACCAACATCAAAAAAAGATCACTCATCAGGCTCTATCTCAACTGTTGAAAGCTCTTCTAGAATCCTTTTGTCCAGACAAAATGTGCTCCATTCTTAGTTAATGCCATCACCAGTGCATCTACACTAAATAAATATGGTAAAAACCTCTGATAGTACCCAGCCAACCCAAGGAATCTATGAGCTTAGTAATTATCTTGGGTGGTCCCCAAGCAAGAACCACCTCGATCATTGATGGATCCCCCACAACTCTAGCCTCTGAGATGACATGTCTTAGGATTTGGACCTCAAATTTCCAAAAATCGCACTTCGAGGGATTTCCATAATGCTGGTTCTCTTGGAGTGTGTCCAAACCCATCCTTTGTTGTATCATGTTCTCCTCCTCGAATGATTAATACACTATGATGTCCTCAATGAAGACCACTTCAAATGGTTCTATGTATGACTAGATGATCCTATTTTTGAGTCGCATGACCACTGTATGGGCATTATTCATGACAAAAGGTATCACTATGTACTCATCTTGTCTATAACGACAACTGAAATCTTTCTTTGAGATGTCCTTATCTCTTACTCGAAGCTTGTGATAGCGTGATCTCATGTCTATCTTCAAGAACCCTCTCTCTACCTTCACCACATCAAAGAGGTCATCAATCCTCAGTAGAGGATACTTTTTCATCAAGGTCACTTGGTTCAGGAAATGAATGTATATGCATAACCTCATGCTTCTATCTTCCTTATTGGAAAACAACATTCAGGGTTTCTAATGGTTAAACATTGGGCCTTACGTACGCCTTCCTCTACAAATCCTCCAATTGAACCCTCATCACCTGAAATTCTGTGGGTGCCATTTGATATGATGGTGATTATATCAGTTCCAAGCTAGGGTATAGATTAATTCCGAAGTATATCCCTCTACAAGGAGGTATTCTTGGAACATCCCTTAGAAAGACATCCTCGTACTCCTCATCCACTATAGAGAATTGAAAACTCAAAAAATCTTTAGATTTGTGGGTAAGGATGGCCGCATGATGTTACCCCATTCCTATATCCTCCAGCTCCTTGATCCTTGTTTGGACCACATTGGGGAAGTGGTTGTAACATGTCAAATTGTATACAACCTCTTGTTTCTCTACCATCTCCTCTTACACGTCTACCACCCTGCATAAGGCTTGTGGATAGAACCACAAACTGGTCTAGTGGAATCCTCACTAAGAGGAAGAATCACGTCACCGCCTCTATCCAATCCTTATTGACCTGAGGATTTGACTCTCCCCAAATCCTAGGAGGTCCTTTTCATTGGAACTCATGTATGGCACTGAGCCTACGCATTAACTTTACTGGTAGAGACAATATTAACTGCAGAAAAATTGGTTGTGATATCGTTGGGACACCACCCTAAGGATTAATCTCAGGCAACAATCATAGTACCAAAGATATATCATTCTATGGATCATCCTCATGGTCATTAATTGGAAATCAAGCTGGATGTCTATGTGCAGAAATCTTGAATGAAAATCAAGATGAACCATAGCCTATTTATTATACATGGTGAGAAGACTCTAACTCAAAAAGATCATGGAAAAGCACTCAATGACACATGTAACCAGTGTTTTCATGTACTAGGTCAGAAGATAGGATTTAGGGTTATGTTCTATCTTTATGTTGGTAGTTTCACCAACGTTGGACTTTGTGGCCGAAAATTGAAACTCAAATCACACAACACTATTGGCCCATCAAAATATACAGAGTCTTTGTTCTTCTGGTATAACCAACCACCTATGATACCAATTTTCGTGACACGTCCCCTAGGGACCATGTCGTTACTACCCCATGACCACCTTCAATGGGCCAGGGGATGGTGAAATGCACCGAATAGGCATATCCCAAAAAGGGAGTGCATATTCCTTTAACCTGGTACACACACACACATCAAAACTTCAGAAAGGACAACATTAAGTAAACCAAATCAATCAAAATAAAACTACTAAAATTTCAATACAACTGAATATTAAACAGGCCCAGAATAAAAGCCCAAATCCACAAGAAATGGTACAGTAGTCAAGGTACACCTACTCATGTCCTACCTAGAGGGTAGGTGGAGTATAGTTGTCTGTAGTCATAGAAGTATGTCCCATATTTCACATCTCACTAAGCGCCACCTTGTCCCTGTCATCCATGGTCTTAATTGACGTGTAGATCACCTGTAAGGGACATGATATTTGTAGACAAATCCCTTGTAGTGGTAATTAATAGAATACATAGTAGGGACACCAAACCACATAGGAATGACCATATAACAAGACCACACTGTAAGATCACATAACAAAGATAGGTCATAGTGGGTATAACTCAATGTAAGGAATGAAACACAATAATTACTAACACTAAACATCTTGGAATATTGAGGTACTCATCCCTAATGAGTACCATGTGTCTACCGGGTCACCGAGAGCTGCTCCACCCCATGGGTATGTTGGGTAACACAGAGTCTCTCCCCAGTTAGGGAATCATAGTTGGTCAACATAGGGACTCTTATAGATAGTCCAAAACAGGAATCTTATAGCTAGTTCACATAGATCTACTAGTAGCTGGTGCACAAAGAGATTCCTATAGATGGTCCAGATAATGCCTCTTATCATCTAGGCATGCAGGTCACTTAGACCTGCCTCTCAGCAGTCTTTGGATCTCAACATACCACACGATTCCCGCTCGTAGTGTGCATCATTTTGAGGGAATTCAATCCTCAAGTCATTCATCAAATTTCAGTTTCCACATAATGCTCCTTAGATCAATAAAAATGATATTTCTCCTTGTTTGGGTTCCAATTCGGAAAACGGCACGTTAATCAGTTGAACAATATAAATGATATTGGTGTTTTAGTATGTAGGGGCCGGTTGTGTCTGGGACCAATACAACCAACCCGACCAACCTGGTATCGGGATCTCACATTACATGACATGGTTCGTCAGACCTGAACTGACCTAGTTGGGTATAGTCTGGCCTAGTTTAACCTCGCCTGTATTCCAGGTCCATTGGGCCTTTCTAAACCCATCCTGGTTCGGTCGTGTCTCCCACCCGCCGGGTCACCTTGTCACTCAGTTTCATCTGGCCCAGCATGAATATAGTTGGTCTGTTCATTCCCATATCAGGCTTCCCGGTATCATAGTTTGTCCTTCCAGCCCATGCTACATTGGCGGGCCAGTTCTTCATGAGTCCGGGCTACCCAACATCCCCATTCGCACCACCTACCTTGGCCATTTGGCAGGTTTGTTTCCCCCAATTCTCAGACACTTTTGGGGAATCCAGTTGTCCCAGATGTGACCATATGATCCCGAACACCTCCTCCACAAGTAATCGAGGACCACATTCGATCTTCTACGACAGCCCTCCACCTTGATCCGCTCCTCCAACATGGTGCCCATGTCACGCTTCCCCCCAGAACTAGTCTGCACACGCAGACCAGTGGCCCCCCACCACCCACAATGGCAAGAGGATCTATCTCATTGTTGTGTTTTGTGGACATCAGCACTTTGCCACATCCACCTACGTCTAGTGGTCGGCCTCCTTGCTGGAGGCTCATGTCGTCTCCACAACTCACTACAAGCATGCCACCTCCTACCAGCCACCATGGTCGGGGTGCCATGGCCAAGTGCTGCTGATGCAGACTTCTTCCATGGTCTCCTTCTAGTGGCCTGACATTACAAGAAATGCCCCTTTCTCTAGGAGCTTCTACATCTGATGCGTCACTCTTAATTTTGACACAAAGAATGTGGAGAGAGAGAGGTGGTGGGGATCCCAAAGAACGCCTATATAAACAAAAAAATTGTGTTCTTGTTGTTCTGGAATTGTACGTGTTAGTGGGATCACAACATATAATTTAAAAATCACTTAGACTCAATCTTGATATCAACCTTTATTTATATTTTACAACCCAAAAAGGAAAATCAATCCTCAGGTCAAGTTGTTAGAGTGTTGATATGCGTTCTTCATTTTGCGGGGGAGACCGTGGAAAACAATTCATTAAAATTTTATTCCCCTTCCGAGTAAAGGAGGTTTCTCAAGGATGATCATTAGTCAAATTTCGTTGATCTCCAATCCCGAATCCAATCTCTATGGGTATTTTCTTTATCATATGATTTGTTGAAATTCATCGTTGTTGTGGTTGTCATGTATTGTTTGTCATCGCCACCCACCAAAGCCTTAGAGAAGTTTCATGATTGTTCTAACAATCATGTTTTGCATGTTGGGCTATTAATTGTTAAAATGTAAATCGTCATTTCTATTAAACTTCATTTCACAGTCGTTACGTTGAATCGTTAATGAAGATAATTAATTTTATTTATTGTCACATAGTCGCTGCACCACATCAATCAATATCGAATAAAATAATATTTTGAAGTTTATTTTATTTTTCCTTAAAATGTTTGAAGATTTACTTTTTGCCTAGACCCATTATAGTTGTGGATAAGTTTATTATAAGTAGAACATATAATTAAAAATCTCAGTGGTTGTATCAGATTGCTAATCTGATTTACCATTTATGATTAATAAGGATTAAAAAATATAATAACTTATAGTTAAATTATTTTATTTACGATCACGTCCCAAAAACTAAACATCACTGATGACCTCCAGTATCCAATGTTAGGGTCCATCTAAGGATAGAATACCGTCATGAACTCAAATGTACTCTTGGATTCCCAATCTGAGTTACCATTTATGAGTTATAACGATTTGAAAAAAAAGAACCATATTCAATTATTTCATTTATGACCAAAAAACTATTTTCCATTGTTGACCCATTCCGTCCAATGTTAGGTTATAACTAACGAAATCATACCCTCATGAGTTTAGTGTTAGTCTCATATTTTAAATCCAAGCTACCATTTGCAAGTTATTAGGATTTGAAAAGGAAAATAATTTTATTTAATAACATAATCTATGGTTATTCAGTTTTTATTTTTCTCAGTGAAGGCCCGGAACAACTATGCTTTAGTCATGCCTAGGGTAAACCCACCATCCTCAATGCAATGGTGCCCACACATTTTTAATCTGAGCACCCATTGAATGGTTATTATACATTTTATGGAAAACCAACCGTCTACACTATATAAAACAAAAAAAATTGACGTATAATTCTGTGCACTATGGGCCTTAAAATTGCATTCCGTCTTAGTGCTTGGTCTCAAAATAATCAGATTTAATTTTTTAAAAATATATATGGAATTATGGTGTACTAAAATTTAATTAAAATTTACAAGTGATGTGAATCGATAACAAATCATTGTAAAATTACTCATGTAACACCAAATTGTGGTATCACCATCATAGTCATTTAAAAAAGAATAGTTTGAAAAATCTCATTCTAGATGACTATTTAGACTCTTCTAAGCTAAAACAACTTGGTAGATGTCATGCTTGTTTACAAGTAAAAATGAAAAAACCACCATTTGATGTACATGTTTAAAGTGACAATGAATATCAGGGATAGGTACACACAAATTTGTGTAGACCATTTCTAGTAAAATATAGTGGTGTATATTCTTACTTTATTTCTATTACTAATGAATTTAGTATATATGGATATATATAATTGTTGATGTATAATTTCATGTCCTTTTAGAATTTATGTAATTCAAGAATGATGTATAGATTCATATTTGTAAGAAGAAAATGAATATTCAGTCAGATCGAGATTGTAAATATCTTAACCAATAGTTTTCGACTTTATATGGGATTTTGGGATTCTATATCAACTCACCCCACATTATATATAATATTTTAGTTTTGTTAGTGAAAGGATTAACTATACCTTTTTTGACATAATATGGTCAATTATGACTGAGAAAGATCTTCCATTATCCTTTGAGGGATATGAATTACGAACTACATCATATACCTTAAAATGAGTGGTAGCTAAAGTAGTAAATGGAATTATGTTTGAGAAATAGATTCGAATGAAAGCCAATATATGTCATACATGTATATGGAAATGTGAGGAATTTTTAAGGCCCTATATAGAAAAAAACATCCACCATTATAAATGAAATTTATCATTATAAGGTATCTTATAAAAATAAAGGGATATTACATATATAAATGTTCAAAAAAGAAATTGATTTTCTCCAGAAAAGTCATCTTTATTGATAGGGATAACCTCCAAAAAATTATAGTAGGAGTAATATTGACATCATTGATGTTGATTGTAATGATAAAAAATGGATTATGTAGGAATCGATTCCATAGATCCTTGTGGAAGATGTAGTTCCTAAAACACAAGTACTGTGTAGGAGAATAAGATAGCTAACGGAACCTATAAGATTTGTTTTTCAGGTCTCTAAGTATGGTGACACATTTTTGATTGACAATAAAGAACATTAATCTAAAAAAGAGAAAGTAGAGAGATTGGATGTTGTATGATCGATAAATGCTATGAATTCTGTGATGGATTCCTTGTATCAAAACCATGTTTTGGTTCTGTTCGATGCTTCCAGTTGTTGTAAAATGTTTCATTTGAAAATGGTTACTGAAGAAGAAATTGGACATGAATGGTAATGCATGTACCTATGAAGCAATGATAGTGGATAAAGGGTTTATAAAACATAAATTAATTGACTATGATGAACCCCGTTTACTAGTTTCCATGATTAAATCCATCTGAATAGTATGTTCTATACTAGCTAACCATGAATATGAGATTTGGAAGGTGTATTTAAAAACTGGATTCCTTAATGGGAACCAATTAGAACATATCTATATGAGAGAACTATATGGGTTTGTGGCACCGGGTGATTCCAAAAGGATTTAAATGTTGTATATATAAATTTATGGATTGAAGTAATCATCTAGGTCATTGAACATGTGATTCAATAAATCCGTAATATATTGTGTTCAATTAAGAATTAATATGAGACCTGTGTTTACATGATGTTTTGTGGGAATGAATTTTTTATCCTAGTAGTATATTTTGATGACGTATTACTTATTGTAAATGATATAAATGTTCTAGAATCAATTAATGAATGGTTAAACAAGTGTTTATCCATGATGTACATATGATAAGTATCCTATATTATAGGTATCAAGATCTTCTGTGATAGATCCAAGATGATGCTTGGACTATTTCAATGTACATATGTTGAGAAGATAACAAAGATATTTATTATGGAACATACCCTAAGGGTATTGGTTCCAGTGTTAGATGGTTTACATCAATCTGTGAAAATGTTTCCTCAGACAAAACAAGAGAAATATGGAAAGAGTAAGATTCCATATGCTTCACTGATTGGATCATTCATGTATTCCATGTTACATAATAGAAATAATATTGAATATTTTCTATGAATGGTAGGAAGATATTTTGTAGACCCATGATAACAACATTGTAATTTTATTATGGCTATCCTTAAGTATCATTGATGAACTACGGATACATTCATGGAATATGGAGGAGATAAGGATATAGTCATAAGAGGTTATACTAATACAACACATCAGATAGATTAGAGTGATATTAATTTGTAATTAGTTTATGTTTTATGTATCAATGGTGGGGCTCTGAGCTTGAAGTTTTCAATGAAGTAAAATGTGGCTGATTCTTCAGTGGAGTCTGAGTATATAAGAAAATTTATGATTCAGGAAATGAAGTAGTTGGGATTCATAATTTTTTCATGGATCATGATGTGGTGATTAACATTAAAGCCAGTTTCACATTTTATTATGATAATATAGTTGTGGTGGATTTGAAAAAGAGCCATGGTAAAACCAATGAACCAGCCACATAATATATAAGAATCACCAGGTGGGGGATATTCTTGATAGGGGTTATGTTCCAGTGATAACAGTACCCTTAGAAGAGAATTTTTCAGACCCCATGACTAAATAACTATATCAAGAGAATCATTAGTATCATGTTAGATCTATAACACTAAAGGTTGTTCGTAGTTGGCTCTAGTGAAAGTGGGAGTATATTGGAGTTACTTCCATAGAATTGAATTCTATGTTCTTTATAATAAACTTGTATTAATTTTTGTGAGTATTTATAAACTTATTATCAAATATTTATTGTTCTTACATATCAACTACTATGTGATAATGTCCTAAGAGTAGCTTGGATACTAAAAGATCATAGGAGTTCACCATTTTGATGGAAACACAAAAGTGATATGATAATATTCTTGAATATATGGTCTATATCTGGGTGATATCATTTCAGGTAATGAAATGATATAACCTATCAGTGATAAATACTCATCAGACTTTTAGGCACCTTCTCATTGTGTATGTGCAGGATAAAATTGTCACGACCCATCCCCCAAGGTTGGTGCTATGACTACCCCAGTCCCTCCTTCCATAGGCCAGGGGTTGGAGACAAGAACTGGTAAGGAATATCACTAAAATGTAAATGGGTTTCCTTTAAATTGGTAACACACAGACTGGGTACAGAACAAGAGAAAACACAAAGGATTACGGTTGAAATTAAAAAACTGTGAACTCAAGCAGAATGGGAAATTATAAAAAACCAAAAAAAATTACTAAAAAAGGGAAAATAATCTCCTGAGGTAGTCTGCCAAGGATCCAACTTGAAGGGTAGGTACATCTTGTCACTGCATCTCTCAACACCAACCGGTCACCTCTGTGCACCATTTATTCCTGGCTCCCAAACAAGGTCAATGTTGTCTATCATCTTCACAAGACACAATAAGGTGCAGGTGATGCCCGTGCAAGGGTGACTATAACAATACCCATTAAGGACCCCAAGACCCCCAAAGGCCTCCCCGAATTTCACCATGGAGTAACCACAAAGCATGATATCTATATCAAAGATCAAGTAAAATACTAAGTTCAGAATAGGTATACAACATAAAAGACATGAATAACGATGATTAGACAATAATCTATATCATCTTATTATGTCGAGAGGATTATGTTTCAAGACCCCACAAGTTTTTTAGGTGGTGTCCCAAAGAGGATCGGTAGATGCTGACCCACAGAGGATCACTAAGTGTTGACCAAGGAAGGATCCATTCATGTTGACTTATAGAGGATCACTGTTGACCCCAAAAAAAGTTTGTAACTCCCAGAGGAAGTTTCGAAATGACGAAGCGAAGTCATATTCGGAATCAGAGTCCCGATCCGGTGGCCCGGGATGTGGTGCACGAAATAAAGGAGGCTCCACGCGAAAAATTGTTCTGCACGCGTAGAATCACCGGGTTTCGCAGAATTGAGCCGTTGAGGCGCGCAATCTTTGCGCGCCCTGGTTCTACGTGGCGAGCTTTTGCGCACCGGCTGCGCTCGGCACGAAGAATTTCGCGCGCCACCTGGATTCCGTGCCGGAGGTCGCCTATAAATAGAAGGTGAACCCGAATGGTTTGGGGTTGAGGAATCCAAAGAGACTCCCATGCGCGCAATTCGGCTCCCCCCGCATGCAATATGACTTCTAGGTAAAACCCTCATTTTACACAACCTTGCCCCGGAGTTCGCCTTTGTGCGCAACTCCACCGGCTTTAGTGAATTTTCCCCCTTCCCCGGGTTCCAGCCTTGCGCGCAATGCGTGTCTCGTGCACGCAATAGGCTGCCGTGCACGCAAAACCCTGCATGTAGTTCCCTCTCCGCACACAATTCCATTGATCCAATTGCGTGTCGTCCCATAGTTTTGCGCGCAAACCTTCCCTTTTGTGAGCAAAACCCAGGACTCCTCACCTTGACGCCCCTTGGCTACCCCCTGCACCGGCACCTGATGTCTCCCCTGCCGGGCATGCACGCCATGCGTTGTTCTCTCGTACGGCCTCCCAGGCTCATGCGAACTAACCTCAAGTTCCCTTGGGCTGTGTTTCCCATTGTGTTGTTTTGCCTTATACTTCTCCGCATAGGCACACTAATGGATATTGCTTCTTCGTATGGACACGCTAACGTGGACCCCCTGGTGGTTTCCCTGCGACCCCCCTTCATTATGGCCTTGCCGATGCCTTCCCTTCCACAAGGGGTAGAGGGCTTTTGGAATGTAATCCCTAGGGGTGTGGAGCGAACCCACCTCTTCCAAGCTATAGGACGTTAAACTGCTAAGTGCCTCGTACTTAACACAAGACGTTAAACTTTGGTTTGACCCCGTGCTTCGCACGCAGGGTCCCCCCCAGCTCGGGAATTTTTTACGCCACTTGTATCCACAGTAATGGACTCTCCCTCACATGGAATGAGATCCTCCTTGTTGGAGTGGCGTTTGTCCGCGGGGGAAGGGCTGCCTCAGAGCGTATGCCCCTAGACTTTCTTGCGGATGATTGCACCCGTGCATCTCCGTACTTCCCCCCTGCCAAGGCCAGTGGAGTCCTTTTGCCACTGCGCCTTGTCGCACCACAGGCCTCCACCATGGAGTAATCCCCGACACCAAGGGCCACTAACCATGCGTAAGCCCCTGTTTCCTCTTTGGGCCGCTAAACGCGTAAGCCCCATTCAACTTCTCACGGACGCAACCTTTGCGACGTGATCGTCGTGTCCCTGCTGCCTCTTGTCTCCCACACTGAGTATGACTCACGTGGGCTTAGAGAGTGCATCAACCATTACATCCTCTTATGGGCCTCCCCAGAGCATAAGCCACATCCCAGCGAACTACGTAGACTTTGATCCGTGAAAATGCACAGTACGTAGGAAGCCTACATGAGGTTCAAACCCACCACCCAGTCATCCCAACCTCTCTATGTCTGTTCCCTGACCACATTGGGCCGCCTCAGAGCATAAGCCCCAAATCCATTGTCTCGCATGACGTTAAACTGTATTCTGTCCTGCATGACGTTAAACTATATTCCGTCCCACATGACTTTAAACTGTATTTCGTCCCGCATGACGTTAAACTGTACTCAGTCCCGCATGACGTTAAACTGTATTCCGTCCCGCATGATGTTAAACCGTATCGTGTCCCGCATTACGTTAAATTGTATCCCCCCTCTTGGGCCATCTCAGAACGTAAGCCCCGTGTCTCACTCCACCATCCATCCTGATCCTTACCCGGGCCGCCACATCCCGGTGAGATCATGCCACCCCATCCCACCCCATGATATATGGGAAGCCACCCACGTGTTGGCCCCAACATCGGTTTTCCCCCCTAGGGATCCTTTAACCCGATCCATCTCCGCAAGATGTTAAACTCACGACATACCCCGTGTTAAACATGGGAAGCTGAGGAAAACCTCAGATGGTACCTATTCCCCGCGTTCGATGTGGGATTCCTCGGGCTTCCACGCCCTCAAGAAGCCCTTTGGTGAGGGACCAAAGACAGGCATGCCGACGACGCCCCAACGTGACCATTCTTCTCACCGAAGCGTACTGTCCCAACAAGACCCCTTGGAGCGTCTTGATGGAAGCAGCGTAATTAACTAGCATCCATGTTGATATGGCACCGGGAATGAGCTTCACGAACCCATCTTAAATCTATGAGGGAGACCCGGACTAGGTAATGAGCTCCGAGGAGGAATCCACGAAAGGAAGAACCGACATCCCATCATCCCGGTTTCGATCAAGGAGCAGACGTCCCTGAACAATGAACGGATGTCGCCCGCCTTTGGAAAGCGGGAATGCGGGGCAACAAGCAGCGCGCCCTCCCCCACGAACGGATGTGCGTGCCCCGGCGAAAGCGTCGGAAAAAAAATGGTGAACCCGATGTGAAGCTCTTCTCCTCAACACGGGGAATGGTAGCTGTTGGGTCATTAGAATAATAGCATGTCACCAGGTCCGAGTAACCCTCACCAGGGTGTGAACCCGCCAGGGGTCGAGGCCGTTAGGACATTGACTACTCTGTTTTGCGATGTCGTCAACGTGGATCCCTCTCACTGACCATGGAAGAAGAAATGATGTTGGGCCTTCGTTGTTGATCTCCTTTCTTATTGATACTAATGGGTTCATCTCCCTGTTTCCAGGAATCAGATCACTGCATTCGGAGCTCGTTCGCCACCTACCCACCGGCGCAGGGGCAGGGGCAGTACCGACGCGGCTACCCCGCACGGTCACACCTATTCGGCGGTCGCTCCAGATTTGACTGTCGTAGCAGCCGGGTGCTTGTGCCCCCTCTCCCCATCAGAATTCATCCAACGGAGGGTGATCAATAACCTAGTTCGTAGGTATGAAGAGGAAGGGGTCATCCCCACCAGGGGCATGGCCAACTTGGAAATAGAGGCGGCTACGCCTCACCACCATCGCCGCCCTCGAGGGCCGTGCAGGGAGCCGCCGCTCCCCACACCGACGTTCAACTGCTTCGGGAGCCTATCCCTAGAGTGCTTTGACGCATCCCTCTCCTATGCCAATGAGGTGGGGGATGTCCTCGTCCACCCGATTAGCGATCCATCACAGGGGTTAACGGCAAGAACCACCACCAGGCTGCGTCGACGCCGCCGCCCGACTCCCCAAGCCAAGGAGCAGGCAATATTCATTCCTGCACCGCCGGTTCCGGCCCATCTAACTCGACGCCAGCGTTGGGTGCGAGCGGGAGTGAATGCCCGTCCTAGGGCACTAGCATCAGCAACCACTATGGCCCGAGCCACTACTGACTCCTGTTCCCAGATCCCTGCGCATGTTGAGCAGGGGCAGCCGCGTGCCCGACATGGATTGAAACCCCGACCGCCCTGCAGGAAGGTTGGGTCGAATCTCCCGGTTGCGTACACTGGTAATGGCCACTGCGGACCAATCCGCGGTTGTGCCACTCACCATGAGGGTTCATTCCGTGCCACCGATCTAGGAAGCCGAAAGCTTCTTCGCAATGGCTTTGCTCCAGGTATGACTCCTCCCCGTGCCCACTACATGGGGTATGAGGTCACTACCCCTACTACCGGTCGCGAGCATGGAGCCGTTGTATATCTAGTCTCTCACTCACATGGAGGTCCTCCCCATGTCCCTTTCGACATCTTTCCCGGTGTTTCTCGCACCTCGACCTTCGATCCCCTCTGCCCCAACTCTATTGTGGCTGAGGGACCCCATGACGGAAGTCGTCCTTACCCTGAGGAGCTACCCAAGGGCATGAAGGCCAGGCGTCATCACCATAGGAGGAATGTCAGGGGAGTCCGGACGGAAATCAGACCAGTCCGTTTCTCGAATTCTGAGGTAGAGTACGACTCGACGGCGGAGCCTCCCCCCCCCCCCAACCTTTTGAGTTGAGGGAAGGGATGAAGACGTAGTGCATCTGTCTCGTACTCCCCGAATGCGAGATCCGTTTAATTCCCTCCTACTTTTGAAGGTATATCTAGGAGGATGAGCACTTGTCGTACCACCAGGGATCAAGCCTGCAGTTGCCGCTGATCTCCTTGAAAGCACCTCCCGCCTCTGTTAGGGAGGGTGAGGAACTTTTCTGGGGACCGATGGGAGAATCACGAGGCGACACACCCTCGACAAGCACCGACGCTGTGACAGGAGGCCCATCCACCGACCTATACTATCATGGCGTGGCAGCCATGGCACTGCAACCCCTGGAGGATGACCCAGGGATCGACGACCAATCGGCCTGTTCGCCGTATTCCCCGCCGGCTAGCCCACTGCCCCGATGACCTGCCTTGGTGCCATTTCCAATTCCCCGACATTCCTCGGTGGATGAGCAGGGGAGGCATGTTCTGGACCCTGAACTGGAGCTGTGGAGCTTCTGGACCGTTCTTGCAGTGGGCCGCTTCCCTGAGAAGTTTTGGCCGGTCGGAGAATCGGGTTTTGATGTGCCAGAGTCACTCACCCCGGGAGAGTTTGAATGCTTCTGCCAGATTCTTCGAGTGACTCACTCCCGCCTCCGATATTAGCTAGCGCCTTATCTCGGGAGCCAAGCACATCTCGAGGAGATTGGTGAGCAGTGCCACCGGGTCGACCTAGAAGCACTCCCCGCGGTCCGGCACCCCGAGTCGCTGGACCACCACGAGGCCCTTCAGCAACAATGCGTCCAGAGTTTTCAAGTACTCCGCAGAGTTATTGAGGAGGCCACCCCCCACGCGCACGTCCACAGGTGGGGGCAGTACGCTGCTCTCCTCTTCTGTGAGATCTTCCAGCAGCCCTTTCCACTGGGCGGCCTTGATGGAACGTCGCCAAGGGCAGTATCAGTCAACATGGTTGAACCTTCAGATAAGGGAAACATTGTGGAGCCCCTCAACGGGGACTCACCCCCGAAGACAGGCCGCTACTGGACCCATCTGGGAGGATTACTCGCCAACATAGGAGCCTCCTAGGCCTTCCTGTACCCACGAAGGCACTGGCGCTGGGCCGAAACATCGGCAAGGGTAAAGAGCCCGTCAGGTCTGTCAAACTCACCAACCCATCGGCCTTAGTGCAGAATGTAGAGAAAGATCCCGAGAAGGCCACACTGTGCCCATAGCTAGCCAAGAAAAAAAGGCTGGTTGATGAGCTACTAGCCGAATGCATTGTAGAGCGGCGGCCTGACTATGGTAACCCTAGACCAGGACAATAGGGGCAGGAGTATCTACCCCTTGCTGAGATCCCCCCGGGAAACCGTGACCGTGTCATGTTCGCCGACAGGGAAGACACTGGAGCCCATGGCAAGATGGCACGATATGTTTCGCCGAACCCTCCCGAGCGGCGAGACAACCTGGGGGACCCTACTCGATTTCCTCCCGCCGCTCCGAGAGTCGCTCACCAGCTGCCCCCCGAGCCGCTGAGTGCGACTATCGTATCAAAGAGCCTGGAAATGCGCTTGTGGTTAGAGATCCCCGTCAGGAAAGGAATCCGCATCCGTATGATCTGATGGAAGTACTCATCACTCGCTTGGAGGCCCTTGAAACTCGGCAGGTGGCGATCCCACCGGATGGCAAGCCGTACCCCGCATGGGTGGATGAAATGTCGGCCCCGCCGGGATTTGGGAACCCCACTTTTTCCCCCTTTAACGGGACTGGAGACCCACCACAACACTTGGCCCACTTCAACTCTAGGTGCAGGCCTATGTTAGGGACTCCGGCATAGATGGAGGCCGCCAAGCTCCAGTGCTTCGTTCAGAAACTAGAAGGACCAGCATTCGTCTGGTACAACCAGCTCCCTGTTGGATCAGTGACTAGCTGGGAGGACCTTCGCTGGAAATTCCTCTACCAGTTCAGTTCCACAACCCAGAAGACGAACATTGCAGATCTCTTCAGGTGCATGCAAAGGCCCGACGAGTGAGTCGCGGGCTTCGTCGCCCGATGGAAGGGGCTCACGTACTCCCTTGACATGCCGCTGGCTCAGGAGCAATTACTAACTATGTGTGTAGGGAACATCAAGGCGGAGTTGGTCCCCTCCCTGATCACACAGAATTACTCTGGAGGGTTCCAGGACATCTCGGACAAGGCTCAGCGCCTCAAAAAATCCCTGCAACAGGCCAGTCAGGCACGCCCGCTGCCTCCTGTAATCTCTGCAAGGAGAGTCGCCAGAGCCAAGCCCGCTGATGTGGCGGAGATAGAGGCCCCCAAACAGCTAGAGTTTCTGCCAGTGAGTCCAGCTCAGCAGGCTCATAGGGGTCCACCCCCACAGCCTCCGGCCTAGCAGCGACCGCCTCAAAATCGGCAGGTGCCTCCGTGTAACGCACCTCCACCACCTAGGCAAGGTAATCCGGTTCCGCCTCCACGGCCTGGTCCTCTGGCCCCTGGCCATGGTCAGCCCACAAGAGTCCCCTTTCCAGACTGAAGGAATCGAGCATACTCATTTGGCGAGGCCCAGGTCCCCGGTTATTTCCGTAGCGCCTAGGAGTAGAGGATCGTGCGACTTCCTGAGTGCCGGAATCTAGAAGAGGCGTGTCTCACAGATCGCCCTAACTACCGCACTTATCACCAGTTCCTGGGGCACACCATCCAGCAATGCTATGTGTTCAAGGACTGGCTCCAAGACCAGATTGGCAACAACATAGTCAGGTTGGGCCCAGCCCTGGCACATGTGGCAGGTGTCTTCCTGGGATCAAATGGCAGTAGTGACAACGGGGACGGGTGGGAACAGGTTTCCGACCGTGGGTCCCAGAAGTATAATGACTAGATGGCCCGCAGGACGGTCGCCCGTGCCCATGGCATCATCCGTGCCCGCCTGGATCAGCCAGAGCCCTCGGAATCTGCGAGCGCTGCTTCGGCAATGTCTTCCCAGCCTACTTCTTCCAAGAAGATCAGGCGGTGGCACAATAAGAAAGAATGTGCCCTGCCATTTCCGTCATCTTCTCGCATGCTTGGCGATTTCATGCCCCCGGAAATGTGGATCCCTCCGAGACCCCGGCCGGTAATGGATGACTCCCCGACCGAGAGCCTGGGGTATGCTTCAGTTAACACCGTAGAGTTGGTAAATCCCTTTGTGGATCCCGATGACGAGGAGCGCCAGGTGGACCTCCCTGAGAGCCCGGGGTACTCTTCGGTTAACACCGTAGAGTTGGTAAACCACTTTGTGGCTCCCGACGATGAGGAGCGCCAGGTTGACCTCCCCGAGAGCCAGAGGTACGCTTCGGTTAACACCGTAGAGTTGGTAAATCCCTTTGTGGCTCCCGACGACGAGGATCACCAGGTGGACCTCCCCGAGAGCCTGGGGTACGCTTTGGTTAACACCATAGAGTTGGTAAATCCCTTTGTGGCTCCCGACGTTGAGGAGCGCCAGGTGGACCTCCCCAATGTCCCCAGCCATCGCCAACGTTGACGAAGCCGTGGCTACATAAATCCCCGGGGCACGATGGTCGTCACCTCCAGTCATGACGTGCATGCTACCGAGACCAGGCAGCAGGCCCGGTATAGAGAGCAGCACTCGCGGCTCCCTCACCTGGTGATAACAGGTTCGCTTCCACCACCGTTTGTGTTGCTGGATCGGGCAGAATCGCCTTGCCCGCGTCGAATCCAGCCCTGCCCTACCACTAGCCGACTACGGCCTTCCGGTCCTAGCATGGCATCCACCTCCCGGGCTTCAGCTGGTGAACAGCGGGACGTGCCTAGTACCAGTCAGTCACCGGTCCCGCCAGCAGGGCCCGTCATGCCCTCAATCGCAGAGTGACCTCCTGTAATCAGAAGCTCACATTTGGCATGAAAGTATGATGTTCTAAAGCATCTGGATGGCATTACGGCAAGGCTTTCCATCCTTAAGGCCCTCCGCCTGTCGTCCGAAATGCGTGAGGCGCTCGCCGAGGCTCTAAGGAGCCCCCTCCAGTTTGAAGCGGAGGTCGCGGTCGTGGAAGCCTTCCACACCGAGGTGATTGAGGATGCCGAATGTCATGAAGTTATCTCATTCTACGGTGAGGATGAAGACCCTCCCGTACAGGGGCACATCCGCCCGCTTTACATCACCGGCCAGTTCAATGGCCTGGAGGTCCGTCGCTGTCTTGTCGACACGGGTTCTGGGATTAACTTGATCCCAACTCGGACACTGCAAAACCTGGGGTTGTCCGAGGATGATTTAACTCCCTCCGACCTCAGAATCCAGTGGTATGACAGGACCGAGCAAACTCCACTTGGCAAGATTTTTCTGAAGACCCGGTTTGGCGGCTTAATTGCCAATACTGAATTCATGGTTGTCTCTCAGGACACTGCCTACAATGAATTGATGGGCAGGTCGTGGCTCCATCTTCATGCAGCGGTTCCCTCATCATACCATCAGTGCCTTAAATAATCCCTTAATGGTCGAGTGGGTGTGCTCCCAGGAGATGCATCTCCGTTTGCCTCCTGTGAAGCTTGTTACTTGGACGCTGACTATTACAAGAGCAAGGACAAGAAAATCCTGGCAGGTGAGGTTGAGCCCGCCGCTGTCGCGAGTGATCCCTGGGCAGGTTTGGATGACGCATATGTCTTCCCAATCCATCGGTTAGAGGCCACGACTCCCGATATGGGAGAGTGATTTGTTGTCTCGGGTACAAGAGTAATGCATATTTCCAGGTCTAAGAGACGACGGGAAATCACCTCATAACCTTACACCAACCAGGCCCAAGTGATCCCTGAGCCTCCTACCCCCGTACGATATCGGGACGCTGGTCTCATGGCAACGACAGTACGTCATACATGCCTGTTTCGCCGAGCCGGGATCGACCGGCTCAAGCCAACGCGTCACCACTACATAGATGTCGTAAAGCGTGTCCCCTTGGGCAGCAGGCCAGATGGGATTGGATCGACCGCCTTTGCCGCTATGGTCTCCACGGTGCATGAGTCTCCCGTCGTGACGACCTCTGCCTCCCAAGCCGGTGCTAGCTCCCCATCAGGGTCGAGCAGCCCTGAAACGGCTCCCCCCGTGGATGATCCTTCCACAAGCTGGGAAGAAGACATGGAAGATGCTCCTCCTGTCTTTGAGGAGGGCGTCTACGCCACGGTCGACGAGCTCGTACAGGTGAACCTTGGTAGTGAGGCGGACCCGAGACCCACCTTGGTCAGCGCCGCTATGCCTCCCGTGGAACGGAAACGGTACATATATGTCCTTAGACAGAACCATGATGTGTTTGTCTGGAGTTATGACGAGATGCCGGGACTAGATCCCCAGGTATCCGTCCACCGTCGTGGCCTCCCAGAAAACCATCGCGGGTTCAAGAAGCCTCCCAGAAAAATGCACCCCTTTCACAGTGCCATGGTTGAGGCCGAAGTTGATAAGCTCATTAAGGCCAACATCGTCAGGGAAGTCCAGTACCCCAGGTGGCTAGCCAAACTTGTTCCCGTCAGGAAGAAGAACGGGCAGATCCAAGTCTGCATCGACTTCATGATCTTAATCGCCACTTTCCGAAGGATGAATTTCCCCTTCCCGTGACAGAGCTGTTGATCGATGCAACGACTGGGTTCCAAGACCTCTCCTTTATGGATGGGTACTCCAGGAACAACCAGATCCGGATGGCCTCTGAGGATGAAGAGTTCACTTCCTTCAGGGCCCCCCAGGGCACTTTCTGCTATCGGGTTATGCCCTTCGGCATGAAGAACGCGGGTGCTACCTATCAACGGGCTATGCACTTCATATTCATGCTGATCCTCGGGACGCTGGTGGAGTGTTATGTAGATGACCTGGTGGTTAAATCGCGTCAGTGCCAAGACCATCTCAAAGACCTAGAGAATGTGTTCGGTTTGCTCCGTTCTCGCCACTTGACGATGAACCCATTGAAGTGTGCCTTCGGGGTCACCTCCGGAATGTTTCTTGGATTCATCGTAAGGTATCGAGGATTCGAGATCGACCCCGAGAAGATCAAGGCCATCAGTCAGATGCCTCCCCCGATTAATATTCGGGAGCTTCGAGGCCTCCAAGGCCACTTATCCTATATACACCAATTCATTGCGAATCTGGCCAGCAAGTGTATGCCCTTTTCACGGCACATGAAGAAAGGCACCGTCTATGGGTGGGATAAAGAGTGTCAGACCACTTTTGAGGAAATCAAGCAGTATCTGCTTCAACCTCCGGTCCTGATACCACCCATTCTCAGAAAGCCGCTGGTCCTTTACGTGACCGCCCTGGAGCGATCCCTCGGCACCCTTCTCACCCAGAAGAACAACAAGGGAACGAAGAATAGTCTCTACTACCTCAGCTGCATGCTCCTTGACTCGGAAGTTAGATACTCTACCATCGAGAAGAGCTGCCCGGTGCTCATATTCGCCGTACAGAAATTGTGGCACCACTTGCAGCACCACGAGGTACAGCTGTTCTATCGGGTAGACCCCTTGAAATATATCCTGAGCCGTCCTATGTTGACCGGCCGATTGGCACGCTGGGCGGTGATCCTCCAGTAGTTCGACATTAGGTTCGTACCTCAGAAGGCCGTCAAAGGAAAGGCGTTGGAAGACTTCTTAGAGTCCCATCCAACTTCAACGGACTAGCCACCGGATTTGGGATTTCCTGATGAGGCAATCCTCTCAGTCGATCACGCCACCCCATGCTGGCAGATGCACTTTGATGGCGCCTCCCGAAGCCCTACCGGTAGAAGGCTCAACGATCCTAGGCTTAACAAAGTGGGCCTAGGTATCATCTTCATCACCCCGGAACAAGACATTCTTCCATATTCTTTCTTGTTGTCAGAAGGCTGCACCAACAATGAGGCAGAATATCATGCCCTCATTACTGGTCTCGAGTTGGCTCTGGAGGTTAACGTACCCCACCTGTATGTAAAAGGGGACTCTGAGCTAGTCATCAAGCAGGTTAATGATGACTATGCTATCAGGAAGCCAGAACTCATGCCGTTGTTGGAGTGAAACCTCCATCTAATGGATATGTTCCCCTCCAGACCAGATGTCGTTCATGTTCCCCGGTCGTAGAACAATTGAGCAGATGCTTTGGCCAGCCTAGCCGCATCACTCGCGGATCCGAAACAGGATGACCTAATCATCCACGTGGTGCACCGAAGATTCATTGCTCCTGTTATCCCGATGGGCGATCGCGGCCTGCGAGTAAACCATCTCACCGCTGGTGCCCCCGCGCCAGGACCCCCCAGGGATTTAGGCGTGGTGACAGAGACAATTCCTGACTGGAGAACACCATTGGTTGAATATCTCCGGCACGGAAGTCTTCCGATGGACCGAGCAGAGCGGGAACGAATCTGGCGCCGCGAGCCACAGTTCACCCTTCAATGCGGTCCTAGCCGTGAGCAGCTCCTTTACAGGAGCGTGTTTGACGGTGTTCTCCTCCGTTGTCTTCAAGGAGTTGAGATCCCACAGGTCATGCAGGAAGTGCACGCTGGTTCCTGTGGCGCACACCAAGCCAGGTTGATGTTTTCCAACCAGATTCAGAGACTGGGATACTTCTGGCCCTCCATGATCCACGACTGCATCGAGTATACCAAGAGGTGTCATTCATGACAAGTTCATGCTAACTTTGTGCATCGGCCACCATAGCCTCTCCATACTACTAAGTATTCTTGGCCCTTTGCAGTCTGGAGGTTGGATGTTGTAGGGCCTTACCCGCCGGCGACGGCCCTCCAGTGCCGGTTCATCTTAACCACCACAGATTTCTTCTCAAAGTGGGCAGAGGCAGCCCCGCTTAGGGAAGTCAAGGCTGGTTCTATCGCTGACTTCATGAGATCCAATATCATTCACCGGTTTGGAATACCTCACGCTATCCTCACGGATAATGGAACCAACTTCCGAGCGGTCGAGTTGAAGAGATTGTACGCCAAGTACAACATTCTCTTTAACCACACCTCCCGCTATCATGCACAGGAGAATGGATAGATTGAGGTGTTTAACAAAACCCTCTCTAACATTCTGCAAAAAATGGTTGGTCAGAATAAGAAAAGTTTGCCGGACAATATCCCCAATTCCCTCTGGGCTTATAGGACGACGACTCGCAATTCCACCCAGGTGACTCCATATTCCCTAGTATACGGAGCTGAGGCTGTCCTTCCCATCGAGGTCCAGCTGCCCTTATTGCGCATGGCGGTCTACGACCAGCAAGCGCCGGATAGAGTTTCCGAGATCCGTCTAGCCGAATTGGAAGCGCTGGACGGAAGTAGGCTTCGCACTTTACATAAATTGGAAAGGCATCAAATCAGAACGGCTCGAGCCTTCGATAAGAAGGTTCACCTCCGCTCCTTCCTGCAAGGTGACCTGGTGTTGGCTCTCAGAGTGCCAATGATTCCCGGCCAGAAACCACCCAAGTTGGAACCCAAGTGGGATGGACCTTTTATTGTCCACAAGGTCTATCCCAACGGTGCGTATTCCCAGGTGACTATGGATGGTGAGCGTATCACTCCTCCCACCAATGCCATGTTCCTCAAGAAGTACTTTTCCTAGATAGTATGGTCTTGAATGACCTTAAACTATATGGTCCTGCATGACCTTAAACTGTATGGTCCTCCATGACCTTAAAATGTATGGTCCTGCATGACCTTAAACAGTATGGTCATGCATGACCTTAAACTGTATGGTCCTGCATGACCTTAAACTGTATGGTCCTGCATGACCTTAAACTGTATGGTCCTGCATGACCTTATACTGTATGGTCCTGCATGACCTTAAACTGTATGGTCCTGCATGACCTTAAACTGTATAGTCCTGCATGACCGTAAATTGTATGGTCCTGCATGACCTTAAACTCTATGGTCCTGCATGACCTTAAACTCTATGGTCCTGCATGACATTATACTCTATGGTCCTACATTACCTTAAACTTTATGGTCCTGCATGACCTTAAACTACACTCTGCCCTACATCTGGGCTCCATGGTCCGAGCTCTATGACCTAAAACTAAGATCTATATTTCGTCCAACATGACATTAAACTATATTTCAAGACTACGTGTGTCTTGATTCTCATACTTATGGGATACGTAGGACCGCCCGAACATTTCGTCTCGGGTCCAGCCCAGGAGTGACCAAACTCCGCCCTTTCTTTTCAAGGTCCGAGATATAAGAACTAAAACTAAGATCTATATTTTGTCCAATATGACGTTAAACTGTATTACCAGAACTACGTCTAGCTTGATTCCCATACTAATGGGATACGTAGGAACGCCCAGACCTTTCGTCTTTGGGTTCAGCTTGAGGTCCGCTGTCGCGACTGTTTCGCCTTTGGGATTTCTACCACAGGGTCGCGTGGCGTGGTGTGAGATTATGTCCCCATTCACGTCGGGTTTTCAATGGCTGCACCACGCACACCCTGTTCTCATGGTTTATCCCTCCTCTGTCCAATGGAATTTAAAGATGCATATCAAAAACTACGTTTGGATTGATTCCCATCCTTATGGGATATGTAGGACCGCCTGAACACCTAGATGTCAGGTCCAGCCCCATCTCTTAGGATATCCCTCGATCTCCCGCTGCCCAGGGTGTTTGGCATTACACCCCCTCTTTTTCCCAGGGATCCATTATCTTTTGGCCGCTCTCGGACTGAGCCCTCTGACCCCTTCCAGTGGTTTGCCGATGTGCTCAAGGCACTCTGGTCTAGAACTTGGAGTGCCAGAAATGACTTAGGAAACCTCCATCCACTTGCCAAGCTTCGTGTTCCCCTTATTTTGGGCCCCCGTCATCCTTCATTCCCGGAGGGACCCCCATGAACGGCCTGGATACAACGCCCAAGGGCTCTCCTACCGTCATGGGAAAATGCCCCCGAGGGTTTTAGACAAAAAATTGATACAAATCCCACATTGCGAACATGTTCAGTGGTTGATGCTCATTTGTTTGTCCCCGTGGATAACAAGACATGATGCTGTGTTGCGAACATGGTCAGCAGTAATACTCAGTCGTCACGCCGGTTCCCCAGGCCCTGAATGTTGGTGGCATGGTTCAGGTCATGTTCCGCCCCACCATGTCAAGGTGGAATCTCGACACTCCTTGTACTAACCCTCAGTACACCCCTGCACATTAGACAGACCGAGCTGCGTAATGGTGTCTCTCGGGGCTCTCACGATCTGAGCGCTAGAGTATGTGCTTGGGTCTCTTCTTTACAAGTTGCATGCGGCTTGAACTTCATCCCCTTGGGGAGTGAGGAGTCGCCCTGACATTGCGTTTCGGGCCCAACATAGCTGGGAGCTAGCATCTCCTGCCCCCCCTGATTGTTGAACCCTCGTAGGCCCCCTTGGCTCAAGGCTCCTCTCTCGTTTGGTCCAAACCATATGACCTTAAACTATGTTGTTGGTCCAAACCATATGACCTTAAACTGTGTTGTTGGTCCAAACCATATGACCTTAAACTGTGTTGTTGGTCCAATCCATATGACCTTAAACTGTGCTGTTGGTCCAAATCATATGACCTTAAATTGTGTTTTTGGTCCAAACCATATGACCTTAAACTGTGTTGTTGGTCCAAACCATATGACCTTAAACTATGGTGTTGGTCCAAACCATATGACCTTAAACTGTGCTCTTGGTCCAAATCATATGACCTTAAACTGTGTTGTTGGTCCAAACCATATGACCTTAAACTCTGTTGTTGGTCCAAACCATATGACCTTAAACTGTGTTGTTGGTCCAAACCATATGACCTTAAACTGTGTTGTTGGTCCAAACCATATGACCTTAAACTGTGGTGTTGGTCCAAATCATATGACCTTAAAATGTGCTGTTGGTCCAAACCATATGACCTTAAACTATGGTGTTGGTCCAAACCATATGACCTTAAACTCTGTTGTTGGTCCAAACCATATGACCTTAAACTGTGCTGTTGGTCCAAACCATATGACCTTAAACTGTGCTATTGGTCCAAACCAAATGACCTTAAACTGTGTTGATGGTCCAAACCATATGACCTTAAACTGTGTTGTTGGTCCAAACCGGATGACCTAAAACTGTGTTGCTGGTCCTATCACACGACGCTAAACTGTGACATTATCGTCCTGGCCGCACGACGAAAAACGACACTACATTGTTGTGACCTCATTGTAGAGGACATCACATTGGGTATTGGTCTTGTGCCATGCCATTTGTCAATGCCTATCTTGGATTGATGCTTGTGGAGACACCATGGCCTACTACTCTAGGTCTGTCGCTTCACAAAAAAAAGCACTCACCTTATAGGACAAACAAGATTTATCAATTTCCGCTTCTTTTAGTGCAAGGGCCACGCCCGCACTCCCCTTTTCCCTTGGCACTGGTATCTTACCATGTCATTTTTTAGAACTACGTATGGCTTGATTCTCATCCTTATGAGATACGTAGGAACACCTGGGGCACTTCCCCGCGGGTCCAACCTACCTTCGTGTTCGGTCCCTCGACTCGAGCATTTCCCCGGAGAGCACATGGTAAGTAGGGCTTAGGTCCTCCTTCACGTCGGGTTTTGTAACCACCTGGCCATGTGTCCATTTCTCCCATTTCCATGGTCCGAGCTCCAAGACCTAAAACTAAGATCCTCACGGTCCGAGCTCTAAGACCTAAAACTAAGATCCTCTCGGTCCGAGCTCTAAGACCTAAAACTAAGATCCTCTCGGTCCGAGCTCTAAGACCTAAAACTAAGATCCTTATGGTCTGAGCACTAAAACCTAAAACTAAGATCCTTATGGTCTGAGCTCTAAGACCTAAAACTATGATCCTCACGGTCTGAGCTCTAAGACCTAAAAACTAAGATCCTTACAGTCCGAGCTCTAAGACCTAAATCTAAGATCCATATTCTGCCACGCATGACGTTAAACTGTATTCCGTCCCGCATGGCATTAAACTGTATTTCGTCCCGCATGATGTTAAACTGTATTTTCAAGAACTACATGTGGCTTGATTCTCATCCTTATGAGATACGTAGGACCGCCTGAACGTTTCGCCTTGGGTCCAGCCCCATGGATTACTAAACCCCGTCCTCCATTATTGTCGACCACTCGGCCCGACATCATGGGTAGTGGTGTAATCGGGATATCTACCCCGTGCATGTTCGTGATGCCCCATGGTAATAATGGGAAGTGGTAGTTCTCTCGCCAAATATGTCCTGCCTGGAAATTAGGACGACCTGTGATCAGGTCAGTACGTACGCCTAATGCGCCTTGGCCATGGTGGCACAATTCTGGGAGTGTTGGACTCTGTTCGAACAAACCACCACTCCACCTTCCACGCCTTGTGTCCTCCCTTATTCGGATCTTCATTTCCTTTCATGTTTGACGGGACCCCCTAACAGTATGGATGCTCGACCTATGGTCCGCCTGCTGTCATGGGCCAATGTTTCGGAGAACTGGTCATGTTTGATAGGACCCCCTAACAGTATGGATGCTCGACCTATGGTCCGACTACTGTCCTAGGCCAATGTCCCAGATAACTGTTCATGTTTGACGGGACCCCCTAATAGTATGGATGCTCGACCTATGGTCCGCCTACTGTACTGGGCCAACGTTCCGGAAAACTGACCAATGATATTTGTAACACCCCAAGATTTTATGAAAAATATTCTTTTTAATTTCACTAATGTCTTGTGTTGTACGTTACACCAAAAGGAACGTGCACAACACGCATCCTTGATTTGCCTTGAATTACATGCAATCACGAACTTCCTCGATAGCATGTGTAGTACGCAATAACGAGTTTCACTAAACAACAATATGCTATTAAAATATTATTAAAACTAGTCGTTATGAATAGTAATAACCACATTTTGAAATTTTGTAATTTTATTTTTCAAAATGGAATTCATTTTTGGATTCGTAATATCGAAATTAGCTTAGGGTGAAATTTTGATGATTTTCGGATAACATTAATATTTTGATGAATAGTGAAAATTACTAAATTTTAATTAAAAACAACTTTTTCAATCGAAAAAATTAATAGTGATAAATTATTAATTTGAGTGGTTTTAAAGTATATTTAGAATATATTTTTACAATTTAATACAATGGTGGTCATTGGATGTAATTTCACATTTAAACCAGACATAAACAAATGTCAACCTTTTGATAGTTATTATCTCTTAAGAACACGCTATTTGTTTTGACGACGAGAATTAATTTTTAAATTAATTAATGCAACTGATATGTTTTGAATTTGGTAAAATAGAAATCATTTTTGAGTTCATAATATCAAATATAGCTTAGGCCTAATTTTTGGTATTTTTTTGAAAACTTTCAATTTTTGATAAATAGTGAAACCACTAAGTGGTAGTTAAAAAAACTGAATTTTTCATAAAACATAATTTTACTGCTTCTGTGAGTGGAATTTCGAAAATCCAAGAGACACGGTTAATATCAAGGACTAAAATGTGGTTCAATAAGATGAAAATAATTTTTGGTGAATAGTAACTTTTTACTTTTTTTTACCATGGTAAAAAGTAAATAGGGTAATTAAGGGTAGAAATGATATTATTATTACCCTAACACATGTCCTAATTCTATTGGATAAGTGTAATTCGACCAAAAACAAACTTAGGAATAACATATGACCATTTAGGCCCACTTGAATTAGATTAGGACATTTATTATTAATTTATTTAAAGAAGGGTTAAAATAGTTAAAATCAAAGTTTAATAAGTAAATAATTTTTAATATGGGGTTATACATAAGATAAATTCGACTATAAATATTCATTAGAAATCTAAACAGATTTCCTACATAATGGTATTTTATTTTTAATTTTTAGACATTAAATAATTTAATTTATTAATGACACAATGATGATGCAGTAATTATCTTTATAATGAAATATTGACATAATTGATGTTATAAACACAAAAATAAAAGTAATTTGAGACTTTTTATGAATACCACTAATTTTATAGGTTAATATGAAATTTTAGTATTTATTTAATTAACTTGGTTCGAACTAATAATTCTGTTACTATTTTGAGAAAAATCCATTATTAAATAGTGTCAAAATTGACATAAAATAGTTTTTAAAACAAATATTATGTTGGTAATTGTTATTTTCTTCATAAAAATCTAATGTTCTGCCAAGTGACTTAGATAAGGTTATATATATTAATAATAAACAACTTGGGGTTCGTTTGGCTGCTTATATTATGTTTATTAACCTTATAGTATAAGAACACAAGAAGACATGGTAAAAGTAAAATTATTTAACTTAATGTTAAATATAAATGATATGCTTAAAATAGGAACCTAAACTTGTCTAAATCCTATTGGATGAGAGGATTTCGACCCATCCCCACCTTAGCTTCTAAATATATCAATTTGGAGCTATTTAAAACCGAAATTGACTTTATAATAAAATAATAGTTTTAGTTATTCCAAAGGTGCCCCTCTCCTCCCTTATAAAAGGACACATCCTCCCCCTCTTCCTCACACCACTTTGAGCCTTATCGCTCGGCAAAACCCTGCAAATTACTCCTATCCACTTCCCTAGAAACATCCTAGAGGTTCTGGTCTTCTTAAAAGACCAATTTTAGTGCCCTAAAAGGAGGTCTCAAAGAAGCACTTCAAAGAAGAGGTAAGGTCTGTTACCAATTCTTTCATCTTTATTTCTTCTTCCAATTCTTCTTCTTTAGTTGTTTCATTATGAAGTAATAACATCAGTATCAATCATATACTGATATGTTATTATATGTATGGAACAACCCTATTTCACCATCTATCCATCCTATGGAAAAATAAATCATCGCGCGTGCGTACGTACGGAATACCGTCTCCACACCGTGGTGTAATCTGTTTTCCACCACCACCTTACTTGGATGGGTATAATGGTGTAAATAATGACTATATATGACTATTATAAAGTGATATTGATTATGAAATAGTATACATATACTTGAATACAATTCCACGATCATAGGAACGATATCATCACTCATGCGTACGTACGGAATACCGTCTCCACGATGTGATGCGACTCGTTCTACATGATCTTCATTTCATAATGATTAAATAAATTAACTGAATTGAATGAATATGATATATATTACACTAATACCATTATGGAAATGAGGTATCAATAACCTAAAGAAAATAATAATAATTTATTCGACAAAACATGCATAAGAACAAAAAGTTATAAACACCAGAATAACAAGTAGCAATGAAATATTACTACTAAGAAGCTAATAATATGACCATATATGATATCATAACAATGAATATGATTCTGTAATAAGTCAATGACATTATCTAAATCATTATACATGAGGTTCGGACACTTACGAAGCAAATCGGACCTAAGGTAAGGGAAATATCACACTCTCACTTTTATCCGAGATTGTTTTTACTTTGGTAATTACTGGGGTGTATTTTATAATCTACATCCATGTTCCCTCAATATGTAATATTATTTCCATCATTCTAAAATATTTTATATCCAATTTTACCCATCGGTATGTTTTTTGTAAAATATATGAAAGGAATCTTTTTTCGTTTTTCGTACGAGGTACTTTTTGTCTTTTCCGAAAAAAGTACGAAGAATGTTTTTTTAACGTATACGGCATTAATGGATTTTTAAAACATTATTTCCAAGAATCTTCCTTTAAAAGTTTTCAAGTTTATTTTTAATCAACTTCTATTAGTTTATAATTGTATGTCATATTAAGAAAGGAAAAATGTTTTTGAAGAAGACATGATATTTTCCTCAAGAATGGAGTTCAAGTGTTTTATCAAAATTATTTTCCATCTAAGATAATAAAGGGTTCTGTTTTTATCCCTATTATTAAATTGATTTTATTATGTTTTGATGGAATTATTTTTATGAATTCCTTTATCTAATATGAATTGTTTTATGATGTCACGATGTTTAAGATTCCCATTTGTATTACATGGGTTATGCAATGATGTATGATTTATGATTTTGTGGAACACATAAGAATTGTATCATTATGAGATGGGTGGGACCTATATCTCCCTCCAATGCATTGGGTAAAGATTTTATATCTCATGAGATAGACATGGATGGAACAGTAGGTTATACCGGTTCAGTGAAACAGGACTGAAACGAGGGTGACTCAGTTCAGAAAGGGACTTTTTCCACTAAGAGAGTCTTGGCAATGAGTCTTGACTGACAAGAAATGATTCTCTATGATTATGTGTGAATACCACAAAGTTTCATGTTTTTTGTTATGATTATTCTGATTACATTTCACTACCATGATTTACACCATGTTATGAAATTATGATCTATTTTGCAGGTTAAGATTTCAAATGTTTATGTGCTTATGTATATGATGTGATTGATATTTCTTTTGTTTACCCTTACTGAGCATTTGAGCTCACCCTTTTTTGTTTTCTTTTCCCCAGGACATAAAGAAAGGTTTTAGGTAAAAAAAAGGATGATCTTTATGGGAGATGTTGAAGATCTTTCACCAGGATTAGAAGATTATATTTCGAGTTTCCAAAGACACTAAACTATTACGATCCTTGTGTGTGTGTTTTTGTTATGTACTAAGTATTCCGCAAATGTAATGTAATGTCAATGTACGTCAGGCTTTGGGTCTCTACATTTGGTATTAGAGGAAAGGTTTAGTCAACCTTTGGAAACTAGGATGCAAAAATTTTAGTGAGATCCCTAGAGATATTTATAATGTATTTCTAGGGATGTCCCTAAGGTTAAGTATACGTATAGGTTATAGTACTAGAATTGCACTAACGATCATAGAATATAACCTATGAAGTTAGATATTGAGGATACTCCCCCTTTATAAGGTTGTTTTCCCTAGCATGATTTTTGCCTCTCACACTATTCTTTTTGGGTTTTAGATGCTGGCTGGAACCCGAAGGAACCGTGTTGATCAATGCAATGGACAATGTAATGATTGTCCTCCGGAACAAACAAATGTTATGGGAGATGTAGTGCAAAATCTTATTGCTATACTTACACAATCTATGAATCATTTTGGACTTCCAAATGAGCAGAGAAGGGAACAAAATTCTATTGAGCCCTTCATGAGGCAACGTCCACCTTATTTCAGTGGGACTTTCGATCCACTTGTTGCTGAACAATGGATCATTACCACTGAAAAGATATTTTCAGTTCATCAATGTTCTGAACATGATAAAGTCATCTTAGCAGTGTATAATTTGGAAGGTGATGCTGATCAATGGTGGAATGTTATCAAGAATACCAGGCCAAGAGATGAAATTGAGTACATGGAATGGGACGAGTTCATGAACTTGTTTTCCAGTAAGTACTTCCCTCATATTCTTCGAACGAAGATGGAAAAGGAGTTTCTTGAGCTGAAGCAGAAGGATGATGAATCTATTGGTATATACGAAGCAAAATTTACAAGACTTTCAAGGTATGCATCTGGCATTATCATCCAACCTGAATGTAAAGTTGATCGATTTTTCAGTGACTTAAAACCAAGTCTTCGAAGGGCATTAGCTATAAGAGACTTCAGTAGCTATGAAGAAATTTTGCGTTGTGCTATGAAGGTAGAAATTGAAGTTGGTGTTATATATCCATCTCATGGTTTTGAAAAGAAACGAAAGATGGAGTTCAAGGAGAAATCTCAGAATAATGGTGAAAAGAAAATGAATGTTTCCTTATGCTCAAAGTGTGGAAAGAAGCATGGTGGAGATTGTCTTAAAGGGACTAGAAAATGTTTTAAGTGTGGAAAATAAGTTCATCAAGAAGATGAGTGTCGAAGTAATGGAAAAAGGGTTTCTAATGATGTGAACAAAGAAAACACTGCAGAGAACGCACCACCAACACTTCAATGCTTCAAGTGCAAGGAAATGGGGCATTATACTAATAAATTCTCTAATCCAAGGGTTACTGATGATCAACATGAGCAACCACTTAAGGCAAAGGACAAAGGGAAGTCACATGCGATCACTATTGGTGATGTTGAATATGACAACGATGTGGTGGAATGATTAAGTGTTTATGTAATGGGATTCCAAAATAATGTTGTATCATAAAGTATTGGAATATTTATGTGTTGGTCTAATGTGGTATTCAAAGTGATTGAGATATTTAACAGTATTCATGAGCTCATGATTGATATAAGGACTAAGTGATATCATGGTTTGAGTATATAGAATTTTGAGGATTTTGGTATGTGGAATGTGTTAACTTTTAACTGCATTCATGTTTTCACTAAGGTTCAATGGGTATTCAAGAGAATACATGATTAAGGACTTTGAATGTTTGGAATGTGACCAATAAAACATATCTTATGATATATGGGGATCAACGATGGTATTAAATCTCTGGTAATCGTTTTCACTATGTTATGAGAGTGGACTGTAGTATTATGGATAATCCTAAAGATTGGAATGGATTATGTTGGACATAAGTTAGTATTGTATAAGGATAGAAGTTTTTTCGATATTATTGATGGGATGTTATAATTTTAGAAAAAGGTAAACCTGTAGGATGGGCGACAGCCCATCACGTCGGACAAGGCTGTGGTAATCGAACCCACAACCGAAGTGCGACTGGCCTTAATCACCTACCACTATCCTACAGGAAGTCACTGTTTAGTAGAAACTAGTTTTATTATATTAAGAAGTTGATATATGAAGTATAAGTCCATTTTAGGAACCATATATGATTAATCTCACTATAGAATGACTTATGTATATTTAATAACTTTTTCTAACCTTTTGTTTGAGACAGATGGAATGACCCGTCATTCTATCACATGATCTGCTAACAATTCACGAATAACAAATTCAACTTCATTTATTTAAGAGATGAAGTGGAAATTGTTCAAGGCACGAACAACAGTGAGATTGTACCAAAATAAAGTAAGTATTTATTCTAATTCAAATTCTTCAACATTAGGGAAACGATCTTGAAAACCAAAAATGTTGTCCTAGTGCTCTTATATCTGATTAATCGGATGGTACCTTAGATCGTCACAAATTTATGGATTTCTGATTTTTGGATTTTCCATAGCCATGTTCTCTACCACTCTCCATCAGAACATGACGGTTATATTTTTCTTCCATATCTATATTTTGACCTATGTAGAAACCCAGTGATTAGTTTATTTGGGTAACCGTTACGTTTCATACATTCGATTGGTTTTGGTATTCCTTTTAACGGTGTGGGTTTCTATTAAAGAAACTTTCAAATGGTAAACCATTTATAACCCCGACGAATTTCGAGGGAGAAATTCATTTTAAGGGGGGTAGACTCCGAGATTTTATGAAAAATGTTATTTTTAATTTCACTAATGTCTTGTGTTGTACTCTACACCAAAAGGAGCTTGCACAACACGCATCCTTGATTTTCCTTGCATTACACGCAATCACGAACTTCCTCGATAGCGTGTGTAGTACGCAATAACGAGTTTCACTAAACAACAATATGCTATTAAAATATTATTAAAACTAGCCATTATGAATAGTAATAACCACTTTTTGAAATTTTGTAATTTTATTTTTCAAAATGGAATTCATTTTTGGATTCTGTAATATCGAAATTATCTTAGGGTGAAATTTTGGTGATTTTCGGATAACTTTAATATTTTGATGAATAGTGAAAATTACTAAATTTTAATTAAAAACAACTTTTTCAATCGAAATAATTAATAGTGATAAATTATTAATTTGAGTGGTTTAAAAGTATATTTAGAATATATTTTTACAATTTAATACAATGGTGGTCATTGGATGTAATTTCACATTTAAACCAGACATAAACTAGTGTCAATCTTTTGATAGTTATTATCTCTTAAGAACACGCTATTTGTTTTGATGACTGGAATTAATTTTTAAATTAATTAATGAAACTGATATGTTTTGAATTTGGTAAAATAGAAATAATTTTTGAGTTCATAATATCAAATATAGCTTAGGCCTAATTTTTGGTATTTTTCTAAAAACTTTCAATTTTTGATGAATAGTGAAACCATTAAGTGGTAGTTAAAAAAACTGAATTTTACATAAAACATAATTTTACCGCTTCTGTGAGTGGAATTTCGAAAATCTGAGAGACATGGTTAATATCAAGGACTAAAATTTGGTTCAATGAGATGATAATAATTTTTGATAAATAGTAACTTTTTACTTTTTTTTACCACGGTAAAAAGTAAATAGGGTAATTAAGGGTAGAAATGATATTATTATTACCCTAAAACATGTCCTAATTCAATTGGATAAGTGTAATTCGACCAAAAACAAACTGTGGAATAAAATATGACCATTTAGGCCCACTAGGATTAGATTATGACATTTATTATTAATTTATTTAAAGAAGGGTTAAAATAGTTAAAATCAAAGTTTAATAAGTAAATAATTTTTAATATGGCGTTATAGATAAGATAAATTCAACTATAAATATTCATTAGAAAGATAAAAATATTTCCTAGATAATGGTATTTTATTTGTAATTTTTAGACATTAAATAATTTAATTTATTTATGACACAATGATGATGCAGTAATTATCTTATTAAGGAAATATTGACATAATTGATGTTATAATCACCAAAATAAATATAATTTGAGACATTTTATGAATCCCACTAATTTTCTAGGTTAATATGATATGTTAGTATTGATATAATTAACTTGGTTCGAACAAATAATTCTGTTATGATTTTAACAAAAATCAATTATTAAATAGTGTCAAAATTGACATAAAATAGTTTTTAAAACAAATAGTATATTGGTAATTGTTATTTTCTTCATAAAAATCTAATGTTTGGAAAATTGACTTAGATATGGTTATATATATTAATAATAAACAACTTGGGGTTCTTTTGGCTGCTTATAGTAAGTTTATTAACCATATAGTATAAGAACACAAGAAGACATGGTAAAAGTAAAATTATTTAACTTAATGTCAAATATAAATGATAAGGTTAAAATAGGAACCTAAAATTGTCTAAATTCTATTGGATGAGAGGATTTCGACCCATACCCACCTTATCTTATAAATATATCAATTTGTAGCTATTTAAAACCGAAATTGACTTTATAATAAAATAATAGTTTTAGTTATTCCAAAGGTGCCCCACTCCTCCCTTGTAAAAGGACACCTCCTCCCCCTCTTCCTCCCACCACTTTGAGCCTTCTCGCTCAGCCAACCCCTGCCAATTCCTCCTCTCCACTTCCCTAGAAACATACTAGAGGTTCTGGTCTTCTTCAAAGACAAATAATAGTGCCCTAAAAGGAGATCTCAAAGAAGCACTTCAAAGAAGAGGTAATGTCCGTTACCGATTCTATCATCTTTATTTCTTCTTCCACTTCTTATTATTTAGTTCATTCATTATGAAGTAATAACATAAGTATCACTCATATACTGATATGCTATTTTATGTATGAAACTGCCCTATTTCACCACCTATCCATCCTATGGAAAAAGAAATCATCGCGCGTGCGTACGTACGGAATACCGTCTCCACGCCGTGGTGTAATCTGTTTTCCACCACCACCTTACTTGGATGGGTATAATGGTGTAAATAATGACTATATATGACTATTATAAATTGATATTGATTCTGAAATAGTATACATATACTCTAATACAATTCCACGATTATAGGAACAATATAATCAGTCGTGCGTACGTACGGAATACCGTCTCCACGATGTGATGCGACTCGTTCTACATGATCTTCATTTCATAATGACTATATAAATGAATTGAATTGAATGAATATGATATATATTACACTAATACCATTCTGGAAATGAGTTATCTATAACCTAAAGAAAATAATAAGAATTTATTCGACAAAACACGCATAAGAACAAAAAGTTATAAACACCCGAATAACAAGTAGCAATGAAATATTACTACTAAGAAGCTAAGAATATGACCATATATGATATCATAACAATTAATATGATTATGTAATAATTAAATGACATTATTTAAATCATTATACAGGAGGTTCGGACACTTACGAAGCAAATCAGACCTAAGGTAAGGGAAATATCACAATCTCACTTTTATCCGAGATTGTTTTTACTTTGGTAATTACTGGGGTGTATTTTATCATCCACATCCATGTTCCCTCAATATGTAATATTATTTCCATCATTCTACAATATTTTATATCCAATTTTACCCTTCGGTATGTTTTTTGTAAATTATATGAAAGGAATCTTTTGTCGTTTTTCGTACGAGGTACTTTTTGACTTTTCTGACAAAAGTACGAAGAATGTTTTTTTAACTTATACGGCATGAATGGATTTTTAAAACATTATTTCCAAGAATCTTCATTTAAAAGTTTTCAAGTTTAATTTTAATCAACTTCTTTTAGTTTATAATTGTATGACATATTAAGAAAGGAAAAATGTTTTTGAAGAAGAAAGGATATTTTCCTCAAGAATGGAGTTCAAGTGTTTTATCAAAATTATTTTCCATATAAGATAATAAAGGGTTCTGTTTTTATCCCTATTATTAAATTTATTTGATTATGTTGTGATGGAATTATTTTTATGAATTCCTTTATCTTATATGAATTGTTTTATGATGTCATGATGTTTAAGATTCCCATTTGTATTACATGGGTTATGCAATGATGTACGATTTATGATTTTGTGGCACACATAATAATGGTATCATTATGAGATGGGTGGGACCTATATCTCCCTCCAATGCATTGGGTAAAGATTTTATATCTCATGAGATAGACATGAGTGGAACGGTAGGTTATACCGGTTCAGTGAAACAAGACTGAAACGAGGGTGACTCGGTTCAAAAAGGGACTTTGTCCACTAAGATAGTCTTGGAAATGAGTCTTGAATAACAAGAAATGATTCTCTATGATTATGTGTGAATAACACAAAGTTTCATGTTTTAATTTATGATTATTGTGATTACATTTCACTACCATGATTTACACCATGTTATGAAATTATGAACTATTTTTCAGGTTAAGATTTCCAAAAGTTATGTGTTTATGTATATGATGTGATTGATATTTCTTTTGTTTACCCTTACTGAGAATTTGAGCTCACCCATTTATGTTTTATTTTCCCCAGGATATAAAGAAAGGTTTTAGGTAAAAAAAGGATGATCTTTATGGGAGATGATGAAGATCATTCACCAGGATTAGAAGATTATATTCCGAGTTTCCAAAGACACTAAACTATTACGATCCTTGTGTGTGTGTTTTTGTTATGTACTAAGTATTCCGCAAATGTAATGTAATGTCAATGTACATCAGGATTCAGGTCTCTACAATATTTGATTTAGGCCCTGTGTTGCTAACATGGTCAGCGGTCAGCCCACATTTATTGTTCTCCCATTCCAGGCCAACGTGATATGGATGCTGCGTTTCTGCCATGGTTGACAATTATCCTCCATGGTTGTGCGCCATTGGGTTCCGAATTTGGGCAGCGTGATTCACCATTCCTCTCCATTTCCCTATTTTTGGATGGATTTCAATGCCCCCGACATTTCCCCTCTTGTGTGTAAGAGCACATTGAGAATTCGACACATCAATCGGCTCAGGGGTCTCCTCAGAAGTCCTGGCCCAATTTTGGACGCCTGAAGCTTGGTCAATGCCCCACAGTTGAACGAAATGATGGTACAATCATCTTCTGCTCCTTGCGTTAGGCACGGCCAACACGATCCTAGGGACGAGTTATTATTCGTTTCGAAACTATGGTTGAGCGCATTAAATCAAGGGTACAAATGAGTGAATTTGGCCATGTATTGGATTGAGACGATGATCAGTACAAGAAGAAAGTTCAGGAGATGGAAAAAACAAAACCCTTAGGGGTCAGCATGCTGAAGCGATCTTTACAGCACTGCCACCCTTTGGCTGGTAGCCTCAAGGACTGATTCTCGCTCTTTGAAGACTCTCTACTCATCGACCACCATAGAGCGCAGCTCGCCAGCCCTAGCTTGTGCCTGCACCCGCTCGGTTTGAAGTACGGTCATCTGGTGACTCGCCTCCACCAGTTGTTCCTGCGCATCAGCCAACTCGACCTGCAGTTGCTCCACGAGCTCATAGAATGTTGCGATGAAGGCCTCTTTATCTGCCGCCTGCCCTTCGAGGTGCCAGACTTCCTGTTCCGCCCTCAGCAGTGCTTGAGCGCTCGCCGATCCTTCCCGACACTGGGAAATGTCGGTGCGCCGGCTGCTCTCGCGTATCTTCTCGGCCATGTAATCATGGACCGTCAGATGAAGGCGCTGAGTTTCAGCCCCTCCAACACACAGGAAGCGCAGCCAGGTCTGAAGTGATCCCATCCGCCTCAGCCAATATGACTGGGGATTTCCGAGGAAGCGCTGGATACACTTCTACCCGTTGCGCCGTGTCATCCGGCTCTCCCCGGCTGCCTCTAAGTCTGAGTCATCTACTCCTTAGGGTCAGCGGGTCAGTATATGGGGAAGTCCGCCAACAGATCGGCAGCAGGATCCACCCCAGGGATGTCTTCGTGAGGAATAGAATCCTCGACATCTGGGCGACCTTCTCTCTCCCCAAAAGTAATAACACCTCCACCAGCGTCCGACCGCATTTTAGGAACAACGCCGCTGATGTCCACCGCCCTCTGTTCATCAATTGTCGGGGCCGACTCAGTGCAGAGAGCATGTTCCGAGAGAGGTGGTATGTCCGCCGTTGGTCCCCTTGCAGATGGCCCGGGCTCCGCAGCCTGACGTGCCTCCAGTGTTGATATCACTGTGCGAGGAATATGCTGGTCAGACAGGATCTTTTGACACCAAGCACTATTAGTGAAGCGTGAGTCTTACAGGAATCCAGAGCGTCGGTCCCCAGTGTTTCGACCGCTTCATGAGCTTCCGTAAGGGGAGACCCCTCTGCACTGGTTAATTCAACGATGGGTGTCAGATCCCCATCATGTCCCACTGGTTCCTCTCCGCCCTCCTCTGGTGGGGATGCCTGTCCACCGCTCAACTGCTCCTGAGTAGGATGGGGATGTGAGTTAGAAGTTGAAAAGTAGAATGGATGAATGAGAGAAATGAATGAAGACAAAGACAAACCTCGAGAATCTCGGTTATGTCGAGATCAGAGTCGGAAATCTCGCCGCTCTCTAGGAGACTCCCTTGATAGGTCGCCCCTTGCGACCCCTCACCTTCGGTCTCCTCTTGTTCATCTTCTCCCTCGGCTTCGTCCTCTCCTGTTTTCTCCTCCCCCTCCGGCTCTTCGTCACTGTCGCCTTCTCCCAGCGGAATCTCTTTCGGATCATGCTCCTGGACGAGCATCACTTTCCCTAGGAAAGTTGGCTCCGCACGCCGCCCCCTTTGGCGTGCATATGCGTCCATCGCCGTCAGATAAGCATGCTGCCAATGGAAGTTCACTCGGTCGGTAATCCGAATGAGCCCGACCTCCTGCAGTTGGATCCCATTCTCCATTATCTTCTGCCAGATGGATTCGACGCTCAGTGATTGCCGTAGGGCCATCCAGGCCGACGACAGTGCTGGGAGAATTGCGTCTTGGGAAGGTTCGAGCAGATATCTTATCTACTTCCCAGGCAGTTCCCTGGCCGCCTCATGTGACCCCCTGCAGGTAACAGGGACGTGGCAGCACCATGTGATGTTCCCGCTGCCGAAGTCCCTACCTGCGTAGGCCTCGCTGCCTGACATGCCCTTGGTCCTCTCCTTCCGACGGCACCGTGCCTTCTTTCCCGTCGCCCAGTTTTCACCCGAGTAACCTCGATTTTCCAGACGTGCTTGTGTAATAGCCCCTCAGGGTACGCAATGGTCCAGTTTTTGGCATATTCGGTTGCTAGGCCGGCATCGACCCTAGTGGGAGGAAGAGTAACGACGTCGCCAGAGATGAAAGTGGTGAACAAAAACGACATCTGGTGCATGACGCATGGATTCTTCTCATTCTAGACAGCCGTGAATACCTTCTTCGGCTTTCGCTGAAGGCACCCAAATTGCCTGGCGAATCGGGATGGCACGTAAGGCTCAAAGATCACCTTCCCGTTGATCCGAGCCACGAGCACCCCGCCACGAATGCTCTGGAAGTATTCCTACTATTCTAGAGAGCCTCGCCCGTTGTCCACTAGTTGGTCGACTAGGGTGGAGAATGGTCTGAAGTTGAAGATGGCATGGTTGCCAATGCGGATCCTCACGCCCTCCTCATTGAGCATCAATGGCGCCACCCCTGCGATGTTTAGCAAGTACGGTCGCAAGCCATTTCCCAGAAGACGGCCAACGTTTGGGAAAGTATACCAGCCTAGATGAGCCGCCACCTAGCCATAGAAGATCTGGAAGGAACCACAGACTCTCCTAGGCGCCCCCTCGTGAGATGAACCCCAGGATGGTATACAGCTTGGCCATCACAGGGACGCCCTAGTAGAACCGTTTGTTGGCAGCCATGGAGCCCACCATCACCAAAGTCACTGGATGGACACCCATCCTCGCGTCCCGCACAGGCAGGAGCCACCCGCTCAGAAAGGCGGCAAGGAACCTGGCATACCGGATGTTCGGGTCTCGGGCCTCAATGACGCAATAGACCCATGATTGGTATTGCCCTGCCTCAAGGGTCTTCCAGTATGACCCATACTTGCTCCTATGAGTAATGGTTGGGAACCGTTTGCCCCGTCCCGACATCTTGACGGCGGGATCCCTCTCAAGGAACAGGCTGAACCAGCCTTTGTAGGCGATGTCCTTCAGGAAGTCCTTGACCCCCAGCCTCTCCTTGGCCATCTGCAGCAGGTTCCACGTCAGCATAGGCGTCCGCGACCTATCTCCCCAGGTGTTCTTTGGAGGAACGAACGTGTCGTATTGGTAACCCTCCAGTGGGATACCTCCGATGCAGTGAACGTCCCAGAGACTGATGCCGACTTCCCCATGATGAAGGTGGAACATGTTGGTGTCAGGTGACCACCGGGTGAATAGATCCAGACCGAGTTCATGCTGGTGGTGGAAATGGAACTCCGATGTCCATACCACCTCGAACAGGTCGATATACCGCAGTTCTTCCACGAACTTGTCACAGGTATGGCGAACCCAGAATGCTGAGGCCCATTCGCTGGTGAAGTTACCCCCGGACCGCAGGTCCCAATCCTTCAGCCAGCCCTTCGTGACATCCGTGATGCTTTGATGGAACGTGCTTGCGTAGAGGGCCAGAGAATCCTCTGCCACAGGCTCGCCCCCGGTAATGGTCCTAGTCCTCGGGTTCAGGACATAAATGTCCATATTTCTAGTTTCCCTGGCACGATGGCAGTTGTTAGTGATGTTGTAGCGTGGAAGTTCGTTCTCCCGAGTCACCCAAGACCGCGGCGTGTCCACCTCGAAGCTCGGTAGTGGAACCTCATCTAGGATGCCAAAATTCCAGAGCGGGAGGTTGTCTGACAAGGGATATGTCTTCTGGGCCGGAGTCAGTAGATTGAACAAGGTCAGATTGTTGGAGACAATCACCTTGGCACCGTAAACCTCCTCGTTTGCCGCCATTTCTGTCATACGGACAACGGCTTCCCCCTCATAAAATAGGTTTGCAGCCATCTCAAATTTTGCGGGAGTTGGGCAAAATCAGGATGTAGTGCGCAAAATTAGAGAGTTCGGCACAAAATCTAGCTGAGCTGCACAGAATCTTGGAGATGAGCACGCAATCGGCACGCGGAGCACGAAAACGCCCGACGAGGCACGAGATCACTGCTGAATTTCGGATGGAATTCCGCGCTGCCAGTGCGTTATTACGCACAGCCGTGGAAGCGATTTCGTGCTCGAGAGAGATAAACTTATCGCGTAGAAAAAGAGGAAGTACGGATTTGGGACCCAATTCCCCTTTTTATAGGCGAGGCCAGGGTTCCGCGCCATGCGGAAAGAGGATTTCGCGTGCATCTGTAGGTTTTGCGCGCCAATCGGAATTTTGCGCACAACTTGATCCAGAGACTTGGCTTTACGGTGTTTTGGCGTTTCCCTTAGAATCCAACCGTTGCAACCTCTTGTAGATCCAATTCCAAGGGGGGGGCATTTTTTGATGCCGAAAAAAGTCTGTAACTCCCGGAGGAAGTTTCAAAATGATGAAGCAAAGTCATATTTGGAATCAGAGGCCCGATCTGGAGGCCCGGGATGTGGTGAGCGAAATAAAGGAGGCTCCGCGCGAAAAATTGTTATGTGCGCGTAGAATCACCGGGTTTCATGGAATTGAGCAGTTGAGGCGCGCAATCTTTGCGCGCCCCGGTTCTGCACGGTGAGCTTTTGCGCGCCGGCTGCGCTCGGCATGAAGAATTTCTTGCGCCGCCTGGATTCCGCGCCAGAGGTAGCCTATAAATAGAAGGTGATCTAGAACGGTGTGGGGGTTGAGGAATCTGAACAGACTCCCGTGCACGCAATTCGGCTCCCCCCCGCGTGCAAGATTAATTCTAGGTAAAACCCTCATTTCGTGCAACCTTGCCCAGGAGTTCGCCTTTGCGCGCAACTCCACCAGCTTCAGTGAATTTTCCCCCTTCCCCAGGTTCCAGCCTTGCACGCAATGCACGTCTCATGCGCGCAATAGGCTACCGTGCGCGCAAAACCCTACGCGTAGTTCCCTCTCTATGCGTAATTCCATTGCTCCAATTGCACACCGTCCCATAGTTTTGCGCGCACACCTTCCCTTTTGCGCGCAAAGCCCAGGACTCCTCACCTTGATTCCCCTTGGCTGCCCCATGCACCGGCACCTGATGTCTCCCCTGCCGGGCATGCACGCCATGCGTTGTTTTCCCGTACGGCATCCCAGTCTCGTGCGAAGTAACCTCAAGGTCCCTTGGGCCATGTTTCCTATTGCATTTCTTTACCTTATGCTTCTCTGCATAGGTACGCTAACAGCTATTTCTTCCTCGTATATCCATGCTAACGTGGACCCCCCGGTGGTTCGCCCTGTGGCCCCCCTTCATTATGGCCTTGCCGATGCCTTCCCTTCCACAAGGGGTAGAGGGCATTGGGCATGTAAGCCCTAGGGGTGTGGAGCGAACCCACCTCGTCCATGCTGCAGGATGTTAAACTGCTAAGCACCTCGTCCTTAACACAAGACGTTAAACTGTGGTTCGACCCTGTGCTTCGCACACAGGGTCCCCCCAACTCGGTCATTTTTTACGCCACTTGTCTCCACGTGAATGGAATATTCCTCACATTGAATGAGATCCTCCTTGTCGGAACAGCGTTTGACCATGGGAGAAGGGCTGCCTCAGTGCGTAAGCCCCTAGCCTTTCTTGCGGATGATTCCACCCGTGCATCTCTGTACATCCCCCCTGCCATGGCCAGTGGTGTCCTTTTCCCACTGCTCTTTGTCACACCACGGGCCTCCACCCTGGAGTAAGCGCCGAAACCAAGGGCCGCTAACCATGTGTAATCCCCTGTTTCCTCTTTGGGCCGCTCAACGCGTAAGCCCCATTCCGCTTCTCACGGACACACCCTTTGCGACGTGATCGTATGGTCCCTACTGCCTCTTGTTTCCCACACCGAGTATGACTCACGTGGGTTTAGAGCATGCATCGACCATGACATCCTCTTATGGGCTTCCCCAGAGTGTAAGCCCCATCCCAGCGAACTACGTGGACTTTGATCCATGCTAATGCACGATATGTAGGAAGCCTCTACGAGGTTCAAGCCCACCACCCGGTCATCCTGACCTCTCTATGTCAGTTCCCTGACCACCTTGGGGCGCCTCACAGCGTAAGCCCCAAATCCTTCATCCCACATGACGTTAAACTGTATTCTTTCCCGCATGAAGTTAAACTATATTCTACCCCACATGACATTAAACTGTATTTCGTCCCGCATGACATTAAACATTATTTCGTCCCGCATGACGTTAAACTGTATTCTGTCCCGCATGACGTTAAACTGTATGCTGTCCTGCATGACATTAAACTGTATCGCGTCCCGCATGACATTAAACTGTATCCCCCCTCTTGCGCCGTCTCAGAAAGTAAGCCCCATGTCTCACTCCACCATCCATCCTGATCCTTACCCGGGCCGCCGCATCCCGGTGAGATCATGCCACCCCATCCCACTCCATGATATATGGGAAGCCGCCCACGTGCTGGCCCCAACATCGGTGTTCCCCCTAGGGATCCTTCATCCCGATCCATCTCGGGAAGACGTTAAACTCGTGAAATACCCCATGTTAAACATGGGAAGCTAAGGAAAAACTCAGATGGTACATATTCCCCGCGTTCTATGTGGGATTCCTCGGGATTCTGCACCCTTGAGAAGCCCTGTGGTGAGGGACCAAAGACAGACATGCCGACGACGCCCCAACGTGACCATTCTCCTCACTGATGGTTGCTGTCCCGACCAGACCCCTTAGAGAGTCTTGACGGAAGCAGCGTAATTGACTGGCGTCCATGTAGATATGGAACAAGGAATGAGCTTCACGAACCCGTCTTAAATCTATGAGGGAGACCCGGACTAGGTAATGAGCTCCGAGGAGGAATCCACGGAATGAAAAACCGACATCCCATCATCCCAGTTTCGATCAAGGAGAAGACGTCCCTGAACAAGGAACGGATGCCACTCGCCTTTGGAAAGCGGGAATGCGGGGCAGCAAGTAGCGCGCCCTCCCCCACGGATGGATGCACGCGCCCCGGCGAAAGTGTCAAAAACAATTACTCTATGCTGACACATAGTGGATCGCTACATGCTGAACCACAGAGGGTCACTAACTACTTACCCACAGATGATCCCAATGTGCTGACCCACATAGGTGCACTTTGGGCAGACCCATATAGGATCTTTATTCCTTTAACTTGTCACAACCAGACGTTGGATTCCCACACTTAGCACGGATGATTATAGAAGAATCCGCACCTTAAACCAACATTAGAACCCCAACAACCACAATTACCCACGAAGAAGTAAACTGATGGACCTCCTTGTCATAAGGTTTCCAATGCAACAGAATGCACGTCGTTGATACACTAATATGTATGTTTTAGGAATTTTAGAAAAGAGGGGCCAATTGGATTCAGGTTTTATTTATCCCACCCGTAATCCAACATTCTTCAAACCCCATGTGAAGAATATCAAATGTATCACGTCGTCCTAAGGATTCGTACCCCGTAGACAATTTGTCAAAAGGATTTCTGGTCTAGACGATTTGTACCATTAAGCGAAACAGGGTCATAAAGGCTCTAGCCTTGGCCCGACCCGACCCAGCCCTGTTTGGCCTTCTGGATCATGGGATCTGCCTGGCCCAACTAGCAAGGTGTGGCCTTCCGGGCTGCTGGAGAAGACCGAACCACTGTCTAGGTGCGGCCTAGCCCACCCACCTGGCCACGACCTACCGGATTGCTGGACCAGCTCGACCCGCTGCACGAGCACGATCCTACATATGGGTTGGGTCCACTCTCCCATATGAACAAACTGCATCGATTTGGGGTCACCAATAGGTGGCATCATCCTACCTCTGCCCCTCCAGATGGCCAGTCCAGTGGACTGGACTGGGGTGGGACCCCTAGCCACAACAACAACACTTCCTCTATGGCGTGCCACCCGTCAAAACTATCACTGATAAAGTTTGGCGGCCCCTGTCCACTATGGATCCTATGGTCCTCACCATCCCCTCACGACATGTTATAGACAGCCACAACCGGTTACTAGCGGTGCTTCCATAGGCCATTACTAATGTTTTGGTGGCCTGATTTTATTTATGACTGCACCTATAGCCTTCCCAAGATTCCGCCTTTAGATTGTGTCCCTCAGTTACATCTTCTCTCAAATTTTCTTGGTCTCCAATGAAAAATGCTTCAAACTGAGACTGGCGGTGGGTTAGGGCTTTGTTCATTTCGGCCCGCGCGCACCGCATTATAATTATAACATGGGATGGAATTAAAATATAATAAACACTTATCATAAAAATCAAAACCCCTACAATGACCTCATTGGAAGAAGTATTAGATGAGGAAAATGGGACTGCATTCGATGGGGTTCGTTGATGTTCATCGATCTTCGGATCGAATCCTCAATGGCCTCATCAGATCATTTTTCTTCATTGGAGGAAGACTTCGCCAACACATATTCAAGAGTCCTCTCGTGGGTTCCCAAAACCCATTCCTACAATTTTATTTAATAAAATAAATAACCTCCCATATTGGTTCATTTTTATATTTCATTAAATGACCCATGTTTACTACCCAATGTTACACTGTGGTCCCAGCATTCGCTTCTGAACTGTTGCAAAAAATAGCTTTATTAGTTATTTTATTATTATTATTCCGAATGTCTGATAAATTCACATTACTATCCAACTTTTTCAAAAAAATGTTACGATTCCTTTAAGTGAATCCTAGTGATGTGATTTCAAAGGAGTCCTGAGGTTTTTAATTCGAGCAGCATTTCAAAAGATAAATATTTGATCCTGCACATTTGCTGATCATACTATATGAAATTTAATAATATCATTCTAGTATCTCCATGCTTCAGAATCCAATGCCTTTAATTTTCTCAGACTTGAAATAATTTCATATAATTAAAAAAATTATATGGAATTTTCCGGTCTTTACAAATATATAATAAGATAATATGGGAATGAGACATGTCAGTGAAAATCAGACATCTATTTGTTCCTCTAGATATTACTATCTTCATATGTTTTTATTGGTCATTATTATATAAGATTATTTTGAATTAGTATTTAGGGGTTCACACATAGATTTATTTGAAAAAATGTGACGACATAAGTTTTGGTGAGGTAGTATATATTGGTTTTATCATAATTAATTGCTCATTATCAAATAATGTGATAATGTATTTATCCCTTCTATTCTTTAACTGATTTTAATATCTTAGGCCCATTGTTTGAAATGTTATTGCCTAGAAAAATCCATGTACTTGATGTTCTATAGGCATGTTCTATTTCTAGAAAGTCAAAAAAAATATATATCAAAGCATACAGGTAGATGTCACTGACATGCATCCTAGTCGATTTTATATATTGTGATCAAGGGGTTATATTATATGGTAAGAGTCTGTTTGAGGTGACATGTCATTGTAGCATTATCTCCTTTCGATATGGGTTACTAGGAATGTTTCTAGATTCTAATCGTGGAGTTTAGGATTATTTTCCTAATTCCACTAAGAAGAAGGAAAAGAGGGTCACCCACTACATGTATCGAGACTCTCACATAAATAATAAAATATTATTATTATTTAATAAGTTGAATAAATATTCTTACGAAATGTGGTTTAATAATTATTCATATATTCTTGATCACATAAAAATATTTATTTTCTATTTAGTAAATGTATTATTTATTTATTTATAGGTTAATAATGTAGTGATATTTATTTAATAAATAAATAGACATTCTTCAAGTTCAGATAAATATTTTGGAGTACTGACAGACCAAGTTTAATAGTCCAGTGAGAAATAATAACAATGAATATTTTTTACCTAAATAATGTTTAATTATAATTCACATGTTATGGGGATTTTGATAAATAATAATATTATTTTTATTATTTGACAAGGGGATTTTCTAGGATTAAACAAATAATTAACGTTACATTTGTAATTATTTTATTGTAACCCTAGGAATATAAATACCCAGTTATGTTATTTTCTCATAAGAAAAATCATTTTTGGATGTTTTGCAACAAAACAACATTGAATCCTGTCAAGACAAGAGATATATCTTTCTCTACGAAATCTCCCAAAAATGGTGGGAAATCCTCCAAAACTAGATCAATGATAACATTGGATGCAATTCATGAGAAAATCCAGGCAAACAATGCATGCACAAGGATCATCCATGTTAGCACTCAGATAATCCCTCATTGACATTTGGAGATTCCTAGAACACATGTGTATCACAATTAGGGGAAATCTATACGTGGTTTCAATAAAAAAATGATGGTTCTCCACATATCTATCATTAGATTCTTCAGCGAAAAATTAATTCCAAATACTTATTTATTTATCAAATTAAATTATCTATAAACAAGATATGTTGATATCCTCTCTCTTGGTTCCAGAATGATTTTTTATTATCTATTTCATTGATTCAACTCTATGGATCATGAGATTCATCATCATATAGATCTCAGATTGATCAAGGATTTTGAAAAAATCAAAGTTGGGCACCACCCATCACACTCTTCTACAGCACCCAGAACCTACATATAACACTTTGAAAACTATATTTGGATAGATATATTTAAATTTTATCCATCCCAGTATATACTAAATTTTCATTTCAATGCTTTCTTTCATGGTAATTAAAATTTCATTTTAGATCCTTCCTGGAAAATTGTATGTAAATTCCAATTGCGTTCGTTCCACCCAATTAGAAAAGGCCACCTACACACTCTATTTATTCACACCATTCATTCCATATAGTTCAAAAAAACCACAAAAAATCCCTCTATAAAATCCTTATCCCTGTTCTAGAGATTATGGTCCACCCAAAATACCAACATTATGGTCCTTAATAAGAGATCCAATATTAGTTATTCTATTAATAGGAAATTCTATTCACTAAAATCCTTTTTTTATTTTTTATTTTTCAAAATTATTGATTCATTCTCAAATTTACCCAAGAGAAGAAGGTAGAACGATTCACGTAGTCTTGCTTGGGTTGTTGAATCCTAGGAGACCTAAGAAGTAACCTACCGACACATACATTCTATGGATTGTTTTTGGCTATGAAGTGGACAACATGGGTTTCCTTAAGAGGGTTTCAAATTATCTCTAAGATACATAAGTGAATTCAATTTAAAATAATGAGTTGATCCTAGGTTATCACTTGGGGAGGATTGGAAGTATTCCCTTTTCAATTATTTCAATTTCTTATATTTGATATGAGTTCATTTAAGGAGATAAAAAAATTTCATAACTTGCTGATTTTTTACCAACACACCATAATAATAATCACCTATACACATGGAGGACCACATTTATGATCACTACAAGGTAAAAGTTTGTATTAGCACATGAAGTATGTGGCCCTAAAATTCAATAAGGACGAAGAAGTTTTAAAATCATAAAATAAAAATCAAAATTAAAAAAGTGATTATACATTAATTGGGTGATAAATAACATCCAATACATACCTTTTATACCCCCTTGGATGAACCCATATGTGGTTTAACCCTCCATTGATTCTATGGTTTCAATTGATGAGGTATGTATACTCATAAGGGTTGAAATGGAGAAGTAAAATAATTAAATAACGATCACTCCTCCATTGTGAGATAATTTGACAAGGTTTTGTGTGAAAATAAAATCACAACTTGAACCAATGGTATCAAAGAAATATTAGAAAAATATAATAAGAAGAGAATAAGATGTATTACTAAGAAATAAAAGTGAATTGAACAGCTTACATGTGAAAGACAAAATTGAGATAACAAAGTCACAACATAACCTTACAAAGAAAGGAAGCTCAAAAGATCATCAACTCTTTCACCAACACTGCATGAAATAGGCCTCTAAAGAGGCCTGTGTAGAACTACCAACATTACAATGAATGACACATTATTATGGTAGGCCTAGGGTTGTGGAAGGTATGGGAGAGTGTACTTATTTATCTTTGACATGATGTGGAATCCATCATTCATCCTCGGAATAGATGTGTAATAATGGCAACCTATATGGATGACTTAGAGTAGGCCATAAAGGAACGAAATAGATCCTTGAATGACTCCTAAACTCCTTTATTATATGGGCCCATTTGGAGTTGAGGATGACGAGAAATGGTTAACTTGGTGGGATGTTTTCTGGGCTGTCTAATATAGACTAGAATTTTATTTCCAAATTAGGCCTCCATAATAACCAAAATAGAAGCTGAATTATCATAGTATCTTAAAAATGTATTTGTTCCTCAATATTTCTTATATAATTCCACGAAATGTGGGCTTTATTGGGCTTGTATTTTGGGTCCCAAATTCCCATCAGTGGGCTGGTGTGCAATCTTCCTTCTCCAGAATTGTTTGCATGATATCCCATTTTGGAGGTCTTCCAATGTGAATCTTCCAACACTCCACAAGTATGAATTTTTCCTAATATAATTATAAATCATAAAATGAAAATAAGAAAAATAAATCAAGATAATTGGTTGCATTAAATTATTCTAGAAAATGTACCACATAATAGTGCATTTTAAGAAGGAATTACAATCCTAATGTAAAATGATGTTCAAAGTGTAAAATGAACAAAAATGGTGTTTACGAATAATAAAGAACATGAATATAATATATATTAATAATAATCATTAGCCTCATTTAGTGGCTAATCAAACCCCCTAACTTGAGTTTTTCTAGTGACGAGAAAAATATATCTCAACAATAATAAATTTGAATTCTCTTTTCCTAAAACATTTTAATACAAATCGATCACCAAAAACCATTATACCAAAAAATCATGAAACCCATCAAAATATTTTAATACACGATTGTTTCACAATAATCTCCCCATACCATGCCCATTTTATTACTCAAATTCATTTCCATATTTCATCTAATATCAATTATGTTTGAGGATGTAATATGTATCATAATCGACATGGGGGGTTCATCTTTATTCAAGAGGGAAATGATGGAAGAGATAGGTGGAATCACATTTTAATAATAAGATGTGTATTAAAAAAATTATTGAATTTTTATATTGTTTTGTTTTGTTTTAGCAATTTTACATGGTAAATGAAATTACACTCAAAAGAGTCAACCTCTATAGTGTGTCTTTACTGAAGACTCCCAGGCTCAAAGACTATAGGGCACCAAGTGAAGCCCACATACTCAGGTATCATCTAAAGTTAACATAGTCAAAAACAAAATCAAATTGACAAAATAGTTATATTACTAACTCTGGGCCAGAGAACTATATATTCATAATCCCCATGTGTCGATGGCCACACATTTGGTTATTTAATTTCTCTACATGCCAATTTATTGTTCTTTAAATGTTTTTATTCAATAGTCATAATAAAATTAAATTGATTGCCAAACCTATGCAATTTTTTGGGAGACCCCGTAAACTCCAACTAATACCCTATTATACAAAGGGCGTGCTTTGTGATTCTTTATTCATTTGGATGAAAATATAAACAATGAAATATCACATTAGACAGCCACACATTCCAAAATCTGTGAACATGAAATATACATGGAGTAAAATCAAAATCAGGACATGCTAAATTATTGGATATTTAGTTTCAATGTGTACAAGTTCTATTATCATGTTCAATGTTAAGGAAATTATTCCTTCCATTAAGGAACAGTTTTTCATATCTTTCATTTTCACACAAAATCATTTTTTTTACAGAAAATAAATTTTTTATTTCATCTCCCCCCCAACATAAAATAAAATTGCCCCCAGTGTTTGAAGAAAAGAATACTTAGAATTGGTTAGAGGCATCAAAGGGGAGTTCAAAAAGGAAATTTAAAATAAGGATCATGGAATGAAGTCACCTGGTGGTTGAATTTGAAATTCTTGGTTCCCCCTTTTAATCCATTGATCTCTATGTCACTATGACAATTCCCTAGTGGGGATAAAAATAAACAAAAAAATAAAACAAAATAGAACAAAACAATATATATATATATATAATATAAATATTCATATAAGAATTATTGAACAAGGAGTTATAATAAGCTGCAGTTCAGTGGTAACCGGATGACCATTTCTCCCTTCAGTCTTGGGTTCGATTCCCCACAGCTTCTCCGGTTGTGACTGAGTTTGAACCATGACCTAGGATGTGAAATTGTAATTTTTTATTATATTTTTTATTATTTTAACCTACAGACTCATAAAAATAAAATTAACTGATGATACATTGAATTATTTTTAAAATTATGGGTATTTTATTACTCAAGGATCACATCAAATGACATGAATAAATATGACACTCCTCTTTCATACCCATCCATACTCATAGTAGAAGAACATGACAATACTCTATTTTTTTTATTTTTAAATATCCAAATCATTCATTAATCATATCTAAAATATAATGTTGATTAAAACAACCAAATTATTGGAAACTTGAAAACCATGGGTTACCTCTCATGCGGTGCATTGCTTAACGTCATTAGCTAGACTTGAACCTTAATTATTTAATTATTTTACTCATCTAAGGTTGGTTCACACAAGTTTTCATCAACTTCATTTTATTGGAATTTTTCAATGAATTTTTTGACTTTATGATCATTAACTTTATAGGTTTGACCATTAGTGGGATCTTAAATCTCTACAGCCCCATGGGGGCACACCTTATGCAGTATTTATGGACTAGACCATCTAGACCACATCTTTACTTTGTGTAAATAATGTTTATAACAATAAAAAAGAATAGGTTTACCCTTTACAATGTGTTTGGTTTTAAGATTTCGAGATTGGTAGGCTTTTACTTTAACTTTATTAACCATTGAATTTTCAGAATCCTCCATCCTATGTTCCTCAAGTTCATTGTGATCTCATTTCATTTTTTTCAGCTAATGAGTGGTCATAATTTATTTTCATAATTACCCAAAAATACTTATGCTCAATTTAAACAGGTAAAAGGTATTATTTTCCATAAACCAAGTTATATGGTGACATTCCTAGGATAGCTCTGTATACTGTTGGATATGCCCAAAGAGCATCCAAAAGTATATTGGATCAATCTTTCCTAGAAGGATTGACAGCTGTTTCAAGAATATTCATAATCTCTGTATTTGAAAACTCATCTTGACCATTGGTTTGAGGATGGTATGAAGTGGAAACTTTATGATAAATTCCATACTTATACATGAGTGAAGATAATGTATGGTTTCAGAAATGGGTTCCTAGATCATTGATTATAGCCCTAGGAATTCCAAATTGATAAAATATGTGATCCTTCAAAAATCGGATCACAACATGATGGTTATTAGACATGGTGGGAATGTCTTCAACCCATTTTGAGAAATAATCAACAGCTAAGATGATTTTTAGGTATCCCAAAGAGTTTGGGAAGGGACCCATGAAATTTATTCCCCAACAGTCAAAGATTTCAATCACTAAGATGGGAGTGAGTGGCATTTGATTCCATTTTTTGATTGACCCTACTTGTTGACACCTAGGATAGCATTGAAAAAAATGTGTAGGATTCCCTTGAGAGGGTGGGCTAGAAGAGACCACACTGAAGAATACTATAAGATGTTTTCTTAGAGGAAAAATGACATCCACAAGCCTCACTATGATATAATTTAAGGATGGACTCTTGTTCAGATTATGGGACACACGTCTTAATTAGTTTGTCATTGAAGAACATATAGTGTAATGGATCATCAAACACATAGTGCTAATCATCAAAAAGGAATATCCTTCGAGCTTGAGTCCCTATGAATTTTGGAATGAGTCCTATAACTATGAAATTGGCTATGTTGGCATACCAGGAAAAGTCACTCACAGAGTAATGGTGTTCATCAGTGAATGAATTAGAAACAGAAAGCTGATTTGAGTTGTATTTTAATTCCATCCTAGAGAGATGATCAACTAAAAAAATTTCAACACCCTTTTTGTCCTTGATTGTGTGGTAAAATTCATGTAAGAGAAGGACCCACCTAATTAGTCTATCCTCAACATCTTGTTTTTGGAAGAGGTATTTCACTGAAGAATGGTCAGTGAACACAGTGATGGGGGATCCTAAGAGGTAGGACCTAAACTTCTCTAAGGAAAACACAATAACAAAGTCACTGGAATCACACATAAGTTCAAAAAAAGGTTCCAATTTGGATATTTCATAATGGGATGAGACTTGAGAAAGGATTTGAGGGTTTAAAATGTACCCTCACAGCTTTGTATCCAAAATAATAGAGCATCCTTTCTAGAAGAGCACAAATGGGATATGAGATTGACCTAATTTCCTTGTTGTGTCTTCTATGGAAACAAGCATGTCCTATTAAATACCTCACTTAAATGATAGTTTTTGGTGATGGAAGGTGACTAATGATGTCAAACTTCGCTTTATCAACATTAATCCCCCTACCTAAGACCAGGTGGCCTAAAACTAGTCCCTATTTAACCATGAAATAGAATTTTTCCCATTTTAGGACCAGATTCGTTTCTTCATATCTGGACAATGCTCTCTCCACATTCCTAAAACATCACTCAAATGTATCCCCAAACACAAGGAATTCATCCATGAAGTCCTTATGAAAATCCCCTACCATGTCTGAGAATATTCCCATCATGCACCGCTGGAAGGTTGTAGGGTCATTGCATAACCAGAAGGGAATGCATCTAAAAGAAAATGTTCTGAATGGACATGTGAATGTAGTCTTTCATTTATACTCTAGGGAGACCTCAATTTGATTATACCTCGAGTACCCATTTAAGAAACAGTAGAAGGCATGACGTACCACTCTCTCAAGGACTTGGTTAATGGATGGTAAGGAGAAATTGTATCCTCAGTGAATGAGTATAGCTTCATATAGTCAATACAGACCCTCCATCCACTACTCACCCTAGTTGGAATAATCTCTCCAACCTTATTGGTTATCACTGCGATTCCGTCCTTATTGGGAACCACTTGGATTGGGCTGACCCACTCACTCTCAGCTACGAGATATATGATACCAGCTTTTAACAATTTTAGATGTTCGTTTCTCACCAATTCCATGAGATTAGGATTGATTCACTGTTGCGGTTGATGATATGGCTTTGAATCAGATTCCATAACAATCCTATGAGTCCCAAAACGTGGGCTAATCCCAAGAATATCAGACCTGGTCCAAAAAATGGATTTCATATGTTTTCTAGGGACATATGGAAGCATCATCTCATTATTGAATTCAAGAGAAGAAGAAATAAAAATAGGAAGTGTTTGATTGTCCCTTAGGAAGGAATACTTGAGTGCAGTGGGAAGTTCCATTAATCCACGATCAAGTTGGTTTAAAATTTTAGTAGAATATTGGGACATTGGATAAGATCACTTTTGTTTCTAAGTAATTTAGATAGGATTGTTTCCCCACTTGTTTAATTTCGAGCTACAAAATTTTCCTGATCAGATTTAGGGAAGAAAGTTGGAGTGATCTCCACGAAAGTGGTTTCCTGAAAGGTTTCACTGATTTTTGGACCTAAGACTTCATCATAAGAGATATTTGAAACTGATTCTAACCAAGGAGAGGAATTTATTTCATGCGATCAAAGGATATCAGTCTCATCATGACTTAAACATCCATCAAATATTCATTGATGTTCTATGGATTCACTAATCATGATTCCTACATGTATACTTCATGAATGTCCTCATCATCTCCTTTTTGTGAGCTCGCATTATAGAAGATCAAGTATAGACTCATGTCTCCACTCGTGATGGTCATGTTCCCATTTCAGACTCTGATAATAGAGTTGATTGTTCAAGTATAGGACGACAAAGGATAATTGGGATTTTTTCATTATTTCCTACGTTTGGATGGTTGAAAATGATAATGAAGTCAGTAGGGTAGATGATGTTTTCAACTTTTATGAGAAGTTCCTTTAAAATCCCCTTTGGAACCCAAATACTATGATCAAAAGGTTGAACTGTGATGGATGTGGGTTTGTGCTCTTCTAGGACTAACTGATAGTACACAATATAGGGGGTGAGATTGGCACTAGTACCTTGGTCACACAAGGCCTTGATGACTTTGCTCTCTCCTAGTTCAACATTGATGTAAGGGAAACCTGGTTCTTTCAACTTAGAAGGAATGGTCCCTTGAATGGTGGTACTCACATTAGCTGCCCAAAGGACATGGTTTTTTTGTGAAAATTTTCTTTTAAAAGTGAAAAAGTCCTTAAGGTACTTTATGTAGGCTGGTATGGTTTGGATTGCATAGGGAAGAGAAATTTTCAAATTGATATGTGAAAATATTTCCCTCGATTTCTCATTCAATTAATGCTTGATTTCCCCCTCATTCATCAAGGAAATAGTGCAGGCTTTGGGGTTCTTGGTAGAAGAGTTGTTTCTTTGACAATGTTATCATGTTTTTAGTTTGATCATTTGTATCGTTTGAATTTTCATCCAATTATGTATCTTCATATGGTCTATGAATTCGTTGTTCAGGTTTCTCAGTTTATTTCCCACTTCTTAAATCAATCACAGCCTTTAGTTTTTCATGAGTTGTTTGAGTGCAGCTTGAATCTCCCCATGAAGTTGAGGATGGTACCGCCTGAGTAGGGATGGATTCCTTTCTAGTTTTTATGGTTTGATGTTCTTGTTTTGGGGAAGAGACGTTCGAGTTCATCGTTTCTATTTGTTTTCACAGTTGTTCTAGTAGGCTTTGTCCAATAGATTGGGTTTGTGCTTGAGAATATGGGTTTATCCCAAGGGGATATTTTGAAGGTGGGTTGGTTTTTTGAAAATGGACCGGTGGTTTTTGGTATTGGTTCGGTTGGTTTTGGAACTGGTTAAGGGTATGGTAGTTCTGAAGGGGGTCAGGATTTTGTCCCTGTGGTTGGCTAGGTTGTTGGTTATCTTTCCATCCAAATCATGGGTGGTCATTATACCTTGGGTTGAAGGTGTTCTGATATTGAGGTTTTTGAATTTTCAAGGCATTTACTTCCACTGGGGGTCCACCTAAAAGAACATCCTTGATTGATGGAATGGTTAGGCAGTTTTCTATCTTATGGTCATGTTTTTTCACAAATTGTGATAACATGGTCTACAGTTTGGATTTTCTGGTCCCTCCTGTGGTCTATCTCTTCAACACTCTTAGAGAGTGCATCGAGTTTAGCCCTATGTATTTCCTCTTCCCTATGTGTATGAATTCTAGTAGTTCTTTCTGGATTTTCAGAATATGTTGATGTTCCCCATGATTGGTTTTGATCAGGAAGGATTTCTAGATACTCGTAAGCATCATTTGTGGCCTTATTTTTAATGATTTCACTACACATCATGTCAATGAATTGTGTGTTCCCCGGACCCAACCCTTCATAGAAAATTATCACTTTTTCCTGAATAGAAAAACCATGATGTGGAACAATGTTTGGAGTGACTTTGAACCTCTCCCATGTTTCATATAATGACTCTCCATCTTTTTCAAAAAATATTTTGATGCTCTTTTTATGTGCAATTGTTCTGTGGCGGGGGAAGTATTTTTTATAGAATTCTCTTTATAATTTGTACCAAGAGTTTATGGATGATGGTCTCAAATTTTTTATCCAATTTTTAAGTTGATCTTTTAAAGAAAACAAAAATATCCTCATCTTAGTAGAATATGGTTGATGTGGGGGACACATGGTTTCAACAATGTTATTGAACTCCTTAAAGCGATGGTAGGGAATCTTGGAATCCATTCCATGGAATGTGGGAACATGGTTTAGGATATGGGTTTTAATGATGTAGTTGGCATCTCCTCGAGAGTTTTTTAAAATTAATGAGGGGAATTAGTCCCGGTAGGATTGAGGTAGTCATTTATAGTTTGATCAACTGCATTCCCCAAGTTTGGGGCAGCCTCATTTGGATTTCAATTTTGGTTTCCACCAGGGTTTATGAGTTGGTTTCTTGGAAGACCATCCATTTAAATGGGCTCAATGTTTTAATTGGGGGTATTAGGAATATTAGGATATAGTGGAAATATTTCCCTCAGTGTGCTTGACTCCCCAACCATAGGACATTCCACCCTAACTAGACCGTTTGATTGATTGCGGGATTAGGCGGACATGCGCCAAAAGAAAAAAAAACAAGAAAGGGAAAAGATGACAGATCTTGGTTGAGAAAAGAAGAAACTGGGGATAATATAATGGGTGTTGAGATTACATACTTGGTTTACCAAAAATGGTGTAAAAATTTGATTCAAACTCAAATTTACCAAAGAGAGGAAGGTAGAATGGTCCTTGTAGTCTAGCTAGGGTTGTCGAATCCTCACAGACCATAGAAGTATCCTATAGACACGTACATTCTATGTATTATCTTGGGATATGAAGTGGACAACATGGGTTTTTTATGATGGTTTCGAATGAACTCTAAGAGACTTAAGTGAATTCAATTTAAATGAATGAGTTGATCCTAGGTTATCATTTGAGGGGGATTTGACGTATTCCCTTATCAATTATTTGAATATCTTATATTTGACATGAGTTCATTTATGGAGATCAAACAACATCATCACATTCTGATTTTATAACAACACAACATAAAAATAATCACCTATAAACTTGGGGGACTGATTTTATGAGCATTCGAAGGTAAAGGATTGTATTAGCATTTGAAGTATGTGGCCTTAAAATTCAACAAGGACGAAGAAATTTTAAAATCATCAAATATAAATATCAATTAAAAGAAGTGATTATAAATTTATATGGAGATAAATAACATCCAATAAATCCCATTTCTACCCCCTTGGATCAACCAACACGTGGTTTAGACCTCCATTGATTCAATGGTTTTAATGGATGCGGGAAGTAGCCTCATGAGGGAGGAAATGGAGAAGTTAAAAAATGACATAACGATGACTCCATAGTTTTGTGATAATTTCACAAGGTTTGGTGTGAATAAATTCACACCATGAACCCAGAGTATCAATGTGAAATTAAAAACAACCGAATAAGAAGACAAGAAGAACTTTTATTAAGAAACTAATGTGAACTGAGAAACTTACATGTGAAAGACAAACATGAGACAACAAAATCACATCATAGCATAATAATGAAAGGAAGATCAAAGAATTATCAACTCCTTCACCACAACTTCCATGAATATGAATATCAAGAATCATGGGTAGAACTACCAACATTAAAATAAATCACACTTGATTATGAAAGGTCTAGGGTGGTGGAAAGTAAGGAAGAGTGGACTTCTTTATCCTTGACCTGGGGTGGAATCCACCTTTCATCCACCGAACAGGCGCATCTTAACGGAATTGTATATTCCCAAATTAGAGTTGTTCATAGAATAAGAAAATGGATCCCCAGATTTCTCCTATCCACATGTAAATGTTGGGCCCATTTGTAGTTGTGGATGTCACGATATGGTTAAATTGATAAGATGTTTTCTAGGCCGCGGAATCTGGCCCAGAATTTTATCTCTAAACTGGGCCTCCTTAATAACCACCATGGAAGCCGAATTAGCACAAGCTATTGAATAATGTTTTGTTCCTATATATTTTCCATATCATCCCACTAAATTTTGACTACATTAGGTTTGCATTTTGGGCCCCACATTTTCATCAGTGGGATGGTGTCCAATCATCCTTCTCCAAAATTGTTTGCATGAAATCCCATTTTGGTGGTCTTCCAATGTAAATATTCCAACACTCCACAAGTATGAATTATTTCCTATATAATTATAAACCTTAAAATTAAATATGAAAATTAAATTCATATCATTTGGTACATTAAATGATATTACAAATGTACCATATAATAGTGCATTTTAAGAAGGAATTACAATCCTTATGTGAAATGATGTTCAAATTATAAAAAGCACTAAAATAGTGTTTATGAATAATACAGCACATGAATATTATTTATATTAACAATGAACATTATACTAATTTAGTGGCTAATCAATTATACTATTTCAGTGTACATCTTAGATAATAGCACTGATAACTCTTATATTCTCATATGTTGTTATGTTAATGTAATTACTGATATCTATCTCTACTTCCTTGAAATGGGAAACAAAACCTTTGATCACTGGTACATCAGAAAACTACCGCATGGACAAATATAAATCATTTTTCATCATCGTATCTCATGAATGGATTATAATTATGAATTTAGTATATTTATATGAAATATTTAAATAAATTTTACTTTTGGAAATATAATATCACATGCAACCTTTTTTTAAATTACATTCCATGGGTGATACACTGACGTCATTCATGTATATGGAGGAATATAGTCCCATGAAGAGAAGTGAATTTTTCTCACTATATATTTATATATAAGATAATAAATTTTATGCTAATTAACATTTGTGATATATATATATATAATCATAATTGTTTTCTAAAGTTGAATAATTCTTTACTAATATTTTCTTCCACTCATCAAATGATGGAAATAATATTCATGCATAAGTATGACCTACCATCACAATTAATAGTTCATTTTAAATATATATTAAGGCATCAAATTATTTTTTGATGTTTCAGATAAAACTACCATTAGGTTAAAAAATTGAGTAACAATTTATTTCATGTTTTTATCTCAATATTTTTTAATTGAATATAGATATGTATATAATAAATATATATCATATTAATGTAAAATATAACATTTTGAATATGATAGAACTATGAAAAATGTGTAAAACCGATACCTACTTAACCAAAACATTCTTTTAAAAATTAAATAGTTAACACCGAAAAATTTGAATTTTATTAATCGATTTTTAATAAATGTGTGTTGAAAAATTATATGGGGATCACACATGACATTATAACTCATTTTAGGATTCTAGGGTAGATATATAAAGAATATATATTTATTATATTGTAGGTTTAAACATGTATTTTTGATTTCCTGAATCAAGTTGCATTTGATTTAGAGTATCTCGTTTATATCTAAGTGATATTGGAAAATTTACCTGTCTTTTCTTTTTTGTGGTGTCTATACTACCCCTTTAACATGTTATATATTGAATATCCTCCTTTTATTGGTATTTAATATTTAAATTTATGTTATTTTTTATTTTCTAATATGATTTGGAATATTAAAAAACATGTAAGGTATTTCTATATCAATTTTTTAATTCTCTGAGACTCATTTTCCATTCACCCCATATTTCTTTTATGGGGTGTATATACATCCCACAAATTTATTTTATAATGATTATTCTAAAATATTTTGGGATTTTATATCCTTTTCATTAAATCTCTTTCCTAGGAACAATGTTTCAAATTACATCCAAATTGTAAATGGATTTATGCTACAATCTAATCCTTTATTAAGAATGTTTAGTATATAGTCTCATATATTGAAATATTCATATCTAACCCTCATGAATTTTCAATAAATTTTCACTAATCTATTCATACATGATATTTTCATGTAACAATATCATTATTCTACTTCTTTCTAATTAAAATAATTGAGAAATTTTTTTATGAAAAGAAAAGTGTATTTATCATTAGTTGGAAATCATTCTTCTTCCAAAAACATATTTTCTAAATAGTTTTTCAAAATAGTTTTTTGGAATCATCAAATAATTTATTAGATATATTTATATAGCCTGTATGTATTTTATTAAAAAATAATTAAATGAATCTTCATGTCATTTTCCAAATAAATATCATTTGGATTTTAACCAAAAATGTCAGAGGAATCTTTTTTTATGATGTATTATATTAATAGAATATTCCACAATCATAAATATATATTTATTTTAAATAATAATTTTAATCAATTAAAACATTCATTTATTCTCAATATTTTTAATATTATTGTCTGAATTTTTAGTTTTAATAAGTTATCATGAAAATAAATTCATTTTCTATAAGAAATGTTGTGCATGATTTTTAAAAATCATTAAATATATAATATAATATTCATTTATGTGAAATATTATTTTTAGGCTTATTTTCCCAGGATATGGATACCATTCAATCTCTCATTGTTTTTTCATGAAATTCTAATTATGAAACCTATTTATTATTCATGGGTTATAGCATGATAAAATGGTTTAAAACCCTATTACTTTTTCTAAAATTTTTGATGTGATAAAATATTTATAAAACACATTCCATTTCATTTTTGTATATAATCAATGTTTTACTATCTTGTTTCACACATATGTAATATTTTCAACATGTGATTGGTGGGATCTATATGTCTCTCAAATCTATTTGGTAAATAGTGATAACTCAAGAGTAAATATTTTATGATTTAACTTGATTAAATATTGAAAATTTTATACATGGAAATGATTACATTTTTTCAATATTTTGTGTGAAACTGATTACATGTCAACAATATTATGAATAAACCTAACTACAAGTTCAAAATGTTGTGTGTGATCCTAATTACATTTTTTCAATGTTATTAATGAACCTGATTACAGGTGTACAATGTTATGGGAGGACCAATCGTTCAAGTCTATAATGTTATGTGTGGACATGGTTACATGAATATATATTTATATTTTAGCATGATTTATTGACCACAATTTATTGAGTGAACCTATATCTATTTAGAATTGTTCATAATAATATATGATAATCTGTATGCAACAAATCTATGTCTTTCTCTAATGTTATTCTCTAATGAATCTTGTTCCTTTATTTCCTTATGATTCATATATTATCAACTACCAGTTCTTTCTCATGTCTTAATATTATGATCTTTGATATATAGGTTATGGTTTTCAAATTTTATGGTCCTGTTATCAAAACCTTATGATTGTGTTATACTTATATATCTCCATATTTCTTCACAGGGAATTTGAGCTAACCCAATCTTAGGTTTCCTTTCCCATTGTTATGTATAATAGTTTTAGATATTTTATTATTGTGAATAGTAAAAAACAAGAAGTAATTTTTGGAAGATGTTGAAGATGAATCACCAAATTGGAGTATTATATACCTAGTCTCCAAATACACTAATCTAGAATGGTTCATAGGTGTCTATTTATGTAATTTATTTAATATTCATCTAAATATAGATAATCTATAATCCTGATATGATTGTGTCCTTAAATTTTTATAATCCCACTATTATCCTTGGTGATACATCACAATTTCATTCTGACTAGATAAAAAACTCTAAAATCCTCCTCTGTAAATGGAAACACCAACTATACCAATTTTTATTCCATATTGATCTCATCAATTTCCTCTTTGATGACCACCTTAGAATAATTAATGAAAAAAATTAAATCTTATATCATGTATCATTACTTATGATAATCAATTAAAATTAATTATATTATTTCTATAGGTATTAGGACAAAATTGAACACAACTATAAAAATTGAGTATTTTGCATTACATAAAAAATTCCATGACAAATTGTCTCAAAATCCCTACATGTATCTATCTCTGAGGATCCATAGTAGAATTACTAGTTAAACATATCCTTATATTATCCCATGATAGGTCATTGTATAGATTTTATTGCTCCATCAATTTAAACTAATTTCATCTATGGACATAAAATGTATAAGTGAAATCTCTAATATTGATGTCCTAAGAATACAAGAAAAATAGAACATATGGTTTATTTTCTCCATCCATTCCATTTGTCACATAGATTCTTGGTCATAAGGGAAGGAATGATTGTTTTTATTTGGGAATTTTTTTGGAACATAACACCACTCAAGCATTATCTCAATAACCATAATGACCTACAGAATGAATAGTATGAATTTATAACCCAATTATGGTAGAATTCATAGGATGCATTCCATATGGAATATTATCTTCAACTCTTTATCATTTGTCCATTAGAGTCTTTGGGGGAGGGAATAATTGATAATAATAAGAGATATGATATAATATGTGTATATAATAATATATCTCAAAATCTATAGTAGAAAAAATCATATAAATAAAGTATATTAATAATAAAGTAATTATAGAAATTACAATTGAAATTGGAAAATATAAGGTATCATGTTCATTAATATGTTAAAATATTAAACATTGTACATAGTTTGGTCACTTGATGTGGATTTATATGCCTCAAAACGTGCATATCCAACTAAAGGATTTATATAAATAGTTCTATAGTTTATATATTATTTTACAGACAATTCATAATAACTATTCCCCAAAAAATTCGTCACAATTTCCCACTAAAACACTATTTTAATCAAAATAACTTATATACAATTCATAAATATCAAAATAGAAGCTAACTACACTAGAGGAACTCAAATACATAATAAAATTCCAAAAAAATCATGGTATTTTAGGTCATAGAATGAGAAAAAATTAGTGTAATGACATGATGTTTCATTAATGAAATTCCCTTTTCAAACGAATAAATTCCTTTTTAGGAAACGATGTTATAAGAAACACATGAACTATATTGATTACATTAAAAAATTATAGGTTATAAGATTAACGATATAAAATAAAATTATGAACTAGAACAATGGAAAATATATTCATTGTACAATGAGAGTTATGATTAGTATATATTAAGCATTATGGTAAATCTGATTAACATAGAAAACATAAGAGATATCCTTAACAAGTAGGATCATGCCCTATAAAGTGCATTTATAAGAACATCCATGGGAGATGGAATCACTGTTGTTTACCTTAACAAATCCCAAAATGAGAATCTATAATTAAATCATGAGAAAAACTATTTATGAGAGAATATCCCAAATATCAATATCACTAAGCAAATAATGCAAGCTAGACCACCACATGAATGTGTCGCTATCACACACCATATGATTATGGAATATATTAGTTAAATGAGTGGTTATGTACATAGACCCTAAAAATATGAATTTATATATTTTCTATTTTAATAAAAATATTTATTATATTTAAATATTTTATTTTTTTAACTTTATAAATGATTAAATAACGAGTTTAATAAAAATAAGATTATAATCAGATAAAATCAGGTAGTATTTTGGGAAAATACATAGCATAAATCAATACATACTTTATTATGAAATAAATAATTTTTGCAATAAATATTTTATTTAAAAATATTATTGTAAAATTATAATAATTTTAATAAAAATGATAAAATAATTTTATAAATTAGAAATTATTTTTAATAATCGATTGTTAGTCGTTATTGTCCTAAATGCCAATATTTTGTAAATAAATGAAGATTATTTCATTTAAATTTTATATATTAAAATTTATTAAATTATTATGGTAAAATAAATATTATTTTTTAAATAAGAACATATATATTATCCATCTACGAGTTTTTCTTAAGTCTCTTACATAGTCGAATTATTGGGTAAACATTAATACATTATAAATATACAGTATTCTTATAAAAGAATAAAATACAAAAACCAATTTATAAATACTATAAAATGTATCCCAGACCAATGTGACACCCTTTATTTTAGGCACATGACCTTTGTTACATTTATTTTTAGCCTATATAATTCTTGGGTTATGTTTCAGGATGTACAGGGTGGTTTTAGTAAGTTTTATAGGATTTTATGGAGGTTCATGGATTGTGTACATTTATTAGAAAAGATACAACATCTATGAGATACAACATGTAATTTTTTTGAGTAACTATTATAGAACCCAATTTGGTCAACCTATGCCTGTGTCTAGGGGATATCTTGGAATGTGAAACAGAGTGAAAAAAATGGTTGATGCATGATTTTTCTAATCATGAAATAAAAATAATTAATGGATTTTATTTGATAGTATCAACCCAATGATGGATCATGTTTTACCAAAATATATATATGAAACCATGCATCCACCTGGATTATCAATATGCATGTGCATGGATGGGGTATGGTTTAATAAATTGTGTTATCAAACCTTTTGGCATGCAATTAATTCCAAGGAAAATTTTGGATTTAAAACAAATAAAGGCCTAAAACAATCATTATTCACCTATTAACCCACGATCAAGAAACCCCTTTACATCCAAGGTTCCATTGGTGATTCATTATGATCTAAGACATCATTTGTCAACTCAATGTGTGTTGGAGATCTAAATTCTCCAGTAAGTAATTGTTATTTTCCCTTATTCTTAGATATCCTCTTTTCCTCTCTCCTAGACCCAGAAAATTAGTTTGTTATAAATAGATCTATTTTATAGAATTATAATATTAATGATATATTATTTAATCTATTGAAGGAATTAATATCTAATGTAGGATATAAAATATCTCGTTGTTTATCTTCATTTCCATCGATCATGGGGAGGTAGGTGGATTCCATATCATCTCCACATGACTTATGACAGGAGTCCATTGTTTTATTAAAAACATTGTGTGAAATTATTTTGAAATGTTTGTGTGATTATTGATGGTACCCCTTTTTTGGTATTTGAAATAAGAAAAATTGTATGGTTTTCTGAGAAACTTTGATTTTTTATAATTTTTATATTATTATTTAAAAATTATTGAAGTGTTTTCATGCACGTATTCTATTTTATTAAATGTATAAAATTAGGATTTTGATTTATTTTGAAATAGAATTTTTCATAGTATTTGGCATAAATTATTTAAATACATTCATTATTTTGATGTGACATGGGATATAGGTTGTGTTTTATTTGGGTACATTCATTTCGTATATGTATAATTGAAATAGGGGAATGTTCCAATGGGTCACATCAAAATTTTCATCCAGTGACATCAAGGGGGATTGGGATGATTCCTGTTATATATATGGAAGTGTCACATGTCATGCATGTGTATTTGTGTGGAAACAATATTAATGGGTATCCCAAAGGATTAGAATATTTTTTATTGCTTTTTATTGTTTATATTGAACTTATTATTGGTTTGAAATAAATTTTTTACACAGTGTTGAAAATATTTTATCTAAAATGTTATAACTTGTTTTCTCTAGGTTGAATGAGTTTTGAAGTTTCCGGAAAATCCTACATAATTTATTTTCACTCATACATGGGAACTATGGTGCATTTTTAGATTTCATTTATTGGGGAAAAAGATTTTAGATAGTAGTTCCTATATCCTCTCTATAACAACTTATTATAAACTACGTCCATTTGAGATGGGTTATTCATCCAGGAATACAAAATATTTATAAATCATTGAGGCAATTATTTTGGAGGGCTATAATAAAAAGGAATATGATAGAGTTTGTTTCAAGATTCCTTGATATTCAGTAGGGAAATTTAGAGGATCAAAGAACAAAATGTATGATACAATCCTTACCTATACATGTGTTTAAAAGGGAGAATATAGATAAGAATTTTAGAACATGTTTAAAAAGAATGGTATGTAAGCCTGATTCTATATGTGTGATTGTGGACCCAAAAAAATTGATACCCACTTCATTCCTATTCATGAATCCAATATGAAGATTAATTTTTCAAAAATCTATATTCAAGAAATAATAAATATTGATGACATTTTATTCTTCACTGCATCTGACTGAGACCCTGCATTTACATCTCGTTTTTTTTAATGTTTAATGAAATCCATTAAAACACAATTAACTATGATTTCATCTTCTTATCATATAATGAATGGAAATTACGAATATACAATCCATATTTTGGGAGATAAGATTATATACTAAAAAAATGGTTTTGGGGGGCTCATTGGAAGATGATAAATTTATTTAATCTCTCTTATAATAATAGATATCATGCCCTGATACAAATGGAACATTTCAAATAACTGTATATCATTCCAGAACATTCATTATATTTTGCGTGAAAACTTGTAATACAACACATATAGGGCCAGGAATAGTTCATGATACTACATAGATGATTTATATGATCATAAATAGAGTGGAGATAGCTTATAGTTACCATAATCCATATGCGAATCAACATTGATGAGCATTATCATTTGGGGTAGTTGATAATGTTTTCTTGAGGATCTGTCCAAGACTAGGAAATCATGCTATTAGTAAATAAGGGAATTTATAACCTTAGATATTTTTTTCATTTGAGATACTTGAATGAGTAGATGATGTGGAATATCAGTTATCATTACCACAAATGCTTATTTCTATGAAATATATGTTTCTTGTATCTCAATTGAAGAGGTACTATCCTGATCCAAACTAAGTGATTAGAAGATTTGATGTTGATATCTATTTGGAGGCTACAATTATTCATGTTCTAGTGTGTATTATAGATACACAAGATTGTTAATTTCATGGGAAACCCATATGTTTAGTGTACGTTTTGTAAGAATAAGGTAATATTCAGGAAGAAACAATGGAGCATGAAATTGATATTTTGTGACTATGGACAAAACCCATAAAAGAAAACATTTATTCTCATCATTATATTGATTAAAAGATAGATTTTGTAGAAAAAAGTGATACCATTAAGTAAGTGACTTTTACTATAATATTTATTTTTATCCCATGTAATTATTTTCTTCTATATCTTGAATTTCTGTGAGTTTTCTAAATGTTTTGTTGGTATTTTTTGGATGTGAATAGTTTTTGCATGTTTAAAAAGAAAAATTGACCTCCTCCATAAAACCATGTTTCATGTTTTGGAAGCCACTATGAGGGCACATGGTTTGTTCATGTTTTGGAAAATTCTTGTGGCTGACAAGGGTAAATTGTACAATATGAAAAAGAGGGGAAAAAACTATTGTACCACTATTTTGGAAAATTCTTGTTGGAATGAGATACATTTATCACTCTTTAATATAATTATTTTTCAAACTATTATACCTACACTATGTAGTTTCATGGAATTTATAGTATCATGATCATGATTTTTCATGGTCTATAAAACTATGGGGATTAATCATGTAACATAATGTTGATCCCCAGAAATTTATTTCATTAATATAATTTAAGGCATGAAACTCGAATTAGTCACATAATATCCCAATATAATAAATTCTCATTCATCTTATTAAAACTGTGGTGGTTCCATTCACTCTAGTGAAATTTTATTTCGAATGAAATCATGTTAGGGATATTTATTACTTGATATATCATTGTTCATTCACGTTATTCATGTACATAATATTCTCTGCTCTCCCATAAGCATAGATAAAATATGTTATGGATATATCTATGTTATATAAGGTTAATATAGATGTGATGTGACTAAATATATAGAATAATATAAGATCCAATTACATATCTGAATGATTATAGTGTTATTAATTATAGACAAACATTAAAAGGTATGTGGATTGTATTTCATGTCCACATAAATTAGAACCTGAAGGCTCAATTTTGATTAATTTTTTTTAATTTTTTTTTCAAAACATTTTCCACAATTAATGTAAAAAACTTCTTGGTTGTGGATATTTTATCGTAGTATAGTAATGGTTTTTGGAAGCCCTCTTTGTTTTTAATTTTTTAAGAATAGTTTTAAAATTAATAAATTAATTTAATGAACATATGTTGACTCAAGAAAAGATTCCATGATATAATTGTATTTTTAATTAAATGTTATTTATCTTGGGGTTTATAATACATGGCTTGAGAGGGTTCATTGATTTACTGTTTCACCTGATAAGGGGTGTGTCCCATTGGGGAACCTCAATTTCATGTATTTGACCATCATCAAGTGGTGTGTACTAATGTGTAACATTGACATCAGTAACATTGTGATGACATAGAGGATATAAAAAAACCCCTAAACGAGTTTGGAAATGTTACGTGGCATATTTGCATGTCAGGGTGTGTGTGGGGAAATATGGGAATGTTTCTTCAAATTTATGATAAACGTTGTGAATGATTGTTTAATTTTTCATTGGAACTAAATTTTTTTAAATAAAAATCATTATCAAATTTGGTAATATTTTATTTATAAGATTAAAAAGTTTTTTTTTCATATGTCTAACCTGAAGTCTATTCTGTGGTAAGACTCCTGACCATATATTAGAATAAAAGAAAATTACAAGAGCGGATGGGGTGGGCACCTTGACCACATCCAACATGAAGAAGATTAAAAATCATAGTATGAAGATTCATTATCTCATCTATGTTCATCATTTTCCCAATATAAAGAAGAAATACCTTGATTGAAGTAATTAAACACCTCAATATCCTTCATCCTTGACATTGTAGATCGGTTAATAAATTTATTTTATTGTATTCTATTAGTCATTTCCTCACCTTCCTCTTTGGGAGGTCAAAGGTAGTGGCTTCACCATTTTTATCAATGAATTTGAGAGAGAAGTTTTCCTTCTTTTTGGCCTCAGGAAGTTCAGTACAGAGCTCAATCATATCAATCTCATCCCTCAAGACCTTCACAACCCTGACAATATTATCATGCTATAGAAAACCATGACCTGTAAATCATAATGAGTTAATACTCTCCCCATAATTTAGAACATATGTTCCTTTATATATATCATCTCTCAAGAAACTATAATATAAAATGTATCATATTTATATAGTGGTGTGTGGTGATTCCATTTTAATAGAAGTATTAGCTTGATATTTTAGATTTTTTGGGTGTTACCCAGGATTATATCTCTGGGATGTCTTTGGGATGATTAGTTTCATGGAAATTTTAATTTTTTACATCTCTTTATTATGTAATATGATATTTTTGTTTCATTTTGGAATATTTTGTTATATTTACATATAACTGCTATACTAAAAAATCATATAATAGGATTGAATCATTATTGTTTTATATTGTCTGGTTGTTTTATTTATAAAGATAAAACCATCTGCTATGTGTTCTTTGAATCACATTACATTTATTGTCATACTATGCTAACTTGGGAATATTACCTAAGGTAAGTAGAACTTCCATCAGATATTACAAAAATTATGGGGATGTAATGTTATAACCAAAATTATGATTCTACTTAAATATACAGTGTTTTTGAAGTTATTTTATTAATTTTATAAACCCTTAATTAATCCTACCAAACCTAAAATATATGTATTGGTTTTGAGATTTATTCAATATGAATATGACTCACTTGTACATAAAAATGTTTATTATTATAATGTGTTCATTTCTTATCCTTAATATTAATAACCCCACCACATGGAAAAAAATATGGGAAAACCCATTTTATGGTTTTTAGAATTGATTCTTTTATCATAATGATTCTAAAATATATGGGAAGAAATTTATAATTAATTCCCCTCTCTTTTTTTATAAACACATACCCAAAGTCCCTTATCACTTCACTGAAAACCCATTGAGCATGAATTTACTCTTCTATTACATCTCTATATCCCTCCCAATGGTTTTCCCAATACCATAAGTAACTCATCCCATGCTTTTAGAAGCCCACTCTCAGTGTAAGGGATTATCTCCTTCTTCAACATATTTTATATCATTAATTATATTATGTCTTTTCTTCCCAATTATTCATCATGTAAAATGTTTTAATAAATACTTCTTATTTTCCATATGATTTCAAAGTGAGTATATACCCCTTTAACTCTCATTAAATCCTCCCTCAATATTTATCTACCCTATTATACAATCCAAATTATCTTATGATTTTTTATCAAAAACTTTATTTCCATTAATAAACATACCCATTTCCACCCATGGGGTTGTACCTGGTTGTTCACATCCTTCATTTAGTAGTGAAAACATGTATGTAACCTACAATACATAATGATGAGATTAAAACTGAAGGAATATATCATAATTATAAATCATATATGTGGAACACTTATGAACATATATTATATGAATGTGGTGGTTTTCCATAGAAATTTATATCCCTCCAATTCATTATGTTATGTTCTTACCTCATGATATACCATTTTTAAATACATGATATTATATCATTTACAGATTACGTTATGTTTTCTTGGTGGTTATCCTTGGCATATTTTTATGATGTTATATTTCATATTGTTTCTATATTTAAATGTTTTATTTATGTTGTGATCTTATATCCTTCTTCCAATTAAATGTTTATGAATATTGACACTCTTTTGTTAGATTCATATGTCTATTGACTCACATGTACTATATTACCATTTTCTTCATATTGATTATTCTCTTATAAATCATTATAGATATACCCTTTATTATGTATATCCCTATGTTATCCCATGGATTTTTAGAAGATCAATGGAATTTTAAGCGTATGTTGGGATTTTTTAGTAATATTTTTATACACATGTTACTAATTACTATTTTCTGTATGTAATTTTCCAAAGAAAATAGGCATCACAATATATTATAATTTTAATATGTGGAACTTTATTTAGTAAATCCTGAATTAATATGTCTTAAAATATGGTTTTTCAAAGTTTTTATCATAGTATGGTAATGTTATTTTGGTGAATGGAATTAGAAAATCCTTATGAAAACCTCAGTAATAAGGGAAAATTTTTGATTGTTTCCCTATTTTTTTAAATTTTTAATTACGTGGTTTCTTATAAAATAAATCTATGTCTAGATAAAATATTTTTATTTAAATTTTTTCATTGATTTATCTCGGGGTAAGAAACCTTATATTTTCAAATTGTCTTGAATTGTATTTCACTAGGTGAATAATAAGGACTCTTTGTTTCACATCTGGTTTTACACTCTTGGTAGATAAGCTTTGGTAAATTCAAAATATCATTATGTACAATTTTTATGGTAAATAAAATCCCATAATATTTTATGTTAGGAAATAAATAATAGTTAATGTACATTTAAAGAATGAAATTCATAGGATATGAAATATATTTCATTTAGGATTTATACCATTAATGTACATTATTTCTCATATATGTGTTTAATAGTTTAAAACTTATCATCCATTTTTTAACATATATTTTATTTAATGGATAGAAATTGGAAAAAATGAGTCAAAATCTAATAGGGAAAAATTTTATGACTAACCAAATGAGATTCCCAACCCATTATGATAATGAGTTGGAAACATTAGGACAATACTATTTCAATTAAATCATTTGTTTAATAGAAACATGAATCATTAGAAACACCCTCATCCCCCTAAGAATTCTCAATATGTAATTGAGAACTCGACAAGGCAAAGGCCTATAAATTTTAGTGGGTCTTCTGATACATTAATCCTAATATTATTGATAAAATATATTTAAAATACCTACATTGAGATTAAATTCAATGTGAAATAAAAGGATATTCTATCAATTTATCATATGAGGGAAGTATCTTATCAATACTGGATGTTGATAAAAAATGAATGACCTATGGAGGATATCAAAGTGATGGAGTTGAAATTATTCCATAAATGTTTTTAATAAATATCTTCCATGCACTCTCGGAATTAAAATGGAATGGAATTACATTGGACTTAGGAGAAAGGATTTTTAACCCACCAGTTTGTTGATGGAAAACCTCACAAGATATGCATGAAACACTATTAGCATTGTCCATTTCCCTAAAATTAAAATTTAACACTTCATTAATGGGCCAATGTCATGTCTATAAAAATACATAGTGATTTGAGACATATAAAAACTTTTAAAAAATCATTTTATAATACCTGAAAGTCAAAATAGATATCCTAAAATACCATGGGTCTCAAAGGTTTTGGATAGAAATTAGATGATGTAATTTATTTCTAGTTTTATGATGGAAAAGTATCAAGGGGGATGAAAATAAAAAATCACACATTTCATAAGTGTGGGAAAAACATCTTAGAAATTTACCTAAGGGGATAAGGAAATGATATAGTTTTGGGAATGAGGGGAACCAAGCATGTGATATCCAATGTTTCAAACCCACCTATATGATAATTGACTGAAATTCTATAGAATATCCTCATAATAGTATAAATAGTTTCAAATTCATGAAATAAGGAGACTATTCAAACAAAAGAAATATTCTAATTGTTATTGAGGAAAACTAATGAACTCATATTCGAAGGCCCTTAATGAAAGGGAAATCATATTACAATAAAAATGAAATGGGGGATCCCAAAAATTAAGTGGTGATAGGTATAATATTTATTTATTTAAGGGCATTGAACATTTTTTATTCATGTTGTTAATATTCTTTCATAGAATTGATGATTTGTAGTACTATTAAAACACCACCTAAAAACATGTAATTTTCATTATCTGTGAAGTTAAAAAAATTCAATTATTTTATCCCATGCATATAACCCCGCCCCTATAAAATTTTTGGATTAATTTTTCACAAAACCTTGTGATACTAGAATGTTATGCTATTTTTTGCATGGAGTGTCTTTACTTAAATAGAGCCTTCATAAATTTTCAAAATGAGGAAATCGCAATCCATATCTCAAATCCCCTTCCAATTCAACACAATTGTAAGGAGGATAATAGAATATCCTTTATGTAAATCATATAAATAAAGGATAATATTTCCATATGATCATTAATATCTACATAAAATGTTTATGACTAATGAAAATATCATCTTTGATGTCATTCCCAGTTCAAGAGAATCCACTAACGTGTTTCACATATAATAGTCTGATCTTCCACCTAGTAGATAGGTTGAGTTCTCAATTTAACATATATATAGAATATTTTGAATTTAATATATTATATATATAATATACACTATTGGACATCAATATATGAAGAAGAATCTATAGGTGAATTAGGATAAAGCCTTTATAAGTCCACATGATTCACTTTGGGGGGCACTATTCTATTTGCTCATGAATATTGTTGTGTGAATCTGACTCTTCATTAAATATAATGGTATCAATAAGATAATGCTAAAAAAAATTGCCCCAATATGTGAATTAATGGATTTAATTATAAGATATGTGGATGAAAATACATCTCCAATGTGGATCTTATGATTTATGGTTACCTACTAAAGGTATCAAAGGAGGATATCACAAAAAATGTAACTCATATAAGGTATGTGAAATATGAGATTGTAGAGATGAAATTTTATCTCTCTAATTCAACTTATATATTTATGGATAGAATTAATATAGCCTTTATGGATTATCATGAAAAATGAATCGTAGTATTTATAGAAAATATTATTATATATTGCAAACGTATGGAGGAACATGAAGAGAATTTAAATGTTGTATTGAAGATCTTGTGGAAATATAATTTGTATGGAATGTAAAATAAATATATATCTTGTTGGAAATATAAAAATTCATGGGTAATTAATATATTGAATAAATATATCGTATAGAAATATTACATCATAATATATCAATATTCATCAAATGAAATATCAATTTGTGTGAGAATCATTTTGTTATATTATCATTGGAAACTTGTATATATTAACCTCTTATACATTGGTGAAATAGACCATGTCCCACAATGTTCTTCATAACTAGAACCCATTGTAGAGATATAATGAATATTAAATTAATTCATAAAATAAAATAGATAAAATAAAAAATAATTTTCTATAATACTACTGATGGGTAAATAATTGAGATTTCAACATAATAGGAGAATAAGAGTTTAAGAAAAAGATAATAACATGTGAAGAACATAACAATCATATAATTTCATAAAACCCATGTTTCATTGAAACAATCATGGTATTTAATTACACATTAATAATAATGGAGTCAAATTACATGATCTATGACACAAAACATTCGAAATAGTCATAGATTTATTTTATACACATAATCATATAAAATAATTTCCATAGTAGTCACATATCATTTCTAGAACTATCATTAATTAATGGGTTTAATTCCAAAATGATCATATTAGTGAATGTTCACTTTGACGACTATCATAATGGTTAAATTCTCTTACTGAACTTTGTTCCATCCCCATTCCAGAATTCTTTATCTCATGAGATATCAATCATTACCTAATGATTGGAGGATGATATAAATCCCCCCAATCAATGGTTATAACACAACTGACATCCTTGGTTATAACCTAAAAATCATCATTTTTTAAAACATAACCACTACCAGATAATCAAATACATATATAAATGTTCCACAAGATCATAAAACAATCATCATATTATAATAAAATAAAATAAATTGGTTTTATAATCATTCCATCATAGTATAACAGATGGAAATGAAATGAGTTTCATAAACATATATTCATCCTAAACATAAATCATCCAAATAAATAATTTGTATGGTAGTACTAGATAATATCAAAATTTACTCTTATGTAACTACAATTGATATAATCATAGTTCGAATATTATTTTTGAATATAAAATAGTATCTTTTTAATGAAAATATCATTTCCAAAATGAAAATAAAATTCATAAAATTTAAAATTAAACATGAAATTTTAGAAACTATATTCAGTGAAAATATATTGGGAATCATATAAATAAAAAATCTGAACATTTATTTTCTATGAAAATATAAAATAATATTGATGTCAGACAACATTTAAATAAAAATTCATTAAAATTTTCGATGAATGTGAAAAGTACCCAATTCATAAAATGGGAATAATATTCCGTTAAAACTAATTTGTTAAAAATAAAACATGGGTGAAAATTTATTTTAAAAATATTTTCAAAATATTGAAAAAATTCATTAAAGTATTTTTAGAAAATGTTGAAAAGGAAGAAAAAGGTGTTTTGATCAATGTGATAATAAATATTGAATTTTTTAAAAAATATTCATTCGAACTATTCAGTAGAATAATAATGGAAAATAAATTAAAGAAATATATTTTAACGTCAGAACCAGATTAGAATATAATTATTGTGTTTCCTGATAGGTATATCATAATATAACATCACTGGACTCACAATCACAAAGAATCACAGAAAACAAATAGATTCAACAAAAAGACATTAATACATTGGTATTTTTTTAATCATAATCAATGTGAAAAAAATAATATCATATGGATATTTGCAACTCATAAATTTAATGATAATAATAATAAAACAATTTCATGGATAGTATCTATATAACGTAAAATAAAAAATTGGTTTATATGGATTATGTACCACAGAAATTAATTTGAGAATAAAACCATCCTTAAGTCTTGACTAACTTCATACAAATTTGAACCTAAACTATAAAAAATATCACCTTATTAAACATATATTATATAATTATATTCATATATATCATACCCTATATGATTTACTTATAATCTTTTGTTACCCATCATTAAAAATTCCTTGTTAAAATCATATTTCAGGTGTCAAATGGTTTGTGCTTCATGTTTGTTTTGGTTAGGATTTTTTTTCATATTCATTGATCATGATTCCATCATCCATATAATGAAAAAAATGAAATATATATAATATATATTAATTATTTAAAAATTTATAGTAATCCACTAATGTTACATATAAGAAATCGTTCATTCTTTTTCATGGAGATGGTTAGACACAAGTATGAATGTATGTTGTTTACATTATCTAGATGGGAGTTATGGTAAAAAGGTAAATAATATATAAAAATAATATATTTCATATTATTTCATATATATAAAAAATATTTAATAAATTTAATATTATTAACTTCCATCAGAGACTATGTAAAAAACCAATCACAATTATACACGAATTAGTTTTCAATCATACACATGACCAAAAATAACAACTTCCAACAGAATTTAAGGAAAATAGTTATATGTGATATTTTAACTATATAATTATATTTATTTAATCAATATAATTTAAATATGTAAAATAAATCATCATTTTATTCATTTTATTTTTAGTTTAACCCCAGTAAGCCTATTTTAACCATAACAATGATAATTAATATTACCCATGTCACTATACATTTTGACCAAAAATAATGTTTAACATATAATATAAAATTAATTATGATTATTCTATTTATGGAATCCATTTTAAAAAATTTATATTAGTATGAGTTTAAATTTCTATCATTATAGTTTATCTAAAACTGTGATAATGAAATAGATTTCCAAAGAAATGTTTTCCATAATTATTGAATGTTTTAATATCAAATTTTAAATAAAATTTAATTAAAATGTAATAATTTTTTTATAATAAAAGAATAGAAAAAAATAATTTTATGATATATTTAAACAAGATCTACCTTAATAACATCATTAAAAGAAAATGCCACATTTTAATAAAAAAATTATTTTTCAGTATTTGTCGAAAAAATTTTCATTTCAGAAAATTATAAAAAAATCAACCTAAGATAACTGTGAAATGATGATTTAAAAATTGAAGTTATTTTTAAATATAAATTTCAATAATTAATCAAAAAAATACTGTCATTATTATTTTATAAAAATATTTTCATTATCTTTTTATAAAAATATATACATATCAATTAATTTAGGAAAAAAGTCATTTGGGACATATAAGGACTTTATATAAAATTATGTACTAATTTATATAATTTTATTTTATCTAAACCCTTTATAAAAAATTTTAAAAATAGGGTAAATACTAAATTTAAGAGGTAGGTTATGAAAATCATGTTTAAAATAATAATATTAATAGTCTATCACAATTTTTTAAGAACATGAGTTTTTTAATACCATAAGATATCGAAGATATTTAATTATTCAAAATGAATTTTTCAAAAAAACATGATGTTATACATTATTCACACATTAAAATTAATTTAATCCCAAAAATTTAGCACTGTGATAAGAAAAATGGGTATTCAACTACCTCATCATATCTCCAAATTCCTAGTTAGCTTCTGGAAATTGGTGGGATATTAGTTTAACATTAACCATGGGAGTCATATTGTTTCATAAAACATTATCTATATGATAGATACTCTTCACTAGTATTTCCTTGAATGATTTATCACACTCCTTTGGTAAAACCCTTGATTTCAGAACATCATAAGGGTTAATTATTTACTTCCACATGAGAGATACATATAACAAACCATGGAATTGAGTTATATTCATTAGAATAAACAATCGATATGCTATTGTTATAATATGATCATTTAATCAAAAGGGACTGATATTCCTAGGTCCGAGTTTTCCCTTTATTCTAAATATCACTACCCTATACCATAGTTAAATTCAAAGATAAAACTTTCCAAAAACATCAATTTCATGACCTGACTACAAATTTTCATAAAAATCATTTATGGACAACACTATTCATCCCATACGTTTTTTTAAAAGGGATATAAATTTCTCCACTATTTACTCAACATCATCGGGTTCCAATATCATTTGTTGAATAAAAATCATCCCAAAAATATGGAGATATAAAATTTTTATCATCAAATAGCTTCATAAGGAACTATAATAATGATTTATTAGAATCTATTGTTGTAATAAATATCAACTATTGAAATCAATTAATCCCAACCACCATGGAAATAGATAGAAACATATTTTTTTATATCCTTTAGGGTTATAAGTGTTCTATCAGGATGACAATCTATCTGAGGATGAAATAATTCTAATACAAAATTTAGTATCAAAATCATGATTAATTCATCAATAGAACTTTAAGTTAATATTTTATCCTGATATGATACATTGTAATATGGTAATACATGAAACCGTACAACTAAAGTAATTTATATCATGTATATATGATCCATATTGAAATAATATCAAATAAGTATTGAATTTTTCATGTGATCAACAAGAACTCATATAGTATTGTTCCTTATAGAAAATTTTTCAAATCCAATAACAAAATAATTGGTGTTGTTTTCCCATTTAAATTATTTTATGGGTAATTTTTGTTATATTCCCATTTTTGTTTCTCTCTCAACATTAACATTATGACATACTAATCACTATGAAACATAATATATAATATCTCTCTTTATATCATATGACCAAAAAAATCGTTTTGACTTCTTTACATCTTATTATTTCTAGAATGAAAAGATAATAAAGAACTATGAGGACTATCTAACATATTTTTCTTTAAATAATATGTGGATGGAACACATACATGTTTCCTTAACATTATCATCCCAATATAATCGCTGTTAAAATCGGAAACATTTCTCACCTCATTCTGCGAGTCTACATAATCCTCATGTTCCTCTTTAATCTACTATTATATAGATGGTTGAACATAGATTTAAAAAAATCAAGCTTTCTCCACTTTCATTTGGATTTATAGATCCACAAATTGAAAATATAAATACATTGGGTAGTTTTTGACCCCATCATGTAATGACAGTCATGATCCTTTAAATTCAAGTCAATTACCACCATGTTTTCTTTCCCTTGGTAGATATGTATTGAGATGTCACAATATTTAATCAATTATAACCACCCTCTGTTGAAAATTTTAAAATAATTATATGTGAGTATATTATTTTCACATTAATGATCTGTCAATATATTAAACTTTTAAACATACATATAATACCTTCATGTCAGTCATGCAATAAATTACTACAAATCACTCCAAATCTTGATTTTGATAATTTTACATGTAATCCATCAATTTTTATGAGGAATAATATATTATGGTATCATTATATATTAGATAAATTCTCAATCCCATGATGGTTTTATCAATATATATTACAAACCCTCATCCACTATAGGGTAATGTCAGCATAGTTGTGTTGAATGAGGTCGTATTTAGTTCCATGAAATTTTACTTCCATTATTTTTAACAGAGGATCCTAGTTAGTCTATAAAAACAATAAATAAAATCCACCTACTATAGATGCACCAATATACCCTCACATCGGATTTTATGACCCATGCATGAAATCATTGATATCCAAAAATCTGTGTTCATAAATTTGTCATATAGATTATCCTTCTTTATGGTTCTTTTTACAACCTCATGAAATCATCTTGTTCTTCATTTATCATTGATTAGATAAGAATAACATCTATAAAGGAATCCAAAACCGTATGAGGTACTCCTTAAAGACTATATTCATTATGTGTGTGATGATATTCAGTTAAATAATAATACAAAATTGTACTAATATATATTCATAATTTCTATACCTCATAAAAAATGATGTATTAGGTATATCCTCATTCTTAACAATCAATTGATGATATATATAATGTAGGTAAAGCTTTTTAAATTATTGACCTACCTGTATTTGATAAAAAAAATTCATCAATGATGGGTAAATTATACATGTTCTTGATCTTGATCATGCTCAGTTCAACACAATGAAAAAAATACACATTGATCCATCAGTATTCCTGAATAAATGAATAGGTGCATCCCATTGTTGCACACTGGGAAGAATATATACGTTTTAGAGATTCCATTAGTGTTTATCCTTTAATTCTGATAGCTAAATAAATGAAATTCAATATGGATTATTCGAAGTAGTAATTAAATCAGGACTGAGTTTTATTGAGAACAGAACTTCAATATTTTGTGTAAGAATCAAATATTGATTTGGATATACACTATAAAACATCCTAAAAATACAAATATCATCACTATTGAGTTTCTCCCCAAACATCTGAGATAGAAACATCTATTGAATGGGAATCAAGGACCATATAATGGATGTGGTTTCCATAATATATGGATATTTTTTAGATGAATAGATGATCATAAGTTGGTTTGGAATATCATTTATTACTTATCGTAATTTACAATTGATGTGGTATTTGTATCAAGAAATAAAATCCATGAATATTATAATAAAAAATTCAATAGAGGTTGAATAATGATTTTTTATGAAGAATATTCATAGAAATATCAACTAGAGAAGAAAAACAGGCTTGAGATGTGACCATCATGTGGTCACTGTTTTTCAAAAATAATATATTGTATAATTTTTGCGGAGGAATTCTTATATACTTATAAATGTTTTCAAATATTTAAGAGTGAGTATCAAAATTCAAATATGATATTATCAGTTCTAATATAGATAATAAGTGTACCATTCACCACATTGTTATTGAAACCCTCATCATAAATAGTGACAAAATAATATTTTCTATTGTCTCTCATATTATGAGGTTACATACTTCGATCATTATAAAAAGACTTCAATGTTGGGAACTGGTTAGAATAAATCCTAGACTCCAGTCTTTTGAAACACAATATTAGTGGTAGTGATTTATTTGGATATTTACTTATATTAACATCATTATCTGATTTTTTACCATTACATTAGTATTTGATTTCCCAATGAACCTCGATTCCATACATAAAACCTTTATTAATCTCTTTAATTTCATTTCAACAACTTCTCCATAGATTAATATTTCACAGAGAAAATAACATCTTATTTTCTCCACGGGTTTTACAATTTCTAGTGAATTGTGTCATTAATGTATTTCTAAAATAATGAGTTAGATGTTTAAATATGTTCTCTATTTCCTCCTTGAACAAAACTGAATAGTTTTTTCATAGATATTGATGTCCCATATGTATAATTACCATTAGATAATTGGTTTCAATGTTCTTAAAGATGAACAACCATAAATTTAGGTGAGTTGATACATCCAGAATCATTCCTTATGTGTCTTGTATGATTATCCTCACAGTTACTAACATATTCATCATAATTTTTCATCTACTTAATGAATCACTTCTACAATTTTTAATAAATAATATGAATTATGTTTTTATTAAAAATTATTCTTTTTAATCTAATCACTTTATATGGATTCAATAGCATAATATTTACTAATATTATAAGACATATTAATGTTAGGTCCAAAAGGGTAATATATAACTTGATAGGGAAGTTAATCAGGGTATGGATATTCTTTTCTAAATTATTCATGCACATCTAGATCATGACCTCTTTCTTATTAGTGTCCATTATTGTACTACTATATTTATTCTGATTTATTCTTTTCTTTTTTATCTTATTATGATGCTTTCAAATTAATGTAGGAATGAAAGAATGAAAACATAGAATATTTTACTTGGTTCACCCCCACTAGGATACATCCAAGGAGTATAAAATGACAATGTGCCAATGTACCAAATACACTAAAGATCATTTTCAATCACGAGGTCCAAGATATATCTCTTCTGTGCCTAGTCTCATTAACTTTAGAAGATACCGGGTTTCCTCACTACATTCCCAAGGGTTACTCCCTATAACTATTCCACTATCTCATTAATAGTGATAAGTACCATCATCTTCCTCTTCATTGACTCACTCCTCTTGGATGATATCCACTCACAGTTTATGGATTTGTATGTCCCTTTTTTATCTCTAATGAATGCATCCTCCACTGTATGTTGATGCTCTATTATTGTCCAACTTTTACCAACTTATGAATATGAATATACCATAGAAAAATTGTAAATACCTTTTATAACACTTTCTCAAAGCCTACTACCATCACAAATCTCCTAATTTCACAAAACTCAAACAATCCATTGCAAATTAGACCTATTTCGTGAAGATCAAACTCTCCTTCATGATGTATACCCATTTCACGATGCTAAAAATAGCCTTCAAAAAGAAACCCCACTTAGATAAGCTACAAAACATCAATTATGTTTTTGTGGAGTTAGAAAATTCAAACACATTAATTATGAATAAAACATTTATCTCGCTATATTAGATATTTTGTAGTCTCTTTCAAGAACTACCTTCCTGAACCACATTCGTGAAACACCATTGAAATTCAAGATCCTTAAGATCATTGTTAAGTATTTCTCAACTATTGAAGGAAATAAAGGCCTATTTATAGGATTTTCCACCAACATAGAAACCTTCGAGGCCATATCAGCAACATTTCATAGAGATCCCATTTTTCTACCATGACAATCCCTTTTTCGTGAAGCTCAAATAATATTTTCCATTCCAAATGCTTATCGTAATTGATGACCCTTTTGTCAAAAAATCATTCCTCCATGATTCTCTACTCATAATTCTACTCAACTATTACATTTCATTATTCTCAATATACTCACATAGTTCACGATTATAATCCTTTAATCCATCATGAAACACTCTTCATGAGGCCCATCTCTAAGAAACTGATTCATTTTATATATTTTGATGAGATCATTAAGGAAATCCATATTTCATTATTCTATCCAAAATCAATATTTTGGAACCCAAAAATTTGGAAAAAGCTAAAAACTATGCCACCTTAGACACCTGCATCGAAACCCACAATCCATCTTCATTCCAATTCATCTAGATTATACTACAAACACAACCACACCCAAAAAATACCAAGAGGACACCCAAATGTATTTTTTACTAAAATGTCCTCTATATATATTCTTCCTCATTCCATTAATAGACAACCAAGATGACATTTTAATGGTTAAAACACTATAGAATAGAAAATATATTTTCAGTGGTACTGTAATATTTCATAGAAATTAACTTATTAGTGAACCTAGTAAAAGAAGTTGTGTGCTGACTCATGAAGGACTCAACAAAACCTTGTTCCCACCATTACATTCTTAGATGTTCACCATGAATCATAAATTGATAATGATTTTAGTAATATTAAAATGATTATTCATTCCATCCCCATTGAAATTTGGTTTCTTCGGAGGAAAACCATGTAATTTGAAATATCAGTCAACATTAACATGGATTCTTCAAGTTATATAAATTTACTTATATATTATTATAAATATTTATTTTAAATGATAAATTTATGAATTGGTGAGAAAAATGAGAAAATAAATTGACGAATTTGAAGTCATCAAGAAAATAAATTTGTCATTTAAAATAGATATTTATAATAATATATAGGTAATTTCATATTTTCCACTAGGAAAAAAGTTATAATCCATGACTTGAACCATGTTTCAATACAAGAATATATACATTAAATGAAAGGATAAATAACCAATAAAATATTACATGTCTATGTTATATAATAATATTTTTAATCCCTAAATTCTAAAGAATATGTTAACAATGTTTGAAATACTCGATATAAAAAACCAAATGTCGATAAATTAATAATTAAAATATAGTGGTATCCATCAATTCTCTATTAATATTCTCAAAATCGACCCCAGAGGATTGGTTACCCATTCATTATTATGACCGAATAATCATATAGAGTGATAAAATAATTAAATTAAAATAAGAAAATGAATAATAAATAGAAGGGTGAAAGGTAATATATAAAAAATAAAATGATAATTATGATTTGAAAAATTTAATATAGATAAAGTAAAATTACAAATAAAAAATGATTAATTAAAATGAATCAAAGAAATATGAAATAATAAAACTCATATTTTGAAAAGAATTCAAACTTTATCGCACCTTTTCCCCTCAACTAAACTAATTAAACCACTACTAAGCCAACTTATTTATAGATATTTTAAATTCGAAATACAGTAACAATGTATTTGGTGTTTACCAAGTAAAATTGAAATTATCATGTTTCCCCCACTATTCAAACAAAACTCAATTACCTAATTAATTTTCACTAGTCAACCATATGTAGGGTATGTTACATGATTTACAAACGAACATTCAATTAACTACCTATTTTATAATGATAATACATGGTGTGTCCCATATTGAATAGGGTGTGTTATGCTTTATCTATAACTTTTATAGTATAATCAAATTATTTACACAATGTGTTATTAAATATTATAAACTTATGAAATTTACATACAAATATATTTATATTTTCAATTTAATTATAATTTTTAGCTGTCTTATTATTTAACCTTGAAAACCTAAAAATCAACAGTATAGTTAAAATTTAGACATTTGAACTATATAAAAAAATTAAAATAATAATAAATTAATTTTATTTTCTAAAAACTACATAAAAAGGTGAATAATTATTGATATGAAATTTATGGATAAACCATGTCTACACGTCTCAATGAAAATGATTAGAAAAAAGTGTGATGAATGATAAATGAAATTATCAATTCACTGGATAGAAGAAAACTAAAATATGGTATTTTGGATAGAGATCACATACAAAATATGAGGAGTTACATCAATCAATTATAAAATTTGGGATTCCTGATCGATAATTAATTATCCATAAATCTCATCAATTAATCCTTTCAACCCGTATTATCCAGTTTCATAAAAATGATAAAATTAATTGTATAGAGAGGCTACTAAAGAATATTTTGAAAATATTTTTCAATGTTTATATGGACATATAAGAATTTATTTCTTGAATTTTTTTTAAAAAATTAATGGAAATATTTTAATATATAATTAAATGGTTAAATTATGTGGTTTCATTTTAATGTCATTCAATGTATACGATTATTAAGATATATATAAATTAATTAGCGGTTGGTTTTTAGATATGGAATGAATGTTTAATTGGAAAGAAAAAATTTATCAAAATTAAGAAGTTGAAAATAAATTATTCTAGTAATTATAAATTTTTAATTAAAATAAACATTAATATTATTATATAATGAAGGTATAATATATTGTTTTACATTTTTATATTTATAACTATATATATGAAACATGTAATGCCCCTAAATTATAATGTAAGAACACTATATATGATTGAATGTATGACCCAAAACCCTAAGAGAATAAGGGAATATAATATCATGAGACTAATAAATATAGTTAATATTTTAATTAAATCCAGTCTATGATATATCTTGTAATGAACATGAAAATGAGTTACTGTGCATCATACATAACAATGAGCTTCTTCAATGGATTTCATTACACAGAAGATCGAGTTTTATAGAATAAAAATATATTAATAAAAAATTATTAGTTAGTATAATAAGCCATAAACTATATGTTATATTAAAGATTATGAATAATATTTAATAATTTATGAAAATATATTTTCATTATAAAACTAATATTATTTCCTTGGTTATTAAAAATTAGATTTGAGAACATACACATATTTATTATAAAATAAATATTTACATGTTCTCAAAGGCTTCCTATCATAAAAAATTACATTAATTAAAATTATAAAACGATATTAATGAAATATATATGTTATATAACCACTATAAAATATTTTATATTCATCGAATTTATTTTATTGGAATAATATGAGATCAAACCCAATATTACGAATAAAAACCTATATTTTTATAATTCCACATTTATCACCTTTTCATGGAGAATATATTTTAAATACACTTTCCAATCCATTAGGAATTTCATATAAAAAAACATCATTTTTGAAATTTAGATATATAAATTATATTTTATTTAAATTTTGGTATTTTTCTCTAAAGTATCATTTTTTGATCAATGGTGAAAAATACTGAATTTTAATTCAAGAATTCATTACATCAATTTTTTATATGGATAAATTATATTTATAATTTAATTTTTGTTTTAATAATATCATTTATATATAATTTAATATAATTTTTTCCATTTTAATAAATTGATAATTTATATTTATTATAGAAAACAGAGTAGTATTTTGATCATTTTACTTTTAAAACATGTTTTTTATCCAATATACAATATTAAATTTAAATTAATTTATTCTAATTATGTTATCTTAATTTGTAATAATACTAAATTTAAATAATCTAAAATTAGTTTTTTGAAAAAAAATTGTTAGTGACAGTGAGTAATTTTAATTACAGTTATTAAGATTAAAATTATCTTAATAATGGAGTAAACCTTAAACATAAATCCCAAAATGACCTAGAAAATAGTCGAAAATAAATTTCATATTATTATTTCATCCCTATACTCCATTTTAAAGAATTTGGTCTATTATTTGATCCACATTTCAGCTGAAAAACATGGGTGAATTTCCTTTTAGAATTTTTTCTAGAATGTCACTCCTACCCCAATATAAAAAGGAACTGAACCCCCCATTATTCACCCCAGTAAAGACAATTGTGTAACACCTTGACTCTAATTACCCAGATCTAGTGCATTATTAAATAAAATTTTCATGATCACAAAATATCATGCCTCGAAAGACCTATTAATTTAGTATCCATAGAAGTACGAGATACATTCATAAGGTTTACATTACATCATAAAATGGAAAACTACAAAAAAATTGATTCCGTAGAAAATACTAAGATCACATAGACTATCCCTACATTTTAGTCATAATATACTTATTTTCATCCTGGGAAAAATAAAACATAGAAAGGGGTGAGCTTAGATGCTCAGTAAGGATAACAATAAAGAGGAAGCTTTCATAAATAATCATAAACATTTAATAAAATGTGTAAGACTAAAAAAATATTTTTAAACATGATCTTCAACATAATATGGAAAAGTTAAAATCAAATAATTCCAATTACTTATTCTCATTGATATTCTACTAGTCATATAATCCTACGCAATATCAATAGCCACTTTCATAATAATGGAATGCATAATGCCAGAATTTCATAACCATATAGTCAAGGCCTTGAGCAAAGACTACAAATAAGAATTTGTCAAGGCATTCTTACAAGACATTATTTTGTCTCATAATACCTACCGATGCATCGAGGAGCTATAGAAAGATCCACCCATCACATACTAAGTCCAATGCATTCCTCATATAAAAATGTTTAAACATAAGATAAACATTCGTATTAAAAATAGCATAAAAAATCTCAATACTTTATCCATAAACCATGAATCATATAAAAATAACACATCCATAGTCAAGCATATCAAAAAACCTTCAATATAATATGGATGTTTTGTATAATAATAAATTAACATCAAATAAACTTAAAATCCATCAATGGATGCTGACATAGATGAAATCAAATCCTTTTTTAGAGAAATATCTCTTACTATTTTGAAAACATTTAAATTTCATATAATTATAAAAGAAAACAATTATTTTGGTAATATTCTTATAATATTGTAAGGGAATCATTGATTATGTTATAACGGTGGAAAATAGTGGCACCCACTGTAAAAGTTAAAAAATGTTATTATTACCATAATTTTGTCGAAAATGTTATAAAGGACCTTGTTCAGAAAACGATGGAAATATTCCTTTATAAACATATTATAAAAATTAAAACATGGTTATAAATTACTTTTACCCATTGTCTATAAACTAGTAAGTATTTTTTTAAATAAACTTTTAAGAAACATGGATGTGGATGATAAAGAGGTCCCAGTAGATACTTATGTAAAATCAACCTCGGATAATAAAGAGATTCTGAAATTGACCCTTAACTTGTTTTTTTTGGTTGAGGGTAGGTTTACTTCCAGTATAATGGGGAAATAATTGTTATTATATTATAAAAGAACTATATACATTAATATGGTATCATATATGATCTTCTAATATTTCATTGTTAACGATATTTCAGTAGAATCATCGTTTTGGTTGATAACTAATTCGTTTTTCTTTATATGATTTGTTACGTAAGTAATGTTTGTTGTGGATATGATGTATCTTATTCTTATTCATAATTATATTATGTATTTAAAGATTATTTTTAATCATCAAATGAAAATTTGTCTCGAATAGATATGATGGGAAATGAATCTCATCACGTTTGTGGACACAATAATCCATACGTAAGCACGGGCGACAATATCATTATTCTGATATTAAAATAATATATAATTGGATGGTATATCATATATATAGAATCAATATCATGTTATATGTTTTATTTACATTAATTATACATCATTATTATAGCCATCCAAATAATAATGTGTTGAATAACAACTACACCATGACATGGAGATAGAATATCATATGTACGCACGTATGGTGACATGTCATTCAAAGGATTTATATGATAATGAATTTGGTTGTAACATATTTATAATAACATCAAAATATATATAAGATACTAGTGTTATTATTTTATAATTGAAACAACAAATAAAGAGGAAGTGGAAGAAAAAAGGAACTTGAAAGAGGTGATGAAATATTTACTTCTCTTCGAGTTAATCCTTTGGATTTGATCAAAAGGACTCCTTAGGATGAATTTCTGACTAAATGATTGCCTCTTGGATAAAGGGGTTATAGTTGAAAGGGTATTTGGGTGGGGGATGGCTGAGCCAAATTTGATTGAAGGATTAAATTTGAGGGAAGGGGGAGTGCCCTTTTATAAGAGGTGTGAGAGGCACCATAGGAAAAGCTAGAAATATTATTTTATAATAAATTAATTTTCCTTTTATAATAGCTCCAAAATAAATTATTTAAAGTCTAAGGTGGGTATGATCCGAAAACAACTCAACCAATAGGTTTTTGACAGGTTTGGGTCACTATATTATCTTTATCTTTTAGATTTAACTCTTAGTTAAATAGTTTGAAATTTACTATGCCTCTTTTTATTTTTATATTACATGATAAATAAGTTTAAAATAAACCTCAAAGTTAACCTCAAGTGGTAAATTAATGATATATAGAATATTATTTATGACATTTGGCTGAGCCATATATTTTTAGGAATATAATATGAATTAATAATGTAATATTTGTTTTAAAAACACTTTTTTGTCAATTTTGACACTATTTGATATTTTGTTTTTGCTAAATTCATAACAACATTATTACTTAGAAAAAAATTAATATAACCAACCATAAATGATCATATTAACCTATAAAATTATTGTAATTCATAAAAAGTCTCAAATTATATTTATTTGGATATTTATAATATCAAATATTTTAATATTTCATTAATTAGGTAATTACTACATCATCATTGTGTCATAAATAAATTAAAATATTTAATGTATAAAAATTTTATATAAAATAAAATGATGCATGAAATATTTTTATCATTATAATGAATATTTATAATCAAATTTATAATATTTATATCTCTATATTAAAAATGGTTTAGTTATTAAACTTTGATTTTAACTCTTTGAACTCTTATTTAAATAAAATAATAATAAATGTCTTAGTCTAATACTAGTGGACGCAAAGGATCATATTTTACTCCTAATGTTGTTTTTTTTCTAATTAAACTTAACTAATATAATCAGTACATCTGTTAGGGTAAGAATAATATCATTTTTACCCTTAATTACCCAATTTCCTTTTAACCGTGGTAAATAAAAGTATACTGTTACTTTTCACCAAAATTTATTTTCACCTTATTGAACCACAATTTTCTTACTAATATCAATTGTGTGTCTTGGATTTTTTAAATTCCACTCAAAATGTGGTAAAATTATGTTTTATATGAATTTGCAAATTCTTCTAGGAGGTGGGTAAAAGACGGTAAAAAGTTCAATAAAGTTTTTATATATCTAAAATTATTATAAACTGGATCCAATGAATTAAATTAAACATATATATGTATTATGTATCTATTTTGACATAAAATAAATTTAAATAAAATAAATAAATATTTAAATACAAATTCGGTTTTTAACTATATCTTAGTGTTTTTCACTATTCTTCCAAAAATGAATTTTTTCAGAAAAATACCAAAAATTTACCACAAGCTCAGTTCGATATTCCGAATCCAAAAATTAAGTCCATTTTGAAAGGTAAAAATTATAAAATTTCAAAATGTCGGTATTACAATTAATAACGGGTAGTTTGATTGGTCATGGTGTGTTAGAACTCGAAGATGCGTACAACACATGCTAATGCATTATTCAAATAGATACATACCGTGGAATATTGGGGTGTTACATTCTCTCCTTCTTAAAATAATTTCGTCCTCTAAATTTATAGAGTATTACTACATAAAAAGACTCCGGTGGTTATTCATCATAAGTTCCTCGGGTTCCCACGTTGCCTCTTCCATCTTATGGTTTCTCCATAGAACTTTTACTAGATAAGTCATTCGGTTTCACAACACTTGTTCTCTTGTATAAAAATATTTGATAGGCTCTTTGCAATAAGACATATCGGGTTCTAGTTCTAATTCATCATATGTATGTACATGCATTGGTTCAGGCATGTATTTTCTCAACAATGATACGTGGAATACATCATGACCTTTAGAGATACTTGGTAGCAATTCCAAACAGTAAGCTACATCACCAATTCGTTCTACAATTTTAAAAGGTACATTGTACCTGGGACTTAATTTTCCCTTCATACCGAAACAATAACACCCTTACACGGATATACATTAATGAAAATAAAATATCCAAACATAAATTCCAAATCCTTCCTTCGATAATCACTGTAGCTCTTCTATCTACTTTGAGAAACCTTGATGTGGTTTTGGATTAGATTTACCTTTTCTATTATTTCCTCCACAAGATCGAGGCCTACGAGTTTTCTTTCACCAACATCATCCTAATAGGTTGGTGTGTGACATATTTTTCCATATAATGCTTCATATGGTGCAATATGAATGCTTAAATTGAATCTATTGTTAAAGTAAAATTATACAAGAGGTAAATATTATCCCAAATTCCTTGAAATTCAAGTGAGAATTATCTCAATATGTCTTATAAGGTTTGAAGAGTCCGTTCTGATTTACCATCATTTTTAGGGTGGTAGGTAGTGCTCTAACAAAGATCAGTATCTAGGGATTTCTGATGGCTTTTCCAGAATTTTGATGTAAAATAGGGATCCTGATATGAAAAAATCTATATTGGAACTCCATGAAGTCTTACAACTTCAATAATATATTATTTTGAGAAACGTTCAAGTTGTAAATCTTCTCTTATAGCCCGAAAATGTGCTGACTTGGTTAGACGATCAACAATGACCCATTTTTCAACATTCCTTATAGGAGTCTTTGGTAGTCCCATGACAATGTCCATTGTATTATTGTACCATTTACAATCAGGTATGGGAAGAGGTTACATGACTCCATCATGTTTTTGTCTTAGATCTTTCACTTGTTGACAAACCAAACATCTTGACACAAAATCAGCAATCTACCTCTTCATGTTGTCCCACCAAAAATGTTCCTTCAAATCGCTATACATCATAGTGCTACCAGTATGTATATAAAAATTGTAACTATGAGCATAATCCAACAAATCCCTTTTCAGATCATCTATATCAGGAAAAAAAGTCTCTTCCCAAATTTCAAAATTCTATCTTCATATATGAAGTCACTCAACCTACCATTATTAAAATATTTAATCTTATTTTGAAACTCCTCATCATCAACCCGAAAACTTTTTGTCTTTTATATTAAATATGGTTTGGAAAAAAATTAAAAAATAATTGATGTTTCAACTTCCATGGTTATTCCCATATCCATATTTACTAGATCCATGTATATATGATCTTGTTCAACTCTCATAGTGTTAAAAAATCTGCGATCCTTTCTACTCAAATCATTTGCCACCTTATTTTCCTTCCACAGGTGGTAGTTTATAGTGCAATCATAATACTTGAGTAGTTCAATCCATCTCCTTTGCCTCATGATGGGTTATTTTTTGTGGGAATATATACTTAAATATCTTGTGATCAGTATAAATATCACATTTTTTTGCCATAGAGATATTGTCTCCATATTTTCATAGAAATGATTACAGCTAATAACTCAAGATCGTGAGTAGGATAGTTTTTCTCATGAGTTTTTAGTTTTCGTGATGCATAGGCAATAACCATATCATTCTACATAAGGACACAACCAAGTCCTTTCTTTGAAGCATCACTATAAATTACAAACCCCTCATTTCCTGATGGTAGTGTCAGTATAGGATCATTGAATAATCTTCTTTTCCATTATTCAAAATTTAACACCCCAAGCTTCCGTGTTATGCTTCTCTTTCAATAATAGAGCATTTTGTGTTGTACACAACCTCAAGTTCTAACACACAACAACCAATCAAAGTAGCCTTTATGAATAGAAATACCTAATTTTTTAAATTTTATAAATTTTATCTTTTAAAATGGACATCATTTATGGATTCGGAATATTGAATCTAGGCTAGGGGTGAAATTTTAAAACTTTTCGAATAACTTTTATATTTTAATGAATAGTTGAAATTACTAAATGTTAATGAAATATTTTTTATTAATCAAAATAATTAATAGTGATAAATTATTCTATTTAGTGGTTTTAAATTATAATTAGAATATAATTTTCCTAATTTATCCAATGGTGATCATTTGAATTAGCTTCGCTTTGAAATTGGACATAAACAATTGTCAATCTTTTGATTGATATTGTTTCTTAAAAACACGCTATTTGTTTTGAAAACGAGAATTAATTATAAAATTAATTAATCCAAATTTTATGTTTTTAATTTTTTAAAATATAAACCATTTTTGAATTCAGAATAGAAATTATATATTAGGGTGAATTTTTGGTATTTTTCTGAAAAACTTCAATTTTTGATGAATAGTTAAACCACTAAGTGGTAGTTTAAAAACTAATTGATCATGTAAATGAAACATTACCACTTCTACTATTTGATTTTAAAAAATCTGACATACATGGTTGTCATTAGGAAGTAATATGTGGTTCAATGGGATTAAAATAATTGTTTGGTGAATAGTAACTTTTATGTTTTCTTAATCATGATTAAAGGTAATTAGTGAAATTTAAGGTAAAAATGAATTTATAAAGATATGAAAATATCTTGAAACTTGTTCTAACATTTTTGGATGAGTCATGGCCGACCAATAAAATCCATGGGTCATCTTGGGGACCCCATGGATCTACTTGGGTAAGAAAATGACATTAATAACTTTTTATTTAAAGTAAAAATAAAATTGTCACAAACATGTGTTGTTTTACAAAAACAATTATTACATGGGGTTATATAAGTTAAAATTACGACTATAAAAATTCATTGGAAATATAAAAATATTTAATACATCATGGTAATTTTATTATAATTTTTTGAAATTAACTAAATAAATTTATTTATCACACCATGATGATGTCGTGATTACCTCATTAATTAATGATTTAAATAAAATAAAAATATAATGTAAAACCTAAGACCTAAAAATGTCAAAAACATATTGGATGAGTATATTTCGATCCCTTATCACCTTATCTTCTATATAAAATTTTTTTGGACCTTTGAAATCTGAAAACCATTTCATAATAATGTAACATTTCATGACTTTCGAAGACTGCCCCTCCTCTCCTCCTATCGAAGCCCCCACCAATACCACCTTATTCACACCATCCAACCAATTGGATTGGACAAACTCTACCCAAATACTATATAAACATCCATCTATTAGTCCATGAAGCCTCACATTGGGCATAAGGCTTCCCAAGGAATCCTTTGGCTCAAATCAAAAAGAGTTACCCGATTTTAAGGTAATGTCTTCTCTTGTGTTCTTTTGTTTTATTTTTCTTCTCTGGCCCCCTAAAATCAATGTATTAATTTATTTTGTAACATAACCAGTATCATTAATATTATAGTATGTTTTTATGAGAATTATTTGATTTACCCTTACACACACCTTCGTCTAATGGTTAATGAACATACTATTTCTGTGGGTGGCGAATTACTGCCTCATGAAATGATGATTGTTCAATCTTATTTTAACACCTCTCATGGTGGCCAGTAAGATGTCACTATATTTATATATGATATATATTATATTAATGTTTTCCTTATGCATCTGTATTTTTCATTTATTGTATAATTTTATGATTTCCATTATGGGTAAACACGATAATTTCATTTTAGGAAGTGCGGACTACCGCCCCCTCAAATTGATTTGAATCGTTAATTCCATATGTGGGATGTATAAAGGATGGATTAAATGATATTATATATGATATAATACTGGAATTATAATATACCTTTATATCATTATGATTTTTTTCCATTAAATACGAAATATAAATGAAAGTAGCGTTCATGCGTACATTCGGCTTACCGTCTCCATGTACGATGCATTTCATTTCATACCACAAAATGTTATGTAATATTATAAATTCATGTATATTATGGATATATATGATATATATGATATCTAAATCATGAATATAATTCTGGATATAATGGATATTTTACCACATGAACACCTTGTAATTATAAGAAATATATTTTTGACTTAAGTACCAAAGATCGACAAAACAACTGTTATTAACTTAAATAATTACATAATGTTAATAACATGGTATTAAGTGACATAAAAGGAATAATGAACTGGAAAAAGGTTCTTAAGCAAGTATAAATTAACTCTAGTTTATTATTCAGGATATTAAAGAACGATCGAGTCAAGTCGGACATGAGGTAAGGGAATTTCTTAACCCAATTTCCGTTCTTTGCGTTAATCTCCTACTTTCAAATTATGTCACGATATTTTTATTTCCTACCTTGTATTTGTACTTTATTTATGTTTAAATATAGTGAATACACGTAATAGATCTATTTTATTTAAAAAAATTTCTTTATAAGGACTTTTTCTCAATCTCATTTCGTTGAGGCATATTTTATTTTATACACAACTTTCTTTTATACGGTGTATAGAGCACTTTGACTTTTATGTTTATTAAAAAGAAATATTATTATATGAAGAGTTTTACTAAAAGAAAAAAAGTAATGTTTTTATTGTCATACTTATGCGGTGATAATGAATTCTCTGCCGCTGGGACCATTATTTGAGTTTTGGCTTGCTTTACAAGCCATAAATTTTATTAAATGAAAAATAAATACCATGTTTTAATTTTATTTTATTTTGGTATTGAAAATGGTTTTGATAATGTTTTTATTATATCAATGTGTTATATTGATATCTTGTGATTGAAATGTGGAAATTTTATGTTTCATTTATGCATGTTTTATGTGATACGATTATGTTATGGTTTATGATATGTTTAAACCTATTCATATTAGGAATGCATTAGACTTAAAAAGTGATAGGTGGTTCCAGCTATAGCTCCTCGATGCATCGGTATGTCTCATGAGACAAACTAGTGTCTTGGAATGAGGCCTTGAAAAAAATCATATTTGTAGTCTTTGCACGAGGCCTTGGCTACGTGGTTATGATAGTATGGAATTTTGCATTCCATCATTATGAAATTTGTTATTGATATTGCATGTGATTATTCGACTAGTGGAATATCCATGTGAATAATTAAATAGAATTATTTCATTTTATTTTTTCCATATTATGCTGAAGTTCATGTTTAAAAGGCTTTTTTTAGTTATAAATTTCCTTAAATGTTTGTGTTTATTTATGACAGTTTCCGCTGTATTCTTATCCTTATTGAGCAACAGAGCCCAACCCTTTCTATGTTTTATTTTTCCCAGGATGTGAAGAAATATTTTATGACTGACCTATAGGGATAGTCTGAAGGGGATATGAGTGTGGACTATGGAGACTATGTTATTGTGATTTTTCACTTTATGATTTAATATAACATTTATGAATGTATCTAGAGTTTCCAAGGCTACTAAACTAATCGGTCTTTCGAGACTTGATCTTTTGTGATCATGCCAATGTTACGTAATAATGCACTGACTCTGGGTAACTGGGGTCGGGGTGTTACAGTTGGTATCAGAGGTAGTTTAGTACTAACCTTAGAAGCTAGATTCCGAAAAATTCTTATTAGAGCACATAGTCATAATATATACTTTGAGGATTAGTATATAAGAACATCCTAGAATTTTGCTGTTGTAGAGATTTTGTGAGTTTTCCGAGCAATACATCCCTGTCTGGATATGAGCAGGTAGAGGCGGCTCTGGTACAGATTTAACTAGAGGTAAAACCTGGAAACACTGCTTTGATCTAGACTCAAACGGGAACTGGTGCACGATAACGAGCCTTACTGCACTCTTGGTTACGACACACCGGGGGATATGCTTAGGATAATTCAATTTTTCTTTACAAACCATTATGAAGGTTTTATGAGTATATACTTCCTCAAAGAAAACATTTTTATGATTGTAGTTCAATTTATGTAAAGTGTTTTACAAGAATGGAATTATGTATTTTGATTCATAAACTAATCTAGTTTATTCCATTGTTTAGAAATGGCACCTAGTGGGAGGAATGGAAACCATATCAATGCACGCACTCCATATAGGTTTTTATCTCCTTGTTAAGATAATTATAGTGGAGTTAGAGATAAAACTGGTGCTGATCAACTTATCACCATACCGGGACTACTCACTTAGGTTATGAATAATAACCTTACTGGTATGGAGCTCCCTGATCCGCAACGTGGAGGATCAATGTTAGACAACTTCATGAGGCAACAACCACCAACATTTTAGGGGGTACAAATCCATTAGTCACTGATTAAGGGATAAACTCCTTAGAGAAAATATTCCACACCTTGGGGAGTAGCGAAATGGAGAAGGTTGTCATGGCAGTTTACCGCCTCACTAGAGATGCCGGTCAATGGTGGTCACTGATTCAAAACACAAAGGAAGATGAAGAAGTATCAAGTAAGGAATGGAGGGAGTTTAAGGAAATTTTCTTAGAAAAATACTTTCCACATGACCATCGAGCAGATATGGAAAGGAAATTTCTGAGTTTGAGACAAAATGAGGATGACAATGTCGCAAAGTATAAGGCTAACATTACAATGTTAGAAAGGCATGCAACAGATTATATATGTAACCCAACAAGTAAGATTGATCGTTTCTTTGATGGGTTAAAACCATTTCTCCATCGAGCCTTAGTCTCACAATCTTTCTCATCTTACAAAGATATTGTCTCATGTACTATCAAGACAGAAAAGGAATTATCAAAATATTATGACAATAAAGTAAAGCAATAGGAGAAGTGAAAGGTGGAACACGAGACAAATAATGGGAAAAAGGGAAAGAAGGATTTTCAATTATGTGATAATTGTGGGAAGAATCACCCTGGTAGTTAACTAAAAGTAATGGGAGATTGTTATAAATGTAGAGAAAAAGGTCACCAGGCTCGTGATTGCATGGAATAGAAAGAGGCTATAAATGTTGAATGCTACAATTGTAGAGAAATGGGAAATTATGAAAATGAATGTCATAAGAGTTAGGGAAACTTACCGTAGAAAAGGCCAAGGTATCAAGGCCAAGTTTATACTGTTACTACAGATGAAGTTGAATAATTATTGTATTTTTGTTTTTGGACGAAAGAACTATATTATGGTTATAAGACTAATGTGATATATATAAAGATTTTACTGCAGTACGTGTTGTTTTTATTAAGGTTTTAATATGATGAAGGTAATCATAATTTTAGTATATGAGAATAAGAGAAACTCTACATTGTCGGGGAATCTGATGTTACAATTGATTTTGAAATTTAGAGGCCTTTTAGAGAGAATATGGACAGAGGTATTTTGGATAACTATAAAGGATGGAATGTATTAAGTTGAACTTTGGATAGTATTGTTTAAGTTTAAAAAATTTATGAAGAATATTTTTAGAATATTATAATACAATAGTTTTAGGAAAAGGAAAACCTGCAGGTTGGGGGATAACCCGTCGCGTCAGACAAAGATGTAGGAATCATACCCACAACCATAGTGAGACATGACTTTATTACCTACCACTAGCCTACAGGAAGTCTCTGGTTATTAAAAAATAGTTTTCCTAATCTAAATGTTATGTGTTAATATTTGGAACCTTGTACGATTAGGATAAATATGATATTTTTCAGTTCTATTATCTTTTTGAGTGAAAGATAAGTTTGTGGTAAAAATTTATTAAAGAATGAAAGTCTACATGAAAAGTATGTATATTTCCTTACGTTCTTAGTAAATCTCCAAAATAAATTCCTCAACATTATGAAAGGTAACTTAAAACAGAAATATTGTCGGTTAACGTTTCCTACTAGATAATCAATGATCATTTAACCAATCACAAGTTTGTGATTTTCTTGTAGTTAAACATTCTCCTAATCATCTTTTCTATAACTCTCCATCAGACCTTGATGGTTTTTTTCTCCTCCATATCCACATTTTTGTAGAATCCTAGTATGGGCTATCTCAGGTGACCTTTGTACTTCTCTTTCTTTCTTTAAAAGTTATATTTTTATTAACCTTATTTCAGATGTGTGTTTTCCACAAAGGTATTTTTTATTTTCAACCTTTTATTTTCAATGAAAAATTGCAAATTTCTAGGACAAAATTTATTGAAGGAGGGGAGAATTTAAAACCCCAAGCTTCCATGGTAAGCTTCTCTTTGAATAATAGAGCAAAACCTCAAGTTCTAACACACCACAACCAATCCATGTATCTGTTATGAATAGTAATACCTTCTTTTTGAAATTTTATAAATTTTATCATTCAAAATGGACTTCATTTTTGCATTCAGAATATCAAATTTATCTTAGGGTGAAATTTTGGAACTTTTTGGATAACTTTTATATTTTAATAAATAGTGAAAATTACTAAATGTTAATTAAAAGAAAACTTTTTTAATAAAAATAATTAATAGTGATAAATTATTCTATTGAGTGGTTTTAAAGTATAATTATAATATAATTTGGCCATTTTATCTAATTCTGGTCATTAGAATTAACTTTACTTTGAAATTAGACATAAACAATTGTCAATCTTTTGATTGATATTATTTCTTAAAAACACGCTATTTGTTTTGACAACGGGAATTAATTATAAAATTAATTAATGAAACCTATATTCTGGTAATTTTGTAAAATAGACACCATTTTTGAATTCAGAATATCAATTATAGCTTAGGGTGAATTTCTGGTATTTTTCTGAAAAACTTCAATTTTTGATGAATACTGAAACCCCTATGTGGTAGTTTAAAAACTAATTTTTGGTGTAAATGAGACATTACCACTTATGTGATTTTATTTTCAAAAATCCAACATACATGGTTGTCATTAGGAAGTAAAATGTGGTTCTAATGGGATTAAAATATTTTTTTTGTGAATATTATATTTTAAGTTTTATTAATCACGATTAAAGGTAATTAGTGAAATTTAAGGTAAAAAAGATTTTATAAAAATTTGAAAATATCTTAACACTTGTCCTACCTTTATTGGATGAGTCATGTCCGACCAAGACAATCCATGGGTCAACATGGGGACCCCATGGAGCAACATGGGTAAGAAAATGACATTAATAACTTTTTATTTAAAGTAAAACAATTGTCACAAACATGTGTTTTTTTCTAAAACAATTATTACATGGGGTTATATAAGTTAAAATTTTGACTATAAATATTAATTGGAAATATAACAATATTTAACACATCATGGTAATTTTTTTATAATTTTTAGACATTAAATAAATAAATTTATTTATCACATTATGATGATGCAGCGATTACCTCATTAATTAACGATTTAAATAAAATGATAATATAATGTGAAACCTAAGACTTAAACTTGTCAAAAAACTATTTTATGAGTATATTTCGAACCCTTATAACCTTATCTTAGAAATATATAATTTTGAGACCTTTGAAATCCGAAAATAATTACATAATAATGTAACATTTCATGACTTTCCAAGAGTGCCTCTCCTCTCCTCTTATAAAAGGCCCCCACCTCTACCACGTTATTCACACATTACATTCCATTTTGCTCGTCCAACATCTTCCCAAATACTCTCTAAACTTCCCTCTATTACTCATAAAAGACTCAATTTGGGCATTAGTCTTCCCAAGAAAGCCGTTGGCTCAAATCAAGAAGAGTTACCCGATTTTAAGGTAATGTCTTCTCTTGTGTTCTTTTGTTTTATTTTGATTCTCCAACCCCCTAAAATATTTTTATTACTTTATATTGTAACAACAATAGTATCTTCAATATACTAGGTTGTTTTTATGAGATGTATTTGATTTAAACTTACACCCACCTTCATCTAATGGTTAATGAACATACTATTTCTGTGGGTGGCGAATTACTGCCTCCTGAAACTATGATTGTTCAATATTCTTTTAACAACTCTAATGGTGGCCATTAATATGTAACTATAATTATATATAATATATATTATTTTTATGATTTCCTTATGGTTCTGTATTTTTCATTTATGGCATACCTTTATGATTTCCATTATGGGTAACAAGATAATTTCATTTTAGGAAGTTGGGACTACCGCCCCCTAAAAGTGATTTGAATAGTTAATGCAATATGTGGGATGTATAAAGGATAGAGTAAATGATATTATATATGATATTATACTGTAATATTAATATACACGTATATCATTATTATTTCATTTCATTAAATATGGAATAGAAATGAAAGTAGTGTTCATGCGTACGGACGGTTTACCGTCTCAATGAACGGTGTATTTCATTTCTTACCTCTAAATTTTATGTAATATTATAAATGCATATATACTGGATATATATGATATATATGATATCTTCATCATTAACACAATTTTGGATATAATGGATATTTTACAACATGAACAACTTTTAATTATAAGAAGTTTATTTTTGACTTAAGTATCAAGGATCGACAAAACGACCGTTATTAACTTACATAAATACATAATGTTCATAACATGTTAATAAGTGATATAAAAGGAATAATGAACTTGATAAGGGTTCTAAATCAAGTATAAATTAACTCTAGTTTATTATTAATGAGATTAAAGAACTATCTAGTCAAGTTGGACATGATGTAAGGGAACTTCTTAACCGAATTTCCGTTCTTTGGGTTAATATACTACATTCAAATTATGTCATGATATTGTTATGTCTTATCTTATATTTGTACTTTATTTATGTTTACTCGTAGTGAATACACATAATATGTCTATTTTATTTAAAAAATTATATTTGTAAGGACTTCGTCTCAATCTCCTTTCATTGTGTCATATTTTATTTTATACAGATTTTTCTTTTATACGGTGTATAAACCCCTTTGATTTTTATATTTATTCAAAAGGAATATTTTTATACGAAGCATTTTAGTAAATGAAAAAATGAATGTTTTTCTTATCATAAGTATGCGGCGACAACAACTTCTCCACTGCTGGGACCATTATTTGAGTTTCGGCTTCCTCTACAAGCCAAAACTTTTTTAAATGAAAAATAAATACCAAGTTTTAATTTTATTTTATTTTGGTATTGAAAATGGTTTTGATAATGTTTTTATTATATCAATGTGTTGTATTTATATCTTGTGATTGAAATGTGGAAATGTTATATTTCATTTATGGATGTTTTATGTGATACGATTATGTTAAGGTTTATTATATGCCTAAACCTATTCATATTAGTAATGCATTGAAATTAATAAATGAAGGGTGGAGCCCTCTATAGCTCCTTAATGCATCAGTAGGTCTCATGAGACAAACTAGAGTCTTGGTACGAGGCCTTGACAAAATATTATTTCTAGTCTTGGCATGAGGCCTTGACTCTGTGGTTATGATAGTATGACATTATGCATTCCATCATTATGAAAGTGGTTATTGATATTGCATGTGATTATTTTACTAGTAGAATATCCATGTGAATAATTAAATGGAATTATTTAAATTTTTTTTCTATATTATTCTAAAGATCATGTTTAAAAGGATTTTATTTTATTTGTACATTGCCTTAAATGTTTATGTTTATATATGAAATTTATCTCTGTATTGTTATCCTTACTGAGCATCTGAGCTCACCCCTTTCTATGTTTTATTTTTCCTAGGATGTGAAGAAATATTTTATGACACACCTGCAGGGATAGTCTGAAGGGGATATGAGTGTGGACTATGGAGACTATGTTATTGTGATTTTTCACATTATGATTTAATGTAACATTTATTAATGTATCTACTGTTTCCAAGGCTACTAAACTAATCTGACTTTCGAGACATGATATTTTGTGATCATACCAATGTTACGCAATAATGCACCAACTCTGAGTAACTAGGGTCGGGGCGTTACAAAAAAATACTTCTCAATATTTTTTCCCAACATGTTTAACCCCTTGTTGTGTGAGCTTTGTTAATGGGTTAGCCAATTGGGAAAAATTGTGGAAGAAACATCGATAATAACCTGCTAAACAAGTAAAACTGTGTACCATGGTTATACTCATTGGTGCTGGCCATTCATGGATTTCCATGGTCTTACAAGGATCAACATAAATATCATCCATATAGAAAATATGGATAAGAAAAGAAATTTCTTGAATCCAAAATTCACATTGGCTAAACTTCCCATATAATTCATGTCTTCTAAGAGTCTTAAGGATAATGTGCAAGTGATATTTGGATCTACATAGCCTTTGGAGTATACCATGATATCATCAATAAATACCACAATAATGTCAAGATGATATTCCTTGAAAATTCTACTCATTAAATCCATGAAGACAGAGGGTGCATTAGTCAATCCAAAAGGTATTACTGTAAACACGTAATGCCTGTACCTGGTTAGAAATGCAGTTTTCAAAATGTCTTCCTTCTTCACACACAACTAATGATATCCAGATCGAAGGTCAATATTTTGAATGTTTTGACCTCCATGACGTTTGTCAAATAATCCATCAATGGGAGGTACGGGATACTTGAGATTTTTGGTATAGAATTGATCTCCCTATACTCAATGCACAACCTCATAGATCCATCTTTTTCATAACAAAAAGGACAGGGGCTTCCCATAGAGAAACACTAGGGTAAATAAATCTCTTATAACTAAATTCCTCTAGTTGTTTATTTAGTTCCAAAAATTCCACAGTGACCAATCTATAAGGTGTCTTTGATATGGTCCTTGAACCAGGAAATAAGTCAATGGAAAACTCAATTTCTCATTTTGGAGGATGTCCATGTACATCCTCTAAAAACACATCAATATATTCGTGCACAATAGAAACATCCTCAATTTGAACATTCTTTTCCTGGTCCATAGTTATTTCATTCTCTTCCTATCCAATAATTTAATTTAGTTGAGAAACTAGGGGTGGATCTAGATAAGAATTAGGTGGTGATGTTTCTTCTCTAAAGATATATTACTCCATGTCAATATCAAACATTGTAACCTCCTTCTTATTATAATAAATTTTTGCATAATGGCCCAAAAGCCAATCCATACCGAGAATTATATCAGATTTATTCATGGGTATGATGATGAGATCAGCAGATAAAGAACATTTATATTCCCTAATGGGGACTGATTCACAAAACATTACTACAATGATGCTTCCCTTTAGTGTTTTGACTAAAAAATCCCTTGATAAATTAAATTGGAAATATCTAATTTTCTTAGAAAACTAGGAATATATGAAACAATGCGATGCTCTAGAATCAATTAATGTGTTTCCTAAACACGAGAAAATCATTAAATTACCTGCCACTACATATTTCAGAGCTCAAACCACAACATTAGTGATAGCATATGCTGGCCTTGACCCCATTGCTTTTTCTGAGGTAAGTTCCCCTAACGCTTAGGACATTCATTATCATAATGCCCCCTTTCTCTATAATTATTGAATTCAACATCAACAACCACTCTCTTCCCCAATCAATCACGAGCATGGTGTCCATTTTCACCACACATGTAATAGAATCCCTTTCCCTTCAGGCAATACCAGGGTGTTTATTTCAACATTTACACTAGGATGGATATTCAAAATTTTCCTTCTTCAAATTATTTCCATTTTCAGTGTTTTCAAGAGATATCTTCTTCCATTTATTTACTTTTAAAGGCGTAAGACTTAGATAATTTTCTTTCTGTATTGATAGAAAAAGAGACAATATCTTCGTATGATGAGAAGGATTATAAGAATAATGATCGATAGAAAATGGTTTTAACCCATCAAATTAATGATCAATATTACTTCATTCTATATTTGATACTTCATCATAATCTTTTGTGTTTTTGAATCAATGACCACCATTGATCAGCATCTCCAGTGAGGCGGTAAACCTCCATGAAAACTTTTTCAGTTCCGCTACTCCCCAAGGCATGGAATATTTTCTCTAAGAAATTTATCCATTCCATGACTACTAGTATATTTGTTCCACAATTGAATATTGGTGGTTGTTTCCTCATGAAGCTATATGACATTGATCTTACACGCTGCGGATCAGGGTTCTCTATACGGGTATGGTTATCATTCATAACCTGAGTGAGTTGTACCAGTATGGTGATTAGCTGATCAACACCGGTTGCATCACCAACTCCCCAATAATTATCTTGAGTATCAGGGAAATACCTACATAGAGTGTATGCATTGATACGGTAACCATTCCTTCTAATAGTCACCATTTATAATCTATGGAATAAATTATATTACTTTATGAATCGCAATACACAATTCCAAACTTGTAAAACACTTAAAATAAATTGAACAGTTTATGAATATAATCCATAATCATAAAAATGTATTCTTTGTGGAATTATATACTCATAAACCCTTCATAAGGGTTTTTAAAGAAAATCAAATTATTCCAAGAATATCTCCTAGGAGTGTTGTAACCAAGAGTGCAGCATGTCCCGTTGTCGTGCACTAGTTCTCGTTCAAGTCTATATCAATGCTGTTTTTTTAGGTTTTACCCCTAGGTATATCTGTGCTAGAGCCGCCTCTACCTCCTCATATCCAGACATGGATGTATTGCTTGGAAAACTCACAAATTATCTACAATACCAAAATTCTAGGAAGTTCTTATATACTAATCCTCAAAGTCTATCTTAGGGTAATGTGATCTAATAAGAGTTTATATAAATCTAGATTCCAATATTTTTACTAAACTTCCCCTGATACCAACTATAACACCCTAGCCATAGTTACCCAGAGTCTGTGCATTATTACATAAAATTTGAATGATCACAAAAGATCATGTCTCAAAATATCAATTTTTTTAGTATCCTTAGATGTACTATATACATTCATAAGCTTTACATTACATAAAAATAGAAAACAAAAACAACATTGTTTCCATAGAAAACACTAAGATCCCATAGACAATCCCTGTAGGTCGGTCATAATATACTTCTTCGTGTCCTGGAAAAAATAAAACATATAAATGGGTGAGCTCAGATGCTCAATAAAGAAAACAATAAAGAGGAAACTTTCTAAAATAATCATAAAAATTTATAGAAATGTATAAGACTGAAACAAAATCCTTTTAAACATGAACTTTAGCATAATATGGAAAAGATAAAATCAAATAATTCCATTCAATTATTCACATTGATATTCTACTAGTCGAATAATCACATGCAATATCAATAACCACATTCATTATGATGGAATGCATAATGCTAGACATTCATAACCACATAGTCAAGGCCTTTTTCCAAGAATACAAATAAGGTATTTTCAAGGGATTTTTCCAGGACACATGTTTGTATAATGAGACCTACCAATGCATCGAGGAGCTAGAGTGGGCTCCACCCATCATATACAATGTCCAATACATTCCTCATATGAAAAGGTTAACGCATAACATAAACATTCATATTAAAATAAGTTTACGAAATGTCAATACTTTTTCCATAAACCATGAATGGTATAAAAATAACACATCCTTGGTAAAACATATCACAAAACCTTTAATAAAATATGGAAGTTTTTTATCATAATAAATCAACTTCAAATAAAGATAAAATCCATCAAAAGATGTTGACGTAGATGAAATCAATACCTTTTTTAGAGAAATATCTCTTTGTATTTGGAAATAATTTAAAATTCATATAATGATAATATAAAACATTTATTTTGGTATTATTATTATATGATTGTATGGGAAACATTGATGATCTTATAACGGTGGAAAAATGCCGCACCCTCTGTATAAGTTAAAAAAATATTCTTACCTTAATTCTGTCGAAAAGGTTATCAATGGCCCCGTTTGGAAAATGACTGAATTATTTTTTTATAAATATCTTATAAAAAGTCAAAAAAGGGTATAAATGACTTTAACCCATATTATATAAAATATTAATAATTTTTTAAAATACAATTTTAAGAAACATGAATGTGGATGATAAAGAGGTCCCAGTAGATACTTATGTAAAAATGACCTCAGATTATAAAAAGATTTTGAAATTAACCCTTAACAGGTTCTTTTCCTTAGATGAGGGAAGGTTAACCTCCAATATGATGGTGAAATAATTTTTATTAAATTAAAAATGAAACATATAAATTAATATGATATCATATATGATCATTTAATATTTCTTTGTTAATGATATTTCAGTAGTATCATCGTTTCGGGTGTTAACTGATTCATTTTCCTTTATATGCTTTGTTACATATGTAATGTTTTTTGTGGATATGATGTATCTTAATCATATTCAGAATTTTGTTATGTTTTTAAACATTATTTTTAATCCTAAAATGAAAATTAGTCTTGAATGGATACGGTAGAGAATGAATCTCATTACGTTCATGGGGAGGCGAATCCGTACGTATGCACGAGCGAAAATATCATTATTTTGATATTAAAATAATATATAATTGGATATTATATCACATATACTGAATAATTATCATGTTATTTTTATTATTTACATCAATTATATATCATAATTATACCCATCCAAATAATAATGTATTCAATAACAACAACACCACTATGTGGAGATGGTAAGTTGTATATTTGCACGTATGGTGACATGTCATTCAAAGGATGGATATAATAATGAATTTCGTTGTAATATATTTATAATAAAATCACAGTATATAGAAGATACTATAGTTATTATTTTATAATGGAAACAACAAAGATGAATTCGATGAAGAAAGGAACATGAAAGAGATGATGAAATATTTACCTCTTCTTCCGGTTCTTCCTTTTGATTTGATCAAAATGGCTCCTTAGATTGTCTTTCCGACTAAATGAAGGCCTCTAGGATGAATGGAGGACAGTTTAGAGGGTTGTTTTTCCGGTTTTGGTTGAGCCAAAAGGCATTGAAGGTGTGAATTTGAGGGAAGGGGAGTGCCCTTGTATAAGTGGGGTGAGCCGCACCTTAGAAAAAACAAGAAATATTATTTTATAATAAAATCATTTTTGTTTTCTAATGGCTAAAAAATGAGTTATTTAAAGTGTAATGTGGGGATGAGTAGAAAAACACTCAACCAATATGATTTATATAGGTTTCGGTCACTATATTATCTTTATCTTTTAAATTTAATTCTTAGATATATAGTATGACATTTACCATGTCTCCTTGTATTTTTATATTATATGATTAATAAAATAACAATAAAAATCCATGCAAACCAAAAGTGGTTCATTAATGACATATATAATATTATTTAATACCTTTGGATGAAACTTATATTTTTAGGCATAAAATATCAATTAATAATATAATATATTTTTTAAAAACTATTTTATGTCGATTTTGATACGATTTGGTATTTTGTTTTTACTAAATTCATAACGACATTATTAATTCGAAGAAAATGTATATATCCCACCCCAACATGTCATATTTACCTAAAAAATTAGTGGAATTAATAAAATTACTCAAAATACATTTATATGGATATTTATAATACCATTTATTTAAATATTTCTTTCATTAGGTAATTTCTGCATCCTCATTGTGTCATAAATAAATTAAATTATTTAATGTCTAAAAATTATAAATAAAATATATTTATGTAGGAAATCTTTTGATATTTCTAATTAATATTTAAAATATAATTTATATTATATATAACCTTATATTAAAAATGGTTTAGTTATTGAACATTGATTTTAACTCTTTTAACTCTTCTTTAAATAATATAATAATAAATGTCTTAATCGAATACAGGTGTACCTAAAGGCTCATATTTTATTCCTAAGGTTGTTTTTGGTCGAATTACACTTATCCAATAAATTAGTACATGTTTTTGGCAATTAATAAAATCAATTTTACGCTTAATTACCCTATTTACTTTTAACTGTGGTAAATAAATGTAAAATGTTACTATTCAACAAAAATTATTTTCATCTTATTGAACAAAATTTTTCCTACTGATATCAACCATGTCTCTCGGATTTTTGAAATTCCACTCACCAAAGCGGTAGAATTATGTTTTATGTGAATTTGAAAATTCTCCTAGGAGGTGTATAAAAGACGATGAGAAGTATAATGAAATTTATATATATCTAAAATTATTATAAACTGACTCCAAAGAATAACATTGAACGTATATAGGTATTATGTATCTATATTGAACTAAAATAAATTTTAAAAAAATAAATAATTATTTAAATAAAAATTCAGTATTAAACTATAACTTAGTGTTTTTCACTATTCATTAAAATTTGAATGTTTTCAGAAAAATACCAAAAATTCACCCTAAGCTAATTATAATATTCCGAATCAAAAAATGAATTCTATTATGAAAGATAAACTTTATAAAATTTTAAAAATTTGGTATTACTATTTATAATGGGTAGTTTTATTGGTTGTGGTGGGTTAGAACTCGAAGTTGCGTACAACACACGCTACAACATTATTCAAAGAAAAGCGTACCGTGGAAGCTTGGGTGTAACACATTGTATCAAAAAATATCTAATAAAATAAGATCAAATAATCCCTAGCATAATTATATATTCCTCAATAAGGGATTAAGTCCTTCTAATAATGTAGTTTGGTATAAACCCAATGGTGTTACCCGAATACAAGGTAAAATTCTTCAACAATAACTTGAATTTTATTTTTCTTTTATACCTTTTCAAATAATCTTTTTTAACTAATATATAATAATATAATTATCATAAATATACTAATATTTTATTATTCTATGGTTTTTACTTACACTTTCACAAACATCCATCTAATGGTAACAAACATACCATTCTTGTTTGACGAACTACTAACTCGCAAAATGTTGATTGTTCGTTTTTTCCATTAACACCACACATGACTGTTATTCATGATATAAAATTTATTTATACAAGATATATATGATATTTATTATTTTATAATGATTTATGTATTTATATATCACATACCATTATTCATTCCTTTTTTTAAATACAATAACATCGTGTGAGAAGTGTGGACTACCACATTCTCAAAGAGATGTGGTTCCTTCAATCTACACATGGAATTTATTTAATATTATATTAATAAAATTATGTAAAATATATTTCATAAATTTTATACTATAAATATTATATACATATATGTCTCACTTAAATTTCCTTATTTTAAATACGATAATGAAATGGAAGTAGTGTCTAGGCATAAGCATAACCTATAGTGCCTATAAAAGGTGCTTTTTATTTCCAATCATTGAATATTTTGGATTACTGTAAATAACTGTATGCATGATATAGATGATAGGATATTAAGAGAAGATAATATTTGATATTATAAATCTTATTATGGTTTAATTATATGTTATTTAATTACTTCAACTCATTATACAAGTGGTTATATGGAGTTCACCTGAATAGAAATGCAAGGTAACCAATTTTTGTCTCGCATTTCCTTCCATGAGGTATACACCATTATCACCAATTGATTATATTGTGTGGTGTGCATGATAACCCTTTTGATACAATATATCATGAATTATTTTATATTCATGGTATTTAAATGTTTAATTTGAAGATTATTACTATTTGTTCTTATAATTAAAAATATACCATGTAATAAGGGACATCATCTAAATTTCTATTCTTTTAGACATATTTTATTATTATGAAATTAATTTCATATATATGGGGTTGATAATTCCACTTTGACATGTAATATAATGATTCATATATTATTTATGATATTCTAGTTTCAAATTAAATTATTTCATCAAATGGCATTTGATTTAAACATTTACAAGTGGAAGAAAATTTCATAACCCAATTTCATTTCCATGGGTTATATTACATCCTCATTATCATTAATATTATAAGATAATGTGTTTATTAAAATTTTAATATATATTCATTTATTTTGACATTTTTAATAGGTTTTAAATTTAATAATCTATTTATTTAGTGATTTTCACATCACTTTAACAATCTTTTCAAGGGTTTATATAAAAATATCATTTTGTTTAGGATTGTTTAAACATAAATTTATATCAAAGAAAATTATGGTATTGTTTTTCAATATACCCTTAAATTTTATTCTAAAACGGTTATTTAGGACGTTTATCAAGGAATAGTACCATTTTTCACTCTTTAGTACTCAAAATATTTTATAAAATGTTATTATGAAAAAACCGAAAAAATCTATCTCATTAGATAGAGAACCACCTTTCTTCTACAAACTATGTCTTCCAAACATGTTTTCAAAAATGTTTATTATTTTTTTAAAATTATTTAGTAAGAAATTTATTACCGTTTATTTATTTTACATTTTTTTTCAATTAAATCATCTATTCACTTTGGAAATAACGAAATTTTCTGTCATTATAAAAATATACAAGTAATGTTCTTAATACCTTATATGGAATGTATGGATTTAAATACCATAATTTCTTTAATGCATACTTTTAATGTTTAAAAGGATAATTTTTAAATAAAATGTATTCACTAATTATTTTGAATGAAAAGGATTTTCAAATCATTTTCAAAATAAATAGGACATGGTCTCAATGAATGTTTCTATAAGATCGATTTATACTATTTTCATTCATTAATGAGAAAAAAACCATTTATATTTTGTGAGTATGAGAAATTTGTATCAATACTATCCTTTTTCATCCTATAGATTATATATGATTGATTTGGACAATGATAATTGATAAGCTAAAATCATATATAAATATTTCTGTTATTTTGTTATGGATTTTGTAATTTATTCTATAATATGCTTGTTATGTGATAAATTTTTAGAAAAATGTATCCTACAGGATTCCAATTAAGATAATGAAGACAAAAAGAATAAATCTTTATTTCATGTCTCAAAATCTACCTACAAAACATGTAGTAGGGATTAACAACATCATGTAATTAATGAATAAAGTGGTGAACCACGTCATGATGATTTCGAGTGAGTAAGACATTACACATCATGTGTGGAAAATTCCCATCATGAACCCATTGGAAAATAAACCTACAATAAATATATAGCTGGAATAAATGTACACATAGTGAATCTAGGATGCAGGACATGAAATCACTCAAATCATATAATCACGGATGAGATACACATGAGATAAGTGGAGATTAAAAAATATTGGAGAAGTATACTTACTAGAATCACACGATGTGAATCCCATTAAATGTCATGTAATGATTTTTCTATAAATAAAACAACCATATAAGGGATTTAGAGAGATTCGAAATAAAAAAACAATGGGTTTTTTAATTACTTTTTCATTCCCATTGACACCCTCTCAACTATAATCAAATTTCATTTTCTCTTTTAGTTATTTTATTTTAATACAAGAATCATAGATTGTGATTCCATATTTCTTTCACCCCCTTTGGAATCCCAACCATTATTCATCATTAATAATCCAAAAACTCACATAGAATTAATTTTCTATCTCTATTCAAGTATTTTTTTAGTTTAATTTTGATTTATATTTCATAAATGTGGTTTCATGAGAATACCATTTAGTGAATATAAATCGATAAAAGGGTGTTAACCATTTAAAATTTAATAATTCATAGAATATTGATCATAATTGTTATTTTCTATTATCTAATATTCATTAAAACCATGAGTGTCTAAAATAACATTGGTAGGGGTTTATATTAGGTGTAACTAAGCATAACAAATCTTTAGTTCTCTATTTTATATCCTTATCCTTTAGTAAACTGCAAATAATATTCATCTAAACAATTCATTTTAACATTCCTGACCATGGGGTATTTATGTGAAGGACACTATCATGGTTGGAGTAGATTAGGTAATGAATGGAATACTAAAATAATTTATACATTATAAGTCAATCTTAATGTATCTTGGTTTTCAATATTTCCCAATCAAGAAATAGTTTCCTCATAGATAGAACTAGTTTATTTGACCAAAAACAAATAGAGACCTTTTCTTTCTTGAAAACCTAAGACATTGGATCCTACCAGGTAAGAATTAAGATCACCATTTTTACAAATACATGAAATTGAACATGATTCATCTCTTATTATTAATGTAAACCATCAAATATATAGTATTTGAATTCCCAAAATAAAACCATGTGCAAGGACTCCCACACCAAAAGTCCCAATATAGATTTTTATAGTTCCATCTTTGGTTCCCCTAGATTTGACCCTAGAATATTTCTATACAACAACCAAGTAGCATGTGATGTTTACAAAATAAAAACCAATTCCAATATGACTGCATCCCACATAGATTCAACTATTTGTGTGATCAAATAACATATTGGCATCATTATCTATGATGGATATGCTTCACATAGTTATACCCTTGGAAAATTTTCTATTATTAACATTTTATCAACCCCTTTATTTTTATCACTTTTTCAAAGATTCCACTCTGTCTCTAGTCTATGGAATAGTGCATGTAGCTAGGTTGTTCATCTCATTCGAAAAGCCTTGATACACACAAACTACTAGCATTTGATCTCAAAATAGAATGCAATCTTTTTGCATGACACTGATCATCCATGGTTGAACCAATCAATCTAGTGGGTCCTGACCTGCTAAACCCTCATAACATGCATCAAATAATTACTCGATTTAAAATAGTATATCAAGAGAGAACTATCAGGTATTATTTATTTCTATCCATCCATGGTTACATCCCAAGAATACATTGTCCTCCAATCCACACCCACACTTTTGAAATCAGACAAGGACCCATTCACGTGATCTAGAACATGGAACAATTCAATGGAAATCTGAGTGTAGATCAACATGAGAACATATATGTATTCCTAGATGTTTTTGATACCTTTATCAACCATGGATTATCATCATATAGAATCATAATCTACTTATTTCCATACTCTCTTATTTCAAAATGTATTTGACCAGCATCGTGAACATTCATTGATGCTATCGCTGATGGTGGACTGATGTTAAAAACACATGAAGCTGGAAGATCCAATTTAGATGAGGTATCCCACAATGCTAGCCTATAAAAAAGTGGATCATGGACATCCTCGGCATGGCATCCACCTTGTAGATGAAAATACTAGATTAGTGGTGGATGTCCCAGAACTTATAAAAAAGTAAGAATTATTCATGCTTCCTGCTACACCACACCCTCCTACTCCTATAATGGATATAAAATCATGTCAAATGTGTGGTGTCTATAAGGACCCATCATTAAAAATTTACATAATATTGAATTAAGTGAATAATTCACAATGATGATATTTTCAGGTTTAGAGTTATAGAAAATTAGGACATAACAATTTATATCAAAATATTACAATGTAGACACTTCTACTCATTTTCCATTTATTCAAAAAATAACAACTCTGGAAAAAAAAACATTCATGTATAGATCCATGTATTTGAAATCATGACTTTTCCTTGATCCCATCCTTGACCCTATTCATCTTAACGTCCTCTGAAAAACATGTCCAAACATGGGATGAGCCTAAAAAGATCCATAAGGTTTATAAAACAATGAATGAAAACATTAGTTCATCATTACATACATAACATAAGCTATTTAACATAACATTTGAAATCATAAAATTTATGATTAACATGTATAAAACATAAACCATAAAGGTATGTTGTGACATCCATATCATACTTACATTGTATATATCACAGCTTCGTAGGGAGTAACATTAGGAATACCTATCACAATATATTCACTAAATCTCTTAGGTAAAAAATAATGTTTAACTCTATCAAGTTACCTAATGAATTGGAGAGCTATATCGGGCTCACCATACCTAGTTTTATCAAGAAACCACACGTATAAGTAATGATAGACCAAGAACCATAACATATTCATAACACATAAAACAAAAAACAAAATAAATACAACATTTCCACATTTTAATCACAATATATCATTTAAATATATTGAAATAACAAACCCATTATCAAAACCATTTTCAATAACAATATATTTTAAAAGATTATATGGTATTTATTTTCCTATACAACCATTACGGCTTATAAAGGATTCCAAAGATTAAATAATACTTATGGTGGAACAAAAGGTTATTGTCACCACTTACATTAAAAAGAAACATTCTTTTTTTGTCGTTTAGTAAAACGCCTCGTAGGAAATGATTACCTTTTAATGAAATTAAAATTCAAAGGCATTTATACACCGTATTAATGAATGTTGAGAATAAAAAAAAATATGCCTCAATGAAAGGAGATTGAGACAAAGTCTCTTACATCATGTCTGACATAACTCGATCATTTTTTAATCTCCGAAATAATGAACTAAAGTTAATTTAATATGATTAAAAACCTTTTTAATGTTTATTATTATTTTTATATCACATATTACCATGTTATAATTGTTATTTAATCATTTAAGTATTAATGGTTGTTTCATCGATATTTGGTACATGAGTTAAAATGAACACCTTATATTAAAAAGTTCCCCATGTCGTCAAAAATCCATTATCTCTAGAATGATATTTATGATTTAGATATCATATACATCGTATTTATCTGGTATATATATGTATTTATAATAGTACATAACATTTGGAGATAAGAAATGAAATGCACCGTTCATTGAGACGGTTAGCCGTACTTACACATTAAAGAAACATTCATTTATATTTCGTATATTAATATAATTAAAGCATAAGGATAACTACGTGAATTTTAATTCCTATATAATATCATATATAATATTTTCAACTTGACCCTTTATTTGTCCCACATATGGAATTAACGAGTCATATCACTTGATGGGGCGGTAGTCCGCACTTCCTCAAATGACATTATCATGTTTACCGACTATGGAAATCATAAGGGTATGTTATAAATGAAAAATACATAAGAATATAGAAAACATAAACATAATATATATCATATATAAATATAGTTCCATCTTAATGGCCTCTATGAGAGGTGGTTGAATATAATTTAACAATCATCGCTTCATGAAGCGTCAGTTTTCCATTCAGAGACACAATATGTTTTTCACCCATATTATGGAGGTGTGTGTAAGTTTAGTTCAAATAATTTTCATAAAAACATCCTAGTATATTTATTATACTTGTTTTGTTATAAAATATAGTTTTAAAAAGATTTTAGGGCATTGGAGAAGTAAAATAAAGTAAACGAACTTAAGAGAAGACATTACCTTTAAATTAGGAAACACCCTTTTGATTGAATCGAAAGGGTTCCTTGTAGTGCTTTCTGCATAAGGTAATGATTCTAGGATAAATATATTTATGTAGGAAGCTTAATTGATAAATGTTTGGATGATCCAAAAGGCTTTAGAGTTGTCATGAATTGGTTATAAGTTAGGGATTTTTTAAGGGAGAGGATAAGCTCTTTAGGAAAGTTTAAAACATTTATATTATTATAACATGATCTTCAGTTTTAAAAGGTCAACTATTCCATAAAATCAATTTTATGATGACTTCTGGTCGACATAAAATAATACAACAATAATTGTACATGTTTTAGTTATTTTTTAAATAATTATAATCATATTTATTTAAATCATTTATTATTGAGGTAAATATTGCATCTTTATTGTTTCATAAATAATATAATTTATTTGATGTCAAAAAATTATAAAAATTACCATGATGTAGGAAATATTTTTATTTTTCCAAATAATATTTATAGTCGAGAATATAATTAACATAACCCCATGTAAAAATCTATTTACAAAAATATAGTTGTTTATTTCTTTGTTGTCTTTACTTTAAATTATTTAGTATAAGGTGTCATTATTACTCCCATGTGGCTCCATTGGGTGAGAAATTCTACCTAAGGATGCCCATTGTCAGATATTTATCATCCAATAGTATTAGGACAGATTTTTCGCTAATTAAATATTATTATAATATTATATTTTACCATTATTTATTATATTTACCCTTTAATCTTGCTAAATAAAATATTTAATGATGTAATATTTAAAATGTCTAAAAATAAAAGTTACCTATTTACACAAATTGGACCAACTGATTCCAACCATGGATTCCATTTTTCTAAATTCAAAAAACATTAGTGGAAGAAATTAATTTTAAATTAATTCTCATGGTCAAAACAAATAGTGTGTTTTTAAGAAATAATAACTATCAAAAGATAGACACCTGTTTATTTTCAAATTCAAAATAAAATTACTTCCAATGGCCAAAATTATATTAAATGGTAAAAATATATTCTAAATATACTTTAAAACCAATTAGAAAGATAATCTTACTATATAAATAAATTATACTAAAAGGAATTTTTAAATTTAAATATACTATCTTTCACCATTCATTAAAAATTGAACTTTATCAAAAAAACCAAAAATTTACCCAAAGTAAATTTGGATTTCCCAAATCTAAAAAAGAAATATTTTTTAAATAAAACATAGAAAAATGACCAAAAATAGATATAAATAGGGTTCTCCATCAAAAGGTAGTTAATAGACATTTTAAATAACATTAGAGTATTTATGCTTAGATTCATTCACATTTTAACCTCTAACTTTAATTGGCTAAATGTAAAAAAAATTTAACAAAAATGTATAATAATATTATAGTTAGTTCTATTAATTCACAAAAATATGATGTCAAGGCATTAAATACCATTTAAAATAATAATATAACATTATTTGTGTGAAACATAAGATTTCAACGAAACCCGGTGTTGCTTATCGGGTACGCTATAGAACATAGCATACCATTTAAAGTAAAATTAATATTTACTTCACAAATATTAATAATCATTCAAAACTATTATTTTTTATTTATTTGGGATGTTACATCCTTCCCACCTTTTTGGAATTGCAACCTCACAATTTTATTGACTTAAAAAATAAATGGGGGATATTTATCCTTCATAACATTTTCAGATTCCCACATTGCCTCTTCACCTTTAAGGTTTATCCACAAATACTTTACATGAAAAATTACCTTATTTCACAACAGTTTATTTCTATGGTCAAGAATCTAGACTGTTTGTTCATCATAGGAGAGATTCTCTTCCAACTGAAATACCTCTATTCTCAAAACATGGGATGGATCTGGCATATACATTCTCAACATTGAAACAATAAAAACATTGTGTACCTGAGATAAACATGGAGGTAAATCCACTCTACACGTAATAGTTCCAACTTTATCTAGGATTTCATAAAGTCCAATGAACCTTGGACTCAACTTTCCCTTCTTACAAAAATGCCTGACACTTTTCCATGGAGAATCTTTGAGAAATACTTGATCACCTACCTCAAAAGATATATCATTCCTCTGGTTTTCTGCATAAATTTTCTGCCTGCTCTAAGCTGTACTCATGTTCTTCTGAATCAACAGAACTTTTTCTGCCATATTTTCTACCAATTCTTTTCCCATCAGCTTTCATTCACCTACTTCTTTCCAAATTTTTGGAGTTCGACAACGCTTTATATATATTTCTTCAAATGGATCCATATGTATACTGGAATGAAAACTGTTATTATATGAAAATTTACCAAAAGAAATATATTTTTCCTACTGTCCCTGGTAATCCAGTGAACAAGATCATAGCATATCCTCCAAGGTCTGAATTTTTCGTTCTGGCTGCCCATCTGATTGTGAAAGAAAAGTTGTACTAAAATATGAATTCATTACCAAATGACTTCTAAAGTCCTTTCAAAATGATAAAAGTAAACATGGGATCACGATCAAATTTAATAGAGTGGGGAACACCATAAAACCTTATTATCACTTTAACATACAACTGAGAAAGATGATCTAGTGACAATTACTCTCGAATAGGATGGAAATGAGCCAATTTAGTCAGTTGATCAACAATAACCCAGATTTCATTGTTACCTCTAGATGTCTTTGGTAACCCGACAACAAAGTCTGTGGATATATTTTCCCATTTTCACTCTAGCACTGCTAACGACTGAAGCATCCCTTTCTGTATCTTCCTCTTGGCTTTAACCTGCTTAAAATTCAAACACTTCAAAGTAAAGTCAACAATATCATGTTTCATTCCATCCCCAGTAATACTCTCTAATATTTCTATGCATCTTAGTATTTTCGTAATGAACAGAAAATTGAAAAATATGAGCTTCAAATAACAACTTATTATCCAATTGTGAATCACAAGGCACACATAATCTCTTTTAAAACCTCAAAAAACTATCATTACCTATGTTAAATTCTGGAATCACACCATTCTAAACCAACTCTACCTTTTTCTGTAACTCACTGTCTTCTTTCTATGCTTGTTTAATTCTGTCTGACATAGATGATTCCACTGACACCTCAAACAAAACAAAATAATTTCTTGCACCAACAACTTTTATGCTAAATATAATCAAATCAAAAACCAAAAGGGTCTCATTCCAATCATTTTATGGTTAATGAAGCATTATTTTTTCAACTCAACCCATCATCCACATTATTGGTTTTTCCTGAATGGTAATGGATCGTGCAGTCATAATGCATGATTAATTCCAACCATCTCCTCTACGCATTGTTCAATTATTTCTGAGTGAATATATACTTAAATCTTTTTTATTGAGTATATATTTCACATTTTACTTCATATAATTGATGACTCTATATTTTTAAAGATAAAAAAACAGGAGTTAATTTGAAATCTTCTGTAGGGTAATTTAACTCATGAGGATTCAACTGACGTGAATCATAAGAAATTATCCTAATCATTCTACATATGGAAATACCTGAGTCCTTTCAACGAAGATTCACTGTAAAAAGAAAACACACAATTTTTGGAAGGTAGTTAAAGAACTGGATAATTCACGAATCTTCTTTTTAATTCTAGAAAAAAATCATCACATTCTTTTGTCCAAATGAACATAACACCTTATCGAGTTAATTTAGTCATTTGACAAGATAACCATGAAAAATATCAACATACCTTTAGTAATAACCTTCCAAACCTATAAAACTAAGGATCTAGGTTATATGTGTGGGTCTTGGAAATTCTTCAAAAACTTTTGTTTTACCAGGATAAACAGTTATTCCAATTTTTTAAACAATTTGACAAAGGAAATAAATTTTTTGTAACCAAAAATCACATATGCTAAATTTTCCTTACAGTTTCTTTTCATTTAAATTATTCATGATGACCCTTAAATGACTTTCATGTTCTTCTCCACTTTTGGAGTAAACAAAAATATCATCAATGAACACAACCACAAACATATCCATGAACTCGCAGAAAATTCTATTCATAAGTTCCATGAATACAACAGGTGCATTGGTTAACCCAAAAGGCATAAGACAAATTTCATAATGGAAATATCTAGTTTGAAATGTGGTCTTCATAATTTTGTCTTCCTTTACATTAAACTGATGGTACCCCGACCTCAGATCAATCATTGAAAATTACTGAGCTCCCTAGAGCTGATTAAAAAAATCATCAATATGAGGAAAAATATACTTGTACATAATAGTGATGTTATTCAATGCTCTATAATCAATGCAAAGTCTCATTGAACCAACTTTTATAAAAATTTAAAACAGGACCACCATATTGTGATGTGCTAGGTCGAATGAATCCATTATCTAATAACTCCTCCAATTACTTCTTTAACTCTAAAAGTTCTATTTCAGCTATTTGATAAGGGGGTTTTGAAATTGTTTTTGTAACAGGAATTAACTCAACTATAAATTCAACTTCTCAATCATGTATAATACCTGGCAACTCATTAGGAAAAAGAACAATATACTCATTTACCAATAACAACAAATTAATATCAACACTTCTGATAATTTCAACAATATGTGTAATGTAACATTCATTTCTGTCTCTTACTAGTTTATCAGCTTCCTGATATGTTATCAAAAGTGATGGATAATTCTTGTACACAAATTGAAAATCTTTCTGAAAAGAAACCTCTTAAGCATTGTATTCAATATTAGAATGATAAATAGAAAGCCAATTCATACCCAAAATAATATCATACTCTAATATAGGAAAAAAATAATCTTTTCAGGTAGATTCATTCCGCAAACAAAGACAAAGAAGGTTCTTATGTTTTATTTTTATCTCAGTATCTCCTCCAGGTGTTTTTACCAAAAGTTACGTATTCATATCTTGAGATGGAATTTACAATTTACTAGATTACTTCTATGAAATTAATGAATGTGTTACCCGGAATCAAACAACACATTGGCATAATATAAACAAACAAACAGTGTACCTAATACTACTTTATATGATGGCCCAACATATTCTGAAGTAGTTTCAAATGATTTTAACAACCATTTATTCTAGTAGTCTGGCTGATTTCCCTCAGTTATGTTCCTTGTTGGACACTCATTTTCATAATTACCCATTTAATTGATCTTAAATCATTTTACTACCTATAAACGATATTTTTTATAAACATTACCTTGATTCTTTTCAGTGCAATTACGAGCCTTATGTCCCATTTTACCAAATCGGCAGCACTTACTAGAATTAAAAAAGCCATTCGCCTAAATTCATTTTACCAAAATTTTCACAAAATGTAAACTTATGTTTCTTACCATAAAACATTTTTGATGAGTTCTTCCCTTTATCCTACCACCTTAACATCATATTATGTCCCTTGTCAAAGAAAACCTGATCATCGGAAAACTCTAGTTCCACCTTCTCCTAACAATGAACAATTTTTTCACATCTTCTTAACGCACGAGAGGATAAAGCACTTAGATAAGTTGGATTTAATCCTATGTAAAAATTCATGATTTTACTATCAAGATATCATATAAAATTCAGAGCATACCTTGCGAGTCGAGTGAATATTTCTTCATGAGAAGCCACTGAGTAATCCTCCTGCCTCAATTCTAGGAATTGTTTATCCATCCTATGTCGAACCACCTTAGGAAAATATTTCTCAAGGAACATACATTTTAATTCATACCAATCAAGTGCATCAACCTCCTCATTATCCCTGATTTTTTTCACCATTGACCAACACAGATCAACTTCACCTTAAAAAAAGTAAAAACGAAGACTAGCCATTTGGTGTTCTGAACACTGCATGACATTAAAACATTTCTCCAGTTATTTTATCCAACCTTCTAAAAGCACAGGGTTACATGATCCTCTGAATTATGGGGAATTTTGCCTCTTGAAATTCTCTATTTATGGCATGTTCCTCTATGGTTGATCTGGTTGATCTTGTTCATGGATACCACCACCATTTATAGCCTGAGTTAAATGTTACATCATTGCAAAAAACTGTTCAGTTCTGATTCCGATCATCTCAGGTTGCTGATCTAGAAGGTTTTCTTCCTTCGGATGTCATCCCAACATAGCTACCCTGACTCCTTTGCAAAAAACCTTTCTGAACACAGAAATATTTTAGGCAAATTGACATGGTAATCTGAAAATACAATATCATTTAAAAATTACCATAAATTAATTTATGGTCATTAAATAAACAATATTTTAACCCTTAACATTGTCTAAACCACCCTATGATACCAACAATAAGGGCCCATCCTTAAAACATTATGCAATCTTGAATTAAGTGAGTAATTCACATTGAGTATCTTTTCATGTTTAGAGTTTTAGATAATTAGAACATAACTATTACATCTCAAAATATTACAAAGTTTACAGTTCTACTCTATTTCCATTTTTTTCAAAAAGTAAACGCTCTTGAAAAAAGAAGTTATGTCTAGTTCCATGTTTTAGATAGTATCACTTTTATTTTATCCAATCCTTGACCCTATTCATATTTATGGCCAATGAAAAACATTTCAATTCTTGGGATGAGCATAAATAGCTCAGTAAGGGTTATAAAACAATGTATTTAAAACATTAGTTCATCATTACGTACATAACATAAGCTCTTTAATATACCTCATGAAATCATAATATTTATTATTAACACATAGAAAATATAAATCATAAAGGTAACATGTGGCATCCATATCATACTTACATTATAGCTATCAAAGTTATGTAGAGAGTAACATTTGGAATACCCATAACAGTATATTCCCTAAATCTATTAGGAGAAACATTCAAGTTTACCTCCATCACATTACTCAGTGTATTGATGTTCATTCTCGAGCTCACCCGCCCTAGATATATCATGGAACTACCTGTATACGTAAACAATGCCAAATAACCGTAACATATTCATAACACATAAAACAAAAAAAGAGAACATTTTCACAATTTAATCACAATATATAATTTAAATATATTGACATAACAAATCCATTATCAAAAAAATTTCAATACTAAAATACATAAAAAGAGTATATGGTATTTATTTTACTTTTAAAAACATTATGGCTTGCTAAGGAATCCATAGATAAAATAATACTTGCGGTGGTGGAAAAGGTAGTTGTCATCGCATATGTTAAAATGAATCATTCTTTTTTTGTCATTTAGTAAAAAACCTCATAGTAAAATATTCCATTTGAATTAAATGAAAATTCAAAGGTACTTATACACCTTATAAAATAATGTTTAGAATAAAACAAAATATACCTCAATAAAGGATATTGAGACGAAGTGCCATACCTCGTGTCAATATTGACTCGATCATTCTTTAGTCATTTGAATAATGAACTAACATTAATTTATACATGATTAAGAACCTTTTTCACGTTTATTATTCATTTTATATTACTTATTACCATGTTATAAGCGTTATGTAATATTTTAATTTATTAACGGTTGTTTCGTCGATATTTGGCACTTGAGTAAAAATGAACACCTTATAATTAAAAGTTTTTCTTGTCGTCAGCAATAAATTATCTAAAAAATTATATTCATGATTTAGATATAATATACATCATATATATCAAGTATATATATGTATTTATAATAGTACCTATCATTTGGAGATAAGAAATGAAATGCACCGTTCATGGAGACGGTAAGCTGTACGTATGCAAGAACGCTACTTTCATTTCTATTTAATAATTTAATATAATTGAAACAGAATTATACCTATTTATATTAAAATTCCCATGTCATATCATATATAATATCACTAACTCTACCCTTTATACTTCGCACATATAGCATTAACGAGTCATATCACATTGAGGGGCCGGTAGTCTGTACTTCCTCAAATAAAAATATTGTGTTTACCCACTATGGAAACCATAAGGGTATATTATAAATTATAAATAAATAATTATAAAGAAAAAATAAACATAATATATATCATATATAAATATAGTGTCATATAAATGGCCACCATGAGAGGCGGTAGGAGATAATAGAGCAATCATCACTTCGTGAGGCGTTAGTTTTCCATTCACTAAAATAGTACATTCTTCACCCATTAAATGGAGGTGTTCATAAGTGTACTTAGAATAAATAACATAAAAACATCCTAATATATTGAGGATACAGTTTTTGTTATAAAATAAAGAAATAAAATGTGTTTAATATGTTGGAGAAGTACAATAAATTAAAAGAACTTAAGAGAAGTCGTTACCATTAAATCGGGTAACACCCTTTAGATGGAACCAAAAAGTTTTCATGAAGTGCTTTATGCCTAAGTTAAGGCTTCTAGGATAAATATAGGGATGGATGGAGCTTAATTGATTAGAGGTTGGATGAACCAAAAGTATTGATTGGTGTGAGGAATTGGTTAGAAGTGAGGTTTTTTTATAAGGGGGAGGAGGGGATCTTTAGAAAAGTTTGAAACAATTATTTTATTATAAGATCATCTTTGGATTCAAAAGGTCAAATATTCATTAAAATCACTTTTAAGATGACTAAAGGTAAAAATAAAATAATCCAAAAAAAATGGACAGGTTTTGGATATTGTTTTAATATTCATAATCATATTTCTGTAAATCATTTATTAATGAGGTAAATATTGGATCATTATTGTGTCATAAATAATTTAATTAATTTGAGGTCAAATAATAATAAAAAATATACCATGATGTAGGAAATCTTTTTATATTTCCAAAGAATATTTATAGTTGAAATGATACCTTATATAATCCCATATAATAATATATTTACTAAAAGATATTAGTTTATGTCATTTTTGACTTTCCTTTAAATTATTTAATATAAAGTGTCATTATTAGTCCCATGTGGCTCTATAGGGTCCCAAATTTTACCCAAGGATTTAAATGGTCAGATATTTATCATCCAATAGGAATATTAAAAATTTAAGGGTAATTAAATATTATTATGATATTATATTTTTCCCTTATTTATTATATTTTCCCTTTAATCATGGTAAATAAAATATTTACTAAAGTAAATATCTAAAATGTCTGAAAATAAAAGTTTCCTATTTACAAAATTTGGATCTACTGATTCCAAACATGGAATCCATTTTTCTAAATTCAAATCACAGAAGTTGCAGAAATTAATTAAAAATTAATTCTCGCTACCAAAATAAATAACATGTTTTTAATAAATAATAACTATCAAAAGATTGACACTTGTTTATGTCCAATTTCAAAATGAAATTACTTCCAATGACCAATTTTATATTAAATGGTAAAAATAAATTCTAATTCCACTTTAAATCCAATTTAAAATATAATAAAGCCACATAAATAAATTATATTAAAAGTTTCTTTTAATGTAAAATACAATATTTTTAACCATTCATTAAAAAATTAACTTTATCAGATAAATACCAAAAATTTTCCCAATGTAAATTTTGATGTCCCGAATCTAATGAAGGATTTTATATTGTGATATAGAACATATAAAAATGAAGAAAACAATATTTAAAGAGGTTTCTCCATCAAAAGTTGGTAAATCGACCTTTTAAAAAATATTAGAGTATTTATGCTGAGATACATTCAAATTTTAAGCCTCTAACTCTTATTGGGTAAATTTAAAAGAATTTAACAAACATGTATAATAATATTGAAGTTAGTTCAATTCATTCATGCAAATACAATGGATAGGAATTAACTACCATTTAAAATAATAATAATATATTATTAGTGTGAAATGTATGATTTCAAAGAAACTCGTTGTTGCGTATCGGGTATGCTATCAAACATAGAATCCCCTTTAAAGTAAAATTAATATTTAATTAAAAATTATTAATAAATGGGGGTATTTACCCTCATTTTAGGAATTTCGACTTTGCAATTTTATTCACATATAAAATAAATGGGGGAATTTATCCCTCATAACATTTTAAGATTCCCATGTTCCCTCATCGACCATATGGTTTTCCCACAAAACTGTTACCTGAAAAATCACCTTATTCCACTACACTTGCTCTCTACGGTCAAGAATCTAGACTGGTTGTTTTTCATGGGGGAGATTATTTTCCAACTTAACTACCTCTTGGATCAAAACATGAGATGGATCTAGCATATACATTCTCAACATTGAAACATGAAAAAAAATTTGTACCTGAGATAAATTTCGAGGTAATGCCACTCTGTATGCAACCGTTCCCACTTTCTCAAGGATTTCATAATGTTCAATGAACATTGGACTCAACTTTACCTTCTTACCAAAACACATCAAACTTTTCAATGATGAAATTTTGAGAATGACATGATCATCTTCCTTGAAAGATAGATCCTTCCATTGGTTATTTGCATAACTTTTCTGTCTTCTCTCAGTTATGATCATGTTATTTTAAATCAAATGATCATTTACTTTTATCTCTTCTACCTATTCTGGTCCCATCAGCTTTCTTTCACCTACTTCATCCCAAAAATATAGAGTTTGACAACACTTTCCATATAATGCCTCAAATGGTGGCATTTTTATACTGGAATGAAAATTGTTATTTTATGAAAATTCATCCAAAGAAATACATTGGTCCCATCATCCCTGGTAATCTCATGAATAAGCTCATAGCATATCCTCCAAGGTCTGAAATGTTCATTCTCACTTCCCATCTGATTGAGGATGAAAAGGTGAACTAAAATTTAATTCAGTACCCAATGACATCAGAAGGAATTTCCAAATGTTTTATGTAAATATCGGATCACGATCAGATACATTGGAGTGGAGAAAACCATGAAACCTGACTATCTCTTCAATATGAAACCGATAAAGTTGATATACAGACAATCTATTTTGAATAGGATAGAAATGAGCTGATTTTGTCAATCGTTGAACAATAACCCAGATTGCATTATTACCTCTAGATGTAGTTGGAAATACCACAACAAAGTCCATGGATATAATCTCTCATTTCAACTATGGCACCGGTAATGACTGAATCATCCCTTTCGGAAACTGCTACTCTACTTTAACCTAATGAAAATCTAGACACTTCACAGTAAAGTCTACACTATCTCATTTCATTCCATGACACCAGTAATACTTTTATAAACCTCTTTACATCTTAGTACTACCGGGGTTTACTAAAAATGTAGAACTATGATCTTTAAATAAAAACTCATTCATCAACTGTGAATCACAAGGCACAAATAATATCTTTCCTAAACTCAAAACAAAGTCATTATCAACGTTAAATTCAGGAATCATACCCTTCTGAACAAACTCTACCTTTTTCTAAAACTCACTGTCTTCTTTTTGTGCTCCCTTAATTATGTCTGACAGATATGATTCCACTGACACCTAAAAGAAAACTGAATAATTTCTTGTATCAAAAACTTCTAGGCCAATTTTTATCAATTCAAAAACTGATGGATCTCATGCCAAACATAACATGGTTAATGAAGAATTAAATTTTCGACTCAATGAATCAACGACATTATTTTCATTTCTCTGATTGTAATGGATCGTGCAATCATAATCCTTGATTAATTCCAACCATCTCCTCTATCTCATGTTCAATTATTTTTGTGTGAATATATACTTCAAACTTTTTTGGTCAGTATATATTTCGCATTTTACTCAATACCAATGATTCCACAAAATTTTTAAAGAAAAATTAACAGCTCCTAATTCAAAATCATCGGTAGGGTAATTTAACTCATGAGGTTTCAACTGATGTGAAGCATAAGCAATTACCTAATCTTTATGCCTAAGGACACAACCAATTCCTTTCAACGAAGCATCAATATAAATAAAAAACTCTCAATTTCAGGAAGGTAGTTACAAAACTACAGCATTTACAATTGTTATTTTCAATTTGTAAAAACAATCATCACATTCTTTTTTCCAAATGAACTTAACAACTTGTAAAGTTAATTTAGTCATTGGACAATATATCCATGAAAAATTATCAACAAACATCCATTAATAACCTACCAAACTAAGAAAACTACGGATCAAGGTTATATTTTGTGGGTCTTGTCCATTCTTCAACAAATTTTGTTTTATCAGGATCATTAGTTATGCCATTTTTCGGAACAATGTGACCAAGGAATGAAATTTGATGTATCCAAAACTCACACTTGATTAATTTTCCATACAGTTTCATTTATTTTAATTTTTACAAGACAAACCTTTAATGACTTTCATGTTCTTCATTACTTTTGGATAAAACCAAAATATCATCAATGAAGACAACCACAAACATATCCAAGAACACATGAAAAATTCTATTCTTAAGTTCCATGAATACAACAGGTGCATTAGTTAACCGAAAGGCATAACAACAAATTCGTTATGGATATATCTAGTATGAAACACTGTCTTCGGAATGTCTTCTTCCTTTACTTTCAACTGATGGTACCCCGACCTCAGATCAATCTTTAATAAATACCGAGCTCCCTGGAGCTGATCAAACAAATCATCAATATGAGGAAAATGATACTTGTTCTTAATAGTGATGTTATTCAATGCTCCTTAATTAATGAAAAGTCTCATTGAACCTTATTTTTTTAACAAATAATATAGGAGCACCCCATGGTGATGTTTTAGGTCGAATGAAACCTTTATCTAATAACTCTTACAATTGTTTCCTTTACTCTAAAAGATCAATTTGAGCCATTTGATAAGGTGGTTTTAAAATTGGTTTAGCATCAAGAACTAATTCCACCGTAAATTCATCTCCCCTGTCATGAATAATTCTAGGAAACTCATCAGTAAAACCATCAAGGTACACATTTACCAAAAAAACATCATTAATCTGAACACCTCCTTTATTTCCAACAATATGTGCAAGGTAATATTAATTTCCATCTTTTACTAGTTTCTATGCTTCCTGCTATGTTATCAAAAGTAAGGGTTCCTTATTGTAAACAAACTGAAAATCATTCAAAAAAGAAACCTCTTTAGATATGCATTCAATCTTAGAGTTATAAATAGAAATCCAATCCATACCCAAAATAACATCAAACTCTACTAGAGGAAAAACAATAAGGTTTGCAGGCAGATTGTTTCTCCACACAAGGACACGATGGTTCTTATGTTTTCTATTCGTGTCAATATTTCCTCAAGGTATTTTTATGATAAGTTCTGTATTCCTATGTTGAGATGGAATTCCCAATTTACTAGAAACGTTCTAAGAAATTAAAGAGTGTTTAGACCCTGAATAAAACAACACATTGGCATAATCTGACAAACAAACAGTATACATGATACAACTTCAATTGATGTCACAACATCTGCTGATGTAGTTGCAAATTATTTCACCACCCCTTTTCAACATGTAGTTTGGATAGTTTCCCATAGTTGAGTTCTTAATTGGACATTCATTTTCATAATGACGCATTTTATTTCACTTATAATATTTTACTAACTGTAATTCTTATTTTGTATGACCATTACCTTGATCTTTTTCAGTGCAATTATGAGACTTAGGTCCCATTTTAACACATCTTTAGCACTTACCAGAATTCAAAAGACATTCTAAAACATTCATTTTACAACAATTTTCACAAACCATAATCATAAGTTTCTTACCATCAATATTTTTTGAATAGTTCTTCCCTTTTGCCTGCCACCTTGACCTGCTATTCTATTTTTTGTCAAAGAACACCTGATCATCAAAAAATTCCATTTCCACCTTCTCCACACAATAAACAAGTTTTTCATAACTTTTGAACACACGAGAAGTTAAATCCCTTCGACACATTGGCTTTAATCCCGCGTAAAAATGGTTTATTTTTCTATGAAGGTCTCCTAATAAATTCAGAGCATACGTTGCGAGATAAGTAAATTTGGATTAATAAGCAACCGCTTAGTCATCATCCTGCCCTAACTCTAGGAAGTGTTTTTCCATCCTAATTCGAACAACCTTTGGAAAATATTTCTCAAGGAACATACCTTGGAATTCATTCCAATCAAGTGCATAAATATCCTCACTATCTTTGATTTTTTTCATCATCGACCACCATTGGTCAACTTCACCTTTAAAATGTTAAACCCCAACACTAATATTTTGGTGTTATGAACACCCCATGACAGCAAAAAAATCCAGTGCTTTACTCAACCCTTATGCTAGCACAGGGTCAGATGATACTCTGAATGATAGGGGATGTTGCCTCATGAAATGATCTACCACTGCCATGTTCCTCTGTGGTTGATCTAACTGATTTTGTGAATAGATACCAGCACTATTTATAGCCTCAGTTAACTGTGCGATCACTGAAACAAACTATTCAGTTCCGATTCCGACCTTCTCAGGTTGCTGATCTGAAAGGTTTTCTTCCTCCGGATGTCATCCCAACATAGCCGCCTTGTTTCCTATATGGAAAACCATTATGAAAACCGAACTATATTAGACAAAGTAATATGGTAATATGTAAATTCTATAACATATCATTATTACCATAAATTAATTTATGGATACTAATTTAACAATATTGTAACTCCTAAATTTGTCTAAACCTCCCTCTAATTAAAAATATAAGGACCCATCCTTAAAACATTACATAATCTTAAATTAAGTTAATAGTTAACATTGAGGATCTTTTAAGTTTAATATTTTTATGAAATTAAGATCTAACTATTACATCTAAAAATATTACAAATTCGACACTTCTACATTGTTTCCATTTTTTTCAAAAAATAAAAACTCTTGAAAAAAACAGTCATGTCTAGTTCCATGTTTTCAATAGCATGAATTTTCCTTAATATAATCCTTGGTCCTATTCATCTTTATGTCCTGTGAAAAACATTTCAAAACACGGGATGAGCATAAATAGCTTATTATGGGTTATAAAACAAAGAATGAAAACATTAGTTCATCAATACGTACATAACATAAGCTCTTTAACATACCTCATGAAATCATAAGATTTATGATTAACACATAGAAAACATAAATCATAAAGGTAACTTGTGGCATCCATATCATACTTAAATTGTAACTATCACAGCTACATGGGGAGAAACCTTTGGAATACCCATCATAGTATATTCCCTAAATATCTTAGCAGAAACATTCACATTTACCTCCATTAAATTTCCCAATGAATTGGAGATATATATCGGGAACACCCTCCCTTAGTTTATCATGGTACCACCTGTATACGTAAACAATTCCCAAGAACCATAACATATTAATAAACCATAAAACAAAAACAGCAGAAAGAAAAAATTGCCATATTTTAATCGCAGTATATCATTTAAATATATTTACATAACAAATCCATTATAAAAAAAAATCAAAAAATATATATAAAAATATTATATGGTATTTATATTCCTTTTAATAACATTACAGCTTGTTAATGAAGCCAACGATCAAATAATACTTACGGCGGTGGAAAATTTCATTGTCACCACTTACGTTAAAAAGAAACATTATTTTTTTCATTTAGTAAAAGGCCTAGTAAGAAAATATTTCCTTTGAATGAAATGAAAAGTAAAATGTAATTATACACCATATAAAATAATGGTTTGAATAAAACAAAATATACCTCAATGAGGAATATTGAGATGAAATCCCTTACCTCGTGTCCAACCTGACTCGATCATTATTTAATATTTTGAGTAAAGAAATAATATTAATTTATAAATGTTTAAGAACAGTTTTCAAGTTTATTATTCATTTTATATCACTTATTACCTTGTTATAAACATTTTTTAACCATTTAATTTATTAACTATTGTTTCTTTGATATTTGGTACTTGAGTAAAGATGCACACCTTATAATTAAAAGTTGTCCATGTTTTCAACAATCCATTATCTACAGAATGATATTATTGATTTAGATATCATATAAATAATATATATCTAGTATATATTTGTATTTATTTTAGTACATAACATTTGAAGATAAGAAATGAAATGCACCGTTCATGGAGATGGTAAGTCCTACGTATGCATGAACACTACTTTCACTTCTATTTCGTAATATAATCGAATTAAAACATAATGATACCTTTATGTATTATAATTTCAATATAATATCATATATAATATCATTAGCACTGCCCTTAATACATCCCACATAAGGCATTAATGAGTCATATCACTTTGAGGGGGCTGTAGTCCGCACTTCCTCCAATGAAATTATTGCTTTTACCCACTATGGAAATCATAAGTGTATGTTATAAATGAAAAATACATAAGCATAAAGAAATCATAAACATAATATATATCATATATAAATATAGTTCCATCTTAATGGACACTATGAGAGGCTGTAGGAGATAATTGAACAATCATCGCTTCGTGAGTCGTTAGTTTTCCATTCACATAAACAGTATGTTCTTCACCCATTAGATAGAGGTGTGTGCAAGTGTATTTAAAATAATTCACAGAAAAACATCCTAGTATATTGAGGATACTGGTGTTGTTATAAAATAATGGTATAAAAAGAGTTTAGGGGGTTGGAGAAGTAAAATAAAATAAAAGAACGTAAGACAAGACATTACCATTATATCAGGTAGTCCCTTTGGATTGAACCAAAAGGTTTTCTTGAAGTTATTTCTGCCTAAGGTAAGGCTAATAAAATGAATAGAGGGATATATTGAGATTAATTGAGCAGAGATTAGATGAAACAAAAGGGTTTAGATGTGTGAGGAATTGGTTAGAAGTGATGACTTTTTACAAGGGAGATGAGGGGCTCTTTAGGAATGTTTGAAACAATTAATTTATTCTAACCACATATTCGGTTTCAAAAGGTAAAATATTCATTAAAATAAATGTTAAGATGATTCATGGTCGAAATAAAATAATCTAATAAGAATTTAAATGGATTTGGATATTGTTATAATATTTATAATCTTATTTATTTAAATCATTTATTAATGAGGTAAATATTGCATCATTATTGTGTTATAAATTATTTAATTTATTTGATGTGAGAATTTATAAAACAAATACCGTGATGTAGGAAATATTTTTATATTTCCAATGAATATTTATAGTCTAAATGATTACTTATATAACCCCATTTAAAAATTTATTTACTAAAATATATTTTTACTGTAATATTTATCATTACAATAAATTAATTAATATAAAGTGTCATTATTACTCCCATGTGACTCCTTGGGGTCCCAAATTCGATCCAATGATGATCATGGTCATATATTTATCAGCCAATTGTATTAGGACAAATTTTAGGGTAATTCAATATATTATAATATTATATTATACCAATAGTTATTATATTTACCCTTTAATCATGGTTAATAAAATATGTACTGAAGTAAATATTTAAAATGTATAAAATTAAAAGTTACATATTTAGAAAATTTGAACCTATTTATTCCAAATATATAATTCATTTTTCTAAATTCATAAACCATAAGTGGTATAATTTAATTAAAAATTAATTCTTACTGTAAAAAAAATAGCATGTTTTTAAGAAATAATAACTATCAAAATATTGACACTTTTTTATATCCAATTTAAAAATGATATTACCTCAAATTTCCAAAATTAGATTAAATGGTAAAAATATATTCTAATTAAAATTTAAAACCAATTAAAAAGATAATATAACCATATAAATAAATTATATTAAAAGGCACATTTAATGTAAAATACAGTATTTTTCACCATTCATTAAAAAAAGAACTTTATCCCAAAAATACCAAAAATTTTGCCAAAGTAAATTTTAATGACCTAGATCTAATGAAGAATTTTATTTTGTCAAATAGAACATATAAAAATGACAAAAACTAGATTTAATTATGGTTCTCCATCAAAACTCGGTAAATCGTCCTTTAAAATAATATTAGAGTATTTATGCTTAGATTCATCCACATTTTAAGCCTCTAACTTTTATTGGGTAAATGTAAAAACATTTAACAAACATTTATAATCATATTTTTGATATTTCTATTAATTCCATACAATATATTGGTAAGGCATTAACTACCAATTAAAATAATAATATTATATAATTAGTGAGCAACGTAATATTTCCACGAAACCTGCTGTGGAAAATCAGGTACGCTATCGAACATAGAATCCACTTTAATGTAAAATTAATATTTAATTCATAAATTTTAGTAAAAATTCAAAAGTATTATTCTTTATTTTTTTGGGATGTTTTAATGGCCCACACATATAACATTTTCGAAAGGTATTAGGTAAAGAACTTAACGATCAAGATTTTAATTACATCACTTAGAGTTAGAAAATCCCACCATTCCAAGAATAATAGTAATATTATCCATAGAGGACATCTAAGAAGCCACCTCAAAAAAAATGCTATTATAAAAAGTGATGTGGTCAAGAAACAATTAGGAAACAAGGAACACTATGGTATACTACTATGAACCGTGTAGCAATAACTCAATAAAAATTTTAGCAACAACATCTTCCTTAAAGAGCACGACTATATTTTCAACCAACACAACCAAGGACTTTGTAGAAACCTTCCCCTCTCCAAAGAAACATATAAAACCTCATGGATAAATTTTTTTCATAAACAAAAGCATTGAATGACAACTAAAGTGATGATGATGTAGTACCAATGAGATTCCTTACACAATCTCTATGTTCAAATGGGTCAGATCTCAAAGACATTTTATAAATGATTTATACATACACTACTTTGTAATATACATACATACCCAAGGGAAAATGATTATGGTATAGTAACGAGATGTGGAAATATCTTTTACATTCAACAACCTAGTGGAAGAGATGAAATACAACTTGAAAACACTTAGAATTATTCACCAGTGGAAGAAGATATAATTGAAGGGACAATACTAGCTACACCTCTGGAGGAATATCCCATTGTTGACACAAAAACACCCAAGAAACAAAAAGAAAAAATTTATGTTTCCTTACCACAACACTAGCCACGTCCCCCATTCCCCGAAAGGGAAAGTCTAGTCATTAAAAACAAGATTATGATATGTTCCTATAAATTTTCAAGAAACTCCATATCAACATAAACATTGCAGAGGTCATTTCTCAAATGACAAATTATGAAAACATACTTAAGGATCTACAATCCAATAAAAGTGAAATGGGTGTCCTTGATGTCGTCTCATTAAATAAGTAATTATCTGATTCTTTTAAGCTAAAAATCTAGCCCAATATGGGAGAACTTTGGTATTTTTCAAGGCCATCTTCTATTGGAAAGTGTATGTTTAGAATATCTCTATCTGATCTTAGAAAAAGCATAAACATAATTCCAATGAGTATTTTTCAAAAAATAGGATGTCAAGATCTCAAAACAACTTGAGTATTACCACAACATTTAGACCTACTAGTGATGTCACCTTGTATAATTTTTAAGTAAGTGTTAGTTAAATTTGGAATATTTATCTTTCTAGTAGACATCCTTGTTAGTGACATGGAATAAAAATGCGACGTCCCAATTATTCATAGAAGACCATTCATAGCCATAGGAAATTATCTAATACATGTGAATCGAGTAATAATGATCTTTTGATTCAGATAAGAACAATTGTTCGTCAACATCATCAAATTTGTTTAACAATTAAGGGATTCCATTGATTGTAATTACATCTATCTAACCTGAGAAATAAATAAATACATGGACATAGAAGATGATTGTGTGGAATCATTTTATGATGCTTAAGAATATTATGATTTTTATGAAGTGATTTTCAATTAACCTCTCACAGTGGATACATTCCCATACCTCACCCATCAGTTATTAAAATAAAAATAATAGAGTTGAAGGATCTATATAGTACTCTTATGTAGTCAAACATAGGGTCGTCAAACTCACATCATATGATCGTGATATATGCGCTATCATAGAAACAAGAAGAAAAATATGTTGAATCCTTAAAGATAGATATGTAGTAAATTTCGTTGGGAGTAGACGAAATAAAAGGAATTCGTCTAACTATATGCACTCACAAGATTCTACAAGAGAAAAATTATAAATCAAAATGTCAACCATAGATGAGGATTACATAACCAATGAAATAAATTTTCAAAAAAAATTTCATAAAGCCTCTCGAATCCAAAATAATCCTTCTCATACCTAATAGATAATGGGTGAGCATGATACAATTAGTTCCCATGAAATGTGTAATAACAGTGGAGAAGACTGATGACAATGAATTGATATCAATACATATAATCAATGGATTGACAGTTCATGTGGATTAAATAATATTGAATACACTGATATGAAAAGATCATTTTCCTTTACCATTTATGGATAAAATGTTTGAAAGACTCGTTGGACATGAATTATATTATTTCCTAGAAATATATTCTATATATAATTAGATTTCAGTCGACTGAGATGATTACCCAAAGACAACATTCACATTCCCTTTCGGCACCATCACATTGTGTTGAATGTCATTCTAAATGTGTAATTATATTGAAGCATTTAAAATATACATGACACATAATTTCCATGACATGGAAGATAAATTATTAATAAACTTCATCGAAGAATTCTTTGGTCTATCGATGATCATTTGAAGCCTGCCTAAAAACCTGGGGTTAGTCTTAAGATGATTTAAAGAAAAATGCATAGTCTGAAATAGGGAAAAGTGTAATTTTATGTTTCAGAATGGAATATTACACAGACATTAAATTTCTAGATAATTCATAGAATTCAATTAATATAAGATAAATGACATTGAGGATTTACCTAAACCTTCAACAGTTAAGGGTATAAGGTTCTTTAATTGCCATACTGGATGCAAAATGTAATTTAGAAAATACTTGTTTATCTTTCCCAACGATTGACATGCCTTTTGTCAAAGGTTGTTCCTTTTGATTTTGTTGAGGTGTTTTGGAATGAATTAAAAACATTAAGTAAGAGACTGATAGAATCCCCTTTAATCATTCAATGAATTGGGACATCGAGCATGAATTGATGAGTAATGCCAACAAAATTTCTATTAGCATTGATTTAGGACAACAAGTTGGTTACATCATATATTAAATGTACTATTAGAGCCATTCACTAAATGAATATGAAGTAAAATAAGTAACTATATATAAGGAACTATTAGCTATTCTTTATGCCCTCATTAATTTATGTTCATATCGGGTCTTATCCAATGTGATTTTTCATATCAATCTTACATCCCAAAGGTATCTAATGAACATGAATAATTAAAAGACTATACTGATAAGGTGGACCCTCAAGATATAATAATTTTATATTATTAACAACATCACCATAGGAATAAAAAATGTGATCGCATATCATTTATCTTATCTTCTTCTCCTAGTCAACAAGTATGACAACGATACTAACATCGATATCGAATTTTCTAATCAGACCATCTTTAGTTATAAAGTGGAAAAAAATGGTTTTATGATATTTCTAATTATCTTCCCACGATATTCTTACCCCAATACCTCTCATTTCATTTAAAGAAATGATTTTTAGATCAAGAAAAACATTACTACTAGGAAGAACCACTCATGTTAAAGCGGTGCACCGATGGCTTACTGCGACATTGCATCCCCGATAATGAAATCTCAAATGTGTAGAAATGTTCCATATGTCACCAAATTGATTAAGTCATTGAAATTACTGTTTTTTGAAATAATTATATAACCTGGACTCTTTTGGCCCATGCTACACGAAGACGTAAGGGAATTCTGTCAAATATGTGATAGGTGCCAGCAAACTAGGAACACTAGGAAAAGGAAACAAATGATTCAAAACCCAATCAAGGAAGTCGAGATCATCGAAATATGGGGAATATTCATCAAGGAAACATTTCCCAATTTATATGGAATGTCGTACATTGTAGTTGGAATTGACTATGTATCAAAATTGGTACAGGCTATTGTAATATCACATGACACTACAAAAGAGGTCAAGAAATTTCTGAAAATGAATGTATTTTCAAGATTTATATTTCCAATATTACTCATTAGTGATTGAGAAAAACATTTTAGAAACTAATATGTGAAATTATTTCCTGAAATGTTTGGAATTTGATATAATAAAAGAACTCCCTACCACCCACAAACAAGTAGGAAAGTGTAATTGTCCAATAGAGTGATCAAGAAAATATTGAAAAAGATGGTGAGCACTAAACGAAGTGATTGGAGTATAAAATTGGATTATATACTATGGGAATACCATGCAACATACAATATACCCACAGGGAAAACATCATTCATACTTGTTTATGGAAAATCTTGTCATCTTCCAACTAAACTAGATCATTACTCGTACTGGGAAATTAAAATGCTTCATTTGGATTCTAAGGAAGATGGAGTGGCTCTAAAGCAATAGTTGACTGAATTAGAATAAATTAAGAAGTCATCCAATTAAATTTATAGGGTCTACAAATAATGTACAATGAAATGGAATTATCGACACATTTCAAGTCATATTTTTTTTCTAGTGAATAAGGTCCTATTATTCAACTACAAACTGAAATTATTCTATAATAAGTTGAAATATTGATGGTTCAGCCTCTTCAATGTTCTTAATGTTCTAACATTGGAGACCATTTAAATTCAAAGCATGGGTGGACCAAAAATCATGTTATATAGTGAAAGGCTGAAAATATTTCAAGAAACCTTCCATGAATGTTGTGTCATCATCCTTAAGATCATTTAATCCATAATTGAATGAATACATATACCTTAAAGGAAGTGATGACTAAGAGGAAACTTATGGGAGGTAATCATAGAATATATAATTTTATAATATCCTTAGGAAAGTTTTAGATATGATAATTGATAAAAGATATGTTTTGAACAATATTTTAGCAATAAATGTCAATTACATGTCGTGTAACCCTACTACACGTCATGTAACTTCTCTATCAAAAATACTATACTAATTAACATTACATGACATAAAACATTTGTACACATCACGTTAAAAAATATATTTCTTTATTAAAAAATATTTCATGAAATCTAGATTCACCACCCACTACCCGAACCACCCCCCCCCCCCGACAGCTCACCTACCCCATCTGCCGCCCTCCCGTGCTGTAAACCGTGTTCCCATCAATTTCACTCATTATACCCACATCTCAGTTTCCCTCCTCCTCTATTGACCATAGGATACTGAGATACATAATGACCCATATATCACCTAATCGTCCATGTTACTTATCATATCATTGCAGATAGTACGTCATGCAATGGATCATGTGTGGTATTCCAGGGAAGATTAACTTGGTAACATGGTCCAGATAGATGTACTCATCGTGGAAGAAGCCATGGGGGTCCGAAACATTTACATGGAGTCACCATTTTCCCACTACTACAAGGCTCATACAAAGAGAAATCAAGGTGCTATGATTGGAGAATCATTAATTACCCACCTGGCTAGACACCATGGTGTTTTTGGTGAAGCCCTTACTCTTTCCTTCATATGACCCATTGAGCTCATTGATTTCAAGATGCTGCATAAGATGCATATATTGGTAGGGGAGGATGATATCTACCATTGGGTATCGAGCATGCACATAGTAGCACTATTAATGCACCCACCACCATCAATAGAACACCAAACAGTTGATCCACCAACCACTTCTCCACCACCACCACCCACGCATTTTCCTATTCCTACCAGCACAAAATCTACCATCACTCCACCCAACAAGATCACTTTGTTATGCATCATTAAACACTAAAGAATCTAATATGAATCTCCACACAATTTTATTTTCCCTTTGTAGAGATTTATAATTTCCCCACCCATCCAACACCCCCTTCTCACATATACCCTCAACCACCACCAGTCCTTACTGGCCCCTCCTCCTCCATAGTTCCCACATCACCCATTTCCCACCCTAACATACACAAAGACATTACTGACCATACTAACAAACAATATTAACTAGATGATAAAGACAAACATGGAATGTTTTGGGCAAAAGATACATCTATAGAGGTTCCCATAGTTGAACGAGATGTCAGACCCATTACCTTACTTCAGATAAACACCTCTCTGCCACCCACCCCATCCCATCAATCCATATTAATGACTCCATCCTCAATCGATGATCCACCTACTCCTACTATAGCTGCAACCTCCAATCCATCCTGATATCTTTCACCACCATGAGATGGGGAGTTGACCTTGGAGGTTTTTTTTTGGTTTTGGAAAGTAATCTTTGGTGGCCAATGATCCCATTTTTTTACTTTTGTGTTGGGTATAGGTTCGGTATTTTGTACTATGTGTATTCACACATTTTGTACAAATTATTATTATATTGGAATTGATTTGGTTTCACATTTTTTTGTCTTGGTTTTCATATTTTTCAAATTTATTATTACCGTGTCTAGATCCTCTATATAATATATGGTTATTAATGGACTATTCCCACAATCTGTTTTGGTTTGACGTCTAACTCAGCCCGTGGCCAAAATATAATTTCAAATTTAAGAACATTCATAGGAAATTAATTCACAACATCAACCACCTCAAGATATTTTACCATTCCTTCCACCTATGATTCGTGCTCATACTTCCCCTGATGTCATCAACCTGGTGATGTTGCCCCATGATATAGAAGAAACTTCCACCAGTAGCTATAAATAAAAGAGATGTAACTGATAATTTGGACCATATTGCGTGAAATTTTAGTCCATTCATATGGATAATTATTTTATATTAGATATTTATCAGATTAAACCAATAGATCGTTGCATTTATTTTTTGATTCATTATGCTAGATTATTTTTATTTTTCATTTTTCATCCCTTGAATTGTTTATTGTAAAATTTACTAGACTTAAATACATGTTGTGAGCCATGATCATCATGATATGAACATTATTATTATTCTAATTGTAAATTTTTAAAATTTGGATTAATGTTTCATCTAGTGCATGATTTTTTTCAAACCCTTTTTGCAGGTGATCTAAATTCAACATCAAAACATCACAATTACCCTCATAGAATACAACTACTTACAGGGAGCTCTCGATTGCCTCTATATTTATTTTTTCATTTTTCATTTAATATTCCAAAGATTTATTTTAAATAATACTTCAAAAAATAATTACATGGACTATGTGGACACTATCTCTTTCTCTATGTTGGGGAGATAGCCATAGAGTCATTTAATGTCCAATTGTTGATGACCTCATGTTTAATTTTGTACATTTCTTTATAAAGAGGATATGATAAAACCATTTCAAGCCTAAGGTTATGATTAAGTACTGAGGGTATGATCATAAAACTAATTTCATTTTACAATGAGTGATGAGATAAAATTCATTTACAGGTAAATAAAAAATGGTTATAGAATTCAAAGAATAGTTAATAAAATATAATTAAAAGATTATAATTTGATTAATGACCTGATCTCTGAGGCATTATTAATTTATATATAGGGATGATACTAGAGACTAACATATTCTGTATACACATAGTTTTATTTTCCTAGACATAATGAATGTTTCTTTTTTCCAATGTTACTTGTCTTTTTGAAATAACTATCAATACATTTTTACTATAGTATAATAAATAGTTCATGTGTGGGGGAATTTTATATGGTTCAGTCATATATACATTTATCATTTTTTAAGGATTTTAATAATTTATTAGATAATACGCTTAGTTTTCATTGAATTTTATTGAAATGAGGGGTTTAAGGTTACAATGGAGAAAATAAAAAAATCATAATTCTCCTATTAAAAGTAGTTAAATATTATTACTCCACGTGTAATAGGGTTTCATTCAATTGAAAAATTCATGAAGTAAGTCATGAAACATGTTTTTATGATTGCATGTGAAGAATCCATTACAAGTAGTTAGTGACCAATTCACGTCGTAAACCAAAAGAATATGAAATACACTCAAAAGATATAGCGGGAAAAGGTATAGGTCAATAACATGGGTTACACTACCTGAAAGTATTAAAACATGAAATATAGGATGGCATTGGCAAGAGATACAGATATATAAAAAATTCAATGAGAAGTACATAGATCAGAATTTCACGACGTGAATCCCATTACACATCGTGTAATTTTTCATATATTAATATTCAAGTCTTAGAGTGGAATTTGAGACATTCTAGAAAACATAAATTATGTGTTTTTCATTCCATTCTCATTCTAATTGATTACATCTCCTCTAACATCAAATTTCATTGTTTCTTTTCATTATTTGAATTTAATACAGACATCAGGGATTGTGTTTCAACAATAGCTTCACCCCTTTCTTCATTACCACCATTGTCCATCATCGATCATCGATGAAATCATGTAGAATTTATTTCCACTCGTATTTAATGTATGTAGTTAATTAAATTTTGATTTCCATTTCATAATCCAGGTTTCATGATAATCCCATTTAGTGAATCTAAAGCATTTTTGTGTATAAATAATTTAAAATTTGATCATTGTTAACATGTTGAGAATAATATTTATTTTCTTATTTCGTGCATTCATTCTTACCTTGAGTGGCTAAAACACATAGGGTAGGGATTAAGAGTATGTGTATTTGAACATAATAAATCATTAATTATAGATTTGGTCACCTTAAGGATTAGTAATCAAGAAATAATCTCGGTCTATCCAATTAATTCAGTCATCTCATCCCTTGGGGTATTCAAGTGAAGGACCTTATCTTGGTTGGAGTAGATTAGGCTAGGGCCAAGATCATGAAATACTTTTTAACATAGATTCTATGTTTAATGCACTAGTATGTCACTATTTATCAATCATGGAATATATACCTCTTAGGTGGATATAGTTGATTTGACCAAATTCAATAGGCAACCTCTACGTGCTTTGCAGTATAAACCTTAGGATCTTACCAAGTCATAATTATGACCAACTTTTATATAGATAACCAAAATTGATCCCATCCCATATAATATTCATTAAGTATAAAATAAAATCTTCTAGTATATAATTCCCAATCTAAAAAAATAAAAAATGACACCCAATCTAAATAGCCCATGAAATAGGTTGACAGTGGTAGCTTTCATTCCCCATTGGTTCTACCCCAGTCATTCTCTATGCTACGCCCTAATAGAATGAAAAGTTTGTGAATAGAATAAAAATATAATTTGATAATATCTTGTGCGGATTCAATGACTAATGAGGGTTCATCAATAGAATTGACATCCACTTCCTTCACTCCATTTAGTCCCCCATAAATATCAAATTCCCTATAATCATTGTAAATTTAATTTTCACTAATTATACATATTATTTACATGGATTTTTTATTTCCTAAACATTAAATCATTTCTATATATGATGTTTAGCTTAACATTTATTTGATTATCTTGATAAATAATGATAAATCTATATTCTTGACTCAATACATATATTTTATAATGCATATTTTTTTCCATTAAATTGAATACTGGATATTTGAGGAATTATTTTGATATGAAAGATATTGTTTTAGGATTGTTTAATAAATTACCAATAGTTTTTGGACCGATTAATGAAATCCACATGTTGTATGAGTAGTATCATGAGATAGAATTAGTTGATGAAAAACCCTAAATGTTTGCTTACAAGTAGAACATATAGGTTTATACACATATACAAAAATTATCTTGAGGATATATCTTGATGGTATAGTGGTGCATGTTCTAGATACATGACATCCAATAATTATGAATTTTTTGAATTATGATTCAATATTTTTTATCTAGGAGATTTTCACTATGAAAAATATATGTGGATTAATTTTTCTCTCAATTTACAGATTAAATTTCATTTGATTCAGTTAATTACCATTCGATATTTTTTCGGCACATAATTCTCCGTTTATTGATTACGTGGCATAATTCTTCTATAAGTACCTTTGTTTATTGACTATTCTCACATACACATTATTTACACAATAGTACACACCCTAACAGAATAGATGAGATCACCGTTATCATGTTTCATTTCTCTAATAATATCTAAATTCTGATAAAAAATATATAAAATTATTTTTTAAATTGAATAATGTTATTATTAAAAAAATAATTATGTTCTAATTAGTGTATTCATTTGTAAGACAATACACTTTTATGTATATGGTTTACCAAATAATTCTTATATATTTATTATTTAGGGATTTTATTACTTTTAATCATGCCAATGTAACAGAAGTAGACACCAACTCCTAGATTTCATGGGTTAGGTCACTACAGTTGGTATTAGAGGACGTTTAGTAGAAACCATGAAAACAAATTTATGAAAACATAGATTATGGGACATAACACAATGATAATCTATTTAGATAATAATAAATGAACATACTAAAATTTTGGTAAGGAATATATTATTTGGGTTTTACTAGAAATAAACCCATGGGTGGACACTGGTAGTGGGTTTGGTTCTCGAAAAAATACACCTATGGGTAATGACCCTAAAATGGTGTGTTTTTCATGAATTGTGTGTAAGCTTGTACCAAAAAATGGGACTTACTAGTCACCTAGTTTGAAAATCTTCAGCGATATAATTAGGGAATACCACATTTTATTTAAAAACCACTATAGAGGATTTGAATTGATATGGAAAATGAAGGACCTTGGTATCACCTTATGTTTCGTAGATCAAAAATAATGTGTCCAAATTTTTACATTCTAAAAAGGATTATATTATTTTTCTGATATGATAATTGATGCTTACACTATGGTTTTTGGTTTTAATAAATTCCCACTTCCAATGGATAAAATCTTGACCAAGGAATAAAATGTTTTGAAATAAATGGATGAACTATTTATATATTTGGGTTGTGTTGAATACCTTAGTTAAAATTCTATTTTGGGATTATCATTAGTTCATGAATAATCATAAAATTTACTTTAGAAATCATATTAATATGGTTTTAGAATGGGAAAAAGTGTATGTTGGGTGACCAACTGTCATGTCTGATAAGGTCTCAGGACATGAAACCATGATAGAATGATGATAAGGGTTTAATACCAACCACTGTCATACACAAATGTCCTCGTTAATGAGTAAATATTTTTTATTAACAAAATTTGACTATTAAATATTAATTATGAACTAGTACTATATCTTTTTTAGTTTAAGATATTAATATATGAAACATATTGACTTTAATTAATATTTATAGAGAAATTGTTTGACTTGTCAAAATTTTATGGCCCTTAAAATCATTTAAAAGTGTATTTTGGTGCTTCATCCATAGAAATTAAAATTTTGATATTCCTTTATTATTATAATGGGATGAATTTAAATTTTAAAAAATCACAACCAAAGGATTTAATTATGTTAATTTATTTATATAATGTAAATATATTTCCTTATATGAGTCTTCAATGAAATAATTGTTCAACATTATGAAAATTATCTTAATATAAAATTTTTCCTTATACCTGAATTTTTAATGAAATTATGGTATTTAAATAAAAATATATTTATGGATATGAATCCCTAAACATCCCATTATGCATTCAATTATTTCATTGGTGAACTGAATCCCCCTGTAAATAATTATAAATTTTCTCCCAGTGCAGATTTCTACTTTCCACTATTTTTATCCCACTTAGACACATAGTTATATGTTTGTCTACATCACCTTTGTACATCATATTCTATATTTTCGAGAGGATGTTTTACGAACCCCTCTCATGATGTGGGATTTATATGTGGAAAATATCCGAAAATGTTTTACCAAGAACATAGAGTAATTATAAGGATGATTATTATTTTAGGTGTGGGAATTTAACGATCTAATATTCAAATGTAAAAATATTGTTTTCGATAGAATGTAAGACGTGTGAAAACTTGTTTATAAAGGAAAATAATATCAGGATACATGATAATATTTATAAAATTTTAAATAAATTAAATATATCATATGGCTTAAAATTAATGTGATATTGTGTTTTCATGAGTCGCATTCAACAATTGGTATCAATAATGGATTATGTTACACATAATAACAAGTTTTACCGAACAATAATATATTAATGAAATGTTTTTATTTATTATAATAAGGTATAAAATATATATTTTATTGGTGGTTATTTATTGTATTAAATAATTTTTTAGAATATATCGTTTATAAAATATATGATGGATTCATTTGTAACCAATTAATTTGAAATGAAAATATAAGTTCATTCAATATAACAGGAAATATGTTCATAAGCACCCAATGATGTGTTGTCATAGTAAATTAAATTAATTAAATTTTTTTAATCATATTAATGAAATAGATATGTTATATAATCAGTATAAAATTGCTTATATTAATTTAATTTATTTTATAGAAAAAATATGAAAACAAACACAACATTACACATAAAATTCAATATTTTTATAAAGGTACTTCTACAACCCTTGAATAGAAAATATAATTTGAATTTAATTTTGTGATCTTATATAAATTTTACCTAATAGAATAAAATTAATTTTTTAATACGAAAATAAATTATTTTATGATGAATTTTGGGAGTTTTCAATGAAGATTCGTTTTTTGATGAATAGTTAAAATTCCAAATTTTATTTCAATACATCATTTTGTTTAATATATTTAAACGGTTAAATTATATATTTTATTTATTTAATGTCCAATTAAATAAATTAAATTTAATTTTAATAAATTTAGGTTATATTAATCAACTAGACATTGCAATTGAATATTAAAACATAGTATCCTTTGGAAAATTATATATTTGAAATCCACACTGTCCTTCCGTCTATTTGATTATATTGAAATTAATTTCCTATAATTATTTGATTTAAATGAGTAAAAATTGATTTCATATTTTGAATCATAATAATATATAATTTATACTAATAATTAATTAGTTTTTAAATAAATATTATTGAAATTAATAAACATTAATTACAATGATTAGTAGAATGAATTTATTTATAAAGAAGTTAACATTAAACTTATGGAAAAAATCACCTTGTTTATTTTCCAAAATCCATTATTTGTTTATATATAGTCTGTTTGTCTCCTTTTTTCTACTTTTTTTCCATTATCGGATCCCCTCATCATAGTAAAAACATCTAATTCTATGAAAAGGAACTAACCCTTCAAACATATTCAAACCTATCAAGCCCTTTGTATCAATATAAATCGGAAAAAATTAGCTATAAAAAAACATACCCATAAACGAGAAGCCTCACATTTGGCATAAATACAAACATGATTGTCTTTTCTATAAAGTAAATGGAGTTAACTGAAAATGAGTTATTATTATTTGTCGATCACTTTCACTTTTTATTAATTTTCTATCCATTCAAATCAACTTATCTCATAATTATAAAATTAAATAATTATCATAAATATATGATTATTTTTTATTCTAATTTTTTATATACACATACACACACATACATCTAATTGTTTAAGAACATACAATTCATGTATTGAAAACTACCACTTTACAAAATGATTATTGATTATTTTTCCATTACTAACTCTCGTGGTTGGGAATTATGATAAAAAAATTATTTCAATATGATATAAATTATATTTATTAGGTGATTATACTTATCTAAAGGATAAAGGTATATCTTTATGAAATCCATTTTTAAAAATTATGGAAAAATAATTTGTGGGTGTGTGGACAAGAACTTTTACAAATCGATGTGATTCTTTCACTCTATTTTTCGAATTTATTAAAAATAATTTTAAAAAATATATATGAAATATATTAAAAAATATTTTAATTTTTATACAATATAAATATATATTATTTAAACTTCATTATATTAAATTTTATAATGAAATAGAAGTAGCGTTCAAACTTATGTAGATATTTTGTCTCTAAGAATGGTGAATTTCTTTTCCTATCTACAAATATGATGGATTATTCAAAATAAATATATAATTTATTTATATAATATTTTAATTGAAGATTACTTACTTTAAATGATTGAATAATTTTCTATTAAATAGGAACAATAATTTAAAAATCAAAACATACTACAAAAACTAATAAAATATTAACTAAAATTGAGAAATTAAAAAAAGATTATTAACAATTAAGTTAAAAGATATTATAAGATGATAATGTGTGATATAATAAATCTTATTATGGTTCTATAATTTTTTTGTTATATTATTAAAATCATTATACATGAAGTTAAAGGTTGATCACCTAAAAAGAAATGCAATGTAATTGATTATTACCCCACTTTTCTTCTCATGAGGCATACACCATAAACACCACTTACTAATTTTGTGTGGTGTACATAATGCCCCTTTTGATATATATATCCTGATTTTTTATCTGTATGTTATTAAAATTTGTAATTTGTATTTTGGTAATTATTAGTCTTCCAATTAAAAAGTAACCAATTAATTAGGGACTTCATCCCAATTTCCTATCTTTAATAATTATTTTTATCATGAAAATAAATATTATATGTTGTGTAAATACTAAAAGTTTCAAATATAATATCATGGTCTATTAATTATTCATGATATTATGAGTTTAAAATTTAATTATTTCATTAATGAGTATTTTAATTAAGACATACCAAGTTGAATATAAATTTTATAACTCAATTTATTTTTGGGGGGTTATATTAATACCACACTTTCATCAGGATTATTTTATTATGATTGAAATAATTTTTTACTATCTATTTTTTTATTTACACATGTTTAATGATGATGTTAAATTTCACATAGAAAGTATATTTATTGATTTATTCCCACATCAATGTTTTGGTCTTCTCAAGTGGTTACATCACAATATCATTTTGTTTGGGATTATTTTACTCTTTAAATTATATATTTAAAACATATATGATTTTTTTTAATAAACCATTTTGTTTCTTTATCCTGTGGTTATTCTTGGAAATAATCATGTAATATTACTGTTTTTCATTCTTTGATTATAAAATGTTTTAAAAAATATTTTTATGAAAAGTCACCATCATTTATCTTTAGGCAGAGAAATGTTTTTCTTCTAAAATCCGGGTTTAATAAAAAAAATTTATAAATTATTCTTAACTTTTTTAAATGCTTTATTTATGATATTGTTACATGATTTTCATTTTTAATATTTTTCACACAAATTTGTTTTCTTTTTGTACAAGGAATTTTAGTAACCTTTTAATTTACAAAAGGAATTTTCTTTTTACCTTATATAGAATGTATGAATTTACCTGTGATCATTAAATTTAAGATTACTTTTCTTGTTTATAACGTTTAGTTGTAAGGAAATTGTTTTCAATATTAAATTTCAGAGAAAATTATTTTCCAATTTTTTTCAACATAAAAATAGTATATTCCTCGAGATTGTTTTTAAATGATATTTTTATTATACTTCCATTCATATATAAAAACCCATTTATTTTTACTCTTCCATGGTTATGTTGTATTTATTCCAGCCTTTTTCACCCATTAGATGGTTTATGATTGATTTTTCCAAGGACCTTATTAAAATTCACTTCATAGATTCCTTTTAATCCCCCTTAAATATTCTATTTCCTATGATCATTGATCATTGAATTTCCCATACATATCAACTTTATTTATCATGTATATTTTTATTTCATAAAACATGTATCATTTATATATATGGTGTTTACTCTGACAGTTAGTTGTTTATCTGGGTAAATGTTGATAAAACTATATCCTTTACTCAATACCGATATTTGATAAGGTATGTTTTTTATTAATTAATTTGATTAATAAATAAATTGGGAATTCTTTAGAAAATCTTGACACGAGTTGGAGACCATTTAATGAAATCCATATAGGTTTGAGACTAGTTAATGTATGACCCATGAAGAATACTTAGTCTCATGAGGTGATAGTTTCATGTTATAAATCATTGGAGTTTATATCCAAGAGGAATAGTTTAGTTTATACCCATATAAATGAACTTTCATAAGTTTATACCACACAAGATGATAGTCTCACGCTTGGAATTCGATATGAAATAAATCTCGTGTCTAAACTATTAGTTTCATACCACATTTCCTTAGAATACTACAAAAAAAGTTGTGCAATTTCTACAAAGATTGAGGTCACGATGAAGAGAATTGTAGAAGAAGTAGGGCCAGGGCATTGATCCCCATTGCAGGACCCGATCAAACTATTGTTGAAGATATTATTGATGATTACCCCATATTTGATCCTATAAAATGGAATCAGGATTGCATTAATTTTCATCTTCTCATCAGTAATAGTTTTTCTTGTGCTTCTAATCAAGCTTCTGAACATGCTAACACTCCCAATCAGACTAGTCATGAAAATATGTTAATGCCCAGATTGCATGATCAAGAACCTTCCTAGTCTCTTATAAATGTTAAATCTCAATTATCTATGTGTTCAGTGTTTACTACCCTGGTCCCTTTAATCATTTGAGGGGTTATAAGAAATAAACTCTTCTCACTCTAATCAGGCTCTGGTTTCCTTGGATCTTGCTTCCTGGATGCAATCTCCTACTGTGACTGCCTCAGAGGAACTCACATTAAAGGCCAATGAAGGGACTACTCTTGTATTGGGATTTGATAAATCTACTAATTATTATGATCATGATCCTGTCTATACTGGTAATGGTGATGACCTAGTTGGATATCCTATCAGTGGTGCAATTCCAGGTCCCGCCCCTTCTAATCAAGGGGACATATCACTGGTTCAATCTATTAAGGATTATAAAAGAATGTTACCTGCCATCATTATTTTCCCATTTGATTCAGGCAACAGGTTATCTCTGCTATATACTGATGATTCATCTAAGAAGGATTGTAATCTTGCATCTGCTGATCAAATTTTATATCTCTCTTCTAGCATAATGATTGTTTCATCTTATAAAGGTTTTCAACCAATTAATGTTGGTCCTAACAGTTGGATCAGGTCATAAAAATTAATATTCATTACTCGAATTGTCATGGGATTGGGAACCCCCCCCCCCACGATTTGATCCCTTATACATCTCATTATGACAAACAGACTATTATTAGTTGGTATTTTAGAACTGTGAGTTAAAATTGAGAACTAGGGTTCCATGAAATAGGCTTCTCTTGGTTATTATTTTGTGGAAAAAAATATTTTTTGTGGGAATTATGAATCCATGTGGGTTCATAAACATGAAAATGTTGCAGTTAACTATGGTCTATCAGATTTTCAATCTATAAATTTTTCATTTTTCTTTGGTTTTGTTTATCTTTGTATGATTTTTTTCTATGATTTTAATCTTTACAGAAGAAGAATATCTCCATGGATAAATCTAGTATATATTTATGAGAGTATGATTAACAAGTGGGTATTACTTCTTGATTTTAATAATGATTTAAGGCCTGAAAAGATAGCTGGATACAGTTTATTCAGTGTTTCGGCCCTTGATTTATCATATGGAATTAACAAGTGTGGTCTAAAGGTGGTTCACATTACTATGGATGACTATACGTGGAGTAGTTATACTATTAATGGAATAAAAGAAAATAAATAGGATAGATTCATTGTACATGTGGATGATATGAATATGGTGATTGGTGTGTCTGGGAGGACTCTTCCAAGATTTCATTCTGATCACAATCCCTTACTGGTTGATGATTTTCTTGACATAGTAAGGCTACTTCCTCTAACCTTTAGGTTTAATAATGAGTTTCTTGTTTATCCTGGCTGCAAATAGATTGTCTTGGATTACTAGAATCATCCCTTCTTGGGATTTCCCACTCGTATTTTATGTTGTATACTTATGATTGTAAAGGAATGACTGAATCAATAGAGTAAGAAACCTTCTCTTCTCTGTATAGTGATATTCAGGAGGCTGAAAATATACTATCTCAATGTTATTAAACAACATTTCTCAAGATCCTCCCATGCCAGATGAAATTGATGCTGCTTCTAACCATGAAAATCTAATATTACTTAAAGAAAAATTATCCCATGCTCAATTTAATATTAGTTGGTTATATGAAGGAGATAGAAATTCATGAATTGTCCGTTGCGTTGAAAAATAGAAAATTAATAAAATTTGTCTTAGTGAACATTGAATAGATGGGAATCTATTCTCTTTTGAGAAGGATATTGCTGATGTTCTGAGAGTGTGTTTTTAGAAAGTTTACTCATATAATCGGACTGACAACTCTGAAAAAATTATGTAGTGCTTTGACACTTCAATTGAAGATGATCATAATAGACAACTTGTTTCTACCCCACGGTTAAAGATATAAATGATACCATATTATCCATGAATATTGATAGCGTGGAAGGTCCTGATAGCATGAAAAACAAGTTCTTCATGTTCTACTAGGATATTTTTTATAGTTATGTTACAAATGTAGTGAGTGATTTTTTCAGATCATCATATATTCCATTTTAGATGAATTCCAACATCATTTCTTTTATCTCTTAGAAGGATAATTACATTGATATCAATGATTTCAGACCTATTTCTATTGGAAATTCAATTATAAAGGTTATTATTAGTATTACGACTCACCAATTTAGTGAAATCACCAAGAGGGATTATATCTAGAAATCAGTATGGTTTTGTTCTAGGTCAGAATATACAAACATGTCTTTTCACGGCCACTGAGTGTGTGAATTCTATGAGAATAAAGTCTAGGGATGGAAATTTGGAAATTGAAGAATGCTATTTTTAAATATTTTGAAACCATCAGATGGTCTTTACTTTTCACTATCTTTAAAATTCATGGTTTCATGCAGAAATTTATAGATCTCATTAGATCAAACCTCAAAAGTGTCGGGGAATCTGTTGTTGTAAATGGATCCCCTGGGATATTTTTTTAGTCTTCAAGTCTGATCATGTAGGTTGACCCTTTATCTAGAATTTTTTTGATCCATTGCATATGACTATTTATGTTCTTGTCTCAATGAACTTTCTAACGTTGGTTTGTATCAAAGGATGAATATAGGTAGGGATTTGTGTGCTCCATCCCAATTATTTTAGGCTAATGACATCCTTCTCATTGGAAGAGCTGAAATCAGAACTATTTATTGTATTAATGGTATCTTCTCACATTATGAAGAGGTTGATGGTTAGGTTATCATTTGGGGTAAATCTTATATTTTTTGTGATGATTTTTTTTTTCAAGTCAAAACATAATAGATTGAATGCTTGGTGTTAAAAAAGGATCTCTCTCATTTACATACCTTGGTGTGCCATTATTTTGGGATAGAGTGACGATGTGAAACTTGGAAAACACTATATTTAAACTAAAAAATCATCTGGGAAACTGGAAAGGGAATGATATGTCTCAGGCAGGAAGAATTTATTTTGTTAATTTTATGATCACTTCAACATTTTTTACTCATTCTTTTTATATTGATGGCCTAGATCTCTTTTTAATGAATTAAATGGATAATTAGAAACATTATATGGACTAGTTCAATTCATTAGAAGAATTTGGTCATAGTTTCTTAGAAATAATACATCAAACATATCCAAATGGGTGGTCTAGGAATCAAAAATATAAGATTGTTCAATTATAATTTATCATAAAATTAACCTGGAGACTGATATCAAATTCTGATTTCATATTGAATTTTCATATTACTAGATTTTTGGCAAGCGTCAGAGTGGTCGTGCCATTACATAAGATCATATGTTTGGCCTACCTTAAAGCAGGGCTTCTCTGAAATGATGGCATGTTCAAAATGGGTTGGGTGTAAATAGTCAACCATGAACTGTTGGAACACCCATTGTTATCTCTACCTATTTGTATGGAATTTTTCATCCCATGAACTCTAAAATGCATATCTACTATAGAATTTTATAACACTACAGAACTTGGTTAAATGATTCCTCGTATGATATACACATGAGATGAATATTACAATTTCATTGACTATGATTTTCTGGTTTGGATACCTAATTTGAATGGTTTTTTCTACTAAATAATTCTATAAAATCTTTTTTCGGAGTTCACTGAATACTCATCCTTGGGTTACAAGTTTCCATAAGCCTTTTATTCCTTCATCCCAATCCTGGATTATCAGGAAAATTTAGAAGAGAAGACTCCTTCTACATGGCATGTTGCAACGGGTTGGAATTAATCAAGCCACTGTCTTCCCATTCGGTTTGGAAGCTGATGACACTCTCCCATTTCTTTGTTTCATTTATTTTTTTTGCAGGTTATGGGAGCATGTGCAGAAATCCTTCCACATTTTCCTATCCATTAAATCAATTGAAGGGATATTGTAGTCCACTTGTAGGGCCAAATGAAGTGTGAAGGTTTACGCCCTCTTGCTGGCTGCGGCAGCTAGTACAATTGACAATATTTGGAAATCCAGAAATGCACTTCCTGTAACACCCCAAGCTTCCACGGTACGTTTCCCTTCGAATAATGCAATAGCGTGTGTTGTACACAACCTCGAGCTCTAACACACACCACAACTAATTAAACTAGCCGTTGTGAATAGTAATACCTACTTTTTGAAATTTTATAAATTTTATTTATCAAAATGGACTTAATTTTTGGATTCGGAATATCGAAATTAGCCTATGTTGAATTTTTGGTATTTTTCTGAGAACTTCTAATTTTTTATGAATAGTGAAAAATACTTAAAATCAACTTTTTAAATAAAAATAATTTTTAGTGATAAATTATACTATTTAGTGGTTTTAAAGTATAATTAGAATATATTTTTACCATTTTATCCAATGGTGGTCATTAGAATTAATTTAACATTGAAATTGGACATAAACAATTGCCAATCTTTTGATATAAATTGTTTCTTAGAAACACGCTATTTTTTTTGTAAAAGCGGGAATTATTTATAAAATTAATTAATGCAACTTATATGTTTGGAATTTTGTAAAATAGACATTTTTGAATTCAGAATATCAATTATAGCTTAGGGTGAAATTTTGGCATTGTTCTGAAAAACTTCAATTTTTGATGAATAGTGAAACCACTAAGTGGTAGTTAAATAACTGATTTTTCGTTTAAATGAAATATTACCACTTCTGTGTTTTGATTTTCAAAAATCTGACATACATGGTTTTCATTAATAAGTAAAATGTGGTTCAATGAGATTAAAATAATTTTTTGGTGAATAGTAACTTTTAAGTTCTTAATCGCGATTAGAGGTAATTAGTTTAGTTTAAGGTACAAATAATGTTTTAATAATATGCGATGAGCATGAAACTTGTACTACTCGTATTGGATGAGTCATGGCCGACCAAGACAACCCATGGGTCAACTTGGGGACCCCATGGAGCCACTTTAGTTGGAAAATGACATTAATATATATATATTTAATGTTAAAATTAAATTGACACAAACATGAGTTGTTTTACTAAAACACTTTTTATGTGGGGTTAAACAAGTCCACATTTTGACTATAAATATTCATTAGAAAGATAAAAAGATTTACTACATCATAGTATTTTTTTATAATTTCTAGACATTAAATGAATTAAATTATTTATGACATCATTATGATGCAGCGATGACCTCATTATTTAATGATTTAAATAAAATGAGTAGATAATGCAAAATCCAAGGCTTACACTTGTCCAAAGCCTATTGGATGAGGATATTTCGAACCCTTATCACCATAGCCACGAATTATAGATGTGTGGGACCTTTATAATCTGAAAAGCATTGTATAATAATGTAACATTTCAATCTTTCCAAAAGAGCCCCTCCTCTCCTCTTATAAAAGGCCCCCACCTCTACCACCTTATTCACACTTTCAAGCCTTTTGGATCAGCAAAACTCTGCCCAAATACTCTCCCAACTTCTCTCCCTTCTTCCTAGAAGCTTTACTTTAGTCAGAAAGCCATCCTATGGAGTCCTTTTGATCAAATCAAAAGGAAGAACCCGAAGAAGAGGTAACATTTTCATCTCCCTCTTTCATGTTTCTTTCTTCTTCCACTCCCTCTTTGTTTATAATTTAAATTATAAAATTATAACTCCAGTATCTTCTATATACTGTGATGTTATTATAAATATGGAGCAACCATATTCAGTATTCTACCCATCATTTGAATGACATGTCACCATACGTGCGTATGTACGGCTTACCGTCTCCACGTCGTGGTGTAATTGTTATTCAATATATTATTATTTAGATGGGTATAATAATGATATGTAATTGATGTAAATAATAAATATAAAATGATAATGATTCTGTATATATGATATAATATCCAATTATATATTATTTTAATATCAAAATAATGATATTGTCGCTCGTGCGTACGTACGGACTACCGTCTCCACGAACGCGATGAGATTTATTCTTCGTCGTATCCATTAAAGTATAATTATCATTTGATGATTTAAAAATAATGTTTAAGGGCATGATATCATTATTCATATGAATAAGATACAACCTATCCATGAAAAACATGACTTACATAACAAAACATATAAGAAAATGAGAAAGTTAACACCCGAAACAACGATAAATCTAAGATATTGTAAACAAAGCAATGTTAAAAGATCATATATGATATCATATGAATGTATATGATTCTTTTATAATTTAATAACAATTATTTCACCATTATATAGGAGGTTAACCTACCCAAACCAAGGAAAAGTACAAGGTAAGGGTTTACTTCACAACCTCTTCATTATCCAAGGTTGTTTATACATAATTATCTACTGGGACTTCGTTATCATCCACATCCATGTTTCTTCAAAATGTATTTGAAAACATTTTTATTATTTACAAGAATATGGGTTAAAGTCATTTATAACCTTTTTGACTTTTTATAAGAGGAATCTTTCCGTCGTTTTCAAAACAAGGTCTTTTTTTAACCTTTTCGACAGAATTGAGGTAATAATGTTTTTTTAACTTATACCGCGTGTGCGGTTATTTTCCGCCGTTATAAAATATTCAAATCTTTCCTTACAAGCTTATAAGAATATTTTCAAGAAAACTTTTGGTTTTATATGGCTCTTAAATGATTTCAAAAATAGAAAGAGATATTTCTCTAAAAAGTGTTTTGATTTCATCTATGTCAACATCCTTTGATGGATTTTACGCTTATTTGAAGTTGATTTATTATAATACAAAACATCTATATTGTATTGAAGTTTTTGTGATATGTTTGAATGTGGATGTGATATTTTATACCATTCATAGTTTATGGTGAAATTATTGACATTTCTTATGCTAGTTTTAATACGAATGTTTATGTTATGTTTAAACCTTTTCATATGGGAATGCATTGGACTTAATATGTGACGGGTGGAGCCCACTATAGCTCCTAGATGCATCGGTAGGTCTGATGAGACAAACTAGTGTCTTGGCACGAGGCCTTGAAAAAATCTTATTTTTGGTCTTGGCACGAGGCCTTGACTACGTGGTTATGATAGTCTGGCATTATGCATTCCAACATTATGAAAGTGGTTAGTGATTTTGCATGTGATTATTCGATTAGTAGAATATCCATGTGAATGAGAAATGGCATTATTTCATTTTACTTTTGCCATATTATGTTGATGTTCAAGTTCAAAAGGCTTTTGTTTTAGTTATACATTTCCTTAAATGTTTTTTCTTATTTATGAAATTTTCCGCTATATTGTTATCCTTACTGGGCATTTGACCTCACCCCTTTTCTATGTTTTATTTTTCCCAGGAAGTGAAAAAGTAAATTATGAATGACCTGCAGGGATATTATGAGGGGATAATAGTGTGGACTGTGGAGACATTATGTTGTTGTAGTAGCTTTTTCATTTTATGATGTAATGTAAAACATATGAATATATCTGGTGTTTCCAAGGCTACTAAACTAATCGGTCTTTCGAGACTTGATCTTTTGTGATCATGCCAATGTTACGAAGTAATGCACCGAATCCGGGTACCTAGGGTCGGGGCGTTACAGTTGGTATCAGAGGAAGTTTAGTACAAACCTTGGAACCTAGATTTAGATAAACTCTGATTAAAGCACATAGACCTAAGATGAACTTTGAGGATTAGTATAGAAGAACTTCCTAGAATTTTGGTATTGTAGAGATTTTGTGAGTTTTCCGAGCAATACATCCCTGTCTGGATACGAGCAGGTAGAGGCGGCTCTGGCACATATGTTCCTAGGGGTAAAACCCGAAAACACCGCTTTGAGCTAGACTCGAATGGGAACTGGTGCACGACAACGGGCCTTGCTGCACTCTTGGTTACGACACTCCTGGGGGATATGCTTAGGATAACTCTCATTTTCTTTACAAATCATTATGAAGGTTTTATGAGTATATACTTCCTCAGAGAAAACATTTTTATGATTATGGATTATATCCATAAATAGTTCAATTTATGTTAAGTGTTTTATAAGTATTGGATTATGTATTTTGATTCATAAACTGATCTAGTTTATGCCATTGTTTAGAAATGGCGCCTAGTGGATGAAATGGAAACCGTATCAATGCACGCACTCCATGTAGGGATTGCCCTCCTTCTCAAGATAATTATAGTGGGGCTGGTGATGCAACTGGTGCCGATCAGATAATCACCATACTGGGACAACTTACTCAGGTTATGAATTATAACCATACCCGTATGGAGCACCCTGATCCACATCATGGAGGATCAATGTTAGATCGATTCATGAGGCAACAACCACCAATGTTCAATGGGAGTACAAATCCCTTAGTAGCCGAGCAGTGGATAAATTCCCTAGAGAAAATATTTCAGGCTTTGGGGAGCAGTGAAAGGGAAAAAGTTATCATGGCAGTTTACCGCCTCACTGGAGATGCCGATCAATGGTGGTAACTAATTCAAAACACAAAGGAAGAAGATGAATTAACAAACATGGAATGGCAGGAGTTCAAAGATCTGTTCTTAGAAAAATACTTTCCTCGAGACCATCGAGCGGATATGGAAAGGCAATTTCGGAGTCTGAGGCAGAAGGAGGATGAAAATGTCGCAAAGTATGAGGCTAACTTTACAAGGTTAGGAAGGTATGCTGCAGATTACATACGTAACCCAAGAAGTAAGACTGATTGTTTCTTTGATGGGGTGAATCCATTTCTCCGTCGAGCTTTAGTATCACAAACCTTCTCTTCATACGAAGGTATTGTCTCGTGTGCTATCAAGACGGAAAAGGAATTCTCTAAGTCTTATGACTTTAAAGCAAAGCAAGAGAAGAAGAGACCTTCTGATCAATCTGGGAATGGAAATAAAGGGAAGAAGGGAAATGTTGAATATCCATCTTGTGGTAAATGCGGGAAGAAACATCCTGGTACATGCTTGAAGGGAATGAGATTCTGTTATAAGTGTTGTGAAAAAGGCCACCAAGCTCATGATTGCAAGGGGTAGAAAGAAGCTACCAACGTTCGGTGCTACAATTGCAGGGAGATGGGGCATTATGAAAATGAATGTCCTAAGCGTCATGAGAACTTACCTTAGAAAAGGCCAAGGGATCAAGGCTAGGCTTATGCTATCACTACTGCTGAGGTAGAAGCTCCGAAAGACGTGGTGGCAGGTAATTTAATGGTTTCCTCAAGTTTAGAAAATGCATTATTTGATTCTGGATCATCGCATTGTTTCATATCTTCCCAGTTTGCTAAGAAAATTAGATATTTCCAATTTGATTTAACAAGGGAGTTGTCGGTCAAAACCCCTAAGGGAAGTATTGTTGCAACAAAGTTTTGTCGATTAGTTCCCATTAGAGAACGTAAATGTTCTTTACCATCTGATCTCATCGTCATACCCATGATTGAATTTTCATATAATCATCGGTATGGATTGGCTTTCGGACCATGATGCAAAAATTTATTGTAAGTGGAAAGAGGTTACGATTCTTGATGATGATGATAAGGAACACCTTATCTTTAGAGCCGAATCGTCGCCACATAATTCTTATCTAGATCCACCCCCAGTAGCTCAACTAAATTCAATTATTGGGGAGGAAGAGAAGGAAATTACTGAGGGTGAGGAAAGGAATATTCGAATAGAGGATGTACCTATTGTGAGAGAATATGTTGACGTGTTTCCGGAAAATTTACCTGGACAACCTCCAGAACGAGAGGTTGAGTTTTCCATTGATTTAATTCCTGGATCAAGGCCCATATCAAAGACCCCTTATAGAATGGACACTGTGGAATTAGTTGAACTAAAGAAAAAACTAGAGGAATTGAGTAATAAGGGATTTATTCTCCCTAGTGTTTCTCCTTGGAGAGCCCCTGTTCTTTTTGTTAAGAAGAAAGATGGATCTATGAGGTTGTGCATTGACTATAGGGAGATCAATGCTATAACAATAAAGAACAAGTATCCCCTACCTCGCATTGATGATTTTTTTGACGAACTGCATGGAGCTCAATACTTTTCAAAGATTGACCTTCGGTCTGGATACCATCAGTTGTGTGTGAAGAAGGAAGACGTTACAAAGACAGCATTCCGAACAAGGTACGGGCATTACGAGTTTACAGAAATTCCTTTTGGATTGACTAATGCACCCTCTGTTTTCATGGATCTAATGAATAGAGTTTTCAAGGAATATCTTGATGACATTGTAGTGGTATTTATTGATGATATCTTGGTATACTCCAAAAGCCACGATGATCATGAAAATCACTTACGCATTATCCTGAAGACTCTTAGAAGACATGAATTATATGGGAAATTTAGCAAGTGTGAATTCTGGCTTCAGGAGATTTCTTTTCTTGGCCATATTGTCTCTAAGGATGGAATTTTCGTTGATCCTTCTAAAACCAAGGCAATCCAAGAATGGCCAGCACCGACAAGTATAACTGAGGTACGCAGTTTTATTGGTTTAGCAGGTTATTATCGACGTTTCGTCCAGAATTTTGCCAGATTGGCTAACCCATTGAAAAAGCTCACACATAAAGGGATTAAATTTGTCTGGAAAAAAGAGTTTGAAGAATGTTTTGAAGAACTAAAGTGAATATTAGTCAATGCCCCTGTATTGACTCTACCATCGGGGAATGATGGTTTTGTTATTTATAGTAATGCATTGAAGAAAGGACTTGGTTGTGTCCTTATGCAGAATGATAAGGTCATTGCCTATGCATCACGACAGCTAAAAATTAATGAGAAAAACTATCCTACTCATGATCTTGAGTTAGCAGCTGTGATCTTTGCTTTAAAGATATGGAGACATTACCTCTATGGTGAAAAATTTGAGGTTTATACTGATCACAAGAGTTTGAAGTATATTTTCACACAAAAAGAACTCAACATGAGGCAAAGGCGATGGCTTGAACTACTCAAGGATTATGATTGCACGATACATTACCACCCGGGGAAGGCAAACAAGGTGGCAGATGCTTTGAGTAGAAAAGACCATGGAATTTTTAATGTGATGAGAATTGAAAGGGATCCAATTTTCTTGGATCTAGTGAAGATGTACATGGGAATAACTAGGGAAGGTGAAACATCAATGCTTTTTCAAATGGTTTCCAAACCATCATTACTAGAAAGGATTAAGAGTTCTCAGACCAATGATGAAAAATTTCAGAAGAAGATTAATGATGTGAATGATGGAAGATTGAGGGACTTTGTGTATAAGGATTGAATTTTGAAATTCAGGAAGAGACTTTGTGTTCCCGATATAACTGATCTAAAAAGGGAATTCCTGGATGATGCTCATAGTTCCAATTTCTCTATACACCCTGGGAGCACCAAAATGTATAGAGATTTGAAGGAACATTTTTGGTGGGACAATATGAAGAGGGAGATTGCTGATTTTGTGTCGAGGTGTATGGTTTGTCAACAAGTGAAAGCTGGAAGGCAACATCCTGGTGGAGTATTGCAACCTCTTCCCATACCTGAGTGGAAATGAGATAATATTACGATGGACTTTGTCATGGGACTACCAAAGACTCTTAGAAATAATGATGCAATATGGGTCATTGTTGATCGTCTTACTAAGTCAGCACATTTTCTGGCTATACGGGAGGATCTACAACTTGAACGTCTAGCAAGATTATATATTAATGAAGTTGTAAGACTTCATGGAGTACCCCTATCGATTGTTTCTGATCGTGATCCTCGTTTTACTTCAGGATTCTGGGAAAGCCTTCAAAAGGCCTTAGATACTGAACTTTGTTTGAGAACTGCCTATCACCCTCAAACAGATGGACAATCAGAATGGACTATTCAAACCTTAGAAGACATGTTGAGATCATGCTCTCTTGACTATCAGGGTATGTGGGATCAATACTTACCACTGGTAGAATTTTCCTATAACAATAGCTTCAATTCAAGCATTCAGATGGCACCTTATGAAGCGTTATACGGAAAGAGATTTCGTACACCAACCTGTTGGGATGACGTTGGTGAAAGAAAACTTGTGGGACCATAACTGGTGGAAGAAACAATGGAAAAGGTGAAGGTAATCCAAAACCACATCAAATCAGCTCAAAATAGGCAGAAGAGCTATGCCGATAACAGAAGAATGGTTTTGGAATTTCAGGTGGGAGATCATGTTTTCCTAAAAGTATCTCCATGGAAGGGAGTTATACGTTTTGGTAAGAAGGGTAAGTTGAGTCCCAGGTACATCGGACCTTTCGAAATTCTAGATCGTATTGGGGCTGTAGCTTATCATTTGGCGATGCCGCCAAATCTCTCCAAAGTCCATGATGTTTTCCACATATCTCTATTGAGAAAATACATGCCCGACCCAACACATGTACTTACCTATGAGGAATTAGAATTGGAACCCGATCTATCTTATTGCGAAGAGCCCATCAGAATTCTTGATGTGAGGGAGTAGGTGCTGAGAAACCGGATGACTCGTCTGGTAAAGGTTTTGTGGAGAAATCATAAAATGGAAGAGGCAACGTGGGAACCTGAGGAACTTATGATAAAGAACCACCCGAGTCTTTTTATGCAGTAATACCCTAGAAATTGTGAGAACGCAATTATTTTAAGGAGGGGAGAATGTAACACCCCAAGCTTCCATGATACGTTTCCCTTCGAATAATGAAATAGCGTGTGTTGTACGCAACCTCGAGCTCTAACACACACCACAACTAATTAAACTAGCCGTTGTGAATAGTAATACCTACTTTGTGAAATTTTATAAATTTTATTTATCAAAATGGACTTCATTTTTGGATTCGGAATATTGAAATTAGCCTATGTTGATTTTTTGGTATTTTTCTGAGAACTTCTAATTTTTTATGAATAGTGAAAAATACTTAAAAACAACTTTTTAAATCAAAATAATTTATAGTGATAAATTATACTATGTAGTGCTTTTAAAGTATAATTAGAATATTTTTTTACCATTTTATCCAATGGTGGTCATTAGAATTAATTTAACATTGAAATTGGACATAAACAATTGCCAATCTTTTGATATAAATTGTTTTCTTAGAAACACGCTATTTTTTTGTAACAACGGGAATTAATTATAATATTAATTAATGCAACTTATTTGTTTGTAATTTTGTAAAATAGACATCATTTTTTAATTCGGAATATCAATTATAGCTTAGGGTGAAATTTTGGCATTGTTCTGAAAAACTTCAATTTTTGATGAATATTGAAACCACTAAGTGGTAGTTAAATAACTGATTTTTCGTTTAAATGAAATATTACCACTTCTGTGTTTTGATTTTCAAAAATCCGACATACATGGTTGTCATTAGGAATTAAAATGTGGTTCAATGAGATTAAAATAATTTTTTGGTGAATAGTAACTTTTAAGTTCTTAATCGCGATTAGAGATAATTAGTGTAGTTTAAGGTACAAATAATGTTTTAATAATATGAGATGAGCATGAAACTTGTCCTACTCCTATTTGATGAGTCATGGCCGACCAAGACAACCCATGGGTCAACTTGGGGACCCCATGGAGCCACTTTAGTTGGAAATGACATTAATATATATTTATTTAATGTTAAAATTAAATTGACACAAACATGAGTTGTTTTACTAAAACAGTTTTTAAGTTGGGTTACACAAGTCCAAATTTTGACTATAAATATTAATTAGAAAGATAAAAAGATTTCCTACATCATATTATTTTGATTATAATTTTTAGACATTAAATAATTTAAATTATTTATGACATCATTATGATGCAGCGATGACCTCATTATTTAACGATTTAAATAAAATGATAAGATAATGAAAAATCCAAGGCATACACTTGTCCAAAGCCTATTGGATGAGGATATTTCGAACCCTTATCACCTTATCCACGAATTATATACGTTTGGGACATTTAGAATTAGAAAAGCATTGTATAATAATGTAACATTTCAATCTTTCCAAAAGAGCCCCTCCTCTCCTCTTATAAAAGGCCCCCACCTCTACCACCTTATTCACACATTCAAGCCTTTTGGTTCGGCCAAACTCTGCCCAAATACTCTCCCACCTTCTCTACCGTCATCCTAGAAGCTTTACTTTAGTCATAATGCCATCTTAAAGAGTCCTTTTGATCAAATCAAAAGGAAGAACCCGAAGAAGAGGTAACATTTTCATCACCCTCTTTCATGTTTCTTTCTTCTTCCACTCCCTCTTTGTTTATTATTTAAATTCTAAAATTATAACTCCAGTATCTTCTATATACTGTGATGTTATTATAAATATGGAGCAACTATATTCAGTATTCTACCCATCATTTGAATGACATGTCACCATACGTGCGTACGTACGGCTTACCGTCTCCACGTCGTGGTGTAATTGTTATTCAATATATTATTATTTAGATGGGTATAATAATGAGATGTAATTCATGTAAATAATAAATATAACATGATAATGATTCTGTATATATGATATAATATCCAATTATATATTATTTTAATATCAAAATAATGGTATTGTCGCTCGTGCGTACGTACGGACTACCGTCTCCACGAACGCGATGAGATTCATTTTCCGTCGTATCCATTCAAGTATAATTATCATTTGATGATTTAAAAATAATGTTTAAGGACATGATAGCATTTTGGATATGAATAATATACAACCTATCCATGAAAAACATGAAATAAGTAACAAAACATATAAGAAAACGAGTAAGTTAACACCCGAAACAACGATAAATCTAAGATATTGTTAACAAAGCAATGTTAAAAGATCATATATGATATCATATGAATGTATATGATTCTTGTATAATTTAATAACAATTATTTCACCATTATACAGGAGGTTAACCTACCCCAACCAAGGAAAAGTACAAGGTAAGGGTTTACTTCACAACCTCTTCATTATCCAAGGATGTTTATACATAATTATCTGCTGGGACCTCGTTATCATCCACATCCATGTTTCTTCAAAATGTATTTCAAAACATTTTCATTATTTACATGAATATGGGTTAAAGTCATTTATACCCTTTTTGACTTTTTATAAGAGGAACCGTTTTTTCGTTTTCAAAACAAGGTCTTTTTTTAACCTTTTCGACAGAATTGAGGTAAGAATGTTTTTTTAACTTATACGGCGGGTGCGGTTATTTTCCGCCGTTATAAAATCTTCAAAGCTTTCCTTACAAGCTTATAAGAATATTTTCAAGAAAATGTTTTGTTTTATATGTATCTTAAATGATTTCAAAAATAGAAAGAGATATTTCTCTAAAAAGTGTTTTGATTTCATCTATGTCAACATCCTTTGATGGATTTTACACTTATTTGAAGTTGATTTATTATAATACAAAACATCTATATTGTATTGAAGGTTTTGTGATATGTTTGACTGTGGATGTGCTATTTTATACCATTCATAGTTTATGGTGACATTATTGACATTTCGTATGCTAGTTTTAATACGAATGTTTATGTTATGTTTGAACCTTTTCATATGGGAATGCATTGGACTTAATATGTGACGGGTGGAGCCCGTTATAGCTCCTCGATGCATCGGCAGGTCTCATGAGACAAACTAGTGTCTTGGCACGAGGCCTTGACAAAATCTTATTTGTGGTCTTGGCACGGGGCCTTGACTATGTGGTTATGATAGTCTGGCATTATGCCTTCCAACATTATGAAAGTGGTTAGTGATTTTGCATGTGATTATTCGATTAGTAGAATATCCATGTGAATTAGTAAATGGCATTATTGAATTTTACTTTTTCCATATTATGTTTATGTTCAAGTTTAAAAGGCTTTTTTTAGTTATACATTGCCTTAAATGTTTATTCTTATTTATGAATGTTTCCACTATATTGTTATCCTTACTGGGAATTTAAGCTCACCCCTTTTCTATATTTTATTTTTCCCAGGAAGTGTAGAAGTAAATTATGAATGACCTGCAGGGATATTATGAGAGGATAATAGTGTGGACTGTGGAGACATTATGTTGTTGTAGTAGCTTTTTTATTTTATGATGTAATGTAAAACATATGAATATATCTGGTGTTTCCAAGGCTACTAAACTAATCGGTCTTTAGAGACTTGATCTTTTGTGATCATGCCAATGTTACGAAGTAATGCACCGACTCCGGGTAGCTGGGGTCGGGGCGTTACACTTCCCTTTCACAACACCAAGCCATTATTACATACTGGTTTACTGTATATGCATCATACAATTCAGACATTAATAATATTCATACTGGGATCATGAGTAATGACGATTCTAATCTCACTTTGTTGTGGTCTCTTGGTGCCAATGATTGGATGAAGAAACCATTGGTGATTAAATATGTTTGATGGTTCCCATCGATTCTACTGTCGATAAAGGTGAATGTAAATGGAGCTACCTCTTGTGCTTCAGGACCATCCGATAGTGGAGGTGTGTTTCGTATCTATAGGTTATTTCATAAAGGATGATTATTCTACATTATTGGTAATGGTTTCATAATTTAATAATAGCTCCATTCCATGATAAAAGCGATCAGGTATGTTGTTTAGTTTGGTTGGCATGAATTTTGGATAATGTCAGACTCATCTATTGTAGTTCAAATCATGAGATATCACTCAAGGAATGTTCCAGTGAAGATGTTATCAGTCTAGACTGACAATATTTATATGATTTACTCCCTTAACTTCTGGTTACACAATTATATCGTAAATCCAATCAGGTTGCAGCCACCCTTTTGAAGAGAGCAATCCTTTAGGTTCGCTCAAAGTGGTCATTTGTGTTGCATGAATTTTGTAATAGGTTTAGTAATGCAGATTAAAGTGGTGAGGATTAAACTCATCTTTGAATATTATCTCCATGATGTCCTTCTTTTTACGTAATGTAACACCCCAAGCTTCAACGGTACGCTTCTCTTTGAATAATACAATAGCGTGTATGGTATGCAACATCGAGTTCTAACACACCACAACCTATCAAACTAACCGTTATGGAAAGTAATACTAAATTTTTAAAATTTTATAAACATTATGATTCTAAATGGACTTCATTTTTGGATTCATAATATCAAAATTAGATTAGGGTGAATTTTTGGTATTTTTCTGAAAACATTCAATTTTTGATGAATAGTGGAAAACTCTAAGTACGAGTTTAAAACTGAATTTTTTGTTAAATAAATATTTATTTTATTTAAATTTTTTTTGGGCAAAATAGATACATAATACCAATATAAGTTCAATTTAATTCATTGGAGTCAGTTTATAATAATTTTATACATATAAAAATTTTATTAAACGTTTTAATGCCTTTTACCCACCTCATAAGAGCATTTGAAAATTTACACAAAACAAAATTTTATTGCTTGTATGAGTTGAATATAGAAAATCTAGGAGACACAGTTGATATAATTAATTAAAATGTGGTTCAATAAGATGAAACTAATTTTTTTTGGAATAGTATCTTTTTTCTTTTATTTACCATGGTTAAAAGTAAATAGGGTAATTAAGGGTAAAAAAGATATTATTATTACCCTAACACATTTAATAATTATATTGTATAAGGATAATTCGAACAAAAAAGTCTTATGAATAAAATACGATCCTTTAGGTCATCTTTGATTATATTCGGATATTTGTTATTATTTAATTCAATGAAGAGTTAAAAGTGTTAAATTCAATGTTTAATAACTAAAACATTTTTAACATAGGGATACAAAGAAGATAAATTCGACTATAAATATTCATTAGAAATATAAAAATATTTCTTACATAATTTTATTTTATTTATATTTTTGAGACATTAAATAATGTAATTAATTAATTACATAATAATGATGCAGTAATTACCTAATTAATAAAATATTAAAATAATAGATACTATAAATTTTCAAATAAATGTAATTTTAGACTTTTTATGAATTCCACTAATTTTTTAGTTTCATATGTCATGTTAGGTCTGGTAAGATGTATTTTTTTATGTAAAAATGTTCTTATGAATTTAGAAAAAACAAAATACCAAATTGTGTCAAAATTGAGATGAAATATCTTAAAACAAATATTATATTATTAATTGATATTCTATTCCTAAAAATCTACGTATTGAACAACAGACTTATATAAAGATAGGTGTATCGTTAATGAACTATTTGAGTTTATTTTGGATGTATATAGTATGTTTATGAACCATATATTATAAAAATACAAAGAGAAATGCTAAATGTCAAACTATTTAACTAAGAGTTAAATCTAAAAGATAAAGTTAATATAGTAACCCAAACCTATCTGACTACTATTTGTTGAGTTTTTTTTGACCCATCCCAAACATTTACTTTAATAATTTATTTTGGAGGAATTCTCAATTGAAAATTATTTTATTATATAATTATATTTCTAGCTTTTCCTAAGGTGACCCTCACCCCTCTTATAAAAGGGCAATCCCCCTTCTCTCTAATTCACACCTTCAAATCCATTTAGCTTGGCCACCCCCTGCCCAAATACTATCTCAACATTAATCTATTAATCATAAAGGATTTACTTTATTCATAAATCCTTCATAAAGAGCCATTTTGATGAAATCAAAAGGACGAACCCGAAGAACAGTTAAATAAAAAACTACCTCTTTCAAGTTCCTTTCTCCTTCCACTTCCATTTTAATTGCTATTTCCATTATAAAATAAAAACTCTAGTATCTTCTATATACTGTGATGTTATTATAAATATGTTACAACCAAATTCATTATTCTATATGTCCTTTTAATGACATGTCACCATACGTGCGTACGTATGGCGTTCCATCTCCATGTCGTTGTGTAATTAGTATTCAATACATTATTATTTGGAAGGGTATAATATTGATGTGTAATTGATGTAAATAGTAAATATAACATGATAATTATTCTCCATGAACGCAGGGAGATTCATTCCCCATCATATCCATTCAAGGATAATTTTCATTAGATGATTAAAAATAATGTTTAAATTCATAATATAATTATGAATATGAAAAATTTACATCATATCCATAAAAAACATTACTTACATAACAATGCACATAAAGGAAAAAAAATCAATTGACACCCGAAATGATGATAACAATAAGATATTATTAACAATTCATTGTTAGAAGATCATATAAGATAACATATTAATGTATATGATTCATGTATAATTTAATAACAATTATTTCACTATTATACAGGAGGTTATACTACCATCGGCCAAGGAAATGTTCAAGGTAAGGATTAATTTCACAATCTCTTTATTATCCGCGGTTGTTTATACGTAATTATCTACTAGGACCTCTTTATCACCCACATCCATTTTTCATTAAAATGTATTACTATTTCATCTTTTTCAACATCCTTTGATGGATTTTATGTTTATTTGATGTTGATTTATTATGATACAAAACATCCATATTGTATTAAAGGTTTTGTAATATGTTTGAATATGGATGTGTTATTTTTATACCATTCATGGTTTATGGATAATGTATTGACATTTCATATGCTATTTTTAATACGAATGTTTATGTTATGTTTAAAACTTTTCATATGAGGGATGAATTGGACATAGTATGTGACGGGTGTAGCCCGCTATTGCTACTTGATGTATCGGTAGGTCTAATTAGAAAACTAGTGTCTTGGCACATGGCCTTGGTGAAATCTTATTTATAGTCTTGGCACAAGGTCTTGACTATGTGGTTATGAAAGTCTGGCATTATGCATTCCATCATTATAAAAGAGGCTAATGATATTTCATGTGATTATTTGACTAGTAAAATATCCATATGAGTAAGTAAATGGAATTATTTTGATTTTTATTTCCTATAGTATGATGACGCTTATGTTTAAAAGGCTTTTGTTTTAGTTTTATACATTTCCTTAATGATTATGCTTATGTATGAAAGTTTCTGTTATATTATTATACTTACTATGCATCTAAGCTCACCCCTTTCTATGTTTTATTTATGGGAGGATGTGAAGAAGTATATTATGACTCACCTGCAGGGATAGTATATGGGATCTCAGTGGTGTCTATGGAAACAATTTTGTTGTTGTTTTCCGTTTTATGATTTAATGTAAACCTTATGCGTGTTTCTAGTACTCTCAAGGCTAGCAAACTAATCGGTCTTTCGAGACATGATCTTTTGTGATCAAGCCAATGTTATGTAATAATGAACCGACATTGGTTAACTGGTGTGAGGGCATTACTGTTGGTATCAAAGGATGTTTAGTACAAACCTTTGAAGCTATATTTAGATAATCTCTAATTAGAGCACATAGCCATAAGATAGAATTGGAGGATTAATATATATGAACTTCCTAGAACATTGGTAATGTTTAGATTTTGTGAGTTTTTCATGAAATACATACCTACATGGATATGAGTAGGTAATGGGAGCTCTGACACAGATGTACCAAGGGATAAAACCCGAAAAAAAAACGCTTCGAGATAGACTCGAATGAGAACTACTGCACGACAACGTGCCTTGTTTTACTATTGGATTCGAAACTCCCAGGGGATATGCTTAGGATAATTCTCATATTCATTACAAACCATTATGAAGGGATTATGAGTATATACTTCCTCCAAGATTTTTTTTTATGATTATGTATTATATCCATAAACTATTCAATTAATGTTAATTGTTTTACAAGTTTGGATTTATGTGTTGTGATTCATACACTAATCTAGTTTATTCCATTTTTAGAAATGTTTCCTAGTGTAAGAAATGGAAATTGTATCAATGCACACACTCCATGTAATGATTTCCCTCCTACTTAAGATAATTACAGTGGAGCTGGTGATGCAACTAGTGCTGATCATCAAATCCCCATACTAGGACAACTCACTCTGGTTATGAATAATAACTTTACTCATACGGAGAACCCTAATCCACAACATGAGGATCAATGTTAGATCTCTTCATGATGGAAAAACCACCAACATTAAATTGGGGTACAAATACACCAGTATCTGAGAAATGGATAAAATCCTTATAAGAAATAGTCAACGCCTTGGGGAGTTGTGAAAGGGAAAAAGTTGTCTTGGTAGTTTAACACCTCACTAGAGATGCTGATCAATGGTGGTCATTAATTCAAAAAACAAAGAATGATGATAAATTATCAAATATAGAATAGAGGGTGTTTAAAAAAATTCATAGTAAAATACATTCTTCATGACCATTGAGTGGATATGGAAAGACAATTTCGGAGTCAGAGGAAAAAGGAGGATGTGAATGTCCCAAAGTATGAAGCTAACATTACAAGGTATGTGAGGCATACTATAGATTATATACGTAACCCAAGAAGTAAGATTGATCATTTCATTGATGGGTTAAAACCATTTCTCCATCGAGAATTTAACTCACAATCCTTCTCGTCATACGATGATATTGTCTTATGTGCTATCAAGACAGAAAAAGAATTCTCTATGTCTTATGACATTAAAGAAAAGAAAGAAAATAAGAGATATCTTTAACACTCCAGAAATGGAAATAAGGGGAAGAAGGGAAAATTTGAATATCCATCATGCAGTAAATGTGAAAATAAACAACCTGGTACTTTCCTGAAGGGAATGGGAGTCTGTTACAAATGTGGTGAAAAAGGCCACCTAGTTTGTGATTTCAAGGGGAAGAAAGAGGAACTCGATGTTGAAAGCTAAAATTGTTGAGAAAGGGTGCATTATGTGAATGAATTTCCTAATAATCAGGGGAAAATACCTTATAAAGTCCAAGGGATCATGGCCAAGCATATGCTATAACTACTGCTGAGGTGGAAGCTACGAAAGACGTGGTGGAAGGTACTTTAATGGTTTCCTCATGTTTAGAAAATGATTTACTTGATTTTGGATCATTGCTCTATTTCATATCTTCCCAGTTTGATAAGAAAATTAGATATTTACAAATTGATTTAACAAGGGAGTTGTCTTTCAAAACACCTAAAGGAAGTATTATTGCAACAAAGGTTTGTGAATCGGTCATTATTAAGGCATATAAATGTTCTTTATCTACAGATCTCATCATCATAACCATGATTTAATTTGATATAATCCTCAGTATAGATTGGCTTTTAGACCATGATGTGAAGCATTATAGTAAGAAGAAGTAGGTTACAAATTTTTATGATGATAAAGAGTACTTTATCATTAGAGCTGAAAAGTCACCACCTAATTCTTATCCAGATCCACCCCAAGTAGCTCAACTAAATTCAATTATTGGGGAGGAAGAGAATGAAATAACTGTGGGTGAGGAAATGAATGTTAAAATAGAGGATGTACATATTGGGTACGAATATGTTGATGTGTTTCTAGAGGATTTACCTGGATATCCTCCAGAATGATAAATTCTATTTTCCATTGGTTTAATTCCTGGTTCAAAGCCCATATCGAAGACCCCATATAGAATGGCCATTGTGGAATTAGTAGAACTAAATAAAAAACTTGAGGAATTGATTAATAAGGGATTAATATCCCCTAGTGGTTCTTTATGGGGATCTCTTGTCATTTTTTATAAGAAGAAATATGGATCAATGAGGTTGTTCATTGACTACAGGCAGATCAATGCTATAACAACAAAGAACTAGTATCCCCTACCTCGCATTGATTATTTATTTGACCAACTTCATGGAGTTCAATACTTTTCAAAGATTGAACTTCGATATGGATATCATCAGTTGTGTGTGAAGAAGGAAGACATTCAAAAAACAACATTTTGAACTAGGTACGGTCATTACGAGTTTATTGTAATGCCTTTTGGATTGACTACTGCACCCGATGTTTTCATGGATCTAATGAACGGAGATTTCAAATAACATCTTGATGAATTTTTAGTGGTATTTATTAATGATATCTTTGTATACTCCAAAAGCGATGAAGATCATCAAAATCACTTTCGCATTATCCTAAATACTCATAGAAGGCATGAATTATATGGGAAGATTACCAAGTCTGCATTCTAGTTTTAGGAGATTTCCTTTCATTGCGATATTATCTCTAAGGATGGAATCTTTTTTGATCCTTCAAAGGCCAAGACAATCCAGGAATGGCCAGTACCAATTAGTATAACCGAGGTATGCAGTTTTATTGTTTTTTTAGGTTATTATTGACGTTTCCTCTAGAAGTTTTCTCGTTTGGCTAACCCATTAACAAAGCCCACATAAAAAGGGGTTAAATTGGTATGGAAGAAAGATTGTGAACAATATTTTTAATAAATGAAGAAAATATTATTCAATTCTCCTATATTGACTCTACCATCATTGAATGATGGGTTTATATTTATAGTGATGCTCCAAAGAAAGGAATTGGTTTTGTTCTTATGCAGAATGACAGGGTTATTGCCTATGCATCACGATAACTAAAAATTCTTCAGAAAAACTATCCTACTCCTGATCTTGATTTAGTAGCTATAATAATTACTTTTAAAATTTGGAGAAACTATCTCTGTGGTAAAAAATGTGAGATATATACCGATCGTAAGAGTTTGAAGTATATTTTCTCACAGAAAGAACTCAACATGAGACAAAGGAGATTTCTTGAACTACTCAAGGATTATGATTGCACTATACACTACCACCCGGGGAGGGTAAATAAGGTGGAAGATGATTTGAGTAGAAATGATCAGGGAGTTTTGAACAAGATGATAGTTGAAAGCGATCATATATTCATTGATATAGTAAATATGGATATGGGAATCACCATGGAAGGTGAATCATGATTTCTTTTTCAAATGGTTTCCAAACCATCATTACCATAAAGGATAAAGAGTTCTTAGACTGATGATTAAGAGTTTCAAAAGAAGATTAAAACTATGAATGATGGTAGATTGAGTGATTTGTGTATGATGATGGAATTTTGAAATTAGAGAAGACAAATTGCGTTCCTGATAAAACTGATCTAAAAAGGGAATTGTTGGATGATTCTAATAGTTCAACTTTCTATATACACCATGGTATCACTAAGATGCATAGAGATTTGAAGGAACATTTTTTGTGGGACATCATCAAGAGGGAGATTGCTGATTTTGTGTCAAGATGTATGGGTCATTGTTGATCGTCTTACCTAGTCAGCACATTTTGTTGCTATAAGAGAAGATTTACCAACTGAAAAACTATCATGACTATATATTATTAATGTTTTAAGACATCATGGAGTACCTTTATCAATTATTTTTGATCGTGATCCAAGTTTTACATCAAGATTCTCAAAATGTCTTCAGAAATCCCAGGATACTGATCTTCGTTTGATCACTACCTACCACCCTCAAACAGATGGACAATCAGAATGGACTATTCAAACCTTAGAAGACATGTTGAGGTCATTCTCACTTGACTTTCAAGGTTTGTGGGATCAATATTTACCTCTAGTAGAATTTTACTATAACAATAGCTTCTATTCATGTATTCATATGGCACTATATGAAGTGTTATACGGAAAAAGATGTCGCACACCAACCTGTTGGGATGCTGTCGGTGAAAGAAACCTCAGAGGCCTAGAACCTATTGAGGAAACGATGGAAAATGGGAAGGTAATACAAACACACATAAAAGCAGCTCAAAGTTGGCAGAAGATCTCTGCTAATAACCGAAGGAATGATTTGGAAATTTAGGTAGTAGATCATGTTTTCTTGAAGGTATCTCCATTGAAGGCTGTTATACATTTCAGTAAGAAGGGTAAATTGAGTCCTAGGTACATCGGACCTTTCCAAATTCTTGAACTAATTGGGGTTGTACCTTACTATTTGTCAATTCTGCCAAGTCACTCCAAAGATCACGATGTGTTCCACATATCACAGTTGAGAAAATACAAGCCTGACCCAATGCATGTACTCACATATGAGGAATTAGAACTGGAAACCGATATGACTTATTGTGAAGAGTCTCTTAATATACATGATACTAGAGAACAAGTGTTGAGAAACCAGACGACTTGTCTATTAAATTTTCTATGGAGAAACCATAAGATGGAAGAGGCAATGTGGGAACCCGAGAAACTTATGATGAAGAACCACCCGAGTATTTTTATGAATTAATACTCTATAAATTTCTAGGATGATATTATTTTAATTAGTGGAGAATGTACACCCCTTTCTTCCATGGTACGCTTCTCTTTGAATAATACAGTAGCGTGTATTGTACACAACTTCGAGTTCCAACACACCACAACCAATAAAACTAGCTGTTATGAATAGTAATACCAACTTTTTGAAATTTTATAAATTTTAACATCCAAAATTGACATCATTTTTGGATTTAGAATATTGAAATTACCTTAGGGTGAATTTTTGGCATTTTTCTTAAAAACATTCAATTTTTGATTAATAGTGAAAAACACTATGTTATAGTCAAAAACTAATTTTTTATTTAAATAAAAATTTATTTTATTTAAATAATTTTTGGGTTAAAATAGATACATAAGACCTATATAAGTTCAATTTAATTCATTGGATTCATTTTTTAATAAATTTAGATACATAAAAATTTTATTATACTTTTTACCGTCTTTTACCCACCTTCTAGGAGAATTTGCAAATTTACAAAAAACATAATTTTACTTCTCCTGTGAGTTTAATTTAAAAAATATGAGAGACATAGTTTATATTAGTATGAAAAATTTGGGTCAATAAGATGAAAATAATTTTTGGTGAATAGTAACTTTTTACTTTTATTTTCCACGATTAAAAGTAAATCACGTAATTAAGGGTAAAAATGATATTATAATTACCCTAACACATGTCCTAATTCTATTTTATATTTATAATTCAAACAAAAACTACCTTATGAATAGTATATGGTCCTTTTGGTCCACTTTTATTAGATTTTGACATTTATTATCATTTAATTTTAAGAAGAGTTAATAGTGTTAAATTCAATGTTTCGTAACTATAAAATTTTTAATATAAGGTTAAACATCCGATAAAATTTACTATAAATATTAATTAGAAAGTTAAAAATATTTCCTTTATAATGGTATTTTATTTATATTATTTAGGCATTAAATTATTTAATTTATTTATGAAAGAATAATGATGCAGTAATTACCTAAATAATGAAATAATAGAATAAATAATTTTATAAATATCCAAATTAAGGTTACTTGAAGTTTTTTTGATTTCCACTAATTTTAGTGGTTAACATGACATTTTATAATTGTTGAGGTGAATTTATTTCGATTTAATAATGCTGTTATAAATGTACCAAAAACAAAATACCAAATAGTGTCAAAATTGACATAAAAGTGTTTTTTTTTAAAATATTATATTATTAATTGATATGATATTCCTAAAAACCTAAGGATCAGCCAAAGGACTTAAATAATGATATTTGTAACATTAATGAACCACTTGGGATTCTCTTGGAATTATATTGTATGTTTATTAACCATATATTATAAAAATACAAAGATATATGGTAATTTTCAATCTATTTAACTATGAGTTAAATCTAAAAGATAATGTTAATATAGTGACCCAAACCTATCTAAAACCTATTGGATTCGTGATTTTAGACCCATATATACCTTATAAATTAAATAATACATTTTTGAGCCATTAGAAAATAGAAATTAGTTTATTATAAAAAAATATTTCTAGCTTTTCCTAAGGTGCCCCTCACCCCTCTTATAAAAAGGCACTCCCCCTTCTCTCTAATTCAAAACTTCAAAGCCGTTTGACTCATCCAAAAACTACCCAAATACCCTATCAATTGTTCTTACATCATCTTAGAGACCTTACATTAGTCATAAAGCCAACCTAAGGATCCATTTTGATCAAATCAAAAGGAAGAATCCGAAGAAGTGGTAAATATCTCACCACCTCTTTGATATTCCTTTCTCCTCCCATTTCCATTTTCTTTGTTGTTTCCATTCTTAAATAATAACTCAATTATATTCTATATACTTTGAGGTTATTATATATATGTTACAACCAAAATCAATATTCAATCTATCCTTTAATGACATGTCACCATACGTGCGTACCTACGGCTTGTTGTCTCCACGTCGTGGTGTAATTGTTATTCAATACATTATAATTTGGATGAGTATAATAATGATGTGTAATTGATGTAAATAATAAATATAACATGATAATGATTCTGTATATATGATAAACCAAAAAATTATATATTATTTTAATATCAAAAAATGATATTGTCGCTCGTGCTTACGTACCGATTACCGTCTCAATGAACGCGATGAGATTCATTCCCCATCATATCCATTCAAGACTAATTTTTAATAAATTATTAAAAATAATGTGTAATGACTTTATATCATTATTAATATGAATAATATACATCCAATCCATAACAATCATTACTTACATAATGAAGGATATAATGGAAAACGAATCTGTTAACACCCGAAATGACGATAATACGAAGATATTATTAACAAAGCTAACATAAAAGATCATATATGATATCATATTAATGTATATGATTCATGTAAAACATAATAAAAATATTTTACCATTATACAAGAGTTTAACCTTACCTCGTCCAAGGAAAAGTACAAGGTAATGGTTAATTTTACAGTCTCTTTATTATCCGAGGTTGTTTGTACGTAATTATCTACTAGGACCTCTTTATCATACACATCCATATTTATTAAAAATGTATTTCAAAACATTATTAATATTTTATAGACTATGGGGTAAAGTTATTTATAACATTTTTTTACTTTTTATAATATGTTTATAACGGAATATTTCCTTTATTTTCTAAATGAGGTCCTTTATAACCTTTTCGACAAAATTAAGGTAAGAATGTTTTTTAATATATATGGCGGGTGCAGATATTTTCCGCCTTTATAACATCATCAAATATTCCCTTACAGTCTTATAAAAATATTTCCTAATTAAATGTTTTATTTTTTTCATTATATGAATTTTAAATGATTTTAAAATAGAAAAAGATATTTCTCTAAAAAAGGTTTGGATTTCATCTTTATCCGCATATATTGATGCATTTTATGTTTATATTAAGTTGATTTATATGATAAAAAAATCCATATTTTATTGAAGGATTTGTTATATGTTTGATTGTGGAAGTGTTATTTTTCTACCATTCATTGTTTATCGATACAATTTTGACATTTCTTATGCTTGTTTTAACAAAAATGTTTATGTTATGTTTATTCCTTTTCATATGATGAATGCATTGGAATTAGTATGTGATGGGTGGAGCCCTCTATAGCTCCTCGATGAATCGGTATGTCTTGTAAAGACCCGAAGCTCGACGTACATGGAAAATACATTACTTTTGCGGAATACATAATACATAACAAAAAACCAAAACTCAAGGACTATAATAGTTTAGTGTCTTTGGAAACTAGGAACGTAATCTTCTAATCTTGGTGGGAGATCTTCAACATCATCCATAAAGATCGTCCCCTTTTGTTTTCTTAACTAAAAACATTCTTTAAATCCTGGGTAAAAGAAAACATATAAAGGGTGAGATAAAATTTTCAGTAAGGGTAAGCATAGAGAACATAAAATAATCTATAAATATTTGAAAGCAAAAACTTGATCATAAAATCTAAACATCAAAATCATGAGCAAAGACATAAATCATGGAAGTACATAAAGAATAGATCATAAAGGAACATTAATCATGATAAACTAGCATTGGAATAAAACATGTAATTGTAGAAACCATTCAGAACTTGTTATGATTTCCATAGTAGCCAAGGCATTTCTTCCAAGACTATCTTAGTGGACAAAGTCCCTTTCTGAATCGAGTTCACTCCTTGTTTCAGTCCTGTAACACTGAACCAGATTAACTTACCATTCCAGCCATGTCTATCTAATGAGATATAAATCTTTACCCAATGCATTGAAGGTAGATATTGGTCCCACCAATCTCATAATTAAATCATTCTTACTATTCCACAAAATAATCTTAAAACATTCATCATAATCCAAAGAATAAAATGGGTTTCATAAAAATCATCCCATCATCACATAATCCATATTAAAGAAATGGATATCATTTCAGAATAAGAATAGTGAAACCATGTACATCATAGGGACATTATATATTAAAGAAAGAGATTTTTTTGAATATAGTCATGAAATCTTTTGGAGGAAGCTTCATGAAAACAAGGCTATATAAAACCGTAAAAATCCATGCATGTTGTATAAGTAAAAAAAAACATTTTTCTCGTACTTTTTCCGGAAAAGTCAAAAAAGTACCTCGTAACGTAAACAAAAGATAGATTCCTTACATACCATGTAGTAAATGTACAAAATGTGTAAAAATTACTTTAAACATACATGAAAACACTTTTATAAAACATGGACATGGATGATAGTAATAACCCTAGTAAAAACTTATGAATAAGCAATCTCAGATAAAAATGAGATTTGCAAAATTATCTCTCACATTTTGTCCGATATGCTTTGTATGTATCCGAACCTCCTGTATAATGATTTAAATAATGTCATTGACTTATTACAGAATCATATTCATTGTTATGATATCATATATGGTTAACTTATGACTTTATATTACCCGTTCTTTTGTAAACTCCATGTTAAAGAGCGTTTTGGTTAAAATCGTTTCATAGGTCATCCGTGTTTTGACTTGTAATTATAAATATGACTAATTAGATCATTATTACATAATTCCAGAATATAAAACATGATTTATATATAATATATATTCACAATATACATATATATATAATAGATCGATAAATGGAAATAAATACACTGTTCATGGAGACGGTAGGCCCTACGTACGCCTGAACGCTATTTTCGTTTCCTTATTGAATTGAATGAAATTAAGTATAAGAAATACATATATATATACATAAATCCAGTAGAATTATTATTTCATATATTTCACAATTACTTATTATATATACTTTATATTTATTCTTGAATTGTTAACATGGAAACTGAATCTCATCACGTCATGGAGACGGTAATCCGTACGTACGCACGAGCGATGATATCATTCCCATATTTATAGAATTGAATTGTAGTGAATGATATAATATCATATAATCAGTATAATGTTATAATAATCATACATATTTATTCTTTACACCATTATACCCATCCAAGTAAGGTGGTGGTGGGAAAACAGATTACACCATGGCGTGGAGAGGGTATTCCGTACGTATGCATGCACGGTGATTTCATTTTCCTTATGATGTATAGAAGGTGAAATAGGGTTGTTTCATATTTATAATAAAATATCAGTATATTAGGGTTACTGATGTTATTACTTCATAATGAAATGACTAATGAAGAGGGAGTAGAAGAAGAATGGAACATGAAGAAAATGGTAGAAGGTATTACCTCTTTCTCGAAGTGCCTCCTATAAACATTCTCTTAGGATACTAAAATTGGTCTTTGAAGAAGACCAGGACATATAGTATGTTTATAGGGAATTGGAGAAGTGATTTTGGTAGGGTTTGGACGAGATTGAAGGCTCCATCTGGTGTGAGGAAGAGAAGGATGAGGTTCCCTTTTATAAGGGAGGAGAGGGGCACCTTTGGAATCCAAAAAAATATTAGTTTAATATAAATTCAGACCCCACATAAAAACCTCCAAAAATGACTCAATTATAAGATTATATGGGATAGGGTTGTAATATCATCAACTAATAAAATTTAGATATGTTTTTGATCTTATTTTAAACCTTATCATTTTTATTTATCCTTATTTAATCTATTTATGTTTATTTGTGGTAATAAAATTCTAAAATTTAAATGGTTATAAATATAACTTATGTGTGGTTAATTTCCCATAATTGGATACTTTATGAATTTATATACTATATAAATTTCAATTTATAATTTTTAAATATTTTGGTGATTTTTAAAAAAATTAATAATATGTTATTTTTATAAAATAATAATAGTGTCAAAATTGACACTATTAATTTATTTGAATTTAAATAAAATCTAAACAAAGGATATATTATCACTAAAATATTTAATAGATTCCTAACATGTCAATATTTACTAGAAATTTCTTGGAGCACATTAAATAGTTCATATAATATTTATTTAAATATTTTTATAACCATTTATTTGATATTTCTCTTAATAAAATAATTTCACCATCACTATTATGTCACCTTTAAATATTTTTATAACCATTTAAATTATTTTCATGGAGAAAAGTCCATTAAATGAATATAATATGACCCTTAGGTGATATGGGTCGACTTTTAGTCATCCAATAGTTTTTTGGTAGGTGTTAGGGTAATTTTATAATCTTATATTTACCCTTCATTACCCAATTTACCTTTAACTATGGTAAATAAAATTACCATAGTTACTATTCGTAATGCCCAAAAATAAGAAAGTAGTCTATTAATATAATTGGGACCCAATGATTACAAATATGAAATCAAATTTTCCAAATTCAATACAGATAAGTTGAAGAAATTAAATTAATAGTAATCTCGTTGTCGAAAGAAAATAGGTTTTTGTTTAAAACATTGCAAAAGATTGAATTGATTTAAACTATGAATTCAATGTAAAATAAATGTTAATGACATACATAATATTAAATGGTAAAAATATATTATATTTATCATTTAAAACCATTAAATATTATAATATATCTAAATAAATTATTACGATGAAAAAAGATGTTTTTAATTAAAATATACCGTGTTTTTACTATTCATTAAAATATGAATGTTATCAGAATAATATGAAAATTTTATACAAAGTATATTTTTATATCCTTATTCCAAATAAGAATTTTCTTTTGTCAAATTGAATTTATAAACATGTCAAAAACTAGATTTAATGTGGGTGCGCCATCAAAAGGTGGCAAAACTTCATTTTTTTGAAAAATATTTCTTTTACCCAAAAAATTCATTTTTTTTCTTATACCATGTTCTAGAAAATGTTTAAGATGAATAAAAAATCAATACTTAGTTAATACTATTCATAATGGCTATTTCATAATAATATTATAATAATATATCATTATTTAGTAAAACTCGGTATTGCGTACAACACATGCTATTGAGGAAGGTCGTGATTGCGTGTAATGCAAGACATGTCAGGGTTGCGTATAGTGAACAACTCCTTTTTTGTTGCGTATAACAAAATCCAATATTATTTGATTAATAAATTTAACATATATATATATATACTCAATGTTGCGTATAATAACTACTTTCAATTAAACTTGAAATTGTGTGTAACACGATCCAAGATTAGTGTTGTGAATACTACAAGCTTATACGGGGTTGCGTATAGTGCAAGATAATCTTTTTGTAGCATAAACACATGACATCAAATAAATTAAAAAGAATAATTATCATAAAATATCGGGTTGTTACATTCTACCCCCCTTAAAATGAATTTCGCCCTCAAAATTCGTCAGGTTTATACATGGTTTTCTAATTGAAAGTTTAATTAATTGAAACCCACTTCTTAAAATGAAATACCAAAATTTAACATTATAAACTAAAGTATGAAATGTAACGGTTACCTAAATTAACCAATCACTGGGTTTCTACATATGATAACATAGGTGAAAACATGGATATGGAAGAGAAATCTTACCATCATGTTCTGATGGAGAGTGGTAGAGAACATGGCTATGAAAAATCCATTAATCACAAAGCCATTAATTTATGATGATCTAAGGTGCCATCTGATTAATCATATATAAGAGCACTAGGACAACATTTTTGGTTTTCAATTTCATTTTCCTAAAGTTGAAAATTTTGAATTAGTAGAAATACATACTTGATTTTGGTAAAATATCACTGTTGTTCATGCCTTAAACAATTTACACTTCATCTCTTAAATAAATGAAGTTGAATTTGTTATTTGTGAAGTGTTAGAAGATCATGTTATTGAATGATGGGTCATTCCATCAGTTTCAAACAATGGGCGAGCACAAGTTATCAAATATACATAATTTTATTTATAGTGAGATTAATTGTATATGGTTCCTAAAATGGACGTATACTTGGTATATCATACCACGTAATAAATTGAAACTAATTTATACTAATCAAGGAATTCTTTTAGGCTAGTGGTATGTGATAAATGCCTATTGCACTTTGATTGTGGGTTCGATTCCCACAGCCTTGTCTGACGCGATGGGTTGTCTCCCGTCCTGCAGGTTTTCATTTTTCTAAAACTACACTACTATAACATCCCATCAATAATATCGAAAAAAAGTTCTATCCTTAAACAATACTAACTTATGTCCAACATAATACATTCAAATCTTTAGGATTATCTAAAATATTTCAGACCAAGCTCATAGTATAAATAAAATGATTACTTGAAATTTCACATAACAATGATGTGAATGCCATCATTTATCCCCCATATATCATAAGATATATTGTGTTGGTCAAATTACAAACATGTGAATACCTTAATCACATAATCTCTTGAAAATAATAAAAACCCATTTAACCTTAGTGAATACATGAATGCTGTCAAAAGCTAACTCTTTCCACATACCAAAATCCCAAAAATTCTATATACTCAATCCATTATATCACATAGTCCTAATATCAATCATGAGATCATGAATACAATCAAACATCTCATTATCTTCTTATCCCTTCATTATGGGTATATCATCTACTTTCCAAAAATATCTGAATAACCATCCATTGTTACAGTACCATTCAACATATACATTCAAATACTTTTGGAAAAACAATAGTGTAATAATCCTTGGATGATTCTTTATTCCATAATACCATTAACTATAAAACATAAATCTTGATAAACATAAAATCATTCCACTAACTTCTAAAACAATTGACTGAGCTTCAACACTTCTTTCATCTCATATATAATATGTAGTCTCCTCATCGTCATCCACATAAATACTACCCATATGACCATGCTGATTCTCTTCATGAGATTTTCCCTTAGGGCATTGGTTTATATAATGCTCATACATTCCACATTTAAAACATATAATCATTGTTGATGTCATAGCAATACCATTATCCTTGTCCATGGTGTTAACTGAAGCTTTTCCTTTGCACTTACTAGCTTTCTGTCCTTCTTTTCCACACCCAAAGAATCTTCTAGTTCCTTTAAAACATTCTCCCTGATGCCTCCTCCCACATGATTTACATGAGGGAAATTGAACATTGTTTCCTCTATGATCATCATGAAACTCCTTCATTCTCTTATTATCTAAGTTGGGAAACTTACCAAAGTTGAGATTATTTATCATATTATGAGATTTTTGATTAGGCATAATAACGATGTTTGTACTTCCAAATCTTGTTTCATTTGGTCTCTCATGATGAAATATCATTCCATTGTCTCCCATATCCTCCATTATCGTTAATCTTCCTGTTTCCAGCCATTTTGTAAAACCCAAAAAGAATAGTGTGAGAGGAAAAAATAATGCTAGGGAAAACAACATAGTAAAGGGGGAGTACCCTCAATATCTAACATCTTAGGTTAAATTCTATGATCGTTACTGTAGTTCTAGGACTATATCCTATACGTATACTTATCCTTAGGGACATCCCTATTCATACCTTAGAAATATCTCTAGGAATCTCAGTAACGTTTTCGCATCCTAGTTTCCAAAGGTTAACTAAACCTTTCCACTGATACCAACTGTAGAGTCCCAAATCTTGATGTACATGGACAATAAATTGCTTTTTCGGAATAATTAATATATAACAAAAACCAAAACTCAAGGACTGTAATAGTTTAGTGTCTTTGGAAACTCAGAACGTAATCTTTTAATCTTGGTGAAAGATCATCATCATCTTCCATAAAGATCGTCCCCTATTGTTTTCTTAACTAAAAAATTTCATTAAATCTTGGGGAAAAGAAAACATATAAATGGTGAGCTCAAATGATCAGTAAGGGTAAGCATAGAGAACATAAAATAATCAATAAACATTTGAATGTAAAAACCTGAACATAAAATCTAAATATCAAAATCTTGAGCAACGAAATAAATCATGGAAGTACATAAAGCATAGATCATAAAGGAAGATTAATCATGATAAACTATCATGGGAATAAAACATTTAATTGTGGCAACCATTCATAACTTGTTATGATTTCCATAGTAGCCAAGGCATTGCTGCCAAGACTATCTTAGTGGACAAAGTCCCTTTCTGAATCGAGTCCACTCCTCGTTTCAGTCCTGTAACACCGAACCAGATTAACTTACCTTTCTAGCCATGTCTATCTCATGAGATATAAATCTTTATGAAATGAATTGGAGGGAGATATAGGTCCCACCCATATCATAATGAAATCATTCCTACTTGTTCCACAAAATAAATTTAAAACATTCATCATAACCCAAACAATAAAATGGGTTTCATAAACATCATCCCATCATCACATAATCTATAAAAATGAAATGGATATCATTTCATAATAAGAAAATTGAAACCATGTAAATCATAGTGACATTATACTTGAAACATACACATATGAAATAATGTCATCTTAGATGGAAAAATGGTTTTGATAAAACACTTGAAATGAATTCTTGAGTAAAATATCCTTTCTTCTTCAAAATAAATTTTGTTTCACAAAACGTCATGTAATTTTAAAATAAAGTGATTTTTTTGAAAATATTCATGAAATCTTTTGGAGGTATTATCATGAAAATATGGCTTTATAAAACTGTAAAAATCCTTTCATGCCGTATAAGTTAGAAAAAACATTCTTCTCGTACTTTTTCCAGAAAAGTCAACAAAGTACCTCATAACTTAATCAAAAGAAAGATTCCTTACAGACCATGTAGTAAAAGAAAAAATGTGTAAAAAGGAAATTAAACATACATGAAAATAATTTTATAAAACATTGACATGGATGATAGAAATAACCCCAGTAAATACATACGAATAAGCAATCTCGTATAAAAATGAGATTTGCAAAATTGTCCCTTTCCTTATGTCCGAAATGCTTCAAATGTATTAGAACCTCCTATATAATGATTTAAATAATGTGATTGACTTATTACAGAATCATATTCATTGTTATGATATCATATATGGTTCACTTATGACTTTATATTACCCGTTCTTTTGTAAATTCCATGTTAAAGAGCGTTTTGGGTTAAATCTTGTCATATGTCGTCCGTGTTTTGACTTGTAATTATTTATATGATTACATAGATCATGATTACTTAATTCAAGAATATAAAACATGATTTATATATAATATATATTCAGAATATACATATATATAATAGATCAATAAATGGAAATAAATACATTGTTCATGGAGACGGTAGGCCGTTCGTACGCATGAACGCTGTTTTCATTTACTTATTGAATTGAATGGAATTTAGTATATGACATACATATATATATATACACATAAATCCAGTAGAATTATTATTTAATATATTTTATGATTACTTTTTATATATACTTTATAATTATTATTGAATTGTTAACATGGAAAATGAATCTCATCGCGTCGTGGGGACGACAATCCGTACGTACGAACGAGCGATGATATCATTACCATATTTATTTAATTGAATTGGATTGAATGTTATAATATTTCAGAATCAATATGATGTTATAATAATCATATGTATTTATTCTTTACACCATTATACCCATCCAAGTAAGGTGGTGGTGGAAAAACAGATTACACCCCAGCGTGGAGACGGTATTCCGTACGTACGCATGTGCGGTGATTTTATTTTTCTTAGGATGGATATAAGTTGAAATAGGGTTGTTTCATATTTATAATAACATATCTGTATATTAGGGATACTTATGTTATTACTTCATAATGAAACAACTAAAGAAGAAGGAGTAGAAGAAGAATGGAACTTGAAGAAAACGGAAGAAGGTATTACCTCTTTCTTGAAGTGCCTCCTTTAAAATTTCACTTAGGGCACTAACATTTGCCTTTTAAGAATACCATGACCTATAGGATGTTTCTAGGGAATTGTAGAAGGGAATTTGGTAGGTTATGGTCGAGATTGAAGGCTCAATGTGGTGTGAGGAAGAGAGGGAGGATGTGCCCTTTTATAAGGGAGGGGAGGGGCACCATTGGAATCCTCAAAAATATTAGTTTAATATAAATTCAAAACCCACATAAAAACCTCCAAAAATTACTCAATTAAAAATATTAGATGATATATGATTGTAATATCAACAACCAATAAAATTTATACATGTTTTGATCTTATTTTAAACCTTATCATTTTTATTTATCCTTATTTAATCTATTTATGTTTATTTGTGGTAATAAAATTCTAAATATTAAACGGTTATAAATAATCACTTATGTGTTGTTAATTTTCCATAATTGGATACTTTATGACATTTTGGACTATATAAATTTCAATTTATAATTTTTAAATATTTTTGTGATTTTTAAAGAATTTAATAATATGTTATTTTTATAAAATAAGAATTGTGTCAAAATTGACACTATTAATTTATTTGAATTTAAATAAAATCGACACAAAGGATATATTATAAATAAAATATTTAATACATTACTAACATGTCAAATTTGACTAGAAAATTCGTGGATCACATTAAATAGTTCATAAAATATATATTTTAATATTTTTAAAACCATTTATTTGATATTTCTCTTAATAAAATAATTTCATCATCACTATTATTTCACATTTAATGATAATTATTTAATCCCTAGAAATTATAAATAAATTCATTTGATGTAGAAAATTTTATAAGATTTTTGGAGACTATTTATATCCGAATTTTCATGAAGTTTATCACTAAACTAAAATTATTCTACTTATATGTTTAATGAAATTGAAATGTTGTCACTTTCTTTGGTTTTAATAATAATTAAATTATTTTCCTGGAACAAAGTCCATTAAATGAATCTAATCCGACCCTTAAGTGATATGAGTCGACTTTTAGTCATCTAATATGATTTTGGCAGGTGTTAGGTTAATTTTATAATCTTATATTTACCCTTAATTAGCCGATTTACCTTTAACTATGATAAATAAAATTACCGTAGTTACTATTCATAATGCCTAAAAATAAAAATTAGTCTATTAATATAATTGGGACCCCCTAATTACAAATATGAAATCCATTTTTCCAAATTTAATACACATAAGTTACAGAAATTAAATTAAAATTAATTCTGTTGTCGAAAGAAAACGGGTTTTTGTTTAAAACATTGAAAAAGATTGAATTGATTTAACCTACGAATTCAATGTAAAATCATTGTTAATGAAATAAATAATATTAAATGGTAAAAATATATTCTTTTTATACTTTAAAACCAATAAATTTTATAACTTAACCAAATAAATTATTACGATGAAAAAAGTTGTATTTATTTTAAATATACCGTGTTTTTACTATTAATTAAAATATGAAAGTTATCAGAATAATATGCAAAATTTATCCAAAGTAAATTTTTATATCATTATTCCAAATAAGAATTTTATTTTGTCAAATTGAACTTATAAACATGTAATAAAACTAGATTTAAAGTGGGTGTGCCATCAAAAGTTGGCAAAACTGAATTTTTATTAAAATACTTATTTTACCCGAAAAATTTATTTTGTTTATATACCATGTTCTAGAAAATGTGTAAGATGAATAAAAATTCAAAATTTAGTTAATACGATTCATAACGGCTAGTTCATTATAATATTATAAAAATATATCGTTGTTTAGAAAAACCTAGTATTGCGTACAACACACGCTATCGAGGAAGGTCGCGATTGCATGTAATGCAATCCAAGTCAGGGTTACATATAGTGCATGACTCCTTTGTTGTTGTGTATAACAAAATACAATCATATTTCATTAATACATTGAATATATATATATATATATACTCAATGCTGCGTAGAATAACTACTATCAAACAAACTTGAAATTGTGTGTAACACAATCCAAGATTAGTGTTGTGTATACTGCAAGCTAATGCGGTGTTGCGTATAGCGCAAGATAATCTTTTTGTAGCATAAAACAATTGACATAAAATATATTAATAAGAATAAATATCATATAATATCGGGTTGTTCTAGGTCTCATGAGAAAAACTAGTGTCTTGGCACCAGGCCTTGGAAAAAAATTATTTTTAGTCTTGGCACAAGGGCTTGACTATGTGGTTATGAAAGACTGGCATTATGTATTATATCATTATGAAACTGGCCATTGGTATTTCATGTGATTATTTGACTAGTAGAATATCTGTGAGAGTAAGTAAATGGAATTATTTTGATTTATATTTTTCATATTATGATGATGATTATGTTGAAAATGATTTTGTTCTAGTTTTATACATTTCCTTAAATGTTTATGCTTATATATGAAATTTTCTTTTATATTGTTATCCTTACGGTGCATATGAGATCACCCCTGTCTATGTTTTATTTATCCTAGGATGTGAAAGTATAATATGATAGACCAGTAGAGATTGTCTAGGTAACTCAGTGTTGTCTATAGAAACAATGTTGTTGTATTTTTCCATTTTATGATGCAATGTAAACATTATGAATGTTTATAGTACTTCCAAGGATACTAGACTAATTGTTCGTTCAAGACTTGATCTTTTGTGATCATGAAAATGTTATGGAATAATGCACTGACTTTGGGTTACAGGGGTCAGGGCATTATTGTTTTTATTAGAGGAAGTTTAGTACAAACCATTGATGCTAGATTTAGATAAACACTAATTAGAGCACATAGCCCTAAGATAGATATGGGGGATTAGTATAGAAGAACATCCATGAAAATTGGTAATGTTATGATTTTTTGAGTTTTACAAGTAATGCATCCCTCTCTAAATATGAGGAGGTAGTGGTGGCTCTGACACAGATATACCTAGGGATAAAACCTAAAAACACCGCTTTTAGCTAGACTAGAATGGGAAATGGTGCACGACAACGGGCCTTGCTGCACTCTTGGTTACGACACTCTTGAGGGATATCATTAGGATAATTCCCATTTTCTTTACAAACCATTATGAAGGGTTTATGAGTATATACATCCTCAATGAAAACATTGTTATGATTATTGATTATATCCATAAACTAGTAAATTTATGTTATGTGTTTTACAAGTTTGGATTTATGTATTTTGATTCATAATGTAATCTAGATTATGTCATTGTTTATAAGTTGCACCTAGTGGAAGGAATGGAAACTGTATCAATGCATGCTCTCCATGTATGGATTTCCCTCCTCAAGATAATTATAGTGGAGTAGGTGATTCAACTAGTGCTGATCATCTAATCACCATAATGGGACAACTCACTCAGGTTATGAATAATAACCTTACTCGTATGGAGCACCCTGATCTGAAGCATGAGTATCAATGTTAGATCGCTTCATAAGTCAATAACCACCAACATTAAATGGGGGTACAAATCCATTAGTAGCTGAACAATTGATAAATTCGTCAGAGAACATATTCCACTACTTGGGAAGTAGTGAAAGGTAAAAGGTTTTCATGGATTTTTACCGCCTCACTAGAGATGATTATAAATGGTGGTCATTGATTTAAAACACAAAGGAAGATGTGGATGTATCAAATATGGAATTGAGGTAGTTTAATGAAATTTTCTGAGTAAAATACTTTCCTCATTACCATCAAGAAGATAAGGAAAGAAAATTTCTGTGTCTGAGGTAAAAGGAGGATTAGAATGTCCCAAAGTATAAAGCCAACATTACAAGGTTAGAGAGGTATGCTATATATTATATACGTAACCCAAGAAGTAATATCGATTGTGTATATTATGGGTTAAATACACTTCTCCGCCAAGAATTAATCTCACAATCCGTCTCGTCATACGAATATATTGTCTCATGTGCTATCAAGACAGAAAAAGAATTCTCTATGACTTATGACTTTAAAGAAAATAAAGAGAAGAAGAGATATGCTGAACACTCTGGAAATGGAAATAAGGAGAATAATGGAATTATTGAATATCCATCATGCAGTAAATGTTTGAATAAACACCTTGGTTCTTCCTTCAAGGGAATGGGAGTCTGTTACAAACGTGGTGAAAAAGGCCACCAATATTGTGATTTCATGGGGAAGAAAGAGGCTGTCGATGTTGAACGATACAATTATATAAAAAGGGGGTATTATTCAAATGAATGTCCTAAGCATTAGGGGAACTCACCATAGAAAATTCCAAGGGATTAATCCCAATTTTATTCTATCACTACTGCTATGGTTGAAGCTCATAAAGATGTGGTGGAAGGTAATTTAATAGTTTCCTCATGTTTAGATAATACTTTACTTGATTCTAGATCATCTCATTATTTAATATCTTCCTATTTTTCTATAAAAATTAGATATTTCCAATATTATTTTTAACAGGGGAGTTGTCAGTAAAAACTCGTATGTGATGTATTATTGCAATAATGTTTTGAGAATCAGTCCCCATTAGGGCATATAAATTTTCCTTATCTATTGATATCATCATACCCATTATTGAATTTGAAAAAATCCTATTTATGGATTGGCTATCATACCATGATGCAAAAAAAATTTGTAAGAAGATAGAGGTTACAAATTTTTATGATTATAAAAAATACCTTATCTTTTGAGAAAAAAACATCACCACCTAATTCTTATCTAGATACACCACTAGTAGCTCAACTAAATTAAATTATTGGAGAGGAAGAGAATGAAATAAATATGGGTGAGGAAAGGAATGTTCAAATAGAGGATGCACCTATTGTGCAAGAATTTGTTGATGTGTTTCAAGAGGATTTACCTGGACATCCTCCATAATGATAAATTTAGTTTTCCATTGATTTAATTCCTGGTTCATGGCATATATCGGAGACACCTTATAGAATTGCCACTGTAAAATTAGTAGAACAAAATAAGCAACTAGAAAAATTGAGTAATAAGGGATTTATTTTCCCTAGTGTTTCTCTATGGGGACCCCCTATCCTTTTTGTAAAGAAAAAATATGGATCCATGAGGTTGTGCATTGACTACAGGGTGATCAATGCTATAAAAATAAAGAACAAGTATCCCCTACCTCAAAATGATGATTTATTTGACCAACATCATGGAGCTTGATACTTTCCAAAGATTGACCTTCGATCCGAATATCATTAGTTGTGTGTGAAGAAGGAACACATTCTGAAGACAGAATTTCGAACTAGGTACAAGAATTACGAGTTTACAGTAATGCCTTTTGGGTTTACTAATGCACCCTATGTTTTCATAGATCTAATGAACAATGTTTTTATGTAATATCTTTCTTCTTTGTAGTTGTATTTATTGATGATATCTTGGTATACTACAGAAGCTACGAAGGTCATGAAAATTACTTGTGCATTATCCTAAAGACTCTTAGAAGGCATAAACTAAATGGGAAGTTTTTCAATTGTGAATTCTTGCATCAAGAGATTTCTTTTCGTGGCCATATTATCTCTAAAGATGGAATCTCTGTTGATCCTTCTAAGGCCAAGGCAATCCAAGAATGGATAGTACAAACGAGTATAACCGAGGTACATAGTTTTATTCGTTCAACATGATATTATTGAAGTTTCGTCCAGATTTTACCCGGTTGGCTAACCCATTAACAAATCTCACACCAAAAGGGGTTAAATTTGTTTGTACAAAAGATTGTGAATAATGTTTTTAAGTACTGATGAGAAGATTATTCAATGCTCCAATATTGACTCTACCATAATGGAATGATGGGTTTTTTATTTATAGTGATGCTTCAAAGAAGGGACTTGGTTTGTCCTTATGCAGAATGGTTGGGATATTGCCTATGCATCATGAAAACTAAAAATTCATGAGAAAAACTATCCTACTCATGATCTTGAGTTAGCATCTGTAATCTTTGCATTGAAGACTTGGAGACACTATCTCTATGGTTAAAAATGTGAGATATATACCGATCACTAGAGTTTGAAGTATATTTTCTCATAGAAAGAACTCAACATGAGGCAATGGAGATGTCTTGGACTACTTAAGGATTATGATTTCAATATACACTACCACCTGGGGAAGGAAAAATATATGGAAGATGCTTTGAGTAGAAAGGATCGTGGTGTTTTTAATATGTTGAGAGTTGAAAGAGATCCTATTTTCATGGATCTAGTAAAGATGAATATGGGAATAACCATGGAAGGTGAAACATGAATTCTTTTTCAAATGGTTGCCAAACCATCATTACTATAGAGGATAAAGAGTTCTCAGATCGATGATGAAGATTTTCAAAAGAACATTAATGCTATGAATGATGGGAGATTGAGTGATTTGTGTATGAAGATGGAATTTTGAAATTTCGGAATAGACTTTGTGTTCCAGATATACCTGATTTAAAAAGGGAATTGTTGGATGATTCTCATAGTTCCAATTTCTCTATACACCCTGGTAGAACTAAGATGTATAGAGATTTTAAGGAACATTTTTGGTGGGAAAACATGAAGAGGGAGATTTTTGATTATTTTTCAAGATGTATGGTTTGTCAATAAGTGAAGTTGGAAGGAAATTGGTTGGAGGAGTCATGAAACCTCTACCCATACCTAAGTGGAAATGGGAAAATATTATGATGGACATTGTCATGATACTACCAAAGACTCTTAGAAGGAATGATGCAATACGGGTCATTATAGATCATCTTACCATGTGAGAACATTTTCTTGAGATAATAGAAGATTTACCACTTGAATGGTTAACAAGACTATAAATTAATGATGTTGAAAGAATTCAGGGAGTACTCCTATCAATTATTTTCGATCTTGATCCACGTTTTACATCAAGATTATGAAAAAGTCCTCATAAATCCTTGGATACTGATCTTCGTTTGATCACAACCTACAACCCCTAAACTGGTGGAAATTCATAACGGACTATTCAAACCTTAAAATACATGTTGAGATCATGCTCACTTGACTTTCAAGGTATGTGGGATCAATATTTTCCTCTAGTAGAATTTTCCTATAACAAGAGCTTCCATTAATGTGTTCAGATGGAACCATATGAAGTGTTATACAGAAAGAGATGTTGCACACAAACCTATTGGGATGATGTTGGTTAAAGAAAACTCATAGGCCCAGAACTTATTGAGGAAACAATGGGAAAGATGAAGGTAATCCAAACCCACATCAAAGCATATCAATGTAGGCAGAAGGGTTATGGTGATCGATGAAGGAAGGAATGTGAATTTTGGGTAGGAGATCACATTGTTTTAAGGTATCTCAATGGAAGGGTGTTATAATTTTTTTTAAGAAGGGTAAATTGAGTACTAGGTACATCTGACATTTCAAAATTCTAGAACAAATTGGGGTTGTACCTAACCGTTTAGAAATTCCTCTAAGTCTTTCCAAGGTTCATGATGTGTTCCACATATCACTGTTGAAAAAATAGATGCCTAACCCAATGCATGTACTCACCTTTGAGGAATTTTAACTAGAACCCAATCAATCTTATTGTGGAGAGCCTATAAAGATTATTGATACAAAGAGAACAAATGATAAGAAACCAGATGACCTGTCTGGTAAAAGTTCAATGGATAAACCACAAGATGGAAGAGGCAACGTGGGAACCCGAGGAACTGATGACGAGGAACCACCTGTGTATTTTTATGCAGTAATACTCTATAAATTTCTAGTACAAAATTATTTGAAGGAGGGGAGAGTGTAACACCCCATGCTTCCACAATACGCTTCACTTTAATTATACAATACCGTGTATTGTATGCAACTTCGAGTTCTAAAACACCAAAACCAATCAAACTAGTAGATATGAATAGTAATACCCACATTTTAATATTTTATAAATTTCATCATCCAATATGGACTTCAATTTTGGATTCTAAATATCAAAATTATATTAGGGTGATTTTTTTGTATTTTTCTGAAAACATTCAATTTTTGATGAATAGTGAAAAACACTGAGTTAGAATTAAAAACTGAATATTTATTTAAATATTTATTTATATTATTTAAATTTATTTTTCTTCCAAAAAGATACATAATACCTATATATGATCAATGTAATTCATTGGGTCAGTTTATAATAAGTTTAGATATATAAAAATTTATTGAACTTTTTACAATCATTTACCCACCTTCTAGGAGGAATTGTAAATTTACATAAAACATAAATATACTTCTTCTATGAGTTGAATTTCAAAAATCTGAGAGACATGGTTTATTTCTATATGTAAAATGATCTTCAATAAGATGTGTTTTTCTTGGTGAATAGAAACTTTTTAATTTTGATTACCACAGTTAAAAGTAAATAGGGTAATTAAGGATAAAAATGATATTATTATTATAGTAACACTTGTCATTATTCAATTTTATAAGTATAATTCGAACAAATACCACCTTATGAATAAAATATGATCCTTTAGGTCCACTTGTATTAGATTAAGACATTTATTGTTATTATTTAATTCAAAGAAGAGTTAAAAGTGTTAATTTTAATGTTAAATAACTAAACCATTTTTAATATAGGGTTACACATAAGATAAATTCCACTATAAATATTTAGTATAAATTTAAAAATATTTCCTACATAATGGTATGTTATTGATATTTTTTTTCATTTTGTAATTTAATTCTTTTATGACACAATAATGATGAAGTAATTACCTAATTAATGAAAGATTCAAATAATTGATAATATAAATTTCTATATAAAGGTAATTTGAGACATTTTATATATTACACTAATTTACTAAGTTAATATTACATGTTAGGGTAGGTTAGATGAATTTTTATCGTAGTTATAATGCTGTTATGAATTTAGCAGAAACAAAATACCAAATAATGTCAAAATTGACATAAAGAGTTTTTAAAACAAATATTATATTATTAATTCATATGTGATGCCTAAAAATCTAAGGATCTTCCAAATAACAGATATAATGATAGGTGTTTCATTAATGAACAACTCGGGGTTATCATGAAATTATATAGTATGTTTGTTAACCATATATTATAAAAAATCAAAGAGAAAAGGTAAATGTCAGACTATTTAACTAAGACATAGATCGAAAAGAAAAAGTTAATATATTGACCCAAACCTTTCTAAAACCTATTGTATGAGTGGTTTTTTACCCATAACCACATTATACATTAAATAATTTATTTTGGTTTCATTAGAAACCGAAAATTAATTTATTATAAAATAATATTTCAAGCTTTTCCAAAGGTTCCCCTCACCCGTCTTATAAAAGGGCATTCCACCTTCTCTCTAATTCACACCTTCAAATCCATTTGGCATGTCCATTCCATGCCCAAATACTTTCTCAGCTATCCTCAATTTATCCTAGAGTCCTTTCATTAGTAATAAATCTTATCTATGGAGATATTTTGATCAAATCAAAAGGCAGAACCCGAAGAAGAGGTAAATGTGTTAGCACCTCTTTAAAGATCCTTTCTCCTTCCAATTCATTTTTATTTGTTGTTTCCATTATAAAATAATAACTCCAAAATCTTCTATGTTATTTGATATTACTATAAATATGGTACAACCAAATTCATTATTCTATTCATCCTTTGAATGAGATGTCACCATACGTGCGTACGTAGGGCTTACCGTCTCCACGTTGTGGTGTAATTGTTATTCAATACATTTTTATTTGGATGGGTATAATAATTATGTTTGATTGATCTAAATAAAAAATAAAAAATGATAATTATTCTCATTCAATTATATATTATATTAATATCAAAAGAATGATATTGTCGCTCGTGTGTATGTACGGATTACCTTCTCCACGAACGTGATGTGTTTCATTCCTCATCGCATCCCTTTAAGATTAATTTTCATTAGATGATAAAGAATAATGATTAAAGACTTAATATCATTCTGAATATGAGTAAGATACATACTATCCATAACAAACATTACTTACGTAACAAATCATATAAAGGAAAACAAATAATTTAACACCCAAAATGATGATAATACTAAGATGTTATTAACAAACCAATGTTGAAAGATCATATATGATATATTATTAATGTTTATTATTCTTGTATAATTTAACAAAAATTATGTCTCCATTATACAGGAGGTTAACCTACCCTTGACCAAGGAAAATTACAAGGTTAGGGTTAATTTCACAATCTCTTTATTATCCAAGGTTGTTTATAAGTAATTATCTAGTGAAATCTTTTTATCATCCACATTCAAGTTTCCTAAAAATGTATGTAAAAACATTCTAACTATTTAATATACTATGGGTTAAATTCATTTATACCTGTGTTTGAATTTTTATAAGATGTTTAAAAAGTAATCTTTCCGTCATTTTCCAAACAAGGTCCTTTATAACATTTCTTCCAAAATTAAGGTGAGAATATTTTTTAACTTATACGGTGGGTGTAGCTATTTTACACCATTATAACATCATAAAATCTTCCCTTACAAGCTTATAAAAATATTTCAAAAATAAATTTATTATTTTATAATTATATGAATTTTAAATTATTTCAAAATATAATGAGATATTTCTCTAAAAAATGGTTTTGATTTAATCTATGTCAATATCTTTTGATGGATTTTATGTTTATTTGAAGTTGATTTATTATGATACAAAACTTATATATTGTATTGTTGGTTTTGTGATAGTTTTGACTTTGGATGTGTTATTTTTATACCAATCATGGTTTATCGATAAAATATCGACATTTCATATATGATTTTGAATAAAAAAAATTATGTTATGTTTAAACCTTTTTATATGAAGAATAAATTGGACTTTGTATGTGATGGGTGGAGCCCGCTATGTCTCCTCGATGAATCTATATGTCTCAGGAGACAAACTAGTTTCTTGGAATAAGGACTTGACAAAATATTATTTGTAGTCTTATTACAAGGCCTTGACTATGTGGTTATGAAAATCTAGCATTATGAATTCCATCATTAAGAAACTGGCTATTGATATTGCCTGTGACTATTCAACTAGTAGAATATCCATCTGTGTAAGTAAATGGCATTATTTGGATTAACATTATCCATTTTATAATTATGTTTATGTTTAAGAGGCTCTTGTTTTAGTTTTATACATTGCCTTAAATGTTTATTCTTATTTATAAATGTTTCTGGTATATTTTAATCCTTACTGAGAATCTGAGCTCACCCCTTTCTATGTCTTATTTTTCCCAGGATGTGAAGAATTATGTTTTGACTGAGCTACAGGGATAGTATGTGGGATCTTAGCATTGTCTATGGAAAAAATGCTGTTGTAGTTTTCCATGTTATGATGTATATTAAACCTTATGAATGTATCTAATACTTCCAAGGCTACTAAACTAATCGTTCCATCGAGACGTGATCTTTTCTGATCATAAAAATGTTATGTAATAATGCACCGAATCTGGATAACTTGGGTCAGGGAGTTACATGGGATTTTATATTTTTTAATATTTTTATAGGAGCAGGTATGCCTGACTCTTAATCATATTGGTATTATATTGATGACATGGAATGTGTCTATAGCAATTACATTTCTATACTTACTATTCCCAGTTATTTAATATTTATTTCATCATACATACCCTTAAAAATAATTTTAGATTACCCTTATTATTTTAACATTCTTTAGGATTCAATAATGTGTGCTAAGAATGATATTCGAGGATACACTCTAGAGAATAAAGTGATCCAAAAAAGAAAAAATTAATGTTGTAACTAGTGCATTTAATTGATATAAAAGACTCGTGTATGTATCATGTTTACCAATACTACAGAAATATTTTATCCAATAGAATTTGATTCATCGTAATCATGCAATTTAATTATAGTAGACAGTGACCTCTAGTTTTCTAGGGTCGGGTTTCTGAAACCCGTGAATATTTTTAAATATTGCAAGTAGTGAAGTGACTCATCAAGGTCATGATGGAACATGATTCCTTCATCATTATATAGAATATGAAATCATCAAAATTCATGTGGGGGAGAATATTATATTTTTAAATGATTTTTATATATTTTATATTTCCAAATAAAATTATAACTATAGATATTCAACATAATGAATTTTCCACAACTTTATGAGGCGATACAAGTTGTTTCAAGAGGGTAATTCAATGGTAGTTTAACCAAGAAGTTATTTATAATTAAAATATAGAGTGGATTCAATCCAAAAACTCAAATAACCATATATATATATATATATTAGATTAATGGTGTTTTTAAATGGTGGATATATGCCCAAATAGTCACGATGAGATCATTAAGTAGTCTTATAAAACATTAAAGGCACTGAATATTCTTAAAAACATGTTCTTTCAAGCCTTGTATTCAGGACAGTTGGCCTTGGGCCTTCGGGCAATGTAATGGGTCACCCTCTACCCAGTCTTAAAGAGGCCTTTGCATTAAATAATAAAATTGAGGCTTCAGCCCCAACCTTAAAAAAAATGAAAAAACACATTCATCAAGAAATACATAAATTTCATCTTTATTTTTTATTCCATATATTACTAAGGATACTATATTAATCTCAAATAAAAATTATATTTCAATGATATAGTGAAATTAATTTATTGATATAGTTAGGAATATATAAATTTTGATATAGTTAAGGATCAAGATGTACTGGAGTTTTCTAATGAACATAAAATCATGTAGACTTTGTCAAAGAATAATCTCAATTAGAAAAATGTTGTGTATGACTATGAATGATGTGAAAATACAAAAATATTAATACTATTATTATTGAGGATGAAAAAACATTATTCATTGAGATTAGTGTATCCCCATCCTCTAATTTAGTTCTAAATATTTAATAATTTCTATCGTGGAAAGAATCAATGAATTCTAAAATGGATTTCGGGAACCGAAATCATGTTTGTATTTTTAAAGAACATTTATTTGATATAATCAATTTTGGTTATAAATGGGCCATCAATATTAAAATTGACAGGGACGGTAAATTCAATACCTACAATTCATCATTGAATTTTAATGGTTTTAAGAAATGTTAATTTATTGATTATGATGAATCATTTTTAGTAATTTTAATAAAATTATTCAATAAAAGTATTCGTTCACTAAAAGTATACCATGACTATGAAATTATTAATATGGATGTCTAAAAAAAGTCATAATTGAAATGATTGTGTAATATGTCTATATTACATGAATAGAATTTTTTTTAAAAATAGAATCTAATAAATTATTAATATTTCCAAGAACCAAATTTAGATTTAAAAAGCACCAATATCATATAATATTATTCTGATGACATTGTTTAAAAAATTGTGTTAATAAACAATGAAATATGGATTCATTCGTTTATAAGAAGATTTGTGTGAGTACTAATTTTTTTCAATGTTGTATATTGATTATATATTATTATTGGGAAATGATTTACTAGTCATACTATCATTTAATACATGGTACAATAAATGATTCTCGGTGAGGGGATTTGATGTAGTAGCCTATACCCTTTTTATTATGATATATAGAGAAATATCTAACAAGATTCATATAATATGTTAAATTGTATATTTGGAAATTTTATTAAAAAAATATAAATATCAAATAGTGAGAAAACATAATATTACTAGTGCCACATGGTATACATCTATCATGGATGATGTGTCCCGAGAGGCAATAAAAGAGAGAATGATTGTACATGATTCATTATAATTTGTGAATTGCATATATAATGTATATTATTTAATGACTTAAAAATTATAATTAATAATATATGATCATAATATAAAGATATCAATTAGATCTATGTGAAATGTATTGGGAAGTAGCTAAAACATTTCATAAGTACATGAGACGTATAACGTATATGCATCTTTTATATGGGGTATAAAGTGATATAGAGAAGAGGGTATAAAAAGTTTTTAGTTTCAAAAAAAAAATGATATAAAATCATAATTATGATATGTTCTTTTCAACTATAGGGGCATAATGAGCCTGTACAATTCAAAAAAAAACAATTATTTCAGATTCAACCATAAAGTCTCAGTATATTACACTAATGATGAATCTATATTAATATTATGGATATATAGATTTTTCCATATGTTTTTGAATGATTAATATTAAATATCCTATTATTGTATATCGTGATAAGATTTCTGTAGTTGTTCATGACAAATAACCTAAGACATGTATGTGGATTATGTATGTACTTCAGAAGTATCATCTATTTAGGGATTTTTCTCCCATAGCTAAATTCAATTGATTTATTTTAAATTTTATTGTCCTAAAGAATAAATTCATACCATAAAAAATAATTAATGTTATCTGATATTTAGTAATTTTAATTTTTATCAATTAGTTCCAGCACATGTTGGAATATTTTGAAGTTGGTTCTCTATAGCCCAATGGTTTTGTACTTATGAAAACTAAAATTTATATACTCTTATCACATTTGGTTTATTCTACTATATATCTTTAATATGATCGTTTCCTTTTAATATTTCTCTTGATAAAGGGTTATGGTTGTTCCTCTCTATAATAAGAGCATATATATACTCTAAAGTATACTTAAATAATACGATTTATTGTATAAATGCATATGTTAGATGGGACATAGATGATATCTTATATATTATTTGTTAGGCGGGATAATTATCATTGAGTATTCTTTTCATGAATATTACATATGTGGATTTATAATAATGGTGGTAATAAGTACTATACTAATAATTGGAATTATATATATTTTATATGTATTTGGACATTCCTATATGTGTGCATGTCTATTGGACCACTATGCTGATATCATTATTAGTGTCTGTTAAAAACAATTCCCTTTTGATTTATGGATGAAAAATGGTATGATATATGCTAATTTTTATAATTCTTTAGGATATTAATAATTGATCTGAAATTAATTGAATAATAAAGATAAGATTTTCCCCATATATGTTCATAGAACCACATATGTCTAGCACATTGATTGAGATAAAATTGTCTTACAAAAATCATTGGCCTTGATAGTTAATAGTCATGATTATTTTACAAATTTAAATAAATGTAAATAAAAAACATAGGTTTATGGACTTTTATGCACTCTTCTTGATGATATATCAATTGGAAAATAGAACATATAACATCATATCATTCATAAGATGGTTTTAATAGTTTATGTAATAAAATATTTCTCTATGGGTTCTGTGACATGTTTTTAGATTCCAATATTGGATCATAGGTACGTTCTAAAATTTTCCATAGAGAAATAGAATTAGTGGCTCACACACTAGGTGTATCCAAATGATCATTAAATTGTATTAAATTTATGACTATGAAAAAATTATTCTATACTAGTGGAATAATATTAATTCATTTTTAGTTGAAATAAATTATTAAACCAAAGGATATTTGAGTTTATATTTTATTAGATTAATTTAATAAATTTGTTATTAACTAAAATAATTCAAGAATTTTTTAGAATATATATTTTTCACGTAATAGTAATTTATATATTTTAAAAAAAATATGTATTCACCAGGGAAGTGAATATATATTTTATTTTTTTCAATGAATATATTTTTATTTTATGTTCAAAAATTTTGTAAAGATAATTGAGTTGGAGTTTATTGATCTAAAAAATATTTTATTTAATATCATTTAAATAATATTTATTTATAAAATAATATTAGATAAATCATAAATCATATAATGTATTATAGGTTATATTATTAATATTAATAATATATTATATATAATGTCAGAAATAAACACTATTAAATAAAAGGATAAGGGAATTTCAATTATTACTTTATTTTAACCTAGGTATATATATATTCTAAAATATTACATTTCCTCTATTGACAATATAAATGTTTTTTTATATTTTTTGTGAAATTCTCTACACTATTAAAGATATTTATCTTATCCACTATCTGTCAAAAATATATATAGATAATAATAAATTATTATTTTGATCATTGGATAATGATGTAAACAACTTGATCATATGATTCTAGCATGTGAGCAATCAAAAATGATATTCATTATTTTATGGAGCACATATGGAAATGTCTATATAGATCATTGATTGGATTCTTTAGTGAAACTATAGAGTAATAAATTAATTAGAACTAAAGATTAAGTAAATATAAATATACAATTGGGAAAATTAAAAAAATACGATTTATGATTTAAATTTATACAATCATGTCATGAAAATCATTTTGATATTTCATTATGTTCATTGGAATTTTATATATTTAATTTAGTAAAAAAATAGGCTTTGAACTAGGGTATATTTGGTTCCCTAGAAACATAACTACCTATTTTATGTGATGACATATTTGAATTATAAAGTCCCTTTGAGAACCCTGAAAACATTAATTCTTTTGATTATCCGAATCCTAAATGAAGACATTGCAAACCAAGGAATGGATGAAAAATGAAATTCTAAGATGAAATAAAAATGATAATAAATGTAGATGAAAAAAATAATTACTAATATATTGTCCATCAAAGTCCCTAAATATTTTGTTGGATAACAAATATATAGCTATTGGATTTGAGTATCACTTCAATTGTTCCATGGAGAATCTTACCAGACAAGTGGGTGATGAAAATTGTGGGTTGGATTGAAATTGAATTTAATATTTTAAAATATGCACTTTCTAGGTGTGTCATATGGTTAAGTCACACAGTTTTTATAACGATGAATATAAATAAAACTATATCATAGATTACAATATTTTATGAATAGTTAGGTTAATTGGGAACCCTAATAGTGCATCTAGTAGAATCCTTCTAAATATTGATTTTTTTTCTATTTATCTAAATTTAGGTAATAATATCCACAATTAATATATTTAAAACCAATTGATGAAATCATGGGTTTCACACATGAATTCATATAAGAAATTACACCTTAAATATCATTGGAGTCAATTCCGTTAAATTTATGTGATATGATGGAATGGTAGGAGGTGAGTCATGATTATAATATGTGATATGTCTAAAGAATAGTGTTATTTATTTATAAGATTCTAGAAACATTATGAGTATATATTTTCCTAATAAATTAATTATTAGGATTATGAATGGTTGAATTTCATTGTGGGAGGTGAAAGAGTTTATAAAAACTAATAAATTAAACATTGTTAAATTACAAATGATGAAAAGATAAATATTTCATTATCTAACTTAATATAATCATTTAATATGTTATGGAATTGATTTTTTTTCATATTATTGAACAAGTATTTAATATTTATATTGATCAAATTTTTTTTTCATTGGATACAAATATATAATTTCCATTTTTGGGCATTGTTTTTATATTAATAATCATATATTGATGTTCTAGACCTCATGAATTATTTGAATTTTGTTACTAGACTTGATCTTCTTGAAATATGGTAAGTATCTATAGTATCAATATATGATGAATGATAATTAGAATCTCTCATTAATTAGTATTCAATTAAATGATTGATTTATCTAATCAAGAATAGAAAAAAAACTTGATCTTCAAAATTTTTAAAAAATATATGGAACATGACATCAGATATAAGATAATTTTTTCATGGAAATAAAATAGATGGAGTATATAAAAAACATTAGTTTGATATTTTTTATTAATGTGATGGAATTAGAAAATATTTCATAATACCATACACTCCAATATAGAAAATAGAAGAGTGTTCTTGATCATAACCCTATTGATAAAGTAAGGATGATGTGGAAGACTATAAGAATGACAATGATTTTATAGGTAAAAGTAGATAAGATATCCCATTTTGGGATAAATTTCTATTTTTCAATGGCTATTGATCCAAAAATACTATTGTAAATGTATAATCCTACAAAAGTTGACTATTCTCACATACAAAGTTTTTGATATTTTGATAATTATTTTTATTTGAAGTGGATGATTAAATATATATTTAAGATACATGAAATGTATCATCTTGGTGTATATTTATGGTGTTAATGTGTATCATTTTTCGGATCCCACTACCCAAAAAATAATTAATATATGATTTTATAATCTTTTATAAAACATCAGTGAAGTATGATTTTAATATACTTTTTGATTTGAAACTCTAAAAGAACTATAATCCTGGTGGGATGTAAAATCCCATTACATTATTTTAATTATTTACCATTTATATTATTTATTTCCCATTTTTGGTGTGTTTTCAGATTCCCAAGAATGGAGAGATTTTTTTTAAAAAAAAAATTCTTAAAATTATGGTATGAAGGTTTATTGAAAATAATGGTGTGTAGGTATAAATGTGAAAAAGATATACAAGTATATACATCTTAATTTGTACAATATCATTCTAAAAGATATTTTCACACGTAAAAGGCTTTCATAATGTGAATAGTTGTTTGGGAAGGCGCCGTGAATTGGTTCATGGAATGAATGGTTTTCATTCCATGAATTTGGGTTTCATTGTTGATTTCTCGATGTTCGTATTTTTAATGTGAGGTGATAGTAATTTTTGATATTTAGTTTATTAAGATATTATCATCCGGAAAAATAGTCACAACATGAATTATGGGAATTAGTACTTTTTAGGGCATTGCACTGGTGATGAATTTTTCATTTGATGTGACAAATCTCTCTAAATTTCTATGATGCCTCCTAGATTATTTTTTTGGATCTCTGTTACTTATGGAACATTTCATTCAATGTTTGATCTTCATACTTGTTGTGGTGTGTCATTTTGAGTAAGATAGCCTTATTCTTCTTCATTTAATTGATCATGGTAGCACTATTTTTTATTATTATAGATACATTTATAAATGATTATGATTTTCTTGATCTATTCTAGATATATTGCCTAATATTACATAAATGGATAACCCTTGTGTTGGTTATGGAGCATCATGAACATTATTTGAGGTATGTTTTGATATATCCTCTAAGTCAACCATTTTCATTGTTGAACATATTCTTATGTGTGAGGATTGTTTCTAAGGACATAATTATTTAATGTGATTTCAAACGCGTTTTTGGATCCCATTTTGGGCATTCATGACTAGATTATGAGTTATGTTGTTCATTCTCTATCCTATATTGGATTAATATAATTCCATTAGTTATATGATCTATTTTATAAATTAATGGGAATGATGGAATTTTGTGTGTTTAAATTGGTTTTTTTTAGAAATAATGGTTTTTCCCTTGTTAAGGTAATATAAATCAAGTACATCGCCAGTGCATTCACACAGTGCTATAAACAAAAACAATTTTAAAAAGGGATTCTTATTTTAAAGGGTTAATAAACATTAAAAAAGATAAGTTAAAGATACAATTTATAAGTAGATAATAACGAAACATTTAGAGAAACATGAGACATCATCATAAAATTAGTATACATTAATGATTAATATAAATTAATTATAATAAATTTTGATCATCTAGGTTTCAAAAAAAAGGAGCTACCATACAATTTTAATAACATAAAATAATGTTAAATATTTAAATTATAGAATAGGTATTTTAAATGTCAATATAATTGACATATATTTGAAACCAATAGAATCTAAAAATTTATTTTAAAGATAAGTTTGTGTTACAAATAAAATCATACGAAGAAGAAGGTTGAGTTATCTTACAAATGGTTATATTTTATAAAAGAACATGGAAATAACATAATATCCAATGATATCTGATTATATTTCAAAAAGTAATAAGAGCCATTCTAAATAGTAAATGTTTTTTCCATCAGAGACATCCTATCAAGGAAATCCATTTAATGAAAATCCATTGAGTAGTGGTTTAAATACTTAGTGAAGTGTAGACCCTATCCTAGATTTTGGGTTCATAGGTTTAGAATTGATAAATAGTGATAAAATGAAAATTTTAATCTGTTTTTTTAAAGGGGGTAGTCATCAAAATCTAAAGAACTATGGAAATAACACGTTCAGACAATATTTATCTAACTAAAATGAAGAGTTCGTAATATAAATATAAATTGAATAGATAATATTAAAATAATAAAATAATTAACATTTTCTAATTACCTATGCATTTCACTAAAAATTTTAGTCATATTCATTAGTTTATTTGATTATGTTTTACTCCATACAGGAACCCAATTCATTGGAATTTCTTCTAGTTTTAACAGAGTCACGATACATTGTAACATTTATTTAGAGAACATAATCAATAGAAAACACACTCAATAGATCATTCAACAAAAAGAATTGTAATTTGTCAATAAGTAACAAATTTTACTGACAATTTAAATAGTATAAGTTGAAATATAATGTATCGAATTGAAATTGGGAAGTAAAAATAAATTGTAAGTATTAAACATAGAAATATGTAAATGACATGAAAAATGGGGTTTTTTAGTTTCAATGATGTATAAAATGATACACTAAAAGATGATAAAGAACATATACCATGATAGAGGAAATATTTTTACTTATTGTAACAAAACTAGTGGTACTATTGATCTTCCTATAATACAATGATAATATTAATATTTCACAAAAATGATGTTTGTTTTCTAAGACATTATAATAGAGAAATTAGAAATAGTATCACCATGATTTGTTTAATGCTAATACTAACTCTTTAATGTTCATAGAATAATCAAATGATTCATTATAAAGCATTTAGTAGACACCGACATTAAGAAAAAGGGATTGTGATTTTTTTTGAATATGCATTAAAATTTTGAATTTAATGACATAGAAAAAATAAATAAATAAATACTATAGAGGATAAGATAATTGATGAACCTGTAAAAACATAATGTTTTAAAATGATTCAGTGATTCATTTGCTGGAAGTAAATTTTATGTATGCATTCAAAGATGTTTTTTCTTGTATCACGAAAGACATAATGAAAAATAACCAATGATAGAAGAGAAGGGTTCCTTACCTAGCATGTATAAGAAGAAAAATAAAACTAGTATTATACAAATATAGAATGGAAATATGATACATAAAAAAATATCATTTCAAAGAGATACAAAAGCTCATAATTTTTTTTGGTAAAAAATATATATAATCATTAATAGAATGGAAAGAAAAAGTTAACAAATTAACAGAGATCATTAAACACAAAGAAAAATTTTCTTTATAGTATATAATCATCAATTTTAAAAAATGAGAAAAAACCTAAAGAGTAATACATATTGAAATAAATAATTCATAATTCTATAGAAATTTAAAAAATTATAATAACCCATAAATGATAAATCAATTTTCATATAGTATACCCACCAGTAGGTTGTTATCTCTATCATTCTCTACACCAATATATTCTATAGGAGTAGAATCATTAGAAATAGCACCCTAAAGAATCTATAGTGATATAGATCATCATCAGAATAATATGTTTTAATATATAACCCTAGTTTATAGATCCTTTTATTAATGATTATGATAATATTAATACATTCAGTATATAATTTGTGATATTCCTTCAATCATCGACCCTTGTGTTTTTATAGTTCATCATGATAATTCTTTGATTAATTTCCTGATCTTTCCTCTATGTCACCCAATTTCATTATTGAATCGATTCAGATATGTGAGGATTGTTTCTAAGGACTCAATTTTTTTCATTTAGTTCTTATATATTTGTGGAACCCATTGTGGGCATGTGAGAATGACGTTTAAGTTATGTTATTCACTCTCTATCCTATATTGGATGAATTGTATTTTAGTGGTTATTTGATTTGTTTTATAAATGAATTGAAATGATGGAGTTTTGTGTGTGTAAATAAGTTTTTGAGAGAAGTTGGTTTTCCACTAATTCTAGTATTATAAAATGTGACATCAAAGTGTTTTTAATATATGTATGAAATGGTTTCCAAAGCATGGTTCTGAAAAAATGATTTCAATAAAAATGTCATGATGGAATCCTTGGGTACTTAGGTGGATGTTTTAGAAAAAGGTCTCAACCATTGATAATATAGGGGGTGTTCTCCAACGAGGTTTTCATCTACTCCCTCTATTTTTTTCAAGGGACATGTTAAACACTATTGGGAGGTTTACATTCTGAGGTTCTCCGTTCCTTTTATGATTTGACGCATAAATATAAATACTTAATGCGTGTCATTGTCTATGTCTAGGTATGTGTATCCATGTTCTCTTGACCATTATTGATCCTTGGAATGATGATACATTTAATTTTGGTTTTTACTGAATTAGATATTATATTATATGAGATAAATTAATTGATTTAATAGTCAATGTATACGAAATGATGGAAAAAATCTATCCCTGGATTATTTGGAAATGTGGGAAAAGGGAAAAAATTTCCATAATTTTTCTATAAATATGTTTAACTAATTATCATTACGATTTTTATTTAATGTTTATCATGTACCTATTTTTTACAGTGATTTGAAATGGAAAACATGGGTGGGATTCTACTGAGTCTGTTTAGGTCACACCCTATTCACCCCTCCAGATGTGTGTAAACCTTGTTTTTTTTATTTCAATGGAGGGGATAAGAATGCATTGTAGTGAGGTAGTGAGGTTTCTATCAGTTTTTATTGGGAATATGGTGGTGATATGGTGGGATTCTTCCAATTATATCACATGGAGTAGTTTCATTGATTTTATTTTTTATTGGTTTTTGGTTTTGTTCCATAGAGAATGTTTATTTAATTTTGAGTTGTATCGGTTTTGATATTTTAATTATGAAAAGACATGTATTTTTTTTCATTGATTATTTATTCAGAAAATTGTATATATATATATATATATATATCTGTGTGTGTGTGTGTGTGTTTCATGTTATGCTCTTCTTTTTGGGTGAAATCATTCCATATGTTGTTGTTGATGACTATGTGATAGTCACTAGTCTCTGGGGATGAGGAACATCCTATGGGAATGTGATAGTTTGGTATGGTTATCATTTTTAGAGGGTATCTCATTTATGTTCGTCACTGTGTGGTATTAGAGGGTAGTTTGTGCTTTGTTTTGTAAAGATGGTTAACTGGAGACATGATATTTGGGAAATTATTGTTTAGTTGTTGCGAGTTCTTGGCCTAATTTTTTTTTGACAAGGCTCAGCTTACTATGTGATATGAGGATGTTCGTCTCCTATTTTGAGTTATTGATCTTAATATAATTTTTTCTTATTATTTTTTTTGTTTTAAATAATATTATGTTGTCTTATGATTTTATGTTTTTTTTGGGTGCACAGGTATTCCTCTGATATGTCTCCAACAATATCCTCTAAAGGCTCCAGTGGATGCTTCATAATGGAATCCACCTCAAGATCAAAATCCTATCGAGGATATATTGTAGGAAGTTTTATTTTTCGTAAAAAATGTAACACATGTCCTAAATGTAGTTATCATGGTGCAATTTGTATTTTCCAAAGAAAGTTATCTATGTCGAGAGTTCATACGCTTGAAGACACCATCCTTTATTAGTTAAAATAGACCTCCATATGTGGAGGAATATCTATAAAAGATCAATCATATCATCTATTTGCAAGATACCACTAGTAATATCAATGTGACTTGTGCGTTGTTTAGACTCAAGGTTCCTAGAACAAGATGGTGGAATTCCACGGTTCTTGATGATACACATGTGTGATTGTTTTGTATGAGTTAAAATATTGTCTTCTTTATGTTTTATTAACATCCTTAGATGCTGGAGAAGTATCTAGAGTTACCCTTCTTATAGAAGGTACAGATTTTGGAGTTGGAATAAACCTATAGTTTAACAAAGATGATTCATTTTCTCCGGGTATTGTAAATAATGACCATCTAATGAATCATAAGTACACGCAGGGTTTTTTTACCATATATCAAATTGTATGTATTTATGATGAATATTTTGAATTATCCAGATGTTGTATAGAGGGAAATAATGGAAGATATTGATATGATAGGAAAGGTTTGTTATATTTCACTTCACTTCCACACATGATGAGATTTAGTGGTCGATTGGGATAGAATAGGAAGTTTCATGATCATTTTAGAAGTCATGTGGGTGATTCTTAGTTGTGATCCTCCTTTGGACCTTCACTTATATAACGTAGTGTTCCATTAACGTGATATCAGTGTTGAATGGATGGGAACACTTATAATTCTTGTTCTACACATTCAAAGATGTGTAACTGTTATGGATGTTATGTTCATGAGCATAAATTCTATCAGACTATGTTTATTCATCATTATGGTTGAAGATTGTTGGCTCTAAGGCCTATTTGGGAATAGTTAGATTCTTCAATGACAAGACAACTTCAGCCACATGTCACAAGAGTGGTGAACCATCACAGTGTGCATGATTTTTTGTGTGTGGTGTATACAGTTCAAATAACAGCGAGAGGCATCATAATTAATGAATATTCAGAAGAGGCATCTTTATTTGATTAAGGTTCTATCAATCATTTATATATTTCCATTTTCTGGATATTTTAATCCTACAATGGGAATAATTTACATTATTATGCAGTTAAATAAACCCCAAGGAATGAGAAAAGGATAATGGGTTTCATTGTTCTTCATGTTAGTTGTTGATAGCTAATGCAGTGTTAGAATGAGATATCCTCATTCTTGAGATAGATCTATTAGATATCATCATTGGGATGAATTTTATAATTTCTCATCACGATGAGGTTGATAGTTATCATCATTGGGTTTTTCTTTTGCTATTGAATGAATATATCAATTATTTTAGGGATAGTGGGATCTATATTTAGGTCATGCAGGACCAACCCACCTATATCATAGAACATTGGTTTATACTATTATAGTTGAGTCTAATGTTTCTTTTCCTATTGTTGATCATCCTGTAATTTTTTGGTATTTTCCTAAATATTTCCCAGATGATTTACTTATTCTTCATCTAGTTGTGTAGGTAGAGATATTGAAAAATATGGTTTTAGTAATGAAAAAAATTTCTATACAATCATACCATATGGAACCATTTGGGTTGATTGATATCAGGATTTATAATGACAATCATATTGTGAATATTTGTTTCTATCTATAGTTTTCCTTTAGTGTCCAATGATCTATTTACTATGAATATGGATTTTCCACCACTATTTTTTTGTAGACTGTAATGAATTTAACTTTTTAATGGTAATGAATCAGTATCCTTTACCCATGTAAATGATTCATATCAAATGTTAAAGGATAAGAAGTGTTTTTAAATATTAATCATTAATCCTGTGAACAACTCAAGAATATATAGATTGATATCCTAAATATTACTTTCATGAGAAGGTATGAATATTAAAATATCATTTGATGTTGTTTGATATGACTAATTATCATGCAGTTTTCATGAATTTGATGAATTATATATTCAATGAGTATTTCCACACTTTTTTTGTGATCTTGGATGATATTTGGGTTTATTTGAGACCCAATCACAAGCATGAGAACCATTTTAGTATAGACCTAGAAATCATGAGGATTCACTATTTGTATGTACTGGTTTCAAAATATAATTTTTTTATCCACGATGTGATTTTTGTGTGGAAAATGTTTTCAACGTATAGATTATCAATTGATCCTGAGAGGGAGAATAATATCTTATCATGGGATGATCGATGGAGAATATTTGGGATTATGAGCCTATTAGCATTTATGGATACTATTGATGGTTATTCAAGGATTTCACAATGATGTAATCACCATTTACTTCACTTACTATGAAATGGGTGAAATTCATATTGAATGAAATTCATTAGTCTTATTCAAATGAGTTGAAATGACTTCTGACATCAAATCATATTCTAATATTATATGATACCAGTAATGTGTATGTGGTTTTCTGTGAATCTTTAATAGTTTTTCAAGGATGTATTTTTATGAAGGAAAATCAGGTGGTGGCTTACAAAACTCATCATCTTCGACCGCATGAGAATATGTAACCCACACAAGATTTAAGTATTTTAATGGCTTTTCATGCACATTAATATTGGTCACACAATCTATTTATGTATATGTTTTTGATCATTTCTGACCATAAGAGTATAAAATTAATATTTTCTCAAAAGGACAATAATCTCATAACTTGAATGTGGGTGGAATATATTTATACATTTTAATTTCAAATTTTCTACACCTAGGTGGTGTGTAATGTCAGTTGATATAGTCTAGAAGTAATGTAACGTCCAAAACTATTATATAATATATGGTGAGTGGAACTATATAGGACACATTGTTTAGTTTCACCTGGATTCTTAGAATGATGTTTCATCTATCATTTTGAATAGTGTAAAGTTATCTTCATCTCCCCATGGGTTAAGTTTATAGGGTCTGAAACAATATAGTGAGATTATTGAATTTGAGGAAAAACTATTTGGGGGGAGACCATTTTTATTTAGTCTCTCTAATATGATGGTATTATATATTTTGGGGATCATTTTGTAATCCTAAATTCTATGAGGTGCTCAATTATTTTAAATACTATAAGTCTTTATTTTCCATTCATCCATGAATTATAAGGATTTAATATATAATATGAGGAGGATTTTGGGGGATGGGTCAGAAGTGTGACAATGCGGATTATGTATCCCACTATTACACCTTCACATATATAAGGACGGATAATTTGAAACCTTTGGGGATTAGCCATCCTCTTTAGGTGTTGGATGAAATATGTGATGAGGTATCCAAAGAAATTGTTGTTTCATTAACAAGGACTAATCAAGGTAGGAATGTTATAGGTGTGGTAATTTATTATCTGTAAAATTCAGAAAATATCATACTTATCAGGAGAACCACTAGAGTGGATGAATTGGGAATGATTTTTATACCAAAATTTGTGAAATTTCATGGAGTTCCATGTGTCATTGTTTCATAAATGATACTTAGTTTACCTCACAATTATGTAATAGTATCCAAGAGGTGATGGGGCGTAGGACATAGAGGGTAAAGCATACTATCTATATATAAATGGTCAAATGGATTGCACTATAATGATTCTATAGGATATGATTTGTGCATGTGTCTTGGATTTCTGTGCTCATGGTATATCCATATTGGATGGGTTATGTTTTCATATAATAATATCTATTAAACATAAATTTTAATTGCATGCTTTGAGGATTTTTGTGGTCTCTCATGTTGGTCACCTGTTTATTTTTTAGTGTTGGGTGAGGTCTCTATTATAACAATTAGTATTTTTTTTATGAGACATCAATTAAGATTCAAGACATATATTAAAACGATTTTACAGTTCAGAGTGTGAAGAAATCAAATGATTATATTTAGAACAATTTTTTTGAGTTTTTTAGTGATTGTTTTTTTAATTGTTCTTCTCATTTGGGTCACTATTGGATTTGAACATAGGTAATGATAACACCATGATATATTATACTATTTAAGGTTCCTAATAAACATTTGAAGATTTATTATATGTGGACATTTCTAATTCAGTTGATGCTAATTCCTAATGTTTCCACAAATCTCAACTCATGAAATACCATCCAGATACCTCACACTTTTTGAGTTTGGAAGAGATTTACATAGTTCCATATGTTTCTGTTTTGGGAAATCTAGTGGATTTAATTGACTCCTAGGAATTGTTATTGTATAGGAATTCGATTATGCTAGTTAGAGTGTTACTGAGTCATCGATCAAAAACCCATGAGAATTGGGTGCAAGGGACTTTAACGTTGAATAAATGGGCTCACATCTTTCTACGAATCATCTTTCAAAATGACTTACCTGGGTTATAATTCCTTATATTTACGATTTTTTAACATACTATATCATTCCATGATGAATTTCCCATCTCTAATTACTTATATCTCATTATTTGGGTAAATCTTTTGGATTCTTGAGAATGTATAGTGCTTATATGGGAAAATTAAATAATTCTTAGGGATGCATGTTTGTTGGAATTAATAGAGTATGTGTATGAAGGTAAAAATGATTTATAGTATTTCCAGGAAAATATATATATTTTTCTTTCTTCTGGTCATTATCAAAGAATGAAAGGATTACATGACATAAAACCATTCTTGGTGAGATGTTATGAATTGTTTCAAGGTGTGAAAGGGTTAGGCACTCTGAATCATGTTATTCTCATGAATTTTTCAATACTGATATTTTTAATCAGACAAGATATATATATTTTTTGATTAATAAATTCACTTCTTAAAAAATTTACACATCATAAATGTTTTAGAATTAGTAATTTTAATGGAACGTTAAATGTCATTAAATTTTTATTCGATTTTCATCATCCCTCTTGATCCCAAGAAGTGCCCTTCGAAATTCATGGGATCTCCACTCTTTCTGGATTGTTTCGTTCAGTGATTGATATTATTTTTTCATTTGAGGTGTTTCTTTTTAGGTAAAATATAATTCATTAATATTGATTGTAATATCACCATTATAATTATTTTATTTATCAGTTTATCTATACTGATTATAATCTTGATCCTTTTTTTGATCCATGTGTGTGATCTTCCTTTGAAGGATTGCCGCTATGTTTGTTGTGGAAAGGTGTGGGAGTTTATTGGGGTATGTTTTATTTTTTTCATCTCCACTGGAAATTGATCATGTTTAATTGGTTATGATTTGTGAGGGTTGATTATTGGGACTCCATTGTTTTCTATGATTTACTTTTTGTTCTAGGATCCCACTTTAGGAATATGCAACCTTAGTTTAAGGTAGGTGGTTCCATCTATATCCTATAATGTCTTATCTACAATGCAATGGTTTTATAAAAAATTATATATAAATTTTAATAATTGAACTTTATTTATAGAAATTTTTACGAGAATATAGAGGTTTTCCCTTATTTTGGTAATAGAAAAGGATTATTCAATGAATTGGGAAATGGATTTATGAAATTGATTTCAAGGAATTGTTTTGATGAAATGGTTTTGAAAACATATCACATGTGAATCCTTGGGTACATAGATGGATTGTGCAGTAATAGGTCGAACATATTAATAATATTATGTGGTTCACTATAGTGACTCATGATTATAATTCAATGATATTGCCACATTTTTTGGAATATTAATTAAATTACACAATCACACACCGTAGGACTGTAATATTATTGTGTATTTGGAAATATAGAAACATGAAAAACTATTATATATGAAAACTATAACATATCCCACTAATATATTCATAAATATCACCCTTTTTAGACATTTCATATATAATATATTTATTCATGTCCTTGCAAATAGAACATAAAAACTGGTTAGCATAGTTCCTCAGTGATGGTAAACATGTGATATACATAATCATAACATAGACATAAGAAAATTATAACATGAATAAAACATATGAATGACATACCATTAATATCAATGATCATAATCATAATTCATGTAATATATATTTATAGTTCATAAGATATAAATCATAAGGTAATCAAGGAACATGATCCATTTGATCATAACATTATCAAAAGAAAAATATTTTTGGAGCACATATAATCATGAATAAATTATTTCAATACGAGTCTAGGATCAAGACCAATTATATCATAGAGGAATAGGCTCAATTCCCAAACCATCGTTGGAGTCAAGGATTACTCCATGGTCAATCATAGAAGAAAAATCCCCTTACAAACAATGTATAGTCAAAATTTCAGTCTTATCATTCCCATGAGTTATAAATCATTAAAAAATTCATTGGATTGAGATATAGGTAAAAGCCTTCACCTAATGAAAGTCATGCATATGTGTTCTAAAATATCATAATACATTCATCAAATCCTAAAACTTAAATAGAAATTTACTTCATTAATATTTCATCACTTCATAACCCATATAAATGAGAGAGGATTCATTGAAATTTCATAATTTAATCACATCAAAAACCATAGAAAAATAAGTAGTTGTAATAATAATTTTATCAGGGTATGTCACATGTAAGAGTGATAGTTTTTATAAAAAACATGTAATCATAAACGTAAACCATTATGGGGAGAAATAAGATTGGTATCCTAGGATCATATCTCCAGGAAGACTTATAAATTTTTTTTACATTTTTGAAAATATTTTTATATCAAATTAAACATGAAAGCATTTAAAATTATTCTCATATAAAATAATGTTTGTGATGATAGGAAGCTTAATTCTTGTTATTCACCTTAAAAGAATTATTCCTTTCACATTTTCTTTTAAAGAAAAAATCGAATTGATTCAAAAATAAAATTAATATTCCATTATAATTTTTTATGAAATATTAAAATGTGGGTGGAGATGTATTTTAAAAATTATATGATAATAATAAAAAGAAATTAAACATTTTTTTTAAAACATGGTTTTCAAAGGAAATTAAAATTCCCACCAATGACTGAAAAAAGTGAAATTTTTATAAAAAAAATTCCTTAATTATTTGGTGTGACAATTAATGAAAAATGATAATATTACCAGAAAATATCATGAATTATCATTGAATAAAAAATTCATGAGTTTTTTGAAATATATGTCATAATATTTTATAATCAGAAATATAATAAAAAAATCACAAAAAACATTGAGATTGAAACAAAAAATACTTACCACTTCTATAACATTAAATCATAATAACCATGAAAGAATAAAATAAATGGAAATATAATATATAATAAGGATAAATAACATCTGGATATTACATGTAAAAGGGTATGTATATACAACTGTTGAAAGAATATAAGTGTGTAACATAAAGTATGTCTCAAAGGAAATTAGATAACAATATATTACCTTATGTTTTTAATTACATCATAAACAATAAAATATCTGTTATAAAAAATATATATTTATTGTACATATAATATAGAGATAAATTTCTATATATCATACAATATATGGTTTTTAAGACCTTTTATTACCTGTTTATTTACATTTCCCTACTATGACTTTTCTTTACTTAATAATCACTTTTTTAATGTAGGTTTGGATTTTTTTGGGTTCTAAAATTTACCATGGTTCCAAAATAACCAAAATTTTAAAGCTTATATAAATATAAAATATATTTATATAATTCTATAAATTATAGAGAATAAAATTAAATACTCCATTCATGGAGAAGTTATTTCATAAGTACAAATGAACGATGATTCAATTCCATCATCAAATTGAATGAAATAAAATTAATTGGTATCATATAATTATAGAATCGTATTTAAGCCACATATAACACATATTTATATAATCAACATATTTATTATGTTACATAGAGTGTTTGAACTTATCACAGTGCTTCGTGAGATGGTAGTTAACCATACACATGAAGGACATTATCAGGTTGCAAAATAATGAAAATCATTAGGTATGTGGGATTTAAAAAATCAGGAATAATAATTGTATAATATATATAATAAATCTAAAATTTTGTCCCACCCTTAAAGGTGGTAATGTTTAAATATATTTAATCAGTTTTCATGGCGATAGTTTGTTGTACACACGAAGGATGATTTTGTACCCCATTTGATGGAAGTTGGGATGGTTATAGGTCATTAAAAAAACATAACAATATTTCATTATATTTAAGAAAATAAAGATTTTATATCATCATGGTATTATGGTAATTGATTTATTTTGGTTAAGAAATAAAACAAAAATGATCATCGATTAAAGTTACCCCTTTTTAGGGTATCTTATTTATATTTACCCCAAAATCATTCCTAAGATGGATTTGTATCCAAAATAATCATTCTATATATATATTAGGGATGTTGTAAATTTATTTGATTTGTTATTAGATACAGTAAAATGTATTGAAGGTTTGATGAATGGAGGATGGGGGGATTTTATAAGAGAGATGAGTTGCACACTAGTAAGTATTTTAAAACAAAAAGTTTACACATGTTTTTCACATTCCATAAGCTTCCAATGATTGTAAGGTTAGAACCACATACAAGAAAATGTATAAATAAGTAAATAAAATTGATTTTATACTAGTTTATTGGTCTTTTAATCCTTATAAATTTAGTATACAACCAAGAAACTCATTATTACATTAATGACGATAAATATTGTTTGTTATTTACTATTCATTTTTTGTCGAAAAATTAATTTGACCTTATTAGATAATATATATTATGATGATTCTAAATATTGAATATTTTTTTATACATTTAACTCATAGAGGTGTAAAAAATTAATTTAATATTAATATCATAGATTTGAAAATAAAATGGGTTTTTAATGAGAAACTATTTAAAAGTTTAAAATGTTTATATATATATGTGTGTGTGTGTGTTACATTAAATTGAATAAAATGAATTTAATTGGATAAATGGAGGTATAATTTAATTATTAACACAATAAAAATTTTTAAAAATAAATTAACTTTATAAATAAATTAAATTAATTGATTTTTCAATTAATATTCATTATTTTTAACTATTCATCATAAATCAAACTTTTCATAAAAATTAAAAAAAATCAACCATATATAATTTTGACCAGATGATACCAAAAAATGATGATTTTTATCAAATTAATTTTCAAATAGAGTGAAAGATCAATCATGTTAATCTAATTTTAATCACACATAAAGTCTCATACCAAAATTAATATACCTTAATTACTTCCAACTAAGAAGTCAAAATAAAACCATATATTATTACAAATGACAATAAAAATTTTACTCCATAAATTATTTCGTTTATAAACCAAAAATCTTTCCAATATAATTTTTTGTTCATCCTTCCACCAATAGATGATCATAAGTTCATTAATAATATCAAATATTAATTTATTATTTCGGAATTTATGTATAGATATATAATTAATACTTAAAAACAAATCAAATTTCATTAATGGAGAAAAAGTATTATTTTCATATTCCACATTAATATAATATTGATCATGGAATCCCCAACTATGTAGTAGAAGATAAATGTGTCCCATTTTTTTGATTCACTTATACTATTGATAATTTTTATAATATCTCTTTTTCTATTCACTTTAATAATTTTTTTGTCTTATAATCCTCATTATCCCATGGATTGATAAATTTATTCACATAATTCCCAATCTTCATGAATTTATAGCACTATGGTAGGAGTAGTTCTTTATTTGGAGAATTCGATCTAATATAGTGGTTAACTAAATGTTTCCCAAAAAATGTATTTTTATTTCCCAATGGCCATCCATTCCACACATGAATCATTTACCAATTATCTATACAGAATTAACTATGTGTTACATTCCACACATTTACAATAATGGAATTCTAATATCTTATTCTTCATGGGTTTTATAACTAACTTCAAATTCCAATAATTTTTTTGTCAACACCATTACATTGATGGTAAGCTCCAGTCCCCTTTTCCAAAATAATGTCACATAAAACGATTTCATAATATATAATGACTTCCAATATGGATAACCATTTAAAAGACAAGGATTTGAGACAGTAATGAATCAGTTAACATTTCTTTCGATTCAGATATTAATGTTGGAAGTATACCTTTACATTCTTTTATGATTTTCTAAATATATATCAATTGACTCATCAAATTTCATATTTAGATCAAGGAATTACATATCCATTATCAATTGAGGAATATGATGAATTTACTTACTGAAATATATTATCCTATATATACCCCACTCCATCGATAGTTTGAAATGGGATAGTTTTAGTGATAGATTCTCACTAATAAAAAGATAATTATTTTTTAAAAATTGAAAAATAACATGTGTGTCACTCACTTAAATTATAAAAGGTCACATCCTCATCTAAATTGTTCCCATACTATAAAACATTTATCAAGACCATTCCCTACCCAAATACATTTATAAAATCCATCCACAAAATCAATAGGTCACGCTTTTAAAAAAAATACCTACCAATATTTCATATGTCTTATTCCTAATGATGTATTCCAAATATTATGTAACACACTAAAATTTTTAAATATGAACATTTCATTTGATATTGAATGTGGAATTCAAGACCCATCTTAACCAACACTTGAAATATATTTGTTAAAATTTAATTTATTTGATAGTTTGAAGAAAACGTAACCAAAAGCCTAAATGAATGGTAATATTCATTTTAATTATATCCAATCCATTAAATTTATAAGTATGAATATTAATAAATAAATCATGAATATAATTCTTATCTATATATTAGAAAAAATAATAATATTTTAAAATAAATTAATTTTGTTCTAAAAAAATATATTTTTCTGAAAAATGGTTTAGTCGTAATTTACGCCAATAAATTAAAAATGATTTTTGACACTTTTAGAAAATTTACTTTTCAAAATTAACATCACTTTTTGAAAAAAAATTAAAATTATATTTTTGTGAATTTCTCCGATTGTTCAAAAATTCTTCATTATTCAATTAACAGTGAAAAATAACAATTTTTTTTGATAATTTAATTTTCCTTTAAATAATTTATAAGGATAAATTATATATTATATTTATTTAAAAGTAAAAATAATTAAATTATATTTAAAATTATATTACTTATGACATTATAATAAATTTAATATTAATATTTTATACTAAAACAATCTATATTGATGCGAATGTTCTCATGTGAAATATTTTTTTCATCATGTTTGGTGGTAACATTTTATATTTTTCTCTATCACTTCATTGAATTAAATAAAAAAAGGAATCAATATTTTAAATAATTATGAATTTTATTATCTAATATGTTTAACTTATTTTTATTATAATAATTAATATTGGAAACATTAAAAATTAATTATAATGGTTATGGTGAAATGATTTATCAAGGGTTGAACTAAGAAGATAATGTTTAAAATTATCTAGAACTTGTTCAATCCCCATTTAATAGGAATTACTCGTACATATAATCTATATGGATTTATAATTATTCTTTTTTTATTTTTTTTTTCATGATACAAATGTGGTGGTAATTTATTCTTTTGGAAAATTCCATGTATATCCTCTCCCACACTTATAAAACACCACCCTCTCACCTTGCCTCTTAACAAATAAAAAGAAACTAGAATGAGACAATACCTAGAAAAATAATTTTCATAATCTTATATAAACACACTAGAGTCTTTTTTATCATAAATATATACATAGAATGTTTTTCTGTTGAAAATATAAAGAAGTTTTCTAGAAAAGATGTAATTTTCTTAAAAGAGCATTATTATTTTGTTTCTTCATCCACCACCTTCAAATCTTTTTTAAAACATGATTATAATATAATATTATTATCATAGTTATATTATTATATTATTATTTAATATTCATGATATATATCTATCTCGTATTAAATCAAATGTGGAATACAATTATAGATCTTATTTATAACTGACTACATACACACAAACCGACATAATACATTTTTCATCATCAACTTTCCATGTTATATGGGATTAGGGATTTCACATGCATAAATAAATATATATATATATATATATATATTATGATATTATTATAATTTAGAAATAATAATATCACATATACCATCTTAATTTAAATACCATTCAAAATATGATAATATTGCTCATATATACGATTGACTACCACATCACGAAGAGATGTGATTATTTTTTCACATTCCCTTTACATTTAATGTAAGAAATAAAATAATTCATAAATATATGGGATATATATGAATTGATATTTATTTGTAAATATTAATATATCACACATTTAATTATCATTGGACACGTTAATTTAATGATGTCATTACTAATTCATATGTAAATCCTCACATCTCCATGAAGCAATGAGACTCATTTTCTATATCAAACCAACAAGAATGATTCTAAGAATTTATATAAAAATTCAATATTATTTTTAAAAAATAATATCATTTTATTAGATAATGAATATATATCTTATATATAGAAACCATATATTTCTCGACAAATCATGCCTAAGAAAATAAGGAAATTAACACCCGAAATAATGAAAATAATAAAATATTATTCACAAATAGGTGGTAAATGTTTTATCACGATCCTATATGATATTATAAACAATAATATTTTTCTAGAATAAATTTATATCATTCATAAATCAATTATATAGTTTTTTAAATCATGCTAAACCAAAAGGAATCACAAGATAAGGGACTTTATCACAATTTGTATTTATTATGGCATGTTGCAATGTTATGAATGTAATTTATTATATATTGTTTATATATTTAACCATTTACCTATAATATAATTATTTCTTAATTATTAATTTCATCTAAAATTTCAATTTGATAAATTTCATAATATCCCATTTTTTAAGCTACACCCATCTTTGTGTTTTTCTTTTGAGCCATTGTGGTTGAGTCTTGTTCATGGATAGAGAGATATTTTTTGAAAAAATAATGTAATGTACATGGATGTGTGTTTTTTTGAATTAATTCAAAGTGATAAATTATTTATATGGATCTATGAGGGAATTAAAATATTTGGATAACTTTATAGGTGGTTGAGGTTTTTCTATCAGAAAAGGATAAATGCAACCTGCAAAGATATCATATATCATGTAATTAAACTACAAATCATGTAATTATTTCAACGAATAGATTGTGAACCCAATTCATGATATGAAATTTATATATCTCATGATAGAATTAAATTGAATAATGTTTGGGATGTGTTTAATGTAACCTATGTTGATGCATTTTTTGGTGTATCCATCTAAAAAGAAATACATGATGTGTAAATGTTTTACAAGATGAGTAAATTCTAGTGAAAAACGTTTCATGGTATAATGTGGTTCATTTTTTTCTCATTCCATTATGATTACTCTTACACTCATCCCGTAGTCTATTCTATGTTACTTTGGTGTGTCTATCATCTATAAGTCCAAATAACACATTTGATCTATGGTAAGATGTTTTTGATAGGGTTTACCTTATCTCTACTTATTCTCCAGCTATTGTGGCATATTCTCATTACCTTGAGAATTTATTTCATCGTGATTGATTTTGATCTATGAAACTTATTTCCAAAATTAGTGCCTTCATTCTTGTGATGAATTATGCTTGATGCATTGTTTGATCGCCAATTAAGGGTAAGGGTCTAAAAATGACCACTATGGTTTGATTTATTTCATGTATGTGAAAATGTTTCAAATTACGCCAAAATATCATGTTCAAAATAAATTAAATGAATAATTGGACTATTCCTTGGAATCAAATTAGATCTAATTTCTTATAGAAAATTCTTGTGGTTATAATTCAGGTGATTGAAAACCTGATTATAATGTAATTGTTTAACGAAATAAATGGTGATTATCATGAGAAAGATTTTTGGTGTTTGTTTGGTATAGATTCAACGTAGTTCTTATTAACTATTGTGATTATTTTATAGATTTTGGTTTATGAACAATGGAAAAAGTAAAATTGTAATTGAAAGATAAAAGGAAATTTTAATAATTCACTATTGACACTAATGATAGTATATTATGATATCCTTGTTTATATGACATGTATTGTGATTTATATGTTTTAATTCGTATATAGGTTGTTAGACCATTTTGATTTTTGTAATTATTATCTAAGGAATTGAAAAAAATATATTCTAAAATGCTTATATACCAGTCTTAACCCTGAGACATGCAGAAATACATATATAATGTGTTATTACTAGAGACACATGAAAAAATTATTAAATAATAGGATTTATACTAAGAAATGATAAAATTATTAAATAAAAGGTATGGATATTCCACATTTTTAAATACATATATACTATCCACACCCCTAATAGATTGTTGACATGCTTATAGATCTTGTTTTGACCCATATTTTTATGATTTATACATTGGTTATACGGTTATGCTTTCCATGCTTGTGATAATTCCTCTGAAACATTTTAGCATAGTGAAAAGGAATGTTTAGAATTTCTATAGTGATATGGTTATGCTTCACATAGTTGTGTGACATTTTCAATGTAATTATGTAATGGTTCCAAAAGGTTTATCTGTTATATATTTATTTCTTAGTTAATTAATACACTTGTTTATTTCATTATAGCATGAACTAATTATTATAATGGTAATTTTTATACATAGTGGTTTCAACCCATGTATTTATACTCAAACACTATTAGGGATTCCAATTCATACATAACCAAACTAATTTGATGCCATATTGGACAAGGGTAAAGGAACGTGATGTTTAATGTTTTCTTACTACATGGGATCGTGTTTAAAGACAAAATAGAATGGGGATCAGGACCTGGTATATTAAGTCATTATTGATTCTTCTAGTCATTTTTATAATTAATTTTGGAATGAAATTTAGTTTCATTGCAGTGTTACATTACATTATTAATTTAATAATTTATTTGTTTATTTTTTTGGATATGGTGGTTTTGTTTTCCACTATATTGTATCATCTATATTAATTCCACAAAATGATTTTTATTTTAAATTATTCTATAATAATTCTACTACATTGAAACTCTGTAAACAGGGGAATAGTTTCGCTACAATACATATCACACCACCACTACTAGCCCACAACCTCTGGACTATTGATAAGAATTCTTGATGTCTCATAACCAACCTATTTCATCCATGAGAGAGAGTGTTGGATTCAAGGATATTACAAATTGGTATGAAAAGACACAACATTTATTTTCCATATATTTACTATTTGGAAATCGTAGAAAGAAGACTAGGATGTGTTAGGACATAGTAAAGAGATTGTACATGGGAGTAGTTGGCACATGTATGGGGTAAATTTGATTATTAAGGGGTTTATTGTTGTTTAAATTTTATAGATATTATCCTTGATTTTATATAACCTAGAGAATTCATATGTTGTGTGAGGATATTACTTCATGATATTTTTTATGATGATTAGTCACGAGTCAGAATGGAATGTGAGGAGTATTCGTGAATCGTGATATGCACATATGGATATATATTAACATACATTTTTTATGATAAGGAAATATATATTTAATTTGATATATAATTTCTAGATTGAAATTTCATATTTGATGCTAGATATATATGAGAAATGAAATAAACTAAATTTTATGTCATGTTGAAACACATTTATTCTATGATTAGAATTACTTGGTGTTAGTGGTTATCTATTGATGTCACTCATGGAGGCTGAATTTTTTATTTCTTGTGTTCGAATGAGTTTTTTTTTCTTATAGAGAAATTATCTCTTTCTAATATTTTAGTTGAGATTCATGAGAGAGGAAATATTTGTGCTCCGAATGCAGCTGAGCAATATCATCATGTATCTCTTTTGGATCAGATGGATGTTATTTTTTGTGACATATTCTTTCAGTCTCATGAAATCCATTGAGAGGGACAATTCTCACATTACTCCTTCAGTTTATATGATCATGATAGAGTTCTACATATAGTGTCTGCCTAATTTTATGGGAATGAGAGGCCCCTAGGCAGATATGTTTCTGATTGATTTTTTCTATTTGATCTTTATACTAATTTAGAAACCCAATTATAGATGGTTGATTATTTCTATAAATGTTATTCGTTGACCAACCAAGTATTGGTGAGACATTATGGATTATTCAAGGGGGGATGATTTTTCTAGGAAGGACGTTGAAACAATGTTCACAGGCCATTTCTATCACGATATGACGAGGGATGCGATGTTTTGTGAGTTCATACACTCTTCATAAATGAAATTTCAGTTCTAGACTATGGTGATTGTTTCACTGGCCTACTATAATTTTCACCATCATTAGAAGCTGATGAGATATCTTTAGAGTGATATTTTCTAGATTGTAATTTCTATGTGATTTTGTCCGAAGTTAATGTGTTTCACCGAATTTTTTTTATATGTGTAGATTGAGAAATGTAATCTAAGAGAGGCCCTAGGAAATGACCAATTTGTTTCAATATGGAAAACAAAAAATCAATTCTTCTAGTTAAAAGAAGTATAAATATGAGAGTTTTCCCAATCTAGCAGTAGTCCAAGAAGTCAAGGAATTGGGAGGAATTATCTGGAGTGTGTTCTTTTATTGTGGTATTAGTTTGGAAATATGAGACATTAAGGACCTCATTATCTATAGCTTGTATTGGAGTTTCATTCATGCTGATGATTGGGCCACCTATTGATGTTTCATAGGGTTACAAAACAATATATTAATGGTAGGGCAATAAGAGTGGAATCAAATTCTTGGAAGGACTGAACTACTACTCAATAGGTAGGTTACAAAAGTTTCACATATCATTTTGTTTAGGGAAGGGGATTTGGTACCCCTATTTAAAAAAAATAAGTACTTGGAATATATTATATCTATGGGGAGTCAGGATGGATACCATGGTAGAGGGGATGTTTAGTTACACGTTTTTCAGACTACTCCGACTAGTGTGGGTCCTAGAACATCTATTATCACTCGTATGATTCTTATATAATCTAAAATTTCTTGTGTTTTTTGTTGATACAGGACAATCATATTCCTTTCTATCCACTATTTTGGTAAATATGTTGTTATTTTATGTGAAAATATAAGACGGTTTCTTTGGCCATTGATACACTATAATGAGATAGGATTGAGATTATCAAACACTTCATCGGGTGTTCTATAGATATTTGTGGTTTCTATTTATTTTGGGAACCATTTATGCTAGAAATTATATGCTTTGATTTGATTCTTAGTATCAATTTTTATGTTTTATACGAGCATCATATCGACTATTACCAAAGGATAAATACCATTTTATCTCCAGATGGATATATGTAATCTCGACAAGGTGAGTGGTATCTTTAGGCTGGTGGTGCATGAACAATTCCGAGCAGATTGTAATTTTTTACTACTTAAAACATTAGTATTTCCCAAGATGATAGGGGAGTGCAGCTAGATTATTTTCTTCCAAAATTAGTTCATTTTCAGGATGTATTTTATTATGAGTTCAATGACTTACCACATGAGAATATGAACAATTTTATGATTGAGTTTTTTAGGAGAAGATATGGTTTCTATCAAACTATGTGGAATTGAACCATTAGAGATCTGAGAAGTGGATGCTCAATTTGAATATCTTGAAACCAATGGTTTTATATAATCTAGTACATCTCCTTCAGTTTCTTTATCTCCCCTGGCCAATAAGGCTGATGGGACTTCTTTCTTGTGTGTGGATTATCTGTGTAACGACCCTAAAATTTTACATTGTATTTGATTCCTGATTAATTATATGTTTCATATTATATAAAAATATACAATTAAAAATTACAAATAGGACAATAAAATTTTATCACATTAATAGTTATCATTCTATCATTTTTCTATAAAAACAATTAATATTTCAATCATTACAATAAGAAAAAAGATAAAAATAGAAAAACTAAAATTTAAAATAAGGTTCTCCATAATCTTCTATATTCATATCATGTAAATAAAACTCTAAATAAATAAATAAAATTATTTGTAAAGAAAAAAATCTTCTAAAATGAAAACATAACCTTGTATTGAATTTTAGAAATTTTATAGTGAATTAATAAACTGGTTTTTATACGATATAAATTGAAATGTTGCCATTTTGATTCAACTATTATAGGAACATTTATCAAATATGATTGTTGGTCAATCTGATAGTTCTCTAATATTACCATTGGAAATTTTTCCCTTTATAAATTTACTATTATAAATAGTGTTTATAGGTATTAATGAAAAATGATAATTGATACTTAAAGGGGAGTCGATGGCCCCAATTAATAGAGTATAGTTGCTTGAATCTCATTTTCCTAAATAAGGGAGGGAGGGTGGATAACTAGTGTTCACCCTTTACCAAGTCCTATATGTGCTTCAACAAGTGAATTTTGAATTAAATAACCTATTAGACAACATCAAATTACTAGAGGTTACCATTTGGTTGATGAATGTTGAGACACCCCATAAAACTATGGCCATCACAAACCATACTCTTAATTCGGTAGTGAGGGTAATAAGGTGTTATGTTTCCAAGTCATAGTCACACAATGTTTAATTTCCTTTGTATAAATAAAATATTTATTCCATCATTCCATTATAAGAATAGTTCTTCTAAATAAAATATAATTTTAATTGAGATAAATTTTGTAAATTTTTTATTAGTTGCAAGTAAAACATAATTTAATATTTCTAGAAAATATATAAAATTTTATAATAAAATTATGTATATTTAATAATATTTTTTATACAAAATATTCTTCAAAACACACTCACATAAATATAATTATTATATAATTTTTTATTTTCCAAGGGAAGATTTTTTATGTGTCATAAATTTGATTACTCCTGGAAAACTGATATTTTTAAATAAATATTTCATTTTAAATTTAAAAATTAAAATACACATATTTAGAGAATAATTAGAGAAAACTAAAAATTATATTTTCTAAAACTATATCAAAAAAAGGATAGGGTTAATTAATGAGAATTTTCTAATATACATTATCATTTCTTGAATAGTAAAAAAATAGTTTTGGGTTTTTAGTAAACATCATCAATATAATTATATCATAAATATGTATTAATTAATTAAACACAATCCATGACAAAAATTGTTTTTAATAATACAATGTATTTTAAAATAATTTATTCAACTTATTAAACTATATGTGACTTCCCAAAGTTTACAAATGAGAAATTAATTTTTTCTAAAATGTTACATTTTGAAATCATTAATTTTCCATGGAAAAATAAGTATTAAAAATATTTTTTCGGTTATAGTGGTTTAAAATATCATAAAATATGAACCAAATTCCATAAACCATGATTAAAACCCATGGTTAATCCAATGGGTTTTCATTTTCCATAACATAGATTTCAAATAATTATATTTGGAAAATAATAAACAATTCCCCACACTTTTTCTATAAATACCCACCCATTTCTCCATTTCTATTTACTCATAAATCATAATCAATGACCTTGTTGTGATATTTTACACCCATGAACTGCCTCATGTTTTCATCAAGTGCTTAAGGTTTCATCTTCATGCTTTAGGAACAACTCTTCATGTTAAGGGAAATATCCACTTCTATTTTCAATTAAAGTTCTTTTCTCATGTGGCAAAAATTATAATTTCAAACTATGTTATTTTATCCATTTTATTTTATATCATAACTATACTAATTTAATATTATTAATGGGAGGCCCCTTCCACCCAAAATTTACACTTTTAAAAATAATTTTTTACACTCATCATGCATCCAAATTTACTTCTCAAATTTCACAATTTTACATGAGAAATTCTCTTTTCATTTTTATTTTAATACCAAAAACTCTATTGTTTTCAATGGTCATTAAAAAAGATTTAAAAATTAATTTTTATTTGGGGATTTACAAATTTTAAACTCACATTTCATATTGTGGGTTAAAAATTATGTAATGATTATATATTTATGATCTTTTTGTGTGGGAATATTTTGATAAGAAACCCATTAATTAATTTCAATGGGTTATTAATGAAATTATTTTTTTATGATCTATGTGGCTCACATGAATTTAACAAATATGAATTGTGTGTTTTATTAAGACTAAAATTCATTGGGTAATGAAATTAGTCTCTATATATGACATGTTTCACGATACCTGGATAAATAACCATGGAAATCTTAATTTACAACAACTTTGTGCTGAAACATGGTGATATTATATTGAATATCTCATTTAAATTTTATAGACTCATTTCGTTATTATGATTCTTATTCATATTTTACTTATATACCTATTTTTCATCCCTTATTGGTATGCATCATTTTCTAATTGATATGTTTCAAGATCAAATTTTATATGTCTCACTTGTTTATTCCCTTACTCAGGTTCGTGATCAACCCTTTTCTTTGATGCATGCTCTAATTATATGATATTCCGTAAATGAAACCAACAGTGAACTCATGAATATGTTTTCTATGTAGTTTTATAAGAATTATTTATGTTTTCATGTATTATATATCTAATTTTCCTGATATTAAACACTAATAGATCTTTTACATTGTCATTTATATTGAAATATAATGTAATATAAAATTGGGATGCAATATTTAGTAACAAAGGAAGATTTAGTTATTTGTGTAAATCATGTCTTGAAAATTTTAGGATGAACCATAGAGTAATATATCGATATAGAAAAACACCCATGTATTTTTTTTTGTATTAATTATTTTGGTTCCAAAAAATGAATCCATGTCTTGATAATACAAGTGGAAGTGGCTTTGTAATAAATGTTCCTAGGGGTAACACCAGAAGGCCCTGCTTTGTACTAGTATTGGATATGAACTGGAGAATGGTCAAAGGCAATGCTGCACATATATTTTTACACTCTTTTGGGTTATAGATTGTGAAGGAAAATATTTTAATCAACCTTAAATAAGTAAATGTAGAAAATGTAATTTTTATGCGAAGAGATTAATATAATATTTACACATGATTTTTAAAACATAAAATCCATTTTTTTTATAATATTCATTAATGTAACAAGTTTCCTAGTAATGTTTTATTCTTTAGGAAATTGATTGGAAATAGGAGGAATCATGTAAATGTTGAGTGCAACTGATTATGAAATGATGCTATTTTAATGGAATATTTAATGTGAAACTTCATGAGGATGATGAATAAAATAAATCAATATATGAATAATAACTTGAACCAAGTATAGATATTGGATACACCTATAATGGAAAAACATTCCATCATGTCATTTATGTGTCAACGACCACCTTCTTTTAGTGCATCTACCAAAAAATTTATTTTGAAATAATGGAAAATATCTATAGAAATTATATTTTCTATACACTGTTAAAAATTCAAATATAAATAAACCCAGGTATTACACCACATAGAAAGAGAATATTATTATTGGTGGAAAATGATTGAAAACAGTAAACTATGAATAGAGATTGAAGCTATGGAGTGGGTAGATTTCAAGAGAATAATTTTAAATCAATCTTTTTCTATTTGATGGTAATATGAATTGAGAAGGAATTCCTATATTTTAAGAATAAATATTAAGATTCAGTGAGAGCGTATAAAATTAACATTACATGACTTTCTTTATATACCTCTAGATTTTTTTGGGATCTTAATGGAAAAATTGATTGATTATTTATCATAATAATACACCATCTACGAAGGAATATAGAAATAGATATTATGAATGCTCTGAGGAGATAGTTAGGATTATTTTTAAGGTTGAATTCGAGTTTGGATAGACACAATTAGCATTATGATTTAATGAAAATTATAAATAAATTAAGCAGTAACCATGAATTAATTTTGTTTACATAACAGTAGGAATGAAAGTGAAACATCCTACATTAAATAAATGTGGGACAAAATATTCAAGTAAATTATTTCTTGGGATTGGAAGGATAAAAAAGTATGGAAGCGAGGGAAATATAGAACGAAACTATTATGGTGAGGTGAACGCTAAAATTATCAACACTAAAAATAAAAGGTAGATGGTGCAGGGCCACTGCATGTTCAAACCATCAAGTGTTGATAGATTGGGACCTTTTTCAATCAATTGAAAAATTAGATTAAAAAGGAGGGGAACCAACCTCAACCTTAATATATTCTAAAGGCTTAAATTTAGGACTTTTCTATCATTATGGATGAATTAGAGGATCCAAAGGATGCCGTGGATGGTACATTCATTCTACTCTCATAGTTATTAAGTTATTTTCCAAATTCTAGTTCTACACATTAATTAGTTTAATCTATGTTTTCATTTAATAAGAATATATTCATAAATTATTACAAGTAAATTTATCATTTCACAAACCTGGAGGGGTTATCCTAGAATAAACAATGTATTGAAACTCTAGGATTAAATTTAGAGACTATAATCTCAACAAAAATTTAGTATTCTTTTTCACAGTGGAATTCAACATTATACTAAGGATGGGTTGGGTATCAAGGTATAAAATGTAGATCAACTGAGAATGTAAGAAAATTTCAATAGTCTTGAATGAGAAACATATATGCTTTTTTGAGGTGAGATATCTTGACATTATATTTTTCTATATTCACCACCTATAGACTTTTTTATAAAGATGGTCACTAAAGAGGAAAAGGAAACAAATTTAGAAAGATATATAAGGTCCCTGTCATTCTAGAATATATTAACGTATTTTCATAACAGATTCATAGACCTCTACCAGAGTGGGTGTTATTGTTATCCATTGAACTCATACCTGGATTAAACCATATATTAGATATCCCATATAGAATGGAAATTATAGAGTAATAATAATTAAAGATAAAAATTAAAGATCTTTTTTATAATGAATTTATCTAACCAAGTGTTTCTCCTTAGCGATTATATGTTCTCTTTATAAAGAGTAATAATTATTGATAAATGTGGAAATTCATTTCTTATAGAAAACATAATGGATCATAATGAAGATCAAGTACCATATCCCAATGTTTGATGCTTTATTTGATCAGCCTTATAGTGTATAACTATTCTTCAATATTGACATTCGATATGGGTGTCATAAATTGAGGGAAAAGAAAAAAGATATTAAAAATATAATCATTCAAATAAGCTTATATGCATTATGATTTTTTTGGTATAACAATTGGCTTGACTAATTATCCATCTATATTTATGCATTTGTTGAAAATTATTTATGAAATATGTTGATAAATTCATGAATGTATTTATTGGTGATATTCTAATATTGTCCAACTGATTCATGGATCATGAGGATAATTAATGTCATATATTAATAATAGTGAGAATAAAAATCTATTTTTAAAATTCATAGATTTTTAATTCTAGTTACATCTTTTTTCATTATTGGGGAACATTATATCCAATGACATAATATCATTTGACTGTGTGATGAAAAAGGCTATACAAGAGTGTCCTCACCCTATAATGTTAACTTGGATTCATAGTTTCTCTAATTTTTAGGATATTATAGGAGGTCTTTGAAAAAAAATTCATGACTTTATAACCCACTAAAAATTTTATTTCAAAAGGGGATATGTTCATTTAGATATAGGAGTGTGAAGAATGTTTCCCAGAACTAAAGAAGATATTGGTTACTAAACCTACGTTAACTTTACCATTTAATAGTGAAGGATTCTTCATATATATATATATATATATATATATATGAATCTCTAAAATGTTTAAGGTGAATACTCATGAAAAATGACAGGGTTATTTCTTAAGAATCTCGATAGTTAAATCCTTAGGATAAAAAATATCATATGCACAAGTAGTAGTTTACTATAGTTATTTCTACTCTGATGATTGGAGGCCTAGTATTTAGGGGATGAAGTGTGATATATAAACATAGCACCAATGACTTATGTTTATTTCCAGGAAAAAAAGGAATTGAGCATGAGAATAAGGAGATGTGGGGTTATTCTTAAATATTATGGTTGTACAATTAATTATCACCTCATAAGAGATTATGTTACTATTTTATTATTTAGGAAAGAGCATATTGTGCTTGAAATAATGTGGTCTCATGAAGATCCATTAATCAAGTAACTAGTAAAATATTACTTGGTAATCGTATGAGATGGGGAATCATCAACCCTATACCAAATGACGTCTCCACCAACATTACTAGAAAAGATCTAGAAATCTCGAAGAGTAGACCCCTTGTTTCAACATAAGATATAGGTTGTGAAGAATGGGTAGTTTAATGACTTTAATATTGATCAAGAATGTGTATTGATATTATATTCTAGGTTATTTATACCATATATCCCGGAGGTAAGGAAGGATTTGATGGATGAAGCTCATAACTGTACATTCTCCATACAACATAGAAGTAAAAAAAATGTATAGGGGAATTCATGATCATTAGTTATGGGATAACATAACAAGGGATATAGATTCTTACACTACATTGTTCATGGTATGAAAACAATTTATGGAAGAGAGAAAACATCATAAAATTGTATATAAACCACTACGGATACCATAATGGAAATCAGACAATATCACTATGTGATTCATCACTAGTCTCCCAAGAACATCCAAATGAAACAATGCGAAAAGGATTATAGTGGATTGATATACCATGATATCCCATTTTGTCACTATTTATAATTATTTAACTATTAAAAAATATGAAATTATTAATATAAGGAAGTGGTAATGTTGTATGGGGTTCCACATTCTACAATTTCTGGTCATGATCCATCATTCACATCAAAATTATAAAGAAGTATTAAACATTCCCTGATTACCAAAATTAATATCCTTATGTCCTATCACCCCAAAATTGATCGATAATCAGAAAAAAAACTATTTTGAAGCTATACGACATGATGATAACATACTCAATGAAATATCATGGTGTATAGGATAAACAGATCATAATAGTCCAGTTCTCTTATAACAAAAACATGTGCTTGAGTATTTAAATGGAACCATATAAATCTATTTATGTGGAGAGATGTATAACTCTTTCATGCTAGGATGAAGTTAGTGATACAATACAACATGGGCCTAATTGTGTTCAATAGATGATAGAAAATTTTCATTGTATCCAAAAAATTATAAAGGCTTCATTGAGTTGGAGGATTAGTTGTGATTAAAAGAAATGAAAGAACATGGAGTTTAATGTTGGATAAAATGTTTTCCTTCAAATATCACAATGGAAGAGACTCATGCAATTTGGAAAGTAATTGAAACTCTTCCCTAGGTACATTGGTTCATTTCAAATCATTGGTCACAAGGGATATGTTGAATATCAGATTAGACATCCACCAAATCTTTTTCTAGATTGTGACATATTCTTTGTAACTCTCCTTAGGATGTACATACCTAATCAAAAATATGTTATAAATTAAGATGTTTTATAAATGTAATATTACTTTTCTTATGAGGAGAACCTAGTGTAAATCTTATATTATTGATTGAAGGTTATATGAAAACATACTACTCACCTCATAAATGTTCTTTGAGTGAACCATTATTATGAACAAGGGACATGCGAACCAGAGGAGAAATGAGAAAGAAGTGCCATCACCTTTTCTAAACTAACAGAATGACTTAAAATTTTATGGACATAATGTATTATAGAGGAAGAACATAATGATCCATACATTGTAAATAATAATTATTCCTTGAAGAAATTTATGATACATATTATATAATATTATAATCATAGAAAATAAATGGAACCTAATAAACTTTTATCTCATTTTTAAGTATCATTATATTAGTTTGTTTTGAAACCAATCAAAATTAGAAACATTAAAACTAGAAAAAAAAAATACAAAATACAAAACCTAAATTGGAAGATAAGGATTTCAACAATCATTTGAAATAGTCGGTCCCATAAAAAATACTATATAAATAAAAAATATTAGTAATCAAATAAACAACATATAAAAATGAAAAAATAAAAAAGATTGAAATTTTAGTAAATTTATATTAAAAGAATAATGTGTTATTAATAAGGTATAAAGGGAAACACGATGATATAAATTAATCCAATATATGATATTCGGTCACATATTTTCATTGGTCAATATAAAGGATGGTCAATATGCCCATTTCAAACAAAACCCAGGCTAAAAATGATATAATTATTATTTATATTTTTATGTAGTAATGAAAAAGGATAATGGATTCAAAAAGGATAAATAATGGAAACAACCAGTAGAATTATGTTGCTTTAATCCTATTTTTCTTTACATGATATGGGGGTAGTGTAATTTGTTTTCTCAAATTAATAATAACATGTTGAGCATCAAAAATTGAAGCTTGAACGATATCACATTTGGGATAATTCATGTATGTATATATTACCACTCGGTTGATGTTAGTTGACACACCCGTGAAACTAGAACCATTACACACCATACTCATAAAGTTTATATAGCTGTTATATGGGGTTATTTATCTAGTATGCAGTTACTTAAATTTTCTTTTCCTTTGTATAAATAAAAAAATTATTCACTTAATTATTTTTAAAATATTTTATTAAAATATATGTTTTATTAAGATGAACTTGATAAATTAATTTTGGGATGTAAGTAAATCTTAATTTTATTTTTCTACATAATGAATACATTTTAATAGTAAAATCAATTATTACAAATAATAATTTTTTATCATATATTCTTATAAAATACTCTCACATAAATATAAATGATTAAATTATTTATAATGGACTGGGAAATTTTTTATATGTGTTAGAAATTTTTTTGTGCACTAAAAAATACTATTTTTAAATATATAAAACCTTTTATTATTAAAAGTTATAATTATAATCTTAAGAGAATGAGTCTGAAACAATAAAAATTATATTTGAAATCAGAAAGTTTAAAATATATTATTGTGAATTTCTGATAATTTTCTAAAATACATAATTGTTTTGAGACTAGTTTAGAGCATTTTATTATTTTCTGTATATTTTATAAATTTAATGTTATTTATTAATGAATTAATAATTAATTAAACATAATCCAAAAACCAAAATAATGTTATTTATAAATATTTTGTATTTTAAAATATTTAATAAAATTTTAAATCTATAAGTGAGTTTCAGCGGTCTATAAATATTATTAAATTTTGAAAAAACATTTCTCTAGGGAATATTTAATTTTACATCGTAAAATTATTATTAGAAAAGGACTTCTATTCATTCTTATTAAAACATAATAATATTTTTCCCAAATTTGAAAAATAATTCTCAAAAACCATAGTCAAGGAAATTCTTTTTCTTTTTCTATATACTATATTTCCAATAAATATATTTTCAAATTATTGAACAATTCATCCATTTTTTCTATAAATAGACACCCATTTCACAATTTCCATTTACTCGTAATAGATACTCTAATAATTTCTGTTTTTTTCTACCTAAAGAGTATAGAAAAAGTTTACTTAAGCCCCTACAGTTCTAACATTTGGTTTTTGGAATAACTCATCAAGGTAAGGGAAATATCCAATTATATTGTACATTCAAGTACCCATTTAATGTCGTATATTTTCTAATTTGTAAACATATTTTTTAAAACATTATATTATCCCATTACTAAAATAATATACATTTCTGAATGGGATACCCTTGTCCACTCTAATTTCCCCATATTATGAAACCATGTTTTATAACTATCATGTTTCTAATTTACATCATAAATTTCATTCTATTACTTGAGAAATTTACATTTCATTGTTTTGAGTACAGACACAAATTATATTTTCAATTAGTTTTAAAAAATATGTATCTATGAAATTTTTATTTATAGCTTCAAATATATGAAACTCTGATTTCCATTCATGGGTTAAAAATAGAACAATGATCACTTAATTAATAACCTTTGTACGACAATATTTTATTAACAAACCCATTCATTATCTCCACATGTTATTGAGGAAATTATTTTATATCATCTATGGGGATCACATGAAAATAAGACATCTAAAGTATTAACACAGTTGAGGTTCCAATTTATTAGTTAATGAATATAATGTCTAGAGATTACATGTTTTACTAAACATTGGTTAATCACCATAGATCTTTTGAGTTACGAAAACATGGAAATAAACCTTGGTGATATGCTCATGAATTTCTCATTTAAATGTTATATCCACATTTCCATGTTATGATCTATTTTATTATTATAATTATATTATAGTCATTCAATCCATATTATTTTGACCCATGTTCTTATTGACATGTCTCAGGATTACATATTATATTCATATTTTATGTATTCACCAACTATGATTCATTCCCACATCTTATCATTTATGTATGTCCCAAGGATATAAGAGATAGTAAATGTAATTTATGGTGGACCCATGAAGATGCATTTCATGTGGGTTTAGAAAAATGTTTTATTTTTTCATGTTTTATAAACCTTATTTCAACTAAACTACGCTTTAAAAGATCATAAATTTTTTCTTATGTAAAAAAAGGTTTGTAAACAAATTTTGGATTCCATAATCAAAGATAAAACATGATTATGGTTAATAAATAATATCATATTACATGAATTGATGATATATTTTATTAGATGAGAGGTTCTTGGATCTTCTCCCAGATCAGGCCATGATTTGGATACCATTAGTTAATGGGTGATCCCTTCGGACAAACCTCAAAATTCTTTTAAAAGAAGGTATAAATTGTTTTAGTTTGTAGTGATGTAATATTTTTAACCAATGAACCAATGGTATTCATGGAATGATAAATATTGTCTTTCACCTATCTCTAGATCATATAATGGTTTTTTGTGTATTATATATTTTATAAATCCCAGTTAACATATGATCATGTAAAACATATTCACATCATCATGAGTACGTTGAGAGAGCATATGATTTACCAAAAGAGGACCAAAAATATTTTTTGGTTTAATAACAAGCACTTCTTAGGACATTTCATCTCATAGGTAGGAGGTACAATGGACCTATATAAATTTTTAGAAATGGTATCAAGGGAGTATCCCAATAATTTATTTATGATAAATAGATTTTTGGGTTTCTAATTTTATTTATTATGCATTATCCCGAACTTCTCCAATTTGGAAACATTGATGTCTAGGATGACCAACAAAGGTGTGATGTTTGTTCGGTTATATTATTGAGAGATAGATTTTCATGGTCTAAAATGTACTCTACAATAATAATATATCATGGAATTACTTGTTATGGGTAATGCATTTACTGTGTACTATAACACATAAATCAGTGAAATTGGATAAGTTATGATATATGAATACTAAGTAGTTTCTTACGGCTCTAGACTTCTGAGACCCCATGAGAATAATTACCCAACAAATGATTTAGAGTTACCTTTAGTGGTAAATTCTCTATGGTTATAAGTACATTAACTCAAGGATGATAATTGTGTTGTGTACATGGACCAAAAGTGGGTCATATAATGTTTTTCTCATTAGGACCAGATCCATTGGAAGAGGTCATGGGTTGAGTGGTTACAATAATTCAACACTTATTTTTCATGTACATTCGCCAAGGGAAACATCATTGTTGATTCCATGTAATGAAATACACATGAAAAGGTAGTATAGGAATCTTGCAATATGTGGTGTGTGATGATACTCTTTACAAACATGTGTTTATATGTACAGGTGTCTAAAGGATGAGTAGCTCTGAAATTGATATTTTTTATAACAATTTATTTTTACTAGATATTGGTAGATTAGTTATCTATTCTAGTGGTATTAGTTTTGAGATACTTGTTATATGATGGGGATACACCACCCTAATGATCTCATAGTAGTCAAAATTATCTTCTTTTCATGGGCCAGGTCGGGGTTCCTACTATCTTGTGCAAGGATTTGATGAGATAGGTTAGTGCTTCTAGATGGGAAGTTCATCAAAGTTTTAAAAAGATGAATCATGATATTCATAGATAGTAACAGTTGTTATGAATGAAAAATGATTTAGTACTATTTGTGGAATGATGTCTCACAATTATGCAAGTGAAATCTTAGTATGAAAGTGCATCTAGGATTTTTCTTCATTTCCTATTCGTGAGTTGAAATGGGATGACTCCACAATTGATTTTTTGACAGTATTACCATGGAAAGCCCTTAATAATTAGATTTTATGTGTGAAATATGATTGAATTGTGAAGGTTGAAATCTTCATTCCTATTTGTTATACTATCATAGTGTATGATCTCATCATTATTTAGATGCATTAGGTATTTCATTTTCACGGTGTTCCAAGGACTATCTTTTTAGATAGAGATCATTGTTCAACATAGCAGTTTTGGAAGGATATTTTTAATTATCTATGATCATATTTTCTATTGGTTATGGATAATCATCCTCATAATTATGGTCAATCATAGTGCACTATTTATGTTCTAGAGGATATTCTATGAGAAATTGTATAGGATTATAGTTGTTTATGGGAGAAGCATATGGTGCTCAGGGGATTTTCATATAGTAACATCTTTTAAGAATCCATCTAGATAAGAAATTTTCTATCCTTGTATGGATTTCAATACCACCTTCTTATTTATTGGATGGAATTTGGTGAGTGGTGATTGATGGGACTAGTCTCATATGTGATATGACTAATTATGTTTAGTTGATCTGGGATCAGTCAGTGACCATGAAGAGCTAGTATAAATCATACACTAACCATCATATATGATTTCTATAGTCCAAGAATGGTCATAATGTTTACCTTAGTGTTTCACATAAATTTGGAAAATCATATAAATAAATAGTGGAATGTTTCACCCATATTTATTAGTTTATTTGTGATATTGGTTAGGGTCAATCTAGTGGAATATTCATTTTCCCATCCATAGTGCTACAGTTAAATGCACAATAGGTTTCACGTGTCACAATGTTAATGATATTATTTAGACTCTTCTCATGTGATATAAATAGTATAAATTTAGCTTAATACTGATGATTCCTTTGAGGAGAATCATATATTGGTTTTGGACAATAGTGAGAAGTATCTAAGTGTTAGGGTGATTCCTTTGGATTGAGTGTAGTGGTTTCATTGAAGATTTAGGGAGGAGACCAGGGAGAGGGAGCCTGATATGTGAGATAGATAGCCAAACATGTTCACTGAGATCCAATAGTGATGTTATTGCAGCAATATGTTATAGGTTAGGGTGATTTTTAGTAACCACAGCTTTCAATTTATGTCCCTCTTCGATTTTTTTCATTTGAGAAATGTTGGTTAATTTTTATTCAGAAATGGAGAGGATTTGATGATAAAATGGATTGTTGTATCAGGAATTATTTTTATTCATTAATGAAGTATTTATAACATTTTTAAATGGATTTACTAGGGTATTTGATTATATGGAAGGGTTCAGAGGTTTTTTGGGATTCTCCATGGGAATCATTCTAAAAGAATTTTATAGATCAATTAATTAACAATAAAATATATCTAGGTAGAAGACATGAGCTTGTTTCTGGATGTGAAACAAATACATGTCATGAAGGAATTACATGTTGTTTAATGTTAGGAAATTGTTAAAAATCACTTGAGGTGATGTGTTTTTTGTTGTATCCATCTAACAAGGAAAAAAATTATAACTGAATTGCACGAAATTTAATTACATGAGGGATATGTTAATGGTGTTACATAGATGATTTTTTCTCATTCTATTATGAATCATCCTCTAATGAACTCTAGTGCATCTTTGATGAGATTTTAGAGTGACTCTGTTGGTTCTGTATGTCTCAGTCACTCATTTGATCCTTAGAATGTGGTTTTGGTTAAGTTTTACCTTCTCTTCCCTAGTTCTACATCTGTTACAGTGTAATATATTGACTATGAGCATTTTTTGTTTTCATCATGATTTATTATGTACTATGATCCTTCTTAAGATCGTATAAAAATTCATTCTTATGATAAATCCTTTTGGATGCTTTAGTTTATCTTCTATTAATGTCTGGTGGTCTATATCTTATCCCTTTGATTTTATTTTTTCCACGTATGTGAAGTATTTTAAATTACATCAAAATATTATATATCAAATAAAATTAAAATCATAATTTTGTTATTAATTGGAGTCCCTTTGTATCCAATTTGTGACTGACTGAGCTAGAAACTACCAATTGGGTGAGTGAACCATAGATTATAACTTAACTATTTAATGGATTAATTTTTTTTACAATTCCATTGATTTTGGGTGTTTTCTTGATGTATAATCACCTTTGATAGGCTTAATTATTAAGATGATTGGCCTGTTTTTTTATTTATGATCAATTTATAAATGAAAATTGTAATTTGAAGGTAAATGTTAATTTTCAAAATTATCCATTGATCATTATGATGTTTTATTGTGATATTGATTATTTTTTGAATTGTGTTTTGGCTTATATATTGTAATGAATTTATGGAGAATTGACCTAATTTGATTATATTAATTCTTATATGGGGTGTTGTCCTAGTAGACATGTTGAAATTTTTATATGTGAGGCTTAGCCATGAGACATGATGAAATTATTATATTGGGGAAAATTATAAGTGAAACATATTGAAATAAATATATATAGGGCTCAGTCTTAACAAATAATGAAATGGTTATGTTTCAGGCATAGCCCGGACACATTAAAAAATTCTTTTATAACGGGATCTGCCCGGATTGATTGTATAAATGATTATATATTGAGTTTTGACCAATATTTTCAGTATTTTTACCTTGTTTATATTGTTATGGTTGGAGTGTATGTGAGGAATTCTGAAATAAATTCGTTCGTGGAACCAACGTAAGTTGTGTTTAACCATGGCTATGTGGTTATGGTTTTTTTGGTTATAATACATTCTGAGGTACATTCTGTCATGGTGATAATTAATGTTGATATTGTATTAATTTAATTTTTCAATTCCTTAATGAACATGTTTATTTCATTATTGCATGAACATATTATTAGACATGTCATGCTTAGACATGGTGGTGTCAACCACCTGAGTTATACACAATCCCTATTCTGAATTCCATTTGCTACTACAGAATGTTACCATAAGGTTGGACTGGTCAAGGAAAAATGACCGTGTCTTTCATTATTTTCTTTCTTGAAATAGATGGAGTTATTAAATGGACTGATATGGGGGCCTGGACCAGAGAGGTTGAGTTTTTAATGACTCTTCTATTCAATTATTTTTTTACTACTACAAGAATGAAATTTAGTTACCGTCTAGTATGTAATTACTTTATTCACGTATTCTATTATTGATTTATTCTATTTTCACAAATTATTTATTTTTCCCCGTTTTTTTATTTATTAAATTAATTCCAAAATCTAATATTTATTAATTATTTTTGTACTATTATTCCAATATTATGTAATTCAATATCATGGGATATAGTCTCGACATTATTTATATCAAACCCACACACTAGTTGGCTACCCTGGACATATGGGGAGGCATGCTTAAAGTCGTATAACCAACCTATTCCATCCATGTGATAGAAACCTAGATCAGTGGTCATTACATATTTCATTCAAGGGGAATCAAATTGAATGTTAACATGTGTTAATAAATTTCAAAACTCACGTAAATTTAACCAGGTTATTTTACTTCATCATTATCTATTACATTTAAAGATTATATATAAAATTACGTTTGACTATATAATGCTGTATTTCGAATTTATTTAAGATTTTAAATTTGAAACCATCAATCAATACATTGTTCAATTATCACATCAATGTTATGATCTTTTAAGGGTTTATTTAACAATATAATTTTCACAATATCATTACTACTTGAATTTCAAGGGATGAAAATTATTTGATCATAGTCAAATAAACTCCTTTCATTTTTATTCTCCTTGAATTTTTCATGGTGTTTTCTTGTAATAGTACCACATTTTTTTAATATGGTTCATAAAATTATAGAAAAAATTATTTTAATAAAATCGGAAATCATTTATACCTTCGGTCGAAAATACACTCACTACGAAAATAATATTTTCATAAATGTTTTTCTAAAAAAGTTTTAATCCTTATTAAAATAATTTATTAATGAAATTGTTACCCATTTCATACATTAAATAATTTAAAAGGAATGTTTTTCTATCTTTTTAAATAAGTCACATATGGATTTTATGAAAAATGTGAAAATTATTTTTTATGTGTACGACATGTATATAATTTCTCACCATCACAACCACTAAAATTTTAAAATATTATTTTATAAATATCATCGTTTATATTCAAATAAAAGTATATTAAAATTATTTAATGAAAATTAATTTTTTCTATAAATATTAACAGTTAATTTTATTAAAGAATATTTGTAGTGGATGTTTTAGTGAATTTTTTGTCATCAATGATATAAAACCTTTATTGTATAAGTAATAAATTGTGTAACTCTCCATCATGATTTTAGGAACACCATATCCAATGTTTTTTATATAGTATTTGGATTTAATATTAACTACAGAAAGTAGTATGTTTACAATCTATAGGAAGATTACATATTGTTTAAACTGATTATACACTTTGTAAATGTCACCTAGAAGATTTCATGAATATTGTTCTAGGGATGAATGAATTTCCTATAGAGAAATGACTTCATGATGTGTAGTGGATAACATCATTTCTTATATAAAAATGTTACATGTTTTTATATATTATTATCCTTTGTGGAATTTACGATGTGCAATGGGCTTACATGCAATGTACGCTTCACAAGAAGGGTTGTTTACAGAATATTACATGTAATTAATATTTCATTCATCTATTAAGCCTACCTTTACTAATCGACATCTCACCTGAGGTAATTTTATAGATCTCCACTCTTTCAGATCCTTCATTTGAAAAAAAAACATCTGGTTTTTTTCATTAAACCTATCAAAGAATGTGATGTATTTATTTTTTATTTATATTTTGATGAAACTATACGTTTAGATATATTTTTGTTCACAATCATGGTCCGATAGGGTTTACTATTGATCCTTTATAGTATCTTTTCATTGCATTTATTTTATCCAGTTATTGCTTTGATTTCATGGTTTTTGGTTCCATTTATTTTAGTATAGATTTTGAAACTATTTTTATGACTTTTATTGGATTTATTAGATATTTGTTTCAATTATCTTTTTGTTGGTTCACCAACATAATTGTCCATATTTGGGGTCATGTCTGGTTAACTATGGTTGTTCTTTTACAATTTGTAATCAGATGAGGAGTTTACCTGAAGTGGATTAAGATGAACTGAATTTGGATCTATATCATCTGTAGAAATTAGTTATAAAAATTCTAATTTGGATAGTATGTGTGAGAAAGTGGTCAAAATATCCCACATCGATGACTGAACCTATGTTTCCATGGGTTGTTAGGGACTTCTACTAGGTTTGATACTTTACGTTATAGGTCTTTTAAATAAATTATGTGTGAATATTTTTTGTAAAATTTTATATTATTTTTAGAGTTAATTTTTTTTGGTACAATTCATAATCCCTTAAAATTATTCTTTTCACAAAGAATTTATTTTAATTATATAGTGATAATAATATTTTTGAATGTTCTCATCACCTAATAAGATATTTTCTTGTGTAATTAGACAATTCCCTTAAGATGTGCTCTTCCAACTCTAATAAATGATATTATGAGACAATGTCTATAGTAAAATGCTTCATTGTACCCTTCTTTGGTATAAGTAGTAATGTGAACTATTAGAGTCTTGGTCGAGGGTGTGTTAGTGTAACGCCCCGACCCCAGCTACCCAGAGTCGGTGCATTAATTACATAACATTGGCATGATCACAAGAAAGATCAAATCTCGAAAGACCGATTGGTTTAGTAGCCTTGGAAACACTAGATATATTCATAAGTTTTACATTACATCATAAAATGAAAAACTAATACAACAACATAATGTTTCCACAATCCACACTATTAACCCCTCATAAAATCCCTGCAGGTCATTCATAACTTACTTCTTCACATCCTGGGAAAAATAAAACATAAAAAAAGGGGTGAGCTCAAATTCCCAGTAAGGATAACAATAAAGTGGAAACTTTCATAAATAAGAATAAACATTTAAGGCAATGTATAACTAAAACAAAAGCCTTTTAAATACGAACTTTCAACATGGTATGGCATAAATAAAATGAAATAATTCCATTTACTTATTCACATGGATATTCTACTAAATGAATAATCACATGCAAAAATCAATAACCACTTTCATAATGTTGGATTGCATAATGCCAGACTATCATAACCACATAGCCAAGGCCTCGTGCCAAGACTACAAATAAGATTTTGTCAAGGCCTTGTGCCAAGACACTAGTTTGTCTCATGAGACCTACCGATGCATCGAGGAGCTATAGCGGGCTCCACCCGTCACTTATTAAGTCCAATGCATTCCCATATGAAAAGGTTTAAACATAACATAAACATTCGTATTAAAACTAGCATACGAAATGTCAATAATTTCACCATAAACCATGGATGGTATAAAAATAGCACATCCACAGTCAAACATATCACTATACCTTCAATACAATATAGAAGTTTTGTATCATAATAAATCAACTTCGAATAATCTTAAAATCCATCAAAGGATGTTGACATAGATGAAATCAAAATTCTTTTTAAAGAAGTATCTCCTTTTATTTTGAAATCATTTAAGATCCATATAAAATAAAACATTTTCTTTGACAATATTCTTATAAGCTTGTATGGAAAGCTTCGACGATTTTATAACGGCGGAAAATAACCGCACCCGCCGTATAAGTTAAAAAAAACATTCTTACCTCAATTCTGTCGAAAAGGTTAAAAAGGACCTTGTTTTGAAAACGACGGAAAGATTCCTTTATAAACCTCTTATAAAAAGTCAAACAAGGGTATAAATGACTTTAACCCATAAAAAATGTTTTGAAATACATTTTTAAGAAACATGGATGTGGATGATAAAGATATCCCAGTAGATTATTACGTATAAACAACCTCGGATAATGAAGAGATTGTGAAATAACCCTTACCAGTTTGGTAACTTATGAAACATACAACCCATGAAAGAGGTATCATACAATGAATATGTAAGTACACATAAATTAGAGTGTATTACACAAAGAATATAATTATGGGCAGTACATACACCACACAAAAGGTAATGGTGGCAATATGGCATGAATCTCATGAGAATAAGGAGTGAGATGAAAACCCCTGACCACGTTAATCAACTGAGTCGTATGGCCAAAAGTTAATAACCACCAAATGATTTACGGAATAACATGAATATAAATAGAATCATGATAATATATATCAAATGGCAGTACACAATACACCACTTTCAATAATTTAGTGGCGAACAATGGAAATCTCACGGAATTGAAAGTGAGATAAGAAAATCCCTTACCTTGTACTTTTCCTTGGTTGGGGTAGGTTAACCTCCTGTATAATAGTGAAATAATTGTTACTAAATTATACAAGAATCATATACATTAATATTATATCATATATGATCTTTTAATATTGATTTGATAATAATATCTTAGTATTATCACCGTTTCGGGTGTTAATCGATTCGTTCTTCTAAAATGTTTGGTTACGTAAGAAATGTTTGTAATGGATAGATTATATCTTATTCATAATCAGAATGATATTAACATTATTTTTAACCCTAAAATGAGAATAATACTTGAATGGATATGATGGAGAATGAATCTTATCGCGTTTGTGGAGACGGTAGTCCGTACGTACGCACGAACGCTACTTCCATTTAATTTTTATTTTAAAAGAATCAAATCCAAATGATACATAGGTATATTACTATTCCTGTATAATATAATATTTTATATATGTTACTTAAGTTCATTAACACCATCCTTTATACGTTCCATGTGTGGTATGAACGAGTCATATCATTTTAAGGGGGCGGTAGTCCGCACTTCCTCAAATGAAATTATCGTATGTATATACAACATGAAATGAATAATGGTATGAAATAAAATGGAATTACAGAAGCTTATATATAAAATATATATCATTAATATCATATTTAATTACAGTGCCATCATAATGGCCACCATGAGAGGTGGTAAGATGTATTTGAACAATCATCGTTTCGTGAGGCGTTAGTTTGCCATCCACAGAAACATTATGTTCATCATCCATTAGATGGAGTTGTGTGTATGTGTAGTTTGAATCCTTCTTATAACAACATCCTAGTATATTTAGGATACTGGTGTTGTTACAAAAGAAAGGAAATAAAAAGAGTTTGGGGTTTGGAGAAGCAAAATAAATGAAAATAATTTAAGAGAAATCGTTACCTTTAATCTAGGTAACTCACTTTGGTTGGAACCAAAGGACTTCTTGAAATGCTTTCTGCCTAAGGGGGAAGCTTCAAGGATGAGGAGAGGGATTTGGGGAGCTTAGTTGGGCAGAGTTTGGACGAGCCAAGTGGCTTGAGAGGTGTGAGGAAATGAGAAGGAGGAGTGCCCTTTTATAAGAGGGGTGAGGGGCACCTTTGGAAAAGCTAGAAATATTAATTTATAATAAATTCATATTCGGTTTCAAAAGGCTCCAAAGTTGACTATTCAAAGGATGAGGTGGGGAAAGGTCGAAAACAACTCATCCAATAGAATTTAGACAGGTTTGGGTACTTATATTAACCTTATCTTTAAGTATTAACTCTAAGTTAATTAGTTTCACTTTTACAATGTCTCTTTGTATTTTTATATAATATGGTTAATAAACTTACTATATACATCCAAGCGACCCCCAAGTGGTCCATTAATGATTAACCTATCATAATATAAGTCTCTTGGCCGAACCTTAGATTTTTAGGAATTTAATATCAATTAATAATATAATATTTGTTTTAAGAACTCTTTTATGTCAATTTTGACACTATTCAATAGTTGATTTTTGTGAAACTCATAACAGATTGATTACTTCGAACAAAGTCAATTAAATCAATCCTAATATATCATATTATCCTAGAAAATTAGTGTAATTCATTAAAAGTTTCATATTATATTTATTTGGGTATTTATAATATCAATTATGTTAATTTTATACTATTTTAGTAATTACTGCATCATCATTGTGTCATAAATAAAATAAAATATTTAATGTCTAAAAATTATAAATAAAACATCATTATGTAGGAAATCTTTTTAGCTTTCTAATGAATATTTATAATCGAAAATCCAACATGTATAACCCTATGTAAAAATTGTTCTTATAAAAGATGTAAGCTTATGCCATTTTTATTTTTATTTTAACTTTATTAATATAATGTGTCCCTACCACATACATGTGGCTCCAAGGGGTCCCCAAATTGACCCAAAGATGCCCATGGTCGGGTATGTGTCCACCAATAAGGTTAGGACACGTTTTAGGGTAATTTTGTATTATTATAATATTATGTTTTAACCCTTATTTACCGGATTTACCCTTTAACCATGGTAAATAAAATATTTACCGCAGTAATTATTCAAAATGTCTAAAAATAAAAGTTACCTATTTACACAATTTGAACATCCTGATTCCAAATATGGAATCCATTTTTCTAAATTCAAAACACAGAAGTGGCAGAAATTAATTTAAAAGTAAATCCCGCTGTCAAAACAAAAAGCGTGTTTTTAAGAGATAATAACTATCAAAAGATTGACACTTGTTTATGTTCGGTTTAATTGTAAAATTATGTCCAATGATAAACATTAAATTGAATGGTAAAAATATATTCTAAATATACTTTAAAACCACTCAAATTCATAATTTATCACTATTAATTATTTTGATTAAAAAAGTTGTTTTTAATTAAAATTTAGTAATTTTCACTATTCATCAAAATATAAAAGTTATCCGAAAAGTACCAAAATTTCACCTTAGGCTAAATTTGATATTCCGAATCCAAAATTGAAGTCCATTTTAAAATATAAAATATATAGAATTTCAAAAAGTAGGTATTACTATTCATAACAGCTAGTTTGATTGGTTACGGTGTGTTAGAACTCGAAGTTGCGTACAACACACGCTACTGTTTTATTCAAAGGAAAGCGTACCGTGGAAGCTTGGGATGTTTCATTTTAATTTTTTTTGATGTCTCCATTTAGTCAAAAAGTTTAAAATATTGTATTTAAAAAGGTTTCACTATCAAAAGTTGATAAAAGTGCAATACTGAAAATGAATCTGTTCTTGCATTATGACTAAGAAACTCATAATATGGATTCTAAAATTATAAGGATTATATAAAGTTTAAAATTTAGTTAATACTATTCATGACCTCTTTTAATGGCTTTTTTTTGGTAAGTCATGGTGCAATTTGACTCAGTGTTGCGTGTAGTGCAAGTTATTGAATTATTTTGAAGAAATAACACACTATGAAATCTTGGGGTGTTACATTCTCCCCTCCTTCAATAAATTGCGTCCTCGCAATTTGAAATTGTTCTTCAAAAATAAAAGGTTGAAAGTAGAAAATATATTTGTGGGAAAACCCACATCGGAAATTGGGTTACTAAAATTTAGTATTAATATGAGGAAAAGAGAAATCAAAGGGTCACCACCAAATTATGATCTCGATTAGGAGAACATTGGTGGAAATTAGAGACATATAATCAGAGGAAAAACGTAAATATTTATAGGTAGTGATTGAGGTCATCAATCAAAAACAAGTGTATAATTGAGGTCCTTAAATTCATCAATCTATGATGATTTGAAATACCATCGGTTCAACAAAACATAGGGTATTGGGATAACACATTTTTTGACGTTTCAAAATATCTTAGTTGAAATCCCACATCGAAAAATGAATTAATGAGGCCTCTATTTAAAATAAAGAGTGGAAAGTATGAAGATTACCGAAAATAACACATACTAGGGTTCCATGTAGGAAAATATGGATATGGAAGAGAAATCTAACCATCAATTATCTGATGGAGAGTGGTAGAGAACATGGCTATGAAAAGGCCAACAATCCCAAAGCCATAAATTAGTGATGATTTAAGGTACCATCTAGGACAACATTTTTGTTCTAAGTTTCTTTTCTTAATATTGAGGAATTTATTTATGATATTGGCTAAGATCATAAGGAGATATACTTACTTTATAATTAAAGTTTTGTCCATTAATAAATTTCTACCATAAACTCATCTTTCACTCGTAAAAAAAATTATATTTATACTATTCGTACAGGGTTCCAAAATAAACGAATTTATAATTCATCGACCAGATCTTTTAGAAAAACTACATTATTTAATCCAGGACATCTCTTGGGCCAGTGGTAGGTGATACACCCTTGTCGCCCTTCGGTTGCGGGTTCAAGACTCGCGGCCTTGCCGGACGCAACAGGTTGCTGCCCGACCTCCGGGTTGTCCTTTTATGGCAATCCAAAATAATCCAAATAAGAACTATCCAAAATAATTCTATCCAAACTCACAGTCCAAAATTTATAAGGAAGGTAAACATAATATAGATCCTTTTTACCCCGTAATAGCATATAAATACCTTCATCATGTATTACCATATTCCTTATTTATTATATTCATGATCCCTTATTCCATATAGAATGCTGGATATACTTCATTAATCCAAAAATGTTTAAAACCCCAACAATGATGGAATATACAAATCATTAATCAGTTCCAAGGTAGTCAAGAATATCCAATATAATTTATCCAAAACAATCACATATTATTCCAAAATCACTATCTCAGTATCAGAACTATATTATGATTTATCATTCTCTCAACCATATATTTTCCAAAAATTTATCCTGATATTGAGTCACTTTTCTTTGTTCCACACAATCTCAAGTCCTTAATGAAATACTACTGCAGTACAATCCTTATATACTCCATAATTATTATAACAAGTACATTGTTGATACAACACTCAATTGACATAATCAACATAAGAACTCTAATCATTCTTCTTCATCTGTGGTAGTATCATAACTTGATTATTATCCAATAGCATCATTTGTGGCATAGTCTGATGACTGGGACATAGGTTCGCGTAGTGTCCAAACTCCTTGCAAATGAAGAATTGTACATTTGAAACCATTTTCTTACCCTTGCAGTCATGTACTTTGTGCCCTTTTCCTCCACACTTATAACAAACTCCCATTCCTTTCAGGCAATTTCCAGGGTGTTTCTTTCCACAGTTACCACATATGGGAAAATTCTTCTTTTCCCTCTTCCCTTTATCCATTTTTCTCTCTTCCATCCTTTTATTCTCTTGCTTCCCTTCAAAGCCATAGGACTCAGTAAACTCTTTACTTATCTTATCAACACATGATATTATTTCTTCATATGATGATAATACATGGGAGACTATTTCTCTTATAAATTCTAGCTTAAGACCATGAAAGATATGATCCTTCCTTCTCTTTGGATCATGTGCATTTCTGGAGTTCTCATTCCTTCTACTGGGCGCCATTTCTATACCATGGCATAAACTAGATCAGTTTATGAATCAAAACACATAATCCCATACTTATAAAACACTTAACATAAATTGAACTATTTATGGATATAATCCATAATTATAAAAATGTTTTCTTTGAGGAAGTATATACTCATAAACCCTTCATAATGATTTGTAAAGAAAATGAGAGTTATCCTAAGCATATCCCCCGGGAGTGTCGTAACCAAGAGTGCAGCAAGGCCCGTTGTCGTGCACCAGTTCCCGTTCGAGTCTAGCTCAAAGCGGTGTTTTCGGGTTTTACCCCTAGGTACATCTGTTCCAGAGCCACCTCTACCTGCTCGTATCCAGACAGGGATGTATTTCTCGGAAAACTCACAAAATCTCTACAATACCAAAATTCTAGGAAGTTCTTCTATACTAATCCTCAAAGTTCATCTTAGGTCTACGTGCTCTAATCAGAGTTTATCTAAATCTAGTTTCCAAGGTTTGTACTAAACTTCCTCTGATACCAACTGTAACGCCCCGACCCCAGCTACCCAGAGTCGGTGCATTACTTCGTAACATTGGCATGATCACAAGAAAGATCAAATCTCGAAAGACCGATTGGTTTAGTAGCCTTGGAAACACTAGATATATTCATAAGTTTTACATTACATCATAAAATGAAAAACTAATACAACAACATAATGTTTCCACAATCCACACTATTAACCCCTCATAAAATCCCTGCAGGTCATTCATAACTTACTTCTTCACATCCTGGGAAAAATAAAACATAAAAAAAGGGGTGAGCTCAAATTCCCAGTAAGGATAACAATAAAGTGGAAACTTTCATAAATAAGAATAAACATTTAAGGCAATGTATAACTAAAACAAAAGCCTTTTAAATACGAACTTTAAACATGGTATGGAATAAATAAAATGAAATAATGCCATTTACTTATTCACATGGATATTCTACTAAATGAATAATCACATGCAAAAATCAATAACCACTTTCATAATGTTGGAATGCATAATGCCAGACTATCATAACCACATAGCCAAGGCCTCGTGCCAAGACTACAAATAAGATTTTGTCAAGGCCTTGTGCCAAGACCCTAGTTTGTCTCATGAGACCTACCGATGCATCGAGGAGCTATAGCGGGCTCCACCCGTCACTTATTAAGTCCAATGCATTCCCATATGAAAAGGTTTAAACATAACATAAACATTCGTATTAAAACTAGCATACGAAATGTCAATAATTTCACCATAAACCCTGGATGGTATAAAAATAGCACATCCACAGTCAAACATATCACTAAACCTTCAATACAATATAGAAGTTTTGTATCATAATAAATCAACTTCGAATAATCTTAAAATCCATCAAAGGATGTTGACATAGATGAAATCAAAATTCTTTTTAAAGAAGTATCTCCTTTTATTTTGAAATCATTTAAGATCCATATAAAATAAAACATTTTCTTTGAAAATATTCTTATAAGCTTGTATGGAAAGCTTCGACGATTTTATAACGGCGGAAAATAACCGCACCCGCCGTATAAGTTAAAAAAAACATTCTTACCTCAATTCTGTCGAAAAGGTTAAAAAGGACCTTGTTTTGAAAACGACGGAAAGATTCCTTTATAAACCTCTTATAAAAAGTCAAACAAGGGTATAAATGTCTTTAACCCATAAAAAATGTTTTGAAATACATTTTTAAGAAACATGGATGTGGATGATAAAGATATCCCAGTAGATTATTACGTATAAACAACCTCGGATAATGAAGAGATTGTGAAATAACCCTTACCAGTTTGGTAACTTATGAAACATACAACCCATGAAAGAGGTATCATACAATGAATATGTAAGTACACATAAATTAGAGTGTATTACACAATGAATATAATTATGGGCAGTACATACACCACACAAAAGGTAATGGTGGCAATATGGCATGAATCTCATGAGAATAAGGAGTGAGATGAAAACCCCTTACCACGTTAATCAACTGAGTCGTATGGCCAAAAGTTAATAACCACCAAATGATTTACGGAATAACATGAATATAAATAGAATCATGATAATATATATCAAATGGCAGTACACAATACACCACTTTCAATAATTTAGTGGCGAACAATGGAAATCTCACGGAATTGAAAGTGAGATAAGAAAAACCCTTACCTTGTACTTTTCCTTGGTTGGGGTAGGTTAACCTCCTGTATAATAGTGAAATAATTGTTACTAAATTATACAAGAATCATATACATTAATATTATATCATATATGATCTTTTAATATTGATTTGATAATAATATCTTAGTATTATCGCCGTTTCGGGTGTTAATCGATTCGTTCTTCTAAAATGTTTGGTTACGTAAGAAATGTTTGTAATGGATAGATTATATCTTATTCATAATCAGAATGATATTAACATTATTTTTAACCCTAAAATGAGAATAATACTTGAATGGATATGATGGAGAATGAATCTTATCGCGTTCGTGGAGACGGTAGTCCGTACATACGCACGAACGCTACTTCCATTTAATTTTTATTTTAAAAGAATCAAATCCAAATGATACATAGGTATATTACTATTCCTGTATAATATAATATTTTATATATGTTACTTAAGTTCATTAACACCATCCTTTATACGTTCCATGTGTGGTATGAACGAGTCATATCATTTTAAGGGGGCGGTAGTCCGCACTTCCTCAAATGAAATTATCGTATGTATATACAACATGAAACGAATAATGGTATGAAATAAAATGGAATTACAGAAGCTTATATATAAAATATATATCATTAATATCATATTTAATTACAGTGCCATCATAATGGCCACCATGAGAGGTGGTAAGATGTATTTGAACAATCATCGTTTCGTGAGGCGTTAGTTTGCCATCCACAGAAACATTATGTTCATCATCCATTAGATGGAGTTGTGTGTATGTGTAGTTTGAATCCTTCTTATAACAACATCCTAGTATATTGAGGATACTGGTGTTGTTACAAAATAAAGGAAATAAAAAGATTTTGGGGGTTGGAGAAGCAAAATAAATGAAAATAATTTAAGAGAAATCGTTACCTTTAATCTAGGTAACTCACTTTGGTTGGAACCAAAGGACTTCTTGAAATGCTTTCTGCCTAAGGGGGATGCTTCAAGGATGAGGAGAGGGATTTGGGGAGCTTAGTTGGGCAGAGTTTGGACGAGCCAAGCGGCTTGAGAGGTGTGAGGAAATGAGAAGGAGCAGTGCCCTTTTATAAGAGGGGTGAGGGGCACCTTTGGAAAAGCTAGCAATATTAATTTATAATAAATTCATATTCGGTTTCAAAAGGCTCCAAAGTTGACTATTCAAAGGATGAGGTGGGGATAGGTCGAAAACAACTCATCCAATAGAATTTAGACAGGTTTGGGTACTTATATTAACCTTATCTTTAAGTATTAACTCTAAGTTAATTAGTTTCACTTTTACAATGTCTCTTTGTATTTTTATATAATATGGTTAATAAACATACTATATACATCCAAGCGACCCCCAAGTGGTCCATTAATGATTAACCTATCATAATATAAGTCTCTTGGCCGAACCTTATATTTTTAGGAATTTAATATCAATTAATAATATAATATTTGTTTTAAGAACTCTTTTATGTCAATTTTGACACTATTCAATAGTTGATTTTTGTGAAACTCATAACAGATTGATTACTTCGAAAAAAGTCAATTAAATCAATCCTAATATATCATATTATCCTAGAAAATTAGTGTAATTCATTAAAAGTTTCATATTATATTTATTTGGGTATTTATAATATCAATTATGTTAATTTTATACTATTTTAGTAATTACTGCATCATCATTGTGTCATAAATAAAATAAAATATTTAATGTCTAAAAATTATAAATAAAACATAATTATGTAGGAAATCTTTTTAGCTTTCTAATGAATATTTATAATCGAAAATCCAACATGTATAACCCTATGTAAAAAATGTTCTTATAAAAGATGTAAGCTTATGCCATTTTTATTTTTATTTTAACTTTATTAATATAATGTGTCCCTACCACATACAAGTGGCTCCAAGGGGTCCCCAAATTGACCCAAGGATGCCCATGGTCGGGTATGTGTCCACGAATAAGGTTAGGACACGTTTTAGGGTAATTTTGTATTATTATAATATTATGTTTTAACCCTTATTTACCGGATTTACCCTTTAACCATGGTAAATAAAATATTTACCGCAGTAATTATTCAAAATGTCTAAAAATAAAAGTTACCTATTTACACAATTTGAAAATCCTGATTCCAAATATGGAATCCATTTTTCTAAATTCAAAACACAGAAGTGGCAGAAATTAATTTAAAAGTAAATCCCGCTGTCAAAACAAAAAGCGTGTTTTTAAGAGATAATAACTATCAAAAGATTGACACTTGTTTATGTTCGGTTTAATTGTAAAATTATGTCCAATGATAAACATTAAATTGAATGGTAAAAATATATTCTAAATATACTTTAAAACCACTCAAATTCATAATTTATCACTATTAATTATTTTGATTAAAAAAGTTGTTTTTAATTAAAATTTAGTAATTTTCACTATTCATCAAAATATAAAAGTTATCCGAAAAGTACCAAAATTTCACCTTAGGCTAAATTTGATATTCCGAATCCAAAAATGAAGTCCATTTTAAAATATAAAATATATATAATTTCAAAAAGTAGGTATTACTATTCATAACAGCTAGTTTGATTGGTTACGGTGTGTTAGAACTCGAAGTTGCGTACAACACACGCTACTGTTTTATTCAAAGGAAAGCGTACCGTGGAAGCTTGGGATGTTTCATTTTAATTTTTTTGATGTCTCCATTTAGTCAAAAAGTTTAAAATATTGTATTTAAAAAGGTTTCACTATCAAAAGTTGATAAAAGTGTAATACTGAAAATGAATCTGTTCTAGCATTATGACTAAGAAACTCATAATATGGATTCTAAAATTATAAGGATTATATAAAGTTTAAAATTTAGTTAATACTATTCATGACCTCTTTTAATGGCTTTTTTTTGGTAAGTCATGGTGCAATTGAACTCAGTGTTGCGTGTAGTGCAAGTTATTGAATTATTTTGAAAAATTAACACACTATGAAATCTTGGGGTGTTACAGTTAGTAACCCAGGGTTTGTTGTGGATAAAAGATTGGAATTTACTATGCAATGAATTCCACTATTCAATGGCGGAAAAGGAACCCATGAATCAGAAGAGTGGATTTATTGGATTAAGAGGATATCCTACTTATTGAATACTCCTAAAGACTCAAAGGTGTATGTTTTAATGTATATGCTTTAGGGGCCAATAAGGAGATAGTGGGACTCTATTTTGTTTTATTTGTTTCTTGTGGTTCTTAAAATAACATATTTCATGAAAATATTTAACCAAAATTATTATCCTCGAACATTAGATTTGGTGAATACCATGGTGTTTTGGATGATGGAGAAGGGGGAGTGTTATGTTTTGGAGTATTATGCCCATTTTTATGACCTGTCGTATCTAGCCCAGAGCATATCAATAATGAGCAACTAAAGTCTCATAGGTTTGTGTTAGTTCAAGGAAAAGATAATTATTCAGAGGTTATGGTCATGTACCTTCTAAAATTTTTGGAGATGGTTGAAAAACATGCATGGGTTGATGTAGACATAGTTTGGAAGGCTAGTTTGGGTAGAGCTTCAATAGGCTAAGTTGATAACCATGGTGTATCTTCTTTCCATAATAAGAAGTGAAAGAATGGTTAGTTATCATAAAGACTTGTTTTAGGGGGTTTTTAGGGATTATTTAGATATTATACAATTAGTGTTGAAGGTACGCTAATACCAAGCCTAACTATGTGGTTGATCTCAATACTATTTATTATTGTGGATAATCTCGCCATATAAAATGTTTTTCAACAGGATATCCCTTGTATGTAAGGATGAATCACCAATAACCAATGGTTAATAGCTTCTCATAGTGTTTTCCAAAAGTGGTGGTTCCAGTACTTAGGCTAAGGGTAATATTCATGTTGTAATTAAATCTTATAGATTAGATGAGACTAGATGTCTTTATATGGTAGAGTATTCACAAAGGGAATTTAATAAGGGTTAGATACTGTAAGAGGTAAGGTATTTATTTCACCTTCAATGGTGTTATATTTTCCAAATATAAGTGCTACACATTCTATTTTATCTTCAATTTTAGTATATATTTTGGTATTACATCTATAACATATGTCATACATGTTGGATCTTTCTATACTTTTCGGATAGTGATTCATATGACGTTTCCTGTATTAGGTGATGATAGCTAAATTTGAGGTAAATTGGGACATCATAGTGCATGATTTTAGTAGCTTCAAATTTATTATCATAATTTATTGGATGATTTCTTATATTTCTAAAATATATTATTATCATCACTGTGTATATATTAAAGTAGTAGATTGTATCATTGATGGTTTTAAGTGTGAATGTGACACCAGATTAGGAAGGGGGGCATGTTGTTCCTTATGTGGGGGTCAGCTAATACAAATTTATAATTATTTTTATAAATTAAATTGTCCCCTTTTTTGGTGAAACACTTCATGTAGTTGTGTTTTCATAAATAGCTATATTTCAAGATGATTTTATTATTTACCACTACAGAGAGTGGTCGATTTTATTAGATACTTGATCCTTGGTACAATGACCATTTCAATAAAATCATATTGAATGGAACCTTTTGTGTTAGTGGAATATATGGTAAATCCTAAGGCCCTATAGGCTAATGGATTAATTCACTCTAGAATCTCGTTATGGGAATCGCCTATCCTCTTTTTTAAGAATTAATACTGGAGCCTAAAACATTCTGGTGGCTATAGATTGTTACATTGGGTGTTTGTCAAGAATAAAAAAACCATTTCCTTGGATTGATCACCTTTTCTCCAATATTTTGTGCTAATGTTGGTTTTCATTGATTTAAATTCTTTTATGATACTACTAGTTGAGATTCCATGAAGGGGATCCAATAACGAAATTTTTTAGATGTCATAATGAGCATTTTCAAATTCTGGTTATAACATTCAATCTAACCAACATTCTTTTGGTTTTTATGGTTTTGATAAATTAAATATTTCTAGGGTTCATTGAATATTTTTATGTGATCAAGGATGATATATTATTCTACTACAAGGTAGATGATTAGAACAAGGGCCATTTAGATACAATTCTTTGAACATGGAATAAACATGATATATATGGAATGCTTTATAATTGTGTGATTTGTATTTTAGAAGTGAATTTTAGGGGTTATGTAACATCTAATAGGGACATATCAATGGATCCAAAAATAGATATAAGAATTTATTTCCTACGAGCTTCCTATAAATTTATTTTATAAATGGTTCTTCTTGGGTTTTCTTGGTTACTATAAGTGGTATGTTCTTGATTCCTCTATGATTTCATCCTTTATGATGACGTCACCTAGTAATGATGGGATGTTTAAATGAAATTTAAAAAATTATAAATACTGAATACTATAAGGTGACATTGACTTCAAAGCCCATTTTTATTCTTCTATAACAATGGTTAGATTATATTGTTTTTTAGAAGTTTTTATTATGGGTATTGAATTTGAAATTCTACAGGGGGAATAGGTTATGTCCTATGGATCTCTCTGGTTTTTTCCTCATGAGAAAACTACCCTAAAAATAATTTTGATCCTAAATAGGATATAAATTTAATAATTTTTTTGTTGTCTCTTTATGTACTGGTTTATAGTGTATTCGATTTATAAGATCATGAAATATATTTTTACTTTGAGGGATATGAATTTTCTTAAGACACGTTGGGTGTAGTACCTTGACACATTTTATTTTGATATTGTATACACCCAAAAGAAGGAAAATTCAGTTTCTGGTGCATTGATTAGATAATTAATGACTCAATAATTGAATTAATAAGTTGAGAAGTGTCCTCTGATGATATTTTATTCTATGATGTTATTGGGAATAGAAGAGGTTGGTAGAAATGTGTTCATGAATATCATGAAAGATTAAAAGTACAAATATTATTGTGTTTGGATCATTTAGGTGATAAAAACCATGTTCAAATTCATGGGTAATAAAATTTATGGTGGGGATACCTCAGGTTTGTGGTCTCAGTCTCCCGGTGGTGGTTTATGGTTTTACGACAGATCAGTTGTTTTGCTTCCCTAAGGAAGGAGTTGATGGATTGTGGACACCACTCTTATTGGTATGTGCACCTTGGGGATACCAAGATTTATCCTATCACGATATATCACTGTTGGTGGTCTATGATGTGTTTTTAGATTTCAGATTTTTTATATTAGTCTATAATGGGTCATGTAATTATGATAGAACACCAGATACATACTTGATTAGTGAAGACATTACATGTTACTATGTGCAAATGGGATGAGATTTCCATGGATTTCACTATTGGATTTACATTGAATCATTATTGGAAGGATGTGATTTTAGTGATTATTTATAGACATACAAAATTGAACTATTTCCCTCTTATCAAGGAGATGATGAAGGGGCCACATATTTTGGACTTTTATGTCCAAATCATTACGAGACTTCAATTTGTTCCCTCTGTAGAATTATCTAATAAGGACACAAGCTCTACTTTTAGTTTTTGTATTGATCAACTTACGTTGTTGGGTTACCCCATTAGACTAAGCATAAAGTTTTATCCATAAATTATTAGGAAGAAAAAGAGGTCCATTAAGGTTCCATAGGTTATGCTCCTTGATTGGGTGCATGATATTAGAGGGTCTTAGGAAAATAATTTTCCTATTTTTGAATTCAAATATAATAATAGTATTTAGTGATAAATAAATATGGAACCCCTTTAGTCTTTTTACGGGAATCCATGTGATCTTTTTTATCCATGTAAGAGTTGGGAGAGTGGTCCATGTTTGGGATGAGCCTTGATCTACAGACGATAGATCAGGTTCTGTTGATTCATTGGAGAATTGTCATAGCACAGAGCCATCAAAAATTTAATGTATATCATTATTAAAGACCTTTGGAGATTGTAGTTGGTGATCATATAATTATTATATTTTCATGATTCCTAGGACACCATCATTTGACTAATCAGTTTATCTTACCACCATTGTTTGTGGGCCCCTTTGAGATCATTTGGAGATTGGGAATGGTAGCTAATCAGTTGGACAAACCTTATAGTTTTACAATGATCCACAATGTGTTTCATATTTCCTAGCATATGACGTATAAACCATATCTTCCCCATGTGATATTATAGGATGATATTGATCTTCAAATTAACCCCATTCTAGTTGGGTAGCTAGTTCAAATTTTGATCACTATGAGCACGCATTGCATAATAAAATGTTTCAGTTTGTGTGTGAACTACGAAAGTGTTCATGAGAATTACATGAGATGTGGGAGAGGGAATTATTGATTATAAATCACAATCCATATATTTTTGGGAGTCATGGAATTTGAGGTAAATCTATGGGATGAAATCATTTAGAGTTTTGATATTGTAACACCCTGTTATACTTTTTAGGTGCATCCTTACTCTGTTTTTTTATCCTCCTTTGTTTAATTTTTTACTATAGACACTGGTATTTTTATATTTTAAGGAAAAATTCACGATGTATAAATAAATTACATTCAATGTAAATGTTATCGGAATGACTTAATGATTACGGTTTGGGGAGAAAAATCATTACATGTAGTGAAATGAGTTAATCATGTGTGATTGCAAAAATCATGTTTTTATAAATGGTTCCATGTCTTATCAAATTTTTAGAATTTCTGATATTCATGAAGTGTAATTGGATTACAATCACATTAATACTCATGAGATTGGGTTTTAAGTAGTCATATGACTAATTACCATTTCTTTCAATGGGAAGACTTTGTCTCGAAATCTTGTGCTCACCCATGGAAATTTTAGAGTTCTTCACTAGTTATGTATCATTTGTTCATTCATTGGTCCTTACGAATTTTGGGGTATCCCTCTCTGGATATGAATTACTTCTATTTTTTCATTGTATTTGGTTTCAATTATGGTTTTTGTCTATTTTGGTTTTTGGGTTCATGATAAAATAGTTCTTTCTATCAATACTAGTATTCCTTTTTTAATTCCTTGTCATTCAAAGGATAATCATTTGTTTTTCAATTAGAATTGATTAAGGTGGATCCGTTTATACCTTTTTCGGTAAGCATTTCTATACAGTTGGTTAATTTTATATATTTATTGTAAATTTTGATTAATTAATTTGTGGTTTTCATTCAATGGATATGATTTGTGTAAGATAAATGTATTTAATGTATTCTATTATAAAAATGTTTCTTTCATGAGAAGATATTATTTAAATTCTAGTTTAGTGGTTTTGATATAGATATTGGGTTATAAAATGAAAAAGAAATTAAATGGATTTGAAAATGTTTTTATAATATTTTGAGCATGTTTTTTAAATTGATTCTTGAGAAATGGTAGATTTTGATACTTAGGTGCATAGGGATACAGACATGTGTTTCCTTAGTGTGTGGGGAACCACTAGTATGTTACCTTTGAAATAACTATGGATTCTAGTAGGATTAAATATTGTTTAGATACAAAATTATTTATATTTAGGTTCATTAATGTCTAGTATGTATTAATATAAGAAGGGTCTTAATATTGATAATTTTTAATTTATGGTTATTCATATCATGATTTTTTTATCATGGATTATAGCACACAATTTGTATATGTGGTTATTCCACACGGCACATAATGATGGTATTTAATAGATATGTGTTGTTTTCTTAATTTATGAATCATGGATATTTATTCCTATATTATCACTTATACTATTCATCTTTCTGAATTGAGAATATGATAGCATTTTATAGAAACCATACGTAATTTTCTCTTCAAATGGATTGGATTTATGAAAAAATTATTATAAATTAATTTTTATTTAAAAATATTGAACTATTTCATTCATGGTATTAGACCTTGTATAGAATCTATGGTGGTATCCTACTAGGATTTGTGTCCACACTCTACTTTTTTCCATTGTGTAGTTGTATATGTTTTATTGCAAGATCTTGGTAAATGGAAGGGCATCATGCAGCATGATAGCTTAAAATATTATCTTGTACGTCATAGTGGAGTTTTTTGGAGGTGAATGTTGATAATATAGATCCTTTTCATAAATAATTTGTTATCATATTATTGGTTTGATTGTATGGATCTTGGTTTTATCTCTTTTCTTCCCCACTGTACCATAGATTTTTGTATTTTTTGGATATATTCATGAATTATTTCAATTATAACATTGCCCCTCACCACCATAATAGGATATCTTGGGTGGCTTGTCTGGTTGACTTGGGTTAGTCTATTACACCCTAGGGATATATTCTATTGATACATTAATTATTATTTTTCATGATGGTTTTAGATCAATTTTTATAGGAATAGTGTTGACATTATGTTTCTTAATTAATTTTTGTAATGCATAACTACACTTTCCAAAATTTTAATTTTCACCAATAGATATTACATTTCCCTTAAATATACACATTATTTATCCTTGAGATACTTATTAAATAATATATATATAATTTGTACATATGTTATTTAAAATGAATGTTATATTAATATATATAGAAATTATTGTTAATATGTATTCCTTAAGTGATATAGAAATTTATTGATAAGGAATATTATTTATTAATGAAATAGAATATTCAATATAGGAGGAATGATTTGGACATGTAGTTATGGGCTAGGCTAGGCTATAAATATCCCATTAATACATTGTTAGTATCCTGAGGTGAATAATATTTCTACACTTATTTAAATGGGTATTGGTTCATACCTACTCATTAGTTTATGACATCCTTGCGAAATGTCTTGACAATAGAGGTATCATGTTTCATGAGATCATGACAACTAATTATTAAGAATTTCCCTCATTAATAATTTATTTATTATTGTCCATGATATTTTCCAAATGCTATTATTTATGGGTGATATTAATTTTCATGTATTTGATAAAATATAATTTGTTTTGATTTATTTACCTTTATATATTGATTATACTTATCAAATAATGATACTAAAATTATTTAAATTTAATATGTATTTAATTATTTACCATTAGTCATTTATTATGCTTATTGACTCATCAAATATTCTATTATACTTAACGGTTACTAATAATTTGATCTTGGAATTATTTTTTCAATTCCCTAGAATCTAGGAAGTGTAACAAGAATAATATTAAAGGAAATGATAGAGGGGATAATAATTTTGTCAACAGAATTATGTTTTAATTACTGTATTAAAATTTTATACAGTAATTATGTATGTATCTTGTTAAAAATCACATAAAATATTTTTTTTCCTTTGGGATATTATTCCTTATATATTATGATAATGTTATAAACCAAACACCGACCCAAAGTTACTAGGATTGGGAGCGTTACAGTTTTTACCATAGAAATATTGGTAGAAATATGAAAACTATATTTTAAAAAACAGATATGAGTTAAGATAAACCAATTACATACCATAAGGATAAGAATAAAATGGAAAACTAATTTTTTGGTAACGTATATTTTATGTGATTTCAATTGAAATAAATCTATATCTAGATACTATATGTGGATTTGTTTTTTTCATGATATACCTATGAGTAATACTATGGAAAATGGTGAATTAAGCTTGACTTGAGTGGTACATCCACACATTGTTTTACACACCCATGGGATAAGCATTAGATAATTCCCATTTTCATTAAAAATTGTTATGAATGATTCAAATAGATGATGATAATGAATGATTTAGTTTAAAACTAGGTTGCACTGGATTGAAAAAGGTTTTGATGATTTACACATCCTATATATTTATATATGGTTTTTATACTATGGTTATTATTTCTTATACTACACTTATTGAATTTTGTGTATTGTTAGAACCCGAAAGAATTGTGTCAAGATTTAATATTATAGACAATGCGGTGACTATGAGCAAACAAATGGGATGATGACTGATATAAATGTTATCATTATTATTACTCTTTAGTTATCCAAAAATATTACTAACAATGTATACCATAAATAAATATCTGTCAAACCAAATAAAAGAATGATAGAGTTCACTAGGATATTTAATGGAGGAGACAATGGTATAAAGAAGGCTTCACTAAATTCTTGTTTGAAATATGGGAATACTAATCCGAGAAAGTGCATCAAGGGAATTTAATTTTCTTTTTCTAGAACATTTGGGTATAATGAAAAGAATAATCATGAAAAAGTGATGGGTATCATAGAAGAAAACAAATTTCATCATAGGGAACCATTTATGGTTCTTTATCATAAATTTAGGGAGCCATTGGATTATTTGGTTCAATGACCCTTGTAGTGTTTATCTACTAGAATGAGGAATGAACTATGTTGAAATAAAATGGTTTTATTATTTATTGATACTGCATAATTATATTATATAAATATTTTTTCCAAAAATATTTTTTATTATAATCAAGATACATCTATGTATTGAGTTAATTTTTTGAGAATGTATGACATATGTTTCATGGATACCATCATGGGATTATGAGATTAATGTTGATCACAAGTTAAAATTATTTAACAAAGAAATTTTGGTTTTATGTGATGGGTGTATATCTAGATCACAACTTTTTCTGGAAACATTTACGGTAATTAATCCAATTTGTTTATAATATGTTTTTATGAAAAAAATATATCTAAGGAACAATGAATTTACTTTTGGTGGTTATATAATTAATGTTATTGGTAAGATTAATGGTTTATCATATGTTGATTTTGTGGTAATTATTATTTGTTATTACACTTTCCATAAATTATAACAATTATATCAATATAGTTTTAAAGGAAGGACAACCTGCATGTGGGTTGATAACCTATCTTATCTAGAATGGCTTTGGTGACTGAACACACAATCTATGGGAGACATGGTTTTCATTCCTACCAATGACCAACATTATTATCCATAATATTTCAATGTTATTAAATAATAAAATAAATGGATAAATATTAATGTTGAAAAACTGGTTTTACTATTGAGGTTTATATATTAATTTATTATATATAATATATTTGTTTTTTAATCTATATAAATATAGGATAAAATACTTATCATATTTTACGGATCATAAGACCCATTAAAATTCTATTTTAGTACATCATGCATAAAAAATCATTTTTGATATTCCTTTCTTATAGTAAGTGACAGATTGTAAATTGATCAACGAACAACCACATAATGAGATTTTAATTATGAAATAGGAATATATCTTGTATATATATATATATATTATTTATATATAGTAAAATAATTCCTCAACATTAGAAAAAGGATCCCAAAAATAATATTTTATATAATTACCAATATATTTTATGATTCAAATGGTCTTTTTAATCATTATAGATTTATGGTTATAAGGTACTTAACATTATATTGACCATTAACATTCATATGATTAATATAAACTATCTCCCTCTATTATATTTTATCATTTCATTCCATGTCCATAATTTTACATAATAATAATATTTTCCAACATAAAAACCTTGTTATTTTTTATTCCATATGACTATTTTACTTCCCTTTTTCTCAAATTAAGAGTAAATTTTACTAATTATATTAATGATGTCTGTATTCGATAATGAAATTTTCAAATATATAACACATTATTTATTAAAACATGATTTAATTATGAGGTTAATATTTATTTATTTTGTGGAAAATTTTAAAACAAAAAATTAATAAATGTTGGGTGTTTTTTAGCTTATGTGACTTGAAACATTGAGACTAAAAATGTCATGAAATATATGCCTTTAAATTTTTCATTTTTGACTGCTTCTGGAACACACAACGCAAGCAAAAATGACTAATAATTTTATATACCATTCAAAACTAGAAGATAAATTGGTGCTTATGAATAGTACTAACCATATTATGATAGATATGTTTATGTATTTATTAGAAATAAATTATGAATCATTTAAAAGAAAAAAATTACGGAGAACTGTATTTTATAAAAATATTTTAGTCGCGATTTTCCCATACAAAATAAAACTCTTTTTTACTAATTTTAGAAAATTTATTTTCATAAATTATTTTTTTTGAAATAATCATATCTTAAATATAATATGGTTATATTTTGAGATTTTATCTGAAACGTTTCATTCTATAATGAATAGATAAAAATACTGATTTTTATAGAAAATATATTTTTTTGTTTCAATAAATTTTAATGATAAATAATATAGTAATTTTTTTCAAAATATCAATATTTTAATTATTTTAAAATTTTATTTAATTTATCTAATTGAAATAAATTTTATAATAAATTATTATATTAAAACCATCTATAATTAAGAAACTTTTATCTTGGGAAACCCACATTTTTATCACATCTGCATTTTTATGTTAAAAATAGATTCTGTAAATTCATTGAAATTAATTTTGATAAATGTATTCCATATATAGAATTATAATAATTTAAATTTTCTGAATGTTCATCCTATTTTTTCCATAATGAATCGTTATGATTAGAAAGATTTATTCCCACGGTTAAACAAAAAATAGCATTACTAGGGTTTAATCTAACAAGATAAGGGTTTAAATGGAAGTAAAACAAGTAAAATAGAAATATTATTTCTATATTTCGATATAATAACATATAAGATTCATGAATTACACATTTTGTGTATTTTTTACTAATAAAAATATTAGGTTATTTGATTAAATTTAAAAACTCCATATGTGTCATCTCCCATTATTATAAATGGGTACTCACTCTCCTCCCCTATTCACAGATATAAAGTGATTTCTATCTTTAAATACCTACAAAAATTTACTTATTACTCCTCAGTGAACATCCTAGGGAAAATTTTAAAATCACAAAACCTTTATAGTATAGATATTGGTGAAATCCTAAGATATTTTTCAAAAAAGAGGTATACTTCTTAAATGAGAATTTTTTAATTTTTCTTCATCCATGTAATTAACATATTATTAAACCATTATTATATAATATCCCAATTATCATAATTATACTTATATATTATTATTTTATGGTAATTACCTATATACATATTCCCTTACCTTAAATTGGAAATGAAACAGATGATCATTTGAATAGTAGACTACCACCTCGCGAGACGATTTATTCCATTTTCCATCACCACAATTCAAGGATAAAAATAATCCTGGATTAAAAATTTATTTTATATTTATGATATTATTATAATTATTTATTTATAATATCAATTATAATTGGTTTATTTGTTTTCATTAAAAAATATAGCATCTCTCATGTTTACGATGGACTACAACCTCACGAAGGTATCTTATATGATTATCCATTATATATTACATAGTAAGTAATAAGTATATATTTAATTAATATATTTGATACATATAATATTTTATAGATTATTTAATATTAATATGTTAATAATTTTTGTATCTTTTTAATCATTAATGGAAAAATATCATCGATCATGCGTACGTACAACATATTAACTCTATAAAGTGTTGTTATTCATTTTCAGTTACCAAACATCAAGAATGACTATGAATGTATCAAAAAAATTCAATAAGATATTTATAACATTAATATATTTTTTAGTTGAGTGATTTATATCCTATAACAGACAACCAGAATGTTCCTGACAAACACACAAAATAACAATCAAATTTACACTTGATGTAATGAAAATAATGAAATATTAATAACAATTGAGTAGAAAATTGTATAACGAGATCCTATATGATATTATAAATATGAATACGGTTCCATTAAAAAATAATATCAATAGTGAAACCATTATATATGATATTAAATAACTTTTAACTAAAAGGATGCATGAGGTAGGGGTTTTATCTCATATTCCCTTCATTAAGGAAAGTGGTATTGTTTTAGGCTGAATTTCATTAATATGGATTATATAATACACCATTTTCCTATAATATCAAGATTAATTAATAATTATAGGTATTTAATGTTTAAATTTGAATAGTTTTATTCATTGGAGTTTTATTTTAATGATACCTTATAGTAAAAAAATTTCATAACCCAATCGCTTCTATTTTGTTTATATTACACCATCATTGTCTTTAGAATTATAAAATTATTTGTGTAAATAATAATGAATATATACTATTGTAGTTCCAGTAATTTTATTTTTTTACATTTGATACACATAATATTTTAAAATTTTAATTCTCAATTAAACATTTTGATATTTTTAAGAGTTTACTTCCAAATCTATTTTTAATTGCGATAATTTATACTATATTTCCCATTGAAGGATGTTATGTGATAACTATAAAATAAAAACCTTTAATTTAATTCTCCCTAGTTTATTCAGGATGATATAAATTTTTTTTACTATAATAATGTATTGAGTAAAAAAAATTTATTGGGATACAATTTAATAAAATATGACATCATTACTCTCTTTAGTTAAAAATAATTTTTTAAAATACCATATTACCAAAAATGTTTGGAAAAATGTATTTTTATTATAAAAATTATTTATTTAATAATATTTTATTAATGTCTAAAAAAATTATTATATTTTTGAAGTCAAAATTCATGTCGTCTTCCAAAAGAAATCATGTTTGGATGTAATCAATAATCTGAAAATAAATTTTTAAATCTTTATTAATTGTAATGAATTTCCCACCATCATTAACAGTAAATTTTCAAATGATATCACCATAATTATCAAATTTGTTTTATAAATCATTTTAAAAATATTTTTCAATCTTCTATAGTTTAAAAAAATATTATTTTCAATGTGTATTTTCCTCAATAATTTGTAATGAAATTTTTATTATATTTATTTTTATAAATAACAACAACAATTTATTATTTTTACGATCCACTCTAGTTGTGTTGTATTGATATGATCCTTGAAATTTCAATTATTGTTATACAATCAATTTTACTATAGAAATTTTTAAAATCATATTTATTGATTAAGTTTTGAACCCATTGATTTTTCCTTAAAATATTACCTTTCTTATCCCCATTAGACATTAAATTCCCACGAAATATCAATATTATTTTTGATTGATATATTTATTACATAAAATATATATCATTTCCACATATGATATTTTACTATTAATGTTAAATTATAGACTAGGAGATTTATTTTTAATCTTTATTCCTTACACAATATATAAATTTATTGATAAGGCATATAGTTCATGAATTAAGTCAATTATTTAATATATTCATATTGATTTAGGAATACAGATATGGGTGGTACATGGTTATATATAATCCTTGTGGAATTAGTAGTCTCATGATATGAATTAGTTGTCCATCATTAATTAAATTATTTTCTAGTGTATACCTACCCATCAATTTTGAGTTGTCCTTTGATAATACTTGACAATAGATATATCATGAATCCTAAGTGCCTGAATTTAAATAATTAATCATTTTCCTCATCGAGAATTTATTTATTGATATAGATGATATTTTCACAATAATATTATCATTAAATGAATTTACTTATCATTATATATATTAAATGTAATGTGTTTTCACTTATTTACATTTACTTATATAAAATCATGATTGTCAAATTATTTAAATGGAATGGTTTTCCATTATTTAATTTTACATGTTTATTCTTATTACTGATTCATGATAGATTACACTATATATTACCCTTAATATGAATTTGATCCCACCCTTATTTTGTTCCTTCCCAAAAATCCAGGAATGATTCTATAAATTACATAAAAGTATAAGAAACAAAGAATCATTATGATCTTGAAAATAAAATTTTGTTGTAATTTCTCTATTTTATAGTAATATTAGAACCATATATGTATCTAGTTTAACAACACTAATTAATTATTTTGAAATTTGGGATTAAATTAGTTTTATATCACTAGAAAATAAAAATGAATAAATTTACTACATGATACTAGATTCGGCCTCATTACAAAATTGGTATAAATATTTCATGATTGTTTTCATGTTTATTTTTTAATCCACCTCCATCAAATCTTCAATAAAAATTATGATATGGTAGAATCAATATCTTCCAAATAATAAAATGTTACTAAAGTTTTGTAAAAATAAATTTCCATCTCTTTTTTCTATCCCATGGTAAAATAAGATGTCATTCATGTTTACGTGTGGACTACCACCTCCACGAAGCAATGTGTTTATTTTTTCATCACTACATCAAAAATATGCTAATTATGGTGAATTAAATTAATTCAATTAATATATTTTTATTCATGGGTTAATTATATTTCTATAAAAAATATTATTTACATAGCGTATCCAGATCTATTGAATCAGTATGGGATGAATTTTAGTGGCCCAGACTCTACACTATATCGCAACACCCATTATTGGACTTGTGGATAACCAAATCTACAAATTAATGTGATTTTTGATCATGTATTCCTTTTATGGATGGTTTTAAAATATTATTTAACGGATAAAAATTATATTTACTTCATGATAAATCTTTTATAGTTGATGTAATTATAATCACATTGAAGCTGATGAACTTAACGATGTTGTTTTTGAATTAGGAAACAAGAATCCTAAAAATGGTCTACATAATTTTAATTAATTTAGTGAATACATAATAAATTGTATTAAATGAATTAAAGGTGGTAATAATAAAATAATGAAACAAAAGTAGTTTTTTATGATGTTTATAGATTTATTTATGTTTATTATATAGTATTAAAATTATGTAAGTTGCGAGTTATACTTGAGGGAAAGGTTTTTTCTTAAAATCATTCTTTTAATAGTTCTAATGCTTTTACTCAATATTTCCTCTATATAAATATAGTATAAAAGGTTTCAGGTATTTTATAAACACACTAAAATTTATGTTTAATTCCATTTTAATAATGTTGTACTTTATCTATAATGTTTTTATGAGAAACCATTTCACATTTTCTGAACATTTTATTTTTTTACATTTTTACCAAACTATGAAGGAAATATTTTATTATCATATCTGACAGGTGTATAATTTCATTAATTTGGGATTTTTATTATTTATAATTATTCATTCCATAATAGAAATTTTTTATCAAAGAATAACTGTTTTTTAATAATGGGATATTTTAGTTTTAAGAGTTTTGAAACGAAAAGGATTTTTTATCCATATTTCTACATATAGACTACAAGGGCATCTTCATACATGTTAAATCGAATAATTTTTGGGATTATATAATGGTAATACAATTTTAAATGTGTTTTACTTATGTTATTTTACATAAACATTGTTTTTATGATTTTTTAAGTCTGATATACCTCTCAAATGCATTCGGTAATGATTTTGTTCTCTGGTGAATCTATGGTGAAAATAACTGGGTATGTAATTCCATTTGTATGATTTCATGTAATAGTTATTATAAAAGTGGTATAATTATTATTTAATAAGGTTAATACCTGAATTTTTTGTTATTTTAAATGTGGTTCTATGGAATTACTTGGATTTTTTGAAGTATGAAAATGAAAAAATGATTGCAGGAATGTGTGTGCCCCTTTTTGGTGGAAAGTTAGTTTTCTTAAATCTTTTTTATAAGTACGTGTGTTTTTCAAGAAACCATCACAATTATAATACTTCATTTAATATTTCTTATGATTTTTATTATTTAAATAATAATTAAAAATCATATGTTATGAGCATGTAAATAAATTATTGAGAATAAACTTTATTATATATAAATGGACAATTTTATTATGGGATATCATGATTTTCAAAATAGACTAACGAGATTATTTTTTAACAATTAATATGTTTTTTATCATTATATGTTTTAATAACTTTTCATGTATCATAATATTGTTTATAAATAATAAGAGGTTATATATTTCAAATATTGTGATTCTTCGTGAATGAATAAAAAGTGTTTTGAATGAACCATGGATTTAAAGATAATGTTACAATTTTTGCAGAAGAAAATAATAAATTAAAAAAGTGTCCACATTTTTTGTAAGGGTTTATTTGTAGTAATATTTCCTAATTGTTTTAAAAATATACACCTTTAATACCATTTGGATTAAATAAAATTTAATCCTAGTTATCCTACTATTAATTACGGTGTGACAAAGTCATGAGTTGTAATGGTTCATAGTAGGGACTGGATAACTTCATATGACATGATGTTGTAGATAACAAAATGTATGGTATGTTAATATATATATTATATTATCAAGAGATAAATTTTAGGGATTCAATATATCATCATCTAATATATAACAATTTCAATGTGGTTTTTATATAAAATGCGAAGAATGACATGGAATGGGATCAAGCAGATAAAATCCTTTTGAATCAGAAAACCATGAATAGTTATAATTATAACTTTTTATTTTGTCTTTTTATTGAATCATTTTATATAACATATTAATATCTGTATCCGTGAAAGATATAGAAAATCTTCTACACATATGAACATGTATATATTGTAGTATTTTAGAAAACTGGTACCTTCTACCTTTGTTGGTACCTAAGACCCTATGGTAGACGAAGGATATATCCATTATCTATAAAATTTATTATTATTTTTGTTTCCAAAAATAAAAAAGGAAATTGTTTCACTGTATCATTTTGAATATAAATTATATCAATTTTGTTCACTATTTAATACAATCAAGTATAATTAATAGATTTAATCCATGTATTTGTTAGTATTAATAATATATTTCATGAGTTTTATTATACTATGGATGTTCGAATTACGAAATAAAGAAACAATTTATTTGAGATACAAGAGGATAATTAATATTTTTCTACATAATAATAAATATTTTCTATATTGGTTAGGTATTCATTGAATTTCATTATAGATCCTCATACTAAAATTTGCATACTTTTATCTTTATTAGAACTACCTCTTTGATTATTTTTACCCTCTTGTAAATTTAAAATCTTTGTAAATTTTTTAGGGATTCCAGAGACTGTTGAGATGGAGTTTTTTAAATTTTATAACAATAATGATATTTTAAATCCATGTTTCCATGAAAAGGTAATGAACCCATTGAATAAATTCTAAGGCGAGAAGTCTAAATTTCCCTCTTATGATCATTGTTTTATGAAGCACACTAGGGTGATTATTATGGAATCTACAAATTGTTATTTATTTTGAACTCTAGGATAATTGGCAATATATTTCAAAAAATGAATCACGGTAATGGTCAAAACCAATATGGTACACATGTAGTGATATGTTTTAAATTCAATGATTTAATTATAGTAATCTTCCAGATTATAGGTGGGATATAATGACCCGACCAAAAAAAATCTGTAAAACTGATTCTTTAGACGAAAATTCAAATTATTACCTTCCAAAAGATATTTTTTGTTTATTGTTATAGATAATTAGGCCATCATCATAACATAAATACATATAAAATCAAAAATATGGATCTTCCACTCATTATATATATTCCCAACTTCTGAAAATATTATGATATGACATGTTTTCCATCAGTGACATATCATAAAAAAATTTATCAAGGCCTTATAATTTTCCTAAATAATCTTTAAATCCCTTTAAAAAAATAAAAAATGGGAAGAGAAAAAAAGACATTATAAGGGTAATAAAATGTAAGGAATATTCCAATTAGTCATTGAAAACATAATTTTTTTTCATTTTTAAAATAATTTTTTGATCAAAATGGACATTTTCTCACCACAAGAAATTAACTTTTCTGTCTAAATATTTTGACAAAAAATTTCATATGAACTAGTTAAAAAAAATTATAGTAAAATTGGGTCTTTTAAAAATCATTGAAAACTCAATAAATCGTACACAATAGTTATATATTTGAACCATAAAAATTATCATATACTATCTTCTAAATAATAGATTAATTTATTGTTCTTTAAAACAATTATATTTCCATAAAACCCCATATAAATATCATATAAATCATATATGGTACATGAGAAATCATTTACATATCACTATCAAGAATTTATAAACCTACCATTTATATTCAAATAACATCTTTTGAGAATCCTAACCAGTTAACTATAATCCATTATCCAATGCATTGGAGAGCTATATCATGCTAACCCATCAATGGTTTATAATAGAACCACTCATCTATGGTTTGTAATTGAACTAACCCTCATGGGTTTATAGTAAAGTCACCCTTCATTATAAAATATTACCAACAACCACAAAATACTAAAAAAAATATAAAATCATTCATCTCTATCATTATATTCAAAAAATAAATTCTTTTAACCCAGAGTAAAACATTTCAGGTATTGAAATTTCCATTAAATCTAAAATATAAGTTTAAAAAATAAATCAAGAAAATGTAAGGAGTGATTATATTTGAATAAAATAATAAATTATTTACCATAATAAAAAATATGAAATAATGGTTACAAGTAGTGGAAATTACAATTAACATCATATATGATAAAATAGAATATTACTTCACTATTTTTCATCTAATCATTCTTTAATAATATAACTTTTAAAAATAGTTGAATAAAAATAAAAAAATGAAATAAAATTTCATTTAAAATTCATTTTTACAATATAAATATATCCTTCAAATAATAATAATAATATGTACATGGAAGAAATATATATAGAATGTAAATATCTAAGTCATTTTAAATACATGGTTTTAGATTATGGTATCCATCTCCTAAATTCAAAATAATTATATACATTCTTTATCATGTTAGAAAATAATATTATGTTGATTTTTTACATTAATAATTTCATTTTTCATGTTTATTAATTTATTGAAAATATCATAATATATAAGTTAAACCATTAATTTAACATCCTACATTTTTATTATTTTTAGCTCATATGCCAATAAGGATTTCTGTTGGTTAACTAAAATATAGGTGGTCATTATTAAATCTTATCCATAACAATAATCCTGAAATGATGTATAATTGTTTAAAATAAGTAATAATTTTAAAACCATTCATTAAATATTTTCATGAACATATAAACTTTTAATAATCATGGAGATGAAATTTCATATGTACGAATGACTAATTTTTACAGTATTCAATAGTCTTGATGAGAAGATTCTCTGAATTAAATTACATTCCAATAATTATAATTAAATCATTATATAATATTATGTCTTAAAATTCTCAAATATATACCAAATATGTGTTATGGTTTTGAAAATAAAATCACATCGCTTCATGGAGGTTGTAATTGACACATACAAACAAACAATCTTATCATTTTTCCTTGGATAGAAAAATTGGAAAAAAGATGATATAAAATTTTCATGGAATGATAAATATTTCATAAATAAATATATAAATATAAATTAAGTCCATCATTATGACAAACCATTAGATGCAGTGATGGAAAACTAATGACATCAGTTCACGATGAGGTAGTTCATCCTACACATGAATTATGATTTCATTTTCAATTAGAATAAAAGGGATATGGATATTTATAATTAACTGATAATTATAAATTCATATTATATGGATTATAATAATGTTAAAAATGTAGTTTTGTTGAATGATATTTGGATGTGGCAGGAGAATAAATAAAATGCAAATTATTAGTTAAAAACAAAAGCTCGTCTATTAACAATATCATCAGTTTACCACATTATCCATCAAATCATGGCTTTATAATAAAAAGGGCTCTATTATGTGGTAAATTAAACAATTAAGGGATTTATGTAGTAATTGTAAAGGATATATTTCTTAATATGTGTGTTTGATAGATGAGATGATATTTCATTTTATGATGGGAGGGACACTTTTGGAATCATATAATGTAATAAATTAATATTAATTAATTTTAATGAAAACATGTCCCAAAAAAACATAATTAATATATAGGATCATTTTGGTATGAAATAGTATCATAAAATAAAATTTATTCGAATTTATATTTTATTTACCTTGATCGTTGTGTTTTAACCCCTATTAAATCGTTAGACCATTACAATGATACTAATATTGCCTACCCTATAGGGGTAAAGATATTTTATATAAAAGGAAAAATGATGAAAATTGGACCATGTATGATATTTTAATCCATATACCATTCACTGGGATAAAGATAAGATTTTTTGGAATTTTTATTCATTTAATAAGATATGTTTTATTATGACATATCATTATTGTCATTTTTAAACTATTCATTTAATTTGACTATGGTAATAACAAGAAAACATTCTAATTATAATATAAAAAAAATAAAACACCAAAAACATGTTTTATTTATATATAAATATTTATTTTGAGACTATAAGTCATCCAAAAAATATTTATTTAAGTGTTTTAAAAATAAATTAATTGATTTTTTACTTTGTTCCATATTACAATGTTTGTACATTTTAAGCATTTAAATTAAATATATCATACATAAAATTTTTAATAAATCATTATATCTAACCAAATATTTTTTTTATTAAATATAATAAATAATATAGATATTTAAACCAAGAGAGTGACATTTATAACTTCATATGTAAAAAAATAATATAAATGTTATAATAAAAAACTAGCAAGATATTAAACAAGATTCTATTTTTGGATGATTATGTGTGATAAAAACTAATCAAATGATCCAATGAAAATTATTAGGTTTATTTTGAAACTTTGTCGTATTATTTTTAACCTTAATTAACTTATTTTTCCTTTTATATGGGAAATATTATTATAATTACTATTCAAAATAATCAAAAATAAAAGGGAATTATTGACAAAATTTTTACCACCTAATTAAAAATATTGAATAATTTTTAAATATTAAATTAAAAAAATGTGTTATAATCTAATTTAAAATTAAACCTATAAAACAAGATGAAAATATTGTTTCAATAAAAATTTTACTATAAGTTTAAAAATACATTTTTGCAATATTTGGGAATAAAATTCAAACCCAAGACTATGACTACATTAGGTATAAAGAAAATTAAGTATTACAATTTTAAAACTAATTAAAAATTATAAATTTAATTTTGAAATCTAGAATGAAAAATGCATGTTTAAATATATACATTTATTGTCATTATTCATTGAAAAAACCATATATAAAGTTATCAAAAACTCATACTAAAGAAATATTTCCTTACTAAATTTAAAAAACTAGTGCATTTATTGAAATTAAAAATATGTCATTTGATAATATATATTTTATATAAACATTATCTTGAATGAAATTTCAGTTCATATGGAAATAAATATATTTTTTATTTTTACTGAAATATTAACTATTATTTATATAATATGTAAAAACCTATACACTATAATCAATGAATATTAATATGATATGAAAATGATTTATTTGGACATTATGAATATTTTTACTTAGTATAACATTGACAAGTAAGCCATGATTACATAAAAATGCTATATCATCAAATTAATTGGTGGAAAATATATTTCATATATACTTCAACAATAAAAAAATTCATGTTTGATTTAGGGTCTACACATTATTTTATTTCTTAAAAATTTAATTTTAAAACAGAAATATTACCTTACAAAATCAAGAATTATCTTTTTTGTAAAAAAATAATGGATTTACTAAAAACAATTATTGTAATATTTCTTTTAATATATGTAGAATGTTTTTTTTTTGTAAATTGTGTTCTCTTGACTATAGTAGAGTATGATGTTATTCTGCATATGGATTGGATTTTGTTATACCATGATTGGTTGGATTATATTGATAAGAATGTTATATTCAATTTTTAATGTTATTTTTAATTTTTATATTATAATGATTTAATATCATTAATAACATATAATGATTTTTAGAAACTGAATAAAAAATAGAAGTGAAATTTACCTTTCCCATATTATTAAAACACTATTGTTTTTCATATTACTCATGTTTCTATAGGTAATGAATTCATAGATGTATTTGTTAATGATTTGGATGTTCTTATTTCAAATAAATTGGTTTATTTTACTGTATAATTAGTTAATTATCATTAGATAATTTCCAAAACATCTTATTTATTGTCTTTATTGGAGTTATTATAATTGAAAAAGTAATTACAACATATTAATTAAAATGGTTTTATTTATCCTATCACTTTATTTTTTGGTAACAAAATCTTTTATATATAATAAGGATTATTATATGATGATTTATATTGATTAAAGAGTACTAAAAAATACTAGTAAGAACATATATTTGTTGCCTCATATAAATAACGAGATTGTTTAACTTTATAGAGAATAGTTTTTTAATATTCTAACCATTATTCTATATATCAAATATTAAATGTGGGGGTCAGGAAGTCATTTCAAATACATTGTTTCATAATAGGTAGGTGAATTTCTCTTTTATGGCTCAAATTATTGGGTTTACTAATGAACCAATTATATTCATGGAAAATTGTAATAGAGGTTTCTATGAAAATTTGAATAATTTTTTGTTTTATTTATAAATTTAATTATGGTTTGTTAAAAAAAATTATGTGTAGCATGAAAAACAACACTAGATTAAAATATGTAATTTAATAAAGAATAAATTGTATGAAATGTTTAGAAAATATTAATTTTTTCTCAAACTTTTTTTTTCCTTCATATTATTATTTTAGTGATGGCACAAATATTCATCCTAATAAAACTAATGTGGTTGAACTGTGTCCATATCGTATAAATTTAATTAATTTTAAAAGTAATTAATGTCTTATTCGATTATTATTGATAGTTTTTGGAAATATTTCTTCATTTACATATCCCATAAACCAATTTATTTAAAAAAGTATTTAAATTCATCATATAAGAGGATTGTAATGAATATTTTCTAGAATTATGAACACAATTATTTAACGATCCAATTTTTTCTTTTTAATTTATAAATAGTGAGTTTATTATTTATAAAGATTCATCATTGATGGTCCTGGTGCTATCTTGAAGCATGAATATAGTGTAACTAAATAAGCTTCACACCAACTAAAAAATCCCATAACATAATTACCATATGCATGATCTTTAACCGGTACCTATATTTATTTATTTTATAATCTAGATACATCTTGTATATGGTTTAAAATGTAAAATATATTATGAATATAAATATTTATAGAATATATTAACTCAAAACAGTTGAAAACCAAGTAAATAAGATGGTTGGAAATAATAATGTTTCATGATTTAATGATTTACTATCATTTACGTAAATCAAAATTGGTATTTGTTTCATTTTTTGAGGAAGATAATGTGTCATTATCTATGAAATATTTCAGACATAGTACTTTACTTAATAATTTAATGAACATAATCCAATACATTTTACATATAGAAAATCCCACTATATTGGTTCATGTTTTTATGAAGTAATCCTTTCTAGGTATAATTAAGTACCCTTACTAGGAAGAATAAGGATTTAATGATATTGTGGATTTGGATAAGAAAAGGCTATTTCCAGAATGTTATATTGAAAAAAAATTATAATATTTAGAAAGGGGATGTGTGTCCTAGATATTCTTTTTTTGAATATTGAATTATTTACTGAAACCAATAGATCATTGTTTTCTAATCATATAGATATCACTAATATATTATGTCTCCATCATGAAAATTATTTATGGGATGTAATTAAGATGAATAATTTTTATTTTTCCATGAAATATTTCACATATCAGTGTGTTAAATATGATAAATGACTTGGAAGGTGACGATTCACCCATTTACATTTTCTGAATGGAAATAAGATACAATATCCATGGATTTAATAGTTGTATTTCCAAAGACATCTCTTGGTAATAATAATAATAGGGTTATTATTGATCAAATATCTAAATCAATGCATTAGATACAAAGTTGAGTGAATATGTATTTAGAACAACTTTCTATAATCTATTTAATGAGCATGCAAGAATTAATTGATTGCCTCTTTAAACTACATGTGACCATAAACTCAAATTTCAATTTATTTCATTTAAAGGACTTCGATAGTCAGTGAAAATAAAATTAAATTTTATTAAAACATTAAATACTCAATATAATGGACATTCTTAGTGAAAAAATTAGTCATTTCTGGATATGAATCAACTATTCTCACTAAATTACTAGAGATATAGAGATCAATAACATTCTATTGTGGGGTTTTTTTAGGAATATGTATTTAATTCCAATATATATTCAACCCATTTAGAATTTTGATGGAATTTCATGTCAACCTATAGTTTGTTATGTTAAATTAGTTAAATTACATTATTATAACCATAGGTAGTGGAAAATATAGTATTGAAAATAAATATGATTTATTATAAAATGAGGGAACTATTGAAAATGTATAAGAATTATGCAGATAATAAGTAAGAAGACAATCTTTGTGAGGTATTAGATCATTCCATTACTAAAATATCACTTTAGAAAATTGTTATGAAGTTAGGGAAAAAATATAATCTGATGGTTTATTGATCTATATTAAATTCAGGAATAAGTGAGATATGTTTCTTATTGATTATCCTTACCTTTTCCATTTTCTCAAATACATGATGTGTTTCATGTTTCGTTGTTATGGAATTATAAACCTGATAAATTCCATGTTTTACGCTGTGAGGAGGAATATTTAGAAGTGAATATTTCATATAAGTAAAATCCATTACGTATTAAAGATCATAGAGAGAAGGTGATATAAAATAAGGTAACTCCCCTGGAAAGAGATTTTTAGAACAACTACATTAATGAGGAAGAAACATAGGAACATGAAACTTCTACGAAAGAAAAAATATCCATACTATCTTAATTGGTGAATAAATATGTGAGGATAAAATTTCATTAATTCGTGAAGAATGTGACCACCTGGATAATGCTTATAATAAATAAAATACATGTCTTATTGATATTCACGATTATATTTTATAGATTAACATTCAATACATTAATTTTATATGGTTTCTCAAATAGAAAAATTAAATATATTTATTCTAATTTAAATGACTTCCGTGTATTAAAATATTTAATATAAGTGATAAATTTATAAATTTTATTGACATTAATTGGATAAAATTGGCTTAGTTTTTTTATATCATATCAAATATAATATTGTGATTTTTTGAAATTTTTTAAAGAGAATTATTTTTTTGAATAGTGAAACATTCCGTTTTTATTGAAAATGTTATATATATTTAAATTATTTAAATGGAATTATTCATTTTGGGATTAGTTTTAAAGTCAAATTGGACCCAATTTACTGCAAATAATATAATTTTATAATAAATATATTATTATTGATTTCAGTCAAAAATCACTTTTTTGATTGGGATCACATTCTTAAAAAAGAAAATTTTTTAGTTTTGGTTAATTATGTCAAAAATATATATTGTAACTACCAAGTATTTTATCAATAGAATTTTCCATATATTTATTGGGTGGTATATTGTAATGGTGTATTATGAAACTTCACCAAAAAATTAAACATTCAACATTTCTATATATTATTCGAACATAACATTTATAAAATTAAAATGGACACATGTATTGAAAATATTACAATTAGATAAAGATATAAAATAAGATAACAAAAATTTGAAAATATGGAAATCCTCAAAACCCCAAAATAATTTGAATGAGGAAAAAAACTATAGAAATAAAGTTAAATATAAGTTTTTTTATAATAATTATGAAAATTAATATATATATATATATATGTATATGTTACAATTAGAAAAAAAAATTGAATGAAAAATTGATAAAATATGAGGTATTTATTGAACGTAGGAAATCTATATGACTAATAATAATCTTAAAATTGGAATTGTAATCTGACAATCAGAATAGAAATCAAACTTTTAATGATTGTTACATAACAATAAAAATAGTATCCTCACATGAGGAGGTGTAAAATTATTTGTATTAAACCTATAAAATGATAATGTAAAATATTTATATCATGAAACATGTAAACAAATTATTATAAAATGAAAAAATGCATTTTTTAAATGTATTTTTTCTTATTTAAAAATTTATAATAATTTAAAAGAATTCTTATTTTCATAAAATTTAATTATAAATTAATATCATGTCATATTTAAATTATATGATAATTTTTTGTGACTATAAGTATTTTTTCAATGGGTAATAAACTTGATAGTAATTTAAAAATGGATATTTTTATGTCATTTTGGATTTTATTGAAAAATAAATATCAAGCATTTATAATATTATTATCATAAAAAATATTTTATTTTATTAATCTACATGTCTAAAATTGGATGGCATTAATATTTTTTATTTTCCTATAATGGTTCAATTTTTTTAATAATGAAATATCGAAAATATGATAATTGACATTATAACCTAAAAACATGAATTTTTTATACAATGACGATATAAGAACTCATTAGTTCTTATTCACATGTATAATTTAATATATATATTCAAAATATTTAATACTATTGGAGGTCCTCAGTAAAAATAATAAAATAATTATTATATTACTCAAAAAACAAATCTCTCCCCCATTAAAATTACCACCCCTCACAACCACTTCTATTCACAACATATAACCCATGTATCATTCCAAAAAACATCACATGTTGTCTTACCAATAAGCTCCTCCACATCTTGTTTCTTTTTATCTCCCAAAAATTTCTAATTCCAAATTACTCATGTTTTTTTTCAGGGAGACAACATTTAATATATAAGGTTCTCAAAATAAATTTGGAGATTATTTATTTCTTTTATTCTTCTACCTTCTACCCACATCTCTCATCCAAAATATTATAATAAATCTGGTTTCATTTATATATTATAATTTTATGGTTCTAATTGAATATCTACCATCCACCCTCTTATACCCTCTAATTTTATGAACAAAACTATTATCCTTATTATGTCGGTCCACCGACTCCGCAGATAATGAGTTATAATTTTTCATTACTACCTTCATGGAAAATTTAAATTCCCTTATAATGGATAAAAATAACATCAATATGTATATTATATATTTTCTACATCATTTAATTATAAAATATCTGTAAAATTAAATATCAAAAAAACTAATTTGTGATAGTTATCAAATGTTTCTAACTGAAGTAATCATAGAACATTAATGTTTTTAATAAGTTAATCATCCCAATATCAAATCAAATATGGGGATTTTAGACCATTTAAATTTATATAGGCTCATTAATTACATTAATTTTATCTTATGGGGTTTTATTATCATTATAAATGAACTTAAATAGTCATCAACAATTGGTACTACCTTGGAGCCATCAAATGAACACCCCCATCTGAATAGTGATATTAAGCATTATATCTCACTAAAATAGTTGTAAAATAAACATAATAAAGGTATATCAAGGAAATATTGTTGTAATATGTTATTAATTATGTAATAAAAAAATCTAAATTTATTTTCTTGGATGGTAATTGCAATTATATAGTGATTTTGGACCCTATGAAAAGGGATCACAACGAACCACCCTTTTTTTGATATTACATTTTTCAATCTAACTCAATTTATCTCTCTATCTCCCTAATTGATATTATTAAAATATTATAAATTAATAAAATATTTCCCTTACAAATATACCAATTATATTTTCCCATACATTTATTTGGTAATACATGCCTTAAGTTCATTTCTCAAATTCCTTCTTTAATATCACATTTTATTAAGGAAAACATTTTCATCACATAATCATATTATGTTACACTCATATAATGTTATTATTCTGATTAAATTTTTAACTAAATAAAATAATATTTTTGGTAAAATCATTTGGTTTTACCACTTGGTTTTAAATAAATTTCCATAATTATTCTTTCTCTAGTTTCCAATATCTTATTTATTAAAACACAATTTTGAATGATTATTTATTTAACCATTTCTCTTCCATTTTAATTTAAGTTTTTTCCAAATATTAAATTGATTTTCATACCAATGATTATGTAATTATATTTAAACACCCATACTGTTTAATTCCTTATTATATTTGGATTTTTTTTAAAATATCCATTAACGATGATATGCACAATGATTATGAAACTCATATCATTACATGGATAATTCTTATTTCAATACCTTATGATTGATTTACATTTTCTGTAAGGAATAAGCTTGTACATATTATTATGGGTGTTCCAAGATAAAACTCAAATGAATTGGGGAATGTTTTCTCTTTCCTATGGCATTATCAATGGGATTACATATTGAACCATATCCATTATGCGACATTGTCCACCATGTGATGCTGTCTTGGTGGTGAGCCTTAACAATTTTTTATGTGACGTTATATTTTCCTAAAAATATACTATGTTTTGATGATATTATGATTCCATACTTATTATATTATTCTCTTATATTATTATCCGTGATTTAATTTTTCTAATATATCTGGTTAGGCATTCTTACTCACATGTAATACGTCATTATCATGTTTATTCCCACACAAAGCTTTATATATCACTCATTTATGTTATGTAATTTGTCTGGTTGTCCAATTATATTTTTTGAGATAAAATTGATTTAGTATCTTATTATAGGGATTAAAATATATTTTTTTATTTTAGTTTCATGTGGATATTCTATCTACCTATTCATACCAATACTCTCGACATCTTGATCATTTGGGTTATTATTGGATACTTATGTTTAAAATTATGTAAATATATGTTTGAAAGTATTATGACACTTTAGTTTTTATTATATAAAGGGTAAAAAATTTTTGGTATTAATAATTGGTTAATTCATTGATAATCATAGGGATATTTCCATGTTGGAGATAATACCCTAAAATTTTGGTGAAGTATAAAATGACTAGTTTCCAAGAAATTTCATCCTTTTCTAGATACTAAAAGTTGACATGTCTCTATAAAATTTGTAAATAGGGGTAATAATCCTAAAAATGGATCATTTCACATTAACGTGATCATCACCTAGTGCATGAATCCAAGTTTGACACTCTAGGGGATATGCATTCAATAATTCTCAATCAACATAAAAACCATTATGAAGGACTTGAATATATTTTATGTTTATAATTCCTAACCTAAAAAATTAATATGGATAAAATAGATTAAAACCAAGAGAATCATTGTCATGTATATATTTTTCCTTCTTTGTTCATATTTTATATTTAATATGATTATTATTTTGAGTATTCTCATCTCTATATTTTATTATTATCATAATTTAAAAGAACAAGCATAAAAAAATTATAGGTGTGAAAATTTTATACTCATTATCCTATATCATTATGGTTCAATAAATTATTTAATATTGTCCATGTTTTGTATAACTATTCAAGAAAACCTCCTAACATGGGTTTGATCTATCTATGATAAAATAATATAGAGAATTTACTGAATCCAATGTGTGTAATTCATCATAATTCAATTTTTTAGAGTAATGTCACCAAAAAAATCATACTCTCTTTAGAGGAATTTGATTATATATTAAGCTTGTATTGGAGGCACACTCCTATCATAAAGGGTGGGAAAAACAATTTCTAATTGTTTCCATGAGAATCATAGTAGTCGAACAGGTTTTTGTGACTTGTGGATCTTCAAAGTTTTCTATATACTAAATTAATCTAAACTAATTTTATGGTATTTTTTAGTTTTATTAAAATCTCCCTAAATTTGTGTTTTTTATAAAATAATAAAATGAAATGAAATTCTAAATTACGATACAATTTCAAAATAGAATGTGATTAGATAGAAATCACTTAGTCGTGTATTCAGTTTTATATTCTATAATTATAACCATTTATTTTTTTCAATTAATTTTGATAATATAATTGTGAAATAACATTAACAGTTTCTTATCATTCGATATTGTGTTTTAAAATAATGAATTCCTTTATGTGTCTAAAGTACTCATCCCCCTAAATTCAATGATGATATCACACCTCAATTAAGAATTTGACATCGTTAAGGACTCAAGTCCAATGTATGTCATTTCATCCATTGATCAGATCAACTATATCATAGAAGGGGAATATAATGAAAGGAAGGATGGGAAAAATTAAAAAAAATAGAAATACATTTTAGTTACATACCATGGTGGAGAATTTACACACACATACATTCACACCACATATACCACTGACATAAAATAAATTTTGAGAAATAAGTTATATTAAAACATAACCTCCCCCTGGTCAGGACTCTAGTCATCCCCTCATTGTTGAGGATAAGAGTTAACTATTGAGAGGATAAAAAATATGAGAAGATAATAAATAAAAATAATAAGAGAAGTAATATAGAAATAACACATGAAATAAAAAATGTAATAATGAAATAAGAGAGATAAAGATAAAAAGATAGAAAATAACTAATATAAAATAGTATAAGAAAATAAAATTAACAGAATGCGGAAAAAAGATAAAATCTAAAAATAATAATGGTAAGAAAAATAATAAAAATTATAATAAAGATAATTAGTAAAATAATGATAGAAATCCATTTGGTTGAATAAAATATTCATGGATTGTTAGAATAAAAAAATAGAATCACATGAAAAATTAACAGAACCATATCAAAATAGACAGAGAAAAAATAATATAGAAAAGATTCATCCTCTCCTCCTTATTTTGATGTACACTCCTCATCTTGATAGAAATTCCATCTACTATTATGGAGACATGAGTGAATCCATTATAAAATTATTCACCTCAATTAAGGCATAATAATTTCTCAAAATACTCATGTATCTATTTTAAAATAAAACACAATTCCAATACCTAGATGTTTTATTTTAGAAACACTCAAGGTTTGAATCCCCTAAATAATCATATTTTCAATTTTTTTATGGATAGAAATACTAGGAATTGATCAAATTTTAGAATGGACATCTAACATGAATATGTATAAACTTCTCCATGGATCCTATGTGGATGTAGATAAGGTACATGGAGCTACATAATTATAGGATCCACATTCATTTGGTGTTAAATGTGTACTAGTAATGCATCAAAATTTATTTATGGGGGTTAGTCAAGGTGCCAAAGGTGATCTCTTGGGTGGAAGGAAATCACAGTGTAGTTTGAGCTAAGGGAAAAGTTATTCAGTGGTAAAAATGGGGTTTTTTGTTGATAGTAGCAGTTGAAATCATATAAAAGGTTGGAAGAAATCAAATGAAGGATATTCCATGTTTCCAAGATGGGATAGTTCAATAAAAAAGTGGAATAATGTATCTTCTATTTAAAATGTTAATAGTTTGTAAATATTTTTTCCCACATCATTAGAGATATTAGCGGTCAATGTTGTATAAATTAAAAATATATGTATTCCATTGATCACAAACACATTCCATAGAGGGAATCTTGATATACACATATACAATACACGACATGCATCTTACATGGGCTGTCGAAGTGGTATTAGTCCCAAACAGTAATTCCCTCTTATGGTCCATGCACCCCCTTCATCCCATACATGCTATCATATTGTCTCTATGGTCATTAATGTAACATCCCAAGTAAGTAATGAATAATACATTTTCTCATATATGTCTATTTATGAATTATATAGTGTTTTAAATACTTAAAATGAGAATAAATCCAATCTTATGCATAGATTTCTCCAATATTTTTAAAAGATTGTTTTACCGCCTTTTGAAGGAAAACCATTTTTAAAATTATATTTTTACAATTTTATAATCTATCATTGTTAAAATAAACTTATTCTTTAGGATTGGGACATTGAAATTTACTTTGGATAAATTTTTTGTATTTTTTTGACAAAGTTCATTTTTTAATGAATAGTGAAAAATACTGCATTTTGCATAAAAAATGATTTTTCATCTAATTTAATTATATGGATAGATTATATTTTTAATTGGTTATAAGTTGTAATTATAATTTATTTTTACCATTTAATCCAATGTTAGTAATTATAAATAATTTCACTGTGGAATTGGGAATAAACAAGTGCCAAACTTTTTGTAGATATTGTTTTAAAAAAACCTACTATTTGTTTTGACAAACAAAATTATTTTTAAATTAAATATTGCAATTTATATGTTTGTAATTAGGTAAAATGGATTCAATATTTGGAATCAGATTGTATAAATTATTTAATAAAGACTCTTTTGTTTTTTGACATTATAAATAGTAATGACGGTAATTATCTTTAATTATCTTGATTAATTAGTAATAGGGTAGTTAAGGATAATAAAATAATATGATAATAATAACGAATGACCCCAACATGTGTTATAATTATACTGGTTGTGTAATGGCTGATGAGGGGATGCCTTGTTCCAAACATTGGGACCCCGTGAAATTACTTTTGGGTGAATGTGACACTTTAACTTTTTATTTTTAAAGAAAGGAGAATATCACTAAAGAATGTATCACCCGAGTAAAACATTTTTAATTTTTTCTACATAAATGATCTCTTGGACTATGAATAGTAATTGGAACGCTAAATAGATTTCCTACATCATTTTAATTCTTTTCATAATTTTTAGACATTAAATAAATTAAATTATTTATGACATCTTGATGATGTAGTGATTACCTCATTAAGGAATGATTTAAATGAAATGAAAAGATAATGTAAAATCTAAAACATAAACTTGTCAAAGATTTATTGGATGAGTATATTTCAAACCCCTATCACCTTATCCTCGAAATATATCAGTGTGGGACCTTTAAAATTCAGAAATCATTTTAATATAAAGTAACATTTTATAACTTTCCAAGAGTGCCCCTCCTATCTTCTTATAAAAGGCCCCCACCTATACCTCTTTACACACACCTCTCAAGCCATTGGCTTGGCCAAACTCTGCTAATTATATCTCTCCACATACCTCTCTTTATCATAGAATCCTTACCTTAGGCAGAAATATCTTTAAGAAACCCATTTAGTTCAAACCAAGTGGAGTTACCCGATTTAAAGGAGGTTAAAGAACGATCGAGTCAAGTAGGACCCGAGGTAAGGGACTTCATATCAATCTCCTTTCATTGAGACATATTTTGTTTATTACAAAACATTCTTTTATACTCTTTATAAACCCCTTTGACTTTTACAATTATTCAAAAGGAATCTTTTTTATATGATGCCTTTTACTAAACAACAAAAGGGAATGTTTTTGTCGTACGTATGCGGCGATAACGACTTCTCTGCCACAGTTACCATTATTTGAGTTTCAGATTCATCTAAATGCCATAAATTTTTTTAAAATGAAAGAAATACAATGTTTTAATTTTCTTTTATTTGGTTATTGAAAATGGTTTTTATAATTTTTTTTATTGTATCAATGTGTTGTATAGAAATCTTGTGATTGAAATGTGGAAATGTTATGTTTCCATTATGCATGTTTTATGTGATACGATTATGTTATGGTTCATGGGAATTGTTATTAAGATGGGTGGTTTTGTGATAAACTATGTGTGGGTGATCCCAATATATCTCTCCAATGCATTGGGTAATGCGAATGGGTTAAACATTATGCTTTCTCTGAAGGTATTTAGGAAATATATTGTGATGGGTATTCCAAACGTAACCCTGAGGGTTACTCCCTACGTAATAATGTTATTAATGCCTCAAGTTACCATGATGTATTATTATTTCAATGACTTATTCATGATTTGATGAGTTATGTTAAAATGATTATGTTTTATGAGTAATGTTTGACTTCATACATGGAGTAATGTTTTCATTTCATACTTTTATATCCATTACTGAGTTTTTTATGATCATCCCAAGTTTTTGAAATTTTTTTCACAGGTTAAGGGAAAGGTACATGATGTGATAATAGTGTCAAGGAAGTGTTAAGAAAGAATCCATTTTTTATTTTAAATATTTTTCAGTTGATGGGAAAAATGTGTACTATCTTTTATGTAACCACTTTGTTTAAATGTGGAATGTAATGAATTATTTATTATCAAATTCTCTAAAACTCTAAACCTGAAAAGATCCTCAACATGTATTCTTGAAATAACTCAAGATTAAGTAATGTTTAATGATGGGTCCTTATAGTTGGTATCAGAGGTTGGTTTATATAAATTTAGGAGTTACAATTATAATAAATTATTATCCAAAAATATTTTTTATGGACAAATTGAAATGATATATCGTTTGATGATTACCATGTTCCTTCATCTATGACAAGTCTCTTCAGAATGGTTTTTCATAGAGGAAACATGGAAGAAGTTCTAGGAAGGAATACAGAAGGAAATGGCCTTCTGAATCAGCATCCTGAGATGGTTGGAATTGGAATTGAACAGTTTCTATCAGTAATGTCGAAGTTGACTCAAGCGATAAATATTGGTGGTATCCATGCACGAGATCAGTCATATCAACCATAGAAGAACATGTCAGTGGTTGAACATTTCATGAGTCAGCATCCCCCATCACTCAGAGGATCATCTGACCTTGTGCTAGCTGAAGGGTGGATTAAAGCAATAAAGAATATTTTCGAGGTCATGGGGTTTTCAGATAATCAAACGGTTAGTCTTGCAATTTACCATTTGGAGGGTGAAGAAGATTAGTGGTGGTCGATGGTTAAAAGTATCAGGGAATTTGATGAGATTGATGCTCTCTAATGGGATGAATTCAATGGTATGTTTCTTGAGAAGTATTTTCCTAATGCTGTTCGACTTATTATAGAAAAAAAATTCTTTGAATAAAGGCAAGAGGATGACTCAGTGGCTGCTTATGAAGAAAGGTTCACTCGATTGGCAAGTAATTCTCCAAATTTTATCCGAGAACTTGATAGTTAAATCAACCGTTTTTACTTAGGATTAAAGACAAAATATCAAAAGGCTTTAGCTTCTCATGTGTTCAAGAGTTATGAAAAGCCTGTTTGATGTGCTGAGAAGATGGAAATGTATTTTTCCGATGATCAAGTGTTATATAACAACCAACAGATGAAGATACCAAGGTGGCAGGAGAAAGGGATGACTTCTTCAAAATGGTCTGATTGTAAGAAAACTATGCTTCTAGTTTGTGATAAATGTGGTAAAAAGAATTTTGGGTTATGTCTTCTAAATTCTGGAAAGTGCTACATATGAGATAAGATGGGACATAAGGCTCATGATTGAACTAAAAAAGATCAAGGTGTTGGTAAGATGAAATTTGATTTATAGTTAGTGAAATGTTTCAAGTGCAATGAGATTGTTGACAATGAAAATGAGTGTTTGAAAAAGAGCACGAATGATGGGAAGTAGTCAGACTACAAGTAGAAAGGTGTGGTGAAATCCTTTGCAACTACTTCAGCAAATTTTGGGCCATCAAATGAATTGGTATCAGGTACGTTGTTTATTTTCTCATATTATGCCAATGTGTTTTGTGATTCGGGGTCTACACATTCTTTCATCTCTGAAAAATTTTCTAGTTAATTGGGTTTTCCATCTCAAGAAATAACTTCTGAACATGTGGTAAAAACACCTGGGGGAAATTTTGAGGCAAAAAAAATTTATAAGATTCTTCTAATCCTTATCTGTGTAATGAACCTACTTGAAAACCTTATTGTTTTACCTTTAGTAGAGTTTGATATAATCATGGGTATGCATTGGATCACTATTTACTATGATAAGATAGACTCTAGAGCTAATGAAGTTTATTTTCAGAAATACTTTCATTTTTTGTACAATAATGATCCCTTAATTTTGATAACATATCAAGAGGCTGAGAAACTTGTAAGAGATGGAAATGAATGTTACATTGCACATATTGTTGAAAATAAAGGAACCATTCAGATTAATGATGTTCCAATGGTAAATGAGTATCCTGATGTTTTTCCTGATGAGTTTCCTGGAATAATACCAGATCAAGGAGTTGAATTTACCGTTGACTTAGTTCCTGATGCTAAGCCAATTTCAAAACTCCCTTATCGAATGTCTCAAATTGACCTTTTAGAGTTAAAGGAGCAATTGCAATATTTATTAGAGAAAGGTTTCATTCGACCTAGCACATCACCATGGGGTGCTTCTATCTTATTTGATAAAAATAAAGATGGTTCTATGAGACTTTACATTGATTATAGAAACTTTAATAACATCATTGTTAAGAACAAATATCCTTTTCCTCACATCAATGATTTGTTTGATCAGCTCCAGGGAGCTCAGTATTTTTCAATGATTGACCTGAGATCGGGGTACCATCAGTTGATGGTAAAGGAAGAAGATATTCCAAAGACCGTGTTTCATACAAAATATGGCCATTATGAATTTGTATTTATGCCTTTTGGGATAACCAATGCACCTGCTATATTCATGGAACTTATGAATAGAATTTTCCATGAGTTCTTGAATAAGTTTGTGGTTGTTTTCATTGATTATATTTTGGTGTTTTCTAAAAGTAAATAGGAGAATAAAAGTCATTTAATGGTTATTTTTCGAAGCTTAAAAGAAAAGAAATTGTATGGGAAATTCAGAATGTGTGAGTTTTGGTTGAAACAAATTTATTTACTTGGTAATATTGTCTCTAAAGATGGAATAAGTGTTTATCCTTCTAAAACAAAGGTTGTTGAAGAATTCCCAAGACCCACAAATGTAACTGAGATTCGTATTTTTCTTGGTTTGGCAGGTTATTACCGAAGGATTGTTAAAAAAAATCATGCTTATCTAGTCTAATGACTAAGATAACTCGGAAGGGTGTTAATATTATCTAGACAAAAGAATGTGATGATTGTTTTCATGAACTGAAAATAAGATTGGTGAATGCTCCAGTTTTGGCACTACCTTCCAAAAATGGTGAGTTTGTTATCTAGAGTGACGATTAATTAAAAAGAAATCGGGTGCATCCTAATGAATAATGATAAGGTAATTGCTTATGCTTCATGTCAGTTGAAAACTCATGTGGTAAAGTACCCTACACATGATTTGGAATTAGTTGTTGTTGTTTTTGTTTTAAAAATTTGTAGGCATCATTTTTTTGGAGTAAAGTGTAAAATATATACCGATCAAACAAATTTAATGTATATATTCACTCAGAAAGAATTGAACATGAGATAGAGAAGATGGATAGAATTAATCAAGGATTATTATTGTACAATTCATTACCATCTAGGAAATGCAAATAAAGTGGCTGATGCTTTGAGTAGAATAAGTAATGCTTCATTAACAATGTTGTGTTTGGAACGAGATTCTTTGGTTATGGATTTGATGAAAATTCGAATAGAAGTTGTTGGTGTAATATGTTCTTCTATTTTGTTTTAGGTATCAGTGAAATCTTCTCTATCAGACAGAATTAAGCAAGCACATAAGCATGATAGTGAGTTTCAGAAAAAGGTAGAGCTAGTTCAGAAGGGTATGTTGCCTGAATTCAACATTGATAATGATTGTGTTTTGAGATTTGGGAAGAGGTTGAGTGTGCCGTGTGATTCACGGTTGAAGAGAGAGTTGTTATGTGAATCTCAAAGTTCTCCGTTTTCAGTACATCCAGGTAGTACTAAGATGTATTGAGGTATTCGGGAGTATTACTGGTGGGACGGAATGAAAAGAGATATTGCTGATTTTACTGTGAAGTGTTTGACTTGTTAAGATGTTAAATTAGAGCAGCAGTTACCGAAAGGGATGATTTAGCCTTTACCAGTTCCATAGTGGAAATGGGAGAATATATCCATGGACTTCGTTGTGGGGTTACCGAAGACACCTCGAGATAATAATTCAATCTAGGTTATTGTTGAGTGCTTGACTAAATTTTCTCATTTCCATGCTATACGAGATACATTTTCCCTAGATCAACTTTCTTATTTGTATCTTAAAGAGATATTCAGGTTACATGGAGTTCCCCTATCCATTTTATTGGATCGTGATCTTAGCTTTACTTATAACTTTTGGAAAGGCCTTTAGAAGTCGTTGGTTACTGAATTAAATTTTAGTAAAGCTTTTCATCCTCAATCAGTTGGGCAGTCAGAACGAATATTTTACACTTTGGAGGATATGCTATGTGCATGTTCGATGGATTATCAAGGAATTTGGGACAAACATATTTCTCTGGATCATTTTTTTATAATAATAGTTTTCATTCTAGTATACAGATGGCACCATTTGAGACATTATATGGGAAGTGGTGTCGAACTCCATATTTCTGGGATGAAGTGGGTGAATGGAAGTTGATGGGACTAGAATTGGTAGAATAATTATAGAAAAAGTTTAGCTGATATAGAAACACATGAGAATAGCTCAGAGAAGGCAGAAGAGTTTTGCGGACAATAGAAGGAAGGATCTCTCTTTTGAGGTAGGTGATCATGTTTTTCTCAAAGTATCTCCATGGAATAGTGTGATGAGATTTGGTAAGAAAGGAAAGTTGAGTCCATATTTCATTGGACCATATGAAATTCTGGAGAGAGTTGGATCAGTTTCATATCGAGTGGCTTTACCTTCATTTTTATCTCAGGTACACAATGTTTTCAATGATTCAATGTTATGGAAATACATTCCAGATCCATCTAATGTTTTGAGCCCAGAGGTAGTTCAGCTGGAAGAGAATCTATCTTATGAGGAATAACCGGTCCAGATTCTTGACCACCGAGAGAATGTTTTGCGGAATAAGGTGATTAATCAAGTAAAGGTTTTGTTGAAAAACCACATGATTGAAGAGGCAACATGGGAATCTGAAAATGCATTGAGGGATAAATACTCCCACTTATTCGATAAGTACATAAATTGCGGGGACGCAATTTTCTAAAGAGGTGAAGGATGTAACATCAAAAGTAAGTAATGAATAATAGATTTTATTATCTATGTATATTTAAGAATTAGATAGTGTTTTAAGGACTTAAAATGAGAATAAATCCAATCTTAAGCATAGAATTCTCTAATATTTTTAAAAGATTGTTTTACCGCCTTTTGATGGTGAACCATTTATAAATATATATTTTGACAATTTTATAAGCTCTAGTTGTTAAAATAAACTTATTCTTTAGTATTGGGACATTGAAATTTACTTTTTATAAATTTTTTGTATTTTTTGACAAAGTACATTTTTTAATGAATAGTGAAAAATACTGCATTTTACATCAAAAACGGATTTTTCATCTAATTTGATTATATGGTTAGATTATCTTTTTAACTGGTCTTAAAGAGTAATTATAATATATTTTTACCATTAAATGAAATGTTAGTCATTAGAATTAATTTCACTTTGCATTTGTGCATAGACAAGTGCCAAACATTTCATAGATATTGTTTAAAAAAACCCGATATTTGTTTGGACAACGTGAATTATTTTTAAATTAATTATTGCAATTTCAATATTTGGAATTTGGTAAAATGTATTCCATATTTGGAATCATAAGGTACAAATTATTTAATTAAGAAACTTTTGTTTTTTGACAGTTTGAATAGTAATGGCGGTAATTATGTTTAATTATCTTGATTAATTAGTAATCAGGTAGTTAAGGATAATAAAATAATATCATAATAATAACAAATGACCCCAACATGTGTTCTAATGCTACTGGTTCTATAATGGCCGACCATTGGATGCCTTGTGCCAAACATTGGGACCCCATGGAATCACTTTTTGTAGAAGGTGACATTTTATCTTTTTATTTTTAATGAAAGGAGAATATCACTAAAGAATGTATCACCCGAGTAAAACATTTTTAATTTTGTATACATAAATGAAATCTTAAGCGATAAATAGTCATTGGAAAGATAATAATATTTCCTACATCATGGTAATTCTTTGAATAAATTTTAGACATTAAATAAATTAAATTATTTATGACATCATGATGATACAACGTTTTCGTCATTATTGAACGTTTTAAATAAAATGAAAAGATAATGTAAAATCAAATATTTAAACTTGTCAAAGACCTATTGAATGAGTATATTTCTAACCCTTATCACCTTATCCTCAAAATATATCAATCTAGGACCTTTAAAATCCGAAACACATTTTAATATAAAGTAACATTTTATAATTTTCCAATAGTGCCCCTCCTATCCGCTTAAAAAAGGCCCCCACCTCTACCTCTTTCCACACACCTCTCAAGCCATTGGCTCTGCCAAACTTTGATCATTTCATTTCTCCACATCCCTCCCTTCATCAAAGAAGCCTTACCTTAGGCAGAAAGCTCTCCAAGAAACCCGTTTGGTTCAAACCAATAGGAGTTTCCCGATTTAAAGGAGGTTAAAGAACGATCGTGTCTAGTCGGACTCGAGGTAAGGGAGTTCATCTCAATCTCTTTTCATTGAGGCATATTTTGTTTTACACAAAACTTTCTTTTATACAGTGTATAAACCCCTTTGACTTTTACATTTATTCAATAGTAATATTTTTTATACGAAGCATTTTAGTAAACGACAAAAGGGAATGTTTTTGTCGTACATATGTGGCGACAACGACTTCTCCACCGTCATGACCATTATTTGAGTTTCGGCTTCCTCTTCAAGCCATATCTATTTTTTAAAATGAAAAATAAATAACATGTTTTACTTTTATTTTATTTTTTTATTGAAAATGGTTTTCATACTTTTTTATTATATTAATGTGTTGTATTGATATCTCGTGATTGAAATGTGGAAATGTTATATTTCCTTTATGCATGTTTTATGTGATATGATTATTTTATGGTTCTTGGACATTGTTAGGAAGACAGGTGGTTCCATGATAAACTAAGGGTGGTGATCCCGATATAGATCTCTAGTGCATTGGGTAACGCTATGGGATTAAACGTTAAGGTTTCTCCAAAGCGATTTTGGGAATATACTATGATGGGTATTCCAAACGTAACCATTATGGTTACTACCTATGTAAGAATGTTATTAATGCCTCACGTTACTTTATGTCTTATGATTTCTATGATTTATTCATGATTTGAGGATATATGTTAAAGTACAAATGTATTAAGAGTAATGTATGATTTCATACATGGACTAATGTTTTCATTTTGTACTTTTATATCCTTTACTGAGATTTTTATTCTCATCCCATGTTTTTGAAATGTTTTTCACATGTCAAGGGAATGGTACATGATCTGATGATAGTGTCAAAATAGTGTCAATAAATAATCAGTGTTTTATATTAAATATGTTTCTATTGATTGGAAAAATGAGTACTATCTTTTATGTAACCACATTGTTTAAATGTGGAATTTAATGCATGATTTATGATCTAATTCTCTAAAAATAGAAACCTGAAAATATCCTCAATGTGTATTCTTGAAATAACTCAAGATTACGTAATGTTTATGTTTGGGGCCTTATAGTTGGTATCAGAGACTGGTTTAGATAACATTAGGAGTAAGAATTATAATAAATGATTATGGAAAAATATTTTTTTTATGGAAAATTTGAAATGATATAGAATTTGAAGATTGCAATGTTGCTTCATATAAAACATGTTTGATCAGAATGGTTTTTCACAGAGGAAACATGGATGTGGTGCTAAGAAGGCATACATGAGGAAATGACCATCCAAAATCAGTATCCTGAGATGGTCGGAATTGGAAGTGAACAATTTGTTGCAGTAATGGATCAGTTGACTCAAGTGATAAATGGTGGTGGTATCCATCAACGTGATCAGCTAGATATGCTGTAGAGGAACATGATAGTGGTGGAACATTTCATAAGGAAACATCCCACATCATTCAGATAATCATCTAACCCTGTGCTAGCTGAAGGGTGGATTAAAGCGCTGGAGATTATTTTCGATGTCATGGGGTGTTTAGAAAATCAAAAGGTTTGTCTTTCAATTTACTGATTGGAGGGTGAAGCAAATCAGTGGTGGTTGATGGTTAAAAATATCTAGGATTCTGATGATATTGATGCTATTGACTAGGATGAATTCAAAGGTACATTTCTTGAGAAGTATTTTCCTAATGTATTTTGACTTAGGATGGAAAAACAATTCTTGGAATTGAGGCAAGAGGACGACTCAGTGGTTGTTTAAGAAGAAAGGTTCACTCGATTGGCAAGGTATGCTCCAAATTTTTTCTGAGACCTTCATAGTGAAATCACCCATTTTTACTCAGGATTAAAGACAAAATATCAAAGGGATTTAGCTTCTTGTGAGTTCAAGAGTTATGAAAAGCTTTTTTGATGTGCTAAGAAGGTAGAAATGGAGTTTCTAGATGATCAAGTGTTCTATAAAAACCAAAAAAAGAAGATACCAAGGTGGCAAGAGAATGGGAAGAATTATTCAAAAAGGTCTAATGGTAAGAAAACTAAGCTTGCAGTTTGTGATAAATGTGGTAAAAGGCATGATGGGGAATGCCTTATAAATTTTTGAAAGTGCTACTAATGTTGTAAGATGGGACATAATGCTCGTGATTTCACTGAAAAAGATCAAGGTGATGGTAAGACCAAATTTGATTTAATGTTAGTGAAATTATTCAATTGAAATGAGATGGGTCACTATGCAAATGAGTGTTTGACAAAGAGCTCGAATGATGGGAAGCATTCAGACTACAAGTAGAAAGGTGTGGTGAAATCCTTTGCAACTACTTCGGTAGATGTTGGGCCATCAAATGAAGTGGTATCAGGTACTTTGATTGTTTTCTCAGATTATTCCAATGTGTTGTTTGATTCGGGGTCTACACATTCTTTCATCTCTGAAAAATTTTCAAGTAAATTGGGAATTCGATCTCAAGAAATGACTTCTTAACTTGTGGTAAAAAAACCTTGGGGAAATGTTGAGGCAAAAATAATTTATAAGAGTCTTCCTATCCTTATCCGTGGAAAGAACCTACTTGCAAACCATATTGTTTTACCTCTAGTAAAGTTTGATGTTATCCTGGGAATGGATTAGCTCAATATTAACCATACTAGGATTGACTGTAGAGCTAAAAAAGATTCTTTTCAGAAAGAATTTCGGTTTGTGTACAAGAGTGAACCCATACTTTGGATAACATAAAAAGAGGCTGAGAAACTTGTAAAAGATGGAAATGAATGTTAAATTGCACCTATTGATGAAAACAAAGGAACCATTCAGATTGACGATGTGCTAGTGGTAAATGAGTATCCTGATGTTTTTCCTAATGATATTCTAGAAATAATACCAGATCAGGAAGTTGAATTTACTATTGACTTAGTTCCAGATGCTAAGCCAATTTTAAAACTCCCTTATCTAATGGCTCAAATTGATCTTTTAGAGTTGAATGAGAAATTGCACGATTTATTAGAGAAAGGTTTCATTCAACCTATAACATCACCATGGGGTTCTCCTGTCTTATTTGATAAAAAGAAATATGGTTCTATGATACTTTTCATTGATTATAGAGCCTTTTTAACATCACTATTAAGAATAAATATCATTTTCCTCATATCGTTGATTTGTTTGATTATCTTGAGGGAGCTCAGTATTTTTCAAAGATTGACCTGATATCGGAGTACCATCAGTTGAAGGTAAAGGAAGCAGATATTCCAAAGACGGCATTTCATACAAGATATGGCCATTATGAATCTGTAGTTATGACTTTTGGGCTAACCAATACACCTGCTTTATTCATGGACCTTATTATAGAATTTCCCATGAGTTCTTGGATAAGTTTTTTGTTGTATTCATTGATGAAATTATGGTGTTTTCTAAAAGTAAATAGGAGAATGAAATTCATTTAAGGGTTATTTTTAAAACCTTAAAAGAAAAGAAATTGTATGGGAAATTCAGCAAGTGTGAGTTTTGGTTGAAAATTTTTTCTTTCCATGGTCATATTGTTTCTAAAGATAGAATAACTGTTTATCCTTCCAAAAAAAAGGTTGTTGAAGAATGGCCAAGACCCAAAAATGTAACTGAGATTCATAGATATCATGGTTTGGAAGGCTATTACCGTAGGTTTTTTTTAAAAAATTCATAGTTATATAGTCCAATGACTAAGCTAACTCAGAATGGTGTTAAGTTTATCTGGACAAAAGAATGTGATGATTGTTTTCAGGAATGGATTAAAAGATTGGTGAATGCTTCAGTTTTGGCACTACCTTCCAAGAATGGTGATTTTGTTATTTACATTGATGCTTTATTGAAAGGACTTGGTTGCATCTTAATGTAGAATGATCAGGTAATTTCTTATGCTTCACGTTAGTTGAAAACTCATGAGGTAAATTACCCTACAAATGATTTGGCATTAATTGCTATTATTTTTGCTTTACAATTTTAGAGGGATCATTTGTATGGATTAAAGTGTGAAATATACACCGATCACAATATTTTAATGTATATATTCGCTTAGAAATAATTGAACATGAGATAGAGTATATGGCTATAATTAAGCAAGGATTGTGATTGTACAATTAATTAACATCTGGGAAATGAAAATAAAGTTACTAATGCGTTGAGTCGAAAAAGTAATGCTTCATTAATAATTTTGCATTTGGAATGAGATCCTTTGGTTATGGATTTGATGAACATTGGAATTAAAGATGTTGGTGCAGGATATTCTTTTTTTTTTGTTTTAGGTATCAGTGAAATCTTTTCTATCAGACATAATTATGCAAGCACATAATAAGGACAGTGAGTTGCATACAAAGGTAGAGTGGGTTGAGAAGGGTAAGTTGCCTGAATTCAACATTGATATTGATTGTGTTTTTAGATTTGGGAAGATGTTGTGTGTGTTGTGTGATTCACAGTTGAAGAGAGAGTTGTTATAAGAAGCTCATAGTTCTTTGTTTTCTATTCATCAAGGCAGTACTAAGATGTATAGAGATCTTCGGGAGTATTACTGGTGGGACAGAATGAAAGGAGATATTGCTGATTTTACTGTGACGTGTTTCACTTGTCAATAGGTTAAAGCAGAATGGCAGTTACCGAACGGGATGCTTCAGCCTTTACCAATGCCATAGTGGAAATGGGAGAATATATCCATGGACTTCGTTGTGGGGTTACCGAAGACACCTCGAGTTAATAATGCAATCTAGGTTATTGTTGATCGCTTGACTATGTCTGCTCATTTAATTTCTATATGAGATATGTTTTCCCTAGATCAAATTTCAAGTTTGTATCCTAATGAGATATTTAGGTTACATGGAGTTCCCCTCACCATTGTATATGATCCTAGTCCTAGGTTTACTTCTAAATTTTGGAAAAGCCTTCAGAAGTCGTTGGGTACTGAATTAAATTTTAGTAATTCTTTTCTTCCTTAATCAGATGGGTAGTCAGAAAAATCAATTCAGACTTTGGAGAATATGATACGTGCTTGTTCGATGGATTATTAGGGAAGTTGGGACCAACATCTTTCTATGGTTGAGTTTTCTTATAATAAATGTTTTCATTCTCGTATATAGATGGCACCTTTGAGTCATTATATGGGGAGCATTGTCGAACTCCAGCTTTTTGGGAAGAATTGGGTGAAAGGAAGTTGATAGGACCATATTTGGTAGAAGATTTGGCAGATAAAATTCAACTGATATAGAAACACATGAGAACAGCTCCGAGCAAGCAGACGAGTTATGCGGACAACAGGAGGAAGGATCTATCTTTTGAGGTAGGTGATCATTTTTTATCAAAGTATCTCCATGGAAAAGTGTGATGTGATTTGAAAGAATGGAAATCAGAGTCCAAGGTTCATTGGACCATATGAAATTCTAGAGATAGTTGGATCAGTTCCATATCGAGTGGCTTTACCTATGAGTTTATCTCAGGTACACAATTTTTTTCATGTTTCAATGTTAAGGACGTACATGCCAGATCCATCTCATGTTTTGAGTCCAGAGGTAGTTGAGATGGAAGAGAATCTATCTTATGAGGAACAAACGGTTCAGATTCTTGACCACATGGAGAAAGTGTTGCGGAATAAGGTGATTCATAAAGAAAAGGTTTTTTAGAAAAACTACATGATTGGAGAAGCAACATGGGAATCTGAAAATGCAATGAGGAATAAATACCCCCACTTATTCGATAAGTAAATAAATTACGGGGACACGATTTTCTAAAGGGGGAAGGTTGTAACATCCCATGTATGTAATGAATAATATATTTTCTTATCTCTGACTATTTATGAATTAGATAATGTTTTAATGATTTAAAATGATTGTAAATCCAATCTTAAGCATAGAATTCTCTAATAATTTTAAAAGATTATTTTGCCTCCTTTTTATAGCGAACCTTTTTTAAATATATATTTTTACAATTTTATAAGATCTATTTGTCAAAATAAACTTATTATTTAGGATTGGGATATTGAAATTTACTTTGGATAAAATTTTGGTATTTTTTTGACAAAGTTCATTTTTAATGAATAGTGAAAAATACTGCATTTTACATCGAAACTTATTTTTTCATCTAATTTAATTATATGGTTAGATTATCTTTTTAATTGGTCTTAAGTTGTAATTAGAATATATTTTTACCATTTAATCCAATGGTAGTTATTAGAATTAATTTCACTTTGGAATTGGGCATAAACAAGTGCCAAACATTTCATAGATATTATTTTAAAAAAACCTGTTTTTTGTTTTGACTATGGGAATTATTTTTAAATTAATTATTGCAATTTATATGTTTGTAATTTGGTAAAATGGATTCCATTTTTTGAATCAGAAGGTCCAAATTATGTAATTATGACTCTTTTGTTTTTGGATATTATCAATAGTAACGACGATAATTATCTTTATTTATCTTGATTAATTAGGAATCGGGTAGTTAAGGATAATAAAATTATATCATAATAATCACAAATGACCCCAACATCTATCCTAATTCTACTGGTTGTGTCATGGAAGACCATGGAATGCCTCGTGCCAAAATATGGGACCCCATGTAATCACTTTTGTGTGAAAGTGACACTTTATCTTTTTATTTTTAAAGAAAGGAGAATATCAATAAAGAATGTATTACCTGAGTAAAACATTTTTAATTTTGTCTACATTAATGATCTCTTGGAATAAAAATAGTCATTGTAAAGATAATAATATTTCCTACAACATAGTAATTTTTTAAAATTTTTAGAAATTAAATAAATTGTATTATTTATGACATCATGATGATGCAGCGATTACCACATTAATGAACGATTTAAATAAAATTGAAAGATAATGTCAAATATAAGACTTAAACTTGTCAAAAACCTATTGGATGACTATATTTCGAACCCTTATCACCTTATCCTAGAAATATATCAATGTGGGACCTTTAAAATCCTAAAATCATTTTAATATAAAGTAACATTTTATAACATTCCAAGTGTACCCCTCCTCTCCTCTTATAAAAGGCCCTCACCTCTACCTCTTTACACACTCCTCTCAAGCCATTGACTCGACCAAAATCTGCTCATTTCATCTCTCCAAATCCCTCCATTCATTATATAAGTCTTACCTTAGGCAGAAAGATCTTAAAGAAACCCTTTTGGTTCAAACAAAGAGGTGTTACCCGATTTAAAGGAGGTTAAAGAACAATCGAGTCAACTCGGACCCGAGTTAAGGAACATCGTTTCAATCTCCTTTCATTAAAGCATATTTTGTTTTATACACAACTTTATTTTATACTTTTTATAAACCCCTTTTTCTTTTATGTTTATTAAAATGGAATCTATTTTATACGAAGCGTTTTACTAAACGACAAAAGGGAAATTTTTTGTCGTACATATGAGGCGACAACGACTTCTCCACCGCTGTTACCATTATTAGAGTTTCGGCTTCCTATACAAGCCATAACATTTTTTAAAATGAAAAATAAATACCGTGTTTTAATTTTCTTTTATTTTGGTATTGAAAATGGATGTCATTATTTTTTTATAATATCAATGTGTTTCTTTGATATCTTGTGATTGAAATGTTGAAATGTTATGATTCCTTTATGCATGTTTTATGTGATACGATTATGTTATGGTTTTTGGGAATTATTATGAAGACGGGTGGTTCCATGATAAAATAAGGGCGGTTGATACTGATATAGCTCTCCAATGCATTGGGTAATGCGAAGGGGTTAAATGTTAAGGTTTCTCCGAAGAGATTTACGAAATATGCTGTGATGGGTATTCCAAATGTAACCATGATGGTTACTCCCCATGAAAGAATGTTATGAATTCATCATGTTACCTTTATGTATTATGATTTCTATTCTTTATTCATGATTTGATGATGTATGTTAAAATGCTTATGTTTTATGAGTAAAGTATGATTTCATACATGGACTAATGTTTTCAATTCGCACTTTTATATCCCTTACGGAGCTTTTTATGCTCATCCTATGTTTTTGAAATGTTTTTCACAGGTCAAAGGATAGGTAAATTATGTTATGATAGTTTCAAGGAAGTGTCAAGAAAGAATCCATGTTTTATTATAAATATGTTTCCATTGATGGGAAAATTGAGTACTATCTTTTATGTATCCACTTTGTTTAAATGTGGAATGTAATGCATGATTTATGATCTAATTCTCTAAAATTCTAAACCTGAAAAGATCCTCAACGTGTATTCCTGAAATAACTCAAGATTAAGTAATGTTTAAGGCTGGGGCCTTATAGTTGTTATCATAGGTCGGTTTAGATAACTTTAAGAGTTAGAGTTATAATAAATGATTATCCAAAAAAAAATTTTATGGACAAATTGTAATGATATAGATTTTGAAGATTTCTATGTTGCTTCATCTAAGACATGTTTGTACAGAATGGTTTTCCTCAGAGGAAACAGGGATGCGGTTCTAAAAAGGCATTCAGAAGGAAATGACCTTCTGAATCAGCATCCTAAGATGGTCGGAATAGGAAATGAATAGTTTGTTTCTATAATTGCACAACTGACTCAAGTGATAAATGGTGGTGGAATCCATGCACGAGATCAGCTAGATCAACTGCAGAGGAACATATTAGTAGTGGAACATTTCATGAGGCAACATCCCCCATCATTCAGAGGATCATATGACCATGTGCTAGTTGAAGTGTGGATTAAAGAACTGGAGAAGATTTTTGATGGCATGTGGTGTTCAGATAATCAAATGGTTAGTCGTGCAATTTACCATTTGGAGGGTGAAGCAGATCAGTGGTGGTCAATGGTTAAAAATATCAGGGACTCTGATGAGATTGATGCCCTCGACTGGGATGAATTCAGAGGTATGTTTCTTGAGATGTATTTTCTTAAGGCTGTTCGACATAGGATGGAAAAACAATTCATGGAATCGAGGCAAGAGGACGACTCAGTGACTACTTAAGAAGAATGGTTCACTTGATTGGAAAGGAATGCTCCAAATTCTATCGGAGACCTTGATAGTAAAATAAACCGTTTTTACTCAGCATTAAAGCCAAAATATCAAAGGGCCTTAGCTTCTCGTGAGTTCAAGAGTTATGAAAAGCTGGTCTGATGTGCTGAGAAGGTTGAAATGGAGTTTTTCGATGAACAAGTGTTCTATAACAACCAATATAAAAGATACCAAGGTGGCATGAGAAAGGGAAGAATTCATCAAAAAGGTCAGATGGTAAAAAAACTATGTTTCCCAGTTTGTGATAAATGTTGTAAAAGGCATGTTGGGGAATGTCTTCTGAATTCTAGAAATTTCTATCGATGTGGTATGATGGGACATAAGGATCGTGATTGCATTAAAAAAGATCAAGGTGATGGTAAGACCAATTTTGATTTACAGTTAGTGAAATGTTTCAAGTGAAATGAGATGGGTCAATATGAAAATGAGTGTTCAACGAAGAGATCGAATGATGGGAAGCAGTTAGACTATAAGAAGAAAGGTGTGGTGAAATCCTTTGTAACTACTTCAGAAGATGTTGGGCCATCAAATGAAGTGGTATCAGGTACTTTGTTTGTTTTCTCAAATTATGCCTATGTGTTGTTTTATTTGGGGTCTACACATATTTTCATCTCTGAAAAATTTCCTAGTAAATTGAGAATTCCATCTCAAGTAATGACTCCTGAACATGTTGTAAAAAAAACGGGGGAAATGTTGATGAAAAAAAGAATTTATAAGAGTCTTCCTATCCTTATCCATGGGAAGAACCTACTTTCAAACAGTATTGTTTTACCTCTACTAGAGTTTTATATTATCCTTTTTTGTATTGGATCTCTATTTACCATGATAGGATTCACTGTAGAGCTAATGAATTTTATTTTTAGAAAGACTTTTAGTTTGTGTAAAATAATTAACCCTTACTTTTGATAACATATCATGATGATAAGATACTTGTAAAAGATGGAAATGAATGTTACCTTGCAAATATTGTTGAAAACAAATGAACCGTTTAGATTATTGATGTGCCAGTGGTAAATGAGTATCTTGACATTTTTCCTGATGAGTTTCCTGGAATAATACCAGATCGGGAAGTTGAATTTACAATTGACTTAGTTTCTGACGCTAAGAAAATTTCAAAACCCCCTTATCTAATGGCTCAAATTGAACTTTTAGAGTTGAAGGAGCAATTTCAAGATTTATTAGAAAAAGGTTTTATTTGACCTAGCACATCACCATCGGGTGCTCCTGTCTTATTTGTTAAAAATAATGATGGTTCTATGAGACTTTTCATTGATTATAGAGCCTTGAATAACATCACTGTTAAGAAAAAATACCCTTTTCCTCATATCTATGATCTGTTTGATCAGCTCCAGGGAGATCAGTATTTTTCAAAGATTGACGTGAGATCGGGGTACCATCAGTTGAAGGTAAAAGAAGAAGTTATTTTGAAGACCGCATTTCATACAAGATATGGCCATTATTAATTTGTATTTATGCCTTTTGGGATAACCAATGCACTTGTTCTATTCATGGACCTTATGAATAGAATTTTCAATGAGTTCTTGGATAAGTTTGTGGTTGTTTTCATGGATGATATTTTGGTGTTTTCTAAAAGTAAAGACGAGCACTAAAGTCATTTAAGGGCTATTTTTTAAACCTTAATAGAAAATAAATTTTATGGGAAATTCTTAAATTGTGAGTTTTGGTTGCAAAAAATTTCATTCCTTGGTCATATTGTTTCTAAACATGGAATAACTGTTGATCTTTCAAAAACAAAGGTAGTTGATGAATATCCAAGACCAACAAATATAACTGAGATTCATAGTTTTCTAGGTTTTTCAATCTATTACTGAAGGGTTTTTAAATAAAATTCATAGTTATCAAGTCCAATGACTATGCTAACTTCAAAGGGTGTAAAGATTATCTGGACAAAATAATGTGATGATTGTTATGAGGTACTGAAAAAAACATTGGTGAATGATCTTGTTTTGGCACTACCTTCCTGGAATGGTGAGTTTGTTATCGATAGTGATGCTTCATTGAAAGGTCTTCATTGCGTCATAGTGCAGAATGATCAGGTAATTTCTTATGCTTTACTTTAGTTGAAAACTCATGAAATAAATTACTCTACACATGATTTGGAAATAGCTACTGTTGTTTTCTCTTTAAAAATTTGGAGGCATTATTTGTATGGAGTAAAGTGTGAAATATAAACCAATCACAAAAGTATAAAGTATATATTCACTCAGAAATAATTGAACATGATATAGAGGAGATGGCTAGAATTAATCAAGGATTATGACTGTACAATTCATTACCATTCGGGAAAATCAAATAAAGTGGATGATGCTTTGAGTCAAAAAAGTAATGCTTCATTAACAATGTTCTGTTTGGAACATGATCCTTTGGTTAAGGATTTGATGAACATTGGAATAGAAGTTGTTGGTGCAGGATGTTCATCTGTTTTGTTTCAGGTATCAGTGAAATCTTCTCTATCAGACAGAATTAAGAAATCATAGAAGCAAGACAGTGAGTTGCAAAAAAATGTAGAGATGGTTCAGAAGGGTAAGTTGCCTGAATTCAACATTGATAATGATTGTGCATAGAAATTTTGGAAGAGGTTGTGAGTTTCGTTTGATTTATAGTTGAAGAGATAATTATTATGTAAAGCTCATAGTTCTTCGTTTTCAGTTCATCCAGGCAGTACTATGATTTATAGAGATCTTAGGGAGTATTACTGGTGGGATGGAATGAAAAGAGGTATTGCTGATTTTACTGTGAAGTGTTTGACTTGTCAACAAGTTAAAGGAGAGTGGCTATTACCAAAAGGGATGCTTCAGCCTTACCAGATCCAGAGTGGAAAATGGAGAATATATGCATGGACTTCGGTGTGGGGTTACCAAAGACACCTTGAGGTAATAATGCAATCTGGGTTATTGTTGATCTCTGGACTAAATATGCACATTACCATGCTATAAGAGATATTTTTTCGCTAGATCAACTTTCTCTTTTGAATCGTAAAGAGATAGTCAGGCTACATGGAGTTCCCCTCTCCATTGTATCTGATCGTGATCCTCGGTTTACTTCTATCTTATGGAAAGGCCTTCAGAAGTCGTTGGGTACGAAATTTTATTTTAGTATTACTTTTCATCCTCAATCAGATGGGCAGTCAGAACAAACAATTCAGACTTTGGAGGATATGATACGTGCTTGTTCGATGGAATATTAGGGATGTTGAGACCAACATCTTTCTCTGTTTTAGGTTTCTTATAATAATAGTTTTTATTCTAGTATACAGATGGGACCATTTGAGGCATTATATGGGAAGCGGTGTCAAACTCCATCTTTTTGGGATAAAGTGGGTGAAAGGAAGTTGATGGGACCAGAATTGGTAGAAGAGTTGGTAGAAAAATGTCAGCTGATATAGAAACGCATGAGAATAGCTCAGAGCAGGTAGAAGAGTTATGCAGACAACAGGAGGAAGGATCTCTCTTTTGAGGTAGGTGATCATGTTTTTCTCAAAGTATCTCCATGGAAAATTGTGATTCGATTTTTTATGAATGGAAAGCTGAGTCCATGGTTCATTATACCATATGAAATTATGGAGAGAGTTGGATCATTTTCATATTGACTGGCTTTACCTATGAGTTTATCTAAGGTACACAATGTTTTTCATGTTTCAATGTTAAGGAAGTACATGCCAGATCCATCTCATCTTTTGAGTCCAGAGGTAGTTCAGCTGGAAGAGAATATATCTTATGAGGAACAACTGGTCCAGATTCATTACCACAGGGAGAAATGTTTTCGGAATAAGGTGATTCATCAAGAAATGGTTTTGTTGAAAAACCACATGATTGAAGAGGCAACATGGGAATCTGAAAATGCAATGAGGGATAAATCCCCCCCCCCCCACATATTCGATAAGTAAATAAATTACGAGGATAGAATTTTATAAAGGGGAGAAGGATGTAACTTCATAAGTAATTAATTAATTATATATTTTCTTATAAATGTCTATTTATGAATTAGATGGTGTTTTAAATACTTAAAATGACAATAAATCCAATCTTAAGCATAGAATTCTCTAATATTTTTAAAAGAATATTTTACCGCCTTTTGATGGCGAACCATTTTTAAATATATATTTTGACAATTTTATAATCTTTATTTTTCATATTATACTTATTATTTATAATTGGAACATTGAAAATTACTTTGCATAAATTTTTGGTATTTTTTTGACAAAGTTCATTTTTTTAATGAATAGTGAAAAATACTGCATTTTACATCAAAACTGCTTTTCCATCTAATTTAATTATATGGTTAGATTATCATTCTAATTGGTTGTAACGTGTAATTAGAATATATTGTTACCATTTAATCCAACGGTAGTAATTTGAATTAATTTCACTTTGGAATTGGGCATAAACAAGTGCCAAACATTCATAGATATTGTTTAAAAAAAACCCGCTATTTGTTTTGACAATGTGAATTATTTTTAAATTAATAATTGAAATTTATATGTTTGGAATTTGGTAAAATTGATTCCATAATTGGAATCATAATTTCCAAATTATGTAATTAATATTCTTTTGTTTTTGGACATTATCAATAGTAATGACGGAAATTATCTTTATTTATCTTGATTAATTAGTAATTGGGTAGTTATGGATAATAAAATAATATCATAATAATAAAAAATGACCCCAAAATGTTTCTTAATGATACTGGTTGTGTCGTGGAAGAACATGGGATGCCTCGTGCCAATCTTTGGGACCCCATAGAATCACTTTTGGGTGAAAGTGACACTTTATCTTTTTATTTTTAAAGAAAGGATAATATCAATAAAGAATGTATCACCCGACTAAAACAATTTTAATTTTGTCTACATAAATGATCTATTGGTCTATATATAGTCATTGGAAAGATGATAATATTTCCTACATCGTAGTAATTTTTTTATAATTTTTAGAAATTAAATAAATTAAATTATTTATGACATCATGATGATGCATCGATTATCTCATTAATGAACGATTTAAATAAAATGAAAAGATAATGTAAAATCTAAGAATTACACTTGTCAAAAACCTATTTGATGAGTATATTTAGAACCCTTATCACCTTATCCTAGAAATATATCAATGTGGGACCTTTAAAATCCGAAACTCATTTTAATATAATGTAACATTTTATAACTTTCCAAGAGTGCCCCTCCTCTCCTCTTATAAAAGGCACCCACCTCTACCTCTTTACACACTCCTCTCAAGCCATTGGCCCGGAAAAAATCTACTAATTTCATCTCTCCATATCCCTCTCTTCATCATAGAATCCTTACCTTAGGCAGAAATCTCTTTAAGAAACCATTTTGGTTCAATCCAAGAGGAGTTACCTGATTTAAAGGATGTTAAAGAATGATTGAGTCAAGTCGGACCCAAGGTAAGGGACTTCATCTCAATCTCCATTCATTGAGGAATATTTTGTTTTATACACAACTTTATTTTATACGGTGTATAAACCCATTTGACTTTTACAGTTATTCATAAGGAATATTTTTTATATGAAGTGTCTTACGAAACGAAAAAAGGGGATGTTTTTTTTCATACGTATGCGGCGACAACGACTTCTCTGCCACCGTGACCATTATTTGAGTTTCAGCTTCCTATACAAGCCCTAACATTTTTTAAATTAAAAATAAATACCATGTTTTACATTTATTTTATTTTGGTATTGAAAATAGTTTTCATAATTTTTTTATTATATCAATGTGTTGTATTGATATCTTGTGATTGAAATGCGGAAATGTTATATTTCCATTATGCATGATTTATGTGATGCAATTATGTTATGGTTCTTGGGAATTGTTATGAAGAAAAGTGGTTCCATTATAAATTATGGGTAGGTGAGCCTGATAGAGCTCTCCAATGCATTGGGTAACACGAAGGGGTTAAACGTTAAGGTTTCTCCGAATAGATTTAGGGAATATACTGTGATGGGTATTCCAAACATAACCACGAGGGTTACTCCCTATGTAAGAATGTTATGAATGCATAAAGTTACCTTAATGTCTTATGATTTCTATGATTTATTCACGATTTGATGAGGTATGTAAAAATGCTTATTTTTTATGATTAAAATATGATTTCATATATGGAATAATTTTTTCATTTCGTACTTTTATATCCCTTACTGAGCTTTTTATGCTCATCCCATGTTTTTGAAATGTTTTTCATGTGTCAAGGGAAAGGTACATGATGTGATGATAGTGTCACGAATGTGTCAAGAATGAATCCATTTTTATTTTAAATATGATTCTGTTAATGGTAAAAATGAGTACTATCTTTTATGTAACCACTTTGTTTAAATGTGGAATGTAATGCATGATTAATGATCTAATTATCTAAAACTCTAAAGCTGAAAAGGTCCTCAATGTGTATTCTTGAAATAACTCAAGATTTAGTAATGATTAAGCTTGGTGCCTTATAGTTCAGCCCCTTCATGGGGATGGATATTTGGATATGAGTCTTTAGATGATTTCTATTTAGTCATGGATTGAATTTTTAGATGAATTTTTTTAAAAATATGGAAAAATAATGTATATATATTCATTAATTAATTACAAAAACCAAAAGATATATATTCCTCAATTATTATCCATTTCTATCAATTTTAATATTTAATTTATAAATTCCATATATTGATTTCAACATTGATGTTTTTGCGAATAAGCATTAAAATCAATGTAAATATTTGATAAATGAATAAAAAATATCATAATAGTAACCGTTTTTCTAAGACACCATCACTTAAAATATCTTTACCCTCAAGAATTAAATCTAAACATTGAATTCAATAGGCCACCAGTGTTACCTATTTTAAAGTTTCTATATAATAGAGTAACTTTTTTATCAATTCCAAATAAAATTTTCTAGTTCCTTATAAAATACCAATTATATTTTTCAATTTTCAAGGTATCGATCAATTCAAGAATATTATTTTCTCCCATTTTAAAAAAGGGGGATATTTGCCTTTTATTAAATAATGTTAACCTATTATTTTTATAATAACTTCTAATAATGATTTAACTCACTTTTGAATATTTTATCTCAAAACATGTTATATAACTCAACTAGAATTATGTTTATATCCATAGAATAATACTATTATCCATATGATTGTAATGTCGCTACGCTAATCATTTTTTCCCTTTTCAAAATGGGTTTATAGGTTGCCGGTACCCAAAACAATGTTCAAAGAAAGATTTAGAACAACGCAAAACGACCTACAACTCAACAAACCAACACATGCAATTAAACAACAAAAAAAATAAACAACACCACACAACAAATTATAGTACCTGTATTCATCTCTACATCCCATATAAGATTCATCTTCCGCAGTGGCTAATTCCCAAACAGAAGTCTGTCCATGCTGCCACCCAATATTATGGAACTCCCATCTCTTTGACTGATCCAGAGGCGATTGGATTCTACAGGGCTACTTAACCAATATATCTTTTTTAAAGGCATGAATCATCTCGCTATCCCGCTTAATAGAATATCTGGTTCTTCATGGGTGCAGGTTGTAGGAGTAGTCTTTCCGATTTCTTATTCTTGGAGTCGTAGACAAGGTTTCTTCACACTCGGCCATCCTCTTATTACAACCATGTATTATATCATTGTAGCAACGATTAGCCGATCCACTCATATTTTCTTTATCTCCCCATCCTGGTCCTTCCCTTTACCAAGGAAATCTTTGGAGGAAATACCATTTCCCCCACTATTATTATTCCTTCTTTGGTTCGAAGTATTACTTTCAATCTGAGAATGGAACCTAACCACATTAGTAGGTTTTTCCACATCCCAAGAGGCTCATTCTTATCCCAGACTTCCACCAATATGCTCCTTCCTGGCGACCCCAACATCTACATCCCCATCCTCTGGATTTACTCGTAAACCATATTCCAAAATAACATTAGAAAGGATTTCAGACTTGTTGCTTAATGGGATAAAAGGCATGGCTGAGACATCCATACCACTAGACCCCCTATAAAGAAAGCTCTCATAATGGAACTAGACCCCTTGCCCCCACTAACTCTACTGAGGGAACCTCCCCCTGTTTGTGTTCCTCAATCTGATGCCCTCCAACATCCAACTTAGACCCTTCCAATGCATTAACCATACCAAAAGTAGCCATAACTCTTTGACCACCCTCAACCAACTCTCTTATGACACCCTATATCTGTTATTTTAAAGACATTACATTAACTATTTTTTAAAAAAATTACATAAAATCATGTATACATTCAATAATAGGTCAAATAAAAATAAGGATTATGGTTGATAAGAATGGAAGTTTTAGAAATTAAGGCTCATATAACAGGATAATCATTTTAATGTATTATTCCAGATATTAAATGTTGAATATAAGGGAAATTCCACCCTTCAAAATGTGATGAATCCTACTTCCCCAACTCATGGTGTGGTCATTTTAAATATAATCCATAAAGAATGGTGTAGAACTTCTTAAATATTTCCCTATTTTTATACTCTATTTTTTTCACGAAGTTTTTTCTGAATTTTATGTTTATAATTAATCTCATGCTAAGAACATAAAAAAATACGAAAAACATTGATCCCATAATGGTCATTTGTTTTCTAATTAATATATTTTAGCATGACTTCCCTCAAGCTAATAATTAACCCATAAAATGTTATTCAAATACTAGGTTATGGGTAGTAATGGATAAAATTAGTGGTGAAATTTGTTCAATCCCTATTATTTTCATTCATAGTCTACATGGTTTAACATTTTTCTGATATAAAGGTGGTATCAAGGATGAGGGATTTTCATAATTTTCCTCAATAGTTTTAAATTATATTTTTATTAGTCTTCAACTGTTACATGCATTTATGAATGTTCTAGTATGTGACATTTCTCAAGATCACTCAAAAAATATGATCAAGATAAAATCTATAATTTTTTGTTATAGAATCATCTTTGGAATGTAAAATATGATTTTTTTTAAAATAACTATTGGAATGAATATTAACATTAATCCAATTAACATGAATTTTAGAAATTTAATGAATTACAAATGATAGGGAAATTTCAATTACATGGATAATCTAATTACATTAACTTATTAATCATACTTTAATATTTGTGGTTCAAACAATTAATTCAATTCATGAATGAAATCATTAAATCTCATGTTCAATAAAATCAAAAACATATAATAACATTGTTCATAAGAAACACATGTCTCCTAGATAATTAATATAAATAAAAATTTCATAGAAAAAAATTGAAAACTCCAACCATAAGATCAAAAAAGGGTTTTAGATAAAAATATAGGGAGATTAAAATAATAAATAAAGGATTTTACTCTATGTCACATGAATAATTATCTTATCACTGCCTTTTTTGATGGAATACTTTTCTATTATAGTCCTATAAATGTAAATTATTCAATTATTCCCAAGGATCATTTTATTAAAATTCAAATAGAATATATATAGTTGGATGCATGATAAACTAATTCTATGAATTAAATTGAATATTATAGAAATAATTTAAAGATAAATCTTGGATGGATCCCCATATAAGATCTATATTTTTACTACCTTTATAGGGTAGTACCGGCTGTTATGCACGGTATGGTGGTGGGTAGATCCTGTTGGATTTAAACCACTGCATATTGATTTTTTTTATCTATCACTTCATTCATCCTGGTGAGGATCGATCCATGAATAGAGTATACCAAAACCATCCCTTTCATAGTTAGTTATAGTTTATTTGATGGGTGTATGATAAACTAGGTATAATACCCCTTCTTGAATTCTAATAGTAAAAGATTATCTTCTTTTTTAATTGTTGTCTCAATTTAGGATTCAAGAATAATAAATTTAATGGGGAACTAAGAAGGTAATTTTACTCGAGAAGAATTAAAACACAAATAATAAGAAATATTCTCACTCTCATAATGAGATGTATATGTATTTATATCCTATATATCATTTATTTAGAATTCATCATGGGCTTCCTCAAAAGCATGTGCATCAAAAATTAGGATCTCCATCTTTTCATTAATAGGTGAAGGTGTCATTTCATCATCTTTATTTATGTTATAACATGTATTACTTGAATATCAAAATTCAATGTGTTTAGAAATGATTCTTATATTGGATTAAATAGACTCATAAATGTAAGAGTTCTAATTATGTTCATATCACATTAATTGTTCTATCTCAATATATTTCCCATTGGTAAGGGCCTCTTTAAAGTAAATCTCACTTGATTTAGTTATATATTTAGGCCTCTCCATATTTTATTGAAATTCCACCAGTTGGGTGGCTTCATCCTCTTCCACATCTAAAAATATATTCAATGGAATTAGATCATCTAATATGTAATGAATTGGTAGATCAAGTTGTACCACACACTCATTTAATAATTAATTTAGGTCTTGTTGATATCCCGCCCATATCACAGATGGAATGTCTACCTTATCATGAAACCATTTCTTCACATCATGGTTATCCTTAGAATTTATATTCAAATTACTATGTTTCAGATATTCATTTATATTAGCCTAAACTTCTTAGATATATTAATAAAACATTTGGATCTACAGTGTTACCTCTATTATAGTATTCAAAATTTTTTGATCAATTTAAACCTCATTGTATACATAAATTAATTATTTAACCAAAATTCTCTTGTACATTTATCATATGCCTGATCAGGTATGTGATGTTTCCAATTCATTAATAGGGGTAACTTTACCATTTTGAAACACTTTTTCTTAGTATTTTACACCTGAGTAATTATTCCATGCATATAGATAGTTTATGTTTTGATAAATCATTAACAAAAATATTTTTTTGTTAGTTTAAAGAAGCTCGAACTACAAAGAGATAAAACATTTAATTAAATACATCTATTTTTGGATCCTAATAAAAATCTATGATTTTTAATAACACCTATCATTGAGTATAAAAAAATAAAATTTCTATTGTTTTACAAGTGCAGTAACGTACCTGAAAATGGTCATCTCTCTTGAGAATATTGATAGTTGTATACATACTTAATTAATCTCAATTAGTTATATATGTTTTAATATGTTTTATATGAATGAAATGGTAATTTTGAGTTGATTTGTAACAAAAAAATTTAATGAATTTATAAATTAAAATTCAATTTAGAAATCGATTATGATTAGATATAAAGATCTTTGACACATGTTTGTTTTTGAATTCTATCATTATTCTCATTTATTTGTTTAAATTATATCTGATAATCAAATTATGAAATCTCATGAATGAATTAATATCCTTTAATTATATATTTTTAAATCTATATTTCACTTTTCATTATAAATTCCACATCCTTATACAATCAGGTTTGACGGCACACATCTATCAAGAGTCTGAAATCATACAAGAACTAACACCATTTTATGTTTTTTATCCATTAATTTGTTAAAATATATCTTAATTAGATATTAAGATAAACAGAAAGGGGGGAAAATTTAGAAATAAAATAAAATAAACAGATTTCAGTTGCATATCTGGGTGTAAAATTTCACATTGATGCATTATACTCAATGCAATAGTAAGCATAAGATAAATTTTAGAAAATTATTCTAGAACACCTACTCTCCCCGAGGCCATGAATCTGGTCATCAAAACATTTTTTATGTAAGATATCAGTTTAGATATTATGAAAATAATATAATAAAAAAAATAAAATAAAACTAGAGAGAATATAAGAATAAAACATGAGATAACAGAAGTCAATTTATAATGAGAGAGAGATTGAGAGTGAAGACTAAAATATAAGAATATAAAATATGAAAATTAAATAGCTAAAAAGTTCAAAGAACATAAAATAAAAACATATGAATGATAATAAGATTAATAGAAATAAAAATAAGGATAATCAGTGTATAGAGGTTGGGAATATTTTTAGATAAAACAATATTTATAGATAACATAAAATATCTAAATTTAAATAAGTACATGATGAATGAAATGATCCAAGTGTAAAAAAATTTAAAAATGCAACAACCAAGATTCAAACCCTCCTTCATATAGTGTGGAACTATAATCATCTTTGAAGTAACTAATTCTCCTATTATTGAGGAAGGGAGAATCCCTAATACTATTCTTAAATTTGTTCAATGACTTTATTATTAAAAATATTAGAGTATCACTTTTATAAATAAAGAACTACAAAAATACTCATTTATTTTATTTAAGAAACAAATATGGTTGGAATAAATAAAATAATCCGGTTTTAAAATTTTAGTAAAGAATAAAATCATTGTTGTGGATTAAAATTGTTGAACAAGATTATCACATCCATGGGCATCAAATTCTGCATGTGCTTGATGTGACTATTATATATGAACATAAGAAGTGTGGAAGTAGAGGCTCTTCTTTTATATGGCCATCATAGTGGCCAGTTGAATAATTTAAATTGTTTTATGGGGTTTGGATGATGTGTTTGAGGTGATATCAAGTTATATAAGGCATTCTCAATGGAGTTTTTTCTCTAAGATGAGCTCTCTAGTGGTAGTAATATAGTTTTCTAGTAAGAGAGGAAATGGTAGTCAACGATGAAAGGGAAAAGTGGTGGAGGATTGGTGTATCCTTTTTTTGAGGCAGGAGAGTGCGATAGTGAATAAAAATTGTATCTCTTCATTTAATATTTTAACATGAGACACATAATTTTTCCCATATTGATAGATAGATTGGAGGATATAGATTAATAATTAAAAAAGTGTAGTTTCCACTAATAATAATCCCACACTGAGGTGGGAACCCATGAATATGCACATACAATACATGTGTCATGCCTCACATGTATTTCCCCAGCATGATTATGCATAAACGCTATTTCCCTAACAAAGGGAATCAACCCTCGATGGACCATCCGGGACTCATATGGCATTCTTAGGTGGAAAACCCTTTCATGGGGATTTTTAGGTGGATTTGGGTCTTTAGTTGATCACATAGTAGGGTTGGGAATTTTTTTACCTAAACATTATACATTAACATAGAAATACAACCATTAAATTTAATCAATAATTATAAAAAACTTTTTTAGATTATAAATTCATAAATTCATATCCATTTTAATCAATTTTATTAATTAATTTATAAATTCCAATTTCTAATTAGAACATTTAATTTTAATTAATTATAAATTAAAATAAATAAATAATTTTTAAAAGTGTTTATATTTTTGTATAAAAATATTAGTTAATAAATTGGTTTCAATTATATAATTCAACGTTCAACTATTTGAATATGTAGATCACTCTTTATAGCACGAGTAATCCTAAAGTTTTATATAGTTGTAAGAAAGAGGATGAATATTATATAGAATATTATTTTAAATTTGTGGATATTATTTCCAAATGAGAATGTATATTTGTCTCATCAAATTTAGAAAATGGAGAGAATCTTTTTTGATGACATTTAATTATGAGGGTCTTCCATTATATATTCCATGAGGAGTTTCAAGGCCTTCATCTTAATCAAGAGGATTACTTAACAATTGAACATATACATTCATCTAATCCCATGTCCAATACTCCAAACAGAAATTTCCACCATTGATTTTGATAAACTAAAGAAGTAGTTAGAATAGAATACAGAAAAGGTTTTCTAAAAATATGTTCTTCGCCATGGTGTGTTTTTTCCATCTCCTTCAAGAAGAAGGATAGTTCAATGAACCTATTAATTGATTATAGTGAACAAAAAATTTTCATTATAGTGAATGAGTATTCCCTTTCATAGATAAAATACTTATTCAATCAATTATGTGGGCCTTCATATTTCTCTAAACAATAGATTCGGTCTGAATATCATCAATTAATGATGATGAAGAAAGATATTACCAAGACTTACATCCATACAAGTTATGGATACTATGAATTCATAGTCATTCCCTTTAGAGTCACTAATGGATAAAAAATATTCATGACCTTAATCAATAGTGGAATGTGATATTACCTTAAAAACATAATGGTAATATTTATAGATGATATTTTGATATAATCCGAATGAAATGAGTAGCATGATAAACATCTGAGAAGTATGAAAATGATGTTGTTACTAGATAGTCAATATGAAAAGTATAACAAATGTGTGTTCTGGATAGAGAAAGTATCATTCATGGGAAATTTTATCACCATTAAAGGTATATCTATGGAAACATCCCAAAATTGGTAATTTATAAGTTTCCAAGACTATAAACTATAATGGATATCATTAGTTTTATAATTATATATGGTTATTAAAAATGACTTGTGACCAATCTCACTCAATAGTTGGTTATGATTTAATGGACTAATTACTGTGATGAGAAAATCATGGAATTGAAAAAGACTCTTATCATTAAGTTAGTGGCATATTATCCCTCAAATAAGAAACATTACATCGTGTACTATGATGATTCAATGAAGGGATTGGGATATTTATTTATTAGAAATAATAAAGTGAATTCTTAAGCTGAATATTAGTTGAAATTTCATGTGTAAATCTACCAATCATTTGATCTTGAATTTTCATTAGTAAAATCTATATTAAATATTTAGTGATAGTATCTTTATACCCATAAGTATGAGTATATATGGATTTTAGGAGGCTCGAATATATATTTAAATAGAAGGATGTTAATATGAGTCAGTTAACATGGCTTGATTTTATTATGTATTTGAATGTTTAATTTATGACCATCCTAGGAAATTGAAAAAGTGGTAGATGATCTATATATAAAGGATTTTACTAACTTATCGATGGTGGGAATTTATAAAGATATAATCTTCATATATATTCAAATGGTGAAATGGGAATTATAAATAAGGAACATCATCATTCATTTATAAATCATTTTTTCAACCATACCTTCTATAAAAATTAAACTATTCTCAAATATATATTATTAAAATAACAAAAAGGTGAAATATATAAGAAATGTGAAATCATTAGAGTTATAAATCGATGAGTATGGAGGTATGATACTTATATCATGACATTTTGTACCATGAAATCCAATGATTATGAATGATGTACTAAATGATAAAAAATGATTAACCCTATCAATCTAACTAGGGATGATGAAGATGTATTAATAACTTTTAGAGAACTATTGGTGGGACAATATGAAGAAGGATATCCCAAAATATATATCAAATGTATCTAGAATATCAAAATGTAGAGGAATAGTGGAAAACAATCCATCGGGATGATGAAATCATTACCCAAATCTAAATGAAAATAATAAAAAAATGTAATGGTATTAGTCACTAATATTATAAATAAATGTAGGGTAAATAATGGTATATGAGTGATAGTGGACTTTCCTTTAACGAAGTTTCATTTCATTTAAATTATATAATACTTCTCACTTGATGAAATTTCAAGGATATACATCATATAAGTAATGTGGATTCATGGAACACCACTATCAATTGTTTTTTTATCAAGATATGAGATTTACCTAAATCTTGTAGAAGTGTATACCACATTATTTAAAAATTAATTTTAATATTTGTATAGATTAACAACAACTAAACTGTTTTCCAATTTGATTACAGTATCAAGAAACATGAATATATATAGGGAATGCCTGATGGTATTTAAAGAAGGATGAGATGGACTTCATCCTCTATTTGAGCAGACATATAATAATCATTTTAACTCAAGAATCCAAATAGATCTATATGATTACATTGATGGATAGATTTTTATAAAACATTCATTTTAAGATAAAGTAGCTTAATGTAAATTGATGGGATATGAAATGGTTAAATAGATTTTATAAATGTTTAAGTCAATTAAGTATCACATCAGGGCTTCATATAGTCAAAATAAGAGATGTACTTACAATAGTTGATGAGGAATAGAGTTTTATGATGATGCTAATCTCTCCCACCACATATCTCTAAGAAATAGATTCATAAGATTTTGGAATAAGGTAATGCTTTTTCATATTTACATCATCCCATTTGAGATTCTTGATCACATCGGAGCTGTGGATTATTGATTTACACTCCCTCCAACACTATCTCAAGTACATGGTGTATTCCACATATCACTTCAATAGAATTAAATAATAGATCCCTCTTATTTATTGAATTATGATGTTCTATACTTGTAAAATGATCTCTCTTGTGAGGGAAATCTCATGAAAATCATAGAATATGGAGATACATTTCTAAAAATAGGACATCTCACTAAGTCAATGTTTTGTGGTGAATCCAGAGATATGTGGAGGCGATATAGGAATTAGAGGAATAGATGATGTAGATGTACCCTCGCCTTTTTCACTATAATATGAAAAAATAAAATTTCAAGCATAAAATTTATTAATTGGGAAAGAATGTAACAATACATAATTATTTCAATAGGATTACTCTTTTTTTCATAATTATAAACTTAGCATGAAGAACATGGACTGAATGGTGAAATAAACAGCATATTACTATAATAATGTATCAATCTAATTTAAAGATTAAAAATTGGAATAATAATTTAATAAATATTAATCGGGTAGTAGTAGAAAATAAGAAAAGGGAATTATAAAAAATCATTGATCAATCACCTAGAATAATCAAATTCATGAAATAAATTGTAGAAATGAATTAGAATATTATAAATGTAGTATAAAATTTAAATTTAATATATATATATAGTCGAGAGAAAATATAATTGAAAGAATAATGAATGAAATATGATGTTTTTATATAATGTAGGAACCCCATATGATTGTAACAAATATGGCCATTAAAATAGTTTTCAAACCATTTGTATTGAAATTCAATCATTAAAAATATTAACCTAACTCAAATAATAGTTTCCTCACTTATATAAGTGTAAAATAATTTTTAATAAACCTATAAAATAAAAATATGTCATATATATATCATAATTCAAGTAATTAAATGTTTATAAAATGAAAAAATAAGTGTGCATGTTTTTATAAAACAAATATGATTAATTTTCATTTTTATAATAAAAAACAATGATTTAAATATAATATATATATATTTTAAAATAAATTTATAAATAAATATTAAGTTTTATTTCACTCAAAATAGAATATTTTTATACTATAAATACAATTTCAAAGGGTTGGAAAATTGATCATAGGATTTCAAATTTGTAATGTTAAAATTAATGAGGATTTTATTTAAAAATAAATTTTTTAATTTTTAGATATTTAATTTCATAAAATGGATTTAATTTTTGGAATATTAACTTCAAATATCATTAGAGTGGTTTTTGTTACATTTCAAAAATAGCTTTGTTTTTAGTGAATAATATTATTTGGAAGAATATAATATATAAATTTGTAAGCTAACTGCCAATACTTTTTACTCAAGGATGATTTAAGCACCCATTATTTCAAAATTACATTATCTATTTTCTATATATATTTATAACAATAAAAATTAATGGTTTTCTTAATGAAAAATATAAAACAACAGAATATAATATTTAAAAATTTCTCTCTCCTCCCCTTATAAATGTCACCCTTCTCATCAAACATTTTAATCATCTTAGATTCTTAAATTTAAATGAAAATATCTTCTTAATTGTATCCCAAAATTTCATGTGAATTCGCCTCATAAAAATACTATTTTATGTGCCTTAATATGTTTTTTCGAGTAGATAACATTCAAGATGAAATGTTCTCAAACTACCTATTGGAAATTATTTTATTTTTCTACCCTCTCTTCTCCTCCCTCATCCAACATGGAAAAATAACTCCAAAATGATATATATAATTTAATTTTATATTTTTAATGTAATTTAAACCATCAATCATCATCTATTCTATTTTCTTCCTCAAAATGAAATTACTTCCCATATTATGTCATTCCACTACCTCCATTAATGATGTGTTTTCATTTCCATTACAATATTCATTGAAAATTAAAATTCAATAATATTGGTTATAAAGGAAATAAATATGTATATTATATATTTGTCTCATTATTTAAGGTATATAGAGACATATTATTAAAATAAAATGAAACTGGTTCGTGATAGTCTGTATAACTGACTCTATGAACAAACTGTATGATGTTAATGTTGTCACTATGTGAATAATACCTATGTAAAATAAATAATGTGTATTATAATAGATATAAATTTATATAAGTTAATTAATACCATTTCATTTCACTTCTATGTTTTTATTCTCATTTGGAAATAATATTAATAATTATCTACATGTGATCCGACTATGGTATGGTTCGACGAACGTTCACAGAATAGTGAAATTAAGCTTCATACAGCACTAAAATGGTTTTAAATCGACATAAAAATTATATTAAATAAAATTTATATGAAAATGGTTCTAAATTAAATAATTAATGAATATAACCTGATTATCATGTATTTTATGTGAATGTGTAGAATGATTCTGGAACCAAATATAAGGGATCTCTCTAAAACAACAACTTTTGATTTATGAGTTTTCTCTCTCTTAATAACTTTATATCTCTATTTTATTTTATGGAATTGTTAAAAATTATTTACATATGAATTTATATATATAAATTTCTTTTACTCAAATTCATTAGTTGGTAGTAAATATGTTAACATCATTTCTCTTATTTATTCATTTAAATCAAAGACAATTAGGGGGAACTTTTTAGTACCATAATAAATTTAAGAAATTCTCATTAAATTTTGTTATAACCATTAATAATTTCATTAATTAATTTAATATTTTAGGGATAAAAATTATTTTTTATCTCTTAGATTGATATAATATTAAATAAATATTCATTTTGAAAGATTCATTAACAGATTCCATAAAACACCATATAGAAACATAATTTATATACACAATTCTCCACCTTTTCTCATAATTTCTCCCATATTCACACTGTATATTGATTATTGATATTATTTAATTTTATATTTATGTCCAACTTATTTAATTCATCCTTCAAATAGGAATATTTATGAAATATTCATTCATTATTATAGGAGGGAATATTATGAAACACATTTCATTCTATGGTTAATTATTATATTTATTTCTTATGATTGATTTTTTTAATGGAACACATAAACATGTATATGTTATAATGGACTAACCCAGATATAGATTCAATTAAATGGGTAATTGTTAAATCTCTTCAGTTGTTACTAATGAGATTATAGAGTAAACCTAATCCATGAAGGGACTATGTCAACATATAATGTTTCCCAACTAGTTAGCCTTCACTTATTCTTATGTCATGTTATATGATTTTAAAATAATCTTATGTTTCCATGATTTTATGATTCTATAATCTATATGATAAGAATCAATATAGTTTTTCATGAGTATTTTATTCTCGGATATCATGTTTTGTCTTTTTACCCACATGTAATACATCTTTTTAATGTTTATTATCATATTATGATTTATAGATCACAACATTTTTTATATATTCCCACGGATTTTCCTATGAATGTTTACAATATAAAATTGATTTTTGGAGCCAATTATGGATATTAAAAATAATATTTACATTTTATTGACAATCTAATGTTTCATATACCTAGTCTTCTAAATATACTAGTCCTCTCAATCCTTTGGTTTTTTATTAGATATTTTAGTTGAGAATCATGTACTAGAATGTGTAACATTATTAACTTAATATATTTAGGGGAAATTTATAAATTAGATATTAATAAATATATTTACTATATATAATTTAGAGGTTTAAGTTTATTAATTCATTCACGTTATTTTCTTTTATATTGAATAGTAATTGTGGTCACATGTTGTCACCATGATAAATGATAAAAAAATAATTATGATTAAAACTAACTGATAATGGAAGAAAATATCATCTTATATATTATTTGATAAAATTATTAAGATATTTAACTAGTGCTGTTAGTAATTCGATCTATTTTATGAAACATTATAATCAATAAAAATATAAATTTTATTAATACATTGAAAAATTTCATGGGTTCCACTCCCCTCACTTATTAAAGGTAACATCCTCATTTCACTTATTCATATACTTTGATCCATTTATCCAGACCAATACCTTCTTAAATAGCATATCAAAATTTATACCAATTTTTTATAAGTATTTTATTTACCAAATTATTGATGTTTAAGGCAGAAGATGTAAGCCAAATGAGGTTTTTGAAAGAATATGTATAACTCATAAGATATTGTTTATATGTTTATTTCTTCTTCCACCTCCATAAAATATTCATCAACCATTATTATGTGATAATATCATCATCATCCATATTCTAAAATGTTATTATGTTTTTTTAAAACCAATTTTAATCTTATTTTCCATCATAGGGGATATTAATACATTTCTCATGCGTAAGTGTGCAATTCTTCCTCCATGAAGTGATCTGTTCCATTTTTCATCGTTGAATCATAAGACTGGACATTATTATATATTTAGGGAATATAACTGAAATTAAATATAATAATATTCCTTAATAAATTTAATATATCACTTACCTTCTCATCATTCAACCCATTTAAAAATGATATTGTCGGTCATATTTATATGGGGATTACCACCTCTACAAAGTGATGTGAATTGATTTCAGGTATTTCTTTCCATACTGGTCTAACACCCACATATTTTTATGTGATATTTTCTTTAAATATTTTTGATTCTTCAATATCATATTTTAAATATAATAGTGTGATTAAATGAATCAATAAGTTCATTTATTATAAAATTAATATTTTAACCAATTCGTTAAGTTAGCGTGAACAAATATAGCTAACTAAAGAAATTGTATTATGAATGAACAATATAAATCAATTATATATATATATATATATTTTTGTGATTAAAAATTTTTTGAAAAAATTAATGAAACATATTTTTTATATATTTAATAACATAATTTTTATCATTGTTCAATAGATATTTTTCCATGGGGTATGAATAAATTGTATTTGATTTATCAAAATATATATATTTCATAAGGTTTTCCACCTTTTAATGGAAACCATTTTTAAATAAATATTTTTACAAATTAAATAAAAATTATATGACAAAATAAACATTTTATTTGGAAGTGGGATTTAATTATTAACTTTTAATGAATTGTAAATTTTTTTAATAACTATCAAGTTTTGATAAATAGTAAAAATACAATAAATGTTAATTGAAAACATATTTTTCCATAAAAATAATTTATATAGTAAAATAATAATATTTAGTTGTTTTAAATTATATATAATTTATTTTTATCATTATATATTATTTATTTCATAATAATTTATTTTACATTGAATTCAGATGTAAAAGTAGATCAATCTTTTCCAATGTTTTAACTTTTAAAACACATTCTCTCATTCCAACAATAAATTAATTTTAAATTAAAAATATCAAATTATCTGTCTTTCATTTTAATAACTGGAATCCATTTCAAGAATAAGTAAGTGGAAATTATGTAAATAGCTATGTTTTGTCCTTGGTTTTAATTAACAGTATCTTTAATAATTTTTATTATTTTTGAAAAAGATAAAATCAGGTATTAAGGGTAAAAATAATAATATTAAATTACCCTAACACATCTACTAATATCATTGGTTGAGTGTGTTTTTACCTAAATAATCTTTAGGTTGAAATGGTGTTATTTGTAATCCACATGGATGAGATTAAGATATTTAATTAATAATATTTTAAAAAATTGAAATATCTTTTACTCAAAATATAATAACAATACCAATTATAATATAATCTTATAAAAGAGATAAATTTGATTATAAATTATGTTTTGAAATATCTAATGTATTTGTTTTTCATGATAGTTTATATTTAATTTTTATGATATAAATAATTACTTTTATTACTTATACATTAGTGGTGCATAAATTATTTAAAAGGGAACCTCCTCCCCAAACTCATCACTTCACATTGAGCCCTTATGCTCAGCCATACCCTAAATATTTCCTTTCACAACATAACATTTAATATTAAAAAGGTTATTATATTATTTAAATACCATATCTAGTGTGTTAGGAAGAGGTTTAGAGGGATAACATCGAAGTGGACATAACCCCCTAAACCGATTCATTCAAACGTTGTTATTATTATACTTCATCATAATGAGTTTCTTTATTATTATGTAACAAATTCAATATCACATATACACTAGGATATTTTTATGATTATTATGAAACCATATTCCACTTTATATCCATCCTATGAAAAACAATATAACCAAGCATGCATACGTATGACTTACTATGTTCAAGCTATAGTGTAATATTTTTTTCACCACCACCTAAAAATTGATGTGTATAATGATGGAAATAATAAATATATATTATTTTTAAAAAATTATAATTATTATGAAATATTATAAATCCATACAATTCATTACAATTCAATGATTAATGGAATGGTATCATCGCTCATGTGTACGTACGGCCTAAGGTCTACAAAATGTGATGTGATTAATTCTATACGATCTTCTATAAATCATGATTATATAAATGAATATATTGAATAAATATTAAATATATTATAATAATATCATTTTTTTCATGATATATGTTTAACAAATGAATAGTAAAAGGTACTTATCTAACAAAACATGCGTAATAAAATAAACATGTTAACACATGATGGATAAGTAATAATGTTGAAAAAAAAGATACTAATATGATCATATAGGATATCAAAAAAATTAATATGATTATAAAATAATTCAATAACATTATTTAAATAATTATAATGGAGTTTCATATACATAAAAATAAAATCACACCTAATGTATTGGATAATTTCTCAATCTCATTATTATTCAAGATTTTTTACGTAACAATTTACTAAGATATATTTATCTTTCATGTCCATTTTTCATGATTATGTATTACAATATATTATTTATATTCATCTAAAAAAATTTAGAGTATATTTTTCCCACTAGTTAATTTTTATTAAATAGTATACGAGCGATATATTTCATTTTTCACATGAGGTAACTTTTGACTTTTCCAGCAAAAGTTTGAGGATGTTTTTTTCTTATAAGTCATGAAGGGTTTTATATATTTTCATAATGTATTATTTCCATGAAAAATACTCGATTAGATTTCAAATTTATTTTCAAATAAATTCTTTACTTTTAAAAGTTTACAAAATTTTGATAAGAAAACCTTTTTAAGAAAAATGATATTTTCCTCAACAATTCATTTTAAGTGTTATATTAAATTTCATTCCATCTATGAAGGAAATAATTAATAATAATATGTTTAAATTATAATATAAATATTTTTCCAAGGATTTTATTATGTTTATGATGGAATGGTATTTATTAAATCCATTTTTTTACACAGACAATGTTATAGTGGAATTATGAGTAATGAAACTCATGTTATTACTTGGGTTATGATTAATTATTTATATTATTGGGGATCATGTAAGAATGATCTAATTATGTGATTTTTAAGACCTATAACTCCCTCCAATTAATTGTGTAAATATTTAAATCTCGTGACATATACATGGCTAGAATGGGATATGATCTGAGTTCTGTAGTATATGGATGGAACAATGATTGAACTCAGTTCGGTAATAGACATTGTTTTCTATGATGTTCTTGGAAATGAGCCATAACAAATATGAATTTTTTTTACATTCCAATATGTATACAAAAAAAATTCATGTATTATTTTATGACTTTTTGGATTACGTTCATTGATTGTTTGGAAATTTTATGATTTATCACATGACCATATATCAATGTATCTTATATATTGGATAATATTTCAACTGTTATGCTATCATGTATTAAGATTATGATATGATTGATATCTCCCATTTTTACCTGAAATGAGCATATAAGATCCCCCTTTCATATGATTATTTTCCTTAGGTCATGAATAATTTTATTAAGTAGGATATATTGGAATGGGGTATAGCTATGCCGAAACAAGTGAGAGACAATGAAGATGTCTTATGAACCCGTTGTTTAAGATTCCCACTTTATAAACACTCTATAACTATATGGTCCTATCGTTTAATTTTTTTATAATTTAATTAATACTATTCAATTATTACGTAATATCAATATATATAAATTATGGTTTATTATATTTGGTATCAAAGGAAGGGTATAGTTAACCTTTGAAAATTAGGATGATAAAGCCTTAGTAAAAAACTAAGGGACATGTAATTGTATAAGATACAATACTAGTTTTATAGAAAGAATTATTAATAAACAATGTTAAATCCAAATCATTACAAAATTGAAATTTTATTCTTGGATAAATGGTTTTCTCATTATGAATACTGTTTTTCACACCATGCTTCTTGGATTTAGAAAATGTCTTGAACCAATTGGAACTGCATTAATCATGAATGCGATGGGAAATTAATAGGTGAAATGTAAAATTACCATCCACTTAAATGTAGAAAATATTTTATTTCAGTCTCGATCCACCCACTATTTTATTTATAACTGATTTTATATGGGTATCTTCACATTACCTCATCAATTGGATATTGAGTTAGTTGTTACAACTCTTAATGGTACAATGGTCACATTAAAAGAATATAATTATTCTCTGGTTGAATTTTGTGGGAAAGTTCATTCATAAAATGTTGTGCTCCTTCCTATAGTGCAATTTGATGTGATTATTACTATGGATTGGTTTTCTGTATATGGATATAATATCAATTTCCAAGGAAGGGATGTCACATTTTTGTATTTCAGACAAATCTATAATCATCTATCATTGAAATGATGAATATAACCATCTAGTTGAGATTTATTCCATATTATGGGTACTAAATCCTATAAATGAATGTAATCTATTTCAAATAGTTGGGGAGAAACTCAAAATTAAAAATAAATCCCATTTTATGGGAGTTTAACAGTGTCTTTCCTTAATAATTACCTGCTATTACACTAAATATTGATGTTGAGTTTTCAACAGAACTCATACTGGGTGTTGTGCCTATTTCAAAGGAAACTTATAGATTAGCCCTAATTGAGTTGTAGTGGTCGAAGAAGAAACTAAAAGATAATCTTAACAAGGGATTCAAATGACCTAGTGTGTCCCCTTGTAGAGAACACGTTCTATTTGATATGAATAAAGATGGATCAATGCGACTCTTCAATGATTATTGATAACTTAACAAGATCACTATCAGGAATAAATATATTATTACCTTCATTGATGACTTATTCAACCAACTACAAAACCACAATAATGTTCCATAATCAATCATCATTTAGGATATCCTCAATCAAGTGTCAAGAAGTGGAATATACCGAAGAAGACATTCTTTATAAGGTATTAACACTATGAATATATTCTGATTCTATTCATTCTAACTTATTCCCATGTTATCTTCATGGATCTAATGAATAGAGTCTTTATAGTCTATCATGATCTATTTGTGGTAGACTTTATAGACAATATTATTGTATTTTTATATTGAACAGATGATCACGAACATACCTTGATACTTGTAATAAATTCTTGGTGAAAGGAGAATATTTATGAAAAATTTACCAAGTGTGAATTTTGTCTTAAGAATGTTTCATTTTTGGGAAACATAATCTCAACAGAGAGAATATACGTGGATCCAACAAAAACAAATGTTGTTGAAAGTTTATTAAGGAAAAAATAATAACTATGATACGATGTTTCCCGTATTTGTTTGAATATTATAGGCGTTTTGTGAAATATAATTCATTACTATATAATCAAATAACAAAGTTGACATAGAAAGCAGTTATGTTCATTTGGACAGAGGAATATGAAAATAATTTCAAAGAACAAAAAAGAAGGCTACCTAGTGCACCAATGGTAACACTACCATGTAGTGGAGAAATTGTTTTATCTACATTGATGGATCTATGAAGGGGATCCATTTTGTTCTCATGAAAAATTATATAGTGATAGATTATCCATCACAACACATGAAAATCCATGAGAAATATTTACCAAATCAGGATTTGGAGTTAGTGGTGGTGATATTTTCACTAATAGTAAGACATAATTATCTTTATGGTGAATATTGTGATATTTATAATGATCATAAACTTTTAATGTATATTTTCACACAAAAACATATGAAAATGTGTCAAATAATATTCTTTGACTGATTAAAGATTATGACTTCTCAATACATTACCACATTGGGAACACAAACAATGTGGCATATTCTTTGAGTCAAAAAGTCCAAGCTAGACTATCCATGTTGAAGATAACAAAAGATCCAATATTTATTTATTAGAAAAGGTTAGATGTTGAAATTTTAAAGCAAGGGGAGAAATATTATCTTAATCAATTTTATTTTAAACCCTCTATGCATGTGAAGATTGAGGAGGTGTTAAAGGAAGAGGCAACGCTACAAAAAATGTGAATTTTTTCCTGAATTTTTCCTTTATTATGATGGTATAATATAGTTATATAAGTGGGTTTTTATTTCTCCCATACCAAAACATAAATTAGTTGTTGGATATGGATCATAATTCTTCATTATCCATTCATCTTTGAACCACAATTATGTATAGGGACTTGAAATATTACTTCTGGAGGGATGACATGAAATTCTATGTTAACGAATATGTCACTCATTGCGTTGTTTTATATAAAGTTAAGGCTTATAGATACAAGTATATGTGGATGTTATAACCATTTTCCATACCAGAAAATAAAAGGTAAAACAACACCATGGACATTATGGTTAGACATCCCAGAAAATATAAATGGAATATATTTAAATAGGTTTTAGTTGATCACCTTACAAAGTCAGGACACCTCATTACTATTAGATAAGATTTCTCACATGACCATCATTCCGGGATATACGTAAAAGGAGTGATATAATTTAATAGAGATCCAATTTCCATAATATATAATTGGGTTATATGGTTTACATGTATTTTATGGAAAATACATCAGAAGGATATGGATACAGAGTTATATTCAACACTGTATATCGTCCTCAAACATATGGTATGTTTGAGAGGACAATTAAAAATCTAAAAGACATGTAGAGAGCTATATATATAGATTTCATATGTTGTTGGGATCAAAAACTACCTTCAGAGTAATTTTCATACAATAGTATAATTTACTCAAGAATTTAAATGGATCTTTATGAATCCCTAAGTTGAAAGAAATACATAACTCTGACCTACTAGGACGATGTTAGATAAAGAAAGTTATTTATACATGATCTAAGGGTTGAAATGGATGAAAAAGTTAAATATATTCAACAACCCATAAGACAATATCATAGTTGATAAGAATGATATGGTGGAAACTGAAAAAATTCTTAGAGATTAATGTGGCAGACATGATGTTTCTACAAATATCTCCCCACAAGAGAGTAATGAGATTTAAAAAGAAGGCCAAACTGATTTCTAATTATATTATTACCTTTAAAATTATGGATTATATTGGGAAGGTGTATTACTGAATGGAACATCCACTGAATATCTTTCATGTTCATGATTTATCTCATGAACCTTTCTTGGAAAAGAACATACATGATCCACTACATGTACAAAACTCATAATTTGTACCATTGGAGTGAGAATGTTTTTATGAATAATAATCAATATATATTCTAGATCATTTAGAAAAAGTTATATGAGAAAAGATTACTCCCTTTATTAATGTTTTAACATAGAACCACTAATTTGGTTAAGCTTTGTGGGAACTTGTGTTTGTGATAAGGCAAAGGTACCCTCATATATTAATATCTATGAGATGAATTTTGAGTAATAAATTTAGTTTAAGGGGGTATAATGTAACAATCAGACATTATTATGAAATATTTTCTTCAAATAATTTTGTGTCTTAAATAGCTTGAATTACATAAAATCATCAGTTTAAACAAACCCTAAGATGCCATTAGTATAAAATTACCATTATAACCTAGACATTATGTTATAGGGAATAAATATAACTTATGAAGATATATAGTGAAAGGAAAATATAAAACGATTATATATTTTCATTTTTTAAGTGATTTTAAATTACTAAATGAATTTTATAATATATATTTTTTATATATTTAATGAAAAAGTTTTATTCATCCAATTAATATTCTTTTTATAGGGTATGAGTAAACCATATTTGATGTATTAAAACCTACATTTTTCAAAAGGATAATTTTCCAACTTATAATGGATAAGCTTTTTTAAATGATGATTTTGACACATTAATAATTTTAATATGACAATGTAAATCATTATTTGGAAGCAAGATATAAAAATTTAATTTGGCTGAATTTTTGATATTTTTTATAACATTCAAATTCTATAAATTGTAAAAATATTGTAAATTTTAATTGAATGAAACTTGTTTTCATTCAAAAAATTTGTATGGTTAACTTATAATATTTAAAGGATTTAATGAATAAATAGAATAATTTTTATCATCAAATATAATTTATTTAATTAAAAATAATTTTATATTGAATATATATATAAATATTTCTATCCATTGTCATGTTTTAACATTAAAAACCCATTCTATCTTTCCAAAAACTAGATTAATGTCAAATAAATTACTACATCTTATGTGATATTAATATTGGAAACTAAATTCAATATTTGGAATCAGTAATACCAAATTATTTAAATATATTAATTTTATATTGCCCTTTATTTATAGTATCTTTGGTAATTTTTATTAATATGTTAAAATGGTAAATCAGGTAATTAAGGACAAAAAATAACATGAAATTACCCTAACACATGTCCTAATATTGTTGGAAAATTTTTTTCGACCTAAATCATCCTTAGGTCAAAATGGTTTCTATTTAAAGCCACATGGATAAGATTAATAAATTTAAATGATATTATTTAATGAAAAGTTATATATTTGTTACTCAAGTATTAATAAACATATCAGTTTTTATATAAAGTTATGCAAAACATAAATTTTAATATAAATACTATTTTAAAATATTAAATGTCTTGTATATCATGATAATTATTTGTGCCTTTTTGGAAATAAATAATTACTTTAAATACTTATAATTTAATAATACAGAAATTGTATAATTTATGAGAAATCCCTAAAATAATAATTATTAAAGAGGTAATAACCAATAAAATAACCAAAATGTTCTTCAAATCATATTGTTAAATTTTATATTTACTATAACCACCAAGGGGTCTAGTCATTAACAAATTTGATCATTATAGAAGAGATTATGGCAATAATAATATTTTAATTAATGTGATGATAAATTTGAAACATTCATCTTTTAATAATATTAACATTTTAATGATGCATTATAAAGAATATATATTTGAATATAAGTATTTTTAGGAAATCTATATTATTTATCTTTTTCATAGAATTTTTTTTTAATTTTTTTTTTCAAAAAATAATAATATTATATAATTACGCAAATCTGTTGTAATCATTATTTTATTAAGTGAAATATCAAGTAAATATTATTAAAATATTAAAATAAATATAATATAAGCTAATAAATATGTCCAAATAATTTTAATGATGCGGTTTTCCTATTAGTAATATAATTAAATACATTTTTTGAAGGTACCATTTTAACAAAATATTTTTAAAAATCACTTAATTGAGTAGTTTCAAAATTGAAACTATTTATAATTTATTAAAGTAATGTTTCACTAAATTATTTAAAAACAAACCAATTTTTTTAAAATAATTTTTATATGATTTAATGATATAATGTATTTATTTATAAACTTATTGAAATCATATAAGTAAATATTCTCCCATTTTAATATTGAAATATTTGTTACCATCAAGAAATATTAAATAGAATATTTACGTGATAAATAATTGACAAGGGTTTAATTGATAGAAAAACGTGTCTAAAATATATTGGATGATTATATTATAACCCTATATCATCTCATCATTTAAATTGGGATATTTTTTGGTTCTTATATGGGGTATATTTTATATTAAATGAATATTTTTTGAGATGAGAAAAGTGCCCCTCACATCAATTATAAAAGGGAACCTACTCCCTCATATCTTCATTTCACTTTGAGCCTTCAACATCAGCCATAACATTACCATTTATTTATCAACATCAATAGTCGCATTCTTGAAGTCAGTATATTCTTCAAAGAAAATGTATTGTGTTTAAAGAATATATTTTGTCGAAGCACATCGAAGAAGAGTTAACCCGCTCTACTGATTGTTTCTATATTTTTTCTTATTATACATCATCTTCATGAGTTGTTTCATTTTAAAGTAATAAAAAAATATTAATTATATAATTAATTGTTAATATGGTTATGAAAAAACCATATACCAACATAAATCCATCTTATGAAATATAAAATCACTACATGTGAAATTGTACGGCTAACCATCTCAACGATGTGGTGTAATAATTTTTTCATTTCCACCATAAATTGATGCGTATAATGATGGAAATAAAAACAATATATTTTTATTATTATATGAAATTGATTCTAAAAAATTATTCACTATCCACTTCAATACCATTCAATAGATAACAGAATGATATTTTCGCTCATGCGTACAAACGGTCATTCATCTACACGATGTGATGTGATTCATTTTAAATAATATTTATTAAATTAATGTTATTTAAAAGGATATAATGAATAAATATAATATATATTATAATAATTTCAATCTATAAATGACATATCTATATCATAAGGATATTAAAAAGATATTATACGGCAAAAGCTGCGTAAAAAAATAAAGAAGTTAACACCCAATGGACGGGTAATAATGTTACTAACTAACAGATGATAATATGATTATACATGATATCAAAACTATATCAATGTTTATAAAATAAATCAATGACCTTATTTAAATATTTATACATGAATTTCAGATGCATACAGTGAAGATGCACCAAGGGAAATGGATAATTTTTCATTCTCATTATTATCCGTAATTATTTCTACATTAGTACTTATGAGGGTATATTTATCATTCATGTCTATGTTTTATAGTTATTTATTAATATGTATTCATTATATTATTCAAAAATATTTTTTTTACAATTTTACACATAGGAAATTTTTTAATAAATCGTATAAAAGTAATTTTTATTTTATTTTCGATACAAGGTACTTTTTGACTTTTCCAGCAAAAGTACAAGGATGATGTTTTTAAACATATACAACGTTAACAAATTTCTACATTTTCATAATGTTTTCATTCAAGTCATCCTCCTCTACATGATTTCAAGAAAATTTCCATGTGATTTATTTAAAAAAAATTGTATGGTGTTTTCAAAAAAGAAACAAATTTTGAAGAATAGAGGATATTTTATTCAATAATTAATTACAAGTGTTATATAAAAATTAATTTCCATCGAAGATGGAATTTTTTTATAATGATTAGGTTTCAGTTATACTATCCTTATCATTCCTATGATTTGATTATATTATAATGGGATTCTATTTATGAAATCAATTTTTACATAGATTATGTTATGGTGTAATTGAGTTTAAAGAATCCAGTTTTATTTCATGGGTTATGATGAATGATTTATGTTATTACGGTTCACATATGAATAATTTAATTATGAGAGTGGTGGGACCTATATCTCTCTCCAATGTGTTGGGTATATATTTTTATATCAAGAGATAAAAATTTCCAGAATGGGAAATAATCTCAGCTCAGTAGTACGATGATGGAATAAAGAAATAAATCATTTCAGTATTGGAAATTGTCCGCAATGATGGTCTTGGAAACAAACCATGACTAATACGAAATTATTTTATATGTTTATAATTATTCCACAAAATTACTTCTCTTATGTGATGGTGTTTGGGATTATTTTTATTGATTCTTATAAACATTTACTATTTATCCCTTGGAATGATATCATGATCATTCATATGATGGATATGATATTCATATTTTGGGTTCTTATGTCTTCTGAATATGATAAAATTGATATGTCCATTGTTTACTCTTACTAAGAATATGATCTCACTCTTTGATATGATGTTTCTCCTGGGTCATGAAGAAGTATATTAAGTAAGATATGTAAAAAATGTCTAGTTATGAAAAAATAAGTGGGAGATAATGACGATGTCTTATGAACCAAATGTTTCTTTTCCCATGTTTCTATAACCACTATACAAATATGTTCATGTCATGGCATTGTTATATTTTTTTAATGAATATTAATCAACTTCGAAGTAATTTCAACATATATAAAGTATTTGCAGTAATAACTGGATCTAAAATTGTATTAAATTTATGAAAAACATAATTATGTAATTATATTTTTTTCATCTTATGTAACATTGAAACCATCCAAAGTAGTGATACAACTGTAGTTGTTTTGGAATAATGAAATGAGAATCCTAAAAACCTTTTACACGAGTAAAACTAATTTTGAAAATATATAAGATATGGTAATAAATGAAATAAAATGGATAATAATATGATTATAAACATAAAAAGTGTTATAAAAGAATTAAATAAATAATATTATATTATTATACAAGTTTAAAAAAATTTATATCGAGTGTTTTACTCATTTTAAGATACTTTTCATTAAATCCTTACATTAATGGTATAATATTTTTTCACATTTTCATCCATATACATGTTGTCCAAACAAAATCAGGTGTGTTAAAAATATAATAAAATATATTTTCACAGTCATTTTCAACTATGTATTAAATAATGTCTGGTGGTGTTAAAATAATTATTTTTCATGTTTTTCAAATGGTTTATTTTAAAAAAAAATAACAAACGAATGGATGGAATATAATTCTCAACATATATAGAATAAGTAGGATTTAAAAAAAATATGGTTTTTATTTTTGAACATGCTTCCTCTATGTTTTCAGATATTTTTTAAAAGAATATATCATTTCCTTTACATTGGTAATTTTTCATTTTAAATTTATTCCAAGTAAAAGTTATTTTAATCCTTATTTTTACATGATGGGCAAAATTGCATCAACATATTAATAAAAGGGAATAACTTTTTATAATTTATAATATAAATTAAAGATTATATATTTTTTATGTTTTTTATATTCCTTTAAAATTTATCATTATGATGTTTTATTATGATATATCTCTCACATTAAGAGGGTAATTATTTTGTTCTCTGAGAAATATATATTGGAATTAACTAAGAATGTTATCAAATTTAAATATGTTTATATTATAGTGATTATATGAGTGATATTATGATGTTGTCTCAATGTATCAAGATGAATTTTCAATGTTCATAAATGATATCTTATAGATTTAGTTTGGTTTTATAAATTATGATAATGGTGTTAGGTTTAAAATAATTTAAATGCCCCATTAAAAGGTGAAAATATGTTTTCAAAAATTGATATCATGAGTACTCATGTTTTACATTAAAATAATTATTATTTTATATTACGATTCATTATTATATTTTTTATAAAAATAATTATTAAATAAATCGTACTACATATTTTTTATTATAAAATGGATATTGGCTGGGGGTTTTAACTTTTTGTTATAAATTTTTGTTATATAAATGTTTTATCTATTTCTATAAAATTATAAACCTAAATTTTTAGGGTAATGTATAAAATATTAATGGTTTTTATTAATCTCATAAATATACATTGATTAATATATAGTTTTCCAAATTTATAGGTCATTTAAATAACATTTTACAAGTTATACAATACCATAGTATCTCAATTTTTACATTACCAACTAATTATTATTCCTAATCATTAATTTGATATAATTTTAGAATTTCAAACATTTTATTAAAAAATTGGACTAAATATAAGTAAATTTAATTTCTAAATATGAGATATTTATCATTCAATTTATAACATTAATATTTATATATAATTTTCCTAAAAGATAAATGACTTATAAAACATAAGGATCTTTTAGTTTAATTTAATATATGTTGATAATTAAATAATTACGTTAAATATCATTTAAGAAAAAAGTTCATAATTATACAATAACTATAATGTCATAGATCATAAATCAACTACATGTAGATGCTCTATTATATCTATATTTTTCTAATTACATGGACATGTTTTCAGTAAAACTATTAAAAAAATAAATCCTACCTAGAAGGCTAATATTCCTCCCAGTTGAAAACTAAAGATAATAATATCCCTCACAAGGGTTATGATGAAACTAGAATTGCAACTGATATTTAGAGATAAAGAAGAGTATGCAATGAGTCATTCTTAGGGTTGTTTGAAAACCATAGATTGTGGTTGACCAACTACATGACTCACCTAATTCTGAGATAAAGATGATGTTTTGGGCAGCCATATTCTATATAAATAGGTAAATACCCTCAATGGTGGTTTTCTGTAGTTGTATGAGAACTGAATTATAGCAATCTCAAATACCTTCTGATTTTCAGATTTCAAGTGGTGATGTTGAATTGATGGTTAGACAAGAAAATGAAGAAAGAGATAAAAAATGTGGTTGGTCATCATCTTTCAAATGAATTCATGGTTGTTTTAGGCAACCAAAAGGGAAATAAAATTTTAGAATTGGACTCTAAAGAAATTTGTAATATCATCTAAAAAATCCATTGTGTATAATAAGGTATTTATGCTTTTTTTGATACAATATGGTGAATTCTTTTGTAGCACTCTCAATAAAAATAGATCTCGGTAACCCTACTGTCATCTCTCAAAATACTAATGGTTACATGAACTTGAATGAGTCTATGTTGCACTCTCCAAATGAGACAAGGAAATAAGTGACTATGGCTCTACTTGAAGAACTAGAGGCTGAGGGGAAGAAGATACAACTATCAATATTGGCCTCTATGGAAAATTATAATGTGAAATATGAGGATATCTTTAACTCTGAAGTCACCAATGTTGATAAATTAATTTAAAGGATTAAATCCTTTCCTCCAAACAGGAGGAGGTCCAGGGGTCGGAGATGTGGTTGTGGTCTAAGTAGAGTTCTCTAGTATTAAATAAGAAATGATAAAATTCATTTAATGGAATGATTGAAGAAAAAGACATGTATCTGGATTTTTCCCTTGATCTTTTATTTTACTTTGTCTTCTTACACTATTTTGGACTCCTATCATTTTTTGTCTTTAATAATAGATTATAAACCTCTATATTTCATAATATATTGTTTTAATTAGTTTTTAGATCCTTATAGATAAAAATATGGATTAGAATTTATTTTTTATGGTATATTTATTTAACTATGGTTTTATTTCGCTTTTAATTTTCTATATGATTTTTCAGATTGTTTTCGCAAAATGTAATATATTTTATCATTAATTGAATTTACTTCTCTCAATAAAATGATTTTTTTCATTCTAGATAATATATTTTTTAAATAATATATTATATTCAATATTTAAAGTAAAAAAGTGTAGTGAAGTCTTGGGGTGTTATAATGCTAAACTTTGTTTGAAAAAAAATGTGACTTTTAAATTAAAACAGAGAAATTCATTTATAATGAAGCTCATTATGTGATATAATTTCATGAGTAAAAATATTATAAATCGGAAAATCATTTTATATCATTTTACTTATGAACAAATTATACATTAGATGGTGTTTTATAGGATTTTTATGGGTTTTTTCCTTTGGAATAAGATATCATTTTACAATGAAAAAATAATGTAAACTCCTACCGGTCAAACATCAATGTACACATAGTTATTTACCAAAATTTTAATTTTTTCAATTTTTTTCAATGAATAAAAATGAATATATAGTAACTATAATGATTCATTTTAATGTGTTAAAGATTCATTAGAGTGAATTAGAAGTTCTTAGAAGTTTCATTGTACAGTAATTATCATTATCCAAAAGAAAAAATTAACATTTCTTACCTATGGATTTTTTGAGATCTAATCATATTAATTTTTTTTGAATTATTTTATGTTCAACAGAGTTTCATAATAGAAATTTATATTTATGATCTCTAAATATGATTTAGGATTTATATTATTAGGGTTTCAATATTATAGTAAAATATTTAAGGAAAATTACTCGGAATGAGTAGTTAGTTAAAATAAGATATTAACAATATATGAAGGTTATCGTTTATTAGGGATTTCTCATAAAGACTGATATTTTTGAAATTCAATAAAGGGGTTATCAAAAAAAATATATCCAACTCATGTTTATATCAACACCTAATCCTCAAGAATATATCATTGTTATAGTTGGTTGAGCTCAGATGTGTAATGTGCCAAGAGTTGCACGGGGGAGAATTAAAACCTATAAAAGGTGGAATAATAGAATTAGATATCATGTGTGTGGTGGAAAGATAATATCTCTAGGTAGGGAGGATTTTGTGGGACCATATTGGCATGTTGATGGATCAGGACCATTTATTAGTAAGAATCATTCATAAAAAAATTATATGAAATTTTTTAAAATTTTATTTTGCATAGATATGAAAATAATCAATGTGCATAAAATATTAATGATACAATTACATTTTAATATTCTCCATCATCTTACATAGTTCACAATACATTATTATATTGATGTCAAAACATCATTAGTAGGAACATGTGTTAACTCATCTAAAGGAGCACATGATCATGGATTTGGTTCATGTATTCTATAGTCACCTTATGATGAAATGATTAATGGAATAAATATTGAAGTTAATATTTAGGCACTATCAAAATATCATAATAATCCAATAAATATCCTTAGTTGTTGTGTACATTGTAATTACATCATTACAATAATGGTTTTTGCACATTGAATCATAACAATCATATAATATTATTCCACATATCTTATGAATTAATTAAATTCTTAATGTTATGGTTAATTACACCATATGAGAGATCTTATACGTCCTAATGATTATCATAATATTTGGTATTAACAGGTGGATCATCATTGAGTTGGGAATATGTGTAAGGATCATTAAAAAGTGATATAATTTATAATTATTTGTTATATTTCGTACAGATGAATGAATAAACATTTTAATGAAGTGAGAATTTATCAATGTCATGAAAATTTACAAGTACACTATATGGATAATTTTTATCATTTCATAGAATTATTTCATTACTCTATATAATGAATAATTAAGATGTTTATTCGTGGTCATATATCCTTCAAATGTAGTAATATATCACTAATATGTTTATTCTGATTCTAGATTATGATAAAAAAAATAATGTGAATCCTTAAGTTCTTTACAATGTAAATATATGAGTTTAAATCTTGTTTGTAATGTGAAATAAACTCATTTATATGTGGTGTATTTTTTAAATATGGTTTTACATGTTTTTATGTTGTTATAGATAGCTTCGAATGGGAGAAACATGAGTTTTTAAATTCTAATACCTACGAAATTTTAGTTATCTAGAAAAATTGTTATTATAATAATATTCACATGGTGAAAATAATATTACAAATATATGATGAAAAATAAGGATATTACTCATGTGTAAAATGTTATACATAATTATATATATTATACATGAAAAAAGTGTATTAGATAATAAATTATATGATATAGAAAAATAAAATTCTTTTAGCATAAAATACATTGGAAATACGACCCCACAATACTAGTATTCTAATGGAAATCTTGTTGGTCAATGATTAAAAAAATTATGATGAGTTTTATTTCACTAAAGAAGAATGATAATAAGAGGGATAAATTAGAGTTTGGGTGTATATTATAGTATTCATAGAATAATGTTCATGAATTTATGAATGTGAAGAAAGATAAGGATATGTATTTTTGTATTCTTATATAAAGAACACTAAAATTTATTAAATGCTATTTCATTTTTGAATAATGTGTTCTATTATTAATTTATTGAATTTAATATAATAAGAGTAAAATTATAACATGAAATTGATCTAAACTAGTGAATAACTCTTCAGTTGTTACACATATAATTTTATTGTAATTTTCGGAAAGTAATAAATTATATAATTCACCAAAACACATTCATGATATGCGTAAAATGAGATTAGTATACTCCATTATCATTTTAACATTATTTTTTTACTATAGGACAATGTGATTTAAGTTGAAAGCCATCAAACTATCTATTCCCACTATCATTTTGAGAGTCAAAATTTGTAAATCAATTGTTCCCCATTATATGTGTCTGTGTTTGTATGTTCTGCATGAAAAAAGGTGGGAAACGGGAATCGAAGATCCACTCAGTAAAATAGCTATAGTTTTAAGAAAATGAATAAAAGGTATTATTTTCACCAATAATAACCCCATATTTTGGAAAATATCCTAATTTTTATTATAAAATATTATATTATTATAATTACACATTAATTGGATTCTCTATTTTTATGGTAGTTTCCTTTTGAATATTTGAGTATATTTATGAATTTAAAATGAATAAAATTTCTATATAAGATATTATTTATTATGAGTGGAATTATATTTAAACTGACACTATGGTAAAAAAACAAATAGTAGAAGATATTGATTAATTGTTTTCTCTTAATTGAATAGATACATGTTTTCTTCAATTAAATTATGTTAATGAAGAAAAATTTGATGTAAATAGTGAATAAATGGTAGTTCAACATACCTTCATGGTGATTTATCGTTCTGGATCCTCAGATGAATTAATGAATTATTGTGATTATGAGGTAAGTCCAAAAAACAAAACTTTTCCACAAGATAATACTAGTTCTAGTGGGAGTGATTCCATATCATGAAATATATAAATATATTCATTTCAGGTTGTGAAGCATAATTTTACATTCAAATTATTTTGTCTTCTTTTTTGAATTTTTAAAATCATGCATTATGAAATCTCTCAACATGAAAAAGATTAAAAAATATAAATATTTTCATTAAATAAATATTTCATAAATGTAAAATGTTCTCCATACAAAAAAGGTTATTATTTCTATTTATCTTACGATTGATGAGAAATTATCATTTTTAAAAATTGATTATATCAATTAAGTTAAATATAATGATGGAATTTGGAAGACTCTTTAGGTGAATAACCACTTATTGGAAGAAGAAAAAAATATTGAGGTAAAAAAAAGATAAATACATTGTTAAATCAATAAAGATCATATATATTGACAATTTTTACCTATAGAATGTTAGAATTCAAAATAATTAAGATGAATGAATTTAGAATAAAATTTAATAATATATAAATGCAATAGGGGATGATAGTGATATTATTATACAAAGAATAATGACGTTTAAATTAAGATAGGAAATCAAAAAAATTCCCTTACATTATATTTAAAAAAATTTATGGATGAAATGATAGAACAAAATATGTATTCAAAAGAGATTTTTTTAGTCAAAGACTTCAAATTTTTTTAATATTATCTTGATATCATAAATATTTCATTAAAAACTAGTCTTAGAGGAATATGTACCATCTATCATAAAATATAATGTTTGTTTTAATTTTATCTTAAAAATTGTGTAGGTTTAAATAAAAAATTTATTAATAAAAATATATGAACAATAATTATAAGAAAACTACATACATGTAAAGGGTGGATAAAAAATATTTTATTTGAGTTTTCTCCTTAAGAAGATCCCAACTAACAAATAAAAATTATCAAAAATAACTTACTTTTCAAAAAGAAATTTAAAGATAGTAATAAGGCCATGGAAAATAATCATGGTTTGTATAGAATTGTTGTTTTTGTTTCATATTTAGGCACATGGAATTCGATTATTTGTAAAAACTATACTATATCAAAAGTTTAATGAAACCCCATTTGAAGAAGGAGAATGCCTGGGAAGAGGAAGCATCATTAAATAAAGAAGGAAAATATGTTTATTATAAGTATGTTTTAAATTCTTTAATGTCACTATGGTGTTTGAAATTGATATATACATATGAGTAATTCATGATTTTTTAACTCAATGTATTATGCATCAAAATCAAAAGAAAAGGGAAGATCATAGAAACTAAAAAAATATATTGAGGTATCCTCGGGAAATAAGCTAATGAAAGATACAAATCATTATATTCTCAATATGTTTCAAATGAACTTTTACTCAAACTTTTTACATGAAAAATAAAATGGTAAGGTCAGTATAAAATAAAAAGAAGAAGATATATTTGGTGAAAAATAAATCTCAAAATTCAATATATAATATCCTAGTAGGCTTCCAATATATCCATTTGATTCATTGTGATTTTAAATGAATATTTGGATAAAAAAAATATATTTGAAGAACAACTAAAACATTGTTCAAAATATTAAGAATAAAATCTATATTAATATTTTAAAAATCAAAAAAAGATAGTAGAAAAATTAATACCCATGTGTTAAAGAATAACTATGATGGGGGTGTAATGTTTTTTACATAATTTAAAAGGATATATAAAAATATTTACATCACATGAAAATTCCTTAAAAACGAATTAAGTATGTGTTGGTTATAGAGGATATTGAAGAAAAACATACTCCAAACTAAGAATTTAAATCTGTGAAGAGTTTCATGATACCAAAAAATAAATAAAATTTTAAAAATATATATGATATAAGGAATAATGGATCCAAATGAATGAGAAATTTCTCACAACCTAGTTGTTAACATTACAAAGAAAATGAGATACACCTCACTCCGTGCCATTTTTGTTGTATCTGTGTGCCTCTAATTTATCGAATTGAACATTAATTGTATTTTTAGGTGTATAACATGAGAAGCAGTATAATATCTTATAACTGGATAGGTAAATGAAAAGATCTCCATCTTATAATGAACACTAATTTGGAATTCTAAATACAATTTTATGAATGGTTCAACTTTGATGATGATGATGTAACTTATTAGAATCTTATTATTAGACAGAAGTGTTACATTTTTTATTCATTCTAAAACTAGAATATCTTATAATCTACAAAAGAGTTATAAATAGATGAATATTGATTAGATTGTATCCGTTAGTAGTAAACTATTAAATAATTCACCAATAAGATACTAGATATTATAAACATCGAGTACGTTCAAATATTGTGGATGGTGTTTGGAAATTATTTCATTTTATAAGAACGAGTTCATAATAAATTATTATTAGTAATAAAAATAATTTTTTTACATTAATGGGGATAGATATATTTTTTATTATTGATATGAATATGAGGTATTGAATATGATTTAGAATTTTTTGAATAGAATTTAAATACCTCCATGTGTACTAAAATATATTTCCATTTTTTATGTTATTATATGAATTCAAGTTTAAATATTTAATGAGAATATATATAACAATTTTCATCCATTAATTTTATCATAAAAAAATATTTTTACATCTCCCACAAATTTTGGTGAGTATTTCATTTTAGTTGGTATCATATTATTTTATTAAGGGACAAAATTAATATCTGAATTAAATCTTTTGGTTTTATACACCTAAAATTTATCACATAGACATTGAGTGTAATGTTTTACATAAAATTTATTAAACTTAAAATGAAAACATTATCTCTCATGTATTTTTTATTTCTTATCAATAAGGGGATAGAAAAAACGAAATGAATATTTTATGAGAATAAGGGAGATATGGTATGATGAATAAGTGAGAAATTATGTTTTACATTTTGGTATATCATTTTTGTGAGTATTAAAAATGTAAAATGGTGGAAATTTTTTATCCCACATTATGTGTGGTGTATATACTATCAAGGAATCATAATAAATATTGATTATCAATGATTATTGATATAAATATGTAGAAGAAAATTTGGACTAAAGAAGAATATATTATAAGTTGGTGCAGTATTTCTTGTAATTTTTGTATGATAATGTTCGATTTTTTTCCATTGGGGTTTGGAGATAAACTCAAATTGAATGAAAAATAATTATCTGTAATTATTTGTTCCATGAAAAATTTATAATAAAAAACTAAATTTTTCTATGATGATGTTTTATTGGGAGATCAATTCTGGTGGAATTATTTTTAGAGTACAACATTTTAAGACAAATTACTTGGAAGAAGTTTTAAGTTAAAAGGAATGAAAATGATAACATGGATTTGGAATGTTAGTTCATTGATATATATTATTATAAATAGTTATTTTCTAATAAAAATAAAGGGGTCAGTAAAAAAGTAAGGTCCAATTAAGGGAATCCTGGAATGCGACCACCTAATCAATCTCATGTGGATGGTCAGCCAAGGTAAAAGTTAAAACTCTCATCAAAGGACATAAAAGAGTAATAAAACATTTATGTGGAGGTGTAAGGGATGAATAACTATTATATAGGGTGACGTGATTGTCCCATAAAGATGGGAGTCTCTAAGTATTATATCTCAACATGGTTTCCGAAAACAGGTTCCTCAAGACTGTTAGTTACACAACCTTTGGTGCACCTCCACATATACCAGTGGATGATTACTAGTAGTGAGGTTTTAAAATTGGTCATGAAGAGATTATTCCATCCTTAAAAGTTTCACATCTGCAAAGATAAATAAATTATATAAAATTTTATAATCTACATAATTCCATAAAAAAAATATGCTAGTATCCCATGCTGATCCAAAATCGTTAACATTATCCAAAACTGAAACATTAGATATATCTTGTCATATATGTGTTAAGATATGAACCGTGAAAATAAAGACACATAAAACTAGCAATTGTGTCCCGACACCAAGTCTGATCCCATCATCCATGATCCATCCTTAATCATCCATCTAGAACAGGTTTCATTCCCTTATCATTACCTTTATACCCAATGTCTATCCAGGTATAGATCAGGCAGCCTGAGTAGAGTCTGAGTTCAACCCAGAAGGCCACCACTAATAGCGTCTAAAAAAATATCTTGTCAAAAAATGTAGACAGCTCTATAATTAATAATGTATAGTTATCACTGTAAAAAATTCTTTTAATTAATTATTAAAAATTTAAAAATATAATTTACCTAGGATCATGATGTCATCCAAACAATCGATACCTGCTTCAGCCCATGTCAGAGTCTGAACCACATAACATAGGGGAAAACAATTCATCAAAAATAAGGGCTTTTATTATCCATTTCAATTCAATTCATAAAATGACCATTTATAACCAGAGTAAAATTCCAATATCGTAATTGTAGAGAATGTTCTCTACCACGCTATTAGTACGTTGAGTATTAGTCCCTATCCCACACCGCATGGGTATTTGGAGGATCAGACCAAGTTTAATATAATAATATTGAAATATATGTCTTTTTTACTAGAAAATCATGTATATAACCCTATTGGTATGTGGAGTATCATTCCATATCCCAAAACCCATTTCCCATTCAATCACATTTTATAACACAAAAAATACTTGGAATGGTTAATCGTCATTAACCCTCTCATAACCTTTTAACATAATGGTACTCTATTTTAATTTATCTCAACAATCATGGTACATCACATAAAACACATCTAATAATATGAACTATTCATCATTTAACCATTAATAGAAATTCAATCATATAATTCATTTACACTTCATGGTGAAGCCAAACATACCTTTATTCCCATTATTAATCAATTCCATATCTGACCAATTAACCACTCACATCTTCCCATTTATTTGACCAATTAAATAATCCAAATATCCCATCAATTTCATTATCACATCATTCCATTAATTAATTTTACAATTATATAACCCAATTCAGGATTCTATTTCCAAACCCAGAAATTGAAAATTCAAAATACCATATACAAAATTATAATCCATACTATGATATTTTCAATTTATACACTTAAAGTGGTAGATGAGTATTTTCCAAAAAAAAAATTGAATTCAAATGTTCAATTTCTCAATGAAGAATGAGATGTATATCCCAAAACCTATATCCAAGATCAAAAGGAGAAAAAAATTAATCATAGATATGAACCCTTTAATATGGATAATTAAACAATTCACTCCATCTTGTAAGAGAGATGAGAGAGAGACGAAACTATATGAGAAGTTATTTATTACTTGGAGAGGTTCAGATCAATCAATCAGATCATCGATTCCTCAAGAATAGATTTAAAATCCCTCTTAATCAATAGGACACACTCCAAAATCGAATGAAATGAGTAAGGCTCATGTCAGGGAGTTTAGGGACATAAATCATTGGTTATTAATTTTTTTTCAATTAATTTTGGATTCAATTTTCAACGTTAATGGGTTCCTATATAGGGTTATTGGTCTTCCCAAACTGTGAGAATATTTTTAGGGGGAATAGTTTCTACTAAAGATGCATATTGTTTTAAAAATTGTGTTTCGACTATGAAATAAAGCATATCACGTGGTTGCATGCTTTGTTGGGGTAGGGCACACAGTTTTCAAAAAATACATGCCAACTGGGAAATATAGAATAACGCTTTATATATCTCGAATTTCACATCAGATTACCCTAATATAAATCCCAATAAATATATACTATAAAAATAAAATTAGTACTTGAAAAATGAGAATGAGAAATCTAAAAAAAATTGGGACCATATAATCCTGTCACCTTATAACAGATTATCTATTAGTTGTACTCTCGAGAATCTCTTATGTTATGAATGATGAAGTTTGTGTGTAACAGCCCAAGATTTTATTAAAAAAAATATATCTTTTTAATTTTATTAATGTCTTGTGTTGTACGCTACATCAAAAGGAGCTTGCACAACACGCATCCTTGTATTGCCTTGCATTACACGCAATCACGACCTTCCTCGATAGCGTGTGTAATACGCAATACCGAGTTTCACTAAACAACGATGTGCTATTAAAATATTATTAAAACTAGCCGTTATGAATAGTAATAACTACTTTTTAAAATTCTGTAAATCTTATTTTTCAAAATGAACTTCATTCATGGATTCGGAGTATCGAATTTAGCCTAAGGTGAAATTTTGGTACTTTTCGGATAACTTTCATATTCTGATGAATAGTGAAAATTACTAAATTATAATTAAAAACAACTTTTTTAATCGAAATAATTAATAGTGATAAATTATTAATTTGAGTGGTTTTAAAGTATATTTAGAATATATTTTTACAATTTAATACAATGTTGGTCATTGTTCGTAATTTCACATTTAAACCAGACATAATCAAGTGTCAATCTTTTGATATATATTGTTTCCTAAAAACACGCTATTTATTTTAACAGCAGGATTTAATTATAAAATTAATTAATGCAACTTCTATGTTATGAATTTGTTGAAATAGATTTCATTTTTGAATTCGGAATATGAAATATAGCTTAGGATGAAATTTTGGCATTATTCTGAAAAACATAAATTTTTGATGAATAGTGAAACTACTAAGTGGTAGTTAAAAAAACTGAATTTTTCATAAAACATAATTTTGCCGCTTCTGTGAATGGAATTTCGAAAATCCGAGAGACACGGTTAATATCAAGGACTAAAATGTGGTTCAATGAGATGAAAATAATTTTTGGTGAATAGTAACTTTTTACTTTTTTTACCGCGGTTAATAGTAAATAGGGTAACTAAGGGTAAATATGATATTACTATTACCCTAACACATGTCCTAATTCTATTGGACAAGTGTAATTCGACCAAAAACAAACTTAGGAATAAAATATGACCATTTAGGCCCACTTGGATTAGATTAGGACATTTATTATTAATTTATTTAAAGAAAGGTTAAAATAGTTAAAATCAAAGTTTAATAAGTAAATCATTTTTAATATGGGGTTATACATAAGATAAATTCGATTGTAAATATTAATTAGAAAGCTAAAAAGAATTCCTACATGATGGTATTTTATTTGTAATTTTTAGACATTAAATAATTTAATTTATTTATGACACAATGATGATGCAGTAATTATCTTATTAATGAAATATTGACATAATTGATGTTATAAACACCAAAATAAATATAATTTGAGACTTTTTATGAATTCCATTAATTTTCTAGGTTACTATGATATATTAATGTTGATTTAAGAAACTTGGTTCGAACATATAATTCTGTTATGACTTTCAGAAAAATCATATATCAAATAGTGTCAAAATTGACACAAAATAGTTTTTAAATCAAATATTATATTATTAATTGTTATTTTATTCCTAAAAATCTAAGGTTCGGCCAAATGACATAGATAAGGATATATATATTAATAATAAACAATTTGGGGTTCGTTTGGCATGTTATAGTAATTGTATTAACCATATACTGAAAGAAAACAAAAAGACACGGTAAAAGTTAAATTATTAAACTTAGAGTCAAATCTAATTGATAAGGTTTAAAATAAAATCCAAACATGTCTAAATTTGATTGGTTGATGAGATTACAACCCTATCTCATCTAATCTTCGAATATGAGTCATTTTTGGAGGTTTTTAAGTGGGGTTAGATTTATTATAAATTAATATTTTTAAGAATTCCTAAGGTGCCCCTCTCCTCCCCTATAAAAGGACACCTCCTCCCCCTCCTCCTCACACCAATTTGAGCACTCAAGCTCGGCCAACCCCTGCCAAAATCCCTTCTCCACTTCCCTAGCAACATCCTAGAGGTTCTGGTCTTCCTCAAAGACCAATTCTAGTGCCCTAAGAGGAGGTCTCAAAGAGGCACTTCAAAGAAGAGGTAATTAGCGTTACCAATTCTTTCATCTTTATTTCTTCTTCCACTTCTTCTTCTTAGGTTGTTTCATTATGAAGTAATAACATCAGTATCACTCATATACCGATATGTTATTATAAGTATGAAACAACCCTATTTCACCATCTATCCATCCTACGGAAAAAGAAATCACCGCGCGTGCGTATGTAGGGAATACCGTTTCCACGCCGTGGTGTAATCTATTTTCCACCATCACCTTACAAGGATGAGTATAATGGTGTAATGAGTAACTATATATGATTATTATGAAGTAATATTGATACTGAAATAATATATATATATATACTCCAATACAATTCCACAATCATAGGAACGATATCATCACTCGTGCGTACGTACGGAATACCGTCTCCACGATGTGATGTGACTCGTTCTACATGATCTTCATTTCATAATGATTATATAAATGAATTAAATTAATAAATATGATATATGTTACACTAATACCATTCTGGATATAAGGAATCTATAACCTTAAAAGAAGAATAAGAATGTATTCGGCAAAACACGCATAAGAACAAAAGGCAATAAAGACCCGAGTAACAAGTAACCATGAAATATTACTATCAAGGAGCTAAGAATATGAACATATATGATATCATATCAATATGTATGATTCTGGAATAAGTCAATAACATTATTTAAACCATTATACAGGAGCTTCAGACACGTACAAAGCAAATTGGACCTAAGGTAAGGGAAATATCACAATCTCATTTTTATCCGAGATTGTTTATTCGTAAGTATTTACTGGGGTGTATTTTATCATCCACATCCATGTTTCCTCAATATGTAATATTATTTCCATCCACCTACAATTTTTTAAATCAAATTTTACCCTTTGGTGAGTTTTTAGTAAAAGATATGAAAGGAATCTTTTGTCGTTTTTCGTACGAGGTACATTTTTACTTTTTCGACAAAAGTAAAAAGAATGTTTTTTTTAACTTATACGGCACGAACGGATTTATACTGTTTTATGAAGCCTTATTTTCATGAAGCTTCCTCTAAAAGATTTCATGACTATTTTCAATAAAATATCTTTCTTTTAAAATTTCATGATGTTTTGTGAAAAGAAATTGATTTTAAAAAAGAAAGGATATTTTCCTCAAGAATTCAATTCAAGTGTTTTATCAAAATTATTTTCCATCTAAGATAATAAAGGGTTCTGTTTTTATCCCTTTAATTACATTGATTTGATTATGTTGTGAGGGGATTATTTTTATGGAGTCATTTGCCTTATAAGATTTATTTTATGATGTCATGATGTTTCAAGAATCCCATTTTTGTTACATGTGTTATGCGATGATGTATGATTTATGATTATGTGGCACACATAAGAAAGGATTCATTATAAGATGGGTGGGACCTATATCTCCCTCCAATGCATTGGGTAAAGATTTTATATCTCATCAGATAGACATGGCTGAAATGGTAGGTTATACCGGTTCAGTGAAACAGGACTGAAACGAGGGTTACTCGATTCAGAAAGGGACTTTGTCCACTAAGATAGTCTTGGCATTGAGTCTTGACTAACAAGAAATGATTCTCTATGATTATGTGTGTATGACACAAAGTTTCAAGTTTCATGTTATGATTATGGTGATCTCATTTTCACTTCTATGATTTATTCCATGTTAAGATATTATGATCTCTTTTGCAGGTTTTGATTTTCAAAAAGATATGATATGATTTTTATTTCCTTTATTTGCCCTTGCTGAGCATTTGAGCTCACCCTTTTATGTTTTCTTTTCCCCATGATATAAAGAAAGGTTTTAGGTAAAAAAAAAGAAGATCTTTATGAGAGATATTGAAGAACTTTCACCACGATTAGATGATTACGTTCCGAGTTTCCAAAGACACTAAACTATTACGATCCTTTAGTGTGTGTTTTTGTTATGTACTAAGTATTCCGCAAAAGTAATGTAATGTCCATGTACGTCAGGATACGGGCCTTTACAGTTGGTATCAGAGGAAAGGTTTAGTCAACCTTTGGAAACTAGGATGCGAAAACGTTAGTGAGATCCCTAGAGATTTTTCTAAGGTATGTCTAGGGATGTCTCTAAGGTTAAGTATACGTATAGGTTATAGTCCTAGAATTGCGCTAACGATCTTAGAATTTAACCTAAGATGTTAGATATTGAGGGTACTACCCCTTTATTATATTGTTTTCCCTAGCATGATTTTTGCCTCTCACACTATTCTTTTTGGGTTTTAGACGATGGCTGGAACCCGAAGGAACCGTGTTGATCAATGCAATGGACAATGCAATGATTGCCCTCCTGAACAAACAAATGTTATGGGAGATGGAGTGCAAAATCTTATTGCTATACTTACACAAGCTATGAATCATTCTGGACTTCCAAATGAGCAGAGAAGGGAACAATATTCTATTGAGTCCTTCATGAGGCAACGTCCACCTTCTTTCAGTGGGTCTTCTGATCCACTTGTGGCTGAACAATGGATCAGTACTACTGAAAAGATATTTTCAGTTCTTCAATGTTCTGAACATGATAAAGTCATCTTAGAAGTATATCGTTTGGAAGGTGAAGCTGATCAATGGTGGAATCTTATCAAGAATACGAGGCCAAGGGATGAAATTGAGTCCATGGAATGGGAAGAGTTCAAGAACTTGTTTTTCAGTAAGTACTTCCCTCGTATTCTTCGAACAAAGATGGAGAAAGAGTTTCTTGAACTGAAGCAAAGGGACGATGAATCTGTTGGTACCTATGAAGCAAATTTTACAAGACTTGAAAGGTATGCTTCTGGAATTATCATCCAACCTGAAAGTAAAGTTGATCGATTTTTCAGTGGCTTAAAACCAAGTCTTCGAATGGCATTAGCTATAAGAGACTTCAGTAGCTATGAAGAAATTGTGCGTTGTGCTATCAAGGTAGAAATGGAAGTTGGTGTTACATATCCATCTCATGGTTTTGAAAAGAAACGAAAGATGGAGTTCAAGGAGAAATCTCAGAATAATGGTGAAAAGAAGATGAATGTTTCCTTATGCACAAAGTGTGGAAAGAAGCATGGTGGAGATTGTCTTAAAGGGACTATAAAATGTTTTAAGTGTGGAAAAGAAGGTCATCGAGCAGCTGAGTGTCGAAGTAATGGAAAAAGGGTTTCTAATGATGTGAATAAAGCAAACATTGCAGAGAACGCACCGCCAACACTTCAATGCTTCAAGTGCAAGGAAATGGGGCATTATGCTAATAATTGCCCTAATCCAAGGGTTAGTGATGATCAACATGAGCAACCACTGAAGGCAAAGGACAAAGGGAAATCACATGCGATCACTATTGGCAATGTTGAATATGACAACGATGTGGTGGAATGATTAAGTGTTTATGTAATGGGATTCCAAAATAATGTTGTATCATTGAGTATTGCAATATTTATTGATGTGGTATTCAAAGTGATTGAGATATTTTTTGGAAATAAGATGATATGCGCATAATGAAGACGAGAAAATGAAATGTTTAATAGTATTCATGAGCTCATGATTGATATAAGGACTAAGTGATATCATGGTTTGAGTATATAGAATTTTGAGGATTTCGGTATGTGAAAAGTGTTAACTTTTAACTGCATTCAAGTTTTCACTAAGGTTCAATGGGTATTCAAGAGAGTACAAGATTAAGGCCTTTGAATGTTTGGAATGTGACCAACAAGATATATCTTATGATATATGGGGATCAACGATGGTATTAAATCTCTGGTAATCGTTTTCACTATGTTTTGAGAATGGACTGTAGTATTATGGATAAGCCTAAAGATTGGAATGGATTATGATGGACATAAGATAGTATTGTTTAAGGATAGAAGATTTTCGATATTATTGATGGGATGTTATAGTAACGTAGTTTTAGAAAAAGGAAAACCTGCAGGACGGGCGACAACCCATCGCTTCGGACAAGGCTGTGGGAATCGAACCCACAACCGAAGTGCGACTGGCCTTTATCGCCTACCACTGACCTACAGGAAGTCCCTATTTAGTAGAAACTAGTTTTATTTTATTAAGCGGTATGATATATGAAGAATAAGGTCATTTTTGGAACCATATACAATTAATCTAGCCATAAGATGAAACAGATGGAATGACCCGTCATTCTATCACATGATCTGATAACACTTCATGAATAACAAATTCAACTTCATTTATTTAAGAGATTAAGTGGAAATTGTTCAAGGAACGAACAATAGTGCGACTGTACCAAAATAAAGTAAGTATTTATTCTAATTCAAATTTTCAACTTTAGAGAAATGATCTTGAAAACCAAAAATGTTGTCCTAGTGATCTTATACCTGATGAATCAGATGGTACCTTATATCATCACAAATCTATGGATTTGTGATTATTGGATTTTCCATAGCCATGTTCTCTACCACTCTCCATCAGAACATGATGGTTAGATTTCTCTTCCATATCCATATTTTTACCTATGTGGAAACCCAGCGATTAGTTTATTTGGGTAATCGTTACATTTCATACTTTAGTTTTTAAAGCCAAGTTTTGGTATTCCTTTTTACGATGTGGGATTCTATTAAAGAAACTTTCGAATAGTAAACCATTTATAACCCCAACGAATTTCGAGGGCGAAATTCATTTTAAGGGGGGTAGAATGTAACAGCCCAAGATTTTATAAAAAAAAATATATCTATTTAATTTTATTAATGTCTTGTGTTGTACGCTACACCAAAAGGAGCTTGCACAACACGCATCCTTGTATTGCCTTGCATTACACGCAATCGCGACCTTCCTCGATAGCGTGTGTAATACGCAATACCGAGTTTCACTAAACAACGATGTGCTATTAAAATATTATTGAAACTAGCCGTTATGAATAGTAATAACCACTTTTTAAAATTCTGTAAATCTTATTTTTCAAAATGAACTTCATTCATGGATTCGGAGTATCGAATTTTGCCTAAGGTGAAATTTTGGTACTTTTCAGATAACTTTCATATTCTGATGAATAGTGAAAATTACTAAATTATAATTAAAAACAACTTTTTTAATCGAAATAATTAATAGTGATAAATTATTAATTTGAGTGGTTTTAAAGTATATTTAGAATATATTTTTACAATTTAATACAATGTTGGTCATTGGTTGTAATTTCACATTTAAACCAGACATAATCAAGTGTCAATCTTTTGATATATATTGTTTCCTAAAAACACGCTATTTATTTTAACAGCAGGATTTAATTATAAAATTAATTAATGCAACTTCTATGTTATGAATTTGGTGAAATAGATTTCATTTATGAATTCGGAATATGAAATATAGCTTAGGATGAAATTTTGGCATTATTCTGAAAAACATCAATTTTTGATGAATAGTGAAACTACTAAGTGGTAGTTAAAAAAACTGAATTTTTCATAAAACTTAATTTTGCCGCTTCTGTGAATGGAATATCGAAAATCCGAGGGACACGGTTAATATCAAGGACTAAAATGTGGTTCAATGAGATGAAAATAATTTTTGGTGAATAGTAACTTTTTACTTTTTTTACCGCGGTTAATAGTAAATAGGGTAACTAAGGGTAAATATGATATTACTATTACCATAACACATGTCCTAATTCTATTGGACAAGTGTAATTAGACCAAAAACAAACTTAGGAATAAAATATGACCATTTAGGCCCACTTGGATTAGATTAGGACATTTATTATTAATTTATTTAAAGAAAGGTTAAAATAGTTAAAATCAAAGTTTAATAAGTAAATCATTTTTAATATGAAGTTATACATAAGATAAATTCGATTGTAAATATTAATTAGAAAGATAAAAATAATTCCTACATGATGGTATTTTATTTGTAATTTTTAGACATTAAATAATTTAATTTATTTATGACACAATGATGATGCAGTAATTATCTTATTAATGAAATATTGACATAATTGATGTTATAAACACCAAAATAAATATAATTTGAGACTTTTTATGAATTCCACTAATTTTCTAGGTTACTATGATATATTAATGTTGATTTAAGAAACTTGGTTCGAACATATAATTCTGTTATGACTTTCACAAAAATCATATATCAAATAGTGTCAAAATTGACACAAAATAGTTTTTAAATCAAATATTATATTATTAATTGTTATTTTATTCCTAAAAATCTAAGGTTCGGCCAAATGACTTAGATAAGGATATATATACTATGAATAAACAATTTGGGGTCCGTTTGGCATGTTATAGTAAGTTTATTAACCATATAGTGAAAGAAAACAAAAAGACACGGTAAAAGTTAAATTATTTAACTTAGAGTCAAATCTAATTGATAAGGTTTAAAATAAAATCCAAACATGTCTAAATTTGATTGGTTGATGAGATTACAACCCTATCTCATCTAATCTTCGAATATGAGTCATTTTTGGAGGTTTTTAAGTGGGGTTAGATTTATTATAAATTAATATTTTTAAGAATTCCTAAGGTGCCCCTCTCCTCCCCTATAAAAGGACACCTCCTCCCCCTCCTCCTCACACCAATTTGAGCACTCTAGCTCGGCCAACCCCTGCCAAAATCCCTTCTCCACTTCCCTAGAAACATCCTAGAGGTTCTGGTCTTCCTCAAAGACCAATTCTAGTGCCCTAAGAGGAGGTCTCAAAGAGGCACTTCAAAGAAGAGGTAATTACCGTTAACAATTCTTTCATCTTTATTTCTTCTTCCACTTCTTCTTATTAGGTTGTTTCATGATGAAGTAATAACATCAGTATCACTCATATACCGATATGTTATTATAAGTATGAAACAACCCTATTTCACCATCTATCCATCCTACGGAAAAAGAAATCACCGCGCGTGCGTACGTACGGAATACCGTCTCCACGCCGTGGTGTAATCTATTTTCCACCATCACCTTACTAGGATGGGTATAATGGTGTAATGAGTAACTATATATGATTATTATGAAGTAATATTGATACTGAAATAATATATATATATACTCCAATACAATTCCACAATCATAGGAACGATATCATCACTCGTGCGTACGTACGGAATACCGTCTCCACGATGTGATGCGACTCGTTCTACATGATCTTCATTTCATAATGATTATATAAATGAATTAAATGAATAAATATGATATATGTTACACTAATACCATTCTGGATATAAGGAATCTATAACCTTAAAAGAAGAATAAGAATGTATTCGGCAAAACACGCATAAGAACAAAAGGCAATAAAGACCCGAGTAACAAGTAACCATGAAATATTACTATCAAGGAGCTAAGAATATGAACATATATGATATCATATCAATATGTATGATTCTGGAATAATTCAATAACATTATTTAAACCATTATACAGGAGCTTCGGACACGTACAAAGCAAATTGGACCTAAGGTAAGGCAAATATCACAATCTCATTTTTATCCGAGATTGTTTATTCGTAAGTATTTACTGGGGTGTATTTTATCATCCACATCCATGTTTCCTCAATATGTAATATTATTTCCATCCACCTACAATGTTTTAAATCAAATTTTACCCTATGGTGAGTTTTTAGTAAAAGATATGAAATGAATCTTTTGTCGTTTTTCGTACGAGGTACATTTTTACTTTTTCGACAAAAGTAAAAAGAATGTTTTTTTAACTTATACGGCACGAATGGATTTATACTGTTTTATGAAGCCTTATTTTCATTAATCATCCTCTAAAAGATTTCATGACTATTTTCAATAAAATATCTTTCTTTTAAAATTGCATGATGTTTTGTGAAAAGAAATTGATTTTGAAAAAGAAAGGATATTTTCCTCAAGAATTCAATTCAAGTGTTTTATCAAAATTATTTTCCATCTAAGATAATAAAGGGTTCTGTTTTTATCCCTTTAATTACATTGATTTGATTATGTTGTGAGGGGTTTATTTTTATGGAGTCATTTGCCTTATAAGATTTATTTTATGATGTCATGATGTTTCAAGAATCCTATTTTTGTTACATGTGTTATGCGATGATGTATGATTTATGATTATGTGGCACACATAAGAAAGGATTCATTATAAGATGGGTGGGACCTATATCTCCCTCCAATTCATTGGGTAAAGATTTTATATCTCATGAGATATACATGGCTGAAATGGTAGGTTATACCGGTTCAGTGAAACAGGACTGAAACGAGGGTTACTCGATTCAGAAAGGGACTTTGTCCACTAAGATAGTCTTGGCATTGAGTCTTGACTAACAAGAAATGATTCTCTATGATTATGTGTGTATGCCACAAAGTTTAAAGTTTCATGTTATGATTATGGTGATCTCATTTTCACTTCTATGATTTATTCCATGTTAAGATATTATGATCTCTTTTGCAGGTTTTGATTTTCAAAAAGATATGATATGATTTTTATTTCCTTTATTTGCCCTTGCTGAGCATTTGAGCTCACCCTTTTATGTTTTCTTTTCCCCAGGATATAAAGAAAGGTTTTAGGTAAAAAAAAGAAGATCTTTATGAGAGATATTGAAGAACTTTCACCACGATTAGAAGATTACGTTCCGAGTTTCCAAAGACACTAAACTATTACGATCCTTTAATGTGTGTTTTTGTTATGTACTAAGTATTCCGCAAAAGTAATGTAATGTCCATGTACGTCAGGATACGGGCCTTTACATTGTGCCACTCAGCCCCTATGCGAGATTCTCTCTCCCATTTTTCTCTTGAACATGCCCATGTTGAAACAATACTTTCACTATCCTGGAGGTCTTTCCATACAAATCATCTAACTATGATCCAACAGATGTATATGAATATCCTAAAATGAAACATCATTTCCAATATCAATATCATCTCAATTGATCAGGTGATAAGGCTCTGGGTGATAACACTAAATCTGTGACACATATAAAATGTCATGCATAACATTGTACCTCTCTGGAAGATCCAATCAATATGCCACTATCTCCATTCTCTCCAAAACCTTGAAAGGTCTGGAAAAATTGGGTTCCAATATTTCCCTCTCCCATATCTTTTGGTGAACCAATCTAGGTGACACATGATGGAATAAATGATCACCCATTGTAAACTCTAGGGGTCATCAACATCGATCAATATATTAATTTTTTTCTACTCTAATATGTATCCATTTATTTTTGAATCAGTTGAACCTACTCCTACATCCCCTAGATGTGACTTGATCACAAAAGATTTGACTCACCTTCCTCCATCCATCATAGAGGTTCTCCTCACAGACTACCATATACATCCTTATATGGTGCAATATGAATAGTTTCTAGATAACTGATGTCATAGGAAATATCAACATGACCTATGCTCTTCTCCCATGCCCCAACAAATTCTAGAATCCATGATTGTAGAGTATTTTCAAAAAACATAAATAATACATTTTTACATCCAATATGTCTGTTCTAGGAAAGACATTCTCAATAATACCTTCATACTGCGAGCCTTCTACAATCCTTTATAAAAGCCTCTAGTGAAACCAAAGTCACAATGTAAAATTATACTATGTCGCACCACATGCTGATGAACCATACCATAAGCATACAAGTCCCCCAACTGATCCACTAAAAAGTATCTTGAATCAAAAAAATATTTGATACTCATGTTATTCTATCTAAAAAAACCAAAATTTCAACATTCATATAAGAAATACATGGAGGAAAACCAAAAAAATCCATAATAGTGTGTCCTAATTCCTTTTCATAATGGGAAATTACTATTGTAAACCACCAGATCATTGATTCAGGGCCTTTAAATATTTAAAAGAGTTTCATCGAATCCAAATCTCTTTTATCTCTTTTTCATGTCAGTCCAATAATACATTCGAGTAGGTCATGGCTCATTTTGGTCAAACTAGGATACACTTCCAAATTTGATGCATGCAGTTCATGCATCATCTCTTACCACAGACATGTAGGGATATTACATGTCTCTATAAAAATATTATATCATCCCCATATATAGTCCAATCTGAAGTAGACACCCCACCTTCAAGGCATTCCCTCAAGGCCAAATGTTTCGAATCCTGATAATACCTCACCATGATCAGACTCAAAAATGTACACTCCACTAACATATATAATATTTTCATCTATTATAGGCCCTCTTAAAAACAATATGATTCTCAGCCATAAAATTTATTATCATCCAATGAGAATTAGACTCAGGTAATACTTGAGTCTATGGTTTCCTTCTCAATGAATTATAAAAATTATTTCATGAAACACCTAAAAACATCATAGAAATCACAAGAGCTTTAGTCATACTGGAATTGTATTATTTTTCAAAATGATACTTTCCATAAGGGAATAGTATGGTCAATTTTGGGGTCACTCCCATAGGAAAATTAATCTGGTACTTTCAACCTCTGGCTTTGTCATTTTGGTGTGGGAGTCCTTACTACTTGGTTCACATTTGAAATGATATAATAGGATATTTTATTTCTTATATAAATAATAAGAGAGGGACCATGATTAATATCTGGTATTTTTAGAAAAAGATATCTTAATTATAAATCTTTAGGATCTAAGGATTTATGCTATAATGAACATGGAGGTCAATATTTTATTTTGGTCATGTGAACTGGTTCTACCGAAGAAGTAACTATCATTGACTGGGAAATAGTGACAACATATATGCTCTAAGATTGTCCTCTAAGGCATAAATCATTTCAAGATATTGTTAATAATATAATCTAATCCAACTAGGATAAGTTCCTTAACTCAAATACCCCATGGTCAATGATGTTCTAATTAATTTTATAGACAGTGATTATTTATCCTAATTAAAAATCCTTAAGATTATCAAATACTAAATTAAATTGTTATTATGTTCAAAGAAACCTATTCCCGACCCATCTCTCGGTGGTTTAGACACACATGGTTAGACTAATCGTAAATAAATAAATAATTGAAATTATATTTTTCATGATAAGAATGATTGAATTTAAATTGTTCAATGTTATAAAATAAATGGGATTCACTAAATGGAACGACCATGCATCCACGATTATGAAATGTAAATCACAATTTTATTAACTACATAATTGAAATGTGATCATAAATGAATGCAACACAAGTTCTTTAATGATTGAATATGAACAAAAGAGACAATGTGAAAAGGGATAAAGAAACTGTTGAAACACAATCTACAAGGCTTGTATTAAAATAAATTATTAAAGAGAATAGTAATGTTTAGTTTAGAGTAGAGGGAATCAAAGTGAATAATAAATGGATGTAAAAAACTATTTCTATTATGGATGTTTCCTAAATCTACTACCTGAATGGTATGTTTATAAGTAAACAATTACACAACATATAATAAGATTCATGTCATGTAGTGGTTGACCCAAGTGATTCACTTTGGATTTTGAATCAATGTCAATCTCATCTATATCTCATCTGAGATTTGATGATTTGTGTATTTGTACTTCTGAAATCACATAATCATGATGTGTACATTCGTTCCATTTATATCATCATGTTTTAATTCTCATTTGAATGACTCACTATGCGTATTGGCGACTAATAATGTGTAATGGCTTTTACACTAAAAATCATCAAAACATGAGTCATGACTCAGTTCATGACTAGATAGATGCTATGAAGCCCTACTACACATTGTGTAGTTATATTTCATGATCTGTAATAGGCCAGTATTTCTCATTTCCTTCATTTTTACCTTTGGAACTATTGAAGCCTCATTTCAAAAAAATCTATCGCATACCTACCACATTATCAAATAAAGAAACTAAAATCCTTAAGTAAATTATAGAAAAATGTAGATATAATTTCGTATTATCAAATCCCCCCACACATGAACAATTTCTTTTCCTACAGAAAAATGTATCAATGGTGATTTTAAGAATATAAGTAATTTTGAAATAATAAAACTGTCATTATATCAAGGTAAATAAAAAAAATTAAGAATAAAATGGTAGTCTCCAAAATTATCCCTGCATAATAATTAGTCTTTCCTCAAGTCTCGGTTCATTGAAAAAATTATAATCTTTTAACTACAATACCATAACCATTCAATGAATTCAACACCAAAATATTAATTTATATCACAATGTCTTTTCTCTAATCACTCATCGTAAAATAAAATTGGATTTATGCTCATACCCTGAGAACATGCTCCTAACAATAGGCATCCATTGGTTTTATCACCTCCATGTTTTAAAGTCAAGTAATAAATTAATTTTTATGGCTTCATAAAATAGGATATAATTACTCTAAGGTTGTGTATAGGTGGGTAAATAAGGAAAATCAAGAACAAAATTTATGGTAGGATATGAACTATAATGCATGAATGGAATGACAGGTCTAATAGAATGACTCCCCTTAGATAATCTAATATAAAATCCTAGCATCTCAAATCAAATCCATGTATAAGTCAACTATGTAAAATAGAGACATCATGTTCCTTTATTTTTCATTTGTATTTTAATTTTTTGGAAGTCATGTCTTGTCTAGATTTGACATCCATCGCATAACCACATATTATATTTTAGTGGTTTATCAGTCTGGAAATATTTATTTTGACCATCTTAGTACAAAACTCATGCCAGTTTTTATTTTCATTTTTATTTTTAAAAGAATCAATATTTGAGGTAAAATGATACAAAGTATATAATTATTGAAACCAAATAGATTTTTGAGTAACACAATACATCTTCACAATTAAATCATCATGTGTTTTCTGAATTATTTCTGCACACTTATTCAATAATAAAATAATGCATTCTAATAAAAGAAGTGTGGAAATATAAAATTGGATTCGAATAACATCATCATAAAATGTCATTCATGTAAACTAAAGGTATAATGAAAGATTTATGTAAGGTTGTTCTCAAGATAATGTTGATCAACAAAGATCACCACGATTATTTTAAAATTCCATGTGTTTAAAAATAGAATGAATAATATCTCAATGAATGTTATAATTGTTCTAAATGTACGAGGTATCACTCATGAAATTTGGTCCGAAAGGGGAATAAATTGTAGGTTCTGAATCCTCTCAGGTAATGACAATAATATAAGAAACTAGCAATTATAAATTGTATAAAACCAAGTCGTAAGTCAATTAACCATACTTTCAAAAAATATGGATTCGAATTAAATTTTTATGATCATTAATCATCATAAAATTATAGTTTCATAAGGTGAATCAGCACAAGGGAACTGGGATAGTATCTCCAATTCATGGCCTAATGATGACTTTGATGGTTCCAGCCGCAATGTCATAGTCCTCACCATTACTGAAATGGGGTATTGAGTTGTAGATAATGAAGGGTTTTGTTCAGTGGATGTCGAATGAGGCTAATGTTTTTTCTGTTGTTATGTGGTTGGGGAGGGTGGTGCGGGTGCATTCAGTCAAGGGAGTATGAGGATAAGTGAGGTGTGTGGCGGTGGTGCCTGCAGTCGATTGAGAGGAATGGTTTTGTGGGGTCTTATGTATCCTTGGGTGGTTGGGAGGGAGGTTAATGTGTGGTAGGGTAAGGGGAAGGAGAGGGAGAGGGGGTCAAGTGGGTGATTGAGTTGAATTGTGAGGTAGGATGGGTCTCAAGGTGTGAACTTTGGGTTCACAGCTAGGTTTAAAAAAATAGGTCTAATGAAGTGCATGATAGAAAATAATGGTTCAAATACATTAATATTGCATTTTAATGGATTTCTTAATGAAATGGGACACACCTTGTGATAGGATTACAAGATGTGTAATTGAGATTTTTTTCTCACAATACTGGGAAAATGACCCATACACATTGTGCAATCCCATTGGTATAGCCCCCAAAACCGTGGGTATTGGTTATACCCTTGGTTTTGCGAACAATGTGGAAACTGGGGCATCAGTATAGATCCACATCCTATTCCATCGTTTTTTAATCGATGGTATAGTTTTTTCCACTATGTTATTTCCCTATACCCTTGATTTTAAAATTATGGGTATAGGTTTTCGAATAAAGCTGGTTGTGGGTTTTGCCCCAACCCCTCCTCCTCTAACAGCCAATGTGTCCCCACTCCAACTACATAACATATGTATATATCTATATATTTAGCTACCTATATTATTATAAACTATCAGTATGTGAGGAAAAACTAGGGGAATAAGTGTTACTGTAAAAAAATCGGGTCCGTTGAATTTTATTTCCAAACCATAACATGGGGAATCTATGGTAACTGTTTGGAATACCAAGGGTATAACTCTTCAAAAAACAACCCTATAACAATTATTTTACAAAACATATTGTGACATGTCTCAAAAATCAACCCTATACCCACATTTGTTTCTAAACTATGGGTATAGGTCATGATAAAAAACATATACACAAGGTTTCAGTAGAATGTTGTGTATTGGGTATCCATTACCCACAATTATCCAAAACCATAGATAGAGGCACCCATACAATACATATACCCAAAATTTTTGGAAAATCATGGTTATAGGCCCATTTTCAAGTAGTGTAAAAACCTATTTGAACCTTACCCTTCATCTATTATCTTATCTGAAACATTCATAAGGCTATCCTAATCTAATCTATGTTAAGATGGACTATTTTAATTTGCCTCCCAGTAACCACTACCTTTGACAAAGAGAGCATGACTCAATTAAGGATCAATTAAACTTCAAATTAATGAAATAACTATCATGGTAGGGTTCTTGATAGATTTCAAATCATTCACTATTCACTTTGAATAGTCTCCCACAATCCTTTTGAATTTCAAGGGTCCCAAAAAGAGAATTATGAATGACATTGAAAGGGTTGGAAAATCATGATTTCAGCTTACTAGGGAACAATTTCAGTCTAGAGTTGAATAATTGTACCTTATTCTCTAGGAAAAAGGTACTCGATGCAATATGTTTATCATGCTATTTCTTATTTTTTTATTTTTAGATATTCGATTTGTGAAAATCATCCTTCCGGTTTTTTTCTAACATAGTAAATTGTAGCATCTGAGATTCTCCATCTATCTCAGAATCATAATTCAACTTCTTGGTTTCCCATTATGATTGATTCTCCAATTCAACCAGAGGATGACATGGTTTCCCATAAACCAGTCTAAATATGTTTGTACCTATGTGTGTTTTGTATGTCATGCAGTCCGCCCATAGTGAATCATCCATTTTTTGAATCCAATAACTCAGCTTATGTTCACTATCTTTCACATGATCTTCTTGATCTCTATATTTTATAGTTACAATTTCTCACATGTTTATGGGTCATATATAGTTCTTATACTATACTCTATTTCATACCTTCGGGGAAATATTTTTCATTGATTGGATAGTGAAATGATTTCCATGATCACTAACCAGTAATCATAGAACTATAAATCTTGAGAACACAATATTTTTCAAAAAATTCTTGAATACATTAAAAGTATATTGTGATGTTTCTTCAGCTTGTACCCATTTTGATATGTAGTAAATGCAGAGAATAATACATGAATTTCAATCTGTTGTGGGAAATTTTTCTAATATCCAATTCCCCATACTTTGAAGATATCGACTTCCATAATTTGGTTGGAGGCATTTTGTTCCTTTTCCAAATATTCCTAGTTCCCCGGCACCTATCACATCTTTGACAAAATTACCATTATTCATGATGTAGCATTAGCCAGAAAAGCTAACTTTATAGAATTTTTTATACAATGCACTTAGCTCCATGATGAAATCATGTTGGTAGTGTGTGAAACATTTCTCTCTCAATTGGTATTTCATTCATGGAGATATAATGTCACAATAATCCATTTATACAATTCATGATCAATAGTGTTTCATCCTATTAGTAATTTTTTGGTTCCTCTAAAAAACCATTTATATTATTAATTTGAGAAGTTATGGTGAACGAATACCATGGATAGATAATTAGAGATATTAACAAATAATGGTTGAACCTTAATTCTTAAAAGGGTTACAATAAGAAAGTATACTTCAATATTGGTATCTTTTTCATCCCTAATAATTTGAATATGAAGTTGGGATAAATGATCTATTATCATATTTTCCTTACCTTCAGTGACTTTGATCACAATATAATATTCTTGTTATAAGAGGATCCAATTTATTTGCCATGGTTTGAAATCCTTCTTGTTCATTAGATACCTTAGGGAAGCATGATCCGCATGCACAATAACCAAGGATAATACCAGGTAAGAAATTTTTTTATCAAAGGCTTACACAACTACTATAAGTTCCTTCTCTATAGTTGTGTAGATGACTTGTGATTCAATCAAAATATGGAAGACATAGTATATTGGATATAATTTGTTACCTACACATTGTCTTAAAGTAACACCAACCACATAGTCGTTGGCATCACACTTGACATCAAAATCCATGTCCCAGTTTTTTAACATAATTACATGTGATGATATCATGCTTATCTTCAATGTATTAAATGCCAACATACATTACTCAAAAAATTCAAACAGCTCTTATTTTGATATAATGTGTTTCAATGGGTGGGAAACATTTACATGATCTTTTAAAAACCACATGTGGAATATAAAATGACCTATAAAACTTATTATGCCCAAAACTAACAAAGATTTGAGTGAATCCTTGATTACCTTGACTTTGGTTGGATCGACTTCTATTCCATCTTTTTGAATTTTATGCCTGAGGAAAATTCCTCTTTGAACCATAAAATAAAACTTCTACTTATACAATACTATGAATTTTTCTACATATCATCATAGGAATAGATCCATATTTCATAGGCATACATTGAAATTTATCCCATAGATAATGAATTTATTTTAATAAAATTTATCAAAAATCCAGTTCCCTTTCATTAAAAATATAGTTTATGCATATTTGGAATGCCACTAGTGCATTAAAAATTACAAATGGAATTCACATGTAATATAAGGTAACAAAAGGGCTTGAAAATGTAGTTTTGGGGTAATCAGATTGTTCAACTACAATTTGATTGTATATGGAATATCCATCTAGGAAACAGTAAAATTCAAGTACTACAAGTCATTCAATTATTTGATTATGAATGTAAATGGAAAATGATGTTTTCTTGTATTATCATTCCTGATTCTATAATCCATGCAAGCTCTCTATCCAATGATGATGCGTGTTGTGATCAATTTATTTTGATCAATATTTTCCATTGTAATTTCACCTTTATTGGGAACTAATTATAGAGAGGTCACCTATTTACTATCAAAAGTGGTAAAAATTGTTCCTAAATCCATAGTTTTTAGTAATTATTTTCTACCAACTTCCATTAATGGTGGTGTGATATTCCTTTTAAGTCAGGGTTTTTGTTTTTCATATTGCTCAACAAGAATCCTTCGAGTGAATACAGTATGATTGATTCATGTGATGGCTCCACTCCTCCTGAAATTTGAATTCTCATGTCTATTCAAGACATTAACTAAATTTTCTTCGTGTGCTTGAGATATTTAATTGTAGATGATCACTGGAAAAGTGGTTGAATATCCAATGTATAGATACTTAATGGTATTGTATAAGGGCCTCAGCTCTAGTATTGGTGGTTGAATAACTAAGGGATTGAAGGGTGGAAGTGTATCTCTTGTGAAAGTTTCATTGAAACTAATTTCCTCCAAATCATACTCTTCATCTGCATATGAGAATGAATCATCCCTATCTTCCTCTATGCACATGTATTCAATTCCTTATTAGGTACAATATAGGGATTTCCAATTAATTCCATCCTCAGAGTATTTAGCAGGATTGTTGATAATGAAGACTACTTGTTCTTGTATATATTGAAATATCAGACTTCCTTTATTCACATCAATTTGAGCCTTTACTTGGGATGAGGAAGGACTTCCAGAAATAATGGGGACCTCAACTTCTTCTTCCAAGTATAGAAATAGGATGTCAGCTAGAAATTTGAATTTTGTGACTTCAACTAGAATATCCTTAATAATTCTTCTAGGGTACTTCACTGACTGGTCGAAAATCTGTAGTGGTGTTTGATTTTATTTGGCCTATTGAAACACCATTTTGTATAAAATGATCATTGGCATTAATTTGACTCTTTCTCCATGATCGCACAGAGATCTTGCAATTTTTTACCATCCAATGGAACAAAGAATTGGTAAACTTTTGGTGTCTCTCATCTAGGGTGAATTTTTCAACTGAATGTGAGTAGAGAATATTTTATTCAGTGACATGACACCAAGATCATCCATTTCTGATTTTTCTGATTGTATATCCATATGTAATTCGACATAATTTGGAATTTGAGCAATGGACTCTACAAAGGGTATGATGGTATTTTTTCTTAAACATTTCTGCAAACATATTGTGTTGTACAACCAGATTGACATGTCTTCCTCTTTCGTTAAAATGAAGAGGCGTCTGGTAGGGTAGTGGGGCAACATAAACTGGTAATTTTGGTTTCACATATATTTGTTCTCCACCAATGTGTAATACTTCATGAGGTGTTTCTATAGTGGTCTCATTGACCTTTTCATCTTCTACTGGTGGTTACATCTTAGGATGTTTAATTTTTCATTCATCTCTTCCACCAAGTTGTATAATGTCCAAAATATTTCAACTTATCTGCACTACAACCTTAGCTCCATCCCTTGGGTATGTTTCAATATTACTAGGTAGAGTACATGGTAATATGTTAGAGAATGTTTTTGATTTTTTAACCATTTTATCTTTGAGATTGCATAGGGTATCTCATTACTTCTACATTTCCATCTTCTTATTAGTTATTTGTTGGAATGATTTTTGACCAAAAGTATCGAAGAGGTTCTCTATGTTACATTGTAAAGGGGTGGTTGCTATTGAGGTATTGGTTGAGCGGGATGAAACTGATGTTGTGATCTTTCGGTAAATGGGTTTTTTCTTCATTTTTAGGTGGCCTTACCACAAAGATCATAGTAGGATACCATATAGTTCCTTGATTATGAAATGGTGTTTTCCCCATTCACTGTTGAAAATATCCATGATTGTTTTTAGGTGGATGTTGAGACTGTCTCTGTAGATAATACTTCTATTGCAATTGAAATAATAGATTCTTCTAATTGTTTGTGACTTAGTAACAAACTTGTGAATGTGGTTCTTTAAATCCATATTTTCAATCATGGTACAGGTGTGGGCCCCTACCCATTTCACATGACATTATTTCAATTACAATATCATGAGAGGTTGTGTAGTAGGTAACTCGAAAGATTTTGTCTTCTTTTTTAGCCTATCAACTTGCGATGCTACTATTCTGTCTTCATATACATTGTGTATACCACAAATATGTGGGTCTCAAACACATTTCCACAAGATTTAATTGTGTGAGACATTATCTAAAATGGCTCTTCTAGTTTCATGTGTCTTAGACATCATCCCTCCATACATTGAAGCATCAATTACTATTCTTGCGGCTTGATGGAGACCTTGATAAAATAATTGAAGCTAGATCCACATGTCTAGACTATAGTGTGGGAACTTCCTCATCAGCACCTTTAATCCACACATTCTTCCCATGCTGATTCTCCATCATTCTAAGCGATGTTCGAAATGTTGTTCATGAGCTTCCATGTCTAGATCAGTTGAGAATATTTATCCAGAAACATATCTTCTGGATCATCCCATGTCATGATATTCCTAATAGCTTGACTTTTATTCCAATCCTTGGATCGGTCTTGCAGAGTGAATGGATAAATGTGAAGTCAAACAGTGTCTTATTATACTCCCTTGTTGTGAATAGTGTTACAAATTTTCACAATGTTGGAGATGTACATATCCAGTTCTTCCCTCTAAAGTCCACTAAATTTCCCCATGATTTGGATCATATGAATGAGTTCAATATTGATTTAAAAATTAAGGGCTCAAATAAGATGATATACTATTCATTATGTGGCACTGTGGACTGATGGAATTCTATAATCCATGATGGTCCTTCCATGCTACACTTGGTTCTCTCCAACAAATAATTGTTGCATGATCTGTTGCTTAAGTGGGTTGAATCTCACTTGATTTATTAAGTCATCCATTATAAATCAATGGTCTGAAAAGAGATTCCATTAGATATAAGGATCAAAGGCTATTTTTCCTTTTGTTTCGAGGCTCTTAAAATAAGTTTAAAGGCCCTTGTACATGAAATAAACCTCTAGAAAAAATGAAAAAGAAAAGAGATGGTATGAGGGAATGTTAATCCTAGGTCATAACCAATGGTATCATTGTGAGATGAACATCATTATTCTCCTTGACAATGGATCCATAATTTGACATGCTCGCGCTCATCATTGAAATTTCATTGTATGTGGTCATATTAAAATTGTATTTCATTTCCTAAAAACACATTCTACAAGGGAATTATATAGTGAAATCTGAGAGTGGGTCTCAAGGAGAACATATTCTTGGAATTGGTACTTATGTCTTGGGCCTTTTGGTGTGGGAGTATTTGCTATTTGGTTATGTTTGGGAATGAAATAATATCACAGATGATTGTTTTCGTTAGGAATAAGAGAGGGATCAGGATCAAATATGGCTATTAGTAAAAAAGGTGAGCTAAATTATAACTTAATCAGATCCAATGGATTAGGATGTAAAACAAGAAGAAGTTTCTAGTTGATTTTGGTTAAATAAACTAGTTCTACCTAAGTGGAAAAATTACTTGATCATATAACAGTGCTAATCAAGATGCATTTTGCGTGGATTCTATGGAACAAGGCATTTTCGGATATTGGTATGAACCTAATCAACTCAAATTTGATAAGGTCCTTCATTAAAATACCATATGGTCAGGAATGTTTGAATCAATTAGATAGAACATTATTATGTAACCTGATTACTAATCCTTAGGGTTACCGAATTGAGAATTAATGATTTATTATGTTATGATACAACAACCCAAGACCCCTGAAAAGAGCTCATTATCCAATCATGATAGTATGGAATGTAAAAAAATTTATAATTGATATTTTATTTGACATACTAAGAATTATTGAATTTAAATATTTCGCAATCATGTAATAATTGGGATTCACTAAAGGGAACTAACATGCAACCAAGATAATGAGATTTAAATCAAAATTTAATTAACTTCTTACTTAAAATGAGAGTGGAAATGAATGAAACATGAGTTCGTCGATAATTTTAGATGATCGAATGAGACTATGTGAAATGGGTTGAAGGTTATGTTGAAGCACATTCTGAAATGCTTGTATTAAAATTAAATAATTAAAGAGAAAAATAAATTTGTGTTTAAAGGAGACGTAATCAAAGGGAATGACAAAGGGATGAAAAAATTATATGTTTCATTCTATAGAAGCTCTCCAAATTTGTTGTTCGGATGGTTTAATTATAGTTGAAAAAGTAAACTAACGGTAATTACATCCATGTCATATAATGGCTAATCCCTTTTATTATCTACACATTTTGAATCTACATATATCATATACGAACCTCATCCATGATTTGAATATTTTACTACTTCCACATCATGTATCCCAGAATCATTATGTGTAGCTTCATTCTAAATATATCCTTGTAGATGATTCCTCATTTCAATGATTCACGACATGTATTGGACACTCACAACATGTAATAGATTATCCAATTGTAATCATCATGAATTGTGTCATGAATTGTAGGGTGAGGTGAAACCCTACTAAAAGTTGTGTAAAGAGGTTTCATGATGTGTAATAAGCTAGTATTTTATTTCCTACAATTTATCCATTTTAAACATGAAATCATCATTTCTAAAATATTCAGCATATACCACACACATTATCAGATAAATAAATTAATATAATTAACTAAATGGAATCAAAAAATTTAGATATTATTTCAACTGATCATTTATAATCATGACTTTATATGATTGATCTTAGTCAAATGAAAGAATATACTCTACCCATATCTAGTGATGGAGATTCAAGTCTCACTGTGAAAATATATAATTTAATATTTTATTATAGGTAAACAAAGGATACTTTTCTCCCAATAAATAATGTCCAAAATTAATCAGGGAATAAACAATTATGGATAACTCAAGGTCATGTGTATTGTAATTCCATTAATGTGGCCTCAACTGCCATAAACCATATGCCGAAAATCAACCCCTACACAAACAATGATCCATGATCAAACCAATACATTCAAAAAAAACATTTTACACTCCTCCACTTTCATGGGTAGTATCATTATTAGTGTAGTAGTCAACTACTTTTTCAACTCCTATAAAGAATTCTCACATTCCCTAGAATATTGAAAATTTACACCATTCTTGTTCAATAACTATATAATTTCTTCAAAGTATGAAAGGTCCTAAATGTAACTCTGATAATAACCGACCAATCCCAAAAAATAGGGATATAAATGAGATTCTTGGAATGACCCCACGAAACAACATCATGCACCCAATTTGGGTCCACTACCACACCATTATCTGAGATGTTGTTACCAATTAAATGAATCTTTTCAATGAAGAATTCACACTTAGATTACATCACATATATCTAATGATATATCAATGTACTTGGGATGATTTCAATATGTTGGGCACGATACCCATTAGTCTTGGAGTATAACAAGATATCATAAAAAATATCCACATATAGATACATGTATGGGTGAAATATTTTGTCCATCAAGGCCATTAAAATTATTGGTGTACATGTCAACTCGAACGACATCATGAATAACTGATAAAGGATATAACATATCCTGAATTTTTTTGAGGTATAAAATAAGGATAAACCCTTCAATTAATGATACCAAGCCCCCATGATGATCATTAAGTGGAAAGAAGATACCATCAACTGTTCAAAGATATCATCAATTCATGGAGGATGATTCCATTTCTTCAGTGTTAACTTGTTAATCATCTAGTAGATAACACATAACATCAATGTATCATTAACCATATTTTTATTCAAAATTGGATAACCTCAAGGAATCATACTCAACTAGATAAACACATTACGCATTAAATCTTGTATTTCAATCTTAGACTCTTGAATATTTTTTTGTTCCATTTTGTGGGGGGGAAAAGAAACTAGATCATCCCCAGGCATGATTTAAATGGTAATTTTCACATCTCTCTTTAGGAAAATCCCTAATAAAGCCAAAATTAACAAATAATTGAACTACTCCACTATTTTGTGAAATAAATAATCCATTAGTCCCTCATCATCCAATAATAAACTGGAATCTTGGGTGTTTAGCTCCTCCAGTAGCTGATGAATTGGACCTACATGGCCTTATTGGATATACCACTCCCCATGGTTAAAAATAATTTTCTCCCTCATGTGACAGAATGGTCAACATTATGTTGTAATAATTAATGTAGGATCCATATGATACTAAACAGTCCATACCCATGAAAACTCAAAGAGTTACATATCTAGGATGCTGAGATCCCATAGGAAATGATACTTCACATCCTTGAGAGAGAACACCTTTATCAAAAAGATGTCTCTTAATTATACCACCAATGGCATTTTTTTTCCAAAACACCACTCATAAAATCCTCTTCCAGACTCAAAATAATAATATGTTTTGCATATATGAAATAATTAGTGACACTAATATCAAATAAGACACTACATTTGATAGATTATACATCAATATTACCTCTAACCACCAATGGTCCATCCTAATTTTCCACATGTGTAGGTTCAATGGAATGTAACATCCATTTTCATCATCCTTATAATGTAGACCAATTCCACTTATCTTCACCATTATACTGTTATGAGGATCCTTCTCAAAAGAACCAATTACACTGCCTCACCCTCCATGGCCAATAGAACTATAATTTTCATAATTTTATGGTGTATAATACCCCTTTCATACTCTAGTTCTACCAAGCTATTCCATCACTTCCCACCAATCATGGGTTCTAACAGAACTGATGTAGGTGTTCCATCATACTACTACCTCTAAAATATAATATTGGTTGTAGTGATTATCAATGAAATTGGACTTACCTTCCATACTAATAGAATATCACTAGATTATGATCATAATAAATGATTCTTCCCCCTGGACACATTTCATTACCCTACCATGGTCAACACTCAACGAGATATTCTTCCTTCTCAAGTAATTTTTAACTCATGATTGCCTAGAAGAAACAACATGTTGTCCACTAGAAGACAACTTTAGGTTTCCCTCATAAATGAGAGTATGATTGACTTCTTCCACACACTTATTTAACATAAATATGTTAATAATGGGCTTTATCTCATATTTAATCCCATCCTAATAATTTATTTTCATAGCTACCTCATCCCTTTCTAGTGCTATTTAAAATCACTCAAAGTTAGTAAATTAACCAAAATAGTCTTTCATGGACACACTCACATGGGATTACCTCATAATCATTGATGTCCTATCATATATCAGTAAAATTAGATAAAACTTCTCTAGGAACTCCTCTTTTATTTACTTAAAAATCACGTTTTACAGCATCTCACTTTGAGATGGAATATATCTCCATAACATCACTGACCCTTGCAAAATATAACCTCATATTTTTACTCTCTTCTGGGGGTGAGTCTTTGAGTGGTCTAGATTCATCAGGATAAACTAAATATAGAATGCATCTACCTATGGTCCACCCACTATGGTGAAATTCGAGGGGTAGTGAAACAAAAACTCCCTTTTTAGTTCTAACATACTTTTCAGATTGCTCTGGGTCTCTTTCTATAAACTACATAAACTGAGGAAACATCTTAAGAAATTTCCCTATAACTTTATACATTCATATTAGTTACAACATTTAGTTCAATTACACAAAAAATAGTTGAATTTCATGAACATTCCTATAACATGTATTTTTCATGCCTAAAATGATAAATGTCACAATCAATCATCAGTGAATAGAATGATTTGTGTATTTACTACTCTTGTTTCATACCAGTCAATAATTGAAATCTCTGAAAATTTCATATTGCATAAAAATCACCAAACAAGTTCCCCAATCGAAATGAAATAACATCCAATTATAACATTGAAAATTAATAAAAACACTCCCAACCATAGTACTTTTCCATTAACCTAATACAAGGGTTAGTTACTCCCATGCACAAGCTCTTGAGCAAGGCCTGAATTATCATAATATTCTATCTACCTATTCCAATTAGTAGGAAAAATAAAATACTTTTAATACCACTTTTCAATTTTCCAACCTAGGTTTCACTCACTGATTCCCCAAGAGGGTTGGTGACATGATCTCAGACATTCATCCCTGTATGCTAGAGGATACCAAATAGTAGGTATTGTCTAAAATAATTTATTATGATATTATTACCTCATTATTAAAGCATTACATCATTGGAAATAAATTTAAAATATCCATTTAATAACTAAAAAAATTCCATAAAAAACACTTCCCAATCTCATATATTTAACCTAAAGAGTAAACAATTTCCAAAAATGAAGCAATTGATATTTAAGGTCTTATATGTTTTATGAGTCTAATAAAATTCATGAAAATAAGGACATTTATAACTCCCAAGATGGACCCAAAAAAAATTTGATTCCCTCATCCATGTTCAGTCCCAACTCATGCCTATAAAATTGGTCTCTCTCCAATCTCTTTTCATTAAAACATGAAGGATATTCTTATACAAATCGAGAAGCGAGAGTAGGGTGAGGGAAACACTAAATTGGATACCACCAATGGCATATAATGAAAAATTCATTCAATAGTAGTTTATAAATTTTATTAAGAATAAATTAAAATCATTGAGTTCAACATTTTATTCACAATTCATTATTCTTTAACAAACCACATAATTTACACATGTTCACGATGAAACCTAAACAATCAATACCTTCTTCAGCCTATTTCGGAGTCTAAACCACATTATAATGGTAATTAATTCATTAAAACATGGGATTTATTTATCCATTTCATTCCATTTCATACAACTATAATGTCGAACAAAAGACTAATGACAATCTCATGTGTGTAAAACATCATGTCAAGAATCCCGTGTGTATTTGTAACATCATTCTATGTCCCACACCTTTGGGGTATTTGGATCATTAGCCCTTATACCATAAATTAATATTCACATCCATGCCTTTCTATCATTAACAACTTTTCTATCACCTAATGGGTATATGGAGTATCAATCTAGGCCCCACACCTCATTTATCAATCAATCACATTATATAAATCTCGCAAAATTTAACATGTTTAATTATTATTACTACAAACATAAATATTTCACATAACGGTATACTGTTATAATTTATCTCGAAAATCCAGTTTCATCACATAAATCACATGAAATAAAAATAACAATTCATTGTTAAACACTTTATCTACATTTAATAATACAATTTATTAAATCATCATAGTTAAGATAAAACTAAATTTATTCCCATCTCACAATAAATAACCAATCACACAATCCCTTTTAATTGAAATAAATCTATAATCTCAATGTCCCATCAATTTTATTATTACATCATTCCCTTAATTAATAAAATATTTATTAACCCAATACAATATTCCACTTCCAAAAATGGAAATTCGTATTTCAAAATTCAATACACAAAAATATAATCTAGAATATGTGAATTTAAATTTTTACAACATGCCTCGATATTCCTTACAAGAGTTCTCTAAACCGAGAAACGTCAAACTGAAGAATGAGCAATTCCACAATAAAGAACAATATCTAGATTCCAAATCCGATATCCAAGATCAAACTGACAAAAAATGAATAAAACATTGATCCAAAACCATTAAAATGTAGAATAAATACTCCACTTCATCCAGGAATAGAGATAGAAAGCTAAGAATCCACATGGGAAGAGATTTCTTATCGAATGAGGATACAATCATTCAATCTGGTCTGTGATTCATCATCAATTGAGTTCATAAGCAATTGGAATCATCCAAGGTGTATCCAATTTAAGAAAGAAATGAGTAAGAGTAATGTCATGGTGTTTAAGGATATTAAATGGTGTTTTAGTAAAAAAATTACAATTGTTTGGCAGAAATTTTCCATGTGCATGGTTTCTTGGAAGAGGTACATGGTTTTCCCACACTAGGAACCTTAAATGTGCGGTTGATATTAGGGGTAAATGGTGTATAATAAGAGTTTTAATAGTTTGAAAAAATATATGATATTGGTGAAATCCCCCTCTACCTGGGGTTTCAATTTTTTTCAGTGCCAAAGGGCACAGTTTTGTTAAATAATTTACTTCCCAAAAACATTTATAAAATCTTCAATTTCTCTTGAAATTTCCCAAACATATATCCCACACAGTATATACTCAAAATAATTAAAAGTGTACTTAAAAGGAGAATGAAAATTATCTAGAAATTTTCATGATCTTACTCTAAGGATCCTAATAAAACTGGTGATGGAGCATGACTATTTATTAACAAGAAGAATCAACATAATTTTTATTGATTTGAGACTGTAAAAAGTGCTACTTTTTATATACTTAAATATTAGGAATATTGTTGAAATTTAAATCATTCAATGCTATTTGAGGTATATATTTCATGAAAGTCAATTCACACCATATGAGTTATTCCAGGTTAAAGGATTATAGGATTTATTTTTCGAAAATTCATTGAAAGGATATCATGATTGAAAAAGTGGTTCATGTATATTATAGTAACTATAAAATGAAAATATTAGATGAATAAATAGTGAAATATAAATGTGGTATCTATTATATTATTTTAATAATACCTTTCAGAACATGTTAATATGTCTAAACTGTGTGTATAGTAAAATACTGATATTTTATGCGGATGAAAGAATTGTATTTTGAGACTACATTCTAAGACATTGTAAGGATTGTTGTGTTTTGTTTTTTTGAGTTCAAAAAGGGAAACATTTATACTACACATTGTATGGACATTTATCCTTATGCTAAATGGTTCTTACAGATCATCATAAAACTGAGGATCTATATAAGAATCATCATATAATTGAAAATTTGTTTAAATATTGTCCGACGAGTGAAAAAATTACTAATCATTATTTTTAATTTATTAGGATGGATGAGTAATTGTACGGATGAAATGAAAATTTTGGTATAGCCTGAAAATTTATATAGACATTGTAAATATATTTTTTACCTATATGTTGATAAAATGTGTGCTTTTAATGATGGGAAAATCATTTTTTTGATGAATAATAAGACAATTATCAAAAAATGAATTATTAAAATTACTTTTTTCATGATTTTATCAAATGATAACTATTGATGTTTAATCCATGAGAGATTTTTGACATAATTTGAGGACCAATAATCATTATATAATTTTGATTAAAACCCATGTTTATATAGATATTTTGATAGAGTTATTTATACGTGTATCTATAGTGTTACAGATAGTTTTTAAGAGGAGAAAATGAATTTTTTAAAATTCTAAATATCCTGAATATTGAATTACCACGAATTATGTAATTATAATATTTTTACAAATGAGGTATAAATAATATTTAAAACAGATAAGTAAAATGAATTGGATTCCCAATTCCTCACTCACCATATGCACACAAAAAATATATGTGTTTGTGTGTTTCTATATATATTCTATATTTAAAAATATGTGTCATATAATAATTGATAGTATATAATAAAATAAAAATATTTGACTATCCACAACTATTAGATGAATAAATTACAATGTTTCTATTATAACAAAATATTATGTATTAAAATTAAAAATATCCACTACTTGTTCTCCTTCACTGAGGAAGAAGATGAAAATAATGGTTGAAGAATAATGAGAGTAGTTTTGTAGTCTAGTTTTCTTAGAATTTTTTTCTTTAATATGTGGAAGAGAAGAAGAATAAGGCTCTTCATTTAAGCTTACAACTAAGATGATTAATGATATGACATATTAATTATTATTATTTAGAAATTATGAAGGGGTAAATTTTGTTTTGTTATGAGAAATTAAGAGAAGAGGATAAGGAGATCAAGTAATCACATCAATAACATATAAGTAGTCTACACTATATATGGAACCATTGGTTTTTACCCATATAATTTCATTATAAATTTAGAGATACAATAATGAATTGATAAGAGATTTGTAACATGGTAGTGAGATAAATAATTCTAATTTACCTAAATGTTCATAATGGTGGGTTGTTAGATCTCATTGTAAGCCAAATTGCACTAATGATTAGACATCTTGTTTTGAGATGCAACCCTTGTAAATCCTTCATTACAATTTTTTGTATATTTGGATGTGTTTTGATGAAAAAAACTATAATAAGAGAAAATGATGTATACACTCACATAACTAGTGATAGAGGAAGTGATTGAAGAGTTGAAAAAGATTAAATAAACCAATATTGACTCATCCCCCCATCTCTTTGTATTTAACATATCGAAATATATTCTCAGATAATTCAAACTTGTCACAAATAAATTATAGATATTTTCCCATAATTTCAAGGAAATATGATTTGTTTGTCAAATTCCAGTATTTGATGAGTGTTTTGAACTAAAATTTCTCTTCTAAACTAAATAGTATCACATTAATTCATATCACCCACACCTTGTTATAATTTAATTTTAGTTTATTTACTAAATATAATAAATTCATTATCAATAATTTTTATAAATTTTAAATAAAATATGATAGTGTAATAATTTTATTATTTATGAAACATTTGTTTTGAATTGAAATTTAATATTAATTATGGCGTATATACACTAATTTTTTTCCAATTTAATTGAGTTTAATTCCTAAAATACAAAATTATAAATAACTCATTTTTAAAAAGAATCAATTGAAAATATGATCATGTTTTCATTGTTTTGAGTAAGAGATTATGATTTTTAACTAAAATGACACTTTTAAATGAAAACATGCACATTCAACCATACCAGTGACATCATGTGTCTCATTGAAATGTCATTTTTTCCTAAAAATATAAAAATAAATATTTATATATTCTAAAAATATATAATGATAATCAGGGTACTTTTAAAATCTTGTTAGGATGACGACACTAAGAAGTTGTTGAATTATCATGAGATGAATCTTTTTTACACTAAAAAAATTTCACTTTTTATTAAATTTTCACTTATACAATGATTGGTTCTCTATTTTTTTACTATATACATAGAATTGTTTACATAAAATTGTAAATCACATGGAACACCAGTATTTTTGATTAATGATCTCCACCAATATTGAGGATTAAATCCCCTGTGTGTGGTGGATATTATGTCACTCACACACTTTTTTCATTTTTATATAATAAAAATTATCAGAAAGGGTATGACCTTGAACCAATTCTCCTATAATTGGATAGGTAAAATTTCGGAATAAAAAATTAAGCACAATATTATTGGATATTTAGCAATTTATTTAGATTTGATCTTCAAATATTGAACAAGTCATATTCATTATACACAACTAAATTCAAATCCACATAAAATAATTATAGAGATAAAATGAATATATTGAATTCAACAATCAATGGGATGAATCATATATTCTAGTGTAAATAATAATCTGTTGATAATTTGGAAATATTTTCATCATCTTCCTTATCAATGATATGCAAATAACTATAGATTTAAATTACATAATTCCTTCATAAATTTTATCGGAAACCATAATTGTATCGGTTCTCCTAGGTTATTTTGGTGTAGAAAATATTTATTCAACTAAATCACACATCATTATCATTGTATTTTTATTCAATATCATCTATGAACATGTTCGATGGATCTTTTTCCCCACAATTTAAATTTTTAATCAACATTACATATACTATATATCTACCTTGTTTTCTTCTTTCTCTTTTAAAATTGTGCATATATAATTGAGGGGTTTATAAATATTATATTTTTTTATATTATTCATGAAATTGTTATTATAAACCCCATGTTCTCTTCCACTATACAATGTTTTATATGTGAGACTCAATTCCTCTCAATATAATAGATTATGTTGTTTCAGGATGTCTTCACACAATCATTAATGGATTCCCATAAATTTTATAAAATATTTCCATTTTTAATATTATTAATACACTAAGAAAGTATATTTATTATTCATATAAACATTATGTGTTCTTTGTATAGGAAATTGTACATACAAAAAATATCATTCTTGAAATTTCTCATACGTGGATCATCTTCCCATAATATTTTCCACAAAATTTCTCTCTATAAATTCTGGTGGCTAATGGAACGCTTCACATTATTCATATATCATAGGATACTCTCAGATCCCTCATAATTTTACGTGTAAATAAAAGATGGTATATTCTTTATTTTCTAAATACCAATATGTCTCAATAAAAATGTGAATATTAGTAGCTAATGCTCGACTGGGAGACATTTTATTTATAGAATAGATAGATTTTCCCTATTTTATATATTCATGAAACATCGGAACATTGATAAAAATTACACATATGAAAAAATTATAGTGTCAATGATTTTATTTCACATCACATAATTATTTGTTATTCAAAAAAATTGAATGTAGGATCCCTTATTTTTTATTGAATCATTGGATGCAAATAATAATGGAATCATCACATATTTAACTTCATTCTTCATGAGAGAATTATAAAATGAATTCTCTAAATTATCATTTTCATTATCATCAACCATGTATACTCACCATATATAATTAATTTTATTCTTGTTTTATTGATATTAATTATCCTTTGTCAGTTGTTTACGTGAAAAGAAAAGCATGAATGCATGTTGGTCCCTGGATTCATTTTGCTGTGATATACTCATTTGAGCTAAGCGTGACAATTTCTAAACATGGTGGACATCATATATTTGGAAATACCTCAAACACTATTTCATAATGGTATCACCAAAACTATGTATGGGTACCAGTGTAAGGTTTTATTTGTGTAAGGGTAACCTTTAGGTTTATGATGAATGACTGTATAGATCAGATAGTTGATAATGATTAGATAGAGTGGTGTGCATTAGATACATATATTTTTAACTCAGTAATGGTGACTAAGTGGTTTGTGAGTGTCACGACCCATCCTCGGGGACCATGCCATGACTACCCCAAGCCCACCTTCCATATGCCAGGGGATGGAGACTAGAACCAAAGGTGTAAATCCCGATAAAAATGGAAGGCATTGCCTTTATGAAACATCAACACACACAATAGAGTTCAAGTGGAAGCAAAAACTAAGTAAAGAAATATATTAAGTGTTCTGGAAGTACAAAGGGGGCCGAAAATACAATCCCAACAGTAATGTACAAGGAAAAGAAAGAAAGCTGGAAGGTGTCAAGCTACTCCTGGATCGTCCTCCGGAGTTCCTACCTGAAGGGTAGGTATAGATGGCCACCATAGCTCTCTACGTCCATCTGTCACCTCTGGGTATAGTCTATTCATTAATTCCACCTCCGGGTACCATCCAACTCTATAAGCCTAAACCACGATCAGTGTTGTCTGTCGTCTGTATCCAATACAACAAGGTGTGGCAATAGCCTGTGCAGGGGTGAGTATAACGATACTCAGTAGAGACCCCGATACCCTCACGGTATCACTAAATCCAATAAGGATAAACCAAAAAGAAAGATCTCAATAGATAACCATTACATAGGTATATTACCATACATATACCTATGTTATCAAGTAACCCATCTCAATCAGGAGGTAAACACAAAGGTCATTGACTCAGCTCAAACCAGGATTTTTTAGTCACGATGACAAAAACGCGGCTGCTGGAAAACTCCTCCTCTGTCGATAAAAGTGGTCCTATCACAACTCTGAGGTGCTACCCATTAACCTTATACTGTTGAGGTACTTGTCCACTGTCGATTACCGCGGGTCTGCCACCCCAACACAGTAGCGATCCCCCTACTAGCCTACAGAGGTACTCCTCCTATCGAGTACCGCGGGTCTGCCACCCTAATGAAGTAGTGCTCCCCACTATGGGTCTGCCACCCAAACATAGTAGTGCTCCACACTGGGCTACTCATGTCACTCCGATACAAATCAGACATGCAATCATCAGGTCTCAGCCAACTACAAGTTTATCGTACATTGTATGATCATGTTATATCTGTTTCCGCTCCGAGGGCCCGGTTGTTTTCGAGTTCAAACCAACCCGTCCATACCAAAACTTTTCCAAAACCATGAGTGTAATATACCGATATGACTATCCAGATCCAAGGAATCCTAATCAACTGATGGTGCATTGATTTGAAGTCTGTAGCTCATGATATGGTCGTTTAACTGAAAACGGTCTGAAAATAGGGGGTCTGGGCCCGGTCTGACCTAGCCCAACACCACCTGGGTCAGCCCAAACCGGGGTGACCTGACCCAGGTACGGGTCCGACATGGTTGGGCGCGGCCAGACCCAACGCACGTGAACCATGCGGCTCGCTGCGTGGCCAGCCGACCAGGGGGCTGGTCGCGCCCAGTGGGGCCCACCCTAGCTGCTAGTCTAGGGGGGAGGGGTTACACTCACTGGTTTCTTCGTAATGGCTGGCCATGAAGGTCGTCCCTTGGGTAATTGTGGGAGCCCCTCGGGTCCCACCTCTTGGTGGTGCCGGCGGCTGGCACAACCAACCGCCCTTCCAGATCTACCATGACCTGTGGATGCAGCTTCTTCAACCATCACGGCGCGACGACGCCGTGCCTCGCCCTGGCCACGGCCCTTATAGCTCTGGCACAGCACGTCGGCACCACGCCCCTCTGACATGGCCCATCCCGGCCGCGGTCCAGCACTACTCCGCGCAGCACGACTATTCTGTGCCTTTGCGGTGATCCGAAAATCATGCACTGACGATCCACTCGTGGTCGGCCCGTCGCCGGCTGGTTCTTCACAGTCCCCCTCCATCCACCAAAAACAACAAACAAGAGGGGTAGGGTTGGACCGTGTTTGTGCGGTCTGAGCCCATCCTCATCATGATGGTATCATGCGGCCAAAAAAACTCAAGAATTTAAGAACGATGATGAATGGTATTAAAACATAACCATAACAAACCCTACCTTAATTATGATTCATTTGTCATAGACACAGAAAGTGTTGTTGCTTCATTAACGCCGTGAAAGAACCGTCTTCGAGCCACGTAAGATGAGTTTCTCGGTGTGAGGATTCAATGATGACATCAGAGCGTGACCGATGAGGAAATGGCATCTCCTCACTTGTTGAGAAGGTAATAAAATTACATCGTTCTTTGTGGAACCAGCGTTCTTCGTCGAAGAAGACGTCGTTATTCACGGAGGGCTAAAGATCTCTAAATTCTCCAGGGATTCTCTACACAATATTTTCCTAACCAAATATTATAAAGAGAGTTTCCCCCATCTTAAAAAACATTCCATATCATTTCAAATTAAGTCAAACTCATTAATTAGTTGAATAGTTGGAAAAAATTAAATGATGAGAGAGAGATGGAAAGTGGAGATGCTCCTCTCCATTAAATGAGTGGAGTTGTCATGTATTAAACAAGGGGTGAGTTAAGGGGATTTTAGGGAGTTGAGGGGGAGGTGCGGAGTTAGGGTCTCGTGTGGGCCCCATCACACTAAACCCTCCCATTGGAGGTTAGGTGGGTGTGGGCCCAGCCTCTAAATCCCCATTTGTAGGATAATAACCACCGTCCACATATAAAAACATCAGAAACATATTTTTATTTATTTCTTAAAAACAAACTGAAAATTAACCTCCTCTCCCGTCAAAACACAATTACGGTAATGTTCCCTTAAAAAATCACCAGTGCTATGAGTTTGTTGCTGCCCTCTGATTTTAATTCCAAGCACCGGTTCAAAAGATAGAAAAACTCGCTCGTTATTTTACTGAATGTACATGAGCTAAACTTTGAAAGTTGATTCCGGGCACACCAGGCCATGGAATCAAGTGCTGTCAGAAGCCATAGACTCGTAAATTTCAGAGGAATTAGGAAACAAATTTCCTTGAAATTTCTGGGTCTTTACATTACTCCCACTTGAGGGATTTTTGTTCCCGTAAAGCTACAACATAATCTAGGGAAATGAAAGAGGGTACTGAGCACAAATCTGAGCCTCCCGCCCCTATGTGCTATCCTAGAGGTTCCAATGCAGCTAGTGAAGGTGCATAAGAGAAATCGACCATCCCCATAGGTTTCTCTCCTATCGATACTCAACCTCTACTAGAACCCTGTGAATGTCACCCTGTCATCGATGTCCATATATCAGTGGTCGATGATGATGTTAGGTCATGCATAGATCTCCTCAGTTGAGATACGTAAATGACGTCATGCACACAGTGCATCTGAGGTGGAATGGCGAGATGAAATCCGGAGATAACTTTCTGCACCGCCCAAAACTCCATAGACCCCGTCGAGATGAGACCTATAAGAATATGTGTTAATCAACCTTTAACTCTAGTGGTATCGTCTCCTTTCAAGATATGACTTTTGTCTATTCTGTGCAGTCTCCATCCGCTCCTGGATGATATGCACCTTCTCCTTCGTTGCCTGAACCATCTCTGGTTCTACACGTACTAACTCTATCTTTATCCACAAAGGATATCTGAAATGCTGCCAGTTGCTATCTCTCCACTCATAACAGATGAATGCCTGATCTCCTACTAAGTGCATCTGATACAACATTCCCCTCACCATGAGTATAAAATACCTCGAAGTCTTAGTCCTGGAGGAATTCAAGTCGTCACTGTTGTCTCAGGTTCATGTCTTTTTGAGAGTAGATACACCTGAAACTATTGAGTTTGAGAGAACCGTAAACAGTTCTCTCAACGAACAATGGGTAAGACAAGCCCATTGTAATAACTCATCTCCACCCTTCTTTGTCTACATTCTACCAAAGAGCTGTTGAGATTCCTCCACTGCCGAAAAAAGTAATCTGCTCTCATCCCTTGGATGAACCACATTATTTTGACAAATATAGTCAATCCTGACATGAATGGTACAATTAATGTATTGAATGACGTTGTAATGACTCGATGCTACTATTAAGACATCCAACCGTCACTCTCTCCTCCAAGGGTTGAGTCACATTGTCGGCATCAGTGTGTGGTCACTGGGTCTCTTCTAGTAGGAATATTGCAAGTGAGGGTGAAGTCCACGGTTTTAACTGGAACCTCTTAGTATCAACCATAAAAAAATGAAAAAAGTAAACATCATAATGATAAGTGTCTTTTAATACTGCAGCTCAAGTACAAAGACACAAAACAAAAACAAAAACAACTACATGGAAACTAGATGCACTATGTACAAAGGCCTCCATGCCAGGAACTAGTCTCGCTTCTGTCCAGCTGCTTCTAGATCTCCACTGCCTTGTCCACCGCCCAACTTTTCCTCAAGCTCCCGCTGCTGCTTCTGTCTCCTTGGCTCCTTCAACGCTTTCTGCTCATCTGCTGGACAGGTCGGGCAGCCTTGAACCGGGTGACCCTACATGCTGTATGCACTTCCCTTCCTGCTCCTCATATGGCTGGCTCTGTATCGTGTGCCTCACACAACCGAACCTATAAGACAAGGTCTCCCACCTATTGGCCTAGTCCTCTTGGACCTTTTCATCATCCATCTTCTGCCTACAGGTGACTCGGCTAATGATGAAAAATCATGTGGCAAGGGTAGCAGCTCCTGAGAATGCTCATAGTGTAGAGTCGTTGGTATAAACTCCACCCAGAAGAATGTCTCTATGTCTCCTAAGGTGAAGGTCATCTCATCGCAAAACTAGAGCATATGGATCCACCACGTCTCAGTCACTCCCTGAAAGAGACTAACAGCCAGGTACACCATCATGTTAGCGGTTGTCCCAGCTGTGTGAAAAGTTCCTGCCAAAAACTCCATCCAGTGCCCAGCAGTCTGAAAACATGACTCCCCTAGAAACCTCAAAGTCCTATGTCACTAGACCTCGTGCAACGTGCTCAAGCGATGTGCACTATCCACTGGTTTCCCAACTAGAAGAAGGTCATGTACTAAGGCCTCACTGCTTGGTGAGCTATCATCGCGCCCACATCTCGGTACCCACACTGACTGACTGGGAGAAGAAATCCTGAAAAAAAACGGATGTGACACGGTAAAAAGACTATACCTGGTGAGCTGACTTGGTTTGAGTATATTTAAAAGAATCTTTTGAAAACACACACACAATCAGTGTTTTAGTGCACTGTGTCGGAAATCAGAAGTCATGGTCTGGGTGTATGGATATGTCGGCCTCCCACAGTAACACTAGACTCCCTGAACAAAAGACCACACTTAATACGCTTAACACTATTTCTTCCCAGAAGGAAAATATCAGAGTCCTATGTTCTACGGTAGAACCGACCTATGATACCAATTTGTCACGACACATCCATGGGGCCCGTGAAGTGACTACCCCAAGCCGTCCATCCATAGGCCAGGGACTGGCAACATGCACCAAAGGTGTAAATACTGATAAAAAGTGAAGGCGTTGACTTTATGAAACATAAACACACACAATAGAGTAAACGGAGAAGAAAACACTAATTAAATCAATATATCAAGTGTGCTATGAGTATAAAGGGGGCTGAAAATACAGGCCCAATAGTAAAGTACAAAGAAAAGACAAACAACAAGAAGGTGTCAAGATGATATTGGATAGTCCTCTAGAGTTCCTACTGAAGGGTAGGTATAGATGGTCACCACAGCTCTCCACGATCGTTTGTCACCTCCTGGTATAGTCTCGTTGTGAAGTCCACCTCCGGGTACCGTCTCGTCATGATGTCCACCTCCGGGTACCGTCCATCTCTACATGCCTCGACCACAATCAGTGTTGTCCGTCGTCTGCATCCAACACAATGAGGTACGACCATAGCCCATACATGGGAGAGTATAACGATACTCAGTAGGGACCCCGATACCCTCAAGGTCTCACTAAATACATCAATGATAAACCACAATGAATGATCTCAATAGATAACCTTTACTTAAGTATATTCCCATACATATACCAATGTTGTCATGTAATCCATCTCAATAATGAGGTAAACACAAAGGTCATTGACTCACCTCCAACCAGGATTTTTTATTCATGATGACGAAATCACGGATACTGGAGAACTCCTCCTCTGTCGACCGCAGTATTCCGGTCATGACTCAGAGGTGATACTCACTATACTTAGACTGCTGAGGTACTCCACCACTGTCGAGTACTGTGGGTCTAACACCCCAACATAGTAGTGCTCCCCCTACTAGTCTATAGAGGTACTTCTCCTGTCGAGTATCGCGGGTCAGCCACCCCAACACAGTAGTTATCCCCACCATGGGTCTGCCACCCCAACATAGTAGTGCTCCCCACTGGGCTAGTCAAGTCACTCTGATACGAGTTAGGCAAGCAGTCATCAGGTTTCAGCTGGCTACAAGGTCACTGTACTATGTATGCTCGTATCCAAGAGGATCCGCCTCCGGAGCAGCTGGTCAACAATCCAAGTGTCACAAGTTCCACGAAGAAGTATATAAATTAACGGCCTCGTCATGGGGGTCTCAATTCAATAGACAGTGGGTCAATCAGACACTCGGTCTGTGAGTTATTAGCATTTTCGTTCCCGGGGCCCATTTGTATTTCAGGTACAATCCAACCCAGACACACTCTAACTACGTCCAAACATTCGGTGAAGTATACCAAAAGAACCGACTCTTCAAGAGGAATCCAACATAGTCGAAGACACGTCGATCATACGTCCGGTCCTCATCTAATATGCATTTCTGCTCCGAGGGCCCGTTTGGTTTTGAGTTTGAACCTACCCGGTCGTACCCAAACTTCTCCAAAACCTTGAGTGTAATATACTGATATGACTGTCTCGATCCAGGGAATCCTACAAAAATGAATGTGCATCGATCAAAGGTTTCTAGATCATGATATGGTTGTTTAACTAAAAACGGATAGAAAATAGCGGGTCTGGGCCCGGTCCGACCCGACCCAACACCCATGGGTCAGCCCGAACCTGGTCGCCCTGAATCGGGTCTGGGTTCGGCCCAGCTGGGTTCGGCCCGGGGCCGGTGCGACATAGTGCACATGGCCCACGTGGCTAGCCACGTGGCTGTCCGACCAGGGGGCTGGCGGCACCCAGTGGGGCCTGCCCTAGCCGCTGGTATGGGGGGGGGTTACACCCCCCCCCCCAGTTTCTTCGAATCGACCGACCATGAAAGCGAGCCCTTTGGTAGCTGTAGGACTCCCTCAGTTCCCGCCTCTTAGTGGCACCAGCGACCGGAATAGCCGACCACCCTTCCAGATGCGTCGTGGCCTTATATCACGGCTTGTTCCACCAGCGCGGAGCGACGGCCCCGCGCTGCGCCCTGGCTGCGGCCCCTATAGCTCCGCATGGTGCGACAGCGCCGCACACCTCTGTCGCGGCCTGTCCCAGCCGTGGTCCTGCTCTACTCCACAAGGCACTAAAATGCTGCACCTTTGCGGTGATCTAGCCATCATGCGCCGAAGATCCACTCGTGGTCGGCCCATCGTCAGCTAGTTCTTCAGAGTCTGCCTCCATTGTCCACAAACAACAAACGAGAGGGTAAGGGTCAGACTGTGTTCGTCCGATCCGAGCCCTTCCTCATCAAGATGCTATCATGCGACCACACTAAACTCAATAATTGAAGAAGGATGATGAACGGTTTTAAACAATGAATATAACAACCCCTACCTTAATTATGATTTGTTTGTCGTAGATGTGGAAAGCTTTGTCGCTCCTTCAACGCCAGTAAATAACTGACATCGAGCCGCATAAGACAAGCATCGCAGGGTGAGGATTTTATAACGATGTCGGAGCGTGACCGAGGAGGAAACATCGACTCCTATCTTGTTACGAATTTTAAAAAATCAAGTCGTTCTTCGTGGAACCGTCGTTGTTCTTCGAAGAAGAAATCATTATTCACAGAGGGAAAAAGCTCTCTTAATTCTCAAGGGATTTTCTACAAAATATTTTCACACCCAAATATTAAAAAGGGATTTTCACCCATCTTAACAAACTTTCCATATCATTTAAAATTAATTAAAACTAGTTAATTAATTGAATAATTGGGAAAAATTAAATGATGAGAGAGAGATGGAAAGTGGAGAGATTTCACTCCATTAAATGAATGGAGTTGTCATGTATTAAACAAGGGGTGAGTTAAGTGGTGTTTAGGAAGTTGAGGGGGAGGTGAGGAATTAGGGTCTTCTGTGGGCCCCACCACACCATACCCTCCCATGGGAGGTTAACTGGTTGTTGTAACCACCTCTAACTCCCCCTTTGTATGATAATAACCACCCTCCACAAATTAAAACATCAAACACATATTTTTATTTATTCCTTAAAAACAAAAAAAATTAACCTCCTCTCCCGTTAAAACACAATTACGGTAAATGTCCCCTTAAGAAATTACCAACATTGCGAGTTCATCAGTTCCCTCATATTTCTATTCTGAGCACCGGTTCAAAAGGTAGAAAACACGCTCATTTATTTACTGAATGTACCCGAGCTAATCTTCAGAAATTGATTCCGGGCACACCGGGCATTGGAATCAAGTGTCTTCAGAAGCCACAGACTTGTAAAATTTCAAATAAATTAAGAAAAAAATTTCATTGACATTTCCTAGTATTTATAGTGAGCCCTACATTTGAATTATTATCCTTAATCATCCGTAATATAATTCATTTGGTTCTATCCTCCTATTGATCTGGCATCGAGGTCAGTGCCTGGAAAATATTTCACATAATCCCCCAAGGGTCACACCACACCATTACATGGTCCCCAGGGTATCCTCATAAATTTTATATACACATTAGGTGTACACAAACCAATTCCATTTCTATAGGAGCTATGCTCACACAATACTTAGTTTCATGTGTAGATTCTCCCTTTTTTCTATCATTACAACCCATGTACAGGAATGATCCCACGTGGTGGAGCTTTGCATCCATTTTCTATTGATATGTACTCCATGGGTGGTTGTGGTTGGCCCAATGTTTTATGAATGGACCCCTAAAATTAATATTTATAATAATTCATATAATAGAATGTAATATTAATCCATTTATTCATTTTCATAATTATTTGACAACCCTTATTCACGGAAAAAACATAATAAATTCTTTATGTCCTTAAAATCTATTCATTCATAAGTAGTTTTAATTTCATCATGAAAAGGAATATTTTCATGGTCTTCCAACTTATAATTTCTTTTTAAATAGTGTGAGACATAACACAATTTCTTAAAACAATAATGTATACTTCATGAATCACCAAAATTTTATTTACATTATCCAAAATATAACTGATGTCTTTTGGAGTTATTATTGATATTTCTTCTTCAGAAGTGTAATATATTACAAAAAAATATTGGTAACACAACAAAATAATTCCAATATATTCTTATTATTCAATTCATATTAAATTCAATTGAATCATCACATTCACATTTACTGAAAAAATACACAACAGAAAAAAAAAATTAAGCTCATCAATCTACCATTTTGTATTTGTTGTGTACCCATTTTTTTATATCCCCCCATATTGATAAAAAATAAAACTTATCTTAGAGATAGTGGTATCAATTAATTATTTAGAAATGCTTCATCAATTATTCCACAGTAAGACTTCATGTACTCACCTAGTGTATAAAATAAAAATAGATCATTTAGATATTAACGATGACCATTATAAATCCCAATTATGATATAAACTAATATAATATTACTTGTTACATTCCTCATAGAATAATAGATTATATTTTAGTTTATTATAAATTTTTAATACCAATTGGTACAATGCAAGTGTAAATTTTTTTATACCACTTGTAAATAAAATTATCCATAAAAATTCAAACCATAATTATTTTATTAATCTCAACACTAAGAATAGAAAAAATTAAATTATTATAGGACAGTTATGTTCATGAATTCAATAATGGAACATTTTAAAAAAAATACATTTTTTATTTCATTTATTTATTTACATTCTCCCCCTTGAGATATAATATTTTTTTTAATTTTTGAATACGGATGGTAGAGTTAGTTTAGATACCTTAAGAATGACTTTCTAAATGATTAAATTGCTGATATTACAATTTTTTATAAATTATAAGGATTTAGGGATTTCATTGAATACCCCCACCCCCATAAAAAATGAGTTCCAACTATAGTGTAATAAGATGGTTCATGTCGTTTTTTGTTTTCCTAAATTCTAATTGATATGAATACAAATTGATCTGATAACATCCATGATGGTGAATTCACATTTATTGATCATATCTGACAAAATTTTCGTCTTTATCATGTTTGATCTCTAATATTTGAAAACAAAAAATCATCATGATATGAGTAGAAAGATTAATCTAGGTTTTTATCTTCATTTAAGCTCGAAATTAATATTTCGACATGCGTATGTAATCATAAAACATCTGCAACTCACTTATATCCTTGAATGTTACATCTTAGTAAATTCCCTCTATTTAAAGAATATTAGAAATATATATATGGGAATAAAGTGGATCTCATTTTCCTATTAGATTAAGAGACAATTATCATATTATTTCTCAAACATGAAACATTATTCTTTTATCCCATATGAGTATGAACTCATCATGCACACTTTTATTAATTCCTTGGATGTTTTAGGTGGATGGAATCTTCAATTCCTTTTATAAAAACATTTTTTGGAATTTTTATTATTAATACTATCTGGAAAGAGACATTCATCATTTGATACATTTTGATTCATCTTCATCATCTCTTCGTAATCATCTATTATGAATAAAATATATGATCTATCAAAATTTATTGAACCATACACCTAGATCATCTGTGATTTTTTTCTCATCATTTATTGATTACCTCCCATCAAATTTCATCTCTTCATGCGAATCTTATTTTCACTTCTGAATTTTAATTAACTATTTTTCTTCCAATTTTCAGTTACATTACAAATAATCTATAAAATTGGCCACTATATCATTTTTAATATACCTGAAATGAATGGTATATCCACATGTATTCTATGATGTTCCATTTACCTTGACTGTACATGTATTTTATTCTACCATTTTCCTACCATTTTTGTCTTAAGCTTGCTTCTATTCAATGTTATATCCATGGCCTTTTTATAGTGACCTATGGTGTGACCTCCTGTCCCTAAAAAAAGAATCAACCACTTATCTTATGTGTAGAGTCCTTATTTATTTATTGGATTTTATTGAACATCAGTCTTCTTATGATTTTCACCCGTGGTTGACTTTTTAATCTTCATTCAAGACATATAGGTAATAGTATTCTTCTAATTCATTCCAAAGGATAACTTATCTATAGTCTTCAACTTCTATGGACTTTTCGTATGAATTATTTTATTTTTATTATTGAATTATTTATACATTGGATCCTCTTCAGTGTGATCACTCCCATTTCAAATACAATAAATATTTTTTCAAACATTCCTAGATATTAATAACATTTAAATTTCTCAATTAAATCAATGATATATTTTCATCTATAATTTTATACCCCTTGAAATTTTCAGTCTTGTATTTTTAGGTATCGGTATATTATAGTAGCAATAATATGTCAAGTTCCTAAATCTATAAAAAAACCAAAATATCCAACAAATCTTGATCTTTTAATTTGACTAACATTCTGCCTAAAATGTAATGCTTGTGAATTTGGTTTCTTTTCACTCCTCATCTGTGATTCTTTGAGGTAATGTTTTCTTCTACACTTACCCTGTTCAATGTCTATATAGTGACAATCACTTCATCACATTTATTCATTAATGTTTTAAAAAAACTAATTTTTAACTACACTGTACATAGAACAAGAATTTAAATAATGTTTAATATAAAAGTATTATGGTAATGTTTTCTTTAAGACTGATACTGATTGAACATTAGATGATTTTAGTCTATTTTTATCAACAGATAAAGGCCTTTTATGAGAATTATCCACCTTAAATGTTTTTTTTGGATGCATATATGGAAGTAACAGCTCGTAATTAATTTTTTTTGAAGACTAAACATGAAATTTTTTATCATTTAATAAAATGACAAAAAGTTCAAGAAAATTATTATTTAATACGATTTTTTAATAATACAAAATATTCAACATGTCTTCAAATTCTTCCGTGTTCTTCATAACTTATTTTCTATGCATTTTATGTTTCTTTTGTAACAAGGTGTCTTACTCTTTGACAATGTATGTTTCTTTAGTAACAATGTGTCTTCCTTTTCATGAATTTTATGTTCTCCATTTGATTTTCTTATAATTGATTAATATTTTATTTAATAATTTCAATTGATAAATGTTTTTTATTTATTTATTAAAACTAGTCCTTCCCAACTCGTGGACAACATTCTTAAATCATATATATTATTATAATTTTTAAATTTGAATGTTTTGTCGTATCCAAACCTGTCATATCTCTTTATTATAGTGAAATCTATAGTGAATGATTATTATTCAAGAAGTGTGATGACATCTTGTGTGGTATTCCTTAAATCTGAAAAATAATCATTATTTGATGAATTATATTCACAACTTTTTCTTGGTTATTTAGTTGTAAATTCCTGTAAAATCATATATGATACCTCTTCATTAATAAAAAAGGTAGAACAATCTTCTATCTCTATTTTTATAGAATAAACTACAAAATATTTGACGCCCACTAGTGAATTATTTTTATATAAACAAGGAATTTGGAAATTGATTCAGCGTTCTCTATTTATAGTTGGTATGTATTCTTAATGTTTCTCATTTTTTATTCATTATATTATTCAGGGTCATGGAAGATATATAATTTTGATCTATTATTGATAAATATCCCCCATTATCTCATTCCATTCTGAACTAGGATGATAATCCGAATCAATCAGAAGAATAATATCAGATAATAAAAATAGATGTGTGGAATGTTTCTCTAATACTAATTGTTATGATCAATTTGGATGACTACACTGAGTGGGGGTGAATAAAAGGGGATTAATATTTATCTCTTTAATGATTTTATCCCAATTTATTCTATTTTCACTTATTCACAGAGTAGTTCCCTATTAATATTGACCTATTGTAGGTAAATATGCACATAAAATGAAAAAACACATGAAACACCCGGATTTTTTTATGTGGTTCACCTCCAATATGGATTACTACATCCCCAATATTTGGAGGTTATTATTAAACTCACACACTATCTTCCATTCATTATCCTGAAAATAAAAACAAAGGGAATGAGCATAATTTTTTCCCAAAAACCAAATTTCTATAAATAATGCTTAAACATTAAAGAACAATGTTATATGATATCATCTTATTCTTCTTTAAGTGGTCACTAATTGTTGAACAAGTTATCTTTGATAGAAACTAATAAATTATGATTGACTTCCCAGTATAGTTGTAATAAAATGGATTCCTCAAATATAACAATCAGTGGTTAACATACATATGTTCTATGTATAATAATCAATTGATAAATGTTAAATTCATTTCTCTTCATTGGTCTCAATGATTTGAGTATTACTGTAAACTGAAATCATATACTTTTTTGATACACAATGTCAAAAAATATAATTATATTTCTTATACTTTCTTCTTTTAGTGTGTAAAATAGGTTTATAACTAAATAAAAAATCACTTAAAATGTATTTTTTAGGATAATACTTATTAATGATTATAGAAACCTTTTTCAAACAAATTTAACATCTAATTTATATTAAATGAATCATTGATCTTCCTAGTTTTCTATCAATTCCAATTAATGAATGTGTTCATATACTCCATCAGTTTATGCCTATCCAATTTTTATAATATGATTCATGTAGGTGTGGATATCTACCCCCGATACACTTCCTATGTACAATTTCATGTGATACTTAGATCCTCTTTATGTAACTAATTACATGGTGTCTTAGTTAATTTCTGCAACCCTAGAGAGATTCAAAGAACTATTACGTATTTTTGTGCTTTTTTAATATATAAAATACAATAAGATAGTATTGTATTCCTTATGTAAACCTTGATTGTTATTTTATCATGAAAATATCTGTGGAATCTATATTCTTCCCATAAGGTCTTGTAAGAAATTGTTTTTCCTGAAACATTTGTTCCCATAACGTTTTCACCAAAAAGATATGTGGATCGTAGAACTATATGGATTCTTCAAACAACCAATGAATATTGTGGAACCCTATTACATTTTCATGAAAATAAAAACCCAACAATGGACTATTTTATAAATATTTTAAAATGTGAATTTTATCACTGAAAACTAAACTAGGATTATCTACATTTATAGTTGAGGTTCCTCTCCATTAATTCTATTATTCATACCATGAATATAAATATAATTAAAACATAATGTTTTATAAAATTATTTATTTATGGAATGTTTTTAACATCAAAGAAGCTTTTGGTATTCATCTTTATCAAATGCATGATTTTTATATTCCATTAGAATCCTAGGACACCGTGAATCATTGTTTCTCAAATTAATCAACTTATTTATTCTTAATAGAATTCAAAATGAATTTGAAAGATTGTCACATTCATATTTTCAACTATGTATATTCATTTTCTATATATTCATTACATAGTAGATTTATTTTACTAAAATATCTTAAGATTATCAATTTTATGCAATGTGATGCTTATAAAAAGTTATTTCATTGTCTATTGTCTCAAGATCCAATTTTTTCTCTGATTTTGATTATTTCTATAGATAGGGGAATTGTATGTCTAGAAATACATATGGTATTATTTAGTATATTTATCTAAATAGTAATGTAAGGGTACCAATATTAGTCTTTATTTAAGGTAAACATACAGGATAAATATGAATGACTGCACGGATCAGATGGTGGAGAGTGTTCAGGTCGATTGTAATATTTTATATACATATATTTTTAACATGGAAACTATAACTACATCTTACAAATGTACCACATCATATTTTATTGGTCTTTATCCACTATTTAATTTATTATCTTATATCAACCTCTCGATCTATCACCCTAGTTAGCACCAAGAATACCATTCATGCACACCCCTTCCCGGCTAGGACACACCCATTCGCGATCCCCTAGGAATCCTCATTCATATTCCATGTACACACATACATATTAACTCCCTATGGGGAATATGATCTGACATTACCATACTACGTATGCAGGCTCTCTACTCTTCTATCATATATTCCCATATGTGGGATAGTTCCCATGTGGTAGATCCTTTCTTCTATATATTGTTCGTATGGACTCCTTGGTTGCTTGTGGATGATGAAAATTTTTTATGAAAGGATTAAAAAATATAGTATTCAGAAAAATTGTAAGTATAGAATGTAAAACCAATCCCTTTATACAGTTTATCAATTCATCAAGAAAATATTTTTGAAAAAATTTAATTATTTCCTCATGAAATTAAAATAAATTATTTAATATAAAGCATTATTTTATTTATGAAATGAATATTTTAGTGGAATTACTCCTTCTTATATTATTGTAAAAATAATGAAAATTATAATATGTTCTTAAATTAATAAAAACATTTTCATCAATTAACAAAATTATTTTTACATCATCCAAAATATATTATATGACTTTGTATTCTTATTAATGGATGTTAATCAAAATGGAAACTACATTACTAACTAATCTTGAGAAAAAACACAATTTTAATTCATACTTTTTCTTCCATACATATTGACAGTAGGTGATTACACATTTCATGAATTGTTTATAACAAATACATCAAAAATACAATGTAGCATAATCTATCACCCATGGGGAGGAATATTCTGTAATATTTTCGTCAAATTGAAAGATATATTCCTTGAATTCACCTTTAATATGATGAAGTTTGTCTATATCATATTTTAAATAATAGAGATATTGTAATGAAAATTTTCATGTGTCCACCAATGCATAACATTGTGTAAAAATGTCAGTATTTTAAGGATAATTACTATACAAATCATAGTATAATAATTTTCATATATAATTTTATTTTATTTGATACAGGGATACATTATTTGATACATATGGACTCTTATTGTATGGTACACATTAACAATTTTTTCATTTATATTTTTTCATGATATTGTTTATTTAGCATAGTAATATTGGATTTAGGTTTCATTATCCATATCCATTATATCTAGTATAACATATTTTATCCCATTAAACATAGTGTCGGAAAGAGACTAAATATTGAAAATTATCATCTTTTTAAATGACAGGGGCTCTCAATCTCAAAACAATAACATTACTATATAATCCATTTATAAAATTACAATTCATATATTCTTTTTTCCTACTTATTTTGAAATATTTACATGGTAAGACCTATCTCCATAACTCAGGATTAAAATGATAATTAAATTTGGAATATTTTAAATGCATAAACAAACAATTCCATACCTCTGTAAAATAAAAAATAAATAAATAAACAAGATAAGAAAACACATCTTTTTTATATCTAATATTTTTACACCATGTATTCTTTTATATAATACCTATTGAAATATACTTATTGTTTTGAATGTGTAGGAAATATACAGGCCTGGATTTGGTAGAATATATATATATATACACACAAATGGTTGTTGTATTATCTAAATTATATTGTAATTTTATTTGTGAGTACATATTTTTTGATTCTAGATGGTAGAAGGAAAGTGAAATCCTTCATAAAATTGAAAATGAACAAAAATATTTTTTATCAATTCATTTCTTCAAAAACTACGTAGATATTGAAAAAAATAAACACTTTGTTTTGATATACTCTTTGACAGTGAAATCTTATTATAAATAATAAAATACATATCCATTTTTTGTAATCCTTTGGCCTCTAATATGTAGTATACATCCTTATACCATGTTTTTTATTATTAATAAACACTACAATATCCTAAAGAAATCTTGTTAAAACATAATATAAAAAATATAATTTGAACTTCATTTGCAACATCTTGAATATAATGCATAAAAAATCATAAGGGAGGTCATGTTTGGTAAATTTGTTGGATATACAAGATTTGGATCATACAAATATATATTTAATGTATCCAAATTTATATCAATGTGACCATGTGATTATTAGAAAACAAAGCGGAAAAGTTAATAAAAAAAATTGAATGTATATTTTATAAGATTAGATTTTTATATTTTATCCTTGAAATATATTAAATAATAATTAATATAGTATATCAATTATTGAATTAAATTTTTTTCAAAAATAAACATTATATATAGATTCACAACCATATCACTCATCCATTAATGATTTTGATGTTTATTTACATTCCCCAAAGAATCATTCTAGTAAGGTACTCTCTATACATTTATTATTAAAATGACTTATAGTCCATGTTTTTACCTAGAAATGTTGTATCTATATATAGTTGAAATTTAAATAAATATGATAGTAAAACTAGAGTGTTTGTGGTCTGCTCAAATTTCTTTTTAATATAAAATTGAACTTTTAAATTATCTTGATTTGACTAATCTTTCCATAATTGTTTCTAATTATAACATATAATATATTTATTTGGATATTATTTAAAATATATTTTAAAGTACTTATAATAAATATAAATTGAAATTAGAAAAACTAATTATAAGTATGCATCAATAAAGATAAAATGACAATGAGTTCTATTTAGTGAACATCAAAATAATTAATGGGAATTAGTAGCTCATTTCCTAGATCATGAGGTATTTTAATCCATTCTCTCATGAAAATATTCTTCAGTTATTTATATTGTCGAATAACTGCATGGATATTATACATGGTACCTCTCAAAATAAGGCGATGAGTGTCTTTAGATATATAAATCACAAATAAATAATAAACAATAGAATTTTATGAAAATTAAGGTATTGGTAGTTATTTTTAATCACATATAGATTAATATAATATGAAAAAATATAATACTTTTGGTAAGTTTCGTCTTTTATGGTAATAGATATCCTCAAATATGTGGAGGTGTGGTTCTTCATATTGTGTTTTATAATGGTTTTTTTGTTCTTCTTAACCCATTTGAATAAATTGGTCATTAACATAATCCTAAAAACTAAATTTTTAATTCATAAAATATTTTTTTACTACATGTTTTTTATTACATCATTGTTATCCCCTACTGTATTCTATTTATCAGAGTATATTTAGGGTGAAGATCCAATCTCTACACCTCTAACGCATCCATAAAACTCAAGAGTCTTTAAATACAATGTATGTTATTAATAATTGGGTATAATAGATGATAATTATTCTGATTAGATAGGATTAATAATATAGATTGAGAATTAATCATATTTATGTAGTACTGTTTCAATGATGAATAAAATGACATTTCATCATTATTACACATGATTATCATACTTTTTGTTTGTTTTAATCTATTATATGTCTCTCTCTTTTTAAATGATACTACATAAGTAGAAATATGTTTGATAGATGTGGGTAAATATTTTAATTTATCAATATATAAATATATATATACTAAAAGAAAAATAATTACGTTTCCTTTCTGATATCATAATATATTCTATAGATATAAAATATAGATAATATTTTTGACTGATGTATTCATCATCCTTGATTTATGGTAGGGGAACATTGATTTTAATTCAAAAAAGATTTTTTATACACTCCTATATTATTTCATATATTATTAATTTTTTGTCGAAGTGATAAAACAATATAATGTCAAATAAAAAATTACCAATTACAATCATCCTTAAATGATTTCTTTTCCTAACATCATGTAAAAGATTATGAGGATTCTTTATTTTTCATCCATTAATATATAGCTAGTGGTGGGGTATAATTTCCCCTCAACATACATATGATTATGTTTTACAAGATGTGTATGCACACATCTATGAGTTTTTATAAAGACCATTAAAATAAATATCACTGGTTAATAATATAATACAAATGTACTATGTATTGGATAATAAATATTAAAGAAGTGTTTAATTATTTTATTTTTTTGGTAAAATAAGGAAATTATATCATAATGTTACTATAATTACTTCCAAAAATATTATCATCAATGTAGGAACCAAACTATCTCACCTATCTACAAAAAATGATGTATTCATTAGTGTAATGAACCCAGTGCAACTAATGAAATTAACCATTTTGCAATTAACATGTTTTCCACATGAAATCCATATGTCCTAAATTTTTTTACCATTATATCCATCAATAATATTTTTTTTAAGTATTTATTGGTATATGGATACTCAATTTATTCAATCAGTGATTATTCACCTTTTAAAATTTCTAGAATTTCAATATTACAAATTTTTTGATACTCAACAATAGTAGCATCCTGAAAAAGATAATATAATATAAACACAAGTATTCAAATAAATTATTTATATTTATTAAATATTCTACTGAAAAAATAGTATTATGAGGGAATACATTTCATAAAAAATAAAAAATTGTGATATTTGAGGTGTTCAAAGAAAAAATTGTCTATTTTAAGGTTTAATGGATTTTATCCTATCCAATGTATCTAAATCCTCACTTTATATTCCACTTTTTCATAAAACACACAATCTAAAATGGTACGTCCATTAAATAATAGTGATGTTTAAATGAAAGAGTCGTCCTAAATATAATTTTAATACCATCTACTGGGGGGAGGCGATGAAATTCTTGGACACTTATAGCTGTTTGCAGCGTGTGGTGTCAAATCTCGAAAGGATGTAGTTAGATATAACAGGGAGGCTTCAGAAGTTAAAGAAGATCTGGTTCCAGATCTAGATCGGGAACCCAGGTGCACGAATATCTCGCACTCGTGGGATTTCAAGGTTGGGGATTATGGTGAAGCTGATATCTCAGGCGATGATCTCGATTTGGTTTACTGGCCGATAGTGGTTTCGGCAGGAGGCAACGTTCTAGGTGTACGATGTAGCGGTGATGATACAGGGAGTCGACAATTTTGGATCTGGGGGCTTTCGGCTGGTTGGTGATGACTCCGAGCGGTGGTGTCACAACGGCTTTGGGGCGACGGGCTGGCGGTTCATGCATGCGTGACCGTCTTGATAGCGGCATAGGGATCCTGCGGTCTTCTGCGTGAGATCTGGGATCCTGGTAGTGGGATCTTTCTCATGGGTTGGGATTCCAGCGGTTCGGACTTGGAACAAGAGGTGACGGTTCCTGCGTCCCTGGATCCGGCTGGTGTTGTGAGGCGATGTGTCGGCGGTGTCAGGAACGACCACAGATCTGCGGGGAGGCTGGCCTCACTGTGGATCACTGGAGATGTGGTGGCGAGCCGAGTCCACAGTGAAACCGGGCGGGGTTTCTGCTTGATGGGCTTGATGGATGGCCGACCTGGAAAGGATGGTGAAGGTAGGGACAATGTGATGGCGCTGGATCAGTGTATGTGGGAGCAGTCGGCGGAGGGCTGTCGGTGCAGGCGGGTGGGCGTGGTGTGGCTGCTAGTGGGATCCCGACGGCCTTGGTTCCGGTGACGACGATTCGAGGACGGTGTTTTCTATTCTCTGCTTCAGCAATCATGTGCGTGGTGGGCTCCTTCTCGGGAGCCGGTGCAAGCTGGTGGTGTTGACATGAGTCGACTGGCCTTCATGTGGGTACTGTGTTTTGGAAAGGGGAGGTAACGACCTCTATTTTTTGGGAGGCAACGACTGTAGCGTGCGGGGTCGCAGGGAGCAGGTAAGACTGATGAGAATGTGGTACATGCCGTTAGGTATTGTTTGCCGGCGTTATGGATTGGCTATTTATTTAGCTGTTGTTTAGGCGATGCAGGCTGTTTAGGTGTTGTTTTGCTGGTATCATCTGTTTTGCGGTACAGGCTGTTTTGGCACTATTTAGGTGTCGTTTTGCAGGCGATTCGTGGATGGTCATTTGTGTTTGGTGGTGAATACCACATGTATGTGGTTCTGTTTGTATGTATATTTATTTTCGTTAATAAATTTTGGGACCCAGCATGCTGGGATCCTGAACTTTTCTGGTATAATTTTAATACCATCATAGTGTTTTTAGTAGAAAATATAATAATAATGAAATCTATGTTTTTTGGATCTGGTGAATAAATTGTGTTTACTTCCTATTATTACATTATGATGGGCTCATTATTATACCCTTCCATACAAAAATGACATTTCATAAATCTCAATATATTGATTTTAATTGAATTCCTAATATCAACATATTTTAATTAAGAAATTTTAAAATTGTATATTATGTAAACAAACTCCATAAATTTTCAGTGACTCCAAAGTCATTTTCATATAAATTGGTTTTATATCCTTACTACTTGATGTATGCATAACTTATTCCTCAAGAATAACTACATTATTTTTCATTATAGTACATCCATCATGTTATTAGACATATAAAAAATAACTATTAGTTTAAATAAAATATGATAATATATATACACATTGACCTTTTTAATTTTTAAAATTTATATAAAATTGAATTTAAATTTTTATATAACTCTATAAAACTGTAGTAATAAAATCATCCTATAACAAATTTAGTTTTATATCCATATTTCATGAGTTAAAGGAATAAAATCCTATAAATTACATTATGTGTTTCACCATATTGAACAACCTTTTTATTTTTTTATAAAATATAATGGTTTTCCTGATCCTAATATGTATGGGAGTTGATAAAACATCTCTTATAAAAATTCCTTCACCCACAAGGCACCTATTTTGATGATATTTTGGGAGGGAAATGTTATCCACGTTAGACAGTAAGTCAATAAGAAATTCAATATATTCGTTAATAATATATCACTATAGAATACAACCTTCAATATGGTTTCTATTTTGGAATACCCTTTTAAAATATTCTAAAATCATCCAGTGGGGTAATTACATCAGTAATGTATAAGGCCATTTTTTTAATCTCTGTAAAAAATTGATCTAACAACTGAACCATTATATCAAAGGACAATAGTGGGAACATCTCTAATCCACTCAATATGACAAAATTTACCTTATTCATTTTTGGAAAATATATTAAGACTATAGTTTTATTGAATATATCATTAGAAAAGAAGAAAACAGTGGGTAATTTGTTCCATAAATATTTAGGTAAAATTCAACATAAAGAAACATGTGTCAAATATTGTAAAAAAATTTGAAAATGATTTGATATTAAACCGTTTAATTTAAAATATATTATTTACAAGATATTTATCCCATTTTATTTATAACTATCAGTAACCATTTAGTCATTAAGGATTTTAAAAAACAAAAATCATTATTTCCTTAAAAAAGTGTAATTTTTTATAAGAGGAAACATCCATCGTTCACCATTTATTAGCACCAAATCTTCTATTAACTGCATTTTTAGTAATTGACAACATGTATTTAAGGCCATATAGTGTGTTTTTATTCGAATTTAGAAAAATTCCCATGATGTCGTCATATAATGTTTTTATACACGCATGAAATTATGAAAATATTTGACTTATAAAAAATTACTTAAATAATAAAAAAACATTATTCTCATTATAGAACCTTTTTTCTTATAGTTTTTTTCTATATGTTTGAAAAAATACTCAAAATATTTTTTAATTTTCCAAACTATCCATCATTTATTAATATAAAATCTAGGGTACTTTATTTTTAATTCTTACTAGATGATGAAACCTAATATTAGTATTTATTTTATTAGAGTAAAAATATATGACATTCATAAAAAACATTCAAGGAATGTTTCAAACAGATTGAAAATATCACTACTTCCTAAATGAGAAAATAAACCATTAAATTAAAATTATAACTTAAAATATTTCCATTAGTTGGAATTTCAATTATCATCATCCAAAAATGTCTCTCAATAGGAATTCATCATTTAAATGATCATCGTACAATTTAACACCAAAATTATACATAATTCTCCATCGTTATTCAATGGATGTGGATAAACATCAATATCATTACCATGTCACATTAGTCTAAATATAACATAGGGAAACATAATATATTTTTTATTAGTTCATAATAACAATATTATTTATAATTTTCTCACATAACTAGATATGTAAATTGTATTCTACTTTTTATAGAAAATTCGTTATTTTTATATGTAAATAGTGAAGGATGGATGTTTCTCAACTCATGTAAATATTCATGAAGCTTATGATAATTTTTCATCCACTTAATAGAGTCTTATAGGAGACGGTGTTTTCCATCTGGAATTATTGCATCTTTATGAAAGATCAATTACCTTATAGACTCCGTATATAAATATATTCAACTAAAACTATGAATGACTATAATGTCCTATTAATATTTGTATGGAATTGATTTATCCTTTATAAATAGAGGATCACAACACTTAGAAAATTTTTAATATGATTCATTGTCAATTAGAGACAATATGATGTAATTTTTACAATAATATTTTCATTCAATGATGATAAAATTTTAATAATTCATTTATTTAATTTCATACATTCAATAAATAATCTCATTTCATTTTTGAAAATATCATTCAAATGATTAATTGTTATTTTAATGATATTGTTGCTCTATCAGTTTTCATCAATAAATTTTTATGACATTATTAAGTATTAAAATGTTATATATTTAATAGAATCGTCATATAATGGAATTTTTTCACAACTATTTAACTTTGTTAATATCATTGGATTATTGAAAAGGATATTTTAAATAATCACTTCAAATTCCTCAATATAATCTCAGTGGTCATTTAATGTTATTCTAATATTAGATGATCCATAAACAGTAGTGTCATCCCAATCACTAGTTATATTCAATTCTTCCCGGAAATCATTCCAATATTAATAACAGTTACATATTATGTGATACATAATTTTTTTGTCTTAATCTATTTAAAAAAACAATTCATGATTAAAAATAATGTAATCAAAGAAAACCAATATAATGAAATGTGCTGATAATGACATTTTTATGGGTGGGTCTACAAACTAAATCTAAATAAATTATCTTTTAGTTGAAAGTATTTTAAAAAAACCACCATTAAATAAATTCTTAAGATTATATATTTTCTTAGGTCACCCTCACTCTGATCCCTCCCTCCCCCCAAGCACTCTATTTTTTCTTTCTGCCTAAGTCCTCCATATCCCCTTGCATCACGTGTGAGATCTCTGATTTCCTTAGACCATATTAAAGGATATTTATCCCTCTGTTTTTCAATCCCAAATCCCTTTCATACATCCATATCCCTCTCCCCATATTTCACTCTTTACGTCAGTGTTGTTCAATCCCTCTCACGAGGTTCCCACTATTCGATGAAATGTGAGCCCTCAAATATCATGTGATTAACCAAAAAACATGTTTGGAACCCATTGAATAGCTGTCAATATATAGATTAAAGGAATAATCCATTTTTAGAGATATATATACAAACTTTTTTAATTATTTATTGGAAAATTTAAAAAATGTAATTTCGTTTAAATAGATATTACATAGTAAAAATTATTTATACGTGAAATAACTATGTAATTTCTTATTTGAGTTAGTAAAGACCTAAGTCAGGGATTTCAAAAAAAATCAATGACCTACTAAAATTATTTTGTTCTTTTGTTATACTAGTGTTTTAATAATTTTAGGATTTTACTTAGGTCCTTTTAGTTTTTATTTGTTGGTTCATTCCATAAATTGAATGACTAATTATAGTGGTTGTATTTAGAATATGTTTTAGAAATGTTTCAATTAGGTTTTCTATGTAAATATATTTTCTGAATGGGTATTTTTTATGGATATTTGTTTTATATTTTTTAATTGTTTATATAAGAAGACATATAGATGCTATGAAAAAGTCATGTTCTTTCAAACCATTGGTAATTACTTATAAATTCTATATATTTACCTATTATACTTTTCATAAAAAAATTTCAATTCAATAAACTATATAAAAGAGTTTATAAATGGAACTAAATTGAATGCAAGATTAATTCTTGGGAAACACTTATATGAAAAAATTTCCCCCATATATGAAAACAATTATTTTTTAGAAACAATGGATATTGAAATCATATTTTAGTTGTTGGAAAATAATTGACTAATATTAAATTATTAACCAAGTCTCAATAGAATCCTCTTTATGTTAGTATCATCTATCATATATTTAAAAATCGTTTACATGATTCAAGATAGTAATCTATGTCCTTCACATTATTGTCCTAAATTTGAAAATTTATTTTAGATACCCTAGCCTTTTACTCATATCATTAGACGATTCAAATAATAAGTAAGCATCAAATTACAAGTGAAGGCTCATAAATTATATTCTCTTGGAAGACTAATAGAATAATTAAAAATCGTATAAAATGAATTTTATTTTATCTTCATAATAATATCTTATCTTCCAATGATCTTATGCGTTATTAAGGGATATCATAGGGATAACAGAAACAAATGGATGATCTAAAATCCATGTAAGGGAATAATCAAAAGAATAATGCTTGAGCACATTAGTTAGGAAGCATGACATAATGATTTAAGAAGGCATCTAATGTAATTGAACAGATAGAACCATATCATGTATAAAATTGTATCATATAATCATAGAATCATAAAATTGTGTTTGAAACATAAAACATGAATTTATAACAAGTCAAGGATCGTTTCACTTAGAGGAGAACATGTCAACATTAACCACCAAGACCGTTTCACATGGTAGCATGAGTCAACGAACCCCACAATGACCATTGCACATAAAGTATAATGAGACTAAAATTTACCATATACATTGGAGCTCAATCTAGGAACACCCATAATAAAATATTATGGCATATGATTTCCACGTACAGAATCATATATAATCTATCATACAAAAACATAAGTGAACCCATGGAAAGAAATGTGTATCATAATCATGTCATAAAACATAATGTAATCGGCGTATCAAAAAAGTGTCCATGAAATAAAGGAATTATAACATACATGGACATTCATATGGGAAAATAGGAATGTATCATGGAAATTTATTTCAAAAAATAGTTATAACATGTAAAAAAGATTATTTAATAAATATGGGCATCAGAACATTTTAGTGCGGTTTTAAGGAAAATACTAAAGAGCGTAAAAAATAGAAAACGAAAAAATATATTATATACAAAAAAATTAAAATAAGAAGGTTTTAATAAAAAAATTTGTTTCATAAAAACAATGGTGGCATAATATAGATAGTAGTGTTCACTTCAAATTATGAAAAAAAATCGGGAATTTCCCTTAAAATTGGTTTGCTTATCAGGAAATATTGAGAATGGAATCACTTAATGAATTTTACATCACTAAAATAGAATTATTCATAGATATTGATATTTTATTTTATACCTATAATAAGAGATTATAATATTTTTGGAAACAAAATATAATATTTTATTTGGGTACAATGAGAGTAAGAATATAATCTAAAATAGAATTATTAATAGATATTGATATTTTATTTTTTACCTATAATAAGAGATTATAATATTTTTGGAAACAAAATATAATATTTTATTTGGGTACAATGAGAGTAAGAATAACCCGAAGGGATAATGAAGTTTTGTATAATCCCTTACCCTATATTTAATGGTGATATTCCCTTCATATTAATGACAAGAATAAGAAATTTGTTTCATTAATTAAAAATTATATAACATCATTTACCTGAAGTTGATTTAGTATAAACTTTTTAAGTTCACTAATAAACTCTTTGACAGGTTATGAGGTTCAATTTCATTGTTCACATCTATTTGTTTCATGATTCGTTTACTTTTATACATGATAGGATAATCATGTTAAATTAGGATAGTTTTATAGAATTGGATTTATATATTATTATTTAAACTCCATAATTTTACATCTTTGGAAATTTTATTTGGTTACATCGAGTGATAGTGAATAATTATATAAAACTTTTTTGATAACCATTTGGGTTAATTGGCTATTTTTGATCTCAACGAGCACATTTTGTTTTATAAATAAAAACTATAAGTAAAAAAAGATTCCAAAATATTATATGAGAAATAAAACATATATTATACTGTGTTTCAGACCATAATAATGGTTTCCTGATGATAATTTTAGATGATAATGAAAATTTAAAATCCATCATCCTTGAATGCTGTAGATTAACACATCTCATATGGTGTTTTTACAGCTAGTATAAAACAAGGGTATAAGAGAGACCAAAATAACATATAATATTATCATAAAAACGTTCTATTAAAATAAATATTTTATTTTTCATTATATATGGATGAGGAGAGTTATTGGTATATATGTTAACAAAGCAACCTAAAAGGGGTGTAAAATAATTCACAAGAAAAAATTTACCTCTTGAATTATTCTTCCTTTAAATCTTCTTATGGTGAGATAAATTTGTCTTTTGAGGAGAACAATGGCTAATGGAAATCTAGTAGGAGCATGGAGTGATATTTGAGAAGAATTTAGGAAAGGAAAAAAGGCTTGTTAGGTGGGAATATAATAGAAGAGTGTAGGGTGGTTCTTATAGTGGATAGAAGGTGTGTTTTCTCAATATTTTATATGTTATTTTATTATTTTTCTCAAGAATATCAAATGTAATAATTCATATGACCAAAAATTTTAATATGTGCTTGTGATTTCTATCCAATGTCTATTTACATCATCCATGACAAAATAATGATGCATAAATTCATTTATTTAGCATTTATCTTAAATTAATAATATATATTATTCAAAAGAAAATTCAAGTATATTAGAAAAATCCCAAATATTCGACCAAACCATTTATTGATGTGTATAATTCAAAAACGAAATCCATTTTATATAAATATTTTTCAAAATATGTGAAATTTAAATTTTAATTAATATCATAATTTAGGTGAAAAGTACAATTCTCAAATTAAAATTGCTTTTCTTATACTTTGTAAAATTACTTAATGTCTCAGAAAATTGTAATATAATAATAGGACATACAATAATTAGTTTTTTAATACATTTTAGGAAAATAAATTTTGATAAAATTATTAAATTATTCATACAATTTTAATTACAAGTTTATAACTCATAAAAAATAGCAACACTAGGATATAATTATATCATATTGTTACTTATAAGATAAATAAATATTATATATACATTAATTGGTATGTTTATTATTTACATGGCCAATTTAATATGCATAAGGGTCATATTAATATTCATATGGGTATCAATACTATTTAAAATTTTCTTTTACTATTCACCAAAAATTATGTTTGTCTTATTGCACTCCAAACATCTTGTTGATCGTAATCGTCTATGTAAGATTTTTGAAATTCAAATCATAGATGTGGAAATATTATGTTTATAAGGTTACATAGTGCGTTTTAGTTCATTGTGATGTGATTTAATATGATTATACTATATGACATAATTATATGAAGGGAATTTCCATTTATTAAACTTTGTGTTGTTACAGTCTTCCCCCACTATAAAATTTCACCCTTTAAATTTTGTTTTACATTTTAATTTGTATTCATGTGTGTTTACTTTTCCATCATTTCCCCCTCTATTTCCCATGTTAATACTTCTTACATATGGTTCTACCATAGTACATTGACCAGGTTATTAGTCTTATTACATAGAACATTATATCTACAATCCATGATCTTCACTGGATGCTCCTCGTAAGAAGGAACAATTTCCAACTGTACCAAATTTTAAGATTGTAAATATTAAGGCTCTAGTAAGAAATTTCTTAAAAGAAATACATGAAAGACAACATGTACATTAGACATGGTAGGTGTATGTTCTAGTAGATAATCCACAACCCCAATTTGATGAAGAATGTCGAAGGGTCTGATGTAACTAAGACATAGCTTTCCTTTCTTCTAAACCTCACGACCTTCATACATAGAGATATTCATAGGAATAACAAGTAACAAACTTTTAACTCAATGTATCATCAATAATTGTTTTCATAAAACATATGTCAACTTTGGGCTAGCATGATGTATTGATGAATGGTTTTCACCTACTCCACCATTTCATCTACCATTTATGGTCCTACCGTCTTATGCTCTCACATGTCATCCTAACAGGCTAGTGTTCATCACCTTTTCCCATAAGTGGCTTCATATGCTGCCATTCAAATGCTGGAGTGGAAACTGTTGTGGTAAGAGAATTCAACTAGATTAAGATGTTTGTACCACCCTCCATTGAAGTCCATATAACATGATTTCAACATGTCTTCTAGTGTCTAAGTAGTTTACATAGATTGGACATTAGTTTGAGGAAGATATGTCATACTAATGTCTAGTACTATGCTTAGAACAAATTGGATACTTTTCCAGAACATTTATGTTAATCTCGGATCTCTTTAGGATACAATAGATAGTGGTAATAGATGCATCCTTACCACCAATTTGATATATATCCATGTAATTGGATCTAATGATATGCACTCTAGAAGTGTGGTAAAGTGAGTTGTATTTGTAAGAAGATCAAAAATGATCCATATAGTATTGTTTCCTCTAGATGTCATTGAATTTATAGGGAGAAAGTTCATGGATATGTTCTCCCACCTTCATGAGGTGTGGGTAGTGGTTTTATCATCCCATTAGAATTTTTCCTTTCAGTCTTAGCTTACTAACATACAATGCTCTTTGATGTATACCGATCAATATCTTTCTTAATACGGTCCCACCAAAAGTTCCCTCGGAGATCTCAATACAACATTGTCCTCCATGGGTGAATAGAGATGTTTGAGCTATATGAATCATTTAGAAGCTCATTCATCACCTCTGGAAAGTATGGTACACATAATAATGACCCATTATTACAACTACTTCTTCATCAATCTTAGACTCAGAGTATTTCTCATTTCTAATAACTTCCACCCTTTTCAAAATTTTCACTCCTTTTCTTTATGATTACTTTTTTTTCTCCATGAGATATGATTGAGAAATTAGTTGAGAAACGATTCATGATGTTCCTACCTTAATTATTCCCATGTCCATCCTATACAAATATATGAATATTGGATCCTTTTGAATTCTCATATTGATAATGATGCAAGATCTTTTCATATTTGATTGTCTGCCATCTTATTTGCCTTACCATGCAGGTACTGGATTAAGAAGTCATGATTCTTGATTATCTCTAACCATCAACGCTATTTTATATTAATCTCTTTTTTTGTGAATATATATTTGAAACTCTTGTGATTAATATATATCTCAGACTTCTCCTCATAGGGATAATGCTTCCTTATTTGGAAACCGAAGATCACAACCACCAACTCCAGCTCATGAATAGGATGGTTTTTCGTGTTGATTTTCAGCTTTGTTGATGTGTAGGCTATCACATCATCATTTTACATCATTACATAGCCTAAGAGCTTCTTTGAATCTTCACTGAACAACACAATGAGTTCTACACTTTTTTAGAGTTTTTTTATTTGTGTAGTGATAAGAATTTTGGAGCTCCTTAAAAAATTCCTTTCATTCTTGAGTCTAGAAAAACATCATCCCCTTCCGTTTCATCTCTGTCATTGTGTATGAAAAACTTGAGATGTTATCTATAAATAAATTGTAATACACAGTTATACCTAGAAAGATGAGGATCTCCATTAAAAATGTTTTCCTGGTCCACTCTTCAATAACCATTATCTTATAATGCTCTGTAGATATCTTTTTTTTGGTAATAACTTTCCACAAGATTGATACATCTTCTATTAATAACACACATAAACTGTTCATTTCTTTCAGTTTATTTTTTTCCAATGTCCTTAAAACAATATTAAAATGCTCTTTGTGTTCCTCATTGCTCTTGGAATATATCAAAATATCATCAACAAGGACTATAACAAATTTCTAGAGGTATTATCTAAAGACTCTATTAATTAAATCCATGAAAATGTATAGAGAATTAGTGAGTCTGAAGGGAATCACTATGAACTCATAGGGACAATAACTCATTCGAAAGTAAGTATTTAAAATATCATCCTTTTTAACATTAAATTGGTGATATCCTGACCTAGGGTCCACCATAGATAAATAATTGTCCCCATTAAGAAGATCGAATAAGTAACCTATCCATGTTACGTGAAATTTTTTTTATTATATTTATTTTATTGAGTTGATGATAATCAATGTAGAAGTGCATTAATCCATCCCAATTCATAATGAAGAGGACGAGCACACCCTATAGTGAAGTACTCCGGCATACAAAACCCTTATCCAGATTCTATTATAAATGATTCTTCATGTCTTCCAGCTCTATAGTGGCCATTATATATGGGGCCTTTGATATAGGAAATATAGCATCCCGCCATTTTATAACATAAACCTTCATTACATTACACAAAACTGAGGATTTTTAAGGTCTAGTGTCTTGGAAACCAGGAACATAATACATGAAAACAACATAAAACATTCTTCTTAAACACTTGAAAGGCGTCTCCTTAAGTTCATTCTAGGTTCATTACTGCATCTCATAACCTGGGGACATACACCAAAAGAAAGGGGTGAGCAGAAGGCCCAGTAAGGGAAACAAGAGGAACATTTTACAGGTGAACTTGAGATACTTCAATAAGGACATGAAAAGAACTTTAAGGCATGTGAAAGAAATCATTAGGCATTTCATAATAAAAATAACATTTTTCATAACTTGAAGATGTGGCTACATCATTTAACACAGAAAATCATGAACATATCACCAAGGTCCATCCCCAAGGTGTCATTTGAAAATTACCAAGGATATTCACCGAGGTATCGTGAAAATTGTAATCTCTAGTGGTTACATCATTACCCAATGCATTGGAGCGCTATCAGGTCGAACCCTTAAATTTGCCTTTATTATCATGTGAGCCACATATATCATCATCAAACATTTCATAAACAACCCATATAGCATAAAGGAAATGGGTTTAATTTCATAATCATAACTTTTTAAAAACTGCTTTAAAGACATGATCTTTATATCACTTTAAAACCCACAGAAAAGGAAGGTGGGTATCATGTATGTAAATCCCAGAATTTAAAATAGAACATTTTGGTATATATGTGAATACCCTTGTAGAAATAGGACCTTTGAGTATTCACTTTATAACATAAAATAATTTTTGAGAAAAGAGAGAGGCATTTTGAAGGGAAAATTCTGCAGCATAACGGCTATGTTTCGGGGTTTTAGAAAACATTGAAATGAGAGGGGACATGGGTCACCCACTCATAAATGATCCATAAAACAGTAGGGTGAAAGATTAAGAAGGAAATATGGACATGGTATTGAAATTATAAGGACATACCATTTGAAATGAAAAACATGGAAGGAAAAAAGATTAGATTTCTCTTATGAAAATTCCGCAGCCTTACGGCGTCACTTAACTTCAAAAGAATATGATTTGACAAGATCAAATAGGGTCCCTCATCATATGATCATAAGAGATCAGTATTATAGATATAGAGATCATACCCCAACATAATAAAAAGGAACTTGAAAGACTTGACATGAAAATCGAACTTGAAAAATGAGAAGGGTGAAAGAATCCCTTAAAAATTCGGCAGCCTAACGGCGTCACTTAAACTTTCATAAAATGAAATGATGAGAGTAAGAGGGGATCTCTCATCATATAAACATGAAAGGGAAGTAAGAGGAATATAAAATAACATCCTCTCACATAAAAAAATGGAGCATAATAGGAATGACATAAAAGAGATTACATGAAAAGAAAGAGAGGGGTCGGATCCCTTACCTTAAAACGTGACTCTTGAAACTCAAAGGATTGGACCTTGAGGGCTTGGGGGAACCTTTGGAGGACTCCTTGGAATGTAAGAAGACCATAACTTCGTTGGGGGAGAGTTGGGAGTGAAAAATATAGGATGAAAGGGTAGGGATTTATAGGGAAAGTGAGGGGACAAAGCATTAATGGCCAAGGGACACCTCACATGTGCTTTTCTCAAACCCATGTGCTCTCCCTTGAAATTTATCATGGAGTTAGGCCACATGGGGCCACCAAAACAATAATTCATCACCCTTGGCCGGCCACACCTCAAAATATATCATGACATCATCATGACATCATTATGATGTCATTAAACATACCGAATCCCTAAAACTGTATTTTTACTATTCACTGAAAATTGAACTTTCTCAGAAAAATCCCAAAATTTCACCTTAACCAAATATCAATGCTCTGATTTCAAAAATGAAATCCATTTTATAAAAAAAAATTTCTAAAAATTTTTAATTTAATTTTTAAATAAAAACACTATTCATCGAAAATTCATTTTTTTCAGAAAAAACCCCAAAAATTACCATAACATAATATCGATGTTCTGAGTTCAAAAATGAAGTCATTTTTATGAAAATAATTTTCTAATTATTTTTAATTAAATTTTTAATTAAAAAACACTATTCATCAGAAAAAACTAATACTTGAATAATAATTTATGAAACCGTTATTTACCGATTTTATCGAATCAAATCACTTAATCTAGGTGTCTAAATTATATTAAAACTTTCTTTAAGTGAGATTACTAATCCATTTGGTCACATTACTAATCCTAAGCGTAAAATCACTATTCATAATTTACTATTCATCAAAAATTAAGTTGATCTTATTAGAGTCCAAATTCCTTACTGAACACTTTTGTAGAAGACCATTTTTTGAAAATCATTACACATCATTAGTTATTTAGGGTTTACATAAATATTTTAAAATATCCTTTTTTCAAAATTCATCAATAAAATACATTCTAAAATTATCCGGACATTTGAAATTTCACAAACATCACTAAAGGAAGAAATCTCAATTTATTCACCCGAAAGGACTACACAAGGAAGCTAGGGTCTCGCCACATAGCCCCTTATAACATCGGCATAAGACCTGAGTGTAAGGTGTGCTATGGTGAGAGAATCTGAGGGAGGCTCAGATAACATTTCCCTAGTAGTAATCTCTACTAACTTGAACTTCTCTCGCAGGCGTTTCCGTTCAAGCTTGACATGCTGGAGTTCGGCTTGGTCTTGGTCCAAAGCGAAGCCCACAGATGTTACCTCCTTCCCAAGCTCTGATAAGTGGGCTTCATAAGAGTTGAGTCTACTGGATGAAGCCATCGACTCCTCTTTCTGCATTAACCATTAACATCTTATTAAATCATTAAGAGTAAGTTAATATACTACTCAAAAAGATTGGGTCGTTACAGGAAATGATCCAAGAAAAAATTAATTTATAAACTCAACCACTCGATCAAGTGGAAGACCAAGAAATCCTTTAAGAAATACATCATCATAATCCCTCATGATGGGAATGTCATTAAGAATGATTCTCACCTTCGTCTCAATCATTTGAGGTAGATATGCCTCCTCATAAGGTTGTAATATCCAAACTTGAGACAATGATTATAATAGAGGTTCATTTTCCTCCTTATACATGTAATTAATTAGAGGATGCTTTGGGATGCCAAGATTGATCTCCCTTTCCCAACAGCTGATGTGGGATTTTTATAAAGATACACAATCCATGCCCATGGTATCATAGAACTCCAATATAAATGGTATAAAAAGATTTTATGGGAGGTTCTTTCCACAAACATTTACCAGGGAGGAGTTATAAACAATGGACAAAATTATTTCGCCATTTTCTATTATCATAGATATCTTAACATCCAAATTTTGTTGTGGATTCTAAATAGTTCTACTATAAATGATATAAAAAAAGATTTCATAGAACTACACTCAACTAGTATGTTTACTATTATTAAAAGAATAACTTGTGTACCTATCACCACATCGTCTTCCAGCTGTACATCTGTATTAGTGATAGAATAATTCCTTCCTTATTACCTTGGAAATTTCTGTTGATATCCTCTAATAACCAATTCCTTAGGGAAATTGTACGCATAATGCCTATGCTCCTTGAAATTGTAAAACTACACTATTGGTTGAGTGTTTATCTGAACCTTCCATTGTTAGTCCACATTAGTGGGACTCTTCATATCCCTTTAGCAGTTTTTTTCCAAAGGTCCCATTATTCCACATTAGATGTAATTCCTGATTCCCTTTAGACTGTTCCCATGATGTTTTAACACACAATTTTGACACATGAGATTTTTTCTCTTCTTTCCATCATAGGATTTATTTACAAAACCACCCATATTAGACACTATATTATGATTTTTTTCACTGGGCCCATGAGAACACTAGGATTATCCACTCTCCATTTCAGCCTTGATGGAACAATGGAGAATATCCTCATAACAATCAATGTCTCAAATCACCACAGCTTTTTTTAGACTTTTCTTTAGCACGCTAATGACATAATCCTCCTTGAATTTAGTTTTCTTGGACAATCCATTTTATAATCTTGAAACCCTTATGAACTTTTCTTCATATCCCCCCATGGACTCATCTTCATTCTTTCGGAGTTTGAGGAACTCAATTTCCATCATGAGCCAGAGGTTTCAAGGAAAATATTTATTGAATTATTCACATTCCATGGAATAAATATCCTTTTTGGAAAATGTATTCTTGATCATTGTCAACCACTAATCAGCTTCCCCATTAAAAAGATAGACCATAAGTACAACATTCACTTCTTCTGAGCACTAGAGGGTAGAGAATATCTTTTGAATTGAGTTAATCCATTGTCCTACGAGGAGGGGATCAGAAGATTCATGAAACATGTAAAGACATTTTTGCATGATGGATTCAATGGAATATTGTTCTTTCCTTAGGGAGGACAATGTTCCACCAAATTAATGTTATTTATCATAACTTCATCCAGTTGATCAAGTACTCTCATGATGTTTTGAGAACCCAGTACCATCATATTTGGAATATCATTAGGGAAATCTTTACATTCTCTATAACATTTATTTTTATCATGTGTTCTTATTTTTCTCTCTGTTAACTAAGGAAAAAATTTTACAATTAGGGGTTCTTAAATACTAAGATATTAAGTAAAAAATGAAAATTTTAGCATAAAAAGATAAACTCTTAAGGGAGAATATTATCCAAACTTGTGAGTCCCTAGGTTTTTATATAGTTTATCCTTCATCTGTTTCTTTACATTTATTATTATGAGGATTTTTTCCCTAAAAAAGATTATATTATGCTTGTGAATTTACTAATGAATATCCCATGTGAGTTTCAAAACAAGAGTGTATCAAGGTTCGTTGTCATGCACCAGTTCCTGTTCTAGTCTAAATAAAAGTGCTGTTTTTAGTTTTTACCCATAGATACATATGTTCTAGAGTTAACTCTACCTATTTGTATCCAGATAGAGATATATTTTCTTTATAAACCAAATACTCTATACTTACAAAAATTTAGGGATGTTTTTGTGTACTTAGTCTTATGCTAAATGTTATTTCTAAACATGTTTCATACTAATAATAATAATTAACTAAACCAAAGACCAATACAAACAATAGAAACCATAGCCTTCTACATATATTGATACACAATGAAGACCATAATTAAACAAAAAATTACCAGACAATGATCATAATGTCTGGTATCATGAAAGACTATTTAAATAATTAAACTTCATAAAAATGTAATTTACTTAATCTAAAAAATGAGATCCTAATAACCAATGTGCTCATACATATTCATAGGATAACTTAGGGATAACAAAAAAAAAGGGATGAGATAAAATCTCAGTAAGTGAACAAAAACAAGAATAATGCTTTATCATAGTGGATAGGAAGCATGAAATAATTATTTAAGAATTAATATAACATAATTCGGCATATAGAACAATAAAATTTATAACATGGGATCATATATATATATGGATTAATAGAAATGTAGAAACAACATAAAACCTGAATTTATCAGGAGTTCAGGACCATTGTATCTAGAGGACCGAAAGTTAAGGTTAACCACCACGATCATTTCACATGGATTCACAAGTCATGGCTAACCGTAATGTTAGTTACATATAACATCTCATGAAACTCAACATTAACCAATGAATTATAGTGATATCTAGGTTCACCCATTATAAAATGTTCTTGAATATTCTTTCCACATATAGAATCATACATAATATATCATACATATACTTAATGGAACTTATGGAAAGAAATGTGTATCATAATCATATCATAAAGAATAATTTAATTGTTATATCATAGAAGTGTTCCTGAAAGAATTAAATTTGAACAGAAATAGACATTCATATGAGAAAATATGCATATATCATGGTAAGTGTTGTCAAACAGAGGTTATAACCTATAAAAAGTATTTAATAAATTTTAGTATTAGAACTTTTTTGTGTGGTTTTATGAAATATACTAAATAGAATTTAAAACTGAAAATGAAATAATCCCTTATAAAAAATAATAAGATAAATAATATGTTTTTAAAAATTAAAATACTGATTTTATAAAATCAATTGTTGTATAAAACAGACAGTAGAGTGTACATGAAATAGGGTAAAAATTCAAAAAGTTCCCTGAAAAGAGGTTTTTTATTTGGAATTATTGAAGAGTGAATCACTTAAAAGAATTTATATCCCTGAAATATAGTGATTAATGGATCCTGATACCCATTTTTGAAAATTTGAAGAGATCTTATAATATTTAAATAAATAGAATATAGGGTTCTATTTGGGTAAAAATAGAGTTAAAATAACTCATAAGAATAATTGAGGTAGGGTTATAATCACTAACCTTAAGTCTGATGGTGTTATCCAATTGATTTTAATGAACTGAATAATAAAAAGGTTCATTATTTAGTAATTATGGAATCAATTTTACGTGTAATTTATTTATTATATACTTTTCCCATTCATTCGCAAAATTTTGGATTGGTTATGATGTTCATTTTCATTGTTTGGGTCCATTGGATTCATGATCAGTTTACATATATACCTGAATGAATAATCATGTAAAATGATGATGGTTATATTTAATTGGAGTTCTATTTTATTATTGAACATCCATATGGTTACATTGTTTTAAATTTTTGTTGGTTACATGAAGTTAAATTAATCTTTATATATAATATCAGTGATAACCTTTTGGGTCAACTGGAGGATTTTTATCACAACAAACAGATTTTGATTTATAAATAAAAACCATGTGAAATAAAAGATTCTAGAACCATAGATGAAACAAATACTCATATTATAGTCATTTTAATAGATAATTATGGTTTCATGACCATAATTGAATATGGTAATGGAAATTGAAAACCCATCATCCTTGAATGTGGTAGATTACCACATCTGAGATGATGTTGTTACTACAAGTATAAAATAAGGGTAAAGGATAAATGACAATATATTATGTCATTATAATAAGAACATTCCAATAAATATACAGTACTCATTTTCAATATAAATTTTAAATTAATAGGTAATAATTGAAAACAAAACAAAGAAACCTAAAAGGAATGTACAAGAATTGAAAAGTGGAATTTACCTCTTGAAATAATCTTCATTCATAGCATTAAAAGGGGAGATGATTTTAAACTTTGAGGAGACCAAGGGATTATAGACGTGGGGGAAAGTTTGGAAAGTTATTTGAGTAGAATTTAGGCATGGCACAAGTCTTGATATGATTGAAGAGAAGAGGGGAGTGTGGGTGGTTTTTAAAGTGTTTGGGAGGAGGTTTTTCTCAATATTTTATTCTTTATTTAATTATTTTTCCCACGAAAAGAAATAGTATGGATTCATGTGACCAAAAATAGTAATATATTTATTTGAGTTAGAAAAAATTCTGATTTACATCATCCATGAATCAAGCATGATGTAGAGATTAATTTATTTAGCATTTATCATAAATTACCATTTTTTACAATTCCATAAAAATATAGTATTTTAGAAAAATCGTAAAATTTCATCCCCACTATTTTTAGAAATTTAGAATTAAAAAATGAGATTTACTTTATGAAAATAATTTTATAAATATGTGAAATTTAATTTTTAATTTAAATCATAATTCACATGAAAAATACAATTTTAAAATAAAAACAAATTTTTAACACTTTGAATAATTACATAAGTTCTCATTAAATTATCTTGTAATAATAAGACATAAAAACAATAATTTATGAATATATTTTATGAAAATAATTTTTTAAAAAAATTATTAATTTATTCTTAACATTCTTATTAAATATTTAGGACTTATAGAATAATAGTAACCCTATTATTTAATTATATCATATAGTAACTTATAAGATGGATAAATTTTATTTATACATTAATTGATAAGGTTAATATTTACTTATAAGATTTTATATTCATAATGGTCGTGTTACTATTTGTAAGATTAACATTACAATTCATAAGTGTCAGTTACTATTCACCAAAAAAATTATTTTTTCCATATTGGACTCCAAACATCGTAATGATTGCAACCGTGTGTGTAAGATTTTTTAAATTAAAATCACATAAGTAAAAATATTATGTTTGAAGGTCACATATTACATAGTAGTTAATTCTGATGTGATTTCATGTGATTATAGAATATGAAATAATTATAAGAAGGGAACTTCCCTCGATTAAATCATTGGCCATTACTTGTATGATGGAAAACATATTAAACAATATTATTAGTTAATGGATACTAAATGTACTAGTAATGTCACATTGTTATACTTTTTTTAAATTACTTCTTGGGGTTATAAACATTATGAATTTAATTTCATTTAAATGGAATCCATCCTTCTCTCTTGGTGTTATTAGTTTAATTATTGGGATTTAAGTGACCAGTAATACAAATTGTTATTTTTTGTGATGTATTATTTTAGTTAAAACTACACTTGGTGTTTAAAAATTAGATGGTGTTAAGTAAATTACATTAATCAGATATTATATGTGTAATAGTAGAGATAAATATAATAGGTTTTTGAAAAAACTGGTTTCAAATTAATATGTAAAAATAATTTTTTTTTGTTTCAAATTTTTCTCATTTATATAATATTAAGAATTTCAATATAAATTAGAATTTCAAAATTAAAAAAAAAATTAAATTTTTTTTATCAATCATAGATTGAAAACTAATTGTTAGGAGGAGGTATTAATTACTTATGTTTTTTATATTATTGTATGTATTTGCTGTTATATAGATTAATTATAGAATATATTTCCATGGAAAAAAACAAAATATGATATGGTTTTAAGGTGTTTAATGATATCCAAATTTATAATAAACATGTTTATGGGAGAATAGATTTCTCTTATACCTAATGTAAATTTATTAGATGGTTGAAGAGACATCATGTTTATAAAAACATGATATTTATGTCATCCCCTTCTTGAAATGTACATTATATTTGGAATGGGGAATCGAAAATTTTAGAAAAATTTGACTACTAATGTAAATTAACATAATGACTGTGCTCTATCTTTGATATTGCACAATGTAATTCAAAACCATATAAGCAATGATATATATAAGGAACCTTCCTTAAACATACATAATATTAAGGTATGTAAATAATTTACATTCATTTACATTGAGTATCCTTTATATATTATAGTTTTTATTAATTATGACATTATTCATACATAACATTTCACATTCATACATTGTGGATACAACTCTAATACTATCAATTTCTAAGAAAATTTAAAACATATAAAATAAAACGTGTATACATTTCATAAAAAAGTATATGTAAAATTAATACTGACATACCAATTTCTCATAACCATCTTTATACAGTAGGGAAAATAATTTAAATCCTGGGATAAGCAAAAAAATCTCAGTAAGGGATACAAAAAAGACCAAAGGAAACTTCCAATCCATGAAAAATTTAAACTCATGAAAACATATTCACAGAGTTGTATTATTGACACATAAAACAAAACTTATTTTTATTAATTCATAATAAAATAATTTTATTATAAAACAAAAAAAATAAATGTAACTTAGGGTATAAATTCAATATCACAGTTACATTGTAGCTTTTAGGGATATATTTATAGTAACCATCGGGAATACATTTGGAATACCAACCATAGTTTATTCCCTTAATCTTTTGGGAGAGACCAGAAAGCATAAATTCTTCTCATTAACCAATTCATTGGGGATCTGTCAACGGACCTACCACAATCATTTTATCACATAACCACTAATAATCAAAAAAAATTCCCGAAAACCATGACCTAATAATAACTCATAAGACAACCATAAAGGAAAAATAAAATATCCTCTTTGAAATCACAATATATCATTTAAATATATTGAAATAATAATTACATTCGTGAAACCATTTTCAATACCATAATACCTGATAATGGAATAATTTATTTTCTTAGAAAAAAATAGTGCTTGTAGTGGAATCACTATATCAGGTAATGTTCATTTCCGTAGAAATGTTTTTGTCATCATATACGTTAAAAAATATTAATTTTATAATTTTTAATGGAATTAAATCTCCCCGTATAAAAATATTCCTATCGAAAAAAAATTCAACTAAAAATTCAAATTTTTTATTTATATAACATATAAAATAATGTGGTGTATAACGTTAAAATATACCTCAATGAAAGGTTATTGAGGCAAGTCCCCTTACCTTGAGTATGACTGATATCGTCCGTTATTTTACTTCATGAATTATAAATTTACGTTAATATATACTTTCTTTTAAAACTTTATCAATTATATTTTACCATTTTTATCATTTATTACAATCTTATTATAATCACTTAATTATTTTAACTCACGTCGAACGTTTTGTTAATATTCTGTAATTTAGTTAAAGATGAAGTTGGTATAATGTCAATAGTCAAAGTATTAATGATTCCATCATCTCTAGAGTTATATTAATCACTTAAGAATACCATTTAAACATAATTTATACTTTTAAATAAAACCATTTATTTATGGTTATGAAAAATTAACAATGTTATAATCATGGAGATGGTAGGTTATAGATACACATGTGCAACATTACCATTTTGCAATGATCACTATGGAAAAAAAAGTAATGTATTATTTTAAATATACAGAATAATCAAAATATAATTTAAATCATATTATTCATTTAAATATACAAATATTTAATATCCAACTCTTGTAGAGATTAAAAACCAATCACATCATTTTGTGGAGTTGATATTTCACACGTATATGAAATACTTTATAAATTTTATGTCTATGGAATGTAAGAATATAAATGTCATATTTTTCATTCGTGATGAAAAATATGTCATGAATATAACTTATTATTATTAACTAAATCATTATAACTATTCTTGGGAGATAGTTATGGAAAATTTATTTGTATTGGTTCGTGGAGGTGATAGTTCACACGTCCACATGAACGAATAATTATTTTCTCATTTGATGGAAGTGGAGATGAATTTAGGTGATGATATTACCATACAACCATATAATTATTTTAGTACACTTTATTTATATTCTCATCATTTTTGGATAATATTTGAAGGATTTGGAAGAAGAAATAAAATAGAAACCCTTAAATAAAAATGTTACATTTACTTCAGATTATCACCTTTTATTACCACATTAACACCTCTAAGGATGGTGTTCTGCCTAAAATAAGCCCTATAGAATTTGAATAGGGATTCAAGGATGGGTTATGGTGATCATTTATGAACAAAATGGTTTTTGATGTGTAAAGAATATAGATGAATGTGTTCCCTTTTATAGGACATGTGAGGGAACTCTTTGAATTATTCATAGTAATTAGTTAATATAAATTAAATTTATTTTCCAAATAAATAAAAACTAAATTATTTAGAATAAATAATGATTTGGGATCTAAGTAAATTCTTCCATTTAATATTTGAAATGTTTTGATTAATTTTTTATCCTTATATTTTTGTTTTAATCCTTTGAAATTATTACCGTGACATTATGTATTTTAAACTTTAAGAGTAAATATAGTTACTATAAATTTATAAAAACAAAAAATGAGTCAAAAATGAAAATTAAATAAATATCCCAAGTATTTGGCTAAATTTTATATTTTTATGAATTATATATCATTTAATTAAATAATATTCACTTAAAAATATCATAAATGTCATTTTTCACACTATTCACTTATTGACTTTTTAAAAATATCATAAAACTTTATTCCATGAAAAAACTACATTCGATCCTCACTAACATATCAAATTTGTCAATATATTTTTTATGGAAACTAATATATCAAATTAAATGTATTTTTATGTGGTTATTATAAATTGTTTGACTCATCATTTAATAAATCAATTATTACATCATCACTGTGTCAACATTAATTTTTATTATATTTTTCTAAAAATAATAAACAAATTATAATGAGGTAGATATATATTTTATATTTAAAATTACTACTTAGTTCCTAATTTATCTTCTATATTTCCCAATATTATAAATAAAGCAGTTATTATAAATATAAGTATGACATTTTTAACTAATCTTTAAATAAAATAAAATAAATGACATATTCTAACACAAGTGGATTAAAAAGGTTATAATTTCTCCCTAAAGTTCATTGGTTGAAACCCACTCATCCAAAAACACAAAAAAAGTTTTTTTTGGTAATTTTATAATTTTACATAATCTTTTTTACCTTTAATTACCCGATTTACCAATAAATGTGGTAAATAAAATAGTAAAGTTAATATTCACAAAAATTTTATTTTATCCTATTAGACCAAATATTTTATATTTTACATAACTATTTATTTCCATTTCTCAAAATTCAACTAATAGATGTTGCTAAATTAAGTTAGACACAAATCCACCAGATTTGGTGGCAATGCAGGTAAAAGAGACGTTGAAAAATTCAATAAAAATTTTTATGTGATTTTAATATAAAAAATACTCTAATGACAAAAATTATATTAATAAATGTACTATTTAACAATTTTTAATTTATTAATAAGTTTAATGTATACGAATCATTTAAATAGAAAATCAGTTTTTAACTACAATGTAGTATTTTTCACAATTCATCATAAAATGAAACTTTAAAAAGATTCCCAAAACATACCCTAATATAATTTTTATATTAAAAAATAAAAAATTATGTTTATTTGAAATATATATCATATATAATTTTAAGAATTTGGATTTATAATAGTTTTTCCCTCAAAAGGCGGAAAAACTTCATTTTCGAAAAAATACTCTTTTTTTTTTGAAAAATTTAATTTTTTCATACAACATGACAATAATACACATTGAGTTACTATTTATAATTATATTTTATATCATATATATATCATTAATATAATATATGAAATATAATTTGTTTATTTATTGGTATAAAACACATTGTTTTACTTTTTAATAGTTTTTCAAAAAACACCATGTTCCCTTCTTTTACAAAGGTTTTTACATTCATTTATAATTAAATATTAAAATAATTTATTATACATTCTTGTTTGATAATGTTCTCATAATTAAATTAATAATATTAATTCTGAATAGTCTAACTACATTTTTATAATGTTTACATTAAAATAATAATGTTGTATATCATGTATGTTATCGAACTTATGGTTTCCTTTGATAAAATCTGGTTTTCACATTCTCATCCACCACTTTAATAAATTAAATCATCATAATTTAAAATTGGGATTTAATAGTGGTTTTTATTTTTAAAGTACCTTTATTGAAATCCAACATTATAAAAAATTAAGAACACATCCAATTTATGATTAAATAAAGTGATGTATGAAGGTCACTAGAGATAACACATACTAGGGTTGAATGTATTAAAACATGGTCATATAAGTGGAAAATATATATCAAATTTTGAAGGAGAGTGATAGAAAAAATGGTCATTAGAAATTTGGAAATAACAAAATAATAAATTTTAAATTAATTTAAATGTCATTGATTTCTTAGTAAGAATAATAAACTGATAACCTTTTTTAGATCCATTTCAATGATTTGAATAATTATTTTTCTACACGTATTAAGAACATAAGGTAGTGTACATACATTAAATTTAGTGTTATAATATTAATAGAATGTTTATTTCAAAGTTTATCGTATACCTCTCATTTTGTATCTCAACCTATTATTTCATGAATTCTATTATATGTTAAAATTTATCATTTCATCTCCCTATGCTTAATAATACTATTCCAAGAATAAAGAATGGTGTACCATTATCATGGTGTCTAATTAGTTCCATCATAATTTTGTTCACATAGATAGAAGTCCCATTCATTCTGAAAATGCTTCAGAGATTCTACATAATCTAGCTCTTTCAATTTCCAAATTCACATTATACAACTTCGGTTGAATGAGTTTTCCTTGCGAAATAGATTTGGGAAATCATTTTTTACAACATCTAATTTAAAAACATCCAATAGAAAATAATTTTTATTAAACATTTAGACTATGTTTTATTTGAATCATTTTAACAATGGTCCTTTTAAAATAAGTTATTTATGTACTAAAAGACTATATTTTAATACCCACTATAAATAAGAGACACATGGGTCTATTTATTTTGTAGCGGTATTAAAATCATATCATGCTTAAAAATCTTGTGATAATATAAAAAATCTAAAATTCATTTATAATAATTACCATTATTGAAAATATGACAATACTGTGAAAATATTATTTCCTTAAAAAACTCATGAACAATTGTGGTATCTATGTATAGTGGAGGTGTTTGATATTTATTGAATATTTTTGAAATATAGGGATATGTTTGAAATAGTTTCATAATAACGAGGATAACAATTTGAAAAAAAATCCATAAATTAAGTCATCAGGAAAAGATAGTAATGTTCTTTGAGATCCTCCTCGTTCCATTTTTAACTAAATTTATTTGATTTGAAAAATGTTAACATCAAGGATTTAACTATAATATAAACATAGAATCAAAACATATGCTTCTCTAGAAGTACTAATCCATAAAGTTGTAGGCACATTTATTTGATACAGACTATATGGACCTAGACTGAAATATCATATATTATTGAGTGAATATAATTATTTACAATCATTAACATTTATGATATATTATGATTTAGATTTTTAGATAATTAGTCAATAATTCATATATAACTTATCACATTCATATAAATAGGACAGAACATAAAAAATTGTCCATTTCTTCCAAGATTTGAAACTTTTAATATAAAAAAGTATTATTTTTTTAATAAAAAAGTTCATAACATTCATCTTTACATCCTCCATTCTATTAACCTACTATATACCCTATGAAAAATATTTTAAAAGTTTGGATGAGCACAGAAATAATATTAAGGGACATAAAAAAGAAATAAAGAATCCATTATACTATGAATACATTAAACTAATGAAAGCTTTTTAAAAAAGTTATATTATTCACCTTTAAAATAAAATCTATTTAGATTACCTAATAATCTTAAGATTCCGATAAAACTCAATAACTAACATAAATTATAAAGGTTACTTGAGGAATTAATTACTATTTCACAGTTTCAATTTAGCTTTTATGAAAATATAAGGAGTAAAATTAATGGTTACATTTGAAATACCCATCAAATTATATTCCCTTAATCTCGTCGGAGAAATCCTACCATTTAACTATATCTGATTAAAAAATTCATGGGATATCTAACATGGTCTCACCCTCTATTAGTATATCTTGTAACCACCCATACCCATAAACAATTCCCAAGAAAAATAGCATAATCATATCACATAAAACATACATAAATGAAAAAATAATTTCTTAACATTAAATATTAAAGATAAAATTCCATGAAATTGAAATAATAAACCCAATCTAAAGACCATTTTCAATAAAAAACCTAAAATGGGAATAATGTATTTATTTTTCCCTTTACAAAATTATGTCTTGTAGAGAAATCTAAATACCAAATATATTTAAGGGCGGGGGAAAAGATGTTGTTGGTGTATATGTTAATAAACATTACATTTTACATTTTTAAATAAAGTTAAACACACGGTATATAAATATTTCTTTCGATAAAAAATTAAAAAAATTAAAAGTCAAAGTGGTTGATTATACACCTTATAAAGGAACGTGGAATATAACATCCAAATATGCCTCAATGAAAGGACATTCATATGAAGTCTCTTACCTCAAGTCTGACTCATCTCATACGTTCTATATGCTGAAGAATAATAATCATTTGTAAATTTCTACTTACTTGAGAACCTATTTCAGTTTTATAATTCCATTTATATCATTAAATAAAATGTCATAACAATTACATTATTATTTAATATCATGTCAGATGTTTTGTAAATATAGAGTATTGGAGTTCAAGATAAATATTGTATGATGTTAATATTCATAGTGGACATGATTCCATAATATCTAGAAAAATATTCATGGAAATGATATCCACTTTTATAAATCATGTTTACTTTTAATAAAACAAAATATATATTCTTATGAAATATAAAAAACATTATAACCATAGAGATGGTAGATAGTATGTTCTCTTGAGTAATGTTTCCATTTTTCGATGATCATTATGGAAAAAAGGTTAGTATTATTTTATATTAATATAATGATCATAATAACATTAATATCACATTAATCCTTTAATTATACTTATATATATTATTCCATTTTTGTGGTTATTAAAAATGAATCACATTTCATTGTTGAGATGATTGTTCACACGTACGCATGATAGACATTATCATTTTTGTGTTTTCAAGAACAATGTTCTTCTTTTGAGGATTGAATATTATATTTTTGGTTTATACTTGAGGAAAAGGAGTAAATGTGTTCAAATTATGACTCTTGTCCTTGGATGACATGACATGGTGGTTACCCACCGTGTATTCCAAAGTATACATTGTGTATTGATGTTTACAGGAATAATTTCAGAAAAGGAATATAATTCTGTAAAAGAGGGAAATTATGTAATATACACGCCATTTATTTGAAAGTACATGGAATCTAATTTTCTAAAATTATCATAAATATTTATTTTCCTTGTATTCATTATACGGATAGTGGGGGGTCTCCTGGTTCAAGAACCTTTAGTGTCAGACGGAGTTTCCATCCTGATTTGTCGTCTAAATTATGTTTCGATCATTGTTGGATGTAGTGGAACCCAATAGACAAACTCTCAATTCCACTCTAGCCATTCTTATTGATTTTTTTCTCTCAATTAAATTATCAAAACTTTATTGTTTTAACTCGTTTTTTGATCTTCATCATTCTAGATTGAATTCGAGGCTAATGATGGATGATGGGAATTGTACAAGTATGTGGTAGGTGGTCTTGTACCTTTCGCTCAATGTTGAGTTGTTTAATTGTATATTAGTGCTGAAAAACCGTGATAAGGGTGTTTTCATGAATGAAAATGAACCTTTTGATTTCCTAATGTTCATTAAGAGAATGATTAAATGAATTAATGATGGATTTAGCTAGTTTGATTTGATTAAGGGCCACTTTGTGGATGTGTTTCCCAAAGATAACCAATGTTTATCTGTTTCTCTCATGTTGCCTATGGGAATTCCTTTGTTTCCAATTAAAGTGTTGATAAAAATGAAATTGATTAATGAGATTTTTTTTCACACGTGAGATTATATTTTCATAATCCTTGTGATAGTTTCATTAACTTGTTAGGCTTGTGATGTGAATTTTCCATGTGAGTTTATAATTGTTAATCTTGGTAATGTTTTGGTTACTTGAATATAATGTTGCATATTTGATTCCCACATGAGTTATTATTTTGATAACCATGTAATTGGGTAAATTACATGGGTTGTTCTTATGTTGAAATACTCATACACTATGCTTGGACTTGATACATGCTGAAATTATTATACCCTCATCTTGGTCGATATACATGCTAACATTATTATATAACGGGGTTTGACCCTAGCACATGTTAAAATGCTTATGTACTGGATTTCGACCCCGAAAAACTGTTGAAATTCTTATATAGAATATTTTTATTCATTTTGTTGTTATGTTATACCATGGTTATATGGTTTAAGTTATATAAACATGGAGTGATCTATAAATTCTAGTTTAGTAATGTCATGACCAGACTCAGTTTATAAATTGAATAATTATATATAAGGACTTATGATATGTATTCGAAGCCAATGTATATCCTTGGATTCAGATATTATATTACTCTTTAGATAGATTTATAAGGTATCTACTATGAATCCATTATATGTGGGATTGATGGGATTAGGCTGGCTCTAGAGAATTATATAATTAATTAAAATTTAATTATTGAACTAAACATAATGAAATAAATTGTAAAACTAGTGTACGTAGGATTGTTTTCTTTTGAGAACTTCCTAGTTACTGCTTTCAATATTATACACTATTTTTTCATATACTCACTATCAGATTTTACATATCCTGGGGGGTTCATACGATGATTTATTTCTCACACCCTATTTGGTTTATTTTTTGTACCCAAACATATTAAATGATTTTGGGTGTCGATAAGATAAATATCCCTTCTATATGTACTTGATTATTTTTATGAGTAGGAGAGCATAAGACCAATATAGAGCTTATGATGCATCTAATTTTTCTTTGGTATTTCAATACCGTTGTATTGTATCATTTATCAAACTACAGTGTATCATGTTCACTACATTCTTAAAACATGTGACATGTTTCATCTTATTTTTATTGAATGTTTCTTGGTTATTTATCGTATTCGTCTATCACTGCTTATTAAATTTGTAGTCTATCTAATATTTCCAGTACTATATTATCATTTAATCTGATGTGTTACACTCTACTGGTGATGGAATATTTCCTCAAATATCAAATCCTAGTTCCTCACCTCTAGTTGGAATCCTTTATCTTTTTGGGAAGTGCACTTGAGGCCATGTGGCCAACTGGGGATGGCGCACCAGTTGAGGGGAATCTAGATCTGGGACATTACAAAGTGGTATCAGAGGTTTCTTTTCTAGTTTTCATTATTTTTTGTCTATGATATATATAGATGTAATTTCAAGGGATTTGGTACTATATTGTCCACAGGAGTAGCTACACTTTTACAAGGTAAATCCAAATTACCATCAATTGAAATTTGATTTTGGATTGTGAGTTTCTTCAATTGAATCAATTTCACCATTGGGTGATGTACTTGTAATTGTGTTATTATTATTCATATAATTGTAGTTAATATTTTTTAAACCTGATGAGATGATGGTATTCCTCTCATGCATCATACATGCACATGTCCGAAATCAAATTCCATGATTATTGACCTCCCATTTAGAGAGAATTACAGATTTCATGTTGCTGTGATAGAGTTGTTTCTAGATATGTATGTTGTTGTGATAATTACCATGTTAGATATATCTTCTATTGTGATAAGAGTATTAGTACGTTTTATGGTTTAATTTTATGGATTCCAAAATTTGGTCCCTAAAGAGTATAGACCCTCTTGGATCAGAATTTGGTGCATTATTTTTTACCAATGGGATGTAGATTGAGTTTTTATGTGCTATATGTGGGTTCCAATATTTGATTATCGAAGAGTATTGGCCCCCATGAATTAGAATCTATCACACCATTGGTTTATTTGGATAAACAGTGCTTTTAGGGAATTTTATGAGGCATACCATCTAGAAACCTAGACAATATTGTGTGTAATTCTATAAACGCATGCTATATGTTCTTCTGTTCAGGAAGATTAAACTTTTCATAAGTACACACCATTTTCTCATATTACAGTCCATGTGGTAATCTATTGAGGGTTATTCCTTGTGGGGGAACATGTTTTGTTTGTTTTTTGTTAGTGAATGTCAAGTATGGAAGATACAGACCCTGTATTTTTACTTAGGTGAACCCCATGTGACTCTGGTCATATGGAAGTACATGGCCAAGATGGATAACTTGAGTAAACACCTAGTTTTAGGTTGACACACTGTTTACCTTGGATGTGTAAACACCAAGGCCAATGGGAGCACACACCTATGTAAGAGCTCGAGGGTACCTGTGGTGTGTGGTTTATACAGGTCGTGTACTTCTTTTTAAGTTCCCATTAATGGTATTTTTTTATTTTATCCCCCTTTTAATATTGGGACCTGAGAGTAATCCATTATGAGTAGTTTTCCATGCAGATCATAATGGTGGAACCTATGGATCATTCAGAGGACTCATTATTGATGTTTGAGGCTTCTTTATAAATACAAATGTTCTCCCTCTAATTACCATTTTTAGTTGTTACCAGAGATTTAACATTCCCTGAATGACGGACTGGCTATTCAGACCAACCTAGCTAATACCAGTGATCTGAGATAATCTATGTCCTATCTCTCATGACCTATGATTATAGTACATCTCTCTTATTAAATGCATCTTTCTGGCCTATGATTTCGTGATACGAGTTGATATCAAGGATTCCATGTATGATTCCTCTGATTATATTTTGGCCTAGAAAATATCATGTAAGATATCCCTATTTTCTATCATCTTACCAAGGATCACCTAAGGGATACCTTTGTTTACATTATATTATAGTTATTACCTTATAGGGTCACTCTTCTATGTACTGCTTTTGGGAATACTTGTTGTAGGATTCCCAAATTGATTATCTTTTGAGGATGTCATGTAGGATTCCTACCTTGCATTTTTAGTTAAGTATATCATAGAGGATGCCTAATCCAATGTTTCCTAAAGGATCCCATGTAGAAATACATCCCTCATGTTATCTACGGGATCCCAAATAGGATTATTTCTAGTTTTATAGCCCTTATGATTTTAAGGGGCTAGCCTCTGGTAGAGATTTCCAACATTGGTACCGCCTATGTTTGGTTGTTCATAGTAGGACGTTTGACTCTTTAAATAGGACATCACTATTCAGATGGGTTATCTTCGTATCATTACCCTTTATATATGAATGAGTATTATGTAATTCTAAATTAAGTTGGATAGACATACCCCGATCATGGTCAGCTGGTTATGAGGTCCTGTGAACCTATCTTTCCATAAGTGACAGTTGACTTGGGACGTCAGCATCCCTATAAATGGTTGTATTGATGATGTGATTTTGATCCATTTCTTGTATGATTTATCTAGAACTAGTATGTTTAAGGTAGAAAGCTTATAAATAGTACCCATAATGTTCCTTTTTTTAGTGGAAACTTGGGGTATTATATGTAGACATACATGGTACCCATTGAGAGTTCAATGTAAAAAAACAATTTTTTGAGTTCTCTTAAATTGTAGATCCTTGAGATGCTAGGTATTTTCTCAGTTATCTTTGGATTAGAGTGACCTAAATGTTCTGGAACCATGGTAATCCTACTACACTTGAGAACATTCTACGATATACGTCTTCTGACACACCGGTTGATTTAATTTTGGATTTCATGCCATGTGATATGATATTGTGATAGTGGTTGGTTGGTTGACACTCATGCATTTTATTTATTTATTGAATTGCAAATTTGAGATTATTTGTTCCTTATTTGTGATGTTTAATACACACTAAAGTTGGAAGTGTTACAAAATGTCTGTTTAAATGTTCTCCTCCAGGTAGAAGGATCACAATCAATGACAATTCAATGATGGTAATTTCAACATGAATTCCTTTGAGTCTTGCACATCTTGATTCATGATGATTATTTCTAGGAATCACGATGTTGTTCATTTTTTTATGTGTGTGCAATCCTTGTGAGTCACCAATGATAATGGATGGACCGGTGTTGGTATGAGTATGATTTCATAGAAATACTATAGGATAATGGAATTGTGGTCAGTTAAATGATTATTCATCATCAAGAGAATCCCAGATTCATTTATGAGGTCTTCTAGTAGTAATTTATCTATGTATTTCTGGTGATCCATGCATTTTTCATAGGGATACAAGCATGTCCCCTATATAGAAATCATCCTAGATGAACAAAGGGAGCGTCAGTTATATGTCATGCTCTAGTTTTAATATTTTAGGACAGTATGGGATATCTTTCATTATTTTGTACTGGATACATAGTTTTAAATGAGGATTGGTTAATCCTGAGGGATACCTGGGTTCCCATGTAGGAATTCCTTGGTCAGACTCAGGGATTATTTTCAAATTCCTTGATGTGAGCGATAGGATAATGTCACTCTGGGACCATTCCCTGATCTTATGAGGACTTTTGGCCTCACACAAATTTCCCACTTATAATGTGGTGTATGGACTACCTTGGTGAGTTCCATGGAGTCGTAGTTGAAGAATATGTAGTTATATCATATTTTTTGTCAGTATTGGATGTGATCCTTAGTCGAGGTATTTATTCCAATGGAATGGATATGTAATTATACTTTCTATCATTGTGGGTGCACAATGACTTGGGATATGGAGTGGTGTTTCTGTTACAATATGATTCCCCCCTAATCCGATCATTTCTATGATAATTCCTCATGTGATGGTTTGAATTTTTATCCTTATTGTTAATTGTGTATAGTTTGAGTCAACTAGTTTTAATAGTCTTCCATTCTATGGTAGGTTTGATGTGGAAGTATACATTGTCTTTAGAGGGAACATTTTGTGAATGTTTTTGGTTAGGTTGACTAGGTTTTAACCATTCCTTGCTATGAGGATGCTGTTATAACCACAGTTGTGTTTGGTTTCACCCATTTAAAGTAAAATCACATTGGTAGAGTCACTGGAACACTTAGGGGCGTTCTTTGTAAAGAATTCCAATGGTGGAGGTGTCTTGGTCACGATGTCATGTGAGTTGTTCTAGATATGATCACAAATGTTGTGCTCTTCCTGCCAATCAAGAAAACCTTATGTTCTAATGATCATGCGAGGATATACATCCATTAGATTCTACGACTACACGACATTCCACATTCAATCATTTCATATAGGGATTCCTGTTTTACTTCTCATTGCTGGAAGGGGCTATAGAGGGAACTGGGTAGACTAGTTCTTATGATCACAACATACCACCCCCAGATAGATAGCGAATAAGATACCAATATTTAGGTGTTGTAGGACATGCATCTAGCACACATCCTAGATTTTATGGGTTCTGGTCGAAAGACACGTACCTCTGGTTGAATTTACCTATGACAATAGCTTTCAGGATACATTTCAGTTGTTTCAATATGAGGATTTGAATGGTAAAATAGGTCAATCACCCATTTTTTTCTAGAGGTTGGATAGGTATCTATTTTGTGACCTCATCTTTCCTATGAGACCACTAAGCAGGTTAACTTGATTTAGAAGTGAATGGATACTACATAGTATCATTAGAAAGCTTATGTTGATTTCCATAGATGACCTCTAGAGTTTATGGTCAGTCACCAATTTATCCTACCTATTACACAAAGGTTGGGATGTAACATGATCCAGTGATAGGTTAAGACTTCACCAACATACATCAAGAAATTCTAGATTCATTAGTGGGTCTTTCCAATTGTCTATTTGTTATAGATACATCATAAGTACCATTATATGCATAACGATCTCCACATTTCTCACTTTTGACGTTACTTTTCACACCCATATCTTGCATTCCATCAAGAGGAGGTTGGGTTCTGTGATTATGTGTCCTTTGAGGAGAATCCTATGTAAATTTTTGATCGTACCACGAATGTTACCTGTGGTGGGTGTCTTCCTTTAGTACTGGTGTTATGGATGCATAACCAAGTATAGAATAAGACTTGGGATATGGAGATTGTTTTATGATCGTGTTGGCCATAGTTTTTATCAAATATTTATTCACTACCATTGGAAGGGTAATTCAAGGATGAATTACTTTAAGAGGGAATATTGTTATAAAACTATTCTCCTTTTGATGTATGTATCATTTCTTTTTAGTTTATACATAATGAAATGGAGTAAAAGGGGTCAAATGATTACTTCATGCCTTGCATGACTAGACATGGTGGTTATACGCCATGTATTCCATTCACACACCATATATTCATGTTTGTAAGATTCAATTATTACGTGGAAGGGAATTCTGTACAGGATGGAAATTTTGGGATTTACAAACCATGTATAAGAAATTATGTAAAAACCTGAACATTCTTTTCAGGTATGTTTTTTATTTTTCTAGAGTTTTTGAGAAAAGATGAGTTTCTGGAAATTATTGAAGTATAGGCCATGTACATTATGAGTAAACTTCGTGTACTTCGTTGCTGCACGAGGCCGCGTGCTGGTAGTGTAGGTTCCACACACACGGTCGTGTGGGGTGACATAGAGGCTGCCTAATACGGAGTATGGAAAAAACAAGTACACTTTGTGTAATTTTTTTATTCATTAAACACACCAGGGTCACGCCTGACAGACAGAAAACCCTCCTTCTACTTTTCATTTGTCTGCGAGCACTGAGCATCTGCGGATCTTCTCTGAGCCCCCATGCCTCCCCCCGTTCTCGCAATCGATTATCGTCTATTGTGTTGGACCTGCATCGATAATCTCTTCCTTCTCCTAGAGCTTTGTTTTTCAATTCCTTCTCTTTTCCATGCTATCAAGGGTTGAAAATTTTATTCATTTTCATAGATCTATGATGTATTAAGGATATTCAAGACTCGTGGTTCAGGTATATCGATCTCCTAGCATCACAGAATGTGGTTTGTGCCTTCCTGTAGAATGCCTTTGAGTATTTTGTGCAAATTCCACCAATACCCTTGAATGGGGTATTATGTGTTTCCTGTTTTTCCCTTATTGTTTTCATTCTTTTCTTATATGCTTGAGTAGAGGTTATTTTTTGTGATTAGGGCAAGTTTACTGTGCTTTGGATGTTTTTCCCATGCATGTTTTGCATGTTTATGATTGTTTGGTCTAGTTTATCCTGTTAGACTATTTCTAGTTCCATGCCTAGTTTTTAGGATGGTGTGAATATTGTTCTTCAATACTGAGATAATGTAGAATGCTATCCAAGTAGTTATTATGGTTAATTTGGTCATTACATGATGCGATACATTCTGACATTAAACAGGGATTTAAGAACCTTGTGTAGTAGACCATAGAGGGTATGAACATAAGGGCTTCTCCAGAGTGTCTTATTAATACGCTGATGGACTACAAGGGGAATTGACATTGAGTGCTTCCTCAGAGTGACTGTAGTTTCTCAACGCGGGCCATAGGGGGAATGAGACATTGAGTGCTTCTCCAGAGCATCTTTATTATGATATGAGACTATAGTGGGAATTGATGGTGAGTTCTTCCCTAGAGAGTCTATTTTTTAGCTGAACCAGAGGGGTGAGACTATGTGTGCCTCCCTGAGGGTTGCGAGTACTTGTAAGTCGAACCATATGGGCTAGGCTGAGAGAACTACCCATAGGGTTAACTTGTTGTTCTACTTTCTTGATTGGGTGCTTACTTGTTGTAAATTATATGCTAAAACTATAGATTGTTTGTTGTTAGGTATTTTCGTGTTTACTACTCTCTGTACTTTTCATTTCCATAAATTCACTGACTATTAGGGACAGATCTTCGGGTGGTTTCCTACTGTGATTTTGTCTCGCTCCCTATTTGGGTCATGCTTTTGGGCCCAAACATGTTATATTGTTGCAGCTATGGATAAGCTCAATTGCCCTTCTACTTCAGGTTCAGGACTACATTGGATCTGGAGAGCAGGGGACCAAGATGATGCTTGCGATGCTAAGGAGTTGTTTATCTATTTCCTTTGGTACTTAGGTTTAGTATTGTATTCAGCATGGTGAATTGTTTGATTACTTTCCTAGAAAAATATGCATCATATATCATTTATATATATTCCGGTTTTTTATTTATCATTCTTCCACTATTTATTATTGTTAGATATTTACCACTTCTACTATTTTATGATTTTTTATCTTCTGATGTGTTACTCTGCCAATGAGGGAATTACTTCCCCATTATCACACCCAAGGCCCTCGCTTCTAGTTGGAAGCCTCTGGCGTTCGGGGAAATGCGCTTGAGTCCATGTGACCAACTAGGTATGGGGTGCCTCTGGGTGGTTTCAAGAACTGGGTCATTAAAAAGTGGTATTAGAGGGTTTCTTCTCTCTTGATTTACTATTTGGAGCCTTAGGTAGGGATAGGATGGAATAGGTACTTGGAAATAAGTTGTTCCCAAGAGTAGCTAACCCATGTACAGGGAAAATCCATACTACCATGTTTATTGTAATTTTGCTGGTTTGTAATTTTACAGTTTATTTGATTTCACTATTGGGTGATTCAGATGCTTTGTGTTGTTGTCGTTGTTGTTATTACAGTTCTATTTCTGTCCCAACCCGATGAGATGAGGCTATTGCATCTCATCCATCATATAAGAACTTTCTAGAAATCACATGTCATGCATTTTTGTCGTGTCATCTTGGATGCATTAGAAATTTCATGTTGTTGTGATAGATGCTTTATAGAATATATATGCTATTTTGAAATATGCTTGATAAAAATAACTACTTCTTGTTAGAGCATTGATTGTGTAAGGTTTTACCTGTATGAACAAGAAATTTTTGTTATTGTGGTGTTATGGGCCCTCATGGACCAGAATTTGGTGGATCATTGAAATTTTTATTTTGTTTATAACTTGTATAAGATTCCAAACTTTGACTCATGTGGAGTATGGGCCCTCACGGATCGGGATTTGGAACCATAACGTGTGCTTTCTGTGATTTCTGGGCTCTGGAGTAGTTCTTAGGCTACTGCCCAGAAAAACCCCCAACACACAGCATGTACATTATGAATACATGTTGTGTAGTTGTTAGCCGTTTTATTGACAATGTGGGCAGGGACATGGGGTTGTGAAAATCTTGTAGGAACACGTTGTGTACTAGTTTATCACGTCATGTATTATGAAATAGTTACCTCAGTCATGTCATGAACAACATGTGTAATTGTTACCCTTTCTCGTACACTACGTGTCCTTCTGTAACACGTCGTGTAGTGTCCGGCTGTGTCGCTAACAATACAGGCCAGATAAGGCATGTCTAGTACACGTCGTGTCTGCCTTAAACATGCCAAGTAGTTTTTTCTTAGAGAACCCATGTGTCTTAACTGTGTATAAGGACTCGGGCAGATAATAGGATTCAAGTACACTCTGTTTGTTAGGACAAAAAACCATGTATTTGGGGTGTTACACGTCCAGTTTTCAAAAAAGTACATGATCATGTAAATGAATTAAGGTAAAAAACTGTGTAGGTAAACAACACACCATGTAGTCTTGTTTTGCTTAACTTGAATGCCTTCTTTTTTGTGTTCCTTCTTGTGCCATCTGTCGTTCAGTCCTTGTTGATCCTGAATCTAAGGTGTTAATTCGACTTTGTAGAATTAGTCCACCTAGACGTCCTCTGATTGACCGCTAGTCAAAGGGGAATGATCATATGCCCAATATGGCTGATCAGGGACTTCTTGAATATCCTCAAGTTGTGTGAGCCTTGGCACCAACGGTTATACCATTTGCAGGCACCGATGCACGGTTTAGGGAAGGATTCTTGAGGATGATGCAGAACATTCAGGGAGCTCCACCTCCTACCTCGACTATTGCAGTCTTGACGCGGGTTTTCCAGTATCAGCATCCTCCCACATTCTCATGGGAAGGAGGACCACAAGGTGTAGAGTCATGGCTATAAGCCATGTTGACGATCTTCAAGCATCTGGAGATGCCTCCAGAGAGGCGGGTCATGCTCACTTCCTACATGGTATGAGACGCCGCCTAGAGGTGGTGGTACGTGGTCTCACATGTGGGTCATCAGCAGGTTATTGCGTGTGAGGAGTTTCAGCGGGTCATTTATGACTACTTCTATCCGGAGTCCCTGAGGGCCGACCGAGCCCAGGAGTTCATGATCTTGGTGCAGGGTACTCTTTCATGCATGGATTACTTCTCTCTTTTCACTGAGATTCAGCATTTCACACCCATCTAGGGCAGAGATGGATTGTTCATGGCAAGGAATTTTGAGGATGGTCTTAGATGAGAGATCTGCTCATAGGTGAATATCATCAGGCTGACTTTCATCGCTTACATCGTCAACTAGGAACTAATTTCAGAGTGCAATCAGAGTGATTCTGGAGCTGATTATAACAACCCGATATTTTATGATAAGTATTATTTTTAATTTATTTGATGTCATGTGTTTTATGCTACAACAATATTATCTTGCGCAATACGCAACACTGTATTAGCTTGCAATATACGCAACACTAATCTTTGATCGTGTTACACACAATTTCATGTTTGTTAGATAGTAGTTATTCTACAGTAAATAGAGTATATATATATATATATATATATTAAATGTATTAATTAAATATGATTGGATTTTTTTATACACAATAACAAAGTAGTCTTGCACTACACGGAACCCTGACTTGGCTTGCATTACACGCAATTGCGACCTTCCTCGATAGCGCGTGTTGTACGCAATACCAGGATTTTCTAAACAACGATATATTATTATAATATTATAATGTACTAGAAATTATGAATATTATTAACTAAATTTTGAATTTTTATTCATCATATACATTTTCTAGAACATGGTATAAGAACAAAATAAAATTTTCAGGTAAAATATGTATTTTTCAAACAAATGCATTCTTGCCGCCTTTTGATGGCGCACCCACTTTAAATATAGATTTTTACATGTTTATAAGATCAATTTGACAAAATAAAATTCTTTTTTGGAATCAGTATATAAAAATTTACTTTGGATAAATTTTTCATATTATTCTGATAACTTTCATATTTTAATGAATAGTAAAAACACGATATATTTTAATTAAAAACTTTTTTCATCATAATATTTTATTTGGTTAAATTATAATATTTAATGGTTTTAAATTATAAATAGAATACATTTTTACCATTTAATATTATGTATGTCATTAACATTGATTTTACATTGAATTCGTAGGTTAAATCAATTCAATCTTTTGCAATGTTTTAAACAAAAACCAGTTTTCTTTCGACAACGGGATTAATTTTAATTTAATTTCTCCAAATTATTTTTATTGAATTTCGAAAAATGGATTTCATATTTGTAATCAGTGTGTCCAAATTAAATAAATTGACTACTTTTTATTTTTGGGCATTATGAATAGTAACTTCGGTAAATTTTATTTACCATAGTTAAAGGTAAATCTGGTAATTAAGGGTAAATATACGAATATAAAATTTACATTAACACCTACCAAAATCCTATTGGATGACTAAACGTAGACCCATATCACCTAAGGGTCGGATTAGATTCATTTAATGGACTTTTTTCCATGAAAATAATTTAATAATTATTAAAACGAAAGAATGTGACAACATGTCACTTTATTAAATCTTATAAGTATAATAATTTTAGTTTAGTGATAAAAATAATGAAACTTCAGAAATAAATAGTCTCCAGAAAGACAATAAAATTATCTACATCATATGAATTCATTTATAATTTTTAAGTATTAAATAATTATCATTAAAGGTGACATAATAGTGATGTTGAAATTTTTTTATTAAGAGAAATACCAAATAAATGGTTTTAAAAATATTAAAATATATATTATATGAACTATTTAATGTTCTCCATGAATTTGAAAGAAAAATTTTACATGTTAGGAATATATTAAATAATTTAGTTATAATATATCCTTTGTATAGATTTTATTTAAATTAAAATAAATAAATATTGTCAAAATTGACACTATTGTTATTTTATAAAAATAACATATTATTAAATTGTTTAAAAATCACAAAAATATTTTAAAATTATAAATTGATATTTATATAGTAGAAAATTTCATCAATTATCCAATTATGGAAAATTAACAACACATTAGTGATTATTTATAACCATTTAAAATATAGAATTTTTGTACCCCAAATAAACTTAAATAGATTAAATAAGGATAAATCAAAATGATAAGGTTTAAAATTAGATCAAAACATGTCTAAATTTTATTATATGATGATATTACAACCCTATATCATATAATATTCTAATTGAGTCATTTTGGGAGTTATTTATGTGGGTTTTGAATTTATATTAAACTAATATTTTTGAGGATTCCAAAGGTACCCCTCTCCTCCCTTATAAAAGGGCACCTCCTCCCTCTCTTCCTCACACAACATTGAGCCTTCAAGATCGGCCAAACCCTATAAAATTCTCTTCTAAAATTCCCTATAAACATCCTAGAGGTCCTTCTCTTCTTCAAAGACCAATTTTAGTTCCCTAAGAGAAATTTTAATGGATGCACTTCGAGAAAGAGGTAATACCTTCTACCGTTTTCTTCAAGTTCCATTCTTCTTCTACTACCTCTTCTTTAGTTGTTTCATTATGAAGTAATAAAATAAGTATCCCTAATATACTGATATGTTATTATAAATATGAAACAACTCAATTTAACCTTATATCCATCCTAAGGAAAATGAAATCACCCCGCGTGCGTACGTACGGAATACTGTCTCCACACCGTGGTGTAATCTGTTTTTCCACCACCACCTTACTTGGATGGGCATAGTGGTGTCAAGAATAAATACATATGATTATTATAACATCATACTGATTATGATATATTATATAATTCACTCCAATTCAATTCAATACATATGGGAATGATATCATCACTCGTGCGAACGTACGGATTACCGTCTCCACGACGCGATGAGATTCATTTTCCATGTTAACAATTCAAGAATAATTATAAATTATATATAACAAGTAATCAAGAAATATATTATATAATAATGCTACTAGATTTATGTATATATATATATGTATGTCATATACTTAATTCCATTCAAATCAATAAGGAAATGAAAACAACGTTCATGCATACGGTGTATTTCTTTCCATTTATCGATCTATTATATATATGTATATTCAGAATATATATTATATATAAATCATGATATATATTTTTTAATTATGTAATCATGATCTATGTAATCATATGAATAATTAAAAGTCAAAACACATACGACATATGAAACAATTTTACCCAAAACGCTCTTTAACATGGAATTTACAAAAGAACAGGTAATATAAAGACATAAGTGAACCATATATGATATCATAACAATGAATATTATTCTATAATAAGTCAATGACATTATTAAAATAATTATAATTTAGTTTTGGATGCATACAAAACATATCACACATAAGGTAAGGGATAATTTTCCAAATCTCATTTTTATCAGAGATTGCTTATTTGTAAGTATTTACTGGGGTTATTTCTGTCATCCATGTCCATGTTTTATAAAAGTGTTTTCATGTATGTTTAAATTCCATTTTTCCCATTTTTGACTTTTACTACATCGTATGTAAGTAATCGTTCTTTTGTTTACGTTAAGAGGTACATTTTTTAATTTTCCGAAAAAAGTATGAGAAAAATGTTTTTTTAACTTATACGGTATTAAAGGATTTTTACAGTTTTATAAAGCCTTATTTTCATGAAGCTTCCTCAAAAATATTTCATGACTATTTTCAACAAAATCTCATTATATTAAAATTTCATGACGTTTTGTGAAAAGAAATTGATTTTGAAGAAGAAAGGATATTTTCCTCAAGAATTCATTTCAAGTGTTTTATCAAAACCATTTTTCCATCTAAGATGACATTATTTCATATGTGTATGATTCAAGTATAATGTACCTATTATTTACATGGTTTCAATTTTCTTAGTATGAAATGATATCAATTTATTTTATATGGATTATCTGATGATGGTATGGTTTTTAGTAAACCCATTTTATTCTTTGGGTTATAATGAATGTTTTATGTTTATTTTGTGGCACAAGTAAGAATGATTTCATTATGAGATGGGTGGGACCTATATCTCCCTCCATTGCATTGGGTAAAGATTTATATCTCATGAGATAGACATGGTTGGAACTGTATGTTAATCAGGTTCAGTGTTACAGGACTAAAACAAGGATTGAACTCGATTCAGAAATGGACTTTGTCCTCTAAGATGGTCTTGGCAGCAATGCTTTGGCTACTATGGAAATCATAACAAGTGCTGAATGGTTGGCACAATTACATATTTTATTCCCATGCTAGTTTATCCTGATTAATGTTCCTTTATGATCTATTCTATATGTACTTCTATGATTTATGTCTTTTCTAAAGATTTTTATGTTTACATTTTATGTTCATGTTTTTTCATTTAAATTTTTATGGATTATTTTATGTTCTCTATGCTTAATCTTACTGAGCATTTGAGCTCACACTTTATAAGTTTTCTTCTCACTAGGATTTAAAGAAAATTTTTAGTTAAGAAAAAAAAAGCGGAAGATCATTATGGAAGATGTTGAAGATCATTCACCAAGATTAGAATATTGCGTTACGAGTTTCCAAATACACTAAACTATTAAGATCCATGAGTTTTGGTTTTTGTTATATATTATGTATTTTGTAAAAGTAATGTATTGTCAATGTAAGTCAAGATTTGGGTCTCTACAGTTAGTATCAGAGGAATGGTTTAGTTAACCTTTGGAAACTAGGATGTAAAAACGTTAATGAGATCCCTAGAGATATTTCTAAGGTATGTCTAGGGATGTCCCTAAGGATAAGTATACATATAGGATATAGTCCTAGAACTACGGTAACGATCTTAGAATTTAACCTAAGATGTTAGATATTGAGGGCACTCCAACATTACTATGTAGTTTCCCCTAGCATGATTTTTTCCTCTCACACTATTCTTTTTGGGTTTTAGAAAATGACTGGAAATAGGAAGATTCACGATAATGGAGGATATGAAGAACAATGGAATGATATTATTCATGAGAAACCAAATAAAACGGGATTTGGAAGACCAAACATCATTATTATGCCTAATCAGCAATCTCATAATATGATCAATAATCTCAACAATGGTAAGTTTCCCGACTCAGATAATAAGAGAAAGATGAAGTTTCATGATGATCATAGAGGAAATAAAGTTCAATTTCCCTCATTTAAATCATGTGGGAAGAGGCATAAGAGAGAATTTTTCAAAAGAACTGGAAGATGCTTTGGGTGTGGAAAAGAAGGACACAAATCCAGTAAGTGAAAAAAAGGTTTAGTTAACACCATGGACAAGGATAATGGTATTGCTACGACATCAACAATGATTAGATGTTTTAAATGTGGAATGTACGGGCATTATGCGAACCAATGCCCTAAGGGAAAATCTAATGGAGAGAATCAACATGGTCATATGGGTAGTATTTATGTGGATGATGATGAGGAGACTAAAAATGATATATGATATGAAAGAAGTGTTTAAGCTCTGTAAATTGTTTAAGAAGTTAGTGGAATGATTGTATGTTTATGAAGAGTGGTCTTGTATAGTTAATGGTACTATGGAATAGAGATTCATTTAAGGATTGTTACAGTATTGTTTTCCCTAAATTATTTGAAAGTATATGTTAAATGGTACCGGTAACCATGAAAGGTTATTCATATATTTTAGGAAAGTAGATGATATGCGCATAATGAAGGGATAAGAAGATAATGAGATGTTTGATTGTATTCATGAGCTCATGATTGATATAAGGACTATGTGATATCGTGGATAGAGTATATAGAATTTTTGGGATTTTGGTATGTTGAAAGAGTTAACTTTTGACAGTATTCATGTTTTCACTAAGGTTAAATGGTTTTTTATTTTTTCAAGAGAATACATGATTAAGGTACTCACATGTTTGTAATTTAACAATCAAGGTATATCTTATGATATATGGGGGATAAATGATGGCATTCACGTGATTGTTATGTGACATTTCAAGTAATAATTTTCTTTATACTATGAGCTTAGATCGAAATATTTTAGATAATCCTAAAGATTGGAATAAATTATGTTGGACATAAGTTAGTATTGTTTAAAGATAGTGAATTATTTTCGATATTATTGATGGGATGTTATAGTAGTATATTCTTAGAAAAAGGACAACCTGCAGGTCGGGCGACAACCCATCGCGTCGGACAAGGCTGTGGGAATCGAACCCACAACCGAAGAGCAATAAGCATTTACCACCTACCGCTGGCCAACAAGAAGTCCTTGATTAGTATAAATTAGTTTCAATTTATTATGTTCTATGATATACGAAGTATACGTCTAGTTTATGAACCATATACAATTAATCTCACTATAGATGAACTTATGTATATTTGATAACTTTTGCTGGCCCTTTGTTTGAAACTGATGGAATGACCCATCATTCTATCACATGATCTGCTAACACTTCATGGATAACAAATTCAACTTCATTTCTTTAATAGATTAAGTGGAAATTGTTTAAGGCACAAACAACAAGGATATTTTACGAAAATCAACTATGTATTTCTACTAATTCAAAATTTTTATCTTTAGGGAAATGATATTGAAAACAAAAAATGTTGTCCTAGTGCTCTTATATCTGATGAATCAGATGGTACCTTAGATCATCACAAATTTATGGCTTTGTAATTAATGGAATTTTCATAGCCATGTTCTCTACCACTCTCCATCAGAACATGATGGTTAGATTTATCTTCCATATCCGTATTTTCACCTATGATCTCCTATGTGGAAACCCAGTGATTAGATAATTTGGGTAACCGTTACATTTCATACTAATGTTTTTAAAGTTAAGTTTTCGTATTTCATTTTATGATGTGGGTTTCAATTAATGAAACATTCAAGTAGAAAACCATGTATAACCCCAAAGAATTTAGAGGACGAAATTCATTTTAAGGGGGGTAAAATGTAACAATCCGATATTTTATGATATGTATTATTTTTAATTTATTTGATGTCATTTGTTTTATGTTACAAAAATATTATCTTGTGCTATACGCAACACCATATTAGCTTTCAGTATACGCAACACTAATCTTGGATGATGTTACACACAATTTCATGTTTGTTTGATAGTAATTATTCTTCGCAACATTGAGTATATATATATATATATATTCAATGTATTAATGAAACACTAATGGAAAATAAGGTTACACGAACGGTCTAAAACCGCTGGTATAGGCTGGAGAACAGTTGGTATAGCCTATACCAACGGTTTTCCAAACCGTTGGTTAGTAAGCCATGAGGAAATCCTTATACCAACGGTTTGATCTAAACAGTTGGTATATAGTTCTATTAAATTTCTCCCAATGTATACCAACAGTTTATAACTGTTGGTAATGCAATTGAGAATTGTTATACCAACATTTAAAAACCATTGGAAATGTGATTTTCCAGACACATATACCAACGGTTCTAAACAGTTGGTAATGTCTTTTTCAAGAACACATATACCAACGATTCTAAACCGTTGATATTGTGTTTTTCCAGAATTCTAGAAAACATATACCAATGGTTCTAAACCGTTGGTATAGGTGTTTTTATAGAATTCAAGAACACCTATACCAACAGTTCTAAACCATTGGTATAGTATTTTCCCAGAATACCAGCACTCTTATACCAATGGTTTAAAACCATTGGTTTTGAGTTTTTCCAGAACTGCTGCAAAGCAGCCCCCTCCAGTAGCCCCTCCACTAAACACCTACACCTGCATAAAAAATATCACAAAAACAACATACAAACTTAAAACAGTATAAAAAACACCTAAAATATCCCAAAAAATACATAAAACCATCAAATTCTTCCATCCATGTCATGTACTACAATTTCCTATTTCAATCTTCATATGACAATAATCATCTGATAGTAATTCACCTCACCCCTACACAACCCCCAAACCATCACATACCACCACCTCCCCATCAAATTCTAATAGGCAGAATTGTATGAGAAATAACTATTAGAGTTGAATATGAGTTTGAAATTAGCTCATATACCATTTTTTTCTGATCATAGATTTGGGTAAATAATGATTTATGATGAATTTTGCATTGATCATGTATTGTTTGTAATATATGGTGAAAAGTTATTTTCTTAGGAGTCTCTTCACTTATGACCCCATGAGTGAAACTACCCAACTCATGAAAATGAGTTTGTAACTATCGCTGATGAGTGTAAATTTTTGTTGTATTCTCTTAAAATGATGTCCTTTTCAAACAAAAGAGATACATTGAGTGGTGTTGTCCACACCACACCTCATATTGAGGCGGGGTTGACTTGTATATGTCAAATATGACCCATGGAACGTTTTCCTAAAGTTTCAGCAGAATCCGAATGCATTTGGCCAGTTTTCCGTATGCCGGTTGTTGTTTTCACTTAAAATCATGTCCATTTCAAATAAGAGTGAGGCAATTCAAGTTGTACTGGCCACACCATGCCTCATATTGAGGATGGGTTGACTCGTACACGTCAAAATTGACCCATGGATAATTTTTCGAATGTATCAATAGAATCCGAATGTGTTTGGTCCATTTTCAGTATGTCAGTTGTTGTTTTTACTTGAACTGTTGTCCATTTTAATGAAAAGTGAGACACTTTGAGTGGTGTCAGCCACATTGCGCCTCAGATTGAGGTGGGGTTGACTCGTACACATCAAAAAATGACCCATGGACCGTTTTCCTAAAGGATCAACACAATCCAAATGCATTTGGTCTGTTTTCTGTATGTCGTTTATTTTACTTAAAAGCACGTCCATTTTAAAAAAAAAGAACGACACTTTGAGAAGTTCTATCCATACCATGCCTCTAATTGAGGCGGGGTTGACTCTTACACGTCACATATGACCCATGGATAGTTTTCCTAATGTTTCAACAGAATATGAATGCGTTTGGTCGGTTTTCCGTATGCCGGTTGTTGTTTTCACTTAAAATTTTGTCCATTTCAAATAAAAGTGACACACTTCAAGTGGTACCGGCCACACCGTGCCTCATATTGAGGCGGGGTTGACTCTTACACGTCACAAATGACCCATGGATACTTCTCCTAAAGTATCAAAAGAATCCAAATTCATTTGGTTCGTTTTCCGTATGTCAGTTGTTGTTTTTACTTAAACTGTTGTCAATTTCAAAGAAAAGTGAGACACTTTGAGTGGTGCCGGCCACACCACACCTCGGATTGAGGCAGGGTTGACTCGTACAAATCACAAATGACCCATGTATCATTTCCCTAAGGTATCAACAAAATCCAAATGTGTTTGTTCTGCTTTACCAATGTCGTTTATTTTACATAAAAGCACATCCGTTTTAAACAAAGATAAGAAACATTGAGCAGTTCCGTCCACACTGCGCCTCAGATTGAGGTGGGGTTGACTCGTACATGTCACAAATGACCCATGGATCATTTTCCTAATGTTTTAATAGAATCAGAATGCATTTGGTTGGTTTTCCATATACCGGTTGTTGTTTTCACTTAAAATCCTGTCCATTTCAAATTAAAGTGAGACACTTCGAGTGGTACTGGCCACACCGTGCCTCCTATTGAGGCGGGGTTGACTCGTACACATCACAAATGACCATGGATAATTTTCCTAAGCATAAACAGAATCTGTATGCGTTCGTTCTGTTTTCCGTATGTCAGTTGTTGTTTTTACTTAAACTGTTGTCCATTTCAAAGAAAAGTGAAACACTTTGAGTGGTGCCGGCCACACCGCACCTCAGATTGAAGCAGGGTTGACTCGTACACGTCACAAATGAACCATAGATCGTTTTAATAATATATAAACACAATCCGAATGTGTTTGCTCTGTTTTACTTATGTCGTTTATTTTACTTAAAAGCACACCCATTTTAAAAAAAAGATACTTTGAGTAGTTACGTCCACACCACGCCATGGATTGAGGCGGGGTTGGCTCGTACATGTCAAAAATGTCCCATGGATCGTTTTAATAAAATTTCAACAGAATCTGAAGGCATTTGTTCCGTTTTCTGTATACCAGTTGTTCCTTTCACTTAAAATCTTGTCCATTTCAAATAAAAGTGTGACACATCGAGTGGTACTGGCCACAAATTGCCTCATATTGAGGCGGGGTTGACTCCTAAACGTCACAAATGACCCATAGAGACTTTTCCTAAAGTATGAACAAAATCTGAATGCGTTTGGTCCATTTTCCGTATGTCAGTTGTTGTTTTTACTTAAACTGTTGTCCATTTCAAAGAAAAGTGAGACACTTTGAGTGGTGTCGACCACACCGTGCCTCAAATTGAGGCGGTGTTGACTCATACACGTCACAAATGACCCATGTATCATTTTCATAAAGTATCAACACAATCCGAATTTGTTTGTATGGTTTTCCGTATGTCGTTTATTTTACTTAAAAGCACATCCATTTTAAACAAAAGAAATACACTTTGAGTATTTCTGTCAACACCACGCCTCAGATTGAGTCGGTGTTGACTCTTACACGTCACATTAGACCCATGTATAGTTTTCATAATGTATCAAGAGAATCCTAATGCGTTTGGTCGGTTTTCCGTATGCCAGTAGTTGTTTTCACATAAAATCATGTCCATTTCAAATAACAGTGAGACAGTTTGAGTGGTACCGGCCACACCGTGCCTCAGATTGAGGTGGGGTTGGCTCGTACACATCAGAATTGACCCATGGATACTTTTACTAATGTATCAATAGAATCCGAATGCGTTTGGTTTGTTTTCCGTATGTCCGTTGTTGGTTTTACTTAAACAGTTATCCATTTCAAAGAAAAGTGAGACACTTTGAGTGGTGTCGGCCACACCATGCCTCGGATTGATGCGGGGTTGACTCGTACAAATCACAAAGGACCCATGGATCATTTTCCTGATGTATAGACACAATCCAAATGCATTTGGCTGGTTTTCCGTATGTCGTTTATTTTACTTAAAAGCGCATATATTTTAAACAAAAGAAAGACACTTTGAGAACCAAATGCATCCGCAATGAAGACAGCCTCCCTAAAGGTCTGTTTGAATATGACATCATGAATGATCAATATTATGCACCTTATAACAATATTACTTTCCAACCAAGGAGAATTTTTTATAATGTGTTTAAAACTCACAAGTTAGCCCAAATGAGATTCCACTTCAACAATAACCATTTTGTGGTGAAATCATATCATAAATCCCAGCAGAAGAGACCTATCCTTTTCTTTAAGAGATGATCCGTCTCAAAAGACACATTGAACTTCATAATAACCCAACTATTTATTTACCTGAATAATTTTCCACCATGCATCTGCATAGGTAAGCAACAGTAGAAAGCATAAATTATAATGGAACATGATTGCAAAATTTATTCGTAACAAATTGAAATAGTAATCCTGAAGTAACATACATTTAAACTAATAAAAGGAAAAAAATCAATGAAACATGCATCACCTCCCCCTCCCACCTCAGAAACCCCTCTGCGTAGCCCCTACCCCCAGCAGCCCATCCCCAGCCCCTCTCCTCCCCTCTCCCCTGCCCAACCATTTCCCCCAGCAGCATTATCCCTCCTGCCATAACCTAGCCCCTCCCCTGCCCCTCCCCTCCCCTCCCCTCCCCTTCCCTGCCCCCATCCAACCTGTCCAGCCCATGCCCCTCCCCTCCCCTCCCCCTACCCCTCCCCTCATGCCCACCCTTTTCACCCTACAACCCCCTCCCCTCCCCTCCCCCTCCCCTTCCCCCTCCTGCCCACCCTTTTCATCCAAGATCCCCCTCCCCTCGCCTCCCCCACCCCTCCCCACCCCTCCCCTCCCCCGCCCCTCTCCTCCCCTCCCCTCCCCCCTTGCCCACCCTTTTCCTCCAGCAGCCCCCTGCCCCTCCACTCCCCCTGCCCACCCATTTCCACCAGCAGCCCCCTCCCCCTGCCCAACCTTTTCCCCCAGCAGCCCCTCCCTCCTGCCATCATCCAGCCCCTCCCCTCCCCTCCCCCTCCCCACCATTTTCCTCCAGCAGCCCCCTGCCCCTCCCCTCCTGCCCACCCTTTTCACCTAGAAGCCTCCTCCCCTCCCCTCCCCCCTCCCCTCCCCCTCCCCTCCCCCCATGGCCACCCTTTTCCTCCAGCAGTCCCCTGACCCTCCCCTCCTGCCCACCCTTTTCACCCAGCATCCCCCTCCCCTCCCCCTTCCCAACCTCTTCCTCCAGAAGATCCACCATTACTAAAACAAAAATCATCCCCTGAACAGAATGGAAATTCAAAAACAGCACGATTCACTTAAAAAACACAAAAATAAGAACAAAATCAATAATGTACAATTACTACTTGAAATAGCACATTTATTTTCATGTGATTATTCCATGCATGTTACTATCAGGCATAAAACTATCAGCCATAAATGACATAAAATGTAGTTCTATTGTAAAATTACATAAACACGAAATACATGGCTAACTAAGAAATCAATGTAATACAAAAGAGATAAATGGGTATCATTGTACCAAGGAATACTAATGGTCTAGGTAGTAGACTAATCATACAATAATAATCGAGTGAAAAAAGAGATATGATAACAACATCCTGATGAAGAAGAGGAAAACCCCAGAGTGGAAAACAAGGATAAAAAATATAGAGTTATACAGAATTCAAAAATGTAATGGATCAATCTGCCCCTGATCACCATCACCATCTCCACTGTCATCATCGGTCTCATCCTATCTGCCATCTCTAGCCTCTTCGTCATCGTCATAATCGTCTCCATGCTCATCGTTGGCCCCATCCTCGTCCTCGGCCCCATCCTCGCACTCGGCCCCATCCTCGCCCTCGGCCCCATCCTCGCCCTCGTCCTCATCCTCATCCTCGCCCTCATCCTCTTCAACATTATCATCATCACTAGGAATGTCATCATCTCGACCGCCAATAGAGCTGCCGCCTGGTGCATTGTATAATGCACCCATCGACGACCTAAATGTCGGACAATCCCCAATAGCCTCTGGCGGAAGTGATGAAGATAAAGCTTTCATCAGTTTCATAAATTCATTGTCCCTCATTTGAACTTGTACATCCAACTCTGTGACCCTTTTATCAGACTATATTTCATTATCCTTGACCTGTTCCAACTCGGTGGTACCAGAATGGATACTCGGAGAGGACCAATACCTCGCCGGGACTATATTATTACCAGGTCGGTAGCATACTCGACGAGAGTGCTCCTCTCCCAAAACCTGATATAATTGATCATGTGGCCCAAAATTGTCAGGCTACTGGGCATCAAGAGCCTCTAAATCAGCCTGTTAAAAATATTAATATATTAATAAATTTCAAAATAGATATTAAACATTGAAATAAACAAATAAACACTTACAATATTTTCTTGGGTTGATTCATTTACCGCAGTTCCATCTTTTTTTCTTCTACTCGAGAAAAACAATTTTTCTCGAGGGATATGTCCTTCAATATTCAACTTGTGCTTCTATAATGACAATGAAACAATATAAAGTTAATGTATAATCATATATTCAATATTAAATTAATCACATAATTTTAGTAGGAAACAATAAAAAGGGAAAGTCCTATAAAAAATTATAATCGACTATATCGTACCAATTGCCTCTCATGATCTGACATAGTTGTGCGCCGCAAAGTGTGGAGGTATTACTTTGAATCAATGATTTTTTTGTTTTGTTTTTCAGAATATTCCTAGATAATTTTAATAATAAATAATATTATATTAATTAAAAATAAGAAAACTATCATTTAAATACCTCATATGAGATTAATACCTCAAATTTGGCAGTCGCCAAATGGGTAATCATTCATCGATATTGCTCTATTGGGAAGTCATCCATGATAGGCAATGTCTCTAACTCCGTGCCCACTCTATCAAACCAACCAACATACAGGTCATGCTTATAAGCTCTCCAAAGCTCTCCTAACTCTTTTAAATGCGCTGGTCATGCACCTTCGCCATCAGGGAAGTTAAATCGAAGCTGAAACCCAATAGATTAGTTCATATAAATAAAAAAAATATTAAATAAAATAGATTTTTTACCCATATTTGTTCCCATGCATTATCTTTGACTTCGTGTGGTAGATGTCTCTAAGAGAGTTGGCTGACCGGAATGATATTGGAGTATTTTTATAGCGTCACCAAAAAACCCCGACATTCCTACCCAAATTTGTCAATCATTTTTCCATCAACATTGTATTCACCATCAACTATGTCTGGAGGTTCCATACAGCACGCAAGTGAGTGTTCCCCCTCCCCCACCCTCCTATCTGTAGAAGAATCTGTTATAAAAGAAAAACAATATCAATACAAGTTATAATAAAATAAATTTTGGTATACAAATTTGATAGAGTTATATAAATATACCTGTGGTAGTCGGATCAATGTGTGTCACTGGATGTGAAGAAGCTAAAGGAATATCCTGTACAAGTGGAGTGTCCCTCAGTGTATGCTTCGCAACCACATACTGTGTTGCAGCTGGAGTCGAAGAAGGTGGAATATAATATCTCAGAGATAATATACCAAAAGCAAAAGATGATGGCATAGACGTCTGACCAACTAGTTGTGCAAACATTGGAGGTCTAAATATCCCGTGTGTCCCTGAAGACACCCCAGGATCAAAATGGAGCGAAGAAGATACGTCTGTGGCAGTGGATCGTCTAGCTCTCTCACCACGAGCCCTCGTACCACCGGCCTCAGAACCAGGACCACTAGATGATTGTCCATCTCTGACACCACCCCCCTCCTACCAACAACCTCTCTACTAGGAGAAATATCACGCTCCTCATCAGATATATCTCGTCTAGGTGGTCGATCCTGAAAAAAAGTTTAACACAAAACTAAAAGCGTGATATTATGAGTTGTTTAAATATTTATATTTGAAATAAAATACTCACAATATGGATGAGTGGAGGAACACCCATCTGTATCATGCGACAATTATTATCTGTCAACTTTTTCTGTTGCCTCTCTTCAATGGGGTGTCATTTCCTGTAATGAAAACAAATATGAAAGTAATTAGAAATAGATACCTAATGTGTAACCCAAAAAAATAGAAAAACCATTCTGATAAAAAACATAAAGTAAAAGATCATTTATGGTGGTTGCAAGGTAAGTACTATGATACACACTCTTAATGATGTAGGTGAAACATTTAGGTGAGAACACGACTGTATGATTCTATATATTTCCCACCACAACTTTGGGTTCACAATCAACTTTGACAATTGAGCTATTTGCGTCATCATAAGTAATAAACAGATTGCTTCCAATTGCAGTAGGGATAATGTCAACTTCATAATCACCATAATCAAAAACATGTCTCGGATTTACATCAATAATTACACTGAATTTAGGACGATGATGATCATTGACACAGAATACTTGTTTCACCATTGATGTCAATACATTTGGTTCATCAGTGGCAAGAGTGCGAGTCATGTCAATAACTTGAAATCCACAATCATCAATAAATTTGCCTTGCCTCATCATTGAATCAAACCATTGACATTTCATCATTATGACTCGACCATGTGAGTGATAATCCAAAATTATTATTTTCTCCATGACTCCATAATAAGCAACATTTTCATAATGAGGTCTATTATCCGATGAACTGGCATAACAGTCTGTTGTGGCAGTTAGCATAACACCATTATGTTGTGTTCTCATGTTTCTTGCTCATTCAGTGATAATAAATTTGTATCCATTGATCACAAGTGATTTACAAGCACGAACCATGGTATTAGGACCAAAAGACAAAGCTCTTATTTCCTCATAAACAGAGTCTGCAGGAAAACACGATACCTGAAATATAAACAAATAGTACAGTTAATTCAATATAATTTTTATTTAGTTATTACAGAAATATTTTTACCTTCAATTTCAACCAAGAAGAAAACCATTTGCTATGAAAAGCCTCTTTCCTTCTCAAAGATAATGAACGATGCATTCTATATATCAATTCTTTATATCCCTGAAGATAAAAATAATAATATATTAACAAATATTTAAATTACAAGAGATAAGATAAGAGATACATGTACAATTTACTTACTTGATATACCCATCGAACAAATCACAATTGAACAACACTGTGTGATGTGCCATCTCTCGCTCTTCAAGGCTTAATGTCATCAATGTATATGATCTCGGAATTCCTCTGGGTCTGAGGAAGTGATGGAAAACTGGGTTCAATTTGCCCATATTGTTCTTCTTCATTTCTCATTGGTTTGATTATTCTCGTAGTAAGATCAGAAAAATACATTGCGTAGAAATCTATACATTCTTGAGCCAAGTAACCGTTCACAATAGAACCTTCAGGATAATTCCTGTTCCGAACATATGATTTCAATGTGAATATGTTTATTTTAGTTGGATACATCCAACGGAAAGCAATGGGTCCTACAATAAGTATTTTGGTCGGAAGATGGACATTCAGATGCAACATGCATGTAAAAAATGATTGAGGGAATATTCTCTCCAACTCACACAAAATTAATGGTGTCTCTACCAACAGTTTTTGCAAGAAGGATTTGGAAAACCCTTTTGCACAAAGATCTATAAACAAATAGCACAACCGAATAACTGAGACTCTAACATTATTGGACAAGAGATAACAAATTGCGATTGGAATCAACTCATGCAAAAGGACGTGATAATCATGAGTCTTCAACGATTTCATCTTCAGCTATTTTCTATTGACCCATTTTGATATATTGCTTGAATAGCAATGAGGAACTTTAATAGTCTCTAGCACTTCCATAAATTGATTTTTTTCAGCAGGTTTCATCACATAAGAATCACATTGAACATTCCATTTATTATCACTAATACAGAGAGGATGCAGTTCTGGTCTGATCCCCCAATCTACCAAGTCACGCCGAGATCGTAAATCGTATTTTGTCTTCCCCTTGACATTTAGAATAATCGAAAGCAACATTTTAGATATATTCTTTTCAATGTGCATTATGTCTAAGCAATGACATAACAAGTTGGTTGACCAATACGACAACTCAAAGAATATACTCTTCTTCTTCCAATTGTTACAGGTATCATTGGAATCATTTTCCCTCTTTCTAGATTTCATTACACCCTTCCGAAATGAATAACTGAAATCTTTCAATTCATTAAGCACATCAGTTCTATACATACGCTGAGGTGGATCGTCATTCTCCATGGTATTGTCAAATCTTCAATGATTGTTTCTATATGGATGGTTCATTGGAAAGAATTGTCGATGTCCCATAAAACTGAAACTACGACAATATTTGAGTCTTCTTGATCGAGTATTCTTCATAAAAATATAACATGAAAGTTTTCCTTTTCTGCTCCATCCAGACATCATTGCATAAGTAGGAAAATCATTGATCGTCCACATAAGCACAACACGCATATGAAATATGTCTTTCGAACATGCATCGTATGTGGGCACACCCACATCCCAAAGAAGTTTCAACTCTCTTATTAAAGGTTGAATGTATACATCTCTATCATTTCCGGGATCAGAAGGGCCATATATCAGTACACGCAAGAAAGTGTGAGGCTTTTTCATACACAACCAAGTGGGAAAGTTATAAATGTGTATGAAAACTGGCCATGTGCTATGCGAAGTAAGCATCTTCCAAAATGGATTAAAACTGTCACATGAAAGACCCAGTCTCACATTACGCATGTCAGTTGCAAATTCAAGATATCGAGCATCAAATATCTACCATGCAAATCCATCTGCAGGGTGAACCAACTCTTCATTATTCGTTTTTCTCTCGGTGTAAAGCCATCACATTTTTACGGATATTTCATCATACATGAAAAGGTTCTATAATCTGGGGATCAATGGAAAGTGCCACATTACTTTTTGTGGAACACAAGATGGTGTTCCATCATCTTTTGGCTTCCATCGGGAGGTTCCACATTTGATACAATCATTTCTTTCAGCAGTTTCCTCCCAAAATAAGCTACAATAATTCGGGCAAGCATGAATTTTTTTTGAGAATCCAACTTCATCAACTAACATCCATGACATAGAGTGGCATGAGGGAATATCTGCATCATCTGTAAGTAAGTCCTTCAAGAAGGTAATAATGTAATCAATTGTAGTATTTGAAATCCCATACATAGTTTTCACATGAAACAATCCGATTAAAATTTCCATCTTTTTCATTTTACCACATTGCCGATATACTAGAGTCGTCGCAGCATCATTCAATTTTTTCACCCTATCAACATCATCATTTTCATTGGACGCATCATGTGTTCATGTATCGAAATCTTGTTGGCTGTACATCCTTTCCTTATCATGATGCCGAATAAATGAAATAGATCATATATCAAAATCTCCAATTCAGTCCTATCATTTGGATCATCAACATTTTGAGATTCCATTTTTACTCCATTGTGATACCACACATAATAGTTTGTTTGGAAACCATATTTGGTTATATGATAGGTACCTGATTCATGACTCAACCAAGGTCTTCCAACACAATTAAAACATGGGCAGTGTATGCGACCACTATCTGAAGCCTTGTCAAATGAAAAATCTAGAAACCTGTTCAAATTATTTTGAAAATCAGTTAAAATCCCATCAGTTTTGTACATCTAACTTATTTTCATTCTGTTAAAAAATTGCTATAAGTCATTTCAAATAAATTAAATAATATTAATGTCTAATCAAAAAAATATTTATGTAAATGACAACTGTTTAATTTATATAAAAGCATAACTGACACATTACAACAAAATACAGTGTATATAAGAAAATAAGATATAGAATTCCTAATCCCTATATTCAAGGATTTCCCAGTAAGTTATTGGAAGTGGATCAAGGAATACATAATCCTAAAGGATCATGTTGGGAGTACATGAGTTTTATACTTTAATTTCTTCAGGGAGATTAGGATGAGGAGTAGGATGAGGATCAGGGGAGTGGCGGGACTGTCCAAGGGGATGCAGGGTGTCCAGGGGGGGTGTGGGGGTGTCTAGGGGGTGGTGGGGCTGTCTGGGGGGTCGGAGGTGTCCAGGGGGTGGGGGCTGTCTAGGGGGGTCGGGGTGTCCATGTGGGGGGGGGGGGGGGGCTATCCGCGGGGGTGGTCAGGATGTCCAAGGGGGTAGGGGGAGTCCAGGGGGTGGGCAGGCAGTCCAAGGAGGTGAGTGGGGTGTCCAGGGGGTGGGTGGGGCTGTCCGGGGGATACTGGGTGTCCAGGGGTGGGAGGGATACCCATGGGGGTGACGGGGCTGTCCAGGGGGTCTGGGGTGTCTAGGGGGGTGGGCGGGCTGTCCACGGGGGGTGGTCGGGCTGTCCATGGGGGTGGAGGTGTTGTCCAGTGGGGTCGGGGGGTGTCAAGGCAGTGGGGGGGGGGGGGGCATTCCAAGTGGTGGGGGGCGTCCGGGGGGATGGGGGTGTCCGGGGGGATGGGGGGTGTCCGGGGGGGTGGTGGGAGGGTGTCCGAGGGTGGGGTGGGCGGGCTGCCAGCAAGGGTGGAACGCTGTCCAGGGGGGTGCGGGCTGTCCAAGGGGAATTGTCAACCTTTAATAGTTGAGTTCTTTTGAAAAAGGAGAGATTCTCCTACTGGCAGGTCAGCATTAACCAAAAATAATTTACTACTACCTTAGAACACTATGATAAATCAATATAGATCAGGGAATGTCAATCCTAATTATTGAATTCATTTTAATTTTTTTATGTATCTTAATATTAAAACATTATACTTAATTTATAGTAATGAAATTCCTCAGAAGTATTATTACCTATGGGACTATCACACACTCAAATACTTATAATATTTTTGGGGATCAATGATATCCAATATACAGGTTTTATCATCATCATTGCCTAAATGAATAGGATTCCTAAATGATATCATCACGAGCTATAATAAAATGTTTTAACCATATTATATTGATTTTTTTGGTTATGATCCCACAAATTAAATGATTCACTAGTAAACATTCTATAGAACATTCCCTATATTATAAGTGACTTGTTCATCATTTACTAGGGAGGATAACTCATCCCAAGGTGCATACTCAACCCACTACTGAAGATGAGTTGAGATGTAGCCAAAAAATACATTTACCCGGAACCAAAATGAATATAGAGGAGAATGAAACAACTTGAGAATGTGTTAAAATTGATTTACACTAGATGTATGTGTGATGATATCTCTAGTCACAGTCACACACTTCATTGGAAATAGTAATATTATCTTAAAAATAAATTAATTTGTGGTGTTAAATGACATGGTCATTTTGTAATGTAATCCCCCCTATACTAGAAAAACTATGTATTATCTATACATTTAGGCCGTTATAAATTATAAATAACCCATTAATGTCATTTTACATATCACGTATACAAAAATTATACCAAACAAATATATTTCATTTAAATAGTTTAACAACATGATAGGTGCCACATGAACAAATGTGATTTAGCTCTATATTTCACTATCATAGTTTCACACCAATTAGTACATTCTATTGGATCATCATCCCTATGAAGCCAAGTATATAATATCCCATACAAGTAATTTTGTATAGAGTTTGATTAAATATTATGAATATTAATCTAGCTAATGACTTCTTGATTAATTGATCAATGATTAATAATAAGGTTCATGTAACCTTCTATGTTTTCAGCCATTCCCTAGGAATGTATAACTCACAAAATCAATGAATTTCATGAATCTATAAGCCTTATGTAGTTTCAATTTATAAAATGAGGACCCATAAATCATTGGTGTCATATTAGAAAAAAGAACTCCCACATGGTACGAATGGTATCATAATGACACCTATATGTTGAATATATTCATATAGAATTAGAAATAATTTTATTTTATTAGGTTGATAAATCTACCTATAGAAGAATTTAATCATACATTAAATGACGGTCAAAACAATGAATTACATGTTATGGTTTTATTTAATACACTACTCAACTCAACATTTACTTATACACAACTCAATGAAATTTGATAAAAACATCAATTTCCAAATATTATTCATTGATTCACTATCAAATAATGTGAATCTTAACATTTTAAAAAATCCCAAAATAGGAAAAAAATCACGTGATCTTTCTAGATATTGAAAAAATGTGGATATTGGAGGAAGAGAACTTGTATTTGGGAAGAGGATTAAATAATCAAACCAGGATGATGGAGTTACAACCCATCAGATGAAATAAATCGGGTTAGGGTTCACCGGGCGCCATGTCTTCTTCAAATTGGGGAATGCTGTGTCATGCGGGGGGCCTCTGGAATTGGACGTATTTGAGGAGAACTTTCCCAATGGTTTGTAAAAACCACTGATAAACATGAATTGCCCCAACGGTTTGTAAAAACTATTGGGAAAAGATAAAAAAACATAGGCTTTCTCAACGGTTTCTTCAAACCGTTGGGAAAGCCTAAACAAAACCATTGTTTAACAACGGTTTGTTAAAACTGTTGGTAAAAAACACTTATACCAACGGTTCTGGAGAACCATTGGTATATAAGTGTTGGAAAAAACCTGCTTTCCAGTAGTGAAATATGATTGGATTTTGTTATACACAACAATAAAGGAGTCGTTCACTACATACAACCCTGACTTGGCTTGCATTACACGCAATCGCGACCTTCCTCGATAGCGTGTGTTGTACGCAAATCCGGGTTTTACTAAACCATGATATATTATTATAATATTATTATGAACTAGCCTTTATGAATAGTAATAACTAAATTATTAATTTTTATTCATCTTACACATTTTCTAAAACATGGTATAACAAAAAAAATAAATTTTTCGGGTAAAATAAGTATTTTTTTTAAATGCAGTTTTGCCGCCTTTTGAAGGCGCACCAACATTAAATCTAGTTTATGGCATTTTTATAAGTTTAATTTGTAAAAATAAAATTCTTATTTAATATCAGGATATAAAAATTTACTTTGGATAAATTTTTCATATTATTCTGATAACTTTCATATTTTAATGAATAGTAAAAACACGCTATATTTTAATTAAAAACAACTTTTTTTATCATAATAATTTATTTGGATAAATTATAATATTGAATGGTTTAAAAGTATAAATAGAATATATTTTTTCCATTTAATATTATGTATGTCATTAACATTGGTTTTACATTGAATTCGTAGTTAAATAAATTCATTATCTTGTAATGTTTTAAACAAAAACCCATTTTCTTTCGACAACGAGATTAATTTTAATTTAATTTATACAAATTATGTGTAATGAATTTGGAAAAATGGATTTCATATTTGTAATAATTGGGTCCAAATTATATTAATAGTCTACTTTTTATTTTTGGTCTTTATGAATAGTTACTACGGTAAATTTTATTTACCATAGTAAAAGGTAAATCAGGTAATTAAGGGTAAATATAAGATTATAAAATTACTTTATCACCTGCTAAAATCCTATTTGATGACTAAAAGTCTACACATATCACCTATGTGTCAGATTAGATTCATATAATGGTCTTTTTTCCATGAAAATAATTTAATTATTATTAAAACCAAAGAAAGTGACAACATGTCACATTCTTAAATCTTATATGTATAATAATTTTAATTAGCGATAAACTTCATGAAACATCGAATATAAATAGTCTCCAAAAATCTAATAAAATTATCATCATCATATGAATTTATTTAGAATTTTTAGGGATTAAATAATTATCAATAAAGGTGACATAATAGTGATGTTGAAATTATTTTATTAAGAGAAATATAAAATAAATGGATTAAAAAACATTAAAATAAATATTATATGAACTATTTAATGTTCTCCACGAATTTTCTAGACATATATGACATGTTATGAATATATTAAATATTTTAGTTAGAATATATCCTCTGTGTAGATTTTATTTAATTCAAATAAATCAATAGTGTCAAAATTGACACTATTGTTATTTTATAAAAATTACATATTATTAAATTGTTTAAAAATCTCAATAATATTTAAAAATTATTTATTGAAATATATATAGTCTAAAATGTCAGAAATAATCCAATTATGGAATATTAACAACACATAAGTGATTATTTATAACCATTTAGAATTTAGATTTTTTTAGCACAAATAAACTTAAATAGATTAAATAAGGATAAATAAAAATGATAAGATTTAAAATAAGATCGAAACATGTCTATATTTTATTGGATGATGATATTACAACCATATATCATCTAATATTATAATGGAGTCATTTTTGGAGGTTTTTATGTGGGGATTTAATTTATATAAAACTAATATTTTTAAAGATTCCAAATGTGCCCCTCTCCTCCCTTATAAAAGGGCACATCCTCCCTCTCTTCCTCACACCATATTTAGACTTCAAGCTCGGCCAACTACTACCAAATTCTCTTCTAAAATTCTCTAGAAACATCCTAGAGGTCCTGTTATTATTTAAATACCAATTTTAGTTACCTAAGAGAAAGTTTAAAGGAGGCACTTTGAGAAAGAGGTAATACCTTCTACCATTTTCTTCAAGTTCCATTCTTCTTCTACTCCCTCTTCCTTAGTTTTTTCATTATGAAGTAAAAACATCAGTATCCATCATAACAATATATGTTATTATATTTATGAAACAACGCTATTTCACCTTCTATCCATCCTAAGGAAAACGAAATCACTGCGCGTGCGTACGTACGGAATACCGTCTCCACGCCGTGGTGTAATCTGTTTTTCCACCACCACCTTACTTGGATGGGCATAGTGGTGTCAAGAATAAATACATATTATTATTATAACATCATACTGATTATGAGATATTATATAATTCACTCCAATTCAATTCAATACATATGGGAATGATATCATCACTCGTGCGAACGTACGGATTACCGTCTCCACGACGCGATGAGATTCATTTTCCATGTTAACAATTCAAGAATAATTATAAATTATATATAACAAGTAATCAAGAAATATATTATATAATAAAGCTACTAGATATATGTATATATATATGTATGTCGTATACTTAATTCCATTCTATTCAATAAGGAAATTAAAACAACGTTCATGCGTACAATGTATTTCTTTCTATTTATCAATATATTATATATATGTATATTCTGAATATATATTATATATAAATCATGTTTTATATTCTAGAATTAATTAGTCATGATATAAGTATTCAAATGAATAATTTCAAGTCAAAACAGGGATGACATATGAAACTATTATACCCAAAACGCTCTTTAACATGGAATTTACAAAAGAACGGGTAATATAAAGTCATAAGTGAACCATATATGATATCATAACAATGAATATGATTCTGTAATAAGTCAATGACATTATTTAAATCATTATACAGGAGGTTCGGATACATACGAAGCATATCAGACATAAGGTAAGGGATACTTTTTCAAATCTAATTTTTATCCAAGATTACCTATTCGTATGTATTTACAGGGGTTATTTCTATCATCCATGTTATTGTTTTATAAAAGTGTTTTCATGTATGTTTAAAGTCCTTTTTACCCATTTTTGACTTTTAATACATTATTTGTAAGGAATCTTTCTTTTGTTTATGTTACGAGGTACTTTTTTTGACTTTTACATCAAAAGTACGAGAAGAATGTTTTTTAAGTTATACGGCATGAAAGGATTTTTACAGTTTTATGAAGCCTCATTTTCATGAAGCTTCCTCCAAAAGATTTCATGACTATTTTCAACAAAATCTATTTCTTTTAAAATTGCATGACGTTTTGTGAAAAGAAATTGATTTTGAAGAAGAAAGGATATTTTCCTCAATAATTCATTTCAAGTGTTTTATCAAAACCACTTTTCGATCTAAGATGACATTATTTCATATTTGTATGTTTCAAGTATAATGTCCCTATGATTTACATGGTTTCACTTTTCTTATTATGAAATGATATCCATTTCTTTTATATGGATTATGTGACGATGGGATGATGTTTATGAAACCCATTTTATTATTTGGGTTATAATGAATGTTTTGATTTAATTTTGTGGCACAACTAAGAATGATTTCATTATGAGATGGGTGGGACCTATATCTCCCTCCAATTCATTGGGTAAAGATTTATATCTCATGAGATAGACATGGCTGTAATGGTAAGTTAATCCGGTTCAGTGTTACAAGACTAAAATGAGGAGTGAACTCGATTCAAAAAGGGACTTTTCCCACTAAGATGGTCTTGGAAGCAATGACTTGGATACTATTGAAATCATAACATGTGCTGAATGGTTTCCATAATTACATGTTTTATTCCCATGCTAGTTTATCATGATTAATGTTTCTTTATGATCTATGCATTATGTACTTCCATTATTTATGTCTTTGCTCAAGATTTTGATGTTTAGATTTTATGTTCATGTTTTTTCATTCAAATGTTTATGGATTATTTTATGTTCTCTATGCTTAACCTTACTGAGCATTTGAGATCACCCTTTAGATGTTTTCATTTCCCTAGGATTTGAAGAATGTTTTTAGTTAAGACAAAAAAAGGGGAAGATCTTTATGGAAGATGTTGAAGATCATTCACCAAGATTAGAAGATTACATTACGAGTTTCCAAAGACAATAACTTATTACAGTCCTTGAGTTTTGGTTTTTGTTATGTATTAAGTATTACAAAAAAATAATGTATTTTCCATGTACGTCAAGCTTCGTGTCGCTACACTGATAGGCAGGGCGGTTCTGCTTCTAATGTTAGTGCTTCCCCATTTGATACTAGGAAGCACAATAGAGAGTCTACGCACTATGATCCGACACAGCGAGACACATCTTCATGTATCCTAGTGGTATGCTACCAATGTCGAAGGACTAGGCATACGAGGTCGTAGTGAGAGAGAGACCTAGTGGAGTGCCGATGTTGCAGTAATATGAGTCACCTTCAGTGCTTCTTTCAGGTTTTCTCACCAGTAGCTGGTGACATGTGTTCTTCTTTGATTCCTAGTTCAGGAGCAGCAGCACCAGTTTCTCACCAGTCTGGGAACTAGAGTTCATTAAGCCATTTTGGATGAGGTTGAGGTCGAGGCCATGGTGGTCAATCACCTTTCATTCAGTGATATTAGGCTGGATTATCTCAGAGCGGTCAGGTACGATCATTGGGTCATGGTACAAGTCAGGTTTTTGTAGTGGAGCAGACCCAGTAGGAGAAGGATCCCAGACCCTCTACATTTCAAGGTACGATCTTAGTAGCCTCAATTTTATCTTCATGTATTTTTGATTCACGTGCATCCCATAGCTTTATCTCTTTTTCTGTTGTTGAAAGCCTAGGGCTATATATCTTTTCCTCTACTGATACTTTGACTCTTGACACACCGTTTGGGACTAGGACGACTAGTGTAAACCAGTGCAAGGAGTGCCCACTAGAGGTGGCGGGGTATCAATTTCTATGGGATCTCTATGTCCTAGAGATGACAGGCTGTGATGTCATTCTCGGAATGGACTAGTTGGTTCCCTTCCAAGCAGTCATCGATTGCTATTGCTGCAGGGTGAGTTTCATATCACCAGAGGTTGGATCTTTTATTCATCAAGGTGAGTGGGGTGTCCATGCGAGTAGAGCAGGGCCCGAGCATCATGGGCTAGGTGCAATTATAGCTCATATTTCCAGTCTGGGTGACCAGAGTACTTCGGAGTTATACATTCCTCTAGTGGTGGTTCATTTCAGGGATGTCCTTACAGAGGAATTTTTAGGGTTTCCTTCAGAGTGTGAGGTAGACATTTCTATTGAGCTCATGCTAGGAGAGAAACCAGTGTCAATTCCACCTTATAGGATGACATAACCTGAGTTGCAGGAGCTCAAGAAGCAGTTAGAGGAGTTACAGGCAATGGGTTTTATCCGACCTAGTACTTCTCCTTGGGTTTCGCCTGTCCTGTTTGCAAAGAAGGCAGATGGCACCGTTAGGCATTGTGTGGATTATCGGAAGCTGAACCAGTTGACTGTCAAGAACCGATATCTCTTTCCAACGATTAATGATCTCTTTGATCATCTTTTGAGGATCCCGAGTGTTCTAGAAGATCAATATTATGTTCGTCTATCATCAGTTTCTTATTAGTCCATCTGATATACCTCTTATATCTTTCCAGAGCAGGTATGATCTATACGAGAATATGGTTATGTCATTCGGCCTCACGAACACACCTTCAGTTTTCATGGAACTGATGAACCGAGTGTTCCATCCATACATATACTCTTTTGGGGTGGTCTTCCTAGAGGATATGTTGGTTTAATCTCACACTCTACACGACCATGCTACCCATCATGAGATCTTTTTGTGTACACTGAGGGAGCATCAGTTATATACTACGCTCTCATAGTGCCACTTTTGGATGGATCAGATTCACTTCATGGGCCATATAATCTTAGAGACAAGAGTATTAGTAGACCCAGATTAAGTGAGCGAAGTATTTTCCGAGGAGTATACAAAGAACATATTTGAGGTGCAGAGTTTTCTAGGGCTGGATGGATACTACAGACGTTTCATATAGGAATTTACATGACTAGAAACACTGCTGACAGGTCTGACCATGAAGGGTGCGAAGTTCTTATGGTGAGATTCTTGTGAGGCATCCTTTCATGAGATGAAAAGGATGTTGACTTTAGCACAAATACTAGTCTTTGTAGAGGTGGGAAAGTGATAAATTTTCTATTATGATGCCTCAGGTATCGGGCTGGGAGCTGTGCTTATGTAGGGAGATGGAGTCATTGCATACAGGTCTCGACAGTTAAGGCCACATGAGAGGAACTACCCAACACACGACCTGGAGTTGGCAATAGTTGTTCATGCCTTAAAGTTTTGGACACAATATCTTCGAAGAGAGCACATTGTGGTTTTCACCATCCACAATAGTCTCAAGTACATATTCAGTCAGCATGATCTAATTTTGAGACAACGCTAGTCGGTTGAGTACCTATAGTTCTTTGAGTTTGAGCATGCCTATATGCCAGGAAAGGGAAACACATTGTCTGATGCATTGAGCAGGAGGACTCAGGTACATGCATTTCAAGAGGCCAACAATGAGTGGAAGCTTATGGATCTGTTCTCTAAGAAGCATTTGGAGGAGCATGATAGAAAAGGGCAAATGTTTCTTTCTTCTGTAGTTTTTACCTCCACGCTTCGTGACCGAGTTCGAATAAGGAAGCTATCAGATTCTGAAGGCCTAGTCCTACGGGAAAGCATGTCAAGAGAGGACCCTATTCCTAAATGGACAGCAGTTGAGGATGATATCTTGCATTTCCAGGGACGCGTATGGATGCCATCAGACATATGTGAGGAGATTTTGTGGGATTTTCATTACTTAGTTTTGGAAGGTCATCCTTCCATCACCAAGATATATCATGATCTATAGAGTTGGTATTGGTGGCCAGGTTTGAAGAGAGATGTTTTTGGTTTGGTCATGAGGTGTTCTACTTTTTAGCAGGTGAAACAGGAACATTAGAGACCAGTATGGATTTTATAATAACTACCCATTGCGGAGTGGAAGTGGAATGATGTCGTGATGGACTTCGTGACCGGTTTACCAGGATAAACTCATGGGAATGATGTTGATTGGTTTGTCATCAACTGGATTATGAAGATAGATCAGTTTTTTCCGATCAAGGAGACCTTTAGTGCTGACAAGCGAGGAAGGTTGTACATCCGTGAGATTGTACGACTGCATGGAGTTCCACACTCCATTGTTTCAGACAGGGATGCACGTTTTTACTACATGGGTCTGGCGGGGGATTCAGAAGGCTTTGGGTAGACAAGTACTTTTTTGTACAACATACCATCCCAAGACAGATGGCCAGTCCAAGTATATGATTCAGGTGCTTGAGGATATGCTCTGAGCTTGCATTATAGTCAATGTAGGTTCTTGGAAGAATAATATACCTCTTGTGGAGTTTTCCTACAATAATATTTTTCAAGAAACTATTCAGTTAGCACCATATGAGGCTTTTTACAGTTGGCCATGTTGATCACCCTTATGTTGGGTAGAGGTAGGAGAGGTATCTTTGCTGGGACCTCATCTTGTTCAAGAGACCGTAGAGCAGATAGAGTTGATTTGCAAGAGGATGGCTATGGCAGAGTCTCGACAGAAGTCTTATGCTGATCATCAGAGATGACCACTAGATTTCGAGGTCGGGGATAAGGTTTTCTTGTGTTTCACACCTAGGTTGGGACACCGGAGGATTTGGAGATAGTGTAAGCTTTCACCGAGGTACGTTAGGCCATTTGAGGTGTTGGAGAGAGTTGGGTTGGTTGCCTATCAGTTTTAGTTACCTCAGATGTATCAGGATTTGCACGATGTCTTCCATGTTTCTTTGCTCTGAAAATACTTTTCAGACCCATGTCATGTCTTTCAACATGAGGAGGCTCAGATCAAGGTGGATACATTGTTTGAAGATAATTCTATCTGGATTTTTAATCATAGTATGAAGGTTCTCCATTGCCGGTCTGTTCCTCTGTTATGGGTGTAATGGCAGCACGGGCGAGTACAAGATGAGACTTGGGAGAGGGAGGCTGATGTACGATCGTAGTGGCTGGAGCTGTTTGGGGTTTGTTCTTCTATGACTCGCAAGGGAAATTCAGTGATGAAATTCATTAAGTGGGGATGTTTGTAAAACCTGGACCTTCTTTTCATGTATGTTTTCCCTTTATTTTAGAGTTTTTGAGAAAAGAGGAGTTTTTTAAAATTTTAGAAGTACATTCCATGTTCTTTATCAGTACACGCTATGTACATAATTTTCACATGAAGCCATGTGACGGCCATTTAAGGGCTACACACACAGTCATGCGGGGTGATTTGGAGGCCTTCTAATGTGGAGTACGGAAACCGTGGATACACATCGTGTACCCTAAAATTACATGTCGTGTACTTTGTATTTTTCATTAAACACACCGGGGTCACGCCTGACAGACAGAACACCATCCTTCTAGGTTTCGTTCATCCAAGAGCACTGAGCGTCCAAAGATCATTTCTGTGCCCTCGATCCTCTTCCCATTCTCTAAATCGCTAGTCATTGATTGTGTTGGAACCGCAGTGGTAAGCTCTTCCTTCTCCTAGATCTTTGTTTTCCAATTCCTTCTATTTTCCATGTTATCATTGGTTGAATATTGTATACATTTTTGTAGATCTACAACATTCTAAGGGGATTCAATCCTTGTGGTTCAAGTATATCGATCTCCTAGCATCATGGTAGGTGATGTTTTCCTTTCTGTAGAAAGTCTTGGAGTATTTTGTTCAAATTCCACCAATACTCTTGAAAGGGGTATTGTGTGTTTCCTTTTTTCCCCTTATTTTTTTCCTTATTTTCATATATTCTTGAGTATATATTATTGTTTGTGAATAGGGTAATTTTACTGTGCTTTGGATGTTTTTACAATGCTTGTTTTTCCTATTTATGACTGTTTGGTCTAGTTTTTCCTATTAGGCTATTGCCAGTTCCATGCCCAGATTGTAGGATGGGGTGATTGTTGTTCATCTATGCTGAGATACATTAGATTGCTAGCCAAGTAGTTTGTGATGTTACTTTATCCATTACACGATGTGATACTTGCTGACTTTACACATGGATGTGGTAACCTAGCATAGTAGACCATAGGGAGAATGGATGTAATGGCTTCTCTAGAGTGTCTTATTAATACGATGTGAGACTACAGGTCTAATTGACATTGAGTTCTTCTTCAGAGTGTCTGTAGTTTCTCGACATGGGCCATAGGGGGAATGAGACGTTGATTGCTTCCCGAGAGCACCTTTAGTACGATACAAGACTATAGGTGGAATTAATGGTGAGTGATTCCCTAGAGAGTTTTATTTAGCTAAACCAGAGGGGTGAGACTATGTGTTCCTTTAAGAGGATTGGAAGTACTTGTAGGTTGATCCATTGGGGTTAGGCTATGAGAACTACCCAGAGGGTTACCTTGTTGTTCTACTTGCTTGAGTGGCTGCATACTTGTTGTAAATTATATGCTAGAACTGTGGATTGTTTGTTGTTAGGTACTTTCCTATTTACTGCTTTCTATACTTTTAACTGCCATATATTCACTTACTGTTAGGAACAAATCTTAAGGTGGTTGCCTACTGGGATTTTTTTTACACCCTGTTTGGGTCATGCTTTTGGGCCCAAACAGATTATATTGTTGCAGGTATAAATAAGAGAAAGTACCCTTCTATTTTAGGTTCTTTCTGGAATTGGAGATAGAGAGCAGGAGACCAAGATAAGGCTTGTGATGCTGAGGAGTTGTTTATTTGTTTCCTTTGTACCAGGGTTTAATACTGTATTCATCATTGTGACTTGTTTGGATACTTTCCTAGAAACATATGCATCATACATCATTTATATATTTTTCAGTTCTTTAGTTATCAGTCTTCTGCTATTTACTATTGTTGGATAGTTACTGCTTCCGCTACTGTATGATTATTTATATTCCGTTGTGTTATTCTTCAATGAGGGTATATTTTCCCCATTATCACACCCAAGGCCCTCACTGTTGTAGCCTCAGGCATTCGGGGAAATGCACTTGAGGCTATGTGTCCAACCGGGTATGGGGCGCCTCTAGGGGGCTTCTGGAACCGGGGTGTTACAAATTACATTGAATGAACATTTCAAAAATTTTATAAAATGGGATTTTGGATCATTTTCAATATATGGATAGAGGGGGTTCACCTGGTTCAGAAAACTATAGAACCATACAGAGTTTTCCATCCCAATTCATCATCTGATCTCGGTTTTGTTCACTATCAGATGCATTGGAACACAATTGGTATGATCTGTATTTCCCTTGACCCATTATTCTATATTTTTACTCTAGAAAAAATTATCAAACAATTATATAATTACCTAATTATATAGCTCAACCTTATCCTATCATTAATTATAGGACGATTCTAGACTATGTGACTCGTATGAGTATGAGGGAGGCAGTCTTGTGGCTTTCACTCAATGTCGAGTTGTTTCTTATGTACCATAGTGTTGTGTTCCCATGTTTATGGTGTCTCCATAATTGGTAGTTGATCCTTTTTGTTTCCTAATGTTGAATAGATATGTGTTTGAATGAATTAAATATGGTTCTAGCTTGTTTGGTTGGATTAATATCCACTTCGTGGGTGTGTATCCCTTGGATAATCAGTGATTAGATGTTAGGAATAGAATGTCTATGGGAAAGAATTTATTTCCCATTTAAGGGTTGACAAAAATTAAATTTATTAATATAATTTTTTCCCACATGAGAAAATATATTTTTCAGCCTTGTGGTTGTTTAATTCACTTGTTATGCTTCTAATATGAATTTACCATGTGATTTTATAATTGTTATGTCTGGTAATGGATAGGTTACTTGAAAATCTTCTTACATGTTTTATACCCACGTGAGTTATTATTTAGTTAACCATTTAATAAGCTAAATTAAATGTGTTGTTTTTATGCTGTAATTCTAATACACCAGGTTTGGCCCTGATACATGTGGAAATGCTTATATACTGGGTTTTGACCCTATCACAAGCTGAAATGCATATATATTAGGTTTTGACGCTAATTGACTACTGAAATTCTTATATAACGGATTTTGATCGAGTTTACTGTTATGTTATACCATGTTTATATAGTTTTGGCTATATACACTAGGAGAGATACTTGAATTATAGTTTAGGTATGTCAAGAGCAGCCTCAGTTTAAAAATTGAATATTGATTTGGAATGACGTATGCGGTGTTTGACAAGACAAAGCACATGCATGGATCTAGTGTTCAATTTTCTTTTTAGATAGCCTTTTGAGGAATTAGTTGGTAATCCTCAATATAGAGGATTGTTAGGATTAGGCCAGATCTCAAGACATATATAATTCAATGTGATTTAATGGTGGAACTAAACATAATGAATGTAAATGGAAACCAATTCATATAGGATTGTTTACTTTTGAGTAATTAATTGTTACTACATTCAATATTGTACACTTTTGTTTCATATACTCACTGATAGATTGGAATAGATCATTGGTGGTTTCCTACTAGTATTTATTTCTCACACCCTATTTTTTTCATGTTTTTTGGCCCAAACAGATTATATGATTATAGGTGTTGATAAGGGAAAGTTCCCTTTTATAGGTACTTGATTGATATTATGAGAAAGAGATCACTTGACCAAGTCAAGGCTTGAGATGCTTTTGAGTTTTCTTTATTCCTTTCTATACTATGGTATTGTATGTTTCATTTTAATTCACTGTATACTATTTGGGATTTTTCCTTGAGCATGTGACATGTTGCATCGTCTATTGTATTGATTGATGTTTGGTTATTTATGACATCAGTATTCTATTGTATATTTCTGTGAATGTTGATTAGTATTTCCTCTATTGTATTATTATTGATTACTCTATGTTACACTCTACCAATAAGTGTATATTTTTTCTAATAACACAACATAGGCCCTCAATATTATTCAAAAGCTTTTAGTATTTTGGGATATGTGCTTGAGGCAATGTGGCCAACCAAGTGTGAGCCACCAGTTGAGTGGAAACCAGATCCAAGAAGTTACAATGTTCATTTAAAGTAAGAAAATAAATGATATATTATTATTTCAAAATGATAAACATTTCATGAATACCACATATGAACATTAATTGCATAATTATAACCAATATTGAGTCACATTTATGGAAAATTTTTTATATCAGTTCGTTGGGGAAATAGTTCACATGTACGCATGAATGATTAATTATTTTACCATTCGATAGAAGGGGAGATGGATTTAGGTGAATATATTAACATAAAAAAATTCATTATTTGTGTATACTATAGTTATTATCTTGTCATGGTTTAAAAATACATGATGTAAGTGGAAGAAGAAATACAATAGAAATAATTTAATAAAAATGTTTCCATTCCTTCAGATGATCAACTTTTATTAACACCGTAAAACCACTATGGATGGGTTTATGCATATAAAAGGACTATAAAATGTGGTTAAGTATTCCAGGAAGGCTTTGTGGAAGCTCATGGATAAAAAATGGGTTTTTATGCTTAAGTAATATATATGAATGGGTTCTCTTTTCTAGTATAGGGAAATGGCACTCTTGGAATTATTCAATGTAATAAATTAATATAAATCCACTATCTCTTCGAAATGTATTAAAACATAATTATTTCTATGATATGATTATTTTAGGTCAAAATAAATTAATCCAATTAAAATTAGATAACATTGGATATTTTAAACAAAATTTTTGTTTTAATTCTTATTAACTCTAACCATTACATGATGAAATTTAAACGTTGAGAGTAAATATAATTAGTATAAAATTACAGAATACAAAAAATGATTCATTAATTACATGTTTAAACTTACCTCTATTAGTTGTTGATATTTACTATTTGTTTTTATGAATTTTATACCATTTAATAAATAATTTTTTATTTTAAAAATCAAATAAATTCAAATTTTGAAACCATTCACAAATTGACTTTAAAAAAATATCATAATAAATGTATTCTTTAAAAAAATTACATTAAATAATTCTTCAAATTTCGAATCCATCATTACAATTCTTGTATGGAATCTAATAACTAAAATTATATTTACTTTAAAATTATTATTATCAAGTTTTTTATTCTTTCTTAAATAAATCAATCAGTGCATCATCATTTCTTCACAATTAAATTTAATTATATATTTTCAAAAAATTATATATAAATTATCACAATGTATATAAAAATTTTTATATTTGAAATTACAATTTATAGTCTAATATTTCTTCTATATTACCCTATATTATAAATTACATTCTTATTAAAACTATCAGTGTGTCATTTTTAACATATCATAAAATAAAATAAAATAAAATAAATGTCTTATTCTTACACAATTGTCTTAAAAATAGACAAGATTTTGGTTGAAATAAAATCATCCATTAAAACTCAAACATGTTTTATTGTAATCATATAATTTAATAATAATATTTTTACCATTAATTACCTGATTTACCATCAACCTTGGTAAATAAAAAAATAATGTCACTATTCACCAAAAATTTGGTTGAACTAGTTAGAACACAATTTTCATATTTATTACAACCATGTATGTCTTTTTTTTCCAATTTATTTCATATATGTGGCTAAATTAGATTGTCCATTAATCAGGCATATGTGGTGAGAAGGTAGGTAAAAGTGATGTTCATAATTTAAATAATTTTTTATCTAATTTCAATATAAAAAATACTGCTATTACCTATATGTGATTAAAAAAATTATTAATGATCTATTGTGACATTAAAAATATATTTAAATTATAATAATTATTTAAACTAAATTTTAATTTTTAAATATAATGTAGTATTTTTCACTATTCATTAAAAAATGAATATTTTTGGAAATATACCAAAAATTCACCATAATATAATTTTTATATTTCAAATTAAAAATTACGTAATTTTGAAAAATATAATATATTAATGTTTTAAAAATTGGATTTAAAATATATTCTCCATCAAAATGAAGCAGGATTTCCCCTTTAGAAAAATAATATTTTTATGCAAATGAATTAATTTCTTCTACTATCATGTCTAGATAACATATATAATAATTTTTAAAAATTAGAATTAATACTTTCTGTATATCTAATTAATATTATCCAAAAATTTGTATTTTTATAGTTATTGGTATAAAACCCACTTTATAATTTTTTAAATATTTATAAAAACATTTTATTTTATTTTTCAATGGGTTTTAAATTCATTTATAATTATTTTTCAAAATAATTCATTATATATACATGTATAAAACATATTATAATAATTTAATTAATACTATTCATTCCAACTATTTTATCGACAATGCCAAAATGGTGACATTTAAATAATAATATTTAGTTGTTCATTTAAGCTCAATGTGGTGTATCATGTACGATCTCAAACATAGTGTTCTCTTTTAAAAAATATGGATATTACAATTTATGTAATTTATGCAATCATCATCTATATTAAAAAACATCTGTATCAATACATATTTATTACAATTTACTTTTATGAACTTATATCACTTCATTTATATAAGTGACTATGAATAAATTGATCTATATATTTGTCATCAAAAACAAAAATAGTGTATTATAAAAATGATGTAGTTGACAAAGTGTGTAACATAGTTATACACATGTAATAAAGGGAATTTTTTGATATTGGTGATAAAGGTCAAGAATTGAATTGTAATATTAAATCTCACCAAATAAAATAAAAATAATTATTTTTCCTTAATATTGAGAATGTAGATCCTGTAAGGGTGGATGAATTAAAAACTGTATTGATAGAACATTATAATGTTATGATTTAAGAAAAAAATTATTGAATTTGTAGTCATTCATTATATTATCAACAATATAAAAATTAAATTATTCATTTTCAACATTTTTTATCTAGTATAATAATTATATTTCTTTTTATCCTTGAAGTGTTTAATTATGAAAAGATAAATGTTAGACTTGTTTTAAAATATAAGATATGAAACTATTTTGGATTTATTAAATAATTGGAATTTTGATGACAAAATTATTGAAGTGTATAATTTAGTTAAAAAATGGGTCCACCCGCTATCCAGGCATCAAAATCTTTTCGTGATCATCCCTCACATGTTGTATATAACACAACCTTTGTCCACCTTTTGATGTCACCTAGAGTTCCATATGGACTTGTCCAATTAATATAGAGAATACTATCTCTCTATAACCAAATATAATCTAGATGAAATCAAATTGATTTATCCGGTTTTGTTTATGATGTTTATACATTTATGGAGCATGTGTCACTCTTGTTACATCATGATGATATTTCTAGGTGATTATTATACATAAAATATTTCAATTGAAAACAGATTACATTTTCATATAATAAATATTACATTAATAATTATAGACAGATGATATAATGTTAAAGAGTGATAAATTTCTTGTTTATAAATGTGTAATATAAATGGAATAATGAATCTTATATCAGTTAATAGATTTGGATTCCTAATAATTGATGTTGCAAAATTAATCTATCAGATGAAGGGATAGCTATATTTGAAGCTAGTGAACCTCCCTATAGAATTATGTTGATTGTTAGATGGACTCAGAAAATAAATTTCACAATTTCAATATAATTAAGATATAATTTTTTTATTTCTTTTAGATTTAATATAAATTAAAATTAATGTGTAATTTTAAAATAAAATATAAAACAATTTATTGAAGTAGGGAGTTGAGATATAGTTGGAAATTTAGATGGATATTATTGTTTTCATGACCCACTCCCACTATAGCATACCCCTCCAATGTTTGAAATTGGAGAAGGGGTATAGTGACCACCCATTTCCCACTGCCAATAGTCCCTAGGATAGAAACTATAATGAATTTCATAGAAAAAATTGGAGGCATTACCCTATGGGAGAACATAAAGAAAATATAAATTAGATATATGCACTAATATACTCTTGATCATATGCATATATAAATAAAATCACGTGTACATAATTATAATGTTATAATGAGATCCCACAACGGAAAAACAAAACTATAATTATCAAAAAGTTAATATCTATAATGACCTAGACTCCCAAACTTCTCAAACAAAATCATAAGATAATAATACCCATCCATTATCCAACATTCTCATTTTGATCAGAATGATATTTTATATATAGATATGTGGAGTATAACAGGTATAATATATAGAATACTCTTTATATCATCTCATGAAAATTATAATAAAATAATAATGTAAGCTATGGAACAACAAGTGAAGAAAACTCATCACCTAAATAAGTATGTTGAGTTTAGAGCCTATCCATGGATAACTCTCAGCAGGTATTGCATACAAGTGATCAAATATTATAATAATTAAACAAGGGTATCATTCTATGACTTCTCCACTGGATTGTCACTACTCCAAAATTTCAAACATCTTGTTCTACCATTCTCCATATGAATCCAACCTGAAGACACGGGGGCTAATTATCAAAACATACATCTCATGCATCACATCACCTCATCATATCATAACACATATCCATATAGTATCCAAATATTTACCAGGAGAATCTATATCCCATGTTATCTGTATCATATATCATATATTATATCTCAATAAATCCAATATCATGAACCCTGTAAGGTTCCTCAAGACATCACAAACTATACACATTATACGTATAATAATACTTTAGATTTAATATCTCGATAAACATGTATGTTAAATAATCAAAATCAATCACGTATCTTTACACACATATATTGGAAAACTAATCAATGTACATACCAGCACAAAGCACTATAAGAATAAGGTAGTGGGGCTTACGGGGGTGGTCATCCATTTATCCCGCTACATACTAGATGTTGTAGAAATTAACTCCTTAGTGTCCACATTGTGTATGTGTTTATAAAGACATTGGTGGTGTAGCTTATAAAAACAAGAAACATATAGGATATAATATAGCTCACAATGACAATATCAGTATAACCACCTCCTAGGATTAATTTGAGGCATTATTTCTCTAAACAACAGCAAGCATGGCTAAGGAATAGATGTCATATAAAAATAAAATCATATTAGGGAGCTATATTAAAGAAATTCTTTTCTTAATTAAGTTATAATTTCATTAATTAATTAATTATAAATTAAATAACATCACCATGATTACATTTCATTATCCAAAAAATAATACATAATAAAACACACTTTATTGTCCTCATGTTAATTGAATTCCATCCATGAATAATCCAATTGTGTCCATCTCTTGTTTGGATATAAATTTTTTTACTACCAATAGGAACCAATATTTTGGGTTTAATCACTAATTGAACATTATTATCATTACAGAATTCCAATCACACTGGAAAAAAATCCTAAGATACAATAAATGTTATTCATAATCCTTCCGATGAAATTTCCATATGTATTGTGGAATGGAATGATGATAAGAAAATATAATTATCCTTAGGACCCTTTAAATATAGTCAACAAGAAATAAACATATTGTCAACTCATTATATCATCCCAATTACTTCCTTGAAACCATTATCCATATGAGCATGAATCTCAATTTCGTAGTCATCAACTTCTAGAACACCCTCAGACCCACTTTTCCATATCTCATCACTTATCCTAGGCTCATGTCAAATCTCATAAAAAGACTCATATATTGGGAGCTTAGAAATAATTATTATAGAAACATATTCAATGGGTATATATAGGCTCTAAAAAAGTAATTCATCCTTCATATTCAAACAAACTATCACAACCCCAACACAAGGGATTCAGTCTTTGTAAATAATAGGAACTCCCATCCCGAATATTTTATATTTATCAATCATATAATTTTTTCATTTTGAAAAAAAAAATATATTTTTTTCATAGGTTACACATCTATGTAATCTAAGTAATTTTCTATAATATGATATTGAATTATTTAATCATTCTCTCTATCATTTTAAATCTTTAAAAATATTCAAGAATAAATTATTCTTATATTTATTTTAACAATTTAACCTCACTAACAATAATTCTCTCTTTATGTTCTCTATCCAACACTATTAAGATATGGAATAAAATATTTAGCTATACATACATATATGTATCAATTTGTTTACCATAAAATTACAAGAATATAAGTTTTTCTTTAAAAATAATCAATAGGTTCTTTAGCCAATTATATAATTCCAAAATAATATTATTTACCATTTTGCATTGAATGAATCTTGATAGTACAAGAATATTAAGAATGCAAACTAACATATAAAATATAACACAATATCATGAAAATTACAAGCCAACTAATTATCATGGTGAAAATAAATGACATTTGGTCGCAAACCAAAAACCAATTTTAATATTAATCATATTTTTTATGTTAATTCTACTATAATATTAAGTGATAAACCATTGTCAATTCCTGATTACATATAAATTATATGGATAATAATTTAATTCCCTATTTAAAAATAATCAATATTACTTCCATAAGAACGAATCAACGTGGAGAGTCTCTGATCACCTATCCCATGAGGGACCTATGATCTCCCAATGACCTCATGCCCCAAACACACTAAAAAACCAAAATAGAAAATACTATCAGAATGATAGAGTTCATACACTATAACATTGAAAGAATATACATGAGGAAACAATGTCAAATGGATAAATACAAATGAAAAAGATATAACCCTTCCTCTGATCATCTTGGACTGAACTCAAGATGTCCAGGATTCATCCCTACTAAAAGTGGGATTCAAATTTATTAAAAAGGGCTCTTGTGAAGATATAGTTTGAGATAAAATAGTGGGACAAGTCTATTTTCAAATACATTGTGATTTTTATAAGAAAATATAATCATAGAGTTCCAAAAAGATACTTGAAGGAATACGTTGTAGCCCACGGAGACCATGGGGTAGTGGGAGTAGAAAATACAGAAGAACCCTAGTAAAACCCACTCCTAGGATGAATAGAATGATCCATGATATAGATATTATATATAAATTTATGAGGGATAATGTTATATCAAACAACCAACACTACAACCACCATTTATTTAGAATTATCGTAAAAAACCACTACGATGTAGCCACATTTCTTAATGTCACAATTTCAACACTGGGGAAGGGATTACACCATATCCAACCACTAAAATACTATAAGGTATAAAATGGATGTGTCCCTAATTTTAAAATGTTAATACTATCTAATCCATATCTAATATTCCATATCATATATTCAAGACATACAATCTATCTCATGGCTTTATGCCACATCCTAGACTCAAATGAAAGTGGACCCCCTCCAATTTAACCTCTCCAAACACTTTAGAACCTCTCTTAGGTGCCTCTAAAATTGTAAGAACATAAATTGAATGTCCACTATATTCTGAGAACACATATTATATATCTCTCAAACCATTACCATCATCATAATTTTAAAACCAAATAATTTGTTCTGAGAACACATATTTGAACAAACCCCCTGGGAGATACCTCTCAAGGATCTGACCATCCTAAGAGATCAACAACCTCACTCAAAGGAAACAATAATTAAACCATGAAACCATAACATTTATGATCTAATGGATCTCCTAAGGAAGATACCAATCAAACAAGATCAATCCAATAATAATTAAAAAATTGAAACACATCTCATAAAACAAAATATATCAACGTCTATAAATGAGAAATGTTACAAGCAAAGGTCTAAAAAGAAAACAATAAGGGTAATGAGTTCATATATATGACTTAAATTCCCATTTTATCCCATTCATGCCATTATTTTACCAAACGAACTAAACCAACAGAATAAAATGAATAAAAATGCTTTCTTCTAAAGGCCCTTAATCTAAATGTGTAGTTCCTCGAAGGTTGCATCATAATAAAAATAAATCTCACCATAATTGAGGATGTGGGAAAGATAATTATGGTTAAAGAGGATATGTGGTTCATGTAATATATCATGTATATATCTCATTCTTGGGGGATGTTTTATATGATAGGCCTTATCTACTATAAGAGAAAAAATGTTGAAAGGCCCAAAACATGGTAGAAATATTAATCCCAAGAACAAAACATCACTTCCCATGATGATGAGTAATCATTAGGAACACATGATCTCTGATTTCAACCTCTATAGGTCACCTCTTATGATAGGAATTGGAACCCTAAAGGACCTATAATACCATCATCTAATAAAATATTTCCTAAACTATCACTATCATGTTCTATTTGTGAACTGTCATGTGTATTGTTGACTCTTTGACCCCAGTCAATCATAAAATCTAATGGAAAGGTTTTTCATACAATGTTTCAAAAAGGTTTATCCTAATGGTTGAGTGAAACGTATGTTTGACGAAAACATGTTCATTGGAATGTGCCTCTTTTTATTATACTCTAGAATATATGACATTTGAACACAACATATATTCATGATTGTGCATGGTCTAATATATCTGATAATCCATCTACATTTGAAAAGAATTATTAATTCATAAATAGTAAATAAATAAAATTGAATATCTCATCACACCCTGGAATTAAAATAATGAATCTGACAAGATATCATCTTCTTTAGGACCCCATGTTGTCTCTCTAACTACTCTAGATATCTCCTTAATAAATGAAAACATTGAACATATTTCTGTAATCACTATAAAGTAGGGTGATTATGTAAATTAATCCACAATCACCAATAATGAATCATTTCTCCCTGATCATTGAGTAAATTTTATAAAAAAAGATAATCTAGATTTCCTCTAACATCAACATAGAAACATAAAAATGATATAAAAGTTACTAGGAACATCATTCATGAAATTTATTTTTTATAAATCCAAACATCAATAAAAAATGTGACTACTTGGTTCAACAAAGAAAAAAAATTGGACAACTCAGATCATAATAAATCATCATCACAATAGGATATGCCACTATGTTTGTGCTTTGTAACTCTTGTATAACAATCTCATTCATCAACAAATTAATGAAAATCCTCCCATGGAAAAGAACTCAATGTTGTTCATCTTCAGACCAATCATCATGGATGTCGCCAAAGATATCTTAGCCACTCTAGACCTCCCCCTCATAATCCACTAACTGGGAATCCTCCAATTATTTCAACAAATATCACTATACAATCAACTATAAATGAAAACTTATACATCCATCTTTTCCTATATCAAGATGCTCCACTGAGAGCTCCTCCATCACTCACTAAAAATATCTAGATTAATTCATAACATCACTATATTTCTTATTAATGGTCACATCATCAAAAATTATCCCCACAGGTGGTGTATATGAAATCATATAGTCATTCTCATAAAATAATTCTGTAAACTGTAATTATCACATGATTATTTAATAGTGGAATAAGACATACCTTAGGTGATAATGATTGCTACAAAACCAAAAAAAATGCTCGTTCATAAGGTAATTTCTTCCCAAAGTCAATGAGAACTCAAATGATAACAACTAAAGATCATGGCTAGAATAATTAATCTTCTAGTTAAATAACAACTATTACTCATAAGAAACAACTTATCTCTTGTAAATTAATACATATCAAAACCCTATATATTTAGGTTCAGAAACAACAACGAAATGTTCTCCCTCTACTCTAAAACTAAATACTGGATCACTAAACCACTTCTTTTTTATGTCCTAAAAGCTCTCTGACATAGGTTATACTACAAAATGTATAAAACATTATAATTAACCATTTCATAGAAGTCACAACCCAATATAAATCAACTACGAACCTTCTATATTATCCTACATTAATAAAGAATCTTTCCACCTATTCAATAATTTTTTGGACTTCCCAAGAATCTATTTCCTCAATTTTTTAAGGACACATAAATAACCTATTGATGACATGAAGTACCCTATAAAATGAACATCATGAGACTGTAAATTTCACATCAATAACTTCAGGAACATATGACGAAGACAATGAACACATGAAATAGAACACAGATTCTCATCATGCTCATCACTATATACAGATCACACAATGATATCATAATTGAAAATATCCATGAAATTATCTAGAAAAATAATAAACATATCAATCATCACACCACTAAACATGGACTGAGATTTTTTCACACCAAATTAAATCATGAAAAAAAACATAATTCCTTGGGAAATATTGAAAATTTCCCAACAAAATACCATCATCATTCACCCACATCTGATTATATCCTAAAAAGTAGATTGATAATTGAGAACCAACAATATTTTTTTCACTAATAGAATAAACTAAAAATTTATAAAACAGGTAATATGATCTTTACTTTCACCCGATTGAAGGGATGATAATCGACAAAAATATGAAATAATTCATCAATCATTTTAAAAAATAAAATTGTTGCACCCCAAGGTGACACGTTCAAATGAACAAACCATTTCACCAAAAGATCATCATGTTGTAATAAAATCTATATAAACTCATAAGGCACCATCCTATATTGATATATTGATATATGAGGGATAATAATTTTAGTTTCATACCAAAAATGATCTCTCGTTAGGATAAAACACCACAACCTCCCTATGAAATATATCAATGTTCTCTTACAAAACCATAAGAAACACCACATATTGAACCATTGATGAAATTAGCATCATCACATCCATTATTAAGTAAAAAAGGTATATTAATCAACTTCTTATGTGGTTATCTCTCACTAATGAACACTATTTTATATCCATCAGTATCATATAACACGAATTGTACCCTTAGGTAATCCACAACATCCTATACTAAATACATCTAGAACATAATGAGTATGATACCATATGGTTGTATCCAAATACATATGAAGTCTCTCAAATAGTTTTTCATTCTCAACACTAGCTCATTTTCTCAAAATACATTATATATGTCATCTCGACCTACAACTGGTGTAGCCAAAACTAGGGAAATGGAAGCCCCTCTACCTGAAGTACCAAATCAAGGATGAGGTTAGGTGATAGAAGAAGTGTATAGATCTTGAATGACACAAATAATGGACAAATATATAATACTATTATATGGTACCTCAACAACAACTATATAATCATGTGATGGAAACCATGGTAAGTAGAATTTTCTATAGGCTACTCTATAGCCTCTCAGACACTAATGATGGACAAAAACATTTACACATTTTACTCTCCGAGTATGAGGAACATATCAAGGTTTCCATATTCTATATTCATCTCTAATGTAATGATTCCCATAGGTCATATGATAACTGCATAGAAATATCATATATTCTTTCCACATTTATACTTATACTCTAAATAAAAAACAAGAATTTAAACATATGGATAAGTCCTAGGATCCTCAACCACTACATATGTGTGATAATAAGTAATGGGACCTACCCCCGATTCATAGAAAACATGAACCACACCTCTGTTTCATGAGTAATCCGAAAAAATCCCCTATAATGTTAACCCAGTTCTAGAATGAAAACTCCCAATAACCTCTATGCTATCTAGTGCCTAAATATTAGGCAAAAACATGAATGGGGTAACCTACAACTGGACCTCTTGATGTAAATCCTCTTAAAAATATTTTCACTATCCTCCTCACATTGAAATATATCTGAATAATATAGAAGTGGGGTCCTAAAATGGATCAATAACACATGTATGCTAGAACTCCCCTTCCAGAGTGTAAAGAAACTAATGGTTAACTGACACCTTCATAGATGACGAATGAATCTATTCTTTGAATTTGTACATGAACACCTCCTATAAGACATGTGAATCGTCATGATCTATAATGAATAAGTCCCCCAAGGCATTTTTCCTCCGAAGAACATCATCATAGAAAATGAATCCCATATATCACTCTAGGAACAGATCAAACTGAACATTATCTCAACCTACATCAACAAGAACATTTTCATTGAGTTCAAATCTAATCTCTCATAATACTATATAATCTAAAACTAAAACATTGAGAGTTTTATCATCCCTGTGTTTTCTTTATCAGACTACATTTTATGGTGATCTATTATAATATCATACTAAAAAATTTTACTATTAAACTGATAAAGACGTTGACCTAGAGACATGGTGGGAATAAGAAAGAAATGATTATGGACTTATAAATAAATAATGTGGAATATGTAAGATTAATTAACTAATAATTTATTTATTTTATTCTTTTGATTATTAAATTATTCTATGGTATACCCATTTCAAATATTGGAATATAGAAGAATGAATCATGATCCTTTCCTAGGTATATATCTTATAATCAATATCACATCACATAATAGGCTCAATAAACCTAAAGATCCATGAATCAGATTAGAGGGGGGAAAAATAATCAAGTCTCAATCGGTATCCCATGTTTACAACAATTTCTAAAATTATATAACATTGGTACCCTACCCATTAATGCATCTGTCACATATGTATAACTTCAAAAACCATCATATCTCTTGACAAAAACCATAGTTACCACTATGTTACAACCCCCTACCAAAAGTGTACCCTTCAAATGCTGAAAATGATAGAAGGGAGATTGTGACTACCAAATATATTCATTCAGTTTTCCACACATTACTTAATAACTTTTATGGTATTTCATTCATTAAAATGGGAGGACATTCCAATTAGGAGAACATCAAAAATAGAGAGATAATATGGATACAGCAATCAATTCCTTCTTAGATACATATGTAGAACAAATCCAAATAATATAATTTTAATTTAATATTGAACTAATAAAACTAAATTTTATAAAAGAGGAAACATTACAATAACCTTGAATCAAAAAAATATCCAACCAAACCATGAGCTAGTAGTATCGAGCATGATATCCTGAATTCTCTTAGAGACTTAAAAAAATATAGTATATATATGTTTGTTGAGTGTAATAATTATAGCTATCAGTATACTCTCTGAATCCTATCATTAAAATGATAAATATAGAATACTAATTACCAATGAAAAATGAGTGAATCAAACTCCACACATAACCATTTATACTATTTCCCCAGCCTTACCATGAATAACTCTATCCATGTATCATAAAAATGGTTTTATATAATATAGTAATAAAATATGGGTACCCCATTAATGATCCATGATTTTCATACATTTATATTACCCCATTTTTGTTTATGAATATTAATTACATTATAAAAATCCTCACCTGAGGATCATAATGTTATAGTTCCTTTGGAAGCATAAAAAAACAACTACATTAATTTTGAACTACATAAAGACATGTTATTTTATTCATAACTAGATAACTTAACAGACATATAACTCATAATAAATTTCTTTATATACAATGTAGTATTATGATAAGAAATGTTGAGCATGGACTCTCGTTAATTGTAATTTAGGGAGAAACATAATCATGGTATGAACTTAAGGGTATGAGAACATCAGTATAACATTTTAAAACTATACCCTTCATATCATAGATTATAATCCTAGTCAAGGAAATATTATTTACAGTTAAAAATATATATATCATAAGTAAATAAATGATAATGATCCATGATTGAATAAAATTTTAATAAGGAATGGAATTGTTGAATACACACATGCATATATAATCATTTCCATAATACATAAGGCTCACTCCCAAGGAAATCATAGTATAATGGGTTCACTCCTAAAACTATTATATTAGTCAAGGATTATTCCTATGACCATCAAATCGAACAAAGTCCCTTTCTAAAATAGGGTCAATCCACATTTCAATCAAGTATATCTCATGATATATAAATCTATACCCAATTTATTTGAGTTAGATTGAGGTCCCGCCCACCACAAAATGAAAATCACGCGTATGTGTGCTACAAGTTCATATAACATTAATCATATAATAAATCATGAAATGAAATTTTTTTCCAAAACATTTCAGAATACCTCAAAATATATAAAATATAATTTTTTAATAATAATTTCATCATTCTATCATATAAAAAACTATGAATTTAACTAGTATTCATAAGCATTTTCGAACTATTTAACTCATGTAAGAGAGGCATGTTATATAAAAATCATCCCATAATAACCGTAAATCCTTCATATAAATAGTAATAATTTTATACATAGATAATAACCTTATTTATGTAATATTTAACATCAATGTATGTCATCTTATATGGAAAATGATATTGAAAGATCTTTTAAAACTTTTCATTAAGATGATAACTATTCTACATTGAAAAAAACCTATAAAATATAAAACTAGTTTCAGAATAAATTTAATTTTAAATAACCATGTAGTATTTGAAATAAGAATTCAATTAAATTAATATTCATGAAATAATTAAATTATATTCATGTTGTTCATGTTAACAAAAGTTTCCTTTCACATTTTTTGGGAAAATCCAAACATGCCTCATTTGGAATTTTCTCAAAAAATTTTCAAAATTAAAACATGGGAAACAATATTTCCCATAATTAATTTTGATATTGTTAAATATATTTTCTGAAAACATTTTTATTAAAAATGGTTTATGAAAAAACTACTTTTGACCAAAGAGGGAAATAAATATGATTTTTCACAAAAACATTATTTTGGGAAATATTATACATGAAGAGATATAAATGTATCAAAAAAATGTATTGACCATAAATACCAATATTATAAAAAAATATATGTTTCATTTAGCGATATATCGTAATATTTCTTAATTGACAGAATAATCATGAGAAATCCTGATAAATGATGAGGTTGTATCATAAAAATATTACCACTTGTTAATATTGAATCACAAGACCCATATATTAATAGTGTTAAATGAAATGTAAAATATCATGAGAATAAATAAATTTATGATATTACATGTCAATGGGTATTTATATATATATCATAAACGAATATATGTTTATAACATAACATATGTATCGAATAAGGAAAATTTAGAAATAAAATTTATTACCTTAACTCTTCATATCTACAAGACGTATGTATAATAAATATATGTTTATTATAAATATATTAAATGATAAAAATTATATATATCATACCATATATTATTATTTTTTGACCATTTTACACATTTATTTATAATTCCATGTTAATGTTGCATTTTAGGAAATAACAGCTTTGTTTTTCTTGTATGTTAATTTTTTTGGTTCTATTTATTTTATATTGGTACAATAATATACATAATTATTACCATGATATAAAAATATAATATTTATTATTTTTATATTTTTTACTGATAAATATTTTAGATTTTTTAAGAGAAAATTAATTTCATGGTTTATTAAAATAGTATGTCATATGTATGAATGAAAGTTATTTCCATTTTCATAAAGGATGGAAATACATATTGGTAAATATTGTATTAACATTATATAATCATTTTAAATTCATATATAACATATATATATTCATGAGTAAAAACAATTTTTACATTCCATGAAAAGCGTGAATCAATTGCATCACTTCATGATGAGGTAGTTCTTCGTTCCCACGAGCGACATTATAGTATTACCATAAAATGGAATGTATGATTTTATATGGAATATAATTATTTAGAAAGTATAATAAAATAATAAATTTCATATTTAGCCCACCAATATATCTATCTAGAAGAGTTGGTGATGGAAAATGATTAACACCGTTTCGTCAGGTAGTAGAACATTGTACGCTCAAATGATGATTTTATATACTATATGATGGAATGGTATATGTTTATAGGGAATGAAAATAACATAATAATATCTATGTATATGTATGATACTGATTTTATCATATAATCATGGTTTAATAAGAACATAAGGAGTTTGAGGAGGAAATAACTTAAATCCCATAGTTATGGTGGTTATTTCATTGTTAGACCGCATATTTTGGTTTTCACCAAAGGATTATTAGGTTAGATTTATGACAAGAATAAGGATCCTAGGATAGGAAAAATAAATTAAATAACTGAATTGGTTAGTTCATGGTTGATCTAAATGGTTTTGGATGTGTGGAGAAGAGAGGAGTAGTAGTGGCTTTTAATAATTGAGGTGGGTGGCACATTTGTAATGTTTTGAACAGAAAAAAGTCTTACCCAAGAGTTTCTCAAGAAACAAGGATCCAAAATTGACTAATTTCAATAATAGAAGAGATAAAGTCAAAATATGTCTATAAATCGGTCATTGAAATGTTTTTGTCATTTTTAACCCCTATCTTAGACGTTTGACCCTTGGTAAATCTATTTTTAACATAATTATATTAAAATTAATTTTTTTACTATTAATTAAGGTAAAAAATTAATTATAAAACACCATATAATAAAAATTGTAATTATTTAAAATATGTATTTAATTTATATAAATTCCATTCACATAATTGAAACATTCTAATATAATATTAAACCTGAAAATGAGAAAAAAATGGTTTTCCAAAGATAAAATAATCAAAATTTTGAAACGTTTTAAAACAAATCACATGAAAATGATTAAAATAACTTGAATTGAATTTACTAATATATTTATAAATTAATTTTAAATTTAAAAACTTTATAAAAAGTTACCCTTATAATTTTTTTAAAAGAAAATGAATATTTCAATAAAATCCTGTATGTTTCAAATTTCGATGAAAAAATTATCATTTTGAGAAAAATACCAAAAATTAATAATAAGATACATTTGAAATTAATGTTTATAAATGATGTTTATTTTATCAAATAAATATTAATAAAGTATGAGAATTAATTTTATTTTTATTCAATGAGTAAAATATTAAATAAAAATGTTATTTGTGAAAATTATATTTTAAAATTAACTTCAATTTATTAAAAAAATAAATAATTCATAATTTATAAAACACATGATGTTACTTTCAACACCCATTTAAATGAATTTAATCCTTTAAATTCATCACTCTCATAAAAAAATGATGATAGTAATTTCACATCATTTTATCAGGTTCCCTTATAGCTTATCTGAAATAGTGGTTTCACCACAAAAAATTTAGTTGGGGAGTGGTATTATTTTGTATCACTTTATATCTATGATCCATAATCTTCCTTAATTATTCCAAAAATGAAATATCATACTCTATAGGTATGATTAACAAGTTATGTACTTGTGAAGGGATACGTACGTACATCCTTTTGAGAAATACATGGAACACATCATGGACTTGATACATGGTTGGTAGGTGTGCCAAAGGATGGGATACCATCCTTATATGATCAATGATTTTATTGGTAATAATATAATTAGGTATTAATTTTCCTCTCATTCCAAATCTCATTACATTTTTTCCTTGGATAAATTTTTAAAAACACCTTATCACTAACTTAATAATATAGATTACACTAGTGATTGTATATATGCCTTTTCTACCAACTATCAGTATCCTTTATGAGTTTTTGAATTTCTATAACCATCTCTTCTATTTGTTCATCTATCTCCAATCAAAATTTATTTCATTCTATAGCTTCATTCCAGCACATTTAAGATCAAAATTTCTTTCCATATAGGAACATATAGAACATTCTGAATACTCGAGTGAATGATATTATTGTATGAAAACTCAATTGGTGGAGGATTTCAATATAACCCACCTTTGAATTACAAAAAAAAAGATATCTCTGCTTCTCAAATTATTTTGGTGTTCTTATCCTAGAATACCCATCTATCTGAGGATGATATGTATTTCTGCAAACCATCTCCACCTGAAAATCTTGGAAAATAATTCTCTTAATCATTGAGGTAATCTTCATATCCAAATAAGACATAATTTATTTTAGTAACCCATAAAAAATTAATATTTACCTCATGTATATCATTGAATGTTGATCTAGAGAGGAATATTATCTAATAGTGATGAGTTGTGTGTAATTTCTAAGGTGATTGAAAACAACCGTTTAGTCATTATTCACTTTTGAAATTATGGTGAGTTTGATGAAAAAATATATGGTTATTTTTTCCCATTTCCATATTGGTATGTATACTATATATATATCATCCCCATAGACATTTACCTCTCATCCTTAAATTTATAACATACCATGAACCGAGATATAAACACATTGATATATCTCTTCTTTCCAACCCACCAAAAATACTCTTCCAAATATCTATATGTATTCATACTTCTAGGATGAAATGAATATGAATAAATTTCAGAATCCTCTAAAAATACTTCTTCATATACAGATTTGATAGAACACATACACGGTTCTTGGTCATTATAATTGTGACAGGATGATGGTTAAAATTAGGATAATTTCAAACCTTCTTTTGAAGATCTACATATTCCTTTGGTGCATCTTTAATATTTACATCTGTATATTATTGAAAATTAAATTTAAAAAGATAAGATTTATCCCCATCCATATAAATTTCATGAACCATCAATTGAAAATATAGAAATATTGGATCTTTAGTTATCCTCATCATGGATTATCTAGAATGATCCTTTCGAAAAAAAGAATTGACCAACTTGTTCATTTTCCCAGCTTGGTAATGTATTGATCATTCATAATCTACAAGTAGATCTAATAATATTCTCTATCACATATTCAACTATTTATGTGTAAATATATATATTAAAATATTTTGATCATTATATATATCACACTTAACTTCCTAATTATAATTCCTTTATATCATTAACAAAAAAATTACAACATATATCTACAAAGCATGAGTTTGGTACTTTTGCATATTAACCATGAATTATTCTATATCATAATCTATAACCATTCCATTCTACCTAATAATGAAACCCAATCACCACAAGGATAATTCATAGTAAATTAAAAATCCTTCCCAACTATTGGGTAAATAAAAAATAGGTATGTTTTCTAATATTCACTTTAGTTACATGAAATTTCCCTCACAATCATATTTCAAAGGAACACAACTCCCTTATGAGTTAACATGGTGAGTGAATCAGATAGTCATGAGAAGTTCACCATAAATCATCGATAATATTAACATGAACTAAAAAACAATAGATCTCAATAATTATGGTTTGTCTAGTCCAACATTCAATAGCCTCCATATTTGATGGGTTTTCTGATATGCCCTCTCTAAAATTAAATGACCCAAAAATGAAACTCTTTTCATCTAGAATTCACAATTTATAAAATTTTGATATAGTTTCTCCTTTCATAGAGACATTATTAAAATTATAAAGTGATATTTATAAACATCATTACTCGATGAATAGATAATAATATCATATATAAAGGCAACCACATGGTAATGAATGAATTATATAATGACTATCATTTAAATCGATAAATATAGTGGGGGAATTTTTAAGACCAAATGGAATCACAATATATTCATAGTGTTCATACCACTTTTCGAATGGTGTCATGGGTATATCCTCCAGATTGAGACTTAATTAATGATATCCAAAATGAAGTTCAGTCATAAAAAAGTATTGAATTATTTTCAATTAATCAATTAGGTCATCAATTAGTTGAATATGATACTTGTTCTTGATCAGAAACATGCTCATATTCTAAAAATCAAGGCATAGGATCATTTATCTATATTTATTTTGAATAAAAAGAACATGTAAAACCCTAGGTGAAACCCTTGGACATGTTCATTACTTATCAGGGTAATTTTAGTGTTTCTTTTTCAGTTTGTATAACTCAATTATGGTCAATCTTTAGGTTCCCATTAAAATTAGTGTGGCACCAGTTGTGTGTTATATTGTGAACTCAACTTCCCATTTTAGTGGAAGTCCTGGAAACTCTTCTATATATACATTAACTAACTCATTCACAATCTAAATATCAACAATTTTATGTTTCTACAAAACGATTTTTTATAAACTAAAATCTTTAATTAGAATCAAAACACACACGATGTTTGTTATTTCCATCAAATGTTCATATATATTGGCGCATAGAAAACAAATATAATGGTGGTATGGAATATAAAATCTGAATTACCTTCCATATAAAATGATGTAGGATTTATGTAGATAAATCCATTCATGTCAAAAGATAAAATCATATTAATCAATAGAATTAATAAAAATATTTTGAATAATAACATTCTGATAAACATCAACTTATGAAGAAACATAAACATGAGATATGATAACCATACCATTATCATTATTTATATCTAGTTATATATTGAACTATTTGGATGTAATTTTAACAACCATGAAAAAATCATTAGAGTTGAAATAATGGGTGCATCCAAATTCAAATAAGACAATAGTTGTACTAGAGTGGGAGGTAAGTGTACCTTTCACCACATAGTTATCACACACTCATCAGATTCAATGATTTTATGATATTTATCATTATGTTTATGCTTAAGAGGTTTTTGATAACGGTAATCATCATTAACCATTGAATATTTTCTTGGTTATCTTATTTCTAACACTCATTTCATCTGAACACTATCGAGTTCATGGTTCATTTTGTGGATTTTTTACTCAATTTTCATCATTAACTACCTTCATCCAATCAGTTTAGTATTAAATTTCTTGATGGACATCCATTAAACAAATAATAAATTTAACAATACCCTTAATACAATTTCCTTAGTTTTACTTCTAAAAAATTGAGAATTAAATTAATCTCTTCTTCTTCTCTCTATTATTTTTATATTTTACTTTAATATCAATTTTTACATTCTTATAAAAACCATGAGATTGATATGTGACTCCGACATATAGTTCCACCATGATATAAAATCATGAAATATCCTCATATCTAGTAATGTATCTTATGGATAACAGCCTATGGAGAATTGGATTTAGGGAAATTAGAAATCTATCAACCATACATTCAGGTTGGATGATAATACTAAAAGCATACCTCACAAGTCTTGTGAAATTTTACTCATAAGTACAAATACATTGTTTATAATTTGTAGTTACCTCAAGGATATAATTATCCATCAACATATGAAGAATATGAAAGATTTAATTATAGATAAATAAGTTATTTGTATCATCCCAGTCCATCGATTAAATTTTTTCATGTTCGCATGTAATCTTAATGACAATCCACTACTAATCAACTTCATATTCCAAATCATATACAACCAAAATGACTTCTCATGTGTAGAAAACTATAGAATGTAAGATATATTTTCATTTGTTATAATATATTTCTATGTAACAAATATATTAATGTATCCAGCAAATAAATTTGGATGTTTCCTCATGAAATACACAATGAAACATTTTACCCTCTATTTACCATTTTTATGTTCAGCATGATTAATGTCTATAAATCATTTTGTGAGAATAATAATGAGATTTTGAATTCTAAATACCCAAAAAATAGCTGATAAAGAGGAAATTTATTTAATTATACTCCACACTCAGTATTAATAGGTTTCCTTTAGGTTCCAACCACCGCCTAAAACCAAAATTCATAGTGTATGAAAAGAATATTTATAGTGGGGAACCACATAATCATAAAAAATCACTTATATGATGCAAAAATTATGAAAAATAATTTTTAATCTACAACACCTTCAATTTATTATAGTTTATTCATATTCATAATTTATATAAAATAATTTATGATGGCTGGTAAAGAGTATGTGCATTTCTAAAGTATATCTCTCAGTAGTGTCAATACGGGTTTGTAGTAAAGCCTTTTGTTGGCCCCCAGGTGATGAATGAGTTAAGATCAATGCATAATTTTTAGAGTTATTATCACAAGGTTGAAATATTATAGATCCACATCCACATATAGAATCCATATAGGGATGTAATTTCCTAGAAACCAATATCTATATCTTTTACCAAAATTTTAGGTCATTTTCTTATACATTGACTTATCCTTAATCTTATCCTTAGACATGTACTTCGGGATATCACTAAAATTTTCTCATACTAGATTTTTGATGTTAGGTAAAACATTAATCTGATACCATCTATTGAGACCCATTCTTTTCAAACATTGATATTACATCACTTTTCTATGAGCATTCATTATATTAACCAAACACAAGCCTAAGGATGATAAAGGTATAATGAATTTTCAAACATGGTTACATAAAAAACAAGTTAAAATGTGAACTACCTCATATCTGATTATGTTCTTCATAACTAGAAACCAACTTATACATAACCTATATAATAAATTTCTTTATAACCTACAGAAAGGAATCATAATAATGGGTGGCCTCATATGCTTAGTAAGGATTAAAATGGAGATACATTATAATAAAATCATCATAATTGAATGAAAACCTAAGAATAATATTTTAAAACTATACCTTGAAAATAAAATATTTTGATCATGATTCATGACATAATTACTTGTAGTTCATAAGAAACAGATGATAAGTAAATCATAGAAATTGATCCTGGAAATCATAATATTTTCATAAGACATTGAAATGTTTCATACAAATAAGTATAGAAAATAATTTCCATTGTATTCAATTATCACTACAATGTCTATAATACTAGAATTGATTCACTACCCAAACCATCATAGTATAAAATACTCTCTACCAATTCCATCATATTAGAAAAAGTCCCATAATAAACAAATTTCATTCCCCATTCTAGTCATTTCAATTTCATTATATATAAATCTTTACCAAATGAATTTGAGTTAAATATAGGTCATACCCCTCAAATAATGAAAAGAATAAGATTTTGTTCCACAATAATTTAAAACATTCATAAAATAATAACCCATGAAATTAAATGGGTTTCAAGAAAATTTCATCATATCATAACCTATGGATGATATATTTTTCATAATCATTTCATCTTTCCATACTAGCATAACAAGTGAAAAGAAGTGGTTTTAATAATCATTTCCTCAAGGTATAATCCATTAAAGATATATAGTTTTCATAAACAACAATCCATAATAATAATAAACTGGTAAAAGAGTAAATAATAATGGTATACATGGATCATATCCCAAGTAAGTCATAGGTAACATCAACAGTTGTTGTCTTAGATGAACAATTACATTTATTGATTATTTACAACATTTTTTAGGAAACTAACTTTTCCTATATTAAACACTCATTAAAAAGTAATAAAATTTCAAAATACTTTTCTTTGAAAATAATCTTGGAATAATATAATCCATGATTCAAATCAAATACTTTTCGTGATACTGATGAATTTTTTTCATGATGTACATGTTATAACAATTATTCCATTATCATTTTCTGTAAAATCTAAATAGGCCTTATTAGAAAATGGAATGAATATTTCATTCCAAAAATTAAAAATTCAATCATGGGTAAAAAATTATTTTATAATTAATTTTTTAAATTATAAAAAAATTAAAACATTTTTAGAAAAAAATGTTTTAGAATATAATTTTTTTGACTAAAGAGGGAAATAAAGTTGATTTTTTTGAAAAAAAAGATTTTCAACTCTTGAGTATATAATGGGAGTAAAAAGAATAAAATATCATTTAATCTCCAAAAATAACTATATTTGAATAATATAAATTATCTTCATGGGATATATATCTTAAAATTTTATCATTAAAAGAAAAGCCGTGAGAAATATTGATAAGTTATGCGATTGTAATATAAAACCCTTGCCAATTTGATAACAATGAATCACAATACCCAGAAGATAATAATGTTAAATGAAAATTATATTATAATGAAAATAAAATTTTTATTTATATTACATGTAAAATGGACTCTATATACACCTCATAAAAAACATAGATGCATAACATAGAAAATTTTTAAAAGAAGGAAAATAGAGAGAAAAATACATTACATTAAATATCAACTTTTATCATACCTATTCAAACGTCATGAAAAATAAATATAACTTAATTATGCTAACATTATAAGATCATAATTATATATATATATATATATATCACTCCATATATAAATTTTTCATGAAATTTTTTTACTCGCACTACTAGAAAATAAGGATACTGCCATGGACCTATAGCCACAATTTTTAAACTGTGGCTATAGGCTGGTTTTCGTGGCCTATATCCATGGCTTTCAAAACGATAGAAATAGGGCATGGTTACAGCCATGGGTTTGTGGCCTATAGCCACGATTCTAAAAACGTAGCTATATGCCAAATTTTACGATGTCCTATAGCCACGGTTTTCCAAAACTGTGGCAATAGGGTTCCCACACATCTGCGAGAAAAACATTTCCCTCCATAAATTGGGCGGGAAGACCTACCTCCATGGTTTTGAGGCTATTCCCATAGTTTATATTAATATATATATATTAATATATATATATATATATATAAACACAATTTTTCATGTGGTGTAGTGGTATGTGCGCTAGATAGCAATGTAGAGGTGCATGGATTGAAACCCGATGGGGACATTTTTGATTTCATATATTTTCATGGTTTTATGAGGCTATTTACATGGTTTGTACTGTCGCACTAACCACCTATAGCCACGGTTTAAACCATAGATATAGGCCAACTTCCATGGTGTCAACCTTGGAGGCCTATTGACACGGTTTTCAAAACTGTGGTAATAGGACGTGACCTATTTCCATGGCGATAGCAGTCACGGTTGGCCAAAACCATGGTCGTAGCCTATCGACATGGCTTTGGGGACTATTTCCATAGTTTTGAACCATGCTAACAGCCTTTTTTTCTAGTTTTTCCATCTATTAATAGTTCCATATTAATGTATCATTTCTGGAAATAACTTCTTTTCTTTATATGTGTTTTGATTTATATTTTAACTTTTATTGGGATTTAATCTACGAAATAATGTTTACCGTGATTTCAATATATTTATTATTCAGTATATATGATTTTAAATAAATCCATAAGATTTATATATTGAAAATTAAATACACTATTCATGTATATGGTAGGTTTTACTATGGATGAAATTTGTTTTAATTTTATTGAATAGATTGAAAAAAGAATAATAAATGATAAAAATTTATGAATAATTTTTATTTCATATTCATCACATATATTCATTAAACATATATTTATTACATTCTAGGAAATTAATGAAGAATAACACCGCTTTATGAGGGTTTAGTACTTGATATACACGGGCAACATTATCATATTCCCACAAATAGGAAATTATTTTGCTATATGTGACTTAATAATTCGATAAGTATAATAGTAAAATATATTTCATATATAACCATTTCATCTGTTATTATATCCATTTGTCGGATTTGGTGATGTAAAGTGAATAACATCAGTTAACGAGGTGGTATTCTATCATATACATGAATAATTATAGTTCCTTGAACATAGATTACTAGAGTCATTTCATTATTTTAATACATTGGCATGATTACAAGGAATCAAGACCTGATAGACTGATTAGATTAGCAGTCCTGGAAAACAGATTACATACATCAATGTTACATTACACATTCCAACATACAAAAAAAATATTCCTTTGAGAATGCAATTGTTTCGTTAGCTTAACATTATATCTCAAACATAAAACACTTATTGGGATCCTAGAAAAATAAAACATAAGAAATGGGTGAGATTGGATTCTCAATAAGGGTATATAATATAGTGGAAGATATAAACATTTAAGGCATGAAGTTCCATAAAAACAATATCCTTTCAAACATATAATTGAACATAATATGGAAAAACATAATCAACAAATAACATATAAACCTGTACATGAATATTCTACTAGTCAAATAATCACGTGTAATAACTAATTTCATAATGAGGGAATATATAGTACCAGAATGTAATTTCTGTGTCAATGCATTAATCCATGACCTAGGGGATAACTTTAATTGGACCCCAAACCATAGAGCCTCTGTAACCGCACTCTAACCTGGAGAACCTCTATAACAGGACCCTAACCCGGAGAGCCTCTAAAACCAGACTACATTATAGTGAGCCTCAGTAACCAGACTCCAACCTGGACAGTCTATTGTAACCGGACCCTAACCCAGAGAGCTTACTTTTAACGGTCCCCAACCAGGAACATACTAGTCCATCACAATCATTTTAAGAAGATGTAGAAATATAACATAACATTCATATGAAAACGTGCATACGAAATTTCAATACATTAACCATAAAAAATGAAGGGAATAAAAATAACTCATCCATAGTTAAACAAATCACAAAACCTTAAATACAATATGGAAGATTAGTATCATAATAAATCAACTTCAAACAAGTGTAATATTTATCAAAATATGTTGACATAGATGAAATCAAAACTATTTGAGTGAAATATCTCTTTCTATTTTAAAATCATTTACGAGTCACATAATTATAAAAAAAATTATTTTGAGAACATTTTTATAATCTTGTAATGGAATCTTAGATGATGAAATGATGATATAAAATAGCCACACCCGCTGTATAAGTTAAAAAATCATCCTTTCATGAATTGTGTCAAAACTATCATAAAGTACATTATTTGGAAAACAACAAAAAGATTTCTTTCAAAATCATAAAAGGTCAAATAAGGGTATAAATGAAATTAACCCATTTTATATTATATTGTAAAAATGTTTTGAAATATGTTTTAATGAAACACGGATGTGGATGATGAAGAGGTCCAAGTAGGTAATTACGTATAAAACAACCTCAGATAATAAAGATATTATAGAATTAACACTTACATTGTTATTTTCCTTAGAAGAATTTTGTTTAACCTCTTTTATAATTGTGAAATAATTGTTATTAAATTATTCAATAGCCATATAAATTAATATGATATCATATATGAACTTCTAATACTTCATTGATAATTATATTTCAGAAGTGTCATCGTTTTGGGAGTAAAATGATTAGTTTTCCATTATATTATTTGTTCCATAAGTAATTTTTGTTTTGGATATGATGTATCTTATTCATATTAGGAATGATATTAAGTCCTTAATTTTTTTAATCATCAAATGAAAATTAGTCTTGAATGGATAAGATGGGTAATGAATCTCGTCACTTTCATGGAGACGGTAATCCGTACGTACGCATGAGCGATAATATCATTAGTTTGATATTAAAATAAAACATAATTGTATTGTATATCATATATACAGAATCATTATCATGATATATTTTGTTATTTACATCAATTATACATCATTATTATACCCATCCAAATATTAATGTATTTAATAACAACTACACCGTGACGTGGAGATGGTAAGTCGTACGTACGCACGTATGGTGACATTTAATTAAAAGGATTTATAGAATAATGAATATGGTTGTACGATATTTATAATAGCATCAAATTTTATATAATATACAGGAGGTATTATTTTAACATGGAAGCAATGAATAATGATGAAGTGGCAGAATAAAATAACATGAAAGAGGTGATGCAATATTTACTACTTCTCCATGTTCTTCCTATTGATTTGATCAGAAGAGCTCTATAGGATGGCTTTCTGATAAAAATAAGGCCTCTAAGATGAAGGTATGAAATTTGAGATGATATTTTGGAAGGTTTTGGCCGATCCAAATGCCGTAGAAGATTTTAATTTGAGAGAAGCGGAAGTGCCCTTTTATTAGAGGGGTGAGGGACACCTTATGAAATGATTGAAATATTATTTTATAATAAAATTATTTTCAGTTAATAATGTCTCCAGAATAATTTATTTCTAGGATTAGATGAGTATGGGTCTAAAACCACTCAACCAATAGGTTTTATAATGGTTTGGGTCCCTATATTTACCTCATCTTCTATATTCTACTCTTAGTTAATTAGTTTGACATTTACCATGTCTCATTGTATTTTTATGTTGTATTGTTAATAAACATACTATAAATGTCCAAGAAAAACTGAAGTGTTTCATTAATGACATATATTATATTATTTAATACCTTTTGTTGTACATTACATTTTTAGGAATAGAATATCAATTAATAATATAATATTTGTTTTAAAAACTCTTTTATGTCAGTTTTGACACAACTTGCTATTTTTTCTGTTAAATTCCTAACAGCATTATGACAACAAAAAATAATAATTTTCTCAATCCTAACATTTCACATTAACCTAGAAAATTCTTGAATGGAATAAATAACTTAAAATTATATTTATTTTAACATCAATAACACCATTTGTTTGATTCTTTCATAAATAAGGAATATATTGCATCATCATTGTGTCGTAAATAAATTTAATTATTCAATGTCTAAAAATTATAAATATAGTAAAATTATGTAGGAAATAGTTTTATCTTTATAATGAATATTTATAGTCTATGTGATAACATATAAACCCTTTGTAAAAAAATTTACTAAAAGATATATGCTTATGTCATTTTTTTATTTACATTAACTTAATTAACATAGAGTGTCATTATCGCTTACAATGGCTCCATGGGGTCCCCAAATTGACTCAAAAATGCCCATGGTTAGACCTGTATCATCCAGTAGGGATATAACATGTGTTAGGGTAATTTAATATTATTATAATATTATTATTTACCCTTATTTACTGGATATACCCTTTAACCATGATAAATAAAATATTTGCCGAAATAATTATTCAAAATGTATTAAGATAAAATTTACGTTTTTACAAAGTAAGAATATCATGATTCTAAATATGGAATCCATTATTCTAAATTCAAAACATAGAAGTGGAAAATATTAATTTAAAATTAATTCCCATAGTCAAAACAAAAAAGCGTGTTTTTACGAAATAATAACTATCATAAGATTGACATTTGCTTATGTCCAGTTTAAAAGTGAAATTACTTCCAATGACCAAAATTAGATTAAATGGTAAATATATAACCTATATATACTTCCAAACCATTAAAATTTATAATTTAACTCTATAAATTATTTTGATTAAAAAAATAGTTTTCTGTTAAAATATTGTATTTTCACTATTCACCCAAATATGAAAGTTATCAGAAAAACACCAATAATTTATTGAAACTAAATTCATGTGTCCCAATTCTAAAGAAGAAGTTTATTTTGTTAAATTTATTATATAAAAGTTTCAAATATTGAATATAAAAATAAATCTCCATTAAAAGGCGTTAAAATTTAATTTTAAAAAAAATACTTCATTTATTTGAAAAAAATGATTTTGTTTCTACATTATTCCAAAGAAACTCAAAATATAAATTCTAAAATTATAAGGATTATATTAAGTTCAAAATTAATTTAATACTATTCATAACCACTTCTGAGTAGCTAGTTTGGTAAGTCATGGTGCGTTTGAACTCGGTGTTCAGTGTAGTTCATGTTATTGAATTATTTTGAAGAAATAACGTATTATGAAATCATGGGGTGTTACATTCATCCCTCCTTTAATAAATTCCATCCTCGAAATTTGAAATTGTTCTTTGAAAATAAATGGTTTAAAAGAGAAAATACCTTTGTGGGAAAACCCACATTAAAAATTGGGTTAATAAAATTTAGTCTGAATAAAAGTAAAAGAGAAATGAAAGGGTCACCACAAAATTATGATCATGATTAGGATAACATTGGATATAATTAGAGAAACATCGTTGGAGTAAAAATGTAAATATTTATAGGAAGTGATTAAGGTCATCAATCACAAACCAGGGTAAAATTGAAGGCCTCAAATCGATCAATCTATGATGATTTAAAATACCATTGTTTCAACAAAACATGAGGTATTAGGTTAACACATTTTTGGTTTTAAGATCCATTACCTAAAGTTTAATAATTAAATTAACCATATAATAGGATAGAAAAAAATAATATATATATATATATATAAATACGTGACAAGTAGAGTTTCATTCTTCAAATAATTCCTACAACAATCTCATCTTTCACTCCAAAAGATTTCAAAAAAATTATTCTATTTATCCTAATCATATAGGGTTCCAAAAATAATGAATTTATAATTCACTTGTCAGGACCTTTAATAAAAGAAACTACATTATACAATATTCGGACTTCATGTTGTCAAGTGGTAGGTGATAAATCCCAATCACATTATGGTTGTGGGTTTGAATATAATAGCTTTGTCCAACACGACGGATTGTCCCATGGTCTATGTGTTGTCCTTTTTATAACAATCCAAAAATAACCTTAACAATAATATCCAATTTCAAACATAATCCACTCCAACCATTAAACATATCCAAAATACTTCTATCCACACTCACAGTCCAAAATTTATAAGGATGTTAAACACAATGAATATCCTTTTTTCCATGTAATAACAGGTGAACACCATCATTGTGTATTATTTTAGAACATAGTAACACCCTAAATTACCAGAAAACCTTATTGATTACATTCATTCTCCCTTATCCTGTATATAATACTGGATATATTCCTTGTAACCAAAAAATTTGAATATTCCAAAAATGATGAAATAAACAAACTATTAATCAGTTCCATGGAATTCAAGAATATCCAATATAATTTATCCAAATGAACCATATTTTATTCCAAAATCACTACCTCATTATCATGACCATATTAAGGATTATGTTTCCTTCAACCATGTATTTTTCCAAAATGTGTATCTTAATTTTTAGTCACTTTTCATAGAACCATATAATCTCAAATCCTCAATAAAATAGTACTACAGTAAAATCATTATTTATCTCCATAATTCATATAACCAGTATATTGTTGATACCAAACTCAAATGAAATATTTCTTCAATAATAACATAATAACACTAGTCAGTCCTCTTCATTTGAGGAAGTATCATAACATGGTTATTATCCAATAACATCATTTGTGGTATACTCTGATGACTGTGACATTGTTTCTCGTAGTGTCCCAATGCCTTGTAGATGAATAATTTTACATTTGAAACCTTTTTCTTACCCTTTTAATCATGTACTTGGTGTCTTTTTTCTCCACACTTATAACAAAATCACATTCCCTTCATGAATTTACCAAGTTGATTATTTCTACATTTATCACTTATGGGAGAATCCTTCTTTCCTCTCTTAATTTTATCCATCTTTCTCTCTACAATAATTTTCTTATCTTTCTTCCCTTAAAATCCATAGGACATAGAGAATTCTTTACATATCTTATTAAGACATGATATTATGTCTTCATATGTTGAGAACACACGGAAGACTATTTGCCTTCTAAATGTTGTCTTAACAACATGAATGATACGATCATTATTACTCTTTAGATCATATATATTGCTGGAGTTATCATTAATTCTACCGGCTACCATTTCTATATAATAGAATACACTAGGTCAGTTTATGAATCATAATGAATAATTCCAAACTTTTAAAATAGATAACATTAATTGAACAGTTTATGGATATAATCCATAATCTTAAAAAATTTCTTTGAGGAGGTATATACTAATAAATTATACATAATTATTTGTAAATAAAATGATAATTATCTTAAGCATATCCCCTAGGAGTGTCGTAACCATGATTGCAACAAGGACTTTTGTGGTGCACTAGTTCCAGTTCGAGTCTAGCTCAAAATGGTGTTTTTGGGTTTCATCCCTAGGTACATCTGTGCTAGAGCCGCCTCTACCAGCTTGTATCTAGAAAGGGATTCTAGAACGTTATTCTTTAATAATCATGAAATTTTATCATTGTTTAATGTGCTCTAATCATATTTTATCTAAATATAGTTTCCAAAATTATTGTTAAACTTCCTATGATACTAACTGTAATGCCCCGAACCTAGATGCCTAGAGTCAATGCAATATATTAATACATTGGAATGATTACAAGGAATCAATTCCTAAAAGGCTGAATAGTTTAGTTGTCTTGGAAAATAGATTACATAAATGAACGTTGCATTACACTCTCCAACATACAACAAAAATAACAATCCATTGAGAATATCATTGTTACCTTAACTTAACCCTGTATCTCAAACATAAAACACTTCTAAGGATCCTAGGAAAATAATACATAAGAAAGGGGTGAGCTTAGATGCTCAGTAAGGGTAAATAATTTAGCAGAATCTAGAATCTTTTAAGTCAATATGTCTAATAAAAATAATAGGATTTTAAACAAAAATTTCTGCATAATATGGAAAAAATAAATAAAACAATACCATATAAACATGCACATGGATATTTTAGTTGTCGAATAATCTCATGTAATAAATAATTTCATAATGAGGGAATGTATAGTAACAGAAATAAATTTCTATGTAAAGGACTCCTGCCATGACCTAGTGGCAAACTGTAACCGGACCCCAACCCGGAGAGCCTCTGAAACCGGACTCCAACCCGGAGATCCCCTATAACCAGACTCCAACCCGGAGAGCCTTTGTAACAAGACTCCAACATAGAGACAATTTTTATCGTAATCCAACCCAAAGACTATGATATAATTGGACTCCAACCTAGAGGAATTACTTTTACCGGTCTCCATCATGAAACATACTAGTCCAACACATTCATCTAAAGAAGATGTTGGAATATAACATAAACATCCGTATTAAATCTTGAATAATAAATGTCAATACTTTAACAATAAACCATTAATATCATAAAAATTACTCATCCATTGTTAGACATATCAAAATACCATAAATACAATATGGAAGATTTGAATCATAATAAATCTATTTCAAACAAGTGTACAAGTTATCAAAGATGTTGACATAGATGAAATCAAAACTATTTTAGGGAAATATCTCTTTCTATTTTGAAATCATTTTAGAGTCACATAATTATAAAGAAAAAAAATTAATTTTGAAAATATTCTTATAAGCTTGTAAGGGAAGCTTAGATGATGATACAACTGTGGGAAATAGACACACTCATTGTATATGTTTAAAAAACATCATTACCTTTATTTTGTCAAAAAGGTAATAACATACCTTGTTTGGAAAACAATGGGAAGATTCCATTGAAAAACATATAAGTTTAAATGAAGGTATATATGAATTTAGCCCATTTCTTATTAAATAGTAAAATGTTTTGAAATACATTTTTAAGAAACACAGATGGTGATGATAAAGATGTCCTAGTAGATAATTATGTATAAACAACCTCAGATAATGAAGAGATTGTAGAATTATCCCTTACCTTGTTATTTTCCTTGGTCGAAGGTAGGTTGAATTCCTATATAATGGTGAAAAAATTGTTATTAAATTATAGAAGAACCATATACATTAATATGATATCATATATGATCTTCTAATATTGCTTTGATAGTGAATTTTCAGTAATTTCATCGTTTCTAGTATTAACTGATTCGTTTTCCTTTATAATATTGGATACATAAGTGATGTTTCTTGTGGATATGATGTATATTATTCATATTCAGAATGATATTAATTCTTTAATCAGTATTTTTAAACATCAAATAAATATTTCTCTGGAATGGATATGATGGAGAATGAATCTCATCGCGTTCGTGAAGACGGTAATCCGTACGTACGCACGAGTGACTATATCATTCTTTTGATATGAAAATAATATATAATTGGATGGTATATTGTGTTGTACCCCACACTCTTTGATTTTCATGATCACAATCACTTTAATATGTGTTTAACATTGTGTTTAAGTGTTGTGGATGATAGGCACAAGGTTTCCAAGAAGTTGGCCCAAGAATGGACTTCAAGTGGACTGAAATTCAGTCCACCGGTCAGCCGGTGGCTTGACCACCGGCCAGCCGGTGGCACCCTGACTCAAGGCTGAGCCACTGCCTCCCCACCGGTCGACCGGTGGCTCTGCCACCGGTCGACCTGTGGCATCCAGCCCAAATAGTGCAATCTACTGTCTTTCCACCGGCCAGCCGGTGGCTCCTCACCGGTCGACCGGTGGAGCCTGGATCAAGACTCTTCTTCTCTACCAAGGCACCGGCCAGCCGGTGGAGATGTACCGGTCGACCGGTGGCCCCTGGACCAGACTTCTCCTCCACTGCCAAGGCACCGGCCAGCCGGTGGAGCTGTACCGGCCAGCCGGTAGCACTGGTCAAACTAGCCGTTGGCTTTGACCAGTCAACTCCAAAAGCCTCCCAACGGCTCCGAGGCCTTTTCCAACGGCTCCAAAGCCCTCCAACGGATACTTGAAGGTTCCTAGCCTATAAATAAAGGCCTAGGAAGCCCCGGAATAAAAATACAAGCCACCGGACACATTTTTACATCTTTGGCGAAGCTCCGACGGATTGTTCCAAGGGAACCCAAAGTGCTCCAACAACTTCCACATCCAAGAGCACCTCCATAGAAGCTTGGAAGCGGCCCTCAAACATCATCAATCAATCAAAGGCGCCCAAGGCTTCTCCATTACGGGTTTTATTGTTTATCTCTTTTTGAGCTTTAAAATTGGGTTTGTGCCTACAAACCCCAACTCTTTTCTCATCTCCCCTTCTTTGGGTTCTCACACCACCACTAAGGTGTGAAGAGGTTTTCTCAAGCTTTTCCTTTAAAAGGCTTGTGTCTCGGTGAGCTAGTCTTCACCCGTAAAAAGACTAGTGGGTTCTTGCTAAACCATTAAAAGCAAGTGGGTTCTTGCTAAACCAATAAAAGCAAGCTGTAATAGGTCCTAGTGCTACCTTAAAGCCTAGTGGGTTTCTTGCTAAAACCATTGAAAAGCAAGCGGTAGGAATCTCTCAACGGTTGAGTTGGGAGCGGAGACGTAGGCCGGGTTTTTGGCCGAACTCCGTTATCAATTTGCGTGTCTTGCCTCTTTATTTCCGCTGCACTTTACTTTGATTTTTAATTTGTTTTTCTTTTTTTTTTTAAAAGGCAATTCACCCCCCTCTTGCCATCATTCCCGCCATTCTTCCGACCCAACAATTGGTATCAGAGGGATAATTTGAGTAATACCTTAAAAGGTTTCAAATTCAAAGATCCATTAAGATGGCATCAACTTCTTTCGCCCCCGAGGGCCTCTCTTTGGGTCGGGCTCCATTTTTTGATGGATCCGACTACAATTATTGGAAAACCCGCATGACTACTTTTCTTAGAAGTATAGGGTATCCCATTTATAAAATTGTCATGCAAGGTTACACTCTCTCTTCCCCCGACGAATCCAAATGGACCCCCGCCGATATTAAAAATTTTGAGCTTGATGGCAAAGCCATGAATGCTCTTCATTGCGGGTTAGATAGAAATGAATTTAATCGTGTATCCACTTGCACCTCCGCACATGAAATTTGGAAGCTTTTAGAAGTGACCCATGAAGGCACTAATAAAGTCAAGGATACTAGATTAGATATGTATAGACAGGATTTTGAATCTTTTTCAATGCATCCAAATGAGTCTATTTCTGAAATGTTTACACGATTTACTGACGTGTGCAATGGGAGAAAGTCCCTTGGTGATGATGTTTCAGCTGAAACTATGGTGAAGAAGATCCTATGGATCCTACCAAGCAAATGGGCACCGAAGGTCACGGCGATTCAAGAAGCAAAAGACATCAAAAATATGCCGGTAGAGGAGCTCATCGGATCTCTCATGACTTATGAGATCACGATGAGGAGGCAAGCTCAAAAGGAGGGCACACCAATCAAGACCCCAAAGAACATCGCCCTCAAGGTACAAAAGGAAGTAAGCTCCTCCTCATCTTCTTCCTCATCTCCTTCCTCATCATCAAGCGGCGACTCAGAAATGGAGAATCTCGCCCGCCAAATGCAAAAATTCATGAAGATGCACAAGAAGAAGAAGAAATCCCGCAAGCATCGAAAGCAAGAACCCACCGCAAGACCCGAGCCCAAGGTGAAATGCTACGGGTGCGGCGAAAAGGGCCATTACAAGCCCGATTGCCCACTCAACAAGAAACGGGCCACGCCAAAGGAGAAAGGAAAGAAAAAGGTCCTCAAGGCGACATGGAGTGACACCTCCTCATCCTCCTCCTCCTCCTCCTCAAGCGACAACGGTACAAAATGCCTAATGGCATTCCATGAGGTAACATCTTCCGACTCCTCCTCTTGTTCTTCAAATTCCAATTCTTTAAATCATCTTTCTTATGAAGAACTCTCATTTGCTAGAGATCAATTGGAAAAAGGTTTTCATGAACTCTCTTCTAAATTTGTCGCGTTGAAAAAGAATTTCAAAAAACTCTCCTCCGAAAAAGAACAACTTCTCAAAGAGAAGGAGGAGATGTCCCTTAAAATCCAAAATTTTCCAAATGTTGATTCCATGGAATCAACCATCAAAGACCTTAGGGAGACCCTTGCTAAGTTCACCCAAGGGGAACAAAATTTGAACAATTTGCTTGGTTCCCAAAGGGTTTCCCGAACCACCAATGGACTTGGCTATACCAACCAAGCCTCCTCCTCCCATGCACCCACTGTTTTTGTAAGGGGGAGCTCTAGTTTTAAATTTTGCAATTATTGTAAAAAACCCGGGCACCTTATTTATGAGTGCAATTGCAAAAACGCCCGGTACGGCCAACCCAAATCGATTTTCTATTCCGATGAATTTTATAGGAGAAGACCCGCCATGAAACAAATTTGGATTGAAAAATCCCTTTTGGCAAGTCTCTCCGGGCCTAAATTTGTTTCGGTTTCAAAAACCACTCCCCAGTGATTCTTTGTTTTTATTTAGGGGGAGTTAGGATTTTTTAAGCCTTGTTGTGTATTCAAAGTTTTCATTTCAAACTCAACACTAGGCTTTGAAATTCAAATTTTCTATTAAATTTTCTTTTTTAAATATCCAACAGTTGGTATCGATTTTTCAAAACTCTCAATTTCAAAAATTTCATTTGGTTTCAAATTTCGAATTTCAATTGGTTTTTGATTCAAAACTTTCAATTCAAACTGTTATTCAAATTTTTCAATTCAATTTTTCATTTCAAAATTTCCAACAATTAGTATCATTTTCAATTGTTTTAAAATCTCGTTTTTCATCGATTCCCTCAATCAAGTTTTATGCCCCGTGCTATTTTGATAATCACAAAGGGGGAGAAATTTCTTGATTGATTGGGGGAGAATCTTTTTTATCACGCTTAGTATTTATTTTAAATTTATCATTTAGGCATGCATTTCATTTAAGTTTTTACATTGCTTGATAAGTGATTGTGATCATCAAAATAGGGGGAGATTGTTGTACCCCACACTCTTTGATTTTCATGATCACAATCACTTTAATATGTGTTTAACATTGTGTTTAAGTGTTGTGGATGATAGGCACAAGGTTGCCAAGAAGTTGGCCCAAGAATGGACTTCAAGTGGACTGAAATTCAGTCCACCGGTCAGCCGGTGGCTTGACCACCGGCCAGCCGGTGGCACCCTGACTCAAGGCTGAGCCACTGCCTCCCCACCGGTCGACCGGTGGCTCTGCCACCGGTCGACCTGTGGCATCCAGCCCAAATAGTGCAATCTACTGTCTTTCCACCGGCCAGCCGGTGGCTCCTCACCGGTCGACCGGTGGAGCCTGGATCAAGACTCTTCTTCTCTACCAAGGCACCGGCCAGCCGGTGGAGATGTACCGGTCGACCGGTGGCCCCTGGACCAGACTTCTCCTCCACTGCCAAGGCACCGGCCAGCCGGTGGAGCTGTACCGGCCAGCCGGTAGCACTGGTCAAACTAGCCGTTGGCTTTGACCAGTCAACTCCAAAATCCTCCCAACGGCTCCGAGGCCTTTTCCAACGGCTCCAAAGCCCTCCAACGGATACTTGAAGGTTCCTAGCCTATAAATAAAGGCCTAGGAAGCCCCGGAATAAAAAAACAAGCCACCGGACACATTTTTACATCTTTGGCGAAGCTCCGACGGATTGTTCCAAGGGAACCCAAAGTGCTCCAACAACTTCCACATCCAAGAGCACCTCCATAGAAGCTTGGAAGCGGCCCTCAAACATCATCAATCAATCAAAGGCGCCCAAGGCTTCTCCATTACGGGTTTTATTGTTTATCTCTTTTTGAGCTTTAAAATTGGGTTTGTGCCTACAAACCCCAACTCTTTTCTCATCTCCCCTTCTTTGGGTTCTCACACCACCACTAAGGTGTGAAGAGGTTTTCTCAAGCTTTTCCTTTAAAAGGCTTGTGTCTCGGTGAGCTAGTCTTCACCCGTAAAAAGACTAGTGGGTTCTTGCTAAACCATTAAAAGCAAGTGGGTTCTTGCTAAACCAATAAAAGCAAGCTGTAATAGGTCCTAGTGCTACCTTAAAGCCTAGTGGGTTTCTTGCTAAAACCATTGAAAAGCAAGCGGTAGGAATCTCTCAACGGTTGAGTTGGGAGCGGAGACGTAGGCCGGGTTTTTGGCCGAACTCCGTTATCAATTTGCATGTCTTGCCTCTTTATTTCCGCTGCACTTTACTTTGATTTTTAATTTGTTTTTTTGTTTTTTTTTTTAAAAGGCAATTCACCCCCCTCTTGCCATCATTCCCGCCATTCTTCCGACCCAACATATTGTATATACCGAATCATTATAATTTTATATTTACTATTTAAATCAATTATAAATCATTATTATATCCATCCAAATAATAATGTATTGAATAACAACTACACCACAACATGGAGACTGTAAGCTGTACATACTCATGTATTGTGACATGTCATTAGAAGGTTGGATAAAATAATGAATATGGTTGTACCATATTAATTATAAAAACATAGTATATATTATATACTTGAGTTATTATTTTATAATGGAAACAACAATGAAACAAGGAGTGTAAGAAGAAAATAACTTGAAAGAGGCAATGAAATATTTACTTCTTTTTCGGGTTCTTCATTTAGATTTGATCAAAAAGGCTCCATAAGATGACATTATGACTAAAGTATGGCCTCTAATAAGAAGGGAGTTTAGTTTAGAGGATATTTGGGAAGGTTTTGGCTGAGCCAAATGGCTTTGAAGGTGTGAATTTGAGAGAAGGGTAAATTCCCGTTTATAAGATGGGTGAGGGGAGCCTTAGAAAAAGATTGAAATATTATTTTATAATAAAATAATTTTCATCTTATAATGCCTCAAAAATGATTTAGTTCTAATATATGGTGGGGATTGGTATAAAACTACCCAATCTATAGGTTGTATATAGGATTGGGTCGCTATAATAATGTTATCTTCTAGATTTTACTCTTAGTTAATTAGTTTGATATTTCCCATGTCTCTTGGTATTTTTAAATTATATGGTTAATAAACATACTATATACTTATTAGATAACCTCAAGTGGTTAATTAAGGATATATATAATATTATTTATGACCTTTGGACAAACATTGGATATTTAGGAATATAATATCAATTAATAATATAATGTTTGTTTTAAAAACTATTTTATGTTATCTTTGACACTATTTTCTATTTTGTTTTTTTAATTTTTAGCATCATTATTACATCGAAAACAGTTCATCTAATCAATCCTAACATTTCTCATTAACCATAAAAATTCATGGATCACATCAAAACTTTAAAATTATATTTATTTTAACTTCTATAATACCCTTTATTTGATTATTTCATTAATAAGAAAAATATTGTATCATCATTGTCTCATAAATAAATTGAATTATTCAATGTTTAAAAATTATTAATAAAATACCATTATGTAGGAAATATTTTTATCTTTATAATTAATATTTATAGTCGAAGAGATAACATATATAACCTTATTTTAAAATGGTTTTACTAAAAAATATAAGCTTTTCTAATTTTTTTATTTACCTTAACATAATTAATATAAAGTGTCATTATAAATTAAAAGTGGCCCCATGGGGTCCCCAAATCAAAACATGGATGACCATGGTCATAAATTTATTATCCAATAGGTTTATAACACTTGTTAGGGTAATTTAATATTATTATATTTTTTTACCTTTATTTACCGGATATATCCTTTAACCCTGATAAATAAAATATTTACCGAAATAATTATTGAAAATGTCTAAAAAGAATATTTACCTATTTATACAGTAAGAATCTCATGATTCTAAATATAGAATTGATTTTTTATAAATTCAAAACACAGAAGTGGCAGAAATTAATATAATAATAATTCTGGTTGTCAAAACAAAAAGCGTGTTTTTAGGAAATAATAACTATCATAAGATTGACACTTTCTTATATCCAGTTTAAAGGTGAAATTATGTCCAATGATAAACATTGGATTAAATGGTAAAAATATAATCTATTTATAATTCAAAAATAATTAAAATTTATAATTTATCACTATAATTTATTTTGATTAAGAAAGTTGTTTTCCGTTAAAATACAGTATTTTTCACTATTCACCTAAATATGAAATTATCAGAAAAACACCAAAAAATTATTGAAACTAAATTATTATGTCCTGATACTAAATAATAAGGTTATTCTTTCAAATTTGATATATAAAAGTTTCAAATATTTGATTTAAAGAGGCTTCACCATTAAATGGCGGTAAAATTGCATTTTTTGAAAAATACTACCTAAATTTGAAAAAAATGAATTTGTTCTTACATTATGTCTAAGAATCTCACAATATAGATTCTAAAATAATAAGTAGTATATAATGTTCAAAATTAATTTAATACTATTCATAACTATTTTTGAATAGCTAGTTTGGTAAGTCATGGTGCGCTTGAACTCTGTGAGTCGTGTAGTGCAAGTTATTGAATTACTTTGAAAAAATAATGTACTATGAAATCTTGGGGTGTTACAATCTTCCCTCCTTGAATAAATTGGTTCCTCAAAATTTCAAATTAATTTTCGAAAAAAAAATGTTGAAAATAGAAATAACTTTGTGGGTAAACCCACATCAAAAATTGGGATAATAAAATTTAGTCTTAATAAGAGGAATAGGGAAATGAAAGGGTCTCCACCAATTTATGATCTCAATTATGAGAAAATTGGTTGAAATTAGAGACACATAATTGGAGGGAAAACGTAAATATTTATAGGGAGTGATTGAGCTCATCAATCAAAAAAAGTGTAAAATTGAGTGCCTCAAATCCATCAATCTTTGATGCTTTAAAATACCATCGGTTCAACAAAACATAAGGTATTAGGATAACACATTTTTTGTTTTACGATCCATTCCCTAAAGTATAAGAATTAATTTACCCCTTGAATATGAGGGAAAATATTATATATATATATATATATATAAATGACAAGTAGAGCTTCATTCTTCAACTAATTCCTACCCCAATCTCATCTATCACTCTCAAAAATTTCAAAAAAATTATATTAAGACAATCATATTGGGTTCCAAAATAATGAATATATATTACACCTATCAGATCCTTTAGTAAAAGAAATTACATTATAAAATCTAGGGACTCCACGTAGTCCAGTGGTAGGTGATAAATCTCAATCGCACTATGGTTGTGGGTTCGATTCCCGCATATTTGTCCAATGTGACTGGTTGTCACACGGTCTGCATGTTGTCCTTTTTATAACAATCCAAAAATATCCTTTACAATAGTATCTAATTTAAAGCATAATCCATTCCAACCATTAGACTTATCAAAAATACGTTTATCCATACTCACAGTACAAAATTTATAAATAAGTTAAACCCAATGAAGATCATTTTTTCAATGTAATAACATGTGAACACCTTCATCATGTATTATTTTAAAACAAGCTAACCCCATGAATTACCATAAAACATTATTGATTACATTCATTCTTACTTAGAAATTATATAATATTGGATATATTACTCATATCCAAAATTTTTGAATATTCCAACAATGATGACATAAAAAAACTATGAATCAGTTCCAAGGAAGTCAAGAATATCTTATTTAATTAATCCAAATTAGACATATCTTTTCCCAAAATCACTACTTCATTATCAGGACCAAATTAAGGATTACCTTTCCATTAACCATGTATTTTTCCAAAAAGTGTAGCTTATTATTAAGTAACTTTTCTTAGAACCATATAATATCAAATCCTCAATAAAATAGTACTGCAGTACAATCCATATTTATCTCCATAATTCATATAACCATTATATTATTTATAGAAAAACTCAAATGAAATAATTCTATAATAACAACATAATAAAACTTGTCAGTCCTCTTAATAAATGTTAGTAACATAACATTATTATTATCCAATAGCATCATTTGCAGTATACTCTGATGACTGGGATATTTTTCGGCGTAGTGTCCCAACACCTTGTAGATGAAGCATTTTATATTTGAAATCTTTTTCTTACCCTTAAAATCACAAAAATGGTGTCTTTTTTCTCCAAACTAAAAACAAACTCACATTCCCTTTAATAATTTACCAAGGTGATTATTTCCACATTTATCACATATGGGAAAATCCTTATTTCCCCTCCTCCCCTTATCCATAATTCTATATACCATCCTTTCCTCCTCTTTCTTCCTTTCAATGCCATAGGACTCAGAGAATTATTTAGTTACCTTATTAACTCATGATATTATTTCTTCATATGTTGAGAATACATGGGAAACTATTTCCCTTTTAATTGTCTGCTTAATACCATGAATGATATGATTGTTCTTAATATTTGGTTCACACATATTGCTGGAGTTCTCATCCCTTCTACTGGGCATCATTTCAATACAATGGCATACACTATGTCAGTTTATGAATCACAATGAATAATTCCAATAATGTAAAATACCTGACATAAATTGAACATTTTATGGATATAATTCATAATCATAAAAATATTTTCTTTGAGGAGGTATATACTCATAAATACATCATAATTATTTGTAAATAAAATGATAATTATCCTAAGTATATCCCCTGGGAGTGTGTTATCCAAGAGTGCAGTGAGGCTCGTTTTCGTGCACCAGTTCCCGTTCGTGTCTAGCTCGAAGTGGTGTTTTCGGGTTTTACCCCTCTATACATCTATGCCAGAGCCACCTCTAACTGCTCGTATCCATATAGGGATTAATTTTCAAGAAAAACTCACAGAATCTCTACATTACCAAAATTCTAGGATGTTCTTCTATGCTGATCCTCAAAGTTTATCTTTTGGTAATGTGCTCTAATCAGAGTTCATCTAAATCTAGTTTCCAAGGATATTTCTAAACATCCTCTGATACCAACTATAATGACCCGAACATAGATTCTTGGAGTTGGTGCATTATTTTAATACATTGTCTTGATTATATGGAATCTAGTCCTGAAAGACCAATCAGTTTAGCAGTCTTGGAAAATAGATTACATACATGAACGTTACATTACACATTCCAACATACAACAAAAAAATATCCTTTGAGAATGAAATTGTTCCCTTATCTTAACCTTGTATCTCAAACATAAAACCCTTCTTGGGATCCTGGGAAAATAAATCATAATAAAGGGGGGAGATCAGATGCTCAGTAAGGGAAAATAATTTATCCAAAGTTAGAAACTTTTAAGGAAAGATGTGTAAAAAAAAGAATAGACTTTTAAACATAAACTTGAACATAATATCGGAAAAATAAATCAAACAATACCATATAAACATGAACATAGATATTCTACTAGTTTAATAATCACATATTATAACTAATTTCATAATGAGGGAATGTATAGTACCAGACTATAATTAATGTGTCGAGGCCTTGTGCCATGACCTAGTGGCGAACTGTAACCGGACAACAACCCAGAGAGCCTCTGCAACCGGACTCGAACATAGATATCCTCTGTAACTGGACTCCAACCACACGAGCCTCTATAACCAGACTCCAACCTAGAGAGCATCTGTAATAGGACTCCAACCTGGAGAGTCTGCTGTAAATGGACCCCGACCTAGAGGGCGTAATTTTTACCAATCACCAACCCGGAACACACTAGTCTAACACATTCATATTAAGAAGATGATTCAATATAACATAATCATTAAGATTAAAACTATCATTCAAAATATCAATACATTAACCATAAAAAATTAATGGCATAAAAATAACACATCCACAATTAAACATATCACAATACCTTAAATAAAATAGTAAATATTTGTAACATAATAAATCAACTTCAAAAAAGTGTAAAATTTATCAAAGGATGTTGACATAGATGAAATGAAAACTATTTTAGAGAAATATATCTTTCTATTATGAAATCATTTAATAGTCACATAATTATAAATAAAAAATTTATTTAGAAAATATTATTATAATAAATTAAGGGTATCATATATGATGATATAAAGGTGGAAAATAGCCACACCGTCCGTATAAGTTAAAAAACATCCTTACCTTAATTTTATTGAAAAGGTCAAAAAGTACTTTTCTTGGAAAACGATGGAAAGATTCCTTTAAAAAACATATAAGGTAAAATTTGTTTATAAATAACTTTAACCCATTTTCTATTAAATATTAAAAATGTTTGAAATATATTTTTTAGAAACACATATTTGGATGATAAAGAGGTCCAAGTGGATAATTACGTATAATCAACCGTAGTTAATGAAGAGATTGTAGAATTAACCCTTACCTTGTACTTTTTCTTCGTCGATGGTAGGTTATAATAATGTATAATGGTAATATAATCGTTGATAAATTATACAGGAACAATATATATTAATATGATATCATATATGATCTTCTAATATTGCTTTGTTAATGATATTTCAGTACTATCATCATTTCGGTTGTTAATTGATTCGATTTACATCATATGATTTTTTATGTAAGTAATGTTTGTTGTGGATATGATGTATTTTATTCATATTCAGAATGATATTAAGTCATGAAACATTGTTTTTAAACATCAAATGTACATTATTCTATAATTGATATGATGGGGAATGAATCTCATCGCGTTCGTGGAGACGGTAATCCGTACGTACGCACGAGTGACAATATCATTATTTTGATATTAAAATAATATAGAATTGGATGGTATATCATATATACAGAATCATTATCATGTTATATTTATTATTTACATCAATTATACATCATTATTATACCCATCCAAATAATAATGTTTTGAGAAACAACAACACCACGACGTGGAGACCGTAAGCTGTGCGTACGCACGTATAGTGACATGTCATTCAATGGATGGATTGAATAATGAATATGTATCAACCATATTTATAATAAAATAAAAGTATAATGAAGATACTAGTGTTTTTCATTTATAAAGGAACCAACAATTAAAGAATAATTTGAAGAAGAAAATAACATGAAAGAGGTGATGAAATATTCACCTCTTCTTCGGGTTCTTCCGTTTGATTTGATCAAAAGGGCTCAATAGGTTGGCTTTATGACTGAAATAAGGCCTCTAGGATGATAAGAGGATAGTTTTGAAAATATTTGGGTAGGGTTTGGCTGATCCAAATAGCTCTGAAGGTGTGAATTTGAGAGAATGGAAGGTGCCCTTTTTATAAGAGGGGTGAGGGGCATCTTAGGAAAAGATTGAAATATTATTTTATAATAAAATAATTTTCAGTTTTTAATGTCTGAAAAATTATTTATTTTGAGTCTGAGGTTCCTATGGGTATAAAACCACTCAACCAATAGGTTTTAGACATATTTGTGTCACTATATTAACCTTGTCTTTTAGATTTAACTGTAAGTTAATTAGTTTGAAATTTACCTTGCCTCTATTATTTTTATATTATATTTTTAATAAACATACAATATACATAAAATTGAACATCAAGTGGTTCATAAATGACATATATAATATTATTTAAGACATTTTTCTGAATATTATATTTCTAGGAATAGAGTATCAATTAATAATATAATATTTGTTTTAAAAACTATTTTATGTATATTTTGACGCTATTTTCTATTTTGTTTTTGTTAGATTCCTAATAGCATTATTACATAGAAAAAAAATTATTTAACAAATCCTACCATGTCATAGTATCCTAGAAAATTAATTTATGGCATAAAAACATTCAAATTATATTTATTTTGACATCTGTAATACCATTTATTTGATTCTTTCATTAATAAGGAAAACATTGCATCATCATTGTGTCAAAAATAAATTTAATTATACAATCTATAAAAATTATTAATAAAATATAATTATGTAGGAAAATATTTTTATATTTATAATTAATATTTATAGTCATATTAATTACATATATAACCATATATAAAAATTCTTTTACATAAAGATATATTCTTATGACATTTTTTTATTTACTTTAACATAATTAATATAAAAGTCATTATCACTTACCAGTGGCTCCATGGGGTCCCAAAATCGACCCAATGATTCCAATGGTTGGAAATTTATCATAAAATATGGTTAGAACACGTTTTGGGGATATTTAATTTTATTATTTAATTATTATTTTACCCTTATTTACCAGATTTTCCTTTTAACTATGATAAATAAAATATTTACTGAAGTAATTATTCAAAATGCCTAAAAATTAAAGTTAAATAATAACAAAATATGGGCCACATGATTATAAATATGGAATACATATTTTGAAACTCAAAACACAGAAATGGAAGAAATTTATTTAAAATTAATTCCCATTGTCAAAACAGAAAGTGTGTTCTTAAGAAATAATAAATATCAAATGATTGACACTTGCTTATGTCCAGTTTAAATTTGAAATTACATTTAATGACAAATACTAGATTAAATGGTAAAAATATAATCTATTTATACTTCAAAACCATTAAAGTTTATAATTTAACAATATAAATTATATTGATTTAAAAAGTTGTTTTCAGTTAAATTATAGTATTTTTTACTATTCACCCAAATATAAAAGTTATAAGAAAAGCACCAACAATTTATTGAAAATAAATTCTTATGTCCTAATTCTAAATTAGAAATTTATTTTTTCAAATTGAAGACATAAATGTTTATAAAATTGTAATTAAAGAGGGTTATCCATTAAAAGGTGTCAAAATTGCATATTTAAAAAAATACTTCCATTATTTGAAAAAAATGAATTTGTTCTTACATTATGTCTAAGAAACTCACAATATGGACTGTAAAATTATATAGACTATATAAAGTTAAAAATTCAGTTAATAATATTCATAACCACTTTTGAAATTATAGTTTGGTAAGTAGTGGTGTGCTTGAACTCGGTGTTGCATGTAGTGCAATTTATTGAATTACTTTGAAGAAATAATGTACTATAAAATTTTGTCGTGTTACAATAATAATTTTTTATACCCATTTAATGGAAGAGGATATGGTTTTATATAATTACAATAATATGAAAAAAATATTAGTAAATGGAAGATACTAATTTTATTATATCATCACAGCTAAAAAATAATTTAAGGAGGTCATGGATGAAATAAAATAAAACTCATGATTATGAGTGTTACCTATCCTTCGGAAAAACATCTTTTTATTTTCAAAAATATGATTCTTACGATGACTTTATGAAAAAAATTGGATTTTATTAAGGGATTAATAAATTAATGAATTTATTTTGATAGTTATTAACTAATAAAAATGGTTTTTATACTGTCAATAGGAAAAGAGAATGCATGGCCTTTTATAAGTGAGGTGAGTGTAACACTAGTAAATATTTCAAGAGAAAAATGCATTCCAACACTTTTATCTTTCTAAAAAGATCAAAAAATATTACGTTATAAAGAATAGAAGATATAATGAAGAAATATATCTATAAAATGGTATCTAAAAAAATTTTGGGTCATTTTTAAGACTTATCCTTTTAGTTTAACCACACAGTAAAATCATTTTTACCTTAATCGTGGAAAATTATTTTTAATGTTTCTACAATTGATTATCTTCATACAGTAAGTTTAAATTATTAAATAATATAAATTTTAATAATTTAAAATATTTAGTCCACTTTTCTAAATTCCATTTACTTAATTGTCAAAATTAAATTTAAAAAGAAACCCACAAAAGCAACGAGAAAGCGGTTTTGCAAAGAGAAAATGATCAAATGTTTAAAAAGTATTTATATCAAAAATAATTAAAAAAATGATTATTTATTACCATGATAGGATTAATTAATGTATATTTCATGTTATATAAATTCTAAAACAATTTTAAAATAAAATGGAACATTTTAAATTCATTAATATTAATGGTTTTTGTCAAGAAATATTATTATTTTTAACTATTCAGAAAAAAAATATTCTTTTCATAAAAATACATAAAATTCACATTAAGATAATTTTAACTTGATGATTTCAAAAATTAATTATATTTTTTATAAATAAAATTCCTAATTTTTCAAAAAATATTTTTATTTTTTGCCACAAAAAGAAAAAATACATAAGATTTATTTGAAAATGGAATTTTATAAACATATAAAGAATCTTCTTAAAATTAAGTATCTTTTTAAATTTGTTTTCATTCTATAAAACCATTATAATTAATATTTAAAAAATATTTATTACTATAAAAATCACTATGTAACCCTACAATGTTATAATAGTTGTTTTGAAATAATAAACATAATAATATATCATGGTTTGTTAAAACACGGTGATGCGTCTAACACAACCCATCAATGAGATTTAATTTATTAAAAAATAATAATAATTGATAAAAACTAAATTTTTTACAAGCCCACTGTAGCTTCCCTAATAGGTATTCACTCATACCCATCCTTGTACATCTTGAGAAATATCTCTAAAAAAAATAAGGCCCAGAAATACACCCGAGCAAAGTATCACAACATGCATCTCATGCATCACATCATCTCATAATTGATTATATCATGTCCATATAGTAATAAATTATTTTATGGGATCCAATAATTAATTTAATGATGTATTAGTCATTGACTATTATGCCTTAATCAATCACGACCCATACCCCATATGAGGTACCTCAGGCTATCACATCCTATAGATGTCCTACCTATAATAATCCTTTAGGTATAATATTTGGTAATAAATGTTTGTGAAAAAACCTTAATCCATCACCACCCTATACATACATATATAGGTAAAATAACATCCTTGTATACTTTTACAAAATACATTTAGGATAAGAGAGAATCACCAGAGGGGGATGTCAGCCATATATCTCTCTCCAACCTAGATGTTGGGGAAAACACACACCTAGTTTCCACTTGGTGAAAGTCTCCCAAAAAATATGGGTAGGGTAGCATAGTAAATAATAAAATATACCTCACAAACATACTATAATCATATCTTTTCCCTTGGGTCAAATTTAATTGTATACACTCAAACATCCACCTGCCACTATTAAGGAAAATATATCCTATAATCACGAGAGAATTTAAAGTTACAAATTTTAATTAACATATTTATTTTTTTAGTTATCCTTTATTTTATTAATTATTTGTCCATTAATTAACATTACTCTAATTACATTTATGTATGCATAAAATAATATTTGATAAAAAAATTATTATCCACATGTGAATTTCATTCCCTTATTTCATAATCCAACTGATTCCACCATTTTGAATGATTAAGATTAACTTTTTATATTTATAAAAAACCAACCCCATGGGTTTTAAAAATTAGTAAACGTTATTAACATTCTATAATTGTTGTTACTCTAGGAAATCATCATAATATATCATCAAAGAGGTACATAAAAAATCAAATTTAGCTACCTTAAGTAGTGGGGAAAAGAATGAAAATAAAATAAAATCATCCATTAAGATGTTTAAACAAATTAAACATGAAATCATACATTATTCATCATTACAATGTGTAATCCAAACTTTAATTCATTCTATTATCCTAGTTTAATCTTAATACCATCATTTATGACATTATTAATCTCACCATCACAAGTGTTAATTGATGCAATAACCTCAGGCCTTCCCACTCATGTCTGTCTATCTATCCAAAGATATTATAACATGATATAGAGAGGATCACATCTAAATCACAGAAATTGTAGAAACAAACAATAATATTCAATATGGAAATATAATCCCAAAAAAAATTCACTAAAAATTCACATGAATGTGATCTATTAAGGACCTAATATAAGGAATCCCTCCTTTATAAATAATGGTCACTCTCTACCTCAATCATTTATCTGTATCAAACAAATAGTTTTTCTTCCATAATAAAAAATCCAACTAATTTATCATAGGGTAAACCTATTAGATTAATAATTCAACAACTATAAAAATCTATTAAATTAATTAACCATCCAATCTACCCTTATCTATATTTAATAAGAATAAAGAAAACAATTCTCAATATCATACAGTTAATAATTAATATCTCCAAAAATAATTATTTCTTAATGTTCATCCACTAATTCAATTTAAAATGTAAAAATATATTCAATTAAATATTCATACATTCATTAATTTTTTACCATGCATATATAAGTATATCAGGATTCCATAAAAATTCTTATGTAATAACTTATTAAAATTGATTAATTTTGGATTTAAAATCATTATCATTTTAAATTAAAAAAGGAATTATAATACAAGAATAACTAATAGGATAACATGTATATTATAGATAAAACAATATCTACAAAATCATGAGGAAAACTATTATCACTTTGAAAAACAATGACATATGACCACTAACCAATATACAATTTTATTATTAATCCTTTTCAATATTTATTAGGTCAATTCCACTTCAATTCAAATGTATAAACCGTGGTAAATTTATTATTTCACATAATTAAATTGGAGAATAATGGAATTCCCTACATCAAAATTATTAAATTTTTTATAGAATAATTGATTAACATTTCGGATCTCTGATCACTGATTTAGTTAGGCAACTAAAATCTCATAAGGACATAAATACATGAACATTCTAGAAAACTCCAAATAGAAATCCCTTATAATGATGGAGATAATCAAAAATAAAATGGAAATAATTAACTTTTTTAAATGAATTAAAATGGAGAGAAACCTATCGAAAAATAATATGATCCAACCTCAGGTCATTATGTATAAAACTTAGGAATATGGGGATTCATCGCTATCGAATATTGGATTTTATGTCTTTTAAAATCATTATATAAAACATAGGTGAATCTAGAAATCATATGGATAAAATTGTATTCTGTGTGCATGGGGATAATTACAATAATAATAATAAAATAGCGGGCTGCAATGCAACTCCTAAGAATAAACCACATACCACATAGACAATGGTACATTGGGAGGAGACCACAAAATATATCCATTGTAAAACCCTCATCCATGATCCATTACTAGAGCCATTGTGAATACACTATTTAATTAGGATATGGACTATGGAACAACTTGATACCCATGCTGACAATGAATTTGGAAGAAACCTAAAACAACGTTACGGTGGTGCCACCCGATTCCATATCGCTGCTCTCAATAATGGGTAGGTCCTACTCGATATAAAACCACTCCAATGAATCTTGGAATAAAATTTTACTATCCTAAACATTCACCCTTTGATCCTCCCAACACCATTGATAGGATTCCACACTATTCATGTCTAGTGTATGGTTTAACCTATGGCTCCACGTTGTAGATTGGCATCAAATGGCAGCGGCACCCCACACCCCAACCCCATTTACCATATATAACCTTTATTACAAGATCCAAGTGACTGACACACCAAAAACACATTAGGGAAGGTCCAATGAGTTTTAGGAACTTAAATATTTTTTTCATCATGATTAAGTCAGAAGAATTTATTTTCAACTCTAGATTAGTGATGTTTTTCTATAACTAAATCACAATTATTATTACATATTGTGTTTCAAAAAAAATATATGAACCTAAAATTTTTAATTTTTATTATCAAAATAAATTTTCCATCACTAGTATGATATTATAAAAATATTTTTCTGATTATATAATGATTTATATGAGGGGTATGACAACATTTTGTTGATTATTTAGTTGTAAAATGGATGTTTTCATGGCTCAGAGATTTTGAAATTTAATTTTTTTAACTATTAGGACAATTTTTATATACGTATGTGTAAAAATTAAAAGTTTGGGGGGATTTAAATCTTTTCGAATGTGAATTATTTATTTAAAATCTTTATATTTTTTATAATATGTAATTGACATTGAAATGTAATTGTATTAAAGGACTGATTCCAGAAATTGTAATAGAGTAATTTTTTTTAAAAAGAATCATTGAGATTCATATGGATTGATAACTTCTATTTTAGTATTGAACATCATGTAATATAACTAAAAAGATATATTCTGATTTTTAGTTGTTTTCATGGTGAATTGTGATTTTTCTTGTTGAGTTTATCAATAACCATATTGTTATCATTAATAAATTTTTAATACATTAATAGGAAACTAAATTTTATTAAAAAATAAATATCTTATTTATTTTTATCATTTAATAATAAATTAACAGATTCTTGCCACCCATTGACTATTAAATAGATATTTTTTTATTTTTTCTACAATAAATTTTTTTATATTTTATTGGATACTAAATTCCGAATTTTATACTTTTTATATTGTAATAACTAGATTAATTTTAAAGGACATCCATAAAAGGGTAATAATTTTGTAGTAATTTGAGCCGAAAATAAATCATTCCCCACATAGTGGTTGTTCAAACCACTTATTAATTTGGATTCTATATATTGGTTAATTATATGTTTACTAAATTTTGATTACATATAGTGTCTTCTTATACCCCTGTTATCTGATACTCAATAATTCAAACAAAAGATCGGGTATAAATATGTCAAAAATACTATGAAAATAGTTTTTTGGAAACATTGTATAAAATCACCATAGATTTTGAAAATATTCATGAATTTTTTTGACACGACATATCATAATAGTTTATAAAAAATTTTCCAACATGATTTGGTGAATGTTTAAATGATTTCCAAGCATTAAAACCCATCACGAAGTTTGAATTTTCTAAAAGGGAAATGGTTTTACAAATAAATTTTAAAGATTAATTTAAAAAAAATAAAATCTTTAACCCCATCCTCATTCTATATATTCATATAATTGGAATGCATTAATTTTTCATGTTTATCCAATTTATGTTTAGCAATATTCATATTTTTCAATACATACATATATACTCATAATGTATTTATATAATTTATCATTTTTATATATGGAAACAATATAAAAGATATTTTTAAAAAATATAACTATAAATTATAATAAATATATATATAAGTTATTTAAAATATATATTTACATCCTATTTTTTAATATACATTGATAAATGTATGCATTTCATAATATTTTGGTATATATATATAGTTTTCCATAACATACAAATATATTCAAATATACACATAGATATGTAATAAAATTATATATTTGCGTGTAAAATTTTTTTTGTGTGTATGTTTCCATATAGAAATATTAATTAATATATAAATATATACAATTTCATTGTAATAAACTATATTTTTAAATAATATGAATGAAAATTGTGATACATTTATAATTGAAGTATACAAAAAAGTAAATATAAATTTAATTAACATACATACCATAATTTATATATGTCTTATGGAGTAATGGGTGAGAAAATCTGTTAAATTACTATGATATGGATTCCATGTTGTTTCAAATTGGAATGAAGATATTCCAATTTTCTACTAACATAAAACCTAATAATAAAATACATGTTTTCAAAAAAAATTTGATGGTATGATTAAAGATAATATCATTATAAGGAATATAATGTTTATATAACATTCTAATGTTCAATGAACATATGATTTTTCATATATTTTAGTTCATATAAATTTTTTTAGATAATTAACTTGAAAAAATAGAATATATAAATATATATTAATATTAAAAATTAAACTAGCTAGTTGTTCTTGGTGGAATGCGTGGAAGCCTATTTATTTCAAGGAATCCATTATAAAATGGAAATAATAACTAATGATCACACAATTAATCAATCAATTTCTTTTTAATATGATTTAAAAAATTTAAAATATGTTATAATGATATAGTTCCTCAACCAGTCAAATCAATAGTCGATTCTCTCAATGGAAATGGAGTCATTAAGAGTGGTATTTAGGTGATTTATAGTATTTTTCATTAAATAGGATGAAAAATTTATTATTTTTAGTAATATGATATTTTAAGGCATCCTAAAATTAAATATGTATTATTTTGTAGGTGTACATGATATAACATTTAGAATTGATCAATTTTTTAATAATTATATAGTATATTATTGATGTTTTGGATATTTTTGGAAAAAAACAATTCCAAAAGTAATTATTCAAGTCATTTTATGAATTTAAGTTTATTATTTTAGAATATCAAGTAAATATATTAATTTTGGTTAAAATTTAGTTTATTTGAAACTATTTTAAAAGATTCAGTGAAAATAATATGAAATCATTTTGGATAAGTGATTTTGATTATAAATAATAAAATTATGATAGTGATATAGAGGACATGATTATAAATAAGATTAATCTTCTAGGAAGTAAATTCTTGGCATACATGGGAGTTTAAATCGGATAAAATATTTGAATATTTTATGTTTGTAAATTATTTTAGTGACCTATGCCTTATACAGATATATTTACATGATATTTTACATATATATCCAATAAATTACAAATAAGGATTGAAAGTCCTGGTTTTTTTGAAGACTAGTTAATCAAAACTACATAGTGAAAAAAAATCATCTTTACTTTCATAATATGATCATAAATATCTTTGAGCTCCAAAAATTTCATTTTAGAACTTTGGAAATACAAAAACAAAAGTGCTGAGTTGTAAATCCTAATAAGGGAATAAATTTAGAAATGAATAAATACTTTACTGTCAGAAAGAATAATATGATATCTTAAAATAAAAATCTTGTGAATAATAATATGATAAAATAATATAAATAATATGTAATCACAAGATAATGAAAAATATAAAAGCCACAATAGTATATTACCATCAATATACATAGGATAAGGATAACCTCTATAAAAAAATCACATGATGGGTAGAGTGCCATTATTGATTAGATTTACTCCCTATTAATATCCATAATGTGTCATGAGAAAAAAAATCATTACCCATTTTATTTTAGTGATATATTTATTCACCAATTGTATCATGGAAATTTTTATTTGGGATAAAAAAGAAAATCAAACATATGGAATAAATATATTGTTATCTATGGTAATAAATGTGTTGCATAACCATGTATTCTAGATTAATGAGATGGAATATCATAATGGTATATATGAAGTAAAATATTAAAGAATTAATTGATATTAATAATCATAGACGATGAAAAATTATGTTCACGTGAATTAAAGATCTGAAAAAGAGTACATAAATCCCATTAGAATGTACCTCTAATGTCGGGCTTTAGGAAAAAGGATAATGATATTTAAATAGTGAAGGGAAATAATAATATCATAAAAAATAAATAATTAACTATAATGGTTTTCCACGACAATGAAAGTGATTTATTAATAAGTTGTTTCTTTAATGAAATTAAATAGAGATACTTCAAATGGTGTATAAAACAATGGTGTTCCATTTAATCGGTATTTCTAATTTGGAGAAATTATTTTTGGATCCTTTTAAAACATGTATATAAACATAAAGATGAATTAAAATTTATACATGTGTGTGTGATAAATACCTACAGAATATAAAATAATGATATTATTATAATAAGGATATAATGTGAGGTATATAGTTACAATTAGTAATCTAATGAACATAGATTTGTATAGAGAGGTTTCTTACCTTTGGTTCTAAGATCATTCAGTACTTCTACATAATAACAAGATTAATCAAACTAGATTTATTAATTAACTAATTCAGAGACTTTTATATCAAAATTTTATTAAATGAGTTTATTAATACCATTTATAACCATTTTAGTGAGATAAAATATTAAATTTTTTTTGTTCCAAATGCATTCGACTCATGGTTCCATGGCCAATCACCTATGGATAATTATTAATTTTCCTGTCAAACAAGGATACAAATCCTTAAGGGTAATTATATTGTATTAATTTTATTATATATATTGTAATGTCCCCAAATATATATTTTCCTTCCAAACTATGTACAATTCACTTAGTAAAAGGTTCAACGTTATATAGTTAGTTCGTTTAGGCGGTTCAACCAAACATCAAGAGATACTTTTATTTTATTTAATATTATAATTATATATTTATTCTAGAATGTGAAAAAATATATAATATACATATTTATTTCATTTTAGACCCTTATGAGATAATTTAAATATTCCATGAAGGAAAAAATAAAAAACCAAAACATATCATCTACGGATTTGGTGAACCAACATAATATAATTGATGTTTTTATTTCATAAATAAAGAGATTACGGGGGAGGACTGATAGTTGTTATTCCATTTTAACTCTACAATTCCAATATATATTTTTCTACTAAATTTATTATTGCTTTTTGGGTGAGGGAGGTTGTAAAGACCCGTAAAATTCAAGGAAAATTTTTTCTTAATTTTCTTTAGAATTTTACAAGAGCGCGGTTTCAGACGGCACCTGATTCCGAGGCCCGGAGTGCCCGGAATTAATTTCCGAAGTTTGGCTCGGGTACGTTCAGTGAACGAACGAGCGAGAATTCCTAACTTTTGATCTGGTGCTCGGAATTGAAATCCGAGGGCACTGATGAACTCACAGCGCCGATTTTTGCTTAAGAGGACTTTTTCCGAAGGTGCGTTTGCTGAGGAGGAGTTGTTTAAAAAAAAGGGGAGTTAAATGTGAAGTAATAAAATTGTGTTACAATTTTATTTCATAATCTAAGTTGTTAACCTATGTGTGGAAGTTTGGTGGGACCTACTTGTTATTAACTACCCTTGAGAGAATAAAGGTGGGGTGGGGCCCACACGAGCCCAACCCCTCACCTTCCCTAACTCCTCTAAACCCCCCACTTAAGATGTGTAACTCATCTTAACCTTTAAACTTCCCATTAATTGGGTGACTTTACCTCTCCTCACTTTAATCATGCCAACACACTAATCCAATTAATGGAATTAAGTTTTTGAATTTTGAACTCATAGAATGTCTTAATAAAATAAGATTAGCTTATTTTATTTTTTGGGGGTTAGATTGGTTGTGTTGAGGATTGGAGGAGAGAGCTCTAAGTCTCTTGAAGAACTTCATCTTCTCCGGCGAAGAACGTCTTCATCCTCAACGAAGAACGACAACACTCGTCAAGGATCATCGACTCGGTGACCCGGTATCTTCGGACCTCTTCTTCCTCCTCGGACCTTCTTCGTCGGCAAACGAAGATCCGCCAACGACGTGTCTCTTCGGGCATATCTCTTCGCCAACGGATTTGACGAACGATGACCGCGACGCCCGACCTCCGCGACGCCGTCTTCCGCGGAGCGTAGACGAATCTTCAAATCTTAAACCCGAGGTAGGGGTTGTCGATTTCTTTTGGTTTCCTTATTTTATTCTTGATCGTGATTTTATCAAGACTAACGTGTGACTTGATTTTATTTTGAGTTGCGTTATTATTTTAACGTGAGGGGGGCCGGACCGCACGAACACGGCCGAACCCCCCCTCCATTGTTCTTGTTTAATTCTTGCGGTGGAAGCAAAGTGGCGTAGTGCCGTCCCACCACGCGGATGATCGTACAAATAATTTACGCGGCGCCGTCGCGCTACGCCAAGGAAAAATCTTCAAGAACGCGACGCCGTCGCGCCGCGTTGAAAGGATTCATGGCACGGCGAAAGGGGCGCGGTGCCGTCGCACCGCGCCGGACGACGAACACCGCGGCCGGTTCCGGGCCGCGGCGGGACGAGAAGACCGCGGCCGGTTCCGGGCCACGGCGGGACGAGAAGACCGCGGCCGGTTCCGGGCCGCGGCGGAAGAGGAGACCGGCGGCCGGGCCGCCGGCGTCGGAAGTCAAAGGCGGGACCGGAATTTCCGGTCCCGTTGGTAAAAACCGGCCGGCCAGCTGGCCGGCCGGATGACTTAAAACCGGGGAATTTATTTCCCCGGCCGGTTCTTTAAAACCCCCCTCATAATGAAGGTGGCGGTTCCATGGAAGGGGGGGGGGGGCAGCAGCCCCCGGTTTAATTCAAAACCGGCCCCCACGTGGGGGGCCGATTTGTTGCAAACGGCGCGGCAAAGCCGCGCCGCCCTTCTGAAGAAGCGGGGGTTATCCCCCTGCGTGCCACCCACGTGCGGCGCCGGCCGTCGCCGCGCCGCGGCCCGCCGCGGCCGGCCGCCGCCCCCCCGGCCGCCGCTGCCGGACCCGGACCCCCCCCGTTTCGAACCAGTTTTGGTTTTTGGCCCATAACTTGAGCCTCGGACCTCCGATCGACGAACCGTCTGCGGCAACGCGATCCTTGGATCGAGACGGTCGTTTTGATATATCGCACTCAAGGTTTCGGTTAACTTTGAGTTCGGCCGGGTTGGTTCGTTCACGAAACCAACCGGGCCTTCGGAGCGGAAACACTCATATCTTGAGCTACGGACGTCCGATTGACGCGCCGTCAGTCGCGTTGTGTTCCTCTTAGTGAGATGGATCTTTTGGCATACTCCGCCCGAGGTTTGGACGTAGGTGGAGTACGGTCGGGTTGGTTTTGCCTTAAAAACCAACCGGGCCCCGGAGACGAAAATGCCGATAACTCTCAGACCGGGCGTCCGATCGACGTGCCGTCTGTTGCGTTGAGTTCCTATTGTTGATACGGAACTTTTGGATACATCAACTCTGGTCTTCGTGACAGTTGATGTATCAGCCTCTCGGCTCGTGGAGCGGACCCTCCGAACGAGCTAGCTGTGTGCGGGAACCCTAGTGCTGGCTGCGACTGTTCTACTGCTACGACTGCTACTGTGACTGCGACGACGATAGTACAGAGATCCTCTATGGATTCGACGACGATGACTTCAGCACTCAGCGATCCTACGTGGATCAGTGCTACAGGTCCTGTGTGGGCCCGATCCTGTGTGGGTCCTTGCGCTCAGCGGTTCTGTGTGAGCCAGCGCCTACAGGTTCTGTGTGAGCCCGATCCTGTGTGGGTCTTTGCGGGGGTTAGTTACCTATCGATCCTTCGTGGGTCCGACGACTTAGATGGACCCGTGATCATCTTTTTCGTCCTTGAAGAAGTATACCTGTGTGAGCTGAATCCTGTTGTTTTCCTGTGTGGATTGTGTTGTGCAATCCTGTGTGGATTATGTTTTGCTTTCCTATGTGGAATACGTATACTTTCCTGCGTGGACTGAGTTGTACTTGGGCTCGGAGGTTGGAGAATATTTGAATTGATGACTTAGGTATATGTATGGGCATATACCTAAGCAGTGTCGGTTGTTACTTCGTGATTGTACTTTTCTTCGTGATTTATCCTTTGTGGATTTGAGAGACCTTCAGGGGTCTCGGGGTCCCTACTGAGTAGCTTATACTCACCCCTGCACGGGCTTCGCCCGCACTACGTTGTGTTGGTTGCAGACGACGGGCATCGTTGATCTTAGCAGAGGCTTGTAGAGCGGGATGGTACCCGGAGGTGGACCACTGGGCGGGACGTGCACGGAGCGGACGACGGGACCCGTGGAGCAGAGGAGCTATCTGTACCCACCCTTCAGGTGGGATTTCCAGTGGACAGCTCGGAGTAGCAGCTTTTACTTTTCAGTTTCTGTTTTTCCCTTTTGAGTTGTACTTTACTTTCAGTTTGGGTTTGTATTCTGGCCCATTTACTTTTCCTCACTTTCAGTCGTACTCTGCTTGTTTAGTGTTTACTTTCCGCTTGTTTACTCTGTGGTGTGTGTTTACTTTTCAAAGGCAATGCCTTCCCTTTTTACTGGGATTTACGCCTTGGTGCTAGTCGCCAGCCCCTGGCCTATGGAAGGCGGGCTTGGGGTAGTCACGGCACGGACCCCGAGGGCGGGTCGTGACAAATTGGTATCAGAGGAGTTCGGTTCTACCGCGAACTCTGATCTTTTCTATGTGAAGCAATAATGTTTAGCGTATTGAGTGTGGATATCAGTCCAGGGAGTCCAGTGTTGGTGCGGCGGCCGACGTATCCGTAAACCAGGACCCTGACTTCTGATTTCCGACTTAATGCACGAAAACATTGATTGCGTGTGTGTTTCAAAGTTTTCTTTGTGATTACTTATATCAGCTCACCAGGTATACAGTTCTAACCGTGGCGCACCTGTTTCCTTTTCAGGATGGCCCCACGACGGCAGCCAGCTAGGGTTCCGAGAGTTGAGCGAGACGACAGCCCACCGAGCGACGAGGCCTCGGTGCATGGCCCTTTTCCAGTAGTGGCACCGGCGGTAGCTTTACCCGCCGATCCCCCGATGCTTCCAGCAGCAGCCGCTGACGATGCACGTCGCCTCAGCGCACTGCATGAGTTTCAGCGCCAGCGACCGCCCAGGTTTCGCGGGGAGACGGATCCCCAGGCAGCAGAGGACTGGCTGGAGGCAGTGGTTCGAGTGTTTAGGCTAGTGAGGACACCAGCAGAACTCATGGTGATCCTCGCTGCGAGCCTATTACACGCAGCAGCAGGATGATGGTGGAGCTTGATGCTCCAGGTGCACGATGAGGCATCTCTACTTTGGACGGACTTTGAGAGCCTCTTCCGCTCGGAGATCGTCCCAGCCACCCTTCGTGCGGTGCGTGTCCAGGAGCTTCTACAGCTGCGGCAGGGCAGCATGACGGTCGCTCAGTACTCGGCGAGATTTACCGATCTCTCGCGCTACTCGACCGACATGGTACGTGATCCATTCTTCCGGGCCCGGACCTTCGAGCAGGGTTTGAGACACGAGATCAGGGCATCGCTGATCTCCCTCAGCATACCGACTCAGATAGGAGTACTGGAGCGGGCTCTTCTGATCGAGAGCTTCCTTGCTGAGTCTACACCAGCACAGCGACCCACCGCAGGGCGGCACGTGGCAGAGTCATCTGCAGCAGGCAGTCGACGGATGACTCAGGGGTCCAGACAGACCAGACCTTCGGGCCGACGACCTTAGGGCACTGGCTCAGCAGTGCGGGGCACACAGCGCGGAGCCAGTCTTCCGAGAGGCAGACAGTGCTACTCGTGCGGCGGGCAGGGCCACATGGCTCGTGACTGCCCGACCCGTCGTGCCGAGGAGCATCAGACAGTTGATGTACCACCGAGGCAGAGGCAGAGGATCGACCGTGGCGGTCCGCAGGGAGGAGGCGGACGAGGCAGAGGAGCTGGACGAGCAGCTGGTGGTGGCCGACGCTTTGAGGCTCTACCACCACCACCACCAGGAGGTCCACCCCGACCACAGGGAGCTGGCGGGCAGCGACAGGCACAGCTCCAGGCAGCAGAGGCCTACGACCACAGCGCACCTGAGATGATTCGAGGTACTATCTGTGTCTATTCCACTATTTCTGCAGTTCTTATAGACACAGGAGCGAGTCACTCTTTCATAGCCGCTGCCCTTGTTCGGAGCTCGGAGATTCCGACAGAGCCGTTGGCTCGATCCTTACGGCTAGAGACTCCTACGGGAGCAGACTCGACGATTACGCACTGGTGCCGGCAGTGTGAGGTTACTCTAGGAGGCGAGAGCTTCGGCTGGGATCTTCTTGTAGCAGCGTCGAGGCCTTACGACTTCATCTTGGGCATGGATTGGCTGTCTACGGTCCATGCACAGATTGACTGTTTTAGGCGCAAGGTGCGATGTGTACGCACCGACGGGAGCAGGTTCACCTTCACCGGCGAGAAGGGAGCCTTAGCAGCACAGGATGGACTTCCGCGGAGGAGAGGACAGCCCATCACTCATCAGTTGGCTAGCCTTATCCTTGGAGCAGTTAACGTGCGGAGTCCTGGTTTTCCTGCAGTGGTGGATCAGTTTGCGGACGTTTTTCCCGACGACGTTCCAGGGCTACCTCCTCGCAGAGAGGTAGACTTTTATATTGACTTGTACCCCGGGACAGCCCCGATATCCACTCCAGCATATCGGATGGCCCCCGCCGAGCTTCGAGAGCTACGGGTACAGTTGAAGAACTTGCAGGGCAAGGGGTTCATCCGACCCAGTGTTTCACCCTGGGCTTCCCCGATATTGTTCGCCAAGAAGGCGGACGGGAGCTTGCGACTTTGTGTTGACTATCGTCGCCTGAACCAGGTGGCAGTGAGGAACAAGTATCTGCTACCGAGGATTGATGACCTCTTTGATCAGCTCAAGGGAGCACGGTGGTTCTCGAAGATAGACCTCAGGTCAGGCTATCATCAGCTCAGAGTCAGAGACGAGGATGTGCAGAAGACGGCCTTCAGATGTCGGTATGGCCACTATTAGTTCTTGGTTATGCCCTTCGGTGTAACCAATGCTCCAGCAGTGTTCATGGCTCTCATGAACAGGATCTTTCAGCCATACCTCGATCGGTTTGTCATGGTCTTCATCGACGACATTCTGATTTACTCTACGACAGAGGAGGAGCACGCCTATCACTTGAGAGTTGTTCTTGACACACTCTGAGAGCACCAGCTTTATGGTAAGCTCTCGAAGTGCCAGTTCTGGATACGTGAGGTCCACTTTTTGGGACACTTTATCTCTGAGGCGGGAGTTGCAGTGGATCCCGCGAAGATTGAGGCTGTGTTAGCATGGGAGCCACCCAGGAGCGTGACTGAGGTTTGGAGTTTCTTGGGACTAGCTGGATACTATCGGAGATTTGTGCCGAACTTCTCCAGAGTTGCGGCATCACTCACAGCTTTGACGAAGAAGGGGAAACCCTTCGTGTGGTCAGACAGTTGTCAGCAGAGCTTCCAGGAGCTGAGACAGAGATTGACTAGCGCACCTATCTTGAGGTTGCCTGAGGAGGGAGTAGGGTACGTAGTCTACTGCGATGCATCAGGGACAGGACTCGGATGTGTTCTGATGCAGGAGCGGGCCGTGATCGCGTATGGATCACGTCAGTTGAGGCCGCATGAGCAGAACTACGCAACCCATGACCTGGAGTTAGCATCAGTGGTCTTCGCTCTGAAGACATGGCGACACTATCTGATGGGCGAGCGCTTTACAGTCTTTTCCGATCATCAGAGTCTCAGGTATATCTTCTCGCAGAAAGACCTGAACCTGAGACAGCGACGATGGCTCGAGTTCCTCCAGGACTATGACTTTGAGATAGTCTATAATCTTGGGAAGGGGAACGTAGTAGCCGATGCCCTCAGCAGGAGGACGGGCATTCAGCTACTCGAGGAGGCGACAGAGCAGCTAGCCTCTTTGCAGATATCCTTCGTGGATAGAGATGGAGCAGCCTTTCTTCAGTCTCTCACAGTCACTCCTCCACTACTGCAGCGGGTCAGGGAGGCATAGCGCGGGGACGCTGACTGTGAGACACAGCGTGCACAAATATCCTCGGGACAGGCACCTGATGGTTTCTCCCTTGGAGCAGAGCACGACATCCTTTTCAGAGGACGTACCATGGTACCAGTCGCATTGCGAGAGGAAGTGCTGAGAGAGTTTCACACTTCTCCTTTAACGGTACATCCTGGAGTGGCGAAGATGTACCAGGACCTCAGACGACAGCATTGGTGGCCGGGCATGAAGAAGGCCGTAGCAGAGTTCGTTTCTCGATGCCTCACCTGTCAGCAGGTGAAGGCAGAGCATCAGGTACCAGCAGGCTTGGTACAACCCTTGGAGGTTCCGGAGTGGAAGTGGGACGGCATATCTATGGACTTCGTGACTGGACTTCCACGCACTTCCAGAGGTTACGACTCCATCTGGGTGATTGTTGACCGACTCACCAAGTCGGCACACTTCTTACCCATCAGAGAGCAGGGCTCAGTGGAGAGCTTGGGACGTCTCTACGTTCAGGAGATTGTGCGGCTCCACGGCGTGCCATCATCTATCGTTTCCGATCGAGATGCCCGCTTTACTTCCCGGCTTTGGAAGGGGTTACAGGAGGCATTCGGGATGCAGCTACGTCTTAGCACAGCTTTTCACCCTCAGACGGATGGTCAGACGGAGAGGACCATTCAGACTCTCGAGGACATGCTCCGCGCATGTGTCCTGGACTTTGGTCGTAGCTGGGAGGACCACCTACCCTTGGTGGAGTTCGAATACAACAACAGCTACCACTCCACCATCGGGATGGCACCGTACGAGGCGTTGTACGGCCGACCTTGTAGATCTCCTTTGTGCTGGACAGACCCCGGAGAGTCAGCACTGGTGGGACCAGAGATGGTCTAGGCCACGACAGAGAAGGTCCAGGTCATCCTGGAGCGGATGAGGACAGCTCAGAGCCGGCAGAATTCGTACGCTGACAGGAGGCGGAGGCCACTAGAGTTCGAGGATGGCGACCACGTCTTCTTGCGGGTCTCACCTCGACGTGGTATTCGGAGATTTGGCCGAGGCGGCAAGTTATCTCCGCGCTTCATCGGACCCTTCCAGATTCTCAGCAGGATTGGCGAGGTGGCTTATCGCCTGGATCTACCACCTCAGTTGCACCGGGTGCACGACGTCTTCCACGTATCCCAGCTGAGGAGATACGTGCACGACCCGACGCACATAATTGACCATGGGGAGCTTGACGTTGACGATGGGGCGACTTTTACGGAGGTCCCGGTGGAGATAGAGGATCGACAGGAGCGGGTTCTGCGTGGGCGATCGATTCCTCTTGTACGCATCAGATGGCAGCACGGGAATCTCCAGGAGAGCACATGGGAGCGGGAGGCTCAGATGTGTGCTCAGTACCCTCATTTGTTTCCCTAGTTATTGTTGTATCTTTACGGGGACATAAAGTCCTGAGGTGGGAGTAATGTAAAGACCCGTAAAATTCAAGGGAAATTTTTTCTTAATTTTCTTTAGAATTTTACAAGAGCGCGGTTTCAGACGGCACCTGATTCCGAGGCCCGGAGTGCCCGGAATTAATTTCCGAAGTTTGGATCGGGTACGTTCAGTGAACGAACGAGCGAGAATTCCTAAATTTTGATCCGGTGCTCGGAATTGAAATCCGAGGGCACCGATGAACTCGCAGCCCCGATTTTTGCTTAAGAGGACTTTTTCCGAAGGTGCGTTTGCTGAGGAGGAGTTGTTTAAAAAAAAAGGGGAGTTAAATGTGAAGTAATAAAATTGTGTTACAATTTTATTTCATAATCTAAGTTGTTAACCTATGTGTGGAAGTTGGGTGGGACCTACTTGTTGTTAACTACCCTTGAGAGAATAAAGGTGGGGTGGGGCCCACACGAGCCCAACCCCTCACCTTCCCTAACTCCTCTAAACCCCCCACTTAAGATGTGTAACTCATCTTAACCTTTAAACTTCCCATTAATTGGGTGACTTTCCCTCTCCTCACTTTAATCATGCTAACACACTAATCCAATTAATGGAATTAAGTTTTTGAATTCTGAACTCATAGAATGTCTTAATAAAATAAGATTAGCTTATTTTATTTTTTGGGGGTTAGATTGGTTGTGTTGAGGATTGGAGGAGAGAGCTCTAAGTCTCTTGAAGAACTTCATCTTCTCCGGCGAAGAACGTCTTCATCCTCAACGAAGAACGACAACACTCGTCAAGGATCATCGACTCGGCGACCCGGTATCTTCGGACCTCTTCTTCCTCCTCGGACCTTCTTCGTCGGAAAACGATGATCCGCCAACGACGTGTCTCTTTGGGCATATCTCTTCGTCAACGGATTTGAGGAACGACGACCGCGACGCCCGACCTCCGCGACGCCGTCTTCCGCGGAGCGTAGACGAATCTTCAAATCTTAAACCCGAGGTAGGGGTTGTCGATTTCTTTTGGTTTCCTTATTTTATTCTTGATCGTGATTTTATCAAGACTAACGTGTGACTTGATTTTCTTTTGAGTTGCGTTATTATTTTAACGTGAGGGGGGCCGGACCGCACGAACACGGTCGAACCCCCCCTCCATTGTTCTTGTTTAATTCTTGCGGTGGAAGCAAAGTGGCGTGGTGCCGTCGCACCACGCGGATGATCGTACAAATAATTTACGCGGCGCCGTCGCGCTACGCCAAGGAAAAATCTTCAAGAACGCGACGCCGTCGCGCCGCGTTGAAAGGATTCATGGCACGGCGAAAGGGGCGCGGTGCCATCGCACCGCGCCGGACGACGAACACCGCGGCCGGTTCCGGGCCGCGGCGGGACGAGAAGACCGCGGCCGGTTCCGGGCCACGGCGGGACGAGAAGACCGCGGCCGGTTCCGGGCCGCGGCGGAAGAGGAGACCGGCGGCCGGGCCGCCGGCGTCGGAAGTCAAAGGCGGGACCGGAATTTCTGGTCCCGTTGGTAAAAACCGGCAGGCCAGCTGGCCGGCCGGATGACTTAAAACCGGGGAATTTAATTCCCCGGCCGGTTCTTTAAAACCCCCTCATAATGAGGGGGGCGGTTCCATGGAAGGGGGGGGGGGGGCAGCAGCCCCCCGGTTTAATTCAAAACCGGCCCCCACGTGGGGGGCCGATTTGTTGCAAACGGCGCGGCAAAGCCGCGCCGCCCTTCTGAAGAAGCGGGGGTTAGCCCCCCGCGTACCACCCACGTGCGGCGCCCGCCGCCGCCGCGCCGCGGCCCTCCGCCGCCGCCCGCCGCCGCGGCCGCGCCGCGGCCCGCCGCCGCCGCCCGCCGCCGCCGGCCTCCGCGCCGCCCCGGGGGGGGGGGGGGGGGGGGGGGTCGGGCCGGGTCGGCCCGGACCCGGACCCCCCCCCGTTTCGAACCAGTTTTGGTTTTTGGCCCATAACTTGAGCCTCGGACCTCCGATCGACGAACCGTCTACGGCAACGCGATCCTTGGATCGAGACGGTCGTTTTGATATATCGCACTCAAGGTTTCGGTTGACTTTGAGTTCGGCCGGGTTGGTTCGTTCACGAAACCAACCGGGCCTTCGGAGCGGAAACGCTCATATCTTGAGCTACGGACGTCTGATTGACGCGCCGTCAGTCGCGTTGTGTTCCTCTTAGTGAGACGGATCTTTTGGCATACTCCGCCCGAGGTTTGGACGCAGGTGGAGTACGGTCGGGTTGGTTTTGCCTTAAAAACCAACCGGGCCCCGGAGAAGAAAATGCCGATAACTCTCAGACCGGGCGTCCGATCGACGCGCCGTCTGTTGCGTTGAGTTCCTGTTGTTGATACGGAACTTTTGGATACATCAACTCTGGTCTTCGTGACAGTTGATGTATCAGCCTCTCGGCTCGTGGAGCGGACCCTCCGAACGAGCTAGCTGTGTGCGGGAACCCTAGTGCTGGCTGCGACTGTTCTACTGCTACGACTGCTACTGTGACTGCGACGACGACAGTACAGAGATCCTGTGTGGATTCGACGACGACAGTACAGAGATCCTATGTGGATTCGACGACGACGACTTCAGCACTCAGCGATCCTACGTGGATCAGTGCTACAGGTCCTGTGTGGGCCCGATCCTGTGTGGGTCCTGGCGCTCAGCGGTTCTGTGTGAGCCAGCGCCTACAGGTTCTGTGTGAGCCCGATCCTGTGTGGGTCTTTGCGGGGGTTAGTTACCTATCGATCCTTCGTGGGTCCGACGACTTAGATAGATCAGTGATCATCTTTTTCGTCCTTGAAGAAGTATACCTGTGTGAGCTGAATCCCGTTGTTTTCCTGTGTGGATTGTATTGTGCAATCCTGTGTGGATTATGTTTTGCTTTCCTATGTGGAATACGTATACTTTCCTGCGTGGACTGAGTTGTACTTGGGCTCGGAGGTTGGAGCGTATTTGAATTGATGACTTAGGTATATGTATGGGCATATACCTAAGCAGTGTCGGTTGTTACTTCGTGATTGTACTTTTTTTTCGTGATTTATCCTTTGTGGATTTTAGAGACCTTCAGGGGTCTCGGGGTCCCTACTGAGTAGCTTATACTCACCCCTGCACGGGCTTCGCCCGCACTACGTTGTGTTGGTTGCAGACGACGGACAGCATTGATCTTAGCTGAGGCTTGTAGAGCGGGACGGTACCCGGAGGTGGACCACTGGGCGGGACGTGCACGGAGCGGACGACGGGACCCGTGGAGAAGAGGAGCTATCTGTACCCACCCTTCAGGTGGGATTTCCAGTGGACAGCTCGGAGTAGCAGCTTTTACTTTTCAGTTGCTGTTTTTCCCTTTTGAGTTGTACTTTACTTTCAGTTTGGGTTTGTATTCTGGCCCATTTACTTTTCCACACTTTCAGTCGTACTCTGATTGTTTAGTGTTTACTTTCCGCTTGTTTACTCTGTGGTGTGTGTTTACTTTTCAAAGGAAATGCCTTCCCTTTTTACTGGGATTTACGCCTTGGTGCTAGTCGCCAGCCCCTGGCCTATGGAAGGCGGGCTTGGGGTAGTCATGGCACGGACCCCGAGGGCGGGTCGTGACAGAGGTGAGGAGAGGGTAGAAAAATAAAATAATTTAAATGAGTTAGTTAGAGAATATTGGGTCTGGAATGTCATCTACATGAAAAACTATTTAAAGAACCTGGAATTGGTCGTTTGGGGAGACTAGTTACACTAGGGAACGAGGAAGAGGATTATGAAGATAATTGGGCATTATTATATCTATCTAAAAATTGTATAATTTATGATGAGATGGAATTGTGATGGGTTGTACTTAAAAGGTTTTGTTAGGGGTGTTTTTTAATATTATATTCACTAGAGAATTTTTTTTAATCAAGAATTCCAACAAAAAAAATTTATGTGACTATATATGTTAAATGGTTTATGGTAGTTTTGAATAATTTGTTCTTATATCTTCACTAAATCAAAAAAATTATTTATATATATTTTAATTTTAAATATCATATTTCTATTATATTTTAATATTCACTAAAAATTTATCTATTTTAAAAATATTCCAAAAAAGCACCCAAACCACTTTTAGTAATTATTAACACCTTATATACAATCAATTTTATAAAATTATTTTTCAGAACATGTAAAATTTTATTTTTATACATAATCCTTTCTTAGATTTAAAAAACTAATTTTAATACGATGATTAATTTTATGGAATATTGAAAATTTTATTAATGTTTCATAAAATAATATTATCCATATTATACGAAAAATATTAATTTTTAAATATATATTATGAATATAAAATATATTTATAATCAATATATTATTTATAAAAAGGAAAACAAATTATTATTTTTTATAAAAATATGAAGTATTATTCTACAATTTTTAAAAAAATTATTTAATTTTTTCATGATATTAGTAGACCATATATTACTTTTTTATGATGAATAAATGTTATTTTACATTCAAATAGGTGAGTTTTAAATTTTAACAGTTATTTAACTACTCTGAATTGTCAAAAAACTATTCCAATTGTCAGATTACTATTCCAATATCAACATTTTTAATGGTCATATGGGTTTCATACATTCTATATATACCACACATTTCATACATTAATTATTCAATTAGATTTTCTATAAAGACCAATACTTTACATACAATGTTAGTACTTCAAAATTGAAGTACACTTATTACAACATATAACAAAACCACCAAAGAACCGTATAGGTATAGTGTCTTTAGAAACTGGGAAACATAAACAACTGGTTCATAAAGCGTCTACACTGTCTCCCATTTATTTAATCATATCTATATTCCCTTATGGAATAGCTTACTTAATAACCTTCTTCCTGATCTGGGGAAAAAACATACAAAATTGTGAGCTCAAATGCTCAGTAAGCGTAAACAAAAGAAATATCATTCAAATCATATTCATAAGAACATAACATTTTGGAAATCTTACCTGGTAAAAGTGATCATAATTTCATAACATGGGATAAATCATGGTAGTGAAATGTAATCACAACAATCATAACATAAAACATGATGCTTTGTGTCATACACACATAATCATAGAGAATAATTTCTTATTAGTCAAGACTCATTACCAAGACTATATTAGTGGACAAAGTCCTTTTCTGAACCGAGTTCATTCCTCGTTTCAGTCCTGTTTCACTGAAACGGTTTAACCTGCCGTTCAAGCCATTTCTATCTCATGAGATATAAAATCTTTACCCAATGCATTGGAGGGAGATATAGGTCCCACCCATCTCATAATGATACCATTCTTATGTGTGCCTCAAAATCATAAACCATACAACATAGCATAACCCATGAAATAAAAATGGGAATCTTAATCATCGTGACATCATAAAACAATTCATATAAGTCAAAGAAACTCATAAAAATAATTACATAACAACATAATCAAATCAATGTAATAATAGGGATAGAATCAGAACCCTTTATTATCTTAGATGGAAATTTTTTTTGATAAAACACTTTAACTCCATTCTTGAAGAAAATATCCTTTCTACTTCAAAAACACTTTTCCTTTCTTAACATGTCATACAATTCTAAACTAAAAGATGTTGATTAAAAATAAACTTGAAAAATTGTAATGGAAGATTCTTGGAAATAATGTTTTAAAAATCCATTCACGCCGTATAAGTTAAAAAACATTCTTCTCGTACTTTTGTCAGAAAAGTCAAAAAGTACCTCGTACGAAAGACGACAAAAGATTCATTTCATATCTTTTACTAAAAACTCAACGAAGGGTAAAATTTTATATAAACAATTTTTTGTGGATGGAAATAATATTACATGTTGAGGGAACATGGATATGGATGATAAAATACGCCCCAATAATTCCAAAGTATAAACAATCTCGGATAAAAATGTGATTGTGATATTTCCCTTACCTTAGGTCCGATTTGCTTCGTAAGAGTACGAAACTCATGTATAATATTCAAATAATTTCATTGACTTATTCCAGAATCATACTTATTGTTATTATATCATATATGGTCATATTATTAGCTTCTTATTAGTAATATTTCATTGTACTTGTTATTCGTGTGTTTATTACTTTTTGTTCTTATGTGTGTTTTGTCGAATAAATTCTAGTTCTTCTTTTTAGGTTATAGATAACTCATTCCTAGAATAGTATTAGTGTAATATATATCATATTTATTCACTCAATTCATTTATATAATCATTATGCAATGACAATCATGTAGAACGAGTCGCATCACATCGTGGAGACGGTATTCCGTACGTATGCACGAGCGATGATATCGTTCCCATGATCGTGGAATTGTATTGGAGTGTATGTTTGCTATTTCAGAATGAATATAACTTTACAATAATAATATATATTCATTTTTTAAACCATTATACCCATCCAAGTAAGGTGGTGGTGGAAAATAGATTACACCACGGCGTGGAGACGGTATTCCGTACATCTGCACGCGCCATGATTTCATTTTCCGTAGGATGGAGAGATGGTGAAAGAGGGTCATTTCATAGTTATAATAACATATCAGTATATTATTGATACTGATGTAATTAATTAATAATGAAACAACTAAAGAAGAATAATTGGATGAAGAAATAAAGTTGAAAGAATCGGCATCGGACGTTACCTCTTCTTTGAAGTGATTCTTTGAGATCTCCTTTTAGGGAAATAAAATTGGTCTTTGAAGAAGACCAGGACCTCTAGGATGTTTCTAGGGAAGTGCATAGGAGACATTGGCAGAGGTTGGCCGAGCTTTAAGGCTCAAAGTGTTGTGAGGAAGAGAGGGAGGAGGTTCCCTTTTATAAGGGAGGAGTGGGGCACCTTTGGAAAAACTAAAAATATTATTTTATTATGAAGCCATATTCGGTTTTAAATAGCCCCAAATTGATTTATTTCGAAGCTAAGGTGGGGATGGGTCGAAATCTTCTTAACCAATAGAATTTGGACAAATTTAGTATACTATTTTATCCTTATAATTTATATTTCACTTTATGTTAGATAATTTTACTTTTACCGTGTCTTTTTGTGATCTTACACTATAGGGTTAATAAACATACTATAAGAAGACAAAATAATACCAAGTTGTTTATTATTAATATATATAATCTTATCTATGTCATTTGGAAGAACCTTATATTTTTAGGAAAAAAATAACAATTAATAATATAATATTTTTTTTAAAAACTATTTTATGTAAATTTTGACACTAATTAGTAGTTGATTTTTTTGAAATTAATAACAGAATTATTAGTTCGAAAAAAGTTAATTAAATAAATAATAACATGTCATATTAACCTATAAAATTAGTGTAATTCATAAAAATCCTCAAATTACATTTATTTGGGTATTTATAACATCAATTATGTCAATATTTAATTAATAAGAAAATTACTGCATCATCTCTGTGTCATAAATAAATTAAATTATTTAATGTCTAAAATTTAAAAATAAAATACCATTATGTATTAAATTGTTTTATGTTTCTAATGATTATTTATAGTCAAATTTATCTTATGTATAACTCTATATTAAAAATTATTTACTTATTAAACTTTGATTTTTACTATTTTAACCCTTCTTTAAATAAATTAATAATAAATTTCCTAATGTAATCCAAGTGGGTCTAAATGGTCATAGTTTATTCCTAAGGTTATTTTTGGCCGAATTACACTTATCCAATAGAATTAGGACATGTTTTAGGGTAATAATAATATCATTTTTACCCAGAATTACCCTATTTACTTTTAACCGTGGTAAATAAAAGTAAAAAGTTACTATTCACCAAAAATTATTTTCATCTCATTGAACCACATTTTACTTACCGGAATCAACCATGTCTCTCGGATTTTTGAAATTCCACTCATACAAGTGGTAAAATTATGTTTTATGTAAATTTGGAAATTCTCTTAGGAGGTGGGAAAAAGACGGTGAAAAGTTCAATAAAATTTTTATATATCTAAAATTATTATAAAATTAATCCAATGAATTAAATTGAACTTATATAGGTATTATGCATATTTTTCTACCTAAAATTAATTTAAATAAAATGAATAATTATTTAAATAAAAAGTCAGTTTTTAAATAGTATCCAAGTGTTTTCACTATTCATCAAAAATTGAATGTTTCCAGAAAAATACCAAAATTTCACCTTAGGCTAATTACGATATTCTGAATCCAAAAACGAAGCCCATTTTGAAAAATAAAATTTACAAAATTTCAAAAAGTGGTTATTAATATTCATTACGGCTAGTTTTAATAATATTTTAATAGCATGTCGTTGTTTAGTGAAACTCAGTATTGCATACGACGCAAGCTATCAAAGAAGGTTGTGATTGCGTGTAAAGAAAGCCAAGATAGTGTTATGTGTAGTGAAATATTCCTTTGATGATTTATATAACATAAAATCAAAATATTTCTCATAAAAGTCTCGGGTGTTACATTCTACCCCCCTTAAAATGAATTTCGCCATTGAAATTTGTCACTTTGTAACAAAAATATGAGGATACATCTCCCTCATCATATCCTCAAGCTCCCATGTAGCTTCTTGTAATTGGTGGTTCCTCCATAAAACTTTTACCAAGTGAGTGGTCTAGTTCCGTAGGACTTTTTCACTATGATCGAGAATCTCTATCGGCTGTTCTTTACAAGAAAGATCATGTTCAAGCGGTACAACGTCTGAGCTGAGTACTTATGAAGGATCAGGTATGTACTTTCTCAGGAGAGATACATGGAACACATCGTGAACTTGAGAGAGATTCGGTGGAAGCGCCAATCAGTAATCTACCTTACCAACACAATCCAGTATTTAAAAAGGATCGATATACCTAGGGCTCAACTTTCCCTTCTTTCCAAATCTCTTGACCCTCTTCCAGGGAGATATTCGTAAGAACACTTTATCACCAACTTCAAACTCTAAGTCTTTTCTTCGGTTGTTGGCATAACTTTTTTGTCGACTCTGAGCTGCTCTTATGTGTTGTTGAATAGATCAGACCTTTTCTGCCATCTCATCAACATGATCTATTCCTAATAGCTTTCTTTCCTCAACTTCATCCCTGCAAGTTGGAGTCCTACATTTCTTTCCATAGAGTGCTTCATAAGGAGACATTTGAATACTAGAGTGAAAGCTATTATTATAATAAAATTCCACCAAAGGTAGGTGTTGATCCCAACAACCTTTGAAATCCATAGAGAATGCTCTTAACATATCTTCTAGAGTTTGAATTGTCCTCTCAGACTGACCGTCTGTCTGAGGATGATAAGTAGTGCTGAAACTCAACTCTGTATCCAGAGTATGCTGAAGACTTCGCCAGAACATTGAGGTAATCCTCGGATCCCGATCATATATAATAGAAATTGGTACTCCATGCAATCATACCACTTCCTTTACATATATCCTGGCAAGCTGATCCAGAGAGAATCCTCTATAATAGCAGCGAAGTGTGAAGACTTTGTAAGACGATCAACTATGACCCAGATAGCATTATTGCCTTGGGATGTTTTAGGAAGTCCTGTGACAATGTCCATAGTGATGTTTTCCAATTTCAATTTTGGTATGGGAAATGGATGTAACATCCCCTTAGACTTATGTCTCTCATCTTTAACTTGCTGACAAACCAAGCATCGAGAGACATATTCAGCAACATCTCTTTTCATGCCATCCCACCAGAAGTACTCTTTCAGGTCCCTATACATCTTCATGCTTCCAGGATGAATCGAGAATGAAGAACTATGAGCCTCATCCAGCAGCTCCTTCTTTAATTTGGGGATGGGAGGAACACAAACCCTATTCCTGAACTTTATGATCCCATCACAATCAAGGTTGAATTCAGGAACATTTCTCACCTTCTTTTGTAACTCTACATCTTTTTTTGTGCCTCTTTAATCTTAACATATATAGGTGGTTGAACATTCATTTGAGAAAGATACGATTTTTCATCATTTATTATAATTCCAAGATCCATCCTTTGTAAATCCATAAATATTGGATCTTTTGTGATCTTCATCATGGATAAACCGGCATGGTCTTGTCGACATAATGCATCTACCACCTTCTTTGCTTTCCCTGGGTGGTAATGGATTGAGCAGTCGTAATCCTTAATCTGCTCCAACCATCTTCTTTGGCGCATATTCAGCTCCTTTTGTGTGAAAATATACTTTAATCATTTATGATCAGTATAAATGTCACACCTTTCTTCATAAAGATAATGCCTCCAAATCTTTAATGTAATGATTACCACAGTTAACTCCAAATCACGAGTTGGGTAATTTTTCTCATGGATTTTCAACTGTCGTGAGGCATAAGCTATCACCATATCATTTTGCATGAGAACACAACCCAATCCATTCTTGGATGCATCACTGTAGATCACAAACCTTTCTCTACTACAAGGTAGTGTGAGCACAAGTGCACTGGATAACCTTCTTTTCAACTCCTTGAAATTCTCTTCACATTCCTCCATCCAAACAAACTTAACTCCTTTCCGAGTCAACCTGGTGAGTGGATTAGATAATCGTGAAAAATCACTCACAAAACTCTGATAATATCCAGCCATACCAAGAATACTTTGGATCTCAGTTACTATTGTTGGTCTCGATATCTTTCGATAACCTCTGTTTTTGCTGGATCCACAGATATCCCCTCTTTTGAAATTATGTGACCCAAAAATGCAACTTTTTGAAGCCAAAATTCACACTTGGTAAATTTGGCATAAAGCTTAACCTTTCTCAGGGCCTTCAATATAATTATCTAGTGATCGTCATGTTCTTCCTTGCTGTTTGAGTATAAAATAATATCGTCTATAAGTACTACCACAAACTGCTCAAGATAATCTCTAAAGACTCTATTCATCAGATCCATGAAGATAGCATGGGCATTAGTAAGACCAAATGGCATCACTATAAATTCATATTGTTCATACCTTGTACAGAAAGTCGTCTTTGGTATATCCTCCCTTTTGACCCTAAATTGATGTTACCCTGAACGAATATCAATCTTGGAAAATTATTGATCTCTGCATAGTTGGTAAAATAAGTCATCAATGAGCTGGAGAGGATATTTTTTCTTGATAGTGATCTTGTTAAGTTCTCGATAATCAATGTCGAGTCTCATTGATCCATCATTATTCTTAACAAATAGAACATGTTCTCTCCAAGGTGACACACTAGGGTGTTTTAATACCTTATCAAGATTTTCTTGGAGTATCTTCTTCAATTCCTACAACTCAATTGGGGCCATTCTATAAGGTGTCTTTGAAATAGGTAAAGCACCCGGTATGAGTTCTATTGAAAACTCAACTTCCCGATTTGGTGGAAGTCCCGAAAATTCCTCCAGAAAGACATCATCAAATTCCTATACAATAGCCATATTCTTAATTGTGAGTTTCTCACCAACCATTTGAGATAAATAACCTTTATTTAGTGGAATCAAGACCCATAAGATGAAATAAATTTCCACTGGAAGGTTATGTTCATCATAGCATCGATAGATGAACAATGAATGATCTGGAATATGAAATGTGACTTCCCTTATTTGGAAATTGATATGAGATCCATATAGAGAAAGCCTATTCATGCCATGAATCACATCATATTCCACTATAGGATGAATCACAAGATTTGCAGAAAGCACTTTCCCACATACTTTAATCGGAGATGAAATATAAACATTTGGCGTGACCGTTGTGCCATTAGGGTTTGTCACAGCTAACTCAACATCTAATTGATGAGGTAATAGGGTGATACCCTTAGAAAATTCTTCAGAAATAAAGGAGTTGGTGGATCCAGAATCAAATAAATCATTTGATACTTTAGAGATGATGGTATGTGTACCTTTCAACACATTGTTATCATACTCCACATCGCTGATAGAAATTGCATGTGACATTCCTTTGTCTTTAGCCTTAAGAGTTTGACGTCGACCATCATCATCAACCCTTGGATTAGGGCATTGATTGGCATAATTCCCCATTTCCTTGCACTTGTAACATTGAAGTGTAGTAGGTTCATTTGGTGTATACCTTCCTTTGTTTGCATCATTAGACATCTTCTTCCAATCATTGCAACATTCATATGCCTGATTACCTTCCTTTCCACATTTGAAACATTTAATTTTCCCTTTAAGACAACTCCATCAATGTATCTTTCCACACATTGAGAATAAGGGAAAACTCATCTTATTTTCAGTGTGCTCTTTAGATTTTCCTTTGAATTCCAATTTCCTCTTCTTATCAAACCCATATGACTGATGGGTTACTCCAATCTCCATCTCAACTTTGAGAGCACATCGAACGATTTCCTCATAGCTACTGAAGTCCCTTATGGATAACTCCCATCAAAGACTTGGTTTTAAGCCAGTAAAGAATTGATCGATCATACACTCATGTTGGATAATAATCCCAGAAGTGTACATCACAAGTATTGTAAAGTTTTCTTCATAGGTACCAACAGATTCATCATCCTTTTGCTTTAGTTAAAGAAACCCGTTTTCTATCTTTGATCGGAGAATACGAGGGAAGTACTTATTGAAAAATAAGTTCTTGAACTCGTCCCATTCCATGGACTCAATTTCATCTCTTGGCCTCGTATTCTTGACAAGATTCCACCATTGATCAGAATCACCTTCCAAACGATACACTACTAAGTTTACATTATCATTCTTTGAACATTGAAGAACTGAAAATATATTTTCAGTAGTACTGATCCACTGTTCAGCAACTAACGGATCAGTAGACCCGCTAAATGAAGGTGGACGCTGTCTCATAAAGGATTCAACAGAATGTTGCTCCTTCTTTTTGTCGTTTAGAAGTCCAGCATGATTCATAACTTGAGAAAGTTGTGTGAGCATGGATACAATATTTTACATTCCATCTCCTATAAAGTTTGGTTGCTCAGGGGGACAATCACTACATTGCCCGTCGCATTCCGCATTAACATGATTCCTTCGGGTTCTAGCCATTGACTAAAAACAAGAAGAATAGTGTGAGCAACACGAATTATAATAGGAAAACCACATAATCAAGAATAACAGTTCACACTTAAGGTCTTATCATAGGTTATTCATGCCCATTTATAAAACAATAAGATTGTGTTCTATGCTTATACTTATCCATAGGATTCTTACTAAGGCATTCACATCCTAGTTTCCAAAGGTTGACTATACCTTTCCTCTGATACCAACTATAATGACCCATAATTTACATACAATGTTAGTACTTCAAAATTGAAGTACACTTATTAAAACATATAACAAAACCACAAAAGGACTGTTTAGGTATATTGTATTTAGAAACTGGGAAATATAAACAACTGGTTCATAAATCATCTACAATGTCTCCCAATTATTTCATCATATCTATAGTCCCTTATGGAATATCTTACTTAATAACCTTTTTCCTAGCCTGGGGAAATAAAACGTACAAAAGGGTGATATCAAATGCTCAGTAAGGGTAAACAAAATAAATATCAATCACATCATATTCATAAGAACATAACATTTTGGAAATCTTACCCTGCAAAAGAGATCATAATTTCATAACATGGGATAAATCATGGTAGTGAAATGTAATCACAACAATCATAACTTAAAACATGAATCTTTGTGTCATACACACATAATCATAGAGAATCCTTTCTTATTAGTCAAGACTAATTTCCAAGACTATCTTAGTTGATAAAGTCCATTTCTGAACCGAGTTCATTCCTCGTTTCAGTACTGTTTCACTGAACCGGTTTAACCTGCCGTTCCAGCCATGTCTATCTCATGAGATATAAAATCTTTACCCAATGCATTGTAGGGAGATATAGGTCCACCCATCTCATAATGATACCATTCTTATGTGTTCCACAAAATCATAAAACATACATCATAGCATAACCCATGAAATAAAAATGGGAATCTTAAACATTGTGACATCATAAAAAAATTCATATAAGATAAATGAATTATTAAAAATAATTACATCACACCATAATAAAATCAATGTAATAATAGGGATAGAAACAAAACCCTTTATTATCTTAGATGGAAAATAATTTTGATAAAACACATGAACTCCATTCTTGAGGAAAATATACTTTCTAATTCAAAAAGACTTTCCGTTCTTAACATGTCATACAATTGTAAACTAAATGAAGTTGATTAAAAATAAACATGAAAACTTGTAAAGGAATCTTCTTGGAAAGAATGTTTTAAAAATCCATTCATTCCGTATAAGTTAAAAAAACATTCTTCTCGTACTTTTGTCGGAAAAGTCAAAAAGTACCTCGTACGAAAAACGACAAAAGATTCCTTTCATATCATTAAATAAAAACTCACTGATGGGTAAAATTGGATTTAAGAAATTGTAGGTGGATGGAAATAATATTAAATATTGAAGGAACATGGATGTGGATGATAAAATACACCCCAGTAAATTCCAATGTATAAAAAATCTCAGATAAAAATGAGATTGTGATATTTCCCTTATGTTAGGTCTGATTTGCTTCGTAAGTGTCTGAACCTCATGTATAATGATTTAAATAATGTCTTTGACTTATTCCAGAATCATACTCATTGTTATTATATCACATATGGTCATATTCTTAGCCTATTATTAGTGATATTTCATTGCTACTTGTTATTCGGGTGTTTATTACCTTTTGTTCTTATGTGTGTTTTGTCAAATAAATTCTTATTCTTCTTTTTAGGTTATAGATACCTAATTTCAAGAATTGTATTAGTGTAATATATATCATATTTATTCACTCAATTGATTTATATAATCATTATTCAATGAAAATCATGTAGAACGAGTCGCATCACATCGTGGAGACGGTATTCCGTACATATGCACGAGCGATGATATCGTTCCCATGATCGTGGAATTGTATTGGAGTGTATGTATACTATTTTAGAATCAATATCAATTTACAATAATCATATATATTCATTATTTACACCATTATACCCATCCAAGTAAGGTGGTGGTGTAAAATAGATTACACCACGGCGTGGAGACGGTATTCCGTACGTACGCACGCACGGTGATTTCATTTTCCATAGGATGGATAAATGGTGAAATAGGGTTTTTTAATACATATAATAACATATAAGTATATGAGTGATACTAATGTTATTAATTCATAATGAAACAACTGAAGAATAAGAATTGGAAGAAGAAATAAAGTTGAAAGAATCGGTAACGGACGTTACCTCTTCTTTGAAGCCCTTATTTGATACCTCCTTTTAGGGCACTAAAATCGGTCATTGAAGAAGACCAGGACCTCTAGTATGTTTCTAGGTAAGTGTAGAGGAGAAATTGGCAGGGGTTGTCTGAGCTTTAAGGCTCAAAGTGGTGTGAGAAAGAGAGGGAGGAAGTGCCATTTTATAAGGTAGGAGAGGGCACCTTTGGAAAAACTAAAAATATTATTTTATTATAAAGAAATATTCGGTTTTAAATAGCTCCAAAGTGATTTATTTCGAATCTAAGGTAGGTATGGGTCTAAATCCTCTAATACAATAGAATTTGGAGATGTTTAGTTTTCTATTTTAACCTTATCAATTAGATTTCACTTTTAGTTAGATAATTTTTCTTTTACTGTGTCTTTTTGTGTTCTTACACTATAAGGTTAATAAACGTACTATAACAGGCCAAAAGAATGAAAAGTTGTTTATTCTTAATATATATAATCTTATCTAAGTAATTTGGCCGAACCATAGATTTTTAGAAATAAAATAACAATTAATAATATAATATTTGTTTTAAAAACTATTTTATGTCAATTTTGACACTATTTAGTAATTGATTTTTGTGAAAAATCATAACAGAATGATTAGTTAAAACAAAGTAAATTAAATCAATAAAAACATTTCATATTAACCTATAAAATTAGTTTAATTCATAAAAAGTCTCAAATTATATTTATTTGGGTATTTATAACATCAACTATGTTAATATTACATTAATAAGATAATTACTGCATCATAATTGTGTCATAAATAAATTAAATTATTTAATGTCTAAAAATCACAAATAAAATACCATTATGTAGGAAAACTCTTTATATTTCTAATGAATATTTATAGTCGAAATTATCTTATGCATAACCCTATATTAAAAATTATTTACTTAATAAACTATGATTTTAACTATTCTAACCCTTCTTTAAATAAATTAATAATAAATGTCCTAATCTAATCCAAGTTGGCCTAAATGGTCATAGTTTATTCCTAAGGTTGTTTTTGGTCGAATTACACTTATCCAATAGAATTAGGACATGTGTTAGGGTAATAATAATATCATTTGTTCCCATAATTACCCTATTTACTTTTAACAGTGGTAAATAAAAGTTAAAAAGTTACTATTCACCAAAAATTATTTTCATCTCATTGAACCAAATTTTACTTACTGACATCAACCATGTCTCTCAGATTTTTGAAATTCCACTCACGGAAGCGGTATGATTAAGTTTTAGGTAAATTTTCAAATTCTCCTAGGAGTTGGTAAAAGACGGTGATAAGTTCAATAAATTTATATATATATAAAATTATTATAAAATTACTCCAATGAATTACATTGATATTATATAGGTATTATGTATAAATTTTGACCTAAAATAAACTTAAATAAAATGAATAATTATTTAAATAAAAATACGGTTTTTAAATAGTAACCGAGTGTTTTCACTATTCATCATCAATTGAAAGTTTCCAGAAAAATACCAAAATTTCACCCGAGGCTAATTTAGATATTCCAAATCTAAAAACGAAGTCCATTGTGAAAAATAAAATTTACAAAATTTCATAACGTAGTTATTACTATTCATAATGTCTAGTTTTAATAATATGTTAATTGCATATCGGTGTTTAGTGAAACTCGGTATTGCGTACGATGCAAGCTATCAAGGAAGGTCGCGATTGCGTGTAAAGCAAGCCAAGCTAGTGTTGTGTGTAGTGAAAGATTTTTTTGATGATTTATATAACATAAAAACAAAATATTTCTCATAAAAGTATCGGGTGTTACATTTTCTCTCTCTCTCATATATATATATATATATATATCCATTTTTGAAATCCGTATTTCATTAAAAATATTAATCATTATTTATACAATGTTGTTCATGACTATGACTATTATGGGAGACCAATCATATCCAAATTTACCAATTTTTAAAGAATAATTATTTATTTTCTTTTAAATTTTAATACTTTTAATTCTTATGTTCATATTTATTATCTAAATATGATTTTAAAATTAATATAATTAAATTATTTTTTTACTTTCTATAGTGAATTTGACATTTACTACATTTCTAAAATTAAAATAATTATAATATGGTAAATTATATAGATAAAATTATAGATGAATATATTCTTTTCTCCTTACAAAATTCCACACTCAAAATTTCATTTGACATACTAAGTTGATCATAGTTTTGGTAATTCTACATTCTAGATACCTCTCTTTCCCATTTTACCTCCTCAAACTTATGGTTTCTCCAGAGTATGTAAATTATGTGATTTGACATGTTGCCTAGAACATTATCTCTATAGACCAAGACCATCACCAAATTCTCCTCATAAGAGAGATCATTTTACCATTTTACTACTACTTAATTTAGTAAATGTGAGGTATTTTTTATTTACATCCTTTAGTGGAATATGAAGAATACATGATGTTCATGAGAAAGCGTTGTTGTGAGTGATAGTAGATTATCCATAACTCTAATATGAACAAGAATCTCAATGGGGTCGATATTCCTCGGAAATAGCTAACAATTATTCTATAATCTCATTAATCTCTTCCATGTAGATATTTGGAGGGAAAATTCTCTCTAATATAAAATTCTAACTCTCATCAATGATTATCATCATTTCTCTAATATCAAATCTGGGCATCCCTGATATGCTACTGAATATTATTAACCTTCTTAAATTTTTCCTTGCTATTTCTTGTCCCAATAACATGTGTTCACTAGCATCTTCTTATAATGAAGGTGTTCTAAAAATCATACAAAAAATTATTTTATATAGATTAATTTGGATTATTTAGTGAAAACTATTATTCTAGAAAAAATATACCAGATGAAGTTACTGATCCCATTCACCACTAAAGTCCATTCCAGCATGATGTCAGCATATCATCCAATCTTTGTATAGTCTGATCAGATTGACCATTTGATAGTGTAATATTCCATACTTATGTTTAAATCAGTGATTAGAGTATTTTGGAAACTCTTATAAGTGATGGAGGTAAATACTAGATTTCAATTGGATACAGGGGAAATGGTGTTCTATTTTACCTTGCTAATTCTCTTATGTATATCCTTATTATTTTATCATCTAATATACACTCTTAAATAGAGATGAAATAATAATTCCTTATATTATTGTGCAACATACCACATATAGAATTATTTTCATTATATGTATTGGGATTACCAGTGATAAATTCCTTGGTGATTTTTTCCCATTTCTATATAGGTATTGTTAATGAAGACATCATAGCCTTGGCCTTTTTCCTTTCATCATTCACTCCGTGATAAGGAAGGCACAATAAACTATATTTCATGATATCCTTATTGATATTTTAATACCTATATTTATCTCTAATATATCAATAAATCATCATGATTATTAGTTTGATAGAGAAGTTTGATCTATGGGAATCATTGAATAATTAAATCTATAACTCATGTTTTAATGCTACATAGAGTTATGAACAAAAAATTATAATTCATCCATAATAATTTTCAAAACATATGCCCTTTTTCTATGAGCTTATAAATTCATAAAAATTATTATATCATCTCTTTTAGTGTCCATTAAATTATCAAAAAGGGATGTTTTATAAGTTATATTATAAAGGAATGATGATGTTCTTTCCATTATGATCCTTATTTCCATCCTTTCGAAATCTAATATGGTTGGATACTTCTAAATTACCCTCAATGATATGATTATAAGATCTTTTTTACATAGATCATCTTCAAATTTATTTTCATTCCTATGATTTTATTGGAATGATTATTCATAATCCTTGATTAGATATAAATATATTTAGTGGTGCATATTAACCTTCTTCTATGTGAATATATATTTTCGTCTCTAATTATCTATATATATTTCCCTTTTCTCCCCATATAGATAATTCCACCAGATTTTAAATGAAAATAATACTATATCCAACTTCAAATCATTTGTTTTGTAGTTTTTCTAATGATGTTTAAACAACCTTATGGTGTAGGGTATAAAAATGTTTTTCATTAATACAGATCGTAAGACCTCCTCAAATGCATTGATGTGTACCATGAAAATCTACACATTTGAGGTATGTTTGAAGATTTATGGAGTGATAAAACTCTTTTTCAATTCCTTATATATATATATATTCATTTACTAGTCAATAAAAACTATACTCCCATCTAATTAATATTGTTTGGTATGTTCTAAAATAATAAATATTTCCTAATAAACTATAGTAAATATCAGCTAGTATAAATAAACTGTAAATGTTTATTGTATATATGGGTCTGTGTTACTCCTCAATTTCTAATTTCATACAAGGGTTCCTGAATATCATTTTTTAATTTATATCACACTAAAAGAATGATACTTACTTTTTCTAGAAATCACATTCACTATAATTTTCATATACCTTGTCAATTCAAAAATTAAATAGAACATTATACAAATGATCCACATAGATTATAGAATATATGACAATTTCACATATAAAGACTACCTTCCACACCATTTCTTTTGAAATAAATTTTTTTTAATAATTTTTCTAGGTTTTAATTTTTTTTGGGGTGTGGGCCAATCCCGATTAAATTTTAGCATATTTTCTGATACATGATGGTTTTGTGTGTGACAATTTCTGGCACCTGGGTAGGGAATGGTCAAAGCAGTGCAGATTCTATGTGTCACCGTACTGCAAGCTCAATGTTCATAAAAATTATTATTGATTAATTAATTAATGGGATGAATGATGAAGTGAGAACAAAATTAAATAAAAAATAAATTAAATAATCATTATTTTAATAATAATAATAATATTGTTTATGAATGTAACTATTATTATTATTATTTTTAATAATGTTATAACTAAAAAAACCAATTATTATTATTATTGTTACTATTAAGTTACTATTTATATTATTTTTATTTACTTATTAATAGAATTATTTTTATTATTTGGTTTACCCGATTGGGTGTTTTTAGGGGTTTTAGTTTTCATTAATATTTATTTTTTTCACTCTCCTTATCTTCCCCCCACCTCATATCATCGTGTCATGCATCATCTCCCTCTAACTATCCCTAGTGTTCTCCTTCCCTTGGTCATCCTCCCATACTTCCCTCGGAATCCCCCCTCCATCACCCTTATACAAAGACTCCGGGCTAGCACACTCCCTCTCTGGAAACAGCATCACGCTGCGCCAACATCCTTTAAACATACTTATCTCTCCCCATTTTTATGGCATGGATCACCTCCACCAACCACCTACATGCTTGGAGGTCCTCCTAGACACTTGTGTCATCCTCCTCTCACTCCCCCATAGTTGTGTTCTACCCCAAGTGAGTTTTTTCTTCTTCCCATAGTGTTCTTTTGTATGCTCTCAGTCTGTTTAGGGTCCAATTTTGACTTTTTTGATTCAGTCTCCCGATTTAGGGTTCAATTGAATTTTTTTGTGGTTCGTATTGGGTCATATTAGAGTTTCACACCAAATATTGGTGTTTTCGAACCAATTGTAGGTGGTTTCATGTTTAAATATTATCTGATGATTTATTTTTCTTGTTTTATCATGTCCTATAATTATTTTTTTATGCGAACATAGTTTTTTAGGTATTTTAATATATATTTTATTCTTTTTGCATGTTTATATGATATGGAGTATGTTTTAGTGAAAATCAATATTGAATCATTTTTTAGTGTTTTAGGAATTAAAAAATTAGTTTGTTGATTTATTTTAGTGGTGTTAATGGAGTTTTGATGAGGTCTGGGTCTACATTTGGTCATAAAAAATATTTGACTATGTTTATATGCTTCAATCCATACGATGTTTCTGGATGTTGTTTAATTATTTTTCTTTGTGGTTTATTTAATTGTGAGAATGGATTATTGAACTATGAAAATGGTTAATTGATTATACAAGTGTTGAGAATTATGTTTTGAAATGTTTTTTTTGTGTGTATGTTTTTAAAGATGGTTTGGTTGTTTAAATGATGTTATTTGGAATGTGTAGTGCCTTGAATAATTTGGGTTTATGAATATTACATTTGATATGAACTAGGAACTTTAATAAACACGAAGTGAGGCCATGGTAACTAGGTTGGTGGACTGGGAATAGTTCTCTAGTGATACAATAGTGGAATCATCCCTATTTCACGTCGCTGTATTAGAAGACTACAACACTAACTAAATATATGGAATATTATGGGAGACCACTAGGGTTATTGGGATGTCCCCTACTAATAGCTTGTGCATGAGAATGTGAGATTTCATGGATCCTATACAACAATTCACCGAGACATGATGTTCTAGGGTCCCACTACATGCTAGTACCAATAGGGCCCCTCCCATGATTTTTTCTATATAGCTTTTTTGTTCTCTCCATCAGTATATAGTGTGGAATTTGGATACATCAAAAGTAAATTTGTTTTTAATAAAGTTTACTTTCCATTAAATTTGATTTCATTAAACCATATTTCATAAAATTAGATCATGAATTTTTTCATGAATTTTTAAAACATGAATGTTTAATCATGATTTATGGTTTATTTCTGGAAATCATTTTTTGTGAAATCCTTTTAGGAATTATCTCACACCCTAAATAATCCATTGGGTGTAAGAATATTTTGTTATGTATTGTACAGGTAAGGGTAAGGCTTTTAGAGATGGGGGTTCGGGTTGCAAGCTGTCTTTCTAGGTATGGTGTTGTGGAAATGAGTCGAGAGTTGTGACCTCTAACCTTAGGGTGGTTTTTAGGTTATTTTTTTGGTCACATGACTTTTTGTTATTTTTTTATGTTTTGGTTTAAAATTTTTAACTAAATTTTGAACCCTTGTTTAGACATTATTGGTTTTATATTTTTACGTTTGGTTTATTAGATATTAAAGATTGTTTTATATTTTCATATTCTGGTAAACCATTCCCACTTGTTGTTGTGGATACACAGAAACTTGTGCCAGCCTATGGGGATTGGGAATTTCCTTCGGGTCGTTCCACAGGATGAGTCAGGAATCAGTTTTGATGAAGACCCAACATGGTTTTTCAAAAAATAATATCAGATCATGTTAAGTTAATTGGGTCATTTTATTTGGGATGGGTCTAGTTAGATATGATACGAGACTATCGGGACTCAGTGTTTTGGTTGTGAGTAGGGTTCTTGGGAAACACACCTCATGGAATACCTTGAGTCACTATGGGATCTCGGGATATTTGTTGGCTTTTCCTCTAGCTGGGACTTGTAGGATGTAGACTTTACATAAACAATGGATGTAGGTGATTTGGTCTGGTGATTTCATGTTGTGAAAAGTTTGACCCATTTATAGTTGATGATTGCTAAAAATTTTGAGACATGTTTTATTAATGATGTTCTTATGTGACTATTCCCTCTTGTAGTAGAATTCCTCCCCAGAGAGTTCCCTTGAACCCATTGGTGGAATCTGGAGATTTTTCTACCTCACCTCTTGATCATAGGTCAGTGGAAGATGTGGTCTAAGATATACATGCTCTAGGATTGGTAGAGTCTCCAACTCCTCCTACTATTCCTATTATAGAGATTGGAACTGGTCCTAGTATATACAAATCCCAAGAGTTTCGAATGAAAAACCCACCCTCATTCTGAGGTACCACGAACCCTCAAGAATGAAAGGAGGGGCTAGAGAAGATCAATAACATGTTTAAGCATCATGACACTCCTATGGAATTTAGAGTAATGTGTGCTTCGTTTCTGCTAGAGGGTTCTAGTCATCAATGTTGGTACATAGTGAAACAAGATAGGAAGCATGAGAAAATGATTTGGAAGGATTTCAAGGCGGTCTTCAATGACTAGTAAAACCCATTTGTATGGGTGTATTACAGTAGTTGTAGTTCATTTTTTATTCAAAAAGAAATAATGAAAGGAAACAAGACCCCTAAATGGGGATGGAAATGGTGAAGCCCGAGCACATCCCCCAACACAAAGGAGGCACATTCTGAAGGGATAGAGAGTGGAGACTTATAGAGAATGAGAGGGTCGTCTTGTCTACCCAAGCGGGCAAGGGAATCCGCTGCGAAATTAGACTCCCTCGAACTGTGAGACAAACGAACCCCAAGTGAGATTTCCATTCTGCACCTTCTGATAATGTACGCGAGTTCCCACGAAACCCCACACCTCCCTTTCATGATCTTCACGAGGGTATCTGAGTCCATTTCTATTTCGTACACGACCATCTTCTATCTTCTGCACACCAACAGATTAAGGCACAGATGTTTGAAAAGGGTTTGAAACTAGAGATATACACTACGGTATTGATGCTCAAGATGAATTCCTATGAGTATATAGTTAATTGAGCATGTAGGATGGATATTGAACAAAAGGAACGGTCTAGTTCCTTTGGGTATATGCCAGTTTTTGGTATAGGATATTCATCTGAGAAGAAGAAAAGTAGGATGATCATTGGAGGAAGGATGGTGGTAGCTCAGGCCATCCTTCTGGGCATACTTCATCATTGACTTCTAGTATAGGGTATACTATATATCATCAGTATGGGAAGGCATGACAAATCAAACCAGCATTCCCAAACCCCCCAATGTTTCCATCAGTGTGGATCAATGGGGATCATGTAGTGGTTTTGCATGTAAACTTGTGCTTATTAGAGTGGGGAAGGATCTGTGGCTTCCATGGTAGTATCAACTCTGTCAGAGCTGACCCAGAATGTGGGATCTCAGTTCAGTGGTAATGGGGGAAATACTGCATATTCTTTTTCGAAGATCCAGATCAGAAAAGAGTTGCAAGTGAGTGGTCTTTTTTATTAAGGGACTAATCTTTTTCATGTTGTGGTTTATGAACCAATTGGATCAAATGTAGGACCTCTGAAATTTAGAGGTTGCATCCTTATTGTATCTTATATAGAAGCTGTTTTATTTAATACTATTGCATATATTTATTTTATCTCTACTTGTCTTGTGAATATGGAGACCATAGCAACTGAGATGATGTCCTTTAAAATGAATTTCGTTATAGAATTGGGTAAGAAGATAGAGCAAGGTATCCAATTCCTATCTTGTGTGCTCTCTGTGTTAGGTGTCGATATGGAGTTTGACATCATGGTCTTGGATATAAAGCATTTCAATGTTATTCTTAGAATTGATTGGATAGTGAAATTCCATGTGCAAATAAATTTCTATAGCCAATGGGTGAGCATTATAGCACCTGGTGGCATTTGTCAGGTATTTCTTTGGGAATAGGATCCTCAGTCGGGTCACATGAGACTTCACTCCCACAATTGGGAATTCATTCTTTTCATTTATCAATGCTTGCAATGTAGGTTGAAGGTGGTGCCCCTCAGGGTGGACTACCTCCTATACTGTATGAGTTTCCAAAAGTATTTCTTGAAGATTTTTTGGGCTAACCCCCAAAGCAGTATGTGGAGTTCTTAATTGAATTGGATCCTGGAACAGAGCCAATATCACTTCCCTCATATCAAATAGCCACCACCGAGTTGATATATTTAAGATATAATTGGATGATTTAGAATCTAAAGGGTTTATTTTCCCAAACATCTATCTTTATTTCATCCCAAAGTTTTTCACGAAGATGGTTGATGTATCTCTTTGGTTGTTAATCAATTAGAGAAAGATGAATAAGGTAACAATTAAGAACAAATACCCATTTCTCGGAATTGAATATTATTTTGAATAGTAGAAAGGGTAAATATGGTTCTCCCAAATTAACATTCATTCTGGTTACCACCATGTCAAGATGATATAGGCAGACACCCCAATGACATCATTCTGAGTCACGTTTGACCACTTTGAGTGATTTTTGATGCCTTTCATATTGATTAATACTCCATCATTTTTTATGGTGATCATGAATAGGGGGCCCTATTACTTCTCGACTCCATTGTTGTGGTATTTTTGGATGACATCCTAGTTTAATATAGATTGGAGAAAGTGCATAAGCATCATTTGCGCATTGTGTCGAGCACTCTATGGGATCATCGCATATATGCTATACTTTCAATGTGTAAATTCTAGATTAGTAATGTAGAGTTTTTTCCATGTGATTTTGGGGAAAGTGGATAAAGTGGATACCAATTAGATTAGTGATGTTATTTCATGGGAACAACTAAAGAATGTGTTCAATGTCAGGAGTTTTCTTGTCCAAGGAGTATATTACAGGTGATATGTTTGGTATCTCTTATGCCTTTCTTCCTCTGTGACTACACTCACCTAGAAAGGGGTGATGTTTTAATGGAGATTAGAGTTCCAGGGAACCTTAGAGGAGTTGATGTAGATGTTGAGTACTACATCTATATTGATATATACAGTGATTGGGAAGGGATTCATGTTTTATTATGATGCTTCAGGTACGGGCCTCAGGTGTGAGCATATTCAAGATAATCACGTACTTGCTTATGGTTATCACCAACTCCAACTACATTAGAAGGATTACTTGAACCATGAATTGGAATTGGATGTAGTTATGTATGCACTGGATACTTTTCGATGTTATCTTTTTTGGGATAATTTTGATTTTTACTCTAATCAAAAGTACATAGACTACATTTTCACTCAAAAAGATATTTGTAGGAGGCAGTGTCATTGGATTGAGTATATGCAGGGGTTCTACATTGATATCTTCTATACATCGGGAAAGGTTAATATGTTTTTTTGGCACGTTGAGAAAAAATGTGTCAGTTAACTCTTTGAGGAAGTCCAGTGATGAAAGGACCTTGATGGGGTTTTCCCTAGATGGACTTGGACACCAAGGATGGCATCAGAAGTGCGTACATGGCATGCATTTCGTGGACTCTTGCTCTTCTGAAATAGATTCAGTTGTAGTAGACTATTTATGTGATATGTTAGTAGTCTATCCAATTTCCTCATGGTGGGGAGACTATTATGTATTTTTTATTATATCCCCTAGGGATCCTGTACTTTACGGGTCACGTAGTGGAGACATTATATTGAAAGAATATACTGATGCAGGATATACACTAGTCTCATTGGGTCTTCCATCCACATCCAAAATATATGTACTATGTAGTTCCTCGAATGTTTCGGTGACCAAGTTTGAGGTGGGAAATAGATGATTTCATATCGAGGTTTTATACATAACAATCGAAAAACAAAGATCATCAATGACCATATAGTCTGCTTTAGCTGTAACCCATTTCTTCCTAGAAGTGTGATGAGGAATCCATCAATTTCGTTATTGGCATTACTCATACACCTTAAAGAAGGAATTCTATTTTCATGGTGACTGATCATTTGACCAAATTATCTCACTTAATTATAATAAAATATATTTTTATAGTGGATGTAGTAAGGAGATTGTGTTTTCAGTAAGTGGTCAGACTTCATGGTGTGCCGTTAGTAATTGTTTCTGATAATGAACCTTGCTTTCTCTCTCTATTTTGGGATGGCCTTTAATGGAAATTGGGGTCGCAAAAAAATGAGCACTAAATAAAATCCACAAATGGATCAGATAAATCAAATTTTGGAGGACATGATTTGTTCATGTGTATTAGATTTCACTGAATCATGGTATAACCATTTGGGATTCGTCGATTCCTCATATAATAACAGTTAGCAATCCTATATTTGAACCGATCCATTTGAGGTCGTTTATGGTCAACCATGTTGTTCTCCAATATGTTGTGCAGTGGTAGGTGAGACCTTACTTTTGGGACCGATCCTTGTGAAGGAGACATCTTAGAATATCAATCTGATCAAGAAGAAGTTATTTACTGCTCAAAGTCTCCATAAATATTCTATTGATCATAGGTGTCAAGATATCTTGTTTTTTATGGTTGATCAGGTGTTTTTGATGGGGCCCCTCATTTGGGCCACTATCACGAGGGAATGTAAGGAAAGCTGACCATGAGGTATGTAGGGCCTTTCGAGATCACATAGCAGTTTGTGAAGGTGGAATACATGTTGGATTTACCTTCTCATTCGATGTCAATTAATTACGTATTTCATGTATCCTAATTGAATAAGTATAATCGGATCTGTCTCATGTATTGTATTGGGAAGAGATGAAGATAAATCACAATTTATCAGTGTTTCAATGGATAGTGTGGATAGTGTATTCACTAGAAATGGTGCTTCATGGGATGTATATTCTATATGTCCATATCCTATAGTGTTATGTGAATGATGATCACGAGACCTTGGAGTATAATTCATTGTTTGAGCAGGACTATCCTTTTGGATTCTTAGATGAGGATTCGAATTGACTTTCTGAAGGTGTAAAGTCTTCATGTTTGGGATAATGTTTGAACACTATCATTTCAAATAAATTACATTTTTATTATCTTTTTGGGTTTTAAATTATATTTCACGATGTTGGCCGAGATTTATTGATTTTTGGTGTTTTTTCAGGTACATGAGTGTTTTTAAAGTCATAGTGTTTGACACCCGGGAGGGGGATGGATGAAGCCTTGGGGATTTTCCATGTAACAATGAAGCCTGTATGACGTTCAAAAAAATTAAAATTAATTAATTAATTAATATGATGACTGATATTGTCTGAAAAAAATTAAATAATAAAAATAATTTGAATTACAATTATTTTTAATAATAACAATGATAATACTGTTTTAGAATGATATTATTAATGTTGTTATTAATTTTTTAATTAAGTTATTATTATTAATTCCTTTGATTATTATTATTAATATTTAATTATTATTAATATTTTTATTATTGAATTATTAATATCATTATTATTATTATTAGATTCAATAGATTCAATTTTTTAGGGATTTTATTTCTATATTATTTTTCATTTTTATCTCTTGATCTATTTATCCCCCCTCATTTCATCGTGTCGCACTGCATCTCCCCCCCCCCTCTAACACCAGTGTCCTATTTTCCTTGGTTGTCCTCCCTTAATTCCCTTAGCTAGATCCCCCATCCATCTCCCTTTCAGTGAAACTATTGGCAGACACACTCCTTCTTGGTGAACTCTATCGCACCACCCCAACCTCCTTCTCATAACCTTGCACCACCACAATATTTCTAGAGCAACTTTCCACCGAAAACCCACCTCATTGCTTGTACATCCTCCGGGACCCTTATTCCATCCCCCTCTCCCTTTTCCATGGGTGTGTTCTTACTCCGGTGAGTTTTTTCTTCTTCCTATAAGGTTTCAGTATAGGATTTCATTTTGTTCTATGACTAATTTTGATTTTGTAGAATTTGTCTCTTGATTTAGGGTTCAATTTAATTTTTTTGGTATGTATTGGGTGTAATTAGTTTTTGACACATAATTTTTGAGTTTTGATTCAAATGGTAGGTTTTATCATGTATAATCAATGTTTGATGAATTATTTGTCTTGTTTAATAAATTTATCATTTTATTTAATTAATTTTTTTGGTGTGAACATAGTTTTTAAAGAAGTATAATATGGATTTGAGGTACTTTTTATTAATTTTTATATGATATGGAGTGTTCTTTTAATGAACACCCATACTGAGTCACCTTTTAGTGTTTTATGAATTGTGAAATTTATTAATTCCATTGTTCATGTGGTGCGAAATGTGTTAAGATGCAGAATGGGTGTGTGTTTTGTTGTAAAAGAATATTTGAGTGGGTTTTGTGAATTATTCCAAGACTTATTTTTCGAAATTGTTTAATAAATATTATTAGTGATTTATTTATCTATGAAAATGTTTTATTTAACTCTAAAAATTGTTTATTTAATTATGAAAGTGGTGCAAATTATGTTTTGAAAGGGGTTTTGTGTGTGTATGAATTTAAAAGAGTGTTTGGGTGAGTAAATAGTAGTATGTGGAATTTTTAGTACCTTTTTTGGTTTGGGAATATGAATATGACATGTGATATGAACTCATAACATGAATGATCACAAAAGGGATGCTTGGGGTACCTAGTTGGGCATACTAGGACTAATGTGCTGGTGATACAAAAGTGGCCTTGGCCCTGTTTCACATAGATGGATTAATGACTACAACACTAATAATATATGGATTATTATTAATAGAGATGAATAGGGTTATAAATATTTTTCATACTAGTGGATCGTGCACAAGAACACATATTTTCCTGGTTCTTATACCATATTTCCGAGAGACTTGAGGTTCTACAATCCCATTACATGCTAGTACCTATAGGGACCCTCCCATGTTTATTGCTCCTTACCTGGGTGGAGTTGACTGTCGGCATACAGTATAGAATTTAGTTACTTCAAAAGTAAATGTGCTTCTAATTATGCTCATATTAATTTGAAGTTGATTTAATTAAAACTACTTTCATTAAAAATGTTCACGAATTTTTCATTTAATTTATGAAGGTTGAAAAATTATTCTTAGTTTAGTTTTTCTTGCATGAAATTATTTTTCGTATAATATTGTTGGGAATTAGATCACACGCAACATACACCTTTGGGTGTATTTACATTTAGTTTTGTTTGATGTAGGTAAGGCTAGGTATTTTGTAGATGGTTGTTCGGGTTACTGGCCATCTTTTTGGGTGAAGTGTTGAGGAGAAGGCTTGAGGGGGAGACCTCTTTACTAGGGGCTAGTTTTTTAGGTTGGATTTTTTTTCACCATACATTACGGTAGTTTTTTTGGTTTTGGATTAATCTCTGTAACCAAATTTTTATAATTTGTTATGATTTGACTGTTTTGAAATTTTTAAAATTTGGTTTATTAGTTATTGTTGTTTTTTTATTTTTATATTCGTGTAAATTATTATCACTTTTTTTTGATACCTAGGATCTTCTGCTAGCCCGTGCAGATAATGAACACTCATTAGGCCTTTATATAGACCGGGTCAGGCATTGGTTTGGATGATGACCCGAATTTGTTTGTGACACTACCACACATTTTTTAATTGTACTATATAAATAATTTATTAATTATGTTCAAAACTATTTATAGTTCATTAGTGATCTTGAAGAAAATAACTAAGAACTCATATTGTCCAAATATTTTTCAAAAGTAACTCACGTGAATATCTTCCATTTTCATCATTAATTGGTTATATATTGATCGAAGGTGTAGATTATAGAAATATTAGGGGCCATGAAGTTGATTCAATAATTCATCTATCCATTATAATATATACTTATTTATAATCATGATTATGATGATTTCATGATAATCAATGTAGATGTGAATTGATCTATCTGTCTTCATGGTTTATAATACTAATAAAACCCATGGTTAAACACTCAAGCATATAAAACAAATTTATATATTTGATTGATAACTCAAACTCTCATCCATGAAGAAGACTAGAAAACAAATCTAGGGGTATATTTTTATAATTCTTGATAATTATAGTGAAATAATTTAAGGTTATCTATTTGGTCTCAATAATATGAGTAAGATACTATTTTTGACACGTAAATAATATGAATAGTTGATATTAATATTCTGAAAGAGATTCATCCTCCTCCAATCACTATCACTAAATCCATGGATGACTTTGGATTGGTAGAGTAATTTCCATATCCTGAAATTTGTTGTTGGATATATAAAAAGGTAGACCATCCATTCCCAAAATAGACTCAGACTCCCCTAAAGGAAGTAAGTCAATAAGTTTTGGGAGATTCAGGTCACAAACATTGAGTATGGGAGAGTTATATATTTGATATTCAAAAATTAGTCCATTTTATATTCTCATAGGTAGAACAACCCCATTATTCTGATAAGGTTTTTGAATAGTTATAATAAAATTAAATATATGAATGAATTTTTTGAACCATCATAAAATAGTATGTTTTTTATTAATGAATGAATAAATATCATTCAATTTTCCACAATGTTTTTGAGATCGACCTCAACTAGAGTGGTATAATATTCTCTTCCTTTGTCATAACTCCGTGGAGGTTATTTACATAGATTTTTTCTAAAAACCATTGGATTGGGAAATTGAAATTTCTATTTACAATAGTTAATGTAGTTAAAACACTATATTATAGGATTAGTTTTAATATAAAACATCTTTTCATCCATTACATTTCTGGTATTATTCATCTCACTTATTCATTAATTATTCAGATGACCCTCTTTTCAACTTTTAATGAATATCCTAGTTCCCTTAATATTGTTTTTAAGATTATTTATCCAATATATTCCACACATGGGAAGCTGTCATTTCTTTCTTTTATGGGATTTATCAATTGATCCTTCTAATGAAAAATCCATTTCACTGTTTTTATCTCTACGACCATGACATCAGTGAGAGTATCCAATATCAATTTTGACATTGACGGAACTAAATCATATCCCTTTATAGCTATAAAACTTGTGAGTCACTAAAGAATTTAATAACCTCGGCTATAAAATAATAAATAAGAATTCAACTTCCCATTCTGTATTGATGATAAATCCAAAGGCAGACCATGGAAGCCCTGTGAAATTTTCCATATATCCCCTGATGGACTCATCATCTTCTTATATTATTACATGAAATCCCTTTACATTTTATGACTGTTTTTTAGAAAAAAATATAATTTGAAATATTATTAATAATTTTTCCCAATCAATGGAATCAATTAATTCAACGGGATTCATATTCATGATCCATTTTTTCCACTAATCATCTTCCACTTTATGGTAATAGACAGTAAGAACGAAATTCTATTGATCTGAAATTTTTTTGATAGAGAATATTTTCAAATTTGAGGTAATCCAGTGATCCACAGTGATGGGTTATAAGATTTACTAAATATCAGAGGCCTTTAATACTTAAAAAACTGACCCTTACAATCGACTTATTAATAATAGGTGGGTGTTCTACTATATTCATGTTTTATTTGTAACTTTAGTCATCTGATCTAGTAATACCATGAAGTTTTCTGATACCACTCTTATAAGGTTCAAAAAATTATTAGAGAAATCATCACATTACCTACCAAATTGATTGTTGTAATTGTTGTACATATTTCTAACCATTAAATAAAATAAAAAAATTATTGATGAGGATAAATAAACTAAAAATGAAAATTAAAATAAAAGTTCTGAATATAAAAGTAATAACATGAAAAAAAGAAGCATACATACTAACTTATGAGTCTTTATATTTCAATATAGGTTATCATTGGTAAATTTCTTATATGTTTTTGTAACCTAATAAGATATCCATGTTAGATATAGTGGTTCAAAAATAGATTGTGAAATTTTCAAAGCATATATTTTGAGAGAGTCAAAGTAATTGTGCAGAATGGTCAATTTATCTTACACCATGAAAATATTTATTTAATATCCAATGATCCATTTTTGTTATTGTTACACTTATGTAAAACTATTCTAAATCCAAATCAACTTACAGTGTCCAAAAATGGATGTAACATATTAGATCCCACACACTCTATATATCACTATAATTCATGGATATTTTTTCATACCATGAATTATCCCTAGGGTTATCACTATATTATCTCAGCCCCAAAATGTAAAAATTACGAGACCATTCCTTTGACACCATCAATTGTGATTAAATACTTTCACCCATATTATTACATTATTTTTATAATAAATATCCATTGAATAAAAACTGGGGATTGAAATGCCAAGTTCACATTGAAGACTAGGTACATAAAACATCATATTGAAAAAAAAATTAAAAAACATCATTTTATTCTACCTAATAGGATAATTAATTCCATTGATATTATAAAATAATATAGGATAACCAGAGGAATATATAAAATGTTTAGGTGATATATAAAACCATTTAAGGTTATATACATAATCATAAATCATTTCAGGTGAGTTTGATGCCATTACATGATGTCCTAAAATACAAGTTTCACGAATACTGTTATAGTGAAACCTCATAATGAAAATTTACTCATAAGACCATAGAAACACTAGATATTGAAATAAACACATAACATGAAAATTTAATACATCAAGACTAACCACCAAGATAACATCAAATGGTAGACAGAGTCACGTCATTAATTAGGTTTAGTACTTAATCTCATTCCTAATGTTGGATGATACAAAAAAAAACTAATTAACATATTACAGTACTATCATGGAACACGAATAAATAAATGTACATATATATGTGTTCCACATATGTAAATTTAATATATTTCATAATAATTTGGATTTCCCATGGAAATAAATCAGTCGCATACCCATATTGTATAGGAAAACCAAATGGTAAATCATAATTGTATCCATGAAATAATGAATTTAAGAATTCTTGGATATTTAAAAGAGTTGTTCATGAAAGTATATATCTATATAATGTGAATATTTTAATGAGTTGAAATTTATTTTTATAATGTACCTTTCATGTATGGTTTTAAAAAAATGGTAACTAGTCTTCAAAGAGGTTAATGGAGTTATAACATCATTAAAAACAAAAATGCACTAGAATTTTTTTACATTATAAAATGATAAATTTTAGAAATAATTATAGGTTGAAAACATTTTAATGTGTTTTAATTGAAATGGAATATGAAAAATATATTTTTCTTTATTCGGGTTTTATTAATGAAATATATTAAGATAAGAACCTTTAAAAAGATCTATATCCCCATAAAATAATGTTTAGTTAAAAACTGTAAATATATATGTGGTATATAAATAGAAAATATATTATTATGTTGAATAGAATATTGAAATATATAGGAATAAAGAGAAATTATATACTAAATAGAATAAGGAGGTTCTAAGATGTCCCTTACCATAGGGTACATAATCATTCTACAAAAGAACATAATCTATATAATAATAAAATTTGATTAATTAGATACTTATTTCAGAACCTTTTACTTTTATATTTTATTTAGTAAATTATATTATGTTCATTTATAAACATTTCAATGAGATACAATGTTCACATTCATTTTTTAGGGAGTTTTTTCATTATCAATGGTAGGACCAATTATGACTAATTATTGATGTTCTTGTCATGTAAAAATGTAACTATAGATGTGAAAAAATGGCATCAATATCCGTGTATAAATTAATCTTTTTAAAAACACCCATATGTCTTCTTCCATCGGGAAAATTCACATAGCATAATTGTTAAGGTTATACGTTTAGTTCATTTAGGAGGTTTTACTAACCATCTGAACTAATTTTTTTTATTTAATATTATATATATATATTCATTCCAATATGTGTAAAAATATATCATTCAAATATCTATGACCTTTAAAAAATTAAAATATAATTTTATCTTTCCATGAAGAAAATAATGGGAAAGGATAATTCTTTATCCATGGAGGCGGTGAATCGACATAATATATAATGGTTTAATTTTCAAAATATGATTAGAATAGAAGAGGTTGGATTGTAGATATTACACTAAAAAAGTAAAATTACATTATTTATATGAGACTAGAGTAATTATTCAATGTTTAATGTGGTAGTTGTGGAGAAGGTAGATGAATAAATGAACATAAAAGGTGTAGTTTGAGAATATTACCAATTGGATGCTTTCTCACTAAAAAAATATGTGGCGCACTTAAAACTGGTGTTTTGTTCGGATGAGAAGCACTAGGAAGTGTGGAGAGGGCTTGGATGATAATTTAGTTGAAATATGGAATGATGTAACAATTATATAGTGTGACCATAAGGTGTTGTGGGGTGTGATATTTTTTGGGGGATGAGATGGGTGTTTTCGAATATTATATTAATTATTTTATTAATTGGCCTCAAGACAAAAAATTTTGATGATTATTGTGACTATATATATAAAATGGTGCATGTTAGTTTAATATATTGGGTGATAAAATCATTCATTACTCCAGAAATCATTTATTTAGTTTATATTATTAAATTTATATTTTATTTATTTCATTATTCACAAAATATTCATAGATTTTAGAAAAATTCCAAAAATACACCATTAAAGTTTTGTTCTATGTAGATGAGAAAAATGAAAAAAAAATTATTAAAATAATTTTAAAAAAATAAATTCAATTTCTAAATGAAATCCTCATTTAATCAATATATAACAATTTTAATACAATGATAACTTTTCTAACCCATTTAAAATTTACTAAAGATATCATAAAATTTTATTATGATTATAATGAAACCAAATATAAATTTAAAAACCATTTAATAATAATATAATTTCTATTCAATCATTATAATTGTAGTTAAAATTCATATAAGACATATTTTTATCAATAATGTGAACATCTATTTTATCATTTTTTTAATCATCTATTATCTGGCATCGTGATATAAATTGGCCATATTTTTATTTTGTAACATATCTAAATATTAGTTTTCAACTCGACTTATGAGGTTACTATTTATATTTTTAGGTTACTATTTATAATGGTTATGTTACTATTCTGACAGTAAGATAAATATTCATATATTAAGATTTCTCATGATAATATATGTTCACAACATCCTATACATACAACATAATTCATTCATTTTTCTTTAAATTTTATTTTATCTCAATGATATGTATATATAGTTATTTTCAAAATAAATATTATATGACTAATATTTTTCCTTATTTCTATAATATTTTATATGAGTGTGATTATTCATAGTGTTCAATGAGAATATAATCTTCATATTATTGTTGTATTATTTTATATATTCCCCATTTTAATATTTCCAATTCATGTGGCCAAATTTAATCTCTAAATGTAATGTTCAAAATAATATAATAATATTTTTTTTTCATCATGTGGTGCATTTGATTTATACTACATTACTAAATATGATATATTTATAAGATGGTAAAATACATCAAAAAATGATTGGTCATTACTATTATGGTGCTCTATTTTTTGAAATTTAATATTACATTTGTATATCAAGATTATGTGATGATGGGATTTGAATGATATTATGTATAGATTATTATGATAACTTTTTTGATTATTATTGACAATATTTTGATTATTTATTTTGTAATATTTTTTATTAATATAGAAAATAGATTTTTACGGTTAATTATAAAACCCATTTTCTATCTGTTTAATTTTAAATTATATATATCATAAATAAAATATATAAGATAATAGAATCATTTAATTAATATATATATATATTTATCATATATTATAAATAAAATTAAAAATATAAAATAATTATTATATATAATATAAAATAATTATTATAAATAAAATTATATATATATACATAGACAAAGATATATAAAAACACATGCACAAACTTATAAAAATATAGAATCATTTGAAACATATATATATTTATATGTGTATGTGTTTATTTATAAATGTATACACAAATATAAATAAGTGATTATGTGAAGAAAAATCAAAATAATTAAGTATTTCATTATTCATATTTTATATATACAAATGTAAATATATACTCATATATACTAATTTACATACAAAGACCACACAATTATACAAAAGAACATGGGAAGTACCAAAATATCAATAAAAAATAAAAACATTGGTTAAGAAGTCTATAAAAACAAGTTATGAATTTGATTTCATTAGATTTGATAGTCGATTTGTTCAAGTTATTAGATAGTGAATGTTGTACGGTCTAGGTTCTATGAATGCTTTAATGGTAAAAGGAGCGGTGTGATGACCATGGTTCTTTTAAAAAGGGAGAAAGGGTTTTATTCGTTTTGAACAAAAAACACTAATAAAATTGACCTTTATCAATCCAAAAAATATAATCCCTAATAAAGATATTTTTTATCATTGAAAAAATTATCTCTTAGAAATTAATATCTTTCTGGATGCTACAAAATAATTAATCCGAGTACCTCTATCTCCATTAAAATGTTAAGAGTTGATAATGATAGTTTTTATGAGTGATAAAATTTACCCTGATAAAGGATGACTTTATCATAACCAAACAAAGCACCGATAAGAACCAAATTTCCATTTAACAAATCAATAAGTAAAAATATATATTAAAAATAAAAAAATAAAAATTCCATTTAGAAATTATAATAAATTATTAATTTGTGAAAAATAAATAAATTGAAAAATATTAAAAATGAATAAATAATATTCATTATGTAAATTTAAAATATATTGAAATTGAATAATTTGTAAGAAACCTAAAAGAATAATTAATATTAATTATATATATTTTAATAATTTATTAAAAAGAATAAATATTAAAATATTAATTAATTATTATAAAAAACAAATCTAAATTTGAAATATTTACACAAAAATTACTAATTTACAAATAAATAATAATCAATTGATGATTTAATTAGAAAAATATTAAATAAAAGTTGAATTAAAATTTTTAAATGAATAAATATTAATTATAATAATTATAAACATAATAAAAATATTAAATATTAAAAATTTAAAATTAATAAATTAATATTAATAAAAATTTACATTAAAGAATAATATTTGATTAAATATTAAAAATGAATAATTTAAAAAAGTATTAAATAAGAATAAATAATATTAATTAAATGAATATTTAAAACGATTAAAAATGAATAAGAAAATAATAAATTACAACAAAATTTCAAAAATCTAATAAATAATAGCTATTATAAATATTAAAAAATGATTAAATATTAAGGTGCACATGATTATATATTAAAAAATAAATTTAAATGTATGCCATTTATAATTGGTACCTTATTAAATAAATGTATATAATATTTATTATTCTTTTAATATATATAATTATTATTGTAAAATATTTATCAATAATTTTTTAAAAAAATTTAATTATAAAAATAATTTTTTTAATTTAATTTAAATGTATTTGAATATTATTAGTCTTAAAAAGTATATATTTTAAATTTAATATCTTTGGTATTTACAATACATTCTAGTCAATACTTTCTATATATTAATTGAAACATTTTGAAAAATAAATAAAATTCATAATATATATATATATATTATTAAATTGAATATTGAATATTTTAATATAAAATTGCATTAATACCATTTATATGTATTTATTTATTATTTTAAATTATGAGACAATGATAATAGTATTTTTAATAACATATCAAAATATGAAAACTTTTTATATGACTAATAATTTTTTATTATAATTTATTTTTTAAATTCATTTAATTAAATTGACGATATTATCTTCATTAACGTGTTAATTTATAATGATAATTTTATTTAATATAACTATAATATATATATGTGTGTGTGTGTGAATATATAATATGCACATATATTATCATCTATACCCTAATATGTGTCATCATGTATATGCATATGTATATATAATTATATATATAAACTATGATGAGGTATGTGATACTAAAAATCCCAATAAAATTTTCAATTATATAATAATATATTAAAATACATGTGTAAACAAACACAAGCATACACTTACATATACATTCCCACAAACTTGCATATACATACATGCATGCACATACACATACATACATACACATTCATGAACCCCCCTCCCCACCACTAGAACGTCTCCTGGTCATGAAGTGAAAAAGAGTGACCCCCAGAGTGTTGCCTCTAATAAGACCTATGGTGGAAACTACCACTAAGGGTATTAAATGCTGAATCGATGGAATTACCCTCTTAATTAAAAGGAAATAAGATAAATACAACTAGCTTTGCAACTTTATATAAATAAAAGAGATCCAAATTCTATTATATTCATTCCCATAACCCAAATAACATGTAAATTTCATAAAATAAGGAAAAATTAATATCATGGAATAACACGAAAAGTACAACATCCTACAATGCTTGCTAAAATGTCATAACAATAGCTATAATCCCCATTAGTCTGTCCTATAAACACTAAAAACTGAGGTGGCGTGCGAACATTGGGAGTAATTACTAGGATCACCCCTCAATGTAGGTCAACATACATGTGTAATAATATATACGATTAATCATGTAGGATAAAAATCAAACAAGAACAACATTATAAATCAGAAAAATAATTAGTTTCATGATCATGAGTAGGCAAAAACATGGTTACAAACTAAAATCTCATGTTTGGAGTATTGAAAATTATAATTGAGAATAATATAGGAATGGTTCCCCAAATCCACATTCCCTGTCAACTTTCCTCATTTTATAATGAAAATTCATCTTTTTCTCATATTCCTTCAATATCCCTCAATAACGACCCCAAATGTATAACATATCTCACATCACCAACCCCAAATCACACATTGTGAAATGAATAGAATAACACATCTCATTGAAACTACTACATATCTTAAAAAAAGGTTGTACATAATCATGAATGTGAAGTACATAAACCTTGTTCCCCCCACTTACCATCCATAACATCCACCACATACCTAAATATCCAGCATTGGGTACCACCCCCAACATTGTATCAACTGTATCACTGAGAGATATTATTGAATGGAGAGAAGTGGATAGGGCTAGTTACCCATCTATGTCCTCCAAAAAGTATATGTAAAAAAACACCCCAAATATAACTACTTCTTGTCATGCTTATCCAACACATATAGGGTGCATATAAAAACACATAAAACACACATATATATAGTGTTAGACAAACCCACACATATGGGTTCACTCGAAAAAAAGCCACTATCACCCAATATATTTTTCAGTACACTACCAAGAACTTCCACTAATTCTATATAATCTATCCTAAACATTTCATGTACAACCAAAACACACATAGTTTATTTTTAACCTAGTTCTTTAGATAGTGACCACTTTATAAATAAATAAAACTTCTCACCCAAATTCGAATACAGACAATGTTAAATAATTGTATGAAAATTTATCCCATAAAAAAACATGGTAATTGAATACTATCATAGACACCATGCCAAACCCAACCAAGTCTACCAAGACACAAAGAATCAATGCCCCCATTCCAAACCAAATCAATGACATGATTTTGTGAGGAATCATTATTTAGGGTTTAGAACCTTAAGTGCCTAATAATTTATAGGAAATTATCACAGAAGTGGAACATGGTGTTTATTTTATTGTCCTTTATATCCCCCTAATGTTCTTTAATATGGATTGACTAGTGATAATGGTCGATGTCCCTATCCCTCCTCCTATATAATGGAATGAGGGAGCCTTCTCACACTCATAGTCCAATCACCCTCAATTATTCACCCCTTTCATAGTATCAAACCCCATTATAGGTTTTCACAGGATCTTTATCTACTCAATGGATCCCTCCTTAATGGATGGGATCCACCAACTCCCTATATATCCCCCAAGACTAGTTTCATTGAGATGTTGGGTTATTTATTATATGGAAATAATAATAAAATTTATTTCATTCCCAGGACCACGATATATTATCCTGTAAAAGACTAGATACATTACATTAAAACATCACAACATAAATGTATATGTATTTATTCTACAATGATATCTGTTTCCCTCATAGTATTGAACATCATTACCTAGGAAAAGGGAGATATGAAGTAAATTGGGTGAGCCAAAATTCTCAATAAGGGAAAATGAACTAAAAAAATATAATACTTGACAAATATTTCATGGGAAACATTATATGTAAAATTTAATACATATCAACGATTATATAAGTTTAATAAATGTTTAAAATAGAAATTCATAACCACATATATAAAAAATAGTCTGAAATATGGAATTTTATAATTTAGGATATTTTAAGCCTATCACAGATGCCTTGTTATATGTAATTGTAATTAATGGGTAAAATTATACCATTACCTTATCTTAGTTGTCCCATTAAAACATACCAGTGCACCGCGGGGCTATATAATTCTTATCCACACCCATCAAAAAAACATCCAACACATTACATCACATTCTAAATGATTATATGAAATATATTGGATAATGTTCTATGGTTTAGAACATATAAATATATGGAAAATTATCCCAATGGAACATATCATTCATAATCTTCCCATATTAAATAGTAAATTATATCTGTCATTAATAAATGTCTGATTTCAAAGAATTAATAAGAATGTATAATTGAATTTCCTTGACACATATATGTATTAATTAAGGATTTAAAATTACCAAAAAGTACTATAATATTTGATTTATTTGTAGCTAATTGGTACATATAAAGATTAAGGATTTTCAATATTTTTAGGAAATAATGTTTTTTTAAAGGTTGGGGCTGAAGCATCATTTATTATTAAAGCAACGCAAAGACCTCTTTAAATTGGTAGAGGGAGATCCATTATATATCCCGAAGGCCCAGTGGGCATTTAGACCATTAAATGGCCTGTAAGCCCATTTTTTGGACCAAAGCCCATTCTATGAATAGTATAGCTATAGTACTCGTGCTGCTACAGTAGTGCATAGTACCTGCCGCTGATACAGTACTCCACCACTGTTACAGTTTCCTTCCGCCGCAACTGTGCCCGCCATTGCTACAGTCCCACCGCTTCTACAGTATGCAAAAGTATTCTACAGTACTAACCCCCGATGGGTTTTGAACCACCATATTTCATGTAGAATTAAGGGGTGCTTACTACTAAGACAAACCCCAACTACATAAGAAATTATGGTTTCAATGGTAATAGAATAATGAAAAATACAAATTAAACAAATCCATATAATGTTATATTTTTGTTTATAAATAGTACGATAATTATCTATTGCATATCCCCCATGAGTGACAATCTTGGTGTGCAGTAAGGGATCACTCATCGAGTACCAGGACAATAATAAAAATATAAATTAGCAAATATTCCGATGGTTATTACAAGTAGATACTTTTGAATCAAAACTACATCCAATATAGTATCCATATATAGATATATTTTCATGTAAAAACACTCACATTTAACTAAATGAAGTTATATTATTTTATTGGATTTGATGAGGTTTAGAAATGGTATCATATTTTTAATTAGGAATATTCTCATTAAAATGAATGATTATATTGTTTAGATGTCTTAAGAATATATAATTACCTAAAAAAATTAAAATAACTTTGTAATAAAAGGATATGATAATTAATATCAAAATAGTAATTATAAATATATTGAGAGAATCAACTTGTACTTATTAATATTAAATACATATAAAATGTATATAAAGAAAGGGGTATGGGTAATGAATCCATTATAATAGTCAAATGGGGAGATAATGTCTTGGATACAAATCCTAGAACAAAATAAAATGAAAATTATAAAAATATTATAAATATGGAAATCATAAAATGATATGCAAAGTGAAAAATAGGTACCCATACATATCTAGAGATTTTAGGAATGGAACCCAACCATATATCCAATAATAAACCTCATGAATGAATGAAATTCACGGGGAGAGTATCCCTAATAAATATATAAAGTTGTAACATTGAATTTCTCGTGTAATAATAATTGGAGGGGTATTAATTTATAAGTGTGGATAGTGGAGTTTCATAGAATAATTAATAATTTTTCTATTATTACACTTTCCTTTAGGTAACCACTATAACCATTGTTATCCATAACCACCATTAATTCCCCAATATAAATTTTAGTTCCGAAAATAGTGAATATAACCTGCATGGAAAAAGAAATTAATTCTATCAGAAATATAATGTAATATATACCATATTTTCTATATATTACCATACTCCACCATTACCACTTTATTTTAATGTAATAATAAAAATTTACCCAAAATAAAACACTAGAAAATTTCAACTTCTTGATTCCAAATTTGAAATATGTTTTATCAATTTCCTTCTCTAATTAAATACATTTTTCCTTATATGTTCGAATAATCGGTTTATCAAAAATAAATTATATGAGTTATCATCATTTAAAATTATTAAGTAATTTGCATTATAATATTACTAAATTCCTAGATAATTATACAATAATCACATTAGAATAGTCCCTAAGTGTAACGTGTGAAATGGTGGTTGTTCCATGGGGTGGTTTGGCCAAAATTGATCGAGTGGTGATCTCCATTGACTTAAACATATCTCATGGATGGTTCTACTCCATCTTCACTTATAGGAATTTTTATTAGGATTGGGATTAAGATAACATCAGTGGTTCTACCTCCTTTTTAATATCTTATAAAATTACTTTGAAAGGGAAGTTAATATTGATCAAAACCATTTTTTCTCCCTTTTATGATAATTAAAAGTCATCAATACCATTTATATAGTTTAATCCTAGTGGTATGACCTTAATCATTGTACCACCAAAAGTTATAATTCCCATTGGTAAATTGAACAATAGTAATATTGACCAACAGTTATAATATATAAAGTTCATATTAATGAGTCTTTAACAATCCCCAATAATCATATTCATCCTAATATATATGTTCCAACATATGAATCCATTGATAACATTTTATATGTTATTAAATCTTTTCAACCTAAATTCTTGTTGTTTTCTTCTAAATTTAAATATATCCCATAAATCATGTTATTATTTTTTATGTATGATGCACCAAAGTAAAATATTATGGGGTTACAATACATTGTTACATGATGTATTGTATTTATTTTATCTTCTTTTATAAATTTAATAACTCAGTGTTATGTTTGTGTCAATATATATTATACTATTATGATAAAATAATTTAGTGTGAATTTTGTAAAAACAATTATGGATGTTTTGTTTATTGTTACAAAATAATAGTTATTATATTCCACAAAAAAAAAATTAACTTAAAATTGTATGTCAATCTACAAATAAATGTGAATAATATTTTCTCGTAGACACCTCTAGATACAATGTTTTTTTCTTTCAGAAGATGATTCCTACAAATAACCTTCACTGTTTTTTTCTATTTTCTAGTAATGGGTCACATTAATAAATAACATTAATTGTCTCTTCCTCATTTGATAATTTTGGATCTTACAGATCAAGATCACCTTTTATGACATGGGTATCGTATGGAATATTGTTCATTAGATGTGAATATATGGAAGACATCATTATCATTATATTTGATTAGTGAAATGGCCAAATGAAATGAAATATATCAAATCCAATCTAGCATAAAAATATACCAATATATCTTGGACTTTTGTATCTTTCTTTCAAAGACACCTAGACCATTTATATGGATATATCATCAAGATGATATAGTGTCCCACATAAAATTCATGATCCTTACTCTGATTGTTAGTTTAAATTTTCTATCTATTCTGGGCTACCATAATATTCTTTAATAAGAATCATACCTTCTCATTTTTCAATTACACACATTATGGTCCCAAAATCTCCATTTCGTTTACTTCATCCAAACATGTTGGAGTTTGAAATCTCTTATCAAAAAAGTATTAATATGTTTCCTTCTTAATTATGGAGTGGAAAATGTTTTTATAGGAATACTCTAAAGGAGAAAAATAATAATTCCATATTCCACTGAATTAATGTGACCATAAAATTATCATGGTTTCCAATGTTTTCGTATCCTATTTGGACTTACCATTTATTTGAGTTTGATATGTTTTTGTAAGATTAAATTGTGTATTTTAATCATTCTATAGGCTAATATATAATTTTTATGTAAACCATGAGTCATGATCAGATACTATTAATAGGGGAGTGAAATAATTTTTCAAATCTTCATTTATATATTTCCTTGAAGTACATTTTTTAGAAAAATAATTAGGAATTGTAAGGAAATGTGAAATGTTTTTGAGGAAATCACCATTTACCCATATTAATGTATTCACATTAGATTTAATTAAAACCTAATAGATTAAAACCAATATAATAGTATCCCATTCCATTCTAGTATAGGTAGATAAATTATTACTCCTCTTGTAATATTTCATTCAGCATTCACTAGATATCATACTAGTCATCTTTTAGTTTATTTTTCAATTTATTACTTCATATATTCTGCCCAAAAGTTCCCTTGGATATTTCTATACATCTTGGTAAAACCATGATCTATAGACAACATTTATCTTTGGGCCTTATCAAACATATACTTCTTCAACTCTAGAACATATGGAAAAGAAAACCGTACAATATCATAACTAATATAGAACTCTAGTAATTTACCATCGATCAAAAATTCCTTGTTCTTTTGTAATGTTTTATCACCTCATTAATCTTTCTTAATCCTCATAAATAATAATGGATTTGTAAGTACATGAAAAAGGAGTGATTATTCTAATTCAATTATAATTCTATTTTATTTCCTTATTCATTATTTGAGAGGTTGATCTTTTTTACCCTCCACATGGGATATATGCCATGGTATTTTCTACTGAATTAATATACCACATTTTTTCGTTTACCTATATGATAATAGATAAAATAATAATAATCTGTGAGTATTTCTAACCATATTACTTTCTTAAAATTAATATCTATTCTAGTAATGACATGTTTACAACTCTACTCTATTAATATACATGACATATATCTTCATAGATCTAATTCCTGCACATATTTAGAGAAAATATTACTGATGAAAATTCTAAATCATAGATCAAATTAATAATCTCATGGGGTTATAAATTTTATGATTTGTGGGACAAAACTATATCACTTTTCATTAGAATAAATTAAAAACCATTCCTTGATTCATCACTGTAAATAACAAAGCCTTATTTAACAAATAGAAGACTCTATATCATAACATTCATCAATATTATATTTAATTCTTCATAGCTATATTCACATTATTTTTTTCATGTGAAGTTGACCACATTACCTATTAACATTTCTAATTGATTATCAAATTAAGTAATGTTTTCAACAATTCCTTGATATAATCCAATTATCCCAAGATAAAATAATTCTTCAACTATATTTGTGTGTCTTTTCCATTCCATGGATAATTTTTCCTCTAAAGGGTAGACATATATACCAACTATGTTCCAAATATGACTAATAAATGAATTATATTTATTCCAAAATTCAAATTGACTAAACTTCCTATAACACTTTGTTTCCTTATATTTTATAGAATAATTCATAAATGAGTATTATAATACTCATGGATATTAGAGGATATAAGAATTTCAAAAATAGATACGACAAAAAAATACCAAGGTAGCCTTTAAATATGCTAATAATATATTCCATAATCAAATAGGGAGTATTTAATAATCTATGTGATATTATTGTTAACTCCTAATGATCATAACTCGTATAATATGGTGTACTTTGAAAAACCTTCTTTTTAACTTATAAATGATTATATTGATAAAGAAAATCAATATTTAAAAATAATTAATATCCTTGATATTTATAAATGACATCGTCAATATGAGGAAAATGAGAATTGGTTTTTACATTAATTCTATTGATTTCCCTATAATGGATGTGTATTCTCCTTGTACCATACATCTTCTTCACAAATATAATAGGTGTTAAACATGGAGAAAAACTTAGATGATTTAACTCTTTATCACATAAGTCTTGTATTTTCTGCATTAAATCAAATAAATCCACTAGAATCATTTTTTAAGATGACCTAGATATGAAATTTTTATCATGCGAGAGATCAAAATTGAATATAACTTCTCGATAAGGGGTAATCCCCGTAATTTTATCAAAAATGTGTCAACATAATCTCTAACAAAGGTCACATTTTATATTATATGAGAACAGTTTTCCAATAAAGAATGAATTTCATCCACATGCTCTAATGGAATATTATTAATACTGACTATTCAAGGTGTTTCAATAATAAATTTAGGTAGTGAAATATCTCCATAATAAACAGGTAAGTCCTTACATAACTCATAACTTATAACATCCTTCTACCTATAATATATTAATTAATTATAGAATATATATATGTGATACTATGTATTTTATCAAAATCAACCATGGGTATAATAATAAAATATATAAATAGGGTAATTATATGTTCCATAATGATGGAAGACTAAAACAACATTGTTGTAGTAATAATTCCACATGGAATCGGGATTAAAAACACCCTTCATAGCATGATAATGAAATATCTAATTTTCTATGAAAATAATATCGATATAAAAGAGTAGGAATATCTATAATAAAATATAGAATTAATAAAATTTGAGGCTTTGATTCATGTAACTACCACCATGTCCTTTTGAACTCCAATCTCAGTTGTAGTGAACTTATAAGCTTGGTATTTTTCTAGTTTAAACAATATGGGTGGATTACCTTTTCATACAAGGCATTAATTAGAGTATTATATCCTTTCCCATCAAATTTAAGGATCTTCATTTGTTGTTTCCATCTTGACTATTCCCTCATGAGATTGATGACCCTTATTTCCATATTTGAATCATATTCCTCATCCCCTAAAAAAGGATCTTTGGTGTTTCCTCCCATATTTATAACATAGATGAAACTTTTCTATTCTTTTCTTTTCCTTTCCATCAAATATTTCCATACAGTTATTTGAAATAATATTATTCAATGCTTTTCCCCTAATAAGAAAATTCTCTATAGAACAATTTTTTAGACTTGATATAGCCTGTTAATTTCCCATAAAATTTCTATTAATTTACGGATACCAAGGAAATTTAAAGTCTATGAATTGAACCATAAAAGATGATAGCAATATTATTTTTTGTATGGAAGAGATATCCCACAACATAGCTTGAAAACATTTTAAAATTAATATCCAAATCATACATTGACTCTTTTTACATTTTCCTTAGGTTTAAGAATTTTATATCCATATCAGTACATTACTCTTAAGGAAAATATGTTTTAAAGAAAATTAATCTAGAATTTGTTAAAACGTATGTTATACATCTCCTCTAATTCTGTATAATTTTTTTCTAAGGACCACCATTGGTTAGAATCTCTTCTTAGGATATTCACAACCATGATGACTTTCTCTCTCCAATTGAATCCTAATCTAGAAAATTTTTTGTCGATAGAATTAGTCTATTATTTCTCCTCTATAGTATTTTTGGTACCACTATAATGTGGACATTATTTCTAAATAAAAGCATCAAATATTTTTTATACCTAAGGAAGTAAAACATGATGTTCCATGTGTTAATGTTTATTTGTCATATGGTAAACCAATTTTCCTAAAATAGTCATAGATTTCAATACAAAAATATTTACTTAATTATCCTAATTATTCAAAACAACATCAAAATTTTCATGGATATTGTCTGGGATTTTGATCCTCATAATAGGGTCCAATATTAATAAATATTTTTAATGATTAATTATTAACCCCTCAACAGTAATGATTAAGATAGTTATACAATAATTTAAATAACATTTAAAGGGGAAAAGTCAATATTCTCTATCATAATTTTTTTAGAATCTATTTATTAATAATTATACAAAACATTCCTATGATACCAACTACAATTATCCAACCCCGATTACTTAGAGATGTTAGGTCATTTATTAACATGTAAACAATGTGAAATGTCTTTTATTACAAGGATCTTGTTATAGTAGTTCTCAAGATACTAGGTATATTACATTGCTCCATTAAAAAATAAAATGTTATATATTTATTCTATAATACTATTCTTGTTCACTCATATTATTTAACATTATTTATTAGGCAAATGGGGAAATAATGTAAATGTGTATATATTAAATTCCCAATAGTGAAAAATGTATAAAGAAAGCTAATAAAGGAAAAATATGTCATGAAAAAACTCATTTGTATAATTGAATCCTTAATATTGAATACATAATTGTAATACATGGATGAAATATAAATGAATAGTCACATGGATCAAAAAATAATCTTAAATATGTAATTTTATAATTTCAAACCTCAAAATAGTATCATTGAGGGCTTATTCTATGTAATTACATAAAAAGACAAAGGATGCTCCCATTACCCTATCTTGGTTTCCCCATGAGATATAACAGTACATAAAGGGTATGTTTAATTATGATCCCCACACATAACATAAAATCCTAATTCATTTTATCAAAGTCTAAATTAATATATTATATACATCCCATAATTTTTATACATTGGAAACATAGAAATAAAAGGCACATTAGCCCAACAAAACTACTTATAATGATCTTCCCACACTAAATGATAAATTTTACAGGTCATTAATAGATTTACCCAACCAGTTAACTAATAATAATTTATAATTTAATTCCCTAAATATGTATAAGTTATAGGTAGGGAATGATAGTTTTTTAAAAAAAATTCCCAAGAAGCGATTTATAGGAAGTTTTTGTGAGTGGTACATATCAAGATTATGAGCTTCGTAATGTATTTAAGAAATTGTATTTGAAATTATAGGTGAAAAAATAAACCCAAAAATTATACAATAATATATAAATGATATTATTTGGTTTATAAATTTTATAATAATAATCCATTTCATATCTTTGGGAGTGACAAACTAGGTGTGTTTTAAGTAATCAGACATCATTCACCTGGATGAGGACCAGGATACACATGAACAACAATTTTTAGGGAATTTCCCAATGTTTTGTATGTTATAAAACCATTCTTATTTGTAGATCCCATATAAGGAAGGATTTTCATTGAAAATACCACCGTTTTTTACATAACCATATATTACAATTTATATGGTTAGGAAGAGGTTTATGCATAGTTTTGGCTTATGAATTTGGTATAATGGGAGTGAAAGTAATGATCACATAAGGATTTAGAATTATGAATGGAAAAGAGAATAAATAAAAAAATTGGACAATAAAATTTGGATTAAAAAATATATTATGAAGGTAATTAAAATTTGAATTAAAAATATAGGGAAAGTATGAAAATCTACCCTTTGGTATTGTAACTATTTACAAAAAAGGTTATAAATTAAGGGGTTTGGGTATTGTGACCTTGATAATAGTTCTATGGAGAGATAATAACATGTATTGATATCATTGGATAACAAAAAATAAAAAAATTCCATGATATTATAAATTATGAAATAGAAACAGAAAAATTAAAGATAGAGAGATAGAGAAACCCTTTCCTTTATTAAGATTCTTATATTTGACCAAAAATTTATATCCAACAACATTCATTACGAATAAACTGACTATATGGAGAGGTAATTATTGAAGGATAAATTAAGAGGGGGATGTATGTTTGCTGTGTATGGATGAGAGAAGGCGTATGTACTTATAGGTGTGTTGAGTTGTCTTCCATGGAAAATTTTATTAATTATTTTATATTCAAATTTCCATTACTACTCCACTATAACCGTTGTTCTCCACATCTCCCATAATTAAACAGTATAATTTTAAGTTCCAAAATAGTGAAATAGAAAACACTTAAGAAAAATTAGTCATAAATTCTTAAATATTTTGTCATATATACCATATATACCATATTTTACCATATTCCCCCATTGATACCATATTTTAGAATTTAAATTAAAAAATTCGCAAATTACTCCCCCTGGATAATTTTAGTGCCCTAATTCCAAATATTAGATCCATTTTATATAATTTATTCTCTAATTAAATATATCATAAATTTTATGTTAGTTTTATTAATATATAAATTATGTGTACAAGTATCCATATATTCAATTTCATAATGAATTTACCTTATAGTACTACTCAACCTCTAAATACCTAACCATTAATCTGACTAGAATATTCCCCCATGGTATTTTGTGAAATGGTGTTAGTTTTATATGGTTTTTTGACTACCTTTGATTAGGTGGTGGTCTCCACAAACATGAACTTCTCCTAGAGATGTTCGCACTCAAAAATCACTTGTTGGAGTTCTTTATAGGTATTATAACACCCAGATAAATTCATGAAATTTTTTCTTTATATAATTTTAATTCTTTAGTATCATAAATTTCCCCAAATCAAGACTTTAAATGAACCATGAGATACCCTTAGAATAAAGTTATTGTTATAGCCTTATCATTACATTTGTAGTAATAAGTAGAAATACCTTCTGAAAATGCATTGTGAATTCATGAAGAATCAATCATTATTGAAAAATATAAATCAATTAGATTTTTTTTGAGTTAATTTATATTGTTAATGAAATTAATGAGATATATATGTTATATAGTTAATAAAATATTATTTAGGTTCATCCAATGGATATTTGTTTCATAGGGTTTTAACAAACCCTATATGATTTATAAAAACATATATATTTTCTAAAGGTTAATTTTATGGCAATTACTATTATTCCCCTTATCAATAAATATTTTGACACATTAATAACATTTTTATGAAATCCTAAAAAATATTACATGGGATATAAAAATTTACTTTGGATGAATTTCAGAAATATTTCTGATAACTATTATGTTTTGATGAATAGTAAAAATACAGTAATTTTTTTCTAAAATTAATTATTTTCATTGAAATAATTTATATGGTTCAATTATAATATTGAATGTCTTAAAATTATAAATATTATATATTTTTATCATTTAATATTATGTTTTTCATTGACATTAATTTTATATTGAATTCGTATTTCAATACATTTCAATCTTTTTCAATGTTTTATCTTTTAAAAATTCATTCACTCCTTCCAATAGTGAGATTAATTTTAAATTAATTCCTACAAATTTTTTGTCTTAAATTTCTAATAATGAACTCAATATTTAAAATCAGTATAACCAAATAATTTATATGTATTTATTTTGTATTTTTGAATTATTAATAGTTACTTCAGTAATTATTATTGATATGGTAATAGGGTAAATCAGGTAATTAATGGAAAGATTAACATTAAAAAATTACCATAAAACTTGTATTAATATCATTTTATTAGTGTGTTTCTATCTAAATAATCATTGGGTCAAAATGGTATCCATTTCAATCTAATTTTATTAGATTAGGACATATAATTTATTTTATTTAATGAAAAGTTAATAATGCCTCACTCAAATATGAATAACTAAATCATTTTTTATATAAGGATATTCTAAAGTTAATTTTTATTATAAATTATCTTTTTGAATATGAATTTTTTTCATTTATAATAGTAATTTATATGTAATTTTTACGAAAGAATTAGCTACCATAATAGCTTATACATTAATGATATGTAAATCATTTAATTTACAAAAAATGAATAACATAGTTTTTATTAAAAGAAAAATTCCCATTAAAAGATCCAAAACAAGATGAAATATTATTGGTAAGTTATATCTCGACCGTAATCTTTCAAGGGTTGAGTTATTGATCATTTGGAGCCTTATAGAAAAAGCGAGGTTAATGTTGTCACCCTTATAATTTAATAAGTATAAATTTTTAAATATTTTATTTTCATGAAGATTAATTCAACCAAATGTATTCATATATAATCTAGAATATATATATTAATAATAGTTTTTTATTTAAAATTTTTATTTAACAGATAATCATATTAATTTATTACAGTAAATTGTTGTAGTTATTATTTTATTAAGATAAATAGAATATAAATGTTATAAAAAATATTCAATAAAATATAATTTTGTCTAAAAAATTTCTAATAAATTTTCTAGATGACCTAGACCTCTTATGAATATAATAAATTTGGTGGTATGAAGTTATCTTGTTCTGTTAAAATTCTTAAATATTAATAAATTAAATAATGTCAAAATTGATACTATTGAATTTTTATCAAAATAATATTTTTTAAAATTATTTAAAAATTATTATACATTTTTAAAAAATATATAATTATTATTATGTAGTTTAAAATGAACTAGTTTATTTTATATGGTCTATTTTACATCAAATATGTAAATATTTCACCCTTTTAACATTGAATTATTTGTCACCGTAGTTAAAAATTAAATAGAATAACTATGTTTTTATTATAAAGATAAGTTTTATGATGAAAAAAACAATACATGTCGAAAATTTATTTCATGATGATATTGATTCCCTATATCATATCATCTAAAAAATTGGGATATTTTGGAGGTTTAAGGAAGTTTTTGATTTTATTATAAATTATTATTTATGTAGTATCCAAAAGTGCCACTCACCTCAATTATAAACAGGCACCTCTCCCTCACCTCTTCAATTCACATTAAGCATTCAAGATCAGACATACCCAACCCTCTTTCGTTCTCAACATCCTAGTTTATAGTCTATATGTTATGTTCTTCTTCAGAGACCAAATCTAGTTATCATAGAAGAGATTTAGAGGAAGAATGTCCTGGGAGAGATAATATCTTCTACATATTCATTCAAAATTCTCTCTTAATATACTTCATTTTCATTATTTTTTTCATTATAATATAAAAACACCAGTATCACTCAGATAAAAATAATTTATAATAGTTAAAAAACAACCATATTCCACTTTCTGTCTATCTTATGAAAAACAAAATCACCACTTTATTGTACGTACAACTTATCGTCTCCATGACATGGTGTAATCTTTTTTTCACCACCACCATACATTGATGGGTATAATAATGAAAACAATAAGTATATATTTTTATAATAACATGATACTTATTCTGTAATATTATATACCATCCACTTCAATACAATTCAACAATTATGGGAATGATATCGTCACTCATGGACACGTACGACCCACCATCTCTATAATGAGATGTGATTAATTGTATGTGATCTTCATTAAACCATGAGTAAATAGATAAATTTTGTGAATAAATATGATCTATATTATAATAATATAATTATATAAATGATATAACTATAACCCCAATTGTGGAATAAGATCTTATCCGACAAAACTTGCATAAGAACATAAAAGAGTTAATATTCTAATAATGAGTGACAATAAAATGTTACTAACAAAGGATGATAATATGATTATATATGATATCATAAAAATTACTATGATTTTGGAATAAGTTAATAAAACTATTTAAATCAATATATAGGAGAATCACATACATATTAAGGATATCTGATCTAAGTTATGTGATAATTTTGCAAACTCATTATTATCTGAGATTATTTTTACATAATTATTTGATGTGTTATATATATCTTCCATATCTATATTTCCAATATATGTAATATTATTTCTATTGTTATACAACGTTTTTACATTTATAATACCCTTATGTAAAATTTTATGAATGGGTGTGAAAGGAATATTTTTCCATTATTCAATACGAGGTACTTTTGACTTTTACGGAAAAAGAATGAGGATATGGTTTTCTTAACATGTACGGTGTGATCGGATTTTTATGTAAGCATGGAACCCTATTTCCATAAAAATTACATTACATAATTTAAATATTATATTAAAGTAAATTCTTGTATTTTAAAATTTCACTACATTTTGATAAAAGAAAACATTTTTAAAGAAGAAAGGATATTTTCCTCATTAATTAATATCATGTGTTTTATCAAAATTATTTTCCATCAAAGATGATTCTATTTAAATTATATTGTGTTTCTATCCATAGTGTTAATATGATTTTACTATGATAATTATGGAATATTATTTTAAACAGCTTATTTTATGATGGAAAGATGTTTATGAAACCCATTTGATTTCTTAGGTTATGTGGTGATGAATGAATTATAATTTTTTGGAACACATAAGAATGATTTCATTATGATATAGATGGAACCTATATATCCCTTTAATGCAATGTGTAATAATTTATAACTCAGTAGATAGGAATGACTAGAATGATATGTAAATCCAGTTTAGTAAGACACAGATGTAATGGCATGTAAGCACAGTTCAATAATGGACATTGTGCACTATGATGGTCTTTTCAATGTGCGTTAAATAATAGGAAATATTTTTATATGCTTATGTGTACTCCACAAAACATCAGGTCTTATGTTATGAAATGTGGTATTATGTCCATTAATTATTATAAACTTTTCTCCCATGACATGATAACACGATCATTGATATCCACGATAGGACTTCAAAATGTTATGTTCTTATGTGTTTTGATTATGATATTATTGATATTTCTTTTGTTTACCCTTACTAAGAATTTGAGCTCACCATTTTTTATGTTTATTTTACCTTTTCCATGTAGATGGGTAATATGTATTATTTTTCAAAAGGAAATATAGTTATGATGATATAATAAGAAGACAACATACATGTTTAATTAACAATATGTTTATGTTTCCTAGTGTCTAAGTAAATTAAACATATATTGTTCTATCGTGGATATATTATATATTGTAACTAATATAATTCAAATTTGAAGTAATATCAATGTACTTAATATATTGGTGGTTTTTTGGTATCAAAGGAAAGTAATAGTTGTCCTTTGGAAACTATGATGAGAAATCCATAGTAATAACCCTATTGATATTTCTAAATATAGGTTGGAATCCATGTTTTTTTGAAATGTCAATTAATAACCTAGTCTAAAACCTATAATGTTCAAAATTAATATTTTATTCTTTATTATGTGTCTTTCCCATTATGATAAGTGTTTCTCACGCTCTATTTCTTGGTTTTAGTCAATGTATAGAACCCGAAGAAACCACGTTAATGCTGAATGTATCAGTAAATGCAATGATTGTCCACCTGAGCAACCAAATGTTATGGAATCTGGAATAGAAACACTTGTATCTATGATCACACAATATTCTCAAGTTATTAATCATGTAGTACATCCAAATGAAAGAAAGAGGGAGAGATATTCTATTGAGTCCTTCATGAGGTAGCATCCACCTTCTTTCAGCGGGTCTTCTGTTAAATTAGTGGATAAACAATGTATTTGTACCACTGAACACATATTTTTATTTCTACAATTTTCTGAACATGATAAGACCATCTTAGCAGTCTTTCATTTAGAAGGTGAATCTAATAAATAGTGTAATATTATCTAGAATACTAGTCAAAGAGATTGAATTGGATCTATGGAATGTGATGGGTTCAATAACATATTTTTCAATAATTCATTTCCTTTTATTCTTCTAACAAATATGTATAAGTAGTTCCTTGAACATAAGAAACAAAATGATGAATCTGTTGTGAACAAAAAAAAAATTTACAATATATGCAAGGTATTCATCTAGAATTATTATTCAACCTAATAGTAAAGTGGATCGATTCATTGGTGGCTTCAAACCATGTCTTCAAAGGGCTTTACCCATACGGGACATTTATAGCTACAATGAAATCTTTTTATGTGCTCTCAAGGTTGAGGTGGAGATTAAAATAACCCATCAGTTCTAGGAATTTTATTAGAAGATAAAAATGGAATTCAGATGAAAATTTAAAGACAACACTTAAAAGAATAGAGGTTCTCCCTTATGATAAATGTGTGGAAAGAAACATGGAAAAATGTTTATTGAAGAGACTAGTTTTTGTTTTATGTGTGGAAAATAAGGTCATCGTGCATTCCAATTCTGGTTTAATGGGAAAATGTGTATTATGATGAGAATATAGAAAAGGATCCATAGAATTCACCTCCTATAATTGAATTCATTAAGTGAAAAGAAATGTGGAATTATACCAATCAATTTATTAATACATGGGTTATTGATGATGATCGATATTAGAAAACAATTAATGCCAAAGTAAAAGGAAAGACACATGAAATCAATGCTGGGAATGTAGAGGATGATAATGAAGTTGATAAAGGTACACATACAACCCACATTAAAGTAGAAAATGTTTTATTTGATTCTACGTCCATCCACACTTTTATTTCTAAATAATTTACTAAGGTTATCTCTATATTACCTCAAACAAATAGATTTTTATTTAGCAATGAAAACTTCTAATGAAACCATTGTTGCATAAAAAGTTTATGATTCTTCTCTGTTTGATGTTTTCTAGAAATTGCTTCCTGAAATTGTTATGATCCTTCCAATATTATAATTTGATGTGATTCTTGGCATGGATTGGATTTCTCTATATAGAGCTCATATTTATTTCTATGGGAAGTAAAATTTCATATTCCATATCAATCTAGGATCAAATATTAATGCAATGATGAATGAATATTTTTAGTATAAATTTCTTACATCTTTGAGGTCATGATTTATATAAATGAAGGTTATCTATCTCACATAGTTTAGGAGAAACTCACAGTTAATAATACAACCATTGTACAAAATTTTTATGTTGTGTTTCCAAAAAAATTTCAATGTTTTCCATGAAATCATGTAGTTGAGTTTTCAATAGAACTCATACCGGTGTCTATAGAAATTTCAAATACACCTTATAGGATTTACCTAATTTATTTGTATGAATTGAATATGAAACTCCAAGAGAATATTGATAGAGGATTCATGCACACTAGTGCATCACTTTGGAGATCAACTATTCTGTCTATCAAGAATAAATATCGATCAATGAAACTCTGCATTTATTATCAATAACATAACACGATCACTACCAAGAAAAAATATCGTCTTCCTCATAATGATGACTTATTCAACCAAATATGTGAATCTCAAAAAAAAATCAAGATTTATCTTTATTTAGGATATCATCAATTAAGGTTCAAAAAAGGAGTATATAATGATAACAACATTCTGTATAAGGTTTATACTCTATGAATTTATAGTGTTGCATTTTGGTCTTAGTAATTACACCTCTATCTTCATGGATCTGATGAATAGATTATTGGGAGAAAATATTTATCAGTTTGTGGTAATATTTATAGATGATATTCTTGTCTATTTGAAGAGTAAGGAATAAAAAAATAATCCATGAGAATTATATTTAATAACCTGAAAATGATGAGCTTTATGAAACATTTGCCAAGTTTGAATTTTTCCTTAAAACTGTTTCATTTTTTAGTCACATAATCTTAGGAAATGTTATATATGTGGATCCATCAAAAATATATTTTGTCGAAAGTTGGCCAAGAAAAAAAATGAACACTGATATCCAATGTTTTCTTTGGTTTTCTAGATATTATGGATGTTTTGTGACTGATTTTTCATGATTATCTAATCCACTCGCCATGTTGAATCAGCAAGGAGTTATGTTGGTATGGATAGAGGAATATGAATATAATTTGAATGGACTAAAAAAAGTTTAGCTGGTGTACATGTTCTCACATTTCCTTATTGTGATTAAATGTTTTCGATCTATAGTAATGATTATAAGAAATGGATTAGTTGTGTTCTAATGAAAAATGATATGGTTATAGATTATTCCACACGGCTGTTGAAAATCCAAGAGAAAAATTACCCAAATCATGATTTGGAGTTACCTATGGTAATATTTGAATTAAATATATGGATGCATTGTCTTTATTGTGAAAGGTGTGAAATTTATAATGATCATAAAATATTGAAGTATTAATTCCCAAAAATGGATCTGAATATGCACCAAATTAGATGGCAAGATTTGATCAAAGATTAAAACATCTCGGTAAATTATCACCCTAAGAAAGTGATCAAGGTGGCAGATTCTTTTAGTCGACAAGACTATGCTAGCCTATCTAGTTTGAGGATCAGAAAATATCCAATATTTAATTATTTTTATGTGATGGATCTTAATATTTTATTGGAAGGGTAGGAATATTATATTACTCAAATAAATGTTAAAATTTACATAAAATTTAATATTTAAGTGGTGTAGAAGGAAAATATACAGCTAGAAAAGAAGGTTTGAAATGTTCCTAAATTCAAATTTAATTTTTATGAAATAATGTGGTTTTGAAATCCAGGTTTTTTTCCTCCCATACGAAAAATTAAAGAAGCAACAATTGGATGAGGCTCAAGGTTCTTCATTATCTATTCACCCTAGAAGAACAAATATGTAATGGTACTAAAAAGAGAATTTTTGGTGGGATGGCACGAAAATAGATATTTCCAAATTAGTATCTTAATGATTGGTTTGTCAGTTAGCTAATGGTATGGGATAAATGTCTAAGGGGATTTTACACCCAATTCACATACTATATTGGAAATCAGAAAACATAAATATGTAATTTTCCATCGTACATCACAAAAAATACAAAGAAAATAATATAATCTATGTTATTGATGATCTCCATATGAATTTGGCACACATCATTTATATTAGATAATATTTTACTCTCCATAAAATTTCCTTGATATATGCAAAGGAAGATGTAAGATTACATGGAGTACAAATTAAAATTATATATAATTGGGATCCAATGATTACCAATATGATCTTGAAAAGTCTTCAACATTCTCTGGAAGAATAGTTATGTTTCAGAACCTCTTATCTTCCTTAGATAGATGGTCAGTTTGAGAGGACAATTCATACTATAGAAAATAGGTCTAGAGATTACTCGATAGAATTTAAAGGTGGTTGGGGTCAACACCTACCTTTGATGGAATTTTCATAAAACAACATCTTTCACTATAGTATTCAAACAGCTCATTATGAATCCCTATATGGAAAGTTGGTCAAAACTCAATCTCTCTGGGGTGATGTTTTGGAAGGAAATCATTTAGGACCAGATCTTGTTGATGAAATAGAAGAAAAGGTAAGATCTATTCAACTAAACATAAGAGTAGTGCAGAGTCGACCAAAAGTTATAATGAAAATCAAAGAAAATACCAATATTTTGATGTGGGTGATAAGGGGTTCATAAAAATATCTATCTAGATGAGAGAAATGATGTTATGAATGATTATAAAGTTTATCCCTAGTTATATCTATCCTTTGGAAATTATAGATCATGTTTGGAAGGTAGATTATTGATTGGGGCTTCCACAAAATCTCTCTCACATTCATGATTGGTTCTATCTATCTCTTTTTGAAAAGAACATACCATATCCTTCACATGTACTGAACAGATAGGTTATACCACAAGAGGAAGATATTTCTTATGAAGAAAGACAGATTGAGATTTTGGATCCTAGAAAAAAATTTCAACGAAACAAGACCACTCACTTGGTTAATGATTTTAAGTAGAACCACCAATTTGAAGAAGAAATTTAGGAACATTAGGATATAATAATGGAGAGGTATCCTCATTTGTTTGTTTCCAAGTGATGAATTTCAAAGGTGAAATTCAATTTAAGGGTGTTATATTGTAAAAATCAGTTTTTTAGGAAATATTTTCTTAAATAAATTTTATTCTTTAGTATCTTGCATTTCAAGAAATCATTTGTTTAAAAAACCATGAGATACACTTAGTATAAAATTATCATTATATCCTATCCATTATATAAATACTTGTCCCTATTACATTACATAATCATGAATTTTATCCAAAAACTCACTTACATTCACATTGAGGATATTTTCATGTTTATAGACATAGATAATTGGGTCATAATACATTAATAACATTAAAAATTGTTACAGAGTGGCTACCACAAAAAAATATTCATTTTTTAAAAAATATAAAACTTTTCAGATAAATCATGATTTCTTTTGAAATTCATCAAACATTTAACATGACTTCTGTCTTTGTCTTACACATACTTATAACCTGTGAAAATTATTTAAAAATGTGGGATAACCACAAAAAGCTCAGAAATTAATTTAAAAGAAGGAAAGAGCACATTACTCCATGAATACATGTAACATATGAAAACATTTTCAAAGGAAATGCTCAATAATTATATACAATTACTTTGTGATACATGATATTTCCAAAATATTTAAACAATATAGAAGAACATAAATGGGACCATAAATGTATCTTGTGGCATTTCCTACATAATATTGTAACCCTCACGGCTACCTTATAACTTGTGACCCTCACGGATACCTTACAATTTGTGTAACCATCATAGTTACACAAGGAGTATCAATATGGACAACCTCCAACATAGGCATACCCAATGAATTTGGGTGAGATATAGGTCCAAAACCTCATCATAAACAATTCCCAAGAACCATAACATAATCATATAACAAGAATAATTTCATAAAAATATTTTTATTGAATTTTGTAATGTAATATTTTAAAATAGGATTTTAAAAGAAACTCCCATTATAAATATCATATAATTCAAGTGAGAATGAATTGAGTTGATGGAATATGTATATTAACTGTAAGTAAAAATAAATCAACACAATATAAACAAAATTCGTGACACAATTATTCTTAATTCAACACAAATAAATAAGTAGAGAGTTAATGGAAATCAGGGTAAGAATTCCCTTACCTCGGGTTTTTCATACATAAAACTTGTTTAAACCTCCTGTATAATGGTTAAAAGTGTGTTAATATTATATTAAAGAAAAATATTAATCCTAATAACATCTTATTTTATCATTTAATGTCATTATTTCACCCTTTAAGTTCCTTGTATTATTTCGGGTACATTTCTTACATGATTTACATGATTGGTTCATGATGGATGTTCTTGTAAATTGAAAGTGAAATTAAAGAATTGAAATGGATAGGTATTTAAATATTTCCAATACCATAAATTATAAAATTTATCATTCTGAATTATTACATGAGGATGATTCATATGTCAAAACATTATTGATATTTGTTTTTGTCATTTTAAAGATTGTATGATCATAAAGAACTCATTTTTTTCATAAATTTATAACATGTGTACAAAATGATTCCATGACATTATATAATGTATAATACATAAATTATAATATGGATCAACCATAAAATGGTTTCATGACCAGTCTTGATGGAAGTAATGGAAATTGAAATCACATTATCCATGATGTTGTTAAATAGACACATCATGGATGATGTTTTACTTCCATGAATAAGTGGGAGAGGAGAAGAATATTGATGAGGTATTTTCTGTGAACATGAGAACATCCAAAATATACATGATTTTGGGTCTTTCAGTTCTCTTGGTAAGAGGATGTGAGTAATGAAGATGAAAATAATGGAACTCAAAATAAAAGAAAAATTGAGAAATGTCTCATGAAAATTCGGCATCCTAACAATGTCCCTTTAAATTTCATAAAATAGTTTGATGATAGAAAGACAATTATCATCACTCATAAATAATATAGTAATTAATGGTAATATGGACTGAAATATCCCAAAATAATACAATGAAAATTAATAATAATAACATAAAATTAAAGAATGGAATGAAAAAAAGAGGATGTTTACCTCTTGATCTCTTATCCTTGAAATTGTTCTTAAGGCTTATTATTTTGACCTTTTGGTGGGACCAGTAGCTCTAAGATGTTAGTAAGGGCCTTGGGAGTTGTTTTGGTCATAAATCAGTTAAGGATCATGTCTTGAGGTGTTTGGAAGGAAGTGGGGAATGAGGGTATTATTTATAGTGGGGGAGAGAAGGTATTATACATTATTTTAATCATTATTTTAATATTTTTGATCAAGGAAGGGAATAATCATAATTCACGTGACCCAAAATAGTAATAATTTCATGTGAGTTTGAACCAAGTGGACATATATCACTTATGATGTCATAAATAGTGTAAGTTTTCTGATAATTTGAATATACGTTATTTTACCGTATTCACTATTCAAAAAAAATTCAACAATTTCTGAATAAATCCCAAAAACTCAATATAAATTTTTTTTTCAATGTAGAATTTAAAAATTACAACCATTTTTTAAATATAATTTTATAATTATTTTTAATTTAATTTTTAAATAAAATCAATGATAGTTCAAAAATTAACAATTCTAATTCTATAACTGCTTTTATATCACATTGAAAAATTTACAAAGATCCGATTATATTAAATTCAAAAGAAAATAAAATATTAATAAAATATACTATTCATTAGGTTTATAATACTATTCATAATTGTATGTTACTATTCACCAAAAAACAATTTGGTTCCATTAGACTCTAAATAACTAACTGAACATAATCGTAGAGGATTGTTTTTAGAAATTCAAAACATAGAAGTAGTAAAACTATGTTTAAAGGATCATTATAAAAATCTATATAAAAAACATTCATGAATTTCAATTTATTTTTAGAATACCTATTAGTGTTACATTATCCCCATATTCTTAAAATTGCATCCTCCTAATTTTATTTACATATTAAACAAATGAAGGTCTCATTCTCTCATAGAATTTTAAGACTACCATGTTGCTTCTTCTACAACATGGTTTCTCTGAAAAACCATTACCAAGTCGATTAACATATTCTACAATACTTATTCCCATCGATCAAGAATCTTAATTGGTTTTTGTACGTTAAGAAGTTTCATTTCTAGCTAAACTACTTATGGGCTACAGATATGAGTTGAATTTGGAACATACATTATCAACATCGAAACATGAAAAAAGTTGTGTACCTGAAACAAAATAAGAGGCAAATATACCCAGTATGACACTAGTCCAACTTTCTCCAGGATTTCAAAAGGACCAATGAACCACACACTTAACTTTAATTTCTTACCAAAACGCATAACACTTTTCTAATGAGAGATTTTAATGAAAACATGGTCACCTACCTTGAATGAGAAGTATTTATTTCTGTTATCTGCATAACTTTTTAGTCTGCTCTGAGCTTCCCTAATGTGCTATTGAATCATCCTAACTTTCTCAGCCACTTCCTCTATAAATTATGGCCCCATCAACTTTATTTCATAGACTTCATCCGAAAAGGCAGGGTTCCAACACCGCTTCCCATATAATTTCTCAAAAGTGTCCATCTGTATACTAGAATGAAAACTGTTATTATAGGAAATATGAATTAGTGAAATATAATGATCTCATATTCCCTGGTAGTCCATTGAACAAGATCAATGAATATCCACCAATGTCAGAATCATTCTTCCTGACTGCCCATTTGATTGAGTATGAAATGTTTTACTAAAATTTATTTTTGTGCCCAAAGACTTCTAAATCCTCTTCCAAATGTTAGAAGGGAACCTAGGATCATGATTAGATATAATGGGAATAGGAACTCAATGTAAGATAAAAATATCATTGGGGTAAAGTCGAGAAAGCTGATCCAAAGACATCGTATCTCGAATAGATAGAAAATATAAAGATTTAGTCAGCCGGTCAACAATAACCCAAATCACATTGTTACCTCGAGATGTATTTTGAAGTCCCACCACAATGTCTATGGACACATTCTCCCATTTCCACTCCAGCACTAACAAAGGCTGAAGCATCCCATTCGGTAACTACTGCTCTACTTTAACCTGTTTATATGTCATGTATTTCATAGTTAATCTTGCAGTATCCCTTTTCATTCTATCCCACTAGTAATAGTCCTGAAGGTCTTTATACATATTAGTACTTCCAGGGTGAACTGAAAGTGGATTACTATATGCTTTACACAAAAAATCATTCTTCCAATGAGAATCAAAAGGAACATACAACATTTTTCCAAATCATAAAGCACAATATTTATCAAGGTTAAATATTTAAATCTTACCCATTTTAATCAATTATACCTTTTTCTATAGCTCATGGTCTTCCTTATATGCTTTATTAATTCTATCTAATAACCATCACTACACTAAAACATGAAACAAAACATATTTATTCCCTACACTAACAACTCTTAAGAAAAAATTTAATAAATCATTAATAAATGGATAATTTTCCAAACATATCATGGTTAATGATTCATGATGTGTTCAACTCAAGGCATCTTCCACTATATTTTCTATCCCTAAATGATAATTTATCATTAAATTGTTATCCTTTATCATTTCATGCCATATTCTCTACATCATGTTTAATTATTTATGAGTGAATATATACTTCATACTTTTATAGTCTGTAAATATTTTACAGTTTCATCGGAATAAATTATTCCTAAGACATTTGAATGCAAATACCACATCTTCAAATTCCAAATAAGTTGTGGTATAACATAACTCATTATTTTTATGTTTTCTTTAAGCATAATAAATTACATGATCATTCAGCATCAAAACACAACCAAGTACCTTCAATGAATCATCACATTAAATGACAAACTCACCATTTTGTGAAGGAAAGGAAAAAATTGGACCATTCAACAATCTCTTCTTGAGTTCCAGAAAACAAACATCACAATCTTCTATCCAAATAAATTTTACATGTTTCATGTTAACTTGGTTAGTGGGCTAGATAACCTTGTAATGTTTTTTAAAAACCATCAGTAATAACCTTCTAATCCATTAAAATTATGAATCTCTGTAACATGTTAACTTTTTTTGTGAGGATAAACTATTATTCCATTCTTATTTAAAATGATCCCATGAAAAGAAATATGTTGTAACCAAAAATCATAATTTCTAAATTTTCCATACATTTTGCTTTCCTTTAAAATTTTTATAACAAAACTTAGATTATTTTCATGATCCTATTTATTTTTAGAGAATACTATAATGTCAAAAATAACCACAACCAAAAATTTATCCAAGAAATCATGAAATATTTTATTCATAAGATCCATGAATACAGAAGGTGCATTAGTTAACCCAAACGACATAACAACAAATTCATAATCCCCATATCTAGTACGAAATGTTGTTTTTTGGGATGTTATCCTCTTTCACCATCACCTATTTGTATATAAATCTCATGTCAATCATGGATAAGTACGGAGCTCCATGGAGTTGATCAAAAAAGTCATTGATGTGAGGTAAAGGATACTTGTTTTTAACTATGATGTTATTAGAAGACTAATAATTAATGAAAAGTGTCATGGAACCATCATTCTTTTAAACGAAAAAAACTGGAGCACACCATGGTTATGTTCTTGGACAAATGAATCCTTAATCAAGGAAATACTGCAACTAATTTTTCAATTCAATAAGTTCTATTTGAGTCGTAAGATATGGGGGTTAGGAAATTGACTTAGCATCAAGAACTAAGACAATTGTGAATTCGACATACCAATAATGGATGGAACCATGTAAATCATTAGAAAAAAAATCATGGTCTTCATTTATCACTGGCATGACATTAAAATGAACAGTTCCCTTATATTAAACAATATGATAAAGGTAAATTTCATTACCATCTTTTAGCAGTTTCATAGTTTCTTAATATATTTTCTATTGTATGGGTTCATTTCTGTATAGAAACAGAAACACTTTCTAAAAAACCACTTCATTAGCTCTACATTCAATCATAACATGATAAACAGAAATCCAATCCATTCATAGGATGACATAAAAATCTACTAAGGTAAAAACAAAAAGGTTTCTAGGTAAACTAATTCCACAGACCACAATAGAAAGATTTTAATAATTCCACTATATCCCTGATATTATTTACCATTGACCACCACTGATCAGACTTACCTTCAAAAAGTTAAATGGAATGACTTAAATTTTTACTATCTTAACAACTAATTTCATCAAATATCTTTTCATGGACTTTAATCAATCATGCAGCCGCTACTCAGATAGAAGAACCACTGAAAGAAGAAGAGTGTTGCCTCATAAAATGTTCCACTATCGTCATGTTCTATTTTGGTACCACTAGTTGTTGACATTAATTTATGCCACCACCATTTCTTTCTTGAGTTAGCTGATCTATTATAGTCATAATCTACTTGGTTCCAATCCCTACCATTATGGGAAACAGATTCTGATGGGTGTCGTTCCATTGGTGCCTCTGGTCTTCAGCTTCCCTGTTTCTTATATGGGCTACCATTATGAACAAACATTTCTATGTCCAGGAAAAAAGTTAATATTCAAAATCTATATCATTTCAAATTAATAATAGAGTAATAAACAATTATGATAATATATCAACCTCATCCTAACCCTTAAAATTATTAAAACATTTTACATGGATTCATTAATTTTTTTAAACATACTTATAAACTGTGAAAATAATTTAAATACATAATATGAGAAAAAAAAGCTCAGTAATGGATGTAATATAAGGAAAGATCACATTAGTCAGTGAATACTTGTAACTTATGAAAACATTTTCAAAAGACACACTCATCACTCATATTTAATTACATTGTGAAAAATGATATTTGAAAAAGATTAAAATAATACATAAGAACAAAATAGAACTTTAAATATATATTTGGGCCTTACTTACATAATATTTCAACCCTCATGACTACATTATAACTTGTATCCCTCACGGGTAAATTACAATTTGTGTAACCATCGCAATTTCACATTGAGAAACCATACAGACAACATCTGACTTACACATACCCATTGAATTTGATGGAGATATAGCTCCCACATATTATCATAAAATAATCTCAAGAACCATAACATAATCACAAAACATGAATAATTTCATAAAAACAATGCTTTTGAATTTTCTCATGTAGAATTTTAATAGAGGACTTTTATAGAAAAACCCCTTATAAATATCATATAATTTAAATGAAAATGAATAGAGTGGATGGAATATGTATATACACTATAAATAAATATAAGTCAACACAATATAAATAGAATTCATAAAAAAAACATTTTTAATACAACCCAAATAGCGATGTTTTGTGTTATCCCATAGAATAGAAATTTGGTTAAGAAATAACTTAACTTGGTTTTGTCTTATATAAAACTTGTTTAAAACTCATGTATAATTGTTAAAAGATTGTTTTTATTATGTTAAATAAACATATTAATAATTATAACTTCTTATATGATCATTTTATAAAATCAATTCAACCATTAATTTTTAGTATTTTGTTCATCCATTGTTACGGGTGCATTCTTTAAATGATTTCCATGATTGGTTTGTGATGGATGTTCTTGTAAATAGGAAGTGAAGCTACAGAATCTGAGCGGAGTAGTATATAAATATTTCTAGTACCTAAAATAATACCATTTATCATTCTGAATTCTAACATATGGATGATCCATAGGTGAAAGCATTGTTGATATTTGTTTAGGTCATTTTAAAGATTCCTCAATCCTAAAGAAATATTATGTTTAATAATGAATAACATTTTTACAAAATGACTCAAGAACTTTATATAAGGTATAATATATAAATTATAATCTGGTTCTATAATAAAAATTGTTTCAAGATCATTCATGAAGTAAGTAATGGAATTGAAATCACATAGTCCACGATGTCGGTAAATCGACACATCATGGACACTGTTTCAATTCCACGAATGAGTGGAAGAGGAGAATAATATTGAGAAGAAATTTTCCATGAACATGAGAACATAAAAAATATACATTATTATTGTGATTACATACCTATTGGATAAGACAAGGTGAGTAAATAAGAGTAAAATAAACGAACTCAAAATAAAATAAAAAATGAGAAATTTCTCATGAAAATTCGGAAGCCTAACGACATCACATTAAATATCAAAAAATAGTTAGAGGGGAGAAAGGGGGTATCTCATCACTCATACATAGTGTGGTATGTATAGTTTTATGTAATTACATATCTCATCATAAGAAAAAACCAATTAAAAATAATAACATAAAATGAATGAAAAGAAAGAAAACAAAAGATGATGTTTACCTCTTGATCTCATCTCCTTGAGATCCTTTTTAAAGCCATTGGTTTTGTACATTTAGTGAGACCAGTAGCTCTAGGACATAGTGAAGGCCTAGTGATCCTTATTTTTAAAAACTTTTATAAGGATCGAGGTTTTAGAGTTTTGGGAAGAAGTGGGTAATGAGGGTGGTATTTATAGTGGAGAAGAGGAGGTATTTAACATTATTTTAATCATTATTATAATATTTTGGCTCAAGAAAATGGATAGTCTTATTTCACGTGACCCCAAATAGTTATAATTTCCTGTGAGTTCTTACCGAGTGTCCTTGCATTACTTATTATATCATAAATTTTATATTTTACTTATAATTTGAATATACGGTATTTTACTGTATTTCACTATTAATCAAAATGTCAAGAATTTCAGAAAAATCTCAAAAATTCACCATACCCATTTTTCAACTATTATACTTTAAAAATGAAATCCTTTTTATAAATAATTTTATATTTATTTTTAACTTAATTTTTAACAAAAATAATTCAGTGTTCGAAAATTAACAATTTTAATTCAATAAGTTCTTTATAAAACATTGAAAAATTAACCAATATGTGATTAACTTAAATCCTAAGAAAAATAAAATAATAAGAAAATTTACTATTAATTAGTGTCATATTACTATTCATATTACTATTTATAAGGGTATGTTACTATTGAACAAAAAACAAGTCGGTACCAACAGAATCTAAATAACTTATTAAACACAATAATAGATGACCATTTTTTGAAGTCTAGAACATTGAAGTAGAAAAATTATGTTTAAATGATATTTATAGATATATACATAAATACATTGATTCATTTCAATTTATTTTTAGAAAACCTAGGGATGTTACACATTAGGTTAGCAAAAAAAGTATAACTAAAATATGAAATTTCATTTTCAATTCATTGTCTATCAATAATTTAAGAAAATTATAAATGAAATAGATATTCGTTTTTTTAGTGAATTACCATTGGTAATTAAATTAATGACATAGATATGTTATAAAATGAAAAAATATATTTTTTATGTCCATCCATAGGATATTTTAGTCATATGTTATGAATAAACCCTATTTGATTTATAAAAGCCAACAATTTTTAAAGGGCAATTTTATGCCTTTGAATAGTGAGTCCATTTTAAATTTAGATTTTGACATAATAATGATTTTTATATAAAAACATAAATATTTTCTTTTGAAGAGAGATATAATAATTTACTTTCGGTTAATCTTTGATACTTTTCTGATAACTTCCATGTTTTGATGATTAGTAAAAATAAATGACATTTTTACTGAAAACAATAACTTTCATCAAAATAATTAATATGTTTAAAATATAATATTTAATCGTTTTAAAATATAAATAGAATATATTTTTATCAGTAAATATAATTTTTGTCATTATCCATAATTTTATATTAAATTCATATTTATAATCATTTCAATCTTTTGCAATTTTTAGGTTTTAAAAACATGTTCTCTCTTTCCAACAATGAGATTAATTTTGGATAAGTTAATAAAACTCTTATGTTTTGAATTTTAAAAATTAAATCCATATTTTTATTCAGTATGTCCAAATCATGTAAATATATTAATTTTATTTCTAAGAAATACGAATAATATCTTCGATAATTGTTATCAATAGGTTAAATGGGTAAACATGGTAATTAATTGTAAGAATACTATTGAAAATTTACCCTAACACTTATATTAATATCATTTTATGAGTGTTTTTCTACATAAATATTCCTTGGTTGTAAATTTTATCCATTTTAATCCACTTGGGTGAGAATAATACATTTAATTGTTTTTATTTAAAGAAAGGGTAAAAATATCTTACTCCAATTTTAATAAATAAATCATTTTTTACATAAGGTTATTCTAAAGATAATTTCTATTATAAATACTCCTTTTAATTATAAATTTTTTATATTGATAATGATAATTTATTTTTAAATTTTATGAAATAGATAATTAACTTAATATCTTATACATTAATGATGGAGGAATTATTTAATTAATATAAAATCAATAATACAGTTTTTCCTAAAATAATAATACCTATTAAAAAATCAAAATACAAGACAAAGTATTATTGGTTGAGTTTGTATCTCCACCATAATCATCCAAGGGTTAATTTATGGTCCATTTGAAGCCTTATAGAATGGATTATGATAGTTATGTTATTTTATTTAATGTGATGTTAATGTTGTGAGCTTCATGAGTTAAAAAGTATAAAAGTTTGAATATTGGATTTTACAAAAGATAAATTCAACTAAAAATATTATTCTGAAATATAATAGATTTATATTTATCACATTATTTTGTTTTTAATTATTATTCACCAAAAAAGCATATTAAATAATTACAAAAAATGTTGTATTAATTATTTTATTAAGAGAAATATCAAATAAATGTTATTAAAAAAATCATTGTAAAACTTATTTTAAAAAAATAACATGTCTAATGAATATTCAAGATGACATTAACATACTATGAATATAATATACTTTTTGGGTAGTGGTTATATTTTTATATTAATATTTTTAAAATTAATGTATTGAATAGTGTCAAAATTGATACTATTGAATTTTTATCAAAATAATGTTTTATTAAATTATTTAAAAATAATTAATTATTTTTTTAAAATATATAATAATAATGATATACTATATAATGATATAATATATTTATTTAGGGTGTATTTTACATCATATAACTAAATATTTCACCATTTTATTGTTGAATTATTTATTACACAAATTAAAATTTTAATAGAATAACTATGTGTTTGTTAAAATGATAAGGTTTGAATTGAAAGAAATACTTTAATAGAATTTATTGTATGATTATATTACTACCCCTTATCATAGTATCACTAAAATTGGGAAACTTTTGAGGTTTTTGAGTAGGTATTAAATTTATTATAAATTATTACTTATGGAGTTTCAAAAGGATCCCCCACCTCAATTATAAAAGGGAACATACTCCCTCCAATATTAACATCACATTGAGCCTTAATTCCTTAAAATACTTGACCATATAAAGTTATAAACATGCATATTTACATTCTAGAGGTTTTTTTCATCTTGAAAAAACAAATATAGTGCTCCGCGGAGAGATTTAGAGGAAGGATGTTGAGGAAAAGTTAATATCTTCTATGGGTTCATTATAATTTATTTCTTCTTATACTTCCTCTTCATTAGTTATTTTATTATAAATTAAAAATATGATTACTCATATACTGATATATTATTATAATTTTGAATCAACCATATTCTACATTTTATCCATCCTACAAAAAACAAAATCACCAAGCATGCGTACGTATGACTTACCATCTCCATGACGTGGTGTAGTCTATTTTTCACCACCACCTTACCTGGATAGGTATAATGAGGTAAAATATATATATATATATATGTATTTATTATAACATTATACTTTTTGTGAAATATTTTACTTCATCCAATTCAAAACCATTCAAGAAATATGGGAATGATATCGTCGTGTGTGCATACGTACAACCAACAGTCTCCACGATGCGATTCGATTCATTATATATGATCATAAATAAAACATGATTATATAAATGAATGGATTGAATAAATAAGATATATATTATTCGAATATAATTATATAAATGATATAACTATAACCCAAAAAGTGGAACATAAACTTTTGTGACGAAATCTATATAAGAACATAAAGTAGTTAAAATCCAAATAACAAGTGACAATGAAATGTTACAAACATCCTATGATAATATGATCATATATGATATCTTAAAAATGGCTATAATTTTGAAAATTTTAATAACATTATTAAAATCAGTATAAATGAGGTTTAGATACATATGATGGATATCAATCCTAAGGTAAGGGATAATTTTACAATCTAATTATTATCTGAGATTGTTTATATGTAAGTATTTATTGGGTTATATTTATCATCAACATCCATGTTTCTCGAGTATGTAATATTACTTCTATTATTATAATATTTTTAAAGAAAATTTTCCTTATCTTAATTTTTTTAAATGGTAGTAAAGGAATCTTTTGTCTTTATTCGATACAAGGTACTTTTTGACTTTTCTGGTAAAAGTATGAGAAGAATGTTTTTTTAACTTAAATGACGTGATCATATTTTTATGTTTTCATAATAACTTATCTCTCTGAAGAAACCACTATAATATTTCTAGTTTATCTTCAAATAAATTATTATCTTTTAAACTTACATGGTATTTTTATAAATGAAAATGTTTTTATAAGAAGAAGGATATTTTCCCCAATAATTTATTTCAATTGTTTTATCAAAATTATTTTCTATCTAAGATGAAACTTTTTAAATAAGGATATTTTTGTATCTGTATTATTAATATAATTTTATTGTGTTAATAATAGAATGATATTTTATATGGATTATTTTATGATGTAATGATGTTTAAGAACCCCATTTTACTTCTTGGGTTATGCTATGATGAATGATTTATGTTTTCATGGCACACATAAGAATTAATTCATTATGAGATGGGAGGGAACTATATCTCCCTCTAATAAATTGGGAAGAGATTTATATCTCATTTATAGACATAGATGGAATGGAAAGTAAATAAATTTCAGTAATACTGGGTGGGAACGGACAGTAAACCTGGTTTCGTAATGGGCATTGTCCACTATAATGGGCATGTAAGTGATCCTTGACTAGTATGAAAGGTTTTTCTATGCTTATGTGTGTGGAACAACACATCATGCATTGTGTTATGACTTTTTGGATTATGTCCATTAATTCTTATGAGATTTTATCCCATGACAAGATATCATGATCTTTTATATTAAGGATAAGACATCCAAATGTTATGTTCTTGTTTCTTATGATTATGATATGATAGATATTTTCCATGTTTAGCCTTACTAAGAATTAGACATCACCCTTTCATATATTTCTTTTCAACCAAGTAATGAATCTAGTTTTAAGTAAGATATTTAATAAAGGAGTCTTGTTTTGAAGATATAAGTGGGATAAAACATAAATGTTTAATGAAAAACTTGTTTACGATTCCCAGTTTCTAAAGACACTATTCCTATATGGTCCTGTCGTGGCTTTATTAAATGTTGTAATTAATATAAATCAATTTTGATGTAATATCAATGTTTGTAAATTATTGTTCATTATCATTAGAATCAATGGTGAAACCTACGGATTCAACCACATTCCAAATATTTAAATAAATGAACACCATAAGGTATTTCTATATAGTTGAATCTATAATTTTTCCAAAATATGATTATTAAAATTCATTATTTCCCTTAATATAGACCAATCCTAACAAAATTTTATTAATCTCTTTACGAAAAATGGTTATAACCCTCAAAATTAAAACTGACCAATGGTAATATTAAAAAATGGAAATATTGACTGAGGATCATAATAAAAAATACCATATTAGCTAATCTTGAATAATCCAAAACGTTCATATTAATCCTTATATATACATAGAATCATGAAAATCCCTTCATATCATTTTCTATATTCTTAAACCACGTAGTTATTAATGTTTTGTATTTTTTATAGAAATTTATTTCAATAATTGTTATTATTATTTTATAATGTTCCACCGATGTATAATATTAAGGTTCTTCTAGGTATTATGACACACATTATGGTACTATTTATGTCTTCTGTTATAAATTTAATTTCTAATTTTTTTAATCAATATGATTTTTTAAAATTATAGTTAAAAACTAAAGTGCACATTTTGAAAAGATAATGTGAATATTTATTCTTTAATATTAAAAAATCATATATAGTACACTCTTAATCAATCTTTAAGTGGTAATTGAATCCTAGGATCTCCATCATTTTCACTGGCCTCCTAGTTCATTTGGATGATTCAATTAGGGGATGTTATCAATATATTTTCTAACTCATCGTGGGTTTAATATATTGGGATATTTATGGGTTTTATATCCAACCCCTATATTATTTCATTTCTCCATGGTAGATGATTTATCCTTATTAGGGTCCAATGGAAACAGACTCATTGATTATTTCAACTTCCTTTCAGATTGTCTTATGGCTTGCATATGAACTATGATCGTCCATTATTAGGAAATTATGTAACCTTTCCCAATCTCCCTTTTATGATCAAAACATGGTGATTCTACAAATTCCTAGAAACCTAGTTGGGATATTTATATTCTTTGAACATAGGAAAGAGTCTATGTATCTTCATATTTTCCCATAGATCTACATGATGATTTAAATCACCAAGGTACAAGTTAATTCTATTTATTTTGATATTGAAGTGTAATATCATTTATTTCATATAGTACATTTTGAATATTAGTGTGATTTTTTTAATTCATGTAACAATCTAGGTGAACCACCATTATGTGTATAGATTAACAAAAAAATTGTTTATTGGTGAAGAATCTAGCATTTATTCTTGGTATGTGAGTGACGGTAATGATAATTTTTGCGGTGGGAAGTGGTTTTATCATGAAAGGTTGGAGATGTAATGGATGGTAGGATTCTTCCTTTAAATCTGACTATAAATGCATGATCTTATGAGGTTATAGTGTGGTTAAAATAATATATTGATTGGCCTATTCTAGGGGACGTATATTGATCTATACATTACCTCATAAACAGTCTATATGATGTAAAATTCTCTTCATAGATAATTACATAAGAAAACATAAGTCCTGGATTTTGGACCATATAAGCTAGGATTCAATTGAAAAGAATTATGTAAGGGACCAAGAGTTATTTATTATAAACTAAATGACATGATGGCATGGGGGGTTCAAATACCATTGTACATTCTACATGAAATCAATTTTTGGTAATGATGTCTAATAAATTGTTTATTCTATCAAACTCCATATCCATCATTGAAACTAATGAGATAAAAGTTCATATTCTAATTATGGACTCTAATGAATTAAGGTGAGAATAATTTTTGTATGTATCTGACCACATAGGAAAAACTCCACAAGCTAAATCAAACATTTATGAGGATATGGAGACTAAATTTTTTATACTTTTAGTCTCAAATAATGGTATCAAATTTTTTGATATTGGGGAATATGAAATCAATAATAAGACTAAATTAGGCAATGTAAAAACTATTACAGTCTCCCTAGGACCATGTGTAATGTCCTGACCCAGGATCCACACACCGGTGCCTCGATATAGACAACCACATGACATAATTTGTTTCTTCCCGTATGTTAGAGGCTTTGAAATAGAAGTGAGGGTTTAATAAGTTGGTCATAGGGACACCATACCATATTTTATCAGAGTAATACACCAGTGGAAATAATAAACAAAAAGGAAATCATATATAACCCTAAAAAATACAAATATATCAAGATAAATAATATAGGAAATACAATATCCCACTAATGAAAAAAATCATACTATGAAAATATACATTTGAGGGGTCTTAAAACAAAACTAAAAATAAATACACTGATGACTCCCAAGCATGTCGCAAAAAAATTTTTATTCCCTCCTCTGTGTTCAATCCCAATCTCATATATCTAATATGGGGCCCTTTAAAATAACATTTCCAGTAATAATATTTTCAATTTGGGAAGTAATTTGATAGTCTGAGTAGGGTGTGAGTATGACTTAGTAAGATACGATCAACAGTTTCCAAAAAAATCCATTCAAAAATTGTTCATACCATTATATATTGAAATAGACATAATTATTAAATAAATTGTTCTCACATTATATGATTAATATTTATTTAGCCACGTAAACTACTGGGTTCTTGAAAATACCCATACCTCAACATATTCTTTGGATCATATGGGAGACTGAAGTGTTTCTAGGTATTATTATATCTTAATTCCTACATCAGCTCATGCTAGAGACCAATGTATTCAAAGGTGAGATCATATCTCAATACCTGCATTGGGTCATGCTGGAGCCCTATGAATTATTAGGTGTGGACATATCTTGGAGTTAATTTTCTACAATTCTCTAATTCAAACATTATTTCCTTGGCTACTCTTATTAAATTTCCAAGTAAGATGACTATGTTACAATTATTACTTCTCAATATAACGAACATGTTCGCATTCTTTTTCTCACATGTATAATGAACATGTCACCATTTATACTTATCAATTGTATGAAAATGTTCCCCTTCCATTAAATACAAGTAGAATGGACATGTTACTATTTATATGTCTAATTTGAATGTCAGTGTTCTCATTACATTGATCACAAGTACAATCACCATGTTATGATTTATAATTCTCTTTTTCGAATGACCATGTTCCCATTCCTTAAAAAAAATTAAATCATCAATTTATTTTTCAATTTCAGTTTCCCTACTAATTAAACAATTATTTTATCACATAAATACACATAATTAATTATACATTTAAATTAGTACATAAAATAAAATAATTAATTCATCAATTATTTATCTCAAGTAAACCATCCCAATATCACATAATTAATTCGATAATTAATTATCTCAAAGAAATAATACCAAAATCTAATTATTTATTATACCATTAAATATCTCAACTCATAAAATTAATATCTCATAATTAATCAACCAACAATAATCTCAACTAGTGAAATAAATATCTCATAACCAATATACCAATAATTATCTCAAAACAAATATAGTATTATCACACAATTAATCCCCCAATTAATTATCTAAATAAAAAATCTCTAAATCTCATAATTAATCATATAATTAATTATGTAAATGGACATACCCCAGACCTCATAATTTTCCTTCATTAATAACCAATTTCAAAAATAAATCCAATTAATTAACTTGACACATTTACTAAATAAATTTATCTGTTTTAATTTTAAAAGAAATGTATAAATCATAAAAAATCCATAAACGTATCAAACGATAGACTATAGGAAGTGGATAATAGACTAACTACCTTATTTCATTGATAAACAGTTTCCCAATGGAAATCCCAAAATATTTAATGGGACAATGACATTGATCTAGATCACAATCTCAAAACCTTAAATAAAGATAAAAAACAAGACCTCATTAATTATAAATATTGATTCACAATACTTGATATAAATGCAAAAAATATAGATCTAGATCAAGAAAAATAGAAGATTAATTCCCAACAAAAAAATAGATAAGGAAGGAAATTGAATTGGATAGTGATGGGATAGGATCCAATTACCAATATAGTAGAAGATCTTTCATCTGGGATTTGAATAAAAAACTGAGTTTATATGGCCTTATAATCTCTCCCAAAATCTCTGAAACAATAAAAAATCATAAATGTCCATGTTTGGTTTGAAATGGTTGTGTTTTGAGGGTTTTAAGGAATTAAAAACTAATTTTCAAGCCAAATTAAAAATCATTCATGGTTTTCTAGGTAGGGGTGCTTGATTTTCAATATCATGCACCAACCATGCACCCGTTATTTTAGGGATGCATAGTTTTTCATTTTCGGGTGCAATGTTTGAAAAACCATGCACTTGTAATGTAAGTCCTTACATTTATGTGTTTCATGGTTTTCTGGTTTCTGCGCATGGTTTCTACAAAACGTACAACAATTATGCATAGTTATTTTTCTTCAATTAATTTCAAAATTATCCCAAACACGAACCAAGTAACAATGAAAAACAATTACTAAAATAAAGTCAACTTATTTCCTTTAATCAAGATCGATTCAACTCCAGAAAAAGTCAGGCCCTTAGAGTCTCCCCTTATAATAGCTCAACCTTAAGTTGTACTCCCAACATTCATTAATATTCCATGTCAAGTACATCGTCCCACTGGGACCTTATATCGTATTCCCTTTCCCATGTATCATCTTGGACACACCCACGTTTCCCCAATACATATACTATTGGCATTGTATTTCCCCTCAACATGTTACCATTGCAATTCAACACACATATCATATGATCCTCAAAGGACGCATCTATCTCAAGATCAACATAATCTATATCAGTCACCTGAGAAGGTTTCAGCTGATACCATTGTAGTTATGACACATGAAAAATGTCATTTATATAACTTTATTTCTATTTTAGATTAAATCGGTATGCCACTGTCATAATTTTCCCCACTACCTCAAATAATCCAATGAACCAAGGTGCCAACATTCCATACATCGGTATCCTACGATAACCCTACCTCAGTGACACTCAACAGAATGCACAATCACACTACATAAACCCTAGGGTTCATCTTAGTCTATCAGTATAGAAATTAAATCTACTCTGAGCTATATTCATAAATTTATGAAATACTAGAATCTACATGGATATCTCCTATATGAAACTTGGTCCCAACAGCTCTGACTCACCTTCCTCCATTCAACATAGAGGTGATCGGCATGGGTAATAATAAAGTGCCTCAAATGGATCCATATATATATATATATATATTCATGATAATTATTTTTATATAGAAGAAATACTAAATCCATGTACCTCTCCCAAGACAAATAAATGACATGAACACATTCCCACAACATATCCTATATCACCTATATAGTATGTTCTGACCAACCCTATATATGTGGGTGGATGGTCTTTCCCAATAATTCTTGTGATCTAAGCTCCTTCTGTAATCCCTTGTATAAGAGTTAAGTGAAACATGAAGCATGATCTGGAACTATAGTCAGTGGAACCTCATGAAGAAGCACTATCTTCCAAATATTCAAATATCCTAGCTTCTCCACTGAGTATGTATTTTTATATGAAATAAATGCGCTACATTAATTACTAGATCCAAAATAACCTAGATAGTGTCATTATTCCTTGTATTATTCATTGGAGCAAATGAAAAATACATGGTCATGTCATCCCACTTACAATATTGAATGGACAACAACTGTAGAAAACCACCAGGTCCTCGATGCAATCCTTCAACAGCAGATAGGTGAATCATCATTTGATAGATGTTGTTATTTCCTTTTGAATGCTGATCCACCAAAACTTTCTTCGATCTACATGTTATATTTTGGTCACTCGTGGACGTAACACCCACTACAAGGAATAAAATTACCACAAAATTTCATCCTTTATACTTTTAGGAACAACAACCCAATTTCGGACATATATCATCTCGTACTCATCAATTCTTATATCTAAAGGTGACTCTCAACCATCATGTAATTCCCTAAAGGTCAAAAACTATGAACAATCAAACGTTTTGTCTCTTATTCGGTTCAAAAGTGTAGTGTCCAGTAAAGTCGATATGATATTCATCTACTCCCAATTCTCCTAAACCACCACATGTATCTCAACTATTATTTTCATCATCTTCCGCTCAACACTATACTACTAAACTACCTGAGTATGAGTTTTCCAACTCAATGTGTTACCCACACTATTTCCCATCCTGCGCATACATTACCACTTGAAATTCAATGAATTCATATACTCTAACCATCTATATATTCAAATATTCTAGTCTCTTTGTGAAAATATGTAATTTAATCTCTTTTGATCTGTGTAAACCAGAAACATATCCCCCAACATATAATTTCACTAACACATCAAACCAAAAACCACTGCTGATAGCTCGAGATTGTGCACATGGTAGTTCTGTTCATGTGGCCTTAACTAACGAGACCCATATTCTATGACTTGAACTCCTTGCATCAACACTTCTCAGATTTTGATCCTATAGGCATCACAATACACCATAAACTCCTCTCCTAGATTAGGTATGATAAACATTGGGTTGGATGACAATATCTTCTTCAACTCTTGGAAGGAATTATCACATGTTTCCTACCATTGAAACATTATCCCTTTCATGTTCATCTATTAAAGCAGCTCATCCAAATAAAAAATGTCATGGATGAACCTCCACTAATAAATAGAAAACCCTATAAATCTATGAATGTCAAGTATGCTATTTATATTCCACTAAGAAACCATTTCATGAACCTATATTTGGTCTACTAACATTCCATCCTCAAATATGAGGTGTACCAATAAATGTACTTGATTCATCAAAAATTGACACGTATATGGCATTTAGTATAGCCAATTGTCTCTCTTGTTTATATAGGAAAATGTCAAGATGTTGGTCATGATCATCATGAGTCTTTACGTACTCCATGATTTCATCCACAAACACTACCACAAACCGATCAAGGTATGGATTGGATATTTTGTTCATCAATTTCATAAGCACTTCTACTATGTTCATTAATCAAAATGGAATTAAGATGAACTCAAATATTCTATACCATCTTTTTAAAGTAATACATGGTATATCAGAAGTCCTAACCCTCAACTGATGATACCCTGACCTCACATAAACCTTAAATAACACACAACCTCCTCTAAACTGGTCAAAAAGATCATAAATAGGTGTAAGGGGATACTGTTTTTTCACAGTCATCTAGGTCAACTTCCTATAATAAACACATAAGCTCAAACCCTCATCTTCCTACTTTTTAAACAATAAAGTTTATCTCCAAGGATATATACTAAGATAGATAAATTTCTTATCCTCTAACTCCTCGATCTATGTCATGATCTCATTATGATCTTTTAATTCTATTTTTTACGGTTATATAGATACTATCATAACCCCAATAATTAAATCAATATTGAATTCCACATCTCTCCTAGGTTACAATCCTAAGAAATGTTTATGAAACACATCACGAAATGGCTCCACTACTGGTGGAACGCATTGGGCTTTACACCTCCATCATCAAAAATAATAATAGAATCTTATGTTTAGTTCTCTCCTAATTACAGTGTTATTGACCATGCATGGCTTGCCTGGATGTCCCACTCCCCATGGTGATGGAAATTTTAACCCTTAGGTGATGTAAATATCACTATCCAATTTTGAAAATAATTGTGGGGATAATATGTGGATGGAGAGTGCATACATATTATTAGGTTGAATGCAGACATATCAAGAATATAATGATCCCAAAAAATGATACTCCCCAATTTTGAAAGAACATTCTTTTCCCAAGAATATGTCTCTGGACCTCACTCCCAACTTTGTATCTACAATAATTATTGATAGGTTGGTATGGAGTATGATTTTGTCCTCTAATACCAACTTTAGGATCGAAATGATACTGATTATAGTATCAAAATAATGATGTAGATGCTCAATACACAGGGGGTTGAATTCTATGCATTAAAAAATTCCTTTAGAAAATTTAAAAATGGAAATCATTAAAAATGTTAAACATGTTAAATTAACCAAACCTCTTAGTTCTACAAACATGCTTCTTCTTGGGAAGGTTATTCTGATAATGTAATTCTGGAAATGTGGTTCTAGAAATGAAACTTAAGAGAAGTTTACAATGAAAAAATATTATACCTTAATGCATATATAATCTCACTAATTAGAGTATAAAAGTATAAGAAAGTATAAGATAATTATATTTTCCTCAAAAACCAAAATTTAGTGGAAAACTTGAAACAATACAAGTAAAACGTAGTAAATCTTTTTACCCAAAGAGAAGGGTATCCAACACCCTTGGATTATTTATACTTTCAAGAAAGTATATCTTACCCACACTAGGGTAAGCCGTTGATATTAATATTAGTGTATGTCTTGTTATCTCTACAAGACCTCAAACTTCTAGGTAGTCGGCACCTCTGTCTTCTTATCCACGGAAGCCCTATAATGTACTCAACCACATTCAGAGTCACACAAATAAATTCTCAATAGTATGTTTAGTATGCACAAAGAACGAATGTCACTCTCTAGAAATCACATCAGAATGTAATCTCTATAGTTCTAGAATATTAAGTGATGATCTCGGTCAAATGAGATCATATTTATAGGCAAATATTCAAAGGTCGGCTCCCTCCTCCAATGATAATATTTATCCTTGAATTTAAGAGAGACCGGTACACATGTCACTCAAAGAACTGTTAGTTTGTAATTGAATGCATGCAATTTTTTTATCACTCAAACAAGTGTAAGAAAAACATTTTTTCTTAACCAAATTTATTTTTTGGAGTGTAAGGAAAAATAAAATTTCGCAATATAACCAAAAAACCATTTGGTGTCTATAATTCATGAATATTCAGATTTTGCCTCTAAAAGAATTCAGAAGCTGAATTCTATAGAATTTCAGAATCTGAATTTCAAGGAAACTCAAAGTATCAATTCATAATAATTTGGAGTCTGAATTCCTAAAATTCGGAGTCTAAATTCAATGAATTGGTAGTCGAACTCAGACTGTTCGGAGTTTGAATTCAGAATAATTCTGAACCCGAACATATAATGTTTGAAATTTGAATTCAGAGAATTTGGAACTTTAATTTAGAAAGATTGGAGTCTGAATTCCAAGATTTCAGAATCTGAATATGGATCCTAAAAATATAATGCACTATATCTATGTATTTATATGATTCCTAGGTTATAGATACGAAACTGAATTTTATACATAAAATGATAATGAGTTAGATTCTTACATGAACAATGAAATACATGGTAAGGATAAATTTCCATGGGGATTGAAAATTTTCCTTATGAATATAAAATATCGGGAAAATAAATTTTCCTTCTGATATAGTATTTGTGATGTTTAAAACAAGAATAAATGGAAAAGTCATAAGGAAACCTTATTGACTCAACAATCTCACCATTTTTGGAATGCACAAAAAAACCTTACAAAAAACAATATAAGGAATTAGAAAATATTTTTCTAGACTTTGAAAGTAAAACTTATCTCCCGTAACACATGGGAAAATATAAATATGACTAACTCTCCCTTAGGATATGGATACACTAAGGATCGTATTCTTGATTTTTGGATTGAGACTTATCATTATATTGTATATGAAAACCTTTTTGGATAAGAACTTCCCTTTATATTAACTCCACCTTAATTAGGGAAATTTCTTCTTTTACTTTGTATTCTTTTTTAACAATCCTTTCTCCCCCTTTGTGATTTTCAAAATGGATTAAATGGAATGGAAAAAAAGAAAATATGGTACCTAAATTATTATTTCAAAACAAAAAAAAGACTATGAACAAAAAATTTCATTATTATTGGAAGAATTTATACAAGTAAGGAATAAAACAAAATATAGAAATTGAGAAAGATTATATTTCCTTTTCTATCGGCATCAATTTCTTTACTATGGTTTTGAGATTCTAGAGCTCTTTGTGATCTTCCTCTTGACGTTTTAGACTCTAATCCTGATCTTCTGTTTTTTTCTCTAGGGCTTTGATATTTTCTTCCCGAGCCGTAAGAGTTTCTTCCTTCCCCTTTCGAAATTATTTTAGCTTACAAAATTTTTCCTCAAGTTTGATTCTAAGATATATTTTCCTCTAACAACTCTGAGAAACAGAATACCACTTCCCATTTAGATCTTTCACTTCTCGTATTTGGGGATTTTATTCTAGAGACAACATTTCCTCAACACTATTTTTGTGATCCTGGATCTTCACATCTTCGGTGTCAAATGAATCCTTGACACTTTCTTGGAATTCATCATGAATTATCTTTTCCTATATAGATTTACTTGACGATATGGGCATATTCTTGCAAGATCTTTTGTGGATATTCATATCTTATGAAAAAGGTTTTGAAATCAGCCTCAAGATTGATGCACTTATGCATCACCATGGATACTGATTCTGATTTCTTATTTAATAATGATGAAATATCTGGTTTCTCGATTATATATTCAGAAATTTTGCTATAGTTCCAACAAGATTTTTCAAATACTGGACTAAAAAATCATTTCCAAGAGAGGACGATTATGAATAAGAGATTTTTCTTGGTGAGGTTTCATTTTCCAACTCAGCATCTTTATTCTTTGAAGAACCACCAACATCTTTCTTCATTGTGTGCGGAGGAGTTTCATAGGTTAACTTTGGTTGCGATTTTTGGTCCTTCCAAACCGTCTCTAGAGATGTTCAGGGAGTTTGTGGATTCTTGGGGCCTTCTGTGTAGAGCGGCGATCTCAGATCTATCATGGTTTGTGGTCTGTATTCATTTCGCCTTTAGAGATGATTTTGTGCAGGAATTGGTGATAGAGGGAAGGCGTTGTGGTTCTCATAAATTTTCTCTATCTCAATGGGCTTGGGAATGCCACTATGGGAATCAATCCCCTATAGGGGTAGTCAGAATTTATCTCCCTAGGCTACCTTTACTGCTACATAATCCTTCGATTCTCACGGTGGTGGGGAATGTGTTGGGTAATTTCTTGTGCGTGGATGAGAAGACATAGCATCTTGTGGACTCGAGTAACCCACAGTTGTGTGTTGAGATGAACCATGCACAAAAATTCTCGTCTCGTATCTTGATTCGGTCTCGAGAGGGGTTTGTTTGGTGGAAACTCTTAATGTTTCAGTTGCCCCCAAGATTCTGCTCGACTTTCAGGTTCCAAGGTCATGGTATGGAGGTTTGTAGAAAGGGGAGAGAGAAATATTAACCTCGGGTGGCCTCTACTTCCCAACTATGGTCTTGATATTTATCTGAGGTCCTTGGAGACTGATTGGGCAGCTGGAGGGGCTGGTAGGTCTTTCAGGAGGTCCCGAGGGTGGTGTTGGTTAATCCTCCATCGTCGGTAGTGGAGGAATTTGGGAACAACGAGGCCGTGATTTCGGGAGGGGTGGGAAAGGTTGAAGGATCTGGATAAGCTAGTTTGGTTGCTGGATTGGGGTAGAAGGTCAATGAGTTTCATTAGCAGTTGTGATGGCTAGTATGGGGGATTTGGGAGTGGAGGAGGGGTCTTCGTCAGGTCTAATGGTGGGGGTGCTCAGTAGGACTTCTCTGGATGTGTCTACCCTCTCTATCAAAGGGAAATCTAAGTTGCTTGAAGACCCTATTCCCTGCATCTTGAGGTGGTTATCCCCTCCACTACCAGAGGTTCACTTTTCATTGATATTATCCCCAAATTCTCTGAAGTTAACTCTGTTGGTGTCTGTTGGTTGTGGCTATGGTCATCAAGGCTTTCCCTCATTGAAGGTCCTTCCAAATGGGGGCGAGAAAAAAATTTGTAGTCTTGTAAGTCTCCTTAAAGAGTGTTCCTAGTCTCTTTGGGTCATTATAAAATTCCTCCAATGTCGCCCCTGGTAACGCTGGAGAGTCGATTGTTGATACTGGAGGAAGAGGATAGTCCGATGAAGAAGAAGGTCCTCGTGCCAAAGAGGAGTTGTTCCTCTAAAGGGCCTTATTTCCTGGTAACACAGTCGATGTCTAAGGAGGTTGTAATAGGGAATTTTTCATTCTAAGGTAAAGGCATAATACCCACTTTTGGGGTAATTTTCTCTATTAATGTCTTTGGTGATAATTTGGAATGCTCAGGGACTATGGGGTCGAGTGAAATGCGCGTTTATGGCGGTGGAAGCAAGGAAATGAAATGCATCGATATTGGTGGTTTTGGAACCCAAACATGATTCTGAATAAGATTAATCTATTTGATAAGAGTGTCGAGTTTGGGTGTTTCTTCCATAGTCATCCAGTGAATAATCACATTTGGATTTTTGGAAGATATTTCTACAAGTGGACCCTGTGAATGTGGAGGAGCAATGTATTTCATTCAAAATCAGGTTCAGAGATCTAGAAATACTGTTTTTCTTTGTTTATGCTTGTTCTAATTGTTTGGAAAGGCGTAGCCTATGGGGTTCTATATATTCCTTGGATATGGCTAGTCTACCGTGGTTTATAGGCAGTGACTTCAATTCAATCGTGGACATCTCATAAAAAGAAGGGAGGTACAATGACATATAATAATGTTGTGATGGACATTAACAACTTCATTTCCAATAAGGGGCTTCTGGATTTGGGATTCCAAGGATCCAAATTTACTTGTTGTAATAACCGATGAGGTGGTAGTCGTATATGGTGCAGATTGGATAGGTGTTTGACAAACCTTTAGGGCATTGAATCATTCTCAAGTACCGTGGTCACACATCTGTCTCGGGGTATTTCAGATCACTTGCCTTTGCATGTGGATCATAAGGATGGAAGTGGAGATAGTAAGGATTTTTTTTATTTTGTTAATTTTCATAGTAAGGAGGGGTTCTTTTAAATGTTGGAAGATTCCTGGAAGTAGGAAATTTCGGGTAGATCCTGGGAGGATTTTTCTAGACGTTTGAAGATACTCAAAATTGTTATTATCAAATGGTCTAGATCTACTTCTGCTCCGGATATATCAGTAGAGTCTATACAATATGAGGTCGACTATATAGAAGGGTTTCTCCTTTGAAACTGGGATGATGCAATATTTCTCAGAGTTTGTGATAAGATAGCATTTCTGTTTCATTGACTTCCGCAGGTAGAGATCGGCCGTAGGGAGAGGGCCGGGATAAAATGGCTCAAGGAAGGAGATAAGAATAACCACTTCTTCCATGCTTGTTTAAAGGAACTTATTAACTCAAAGGTTAATATAAGATTGGAGGATCGCTTGTTCTCTTCTGATTTTGATGTTGCTGGGACGATTTCTCTAGATCACTTCATTCTTCTTTTATCAGGTGGTATGGGAGTGCTGTCCGAAGAGGGATATTCCAATGTTGAGCAGGAGGAGTTCTTTCAGAATATTAACAAGAGGGTTCTTAGAGGGAATAATGAGTTTCTGAAGGCTATCCTATCTTGGGAGGAGGTTTGGGAGGTGGTTCTAAGCTTTTCCCCGGATAGTGATCCTGGTCCGGACGGGTTAACTAGGGCCTTTTATGTGGCATCTTGGGGCATTGTGGGGAAGGGTGTTGTTGAGGCGATTCGGGATTTTTTAGGGGGGGTCCCTCAATAGGGGTACATGTTCTTCTAGAATGGTGCTAGTTCCTATAGTGAAAGACCCTTCTTCTAATTCCCAGTATAGAACAATTTGTCTATGAAGCGTCTTATATAAGATTCTGGCAAGTCTACTAGTGAGGAGGCTTAATAAGATAATTCCTTGTATCATTTCCCCTGAAAAACTTGGATTTTCTCAAGGTAGAGGCGTCCAATGAATGGTGGGTGTGGCCCAAGAGATGCTAGAGGACTTGAATAAGAAAGTGGCTTGATCAAATGTTATTTTGCAGGTTGATATGTATAAGGAGTACAAAAAGCATGAATAGAGTTTTATAATTCGAGTCATGAGGCCACTTGGGTTCCATGAATGGGTCTCAGATTTATGCATTCATTTCTTTTCCTCTCCATGGATTTCCATTTCACTCCTAGGGAATGGATTTGGTTTTTTTCAAGAATATGATAGGTGAGAGGTAAGGGGACCCCCTCTCTCCTCCCATGTTCCTTATTTCCCAAGAATATTTATCCTGAAACCTTCAAAGAGGGCTATTGGAATGTAGGATCCTTCCTTATATCTCACATGCCTTGGACAGAGCACTTTCTCATCTAATATTTTCTGATGATATTCTGATTTTTCTTAATGGAAGGAGATCGTCTTTGATTAGTCTTATGCGGATCATGGGAGCCTATGGTACTCTGAGTGGATAGCATATTAACAGTATGAAAATTATATTTTTTATCTCTACTAAATTCCCAAGGAGGAGGGTCTGGAGTATATAGGAAATTATGGGGGTACAACATAAGAAACTGCCAATATTGTATCTGGGGGCTCCAATATCCACAGGTAGGGTGAAAAAGGCCATCTTTGAGGATCTGATCAATATGATGATTGGGAGGATATTCAACTATAAAAACAAGTTTCTCTCATTTCGGTGATGGGTGACTTTGATAAATAATGTTATCTCTTCGATGCTGATGCATGTGTTATCTATCATTACCCTTCCAAAGGGGACCATTTATACCATGGAAAAGATTATGAACAGATTTTTGTGGGATGCCAATGACACTGGAAAGGCTCATTGGTCCTCGTGGGCTCAGTTGGAGAAACCGGTTGAGGAAGGATGTGTAGGGATGAGAGAATTAAATATTTCAATGCATTTGATGCAGGCATGGTTAGCCTTGGATTTTCTGGTGGGGAAGTCAATGTGGGCCAAATCCCTGAGAATTGAATATTGAAATCATTGGGAGGATTGGAACAGGAAGAAATTATCCAGGTTGGGGAGAACAATTTCCTTTCATTTGGATATATTACAGGACTCGTCTCGTTGGGTGATTGGCCATAGAGAGGTAATCCTTTGGGGGGATAACTGGCTTGGAGAGAAGTTGTTTTTCTCGGGTTTTCCTTTTCATGATTATTCCAGGAGAGAGGCTTCGTAGCATACCTGGATATTGGAGTCCATTACCAACCTTGATCAGAAGAATCTAGTTAAATATATCATTCTTTCGGAGGATAAAGACCAGTTATGCTTTACCAAGGCGAGCTCCGGGTTATATAACAACTACGATATTAGAGGTCTGATTCGACAATAGGGAATCTGGGATGAATGGGGTGAGAGGCTGTGGTGTAAATAGATTCCATTAAAGTTGAATATCCTGCTTTGGAGAGCTCAATATCTGGCTTTGACTATAAATGAAAACATCATGAAAAAAGGTATCTCCTTGGTGTCCATGTGTGTATGATGCATTATACCCAAGATGATATTGGTGATTATTCTTTTTTTAGGAAGTGAATGCGCATGCCTTCTCTAGAATAGTTCAGATTGAAGGATTTATTATTGGACTTACTGTAATTCTATACATGAGTTTCTGGAAGGGTGGTTCTTGGGAGCAGAGCAGAATGGTATGGAGTCTAAGATCTGCAACCTCATTTTAACCTCAATTTACTGGACAATTTGGGAGGAAGGGAATAAAGCTATATGGGAGGTTAGGCCTTCCACTTCTCTTATTCCAATGCATTCTAAGGGGATTTTGTTTGAGATAATTTCTCTAATGAATAGGGGCCCAAACTATTCTTGGGTTTCTAATTCTGTGTATGGTATGGTGTGCTGTCTGAATCTTCAGGGAGGTTGGGTACGATGGCAGCCTCCAATCAACTACTATAAACATAATGTGGAAGGGTAGTTCAAGAATCAGTTTATGCGAGGGGAAGTCTGGTTTGGGATAGTAGTGGATCGATTATAATGGCCTTTAACAGCTTTCACGGTCTAGGGATCTCGATGGGGGTGGAGTTACATGCGTTAAAAAATTGTGTTATTCTCTACAAAAGGTTATTATTGATGATCATGGAAGTGGAGTTAGACTCTGAGGTGATGATTTGGGCTCTCCAAGGAAAAGTTGATGTCCCTTGGAGTTGTACATACTTGGTTCATGCATGTGGAGTAGAGATTTATAATTATTATACGTTCCGACATATCCCAAGAGAGGACAACTTCGTAGAAAACACTCTTTCTCGTGGAAGTAGTCTTGATTCCCCTTTATTGATCTTCTATACATTGGTTTCTCTACCCCATGAATTTATAAGTATTGTGTTAGGGGACGCTTTGGGGCTTCATCATTTCAGACCTTCGTGATTCTTGTATTGTAATGGTCCTCTCTTTGAAAAAAAAAATAAAAGTCCAGTCAGCTTGTGAAGCTCAGAGTGATAATTTCTTAGAAGAGATTTCCTTCTCATAAAAATCCACAAATTTATTTATCAGATCATCAGCATCACCACTCCCTTTTTCTTATTATTATACTTATTTTTATTCTAATTATTTTTCTTGGTATTTGTTTGGAATCACAAACTTCTTTCCCATTGTCTCGGGTAAACCTTCTATCAAAAATGATTTTGGTACTGGAATATTCTCGTATTCTTTCTCAGAAGCCTTCAGAAGTGATTATACTACTTTATCATCAGACATCATTTTCTTCTTCTTATTCTCTTTATCTTCCTTGTCATTCTCTTTAGCTTCCTTCTCCCTCATATATTTTTTTTCAGTAGGGTCCAATCCAAACTTCGTCTACCCTTCTTAATGATTTTTCTTATATTCTATCTATTTAGCCATAACCTCATCAGGGTAGGATTTTTTATTCGTTAGCCTTAGTGGTGCGGATTGGGATTCCTTTCTATTGGGGGTTTTCATCTTCTTCCACTTCCGTTAAATTCATCTTCCTTCCACCCTTTTTAGAGGTCTGAGCCACATCCTATTTTTTTTAAATAGCTTCAACATCCTCTTCAGGAAAATCATAGAATTATTTAGATTATATGTAACAACCAATTTTCATCCTTCTCAGGGTGTCATCACTCAACAACATAACATTACAATTCCTCAACATAGATCTACAAGGAATTTTGAAGGATTTTAGACACCGAACAATCATCTTTGAATGAATGGATGGTTAAATAATAATATAAGCCATAAGATTTCCATTCTTTATGTTATCAATCATAACCAAGATATGATTAACCATGTCTATATTCTTCAAGCATACCAGGAAATTCAGAATGTATATATCACTTTTTCTTCAAACTATCCATTTCACCCTTTCGCAGTATGATGAATCCTGGAACCCATAATTAAACAATTCGATAATTTTTAGACAGTTGAATAATCTTTGGAGTCATTACCACTGAAATACCATGACAAGACATAGATTTTTCTTTAATAAAATGTCCTTGAACAACAGGCAGCTCTTGTGAGAAGAAATCAACTTCCCCTTCATAAGGAATACAAACCAAGCTTGTAGCCTTGTTGTAAGAAAGTGAATATGTCCTACCAAAACACTTGAAAGAGAACATACTCCTCCATCCTTCCATGAAGAAAATTATTGAATCATAGAATTCTATCAACAATTCTGGAAAAACCAAATCTTGAGATTTTGGTTTTGAAAGGAAAACACATTCCCATCCATTCCACTTTATATTTTTAGAGATAATAGAATCATACATTGTGAAAAACTTCGGATCAATTAACCATTCATTGTATATCTTCCATTTAGTGATTGGTTTGACATATGACGTATCTTTCTAATAGGAGACATTGGAAGACATTCAGAATTAAGAAAGATATGAGAATATCAGAATGATCTTATATTGGAGGGCAGAGCTTCAACAAGTGAAGGATTGAGTTTTGATGTGGGACAACCATCAGGGGTCATTTATATAGTTACTTGAGGTGACAGTTTAGCTTCCATTCTCAATCCAACGGATGAAAAACCATTCTGATCAAATTTGACGGTTGAGATGATAGCCGGATGGAAATTTTTATAGAATCCAATTTCTTGAGGGTTTTTAAGAAAAACATTCCGATTTATGAAAAAAGTGAATATGAAAATTTAAAAACATACGAAAATAGCAACAAGTAAAAGATGATTAAGAATATTTAAGAAAGGAAACATACCTTTTGGATTTCTAGGAAGATTATTCGTATTGAGGATTTTTTTAATGACAATAGATTCTGAAAATTTTGATTACCAAAATATTCAATACGAAAATTTCCCTTACAAAAATTTTTACATACAAATTCTATATTACTAAAATTTTAAGTATGAAAAACCTTTAGACTACAAAAGAATAAAAATTTAGAGTACAAAAAAGAATTTACACTACATAAAAATTTTGTGTATGAAACAAATTAGACTAAGAAAAAATTTAGAAAATATGACTACAAATATTTTAATTAAAAAAATTTAGAATATCTGACTATGAAAATTTTCATTATAAAAAATTTTAAAAATATGACTATGAAAATTTTTATTATGAAAAAATATGATAATCAAACTATGAAAATTTTCATTATGAAAAAAAAATTAGAAAATTTGACAATGAAAATTTTCAATACGAAAAAAATTTAGAAAACGAACAAACAAGTGTACTCCCCCTATGATAATGAGTTCTTTATTATAAAGAGATTGGTTTCAATAGGAAGTTAATAAGGATGATTACCTAACAGTTATCACTCATAACTACTATTTAATGTATTCAAACCTATTATTTGGTAATGGTTAGTGAAAATATCACCATGTTGATCTTTTGTTCTGATAAATTGAAGAGTGATATCTCATTTTTTTGTGATCCCTAGGAAAGTGATGCCAAACATCTATGTGTTTTCCTTGAGAGTGATGTGCATGGTTTTTACTTAAGGCAATGGAACTTGTATTATCACACAATATTTTTGTTTTGGTAAAACTCATACCATAGTCTGTGAGTGTGTGTTTCATCCACAACACTTGAGCACAACATCTTCCAGTTGATATATATTCAACTTTAGTAGTGGAAAGTGCTACTGAGTGTTTCTTTTTTCATGACCAAGAAACTAATAAAACTCCTACGAAATGACAAGTTCTGGATGTAATTTTCATATCCATTCTACAACTAACAAAATGATAATCCGAAAAACATTTTAAAAAATCATTTCCAGAATTGAAAAAGAGTCATAGATCCATAGTTCCCTTTAAGTAACGAAAAATACTTTTCACTACCTTTAAATGAGATTCCTTAGGATTGGTTTGAAATCTTGCACAGAAGAATACTGAAAACATTATGTCTAGATGACTAGCTGTCAATTACAGTGTACTTCCTATCATACCTCTAAATGATGTTTGATCTACTGGTTTCCCACCTTCATCAAGATCAAGTGAATTTGAGGTACCAATAGGAGTATTTATACTCTTAGGGTTTTTATATACATAATTTTTAAGAAGATATTTAATATACATTTATTGGGATATATTGATTCCTTATACTTTTTACGAAATTTGAAAAACAAGGAAAAATGTCAACTCACCCACAATACTCATTTCAAACTCAGTTTTCATTAGATCTACAATGGAATCAGTTAAAAATTACTGATTTGAACCTAATATAAATTCATCAACATAAATTGGAATAATCAAAACAATTTTCTTATCATTATTTATAAAAAGGTTTAGATCCTCATTTTCCTTAACCCAATTATTTTGGATAAAAAATCATTAAAGTCCATCATACCAAGATCGAGGGGATTTCTTAAGTCCAAAAAAAGATTTGGTAATTTTGTAAACATGTTCAGGATGTTTTGAATCTTCAAAACTATGAGGTTGTAAAACAAAAACATCCTCTTGAATAAAACCATTAATAAAAGATCATTTAACATCATTTGAAATTGGATAATGATGCAAAGGCATGTAGAATACGAATAGATTCATGTCTAGCTACTAGAGACAAATTTTCTTCATAGCCTATTCCTTCTTGTTGATTATAGCCTTTAGCAACCAATCTATCGTTATTTCTTACTATGATTCCATTTTTATCACAATTATTTTTGAAGACCCATTTTACTCCAATAAAAGAAGTTTCCTTAGGTCTTTCAACTAAGGTCCAAACATTATTCCTTTCGAGTTCATTTAGCTCATTTGAATAGCTTTTATCCAATCATCATCATCTAAAGCTTCATTAGTTCTTTTTTGTTCTAATTGGGAAAGGAATTATAGATGTTCAACATCATTTCATAATTAACTTCTAGTCCATAGAGGTTGATTTATGTCACCAATGATACTATCACTAGGACTATTTTTTAGAAACAACTGATTTGGGTTTTATAAAACCTGTTCATCAACATATGGTAGGAAATATTCTGGGGTAAATTCTTCAGAAATATTTTCTTGAACATTTTTCTTATCAGAAGGATCTTCTAACAATGGTTGATAATCAGCTTTTAAAAACACAGATGAAGATATAGGTGGAGGTTGTTTAAAATAAAAAGGACCAGTTTCATCAAATTTGAGATATACTATTTCTTCAACAGTATAGGTATTCTTATTAAAAACTCTATAAGCCTTAGAAGTTGGGAAGTAGCCGATGAAAATTCCTACATTATATTTTGGTGAAAATTTGTGTATATTATATTTAGTATTTAGAATTAATACCTTGGTACCACAATCCTATAAGTCATAATTTCTAGGTTTTATACCATTTCATTACTCATAAAGAATTTTATAATGAAAAGTTCTAATCATAACACGATTTATAGTATAAAAATAAGTACATATAGCTTCATCCCAAAAAATTTTGGCTTCCAAATATTCACTCAAAGTTGTTTTTGTTATCTCTTGAAAAATTCCATTTATTCATTCAACAACACCATTTTGATGAGGTGTTCTGGGTACTGAGTAGTTATGAGTAATGCCTTTTCTACTACAAAAGGTTTCATTATCAGAATTTTGAAATTCTCCTCCATGACCACAGTGAATAGTTATCAAAGGAAGGTTTTCTTCATTTATAACTTGGGCTCTAAAACATTTGAAATAAGAAAATGCTTCAGATTTATTTGTGGGAAAATAGACCCACATAAGTCTATTTTAATAATAAACTAAGACAAATACATAATATTTTCTTTCAATGCTTCTAGTTTCAGTTAAACCAAAAAGAATCATATGCACTAACTGTAATGCATCGGTAGTTGAGATTTCACTGACTGATTTAGAACATGATTTATGTTTCATACAATATTGACAAGGATAAAAAACTTTCGAAAAATTGATTCTATGCTCTGGTAGATTCTTAACTATTATTTTCCTATAGAGTTTTCATAGGTTCATAGGGTTACAGGGTCTTAACCTTATATTCCACAACCAAGAATGGTCTTCAATTGCACTAAGGCAAGGTAGATCTTGGAACCTAAGGTCATCTATGTTTAGTGTGTATACATTATCTTCCCTATCAGCATAATGAATAAACTCTTCCTTGGAATTTTGTACTAATCACATGTCTTACTTAAAATTCACAAAGTAACCTTCACCAAATAGTTGACTAATGCTAATGAGGTTGTTGTTAATACCCTTAACAAAAAAAAAATTTGAAATCAATGATTTTTCAAGAAGAACAATGTCACCTATAGCAATAATTTCTCCCTTAGAATTATCTCTGAATGTTACATTTCCTCCATTCGCCTTGATAATATTTTCAATGATGTTTTTGTCATCCGTCCTCTGCCAGGAACATCCACTATCCATGTAACAAGTATTTTTGTTGGTAAATTCTTTATTTTCCTGAAAATAAGAGTGTTAGTCATTTGGAACCCAAACATTCTTCAATCTGGAAACTTCAAAAATACAAATTTTAGGAATCTACATATTCTTTGAAAAATAAGCACTATAAAAGCATGAATTCTGAGTTTTGTTTAAGGAAATTTTTTTCCCAATGCCCACCACACTAACACAAAGTGAAGAAATTATCACTTTGAGGAACTAAATAATTGTAACTAAAAGTAGTTTTTGAACTTCTATAACCAAAACCAGAATTATTCCTTGGAGGTATTATTTGGGAATACATCTTATCAAAATTTTCCTTCCCTATGCTAATTTTTCAAAAACACATCATCAAGGAAAATATTTCTGACATTAGTCGAATAACTAAATTATTATCCTCAAAAACATCGGTTTTAGTACTAGTGTTAGGCTCGAAATCATTTTTCATATACATTACATTTTCTAGATCCTTAGAATGTTTAACCTTCTCAAAACTAACTTCCTCAAGGTTTTCTAAAATACATTCAAAATAAATGGTCTTCATATTAAGATATTTAGAAAGATCTGATATTTCCTAAGTAAGAATATAAATCCAACAATTTTCCTTATCTAGATTTTTCGTGACTTTAGAATTTTCATTCTCAAGAAGCTTAGAAACCTATAAATTTCTTCAAAGGTAGGTAAAGTATTATCTTCATTAGAAGAAGATTATTCATCCGAGTATTCTATGTATTTACTATCACTTTAATTAGCCTTCGATGATACATTGGTTATGGATTCAATATTTTGTAACTTTGCCATTAAACTATGATTTTCAATAGGTAACTTGGCTATTAGACCAAGATTCTTCTATCTAGAAGATTCGTAATATGATGATTCTTCAGAAGAGTCTCCACCACTAGAACTCCAAGTGTCATTAGCTTTCAAAACATTCTTACATATAGATTTATATTACTTCCTTCTATTACTCTCATAATGCTTTTCCTTTCTATCTTTTCTCATAAGCATTGGACAATCATGCTTTATATGTCCATCTCTTTTGCATTCATAACAAGTGACTTCATAGTCTTTGTTATCCTTTCTTTCTTTCTTAGACTTAGATATTATAACTCACTCAGAAGTCTTGGATATCAAATGATTTCAAGTAGTTGTAAAAGAAACACTTCCATTCCCATTCATCCTTTTAACATTATTAGTATCTCTCTTCATTCTAGTCTTCTGTTGAGGAAGTGTTCCAAAAATCTCACCAAGAGTAATCTGTAAGACTTTCCTATTTTCATCAATTACTGTTGTCTTGGATTCCAACTCATTAGGCACGATGTCTATAATCTTGTATACAAGTGCATCATCATCCAATGCTTTTTCACCCATGGATTGTAAGTTATTGAAAATAGTCATAAATCTCAGTTGTACCTTACATATAGGTTCTCCATAAGGAAATGAAAAACCATGATACTCATCTTTAAGCATAGATCTTATAGTTTTATTAACATTGGATGTTTCAAAATGTGTAACTTCAAGGTTCTTCCAAATAAAATTTTAGCTCCACAAGAAGAAATCTGGCTATATATATTCCTGGTAATGGAACACAATAAAGTATTTTGTGCCTTGTAGTTTAGTTGATATTCTAACTTCTCTTGATTAGTAAAAGTTCTGACTTCCTTATCTGGAATGTTGTAATATCCAGTAAACATAACCATGTTTTCTACTCCAGTGTTAATAACCAAAGACTTCATACAATCTCTCTAATATTCCTAATAAATCTCATAAAAAATATGTGCTCTAGTAAGATTAAGATTTTCAATTGAACCAACATTCATTCCTGCCATCTTAATAAAAATATTTCCACACAAACATGTCAGTAATAAAAGTTTGTAAACAAGGATAAAAATATCCTAAGAAAGGAAAATATAGAACAATGAAAAACATGAGCAAGAAAACATATATGTGAATATAAGTATTTTAGACACCTCCTTTTATACCGATTGATAGGTTGGTATGGAGTATAATATTCTCCTCTTGTACCAAATACTGGATCAGAATGATACTATTTGTTGTATCGAAATAATGATGTACATTCTCAATATACAAGAGGGGCTTAATTTTATACATTAAAAAATTACTTTGGAACTTTTAATGATGGTAATTTGTAACAATGGTAAATAGGGTAAATTCACAAAAACACTTAGTTCTACAAAATGGCATGATTCCAAAAATTTGATTCCAAGAATGTAATTCTGGAAATGTGGTTCCAGAAATGAAACATAAGAAAAGTTTACAATGAAAAATATTCTACCATAAAGTGTATAGAATCTCACTAATCAGAGTATACAATTATAAGAAAGTATAAGATTGTTACACTTTCTTCAACAACCAAAATGCAGAGTAAAACATGAAACAATACATGTTACAAGTATTAAATCATTTAACACAAAGATAAGGGTATCCAACAACCTTGGATAAATACCCCATGATTTATACATTCAAGAAATTTTTTCTTACCCACACCAGGGTAGGCCCTCGATATGAATATCAGAGTCTATCTTACTATCCCTGCAATCCCTCAAATATCAAGGTAGTCGACACCTTTGTCTTCTTATCCTCATAATCCCACGAATGTACTCAGCAACATTAGGAGTTTCATGAAGCAAATATGAACAAGATGTTCACTACGCACAAAGAATAAAAGTAACTATCATTAAATCAATTCAGCATGTAATCTATAGTGTTCTAGAGTAGTCAGTGATGAGCTCATTCAAATGAGCTCCTATTTATAGGAACATCTTCAAAGGTCGACTCCCTCCTCCAATGGTAAAATTTTTCCTTGAATTTAAGAGGAACCTATACATGTGTCACTCAAACAATGGTTAGTTAATAAATGAATGCACTAAATCATTTTATAACTCAAATAAGTGTAAGAAAAACATGGTTTCTTAACGAAATTCATTTTTTAGAGTGTAAGGAAAAAATAAATGTTCGGATTCATACCAGAAAACCATTTAGTGTCTATAATAAATGAATATTCAAATTCATTCATTAATAGAATTCAGAACCTCAATTCCATAGAATTTCAGAGTATGAATTTCAAGGAAATTCAGAGTCTAAATTCAGATGAATTCATAGTCTAAATTCAGATGAATTTAGAGTCTGAATTCAAAAAATTCAAAGTCTGAATTCAAATAATTTTGTGTCGAACTCAGAATGTTAAAAGTTTAAATTCATAATAATTCGAAAACAGAACTCAAAACGTTCGGAGTCTGAATTCAGAGAATTTGAAACATAAATTTAGATTGTTCGGAGTCTTAATTCAAAGAATTCAGAACCTGAATATGGTTACTGAAAATAGACTGCTTTATATATAAGTATTTGTAAGATTCCATGATTTTAGATACAAAACCGAATTTTATACTTAGAAATAAAATGAGTTAGATTATAACATGAATAATAAAAACATGGTAAGGATAAATTTCCTTGGGGAAGGAAAATTTTCCTTATGAATATAAAATATATGGAAAACAAAATTTCTTTAAGATAGAGTGTTTGTGATTTTCAAAACAAGAAGGAATGGAAGAGTCATAATGAAAACTTGTTGACGCAACAATTATTCCACTCAAAAACACCACCACCATGACTGAACCATTAACATGTTTTGTATATATATATATATAAAAGAAAAGAGAACACTAGTATAAAATAATGAAATATCTAATATATAATCATCAAGAATAGTACCTCTCAGTATTGAATGTCTAGCCTCACTATCCATAAGTGTAGGATGCGGTGCATATAGATTTTATCTTCCTCTTCCATGTAATGTAGTATGACTCTTATGATTTGAACCAAACTACATATAAGGGAACTCTTTCCCATAAGAACACTATCCACATCCTATATAACCTTTTTCGGTATAACACTAGATGCCATGCTGATATAGTGCAGAATATCCCTTTCCTGCACCCTAGGTCTGTCTAGTCCCTGCACCATTGATAGTATGTCTTTGTTTCCTATATAACTTATATATATGTCTCATAAGGCTATAAGATATGCACTCCACTAGGGATCTAGGTCTTGTGTGGATGATAGTATCCCGATCTACTACACTGATATCAGATTACTATAATAAGGTCTTGTGGAACTGACCATCCTGTCTGATCACCTAGAATTCCACTGCCCTGACTAAAGTTCTCATAATGGTGTTTCATGCTCTCAGAAGCCACAATTCCTATTCATAATGTTTTAGACATATATCTACCACTGGAAGCCTCTTTTAGGATCCCCTTAGCTATGAGACCCCAATCCACCACCTCAATAGTCTTTAATTAAAACATGTTAACTTGGGACTTAATCTCTAACTTCATTTCATCCGCAAAATATTTTTACTTACCAAGAAAATCTCCTATTAGAGAGGGAGAAAATAATTGTAGTTTTTTATGGAATCATTCATATTCCATCACCAACATGATCCACTGAGTCAACAACATGAACTCCACTACTCTATCCTTCCACAATGTGTCTGAAGTGATGTTCTCTAAGAACCTCTCTATGAAGTTCTTAAAAAACATGTCTTTAGTCTTTCCAAATAGCACCTGAACCTCCCAAAAGTACATTAAAAATACTTGTAGCATAAATGATTAAAAATTGACACTTATTTCAATAGGAATATTGAAATGGTTACATATTTGTTTGATGGACTCAACCAAGAACTCAACACCATGAGGTCTACAAACTCTAAGAAACATTCTGATCATGATGGAACTGAAAACACATCGTTAGGTCATAAATTCTCTTCTCACCTTTACATGGGTCACTTTTATGAAATTTAATAATGTTATAAATGATCTATTGTAATTTATCTTCAACTTCCTCACCTGGCACAATTGGTGCATCAGGTTCCATCACTATCAGATCATTCCATGTCATTTCCCCGGGCTATACTCTCAATAGTTGTCATCATGGTGGTATATTTTATTCAATTAAAAATAGAAATGTTATTAATCATAACACAAATTATCACATTTATGTAAGATTAATGACATAACAATACCTATAAATTTTTTTTTCCAATTCTCAACAAACACTCAAAACCGAGGTGCTAACACTACCACAACCATTCTACGCCTAGGTATTGGATATCAAATGGTGTTCTCATTATCGTTATTTACATTCCAATAGACACCCCTTTATTCACATAATTAAATCACTATTTAATATTCAACTCGTCTTAGAAACCATATTTCAATTCAATTTCACATGCAAGGAAATAATTTCTAAGTTCATCAACATATGAAAAACATGTCTTTCTGTTTGTGTCTAAAATAGTGCATGTATCACAATCATACTATTTAAAATGAATGATGTATAAAAACTCAACTATCATACCACTCATAGAAATTAGTAAATTTTTAACATCTTTCCAATAATCTTAAAAGCTATAATCACAGCACACAAAAAGTTTGTCACACAAGGTGAAATAATATTGGACTATAATAATAAAATGCAACATAAACAACCCCAATGTGAGTACTTTGGTTTAACACCATTCATTGATATTGAAATCCCATACACGAGATCATGTAAATGCCCCATCCCTTCATAGTCTCCTCAATACCATTCCAAAATATTATGATAATTAAAAAATAAAATAAAACTCCTTTGATACCACTTTGTAACGTCCCAATATTGGATCCACACATAGGTTCCCCAATCCATACCACAACATGATCTAAAGTGTACCGCCCCATATGCAGGAGGATATTAGATAGTAGTGAGGGTCTGATAATTCGATCATCGGGAAAATATACCCTCTTTTACCATAGTAAAACAAGATTGGAAATAATAAACAATAGCAAAATCATATATAACCAAAAACAATACCAATAACTCAAGATAAAAAATATAAGAAATAAAATATCCAATTGAAGTAGAAAAAATCTCATACTTTCATACATTTATTGTATCTAATATGAAAACTGGAAATAAATACCCTAACAACTCCCAAGCGGGTCTCAAACCACATTTTGTTCCATCATCGCAAAACAATCCTGAAATCATCAATCAAACCTTGGTACATTTCCCTTAACCAAAACTACAATAATAAAAGTCTATTTGGGTATTGGTTGGGTAGCCTAAGTAGGGTGTGAGTACGACTAAGTAGGCCACCAAAAATGGTGTCTAAAAATAATCCAGTAAAAAATATTTTAAATAGTTATATAAATAAATAAACATAATTCATAAATAAATAGTTTTCACATTAAATGATTAATCTTTATTTAGAAACATAAACTCTAGGTTTTTAAAATACACCCATGCCCTAATGTCTAATTCGGCTTATGTATGAGCCCAAAGTGTTTATAGGTAAAATTATATCATAATACCATCTTCTTTAGATGCCAGAGACCAAAGTATTCATTGTTTATGTCATATCTCAATACCTTATTTGACTCCTATAGGAGACTAAAGAATTCTAATGTGATGTCCAATATGTAAGTACATTTTCTACCATTCATTAATTCACACATGATTTCCAATATTACCCATATTAAATTCACAAGTATGAAAAATATTTCAACATTATTACCTTTCAATATAATTACCATGTTCACATTCCTTTAATAACAACTATAATTACCATGTTACCAGTTATACATGTCAATTGTATAGCCATGTTCTCATTCCATTACTCAAATGTAAATTGGCCATGTTACCATTTATTCTTCTCAATTTAGACCGTACATGTTCCCATTCATTTACACATATTTAATTCATCAATCAACTATTCAACACTAATATCATTACAAATTTTTTAAATTATTTAACACATAAATATCCTTAATTAATTACCCAATTAATTATGTAAATAAAATCCAATAATTAATTAATCAATTAATTATCTCATGTAAATCATCCCAATATCACATAATTTATTATATAATTAATTACCTTAAAAAATGACCCCAATATATCATAATTAATCATATTATTAATTATATCAACTCGTGACATAATTATATCATAATAAATATTCCATCAAATATCTCAAATCTTGATATCATTATCTCATAATTAATCTACCATTAATTATCTCAAAACGTTTATCTTAATATTTCACAATTAATCCACGTTTTATTATCTAAACCAAACATCCCTAAATATCCCAATTAATCATTCAATTAATTATCTTAATGAAAATCTCCTAGGAATCCAAATTAATTCCCAAATTAATCATCAATATCTAAAATAAATCCATTTAATCAATTATATACATTAACTAAATCATTTTAGTAATTCAAATTCATATAAAACAATATCATTCCAAAAACATTTATACATGTATTAAAATCATGACCACTGGAACTACATATTTGACCAAATACCTCAATTCTATGAAAAAACATCGCCCAATTGAAATTACATAAAATTGAGGATAATAATGATGTATATCTAGATACAAATATCAAATCCTAAAATAAAGATCATGAAAATAGGCCATCTTTAATTATAAATCTAGATTCATAAGGAGAGATATAGATTCACCAAACATAAATATAGATCCTGAAAAATATAATTTTACATCCCATAAAAATAATGACATATAAAAGGAGCTTCAACGGGAAAGTAGCACAATAGGATCATCATACCAAGAGAAGAGAAAATATATGATCTAGGATTCAAATAACAATTAAATAAGGTCATTTGGCCTTGTAATACATGTAGAAATCTCTAAAACCCTGTAAAATTGTAATGGTATAAGGTTGGGTCATAATGGGTGAGTGTTGAGGGTTAATGATAATTAAAAACACATTTTTAGGCCACTCTAAAAACGTTATTGTCTTTCAGGGTAGGGTTGCATGAGTTTCCCTAACTGTTCAACCATTATATTATGGGTGCACTATTTTTCATATGTGGTTCCATGGTTGGACAAACTGTGCCCCAACTATGTGAACCACTAATGTCCAAGGTTTCATTGTTTTCTAGAATGGGTTTATAGTTTTCTATAACCATGAATCAACCGTGCACAATCCTCTTTACTTTATTTTTTTTCTATATTCACCCAAACACACCACAAGTTAAAACCCAAAATAATATACTCAAATAAGTTCTAAAGAGTACCTAAAAACACGTCTGAGTCAACTCTTGAAATGGTCAAGATTTACCCCATGAAAATGAGATCAGTATGAAAATTTATATACTCAAAAGAGGTTGTGAAGAAGAAAATATATGTTTAAAAAACAAAAAATAAGGGAGGCATGATCGATGATTTCAAAGAACCAAAATATTATACAAAATGACCCATCAAATGTAATCTTTTGGATGGACTATACAAGATCCTACTCTATATTAAATATGAAACTAGTGAAGTGGAGTAAAGGAATGTAAATATTATTAGGCTAGAACAATATCTTTTTGACTAAATTAATAAAAGAAAAAAGTCCCATGATGTCTATATTACTCAAAAAGTGGATTGGAAGCCTGGGTTTCTTTCAACATAGGTGCTAGATGGTGCCCCCAAATCAATCATTAGGAGGCTAGAGGTTGGATCTATATAAGAACATTATAATACCCTTAAAATTGATTTAAATTTCTATGAGTTAAGACAAACTCATAATCCTTTTCAAGGATAATAATTAGTGGATAGACATCTTGAGGTTGGAGAATTTAATCCAGTAATGCTTTCTTCATCCCACCACATTCAACCTCCTTTATTAGATATAAGGTATTATTCTGGTCCATTATTTTTTTTCATAAAAGAGTGAATAAAATAAATGAAAATTTTGGTAAATAAAAATCACATAAATTAATTGAATTAAATATTGATTCAATTTTAAGTATCCCAGGGATTAATAGAAAGCATACTTAAAGAAATTTCATTAGGGTCTCTAATCTCTTAAAATAAAAATGGCTAGATTTGAAATCAGGTTGCACTTTTGATTAACCTGAACCAAGGATTTCATCATATGATAATTATATGGTTGTTTTGGATCTTATCACTTATACATTCAATGAGAAATTTTTTCACCAATCCAAATCTTCACATTGGTGACATAGCATAGTAATGTAACAAGATCCTCTTGGTTTGACATTTGAAGAACCTTGACATTTATTTTCTCTCTAGTTTTGGTTTTTGTTCCCATGTTGCCTTTATAAAAACTAGTAAAAATTAAATTTAACGTAATATATTATCATAAATTATTCAAATAATGGTATATTTCACAACAACAAAATAATGATAATTACCACAATTTTTAAGATCCCTTAATAGGTGATCGTAAATAATATCATGTAAATATATATATTAAAAAAATTATGATAAATACAATATTCAATTTCATATTTAACCATATATTCCTATTTATTACATCCATATATCATTTCCCTTCAATCAATAACAATCCAGAAAATATTAGGGGATTATAGTAGCATGTTTCGAAGGGATCAAATTAAGATTAAAGAAATATATTTTTATTAAAGATGAATGAGAAATAAAGAGATATCTTGCCTCAACCAATTATACCCAATCACTAATGAGAAATTATTTACAAAAGTGAATATTGATAGTACTTTATAGAATATGGACACTCATAAAATTGAATATCAATTTAAAAGGATATAAATTGAGTAGAAAATAGTGGAAAAAGTGATTCATATCCTTATGAGAAAACCAATGAGGGGAAATGAGCACATGAGAAAGAGAAAAATTATGACAGTGATAGATTTTTCTCAATATATTGTACATATGAAAGATGTCGTAGAGTAATTCAGTTCCCAAGAATGAATAAATTCTATAGTAGAAGTTGATACCCTAAAAGATATATATCGACTAAAGTAAAGACATCCAATAGTAGGAAGGAGTAATCATATTTTCCCAAGATAATAGAGAAAATCTATACTAAAAAGGGTCCGCATAAGGAATGGGATGGTGATTTCAAAATTATTAATTATACATTATATCTTATCATACAATCTTGGGAAGAAATTTTCGAGGAGGAAAAGTGAATAAAGCTAACCCCAACCCCCCCCCCCCAAATTGACATAGACATGATAGTTGAGATATTTCTACTACTGGACCCTAATGATGATTAAAGGGGGTGGTTGAAAAGGAAAGAACTCATTCTCATAAGTGATTTCAATGAAATAAAAATAATTGTGAATAGTTTTATTCATAAATGGGTCAATTTTCCTTATATCTTCAAAGACCTTATCAAGGACGATCAAAATTATAATTTAAAATATATACACTAGAATGTATATAGGTATAAGTATTTTTGTATAGTTATACTATTTTTAAGGGTTTTTAATCTCTTATAGTGTATGATTCATTTTGGTTATGGTGTATGGGGTTTTTCTAATGGTGTAATTTTTTTAGGGTTCTCACATAAACCCCAAAAGTGACCTTTGATAATATAAAATACTGAATTTCCTAAAATGGGGTTAAAATTTTGAAATCATAAATTAAATTTTCCAATGATAAACAAGATTTCTAGATCGTAGAAACCCCAAAAAATTAATTTAATTAATGTAGGTTTGATATTGTGAATATTTGAGACATAAAATTATACTAGAGCTTCTATGAAACCATAAATGTCATGGACTACCCCATTTAATCTATGATCCATACAACAGATTATAAACTCAGATTCATATATAAAATCCATTATATATAATAATTTCATCTCTAAACTCTACCTAACGTCCATTAATGCAACCCAAAACAAACCTCACCTCAAAATCTCATAGTGAAATAGCCCTAGAAGGTCCTGCCCATTACATTAAGTAACACTTAAAAAATTATCATCATTGAGAATTAAAACTAAAGCTCATAAATGAAATCTTAAAGGAACAAAATTATCACTCATAGGATACCTTTAAAATTGTACAAACTAGCCTAAAACACCTTCATTAAGAGATTACTAGGAGATTATTTATTAAGATCATCACTAAGAAAACTATCAAACATGAGAGATACATATTAAATAAAAAAATAACCACTAATGGGTTTAGAAAATGTGGCACCATCCTCCTTAATCATGACCTATATTCATTAAATAATTCTTCATCCGTAGCCATGTTTAAAATATCGAAAAACAATAAAATATTTTATTATATTATTTGGAAAATTATGTTCCATTTGAAAAGGTACATTCCAAATGATTTCACAAAAACCATAATTTCATATATTTCCAAAACACCCTGTAGAATTTTATAATCTACGAAATGGTCTCAGTGAAATGAGTATAATATAAAATGTACATCTTCCCAATTATAATTTTTCACTAATTACTACGAAAATTAATGAATCTCGGGATAGTGATATTGAGGATTAACCATAGCACTACATTCGAAAAAGACTATCTTTGTAGAAATTGGACACCTTGAGATACTAAACCATAAGTGATGAAGCTGACCCTATATTTGGAATGTCTCCTCACACTCCTCTTCCATGAATCTATGGAAACATAACATTGATAATTAAAAACCACATTTGCAACCATTCGGGGGGAATATCCATTGTAATTATCCTCAATATAAAACCATACCTAATCACCTCTACTTGATCTCTCACTGCTTCACAGGTGTAACTCCCCATGTTTTTATATTCATCTTTTGTCAAGAATAAACTAGTTTTGTTAGATTTCATTCATTTCAAGATAAACTAAATAAAAAATTCATTATATGCTATACTAATTTAAACTTGCACAACACACAACACAGACATCGCATTCATTACATGAAACATTGAGCTTCTATGAAATGCCATTTTATTATAATAATTATTTAAATGGGATAGTTATAACAGAGCCATTACACGTAGTTATATAAATAGTAATAACTAATCTTTAAATATCATTTGTAATGTCTTTATATAAATAAAACATAATGATATTAATAAATATATTTTTTAGTAAAGTCTTTATATATTTTAAACTACTATTTTCTTAAATTAAAAAAGTTTTATGTCCTTATATGAATAGTAATAAAGATAATTTTCGATGAATTTATAAATTTAATTGTGTGAAATATGTAACATTTTTATGCTGAATTTCAAATTTTCCTAGTTCTAATTTTATGTATTTTTATAAAAACTTCATTTTTAATGAATATTGAAGAACAATGAATTCTATTTCAAAGTTGTTTTTTGTATAATTTATGTATAAAGTTAAATTATGATGTCAATTTCTTTTTAATGTGTATTGATATTAATTTTACACCAATTAGTCCAATATATCTAATTGGAAACAATTATACATTGAAATTGGATATCAAAACATTTAATCATTTATTTAAAAATCCCTGATGTTAGGACACTTCAGTGTAAATATTTTTGAAATAAATTCTACACATTTTTTATTTTTATTCTGGGAAAATGAATAAATATTTGTTATAATATTAGTTTATAATTTATAATATTATGAATATGTTTATCAAAAGGAATAGTGAAAGTGAGTAACATTAATTACTGTGATTAAAAGAAAAACTAGCATATCAAAGTACTAAACCTAAATATTATGTCCCAAAAATGCCTATAAACATGTCCAAAATCCATTATATGAAAATATATCCACCCTATCTATTGGATAAAATCGTTTCATTATTAGATCCACTTGACTATGTAAAAACATAGGTGTGTAATTTTCTTTTCAAAAAATTATATTAATGTCAATCCACATACACTATAAAAACAAACTCCAACCTCCCATTTATTCCAAGATCTAAATCCCTTTCATATCACCAAAAAATATTCTCAAATAATCTACCAAAATCCATTCCTTCATTCTATATTCTTGTCTTTTTTCTTAATTCCATCAAAGGAATGACTTTAGTTCAAAACAGAAAGAGTAACTCAATGAAGACGTAACATCCTTCCTCGAGATCCTTTGTGTTATTTTCATTCTTCAAAAATCCAATTTTTATAATAAAATGATTATATAATAAAAAAGGGACCCATAATAAATTTATATGTAATAATTATATGGGTTATACCTACACATACACCCAATTACATCTAATTAGTAATGAATTTACCATTCTTTTGTATGATTTACTTCTACCCCACAAAACGATGTTGTTCGTTTTTACTTTACCACCTCTAATAGATATAAATTAGGATGGGAAATATATTTTTATATGATATATATTATTTTTTTTATGTTTATTATATAAACCTACCTTTATTTTTTCCATTTTTTGGAAATATGATATCTTCATTTGTGGACAAGTGAACTACTACCCCCTCAAAGCATTATGATGCATTCAAACATTACATGGAATGTATTAAGTATGTGTTTAGTGAAGATATATAATATATATGAAATAATTGATCTTATTTAATTATTATATATATATATATATTTAAATCACTTTCTTTCATTTCATATGATCGGAAAACGAAAACAGTGTTCATGAATGCATACAGTCTACTATCTCCTTGAACGGTGTATTCCATTTCATATACCTATCTTTTATAGATTATTAGAAATATTATTATAATGAATATTTATGACATATAATTATATTTTTAATTTTCTAAATAATTAAATCATGATATAAATAAGATTATCAAGAATAAAAAGTCAAAAAATATATGATGAATAATTCAGATATTACCCGAAATGAAATGTTAACATAGAATTGTAAATAAAGAGGTAATAAAAGGTCAACATAAAATAATATATGGTATTATATATAATTATTTTTTTTAATTTTCAATAAACTACTATTTTTTATATATGATGTTTGAACATGTACCAAAAATTACAAGATGTAAGGTAAGGGTTTTCACATCTAAATGTCATTTTTCTATGAGATACAAGCTATTGTTACCTCCTATTTTTTATGTGGTTTTTATACATACCATGGATGTATTATATTATTATTATTAATTTTAATTTTATTGGAATTTACATATCCATTTGATGATATTTTGTTTCATGGGGTTTATGTTTCAAATGATTCCAAATCTATAATGTAATTTTTTCTCAATATACCTTCTTTGAGATTATGCCATGTTATAAACCTATAATTTTCTATGAGTTTAATATAATAATGTTTAACTATTATAAGATTAATATATCTATTTTAAATATACTAGTACTCACCCATGCATTCTCACGGTGTTATTGGTGAACAATTATTTTCTATAAAAGATTATTATTTTTCAATTTTAATATAGTTCATTAATATTGAGTATATTTAAATCAAAATATATAAGTACAAAATATTTGAAAAGAAGTGGAAAAAATATGGAGACATCATCAAAATAGAAGAAAATGATGATGATTTGAATTATATGATTTAAGTACATTTGAAATAACATCCACAAAAACATTAGTTTGTAGAGTGAAATAAAAATAAATAGAGTGAAATAAAAATTAATAGAAAACTAAAATGAAAGTATCATATTTTGAAATCCAAGTTAAAAAATTGGTTGGAGATCATAATTTTAGTATAAAACAATTAAAATAATTTATAATTAATAAAAATTTAGTTTCATCATGAAATATAGTAGTTGTAAATAATTGATAACTTTAACTAATCAATGGAAAGAAGCTAGTCTTTCTGGGGGGGAATAAGTCATTTTATAATTGAATGTAATCACTTTACATTATAAAATTTATTATTACATGGTGATATTTAATTTAATTATATAATATGTTTTATTTATATTTATAACTATTCTATTTTTTAATAACAATGAATGTATTTTTAACAATTAAATAGATAAAAATAATCATCAAAATTCAAATCATGTGATATTTACACATATTCAAACTTTTGTTTTCCCTCTATGTATGTAAATAAAAAACATTTATTCCATAAGCCCATGAATATTGGCAAATATTTGAATCCTTATCTATGCATGGACTAGAAAAATTAAAGTATGTTTGACATCTTAGATTTCACCCACTGGCCTACACATTTTCATCTTTTCGTCTGCTCCATTGAATTTTCCCCTGAGATCAATATCCTATAATGGAGACAAATTCTTCTGAATCCCAAAATCATCTTCTAAAAATACTTCATTGATAAGGCTTGGAAAATATATTCAAATAATAGTAGTCATTAAATATTGACACAAAAAAAACTAAAATTATAGTCACATAAACAAGCAGACCTGTTTAAATAAAACACAACATCTAACGATAGAAACAAATATATGGCTCACACTTTAGAAAATATTTTTTCATCAAATTATTAACGATAAAACGATATGAAAATAATGGTTTATAAAAAAATTGTAGGGAAAGGAACTAAGTAAAAAATGAATGAAAATAAACACACCCACCCAAACAACATAAAAAATAGTAAAAATATATGTACTAACAATTTTCAGGAAGGCTCAAATGATATGAATTTTTTTACCCTTTTCATGCAACTCAAAATCTCTAAATCTAGAAAATGTTTCATAGTTGCTGGGAATGTTGGTTGTAATGTGATTTCATGTATAGTAACTTTGAAATGTCTGGTATGGAAATCAATGTGTTAATTTATTTTAATGTAACAATAATGATAGGAATATGATCACTTTTCTATTACTAATGTCATGTTTCAAAAATATCATTCAATATGAAAGGTAAATTAATATTGTTTCTATAAAAATTACATCACCTAAAAAATTTCCAAGTAGATATTTTTTGGTAGTAAAAGAGAAAGAGAAAAAGAGGAAGATAGTAGGAAAATCATCAAACCAAATATAAGGAACACATTTACCACTTTTTAGTCCATTTAATACTTTTTAGTCCATATACTTATAATTATTGTTATTTAACAATCATATACTCATGGGAATAAAATGAATACCATTATAATTAATTACCTATGGGAAATATATGTGTAGAGTTGAGAAAGGAAATGTACTTGGGACTCATAGAGTGCAATACCAATGTAATGACTTGTGGAGTTGTATCCCTTAGTTTGATCATGGGAATGTGGTTCCCATTGATGTAATTCATTCCGATAACACTATTAATTGTTAACCAATCAAATTGGTGAATTACATCAACATAAAAATTTGTATGGGTAACAGGGTTCAGTATAAACCATGAATGCATGAAAACATATGTTTTATTGTCAGTGATGACATGGGAGGATATTTGTTCAGTTTTAAGATATGAGTGCACATCATAAGAAACCAAAACTGAAGAATCCAAAATGTTATGAATAGGCAGGAAAATATAGCAGTGATAGTTTTCTTAGAAAACTGTCAAAAACATCAGGAAATAGAAATATTTTTGTGCATTTGAATAAGAGGAATATTAATCAGTAAAGATCACAGAAAAACAGTGGATACCACTAGAAATGGTATTTCCATTAATGTTCATGTTTTCCAAGTCAGCCAATTTTTATTCCTGAAATTCATTTTCATGCTTCTCCATCTGCATTAAATATTCAAATATATTGGCATGGAAATTTTAAAAAAATACATGCATGCATGTAAATATTTATATGTATGTAAGTATAGAGATAATAGGTAGGGATAATAGGGGAGGATAAAATAATTATTTTGGATTAATATATTCTAATTTCCCTTAATAAAGCATGAAAGGAATCCAAATATTCTCTTAAATAACACTTTCTTTATAAAAAAGTGACATCAATCCATTAAAATCCATGAAGACTTGAAAGCAATTCTAATAGACTAGAAGAATATAATGGATCCAGTAGGCTATATAAAGTTAACCATGATGTAATATTCACCAATTAATGAAAGGATGAATTTTAAAGGATAAGATCCCCGATCATGAATTGAAAAAGATAAGCAGAGAAACATCGTAGTGTTCTAAACATTAACATCATGATGAATTCTATCACATTCAGAGATGAAAAGCTCAAATAGATAATGGGTCTAGAAAAATGAATAATCTTACATATGTTGTAGTGTAGGATTTTCAGGTACCAACTTCAATGCAAACACACATCCAGAAATCAATAGAATTCACACATAAAAAACCATAGAAAATAAAAAACAACATTTATCCATCATCAGACAATAAACAAATAAAAAAATATGTTATGAATTTACATTATCAAATATAGTATGAAATTACAATAAAAGAATAAATCAAATAAATTTGTGATAGTACCATCATAATCAGGTACCAAATTCATCATAACTGATAGTTTACCAAGATGAAACATGTTCTTCAATGTGAAACCATATCCTAAAATTAATAGAAGCAACAATGTGAAACTGTACAAAGAAAAAAATCCTATTAAGGATACATCTGAGAAAAAATGAATAAAAAAATATAGTATAATTGAACCTCTTCCTAGTACTATGATTAGAGTATATACAATGTATATTATAAAGAAAAACAATCCTTAGAATGTTCATCTAGTCACTGATAGGGTTGTATGAAACTACTTATTGTTGATTATAATGATGAATCTAATGTAAAACCTACTAATAATAAATGGTCAAGAAATAATGGTTGAGAAAATTGAGCATATGTACTTGGAGTATTTGAAAAATGTAACAAATCATAGATGCACAAAAGGGTTATGTATTGTAGGATAGTAGGATGACATATCTGTTGTGGAGAGGTGAGTTTGTAGAATGTCTATAGAATGTATTGCTAATGTTAAGGTGGTTTGCGAGGTGGTTGTCAAGCATCGTAAAAAATGGATGCCACATCAGCTGTTAACATATGGTATTGCAGAAGGTGAACCAAGGCGAATCTGAGTGAAAGACTCCTGCATGTTCCTATAGTCATGCATAACTGGAATATGCATGCAGTTATTGTAAAATATTTGTTTAAATGTATTATCTCATATAAATCATATTCACATGTTTTTAGTGCATAAAAAAGAATATGTAGTGGATTCAATAGTTAAAAAAATTACCTACAACTATAAAATGGAAAAAATGAGTTTTATTCCATAATTTTTGGACAAATTGCCAACATTAATATAGTGTGTATCTCCAATTTAAAAATGATTGTTATAAGGGAGTTGAATTTGAAAATTTTTGTAAAACATACATGTGGCAGATATCAGGATATATAGGCTATCTGATGAAGATTCTTAGTTCCTAAAAAAGTAATATATAGTGAATACTAATAGACTTAAAGGTAATGGTAATAGACCAGAAGACACTAATGGGTCCAGTATTTTAAATAAAGTGAAACATGATGCTATCTTGAACCAATAATAAAAAGATAGAATTAAATGGATAATATTTCAAATCATGAATTCAAAAAGAAAATCAACGATCCATATCAGTTTTCCAAACATGAATAGCATGATTAAATCCATTACATTGTGAAATGAAAAGGCTCAAATAGATAATCTATTTGGAAAATTAAATAATCTTACATATGATGTAGTGTAGGATTTCTGAGTACCAACTTCAAATGAACAACCACTTCTTCCATTAAATGACGTGTTCTTCAATGAGAACCCTTATCCTAAAATGAAAATAGTTCACACATCAAACCCCATAGAGAAGAAAAAACAACAGTGTTCCATCATCATAAAATAAACGAATAAAAAATATAGTATGAATTTACATAAAAAAGCAGTAGTAAAGAGTCCCATGCAGCACCTGATCTATTTGAAAATTATCAGCCCTAAAAAATGAAAAAAAACTATCAAAACATTAGCCCATTGGGCCCCAATTCTTACCACTCGGTATGGATTTTGGAGGACAAACAAAAAACTTCTAAAAACATGTATCACCTATATAAGTACTACATTGTTTTTTGAATTTTCAGAACATTCTGGGTGTAAAGTAGTTGAAACAATGAATATTATAGGTTCATAAAATCAACATAATGTTTTAAAACATAGAATAATAAGTAGGAAAACATAGAACAAGGACCATCTATGGTGAAAAGACCTGATGTTTTGAGAGGAATCATGTATGGATTTAGGAGCTGTTAGTGGAAGTATCTTTCCTGAAAATAGAGCTCTATTTGTGTAGAAAATATGTATCAATCCTAAAAACATATCTAGGTGAATACAAACTAGTCATCAGAATTAAAGAGATGCCTCAATTTCTAATTCATAAAAATAGATGTATTGTTACAAGGTGTGAAAAATTCATAAGAAAAGTTAAATACTAAAAATTGTAGGATAGAAATAAAATCAATAGAGAAGATCTTCACGAGGAGTTACTAGGAGGGTTAATTCCACCGTAGTCGATGGTGATGAAACTGTCTCATTGTTCCTATAGGTAGAGAACACGATAGTTAGTAGTAGCATGACGCCAGTGTAGTTATGCCAAAACCTTAGGATAGGCTGAGGGGATTCACATAGATTAACCAATGTAGAAGAGGAGAGAAACCTGGATCAGGACAGCAGATGTGTTTTCGGGAGAGGCATGTTCCCATTCTTTTTGTGTTGAAGGAAGAATGAGAGGGGGTGTGGTAGTTTGATGTTTCAAATGTAGGAGAAGATGTATTTTCTGGTTTTGATATTCAAGAATTTATGAGAGGTTAGAGATATATGGAAGGGGAAACAATTTTTAGTGTATGGAAACATGGGAGGTGTGGATTATTTCAATGGAATGGAAGAAGTTGGATAGTAGGTCAGTTGAAACCTTATGGTTGTGTCATGGAGAGTCAAGGGATGGAGGGGTGGTTGAAGGGGGAAATGGTCCTGGAGAACTCATTTGGACCATGAGGAAGGAATCCGAGAAATTGAGAAGCGGCAGAAAACCTAGATTAGGTGTAATAAAGCTGTTTAGGTGTTAGACTGTGAGGAAGGAATAACGGAGGAGTATGTGAAACCGGAAAAATGGGAGATGGAAATCACAAGGGGGAGTCTGATTGAGAGGTTGGAAAATAGACCGAATGTGACATGGTAGCAGATGAAGATGCTCAGAAGTTGACACATGTCAAAAAACCCATATTTAGTATATATATATATAGATTTTAGGATTCATTAAATTGTATTCCTTCCATTTTATTATGATTTAATGTTACCAATGTGGTAAATCTTTGTTTCCTCAATCTCATAGTTTATCAATATTGTTTATTATTATAATTACATTGATGAAATATTAATATTGATATCTCCAAAACAATATTAAAATTTTCTATCATGTATTTATTCATTTTATATCCATGTAATGGTATAATTTTCCATTATTTGGTACTTATATAATTAAGGAATTTGTTTAATGAAAATTCGACAAAATTTATACATTAGATTAGAAATATGTGTTCTTTAAAATCCATGTTTTTTAAAAATGAATTAAAAATATTTTACTCTTATCCTATGATGTTTAAAATACATTTTTACCAACTTATTACCAATTAAAAATTGATTTAAAATGAATCTTCTTGTCATTTTCTGATCATGGAACTTTCTTAAACATTTAAGGTGGAAATGTAATGTTCATAATGTACAGACTTTCCCACCACAATGACCATAATTTCTTTGATGCTTTCTTTATATGCATACATGTTATTTTATAAAAGAATAATTTTTCCTTATATTCTGGAAGTTTGTTTGTTTTACTACAGTTATCAATTAAAATGGTTTTTTTAAATAAATTATGATTAAAAAGTGTTTTAAATGATTTTCAATCCTCCCATTATATTTTTTAAAAATAATTATTTAATGAAAAGAAATTTCAATGATCTCCATGAATATTTTATAATCTTTAAATTTATTTTAAAAGAATTTGTTTTTCAATTTTTTCATGATACATTTATATTTTGTCAAGGAAAAATGTTTTAAATATGTTTTCAAGATTCTTTATAAGTTTACAAGGTTATTTACAAGGAAAATGGTCTTAAAATTTTTCATTTTTTAAAAATATAAACCAAAGAATAAGATATATTTTCCCTAAGAAATGTTTTTACAACGATGTTTAAAATGTATTTTTAATCTAAGATGACATCCATTGGTGTTAATTATTTCTTTTTTAGGAAATTATCCAAATGTTCTATTTATATTCTTTCTCTGAATGGTTTATATTTTGATATCAAAATTTTGATGAACCTAGATTCTACTTAATGTTTTATAATATCATAAATCCCTCTCCTTTTCACAGATTATTAAGTGATGATATTATTATGAATCCAATTTTATTTCATGTGTTATGATATTTGTAAAGGATTATGCAACCAATTTCATTTAATAGGTTATGATATGATTCTTTATGATCTTATGTCACTTTTATGTAATATTTTCTTAAGAGATCGGTCAGATCTATATCTTACTCTAATTCATTTTCTACAAATTTATATCTCATGAGATAATGATGGGAATCACGTTGATGGGATTTATCCACTATGGAATATAGGGAAACCCAATCCACTATTGAATTTGGCGAAACTCAATCCACTATGGGAATATAGGGAAACATGATCCACTATGGGAAAATGGGGAAATGATATCCACTATGTGAAAATAGGGAAACATGATCCCTTACTAGGAAAAGACTGTAACTGGGATGGTATTGTGTCCCATCCACTAGATTTAGTCCCCGTGAAGTGACCAAATATGTTTTTGGCAATCAAATGTCTCTTATAGGAAAATATATTACATTTTTTTATGTTTTCAATATGTTCTATGTATTATCCATATGATATACTCCCATGATTCTTGTTCTTAATTCTCTTATGATTCATTCCTTATAAACTACAAATCTTTCTTCCATGTCTCCTGTTTCTTATATTTGATATGCATTTTATGATCTTCAAATGATATTCTCATGTTCCAAACCCATAAGGTTCATGATATGTTGATATATTTTCTCTATTTACACTTATTGAGAATAAGATCTCACACCCTTATTATGTATCGAATACTCAAGTTATAAATAATGGTTTTATGTATAATTACTAAATGAAATGATCTTTGTAGGAAACATTGATTATAATTCACCAATATTGAAGATGTTGTTTCTTGTTTCCCAACACCCTAAACTATTATGGTCCTTAGGAATGTACTTTGTAATTTGATAAATATTCATATAAAATGATGTAATATCCATGTATTTTAATCATAGATCGATATATTTGTTATTGAAGTAATGGATTAGTGAACCTTGGGAAAAAATGATGAGAAAACATTAGTGTGAAACCTAGTTATAACACTAACAAAATGTTTGTGGATTTATTTAATGATAAGTATAAGGATGAGTAAATATTTAGGAAAATGTCTTTTGATTTTGGTAAAGAATACAATGAGTGGATTTCAAGAAATACATCCATATATGGATACAACAAGCGGATGTGTCTCTATAAATTGTTTACATATGGTAAACCCAAAAACACCTTATCGATCTAGACTCAATTAGGAACTACAACACGAAAACATGCCTTGTTACACACCTAGTTTGACACTCATGGAGGATATTCACTGGGAAATCATAAACTCATTAAAAACCAAAATTTAGGATTTTTTTAGAGGGTAAATATGAAAAAACCATGATAAACCTAAGGTTTCATATAGTAAAGAAGTACATTTCATGATTTTGAAATCATATAAGTAAACATTTTTCATTATTATGAGGTTTCTTCTATGATTAGTGATGTTCACATTATTCATTATTGTTTTAGTCAATGGTGGGAACCAAAAAGAACTATATTAACTTGAATATAATGGAAAATTTTATGATGATAAGTCATGTGGGATTATCACTAGAGTGAACGATATTATGATCATGGCTAATCAGTTTTCATTGGACAAAATTAACTATGCGTTCCTTAACCAACTCTCAATCTCACCAGGGAAGATAAGGAAGAAGTTAGATGAGTGTATGTATAATGTAGACCATAGAGGAAAGAATATTTCGTTTTATTTGTATCAAGAATGTGGAAGTAATGACCTAATTGAATAACTTATATAGACAATAATTTCTTTTTAATACGAAAAATATGGGCACAAATTAAGTAACTACAGAGGAAAAATGATGGGTTTAATTAACACAATGGATGGGAATATATTCTTACATAAGAAATCATATAAGTATAAATTCATTAAGTGTGTAATGAATGGTCATTATGAAAATAGATTTCCAAAGTGGAAACATCCTAAATATAGTAAAAATAGCTGTATGAGTAATGGTTTAATTACTAATAATGATGAGACAATAAGTAAAATGTGAAGCGAAAAAAGTATTACGTTATAAGTGAGGTATCCCTTTAATGGATTGTGGTTTAATAAGAATAATTTATGTTTTTATGAATTTTTATTAATGATTTATGTTATGTGAATGGTAAAATATATAAGGATAATTTAGTATATATATTTTTGAAATGGATTTATAAGAATACGTTGAAAGGTTCTGATGGACTAGAAAAGTGATTTGATGGAAATGATATGTCCACGGGAAACAAATGATTAATGGAAGGATAATCACTAATATGTTCTTCATGTTAAAATAATGTTGTTTTTTATAAGGGAATGTTGGATATGACTAGGTAAATTGCATTTTTTTGATTATATGATAACTAATGAAAGACATTTTGAAAATTGGTTTTTAAATTAATTGATGAATTTCAAAACATTTTTTGTTTTATGAAATATATCACATATACTTGTGAATAATGAAACATTCATGTTTTCAATAAGGATTTGGGGTAATTCAGGTTATTATCATGTTTTAAGGGAATTAATAATGAATGTATTCATGTGTTTGGTATGCGATTAACAAGAGATACTTTATGATATATGGGGGATCAATCCAGAGTCCTTTTTAGGAAATATTGTGACCTTATTTCGAAGCTTTGTACTTTCATATTTCGGAAGGTTTATATATCTAACCATTTATGTATTAGTTTGTGTTAATTTTTTATCACTTCATATAAGGATTTATGCATATTTGATAACTAGTTATAACATTTTTATTGTAAAAAATATAGATGGAATGAACAATCCTTCAATTTAGGGATCTCCTAAATTTTTAATGCTATAAGAATGAAAAATTTGGCTTTATTTCTTATAATAATAAATGAAGTGAAATTTAATCAACGAACAACAAAGTGTAATGTTTTCCTGAAATCATGTAATTATGTCTAGGCATGAAAATTATTAATTTTTATGGAAATATATATTAAAAAAAGTATCCTTGTAACATAATTAATAATTAATTTAATTGACCCTTAGATCATCTCATATTTATGTATTTGTGATTGATAAAATTATTTTAACCATGTTCTCTATCACACTCCCTTAGATCTTGATAATTATGTTTTTCATCCATTTTTGTGTTTTAACTTCCATCCTATGTTCTCCAGTGTGAGAACCTAGTTATGTGTTACATTGGGTTACCTTCAGGATTACAAATTTCATGTTTAAACTAATGTTTTAGTATTAATTTTTACAAATGTTTTTCTAAGAAAATAACATTCAAGTATTTATCCTTTGATAAATCAAATGAATTTCTTGAGTCAAAATATATTTAAGGGTGTCTAATATAATTCCCCAAGATTTTGTGAAACTTTTTCCCTAAAATAATAAAATTTCATTGATTTATTTCATTTTATGCTACAACACCTCAATAATTCTTTATAATCTTTAACTAGTTTAGTGTTTGCTACAAGTAACACTAACATGGCTTTGGTTTCATGAAACATTGAGTCTTTATAAAACAACATTTTATTTTTATAATTATTTCAATAGGATATTTATAAAAAGTCATAAATCAAAGTAATATGAATAGTAATAACCGTATTTTAAATATTTTTTATAATATTTTATAAAAATAAAACATATTGATAATAACACATACATTTTTTAGTAGTCTTTATATGTTTGAAAATACTAGTTTCTTAAAAGAACAACTTTTTATGACTTTCATTGATCAATAATAATATTAATTTTAAATTAATTTAGAAATTTAATTAAATAAAATAAACACAATTTTTTAATTCATAGTGTATGAATTATCTTAGGGCTAATTTTACGTACTTTTTGGAAATATTCATTTTTTTATGACTAGTGAAAATAATGAATTATAATACAAAACACATTTTTCATATAATTTTTAAATAAAGATAAAAAATATAATAAATTTTGTATTAATGTTAAATTAGATTAATTTTAGAAAGTTAATACCATATTTTTCATTATAACATCTTTCAAATTGAAATTATATATCAAGGCATTCTAAAATTTTAAAACATTTTACTTAAAATTTCCATTATCGTAACATGAGCGTGGCATTAATTTTAAATTAATTTACCCCACTAATTTACATGGAATTTTCATAATGGATTAAATTATAGGAATAATAATAATTTATAATTTATAATAAGTCAAACATAGTTTTTTTACAAAAAAAATGAGATTTAAAATGCTTAAAATTGATCTTAGTAATTGAGAGAATAAATTTCATACCAAATGACTAAACCTTAGACATAAGTCTTAAAATCCATCTACTCTAGTCCAAAATCCAATGTATTTATATATACATACCCTAAAATACCTCAGATATAATTTTTATTATTATTATATCCACTTCTAGAAGGAAAATTTTTGTTGAGGTTCCCTTTTCAAAAATTTACAGGAATTCCACTCCTCCAATTTAAAAAGTCAATAATCCCTATAATTTATTCACTAAACTTAGTATATGTCGATTAACAGAAAGAATATAATATAAGCTCCAAAAAACTATAAATTAATTATAGATACCTATTTTTTCATAAATCCTTCCAAAGAATCCCTTTGGTGCAAACAAAAATGGTTTAACAAAAGAAGTTGTAACATCCTTCCTCAAGCTCCTTTGTTTTATTTACATTCTCCACCACATCAATTATTCTTATTATATAAATATATAATAAACTTGGTATCCCAAGTATAATTTCAATTTTTGTTATAAGACTTATACATACACATAAAAACACTTCAATCTAATTGGTAATGAACTTCCAATTCTTGTATATGGAGAACTACTGCCACACAAAATGATGTTGTTCATTTTTTCTTTACCACCTCTCATGGTTTGGAAGTAAGATGGAAAATCGATTTTTGTTCCATATATATTATATTTATGATTTTATTATTCTTATTTAATTATATTATAAAAAATACCATCATTATTTCTAATTTTTATATATATGACAACTTCCATTGTGGACGTGTTGACTACCTTCTCCCCAAAGTGATGGGATTCATTCAAACTTTACATGGAATGTACTAGGGATGGGTTTAGTGAACTTATATATTATATATTACATTATATTTATATTACAGTTATGTTATATATATATATATATTAGTTACTTTCATTCATTCAATACAATAATAAAACAGAAACTATGTGTATGTATACGTACAACCTACAACCTCCAGGAAGGGTGTATTCCAATTAATATACCAATATGTTGTAGATTATGTTAAATATTTATGTAATAACTATTTATGATATATAAATCGTGTTTTAAATTCTATAAATATATAAATTTTGATCTATGTAAGAGTTTAAAGAATAAAAAGTCAAAACATATTTGAAAAATAACACTTAAATTACCCGAAATGCAATGTTTACAAGGATTTGTTAATACATAGGTAATATAAATTCATAATTAAATAATATATAGTATTATATATGATAATATGGTTCTTTTTTAGATTTAAAATAATCTTTTATTTATTATATTTTTTTTAATAATTTATTATAAAATTCAAGAATTAGTGTAAGGGTTTAAACATCTCACTTTTATTTTTTGTTAGACAGATGCCCTGTTCACCTACTTTCTAATATATGGTGTGTATGATAGCAATGAATGCATTATATAATTATTAAAATAAATTAATTTTTATTTTCATGTTGATTTGATAATACTTCATTCACGTGTAATATGTTTCAAAAATAACAAATTAGTAATGTAATTTTGTCTCAATTTGTCTTCTTTGAGACACATGCCATGTCATGGACCTATATTTTTCTATGAGGGTTGGATACTTACTCTGATATGTTATATAATGAGTCTTCATAATTTTATGTTTTTTTAAGATTTTATTAAGTTAATTATTTCGATTTTATTATGATTTATAGTTACCAATGTGGAAACAATTTATTACTGCTGATTCACGCTCAAATTTACTGAAGAGATAAAGGTAGAACGGTCCTTGTAGTTTAGCTTGGGTTATCGAATCCTCAGAAACCTAAGAAACCTATATACACATAAATTCTATGTACTGTTTTTTGATATTATCTGGCCATCCTGGGTTGATTTTATATGTATTTAATGGATAACTAACATATTTAATCAAATTCAATATAAAATAATGAGTTTAACCTAGGTTATCGCTCGAGGTGGATTGGACGTATTTACTTTTCAATGATTTTAATTTCTTATATTTGAGATGGATTTATTTAAGAAGATAATACAACATCATCACTTATGGTTTAATTCCTACACCCTTTAATGCTAATCACCTGTATACTTGAAGGATCAAAGTTTTGAGAACTTTAAGGTAAAGGTTCATATTAAAACATGAAGTGTGTAACCTTAAATTCAACAAGGATGATGGAGTTTAAAAATCATCAAATAAAAATCTAAATTAAATAAGTGATTATAAATTAATGGGTTGATAAATAACATCAAATATAGCCCCTTTATAATCCCATGGATCAACCCATAATTGGGTTATCCCTCTATTGATTCTATGGTTTCAATGGAAGCGGAAAGTAGACTCATGAGGGAGGAAATGGAGAAGTAAAGAAAACAATAAAAATAAAATGATCACTCCACCATTGTGTGAATAATTTCACAAGATTTAGTGTGAATAAATTCAAACCATGAGGCAACGGTATCAAGGTGATATAGAGAACAACATAATATGATGAGAAGATAAACTTTTATTAAGAAACTAAAGTGAATTGAACAACTTACATGTGAATGAAAAAATTGAGACAACAAAATCATAGCATAACATTACAATTGAACAAAGCACCAATGATTATAAAACTAATTGACCACCACTACCATAAATAGGAATTTTGGAAGCCTTTGGTCAATCATACATAAGTACAAAGCATCCCACATGATTATGGTAGGCCTAGGGTGGTGGAAAGCTTGTGGAACTTAGACTTTTCAACATTTGACCCGAGATGGCAGCCAGCTTTCACCCAATGAACAGACGTGCTTGGAAGACCTTCTCAATTGCCAAATAAGTGTGATCAATAGAAGAACCAAATGGAGCTCCAGATGTCTCCTAACCACATGTAAATTTTGGGACCATTTAGAGTTTTATATTCGGAGATATTATCATATTAGTGTGATGTTTTTCTGGACCGCAGAATATGGCCCAGAATTTTATCTCTAACTTGGGCCGCCTAAATGACCATAATGGAGGCCGAATTAGCATAGGCTCATGTATAATTATTTATACCTTTATATGTATTATATCATCCCACTAATTTTGGGCTTCATTGGGTTTGTATGTTGGGCCCCACATTCACATAAGTGGGCTGGTGTACAATCTGCCGTCTATAAAATTGCTTCCTTTCATCACAAAATATCTCCATCTTCATCCATGAATTCTCCATTGATATTTGAATGAAACATGTTAACATTGATGTTTAGATCAATTTTCAAAAATATAAAATTAAAATATGTATAATTACATTCCTTAACATCAGATGAATAAATGGGTACTTCAGATGAATTTAAAAAATGTACCACATAATAGTGCATTTAAGAAGGTATTACAATCATAATGTGGAATGTTGTTCAAAGTGTAAAATACACTAAAATAGTGATTATGAATAATAATTCACATGAATATTATATATATTCACAATGAATATAAGCCTCATTTAGTGGATAATAACACCCACCACCCAATTTGAGTTTTTCTAGTCCCAAGCAAAATATATCTCATCAAAATAAAATTTGAATTCCCTTTTCCAAAAACATTTTAATACACAATGATCACCAAAAACCCTTATACCAAATAATCAGGAAACCAATAATAATAATTTAATAAAAGATAGTTTCATAAGAATATCCCAATCCCAATCCCATTCCTTTGTTCAAATTCATTTCCATATTTCATACAATATCAATTAAGTATAAGGATGTTTTGTGCATCACAATAGACATGTGGGTTCATCTTTATTCAAGGGGGAAATTACGGAAGTGCTAGGTGGAATCAAATTTCAATATTAAGATGAGTATTCAATTTTTATATTGTATTGTTTTTATTTTTTATTTTTTATTTATTTTTTTTCAATTTCTCCGTGGTATTTGAAATTGCACTCAAAAGATTCAACCCCTGTAGCGAGCCTTTGCCGATGAATCCCAGGCTCAATGACCTTAGGGACCAAGTAAAGCCCACATACTCGGGCATCATCTCGAGTTAACTCAGTCAAAAACAAATTCAAATTACCCAAAATAGAGATAAAATTACTAACTCTCGGCCAGACAACTATGGAGTCAGGATCCACAAGTGCCAAAAGCCACGCATTAGGTCATTTCATTACTCTGCCAGAAAATTTATTGGGTTTTTTAATTTTAATATTAAATACTCATATTAAAACTAAAATTATCACCAAACCTATGCTATTTATTTGGCGGACCCCATGAACTCAAACTAATACCCCACTGTCCAAAGGACATGCATTGTGATCTTATTTTATTTGGATGAAAATATAAATGATGAAATATCACATTAGACAGCCACACCTTCCAAAATCTATTCTCATGAAATTTATACAAGGATTAAAATCAAAATCAGGGCATGCTAAATTATTTGATATCCAGTTTCAAAGTGTTCAACATGTATTACCATGTTTAAATTAAAGGAATTCTTCTTTCCATTTAAACTTTTTTTTTCAAATCATTCATTTTATTGACACGAAAGAATATTTTATTTTATCTCCCCCCAACTTAAAATAAAATTATCCCATGTGTTTAAAGAAATGAAAATTTAGAAGGGGATAGAGTTAGAGAATGAATGATCAAGAAGGAAATTGAAAATTAGTATCATGGAATGAAGTCTCCTGGAAGTTGAAGTTGAAATTCTTGATTCTCCCTTTTAATCCTTTGATATCCATGTCACTTGTAGAGTTCCCTAGTAGAAAAAGGAAAAACAAAACAAACAAAACAAAAAAACAATATATATATATATATTTATTTATATTTATATAATAGAGAAAGTAAAATATAAGTATATATATAAAAATTATAAAATAAGGAAGCACAAAACTCATAGGTCAGTGGTTAGCGTGCGCCCCGGTCTCCCTTCAGTCTCAGGTTCGAATCCCCGCAGCTTTGCCGGTTTTGACGGGGTTTGACCCACGACCCACGATGTGTACATTTTTTTATTATTATTCTATTTTTATTTATTTATTTTTGTATTTTTATTTTAACCCACAAAAAAATTAAAATAAAACAAACTGATAATACATTATCTTCTTTTAAAATTTCTAGGTAAGGCATTACTCTAGGATCACACCACGTGACACAGATGAATATGGTGCTCCCCCTTCTTACACATCCATACTCTTAATAAAAGAATAGGTCAACAGTCTATTTTTTTTTAAATATAAAAATGATTAATTAAATTAAAATTTTTATTAAAAAAACAAAATGATAGGAAATTTAAAAACCATGGGTTTCCTCCCACGCAACACTTTGTTTAATGTTGTTAGCCCGACATGGATCCTAAATCTATCAATTTTTTCTTGGTTCATAGGTTGGCTGATTTAACTAAACCTCTATTTCTTGTTTATTGAATGATTCAATGAATGGTTTTAACGTTCGACCATTTACCTTGAAAATGTAACCACTTATGTGATCTTGAATCTCTACTACCCCATGGGGGTACACATGATGCACTATGAAAGGACCAGACATCTAGACCTTAACTTTCTCGGGTGTAAATGATGTTTTGAACTATACAAGAGCATAAGTATTCCCGGTTGAAAATTTTTGACCTTGATATTCCTAGATTGGTAGGCTTGAACTCTAGCTTTATTGATCCTTGATTTTTCATAAGCCTCCATACTTATTTCCTACAGTTCATTGAGATCTAATTTCCTTTTCGTTTCATCCAATGACAGGTCATAATCCATTTTTTTAATTTCCCAAAAGGCCTTATACTCAATTTCAACTGGTAAATGTCATGTGCTTCCATAAACCAACCTATATGGTGACCTTCCTAGGATGGTTTTGAATGTTGTACGATATGCCCAAAGAGCATCCAAGAGTTTCTCGAACCAATCATTCCTAGAAGGATTGACAGTTTTCTCAAGAATTTTCATGATTTCACGATTGGCTAACTCAGCTTGACCATTGGTCTATGGGTGGTAAGCAGTGGACACTTTTTGAGAAATTCCATATTTTTCCATAAGTGATGAGAATGGATGATTGCAAAAATGAGTTTCAGGATCACTAATGATAGCCCGAGGATTTCCAAATCTAGAGAAGATGATTTCCTTGAGAAATCTAATCACAGTTTGAGGATCATTAGATTTTTTAGGAATGGACTCAAACCATATAGAGACATAATTGATAGATAATAAAATGTAATGATATCCCTTAGAATTTGGTAAGGGACCCATGAAATCAATTCCCCAATACTCAATGATATCAACCACTAAGATGGGAGTGAGTGGCATTTGATTCCTCTTTGTGATGGACTCTACTTGTTGACACCTAGGACATCTTTGACAATATTTGTCAGAGTCCCTTAAGAGGGTGTGTCAGAAGAGACCACATTGAAGAATATTAGCAAATGTTTTCATAGAGGAAAAGTGACCTCTACTTGCCTTACTATGACAGAATTTAAGGATGGACTCTTGTTCAGATTCTGGAATACACCTCCTAATGACTTGGTCAGGGCAGAACTTATAGAGGTATGGATCATCAAACACATAGTGTCTAACATCATAAAGGAATTTCTTTTGAGCTTTAGTCCCTAAGAATTTTTGAATGAATCCAGTAACTAATAAATTGGCTATGTCGGCATACTAAGGGCAGTCACTCACAGAGTATAGGTTTTCATCAGGAAATGAATCAGACATAGAAATGTGATTTGAGTTGTCTTTGAAGTCCATCCTAGAGAGCTAATCATCTAAAACATTTTCGACACCATTTTTACCCTTTATTGTGAGGTCAAATTCGTTTAAGATAAGGACCCACCTAATCAGTCATGCCTTAGCATCTTGTTTTTTGAAGAGGTATTTTAGTGCAGAATGGTCAGTGAACACAGTGATGGGGGATCCTAAGATGTAGGACCTAAAATTATCTAAAGAAAACACAAAAGCAAGTAACTCCTTTTCAGTAGTGGTGTAGTTTATTTGGGCATCATTTAAGGATTTTCTTGCATAACAATTGACATAATGAGTTTTATCACAATGTTGTCCTAACACAGCTCCTACAGAAAATTCACTGGCATCACACATAAGTTCAAATGGATGGTTCCAATTTAGAGATTTCATAATGGGAGGAGAGGTGAAAGAGGATTTGAGGGTTGAGAATGAACCCTCACATCTTTATTTCCTAACAAATGGAGCATCCTTTACTAGCAGATCACAAAGGGGATGGGAGATTGAACTAATGTCCCTGATGAATTTTCTATAGAACTAGCATGTCCTATGATGGACCTCACTTCCTTGACAGTTTTGGGTGATAGAAGGTGATGAATGATGTCAACCTTGGCTTTATCAACTTCAATCCCCCTACCTTAGACCAGATGGACTATAACAAGTCCCTCTTTAACCATGAAATGGAATTTTTCCTATATTAGGACTAGATTATTTTCATTACATCTTGTCAAGACTCTCTCTACATTCCTCAGGCATCCCTCAAATGTATCCCCAAACACAGAGAAGTCATCCATGAAGACCTCTAGAAAATCTCGTACCATGTCTGAGTAGATTCCCATCATGCACTGCTGGAAGGTTCCAGGAGCATTGCATAATCCAAAGGGCATGCATTTGAAGGAAAAGGTGCCCAATGGTCATGTGAATTTAGTCTTCCCTTGATCCTCTAGGGAGACCTCAAATTGATTATACCCCGAGTACCCTTATAAGAAAAAGTAGAAGGTGCGACCTGCCACTCTCTCACGGACTTGGTCAATCAATGGTAAGGGGAAATGGTCCTTCTTGGTGAATTAGTTTAGCTTCCTATAGCCAATGCAGACCCTCCATCCACTACTCACCCTAGTTGGAAGAATCTACCCATCCTCATTGGTTGTCACTGTTATTCCTACCTTCTTGGGAACCACTTGGATTGGGCTGACCCACTCACTATCAGCTATGTGATATATGATTCCATATATTAACAATTTTAGAAATTCATTTCATACTACCTCCATGATATTAGGATTGATTCGTCGTTGAGTTTGACGACATGGCTTTGAATCAGATTCCAAAACAATCTTATGAGTCCCAATAAGTGGGATAATCCCAGTAATATCAGATAGTGTCAAACTAGTTGCTTTCTTATGTTTCCTAAGGACATCTAGAAGAATCCTCTCATGATTGTATTCAAGATAAGAATAAATGACAATAGAATGTGTTTGGTTGTCCCCTAAGAAATCATACATGAGTGCAGGGGTAAGTTTCTTCAATTTGAGCTCAGGTCGGTTCAAAATTTCAGTAGACGATTGGGACATTGGATCAAGATCAAATTTGTTTCCTAAAGTTTTAGATAGGATCGATTCCCCACATGTAGATGTTTCAGCTACTATATTGGCTTGATCGTATTTATGGAAGGAAGTTGGAGTAGTCTCCATGAAAGTGGTTTCCTGAAAGGCTTCACTGATTGTTGGACATAAGACTTCATCATAAGAGAAATTCGAAAATGATTCAAGCCAAGGAGATAAACTTCCTTCATGTGAACAAAGGAAATCAATCTCATCCTGACTTAAACATGCATCAAATATTCCTTGATGTTTTATGGATTCATTATCATTACTTCCTATCAGGTTTACTTCATGAATGTCCTCATTATCCCCTATTTGTGAGCTTGAATTATAGATGTTCATGTCTAGACTCATGTTTCCAAAGGTGATGGTCATGTTCCAATTTCGTACTCGGATAACAGAGCTGATCATTGCAAGGAAGGGACAACCAAGGATAATTAGGTTTCGTTCCTTATTTCCTAAGATTGGATGGTTTTCAAGGACAATGAAGTTAGTAGTGTAGATAATGTTTTCAACCTTTACCATAACGTACTTTAAAATCCCCTTTGGAACACTAATGCTACGATCAGCAAGCTAAAGTGTGAAAGATGTGGGTTGGAGTTCTTCTAGGCCTATCTGGCAGTACATAGCATAGGGAATGATATTGACACTAGCACCTAGGTCACACAAGGCCTTGACAGCTTTGATCTCTTCTAGTTCAACATTGATGTAAGGGAAACTCGGGTCTTTCAAATTAGGAGGAATGGTCCCCTGAATGGTGGTACTCACTATAGCAGCCAAATGGACTTGGTTTTTATGTGAAAATTTTATTTTAAAAGTGCACATTTCTTTAAGGTACATTGAGTATGAAGGTACGGTTTGGATGGCATCAAAAAGTGTAATGTTCAACTTGACTTGTGAGTATATTTCTCTCAATGTTTTACTCAATTAAGGCTTGGTTTTCCCCCTCACGCATTGAGGAAATGGTGAAGGTTGTGGGGTTTTTTGTTGAAGAGTTGTTTCTTTGACAATGTTATCATGTTTTTCAGTTTGATCATTTTCTTCATTTGAATTTTCATCCAAGTATGAATCTTCAGGTGGGTTCTGAATTAGTTGTTTAGGTTTCTCAATTGATTTCCCACTTCTTAAAATAGTCACAGCCTTTAGTTGTTCATGAGTTGTTTGAGTACAACTGGACTCTCCCCATGAAGTTAAGGATGGAACCTCCTGAGTAGGCATGGGTTCCTTTCCTATTTTGATTGTTCGAAGTTCTTGTTTAAGGGAAGAGACTTCCGAGTTCAACCTTTCCATTTGTTTGAATAGTTTTTCAAGTAGGCTTTGTGGAACATTTTGGTTTGGTGCATGAGAAGATTGGTTTGTCCCGAGGGGATATTTTGGAGGTGGTATGGTCTGTTGAAAATGGATAGGTGGTTGTTGGTATTGGATAGGTTCGGTTTGTAATTGGTTATGCATTTGGTAGTTCTGATGGGGGTATGGATTTTGTCCTTGTGGTTGGCTAGGTTTTTGGTTACCTTTCCAGCGGAAGCCTGGGTGGTCATTATACCTTGGGTTGAAGTTGTTTTGGTATTGAGTCTTTTGAACGTTCCAAGAATTTACTTCTGCTGGGGTCCTCCTAAAATAAAATCATTTATCAATGGAATGGTTCGGCAGTTTTCTGTCTTATGGTCATGTTTGTCACAGATTGTGCAAAGAGGGTCAACAGTTTCGATTTCATGGACTTTCCTAAGGTTTATTTCTTCAACATTCCTAGAGATTGCTACGAGTTTAGCCCTAATGCTTTCCTCTACTCTAAGTGTATGAATTCTAGTAGTTATTTTTGTCTTTTCAGTATGATGTGATGTTACCCATGTATGGTTTTGTTCAGAAAGTCTTTCTAGATACTCGTAAGCATCATTTGGGGCTTTTTTTAAAGGTTCCATTACACATCATGTTAGTGAATTGTTTGTTCCCCGGACCCAACCCTTCATAGAAAATTCTCACTTGTTCAGGTATAGAAAAACCATGGTGTGGAACCACGTTTAGAGTGTCTTTGAACCTTTACCATATTTCATAGAATGACTCTCCCTATTTTTCAAAAAAAATGTGTATACTCTTTTTAAGTGAAATTGTTTTGTGGTGGGGAAAGATTTTTTTGTAGAATTCTCTTTGTAATTGGTACCATGAGTGGATTGATGCAGGTCTCAAGTTGTTTAGCCAATTTTTATCTCGATCCTTCAATGAAAAAGGAAAAGGCCTCATTTTAGCCAATTCTAGTTTATGTGGGGGACACATGGTTTCTACAATGTCATTGAACTCCTTAAATGAAGGTAGGGCATCTCAGACTCCATCTCGTGAAAGGTTTGAAGGTGGTTTTGAACATGGGGTTTAAAGATGAAATTAGCATCGACTAGGTAATTTTGTCTAATTCATTAGGGGGCATTGGTCCAAGATGGAGTGAGGTAGTCATTCATGGTTTGATCAACAACATTCCCTAGGTTTCGAGCTTCTTGGTTTTTGTTCCCCATTTGATTTCCCCTGGATTTACAAATTGATTTCTTGGAAGACCCTCCATTAGAATTAGATAAATTTTTGATTCTGGAGTATTAGTAATATTAGTATCTAATGGATACAATCCCATATGTTCAGTTGACTCCCCTATCCTAGGACTTTCCACCCTAATGATTCTATTTGAATTATCGCGGGTGTAGGCGGACATGTGCCAAAAAAATGAGAAAGGGACAAGATAAGAGATCTTGGGTGAGAATAGAATAATGGAAGTGAGGAAAGAAGGTTTTTGGTCTATGGTACTTACTTGATCCCCAGCAATGGCACCAAAATTTGATTCACGCTCAAATTTACCCAAGACATGATTGTAGAACGGTCTTTGTAGTTTAGCTTGGGTTATCGAATCCTCAGAGACCTAAGAAGAAACCTATAGACAAGTACATTATATTGACTGTTTTTGGATATGAAGTACCCATCATGGGTTGATTTTATATGGGTTTAAATGATAACTAACATATTAATGTTAATTCAATTTAAAATAATGAGTTGATCATAGGTTATCACTTGGGGTGGATTGGATGTATTTCTTTTTCAATGATTTCAATTTCTTATATTTGAGATGGGTTCATTTAAGATGATAAAACAACATCATCACTTCTGGTTTAACGCCTAAAACCTTTAATACTAATCTCCTATACACTTGAAGGATCAAATATTTGAGCACTTCAAGGTAAATTTTCGTATTATCACATGAAGTGTGTGACCTTAAATTCAACAAGGACGATGGAGGTTAAAAATCATCAAATAAAAATCTCAATTAAAGAAGTGATTATAAATTAATGGGGTGATAAATAACATACAATACATTCCCTTTCTACTCCCTTGGATCAAACCATAAGTGATTTACCCCTAAATTTATTCTATGGTTTCAATGAAAGTGGAAAGTAGACTCATGAGGGAGGAAATGGAGAAGTAAAGAAATCAATAAAAATAAAATGATCACTCCACCATTGTGTGAAAGATTTCACAAGATATGGTGTGAATAAATTCACACCTTGAGGCAATGATATCAAGGTGAGATGGAGAACAAAATAATAAGAGGATAATATTAACTTTTATTAAGAAACTAAAGTGAATTGAACAACTTACATGTAAAAGACAAACTTGAGACAACAAAATCACAGCATAACATTAAAATTGAACAAAGCACTAAAGATTATAAACCTACTCCACCACCACTGCCTTAAATAGGCATTTTGGAATCCATGGGTCGATAATCCTTCAGTAAAAATCATCCCACTTGATTATGGTAGGCCTAGGGTGGCGGAAACTTGTTGAACTTAATCTTTCCCACATTTGACCCGAGGTGGCAGCCAGCTTTCATCCACCGAACAGATGTCCTTGTAAGACCTTCTATATGGCAGAATCAGAGTGGGACATAGAATAATAAAATGGATCCCCTGATGTCTCCTAACATCCTGTTAAATATGGTCCCATTGTGAGTTTTATATTCAGATATATTATCAGATTAGTGTGATGTTTTTCTGGGCCGTAGAATCTGTCCCAGAATTTTATCTCTATTTTGGGCCGCCTAAATGACCCCAATGGAAGATGAATTAGCACTGGATCATGAAGAATTATTTGTCCCTATATATTTCTTATAACATCCCACAAAATTTGGGCTTCATTGGGTTTGTATGTTGGGCCCCACATTCTCATAAGTGGGATGGTCTCCAATCTGCCTTCTATAAAATTGCTTCCTTTCATCACAAAATATCCTCATCTTCTTCCATGAATTATCCATTGATCCCTGAATGAAATATGTTGATATTGAATTGTAGATAAATTTCCCAAAATATAAAATTAAAATATGGATAATTACATTCCTCAAAATCAGATGAATCATTTGTTTCTTTAAATGCTGTTAAAAAATTAACCACATAATAGTGAATTTTAAGAAGGTATTACAATCATAATGTGGAATGATGTTCAAAGTGTAAAATGAACTAAAATGGTGATTATTAATAATAAATAACATGAATATTATATATATTAACAATTAATATTAGCCTCATTTAGTGGCTAATCAACTGCAATCTAATCTTTTATCGAGATTATTTATGATTATGATTCCTTTGATGAAATATTATAATCCATATCTCATTAAATATTATGATTCTTATTACCATCTGGTCATTCATTTTATATCCATGTAATTGTGCCATATTTAAAACTTATAGTACATAGGATAAATAAGATTTTTTTAAAAAAATACAGATTAATTTCTCCTTTTGGTCGAAAATATGGGTACTTTCAAAATCATATATTCAAAAAATGATTTACAATTTTTTTCTATTATCCTATGATGATTGAATGAAATTGTTTCCCATGTATTAAATTTTAAAAATTGTTTTTAAATGGAATCATCTTTCATTTTTCTGATAAGGGTACTTTTGATAACATTTAATGTGCAATTTAAATATTTGGCATGTATAGACCTACCCGCAGTCATGACCATCATTTCCATGATGATTCCTTTCTAATTTTACAATTATAATTTTTGAGAATTTTTCCCAAGATTTTCTGGAAATTTGTTGATTTTAAAAGGTTTTTCTATCAAATATGGGGTTCAAAAAAATTTTATGTTTATAAATTTGTTTAAATTATTTTTAATGATCCCATTATATATTTTTAAAATGTTTATTTAAGTGAAAATTATTTACATGATCAAAAATATCATTTTAAAAGTATTCTATGTTTTTTCAAAAAAAATATTGAATATTTTTTTTAATCTACTATTATAATTTTTCATAGAAAAAGTTTTTCAAAATGTTTTTAGGGTTCTTTAAATGTTTTCATGATTATTTTCAATAAAATGGTAATAAAAAGTTTTAGGTTTTAACAAAAACTAATTTTTTAATTGTAATAGTTATTTTAATCAAGAAATTTTTTGAATGATTATTTCAAAAAAATCCATCTAAGCTGAAATATATTGGTGTTACTCATTCTATTATGGAAAAATTATACAATGGTTTCATTCATAGTATTTTTTTGAATGATTTATATATTGATGGAAGGATTTTTTTATGTAACATGTTTTCTATATAATTTGTTATATTCCTATGAAAATGGCTCCATTTCACAGATTATAATTTGATTAATTGATTATGAAACCTATATATTTTCACATTTTTAGATAAGATTACATATTCATGACACCGATTCATCTCAATAGTTTTGATATGACTTTTTTGATCTTGTGGAACATTTTTTATTATTTAATTATGAGATAGATGTGACCTATAAATCCCTCCAATTAATTGGGTAAATATTTATATCTCATGAGATAACGATGTGAATCAAATTTATGGGCTTGATACATAATGGAAGAAAGGTAATCCCACTCCACTATGAAAGATGGGGAAACTAGGTCTACTATGGAATGATGGGGAAACCAGGTTCACTATGGGATGATGGGGAACCCTAATCCACTATGAGAATATGGGGAAACTCGATCCTTTAAAAGTAAAAGGTTATGACAGGGGATTGTGGTGTTTCTTCCCCAATAGTTGTAGTCCCTATAAAGTCATCTGATATGTTCTTGGAAACCATCGTTGAATTATAGGAAAATATTTACATGATTTTAGGTTTCCCATAAATTTCATTCCTTATGCATATGACATAATCACATGGTTCGTGTTCATTCTTTTATTATAATTCATTTCTTATGAGTTTACAAAGTTTATTATGTGTCTCATGCTTTTAATCTTGGATATGAATGTTGTGATCTTCAAAAGTTTATCTCATGTCCTCATGCCGTTATGTTCATGTTATGCATAAGTATTTCATTTATTTACCCTCACAAGGAATTAAAGAACACCCCATTCTTATATTTACTTTCCCAATGTTATTTATACATTTTTATGTATAAGTACTGAGGTGGAAGATCTTTATGGGAAGCATCGAATATATTTCACTGTGTTAGGCAAATTTGATCCAAGTTTACAATGACATGAAAATATTATAGTCCTTGGTAATTTACTAATTTAATGGGAATAATATTCATACAAAATTATGTAATGTATTTTTATGTTGTACATGGGTTTCTATAACTGAACTCTAACATGATGTGAAAAAAAATAAAGTTGAAAATCAGTCCCACATGGAGATATGAAATTTCAGATAATTCTCTCTCCTCTGGCAGAAAAACATTGAAACAAACTTCTATGATCAAGAAAACAACTCACGAATCTATTCACACTATCATACCATATAAAAAACCCATCAATGTACTTCAAAATATCAAAAATCTACACTAGGGAAGGAATCCCTTCTCCAATAACTCATGAAATGTCCCATAAGACAACTATCATAGATCACTACACATTATCAACCCTCATATGTGATCTGCTTCCAGAAAGAAACCAGATACTAGATAAACATGAAATTCGTTTTGGGTCTTTATTAACCTAAATAAAACTCAACTCCATCTAACCAATCCTTATTATCAAGGATGGAGTCTCTAATAAATAACATTAGTACGTCCTATTGTTAGAACTTTTGTAAGGCTTTATCACAAGAACTATTATTATCTATCACATGCCCCAAACCACGATTGAATCTAAAAATCATAGCTATAAACTATGAAATAATAAGTTAATCAAAAATCAAAAAACACATTAATAAAAATTGAACAAAAACACTGTAAGGAAGGTCAATAGTGTCCCATTTGAGGACAACCTTCCACCATACAATAATATTATCCTCTTTAAATGGCCTTTACTCACCATCATTAAATTAAAATGTTTCCAAAATAATTTTTCATATTTCAAGAGGTTTTACACCAATTTATATGAATTCATTCATAACATATATTTCCAAAATATTAAAAACAAATCAACCATATTAAAACCATGTACCCATCTATTATCGACACAGATAGAAATCCCCCAAAACCAAAAAAACATATCGAAACATCCAATTCCCAACAAGTAAAAATATCACATCCCTTATTTCCATATAAAACTAACCAATTATCCAAAAAATCATTAATTCAAGTATAAAAGTCAATAGTGATCATCTGTTGCATCAATATATTTTCCACTCTTGGAATCTCTGACTCAATTACCTAGTTTTTATAATGTGTCATGGATATAACACATCTTGATGGAGGCAATCAAATCCATTTTTGGTATACAGAAATAAACCAAATTCACCATCATAAGATAAGCGCACAAAAAAACCAATTGGTTTGAATTAAAATACTTTCATTACTTCTTTCATAATAATTTAGTAGTAAAATGAAATCATCTTCATTAATTTAACAATTTCCAAACTCATTTTAATTGTTGTATTTAATTGATTATCATTTATTATAGGTTGTTGATTCCATAAATAAATTAATACCACGACACACTATTATAATAGGTATACATGTTTACATAAATAAAAGTCCTAATATCAATGTTCTCTTTACATAGTTTCCATGTTAAAAAGATATGGGTTCCTGGAATAATCATTATTATAGAACAACAATAACATAAAAAAAAATTAAACACCATTTTTTAATTATGAATTAATTTTTATGGAATTCACATAAAAATTTAAATTTAAACAATAAAAATTTCCATCATAATGATTTTGTTGCATTTTTCAATCATGTTTATGGAAATCATTGGGCCTATCATTTAATTAACTCCAAAATGAAACTAAATTTAAAAATGAAAAGTAAAAAATGTTTTTGTAATATATTATCAATATAGAATACTAAACCTAAAACAATATCAATAATTAAATTATATAAATTTCAAAACAAACTACACAAGAGTTTTCAACAATAAACATACTTCCACGGATTAATCGAATGACATGCTTCTTTTTTAAGGCTCAAGTACGACATGTGCATCGATATTTCAACACATTATCATGGAATGACAATCAAGACATTAGATATATGTAATAATTATTTCTATAATTTATTTTTTCAATTATTGTATGTATACGTTCAATAATTTAAAACATATTGAAGTCTCAACAGCTTATCACAAAGCATGCTCATCCTATTCCAAGAATTTAAATAATGTAATCACAAATAATCTATCTAATAAATTCGTAACACAAATAATGTAAATATGAGGGGGAAGAAGGTAATACATTTAATAAAACTCATATTTAAATGTTTAAATAATATATCATAGAAAATATTTTACTCATTCTGCTAAAATGAGACATCATTTTTTATTAGAAAATATTGAAATCATTAATTGATATCTTTAAGCATGTGTATCAATTTATAAATTCTAAAAATAAATGAAAACTAAATTCCATACATGATATGAATTAAGAACACTATAATGAAACATGAAAATTGATTAATACTATAAAATTTAAATAATAATTAAATTAATCGAAAATATTATTCATGTAAAATTACTCAATTTCAAAATGATAGAAATTTGAAAGAATATTATAATTCAAATCAATAAAAAAATTAAAAATAAATTTCCAACAAATTTTAATCATATGTCAAGAATGGAAAAAATTTATTGGTATATCGACATTAAATGAAATTATAATTCTCTTAAACATTGTTTTAAAAATATTATTTCAACATGTTAATAAAAAAATTTATTTATGTAAAGATGTCCGGTATTGGTTCTCAGAATTCAAAATGTAATCTACAAATGTAGTAATATTGATTCTATAATGATTTTGAATATTTTGAAGAAAAAAATTTCTATGTTATGCACCTTAACAAGAGAAAAAACATATTCATGAGGAAACATAAAATAATAGGATAGGGATTGCCAAATTGAAGTCCTAAACATGTTTCCGACAAACATTATATACTTGTAAGTCACCCAAATTTATTCACCATATTATATTATATTATATTAAAAAATTAGTATATAATAATATTATATTAATATTTATAGAATATTTATAATTAGAAACATAAAAATATAATTTATGATGTAAATGATAATGTTACTGATGAAAATGTTACATGTACCTCTCTATTATTTTACCCTGGAATGGTAGCTCTTTCACCTAAAAATGTTTACTTAGTTATTGAGGTCCTTATATAAGATTATAGGGTTGATAATGATTGTTTTTCTTAGCTAGTATCTTTGGTCTATGTCCCGTTTTTGACTTGATTGTAACAATATCACTACCATTACCATGCATTCTCACTTATTTGTAACTCTAATCTCTACCCTATGCCTTAACCAACCCCTATGATACCACGTATTCAGGAAACCCCTCCCTCCCCATTGAAACCTATCCTATGAAAAAACTAATGTGAAGAGGGACCCCGAGTCCATCCTGTAGTGGTCGTTACTAAGGGTATAAAAAGCTCAAATAGGAGGCATTTATCTATTGATTCCCATGAATGAAGCTAAAAACAACCATCGAGCCAATTCCGTGTAATAAAGAGAACCAAAAACCATAATATCAATTTATATAATCAAATTTTCATGTACATTTCATACAATAAAAAATAATTACAAGAGGAAAAATCCATGGAAACTCAATATCTTCCAATTATAACTAATTTTCCAAAATATCAGCACCAATTCCGGATATTGTATCCTGAAAATGCAAGAAAATTGTGGTAGGGTGTGCACTTTGAGAGTATTATATATTTTTGTCCCTCTGAATTGGGAAATATTTATGTGTAATAATATAATATAGGAAACAATTAGGATAACAACCACACAAGAACTAGTGTAGATATCAAGAGAACATAATAATTTCATGATTAGAAACATCCCAAAGCATGGATAAAATCATCCAAGATCATTTTCTGAATCTAATAAAATATAATTTCTTATAATATATATAATGCAGCCACCATCCATATTCCCTGTTGGTTTTACCCTCTCACCCAATTGTAAGGTATCACTTTCTCCCATCCCTCAATATACACTAATAATGACACCAATTGTATATCATATCCCTGAGAATCAACCACACTTCCCACCGTATGACACCAACTGCATATCACATCTCACAACAATAACTATGTACCATATATCTAAAGAAGTGTGGAATCATGAGAATTATGAGCATCAACCTTGTTCCCTCCTCCTACCATGTCTAAACAATACTACAAGTCTCAATATATTCCATTGGGTAACACACCCAATAGTGTTTCAATGGTTTCACCAAGATCTTCTATTCTAGGGAGAGTATGGGAGAGGGGTAGTCATCCATATGTAACATCCATATCATGTATGTTATGAAAATGACCACTGTTATAACTGATTATGGGTTAGGTTATTCAAATCAGATGGTGTTCATATTAAAACAAAAGGAATACACACATATATATATAAGTTTCACACAAGACCACAACAATTGGTTGTCATGAAAAATCCACTCTCACCCCCACCTCATTGACAACATTCCTACAAATAAATTCTACTAATGGAATAAAATACACCCCCAAATATTTGAAAACACATAGCAGAAGTATCTATTTTATCTCAATTATTTAGATATTCACATATTTATAAATTATTTTATCATTTCCTGTAAAATTTCATGACTTTTCTAAGTCAAATAATTGTAAGTAAATTAATCCCATTACTACAAAACATATATTAACCACAATTAATCCATGGAGATGAACCCAAATAAGGAAATCAAGCCACATACAATCTCGGTCACTAAGCCACATGTAATCAAAGCCACCAAACATAACATTAGTTTCGCTTTCCAACATTAATTTCTAAATCATTTAACAGGTATTATCACACAATTCATTACATCAAAGAATTTTTCACAAAAAGAAAGGCTTTACAATAACAATATTTTTCAATATCTATTCAGGGATGATTGATAATAATAAAAAGGAAATAAATAAAACAAATTATTCTCATATATTCACTCTTAAATTTAACATTTAACCAGTTCATTATCATTATTAATTCTGTCTCCCCTTTCCCTTGAATAAAATATATTCACAACAAAATTATTGTAGGATAATATATTAGAATGTTTGAAAGGGATCACAAAAAATTTAATCAAACATATTATTCCATAAAATGAATGAGAATTTCATAAAGCTCATTCCTCAACTAGTAATCCAATGTCTCTGCATATTTGATGTTATGATGATGTTGAAAAAATTCAACAAATATGATCCACATGAGAATAAATATGAAAAACCTATCCATGGGGATTCATAAATCAAAATCGCATCACATGATGAATCGATACCACTGCTATGAATTTATATAGAATATATGGGAAGAACCAAAAATAAATAGAAGATAACTCACCTCAGATCACAAGGAATCAACATCTTGGAGATGATGGCTATGATTGATCAAAGGGGGGTTAAGGGAATCCAAAATTACACCATTGGTCGATTAGGGTTTTAAAAAATAATAATGGGAAACATGGTAATTCATATTAGTTTCTGAATTTAAAGATGTTCTGGAAAACACCCATTGACAAGATGAATGATGGATTTATTCCATGAAATCCTCTATTAAATCCTTTTCCTAAAATCGATGTGTCTGGATCATAGAAACCCAAATATAATTCACACCATGCATAAATTCTTCACCTCATAAATATTCATGACCCAAAATTACACATGATCTTTCCAAAAATAGTCGATACTGAAAATAACACCATTCAAGATGCAAATGACACTTTGCATCCTAAACTAGACATTCACGTCGTGATATCAATTCTGCAATAAAAATCTTACTCTGAACTCAACTTGACTTCCCCCAGGCATACCCTAAACACCCCCAATACCCAAGTATCACAATTGAATAGGCCTATTAATTACAAACCAATATATATACAAATAGATGCAAGCATACGCATACACATGCACGTAAATAATCACACTATAAAATATACACATACGCATACAAATACTCATCGACATGCACATACATTAACATACATAGACATACATATAGATACACGTATATACACATACATTCATATAAATACACATACACATACATACATATATACTAAAAAACATACATGCACATATATACATAATCGTCCACAAAAATACACATATATACTCATACATACACAGAAGTACACTAACTCATACACATATATATACATATATACGTACATAAATTAAAAAAAACATACATAAACATACACATACATACAAAAACAAACAAAAACATAAAAATTGATACACATATATGACCACACACACACTTAAAAACACACACATAAACATACATATATAGATATATACATAAAAAAGACACATAAATACACAGATACGTGCACACAGACATACATAAATACTTACATGCATACACTCATACATATATAAATACATACATATATACATGTACACAAACACAAAAACAAACACACAAGTAGACACACATGTATGCATAACTTCATTCATCTATCTATCCATCCGTTCATACACACACACACACACATATTCATAAATGCATTGAGGCATTCTTATATCAATCCCTCCATCAATACATCCATCCATCTATACACACAGATAGAAATTCATCCATCCATCCATACATACATACATACATACACCCATCAATCCATGATTCCTAGCATGCATCCATTCATCTATTCATCCATCCATCCATCCATGTATGAATGAATTCCTACACTCAAAAATATAAATTAATATATACATGCATATATAATAGACATAAATATATTCATACTTTCACACATACATAAAAACATACATACAAACACACAAATAAAGATACACACATAAATACATCCACACATGCATGCACACAGACACAGACATTCATGCATAAATCAATTCATCCCTCCATCCATACATACACATTCATAAATATGTACATACATATTTACATACTATGTTACTTACATACGAATACAAACACACACATATTTTATATACAAGTATATATTGACCACCTATTTACTTTAATATTTATTTCGTGTGTCACACCATAAGCTTATCTGGCCATATTAAAAAATATTTGCATCACAACACCCACAAATATATTAATATATATATATATATATCAATATATGTTAATATAATTATTCTAAAAAAAATAAATTGATTTATATTTTATATAAAAGAAAATTTTAATATATTATATTTTTATATACAATTTTTATGTTTTTAAATATTTTATCTCATTAAGATAAATTTGATATAAATTATTAAAATATGATTGATTAAAAATTAATATGATTTATATTTTTAAATCTACAATTAATATGTAGACATAATTATTTTTATTATTAATATATTTTGTAATATATAGTCAAATATATAAATTTAGGTAAACATAGTCATACAAAAAATTATAAATATATCTATTTATTGAAAATTTACATGTATATTAAAAATTAAATAATAATAATATAAATATATAGGTTTAGTTATGAACTATATTTAATATACATATATAATTATTTATAAATTTTATATGACTATAAGTTAATATATATATATATATATATAAATAAATACAATTTTATATATAATTATATATAAGTACAAAAAATAACAAAAAAATATAAATGATTAATAATATATATAAATTATATATATATGATATGCCTTAGGCCATCACATCTGGTTCTGGCACTAAAATGAAAAAATTTAGAATACATCACATGAATTAGAACAAACTCCCACAAAAATAATTTCACATTCTTTGGGAAATATGTACTTTTACAAATTTAACTCTCAATATATAGTACATTTCATCTGTAAAATACATATCCATGCACCTAACTCTTCATTAAATTTAGATTTTATTTTGATTTATAGGGATAGGGGAAACATAAAAAATGGTGAAATATAAATCTCAATTAGTGATGAGAAAAGAGAACAGAGCATGAATGAAGTCATGGGAAAAAAATGAGTCACAGTATATTTGAATGATACATTACATGATCAAAAATACCTCAGACATATCATGATCATATGTAAATGAGAAATAACATGATCCCATGTACATGATGCGTAACATGGAAATGTCTATATAATATTAACATGATACATTCAAAATAATATCACCAAGTTTCAGTATGATGGTTTCATAAAACATTTTTCCAATGTTTTTCACCGTGGTATCCTAAAAATAACAAATACATGCATCAATGGTATCAGGAGCATGTCATGTATAGATATTAATTATTTTCTCCATTTTTTGAATAATTATTAGGTACGACCATTCATATAAATTAAATAATTCATTCTACATGAGAAAAACATACATAAATCCATCAATAAACATGGCATGAAACAGTGGAAAATAAATAGGGATCCAGTGATTGTAAGTGTCTCTCTATGTGAATAGCATGAAATTATGGTAATGAATTGTGTATTATTTACTCTATATAAAATAAATGTTATATATAGTAAAAACCTAAGACATTTTTCTTCAATGAAAATAATTTTTCCCTCATTCTCATCCTTTAAATTGAGTTATGATATTTTTAGTGATGGAATGTTTTCTTTGAGAATCATTTAGATTATTTAAAGGCTACTTTTCAACCAAAACCTATGTTCTCTTGTTATAGTAAACATGACCATAACATAGAGGATTTTTTTCACCATAATGGTGTGTAAGCATTATAATGGAGTTGTAAGATAATAGACATACCACATAGACAAGGGTTGGGTTGTGGTGATTTTGTCCAATGGTTTTTTCACTATAACCTTAGTTTTGGGGGGAACATCATGATAGCTTTGTCAAACTCACTTATCCCACAACACATGACCTTAGTTGCATTAGTTATAAGTAAAATTACCAGCTATTAGTCTTCAAATAGTTATTACTATTAATATTATTCTATATAATAGAATCATGAGAATCTATTTTGAAGAATATTAGAGTGTTTTAAGATGATCTAATGCTGGTTTTTTTATAATAAATATTTATTCGATTATTCCTCTTCAATTATTGTTTCCTCACTTTATTTTATATCACATTAAGAGTTATGAAGGTTTGAAACATCAACTCAGTTATCTAATGTTTAACCTTAATCTACAATAATGTGGGCCACAACACAATTATAGATTATATTAGTCCTTATTGTATCGTAGAGTATGATTCTTTGTGCTCACCACACCAATGTGACTCATCTTTCACTATGGTGTTTGTCTACTAGTGAACCCCCTTCGATGTGGGGTTCCATCATGAACCATGGAGGTATTCATTAGGAGAAGCCCTAAATCCTAGTGTTCCACCATTTTGTGGTGGTTGTTCCAAGAAAACAATCACAACATAGTTCCCTTGTTAAATCATGGACACTCAAAAAATTCAAAGAATACTTCTTCCTTTATCACTATTTCGAGATAAACCATTTTCTTCTTCCAATGGGACATGATGACTCCCAGTAACAAAAAATTTCCCTCCTTACGAATAAGTTCCACCTTTATTTAAAATTTCATTACTCTAAAATACATATAATGTTAGATTGTAATTTTTTTCAGAGTTTATGGGCTATGAGGAATTTAGTTGGTGTGTGAATGAGTTTTGGCGACGAAGCCCTTGACATTGACACAGAAAATTGTGTAGTAGGATTTTTTTCCCACTTGGGTATTTTTTACACATGTTTTCATATTATAATATCATTATTGGCATGATTTTAAAATAATTCATTATTATGATTGAATGTCAGTGTTTGTGCGGGTGTCATGTGAGACCCATGTTGATATTTTCTTAAAGGGGTGATTCTATAGTATAATGATTCCATGTTTAGTTATTATCTTATGTTGTATTTTGATTATGTTTTTTTATATTATTTCTATGTATGATATATATTGTATATGTTTTATAAATTATTAGAAGAATAATTATTGGTTCTCAAAATAGGTGGACCATCACGACATGGTCATTCCATAAAGATGCAGCATTCAAGACATGAAAAAATGGCAATAGGGGACACAAACAAATGGTAGATATATATGGATACCATGTAACATCATTTTGAGAATTCACTGAAAGATTATATATTATGATTATAAACTACTATTTGACTACTGAGTTTCTTATTGTATATCAGAAACTTCTATAGGATACATTTTTTTAATTCCCTAGTTCTGGGTGCCACCTAGAGATGCCCCGTACCTGGTTGGTCACATTCCCTCAAACACATTTTCCAAAACACCAGAGGCTTTCAACTATCATCGAGGGCCATGGGTGTGATAATAAGGAACATATTCCCAAATTATTGGAGAAATGATGTAGAAAGAAATAGATAACAGTATATAAAGAATTAATAACATGAAATAATAAAATAGTGGAATACTGAAAGTAATAAACAATTGGAACAGATATATATAAATGATGAAAGATACATATGTCTAGGAAATCATCCAAACAAGTCACAATGATGGAAAATAGTACTAATCCAAAGTAAAAAGAAAACCAATAAACTCTAGCAGCATCGCAAGCCTCATATTTGTCTCATGCTCTCCATCTCCACATCAATCAAGTTCCTAATGTAGAAGGTATATTTCACTTATTTAACATGCAGAAATATAATTTGATTTGGCCTAAAATCATGACTCAAACAAGGTGTGAGACGAATCCCCATAGGAAACCACCCAATGATCTATTCCTAACACTCAATGAATATACAGTGTAGGAAATCAGAAAAATGAAGCAGTAAACAAGGAAGTACTCAAATTAGACAATCATACAGTTTCAATGGCATTCATTTTCCTATATCAAGTACACAGATAATAAAAAACAAGTAACCCACTAGGAATTACATAGAGCCTGACCCCACTGGTTCATCCAATCAAACATAAGAAACCCTCTTGGAAGTACTCATAGTATAAACCCTCTGATTCAGCATTATCCAAAAAACTCTGAGAAAGCACTCCCAGTCAATTTCCCATGCGGTCTCGTATCGGTAACTATAGACACTCTAAGGAAGAAATCAATATCCAATTGTTCATGTGGTCTCGCAAAGTGGAACTATAGAAACTATTAGGGTGCACAAAGTTCATCCCCTAATGATCTCACAACAAATAGGTGAACAGACACTCTGGGGAATCCATCAGCATCAATTCCCTCTAAGGTATATTACACCAGGTTCCCACATCCATGTTTATGTCAATCGTGCACAAAGATGTTCAATAGCCAAAGAAATACTTATAAACTACATGGCCAACAACTTTGATGAAAAACTTTCCTAAACAACTACAATCATAAAACAACATCAGATTATATCACTCCATCCTAACAACACTAGGCATGGAAAACAAGTCGTCTAATCGTCATGGAATGAAAAAATAGTCAACATCAAAACAAACAGCAGAAACACATCCATATCATTGAAAATAACCCTATTCACAATCAAACAACCTCTACTCAAGAACACAAGGCATGGTAGGAAATAACAAAGCTAGAATCCCTAAACACTCAATACCCCGTCCTAGGGTATTGGACACTTTTGTATATAATATTCAAAGAATAACTATGGAAAGGAAAAAAACCACCTACCTCGGTGTTGTATGATTGATATAATCCTACCTTAGTCCTTGAATTGACCTATATCATAGTAGACCTACATAAATATCTAGAAAGTCAAACCAAAGATATCTCATGAAAAGAGATAAATCAAGAAATGAGGCTCTAGAAGAAGGAAAAACTCACTATAGATATTCTAATTCAGTCGATGGTGGTTGATTTAGAGAACAGATGAATGATTGGGGGCTCTTGGATGAATTGAGATCCTTAGTCGCTCTTGGATGAGACGTCGTTAGAGGAAGACGAATCACAGAATGGGATGCAACCCATGTCCATTTAAAGAAATAAAATAGAAAGTACAGTTAGTGTCTTTTAAAGGTTTATGGTGTGTATATACATTTATCTAGCCCTTCATTAGGTAGTCTCAAAGTCACCCCCATGGACATGTACTCGGTTGTCACACGGTGAGTAAATGGTCACCTATGGGAACCAGGTACACGATGTGTACTTCTTTGTACATAGCGTGTTGTTCTTAAATTTACAGAAACTCCTCTTTTACTCACAACACCGGAAAAATGGGATCCATACAAAAATAAAATTTCAGGGTTCTTAAAAAATTCTCCCCTTAAATAAATTTTTACTTGAATTTTCGTAGTAATGTGGCATGTAAGAAGAATCCTCAAACTATTCTGGCCACTGTGATTGCACATCAGCCTCCCTCTCCCATGTCTCATCATGTACTCACATATCCTGGCATAGTACTGGTACTAGATGAATTGATCGGCCACATAGAACCTCCGCGCTGTGATCAAAAAGTCAGATAAGATGCTCCTCAAATTTTGTGTCCAACTTTATCTAAACTTACATAGGTTGAAAAACATGATATGAGACTGAGAAGTAACACCATATTTGAGAAATGTAGAAGAGGTCATGCATAGTCTCGTATATCTGAGGTAACTAAAACTGATAGGAAACCGGCTTGACTCTGTCCAAAACCTCAAACAGTCCAACATATATCGCAAAATCATTCCCTATCTCTTAATCCTATTGTTTTCTATCCTCAGTGTGACACATAGAAAAACCTGATCTCTGACCTCAAAATCAAGAGGTCGTCTCAGTCGATCAGTATAAGAATTCTATCATGACTGTGTAGTATCCATCCTCTTCCAAATCAACTATATCTTCTTCATGGTCTCCTAGACAGGATGAGGTCCCCACATAGATTCCTTTCCAACCTCCATCCAACATAGGGGTGATATGCATGATTTACTATACAAAGACTCATAAGGTACCATATGAATAGTTTCTTGAAAACTATTATTGTAGGGAAACATCGGAATAGGTATGTGCTTTTCCCAAGATCCTCTAAAATCTAGGATTAATTCTCAAAGAATGTGCTCCATTACTTGTATTGAACACTGGGATTTTACATCTATCTATGGAAGGTAAGCCATACATAGAAGTACCTATGTACCCAATGCCCTTTATAGCCACTTCCGGACCTGAGAAGTAAAATGTGTGTCCCTTTCAGAAAAAATGGATTTCGGTACCCCATGTAGACGTAATATCTCTTGAATTTACAAACTTCCCAACACATCTACACTTAAGGTCGCCTTGGCAGAAATGATTTGATAACCTGACAGGAGTATGTTAATGACAGCCCAAAATACACCATTCCATCATGGTGGCCTTGTTTAACCCATCACAAATTCCGTCAAGACATCATTCCACATCCACTCAGGAATTGGTAACTATGGAAAAAATCTATGATGGTCACTGATGCTCTGCTTTCACCTGTTGATAGGTAGAAAATCTCAAGACAAAATCAGAAACATCACTCTTTATATCTGGCCACAAATACATATGGGGTAGATCTCGATACATTTGGTGACACCAGGATGAACTACCCAAACTGAGGAATGAAAGTCCCACATCATCACTTCGAGTATGTCTGCTGACACCCATAAAATCCCATGAATCCACAAATATCGCATTCTCACCTCTGGTCTATAAGGGAGTAGGGTCATATACTGACACACTCTCTCGTATGACTAGGACTTCTGCATATTATAGCGTCCTCATTCACACTCGATCATGTTGAATAGAGGTAACAGCTACAGAAGAATGAAACGTCTTCCCCGATCTATTGTGCAACTCCAAATGAATCTTAGAGAATAGATCCATTAGTTTCCACTCATTTCTACCCTCTATAACTTCCTATATCGAAGTCCTCCTGCTCAATCCATCAGCCATTGTTTCACCTTTCCTAGGAGTGTAGGGAAGCTAAAAGTCAACAGACTGAAGGTACTCAACCCATCTTCACTGTATCAAATTCATAATGTGGTGAGTAAAGATGTACTTGACACTTTTTTGGTTGGTGAAAACCATGAAATTCTCTACCAATAGATAATGTCTCCAATAATGTATGTCGTGAACAACTACAGCCCAATAGAGATCATGCGTTGGGTAATTCCTCTGATGTGGCCTCAACTGCCGAGACCCATATGCAATGAATCCATCCCCCTGCATAAGCACTGCTCCAACCATGTTACCTGATGCATCACATTATATAGTATGACTTCTTCCTAGCACTGGAAATACTAGTGTTGGTGCTGATGTCAACCTCTCTTTTATCTCTTGAATGGCTGACTCATAAGAATCTGATGACAAGTACATTGCACCATTCTATGTCAAGCCCGTTAGTGGCGCTAATAAGCCTAAAAAGTCCTGTATGAAATGTCTTTAGTATTCATAGAGCCATAGAAAATAGTTTAACTAAAGGATGTTCTTTAGCTTCTTACAGGAATCTTTTGATCTCACTTTATCTAGGTTTACTGATACTCCTCTCCCACAAATAACATGACCAAAGAAGTGAATTTTTTCCATCAAAAAGTGGCATTTTGAGATAGTAGCATATAACTAATGTTCTCTCAATGTACTAAAAATGTCCTCAATATTAGTGGCATGTTCATGTCGAGTATGAGAGTACACCAAGATATAGTCCATGAAGACTACCATTATTGAATCCAAGTATGGATGGAAAACTCCGTTCATCAGTGCCATGAAAACTGCAGGCACATTCATGAGACCGAACAACCTATACATATACTCATGTAGACCATACCTGCTGTGAAAGTTTGTAAGAGGTATATCAGATCGTCTAATGTGAAACTTATGGTAAAAGGATCTCAAGTTAGTCTTTGTGAACACCTGGGATCCTTGAAGCTGATCAAAGTGATTATCAATCACTGGAAATGGATATTGTTTCTTGACCATCTATTGGCTCAGCATCAGATAATCCACAGATAGTTTGTGGGTATAGTGCACCTTCTTAGAAAACACGATAGGCAAACCCCAAGGAGAAGTGTTGGGTCAAATGAAACCCTTCAGCTGTAACTCTTATAACTACTTCTTAAGAACCTCTAACTATGGTGTAGCCATTCTATAAAGAAGAGTGGACATCAGTGCTCCTCCCAGCACAATCTCAATAGAAATATCTACCTCTATCTCCAGATAAAAATCTAAAAATTCCTCAGGAAAGACATCCCGAAATGATCCAACACAAGAGGAAAGTACAACTATGAAGTCCTCTAGTCATACAGATATATAATCTCAATCTGGACTGTAACTCCTTCCAACCCATGATGCTCCGGTCCTACTCAACTTTCCTGTACATCCCATATTCACTTATGTAAGAACTATCCTCACGTTGGTGATGTGAAATTCACCCTATGACGATTGTAGTCAAAAACATCCAGGAAGGAAACTAACCAGCACATTATAAGAATGAAATCATAGCATGTCATCTCTAGGACATAGATGTTCCAAAATAAGTAACACCCACCAATATCAAGAGGGAACTCCCTGCACTGACATACACTATCTATTATTTTCCCAAATGGAGTGTCCAATGTAAAGACATCTGTAACACCCTAATATTCTATGTTATGTTTCCATTTGAATAATGTAGTAGCTTGCGTTGTTCGCAACATGTAGTTTTAACACACCACGACCAATGAAACTAGCCATTATGAATAGTAATACCCACATTTGGAAATTTTATAATTTCTAATTTTAAAAATGAACTTCATTTTTGGATTATTAATATCAAAATTATCTTATGGTGAATTTATGGAATTTTTCTGAGAACTTTCAATTTTAGATGAATAGTGAAAACACTACGTTATTGTTTAAAAACGATTTTTTACTAAAATATTTAGTTATTTTATTTTAATTTATTTTATTTCAAAATAGATACATAATACCTATATATTTTCAATATAATTTATTGGAGTCATTTTATAATATGTATAAATATAAAAAATTTATTGAACTTTTTACCGTTTTTACCCACCTTCTAGGAGCATTTACAAATTTGCATAAAACATAATTTTACCACTTCTATGAGTTGAATTTAAATAATTAAAGACACCTGATTGACATAATTAAGTAAAATGTGGTTCCATAAGATAAAAATAATTTTTTGTAAAATAATACTTTTGACATTTATTTAACATGGTTAAAAATAAATAGGGTAATTAATGGTAAAAATAATATTATAATTACCCAAACACATGTCCTAATTATATTGGATAAGTGTAGTTAGATCAAAAAAACTTTATAAATAATATATGACCCACTTTGGCCATCTTAGATTAGATTAGGACATTTATTATTATTTTATTTAAATAAAAGTTAAAACTCTTAATTTCAACGTTTAATAACTAAAACATTTTTAATATATGGTTTCACACAATATAAATTCGACTATAAATATTAATTAGGAAGATAAAATTATTTCCAAAATAATTTTATTTTTTTATAATTTTTAGACATTAAATAATTCAATTTATTTTAGACATAATGATGATGTAGTAATGACCTTGTTAATGAAATATTAAAATAATTGATATAAAAAATATCCAAATAAATATAAATTGAGACATATGATTAATAAAACAAATTTTCTATGTTAATATGACATGTTATGATTTATTAAATTAATTTTATTCGAAGTGATAATGTATTTATGGCTTTCAAAATACTGAAATACTAAATATTTTGAAAATTTACATAATTGAGTTTTTAAAAGGAATACTATATTATTAATTGATATAACATTCCTAAAAATATAAGATTCAGCCAAAGGACATAGATAAGGTTATATATATTTATATTGAACCACTTAGGGTTATATTATATGTTTATAGTAATTTTATTAACCATATAATATTAAATACTAATAGATGTGGTAAATGTAAAACTATTTAAAAAAAATTTAAATTTAAAAAATAAGGTTAATATGGTGAAATAAACCTATATAAGACCAATTGGTTGAGATTTTTCCAACCCATCCCCACCTTATCCTAGAAATAAATCAATTTTTAGACATTAGTAACCGCAAATTATTTTACTATAAAATAATATTTCAAGCTTTCATAGAGTGACCATCACCTCCCTAATAGAAGGGTACTTCGCCTTCTCTTAATTTCACACCTCCAAGGCCATTTGACTTGGACAAAACCTACCCAAATATCCCCCAAACATTCCTAACTTAATCCTAGATGTCTTCTTTGGTCATAATGCTAGCCTATGGAACTCTTTTAATGAAATGAAAAGGTAGAACCTGAAAAAGAGGTAAATATTTCATCATCTCATTCATGTTATTTTCTTCTTCCACTTCCTCTTTCTTTGTTTGTTCCATTATAAAATAATAAATCCAGTATCTTCAATAAAATGTTATTTTATTATAAAAATGGGACAACCATATTCATTATTCTATCCCTAATATGAATGACCAATCCACCATAAGTGCGTACGTATGGCTTACCGTCTCCACTCATGGTGTAGTTTGTTATTCAAACACTTCAGTATTTGGATGGGTATAATAATGAGTATAACTGATGTTAATAATAAATATAACCTTTTAATTATTCTTAATATATGATATACCATCCAATTACATATGATTTCACCAACAATATAATGATATCGTCACTCGTGCGTACGCACGGATTACTGTCTCCACAAATGAGATAAGATTCATTCCCCATCATAATCATTCAAGAATAATTTTCATTTTATGATTAAAAATAATGTTTATGAACATAATATGACTCTAGATATTAATCAAATAAATCCTATCTATTACAAACACAGCTTATGTAACCAATAATATAAATTAAAACAAATCAGTTAACACTCGAAAATATGATACTACTAAAATATTATTAACAATGAAATATTAGAGGATCATATATTATATCATATTTATGTATATAGTTCTTTTATAATTTAACAAAAATGATTTAACTATTATAAAATATGTTAACATACCATATACTAAGTATATGAACAAGTTAATGGTTAATTCAAAAAACTCTTTACTTATTCGAGGTTGTTAATACGTAAGTATCTACTGGGACCTCTTTATCATCTCCATCGGTGTTTTCTTAAAAATCAAATTCAAAACATTTTAACTTTTTGCTATACTATGGGTTAAATTCATCTATACCCTTATTTGATCATATATGTTTTAAAATTAATCTTTCTATTGTTTTCCAAACAAGGTAATTTATGACCTTTTCGACAAAATTAAGGTAAGTATGTTTTTTAACTTTTATGTTGACTGTAGTTTTTTCTGCAATTATATCTTATAAAAATATTTTCAAAATAAATGTTTTATTTTATAATTATGTGAATTTTATGTGATTTAAAAATAGAAATTGGTATTTATTTCAAATAGTTTTCACCTCTTCTTTTTCAACATCCTTTTATGGATTTTAACCTTGTTTGAAGTTGATTTATTATGATACAAATCATCCATATTGTATAGATTTTTTTTTATTTTTTTAACTATGGATTTGTTATTTTTATACCATTCATAGTTTATGGATAAATTATTTACAATTTTTATGCTAGTTTTAATATGAATGATTATGTTATGTTTAAACCTTTTCATATGAGGAATGCATTGGACTTAGTAAGTGATGGGTGGATCCCTCTATAGCTCCTCGATAAATCAGTAGGTATCAGGAGACAAAATAGTGTCTTTGCATAAGTCCTTCAAAAATAATATTTGTAATATTAGCACAAGGCCTTGACTATGTTGTTAAGAAGTCTGGTATTATTCATTCCATCATTATGAAAGTGGTTATGGATATTTCATTTAATTATTCGACTAGTAGAATATCCATGTGATTAAGTAAATGAAATTATTTGATTTTGTATTTTCCATATTATGCTAATTTTAAGTTTAAAAGGATTTTTTAGTCTTATACATTGCCTTAAATGTGTATGCTTATTTATGAACGTTTCTTCTATATTGTGATCTTTACTGAGCATCTGAGGTCACCCCTCTCTATGTTTTATTCTTTCTAGATTGTGTAGAAATATTTTATGGTTGACTGGAAGGGATAGACTAAGGATATAAGTGTGTTCAAAGGTCAAAAATGTTGTTGATGTTTTTATTTCATGATTTAATGTAAAACTTATGAATGTATCTAGTACTTATAAGGCTACTGAACTTATCTGTCCTTCGGGATATGATCCCTTGTGATCATGACAATCTTATCTAATAATGCACTTTCTTTGGGTAACTAGGGTCAGGCATAATATTTAGTATTAGAATAAGTTTAAAAAAAACATAGAATCTAGATTAGAAAAACTATGGTTAGAGAACATTACCCTAAGATAGAATTTGAGGATTAGTATAGAATAATTTTCTAGAATTTTGGTACTGTAGAGTTTCTGTGAGTTTTTCAGACAATACATCCATGTCTAGATATGAGTAGATAGAGGCGTCTCTAACACATATGTACCTAGGGTAAAGCTTGAAAACAATGTATTGAGCTAGACTTGAATGGGAACTGGTGCATGACAATTGGCCTTTTTTCACTCTTGTTTACAACACCACCAATCGATATGATTAGTATAATTCTAATTTTCTTTACAAACCATTATGAAGGGTTTATTTTTATATACTTACTCAATGAAAACATTTTTATTATTATTGATTATATCCAAAAAGTATTCTATTTATGTTAACTATTTTACATGTTCAGAATTATGTGTTGAGATTCGTAAACTAATCTACTGAATGCCATTTTATATAAATGGCACCTAGTGGAAGGAATGGAATATGTATCAATGCTAATAATCTATGTAGGTATTTACCTTATAATCAAGAAAATAATTGTCGAGATGGTGATGCAACTTGTGTTGATCAGCTTATCACCATACTGGGACAACTCACTCGGGTTATGAATAATAACCTTACCCATATAGAGCACCATGATCCACAATGCGGAGGATCAATGTTAGACTATTTCATGAGGAAAAAACCACCAAAATTTAATGGAAGTACACATCCATTAGTAGCTTAGCAATGGATAAATTCCTTAGAGAAAATATTTCATGCTTTGGGGAGTAGCGAATGGGAAAAATTTTCATGGCAGTTTATTACCTCACGGGAGATGAAGATAAATGGTGGACATTATTTCAAAAAACAAAGTAAGATGAATAAGTATATAACAAGGAATTGGGGGAGTTTAAACATATTTTAATAGAAAAATAATTTACTTTTGACCATTGAGAGGATATGAAAAAAAAATTATGAGTCTGTGGTAATAGGAGGATGAGAATATCGTGATGTATGAGGATAATTTTACATGGTTAGCAAGGTAAGGAGGATATTATATATGTAACACAAGGAGTAATATTGATAGATTATTTGATGGTTTAAAACCATTTATCCATCAAGAAATTGTCTCAAAATCGTTCTCATTATACGAAGATATATTCTCATGCACTATACAGAGAGAAAATAAATTCTCTAAGTCTTACGACATTAAATCAATGCAAGAGAAAAAGTGATATGTTGAACACTATAGAAATGGAAATAAAGGGAATAATGGAATGGTTGAATATCCATCTAATGGTAAATGTGGGAAGAAACACCACAGTACTAGCTTGAAGGGAATGGGAGTTTGTTAAAAATGTGGGGAAAATTCCACCAAACTCATGATTGTAAGGGAATGAAAGAGGTTCTCAATGTTGAATGCTGCAATTGTAGTGAAATGGGGAAGTATAGAAATGAATATCCTAAGAACCAAGGGAATTTATCTCAGAAAAGGCAAAGAGAGAAAGGCCAAAGCTTATTCAATTACTAATTATGAGGTTAATGATTTGAAATATGTGGTGGAAGCTAATTTAGTTGTTTCCCCACGTTTAGACAATGCTTTATTCGATTCTGTAGCATCGCATTGTTTAATACCATTCCAGTTTGCTGAGAAAATTTTATATTTACAATTTTACATAACAAGGGAGTTTTTAGTCAAAGCACATTAGGGAAGTATCATCATAACAATGTTTTTTGAATCAGTTCCCAATAGGTCATATAAACCTTCTTTATCTTTTGATCTAATCATCATACCCATGATTGATTTGATATAATCATCAAAATGGATTGGATTTCAGACCATGATGCAAAAATTTATTATAAGAAGAAGGAGGTTATAATTTTTGGTGATGAGAAAGAGTACCTTATCATTACAGTATAAACATCACCACATGATTCTTATCTAGATTTTCCCGAGTATCTCTACTAAATTAAATTATTGGGGATGGAGATAATCTAATAACTATGGGTGAGGAAAATAATGTTTGAATAAAGGACATACCTATTGTTGGACAATATGTTGATGTGTTCCAGAGTATTTACCTAGAAAACCTCTAGAAATAGAAATTGAGTTTTCAATTGATTTAATTCATGTTTTAAGTCACATATCCAAGACCTTGTATATAATAGCCACTATGGAATTAGTAGAGAAAAATAAATAACTAGACAAATTGAGTAAATGGATTTATTCACCCTATTGTTTTTACATGGGGATCCCCTGTACTTTTTGGTAAAAAGATAGACGGATCTATGAGGTTAAGCATTGAGTACAAGGAGATCAATGCTATAAAAATAATAAACAAGTATCCCTTACCATGCATTGATGATTTATTTGACCAATATCATTGATCTCAATATTTTCCAAAGATTGAACTTCGATCTGGATATCATCAGTTGTGTGTGAAGATGGTAGGCATTTCGAAAACAGAATTTTGAATGAGGTATGGGCATTAATTTTTTACAGTAAAGCCTTTTAGATTAACTAATGAACCCTCTATCATCAAGGATCTAATGAATGGTGTTTTCAAGGAATATCTTGATGAATATTTATGGGTATTCATTGATGATATCTTGGTATACTCAAAAAGATATGAAGATCATGAAAGTCACTTGTGTACTATTTTTGAAAACCCTCCGAATACATGAATTTATGTAATGTTTAGAAACTGTAAATTCTGACCTCAAGAGGTTTATTTTCTTGGACATATTCTCTCCATGGATTGAATTTCTATTGATCCTTCAAAGACCATGAAAATCCATGAATTTCCAGCACCAACGAGTATAACTTTGGTATGCATTTTTATTGGTTTAGTAGGTTATTATCGATGTTTCGTCCAATATTTTACCCGGTTGGCGAACCCATTTACCAAGCTCACACGTAATGGGGTTAAATCAATTTAGAAAAAAGAGTGTGAATAATTTTTTGACAAACTAAAGATAAGAATAGTCAATGCTCCAATCTTGACTCTACTATCAGGGAATGATGGGTTAGTTGTTTATAATGATGCTTCAATAAAAGGACTTTGTTTTGTCCTTATGTAGAATGATAGAGTTATCGCCTATGAATCTGATAGAAAAAACATCATGAGCAAAACTATCCTTCTCGGGATCATTAGTTAGCAGCTTTAATCATTTGTCTGAAAATATGAGGACACTATCTTTATAGTAAAAAATGTTAGATTTATACTAATCACTAGATTTTGAAGTATGTTTTCTCACATAAAGAACACAACATGAGGAAAATATGATGGCTTGAACAGCTTAGGGATTAAGAATTCACTATACACTACCAGTAGGGGGAGGAAAATAAGGTGGAAGATGCATTGAGCGAAAAAGACCTTGGAATTTTTAACAAGATGAGAGTCAAAATGGAACCATTATACATAGATCTAGTAAATATGGATATGAGAATAACCATGGAAGGTGAAATAACAATACGTTTTCAAATGGTCTCCAAACATTCTTTACAAGAAAGGTTAAAAAGTTCTCAGACTGATGATGAGGAATTTAAAAAAATGATTAAAGCAATGAATGATGTGAGATTGAGTGACCTTATATATATAGATGGAATTTTGAAATTTTAGAAGAAATTTTGTGTTCCTAACATACCTAATCTAAAAAGGGTATTGTTGGATGATTCTCATAGCTCCAATTTCTCTATACACCTTAGGAGCACCAATATGTATAGGGATTTGAAGGAACATTTTTTGTGGTACAACATGAAGAGAGAGATTGCTGATATTGTGTAAAGATGTATGGTTTGTCAAAAAGTGAAAGCTGGAAGGCAATAGCCTAGAGGAGTCATGAAACCTATTCCAATACCTAAGTGGAAATTGGATAATATTATGATAGAATTTTTCGTGGGGAAACAAAAAACTCATAGATGGAATGATGCAATACGAATAATTGATGATCGTCTTACCAAGTCATCAAATATTAATAATATTTGAGAAGATTTACCACTTGATGTTCTGCGAACAATATATATTAATGATGATATTAGACTCCATGGTGTACACCTATCGATTGTTTCTAATCGTGATCCGCGTTTTGAATCAAGATTATGGAAATGTTTTCAGAAGGCACTAGATACTAATCATCATTTGAGCACTACCTACCACCCTCAAACCGATGGGAAATCAGAATGGACTATTCAAATCATAGAATAAATGTTGAGATCTTCATCACTTGACATTAAAGGTATGTGGTATCATTATTTACCTCCAGTAGAACTTTCATATAACAATAGAATTCATTCAAGTATTCAAATGGCACCATATAAAGTGTTATATGGAAAAAAGATGTCTCACACTAACTTGTTAAAATGATGTTGGTTTAAGAAAACATGTTGGCCCAGAACATGTTGAGGAAACAATGGAAAAAGTGAAAATTATCCAAACCCACATCTATGCAGCATAAATTTGGCAAAAGAGTTATGCCGATAACCGAAGGAAGGATTTTGAATTTCAAGTAGCAGACTATTTTTTCTTGAAGGTATCTCTAAGGAAGGTTGTTATACGTTTTGGAAAGAAGGGTAAATTGTGTCCCAGGCACATCTTACCTTTTGAAATTCTAGAACGAATTGGAGTTGGAACTTCTCGTTGGCAATGCCTCCATGTCTCTCCAATGTTCATGATGTGTTCCATGTATCATTGTTGAGAAAATACATGCCTGAACCAACGCATGTACTCACCTATGAAGAAATTTAACAGGAACCTGATCTATCTTGTTGTGAATAGTTTTTCAAAATTTGAGATACCAGAGAACAAGTGTTGAGAAACTGGATGACCTGTATGGGGAATGTTCTATAGAGAAACCACAAGATGGTTTAGGCAATGTGGGAACCCAAGGAACATATGATGAAGAACCACCTGAATCATTTTATGTAGTAATATTCTAGACATTTTAACGAGGAAATTAATTTAAGGTAGAGATAATGTAACACACCAAGCTTCCATGGTACATTTACCTTTAAATAATGTAGTAGCTTGTGTGGTACGAAACTTGGAGTCTAAACACACCACGACGAATGAAAATAACTATTATGAATAGTAATACACACTTTATGAAGTTTTTAAATTTTAATTTTCAAAATGGACTTCTTTTTTGGATTTCGAATATCAAAATTACCTTAGGGTGAATTTTTTGTATTTTTCTGAAAACATTCAATTTTTGATTAATAGTGGAAAACACTGCGTTATTGTTTAAAACCAAATTTTTATTTAAATAATTATTTTATTTTATTTTATTTTATTTTATTTTATGTCAAAATACATACATAATACCTATATATGTTCAATTTATTTCATTAGAGTCATTTTATAATACATTTAAATATTTAAAATTTTATTGAACTTTTTACCATCTTTTACTCACCTTCTATGAGCATTTAAAAATTTGCATAAAAATAATTTTACCACTTCTGTGAGTTGAATTTTAATACTACGAGAGAAATGGTTGACATCAGTATGTAAAATTTGGTTCATTATGATGAAAATATTTTTTTTTTGAATAATAACTTTTGACTAATATTTACCATGGATAAAATTAAATAGGGTAATTATTGGTAAAAATGGTATTGTAATTATCGAAAGACATGTCCTAATTCTATTGGATAAGTTTAGTTCAACATAAAAAACCTTAAGAATAAAATATGACCTTCATTTCAAACACTTGAATTAGGTTAGGATATTTATTATTTTTTATTTATAGAAGAGTTAAAAGTGTAAATTCAATGTTTCATAACTGAACCATTTTTAATATAGAGTTACACACAATATAAATTAGACAATAAATCATCAGTAGAAACATAAATATATTTCCTACATAATGGTATTATATTTATAGTTTTTCGATAATATATTATTTAGTTTATTTATGACACAATTATGATGTCGTAATTACATTATTAATGAAATCATAAAATAATTGATTTTATAAATATCCAAAAAATGTAAATTGAGACTTATGAAAGATTCCAATAATTTTATATGTTAATATGACATGTTATTATTGATTAATTTAATTTTAATTGATGTGATAAAGTTGTTATGGATTTCAAAAAAATAAAATAGTAAATAATGTCAAAATTGACATAATCGAGTTTTTAAAATAAATACTATATTATTAATTCATATAATACTCATAAAAATATAAGGATATTCCAAAGGACATAGATATGGTTATATATATTTATAATTAACAAATTGGTGTTATCTGGTATGTCTATAGTATTTTTATTAACCATATAATATAAAAATACAAGGAGACATGGTAAATGTCAAACTATTTAACTAAGAGTTAAATCTAAACGATAAGGTTAATAAGGTGACCTAAACCTATCTAAAACCTATTTGTTCAGAGGATATCAACCCATACCCACTAAATACTCTAAATAAATCATTTTGGAGCCATTAAAATCTGAAAATTATTTTATTATAAAATAATATTTCAAGCTTTTCATAAAGTGGCCATCACCTCTCTTATAAAATGGTACTTACCATTCTCTTAATTTCACACCTTCAAAGCCATTTGGCTTAGCCAACCCCTGCCCAAATATCCTCCCAACATTACTCCCTTCATATAATATGTCTTCCTTTGGTAATAAAGCCAACCTATGGAGAACATTTCATCAAATCAAAAGGAATAACCCAGAGAGGAGGTAAATATTTCATCACCTCTTTCAAGTTCATTTCTTCTTCCACTTTCTCATTCTTTTTTGTTTCCATTCTAAAATAATAAATCAAGTATATTCTATATAATTTGATGTTATTATAAAAATGGTACAACCATATTCATTATTCTATCAATTATCTGAATGAAAATGTCCCCATATGTGGGTACGTAAGGTTTACCGTCTCTATGTCATGGTGTAGTTTGTTATTCAAACACTTCATTATTTGGATGAGTATATTAATGAGTAAAATAGAGGTAAATAATAAATATAACATGTTAATTATTCTGTATATATGAAATAAAATACAATTATATATGATTTCAACATCAATATAATGATATTATCGCTCATGCGTACATGTGGAATACAGTCTACACGAATGCGCTGATATTCATTCCCCATCAGAATCATTCAAGAATAATTTTCATTTTTGAATAAATTTTTTTTTACGAACATAAAATCATTTTTATATGAATCAAATAAAACCTATCCATAACAAACACGTCTTAAATAACCAATAATATAAAGGAAAATGAATTAGTTAACACCTGAAACGATGATACTATTGAAATATTATTAACAAAGATATATTAGAGGATCATATATGATTTCATATTTATGTATGAAGTTATTTTATAATTTAATTACAATGTTTAAACTATTATAAATTAGGTTAACATATCATCAACCATGAAAATGTAAAATTTATGGGTTAAGTCTACAATCTCTTTACTTATCTAAGGTTGTTAATACGTAGGATTCTACTGCGCCCTATTTATCATCCCAATCCATGTTTTTATAAAAATTTTATTAAAAGCATATTTATTATTTGTTATAATATGTGTTAATGTCATTTATTACCTTATTTGACCATATATGTTTGGAAATGAATCATTCTGTTGTTTCATATACAAGGTACGTTATGACCTTTTCGACAAAATTAAGGTACGAATGTTTTTTTAACTTATATGGTGGTTGTGGCTATTTCTGCCATTATATCTTATAAGAATATTTTCAAAATAAATGTTTTCTTTTATTATTATGTGACTTTTAAATTATTTAAAAATAGAAAGAGTTATTAATTTAAAATATTGTTCATTTCATCTATATCAACATCCTTTGATAGATTTTAATCTTGTTTGAAGTTGATTAATTATGATACAAATCTTCTATATTGTATGGATGGTTTTGAAATATTTTTGACTATGGATGTGTTTTTTTACACCATTAATGGTTTATGGATAAGTTATTGACATTTTTCATGCATGTTTTAATATGAATGTTTATTTATATTTAAAAATTTTCATATGAGGGATGAATTGGACATAATATGTGACTAGTGGAGCCCTCTAAAGCTTCCCGATGCATCGGTAGGTCTAATGAGACAAACTAGTGTTTTGGGATAAGGCCTTGACAAAATCATATTTGTAGTCTTGTCACGAGGCCTTGAATATGTCGTTATGAATTCTGGCATTATACATTCCATCATTATGAATGTTTCTATTGATATTTCATGTGATTATTTAACTAGTATAATATCCATGTGAATAAGTAAATGGAATTATTTGATTTTATATTTTCCATTTTATTCTGAAGATTAATTTTAAAAGGCTTTTTTTGTATTCTTGTACATTGCCTAAAATGTTTATTCATATTTATGAAAGTTTCCACTATACTTCAATCCTTATTGATCATCTATGCTCACCCCTTTCTAGGTTTTAATTTTCCCCATATATTAAGAAGTATTTTAGGGTTTACCAATAGGGATAGGCTAATGATATAATTGTGTTCAAAGGGGAAAAAAGTTTGTCGATGTTTTTATTTATTGATGTAATAGAAAAAATATGAATGTATCTAGTACTTACAAGTCCACTAAAAATATTAGTCTTTTGGGATTTGATCCCTTGTGATCATTCCAATGTTATGTAAACAATGCACCAACTTTGGGTGATAGGGGTCGAGGCGTTACAACATCAATAGAAGAAAAGATACAGAGCCCAAGGCTCTCCACAATAGAAACATATATGAAACTATGGTAAGAACCTATATTGAAATGTGCAGAATCTAGAAATGAGTTAACTAGAAGCTCACTCGAACTGTAGAGGGTTTGGGATCCCGCTCCTACTGGATCAGCTCCATTGCAAAAGTTTGGCCTCTATCGTGGTCATGTGACCCTTCCTGACCACCCAGAGCTAATCGACCATGTTTTTGCTGAAATCCTACCGACTGGCTACCACAACCAATACCTCCACCATATCCTGAATGGCTGAAAAAACTCCATTTCCCAAACTGATGATAAACTAGTGGTCCTTCTCCTGAACACGAGTCATAGTAAAACCTCTATCAACCACTGATGGTGAAAATATTTAACAGAAATGCTGAATATGACCCATCTTTCAAGAATATAGTTACCACACTTGGTCCTTTGGGCAATTCTTCCTTATATTCCCACACTTACTACACTTTTAGCCCACCACCTAGTCACAACGAGGAAGTATTCTGCATACTCGGATCTCCGTGCATAGACTCCATATAGAGCTTCCTGCTATTAGTCGGAGGGGTACCAACTCTGGATTTCATGCCACCCTCACTCATATCCCCACACACCCTAAGATTGTGTTATGTTATCCGGGCCATGTTGAATATATAGGTGATTGAAGTCAACTTGAAGATGTTCACATGATATCAGATGTCATATAAGAGACCATCCTCAAACTTCCTCGACAAGAATAACCCATCGCCTCCTATGATGGGTGTAAATGAAAAGAATAATCCATTACAAAGAGAGTAACCTATTACAAACTCATTAAATCTTGGGCATGAGTGGACCTCAACATATCTGAGTAGAAGTATTCATAGAAGGTTTGTTGTAACTCATCTCAATCCATAACCTTCTAGCGTCTGGCCTATGAGATCACATCCATCCATCTCTTGGTGGAGTCCAAAATCATATACGTACCAAGCCTCACCTGCCTCTCTGGAGGTGTATCTAGATTCTCGAAGATATATATCACATATTCCAACCATTACTCAGTAGCTTGAGGTCTTCCATCCCCTGAGAAAGTGGGAGAAGGATTCTAGTGAAAACCAGTGTCAAATCGTCAATAGATTGGGAAGGAGGTGGTACAACTTGGAAGTTTTGCAAGAAACTCGTGAGCCCCTCTTGGTAATGTGCATCATCACCTATGTCTGGAACAATGGTAGGTGCCATGATGAGTATGACGGGAGGGTCTTGAGGTAGTTCAGGGCCATCCATGTCCGGTGTTTGATCATTTCCATATCTCCAGCATACCACCAAAGGACATCGCGGTTGCATAAATCTATAAGGTCAAGTGTACACCTTAGTTAAATATTATCAAGGACTGAAAGTAAGAATGGAAATAAGGGATAAGATAAGTCAGTCATTCAATATTTATAAAAAGTGGATACAAAGTGTGTTTAACCCCTACATGTCATGTTACCTTAATCCATTACATGGGTGTGTACTTCTTTCCAACATTGGTCATGCAACACCCCATACACACTACGTGTTCTCCATAGACATGGAGTGTACTAGATCCATTTCCCCCATCCTGAGTACTTCTACATGACTAACCTAGATGTTTCTCCAAGAACTAGAATACAGGGAATTTTCGTACCAGACACGGCCTGTACTAGAAGGATATCACCGACCCGTGTTGTTAATTAGAGGGCCGGATACATGTCTGAATCTACATGGCATTTTCTTCCATACACAATGTGTACTAACATCCCATAATCCACCCATGTCATTGGTCACATGACTGGACACATGGTCTATACACATAGCCTGTACTTCTGATACACAGCATGTTCCACCAAGGATTTACCGACACCGTGTCTCTACCCACACAGCTAGTGACATGGTTATAGACTACACGGCGTGTACATACATTAAATAGTGTGTACATAAGAATACCAATTCCTTCCCAAAAAGATTGATACATGGCATCCATTCTGCAATACAGACCACATATTATGGGTTTTGTTGAACAGTAATCCTCAGAAACTACTCCGGAAACCCATAAAACAAAGAAACAAATATTAAAGTGAAAAATTCTGATTTGTGGGGGGCCATACTCGCCACGAATCAAAACATGGAAACTTATACATGTCATATATAATGATTAACAATGAAATGATTCACCAAATTCCGATCCATGTGGGCCCATAACACCCCATGAACCAAATATTGGTATTCAATCAAAGGAAAACATATACATTCCAATACCCTATCAAATAGTAGGAATTCTATCAAGGCATCTATCACAACAACATGTGTATCTAGATAAACGTCTATCACAACAACATGAAATCATTAATGAACACAAACAGGCATGGAAATATTGAATGACATGTGATCTCTAGAAAGAGACTATATGAAGCATGAGATGGCATACCATCATCTCATTGGGTTTCAACAAAAATTGAACATTTATAATATCAACAATAACAACACAAAACATGTGAATAACCCAATGGTGAAATCAAATCAACTGTAATAATTGTAAAACCCTAAAAATTTCAATAATGGATGTGAATTAGGTTTTACCTATACACAGGTGAGATACTCCTAGGCACAACTTATTAACAAGTACCAACTATTTCATATCTCGGGCTACAGGCTCCAAAACATATGTCAAGAAGAAAATAATTCCTCTGATACCACTTTGTAACATCCCTGTTCTAGGTTCCACCTAATGATTCCCCATACCTGGTTGGTCACATGGACTTAAGCACATTTCCCCAAATTCAAAAGACTGATGACTAATACTAAGGGATTTGGGTTTGATAGTGGGGAACTATTCCCTTATAAGAATAGTAATGCAGTGGAATGAAATAGATAACAATATTAGAAGTAGTTTTAACATACAATATGTAAACAATAGATGATTTGATGTAATAAACAACTAGATAACAAATATATAAACATTGCACGATGCGTATGTCTAGGAAAGAATCCAAATAAGTCACAATGCTGGAAACCATTACTAAACCAAAGTACAATGAAAAATAATAAACTCTAATAGCTTCACAAGCCCCATCTTGGTCCCATTCACTCCGGCTCCACAATAATCAATTACCTGATGTAGAAGGGTGATTTCCATTATCAATACCTGCAGAAAAATAATCTATTTGGGCCCAAAAACATCACCCAATTAGGGTGTGAGAGGAATCCCAATAGGAAACCACCAAAATAAATATTCCTAGCAGTTAGAGAATATATATGGTAGGAAATAATTAAAATGGTGTAGTAAATAAGGAAGTACTCATAAGTAGACAATCCTATAATAATAATTACATTCATTTCCATATATATAAAGTAAGAATCTAATAAAAAACAAGTAATCCTCTAGGACGTACTCATATCCTAAAACCTATAGTTCAACCAATCAAACCCAAGAAACCATCTTGGTTGTAATCACAGTCTAACCCCTCTGGTTTAGCTTTATCAAAAACTCTCTGAGGAAGCACTTACTGCCAATTCCCCATGTGGTCTCATATCGGTAGCTATAGAAACTCTCAGGAACTATTCAATGTCAAATTCAACATTTTTTCTCACAACGTGGAACTATAGACACCTTGAGGGAGAAAAAATTCCATCCCCCTATGTCTCACAATGTAAAAGTAAACAAACACTTTGTGGAATCCCTTAGCATCAATTCCCCCTATGGTCTACTAAACCAGGTTCCCACAGCCCTACAGAAGTCAATCGTGTACAAAGATGATCAACATCCAAAGTAAACATTATGAACTACTTGTCCAACATCATTCAAGAACTACATGGCTAAACTAATAAAAAAATATAACAACATCAGATAATATCACTCCATATTAACAACACAAGCCATGTAAAACATGCATCCTAATAAGAAAGGAAATACCAAATAGTCAACATCAAAACAAACATAGATAACACATCAATAGCATAACAAATAACCCTATTCACAAAAAAACCTCTACTCAAGAGAAAAAGGTAAAGCAGGAAATAACAGGGGAAAAATCCATAAACATGCAATACCCCATTATATGGTATTGGGATCTTTTCCATATAATATTCAAAGACTAAATACGGAAAGGCACGAACCACCTAACTAAGTGTTGTACAAACTATATACTCCAGAATCAGCCCTTGATTTGACCTAGAACGTGGTTGATCAACATAAAATTCTAAAAAATTCAACCAAGGATATCTCACAAATGTAGAGAAATAAAGGAATGAGGCTCTAGAATAAGGAAGAACTCACTGGGGGAATTCTAACGTAGTTGACTGTAGTTGATTCAGATAACGGATGAATGAACATGGGATCTGCAAAGAATTACGCCCCTCAGTCTCACTCGGATGAGACTTCATTAGAAGAAGAAGAATCTGAGAAGGAGAAGAAACCCTGATCTATTTAATTAAATAAAAGAAAATGTAAACATAGTGAAATTTAAAAGTATATTGAATGTATATTCCTTTACCGGGACCCTCTTCAGGTGGTCTCCAGGTCACCCCACATAGCCATGTACTCGACCGTTACACATCCAGTACACAGTCACCTGTGACAATCGGGCACACATCATGTACTCCTAAGAACATGATTTGTAATTATTAAATTTCTAGAAACTCCTCTTTTTCTCCAAACACCAGAAAAACAGGATCCATACCTGAAAAGAAGATCATGTTTCTTACAATGTATTTTATTGATCATATGATGCATATATTATTTTTTATAAAACTTCAATATCTTAGGTCTATAATGATTCACATATATACTAAAATCAATGATTTTTTTTGAGAAAAAATTTCACTAGATCCATGGATAGTTTGGTTAATACTACCATATTATCAATATCATTCTGACATGGAGATAAATCAGGTATGACCATGGGTTTGTAGTGGATTTTTAGTGAATGAATTCTTATTTAAGGACTGTATGGTGTTATGATTATTATGAATTTATTATTATAATTGAATAAAAAATTTGTACTTGAGAAATCATGGTTAATTGAGATTTGATAGTGTGCTACTGAATCTTGTACTCAACCCCTGATCATGAATTTCATTATGCTTATAGATTTCATGAATATAGATCTAATGATGGTTAAGGGTCATGTGGAGGAAAGATGGGTAAAGGATCATGGGGATAGAAGCAAACATGGATGGTCTCCGATAGACTTGTAGTTCATTTTATTATTTATCCCAATTTATTTATTCTTACAAAAATACCTCATTAGTTGCCATTTTTATTAATTGTGTGACATGTATTCTATCCTTTAAGTTTCTTTAGGTACATTGATTTTATATTATATTTTTCATATAATTTTATTTATTTTATATGATTTATTACTTATCATATGACATGATACAAAGGTAATATTCTACAGACTATTGAACTCAGACCATAGCTACAAGTCAACAACCAATTATATTCAAGGATCACTGCATGCGGTTGTGTTATTCTACTTCTCATAACTGGTGATTAGGGTGAGGCATTGCAAAAAGTTATTGTAGGAGTTTACTAATCCACACTAAATTTTTTCTTCTCTTACCTATATCAGGGATATGGTAGAAAAGAAATAGGATGGTTGGGACTTCTGTAGGGTAACAATGAAAATCCCTACCCAATATTTTATGGTGTAACTCAAAGTTTCTATAACGTGTGAAATCATGTTTTGTTGTAACTATTGTTTAAATTCACATTTAGTGATACACCTGATGTAGATATTTGATGGAAGAGATTTTGATTGTATTAATTCATAAAGACATAAAATGTAGGTTTACATTCCATATATATACCCACTATCGTGCAATATATTACCTATTTAATTAAATTCTAGTATTTGTGTTATCTATTCGGGAGCATCTCTCTTTGTACGATATATTATTGTTTCCATTTTGTTATGATATATCATTATTTTCATTAATTAGTTGATATGAGCATGTTTTATTGTTAGTATATATATGAAGACAATTTTAATCATGAATGGATAGATACTATGGTTAGGGATATGAGGGTATAACACTTTTTATGGGTAGAATCCTATGAGAACCTTATGTGATCCCATAGAGTGGATATGATCTTTATATTCTTCTAATTTTCCTTTTTATCATAGAACATGAATCCTGAGAGACATTTAGTTGGACCTATACTAAGATGGAGAGTTCTACTAATTACATTCATGAACCTTCCCTAGCAGTGTAGGCAATGGTCCAATTCTTTCTACCACCAAGATACATGGTAGATTATTCCATGTTCCTTCATCTTGAGTGTCTCTATGAATACAGGGAAACATAATTATATAGGATTTTGAGTATTTTTCAGATATCATATAGTTAATATTTGAACCAGTTGAGACATAACTAGATTTGAAATATAATCCCATTATGTCTAATCTCCAAGGACCCACGAGGAATTGGTGGGAAGCCATGGTTCTGGCTGGAAAACATGATAGTGTATTATGGGAGGCCCTTAAGTAACCAGCCATTAGAGAGTTTATTCTTGATATATTGATTATTGACTAAGAATTGGTGTTAATGGATATGCAGTATGGAACAATAATAGTATCTTTCTATGTGAGTTATTTTACTATGAGTCTATAATGTTCGTTACTTATGGATGGAAATGACGCCTAGAAGTCCATAATGTTTGAGGATAGGATTCAATAACAAATTAGACAATCGGTTTGGATATTTAACCTTGCCTCATACCTATATGGTTTGTGTAAGGATCTGACCATCGACATGGTCAAGGAGTAGCATTAGTTATTTGGTCATTACCTGCATTCCAGGGATTATTCAGGTGGGCCTACTATTGTTTCCATGATTACCTATTCCAATGGAAGGAAGAAGAAGTCATTGGATGTTTGTTATAGAAGCTGTATCGGGATGGATAAGAGTGTGGCTCCTTCAGCTCATATCAGAGGTGACCCTTGAAGCTCTAATTATGGGATGTTCTTAAACGATAGTTGGATTTTTACTACACCCATGATTCCATTACGATAGTGTGACATGTGAGTACATCATTAGTAGTTTCATACTATGACATTAAGAATTCACATTCACATGGGTGAAGGATGGAACTGATCTTTGACCTAGATGTGTAGAAGGGGATCTCAGTAGTGAACATGTATTGGTGGTTCACCCTATAGATAGGTCCACCAATCTATGGAATTATATGTGTAAGTTTCTCATTAGAATATAGAAGAAGGGTGGGAGGATTCATCTCTTATTTTAGGTACATTTCATATCACTATTACTTTATCTACTACTTTTTTTGATACTCGTGATTCCCATTATTTTATATCCCCACTAGTAATTACTAGACCTAAACTACCAATCAATATATCATCAATGATAGTGTCCTAATATACACTATTTATCCTAATAGTTTACCATCTTCAGTGATACCTATAGTATATATAGTCATCTCAAGATATAAGAATCTATTGGAATTCATGATTCTTGATAATATGAATATTTAGATGATTCTTATCATAGACTAAAAAAACAAATTCCGAGCATGCATTGACTACTAATGGACATGGGTATTGTTTACTTATCTGAATAGAGAAAGGATATTGATGATTATAGATAACAACTAAGATAAAAGAGAGTTGGACCATACTAGAGTCTGTTTTGGTTGATTATATCATAGTAGGAAGGATTTTCTCTTTCTGTAGGATCAGTGATATCCCCCTTGTCACTTCCTCTAGTCGTGGTTCTCTATTAGTGTTTCTTTCTGTAAATCATCATAGTGATTCCCTCTGGTTTAGGAGTTGACCTTGATATTGAGATCTTGTCTGCTTTGAACCCACTTTCAATAACCGTATATCATATGTATTCAACCTAGATAAATTAAATAATGGTGTAAAATCATAAATTGGAGTGGAAGGGATTTATCTGGATAAGTACTTCACTGTGGGATGCACCTGGGTTGTTTTATATGAAATTGGAATATAGTCATATAATCTACATTGATTATGAGAAAATGAACCGGGTATCTATATAGAAAATCTATCATCTCCTTGGATCGATTATATTTTTATTTAGATAGAGGAAGCATAATGGTTATCTAAATTGATGTTTGATCAGGCTATCACATGTTGTGCGTTAAATATGAGTATGTTCCTAAATTTTCATTTCATAGAAATTATGTTTGGGATGTGTAATTAGTGTGATCATTGAGACTTAAAATGAACCAATAGTACTAATTCATCTCATGAACAAGATCATAAAACCATACCTAGAATTTCCCATTATGGTGTTCATCGATGAAATCCTCATCAACCTGTAAACAAATATGAAAAAATCCAGGAACCATAAGGTAATACTGTGTACGTTTTTATCTCATCAGATTTATTATAGACATTAAAAGTGTTTCTTCTTGATTAGGGATGTAAAAATCCTTGTACATGTGGTTTCTAAGATGGGTATATTCATGGACATAGGTGTCACCTCATTTTTTCCTTTTAACAAACAAGTCAGTGACCATCTGTCACAATGATATGATAGCACATTGGGTGGTGCCTCATTTTTTCCGTCCAATTGAAATCGAGCGACCTGGTAAGGAAGGTTGATCCTGGTGGAGAGGATCATCCTGAAATCTGACACACTGGATTAGAACCCTGAACCTCCTCAAGAATGGTGTGGTTGTTCCACTCACCTTCACCACCGCAACGCCACCAAAGTGGAACCCATGAAAAAGATTATAATGAATGTAGTAAATTTACATAGGAAGGACCCATGTGAATAATATTTTATTGATCAAAATTAGAAGTTTAATATTTTTATGATGCTGATAAAACCTGAGCAATGGATTGGATTTTTCATATATTTTGATGATTCATGAATTGGTTTAGGAGAAGTATTATTGTATTATGATAATTTATTAGATTATGGGGTCGTGTAAGATATAGAACCATGAATATAATTACTATTCATATGACTAGGAGATAACATATATGGTCCATGCTCTAGAGTGTTTGATACACTATCTCATTGGAAAGATATTTGACTTATAAACATTCCATAAGATCATTAACTATATATTCACACAACATCACATAAATATGATCTAGAGGTACTGGTTGAGTATCTATTGAAACTTCACATTGAGATGTCTTGTTCAACTAGGAATGGTAACATCCTCATATATGATCTTAGATATAAGACACAGTTTGAGTATGATATGGGTGAGAAGCCGTCATAGGAGAAGAACTTCATGATGAGTATGTTAGATTATGAGATTAATGATTCTTTAGAGTATATATGATTTGTAGGTTCATGTATAGATGAATTGTACTCCCTTGGAATTCACATATTCTCTTGTATACTAAGTGAATGAGGTTCAAGAGTTGGACCTAAAGTTTAAATTGATGAGAGAAAAACTACATGGAGGTGACACAATACTTGGATTGGCTTTGGGTAGTGATTATTTGATCATGGTATACAGTTGTTATTTATTCGTTGTTGTTATTTTAGAGAAGTTGGTGAGAGATTTTTATTCCTCTATATGGTAGGTACATTATTATGTGATAAAGATTTACCATGAAATTATGCATTAGTTTTGGTTTTTAGGAATGAAGAGGGATATTTTTTTGTTTTTACCCCAATGCCATACCTACCATATGGTAATGGAAGAGCACCATCATCCTGGTGGGTTCTATATCCATTTCCAGTTCCCATCTATAAGTGAGAGGTTGTCATAATGGATATTGAGTTATTATTACCCAAAACCCCAAGGAGTCCTAATATTATTTGTTTGGTTTTTAATAGGATGATTAAATTTTATCAAATTTTATGTTTATAGAGTCTCACATAATTAGTGGGAATGGAATTATTTATTTATGGGAAATTTTATACTTATATGTAGTTTCCATGATATTTATTTCAGATATAGACACAGTTTTTACATTGTGTTTTTGGTAGGTCATGAAAGAGTCCCTAAGAGCTCTCCTGATATTGTGCACATCATACAATACTCATATAGATAGAAATTATGAGGGATCTATAAAAATATTGGTGGATATGATTCAAAATTTATTTTTACACATTTGTGAAGAAGGTGATGATCATTTATCCTTTTTATGTCGAATATAGGAACATTTACTAGGATTTGATTCATATAAAATTGTATGTGGACCATTATAGAAGGCCATGTTGTTCATCACTCTGTTGGTATTAGTTTGGTGAGGTAGCTGTTATAGGTCCTTATTTTATTTATGAGGCCCTGAGAAAGTGAAACTGATTTAGAGGAGGAAAATCACTGATAAGAGTAGGAATACATAATATTCCAACCATAAGAGGAGAACTTTAGAGTTCATAATGGTTTATTAGGTATTCTTGAGAATGACATGCTATTTAGGACACTGACATATTAGTAAGAATATAAATATAGATCTCTATTTTTTTCTATTTTGGTCATATTTAATGACATAATAATGTCTTATATGATAGATATTTTTTTCTCATTGCTGAGGTATGCCCGATATGTTTCATATGTCCTAACTCGAAAGGTACCTAACTGATCCTATTCTTGTCATCAACTGTGTGGATTTATATTTGATCTAGATGTATTATATGAGAAACATCTGTTGTAGAGTTTATACTGGAGTGAGAAAGTAATTCAAGTGAAGGCATTTAAAATTTTCTGGATCCGTTGTATGTATAGTGGGACCTAGGAGGATAGCTAAGAGTGAGAGGATGATGTTCAATCTATGTTTTCTGAGTTTCATAAACACGAACTCTATAGATCCCTCTCAAAGAAACAAATCCTTTGTGGGGAAGAATTACTAGACCATGAAACCATTTTTCTTTTATTAAAATATCATTTTCCCTTCTCAACCCCATTTGTTTGAGTTGAACGTTGTTTAGTGAAGGTGTGTGGGATTTGGGAAGGCATTGATATTTAAAAGGGTTATTTGGTGAAAATGTTTGTATTTCCACATTTTAACACAAACAACCACCTAACATAGAAGTTTTCTACATTTTAAGGAGGTGTTGTTGTGGTGTGGTGGAAGAAATTCCAGGACACTTGGGTTAGGCAAGGGTCATGGTGATTTCAACTCATCATGTTATTGTCATAGCCTTCACCATAGAGGGTAGTTTGGGAAGCCAACTGTATAGTCACCTATACAGCACCACATGACCTTCTCTATGTAAATTATAAACAACATGAAAAAATTTTACTTAATGATTAATAACATTTAATAGGATTCTATGAAATTCAATAGAGGTATCCTTTTGAAACACATGAGGAAGTATTAATAGGATTTTCATTCATAGGGATGAATGTTATGAAAGTTACACTACAAACACTATTTTCCCCAATTAATTTTAAATAATTGCAAGGGTTATAAAGGGATGATGAAGTGACTCCATGACATATTTTTTATCCTTACACCACATTGGACATTCCCCAATATGGTTCCATACTTTAATAATCCTTGTGTCACCATGTAAGATGACTCTTAATTCTCTTCATAGTATATAAACTTTTCATCTATCATTGTGGTATTATTCTAGCGCACCCTTACACCATATAGTTCCATAGAACTTCATAGCGGTCTTCTCTAGTGAACCCCTTCACATTGGCATTCGATCCTCTACTGTGGTGGTTGTTCCCAAAACACCTCCTTGAGTATTTCCCTTCTTATGTTTTGGACAACTCTAGAATTACAAGATTAATTATTTATTTTTCATTGTTCAGAGAGAGACATTTTCCTTTTTTCGATTGGACATAACGAATCTTGTTAATAACTATCAAACATGAGTATTAATTGGTTCTACCCTTTATATTATTACTATTTATCATTTCTCTAGTTCCCATATCCTGTTGTATTGAAACCGTTACTTGGAATTCGTGTAATGTGAGGAATGTTTTTGATTTTCTAGTGAGTTTCTGTAATTATAACCATAATGTTGGCATTGAATATTTTGACTTATGATTGTTCCTTAACTCTTATGTCCATTTTTACAAATTTTTTCATGTTATAAATTATGTGTTGTAATAATATAAAAATTTTTATAATTGTGATCACATGTGGGTGTGTTTGTAGCTCGTAATACCCAGTTTTCTATGTTTCTCAGCTTGGGGAGCACTTTTTACTTCCGATGATGGGGAACTGGACCTCAAAATATGGTGGAGATACGAGGATACCACGAATGTTCATGTTGAGGATGCACTCAATGCCTATTTATTGGGCTACTCATTCCTTATTGTACCATTGAGTTTCATATAATATATTGTGAACTCCTAAGAGTATCATGTTAGACATAATCCACTCTTCTATTTTACATATTGAATATGATGCACTCAACACATAGATTGTTTGAAAGCTACATGACATACATGATCCTAGACCATGTCGCTTATATGATAAATTCATTGAGATTATTCAGTGACCATTTCACTTGAGCATCAGATATATTTGTTACTACTATCATATTGATGATATCCTTCTTGTGGGGAACTAAGGTATGTATGATCGGTGGGTTTTGGTGCCCTAGTCAGCACATGACCACTCATTTTTGGATTGTATATTGTTTTGATTATTAATTTTGTTATTAATATGGTATAAAAATATTTTCATTGGTCATCCTTTGTTAAGGATCAATTGGTGGTGTCCTACTAAGTCTTGTACTCACAACCCTCTTAGGAATTTCAGTGCACTTGTTAATTTCTTGACTAATGATCCGGGGAATGGAATTGAACCTCTGGTGGAAGGATGATATGAGGAGCATAGAGATGTTAACATAGATATACATACTCTAGTAGACCCACTATTAACTTTTTTTATTTATCTACATTTTTTTACTCTTGATATCTTGCCACTTTGAGCTCCCTTTTTGGTAGTCATGTGGCATGTTTTCCATCCTTCTAGTTCTAACATGCACTATAATTTTTTATTATGGTGTTATTGTATTTTTATTGTTTTTTTTTATTTTATATGATTTATTATTGATACAAATACATGTTAGTGATTTTATGGTCACCACAGTATCATAATCAGACCTACATTTCTGTTCATCAGCCTCATGTATATAGAGAGATTCACATGAGGAAATATGACTCTCAAGTGTAAACCTAATGGTTTGTGATGGGGTGTTAAATATGGTTTAGTAAATAATTTCCCTAGTTAATCGATGGATGAGAATCACGGTGAACTGCGTTCAATTAGAAGAAACCTACATGGGTATCCACAAGGTAAATAGGTCAATATAAAAGTTATGCATTACAGATGATATGTAAATAAAAAGTGAGTGATTGATCATTGTTTGTAGAGATTGTATTTTCACCATAACACATGTACATAAGAACATCGACATGGAAAGGAAATGTAATATACATGAGAAAGATATAGAGTGAAAGAGAACATGATCAATAGTTACTAATTTGGTAGAAAATCAATCCATTAATTAGACGAATGTAGTTATCTTTCGGAATATACAATAATTTTCTAAACAATGTATAGTTCAATCATAATGAGAAAGTTTGTACCAAAATTGAAGTAATGATAAAAATAAACAAAAAATAATACATTCATGAAATATGGATATTAATTGAATTTAAATCCCAATCCTATATTTTGATCCCTTACTATGGAAAATAAATATCATTTGAATTATCTATTGAAAAACCCCCATGAGTGGAAAACTAGGTGTGAAGCATGACCTCTTTGTCCCATACCATGTGATGATTGAGTTAATAAAAAATTAACTCTTTTAGATTTATTACCCAGAAGTAAGATTGTGGATGATACACATCCACTATTAGAATCTAGTCAAGGATTTCTTTACTATGAAATCCACACACTTTTATTTTCCAATTTTATGATGGTTTTAAGGATTCATGGTGGTTTAGGAATTATAATGGATATTGAATGTATAATGGAGACATTTAATATTAATAATTCATTGATAAAATATTAAGGAAGTTATATAAATTATCCATAATAACATATCTTATAAAAATGAAAATGGATTTAAAAGTTCTTATAGAGGTAATGGTTTATGATGGTTTAAGAACACTTATTCATCAATAGTAATGACTTTAAAAATGGTTGTATTGAGAGAGATTAAATAAAAAATCATTCATAGTATGTATAATGCAATATGGTAATATTAAAAGAAATTAATTATATAAAACAATAATTTAATAAGACGTTATAACAAAAGTATTCTATCTGAAATGGAATGATGAGGATTAAGGGAAAATCATACCTATATAGTTCTTCCAATCATAGAACTATAACATTTAATTAAAAATATCCTCATTAATGATTATGTAAGGACATGGCCTTAAGGATTACATATTCCAATAATTTTGAAATAGTTTTCAAATTCGAGGATCTTTTTTAGTTTAGAAATTTCTAGAAATAATACAATCTTTTAGAACGTAAAAACAAACAATATATGTGGAAAATGTTATACAATATGAATTTTTTCAGAAAAAATATTTAAAATAAAACATGATTTATTATAAATATAAATCTCTACAATTTTACACTTGATCTCATCATTATATGTACTCTTCCTTAAACCCTATGATTTTTTTAAAAGTTTGGATAATCACAAGAGGTGAGTAAATGATATAAATGAAACTAAACCATTAGTCCTATAAAAAATATACACTCTTTTTAAAAAATAGACCTTTTAACCATAAAAATAATCATCTTTTCAATAATATAATTATCTTATATTTTTAAAATAATCCACTTTTCATGAAAACTCATAAGAAAAAATATAAGATATAAGTAGGTAAATTGGGACATAATTATGATAAAATGGAATAAATACGTGGTCGAATTCAATAAATTTCACTATTAAAAATGGAATAACTATACTATTCACTTCCATGCCCAAGGCATTATAAGGCTATCATAGACTCACCAGTCATTAGATTATCATGGAACCACCTGTTATTGGTTAATAATTAAACCACAATTCAAATATCCAAGTACAACTATGAAATCACTACACATAAATGCATTCAATATTCATCATTTCACTATTAAATCACATTTTCAATCTTAATAATAAATTTCACATTTAGGAAATAAAAATCCATTTTTAAAACCCACTTTAATCATTTAAAAATGTATTTTTAAATTAATGTCCCACAGAAAAAATTAAAATATTTCAAATAAATTTAAATATTCATCTTTGGAAACATGAATGAATGTATAAATACATTCATTAAAAATTAAAAACAAGTATAGTAAAGTTAAAAATTTAGAAAAATCATTAAAACGTTTAAAACAAGGTTTATAGTGAAACATTCACTAACAAATATCATATAATTGAACCGAGTGTTATTAAAATGAATAGATTAAGTGTATCCACTATAAATCCAAAAAAAAGAAGTTTAAATACAACACTTAAAATCAAAATTATTTTCCCACATAATTTTATCATTATATATTTTACGAAGAATATGATCACTAGTGCAAAAACACTTATTAACGTCGGTTTTTATTGATTTTTGATGTTGGTTATAAACCGACGTCTTTAAAGGCGACGTTAAAAATAGAGTTTTGCATAGATTTTTCAAAACCGATGCCAAAAATAATTTGTTTATGAGTTTCTGCGTCAGTTTTATATAACACTGACGCCGAATGTTCTTTTAGACATGCTTTTCGGTGTCGGTTTTTTATAAAACCGACACCGAAACTGGAGTCGATTGGATTTTCGGCGTCAGTTTTATAGATAACCGATGCCAAAAACCAAGTCGACTGGATTGTCGGTGTCGGTTTTATATAAAACTGATGCCATAAGTCATTTTTTTCAAAAAAACATTCAGTGTTAGTTTTGAAAATAAACAACACCATAAATAATAATGAAATTTATAAAATAATTACAATTTCACTTTGAAAAGAATCGAAACCCCTGAAAAAAAAACACTATATACAAAAACAATCCAACAGTATTTTTGCAGAGGCACTTGAGAGAACTCAAAGTAAAGTATATTTAAAATACACGTACCTGAAATATTAGAATATACATACCTCCAATCTTAATCAATATACATACCTCAAATATTAATCAAACATAACAAAAAGTTTGAAAAAGTAGTTTGAATATGGATCATATAAGATTGGGAATACGACCATGAATCGTTGAATGCCTACAAGAATATTGAATGATATGAAATTAATAAATAGAAAAAAGTGGAAGAAAATATATAAAAAAATTAATACAACTAACCTTATGAAAATCAGTAGTTTCCCCAATTGTGATTATCTCGTACATGAATCGTAGAATATAATAACCACATTAAACATGTCCATTTTGACGATAACACTACAGTTATAGAACATTTAACTAATAATAAAAACCAATATATATCAAAAATATAAAAACTAATTACATGTACGTCCACACGATTTTCGTTGGTTTCTTTTCTAACATGTTTTCTTCTGTAAAATGTTTCCATGAACTACATTTTTTTAGATACGAACTAAAAAAACTTGTGAAAACAATGAAAATTAAACATAACAAACTTATTAAAATAAAAAACAACTTACCTGTTTAATAAGTTGGAAAATGGATTGCGCACTTTTCCTAATAAAGAGAAAAACCAATATATGGTGCATTCATTTGGGCAAAATACGCCTAACATACAATGCCTCCTACAATACAAAAAGTTCACAATTAATGACATTATAATGGTCATTAGTTCAAAATTATGTTGATGTTATTACTTATCAAGAAATTTAAAAAACCAGCACTGAATATCTGTTTGTGATAATCTCTTGGATAAATATTGAACTCTTTCTCCATTCTTCACATGTTTGACTTTCAAGGAAATGTACTATGGATCTATAAACCTGTAAATTCTTGTACTTTCATTTTGTAAAAGAATCCTGTGTAGATACCTAATTTAAAAGAAAATATAGTTATTCAATGACATAACAATATTTTATTAAAGAAATAGCAATTCAAACGTCAATTTAATTACATGGAAAACAACTGCACTACATTCAGCCCGATCTCTTCAAAATTAACTAAATTCAGGATATCTTCGTTTAGTATTCTCAATTGATAATTTCTTCCACATATATCAGGCGTCATCCGAAACTCATTGATAAAATTCAAGGAAGTAGAGGACTCAGATAATCTTTTCAACCCATAAGAAATATCAGATGTATCTACAACCAACTGTTCATGAACATTTTGTTAAATTTGTACAGTTTCTTTTGCTTTCAGATAATCCTATATAAGATAAATGTCAGAAAACATTATAAGTAATTTGGAATCATTTTTAATTAATATTTTAAAAAACGCATACCTCATGTGAAATATAACGACATAGGGCAGTTGGCCAAAGTAAAAAAATGGCCCATACATTCCACAACACTGGTGATCTCCACAGTAGGAAATGGTAGTAGTGCAGTAAGATCTATAATAACAAGTACTGATACTCTAACGTGACCCAGCTGCATATGCTGATGATGTACCGAGTCCCCCAAAAAATACACATGTCCTAACGCAACAATATGTACATGAGGATCTCCCGCAAACAACTCACAATATAAGGCTTGATCCGAGGGAGGAGGTCGAGGCTCAAAGTTAACAGTTGGGGAAGGGTAGTCGGATTGAGTAGTCTAAGAAGGCAGAAAAATGAAAAGGGTATATTAGTGTCTAAAATTTATAACATAGAAAAATTGATTAAAAATTAAATAAAATAATATACCTCAAAAGGTTACGTAGACGGGGCAGGGTAAGCATATAGGGAAGGGTAGTCCGGGTGAGTAGGTTGAGAATGTTGAAAAATGAAAAAGTTATAATAGTGTTTATAATTTATAAAATAGAAAAATTGATGACAAGTAAATAATATACCTCGGAAGGCTGCCCAGACGGGGCTGGGTAAGCAGATGAGGCAGGGTAGTCCGGGTGAGTATGCTGAGAATGTTGAAAAATGAAAAAGTTATATCAGTGTTTATAATTTATAGAAAAGAAAAATTGATGACATGTAAATAATATACCTCGAAAGGCTGTGCTGAGTGTGATTGTCTTGTCAAATGTTCTAATAAATCCTTCTGTTCTGCTGCTTGAATTTGATCACCCATAGACCGTTTCATATCATGCAGCTCATATTTTAAGGATTCGATTTCTGGGTCTCTTGATTGCTTACTCTTACCAAAAACCTTCCGAATACTAACACCCGCCTGATATCCTCTAACATGGCCAGGGTGTTCTGCCTTTCCCAAAGTAGTGGATAGGATATCCATCCTACCCTCGTGGATAAAAGAGCCATGTGTCTCTTTCTCCTGAAGTTCATCCTGAAATGAAAAATTAAAATGTTATATTAGTGTTTATAAATTATAAAATAGAAAAATTGTTAACAAATAAATAATATTTACTTACAATTCTATCATCCACATGATGAGATTCCTCTGTAAGATATTGTTCATTATTTTTTCTTCTTGCTCGTTTCCATTTCTCATTGTGAGTGGGAGGAGATGGAGGACCATACTGGACCTCTTCTGAACAACTACTTGATCGCGCTCTTAATGCTTCAAATTTTTCATCAATCAATTTCTGCTCCAAATATGAGTACCCTCCACGTGATAAATTATGAGGGTATACATTTTGCAACTGGATCTCCTGATGAGATCTCCTGGAGGCCTGTTACATAAAAATAAATTACTAAAAAAAGGAAAATATAGCATAAATTTTAAAATATAATACAATTACAATATCTGAAATTTCTCTTCCTGACGACTGTCAAAAAATCACTTCCATGATTCTTCATCTATATATGGATACTTAAGACATGGTCTTTCAAACCTTCTCTTTCCACAAACATATTCATTTGTCACTTTGGTTTTAAAATCTCTCCATCAAACCGCCGCTAAAGAGAGATGTCTTTTCCTAATTTCTTTGGTTTCCTCAAAATTGAATGTCATTTGTAATTGAATAAATTAAATATCTCATTTAAACTATATAATATTTATAAAATGAGATAAAATAAATAAATAAAGATATTTTACCCTCACCTCCTCCCAAAGCTGTTGCTTCGACGTCCTGTCCACTGACTTCCAATCAGGATATAAAATACTAATCCTGCAACGGCTCTACATCACTATATAACGGACAAACTGAACTGCATTTGGGCCAACTGCATTATTATTATCATCAAAACGGATTTGTTCTTTGTTATCATCAGGAGAAAGTGATAGTTTTGGTAAACGTGTAATACCATGTTTACCAACTTGAGAACTTGATTTTTCAGTAGTAACTGGAGAAGTCTCCCCCGCCGAGGATGCATTAGTAGTCCTACAATTAATTTTTTGTAAATTAACAGTTGTATTTCATTAAATAAGTATATTACTTAATATTTAATAATATGTCAAAATAGATATACCTCGGTAACTTCTCCACTCTATCTGTATCTGACATTGCTACTATAAAGTGTAAAGAAATTTTGTGTACCTACATATCATTAGAAAACTGAATAATTAGAAACAAGGAAGACAAAATTAAATATGTAAAAATAGAGGCATGCATTTGTAAGTTTTAAAAATAGACACAAAATATAAATATTTACCCGAAAAATTAGGACACTAATTTAGTGTTTTTCCACATGCCTTCATCATGATCAGTACGTACTGCATCCACTATGTCTGTCTTATATTCATTGTAATCATCTGGAAATTGATTAATAGATGAAAAAGGCTCATGTAAATCACTAGCATCATCAGAATCATCCTCATCACCCAAATGATATCTTTTCCCTTGCAAAACAACTGACCACTGATAATTAGATGGATCAATGACATAAAATACTTGTTTTGCATGTGTCTCCATGATAAATGGTTCCTAATTGTGATTAAAAAATTTCAAATCAACTAGTTTAGACCCATATTCATCATGTTTCACGCCACTATTACTATGAACCCAATTACACTTAAAAATAGTGACTCGAAATTTAATATAATCAATTTCCCATATGTCTTCAATAACTCCAAAATATGAAGTTGATGTAGAAATTGGGTTTTTATCTTTGGCACTCGAAAAATGCATTGCATCAGCGAATACCATCACGCCACTATTCTGAACGGTACTCTTGTCATCCAGGTTTTTTGTGTGAAATGTGTAGCAATTGATATATAAACCAGACCAAGTGATCACATTAAGAGATGATCCCCCTTCTAACCACTTCAATGTTTCTGATATAGATATATCTTGGGTGACTTTCACTTTAAACCCAGAAACAAATGTCTTCTTATGCTCAATAATCAAACACTTTTCTGATATTGTAACTTTAATTCAGCAATATGTGAGGATATATATGGTTGAACATCATCTGTGTTGTTCAAAATGTATAAATGTTCTTGCATCACTTCATCACATGGAATGAACTTTACCTTTAAGCCTCGAACCCCTCAACCTTCTCTATCAATTGTCATATGTCGAGATACAGAAAGACCAATATGCTCTACCTCATTCAAATAAACAGTACATAACTCAATAACCTCTTCTGATACATATTTTTGAACAATAGACGCCTCTAGTTGAAGTGCATTGTGTTGCATTTGTTGTCAATGAGGCATGAAGAAGTCTTGGAATGAATGGAAGTCAAGGAATGTCAAGATGTGAATGACAGAGGTTGTGATGGTGTTGGTGATGAAGAGAGAATGGCCATGGTACTAAGATGCATTTCACTTAGGAGATTCACAAAGTGGTATTGGAAATTGTGGTTGAAACATTCTCCATGGACATCTGACGATTGTTGAGTTGTTCTTAAAGTTCCAAGAAAGTCACAACAAAGTTAGAAGACCATGCTTTGTATTGACAATGCATGAGGAGAGGAAGATTATCCATCCACAACCACTGAGTGGATGAAGTGAATCTGAAGAAGTCCCAATTTGATCTCTGATTAGATCAACAAAGATAATTGAAGAAGTTATGTGATTTAAGAGTTCGGTTGATGACGATCCTTGAGAATTCTCTCCTAAGTTGAAAATGAGATGATGAAGAAGAATTATAAATTGAGGAGTCGTTTTTAATCAAGAAGATTAATGTTTGAATTCTCAAGAAGAAGATGAAGGAAAAGAATGCCTTGAAGGGCAAGTGGCATTTGGCATTTTCACTTGGTTACTTTGTTTTTAAACAAAGTCCTAAGTGTTTCCTCAAGCAAAAAATTAGCCACCAAGGGCTAGCCTTAAGGGTTCAACCCCCAAGTCACATGTGGGCCTAAGGCGCCACGCCCAAGGGGGGATCCCATGTGGCCAGCCCGAGAGGCAGGGGGGCCGTGTGTAAGCCCCGGGCCACGCAGGGGATCAGGCTTGCGCAGCATGGGAGCCAGAGCGCGCCCGGAGGATGCATAGTGGGCGCTAGGAGCGCGCCCGCAGGGAGAACACGGTGTGGGGCAGCACCGTGGAGGTTGGAAGTTCAATCGGGGGGTTGAGGCAGCGCCGGGGTAATAAACCGCGCAAAAACCGCGAGAGGTTTCGATGTGGGACGCAGATTTTTCCCGCGGGAGCGATCCGGGCCGTACGATCGATCGCGCGCCAGATCTCGGCCGCACATCTGATCCGCAGCGAGGGGATCTGATCTAGGCTGTCCGATGTATTTCGATCGCCCGATCCAACGGCTCCCGGCTCATCTCCTTCGCCGAGCCACCCCGAAGCCACCCGACGTCTCCCGCTGAACCAGAGGCCACCCGACGACGACATTCGAGATTCCGGCCACCTCCGATCAAAGTAAGACCTCCATTGTGATCGTCTGGCCCTACTGAAAATATGCATGCAAACGTTGGATGGGGAATTTGAAGTTCGGCCGAAGCAACCGAAGGTTCCGAGGCCACGTGGAGAGCATGCTTTGCATGCATGAGCTTAAACAGAGCCATGCATGCGTTCTAAAACGCTTGTACGTGGAGAAGGCCGAAGGTGAATGAACCCGCGATTGACAGAAGATAAAATCATGATTCGCGGAAGATTTTTAACGCGTTTGAAGTTTTTAAAATATCCGAAATCTTCGGGATTTTGAAGTTAGATCACGCGGATGATCAAAGGCGTTTCTCTGCCTATAAAAGGAGTACCCGAGGCATGAATATGCTTGCTGAAGTTTTGTTGAAGATCCGGAGTCCCGTGAGAGCGCTTAGCCTCGCGAAGTAGAAGCCCTGCGCGTACCACTTGCGCGGCAGAGTCCCGAAGCCTCCTGTTGGCTTCGTGAGTTCCTTTTGCGCACTCCTTGCGCGAAAGAAGAAGAAGGGGGACCCCTGCGCGCTATCCCTTTGCGCGGCAGGAAGAACCCGGGGCAGTAGCACTTGTGCGCCCCGTGGTTGAGGTGCCTTGCACCGAGGTCCCTTGTGGCCGTGTGTCAATGCACTTGCGCGGCTAAGCTACACCAGAGGACTTGCGCGCCTTGCCACTGCACCCTTGTGTGGCTGTTGAAGACAAGTGGAGGCCGAGACCCCTTTTTCTTCTGTGCCAAGTGATGGAAGAGCACCTCGGGCAGTAGATGTGTCAAGTGGAGAAGAACCCGAGGGCCTTAGTGCTTATGTGCTAAACAAGAAGACCCGAGCCCCTGCACCCTTTGAGTGCAAAGTGAAGAAGAAGAACCTACGGGTGTTGTGTGTGCACCAAGTGAAGACTACACTTAAGTTGTGTGTGTGCTTAACAAACAATGTGGGAGGCCGTAGCTAAGTGTGTGCAAGAATTGGAAGGTAAGGCTTGCACCTTGCGTTTGCAAAGTGAACAAAGTGGGTGCAAACAAAATTAACAAGGTCGAACCTAGTGTGTGCACTAAAAGTGTATACACATTAGAAGAAGAAGAAGAAGTTCCACACTAAAGTAAAACACACTTCTAAGTGTGTGAACAATTTGAATATAGTGTGTGAAGATTGTGGAAAGGTGTGTGCTTAAACAGTTTACACCCTTTGAGGGTTTATTGCACCAAGAGAAGAAAGAGGGAAGTGCATGCACGCATGCATGCACATGCACACGTGAAAAAGTTCATATCAATGTGTGTGCATTCTGAGTTGTCCAAGACCAGAAGATCTTGAAGATTTTGAGAAGGCCATGCAGCCAGTGCATGAGGATGAAGAGTTGCCATGCACTCAGTGCATGAAGTTGATTTAAAGTGAGACTGAGCCAGACTGAAGTGAAAGATATTGTTTGTCTGAGTTTGCAGTAGTTTGAGAAGAGCCTGATCAACAGAAGTGATCAGAAGTTGCTGAGCAAGATCAACAGACCTTTTCAGAGGCTGTTGAAGATTCTTGAAGAGAGAAGCCAGGTCATCCTCAGAAGAAGGAGATAAAGCCTGAGCAAGACGAGAAGACCTGATCAACTCAAGTGATCAGAGGTACAGAGCAAGGCCATCTGTCTTTATCCAAGACTTCTGAAGATACTTGAAGAAGCTTAAAGAGGAGAAGAGCTACTCGTGTGACTCGAGGAGCCAAGAGAACACCCTGTGGGACTCAGGGAGAAGAAGTCTTTAGTGGGATTCTGGAGCAGGCCAGTGGGACTCTGGTAACACTGTGTGAAGCTGTATAAAGACCCTCCTGTGGGACTCAGGAGAGATACAGTGGGACTCTGTATCGACCATTGTAATTCTAACAAGTTATAATGGGAGAATCCATGCTGGGAGAGCATGGCAAGGATGTAGGCCTTTGGTGCCTATCCTTGTAAATCCTTGTGTCCAGTGCCTTTACATTTACTGCATCATTCGTGGAAAGGTGAGAGATACAAGAAGAGTGGATCGAGGCTTTAACCAGCCATAGAGGTTCAAATGATAAAGAATCAATTAGTAAAAAGTTTTAAGGGATCACTGATTCACCCCCTCCCCCTCTCAGTGATTCACACTGATCTGGGCACTTCAATTGGTATCAGAGGGAGGTTACCTCTAAAAGATCCAAGGGAGTCTACATGAAGTGCAGATTTGAGGAAATGAGTGACCAGCCTCAAATGGAGATATCTGCCAAGACTCAGAAAAATAGAAAGAAGAAACAGGCCAAGAAAATGAAGAAAGAATGTCCTAACTGTGATGAAGTTAAAACAATGAATGATCTTCAGAGTGCACTCAAATATCTTCAGAAGAAAGTTCCCATGGAAGTGGAAAAGTGTATAGCTACAGGAATCCATGATCTTCATGAAGAAAAATCACAGTTAGAAGAAGAAGCCAATGCAATGGAAGATCAATTGGGAAAAAGGGTTGGCATAACCAACACACTCAGAAAGCTGGTGAAGGCTAAAGATGAAACAATATCTCTTTGCAATGAAAGATGTGAAGACACTACTGAAGAATTGCAAAGAAGCCTTTCTGAGAAAGATTTCTTTAAAGTAATGGTCAAAGAAGTTATCCATGCACCGGAAAAATTGCACAGAGTGTCAATGAATGTTAGAGATGCTCAACTCGAAGACAAAGTCAAAATGGTGAAGGAGCTTGACAACTCATTGCATGAAATAAAGAAGGTGCATGAAGACCAGTTAGAACAGATGAAACAGAATTGGGAAGGTAGGCTAAGATTGGTTGAGGATGAGAAGAACTCCCTCAACATGAAATGCTTTGAACTAGAGGTGATATTGAAAAATCAGCAATCACCCAAAGCCAAAACCTCCCAGCCAGCTGATAGAAGAAATGTTGCTACACTAGTGAGCATTGAGCAGGATGATTCTAAGAGAAAGACATCCTCTAATAAAAGTGCAACATCTTATAGAAAGAAGGTACCATCCAAACCATCTTGTACTGATGCTTCTAATTGTGTTTCCACAAAAAGTGCAGGATGGAAGAATAATTCCAAACAAATATGGATGAAGACAGTAAAGAAGCAGAGCTCTCCTGAAACAGCACAACAGGTCAAGAAAAGTACCCTACAATCAGAAGGACTGAAGAGGTCAAGATTCGTGGGACAATTCTGGTGTTGTAACAAGTATGGGCATTGTGCAAAGGATTGTTGGTACAATCCACTGAATGCCAAAGCACAGAGGAAGCCCATGCCAAGGGGGAGCAAGCCAGAAGGAAGGAAGCAGCATCCACAGGTCCAGAGACATCTGTTTACTGCAAATAGATTTGGATTACTTGACAACATCTGGGATGGTTGCAAAAGTGGTCAAAGAGTTGATACATATCAATCTCCGAATGTATCCGAAGCTGGAATGATGAGAAGATCACTGAACCTGTCTAAAAAGGAATCCTTTGGAAGCAAGAAGAAGAAAGCTGAAAAAGCTCCCAAGAAGATGTTGAAAAAGGAAGAGAAGTCCTTGGAGTATAAATCCAAGAAGGGTGAGTCATCTAGAAGGACCACCAAGAAGACATGCTTCTACTGTGGCAAGAAAGGACATATCATGGATCTTTGTGAACAAGCCATGAAATTCAATAGAGGCAGACCGGACTCAAACAGACAAACAATCCAGAAGAAGCAGAAGGGATTGGTTGAAAACAAGTTGCCCAAGAAAGGTAGCTTGAAAGCATCAAAGGAACCATGTGGAATATCCAGAACTGAGGCCACACTTCCAAGTGACTTACTAGTCATATGGCCAAATCAGTTTCAACTTGCCAAAGATCTGCAAAGAGCTGAAGATGAAGTTCTGGCAATTGCTAAGGCAAAAGGGAAGAAGAATATTTCACATGAAGATGTATTGAGATCCACACCAGCACAACCATCATTAAAGATCAAATGTGCAAGTGTGAAGAATGGTGAAAATGGGACATCTCGGTTGAGAGAATCTTCTCAACCTTGTTGTTCACATTGATGAACCAAGGAGGTTCCATCTTATTCCCTAATAACTTGTATTTACATGTGCTGACATTGCAGGGAATTGAAGATGATGATCATTCTCAACTGGAGGATGGTTTGGAAAGAATGGAGTGCACCCCTTGAGGGGGAGCCAATCTGGAGAAGATTGTATTCTAAGATTTAATATCATCTTGAGAAAAGTGAAGGTATTCCAATCATACATTCATCCCTTGTTTCTTAATTGAGTTTATCTTGTCAATTAAGGGGGAGTATGGATTGAAGGAAAATGGATGAAAGGGGGAGCTTTATCATTGCACTGAACTTTCTAATGAGTTTTGTGAAGTTGTGCAGGATTTAGAAAATTCATTGAATATCTGAAAATTTCAAACCCCTGAAGCATGATCTCACATGTACAGTGAATGATGGATAACATTGAGTTCCTTGGTTACATCACTCTTGTTTTCTACACCGGGTTAGCCCAAGTAGACTTAGAGCTGATTTACTAAAGGTTCTTTGCTAAAGAGAACATGTGGCATCATCCCTCTCTTAGTGATTTTTAAAGAAGATGTTATTCGAAGGGAGGAAGAGATTTTTTTATAAAGAGAACCACACCACACCTTTGCATTTGATTTCCAATAAGGGGGAGAAAATATTGGCACACATATTGACCCATTCATATGTGCTGAAGGAGTGTATTGACAACAAATCCAAAGGGGGAGATTGAAGTGCATTGTGTTGCATTTGTTGTCAATGAGGCATGAAGTTGTCTTGGAATGAATGGAAGTCAAGGAATGTCAAGATTTGAATGAAAAAGGTTGTGATGGTGTTGGTGATGAAGAGAGAATGGCCATGGTACTATGATGCATGTCACTTAGGAGATTCACTAAGTGGTATTCGAAATTGTGGTTGAGACATTCTCCATGGACATCTGACGATTGTTGAGCTGTTCTTAAAGTTCCAAGAACTTGTATCAACTGGATACAAAGTCACAACAAAGTTAGAAGACCATGCATTGTATTGACATTGCATGAGGAGAGGAAGATGATCCATCCACAACCACTGAGTGGATGAAGTGAATCTGAAGAAGTCCCAATTTGATCTCTGATTAGATCAACAAAGATAATTGAAGAAGTTATGTGATTTAGGAGTTCGGTTGATGATGATCCTTGAGAATTCTCTCCTAAGTAGAAAATGAGATGATGGAGAAGAATTATAAATTGAGGAGTTGTTTTTAATCAAGAAGATTAATGTTTGAATTCTCTAGAAGAAGATGAAGGAAAAGAATGCCTTGAAGGGAAAGTGGCATTTGGCATTTTCACTTGGTTACTTTGTTTTTAAACAATGTCCTAAGTGTTTCCTCAAGAAAAAAATTAGCCACCAAGGGCCAGCCTTAAGGGTTCAACCCCCAAGGCACATGTGGGCCTAAGGCGCCACGCCCAAGGGGGGATCCCATGTGGCCAGCCCGAGAGGCAGGGGGGCCGTGTGTAAGCCCCGGGCCACGCAGGGGATCAGGCCTGCGCAGCATGGGCGCCAGAGCGCGCCCGGAGGATGCATAGTGGGTGCTAGGAGCGCGCCCGTAGGGAGAACATGGTGCGGGGCGGCACCGTGGAGGTTGGAAGTTCAATCGGGGGGTTGAGGCAGCACCTGGGTAATAAACCGCGCAAAACCCGCGAGAGGTTTCGATGTGGGACGCGGATTTTTCCCGCGGGAGCGATCCTGGCCGCACGATCGATCGCGCGCCAGATCTCGGCCGCACATCTGATCCGCGGTGAGGGGATCTGATCTAGGCCATCCGATGTATTTCGATCGCCCGATCCAATGGCTCCCGGCTCATCTCCTTCGTCGAGCCACCCCGAAGCCACCCGACGTCTCCCGCTGAACCAGAGGCCACCCGACGACGGCATTCGAGATTCCGGCCACCTCCGATCAAAGTAAGACCTCCATTGTGATCGTCTGGCCCTACTGAAAATATGCATGCAAACGTTGGATGGGGAATTTGATGTTCGGCCGAAGCAACCGAAGGTGCCGAGGCCACGTGGAGAGCATGATTTGCATGCATGAGCTTAAACAGAGCCATGCATGCTTTCTAAAACGCATGTACGTGGAGAAGGCCGAAGGTGAATGAACCCGCGATTGACAGAAGATAAAATCAAGATTCGTGGAAGATTTTTAACGCGTTTGAAGTTTTTAAAAGATCCGAAATCTTCGGGATTTTGAAGTTAGATCACGCGGATGATCAAAGTCGTTTCTCTGCCTATAAAAGGAGCACCCGAGGCATGAATATGCTTGCTGAAGTTTTGTTGAAGATCCGGAGTCCCGTGAGAGCGCTTAGCCTCGCGAAGTAGAAGCCCTGCGCGTACCACTTGCGCGGTAGAATCCCAAAGCCTCCTGTTGGCTTCGTGAGTTCCTTTTGCGCACTCCTTGCGTGAAAGAAGAAGAAGGGGGACCCCTGCGCGCTATCCCTTTGCGCGGCAGGAAGAACCCAGGGCAGTAGCACTTGTGCGCCCCGTGGTTGAGGTGCCTTGCACCGAGGTCCCTTGTGGCCGTGTGTCATTGCAATTGCGCGGCTAAGCTACACCAGAGGACTTGCGCGCCTTGCCACTGCACCCTTGTGTGGCTGTTGAAGACAAGTAAAGGCCGAGACCCCTTTTGCTTGTGTGCCAAGTGAAGGAAGAGCACCTCGGGCAGTAGATGTGTCAAGTGGAGAAGAACCCGAGGGCCTTAGTGCTTATGTGCTAAACAAGATGACCCGAGCCCTTGCACCCTTTGAGTGCAAAGTGAAGAAGAAGAACCTACGGGTGTTGTGTGTGCACCAAGTGAAGACTACACTTATGTTGTGTGTGTGCTTAACAAACAAAGTGGGAGGCCGTAGCTAAGTGTGTGCAAGAAGTGGAAGGCAAGGCTTGCACCTTGCGTTTGCAAAGTGAACAAAGTGGGTGCAAACAAAATTAACAAGTTCGAACCTAGTGTGTGCACTAAAAGTGTATACACATTAGAAGAAGAAGAAGAAGTTCCACACTAAAGTAAAACACACTTCTAAGTGTGAACAATTTGAATATAGTGTGTGAAGATTGTGGAAAGGTGTGTTCTTAAACAGTTTACACCCTTTGAGGGTTTATTGCACCAAGAGAAGAAAGAGGGAAGTGCATGCATGCATGCATGCACATGCACACGTGAAAAAGTTCATATCAATGTGTGTGCATTCTGAGTTGTCCAAGACCAGAAGATCTTGAAGATTTTGAGAAGGCCATGCATCCAGTGCATGAGGATGAAGAGTTTCCATGCACTCAGTGCATGAAGTTGATTTAAAGTGAGACTGAGCCAGACTGAAGTGAAAGATATTGTTTGTCTGAGTTTGCAGTAGTTTGAGAAGAGCCTGATCAACAAGAGTGATCAGAAGTTGCTGAGCAAGATCAACAGACCTTTTCAGAGGCTGTTGAAGATTCTTGAAGAGAGAAGCCAGGTCATCCTCAGAAGAAGGAGATAAAGCCTGAGCAAGACGAGAAGACCTGATCAACTCAAGTGATCAGAGGTACAGAGCAAGGCCAGCAGTCTTTATCCCAGACTGCTGAAGATACTTGAAGAAGCTTAAAGAGGAGATGAGCTACTCGTGTGACTCGAGGAGCCAAGAGAAGACCATGTGAGACTCAGGGAGAAGAAGTCTTCAGTGGGATTCTGGAGCAGGCCAGTGGGACTCTGGTATCACTGTGTGAAGTAGTATAAAGACCCTCCTGTGGGACTCAGGAGAGATACAGTGGGACTCTGTATCGACCATTGTAATTCTAACAAGTTATAATGGGAGAATCCATGCTGGGAGAGCATGGAAAGGATGTAGGCCTTTGGTGCTGAACCTTGTAAATCCTTGTGTCCAGTGCCTTTACATTTACTGCATCATTCGTGGAAAGGTGAGAGATACAAGAAGAGTGGATCGAGGCTTTAACCAGCCATAGAGGTTTAATTGATAAAGAATCAATTAGTAAAAAGTTTTAAGGGATCACTGATTCACCCCCTCCCCCTCTCAGTGATTCACACTGATCTGGGCACTTCACTAGTCGATAAGGATTTTTAACATATCCTTTCAAAATTTTCATATATCTTTCAAAAGGATACAACCATCTTAAATAAAGAAGCCCACATATTCTTATCTCACGAACCAAATGAATCAATAGATGAACCATTATATCAATAAATGTGGGTGGGAAATACATTTCTAGTTGACAAATAATAAGAGTAGCTTCATTCTCCAACACATCTAACAAACATGGATCAAAGACTTTAATACAAATGGATTTAAAGAAATTACATAACCTGATGATTGTCTTTTTAACAGCTTTCGGTAATATACCATGCACTGCTACTGGTAGAATTTGTTGCATCAACACATGGAAATCATGTGATTTCATACCTATTAATTTAGAATCCTTAAATGACACAAAATTATTCACATTTGAAGAAAAACCATTGGGTACATTAATACCATGAAGACACTGACAAAAATTCATCTTTTCAATCTTGCTTAATGTGTGACAAGACGGAGGTAAGTATGTTCTGTTTCCTTTCACAGCGGGAGCTAAATCCAAACGTATTCTCATTAATATCAAGTCCAATCGAGCATGTAATCCATATTTTGTCTTTCCTTTTATGTCTAACAAAGTTCCAATCAGACTATCACATATGTTTTTCTCAACATGCATAACATCAATGTTATTTTTTATCTCGAAAAATCTCCAGTAAAGTAGTTTGAAATAAATAGACAGCTTCTTCCAGATATATTTTTTTAAACCAGAACATTTTCTCTTTCCAAATGTCGAATCAATATCTTTCACTCTGTCATAACATTCTTCAGCTGACAATGGTCGAGGGGGGAGGTTGTATTCTTGTAAACCATTAAATGATTTTTTTCAATCTACTATAAGGATGATCAATTCATAAAAATATTTGATGTCCCATGTACATTGTATTTATTTCATTCAGTTATTGATAATATAAAGTTTGTTCATCACAAATTGGACATGATTTATGTCCCTTAATAATATATCTGGATAAGTTTCCATATGCAGGAAAGTCATTTATAGTGAACATTATCATAGCATGAAAAAGAAAATACTCTTTCTTGTATGCATCGAAAACTTTAACACCTTCCTCCCATAGCAGTTTCGAATCGTCAATCAATGGTGTAAGATACACATCAATATAATTTCCCTATTGTTTTGGTCTAGAAATCATCAAGCCCATCATATCATATTTTTTCATCATACATAGATGTGGGGAAAAGTTGTAAAGTACCAGCAAAACAGGCCATGAACTATGTTGTCTACTGAGGCTCCGATATGGATTCATTCCATCAGTACACAATCCCATTCTGAGATTTCTATCTTCACTTCCGAAATCATGAATTTTTTTATCAAACTTCTTCCAATGTGGTGAATCGGCAGGGTGACGTAAGTTACCATAAGAGATGCGCTCATATGAATGCCATCTAAACCATTTTACATAAATTGAATTTTCAAATAGACGCTTAAAATGAGGAATTATTGGAAGGTACCAAATTGCTTTAGCTGGAGTTTTGATTCTGGTACCTAAAAATAAATCAGAATTGAATTATGAGAATTGTATGCCAAAAATATTGGATGATGTCATTGGAAAGTAAAAAATTGATTTTTCATAACGTTACATGACATCAAATGAGAATGAATCTAAGTTGACTTTCAAATCCATCTTATAGCGTGATGTCCCACATGTAGGACAACTTGATAAATGTTCATTTTCATTCCTATACAGTACACAATGATTGGGTTAATCATGTATCTTTTTATACCCCAATCCCATTGGGCACAATATTTTCTTCGCCTCATAATTGTAATCTGGAAGCCCATTTCCTTCTGGAAGTAGCTCTTTTAAAAGCTCAAGTAAACTGGAGAAACTTTTATCACTCCACCCATTTTTTTCATTTATGTTAACTAATCTCAAAACTGCTGATAAAATTGTATATTTACTGCAACCTGGGAATATTGGTTTCTCAGAATCTCCATACAATCATTCAACAGTTGGCATTCTTTCGATGGTTTCAACACCTAAATCATGAATTAATTATTCAATACGATCCTCTTCCTCATTAGGAATATCTTCATCAACATTGGATGTTGAATTTTCAGTTCTTTCCACATGCATGTTCCCACGTGTAGAATTAAGGCTAAAACCATAACAAATGAACTGATCCTTGATTTTTTGGGAGTTTAACTTTCTCATATTTACACACTTCACACATGGACAGAAAATCAAATCAATATTTTGAAGATGTCTTTTAAAAAATTCCAAAAAATTATCAACTCCTTTTTTATATTCATTAGTGGTTCTTCATAAATAAATCCAATTACAATCCATTAATACCAGATATCACAATACAATTGATAAATATATTAAAACATATAAACATTTATATATCTATCAGATAAATTGTAAATAAAAACATATTTAATAAAAAATATTGATAATCATATAAAAGACATCAGATATGAAACACGTTTACAAATAGAGTAAACAGGTTATTTTCATATTATATACATGTGTGTTATATTGATATTATAATTTAATTAAAATATCATTCATTTAAAATTTATTAGTTCATTTTACATAGTTCCAATATTTCGATGTTGCATGAGTCAAAAATATTGAATATTACCTTAATTTAGAAGATGCAATAAGTGAAATGTGGGAGTACATGGAAATATGTATAAATTATTGACGATTTTGTGGTATGATCTATACATATGTACTAACAAATACATGTATCGAGATTAATATGATGGTGAATATAGTAGCCGTTCTAGATAGAATGATAATACAAGAAAAAAATGATGATAATACATAAAAAAAATAAACTAATAAAATATATACCAACAATGATAATACAAACAAACACTATAAAATGATAAACTACAACTATAAAATCTCTACCAACAATGATAATACAAACAAACACAAAAAATAAAAATCACTAAAAAAGAGGGAGATGAAATCTATACCAACAATGAGAATACAAACCAACAATGATAATACAAACAAACACTATAGTGTTTGAAGAAACAATATAAAATCTATACCAAAAATGATAATACAAAAAATAATGAAAATCGCACAAAAATGATAATACAAACCAATGATAATACAAACAATTATAATACAAACAAACAATGATAATACAAACAATTCTATACCAATAATGATAATACAAACAATAAATAATGATAATATACAACTAAAATCGAACCAATAATAAAAATCGCACAAAATAGGGTTCTTGAAGAGGAAATAAAAGATATGAGATTAAAAAAGAGATAAAGAGGAAGAACGCATACCCAAAATCGTGCAAACATCACAAAACCTTCAACAAGGGCCATCCAAGATTGCAAATCACGTTCGAAGGTCGTCGGGAGTCGAATGCACCGCAACGCAACTCGATTTCGATGATCGAACAAAATGAGGGTATCGGTCCGCGAATAATTTTAAAAGACTTTTCGCTTCAGTTTTAGAGAAAACCGACACCGAAACTTTAAAAAAAAAATTGGCGTCGGTTTTTAATATAACCGATGCCGAAAATAAAACTTATGGCATCTGTTTTCCAAAAAACTGACGTAAATTTTTTATTTTTTTTACTTTCGGCGTAAGTTTTATAGAAAACCAACGCTGAAAACTGAGTTGACTGAATTTTCGAGGTCGGTTTTCCTGAAAACCGATGTAGAAAATCGGTGAAACTTGAGTAGACTGGATTTTCGGTGTCTGGTTTCTTGAAAACTGATGCTGAAATGTTTTTGATAATTATTTTCCGCATCGTTTTTACTCAAAACCGACACCGATTTTTTTTTTTCTGTGTCGGTTTTCCTCATAACCGACGCAGTAAATTGGTTTATTATTATTATCGGCGTCAATTTTCTTCAAAACTTACGTAAAAACATTTTTTTAAAAAAATTTCGGCATCTGTTTTGTGAAAACCGACGAGAAATATCATCGGAGAATTGTTTTTGGCTTTGGTTTTTTGTAAAACCCATGCCAAAAATTTCCCGCACATACTATTCGCGTCGGTTTTCTAAAAACCGACGTTATTATGATGACACTAAAAACCATATTTCCACTAGTGGATTAACCCAATAAATGGAAATTGATAATAATAAGTAAATTAATGATCTAAAATTTAAATTTAGTGTTATTTACACTACATAAAATAATATATCTACATAACATCAGAATATGACTCAATGAAAAAAATTGAGATGAAGTCTCTCACTACGAGTCTGACTTGTCACGTACAAACATTATATTGTTGATTAATAAACTTATATTAATTATTTAATTTATTGAGTATATTTTATAGGTTTATTATTATAATTATATCACTTATTATTATGTTATAACGATTACTTCATTATTTTAATTCACACCTATAATTTAGATGTTATTTGGTTAATTACTCCAAAATGACTTCTATAATTTGACTATGGTCAAATTGTACATTATTACTAATATATAGAATAATTATATCAAAATAACCATAATTATAATACATAAATTATATGTTTATATGAATCTATTAAATATGGATAAGAAAAATTTAATGTGTTATAATCATATAGAAAGTATGTCTTACGTGTATGTGAATAACATTTACTTTTTTCAATGTTCATTTTGTAAGGAAGGTAAGAATTTTTTTTATATATCCATAATGATCATACTATAATATATATAATATTAGTTATTTATATCTTCCAAGAGAAATGGGGAAGGAAAATTAATCACATCGCTTCGTGGATGTGATAATATATGCATACAAATGAACGCTGTTATCATTTTTTATGTTTGTAAGGATAAAGACCTAAATGATCTATTATATTTTAATAAAGAAAAATTAATCATGAATATTATATGTAATAAATAACATATTCATTATAAACAGTCTTGAGAGATGGTAATGGAGAATAAATTTTATCTGTTTGGGAGGCGGTAGTCTACCGCACACAAGAACGACAACTACTTCTACAATTTGTTGGAACTGCAAATGGATTTTGGGGATGATAATAATAAAATAACATATCATTATATGGAGGATAATATTTTTATTATTTAATCACAATAGAAAAATATTTTAAGCAGGTTTATGAAGAATCAAAACAAAAACACATAATTAAAAATTATACATCTTTTTTAGAGATCCTTCATTTCTTAACACCATAAGACCTCTAAGGATGTATTTTGGACTAAAATAAGAGATATAAAATGTGGGTAGGGATTATAATACGGTATTAAGCAATATAATTTCTGAAAAAATAGGTTTTATGTGTGATAAAAATATAAGAAGGGGTTCCCTTTTATATGAGGGGAGAGGGCCGCTAAAAAAAATTTATAGAATAAATTTAACAATAATTTATTTTAAATAAAAAATGGATCAAAACTAATTTATTCATAATAATGGATGATTGGGGTTATAACACCTTCCTCCAATTAAAATTATCCACGTTTTGAATATTATTTAATCACTAACTTTTTGTTTTAACCCTTACTTGACTTCTTTAACTCTTAATGTATCAACATGTTTTTTTACTCTTGGATGGTTAATATAGTTATTATAAACTACCAAACAAACCATAAATGATTCATTAATGACATTTTCAATTGTATATCTATCATTTTTCCTGATTTTAGTTTTTTATGAATTTTATATCATTTAATTAAATATTTTTTATTATAAAATATCATTAATGTCGATTTTGCCACTATTCAATACTTCACTTTTAATAAAATTCATAAATACAGTATATCTTCAAAATAAATATTTTTAATAAATCCCAAATATTTTAATTTGATCAATAAAAATATTTCGTGCTATTAATTATCTCAAATTAAATTTATTTTAATATTTTTAATATAATTTATTTTATATTTCTATATAATATACAATTATTGCATCATCATTATGAAATCAATTAAGGTAATTATTTTTTACCTAAAGTTGAAAAATAAATAACCATGATGAATAAAAATATTTTATATTTACAAATATTTTTATGAACATATCTCCTCTATGACTTTATATTAAAAATATTTCACTTATAAAATCCAAGAATATGAAAAGTTTGACTATCTTTTGATTAAAATATTATAATGTTTAAAATATCATAAAAAGGCAATATGAGGTCAATTGACTAATAAATTAATGAATATGGAGAAATTATACTAATAAAAAATGGGGCATATTTTTGGGTCATTCTCAAATAATTACAATATTTGTTTACCCTTAATTACCTAATTTTCATTTAATTGCAGTAATAAAAATTTCTAATGTTACTAATTTTTTTGGGAAAAAATAAAAGTTACATTTTTAAAAAATTTAAATCATATGATTCCAAATATATAATCCATTTATAATAATGTAAAAAAACGTGGTGGATAAAATTTAATTAAAATTAATCATCTAGATAGAGTGTAAAAGTAGTTTTTTAAAGTGAAAACGTGCAAAAGTACGAAATTTTTTTATAACCAATTTCATCATTAAAAAATTGAAATAAACTTAATTGGATTAATATATATGATTTCTATCTTATGTTACAATAAAAAAATTATAATATTATTTATCATTATAAATTATTTAGATGAAATGTAAATTTTTAATTAAAATAGATTATTTTTCAATATTAATCAAAAAATGAAACTTTTTTGAAAAATTCGAAAATTGTAACCAACTCTATTTTTATATTCCACATTAAAGAAATAATAATTTTCTCAATTAAAATTTATAGAAATTTTAAATAATAAAGCATGTCTTCAATTAAACGGCCACAAAACTACATTTCAAAAAATATGTCTTTTTATGTATAAAATTGGATTTGTTGTAATATTGTTTTTATAGACATATTGGATGATTGTAATAATATTGAATATATAATATAATAATATCATTATGATCTATAAATATTTATTATTAATTTAAATTTCTATGATAACTTCCTTTACGGTCATTAAAATACTTTGTCTCATAAAACACATCCTTTATATTCAAATGGTTTTCATTTTTTGTTTATAATAAATTAGTAACCAATGAACTAGTTATATAACACTATATGAAAAATATTTTTATAAATTATTAAATATTATTCATCTAATTATTTCCTATGGATTGGTTAATACTCTCATATTAAATAATAATTTATATTTTTATTATACAAAACTCATTCATATGTGTAACACTTATTATTTATGAAATTTTATGTCATGCAAAACTCAATAATAACTTTTTGTATATAAGAATGTGATATAAAATCATAATTAAGTGTTATTTATGATATATAGATTAATTTTATTATCTTAAAATCTCCGGATATTACATTTTACCTCTTCAATAAATTACATCCTTGAAATTTGAACTTCAGATGAAAAAACAAGGGGTTTGACTAATCAAAATACCTTTTGAACCCCCATATAAAAAATGTATTAAAAACACTTCTAATTTCAAATAAATAAATTAATTTATCTATTTCACATGAGATAATGCATATTTGGATTCTATTTATGAAACATTGACATGTATGAGAAAACTAACTCTCATGTTATGATGGGGTTTGATAGATAACATGGTCACGAGGAAGTGAACTGTCCCAAAACCATAAATATGTTATGTGTTTAAAGGTAATTTATTTCATTTTAATAAAAGTAAATAGATAAAATATTTTCTTCCAAGATCCTTTTTTATTGAGTTTATGAAGTCTTTTACTACTTGTACAGATTAAATATACTTAATTGACAAGTAGTTTTAAATGTGTTAATAAAATATTATAACATCAATGGTTAACTTATAACTTTAATTTTCATCCCAACACAGAATTACCTCAAAATATTAATTCAAAAAGACTATTATATCGTGAAATATGAAATTTTATATCCCTATGAATTAAATAAAAATACTCTATGATTAAAAAAATTCATATCTTGACCATTGTTTCCACCTTATTTCATTGACATTCCATTTTTGTGGATGTAATATCTAGACATTCCAATAAATAATTAAATCATATTCAATGTCATTTTATTCCATTGACCAAATTATCCTTGTAAAAATAATTTGTATCAGTGTTTTTAGAGAAATAGTTTTGGGAAATCATTTTTTGGGACATATAATTTTATAACAACATATAAAAATTATTTTAATAAAACATTCAGATAGTATTTGTTTTGAAACATTCAATCAAGTATCCAAATAAAATTACATATGTTTTTCCTATAAGAATATAAGTTAATATCAAATATAAATAGGATTTAGGGGGGTCTCCTTCATTGGAAGATGCATCAAAATCAACATATTCTTCAAAGTCTGATGATACAGTAAAGCATTCTAAAATGCATTGATAACATTTAATTTTTGGAATAAAATGTGTAAAATTATGAATTATGATTTTATTAAAAACTATTCAAGAACAACAGTGGTATTGAGGAATCGAAGAGGTGTTTGATATTTCATACAAATTTTTGTTGGATTCTAGTGTGCCAAAAAAATGTTTCACAATCATAAGGACCTGACATTGTAATAATTATAGTAATAAAGTCATCAAGAATAGGTTAATTGTTTTTTATATCCTCCTCCATCAAATTTGAACTACATTTCTATGATCTTAAAATGTATTTGGAAAGGATTGTATTAAAAGAATATTTATAGAATCCTATAATATGTTCAAAAAATATTCCGAATACCTAAAGTTATTTAAAACTTTCTTCTGATACCAAATATAAGAGTTGGGCCTTAAACTTTACATATTCAAGAGTTTTTGAACTAGAATTAAAATTTGAGGATGTTTAAAATGAAAAGTCATAGAGAATTTGGAAAAACTATAACAAAGTAAATCATACATTATATGGAGAAACTTATATATATTATCAATTTTTAAATAAAAAAATTTTTAAATAAAAAATGGTTTCTTACAATGAGAAATCATTACAATTTTACTTTTGATGTCACACCCCCTGATTTCATAATATGTTATCTCTTTAAAGTAATTAAATATCTTTCTCTACACGCAACACTGAGTTCTAAGACACCAAAACCTACCAAACTAGACATTCAAATGGATTTTATGAATAGTAAAACTACATTTTAAATTCTATATACTTCGTATAATTTTATAATCCAAATTATGTGTTTTTTAGACATCATATAAGAACAAATTCAATTTTTCAAGTAAAACAATTATTTTCCAAAACAATAATTTACAACCTTTTAACGGAGAAAACTTTTTAAATCAAATATTTAACGCATTTATATATTCAATTTGAAAAAATTTGTATTTTATAGAAGAAGGACCTAAAAATTTATTTTTTAGTAATTTTTTGTGTTTTTTCGGTAACTTTCATATTTTAGTGAATAATTACAGATACTAAATTTGAAATTTAAAAAAAAATTAATTAAAAAAATTATAATTTTAAACTATAAATTAGAATTATTTTTAAGTATAAATAGATTATATTTTTATCATTTAATAAAATATTGTTCGTTGAAAGTAATTTCACTTTTAAATTGGACATAAACATGAATCCATCTTTAGATAGTTTTTACTTCTCAAAAACCTTCTTTCTGGTTTTGACAACAAGAATTAATTATAAATTAATTATTTTCACTACTATGTTTTGAATTTGGTTAAATATATATAATTTTTGAATTTTTAATTTCATAATTTTCATTAGGTGAATGTTTTGTATTTTTTTGAAAACATGCAATTTTTGATGAAAAGTTAAAAACACTACGTTGTACATTAAAACCGAATTTTTAATTTATATAATTATTTTTAAATAAAAATTTATCATAAAATCAAAATAGAAACATAATACATATATTAGTCCAATTTAATTATTTAGAGTCATTTTATAATACGATTAGACATATAAAATGTTATTGAACATTTTAACATCTTTTACCCACCTTCTAGGTACATTTGAAAATTTTGGATAAAACGTAAATTTACAGCTTATATGAATTGAATTTCAAAAATCCATGAGACTTGGTTGACATTAGTATGTTAAATGTTGTTCAATATGATGAAAATAATTTTTGGTAAATAATATCTTTTGAATTATATTTACCACTATTAAATGTAAATAGGGTAATTAACAGTAAAAATTATATTATAATTACCCTAACACATGTCCTAATTCTATGGGATTAGTGTTTTTCTAACAAAAGAAAGATTAGGAATAAAATATTTTCCTTTTTCATCAACATGGATTAGATTAGGAAATTTATTAATATTTTATTTAATGAAAAGTTAAAAGTGTTAAATTCAAATTTTAATAACTAAAGACATTTTCCATATAAGGTAATACAAAAGATAATTTAGACTAATAACATTCATTGGAAATATAAAAATATTTCCAACATCATGGTATTTTATTTATAATTTTTAGACATTAAATAATTAAATTTATATATAACCCAATGATGATGCAGTAATTACCATAATAACAAAAGATTAAAATAATTAATATTATAAATATAAAAATAAATGTTAGTTGATATATTTTATGAATCACACAAATTTTATAGGATAATATGACAATTTATGGTTGATTAAATAATTTTTTATTTCAAAGTGATAATGTTGTTATGAATTTCACAAAAACCAAATACTAAATTGTGTTAAAATTGACATAAATGAGTTTTTAAAACAAATACTATATTGTTAAATAAGATTATATTTTTAAAAATATAATTTTTGGCCAACTGAAGTATATAATAATAGAAATTTCATCAAAGAATCACTATATAATTTCTTGTTATTTTATAGTAAATTTATTAACCATGTAATATAAAAATTCAAAAAGCCATTGTAAAGGTTAAAATATTTAACTAAGAGTTAAATATAAATTATAAGGATAATATGTTTACATAAAATTTTATAAAACATATTGGTTTATAATATTTCTACCCATCCCCACATTATCCTTTAAATAAATCCTTTTTGATCCATTAGAAATAGAAAATTGTTTTATAATAAAATAATATATCAAGTTTTTTCGAAAGTGAACCTCAACTATCTTATAAAAGGGAACTTCCCATTCTCTTAATCTCACACCTCCAAAGACATTTTCCTCAGACAAACCGTACAAAAATATCCTCCCAACTACCATCAATTCAAACTAGAGGCCTTACTCTGATCAGAAATCCAACCTATGGAGCCATTTTTATCAAATCAATAGGAAGCACCTGAAGAACAGGTAGTAATTTCATCACCTCTTTCAAAGTTATATTCATATTCAACTTCTTATTTATTTTTTGTTCCAATAATAAAATAATAAATCTAGTACCTTAAACATACATTGATTTTATTATAAATTTGGTACAACCATTTTCATTATTCTATCTAACTTTTGAATAACAATGTCATCGTACGTGTGTACGTACTGCTTACCATCTCCACGTTGTGGTGTAGTTAATTATTCAACACCTAATCATTTTATTAGTATAATAATGAGGATAATTTATTTAAATAATAAAAATAACATGTTAATGATTCCTTATATATGATATACCATCTAATTACATATGATTTTACCATCAATAGAATGATATTGCTGCTCGTGCGTAAGTATGGATTACAGTCTCCATGAACACGATGAGACTAATTCACTATCATAACCATTCAAGAATAATGTTCATTTTATGATTTAAAATAATGTTTAAGAACTTAATATCATTCTGGATATGAATAAAATGCATCCTATCCATAACAAAGAGGACTTAAATAACAAATCATATAAAGGAAAATAAATCTCTTAACACTTGAAACAATGACACTACGGAAATATTATTAAAAAAGAAAAATTAAGAAGATCATATATGATATCATATTTATATATGTGGTTGTTTTATAATTTAATAACAATGATTTTACTATTATAAAGGAGGTTAACTTACCATCGACTTAGAAATTGTACAAAGTAAGGGTTAAATTTACAATCCCTTTATTATCTAAAGTTGTGTATACGTAAGAATCTAATGGTAATTCTTTATCATCCTCATTTATGTTTATTAAAAATGTATTTCAAAACATTTTTAATATTTCCTAGAATATGGGTTAAATTAATTTATACCATTAATTGATATTTTATAAAAAAATTAAAGGAATATTCCGTCATTTTCCTAACAATGTACATTATGCTGTTTTTTAAAAATTAGGGTAACAAGTATTTTTTAACTTTTACAGAGGGTGCAGTTATTTTCCACCTTTATAGCACCTTCAATACTTCCCTTACAATCTTATAAGAATGTTTTCAAAATAAATATTTTCTTTTATAATTATGTGACAATTAAATGATTTCATAATAGCAAGAGATGATTCCCTCAAATAGTTTTGATTTCATCTATGTCAACATATTATGATGGATTTTGCACTTGTTTGAAGTTTATTTTTTATTATACAATATCTCATATTGTATTGAAGGTTTTGTGATATGATTGATAATGGATATGTTATTTTTATCCCATTCATGGTTTATGGTTAATGTGTTAACCTTTCATATGGAATTTTCTAATATGAATGTTTAAGTTATGGTTCAACCTTTTCATTTGAGGAATGCATTGGACATAGGAAGTGACAGATAGAGCCTATTATAGATCTTCAATGCATCAGTAAGTCTAATGATACATACTAGTGACATGGCCCAAGGCCTTGATGAAATCTTATTTGTAGTCTTTGCATGAAACCTTGGATATGTGGTTATGATGTCCAAAATTATGCATTCCATCATTATGAAATTTTCTATTGATATTACATGTTATTATTATACTAGTAGAATATCTATGTGAATATGTAAATGGAATTATTTGATTAATCTTTTCCATATTATGCCGAAGTTTATGTTTAAAAGGATTGTGTTTTGGTTTTATAAATTACCTTAAATGTTTATGCTTATTTATGAATGTTTACGCTAAATTTCAATCCTTAATAAGCATATGAGATCAACCCATTATATGTTTTAATTTTTCCAGGATGAAATTAAGTATGTTATGGCTGACTTGTAGGGATAATCTAAGGGTTATGAGTTTTTTCAAAGGAGACATAATGTTTTTGTTTTTCATTTCATAATGTAATGTAAAACATAGGTATGTATCTAGTCCTTCCATAGCTACTAAACCAATAAGTATTTAGAATTTAATCCTTTGTGAGCATGCCAATGATAGGTAATAATGCCCCGACTATAGGTAACTAGGGTCAGGGAGTAACAATTGGTATTAGAGGAAGTTTAGTAAAAACTGTGGGAAATAGATTTAGATAAACTCTAATTAAATAACATTATCCTAATATAGAATTTGAGGATTACAATAGATGAACATCCAAAAATTTTGTTTGTGTAAATATTGTGTGGGTTTTCCAAAAAAATATATCCATGTCTAGATACAAACATGTGGAGGTAGCTCTAGTATAGATGTACGTAGGAGTAAAAACTCTAACAAGGAGTTTCGGGCTTGACTCAGGGTATCCTAGTACATGACAACATGCCTTGATGCACTCTTGTTATTAAAACTACTATGGGATATACTTCGGATAATTAAAATTTTCTTTAAAACCCATTATGAAGGATTTATGATTAAATACTTCCTCAATTAAAGCATTTTTATGATTATGGATTATATGGCTAAAATTTTCAATTTATGTTAGGTATTTTACATGTTTGGAATTATTAATTGTGATTCATAAACAATCCTAGTGTATCCTATTCTTTAGAAATGGTGCTGAGTAAAAGGAATGATAACTCTAGCAATTCGAACAATCCAATGAATAAGAAAGATCTTATCATTCATGGTCTTAATATAACAATTAAAACCGGAAATAGTCTCCCATGTATTCTCATCATATGCAGATATAGTATCATGTTTTAATAAGATAAGTAAAGAATTTTTTGAGTTATATTACATTGAAGGAAAGCCATTGAAGTAAAGGATGGTAGAGAGAAAGATGGATAAAGATAATAAGGGAAAGAAGGATTTTCCCGTATATGATAATTGTAGAAAGAATCACCTTGGTAAATTCTAGAAGGGAATGAGAGTTTCTTATAAGTGTTGAGAAAAAGGACACCAAGTATGTGATTTCAAGGGTAAGAAAAAGTATTCAAATGTACAATTATTCATCTTCAAGGAGTTGGGACACTATGTGAATCAATGTCCAATCATCAAATTATACCCCAAATGATGCAATTAGATAATAATCAAGTTATGATACTATCGCTGATGAAGAGGAAAAATTAGATTTCCTATTTTTTATTAATGAATTATTTAATTTGAGTGTTTAATCAACAATGTACTGGTTATATTAAATATAGAAATAAATAAGGATTGTACTATAATACTATTTGATGGGGGATTTGAAATTATATAGTACTAAGAAATGTGACTCAGCAACTTGTTAATCTATTATGAAAAAACATGTTTAAAGGAACTATAAACCTTAATATGGTCAGGATATTGATGTAGTGATTTTGGAATAATATATGACTAATTTGGATAAATTATATTGGATATTCTTGACTTCATGGAAATGATTAATTGTTTTTTACTCCCTCATTGTTGGAATATTAAAAATTTAATGATATAAGGAATATATCTAGTATTTTATAAGTAATAAGGCAGCATGAATGTAATAAATAAGGTTTTATGGTAATTAAATGTGTTACCATGTTTTAAGATAATTCATGTTGAAGATATTCACATGTAATTATGTGGGAAAATCATATCTTCATTATGTTATGTTGACATTCATTATAAATTGTTTGAATATGAGTTTAGACAGAGGTATTTTTTATAGGTCTAGAGGATAGAATGGAACAATTTAGACATTGGATACTATATTTTAAAGTTTAATTGTTTCTTAACATTAATTTGGGATTTTTAAAAAAAGGGAAACTCGAAGTTCGAGTAACAACCTATCGCGTCGGGCAAGGCCGCAAGACTTAAACCCACAACCGAAGGGAGACAAAGGTGCATGAACTCCCAATGGCCTATGTGATGTCTTCGATTGTGTAATTAGGTTTTTTAAATGATCTAATAGATGAATTATAAATTTCTTTTCTCGAAACTCTATACGATTAGGATAAATAGAATATTGTTTAGTCCTATTATCTCTTTGGAGTGAAAGAGGAATATGTGGTAGAAATTAGTTAAAGGATGGAACCCTACTTTTTATGTATTTTTTTCTAATTCTATAGCGAAATTAATTCATAATATTTATGGAAAGTGTCTAAAAGCCAAAAATGTGTTATCCAAATACGCTATGTTTTGATGAATCGATAATATTTTATTTCATCATAGATTTACGGATTTGAAGCCCTCAATTTTCTATTTATTGTTCACTTGTTTGTGATTGATGACCTCAATCACTCTTTATAAATATTTATGTTTTACCTCCAATTATGTGTCTGAAATTTACACAAATGGTCTCATATTCGAAATCCTAATTCAGTGGGTACTTTTTCATTTCCATTACCTCTTATTAAGACTAAATTTTATTAACCCTATTTCCGATGTGGGATTTCCCCAAAGGTATTTTCTATTTTTAACCATTTATTTTCAACGTACAATTTCAAATTGCGAGGTTGAAATTTATTGAAGGAGGGGATATTGTAACACCACACAATTTCTTATTACCTTATCTCTATAACGTAACTCAATAGCTTGATCTACACGCAGCACCGAGTTCAAATGAAAGGTGACCTATCAAACTATCCATTCACAAGGTAATTATTAATAATATTAACTAAATTTTGAAGTTTATATACTCCCTATATTTTTAGAATCCATATTATGTGTTTCTTAGACATAATATAAAAATTAATTCAATTTTTTAGATAAAATAATTTTTTTGAAAATACAATTTTTCCATCTTTTAATGGAGAAAATTTTTTAAATCCAATATTATTCACTCTTTCATATACAATTTTACAAAAAAAACTTTTTATTTAGAAGAAGGACATAAATAAATAGTTTGGTAAATTTTTGGTGCTTATTTGGTAACTTTCAAATTTTGATGAGTAGTGAAATATAGTAAATTTTAATTGAAAACTACTTTTTTAATACAACTAAATTTAATGTTAAATTATACCTTTGAATGGTTTTGGAGAATAATTACATTTTATTTTTATCATTTAATCCAATATTTTTCATTGAATGAAATTTCACATTTAAATTAGACATAAACACATATCAATCATTCTATATTTTTTACTTCACAAACCCCACTTTTTGGTTTTGACAATGGGAATTAATTTTAAATTATTTAATACAATATCTATGATTTTTATTTAGTAATATAGAAATAATTTTTTTAATTTGGAATATAAACATTATATTTGGGTTAAATTTTGTTATTTTTCTAAAAACGTTGAATTTTTGATGAATAGAGAAAAACAATACATTGTAGATAAAAACCAATATTTTTATTTAAATAATTATTTTTAAGTAAAAATTTATCTTAAAGTGAAAATACAATCATAATACATATATTAGTCCAATTTAATTCATTAGATAAATTTTATAATAAGATTATACATATAAATTTTTGTTGAACTTTTTAACGTCTTTTACTCACCACTATGACACATTTGCAAATTTTCATAAATCATAGTCTTACCACTTCTATGAATTGAATTTAAAAAATTGGAGAGACATAGTTGATATCTATATGTAAAATGTGGTTTAATATGTTAAAAACAATTTTTTCTGAATTGTGACTTTTGAATTTTATAGGTTAATATGACATGATTGGGTTGATTAAATAAATTTTGTTCAGAGTGATAAGGTTGTTATGACTTTCAGGAAAAACTAATACTAAATATTGTTAAAATTGACATAAATGAGTTTTTAAAAAAACTATATTATTATATTATATAATATTACTAAAAATATAATTCTCCAAAAAAGGAATTATATTATGATAATTATGTCATTAAATAACTACTATAGGTTCTATCATAATTTTATAATACATTTATTAACCATGTAATATTAATATACAAGAATACATTGTAAAAGTTAAATTATTTAACTAAGAGCTAAATATTAATGACAAGGTTAATATGGTGACCAAACCAGTCTAAAACCTATTGGTTGAGAATATTTCAACCCATACCTACCTTATCCTCGAAATAAATCCATTTGGAGCCATTAGAAACCGAAAATTATTTTATTATAAAATAATATTTCAGGCTTTTCCTAAAGTGATCTCACCTCTCTTATAATGGGGTACTTCCCCATTTCTTAACATCTCATCTCCATAGCCATTTGGATTTTCCAGACCATACTTGAATATCCTCCCAACTACCCTCCATTCAACCTAGAATCCTTACTTTGATCACAAAGCTAACCTAAGGAGCCCTTTTGATCAAATCAAACGAAAGCACACGAAGAAGAGATTATAATTTTGTCACCTCTTTCAAAGTTATATTTTTATTCCCATTCCTATTTATCTGTAGATTCCATACCAAAATAATAAAACTAGTACATTCTACATATTGTGGTGTTTTTATAAATATGGTACAACCATTTTCATTATTCTATAAATCCTATGAATGATGAAGTAACCATACATGTGAACGTACGGCTTACCGTCTTCACGTCGTGATGTATATTATTATTCAACACATAATTATTAGGATGGGTATAATAATGAGTATAATTGATTTCAATTAAAAATAAAACATGTTAATTATTTACTATATATGATATACCATACAATTATATAAGGTTTTACTATCAATTGAATGATATTTTTGTTCATGCGTACGTAAGGATTATCGTCTCCACAAACACGATGAAATTCATTTCCCATTATAACCATTAAAGAATAATTTTCATTTTAAGATTTAAAATTATTCTTAATAACTTAATATCATTTTGGATATGAATAAAATACATCCTATCCATAACAAACAAGAATTTAATAACAAAACATATAAAAGAAAACGAATCTGTTAACACTTGAAACAATGATACTACTGAAATATTACTAAAAAACTATATTATAAGATCATATATGATATCATATTTATGTATGTGGTTATTGTATAATTTAATAACAATTATTTAACTATTATAAAAGAGGTTAAAATACCCTCGACTAAGGAAATGTACAATTTATGGGTTAATTTTAAAATCTATTTATCATCTGAGTTTGTGTATAGGTAAGCATCTATTGGGAATTCATTATCATCGTCACCCATGTTTCTTAAAAATGTATTTGAAAACATATTTACTATTTCCTAAAATATGGGTAAAATTCGTTTATAACTTTTTTTGACATTTTATAAAATGTTTTGAAAGGAATATTTCCATCATTTTCCAAATAAGGTACATTATGAACTTTTAGAAATATTATGGTAAGAATGTTTTCTTAATGTATATGGTGAGTGTGGTTATTTTCCTTCATTATAACACCATTGATTCTTCCCATACGAGATTATAAGAATATTTTCAAAATAAATTTTTTATTATAAAATTATCTGACATTTAAATGATTTCAAAATAGAAATATATATTTCCCTCAAATAGTTTTTATTTCATCTATGTAAACATCATTTGATGTATTTTACAATTGTTCGAAGATGATTTATTATATTATAATATTATATAGTGAATTGAATTTTTTTTATATATTTGACTATATATGTGTTATTTTTGTACCATTCATAGTTTATGTTTAATTTATTTACATTTCATATGATAGTTTTTGGTATGAATGTTTATGTTATGAATCAACCTTTTAATTTGAGGAATGAATTAGCCTTAGAATGTGACGGGTGGAGCCTGATATAGGTCATTGAAGCATCTGTAGGTCTCATGAGACATACTACTGTCTTAGAACAAGGACTTGAAAAAATCATATTTGTTTTCTTAGCACAAGGACTTGACTATATGGTTATGATGTCTAACATTTTTCATTCCATCATTAGGAAGTTAGCTATTGATATTAAATGTGATTATTTGATGAGTAGAGTATCCATGTGAATATGTTAATGGCATTATTTGATTAATCTTGTCTATATTATGCCGAATGTTTTTTAAAGGGCTTGTATATTAGTCTTATATATTTAATAAAATGTTTATTCTTATTTATGAAAGTTTCTTTTATATTTCTATCGTTACTGAGAACCTGATCTCACCCCTTTCTGGGTTTTATTTTTTCCAGGATGTGAAGAAATATATTATGAATTACTTATAGGGATATGATAAGGGATATGATTGTGTTCAAAGAAGAAACAATGTTTTTATTTTTCACCTCATAATGTAATGTTAAACATATGTATGTATCTATTACATCCATGGATACAAACTGATCAATCATTCGGGATTTGATCCCCTGTTATCATAAAAATGTTCTGTAAGAATGCATTGACTCTGGGTAACTAGGGTCTGGGTGTTACGTCTAATCTCATACATGTCCCTACTATTCCATAAACCATCTAAAAACATATTAAAATTTGTAATGAGAACAAAATATCACTAAGGTTAATAAAATAATAGGAACAATTAGTCGAGTGAAAACTCATAATTTTTTTAACAAAAATAACCTTTTTACCTTGAAAAAGGAATCCTCAACTCAAAAAGACCATTATATTGCATTTTTAAAATTAAATATTTTCATGAAAACTTGTCTAAATGAATATAAAAAATAAGTAGGTTACTTGGGACATAATTATACTGAAATTAAATAATCGTGTTTTTGACTTCCATATATGCCACTCTTTCAAATGGAGTAACCCAACAACTGACTTCAATAACCAAGGCATTGGAGGTATATCACGCACCCACATGTCATTAGTTTATCACAGAACAACCTATAATTGGTTTATCATGTAACCACCCAGAAAACATCAAAGATCCATTATATATCAAAACACATAAATTTATTCCATTTTCACCTATTAGCTATTAAAATTCTATTTCCACTCATATGGAAAAAAATTTCACATTAATTAAATAATCAATCCATTTTCAAAACTCATTTTAATCATTTTAAAATATATTATTAAATAAAAGTATCCCATACAACATAGAAAATTTATAAATAAATTAAAAAATTAAAATTTTAAAACAATCATGTCCATAAAAATACATTCAAAAAAATAATTTTTAAAAAATAATGTGAAAGATAAATATTTATTAATAAGTCTGTAAAACATTTAAAACACGTTTTTTAGTTAAAGAGTCTCTTAAAAAGATCATATTATTGAACTGAGTGTTAACAAAATGAATATATTATTGGTATAAACTATAAATCCATATAAAAAAAATCAATACAACATAATATATTCAAAATTATTTCCATATATAATATTAGAAAGACATAATTGATGAATTTGATGTTCAAACCAATAAATGGTAATTGAGTTATCAAATCCCTTACTACTTTATATTTGGTAAAATTCTATGCCAAATGAAAGTGTAAAATTTAAAAACCATAAATATCATGAGAATAAAATAATTCTTGATATAAATATCATGTTGAGAGTTATATACAGCTCAAAAAATAATATACATGCTTAACCTCAAAATTTTTCTCAATGAAGGAAACTGAGACGAAGTCCTTTACATTGAGTCGGGCTTGATACGTACAATCTTTGTATTACTGAAAAATAAATATATATTAATTATTTAAATTATTTATATCCATTTTAAAAATAATTATCACTTTTAGTCACTTATTATCACGATATAACAACTAATTAATTATTTACGTTCACGTCTCATGTTTTGATGATATTTGGTTCATAAGCCCAATATGAATTCACCATGTTAACTATTGTAAAAGTGTAAATTATTCCATCATATCAAGCATAATAATAATTAAATTTTTCTTAAGTATATAAATCAATTATTCTTTTCAATATATCCATTAAATCTTGATAAGAAAAATAAACTACCCTACAATCATAAAGATTATATGTCTTATGAATTCCTGAGTAATGTTTTAATTCATCAATGATGATTATGGAATGAAATTGATTATTATTAAGTTTTTAAATAATTATTATAATACCATATATATCATAATAGTTATTTTTATATACTTATATATGTCACACATGTGATGTGTTGATAAAAAACAAAACATATCAGTTCCTGGAGGTGATAATTTCACGTACGCACGAACGACATTATAATTTTTAAGTGTATAAATTAGTAATAACATAAAATATATATTATCTTTTAAAAACGATAAATATTTCATCAATATAGTATAAAAATATTTATTCTATTTTTAGAAAAAATCGTGAATGATAGTGATGGAAACAAAAATTCATCAGTTCCCGAGGAGGAAATCTACCGCACACACGAACAACAAATTTTGTCCCATTTTATGGAAGTGGGGATGGATATATGTGATGATAATAACATAATATCATCTTATTATATATTGGAGATAGTATTTATTATATCATACTAGTAGATTAATATTTCAAATCTATGGAAGAAAAAATAAAACATATTTACATAATTAGAAATGATACCTCTTCTTCAGAAATCCTTAATTTCATAACACCATAGGAGCACTGTGGATGGTTTTATGAATAAAATAATAGAGACAAATTATTGGTTTCTATTACATTATGTTTTTTAATAAGATATTTTTTGATCAAAATAGGTTTTCATGTGTGAAGAAAAGAGAGTATGAGGTGCCATTTTTTAAGAGAGGGAATGGGCACTCTTAGAATGTCCTAAAATTTCAAATTAATATGAAATAATTTTATATTTAAAATAGATAAAAATTTATTTTAAAAGAATATAAGATGTTTTTGGATCTAAATAAGTTCATACAATAAAATTTACACATTTTTTGAATATTTATAGTCCTTATAGTTTTGTTTTAACCCTTATTTGACCTCTTTAAGTCTTATTGTGACAAAATGTGTTTTTACACATTGAAGGTTAATATAGTTACTATAAAATGAAAAGTAACCCAAAAATGAATTTGTGATAAAATTTCCAACCTTGTATCAATATATTTAATGAAAGTTTAATTTTTATTAAAAAAATTTAATTTAATTAAATGTTACATATTTTCAAATATCAATAATGAAAATTTTGACACAATTTATTACATGAATTTTAAAAAATTTCACAAAAATAGGTTATCTTCGATAATAATCTGTTTATAAATATATAATATATCATAGTAAACTATAAAATAAGTGTATTATAATAATTATCTCATATTAGATTTATTTTAATTTTTTTATTTTAATTTATTTGATACTTCTATTAATTAAAAAAATTTATATCATCATTGTGAAAACCATTATGGTAATAATTTATTCCATGAAAATTAAAAAATAAATTATAATGATGAATATTAATATTTTATATTAGAAAATACTATTTATGGAAAAAATACCTCTAATATAACCCCATATAATAAAAATTTCACTTGCTAAAAATAAGAGTATGACATTTTTTACTCTTTTTTGAATAAAATATTATGAAGGCTATAATATTATAAAAAAACATAAATGGTCACATATTTTATCCTTTAATAGTTATGTGTTATATATAATCATAAAAAATGGGGCCAGTTTTATGGTCCTTTTCTAATATTTATCATATTATTTTTACCCTTAACTACTTTATTTACCTGTAATCGTGGAGAAAAAATTAATAAATTTACTATTAATATTGATCTAAAATAAAACCGACCTATATAGTAAATTTTTATGTTATTATTATAGATATATAATCAATATTTAAAATTATTATAAATAGTAGTGGGAAAATATAATTTAAAATTAATACTTAACATGGGGTGAGAAAATGGGTTTTTAAAGTGGAAACGTTCAAACGTTAGAAATATTTTTATATCCAATTTCAATAACAAAAAGATTATAATGACCATAACTGGAATAATTGATGTATTTTTTAAATAATTCACATTAAATCCAATTAAAAAATATAATTTCTAATTATAAATAATTTACATGAAAAGTCAGTTTTCCATTAAAATGTAGTATTTTTCACTATTCATTAAAAATGAAACATATCAGAAAAATAAAAGACAAAACAAAACAAAAAATTTAATATTTTTATTATGAATTCAAAAAAAATATTATTTTTCAATTAAAAATTATGACTATTTTAAAATTTTGTTTTAAAACATGTCTTATATTAAAAGGTGGTAAAACTAATTTTAAATGTATATACTTTTTATATATAGACTTGGATATGTTCTAATATTATGACTATTACACTTATTAGATGAATTTTCATATATAATATTGAATACATTATTTATAAGTATCATTATTATCTACCTCTAATATTTATTAATTTACTTTATTAAGATAAAATTTCATTTTGGGAATAAATATAGGGGGTTTTCATTTAAACACATCATTTATATTCTATTGGTTTTTATTTTCATTTCTAAATATTTTGTAACCAAAAAATTAATTCTATAAACTATTTTAAACAATAATTTCAAAATTTAGATAATATTATTCTTTTCTATCATTCTATTGTCTAGGTGATAACTCTGATTTTAATTATGAATATTATATTGTTCTTCAGTCAATCATAGTTTTTTATGTGTGGCACGCATTATTGAATAAACGTGATGTTCTGTGTAATATGAGATAAATTCAATATTGATTATTCCTTATGATATCAAATTTAATTTTCTTTTTTTAAATTCTCTGGGTGTTACAAAAGTGGGAAAATGGAAGGGAATCTTTGAGACATATATGATGAGAGAACATTGATGTTATTTATGGGGGAATAGGAAAAGTGTGCGGATGTTTATACTCTAGAAGGGGTGGGTAAATTTGTCTAAATTGTGATTATTTTTATTATGGAAAATAAAATCTTAGTAAAATTAATTACAAAATAAATGTATAATTATCATTGTCATTTTTATAATGGTAGTTAAAAATCATAACCACTTTTTTAATGTTCTGTTACTTTGGAATTTTATAACTTCTCAATTAAATTTTAACATTGATCATTATTTTATTTTCATTACGGTAACTCTTTATTTTACAAAGAAATATTTTTTAGTTACCTAAAATAATATTTTTTTATTACCTAATTTAAATATAATAATTCCAAATAGTCAATAAATTTTACTTATTTAAATTTATAAAAGTGATAAAAATTATTTATCAAATGTCCAATGGATGACACAAAGAAATTTTTTTTGATAACATAAAATCAAGGTTCCAAAATGATTTTAATGTCTTTCTAAATTTAATGGATTATGAATTAATTTATTTTTAAAATACGTTTTTACTAATAATAATGATTTATAAATTTTATTTCATAATCATACCGTGATTTTATTATAAGAATTATTTTATTTCATAAATATTGTTTTTTTAAAATTTTACCCCCTATATCAAAATTTTTATAAAATTAAAATAATTTTTCTCTAAGATAATTTTAATGTGCAGATTAAAAAAATAATATTTCATTTATCAAATTATATTTAAAACTTTTAATTTACAAATAAAAATCCTTATTTATTAAAAATTAATAGTTTTTATGAAATAATAAACATCCTGACCATTATAAAATTGTGTAAGAATTTATTTATTTATATTGTTATTTGAATATTGGTTTATATTACTATTTGAAAAAAAATATTTACAAAAAATTTTATAATATAAAATAAATTTAATTTAATTTAAAATATTTTAATAGTCTCTTGAAAAAAGGCACATTTTTTAATAACATAAAACAATTCCTAATAGCCACTTAACTAAATCTAACAAAATAATAATAATAACAACAACAAAAATTTATATTATTTTCAAATGGCCAAATATGACGTCGATAATATTGGATGATGGTCATAATTTTGAGGGGATATATTTCATTATAAATACACAATCATTCCCACATTATCACAAACTAATTCTCTAAAAAAAGGATCATACACATCCATTGGTAACTTATATAATTTTTATAACACTTCTCTTTCGTTTTATAGGTATTATGTTAGGAATTATCTTCATAATAAAACACATAACTATGTAGTACTGTTTAGTGATTGTGTTATTCATTAGTGTTTACATCAATTTACTAGTCCTAGTTATTGTATTAAATATTATCCCATGACTTTTAAAGACATATAATAGTATTTATATTGTAATACTGGGTATTTTGATATATATGATATTTTAATAAATTTATTACTCAGAACTAATGAAAAAAGGAAATTTTGATATTTTTTTATGAAACATGATACTCGATCATTTAAAAAGAATATTTCATAAGTAATATAACATATATATATATATAATTAGATATAAACTAATTAAAAAGATAAATATAGTATATTTTAAATAAAAAATTCTTAAAAATTAATTATCTAAATTTAACCATTTATTTAATCATATGTCACACATGAAATGTCATATAACTATTTCTCTAATTTTTTCAGTTATAATTTTATGATGATAAAACGATTTATCATAAATAATGAACAATTAAATTTTGATTAATCAATTAAGATGATGATGTGAAAATAAAACTATTAATAAAAGGAATATAGTTATCAATTAAAAATATATATTTTAAAATAATTATGAATATAATAAAATAGATATAAGTATATATGTAAAAATTGTTTATTATTGATGTAAGGAATAATATAGGTTGCCGGTAGGTGACACACCTCTATCTCCCTTCAGTCATCAGTTTGTGCCCCATGGAATTCCCAGATGCGGCACGTTATTTCTCGTCTTGTGAGCCAAATTTTTTTTAAATCATTTAAAAAACAAATTTCTAGAATAACTGATAAAAATGTAAATAAATAATTTTGGGAATAATTAATATGTAAATTTTTTTCCATTAAAATTTATAAATTCATTTATAATTTATATCTATATTTTTGGACAAGTATTTATAAAAAATTCATAAATAATCACAGATGTTACATTCTATCCCCACATTATAGTTGCATCTTCATAATTTCCCGCATTTATAAACACTTACTAGAACAAAATGTTTTCATAATTATTATCTATAAAGAGTAGTTGTTATAATTTCTTTAGATATGCCAATCCTTTGGGTCATACTATTTATACTTCAAGTCGTTCTATTAGAAAAAGGAAGTCTACCAAAGGCTCTAGACCCAAATATTCTGAATCTTTATTCTAAAATAAAACAAAACTCTCTTATAATACTAAAAAAGATACCCTAGGACCACACTTCTGGGTGTTCTAATAAACATAAATATTTTTTAATTTATCACCTAAAAAATTAACTCCAAAAATCTAAAGATTAGTATCTTTGAAAACTAGGTATACTTAAAACTTTTCATTTTAATACATAGTACATTTCATCTATAGAAATTTATCAAAACATCTAACCTTCTAATTAAAATCCCACTCAGTTGAAATCTTGTAGAAAAGTGGAAACATATTGATTGGTGAGCAATAAATCATATTAATGGGTGAGAAGACAGAACATATCATAAATGAACATCATGATCAAAATATGAGGCAAAATATAAGGACATGAATCATATCATGACCATAATAACATGATAAAAAACATTATTATAGGTACAAAATGAATAACATTTTCATATGTACATCTTTCATGACATCAAAATGTGGATACAACATAAACATGATACATTTATAAAAATATCACCATGGTTCCACAAAAATGTATCATTAAACCTATTACCATGTTTGTTCACCAAGGTATCATAAAACAATACCAAGGAATGCTTCAAAAATATAATGTGATTGTCATCTCTAGAGATTAATTATTCATGAAATTCATTTGGTAATTATCAGAAAAATTATTTCACATGTATTAATTATTGTTTCTCATACAAGGTAAACAGATAAAAATCCATCAATAATCATTACATGAATTCGTGGAATGTAAAATAGTATCTGACGAATTCATGTAATGATTTGACATTTGACCATGGAACGGATCATTCGACTTTGATTTGAATCATTCCATTAAACTTTTTAAATGTGTGTTATGGATTAGGGAAAACTCAAGGAGTGTTTGGGGCTAGCTTAGATCCTGGAGTTCTGGAAAATTTCATGTAGGTTGGGCCTCAAGATTATAGGAAACCGTTCATCCTAGTCCAAAAGGATTAGGTAAACCATGTAGTTATAGACAAGGGTGTCTGTAAGTCTACATGGTTTTTCTATAATCGTGTAGACCAGGAGCATGACCTTGTGGGACTCCTATAAATAGGGACTGATCCTTCACGTACAGTTTGTAAACCATGGGCATAAACCACATACAATATGTTTTTGGAAAAATTTCTATTTTTACCTCCCTCTTTAACTTATGATCTTTTTTTATTTTTCCCACCTCCAATGAAATAACCTCCTCATTCCTCCTCATTATGATCAAACACTCTTCTAATCTTAGATCTTTGATAAATCCTCCATCTCGTTTCTAATCTCTAGTATTTTGGTGTCCTTATATCCCATACGGTAAGGTTCCCTAGTCTCTATACTCTTGTTCATGTTCTTCATTCCCTATATTATTCTATTCGGTTTAAGGTACTTATTCTCTATTTTTATAGAATTGGATGGAAACTTAGATCTCTTCTAATATACATTGAATATTTTTTCAAAATCATGTCTGGATTTTCTTATGGCCCTATGTTAGGTGATCAGATAGTTTTCCATTTCATTTTTGTACATTTCATATTGATTCTATTGTGATGTGAGCTGGCCTTTCCTAATGCCCTTTGATGTGTGAATTACATTATGTCAAATTGACCATATTGTGTTTAATTAGGTTAATTGAATCATGGTTTGGGTTTTCAACATCACCTATTCTCTATATAGACACCCAAGGTGAGTACCAACCAAATTAGCCAATTTAGGCAAATTTCCCAAAATGACAAAATCTTGTTTGTCACTCCTGGCTTGAGTATTATTTGAATTGGCCATTTTATGATGTTTATGTGATATATGCCATGGTTCATCAAGGGTTCTCATTCCCATTTTAATTAGAATTTTTTGAGGGGGGATGCGAGTATTTGACATTGACACTTTGTCCATGACACCTTGATTGAAATCAACAATAAATGTTAGGTAAATTGGATAGTTGTATTTTTTGGATGGATTTTATGAGATAGAATAAACCATTAAAATGTATTGGATTAAATGGAATGGTTCCAATGGATGGCATGGAGTTTCTTTTTAAGGATTTATTATAAAGGATTTTAATGAAATGGGTTGTTTTTTAATTAAAGAAATAATATAATATGGTTTTCCTTATTTTTATATGGTTTGAATGTGTATGAATTTTATATTCTTATTATCTTGCGATTCATATTTGGATGGGTAGAATTCATACCAAATTACAGCCTCTATATATGTACAATTGGGAGGCTTTCTTACCCCACTCTAGTTGAAATATCAATTCATGTATGGATGGGAGGAATTCTTAACCCATAAAATCTTATTATTAATGTTTGTATGGGATGAATTATTTTCCCCATCAAAAATTATTATACGTGTATGGGTGGGAGGCAGGATTACCCCACTCTAGTTGAAAACTATATATACATGTATATAAGGGAGTTATTCATACCTCATTTTAATTATATTATATATATATATATATATATATCTGTGTGTGTGTATGGGTGTGTGTGTGTGTGAGTGTATTTGGTGACCTGATCAGACACACTAGCTATCAGTTGATATACAAAGAAACATCAGGTGTCCATTTGGAACCTGAGCAGAAGGTTAATTATTTCTTTTTCATTGTTTCTCTTTCTCTCTATTAGATGAACTTTCTTTACTTACAACCACCAAATTGGATTACATGTTGATACCATTGGTGGTGGAGAACTAATATTTTCATCTCACACCTTACTTAGTCTACCCCTAGAACACGAGAAGACTCTTTTGATTCAAGTATGGATAGAGGAAAACACCACTCTTCAAGTTGTTGATTCTATTTGAATAGTTGGAGCTTTGGAGAAGCAGATCAAGTTTAGGCTTGAGACGCAATATGAAATAATTTGTATTTTTTTCACTTTTGTGCTTTCTTATTAACATTCCTATTTCATGTTACCCTTTTTCCTTTTGTATTAGCATGCCATGCATAAATGTTGTATCAGAATCTTCCAATGCGGCTTTTTTGTGTTATTCAGTCATTTATTCTTCTGTTGTTTATTGTATCAGTCTATTTGAGTATGATCCCACCACTGTTTATTTCTATTACATCTACTTTGTACTCTAACATGGGGTTATATTCTATCTAATGTTATACATTCCAACCCCTACTATTAGTCGGTAGTGCCTGGATTATGGGGACACATGCCAGATTTCATGTGGCTAACTATGCTTGGGGAATAAGTTATGTGGTAGCTCTGTCCAAGATGTCACAATGTTGTATGAGAGCAATTTTATTTTCCTTCTTTACTATTTGGTGATAATAGAATAGGGATTGGGAAGGCTTAGTGACGTAATCATTGGTCGTGTTTGGGCCTCATGAACCCATTTATGGGGTAATGACCAACTTTCCTTAATTATAAATATTATATATTCTTCTGTAACCATTGATATTATTTTCACCATTGGGTTCTTCACATGTTTTGTGATGTTATTGAAATTCATAATATTAGAATTGTGATTAATTTTCTTGACAAGATGAAATAACAGTTATGTATTAGAACATGTGTCACGATAGGAACAATATAAATAGGCCTTGAATATTTCGATGGAACATTTATTCTTTATCAAGAATTTTATGATTCATATTCATTGTGCCTTATTGCACATATTAAATTATGCTGACATCTCTTCTAGGATTTAGTATGTGAAAGGTGTGAGTTTGTGGGTTCCACTCTTTGACCCATAAGGTGTTTGGGCCCTTATAGACCAGAAAATAAAAAACCAACTGGTCAACCATTTGGATATACTATAAAAATATATATAAGAATAATTAAAATGGAAATGACATCCAAGTGAGTTCTATATTTTGGTTCATATCTTTTCTGGACCCTTCTGGGCCGAAAAAATGACATATTTGTGGATTATGTTGATTTAAATTATTTAAATATTATAATGAGAACACATTCAAATGAGAAATGATTTATAACATGAGGATATCCATATATCATGTTCCTAACAAAAAAACATGACCCCAACCCATCCTTGGCAGTGGGTAGTGGGTGTTTCTTCTTCCTTATGGCTCAATATGTCTTGTTCTATTGTCTAGGTCTGGATTTCAATGTAAGTATAGAGATGTGTCTTATATTAAAGAAATAGTACCCTACCAAGCATCATTAATTCAATTTATTATATTTCATTTTCTCTTTTGAGATTCTAGTTTTGAATAATAGTGTCATGTCACCATAATTCCCTCATGTAATATGCCTGAGGGTGGTGATGATCATTTTCCTCTGATGGTGGGCCTTGAGCCACCAGTTTTACTTTGAGTTGAGCCACCTATAGATCCACCTCTCATAACTAATTTATCTTTTGATTCCCATTTTAAATAGGGATTCTTGGATATGAGGATGAATATGAAAGGAGGAGTGAATCTTTCACCGATCATGGTAGTGTCGATTCGTGAGTTTTAGAATATTCATCCTCATAAATTATCAAAGGATGGAAGAACCCCTTCTACATAGTCATGGATTGAGGTGATCCTGTCTATCTTAAAACACATATAGACACCTCTAGAGTAGAGGGTTAAGCTGGATGATTATATTCTACATGAATCATCCATGAGGTTTTGGGATGTCACCCCCCAGGTAGGATAGCAAGGGGATATGATCTTGGCTAACTTCCAAACTGTATTTTATGACTACTTGTTTCCAGGGACTCTGAGGTATGAGGGAGCTAGAGTGCTTATGAATCTGCAGAAGGGGACCATATATGTTATGGATAACTCATTCCATGTCAATGAGATTCAGTGTTTTTATTCTTCTATAGATGCTCATGATCTAATAACATCTAGGTTATTTGAGTATGGGTTGTGTTATGCCATCTGATCCAAGATAATAGTGTTCAGGCTGATAAAAATTTTCAAAATCATCAACCAAACAATAATAAAAGAGTGAAATTGGAGGGACTATAATCATGGAATCCAGATAGTATTGACACCTAAGGCTTCCGGTGTATCCTCTTCTGGATGAAACTGATGTTTCGAGAAATCTTATGGTGGAAGCAGTAGTCATGATACATTCATGGGTAGTTCTCCGATCTATCACCAGTGTGGTGCGCCATGGAACATTAAGAGGCAGTGTCCAAGAATTCTTATTTAGTGCAGATATTGTGGAAGGATGGGTCATATCCACTGTATATGATGGAATTTAACACTAGTTCCCAGAGAGGAGGGATCAACACCTACTCCTCGATCGGGAGTGAGGTCAGTAGGATCACGACAGTCACGTAGTTGAAATACCACCAGTCGATCAGGATGAGATGGTGGTCTCGGTAGAGAAACCAGAATTATGATTCTCAGTTCCAATTCATAGGGACTACTCAGGGCATTTAGGTAGTGACTCATAGTCATGGTACATGCCAATTACATGTAATCTAGTCTACACCTCAGGATTTGATTACTGAACCATCTACTATATGTGTTACTGTTCTAATAGCCTCTATATTAATGTCCTTTTATGTAGAGGCATGCCTCACTCGTTTATATCTAAGATAATAATTTAGAGTTCATTCATTAACGTCATGTTTTATCATGGCATACTGATGAAATATACACCATTAGGTACCTGTTTAGAGGGCATTTACTATTGTCATAATTTCCCTTTGATATATGTGTTCATCTTTTTGTATAGAACCTATATGTTCTTAATGTGATAGGCATCGATTTAATCACTATGATGGACTGGTTAGTTCCCAATAGAGCCCGTATTGACTGGTATTTTTAGAGGTTGATGTTCACATCACCAGAGGGTTTTACGAACATGCACATGGGAGAATCGGATCTTAGTGCGACATGAGTAGGACCCATCAATTAGATGTTGGGATATGTCAAAATAAAGGCTTCTAGAATTTATCTTGATAATTAGGGGTTATGACCTGCTATCGTTCCTCCTATTGTGGACTGTTTTGGAAGAATCTTTCCTGAAAATTTTTATAGTCTGCCTTTTTTGTGAGAAGTAGGGTTTACCATTTATCTTCTTCCATAAGAATCACATATAAACATCTCTCCTAATAGGATAGAACCTATATAGATTCTAGAACTCAATAATAATTTGGAGGATTGAGAGGAATAGGGATTTATATTCCCCAAAATAACAATTTGGTGTTCACGAGTCCTCTTTTCCAAGAAGGCATATAGTTCCCTTAGTATTTATATGGATTACCATCGACCAAATTAGGTGAATATTAAGAATCGATATCCATTTCATAGAATTGAAAACCTATTTGATCAGCTCCATGGAGAAAAACTATTTTCAAATAAATATTTGAGTTTTGGAAATCATCAGGTCTATTTCATGACCTGAGACATAGCTCACACATCTTTCAATTGTAGGTATGGCCCCTATAAGAACCTAGTTGTTCTCTTCAGACTCACGAATGCACCTACTGACTTCATGGCTCTAATAAACTAGTTCTTCCAACAATATTTGGATTATTTTTTTGGTTTCCTTCATTGACGTTATTTTATTTTATTCTCCCCCTAGACACTATCATGAAACCCATCTTGAGAACATGTAGAATACACATAGAGTGCATCACCTCTATGTAATGATTAGTAAATTCCTCTTTTGGATATATTAAGTCCTATTCATAGTTAATATCATTTCGGAGTTGGGTTTTTACGGTGATCAAGATAAAGTGAGATCTATGGTTTCTTGAGAGAATACCATGAATGTAATTGATATTCATATCTTCATGCGGCATACTAGATAATACATAAATTTCATTTTGGGTCTCTCATGCCATGTAGTTCAACTCAAAGGCTTTACAAAGAAGGGTGAGAAATTAGAATGTGAAGAATCATGTGAAGCATCCTTTCAGGATCTGAAGGGTAGACTTACATCAGTGCCAATACTGATTCTACCCATCCCAAGCAGGGCTTATATAGTCGGTTTTGATGCATTAGGTTCTGGTATTTTAGTTTTTTTGATGTAGAACAAGCGAGTATTTTTATATAGTTCTAGTTAATTATGGCATCATGAGTGGAATTAACCAACACACGACCATGATCTCGCTACAGATGTAAACTCTATATGATGTTGGAGACACTATATCTAGGGAGATAATTTTGTATTGTACACATACCAAAAAAACCTCAAATACATCTTCACCTAGAGGAATATGAATCATAGGTAGCATAGGTGGGTCTACAAACTTCACTATTTTGATTTAGAACTTGCCTAATCTCTAGGGAAACATAATTCAGTAGCGGATGCTCTGATCTGAAAGACACATACTCAAGAAGTTCAAGAATCTGGTTATTTATGAAATATTAGGTCGTCATTCTCAATAGAGACCCTTTCTTTTCAAACATTAACATTTCATTACATATTCATAATACTTAAACATTATACAAAATGATGCTGAAAGACCAATTTTTGTATAGTTCCTTTAGAAACATGGAAATAGAAAACTAGTACATATGTGAGCTACATTATCTCTCACTATGTTCTTCACAACTAGAACCCTTCTTTGACACATCAATCACAATACATATCTTTATATCCTAAAGAAGGAAAATTAAAAGGCTGTTATATGAAATTATTATTAAGGGTAAACACGGGCGACATGAAAGCAGAAACATGATAATAAGGGTATAAGTACATGATCATGAAAATTGAAGATAATACCATGCATATCAAAGATCATATACATTAATCATGGATTAAATCTTAGCAGTTCATAATACATGAATCAAAAGGAAGTAAAGTTAATAAGCCAAAAAATCATAACATAGGAGTAAGACATACAATTATGGAAACACATAAGCATATAAATATTTCTATTGTATCCAATGCATCAATGGAAAGACCACCTTAGAGGAAACAATCCTTTATTTAACTAGGAAACCCCCATTTCATCCCTATATTACTGAGATGAGTGACCCTCATTCCATTCCCATATTACTGAACTGAGTAACCCTCATTCTATCTCTATATTACAGAACTGAGTAACCCTCATTAAAAACCTATATTACATTACAGTGTAACCCTCATTCCATCCCTTTATTACTATACCGTCTATCCCTCATTCTAGTCTTGTGTTATCTCATGAGATACATATCATTACCTAATGCATTAGAGGGAGATATATATCTCACCCACCAAATACAGAAATATTACAAACACGAGACATAGTATCATAAATAAACATATCATATCCCATGAAATGAAATGGTATTTATGAATAAGAAAACATATCATATCATATTGAAAGGGATAAGTTTCATAATCATTTCCTAAAAAATATAACCTGTGAAAAGAAGAATATTACAAAATAATATTACACATGAAAGATAAATGAGCTTCAGAAACATGAAGACAGAAAAACATAATCAATTCAATGAAATAATATGTATGGAAACATTTAAAAATTTCCACATAAAGTCATGTGAAATCCCAATGGATGTAATCTTAGATGGTAAATAATTTTGAAAGTTCTATTAAAAACATTTCTTGGGGAAAATATCCTTTCTTATTTAAAAAATTATTTTTATAACATAAAACATTTTGAAAATAGATTTGAAAACATATAAAACAATATTTAAAAATAAAAAAACATTTTTATAACCCTTTTTCCATGAAAATTATCTTTAGGTATCTTTTGAAAACATTTTTGAAAACATAGTTTTTAAATACAGGGGATTTCCAACTAAAGAGAGGGATGATCAGATTTTGTTGAAAAAAATATCTTAATTAACAAAGAGAGAAAATGGTACTAAAAAATTATGATATCATGAGTAAATATAGTATAAGAAAAATAATGAATATTCTTGAGATATTTCCTCAATGTCAGAATAAACATAAACTATCTATAAAATTGATAAAATTGTCCCAAAAACTCTTATAACATGGTTACTTGGGATCACACTGACCATGTGAGTAAATTAAATTACATAAAGCTTAATATATCATGAAGTGAATTAGATTCAATATATAACATGTTCAATATATTTATATAAACTTAAAGAAATATTTTAGGTGCATAACAAAACATGAGTCTCAAAGATGTAAAATTGAGACAAACTTGTTTTACTGATTTGGTAACTTTTGTATGTTAAATGCCCATAAAATAAGGATAAATGGATTGATATGTGAATACTTATAATTTTAGTAGTAATTTACATATAATAAAATCATGGTTAGTACATACACCACAAAGTGGAATGACTGGTGATCATATCATGTATCTCACAGAAATTAACTGTGAGATGAAAATCCACTTACCTTGTGTCTTGACACTATCTATACTCATATATGATTCATGTATAATAAATATATCATTATTATAAATATTTTACTAATTAATATTCATATAAATAATACCATATATGGTTTTATTATTACCTTATATTACCTATATTTTAATGATTCTTTGTTAAAGTTTCACTTCAGGTAATCGTTCACTTTGTTATTCATGTATGTTTTAATTTGTTATATCGTCAGTCCTTATAATTATATCACGATTCAATAATATAGAGAATAATATTAATATATATTAAATCTATTATATAAATACTATAATAGTTTATATCATATAAAAGTATGAAATGTAAGACATCGTTAATGGAGACAGTAATTCGTACGTACGTTTGAATGTTCATTCGGTTTTAATTATTTTATTGAATGAAATTATGTAAATGACATATGTATATATATATTAATGTATATATATATATATATATATTTATTAAATTATAATTAGTATATAATATATGTAATATAAGTTTTTTTAACCCATCTTTAATGCCTTCCCTATGGTGTGTGAACGAATCATATCGCTTTGAGGGGGCGGTAGTCCACACTTCCTCAAATTAGGTTATTGTATTAACAACAAATGGAAGTTAAATGATGTGTGTTAAAAAAAAGAATAAATATTAATTATTAAATAATAAACATAATATAATAAATATATATATAGTGTCCATCATAATGTCCACCATGATTGGTGGTAAGGGGGAAATGAATAATCATTGTTTCATGAGGTTATGTTCTCCGTACACAAAAATAGTATGTTCAACATCCATTAGATGGAGGTATGTATATGTTTAGGCTAGAACCACTTCATAAAAAAATAATAGTATATGGACGGTACTTTCTTTCAAAAAATAATGGAATAAAGAGAGTGGATGGGGTGGGGAAGTAAAATTAATTAAAGGATCTTCAATGATTACATTACCTTTAAATCAGAAAACTCCTTTTGGATTGTGGAAAAAGTATTCCGTGAAAGGGTTTCTACCCTAATTGTTGCTAAAAAGTATAAGGGAGGATTTTTGGGAGGCTACATGGGTAGTGGATGGATGGAAATAAAAGTTTTGAGATATTTGAGGAATGGGTAGAGGTGGTGTCCTTTTATAGGAATGGAAAAGGACTCACGTAGAATTTCTAGAAACTAATTAGTTGTGCATATGATCTTACATTAAAAAATTATAAAAATAAAAAAAAATCAATAATTTAATGTTTTTACCAGACTATGGAAATCCAATAGTTGTTGAATAACTTTCTATGTCATTTGGGAAATTAATTATGAGGTTTAGTCTCTAATTAATCTTAATTTGGCCTTAATTATAGCGGTTAATTTTAGTCACTTTTACTAATAATTTTGATAAAAAATTATCCTGGTTTTATTAGAATTTAAATAGTAGAATGAATATAATGGTTTATGTGGTATTTTTTAAATTTAAATCGTTGAAGCGACGTAATTATGATTAGTGCTAATCACATAGATGGGATGAAATAATAGGGTTTTAATGTAGGAATGTTGTTAAGATTTTATATACAGTATCAAAGTGGAATTGATTATAATGAAATTAATTCTATTATTATATGTACTATTAATTTAATTTAAACTTAAAACATATTTATAATATCATTTATAATTAATAATTAGTTATAAATAGAAGAATTTTTCAACTAAGAAGCAACATGTTTCACTATACATTAGAAACTTATGTTTCACAGAAACATAAAAAATAAAGAATTCTAAGCTAATATCTTCATTTTGAATTCAAAAATGATGTTTCTTTTAACAAATTAAATTTCAAAATTTTTCAAAAATTACATACATTATTATAAGAATTTAATTCGAGAAAATGACGTTTTTATGCATAAAAAGTACATTACAGAATATATAATAATTTATTATCAATATTTTTTAATTAAATAAAAAATTATAAAAAATATTTGAAAAGTATTTATTACTATTCATATTACTAATTTTGTATTCTATCTTAAACATAGCTTATTAAAATAATAAAAATAAAAAATATAAATATTTCGTACAAACATAGTGTTTCGGGTATCGGACGCCAACTCAGTGTTGCATGCATCGTATGCCTAGTTGGTGTTGGATGGAATTTAATCCAAGTTATTTAAATGTGAAATGGATATTTGAATTAGTTAATTGAAAGATATAAATAAAAATTTTAAATTTTCCAAAAAAACAAGTCCATTAAAACTCAGTGTGTTACATTCTACTCCCAATAAAATGATTTTCCCCCTCATAATTCATCACTCAGGTAAAACCCATTGAGGATAATAATTCTTCATCATATCCTCATGTTCCCACATATCTTACTTTAATTGGTTATTTCTCCACAACTCCTTGACCAAGGGAGTGGTCAAATTTTTTTGAACATTCACTGATCGGTCGAGAATTTCACTAGCTTTATCCTTGTAAGAAATATATTAATCTAGTGGTATGACCTCTAATTTCCTTACAACTGAAGTGTTATGTATTTCCATCCATAGTAGAGACACATAGAACACATAATGGACTTGAGAGATATTTGCAAGAAGTTCCATATGATATTCTACTATCCCGATGTGATTCAAAATTTTAATGGGCCAGATATACCTAGAGCATAGTTTCCCTTCTTATTGAATCTCATAAGATTCATCCATTCTGGGATTACTAAAAAAAAAATTTCACCAAACATAAAATTCTAGATCACACCAACGGTTTTCAGGATAAATGTTTTTCTAGATTTGATCTTCCTTCATATGCTGCTGATTGGTTATAAGTTTTTCTTCCATTTGATTAGTGATCTCAGGCCCCATTAGATTTATTTCACTAACATCATCACATCACATCAATGATCTACATTTCTTATTATATAGATATTCATAAGGTTCTATATTAATTCCTGATTGAATGCTATTTTTGTAAGAAAAATCAATTAGAGGAAGGGGTTGATCCCAACCTCCTTTGAAATATAGAGAATAAGATATCAACATATCCTCTAGGGTTTGAATTGTTCTTTCAGACTGACCATATATTTTAGGATGATATGTAGTGATGAAACATAATTATGTATCATGTTATTTTAAAATACATTTCCAGAACATTTTTATAAACCTCATATCTTGATCTGATATAATAGAATATGGTACTCAATGAAACCTTACTACTTTTCTAATGTATATTATGGAAAGATGATCAAGAGATAAATCATCTCTAATAAAAATAATGTTTTATGACTTAGTAACGTGATCAAATACCTCACATTTAACATTAAACCCTTTATAGGGTTTGGGTAGTCAAAATAAAAAATCCATAGTGATTTTCTCGCATTTCCAATGAGGTATGGATAATTAATGTAACATCCCTTTAGAATTTTTTTCATTCTTCCTTGAATTGCTGGAAAACAAAACATTAAGATACAAACTCTGTAATATCTCTCTTCATTCCATACTACCATAATTATTATTTCAAGTTACTATACATCATCATACTTCCTAGATTAATAGAGAATGAAGAACTGTCATGTTTCTCTAACAACCCATTCTTTAAATCTATTTCTGAAGGAACACATACACGGTTCCTGAACCTTATATTTTTATCATGATCATTCTTCAAATAAATAATAGTTATAATATTATTTTAAAACTCTTCATATTACTTTCGAACCTCTTTAATCTTCACTTGGATAGTGAACTGAACATTTTTTTTAAAGATAATTGCTTTCCCCTTCCTTTAAAATTATATGATCCATCATTTTCAAATACGGAAATATTGGATCTTTATTTATCATCATCATGGATAAGGTACCATGATCAATCTAACTCAAAGCATCGACCACCTTGTTCACTTTACTAGGGAGGTAATGTATTGAGTAGTCATAATCATTTATCAACTCTAACCATCTTCTATGGCGTATGTTCAAATCCTTTTTTGTGAATATATATTCTAGACATTTATGATTAGTATACATATCACAATTTTCACCATTAAGATAATTCCTTTATATCATTAATGCAAGCATTACCTTCACCAAATCTAAATCATGTTTTGGGTAATTTGTATGATTATTCTTTGACTATGTTGAGGCATAGGCTATAATGATGTTATTTTTCATAAGAACACATCCCAATACCTTTGTGATGCATCACTAGATATTAAAAACGCATCTTCACTATAGTGTAATATAAGCACAGGTGAACTAACCAAAATTCTCTTTAGTTCCATGACATGTTCCTCAAATTCATCTGTCTAGAGGAATTTTTTATTCTTTTATGTTATCCTGGTCAAAGGATTAGATATTTATGAGAAATTATTCACAAACCATTGATAATAATCTAATAAACCAAAAATGGTAAGGATCTCAGTCACTATGGATTTTCATGGAAAAAATTCAATAGCCTCCATCATTGATAGATCTAATGATATTACGTCTATTGAGATTATGTGACCCCTAAAAGAAACCTTTTGTAGCCAAAATTCACATTTTTTAAATATTTCATACAACTTCTCCTTCCTTATGGACATTATTAATATTATATAGTGATATCCATTCTTTTCCTTGATCATTGAATATATAATAATAACATATATAAAGACTACCACAAACATATTTAAGTATCTTATGAAGACTCTATTAATTAAATCCACGAAGATGGTATTTTCATTAGTGAGACCAATAGGTGTAACTATATATTCATAGTGACCATACCTTGTATGGAATGTCATCTTGGGTATATCCTCATTCTTTACCCTCAGTTGATGATATCCAAAACGATGGTAAATCTTGTGAAATTATTGAGATCTACACTATTGATCAAATAATTCATCAATACGGAGAAGATGATATATTTTCTCGAGCGTGATCTTTTTCAACTCGTGATAATCAATACAAAGTAACATTGGTCCATATTTTTTCTTCAAAAACTGAACTGATACCCCCTAGGTGACAAACATGGCTGAATGAAACCCTAATCAAGTTTTTATTATATTTTCTTCATCAATTCCTACAACTAAATTAGGGCCATTATATTAAGAGTCATTGAAATCAGTGTGGAAATACGTACAAGTTCTATTGAGAACTCACAATTTCGTTTTGGTGGAAGACTACGAAAATATCACGGAAAGACACTAAAAATTCTTGAACAATAGGAATATAATTGATTTCGATCTTCCCCCAAACCATTTGATATTAAAAACAATTTTTAATGGGAATTAATACCCATACACTGGATGTAATCTCCACATGAATTTAAAGCTTGTCGTCACATTAATGGATGTTCATAAGAGAGTTTGAAATATCGAACGTAACTTCCCTTCCATAAGAAATGGTGTTGTAGTTTTGAAGATAAATCCAATAAATTCTTATGATGACATTAGATTCGATCAATGGAATAATAAAATGGTTTTTAAGAAGTAAATTTCCACAAACTTCAACTAGAGATGAATCATAAACTGGAGATGCAATCATCATACCATTAGGGGTTTGCATTTGTAAATCTATAACTAATATTTTTTGGTGGAATCTGAACACCCAAAGAAAATTATATTGACATGAAAGAGTAGGTAGATATAGTATCAAATATGACATTAAACGTTCTAGAGTGGATAGTAAGGCTACCGTTCATCCCATTATTATCACACCACTCATAAGGTATAGCGATTTAATAATATTTCCCCTTATACCTTCACTTAAGAGGTTGCTGACATCAATCATCATCAAAGACCCTTGGGTTTGGGAAATGGTTATAATAATGCCCATTCTCCATACACATGAATCCCTGAGTCATGGGAGGTGCATTATGTGTGGATTTTTCCCCATTATAATCTATGAGAAACCTTCATCCCATCGCCTAGGAAATCAATTTCCTTATTTCCTTCCCTTAAACACTTCAAAAATTCATAAGATTGCTTGATAAAATTTACTCCTTTCTTGTTCCCACTTTTGATGAATAAAAGAATGTTCATATTCTTTTCTCTATGGTTATTATAGTTTATTTTGAACTTAATCTCCCTCTTATTGACAAAGCAATAAGATTGATAAGTTACTAAAACCTTGATTTCAACATTTATTGCATAATTCACGTTATCTTTATAGTTACTAATGTCTCTTATGTCCAACACCCTTCTGATACTTTGATTTAAACCACCAAAGAACCTCTAAACATTAATTTTGGGATTGATGATACTTCTTGTAGTGTACCTCGTATGTCTCGTGAAATTAACATCGTAGGTACCAGTAAACTCATCATCTCTTTGCATAAACTCAAGGAACTCTTTATCAATATTGGTATGACTAATTTTATGAAAGTAATTATTGAAAATAACTTATTGAACTCATCCCAAACTATGGATTCAATCTCATTATGCTACCTCTTATTCTTGATTAGAGTCAAACACAGGTTTCCTTCGCCTTCAAAGTAATAAAATTATGGAATGACTTCCTCATGCTCTAAAAACTGAAGATTGGAGAATATATTTTCAATGGTAGTAACCCATTTTCAGAAATAAATTTATTAGGAGACTCTCTGAAAAAAGGATAGCATTTCCTCATGAAAGACTCAACAGAAATTGGTTCCCACATTTTCTCATTTAGAAATTTACCGTGATTCATTTCCTGAGAAATTTGTGTGAGCATTGCAATGTGTTTTTTCATTCCATCTCTCATAGCATTCGGTTTCCCAGTAGAAAACTCATTTCATTTTCAGTAGTAATTTCCATTAATTTGAAACCATAGGGTTCCATCAATTGACTAAAACCAAATGCATAGAGTAAGAAACAGTTATCATACTGAGGAACGACATAATAATCAAAAATCACTTAAAGGATGTCTAACTGATGAGAAATTCCTTAATCAATGACACATTAGTTTTATCCAAGGTTATTAATTTAATAACTATATTTAAATCCTTCATAATGTTTGGTGAATAGTTTGTAAATTCCCAAAGTTTATCCCTAGGGACTGTCAAACTATGGGTACAACAAGGCCCGTTTTCATGTACCACATTACCTTGAGTCATGCCCAGAACATATCTTCTGAGTTTTTACCCCTAGGTAAATTTTATTCAGAGCTTCATCTAACAGTATTATCCACAATGGAATGTATTTCTATGAAATTACTCAGTCTATCCATTACAAAAATTCCAAGACATTTTCTGATACTTTTCCTAGCCCTCGGACTTATCCTTAGACATGTCCTTAGGGTTATAACAATGCTTTTTTCTTCCTAGCTTCCAAATGTTAACAATAGTTTTTATTTGATAGCATCTATAGAGACTCTCACTTTTCAATCATTAACATTTCATTACATATGCAGAATACTTATACATTGTTCAAACAGACTCCCAAAGACCCCAGTTTGCATAGTTCCTTTGGAAACATGGAAACATAAAACTAGAACATATTTGAGATACATTAGCTCTCACAAGGTTCTTCACAACATTAACCATTTTTAGAAAAATTAATCATCATACATAAACTCATAACATGGGAAAGGATACATTAAAAAGGGTGAGTTCAATTGCTCATTATGGTTAAACAAGGGAGACGTGTAAGCATAAACATGAGGGTAAAGGTATGAGAACATGACTATGAAAATATAGAAGCATACCTTGCATATCAAATTTCATATACTTGAATCATTGAAAAATTCTTGGATTTTCATATGGCATAAATCAAGATAAGGTAAAGGACATAATCCAGGAAATAATAACATAGGAGTAAAAAATAGAATTGTGGAAGCAAAATAAGCATATATTGATTTCAATAGTAGTCAAGGTATCAATTCCAAGTCCATATTAGTAGAGAAATCCAATTACATACTAGGTAACACTCATTCCATATCTATTTTACTGAAATGTGTCACCCTCATTCCAAACCTGTATTATTAAGAAAAGTGATCCACATTCTAGACTTGTATTAATGGACGGAGTAACCCTCGTTTCGGCACTGTATTACTGAGCTGAGTAACCATCATTCCAGCCATGTATTACTAAACCTGGTAACCCTTATTCTAGCCCTCTAGTATCTCATGAGATATTAATCTCTACCCAATTCATTAGAGGGAAATATATGTCCCACCCATCACACAATGAAATCATACATACCTGATCCAAATGATCATAAATAAATATATAATAACCCATGAAATTAAATGGGTATCATAAACATGTAAACCTATTGTATCCTATGAAAATTAATAGGATTATTAATAATTTCTTTATAAAAATAATATGTGAAAAGAAGCGGGTTTCAAAATCATATAACCCATGAATTAGAAACATGTTTAATAAACATCATACAATCATAAAAATAATATATTATGAGAGATCATATGAATTAAAATTTTTAATAATTTCCATATAAATTCAGGAGAAACACAAATGGATGTTATCATATAGGGGAAATAATATTGAAATGTCTTTTAAAAACATTTCTTTATGAAAATATCATTTCTTTATTGAAATTTTATCTTTATAACATAAAAACTTTTGAAAACATTTATCCTTGAAAGTAGATATAAAAACCAATAAAAGAATCTTTGAAAACAATAAAACATTTTTAAAACCAAATTTCCTTGAAAATGATATTCAAGGATTTTTTGAAAACTTTTCTGAAAACATTGTTTTTGAATACAATGAATTACTTACTGAAGAGAGAGATAACTTGATTTTATTAAAAACATTATATTATCTTCCAATCAGTTTAAAAAATGGTACTAAAAAATGATGATATATGAATAAATAGAGTATTAGAAACTAATTAATATTATTGAGATATTTCATCAATGTATGAATAAACATAAACAATCTCAAAATAACCATACGATTATCTAAATAAACCCGTATAACTTGGTTATAAGGTATCATACTCTCCATGAAGGAAAAGTAAATTACACCAATATTATTATATCTTTAAAATAAATAGATTCATTATATAACATGTAAAATAGATGTATATACACCTCAAAAAGGATTTTAGGTTTATAACAAAACATGTGTCTCAAAGAAGGCAATTTTAGACAAAACTATTATAATGATTTGGTAACATTTGAAAGTTAATCCCCATGAAATAAGAATCATAGAATGGATATGTGAATACCCATAAATTTAGTTATATGATACATATAATACAATCTTGGTCAGTACATACACCACCAAAAGGATTTTTTTGTGAATATAGCTTTAATCTCACTGAAATTAATTATGAGAATAAAAACCCATTACCTTTTGTCTTCACTCTCTATGAACATCTACAATAATCCTCTATAATAAATTTATTTTTATAATAATTATTTCACAGAATAATATTAAGATTAATAATGGCATATATTGTTTTAGCTTTACTTTATATTACTCTCTTGTAATGATCTCATGTTAAACTTTAACTTCGGGTAATCCTTAGCTTTGTTCTTAAAATTTGTCTTAATTTGTTATATCATTTGTCCTTACACATATATCATGATTACATAATTTAAATAATTATATAAATATCAGTTATATTCATTATATTTGTATTATAATGATTTATATCATATATATCGAAGACACCGTTGTTGGAGATGGAAAGCAATATGTACGTGTTGATATAGTTTCTGTTTATAGTGTTATATTGAATAAAAGAATGTAAATTACATATGTATATATATATATGTGTGGATATATATATATATATAAATAAATATTCTTTTATAATTAATATATCATATATATCATATAATTTCATTAAATCCATCCTTTATACATTCCATGTGGTGTTTGAATGAATCGAATCGCTTGGAGGGGGCGGTAGTCCACATTTCTTCAAACTAGATTATTATATTAAGACCAAATGGAAGGTAAAAATGTGTGTTAATAATTAAATGAAGAATCATAAATACATAAAAAATGTAATAGATTTCATATATAAATAGTGTGTCCTTCAAAATGGCCATAATGGTTTTTTGGAAAGGAAAAATTAACAATCATCATTTCACGAGGCAATAGTTCACCGTACATAGAAACAATATGTTCAACATCTATTAGATGGATGTGTGTGTATGTTTTGGTCAGAATATTTTAAAAAAAATATCCTATTATATTTTGTATATTTTTTTCACACTGGATGGAAATAAAATGAGTGGAGGGGTGGAGAAGGAAAATAAAGGAAAGGATCTTCAAGGAAGACATTGCCTCTAAATTGGGTAACTACTTTTGGTTTGGGAAAAAAGGTTACCTTGAGAGGGTTTTAGAAAATAGGGAGGCTTCAAGGTATAAGGTATGGTTATTGGGAGGCTACATTAATATATATTGGATGAAATTAAAAGGCATTAGTGGTGTGAGTAATGGGTAGAGTATGTGACCATTTATAGGCAAAGAAAAGGACTCAAATAAAATTTTTAGAAACAAATTAGGTGTGCACATGTTCCTACCAGGAAAAATTCATATCAAACCAAACAAAACTCAATACTGAAAGGTTTATGGATGAACTATGGACATCAAATGGGTTTTAGAAAAGGTTCAAGGTCATTTGGGTCCTTAATTTTAAGGATTAGTTCCTAATAAATCTTATTTTGACCTTAATTGTTACGATTAATTTTAATAACTATTACTAATAATTTTGTTCAAAAATTAACATGGACTTATTAGACTCCAAATAATAGACTGAATACATTGTTTTTTGTTGTATTTTTGACGTTACAATAATCAAATCATCAAAATTAGGATTAATGATACCCCCGTAGATAAGACAAAAAACATTGTTTTAATGTTGGAAAAGGTTCAATCGTTTGGTATGATTTTATATTTAGTATAATGTGGAATTTATTGTAATGAATTTAATTGTATTAATAGATTTAATATTCATCTAATGTGACATTAAAATGTATTTATAATATCATATTGGATTAATAAATTTTTAAAAAAAATGATTTTTTAACTAAAAAAAATATTTTTACTATTCATCAAAAAATGATATTTCTCAAAAAAATCCTAAAAATTCACCCCATGAAAATTTTGACATTCTGAATTAAAAAATTAACTTTATTTTATTGAAATAAATTTGTAAGTATTTCTAAAATTACGTTCATTATTATAGGTAGTTTATTCAATGAAAGGATATTTTTAATCCTAAAAAGGACTTTACCAAAAATCATATCTTTTATTATCAATATGTATTATTTATATAAAATAATAATTAAAAATATTTCAAAATTATATATTACTATTTATATTACTATGTATATCATCTAGTTTATAATTACCTAATTTAAATAATTAAAAACAATGTAAAGAGATATTCCATATAAACTCACTATTCTGTTTAACATATACCAACTCAGTGTTTCATGCATCATACTCCATGTTGGTGTTGTGTGGAATATTTTTCGATTCAGTTCCCTAGGATAGTAATCATGAACCTATTGCATTAAAATATATAAATGAAAATTTAAATTTATTCGAAAAAATAGGTCCATAAAAATGTGGGGTTTTACATTCTCAAATATGAATGTTGAGGTTCAAGTGGATTGTTTATCAGACTATTCTATCCACGTTAGCAACGAAATAAACTCTTCTAGAATGAGTATGGTTGAGACAGTTAACTTATCCTAAAGTCCTTTTCCTATCTGAATGTTTTACATATTATGACACATATTCTTATTTGATAGTCGATTGGGATGACACTCTTTGGTTATTAGGGCATATATGGGTCACAAAAAACATCAGAGGGAAGAAAATGAAGGAGTTCAAAACCTAAGTATTGGAATTTCATGCTATTATCCCCAAAATGTATCGAGATATTGGATATCAATATTGGTGGTCTAGTGTGAAGCATGAGATAGCTATTTTCATCACACGATGTTCCACTTATCAGTAAGGGAAGATGGAACATCATCATCTAGGAGAGATCCGTCAGTCATTTTCCATTCCAATATATAAATGGAATGATGTTTCGATGTAATTCATGATTTGTTTACACAAATCACCTTGGGTTAATGATAAATCGTGGGTTTTCATTGGTCATCTGACAATGGTCGCATACTTCTTACCTATTTGAGAGCCCTTCTCAGTATATGATCTAAGATGAATCTATGTCAAGGAGTTGATATGTCTTCATAGAGCACCTCATTCTATCAATTTTGACGTTTATTCTCATATAACTTCAAGGTTATGATAGGGTTTATATATGTCCTTGTCTATAGAGGTACATTTTTCGCATGGAATATCACCCACTAACCTATGGACAGACAAAGAATAAAATTTATATTCTAGATTATATGCTACATACCTATGATCTCGACATTGGGGGTTCTTAGGAGAAACACATTCCCCTCACTGATTTTTCTTATAATAATAGATTACATGAAACCATTGATAAGGAGCCATATAATTCCTTCTCTGGTTAGCCTTTTCACTCAACTATACATTAGATGATGGTAGGTGAAGCAGCTGTGTATAGTCCTTTTCTCACGTAAGAGAATTCATTGCAGGTCCATCTAATTGAAAAGTGCATATTGATAGATCAATACAGACAGTAGTCTTATGCCAACAGATGATGGAAACCTCTATAGATCGATTTTGGAGACAAGGTTTTCTAGAAAGACTCACCCAAGTTGGGGCATAGATGTATTTAGAAGTAGGGTAAACTATCAAAGAGGTTCATTGGACCCATTGAGGTTGTGAAATGGATTGGATTGGTGGATTACCAATTGTAACTTATATAGAGATATTAGTCTATGAATGATTTATTTCACATATCTTTGATTCAGTAATATTATATACAAATATTTTATGTCTTTCAGCCTTATGTCGTTGAGATAGATATAGAAGATTCTATGGAGAAGTATTCTATGCGTATTGTTGATAATAGAATGAACACACTCCAAGGATGGTTTGTTCTTCCTGTATGGGTGCTCTACCAGCATGACCAAGTACAGGATGAGACATGAGAGCGAGAAGATGATGTATGATCTCATTGGCCAGAAATCATTTCTAAAAGTGCCTCTTTACCCTCAGAATGACAACTCGTGGATGAGTTGATATAAAGAGGGGATGATGTAATGACCTGCCTTTTGACCAATGTATAGATTGAGAGTTTTCATATTGAATATTTCACTTAATATTGTTTAGGTTGACCTATTTCCTAGGGAATTTTTTAGGAGAATCTTGAACTGCTTTAGAGCCTAGATGTCTAGAATATTTTTTTAGGTTGGGCTATATGGTTAGATGAAACCATGCGACCAAGTCTTCATGGTTTAGGGAAACCGTGCAGTTTCAAATAGAGGAACCTAAATGTCAGCATTCTGTTTCTGAAACTGTGTGGACCAGGCATTTGGTTGTGTAGGCATAAAAAAGAGAGGGGAAGATCCATCACACATATTTTGTGAACGGTTTGTAAAATATTCCCATAAACCATGAAAAGTATATTATTTTAAAAAAAAATACCATTTTCCCTCCCTCTTGAAATTATGTTATTTTCTTTTTCCACACCGTGAGTGGAAAAAACTCCACTTTCTTCCTCTTTGGGATAAAACCCTCCACCATTCCTGGTTCATCAATAACTCTTCCATACAATTTTTGATCATAAGTTCATTAGTACCATTAGATCCCCCACATTAAGGATCTCTATTCTGTCTACTCATGTTCCTATTCGTCTTTCCCTCTATTTCCCTATTTGATTTTTGGTTCATATGTTCTATTTTCATGGAATTTTACTATTATTCATATATCTTCTAACCTTCTTTGAATCTAAGGTAAATATAAAGTTAGGCCTAATCTATGGCCCTATGGCATGTTGTCACGTAGTTTTCCATTTTTGTTTTGGTCTTTTCGGAATGATTTCTTCATGTCATGATCTAACCATTATTGAGCTCCCCTAATGTGTTCACTCATTCTTCTCAAATTTACCCTGTTGTGTTGACATAGTTTAATTGAATAATGGTTAGGGGTTTTGACATCAACTATTCTATATAAGCACTTCCAAGGGGTGTTCCATTCAAATTGTTCATTTTAGGCCAAATTCCTTAAATGAACAAATCATGTTTGTGACACTTGGATTGACATTAATTTTATGTGACCATTTGCGCATGTGTATTTGATGTATATCAATGTTCCTCAATTATAATTAACCCAATTTATATTATAATTTTCTGAATGGGAATGTGAGTATTTGAGGTTGACACCTTGGCCTTGACGCCTTGTTTGAAATCAATTTTCCAGGTCAGAAAAATTGGAGGGTTGGCTTTGTACGAGGGCTAGGATGAGATAACCCAATCCTTTCAAATTAATTAGCTTAAATGGAATGGTTCTTAAGGATGGCATGGACTTGAATTTCTATAATTTTTTATAAAGACATAACATGAAAGGGGTTGTTGTATAATTTGATAAAATATATAAGATATTTTACCTTATATTATATGATTTGAATGGATATTTCTTTTAGATGGTTCTGAGCTTGTGATATACATTTGGATGGGAGGAATTCATACCCCATGCCATCCTGTTCAATATGTATGGGAGGGAGGCAAGATTACCTCATGCCAGTTGAAATATCAATTCATGTATAGATGAAAGCCAATCTTACCCCATGACAACTTATTATACATGTCTGGATGGGAGGCATTCTTACCCCATGCCAGTATATTATATGGGTATGGGTGGGATGAATAATTAACCCACACTAGTCAAAAACTCTATATACATATATGTGCAAGAATAATGCTTACCCCATGCCAAATATATATATATACATGTATTTGGTGACTAGATGAGACACAAGATGCGAGCTAATGCAATTAAACCCACCATGTGTCTTTTATGAACTAGAGAAGAAGGATAATTATTTATTTTGTATTGTTTCATATTATTAATTTTACCTTCATGTTATTTACATATGAATATCAACATAGATTACATATACAACTGTTGGTGGTGGCCTACTGAGATTTTCATCTCACACCCTACTCGGGCTTCCCTTGGAATGTGATAAGATAGTATTCCTGTAGGTATGGATGGAGGAAAATACCACTCTTCAGTTTGTTGATTCTATTTTCATTGATATATATTAGGAGGAGTGGATCAGGATTCTTTTTAAGATGCTATGTAACATCTTTTGGATTTTGTTCACTTTTTTACTTTATCATTATCATGTCTATTTCATGTTTCATGTTTTATGTTTTTACTAGTATTCTATTAAAACATGTTGTATAAAAAATATCCTATGAGGATTTTGTTATATTATTCAGTCATTCCTTCTTCTGATATTTATTGTATCCGTTTTTATAAGTATTATTTTGGATCATTTTATTTTTGTTTCAACCATTGTGCACTATACCATGGAAGTATAGTCACACCGTTGTTGTACCTTCACTCCCCTACTAATAGTCGGCATCCCATGGTATATGGGGAGACATGCAATGGGTCATGTGGCCAACTGGGCTTAGGGAATATGTTATGTGGTAGTCTGGTCTGGGATATCAGAATTCAAGTATCTCCCTATCTGAATACCCTTCAATCAATATAATTCATTGTTATGCATTTACACTATATAAACTAAATGGTATTAATTTTCATAGATAATTTACCTAATATGTTTATGGATGAGAATCTCTATGAATGGACATGAATCTATGAAATCATACCAGGGTATCCACAAGGGAAATTATTTAGAATAATTATTTATCACAGCTGCTGACAAGATAAGATCATTTAAGGGATGGATCATTCTATATATAGATATTATTTCCACTACACCATGTGTACATAAGAACATGGACATGGATATTAAAGGTAAAATAATTAATAATCATGTAGAGTGAAAGGGAACATAAATATTACTTGTAAATTTGATTGTAATTAAAACCCTTCAAGGGATTAATGTAGATAACATATTGAAATTCCAACAATCAACATCAGATAATATAAGATGTTCATAATGAAAAGCCTAATACCCCAATTGAAGGAATGATAATAAGAATTGTTGAAGGGAACATTCATGTAATAGGGATATCAATTGAATGTAAATATCAATACATATATTATGATCAATTATTATATATCAAAATGTGAAAGTGAATTATCCAGATCCAATCCCTTTGGAGTGTCAAACCCATTTTACAGCAATCCCACCTTATTTTTCACTAGGTGATTATTATGTTAATACCCAATGCCCCATTATCGAGGTTATTACCCCTAGGTGCATATGTTTGGTTGCCACATCTATTTTTAGAAACTATAATGGGATGTCATTTCAATGAAAATCATACACACATTGAAAAACCAAATATTGGATAGTTTTATGGATACAAGTAATTTTAAGCATTATAACAGCTTATGAAAGATATATGATGGGAGGTAATAGTGGTCTCCCTTTTGTATCATAGTACGGAACAAATTACAGTGATGAATAATAAAATTTCCTATTGAAATGGAAAGGTATTTAAAAAGTATCACAATTATAATGGGAATGTAAGTGTGATAAATCATTGTTTCGGAAGTATAAAAAGTTAGTAAAAGGCTATAATAAGAGATAATAAATAAAATCCCATAAAAATGTATCGAATGTATGATAATGACATGGAATAAAAAGAATTTTATCTTGTGAAAAAAGGATTTTAATATTCATTATAAAAAATATTATACCTAAAAACATATGAGGATTAAGGAAAAATATAACCTCTCGTGATCATGTTATCTTATATCTGGCCCATTAAAAAAATTAAATATTGAAGAGATATAAATGAATGTGACTCACCGTCATCATGAAATGCGTAAACATTTTATAGGTTCACACAACACTGCATCTATCGTGACATTATTTCATTATGAAAACATCATAAAATCAATCAAGCATCCCTTAGTTATAATTTGATGAGGTCACCCAAAATCTATATTTTTTTGAAACATTAAAAATATATTTCACACATTCACGAAAATATGATATTTGGGATAGAAGAATTATATTGGTTAAAAAAATTCTGTACTCCATAAATTTTGGATCCCAAAAATTTGGTTAACACTATGAAAAACCTCAATCATACATGTGAAACATTCTGTATACCATCAAAGCTTCCATAACACTGTCATAGACCATTTACAACATACTTTTATAGTAAATAGGTATGAGCTTAGTAATTGAACATTTCAACTATAATAATCAACAAACAGGAGCAATCCAAAAATATTACAATTTCACATTGTGGGATTTTTTACTTACAATATCTCACTTTAGGTTTTCTGAAAACTCTTAACCTTATGATACCACATTAATTCTTATGTTCAATATTTTTGATATAAATTTTTGCTCTTTCATCAAATCACTTCTTGAAAATATAGAAAGGGAAAAATGATTTACTGAACATATATTCTAATCTCATATAAGTTTGGCTCAGTTTATGAAAAAAAAAGTTAATATAAAAAATTATCAATGAATCTCTTCATTCATGAACCACATTTCATAACTCAAGACATGTAGTGGAATGATTTCCTTATCTCTAAAAAATAATGATGAAACTATTCATTCACAACATAACTATTTCATTTACTAAGAATAATGATTCTACTCAATAAATGTAGTAATTCTTCAACACCACTACATATATGATTTTAAAATGGATACCATAAGTTTGACTATCATGATATATTTATAGTAATGAATCATATTCAGTATCCATCATATTTAAATTTACAACACTTTAATTACCCCCCCATATAAATTGTTCCCCCCTTATTGATCAACATATCATCTCCCAAAAACCCTGAAGCTCAATCCTTTGAGGTCTGTAACAAGTAAATGAAGATATATCACCACATTGGGAAAACAAAACATGGCTTTTTAAGAGGGGATTACACTTTTATGAATTTTTAATTAGGTGGAGTCAAATGGATGCCAATAGCTAATCTATGACACTCAAACACTTCTTTGGGTAAGTTCTTTTAGAAAATATCTACAATCTATAGTTACATAGAAAAAAATCCAACTTCACAAGACCATACTAAACCTTATCTTTGATAAAATTGTATTTTATTTATAAGTTCATTTTTTGTGATTAATGTATAGTATTTTTGTTAGATTTATAGCACATTAATTTTCAGAATATATTCTAATCATAGAAATTAGTTTAACTCCCATATCATGGAGTTTTTTCCTCATCCTTTATAACTGAATGAAATATTGAGTGTTCATTATATATTCAGATTCTACCGTGCTCATTGAAATGGAATAATGCTTCTTTCTTAGCCAATAAATACGCAATCGACAAAGATATAATGAACCACATAGAATTTACATTCTATAATATGAGGCCCCAGTATAATCAATATCTAAATAAACAAAAAAATATTTTATGGATTTTTTTAGTGTACAGTAAAATGAAATCCACCATGAATTTAATATTCTTAAGTAATATGTTCACTTCAATAAAGTTTATCTCCTTGAGATTATTTTCATATTTTTCCATCTAGAATGTATAAAACAAAACATCTGGTCATTTCGTTGTTAGGTACAATAGGATCCCAATGATAAGTAGTTATTTAGTGAAATTGACCTATTTTCCTTCATTACCTAATTATATATTCATCTATATTTTCAATGGAGATTTCATATACATGGGATTATCATTTTTAAATTATCTCATAAACCCTTTATACAATTTTTATTGAGAGATAAATTTAAAATTCCTTTTATGCATCACTTGTAAATGAATAAAAATGTAAACTCTCCAAATATTAATGTTTCAAAATCTCATTCCATGAATTCCATGCAATTTTTCAAATTTTCTTGATTTAATCCTGCAATGATTATATGATCAACATAAACCTCCACTTTCATTATTTTATTACTCTGATTGTTGACAATGATATTGCAATCAAATATTACATTCAATAAAATGAGATTCATTTTGTAATGAGGAAGTCATGAATATGAAAAAAATGGTTATTGCTTTAACCCATGTAGTACCTTCATCAATTAAAACAACAAATATCTCATATTTATGTCTAAAATACCATAAATATATTTAATGTACACCTCTTCCTCTATAAAACTATTCAAAAATGTAGATTCAACATCCATCTAGAAAAATTGTGAACATTCCCTACACTTCAATTTATATGAATAAAAAAATAGTCCACATCCTTAAAATAGGTTCACATGACTCCTCTACATAAATACCAACAATCTTTTAGTATCACTATTATGTAATCTATTATTTTTGCAAAAAATAATTCCTTCTTTGTTAGATTTTTTTGGACGGTGAATTTTGTTCCAAAAAAATTATTATCTTCTAGACTTGATAAAATATGTAATATATGATTTTTTTAAAAATTTTCAAGATTTTAATTCATATCTTGAACCAAATTCCTATATTTTAATGTCTCTTAAAAACATTATCAATACAATAAATATGAATTTTTTTAGGTACTTTATGTTCTTTATTTGAACTTAAACTGTCTTATCACTAATTATGTACATCTTATCGATTTTTTCTAGAATCTTTTTCATCTGTATTGAAATATATCTAACAACATCTTGCTCCTGCTCAGTATCTTATTTGGAATCATAATTTTCCACTTATTCTACCCCTATGTTGATTACCTCATCACCATTATCATCATGAAACATTTCACATTGTTATTAGATATTTTATTCATTTTCTACCAAATCAGTACCAATTCATTTGATCAGTATTCTGAGCATCTTATTAAATTATTAATATGATTTTATTTTACCTTATCAACCATGGAATATCTGATCATATCCATAAGATTAAATCATTATGTGTTTCTTCTTATTGAGAATGAAATACATACTTAAAAATATTAGAATGTAATTCAAGGTGGGATTCCTTCCACACCATAGCTCATATGAGATCTTCTATTCCTTGAGAAAAAAAATGATCTATTAAAAATGTAGAATTATGTTAAAAATACATCTTTCAAAAATTCCTCTAGGAGATCTTTTTCAATAATCATTATCCTCACCAGGTTTTTTATGATCTGATTCCTCCTATAAAATGATGCATGTATCTAAGGAGTTCTTACTACTAATATATAGTTCCATATCCCATATATTTTAATAAAAACCTCCACTAGGATATTAATGAACTCTATACCATTATCAGTCTAGAATATCATAATTTTATATTTAACAGCCCTTTTGACTTTCCTTTAATATTTTTTATTCAACTACACACCTGGTATTTTTGGTAAATGAATAATATTTATATGATTATGATGAAATAATAATCTTCTTTTGTGATTCCTTTCATATCATTCAAATTATCTTCTATTTTGGAAAGCATCACATATGTGAGACTGATCAGAAGGTATATTTTGGAGATCTAGAGATACATTTCATTCAACCAGTTCTTCCGACGATGGTAGGAAGAAATGGGCATGTTTTTTTATGCCACAACCTATTTTCATCCATGTTGGATAAGAATAACATATCTTCTTCCCTAGTCAAAAAGAATAAGAGTTTATTCCCAGAAAAACAATTTCACTTTCATTTATGTGGAATATACATAGCTTCTTAGAAAATCCTATAGTATACCACAATCCACATAGTTATTTTATAGAAATAATGTAGTGAATAACATCTCAAATAATGAACACATATTTACACCTTATATCATTACCCAAATCATGGTTTTTACCATGGTAAGAGTCTTAAGGTTTTCACTGCTTATAAATTTAAAAAATCCATCCTATTCATATATAATACCTATGAAAATATAATTATTTCAATTTTTATGAGAGGTAAATTCACATTCACGTATCTATATAATATTACAATCTAATTATCTTAAAGAAATTTCTACAACTGCCGCCCACTGAACTCTTTTATTTTTGATCTCTGATATTGAATTCATATATAATGTTGAACGGTGTTCTTTACCTTCTTTATCATATAATTGACCAAATTAATCATTCAATTCTCCAATTCAATTTTTCATTTTCAACTCATTCGATGATTCATATAGAATCTTCAAATAACCACATTGGGACTTATTTGGTACATTCCTCTCAACTGTTAAACAGAAGTATCATGACATCTTTCCTAATCCTACACACTAGAAACAATGACCATTAAATCCAATAAATGATTATTGAACTCTATGTGTCCACATTTGTATCTCTTAATCACTTTGGTAAATGTTTTATATGTAATAAGTGTTATAAGAATTTATTTTATATCTACAGATATAAAACCTAATATAAGGTCTTTTCCCATGTGTTCTTTTTATATGACCATTTTTCCTTGGGTTCTTTGAACTGTATTATTTTTAATTATAACCAAATAAATTATAATTATAAGAGAATAATTTTTTCCCCTGAATCAATAAACACAAAATTTTATTTTTGATCAATCTCCATACCATATTTTCATTTTAGTATATCACTTAATTCTATTCTACTAGACCAGCATGGTTCTCTTTTAGCATTTCTATCACTTGAGTGATCTTCTTTCCCAATGACATTTTGGGATTCATGAGTCTCTCATGATGTTATAATATTTTTAATAGGATGAAATCAATATCTTTAGGTTTTCTCAATTTTTTTAATTTATCATTAATTATGTTAGTGAAATAATAGATAACATTGATTTGAACTTCGTCTTTGAGCATGTACTCAATACCCTTCCACTGTTCACTTGAAACCATAGAATTATTATTTTTTATTTCAACATTTTGAATAGAATTGTCTTCTTTATACAACTGAATATATATTTTTGCATCATTAACCACTATGTTGACTTAATTTTTTTATCCCACTAAAAATACATCTCCTCAAGACAAGATTTTATTAATCAAGGATATCTACAATTCCTTCAAATTCTCTATATTTATTATCACACTATTCCCTTTTCTAGTAATTTCCCATAACTACTACCATTTCATTTCCTTCTTTATTTTACTTATATCCCTATGTCTCTTCAAAAAACATATTCTACTATAAAATAATATTATTCTTGTTATAGAATTTTCTATTAATTTTTTTACTACCCATAAAATTTGATAAGGACTTCGTCTTGGTAAATTCATCATAATCATATTAATCATCATGAAAATTTTTCGGAAACATTATTGTAATATTTATAACCATTCCAAATTGAATGGATACGAGTGGAATTTTCCCCTTAAACATTACATTTAACCTTCATATATTTTTAGGAATGAAATGATAGGAATTCATCCACCTCTAATTATTACTTGAAATTCTAAATGGTAAGATTCTTCATGGCCTTAAATTCCACCTATTTGGATTTCAATTTTTCGACATCATTATTAAAATAATTTATTATAACATAAGTGGAATGATTACGATATAAACTATACAATGTAAGCTTATTTGTATCATTTTACTTTGGTTTAAATACATAAATTTAAATTAGGTGGAATTCATATTAGGATGTGCTTAATGATATTTATATCATCAATAAATTATTTAATACATTGAATTCCTACACAACATTATTCACATGACCAAATAATGAATTACCTGACTCGTTAGGGAGAATTCTTAAGACAACATACTTGATATACAAAAACATTAATTTATCTTCCTAAACTTATAAATCACCTTTAATGATATTTAGTTACTTTTCCCACATTGAATGTGACGAATCACATGAAATAACCTTCTTAAATATTATGTCACCTTTGTTCTCACATAAAAAATTTATTCATCAACTGTAAAATTCACTTTGGTCTTATTTTGATAATTAACTTATACACATAATGTCTTAAATACCATTCATCACATCTGAAAAAACATTCCTTACAAGAGATCACTAGTAATATTGTATATTATTATTTAGTAATTAAAATTTTATTAACTTGAATATAGAAATCCATTTCTCATTATAAACTTCCATTTTATAAACTAGGGGAGAAATAATGAATTTAACATTTCCCTTTTTGACCAATTATTGGATCCACTATGTTAAATACTCTGAAATTGGCCGAATTAGGGTATGATAGATTATAACATCTACTCTATTTGGATATTATTTTTATTATTAATAAAAAATATCTTTTCTATTTTATTCCCATAAAAATGAATAAGTTGAAATTATAACATGTACATGTAGTAAAAAAAAATTCAGTTCTTCCTCATGGGGCCAGGTCCAAGTAGAATACAATGAAAATGTAAAGAAGTAAAAAATATGATAAATGTCACTTATTTTATAATTTTTGGAGTGGAATCACTCTCACTATTATTACCCTTCCAATATCACTTTGAATTATCATTTCATTCCCAACTAAAATTTTCTCATTGATTTTTCTTAATATTTTTCTATTGATCATTTGAATCAATGATGTCTACACCCAATTCATCTTAAACTGAACACATACGATCGTCCATATGATGAATAATAATTTTCCATATAATTCCAATAAAATTCATTTTTATTCAACCAAATTCATAAATTAATTAATCCTTTCTAAAATATTGATGAAACATTCCTAACTTTTACACAAGATTTAGGTATTTTCACAAAACTCCCCACTTTAACCGAAATTTTGAGTTATCGGGAAACATACTTGGTCAAATATACATTGGTCACTTTTATGTGTTCAACTAATATTGCAGTAGTTACTTCACAAAAAAAATCATTCACATAACCCATTATTTCAAATCCCTAATTTTCACTCATTGTTGGATGATCAAAATAATAGAGTAGCCACACATTTTTTGATGTACTTAACCCATACTAAAATATCCTTTCATGCAATAAACATTGATTATACATTCCTTGTTTTTCTAAAAATCATTAATTTTCAACTCATTTACCATTAATCCCAACGTTTTCTCACAACTACACATATTGTTTATAGGTTTACATAATTTTGTATACTTTGTGGAATAGTAGTATTAATGAATCATTTGAACGTCCATGAAAAAGTTCGCTTATATTTCTTCTAATGAGGTGGCCCTTAATCTTCCATATCATGAAACATTATAAAAAATTCACACATTCACATAATATTGTCATTTGTGTAAAATACTTCATTTCCCTAAAACAATTACCCTTACACCAAATTTTAGACATTAAACTTTTGGAAATCAACAGGAAATTACACCACCTTACTTGTGATAATTGTTAATACCATTAATTGATTACATGCATTTATCTAGAGAATTTTTCTAAAACCATGCTAGAACATCACCACTATCCTTTTCCATTAAATTTATTAATGAACACATACAACCCACAAAATATATAGTGTAACCATAATGTATTTTTTAACAATAATATCAACCATGAAGTTCATGTTACTATGTGGAAAATAAGTAATCATGTGGTAGATTTACCAAGTGTTCAATTAGTTGGTTTTGTGGCAAATCTGTTACTCACTACTAGAAAATCTAGTTTTGGTGGCGGGGCATCTATAGCGGCCGCCATTTGGCGGCTGCTAATACCATCAAGAGGGGCCGCCAAATGGCGACCGCTGCAATTTTTCCTTAAAAAACCCTAATTTCCCCTCCCTCCCCTCCCTCCGCTCCCTGACCCCGCGACCCCCCCTTCCCCGACACTGCGACCCCGACCCCCGACGACCCTCCCCGACCCCCGGCGACCCCGACCCCACCGGTGACCCCGACCCCCATCGACCCCGACCCCCGACCTCCCGGTGACCTCGGCAACCCCCGGTGTGCCCCCGTGACCCCACCCCCTTGCCTCCGTGCTTTCAGCGACCTCCTGTCGACCCCGACCTCCCGACGACCTCCCGGTGATCCCCAACCCCTTGCCTCCGTGCTGCGCCACCGGCAACCCCCACTTCCTTGCTTTCACGGTGCACCCCCGTGACCCCGACACCCCCTGCCCGCACTACACCCCGGCGACCCCCCCCCCTTCCTTGCCTCCGCACTGCGCCCCCGTGACCCCAACACCCTCGCAACCTAGAAACCCCCACCTCTTCCTGTGCTGCACCATTGGACAGCCCCGCCGCCGTTGTTCCCTCGCGGCCCCCTTGCATCCCTCCAGTAAGTCCTCCTGCCTCCATTGGACCCTTCCGGTCCATTGTGCCCCGCCATGTAGAACCATCCATATGGTCCAACGGTTCTACTCCTTTCGAGTCCGGTCGTCGAACCTCTATCTTCAATTCACTGCGCCCTCATGGATCCGCAATCGAGTCAGACCCTGTTACCCGCGGTCGAGTCCTCTGTAGGTAATGTTTTTATCCAAATTTGGTTTTTAAATTATAATGATATGTGTTTATTTTAGAATTTAAATAAGATATTTCACTTTTTCTTTCTATTAAATACAAATATGGATAGGAGTTGGATTGATAAGAAAGATATATTTTCAGCTGAATATTATGAGGGGATTAAGCGATTTATGGATTTCACCAACAAATTTCCAAGAGATATGATTAGTTGTCCATGAAAAAAATATGCAAATAGATATCTCTTAAAACAAGATAGTGTTAGACAAAATTTGTTTTTGAATGGGTTTTTGAAAATCTATAAGACATGGATGCGTCATGGAGAAGATTCTATTTCATGTCATCGCTCAGAAAATATTCATATGAATGTTGATTCGGGAACAATTGATCCAATGAACATAATTCTGAATGATATGATGCGTCAATTTTAATCTGAAGACAGTAATGTTGTAAATGACGACGTGGGATTGAGTAATCCTTGTTCTTCTGCAGATAGAGAAGCATTGAAATTCATTGAAATTCTTGACGATGCACATATTGAATTATCTCCTGGATGCACTAAATTTAGTAAATTGTCATTCATCGTTGAATTGTTACACCTGAAGGCCTTGAACCAGTGGTCAGACACCTCATTCGACATGTTGTTGTTATTATTGAAGAAGGAACTCTCTACTGGAGTGAAGATTCCGGAGTCATTCTACCAAGCTTGCAAGTTAATAGATGATCTTGGTTTTACATATGATACAATTGATTCATGTCGCAATAATTGTATGTTGTTCAGAAAAGAGAATGCGCAATTAAATAATTGTACTATTTTCTATACATCCAGGTGGAAGACCAATGAGATTAATCAAGGTAGTCAGATTCTTCCTGGGAGAGTCTTGAATCATGGGAAACAAGTTGCTGCTAAATAGATGCATTATTTCCCACTAAAACCGAGAATGAAAAGATTCTTCTTGCCCACTAAAATGGCTAAATTGATGACTTGGCATTCAGAGAGAAAGAAAGAGGTTGATAAATTAACTCACCCGGCAGATTCATTGGCATGGAAAGAGTTTGATCAGAGACACCCAGACATTTCCCGAGATGATCGTAATATTCGACTAGGATTGGAAGCAGATGGTTTTAACCAATTTAGGTCCATAGTTGGTGCGACACATAGTACATGACCCGTGGTGTTGGTTCCATGCAACATTCCCCCATGGGTATGTATGAAGCATCCTTTTTTGTTACTATCAATTCTAATTGATGGACCGAGAGGACCTGGTGATAAAATCAATGTTTATATGCAACCTTTGATTGATGAGCTGCAAGAATTTTGGGCTGATGGTGTAATGACATTTTACTCGGCAGCAAATGAAGTGTTTAGACTTCAGGCCGCTTTGTTATGGACAATTAATGATTTCTCAGCATATGCAAACTTATCAGGTTGGAGTACAAAAGGAGAATTTGGTTGCCCTTGTTGTAATAAGAGTAATAAATCTATATGGCTTAAGCACAGTAGAATGTGGGCATATCTTGGTCACATACGCTTTCTTCCTCCATTGCATAGGTTCAGAAAAGACCGTGTATCGTTTGATGGGAATAGAGAGTTTGACCCATCACCACAAATACTGTTTGGGGTTGAAATTTTTTCACAACTTGATAAAGAAAACATCCGTACAATGTTTTATTTTCATGATTTATTGGTTCCAGCAGTTTCTTCTATTCCCGCTGCAAATAGACAGCGAAGTCATAATTGGATAAAATGAAGTATTTTTTTTTGAATTGCCTTATTGGAAATATAATATTTTAATGAATAATTTAGATGTGTTGCACATTGAAAAAAATGTATGTGATAATATTTTGTGCACCATTTTAGGCATCAAGGGGAAATCAAAGGATAGTGCTAATGCTCGACGTGATTTGCAAGAAATGGGATTGAGAAAACCTATACATTTACAGCTGGGTGAAGGTAATCGGGCATACATGCCTGCTGCACAGTACACAATGAGTCAAAAAGAGAAACAAACATTTCTATCAAGTTTGAAGACTGTTAAGGTGCCATATGGTTATTGCTCTAATATTTCTATGTGCGTGAATATGACGAGCATGACATTACAGGGTTTGAAAATTCACGATAATCATATTCTTCTTCAATAGTTAATTCCTATAGCAATTCGTGATTGCTTACCTTCCCGGGTTGTTGAGCCATTGATTGGAGTTTCTAATTTTTTCAGACAGCTCTGTTCTAGGAATCATCGCATGAGTGATTTCAAAAAGCTACAGGATAAGATTGTACATTCACTATGTCACCTAGAAAAACTATTTCTGCCGCCTTTTTTTAATGTCACAGTTCACTTGACCGTGCATGTAACTGGTGAAGTCATTGATGGAGGTCCCGTGCAATTCAGGTGGATGTATCCAATAAAGCGATACTTAAATACATTGAAACGCTTTGTGCGCAACAGAGCTCGTCCAGAAGAATCAATTTCGAAGGGATATTTAATGGATGAGTGTACTAATTTCTATGCTTCATATATTGATGAGGTTGAAACAAATATAGATAAACCATCCCAGACTGATGAGGGTCCAATTGGAGAAGTAATAACATTTCATATGCAGAACGACGAGTGGGTTCAAGCTCATCGATATGTGTTGTTCAACACTCCATCAGTTGTTCCATTGATGCATTAAGATTCATAGTTGATGTGTATTTTGTTTGTATATTTATTTTATTGTTTAACTTATATTGTGTTGTGATTTAGGATGCATATTGCTGAGTTAAAACGTGAAAGGCCCCGTGCAACTGAGTATCAAATCCAAAAAAGATCATTTCAACACATTTCATGAGTGGTTCAAGACTCATGTACGTATAATTGATTTAATATTTTTATAGCACAACTATGTTGTATTTTCGCAATCCTTAATCCATTAAACTATATATGTGAAATTTTCAGAATCAAAAGTTACTTGATTTAACCCAGCATGTGAGTGAAGAACTCAACCAACTAGCTAATGGTCCATTTGTTACAGCTCGTCGCTACATGTCTTTGGATGCTAACGGATTTCGATTTCGTATTAGCGATGTTGACATGAACCGAGCCACACAAAATAGTTGTGTTGGTTGTTCTTTTGTTGGTGCGTGTTATTATTATGGATTATTGAGAGATATTATTGATGTTATTTATGATCGTGGCTTAAAACACATAATGTTAAGGTGTGATTGGGTCGATCCAGTTCGTGGAACGACAGTTGATAACTTCCAATTTACATTAGTAAACTTTAACAATATTCTATATGAAGATGATCAGGTTAGCAATGAGCCCTTCATACTGACATCGCAGGTAGAACAAGTTTACATTGCCGACATTGATTCAGATTGGAAAGTTGCGGTGAAAAGGTCTAGAAGAGGGGGTTTTCTGATTGACCAAGAGGAACCTGATGTTTTCGCATTTCCTGATCAAACACTTGACCAAACAACAGTAGCTGTACGAGATGAAGATATACAATGGACAAGAGAGACGGTTGAAGGAGATACGATAGAACTGCATGATTAGTGGAAATTGTAATTATATTCCAAGTTATTATTTGTAAAAATATTTATCAGTTATATATGTATAAAAATTGCTTGATTTATCTATAATTTCTTTTAATGCAGGTATGTCACAGGGTGGTCACAGTGGTTCACTTGATGTTGTTGGTATGTATGTTTTCATTTTTCTAAATTAATTGATTACAATTTTCTGTTTATATTTCCCTAATTGTTTCTAATCATTAATTTATATTGTAATTGAATTATGAATTTATGTTTATCAGGATCTACTACTTCTTATAGAAGACGTAGGGGTCCTGGTAGAGGGGTTCGATCCTGGGACTCTAGAGCCCGATTGGATGGGTGATTTGACGACACATTTCATCCAGTTGGAGATGGTCCTATTGCATTGAGTCATCAGTTTGGGAATATGATACGAGACTCACACAGATTCCCTCTGACAACTCGTGACTGGAGTTCTTTACCTCAAGATACGATGGACATATTATGGAGAGAGGATCATGTGAATTCAATGTTTAATTTTTCATGGTATTGTTATTATTATTGTCCCATATACTGACAAAATTTTTAACAGTATAATTTGACATCCTCTCCAGATGAGTTTCAGGCTGTTTGTATGTCGAAATGCAGAAAATTATGGAAGGATTACATGTCATGGGTGAAGAAAGATCACTGGACACAATTTGCGGGTGTGCCAGACATTCTACAGCGAGCCCCTCCGGGCATTCTTCCTGCGCAGTGGCAGGATTTGGTTGTGTTTTGGTCGAGTGAGGTAGCGATGGTAAGATTTATTAACTTTAATCTATAAATGACTAATTTTGAATATGTCTATTAAGTAAATATGTTGAATGTAGACCGAGTATGCTCGTCATTCACATAATCGGGCGATGCAGTCCATGCCTTCCAGACTTGGCACTCGACGTGTGTCACAGCTCAGACATGATGTAAGTTCAGAATTCACTATTTCATTCATATTTTAAAAATATTGTAGAATATCATGGTGAACCATTTTATTATAGTTACACCAACGCAGTGAGACAATCGATCGAATGTCCTTATGGATGAGGACTCGTAGGGCGGGTGATCCCGATGTTGCCGGTGTTATAGTAAGAAAATTATTTACTAATTAATAAATGTATTTTTTTATTTTATATAAATTATTTATATTTGTTCATTGATTCATTATATGACACATGCTCAGTTTGATGCTCAGTTAGCAGAGTTTCCAAAGGAGCAACGTCGTAGTACTGTGCGTAGAGATGAAATATTTCACGATGTTGTGGGGCGTGACAGACATGGTTATTCATTGACTTATGGCGGCGGTGTCCCACGACGTGCAGTTGTTAGAGCAGATGTGATGAGTGCATAGAGAGAGTTAGGGATGCGCACACAGGCTGAGATAGATGCTTCCATGCAGGATATGCAGCGCAATTTTGATTCACAGTTTCAGTAGTTACATGCAGAGTATGAGGAGATGTTGTCACAGATGTCATCACGTATCGATGAAATGATGACGCAACAAGTGGCGCCACAGGTAAACAATAAAAAAACCATACTCAGATTGAATTTTATTGAAATGTTTAAAGTACATAATATTGATATATATTTTAGTCTCCAAATACATCTGGTGGAGATCACAGTGATATTGGTGATCCAGATGAGAATGAACCCCATGCATGGGGTAATTTCATTTGTCTTGATGAATTATTTAGAATATTTTATATCCTTGATGAATATAATTTTCCTTTTTACCTAGATTTTTTTGTTTTAATATTTGTGGATGACATCTTCGTGCAGTCCAAGAGTGATTATGATCATACCCAACATCTTGACATCATACAGATTACACTTATTGACTATACGTCAAGCTATATATATGTCAGTTTTGTATTGATTATATAGGTATAGTTATTGGGTCAAATAATTTCAGAGGAAGGTGTGTCAGTGGATGGAGAGAAACTCCACACAGTTGTTTCTTGGAAGAAGCCCAAGAACTCTTTCAATATTTGTATCTTTTTAGGGTGAGTGAATTGTGATGTGGTCGAGCAGACGGTACGTCAATCGGATGTATGGTCTGCGCGGTAGGGCTCATTATGCGTTCTTTAAGCGTTGTGCGCGCTTGATAAACGCACATGGGGGGGGGTCCCAAACTGGCCGAACGATGTCTGAATGCCCCGAAATCGGACGACATCAAATGGTGAGTGAATTGTGAAGTGGTCGAGTAGACGGCACGTCAATCAGACCTGCCGTGTGCCCGCGGTGACTGAGAACGCCGTTCTGGTGTCATAAACGACCAAAACTGGTATCTAACGGTTATACTCATAGCGGACGACATCGTATTGACATGAAATCACAGGAAAATAATAAAATTATTATTCACGATGTGAACACGTAGACAGCACGTCAATCGGACGTTCGGTCTGCGCCGTAGGGCTCATTATGAGTTCTTTAAGCATTGCGCGCGTTTGATAAACGCGCGTGGGGGGTCCCAAACTGGCCGAACGATTTCCGAATGGCCTGAAATCAGACGACATCAAAGGGTGAGTGAATTGTGATGTGCTCGAGCAGACAACACGTCAATCGGACGTGCTGTGTGCCCGCAGTGACCGGGAACGCCGTTCTGGTGTCAAAAACGGCCAAAACTGGCGTCTAATGGTCAAACTCATAGTGGACGACATCAGATTGACCTAAAATCACAGGAAAATAATACAATTATTATTCGCAACGTGCACACGCAGACGTCACGTCAATCGGACGTGCGGTCTGCGCGGTAGGGCTCATTATGCGTTCTTTAAGCGTTGTGCGCGCTTGATAAACATGCGTGGGGGGTCCCGAACTGGCTGAACGATGACTGAATGGCCTGAAATCGGACGTGCCGTGTGCCCGCAGTGACCGGGAACGCCGTTCCGGTGTCATAAACGGCCAAAACTGGCGTCTAACTGTCAAACTCATAGAGGACGACATCGGATTGACCTGAAATCATACGAAAACAATAAAATTTTTATTCGTGACGTTCACGCGCATACGGCACGTCAATCGGACGTGGGGTCTCTGCGGTATGGCTCATTATGCGTTTTTTAAGCGTTGTGCGCGCTTGATAAACGCGCGTGGGGGGTCCCTAACTGGCCGAACGATGTCCGAATGGCCTGAAATATAACGACATCAAAGGGTGAGTGAATTGTTTCCGCGGTGACTGGGAACGCCGTTCTGGTGTAACAAACGGCCAAAACTGGTGTCTAACGGTCAAACGCATAGCCAACGACATCGGATTGACCTGAAATCATAGGAAAACAATACAATTATTATTCACGACGTGCACGCACAGACGGAACGTCAATCGGATGTGCGGTCTGCGCGGTAGGGCACATTATGCGTTCATTAAGCGTTGTGCGAGCTTGATAAACGCGTGTGGGGGGTCCCAAATTGGCCGAACGATCTCTGAATGGCCTGAAATCGGACGACATAAATGGATGAGTGAATTGTGATGTGGTAGAGTAGACTGCACGTCAATCGGACGTGTCGTGTGCCTGCGATGACCGGGAACGCCGTTCTGGTGTCATAAACGGCCAAAACTGGCGTCTAACGGTCAAACTCATAGCGGAAAACATCGGATTGACCTGAAATCACAGGACAATAATAAAATTATTATTCGCGGCGTGAACGTGCAGAAGACACATCAATCGGACATGCGGTCTGCGTGGTAGGGCTCATTATGCGTTCTTTAAGCGTTGCGCGCGCTTGATAAAAGCGAGTGGGGGGGGGGGGGGTCCCAAACTGGCCGAACTATGTCCGAATGGCCCGAAATCGGACGACATCAAAAGGTGAGTGAATTGTGATGTGGTCGAGTAGACGCCATGTCAATCGGATGTGCCGTGTGCCCTCAGTGACCGAGAATGTCGTTCTGGTGTCATAAACGGCTAAAACTGGAGTCTAACGGTCAAACTCATAGCGGACGACACTGGATTGACCTGAAATCGCAGGAAAACAATAAAATTATTATTCGCGACGTGTACGCGTAGACGGCACGTCAATCGGACATGCGGTCTGCGTGGTAGGGCTCATTATGTGTTCTTTAAGCGTTGGGCGCGCTTGATAAACGTGCGTGGGGGGGTTCCAAACTGGTCGGACGATGTCCGAATGGTCTCAAATCGGACGACATCAAAGGGTGAGTGAAATTTGATGTGGTCGAGCAGATGACACATCAATCTGACGTGCCTTGTGCCCGCGGTGACCGGGAACGCCGTTGTGGTGTCAAAAACGGCCAAAACTGACGTCTAATGGTCAATATCATAGCGGACGACATCATATTGACCTGAAATCACAGTACAAGAATAAAATTATTATTCTAGACGTGCACGCGCAGACGGCACGTCAATCGGACGTGGGGTCTGCGTGGTAGTGCTCATTATGCTTTCTTTAAGCATTGTGCGTGCTTGATAAACGCGCATGGGGGGGGGGTCCCAAACTGGCCGAACGATGTCCGAATGGCCCAAAATCGGATGACATCAAAGGGTGAGTGAATTTTTATGTGTTCGAGTAGACGACACGTCAATCGGACGTGCCGTGTGCCCGCGGTGATTGGGAACGTCGTTCTGGTGTCAGAAACGGCCAAAACTGGCATCTAACGGGCAATCTCATAGCGGACAACATCGGATTGACCTTAAATCAGAAGACAACAACAAAATTATTATTCGCGATATGCACGCGTAGACGACACGTCAATCGAACGTGTGGTCTGCGCGGTAGGGCTCATTATGCATTCTTTAAGCGTTGTGCGCGCTTGATAAACGCGTGTGGGGGGTCCCAAACTGGCCGAACGATGTCTGAATGGCCCAAAATCGGACGACATAAAAGGGTGAGTGAATTTTGATGTGATCGAGCAGACGGAACATCAATCGGACTTGTCGTGTGCCCGCGGTGACCGGGAATGCCGTTCTGGTGTCATAAACGGCCAAAACTGGCGTCTAACGGTCAAACTCAAAGCAGACGACATCGGATTGACCTAAAATCAAAGGACAATAATAAAATTACTATTCGCGATGTGCATGCGCATACGGCACGTCAATCGGAGTGTGGTCTGCACGGTAGGGCTCATTATGCGTTCTTTAAGCGTTGCGCGCGCTTGATAAACCCGTGTGGGGGGGGGGGGGTCCCAAACTGGCCGAACGATGTCCGAATGGCCTGAAATCGGATGATATCAAAGGATGAGTAAATTTTGATGTGGTCGAGTAGACGGCACGTCAATCGGACGTGCCGTGTGCCCGCGGTGACCGGGAACACCGTTCTGGTGTCATAAACGGCCAAAACTGGCATCTAACGGTCAAAATCATAGCGGACGACATCAGATTGACCTGAAATCACAGGACAAAAATACAATTGTTATTCGCGACATGCACGCGGAGACGGCACGTCAATCGTACGTGCGGTCTACGCGGTAGGGCTCATTATGCGTTCTTTAAGCGTTGTGCGTGCTTGATAAACCTGCGTGGGGGGGTCCCAAACTGGCCGAACGATGTCTGAATGGCCTAAAATCGGAGGACATCAAAGGGTGAGTGAATTGTGATGTGGTCGAGTAGACGGAACATCAATCGGACGCTTCGTGTGCCCGCGGTGACCGGGAACACCATTCTGGTGTCATAAATGGCCAAAACTGGCGTCTAACGGTCAAACTCATGACGGACGACATCGGATTGACCTGAAATCATAGGACTACAATACAATTTTTATTCGCGACATGAACGCATAGACGGCACGTCAATCGGACGTGCGGTCTGCGCGGTAGGGCTCATTATGCGTTCTTTAAGCGTTGTGCGCGCTTGATAAATGCGTGTGGGGGGTCCCAAACAGGCCGAACGATGTCTGAATGGCCTGAAATCGGACAAAATCAAAGGGTGAGTGAATTGTGATGTGGTCGAGCAAACGACACGTCAATCGGACGTGCCGTGTGACCGCGGTGACCGGGAACGCCGTTCTGGTGTCATAAACGGCCAAAACTGGCGTCTAACGGTCAAACTCATAGCAGACGACCTCAGATTGACCTAGAATCATAGGAAAACAATAAAATTATTATTCACGACGTGCATGCGCAGACGGCACATCAATCTGACGTGCGGTCTGCACGGTAGGGCTAATTATGCGTTCTTTAAGCGTTGCGCGTGCTTGATAAACGCTCGTGGGGGGTCCCAAACTGGCCGAACGATTTCCGAATGGCCCGAAATTGGACGACATCATTGGGTGAGTGAATTGTGATGTGGTCAAGTAGATGACACATCAATCGGATGTGCCGTGTGCCCACGGTGACCGGGAACGCCGTTCTGGTGTCATAAACGGCCAAAACTGGCGTCTAACGGTCAAACTCATAGAGGACGACATCGTATTTACCTGAAATCATAGGACAACAATACAATTATTATTCTTGATGTGCACACGCAGACGGAACGTCAATCGGACGTTCGGACTGCGCGGTAGGGATCATTATGTGTTCTTTAAGTGTTGCGCGCGCGTGATAAATGCTTGTGGGGGGGGGGGGGGTCCCAAACTGGCCGAACGATGTACAAATGGCCGAAATCAGATGACATCAAATGGTGAGTGAATTTTTATTTGGTCGAGAAGACGGGACGTCAATCGGACCTGTCGTGTGCCCGCGGTGACCGGGAACACCGTTCTGGTGTCATAAACGGCCAAAACTGGCGTCTAACGGTCAAACACATAGAGGACGACATTGGATTGACCTGAAATAACAAAACAAAAATAAAATTATTATTCGCGACGTGCACGCGTAGACGACACTTCAATCGGACATGCGGTCTACGCGGTAGGGCTCATTATGCGTTCTTTAAGCGTTGTGCGCGCTTGATAAATGCGCGTGGGGGGGGGGGGTCCCAAACTGGTCGAACGATGTCCGAATGGCCTGAAATCGGATGACATCAAAGGGTCAGTGAATTTTGATGTAGTCAAGTAGATGGCACGTCAATCGGACGTGCCTTGTGCCCGCGGTGACCGGGAACGCCGTTCAAGTGTCATAAATGGCCAAAATTGGCGTCTAACGGTCAAACTCTTAGTGGACGACATCAAATTGACCTGAAATCAAAGGAAAACAATAAAATTATTATTCGTGACGTGCACGCGTAGAGGGCACGTCAATCAGATGTGCGGTCTGTGCGCTAGGGCTCATTATGCGTTCTTTAAGCGTTGCACGCGCTTGATAAACGCGCGTGGGGGGGTTCAAAACTGTCGAACGATGTCCAAATGGCCTAAAATAGGAAAAAATAAAAGGGTTGGTGAATTGTGATGTGGTCGAGTAGACGGCACGTCAATCAGACGTGTCGTGTGCCCGTGGTGACTGGGAACGCCGTTCTGGTGTCAAAAACGGCCAAAACTGGCGTCTAACAGTCAAACTCATAGAGAACGACATCGTAATGACTTGAAATCATAGGAAAACAATAAAATTTTTATTCGCGACGTTCACGCGCAGACGACACATCAAACGGATGTGCGGTCTGCGCGGTAGGGCTCATTATGTGTTTTTTAAGCATTGTGCGCGCTTGATAAACACGCGTAGGGGGGCCCAAACTGGCCGAACGATGTCCGAATGGCCTGAAATCGTACGAAATCAAAGGGTGAGTGAATTGTGATGTGTTCGAGCAGACGACACATCAATCGGACGTGTCGTGTGCCCGCAGTGACCGGGAACGCCATTCTGGTGTCATAAACGGCCAAAACTGGCATCTAACGGTCAAACTCATAGCAGACGACATCAGATTGACCTGAAATCACAGGACAACAATATAATTATTATTCTCGACGTGAATGCGTAGACAGAACGTCAATCGGATGTGCAGTCTGCACGGTAGGGCTCATTATGCGTTCTTTAAGCGTTGCGCGCGCTTGATAAACGCACGTGGGGGGGTCCAAACTGGCCGAACAATGTCCGAATGGCCTGAAATCGGACGACAACAAAGGGTGAGTGAATTTTGATGCGGTCAAGAAGACGACACATCAATCGGACGTGCCGTATGCCCACGGTGACCGAGAACGCCGTTCTGGTGTCATAAACGGCCAAAATTGGCGTCTAACGGTCAAAATCTTAGTGGACGACATCAGATTGATCTGAAATCATAGGACAACAATACAATTTTTATTCGCGACGTGCACGCGGAGACGGCACGTCAATCAGACGTGCAGTCTGCACGGTAGGGCTCATTATGCGTTCTTTAAGCGTTGTGTGCGCTTCATAATCGCGTGTGGGGGGTCCAAACTTGCCAAACGATGTCCGAATGGCCTAAAATTGGACGTCATCAAATGGTGAGTGAATTTTGATGTGTTCGAGAAGACGAAATGTCAATCGGACGTGCCGGGTGCCTGCGGTGACCGGGAACGCTGTTCTGCTGTCACAAACGGCCAAAACTGGCGTCTAACGGACAAACTCTTAGCGGACGACATCGGATTGACCTGAAATCACATGAAAACAATAATATCATTATTTGTGACGTGCACGCGCAGACGGTATGTCAATCGGACGTGCGGTCTGTGCGGTAGAGATCATTATGCATTCTTTAAGCGTTGCGCGCACTTGATAAACCCGCGTGGGGGGGGGGTCGGGGGGTCCAAACTGGCCGAACGATGTCTGAATGGCCCGAAATTGGACTACATAAAATGGTGAGTGAATTGTGATTTGTTTGAGCATACAACATGTCAATCGGACGTGTCGTGTGCCCACGGTGATTGGGAATGCCGTTCTAGTGTCATAAACGGCCAAAACTGGCGTCTAACGGTCAAACTCTTAGCGGACGACATCGGATTGATCTGAAATCACATGACAACAATCAAATTAGAACAATAGAATTAATGATTTTGAATTTATAAAACAGTAATCAAATTTTTGAATATTATTATGAAAATCAAATACTTTAGATCTATTATAGTATGTTTGAAGTTAAATATTTGTTTTCTAGGTTTTATTCGGTACTAAGTTTGTTATTAAATTCTGTTATGCAGTTATATGTGATGATGGATGCGGTTCTTGGAAGATGATAGCGAGGATTTATTTTTTATATTAATGTATAATTGAATTTTTCTAAAAACAAATTAAAATTTAATATCGGCCGCCATATGGTGGCTGCTATTTGTCTGGGATATAGCGGCCGCTAAAGCCCATCTCGGCTTGCCTACAGCATCCGCCAAATGGCGACCGCTGATAGTAACAGCGACGGCGCAAAAGCGGACGCCGTTTGGCGGCCGCTATAGGCCTTTAGCGATAGCTTTTGGAGGCCGCTGAAGGTCATTCTTATACTAGTGACTCTAAATAATTTTTAATCATAGTCTATCTAGAAAGGAATGGTCAATAGGTTTCCTTCTGTTAATTGACGGATCAAATATGGAGTCCCTTTTATTTCTTAATTTGGTAGGTCCTCACATAGTATATCATCAAATAATCATTATCCATAGTTTTTTTCCAATAAATGTTATTTTATTTGAGAACCTCTTCTTTTGGTGAATCTCTTCTAGAAATTGATGAGGCAAATATACTTCACAATAGCGACTGCATGAAAATTTCAACAAGTGGTCAATCCAGGATGTTATGAAATTTCCAATCACATTTGATCATATATAGAAAATAAAATATTCCCCAATGTACATTTAAATCATTGAAATACCATACCATGATATAAAATTATCATCAAAACAACACAAATTTAATGAATTCATTATTCTAACAATTCAAATGATCAAACTAAAAATTTAAATCTTTTATTTAGTATATTTTTTATCTCAGTCCCAAAATACTCATATATTTTAAAAAGGTAATATTTACTAAAAAACTATAAAATAGTGGGACTATATCCATTAAAATAATCAATGAATTATATGAAATTATTGTCTCTTTATATTCCCCTACACATAATCCTTGGACAATGACAATGTTAGTTTCAAAAATATTAACATTAAAATATTGAAACACCTATAAAATGTGAGTTCCTTTATCAAATTAATGGTCCTCATTTTTTAATACCTTATTTTTCATCATGATCCCATTTTAATCATTATGTTCATTCAATTAATTCCCATTTCATTTATCCCCAAATATAAACATATACCTACCTTCTCATAAAATCTTATTCTATACTAATATAAGATTTTCAAGAACTATTTTTCTCATTACATGTCTGTATAATTTGATCCATAATTATGATAAAATTCTTCATCACCTATTAATGATTCTAGTATTTTTTTTCTCATCATTAGTGATAAATTAGTGATTTTTTTGCCAAAGATGTGGTAGGATTTCAATGATAAACTATTAATGCTGAATAAAGACGATTGGATCAAAAATTAAGCTCTATGATTGATTTTCTACTTTATCCAATAATAAATTCCTCCCTAACTAGTTATTCCACTATATTAGCATCATTAACTTAAATTATCCCAGTAAATCTCATTCCCTTCATCAGTTAAGTTGTATAATATTTTCAGTTCTCTATTTTATTTAGTAGGTTTCATCGTTTTTTATATTGTTGAATGCATAGGGGTACTCTGAATTCTTATATAGATGTGGGATATCTAAATTGACCTAGACTAGAAGGTAACATAGATTCAATATAACGTTTTTTAGGGCTATTATTCCATAGTTTCAATTCTTTTTCTCCATTATCTACCCCAAACAGTGAGTGAAAAAAAATTATAACACAAGGATACTTATAATCTTCTCTTTACCATCAATTTTAATCTTTTCCATCTAGAACATCCACAATATCATCAATTCTTTCCCTCGTTCCCTTTTTTTAGTATAATTTTATCAATACCTTTAGATCTTAATTTCTCTTCAAACTCATATTATTTAGGGTAAGAGTGAATTTTTAACTTGAAAATAGTGGTAGAGTATCATGGAAAACATTGCATGATATCAAGGAAATTTTTCCACTCTCCCCCATTATTTTATACTACAGAATTTGAATAAAAGTTATAGAAAATTTTTCATTATTCCAAAAAATTGTTCCATATCATTGTCTCTTTCCCCACACTTTAATTCAACTTAGATCATGACGTATCTTCTTGATAAAGCTGGATAGAGATATTTTTCGTCAAATGTGGTTACAGAATAATATTTCATGCATATTTATAAACATTTATTGATGGTTATACATAGATATTTGGTCTAAATGGCCATGAAATTGATTGTTTTATTAATTTATGGGAATTTATGAATCTGGAAATAAAATATTATTAAATGAATGAAATTATTATGAAGTTTAATTATAGTATTTAATTGATCATTATAATTAAATTATTTTAATTTGGTGAACATTTACCTTAGGTAACATAAATATATGCCAAGGATATCTAACACTTGACTATTTCAATCCATCCACTTAGTGAGCCCACAAGGAGCCGACATGAGAAACTAGAAACCATGAAGGCCAACACGATCCCTCACATGGTGGTGGCATGGTGTAATAAGAACCATGCATACTGGACCATTGGTAGTCAATATTATGGGGAGTATAGCCTTGTTTGAAGCCCGCATGGGCCATATATAGTGTTTCCTGTTGGTTGGTGTGTTCATGTGGATATTAAGAGCCCACTACATTGCAATCTTCTGGCCATTCAAATCTTTGAAATTATTTATATACTATCTCTTATTTGAGCCTTTATACTGATGTGGGAAAAAAAATCTTAGTAATTATTAACATTTTCAAATATCTTCTTCACCTACACTCAAATTTACCACTATGTCAAGTGTCGTAGTGCTTTCATGCCTTATCTTCACCGTCCACCATATTTGATGCATCTTTACCTGCAAAAAAACTAACATGGAAGCTACCATAGATTCCCAACTTGAGATCATCTCCCAATACTAACGCATGCCACTACCACCGATCATATCATGGCTATTTTCCAACCACCTAGAAGACATCAAAGGATTCATCCAGCCACATTGAAGTAATAATGAATGAAGAGATATCTGCCACAATTTCTACACTTCACTTCATCACATCCATGTCCACTCCTATTATTCATGACCTCATAAAATCAATACATGACCTACAAATTAGACCAGACATTGCCAAATTCTGTAGCCAACACTAAAATTAAAAGTGCCTGAGATATAGGGGATTATAATTCAAATTCAAAATTTGTTTCCCACCTATCTCGGAGGTCAGGGAAGAATTCAACTAGGAGGAGGTTTATGACACTTTTCATTTGCCTATAAATAAGAGTCAACAACTATTTAGAAGAGGACTTTGACCCATATTGGGAATCATTCTTGAGGGAGAGGGTTGCTTATCTGAGAGAACCATGATGTTGTCATTTTTAGTTTCTTTGTTTTTTATTCTATTCTATTTCATTTATTATATTTATAAATAACTTTAATGTCATTTTTATTTTTTTTTCAAAAAATAATTTAATCTCGGAATTTTTATTTTAAGAGTTCCACCACCATCACCATTTCTATTCCACTCCTTCTATTATTTTATTTTCTCTTTGTTTTAATCTCATTATCTTTTATTCTTTTATTCTTTTTCCATTTATCAATATCGAACTTTTATTTTTTTATTCTATCCATTTTATTTTTATTCTATTATATTATTCTTTTCATTTACATTCCACCATTGTGTCCTCTTACCCACAACAATGTGGTTCTAAACTGTGGCTTAGACTGGGGGAGGTCAATGTGTTCTTAGATTCTCTCATAAATTTTATTTTATATTTGTGGTAGATATGAGTGGAATTCACGGGTATGGTGAATGTCCACCATGAAATGAAACACAAATATATTTATATAATTTCATTTCATTTCTTTCACTATCCTCATTGTTTAGCTATTAATCTGATAGAGTTGATCCAATCAATGTATGAAATGAAATTCGATAGAGTGCAGTGAGAAAAGATGACCCACCTTTGAATAAGTTCTTCCGCCAAACTTTGTTATAGGAAAAGAAATAATTTATATTTCCTAATGAATTATATATTTAAAAATTATAAAATAAAATCATATAAATTCGTCATGACATTTCAGGAATAGATTATAAGGCATAAATTAAATAAATATAATAGAATAAATATGTAACCCAAAACCTAACACCAAACAAAGTCCGTTCTTACTAATCACATGTTGTTAGAATTTCATGGTAGTTTTGTTTATTTTTTCATATTTCATGCCATTACCTTATTTTAGAATTAATCAAAACTAAAATTATTATTATTATTTAAAAAATTAAAAACAATAAAAATTAGTATTTTAGTTTAACTATAATTTGTAGGTGCCCAAATTGAGAAGGTCCTTATGTGATACAAACATTGTCATCCTTTGGGTTGCATTATGAAAATAAATTTTATTTTTTCCATACCCTAAGACATGTGTGTATCAAAAAATTATCCATTGTCGGGGAGCTAATGATTGGTTCATTTTTCTTCTCTATTTTTCACAGTCAAATGTTATTAACTTCATAAAGAATGTATAATAAATTATTTTCCCAATTATGTATTCTAATGATTTTTATTCTGCATTGATTGAAAAATCACATGTATAAGAACCAATAACTGAATATTGTTGGACTATAAATGTACTAATATAAAACAATCATTTTAATGTGAAAAAATGGTCTATATTGGAGATAGAAAAAGACTAACTACTTGACTGAGATTGAGAGCCTTCAGATTTTATTAGTGCATACAAGGTGATTAATAATGTGCCCTTTATCATCACTTTAAGATACTATGATAATGGAAACAAATTATTTGTACTTTTTTATCACTAATAATGGGGTCCTTTATAAGTTCTTTTCAATGCACTAATTAAGGAAACCTTTTATTTGATATTTTCTTTGGGATGATCGAGGACACATTTCTCAGTGTAGTTAAATTCACTAATAATGGGAAACACTACAACAGATGTGTAGTGTGTTATAACAGCACACTATAGTACTAGTGCATTGTGTTGTAACAACACACTGCAGCACTAGAAACACCACTATACATTGTCAAAATTAAGTACCAATAAAGAATTTAAATGACAAAAAATTATAAAAAAAATACAAGAGAAAATAATATATGATTGACATTTGAAACATTGGTTTGTAAAATAATATTAGTAAGTGTCAATTATTATATACATTAAAAAACATCAATGTTTTTTTGCATTTTGACACAGACATAAACTCATGAAAATATTGATGAAACCACCACTTCTTTAGAAAAATGCATATATATAATAAAATAATTATAATATTAGTAATAACATAAAGAAATAATTTAAACATAAAGTGTTAATTTGAATCAAGTTTTTATGTAACAATAGGAACATTGTGTATCATATTGAGTTGTGGTTTATTTTTTCACGTCACACAATTTCTGGTTCATATTAAAGAATTATCTATTTTAAAATTTAAAAAATAATCATAATTTAATAGTGAGATGGAAATTAAATACTTAGAAATATATATAATAGTGAGATAAAATCTAGGCTACTTTTCTTGGTTTTGGTGATGTGATGCCCGTTTTAAACTAAAATGACACTTATATATTGAAAGACACGCTTTGATTAATACTGGTAAGACCATGTATTGGATTATGGTGATGTTGATTCCTATATGTACGAAATGATGTATTGAACATTTTCCAAATGTATCAAAAAAATCCAAATTCATTTTCTATGTTTTGTTTAAGTCACTTTTCCTTTTTTATATAATTCCATTTAAACTAGAAACATGCACTTTGAATCATATTGATCACATCTTATATATTTTTTATGTGAGACTGATTCCTAAATTTAAAAAACGACTTAAGATCCATTTTACTAAATTATCAAGACAATCTGAGGGAATTTTCTCAATTTTTAATGAGTGAATCTTTTGGAACTAAAATGTCAATATTAAATTGATAACTACCAGATTTTTTAATTCATGGATCATCATGTATTTTATTGAGTTTGGATAATACCTTCATGAATAAAGGACTTATGTATTGTTTTCTTAATGTATCAAAATAATCCAAATGAATTTTTTCAGTTTTCTATTATCTTAGTGTTCTTTTTTACTTAAATTAATGTTAATTTTAAATAAAAAGATTCACTTGGATTTATACTCTCACACCATACATCAGATTGAGGTGTGGAAAATTTTACACATACCAAATGACGAATAGACCATTTTTATAAAGTTAAATAATAATCCGAATGTGTTTTCTTAGTTTTGAGTATGTCACATGTATTTTTACTAAAATGTATGTTTAAATAGGAAACACACAATTTGAGTCACATTAATCATATATTGTGTCAGTTTGATGTGAGACTAATTCCTACATGTCACAAATAAATTATAAATTATGTTCCTAAATTATTAATCCAATATGATTTTGTTTTCTTAGTTTTCAATAAGTGACACTTTTTGAACCAAAATGACAATTTAAATTGATTATGGATACATTGAGTCATACAGGGCACATCATGTATCTAATTGAGGTGAGGATGATTCCAATATGTAAAAAATGACATAAAGATCATTTTCATAATTTATTAAAACAATTTTAATGCATTTTCCAGGTTTTTAATATTACAGTTGTCTTTTGTTCAAAAATTATTGATAGTTTTATATAAAACAATGGATATGTTGTCATTCCAATCACTCAGTGTGTCAGTTTGAGGTTAAATTCATTCAAAAAGGTCTCAAATTACTTATGGAACATTTTCTTCAAGTGTCCCAATAATCTAAAAGTGTTTTCCTGGTTTTGAGTGAATGAATATTTTTTGGAATTTTGATTTTGTACTAATTAAGAAATATCACATATGACTTATGAATAATTTTCCTAAATTATCAAGACAATCCAAGTGTGTTTTCTTGGTTCTCAGTGAGTAACACTTTTTGAACTAAAACATTGTTTTTAATCTAATAATGGATACATTGATCTAAATTGGGAACATCATGTATCGGATTTATATGAGTATGATTACTGCATGTCAAAAATGACTTATGGATCATTTTTATAGAGTATCAAAGAAATATGTTTGTGATTGGTCAAATTTGAGTATGTTTGTTGAATTTTTAAATAAAATCAATGTGAATTTTAAATACAAAAAAATGGTCTTTGATTTATACCAGTCACACCACACATCGAATTAATGTCAAAATAATCCATACATATCCTATAAAACATAAGTAACATTTTAATATAGTATCAAAATAATATGAATACATTTTCTCAGTTTTGATTATGTAATATTTATTTCTTACTAAAAAGTCATTATAAACTAAAAGGATGGCCGTTGAATCATATTGGTCACATCATGTGTAGGTTTGATACGATAAAGGTTCCTAGATATAATAAATAAGTATGAATCATTTTTCAAAATTATCAATAAAATCCTAGCGTGTTATCATGATTTTAACGGAGTGATAATTTTTGAAATATAATATCAATTTTAAATTGATAACAGACACATTGAGTCATATTGGGAACATAATCTATCAAATTTTGGTGAGGATAATTTTTACACATCATAAATGACTAATGGATTTGTTTTATAAACAATCAAAACATTGTTAATGTGTTTTATTTATTTTGAGTGTGTTAGTGCTCATTTTTATTAAAATTAATGTCTATTTTATATAAAAGAAATCAATTGAGTCATACTAGTGACAATGTATGTCGGAATAAGGTTAATATGATTCATACATGTCTAAAATGACATATAGTTCATTTTACTAAGGTATTAAAACAATAACAATATTTTTTCTTGTTTTTGAGTATGTAACTTTTCTTTTTTACTAAAACTACATTTTATACTGGAAACATGAACTTTGAGTCATACCTATCACATCATGTGACATTTGGATGTAAGAATGCTTCTTACACACCTCAGTTAATTATGAATCATTTTACTAAATTAATAAGAATATATTATTGTACTTGTTTTGACGAGTGACACTTTTTGAAATTAAATATTAATTTTAAACTGATAATGAACACATTGGGTCATTCTGAGGACATCATGAATCAGAATTATTTATGATTGATTCAGACACATCAAAAATTACATATGGATTTTTTTCATAATGTATAAAAACAATATAAAATTAATTTTCTATATTTTGAGTATGTTAACAATATTTTTTACCAAAATTAAGGTCAATTTTAAATAAAAATATGTACATGGAGTCATACCAGTCACACCATATCTTAGATTTTTCTGATGATGATTCCTACATGTCTCAAATGAAAAATGGTTCATTTTTATAATTTATCATAACAATTCAAATGTTTTTTATCAGTTTTGAGTATATCACATGTCTTTTTACTAAAATTCCTTTTTAAATGGGAAACAAGCAATTTGAGTCATTATAATCACATGGTGTGTTAGATTGATATGAGATTGATTCATACGCATCCTAAATGAATTATGAATCATTGTCCAAAATTATCAAAATAATTTGAACATATTTAATTATATTTTTTTGATTAATACTTTTGAACAGAAATTTTAATTTAAACGTGGTGAAAAACTCTTTTATTCATATTGGGAAAATCGTGTACTAGATTTAGGTGTGGATGATTCATAAACATCACAAATGACTTATCAATTTTTTTCTGAAGTAAAAACGATATTAATGTGTTTTATTAGTTTAATGTATGTAACATGTCTTTTTTACTAAAATTAATGTCAGCTTTAAATAAAAAGAATCACTTAGAGTCATATTGGTAAGACCCTATGTCAGATAGTGGTGTGGTTGATTCCTATAAATCCCAAAGTATAAAAAAATCAAAAAAAATCCAATGATACCACATTATTAATTTCCATTCCTTTTAAAAATTCATACATTGCATATTTAGTCAATGATCTTCATCTAAGAACCTTTGGCAGCTATGTACATCAACTCAATTTAATGCGTGGTAATATTGACAAAGAAATGAAATGGAAAGCCTGGTTTAATTGGTGGAAATGAAAATTTTATCTTTTTTCTGGATTATTTTATATTGTCTAATGAAAAATATGACTTCCCAAAGTGTATATTAAAAATATTAAGTAAATATCAGAAACAATAGACCATGGAATTAACTTACAAATAGTAGATGAGAAATAAGACAAAATTAATTAAATAAGTAATAATAGTACACTATTTCATGATAGTTTTAAACATTATTAAACAATTTAAGTGTTTTCATCATCTTTGTTTCATCTTTTAAGTACAATATATCACAGGAATATGCAGTTTCTAACAAACCGCACCTAAAAAAATGAACCACATGTATAAGAAAACAATTTTAATTTATGTAATACTAAAAATAAATAAAATAATCATAGATATAAAACAGTAATTTAATTCTATGTACAATGATTTCAATATGAAATCATAGATATTACCTCTATGATTGTGGAGTGGGGGCATCGTTTCTCTCCCTATAAAGGTAGTGGAGGGAGACTAATGAAATGTTATAAATGCCAACATTGAAGGTGTAAAAATGTTTTAAGGGAGATTAAGTCTATGGAATTTATGTTGAAAAAATTCATGAAATATGGACGCAAATATTCTAATATAAATGAAATTTGCAAGGAATAATGAAAATTAAATACATGTTTCATTAGATGATTTTTTTGTAGAATAAAACAAATTATACCATAACATATGCTTCAAATCATCAAAAATGGTTTCCTCGTTATTTTTTGTATTTCACATGATTCGTAAAATCACCATGTGTATAATAGATTTTCTTCATGAGTAGTAAAAAATTTAATTTATATTATGATAATGTAGTAGATAATATATAATTTTATGAAGAAAACAATATTATATTAAAAACAATTTTACCTTATCATTGAACTCCCATTCATTTTTAAAGGCTTTAGGGATTTTGATCAACTATTAAGAATCCAAATCCATTATTTGTGGTCCCCTATAACATAAAAAATATTTCCAATAATGAAACTGATATGAAATAATTGTGGTCTCCCAATTAAAGGGTCATCCATGTTTTAATTTTCATATGACCCAACATCTGTTTTTGTCTCCAACAAACAATCGATCAATTATTGTTATCTAGATCATTGAAATTCAATATTTTATTTATTTATGATTCCATTATGAATGACTCGGTTTTTCCCCTTCCATGATGAAATTATCCTTCATGAATCCCATTTCACCAACTTTCACTACACTCATATTGCCAATGCATTTTCTATTGAAAATCTACACTTGAAATTTTGTATAATCCAACTCATATAAATTTTTTTATAATGGACAAAATATGACTTATTTGTGTAAATAAGAATTTTAACCTTAAAACCATATATGTGTATCACTTCTTCCTCAATAATAAATCCATTTCCTTCCATCGTACTGCAAGTTTAATGTTCTTTTCAATAGAATGTATAACCATTAATTACAAAACTGGTGTAAGATATAGCATTCTCACTCTATAACTTATCTAGCCATCAATGTTATATAAAAATTGAATTTTAATTTTAAGATAACTTCTTATAAATTTGAACTTGATATCATCCTATAATATTTTCATTATGTTTATTTGAAATCCATCCTTCCTCCATTGATATATAAAAAATCTATACGAATTTATTTATGGGATTCAATGTATAGATCAACATATTCATTGTTATGTAAAATGTAATGGTTTTGTTTCTCCCACACTATAAAGGTATTTTTAATAACATATCTTTTAAAAATATCTTTTCATATAAGGTTTCCACTATAAAGAGACTTTGGGAGACTGATTATATCAAAATATTATGGGTAATCTGTACAAAATTCGAGAGGTTCTTAAAAAATATATATGTATGAAATACAGTCTTTTGGAAAAAATCAGTTATTAACATAACCTCTCAAAATATTCATATACCATTCAATGGGGTATATCTGTATGTAATGGATAGAACCACATAGTTGAGCCTTTCTAACCAAGTGATCCATTAGGTGGACTATTATATCAAAAAATTATGGTGAGAGGAACATCTCTAGTTCACTTAATATAACTTAAACTATCTTATTAATGATTTAAAATTTCATTGGTTCTATAACTTTACTACATATTGGATTGAAAAATAAGTAGTGTTTCATTAATGAATGTCATAAATTTTTAGGCAGAAATAAATTGAATAAAAAATGAAACAAATTTTTCATCAAAACATGACAGTCATGTGACATTAGTCTATATAACTTAAAACTAGTCATTTACATGATATTCTTGAAATTTAAAGAATAACCCTTTGAATCTGTTACACTATTTAGTAAACGAATGTAATTTTTTTGATGTGGATTGAGTTTATGCTGTTAGAGGAAGAAACTTCCACCCATTATGCTTCATCGGTGCCAAATCATTTTATATATCCAGTTCAATCATGTCTAACCTATCCTTGATTCCATATTTCTTTTTTGTGGCACATTTATAAATGTTCCAATAAAATTATCAAATAAATATTTTTTTGCATGCATGACATGAAGAAAATTTATGAGTTCAAAGCAATTATAATATAGTAATTAAAAGAAAATTAATATCATCTTCCATCCTAATTTTTTAATGTTTTTTAAGAAGGGTTTACCAAAAATAGTATCAATGTCTTTAACATTATTAAAAAATTTATCACACCTTTGTGGAGATGGGGTTATACCTTGATTGATATTCCTATTGAATTATGTCATCTCGGATCAGTATTAATTCCCTTGAGGAAAACAATTTACAATGTCCTAGAAATATGGCCTTTGAGAAATGTTTTAATAGAACTGAATGTATGTATCTTGAAAAATGGGACAACCCATCATTCATTATATGTTATCACCTGATAAATTACAATAAACAATAAATTCATTTATCATCTAATAAAACACTGAAATCAATGTGAATTATTTAGTTTAGTGAGAATTATAAATTGTAAAACATGTATCCCACATATATTTTATATATTCAAGCAATGGGTTAAAATAGATATCAATATCATTTTTTGGTTTATTTTTTTCTTGACTTAGGTATAGAGAATATAATTTATTTTCACATAATGCATAACCATGGATGTAATTTATAATTGACCAACATGACAGACCATGTACTGTGAGTACTACTCTTTACAAAAAAATAATTTACTCCTTCTATAGATAATGAAATGCAAAAATTTCTCACCTCATTTCTAAATTCAGGAACCTCATAATAAATATTCATCCACTGAGGATAATTTTGTAGATGACATGGGTTCCCATATTTAATTCATACATATTTATCCCATGTATATTTTTTCATGGATTCCTAACATCAATAGAGTCTTCACACTAGTTTAAGGATAGGAATGTATCAAATATCTTTTTAAAGTCTTGATTCATTTTTCTTGTATCTATTTTCACCCTACTAATAGAATTTTAGGATTGATTCATGGCTCTTGAAAATTAATATGAAGTAATTCAGAAAAGAATGTATTTATTTGGATGTCATTCCCATTTAATATATCATTCTTTTAATATCATATTTTTAATATGTTAATTCATTTTATTCTGAAAATTTATTTTTCAGGAGACTAAGTAATTCTATAAAGATTGTTTCACTCTGTTATCTACGATCATTATAATTATATTACTAAAATACATATGGAATTGTTTCTTATTTTTTACAACACATATATAATGGTCTCTTTAAAAATATATTTACTTCTCAAATAACTTTGTAAAATCACCATGTTCATCTTCATGTTCCAATCTCATTTATTCCATGTTATCTTCATCATTATTTACACTGGTATTCATATCAAATGATCCATAAATCGTAGTATCAACCCAATTAGTGGGCACATTCATTATTTTCACATGATTACTAAAACATTAATAGGTTTGATATTTTCTGTAAAAAATGAAATGTTCTTCCAACTATTCTAAAAAACATCACTTCATTAAAACAATGTAAACATGGAAAAAGGATTTGAGTAGGGGCGTTTGCATGCTCTATTAAGAACATATTGAAATATTTAACTCCATAATCATACTCTTTATGTTAAATTATTAGCATTCATCTATTCAAAGATTTATACCCATCCTATTATGTTCATACAATATTCAATTTTTAAAATAAATGAATATATACACATGAGATATTAATTATTAAAGATGAATGTTATACATCATTATAAAAATGGATCCCAAAATTTTATTTTTCCAAATAATTTATATATTGTTGGAAGGAAATGGGTAGTTGATTTTAAGAAAAAAATTACTCCAACATGGTAGGTGTTATCTATGAATCAATCCAAAGGTGAATGTTATTGAAAACATTCATTCTCATGAACTATATATCTCAAAAAATTATTATTGAATTTTTTTAAACTCATCCTCCATCACTTATGGTCATTGAAATATTTTACATGAACTAATATCTGATGTAGTAATCAAAGTGTTAACTTCTAGATATAGTATTTTAAGCAACATTAAAGATATGTGGGATGAGTCTCAAGAAACCAATTTCAACAATTAATATTCTTGGGATGATGTTGATGAGGATGAAAATCGGACTCCAATATGTTCTCTGAAAGGGGAAATTCCTTCCATTTTTTTGAATTACACCATTTAAACTATTTATTAAGATGTGGCTTATTGAAGGTGATTTTTCAGGGGGCATACATGTTCATGATTAGGAATAATTGTGTATCGATGGGAACATATTATGATATATGAACTTTTAATGCCTCTATTAAATCTATATTTATAAGAGAAATCCCAATTTTAATACTTTATATTCTCTAACAAATAATATTCCAACCAATATTAAAAGGATCCATCAATTAATTATTAAATCCCCTAAAAATGAATTTATAATATAAGTAATTATGAACTAAAAAGAAACCCATATCTAAAAAACACTAATAATAAACTCTCAATCCTTAAACTGTAATATATAAAAATATATTAATAAAAAAATTAAATAAAAAGGTATTGCATACACATGGATGGTAATAAGAGATTACTAGTGGTGAAACCAATACATGTAGACTTAAAATGATGAAAAACTAGATATAATTTCTCAAAATTATCCATACTTAAATATATTTTGATGAAAACAATTGAATTTTTTTATAGGTGATTTAACATCCAAATTATTTATTAAATTTCACATTAATGGTTTACCAAATATAATTAATCTCCATAACATCACTTTATAAATATTTTCACCATAATAACTAATATTTGTTTCAATGAATATACTTATATACTTTTTAAATATTATAGGGTTCTTTAATATGTCTCTATACAACCATACTCATGAATAATATTACATAATAATAAAATGAATCATTAGTCAGAAACATTAATAAATCAAAACTACCAAACAAAAAATATAATTAACTGGTCACATTATAATAGGTCAGTATTAAATATGGTGTGTTTAAAAAATAATATGCATTTAAAAAATAGTTAATGAGGCATATATAATCATAGTAAATTCTAAAACATCGTATTTGGTGACACTGGACATACATGGGTTGGAACCACCTATAAAAATGATGATGAATTCCTATGTTTATAAAATACAAGAGACCAAAGACTAGACTATCTTGTTAGACACCCAAATGGACATTGATAGAAGTGTAGACCCATACAATATTCAAGGGACATTGTTGTAAGTTTCTCTCATACCTCACTAAGATGAATATGATCCCTATTATGATACTAACGGGAGGTATGGTCACCTTTTTAGAAAACATATCAATTGAAATCAACACAACCCAAATATGTCTATTCAAACCTCCTTCCAACACCTATCAATGTGGTCTCTGTATTTAAAATAAAAATCTATTACCTCATCGAAATAAATATATACAACTTCCATAGATGGTGATAAATTTTTAAAAAACCATTTCATGGTATCCATAAGCCATAACACATGATAAAACATCTAATATTCATTAAATAAACATTAATCCAATATCATTCATAATAAAAAAGTGAGAATCAAAGTACTTTTAGAAATCTCCAAATACGACTCAATGTATAAATATTAAAACAAGCATTAATAGTCTCTCTTGGAAGGATTTTATGAAACCAAGTATTGATGCCCACCATATGATCATATTAATAATTAAAAAGTAAGAAATATATAAATATGGGTATTATTTTCCCCACAATGAAAAGGAAGAAGAAGGTGGTTGAGATCACATAGATCAGGTGAACCCACAAAAGATGTGTTGTCCCGTGATCTCAAGAAGGTTATGTGGATGGTCAAGAAATGTTCATAACATGTGAAGACCCATGAAATTTCCCTTTTACATATAATTATTCTCTTACGAATGTGCCCAAGACAATCATTGATGATGGCCAGCAGCCAGATAAGCTCATTTAGAACTGTGACTCCTCAATGGGTGGACACCTACAAAACCATCAAAAAATCATTTGAAATTCATATGAATACATACCAAATGTGGGATCCTCATCTGATTGTGAAACACATATGATTCATCCACAATGGGGAGAATGATTGTCCTCGAATACATTTGATCTGACTTCTGAAACCCCTACGCCATTGTAAAATAATCAAAGGAAATAAAAATGTGATTAGGTGGGCGCCTCTTGTGGTAATACAAAATGTTTAATTCAACCTTGTGGAGCCATAAGACACTACGAAAACCTATATACATTTACATATCATCCTGTGAAAGCCCACTGGCATGTCATCCTCATCGCGTGAAGAACTTCGTATATGTCTAGGAAACTTTGTGCTCCCCCTTTGGTTCCATAAGGGGAAACATATGGGATTATCCCTGAAATTATCATGCATCTCCATAAGACATTTTATTGGTCATTGAACATATCACTATTGGTGATATTGATTTTCTTCAGCAACACTCATGAAAGATCACAAAAACCTTAATCCTTTGACACATAAAAAAAGATAATAAATAGGGAAAAGTGATAGCTTCTCCTAGTGGTAAAACCCAAATTATGTTACTAGGATTTCTAGAAAATGGTCTCAAAAGGCCTCACAAAATGTTGTTATATATTCAAAAAATACATACTAAAATACATCCTTATCACACAAAATTATCCATACAGGAGGCCAAAGATCATGAGAAGTCCTTCAATCAAGCATCCAGACCTTGAAAAGGCACTCGGACATGTCATCTAGAAAATTTGAATTTATCCTAGAATGTATTCATTAAAAAATACCACATCAATTAGAAATAATCAAATAAATGATAAATTTATGGGATGGTCTGGAGGCTATCGAAAACCATGTGACTCCCCCAGGATGAACTACGAAAAGTATGGTGATGACGTGTGAGGTTGAAGCCCTCCACCGACTCTATCTTAGATCCATATGATACAACCCATGAAAATCAATAAACAACAGGGGTGTTGAGGCCTAAAAATTACCCATCCTAGTATGAAACAATTAATTGTTCAGTACCATACACATAAAAAAAATACAAATCTGTTTGACCTAGAATTGTTTCACTCAAGCATTCGAGCATATTTGTCAAAGCGGATGATTAAATGATTGGGATGTTTCCTATTATGTATGATTTAGTGAACAACTAGTGAAATCATAAAGAAGGCCTAATCACATAACGTGATCACTCATAGATAATGTGAAGGATATTTGTGGGGTCTTTCCAAGAACATCCTTGATTTCTACTAAATCACGCATGACATAAAAACAAGCAACACTGAAAAAATCAAATGAATATTATAAAATAGGCTAGATCATAGACTAAAATATGGGAGACTTATGCAGTGTACTTATACAATGATCCTCATGTGTGTCACATGAAACACCTATGTCAAGGAAAAACACTACCACATGTCACCCAAATCATTAGATCATCCTTCATTACTCTATTTAGATCATGAAAATTCCCCTATAAAAGTCAAATCATGTTATATGGTTCCCCCAGGAATGTCACCCAAGTATTCATAAAACCTCTAGGCTAGCCATCCAAGCCTTGAAATGTCCCCTAAACGTGTCACCCAGATCATATGGTGGCATAAATACATGTTATATGAGTCTCATGGTGGGACTAAGGTATGTCAAATGGCTCTTGTGATGTCCCTCATACATGCCATCCATCTTTCACGAGGAAATCCAAACATTTCTTTCTAGGTCATGATTCACCCTCCTGACATGTCGTATTGACTCTTAGGTTCCATACCAATGTGTTGTATAGAAATTTCAATGATACTAGTGAAATTTTGATATATCTAGAGATGCCCTCTAGATGATACTTCCATGATCATCTATTGGATTCCATGACAAATCACTTCGATCTTGTAATGTCCTCCAGACAGGTCTTCCTTGACCACATGACATCCTTCAGATGTTCCATTATTATTATGATATTTCCTTGTTACAGAAAACTAGATTATGTGATTGTATTAGGAAATTAAAGGCAAACAATCATCAAAATTTCATGAAGACAACTATGGAATGTTAAGTGGATAATCAATGAATATCAGGAAAACAAGTAGGACATGTCAAATAGGCATCCCAAGACTTGATAACCATTTCCATTCTATGTATGTAAGCCCTGATTATAAGGGAAATGTCAGTGTGTATTCCTTGAACAGAAACTATAGGTAATCTAATTCATAAAATAGCCCTGATATTTAAGATGATTATCTATGGTTGAGAACATTATATACTATCCAAAAGGAGGTCCCATCATATAAATCTCATATGTACAAGAATTGATAATTATCATTTTTCATTCATTGTTTCTCACACCAAGCAAAGATCATGTGGTATTTGGGAGTTTCAATGGAAATTTCATTCACATGGAAGGTCTTAATTGTGATAAAAGAAATGTCTGTGTGCAATCTCGAACTAGTTAAACCATGATGACATAGCTTCCTACCTTAACTAGGATAAATAAGACTACTTCCAAAGTCCCATTCCTAAACTCAAATGGTAATCCACCAAAGTGAATGTCTCACCACATCTCTCACATTTCATCCATTAGGACCCAATCATTCTTATAGGCTGATCATTCTACCTTATCCATCAGTGGACTGAAAAGCCAAGTGAACTATGATGAATCTGATTCCTGTTATAAAAATGATATTTAGAACACCTTATTATGGCCCAAGAACCACATTTTAACATCCTGAGGGTTTTCCTATTATATAATTCCCACATCCATATGCAATGTGGATGATCACTGGTTATCCATTATTTCTCACACCAAGTATATCTCAAGTGTGCATAGGGATTTTCAATGAACACGTCTTCGACACCCGGAATATCCTCTATCTAGGGGAATCCTTGTATCTAATACTCAATGAGTGGAGTGGCATAAAAATCCACAGTAAAATGGAATCTACATTGGGGCTAGTCCCATGTTCTTGAACAAACTATGATGCCTCTGATTACTATTATAATCCGAATACATATGATGTCTCATTGAGACTAGAGATCAAACATTGGGCACCAGAGTTCCCAAACTTATTTCTTTTCTATATTATGATAAACTGCATGGGTTTAATGGACTATGAGGGTCATGATTCCAGAAATAGATAGGATATTTAGGATTTGTTATATTGGATCAATCCTATCAATGGAATATTAACATCCTCTATGAATGACAGTAAATTTTGAAGCGTCTGGTTATGCAGCTTCGTCATATCATCAGAAATTAATTTTTGATAAATGGATGATGAAACTTAGATACATACATATGGATTCAGTAATGATATCCAATTATTATTCATCACATAAAATTAGTTAACCCATGATCATTTTATCAGGGTAACCTATATTATATAAGGCATAGTAAGAGATTCTCAAAATTTTAATTAAATATTAAAGAGGTCCCCAGTGTAGGTAACTATCCCCTCTCCCCCCCCCCCCGCCCAAATATGGTGTGACTAGCCCATCCTCCCATCCTCTTGACCAATTTATGTCCCTAAGAATAATTGTGTCTAAAACCCAATCTAGCCTCCTTCTTTTGGAAAGAATGTCTTTACCATGTTATGGATGAGGCAACCATTGAGAGTTTCTGTTATGAAAAATAATGAATACTAAATATAAATTATTATGAACCACATTCAACTCACCAATCACTCATAATAAAATGTCAGGTCAAACCAAAAGCTCTTAGTAGTTGTCTCTTCTCTAATGAAACACAAATGGTGAACGAGATGTGAATTTCAAAAATAACAAAATGACTATGTTATTATCCATTTGTCTATTTTTTTGATACTATGTGAATGAAATGGGAAACCTAAGGTGAATCACTCATATAAAATAATTATTGGTTTATTATTTGTTTGTTTATTGTTTTTAACAATTTATTCAAAAAATGGTTAACCCAACAAGAATCTATCAAATACAAGAATGATCAGTTAAACATATGTCCTGAAACATGATTTGAGTGTCGAACAGAGATGATGATCCCAACATAAATATTAAAAGTGATACACTATAACAATGTTTACCATGAGAAAAATGAATCCTCTATTTGACATGTACATGCTATTATAATGGCCATATTAGGAATAAAAGAAAAAGTATGTTAACCATTCATATCTAATTTAGAATACATCATGCTTATGAAATTGTACCAACTAGTGATCTTGTTCCTTAATGTATATATTAATTCATGTACTTATATCATTAACAACATCTTCATCCAATATATTTGTTTCATCTAATTATCATTCTGGAAAATAACTTATGGATTTGACCCCAACAGGGAGAAAAATGATCTCACCTTCCAGAAAGCTTCAATGTCAGGTGGAGAACAAAATAGTCCAATAATACCACCAATGTTGTAAAATATCAAAAATATAATATTCATATGAGGGTATCCATGTATAAAAATAAATGGATCTACATCACCCAAGGAATGATATAGGTAAACTAGTGGCCCAAGTTGCCACATCTATAATTTCGGGATCTTGTCCCCAAAGAATGATAATAACCACCTTCATTCTCTGATGAAGGTTCAACAGGGAGTAAAATTAATCTCTCGTTTGATTAAAAGGCAACCAAGGAGGCCCCCTTTCAACCATCATCGCTACCACCATCCCACTGATATTGATCAGTCGCTTACTGAGGATACCACATGACACACTTCCACATCTGATACGCATGTGTGTGAATCAATGAAGATGCATCGGGTGTGGAATGATATGGATAACCGTGAATGGGATGACATCCCCACTTCTGTTAATGATGACTGACTGCATATTTTGATAATAACATCATATGGGGAGCATATCCATTATAACTCATATCAAGTATATGGGAATATTCCTATGGTAGGCATAGGGGAGGCACAAATCCCTACACTCGTGCATCATAGTCATCTACATATTTTAGAGGCACAAAGAGAATATATTTGGGAACATATACATGATCTAATTGAAAAAATATACTAGTATACAGTGGATATGAAAAATATTCCTAATTATATCCCTACACACACTTTTCTAATATTCCACTACATCATAGGAACAACTGAATAACTTTGGTGAATTATTTCAAAACTGGTACAGAAAAAAGGGATAGAAAGATATTTATATCCCTATTACTAGGGTGGATCAACACTCTGTTCATTATGAACATGTGTTTTCACTGATATATGTTCAAATTCATTCTCTAGTCCATATGTTTTTTCAGAATATTTAGAAAAAGGATGAGGTAATGAATCAGGCTCATATTATTGTTTCAACTAAGTCTCATGAGGTGAGAATGGAAAAATCCCCATGACAAGGGCACATCATTGTTGAAAACATTCTGGAGGAATAATCCAAAGACCTTGGATCGGGATCAGGTCCATGTGTTTTCCAAGACTCACCAACATGGAGGGGAAATGCATCAGGAAAATCTCACATTCTTGCCTAAAGAAGCCAACAACATACTCCAAAGGCCCATGATCATGCTTATTTCTCAATTATGGTGAATAATAAAAAAGTGATAATGTCACTTTCCTTAAGACGTGCTCATATTCTTGTCATTGAATCTACCTTGAATATTAGAGAAGGTTGTGGAATCCTTTGGAATATTCCATCTTCTTTTGATGAACAACTACACCATTATCATTCTTTAGGAGTATAGGTGGAGGCATATATCTATTATCACATTACATAGGTATGACCACATATTCTGATGGGGAATGCGTATACAGAACTAGATCATATTCCTACTCAAACTGGGGCCACCATGTGAGAGCGGCACATTCCTTATAGTAGGCACATATCCCTACAACAATAGAGCAGTGGAATATTCCAATGTCCATGGATGGGGCTCATACATTTATTCTAACCAATGCACACCATGTGAGAATAGAAAATGCCTTGGGATAGGCTAAAATACCTCTCAATAGTGAGAATCATCATTGGAATATTCCATTTGCTTCTTAATAGTGGGCCCATACTCTCAATGCACCATATGGTTATAAAACATTCTGACAACCTTCATACAAAAGAATCATATCCTTGAACAATTACAAAAAGTAATGTTGGAATAATCTTCCCACAACATAGGACAAGACACATAGTTTTATTATAATCAATTCTAGTGTCTTTTAGTTCATTAAGATCACATTATCAACTCCCCAAGGGTCCTTCAACACTTCAATCAAAGAAGAATATTATCATTACTACAATATTCCTCTTCATGGTAGTGTGAGGATATATCACATGGGCACTACTCCTGGAATCCAATGTGTTCTACCTCCCCAAAACACTATCCCCCGTGAACAATGAAATCTGACCCTTTCCTGGACACCTTCATATAGAGAGATGTAAAAAACTCACAAGTCTTCATATATAGAGTTACTCAATCATTGGTGGTCAATAGTATATACTTCCACATCATCGTTCAGAAAAACTCTACTTCAGTAAGATGGTGACACCAAGAAGCCTCTTCTATGGTTTGAATAAATTGAGGTGTGTACATATGAAGAATAGTAGTTTGACATTGAAATTCAGATATATTTAAATAGAAACACCCTCCCCATCATGTTCTAGGATCTCACCACTTCTAACTATGATAAAAATGATATAGAAAAAGAGTACACACCTTATCACTACCTAAATCTGTGGGATACACATTGGTGAATAAATTCAAGACATATCCCTTATCCAAGATATGAGTATTACATTAAACTCATCAATGAAATATATTGTTAGCTGGATATGGCTTACATTTCCAAAACATGAATCTTAGGAGTAGAATATCATGAAAAATCATGATGCGGTATTTTCCATTGTGTCAAAATAAACCTCTGTCGATTGATTTCCTTTGAATTTCCGGATTTCGGCATCCAAATGTGTGATATAAATAAATAATTTTACTTCACTATGTCCCTATAATAGTAGAACCCCTGAGATATGGCATCCTAAAATTTCAGGTCATCAGGATAAATTATAGGACTAGGTAAATTGTGAGACATTTGGTCACTACAATAGAATTCCCTCACTTCAATAATGCCCATAAACCACAATTAAATTGAGATGATAGATATTATACATTTTAACTAGGCCCTTAAAAGAAATAGTAATTCATTTCAAACACTATATCCAATGTTGTGATCAACTGAAGAACTTCACATGAATAACGATTACCATTATGGAATTCCATCACAGCCATCCCTTATGTTAGCATAGTTGTGCCACCTCAAACGGACATTAGTAGTAGATACCAGGTAATTCTTCAAGGAGTGAACACATCCCACTAGGTTAGGGGAATATTTACCACTACCTCCACCTCTCAGATTATCAATTAATAAGAGGATTTAGGATATATCCTCATGTGAAAAAAATAAACCCCCACCCATGAGGATGGAAGAATTTATATCTCAATCACGGTCCCCAAGTTCCTCATCCCCTAAAATGGTCATGGAGAATTCAATATTGATTTCAAATAAATACCATCACACATGTCTGGGGGAATTTATATCTTAGTGTCTATCCCATAAATCATCAAATCCCCAGCATGAATCATTGGAACCTCAATAATATGATAAATCAATTCCATTATTTTCCAATAATAACCCCTAGTTTATAGGGTCTTGGGTATTTTCATCATCATCACCATAGATATAATTAGTATTCACTAGGTTGGGAGGTAAAAAATCGATAGTTATAATCACATCTATTCCTTATACCACAAGAAGACCCTCTCGTATTAGGTCCCATTTGGAAATTAGAATTGGAAACTCCATCGAGGTCATTTCTCAAAGGTCGTGATAGGTAGAACATATGGATAATGAAATCATACCCCATCAGGACCTCAAGAAAAAAATTACTAATAAGTCTAGGTGTTCGAATAAAGACCTTGGTGAAGGCATTTAATAATCATCCTCTTTCATTGAATGTGTTCGAAAAACCACTATAGACTAGCTTGCCTCTATTAATTTATAGAAAACACAATATATATTTTTGATCAATATGAAAATGAAAAGGGCTATAGTGAGAAAAACCGTCCATGAGATGGGGGTGATTATGTTGAACCAACATGGCATGCATTCACCTAGAACCAAAGGAGGATTTGAAACCTAGCACCTTCCAATATTGAGTATGCACCCCTACAGTGGAGCACTACTAAAAAAAGGTAGGGTTTGTCTATATCCCACTGATAATTCCAAATAATCAATGCTCCTTCCATGTAGGAATAGTTATCATAATATGAGAATGAGATTCAAACTATCAAAAAACTCTATGAGGAGCTACTCATGGGAAATATTACTGATGGGAATCATCTTCAGAAAGAGATGATTATTCTACCTCCCATAGATGATCTTCAAATATGAGTGGTATTTGAGTGTGAGACTAGATTCAGATTTAGTAATATGGTCTATATAAATGAGGAATCCAAAAATGACTATGACTTACCTTTATTGTGGAGACAACCTCTCCCTCAGAAGGGTAATCATTTAGTCATAGAACTAATCGAGAATCATAAAAGGTGGAAGGTGGGTCTGCCACATCAACCTGAACCCACCCCATGTAGGTGGGAGTCATCTAAGATAGTAGTACCCACAGATATTCCTTATGTTATCATGCCACTGCATACCCAAATGGTAGACATGGATGGGTGACATGTACCTGTGGAGCCTAAGATGAAGACATGTTCTAAATTAGTGGATGAAACTTTCCCCCACCAAATTTTTACAAACCAACCTTCTCTAACATTGATAGTGCAGGTGACCCTCAAAAATAATTCACAGACATTGTATCATGATGTGAGCTGATGATGGGCCCTCGATATCAGTAGGAGGCAATAGAGATGAGGTGCTTTGAAAAAACTCTACTGGGTAAATCCTTTGTTTGTTACAGTTGTCTTCTATATGTATCTTTTGATGGACGGGAAGACCTTCTTCATATGTTCCTTTATCATATTATCTCTATGATGAAGAAAATGATAACTCCCAGCATAACTAACTACAATAAATAAATAAATATTAGAGTGTGTTTATCTTCATAGCCATATGTAAAGGATTAACCAATTCTCTCAGTTTCTCTATATTGTCCGAACAAATAATATAACTTAGTGATGATAATATCTCGGATGAATTGAAGACACCTATAATCCCACTTAATTATCCATACTGGTTTTGTGAATTCAAGTAAATGGAACAATTTCTTGGGGACACCATTTAGTGAACCTCATCCAAATCCTGACTCATTCCATTTGAAAATGGGAAAATCCTATCACAAGAAGAAGAATCAATTGTCACTCTCATACCAATATTATTGCCCATAAAAGCACCAAGGTAGGTCCTGGAAATACTTGCACCTTATATTGAGCCTTGGAAAACAAAAAAACACCATCTTCTAGAAGAATGGATAAATAAGGGTCTGGTCAGAATTGAAAAATGGGTGAATAATGGATACCATTTATGAAATGAAAAAGTCCTCAGTTATTTCATGATAGACATAAACAATAACGTTATTAAGATACAACATCCCATGAATATTTATTAGGTCAACCTCACTGACCATCCAAAATACTGCAATTTCTATAAATGTTTGGGTCATACTATCTTGGACTCCTTCATCTTGAAATACTTCCTTCAAGGCATAGTTGATTCTAGACGAGTGCTGTTAGATAGCTCTGCAGAGTAGGTTCCCAACATAACTATTTCAAAGATAGAAGAACATTGTGATTGGAAGAATGTACGAAGTAGGTTTCAATCGATGTTAATGATCTAGATGACCTTGAATAAATTTTAATAGATTTATTCCACCTGAGAGAACTTCTAAAAAGGCCCAAAATATCTCCTCCACCTAAGAAGCTGACATCAGATATGTCTTCTAAATATGGGGATGAGCCACTTATGTATGGAAAAATGGAAAAGGTGGAGTCATATTATTCTCTAATTCATGCTCTAACTCTTGAGAATTTCATCCCTACAACTTCATAAATATTGAATCATCCTTTCCAAATGAATCCCTTATCAGAAAAAGATTTCATAATTGGTTTTGATGATGTGATATACTTGGATGACCCTTTCTATATGGATTTATATTCCACATAATATGAGTTTCTTACACAGAAATGTGTAAAGGGAGAAAACATATGATGGAACAAAGGATACAGGTGACAATGCCAGTGTGGTAGAACCCAATATTTTGGTCATGTTCATATAGAGGAAATATATGATGCTGATACCCATGGTTATACACTCTATCCAACCTAGAAAAGTAATTGGTATTTCATAAAATCCTCCAATGGTTTTCTACACCTATTTATCCTATATGACTACTTATAGGGGTTTGATTATGCAATCAGTCAATGAAATACAGAAGGTCGGCACATCCCATTCTACTAGAAACAAATTCTCCTATAACCATTGTATATTCACCAGGATTTCCTACCTTAACTTCATCAATTCCTGATCCATAGGTTCATAAAACACAATACCTCATGAATTGTAAACCTTTGGTAAAAAATTACAACATCATGAAATAGTTGTTGGTTGTCCCCTCCATGATCTCAATCCTCAATGTGCTCTATCTTTTGAAGGAAATTAGATATCCACTAATTAAATCCATTCCAATCCCATAAGAATTAATGATCGAAGTCAATCCATCCAAGGAATATCTAATAGAGACATTGTCATCTGAGTTTCATGTATCCTTCTCGCTCACTATACAGGATCAAAATGAGGTCATCCAAGGACACATTTAACCCCTATAAGTTTTATGTATACTTGATAATGTCAATATCTGAAGGGCTATGATTGAAAATGTATATGGGATCAATCTCACTCGTATTCAAAACCTCTAATATTTTGGATACATCAATGGGGTATTTTCCCCTACAAATATGACCATTCAAGGGTATGATTAGCATGAGAAACATCCACTTAGGATGATCAAACCGAGAACCCGATCTAGGGATCTCTCTTCAGATGTTGAGTATATAGTTATCCTTTAAGACACCACATGCAATGTTCTTCTTTGAAGGCTCTGTCTTCATAGACACATGGAGGTAACTTAAACATTAGATAAATGTATAAAAGACCTTATTGATGGGAATGTCATCATACTACATGGTTAGAGTTTCCCCTTCAAGATGTTTGAATCCACATATATTGAATCATGTTTCTATAAAAGGTGTGGTAAAAAATCAATGGAGGATGATGATATAAAGGCCCCAACTCCAAATGGCACTGGGAATGCGCCTATAAATCCATTGAGTATGATCCAATGTGACTATGTTCTCTATATAAACCTAGTTGAGGTGATAGAAATGGTCCTAGATAACCATGATCTTGATTTCCCCATTGACAGTGTAAATGAAAATAATCTATGGCATAGATCTCCAATGACTCGGGAAATAAGGGATAATAATGTATATTCTCATGGAAACACTCACCTCAATAGTGATATAGAATCCACTAGATTACCGACATTTTATGGAAGTTTCTCCATAAATTCCATGTTGGAATAAGATAATGAAGTCCTTAGGAATTCTCCTCTTGCATTTGAGGTGGGAAAAAGCACCACCATTGATGACTTCACAAAAGTAAATCCTTGAATAGAAGAAGACCCTTCGACTTCAATGATTAGTGTCTCCATTCACCAGGAATAGAAAGATATGTAAAAATAATTTCTATGGAAAAATCAATTTGTTTTGTCATGGAACAGTACAAAAATTCTTATAAAAAATTAATATGTGGCTACAAATAATCTCTGATTACCTGATGAGCATTGAAGCTTCAAGCATGTGTCCATGAGGATGCGTCCCTCTCAAACAACAATGTAGAGGTTGAATTTTACAATTTGATCAATGGAAACATTATCTAATAATTGATGTCCCCATAATGGGTTTCCAATATCATCCTGATCAAGAAAAAGAATGGTGTCATTAGGTCCTTTATAGAATTCAGAGACCGTAAATTGTACTACTCTAAGGATGATTTCCCATTGTTGATAATATAACTCTTTATCAATAAAACTACTGGCTTCTAAGTCTTTTTCTTCATGGATGGATATTTATGATAAAATCAAATAACTATAGCCCTAATGATTAAGAAGAAAATTCTATCTGAGTAACCTAGGGGATACAACTCTATTAGGTTATTCCCTTTGACATGAAGAACACTACATACACTTATCAATGCATAATGAATCATAACTTTGATCTATTCATGGTAAGTATAGTTGAATGTTATGTTGAAAATATTGTTTCCAAATCCTAAAAGTGATTTGGTCCCCTCATAGATCATCAATCAATATTCAAAAAGATGTGATACCATGGTATTAAGGTGAATCCAATGAAATTCACTTTCGGGGTAACATCAGGGATGTTCATTGGCTTTTTGTTATGAAATAATGGAATCAAGGCTGACCCATAGTATACTAGTGTAATTATAGAAAATACAACCCTTTAAATCATGAATAACTTAGGGTTATCCAAGGTCATGTCGAATACATTCGGTGTTTCATATAATACAAGGCCATAAAATTACTCCCCTTCACCAAGATAATGATAAAAAAGAATCCCATATCAATGAGAAAATTAGTTCCAATGATTCATGGAATGTATCAATTAGTATTTAGTAAACCAATTAGTTATAATGCCACTGGTGGAAGTGGGATACTCATATTATATGTGTCCTCCATGGAATTCAAATTGGGTTCACTCCTTGACTAGAAAAATGATGTGGGGAGTAAGAAAATTCTCTAATTCTTCATCCAATAAATACTAGGTACCAAAACCCGATACTATGATGTCCAAAAAAACATCCTTTTAATCATCTTTATAGTGAAACATATGAGTAATTACTTGTATCACTATGAATTATATCTCATCTTCCGTGTTTATTTTCTCAAGTAAATCCTTGGTCATCCTATAGTAATTTGGATTATGGAATGATGGATGGTCATTCTAAAACCAAAAAAAATTTAGTTTGTATCATAGAAATTAGTGAAAGGGAAATACATATATAATTTCATCACATCACATCCTTCCCCATAGGATACACTAGTTGACACTGAGATTTCAGATGAGGAGGTCTTCTATACCCATGAAACTCCCTGAATATAAAAGATTTATTTTATTGGAATCTATTAGATTCCTATGAGAAAATAGATGGAAAACCCATATATCAACCACGTTCAATTAGGGATTATATTTTCCTCACTAGACAAAGAAAATTTTCCTTACTCTTTCTCACTATCCAAGGGCAACAATAATAATAAGGCTGAATACAAAGCCCATGTCACTAGCTTGAAACTATCCCAACGACTTCAAATATCCTGCCAAATATTAAATGGGATTCAGAACCAGTGATAAAGAATATAAATGGTTAATATTCCATAAAAAGTAATAATTATACCCTCTAAATTGTTATATTAGGGGATTGATATCATAGTTCCCTTTTGTTCCCATATTTCTTCATGTTACCCGATCATAAAATTATCATGCCCACACATTGTCTAATGAATCCAAAACCTTGGATGACCCTGATCAGGAGGAAGTAATCAACTGTATCACAAACTGAAGATTATTCTCTTAAAATTTCATCTATGATATGGAATAAATAAATAAATTCAATGTCTCTCAAAAGTGTAATGAACTAAAATTGACCCCTGGATGGATGGATCCCATAATCATTTATCTCTAATATGGGACTCTCCTAATATATACTTAAATGTTTTTGAAAAGGTTATTACATGAATCCCAAGATATAGTACTGCATGGAATCCACCATTAAATTCCTTACATGCCGGATCCATGAAAACATCATCCATCAACCTCAATATTTCAATATATATCTACATTTTTTTGGAAATATTTTGTTTGGGAATGGATGTTGTGGGGTTATATCCATCACGAAAAAATATCTACTTCTATAACATCGTTAATATTAATGACTTCATTCCAAATCGGTTGAGGATATACCCCTCAACGAATTTAGCTTTAATAGTATCATTGTCTTATTAATCTACCATGTCATCAAATAATTTCATGTCCCTCATTAAAAATTGATGAAAAATGACACCAACTCTTGTTCTATAATGTTGAAGATAATGGAATAGTAGTACAATATAGATTCCAATCACTCATATCACTATAAGGCACTGAAAAATTGAGATATATATTCCTTAAATAAGATGCAATAATATATACTCTTGATGACAGTGTACAATTATAAGATGTCATGTCTGGACGAGATCCTCGATGCTTTATGGGCCTACCATACAACTACATGTACTACAACAATATAACCACCATATACGTTGTTGTACGGTAATGAGGTAGTGTTACACAAAGAAGTATAGCTACCTTTTCTTATAATATTCTTTTGCAAAAAAACACTTGGATGATGAGAATTTTGAGAAGTTGGTGGAGTAATTTGAGTGTATTTATGAGATCAAGATGCATATATTTCACAACCTTAAAGTCCATCAAAATCTTATTTCACATACATTTAATTAAAAATTAACCCTATATTCATTCCCACATGGATAACTAGTATTGGATCTCAGGACCCTACTGATACCAAGAAAGAATACAATGAATTTGAAACCCAACTGGGAAGGACCTTACATCATACATAAGGTCAATCACAATGATAATTACTCATTATCCATGATTTATGGGTATCATGTGACCCCACCAAGAAATCCAAGGATTCTCAATAAATAAATCTCAAAACTTTAATAATGTAAAAGAACATTTAGATGGACTTTAAACTATAATGTATCTCACATCCTGACCACATAATGATAATATTTATGGAGATATCCTTCCCACATGAGGATAAATTTTATGGATTCATAATGGAAACATGACGTTAAATTGTGTGGAGTCTTCGGACCATAAGATATTAAAATTTAAATTGTCTTCTAGATCAAATTATCTTAACGTGTGTCGAGTCATTGAAACGCACGGCCGATTGTCGCCTATCGACCGGTCAAAGTTCTGGTGCTCTGCTAATGTGTATAGCAGCACTTGGGTCGAATCCTCGGCGATGGTACTTTGTAATAGTCATTTTTTTAGTTGATTGTATTTTGATTAGGGGGGTTTGTTTGCAGAGCTTAATTTGAATGATTTATGTATGATGTTTGATTTACCAAATTGATAAATATTGGGGTGAGTTCATCATTGGGGAGTTAAGCATGTGATATCCTTGAGCCTTACTTTGTATTGCATTAAATTAACACCCATGTCATAAGATGACGTTGATTGGAATTCCTAAGTGTGAAGGCTTTAATCCAAGCCTTAACTTAACTTAGGGTTCTAATCTCAATCAAAACTTATTTATGGTAGTGTATTTATGGTTCCAATAATCCATGGAAACCCCTCGTTAAACAAAACATATCATTAATCCATGACATATTAAGTTTAACATACACAATATTAATTTAAAGAATACTCATCGAGAAAAACTCTCAATCACTTAACATCCCTGAATTATAACTTACCCCAATGAGAGATTTACTCATCCATTTGGATGTTTAATATTCTGGTTAAAATAATTATGATGATAAATTTAGAATAGAATAAAAAAGAAAGGGAATAGAAAAGAGTGGTACGTATACACACACACAAGAACTATTTTGAGAATCAAAAATGGAATTTCGATTGAATGAGGAAGCAAGATAAGGTACTGTAATTTAAAATTATTCAAACTATTTTAAGATCATTAATTTTATACTATAGAAGGTGGAGGATAATAAGAGATATTGAAGAAGAAACTTTCATTAAAACAGAATTACAAAATAAAGGACTTACAAAATTACAAGAATGAAGAACACAAAAGTAAGTGAAAAGAAAGAGAGGAGGAAAGGTCTCTCAATTGAAAACTTGAGTATGGCAGGTCCTCCCAAGCCTTTGGCAAAGCTTTCGTCGTTCCAATATGATTTCCTCTCTTCTGAAATGCCAACCCCTCTCAAGGAGAGAAGGGGAGAGTATTTATAGCCCAAGGAGTGGACTGTTTGCATTCCTAATCTGTCTCTCAACTTGCATCGCCAATTTGGCGATTCAGACAGCCGAATCTCCAAATATCTCCTTCTTCAAAGTTGTAGATATTAAAGTTTTCCGACTACTGTCACAATATGGAGGCATTTGGACAAGTGGATACAAAGTGATGACGGTTTTATTAAACAAAGGTAAACTGTCCATTTCTATCCATGCTTTTTTCAATGGCAAAAATGTGAATGGATTTTTGAATAGGAAGATGCCCTCAAATACGAATGGTTGCTTCAACAAAGTCGGCAACCTATATCGCCTCTTTCACACTGAAAAATATCAGCTCGAGTTGATGCTTACATCAGGAGATATGTCATGCATACTATACTGAATTTAATTCTCGGCCAGAATGGTGGGATGGACTTCAATGATTTATTTGGGCCCCTTGTAATTGGATTTGGGCCTTGAAATTTTTATCCAAGATGACATGTAGTGTCCCCCGAATTAGGGTGGAGAGTTAATGTTTTTGGACTTCTGGAGTGATCCCAGTAAATCAATCTTCAAGGCTGGTCCAGTTTGTTCACAGATTCTTTGGTCTTGTTTGTGAGGACCATATGACCCTTCAAATGGAAGAATTGGGTCATGGTTCCTTCTAATGAAATGTTGTATATGGAAAGGAGAATCCTACAAAACAAGAACCACACAATTTGGATCAGTATAGTGACAGTTATAATTAAAACATTAAACTGACTCAATTGGACTACTTCTAAAAATGCTCAAATATTATACTTAATATTAAAACATTAATATTTCACACAAATTATGCACATTTCATATAAAATAAGTAAAGGGGGAATATAATAAGTCATGAAAAATATTAATAACATCAGTCATCCTAACCACATGGAATTATATTGTACTATTTTGTCCTTGCATCAAATGTTTAAATTGCATAACATAAAATTTCATTATCGTGTGATGTTAAACTACATAAAAGATTTTCTCACTTAATTATGTTAAACTACATGGTAATCATCATCTCACTAATGATTCATCACTCGAACTAGATAAATGTGAATGAAATATGACATTCTTGGGTCCCCGTGTGAGAGTTATATCCACAAAGGGAATGACCTCATTCAATATCATCCCCTTTCATATTTTTTATTCGTTCATTTTTATATCTCTATATTCTTTTTATTTTTATTCTATTCCTAATATTATTATTCTCAGCTCTTCTTCCTTTCATCCCTATTACCACATTGTTACCACATACCCTTAACAATGATGGGTTACCCTCGCCCCCAAGACTTGGATTGGGGATAAAACATATTATTGACTTCTTTCTTAATGTTTATTTTATGTTTTTGGTAGATATGAGTGTAATTCATGGGTTTGGTGAATGATGATCATGACATGAAACATAAAAATTATTTATATTCTATAATTTCATTTTTTACCTCTCTTCATTGGTTATCTCTTCACATTAATTATTTGAGAAAATCAATGGATTAAATGGAATTTCATATTGGTGGGTCTTGGAATATATAAATAATTTGACTAAGGTGTTCCATCAACCATGATTATAGGAAGAGGTGAAATTTAGATTTCTTAAGGAATTCATGATTTCACAATTTCAAAATAAAGAGAGAGTAATTAATCAAGGTATTTCATGAATGTATTGTCAAAATAAAATCAAAAAATAAAGGAGAATAATTATTGAACCCAAAACTAAACATTGAACCATATTCTTTCTTCTTAATCAAATTCTTTAATCATTACATGATAGATTAGTTTAAATTTTCATATTTAATATCATTTATTTTTTTAGAAATTAATCAAACCAAAAATAATCATTATTTTTTAAAATAATAAACATAAAAAGAAATAAGTGATAAAGTTAAATTAGAATAATATGGTGGACAAACAGAAGATCTCTTCAAGTGAGATGACCCTATTCAGCCTCTGTGCTATATTTGGAAAATAAATTTTCCTTTTCCACACCATAATATAGTAACGAATTGTAAGGATTCTGCAAAAATTCATTCATGGATATTTAGGTATATAATTATTATTTAAATGGTAGGACTGAAATTGGGTTCATTATAAAATGAGATTAAAATAAAATAATTCATCAATCATTTCTGAACATTTTTTTGAATCCTCCATGGTTTTTTATTACTTAGAATGTTCTTATTATCCATGTATATCGTTATTCTATCAAATAAGGTCACTTATAATAACCTTTCAAAGTTTGTTTAGAATCCTCACAGGTATGAGATTAACAATTTGGGATAGTTTTTCACGAAATACATTTCAAAACTAAGTGGGAATACATGATAATTCCTTCAAATTGAATGAGAAAATGATTTTATGTCTTCATTCATGAAAGGTGACTTGATTATTCAAATTAGTTTCCTCAAAAAGTTTATAGATTCAATGTTATCAAGGGATGTTGAATAAATATCATGTATTTCAAAAACATATTAATAATGAAAAAGAAAACATAGAAAATTTATTTGTAAGAGTGATAAAATTTTGAAAAATACAAAATTTGAAATACTATAAACAAAAATTGGGGTCCATAAAATCTATTTAACACCTATGATAAATATAGTTTTAGTGGAAATATAACATTTTCTCCAAGGTTGGTGTGAAAAAAAAAGTTGAAACTTTTTGGTTAGAGAATATGGTTTTTATTGGTTTTTTTTGAAAACAATGCAATTCATTGAAACTATATTTTTTAAATAGTCAACGAAAACATTGATTCGGAAAAGGTTGGATTTCCACTTGTAACATAACCATAGTCAAAAAATTGTTTTCAATTTTTTTCATGCGTAATTTATTTATTCTAGATTCTTCAATCTATTTATTTAATCACCTTAGGATGAAAGATATTGTGAAAATTGACTATATAGAAAAAATTAATTTGTCAACCTTGATTTTCAAGTGTTTCAATATTTAGTAAGACACTCCATATTTACAAATGAAAATCATAGTTAGGGGCTAATTTTTTGGGTTAATCCAAAATTCATTCACTAACTTTTTCAATGTGCTATAACTTTTTAGAAATATATCCCCCAATGAAACCTACCAATTTAAGTCAAGAAAACCAAAATTGAGGTTGATCATATATTATAAACCTAAGAAATAATATTGAACTCATTCGATTCCTTAAACACAATTTCATTCAAATAATAATATAATAAATGAGAAAATAAATTGATTAACATGAAAATTGATTGTATCCATTAAATTATGTGTACTCAAGAATTACTAGGGAGATCCTTACCTTCCCAATACACTAATATTATACCTCCATTTGATGGGAAAATAAAATAAAGGGGAAGGAGAAAGAATTATGAAACTAATGTAAACAAAAAAATAAAACTAATAACAAAAAAATTGTAGATTATCTTGAATTAAATCAAGATAAAAAGTTTCATTCCCTATCTCATCAGTGATCTTTTATTTATTTTTATTATCCATTAATCTATATAATTTTCAATCAATGTCAATCCAGAAATCCATGGTTGGTATGTTTCCTTCTTGCAGTTGATGTATTGAATGTGAAGTTGTTTGGATTTTTTCATTAATTAGGTCCAAACATGGTCGATCATCACATGATCAAACATTACATCACCAATAAAATTAATGTGTGGTTAGTAGAGATTTGGTTCTTACAGTTTATGGATCATACTTAATATGGAAGAGTAACTATATAAAAATATAAAATTATGGTAAATTGGGAACTTTGTGTAATTTTACATCACTATAAATCATCTCCACAATTTCTGGAATTCTGAGTTCAACATTTATTTCATCAAAATAAAATTTATTCTCTTAAAAATAAAAAAATGACAAAATATTTATTTTTGGATTTATTAGAAAAATTACAAAGATCAAATAAAACAATTAAATTTTTGATTTAGACTATTTTATCATTAAATATAAAAATACTAACATAATTCAGACATGTAATAATTTCTTATTTAATTAGAAAATGGGTGGAGTTGAACAATGATAGTACCCAATGAAATATATAGTGGTGAGGCCTTTATCTACCATATGTTTGAAGGAAGCTTGGTGATTATTTCTAGTTATACGTTTCTTCATAGGATTATGTAGTTATCATTACTAGATTCCATGAATTGTGTTATTATTAAGAAACACAAGTTAAATATTAGGATTTCAATGGTGAGATATAAGGAGATAATAGATTTGGTCCTTAATTACGTGTGGAAAGAAGTATTTATATCCATAGAAATATCAATGTACATTGTATAATTCATTGATTTTTATTCCAAGAGATATTGGTTGTACACAATTAATATGAAGGAAGTTGGGTTTCAAGTCTCAAAATCAATAAAATAGTTGAAGGTGATTGAATAAAAAAATAAGATCAACTTTTTTGGATTGAAAATTGTTGAACATATACTAGAATATATTTTGATAAATTTTTCCAATGGGAAAGAATTAGGATACAGTTGAAGGTTGTCCAGAATCCATAGTAGAATAGATTAGTGGAGTGCATAAATATTAACATGTTGTATAAACTAAGGTATATATTTAAGACTATAAGTTTTCCAAATATGTTATACATAGACACAATGAATACAGTCTATTATGTTATCAATCTATCACCTTCATTAGTGATTGATCTGAAGAAATCGATGGAGTTGGTGATTAGTAAACACACCAACTATCTAGGGTAATATACTTTTGTTAATCTCATATATTCATTTTTAATGACCTATACATATCAATGATGAATTCATGATCTATAAAATGAATCTATTTGGTCCACATTTATGTTGTATTGGGGTATCCTTTTTGGGAACCCAATACCCAAAATCTTATCATACGTAAGGATATCACATTTATAAAGAAAATGTGTTAATTATGATTGATGGATTCTAATATAAAAAAGATATAGAAAATATAATATTTCTTTAATATTATCAATCAAATAAAGAACATTTTTACCCTATGAAATTACCAGATCATGTTGATCAAGTACCCGTTGAACCCAGACAATAATGGTAAACATTTGAGAAAGGGGAACCCATATGGAACTCATATTATATCACTAAAATAAATATTTTATAAATTTTATTGGTCAAGGAAGGATATAAATATTAATTTATGTATGTAACCAAAATGACAGATGACTCTTCATAGATAGGGGTAATTCAGGATTATCTTAAGACCGTAAAAAATAGCATGGCATAGTATTTTATTCCATTACTACCTGGAAGGATGGATCTTGATAACAAATGGGTCATTAAGATCAATTGAGGTGGAAAAGACTTGGTGGACATATAACATGTGAGAATGATATCTAAATGATATTCTCAAGAGAAAGGTATTGATTTTTGTAAACTATTTTATACTTTTGTTAGACTGGTGGAAATTCACGATGTTCTAGAAATGTATTCTATATATAATTCAAATATATATTAGCCAGATATAATGGAAAATTTTCTTTATAGTGATGTTGATAATGACTATATATTATTTTATTATAAGGTTATGTATAGTAAGATAAATGAAACATTGATTTCTGGATGAACAAATTTCAATATTGTCTCAAAAAGAATCATAGATTTTTGAATAATATATTTGATTACAACATCATGAAACATATATAAATAAGACCTTATCTATATCTTAGTTCATATTTCAATGTTTTTTAGGATAATTATTTTTTCATTATATTATTTTTTATGAATGACATTTTTGTTTCAGGCCATAATGATTATCAGATCCATGAGATGTCGAAAACAATTTCTAAGGAGTTTGGAATTGTGAACATGGGCCATAAAAATTAAATCATGGGATACTGATTTATTAAGATACAAATGATAGGGAGGTTATTTTATGTAGAAATATTACTTTACAAAAAATTAATAACACATCAACTTGTAAGACTATAATCCATTCTCAACCCCTATTCCTATTAATATCATGTTATAGTATACGGTGAGTCCTATTAGTGAAGAAGAGATGATGAATATGTATTGTGTAAATTATGCATCACCAGTGGGACGTGTGATGTTTTATATGTTTTTAATAGAAAATACATTTCACATGAAATGGTAGTAGTCATTTGATATATGATGGAACTGGTTTAGGAGTTCATCAAAGGGAAATATATTTAGACATGTTTTCTATAAAAATATTTGGTAATATAGTAGATGTATTGAATACCCAAAATATTTCCAAAGTAATATGTAATATTTTACACATTTTCATTTAAAATATCCTGGAAAATGTTAATTAGGTCATTTAGAAAGGATACATTATCATTGGAATTATAACTAGAAAAAAACTCCCTTTTTTATGTTTCTCAACACTTTCATACAATTTATGGTTGTTTCCAACATTATAAATTCACATTTGTGGTGTTCAAAGATGAGTAAATTATAAACCTATAAAAAATATCCACTTAGAATAGGATGAGCATTTACTGTTCCAAACATTATTTGAAAAATATATATATATTATCCAATTTCATAAGTTACAACATAATTAGTATAAAATTGATGGGTTAGGGATTATTTTCTCATGTAAATATTTCGGAAAAAAATGAGCATCATGATCTAAAGACTCTATAGTCATGTGCTTCCTATTTATTTTGATAATAAAAATAATAGTATTTATCTCTTTTGAAAATTATATTGCTAGACATATTAATTAATAGAGATTCCTTATAACTTCTTCATATAAGGTGATTGGGAGAGGATCAACTAGAATCATCTTTTAAGTGTGATGGACTTACACATTTTTCTAATCTATAGAAATATTTAAATATTTTGGGATCCCTAGGTATCTAATATTACATTTAAAAATTTGTTGTGAATCATATTTGTTTTTTTAGGTTGTTAGGTTATCTCAGAGTATTTAAAAAATTTGAGGAAGGAAGCTAAAAGGTTCGACCACAGTACACTCAAGATTATATTATCTATCTTATTAAATTCCTCGCCACTATTTTGGATTAGAAAGAATAATTATTCAATACCTATATGTTAGAGTCCCTTGTAATCCCATGATCATCTAATATAACTGGGTGGGGTAATTGGGTGTTATATAACCCAATTTTAGTAGGTATTGACCTCAATAAAAATGGTTAATGCATGGGTGATGATATGTATAGTAGAGTCCTGGTATAAGGATATAGCGGGGTTATCATTTTGGAAATCAATATTTTCATTGGCACTAGAAATCCATTTATCGTCAAAACTTTGGCATTATTCCATGGTCACTATTCATGAAAAATCAACGTTATCCCACTCTCTCAACTGTATATATCGAATGATATCTCATCTTAAAATACATAGAATCATCCTTGACATAAATTTTGGAGGATACATTAACAATTTTAAATTAAAAAATGTTTTTTAGGAAAACTATGATGTCCTTCATACAAAAGGATAATGTAAAATGGAATCTGATTTGAAGAGAATAATGAGTACCCCATAAAGGGAATCTAGAAAATCTACTACCATGGATTTATCCTATCATCCTCCAAAATAAATATATTGATATTATCAATTTCTAAAAATAATTTATGCTTCTTAAAATGTTTTCCATTTTTCTTTTATAATGTTAATAAAAATATAAGTTTCAATTATTCCATTATTTAAACTCATTAATTAATTTTTTTTTGTATAATAATAATGTGTTCCCTTTTCGAAGGTGGTCCATTATCTTCCCATTTTACAATTTATAATACTAATTTATATTCCACCTTAAATAAAAATTAAATAAATATTTTAAATAATAAAAATAAATACATAAAAGAACCAACGATTTAAAAATATTTTAAATATTTTTTTCTTTATTGATATACATATTTATACACTTGTAAAGGGAAATTTCATAAACAATGTTTTATCATTATATTATTTTTTATATAGTAATGAAAAATCTGTGAAAAATAGTACAACCAGTGGAAAAAACCATGAAAAGATTTATATTATCACCAGTTGGATTCATCCCACCAAATTCTATTAAAATTCCTTAGTTATTCACCTACTCCAAGAAATTATTATGCTCATGTGTATATATTCTGTTAATGATTTTTTGTGAACTAAATTTTTATGATATTTAAGGTAACCAAACTTCTACATTTATATATTTTAACTAATAATATTTTTGTAGGATTTCTGAAGAAATATTTCATGTTTATATTCTTTTATTTTGGAAATTGAGGATCTAGAATATGGGTAATCGGAATAGAGGATGCTTGTAGTAGTAAAATACCATGAGATTTGGGAATTTTTTGGTTGAAATTTTTTTTGAAAGAAGTGTAATGAAACCATTTATAAATAATGAGATTATAAAACCAAAAATTCATATAAATAACATAAAAGAAAATTCATAATAAATTTTGGGGGTTATAAAAGGACACAAAGGATTCTTCCCACTTATATAAATGAATTTATTTCACTATTAATCATATAAACTAGATGAGGTAGTTGAATTCATGTAATGGAAATGGATAAAGTATCGGTTGGACTCAAATTCAAAAGTCAAACTTAGTTAACGGATTAGGACCCACTATAAAACATTGTCATGGGGTTACTTTTGAATAAAAATGTGAAGTGATGTGATTGAGTTATAATCTCTTCTTCTTATATTGGAATAAAAGTTATAGTGTTATCCCATAGAGTTGGACTGATTTCTAAACCATGTAATTTCTTATTTTCATTTCATTAGTGATTTTATATCTATTATGTTCTTATTTTAAGAGTAGTGAGTGTTGGATTGTGAAATATTAGTGTTGTGGATGGGGTGAATTTTCTCTTCTATTCAGGTACATTATTTCCTAGGTTTTTCTATTTAAAAACTTATGAACATTGTTCCATTATTAATGTTATGATGGGGTCTTATGATCATAATGGTTCTAGAATCAAAAAATTGGTATAGTAGCTTGTGATTCAAAAATTCTTATCTAATTAAAACCATAAATATTCACTAATTTTCTTGTCTATATTTGTCCCAATTTTATTTGGAGTTGAAAACTATAGAAGGAACACATTGGAATAAGGTATGGTTTATATAGATAATTTCAATGAGAAAGATAATAAATTCTTGGGGATTTAGAAGTAGGATTTTTTATCACAGAATGACCATGTGATTCCATTAAATAAAGTTAAATTGGATGTAATGAATACATTTAATACAAAATTATTGAAAATAAATAATTGTTTATGATATAAATTTATTTTTCAAGTAATGTGGTTTACTACATCTTGGATGTGAATTCCAATATATAATTTAAATTGGATCTATATAATATTCATGAGAATCTAATTATAATGAAGAATGTGTTTATGATGTGTAGGTTATTTGGAAAGATAATATTATAAGGATGACCAAAAAGTAATCATACTAATGACATAAATATGATCATGAGTATGTTATAATCCAGAAGAGTCAGGATTATAGATCTATTTTGGAAAGTTTTATTGATTTTATCACTCATGGAATCCTAAGGTATGACGGTTACCATTTCCAGTAATTCTTATAGAAATATTGATATTGTTTTTTATGATATTAATGATCTCATTTTGAATAGAGACATTAATATATAATTACAATAACCTACAAGAACAAATAATAATTTTAAAGGTAGAGGACATTTTATTTAAAAGAAATATAAAATAAAATCCCAATAAATTAGTGATATAATTTAATGTAATTTGATCATTCTTGACCCTGTGTGTTGTCATTATAGGAATAATGGATATCTAAAAAATGATTACAAATATTATATAGTCAATTCTGTAAGTGTTTTTTTATAAAGTTCCATAAATACCATATCTAAAGGAGAATTAAATTTACCACTTATTAACAAGAATCTATTGGATTCATCTATTATTGATTTTTTTTATCATTTGTTTATTCTTAATTTGCGATTGTTAATATTTCGTACTATGTTTTTGGAGGATATGGTATGTTTTTTCTCCAATAATATGATGATTGGGACATTTTAGGTAAATTTGATGTCAAAATAAACATTTAAAATAGATGTTTGTTTAATTATCAAGGGGAAAAGAACATATCAGATTTATTGAAGAATTTGATTTCTATTGGATAGTGGGATAAATAAATCATTTATAAAATGTTTCATGAATGAGTGTGAATGATCACTGAGAGGTTCATGGGATCACTATAGGTGGTAAAGATGGAATTGTATATCTAGTGGGAATATTGGATAGGGAAATTATTCTTCAAATATAACATTATGAAGTCAATAGTTATGGAATTACAAAGTTATGTACATGTGTGGGTAGATACCTTGACTCATAGTAGATAAAGGGATACTAATGTTTAGTCACATGGATTTTAAAACATTTTATATTTGTATTTTGAGAACTAGAATAAAGGTTTCATTTTTCAAATAAGTAAGAAAACATAAATATTATAAGTTATAGCTCTTGCATATGGAATATTGGGGTCCATATAAAGTATATTCACACACAAAGACATTATATTTAATTTCCTAAATTGATGATTGCTCATATATAGTATTAGAGATTCTTCCTTAATTAAATATATGACTTTATGAGATTTTTTATGCAGATCCATGGATGATAAAGAGGTTGAAAAAACAATTAGTTCTTACACTCATACAATAGTCATGAGTATGGTAGTTCAAAATTTCATAGGATTCGTTGGAAAAAATGCATTTGGGTGGAAATGTTATACTCAAGAAATTGAATGATAGTTTGTAAAATTATATGAATAAGTTGTTGATAATTAAATATCAAATCATATATTTTCACACAATCCCCATAGAAGTGTTTTTGGATTATTTCATAATTTTTTTTACTTATGTCACCAATAAAAGTTATTCCTAACCTATATGACATGAGATTCTAAAATATATATAGTCTAGAAGAATTATTGATGTCTTTCATCTAAATGATTACAAATGTATCACCAATATCCATATTGATTTCATGGGAATTGACAAGGATGAAAAATTATTGAAAAATATTTCATTAAAGGGTTTATAAATTATAATTTTGGTTTTTGAAAATGGAATAGAGTTTGAAATAGTATTTTTTAATATAAAATGTTCAATTAAATGATAAGAACATGTGGAAGGGTTGTAATTAAGTAAAATATGAAGTTGATATAAAATCATCAATGTATTATGTCCAAGTTATTTTGAATTTAAATATGTTTGTTTTAGATTTTCCCAAATGTCTAAATATAATAGAATTTATATAAAAACATTTACCCTAGATGTACATAAGTATTCATGGTCTGTAAAATATTTGGAATTAGTTTTAGAATAATTAGTCTTGAAAGATGAAGTATGTAATTAGTAGAGCTATAAGATTATTTGAGTAGGTCTACTAAGATCATATGATAAATTCAAATGTTTGAAAATAATCTTTATTTTTTTCTAATTGATGTAGGATATTTAAAGAGATAAAAATATGTTGAGTCAGAATAATTTTAGATATTTGGACATAACAATGAAATAGAAAATGGATTTTTTGGCTGAAAAATATAACTTTACAACTGAATGTATTACCAGAAGGAATCAAAGTATGGTAAAACAAAAAAGTATGACAATTGAAATAGGGGGAACGTGGTGGAAAATTATAAAGGTTAAAGTATGATGGTAAATTGTTTCAAAAAAATTTAGTTATTTATTAAATTAAAATTATTTATACAATTACAAATTATAAAACTATCTAGATGGGGTTATGTTTTATAGAATCTAAAGGATTAAATCATGAATAGTTAGGTGTGATAATAACTTTATTTATGTTTTTTTAGATTATGATATATTTATGAAGTATGTGGATATTTCTATAGATAAATGGATTAAATCCTTGGATCTAAAGTTGAAATTAATCATTTATTCCTTGAATAATGTTTAATGGTAGTGGAACTAAATGTTCAATGCCTATTTTAAAAAGATGTATTTATTTCTAGATAAATGAAGATCATTTTTATTAATGATAGTTTTATAATGATGCAATTAATGTCATTCTTCATTTTTTTTGTATTATGTTCTTTTTTTATCATCATATATGGATTAGATTAAGAAGATAAAAGATAATTTATTTGAAATTATTGAGATGGGAGAACATGATAACTCTAATTTCATTTTGGGGGATTCTTATCATGATCGATATAAAGAATAAATCATTTGTTTTATCTTATAAATAGTACATCATTGGGTAATTTAAATAATTATAATTATCATTTTTATCCCTATATCCACACCATTGGATTGAAAATTATTGATATTCCTTGATAAATATCCTATAATAGAATATAAGGATATGCACATGGTGAATGTTTTTTATACATCATCGGTCAAATGTTTCGAGTATATGTTGGTTCCAATATTGAAAAAACTTTATCACACAATAGGAGTTGTAAATATGTATATAAAAAATATTATAATGGAGTAATGAGGTGATATGAATGATATTATCTAATATCTAAAATCATTAAACTTTATATCATTGTATTTTATATGTAATGAATCATTTTATAGATCTGTTGATGTATACATAAAAAGGAATATAAATGTAAAATATCGTATAAAGTATTTTTTATTCAATAGTTTAAGGAAATCAATATGTTTCATGCCACAACTAAATCTAATGATTTCACTTTTATTTATAGAACATGAGTACTTTTTCCTAATAAAATAAATAAAAGAACTGATCTCGTTTAATTTTTTTGGAATAATTGAAAGGGATTAATGAAAGTGTGTTTTTGTATGGTGATATTCAGAGTATGCTTTTTTGGAATATAATCTGGTCTATAATTTAGGGATGAAGCATATTTTTCTAATGTATTATTTAATATAAAAGTTTTTGTGTAATATAGTGTCACAACTATGAATGATAAATAGAAGAAAATAATATTTTTATTCTATTAATAAAGGTCTTATTCTGGGTTTATTTGAGGAAAAAATGTTCCTTAGTGGGAATTTTCATCCAATTAGAATAAAGAGATTCACCAATAGTTTATATGGAATGATTTTTGTTTATAAAAAATTCATACGGGTTAGGGGTTTCCTTGAATCCATGATAACCATCTTCGATGGGGATATTTTTTGGATTTTTGATGTTTTTTTTCATGTTATGATTATTTTATTTCAAAATTATATGATATGAAACATGTGTATCAATTTTAGTGGAGTTATACGATTATGGATGACCTAGAAAGGCATACTTGGTTTGGATGACAATGTTCTAGAACCATGTTCTCTATAACCTTGTCAAAATTCATGGAGTGTGGAATAAGACATGATTAGAAATAACATCAAAGGACATGTGTTTTTTTCATAGATGTTTAAAAATTCCATATAATATTCTTCATATGTATATATAATAATTTAATGATGGAATTTATCTAATTTAAATGGCTATACCAATGGACACATATAATTTTTAAATGGTGGTGAAATCTGGTTAACTGGATCAATCCCTATAGAAATTTTTTTGGGAAACATATGGATAAAAATGTGAAATTATGTTATATAATTGTAATATATTGGTCTTCCTTTAGTATATAAAGTTGTTACAATCTCCTATGAGGAATTATAATGTCTAAACCACATAATTTATTATTCTCATGTATTTAATTGTTTTGTTTACCAAATTCGCATGTATTGGTGGTTATGATTGTTTTAGTGTGAAATGTTTTTTTAGGTTAATGGGATGAATTATATTGTATTATTTTTAACAATTTATTGTGGTTTCAACTATTTCATAATATCCAAAAAAATTAGTGCTTATCATTTTGTTTGGTACTTCTGATCACATCTGTTCTGCACCTAACAATTATCTTTTGTTTCATCAATTTATTGATATTTTTAGTCTGTTTAGAGTATTAAAACAAAATTTATATTATTATGTGTAATAAAAAAGATTATAATTTTATGTAATATGAATTTTTTCCATAAAACATATCATCTAATTTCCAATATTAAACTCAAACATGATAATTTATCACATGTTCAGATAAGATGAAATTATTGGGAAATTTTTTAAATGAACATAAAACCATTACCCAAGTATTTTTTCACACTAACTCAATAGAATTTTCCTTATTAGTGGATCTTCCAAATTTTTACTCAATCTACCAATGTCCAAAATTATGATGCCATATTTTATCAACTACCAAACATTGATATGTTGTAAACTAATGTTCCTAGATTTATATTAATAATAATGTTTATATATCTTAGATTTTTTTTTCTTGAATATCATAATGTATATCAAACATGTAAATTAGAATAAGTCTAAATGGTAGATATAATAGAGATATTTAAATATTTCCACTCCTTTTCTAGTATATTTTTGAGGGGAAAACATAGAATGCATTATAGAGACCATTATATATGTTTTTTAATATGATCATAAAGATATCTCTTGACTACTAAGTGTAAAATATCAACCATTCATAAAATATGGATCCTCAATATTAGTATTATATATTTTATTATAATAACCATAAAATAAAATTAGGTTTCCACTATAGTGTATTTATTGTAAAATTAAGATATATGATAACCATTTTAATATTTTTCATCAACAATAGTCTAAATTACATTTACATCTACAATATTACAAAAATATATAAAATATTATGTCCTATACAAGAAAAAACATAAATGATAAAACTAATAACTTTTATATATTTTAGATGTTCAAATTTCTTAGTAGTATATCAAACTACCCTACACTGAGAGTAAAATTATGTTGATATCGGTGGACAATAAAGCTATTCAAACTGCTTTAAAATATTTTTAGTGAAATGATATTGTGAAAGTAAAATGAAATATTTATTCCAAATATTTTTCAATCCCAATATAAAATTCTATTATATAATTTATATTATAAAAAATAGATAAAATACTCTTTTCTACATTTACTATATTCATATCATTAAAAAATAATAACAAATCATTTACAATAAAATATAACCAAACCATGACTATTAAGGTTACGAATATAAACACATTTGACATATTGGTTACTACAAACCCATTTGATCAAATTTTTTAATTATAATTATCATTCACTTTGGTTGTATCTTATTTTAAATCATGAAGGATCATGCCTATTTGAAAAAATTATTTTCATCTCTATTTACTATTAGGTTTTTAAATATATATTTTCAATCTGTTAAACCATTTAATAATTTCATTTTAAAATCCATTGGGTGAATTTCTAAATAATATATGGATGACATGGATGATTATTGACATGAATCGACACACTAGGACCCCATTCATGATAGTCATTGTCCAAGTGTACCAACCCAAGCACACTTACATTAGTCTAGGGGATAGATAAAATAAATAATAAATAATATCATACATATAGATATCCTAAAACAATAAAATTATAAACTTCCACACATATCCATGAGATAATATATAACAATTAAAACCCTTTTATAAATGATTCAATTGTGGTACTTATTACATGGGAATAATACCCCAATAATGAAATTCCAACCAACACATAAAATATAGAAATGTACCAAGATCAACATCCCAATAAAATCCCCTTCCTCGTTAAATGGAATTGAAAATATCCACATTTGATTAACATCAACATTATTACTGAAAATAATGAGAAACCATAATATATTATATAAACAATATCCACCAATACTACATACTTTGAGTCTATCACAAATATGTGAAATTTATGTACATACATAACATGAGTGGGAATGTAGCCTATATAAGTATGATAATAAATATACATAGTAGGAAACCCTAAAAACACTAGATTAAAGTTAAATAATTAGTTGTATCAATATAAATTATACAAATATTCATTAATATTAATAGTTAACCAATGTAACATAGGTCATCATTGTCAATAACATAGCTCAATATGATTCATCTACTAATGGGACATAATTCACCTAGATTACCTTTCACCTGATCTCACCAACTATAAAAAAAATTAAATCCACCCCTATGGATCAGTAGTTAGGGATTTTTCTTTATTAAGGACCGTGAATACAAATTGTTGGAGTAATTGACCATGTAGCGGATCAAACCCCCACTCATCAGAGAAATCAGACTCCATGGATTTAGGACTACACACTAACACACATGGGATTGCTCACTTCATTTTCATATCGGGGATCATTCACTATAATGAGTATATTTATAGTGGATTATATGAACCCCATGTATATAGGGTTGGGTCCCAAAACACAGGAGTGTACCTTAACTATCTTTCTTCTCATATTATCTAACCTTCAATCTACCATCACCTCAATGATTACAAAATTCTTGAACTTTCTAAAAAACTAGGTGAACAACCTCCAATGACTAATAAGATCATATTACAGTATTATAAGTAGAAAAAATAATTATAATATACTATTAATACATCCATGATTTATGTTTAGGAATGAAATCATGAATAATATTATAAATATACCAGTACCTGTTGTGTTCTGTATGGTATATGGAGGTTATCTCTCTCTTGAATGTATACTAGTGAACTTCCCTCAGGTAATCAACTGGAAGTAGATATACTTGTATTTTCTAGTGAGATAAAATGTGCGTAGGAATTTATTAGATGTATAAAAACATTTCTACAAAACACTCACTATGTAAGCCCACATATACTCTAGGTAAATATAGCTTATACATTTTTATCCACCACTATAGGAAAATATATAATTAGAAGAGGTTTTTTGTGATGGTTTCTAATATAACCAATAAATGATTAATTAATTGATTTTTAGTGATGTATTACAAAATTATTATTAAATTATAAATTTAGAGGCAATTTTCAATAAAACTATTGATAATTATTATTCTATTGTTCTTTTTATTGAAACCAATTATAAGTTTTCATAAAAAATACAACCCTTTTACCTTCGCCATAAATCTTCTTAAGTCCTATATGGCCATCTCTCTTCCATGTTCAACCAACCATCCTCCACTCTGAAATCACATCTATCACCTTATCATCCACCAAAATATTGAAATCCCACACTCTGATTCACTATCCTTAAAGACATTGTTGTTTCAAACTATGATTTACTTACACCTTTTCCTCGACCATGATAACCCGATCGCTATCTATACACTCATGTTTCTATCATCTTAAATATCACATCATCAAACTATGAATGGGATTTTTCACACTTTCTCTATATTACATTGATTTGAAATTGTATTATAGAAAACCCATTTAAGACTTGTTTTATTTGATTCATCAACTATTCAAGTTGTCTAACAATGCACTTTATGGATTATACCATTCTTTTGTGTTTTAAACATCTCAAATTTGAGGCATTACAAAAATTCATGTCAGCCCATGTCAGTTTAGATTGGTTCAAACCCATAGAGAATTTTTAGTTTGGTTAGTGTCAATTTATTTTGGTTATGATCTATCCTGTCTAATTATATTTGACTTAGGTCTGTTATATTATATATAATTTAATTTAATATATATAATACTAGTTTTCCATGATTAAGTTAAATTTGGTTTAGTTTTATTATATGTTGTTCAGGTTGGATCTATTCATGTTAATTTTATTTAATAATATTCCATTGGAATTAGATATGGTCGGTTCAATTTTTTTAATAAGGAAACATGGTAAACTATGGTTAATGTATATTGTTTTTTTATATTTTCAATCTCTATCTTATCCTAAATAGATTATAATATAAGGAAGCAAAGGGTAGTGAACATGGAACTTTTCAAAAAAAATCATTCATGGATGTATTATCTATAAATTGTTGATGTTTATAGTCATGATTTTTTTACCATTTTTTATATTTTTATTTATAATGTTTATATTAAACCTGTTTAATAAGTGTTTAAAATCATGGATGGATTTTTTGGGTTTCATATTTAGGGTTTTCATGTTATTTTAAATAGAGTATTATTATCCACATTTATATTAATTTCATTTATTAATTTTTTAAAAGTGTAATAAATAAATAAAGAATGGATAAAAGTTTCATTTAATTACCTCAAAACACATCTCAACATGTCAAGGTTTTATATTTGTTTTTTATTTTAAAATTAAAAATATATATGTGGATTGAATAATAAATCATCCATGTCATACATTTCAGTTAAAATAATGACCAATGAAAGTTGAAATATTAGAGGTGTTGATATTTAAATAATTTCCTCCTTAATATGTGTATTGTACATATTATATAGATTGAAACATTATAAAATGTTAGAGTAGTTATATCCATCCTGAAAATTAATAGATTAATGTCTTAACAGGGTATAATTAAATTTTTTACATGATAAATTATGCTTCTGGTATAGTAGGGAAATACCATCATGAGATTAACAAATCAATTTATCCTTATAATGATGTTTAAAATATTAATGATGATTCCAAAAGAATAGGAAAACCTGATCAAAATGGTAACATATTAATTTATTATGATTAAGAGGATATCACAATAGAAAAAATAAAGTGACTCTACATTTTGATATAATAAATATTGAAGAAAAGGAATCATATGACGGATGTTCCATGTATTCAATGTTCTTTTTTATATGGATGTTTTACCACATCAGGTTCAGATGTGTAGTTAAAAAATTGGAATTTCCAGGATATTGGAAATATTTGTTGATGACATAACTGAAACTAATAATCTGACAATTTTTTATAAAAAACATGGTTATTATAATTATGGGACCCGGTTATATAAAGATGCATGCATGCACTATGATTATGTGTTGTAGTAAAAAAATATTCTAAAATAATAGAGTGTAATATTTATTTAATTCAATATGGATTTTACAAAAAAAAGATTCTAGTCTAAATCAAAATATTATTATAAAGAAATATGAAAATAAAATTATATTTAATTTTTTATATAATTTCCCTGTTAAACAAAGACATTGAGGATTTTTTATGTAAAATAAACCCATTGAATTTATAAATTAGAATACACTGGAAAATAACAACCATCAGTTCATAAAATATTAATGATATTTAAAATTTTAGAAAACCATTGATTTATTATAACTATATTTCTCTTTGGATATCAATAATATACATTTGGTAAAGGTAAATGATTGATTCAATTATTTTTGGGTTTTAAATAAAAATTAAAACAAATAGCGAGCTATTTTTATCTAATATAATTTCCTCCCTATATTTTTAGGAAACAAAATGCATTCATAATAATTATTCCAAGAAAGAAAATTCATGTAAATAACATAGATGTTTCTCTTAATCATCTTATGTAATATTTATAAATGTTATGAAATGATGGTGTCAAAACACATGATATATCAGTAAAAAAATTATGAAAATAAATTATTTTCTAATGTAGACTACTGGTGATTTTCCTAAATGAGAAAAATCCTCAAAGTTTGAACATAAATTCTGGTTTGACTTTTCTAGGTTGTATATTTTAATTTACGGATCAATCACTACCTTAGCAAAAGAAGAATTATTTTATTTTTCATTACTGATTACTTTATATATATCAATTATTTTTGTTTAATAATTCATTGTTTAAATCAAAAATATGCTCAAGGCTTCCATTAATGTTATTATCTAGAATATAGATAATAATGTAATTATATAAATTCATTAAAAATTTTGGGAAACAATTTTAGTTAAATAATGGTGGGAAATGACTTTGAACTAAATCATAAACAATTGGGACACAATAACGAAATAACTTGATCAATTGTTTTCTTTAATATTGTCAATTTATTTTTTTATGTCACAGACATGATGTTATTCTCATTGAAAAGAATTTGTGTGCTAATTTTCATTATATAATGTTTAATTATCAAGAGAAATAAAATGATCATTTCAATGCTCATATGGACATATAATTTCTTGATATGAAAAATTTTATGTGTTAAAATAATAATTGTAAGTATCCAAAAAAATTAATGAAAAACTAGATAATTTTTTTCTTCATATATTAAAAATATAGAAGTCCTAGATATGATAAACCTAAACTTCATTACACATTAACTCAAGATTTAATATATTATATTACAAATAATAATTCCTAGAATATTGAGAAGTTTATTTTATTTGGTAATTAGGAACATTACATAACAACATAAAATATGGAATACATCATCTTTATTAAAAACATCATTAGCATGATCATGATTAAAACTGCATGGGAAAACCAAAAGACATACATTTGGAAGGGGTGATCTATAATGACTAATAAGTTAATAAATATATAATATCATAAAGAAATTGATATACATTATAAAATAGGAATATAAATGATACATAAAACCGGTGATAATAATAAATATGAAAATGGGGCCTGATATAGAATGATAATCAAAAGGCTACTTAGGAAATGTGGCAACAACTTAGAACATTTCATCATAAACATAGGTCAAGGATAACTATCAAGAAATCATGATGGAAAAATTAATGTGATGTATTAAGTTAACTCCCGAATAACATGAAATAAATATCATTAGATTAAATAATTACCTAATAGATTTTTAGTTATATATAATTTTGGGTGCACCCATCACTTTCATTTCATTGATATTCTTAAGGGTTCCACATAGACCTTAAAACATGGATTCATTCATACTTTTTTTTGATCTATGATAAATTAGTGTGGAATAATATATGAAATTACCCAATCTATATGTACATGTTCATAATGTTGAACACCCTTGATCAAAAATGGGTACGAGTATTCACTAAATAAATGTATGGAATTGAAATTCTCGGTGAAAATTCAGCATCATAACAGGGGCGTATGAATTGTCATGTGAGAGGTTGATGAGGGTGAAATGGGTATCTCATCATTTTCACATAAAATTTAATTTATGGGGGATATGGAATAAAATATCCCAACATTTAAAAAATATAATATAAAATACATAATATATAGAAGATACATAAATAATGATGGGAAGGAGAGGATCTTATACCTTGAGAGTTTGATTCCAAATGCTTAGTAGGAGCTTATTGTTAGGTTTAGGAACCTTTTGAGGACTCTATTTATGGGAATATAGAGTAAGGAAATTCCCGATGGATTTTCGGTGATGATAAACGGGAGTGTGGGTGGGTATATAGAAGATAATACAGGGAAATTATTTAATATTTTCCAAACATTGGTTTTGGACTCTATATATTAATATAACCAAAACCTCAAACATTACCAATAGTTTTTACCTTGGTTTCTTACAAAGGGGGTTGGTATTTCTTATTTTATTAGTTTAAGGGACGAAATTATTAAAATAATGCTCTTTCTTGTTTGGAAGTGAGTCACACACTTAAAGAAATAATTTTAAATCAATAAAATATTTTATAGGTTTGGAGAATTCATAATGGATTTATAGAATTAAAAAAATAATGTTTATACTATATTATTGTGAATATTAAATATATATTCGGACATGGATAACAATAATCTTATTTATTAAATCTTTTTTGGGTCATTATTATTTCATAATACACACTTTATATTTATACATTATTTAATTATGACATAACAATTAAACTATCTTCGAAAATTATGAAAAAATCATAAATGGATAATTTCAAATTTATAATTTCAAAAATAAATTTACTTTTATCTAAAATGTTTTCTAAATATATGAATTTTAACTTTTAAAAATAGTAATTGAATTTTATTGTGAAATGATGTGTTTTTTGACAATAATAGTTTTTGAACCCATACAAAAATTACATTTGACTTTATAAAATTATATAATTATTTATATATGATAATAATTATTTAATAATAATATTTTAATAAAATATTATTTATTTCCAAAATTCATTAATTCTATAAAATTAATGTCTTAATTTAAATTGAATATAAATTACATTTCTTGTTTTATTATTCAAAAAATAAAAAATAATTGAAACTAATAATAATAAAATGAAAATATATTCATTATTATATACAAAATACATATTCTAATTATTATAGTCTTAATGAATATACAATTTTTCACCATAATATTCCATAAAGGTGAGTCCTATGGTTGGGATATTTTCATGGGTTTGTTCAAATTACATTGTTTGAGATGTGATCTTAATATGCATGGACTTCTCCTATAAAAGATTTCATTCATTCTTAAGTTGTTTGATCTCATAATGATATTGTTCATGTTTAAATTCCATAGATGTTTTCTCCCTTGGACTCTTTGATAAATGGGATTTATGGGGCATACTGATACTTGTTGAGGACATCACGTCCTTTTTCTTTGTCAAATGTATTTGTTAAATCAAAATATTTAAATTAAACATATCATAATTATTAAATGAATATATTATTAATAGTTATGACTCTTAAATGTCTTTTAAATATGATATTATATAATAAATCCAATGATGTGAATGTATTTTATATAACCATAATACATTTTAATACATTTAATGAAATCAAAAGAATAATTTTATTTATAAATTTTTGGGTCATTATAATCTTCCCCACTTAAAAACATTCTCCCTCATAATTTTCACTTCAACCACTAAAATAGATTATGGTAGTTTTGTTTCATATTCTCCTCTAGTTCCCACATCAATTCTTCAAACATTAGGTGTCTCTACAGCACTTTGACCAAGATGACTGTCTTTTTCGGTAGATCTTGGTCTCTATGATCTTATATTTTCACCACATGATCCTCAAATAAGGGATAATTCTCCAAAAATATCACTTATGGATTGATTACATGTGAGGTTTTGAGTTTTTACTTTCTCAAGAGGGATAAATGGAATACCCCATGTACTTGAGATAGGTTAAATTGGACTTCCAGTCAATGGGCCAGGGCTGTAATGTGATCAAGGATCTAAAAGGTACCAATGTATCATACACTAATCTTTCCATTCCTCCTGAATATCATAAATTTATTCCAGGGACATGTGAGGAATAATACCATGTCTCGAACATAAAACTCTAGGTCTCACCAAATATTGTCATCATATATCTTTTGTCCACTCTGAGCAGTATTGATGTGTTGTTGAATGGTTTTAACTTTTTCCACCATTTCATCAACCATTTCAGGACCTAGAAATTTTTGTTCCCCAACTTCATCCCATCATCTAACTATCCTGTACCTATTGCAAAAATGTCTTTATAGGTATCCATTTGGAAGCTTGAGTGGAACGTCTTATTTTATGAGAACATGAACAGAGGAAAATCTTGATTTCATCATCGTTTTATATCAATTGACCAGGTTCTCACCATGTCCACATGTGTTTCGATATTCTGCTCAGACTGGCCATTTGATAGATGGTTATAAGTCATGCTGATGTTCAACTAGGTATTTAGAGAATTTTGGAATCTCTACTAGAACATATCTAAAAAATTGATCTTTATCAGATGAAATTGATAGTGGTGTTCCCTAAATCCTCACCACTTATCAAAAGTATGTACTTACAATTTGATCAAGTTATAAGTCCTCTCTAATGGAAAGGAAGTGTTCAGACACTTTAATACGATCCACCACAACTTAGATAACAATATATTTTCTTTATTTCTTAGGAATGTCAGTGAAAAATTCCAAGGTGATGTTTTTCTTATTTTAATGTAGGTATGGGTAATTGATACATTATCTCTTTGGATTTTTTCTTTCGGTGTTTACTATTTGATATAAAAGACATATTGAATTATATTCATTGATATCCTTATTCATATTTCCCCATCAAGAGTGCTCTCAAATATATAAATACAACTTCTTTCTTCCTAGATGGATTGATAAGGAAAGGCTATGGGCATCATATAATATCTCTTTTTTTAACAGAGGATTTGATGGTACACATAGTCATGAACCGAATAATGGACCTCGTTATTTATTAACATTGATCTATGAGGATTTCTCTTTTATTATAGCTTCATCCATTCTCATAATTTCAAAATCATCTCGTTGAGAATCCGTTATCTTCTTCAGAATGCATGGTTAATAAATAATTTGTGAAAGAATTCATGATGTTCCTTTATTTATGATTCTTATTTCCAGCCTTTTAAAATATAAGATGATCATATTATTCTAAATTATCATCAATGATAAAATCGGTGGGTAGATTCTACATATATAATCAACAATATTTTCTATTTTCTAGCATGGTTGTGGATTGAGAAGTAAGTGTATTTTATTATATCTAACCATCTTATTTGTCTCCTATTAGTCTCTTTCTCTCTAAATATATACATGATACTTTAATGATCTATATATATTTTACTCTTCTCTAAAGAGAGATAATTTCTCCAGATTTCTAACATGAATATAACTAAATCCTACTCTATATCATGTGTTGGGTAGTCCAAATCTGGAATTATTAATTACCTTAAAGTATAGGCTATCACTTTTTCATTATTTATTAACACACAACCCATGCCCTTGTTTCAATCAATTTTGTACACCATGATCATTTTTCCTCTTGTGGGTTGTGCGAATACAAGTACAACGATAATAATATTATTCAGATTTTTTATTCTATATTCATATTCATCATTTCTATATAACATAACTCCATTCTTGGTTATCTTGCCTATGGTATTTAAAAATCAAGATAATTTTCCCAAAAATCAATGATATTAACCACCTATCCCTTGAAACAACGGATATTTTTCAAATTTGATGTCCTCGATCTTACTTAAATTTTTTATTTGTTAATGGTTCCATATATATCCCATTCCTTAGGATAATTTTCCCTGTGAATTATACTTCCTTCAATGATAAGTAACATTTTTTGTTCTTTGAATAAAGCTTCTCCTTTTGAATGGTATTTAGCATATTGCCTAAATACCTTACATGCTTTGCATTGGTTTTTATGTATATTAAATTATCATCAATAAATCTATCAATATTTTTTTCGATGTAATATATAAATACTTTTTTCATAAATTCCGTAAATATTTCTGGAGTACTTATGTGTCTAAAATGAATTATATTGAAATAATAACTCCCAAACCTTGTTTGGAATGGTGTCTTAAAGATTCCCTCCTTCTTAACCAATACATGATAATATCCCAACCAAAAATCCACCTTTTAGAAGTATTATTCCCTATGAAACTGATCGAAAAAATCATTAATCTATTATAGAGGATATTTTTTTCTTTATCCTGGTATTTTTGTTATCATGATAATCATTGAAAAGGTGTACTGGCCCATTCTTGTTTATATGGAGGACAGGTGTACCCCATGATGAAGCACTTGGTCATATGAACGGATTATCCAAATTCACATATTTGTGTTTATATAGCTACTCATACATCACAATTTCCATTATATATGGAGTATTTAAAAATTTGCATTCCCCTTATATAACAATAATTTATAATTCAACCTCTAAACAAAGAGGAATATAGGGAAATTCATCAAGAAACACATCTATATATTCCTATATTGTGTGCATGACTTCAAGGATGATATTTTCCTTAGACTCAATAATTTGGGCTAGATATTCTTCCTCATAGGGAAACAATATACATGCTTGATATTTTGATTCAATGGAATATCCATCCTCCTCCTTTCACTTATATTGAATCAGGTCCATTCATAATACAATGAGAGATTTCCTTCTTGTAGTGATTTGTGCTTGATATATATAGATATATTCAGTCCATGAATATAATTCCAACTAATTATATTAAATAGATTGTCACAAGGTTTTATAGGATGTTAAGACTACATATTCTAATTGGGTAAGAGTTATAAACTTAGGAATTGATAATTTCCCTATTTCCCATATTCACTGACATCTCTACTTACATTATTTTTTGTGGTGTTTTAATAGTCATATTAAACATTTGTGATATAAAGGAAAGCATAAAACCCATATAAAAAGGTATATTCACTATTATTGGTTGAATAAATTGAGTACCTATCACAAATTCATTGTCAGGATCCACCACACTAGTTTTGATGGAATAACCTCACCATTTTTTCATTTGAAATTTTTTCTTATCTCTAAAACCCTTGGATTAGTGAATTGGTTTGTGATGTTCCATGGTTCCTTGCAATTAAATCAATGACCAATGCATTGAGGGTTAGTTAGAGAATTAATTTCCATAATATCATTAGTTTGATTGTCTCATTATAAATATCTAGGAAGGATTACTTCCTTCCTGCACCTAATCCATTTCCTCACACACTTGAGGTAATTTATAAGGTTCTTATTTCCATATTTTTGACATGTGGGGTACAAAAATTTCATAACACCATTTGATTTCTCCATCGGACTAACATAATTAAACTCCAATTTATACTACTTATCCATATTATAACCTTGAGAATCACTAATCTCCATTTTGACTTGGAGATCACATCAGAAAATTTCCTCATAAATAACAATGTCTTGGATCACAATAGGATTTTCATAGACTGGGTTTTATCCCACCAAAGAAGTAGTCAACCATGTGTTCTAGGAAAACAATAATGTTAGAGGTGTATCCTGAATGTATTTTGATGTTTTCCTCATATTCCCTGATATATTCATCATCTTTTTACATGATGTCAAGAAAATAAATTTTCATTTTAATTTGGATAGTGCGAGGAAAATATTTTACAAAAAACATTGTCTTGAATTTCTTCCCCGCCAACACCAAGATCTCTTCTTCAAGCTTGGTATTCTTAATTAATGTCCACCACTTATCAGATTCACCCTCTATTTGAATAATAACCACTATAACCACTTCTTGCTCATAAAATTGAAGGTTGGAGAATATATTCTCAATGAAGCAGATCTATCATTCCACTATTAGGGATCAATTGATCCATTGAATGTTAAAGGCCATTGTCACATAAAGCTATCAAATGTAGATTTTTTTCTTTCCTAGTGGGATTTTCGAGCTCCCAAAACACTAATATTCAATTCAAAATATTTTCACATTAGATATTATCATCACAAATTTCATGATTCTCATTCCCATTGGGTTTTTCATCTCATTGGGGTAGTCATTACATTACCTTTCACATTGGTTGTTTACCAAATTCCTCATATTTCTAGCTATTAGATAGAAAATGGAAAATTATAGATGATTATTTTTAAACTATTAAACATATAAATTATAATATAATGAATTTAAATGGATAATTTTGAAATAAAATTTATTTCTTAACTTATTAATTACTACGATTCAATATATGTTATCCAAGATTGGTTTCCTAACATATACTCCTATATATATTTTTGGTCTTGTAATAATGGTTTGTAATTTTACTTTGAATTTACTAAATCATATACATTGGGAGTTTTATACCAAGTGTGTACCAAGTCTCGTTGTCATGCACTAGTTAATGGTCGATTCTAAATCAACACGATGTGTTCATGTTTTACCACTATGTACATCTATTCCAGAACCACATCTACTTATATCATCCTACCATAGATATATTTTATTGATAAACCAATTAAAATATATTTTACCAAAATCTATACATCTTTTCTAATACATAGATTTATCTTTATTGAATTCTCTAGATTTTTATAATTTTAATCCTAAAATAGATCAAATATTCCTTTGATACCATCTATGACAACCCTTCAATTTATTACTCATTAATTAATGATTCAATATAAAATACTACACATTGTAAAAAATAGATGATTGATAAGTATAGTGTTTTTTGGAATCTAGTAGAAACATAACAACATAAATTAAGGAATAAAACATCTTTATTGAAAACATTATTAACATGATCATGTTTAAAACTACATGGAATAACTTGGGGACATACATAAGAAGGGGTTGAGATATAAATCATATTAAGGGATTAAACAAATCATAACATTACCAAATTAATAAATGTTAGAAAATAGTAATATCACTGAGAAATAAAAGTGTTGATAATAATAAAAATGATCAATTAGGCATGATATAGAATGATAATCATAAATGTAACATGGGAAATGTGGAAACAACATAGAACACTATATAATAAACATTGGTCAATGTTAAACTCTAGGAAATAAAGATAGTAATCAAAATAAGATTGATTAGCATCACTCAATGATCCCATTAATTATATCTCTTGAGACTAAATCAATACCCAATTCATTGGATCACTATATAACTCTAGGTTTACCCATCACTCTCATTTCATTCTCAGGCTTATGTGTTCCCCATTAATCATAGAACATGGATTCATTAATCATATCATTTTGTAATATGATCATGGATTGTTGAATAAACTAATGTATGTACCTAATAAATAATTAAAAGTTAATAATGGTGTATATCCATGATAGTAAATGGGTATGAGTATTCACAACAAATTTGTTTTCAAGGGAAATTTATAGTAAAATTTCTGAACTATAATGGAGGTGTGTGAATGATTTTGGGAGGAATTGATGAGATTAAATGGGGAATATCATCATTCAGAAAAAAAAAATATAGTAAGAATGAGATGTATGAATATTTAAAAACTTCTGTAAATGATGATAATATACATAATATAAAGAAGATGCTAGAATAAAAGGGAGAATGATATGATCCCTTACCTAGAGCGCGTGAATCTAATTACATGGGAAGAGCATCATAAGAGAATGGGGGAACCATAAGAGGACTCTAGAGATGGTGGAAAGTGTAATGATGTGATCCATGGATTTTTAGTGAATTCAAATGGGATCATGTTTTGGTTCATATAGGAAAATATAGGGGATTCCATGAATATTTCACAAACATAGGTTTTGAACGCTATATAATAAAATATAAAAAACCAAGAAACATCCAATGGTCCCCCAAAGTGGTTTTGCGTTCGTTATTTTATTAAGCTTATATTGAATCATATTAAAATAATACACCTATTTATGTGGAATTCAAGCATACATAAAAATATTTGATTTCAAATCCTTAAAATATATTATCGGTTTTGAGGGATTCATAATGGATTTATGAAATTAATAAAATTAATTTAATATTACATTATTTTAAAGGTAAAACATATATATGATCGTTTATATAAATTATAGTATTTATTAAAACATTTTTTTGTCATTATGATGTCACAATACACACCATATATTTGTACAATATTTAATTTTTACCCGAAAAATCGATTGTCTCAGAAAATTATGAAAAAAACACTACTAAATAATTTCAAATTTCAAGTCCCAAAAATAATATTAATTTTTTCTAAATCATTTTATAAATATTTAAAATTTTAAATTTTAAAATAAGAATTAATATTTATTGAGAAATGATGGGTTTATTCACAATAACATTTTTCAAAACCATATAAATATTACACTTGAATTCATAAATTTATATGATAATTTATATTTGAAAAAATTATTGATAATATTTCTTTCTTAAAATGATAATTATTTCAAAATTCCATTATTTCATTAACAAAAAATTCTTAATTGAAATTGAATTAAAAATACAATTTTTGTTTTAGTGTTATAAAAGTCAAAATCATTTATAAAGTAAAAATAATAAAATTAAAATATATTCATCAATATACAAAAATATACATATTCATATTCTTACAGACTTCTTTCATGTCCCTTTATTACAACATAATCCTCCCTAACTATAAGGTGGGTGAATATGAGACTTTGATGTGGTGGTTTGGCATATATGGTTTGGGTCATGATCATGATGAGCATGAATTTCTCCCATAAACAGTGTCGTTCATGCTTATGTTTTCAAATGTCAACTTGGGATTCGTCAAGTGAAATTCCCATAGATGTTATCTCCCTCATAATATATAATAAATTGGATTTATATGGTATTATAATATACAATAATGTCATAACATCCTTTTTTTGTGTCAAATGGATTTGTTAAAACCCAATAATTATACTTATCATAGGATCACTTTTCGACTGCTTTATTATCAACATTATGATTCATAATTGTATTTTAAACCTAATAGTATATAATAAAACAAAATAAGTTCATTTTATTTCTATAAACATAAAATATAATAATAAATTTAATTAAATAAAAATGTGAAATTTATATATAATGGTTAGGGTTGTTACACCTGAAGAATATTTAAGTAATATTTCATTAAGGGTTCATATGATTCATCAAAATTAATTGGATTGATAAGTACTAACATGAATACTTTTATGGAGTAGATTCTATCATTGGAAGTGTAAAATTTTTATCATAAAAATGATATCCATTGTAATTGACTTTTACACATTCTTCAATGATTTTTGTGAGAAGACATTAATCCAGATTAATATGTGTAAAATATGAATAATAATTTTTTCAATAATTTGTAATTTAGATAATATCTTCCCCCATAATTTCAATAAAAAATTTCATTTTACTACTTATTTCACAAATGATACTGAAGTAAGAGGACCTTTATATTATTGATTGATGTTTTCCAGATATAAATAATTTATTTCAATTTTTTTGTTTACTGAAATATATTTATCCATCTCAATATTTTTTATGTTTATATATTAATTTTTTAATTTTATTAATTAGGTATCGTTGTCATTTGAAGACATATGTGGACAAAAAATCATAACCACAATGTTCAATTCTTTAATATTAATTTATAGACTAATTCTAAACCTTCTCCTCTATGTATGTGGATTCTATATATAAAATATTCAATTGACTATGTCATATTAATGATAATACAATTCATTTTTATGGTAGTGATAAACCATAAATTATTTCAAATTTAAGTTAATTAGTTATACAATACTCATTGTTTTTATTTATAGAGTAGTAGTTAAGATAATCACATAGACATGTTCCACCAAATATTGATATTTTTTATCTATATATAAAATAATTAAAGACACAAAAAAAATAAACAACATAAGAGTTGAACCCAAACAAACAGAGATATAAAAAAGTGTTTATGAACAAAATTTTTAAATGGATTTCATTTAAATTATGTTTTTAATCTAATTCATATTTTGAATACTTATATGTTGATAATTATCTATTGTACGTAATAATATTTTATATAAACTATTTATTGGTATCTAGTGCTGGTAGCTAATCTGAATTACTATATGTTCTTATGAATTTTGCTTCAGGTCCTATTACGAATTCAAAAATATTCATTTCTTACAGTATTTTTTGGTTTTGATATTGATAATAAAGATCATAATTATGGTATAAAAACATAAAAAATTTATTTATAGTTGAATATTGTGATTATTATTAAAATTATGATAATATTATTGAATTAAATTATCATGATATTTTTTTATTTTTGTTAATTAAATTAATGTGGGTCAATATTAATAGGGGTATAGGTAAATAATCATCAAATTTTACTACAAAAAACATCTCAAAATTGATCAATACTGGTTCATGAAAAGAATAATATTTTTATATCATTAATTCTTAATAAAAATGGTTTTTTATATTTATGATATAGAAGATGAAGTGTTGAGTGATATTTATCACATTATACCAAGAGAAGTGTATGATCTATGTGATAAAGTTGTAGTAATTCTCTATATAAATCCCCTCAAAAATTATCACATTTAATTTAATGGATTGGATGGTATTGAAAATAACGGTCTTCATAAGGATGTCAAACATGAAGATAATAAGTAATATTCAAAATTGACTCTAATAACAGCATTAGAAACCTATAAGAAATTTATTATAATATTAAATATGATGTATTTTTATATATTTAATTGTATAAATATTATATTAGTGACTCGTAATTGAATTTCATGTTTAATTGAATTAATTATTTTATTAATCATTATTATTGGAATGTCTCACTCCAAATCCTTTTGAGAATGTACTCACTTTGAATCACAATATAATATTCTACTCCAACAACCTAAAGTACACTATGATTATACGATAGTCAATATACTGATGCCACAAATATTACACTAGTTATATATGACAATGATTCTACTCTATCTATACTTAGTGTATTAGGAGATTAGGAAAATAGACCAACAAATTCTATAAACATAGTAAATGAAATATTATCTACCGATTCAACATGTGTTATATATTTTCACATACCTTGTATACATTTTGATAATATATTTCATTATTCTATTATTATTTTTTAATAACTATTAATACAATTGAGGATGTTTGGAATTCATACCATGACTTTTTCAAATGAGAGGCTACTGGTATGTCATTATTATATATATATATTAAAATGTGATAAAAAAATTTTCTTAAAGAATTATAATAATTGTCAAATTTATTTATTAAAAATGATAAAAAATTATTTAAGGGTGAAAAATATAAACTTGGGGGGAAGTTTTTAATTTTATATACTTAAAGATATTCATCCCATTATATGTATATGGGGTACCATAAGAGATTTTGAAGGCACCTAGGTGTTAATTATACAACAATTGGAATATGAGGGGAAATACCACCCCATTTATTATTTTAATTTAGGCCAAAGCCATTATATTGTTATAATGAGTTTTTTTGTAAAATATTGTTAATAAGTTAATTCTGTATTGATATATCATTAAATTGAACATTATCTTTTAGTATATTAATAATATAATGATTTCTCTATACTTTTTTGATATTTTTTTCTATATTGATGATATTGAAGTTATTTTGAATCAGTTTATTTTAAAAAACTTATTAAAGAAATTGAAATATTTTAGCTAACCCCTTGATAAGTTTTGATATAGTTCTATAAATATATTCTTTTGCTTTGATATCTTGTGATACACATAAACCTGAGCCTAAATAAACTGCAATATCACTTACCATTATATCCCATAAATTTAATTGGAATGTATTATTAACACTAAATTAATTTTCAAATTTTAATGGTTTACATAGATTTAAAATAATTTCATTCTATTCTAATTAATTATAAATAAAAATAATATCATTTGAAAGTAAATTTTTTATTTTTCTTAAAACAATTATGCTCATAATGTGTTTTTATTACTCTATGACTAATGTTATAACCCCTTATGATTGAACAATTCATTATTGTGGTAGAGGTTAAAATTGGTTAAGCAAGGGGTAAACAAAAATGATAAGGTTTTAAACGAAAAAAAAATTTCTAAATTTCTTTGGATGGATATATTTCTCCCTTATAATCTTTCTTATCGAATATATATCCATTTTGAATATTTTTGATTGAGAATAAATTGATTATATTTTTATCATTTTAGTTATTCCATGTGTGTCCTTTCCCTCCATTATAAAAGGACATAGCATCCCTCTTTTCATCACACCACATAGAGCCATAAATATTTATCAAAACCTAAACAATCATCTTATAAATATAGTTATCCAAATATTATTGGTTTTTTTCATCCCAAAATAATTCATCTATGTCCCTTAAGAGGATACATATATGAGTTATTGTAAAGAAAATGTAATCACCATAACCTATCACATTCCCTTTTAAATCCACATTCACATAATCCGAATCTATGTTATTTATATTAAAATAATAAATTATGTATACTAAATATTATAAAAAATTGGGATTATTTAACCACCATTATCCATCACCATTCTCATAAAATGGAATTTTAAAGTATCGTCCGTGCATATGTATGGCTTACTGTCTCCATGAAGTGACATGATTAATTTTTCATCCCTGTATTTTATTGATGAGTTTTATGATGGTATTAATGAATATATAGTATATTTGGGAAATAATTATTAATTTTTTATTATAATGTCAAATATACCTTCTTAAATTACAATCTATTAGGAAATGATAACATCGTTTGTGCGTACATGTGGACTACTACCTCCATGAAACGATGTGATTATTTTTTTCATTTTTTATTTAAATGGATAGAAACGAAGATTTATTTTATGAATAAAATTTTTTTATATGATATAATAATTATTATTTATAGGTGAAGTATTATATAACATTATTTTTTCAATTTGAGGAAAAGTAAAAATAGTGTTCATGTCAACATATGGCCTAACAACTCCATGAGTGAGGTAACTCATTCTTATATATATGAATTCATAGAAATAACTATATATATATATTTTTTATTAATTTATACTAAATATAAATCATGATTAAAATTATAGAGATTAATGAACCACGGTCAATTCAAAACAACTAAAACTACTAAGCCGAATAAATATGAAAAAAGTAGATTTCACCCAAAATAATGATTTTAATAGATAATTAATTAAAATTGATGAAAAAAGGTAATAATAAAATAATATATGGTGTAAAATAAAAATTATAACTTATGTAAGGATTTTGTGTTATAATCTAATTTTTAATCAAGATTTTTTATTGTTATGTTCTGATGATGAAATACTGTGAGCTTCCCCTGAAGAGTTACTTGATTTTTCATCTCATCTAGTTATTTTTAGATATTAAATGTTTTACTTCCATTTTACTCCCTTATGTTTTTAAGAAATTTGTTTTTTCGTTCATCAGTCAGAAATCCTTCTCCTTCTATATTTATGTTTTCTAAAAAAAATGTTTTTATTATACTTCTATGATTATTTAAAATCATTTTTACCCATGATTTTCTATTTAAAAAATAGTTGAAAATAAATATTCCTGTGATTTTTAAAATATGGTACTTTTTACTTTTTTAAAACGGTATAAAATAGAGGTTTTATTTTAATTTATATATAATGAAGAAAAATTCTCACCATCATTACCACTAAATACATTGATGATTCATTTAAAATTTTCCACTGCTATTTAAAAAAAATTTATAATATTTCAAAAAAATATAAAATTTAAAGAAGGTTTTTCAAATTGAATTTTTTTTGTAATAAAAAAATATTATATGTAATATTTTAAGGTATATTCAACTAAGCTGACATCTTAGATATTAGTTATTCTTTACTATGTATTTGATCTAATGAAAACATCTTTATTATTTTTTTGGATAGAATATGAATCTAATGTTAATATGTTTATAAAACATCATCTCTTTACATGGGTTATGATATTATAAATTAATAAAATGTTTATGAAATATGTTTATTTTCCAATGGTCGGTCCATAATGAAATGTATATGAAAACAATTTCTCTTTTTCATGGTTAAGGACATGATGAATGTTGTATCATCTTAAGAAATATATATATGTGGTTTCCATTATCTTACATATGGGATAAATTTCTATATCCATCCAATAAAATAGGAAATGGTGGATATTTCAATAAATAAATTGGACTAGAATTGGGAGTGAACTCAATTTTGTATGGGACTCTATCCACTATGATAATATTAAGAGTTAACCATAACTACTATGATTGAAAGGGGAGTGATACCAATCCAATATTATAGTACTAAAGGTGATATTTGACTACTAAGTAAATAATTTAAAATTGATATGTTTATGTTAAAAATATATGTCTTATGTCAATGTAATTCTCTCATAGGTCATGTTCTTTGATTCCATTACGATTCATGACTTAAAAATGTTAATATTTATGCCATGAATAAATTTTATGATCTATGATATGAAAGTTATGGATTTAAAATTTTAAGTCATGTTATCATAACCTTATGTTAATGAAATATTTATTTGTTCATTATTGTCTCCCTTGTTTACCCTTACTGAGAATATGAGCTCACCATTTCTAATGTTTTCTTTACTGATGTTATAAATAAAGGTTTTAGGTATGATATTTCAAATAATGGTGCTAGTTATAATGAAAAAAGTGGGAAATGATGTAGATATCATACAAAAAAGATTCTTATTCATCCATGTTTCTAAATACACTAGAACTATGTAATGACATGGATTTTCTATTTATTATTTTTAAATATTATATGTATTATTTTTTGAGACTAGATACCGAGACAGAATATGATTATAAGGCCTAGTATGTGAAAAATAAATGTTTGAAATATAATAAATATATTAAGTAGAACAAATTTTATTTTCCTAAAAATGTGGAATAATGTATAAATGAGTCCTCAGATCAAAAATATGAAGGAACCACTGAGTTTGGAATGTGTTGTATACCCTACACACTACTTAACATTATTCAACATGAGTAGTTTTCAGAAACGTCATCATGGGTGTATAAATGAATAATATAATTAAAATTAAATATTTCATTTCATTTTAACAATGAAAATGTTTAATCATACTTTAATAGATGGTTATGGGGGAATCATAGGGTTAGGTGAATAACCCTAGGAATTCTAGATGACCATTGGAGAGATCTCTGAAGATTCCTATCAAATGAAGAATGAATGCTCATGGATCGACGATCGATGCACATTGGTTATTAAAGACCTATCCAACTAATGAAATGAAACTTCATTCTTCATCAGCAATCAATTATAATTGATGAAGGGAAAAAATTATTTATTCATTCCCTATTCATAATTTTCACAATCAACCCAAACCAATCAACAAACAAATTAATCCATGCTTCAATCATCTAAAGGGATGGGATTATTTGTGTTGTTTTGATGGGAGATTTATCTTGTGGTTTAATCTGATTCAATCATTTCCCTAATTTAAATAAACAATGACATAAACAAATATCAATTGAGGTGTGTTCCAATTGAGAAATATTTTCTTTTCTCACCTGATTCACCATTCATCGTGGGTGTTCTTTGTTATGATTGTGACTTAACATATCTGGATCGATCAGTTGTTGTAATCCCATTTCATGGGGTAATAATCTAATATAGAAGATAACCGATCGACATGTCATGAAATAGGTGAGATGATGTAGATTGATAAATTCATACCATGTTAGATCTCAAAATTTGAATCCATTTGTGTCCATTAGTGTGGAATGAATAATGACGATTTGATCTATTTTTTGAGCATAGATAATTATGGGACAGTTATTTGACATTGGAAAGGAGTAGAGGAGATTAAATCATTAATTTCATGGATAAATTATTACCATATCAATGTCTAGAGGTTTTGGATCGATCATAGAAGGAAGAACAATATTTTTGAAAATTCTTAAACAAGAAATTTTATAAACAAGATCTACATGTCATGTGGGGCCCCCATGTAGTGGCTATGGATACATAGGAAGTTAAAAATCACCAGTAATGTGACCCATATCACATAGTGTGTGGTACCACTATGGATACTGATCATTTACATTGGGACATACATGAACATGGGGAGGAGTACACGGGTTCCCTACACAGCGTGTACTCCCCCACACAACACGTCCAGGACGAGGTACAAGGTCAAAGCCATATTATGGTACACTTGAATATGTAAACAAGATAGAGATCCATACTAATATATGGGTATAATACACCTCCATTCTACACTGAGTGTATTACTACACAGAAAAGGTTTAAAATACACAGGCAATTTACATGTGTAGAACCTAGGGTCATGGGACGTGGAATGTAACCATTTAACATGTCGTGTACTCTTTATTACAAGTCTCAGATCTATTTTCATTTTCATATCATATAAGTTTCATTATTTTTCCCCTAATTATTTCCCTCATGTTAAGTATAATATCATTTTCTACTCCTAGGACAACGATCCATTCCGAAAGGCTTCCTGGATAATGTTTTTGAAATCCCACTGAGGGGCCTACAGTGGGATCCTCTATTTCTCTTCACTACAAAGGTGCAGTTTTTGGTATTGACATGACCAAAAACACCTCGGCATTGATCCTATACATAAAATGGTAAATCCATATTGAGTTTGTTGGTATCAACCCATGGCTTTTGCAATGATCCACTTCTTTGTATCATATCTCTTTGAACAATCAGTATGTATTTCTCTTGACAAGAAACGACAAGTAGTACCTCTTGGATAGATGGACATCATTAGTGCTATCAGACTAAGGAGTGTGTTTTCCTAGATGATTTCCTCATGGAACCTTATACGTATAATTCTAGTATAGGTATACTATGGTTTTTTCTTACTCCTAGACTATGTGTCACTATAGAGTATATCTGGACATTCTTGTTATATGTGTTGTAGGAATATACCTATGTAGATAGGAATATTATTTATTTTTTTGTATTTTTTGTGGTTTTGTGGTTTCCTATATTGTGTTGTTATACTCACCCCTGTATCGGAAATTCCTACACATGTTGTGTCTTATGCATATGATCAACCATTTGAGGGTGTACTATGTGGACCAAAATAATATGGTGATTAGTGAGACCAAACAGACCGAGGTGTGTTCCTAGAGCTTCCAGACAGCAGTCCTAGTAAATTTATTTTCATGTTGGACTTTTGTTACATAATTTTTTTGTGGGCTTGTTCTTTTCCATGTTTACCTTATTTACATCCTTTCATAATCTGTTTATGGGATAAAGATGTACGCAATAATTGGTTGTTCAGATTTTTTGACATTTCATCATTTTTAGGGCGTGGAGATGTGTACGTGTGTACTAGTATTTGTTAATTCCTCCCATGTTAGTGATATACCTACTTGATGCTAGTTATCATCCACTGGCCTATTGGAGGCGGTCATCAGGAGTCATCGCATGGGCCCCACCAAGATGGGTTGTGATAGAAAGGTATTAGAGGTGGACTTTTCTACCTTAGGACCATGAGTCTTTGATATTCGATTAGGGAAACTATGTTAAGTGTTTTGAGCTCATCTCTTAGGCTATAGAATCCAGGGTTGGTGTGATGACTTATGTATCCATACACGAGAACTCTGATCACCTAATTTTATACTCAATATATGAGAAATCTAGATATAAAGAAAAAAATGGTACATGCATCATATAGGAATTGTTTTTGTTTCCATTTTATTCTTGAGTCAGCCCACTAGATATAATTATTGACCTTGGTACATCTTGTTGAAATTCAAGATACCTCCACAATTTAAACCAATGAGGATTCAATAAGATGACTGTGAGGATGATCCAATCACGGATGAGGAATTGATATGGGCACCAATACCTAGGATTTTACCTCCATATTGTTCACCATCTATACCAAATGTAGAGAAACATGTGGTAACCACAGTAATAACAGATGATGATCATAGGAAGAGTGTCCTTCACAAGTTTTAGTGACAGAGACCCCTCATGTTCTGAGGTGAGTTTGACCCATAGGCAGTTATGTACTAGCTTGAGGTAGGGACCTAAGATTCCCATCTATTTTGGAAACTATAAGATCATATTATGGTCCTAGGATCGATCCTTCTTCATGATTCAACGGGGAGATAGTTTGTTTTAGTTACTCATTTTATGAAAATGTGACTTCCATGGACTAATATTGATCCTCTCTTAAAAGAGGAGTTCTCAATAGCAATGCTAAATTTTTTCTTATCTAGGTGGTTCTGCAGCTCCAATGGGGTGGCTTCACAGTGTATGACTATTCATCAATGATTACCAACATTTATAGGTACTCAATTGACAAGTTTTGATATCAATTCTTTATGGATCCGAACTTCATGTGAGGAATTCATAGAGACATCCCAACAAAAATTATTCATATATGCATTCCTACCTATGTTCTATTTTTATAGTGATATTTAGTAGTTTATAGATTCTTGGATGAGTAGTTACATCATGCAGTTGTAATTAGGGGGAAAGAAGGAGTAGATACCTCAGCAGTAGGGAGCCAACATTAGTCTCAGAGACCTAGAAATGGGATATGTTATAGGACGAGCAATTAAAACATAGGATCTTATTTTTAGGGCTCATAATATGGGTCTAGTCCACCCATAGAGAGTTGATTCTACATGTGTGATGGAATAGGATATCGCACTCATGATTATCTAACCCACCATATAGCATACAAAGATACTGTGGATGGGCCACTGAGGTAAGATAGTCATAGGAGAAGGATGATATGTTGGATGAATGACATGGTATAGGAGATGGTATAGAAGTATGAGGTGGTCAATGTTTCAAATGATTCCACCACAACCCACTGGTTGTACACACTAGTCTCAATGAGTTAGAGGGTTGGGTTAGGGATAGCTGCATGTGGTTGAGTCTTACAACCTAGGGGCTCTAAAAATGATTTGATGTATGATTTGTGACTTTTATACATTAGCTAAAACAAGGATAGACTTGGGTTCTAGTCATTCCTTTATTTCTACATATCTTTTTTGTGATATACAGATTCAATTTTAACCATTTACTCGACCCTTACACTTGGAGAAACCTATTAAATAAGACTTAGTGATCACACACTTATTCCAAATGTGCGACCTGACTCTTGGTGATGAATATTTTTTTTGGGGTATCTTATTCATTGAGTTTGGGTTTTATGATATCATTCATGGTATGGATAGGTTTCTATAATGCAAGAACATATTAAAACTTTTATGAAAAGGGTGCAGTGTTTCTAGAGTAATGGAACAAGATTCTGCATTATTGGATAAAATAAGACTCAGGAAGTGTGTGATGGACTCATTCATAGGATGGTGGAATAGATTTCTCATCATTTAGCCATCAAGACACTTGGTGTAGTGAATGTTTTGAGTTTCTATTTTCAAGAAGTAGTGGGAGAGTATGAGGAAGTATTCCAAAAAGTCATTCCTGGTTTACCTCCCCACTGATAGATAGAATCATTCATTGATATACACCATTGGATGACACCAATATCATTTCCAGAATACCAGATGGCTATCGCAGATCTTCACGAGCTGGGGTGTAGTTAGAGGACATGTAGAGGAAGGGCTTCATGAGATCCAGTGTTTCACCCTAGGCTGCCCCATCTTTGTTTTCAAATAAAGAAGATGGGATATTGAGGTTGTGTGTAGACTACTGATACATGAATCATGCGATTATGATGAATAAGTGTCCCATACCAAGGATTGATGAACTATTTGATTTGTTGAGAGGATCATGATGGTTCTCAATGATTAACCACATATATGGATATCAATAGCTATAAGTACGGGAAGGGGATATACTGAAGAAATATTTCATATGCAGTTACGGTCACTATTAGTTCTTTGTGATGGCCTTTAGAATGATGATTGTCCCAACAATGTTCATGGATCTCTTGAATCAGATCTTTCATCAATTCTTAGACTGTTTTGTTGTAGTACATATTAATGATATCCTTATATACTAACCATCTAAGGCAGAGCAAAAGAGACAGTTGAGGATAATAATAAATGTACTTCGAGATCACCCGTTATATAGAAATCACTCATAGTTCTAATTCTAGAATCAAGTGGTCTAATTTCTAGGACACGTTATCTCAATGGATGGAGTGGATGTAGACTTGGCCATGGTCAAGGTAGTGTTACCTTGGGAGCCACCTAAAAGCGTTAAAATGTTATGTAAATTCCTTGGGATGGTAGGATAGTAACGAATATTCATACATGATTTCTTCAGGATATTAGCAACCGTGAAAGATTTCTCTAAAAAGGGTCATCCTTTCATGTGGATAATGAAGTTCTAGAAATCTTTTTAGTTGTAAAGGAATAGTTTGACGAGTGGTATGATCTTGAGATTTCTATAGGATAGATTAGAGCACAATGTGTTCAATGGTGCATCATGAACAATTCTTGGTTGTGTCCTAGTGTCGAATAAAATGGTGATTTCAAATGGTTCATGGTAGTTTAGACGACATGAATAGAACTACATGACCCAAGATCTTGAGTTAGTAGTAGTAGTATTCACATTGATGATGTGGTGACACTACCTAATGGATGAATGGTTAATCATATTATCCTATCTCAACAGTCTTAGGTATATATTCTCTTAGAAATAACATAACCTTTCACATGGGCAATGGCTAGAGTTCCTCTAGTATTAAGACCAAGAAAAACATTACACGACTCGGAATGGGAATATGGTATTAGATGCTCTCATCAGAAGATGATGCTTACAGTTTTTGGGTGAGGTGTTAGAGTTGTTGGGCTCATTCCAATTATCTGTTATAATTGGAGATATCGAATCTTAACTTTATATGATGGTTTTCACCCATCCACTCTGACAGTATGTCTCCCAGGAAATGCATAGTGATTTCAACTGTGAGACCCTACACAGACAAATATCTATAGGGAATGCTTTTAATGGATTTTCAAAAGGTGGGGAGAACATCATTATTTTCAAACGATGCATGATGGTACTAGTGACATTGCGGGAAGTGATTTTGATCAATTTTCACAAATCTCTTTTGGGGGTAAATCCATGTGTGGAAAAGATAGATTGGGACCATTTAATTCTATTTTGTTTTACTAGAATGAAGAAAAGTTTTTTAAAATTCATCTATCAATTATGCACTTATCAGAAAGTGAAGGATGAGCACCAAGTTCTAGTGGGTTTGACCCAACCTCTTAAGGTGCTAGAATGCATGTGGGATGGAATACATATGGACATTATGATGGGATTACAATATACATTTAGGGGACATGATATAATTTGGGTGATCATATACGTGTTCACACAGTTGGCCCTCTTGCTGACTATACGATAGCATCGTTCAATAAAGGGATTGGGATGCCTTTATGTTCAAGAGATATTCTGACTCCATTGAGTTTCATTGACGATTATTTTATAATCATGATTATTTAATTACATCCCAGTTGTGGATGGGATAAAAAATGGAATTTTTGGACCTAGTTATGCTTGAGCATAAAATTTTGATGAAAAACAAACGACATGATTGAGCGGACCATTTCGGTTTTGGAGGACATGTTGTAAGATTTCATTTTGGTTTTTTGTTGTACTTGGAAGGATCACCTCCAACTGGTGATGTTTGAATATAGATCTAGCTACCATTCGACCATCTTTATGGCACCATTCAATACTTTTTATGAATGACCCTCAAGGACATCACTTTGTAGGACTAACCCAAAAGATTCAGTACTCATCGGACTAGAGTTAGTGTGATCTAAAATAGAGAAGGTTTAGATTATCCTGGAGAATATGAAATATGAAAAATATGTTTGAAGTCTTATGTTGACAGGTGATGATGGACATTGGCGTTTGAGTAAGCAGTCTATGTGATCCTACGGGTTTCAAATTCATGTGGATTATGGATAATTGGATGGGGTGCCAAGATATATCCAAAGTTCATCGTCTCATTTCAGATATTTTGTAGAGTTTTAGAGGTTGCATATGGCTTTGATCTACTACCATAGTTAGACAAGGTATATGAAATATTCACATTTTATAGGTGAGGAGGTATGTGCATGACCAATTACACATTATTGATAAGGGTGACCTATACATCGAGGATGGAGAAACCTTTTTTGATTACTTAGTAGTTATTGAGGATTGATTGGAGATGATTTTTCATGGGTGATCGATTCCATTTTTGCAGGTATGGTGGTAGTATGAAAATCTTTAAGAGACCACATGGGAGTGGGAGGAACAAATTCATAATCAGTATGCTTATCTTTTTTTGTAGCCCAAATTATGGATTTTCAAGACATAAATCCCCCAGATGTGGATAATGTAATGACTAAAATTTTCTATGAATTATTTTTAATTATAATATGAATTATTTTCCGGACCATGCATTGTTACGAATTGATATTCTGAGGCCCAGTGTGCCCATAATCTTTTTTGAAATATATTAAATATAACATGCAAGGATTCCTCAAAAAAGAAGAATAAGATATAAATGATTTCTCGAATCAACAATCCAAGGGAACTATTTAGCAAATAATGTGAGTTTTAATCTAATAATTAATTAACATTATTCGCAGTTGGCCGTTTGTATAAAATTAGTTTTGAGAACGAAAATGAATTAAACAACTAAATTAATTTTTTTTATTCTATTTTTCTAACACATAAGTCTACTTGTCCTTAAATAAATGATTACTGGGAAATCTAGGGGTTAGAAACATAACCTAGAAGGTGTCATAGGACCATTGGATAGTACTCTGAATAATCCACTCAAACAAATGATGGTGAAATGTTGATCAACGATCAGCACACATCAATTTTGAAGGATCTCTACAATGAACGTAACACATCTTCGTTCTTCATCAGTGATGAATCCAAACCTTTTTAGGGAATGTTTTTTAATTTAGTTATTCATCAATTTTTAATTCTACTATGAATATGAACCAATTCAAATATATATTTTTCCATGGTTTGATATTATTTTATTATAAACTTATTTTAGGGGCTTTGACCGCAGATTTATCTTTTTTTTAATCTGATTTAATTTTCATTTAAAATCATAAAAACTAATATAAACATTAAAATTAAATAAGGTTCATTAAAATTGAATTATTAATGTTTTTATAACTTGATTCATCATTCATCATTTGCATTCTCCATTTGACCCATGACTTGATCTATTCTGATCGATCGATTATTGTGTAGTTGTTTCTAGGCGCAATAATCCGATATCACAAATCTAGGATCTACATGATATGAATAAGTTATAAAACTATATATGGAGTGATTTTAATGATGATGGATCCAAAAAAATTTAATTCTTGAATTCTCTTGGTATGGAATGAAGAATGATGGTTTGATACATTTTGCGAACATATTTGATGATGGAAAAAATGTTCAATGATGCAAAGTCCTATAGGAGATTCGATATATGATTTCAAGATGAAAGAATCACCAGATTAATGTATGGATTTGGAATATTGAATTTGGATGTGTGATCGGGATTTCTAGAAAAGACAACACAAAAGAATGAGTAAACTGGATCTACACATCATGTGGGCCCCCCTGAGTGGTGGCAAGGGTTCTGGAGAAAGTTAAACATCACACGTCTTGTGACACCTATAAACTAGTGTCTGGTCTCTCCTAATATACAAAAAATGTAATTTGGTAGCACAAGAACATGTGGTGGAATACATGGGTGGCTTATAGGGCATGTACTCCCCCACAAGACACAGCCTGAACCAGGTACATGGGAGAAGTCATGTACTAGTACACTAGCATATGTACATCGGTAATAGATGTGTACTGATACACAAGTAGACTACATGAGAAATATACAGGCCATGTAGAAGTAAATTGATACAATTTAGATTTCATGGGTTGTCTAAATGGGGATAACCCAGGGTTAAGGGACACGGCGAGTAACCTTTCTACATATCACGTACTCTTTCGTACATTGCTTATATATCTTATACTCTATATCTGGTACATGTTCTATTATGGTTCATTCCCCTTATTATTTCCATGAATATTAGTATAGTATTGTTTCCTACTCTTATGAAATGAATACCTTTAGTGGTACTTCCTAGACAGAGTTATTAGAATCCCACTAAGAGGCCCAAAGAATGATCCTCTATTCATCTTCACGCCCTTGGTGGATTTCTTTCTATCTATGTAACCAAAACTACCTGAGCGTTGATCCTCTAGATAATTGGGTTAATATTGATTGAGTTTCTTGGTATCACCACATGGATATAGTTATCATCATATTTTTATCACATGTCTTCTATCTATTAATTTTTTTTCTCATTATGAGACATGATGAACAATACCTCTTAGATAGATACCATCAATGCTATCAAACACATGAGTTTTTTCTCCGGGATGAGAGCTTCATGGAACCTTCAAACTGGAATCCTAGGCTTGGTATACTATAGTTGTGGATAACTCCTAGACTGTGTGGGTTTATTGAGTGTATCTAGATACTCTTTTTATATTTATTGTATACATATAGTTGTGTATAGCTTATTTTACTTTTCTTTTACTATATAATTTGTGGTTTTAGGGCTTCCTACTGAGTATTTTTATAATCACCCTTCAACTGTATTTTCTTGCATGTTTCGTGTCCTGTGTAGATAGTCACCATTTTGAAAGAACCATTAGTAGACCAGGACCAGATGATGCTTGGTGAGACTAGACAAACCAAGGCATGTTCTAATGACTTTCAGATAACAGTCTCAGTACCTTTACATTCTTGTTGGACTTTTGTTACATACTTGTTTTTTTGGGCTTGTATTTGGACTTATTTAATTTCTTTAGTTGCTATCATTTGGTAGTTGTGGGACATAGACATATGCATGCACTGGTTGATTAGTTGTCATTACATGTCATTATTTTTGGGAAAAGGATACGAATAAATTAACATTAACCATAGGGATAGGTCAAATTATTGGATGACATCCTAAATTTTTGATAATTATCATGAATGGATTATGTTAAATACAAGGTTTCCAAGAATGAAAATAAGATATGTTGATTTAGATAATTTATAAAAAAATCCTGATAATGTGGTTCAAAATTAATATTATTGTTTCTCAAACCTTATTTATTATTAAATAAACTGAAAAAATTAATTATTTCAATACTAAATATGATGGGAAAAAAATTCCTCCAAGAAACCAATTCTTATAGGATATGGAATGGAAAAAATTATGGCTATGATTACACAAATTTATAAAGTTATAAATCACAATGAGCTTCCAAATAAGAAAAAGGAGTAACAATACTCTATTGATTCATTTTTTAGGCAATGTAAACTTTATTTTATGGGTTCTATAGATCCATTAGTTACAAACCGATTGATCAAAAATATTGATAAAATACATTCCATTATCTAGTGTTAAAAACATGTAAAATTTGTTTCATTTGTCTATAATTTGGATGAATTATCATAGCAATGGTGGACTTGTATCAAGAAAATGATGAAACTAAAATAAATTAAATATGTGAAGTTGAATAATCACAGGACTATTTTTCTCAATAATTAATATCCTCATATTATTCATATGAAAATGGATCATTAATTCCTCGAGCCCAAGTAGAAGTTTGAAAATCCATTCTTACCTTTCAGGATAATTTCACAATAGATATGAGGTATGCTTCTGGTGTTATCATCCAAACAGAGAGTAAAGTTGATTGAATTTTTAGGGACTAAAAACCAAGAATATGAAGGGAGTTAACCATAATAGACTATAGAATCTATGAATAAATAATTAGTTTTTCTATCATGGTGGAGATATATTTTGGATTTAACCATAAATCCCATGGTTTGGATAATTAAATAAATATAGAATTTAATGTGAATTCTAAAAACAAAGGAGATAATATAATGAGTATTCCTTTATGCTATAAATGGGGAATAAAACATAGAAAAATGATCTTAAATGTATTAATAAATGCTTTGTGTGTGGAAATAATGTTCATTAGAAATTTTAATACCCATGTTATGGGAAGAATAATTTATTCAGTGATAGATAAAAAAGAACCCTTGAATGGACCCCCATACTATAGTGTTTCAAATCAAATGACTTTGGTCATAATGATAAAATGTTCATAAATATGAAGGACGATGATGATGATCAAAATAAAATATCTATTATGACTATGGAAAAATGTAAATCTCATGTGACCACTAATTTTGATGTGGAGTGTGATAATGAGTTTGTAAAAGATACACTTACCATCCACTATAGAAATATTAATATCTTATTTGATTTTAAATATATCCCTTATTTAATATCTGAATAATTTTTTATGGGTATCATAGTTTCACCTCAATGATTTGTTGTTGAATTAGTATTTAAAACCACTAATTGTATGATGATCACATATCAAGACTAAGGTACTTCAATGATTAAATTTTCAAGAATTTTCTTCATAAAAATCTTTTTATTATCCCCCTACTTGAATTTGTTGTTATTTTGGTTATGGATTTATGTTCACTACAAAAATAAAAAATATATTACTGAGGAAAGTAATTGAAGTTTAATATTATGAACGATATTGTGATCTTATATTAGTGCAACAATAAATATGAACATCTAGTTGAAATTTAAGACATTGTGTGGGTCATTAAATGTAATCAAAATGGGTACATATCTATAATGTTTGGTGATATACTCAACATTGTAGATATTCAAATTGAAAGGGAGGACATTGATTTTTTTTTTGAGTTTTCTTGTATTCATCAAAATTATGATGTTTAGTTTCAATAGAACTTATACATAGTGTGGCACCTTTTTTAAGGACTCTATATAGATTGGCCATGATTGAGTTGTAGGAATTAAAGAAAAAACACCAAGATAATATTGAAAATGTATTTTTCAGGAAAAGTGAATTTCCATGAGGTGCACATGTTCTTTTTTTAAGAACAAATAAGAATTAATGTGACTCTATATTCACTATTTGTAACTAAACAATTTCTCAATCAAGAAAGATTATATGCTTCCTAATATAGAAGATTTTTTTTATCAATTATAGGGATAAAAAAGTTTAACATGATTTATCTCTATTTTGGATACTATCAGTTGATAGTAAAATGTGAATACGTACATAATACAACCTTCTTTATGAGTTATTTACACTATGAATTTACAAGGATTCCATTTGGACTTACTATTTCTCTCGATATCTTCAATGATATAATGAAAAAGTATTTATAAATTACCTTGAAAAGTTTGTGGTCGTTTATATAGATTACATACCTATATATGAAAAGGATGTAGAAGAGAATGGACATCATTGGTGGACTTTTTGAAATACCATAAGGATGGATAACTTGTAATAAAAATTTACCATGTATGAATTTTAGCTAAAAAATAATTAATTTTGTGTCAAATAATCTCAAGAAAGGGTATATTGGTGGATCCAACAAAGATGAGAGTTATTAAACATTGTCCTAGAGTGACCATAGTTAATACGATCAATTGTTTTCTTTATTTTTCTAGGTATAATAGGTTATTTTTAAATAATTTCTCATGATTGTAAAATATAATAACTAAGGTAACTCATAAGTTAGTCCAGATCCATTGGAAACATTATTGTGAGTAAAATATTATGGAACAAAATAAAAGTTTAGTTGATGCACTTCTACTTAGAATACCTTATAATGATAAATGATTCCTAATCTATAGTGATGAATCGATGATGTCATAGGGATGAATCCTAATAAAAAATGATATGTTATAGATTATGGTTCAATATAATTGTTGTTAATGTGAAAAATTACCCAATTCATGATTCAAAGTTATCTATGTTAATTTTTAAATTTATGATATGGTAGAATTATATTTACATAAAATTTCCGTATATATATATTGATTTAAAATGTTTAATGTATGTATTCACTATGAAATAGTTGAGTACTCTATAGGGAAGATGGTTGGTGTTCGTTAAATATTATGACCGCTCAATAAATTACCACTTAAGGAAAATGAACAGGGTGGCAGACGATCTGAGTCAAATGGATCTTCTAGATTACCTCTAAAAAGGATCTCAAAAGACTCAATATTTTTATATTTGTAAAAGACAGATATGGAAATATTAAAGGAAGTGGAAAAATACTTTCAAGCTCAAATGAGATTTTATGTGTCAATCTAGAAGAATATTAATGAGATGCATGAGAAATATATAGATATTAACATTTATATGAGAAATATACTTGCGTTTAACCATTAATATGATGGAATGATAAGGTTTAAGAACCATTAATGTGGTTTGTACCAAAACTATTTGAGGGAGATAATGGATGAGGCTCAGAGTTCATAATTATTTAATTATCATGGATATATGAAGATGTATAGAGATCTAAAAGAGTATTTTTGAAGGGATATCATAAATAAAGGTAATTTCAGAGTATGTATCATAGTTTATTTTATATTATATTTATTTGATTCATAGATTTGAGTCTATTGGGATGTTACAATAGTTACTCATACCAGTTTTAAAATGGGATAACATCAACATGGATTTCTTTATCAGTAACCCCAAAACATCTAATGGCCATAATGCTATATGGGTTATACTTTATATCTTTAAGATGTCATCAAACATTAATTATAGCAAATAAAATTTATCCAGTGATTATATTTTTTGAATATCCATTAATAATGTTGTAAGATTTCACGGAGTACCACATTCTATTGTATCTAATAGCAATAATTGTTTTTCTTAGAAGACATGGAAAGGTGTTCATGAGGATCATGATACATAGTAGAGTCTTAGTATATTTTATCATCCTCATATGGATATGAGATCTATAAAAACTATTTAAACCCTATAGGATATACTATATTGTTTTTTATTGTATCACAAAGGATGTTTGGATCAATAACTTCCTCTAATCGAATTTTCATAAATCTATAGCATCCACAATAGCATTAAACGACTCCTTATGAATCACTATATAGAAATAATTATAAAAGTAAAACATGTTAACATGAATTTGGAGAAAGGAATATATTGGTATATGATCTAGCTGAGTAAATGGTAGATAATGACAGAACGATTTAGCAACACATCAACGAAGCTCAAATTTGACAGGAAACTTAAACTGAGAATCCCTGAAAAAATATGGAGTTAAAAGATAATGAAAATTTAGTTTTATGAATTTTTCTAGGGATTAATATTATAATATTTATAAATTAGTAAAATCAGATATATAGTTATATTTTATCCTTATAAAATCTTCATTGAGTAGGGGTTGTATATTATCGCTTGGCGCTTCCACCAAACCTCCCACAAGATCAAAACACGTTCCATGTATCTCTCTTGAGGAAGTAAGTGTCTGATACATAAAATGTACTGAAATCATGGGCTATATCACTATATAAGGATCTTACCTATAAATAAAAAATTATTGAAATATTTTACTAAAGAGATTTAGTTTTATGGAACAAGAGTACTCACCTAGTTAAATTTATCTAGACGAATCATAAATTGGAAAAAACTACATGGGAACCTAATGATGTTATGAAATAGTTATATTCTAATTTTTTATCTGTGTGATGTAAAAATGAGGGTGATATTCATTTTCATGGAGTATAATATAAAACATTAATATTTTATGATGCATTTCTATTAATAAATTTGATTCTTTTGACCACTTGCAATGAATTATAATATATCACACCATTATTACAAGGATGTTAAGTAGGTATGAATGCATAAGAAAACCTAATATATGACACTTTTTTGGTTTACACATATCAAAAATAAATTCATTTATTACAAATTGATTAGAAAAAGAATATAAATGATTTGAAATTTAAAGTGATATTTTTCTAAAAATCGTGCATTTATTCTCTTAATGTGTGATTATAAAATTAAATTAAATTAATAATTTTTGATGAATGATTTTAATGAAAATTATAAAATATATCTTACCTAGAATTATTTAATATTCATGAAATACTTTTTCTTGGTATGAGATAAGAATATATATCCAGTTTTATGCTTAAAATATTTTTTTAAAAAATAGTTTCAAACATATATTTCAGACATATTTTTAAAAGAATTTATTCTAATTAAATAAATTGAATCCATAAAAATGGATTCCATATTTGGAATCATAAATAGTTTAATTCATAAATAGGACCCTTTTTTCAATATTAAGAGTATCCATAGTAAAATATTTTCACCTTAGTAAGGATAAAATGGTAAAATTATGCTTAAAACATTGGGATAAGGCATTTAAATTTACCTAAAAATTTCCTTTATCATATTTTATTAGTAAGGTTTATCCATTTCCATCCAAATATATAATATATAAACACATGTTTCTATATTTAAATGTATCTAACCATTATATTATTATAGGAGACTAACAAATATAAAATATCACTCTCTTGACATTCATATCACTAAATGTTTTTCAAAAGGATAAAAATATTTTTAGTTTTTTTGTTGATATTTTCCTTAAAATATGAATATTTTTTTATCATGATAAATTATTTTTAATTTATTGTTATTGAATAATTATCTTAAATTTTTATGAAATACCAACATATTATTTACTTAATTAATAAAAAATATTATAACTGGTTTTGAAAATATTAAGTGTAATAAAATTTGAGTAAATTATGATATTTCAATTTTTTCATAATATGGAATATTAAAGATGTTTGATAGGATTATATTCAAATTACATCTTTTTCATGTTTTATTCAAAGTAAAATTAAATGAAAATTTTTAGAAATTACATTAATAATATTTTGTGAAAATATCATTTTATTAAATTATTTAAAAAACATAGAAAATGTGAAATATACATGGTGAATTATATATGGTATAAAATTTTCTTCATTTGACATTAATCAACAAATTTATACCTTATAATTTAAAATATAACCCTTTATGATTGAAAATGTCAACATCATGGTTAAGGTTAAAATTACTTAATAAAGGGATTAATTAAAATGATAGGGTTTCAAATGAAATAAAAAAATTGTCTAAATTTAATTTTTCTTATTATATTAATATCTTAGACACTTTTTCTCAGAATAGAAATCCATTTAAATGAATATTTATTCATAATTAATTAATTATCTTTTTATATTTTTAGTAATTCTCTGTGTGTCTTACCCACTTACAAAAGGACACCACCTCCCTCGTTTTTTACACCACATTGAGTCATCTGGAGAAACTAAACCTCACCCAATAATCTTTTCAAGATAATAACATATATACATGTTGTTCTGGTTTTTCCAGACATCCAATCCTAGGTTCCTTAAAAGAATATCTAAGGGAATTATTTCATAGAATAAAAATCACATTAACCGTTCACTTTCTTTTTTACTCCTTCTTTTACAAACTATAAATCTATGTTATTTATCATCAAATAATAAATTAATTATTTTAAATATAATGAAATTATTATTATTATTATTTAACCACGATTATCAACCCTCTTTATCATCAAATGGAAATTTAAATTATCGCACATGCATACATACAACCAACCATCACAACATAGCAATATAATTCAGTTCTCATCAACTTTTTTTTGGATGATTATTATGATGGGTTTAGTGTTTAAATTACATATATATGACATAATTATTTTTCTATAATTATCATATCATATCTACCATCCTACATTCCCATCCTATGGAAAACGATTAAATTTGTCATGTGTAAGTAAGGACTAACACCTTCACGAAGAGATGGAATTTTTTACATTATAACTATTCATGGATGGTAATAAACATGGATTTTATGAATATATATTCATTATATGATATAATTGTTATTATGAACTGTTAATTATTATTTATATTTCTTTTGTTCCATCCATACAAAAGTGAAAATAGTGTTCACGCGTACGTATGTATTATCATCTCCCTGAATAGTTCTATTCATTCTTCTCTCTCTACTGTTATGGATGAAAATATACAGATATATATATATATATATTATTAATATGAAAATTATATGTCTGTTAAAATTACAAATTTTATTAAACCATGGTTATATTAAAATGACCATAACTATCAAAACATAAAATACAAAATAAATGAGGCAATTTTTACTTAGGAGAGTGATTTAAAAAAGAAATGTTAATAATAGGGTGATAAAAGGTTGTAAGTAAATAATATAGGGTATAGTATATATATGGATGGTTATATAATATATTTATAATAAATATATATTTATTATTTATTAATTTTAAACACATATTATGTAATTCAGACATAAGGTAAGGTTTTTACGTTACAATCTCATTGTATATCAGAATTATTCGTGATTAAGTTATGATGATGAAATATTATGATATAAATATCAGGAATCATGTGATTTTTATTATAAAATTTATATTTATAGCTATTAAATGTTATTCTTTTATTATTATCTTGTTAATTACTTAAAGGAAAAAATATTTTTCTTATGATATTTGACTTTGTTTCATTCTATGGTTGAAAAGAATTTTTCTTCTATAGATATGTTTTATAAAAAAATTAATATATTTTTTTAAATTATAAATTTATTTTTTAAAATTCAATTTTACCGATGAATAAATTTTTAAAAATTAAATTTAAAGGAACTTTCTTTTCTTTTTCCAAATGGGGTACTTTTTTAACTATTTTACAAAGGTTTGAAAGGAAATATTTGTTTAAGCTTATATATAATGAAGGGAATTTCTCAACATCATGAAAACTCAATAATGGAAAACATTTTTTACATGTTTCTAAGTATATTTCCATTGAATGTTTTTCTATAAAATCATAGAAATTTTTAAATTTTAATGACGTTATTTCAAATTGAAAAGGGTATTTTCCCCAAGCAATGCTCTCTGTGATACTTTAATTGAATTTTAATATTATATGAAATCCTTTTATGTTACTTCTGACTTACTAGAGATTTGATCTAATGATATCATCCTTATTCATGAATTGTATCGTTTATTATTACGATTATATGGTGTTTGTGAAACCGATTCCATTTCAATGGGTTATGCTATAATTATATGATAACATGATTATGAGACTTGTTTCTTTTCCCTTAGTTATTACATGATGAAATGTTTATTAAACTAATTTATTTTTAATGAGTTGTGATATTATAAATTTTTTATGATCCTACAGAATACATACGTATAGTTTTCATTATGTTATTGGAGGTAATGAAATTATATATCCATCCAATTCATTGGGTATTGACAGCTATCTAATTAGATAGAAGGATTGGAATGGGGAGTGAACCCTACTCAATAAGGGACTATATCCACAATGATAGTCGTCGTAGTGAACCATGAATACTATGATATAATGGGGATAGAACCCAACCAACTATGATAGTCTGGGTAGGTTTCCTTGTATACTAACAAAATGATTTTATTTTCTTATGCATATACCAAAAATTTATTTATTATTCAAATTGTATGCTCTTGTGGATCTTTTTATTTGATTATATTATCATTAATGTTTTATGAATTATAAATATTTATTTCATGACTCAATTTTATGATATATGTAACACTGGGGGTGGTATCAAAATTTTAATATCATGTTATCATACCCTTATGATTACAACTTTTTTATGTGATCATTGATAATTATTAGAAAATGGTGTATTAACATTGATTATTATTCAATTTTAATTGTCGTTTTATTAATTTATGTTTTCTTTACTGATGTTAAATGTCATGATTTCGATGTATGTTGTTATAAACCCATGTAAAGAATTAAAATTTTGACCATTTAATGGTTGTTTTTTGGAAAACCGAAGTTGAAAGTATAATTCCATATGGTTTATAAAATCAGTTTTTTATAAAATCTTACATTAAAAACTCCTTATGAAAGGATTTTAATTTCAGTTATCTGGTAATCAATGTTAGAATCCTACTTTTAACATATGTTCTTGATGACTTGATGTTAACACTCATCCTAGAAATATTTTTATGTCAATTTTTTTCATGATATGATGTTAAGAGTAACATTTCATATATGTTTTTAAAATAACCAACATTAAAAATGTTAACAATTATTTATTTAATTTACCAATATTCAATTTGAGTGGTTATGGAGCTAAAAAAACCACATATCAAATTTTATGGTCCTTGGAAGTTGGACTTATCTGTGTTTTGATAGATACAACTCATTTCAATGAAAACATGAGAAAGATGGATTAAAAGTTAAAAAAACCAAATAATGAAAAATATAAAGATTGAAACTAAGTTCAATTATTTTATTTGTCTCCTTTTAATAAATATGTTTTTTATTTTTTTTCTCTTATTTTTAGCGATGAACTCATGTCACAATGAAAACGATGATCGATAAGGAATTTTTCACCTCCGTGGATAATTATACTAGGGATTTTTTTTCATCATAACTAAATCAGAAAAATAATTCTCTAGTATAAAAATAAAAAAAATTTATTATTACTAATTATGTAATCATATAACAAATAAAAAAATTATTACAATACATACAATTTTCAAATCAATGATTGAAGGTACGTTGAAAATATGATTGGAACAAGGAGGGGTGAAATGTTTTATTAAATATAATATAGATTTATATATATTAAAATTATATAATGACCCTTATTTCATTAAATTTTAATTGGATATTTAAAAATTTAAAGTAAAATTTTGAAGAAACATGAAATATCGATCTGTGTATTTGAAATATTAGTTTCAACATTACATAAATATGTAACCTAAGTTAAAAGCCGTTATAAATTTGGGTTTCAAATGTAAATTTTTATAAAACCAACATTAAAGGCTCTTGAAATAACATGTAACAAAATTTCTTTTGTAACTAATGTTAAAAATCTACTTTTTGCATTAGTTCTTGAAATAACATTGTTTATATTAGTTTTATAAGACTTCTAAAATCAATTTGTTTCTAGGAATGACATTAAAATTCATTTTTGATGTCATTTTATCAAAAAACAGACATTAAAAATGATTACCATGTTTTTTTCATTTCCAATTATTATATTTTTGTATTATTCAATCTCAAATAGAGTTATGAATCAAAATATATGGCTTTTGAATGTTGGACAACACTAAGAATTCTCACAGGGAAGTTCAATATCCAAAATCCATAACTTTTGAGATTTATGTTTGATTTAGCTCTACAAATAGTCAAATAGAATCTTGGGAAATGAACTACAACTTGGTAAACATTTTTAATGAATTTTGTTTTAAACCATACTTATAAAGTGACTTTTAATGTCGATACTGAAAAAATGACGTTAAGAGACTTCTATAAGGACTTTAAAGGTAAATTTCACCAGAATAATCATTAAATGTCAAATTTCAACGTCGATCATTGAATAAATGATGTTAACGATATTTTATGATAACTTTTAACTTTATTTTTCCTTGATTATCTATTAAAACTCTTCATAGAATTCACTTATCATTGGTTTTAATGACCGATGTTAAAATGTTGATGTTAAGGATAGTTTTTTTAATATAGGATGTATACCTTGTTTACCCTTACTAGGTATCAAATATCACCCTTTTTCCATTCTCTCATGTTATGATGAAATGTTTTAGGTATGATATTTTCAATAAGAGGTCTAGTTATAATGAACTACGTGGGAGATGATGTAGATCTCGTATGAAAAAAATTACTTTTTTCCATGTTTCCAAAGACACTAGACATATAAAATTATGACATAGATTTTTATTTTCTGTAATGAATATTCCATTAATAACATGTCATATATAAGTATGAATAGAGTGGGTCATTATATTTTGAGTATAAACTACAGCTTGAATTTAATTAAATATATATATCAGGGTGACAAGTCTATGAGAATGTCCCAAAGGTGATGCCTCGGGGGAAGTGTGAGTCATATTTTGTTCCTCTTATCATCAAATAAATTCATGAAAAACATTATATATGTGTATATTAATAAAATTATCATATTAATTTTTTCAATATATATATATATATATATTGTTCCTTTATTTATAAATTTAGTTATTCATTAGAAGATAGTAATTTCCTCACTCATATGGGATGAGGTGTTTTATTTGAAAATGAGAGGGCATGGTTGAATTTAATTTATTATAGTATATATCTATTCCAATTTAGGTAATAGAGTTTTTAAACTTTTTATTCGTGTATATTTTTATATAGTAAGAGGAACTAGTTTATCTTTTTGTATGGACATAAATGATGTTTAATGTCCATAAAATAGTTTGATGTTATATATAAGACCCTATAAAAGGGATTTGGGTAAGAAATATTATTTACCTTTTTTTAATTTTTATAAAAAATAAATAATTTTATTATATTTTTAGCTTAAAATCAATTAAAATTTGGATTCCAACCCTCCCACATAGTTTTATCATCCAAAAAGTACAATAAGGCTCATGTTTTAGGAAAAGGGAGTTATGGTCATGTGAGTGGGATGGGTTGTGGACTATCAATATCATAGGTCGTTGGTATGTCATGAATGTCCTTTTCAGTAACATCAATTTCATATAGGATTCTATATATTGGTTATTGTGAATCATAGAGTAAAATTCACACGCGTAAAAATATTATTAATGATCATGTTTTGACTATTAATATATAACATATTCTTGTGTCATCATAGATAGTTCATTATTTACTATGTTTTAAATGGTGAAATGTAGTGTTATCATAAAAATATTGTCATTTATAATGGATATAAGATTCGTAAACATCATAAATTCAAATGTTTTGTCAATGTTTTCTTTATTACATTTTTTATAAGAGTTTCTTTATTTATTTCACATATATAAGCTCATTAAAATGGAACAACCTTATATTATTTGGATTAATATATTTTAGATCACATAAGATCTTTTAGAGAGTGAATTCATGAAAATAATTAAAATCCTCATTAACCCACTCTAATTATCATTAAATCATACTAATATATTATTATTAAATCAGTAAAAAAATTTACATCATTGAATACCTTATCATAGAATGTGTAATCATTACACTGGAAAAAATATTTACCTTATATTAACTCTTTAACATAAATATTACTACCATAAATAATTACCCATATATCACCTTAACTTATGGACCATTTTAATAACTTAAAGTAAATACATTCAATATTATCTCTAAGTATACCTTTTCAACTAACAAAAGCACCAAAAACTATATCACTTATTTAAATAAGGAATTTGTGTTGTTCAAATATGCAATACCATAAATTATTAACTTTTGGGGACTTAAAACAAAATATAATTACTAACTTCTAATTGAAGAGGGACATGTCATAACATACCTATCATAAGCTATGATATAACCTCATCTTCTTAAGAACTGGAATTCAAATCAATCAATGGGAAAACATAAAGAAAACCCAAAATTGCTACAGCATAGCCTTCTTAAAAAAATTATTTCAATTTACTAAATGAAAATTAAATTTATTAAAATATAGTTTTAATTATATTTATATTTCATGTATTAAACAATTATTTAAATTATTCATTATTATCTCTTTAGGTAAGTTCACATAAACATTAAGCTTATTTGGGTGATAATCGTATCAAACAAAAATTAGAAACATGGTTCACTGAAATTTTATATGATTATTTTATATCCAATAAATTGAAATATTAATGTATTATTTTATATTAGGTAACGAAATATTGAAAAAAAAAATCTAGTGGATTTATTTTGAATTTGAAAAACAAAATTAATTTTTCATAGAAAAACATTGTGATAAAAAATATATATTTAAAAGGAATAAATAAAAAGAAAATAATAACTAAAATTATCATAGTGGTAACATAATATTCCTATATATTAAATGGGAAAACATAATTTATAATTTCTTCAAATTTTTTCTCTCTTATAACTCTTACTATGTTTTACTATTTATAGGGATGTTAAGCTGATATATAGGGATTTGAATGATAGGTACACCTAAATATGGGAATTGAGGATGAGGTCTTGGTATGTGGTCAAGGATGGTTGGACATGTAATGATTAACATCATAGAATCATTGGATTTTGGAATATGTTTTTTCTATTATTTGTTTGGAGGGTTGTTAGGGGATTCATTTTTTTTGGTTTGTAAGGGGTTAAAATTCAAGGGTATGGCTAGTAGCTTGGGTAGGATTGAAAGTCGACTCTTGGATATGTTTATTTAATTAATTTTGTGTAATTTATGGGATTTAGAGGTTGGATAAGTGGGTTTAGAATTATATTTGAGTTTATTTGATTTTTTTTAAAAGGATGAGGAATGTGCTACATTTGAGTAAGGCTGATTATTTGATATTTGAAAGTGATAGTTTTTTTGTAGTGGGAAGTGGAATGTAATTGGAAAAAGGGGATGGTTTAGTGTAGTGTGTAGATATATATCCCATATATATTTAGTTTGTATAAATGTTTACAAAATATTCAAAATAAATGTATTAATTAATGCTCCCCTAAAACTGATTATTCAATCACTTTATCATAACAAATTTCTCCACAACAAATAGGGAAACACATCAAAGTAATCTAAATTCTCCCTAAAAGAAGCTAGAATCCATAATAAACCAAAAACATATAATTAATCAATTAAAATAAATTAAACACATCATCCTATTTCAAAAACATCAAAATATTTATTCAACCCAATTTTTTTAAAAATCAACTCGAGACACCAAAAATTGAGCATATTCTAACTCAAGATCAGTTTTCTGGTCTCATGGTATTGAATTTATAATACTGATTCTAAACAATCATATTATATATTGTTCAATAAAAACAACAAATAAATACATGTATATCCTAAATATATTACTTTTTAACTAATTAGGACACATTTAATTGAATATTATTCTATAATAATAAAAAGGGGAACTAATTAGGTATATAATTAGACATAAACATGTACCAACTAGCCAAATGTGCCTCAAATTTATGAATTCATTTTAATTTAATAAAAAATTATAAATCAACCAAATCATAATCAATTTATAACATTTTATAATAGCCTTAAATTCTAAAACATTGATCTTAATTATAATTCATTAAACTCAATATCAAAAAATATCAATATCAATCTCCAAAATAGAATAAAATATTAAATTTCATTAAAAATATCAACTAAACCCATGTCTATTAACCTAGTTGAATAAAAACATGTATTCGACCATAAATTCCATTTCAATTTTAAAAAATAGAACCAAAATCAAAAAAACAATAAAAATCTGTCTATAATATTCCCAGTTAATTTAATATCATTACACTAAAAATAAAAATATCAAAAAAATTACAAAAATTAACACTGAAAAAGTCATAAACATCATTAAAAAATAAAATATCATAAAATAAATCAATCATCATGGAATAATAAATATTCATTATACATAATTGAATAATGGAAATTGTATTGATAATATATAATGAAATAATAGAAATGATATGAATTATTAAGAAATATTCATCATTTAAAAAAATTTAATTCTTTTATTTAATGGTTTTCTTGTATATCTTTTATGATGAATTTTATGCTAGTTTTATGATTATATTAGTTTATAATAATAGAGATGATATCCAACCTACTTAAATAATCGTTACCTCCTTATTTAGGAATTTACTATTGGGGACTCCCTATCTTTATCTGCATGAGGTTTTTTGTTTTTATAAGTTGGTTATATTTTATATAGTTTTCTTTTACATAAATTTTTTCCATGTTTAAAATATTATTATATAAAATGAGACTATTTATGGGAAGCATTTTCATTTTTAATACATTTTTAAATCTCTAAATTATATATGAATGATATTTTTTGTTTATGGTCATCACTAATATGAATTTTACTACTTTGAATACAGGAGCCAAATATTAAAAATTAGAAATCCGGTTATGAGTATCATGACATATCTGGGGATAGTAAATGTGATGGGAGTTGATGTTTTTCAAAAAACACTTAAATATCATATTACTTGTTAACATAACATTTTATAAATTTTATTATTATGTATTTTATGTTACAAAACATTTATTTTTCATTGAAATTTGAAATCATTTTTACTTCTATGATATAGTAATTGATAATTTATTTGTATCTGTTTTTATATTAGTGGGTTATATAAGGGGCCCCTAATAATGTTTTTTCCTATTACACAAAATATAGTAGTTGCTAAAACAACCCCAAAATATGCAATAAAATTACCTAAAGTACCAGATTTAAAAGTAGTTATGTTAAGCTCTTCTAAATATTGTATATTGGGGATAAATTTAGTTGTTTTTAAGTAAAAACTATATTTAGTTGTGGTTTTATAAAACACCAATAAATAAAACAACGACCATGAATATTTTTTTGATGAAAAATAAAAAATATTGTCAAATATATTTTTGAAGAATTAGTTAGTGACGGTTCATTACAAACTTCATTAAATAATTTTTCATTATTTTTAACCACTGGTAATCTAAAAATACTATTGAAATGTTTATATATTATTATATCATGATCGTCATAATATTATTTGTAATGGTTTAATATGTCACATGGTTATATATCATTGTCTCTTCATTTATGTGGTTCCACATTGAAGTACACAATGAAGGGTTACATGATGCTATAACTTGAGACACCCAAATAGGTGTGAATCTAGGTGTAGTAGAAAACCGTATTCTATTTAACTTGTGTATTCTTATTATAAAATATTTCTCCCATGTTTGAAGTAAAATTATTTAACCATCCTCTCTGTATGGATTCCTCGCTGAAACATTCAAAAAATATACATGAATTTAAATCAGGCATATGATAAGTGGTTTTTAATTGGTATTCCAAAAAATTATACATCTAAGGAAAACATAGTAATGATGTGTCAATGTACCAAATCCACAAATACACTTAGAAAGTGGGCATATCTTTAATCATGGCCACTCCTTATAAATGATTACTTCCTTAAAAAATTTGGGATTCAACCACTCCTAAACCATGTAAAGCCATATTTTTTTTATTTTTAGAGTCTCCATGAAGATACAAGGGGATATCTATTGTATTTTATCTAATGAACTACTTTATGGTAGAATATATAATAATTTATAGATATTTGGTTCTTTACATGTTCAGTTTAGAAATCATAACTCCATTAATTTTCAAATCAATGTAGAAAACATGTTTTTATCCATATTAGTTGCACTATTATACTTCAAACAAATTAAGAGTATAATTTTTTATGTATAATTACTATATGTCTTCCAGAAAATATAAGGGAATAACTTCTACTCAATATTAAGATAATTACACACTAGTATAGTATAATTTCAATACTCCTCAAATATCCATATGGATAAGGGTAACTTCTCCTCTCTTTTGTGTCTCTCCTCATTCTTTATTTCTATAGACTAAATATTGCATCCATTCTCCATCTCTAGTCTAGGATATCATGGGTATGCTTCTTCTTTCAATCCATAATTCTTCAATAGAATAAACTATTATACATAAAAATCTAATTTAGCTCCCCAAATCCACCACCTTATTTTGAATCATGTATTTTATATTTCAATAAAATATCCCTCTCTTATTTTTCAAAAAATAAATATTTCAATAGAAGATTCATTGACACTAAATATTTATTTATATTCTCTCATACACTTCTTATAAAACAAAAATAACATCATTTGTGATATTTTTTCATATTTTAAATAAGGGAAATCATTGAAAGATATAATTTGATTTATTTTATTCAAGATTCAACAATTTTTAATTAAATATTAAAAATATGGTATCTCTTTAGAGTCAAAAATGAGAAAATATATATATTAAACTCATTATTATCATTATAATCTCCTTAAAATATTACTGTATTAAATATTTAATAAATTCTATATTCATCATCAAACCCATATGATTATATTAACAATAAAAAATTACTATTGATATCATACCCATTGAGGCATATTTCAAGGAACATTATTCTATGTCAGGCCAAAATTTCATTATTGAACTATATTTTCACAATCAATCCATTTTAAATAAAAAAAACAGTACATCATATTCTCCTTTAATATCAACATAAACTTCTCTATCATGGAATGATTACTATAACCATGATATGAATCTAGTTAATCATACTGATAAAATATCTCACATTAATATTTTCATAAATGAGAATTTTCTACAAATTTTAAAACATAAAAACATTATGTAATACCATAGTTGCACTTAAAAAAGTCCAAATAAATATTAATTTATAAATTATTTTATATTTTTCAAATATGGGCACCATATGAACCATATGTTTTTACATAATAGACATTATGATGGATCTAAATGACCATTACAATGTCATTACTATTAAATATTTTATCTCCCTTATTATCTAGTGAAATTAGGATACCTAATGTGACAGTTATGATTTCAAGGATGGCACTAATGTTTTAAAACTATTATAGTTCTCATGTCATTATATTATGGATGACCCTTAAGGTTTTTTTATTTGATTTTTACCCAATATATAGATGACCATTATTAATTTAGTGAAGTTACTCTTATGCATTTAGTCCTTTTCCAAATTATTCACCATTTTATAACCAATGACCTTTATAGTTCATCCAATAATTCTTCACAAAATTAATATAATATTGAATGTTATTCACTCTTTAAAACCCTAGTGAACATTATATACTTAGTCACATTTTCATGTTGATGTTTGTGTGAATTTTAAAAACATGAAAATGATCTTATATTACATTTACTTATCATTTTTCCAAAAGTTATACCTAAATTTCTATTTAATAATGGTCTAGAAGACCATTAAAAGATACAAAAAGTCCCTCCATGACTTTTACAATTATCTGCCTATACTAGATTGTTACTATAATGCACAAAATGTGAGTTTTGGAATTTACAAAATTTCAATAATATCTAAATTATTAATCACAGGAATCAAATTATATCAAACTTATGAAATTATTTAAGGTCCTTTCTTTACCATATTTTGAGTCTTGACATCATAAAGTGACTATTACATTTCATTTCATGTCACCCATACCTTTTGATACGTAGAAAATTTCATTAAAATAAAATCCTTCTGAATACCAATTCAAGATCAAAAATATATCCTCATATCAAATGATTAACATTCCCTATTCATCAATAATCCAAATACGGTTCCCAAGTGTATGGAATCCTCTGATACTTTATCCATGACAATATTTCATCTAATATAATCATTTGCCAATTATAAAAACATTAGAAAATAATTTCAACAAATCAAAAACATCATCAAAAATAGATATACGGTATCCAAGTGTGTATAACAACCCTATAATATATTTATGACACCATGTCTTCTAATAGGATCCTAACCCAATTTTTGACACATCAAAAACTATTTTCGACAAATTCAACACAAAAAATTATTATTCCAACATTACCTCACATAGTATTTTGTTAAAAATACTACCATATATATTTTACTTCCAAATAACTCTAAAATAATCCCAACAGGTTATGGACATAAGTTTAATTATACTCTATATCCCTTATTTTAATAAGAATGAAATGTACATGTCCCTTCTAGATATAGGTATGAGTTTTCTCACTTTTTTGGTTCATCTATATTTTCTTTCATGTTATCCCCCCCCCCAATCCCTTAACACCATGAAAGTAATTATATCATCTTTAATTCCCATTTATTGAAACAAAATATTATATGGATATTTCATGATCTCTATAGAGATATTTTTGGGGAGAAAAATATCCTTTAATATTTAAATCTAGATTTAAAGAGAATTTTCTCCCACATTTTCTTGAATTATTTCTTCCACAAAATTCATATTATGCTATCTAAAAATAACAATAGCTCATGTTGTTTTTGAATCATTTGGTTGCTTTTGATATCACTTAATTGAAAAAACAATTGAACTTTATCATAGGATTATCATTTTTCTACCCCATTTCATATGAAATTAATTATATATTTTTGAGCATCCTAATTTTGAACCATATCCCCTTTTGATTCATTTTCTAAGGAATTATGTCAGTGAATTTACAACATTACATTTGAGACATCAAACAATATTTTAATCCAAATATGTCAATCTAAGTGTAGGAGAATTGATTTTATGTCTACAATACCAATAATTAACATGTCTCTCGACTACCTATATAAATAATAACAATATGATTTTTTTCTAGTCATCAACTTGTCCAATGATCTTAAATATAAAAAAAATATTAGTATATATATAATAAATACATCAATGTTTTGAATCATACCATAAAAAATAGATGAAAATATTTATTAATGATAAATTATTGACACTATGTTTTATTCATTTTAATCTATTATTCATCAGGATTCACCATTTATAGATAAGGTTAAGAAACCATTGAACAATCATAAACAACTTAAAATGAGTCCCTTTCATAGAAAGAAATTATATAGCTAATATTCATCATGAACAATCCACATCTTGGTTTTGATACCATCATTCAGTATCATTTGGTATCCTAAAAAACTATTTATTGATACCTTATGATATTATATTAAGAAATAAGAATTAAATTTATGCATTTTCTTCCTACACCCAAAAATATTTATTTTTTATCTAATGGATTTATAATACTAAATATATGGATTGATATCAGTAGTTGATCATCATATTTATCTGGATATAACTATATTTATCAAATATGTATTTAACATTGTTGCAATTCTAGATCATGGACTTCATCACACCATTCTATTTCTATTGTTGAATCTCAAGGTCATTTCATATCACCGGTTGTTTATTTAGTTTTTATAATGACACAATTCGTTAATTTTTAGGCATAATACCAAATCTAATTTTTTTTGAATCCACCCTCCACGTTTATTTTCTTCCATCTCATCCACATATTCTTCTAGTATACACAAAAATATTATTTCATTTGATAAATACTCAATACATCATATATATCCATTAATTATACCCCACATCCAATAATAGTTAATCAAAATTAATGAATTGGTATAGGTGTAGCATGTCATATTTCAAGTAATTAACCCTTTATGTGTCATTTTTAAGGAATATATAGTCTTTTTTTGGATTTCAGGAATGTTTATTGGTCTTATGGAACGTTTTGGTGGTTTTTCCTAATGTCCATGGATTGGTCACGATTATTATAATCCATGCAACACCTCTAGGAAACTGTGTAAAGTGAAATAGTTGGTTGTAGGGAGGTTCATGGTTAGGTGCATGGTTTGTCTAAACAATCTGATTGCCTTGATGAATCCATATAGAGTAGGATATATAGATTATAAATGGATGGTGATTCGTTTTCCTAAATATTCATTCCAATCGAGTGATGTTCTTCTTGACATAGATTCATGTGAATGGTTAGCGTGCGGCTTTCATAACAGTGTGTAATAACCATTCAAAACAAAAATTTAGATCCTAAAATTGTGTACCTTGTTCATTTTATCCCCTTAACCCCTATTTAATTCTATATTAAATCCATTTATCAGTTTTCTATCCTCCCAAAGGCTATATGGACTCTTTTTTCGATCTGGTGGTGAAACATTGGCAAATCTTGATGTGTTGAAGTCTTAATTGCTTGATAAGACTTCATTCTTTGTGGCTTACATTATATCTATTCTTATTCCCTTGGAATGATATATCCAACACTTTATGGATAAATCTTGGTTTTTTCTATGCCAACCATGTTGATATATGTTTTTTTTTTGATGTTATGGAATGAGGTCTAAGGAGAGATTTTTGCATTTCAATTCCATTTTGTTGAAAATTGTTGTCCTTCATCATTTTGACCATTATTTTCAATGTAGATGCCTGCACTCATGAATCCTCATATTAGATATTGAATTATTGGTTTTAAAATTTTTTAATATCTTGTATTTTATTGTTAATTTGTTTTTAAAATCCTGGTAGAAGACTTCTTTACAGATAGTTTGTTAAATTTTTTCATTTTTCTACAATGTTATTTTTTGAATTATTTTAAAATTATTATTTAAAAAATGGATTTTCTTTATTGATGGAAAATGTGTATGAGGAATTATACGAAATAAAAAATTATTTAAATGGTTTGGAATAATTATTTAGGAATGGTTTTGGAATAATTGAATGGTGTGTTCTCATCTGCATTGGCATGGCCCTATGGTAGTGGTGTGTACCATTGGGGCACTTAAAATATGGTTACATTGTTTTCACGTTGTAGATAAGAGATAGACCACTCATGCGTATGGAATTTCCACCTAGGAATGAAAGTGTTTATGTCGGTATTGGAATTCGTTATGCCAAAATGGGATTTCAGAAATGGTTTTTAATAATTGTTTTGTGGCATTCCTTGGAAATAGTTCTTGTTTGGAAAAGTGTTTTGGTGTAGAAATTATTTTCCATAGAAATGGTTTTGATTTTATATAACCTATTTTAATGTGTTTTATAAAATTTTTTTATATAAATTTTATAAATATTTCTATCCTAGTGGAATGAGAATGGATTTCATTTGTGGAAAAATTATAATTTCAAATTTGATTCACATCAGAGGAATTAATGACACCACCATGTAAGGGCCGTCAAATTTCTGGCACCATTGTCGGGGATACAATGTCATTTCATAGAAGAAATAAAGTTTTTATAAGACATAGGATTACCTTTCCCTCACCTTTTTTCTGTCTTTTTATTCCAGACACCCTCACATCTTAACCTTCATCATTAATTCATGTTCTAATTCCCTAGACCCAATCAAAAACTCATAGACCACATGAACAATCGGCCTTCGATTATGATTTTGAAAGGCATCTTCTTTCTCTCTTCTGGTCTACAATGGCCTAGAAATATCAAAATGTGGGACCCAAACTACTAAATCATCAAATCATACTGGGAAAAAAATTGATGAGCCTTGAGAAGACCATCAAGGACTATGGCTTTCCATCAATCCATCGTGCAAAGAAAAGAATCATTCTCCCTAAAATTCAATCACTTACATTTGTAATCATTCCTAGAATCATCCATATTATCCAAAACATTGGACAATTTAGTGGTCATTAGAGGGAATACCCACAAGAACATATTTACAATTTCCAACAGGTTTGTGATACCTTTCACAACAGGGGATTTTCTTCTAACTTGATAAGACTTCATGTATTTACTTTTCATTAATATATTGATATAATTATTGGGCCAAAATCCAAGATTCTAAGTTATTCATGAATTGGGACGATCTCATAAAAAAATTTCTAGATGAATCCATTCCACGGATCCAAACATGGAAACATCGGAATGACATCCAGAACTTTGCACAAGTTTATGGATAATCTAAATGGGAAGCATGGGATAGATTCAATGTACTCATGAGGAAATGTTAACATCATATATCTGAAACATGGGTTCAGATGAAAACCTTTTATCACTGACTTCTTCCAGTAGAACGAACATTTTTTGTTGTTGTTGTCGGTGGTGGAATGATGTTAAAAACACCTGATATAAGAAGAGAAACTTTCGACGAAGTATCCCACAATTCGAGTATGTGGAAAAATGACTATGGAACACTACAAAGTGGAATCCCCCAATTTCATGAAACCACTCGGTTATTAGTGCATGTTAAAGTGATAATCAAGGACCTTGTGCCATTTCAGATACCAACCACATAACACCCTATTACTCCAATCATGGAGATCCAGTCATGTGAGATGTGTGGTGGACCACACCAGTATAAAGAATAAAAATAATGATATGAGGAACTATAAGATTTTATGAAAATCAATTAAAGAAAACTATGTCAACCACTTCCATAGCAATAAAAACATCTATTTTATCAACAAAGTCCCACACAAAAGTATTCTCAAAACAATCAAGGATAGTTTCGGCAGAGTGGTAGTCACGATCAATTTTTCAACTAGGTACTAGTAAGATATCCATCAATAAACCATATCTTGAGACTACATAATGCACCCCCACAACTAAAAATAAAATTTTTTAACATCCTAACAACTTCTGTTAAAAATTTAGATCAATGGATGACCACATAGGAGAGGATGATTCAAAATCTGTAAGGTACATTAAAATTCCTGGAGATTCAAATGGGTATAATCAAAGAAATCATTTTTGGATATTACATGGAACTATACCTAGTAACACTAAGACATACCCATGAGAGACATGTATGTCTATAGTACTCAGGAGAGAAAAATTTTCAGAGTTACAACTACCAATGGAAACAAGGCCTCAGGAAGAGCCCAAGAAACAACCATAAAAAGAAGAAGCAATAACAGGTAAGAAAGAGAAAGCCCATGAAAAAACCAAAGGAAAAAATTTATTTAGTAACACTTCCATACAAGCCTCCACACCCATTTCTAGAAATATTGAGGCAAGGTAGGCTGGAGGATCAATACAAAAAATTACTCAAAATTTTTAAACAATTGCATATCAATATTCTTTTTGTTGAGGCAATCACTCAAATTCTTGTTGATGTCAAATTCCACAAATACTTGTTATCAAATAATAGAATGATAGAAGATCTAGAAGTTATCTCATTAAATTATGAATGATCTGATCTTTTATAGCATAAAATCCCATCAATGATGATATTTCTTAGATGATTTTCATATCTATATCAAATAGAAGAGTGAAAATTTGGAAGAGTGCTCTATGATCATGGTGCCAACATTAACCTGATTATAATGAGTGTTTACCACAAACTCAGACATTAAGAGAATAATGGAAAAAAGTGTTTTATTTTTGTTATCTAATAATTCAATTAAATACCCACATTGTATTCTTGATGATGTTCTGGTTAAAGTCATCAAATTCATTTTTTCAACAGACCTTATTGTTTGAGACATAGAAGAAGAAGGATATGTTTTGATCATTAATAGAAGACCCTCCCAAGAAACAGGGAGGGCCATGATTAATGTTAATAAAGGATGTATTATATTCAGAGTCAGAGAAGAAAAAGTATTTTTTTTACCCAAATAAATGATGCACATCATTAAGATGATATGGTTGACTGCCATGAAATCTTTCTCACTCACCAAGAAGAACAGTACATGGCTATTAAGGGAGAGACATATGATTCTGGTTCAGAAAAGGAAGAAGACTATGAATTCAAGGAAGTTTGTTTTTTTAACCACTTACTCGATTAATTGTACCCCAATTAATCCCATCCATTATTCTGTATCACAAGTAGGACTTGAATACATTATCCATTACATTGAAGTACTCTTATTTAAGTGATTCATTCTCATTAACCATTATCATTAGTGTCAAACAATCCCAGTGTCAAGAAGAAAAAATAGCTGATTTCCTAAAAATATCCAAGAAATCAACTGCCTTGGGAGTTTCATATATTAGGGGAATCATTCCATCAGAGTGAAACCACAATATTTTTCCCAATGAAAATGAAAAACAAAAAAAGACAACATAAGAGGCATATCACACCGCTAATAAAGGAGGTTTTCAAGAAGGAATTATTGATGCTAATGTATGTCAGGATAAACCTTCCTCATAGATAGTGAATAGGTGATTCCCCACATAGACGTTACCAGATAGGTGGTACTCACTATAGAAAAGGCATTTGATAATGAAATCATTTCAACACGCACCATCAATGGATGATGATTTTTCTAGGATTGCAAATGAATGAATATAGAAAAACGGAAATATCATTTTCCCTAACCATATAAGGATCAAATTATTGAGATCCAAGTGTGAAATAATGTATTCAATATACTGGATGGCTATTTAGGATACAATCAAATTGAATTAGACCCCACTGACAAGCCCAAAACAACCTTCCCCTATCCATTTGGGGCTTTTGCGTATAAACACATGCAATTATGTATGTGCAACGCACCAGTGACATTACAAAGATACATGACACATATATTACATGATATTGATGATTAATTTCTCGAAATATTCCTATAATATTTCTATAACTATTGAAGATATTTTCAAATCCTTTAAATAAATCAAGAACTGGTTCACCAATGCTATGAGGAGAAATAGATTTATCTCAATTAAGAAATAGTCTCTTGATGGTGAAGGGGGGAATTGTGCTAGTAAAAAAATCTCAGAATAAGGCTTTGTAGTCGATCACAAAAAGATCATGTTCATTAAGGATCTACAAGAACAATCAACTGTAAAATGGATCATATGATTCCTTGAGCATGCTAGGTTTTACAGATTATTCGTAAATAATTTCTCTAAAGTCACACATCCATTGAAACACTTTTTGTCAAAAGATATTCCTATTGATCAATGAGGACTATCGAAACGATTTTGAAACACTAAAAAACATTCTGATTTTGTCTCTAATTTTAATTTCACCAAACTAGGAAAAAAAATTTGAGCTTATGTGTGACGATAGTGACCTTGCTGTAGAATCTAAGCTCGGACAATGCGTTGACAACACCTTATATGAAATATATTATGCCAGTCATACATTAAACAAATCCCATATCAATTATATGACTATAATGAAGGAACTCCTAGCCATCATATATTCCTTTGCAATGTTTTGTTAATACCTCATTCTATCCAAAGACATTCTCCATACAGACCATATCACCGTTCGATATCAAATGAAAAAGAGAGACAGAAATCCAATATTGATATACTGGATTATTTTTCTGCAATAATTCAATGACGCAATCAAGGACACCAATGGGATAGAAAATTTCATTGTTGACCACCACTCATGATTACCCCTAACCATTATTAAAGAAGACAGAGAGACTTATATTTAAGTATATTCTCTAGATGAAACATTATTTAGTATCAAGAAACATCCCTAGTTCTTGTACATGGTCAAATATCATTCTAAAAGATGTCTCCTTCATGACCTCTCATACATTCAATGTAAGAAGTTTCTATCTGACACCAAACACTACATTTGTGATGAACCATTTCCATTTAGGTTATTGAAGTTATGGGACCATTTCCAAAAAATCCCCATTCTGGATGTTGACATTTTTGACATTTGGGTTATTGAAGTTATGGGACCATTCCCCTCATTCCCTACCAAAAATTACATTTTTAGTTATAGTAGACTATGTTTCCATGTGGGTTGAATCAAAATCCACAACACATGAAACAATAAAGGTAGTAATTAATTTTATTCAAAAGAATGTGTTTTCACATTTTGGATTTCCATGGATAGTCATTCGTTATCACGGAACATAGTTCTCAAATCATCCAATATGAAAAACGATTGAACGATATGGAATTCGACACATCACCGGAAATTTCTATCACTCACAAGCAAGTGGTCAAGTAGAATTGTAAACAAGAAGGTCAAAAAAGTCATGGAGAGAATTTTTAACACCAGAAAAATTGATTGAATCCTAAAATTGGGCAATGCATTATGGGCATACTAAAACGAGTAAAAAAACACCCATGGACACCACCCAATTTAGACATGTTTATGGTAAACCATGTAATCTTCTGGTGGAATTGGAACATCATTCATTGTGGTAAATTAAAAATATGAATGTTGATTTAGAAAAGGATATAGAGGAATGGTTCTTGAAATTAACACCTCTGGAAGATTTAAGGAAGGATTCTTATGAAGACATAAGGATTTACAAGTATAAAAACAAAAAAAATGGCACAACTAAAGAATTAAAAGATGAAACATCATTCATGGAAACAAAGTTTCTATATTTAATTCATGATTAAAAATATTTCAAGGAAATATGAAGCCAATATGGTTTTCTCCAACTGAGGTTGACCATGTTTTTCCTTAAGGCAGAATTGAAATTCAACGAGACAGAGGACCAACATTCAAGGTGAATGGTGAAAGGTTAAAGATATTTTAGGTCCTATTCCATGAAGGATTTTTCCTCAGACTAAAGTTCCACTAAACATAAATGGATTAAATCTTCTGACCTTATAAGAAGAACCAACTAGGAGGCAAACCAGTTTAGAAACTCTTTATGTAATATGACTAGGATCATTAACAACAACTCTAAAGTTTAAAGGAAGATAAAGTATGTAAGAAACATGGAAATTGGGGGAACCCATAGCTAAGTACATGTCATGTAACTCATATTCACAACGTGAATATTTTTAGCCCATAAAAAATTAAAAAATACTCCACTTCATGAAATGACCAATAATTACATGTCATGATCTCTTTTGGTTTAGTTTTTAAAAAATTGGAGGTCACAACCCGCACAGTCTTCCCTCGACACCTCTTCTCCCAACACATCTCCCTCATCTTGCAGCACCCCAACCCCATCCCACTCCCCCACTGTCATGACACCCCTTCCTCTCCCCCTCCATCACCTTCAAGACATCCCTCCCTCTCCCTCTCCCTCCCTATCGTGCAACAAAACCCCCTCCCTCTCCCTATCTATTGCATTCCCCAACCCCTCCAGCATCAATGGAATGTACCAAATGGCCACAACCCTGGTCCACTACATTTTCCTCCTCCTCATCCACACAATACGAGGAATGATCCACATCCAAGCGTCTTCAGACCATCTCAGATGAAACTTTTGCACCAATAACCACCCGTGTGGCACCATCCCCTCAGGCACGGTTCGACACCACCTCAACTTCCAGTGATGAGGACTTTCACATACACCCTATATTAAGTTTCTTCTACCCAATAAACCTAGTTAATATTTTCATATTATAGACTATGTCCATGAGAGAAAATAATACCTCGGACATGAGGATCATCAACTAGAATAATATTATAGATGTTATCATTGGCCTCCTCGAGGCTCTTCACATTGGCCCCATTTTCAAGGTCTGCAATTAGACATACACAGAGTTATTTATGGTATTTTTGCACAACTTTAATATGGTAATCAATATTCTCTATTTCCACCTGGGTGGCCGCCTACATGAGTCATATTTTTCCAACTTTTGGGTCAAGCTTGGCATTTACAATAAGGAGGTTTTCATTTAAGACATTAATCTGACGCTTCATCTTCAACCACCACATGTCAACTTTATGCATTTATAGACTATGATAGCCCATAGCTCTCAGTCACATCAATAACCACTCATCACAAAATGTACTTAGTTGCGTGGTCCATCATTTCACATCTTTCATAGATCCATGGAACATGGCTAGTTTTCCTGGGTTGAGAGTCATAGAAGTGTCATCCAGGTTGATGATCTGATTCTAGAAGTATCCATGGGAAGCCAAACCGTCAACATGGCCACCCTGTTCACTCAGTACTATAAGAACCAGGCACAATGGGCGTGAGGCACACTCATTGGTGGATCTTTCATCACCCACCAGGCCAAGAACCTATGCGTTTCAGATGCTTCGTAGGACCTCAACTCCTATAAAAGATGAAGATGCTAGTCATGGAGGGACACTTATATTTTTCAGCACCATGTGTCTATGAGGTCACACCTAAAGAGCTTCCAGCTGGAGCAGCAGAACCAGAACCACACAAGCATCCTCAGATAGCCACACCTTCTACACCCTTACTATCAACCACAATACTTCACACCCTCACCAATCTCTAGGAAGATATGTGGTTTGTTTTGGAGAATCAGCCCCAAATATCTTCCCACATCTATCTATCATTAATTGATTACACATCATTTTCCATTTCACCCACCCCCGCCCTAGATGGACCTTCTTCATCCACCATTCCACTACCCCTTCCACCCAGATGGACCTACCATCCAATATCACTAACCATGCTATATGACAATAGTTCCTGGTGGAACATTCCTGAAGGGGAAAGGGAGTTTCCACTAAGTTAATCCCCAAGGTACCATTCATTGATCCAGCTTCCAGACTCACAGTCCTAGTATGGATTATTACTTCACCGTCCACTATGCCATACCATCTTCATACCTCCACTACCACACCTCTCATTGCTTTTGTAACTTTATCATCTACTATTGTTGTTACTAATGTGGATATGCCTAGCCAGTTGATCGAGTCACCAGGTAGTGGGATGGCGCATGAGGAGATTTTTAGCAAAGAAATCAAATCTGGCTTTGATCTATAAATTTGGATTTTTGGGACCTTTCCATGTACTTGGGATGGTTTTATTTTCATCATTTTGTTTCCCACATTTGTATGGATTTTTTAATATCTATATATACCTATGATTTCATTGGTACGCTCTATTGAGATTTAACTTTCATGTCTTTTCTTTTTCACATCATGATCCTTAGAATAATCCCCGATCCTTGATGGTCTAGTCCCTCCATGAGTCTTAGAATAAAGGGTACTTGAGAAAGTCATAGATGTTCCCTCATAGCTTCACGAGATAGCTTTTTACATTCAAAAAAAACTTCATCTGCCACGACCATTGATTACAATCTTACCGCACCTCATTCATGTGTAGGAAGCTGTGGGTGAAGTTCTTAACCCATGAAAGTTGCCAGAAAAGCTTGAGGACACATAATCTAGTAGCTGTAAATGGTGATCGAGCAACTGACTCGGTGGACCTTCTGACAACAATCTCCATCCACATATCTGTAAGATGATGTTCAGTTTGTGCTTTATGTGAGGAAACTCATAGTTTACTTCTTCGGTTATTGAGTCATCATGTTCATGAATTTTCTTTTCCTTCTCATTCTTCATTTTATGTCTTTCATGAAGATACATTATAAAACTACCACAATTTGAATTAAATGATTATCCCACATTCTGACTCAGTGTGCCTTTTTATTTTCATTATTATTCCTGATTTTTATACCTATGAACAAATGTTTATTATCTACTGCAAGATTTTCTCCTCCAACACATTTTCAAATAAATTGGATTTTCATGCTACAATTGATTAAACACCCCTCATTAAATACCACTTATACCCAGGAGCTATTGATTCCCACTTATTTTAATTTGGTAAAATATTCCATTTCACATACATTAAAATTCACTTCCATACCGATCCTAGAATCATTCTATTAAAAATATAGACATTTTCTAATTTTATGTGTTGGGGGTTTCTCATAGTTTCACTTGTGATGCACTTGAATTTTTTGGTTCTCACTTGTATAGGAGGCACTTTTTTGAATAATAATAATTCTTTAAAACTGAGAATCATTATGACCTTGTTATTAATAAAAAAATTTAGTAGAAAATTTATAAGGACTATGTTTCAATCTTACATAGATTTGTTTAGAATGATTGCTGAGTTTAGAGAATTAATTCAAATTCAAAATCTTTGAAATAATAATTAATTGACCTATTTTATAGGATTTAGGACCTTTATAACTACTAGTTTTTTTATTCTCACTTCCTGAGAGGAATTTTCACTTTCTATTTCATACTCTTATTTGATTGTATTTCGTGTGAGATACTAGAAGCATATAATCCAACTTTAACATACATAGAGATCATATAAAATTTATGAATGGACAAAAATGTATATAAATTATTGAGGAATTATTTGATATCCATTTTCCCTAAGACCCGCCTAACATTATCCTTTTTTGGATTATAGTTTCCATGAATGACATGTTATAATGAATCTATTTCAATTCTATTTCCCTTCATACCCTACTTCTTGTAAAAAAAAAATAGGATATATTTGAACAAGTGTGGGAGAGATGTTCTAACATTATGGGATGCTTCCACTTTTGGAGATGTATTGATCACTCACCTGACTATGAGGTTGTGATCCACGTACCATTTGTTGTAGCTTATTCATATTCTGTTCCTTAGAAAATTTTAAAAAGAAAGGAAAATTTGATATGGTTTGTGCACTATGAGGGTCAAAATCACCATTTTCTAGACCACTGAATCCCTAGAAGGATCATATGTGGTTAGGTTATGGATATGAGATCTATCCTTGGCATGAATTTCAAAAAATAAAAATGAAAATGAAAATGAAAAAGGAAAGGAACAAAATCATTTGGGTATACAAACGTGATACACATATGGATCCAACCCTAGCTGATAGAGTACGAACATTACCATACAAAAGGAGGAACTTCATCACACATACTCTTTTACATTATAAATTGTACTATAGAGGATACCCTTCTTTTTGTGCCAAAATTTTCACATTATAATTACCTATCACAGCTGAAGAGTCATCAGAACCTGATTGCTTAAAGCCCTCATGATTAATCTTATGATTGTCTGTACAAATTAAGGATGATAAAACCAGTGAAAGCCTTTGGTTAAGAATATGTACTAAGTGTACAAGCATACCCCAAATTACATTTTATGCCTTGAGTGATTAGAGAAATGAATGTTAGGTAGATTACTATTGGTCATATAACTTAAGGAACAATTTGAGATTATGATTAGAAGACTAGAATTTGTTTTGAATGTTAGACTAGGAGACATAAATGACATTCTATGTAGGTTTAATTCTATAAATTGGATTTCCTATTCTTACACCTATATTTAATTGCATGTACATAACAAATATTTCTGTCTTTTCAAATTTCATTTCATTCATGAAATATTTTTTGATACATTCTTGCTTGAGGAAAAGAAATTGTTCAACTATGGGGGGATTTGATAAGTCTAATTTATATATACATTTTTCTGTAAATTATTTGTACATTTAAGTAAGATTATTTGATAATTCATGTGGTATGTGTCTAATATTGTAGGAATAAAATATTCACAGGGTTTCAAGAAAGAAAAGGTAGAAAAAGTGAAAAAATCATCCAAGTACACACCGTGATGGTGATGTTCACATCTTGTACCTGAAGATCATGGCACACATCATTTTTTCAAGTTAAGCCATGACCATTCCATAGAGCCTGACAGTAAAGGCTAATACACAAAATCACTATATCGGACATGTTGTGAATCTAGTCAAATCCCTGAACAAGAAATCCCTGAAGAATCTAGAAAAAATCAGATAGAGATGAGGTATATGTTGTGAATGACCCTCTCACGTTGTGTACCCAGTCAAACCTCTTAAATTAGGGAGAGAACCTAGTGCCACGCAAGAGACCCAAAGTCAATGGGAAGTGATGCAGATCATGGAAAGACATCGTGTAACTATTGTCCACATCGTGACCAAAAACACATATATAAGTAGCAGAGCATGAGTGTATTTAAGAGTACTCTGGATGTGCTTCTCTTCTCTCATTCATCTCCATTGTGAATTCATTATCCCTTTCCCTCCCAAACTCTCAAACTGTTATTATTTGTGAATTTTTTAATCCAAAGTCTGTGGAGCCTCTATTCCTCAACGCATTCAATTCATGCCATCAAATTTAGATTCAATATCCATTTCCATTTTCCAATTAAATCTTTTATTTATTATTATTTACTTAGTGCATGATTTTTTAGTATCATTCCTGAATCTTTTCATGATATTGAGTTTACTAATGTCACTTAATACATTAAGCATTATATCTTTGGTTTATTTATTTTCATCCTACCCCACCATGAGTAGCTATATTTCTTATGGGTAGAGATCAATCAATGTATCTACGTAACTAAATATACCTTTAAATCTAAACTTGGAAATCCGAATTGAATTAATAATTAGGATTTGAACCCCTGGTCTACCATATGATTGTGATCATCCTAGACCATGGTATGGTCAAAAAAATGACTATGTCTTAGTTTAAGTAGACTAAGAAACGACCACTATCTTAAGAGCCTTTCTGCATTCAAGAATCCAAACATAATTCACCTAGGTTGTTTCTATCTCCCGACCACTTAATATCTACCGATTAAGTTGCACTAGGGGTCTAATACCAATGTCAACTAGTGATCCATGTTTTCATTGAAAATTAATACATAGGATCTTACAAATGTTAGAATTAAAATTACATACATAACTTAGATGCATTAGTTGATCCCAATCACTCATATATCATTCAAAGTCATCCAAAAATAGAACATACACCAAAATACCAAACAAAATACATCTAGAAAAGAATACCTTATAGGTGTTGAAACCAAATCCTCTTGAAATTTATCAATAGTCTCCCGGTGGATTCAACCTTTTACTCCCACTACATGTACTCTTAGTAGTTGGTGAAAGATTCAGACAAATTATAAATTAAAATTTTATTCACGTGGGAGGAAGTACAAATACCACCGAGTAGAGGCCATCAACAAATGTAAAGTAAATGTATCTCATTTCTTCAATGATTCTACATAATACATCATGTAATAATATGGATTTGGATCTTGGAGCATACTCAGAGTTGTAGAGTTTATGTCTCTAGAGACTTTTATTTTTTTTCTTGCTAGTACATTTTACTCTTACATGGGTTATTGTTTTCCTAATTGTACTCTAATATGGTTTACAGTGTATTTTTTTTATTTTTCAGTTTTGTATTTCTCGAGTTTTATTCAACATTTACAGGGTATGTGGTTATGTTATGCTTCTTCTGGTTTTTTTATTTTCGAAGGGAAATTCATCCCAAGATTGTATTGAATCTGTTCACATGTATTGTCAACCTTTGGAATCATTGAGATAACACCAATGGCCATGTTACAATTCTTCCTCAAACCAATAAAATGAGGAGGGGTAGGATGTTACAAGTGGTGTATGTTTTTTGGATTCATTCATATCTTTTATTTCATTATTGGAGTTGAAAATAAATTCTGGCTTTTTTATTGTGTTGTGATTGTAGAGAAGAGAATTATTTTTGAAACATGAGATGAAGATCATAAAAATGCATAGTCAACCTATTTATGTGGAACCTAATATTACCTTAGCTATGGTTACGTACATAAATTGGCAGACTTATAGGACTTATAACCTTCTATTAGTGGGTTTATCCCATGATAATAGCATGACATACATTGATAGAAATGAAATACAACATAGAGTGGATATTTTATTCGGAATAATGATTAATGATTTGGTAAAAATGAAATGATTTTTGAAAAATGTGGATTTTTTTTTTCAAATGTTAGATTTTGAAAATGAAATATTTGTGGTATTTTGAAAATGGATTCATTTTTAAAAACATGGTTTAATTTCCAAAAATTTTGTCACGACCCGTCCCTCGGGGCCCATATTGTGACTACCCCGCGCCTGCCTTCCATACGCCAGGGGCTGGCGACTAGCACAAAAGATTTCATCCCTAAAACTGGGAAGGCATTGCATTTATAAAACATATACTCACACAAATAGACTACACATGGAAGAAAACACTATGTAAAAGTTATATAACAGGTGTACTAGAAGTATAGGGGTCCAGAATACAATGCCATCTATAAATTACAAACACAACTAAAAGCAAGTACAACTAAAAAGGGACAAACAACAAAAAGGTGAAAGAAGCTCCTGGAACGTCCCTTGGGGTTCCTACATGAAGGGTAGGGACATATGGCCTCCACGTCACTCCACATCCATCAGACTCCACCGTGTACTGATAATTTGTAAGGTGCTCCTCTAGGTACCATCTAGTCCTGGCGCTCTCGGCCTATGTCAGCATTGTCTGTCGTCTGCATCCAACACAACATGGTGGAGTAAAAGCCCATGCAGGGGTGAGTATAATGATACTTAGTAGGGACCCCGAGACCCTCATGGTCTCACAAAATCCAATAAGGATAAACCACAAATTTTGAAATATTTGGATAACCATTACTTAGGTATATGACCATATATATACCATGGTTATCAAGTAACCCATCTCAATCATGAGGAAAACACAAAGGTCATTGAATCAGATCATAACAGGATTTTCATTATCGAAACCGCAACTATTGGAGATCTTATCCTCTCTCGAGTATAGTTGGCCTGTCGCGACACCGAGGCATTTCTCACTAACCTTTGACTGTTGAGGTACTCCTCCTGTTGAGTATTGCGTGTCTGCTGCCAACTACTAGGCACTCTTTCTACTTTGGGTCTGCTGCAAAATACTGGGTGCTCCCCCTAATAGCCTACAAAGGTAATCCTCATATCATGTACCACGGGTCTGCTACCAACTACCAGGCACTCCATCTTCCATGGGACTATTCAAAATACCGGGTGCTCCCCACTGGGCTAGTCAAATCACACCGAGATGAATCGGTCAAGCAATCATCAAGTATGTCAACTACTAGGTCTATGCACTCTTCCTGCTCATCTCCATCAGGATCTACTCCATGAGAGACTGGTCAATACTCCACCTGTCACAAAATCTCATGTAGAAGTATCTCAAAGTTCCACAACGACATATGGGTCTCAACATAAGACACGGCGCGTCAATCGGACGCTTGGTCTGTGAGTTATTAGCCTTTTAGTCTCGGGGGCCCGGTTGGATTCGTGCACAAACCAACCTAACTGTATCTCAATTATTCCCCAAATTCACATGGGGTATTCTCTAAGGGATGTCTTAATTCCAATAACATCGGCAACGTTGACGGTTTGTCAGAAGATCTACCGTAGCCCAAGATATGGGAGAAAAGGTGTAAAGGGTTCTGACAAGTTCAGGTTCGGTCCGACCTAGTTGGACCGACCCAACCCACTTTGTGAATCTAACCCGACCCGAAGGGGTGGCCCAGCCTGAAGGGGCAGCCCAGTCCAAAGGTATGGCCCGGCCTCTAGGGGTTGCCCGGCCTGAAGGGGTGGCTAGGCCTAGCGGCCCATGTGGCCTAGTGGCGGCCCACAGGGATAGGTGGCGGCCCGCATTGCCTAGCCAGCTGGCAACGCATGTGGCCTAGCTAAACATGCGTTGGAGGGGGGTGTTGCACCCCCCTTTGTCCGAAATGGCCAGCGCGAGGTGCCGGCCCTTGGTAGCTGCGGGACCCGAAGGGTCCCGCCTGTTGCGCGCACTGGTGGTGGGATCAGACTGCCACCCTCTCCTGTCCACCATAGCCTTTGGCCACGGTCCTGCACCACCAGTGCGGCATGATGGCACCGCGCCCCTCCACTGCGGCCCGCCCTATCTGTGGCTCCCTGCTGCTATGGGCGGTGCGACGATGCCGCGCCACCATCCGACCATTATAGCCCTCCTGGCCGCGGCCCTTTATTCATGTGTGGTGCGATATCACCACGCCCCTCCGGCACCATCACGGCCCGCCTGGCCGCGGCTCATTTCACTATGTGGCACTGCGGTGCCGCGTCCTTATGGCGACCCAGCGGCCTTGCACCACCAGATTTCTTCATGTTCGTCTCGTTGTCGGTTGCCTCATATACCGCCTCCATCGTCATCAAACAAGAAATAACAAAAGGGGAGGTCTGGGCCATCTTAATGTTGTTTGAACCCTCCTCGTTATGGTGATATCATTCGGACCTCATTCCAGAAATTTGTATGACAAAGAATGAGTACAAAAATAATCAAACACCCTACCTTGCTTCATGAATGTTTTTTAATGATGTTGGGGGAAAAGGCGATAGCATTTCATTGACATTAGGAAAGAAGAAGTTGAGGATAGCAACGGTGTTCTTCGTTGTTGGCGGTGTTTCATCAACTTGCTCTGGTTGAAGAGGGAGAAGATGGTGTTCATCTTTCTTCAGTGTAAGGATCATTCTTCGTGTTCTTAGTTGAGAGGATGAAGTCCTCTAAATTCGCTAAACCCTCTCTCAAGCTCCACCTAATGATTATTCCAACTCAAAAAATAATATCCATGCTATTATTTTAATGTTTGGAAAGAATTCAAAAGAATTCAAAAAGGAGATAATTAATTAATTTCAAGGTTTTAATTAATTAATTGTGAAAGATTTGTCACTTTAAAGTATTGGGGGAAGGTGGAGAGTTTAACCCACATAAATGTGGGGTATAGAGGAGTTCCAAAAATTGTGGGGAGTTAGAAGAGATAAGAAGCATGTGTAGGCCCCACTAAATAAAATCCCCCCAAGGGAGGGTGTGTGCGGTTGGCCCCCACCACTAACCTCCACTTGGAGGTTTTAACAACCATAAAATAAAAATACGTTAAGTCTTGTTTTTATTTGATATTATTTAAAACCCCCAAAAACTATCTTCCACTATCGATAAAATGTAACTTCAGTGAAGGTCTCACTGAGCAATCACTAATGTTGTGAGTTCAACGATGCCCTTGGAATTCAAATCTGAGCATCGGTTCAAAAGTTATAAAAAACCCGTGCGCTCGTTTACTGAACATACCCAAGAAAAACTTCAGAAATTGATTCTAGGAACACCGGGCTTCGAAATCAAGCGTCGTTATAAATGACTGACTCGTAAAAATCCCATGAAATTAAGAAAAAAATAATTCCACAGAATTTTCGAGTCTTTACATTCCCCCCCCCCCCCTTCAGGGCTTTACATCCTTGTAAGCTACAACTCGAAATAATGAAAAAAATGGTGGTAAGAGCATGCATTTGAGCCTCCTGCTCCCATGTGCTCTCCTGGAGGATCTCATGCTACCAGTCAATGCACACCAGAGGTATCAATCATCCACATAGGACCTGATTCTATCGATCCTCAATCTCCACTAGAACCTCTGTGAATGTCACCCCGTCATTGATGTCCATCTCCCTGTGGTCGATGATGTGTGATGGGTCGTGCACATATATCTTTATCTGCGATACGTGGAAGATGTCGTGCACCTGGTGCAACTGAGGTGGAAGAGCTAAGAGGTAAGCCACCTAGCCTACTCTGCTGAGGACCTAGAATGGTCCGATTAATCGTGGAGATAACTGGTCGCCTTGGCCAAATCTCTATATAACTTGTCAAGGTGAGACCCGTAGGAAGACGTGGTCACCATCCTCAAACTCTAGAGGTATCTGTCTCCTGTCAGTATAAGACTTATTCCTACTTTCTATAGTATTCATCCGCTCCAAGATGATCTTCATCTTCTCTGTGGTAGTTCGTACCATCTCTATTCCCACTAGTGCCGACTCCCCTAGTTCTGTCCAGCATAGTGGCAATGTACAAGGTCGTCCGTAAAATTCCTCTAAAGGTGTCATACCAATGGTGGAGTGATAACTGTTGTTGTAGGAAAACTCTACCAAAGGTAATTGATCCTCCCAGCTGCGACCGAAGTTGAGGACGCATGCACGTAGCATGTCTTCGAGGGTCTGGATGGTCTTCTCGTTATAAACATCTGTCTGAGGATGGAAGGCAGTGCTCAAGAGAAATTGTGTCCCAAAAGCTTCCTGCAACCCCTTCTATATCCAGGAAGTAAATTGTGTGTCATGGTCAGAGACAATAGAATATGGTACTCCATGTAATCTCACAATCTCTTGCATGTAGAAGCGTCTCAAGATCTCTACAGAGCCCTACTCTCTGATAGGTAGGAAGTGGGCTGACTTGGTGAGTCGGTCGATGATCACCCAAATCAAGTCATGACCCCTAGATTATGTTGAATACCCATCACGAAGACCATGGATATCCCATAACACTTCCACTCCAGGGCCACTTAGGGTTGAACCAAGCCCGCTGGTACCTGGTGCTCTGCCTTCACTTTCTGACAAGTGAGGCATCGTGAGACAAACTCTGCTACCACCTTCTTCATACCTAGCCACTAGTACTGTTGTTGATGGTCTTCGTACATCTTCACCACTCCTATATGTACTGCTATAGGGGAGGTGTGGAACTCCCTCAACTCCTCCTCCTAAAGTGCAACTGGTACCAAGGTATGTCCTCTGAAGAGGATGACATGCTCCCCACCTTCAGAAAATCCATCTGGTGTTTGCCCAATGGATATCTGAGCACGTCACATCTCACAGTAATCGTCCCCATGTTTCACCTCCCTGACTCACTGAAGGAGTGGGGGAGTGAGTGTAAGAGAATGTAGATAGGATGTCCCATCCCTATCCACATAGGATATATGTAAGGCAGCCTGCTGCTCTGTCTCCTCTCCTAGCAGTTGTATGTCAGACCTCCTGCTGAGTGCATTTACAACTACGTTCCCCTTCAAAGCAGTATAAACTATCTCGATGACATTTTCATGGAGGAACTCTATCCAACGCAGATGCCTCATGATCACGTTCTTCTGAGAGAAGATATATGTGAGACTGTTGTGATCAAAGTACACGGTAAAGTGTTCTCCCATCAGATAGTGCTTCCACATCTTCAAGGCGAATACCCTTGATACTATCTCTAGTTCAAAGGTAGAGTAGTTCTACTCGTGCTATCTTAGTTACCGAGAACCACATGTGATCACTGCTTGCTCCTACATAAATACACACCCATGTCCGGTCCCTGATGCATCGTAGTAAACAACGTACCCTATGCCTTCCTCTGGAACCCTCGAGATGGGGAAACTAGTCAGCCTCTGCCTCAGCTCTTGAATGCTTTGCTGGTATATCTTCAACTAACCAAAGTGTTTCCCCTTCTTTATCAAGGATGATAGTGGTGCTACAACTCTGGAGAAGTCTGGAATGAACCTATGATAGTATCCATCCAAACATAGGAAACTCACTACCTCTGACACACTTCTGGGTGGCTCCCAAGAAAGTACCAGTTCGATCTTCACTGGATCCACTACAACTCAAGCCTCTGAGATGACATGTCCTAATAAGTGAACTTATCGAATCCAAAACTGACACTTTGAGAGATTACCATAAAACCGGTGCTCTCTGAGAGTGTCCAGTACTTCCTTCAAATGGTAGGCTTGCTCTTCCTTAGTATTTGTGTAGATCAAAATGTCGTCGATGAACACCAATAATAAAAGATTGAGGTAAGGCTATAATATCCTGTTCTTGAGACTCATGAACACTACTGGATCATTGGTTACACCGAAGGGCATAACCAAGAACTCGTAGTGGCCATAATGATACCTGAAGGTCGTCTTCAGCACATCGTGGTCTCAAATTCTAAGCTAGTGATAGCCTGATTTGATGTCTATCTTCAAGAACTATTTTACTCTTTTGAGATTATCAAAGAGGTCGTTAATCCTTGTGAGTGGTTACTTGTTCTTTATGGTCACTTGTTTTAGGAAATGGTAGTCGACATAGAGCCTCGAGCTCCAATCCACCTTCTTGGTGAACAGAATCGGGGTTTCCCATAATGAAACACTGGGCCAGATGAATTCCTTCCCCTGCAAGTCCTCTAGTTGTACATGCAGCTCATGAAGCTTAGTAGGAGCCATCTGATATGCTGAAATAGATATCGGTGTCGTCCCTGGATACATGTCAATGTAGAATTTGACCTCTCTAGGAGGAGGTAGTCTTGGAATATCGTCATGGAAAGAATCCATGTACTCGTCTACCACTATAGGATTAGTCGGTCTCTCCACATCAACTGATCTATGGGTAAGGCAATCCAGCTGGTGATTGATCAGCTATAACCTCTTCCAAGTAAGTCTATCCTATGCTGTAAAGGTTCCCTTCTCGCTGGTGAACGTGAACCTTGTCTGATCCATGTGGACACACCACACTTTGCACCTAATACAGTTGATCTAAGCCTGGACTGTAGATAACCAGTCCATAGCCAAGATAAAGTTGTAAGGACTTGATGCCACTACGAGGAGATCCCAGTTGAAGCTCTTGCCTCCTATAGTAAGGACACACTACCAGAAATAGTGCATAATTATCATGTCTTCTCCCGTAAGAGTCTCTAGCCGTAAGGATCCAGCCAATGGCTTCGTCTGAATATCCGGGCTCTGGAAGAGGAAAGTGTCTATGAAAGATTGATTACCACATGTGTCTATAAGAACTGCAGCTAAGGTGGAGTAGACACAGATCATACATCGAATTATCTCCATAGTTTTGTGATCGTAGGACTTAGCTGCCTGAAGTTGTGCTCTTCCCTATCCGCTCACTCCATGTGGTTGGTGTGGACCTCCTGGTGGTGGTGGCATTATCACCTCTTAACATCTTCCACTGCTAGCTGCATGCCCAACTACTCTTCCATGTTCACCTACGCCCTGCGAACCGCCTTGATTGAACCTATGCCTCTACCTGGGAGGTCCATCAACTATCTACTCATCATCATTATAGAAATTTGGACAGTCATGAGATATGTGACCAAGACCACCGTAGGAGTAACACTACCTTCTCCTTGCATTACTGGCTATGTCTCCACTCTGGGTGCCCCGCACAACCGATCATGAGTCGTCTCGTCAACCACCATTGTTTCTAGTCCTTCTGGACCTTTACATCATCTGTCTACTGCCAGCTGCATAAGACTCAACTGAAAATCAATTAGTGGTGGGTATCACTTCTGTAGACTGCTCATCAAAGAAACTCTCCACTATGAGGGCTCTCTCCAACACCCCAGTCTGTATTGGGATGATGTGGGAGATAACTAAAGCTATGATCTCTCACCTAAGTCCCTACTCAAAGATTTGGGCCTAAATGAACTAGTCCAGTACCATATCAGTGGAGTAGCGTGAGAGGTCAGTGAACCTCACTAAGCACTACGCTACTGTCATACTACCCTGTTCCGGATGAAGTATCTCCTATATCTACACCGCTCGAAGGGTGGATGGTACAAACTCCACCCAGAACAGGCCCTCGAATTCTGCCTATAGAAGTGTCACCTCATCATGAATATGGAGCATCAGGTTCCACCATCTGCCAGATACTGCCTGAACGGGGCTGACAGCAAGGATAACCATGAAATCTGCTGGAGTCTCTACCAGTATGAAGACTCTCACCACAGCCGCCATCCAATCCTCAGCCGCTTGTAGGACCATCTCTCCCCTGAACCTGGGTGGCCTCTGGGGCTGGAACTCATGCAGCGCACTCAAGCAGTGTGCACTCTCTACTACTAGGGCTGGTGGAATTGGTGGACTAATGGGATGTAGTACTGTTTTTACCTCCGTTGGTGCCTCAACTGGAAGAGGTCCGTGTACTGTGGCCTTGTCGCTCGGTGGGCTGTTAGTACGTACAACTCTCTAGGATCTAATTGTTCGTCTCTGGGGAGGCATTCTTAATGAAACAGATACTACAAAGTGAAATGATTAAACCTGGTGAGCTGACCTGGTTTGTACTTAAATACTATTGAAACACACACACAATTAGTGTTTTTATGCACTATGTCAGAAATCAGTAGTCAGGGTCCTTGTGTATGGATACGTCGACCGCCGCACCAACACTGGACTCCCTAAACTGAAAACCACACTCAGTATCATTAACAATATTGCTTCACAGAAAAGAAATATCAGAGTCCTACGATCTGTAGAAGAACTGACTCCTCTGATACCAATTTGTCAAAACACATCCCTCGGGGCCCGTATCGTGACTACACCAAGCCCGCAATCCATAGGACAAGGGATGGTGACTAGCACCAAAGGCGTAAATTCCTAAAATTGGGAAGGGATTTCCTTTATAAAACATAAACTCACACAACCAGAGTACAAGGGGAAGTAAACACTATGTAAAAGAAGTATAACAAGTGTACTGAAAGTAAATGGGTCCAAAATACAAGACAAACTATATAGTAAAAATACAACTGAAAGAAAGTAGAACTAAAAATGGACAAGCAGCTGAAAGGTGAAAGCTGCTCCTGGATCGTCCTATGGGGATCCTACATGAAGGGTGGGTACAGATGGCCTCCACAGCACTCCACATCTGTCAGAATCCACCGTGTACCAATACTTCGTAAGGTCCTCCTATGGGTACCGTCCAGTCCTTGCGCTCTCGACCTCCGTTAGCGTTGTGCGTCATCGGCAACCAACACAACAAGGTGCGGGCATAGCCCGTGCATGGGTGTGTATAATGATACTTAGTAGGGACCCGAGACCCTCAAGGTCCCACAAATTTCAACAAGGATAATCCAAAAAGTATGAAATAAATGGATAACCAATACTTAGGTATATTCTCATACATATACCTATGTTATCAAGTAACCCATCTCAATCATGAGGAAAACAAAAAAGTCATTGACTTAGCTCAAACCAAGATTTTCATTATCAAAACAACTGATGCTAGAGAACTTCTCCTCTGTCGATTACAGTGTGTCTGTCGCAACACTGAGGAATTTCTCACTAACCTCGGACTGTTGAGGTACTCCTCCTGTCAAGTAAAGCAGGTCTGCTGCCAACTACCAGGCGATCTGTCCGCTGTGGGTCTGCTGGAAAATATTGGGCACTCCCCCTAATAGCCTATAGAGGTACTCCTCTAAAATACGGTGGGTTTTCTACCAACTACCTGGATCTCCTTCTACCATGTATCTGCCTCCAAATATCGGGCACTCCCCACTAGGCTAGTCGAATCACTCCGTGTCAAATTGGTCAAGTAGTCATCAGGTCGGAAAGCTACTATTTCTCCACACTCTCCCTACTCGTCTCTAGGAGGATCTTCTCCATGAGCTACTGGTCGATACTCCATGTGTCACGAAGTCTCGCGTGGAAGTATCTCAAAGGTCTTCCATGACATAGGGGTCTCAACAAAATAGACGGCACGTCAATCCGATGCCCGGTCTGTGCGCTATTAGCCTTTTTGTCTCAGGGGCCCAGTTGGTTTTGTGCACGAACCAACCTGACCATATCTCAGTTATACCTCGAACTGCCATGGGGTATTCTTTAAGGGATGGCTTCATTCCATGAATATCGGTGTCACTGACGGTTCGTCAAATGGACGCCGGTAGCCAATGAAATGGGAGAAAAGGTGTAAATAGGTCAGACGGGTTCGGGTCTGGTCCGACCCAGTAGGACCGACCAAACCCGGTCCGTGAATCTGACCTAGATGGAAGGGGTGGCCCATCCCAAAGGGGCAGCACGACCTGAAGGTATAGACCGGCCCGCAGGAGGGCCCTAGCCCAAAAGCGGCCCGACCCGGTGGCACATGTGGCTTGGTGGCGACCCGCGTGGCCAAGCCATATGGCACCTAGTGTGGCTTGGCCGGCTAGCGACCAGCGTGGCCTGGATGGCCAGCTCACGTGGCCGGTCCGGCTGACCTGTGTGGCCTGGCCGGCAGGCCGTCGTGGCCTGGCTGTCCATCCTACGTGGCCTAGTTGGCCACGCGTGGGATGGGGTTTCACACCCCCCTTTGTCTGAAATGGACGATGTGAGGCACCGGCCCCAGGTAACCGTGGGACCCGAGGGTTCCCTCCTGTAGCACGCACCAGCGGCCCACTCCGTCGGCCGCCCTCTCCTATCCACCACGACCTATGGTCGTGGTCCTGCACCACCGGCATGGCACGACATCACTGCGCCCCTCCACCACGGCCCACCCTGGTCGCAGCTCACTACTGCTGCGCGTGGCTCGACAGTGTCGCACCACCATCCCATTGTCGCGGCCCTCCTGGTCGCGGCCCTTTCTTCCAGCATGGTGTGATGGTACCACAACCCTCCGACACCGCCGCGGACCGCCTGGTGCTAGCTCGGTTCACTATGCGGCACTGCGGTGCCGCGCCATTGTGGCGACCCGGCGGCCTTTCGCCGCCAGCATTCTTCACGACTAGATCGTTGTTGGTCGCCGTGTGTACCGTCTCCATCGTCATCAAACAAGAACTAACAATAGGGGATGGTCGGGCTGTGTTCGTGTGGTCTGAACCCTCCTCGTTATGGTGATATCTTTCAGTCCTCATTCCTGAACTTTTTACGATGAAGAATGAATAAAAAACAATTCAAACCGCCTACCTTGTAAGATGATTGTTTTTTGATGAATTTTTAGGAAAAGGCAGCATCATTTTGTTAACTTAGGGAAAGAAGAAGCTGAGTATGGCATCGGCATTCTTCATGGGTGACGGTGTTTCCTCAACTTGCTCTGGTTGATGAGGGAAAAGACGGTGCTTGTCGTTCTTCGGTGGAAGGAGAGCTCTTCCCATTCTTCATTGAGAGGATGAAGTTCTCTCAATTATCCAAACCCTCTCTCAAGCTCCACCCAAAGATTATGCCAACACCAAAAATAATAGCCATCATATTATTTTAATGGTTTCCAAGATTTCAAAAGATTTCAAGAAGGAGCTATTTAATTAATTTTAATGGTTTAATTAATTAATTGTGAGAGATTTGGAACATTAAAGTATTGGGGGAAGGTGGAGAGTTTAACACTTGTATATGGGGGGGTAGATGTGTTCCAAAATTAATTGGGAGTTAGAAGAGTTATGAAACCCATGTGGGACCCACTAAATAAAATCCTCCAAAGGGAGGTTATGTGCGGGTGGCCCCAACCACTAACCTCCACTTAGAGGTTTTAACCACCATAAAATAAAAATAAGTTAAGTCATATTTTCATTTAACTTTATTTAAAACCCCCCAAAACTATCTTCAACACTCGTTAAAACACAACTGCGGTGAAGGTCTCCCTGAGCAATCACCGATGCTGCAAGTTCAACGGTTCCCTCGAAATTCAATTTCGAGCACCAATTTGAAAGTTATAAAAAATACTCGCTCACACATTTACTGAACGTACCTGAGAAAAACTTCAAAAATTGATTCTGGACGCACCGAGCCTTAGAATCAAGCACTGTTAGAAACAACATACATGTAAAAATCCCATGAATTTAAGAAAAAAAATTACACATAATTTTCGAGTCATTACATATTATTTATTGATGAAATGTTATGAATTTTGGAAAAAAATGATCTGATATATATGATATAATAAAATTTTAAATTTCTATGCATTTAGTTGATAGTGTTTGAGAGTTATGTTGATTTTCTATTATGGAAAATAGAACTAGTTAGGTTAAGATGAAACTAACAAGAATAGGTTGTTGATAATGTGGTTTAATCTAAGAATCGGGTGAAACAACCACTAGTTTAGAGTATTGAATAATATTTTCAAGATGTGGATAGAAGGAACTGATTGGATTAATGAAGAAATGTTGGTCATTCTTTAAAATAAATGAAGTAGAATCCACAAATATTTTGGATGATTTAGAACCATATAAATTAGATGTGTGGATAAATAATATGAATTGAATCATTGATTTCTTTGGCACACCAGTAGAGATGAAATTCAAGTTGGTGAGGTATATATCGAAGGATCATACACTCTAGTGGTGGTATTTAGAAGTTTATGCTAAATTATACAAAGTATGTTAATGAGAGGATTTTGAATGATTTTTTAATATAAAATTATATCTTTACATGTTCATATTTGAAAAAAACAATAGAATTTAATATCTCTAAGTGGGATAATCTATCGGTGATAGAGTAAGCAACTAAATTTATGAATTTAGTCCAATTTTGAAGTAAGGTTTATGCAAGTGCATCCATGAAGGCATGTATTTTTTGAATCTATACTGAGGCATGATATTCAATTGAATATTTTATTCTTTGTATAACTATTTATATAGAGATGGTAAATAGAGTGAATGTGGTAGAAAGAGATATCTCAGAAACTATAAGTGGAGGGAATGTGATGATATATATGTAAAATGGAGGTAACTCTAGTTCTAGGAATAAGTAGAAGAGGGGGACCTATTTAAGAGGTAGTGGGATGACTCAGAATCTGATGGTTGGATCAGTTAATCATCCTCCTAAACCGAAGAGAAATATTGGATGTTTTAATGTGGTTCATTGGATCACATGAAGTGATAGTATATGGCACCACCTAGAGATTGAAACAATTGCAACCATATAGGGAATCTTCATTTCTATTTTCATAGTACTATAAGTTCGTGTGCTTGGGACACATCTTATGTTTCAAGAAAATATTATTCATTGGAAGGATGTGTGTGGAATTGTACTCATCATAATTGTAACAGATCTCTCCATGGAGATTCTTGAAATTCCATGAATCCTCATGAAGTGAAATCTCAACAGGTAAAAAATGAACAAAGTACAGTGAGTAAGATGTAATATAAAGCAAATAAAGTTATTGTGTATGATTAATGAAGACCATTTATGGTGAGAGTTCTGATTATTTCGAAATATACCCCAAAGAAATATTTTTGGTTACTGGTGCATCCCATTTGTTTATATCTTCTCAGTCTGTTAATATTTTGGGTTTTAATGTTGAGATGATGCTATCTATTTTGAAACATCAAATGCTTCATGTCAAAGTGAATGTAGAGGCTTTTCATGTAAATCATGATCCATAAAAAAAGATGGAGATGAATTATGTTGGGATTAAACTTTTCTTGAAATGTATGTATAGGACATAAGTCTGGGTATGTATTAATCTTCAATGTTCAAATCTCCCATTATTTTTATACCCAGCATATTAGTTTTATGACTGATTAGGGAATCAAGAATTTGATGGTATGAGAATGTAAATCTAGGTGAAATTGTATTTTTAGAATCATAAATTGGAACTATCTTATTCCAATTAGAATATTAGACATTATCAGTGATGGATTTGACTGAGAATAGTGGTTTTCTAGAAAATTTTTATCAGTTTCAGGATGTTTTCCTAAAAATTTATCAGTGTTACCACACTTAAAATAACTTTATTTTATGATTGATCTCCTCATGGGGACAAATACTATTTATCTTTCATATTATCATATGGAACAAAAATAATTAAGGTAATTGAATTTATAGTTGGTTGATTTGGAAAGAAAAGGGTTCATTTAGCCTATAAGATCTATAAGGGAAGAACTAGTCCTTTTTGTAAAAAAGGTGGATGGAAATCATGGGATTTTAATGGATTTTTATAATCCTAACCTTGTATTGATAAATAATTTGTATCCTCTTCTACACATTGATGATCTGTCCAATAATTTTTAGGGATCTCATCTGTTCTTTAAAATTGTATTGTGATTAGTATGTCACCAACTGCGGGTTCCGAATGAGGATATTCCAAAAACATTCAGGGGTATATATGGCCATTATGATAATCTATTTATTTATTTTTATCTTAAAAATGCACCGCCAGTCTTTATTCCATTGATGAATCTAATATTTATAATATATCTGGATTCTTTTATTGTGGTGTTAGTTGATTACATATTGGTGTAATCAATGAAATGGTTTGAGCCTTAGAAACATATAGTTACAAGTGTTAATAAACATCAGGGATTAGTTTATATATAGAAAATTATCAAAATTTTATTTTTGGATACAATAGGTACATTAACTAGTGTATATGATCTTTAAAAGAGGTGTTTACATGGATCTATAAAATATATGAGTAGTAATCTCTTAGAAACCACCAATGAATTTCTTTGAGATATGTTTTTCTTTGGTATGGCTGGTTATTACTGATGATTTGTTTGTGATTTTTCATGAATATTCTCACCAATGATAGATTTAAAAAGGAAGAAGATTCCAATTAAATGGAATGATGAGTTTCATAAGTATTTTTAAGATCTTGAATTTTGCCTTACATTAGCACCAATCTTGGTTTTTTCAAAAACAAGACAGGGGTACATGGTATATTGTGATGCTTTGGTATTTGGGTTTGGATATGTTCTTATGTAGGTATATAATCTTACTGCTTCTGGACCATTGTGGTTACAGTTTGATGAGAAGAAATACCCAACACATGAATTGGATTTAGCTTCTATAGTCCATGCTTTTAAAACATATATACATTACCTCTTTGGTATGAAATTCACATTGTTTATGGATAATAAGATCTTGAAATGTATTTTGTCATAATGATATATGAATATGAGAAAAATGAAATGGATGTACTATCTCCAAATTTTTTACATTGACTTAATTTATATAATGGGTAAAGATAGATCGATGGATGATTATTTAAGAAAAAATTCATATGGCCAGTTGTTAAAAGTGGCTTCAGATAAGTGGAATTTCATTTTTGTGATAGTTGAAATGAACATAGATTAATAATATTGATGTAGTGCAATAGTTTTCGTTCTAGTTTCTTTGGTTCCTAGTTTGGTGGAGATGGTTAAATAGGCACAGACATATGATTAAAAATCTATTGAGATGATGTCAAAACTCAATGGTGGGGAGACCATTGTTGGATACATGTTGGATGGTAGTTATGCTTTATAATTTTGAGGTTGGGTGGTAATTCCTTTGGCTTTTTAGGAAATAATTATTAATTCCATCCATCATTCTAGATGGGATATACATCCTTGAATATATAACATGTATAATAAACTGAAAGAATTATTATTGTGGGATGGAATGAAAAGAAAGGTGGATGAGTTTATTTTGAGATTCTTAACATGTTGGTATTTTAAGAGGAATAGATTACCCTATGGTGAAGGAATTGACTAAAATCTGTATCTAGGGATTGGAAAAGAGGAATTGACTACATGTTTTGATAGTTTCAAGAGGAGATTTTAGGATTACATCTCATATCTGTAAATTCTTATATTATTCCCTTGGGACTCAGTTGACCATGAGTACAGAGTATCAACCATAGATGGATGAAAAATAATAAAGGATAAAACAAACATTGGAATACTTGTTTTTGTCTTATGTAATGGATTTTGGTGTCTCATGGGAATACTGCATATCGTTGTTAGAGTTATTCAATAATAAAATTTCATATTCATAGATTCATTCGGATCCCTTTGATTCATTGTATGGGTGTACCTTTCATTCTCCACTTTGTTGTGAGGAAACAGGTGAGGCCTCACTGGTTGGGAAGAGCAGTATCTATGAGCCAACAGATAATATTTAGATAATCAAAAATATAATATATATGGATCAAAGTCACCAAAAATCATATGTGGACCATCATCAGTGGATATTGTCATTTGATATGAGTGCTCATGTTTCCTTGAAATTTTTTCCAAGACATGGGCATTTTCATTTTTCAAATTAGGGAATCTTATAACCTTGATACATAATACCATTTCAGATACATGAATGGATTATTGAGGTGGAATATTGATTATAATTTCCCCCAGGGTTTAGTTCAGAGCATAATGTGGTTCATGAATCTCAATTGAAAAAGTATCCACCTGATCCTAACCATGTGACTTTATTGGATCACATTGACCTAGATCTAGATTCTTTATTACGGCATATATTTCTATGGATTATAGATAATAAAGAAAAATTCATTCATGGAAAAATAACTAGTACAGTGTGGGTTTTTTGGAATCATGGTAAGATTTAGGAAGAAACTTAATAATGGGAAAAGGAAATGGTTGAGCAATGACTCAATCTCATTTGGGAAAATGTTGTTCTTCTACTTTCTTAAGATGTAAATGCAAATGGTGGGGAGAATGTAACACAATAGTTTTATGTAAGTGAAACATTATGTAGTATTTTAAAGTATGTAAAGTGATTGGGTGATATTTTGGAAGGTTTGGAGGACTTTTAATGTCTTTTTGGGACTTATCTGGAGGTTAACGGTTTGATAAAAGTTAATAAAAAGTGTGAAAAACCTCTAAGAAACCAAGAAAAGTCAAAAAGAGGAATCTGGGGAGGTGCACAGTAAGGCACATAGTTTGGAAAAACTATATCGCCAACTAGGATAAACTGTGTAGAGTGGTAGAAAGGTCTTCATTAGGTTTGGCACATTGGTTTTCTAATTGGTTTATCCAATAATACAAGGTTATTCTTGAGACAGAATCATGTGAATAGTTAGTGCATTATTTTCCCAACAGTGAATGTATAAAAGTTAGATTCGAAATTTGGGATGCTAACTCTATTAAAAAGCATAGACTCTATTTTTTCCACAATTATAACCCTAAATTAATTTTCAATCCTCTTTAAGTAAATAGAGTGTCTTCTCTTTGATCCAGCGGTAATCCCCCAGAAAGTCTTAGTGCGTTGAAGGCCAAATTGTTTCGTAAGAGTCCATTATTTGTGGTTATTATTATATATCTTCTTATTCCCTCTCTTGGAATATTAGATCCAATACATTGGGAGTGGATGTAGATTTTTTGATTCCATTCATGTTGATATATGGTTTTTTTAATGTAAGGTAAAGAGATCCAAGGTAGGTTTTTGGGGTTTGAACCTGGTTTTGCTGAAGAATTAATGGTTTTATTGGTTATTCCATAGTTTCTAAGGTATGTGGATTCACTATCAACTATTATTATTATAACATTAAGTATTGGTTTCAAATTCATTGAATTTATTAGATTTTATTGTCATATTGTTTTCCAAATCAAGGTAGGAACCTTCTTTACTGATGGTTTATGAAATTGCAGAAAATTTAAGGCAAAGTTCATTATTTGTTATTTTAAAAATGGTTCACTGATTTAATTTAAGGAAAAACACATTTGGAAATACTTTAATTATTTATATTATTTTATTGAAATGGTTTGGTATGGGTTTGGAAGAATTTGATGGTGTGTGTCCATGTGAATTAATGTGACCCTAAGGAAAGAGTGTGTTCTAATGGGAAACTTGTATATAGTTACCTTTTGATTGTTTGTTAGATCGACATGAGATTGATCATGAGTATTGAACATTCACCTAGGAATGCTTATGTAGATGTTTATATTGGAAAGGGTTATTCCAAAACGATATTTGAGAAATAGATTTAAATAATTATTTGGTATCATTCCATGGAAATTGTTTTGGTTTGGAAAAAAACATAGTTTTAAAAACAATTTTCTTGTAAATAATTTCTCTTTGATATAAATATTTTTAAAGTGTTTTACATAAATTCTATAAAATAAATTTGTTTAATTTTTCATATCCTAATGGCCTGATTAGAGAATTAATTTAGAGAAAACTTACTAAATGTCATCACTCACTCCAAACATAGGAACTTTGATGTGTTTGTAGATATTGTTAATCAGGACACAGCTAATAGAAAATTTCCCCATTTCTTTAGAGATTCATCATGATAAATCAATATGTATTTCAGATTTATATGTTTTAGCATATTTGAAGTTGTGTAATTTATGTTTTTGGATTCTTTTTTTTGATGGTTTGGTCGTACCTTTATACTATGATATTGGTTTTTGTTTTTCACATTGTACTCTAATATGGGTTATGGTATATATTGGTACTATTTATTTATTGTATTATTCTATTTTCATGCATCATTTAGATTTTGTTTTGTTATGGTATTTTAGTTGTGATTTTTTTAAGGTAAAATGATCCCACAATTGTATTCATGCCTTGTAATTTATTTCCAACCTTTGGGGTTTTGGGGTTGTCTCTTAAGACCACGTAAAAGTTCCTCCTAAACTAAAGATAATGAGGAGGGGTGGGATGTTACAATAGGTGTACCATAATTATCCTCATGTTGAAGATTTTGATTGTTCTTAATAAACAAACTCAATGATACTCACCTTTTTAATAGGATTCTATATATTGCTCCTCAAAAAATAAAACATTTTCCCAAACACAAATATTGAATTTCTTTATATTTTTCATCATCCATGGTTGGATCATTTCCTCTATTGTGAGACATAAACCACTAGTGAATGTTTGTACAATTTTATCAATATTGTTTAAACTATTCTCATGCTTTGTCAGCAAAACTAGGGCTCTTTCACTAATATTTTCCTCTTTATTTTTGATAGGATTGGTAAAACTACTAAATCAATCATCATGTTTTTCCCAAAAATTCCTATATGAATCACCTCAGACATTATTGTACTTGTTGAATTCTTTTTTTTCAATGCACATCATCTATTCTCACTATAGAAACAATTTCCTCCTTCTCTATCATCTTAATTTTATTCGTTTATTTCAAATAGGTTTTATTTGATTATAAAAAACTATATTCTACATGAAACCATCATAAATATATATTGTTTTATCTAGAATAGTTAATATATTTTATTAGATTATATATTTATTTTTTGGTGAAATTTATATTCAATTTTGTTATAAAATTTTTTGGGATTTATTATAACACATTTTTCTTCCTTTTTTCTGAAATATATTACCATAAATACATTATTATCAAAAATAAATATATCTTATTAAAATAATAACTCTTGATGTTATTTCTTGGTTGGGATGATGATGCAGTATTTTTAGTTACACCTCTCATCACTTAGAATTTCCAACTCATACTTGTAGTTTGTCCTTGCCTTCAACAATAATAAAACATCATAGATAATTTTACTTTATTTCCACCTCTCAATGGTCTAGAAACCTTATTTTCTTTACTAACTATATATTAAAAATATTTAATGAACCAATTAATGTCGTTACTTTTAAGGAAATCCGTAGATTTTATTTTTATTTTGAGGAATTGATCTTTTAATCAAGATTCATTATCTTCTCTTATTTATTCTATAGTTTTGCATCCATATCCTTTAACCTTGATTTATAATCCTTTACCTATTTTATCATCTATTAAATATGATTCTTAAGATTGAAAATGATGGCTTTCAAATACATCTATTTATACATTTATTTTACTATGTCTTATGAAGTTTCATTATGTTTATAACTTTTCCACTTCTTCTATGATCCCATTTTTATTATATTCACTCCTAAGGACACATAAACACTCTTAAATATATTAATATCCATTTACAAATGTTAAAATGATATTAATATTCTCTATGAGAATTATTTTCTATTGATCCACCATCACATATAGGTAATGGAACTTCTAATTATCACAAAATGTATATTAATTGGACCGGATACCTAATTTCATTATTATTTCATCATCGGAATATACAATTAAATAAAATACCTAGGGGAAATCCAATTTTTTATATTTTGTAATGTCCTCTAAAGATTTTTTTAATGAAATTTTAAAAAAATTGAATTTATCACCATAATTGTAGTTCTTATCATTCAAGTTGATTTATTAAAATTATACTCATTCTTGCCTTTTGATATAATGCATTATTAACCAATCTTTTAGATGAATCCTCTTACCTCATCACATAAATTTTTCAACAAAATATAATTTTGAGATTCTTTATCATCTCAAATTTAGTATCATAACGAGTTGTGTTGTTATAAACATCAATCAATAGTGATCTAATTAAAATATTCTACATGTTTACATAAAAATAATTCAATTATATTTTTTTAAATCAGTATCTAAAAGAATATACTATATAACCTATTTCACACAAGCCTAAAAGAACATAATAATTTCTTTCCATAAATAAATATTAGCTCCTCTGAAAAATGGAGGCTTTATTTTTGACTACCTTAGTCAAACTATTCCAAAAAAAGTTTTTCAGTTAGAAACTATTTAAGAACCTTATACCTCAAATTACAATTATTTTACTAGAGATACACTGAGAGGGGTTTAACAAATTTATCAGCTCAAAATAATTATATTTTTCATATGTATTCTTCTTTTATGGCCTTTTTCCATTGTTTAAAAGAAAAAAGTTCAAATATTTACTATTGAGGGTACCCTCATCGAACCCTAAAAATAATATGATGGAAATTAATGAATCCATATGATTGGAATATTTTTCCTCGTTCACCATAGTGGTACATTTCCAAGGAGCCGACATTGATGATGTGTTAATGTTCCAAATCAATTAACAAACATAATTTTCTAGGAAAAGTGGAAGTTCCTATTGGGTATATCCACCACAAATGTTTTTCAAAATAAACCAATAATATTAGATGTCCTTGGAAATTGTTTTTATATATAATTTAATTAAATTGATGATCAATTGGAATTAACACTAGAACTAATTAGGAATGAACATTAAATGTAATTTATTAATAATTTATTTGATAAAAGATTACATTTTGTTGAAAATATTTTTCATTGATTAATATAATGATGTTCTTATAAAATACATTTATTAAATAATATGATCAAGAGTACTACAATATCTTGTTATTTTGAAATAAAAATATTTTCAATAGCATATACAACTCGAAATACCAAGCATAAAAAAATAATGAAATATTATTATTTAAATTTGTTAGTTTTAAAATGACACTTAAATTAGTGGATGTGAATAGGATTCACTAATTAATGAAATATACAAATATATCATACTTGATAAAAATATATTTATTTATTTTAATGAAATACGGAAATAATTTTTAGTAAATTCATTTAATTCATCAAAAATATATCTTCTTCAAAAAATTATTTTTATAGTTTTTTGTGATAAAATATAATAATTAATTTCTCAAAAATTTATAAAACGTACTCTATAAAATTTAATTTAATTTTGAAATCATCTTATTTTAATTATATAAAGGTGAATTTCTTTTACTTTTTTTAAAAGATTGATTTTTGAGTGACTAGTAAAAATAATGGTTTTGTATTTTTTTTGTAAAAAAATTATTTATTTTCCTTAAAATTTAAAAAATTTATTTTCATTCGATATTAAATTAACATTTAAAAAATTTAAATTTAAATAATATAATTAATTATCCAGAAATTAATATTATTTTGAATTTTATTATAAATTGAGTTTTGGTCTTAAAAATTTTTACCAATATACTGTTTCTCATTGCATTTATGCATTTATATTAAATGGAACCTTTTTCACTAATAGGAATTGAATTTTAAGAAATTGAAATAATTTGTTTTATAAATTAAATTTATTATATGATTCATTTTTGTGATTTTTCTAATGAATGTTTTTTGGTAAATAGTAAAAAAATTAATTTTTTATAAAATATATTCTCTTTTATGATAACTCTAAGTAGTAAATATGATATAAAAAATTCGGAAATTATTTAAAAACATATCTTTATTAAAATAATTAAAATATATTACACAAATAATCCATTATATAAAAATTACAAATTATTTTCATGATAAATATTAATATAATATTCAGTGTTGATACAGAGCTTACACATCACTAAAAATGGAAAAATTTGGTGTACGAAGGGAAATATTTGAGAAGGAAAATGACATTCAATGACATGGTTAAAGAATATGAATTATTATTTATTATATTTATAGATATATACTGAATTTTAGAAACCAAAAACTGACTTAGCCAAATGATTTTACAATGCTTTCACAATATCCAAAAAGTCAAAATAAAATTATGTCATATATATGAGATAATATTCAAATTAAATTAATATTGAAGTTTATCTTGTACATTATTACTTTATTTTTATTGTGTTAATTTATTTTTAATTTTTAGTGACGATATAATTACATTTAATACTTGCATAACGTCATGCAATCAAAATATAAATAAATCAATTTATTTTTTAATACTCTAGAATTAATTTTTAGGATGATTTAATGATTCTAAATAATTATTTATAAAAATATTAAATATTGGATATTTTTTAGAGGGTTTATATTCTAATTTCATTATCCTAATGACTTTTTCGTAGTCAAATTATGTTAATTTTTCTTAAAATGACATTAATAGTATTTTATGTTAAATGTATTTTGTTAAATTAATTAAAAATTAAATAGAAATATGAAATATGAAAATTAGGATGATAAATGTTCTAAAATTTAATCCATTTACCAATAGTGATCCAATTATCACATTATATGTGATGTTACAACCCTTATATATTGTAAAATATATTATAATGGTTAAGGTTAAAATTTCATAATCATGGGGTTAAACCAAAAGATAATGTTTAAAATGATGTTTAAAATAAAAAATTTATTTATTGATTATATTAATAAAAAATATTCCTTATATTATAATTAATATTATTTTTTAACAATTAACATGTGTTATACATATATTAATTTAAAATATTTTTTTTATTTATAAAAATGTAATTAAAGATAGTTTATAATAAAATTATTTATTAAATGATAAAAAACTTATTGAAAACATATATTCATCCAGGTGAATAGAATATATTTTAAAATATCAACAAATATCAATTTATGTGTACCTTTTTTATTTTATAATAACATTCATGCCCCCTAATTAATAAAAAACATTGATATCACTAGAAATTTCCAGAGGGTTAACGAGAGGTTAAAATGAGATAAGTGTAAACAAATTAAACATGTCCATTTTTTTTGAGATGATTTAATGAAATGCACAAAGATTTCATAGTATTTTATTTTCTTTAATGTAATTCAATATCTTGCACTACACACAACTCCATTTAGAGCTCACCACAACTTACCAAACTAGCCATTCAAAAAGTGGACATTATAAGTTATTTATCATTTAAAATTTACATAAACACATGTCAATCTTTTGATAGTTTTTACTTTCCAAAAACCCACTTTTTGTTTTTGACAATGGGATTTAATTTTGAATTAATTATTGAAACATCTATTTTGTAATTTTTTAAAATAGATTTTATTTTCGTTTTTGGAATATCAAAATTATCTTAGGACGATTTTTTGGTATTTTTCTAAAAACAAAAAAAATTTGATGAATTGTGAAAAATACTGCGTTATTGTTTAAAACTAACTTTTTATTTAAATAATTACTTATTTTATTTAAATTTATTTTAAGTAAAAATAAAAACATTTTACCTATATATTTTCAATTTAATTTATAGATTTCATTCCATAATAAGTTTTTATATATAACATTTTATTAAACTTTTTATCGTCTTTTACCCACCATCTAGGAGCATTTGAAAATTAGCATAAGAAATAATTTTACTACTTCCGTGAGTTAAATTTCTAAAATATGAGGGAAAAAATTGATATTAGTAAGTAAAATGTGGATAAATAAGATGAAGTTTCTTTTGAATAGTAAATTTTGACTTTTATTTAACACGGTTATAAGTAAATAGGGTAATTAAGGGTAAAAATGATATTATAATTAACTTATCACATGTCCTAATTCTATTGGGTAAGTATAATTCGACCAATAATAGCCTTAGAAATAAAATAGGACCCCCTTTGGTTGACATGGATAGGATTAAGAAATTTATTATTGTTATTTTATTTAAAGAAGAGTTGAAAGTGCTATATTTAATGTTTAATAAAAAACCCATTTTTGATATAAGTTTATACATAAGATAAATTGAACTATAAATATTAATTAGAAATCTAAATATATTTCTGACATAGTTGTAGTTTATTTACATATTTTAGACATTAAATAATTTAATTTATTTATGTCCCAATGATGATGCATTAATTACCTTATTAATGAAATATTAAAATATTTGACATGATTAACATCCAAATAAATGAAATTTGAGACTTTTGATGAATTACACTAATTTTATAGGTTAATATGGAATTTTAGGGTTTATTAACTTGTTCTCTTATTGAATTAATCATGCTGTTATGATTTTCACAGAAACCATATACTAAATAGTGATAAAATTGACATAATTGAGTTTTTAAAACAACTATTCTATTATTAATTGATATAATATTCCTAAAAATCTATGGTTCAGCCACAAGCCTTTTATAAGGTTATATATATTACTAATGAATCACTTGGGTTTCTTTTTTCTTATTATAGTATGTTGCCTAACTATATAATATAAAAATGAAAAGAGACATGGTAAATGTCAAACTATTTAACTAAGAGTTAAATCTAAAATATATGATCAATATGGTGACCTAAACGTTTCTAAAACCTATTGGTTGTGAGTTTTTAGACCCATATCCACATTATCCTTGAAATAAATCATTTTGGATCCATTATAAACTAAAAATGATTTAATTATAAAATAATATTTCAGGATTTTCTTAAAGTGACCCTCACATCTCTTATAAAAGGGTACTTCCCCTTCTCTTACATTCACACCTCCAAATCCATTTGGATCTACCTAACCTTGACCAAATATCCTCCCAACTATCCTCTATTTATCCTAGAGGCCTTACTTTGGTAGAAAGATAACCTACGGAGCCCTTTTGATCAAATTAAAAGAATAAACCCGAAGAAAAGGTAAATATTTCGTAACCTCTTTCGAGTTCTTTTCATTTTCCACATCCTACTTCATTGATGATTACATACCAAAATAATAAATCTGGTACCTATTACAAACATTTATGTTATTATAAATATGGTAAAACCATATTGGTTATTCTATTCATCCTATAAATGACAATTTCAACATACATGCGTACGTACGGCTTACCGTCTCTACCTCGTGGTGTAGTTTGTTATTCAAAAACATCATTATTTGGATGGGTATAATATATGGTATAAATGATGTAAATAATAAATATAACATGTTAATTATTCTCAATATTATACATATCGTCCAATTATATACGATTTCACTATCAAAAGAATCATATTGTTGCTCGCGCATATGTACGGATTACCGTCTCCATGAATGCAATGAGAGTCATTCCCCATCGTAATCATTCAAGAATTATTTTATTTTATGATTAAATAAAATTTTTAAGAACTTATCAAAAATTTTAATATTAATATAATACCTCCTATCCATAACAAACATTGCTTACATAACCGAGCATACAACGTAAAATAGATTTGTTAAATTCTGAAACGATAACAATACTAAAATATTATTATCAAATAAATATTAGAGGATTGTATATGATATCATATTTATGTATATAGTTCTTGTATAATATAATAACAATTATTTATCTATTATACCAGAGGTTAACATACCCTCAGCCAAGGATAATTAAAATGTAATGTTTTTCTTATCTCATTTTAAATTTGGTGAGATACCCATTGTTCACTGCTTATTTATTGCATGTGGTGTATTGAATACTAACATTTGATATATATTAACATGATTCTATTTATATTCATCGAATTAGGTGATTAATTTGGTGGTTAATAAATTTTGGTCTTATGACTTGATTTATTACAACGTGGTAAGGGGTTTTCATCTGATAATTTATTCCCGTGAGATTAATGTTATATTGGCCACTATTTCCTGTTGTGTGGTGTATGTACTTCCCATGATGGTATTCATGGTGTAATATAATTTAATTTATCGGTATTTACATCATAATTGTATGATCCTTCTTTCATGGTTTTTATGTTTTGAATGTTACCAAATCATTCAGGGAATTTCAAATTTCAATTTCCACCCATTTGGTTTTACACAAACTTCATTGATTACTTTACTCCAAGATTATATATGAAATCACTATTTATTTAATTATGTAATAATTTTCAATCCCCTTTGTGTGGATATACTTTTTATACACATAATCACTCCATTGATAAATTCTCAAGTCTTCGATATAAACATGATAAGAGTAATTTTAACTTGTTTTTTATTCATTAAGTTAAACATCCAAGTCATTGGTGTTGATTTTACAAGAATATGTGTGAATGTACTCTAATTGATTTACACTGAATATCCAATAATATTGATTGTATTTATATTTTTCACACATAATTATTTCATTGATTTATCTTTAACCTAAGGATATTGTCTTTATAAAGGAATTTATCTCAACTTACATTCCATTGAGACTTCATTGATGTTATGCACCAATTCAATTTTATTTGGTGTATATACTATACTTTGACATAGTATATCATGAATCCCTTTATTATAATAATATTATAATGTTTTAAATACCTCAATTATTGGTATTCAAGCATATGTCATTTGTTTAGGAACTCTTTCTAAAATATCATTTTAAATGTATCAAAACTTTATGCTTCTAAATCCTTCTCATTAATGTCCATGTTTTAAAAATGGTCTTGAGGTTTTATTTATATTGAAATTAATATTTTAAAATTTAAATTACTTTTAAATGTTTCAAATAATTATTGGAAAAGTTGATTCAAAAATCTATTTTAATCAGTTTCTTGATAAATTTTGAGACATTTAAATGTTTTCATAAAAAAAGAGATATGTCTCTCAAATATTTTTACAGATCATTTTCAAATACATTAATATCCTTTATGGGATATTATTATTATTCATGGGTTATTTATTAGGATACAAATTATTCACACTATATTAAAGGTTTTGTGAAATTTTTGGTTTTGGATGTGTTATTTTATACCATTCATGGTTTATGGATAAAGTATTAAAATTTTGTATGGTAGTTTTAATAAAAAATGTTTATGTTATGCTTAATCCTTTTCATATGAAGAATGAATTAGACTTAGTATGTGACAAGTGGATCCTATTATAACTCAGCAATGCATCGGTAGGTCTCATTACACAAACTCGTGTCTTGAGAGAAGGCCTTGACATAATCTTATTTGTAGTCTTGGCACAATCCCTTGACTATGTGGTTATGAAGTCTTGAATTATGCATTCCATAATTATGAAATTACATGTGATTATTTGAATATTAGAATATCCATGTGAATAAGTAAATGGAATTATTTGATTTATCTTTTCTATATAATGTTGAAGGTTAAGTTTACAAGGCTTGTGTTTTAGTCTTATACATTTCATTAAATTTTTATTCTTATTTATGATAGTTTCTGCTATATTGTTATCCTTACGGAGAATCTGAGATCACCCCTTTCTTATGTTTTTTGTCAAGGATGTAAAGAATTATATTACGAATAACCTATAGGAATAGGCTAAGTCATATAAAATATTTCATAGGATACAGAAGGTTGTTTTTTTATATCATTATATAATGTAAAACATATATATCTATCTAGTACTTCCAAGGCTACTAAACTGATCGGTCTTTCAGGACATTATTCCTTGTATCATGATAATGTTATGTAATAGTGCACCAATTAGGGGTAATAGGGGTTGGGTAATTATAGTTGGTATCATAGGAAGTTTAGTAAAAACCTTGGAAGATAGATTTAGAAAAACACTGATTAGAAAACACTACCCTAAGATAGACTTTGAGGATTAGTATAGAAGAACATCCAAAAAATTTGGTAACGTAAATATTATGTGAGTTTTCCAAGCAATAAATCCCTATCTGGATACGAGAAGGTAGAGGCGTCCTTGGAACAGATGTACCAAGGAGTGAAAACTCTGAGAAGGAGTTTCGGGCTTGACCTGGGGTATCCTGGTACAGTACAACGGGCCTTGTTGCATGCTTGGTTATGACACTCATGGGGGATATTCTTAGGATAATTCAGATTTTCATTAAAAACATATTTGAAAGATTGTAATATAAAATAGGAATAAATAACTTTTGTTAATCCTAATGGGTTTTATATTAAAAATAAGGGGTTATGATTTCTCTAAATGATTTTAGGATTCACACTATGCTTTATTGTGTCAGTTAATAGATGGATTCCAAGGAAGTCATAGTTACATTGAACATGATTTATAAGGTGGGCATGGTGTTAGAAATTAGAAAGGAAATGAAATGTTGATATGTGTAAAAGATATCATGATCATGCTGAATTATTTTTTAAAAAAATATGATCAACAACATATATATTAACCAACTCTCAGGCACAACAATAAAGGGAAAGGTGGTGAATGATAAGAGCCCCAGCAGTAGAGACCTTGGAGAAAATAAATCTCAATTTCCATCATGCTGGAAATGTGGAAGGAGAAACCGAGGTAAGTTTCTCAATGAAACAAAGAAATTCTTTATGAGTGGGAAAGAATGACATAATGTAAACAATTGCTGAGGAAAAATGAATATTACAATAGAAGAAAATAAAAATGATCTCAAGAATTTATTTAAAGTCATTTTATGTAAATGTAGGGGACCTGGGCATTACCTGATTGAATGCCTTATTCTATAGGATAACCTCTAGGTCAAGGAATAACCTATGTTGAAATAAATCGATGGTGAAATGTTTAAAATTATTAGTGCACTTTTTTATCGGATTACATTGGAATAATTTTCTCTTGTATGTGTACCCTCTAGTTTGTTATGTGAAAATGATATTTTAGGATGAATTGTATTTTTTATTGTTGATATAGTTGTAAATAACCATTTTTGTTTATATGATCCATGAATTTTAGTTTATTACATGTTATTAAATTTTGGGATGAAAATGAGTGGTATGAGATAAATTTTGGGTTGAAATTATGTTATGGTTATTTTGATGAATTATCATTTTGGGAATGTTATAAAATATATCTTTTGAAAAAGGATAACACGTAGACTATGTGAAAACCCTTCACGTTAGACAAAGCTTTATGAATAGAAAAAACAACCATAGTGAGACTGGGATTTATCGCCTACCACTGGACTACGAGATGTTCGTGGTTAGTGTGACTAATTAATTTTAGTTGAATGATTTTATTGATCAATAATAAGTTGATTTGGGATCATATGTTTATCAAATTGATATCGTTAGTATAGGAAAATGATTTAGTGATTAAGTGATAAATGTTATTTTGGAAGATGTTATCTCTTTTGGGAACACTATATGCTTACGAAAAATAAGATACAATGGGATTTCATTTGAGGAGTAATGGTGGATATTTATCTATGTTTTTATTATGAATTTATAGAAATTTGGGTTATTTATGGATTGATTAACCTATCATAGAGAATATGTGATTAGGTTCATTAATTTTAAGTATGTGACTTTAAGAGTAGTTGATGTTATTTGGAGATGCAATTTAACATGGAAGGCTGTGTAATAAAATTCTTCAACGTTTTGGGTTTCAATATTAGTTTAGATTATATAGATGAATTTTAAGAACAATTGTTTATTGAATTGTATTTATTGAACTTTGGGAATTTTTGGTTTGATTTTAGAAATTAAGATTAGTATTTATTTCTCTAAAGGATTATCCTCTTTGTGGATCATCTAATTTTGTATTAACCATTTTTTTTGTTTAATCTCTAAAGACAAGCTAAATATATATTTTATCCTTTGTGGATTATGTGATTCTATTGAAGTTGATTCTAAATATTTACGTGTGACCAAGTCATATTGAATACTGATCATTTGAAATAAAATGTGTTAGTGGTAGGAATTTATTAAAGGATGATGATCTTCTTAAAAATTAAGTATATCTCTTTATGTTCATAGTAAATCTCATAAACAAATTCATCAAATTTATGAAATGTAACTTAAAACAAAAAAATGTTTTTTCCAACTAAGAAACTAATGACTATTTATCTCATCACAAGTTTGTGGGTTTCTTGTCGTAAAATTTCTCCTGATCATGTTTTCTATCACTCCCCATCAGAACATTACACTTATTTTATATTCCATATCCATGTTTTCATATATGGAATCATTGTATGGGTTATCTTGTGTGCCCTTTTTATTTATCTTTCTTTTAAAGTGATAGTTTTGTTTACTCTTTTTCTGATGTGGGACATTCAATGAAGTTCCAAACCCAATTTTAAAATTTTGAGGATGCAATTTCCAAAGGGGGGGAAGAATATAACTCCCCTATATTTCATAGTTTGTTATTTTATTTAAATTAATTCAATAGCTTGCGCTACACGCAACACTAAGTTCGAGCGCACCACAACTTACCAAACTAGCCATTCAAAAGGTGGTTATTAATAATTTTAACTGAAATTTGAATTTTTTTAAAATCCTTTAAATTTTATAATCCATATTATGTGTTTCTTAGACATAATATAAGAACAAATTCTATTTTTCAGATAAAAGAAGTATTTCTCAAAAAATGCAAATTTACATCCTTTTATTGGAAACACCTTTTTAATAAAAATATTTGACAAATTTATATATTAAATTTAATGAAATTAAATTATTCTTTATAATCGGGACATAAAAATTTATTTTGGATAAATGTTTGGTACTTATCTGATAACTTTTATATTTTGATGAATACTGAAAAATACTAAATTTTAATTGAAAATAGCTTATTTAAAAGAAATAATTTATAGTGTTAAATTATGAATTTGAATGTTTTGGAAGTATAATTATATTTTATTTCTATCATTTAATAAAATTTAGGTGATTATAAGTAATTTCACTTTTAAATTTGATATAATCATCTGTCAATCATTTGATACATTTTTTCTTTTTAAAAGCCCGCTTTTTGGTTCTGACAAAGGGATTTAATTTTAAATTAATTAAGGATACTTATATGTTTTTAATTTGGTAAAATAGAATTATCTTTTGAATTCGGAATATCAAAATTATCTAATTGGGATGTTTTGGTATTTTTCTGAAAACATTAAATTTTTTATGAATAGTGAAAAACACTACGTTATTATTTAAAACAGACTTTTTATTTAAAGAATTATTTCCATTATTTAAATATATTTAAATTCAAAATACATACATAATACCTATATATTTTCAATTTATATCATTGATGTGATTTTATAACAATGTTAGATATATAAAATTTTATTGAACTTTATACCGTCTTTTACCCACCTTCTAGGAGCATTTTAAAATTTTCATAAAACATAATTTTACTGCTTCTGTGAGTTGAATTTCGAATATAAAAGAGACACGATTGATATTAGTAATTAAAATTTTGTTCAATAAGATGATAATAATTTTTTGTGAATAGTATTTTTTGACTTTTATTTACCACGGTAAAAAGTAAATAGGGTAATTAAGGGTAAAATGATATTATAATTACCCTAACACATTAATAATTCTATTGGATAAGAATAATTCGACTAAAAAACCTTATGAATAATATATGACCCCCTTTGGTGCACTTGGATAAGATTGGGACATTTATTATTACTTTATTTAAGGAAGAGTTAAAGAGTTAAATTCAATGTTTAATAACTAAACCATTTTTAATAGAGTTTTATACATAAGATAAATTTGACTATAAATATTAATTAGAAATATAAAAATATTTCCTACATAATTTTAGTTTATTTATAATATTTAGTCATGAAATAATTTAATTTATTTATCTCGCAATGATGATGCAGTAATTACCTTATTAATGAGATATTAAAATATTTGATATCATAAATATCCAAATAAATGTAATTTGAGACTATTGAGGAATTATAATAATTTTCTAGGTTAATATGAAATTTTAGGGTTCATTAAATAGTTTTTTTTCAAAGTAATCATGTTGTTATGATTTTCACAAAAACCATATACTAAATACTATCAAAATTGACATAATTGAGTTTTTAAAACAAATACTATATTATTAATTAATATAATATTTCCAAAAATATGAGGTTGGGACAAAGGACTTAGATAAGGTTATATATATTAATAATTAACCACTTGGGGTTCATATGGATTTTTATTGTATGTTTATTAGCTATATTATATAAAAATTCAAAGAGATGTGATAAATGTCAAAGTATTTAACTAAGAGTTAAATCTAGGAAATAAGGATAATATGGTGAACTAACCTTCTCTAAAACCTATGGGTTGAGTGGATTTTGACCCGGCCCCACCATATCCTATAAATAACTCATTTTGGATTTATTAGAAACTGAAAATTATTTAATTATAAAATAACATTTCAAGGTTTTCCTAAAGTGAATGTCACATATCTTATAAAAGGAGACTTCCTTTTCTCTTAATTTCACACCTAAAGAGCCATTTGGATCATCCTATCCTGAACCAAATATCCTCCTGAATTTCCTCCTTTCATCTTAGAGGTGTTCCTTTGGTTAGAAATCCATCCTACGAAGCCCTTTTGATCATATCATAAAGAATAACTCGAAGATGAGGTAAATATTTCATCACCTCTTTCATGTCATTTTCTTCATCATCATCCACTATCTTTGATGATTCCATAACAAAATAAAATCTTAATTACCTCCTACATACTGTGATGTTATTATAAACATGATACAACCATATTCGTTATTTTATCCATCATATAAATGATAGTGTCACCATGCGTGCGTACTTAAGGCTTACCGTCTCCACGTAGTGGTGTAGTTTGGAATTCAAAAACGTCACTATTGGTATGGGTATAATAATGGATATAAATGATTTAAATAATAAATATAACATGTTAATTATTCTTTATATATGACATATCATCAAATTATATACTATTTCACCATCAAAATAATGATGTTGTCGCTCATGTGCACGTACTAATTATCAACTCCAGGAACGTGATGTGATTCATTCCCCATTATAATAATTCAAGAATAATATTCATTTTATGACTACAAATAATGTTTAAGAACTTAATATCATTATTTATTTGAATAAAATACATCCTATCCATAACAAACATGGCTTACGTAACCGAGCATATAAAGGAAAATAGATATGTTAACACCTGAAATAATATTGCTACTCAAATATTATTAACAAAGCAATACTAGAGGATTATATATGATATCATATTAATGTATATATTTCTTTTATAATTTAATAACAATGATTTAAATATTATAGAGGAGGTTAATGTACCCTCAACCAATGTAAAGTATAAGGTAAGGAATTTATTATCTCACTTTAAATTTCATGAGATTTCTATTGTTTACCACATATTTATTGCTTTTGGTTTATTACGTACTAACATTTGATATATATTATCATGATTCTATTTATATTAATTATATTATGTGATTAATTTGGTGGTTATTAAATTTTGGACTTATGACTAGATTTATTACAATGGATTAAGGGTTTTCATCTCACTTTTTATTCCCGTCAGATTAATGATATATTGGCCACTATTCCCTTTTGTGTGTTGTATGTACTACCCATGATTGTATTTTTGCTGTAATATACTTCAATTTATTGGTATTTACCTCTTCCTTTTATGATCTTTCTTTCATGGGGTTTATGTTTCATATGTTTCCAAATTGGTAAGTGAATTTTGAATTTCAATTTCCCCCATTCAGTTTTACGCAAATTTCATTGATTACTTTACTCCACGATTATGAGTGAAATCTCTATTTTTTCCTTATGTAGTAATTTCAACTCCCCTTTGAATGGATTTGCCTTTTATACACATAATCACACTATTGATAAATTCTCATGTCTTCGATAGAAATTTGATAAGAGTAATTTTAACTTAATTTCTATTTATTAAGTTAAACGTGCATGTCATTGGTGTTTCTTTTACAATAATATGTGTGAATGTCCTATGATTGATTTATACTGAAATATCCAATAATATGGAGTATATTTATATTTGTCACACATAATATATGTCATTTATTTATCCTTATCTTAAGGATGTGGTATTTTTAAAGCAATTCATATCAACTTACATTCAATTAAGTCTTCTTAGTTGTTATGCACCAATTCACTATTATTTGGTGTATATATAGTACATTAACGTAGTATATCATGAATCCCTTTATGCCCCTAATATTATAATGTTTTGATTACCTCAATTATTTTTATTCAAGCATCACTCATTTGGTTAGAAAGTATAACTAAAATGTCATTTCAAATGTTTAATAAATATATTCTTCTAAATATTTCTAAATAATGTCCATGTTTTAAAAATGGTTTTAAGGATTTATTTATATTAACATTAATGTTTTAAAATTAAAATTCTTTTTAAAAGTTTCGTAGTGGTATGGGACACTTTAGTTCAAAAATATATTTTAAATAACATCTTGATAAATAGTGATAATTTTAAATGTTTTCATGAAAAAGGGATGTTTCTCTCAAGTATTTTTTCTGATCACTTTCAACTAAGTCAACATCCTTTAGGGGATATTATTCTTGATCGTGTTTGATTCATTATGATAAAAATCTTTCATACTGTATTGAAGGTTTTGTGAAATGTTTGACAGTGAATGTGTTATTTTTATACAATTCATGGTTGATTGATAAAGTATTGACACTTTCTATGCTAGTTTTAATACGATTGTTTATGTTATGATTAAACCTTTTCATATGAGGATTTAATTGGACTTATTAGGTGATGGGTGGAGCTCTCTATAGCTCCTTGATGCATCGGTAGGTCTCATGAGACAAACTAGTGTCTTGGAACAAGACCTTGAAAAATCTTATGTGTATTCTTGGCAGAAGGACTTGACTATGTGGTAATGAAGTTTGACATTATGTATTCCACCATTATGAAATTGGTTATAGATATTACATGTGATTATTCGATAGGTATAATATCCATGTGAATAGGTAAATGGAATTATTTCATTTATCTTTTACATTTTATGATGAATATTAAGTTTAAAATGCGTGAGTTCTAGTCTTATAAATTTCCTTAAAGGTTTATTCTTATTTATGACAGCTTCCACTTTATTGTAATACTTACTTAGAATCTAAGCTCATCCCTTTCATATGTTTTATTTTTTCTAGTATGAAAAGAATTATATTAATATTAAGCTACAGTAATAGGCTAATGGATATAAGAGTGTTCAATGGGGAAACAATGTTGTTGTTTTTATTTCATGATGTAATGTAAAACATATGTACGTATCTAGTACTTCTAAGGCTACTAAACTGATTGGTGTTTCAGGAAATTATACTTGTATCATGCCAATGATATGTAATAATGCACCAATTCTGGATAACTGGGGTTTGGGTGTTACATTTAAACTCATACTAATCATATATTCCATTTATATCCTTTTTAATACATTGTACCTAGAAAATAAATTTATATTAATTTAATTCTTTAATATATTCCAAGAGATCCCCTCCCCACCTTCTAAAAGGGTTCCACATAACCTCTCTTCCTCATAGTATTTGATCACTAAAACATAAAAAATACATACACAAATAACAAAAAAACATACGACTAAAAAATATGTTTTTCTTTATTTGGGAATAATACAAAACCTATTGGGCTTAAGGTATTACACAAATGAGGTTCTCCGAAAAAGAGGTATATCTTTTAACCGAATTTTTTTTTAATTCTTCATATAAATCCATAAAATATTATTTAAAACAATATGAAATAATAACCCCACTACCTTAAATGTAATGATATTTTTTTATTTTATTTTAATAACCAATATCGATATCATCTTACATTAAATGAGAAACTAAATTGTCATCCACGTGTACGGAAGTATACTGCCTCATGGACTAATGTAATTAGTTTTTCATCCCCACCTCTAATGGGTGGTTATAAAATTATATTTAATGTATATATATGATATAAATTACATTTATATCATTATATAATTATAATATATCAACTAATTTATTACCATTCTATCCATAAAAAAACTGATAACATGGTTCAAACTTGTGTGTGGATTACCACATCCACAATGGGTCATGATACATTCATTCATAAACAAATCATGTCGTATCAATATATAAGTGTATTTAAATAAATAATGTGATATTTACCATATTATACACAATATATAATGATAAAATAATACTTTACTTTTACTTTCAACTATATTTTAAAAATTGAAATGGTTTACCTTTGTTCGTACACCATATTATCTACATTATTTTAACGAACATCATTTTTCATATCCTTCTCTAATGGCCGGTTTTAAAATTATTATTTATATGTAAAAATTATAATTAAGGAATTATTATTATTATGGAAATGATATAATTATATAATTTTGGACCACAGTCAATCTACCAATGTCATTATGGTCATATGAGTCAAAATTTATAAAAATGTACAACGTGTACTTAATTGAATACGTAATTGATTTTATCATGGTAAAAAAAATAAAATCCTGAAAAGGTTCTTAATTAATTAAATTATTTACAGAAGTTTATTATTCAATATGATAAAGACCATACATGATGATTCAGACTAAAGATAAGGGACACTATAATTTAAAAACATCAATTTAAATGTTTTAAATTTTTAACTTCTAAATAATTTTTTGAATGTCTATATAATAAAATTATTTTATGGATATATTTAAATATAAATAAATTTAATAATTTTTTTTCTAACTTTTTACTTTATTTAAATGTTTTTCTAACCAAATATTTTTTCATATTTTATATAGAATGTTTTTCAAAAAAAGACAAAAATAATGTTCAATTTTAAGGGAATCAATGATTATTCCCACTATTGTGACCTTTTTTATTTGTGGTTTCCATTATAGGATTTCATGTTATATTTAAAGAAAAACAACCCTACCCTTCATTCTTATAATTTTGAAAAAAGTGTTTTAAATAGAATGGATATTTCAATATGAGTAAATTTTTTCTTAGGGGTGTAATGAATATTTTTCTATGTATGGTATTGGAAATAAATTTTTTCATGTGTTATGATTAAGTTATGGTTCCTGGAAATTTATTATAATGATGGTTCACCCCATTATAAATTATGTAATGGTGTTCCATTATAAACCAATGATGGTTGTTTCCATTATTATTTATGTATTGGAGATTCTAATATTTCTCTCTATTAAATCAGGTAAAGAGACAGAGTTGACCGATTAGGTTTCTCTTATGAGACTATTTTGATTTATTGGGTAGGTTATCTTATCTGTAATAGTGGTATGAAATATATTTCCCATGTTACCTAAATATTTTCTCTATGATTTATTTATTTTTTTAATAAAATATTATGATTTCACCATGAAATATGAAGAGAATATGTTTAAAGGAAAGTATATAATACTTTTTAAGGGTGAAATATATAACATTATGAAAAATTCATGAAATTTTTAGGATATAAATGAATCCATTATGAGTTTAATTTTTCCATTAATATTTATTATGTGATGTTTTATGAAATTATATTGGTAGTGTAGTTTATTTCTTGAGTAATAAAATGTTTAGTTTGAGCCTAATGTATATTATGAAGAATGAAATTTTTTCAACATTAATGTACTAAATTGTTTCTTTGTTTCATTTATATATACCTTAATTGTCTTTTTTCTCAGCACATGTTTCATTAGGTTTTTAGTAGGGTTTAAATGATTTTTTTGGTACAATGACATGGTCAAGATGAAAAATGTGAAGATATATTCCTGGAAAGAAAAAAAATTATCTCTTAAAAGTTTTCTGTTTTTTCTAATGATAGATACTAAGTTCAAGTATCTGAATTGATATATATGATTTTAATTATGTAAATAGTTCTGATTTTATTCTATTAAAATCTAAACAAAAAAATCGTCAAAATGATTGTAAGGGAAATCATTTCTAATGATTCAATTTATGGATTGTTTAATGTTAGGTCATAGTAGTTGGTTTTAGAGAATTTTTTTAGATATATATAGATATTAGGATGTATTCATGTGTGGTTTAAATAAGAGTTATGGATACCATCATGGTTTTATAAGATTGTTATTAACAATATGTTCAAAGTTATAGACACTGTCATTTGAGGTTTAATGGGAAATGATTTTAAGGTGACTAATGATGTTTTGGGAAACTAATTATTGGATTGAGGTATATAAAACCCTTATTTATAACATCAATTAGTTATGTGGGATAATTTAACATCCCAAAATTTTAAAACAACACTATGGTTGGAAATGTATTCAATGAGGAACAACGAACTTAAACAAACCACAAAATATTATTATTTAAATGATATAGTTATTAAAAATCCAAAAAATTAGTGGGTATTATTAAGATTACCCACATTATTAAATATATATAAATATCCTACCTAAAAAAATTATTTATTATTTATTTTTAAATTAGTATTATGTTTTTATTAGTCATTTTATTCATCAAAAATAAGTTTTCTTCAAAAATTATTATTATTCATTTTTGTGATATATTATCATATTTAATTTGAGAACATTTTGAAAAAAAGTGATATAATTAACATAATTTTTTAAGTCATCAAATTATAATTATCATATGGAAAAAATTTCTGATTTTTATTAAAATGTTGGAATTTTATTGAATAGGAAAAATGTTGTATTTTATGATTTTATAAAACGGTCATTTATTTTAGTTTAAATTTCCCATTAAGATTTATATTTTATCTTAAATAAAAATATGACTCCTTTATATTGATATAATATAATTAATTACATATTAGTCATCATTATACTTGAATTTGATATGTGATAATTTATTATGTTAAACACACATTTATCAGAAAACTTTTTTTGGGGCTTTATGCATTTATATTAAAAGTAATTATTGTCACTTATTATAATTTGGTTTTATTAAATTGAATTATGTTTGTATTTATAATATATTTTTTATCATACGAATAATTTTTGATATTTTTTATAATGAAATAATTATTTATGATAATATAATTTAAATAATGTTAAAAAAATTAAATTAAAATAAATTATAATTTATTTCAATCATAACATGAGAATCATTTTTAGTGTCAACGCAGTTCTTTCGCAATACTAAAAAAGCCAAATTTGGTGTCCTACATATAGTATTTGAGAAGGAAAAATGCATTGATCGAATTGGTTAATAAATATAATTTATTTGATTTGATTTTGAATAATATATATTAATTTTATATTTATATAACAATTGACTTACCCAAATGCTAATGTGATTCTTGTAAATGTCTGGGAATTCAATATATTAATAAATAAATTATCAAAAAATATATATGATTAAATATATATATTTAATTAATATAAAATTTAATATTTTAATTAAAAGATTAATTTTATTAGGGATACAAATTAATTTTTATTGATGTTATTATTACCTTATTCTTACACAATAATGACATAATTCTTATAGTAGAAAAATAATTAAAATGTTTTTCGAAACCCTGTAAAAGTATTGTTTTTATGTGAATTAAAATATAAGATTTATATTAAATATAAAATATTTTTTTAAGTTTTATATTCTAATTTAGTTTTTATAATTTATTTTTTGAAGTAAAATTATGTGAATAGTTCATCAAATGAAATTAATATTATTTATTGTTAAATATTTTTTATAAAAAATTTAAATAATAATAAAAATATTAAAATACTACCTTTAGAATTTTTAATTTTCTAACATTTCATTAATTGTATATTTTGATCAAATTTTCACTTTATATGTAAATTTAAAACCATTTTATATTAAAAATTTCATACCACAGTTAAGGTTAAAATTGGTTACCCATGGGGTTATACTAAATAATATTTTTTAGATGATATCTAAACCTATAAAACATTAATTTGGATATTATATAAAGACCAAAACATCTTTATCTTTTAGTTTAAGGAAATTTTAGAGCCATGGTATGTCAGTTATACAGGTATTATAATATAATATATCATGTATTTCAAAAAATGACCCTACTTATATTTTATAATAAAAAAATATCAAAAAATGATAGTAATGATATTTTATAATACATAATATTTTATTAAATGTTTTAAAATTCATAAAAAATATAAATTCAATAATAATAATTTAATATTGTTAAAAATATCAAATATGGATCATTTATGGGTCTCTTGTCCTATTATAGTAACCTTCTTGATTCTTAAAGAGTAGAAACAAGTGATATCATGGTAATTGTCAAAATGGGTAGTGGGAGCTTAAAACAAAGAGATAAGAGTAAAAATTTATTCTAAATATGACCAAATTTTATTTTATGTTATTAATAAAATCAAAATAATCCTATATTTTTATTATATTAATTTGAATAAATTTTTATGTGATAATTAGTATATTAATTAAATACTTTAAGAAATTCTATGAGTTCCCTTACCCTCACTTATAATAGGGCACCTCATATCCTCTCCTCCTCACACCCTTTGATCTCTCTATATAAGTTAATAAATTCCCAAATAACTTTATATAACCCATAATCATGTAATAAAGATCTTAGTTTTGTAATAATTGAATCCTTAGAGGTACTAAGGTGTAAAACAAAGGAGGTTATCTGAAAAAGATGTGTAAATTTTAAACGAATGTTTTAGTTTTATTTCAAATTATAAATCTATAAAATATTTTATAGACATGATGATATAATATCACCAGTATATTAGATATAATAGGATGTTTTTATGTTAATTTCATAACTTATACATCTCTTCTTCCTTAATTTGTGCGTCAAGACCATCGTTCGTGTGTACGACAGACTACCACCTCACGAACTTATTTAAATATTTTTCCATCACTTCCTGTCATTGATATTTATAATGAAATATTTAATTTTATATATATAATATAACTTATATATTTATCATTATATAAATATAACATATCATCTAATTTTTTACATTTATACACATTGAAAAATTATAAACTCGTTCATGTGTACTTGTTGTTTAGCACCACCACGAAGCGATGCGATTCATTTTTTCATAACCACATCACATGTATTCTACATACAAGTATATTTGATGATTTAATATCTAAATTATCATATATTAATTATTTTATAAAAATAAAATAACCCTTACCTTTTTTTTCATGCACTTTTAAAAATTGAAATGTTACTCACACGTGCATACGACCTACCATATCCATGATTGCAACACAGTTCATTTTTCATAACCATATTTAATAGTTATTTACAGTTAATTAAAATATTAAAATGATAATTATTTTATTATTCTTATTGATTTGATTCTGTAATAATGAACTCTTTAACTATAGTCTACATTTCGAAGTCATTCTGTCCATACGAGCATAATATCATCAAAACATCTAAAATTAACATAATTAATTAATTAATTGATTGTAATAGAGTAAATGGAATAATAAAAATGAAAATGGTTCTTAATAAGGTTAATAATTAACATAATTTGACTGTTAATGAATATAATGACCGTACATGAGGATTTTCACTCACGTAAGGGACACAATATTTTAAAAACCTTGCTTTAAATGTTTAATATATTTAGATTCTAAATATTTTTTCTATGTACCTATTATTGAAATTTTATCATGGATGTATGTATATATAAATTAAAAACTATAAATTTAATATAATTTCACTTTTTACTATAATACCACAATTTAAAAAAGGGATGTTTTTATATTTTATATGTAATGTTAAAAAAAGATTAAAGGAATGTTCAATTTTAATTACGTCATATGTTTTTCTCATAGTTGTAATCTTTATTTTCTATTTCCATTACATTATAATTTTCCATGGTTGCTTCAATAAAAACCCATATATATCTTTTTTCTATGATTTTTACAATAATTTTATGTGTGTAATTGATGTTTCAATATACAAAAAAAAGATTATTATGGGCAAAAAGAATATTATTTTGACAATGATGATATAAATTAAAATTTTCATTTATTTTGATTATGTTATGGTTCATAGGAATAGTTTAAGATTATGGGAGGTTTTATTATAAATAAAGGATGTATGGTTCCATTATAAAAATTTTATAGGTGGTTCTATTAAAAACCAAGGATGGGTGGTTCCATTAAAAACCAATGATAGGTGTGTCTAATATATCTCTATAATGTATTGGGTAAACCAACGAAGTTAAGCAGTTAGGATTCTCCTATGAAATTATTTAAATTTTCCGTGTAGTTTATTATATTATTTTTATTTATATTAAAATTATTTCTCAATTTACCGACATTATTTATCTATGATTGGAAGGGTTTTTTGAAAATATTATGATTTCATGAGGTAAAATAATGAGAATATGTCTAAAATAACGAATATGCTACTTTATATAGATGAAAATTTTATCTTTTTGAAAAAGAATTCATGAGTTTTTTTATAATTTCAATGAAACCTTTATGAGTTATAATTTTACACAAATATTTATAATGAATTTTTTTATAAAAATATTAAAATAGATATTTTTATTTCTGGGGTGCAAAAATTCTTATTTTCAACCCAATTTTTCTTTTGAAAAAAGAATATTTTTATAAGTATTTATCGGATAGTGGGTTTCTATAATTATTTTTTATATACCATAATGATATTGTTTACTCTTACCACATTTAAAAAAATTGTTTGGTTTTATGGATGATTTGGGACAACAATGAGTTCATGATTAATATTATAAATAAAAGTCAGGAAAACAAAACTTATAAAATATAAAAAGTTTTTTATTTTGGGAAAAATGGATACTGAATGAAATTTTTTAAATGGTGATGTAATATTTATTTATATATGAATGATGACATAATAATTTAAAAATTTAAAACATAATCATCATTAATTATAAGAGAGTGAATTCAATAAATAAAACTCAAAATTATGTAATGTTTATGTTCTGATCCTTATAGGATACTACCCTCTTGTGGTGATCCACATGTTGACCACGAACCTCTGATTGTTATTATAGGAATCTTTGGGTTCATCATGAATGATATTAATTATTTTATCATTTATCATTTATTACCACATAAATCACATAAGGTTGAATAACCCTTCTTGTTCTCTTTAGAATTGAGAGAGTAGTGTAGGGCATTACTCATGATTCATGATAGCATTATATGAGAGATGTGCTCGAGGGTTAGAGGGGATTCTCTAGAACTAATTTTGCATATTGGTTAAAATTTATATGTTTTTTTGAAAATTAATAACTTGTACTAAATATATACAGGGTTAGAAAATAATAATTTTATAAGGTCCCTTTTTATTTCCCATGATCTCTGGGGAACATCGTAGTAAATAATAATATAATTACTGCTATTACTTAACTAACATGCACTAAACTCAATGATTAAATGAATATTATTTCATTGGATAAATAATTTAATATAAAGTTATAAAATATATAATTTAACGTTATTCATCACACATTTAAACTCAATTCATCATCCACCTCAATATTTATCAGGCCCTAAAATTCGACTATATATTTAATAAATAGATTTCATAGTATTATTCACCAACATATAAATAAATATATTAATTAAAACTTGAATATATATATTTTTCAAATATTAAAATCACAAATATTCTCTCAAATAATTAGTGACAAAATTTAAATAATCATTCCAAAAATAATTATTATTAAACAAAATAACGAAATATAATTCACCCCACATGTTAAATAATACTAGTATTTTAATTTGGTATTGTATACCTTTATTGTGTAACCATCATGGACCATTTTATAGTGTAATTATGTGGAATATACTAATTTCAAGAGATAGAATCATTCAACATGCCATGTAACTTATAAATAAATACATTAATATAACAATAATATACAACCTTGTATGAACATACACTATGTAATATAATCAATTTATGATGATATATTTAATAAATAAAGTTTCATTGTAGTGTAATAAACCTATATCATCAATGTATCTTTCATTTATTTTTTTTAAAAAGAACATTCCAATATAATTTCACGTCTATATAATTCATTAGGTTGTTCTATCTTCATAAAAGATAATTGGAAATCAACTTCCACTAAACTGGGAAGGTGAAAATTCATTCATGAATTATTCATTAATGTAATGGCATTCATGACGCACTCTACATATCCTAAATCACTATTAGAATATGTCATCATATTTTTCAATAACACATCAATGTATGTGACTCATGAAAAAATTAATAATATTATTAATGGGTAATGATTTTTACAGTCATAAATAAATATGAACATATAAAGACACATATTAATGTGGATTTCCCACTAGTGGGTCTAGTTTATAGAATCTCATGCTATGGAAACTACCAGGAGAATACCCATGGGAAAATTTCTCAAAGTCTTATGAGTCTCACAACCTAATTTCCTATATCATTTTTTCCTATAAAAATATATTTTTTACTATAGTGATTATTATTCAGGAATACTATTAGGGTACTTCCAATTTCTTATCATAGTGTAAAAATTCAAGGACCTATCAGTGTGATGGATAAAATAATGATAGGACCACATGTTATGTCATGAAGAAAAATATTCATGATGTGATAATAAATTTGTTTACATTAAAATACTATGAAAAAAATAATAATAAATTATATAGAGGTTTGTTCTTCAGAACAAACACCAATAGACTCCCAGTTGCATTAAATCAATCTATAAAAACATTCAGTTTGATAGCTCTCACCTAATATTCAGGCTCTAAGTGATATAATACATTAGTTAAAGATTCCACCATTCCCTATTCATTCAAAACTAGTATAGCGAATGTTTTAAAAAGCATACTATTCATCGTATATTTGTTAACATGTGGCATAAAGGTTAAAGGGAATTAGGATATAATATAAATATAGTATTATTTATATAAGACACTTATAATCATGTCATTTGATTAGTGGGTATGAATAAAATTAACCACATTAGGAAATATCTATAAATAAATGTCCAATAATTGAAAAATTATTGATTAATTCTTATACAATAATCATTCTACTTTGAGAAATGAAATTTTCTTCATAAAAAATATGGTTTATTTAAAAATGGTGTTTTATTCTTTTTTTGAGGAAATATTATAATTAATATCAATAAATTTTTATTTTATTTATAAAATGAACACTAGTTTTTGAAATCATCCTTTCATAATTTAATTAGAGTAAATTTTGGTGAAAAAATTATTTTTCTAGTGATTATTGAAAAATAATGATTTTCAATGGAAAAGATATTTTATTTTCAAAATTTAAAAGCTACATTATTTTAAAAATTGTTTCAAAGAAAAATTTTTACTCAATTGTAAATAATAATCTATTTATAGTATTTCAAAATTATTTCATTATTGAATTATTTATAAAAACATTATTTAATTAAATATAAATTTTTCTCATCATGTTTGGATTTCTAATATAAAATTAAATTTTTATAGGTATATGAATTAATAATTAAAAATTGGATTCCATATTTTAAATCATATGGTCTATGTTTTTAAATAGGTCTATATTAGCTTTGGTCATTAACAACAATAACGATAATAAATAATTATCCCCCGGTAGGTTTAACTTCTCGATATTTTAGGAATAAAAAATCAAATAAATTAATATTTTTAGATATAATTCATTATGTGTAACATCTAATTAATATTACATTATTTTCAATAATTAATTTCTTTGATTGTGTGCATGACAGGCAACACAGATCTTCAATGAATCATGAAATAATATTATTTATATGTGATCATTAAAACATAGTTGTTAAATTGGAATGTTTAAATAGTATTAACAACTTTATTAAATAAATGTATTAATTCTGTTATACTTATAAATTTATAATTTATTAGTAAATAATCAATCAATTTTTAGTAATGTATTTATATTCATCAATAAAAATTTTTCTTCAAAAATGATTATTATTAATTATTTTGATAAAATTTATAATTAATTTATCGGGATTTTAGAAATTTTATTTGATAAAATGAGCATAATTTTTTGAATCATCGTATCAAATTTAACTTATGGGTAAATTTTGGATTTTTCAAAAAATATTGATTTTTTAGTGAATAAATATAAATATGAATTTTTGTAAAAGTATAAGTTCATTTTAATAAATTAAATAAATTAAATGCCACATTATTTTTTTAAAGTAAATTATTTATAGTTAATTTATATGTAACCCACATAATATATTTTGAATCAATATTATATGGGGTTTTAATATTATTTTACTCTTAAGTTTAAAAAATGGTTCCTATAAAAACATTTTTAAAGTGAATAATGATTCTCTATTTTAATTTATTTTAATTATCCTTATAAAGGAATGTTTTAAAATAAGTTTATATATTATTTATCAATAAATATTAACTGATATTTATATGATGATTATTATTATAAAAAATCATTTATTTCATGAAAAATACACTTCTTGGAATCCCCCTTTTTCTCATTTTATGGGGTTTGTTTAAAATTTAATTATTCCTTGTTTTAAAAATATTATTTTAAAAAAATTATATTTTATTTAATAATAATTTTAAAATTATATTAGGTTGAATTTTATATAGTTTTTTTTGAATCATTATTTTATGGGGAATAGTGAAAAATACTGGATTTTAATTGAAAACTACTTTTTGATTGAAATTATTTATAATCATATATTATATTTTAAATTGTTTTTAAGGTAAATTTAGATTAAATATATATCTATTAATCCAAATTATATAATTTTAATCAGTTTTATGCTGAATTTTAATATCGAAACATTTCAACCATTCAAACATTTTCTCATTAAAACCCTATTTTCTTATCACGTATGTGCAATTAATTATAAATTACCATCTTCCACTTATGTGAATGGAATTTGGAAAAATGTATTGCATATTTTTAATCAACATAATTTAAATTATATAAAAAGTTCAGCTTAATATTTGACTCAAATTAATATCACAAATATTATAAATTATATGTTGTGGTTAAGGTAAAATGGGTTTACTAAGGAGTTAAACTAAAAGGAAATGGGTTTAAATGGCCTTTATGCATGTATAAAATATATTTTATATCCATATCTCGAACCTATGATGTCTTAGTATATAATTTGTTTCATTTTTAGACCCATTTATATTTTCAAAAACATGGATACACTTTTTTTAGAATATTACAATTGTGTCACTCACCTCATATATAAACATAAATGCCCTCTTCTCTCCTCTTCACACATTCAATAACAATTTTCATCACAAAAAACTAAACAAATGACTTCCTGAATTCCATCATACCATCCTAGAATCCTTATTTTGTTTAAAAATCCATCTAATGAAGCATTTTTTTGAGAACGTTAGGAGGATACCCGAAGAAGAGGTAATGTTCATAAACAAGTATTTTTGTTTTATTTCTTCCTCTAACTAATTAATTAAAAATATTAAAATATGATATAATAAAAATATTGTCTTAAATATTATAATATTTTTTTTATAATTTAATGACCTAAAATCATCTCCTCTTCCATAAAGTTGGTTATGAAATAATCATTCGTGTGTACAATGGAAAACACCCTCACAAACTGATGTCATTTTTTTCTAATCGTTCTTCTCATATTTGGATATAAAGTTTTATTTATTATTTATTTATTATATTTATGATATTAAGAAGATTATTTATTTATTATATCTCATGTACATTAATTATTTCTATTTTTTAGCATATTATATCACTGCTTGTGTGTTTGGTGGACTACCCCCTCTCGAAGCGATGATAATATTTAACACTTTTCATGGAAGGTATTAAAGATATTTTTTATGAAAATATTTAATATATATGAAATAAAAATAATTTTATGATGATAATATATCTTTTACCTTTCTTTCATTCAATATGAAAATAAAATGGGAATAATATTCATGTATATGTACAGCCTACCCTCTCTATTAATGGTATATTTAATTTTTTAGTCACTCGATATTAAGGATTACTATAAATAAATATATACTGAATATATATGATATTTATATCATGGTTAATATTATATAAATACTAAAACCATGATAATATTAAAAAAAAATTAATACATATATATAAAACAAAGCCGTTATTACCCAAAACATTAATTTACCATGAAATTGTCAAGAAATTGGTAATAAAAGAAAATAAAAAAATAAAATATATTTTGATATATATAGTAATATTTATGTAATAATTTTACAGTAAAATTATATTTATTATATAGTAATTTTGAATGCCTATGATGGAATACAAGACTTAAGATAAGGAATTTCATGTCTCTCTCTTATTTCTAGGGGATATGTGGAAATTTATTACTCGTTTCATAATTTTGGTGTATATAGTTCCACTTTGACATGGTTTATAATGAACAACCTTCATTAAAATATATTTAAAGTTTAATTTTATTGTTTTCTTTATTGGATCTTATGATTCAAAATATTACTAAATTTGTAAGGGATTTCAGTCACACTTTTTACTTCTTTGAGACACATTCCATATTCATCACCTATTTATTTTATGTGTTATATATAATACCCATTAATTTATTTTATAATTATTATATTTAAAATTTTGTGGATTTAGATATAACATTTTAATAATTCTATTTCATGGGGTTTGTCTTTTAATTTTTACAGTGTGGTAAATATTTTATGTTCAAATCGTTCCATTTATTAGGATATTGTATAATTATGTTTCCAATGATAAAATATTATAAACCATAACCCATGAATCACATTAATTTTCTTGTTATTAGGGTATAAAATAATAATAAATGTTTTCAATCAATTTTTTACTCTTTATGTACTCATGAGTTTAAAAAAATATAAAAAAAATTTCTGTCAAAAACGATTTTTTTCCAAATTTGTTTTTCTACAAATGTTTCTAATTTTTTATCATTTTAAAATTATTTTCTAAATTAATTTTGACCCATATTTGAATCTTTATAAAATTATTTGAATCTAATATTTTTTTCTCAATTTGTCATGTTTGGATTTAACTTTAAATTTGAAAGTAATATTTGTTTTTAATATACATGGAATGAACATCATTTCCGTTTCATGGACGCTAAATGATTTCAATACTCCCTTACAAGTTTTCAAATTTATTTTCAAAGAAAATTGTTTCCTAAATATTTTTTAAATTTCAGTATTTTTTATAAATGATTACAAATTGAATAATATTTTGAAAAATTATTATATTTAAAAAGGTTTTTTCTAATGTGGATATTCTATTTTCCTCAAAAAATGTTTCAGAATATTTTTAGAGATTATATTATAAATTTTTATGTTCATATTTAAATAAAGTATTTTCAATATGTGTTAGTTTTTTTCCAATGTGGATCAGTTATTTTCTTCATAAAATGGTTTACATTTTTTTGAATGCTTGTATAATAAGTATTCAAATAAAATGATTTCTAGAAAATTTTGAAAGGTTTATTTTTAAAATTATATTTTCAATGAATTATTATTTCCCATAAGAAATATTCTATGTGGTAGTTAAAAGTAAATCTCCATATAAGATGACATATTTTGACATTACTAATTTTTTATTGGGGATATGATCAATGTATATCATTCTTATTATTTCTATGAATGGTTTATTATTATGTTAGTGTGATTTTTATAAAACATGCTTCTCTTCTATGGTTATAAAATGATACAATTCTTATAAAACTATATTAATTTTCCATCAATTATGCAGTGATAAAATATTGAAATGGTTATGAAATATGTCTCTTTTCCATAGATTATGATAAGATGATATGTTTAAGAAACCAATTTTATTTCATGGGTTATGATATTATTAATGTTTTATAATCATATGGAAAAATTATTTATTATTTTCAATATGTCTTGGGTTGTACCAATATCTCCCTCCAACGAATTAGGTAATGATTTTTATCAGATGAGATATAAATGTCTGTAATGGGGAGTAAGCTTTGTTATATAATGTACTTTGTCCTATATGAGGGTATTTAGAGTGAACCTTGACTGTTATCATGGTTTGGGGATTGAACACATTATATTTTGTTATCCTTGTAAGTGATCCTTGACAAATATGGAAATGATTTTCTATACTTTTATATATTATATAATTTTTTGTCTTATTCAAATGTTTTTCTCTCATTGATCTTTTTTATCCTTATTTTTGATGTCTAAGGAAAAAACAATCCTCAACCCATGACTCAATATTATGATCATTGATATGCATGGTATGATTTCCATATTTTATGCTCATGTTCTCATAAAATTATGTTCATATTATTCTTACCTATCTCCTTTTTTACCTTTATTAAAAATCTGATCTCACCCATTAATTTTCCCTTTTCCCTAGGTTTTGAATATAGGTTTAATTATGGTATTATTGTGAAGAGTAAAAAAATAGATGATATTTTTGGGAGATATTTAAGCTCTTCCCCCAAATTAAAAATATTATGTTCCATGTTTCCAAATTCACTAAACTATTATAGTCCTCAATTGTGTTTTGTGTAATTTATTGAATTTTCATCTAAAAGGGTGTGATATGCATATATGAAATTTCTTGTTCTCTATAGCTAGTATCATAGGAAAAATTTATTTAATATTTATAATATGGGACTAGAAAACATTAGTGATATATATATATGGATATTTATAATGATATATCAAGGTATGTATATAAGGATAAGTCTAAGGTTGGATTAAAGCATTAGAAAATGTCATGTAATTTTGTAAAGGATATAGAATGTTATTTCCACGAAATTACATCCATTTCTTCATACTACAAGTATATGTGGCTCTATCATATATGTACTTAAGTGTAAAAAATCTAAAAACGGTGAATTAAGAAAGAGTCGATCATCACTTGGTGCATGTCAATTTTCCCTGATTCAAACATGACTTTCCACTCTTGTGGGATATATTTTGGATCTTAACAAACCCTTTAGAACATAGATAATGTATTTAAATATATGGTGACTATGGATGACCTAGGATAGTCCTAAGGTTAAATATCTTAAATATATGGTTTAATTATTTATACATATTATAATTGATTTTTTATGATTATGTGGTTTTCCCCTATGATTACTATTTCTCACAATATGTTTCTTAGATGTATCTAATGATAAGACCCAAAATAAACTAGGTTAACCTTGAATGTGATGGAAAATTTTATGATGAAAAGTCAAATGGGAGAATTAATGTAGTTAATGACGTTGTGATAATGCATAATCATCTATCCCAAAACATTATTAAAATATACACTGTAACCATATTTATAACTCACCAAAGAAGAGAAGGATATAGTATATTGAGATTTTGGGTATTGGAGACCATATTTGAATAAAGATTTAGTTTCTTATATATATATATATATATATAATTTGGGAAGAGACACTCAAGGGAATGTGTCAATTGGGTGAGAATATTTTTTCCATCTAGAAAGGAAGTAAAAAAATAAAGTAACAAAAAATGAAATCTTCGGTTAATGAAATGGATGAGAATAGTTGTCTATAAATTGTATCATCAAAATTTGAGTGTTTTAAATTTGGAAAGTATGGAAACTATGCATCTCGATGTCCTAGAGGAAAATCACATGAAGAGAATCAGCAAGGTTATATGAGTAATGGATTTCCTATTGACAATGAAGAGACTATGCCTTACATATGAAATGAAATATATGTTATGATATAAGTTGATGAATCCTATTTAATGGCTTATGGATAAGGTGGAATAATATATTTTTTTATGTATTGTAATTAAATAATTATAAAATATATAAGTATTCTTCAGTATAAGTTTTTTATTAAGGATTTTAAAAAATATATTAAATGAAAAGGATGGACTAAAAAATTGATTTAACAGAAATTTCATTTTTTTAAGGAAAGATAATACTTAATTTTTGTTTTATATATGGAATGAGAATGAATTTTTGTTTTCAAAAAGGTTTTATGATAACACATGCTATTAACATGTTTCAAGAGAATAAATGATTAAGGGATTAACATTTTTGTTATGCGAAAATCATGAGCCACTTTTTAATATATGGGGAATTAATTTTAATTATATTTTATGAATTTAATGACCTTATTTTTTAATGTTAAATTTTACAAGGGTTATAATTTGAAACATTTATGGAATTATTTAAGTTGATTTTTGGATGAGGTTTTAGATATTAATTTATTTTTTTACCATATTATGATTTATGTATAACTTGCATTAACCATTATGTTTTGATGATAATTCGATATAGAATGAATGAATTACCATTTTATTAATGGATCATTGGATTCATTAGTGATTAAATAATAAATAATCCAATTCAATTTATTATATTAAGAGATGAAATAAAAATTTATGAGGTCATAACCAAAGGTTGAAATTGAGATTATAAACTAAAAATATATCAAGTTAGTCCATTTTCATATCCTCTCACTCTAGACTAAAAATAAATTCTCCAAAACTGGGAAACTTGTCTTGAAATAAAATATTTTCATCATATAATCATTTTTATGATATCAAATTTTTTTCACACCTCTTTTTTTGGTTTTCTGGTAGTTAACTTTTGATGAATCACCCACTTTATTATGATCAATGATCTTTATCAATCCCTATAATTAATTATTATATTATTCCTTTTCCATATGTTCAGATACCACATAGGTTTCCCTATTTGGAAACCTAGTTTGTTATATTTGATATGGCTTTATTAAATCTGTTTTTATTTTTCAAGATTATGTCTTATTAACCCATCTTAAAAAGTCGGTTTCTACGAAAGAATCTTCAAATTTTAAACCTTTGTTGAATGGGATGAATTTCGAGGGGAAAATTCATTTTTACGGGTGTGAAATGAAACATCCTGAGATATTCAGAAAATAATTTTCCCAAATTAATTTTTTTAAATTATATTTAGTAATAGTAATTCTTTTTATATTCCTTTACATGAAACATTGAGTTTATTTGATAGTCTGCAGACAACACAATATCGAGCTTCAGTGAACCATGAAATAATATTGTTATAAATATGACCATTATAAGAAAGATGATAAATAGGTAGGTATGAATATTGTTAAAACAATTATGAAATATATATAAATTTCATACTAAATATAAATCTATAAATTATTTGTAAAAAATCATTCAATTTTTGGAAAAGCAATTATATTTATTAAAAAATTATTTTCTTCAAAAAATATTTTATTTATTTTTATGAGGAAAAGTATGAATAATTTATACGTATTTTCACAAATTTAATTGATAAATTTAACTTCAATTTTTTCAAGGATCATATCTTTATTAACATCATGTGAAATTTGATTATTTTTCAGAAAATATTTATTTTCTTATGAATAATGACAATTACGATTTTTTAAAAGTGTCATTTATTTTAAATAAATTTAGTAATTCAAATTAGATATTATGTTTTAATATAAATTAAATATTATATATATTTATTTAACAAAATTATTTACTTTTTAATAAACTGTATATTTTATTTTAGTATAATTTTATTTTTGGGACTCAAAAGGGGTTTTCCTGAAAACTGATTTAATGAGAAAAACGATTCCTTATTTTCATTAATTAAAATAATGCCCATTTAGGAATTTTTGAAAAGAAATGTATATATTATAGATAAAATATTAATGTGTAATTAATAATATTATTCTTATTAGAAATTAGGTAAATAAATAATCATTTATTCCATGAAAAATACACTTCCCAAAAACCAATTTTTTCCATGATTCTATGGATTTTATTTTCATTTTATTTTTTTTACATTTATAGAGTATATTTAAACAAATAAAAAAACTAAATCATCATTTTAATATCATATTATGTTCAATTTTTTATAATTTTATAATAAAAATAATTTTTTTGATGAATAGTAAAAAATGATAGATTTTAACTGAAAATCGTCTTTTTGATTAAATTAATTATAATGTTATATTATATAAAAAGTTATTTTTAAATTAAAATTTGTTTAATTATATATATATATATATATCCAAATTAGTCCATTTATAGCAATTTTAAATTAAATTTTTCGATAAAAATATTTCCAACTTTCGAACATTTTCTCTCTAAAAACCCGCTTTATCCTTACATCTTCGAGATTAATTTTACATTAAAATTTTCCACTTCTCTATGTAGAATTTGGAAAATTGTATTATATATTTTTAATCAAAATAATTAATATTATATAATAATTTGAACATAATTTTCTACCAAAATTAATAGTAAAAAAAGAAAAAAAGGTTTATCACTATTATGGTAAAAATGGATTTATCAATTGGTTCAGCTAAAAATATAATGGGTAAAATGACATATAAATGTTTATAAAATATTTTTTCTTGAATTTTTTGACGTTATAACTTCTAAGGTTATATAATGAATCATTTTTTAAGCTTTTAGAACCTGAAAAATTGGGTACACATTTTCCTTTTTAAAAAATAAAAGTGTATCACTCTCCTGACTTGTAAAAGGACACATCCTCTCGTCTTCACACATTCAAAGAATTTTGGATCGGAATAAAATTGAATAAAATAACTTAAAAAATTACCCCATATCATCCTATAAACCTTATTTTGGATATAAATTCAATATAGGAAGTATTTTTTGTGCAAACCTAATGAAGATACCCAAAGAATAGGTAACATTAATCTAATAGATTTTTTGTATTATTTCTTCCTCCACCTCCTTAAATTATTATTATATTATACTTATATCAAAAAATCAGTTTTTTCCATATACTAATATTTTTTTATGAAAATTTAAGGACCTAAAACCATTCCTATATCAAAAAATGCTATGCTAAAACATCGTTGATCTATATGGAAAACTTCTACCTTAAGAACCGATGTCATTATTTTTTCCATTACTATATATCACTATTAGAATTAATCAAGGATTTTTTTATATATAATGTTTATGATATTATTATGCTTCTATAATTTTTATATGTCACCAACCTTCATGATTTCATTTTTTGGAATATGATAATGTCTGTCATGCATACGGTGAACTACCACCTCATAAAGAGATGTGATTTATCAACGCTTTACATTGAAGGCAATAAAGATTGTTTTGAAAAATAATATGTGATATATATGAAATAAAAATTATTTTGGAATAAAAATATATCATTCACATTTCTCTTATTCAATTTGAAAATAAAATAGAAACAGTGTTCATGAGTATATACGGCCTACCGTCTCTTTGAACGATGTATTTCATTTTTTACCACAAATTTTATGGAATAAATTGTAATATAATGGATATATATGATTTTTATAACATTTTTATAATTTATTATAGGATGAAAACATGATAAAATTAAAGGTACTTAAAATAAAAATTCAATACATATATAAAAAACAAAGTGGTTATTCCCAAAACATGAATTTGACATTGAATTAATGATAATCAGGGAATAAAAGGACATAAGTAAATCATATATGGTATATATATGTGTGTGTCTATTTATGTAATAGATTTATAATACATTTATATTAATTAAAAATTAATTTTGAATATTTATGAAGTATTTCGAAAGTAAACGTAATGGATTTATAGTCTCTCTTTTATTTCCATGAGACATATGAAAATTAACAAATTGTTTATTTTGAGTGGATTATATATATATCATTTAGATTTTTATAACATCAATATAACTATTTTAATTATATTTATAATTTTCTTGATGTTATTATTTACTAAGGATTTATGATTAGAATTATTTATAAAGTGGTAAATAATTTTTTCCCACTTTTTACTTTTGTGAGACACATGCAATATTCAGAACCAATTTATTATATATTGTGTATATACAACCCATGAATATATTTTATGTTTATTATCCATAAAATTATTGGTATTTATAAATCCATTTTTTATAATACTTTCATGGGACGTACGTTTTAGAGTTACCAAAGTGGTAATGATTTTACGTTACAATCTTATCCTTTATCTGAACTATTTATTACTTTGTTTTTAATGATCAAATATAATGATCCATATATCAAGATACTCATGTATTAGATTATCCTCTAATTATATAAAGGTAATTAAAGTTTTATCTTCATTTTCCAATTTTCATATTGTAAAAATTTTAATACAAATGTTATGGGGAAAAAATTGTCTTCTGTGTTGAAAACCCTTCTTCTTCCAAAATAATGTCTTTTAAAAATATATTCAAATTTTTTTAACATTTTTAAAATGCTTTCAAAAATAATTGTTTAGGCAGTTTTTGAATTTTTACAAAATATTTTTACATTAATATTCCACTCATTTTCTAAACAATCTCATTTGTATTTCGCTGAAAATGTGAAAATAATATTTGTTTTTAACATGCATGACTTGAATTGTACTCATCACTATTATGAACGCTCAATGATTTCAAGATTCCCCTTAAAATTTTCAAATTTCTATGAAAATAGAATTTTTTTGGTTAATATTTGGGAATTTTTTTATTTTAAATAAACTGTATCAAAATTAAAATTCATTGGAACTTTTTTTACGTTTTCCAATTCTTTTTCAAAGTTGAAACGAGATTTTCAACAAGAAATGATTTAAATGATTTTTAAGGATTCTTTTATAATTTTTTAAGGTTGTATTTTATGGAATGGATTTCTAAAATGTTATAAAGATATTTTTCATAGTGTAAAGGTTATTTTCATCATGAAATGTTTTAAATGATTATTGAATCATCCTCCATATATATTTAATGTTTTTTTAAAGAGATGGGTTTCCAACAAATTTTATAAATATTTCTTTAGAAAAATGAATTTTAAAGAAAGGTTATTTCCCTTCACAAATGATCCAAGTGATCATTCAAAATACCTATCCATCTAAGATGCTATTTTTTGAGGTTATTTATTAATTACTTGGGATATTATCTAGAGATACCGCTATTATTCTTTATAAAAATTGTTTTTGTTAATGATGACATGATGTTTATGATACCTTCTTATCTTATTATGTTTATACCATGATAAAACTCTTATAAAACCCCCTTCATTTTACATGAGTTATGAAAGGTTGAAATGATTATGAAACATGGATCTTTACCATAAGTTATGATATTATTGAAGGTTTATTATGCCCATTTCATTTCATGGGTTAGGATATGATGAATATTTTATGTTCTTGTGGAACGCATATTTATGAAATTAAATATATGATAGGTTTTACATATATATCCATACAATTAATTGTGTAAATAGTTAAATATCATGAGATATATAGGACTGAAATGGGGATTGAACCCATTTTACTGAGAGACTCTATCCACTATGATGGTCTTGAAAGTGAATCTTTACAACTATGATGGTTTGTGGAGTGAACGCATTCCACTAAGGTAGACTTAGAAGTGATCCTTGACTACTATATAAATTATTTTCAATTCTTATGTAGATTCTATAGTTTCTTGTACTATACTAAAGTTATGCTTTTATGGATCATGTTATCTAATTTTCTAATGTTCCATGTCTTATAAATTTCCAATGATTATGTTTGGTATATTTGGTAAAAATACTAATAGGGGAGATACTTTTAGAAGACGTTTAAAATCCTTATGAAAATTAATAATATTTTTTCTAGGTCTAAAAATTCCATAAACTATTATTGTACACAAGCATGTTTTTGTGTAATGTATTGAACATTCATCTAAAAATATGTATTATCCATTTATTAAAATCATTGGTCACTATATTAAAGAATAATCAGTACTAACCCTCTATAAAAACCTAGCCTTTTTACATACATTATCTAGAGTTTATTCCAGAAAAATAATCCTTTTACATTGATGATCATTACAAGTTTTTAGTATTAGATAATTGGGATAATACATTCATATCATACACAGTTTTATAGATTGTATAACATTTAAATAGATTCTATTTTTTTTAAATATAAAACATTATAACTAAAACATGACTCTTCGACATTTATTCAACATTTAACATCGCTTATTTCTTCAACTTACACATCCATGAACTTGTGAAAATCATTTAAAAACTAGGTATGAGAACAAAATCTCATCAAGGGTTGGAAATGATGGAAATAACACATGAATCCATGAATACTCATAACGTATGAAAGCATTTACAAATGACATGTCAGTCACCCATATATGCTTACTTATGTAACATGATATTTACAAAAGATGAAAAAAAACAAGATAACATAAATATAGTCATATTTGTATCTAAGGGCATTACCTATATAATCTTGTAACCCTCATGACCACCTTATAATTTTGTAACCCTCATGACTACCTTACAATTCGTGTAATCATCACTATTACACACAAAGTAACCATAGGGTTGACCTACAACTTACACAAACACAATGAATTGGAGGGAGATATAGGTCCCACACATCATCATAAATAATTCCCAACAACCAAAACATAATAATTCATCATGAATAATTCCATAAAACATTTCTTTGGAATTTCGTAAAACTGAATTTAAGAAAATTATTTTTAAAGAAAATCCCCTTATAAATATCATACAATTGAAGAGAGACTTAATAGAGTAAATTAAGTTTGTATATATACTATAAATTTACATAATAAAACATAATATAAATAAAACCCATCACACATACAGTTTAAATATCACATAAATAATGAAGTATAAGGTTAACCCATAGAATTGAAATTAGGTTAAGGATTCCCTTACCCTGGGTTTGTCTTACATTAAACATGTTTAATCTTCTTGTATAATGGTTAAAAAGTGTTTTAGTATTTTATAGAAACATTTTTATGTTTATAACATCTTATATTATCATTTCATAACATTATTCCACCCTTTAATTGTCAGTATTTTTCTCCTTGCAATGTTTTTGGGTGAGTTCTTTACATGATTTCCATGATTGGTTCATGGTGGATGTGTTTGTCTTTTGGAAGTGAAACTCGATAACTGGAATGGAGTAGTATTTACATATGTCTATTAAAATAAATTAAACTATTTATCATTTTTAATATTTACATTAGGATAATTCAAAAGCTAAAACATTAATGATGTTCGTTTAGATCATTTTGGTGGTTCTTTGATAATATCTACCTCATTTCATTTTATATATTAAAACCATGCGTTAAATAGAATTAAAAAACCATGGATGATCTATAATACATAAATTATAACTTGTTTCAATAAAAAAATTGGTTTAATAACAATACTTTAATGAGTTAATGAAAATTTAAATCACATCATCCACGATGTCGGTAGTTTGACGCGTCACGGACAATGGTTTTATTCCTTGAATAAGTGGGAGAGGAGAAGAATAATGAGGTTGAATTTTCCATGAACATTAGAACATCCAGAATATATATTATTTCTGAAGATTTCATGCCACTTGGGTAAGAAGATATGAAGAAATAATAAGAAAATAATGGTACTCCAAATAAAATAATAAGAGAGAAATCCCTGACAAAAAATTGGGCAGCCTAATGGCTATGCAACATGGTTTTAGAAAATATTACAAATAGAGGGGACAAGGTTCACCCATCCAAAAATGTATCATAATATAGATTAGTTCATGAATAATAATGAAATAAGAACATGGTATTGAAACTTGAACGTTATACCACATTAAAGTGATTTTGAATGGAAAAAAGAAAGAATTTAAGAATTTTATTACCTTGTATAGTGACCCTTAGAACGTGAAGGTTGAGACCATTGGGGATTTTAGAAACCTTGGGAGGATTACTTGGAAGGTAAAGAGGACAGATATTCATTGAGGAGGAATTGGGAATGATGTTAATTAAGTAATGGGTAGGTATTTATAGGAAAAGTAAGGGAATATGTTAATAATTTCCATGTGACACCTCATGAGTAGTATTTGGAAAACCATGGGCTTGCCCATGGTATTGGCCCATGGTATAAGCCACTCGGTACACCTAAAATATTATTTAATTACAAAAAAATCGACCAGATTTATGACATCATTATGACATCATTAATGATGTCATTAACACAACGAAACAAAAAACTATATTTTTTACTATTCACAAAAAAATCAACTGTTTCTGAAAAATTATCAAAATTAACCCTAAACATTTATTGATGTATAGAATTAAAAAATGAAGTCCATTTTTTAGAAATATTTTTCTAAATATTTTCAATTTAATTTTTAAATAAAATTATAATTAATTAAAAAATTAATTATTTAAAAACTATAACTACTTTTATATCACGATGAAAAATAAAACAAGATGTTATTATCTTAATGCCTTAAGAAAATAAAATAATAATTAATAATTAATAATCATTAGAGTCATATTAATATTCATATTACTATTTATAAGTGTATTTTACTATTCACCAAAAAAACATGTCGGTTCAATAGACTCTAAATAACATACTAAACACAATTGTAGCAGACGATTTCTTGAAATTCAAAACATATAAGAAATAAAATTATGTTTAAATGATAATTATAAATATCTACATTAAAACATATTTCCATGCATTTCTATTTATTTTTAGAAAAACATGGTGTGTTACATTATCCCCTCCATTTGGAAATGTTGTGTTCACAATTTTATTTACTTATTAAACAACTGGGGGTATTTATCCCTCATAGCATTTTCAGACTCCCATATTGCTTCCACAACCATGTGGTTTCCCCACAAAACCATTACCTGGTGGATCAACTTATTCCACAATACATGTTCCCTTTATAAAGAATCTGAACTGGTTATCCTTCATAAGAATCTTTCTCTTCTATCTAAACTGCTTCTGGTCTCAAGACTTGTGATGAATCTGGAACATACTTTCTAAAAATCGAAACATGAAAAACATTGTGTACCTGATACAAACTCTGAGTAGAAGCTACATAGTATGCCACTGTTCCAACTTTATTAAAGATTTCAAAAGGACTAATAAACCGTGGACTTAGATTCCATTTCTAACAGAAACACATCACACTTTTACAAGGAGAGATTTTAAGGAAAACATGGTCACCTACATCTAAAGAGAAGTCTTTCCTTCTATTATCTGCATAAGTTTTCTTCCTGTTCTAAGATATCCTTATGTACTGCTGGATCATCCTCACTTTATCAACCGCTTCATCAATTAATTCTGGCCCCATAAACATTCTTTCACCAACTTCATTCCAAAACACTGGAGTCTAATAATGCTTCCCATTCAAGGCCTCAAAAGGTGCCATCTAAATACTAGATTGTAAACTATTATTATAAGAAAACTAAACTAAAGAAATATGATGATCCCAACATCCCTGATAGTCCATTGTACAAGATCAAAGCATATCCTCCAACGTTTGAATAATTCGTTATGACTTCTCATCTGATTGAGTATGAAAGGCTGTACTGAAATTTTACTCTATGCCCAACAACATCTGAAGTCCCTTCCAAAAGTTAGAAGTGAAACTGGGATCCTATAAAGATATAATGTAAAGAGAAACTCCATGTAACCAGAAAATCTTCTTGAGGTACAATTGAGAAAGCTAATCCAAAGTCATTGTATCTTGAATAGAAAGAATATGTCCAGACATTGTTAGCCGGTCGACAATAACCATAATCACCTTGTCACCTCAAGAACTAATTGGTAGTCCCACCACAAAGTCCATGTATAAATTCTCCCATTTCCACTCTGGAATTGGAAGAGGCTAAAACATCCCCTTCGGTAACTGCCGCTCTGCTTTAACATGTTGACATGTGAAACATTTCATGGTAAAATCAGCAATATCATTTTTCATTCCATCCCACCAATAAAACTCTTAATGGTCTCTATACAACATAGTACTACCAGGATGAACAAAAAAATGGAGAACTATGAGATTCTCACAACAATTCATTCTCTATCAGGGAATCACAAGGCACACACAACCTTTTACCAAATCTGAAAAAAAAACTATATCAAGATTAAATTCTAAAAACTTAACCATTTTAATCAATTTTACCTTTCACTGTAGCTCACGGTCATTTTTTGTGCTTATGTAATTCTATCTTACAACGAATAATTCACTAAAACATGAAAACAAAACATGGGTATTTCCTACACCAACAACTTCTAAACAAAAAATCATCAAATCGGTAATCAAGGGATCATGTTCCAAATGTAGAATGCTTAGTGATGCATGATGTTTACGACTTAAGGTATCAGCCACTTTGTTTTCTTTTCCAGGATGGTAATTGATCGTGTAGCCAAAATCCTTTAATAGTTATATCCTTCTTCTCTACCTCTGGATTAATTCTTTCTGAGTGAATATATACTTTAGACTTTTAATTTCAATATATATTTGACATTTGGTTCCGTATAAATGATGCCTACAAATTTTCAATGAAAAAACCATATCTGAAAATTAAAAATCATGTGTGGGATAATTTAGCTCATGAGAATTAATTTGTCATAAAGAATAGGCAAGAACCTAATCATTCTGCATCAAAACACAACCTTGTACTATCAAAGAAGCATCAATATAGATGAAAATATCACCATTCTGGGAAGGTAAAGACAAAACTGGAGGATTCAACAATCTTTTCTTCAGTTCCTAAAAATACCTCACATTCCTCTGTCCAAACAAATCTTACCCCTTTTCATGTTAACTTAGTTATCTGGCTAGATAACCATGTAAAGTTCGTAACAAACTATCACTAATAACCTATTAACCAATGAAAAATATGACTCTCTGTAAAATTTGTAGGTATTTTCCATTCATCAAGCACTTTTTTAGCAGGATCAACTGTTATTCCATCCTTATTTACAATGTGACCAAGTAAATAAATCTTTTGCAACCATAAATCACACTTGATGCATTTTCGATACTGTTTATTTTCTTTTAATGTCTTCAAAACAACCGTTATATGTTTTTCATGATCCTCTTTATTTTTAAAAATACCAAAATGTCATCAATAAATACAACAGCAAACATATAAAATAACTAATGAAATTATCTATTCATAAGATTCATGAATATAGAAGGTACATTAGTTAATCCAAATGTGATAACAACAAATTCATAATGCCCATATCTAGTATGAAAGGTTGTTTTCAGGATGTTATCCTCCTTCACCTTCACCTGATGGTATCTGGATCTCATGTCAACCTTGGAAGAGTATTATGCTCTATGGATCTGATCAAACAATTCATCGATATTAGGAAAATGATACTAGTTTTTAATAGTGACTTTATTCAGTGCTCTATAATCAATGCAAAGTCTCATGGAACCATTATTCATTTTAACAAACAAAACAAGGGCTCTACTTGGTTAAGTGCTAGGACGAATGAAGCCTTTGTCAAGAAAATCCTGCAATAGATTTTTTAATTCAAGAAGTTCTATTGGAGCCATATGATATAGGTGTTTTGAAGTTGTCTTAACATCAGGAACTATGTTAATTGTGAATTTTACATCTCGATCAGGTATGCAACTGGATAAATTATCAAGAAAACATCAAGGTATTCATTTACCACTGGCACATCATTAATTTGAATAGTTACCTTTTTTCAACAATAAGTGAAAGATAACATTCATTTATATCTTTAAATAGTTTATCATATTTCTGATATGTTATCCATTGTATGGGTTCATTCTTGTATACCAACTGAAACTCATTTTTAAAACATCTTTGTTAGATCTAAAGTCAATCATAGCATGACAATCAGAAAGCCAATCCATTCCCAGAATAACATCAAACTCGATTAAGGGTAAAACAATAAGGTTTGCAGGTAATTCCTTTAGACATAACAAAATAGAAATATTATTATAATTCATCTTTGCTATAACATTTCCCCTGGTGTTTTAACAACATTGTCATTTCTTATTTGTTGAGGTGATATTTCAAATTTACTAGAAAATTTCATAGAGATATAGGAATGTGTAGTCCCTATATCAAACAAAACATTAGAAAAATCTAGGTGAACAAAAAAAGTACCTGATACAACTTCATTCGATCATCTGACATCTACTAACATAGTTGCAAGGGGTCTCACTGCACCTTCCCGCTTGTATTTTTGCTTCTTTGCAGAATTCAGATCTCCCTTTGGATAGAATTTTTCATAATGACCCATCTCACCCCATTTAAAACACTTTATATTATGATTATAAAGATTAGTCTTAGGATCATTTGCATTGAAATCTCAGGTCTTATGTCCAAACATTCCATATTTAAAACACTTCCCAATTTTGCTAAGACATTCTCCATTGTTCTTATTGCCACACTTTTCATAAACTGGAAATTGGATTTTCCAACCATCATATTTCTTTGGTTGATTCTTACCCATTGATTTCCATCTGGACCTCTTCTTCTATTTTGTTTCCAAAATGAACATGGTGACCTTCAAATGCCATCTCTACCCTCTCAACATGTCAGACAAGTTTCTCATACCTTTTGAATTCACAGGAGGCCAACGCCCTTCGATACCTTGGATTTAATCTGGATTAAAAGTGGTTGATTATTTTACCATGATCCTAAATATGATTTGGATCATACCTCACATGTCGGGTGAAGTTCGCTTCAGACACACCAACTGAATCTTCCTCCTTCTATTTCAATTCACGTAATTTCTTCTCCGTTCTAAGTCGCTCCACCTTAGAAAAATATTCTTCAAGGAAAAGACGTTTAAATTCATCCCACTCTAAGGAATCAAAATACTATATACCCCTAATATTCATTACCATAGACCACAACTAATCATCTTCCCCATTATAATGATAAATGAAAAGACTTTCCTTTTAATTTTCTGAACATCCCATAACATCGAATACCTTTTCAAGGTCTTTGATCCATCATTCAACTACTACTGGGTCATAAGATCCATTGAATGCAAGAGGGTTTTGTCTCATAAAATGATCCACTACTGTCATGTTCTATTGTGGTACCTCTATTAGTTCTATTGCATGGATTCCAAACCCATTTATTGTCTGCATTAGCTGAGCCATTATAGTCACAAACTGCTTTGTTCTTATCCTAACCATTTCAAGCTGTAGTTCTAGAAAGATGTTATTCTGTATGTGCCTCTCCTTTTCAGCATCCATGTTCCATCTGCAGACAACCATTCTGAACAATCATATCTTATATGAAGCAACATGGTAATATTTAAATTCCATAAGATTTCAAATTAATCATAGATTAAAATTCATTTTCGTCATTCTTTTAACATTATCCTAACCCCTAATGTTATTTTAACCATCCTATGATACGAAGTATAAGGGCCCGACCTTATTACATACATAATACTCAGTTTAGTCTATGAAACAATTAATTTTACATTGAGGATCTTTTCATGTTTAGAGTTTTATAATATTGGGATAATACATTCACTACATAAACATTATTACAGAGTGGATACCATAAAAAAGTTTCCATTTTTTTAAATATAAAACATTAAAACTAAAACATGAATCCTTGACAATTATTAAACATTTAACATGGCTTTCTTCTTTGTCTTACACATCCATTAAACTGTGAAAATAATTTAAAAACTTGGGATAAGAACAAAAGCTTAGTAAGGGATTGAAATGAAAGAAAGAGCAGATTAGTCCATGACTATTCATAACGTATAAAGTCATTTACAGAATACATTCATGTCACCCATATATACTTAGTTTTGTAACATGATATTGAAACAAGATCCAAAAAAAACGTGAGAACATATATATAATCAAAAATGTAACTTGTGTAATTACTTATATAATTTTGTAACCCTCATTACTACCTTATAGTTTTGTAACCCATAGGGATACCTTACAATTTGTGTAACCATCGCAGTTACACTTAAAGTAACCATACGACAGACCTCCAACATACACATAACCAATACATTGGAGGGAAATATAGGTCCCACCCTTAATAATAAATAAATCCCAAGAACCAATACATAATTATTCATCATGAATAATTCCATAAAAATGTAACATTGGAATTTCGTTAAACCAAATTTTAAAACAAGATTCTTAAAGAAAATCCCCTTATAAATATAATAAAATTGAAGAGAGACTTAATAGAGTGGATGGAGATTATATATATAATGAAAAAATATGTATGAAACCATAATATAAATATAACCCATCACACTAATAATTTAAATATCACATTAATAATGAAGTAAAAGTTTAACCCAATGAATAGAAATTGTGTTAAGAATTACCTTACCTCGGGTTTGTCTGAATTAAAACTTTTTTAAACATTTTGTATAATGGTTAAAAGAGTCTTATTAGTATTTTAAAGAAACATTTTCATGTTTATAACATATTATATTATCATTTAATAACATCATTTCACCCTTTAATTGTTAGTATTTTTCTCCCTGCACTGTTTTTGGGTGAGTTCATTACCTGATTTCCATGATTGGTTCATGGTGGATGTGTTTATCGATTGGAAGTGAAACTCCATAATTGGAATGGAGTAGGATTTACATATATCCAGTAACATAAATTATACCATTTTTCATTTGGAATTATTACATGAAGATGATTCATTAGTAAGAACATTAATGATGTTCGTTTAGATCATTTTAGTGGTTCTTTGATAATATCGACCTCATTTCATTTTATAAATTAATCCCATGTGTTAAAAATAATTCCACAACCATGGATGAGCTATAATACATATATTATAATTTTTTTAAACCATAAAAATATTTTTATAACCAGACATGAATGAGTTAATGAAAATTGAAATCACATCATCAACGATGTCGGTAGTTCGTCACCTCACGGACAGTGTTTTTATTCCTTAAATAAGTGGGAGTGGAGAAAAATACTGATGATTAATTTTCCATGAAAATGAGAAAATCCAGAATATACATTATTTCTGGATATTTCATTCCTTCTGGTTAAGAATAGATGAAGAAAGAATAAAAAATAATGGAACTCAAAAAAAGTAATTGAGAAATCTCTTACAAAAAATTCGACAGGCTAATGGCTAAGCAACATGGTTTTAGAAAATATTAAAAAGAGAGGGGACAACAGTCAACCATCCAGAAATGAATCATATTATAGAGTATATAAAGAATAAGAAGTAAATAATAACATGATATGGAAACTTGAAAGTTATACCACATAAAAGAGAACATGAATGAAAAAGAAAGAAATTGAGAATTTTCGTAGCTTATAGAGTAACCCTTAGAATAAGATGGTTGGGACATTGGGGGCATGACGAAACCATGTTAGGACTAAAAGGAAGTTATGGATGCTAGATCATCATTGAAAAGGAATTTGGAATGATGTTAATGAAGTAATGGGTTGGTAATTATAGGAAATATAAGGGAATATATTAATAATTTCCAAGGGACACCTAATGAGTGGTTTTTGCAAAACCATGGGCATGCCCATGGTATAAGCCACCTAGGACACCTCACATATAATTTAACTACACACAAGTATACAATATTTATGACATCATTATTACATCATTTATGATGTCATTAAAACACCGAAACTAAAATTTGTATTCATAACTATTCACCGAAAAATAAATCCTTTCAAAAAATTCCCAAAATTCACCCTAACCATTTATCGATATGTACAACTAAAAAAAGAAGTCCATTTTTTGAAAATAATTTTTTAAATATTTTTAATTTAATTTTTCAATAAAATCATACATAATTCAAAAATTAATTATTTAAAAACTATAACTGCTTTTTTATATATGATGAAAAATTAAGCAAGATGATATTATATTAATTCCTTAAGAAAATAAAATAATAATAAAATTTACTATTCATTAGGGTCATATCACTATTCAAATTACTATTTATAGGTATTTTACTATTCACCATAAAATTAGTTGGTTCCAATAGACTCTAAATAACATACTGAACACAATTGTAAGAGAACATTTTTTGAAATTCAAAACATATATGAAATAAAATTATTTTTAAAGAGTATTTATAAATATCGTATTTAAAACAAAGTTCCATCCATTTATTTTTATTTTTATAAAATATTGGGGTGTTACACCCTTTATTTACATTCATAGAAATTACATAACATTTTTGGAAGACATAAACATTATACAAAAAGATACCCAAGTATCATTATTGGTATAGTACCCTTGGAAACATATAATGATAAACACTTGTATATAAGTTAGATTGATCATATCCCACTAGGATATTCTTGACTAGAATCCTTCTTAGACATATGAAAAATTTTATATTTCATCATTACCTAAGGGAATGGAAACATAAAAGGGGTTACCTCAAATACTCAGTAACGGTAAACAAGTGAGACATGTAAGAATAAAAATGAATATAAGTGTATGAGAATGTGACCCTGTAAATAGAATATAAAACCCAACATATCAAAGATCATAACATAGATCATGGAAAAAATATTTGTTGTTGATAATAAATGAATCATAATAAATAAAGTGCATAATCCATGGAAGCATAAGATAGGAATAAAACATGAAATTATGGTAAACACAAAAGCATATGATTTGATTTTTTTATTATCCCAGGCATCTCTTCAAATACCATATTAGTGGATAACGTACTTTAATGATCCCCTATTCTAGCCTTGTATTACTAAACTGAGTCAACCCAAAATCCAGTAATGTATTACTATTAGGAATAAACCCTCATTTTGGCCATGTATTACTGAACTGATTAAACCCTCATTCCATCACTAAATTACTAAACCGAGTAAACCATTATTCTATCCAAGTATTACTGAACCATCTAAACCCTCATTTTATCCCTATATTGTTGAACTAATTAATCCCTCATTCTATCCCTATATTAAAGAACCATGTAAACCCTCATTACAACCCAATCTATCTCATGATACATAAATCTTAACCCAATGCATTGAAGGGACGTATAGGTCTCACCCATCACATAATGAAATCATACATACCTGTTCTATAAGATCATAAATGAACATATAATATCCCATGAAATGAAATGGGTATCATAAAAATGTAAACATATCATAACCTATAGAAATATATAGGTTTCATAATCGTTTCATCCAAATAATAACCTGTAAAAGATAAACGTATTTCATATATGTATTACTCAAGAAAGAGAAATGGCTTATATAAAGACCATGACATTCAGAATAAATGATTCATAGAAAAGTCATTCATAGAACATGTAGATCATTTTTTAGAAGGTATGAGTAACATTAATTGATGTAATCATTGATAATAAATATTTTTGGAACATTTGTTGAAAAATGATTCTTGAGGAAATTTTTTTTGATTAAAAATGAATTTTTAAAACATACAATTAGTTGAAAAAAAAATTCTTAGAAAATAACTTAAAAATATATAAAGGAGAAATTAAATAACTCTTTAAACCTTTTTCTATGAAATTTTTTAAAATAAGATTCAAAATAATTTAAAATCCTTTTTCTCTGCAAACACTTGAAAACTTTGAAAGAAATATTAAAAAAGTTTTGTAAATACATTCTTTGAAAATACCTTGAAAACATATAAATAAAGGATGAAAACATTCTAAAAATAATTTTTCTTGAAATATTATAAAATAATATTCAATACATTTTGTAAATCATTTATCTTGAAAACTTATCAATGAAGATTGGAAATTTTTTGAAAACCATTTCTTTGAAAAAATATTAATATGGCCTGGAAAAAATTGAGAATAGATTTTCACGAAAACATATAGAATAAGTTTGAAAACATTTTGAAAAAAATATCATTGAAATTAAATTTTAAAAAAATATTACATATTAACATTTTTAAAAATTAAAAGGAAGATTTGAAGAAATAGCAGTGGGTAAATCTATACATGTCATACGAGGTCAAGAAAACATTCCTTTTGTATGGTAAAGAGGATACAATAGTGCCTTATTGGAAAGAAACAAGAATATTTCCATGAATATATCAGTAAAATAAGAATGGGTAAAAATTTCATATATATATTATTGGGTAATGGTATAATATTCTTGGAAATACTTTTTAGAAAACATATATTTCTGACCAAAGTGTGGGTAATGTCAATGATTTCCTAAAACGCATTCTTAAATATCTTATGTACCAAAGAGTATAAAATGATACCAATACATGAGTATATAATGACATAATAGTGTATAAATAAGCACATTAAGATTCATGATAGATGTATAACAAGATTTAATCAAAGGAATCATAAACATAAACAATTTGGAAAAGTAGTGATATTGCCTCAATAAACCCTTATAATGTGGTATCTTGGGATAATGCTCCCCATATAAAAAACTTAATTAAATGAAGCATATAATATCATTAAAATATTTATATTGATGATATGGCATGTAAAATGGAAATATATGCACCAGGAAAAATATGTTAGGTGTATAACAAAAAATGAGTCTCAAAGAAGTAAAATTGTTACAAATTTTTTTTACCAATTTGGAAACTTCTGAAACATAAACCCCATCAAATAAGGATCTTCAAATTGGAATATGAATACCCATAAATTTTTTTACAAGATAAATATAATACCATCATGATCAGTACATACAACACACAAAAGGAAAGAGTGGTGAACACAACTTGTATCTCACAGAATTTAAAACTGAGATGAAATCCCCTTACCCTGTGTCTTGACACTCTCTGTACTCGTATATGAATCCTATATAATAAATAAAATTTTATTATACATATTCTACATAATAATATTCATAAATCTATTATGATGTATTTTTTGATTTTAACCTTATATTAACTTCTTGTAACGATCCTATGTTAAATTTTCAGTTGGGGTAATATTCACTTTGTTCTCTACATGTGTCTTAATTTGTTATATCTTTGATCCTTATACTTATATCATGATTCCAGAATGGATAACATGATATAAATATCAGGTATATACAGTATAATCTCTTTTTAATAAACTATATCATAATAAAGTATTAAATGGAATACACCATTCATGGAGACGGTAAGTCATACGTATGCATGAACATTGTTTTCTGTTTTTATTTTCATATTGAATGATAGTATGTACTTGAAATATGTATATATATAATAATTAAAGTATAATTAATATATCATATACATTTTATAATTTCATTAAACCAATCCTTATTACATTATTTTTGGTTTGTGAATGAATCAAATTGCTTTGAGGGGGCGGTAATCCACACTTCCATAAACGAGATTATCATATTAACACAAAATAGAAGGTAAACAAATTTGTGTTCTAAAATGAATATAGAAGATTAAATACATAATAAATATTATATATTATATATATAAATATATTTTCATCATAATTTCCACCATGATGAGTGGTAATTTAGAAATGAACAATCAACATTTCGTGAGGTAGTAGTTCACTGTGCACAGAAACAGTATGTTCAACATCCATTCGGTGGAGTTTTGTGTATTTTTAAATCATAAATATAGAATAAAAACATAATATTATATGTATGATACTATTTGATTCATATAATAATGGAATAAATATTGTTCACAATGTTAAAATGAAAATAAATGAAAGGATCTTAAGAGAATACATTACCTCTTAAGAGGGTTTCGGCCAAAAGGGAGGCTTCAACGTAGAATGTAGGATTTTTGGGATAAAATTTGACTAGATATTGGCTTAACATAAGATTCTTGAGAGTTTTTATGAATGGGTAGAGGTGGTGTCATTTTATAGGGAAGGAAAATGACTCACATGGAATTTTTAGAAACAAATTAGGTGTGCACATGTTCATACCTAAAACAAGTATTTCCAGACCAAAAAACACTAAATAATATAATTTTTATACCCTAAATAGGTATATATAATGGGATTTGGACTTGTTTATAGTTTTTTTGAGCCCTTAATTTTATGTTTTAGTCCCTAATTAAGCTTACTTTGGCCTTAACTGTTGTGATTGAATTTAATCACTTTTACTAATCTTTTTGGTAAAAAATTTCATGGTTTCATTAGACTCTAATTATTAGATTGAATATAATTTTTTATGTTGTATTTTTAAATTCAATTTATAAAAGTGGAAAAATTAAGATTTGTGTTAATCCAACACAGTAGTCGAAATAACGGGGTTTTAAAGTCAGAAAGAGTTCAACCATTTTTTAGGATTTTATATTCAGTTTCAAAGTGAAATTGATCCTATAAAATTAAAATAGGTAATATTAATCTAATTTAAACTGATAAAAATATATATAATATCAGTTAACATTAATAAGTAATTAGAAAAAGGTAGTTTTGACTAAAAAAAGGTTTTTCACTATTCATAACAAAAGATGTTTCACGGAAAAATCCCAAAAATTTACCCTCATCTAATTATAGTGTTATGAATTCATAAATGAAATTTATTTGATCAAATTAAATTTATAAATGTGTCTAAACTTAATTTTTCTATTATAAGATGTTTATTCGAGAGAACTGTATTTTTAATATTAGAGGAAATTACCACAAATCTTTTCATTCATTATCAATATGATTTCTTTATATGAAAAAATTATTAAAAATATTTGGAAAGATGTAATTACTATTATTATAACTATGTTTAATGGGTAGTTTATAATTATATTGTTTATATAATTAAAAAAATATGTTTTGTAGAAACTCGGTGTTGTGAGCATCATACTCCAAGTCGATGTTGCCTATAACACTAGTCATGTTGGTCTTGAGTGTAGCACAAGACCAGTTAGTATTGTGTGTGAACAGAATTTCGGACATAGTGTTTTAATATATATATATAAATATATATATATAACCTATTTTTAGTGTCATTAAAAATGATAAATTTTGTAAAGTAAAAGTAATTTGAGAAAAATATTAATAATTCTCAAAATATCAGGTTGTTACATTATACTCCCCTTAAAATTAATTTTTCATTCATAATTCATCATTGTTATTAAAGGTTTAATACTTGAAAGTTTCTTTCAGAGAAAACAACATTGAAAAATTAATATTAAATCTTCCCTTAAAATGGAAATTCGGAACCGTGATGGTTACCCAATGTAAAATATAACTGGGTTTTCACATAGGAGAACATAAGTTGGGAGTGAAGATTAGACATATAGAAAAAGCGTAAATATTTAAAGGGAATGATTGAAGTCATAAATATAAAACTAGTTAATTATAAAAGTAATGTTGATGTCCCCAATGTTATAAATATGTGATGATTTAAAATTCCATCATCTAAAAAAATTATTGTATTAGGATAACAATTTTTTTCAATAACGTTCCAATTATTGACAAATTCTTGTTAAATTTATATAAAAAAAATTTCATTCTTGGGTTCTCCTTTGAAATATTTATAATAAATCTAATTCCTCATGGAATTAAATTTAAAAATTTAACTTTATGAATAAATCACAAAAATATTTTTTTAATGGATCTTAAGGCCCATAAAGAATAAAAAGTCTTACTATTTATCTCTAGAAATGAACATAAATTAATCTATAAATGTAAAAATTAACACTAATAGTTCATCATAAACATTTATTCTTTAAAATAAATACACATGAACTAGGACATCATGAATGCCAATGGTATGCATGAAACCATTAATGTCCTTGGGTTATGGGTTCAATACCCACGACCTTGTCGAACATGATTGGTTTTCACCGAACACAGATGATGTTCTTTTTTTTAAAACTGCATTAATATAATATATAATATGGAAATCCTTGAGAAAATTTTAATCACTAACTATCCATTTAACCAAGGTTTTAACAAAAACTATCCTGACAAATACTTCCACCAATGTTTAACTTAACCTATTCATGAACAGATAAACTTATAACCCTTTATAAAGATGAAAATACAAAACATTAAAAATATAGTAATGATATCAAATAATTATTGGTTCCCTTATATCACAATGTATCTATTGGATGTAATATTCTATGCATGTGAATACACTTATTGTATATTCCATTGAGATGTGGTGTCAACCTAAATTACCCTAAATACTTTTGCAAAACATGCATTATTCCTCATTTCAAAGTATATTGGATTAACTCTTTAAATCCAAAAATTTTGTAAACATCATTAGTGGTAGCATAAACCTCCCATAAATAGGTTCTTACTTAGTTTCAAGGTAATCAGTACAGTCTGATTTACATATTCATATCCCATGTATCTTTACTTATACAACATTATCTTAATATAAATAACATGTGAAGGGTTACCTTCCCTTAGTCAAAATGTTCACTTTTATCAGATAACATTTCTAGTCCATCGGGAATATTCAATATGTTCTTGTAAATACTTAGAAAACATAAATTTAACAATCCATACATAATTAAAAATTCTTAATTCTAGAATCCAAATATATAAATACTTCGATTACATCATCTTTAATATATTACCAATGCTACCTCATCCTATTACAAAACACTTTTTTTCTTTCACATTTAATCAATAGTCTATTAATCATCAGCAATATAACCATTACTTGAACCACCATGTTTATTAACTTTAGGAATAGTTTTCATGGGACATTGAGTTGCACAATGACCGTTTATTCCATAATTAAAACACATATAATTTGATGAATAAATAGAGAGGCCAAAATTCCTATCTATTTAATTAGATGAACTATTCATTTTTTACTTGTAGTAACTCAATTTATGTACTTTATTACAATAGTCAAAACACCTTCTAGTTCCTCTAAGACAATCACTTAGGTGATTCTTTCCACATTCCTGACAAAAAAGAAACTGAATCTTCATTCCCCCATGGTCACCATTAACTGATCTCTCAGCGGACTTCTTATTTATCTTCCGTGGTGAGGATGAGATCTGGTTATGGTAAACATTGTTAATCATGTTCTGTGAAAACTAATTATGCATGATCATGACATATTTCACTCCAATGATCATCCCGCATGACTGGTCATTAAAAAACCATCCATAACATTTAACATTAATTCAGTTCCTTCCAGTTCTATACATTGACTAAAACCATAATCATAGTGTGAGAATTTAATTTCCTAGTAGAAAAACACATATTCATGAAAATAATTACATTCAAGATATCTAAATCATGACACCATATATAACCTATGACACCTATGGTTTATCCAAGGTTATTCATAGCTAACTTATATCTAAATCATTCATGATGGTTCATGAAGAGTTTGTGAATTCCAAAAGCATATCCCCTGGGAGTATCAAACTGGCTATGTAGAAAAGATTATTGTCATGTACTGGATTTGCCCCAAGTATATCCTGAAACATCTTGTCAGAGTTGTTACACATTGGTAAAACTATTCCACATCCATGTTCACTTGTATTATCAAGATAGGAATTTATTTGATGCAAACCCCTCCATTTACCCTTTTCCAAAAATCCTTGACATTTTCTTAAACGTTAACTCATCCTTATACTTATCCTAATATACATCCCAAGGCATATCTTTATAAATAAATCTAGGGATATCAATAAGGTTTTTTAATCCTAGTTTCCAATGGTTAACTATTCCTTTCCTCTGATACCAAATATAGTGACCCTCACTTTATAAGCATAGACATTACATAATTTTTTCATAAAACTTACACATTAGACAAAAAACTCCCAAATACCGTAGTTGGTATAGTTCTCTTGGAAATATGATTACATAAACACTGGTACATAAGTGGGCCACATTATCCCCCACTAGGTTCTTCTTTACTATAATCCTTATTAGATATATCAAACATAATAGATATTATCATAGCCTCTTGTAAATGAAACATAAAATGGGTGAGCTCAAATTATGTGTAATGGTAAAAAAGGGATACATGAAATCATAAACATGAGTATATGTGTATGAGAACATGATCTTATAAATATATGATCATACCATTCTTATCAAATATCATAACATAGATCATGGCATAAATATTTGAAGTTCATAAGACATGAATGATATGAAATAAAGAGCATAATCCATTAAATCATTTAATATTAATAAGACATAGAATTTTGGAAGACTCATAATATTGTAATATGATTTCGATAGTATCCAAGGCATCAATACCCAGACCATATTAGTGGGAAATGTCCTTTATTGAACCAGGTGAACCCTCAATCCAGCCTTATATTACTGAACTTAGAGAACCCTCATTCAAACCTTGTATTACTGTACCGATTAAACCCCCATTCCATCCTAATTTTACCGAACCGAGTAAAACCACATTTTAGCCATGCATTACTAAACTGAGTTAACCCGGATTCCAAACCATTATTTCTGAACTGAGTAAACCCTTGTTCTTTCCCTATGTTACTGAACTATGTAAACGTCATTCCATCAATTTATTACTGAACTGAGGGAACCCTCATTTTTACCCTATCTATCAAATGAGATAAAAATATTTACCTAATTCATTTGAGGGAGATATCGGTCCCACCGGTCACATAATGAAATCTGGTATACATGTTACACAAGATCCTAAATTTACATATCCAAACCCCTGAAATGAAATAGGGATCATAAGCATGTAAACATATCATAACCTATATAAATATATAGGTTTTAAAACAATTTAATTAAAAGAATAACATGTAACAGAGAAATGGATTTCATATAAGTGTAACCCAAGATGGAGAAATTGGTTCCATTAAGACTGTAAAATTAATCATTACTCATTCAATGAAATGATATTTATGTGACCTTTAGATCCTTTCCTATAAGGTATTATTAACATCAATAGATGCCATCTTAGATGGAATTTTTTTTTGAAACATCCACTCAAAAATATTCTTGGGGAAAATTTCCATTCTTGATTGAAAAATTATTTCTAATACATAAAACCATTTAAAAAATAATATTCATAAAATATTCCTTTAAAACATATAAAGTATACATGAAATCATTTTGAAAACCTTTTTTCCTTGAAATCTTTCAAAATAATCATCAAAACATTTTAAAAACATTTAACTTTGAAAACAATTGAAATTTTTTTAAAAGCATCTTTAAAAAGTTTTTAAACCCATTTAATAGAAAATACCTTGAGAATTTATAAAGAAGTATTGAAAAAATATTAAATATTTTTACATGAAAAGGTAAAAGAATTTTGAAAATGTTTTGAAAACTATTTTTCTTGATAACTTATAAAAGAATCTTGAAAACATTTTGAAACCCATTTCATTGAAAAAACATTAAAAACTTGTAAATAGGGTTTAAAAATATCTTTCCATCAAAATCTATAAGATAAGATTTAAACCATTTTGAAAACAATTTTCTATGAAATTTACTAATAAAAAACATTTTCATAAATATTGATATTTTTAATAATACAAAGGGAGATTCAAATAGAGCGTAAAGTAGAGTTTTCCTAAAAAACTTTCTTAACTATATTATGTACCAAAGAGTATAAAATTGTACCAATAAATGAGTATATCATGAAATAAAAGAGTACAATAAATCTAAATAATATTCTTTAGAGGTGTTTAATAAGATTTCACCAAGGTAATCATAAACATAAAAAATATCGAAAAACAACGAGATTTCCGAAATAAACTCTTATAACTTGTTATCTTGTGATAAATATATAAATTTAAGGAAATCTAATTACATAAAGAATTTAATATCATTAAATTAATTATATTAATTTTATTTCATTTAAATGATATGTATATTCACCCCAAAAAAAGAGTATTGGTGCATAACAAAACTTGAGTCTTTGGGAAGGAAAATAGAGACAAAAACATTTTTACCAATTTGGTAACTTTTGAAACCTAAACCCTGTGAAAGAATGATCACCAAATGGGAATGTGAATACACAAAAATTTAATTAAAATATATATATAATAAAATCATGTTTAGTATATACACCATGCAAAAGGATATAGTAGATAACATATCTTGTATCTCATAGAAATTAAAAGTGAGATGAAATCCCCTTACCCTGTGTCTTTACTCTCTCTGTAATCATACTCGCTTCCTATTAAATAAATATAAGTTTATTATACATATTCTATATAAGAATTGTATTATATCTATAACCTTATATTAATTTATTATAACCTTATATTACTCATTTGTTAACGATCATGTGTTAAGGTTTCACATTGGGTATTATTCACTTTGTTTTTCGCATGTGCCTTAATTTTTTATATCGTTGATCCTTATACTTAGATCATGATTTCAGAATACATAAAATGCTAGATATATCAGATATATCTATTATAAGTATATTATAATAATCTATATCATAATGAATTATGTAATGTAATACACCATTCAGGTAGATGGCAAGTCATACAAACACATGAACGTTTTTTTCATTTTTATTGTAGTATTGAAAGAAAGTATATAAATGGAATATATATATATATGTATGTATATATGTATTTATATAATTTTTAAAATATAATTAATATATAATATAAATTATATAATTTCATAAAACCCATAATTAATACATTCAATTTGGTGGGTGAATGAATCACATCGCTTTAAGGGGTGGTAGTCCACACTTTCTCAAATGAGATTATCAAATCAACACCAAAGGGTAGATAAAAAAGATGCATGTTGTAAAAGGAATACAGATTCATAAATGCATAATAAATATAATATATTACATATATAAATAAATTTTCCATCATAATTTCCACCATGATTGGTTGTAAAGTAGAAATTAACAATCATTGTTTCGTGAGGGTGTAGTTCGCCGTACACAGAAATAGTGTGTTCAACATCGATTAGATGATGGTGTTTGTAATTTTAGTTCATAAAAATTGGATAGAATCATTCTATATCATGGAGGATAATTTTTTTTTCTGAAATAATTGAATATTTATATTTTATGGAGTGGAGAAGGAAAATATGGGAATGGAGCTTGAGAGAAGATGTTACCTCTTAATCTGGTAACTCCTTTTGGATTGTGCCAAAAAGATTCCATCAGAGGGTTTATACCCAATGGGAGGCTTCCAGGTCAAATTTATGATTTTGGGGAGGTCATTTGTGTAACATCCCAAGTAAGTAATCAATAATACATATTTTTATCTATGTCTATTAATGATTAAGATAGTGTTATAGAGGCTTAAAATGAAAATAAATACAATCTTATGCATGGAATACACGAATATTTTTAAAAGATTGTTTTAGTGCCTTTTAATGGCAAACCATTTTTGAATCTATATTTTGAAAATTTTATAAACTATGTTTGTCAAAATAAACTTATTCTTTATGATTGGGACATCAAAATTTACCTTGTATGAATTTTTGGAATTTTTCTGACAATGTTCATTTTTTAATGAATAGTGAAAAATACTGCATTTTACATCAAAACTGCTTTTTAATCTAATTTATTTATATGATTAGATTATGTTTTGAATTGGTTTTGAAGTGGAATTAGAATATATTTTTACCATTTTATCCAATGGTGGTCATTAGAATCAATTTCACTTTGAAATTAGACTTAAACTGGTGTCAATCTTTTGATACTTATTGTTTTGTAATAACACGCTATTTGCTCTTGCAGCGGGAATTAATTATTAAATTAATTAATGTGACTTATATTATTTGAATTTTGTAAAATAGAATTAATTTTTGAATTCGGAATATGAAATATAGTTTAGGGTGAATTTTTGGTAATTCTCTGAAAAACTTCAATTTTTGATGAATAGTGAAACCACTAAGTGGTAATCAAGCAAACTGATTTTTCAGTTAAATGAAAGTTTAACGCTAATGTGTATTGAATTTTGAAAATCCGACATACATGGTTGTCATTAAGAAGTAAAATGTGGTTCAATGAGATTATAATAATTTTTTGGTGAATAGTAACTTATTAAGTTCTTAATCGCGATTAGTGGTAATTAGTGTAGTTTAAGGTATAAATAATGATTTAATAATAGGAAATGACCTAGAAACATGTCCCAACCTTATTGGTTGTGTCATGGACGACCAAGACAAGCCATGGGTCAACTTGGGGACCCCATGGAGACACTTTGGTTTGGAAATGACATAAATAACATTTTATTAAATGTTAAAGTAAAAATGACACAAACAAGAGATGTGTTACGAAAACAATTTTTACATGGGGTTATAAAGATCAGATTTTTTATTATAAATAGTCATTGGAAATATAAAAATATTTCCTACATCATAGTATTTTTTTTATGATTTTTAGACATTATATAAATTAAATTAGTTATGACATAATAATGATGCAGCGATAACATCATTATTTGACGATTTAAATAAAATGGAAAGATAATGTAAAATATATAAACTACACATGTCCAAAACTTATTGGATGAGTGTATTTCGAAGCCTTATCACCTTATCCACGAATAATATCAATGTGGGAGCTTTTGAAACCGAAACACATTTTCAAATAAAGTAATATTTCTTTACTTTCCAAAAGTGCCCCTCCTCTCCTCTTATAAAAGGCCCCCACCTCTACCTCATTTCACACACTTCTCAAGCCTTTGTCTCGTCCAACCCCTGCCCATTTACTCTCTAAAAATCCCTCTCCTCATCCTAGAGGATTCCCTTTGTGCAGAATCTTTTCAAAGGAAGCCTTTAGGCTCAAATCAAAAGGAGTTACTCTTTTAAAGGTAATTCATTCTCTCATGTTAATTTGTTTTATTTTGCTTCTCCAACCCCCTAAAATCTTTTTATTTACTTCTTTTGTAACAACACTAGTATCTTCAATATACTAGGATGTTGTTATAAGATTTATTTGATCTACACTCTCACACAACTACATCAAATGGTTAAAGAACATACGGTTTCCGTGGATGGCGAAATTCTGCCTCCCAAAACGATGATTGTTCCACACTCATTTAACACCTTCAAAGGTGGCCATTATGATGTCACTATTTTTATATATGATATATAATATGTTTATGTTTTCCTTAAGCTTCTGTTTTTTTCATTTTGGGCATACCTTTATGGTTTCCATTATGGGTAAACACGATATCTTCATTTTAGGAAGTGCGGACTACCGCCCCCTAAAAGTGATTTGATTCGTTAATACCATATGTGGGACATATAAAGGATGGAACTATGATATTATATATGATATTATACTGGAATTATAATATACCTTTATAACATTATGATTCCATTCCAGAAAATATGAAATAGAAATGGAAGTAGCGTTCATGCGTACGTACGGCTTACCGTCTCCATGAACGGTGCATTTCATTTCTTACCTCTAAATGATTATGTAATATTATAAATGCATGTATGTACTGGATATATATGACATATATGATATCTAAATCATGAATACCATTCTGGATAAAATGAACCTTTGACCAAATTAACTACATGTAAGTGTAAGAAGTCTATTTTTGACTTAAGAACCAAATACCAACAAAATGAACATTATTAACTTAACTGATTACATGATGTTCATAACATGGTATAAAAGGAATAATGAACTTGAAAAAGGTTCTTAAGCAAGTAGAGATTAACTGAAGTTTATTATTCAGGAGATTAAAGAACGGTCGGGTCAAGTCGGATACGAGGTATGGGACTTCGTCTCAATCTCCTTTCGTTGAGGCATATTTTATTTTATACACAACTTTCTTTTATTCGGTGTATAAACCCCATTGACTTTTACGTTTATTCAAAAGGAATCTTTTTTATACGAAGCATTTCCTAAATGACAAAAGGGAATGTTTTTGTCGTACGTATGCGGCGACAACGACTTCTCCGCCGTCGTGACTGTTATTTGAGTTTCGGCTTCCTCTACAAGCCATACCTTCTTTTTAAAAGAAAAATAAATACCATGTTTTACTTTTCTTTTACTTTGGTATTGAAAATGGTTTTCATAATGTTTTTATTGTTTCAATGTGTTGTATTGAAATCTCATGATTGAAATGTGGAAATGTTATGTATCCTTTATGCATGTTTTATGTGATATGATTATGTTATGGTTCTTGGGCATTATTATGAAGACGGGTGGTTCCGTGATAAACTAATGGCGGCTGAGCCCGTTATAGCTCTCCAATGCATTGGGTAACACGAAGGACTGAAACGTTAAGGTTTCTCCGAAGAGATTTTAGGGAATATACTGTGATGGGTATTCCAAACATAACCAAGAGGGTTACTCCCTACGTAAGAATGTTATGAATGCCTCAAGTTACCTGTATGTCTTATGATTTCTATGATTTATTCATTATTTTATGAGGTATGTTAAAGTGCCTATTTTTTATGGGTAATGTATGATTTCATTCTTATGTATATATGAACTCATGTTTCCTTTCCATGTTTTTTTATAACCCATACTGAGTTTTTATGCTCATCCAAAGTTTTTGAAATGTTTTTCACAGGTCAAGGGAAAGGTACATGATAAGATGATAGAATCAAGGATGTGTCAAGAAATAATCCATGTTTTATTTTAAATTTGTTTCCATTTATGGGAATGAAGAATACTATCTTTATGTAACAACTTTGTTTATATGTGGAATGTAATGCAAGTTTTATGATCTAATTCTCTAAAACTCTAAATCTGAAAAGATCCTCAATGTGTAATCTTGTAATAACTCAAGATTAAGTAAGTTTTAAGGCTGGGGCCTTATAGTTGGTATTAGAGGTCGGTTTAGATAACTTTAGGAGTTAAAATTATATTAAATGATTATACAAAAATATTTTTTTTTCTCGAAATGATATTGCATTTAAAGATTACCATGTTGCTTCATCTAAGACATGTTTGTTCAGAATGGTTTTCCGTAGAGGAAACAGGGAAGCAGTGCTTGGAAGTCATACAGAAGGAAATAAACTTCCGAATCAGCATCTAGAAATGGTCGGAATTGGAACTGAACAGTTTGTTGCAGTAATGGCGTAGTTAACTCAAGCGATAAATGGCAGTGGTATCCATGCACGAGATCAGCCATAACAACCGCAGAGAAACATGTTAGTGGTGGAACATTTCATGAGGCAACATCCACCATCATTCAGAGGATCATCTGACCCTGTGCTAGCTGAAGGGTGGATTAAAGCACTGGAGAAGATTTTTGATGTCATGGGGTGTTCAGACAATCAAAAGGTTAGTCTTGCTATTTACCGTTTGGAGGGTGAAGCAGATCAGTGGTGGTCTATGGTTAAAAATATCAGGGACGCCGATGAGATTGATGCTCTTGACTGGGATGAATTCAAAGGTATGTTTCTTGAGAAGTATTTTCCTAAGGCTATTTGACTTAGGATGGAAAAGCAATTCTTGGAATTGAGGCAAGAGGAAGACTCAGTGGCTGCCTATGAAGAAAGGTTCACTCGATTGGCAAGGTATGCTCCAAATTTTATCTGGGACCTTGATAGTAAAATCAATCGTTTTTACTCAGGATTAAAGCCAAAATATCGAAGGGCATTAGCTTCTCGTGAGTTTAAAAGTTATGAAAAGCTTGTTTGATGTGCTGAGAAGGTGGAAATGGTGTTTGCCGATGACCAAGTGTTCTATAACAACCAATAGAAGAAGAGACCGAGGTGGCAGGAGAAAGGTAATAATTCTTTAAAAAAGTCTGATGGTAAGAGAACTAAGTTTCTAGTTTGTGATAAATGTGGCCAAAGGCATGCTGGGGAATGTCTTCTGAATTCTGGGAAGTGCTACCGATGTGGTAAGATGGGACATAAGGCTCGTGATTGCACTGAAAAGGATCACGTTGAAGGTAAGAACAAATTTGATTTACAGTTAGTAAAATGTTTTAAGTGCAATGAGATGGGTCACTATGCAAATGAGTGTCCGACAAAGAGCTTGACTGATGGGAAGCAGTTAGACTACAAGCAGAAAGGGGTGGTGAAATCCTTTGCAACTACTTCAGCAGATTTCGGGCCATCAAATGAAGTTGTATCAGGTACTTTGTTTGTTTTTTCAGATTATGCCAGTGTGTTGTTTGATTCGGGTTCTACACATTCTTTCATCTCTGAAACCTTTTCTAGTAAAATGGGAATACCATCTCAAGAAATGACTCCTGAACTTTTGGTAAAAACACCTGGGGGAAATGTTGAGGCAAAAAGAATTTATAAGAATCTTCCTATCCTTATCTGTGGAAAGAACCTACTTGCAATCCTTATTGTTCTACCTCTAGTGGAGTTTGATGTTATCCTGGGTATGGATTGGCTCACTATTTACCATGCTAAGATTGACTGTAGAGCTAAAGAAGTTTCTTTTCAGAAATACTTTCAGTTTGTTTACAAGAATGAACCCTTTCTTTTGATAACATATCAAGAGGTCGAGAAACTTGTAAAAGATGGAAATGAATGTTACCTTGCACACGTCGTTGAAAATAAAGGAACTCTTTAGATAAATGATGTGCCAGTGGTAAATGAGTATCCTGATGTTTTTCCTGATGAGTTTCCTGGAATAATACCAGATCGGGAAGTTGAGTTTACTGTTGACTTAGTTCCTGATTCTAAGCCAATTTCAAAACCCCCTTATCGAATGGCACAAATTGAACTTTTAGTGTTGAAGGAGCAATTGCAAGATTTATTAGAGAAAGGTTTCATTAGACCTAGCACATCACCATGGGGTGCTCCTGTTTTATTTGTTAAAAAGAAAGATGGTTCTATGAGACTTTGCATTGATTATAGAGCCTTGAATAATATCACTGTTAAGAACAAATATCCTTTGCCTCATATCGATGATTTGTTTGATCAGCTCCAGGGGGCTCAGTTTTTTTCAAAGATTGACTTGAGATCGGGGTACCATCAGCTGAAGGTAAAGGAGGCAGATATTCTGAAGACTGTGTTCCATACGAGATATGGACATTATGAATTTTTAGTAATGCCTTTTGGGCTAACCAATGCACCTGCTGTATTCATGGACTTAATGAATAGAATTTTCCATGAGTTCTTGGATATGTTTGTGGTGGTTTTCATTGATGATATTTTGGTGTTTTCTAAAAGTAAAGAGGAGCATGAAAAAAATTTAAGGGTTATCTTACAAACCTTAAAATAAAAGAAATTGTATGGGAAATTCAGAATGTGTGAGTTTTGGTTGCAACAAATTTCTTTCCTTGGTCACATTGTTTCTAAAGATGGAATAACTGTTGATCCTGCAAAAATAAAAGTTGTGGAAGAATGGCCAAGACCCACAAATGTAACCGAGATTCGTAGCTTACTTGGTTTGGCGGGCTATTACCGAAGGTTTGTTAGAAATTTTTCACGGTTATCTAATCCAATGACTAAGCTAACTAGGAAGGGTGTTAAGTTTATCTGGACAAAAGAATGTGATGATTGTTTTCAGGAATTGAAAAGAAGATTGGTGAATGCTCCAGTTTTGGCACTACCTTCCAGGAATGGAGAGTTTGTTATATACAGTGATGCTTCATTGAAAGTACTTGGTTGCGTCCTAATGCAGAATGATCAGGTAATTGCTTATTCTTCACGACAGTTGAAAACTCATAAGGTAAATTACCCTACACATGATTTGGAACTAGCTGCTGTTTTTTTTTGCTTTAAAAATTTGGAGGCATCATTTGTATGGAGTAAAGTGTGAAATATATACCGATCACAAAATTTTAAAGTATATATTCACTCAGAAAGAGTTAAACATGAGACAAAGGAGATGTATGGAATTAATCAAGGATTATGATTGTACAATTCATTACCATCTGGGAAAAGCAAATAAAGTGGCTGATGCTTTGAGTCGAAAAAGTAATGCTTTATTAACAATGTTGTGTTTGGAACGTGATCCTTTGGTTAATTATTTGATGAACTTTGGCATAGATGTTGTTGGTGCATGAAGTCCTTCTGTTTTGTTTCAGGTATCAGTGAGATCTTCTCTATCAGATAGAATCATGCAAGCACAGAAGCAAGACAGTGAGTTGCAGAAAAAGGTAGAGCTGGTTCAGAAAGGTATGTTGCCTGAATTCAACATTTATAATGATTGTGTTTTGAGATTTGGGAAGAGATTGTGTGTGCCTTGTGATTCATAGTTGAAGAGAGAGTTGTTATGTGAAGCTCATAGTTCTCCGTTTTCAGTTCATCCGGGCAGTACTAAGATGTATAGAGATCTGCGGGAGTATTACTGGTGGGATGGAATGAAAAGAGATATTGCTGATTTTACTGTGAAGTGTTTGACTTGTCAGCAGGTTAAAGCAGAGCGGCAGTTATCGAAAGGGATGCTTCAGCCTTTACCAGTGCCAGAGTGGAAATGTGAGAATATATCCATGGACTTTGTTGTTGGATTACCGAAGACATCTCAAGGTAATAATGCAATCTGGGTTATTGTTGATCGCTTGACCAAATCTGCTCATTTCCTTGCTATACGAGATACTTTATCTCTTGATCAACTTTCCCGTTTGTATCTTAAAGAGATATTCAGGTTACATGGAGTTTCTCTCTCCATTGTATCGGATCGTGATCCCAGGTTTACTTCTAACTTTTGGAAAGGCCTTCAGAAGTCATTGGGTACTGAATTAAATTTTAGTACAGCTTTTCATCCTCAATCAGATGGCCAGTCAGAACGAACAATTCAGACATTGGAGGATATTCTACGAGCTTGTTCTATGGATTATCAGGGAAGTTGGGACCAACATCTTTCTTTGGTTGAGTTTTCATATAATAACAGTTTCCATTCCAGTATACAGATGGCACCATTTCAGGCATTATATGGGAAGCGGTGTCGAACTCCAGCTTTTTGGGATGAAGTGGGTGAAAGGAAGTTGATGGGACCAGAATTGGTAGAAGAGATTGCAGAAAAAGTTCAGCTGATTCAGAAACACATGAGAACAGCTTAGAGCAGGCAGAAGAGTTATGCGGATAACCGGAGGAAGGATCTATCTTTCGAGGTAGGTGATCATGTTTTTCTCAAGGTTTCTCCTTGGAAAAGTTTGATGAGATTTGGTAAGAAAGGAAAGTTGAGTCCAAGGTTTGTTGGACCATATGAAATTCTGGAGAGAGTTGGATCAGTTGCATATCGAGTGGCTTTACCTCCGAGTTTATCTCAGGTACACAATTTTTTTCACGTTTTAATGTTGAGAAAGTATATGCCAGATTCATCTCATGTTTTGAGTCCAGAGGTAGTTCAGCTGGAAGAGAACCTATCTTATGAGGAACAACCGGTCCAGATTCTTGACCATAGGGAGAAAGTGTTACGGAATAAGGTGATTAAGCAGGTAAAGGTTTTGTGGAAAAACCACATGATTGAAAAGGCAACATGGGAATCTGAAAATGCAATGAGGGATAAGTACCCTCATTTATTTGATAAGTAAATAAATTGTGGGGACGCAATTTTCTAAAGGGGCGAAGGATGTAACATCCCAAGTAAGTAATGAATAATACATATTTTTATCTATGTCTATTAATTATTAAGATAGTGGTATAGAGGCTTAAAATGAAAATAAATACAATCTTATGCATGGAATATAATAATATTTTTAAAAGATTGTTTTAGTGCCTTTTGATGGCAAACCATTTTTGAATCTATATTTTGACAATTTTATAGACTATTTTTGTCAAAATAAACTTATTCTTTATGATTGGGACATCAAAATTTACCTTGTATGAATTTTTGGTATTTTTCTGACAATGTTCATTTTTTAATGAATAGTGAAAAATACTGCATTTTACATCAAAACTGATTTTTAATCTAATTTATTTATATGATTATATTATGTTTTTAATTGATTTTGAAGTGTAATTAGAATATATTTTTTCCATTTTATCCAATGTTGGTCATTGGAATCAATTTCACTTTGAAATTAGACTTAAACTGGTGTCAATCTTTTGATACTTATTGTTTTGTAAAAACACGCTATTTGCTCTGGCAGCGGGAATTAATTATTAAATTAATTAATGTGACTTATATGATTTGAATTTTGTAAAATAGACTTCATTTTTGAATTCGGAATATGAAATATAGCATAGGGTGAATTTTTGGTAATTCTCTGAAAAACTTCAATTTTTGATGAATAGTGAAACCACTAAGTGGTAATCAAGCAGACTGATTTTTCAGTTAAATGAAAGTTTAACGCTAATGTGTATTGAATTTAGAAAATCCTACATACATGGTTTTCATTAAGAAGTAAAATGTGGTTCAATGAGATTATAATAATTTTTTGGTGAATAGTAACTTATTAAGTTCTTAATCGCGATTAGTGGTAATTAGTGTAGTTTAAGGTATAAATAATGCTTTAATAATAGGAAATGACCTAGACACATGTCCCAACCTTATTGGTTGTGTCATGGCCGACCAAGAAAAGCCATGGGTAAACTTGAGGACCCCATGGAGACACTTTGGTTTGGAAATGACATAAATAACTTTTTATTAAATGTTAAAGTAAAAATGACACAAACAAGAGATGTTTTACGAAAACAATTTTTACATGGGGTTATAAAGATCAGATTTTTTATTATAAATAGTCATTGGAAATCTAAAAAGATTTCCTACATCATAGTATTTTTTTTATGATTTTTAGACATTAAATAAATTAAATTAGTTATGACATAATAATGATGCAGCGATGACATCATTATTTGACGATTTAAATAAAATGGAAAGATAATGTAAAATCTATGAACTACACATGTCCAAAACTTATTGGATGAGTGTATTTCAAAGAATTATCACCTTATCCACGAATTATATCAATGTGGGACCTTTTGAAACCGAAACACATTTTCAAATAAATTAATATTTTTTTACTTTCCAAAAGTGCCCCTCCTCTTCTCTTATAAAAGGCCCCCACCTCTACCTCATTTCACACACTTCTCAAGCCGTTGGCTCAGCCAACCCCTGCCCATTTACTCTCTCCAAATCCCTCTCCTCATCCTAGAGGATTCCCTTTGTGCAGAATCCTTTCAAAGGAAGCCTTTAGGCTCAAATCAAAAGGAGTTACTCTTTTAAAGGTAATTCATTCTCTCATGTTCATTTGTTTTATTTTGCTTCTCCAACCCCCTAAACTGTTTTTATTTACTTCTTTTGTAACAATACCAGTATCTTCAATATACTAGGATGTTGTGATAAGATGTATTTGATCTAAACTCTCACACAACAACATCAAATGGTTAAAGAACATACGGTTTCCGTGGATGGCGAAATTCTGCCTCCCGAAACGATGATTGTTCAACACTCATTTAACACCTTCAAAAGTGGCCATTATGATGTAACTATTTTTATATATGATATATAATATGTTTATGGTTTCCTTAAGCTTCTGTTTTTTTCATTTTGGGCATACCTTTATGGTTTCCATTATGGGTAAACACGATATCTTCATTTTAGGAAGTGCGGACTACCGCCCCCTAAAAGTGATTTGATTCGTTAATACCATATGTGGGACATATAAAGGATGGAACTATGATATTATATATGATATTATACTGGAATTATAATATACCTTTATAACATTATGATTCCATTCCAGAAAATATGAAATAGAAATGGAAGTAGCATCCATGCGTACGTACGGCTTACCGTCTCCATGAACGGTGCATTTTATTTCTTACCTCTAAATGATTATGTAATATTATAAATGCATGTATGTACTGGATATATATGACATAAATGATATCTACATCATGAATACCATTCTGGATATAATGAAACTTTGACCAAATTAACAACATGTAAGTGTAAGAAGTCTATTTTTTACTTAAGAACCAAATACCGACAAATTGAACATTATTAACTTAACTGATTACGTGATATTCATAACATGGTATAAAAGGAATAATGAACTTGAAAAAGTTTCTTAAGCAAGTAGATATTAACTCAAGTTTATTATTCAGGAGATTAAAGAATGGTCGGGTCATGTCGGATACGAGGTATGGGACTTCGTCTCAATCTCCTTTCGTTGAGGCGTATTTTATTTTATACACAACTTTCTTTTATACGGTGTATAAACCCCTTTGACTTTTACGTTTATTCAAAAGGAATCTTTTTTATACGAAGCGTTTACTAAACGACAAAATAGAATGTTTTTGTCGTATGTATGTGGCGACAACGACTTCTCCGCCGTCGTGACTGTTATTTGAGTTTCGACTTCCTCTACAAGCCATACCTTCTTTTTAAAAGAAAAATAAATACCTTGTTTTACTTTTCTTTTACATTGGTATTGAAAATGGTTTTCATAATGTTTTTATTTTATCAATGTGTTGTATTGATATCTCATGATTGAAATGTGGAAATGTTATGTTTCCTTTATGCATGTTTTATGTGATATGATTATGTTATGGTTCTTGGGCATTATTATGAAGACGGGTGGTTCCGTGATAAACTAAGGGCGGGTGAGCCCGTTATAGCTCTCCAATGCATTGGGTAACACGAAGGAGTGAAACGTTAAGGTTTCTCCAAAGAGATTTTAGGGAATATACTGTGATGGGTATTCCAAACATAACCAAAAGGGTTACTCCCTATGTAAGAATGTTATGAATGCCTCAAGTTACCTTTATGTCTTATGATTTCTATGTTTTTTTCATTATTTTATGAGGTATGATAAAGTGCCTATTTTTTATGGGTAAAGTATGATTTCATTCTTATGTATATATGAACTCATGTTTCCTTTCCATGTTTTTTTATAACCCATACTGAGTTTTTATGCTCATCCCAAGTTTTTGAAATGTTTTTCACAGGTCAAGGGAAAGGTACATGATAAGATGATAGAGTCAAGGATGTGTCAAGAAATAATCCATGTTTTATTTTAAATGTGTTTCCATTGATGGGAATGAAGAATACTATCTTTATGTAACCACTTTGTTTATATGTGGAATGTAATGCAAGTTTTATGATCTAATTCTCTAAAACTCTAAACCCGAAAAGATCCTAAATGTGTAATCTTGTAATAACTCAAGATTAAGTAAGGTTTAAGGCTGGGGCCTTATAATTTGGGATGGTATTGGACGAATTTAAGAGGCTTGAGAGGTGTGAGTAATGGGTAGAGGTGGTGGCCTTTTATAGGGAAAGAAAAGGACTCGCATGAAATATTTTGAAACATATTAGTTGTGAAAATGTTATTAGCTAAAAAAAGTATTAAAAACCCATACTAACAAAATAATTTAATTTTACGTCTTAAATACAGATAGATAATTGGTTTTTTACATGTGTATAGATCGTTTGGGTGCTTAATTTTATGGTTTAGTCCCTAATTAAGCTTAATTTGGCCATAACTATTGTGATTAATTTTATTCACTTTTACTAATCATTTTGGTCAAAAATTAACACGGCCTCATTAAACTATCAATATTAGACTTCATACATTATTTTATGTCATATTTTTGAAATTCACTTCATATAAGTGGAAAATTTAATATTAGTGTTAATCCCACAGATGGGTCGAAATAATGGGGTTTTAAAGTATGAAAAAGTTCAAAAGTTGGTTATGATTTTATATTCAATTTCAAAGTGAAGTTGATACATTTGTATTAATGGATTTAAAATTAATCTAATTTTACCTTAAAACATATGTAAAATATCATTCACTATTAATAATTAATTAGACCAAAGCAGTTTTAAACTAAAAAAGCAGTATTTTTTTTACTATTCATCAAAAAAAAGTTTCCAAGAAAAATCCCAAAAATTCACCCTTATATAATTACAACATTATGAATTAAAAAATAAATTTTATTTTATAAAATTAAATTTCTAAATGTTTTTAAAATTACTATCATTATTAATAGTTGTTTATTCAAGTGAATAGTACTTTTAACATAAACCAAAAATCTTTTCTTTCATTATCAATATGATATATATATATATATATATAAATTATAACCAATATTTGGAATGTATTTATTAATATTACTATTAATGTTTAGGTTATAATTATCCTGTTTAAATAAATAAAAAGAGATGCTTCGTAGAAACTCTGTGTTGCGTGTATCGAACGCCAAGTCGGTGTTGCTTATAGCGCAATCCATGTTAGTGTTGTATATAGTGCGTGCCAGGTTGGTATTATATGTTAAAGGAATGTTTGAAATAATTTTTTAATTTATATATATATATATATTAATATTTACAATGTCAAATTAAAATGAAAAATATGGAAACCTTAAATTAATTTGAGAAAAAAATAATTTTCAAAATCTCATGGTGTTACAGAATCGTGTAATTAAGGTTAAAAATTATTTGATAATGACAAAAAAATATCCCAAAAAAATTACTTAATTTAATTCTATTATTCTAATTCATCCTTAATAATATAATATAATGATATATAAACATTTATTTCCCTTTGGATATTATTTTGACTAATATTATTTTTAAGTATAATATATTATCAAAAATGTTACTCACTTGTTTTTATATCAATAAAATATTTTGACCGAGATAAAAAATTATGTACAATCATAAATGTTATTTTTAAGGATAAATGATTTGTTATCATGGTAATTTATTTCTAAATTTTAGGGATGATATAATTACCTCAAATTCATACAAAACGACGGCATGGCATTTATTTAAATAATATAAAAATATCGTAAATGATTATAAAATTATTAAAAGTATTGAAAATGGAATTAATTATTGAATTATATGAATTTTTTAGACAAATATAATATTTTAGTGGTGTGTGAAAGGATTATAATTTAATTAATTTGCTATCATGTTTTTTTCAAAGTCAAATTAAATGATTATATTAAAAATCACATTAGTGATATTTTATAATAAATAATAAATTATTTAATTATTTAAAATTAATAAAAATAAATTATTTAGAAAATTGGTTAGTATATGATTTAAAATATAAACAATGGAAAATTTAAGATATTGTTTTAGTTTTATTGTAACAATCATATCCCATAAATAGTAAAAAATATGTGTTATGCCATAATTATAAATAACGTTAATGTGGGGGGTTAAAAGAAAATGATATGTGTAAAATCATATTCTAATATTGTAAAAATTTTATTAGAAAAATTTATTTCATCCCATACTCATAATAAATTATTAATATATCTTATTGGATCCATTTTTTGAGGAAAATAAATTTATATTAATTTAATAATTTATAATTTCATGTGTGTCCCTCTCCTAACTCATAAAAGAGAATCTACTCTGTTATTTTCTTTACACTAAAAAATAATTTTGGATCAAAAAATGACATTCAATATACCTTCTTAAAATCCACCCTCACAATATAGAGGTCTTATTTTAGGTATAATACCATCCTTAAACGGTGTAAGGTGTAAATCAAAGGAGATTGTACAAAAAATACATATAGTTTTTAACCAAAAGTCTATTTTTTATTTCTTATTCCACATCACTTAAATATTCTTCAACCAATATTATATAAGTAAATTATAATCTCCAATAAACTAATATTTATAATGTCAATGTAATAACCTATATCCATCCATATCTTCTATCACGTGGTAAATGAAACCATCGTTTGTCTCTATAGTGGATTACCTCCTCGCAAACCAGTGTTATTCATTTTCCCTCACCATATATCATGAATGGATTTAGTGATTTATTTATTATATAAATATTTATTAAATTAATAATATAATTATCATTTTTTAATAATAATATATCATTTAATTTCTTACCTTTCCACTCATTGAAAATGATAGTTTTAATCATGCGTGACTATCATCTACCACCCCACGAAGTGATGTGATTCATTTTTCCTCAACATATCATATGGGTGATATATATATATATATAATTTTATATAATATGGTAATATTATATTTATGATATAATTATAATTTTTGAAAGAAAAAATTACCCATAGCATTTTTTCACTATGACAGTTTAAAATTTTAAATGTTACTCATGCATATGTTCGGCTTACAATCTCCGTGATTATAACTCAGTTAATCTTTCATAATCATATATAATTATTGGTTTTAAAATAATAATAGATTTTTAAATATGATAAATACTTCATAATTATTATTCTATTTATTATTTCATAATAAAATCATTCACCATAGTCATCCTACTAGAGTCAATTTGAATAAAGGATCCAATATCTAAAAACATGTATGATGTGACCATAATTTGTTAAGTAATTATATATAGACTCAAAATAGTTAAAATAAAAGGAACAATAAACATGACTAATTTTTTTATGAAAATAAACAATCAATATAACTTTATTATTCTATAAAATATTGAACATATTTGATGAGTTGGACTCAAGGTAAGGGAAACTTAACTTTAAAACCTTGTTAAAAATGTTTTAATTATTTATTTTATAAATTTTTTATTCCGTATACAACTTCATTATTTTATTTTATATATTTATTGATTTGTATTTAAATTTATTATTAATTAAATTATGTATCACCTTCCACTTTGATTCCATGATTTTAAAAAGGAATCTAATAATATGTTATATATGGAACCATTTTACTCTCTTCACAAAATAAAAAATTAATATTCCATTTTAAATTATATATTGTCAATGATTTTTTACCACAATCCTAAAAAATATTTTATTTTTGTATTAAATTAAAATCATTCACGATTTATATTAATAAAACCCCTTATTCCATTTGTGAAACACATAATCACGAACATGTTATGCTGGATGCACAATGATTGTGCTCCAATGCATTAGTAAATGTTTTTGTCATATGAGACATTATGAAATGGATTAGGGAGTTAAATTATTACACTATGGGACACTATCCACCTTCTTATCTTGTGTCACACTAAGGTGTTTTATTTTTTTCTTAAAATCGATTTATTTAAGGGTCTTAAATTTTCCACCATGAATCGAGTGTGGAGGGTCTAAAATTATTAGGTCAAATCCAATTTATTTTTGTTTTATATTTTTTCTCAGGGGTTTTATTGGTATTTTGTTGGAGGAAAATGGAAGATTTTTCCAATACATCATGTGGTGAATTGTTTTTACATAGTTAGGAGAAACTGTGCACCCATTCTGAGCTAACCATATGGTATGTGGGGGTTTTTGGGAAGAAGATTTTTCATGGCTTGCATACGGTATGTCTGGCCATGCATGATAGCAGTGTAGTATATTCCACTTAGGTGTAGGGGGAACACATCTATCTTAAGGTTTTCCAAACCATCTGGGGAAATCATGCGACTTGTCCGAGCCATTAAAAAAGGTTAAATCCCTTTTCTATCCTATCAATATTTATCCCCAAATCCACCCTTACTCAACCCATTCTACCTTACCATACCTAGGTGAATATATCTACTCCTCTAGGCTCCCTTGGAATCTATTTGGTTTATTTGGTGTGATTTCTCTAATATTCCTCAAGTAAAAAACATTTCTTTTTTCTTTTCTCTTATTTTCTAGGGTCTCCCTCCTTATTGTTTGGGGTTTCATATCTCTAGTGGGTTGGGTGCACTTTTTAGTGTCATATCATGTTCATTACGGTCAGATATTGGTGTTTCTCTGTTAAATATTTCCTTTTAAATGTCTTTTTATGGGGATGTTTATGTTTCGTACAGGTTTCCAGAATTTTCAACACTTGAGGTAGTTGGTTCCATGATCTTACATATATATATGATTTTAGATTTCTTTATTGAGTTTATAAATATATTCTACGATTTATTTTTGTGGGTGATAATATTTTTTGGAAATATTTTGACATTCATATATGATGAAGGTGATTTTTTTCCAGGGAAATAGATTATTATGGAAAAATTGACTCTGTGTTCTGTAAATGTGAATTGTTAAACACATGGAATCATGTTTTAAAGTAAAACTAGTTTGGGTGTGTGTTTGAAATGGTCTTGTCATATGGAAATGGATAAATTCATTATGTGAATTTATTGTGATAATTTTAAATCGAATTTCTTGAAATGTGCAAGTGGTGAAAATGTTTTGTAAAATGGTTTCGGTGTGTGTAAAATAGAACTTCTTTTACTTAGGAAAAGGGTTATCATCCTTGGAACTAATTTTTGAAGGTGGTGACTTGTGTAATATCTGAAATGGGATTGGGTAAAAAAGAATATGTGGCATCTCAGTGGCCTTACTATATCTACTACATTAGTTATTAAAAAGTGTAAATTCCCAATTTCACTTAGGTGGGTTGATGATTACAACACTTACTAAACACGTAAAATGATTAGAGAGCACTGGCCTTCGGGGGTGTCCTCTCCTAGTGGTTCGTGCATGGAAAATATGATGGTTTTGATTGTTATACCACTTTTCACCAAGCTATGAGGTTCTAGTATCTCAATTCAGCTAGATTATCCCTATAGATTTACCCATAGTTCTCTCTTATGAAATAAGGATAATGTGATGTAGTTCCATACATCATTATATGGTGGACCCTGAGTGTATTTAATTTTAATGGATGTTTATCATAATAATGGATTCATTTTTAAATGTTTCCTTTAACGTTTTCATGCTAAAAATGTATCCTAAAAGAAATGATTTGATCTTCAAGTGTTCCCTTGAAAATGGTTTTCTTAGTAGTTTTTCATGAAAAGGATTTAAAGGATTTTGTATAAATATTCATATTAAATTGCCTAAAAATGTTATAGGATGGAATAATTTCATCTGTTTGGAATCATGTTATACATTGGTTCACAACCTATATACTTATTTTTGTATATGTGGACCGTGTCATGTATGTCTGAGATAAAGTAAATAGGATTTGTGAAAATTTAGTTGGTTTGGGTTGATAGTTTTACGCATGTTACAGGTACTGGTGATGGTGTATTGAGGGTGATTCCCCTCATGTTACATAGAGGTATTGGGATATTTTATGTTTTCAATTCCTTATAATTATAATTTTTTTGGTTAAAATTTGAAAAAAAATTAATCTAGTTTTTTTACCATTTCTATTTATTGATACCGGTTATTGTCTTGTCAATTCTTGTGAGTTATTTATGAATATTTCATTAGGTGAAATCATTAACAATGTAATTTTTTTATACACAGAAAATATTTTCCATCCCTTAGGGATCAAAAAATCCATTCAGGCCGGGTTAGGTGTCAGGTTGGAAGGAACCCTGTCTTGGTTCGTGGCATGTTTTCTTAGTAGTTATCGTTGACTTTTATTTATGTGATTTTTTTCAGTGTTGAAACCATATTTTCTATGTTCTCATAATCTTATGATACCATGTTTTTATGTTATAGTCCCATTTTACCTACATGAATTTTATTTGATTGATAATAATTTTTAATTTTAATAATATAATATTAAGATGAAATTTATTCTTCATTTTTTTAGATAAGGGTTATACCCATTTCGATTAAAAAATTTAGTTTTTAAAAAAATGTTTTTCAAGGGTTCTTATGCATTCTATAAAATCCTCATATTAATGATTTTTTATTTATTTTTTCCTATAAAATGTTTTATGAAAAATATATGTAAGTGAATATTATTTCTTGTTCATGTAAACAATTATTTTCTCTCAAAATTTTATTAGGTTAATGGAAAACATTCTTTTATGATTCTATGTTTTTTAAAGGGACTTTTTATTTTTTTATCCCTTTTTATCCCTTATTGGTACTTTTATTCTCATCTCATGTTTTAATGTGTTTTCTATATGTTTTTAATAATGAGTAGGTAAAATAATGAGATCAAGATGAAAAATGTGGAAGTGTTTCTAAAAAATAAGAATATTTAAATAATAAAAGTTTTTTTTTTGGGAAAATGGTTACTAAGTGGATGTTTCAACATAATGATGTAATATTAGTTATGTAAGGATGATGGATAAATTCTCAAAAAATATAATCCAAAAAAATCCTCAAATGTAAAATAGTTAATTTTTGACTTTAAAATCAAGAGTGTGCCATTTAAAGGCAATGTTATTATATTTTTTATTAGAGGAATGGTTTATAAAACTTTAGGGATTAGAATATTTACATTAGAAGTTAGCTTAAGAGTTATTTATACAACCATGGGTTTATTATTCTTTTCAATAATAAGTTTATAGTCTTAGACACCCCATTTTTGTTTTAGGTGGTTAAATTTTGAGTTCAATGGTGATATTTTCAGAGGAATTTTCTAGGATAAGTTATATCTAGCCCTTAGGTTGGATGAAATGGTTTTTTTAGAATAATTCTATTATGTTTTTGAGATATAAGATAAACGGTAGGTGAAACCCTTTATGGTTATATAATGATTTATTATTTATGTTATTATGGTTATTTTTGAGTATTCTAAACATATATTTTCAAAATTATAGGAAGTATATTAGTATAGTATTTTTAATAGGACAACCCATAGGTCAAGTGATATCTCATCGCATCCAACTAGGCCACAGGACTAGAACCCGTAACTAAAGGGAAATAATGGTGAAACACCCACCACTATTCCATGAGATTTCTTGATTAATATGAAATTGTTCTTTTACTTAAGTAATTTGATAGATAAATATTAATTTGATTTTGGGCGGATTTTTTTATCATAGAGATAATCCTAGAATTAAAAGTGCTTTTGTGATTAAGTGACTAATGTTATTTAGGGAACATTATATGACTTTGGTAAATATAATATTTAGTTATTTTATTTGAGGAATTAAGGTTTAATTATGTTTTTATAAGAATATTTGGTTTAGAAGTGTGTTTATGGTGATTTAGGTTATTTATGGAAATAATTATCATATATTCTAGATTATATGATTAAGAAATATAAATTTTTGATATGAGACTATAAGACTGGTTGATTTTATTTAGAAAAATATGTCAAGTTTGTCGTGGAATAATATGTCATCAAATCTTTATAATATTAGGGTTTCAATATTAATTAGTAATTTTTTGAAGATTTTTTTTTGTTATTTATTTTTCAAATGACCTATGATGAACTTTTTGTGTTATTATTGAGGCTTTATAGGTTAATTTTTTTACTTCATCATATGATGGATTTTTCATTATAATAATTATCGTAACATGTAATAAGAATTTTTATTTTAGTCAGTGTATAATGGTGGGTGGTTTATCATTTTATCCATTTAGGGAATAATGTGATCTGTTATAATTTTATATTAGTTCTTCATTCATAAAAATAATCATTAATTCAAATAATTTGGAAACATATATGAGATTGTTGTGAAAATTTATTTAGGTATTAAGATAAACATGTCAAGTAATTATATTTCCTTTATATTCATAGTATATATGTTATGTCCTTACCTCTAAGAAAGGGATATTAAAATAAAACATTTACCTTATTACCTTCATTTATAATGAATCGATGGACATTTTCATGCCTTTTAGGTTTATGGTTTTTTTGTCATTAAATTTCACATGACCATTCACTATAGTATTATCAATATTCTATAAAACTATCCATAATTATTTGGAAGTTATGTTTCTCCACTATGTTGATATTTTCACTTCTCACTAATGTTCTCATATTATGAATCATAATTATGATTTATTCTATATGACCTTCATATTTTTAATTCCCCTGTTTTATGTGGAATTTTTATTATCCTTTTTATCATGAGGGATTTTAAAAAGTTATTTTTCGATAACAAACCCTTGATTACTGATATCATGTACAAATTTAGAAGATGTAATTTATTAAATTAGGGGAGATTGTAACAGCCCATTATTTTAAAATAAAAATTTCCTTGATATCATTGTTAACAAGAAACATTATTATTTAAGTGAATTGGGATATATTATAAAAATATTATTGTTTAAATGTGACTGTAATGACCATGACATTGAATTGGTGGGAATGAATAGGATTAATCACATTATGATATATATATATATATAGGTCCTACTCAATAAAAATTTAAAGATAATTTTTTTGGAAATAAGTGTAACAGTCTGATATTTCAAAAGAGGAACATCATATTTTATAGTTGGTATAAAACACAACCCCAACATTATAATTGAATGTAACCACTTGAGACTTTATGATATATTTATTTTTAATTAAATAAAAAAAATTATAACGTTAAATTCACACAATTTGATGTTATAATGAAATATTGTACTATATTAAAATATTATTATTTAAATATGACGATTATAACTCAGTCTTTAAGATGGAGGGTATGAATAGTAATAACTATATTCTGAAAATATTATTATTTTATCATTTATAATATAAACTCAATGGTTATATATTGATAATAGATAAAATAGGAATAATTTGAATGAGAAAGAAATGACATCTAAAAAATAGTATTTTTTTCAGTAATGTGGATTAGTCACGATTTGGGCCCATAATTTAAAATGATATTTTTCTCATTGATAAAATTAATTTAAAAGAAATAATTTCTAAAATATACATTTCAAAATTATATTTGTGTCTAATTTCTAAAAATTAAGAAAAAAAATAATTTTTTCGATGATTAGTGAATGATTTTTATATTTATTGAAAACTGTCTTTTTGTTTAATTTATTTAAAAACTTGAACTATATTATAAATAATTTTTAAAATAAAATTAGTTTATTTATATGAAAATTTATCTAATTGAAGTCATTTGAATCAATTTTATATACATTTATTATTTTAAAACACTCTATATTTATGAGATGTTTCTCTTTGGAAAACCACTCTTTTGTCGTGTTTGTGGTAAAATATTATGTTGAATTATTCCAATATTGTGAATTGAATTTGTAAAATTGGATACTATATTTTGAATTATAAAATTTGTATTATATAGTAATTTCAACGTAGTTTTTTACCATAATGAATATTTAAAATAGTAGACATTAATTTGCATAGTTAAGGTAAAAATGGATTTACAAGAGGGTTAAACAAACAAGATATGGGTTAAAAGTGATATAAACTCGTCCAAAAAACATTTTATGGTAATAATTAGACCTTATTAAATATAATAAATCCTAATTACCAATTTAAAATTCATTTTCATGAGGAATATGTTTTTATCACTTTAACTTTTCATAAATTCTATGTGTGTCCTCTCTTTCACTTATAAAAGGTCACCCCCACTCCACCCATATTCAAACAAAAAAAACCATTTAGTACATAAAATACCTACCCAGATACCTTAATTAAATCCACGAAAAAATATTAGAGTAATTATATTTATTATTAATTCATCTTAATAAATAATTAGTTATAAATATATAGAGGATCTCCCAATAAGATATAAAATTATTGAACGTGTGTATTTGATTTATTTTTTCTATCACCTTCTTAGAATCATACTAAAATATGATAATATTATATATAAATTATATCATATATAAATATATTTTTTTATGTTAATTACATTACCCATATACATATCCACTTCCATAAAATGGGAAGAAAAACTGTTCATCGTGTGTATGGTGGACTACTACATCAGAGATCGATGCGATTCGTTTTCCATCACAACCATTAAATTATAGATATAATTATGAATTTAACAATAATATTTCATATTTATAAAATTATTATACTTATATAATTATGATATCACATATACCTTATTAATTTTTATCATGTAAGGGGTACGATAACGTCACTCAAGTGCGTAACAGACAACCGTATCACGGAGAGATGTGATTCAGTTTTCTATTATGCTTTACATTAATGGTATTAAGGTTAAATTTAATTAATATATGTGATATTTATTATCTAATCATACTTATAAAAATATAATATCTGATATAACCTCATGCATTCTATCCTATTAGAAGATAATAACACCACTTGTGCATATGTGTGGACTACCACCGCCACGTAGTGATGTGAAATGTTTTTCATTTTATTTTTACATGGATTGTAATAAAGAGGATTTTAGTAATATAAATAATATTTATATAATTATTTTTATTATTTAATGTCAAATTAATATTTATTTTTCTTTTAGTTCTTCCATATAGAAAAATTGAAATAGTGTACATTCATACGTACAACATATCATCTCCATAAAGAGTGTGATCCCTTTTTATATAAAACTTTCATATATTACAATAATTTTATATATAATTAATATATATTATTTTTACATCATGGTTAAAATTATGGATATTATTGATCCATGGTAAAAGAAAACGGACTTAAATTCATAAACCGAAACATAAATGAAAAGTGATGAAATTGTCACATGAAATAGTGATTTTAACGAAGAAATATAAATGAAAAAGTGATAAAATAATATAATTAAATAATATATGAAATTAAATATTTTATAATGGTTATTTAATATATTTATAATAATAACATATTTATTATACATGTGGTTCAAATGTGTACAAAAAAAATTAGACCTAAGGTAAGCATTTATCATCTAAATTTTACTTCAATGAGACATATTCCATATTGAAAACTTATTTATTAATTATTATTTATATACTAATCCTTATAAATGTTATACCTTGAATTTATTTATCTCTATAACATTTAATGTGTAATTTTATGAAAAATCATTTTACGGGGTCTGTGATTCTGAATTTACCTGAGTGGTAAGGGTTTATTTCATAATCTCTTCATTATTTATGATTGGTTTTTATTAAGTATTCCTTAGGAGAGTTATTTGTTATTTTTATCTTAAAATCTATAAATTTTCTTCTCATATTGTTATTAAATAATATTTTCAAGTAATGGTACCATTGTTTCACTATTTATATCTTGAAATTATTAATAGAATTTTTTTTGAAGAGAATTGGAATTTATTTCTCACTTTAGTAAAAATAAATTTTTCATAAAAATTCATTCTTTATAAAAATGATTTCAAAACTGTTTATAAATTTTTAAAAATGACATATTAAATAAATTTTTGTTATTTTTAACTTTTTTAAAAATGTATTCAATTGAATCTTCAAGTCTTTTAAAAACAATCCATGTCTATCATTTATAGAAAATAGAATGTAATCATTGTTTTAACATGTACTGCATGAATGAAATTTTCCTCTTTCATGGAAACTCAATCTTTTAAAGATTATTTTAAAAATTTTAAAAGTTTATTTTAAAAGAAAATTACTTTCAATTTATTTTAAAATACATTTTAAGGGTATTTTCAAAGGGAAAAGTTTATTTTCCTCATGAATTCATTGATAACATTTTATGGTATTTTTATTCATCGATGACGTAAAACATATAAGGACATGTTTAATATGTTATTATATAAATAATAATGTCTATGTTGATTATTTCTTACCACTTTCATATGATAAATTAATTCGAATTATCAATTGACTGGCGGGGTTTGGTTATAGATAACCCGTGATGCATAGATAGGTCTCAAGAGACAAATCATTTGGCCAAATTAGATGGGTTACTAAAAACAGATTAAAATTGCCTTATAAAATGAATTGGAAGAATCTTTTAGATATTTGATATTATTCATTCCCTAATTATGATATCATTTATTGATTTCCATTTGATTATTCGATTAGTTATAATATAAATTGATAGCTTTCAAGATTGTGTGATTATTTATATCTCTTTATTTGATCATTATTTAATTCTTTCACATTATTCTCTATTTATTAATTAAATGGAATTAATTTTATTTGTTTACCTCTATATATTGATTATTCTTATCTATTCATGATAGATTATATTTTATAATTACCCTTACTAGGCATCTAAGATCACCCCTTTCCTTTATTTTATTTTCCCTTGGATACCATAAAGTGTTTCTTGATTGAAATACAGAGATACACTATAAAGAATAAATTTATTCCAACTGATAAAATTTGTGTATTTGATATTTTCAATTTTAATGTGAATTTCATGTATTTACTAATTTACCGATGCTAATAATATATTCGGTCCTTCTGGATTTTTTTCCCTTGTATATTTTTACATTTTAATATAGTTACCACTAACTATGGGATATTTGGGTTGAGGTCATTATATTTGGAATTAGAGGAAGTTCTTCGAAATCCTTCTGATATAAATTTATGAAAAAATAGAGAATATTGAACTATGATAATCATTGACGATAAGTATTGAAGAACATCCTAAAAAAATTATATATATATATATATATATATATATGGGTTTTCAGATAAATGCGTACCTTCATTGATAATACATGTGGATGTGGTTCTTGAATAGATCTACCCTAGGGTAATAACTCTGAAAAAGTTTTTTTAGGCTTGAATTAGGCATTACAAGTTATATAACAATGGGCCTTACTTCATACTTGTTTAAAAAATACTACGGCTATACTTAGTGTAATTTACATTTTTATTAAAAATGATTATGAAGAATTTGAAAATATTTTTTTTGAATCATTCCAAAGAAAAAAACATTTCTGAATAAGAGATTATCCGTGCATAAATTTTTCAAATTATGTTAAGGTTTTCACTAGTTTTGTGATTAACATTATAACACATAATAATATTATATAATTTCGTGTATGAAATTGACATGAAATTGAAATGTTTGAAAGGTATTAGAACATCGTTAATGCATTTAATCCAAAGAGTAATAATGGTTTTTTCTTTGAGGGTCTCAAGTTAATCATTAAAATGGAACTAGTCTCCCAAATATTCTCATCATTAGAGGATATATAATCATTTCATATCAAAATAGATAACGCATACCATTAGTATTAGGGATTAAATGGGATGAATGTGAACAAGATAATGAATGAGAAAAAATGGTTGTTGAGAAGAAGGGTAAGAATGGTTTTCCAACATGTTATAATTATTATATGAAATAACCAAGTATATCATGAATGCAATCAGAATTTTCTTCAAGTAGAGAGAGAAAGGCCATCATGTGCTTAAATGAAATTGTAATAAATAAACCATTTATGATAAGTGTTTCAATTGTAATTATAAGGGTCATAATGTAAATGAATTCTCTAAGCATCAACGGAATATTCCTCAAAACAAACTATGGGATCAAGGTCAAGCACATGAAATTACCATTGAGGAAGTGGAATAATTAATTTTATTATGTTTGGATTCTATATTTATTTTTATGGTACTATTTTATGAATGATATTATGGTTATAAAAATATTTAAATGTATAAGGATTGTACTGTGGTACTTTTCATTAAGGATTTGGGAATATAAACTTAATAGTATATATTTCCAGGAAAAGTGATTCAAGGGAACGTTTTTTTATTTAAAACATATAATTAGGGGAATATAACCCTTAATATGTTCTCATTGTTGAGATAATAATGCCAAATATATGTTTATGGGATATTATTACTGACCATTCAATTGGTTATAGATTGATGTTTTATGTTATCTTTTCTAAATTTTATTGCATGTTTAGATTTTTGGAATATTTAAGACAATCAATTTTTTATTTTCTGAATAATGCATATTTTGATTAATGATTTATATTGATAATTGTATTCACATACTTGGAAGGTGACATTACCAATAACATAATATTTTATGGGGAATATAATGTGTATTTAGTGACCTCAGTTCAAAATTTTTTGACATATTATTCAGTCATACATATTTTGGATGATTCATAAGGTTAAATAATTATGAAATGGATTATGTTGAATTTTGGGCGTTACTATTGAGGTATTAGAGATTTATGTCTTATATTGGAAAATGTGTATTATCCATTTGGGCTTTTGAAAATACCAAAAGATAGGAGAAATGAATTTTCATAATTTTATTGAAAAATAGATCTATTAAATGTTAATTTCATGGATTCAAACATAAAAATTCATGCTGGATATTCATATATTAGAGTAATATGTGAAGTCAGAATTAATCATATAATAAAAAAGGCTAAAATCTTGCCAATAAAATATAAATATATCAAGTAAGTATATTTTAATAATTCTCAATGTAGATGGTAAATAAGTTCTTAAACTATTGGAAAATGATCATGAAACAAAAATGTTATCTCACCTCTATCATTTTCAATGAATCAAATGGTCTCTTAACTCATCACATATTGATGGTTTTGTGTTTTTTGACTTTATATGGATAATTATCTTTCTTTTTATCAATTAACTATATCACCCTCTACTATTATATGGTCATTACATGTTTCTTTGATATCCATATCTTCAATTATAATCTATGTTTTCATACTTAAAATCCTAGTAAGCTAATTATTTTAGAAAAACTTCATACTTTCATTTATATTTATCAAGAGGATGTTTTGTTAACCCTTCCTAAAATCTAGGTTTTCAATAACGGTACATTTTCATTCCAAACCCTTGATTAATTATATCAAAATTAAATTTTTATGAGGCAATTTATATATGTGGTTAAATGTAACGCCCTGAGATTTTAAAAGATGAAAAATATATTTGATAGTTTATTTTACATGAAACACCAATAGTAGATGAACATGTAACACCATGAGTCCTTGTTATATTTTTCTTTTTAAATAAATTCAATCTCTTTGATCACATCCATTACACGCAATACTTGGTTTGAGTGAAATGAATTACTCTATTAAAATTTTATTATTTAAATTTATCCATTATAACATAGTTGTTAAGAAGGAATATATGAATTATAATAACTTAATTATTAAAATTATATGGTTTTTACATTTAATAAATAAATTCAATGGTTATCTATTGATTGGATATAAAATAAGAACCATTTGAAATAGAAAGAAATGTTTTCTGAAAAAAAAATTATTTTTCTAGAAGGAGGATTATTCTCACTTTGTTTATATAATTTAAAATTAATATTTAAAAATTTTGGAATTTTATTTGAAAAAATAAACTTTATTTTTTGAAATTTTTGTGTACTTCACTAGAAGCCACTGTGGGGTTCCTTTGGAAGGTTGACCATATGATCTTAACTGTGTGTCCCCATACATCAAAGGCTACATATTAACAGTGATATCCTAGGGAGTGTTTGTAGGGAGTCTATTCCCTCATGGGTGAATGTTTAGAACAATGATAAATAATTAACAAGAATAGAGGAATCAGAAATAAACAATAACCAGTGAAAATATTAATAATAATAATACATAAATATAAACAGTATGAAGTTAAACCATAAATATATACAAAAATGATGATGATGATGATGATGTCTTATATCGATAAAAAATGAGGTTTATGAGATTGTTGGTGCTCCTTTCGTCACAGAATCTAAAGATCAGAAAAGGGGAATATCTGAGCTCAAAGTGATTCATCCTTTGAAGAAAACATCAAAACTCGACAAAGGGATGAACAAGGAGACCATTTCTCATAGGTCGCGCAAGTTCCCTCAAGGTCGTGCAAGTACACTTGCGCGCCGCCTAGTGGTCGTGCAAGTACTTGCACGCTGCATAGTGGTCGTGCAAGTCTACTTGCGCGACGCCTTATGGTCGTGCAAGTGACTTGCGTGACCTAAATGGTAACCGCCCGGTAACTACCCAGGGTCTTCTTTTGCCTATAAATAGACCTTGTGGGCCCCCCATTCGAGAGGATTTTTTTCCAGAAACTCGGATTGAAGCTCACGATGCCCAAGTCTCTTCTCAAAGCTTCTGGAACACCTCTAAGGTAATTTCTTACCTAGAATGGAAGATCTAAAGAGAAGAAGGAAGGCCTAAGTGTTGAAACTTATCAAACACTTGCGCACCGACATAATTCCTTCAATATAACTTGCGCGTCCCTTTTCTGGAAGAACCTCAAGAGGATTGTAAAGGGTTTAATAAAGATTCGCTCAAGTATTTCAATGCTGGTTGAAAATCGCGCAAGTACACTATGTGTCGCGCAGGTATACCTGCACGACCATACTTGTGCGCCGCCGCAGGACTTGCGCGCCTTTCAAGACTTGCGCGCCCCTACCTTTTTGGGTGCCCATCTTGCCCATTTTACCCCTCTTATACCATTCCACCTCTCCTTTTCAAGATCCATTCTTCAAGACACTTTTCAAAGCCATCTTTGACATGTTTTCTTGATTGAATTCCTTATCTGAAAGGAATCCTATGGAAGATTTCATTCAACCTCATCATTCAAAGGATGCGAGAATCTTTAATTAGGCCTCCTCCTCAGGAGTAAGCCCTAATCCATAACTCTCCTAACCTGGGCCTCCTTTTTTTTAGGAGTAAGTCCCAGTCATAAATCTTGGGCCTCCTTTTCAGGAGTAAGCCCTAGTCCCTTAAAACTTGGGCTTCATTTTCAGGGGTAAGTCCCAAGTCTCCAAAAGACTTATAATTCCCTCAACCTGGGCCTCCTCCTTAGGAATAAGCCCCAGTCTTGACAAATTCCCCTTTAACCTAGGTCTCCTTTTCAGGAATAATCCCCAGTTATAAGTCCTTTATTATGGTCATCTTTCTTAATAATAAGCCCCAACCTCAAATATGGGCATCCTCCTCAGGAGTAAGCCCCAAACCTTAATCCCTAACCTGGGTCTCCTTTTTCAGGAATAAGACTCAGTCATAACCTTGGGCCTCCTTTTCAGGAGTAATCCCCAAGTCCCTTAACCTGGGTCTCCTTTTTCAGGAATAATACTCAGTCATAACATTGGGCCTCCTTTTCAGGAGTAAGCCCCAAGTCCCTTAACCTGGGTCTCATTTTCAGGAATAAGACTCAGTCATAACCTTGGGCCTCCTTTTCAGGAGTAAGCCACAAGTCCCTTAACCTGGGTCTCCTTTTCAGGAATAAGACTCAGTCATAACCTTGGGCTTCCTTTTCAGGAGTAAGCCCCAAGTCCCTTAACCTGGGCCTCCTTTTTAGGAGTAAGTCCCAGTCATAATCTTGGGTTTCCTTTTCAGGAGTAAACCCCAAGCCCCCTTAAATTTCTCTTAACCAGTCCTAATTTACCCTTGATTTGGGTTTCCTTTTCAGGAGTAAAACCCAATCATAAGTCCCCTCCTAACTTGGGCATCCTCCTTAAAAGTAATCCCCAAGATTAGAGTATTCAAATCTCCATGAAGCACATATAACTTTATGGACCCTGTTCATGGATTTTCTCCCTAAAAGTAAATCCTAAACCTTCATATATCTGGGCAATCATCCATACATAAGCCCCAAAGAAATTCTTATGATTGCATCTTTCATGGCACAATTGTCTAAATTTTACCAATACCTCTTGTTTCTCACATCGAGCATGACTCATGTGAGCTTAGAGTGTAAAGTAATTATGACATTTATCTTTGAGCCATCAATCATAAACATCATACTCCATTTCTCGAACTACGTGGGTTCTGATTCCTTTTCCAAAACAAAGGATACGTAGGTAGCCCATTTATGGGTTCGATCCCAACTTTGAAATAATCTTTGTCCTTCTGAATGACGATAAACTTCAAGTGCCCCACTGAGTGGCTTTAAAACTAGCCTGGTCATCATAAATGACCAAGAGACTTTTATATAAATGTTTTGAAGGATACCATTGACCAAGAATCTCTAAACAGATATAGATGACTCTCTATTGATGAAGAACCTCGAATACATATAAAAGATTCTCTAAATTTCATTGCATATTTAATCATTGATTGTTAAAACTAAAGGAAAGCCCATTTTATACTTGATAATGTAATAAGGATTCACGAACATAACTTAAATCTGTAAAGAGAGTCCCGGAGTAGACAATAATTCCCCTCAAAAAGGTGTGATGATTCCGACCTCCCATCCTCTCGACCAATGCAAATTCCCAAGCCTCATTAGTCCACAAGCTAATGAGCGCCTGCCTTTGGAAAGTAGGTCCAAACGGATGTGGAATCATTGGATGTTTCCGGTCCTACGAAAAAACTCGTTAGAAACCGATCGGAACGTTTAAATCTCCAATCCAGGAGGTCATCCCTGGATTCCATGCGAAATAAAAATGGTGAACCCGATGTGAATCCTTAACCAAGTTAAAGTGATGTTTTTTCTTATTTGTTAGGCCCCTTGGGCCAACAAATCAATCATTGACATGTACTCATCCAAAAGATGCAGTGGCCGGATTCATCTTGATTATGTCTGTTATATGGAATGGACACTCTTTTCTCAAGATCTTCTGCAAAATGGCTTTCCTTAAATTCACCGCTGTGAATACTGCTGCTGTGAACACCTCTACTGTGATGTCTGCTGCTGTGAAAACCAATGCTACTACTCCTGCTGGAACGTCGTCCGCTCTGAGGATGACATCACCAACTCAACGTCTTCAACGCTGGGTTTCTAATGCACTGGTTAAGGAGTACCGTCGCAACGGTACTATCCCGACTCTAGAGGCCGCTCGTCAAGCCCTCCAAGTTAAAAACTCTACCTAGTCGTCTGGACAACGGCGACCAGCGATCAAGAAGCAGGCGGTGCTGACTACCGTCTCTAACCGTTTCGGGTCGTTATCCCCGGAACGCAATTTCCATTCACTCCTTTACTCTGAGGAAGTGAATGAGCAGGTCCCGCAGGACCTTAATTCAAAAAGACAGGATTCCTTCTCGAGGGCTCCCATCAACAATCGCCGCCAGACTCGTGCGGTAGTGCGCCCTCAACATGATGAGGGTACCGACTCCGGGCATTCAGCTCAGGTTCCTCGAACCCGAGCAAGCAAGATGAACCGCCAGAGACGGAATCCGGTTAACAATAGGCAGTTTGTCATCCCTGCCATCTCCGGAGAATTCCACCAACCTAACTTGGTGGCAAACAACGAGCAGGCATAAACACCTGTTCGTTTTAATTCCGTTGTCCAGCAGACTCGTCTGGAAGCATTAAGCCGATCCCGCCAGGCAATTCCGGCGGAGTACCATAGGCAGGAACATACACCTGCTTATACATCACCAGTTAGTCAGTAGACTCATCTGACTACATATGATGGATCTCATCAACCGCGTTTGGCGAAGTGTAATCAGCAGGCACATACACCTGCTAATACGAATCAGGCCTACCAACAGTCTCGCATGGTAGCGCACGGAGAAGTCAGTCGGAAAGTCCCGACGACAAACAGGAGGCAGACTCAACTCTCTGCCTCCACACTTGAGTACTGTCAGGATTCACTAACAGGAAAAGGAGGACAGGAGCAGGCACATACACCTACTCCAAGCCCGGAATGGACGTATATCCCCGTTCCAGCAGCTGAAGTCACCAAACATATTTTGTAAATGATGAAAGAGCATAAGCAAATTCCTGCTCATATTTTGGATGCTTGCCAGGATATCATAACAACTTCAGCATCATCACAGGGACAGACACATAAATCTATCCCTAGCAGTGGAGTGATACATCAACGATTCACTCCGGAACAGACACACACATCTGGTCCAGTCCAAGAGGGTTATGGGGCATACTCCCCCATATCATACGGACAACCAAGTCAGGCACATACACCTGATTTGAGTGGAGAACGTCAGCCTAACCTGACCATCTTTCCTGATCAGGCACATACACCTGCTCAGAGAAATCACTTTCGTCATCAAGTGGTTTCTAAAGCGAGTAAGAAGGAATCTAAGAAAAAGATCCCCCCAGCATAGTCAGGAGATCAAAGGCCAATCTGCAACAAGGCCTTGCTCGATGCTGGAGTTCTTGAAGCCCTCAGACATTTATCTGTCGGAATTCAAGATTCTACTCCCTCAGTTCCCAATAACGGGAACATTAATTCTGAAGGTCTTCAACAGACACTTCCTCATGAAGACTTGCTTCATGAAAATTTGGTCAATCATGAAGTTTCTTCTTTAGATGAGAGCCCCAGGAACCCTCTGTGTGGTCAGAAGACCAAGGAGCAAGAGATTTCATCTTTTGCTGTAACCCATCATGATGGTCCTCCTCATGGTGATGAACTTCGCTGCGAAAGTCCTCTCCGCAGTAGTGATTCACGTTGTCTCGAAAATTCTTCAGAAGGCAATGTAGTGACGAGAAACCCCTCCTATCTTGAGGCACTTGCAAATGTAAAACCAGTCATGTCTGATGCATTACTATCGGCAGGTGAAACTCTTTCTCCATCAGAAGATATCCTGGGGTTCAGGTTATTCTCCGAACCATCCCTGGGTCATTCATCTTCCAGCATGAATAGTGATCTCTCTACCAGTCTTGTTGAATCTGATGAAGCAACAAGGAAACACCAACTCTGGTCAAAATAGGTAGAAGAATCTTCATTTAATGATAAAGACGAAATGCTGAACATGAGGAAAAAACTGGAAAAAGGTGATGTACTAGTCATGTTTTGGCCTTTGGCTGACTCCCATTACGACATTCCAAAGATGTTGACGGATGATGGAATCCATGATATTCGTCTCAACATATGGAAAACTCTTTTTCAATTAAAGAAGAAGGTATTATCTTATGATGAATATGAAAATCATCTTAAGATAATAGAAGGGATACAACTTCAGATTGATTTGGCATCTCTATCAGTCTCTCGGTATCCGAAGGCTGGAAAGCAACAGAGAACCCTTCAACGTTCATGCCTTGGCGCGCTAAGAAAATTGCGTCAGTTAATTGCCAATGCTCCATCTGATGTTCATAAAAGTGGATGGGGTGTTCATGGAGCACTACATTTCATAGTGCTTTCCAGTCAACAAAGCCCACCGAAAATGGTCTCATGCAATGATATTGCCCATGGTCGGCCACAGTCAATGGGCTTTGTTCATAATCAAAAGCTTTCTCAAGAACAGGCTTCAACTAGTTCCTCTCAAAATCAAGTATATAGAGAACAAGTTGTTGAATTGCTCCTACATCAAGCAGGCGAGAATATTGCACAAGCCTCTCGTCTGGAGCAAACACGTCATCAAATGACAGAAGTTTCGGAAATCATCCAACGGTCTGTTGAACCAGGTGATAAAAGTGGATACAGGTTAATGCATCCAGCTAATTTCTGAACTAAGATTCGCAAGATCAAGAGAGATTTTAAAAAGATCTCAGACATAGCATGTCAAGAGACACCCCAGCTTGTCAGACTGGGGACTTCTCTAACCCTACCCTCAGAGTCAACAAATGGGATTCGAGGAGTTGAGCGGAAATAGCAGGAACATCCCCAGTCCACCGGACTGGGGACTTTTTCAAATCCTCAATCCCTCCCTCAGAGAAAGTCAGTATTCTCTCGATTAGGGAATAAGCCTCAAGAGGAACGAAGAGCCAAGCTATCAGGAGATTCTCTCCAAGTAACGGTTCTCCAAGAAGTTCCTGAGGGATCAAGTCAACGGAATGCCATGTCTCATCATGGACATGGAAGAAGACAATATCACATAAATGCTGATAAAAAGGATTCCATGCAATATGCATCCATTAATGTCATCAATGTCGTTGCTGCTGATTCACCAGATGAGGCTCAATCAGAGGGATCAGACGAAGAGGTTCCTGCTCAAGAAGTTGCGCACACAGACCTAAATGAAGAAGGTGTGCACACACGTAATCAAAGGCTTACCCAAAATCAGCATATTCCTTCAAGTAACCCACTTCCCCCTCTCCGAAAAGGATCCAATAGGGGGAAAGGAAAGAATCAGGTTACTTCTCACCCTTCCTCTGAAGGAGGTAAATCGCCCTCATTAGAGCAATGGTTTGCACAAAAGGAGGAAGAAATGAAAGAATTAAGAAGGTTGAATGCGGAACTACTTCAGAGTAGTCTTCTTCTTAAGAATGCTGAAGTCCGACAGCCGAAGGAATTTGTTGTAACTACTGAGATGGATCAGGAATGCCCTCCTTTATCAGTACACCCACAGAGGTCTAATCCTACGGGTCAAACGCAACAACGGTTGGCAGCACTACCATCAGTTGCAGCACCAACCACCACGTCTGTCCAAGCTCCATTCATTGCACCTACCCAAAACCAAGTTCAACCTGACATTTATCAAAAGTTAATAACTACTATTGAGTCATTAACAGCTCGGTTAGAAACTATGGAAGGGAAACGGGCTAAAGTTCAACCTGAAAAGAAAGTTTACCCTGAATGGGTAGATTCAATTTCTCCTCCATCCAGTTTTGGAAACCCTATTTTCCCTACTTTCAATGGATCAGGCGACCCTGAACAACATTTGACGCATTACGTGTCTTGTTTTGATCCTATGATGGGAACTCCAGAGCAGCAAGAAGCAGTGAAACTCAGATGCTTCGTGCGAACCTTGCAAGGACCAGCTTTTGTCTGGTATACAAGCTTGCAATCCCGGTCAGTCATCGGATGGGAGGATCTTCGTCAAAAATGCCTTCTTCAGTTTAGCTCAACATTTCCAAAAATGACAGTTTTCGATCATACAAACTGCAAGCAAAGGGAAAATGAAAGAGTCTCTTATTTCATTGCTTGTTGGAAGGGATTAACGTATTCCCTGAGTTTAGCACTCCCTCAGGAGGAATTGTTGCCAATCTGTGTGGCAAATTTGCGTGATGAATTACGCACGCCATTGATCCATGTGAAATACACAGGAGGGTTTCGAGACCTTACTTCAATCACTCAACAGATTGAAGATTCCCTTATACAGGATAAGGTTTAATCTCGTGTAATTCCATCAGCTCCAGGAAAAAGAATGGGTAAAGCAGAAACTGCTACAGTTATGCTTAAACAAGCACCTGTACCTATTTCTACATAAAAACCTTCATCTTCTCGAAGGGCTCCACCTCCTGAACACCAACAACAAAGGCTGTTTCGTCCAAATGATCAAAAAGATCAACGACGAAAACAATTTGAGGATATGAAGAGTAAAATATACTCTTTCCGAAGTGAACAAGTTCCTGGTTACTTCATTTCAGCTCTGGAAAATAATTTGGTTCAATTACTAGTGCCCAAGAGGCCAAACAAGGAAGGAGATGAAGATCGTCCCAATTATTTTCCCTTTCATCAAATGTTGGGGCATCCCATCCAGGAGTGTTTTGTCTTTAAAGACCTCCTGCAAAAGATGGTCGACTTGGGACAAGTCAAATTGAAGGGTTCTTCAGCTCATGTAGCGTGTATTACCGCTACAGATCCAGAGGAAGGAGGCGAGTGGAAGGAAGTCAAAAGCAAAACTGAGAAAAAATATGATGATTGGATGGTCATAAAGACAATCAATCGGACCCATTCCATTTTGCGAACACAATTGAAGAAGCCAATTGTGTCTCCTACAAAAGCTGCAGTAAAGCCTCCATCAAAAGACAAATCTTCAAAAGGGCAGCGCAATTCAAAGAAGAAAGAGGAATCAGGAGAAGATGAGAATGTGTCAAAGCCTAAATTGTCTTTGACTATGGAAGATTTCATGACATCTACTTCAGAGCCATGGGCACCGTCCCACCAAATGGCACTACCTAAACAGGCTAACCAGGCAGAGTCTTTATCAGACAAAGAGTTAATCTTTGGTTCTGTTAATATGATTCAATTAACAGATTCATATTCCAGTCTTGATGAGCCTGAATTCCCTGTATCAAATAAGGGAACCCGAGGAAGTTCTAGAGGTTCAGGATATAGGGGAAGACATGGATCTTTCCGAAGCCACTACTCTAATTCTACCCCTGCTAGCACTGTATATGCAGCAGAAACTCGTGGTAGAGCCCTTCAGCGAGCTCAAAAAGAACAAGCAAGTTCTTCTGCCAATGGCCAACTCAGTTTCGGCACAGTTATTTTGGAAGACCGATTAAAAGTTATATCTTCATTTCAGCAAGTAAATGGACATAATCAGTCTAATCTTCCAAAACCAAGGATGTTGCCAACTTCAATACAAGATGCATCAGCTTCCAAAACATCTGCTTCCAAGGTACCTGCTAAACCGCATATTCCTATTGGGAAACGCAGACCTCTAGATCAAAAGTATGATATATTGAAACACTTGGCCCAAGTACCATCCAAGTTATCAATTTTGGATGCTTTGAATCTGTCAAAAGATCTTCGGGAAGCACTCATCGAAGCATTGTCAAGTCCTCAGGAGTTTGAAGCTGAAATTGCTGCAGCTGAAATCTATCACATAGAGAATAATTCTGTAGAATTCCATGCAGTGATATCTTTTACTGATAAAGATGAAGATGATTTTGTGCATGGTCACATAAAACCTTTGTACTTATCTGGAAAAGTCAATGGTATAGATGTTCGAAGAGCTTTCATTGACAATGGTTCAGGAGTCAACTTCATGCCCATTCGCACACTTCGTCGATTGGGCCTCACGGAATCTGATTTATCTCCTTCTACCATGATGTTGCAAGGATATGATAAAAATGAACAAGAACCACTGGGAGAAGTTACACTCAGAACATAGTTTGGAGGTCTTGTTTCCAATTCGGATTTCATGATTGTTGATCAAGACTCAGCTTTCAATATCTTGCTTGGAAGACCCTGGTTACATCAACATGCAGCTATTCCGTCATCATACCATCAATGTCTCAAATACTGTTTCGATGGTCAAGTTGGAACATTGTATGGTGATAAGGCCCCGTTCAAGACATGTGAGTCTCAATACATTGAGGCGGAATTTTATCACATGAAGGGAAGAGAAAAATATACAATGAAGGAAATTACCAAAGTTAATGATCCATATGGTTTGGAAAAAATTCCAATAAATCCATTTTCACATGTGAGTACAGATTATGTATTACCTATCAGTCAAATTGAAAAAATAGGTCCAAATCAAAATACTCTTATGGAAAGATCCATAATGTCAATAACGGCAATCGATCCAGACAACATGGGAGAAATTGGTAACTTACCAAGTAGTGATGAAAGCATAAGTGGTGACATTTTCATTTCGTCTGCTGAAATCCAACAAGTCTATACTTCGCTAATCAGGCCAGAAGAAGTTATAGCAACACCAGAGGTGAATATTGATGTCGATTCTCAATCCATCATCTCCTCTTTATTTCCCAAAGAAGACCCTTTATCATCAATAGGGTCGGAAATGGAAGCTTATTCTTCAAAATGTGAAAATTTTGACATCTCTTATGATCATGAGTATTTCGTTTTTTCATCTACTTTGCAAGTAGTAAAGGAAGAAATAACACATGATGATGAGGAAGAGGAAGATCTTAGAGATACTCCTCCAGCATTTGAAAAGGGTATCTCTACCACTGTGGATGAACTCAGAGAAGTAAATCTGGGTACAGAGAAAGATCTACGCCCCACTTTAATTAGTGCGGGCATGACCCTTGAAGAGAAAGAGATGTATATTTATTTTCTAAAGCAAAATAAAGATATTTTTGCTTGGAATTATTCAGAGATGCCTGGCCTTGATCCTGATGTTGCCACCCATCATTTGGGTTTGCCAAAAGAACATCGAGGATTCAAGCAAGCCGCGAGAAGAACACACCCAACCTATGCATCCAAAATCGAGGCTGAAGTGGACAAGCTTATCAAAGCTAACTTCGTCAGAGAAGTTCAATATCCCAATTGGTTGGCTAATATTGTACCTGTAATGAAGAAGAACGGACAAATTAGGGTTTTCATCGATTTCAGAGATCTTAATCGGTATTGTCCTAAAGATGATTTCCCAGTTCCGATTACAGAACTCTTAATTGATGCGATGGCTGGCTATGAAGTACTTTCTTTCATGGATGGATATTCTGGATATAATCAAATCTGAATGGCCCCAGAAGATGAGGAATATACATCCTTCAGAGCACCTCAAGGTGTGTTTTGTTACCGGGTGATGCCCTTTGGTTTAAAGAATGCAGGTGCAACATATCAACACGCCATGCATCGTATATTAAAACCTTTTCTAGGGAAGTTTGTTGAATGCTATGTAGATGATTTGGTGGTTAAATCCAAACAACATTTTGACCACTTGGCTGATTTGGATGTCATATTCCACAAGCTTCGACAACATAATTTGAAGATGAACCCCTTAAAATGTGCTTTTGGGGTAACCTCAGGAAAATTCCTGAGCTTTGTTGTACGCCATCGTGGTATTGAAGTCGATCCTGAGAAAAAAAAATCAATCCTTGGTATGTCACCTCCTCAGAATTTGAAAGAATTAAGAGAACTTCAAGGACACTTAGCCTATATTCGGCGTTTCATCGCCAATTTGGCAGGCAAAAGTTTACCCTTTACCAGATTATTGAAGAAAGGAGTCACTTACCAGTGGACTGAAGAATGTCAAAAAGCATTTGATGTTCTCAAGAAATACCTCTTGAGTCCTCCAGTACTCCTGCCACCTGTTGAGGGTAGACCTCTTATCCTCTATGTGACAGCTTTAGAGAGATCATTCGGTGCCTTTCTCACTCAAAATAATGATGCTGGGAATGAAAACAGTCTCTACTATCTCAGTAGAACTATGCTTGAAGTAGAAACCCGGTATTCAATTATTGAAAAGTGCTGCCTAGCATTAATCTTTGTAGTTCAGAAGCTGAGACACTACCTGCAACATCACGAGGTCCAATTGGTATCTTGTAATAATCCACTCAAATTCATCATTAGTCGTCCAATGCTTACAGGACGTCTGGCAAGGTGGGCGGTTATTCTACAGCAGTTCGACATCCAGTATGTGTCTCAAAAGGCAATTAAGGGCCAAGCTCTGGCTGATTTCCTGGCTGAACATCCTTTAGTGGAAGACACGTATTCAGATATCGAACTCCCTGATGAGGAAGGTTTCTCTATTCAAGAGAGTCCTCAAACATGGGAGATGTATTTTGTTGGTGCTTCTAGAAGTCCAACAGGGAAGAAAATGGAAAATCCTAAATTCAACAAAGTTGGTTTAGAAATTGTGCTCATTTCTCCAGATAAGGCAGTGTTACCTTATTCCTTTTTGTTGTGGGAAGGTGGTACCAATAATGAAACTAAATACCAAGCTCTCATTACAGGCTTGGAGTTAGCGCTTCAAGCACAAGTGAATCACTTAAAGGTGAAAGGTTATTCATACCTGGTAATCAAACAAGTCAATGGGGATTATGCCATCAGAAAAGATGAATTAATCCCTTTGTATGATTACGTCAGAGAGTTAATGTCGGAATTCCCTTCAGAACCGACATTTTCTTATGTCCCAAGATCACAAAATGCTCAAGCTGATGCACTGGCTAATATAGCCACAGCTTTAGCAGATCCAAATCGGGACGAGACAACCATCTGTATTGCCCACCGTCGTGCAATTTCACCTTATGTTCAAGTCAGAACAGAGGAAATTAATGAAATTAGTCCCATTCCTGAACCGTATGGTCATACTACAGGATGGATGTCACCTATCAGGGAATACCTTCAAAATGGAACACTTCCACCTGATAGAGCCGAGAAAGAACAAATTCGGCGACGTGTGGTCAATTTTACTCTTTATGATGGCCCAAACCACCTCGAGAAAATTCTCTACAAACGTGGTTTTGATGGAGTTCTCTTCAGATGTATTGATGGTGAAGAGATAATGGCTGTCATAAAAGAAGTGCATGCAGGAGTCTGTGGTGCCCACCAGTATGGACATAGACTGTCTGATCAAATTCGATGGTTTGGATACTTCTGGCCTTCAATGATACAATATTGTATTAATTTCACAAAGAATTGTCATTCATGACAAGTATATGCCAACTTCATTCATCAACCACCAGAGTTGCTTCATACAGCTAAATACTCATGTCCATTTTCCACATGGGGAATGGATGTGGTGGGACCTTACCCTTCAGCTACGGCCAAGAAGTTTAAGCACATTCTTACTACTACTGATTTCTTTTCCAAATGGGAAGAGGCAGTACCTCTCAAAGGAGTCAGTTCTAAATGCATTGTTAGCTTCATCAAGTCTAACATCATTTCTAGATTTGGTGTCCCTCATACCATATTGACGGATAACGGCACCAACTTCTGTTCTTTTGAGGTAAAGAAATTGTATCAAGAATACAACATTAAGTCCAACCATTCATCTCGATATCATGCAGCGGCTAATGGCCAGATAGAGGCCTTCAACAAGACTCTTTCAAATATACTGCAAAAGATGGTGGATAAAGATAAGAGGTCATGGCCTGATAAACTCTTTCATGCTTTATGGGCTTATCGGACTACCACTCGCAATGCAACGCGGTCTACTCCATATTCATTGGTATATGGAACAGAAGCAGTCTTGCCAATTGAAGTTCAATTTCCCTCACTCAGAATATCCATTTGTGATCAGTTATCTATAGATGAGCAATCCCAAAAGCGATTGAATGAATTGGAACAGTTAGATGAGAAAAGATTGTGCACTTTACACCACTTGGAAATCTATTAGGATCGGATAGCACGAGCTTTTAACAAAAAAGTTCGTCTTCGTTCATTCATTCAGGGAGAATTGGTATTGGTTCTCAGAGCACCAATGATACCAGGAAAGAAGCCTCCCAAGCTTGAACCAAAATGGGAAGGACCTTATTCAATACATAAGGTCTACTCCAATGGAGCATATTCTCTAATGTCAATGGATGGAGAACACATCACGACTCCAACTAATGCCAGATTTCTGAAGAAGTATTTTGTATAAACACAAAATATTGTTCCCAGATCAAAAAACAATCACATTGGTCTATGAATTTTTTCCGAGATGACATTAAACTATATTGTGTCCTTGCAACATGACATTAAACTGTGTGGCACTTTCATTATGTCCTACATGACACTAAACTGTATTATGTCCGAGATGACATTAAACTATATTATGTCCTATCTACATGACATTAAACTGTACAGAAGGTTCATATTTTGTGTCCGAGATGACATTAAACTATATTTTTTTTGTCCGAGATGACATTAAACTATATTATGTCCTATCTACATGAAATTAAACTGTACAGAAGTTCCATATTTTGTCCGAGATGACATTAAACTATATTTTTTGTCTGAGATGACATTAAACTATATTGTGTCCTAGCAACATGACATTAAACTATGTGGCACTTTCATCATCCAGCATGACGATAAACTGTAAAAAGTCCCCAGAAATGATATCCTCATATTGGTTCACCTTAGTCCTAGCTACATGACTTTAAACTGTACAGCACCAGTTCATCCTTGCTATATGACGTTAAACTATATAGCAATAGTCCAGTATGACTTTAAACTGCAACTTCATCCCACACGACATTAAACTGTGAAAAAGTTCCCTAAACCGTCCAGCATGACCTTAAACTGCATCATCCCTGGTCCATGTATATGACCATAAACTATTTGCAAATCCCTTATGTCCAGCAAGATGTTAAACTATGACGTCCTAAACTACATGACGCTAAACTGTATAAAAGTCCCTCACGTTCGGAAAGACGTTAAACTATATAATCATCAAAGGTCCAGCATGACATTAAATCGCACCATCCACGGTCCATGAATATGACCTTAAACTATTCACACTTTCGTCCAATATGACGTTAAACTGTATTGTCCCCATCGTCCTAACAACATGATGGTAAACTGTACAGAAAGTCCTTAATATGTCCTACATGACATTAAACTGTTATTTTGTCCCTGCTACATGACACTAAACTGTGCAGCACCAATAGTCCTAACTGCAAGACTTTAAACTGTATTGTCCCTGAAAATGTCCTACATGACATTAAACTGTGCATCGTTAAGGTTGTTATTACCTCTTGTATCTCACCCCGAGTATGACTCACGTGAGCTTAGAGCGAACATCAACCCTAACACCCCCTTTGGGCCACTAACCACGTGTAAGTCCCAACAACATTTTAATTAGATCGTTGTCCCCAAGAACAACTTGATCATTAATTCATTCTTTAATTAAACTACACGGACTTTGATCCTTGCCCTCCAGGCTGGGTATGTAGGCAACCTCCCGGGGTTCAATCCCAAAAACAATCTCTTCACATCGGTTCACCACCATCTCATATGATGTTGATTCGTGAAACCTCCCCTGGAATCAATATCTTTACATTGATTCATTTTCGTCCTTGTTATACAATGTTAAACTATACAACACTTTTTTCCAGTACGACAATAAAATACAATATTTTTTGATTTCCTCATTTGAGAGAGAACTATTATTGACATTGATTTTTCAATCATGGTTTTCATTTTCAAAAGACTACGTGCATACATGGTAATGCCTAAACTTTTTATAATAGGTTAAACCATCATTGCAATAAAGTCCCCTTTCACCCTTCACATGTACGAACCAAATTTTTACAAAGGGTAGTTCTAGAACTACGTGGACTTGATTCCAATCCTTATGGGATACGTAGGAACATTCGAGTGTCCCTCGAATCTAGTCCCAAGTCATTTGGGCTTAACCCCAAATTTCACTTTCAGTCCCTTGGCTGAAAAGTCCTCATGAAAACACACACTGTGTATTCATTATTATGGTCCGAATTCTATGACCCTAAACTAAGATCACTCATACTTTCGTCCTGCACGACGTTAAACTGCATTTCAAGAACTACGTAAGGCTTGATTCTCATTCTTATGAGATATGTAGTGATGTCCAAGTTTCAATTTACGACCCATCCACAACATGATTATGGTTATCATTGACCTATGTATCTCTATATACATTGGACAATACCCATATTTATGTGTTATAATTGTAAAGACCCGTAAAATTCAAGGAAAATTTTTTCTTAATTTTCTTTAGAATTTTACAAGAGCGCGGTTTCAGACGGCACCTGATTCCGAGGCCCGGAGTGCCCGGAATTAATTTCCGAAGTTTGGCTCGGGTACGTTCAGTGAACGAACGAGCGGGAATTCCTAACTTTTGATCTGGTGCTCGGAATTGAAATCCGAGGGCACCGATGAACTCGCAGCGCTGATATTCGCTTAAAGTGACCTTTTCGGGAGTTGTGTTTGTTGCGGGTTGAAAGTTAGTTTTGGGGTTTTTAGTTTGAGTTAAATAAAATTGTGTAGAACAATTTTATTATAACTTGTTAAAACCTATCAAAGGAGGTTGGAAGTGGGACCCACACCCACTTAACCTCCCATGGGAGGATTAAGTGTGGTGGGGCCCACATGAACCCCTAATCTTTTCAAGTTCCCTAACTCCCCTCTCTCCCTCTTAAAGGCTTGACAAGTTAACTTCTATTTAATTATACAATTCATGTATATTAAATAAGTGAGTTAATTTTGGAGTTATCCATTTTGAATTTCAAACCTTTGAAATTCTTTGTTAAGTTTTTGATTAAATTAAGCTCTTCTCTCTTTTTGTTGGGTTAGAACGCTTGGGCCACCTTGAGAGCTTTGGAGAGCTTCTTCTTCATCTTCAAGCTCTGACGAAGAACACGAAGAACGCTCAAGCTCCGACGAAGAACGACCCCTCTCTTCTTCGTCCTCCATGTCAACGAAAGGGGACGCCACTTCTTCCTCGAACAACCTTCGTCGGCGTACAAGTTTCTCCAACGACGTGTCTCTTCGAACGCATCCCTTCGTCATCGGATTTGACGAACGGCTACCGCGACGCCCGACCTCAGCGACGCCGTCTTCCGCGGATCGTAGACAAATCTTCGAACCTTATACCCGAGGTAGGGGTTGATGTTTTATTCATTAATTATTCCATTTCTTGATCGTGATTTTAGCAAGACTAACATGTGACTTGAATTATTTTAAGTTGCGTTATTATTTTAACGTGAGGGGGGCCGGACCGCACGAACACGGCCGAACCCACCTCCATCGTTCTTGTTTAATCTTGCGGGTGGAAGCAAGTGGCGTGGTGCCGTCGCACCACACGGATAATCGTGCAAAGCAAGTGGCGTGGTGCCGTCACACCACGCGGATGATCGTGCAAATATTTTACGCGGCGCCGCCGCGCCACGCCGAGGAAGAATCTTCAAGAACGCGACGCCGTCGCGCCGCGTTGAAAGGAATCAAGGCACGGGAAGGGGCGCGGTGCCGTCGCACCGCACCGGACGACGAACACCGCGGCCGGTTCCGGGCCGCGGCGGGACGAGGAGACCGCGGCCGGTTCCGGGCCGCGGCGGAAGAGAAGACCGGCGGCCGGGCCGCCGGCGTCGGAAGCCGAAGGGGGGACCGGAATTTCCGGTCCCGTTGGAGAAAACCGGCCGGCCAGCTGGCCGACCGGAATCCATTAAACCGGGGGAATTAATCCCCCGACCGGCATGTAAAACCCCCCCCTTTAAGAGGGGGCGGTTCCATGAAAGGGGGGCAGCAGCCCCCCGGTTTTCTTAATTAAAACCGGCCCCCACGTGGGGGCCGTTTGTTGCAAAGGCGCGGCACAAGGCCGCGCCGCCTTGTCAAACCGCGGGGGTTTGATTCCCCCGCGTGCAGCCATCTCGCGGCGCCAGGCCGCCGCGGCCCGCTGCGCCGCCGCGCCGCCGCGCCGCCCCAGGGGGGGTGGGGTCGGGCCGGGTCGGCCCGGACCCGGACCCCCCCGTTTCGAACCATAATTGGTTTTAGGCCTATAACTTGAGCCTCGGACCTCCGATCGACGAACCATCAGCGGCAACGCAATCCTTGGATCGAGACGGTCGTTTCAGTATATCGCACTCAAGGTTTCGGTTTACTTTGAGTTAGGCCGGGTTGGTTCGTTCACAAAACCAACCGGGCCTTCGGAGCGGAAACGCTCATATCTTGAGCTACGAACGTCCGATTGACGCGCCGTCAGTCGCGTTGTGTTCCTCTTAGTGAGACGGATCTTTTGGCATACTATGCCCGAGGTTTGGAGGCATGTGGAGTACGGTCGGGTTGGTTTTGCCTTAAAAACCAACCGGGCCCCGGAGACGAAAATGCCAATATCTCTCAGACCGGGCGTCCGATCGACGCGCCGTCTGTTGCGTTGAGTTCCTGTTGACGATACGGAACTTTTGGATACATCAACTCTGGTCTTCGTGACAGTTGAAGTATCAGCCTCTCGGCTCGTGGAGCGGACCCTCCGAACGAGCTTGCTGTGTGCGGGAACCCTAGTGCTGGCTGCGACTGCTGCGACTGTTCTACTGCTACTACTGCTACTGTGACTGCGACAACGACAGTACAGAGATCCTGTGTGGATTCGACGACGACAGTACAGAGATCCTGTGTATATTCGACGACGACGACTACAACACTCAGCGATCCTACGTGGATCAGTGTTACAGGTCCTGTGTGGGCCCGATCATGTGTGGGTCCTTGCGCTCAGCGGTTCTGTGTGAGCCAGCGCCTATAGGTCCTGTGTGGGCCCGATCCTGTGTGGGTCTTTGCGGGGGTTAGTTACCTATCAATCCTTCGTGGGTCCGACGACTTAGATGGATCAGTGATCATCTTTATCGTCCTCTGAAGAAGTTTACCTGTGTGAGCTGAATCCTGTTGCTTTCCTGTGTGGATTGTGTTGTGAAATCCTGTGTGGATTATGTTTTGCTTTCCTATGTGGAATACATATACTTTCCTGCATGGACTGAGTTGTACTTGGGCTCGGAGGTTGGAGCGTATTTGAATTGATGACTTAGGTATATGTATGGGCATATACCTAAGCAGTGTCAGTTGTTACTTCGTGATTGTTACATTTCTTCGTGGTTTATCCTTTGTGGATTTGTGAGACCTTCAGGGGTCTCGGGGTCCCTACTGAGTAGCTTGTACTCACCCCTGCACGGGCTTTTCCCGCACTACGTTGTGTTGGTTGCAGACGACGGACAGCGTTGACCTTAGCTGAGGCTTGCAGAGCGGGACGGTACCCGGAGGTAGACCACTGGGCGGGACGAGTACGGAGCGGACGGCGGGACCCGTGGAACAGAGGAGCTATATGTACCCACCCTTCAGGTGGGATTTCCAGTGGACAGCTCGGAGTAACGGCTTTTACTTTTCAGTTGCTGTTTTTCCCTTTTCGAGTTGTACTTTACTTTCAGTTTGGGTTTGTATTCCGGCCCGTTTACTTTTCCGCACTTTCAGTTGTACTCAGCTTTGTTAGTGTTTACTTTCCGCTTGTTTACTCTGTGGTGTGTGATTACTTTTCAAAGGCAATGCCTTCCCTTTTTCCGGGATTTACGCCTTGGTGCTAGTCGCCAGCCCCTGGCCTATGGAAGGCGGGCTTGGGGAAGTCACGGCACGGACCCCGAGGGTGGGTCGTGACAAATTGGTATCAGAGGAGTTCGGTTCTACCGCGAACTCTGATCTTTTATATGTGAAGCAATAATGTTTAGCGTATTGAGTGTGGTTATCAGTCCAGGGATTCCAGTGTTGGTGCGGCGACCGACGTATCCGTACACCAGGACCCTGACTTTTGATTTCCGACTTAATGCACGAAAACATTGATTGCGTGTGTGTTTCAAAGTTTTCTTTGTGATTACTTATATCAGCTCACCAGGTATACTGTTCTAACCGTGGTGCACCTGTTTCCTTTTCAGGATGGCCCCACGATGGCAGCCAGCTAGGGTTCCGAGAGTCGAGCGAGATGACAGCCCACCGAGCGACGAGGCCTCGGTGCAGGGCCCTTTTCCAGTAGTAGCACCGGCGGTAGCTCTACCCTCCGATCCCCCGATGCTTCCAGCAGCAGCCGCAGACGATGCACGTCGCCTCAGCACACTGCATGAGTTTCAGCGCCAGCGACCGCCCAGGTTTCGCGGGGAGACGGATCCCTAGGCAGCAGAGGACTGGCTGGAGGCAGTGGTTCGAGTGTTTAGGCTAGTGAGGACACCAGCAGACCTCATGGTGATCCTCGCTGCGAGCCTACTACACGCAGCAGCAGGACGATGGTGGAGCATGATGCTCCAGGTGCACTATGAGGCATATCTACTTTGGAAGGACTTTGAGAGCCTCTTCCGCTCGGAGTTCGTCCCAGCCACCCTTCATGCGGTGCGTATCCAGGAGCTTCTACAGCTGCGGCAGGGCAGCATGACGGTCGCTCAGTACTCGGCGAGATTTACCGATCTCTCGCGCTACTCGACCGACATGGTACGGGACCCATTCTTCCGGGCCCGGACCTTCGAGCAGGGTTTGAGACACGAGATCAGGGCATCGCTGATCTCCCTCAGCATACCGACTCAGACAGGAGTACTGGAGCGGGCCCTTCTGATTGAGAGCTTCCTTGCTGAGTCTACACCAGCACAGCGACCCACCGCAGGGCGGCACGTGGCAGAGTCATCTGCAGCAGGCAGTCGACGGATGACTCAGGGGTCCAGACAGACCAGACCATCGGGCAGACGATCTCAGGGCACTGACTCAGCAGTGCGGGACACACAGCGCGGAGCCAGTCTTACGAGAGGCAGACAGTGCTACTCGTGCGGCGGGCAGGGCCACATGGCTCGCGACTGCCCGACCCGCCGTGCCGAGGAGCAGCAGTCAGTTGATGGACCACCGAGGCAGAGGCAGAGGGTCGACCGTGGCAGTCCGCAGGGAGGAGGCGGACGAGGCAGAGGAGCTGGACGAGCAGCCGGTGGTGGCCGACGCTTTGAGGCTCTGCCGCCACCACCACCAGGAGATCCACCCCGACCACAGGGAGCTGGCGGGCAGCGACAGGCACAGCTCTAGGCAGCAGAGGCCTACGACCACGGCGCACCAGAGATGATTCGAGGTACTATCTGTGTCTATTCCACCCTTGCTGCAGTTCTTATAGACACAGGAGCGAGTCATTCTTTCATAGCCACTGCCCTTGTTCGGAGCTCGGAGATTCCGACAGAGCCGTTGGCTCGATCCTTACGGCTAGAGACTCCTACGGGAGCAGACTCGATGATTACGCACTGGTGCCGGCAGTGTGAGCTTACTCTAGGAGGCGAGAGCTTCGGCTGGGATCTTCTTGTAGCAGCGTCGAGGCCTTACGACGTCATCTTGGGCATGGATTGGCTGTCTACGGTCCATGCACAGATTGACTGTTTTAGGCGCAAGGTGCGATGTGTACGCACCGGCGGGAGCAGGTTCACCTTCACCGACGAGAAGGGAGCCTTTGCAGCACAGGATGGACTTCCGCGGAGGATAGGACAGCCCATCACTCATCAGTTGGCTAGCCTTATCCTTGGAGCAATTGACGTGCGGAATCCTGGTTTTCCTGCATTGGTGGATCAGTTTGCGGACGTTTTTCCCGACGACGTTCCAGGGCTACCTCGTCGCAGAGAGGTAGACTTTTATATTGACTTGTACCCCGGGACAGCCCCGATATCCAATCCAGCATATCGGATGGCCCCAGCCGAGCTTCGGGAGCTACGGGTACAGTTGGAGGACTTTCAGGGCAAGGGATTCATCCGACCCAGTGTTTCACCCTGGGCTTCCCCGTTTTTGTTCGCCAAGAAGGCGGACGGGAGCTTGCGACTTTGTGTTGACTATCGTCGCCTGAACCAGGTGACAGTGAGGAACAAGTATCCGCTACCGAGGATTGATGACCTCTTTGATCAGCTCAAGGGAGCACGGTGGTTCTCGAAGATAGACCTCAGGTCAGGCTATCATCAGCTCAGAGTCAGAGACGAGGATGTGCAGAAGACGGCCTTCAGATGTCGGTATGGCCACTATGAGTTCTTGGTTATGCCTTTCGGTGTAACCAATGCTCCAGCAGTGTTCATGGCTCTCATGAACAGGATCTTTCAGCCATACCTCGATCGGTTTGTCGTGGTCTTCATCGACGACATTCTGATTTACTCTACGACAGAGGAGGAGCACGCCTATCACTTGCGAGTTGTCCTTGACACACTACAAGAGCACCATCTTTATGGTAAGCTCTCGAAGTTCCAGTTCTGGATACGTGAGGTCCACTTTTTGGGACACGTTATCTCTGAGGCGGGAGTTGCAGTGGATCCCGCGAAGATTGAGGCTGTGTTAGCATGGGAGCCACCCAGGAGCGTGACTGAGGTTCGGAGTTTCTTGGGACTAGCTGGATATTATCGGAGATTCGTTCCAGACTTCTCTAGAGTTGCAGCATCACTCACAGCTTTGACGAAGAAGGGGAAACCCTTAGTGTGGTCAGACAGATGTCAGCAGAGCTTCCAGGAGCTGAGACAGAGATTGACTAGCGCACCTATCTTGAGGTTGCCTGAGGAGGTAGTAGGATACGTAGTCTACTGCGATGCATCGGGGACCGGACTCGGATGTGTTCTGATGCAGGAGCGGGCCGTGATCGCCTATGGATCACGTCAGTTGAGGCCGCATGAGCAGAACTATGCTACCCATGACCTGGAGTTAGCAGCAGTGGTCTTCGCTCTGAAGACATGGCGACACTATCTGTTGGGCGAGCGCTTTACAGTCTTTTCCGATCATCAGAGTCTCAGGTATATCTTCTCGCAGAAGGACCTGAACCTAAGACAGCGACGATGGCTCGAGTTCCTCCAGGACTATGACTTTGAGATAGTCTATACTCCTGGGAAGGGGAACGTAGTAGCCGATGCCCTCAGCAGGAGGACGGGCATTCAGATACTTGAGGAGGCGACGGAGCAGCTAGCCTTTTTGCAGATATCCTTCGTGGATAGAGATGGAGCAGCCTTTCTTCAGTCTCTCACAGTCACCCCTCCACTACTGCAGCGAGTCAGGGAGGCACTGCGTGTGGACGCTGACTGTGATACACGGCGTACACAGATATCCTCGGGATAGGCACCTGATGGTTTCTCCCTTGGAGCAGAGCACAACATCCTTTTCAGAGGACGTACCATGGTACCAGTCGCATTGCGAGAGGAAGTATTGAGAGAGTTTCACACTTCTCCTTTAGCGGTACATCCTGGAGTGGCGAAGATGTACCAGGACCTCAGACGTCAGCACTGGTGGGACCGGAGATGGTCCAGGCCATGACAGAGAAGGTCCATGTCATCTAGGAGTGGATGAGGACAGCTCAGAGCCGGCAGAAGTCATATGCTGACAGGAGGTGGAGGCCACTGGAGTTCGAGGATGGCGACCACGTCTTCTTGCGAGTCTCACCTCGACGTGGTATTCGGAGATTTGGCCGAGGTGGCAAGTTATCTCCGCGCTTCATCGGACCTTTCCAGATTCTCAACAGGATTGGTGAGGTGGCTTATTGCCTGGCTCTACCACCTCAGTTGCACCGGGTGCACGACGTCTTCCACGTATCTCAGCTGAGGAGATACGTGCACGACCCGACACACATCATTGACCATGGGGGGCTTGACGTTGACGATGGGGCGACTTTTACGGAGATCCCGGTGGAGATAGAGGATCGACAGGAGCGGGTCCGGCGTGGGCGATCGATTCCTCTTGTGCGCATCAGATGGCAGCACGGGAATCTCAAGGAGAGCACATGGGAGCGGGAGGCTCAGATGCGTGCTCAGTACCCTCATTTGTTTCCCTAGTTTTTGATGTAGCTTTATGGGGACGTAAAGCCCTGAGGTGGGAGTAATGTAAAGACCCGTAAAATTCAAGGAAAATTATTTCTTAATTTTCTTTAGAATTTTACAAGAGCGCGGTTTCAGACGGCACCTGATTCCGAGGCCCGGAGTGCCCGGAATTAATTTCCAAAGTTTGGCTCGGGTACGTTCAGTGAACGAACGTGCGGGAATTCCTAACTTTTGATCCGGTGCTCGGAATTGAAATCTGAGGGCACCGATGAACTCGCAGCGCCGATATTCGCTTAAAGAGACCTTTTCGGGAGTTGCGTTTGTTGCGGGTTGAAAGTTAGTTTTGGGGTTTTTAGTTTGAGTTAAATAAATTTGTGTAGAACAATTTTATTATAACTTGTTAAAACCTATCAAAGGAGGTTGGAAGTGGGACCCACACCCACTTAACCTCCCATGGGAGGATTAAGTGTGGTGGGGCCCACACGAACACCTAAACTTTTCAAGTTCCCTAACTCCCCTCTCTCCCTCTTAAAGGCTTGACAAGTAAACTTCTATTTAATTATACAATTCATGTATATTAAATAAGTGAGTTAATTTTGGAGTTATCCATTTTGAATTTCAAACCGTTGAAATTCTTTGTTAAGTTTTTGATTAAATTAAGCTCTTCTCTCTTTTTGTTGGGTTAGAACGCTTGGGCCACCTTGAGAGCTTTGGAGAGCTTCTTCTTCATCTTCAAGCTCTGACGAAGAACACAAAGAACGCTCAAGCTCCGACGAAGAACGACGCCTCTCTTCTTCGTCCTCCGTGTCAACGAAAGGGGACGCCACTTCTTCCTCGGACAACCTTCGTCGGCGTACAAGTCTCGCCAACAACGTGTCTCTTCGAACGCATCCCTTCGTCATCGGATTTGACGAACGGCTACCGCGACGCCCGACCTCAGCGACGCCGTCTTCCGCGGATCGTAGACAAATCTTCGAACCTTATACCCGAGGTAGGGGTTGATGTTTTATTCTTTAATTATTCGATTTCTTGATCGTGATTTTAGCAAGACTAACGTGTGACCTGAATTATTTTAAGTTGCGTTATTATTTTAATGTGAGGGGGGCCGGACCGCACGAACACAGCCGAACCCCCCTCCATCGTTCTTGTTTAATCTTGCGGGTGGAAGCAAGTGGCGTGGTGTCGTCGCACCACGCGGATAATCGTGCAAAGCAAGTGGCGTGGTGCTGTCGCACCACGCGGATGATTGTGCAAATATTTTACGCGGGGCCATTGCGCCGCGCCGAGGAAGAATCTTCAAGAACGCGACGCCGTCGCGCCGCGTTGAAAGGAATCAAGGCACGGGAAGGGGCGCGGTGCCGTCGCACCGCGCCGGACGACGAACACCGCGGCCGGTTCCGGGCCGCGGCGAGACGAGGAGACCGCGGCCGGTTCCAGGCCGCGGCGGAAGAGAAGACCGGCGGCCGGGCCGCCGGCGTCGGCAGCCGAAGGGGGGACCGGAATTTCCGGTCCCGTTGGAGAAAACCGGCCGGCCAGCTGGCCGACCGGAAGCCATTAAACCGGGGGAATTAATCCCCCGGCCGGCATGTAAAACCACCCTCTTTAAGAGGGGGGGCGGTTCCATGAAAGGGGGGAAGTAGCCCCCCGATTTTCTTAATTAAAACCGGCCCCCATGTGGGGGCCTTTTGTTGCAAAGGCGCGGCACAAGGCCGCGCCGCCTTGTCAAACCGCGGGGGTTTGATTCCCCCGCGTGCAGCCATCTCGTGGCGCCAGGCCGCCGCGGCCCGCTGCGCCGCCGCGCCGCCGCGCCGCCGCGCTGCCTCGCCGCCCCAGGGGGGGGGGGGGGGGGGGGTCGGGCCAGGTCGGCCCGGACCCGGACCCCCCCCGTTTCGAACCATAATTGGTTTTTGGCCCATAACTTGAGCCTCAGACCTCCGATTGACGAACCGTCAGCGGCAACGCGATCCTTGGATCGAGACGGTCGTTTCGGTATATCGCACTCAAGGTTTCGGTTTACTTTGAGTTCGGCCGGGTTGGTTCGTTCATGAAACCAACCGGGCCTTCGGAGCGGAAACGCTCATATCTTGAGCTACGAACGTCTGATTGACGCGCCGTCAGTCGCGTTGTGTTCCTCTTAGTAAGACGGATCTTTTGGCATACTCCGCCCGAGGTTTGGACGCATGTGGAGTACGGTCGGGTTGGTTTTGCCTTAAAAACCAACCGGGCCCCGGAGACGAAAATGCCAATATCTCTCAGACCGGGCGTCCGATCGACGCGCCGTCTGTTGCGTTGAGTTCTTGTTGACGATACGGAACTTTTGGATACATCAACTCTAGTCTTCGTGACAGTTGAAGTATCAGCCTCTAGGCTCGTGGAGCGGACCCTCCGAACGAGCTTGCTGTGTGCGGGAACCCTAGTGCTGGCTGCGACTGCTGCGACTGTTCTACTGCTACTACTGCTACTGTGACTGCGACGACGACAGTACAGAGATCCTGTGTGGATTCAACGATGACAGTACAGAGATCCTGTGTGGATTCGACGACGACGACTACAGCACTCAGCGATCCTACGTGGATCTGTGCTACAGGTCCTGTGTTGGCCCGATCCTGTGTGGGTCCTTGCGCTCAGCGGTTCTGTGTGAGCCACCGCCTACAGGTCCTGTGTGGGCCCGATCCTGTGTGAGTCTTTGCGGGGGTTAGTTACCTATCGATCCTTCGTGGGTCCGACGACTTAGATGGATCAGTGATCATCTTTATCGTCCTCTGAAGAAGTTTACCTGTGTGAGCTGAATCCTGTTGCTTTCCTGTGTGGATTGTGTTGTGCAATCCTGTGTGGATTATGTTTTGCTTTCCTATGTGGAATACGTATACTTTCCTGCGTGGACTGAGTTGTACTTGGGCTCGGAGGTTGGAGCGTATTTGAATTGATGACTTAGGTATATGTATGGGCATATACCTAAGCAGTGTCAGTTGTTACTTCGTGATTGTTACATTTCTTCGTTGTTTATCCTTTGTGGATTTGTGAGACCTTCAGGGGTCTCGGGGTCCCTACTGAGTAGCTTGTACTCACCCCTGCACGGGCTTTGCCCGCACTACGTTGTGTTGGTTGCAGACGACGGACATCGTTGACCATAGCTGAGGCTTGCAGAGCGGGACGGTACCCGGAGGTAGACCACTGGGCGGGACGATTACAGAGCGGACGGCGGGACCCGTGGAACAGAGGAGCTATCTGTACCCACCCTTCAGGTGGGATTTCCAGTGGACAGCTCGGAGTAGCGGCTTTTACTTTTCAGTTGCTATTTTTCCCTTTTCGAGTTGTACTTTACTTTCAGTTTGGGTTTGTATTCCGGCCCGTTTACTTTTCCGCACTTTCAGTTGTACTCTGCTTTGTTAGTGTTTACTTTCCGCTTGTTTACTCTGTGGTGTGTGATTACTTTTCAAAGGCAATGCCTTCCCTTTTTCCAGGATTTACGCCTTGGTGCTAGTCGCCAGCCCCTGGCCTATGGAAGGCGGGCTTGGGGTAGTCACGGCACGGACCCCGAGTGCGGGTCGTGATAATAATCCTAACCTTAAATATTTTCAGATCTTCATAACCCTTTTCATGACTTCTAATCACAAAAATGTCAAACTTCTGAGAATTCTTTTTCCTGACTATACAGCACGTGCCCATAGGTGGCCTTGCATAAACAGTCCACATAACAGACTTGTCAGCCAAAAGATGCTATTTATTTGACCATGCAGCCAATTCCCTTAGGTGGCCCTGCATATTTCAACCCCCTAACGGGTTTTGTTAAATAATAGTAACTTCATTCTTGGGAAGAATGCCTCTTTTGTCCTTATTTGTCTTAAACGACAGTATGTAGGGATCCGCAAAAAATAGCCATCCTTAACATATTTGTCCCATATCCTTTTTCATGATCTGAAAGTATTCAAGTCTATGGTTTATTCTTCTTCCCTACGTTTGGGTCAGACCTTCGTAAGAGTGATGTTCAACCCGTTCTTCGATATTCTTGTTCAGAAATATCTTCTCCATATTCAAGTACCTATTTCCTTACAAAAAACTCTATACATTAGAAAATTTGAATCTCCATAAACTTTCACTGGCTTTTAGCACTAGCAAAGTAAATTTCTGGGAGTTCTTTTGCCTGACTATGCAGCACGTGCCCAAAGGTGGCCTTGCATAAACAGTCCACATAACAGACTTGTCAGCCGAAAGATTCTATTTATTTAACCATGCAGCCAATGCCCTTAGGTGGCCCTACATATTTCAACCCCCTAACGGGTTTTGTTAAATAATAGTAACTTCATTCTTGGAAACTACTTCTTCTAATGCCTTTTAGCTCTTTTTCATATCATTCCTCAAATTCAAATAATCTAAAGCCATAGTTTACATTTTTTCACTCATACTTGAGTATGGTAATATGTTTTCAGATAAATTGTCGAAGAATTGGATCAATTTTAACCCATTTTTGGTCAAATATATTTCTACCTTAAACATTAGCCCCTTTATGTCCGTCATGCATGACTTTAAACTGCCCACAAAAGACAAAGGAACTCTGAATAAAAGTCAAGTTCCAGCACACTTGCGTGCTGCCCTCTGTGCCATGAAGACTTACGTGCCTCCTTTTCCTTTGAATGTATTCAATTTCCTCAGAGTCAAATCCTCATTTCTTTCCGGATCCAACTCTGAGGGGGGACTTTTATTGACGCTCCTTTCGTCACAGAATCTAAAGATCAGAAAAGGGGAATATCTGAGCTCAAAGTGATTCATCCTTTGAAGAAAACATAAAAAATCGACAAATGGATGAACAAGGAGAACATTTTTCATAGGTCGCGCAAGTTCCCTCAAGGTCACGCAAGTACACTTGCGCGCCGCCTAGTGGTCGTGCAAGTACTTGCGCGCTACATAGTGGTCGTGCAAGTCTACTTGCGCGACGCCTTATGGTCGTGCAAGTGACTTGCGCAACCTAAATGGTAACCGCCCAGGGTCTTCTTTTGCCTATAAATAGACCCTATGGGCCCCCCATTCGAGAGGATTTTTTTTCCAGAAACTCGGATTGAAGCTCCCGACGCCCAAGTCTCTTCTCAAAGCTTCCGGAACTCTTCTAAGGTAATTTCTTACCTAGAATAGAAGATCTAAAGAGAAAAGGAAGGCCTAAGTGTTGAAACTTATCAAACACTTGCGCGCCGACTTAATTCCTTCAATATAACTTGCGCATCCCTTTTCTGGAAGAACCTCTAGAGGATTGTATAGGGTTTAATAAAGAGTCGCTCAAGTATTTCAATGCTGGTTGAAAATCGTGCAAGTACACTATGTGTCGCGCAGGTATACCTACGCGACCATACTTGCGCGCCGCCGCAGGACTTGCGCGCCTTTCAAGACTTGCGCGTCCCTACCTTTTTGGGTTCCCATATTTCCCATTTTACCCCTCTTATACCATTCCACCTCTCCTTTTCAAGATCCAGTCTTCAAGACACTTTTTAAAGCCATCTTTGACATGTTTTCTTGATTGACTTCCTTATCTGAAAGGAATTATGTGGAAGATTTCCTTCAACCTCATCATTCAAAGGATGAGAGAATCCTTAATTAGGCCTCCTCCTCAGGAGTAAGTCCTAATCCATAACTCTCCTAACCTGGGCCACCTTTTTTTTAGGAGTAAGTCCCGGTCATAAATCTTGGGCCTCCTTTTCAGGAGTAAGCCCCAGTCCCTTAAAACTTGGGATTCATTTTCAGGAGTAAGTCCCAAGTCTCCAAAAGACTTATAATTCCCTCAACCTGGGCCTCCTCCTTAGGAATAAGCCCCAGTCTTGACAAATTCCCCTTTAACCTGGGTCTCCTTTTCAGGAATAATCCCCAGTTATAAGTCCTTTATTATGGGAATCTTTTTTAAGAATAAGCTCCAACCTCAAATATGGGCATCCTCCACAGGAGTAAGCCCCAAACCTTAATCCCTAACCTGGGTCTCGTTTTTCAGGAATAAGACTTAGTCATAACCTTGGGCCTCCTTTTCAGGAGTAAGCCCCAAGTCCCTTAACCTGGGTCTCCTTTTTCAGGAATAAGACACAGTCATAACCTTGGGCCTCATTTTCAGGAGTAAGCCCCAAGTCCCTTAACCTGGGTCTCCTTTTCAGGAATAAGACTCAGTCATAACCTTGGGCCTCCTTTTCAGGAGTAAGCCCCAAGTCCCTTAACCTAGGTCTCCTTTTCAAGAATAAGACTCAGTCATAACCTTGGGCTTCCTTTTCAGGAGTAAGCCCCAAGTCCCTTAACCTGGGCCTCCTTTTTAGGAGTAAGTCCCAGTCATAATCTTGGGTTTCCTTTTCAGGAGTAAACCCCAAGCCCAGTTAAATTTCTCTTAACCAGTCCAAATTTACCCTTGATTTGGGTTTCCTTTTCAGGAGTAAAACCCAATCATAAGTCCCCTCCTAACTTGGGAATCCTCTTTAGGAGTAAGCCCCAAGATTAGAGTATTCAAATCTCCATGAAGAACATATAACTTTATGGACCCTGTTCATGGATTTTCTCCATAAAAGTAAATCCTAAACCTTCATCTATCTGGGCAGTCATCCATACATAAGCCCCAAACAAATTCTTATGATTGCATCTTTCATGGAACAATTGTCTAAATTTTTCCAATACCTCTTGTTTCTCACACCGAGCATGACTCACGTGAGCTTAGAGTGTAAAAGTAATTATGACATTTATCTTTGAGCCATCAATCATAAACATCATACTCCATTTCTCGAACTACGTGGGTTCTGATTCCTTTTCCAAAACAAAGGATACGTAGGTAGCCCATTTATGGGTTCGATCCCAACTTTGAAATAATCTCTGTCCTTTTGAATGACGATAAACTTCAAGTGCCCCACTGAGTGGCTTTAAAACCAGCCTGGTCATCATAAATGACCAAGAGACTTTTATATAAATGTTTTGAAGGATACCATTGACCAAGAATCTATAAACAGATATAGATGATTCTCTATTGATGAAGAACCTCGAATACATATAAAAGATTCTCTAAATTTCTTTGCATATTTAATCATTGATTGTTAAAACTAAAGGAAAGCACATTTTATACTTGGTAATGTAATAAGGATTCACGAACATAACTTAAATCTATAAAGAGAGTCCCGGAGTAGACAATAATTCCCCTCAAAAAGGTGTGATGAGTCCGACCTCCCATCCTCTCGACCAATGCAAATTCCCAAGCCTCATTAGTCCACAAGATAATGAGCGCCTGCCTTTGGAAAGTAGGTCCAAACGGATGTGGAATCATTGGATGTTTCCGGTTCTACGAACAAACCCGTTAGAAAACGATTGGAACGTTTGAATCTCCTGTCCAGGAGGTCATCCCCGGATTCTGTGCGAAACAGAGATATAAGGGAATCATTCATATAACATATGCTATAAAAAAAAGAAGACCAAAATATTCCGCTACTAGTATCAGGAGAATATGTTTGTTTCTATGATCTCGTACTTCATCCTAGTACTGAAAATAAATCATTTTAAAGATGGATGCTTCCCCTTATCTTCAACTGCAATCTTGATGTCTCCTCAGATACTAATGGTGTCCTGAGAAGGCTCTGTGATATACTCAGTAGTGCCACCAACAATTTCAAGATCAGTCAATTTTTTGCATATAAAATGAGAAGTGACTAAGTACATAATGACTGAAAAAAATAAATAAATAAATAAAATATACCAGTTTAGGTTCATCATGTATAACTATCTGACACTACTAGCATCACCATAAAAATATTTCGTTGAACCATGGTCCACCTATATAGATATGATATGGGTTTGATAATTATGTCATCATAAGATAAGAATGAAGAGGGACCGAACCAAATAATATGATTTTGCTTGGTGGGCGTGTCCCAAATGAATCAGTTATGCATTCCTGGAATTATGAATAATACATTCTTAGAATTGATAAGTAGAATCCCCATCCCATATAAGGACTACCAAAATGGAAATCATAATATCACTCTAGGAGCTCCATAAATACACATCACTGTAGTGTCTATCCATGGGGTCTTATAAAAAAAATCCGTGTGTCACTCTTTTCTGGGTGAATGTAATCCCCTATGATCCCATCTATGGATTCTCACAAATGGAACCAAGTATCACTCCGGGAATGGTATAACCATATTTCCACTATTGCCATCAATGATGACTCCCCTAGGGAATAGATATCTTTTATGGGATGGTATGTAGTCTTCCTGGTGAGCCCCTCCACGACATCCCATAAGGATCCAAGTATCACTCCCTTCATAGTTACAAGTCATAACAAGTTTTAACTATATAGCATGATGATCCCATCCATGTAATTTTTTAAGGATCCATGTATCATCCTATGCTTGGATATGAGGTGTGGCTTAGCTACAATGTTCTATACCATTTAGCAAGAAATTTTATTTAAAACATTTTAATAGAGTTGGCCAAATTATTTCATTCAAGTGACATCATTCAAAATTATATCATAATGACAATGGGAATAACCACATGGCATCTCATTTTCTTAGATTCATAAAAATTTCAAGGGAATCATTTATTATAAGGAAACTAATATATTTTAAATTTGGATTCAAAATTAAATTAACATTTGAATTTATGCCTTTAAATATTGACACACCTTAGGGGTGGCACACAATGAATAAATCAACCAAGTGTATTGGTTATTCATTACTTATAACCATAAAAATGTGCAATATAATTTAATATACAATACTAAAAAATTTAGGATTATTTCCTAAGAGGTTAGAAATGAGACACAGAGGCACATAATATAAATGCTACATGATATGATGGAATGTGACTAGACCACCTTCCTTTAGTTCATATCAATCTATCCATCCAATGTCAACCCTTAATTGATCTAGAATTAGAGAAACCAAAATACCATATCAATTCCCAAAAAATATGTTATATGACCTCACAAAAAAACAACCTGGTATATGGGAAGATAAAAAAATAAAAAAATATAGAGTATTAGAGATATTACCACTGCTGATCCATTGCACCCAACAGCCAAGAAATCAGAGATCAGATGGTAGAGTAATGATAAAGCATAGCTTTTTCTGAGGTAGAACACTAATGTTGGGAGATTGGTTTTCTACTATTTGAAGAATAAAGGGTTTATGTTTATAAACTATTCAGGGAAAATATTAATTTAATTTTTTTTAAGTGTTCGCATGGATTTGTCACATGGTTGAAAAAAACATGCAACAACCATATGATATCCAATTCCCAAGGAACTCCCTCACATGTTCTGGCCACCTAGACTATGGGAACTGACCGGACATAGAGTTTCATTATGCACTAATAGATGACACATATGAGATTCTCCTCAAAGGATTCACCAAACTCTATCTCAATATGCTCATTATAAAATGAATGAGACAAATCATAATGATATATCTAAAGGTGAAAGACATAGAAGACATCGTGAATGACCTAGTACCTATGAGGTAAATCCAACCAGTTGGCCACCGTCCCAACTCTATCCACGATCTGGAAACACCCAACATAATGATGTGCTAAATTTCACTTTATATGAATTTTTATATGATCTAATATTGGTGAAACACATAGAAAGAAATTCTTCCATACAAAAAACTCTAAAGGTTTATGATGATGATCGATATAATATATTTACATATATAAAGTTGTAGACATACATTTCTAAATCAGATGAACTTGCTCTGAAATTTCTTGAGAAAGATGAAGACCTAGTATGCCTACCTCAATATCCTCTAACCAACTCATGGGTGAATGGAAGGACCTACCATAAATGACCAAAAATAGAACCATCTGAATTGTTTCGTAAAAAATATTATTTTAGGAAAATGTGAAATGTGGGATGTATTTTTCCAAGAACCACTAAAATCAAAGAATCATGCCGAGATCATGTCATCTAACACTTGTATCATCCACTCGTACCTCCTGTCAGTCTAATGGAGATATGTTGTTCTTAAGAGAACCTGTTAACCTAGTGCCTTTTTCATTCCATTCTCGAACCATGATGAAAATGATGAATCTCAATCTAATAAGATGTAATTTGGAACACCATGAAGGTGTAAAATCGCTTGGATATAAATCCACCCAAGCTCATAAAATGATAAGTCTCCCAGATAGGTAAGAATTTTTCTACCTTAGAATACCTATCATTGATCACACACACAACATCACTACATTGAGGTGATCTAGGAAATACCATCATTAAATCTTTAGTGATACTATTAAATTTCCTCTCAAGAATGGATAGAGACTATAAGAGTTCAGAAGTTCATAGGTCCTCCTTCTTCACCTGATGACTAGTGGAACACCTCATAATGAAACCTGATATTTTCCAATTCATATCATGCCAACAATACTGATGTTGTATGTCTCAGTACATCATGTAAATCTCTATGTTAACATACTAAATAGAGGTATGAGATTCCCCCATCAACTCCTCTTATATTATCGAAGGAATCTAGATATGTTTGAAGATGTGCAGGATCTCATTCACATTGATAACCCAACAAAGTGGTGGGTTATCAACTTAGACACTATCCCTTATGACTAATCCCAATGTATAAAGGGATACCTATTTTTTATAGACTCTGTAAGTGAGGATTTCAACACCATAGCATCTAAAATAGGCTATCGTTGACCCTCCTAATCATCCAGGTGCATCTTAGGAATTGTTTCCGTCAACTTCTACTCAAAACATGCCTCTTGGATGGCCTATGTTTGAGTCTTCTGGCTCAGTGCACTAGCTACATAATTTCCCTTTCTAGAGGTATTAAATAGATAAAAATAAAAAAAACTACATTTATTCTATCCACCAGTGCTACTTCATATTCATGTTAGAATGTGTGGATATGTATTTAAGGATATTGTGGTATGTGTAAATAATGAAACAACAATCAAAATTTTAGTTCCTCCAGAAACATAAATCACTAACAATAGCATCTATCTAGAGGTTGTTCATGGGATAATTCCCCTCATGTTTTTGTAACTAGAGGGACCCATACACTATAAATTAATCTCCACGCATCATATATGCTCAAAGACCAATTCCAAAAGAATCACAGTAAATATTTTCTATTTCGATTGCCTCTTGATTACTCATGATCAATATAGAAATTTATTATCACCTTCAACTCTAGAAAATATTCCCCACCAGACTTTGACCATTCCAATTTCACACCCTTCTTAGTCATTCTAACAAGAGGTGTTGTTATAAGGGAGAAATACTGGTTTAATTGACTATTGTTTCTATCCATCCAATGAAACTGTGTATGTCAAAGCAATTATTGGGTTTATACTTGGAAAATAAGGCTCTCTACATCTTTTGGTCAAATGATATTTCTGACTCTGAACTGATGTGATCTAGAAAGTGAAACTTATTGATCCAAAAGAACCATTTGCCTAGCACAACATACGGTTGGTTCTCTCTCAATGTATTCATCACAATATCAATATGTTTATCATGATCTTGTCTGGATAGAACAATCACCAATATGTAATCCATGAGTAAAATCACAAATGAATCTAGTTATGGGTGGAAAGTTGATTCCTAAAGCCATAAAAATAGACTGCATGTTTTTATGTTGTAAAATCATAACTTGGTACTCGTAAAATCCATACTAGCATTGGAATTTTTTATGTGGTATGCATGCCAGTCTAAAATGCACCCGATGGTGTCCAAACCCCAAATAAATCATAGAGAAAATTGATAATTTTTATAGATTGTTAAAGAGGGCATCTATATGAGGTAATGGATACTTGTTCTTTATCATAAATTTGTTCAACTGTTAGTAATAAATTCTCAATCGTAGGGTACCATCCATATTCTTAGTGAAAAATATAGGTGAACCCCATGGCGAGCTACTGGGTCATATAAAACCATTTCCCTATAAGTCTTTCAACTGTGTATTGAGTTATTAAATATCTATATTTTCCATCATATTAGGAGAAATGCACACTAGTGTGTCTCCTAGAACTAGATAAATGGTGAACATCCCCACTTTGATAGGAGCAATCTAATGAAAATTATAGTGAATATTTCCCAGAATGAACCACCACAAGGGGGAATTCTATAGGCCACATTTCAAGGTAACTCATACAGAGACTATCTATTTGGTTTGCCACCCTACCTAGCCCATGATGTTGGGATCCTACTCGAACCACTTGGATATCCCAATCTAATATTTGTATATATGTTTTTTCCTTGGGTGATGTAATCGACATCATACAATGATAGAAATCAACATGGGAATAATAAGGAAGTATCATGTCCATACTAAGAATGACGTCAAAACTGGACATCTCATTGAAAATGAAATTCCAAAAGAAATAAAAACCACCTATCTCAAGTGGGTACTCCTTGAATTGTCATAAACTCTCTAATAAGGCCACAAATATTGTGTTGATATACATGAACTCAAAGTAGCACACAATATCTTGGACGAGAATTTCCATAATTTTCTCATATATAAAAGAGTGTTAAGAACCTATATCAGATAAGGAAAAAAATAAATATATAATAATTTAATAGTTCTTCATACCATAAAAGTAATTGGACTATTCTCCTTTGGTGTAGGTTGTAATACAAATATATTGACTAATTAGAGGCCCTAAGTTGAAACCTGACTAACCAAAGAACATTCGCTCTACTGGCATTGAACATCTGATTTCTTACTACCTTAGTCACCTCCACATCCTTGGATTGATTGGGTGGTTATTACTAGCCCCCAACCTATAACGATTCTACGAATCATTTACCCAAATGCGGTGTTGATTCTCATACATTATTACTGTGTACAAGAGGAAACGTTCTCTAGAAAAACCCATGGTGACCCATAATCCAATATTTAGCTACTCGGTTGGTTTCCTCATGCACCTGGGATTCTTATGGTATGCCCTAAAACACCAGTGGAACACTGCATTGATGTTAGTGCATGAAATATGTCTACAATGTTCCCAACATGAACCCTCAAAATGAGGCTTCCAGCCACATGACAAACCATCATCCTTCCTAGAAACTAAACATCACTAGATCACATTTCTAGCATCCCTCAGCTTCCACTCTATGATGAGAGCCAATATATCTATCTAAGAAATTGGGTTCTATTAGTTCATGTTCACCTATGATCAAATGAAGAACACAATATCATCCAAAAATTTCCTTGCAAGTGTAAATGTTTTACTGGGAAAAGTTCATGAAAAATGTTGAGGTTCAATGAAATGAGTCAAGTACTACATCACCAATCCAGAACCCTACTATAAGTTAACAAATGTTCTGGCAGAGTATACTCTTAGAGTATTTAGAAATAAGTAGATGTATAACATTTTAACATCATGGGTTTCTATAATAGGTTGAAAATCACTCCCTTTTTTATTTTTTTATTAGTGGGGGTTTTATTTTCTATATCATTGATCGGAATCAGATTTTGATAGTTCCATCAGTTTTATATCTTGTTCGTAAATGTGTATCAATCATTCCATGAAACCACGGGTGTTAAAAAGTGGTTTATTGAGCAATAGAGGCTGAATGGATTGCTTTGGAGTTGCAAGTCAGGGTTCAAGGATTAAGGTAAACCATGTGGCCCATTCTAGTTAACTATCCATCTCATTTTTGAACAGTCTCATGATTTGGGTAAACTCTTTGAGTGAGGCATAAGGCCATTCGAGGTTCTCTATAATTGTTTCAGAGGGATTTCATATGATTTGTGCATGGTTTGAAAAAATCATCTGTAATCAGTATGATGGACCCCTTTTGGGCTGTACATCAACATTGTAGCTTGAAATATTTGGAAAACCATGTGTCCTATAAAATTTTATTTTATGTTTTTATTTTTTCATATTTTTCTCATCTTTCCTATTTCTTCTTCCTTGGTCATGTGTTGCACATGAGGAATCCTCCTCCTCCCCTCCTCCTTTAAATTTCTCTCCCTCCTCCATCGATGCTATGATTTCATATATGTCGGATGCTATAAAACCACATCAATAAATATAACCTCACCCTTGACTCTTCTTCATTAATCATTCACCTTGAAATGTGATAAATCTATTTGAGCTATTTTTCCGAATTTTCACAGCACTTGATAGAAAATCAGATCTACTCCAAAATGATTTGAGTAAGATCTTGATATTGGGCGTACCTATGTCTATGAGTCCAAGGTTGGTGATGAATATCATGATTTGTGTTTTTGAGGAAGTTTTGGGGGTGTGGAAGTTTGTACACATTAAGGATTTTTAAGTGAGACCTATTTATCTATTACTTCATATAAATTTTACTGTGAGATCCACAGGATGTCATTAGGCATGCCCAATTCCTTATTCTCTTGAGTGAGGCTGGGATAGAGTATTTATCAACTTGTTAAAATTTTCCAAGGGTGTAAAATTCATTTAATTTTATTCATGTAAATTGTTTAGGATTGTTTATTCAAACCAGAGGCATTTAAGACCTCTATACTAAATTTTAATAGTTGTATGGATTGTAAAATTCAATCTTCAAAATTTAATTTCTCATTTAAAGTGTATTGTACAATTAAATCATCTAATTTGAATTGTCTATTTTAATGATATATGTTAAATTCATGAGATGCATGAGATGGGTGGTTCAGATCCAAGGGGTTATGACGTGCTTGGACCATGGTGGGGATGGAAATACCATCCGGATTGTGGTGATGAGATCGTATAATTGGTATTGCCTCAAATTGTATTGAGCGGTTTGGACCACATAATTGGGTATCTTGGTCATCGGTTTCAATAAGTGAGATTATCAGGATGGGTTTTTCAATGATATTGGGATGGCATAGCCATTAGAATTGGGGGACATGGTCTTAGGGTCATGAGGTTCAAATTTTGATGTGGATTGGGTATTATTATTTGTTATTTCTGCTCACCAGTAATGTACAAAGTTATTAATTCAGTCATGTGCACACAATATGAATCCATTGATGAGGTGGTTTTGACCACTCATGTTAGTATAGGCCCTCAATAGTGTATATTTAGAAAAAAATTGGGTGCTTTCCATATAATTCCATTTGTATGTTGAGGATCCTTTGGACGCACCATTGAGGCTGATGGTTGGGGGTTGAGGCCATCCCTGATTGCGTTCATGGTCCTTGAAATATATAGGAGTATGATCATTTTCATTCCGAAGAGATTTCATCCCATTTCAAAATAGTGAATTTATTGTAAGGACATATATATTTGTGCCTCAGGATGTTGGGCTACAAGATGATTTGTTCTTTGATCATGGTTCTGAGGGATTGGAAACTAATTATTTGTGTATGCCTTCAGGACATCTGTACTTAATACGAAACGAGGTGTTAGGATGCCTGAGGTTTCAGGGATACATTTTGAGGTGGAACCTGAGGGTTCACTTGAGTTGTATGACATTAGATGTACCTTGGGCCGTGGGCCAAGGACCATCTCATATGCAAATATTTCAGTGCTAGCAGAGGCAGCTGATGGTTTCCTGGTGTCTTTTGATCAGCATGGAATCCTGGTTTATTTATTTCATAATAAGGATTTAATTTCATTTATTATATCACACCTACATAAACACATGTTCTTAGTTTGAACCTTTGGGTGGTATCCTACAAATACTTTTTCTCATACCCTACATGGGTCTTTTGGGACATGTGTAGAATTTATGAATTTACGTTCAGGTAAAGGATCATCCTTTGGAGATGGATCTTAGTATCTTCTTGCATGGAGTTTGGCACGGAACCTTAGGGTCATTCCTAGCTGGAGTTTTTTTGTTTATTTTATATATCAATATGCTATATATGTATGACTTGTACATCTTAGCCATTGGAGACCCTCTTTTGTATATTGACATGTATAGCCTATTATTATATGAATGTTCTTTTTTTGTTTTTTTAACTTCCACAAGTGGTGTGATGTGCATGTTGTATTTTTTATTTGTTATTTTTTTCTTCTGTTTAGTTATTTCTTTAGTCATTTATTTGGTGTTTACTTTGCTTCCGCCAATGGAGGGTCTGCTCTGAGTATGCTGATTCGTTCATTCCACAACATGTTATATACATTATTACTCATGTGATTATTGTTATCATTTATATAGGGTATATTATCCCCACTATACCCTTTTAAAACCCTTATTGTTAGTCAATAGCCTTTGGTGTTTGAGGGGTGTGCCTAATGCTAGTGGTACGAGACTCGAAAGCATGGTTCAGCTATCAAGTCCGGTCCGGATTGTAAAAAATTGTATCAAAGGAGTTTCTTTTACCACTTTTCATGGTATAAAAATTTGGAAATCGTATGTTGGAGAACAGGTATTGTTGGAACTGGGTTTATAAATCATGATTTGGTGCATGAAACCCCATTTATGTGGAATGAACCATATTTCCATGGGTGGTAATTTTCATTCAAATTTTCTCACATTATGGTTCATATTATTTCTACCCTAAGTAGTATATATTGAATTTTAATGTTAAATTATTCTGATATGTGACCCTATACCTAGTGATGTAAGGGAGAATTTGAAACCTTGGACTGTTAAGGCAAGGTGTGATTGGATGTTTTCATGGATTTTGATAAGCACATTTTAGGATACCGGAATTTTAAAAATTCATGCATTCCTTGTAGAATATTTATACCTTGTGATAAATATATAATTAATTATTAAGGTAAATTTCCTTTGTATGAAATTAATTATTCAACATGGTTTAAAATTAATCATTGATATGCCATGTAATATATATATATATATCATGATATGTGATAAATAGTTCATGCTCTTATATAAGAATGTAGGTAATATGAAATGGGGTGATTTTTATTACTAGGTTAGGTGACTCAGTCATTCGTTTGAGGAAATGATAGTTGTCAGGATGCATGTGGTCTAGGATATTATTGATACATGGATCTATTGAGGTTGGTTAAGGATTCCATGATGATGGGATTCCAAGGGGCATAGTTGTTGTAGGGGAGGGTAAGGGTAGTGAGTTGAAACTTCATTTTTTACTTCGTTCCATATCTATGGATATATATATATATATATATATATATATATATATACGTGGGTTTTCTGACCATTTATGTAATTTTGATGGTTCTTCTAGGATGGATTGAGCATTAGGATAGTGATGGATCAGTGCCATAGGAGCACAAGTTGGTCCAGAACCCTAAGGGTCAAGCAGAGCATGTACAGGCTCATAAACTAGTTCATGCTAGAAAATGTGTGGTTTTTTCCTGGAAGGATATTTAGGCCACCTTCTTCAACAACTTTTCCCTTAGATTCTGATGGATGAAAGGGATTGGGGGTTCTAAATCTATCAGTAAGGTGACATGTATATCAGGGACCTTGAAGCGACGTTCACTATGTTGTCTCACATTGAAACTAGTATGGTATGTGAAAACACCTCTTTGGTGAGGTGCATTGGGGATGGTTTATGGAACTCCATTTAGGTACATGTAAACAAATTTATATTGGAATCATTCTCTAAGGTAGTGAATCAGTTGATCATATCCGATGGAATTCTTATGGATAGGTCGTACTCGGGTTGGAAATCATGTTAAGATAACTTTTGTGTTGACAAATCAGGTGGAAAGAAGTGAGGTAGAGACATTGTCCAGTTAGGAATTCAGGACAAGGACATAGGTAGACCACCTTGAAGTGGGTGTTATATGGTTTTCTTCTAGTGTGGGTAGCTAGTACATGTACGAACATAGTGAGAGTGCTATCCAAAGGAGTACCCAGTATGTGAGTAGGACAGACATCTCGAGATGTTCTATGGGAGGCCTTCACATTCATTCTACTATTAGGATCAGGTGTCGATCAGAACTCTAAGGTCAGTTTAGGATCGGTACATGGTGAGGGTAGTCTTAGATCAACAACACATGGTAGTCATGGCAGTGACAGTGGGACCCAGCACTAGGTTAGTGGGTGGTGGCTGTAGAACCACTGTAGGGAGTTTAGGTGTTAGGTTGTTTATCTTCATGCTAGGTGTATGTTGTTGTGAATCTAAGGGATGAGTGGGATATTGATCCAAAATAGTTTGAGGTACACCAGTGGCATGTCCATGATTTTATTTTTGTATACTTTGGCATGGCCTACTATGGAATTTCTGTATGGGTGCATGAGGTGTGCATGTGGTATACTTGTAATGAGAATATGTTGGTAAATAGGTTGTAATCATATCACACATGTGATATGTATATGTGAGATGTGATGTACCAGGTTCTCTGTTGATTGAAATTGGATTTTGGACAAGATTGAGGTGGTCAGTTCCAAGACATTATTGAATGAAGGTTACATGAGGCGAGAGGCATCTGGTCACTATTTAAGTGTGGGACATTATTGATTTGGGAGGAACCGTGATTTATTTGAGCATCTGTGGTGATGTGGGATCTCATTGTTCCGTGGGTTCTATGGGCATGGGGTGGGAACCAATGCATTGTGGGACTATGATGGGTGCTGATAGAAACACGTGAGCACATCGTGAGGTGAATTAGTGACGATGCATCAAGGGAGGAACATGGGTCTAGAAATAGGTTGATGGAAGTTTTTGTGATTTGATATTTTGGTCAGGATGTGATCGGGGTTGGTAATTATTAAGGTAGGGAGCCCCATGAGGTAATTGGTCTATACCCTTAGACAAAGGAGTCCAGGTTTTCTTTGTTTGGTATCGGTATGGTCGGTATCATATTTATTATTGATTTTACATCTCTGGGATGATCTATGTTAATATGGGGAGATTGTAATGTCCTGGTTTTCAATAATAGGATGAATATCACTCCCTTTCTTATTTTTTCCAATTAATGGGGCTGACGTTTTCTATATCATTGATCGAAATAAAATTCAAAGAGTTCCATCACATTTATATCATGTATTTACATGAGTTTCAAGATTTTTCAAAATCTTTGTGTGTTCAGAAGAGGTTTCACTGCCATCGGAGTCCATGTGGCCTTTTTTGGAAAAGCAGGTTAGGGAACGAGGTTTGGGGTAAACAGTGTGGCCCCTACTAGGTAACTGTGCAGATCATTTTTTAGCTAGAACATGATTTGGGTAAACCATGAGAATGTGGTACACAGCTATATGAGGTTCTCTGTAATTGTTGTATAGGTATTTAAAATGGTTTCTAACCGGTTATAGAAACTTGTATGCAAGCCATGTGAGGAAGCCCTTTTGGGAAGCAACTTAACATTTTTCCTCATAATATTTGCACACGATTTGGAAAATTGTGCGAGTAAACCTTATGGCATGAACAAGGTGTTTTTTTAGATTTTACTTTTTTTTATTTTTATTCTCTTTACCCCTTTCTTCTCCTTTGGTCACATGCTACACTAGAGAAATTATAATCCTCCTATATTCTTTCGGATTGCTCTACCTCTTCCACCAGTGCTCTGATTTCATATCAGTCAGCTGATATATAACTTCATCAGTAATGATAACCTCACATTATCCACATCCTTCTTTTCCCATCACCACTAATTTCACTAAATATGTTTTATTTATCTCACCATATTTCCATGGTGCTTGGTGGAAACTGATATCTACAACAAATGGACTCGAGTTAGACCACCATATCAGATGTGACTACATCTACGATTCCATGGTAGGTGGTCCATTTCTTGATTTGTTTTTTCTTGTTCTTATAAGAGTGATTATTTGAGCGTGAGTTTTTTTATTTTTAATGAGACCCGTTATTATTATTTTTTATTCATATTAAATTTACTTTTAGATCCATGGGTTGTTGTTGGGAATGCCCCATTCCTTTTTCGATTGAGTGAGGATGGGTTGGAGGATTTATCTCCTTTGGGAAATTGTCCTGGGTGTCAATTTAATTTAATATGATTCTTTTAAATTGTTTTAGATTGATTATTCGAACCTAGCACTTATAATCTCTCTATAATAAAATTTTATAGTAATATAGATTGTGAAATTCAATGTTCTAAATTGGATTTCTTATTTAATGTTTATTTTTAAATTTACTTTTCAAAATTGAATTATTTATTTGAATGATATTTTTGAAATTCACGGGATACATGTGATGATATTTTTGGATCATAGGGGATGTGACATCATTAGATTGAGGTTAGGATGGCACGACCATCAGGATTATGCTGATGAGATTATCTAGTTGGGATTGGCCTAGATTTTCTTGAGTGGTTTTGATCACATGATCAGTCATCATGGATTCTATCTTGAAGGAGTGAGATTATCAGGTTGGGATTTTCCCACGATATTGGGATGGCATGGCCATCACAATTGAGTGACATGGTCAAAGAGGAATGAGGTTCCAGTGTCAATGTGTCATAGGTATTATTATTAGATATTTTTGCTCACCTAGGATTTCCAATATGCTGAATTTAGTCATGTTCACAGAGGTTGACTCCATTGATGAGTTTTTTTTACTAGTTGTGTGGGTAGACGCCCCATTAGTTCATATTATGAAATAGTTTTGGGTGGTTTCATAGAAATCCATGTGGAAGGTGAGGAGACATCATATGTCAGAACGAGACTAATAGTTTAGGGCTTAGGCATGTGATGATTCAGGTTGTGGGACTCAACTTATATTGGTAGATTTACACCATTGTTCCATGGGACATTATTCAATGGGCCGATGGTGATTTTATTTTGAGGATAGACATCACTATGCCTCCAAATTCCAGGCTACAAGCTGAATGGTGCTTTGAGAAGGAATCTGGGGGATCAGATACTAAGATTTAGGAATGCCTTCGGGATTTATGTATTTACTGATACATGAGGTTTCTGGATTCATGATGTTATAGGATACCTTTACAGTAAAAACTTGTGGCTTCCCCTGAGCGATTCGACATCTAACGTACCATGGACAGTCAGCCAATGAAATTATTTTATTTATATGTTCCAACACTAGATTAGGTAGTTGATGGCTTCCTGGTTTCTTTTGATATAGGGAATCAATGTTTGTTTATTTCATTGTACTATTTTACTTTCTGTTATTCTATCATGTCTGCTGAACACCTATACTAAGTATGCACCTTTGGATGGTATCATATTAAGACTAGTTCTGACACCCTTCATGGGTCCTTTGGGATGTGTGTAGAATTTTTTAATTTACTTTCAGATAAAGGATCATCCTCAATTGCTAGATCTTTGTAGCTACTTGCATGGAGTTTGGAATGGGACCGTGGGGTTGTGCCTATCTTTAATTTCTTTTTTTAATTTCTTTTTTGTATAAACCTAATATATATGTATGAAAGATACTGGTAGTCCATTGGAGAACCTCTTTTTTATATTGATATATATTGCATATTATGAAATGAATGTTTTTATTTTTTTAGTAGTGCTACAAGTGGTGTGTTGGGCATGTTTTCATGTTTATTTAATTTTATTATCTTTTGTTTATTTATTTCTTCTATTAGTTATCTAGTATTTACTTTGATTCCACCAATGGTGGGTCTAGTTCAACTCTGATATGATTTTCATTGTACTTCATTTTATATACATTGTTACAAAAAATATTATTATTATCATTCCTATAGGGTATATCCTTCCCAGTATACCTGTTTAAAACCCTCACTACCAGAAAGTAAATGTGGTTTGAAAAAATTCATTGCATATAAGCCCTAAACTCTCGACGATGATGGATGAGATGATACCTCCTTGATGTACCATTCCACGAAAAATAAAATCCATAAAAAGAATATTGGAAATAATAATGATATAAGGATACATGTATGTCACCCAATGGTGAAATTAATGCCATAGTAAAAGACACAAACTAGACCAGAAATAACTCATCCTAGGCAATTTGGGTTTCACCAATACGTGGGATTGTCTCTCCTTTAAGCATGATCATTAAAAAATTTTAATATATCATATTCTCCTATTTAATATCCAAATAGTAAGAAAAAATTTAAAAATAATCCTCTAATACCCAATTATATCATTCCACCCTTTAATCCTCTATGTGGTTCCCAAGGATGGTTTTCCACATAACCTCAAACATGTCTCATGTATAACAGAGGTTGATCACTAGTTATGAGGTCCTAGAGTGTGTCTGACTGGATAAAATTCCGTAAATAGATAGGATGGATTACAGTGACAAATAACAATCATAAATATATTAATTAGTATTAAACAAGTGGTTGAGGAATTAATAATACACATACAGATAAATAAATTGGTGGAAGCTTAATCATAAATAGATAAAAAAATGATGATGATGATAATGTCATGTAGATATAAAAAATGACATACATGGCGAATAGGGGAAATAGGAATATAACACATCCTATAGAAAAAATAAAAAATGACAAAAATTTTCCTCTACTAGAATCTCGAGCATAGGCTAGGTCCTCTCCACTCATAATCTGTCTTAGTACATAAAATAAAGCATTGGAAGTTGAAAATTTTCTTTTATATACACATGAAATAATGAATTCATCTCATATAAAAAGGGAATCATGGGTAGGGTGTGATATATACTTATTATTCCTAAAACAATTTTTTTGATATCAATCCGGTATGTGAATATAAAATGAACAGTGTGTAGGTAGATAATAAATGTAAAGAAAGAAAGAAATAAAATAAAATATGTGGGTCATGGTTTCTCATGGATACTTGTGAGACATTATCTGCTTCAGCTTAACCTACTGTCATGATACCAAGGTGTATCTATACATATGTGACATGTATTTGATAAGAGGGTCATTATAATATAATCTTAAAAATGTACCGAACCCAGGTCTGTGAGTTGGATTGGCGGACACATCACCGAGGTATCAGTTATACATTCTTGTAATTAGGATTAATATATTCTGGAAATTTATAAGTGGCATATTGAGTCCATCCAAAGTGACCCATAATATTAATATAATGTATGCCTTCAGGAGCTCCATAATTACCCATCACTATAGTGTCCACATATGGTGACCCATAAAAGGTAACCCATGTATCACTCTCATAATGGTGTAAGTAAGAGCCTATAATCCTTTACTATGTATCTCACATAGGGGGTCAATTTTCCATAGTGTCTTGGTATAACCATATTTCCACAGATCCTATCCATGGTGCCTACCCTAGGGAATCTCTATCTCTCATGGGTTGGTACGTAGTCGACTCGATGAGCCCATCCAAGTCATCCCATAAGGATATAAGTATCACTCATAGAGTATTTACAATCCCTAATATGTTTTAATTATATAGAACAATGAATATGTACAAGTCATACCATAAGGTTCCATGTAACTCCCTTAACTTGGATATAAGGTATGGGTTAGCTATCTTGTTTCATACTATTTAGAAAGGCATTTCATTTAAAAAAAATTAACCATTTTTTCCAAATCATTTAATTTAAGTGAATTTGTTCAAGATTATGGCATATAGAATAGGGACCTAATAACAAGGGAACTTATTTTTTGGTTCCATTCTTGTTTTAAGGGAATCATTTTTTACAAAGAAACACACAACTTATGATAGTGGTTTCACTATTTAAGGAAATTGGAAATTGAGGCCTTTAATGTTGGTCACATCTATAGGGGTGGCTCACGATGAGGAGATCAACCAACAGTATTTATTGTCCATTATCTAGGACCATGATAAACATAAAATAACATTTAATATAAGCTATTAAACATTTTAGGTGTTTTTTCAACGGGGTCTTGTATGTGGCACGATGATGCTTAATATAAATTCTACAAGACTTGAAGGAAAGGGACTACACCACCACCTTCGGTTTGCAAAACTCTCCTAATCTAATGTAGGCCATTTAATCAAGATAGAATGGGATTATAGAGAAAAACAGATAAATTCCCTAAAAAGGTCTTATTATCTCACACCAATATTACACAAGATAAGGGAAGATAAATGAGGAACTAAGAAATGGGAATAGAGGGCATATAGTTGTGGATCCATGGATCCTAATGGTGGGGAATACAGAAATCCAATATAGAAGAAATAGAAAATCCAATCATTTATTGATGATTATGTCTCACATGAGGGAGAGTGGTTGTATTTTGCAAGAGGAATACAAGATCAAGGTTTAAAAAAATTATGTAAAAATTATTAAGATATCATTCATTTAAGGGTTCATATGGTTTGTACACATGATTGTCCAAACTGTGCACCAACTGTGTTACCACCACTGCCCAAGGAACCCCCTCGCATATCCTATGCACATTGTTTGACTAACTGTGTGTATCCCATACCAAATATATCTATTAAAACCTGTACATCACCTGCATGGGCATGCATTTTGACTCCCACGGTTTAGTGAAATCATGTAAACTCCATAAATGCATTGAGTGTCCCACACGATTGAGTTGCCCAGTTTGTACTGACAATGTCATAACCAGGTAGCTTGATATATCTAGTTAAATTGTATAGATTCGGGATCTAATTTATCACCATACTCTATTAAACTACTCCTAAGACTTTTGAGTATATTATTAGCATTAAATGAGAGTTTTTGACATTGACATATGTGTCTATAACTCCCTAAAAAATGATGCATTCCATAAATCTACATATAAAAATTTTCTTTAGTTAAATTATGTATAATTGTATGAAAAACTAAATTTTTTATTAATAAATAAAAATATTGATTTTTATTGAAAACTACATTGTTTAAAATTATTTAAAAAGTTTAGTTATTTTTAAAATTGGTTTAAAAGTAACATTAGTTGAATTATATTTCATCTTAAGAATTTTTTTTATTTTATTCAATTTTAATGAAAAAATATAGGTAATTGTAGAAATAATCATGTCACAACTTTATTCGTCATACAAATATTAAGTAATTTATATATCAAAAAGAAAATATTTTTAATCAAAAACATTTATTATAAAGTTATATTTTAAATTTTAATTTCTATATTTGTGAATTTTAATTAGAAAAAATTAATTTAATTTTTTAAATCGGAATATCAAATTATAATTTTGGTAAAGTTTATGGATTTTTTAGAAAATGCTGATTTTTAGTGAATAGTGAAAATCAATGATTTTTTTGAAAAAAAGTCATTTGATTTCAATTAATTAAGTATTTAAAAGTAAAATTTTGATTATAATTTGATTCCAAGAAACCTAATTATTTTTTAACTATATTTCATAAACTCATTTACTTCTTAGTCAATAATATATTGGACATTATTATATGTTTGTTTTTGGCTTTTAAACCCGGAGTTTTCTAAAACCTGTTTTAATATTCATAATGGTTCTGTATTTTAATTGATAAATATAATAAACATTTAGGAAATTTTAATTTTAATTTATAGATTATATATCAAATAAATTATTGAAATTAAAAAATTATTATTATTAGTCATAGAGTTAATATAAAGTTGTTTTTTTCTTAAAAACTACTCTAATTGAGAATCCTCTTTTCATCACGTCTGCATGTTTTGTTTGGAATTTAATTTCACCACATCTATAAATTTAATTTGGTAGAAAATATGACACAATTGGAATAATCATTATTTATATATTATAAATTGATCAACTAGATTTCATAACATAATGAATAGTGAAAATAGTAAAAAATAATTATAACTGTTCAGGTAAAATGTGTTTATACGGAGGTTAAATGAAACATATTTGGGATAAAATAACCTTAAAATATATCAAAAATAAATTTTATGGAAATATTATGACATTATAATGTATAATTATTTATTATACAATATTTTGGACCCTTTTATCATGTCAAAAATGTGGGCACACCTTTTTATTTTCATGAATAACAACTGTGCCGCTCACATTACTTTTAAAAGGCCATTCCTCTCATCTCTTATTCAGCCCATCAAACTCTTTTGTTTCAAAAAATAACTAACCAAGATAAATTCCCATATTCCATTCATTAATCATATAAGTCTTGGTTTTTTCATAAAACAATTCTAGTAAAACCATATGTATAAGCCTAAAAAGGTGGTATGAGAATAATTAAAATTCTTCACAATGAATTTTTTCTTTATTTCTTCCACCACCTCCATAAAAACTCCATAATATATTATTATATAATAAAACCAGTATATATGATATATTTATATGTTTTTATGTTATGTTAATGATATATATTCATCACCTTTTATCTCAAATGGGAAACAATAACATTGTTTGTGTGTAAGGTGGACTACCACCTTGTGAACCGATGTGACACGTATTCCATCAAATCCTCTCATAGTTGGGTATGATATTGGATATGAAGTATATATTTGATACACACAACATAATTATACATATGTATTAATTATATCATATATACCATTTTACTCTCTATTCTGTATGGGATACGATAACATCACTCATGTGTACAGTGGACTACCTCCTCCCGAAGAAATGTGATTCGTTTTTCACTAACTCGCTACATGGAAGGTAATAAAGATATATTTAATGAATTTATGTGATATAAATGAAATAAATATGATATTAATTACATATTTATAATTATTATAAGATAATATACAATTTTATTTCATACCTTTTCACTCATTGAAAAATGATAATGTCATTTGTGCCTTTGTGGACTATTGCGTTCACGAAGCGATGTGACTCTCTTTTGATAAACACACCACATGGATGATATATATATATAAGTATATTTAAAGATATAATATGGTATATATGATATTACTACGACTTTTTAATGATAAAATATTACTTTACTCTTTTCCATAATGGTTGTTGAAAAATGTAAATGATACTCATTCACATATAAGACCTACCGTCTCCATGAGCGTAATGTACTTTATTTATCAAAATAGAATTTCATGATTTAACATATAATTATAATTGATCTATAGATAAGATAATTATTTCATTGTTTTTATTCTAGATATTTTTAAAAAATGACCTATGGGACCATAGTTAACCTACCGAATTCATTTTTTGAAACATACACCCAAAATGGTGAAAATATCTCACGTGAACCTATTTAAAAGTAATCACATATGGCATGGGAATAAGTGAAATAAAAATAATAGTAAACATGAAAATGTTCTCTAAAAATATAATTAACATATTTTTATTTTTAATAAATTTAAATAATTTACATGATGATTCAGACTCAAGGTAAGGGACTTCATCTCAACCTCCATTCATTGAGGAATATTTTAATTTTATTGACTTTACTTATTTTATAATGTGTATATATATCCCATTTTTCATTTTATACAATTAATTTACCTATTATCATGGAATTTTTTTATTTTTTTAATGTTATTCTTTCATGGCCCTTGTTATTTGATTATTTCCAATGTGGTAAGGGATATTTCTTTAATAAGTATCTTTGAGTATTTTCACATATAACCTAGTTTTTCTTCTTTTTCATTGTTTTCTAAAATGGTTGTATTATGGAAATGAGAATGTTCTAAATGTATATTTTTAATTTTTTGAATTGTTTCAATGAATTTCAAAAATTGGAATCTTTTTACAGAATGTGTGTATTTTTTACAGATGGCAAAATGAAAATTTTATTTTAACATATACATGGATAATGTATTTTCTGCTATTTTGACCATTATTTTAAGTCTAAATTACTTTAAAATATTTCATCTTTTATTTAAATAAAAACCATTAATCTCTTTTTCTAGTTATGTTATTATTGAAAATTGGGTTTTTAAAGGGATGGATATATTAATATCATAAAATATTTTCTTTTTGGTGAAGAGTCTATTTTATGAATGTAATTTTAAATATTTCAATCTTTTATGTATTATGATTATGTTATATTTCCTGGATATTATTTATATTGATGGGTGGTTATGTAATAAATTAATGATAGGTGGTTACATTATAAACCATTGTCAGGTTGTTACATTATAAACCAAGGAAGGATGGTTATGTTATAAATGAAGGAAGGGTGGGACTATGATAGACCTAAAATGCATTGGGAATGGAAGAAGATAGTATAGTTATTCCCTTTGTAAGACTGATATTTAAAATGATGTCTTAAGCCTCATATATAATTTATATATAAATTTTATGGAACTTAATTATCTTCTTTGAGTAATTTTTTTTAAATGAAAATATATTATTTATTTCTCTAAAAGAACATTGATATAAAGGCATGGGTTTTAATTTTTTTAATCAAATAATTGTTTTATTTCTTCTTATATACCTTAAAAGGGTTTGTGTGCTCATCTTGCATTTTTAAAATGTGTTTCACAATGTTAAATAATGGGTAAATTAAAATAGAGAGGTCATGTTGAAAGTCATGATGATTTTTCATGAAAATAAATCATGTTTTATCTTAAATGTTTTTTATTAAGAAAAAATATGATTCTAATTTGAAGCGAACAATTTATATTATATGGTCATGTTATTTATGAGTTATTTAAAAATTATATAAAAAACTAAACCTAAAAATAACCTTAAATATAATAAAATGTATTCTTAAATTAAAACTCAATATTATGTAATGTTTATGTTTAGTCCCTTATAGTTGGTATTAGAGATCAATTTGGATAACTTCATAGTTTAGGTAGAATATAATAGAACACCCTTGAAAGATTTTACTTTATAGTAAATTTTAAATGATATATAAATTAAATATTATTGTGTTTATTTACTTATAATTTTTCTATTCATAATGTTTTTCCATAGAGGAAATATGGAATATGTAGAGGGATGTCACACTAAAAAAAATATCCTTACAATTAGCATACCTTTATGGTTGTAATTGGAACAAAACAATTGTTTGATGTGATGTATCTATTTATATATCTAATAACTGGTGGTGGAATCCATTCTAGAGGGAAAATGGTTATACCTCAATGGAATATGTCAATAATTGATCATTTTATGAGACAATATCCCCAATCATTTAAAAGATCATCTAACCTCATGACAGATGAAAGATGGATTAAATACATAGAAAAAATATTTTATGTCATGGGATGTTATGATCATCATATGGTAACTCTTTCTAATTACAATTTTTTTGGTGAATATGACCACTTGTGGTCAATGACTAAGAATATAAGAGAAAGGGAAGAGATTGATTCCTTGGAAGAGGATGAATTTACGAATATTTTCCTTATGAAGTATTTTACTAATTTTATTATTCATTGGATTGAAAAAAATTATTATAATTGAGAAAAAATATGGATGATTTTGTGGTTTTATATGATGAAAAAATGACACTATTGTCAACGTACATCCCAAATTTTTACAGGTTCTTGATAGTAAGATTAATCGGTTTTCCTTTAAATTTATTCCAATATTTTAAAGGGATTTTTCTTCTCTTAATTAAAAATATGGGGGAAACTTTTTTTGATGCCTTGTGATGGTTGAAATGGTGTTTTCCATTGATCATGTATTTCATGAAAACCTATAGAATAAGAGGAATATTAGGAAGGAAATGGGTTAGAATTTATCAAATAATTTTAGAGGTAATGAAACAATGTTCCCATATTAAGATAATTGTAGTAAAAATAATGGTATATAATGTATTATGATGTCTATTACTTTATTCTTAGGTGGTAAGTTTGGTTATATGGCATGTGACTACAAGGAAATTGATCATAGAATAAATGAAAATCTGATGGAAATATGTTTAAATTTAAATGATTTATAGAATTATGCCATCATGGGTCAAAATATGGTACATATGTTAGAAATTAGAAATATTGAAAAAATTGTCTGTAAAAATATTCTTCTACTATTAGAGTAGATTTTCATCCATCAAGAGAAGTGGTCACAGGTTTGTCACTAGTTCATTCAAATTATGTCAACACCCTATTTGACATTAGATCATCACATTTTTTTTATTTATAATAGACTTTAATGTATAATTGGAATATAACAACCTTAAAATAATATATAATTTTTTTTAAAAACTAATAGGGGAATATTAAAGTAACCATGATTTATAGGAATCTTCATATTTTTATAAGTAGGATGGCCTCTCCTAAGAATCATGTCGAACTTGCCTCAGTAGATTTTGATTTCATTCTTGGAATGGATTGGATTTCATTTTGTCATGCTATGAAAGATTTCATTGATAGTAAATTTATGTTAAATAATTCCATGACTTTCAATGCTTAAAAATAATCTGAGAAATTGATTAAAGGTTTAAGTGAAAGTTAAATAGCTCATATTGTTAAAAATAAAGAAATTGTTAAAATTAGGGACATTCCTATAGTAAATGAATACATTAATGTATTTCATAACGATTTATGGGGTGCAATTTATAATCAGTAGGAAGATCTTATTATTGAAATATTTGTAGTTTATAAGACAATTTATAAACCCCCATATCGAATGGTTCAAGTATAAACTTCGGAATTGATAAAGGAATTATTGGAGTTGTTAAATAAAGGTTACATTCAACCTAGATACTCAATATTGGAATCTCATATTTTGTTTCTTTAAGATTAATATGGTTTAATGGTACTTTTAATTGATCATAAATCTTTGCATAACATCACTATTATGATCAACTATCCTTGGCCTAATATCCATTAGTTTTCTTATCAGCTCCTTGGAGAATAATATTTTTTCAAGGTTTGAATAATGTCTAGGATCCATCAGCTAATTGTTAAGGAGGTTGAAATTCTGAAATCTGAAATTTGGACATGATATAGGCATTATGAGTTTTTACATATTCCCTATCGATTCTCTAATGAACCTGTTCTATTTAAGAACATTATGAATTAAGTTTTTAAAAAGTTCCTGGAAAACATTGTTGTTCTTTTTATTGATTAAATTTTCATGATTTCAAAAAGGAATAAGAAATATCAAACACACTTATGGATTATTTAGAAAACCATAAAGAAAATTAAATTATATGGTAAATTTAGTAAGTGTAACATTTGGTTAAAAAAAATTTATTTTATTGTAAATATAGTTTTGAAATATGGAATAAATATTTACCAAGATAAAAAAAATTGAATAATTGAAACCACCTGTAAAGACCCATAAATTTCAAGGGAATTTTTTTCTTATTTTTCTTTGAAATTTTACAAGAACGCGGTTTCAGACGTCACCTGATTCCGAGGCCGGTGTGCCCGGAATCAATTTCCGAAGTTTGGCTCAGGTACGTTCAGTGAACGAACGAGCGAGAATTTCTAACTTTTGAACCGGTGCCCGGAATCAAATTCAGAGGGCACCGATGAACTCGCAGCGCCGATATTCACTTAAGGAGACCTTTTCCGAGGTTGTGTTTATTGTGGGTTGAAAGTTAGTTTTTGGGAATTTAGAATAAGTTAAATAAAATTTGTGGAATAAAAATTTTTATTTTAACTTGTTGGTTAACTTCTCCCAAAGGGAGTTAGATGTGGGACCCACATCCACTTAACCTCCCTTGGGAGGATTATGTGTGGTAGGGCCCACATGAAGCATAACTCTTCACCTTCTCTTTTTAAACTCCCAATAACCCCTCTTTAATTAACTTGACATGTTGGGTTATTAAATGGGTTGAGTTGTTTAATTTCAAACCATTGAATTTCAAAATGGTTTGGTTGTGTAAATATAATAAGACCTTAGCTTATTTTATTTTGGTTAGAATTCTCTAGCCATCTTGAGAGGTTTTGAAGAATTATATCTTTCTTCTTCAAACTTTGACGAAGAACGCGAAGAACCTTCGGACATCGATGAAGAACGCCACGTTCCCGGGAATCGTCTTCCGCGACGCCATACCCGCGATATCGACAACGTCCTCTTCCGCGTCATCTCTTCCGCGAAGATTTCCCGTGACGAAATTGTCGTCAAAGAACTTCGAATCCTCGCTTCACGACATCGACGTCCTTTTCCGCGACGCCGACCACCGCGACGCTCGTCCTCCGCAGGTCGTTGACGAACATCATTCTTGAAACCGAGATTGGGGTTTGTTGTTGATTATTTATTTATTCTCGTTCTTGGTTCTAGCATGACAATCTTGAGGATAAATGTTTAAGTGTTATCTTCTAATGAGAGGGGGGTCGGACCGCACAAACACGGCCGAATCCCCCCTCCTTTGTCTTGAATATTATTTTTCTTGTGGATGAACGAGATGGCGTGGTGCCGTCGCAATATGCGGGAATCATTCGACAATTATTGGGTGGCACCGTCGCGCCGCGCCGTGTAAAGATTCATCATGAATGCAACGCCGTCGCGCCGCGTCGAAGGAAACCGAAGACGCCGAGGCTGGAGCGGGGCCGCGGCGGAAGGGCACGGTATCGTCGCACCGTGCCGGACGACGAAGGCCGCGGCCGGTTCCGTTTCGCGGCGGGGCGTGATGACCGGCGGCCAGCCGGGCCACCGGTGCCGGAAAATGGAAGAGGACCGGCCCATGCCGGTCTTGTTGAGAAGAAGCCGGCCGGCCAGGTCAGGCCGGCCGGGAAGGTGCAAAACCGGGGGAATTAAATTCCCCCGGGCGGTTAAATTGGCCCGCCATAATGGGGGGGGGGGTTTCACAAAGGGGGGGGGGGGGGAAGCGCCCCCCCATTTTTTTTCTCAAAAGCAGGCCCCCATGTGGGGGGGCCGTTTGGCCCAAGGCCCGACATCCAGCCGCGCCGCCAACTAAAGAAAAGCGAGGGCTTTGCCCCCCGAGCGTGGCACCCGAGAGGCGCCCAGGCCGCGCCGCCGTGCCGGACCACACCGCCACGCCGGGCCGCGCCGCCGGCCGGGCCGGGTCGGTCCCGGTTCGGGTCGTCCCGGTTCGGGCCGACCCAGGGGGGGTCGGGCCAGGTCGGCACGGACCCAGACCCCCCCGTTTTCGAATCAATTTCGGTCTTTTGCCCATAACATGAGCTACGGACCTCTGATTGACGAACCGTCAGCGGAGATTCGATCCTTGGATCGAGACGGTCGATTCGGTATAGCGCACTCAATGTTTCGGAATACTTTGAGTTCGGCCGGGTTGGTTCGTAAACGAAACCAACCGGGCCCTCGGAGCGGAAACGCTCATATCTTGAGCTACGGACGTCCAATTGACGTGCCATCAATTTTGTTGTGTTCCTCTTAGTGAAATGGTTCTTTTGGCATACTCCGCCCAAGGTTTGGACACAGGTGGAGTACGGTCTGGTTGGTTTTGCCTTAAAACCCAACCGGGCCCCTCGAACGAAGAAGCCAATAACTCTCAGACCGGGTGTCCGATCGACGCGTCGTCTGTTGCATTGAGTTCCTATTGACGATACGGAACTCATGGATACATCAACTCTGGGATATGTGACAGTTGATGTATCAGCCTCTCGGCTCGTGGAGCGGACCCTCCCGAACGAGCTTGCTATGTGCGGGAACCCTAGTGCTGGCTGCGACTATGACTGCTACTGCTACTGCTACTACTACTATGACTGCGACGACGACAGTACAGAGATCCTTGGTGCATTCGACGACGACTACATCACTCAGTGATCCTACGTGGATCAGTGCTACAGGTCCTGTGTGGGCCCGATCCTATGTGGGCCCGATCCTGTGTGGGTCATTGCGCTCAGCGGTCCTGTGTGAACCAGCACCTACAGGTCCTGTGTGGGCCCGATCTTGTGTGGGTCATTGCGGGGGTTAGTTACCTATCGATCCTTCATGGGTCCGACAACTTAGATAGATCAGTGATCATCTTTATCTTCTTTCGAAGAAGTATACCTATGTGAGCTAAATCCTGTTGCTTTCCTGTGTGGATTGTGTGGTGCTATCCTGGGTGGATTACGTTTTGCATTCCTATGTGGAATACGTTTACTTTCCTGTGTGGACTGAGTTGTACTTGGGCTCGGAGGTTGGAGCGTATTGGAATTGATGACTTAGGTATATGTATGGTCATATACCTAAGCATTGTCGGTTGTTACTTCGTGAATGTATCTTCCTTTGTGATTTATCCTTTGTGGATTTTGGGAGACCTTCCGGGGTCTCGGGGTCCCTACTGAGTAGCTTATACTCACCCCTGCACGGGCTATGCATGCACTACATTATGTTGGTTGCAGACGATGGACAACGTTGATCATGGTTGAGGCTTGCAGAGCAGGACGGTACCTGGAGGTGGACAACTGGGCGGGACGTACTCAGAGTGGACGGTGGGACCCGTGGAGCAGTGGAGCTATCTGTACCCACCCTTCAGGTGGAATTTCCAGTGGACAGCTCGGTGTAGCGGCTTTTACTTTACAGTTTCTGTTTTCCCTTTCGAGTTGTACTTTAGTTTCAGTTTGGGTTTGTATACCGGCCCATTTACTTTTCCGCACTTTCAGTTGTACTATGTTTTTACTTAGTGTTTACTTTTCTGCTTGCTTACTTTTTGGTGCTTGTTTACTTTACAAAGGCAAGGCCTTCCCTTTTTACTGGGATTTATGCCTTGGTTCTAGTCGCCAGCCCCTGGCCTATGGAAGGCGGGCTTTGGGTAGTCACGGCACGGGCCCCGAGGATGGGTCGTGACAAATTAGTATCAGATGATTTCGGTTCTACCATGAACTCGAATCTTTTCTATGAGAAGCAATAATGTTTAGCGTATTGAGAGTGGTTATCAGTTCCAGGAGTCCAGTGTTGGTGCGGCGGCCGACGTATCCGTACACCAGGACCCTGACTACTGATTTCCGACTTAATGCACGAAAACATTGATTGTGTGTGTGTTTCAATGTTTTCTTTGTGATTACTTTATATCAGCTCACCAGATATATTGTTCTGACCGTGACGCACCTGTTTCCTTTTCAGGATGGCCCCACGACGGTTGCCAGCTAGGGTTCCGAGAGTCGAGCATGACGACAGCCCACCGAGCGACGAGGCCTCGGTGCAGGGCCCTTTGTCAGCATTGGCACCGGTTGTAGCTCTACCTGCCGAGCCACCGATGCTTCCAGCACCAGTCGCTGACGATGTACGTCGCCTTGCAGCTCTGCACGAGTTCCAGCGCCAGCGACCGCCTAGTTTCCGTGGGGAGATGGACCCCCAGGCAGCAGAGGACTGACTGGAGGCAGTGGTGCATGTTTTTAGGCTAGTGAGGACACATGTAGACCTCATGGTGATCTTCGCTGTGAGCCTACTGCACGCAGCAGTGGGACGATGGTGGAGCTTGATGCTCCAGGTGCACGATGAGGCATCTCAACATTGGAAGGACTTTGAGAGCCTCTTCCACTCGGAGTTCGTCCCAGCCACCCTTCGTGCGGTGCGTATCCAGGAGCTTCTTCAGCTGCGGCAGGGCAGCATGACGGTCGCTCAGTACTCGGCGAGATTTACTGATCTCTCGCGCTACTCGACCGACATGGTACGGGACCCATTCTTCCGGGCCCGGACCTTCGAGCAGGGTTTGAGACACGAGATCAGGGCATCGCTGATCTCCCTCAGCATACCGACTCAGACAGGAGTACTGGAGCGAGCCCTTTTGATCGAGAGCTTCCTTGCGGAGTCTACACCAGCTCCGAGACCCACCGCATGGAGGCACGTGGCAGAGTCATCTGCAGCAGGCAGTCAACGGATGACTCAGGGGTCCAGGCAGACCAGACCTTCAGGCAGACGACCTCAGGACACTGGCTCAGCAGTGCGGGGCACACAGCGAGGAGCCAGTCTTTCGAGAGGCAGGCAGTGCTACTCGTGCGGTGGGCATGGCCACATGGCTCGTGACTGCCCGACCTTCCATGCTGAGGAGCAGCAGACAGTTGAGGGACCACCAAGGCAGAGGCAGAGGGTCGATCGTGGCGGTCCGCAGGGAGGAGGTTGACAAGGCAGAGGAGTTGGGCAAGCAGCAGGTGGTGGGAGACGCTTTAAGGCTCTGCCACCACCACCACCAGGAGGTCCACCCCGACCACAGGGAGCTGGCGGGTAGAGATAGGTACAGATCCAGGCAGTAGAGGCCTACGACCACGGCACACCAGAGATGATTCAAGGTACTATCTATGTCTATTCCACCCTTGCTGCAGTACTTATAGACACATGAGCGAGTCACACTTTCATAGCCGCTGCCCTTGTTCGGAGCTCGGAGATTCTGACAGAGCCGTTGGCTCGATCCTTACGGCTAGAGACACCTACGGGAGCAGACTCGACGATTACGCACTAGTGCCGGCAGTGTAAGCTTACTCTAGGAGGCGAGTGCTTCGGCTGGGATCTTCTTGTAGCAGCGTCGAGGCCTTACGACGTCATCTTGGGCATGGATTGGCTATCTACGGTCCATGCACAGATTGACTGTTTTAGGCGCATGGTGTGATGTGTACGGACCGACGGGAGAAGGTTCACCTTCACCAGTGAGAAAGGAGCCTTTGCAGCACAGGATGGACTTCCGCGGAGGAGAGGACAACCCATCACTCATCAGTTGGCTAGCCTCATCCTTGGAGGAGTTGACGTACGAAGTCCTGGTTTTCCTGCAGTGGTGGATCAGTTTGCGGACGTTTTTCCCGACGACGTTCCAGGGATACCTCCTCGCAGAGAGGTAGACTTTTATATTGACTTGTACCCCGGGACAGTCCCGATATCCACTCCAGCATATCGGATGGCCCCCGCCGAGCTTCGAGAGCTACGGGTACAATTGGAGGACTTCCAGGGAAAGGGGTTCATCCGACCCAGTGTTTCACCCTGGGCTTCCCCGATATTGATCGCCAAGAAGTCGGACGGAAGCTCGCGACTTTGTGTTGACTATCGTCGCCTGAACCAGGTGACAGTGAGGAACAAGTATCCGCTACCGAGGATTGATGACCTCTTTGATCAGCTCAAGGGAGCACGGTGGTTCCCGAAGATAGACCTCAGGTCAGGCTATCATCAGTTCAGAGTGAGAGACGAGGACGTGCAGAAGACGGCCTTCAGAAGTCGGTATGGCCACTATGAGTTCTTGGTTATGCCTTTCGGCATAACCAATGATCCAGCAGTGTTCATGGCCCTCATGAACAGGAACTTTCAGACATACCTTGATCGGACTGTCGTGGTCTTCATCGGCGACATTCAGATTTACTCTACGACTGAGGAGGAGCACGCCTATCACTTGCGAGTTGTACTAGACACACTCCGAGAGCACCAGCTTTATGGTAATCTCTCGAAGTGTCAGTTTTGGATACGTGAGGTCCACTTCTTGGGACACGTTATCTATGAGGTGGGAGTTGCAGTGGATCCTGTGAAGATCGAGGCTGTGTTAGCATGGGGGCCACCGAGGACCGTGACTGAGGTTCAGAGTTTCTTGGGACTAGCTGGATACTATCAGAGATTCGTGCCAGACTTCTCTAGAGTTGCGGCACCACTCACAGCTTTGATGAAGAAGGGGAAACCCTTCGTGTGGTCAGACAGATGTTAGCAGAGCTTCCAGGAGCTGAGACAGAGATTGACCAGTGCACCTATCTTGAGGTTGCCTGAGGAGGGAGTTGGATACGTAGTTTACTGTGATGCATCAGGGACTGGACTCAGTTTTATCCTGATGCAGGAGCGGGCAGTGATCGCCTATGTATCATGACAGTTGATGCCGCATGAGTAGATCTACGCTACCCATGACCTGGAGTTAGCAGTAGTGGTCTTCTCTCTGAAGACATGGTGACATTACCTAATGGGCGAGCGCTTTATAGTCTTTCTGATCATCAGAGTCTCAGGTATATCTTCTCGTAGAAGGTCCTGAACCTGAGACAGCGGCGATGGCTTGAGTTCCTCCAGGACTATGATTTTGAGATAGTCTATACTCCTGGGAAGGGGAACGTAGTAGTCGATGCCCTCAGCAGGAGGGTGGGCATTCAGCTACTTGAGGAGGCAACAGAGCAGCTAACCTCTTTGCAGATATCCTTCGTGGATAGATATGGAGCAGCCTTCCTTCAGTCTCTCACAGTCACCCCTCCACTACTGCAGCCGGTCAGAGAGGCATAGCGTGAGGACACTGACTGTGAGACACGGCATGCACAGATATCCTTGGGACAGGCACCTGATGGTTTCTCCCTTGGAGAAGAGCACGACATCCTTTTCAGAGGATGTACCATGGTACCAGCCACTTTGCGAGAGGAGGTGCTGAGAGAGTTTGACAATTCTCCTTCGGCGGTACATCCAGGAGTGGCAAAGATGTACCAGGATCTCAGACGACAGCACTGGTGGCTGGGCATGAAGAAGGCTGTAGCAGAGTTCGTTTCTCGATGCCTCACATGCCAGCAGGTGAAGGCAGAGCATCAGGAACCAGGAGGCTTGGTACAGCCCTTGGAGGTCCCGGAGTGGAAGTGGGACAGCATATCTATGGACTTCGTGACTGGACATCCACGCACTTCCAGAGGTCACGACTCCATCTGGGTGATTGTCGACCGATTCACCAAGTCGGCTCACTTCTTACCCATCAGAGAGTAGGGCTCAGTGGAGATCTTGGATGTATCTATGTTCAGGAGATTGTACGGCTCCACAGTGTGCCATCATCTATCATCTCCGATCGAGATGCTCGCTTTACTTCCCGGCTTTGGAAGGGGTTACAGGAGGCGTTCGGGAGCAGCTACGTCTGAGCACAACCTTTCACCCTCAGACGGATGGTCAGGCGGAGAGGACCATTCAGACTCTCGAGGACATGCTCCGCCCATGTGTCCTCGACTTTGGTCGTATCTGGGAGGACCACCAACCCTTGGTGGAGTTTGCGTACAACAACAGCTACCACTCCCCCATCGGGATTTCACCTTACGAGGCGTTGTACGGCCGACCTTGTAGATCTCCTTTGTGGTGTATAGACCCTGGGGAGTCAACACTTGTGGGACCAGAGATGGTCCAGGCCACGACATAGAAGGTCCAGGTCATCCAGGAGCGGATGAGGACAGCTCAGAGCCGGCAGAAGTCTTACGCTGACAGGAGGCGGAGGCCACTAGAGTTCGAGGATGGTGACCACATCTTCTTGCGGGTATCACCTCAACATGGTATTCAGAGATTTGGCAGAGGTGGCAAGTTATCTCCGCGCTTCATCGGACCCTTCCAGGTCCTCAGCAGGATTGGCGAGGTGGCTTATCGGCTGGCTCTACCACCTCAGTTGCACCGGGTGCACGACATCTTCCACGTATCTCAGCTGAGGAGATACGTGCACGACCCAACACACATCATTGACCATGGGAACTTGACGTTGACGATGGGGCGACTTTTACAGAGGTTCTGGTGGAGATAGAGGATCGACAGGAGGGGGTCCTACGTGGACAGTTGATTCCTCGTGTGCGCATCAGATGGCACCATGGGAACCTCCAGGAGAGCACATGGGAGCAGGAGGCTCAAATGCGTGCTCAGTACCCTCATTTGTTTCCCTAGTTTTTGATGTATCTTTACGGGGACGTAAAGCCCTGAGGTGGGAATAATGTAAAGACCCGTAAAATTCAAGGGAATTTTTTTCTTATTTTTCTTTGGAATTTTACAAGAATGCGGTTTCATACGGCACCTGATTCCGAGGCCGGTGTTCCCGGAATCAACTTCCGAAGATTAGCTCGGGTACGTTCAGTGAACGAACTAGCGGGAATTTCTAACTTTTGAACTGGTGCCCGGAATCAAATTCTGAGGGCACCGATGAACTCGCAGCGCCGATATTCTCTTAAGGAGACCTTTTCCGAGGTTTCTTTTATTACAGGATGAAAGTTATTTTTTGGGAATTTAGAATAAGTTAAATAAAATATGTGGAATACAAATTTTTATTTTAACTTGTTGGTTAACTACTCCCAAAGGGAGTTAAAGGTGGGACCAACATCCAATTAACCTCCCTTGGGAGGATTAAGTGTGGTAGGGCCCACATGAAGCATAACTCTTCACCTTCTCGTTTTAAACTCCCAATAACCCCTCTTTAATTAACTTCACAAGTTGGATTATTAAATGGGTTGAGTTGTTTAATTTCAAACCTTTGAATTTCAAAATGGTTTGGTTGTGTAAATTAAAAAAGACGTTAGATTATTTTATTTTGGTTAGAATTATCTAGCCATTTTGAGAGGTTTTGAAGAATTCTCTCTTTCTTCTTCAAACTTTGACGAAGAACGCGATGAACCTTCGGACATCGACGAAGAACGCCACGTTCTCGGGAATCGTCTTTCGCGACGCCATACCCGCGATACCGACGATGTCTTCTTCTGAGTCATCTCTTCTGTGACGATTTCCCGCGATGAAATCATCATCAAAGAACTTCGAATCCTCGCTTCACAACATCGACGTCCATCTCCGTGATGCCGACCACCGCGACGCTCGTCTTCCGTAGGTCGTTGACGATCATCGTTCTTGAAACCGAGGTAGGGGTTTGTTGTTGATTATTTATTTATTCTCATTCTTGGCTCTAGCATGACAATCTTGAGGATAAATGTTTATGTGTTATCGTCTAACGAGAGGGGGGCCAGACCACACAAACACGGCTGAATCCCCCCTCCTTTGTTCTTGAATATTATTTTTCTTGTGGATGAACGAGATGGCGTGGTGCCGTCGCACCACGGGGGAATCATTCTACAATTAATGCGCGGCACCGTCACGCCGCGCCGTTGAAAGATTGATCATGAACGCGACGTCGTCGCGCCGCGTTGAAGGAAACCGAAGGCACCGCGGCCGGAGCGGGGCCGCGGCGGAAGGGCACGGTGTCGTCGCACCATGCCGGACGACGAAGGGCGCAGCCGGTACCGGGCCGCGGCGGGACGTGATGACCGTCGGCTAGACGTGCCGCCGGTGCCGGAAAATGGAAGAGGACCGGCCCATGCCGGTCCTGTTGAGAAGAAGTCGGCCGGCCAGGTCGGGCCGTCCGGGAAGGTGCAAAACTGGGGGAATTAAATTCCCCCGGGTGGTTAAATTGGCCCCCCATAAAGGGGGGGGGGGGGGGGGGGCAGGCCCCCCCCCCCGTTTATTTTCTCAAAAGCAGGCCCCCACGTGGGGGGGCCGTTTGACCCAAGGCATTACATCCAGCCGCGCCACCAGATAATGAAAAGCGGGGGCCTTGCCCCCCGCGCGTGGCACCCGAGCGGCGCCCTGGCCGCGCCGCCGCCGGCCGCGCCGCGCCGCCATGCCGAACTGCGCCGCCGCGCCCGACCGCGCCTCCGGACGGGCCGGGTCGGACCCGGGTCGAGTCGACCCGGTTCAGGCCGACCCAGGGGGGTCGGGCCGGGTCGGCCCAGACCCGGACCCACCCGTTTTCGAATCGATTTCAGTCTTTTGCCCATAACATGAGCTATAGACCTCTGATTGACGAATCGTCAGCGGCGATGCGATCCTTGGATCGAGACGGTCGATTTGGTATATCGCACTCAATGTTTCAGAATAATTTGAGTTCGGCTAGGTTGGTTCGTACACGAAACCAACCGGGCCCTCGGAGCGGAAATGCTCATATCTTGAGCTACGGACGTCCGATTGACGTGCCGTCAATTTTGTTGTGTTCCTCTTAGTGAGACGGATCTTTTGGAATACCCCTTCTGTGGTTTGGATGCAGGTGGAGTATGGTCGGGTTGGTTTTGCCTTAAAAACCAACCGGACCCCTGGAACGAAAAGGCCAATAACTCTCAGACCGGGTGTCCGATCGACGCGCCGTCTGTTGCGTTGAGTTCCTGTTGACAATACAGAACTCTGGGATACATCAACTCTGGGCTATGTGACAGTTGATGTATCAGCCTCTCGGCCCGTGGAGCGGACCCTCACGAACGAGCTTGCTGTGTGCGGGAACCCTAGTGCTGGCTGCGACTGTGACTGCTACTGCTACTGCTACTACTACTGTGACTACGACGACGACAATACATAGATCCTTGGTGGATTCGACGACGACTAAAGCACTCAGCGATCCTATGTGGATCAGTGCTACAGGTCCTGTGTGGGCCTGATCCTGTGTGGGTCTGATCCTGTGTAGGTCATTGCGCTCAGCGGTCCTGTGTGAACCAGCGCCTACAGGTCCTGTGTGCGCCCGATCCTGTGTGGGTCATTGCGGAGGTCAGTTACCTATCGATCCTTCATGGGTCTGACGACTTACAGGGATCAGAGATCATCTTTATCGTCTTTCGAAGAAGTATAGCTGTGTGAGCTGAATCCTGTTGCTTTCCTGTGTAGATTGTGTTGTGATATCCTGTGTGGATTATGTTTTGCTTTCCTGTGTGGAATACGTTTACTTTCCTGTGCGGAATGAGTTGTACTTGGGCTCGGAGGTTGGAGCATATTGGAATTGATGATTTAGGTATATGTATGGGCATATACCTAAGCAGTGTCGGTTGTTACTCTGTGATTCTATCTTCCTTTATGGTTTATCCTTTGTGGATTTTGGGAGACCTTCAGGGGTCTCGGGGTCCCTACTGAGTATCTTATAATCACCCTTGCACGGGCTATGCCCGCACTACGTTGTGTTGGTTGCAGACGACGGACAACGTTTATCATGGTTGAGGCTTGCAAAGCAGGACGGTACTTGGAGGTGGACCACTGGGCGGGACGTACTCAGAGCGGACAATGGGACCCATGGAGCAGTGGAGCTATCTGTACCCACCCTTCAGGTGGGATTTCCAGTGGACAGCTCGGTGTTGCGGATTTTACTTTACAGTTGTTGTTTTTCCTTTCGAGTTGTACATTACTTTCATTTTGGGTTTGTATACTGGCCCATTTACTTTTCCGCACTTTCAGTTGTACTCTGTTTTTACTTAGTGTTTACTTTTCCACTTGCATACTCTGTGATGCTTGTTTACTTTACAAAGGCAATGCCTTCCTTTTTTAATGGGATTTACGCCTTGGTGCTAGTCGCCAGCCCCTGGCCTATGGAAGGCGGGCTTGGGGTAGTCACGGCACGAGCCCTAATGACGGGTCGTGACACCACCTAATAATATCACATATATCTACATTTTTTGGATTGGTGGGTTAAACATGAGTTTTGTTGAAAACATTGCTGATTTTTCTGCACAACATACTAAATTAACTCAAAAATTCTCCAAATTTGTCTCAAAACATGAAAATGAAGTTTTTCTTCAATTAATGAAATGAGTATGGGTGAATGATAAATATTTTTCCCTTCCATCATGAAGTGATAAAATTTTCATCTATAATTATGAATATTTTAAATAACTTGGTTATGTCCTGATGAAGAATACTCACGTAATTTCTTATGTTTCATGGCAGTGGAAACCTAATGAAACATGACCTAGAATTAGTTGTTTTGGATTTTTATTTAATAATTTATAGGAATCATTGTTATTGAATAATGATTGGTGTATATATTGATAAAACAATTTGAGGTATATATTCACTCATAAATAATAAATCATGAAACAATGAAGATGGGTGGAACCAATCAAGGATTATAATTTCCAGATTTACTACCATAATATAAAATAAAACAAGTTGGTTGATTCCATGAGTCAAAAAATAAGTATACATTAACCATTTTATTTATGGAATGTGAGCATTTTGTTAATTATGTGATAAATTCTAGCCTAGATGTTTTTTATGTAAGTTTATCCACTTTTTGTTTCATGCCTCATTATAGTCATCTTTGTTAAAAAGAAATAAGAAAGATAAATTGTACGATCAATATTTATAGGAGAATTTATAATTAATTATTACGGGTAAGATAATAAATTTTGATAAGGGTAGATAAGGTGTTTTATGATATTTCAAAATGATTATTTGTTCCTTTTGATTCCTTATTGAGGAAATATTTATTGATGAAGATCGTATTTCTCCATTTTCTATTTATCTAGGTTTTATTATATAATACAGAGACTTTTTTGGATATTAATGGTGGGATGGTATGAAAGGATATATTTTTGAGTTTATGTAGAAGATTTCGATAATAAATAGATTAAAGGAGAACAACAATTTCTGAAGTTCATGCTTTAACCTTTTCTAGTTTTCAGAGTGGAAATAGGAAAATATTTCCATGGATTCTGTGGTGGAGTTACCAATAACTCAATGAGGTAATAATATGATTTGTGTTATTTTTGATTGATTAATTAAATCTACACATTTACTTCCCATTAAACATGAAATTTAATTCTATTATCTTTATAGAGTTTATATAAATGAGATAGTCAAGTGATATGGAGCCCCTCTCTCCATTGTATCTTACTACGATCCCAAGTTCACATATAATTTTTGGAAAGGACATTAAAAATCATTGTGTACTAAATTATATTTCAGAAGAAAATTCACCTTCGATCCTATGGTAAATTTGATAGGATTATTAATATCATGGATGATATGATTCAATCTTGTTAAATTCGTTACCAGGGAAGTTGGTATCAACATCTTTCATTGGTTGATTTTTCTTATAATAATAGTTTCTATTTAAGTATACAGATGACACCATTTGAGGCATTATATAGAAATAAGTTTTAGACACTATCTTTTTGGGATGATGTAGTATAATGGATTTTAATGGGACCATATATGTTATATTATATGGTAGATATTATTTAGTGGAGAGAAAAACATAAGAGGATATCTTAGATAAGATAGAAATATTATAAGGATAACCAGAGGAATGATATTTTGAGGTAGGTGATCATGTTTTTATAAGGGTAACTACATGTAATAGTGTTATATTGTTTGGTAAAAAGGAAATATAATTCCTCGATTAATTGGACTATTTATAATACTAATTAAATTTTGTTATTTTTCCTATCAAATGGATTTGTGTTCGATTTATCATAGCTATGAAAAATATTTAAGGTTTAAATGTTATGGAAATATATTCCGGAATCAACTATTTTTTTGAGGCCTAAATTATTTCTATTTGAAGATAATATTTAATTTGAGGAATATCCAGTTTATATTCTTGACCATAGAGAGATACTATTGTAGGATAAGGTGAATTTCTGAATTATGGATTTATGAAAAAACTATGTGGTTAAGGAGGTAACATGGGAATCTAAAAATGTAATGAGGGAAGGATATACCCACTTGTTTAATAAGTGGATAAAATTATGAAAAATGATTTAAAAAAGTGGGTAATAATGTATCAACCTTGTTAATGATATAATAAATCACTTTTTTTACATTATTCATCATAAAAACATAAAGTAATATTTAAATAAAAAAGGAAATAGTTTTAATTAAACACATATTTTATGGTTTTCTTTACAAAATTAATTTCTAATTTTTTTATTTGAACTTTATATAACTTATTTCATTTTTTAAATCATCGTATCAAAATTTATATTACATGAATGTTTGGTATTTTTTTTGAAAATATTGATTACTTAGTGAATAGTGAACATACCAATTTTGGTAAAAAAACATAGTTCCTTTTCAATAAATTAAAAAATTTAGAAGCACAATTATTATTTGAGTATGATTTAATTAAGCATAAGTATTATTTTTATATTTAATCCACTTAATTAATATTTAATTAAATTATATTTGATTTTATCATAAGTTTTTTATTGTTTTCAAAATGGTAATTTTCATAAAATTATATTAAAATGCATGATGTGTATCTGTATTAATTAACTAGTATAATCCCTAATTATAAATTTAATAAATGAAAATTATATATTATATATCAAAAAAATAATAATTTAAATTCACAAAATTATTATTATAAGACACTGAATTAATATAAAATCATTGTTTTCTAAAAAAAACTTCTTATAAACCCACTATTTCGTCGCATCTGTGGGTTTTGTTTTAAATTTAACTATACCAATTATATAAATTGATTTTTTAAAATGTATTTCATATTTTTAATTAAAATATTCTATATTTTATAATAATTTTCAATAAATGTTTTACCATAATGAATAGTGATAACAATAAATATTACTTACCATGTTTAAGGTAAAAAAATGGGTTACCATGGGTTAAACTAAAACGATATGTGTTAAAATGAAAAGAACAAGTCTAAAATCTATTTTATGGAAATATTTATACCTTATAATGTTTAATTATCAATAATAATCCATTTTTACCCTTTTGGAAGATGAAAAACGTGGTTACACCACTCCGTATTGAAAAATTATAGGTGTTCCATCCACCTCACCTATAAAAGGTCCCCCTCCTCTCATATTCACACCATAAAACACTTTTTGTTTATGGAATACCTACCCAAAAATATTCCCAACATTCATAAAATTATATGATAAGGACTTCTTTGGTTGTAAACACATTATTCTAAAAGTTTATGTATAATCCAAAAGTGGTGGCTTGAGAAGAAGTAAATTTCATAGCTAGGAATTTTTTTACTTATTCTTCCACATCCTTAAATTATTATTCATTGATGATTATATAATAAAAAAATTAACAACCATAAACTAATATTTTATTATTTTATGGTACTGAACTATATTTTTCTCCTCTCCCTTAAAGTGGTAAACGACAACATCGCTTGTGTGTTAGGAGGACTATTGCATCACGAACTGATGTGAGACTTTTTCCATCAAAACATTTATGGATAGGGTATGATGTTGTATTTAAAGTAGATATATGATATTAATAACTTAATTATACTTATGGAGTAATTATATCATATATATATATTAGATTTCAATTTCTTATGGGATAAGATAATTTCACACATGTGTGCAGAAAATTACCACCTCACGATGCGATGTGATTCATTTTTTACCAATGCTTTACATTGATAGTATTACGGAAAATTTCTTTTAATTTATGTGATATAAGGTAAAAAATTATGATATTTTTTACATATTAATCATTATTAAAATATAATATATCATTTTTTTCTTACCCATTGACTCGCTAAAAAATGATAACGTCATTCGTAATCGTGTGGATTACCGCTTTCATGAAGTAATGTGACCCTATTTCCATCACCACACCACATGGAAGATATATATATGTATATTTAAATATTTAATATTGTATATAAGTGATATTATGATCAGTATATAAATATAAAATATTACCTATCTTTTTCCATAATGGTCATTGAAAATATAAATGTTACGCATGCATATTTATGGCCTACAATCTCGATATACTTAATGTACTTCATTTCTCCAAAATATATTTTATTATTGGAATTAATATTATAATTTATGTATAAATATGATAATAATTTAATAATTATAATTCCTTATATTTTTAAATAGTGACCTTCTTTAACATAGTCAACCTACCATATTCATGTTTGATACATACAACAAATATGGTCAAAACATCACACGTAAACCTAATTTATTAAGTAATCACAAATAACATGGTAATAAGCGAAATAAAAGGAATAATAATTATGAAAATTTTTCTTAAATATGTAACTAATAAACCTAATTTTATTAATAAGGACGAAAAATAACATATGTGATGAGTCAGACTCAATGTAAGAAACCCCATCTTAATCTCCACTTATTGAAGCATATTATCTTGTTATGAACCTGTATTTTTTTGTGAGGTTTATATACAGACCCTTTTACAGGCTATACAATGAATTTATCTATTCTCATTTTATTTTATGTTTTTTTGAATTTTATTCTTTCATTTTTATTTTAACTCAAATGTTTCCAATTTACTAAGAGACCTTTTTAAAAAAACTTTTAAGGTTTTCTTTCTAACATTTTTTTTATTCCATGTCCACATTTTTAAAATAATTTTATTATGGACATGAGAGTTACAAATTGCGTATTTTTTTATTTCTTTTTATATATTTTTAAAAAATGTAATATTTTTAGGGAATGTGAGACATTCTTTACAAACAACTAAATAAACCATTAATTTTAAATTATAGGGTAAAAAACCTTTTCCACCATAATAACAATTATTTGAAGTCTATATTCCTTTATAGAATTTCATTTTTTTTAAATAATAACCACTATTCCATTTTTCACTTTATTTTTTCATTTATTGGTGGTTTTTTAAAATAGATTGATATTTTAATATCTGAATATGATTTTTATTGGTGAAAAGAATAATTTTTGAGTGTGATATTAATAATTTCCAGATTCTATGTGTCATTATTATGTTAAGGTTCTTTTTAATTGCTTATAGTGATGGGTAGATATGTTATAAAACTAGGTTTTGAGGTTATATTATAATATAGGTATGGATGGTAACATTATAAACTAATAATGGGTGATTAATTTTTAAACCAAGGATGGTGGTTCAACGATATACGGATAATTAATTGGGTATATAATTCTATTGTATGGTTATTCCATTTTTAAATTTGATATTGATAATTATGTCCCAAAATACCTATATGATTACTAAATTATTTACATGGGATTTAAATTTTTCATTTGATAAATAAATATGTGGTTTTTTATTTAATAAATATTTATTCATTTATCTCAAATAAAATTCATACAATGGTTAGAAATTCATGGGTTTTTATGTTTTCAGTAGACTAACAGTTTTCTTTCATTTTATATCCATTATTGAGAATTTTTTTTATCATCCGATGAATTTAAAATGTTTTTCATTGGATTGAAGGAATGGTATGGAAGATGGATAATTGAATTTAAAATTCATGATTATTTTTAATAAAAATAAATCATTATTTCCCTTAAAAGATTCATATTGTAAAAAAATATTGATGTGAAGTGTCCACGTTGAATTATATAATATTGGTTTGTATGACTTATGTCATAATTATCTAATAATATAAACCTAGAAAGATCCTCAAATTTAAAATAAGGAATTCTTTACTAAAAACTGATTATTTTGTATTGTTTAAGGCATTATAATTGTTTTCATATTGAATGTTGATAATAAAAGATCCTATATTTAACATAACTTTCTCTTTGGAAAATAGATCATTCATAACGTATAATGTTTTATTTTAAATAAAATCCTTACACTTTCATGAGTCAAGATTGAGAAAATGGATTCCATATTTGGAATCATAATAATTTATATTATCTAATAATTTCAACTTAATGTTTGACCATATTGAATACAGTAAAAATTATTTACCATTGTTAATGAAAAAAATAGTTTACTTGGGGGGGATAAAATAAGAAGATAAAGGTTAAAAATTAATTAATACTTGTAAAAACAATTTTCTAATATTTTTTAGATGTTATGACTTGTATTGTTTTATAATGGACCGTTTTGGAGGCTTTTGGCATGATAAAAACATGGTTATCACTTTATCATTTAAAAACATTCATGAGTGCCCTCTCCCCCCACATATGAAAGGTCACCTGCTGTCTTCCCCTATTCAAACTTCCAAAACCCTTTAGTTCATCCAATACATAACTAAATTCCTTTATTAATTTCCTCTATAAATCCTATAGGCCTTATTTTTAGTCTGAATTCCTCCTAGGAAGGCTTTAGTTATAAACTTAAATAGGATCTCCAAAGAACAGGTAAACTTATTTAATATGTGTATTTGTTATATATATTCTTATTACAACTTAAAAATTTTATCAACTAAGATAATATAAAAAAATATTTATATCATATATAATTAAATTTTCCAATTTTAATTACATAACTCAGATTCATATCTATTTTAATCAAATGGGAAATAAAACCATTCATCATGTGTATGGCGGACTACCACTTCGTGAACTGATGCAAATCATTTTCCACCACCACCATTGAAGGGTGTATATAATGATATATTTAACAGATATATATTATATTTATGAAATTATTATACTTCTGGAGTTATCAAATCACATATTCCTTCTTACGTTCCATTATGTGGGGGATATAATAACATCGCTTGGGTGTACAGTGAACTATCGTCACGTGAGGTTATGTGATTCATTTTTAACTAATGGATTATATAAAATGTAGTAAGGTTAAATTTAATGAAAATATTTCATATTTATAGTTGAAAAATATTTATTTCAATTATAATATTCTTTATAACTTCTCACATTCCAATCCTTTGAAAAACTATAATGTCGCTCGTGCGTATGTGTGGATTACCGCCTCTTCCTTATGATGTGAAAAGAATTAATTTTATTTTTACATAGATCGTAATACGGATTGATTTTCTTAATATATATTATATGTATATAATACATATTATTTTGGAAAGTTTAATTAATATTTATCATTCATTCCATCTATATGTTAATAAAAATGGAAACAACGTTCATGCATATGTATTGCTTATCATCCTTATGAATAGTGTAATCCATTTTCTGTCTATAAGGTTTACAATAATAGATTAATTTAATATATAATGAATATATATGATATTTAAATAATGTTTAAATTATATATATGATCGACAAATTTTGAAATTTAAATTAATGAAATTACTGAACCAAAACTTACATGAAAAAAGTAATTATCACCCAAAACCGCGTTTTTAAAAATAAAATTTTAAAATATAAATGATAAAAAATATAAGTAAATAATATACAGTAAAAATATATATCATTATGGATTTATAATATATTAATAATAAACCTACATTTATTATTTGTGATTTTCATACACATACAGAGGAAACAAGACCTAAGGTTAGGGTTTCTCTTTTGACTTTTAATTTCTATAGACATATTTTGTATTAAAAAATTATTTATTTTATGTAGTGTATATACTACCTATTTGATTTTTTAACCTAATTAATATTATCATATTCAATTTATTTACTGTTTTGGTCAATGATTATTTATTTTATTGTGCTTAAAATTCATAATTTACCAAAGTGGTATTGGTTTATTCCATAATCTTATCATTATTATATATTGAGGTTATTTGAGTCTCCATTGGGCTAATTATTTGATATTTCTATCTTAAAATAAATATTTTTTCTTATAATATATATATTTTTGGAATTTTTTAGAGATAATAACTTTTTTCATTCTTTGAAACTTCAAACTATTGAGAAAATGTTTCTAAGAAACTTTGACATAATTTATATATTTAGTTGAAACAAAATCATAAAAATCCATGTTATCAAAAAAATTAAATCATTTAAAAATTATTTATTAATTAATTTTTTTCCTATTTTTACATTTTATAAAAAAATTAATGGAGTCCTCCTATAATTTTTAAAACAAGGCCCATTTATCTTTAACTGAAAATGTGAATAGAATCTTTGTTTTAATGTATACGGTATGAATAGAATATTCCCATTTCAAGGCCACACAATGTTTTAAAGATTATTTGAAAAATTTTCAAATGTAATATTAAGATAAATAAAATTTAATATATTTTTGTAATATTTTTATTTTAAAAGTTGATTTTAAAATTACAAATGTTATATTCATCAAGATTATGTTTAATGACATTTTTATGTTATTTTTATTCATTGAAAACATCAACCCTATATAGTACTTATAATCAACTAGGGATATGTTATATTAATATCATTATTATTATTTATTTGGATGTTTTATGATCATTTTGATAGATTATATATAATTCTATTTCCATTCACCATATTTTGATGGATGGATTATGATTATGTTTACTTGATTAGGGTCATTATTAATGTTTTGTATGTTGGTTTTTCAATAACAATTTTTTTATTAGGTTAACCATTTTAATATGAGGTATTCATTAGGATTAGTAAGTAAAATTTGGTTCCTAGATATAGAAGGACCCTCGATACATCAATAAGTAACATGAGACATGTTAGATGGCTAAATCAGATGCATTTTTACCTGCATATTTAAACTTTCATGAGAAATGACTAGACAATATGATTCAGATGTCCGACATTATGCATTCCCTTATTATGGGATTTTTTTAATTTCCTTGTGATTATTCTATTATTTATATTATCCATTCATAAATTTAAATATTATTTTATTATTAATATGTATTTATTTGATTATCATGTATTTTTTCATTATTATTCTAATTTTATTTATTAAATGGAATGTCTTTCAGTTGTTTTCCTTTCCATATTGATTATTCATATTTATTCATGATAGATTTTGATGTACGCGTACCCTTACTAAGAATATAATATCACCCCTTTTTTATTATTTTATTTTCCCTATGACACCATGTTGTGTTTTATGATTGATATACAGATATATTCTATGAGGAATAATGGAATTCTCAAATAAAAAACATTATGTGTTGTATTTTTTCTTTTTTAAGGTGAATTTTAAGTACATATCTTGTTTAACATGATAACTAAATAATTAATTCCTTTTAGATGTGATTCATTATATCTTATTCTAATTTAAATAATTAACCACTACCTTTGGGATATTGGGTTTTGGGTCCTTACAATAATTATAATTTTTTTACTAAATTCATTTTATTTTTTAAATATATGTTTTCTTCAACATGGTATTTTTTACTTTTTGTGATTGAATATTATAATTAATATTGGTAGATTATTGATAAATATTTTTTATTAAATTACTTCAATTTTTAAATCATCATATCAAAATTGGTTTATGGTAATTGTTTTGGATTTTTATTAAAATATTACTTTAATAATGAATAGTGAAAATACTGAATTTCATTGAAAATTGTGTTTTTCATTCAACCCAAAAAGTAATATTTTTTTAATATGAATTCAAAGAAAAATTAGTTATATTATATTATTAATAATTGATCTATTTTCATTAAAATGAATTTTATACATTAATTTTTTATAAAAACAATTTTTCTAGAAAATAAATTTTTCTAAAGAACCTTTTTTCATTACGTGTTGAATTTTTATATAAAATAAAATTAGGACTATTATTAAAATTAAATATTAAAAAAATTTATTAATTATTTATAATTAAGAGGTCTAAATGTTGTAAATATGTTTGTTTTAATTTTTTTCATTATTTATAGTGACCATAGTACATAATTATGTCCACATTAAGGGTAAATATTGTAAATATGGATAAAATAATAAGATAAGAACAAAAAAATGACCCTAAGAATTTCCTTAATTTAATTTTATGAGTTTATTTCTTCCATAATCAACTAATATTCAAATATATTACATTTTTTCTATTGGTTGTTATTTTGATCCTTATAATATTTAATTAAAATATAAATTAAAAAATTTCCCTCTACTCCATTTTGATATTTATAATTTTTTGAAACATAGATAAAAATAAATTTTATTCTTTTATAAATTTTATTTTTAAATATTTTTTGTATATTCTAATTTATTTCTATGTTATACTTATGAAAAAATTACATTAAATGGGTATGCAATGATGATATGTTATTATTTTAATAAAGAAATAAAGTAAATGATTATAATAATATTAAAAGTATCAAAATTCAAATGAAAAAATTATTTTAATAAAATTAAATAGAAAAATATAACATGATTTTTATATTTTAAAGTTATATATTCAGATAAATTTTATGTCATGTTGTTTTAAAAGTCAAATTAAATAAAGAGTATCTAAAATGATATTGATTAAATTTGATAATAAATAATAATTTATTAAATGATTTAAAATTATTAAAAATCATATCTTCCTCCAATTTATTTTGATATGTTTTAAAATATAATCTTCTCTCTAATTATGGGCCAATATTATGTTTATAATGAATATCATACCAACTACTTAGTAAAAAACATTGTTATCATCATGTCAAAAAGGTTAAAGGGGTTAAAGAAAAATGGTAAGGGTAAAAACATATTTTAAACATGTAAAATACTTATTGGATAAGATTTTTTTGATATATAGCCATCCTATCATTGAAATGTTTCATTTTTCAACCATTTTTATGAAAAATAATTTTTATTTATTTAACTCTTCATTTAATTCCTGGAGTGTCACTCCCATCTCTTATTAGAGGAGACATATTATCCACTTTTATTAACACTTAAAAATCTACTCTTTTCAGATAATACCTAACAAAATGCTTTCTAAATATACCTCACCTCATTTTTGAGGCCTATTTTAGTCATAACACCGTCCTTAGACGGCTTAATTTGTAATGAAATGTATATTGTTTGAAGAAGAGATATAACTTTTAATCGAATGTTTATAATTATTTTTACATCCACCTACTTGAATTATTATACAAATAGACTGATATAATAACATTATTAAATCCCATATACTAATATGATATTATATTCAGGGAATAACTTACATCCATCTCCATTTTTTATTAATTGGGAAATGAAACCATCATTCATGAGTACGCTAGACTACAGCATTGCGACCTGATGTAATTATTTTTCCCTCAATGCATCTCATTTATAGATATAATGATATATTTAATTTATATATTTGATATTAATGAAATAATTATAATTATTTCAATATAATATATCATATAACTTCTTAACATTCCATTCATTGAAAATAAAAATATTGATCGTGGGTACATGTAGACTACAACCTCCACAAATGGATGTGGTTTATTTCATCAAATCATCATATAGATGATCTATATAAGTTTATTTAAATATATAATATTATATTTATGATATAATCATAATTATGGAATTATAAAATAACACTTCTCTTATTTTTGTCATGATCATTGTAAAATGGAAATGTCGCTCACGCATATGTACGACTGACCTTCTCCATGATTGTAATGTAGTTTATTTTCTAAAATAATCATTCGTCGTTGGTTTTAAAATTATAATTGATGTATAAATATGGTAATAGATTAATTTTTATTATTTTGGATATTATGTAGTAATTACATACTTTCTTATAGTCAACCTACTAATGTCATTTTCGATACACAATCCAAATATCATCAAAATTCAGAATTTGAACTTAATTGATTAAGTAATTAAATAAAACATGGAAAAAAGATAAAATAAAATGAATAATAAACATCATAAATTTTATAAATAATGTTAATAATTAATATAAATATATTATTCAGGAAAATAAGGAATGTTTGGGATGAGTCGAACTAGATATAAAAGATGCTTTACTTTAAAAACATGTTAAAATGTGTTAAATATATTTTTTATATATATTTTTATTCCATTTACTTATTCATAATGTTATTCTATGTGTGTTTTAAATATATATATATATATATAAGAATTATACATTACATTTTTTGTAATTTTAGTGTTTCTTTCAAAGGTTTTAAAATGTAATTTTTCATATTTTCTGTTCGCAACTATTTAACCTTCTTCACAAAACATAAAAGGAATGTTATATTTTAACAAATATGGTGAAAATATTTTTCTCCAACCACAAAAAATATTTAATTTTAGGATTACAATATTATCATTCATGTTTTTTCAAATAAATCCCCCATTCCTTTTGTGTCATGCATAATCCTTAACATGTTATGATGGGTGTTTTTAGATAGTTCTCCATTGCATTTTCTAATGTGTCTGCCTCAAGGGATGATATGAATTGAATTATGGAGTATATAAAATCCACTATAGAGCACTATCTACCATGATACATTGTCTTTGGTGTTATCCATGAGTTATTTTTATGGTATGTTTTGTTTTGATTATGCATTTCCTATGTTTCCATGATCTTATGATAACATCTTTTTTACATTATACTCCCTTGTAATCTATAGGAGTATTATATTCATGCTAATAAGTATTCATTGAAACCATTTTATTTAAAGAGGTAAGAAAATGATATTTGGTTAAAAATGTAATTATTTAATCCTTTTAGGGTAAAAACATTATTTTTTTAGAAATTGTGTTTCATGGGTACTCATGTTTTCAATGAATGCCTCATTATTATAAATTTTAATTTATATTTTCTTATAAAGTCTACTCTAAAAATTGTTGGAAGATTAATTTAATTCCATGTTTATTTAAATTATTATTTAAGATAAAATTTTATTATGTGAAATGGAAACACTCTTTTTATATTCAATATATTTTAAATTGATTAACAGCTTTATTTATTTACCAGAAACATTGATGTAGTATATGCTTCATAGTGAACTGTTTTATGTAGTCCACATAGCTCCTTAATTCTTTGTGATGTCTAATTTCACCCACAAACAAAAACCCTTTATAGAGTCCTACATAACCACCTCATTCCATAAATTATATGCCTCCCACATACAATTAACCTCCCTTGAACTGTGTGCCTCCCACGAACTATTTTTTCTTACTTGGTTTGTGTAGTGTGCATTGCGGTCCACATAAAACTACTATGTAGAAATATTCCTTTTTTGGGTTTCCTTATTTATTATTTCTATGTTCTATGTGGTCCACGAACTATGCTTCAATGTCCATGAACTACATTCCAAAAAATTATTTTCATAAGAGACTTCATTTTCTATAAAACAAACTCCCGGTTTTGGGGCCAAAATTTTTATAAAACACTTCGAAACAGTGCCACCTTAAAATATGAGTCAACAACAGCAAATGTACTAGATCATAGTCATATGGATTTATGAACAAATAAAAATTGAAAAATCATTAATTCTTTAACCATAGTGAGCCAAAATTTACTTCTTTCAATTCAGATTGTGATCAAATATTTAATCAACATAAACTCTAAGCCCGCATGATCTATTCTCAACATGAGAAATGAGAATAACATTAATAATTCATAAATGAATCACTTCATTCCAAAAACTAACCCACTTTTTTCATTATGAAACATATTTTTTATGAATTATAATATTTTATTAATCATCTTTAGCATCCTCAAATTTACCAATGAATGTATTGTAACATCCCTATATTCCATCAACATATTTATTTATTAATCAAATGGACTTTCATATGAATATTGATTATAATTTATTGAATATGATTTTCAGCCTAATAATCCACTTTTACAAAGTGAGTTGATTTAATTTCTTTTCAAAATTCAATGAAAAAAATACCAAAAATTGATAATATTCATTCTCAACTTGTTTTTAACAATATGAGATTCATACCTTAAAAATAATGATGTTTTGATGTCAGGAATCATATTTGTGTCTAGTTTTATTTCATAAATCCCCATATTCATCCCTATTATATCAAGTGATAAATCTAAGATCATGGTATAAGAAGGAAATCAAACCAAAAGAGGAAATTAATATTATATATACTCAAGAGGAGTTACCATCATCAATAGTCTAATTCCAATCAAAAAAAATTATTCAATCCTCTGGATCTATTGATTCAGGACCCAATAAAAATGACTTATATATGTAATTGGATCACACAAAATCATATTTAAAATTCTTAAGGTTTAGGGAAGAAGTCATAAGCATAATGAGAAAGGAATAGTTCTTAAATAAATTAATCTGTTGTAAAATACTTCATTTATGGCTGGAATTATGGATACGCATTGTGAAATATTGGAAAATACAATATTCCAAAAAAAATTCACCACAATATAAAATACTAGAAAAAAATACTTCCATATTGGGAATATAATTTCACATATTCAATGGTTTTTTACACCCTAAATGAAAATTCACTCATTCTAAATAAAAGCCATTCACTTCATGAATATCAATTCACACCATGAACCATCTCGACTATCCAGATTCTCTATTTTAAGTCACTTCCTTATTCAAACTCCTATAAAATTCCACAAAAAAATTATTTATAAGTTAAATCATACATAAAATATTAAAAACTAACACCTTAAAATTTGAGATGTTCCAAATATCCCCTAATAATAACTTCTCATCCAACAGAAGAGTATCCAAAGGCCTAATCTAATAACGTGTCCTATTGTACTTGAATTTATAAATAATTCTCCTATGATTCTTCTTGGATATAGTCATGAATCCATATAAATTAAACAAGAGGAAATAATCTTCCTTAGTACACCTTCTCACTTTGGTCAACAATCCTATTTGATCGTTCAATATATGTTACATCAAGTTCCAATTCAATAACTTTCCAGTAAAAAACATATAATGATATGGCCTGTTCTTCTAAAAATGAGACACGCAGAACACATTATGTATACCTGGATAATATGAAGGAAGTTTTAGCTGATAGTACATCATCTAGATTCATTTAATTATTTTGAATGGTCCAACAAAATACAGTGCCAATTTTCCCTTCCTCTATAATTTTTGATATCCTAACTTAGGGGAAACCTGTAAGAAGAACTGGTCACTGAAAATGAACTCCAAATATTATCTTCTCTGGTAAAAATATTATAATTTTCTACATTTTGTATTCACCATCAACTTTTTAATCAACTACACTCCATATGAGGTATCTTGTACACACTTAGCCCAAAAATTGAGGACTCACACAATACATGCCCACATAGTGGCGAATGAAATGGCTGACTATAGAAAACCTAAAACTGAGCCATATAAATTGAAGACAATAATATATTGTTGTAGGTTAGTATTTTAAAGACTAAATTATCATACCATGCTCCATCAGAACTCAGAAAATATGCTCAAATCAAATACTCTGTAGTCTAGATTATTCTTTTTGACTGTCTGTTGGTATATTGGTGATAATTCATAAATAATTTCAATTTATTCCCCACCACTTATGTAATTTCTTCATAAAACACAAATTAATATAATGATATCTAAAAAACAACACTTTAAGGCACTCCATGAAAACTCAAAATCATGATAACCTAGATAGTTTTTATCTTTTTCACTAAAATTCACTCATGTATTGGTTGGAAATGATCCACTTTGGTTAGTAGATCTAAAAAAACCCATATAGAATCTCATCCTCCCAAGTTCCAAGTAAAACCTATGATGAATTGAATTTTTAATTCATCGACCTACCACACAAACCTCAAAAGTGGGTGAAGAAACCCACTAGATTACTTGTACTTGGCTTTGTTCCATTGAAAAGTCAAATAGTGAGTGACAAATCCAATAATTATCTTATTTATGTTTGGAAACCAGAATCATCATCTGACATCATGATGCATCTTGGTTGAACCAATGTACACTACCGACAATGAATTATGAGATTCCAACATTATTTCCTCCCTCATTGAAGAAGGAAGTACTACTCTTATATGGATATAAAGCATATCACAATCATCTAGGGTCAAAATTATAAGAAACTCATATTATACCCACATTTCATTCATCACTAGACTATCTAAAACTCAGACTTGATTTCCCTTTAATAGATCCAAAAATAAGGAAATTATCACCAAGGGATCACAAGACAGTACTCTTAAATCTTCATTAATTCCCACCGACCTATCATCCTACAAAGTCATCAACTTTAAATCAACTTTTTATGTTCTCTTTACATGTTCTTGTGTCTTTCTTCTAATAGAATCTATAAAAACATTACCCTTTCTATGAGAATACACCATATTGAAGTAAATCTTCTTCAAGTACTCTACCCAACACCTCTGAGGGGGATTCATGTCCCAACGGTAGAAGATATACTTCAATTTCGTGTGATCAGTATATGAAAGAAATATCTCACTAATGTGGAAGTGTTACCAACACTTCAATTGGTAAAGAATGATAGCTAACTCCATATCAAGAGTAGGGTATTTATGATCATGGGATCAAAATTGAAGATACCCATAAGTAAATACATGACCATTATCCACTAATAAAGCTCTAATGAAAGCCCTAGGGGCATCATAATATACTTCGTAACCAATTATAGGATTTGGAAAAACTAAAATTGGAGGTGATGAAAATGTTCTCTTTATCTCTAGTAATGATTCTTAAATTGATTTATCTATTCAAACATTATCTCTATCTTGGTATGGATGGTCATAGGGGCTTCCAAGTGGGAAAAATATTGAATGAACCCCCTGTAGTACACAAAAAGTCTATGAAAATGTAGAATAAAAAAACATTCTTATGTTGTTCTCAATACATCACAACATACATTTTTCTGGGTCTGATGAAATTTACACCTAATAAATCACATCCTTGAGGAACGTACCATCTATATACAAAATTGACACATTAAGACATTGAAATAAAGCTTATCCACTTGTACCATGCTTAAAAAATATTATGGTGTCTTATGAGTGATTATAAGGTCTTTAAATATATCATAATTCAATCAATGTACACAATGTTTAATGATTCCATGTATTGGTGCAATATCATGTTCATAAGGGACATGAACAGTATTGGATCATTTGGTATCCCAAAATTATTAATTAAAATCTCATAAAATTAAAATATACTCTTAACCACTATCTTTGGTATTTCCTCATCCTAAAAAAATATGATGGTATCTATATTATTGATCAATATTTTATAACCATCAGGATCCCATTAAATAATAGATCAAGGAATCAATCCTCAGGAATGGGAACCTATTCATAAAAATAATTTTATTCATCTTTATATAGTCCATGAAAAACCAAAGATTTCCATCTGGCTTCTTAGTTAACAATAATGAATCACCCCCAACAAAAATTGCTCAACCTGAGAAATCCCTTAACTTATATATTCTCAAGTGGTTATTTAAGATTTTTTAACTCATTAATTGATATTTGGTACGGTTTTAGGCTGCACGCTAAAAATGATTTAAAATCCAAACTCAATCCCCCTATCATGAGGTAACCCTAACAAATATTCTTGAAATAAATAATCGTGTAGTTGTACCATAAGAGGAAAAGAAAAAGGAATCATTTTATAATCAGTTTAAAGGACCATTCCAGCCTCCTACATGGTAAGAAACCCAAATTAACTTGAATCCAGTCCCAGTATACATGTTTTAACATCCTAATCACTGATCAACATAAACTTATCTCCCTTAGTCATAGTATAGTATACTTATCACCAATAACATATGTTATGTTCAGGTTAACTATTTAAATATTTCATGAAAAATAATAAATCAAATATAAACATATATATAATTGTTAAATCACACACATTATCAAATCTAAAAACAATTAAGGGACATTATAGGAAAAAATATAGATGATATACATTCTTTACCAAATTTTTTTCAATTAAAATCAATTCAGAAGATAATTTAACCAGAGAATCATAACCAATAATCACATAAGAAGATATAAATGAACGGTAAGAAAATTTAGCAAAAAAAGAAATAGATAGCATAACAATAATCAATAGCGTACCTCAAGCCATCACTGGTCCCTTTTCTTTATCGGATTGAGCCCGGTCTACTGTATAAACTCTGAATGTAGTAGCTATGAGGCATCCACCATGAGGCTCATGAGTCACCTAATTCATAGAACCTTGTGGTGTCTACACCTAAAACTGAATCTCTGAGCCAATATATTGGATAAAAATTGTTGACCCATTCCTAGAGGCCATTACAGAAAACCACTTAAGATTCTATAACTTGAAACATCAATGGACATTTTAGAGGGTTATTATAGTTCTTGGAAAAATTCCCCTTCAGACCACAAATGTAACACTTGGTAGAACAATATCTCATTATGGGAGCTATATAACCCTTTCTATACTCTTAATATCATCTTTCATTTGGAGCATTTTATATTATTTTCGCTTCCTATTACTAGAGTAGGCATTTGGGGAATCCCTAGAAAATCCACTAGCTAGTACACATAAATCGTAATTAATATATGGATCTTTATCTTCCCCCAATCCCTTCCCAATAGTTACAATATTACAATTAACCTTAGCATAATTCATCAAGTTAGAACATTTGATCAGAATTTTGAGTTCACTTGGAAGACCATATCAAACTTTATTTCATTCGTTTCATCATTACTAACAAAGAAAAGACAAAAAAGTTACTTAATAAATCATATAGAATAAAAAGATACTAATATTTAGATATTCTAAAACTCTATGAACTATTGATCATGTTCAATAATCAATATATCATGGAATAATTCAACCAAAAATGTGTCTATGAGGGTTCCTCATTCTATTCCATTACATCTTTTTTCATATTAATTATTCCCCTCCACCTCCTAGTTGGCCATTGGAGCCTAAAAGAAGAGAGTTTCATGTTTTGATCCTCCAATTTATCCTCAAATTAGAATATACACTTGATAATATCTCTCAATTCATTAGTATACTTCTGTCTCTAGTACACTAGAAGGTTATATGGTTAAAAATCTAGATGAAGTTATCATAGTCGACCATTGACCTTTGAATTCCTCTTCCACGAGTAAGAACTATATAGGATAGTCTAGTTTGAATATGTTGTATTTTCTGATGTATTGGGGGCTATGGGATCATGAAAAAATACATCATCATATATACTAGGTGGTGTAATAATAGTGTAACATCCCAAGTAAGTAATGAATAATAGATATTTTTACCTATGCCTATTAATGAATTAGATAGTGTTTTAGAGGCTTAAAATGAAAATAAATACAATCTTATGCATGGAATACACTAATATTCTTAAAGGATTGTTTTACAGGATTTTGATGGCAAACCCTTTTTAAATCTATCTTTTGACAATTTTATAAGCTATTTTTGTCAAAATAAACTTATTATTTATGATAGGGACATCAAAATTTACTTTGTGTGAATTTTTGGTATTTTTCCGATAATGTTCATTTTTTAATGAATAGTGAAAAATACTACATTTTACATCAAAAATGCTTTTTAATCTAAGTTATTTATATGATTATATTATCTTTTGAATTGGTTTTTAAGTGAATTTAGAATATATTTTTACCATTTAATCCAATGGTGGTCATTGGAATCAATTTCACTTTAAAATTGGACTTAAACTGGTATCAATCTTTTGATACATATTGTTTCATAAAAACACGCTATTTGTCATGACAACGGGAATTAATTATTAAATTAATTAATGTGACTTATATGTTTTGAATTTTGTAAAATATACTTCATTTTTGAATTCGGAATATCAAATATAGCTTAGGGTGAATTTTTGGTAATTTTCTAAAAAACATCAATTTTTGATGAATAGTGAAACCACTAAGTGCTGCTTATAAAAACTAATTTTTCTTTTAAATGAAATTTTTCCATCTTTTTTATTTTAATTTCAAAAAAATCTGACATAAATGGTTGTCATTAAGAAGTAAAATGTGGTTCAATGAGATTATAATAATCTTTTGGTGAACAGTAACTTATAAAGTTTTTAATCGCGATTAGAGGTAATTAGTGTAGTTTAAGGTAAAAATAATGTTTTAATAATATGAGATGATCTTGAAACATGTCCTACCATTATTGGTTGTGTCTTGGAAGACCAAGACAAGCCATGGGTCAACTTGGGGACCCCATGGAGCCACTTTGGTTGGGAAATGACATAAATAACTTTTTATTTAATGTTAAAGTAAAAATGACACAAACATGAGTTATTTTACTAAAACAATTTTTACATGGGGATATACAAGTCATATTTTTGACTATAAATCTTCATTAGAAAGCTAAAACTATTTCCTACATCATTGTATTTTTTTATAATTTTTAGAGATTAAATAAATTAAATTATTTATGACATCATGATGATGAAGCGATGACCTCATTATTTAACGATTTAAATTAAATGGAAAGATAATGTAATATCTAAGACCTAAACATGTAAAAAACCTATTGGATGAGTGTATTTAGAACCCTTATCACCTTATACTCGAATTATATCAATATAGGACCTCTTAAATCCGAATACCATTTTAAAATAAAGTAACTTATCTTTACTTTCCAAGATTTCCCCTCCTCTCCTCTTATAAAATGCCCCCACCTCTACCTCCTTATGCACACTTTCAAAGCCTTTGGCTTGGCCAAACACAGCCCATGTTGTCTCTCCACTTCCCTCTCTTACTTTTTGAAGCCTCAATTTGGGAAGAAGTCTTCCCAAGGAAGCCTTTGTGCTCAAACCGAAGGGAGTTACCTGATTTTAAGGTAATGTCTTGTTTTGAGTCCTTTTGTTTTATTTTGCTTCTCCAACCCCCTAAAATCTTTGTATTATTTTATTTTGTAACAAATCCAGTATCCTCAATATACTAGGATGTTGTTATACGAAGTATTCGAGCTACATTTACACACACCTACATCTAATGGTTAACAAACATACTGTTTCCGTGGATGGCGAATTTATGCCTCCCGAAACGATGATTGTTCAACATTATTTTAACACCTTAAAAGGTGGCCATTAAGATGTCATTATATTTATATATGATATATAATATGTTTATGTTTTCCTTAAAATTATGTATTTTTCATTTTGGGAATACCTTTGTGGTTTCCATTTTGGGTAAACGCGATATCTTCATTTCAGGAAGTGCGGACTACCGCCCCCTCAAAGTGATTTGATTCGTTAAATACCATATGTGGGACTTATAAGGGATAGAACTATGATATTATATATGATATTATATTGGAATTATAATATACCTTTATATCATTATGATTCCATTCTATAAAATACGAAATAGAAATGAAAGTAGCGTTCATGCGTAGGGACGGCTTACCGTCTCCATGAACGGTGCATTTCATTTCTTACCTCTAAATGATTATGTAATATTATAAATGCATGTATATACTGGATATATAAGATATATATATCATGATTATAATTCTGGATATAATGGATACTTGAACAACTTGTAATTATAAAGGGTTTATTTTTGACTCAAGTACCAATGATCGTTAAAACGACCGTTATTAACTTAAATAATTACACAGTGTTCATGACATGAAAATAAGTGATATAAAAGGAATAATGAACATGAAAAATGTTCTTAAACAATTGAAATTAACTCAAGTTTATTATTCAGGAGATTAAAGAATGACCGAGTCAAGTTGGACCCGAGGTATGGGACTTCGTCTCAATCTCCTTTCATTGAGGCATAGTTTGTTTTATACACAACCTTCTTTTATACGGTGTATAAACCCCTTTGACTTTTACATTTATCCAAAAGGAATCTTTTTTATATGAAGCGTTTTACTAAATGACAATAGGGAATTTTTTTATCGTACGTATGCGGCGATAACGACTTCTCTGCCGCCGTGACCATTATTTGAGTTTCGGCTTCCTCTACAAGCCATGCCTTCTTTTTAAAAGAAAAATAAATACCATGTTTTACTTTTCTTTTATTTTGGTATTGAAAATGGTTTTCATAATGTTTTTATATCAATGTGTTGTATTGATATCTTGTGATTGAAAGGTGGAAATGTTATGTTTCCAATATGCATGTTTTATGTGATACGATTATGTTGAGGCTCTTGGGAATTATTATGAAGACGGGTGGTTCCGTGATAATCTAAGGGCGGGTGAGCCCGATGTAGCACTCCAATGCATTGGGTAACGCGATGGAGTGAAACGTTAAGGTTTCTCCGAAGAGATTTAGGGAATATATTGTGATGGGTATTTCAAACGTAAGCAAGAGGGTTACTCCCTACGTATGAATGTTATGAATGCCTAAAGTTACCTTTATGTCTTAGGATTTCTATGATTTATTCATGATTTGATGAGGTATGTTAAAGTGTTTATGTTTTATGGGTAAAGTATGATTTCATTCTTATGTATATATGTACCCATGTTTCCTTTCCATATTTTTATATCCCTTACTGGGCTTTTTATGCTCATCCCAAGTTATTTTAAAAAATTTTTCACAGGTCAAGGGAAAGGTACATGATATGATGATAGTGTCAAGGAAGTGTCAAGAATGAATCCATGTTTTATTTTAAATATGTTTCCATTGATGGTAAAGAAGAATACTATCATTATGTAACCACTTTGTTTTTACGGGTAATGTAATGCAAGTTTTATCATCTAATTATCTAAAACTCTAAACCCAAAAAGATTCTCAATGTGTAATCTTGTAATCATGCAAGATTAAGTAAGGTTTAAGGCTGGGGCCTTATAGTTGGTATCAGAGGTCGGTTTAGACAACTTTAGGAGTTAGAAAATTGTTAAATTATAAGTTAATTTATGGTATGATTGAAATGATATAGAATTTGAAGATTACCATGTTCCTTCACCTATGATATTTCTGTGTTAAGAATGGTTTTTCATATAGGAAGTAGAAAAGATTTTTTAGGAAGGCATACAGAGGGAAATGACCTTTCAAATCAGTATCCTGAGATGGTCAGAATCAGAACTAAACGGTTTGTTGCAGTGATGGCTCAGTTGAGTCTGGTGAAAAATGTTGGTTGTTTTATTGATGATATTTTGGTGTTTTCTAAAAGTAAAGAGGAGCATGAAAGACATTTAAGGGTTATCTTGAAAACATTAAAAGAAAAGAAACTGTATGGAAAATTCAGAAAGTGCAAGTTTTGGTTGCAACAAATTTCTTTCCTTGGTCACATTGTTTCTAAAGATGGGATAACTTTTGATCCTGCAAAAACAAAAGTTGTGGAAGACTAAGAAAGAACCACAAATGTTACTGAGATTCGTAGATTCCTTGGTTTGGCAGGCTATTACTAAAGGTTTCTTAGAAATTTTTCAGGGTTATCTCGTCCAATGACTAAGCTAACTCAGAAGGGTGTTAAGTTTATCTGGACAAAAGAATGTGATGATTGTTTTCAGGAATTGAAAAGAAGATTGGTGAATGCTCCAGTTTTGGCACTACCTTCCAGGAATGGTGAGTTTGTTATCTACAGTGATGCTTAATTGAAAGGACTTGGTTGCGGCCTAATGCAGAACGATCAGGTAATTGCTTATGCTTCACAACAGTTGAAAAGTCATGAGGTAAATTACCCTACACATTATTTGGAATTAGCTGTTGTTGTTTTTGCTTTAAAATTTTGGAGGCATCATTTGTATAGAGTAAAGTTTGAAATATATACCGATCACAAAAGTTTAAAATATATATTCAATCAGAAAGAGTTAAACATGAGACAGAGGAGATGGCTGGAATTAATCAAGGATTATGATTGTACAATTCATTACCATCTTGGAAAAGCAAATAAAGTGGATGATGCTTTGAGTCGAAAAAGTAATTCTTCATTAGAAATTTTGGGTTTGGAACATGATCCTTTGGTTAAGGATTTGATGAACTTTGGCATAGAAGTTGTTGGTGCAGGAATTTCTTCTGTTTTGTTTCAGGTATCAGTGAGATCATCTCTATCAGATAGAATCAAGCAAGCACAGAAGCAAGACAGTGAGTTGCAGAAAAAGGTAGAGCTGGTTCAGAAATGTAAGTTTCATGAATTCCACATTGATAGTGATTGTGTTTTGAGATTTGGGAAGAGATTGTGTGTGCCTTGTGATTCACAGTTGAAGAGAGAGTTGTTATGTGAAGCTCATAGTTCTCCGTTTTCAGTTCATCCTGGTAGTACAAACATGTACAGAGATCTGCGGGAGTATTACTGGTGGGATAGAATGAAAAGAGATATTGCTGATTTTACTGTGAAGTGTTTGACATGTCAATAGGTTAAAGCAGAGCGGCAGTTACCGAAAGGGATGCTTCAGCCTTTACCAGTGCCAGAGTGGAAATGGGAAAATATATCTATGGACTTTGTTGTGGGATTGCCGAAGACCCCTTGAGATAATAATGCAATCTGGGTTATTGTTGATCGCTTGACTAAATCTGCCTATTTCCTTGCTATAGGAGACACTTTTTCCCTAGATCAACTTTCCCGTTTGTTTCTTAAAGAGATAGTCAGGTTACATGGAGTTCCTCTCTCCATTGTATTGATCGTGATCTCAGGTTCACTTCTACCTTTTGGAAAGGCCTTCAGAAGTCGTTGGGTACTGAATTAAATTTTAGTACAGATTTTCATCCACAATCAGATGGGAAGTTAGAACGAACAATTCAGACCTTGGAGGATATGCTACGATCTTGTTCGATGGATTATTAGGGAAGTTGGGAGCAACATCTTTCTTTGGTTGAGTTTTCATATAATAATAGTTTTCATTCCAGTATACAGATGGCACCATTTCAGGCATTATATGGGAAGCGGTGTCGAACTCCAGCTTTCTAGATGAAGTGGGTGAAAGGAAGCTCATGGGACCAGAACTAGTAGAAGAGATGGCAGAAAAAGTTCAGTTGATTCAGAAGCATATGAGAACAGCTCAGAGTAGGCAGAAGAGTTACGCAGACAATAGGAGGAAGGATCTAACTTTTGAAGTAGGTGATCATGTTTTTCTGAAAGTCTCACCATGGAAAAGTGTGATGAGATTTGGTAAGAAGGTAAATTTGAGTCCAAGGGTCATTGGACCATATGAAATTCTGGAGAGAGTTGGATCAGTTTCATACCGGGTGGCTTTACCTCCGAGTTTATCTCAGGTACACAATGTTTTTCGCGTTTCGATGTTGAGAATGTATATGCCAGATCCATCTCATGTTTTGAGTCCAAACGTAGTTCCGCTGGAAGAGAACCTATCTTATGAGGAACAACCAGTCCAGATTCTTGACCACAGGGAGAAAGTGTTACGGAATAAGGTGATTAATCAGGTAATGGTTTTGTGGAAAAACCACATGATGGAAGAGACAACATGGGAATCTGAAAATGCAATGAGGGATTAGTACCCCCATTTATTCAATAAGTAAATAAATTTCGGGGATGCAATTTTCTAAAGGGGGGAAGGATGTAACATCCCATGTAAGTAATGAATAATAGATATTTTTATCTATGCCTATTAATGAATTATATAGTGTTTTAGATGCTTAAAATGAAAATAAATACAATCTTATGCATGGAATACAATAATATTCTTAAAGGATTGTTTTACTGCCTTTTGATGGCAAACCATTATTAAATCTATCTTTTGACAATTTTATAAGCTATGTTTGTCAAAATAAACTTATTCTTTATGATTGGGACATCAAAATTTACTTTTTGTGAATTTTTGGTATTTTTCAGACAATGTTCATTTTTTAATGATGAGTGAAAAATACTGCATTTTACATCAAAACTGATTTTTAATCTAAGTTATTTATATGATTAGATTATCATTTGAATTGGTTCTTAAGTGAAATTAGAATATATTTTTACCATTTAATCCAATGGTGGTCATTGGAATCAATTTCACTTTAAAATTGGACTTAAACTGGTATCAATCTTTTGATACTTATTGTTTCATAAAGACACGCTATTTGTCATGACAACGGGAATTAATTATTAAATTAATTAATGTGACTTATATGTTTTGAATTTTGTAAAATAGACTTCATTTTTGAATTCAGAATAACAAATATAGCTTAGGGTGAATTTTTGGTAATTTTCTGAAAAACTTCAATTTTTGATGAATAGTGAAACCACTAAGTGGTACTTATAAAAACTAATTTTTCATTAAAATGTAATTTTTCCATCTTTTTGTTTCTTATTTCAAAAAAATACGACATACATGGTTGTCATTATGAAGTAAAATGTGGTTAAATGAGATTATAATAATTTTTTGGTGAATAGTTACTATTTAAGTTTTTAATCGCGATTAGATGTAATTAGTGTAGTTTAAGGTAAAAATAATGTTTTAATAATATGACATGAACTTGAAACATGTCCAAACCTTATTGGTTGTGTCGTGGAAGACCAAGAAAAGCCATGGGTCAACTTGGGGTCCCCATGGAGCCACTTTGGTTGGGAAATGACATAAATAACTTTTTATTTAATGTTAAAGTAAAAATGACACAAACATGAGTTATTTTACTAAAACAATTTTTACATGGGGTTATACATGTCAGATTTTTAACTATAAATATTAATTACAAAGATAAAACGATTTCCTACATCATATTATTTTTTTTATAATTTTTCGACATTAAATAAATTAAATTATTTATGACATCATGATGATGCAGCGATGACCTCATTATTTAACGATTTAAATAAAATTGAAAGATAATGTAATATATAAGACCTGCACATGTCCAAAACCTATTGGATGAGTGTATTTCGAACCATTATCACCTTCTTCTCGAATTATATCAATATGGGACCCCTTAAATCCGAATACCATTTAAAAAAAAGTAACTTATCTTTACTTTCCAAGAGTGCCCCTCCTCTCCTCTTATAAAAGGCCCCCACCTTTACCTCCTTACCCGCACATTCAAAGACTTTGGCTCGGCCAAACACTGCCCATTTTGTCTCTCAACTTTCCTCTCTTACTCCTTGAAGTCTCACTTTGGGCATAAGTCTTCCCAAGGATGCCTTTGAGCTAAAACCAAAGGGAGTTACCCGATTTTAAGGTAATGTATTCTTTTGAGTCCTTTTGTTTTATTTTGCTTCTCCAACCCCCTAAACTATTTTTATTATTTTATTTTGTAAAAACTCCAGTATCCTCAATATACTAGGATTTTATTATAAGAAGGATTTGAGCTACACTTACACACACATACATCTAATGGTTAACGAACATACTGTTTCCGTGGATGGCGAATTTATGCCTCCCGAAACGATGATTGTTCAACATTCTTTTAAAACCTTCAATGGTGGCCATTAATATTTCACTATATTTATATATGATATATAATATTTTTATGTTTTCCTTAAGCTTCTGTATTTTTCATTTTGGGCATACCTTTATGGTTTCTATTATGGGTAAACGCGATATCTTCATTTAAGGAAGTGCTGACAACCGCCCCCTCAAAGTGATTTGATTCGTTAAATACCATATGTGGGATGTATAAAGGATGGAAATATGATATTATATATGATATTATACTGGAATTATAATATACCTTTATATCATTATGATTCCATTCTACAAAATACGAAATAGAAATGAAAGTATCGTTCATGCGTACGTACGGCTTACCATCTCCATGAACGGTGCATTTCATTTCTTACCTCTAAATGATTATGTAATATTATAAATGCATGTATATACTGGATATATATGATATATACATCATGATTATAATTCTGGATATAATGGATACATGAACAACTTGTAATTATAAAGGGTTTATTTTTTACTCAAGTACTAATGATCGTTAAAACGACCGTTATTAACTTAAATAATTAAATAGTGTTCATGACATGAAAATAAGTGATATAAAAGGAATAATGAACTTGAAAAAGGTTCTTAAACTAGTAGAAATTAACTCAAGTATATTATTCAGGAGATTAAAGAATGAACGAGTCAAGTTGGACCCGAGGTATGGGACTTCGTCTCAATCTCCTTTCATTGAGGCATAGTTTGTTTTATACACAACCTTCTTTTATATGGTGTATAAAACCCTTTGACTTTTACGTTTATCCAAAAGGAATCATTTTTATACGAAGAGTTTTACTAAACGAAAAAAGGGAATGTTTTTATCATACGTATGCGGCGACAATGACTTCTCTGCCGCCGTGACCATTATTTGAGTTTCGGCTTCCTCTACAAGCCATGCCTTCTTTTTAAAAGAATAATAAATACCATGTTTTATTTTTATTTTATTTTGGTATTGAAAATGGTTTTCATAATATTTTTATATCAATGTGTTGTATTGATATCTTGTGATTGAAAGGTGGAAATGTTATGTTTCCTATATGCATGTTTTATGCGATACGATTATGTTGAGGTTCTTGGGAATTATTTTGAAGACGGGTTGTTCCGTGATAATATAAGGGTGGGTGAGCCTGATATAGCTCTCCAATGCATTGGGTAATGCGAAGGAGTGAAACGTTAAGGTTTCTTCGAAGAGATTTAGCGAATATACTGTGATGGGTATTCCAAACGTAACCAAGAGGGTTACTCCCTACGTAAGAATGTTATGAATGCCTCAAGTTACCTTTATGTCTTAGGATTTCTATGATTTATTCATGATTTGATGAGGTATGTTAAAGTGTTTATGTTTTATGGGTAAAGTATGATTTCATTCTTATGTATATATGTAGCCATGTTTCCTTTCCATATTTTTATATCCCTTACTGAGCTTTTTATGCTCATCCCATGTTTTTTTAAAATGTTTTTCACAGGTCAATGGATGGTACATGATATGATGATAGTGTCAAGGAAGTGTCAAGAAAGAATCCATGTTTTATTTTAAAAAATTTCCATTGATGGGAAAGAAGAATAATATCATTATTTAACCACTTTGTTTCTACGTGGAATGTAATGCAAGTTTTATGATCTAATTCTCTAAAACTATAAACCTGAAAAGATCCTCAATGTGTAATCTTGTAATCACGCAAGATTAAGTAAGGTTTTAAGTTTGGGACTTATAAATAGAATTTTCCCTTTTTGAACAATTGTGATCATCGACCCTTGGTGGATCCATAAAAAATATTTGGGAAGAAATTTTCTAAATTTACAATATAAATTCATAGAAAAGCATAATAATTTAGTATAAGATAATCATTTAATATTTTCTCGTTGTAATGACCTGCATTTAGAACCGGGTAAAAAAGTGGAGGAAATTGAACTTTTTCAATTACTGATCCAGTCATTTTTAGAATCAGGCTTTGGAATGGTATTCTGAAGGTTTGAAACCTTCTTTATAGTGTATTTGGACATGGTTGAATTCCTGTTATGTGTCCCAAGTGGCACGAGGTGTTTCAGGTACGTCGTACCTGAAAGAGGCTGGTTTTAAAAAGAATAGCAGAAGGCACATGGTTGGCGCACAGTTTCCCAAACCGTGCGGCCCAAATCGTACAGCTTAAATCAGGGAGACAGGGGAGTCCACATGGCCTGCGCACAGTTTCCCCAAACCATGCGGCCAGCCCGTGCGTGGTTCCCTAGGTGTCCAGTGGGGTGTCGCACGATTTGCGCACAGATTGGAAAACTATGCGGGGTAAACCGTGCACCGTGACTAGTTTAGGGTTTTTAATATAATTTACATTAAATTAAAATAATTAAAACCTAAATAAATAAACATCTCTCCCCTCTCCTCTCGGCAGATGTGCGACACCAGCCGAGGGAGGGCTCTCACCCACCGCGACGCGTGAAGCCCACAACATCCCTCTCTTCCTCCATTTTCTCCTAATTTCTGGAGGTTTCTTCTTTCGAATTTCCATGGTAGGTCCTTCTCCTTTCTCTCCTTTCTTCCATGTCTGATTTTCACTCTCCCCTTTCTTTATTTTTTCATTTGGATGAACCCCTAGGTTTATGGGTTGTTTTATTTTGGTTTATTTCTTGATCTGGTTGCTCTAGGGTGATGTGAAAGGACCCTAGAGGCTCGTTGGTGCTTGATTCAAGGTCTTCCACTGAAGGCGTAGAGGTTTGTGGTGATTTTGAACCACCAGTTTTTTTCTAAGGTAAGGGTTTTCTACCGTTGGTTATTTCGTAGCATCCAATTAATGTCTTTAGTTGTTTTAGAGGTTCTTGGTTTGTTTCCCTTAGTGTGTTGGACCTTTGGAGTTGGTTTCGCTTTTTCGGAGCATAGGAGGCTCACCTGCATAGGCATATGTACATATTTATATGTATTTGGGTTCCCCCGATATGCGTATATTCATGCATGGAATCGAATATACACATACGACGCTAGTTGTCCCCATTGCATATATAAAAGTACATGCACATGTGAGAAGAGATAGGCTTATGTGTATAAGCATATGTGTAAGGATCCTCTTACACATGATCATGGCCATGCGGAGCATGTGCATAGAGGCTAGGTTTCCTTATACATATGTGAAATCACATATACCTCGTGGGGGAGCCGCAATGGCTCTTATTTAGAAAGAGTTAAGAGCCGTAGTGGACAGATGGATCCACCTTGAGGTAGGGTCCCTATCCAGCCTTTTTATTTAAAGTGAAGTTTAAATGAGTTAATTTATGCACTTCCTTAGTACTTTAATTCTTCAAGTTAGTCTTGAGTAAATACTTTAGTGAAAACTGTGTGAATTGCAGGAACAAGATAAAAAGGGTTTCTTGCTAAATAAACTAACGATTTAATAATAAAACCCCTCGATCAGAGGCACACTGTCTTCAAGATAAAAGAAGGATGTAGATTATTATTCTTGCTTTCTGCTTTCTGGTTATGATCTGGAGATTATTGATGATGTCGTGTTTTCTTTGAATTGTGCCAACTGGTTAAAAAATGATAAATTTATCCATTAAAATGGAATGGTTAAACAATAGATGAGCATTCTAGGGTGGTATGACCTCCCCTTGGAATAATGTAATGAGCATGCCTTGTGTTTGAAAAATGAATATGTTCATACCTTGATATAGATACATCAGAGGATGTGCCGTAAGTATAAACGTGATAAATATGATGATGAGGATATTATATATACTTAAGATGGTTTTCCTTAACTATAATTGTATAAATGAGATTATAACCATTTATGTGAATGTGGTATGTATGATTGATTGTGATTGTGTAATGACCATTGAATGCTTATGAGGTAATGCCATGAGCAATGTACTATAGACTTGCTTGTTTTGTGAGTACGCACATGTTGATTCCACATAAGGAAGTATAATAAAGGTTAGCACGTGATGATGGGCCACCTAGTGATAAATACGTGTCTATAAGGGAGGCATTATTACCCCTTTCGAGTTGACTTCTAGTGATGAGATACATGTTATAGATGGGAGGCATTCATACCCCATGCCATCAACTTTGAACGATTATGGATGGTAGGCATGCATACCCCATGCCAGCTTATTTTGAGTATGGGTGGGTGGCATGTCTACCCCACACCAACTGTGACCTATATATGTGTATGGAAGGGAGGCATTCATACCCCTTTCTAGTTGACCTATATGGATGAGAGGCATTCTTACCTCGTGCCCGCTATTTCTCTATACGTGTATGGAAGGGAGGCATTCATACCCCTTATCGGTTGACATATAGGGATGAGAGGCATTCTTACCTCGTGCCTGCTAATCTTGATTGATGGCTGGGAGGCATTCTTACCCCACTCCACCTATAATCTAAATGCATATATATATATATGGTTACTTTATCATGTTACATTACCAGCAATGAGCCGAAGCTAGTATAGCCATCGGGTATCCCTAGAGAACCTGGATGGGTGTTGTTTATCTATGTTGTCCTGCTTATTGAACCTTGTTATATTATTTTATTGTTTAATTAAATACACACTGTATAGATTGGGTTAGACACCGGTGGTGCAGGAAAACTGAGATTTATATCTCACACCCTACTTGGGATGACATTGCATTGGGGTACCCAAGTAGAGCTTTCTTGTTTACAGGACCTAGGTTGGTTTCTATGATTCATGTACCTGGGGACAGGAGAAAAGGACTAAGTGGGAGCTCAGGATGCTCCGGAGAATGCCCTTCGGGTCTTTCCATCTTTTCATTATTCGTTTAAATTGTATAGTAAGCATGTTGTATTGTTTCCTATTTTCACAGTGTATCATTCATCATCCTTGTATAGTGTAAACTGTCTTTGGCCACCTTTTATGAAAATGATCACTATTTTCCTTCTGCTCTTGTTCGTTCATTGTTTATATATTACCACTTCTGCCACTATTGAATGTTATATACTCTGAGATACCGCTTCTCAACTCTGATAAGAGGGTATAGTCTCCCCACTATCACCTTCCGAGACCCTCGCTGGTAGTCGGCAGCCTCTGGTGTATGGGGAGACGTGCTTGAGGCCATGTGGCGACTGATCCGGCCACCAGATTGATGGTGAGTTGGGTCGGGACGTTGCAAAGTGGTATCAAAGGAGTTTTCTCTTCTGATTTGTTTTACTATTTGGCGACATTAGACAGAGATAGGAAGGAATTGGAATTCGGTAATGAGCTCTGTCTGAGATTGGCCACCCCGTGCATAGGGAAATGCCAAATTTCCACGAATAAAATTATTATTTTAAATATTTTGATCATTGCGGTTGATTTTATTTCACCATTGGGTGAAACACATGATTTCTGTTGATAATGTTGATGCAATTTTGGGTTCTATTTTGGCCGCATCCCAATGATACGAGGGTATTCCATCTCATGCTTCGTATAGTCACATTGTTAGAAATCACATTCCATGCCATCTAGGATGAATTCGTAATGCCTTCTGTTGTGATAGGTATTGTGGTACCTATTCTATGTTTCTGTGTTATAACATGTTCTGTGTTACTGCTTACGTAACATGCAGTTTTTGATCAAAAAATAAATAAATGGGTTTCTTTTTCTAAATTATGTGATTGTGGTTAAGTCAGGAGACAATTTTCAGTTGTATGGTGTATGGGTGTATTATTGCTAGGAAATGGTAACCCGTGTAATCAGAGTTCCGAATAAGGGCTGCTAAAGTTTTAATTGTAAAATGGAATTTGTTTTGATTAAAGGGAGCCAAATGCCAAACTGTAAGGTGTGTGGGCGCTTTGCAGATTGGTAGGTGGACACCCTTATGATTGAATCATTTTATTTGAGCATGTTGATTTCTGAAATGTGATCTATTTTGTTTAATGGGAGCCAATTTTCAATTTATGGAGTGTATGGGCGCTTCATGGGTTGTGAAATGGAAACCCATAAGAGATGTAATGGCATGATGCCTTATGTGATGTTTTATGTGTAAAAGATGTTTGATTTTGATATAAAATGTTTTGGCTTGCTGGGACCCTCATAGGTCTCCTAGTGGTTAAAAAGAAGTTGGTTGAAACTTTCTTGTTATGCATTGAGCTATTGATAAATTGATCAAGTGCATAGTGAATTTCTGTTTGGAAAAGGGTACTTGATGTGTTGAATTTAATCTTGTAAAGTAATTAAATTATAAATGTGAATAAATATAATGGTGTTGGAAAAAGGAACCTTTAGTGGTGTCCTCTTTTGAGACCACATGTATGGGTAGGTTATGTCATTCATGTGAGTGCCTTATAACGAAACCTTACGCGTTTTCCATAGCATGTTTTATTTTTGCAATGATGTCAGATGTTAGGCTTTGAGCCCATTGACTTTTTTTGGGCGTGACCAAGTTCCTGGGTCGACGCTTATTCTTCATTAGGGTCTAGCACATGGTAGGTAGCGCCCTTAGAGCTTAAGTACATGGATTGTTCGGTGATCTTTATGATGTTTGGTACTGTTCAGGTACTGTTGTCTCGTGTAGGACTACCAGTTCTAATGACACCCTTGTTCGGATGAGTGTTCATGCTTCTTTTTATCTTGTTAAGGATTTGAGCATCGTGTAATGCTCTGTATCAGTTGGTTGGATATGCCTCGGGCATGGTCGGTCACCTTGTTGGTCGTTTGACCCTTTCTTTTTGCACAGTAATGGATGAATTGACATGTCAGCGTCCAAGCGAGTGGTCGTATGGGAAAATACAATGTTTGGCAGTATCTCTTGCGTTGTTTTGTACTGTCTCGGGGCATCTCCATGGTAGAGTGACCTGAGCATTTGAGAATCAAGTTTACCCAATGCTCGGGATGATTTTCGGAAGGCTCGGGTGGTTGACACACCGGTCCTGTAGCTTTGGTTTCCTTATACTTTTGATGTGGTCATCATGGCTTGGAGGAGCGATGCACGTCCGTTCAGTTAATTGTGAACAAGTCTGCTTATGAGTATATTTTCTTTCTCCTTTCGATAAAGCCGACCCTTCTAAGGTGGAAAGCATCATGCCAGTTGAGTAAAGCATGTCCTTCTAGGTAGAAGGAACATTCCAAGAAAGATCATCTTGTAAAATGGTCAGGTTTTTGCTCGATTTCTTTTGGGTTTTGTTGGTAAGGTTGATCGATGAATGCCTTATGTCGAAAGAGGCATCATGGTCGGTTGGAATCTTGAGGTGTCGGTGGGTGAAGCTGAGTTTCTTCTATAGAGTCGACCAGGGGTGGTTCGACTGATCTACTTTCTAGTTTTTGGTTATAAATAACAGGAATCCATTTTCAATCCTCTTAGTGTACTCTGCTACATGACGAGCTTGTCCCCTATCTTGCTTTCGTCCTGGATGTGTTAAGATATCGTCGGTCTTACATCGTTCTAAAGTTTTAAAAAGTTGTTGATCTTGGTTGGTTGTTCCCTATTGGCGTTGCACGCGGGATGTGTGGTTTCTTATGTGGATTGATCTTTGATACGTCACCAAGAGTTGGGTATGAGCTTCGGTGATCTTTCTCGTGGTAAATGCGAGATGCCTTGGGAGAAGGCATCATTGTTCAGCTCATAAAGCCCCGACCAACTAAGTCGGGCATCTTCTTGAATAGTCAGCCCGAGTGGATTGACTATTTTCAACTTGGGTTTAGAGTTCAATGGGGGAAATAAACCATTTTATTGTTTCAAAATCACAATAGGTGTGACGTTGGAACGCTTAGAGAATGCTTTTGAAAGACAGCTCAAAAGGTGGGGGAGCTGTGGTTTGAGTCTCGGTCGTTTAATGTGGAAAATCTATGGTTAGAAGTACATTTTTTGGGTTGCTTTATGAGACGATGATGAGATCATTTCTCTTGTGGAATGGGCTTGGGTAAGAGCTTTCGTGTTGATTTGGTGGGAAAACGAGCATTGGCTCAGGTGTTGACGACTTAAGTGTCGTGTACTTAAGTGGATTATCGTGGATCATTGAACATTTGGAAATGTAACACGATCGTTGAATGAAGCTCACGACCCTTGTAGGTTGAATGAGGTGTTCGTTGTTCCCAAGGGCTTTTCGTGGACACAATGTTTTACGGTGGGAAGGTTGTAATGACCAGCATTTCGAAACGGGTTAAAAAGTCGGGGAAATGGTACTTTTTCAATTACTGAAACTGTCATTTTTAGAACAGGGCTTTGGAATGAGATTGTGAAGGTTTGAACCCTTCTTTTTCGTGTTTTTGGACATGGGTGAATTCACGTTAAGTGTCCCGAGTGGCTCGAGGTGTTTCGGGTGCATCGTACCTGAAAGAGGCTGGTTTTTAAAAGAATAGCAGAAGGAACATGGATGGCACACAGTTTCTAAAACCGTGTAGCCCAAACTGTGTGGCTTAAATCAGGGAGACAAGGGAGTCTGCACGGCATGCGCACGACTTCCCCAAACTGTGCGGCCAGCCCATGTGTGGTGCCCTGGGTGTCCAGTGGGGTGCCACACGGTTTGCGCACATTTTGGAAAACCATGCGGGATAAACCCTGTGTTGTTCCCGGTTTAGGGTTTTTAAGATATTTAAAATAAAATTAAAATAATTAAAACCTAAATAACTAAACACCTCTCCCCTCTCCTCTCTGCATATGCAGGACACCGGCCCAGGGAGGGCTCTCCCCCGCCGCGACGCATGAAGCCCACGACTTCCCTCTCTTCCTATGTTTTCTCCCAATTTCTGGAGACCTCTTCTTCCAAATCTCCATGGTAGGTCCTTCTCCTTCCTCTCCTTTATTCCATGTCCGATTTTCACTCTCCCTTTTCCATATTTTTTTATTTTTCTGAACCCCTAGGTTTAGGGTTTGTTTGATTTCAGTTTATTCCTTGATCCGATTTCTCTAGGGTGATGCGAAAGGACACTACATGATCTTTGGTGCTTGATTTGAGCATCGACGCCGAAGGTGTAGCGTTTTGCTGTGATTTCAAACCATCGTTGTGTTTCTTAGGTATGGGTTTTGTACCGTTGGTTGTTTTGTAGCTTCCAATTAATGTCCTTAGTTGTTTTAGAGGTTCCTAGTTTGTTTCCCTTAGTGGGTTGGAACATTAGAGTTGGTTTTGCTTTGCCGGAGCTTAGGTGGCTCACCTTCGTAGGCATAGGTACGCATTTATATGTATGTGGGTTCCCCCAATATGCGTATATTCGTGCATGGCAGCGAATATATAGGTACGGGGCTAGTTTTCCCCATTGTATATATAAAAATGCATGTGTAGGTGAGAGGAGACCGGCTTATGTCTATAAGAATATATGTAAGTATCCTCTTGCACATGCTCATGGCCATGTGGAGCGTGTTCATAGAGGCATGGTGTCCTTATACGTATGTGAAATCACATATGCCTCATGGGGGAGCAGCAACGGCTCTTAGTTAGAAAGATTCAAGAGCCAAAGTGGACGGATGGATCCACCTTGAGGTAGGGTCCCTCTCCTGCCTTTTTATTTAAAGTGAAGTATAAATGAGTTAATTTATGCACTGCCTTAGTACTTTAATTCTGAAAGTTAGTCTTGAGTAAATTCTTCTGTGAAATCTGTGTGAATTACAGGAACAAGATAAAAAGGGTTGCCTGCAAACTAAACTAATGATTTAATAATAAAACCCCTCAATCAGAGGTGCGCTGTCTTCATGATAAAAGTGGGAAGTATATTATTATGGTTGCCTACTGATTTCTGGTTATGATTTGGTGTTTATTGATGATGTCGTGTTTCCTTTGAATTGTGCCTACTGTTTCAAAAATGATAATTGTATCTGTTAAAATGAAATGATTAAACTCTAGATGAGCAGACTAGGATGGTATGACCATGCCTTGGAAAAACGTAATGATAACTCCTTATGTTAGGAAAATTAAATTGTTAATACCTTGATATAGATACTTAAGAGGAGATGCCTTAAGTATAAACATGATAAATATGATGATGATGATATTATAAATACTTAAGATGGTCTTCCTTATGTATAGTTGTATGAACGTGATTATAACCATTTACATGAATGTGGGCTGGATGATTGATTGTGATTGTGATATGACCTTTGAATGATTATGATATAATGCCATGAGTATTGTACTATATACTTTCTTGTTTTGTGAGTGCGCACATGCTAATGCAACATAAGGAAGTATAATAAATGTGAGCACCTACTGAGGGCCCACCAAGTGATAAATACGTGTCTGTAAGGGAGGCATTCATACCCCTATCTAGTTGAATTTTAGTGATTAGATACGTGTTATTGATGGTAGGCATTCATACCCCATTCCATCTACTTTGAACGATTATGGATGGGAGGCATGCATACCCCATGCCAGCTTATTTTGAGTATGGGTGGGAGGCATGGATAGCCAACGCCAGATGTGATCTACATATGTGTATGGAAGGGAGGCATTCATACCCCTTTCCAGTTGACCTATAGGGATGAGAGGAATTCTTAACTCGTGCCCACTATTTCTCTATATGTGTATGGAAGGGAGGCGTTTATACCCCTTGCCAGTTGACCTATAGGGACGAGGGGCATTCTTACCTCGTGCCCGCTAATCATGATTGATGGGTGGGAGGCATTCTTACCCCATGCCAACTATGATCTAAATGCATATATATATATATATATATGGTGACAAGATTCGGTTACATTACCGGCAATGAGCCGAAGCTGGTATAACCGTCGGGTGTCCCTAGGGAACCTGGACGGGTGTTGTTTATCTATGTTTTCCTACTTATTAAACCTTGTTATATCTGTTTACTATTTAATTAAATACACAATATCTAGATTGGGTTAGACACCGGTGGTGCTGGCCTACTGATATTTATATCTCACTCCCTACTTTGGCCGCCATTGCACTAGGGTACCCGAGTACACCTTTCATGTTTGCAGGACCTAGGTTGGTTGTTGTGTTGCTTGTACATGGGGATAGGAGGAAAGGACTGAGCGGAAGATTGGGATGCTCAGAAGAATGCCTGTTGGGAATTTCCGTCTTTTCATTATTCTTTTACATTTTATTTTAAGCATGCTGTATTGTTTCCTATTTTCAAAGTGTATCATTTATCATCCCTGTATTATGTAAACTGGCATTGGACACTTTTTATGAAAATTATCACTATTTGTCTTTTTCTGTTGTTCGTTCATTGTTTATTTGTTACTCCTTCCGCCACTATTAAATGTTATCTACTCTGAGATACTACTGATCAACTCTGATAAGAGGGTATAGTCTACTCATTATAATCTCTCGAGACCCTCGCAGCTAGTCGGCAGCCTCTGGAGTACGGGGAGACGCGCTTGTGGCCATGTGGCAACCGGTCTGGCCACCAGTTTGATGGTGAGTCGGGTTGGGATGTTACACTCCAAACTCTCAAGAACGAAAAAAAAAAGATTACCATCCTTGGAGGCTTCCTAAAATAACTATGTAAAACCCCCTTAGCACTAATCATGGCCAAAAAAATTATTTGGTACCTACACATTAGTCAAAATCATAAAAATATATAGAAAACGAATTATATTCATGGGATCATAAAATTAAATGTAAAAATTGATATACCAAAATAGAAAAAATCATAATTACAATTTTATTTAATTAATTGAAACCTATCTAATGAATAAAACATGCATGTGATATGTAAATATACATGACTATTCGTGATTCAGGAAAACAAACCAAATCCCATAAATCAATGTATCAACATTATGTGCATTACTTGAGGTGATATAAATCAATTAGAATAATAGAAAACAATAACATAAATCCCATTTTCCAAAAAGTATAGAGGTTAGATATAAACAGTTATCCATTAACTAACATAAATGATCTACCCATGTCCCTGCCATCTTGTCTCATGTTTACCACATCCCAGATCATGTGCAAAAAACGGAACAGGATCTGATACCATTTTGTTAATCCCTGAGCAGATTCACCGGATCTAATCCAGAGTGACACATGACCTCTTGCACACTTCCATATACTCAAAACTTTGTTTAATAGTGGTGATGGTCTAAGAGGAATTTTGGAGGACTATTACCTCGATAATAGACAACAAAAATAGAATTCACAATAGTAAAAACAATAATAATACAAATAATAAGGGAATCAATAATCTAATATGATTATCAACCCATTATATAAAATATTTGACATAGAAATCACAATATCCCATGAAAAAACAAAGGATCTCCACATATAAAAGAAAAATGTGCTATATTAGAGAAAAACTAAGTAACATATAAAAAATCTAAGTCATAGAGTTCATCCCAACATTTCCTAACACCATCCCACAATTCCTACTCAACTACCCATTATAATGGCCTTTCCCTTAAAAGGATACCAAATCATAAAGTCTACAAATTCATCAAGATTCCCATTTAGAGGGTAATTATAAATCATAGCATGACGCCACCAATGAACTTTAACATAAATGTACAATATACCCATGTGTATGCCATGAATGAAATAAATTCATAAATAAACATCAAGTAGTCACACTTGTGCACATAGATATAGGGTCCTTGAAAACCATCTCTACATGATTTGGTTAAATACTGAAGGAACTTCATACATTTTTCAAATGTACTTGACCAGCCAATTAACTATCTATTTTTCTCATTATGGGATATTCACACCCACCATTAAGGTAAACATAAATGTTTACCCAGCAACATGGCATTACAGAAATCCATTACGCTTCACATGTCAAACCAATCACCCAACTCTGGGTAAATATATCATATCACATGTAGACCCAATATCATGGCTCTAGAGAAATCCAACACCCCATTCAAACTCCCTAAAAAGGGATAAATTATATCATAAAGCTGAATATTCTCACTTAGGAAACCAGATATGTAATACGATATTCTACAAAAAGTTATTTCATAATCATTTCAATCAATAAAGAGTGACATATCCAAAAAACAACTGCATAAGAATCACATAATTAGTAGGTCTCATGGGGCTACACACACCACATGAAAATAATTTTAATAATATCTCTCATTGGGATATACACAAACTATAATAACCCAATTGTTTTTTAAGATAATTATATGTTTGATATCAAAAAAATAAAATAAAAAGCTTTAACGACCAGAGAAAATTATTATTTAAATATGATGTTTATAAACTAGACATTAGATTAATAGATATAAATATTATTAATTGAATTATTAAATATATATACATAATTTTCCAACTCAATAAAAATGTTTCAATTATTTCATTGTATATAAGATCTCAATTTTTAGAACAGTTGTTTTATTCTTAAAATTAAATTTTCCTCAAAAATGGATTTCATTGCGCTTTAGAAACAATTTTTGTAGTTATTTTTTAAAACAAATTATAAATTTTATTTGATAAAAATTATATAGTTTTATAAATTATCATATTTAAAAAATCATAGGGTGAAATTTTGGTATTTTTCTAAAAATATTGATTTTTTAGAAAATAGTGAAAATATAGATTTTTGTAAAATTGCAATTTATTGTCATTGAAATGTCCCATTATTAGTTGAACATTATATTATTTTAACATTATTATATTTTAATTATATATAATAAACTTAATTACGTAGTAATAATCATTATACCTAATTTTGGTATAAGTTATTTTTTTATTGAAAATGCAATTTTTTAAAATTTGTTTTCCATTTCATTTTTCATATTTAACTTAAAATAATTTTTTGTACATATATATTATGAATATTGAAACATAGATTCAATATATTAAATAATTAGGTAAAAATTTTTAAAATATTTCCCATTTATTTTTTATTATAAATAGTATCTGTATTAAATATATGTCCCCTTAATAAGGGTAAATTGGGTAATTAATGTAAAAAATATTATGACAAGGCCAAAAAATATCCATAAAAATAGTAATTATTTAATTTTATTTTTATCAAAAATTACAATAAAAGGTTCAAAAATGTTTCAATTTTTTCCCACATTCTTTTAAAAATGACTTTGGTGTGATTAAAAATAATGAATAAAATCAAAGTGTCACTCTCATTATTTTAATATATTTAATATTATTCATAAGGATAAAACGAGTTTATGTTCTGTTATAAATTTTTATTTAAAATATTAATGAATTTTTTTTATCATTTTAATTAATATTTAATTTTTAGTGTTTAAAATTTTCATCAAATGCCTACGCAATGCGAAAATAGTGTTTATACAAGTAGTAACACAAATAGTGTAAATAATTTGACAAACACTAAAAGTAATAAATTTTTGGGTGAATTATAGTGTCTGAAAAATTATTTTGATAAATATAAATAATTATATATGTGTTAAAATTTTATAATCTGAATACATTTCTATCATTATGTCATTAAATTCAAATAATGTGAATTGTCATGGAAATGAATATAATGGTATATTAGGATAAATTATATTTTATTTAAATATTTATATATTAATAAAATATTATCATTATAAAATTGAATGGTATGTGGTCTATAATATAATTCATAGTCCAATTATGTGTCAATTATCCTTTTATCGTACCATTCTTGACCCTTAAAGAGTAAAAAAACATTGATATCATGATAATTGTTAAAAGGGTTAATGAGAGGCTAAATATAAGAGATAAGGGTTAAATAAATCACCTAAACTTGTATAAATTTTATTCTATGAGAGTTTTTTTATTTATATCCATCCTATATTTTAAATATATCAATTCTTATAAACTTTTATAGGAAAATAAATTTATATTAATTTAATACTTTAGGTAATTCAATGTTAATCCCCTCTCTCATTTATAAAAGGACACCACATTTATTCTCTTCATTACATCATTTTATCACTATAGTTAATGCAATACCTACCATGTTCTCTCCCTAACATTCATATTTACGACATAATGGATCTTCTATAATAAAAATACCAACCTATAAGGCCTAAAGTGCAATCAAAATGTTTTTTTCTGAGGAAGATATATAACTCTTAATTGTGAATTTTCATTTTACTTATTCTTGTAACTACATAAAATATTCTTAAATAAATATTATAAAATAAAATAAGTATTTACATTAAACTTAAATGTTATTATGACTATGGTATAACTATTTTCCATCACATTTTCTATCAAATAGAGAATGAAAACATCATTCATATGTACGTGTGGACTAGCACTTCCTCGAAGTGATGTGTTTTGTTTTCCTTCACCACATATCATGGATGTTTATTATTATATGTTTAATGTACATATATTATATAAATGACATATTTATAATTATATAATTATAATATATCTTTTATTATCTTACCCATCCATTTGTTGTAAAAAGATCATATCCTTTGTCCCTACGTGTGGATTACCACCTCCACAAAGCGATGTGATTTGTTTTTCATTTAAACATACCATGGATAGTTCTATGATTTTTTATAAATTATAAAAATAATAATTACTTAATGAGTATTATTCTTTATATGATTCAATATTTGTATTCTTTACTACGTTCAATATACTGATGTTTTTTTTGAGATTATGAATCGAATGTCGTCAAAAAATGATATAAACACAACCAATTCAATAATTAAACAATTAATTCAAATAAATTAATTAAAATTATTAACGATAATGTAATAAATAGGAAAGATTTTTCTTAATTACTAAATAATTATTTCATGTTTAGTTCATGTGAGTTAAAAAATGTTCGTAGTGAGTTGGGACTCGAGGTAAAGGGGTTTTTAACTCAATTATCATTCATTTGTTTATAATTATAATTAATTAAATATGTTATTCCAATATTATGTGTGTAAATACCAATAATTATATTGTGTAATATTTCCACTATTTTTGTTTAAAAATTTTACACAAAATCACATTATTGACTAAATTCTAACTTCTATGACGCAATCGTTAAAAGGATTTTATGTCTCAATATTATTTCTTTGAGGCATGTATTATAATATGCACATACATCCTTTTATAAGGTGTATATGATTCCTATTGAGATATTTTATCATTAATTCCTCTTGTATACTAATATTTAATATTTCATTGAATTTATATCTTCTAGGGGATATTTATTTAAATTCAATTTATGTTTCAGAGGCTTTCATTTTTTTAATTTCAATTCAATGAGACATAATTCTTGGTATGCACCATGTTTTATTTTACATGGTTTAACTAATTACTCATGAATTTTATTTCTCCTATGAATACATTAAGTTCTCATTTTTATATAATCATGTAATTTTAATTCATTCAATGTCTTTTTTATTCAAGAATTACTCAAGTTGTAAGTGTTTCTCATCTTAAATATCATTCTTTGTGAAATATTTGGATTAATTCACCTATAATAATTTATATAATGTATATACAAAATCATGAGATATAATTTCAAGAAACATTTTATATTCATGGTATTTTATATTCCTTAATATTTTTTTCTATAAAATGGGTTTTTTATTTAAAAGGTTATAAAGGGGTTTTCCTTTAAAATAATGTTTTAATGTTTTTAATGCATTTTTACCAAAATCTTCCTCCATATTCTTTAAATTCATTCATGAATTTTATATCATATAAATAAAATGTTTTTTAAATTTGTATTCCATTATATTTTACTTTCTTTTTAAATATTTTTTAAAAAAATTACTTAGCATTTTTTGCATGGTATACTTTTGATTATAATTACAATATTTCCAAAAAAATATTTGTTTTTAACATTTACAAGATGAATGTAATTATCATACATCATTATAACATCACATAATTTTAAATCAAAAAAATTGTGGTTCATAGTGTATGTGGCATGCTACATAGATCTTAAAAAACCAACAAAATATATTTCTTCAAATTAAATCTCTTCAATATCTTGTGGAACACGCAGCCCCATGCCAAAATGAATCGAAATATAATATACCTTTATAAAATAGTTGTTAAATTGTATGATATGGATATTAATAACTAAATTATGAAAAATTATGATAATATATTTATTATAAATAAAATAATAATCATTTAAAATAAAAATAAATGTTTTCTAAAAAACTGTATTTTTCTAAAATGGTTTAGTCGCGCTTTGCAAAAATAAATTAAAATTATTTTTTACTGCATTTAAGGAATATATTTTACATAAATTAACATATATTTTTAAATAAAATTCTAAAAATTAACTTATAAATAGTTTTTTTTATTTTTCTGAAAAGCTTCATTTTAAAATGAATAGTGAAATATAATGATTTTTATTGAAAACTTCCTTTCAATTTAATTATTTTACAAGGTTAAATTACATTTTAATTTTTTTAAAAAAATTAGTTCAATTATATTGAAATTTAACTATATTAGTTTAATTTGATAAATCTAATATTACAGTTTTATCTTACATCATTCTATACTTAGGAGAATTGTCACTTTCAAAACCTGCTTTTTCATTGCATCTATGGGTAGAATTTAAAATTTTATTCTACCACTTGTGGGAATTTAATTTGTAAAATAAGAATACATAATTATAATAAAAAAAATTATATTATATAATAATTTCAAATTAATTTTTTACCATAATGAATTTTGTAAATTGTAAAAATTTATTACTACGGTTAAGGTAAAAACAGGTTTACCTGGTTGTTAAACTAAGCATGTAAGTGTTAAAAATGAAGTAAAAGTTATCCAAAATAATTTTAATGACCATATTTTAACCTAAAAATCTCTATTGTTCTTTAGTAACTCATTTTGGTGTCTTTTTGCAGTATAAAAACATGATTGTAATGATTCTTTACAAAAATTCCATGTGTGTCTACTTCCCCACTTATAAACGGTCACCCCTCTCCTCCCCTATTCCCATTTCCAAATCCATTTTTTAAAAAAATAACTAAAAAGGAAACTACATAAATCTCATCTCAAAATAAAATACCCTATTTTTGATAATAAATACATCATAAGAAGTATTTTTGTGAAAACCTAAAAAGTTGTTTGAAAGATAGTTAGAATTCGGAAATGATATTTTTGTATTTTTTTATTATTCCATCATTCTAAAATAATATTAAACCATGATTATATAGTAAAATTTTTATATTAAGTATAATTATATTTTATTATGTAATTTTAAGTACCTATATTCATCTCCTCTTCCATCAAATGGGAAATGAAACCGTCAATCGTGTGTATGGCGGACCATCGCCTCACGAACAGATGTAATTATTTTTTCATCTCCACCTTTCAAAAATAAATATAATGATGTATTTAATATATTTTTATTATATATATATATTATATTATTATACTTATTTAATTTTAATATCACAAAAAACTATTCAATGTCGCTTAAAATATTATATTGTCACTTGTGTGTATGGAGAACTACCACCCCACAAAGTGATGTGATTCATTTTTCACATAGAAATTACATATAAAGTGTTAAGGATAAATTTAATTAATATGTGTGATATATATGAAATTAAACATATTATTTATTATTAAATATATGTATATCAATTATGTATCCTTTTACTCGTTAATAGAATGATATTGTAGCTTATGCGTATGTACGGCCTACCGTCTCCACAAAGTGACGTGATTAGTTTTCTTTTTCCAACCTTCAATAATGATTATAAAATTGTATATAATTAGTGAATATAATATTTATAAAATTAATATATTTATTTATAATATCTATCTATATACTATACCTAAGAACTAGTAAATTCATGATAAATTGTGAATGAGAAAACAAATTAAGTAACACCCAAAGAATTGAAAACAATGAAATATTATTAATAAATATGTTATAAATGTTATAATTGGACTATATATAATATTATAAATATTAATATCTTTCTTTAATAAATGAATAACATTCCAAAAATTATTTTCATTGTCACAACCCCCACACTACAATGTATACCCCTCCTAGGCCGACAATGTGAGAAGGGAGATAATGACACCCGATTACCGCCTCTAGTAGGCCCCTGGTTGGCGACTAGCACCGAGGGTATATTAAACAAACAGATGGGAGGCATTAACCTCTAAGAGAAGACATGCGGAAGAGAGAGATAAGATAGACACCAACCAACTCGAACTCATAACTGAAATATAAAATAAATCCCAAGTGCACATATATAATGTCATTCAAAATTACTACTAATGGAAGGGAAAACTGCAAGTACCCTAAATAAAGTAAAAACAACAACAACCACAAGCCCAAACAGCTCCAGCAACCCCAAACTAGTAGAAACTAGCTTGATATCCAACCTACTCCAAGTGACCTGAAAAATAGTTTGTATATACATAGGGTGAGTATAACAGTATACTCAGTAGGATCCTCCCTAAAGCCTCTTGTTCAAATGTAAAGAAAGCATGCTAAAACACAATGAACAATAAGTGAAACTAACTCGTCACCAAAATAGGTATACTAAGTTCCCAAACTCACCATGGCTACTCTAACCAAGTAATGCAGAAAAGAATATATCATATAATAATGAATATCAAGTGTACCCCACTACTACTCCCCCTCTAGTTTTCCGCTTTTCCCCAACGTCGCACGTTCTGATCATTTCTCTCCAAAAAGGTTTGCTCGTAGAAACCTAGGGGAAACACCACAAAAAGCACCTCGTGTAACAAAAACACTACTTCCACATAGGAAAAGTGACCATGTAGTTTTTAGGAGCCACCACAGCTCGCATAGTATGTATCATAAATCGGGTATTATACCTCAAGCCATTACAGCCCATAAACCGAGTAAGGATTCTCAAGCCATCATAGACTATTCATGTTACACCAATAGTATTCCATAGGATAATATATATAGAATATATGTGTGTGAATAACCACAAGCCATTATATCCCTCTACACACATATTTGTGGGAAACTAACCACTATTTTTACCATCCCAAGTAACTACCAAAAGAAGAGGGAGGAGCCAAAGGGGGTAGTCATCCATTCATCCTCCCATCGGAATGTTGGGGAAAACACCCCGTAGAGCTCATAATCCCCAAGGTGTCAATTTCCCATATTGACAGGGTGGAGTAGCATATAGAAACAAAAAGTAAATAATATAATATATCTCACATCCACACTATGGGAATAACCTAGTTCTAGACACAACTACAGCTAATGTCTCTCAGACTCCGGGCTGCTACTTCTAAGACTAGGTATCCTATAAGCACATATCCACATAAAGAGATTCAATAAACTATTTTATTACCTTTTTATTAGTTTCAATTTTAGTTAATTAATTATTTAAACATTAATTAACCAATGAAAATTCCACATTAATTTTCGTTCACATCACACCCAAAGTCCTCTGTCCCTTTAAAATTACAACATCATCATTATGTTCTAGAAACTGCAAACCTAGGGATTAACCCCATTTATTCAAATATTATTTACAGAATTACTTTCCCTTATTCCCATGCATTCTAGAAAATCATTCTATGATACTGAACAAAGGGGGCTCAAAATGGTGAGTAGATGTACTACCCATAGAGTCTTTACCACCTATAAGAAAAGCGTAGACCCATCCTCCCTTGAGAAGCTAAACACATAAAGAACCTGGAATACCACGTGCATCTTTGCCACTTTTGGAAGAAGGGTAATCAAGACCAGATGCCTTGGGAAGTGGGGAAAATTAAAGCTAATAAACAACCAATAAGAAACAACAAGCATCCAACAATCACATCCATCCCATTCCATCATCACTGATGTCCTCCCCGACACCCACATGCATAAACTGATGCATCTCGCTACTCTAGGCATCATCTGCTGCCACAACTAAAAGTCTATATGCCTCTACATGTCAAAGAAACCATCCAGGCTCACATTATTTCACAAGAAGTAGGAAAATAAATGTCACATCAATAGGGCTATTGTGCCTTTAACAATTAAGACGGTAACTCAAAAACCTTCAAGGAATTATCAAATAATCAGTTCTTTAATCCATCTTGAATTAACATATTTATTATTCATAGGTTCCAAAATTTGGGAAACCTAATTAGTAAGCTATAAAAAATAATTAAACATGCTTACTGCATCAATTTGATTAACATCAAATTAGGAAAAGAAAAACCAGATTCATTTACATGCCTCTTTATCCATAGACAAGAGTGATCAATTAATTCCAGTTTACGTACATTATCAATTTTCATCAAGAATGAATAGCTAAAAGAATCAAGCATGGATATCACACTATCTAGAAAATAAGGGGAAATAACATACGACTGATATCAATTTATTTATTTTGTTCAAATATTTATTATTTCAATTCCATTGTGGTCCAGTGGGATAAAACATGCTAATATTACAGTTGCACATAAAAGAAAATATAACTAATGAATCCCCTATCTCAAACCATTCTTGACATTCTTTATCCACACAATGGGGCATGATTCTCCTCTCGCATCAACTAAATCCAACAGAGGATTCCATGGTATGACCGCACCAACAGAAACCCAAGAAAACCCCATTAGAAGAATGGAGGTTACATACTATAATATTTAAAGGAGAAATAGGAGAAGATGAATCCCAAAAGATCGATGATAAAACATACCATATATAGAATATTGACAGATACAACTCGGTTGCATAAAAATAGAGTGAAATCAATCCTCGGGGGAATTTTTGATTGTCAAACTCTTATGGAATAGAATGAAAGGTTTTAGTGTCTCGTAGAATAAAAGAAAGACGAAGAATTAAGGATGAAGATATCCCATTCATTGAGAAGATTTAACGGAGAGATAGTTTAAGATACACTTGATTTCCAATTAAAAGAGTATTGAATTGAACCACATTGTTTGGCCAATTAAAAAAACATCCCAAGCCATAGGAATAATTAATATAGGATTTATGTCCTTTTAATCATCCTTAGAGTTCTTAAAACAAGGCCTTGAATGCATTTTACATCAAAAGAAAATGTTAAATGGGTGAAACTGTAAGAAGATGAAAGGAAAAACACTGTTTATGGACTTCACTGTTAGACACCTCACCATTAGACACTATTCATAAACCTCGCTATTAGATACTGTTCATGAACCTCGCTGTTACACAGTGTTCATGAACCTCACCATTCGACGCTGTTCATGATCCTCACCATTAAAAATAGTTGATGAACCTCACTGTTAGACACTGTTAATGAACCTAACCATTAGAAGGTCACCATTTTAGAAACACTGTTCATGAACTCAGAATTTGGAAAAGGAAAGAAAATGTCACCATTAGAAGGTCACCATTTTGGAAACACTGTTCACAGAAATCAAAATTTGGAAAATGAAAGAAAATGTCACCCTCAGAAGGTCACAGTTAGAAGGTCACCATTAGAAGGTCACCATTATGGAAATACTATTCACAAAACACAAAATTTGGAAAAGGAAATAAAGGTTACCATTTGAGGTTACCATTAGAGGTTACCAATAGAGGTTAGTGATAGAGGTTACCGATAGAGGCTACTAATAGAGGTTACTATTAGACATCACTGATAGAACTGTTCACCGATGGAACTGTTCAATGAAATGGAACTTTGGCAAAGAAAAGAAAGGTTACAATTAGAGGATGCCGATAGAACTATTCACTGATGGAACTGTTCACAGAATTGGAAATTTGGAAATGGAAAGAGAGGTCACTATTAGAGGTTACCGATAGAACTGTTCACCGATGGAATTGTTCATAGAATTGGAAATTTTTCAAAGGAAAGAGAGGTTACCATTAGAGGTTACCAATAGAACTGTTCACGATGGAACTGTTCATAAAAGGTTACCAATAACACTGTTTAGTGATGGTTACCATTTAACTGTTCACAACTGTCTACCAATTGAACTATTCACTAAACTGGAAAAATGGAAAAGTGTTGTGGATAAGTCACCTTGACCACCCAGAACACATCAAACACCATATTTTTTACAAAGTAATGGACATGAGAGGTCTAGGCCATTACATCTGATACCTCTGAAAACATTCTCGTCCCCGAGAATTCAAAACCCTCCTAATGTGAAAACGAAACGAGGTCCAAACAACCACCCATTGAGATACAACTCAAGAGAGAGTAGGCCACCAAAGCATAAAAAGATAACCGTCTCATAAAAAAGAATGGTTCATAACCACATAAGCTACATCGATACATTAAAAGAGTTAAACATAAAACAACTATGTGTACTGAGCACGTATTTGTGAATCACGTTCCATGATACTCTCCTCCATGCCATCATATCATAACAAGATACAAACCAAGGGGATAGAATGGTTGTGCATCAACTTATTTTTTTGGTTTTGGATTTCCACATGTCACTCCTCAAAGCTTGCATCATTATCATCATCGATCTCTTCCCAATCAAGGATGTGGGAGTCATCATAAAGATAAGGATGGAGCAGTGATACATGGAAAACATCATGTATCCGAATAATCTGTAGGGGAAGTGCTACTCGATACGCCACAACAACAACATGTGCAAACACCTCTAAAGGCCCAAAAATAGGGGAGAAAGCTTACTCCAATGACCAAACCTTTTCTACCCACGACGGGGAGTCAACTTCAGAAACACATGATCTCCAACATCAAACTATAAGGGTCTCGTCCTTTGATAAACATATAGATTTATGAAAATCATGCACTATCTTCATCCTCTCACAAATCACCTGAACCATCTCTATTGTATTCTACACTAGTTCTGGTCCAAGAATTTCTAACTCTCCAACACTAGTCTAGCACAACGGAGAATGAAAAGGTTGGCCATACAAGGCTTCAAACGATGTCATACCGATGTTGGAGTGAAAACTATTATTGTAATAAAACTCTACCAAGGGTAAGTGCTTCATCCACGATCCTCCAAAATCAAGGACACAAGACTGTAACATGTCCTCATGATTCTAGATGGTTTGCTCTATCTGTCCATCCGTTTGAGGATGAAAAGTAGTGCTAAGTAATAGTTGAAAACCAAAAGCATGTTGGATACCTCTCCACACCCTGGAGGTAAAATGAGGATCTCAATCTGAAATTATCATCTTCGGGACTCCATGAAATCTCACCACCTCCTCTAGAAACTACCTCGACAAAACTTCCACTGAGCATGACTCCTTGATCACTATGAAGTGGGATGATTTTGTTAAACGAACCACTACCACTCAAATAGAATCATGTACTCTCAGAACTCGAGGTAAACCAGTTAAAAAGTCCATTGAGATGTCCCCCCACTTCCACTGAGGAATCTATAATGGCTGGAGAAGACCACTAGGAACACAGTGTTCGGCCTTCACCTTCTGGCAGACCAAACATCGTGATAGAAACTCTGCAACTGCATGCTTTATCCACGGCCATGAAAAATGGATCCTCAAGGCTTGGTACATCTCTGTCATGCCAAGATTCACCGCTAAAGGGATACTATGGAAATCTATAAGAACCTTCTCGCACATCACCAAAGGAACAAAAATTCATCCATGATACAACACTCAGTGTTGTTCATTTTTAGTCCAACCATCAGGGGCTCGCCACAAACAACTCGGTCCCTCAAAACCTCCACCTCAAGATCCCACAATTGGAGCTCTTCCACCTTCTACATCAGGGATTACTGTACCTTCATCTGAAAAAGACAACTGCTACCCTCAACATCCCCCATATCAAGAAGTAATGTTGAAATCTCTTCCATTACTCTCTAGGAATCACCGGATTCATACACAGCATCACTACGTGACTTTTGATATAGCACATCGGCTATAAAATTCCCCTTTCCAGGTGTATATGATATCTCAAAGTCATATCCTGTAAGAACTCCATCCACCAAGGTTGTTGTAAGTTCAATTCATTCTTGTTGAAAACATACCTCAAACTCTTATGATTGGTGAAAACCAAAAAACACTCACCTATGAGGTAATATCTCCACAGCATCAGAGAAAACACCACGGCTGCTAACTCAAGATCATGGGTGGTATAGTTACATTCATGGGGACGTAACTGCCAAGATCCATAAGAAACAGCTGACCTTTGCTACATGAGAACACAACCTAACTCCAGATGCGAAGCGTCACAAAAAACATCAAACTGAACTCGCTCAGGTGGAAGACAAAGAACTGGAGCACTTACTAACTTCTCCTTTATATACTCAAAAGTTTCCTGACCCTGATCATCCAATATGAATGCATGATCCCTCCTGGTCAATGATTTTAGAGGAGTTGTAACTCATGAGAAATTGGCTACGAACCTCCTGTAGTAGCCTGCAAGACCAAGGAAACGTCGCACCTCTGACACTGTCTTGGGGTTTTCCCAAGACACAACTTCTTCTATCTTCAATGGATCCACATATACTCCATGTTCAAACACAACATGCCCCAATAAACCGACTTCTTGATCCCAAAACACACAAAATGGCTTGTAGATGCTATGTATGCTCCTCTTCAGATGAGGAGTACACAAGGATGCTATCGATGAAAACTACCACGAAATTCTCTAGGAACTCATCGAACACAACATTTATCAATCCAAAGAATACTACTGGAGATTTCGTCATGCCAAATGGCATTACAACAAACTCATAATGTCCATGATTACAACGAAAAACAGTCTTTAGGATTTCCTCATCCATCACACACATTTGATGACATCCTGACTGCAATTCAATCTTTGAGAACAAACTTTAACCCTTTATTTGATCGAATAAATAATCAATCCTTGGAAGAGGATATTTATTCATTATTTTTACTTTGTTTAAGTGAATATAATCAACACACAACCACAAAATGTTGTCAGCATCCACGGCGACACACTTGGATGAACAAAACCACACTGTAACCGACCATCAAGCTGTATATATAGCTCTCGTAACCAATAAGGGGCCATCCTATATGGATACATAGAGATAGGATATTCTTCTAGTTGTAACTTGCTCCCAAACATGATCTCTCATCGAGGGGGTAATGCAACATCCTCTTCTATAAAGACATCAGGGTACTCTTCTACGACACTAGGAAATGCAAACTATTGAACCTCTGAAGAACTCAGCATCATCTCAGCCATCATGAATGATAAGGACGGAACATGCCAATGGCCCATATGAGGATCTCGCTCGCCAACAAACATCACAGGATCTTCATCTACACCAATGAAAATGACATTCTTCCAGAAGCAATCCATGATATCATGCTTCCAATACAACCAGTCCATGATGAGGATGACATCATATGGTTGTATTAATAAACATATGAAATCTCCCCAAGAGCGGTTTTTTCCCAACACTATCTCACATTCTCTACATACGTCAAACAAGTTAGCTCAACCTCCAACTGGTGTAGTCAACTGCAAGGGCACTTGAAGCCTCTCTACCTCTAGTTCTAATTCATGGACATGGGTAGCTAATTTGAAGTAGTGTGTCGCTCTTGAATCAAACAAGGCATACTCCAAGCTAGAAAACCTGAAAAGGGTACCTCGAACGACATCTTGCTCGCATGGAGCTGGCAACGCTAGAGCATAAAGCTGACCAGGACGTCCTCCATGACCTCTCCGACCCTGATGAAAATCACCACCATGGTCGTGCTCTGCTCTCTGAGGAAGGCGAGCGTCATGGGAATGTCCCCTATCTACCCCATCTACCCTCTGCTAATCAAAAGCTGGTGAAACCTACTGTTGTTGCCTTGGCTAGAACTGCCTCGATAGAGGAACCTGGAGCATATCACCAGGTGCACGATTACCATTATGAAATGTCGGGTACTCTCGCTGCTGATAAGCATGTCCACCAAAAGAAAAAAAGTACCTTATCCTTTGTCATAGGTCTGAGAGTTTCTACCTCTGGAGAAACGAGGTGTGGAGGGCTGGGACCTGCCCCTGACTGAATGGAACTTCTTCTTCCCTGAATACTGGGAACCCCAGACCATAGCTCTACTTTGTGAGGAATCATGATGATTCCCCTCTCTTGATGATCCAGTCCTGGTCAAAGGCCTCTCGAAAACCTCTTTCCTTGCCTTGACCTCATGATATGCCTTCAGCATAAATGGGATGACGTGGCGCTAAATCTCTGAATGCAAAGACTCCTCGAAATGCCTCGCCCTAGCCTCCTCATCTGGTAACAAGTCCAAAGCATATCGTAAAAGGTTCTTGAAACAGATTCCAAACTCTCGAACACTAGAGCTCCCCTTTCAAAGGGTAAGATGCTCCTGGCGACTGGACTCCTACGTAGTCGAAGAAAGAATCATGACTCTAAACCAGTCTTGGAACTCCTCCCATGATATCGCTGACTCCTCACGATCCTCGAGGAACAAGAACCACCACTGACTCTCTCCTCCATGTAGAATCGTCACAACCAAGGACACCCAATGCTACTTCTGAGCACGGATTGAACTGAAGCCTATCTCGACCTCCTCAAGCCAATCTTCCATGAATGAATCTAAAATGGAGCCCTCATACTTCTGCAGACTCTGTCGCTGAAACTCTTGGAGTGTCTTCCTCCAAGTGTTGTCATTGTCAACATCTACCCTGCAGCGATCTGCTGGAACAACCTGTTGGACATTATCTGTGCAAACCTGACGAGGATGTCGACCGAGAGACATACCTGTAAAATAACAAACAATTAGAGCTCCTAAACCTAAAATATGGAAGACTCAACATTAATTAATTAATTGTTTTCTTTTATTCATTTTTGTTTAACCTATCCCAAGGTCTACCCATTCAAACAAAAGCATAAATATGCATGATCCATTCATAGGTCTCAACCATGCAACTAGTATCACCTTTTTTAGAATCCATTGTAAACTGAAAGGTTCATATATCAGATAATGGGGCCCTAAATGCCTATGTCTCATCTGGTCTCTACTATTTGCCTCACTTTCTAAACATGAATGACATCGTTTCCCTACAACCCAAGAAACCTAACCTGTGCCTAAATCCAAATCCATCATCTCCCACAACTAGACCCCTGATAACACTCTGTCATGACCCCCTCCCCACAAAGTGTACCCCTCCTAGGTCAGAAATGTGAGAAGGGATATAATGACCCCAAAGTCCCACCTCTAGTAGGCCCCGGGTTGGCGACTAGCACCGAGGGTATAGTAAACACACAAATGGGTGGCATTACCCTCTAGGAGAACACATGCAGAAGAGAGATATAAGATAGACACCAAACATCTCCAACTTAGAAATAAAATATAAAAGAAAAACCAAGTTCACTATGTAATGTCATCCCAAGTCACTACAATTGGAAGGAGAGAACCACAAGTACCCAAAAGAAAGTAAAAAAAGCAACAACCACAAGCCCGAACAGCTCCTGCAATCCCAAGCTAATAAAAACTAGATTGATCTCTAACCTTCTCCAAGTGACCTGAAATACAGTTTGTATATACATAGGGTGAGTATAACAGTATACTTAGTAGGATCCTCCCAAAATCCTCTCATGAAAAAGTAAAGAAATCATGAAAAAGAATAGTGAACAACAAGTGAAACAAACTCGTCACCTAAACAGGTATACTAAGTTCCAAACCTCACTATTTCTACTCTCACTAAGTAACGCATACAAGAATATATCATATAATAAAGAATATCATGGGTACACTGCTACTACTTCCCTACTGGTTTGTCGCATTTCCCCAACGTCGCAAGTCCTAAGCATCTCTCTCCAAAAGTGCATGCTTGTAGACACCTGGGCGAAGCACCACAACATGCACCTTGTGCAAAAAAATCACTACATCCATGTAAGAAAAGTAACCAGTTAGTTTCTAGGAGCCACCACAACCTACATAATGTGTATCATGCATCAGGGATTATACCTCAAGCCATTACATCCCATACACCGAGTAAGGATCCCCAAGCCATCACAACCTATACACATTACACCTATAGTAGTCTTTAGGATACTATATCCAGAATATATATATGTGAATTACCACAAGACCCTTCTTCCCACTACACACATATATGGGGGAAACTAACCATTGTGCCTACCAACACATGTTACTACTAAGAGAATAGATTAGGGCCAAAGGGGGTAGTCATCCATTCATCCTCCCACCAGAATGTTGTGGAAAACACCTGCGGAGATTGGAATCCTGAGGGTGTCAGTTTCCCTTACTAACAGGGTGGAGTATCATATAAAAACACAAAATTAAAAGTTATACAATATATCACAACCACATTATGGTCATAACCTAGTATTAGACACAACTATAGATAACGTCTCTCAGACATTGAGATGTTACTTTTAATACTAGGTTTCCTATAAGCACACAACCACATAAAGAACTTCACTAAATTTTTTCATTGCCTTTTTATTAGTTTCACTTTATGTTAATAAATTCGTTAAAAACTATTTAACTAATAAAACTTCCACATTAAATTTCTTTAGCATCACACCCAATGTCCTCTGTCCCTCTAAAATTACAACCTCGTCATTATGTTCTAGAAATCTCCAACCCCATGGGTTAACACGATTTATTCAAATATTCATTACCGAATTACTTCCCATATTCCCAGGAATTCTATAAAAGCATTCTATTCTTCTAAACATATGGGTCTCAACACAGTGAGTAGATGTACTACCCATCGAGTCTTTTCCGCCTATATCAAGATTGTAGAACCATCCTCCTTTGAGGAGATAAAAACGGAAAGCACGTGGCATACCCCACGTGTATTCTCCTCATTCAGAATAAGGGTAAGCAAGACCCGATGAATTGAGAAGTGGGAAAAAGTATAGTAGATAAATAACCAATAAGAAAAAGCAAGCATACAACAATCACATCTATCCAATTCCATCATCCCTGGTGTCCTCTCCGACACCCACATTAATAAACTGATGCATCTACCCACTCTAGCCCTCATCTTCTGCCATAACCAAAAGTCTCCATGACCCCACATGTCACAACATCCATCCAAGATCACATCAAAACACATGAAATAAGGAAAAAACATCACATCAATTGGGCTCTTGTACCTTTAACAATCAAGAGGGTAACTCAGAACCCTTCAATGAATTATCAAACAAATTGTTCTTTAATCCATCTGGAATTAACTGATTTATATTCATAAGTTCCAAAATTTTGGAAAACAAATCAGTAAGTTATCACAAATAATTATAGATGATTACTGCACCAATTTGACTAACAAAAAATCAAAACAAGAAGAACCCGATTCATATGCATGCCTCTTTATCCATCTCCAGTAGTTATCATTTAATTCTAGTTTATGTTCTTTATCAATTTTCATCAAGAACGAACAGCTAAATGAAGCATGAATAGATATCACAATATCTAGAAAACAAGGGGAAGTAACATATGACCGATATCAATTTATTTATCGGGTTCAAATATTTATTATGTGAATTCCATTGTGGTCCATTGAGATAAAATATGTTAACAATACATTTTCTTGTAAAAGAAATGAGAAGCAATGAATTCCCTGCCTCAAAAAGTTCTTGATGATCTGTATCCACCCAACAGGTCATGATTCTCTTCTTGCGTCAACTACATCCACCCAAGGATGCCATGGTATGACCGCACCAACCAAACCCCAAAACAACCCCATTAGAAGCATATATAATACATGCTATAATATTGAAAGGAGAAACACGAGAAGATAAACCCCAAAAGAATGATGATAAAACATACCTTATATCAAATATTGACCGTTACAGCTCGGTTGCATCAAAATAGAGCAAAATCAATCCTAGGAGGAATTTTTGATTTTGAAACTCCTAGGGAATAGAATGAAAGGTTTTAGCATCTCATAGTCAAGAAGAAAGAGTAAGAATTATGGATGAATATATCTCGTCCATTTAGAAGATTTAACGGAGCAGCAATTTAAGATACACTTGATTTCCCATTAAAAGAGTATAAAATTAAACCACATTGTTTGAACAAGTAAAAACAAATCCCAAACCTTAGGATTAATTAATATTTGAGTTATGGCCTTTGAATCAGCCGTAGAGTCCTAAAAAAGAGGCTGTAAATTCATTTTACGTCAAAGGAAAATGTAAAAGGGGTAAAACTGTAGGAAGTTGGAAAGAAAAACAATGTTCATAAAACTCACCATTAGACACCACACCGTTACACACTATTCGTGAACCTCACTATTAGATAGTGTTCATGAACCTCACTGTTAGACACTATTCATGAACCTCACCGTTAGACACTGTTCATGAACCTGACCATTAGACACTGTTAATGAACCTCACTATTAGACATTGTTCATGAACCACACCATTAGAAGGTCACCATTCTGGAAACACTATTCATGAACTCAAAATTTAGAAAAGGAAAGAAAAGATCACCGTTAGAAGGTCACCATTCTGGAAAAACTGTTCACAAAACTCAAAATTTGGCATATGAAATAAAAGGTCACTGTTAGATGGTCACCGTTATAGAAATATTGTTCACAGAACTCAAAATTTGGAAAGGGAAATAGAGGGTACCATTAGAGGTCCTAGATAGAGCTTACCGATAGAGGCTACCGATAGAGGTTACCATTAGAACTCATCGATAGAAGTGTTCACAAATGGAACTATTCAAAGAAATGGAAATTTGGAAAAGCAAAGAGAGGTTACCATTAGAGGTTACCGATAGAACTGTTCACCGATAGAACTATTCACAGACTTGGAAATTTGGCAAAGGAATGAGAGGTTATCGTTAGAATTTACTGATAGAACTTTTCTCCGATGGAACAGTTCAGAGAATTGGAAAAAAAGGAAATAGAGGTTACCATTAGAGGTCACCGATAAAACTGTTCACTAATGGAACTGTTCAAATAAGGTTACCAATAACACTATTTAGAGAAGGTTATCGTTGTTGTGTTCACAATTGTCTACCGTTGGAACTGTTCACTAAACTGGAAAATTGGCAAGGTGTTGGGGATAAGTCACCTTGACCTATTGAAACACCTCAAACACCATATTTTAACAAAGGAATGGATCGGATAGGTCCAAGCCATTACATAAATGATATTAAGTCATTTTATACTAAAAAAACATGAGGTAAGGGACTTCATCTCAATTTCTCTTCATTGAGAAATATTGTAATATTTTGAACCTAATTTATTTTCTATTGTATATATACTACTGATTTGACATGAAATATAATTATTAATTAACATATCATAGAATTTTATGTTTACACTTAAATTTCTTCATCCAAAGGGATTTTGATATTGAATTGACCAAGCGGTAAAAAAATTATATGTAATTTTTTTCATTAGATTATATTACTTATTCTTTGTATTTAATATTATAATCTTAGGATTGTAATAACATTTTAAACTAATATTTTTATTTACAATTTTTTTTAGATTTATATTTTGAACACATAATCGACTCATTGGTTAATTCTCACATCAATGTTATGATATTTGTAAGGTTTTATTTCACAATTTCATATTAATTGAGATTAGTTATGCTTGAATTTTCATTGAAGTAAATTATTTGATTAGTGTCCAATAAAAAACTTTAATTTAATTTTATTCTTATTATTAATTAATTTTTCAATTAATAGTACCACTTTCCCAATCATTAGTACTTAACATGATCAAGAAAAAGGTTTTAATAAAACCTGACATCATTTACCACTTTAGTCAAAAATATTTTTTATTTCATATCCATGATTCTAAAAATGTTTCGAAAAATATTTTAGCAACATATAAGTTATTTATTAACTACATTTTTACCCATTTTACTTTTAAAAAAACAAATTTAATGAAGTCTTCACAACTTTCTCCAAATAATGCCCATATGGATTTTTCTAAAAAAGTGAAAAGAATCTTTCATTAAATGTGCACAACATGGAGACAATTTCTATACATCATGAACACTCAATGTTTCAAATATTACTTTATATGTTTCAATAATTATTTTCAAAAAAAATTATATCGAAATTATTTTATGAAAATTTCGATTTAAAAATATTTTCAAAGTGAAAAGGGTATTTTCCTAATGAATTTTTGTATTGAATTTTTTATGGTATTTCTATTCATCGATGAAAAAAACCATTTATTATAAAAATAATAAATTGGTTATATGATGTATTTATACCATCCCTATAATTTCTATATATTTTTTATGATCAATTTTACCTAAGAATGTATTGACATTCTCTTTCCTGGTTAATTTTTTTTATCATTAATTTTCCCATGAAATATTCAATTTCTTATTATCATTAATAATTAAATTTCCCCTAAATATATTTTTGATTTATCATCAATCTAATAATTAAATAATCTTTATATCATTTATACATATGGTATTTTAGTTTTAAAAATCTATGATTGACTGGGAAAATTATTAATAATATATATTCCTGACTTGTTAAAAAAAATTGTTGATAAGGAAAATTGTTCATGAATTAAATTGATTATTTCAAATATGAGGAATTTATTGAAAATATAGATATTAGTGGGTCCTTTTTATATATATACCCTTGTATCATCCTTAATTTAATTAGATGGATCATTTGTCTATACTTAGTTTAGTGATTTTTGTTGTTGTAAACCTACCCATTAATTTTAAACTGTCTTGTGAGAGGTATTTATAGTAGAGGTATCATGATTCCTGACATCCTGATGTCCAAAAATTAATAATTTCAATCATCAATAAATCTATTATTTTTATCTACTATATTTCTGTTATGATATTATGTATGGATGATTCTATTTTCAGTGTATTGATTGAATGGAATGTTTTTCAGTTACTTTCCATGACATAATGATTATTCCTTATCTAATCATGATAGAAAAATTATTTAAAGGGAATGTGTGTTCATTTATTTACCATTACATGTTTATTATTTTTTTATTGAAGATATACTTCTTTTTACATAATCCTTAATGAGAATTTTAGATCACCCTTATTTTATTTCCCTTCCAAGGAATCTAGGAAGTGTGTTATGAATGATATAGGAGGATATACAAGAGGGAATAATGATATTATAAAAAATAATTAGTATCTTGTGTATTAAAATGTAATATTGTAATCATGTATGTATTTAGTTTACCCAGACTTCTAAACTATTATTTTATTTGGGACATGATTCCGCTGATCTTATTCTAGTGTAATAAAGTAATAATTAACTTCTCGCTACTATGAGTAGAGTCATTACATTTGGTATCAGAGTAAAATGAAGGATTATGATCCTTGTGGACTCTCACATATGACTATTTGATGAAGAATGGATTTATTCCCAATGTCTTCATGAGGAAATGGATTCTGATGGGGATGGTGGTGTATCCCACTTAGGAGGTGTATCCACCCTTGGAGTTCCCTGATAGGTATCAATTATTGTTCACTAGAAATAATTCTATACATATATAATTGGTATCCAATAGTGTGTATTAGAACCCTCGGGAACTATATTAAGGAAAACATATATTATGTAACACAACCGTATGATAGACCTTGAGGATAAGTATAAAATAACCTTGTAGTGTTTTGTTAAGGTAGAGATTTTGTAGTTTCTCCTGGAAATACATCCATATCTGGATAAAACAAGTGGACATGGTTCTGGAACACATGTACCTAGGGGTAATAACTCTATCAATGAAACACTATTCTTGACTCAAACATTACCTGTTATATGAAAATGGGCCTTACAGTATACTTGGTTTTACACTCCCATGGGATATACTTTGGATAATTCAAATTATTTTTAAAACATATTATGGAAAATTTGAATAAATGTTGATGATGAATGTCCTTGGTTAAGTCTAAGGTGTCGTAGATTGAAATACAATTTCATGATTTACACATCCTATAAATGATTATATGGTTTTCCTGCTATGATTATTTTTTCTCACACTATGATTCATTATTTTAGTCAATAGTTGGAGCCCAATGAAATCATGTCATCATTGAAAATGAAGGACAATATGGTGACTATGAGAATCCAAATGGAATGATGACTGAATTGAAGTATATCATTATTATTATTAATCATTTTTCATGGAATATGATTAAAAACATATACCGAAACCAACTACTGAACTCACAAAATATGAGAAAGATTTAATTTTATAAGAGACTGAGTTGTTAAAACCATAGAGGAAATAAGGTTTCAACTACATAATATTAGAAATGTTAAAAAAGACACCCATGAATGTGACATAAATAAATGGGAATATTTTTTTAAAAATATGGTTATAAATCAATGAATTTTATAGGAAAAATAACTAATAGAAAACTGGGATAGAGCCATGGTTTTGGAAAACCATGGCTGTCGGTATTTATATAAAGTGTATAGCCACGATTCTTATAGAACAATGGCTATAGCCTGAACCTATATACATGGTTATATTAAACAATACATACTGGAAGTTTTTTTTAAATTCTATAGCCATAGTTATATAAAAAATGGATATATCTTGTACCTATAGCCATGGTTCCCATGGATCCATGGCTATAGGTAGTTTTTTAGGTTACAGCCACTGTTTTAATGGAATTGTGGCTATAGGTTTTTTTAAATGTTATAGTCATGATTCCATGAAAAACATGGTTATAGGTTTTTCTATAAAATATATATCAATGGTTATCATAGAACCGAGGCTATATACCTCAAATATATCCACGATTTAAGAAAAATGTGGATATATGTTTACTGCGTAAGTGAGGGAAAAACTTTTCATGTTGGAATTTAGTGGGAAGAAATTTTTCCATAATTATTCTCCCCATTTACATGGTTTTAAAATATATAAATAAAATATATATATAAAAATATATAACATATGTTGGTTTTGTTGTAGTGGTAAGGTGATTGGTTACCTATAGTAGAGGAATATATATCGAATTCTGATGGAAGCAATTTATTTTACACCGATAACCATAGTTCACAAGGGATATTACCATGGTTTTCCACCCTGTCTATAGAATCTTTAACAATAGTTTAAACTATGGTTATAGCCCTATATTCATGGTGTCAAATTAGTAGTTCTATTGGCATGGTCCCAAAAACCATGGCTATAGGTGTTGTTTCCATGGTTTCAACCATGGAAATAACCCATTAGAATTGTAGTTATAACTTTTTGTTATAGCCACGCCAATATGTGCCATGGACCATTGAAACCATGGATATAGCTTACAACCACAGTTTTGGGCCCTATATACTTGATTTTTAATTATTGTTAAAGAAAAATATTCTACTTGTGAATAAATAATATGATGGATGGGAATAAATCTTATCATATGGTTCCATTTATAGATAATTTCCTTTTCCAAGCCATTATCTAAGTTAATCCCATATTTTAATAGTTAAATCCTAGACCAAGGAAGGATATATATTAAAATAAAATGGTTGGAATTTTTATTTGAATTTGACAATTATATTGTAGAAGTATTTTTACCAATGTTATTATGGTTATAATAATCCAGAAACATCTAATGATTGTGTTAATTTAGGAAGTATATATGTATTCATTAACATAATAGTTATGGATACATCATGGGTTTATGAGTTTAAGTTTGATCATATATTCAATTTTTTAATCACACCTATTATGTTTTATGTTATGAGAATCTACCAATATTGAGGATATTTTGAGAAACATTAATAGAAATACAAGCTATTAGTTTAGTATATGATATTGTGAAAAAGTTGTTTAAGGAAGAATTCCCTTACATTTCAGGGGCATAAAATTAAAGGTTTTGGAAAACATTATGGTTTATCATATATTTATGTTGAAGTAATTATTGCTTATAAACATTTTGGAGCATTATATGAATTATATTAATATCGTTTTAGAAAAAACATGGCCCATAAACCGAATGAAAACATGTTTCATTCGGTAAGGGTGTGGGTCTTGACCACAAAAGTAAAGGGGAATAGGGGTAATAAACTTACCGTTGGACAATGTGAGGTTCTTTTTAATATTTAATAACTATTTCTTAATGGATTTTATGTATAAATATTATTATTGAACCAGTGGTGTTACTAATTTGGTTTAGAGATTAATGTATTATATTGGATAACATCTGCTCACCATATTGGTTTTAGAAAATAATTACATTTAGAAGGAATGTCTTATCAATCTATTGTGGATATTATGATCTATTAAAAGTGAATTTTAGTGATTCAGGGAAAAAAATCATCTTTTGATATTCATTTCAAAGTGTAAGCAATGAATTGGAAATTTTTATTGGCATAATCAAAGGATCAAAGTATGCTTATGTGATATAAGGATATCAAGTAAGTATATATTCTTATATTTCTACATAATAAAAATAAATCCTAAAAATTAGTAAAATGATATAAAAAAATCATATTACCAATATATCTGAAGAATCATATGGTCCTTCATATCATCACATATTTATTGTTGTGTTGTTCTTAACATTCCATTTATCATTCACATTCTTATTATCAATGAACTCTATCACTCTCTATAATTATTTAAACTTTTCTTCCATGTTTGTATCTTCACTCAACACCAATGTTATCTTACTAATAAACCCAATTATTTATTGTTATATATGAACATTATAATTCCATTTCTCTCTTATTAAGGGGATTTCATTTTAGCTCTTTTTAAAATGTGGGATTTCAAAAAAGAAATTTTCAAATATCAAACCCATTATTTCTGAGTGAATGATCAAATGCTAAGGACATGATTTATTAATAGTGGGGATAATAGAACACCCTAAAATTGTGAAATAATAATATTTTATTCAATATAATAGCTAATAAAAAACACCAAGATTAAACAACCCATGAATTATTTTTCCTTGAATTTAATCTCTCTGGTAGCTTGTGGAAAATGGTGCAACGAGCCTAAATGAACCATAATATAATATACCATTATAATATATCCATTAAATTGGTGGGTAAAGATAATAATAATTAAATATTTAAAATTATGGTTATCTATTTATTATAAATAAAATAAATATCATTTGAAATAAAAATAAATGGTTTATGAAAAAATATATCTTTCTAAAACAATTTTATCTTTCTTTTCACTCATAATTTAAAATTCATTTTTACCAATTATAGAAAATATATTTTATGAAATCATATTAATTTTTGAAATTGTTATATTAAAATTATATTAGACAATACTTTTTCTATTTTTCTAAAAAGTTACAATTTTTGATGAATAGTGAAAAATACTAGTTTTTATTAAGAACTGACGTTTGATTTAAATAATTTACAATGATAAATTATAATTAAAATTGTTTTTAAATAAAATTTATTTTAATGAAATTATATTTTTAATAATTATGGTCATTAGAATCATTTTCATGATAATTTTTTATATCAAAACCATCTATACATATAAGAATTTTCCCTTAGGAAACTGACTTTTTCATCGCGTAAACAAGTATAATTTTAAATTTAATTATTTCAAATAAATTAATTGAATTTGGGAAAATAAATTCAATATTTTTAATCTGAGAAATTTATATTATCTAATAAGGGAAGAACATGGGTGGCCTTTTGTACTAAAACCATCATTAGGTTAAAACTTATATGCTATAAGGTTATATAATTAATCATTTTTTTGAGGATTTTGGAATGATAAAAATGTGGGTGTGTTTGATTCTTTTCAAAAATTCTAAGTGTGTCATCTACCATACTTATAAAAGGCCACCCCCCTCCTTCCATATTTACACTTCCAAATATATTTGGTTCAAATAATTCCTACCCAAAATCACTTACATAATTCAATAAAAACATCATATATCCCATTTTTATTATAAATCCAACCTAGTGAGGGTTTTGGTATAAACTTAAGAAGTTTTTTGAGTAAGAGTAAATTTTCATAAAATAATATTTTTATTTTTATTATTTTTCCACAACCATAAAATAATATTAAAACATAATTATACAATAAACAAAGTATCAAACATATACTGGTATTTCCTTATATAAATATTGTGACCTATATACATATACCCTTCTATCAAATGGGAAATAAAATCGTCGATCATGTGTAAGGTGGACTTCCACATCGTGAACCGATGTAATTCATTTTCCATAACTACCTTTCATGTATTGATATAATGATGTTTTTAAAACATTTATATTATATTTATGATATAATAATAATTATGAAATTATAATATCACACATATCTTCTTACATTACATGGAAGTTAAAATATGATAATGTCACTTGTGTGTATGGTTAACTACCACCGAACCAATTAATTGTGTAGTTTTCACTTAATCATGATGTGGTAATTAATAAGGATAAATTTAATGAATATATGTGATGTATATGACATGATATTTACTCTCACAGTTTAATATATTGTAATGTCCCGGATTCGGATTCTGCTCAAAATTGCTCTATACCCGGTTGGCCACATATCATGAAGAACATTTCACCAAATGCCAGAGGCTGATAACTAGCAATGAGGGCGTAAGAGTGAAAGTGGGGAAAGAATTCCCACATTGGCAAAGTGTAACACAGTTGAAATAATCATAATATTATAGTGGAAGAAGTAATATCATGAATGATAAGTAAACATTAGAAGAAATATAAAATAAATAACCATATGTAATAACATTCAAAGGATGATGTTGCATGTCACATGTTCTAGGAAAATATCCAAAATAAAATACTCTTTAGAAATACACAAAACTAGTATAAAAACTAAAAAAAGAGATATAAGATACTCAGAAGCTTGGCAAGCCCCAGTTTGGTCCCATTCCCCCTACTCTTAAATGAAAATCAAGTACCTATAGAAGGGCACTTACCCTTATCGACACCAGAATCGTAATAATATATTTGGATACACAAAAATGACCCAAATAGGGTATGAGACTAAATCCCAGTATGAAACCACCCATGATATGTTCTAGTCTATCAGTGAATATATATTGTAAGCAGTGTACATTAATGAATGTAGTAATCTAGGAAGGACTCAAATGTAAACAATCCTACAAGCACTCGTATTGATTTACATTAATTTAATGCTCATTAATTAATTCAGTTCCATTGAATTATATAAGTCTCAGGATCCATCATAATCCCAAAAAACCTCTTGAAAAATAAAAACACAACATCTACCCCAGAAGGCTATATAAAAATGTAAGTGAATACTGAATCCAAGCTTGTGCTTTGGATTGGAAGATGCATCAAAAGTCATTTCTTTTAAATGTTAATTGAGTAACATGAATTTTTCCATGACATTACTATGTTTTAAATATATTATAACTCCTAGTGGAATTCTATCTATAACCTATAAGCCCATCCTGGATAACCTCTCTATAAAACTAGTATCACTCGAGGTGAAAACCTACCATAATTCTACAAGCTCATTATGAATAAGCTCTCTGGAATCCCAGTATCACTCTAGTAGTGGTGTAAGTATATGTCAATTAATATTGTTATTGGAGGTCCAATAAGAAAACCCCATGTATCACTCAAGATATGTAAACAAATACAATATTCATCATCCATTGAATCCATCAACGATCCATGTTTCACTCATCCAAATAGGTAAATCCTCCATGAGCCAAACCACATAATTGTGGATCTCTCACGGCTTCTACATAACAGCATAACCAACCTCATAAGGCTTGGCCTTTCGATTACTCACATGGGTAAAATACACAACAAGAAAAAAAGGTACTTCAAACTGTTACAGGGCTTAACAATAAAAAACTCACATGGGATATTCATATAACAATCCTATCATGAAATTTAAACTATCATAAGGCTTAACGATTATTTTATCTCACATGAAAAAGAATTCAATTGTTGATCCACACTCCAATCAAGCTTAAACAAGTATTGTGATAAACATTGGTCAAGTATAAAAACATCCCAATACCCTTATCCAAAACAATTTCAATTCAACAATTTTATAATTTTATCATTAACATCAATTCATTTAAAACAACCCATAAAAATGTAATCAAAGGAATACCCATAGGCATTCTTGTCCAAACGGCCATAAATTGTTATCCAAGTGAAATGCCCCCATGGGGTGGACCTTTATTAAAGAAAAAAGCCTAAAACAAGCATTCTATCACAAAACAAATTACCAAAACAACAATAGGCAATAACATAAATTAATTATTAATCGAGGTGATACCCAAAAATGGGTACATGGCACTCCAGAACATATAATAAACTTGAAAATTAAATAAAATAATGGACCACCTACCTCGTACTTGTATGACTCTCCTCATCCCACATGAGCCTCCAATTTAACTAAGAATGAAATAGATCTAAAAAATGGGTATAAATTACCCACCTTTGATAACTTGGTCAAGAGATGAAATCATGAAAAACATATCAAGATGAATCGATAGATTATCAATTGGGTTTAAATGCATCTAATGATGATCAAATTAGTGTTCATATGATCAATAAAATGATAAACAAGGATCGACACTACTGGTACGAGAACCTGTTGATCCCTCTATCCAAAAAAAAATAAAGAAATGAGGGTACTTCCTGGTTTAATAAAAAATGAAATGTACATAGTGTGTACATTAGAATGCACAATGTGTATATGGATGTTTGTCCCTTCTTCTTCTGACATGCCTTCCACATCATTAAATGTTTGTGCTGATATCATTACATGTCATGCACTAGGATTACATGGTGTGTAACCCCCAATCACATTTTGTAATAGTGTATTAACCAGAACTAGGTCTATTTTCCCTTCTTTTCCTTAAGTAAAAATCCAAAATGAAAGATTCATACCTCAAAGGTAGAACTGGGTTCTTACAAACTTCCCCCTTGAAAAATTAGTCCCTAAATTTCCCATCCAACAGTGGTGAAAAAATATCAGGAAAAAACTCCAACCACTATGTTCGTACATCGGTCTCCCTCTCTAGGTCTTGTTTTGCACTCCGTCATGATTCTATAGCACCCGTATAAAAGGAACTGATATGCCATAGAGAATCTTAGTGATAATATCCACAATGTTAATTGTACACTCCTCAAAAGTTGTATCTACCTATAACTCATCCTACTCAAGTTGAAAAGCATGAGACGAGTCAAAAAAGTAACACTTAAATTGAGAAATGTAGAAGACATCATGCATAGACTGAAACCTTTAAGGTAACTACAACTGATAGGTAACTGGCCTAACCCATTCAAAAATTCCAAATAGCCTAACATGTCTTGGTGAGAGCTTACCATGTATCCTAATCTTCTTGTGTACCAACCTCAGTGAAACACATAGGAAAACTCGATCCCCGACCTCAAACTCTATAGGTCATCTATGGTGATCAACATAAGATTTATGATTATACTATACAATATCCATATGATGCTAAATCAATTGAACCTTTTATATTGTCTCCAGGACTAGATGAGGTCCCAACATATCTGAATCTCCTACCTCAAGTAAACATAGGGGTGATCATCATGGTCTACCATAAAAATCCTCATAAGGCACCATATGAGTAGTTTCCAGGAAGTTATTTTTGTAGGAAAACACATCCAAGGGAATGTGCCCCTCCAAATAGCCCACCAAATCTAGTAAATGTGCCAAAAATATGTCCTCCATCACCAAAATCGTCCGCTCTGACTAGCTATATGTCTGAGGTTGGAAAGATGTTCTCAGAATTACCAATGTACCAAGTGCCCTTGGTGTCCATTTCTAGAGGTGAGAAATAAACCGAAAATCTCTATTTGAAACTATAGAATGTGAAAACTCTTGTAGTCCTAAAATATATGGAATGTACAACCTCCTATGCTCATTAACACTAAACATTTACTTGATTAGCAGGAAATGTTCAACCTTCATGACCCTATCAATAACATCCAATATCGAATAATTACCTTGAGACGACCTCTATAACCCCATCATTAAATCCATCACAACATCATTACATTTAGACTCATGAATGGGTATCTACTGTTAATGTGTGGTTGGTCACTGGGGTTCCGCCTTCACCTGCTAACAGGTGGAACATATCATGACAAAACCAACTAAAACCCTTTTAATACCTAGACACCAATACTGACGATGTGGATCCTGATACTCTTGGTGACATAAGAATTAACTTCCCATACAGAGGCATGAAAGTCCCATATCTACCCTTAAGGCATGTCATTTAAAACCCATATGCGACTGTGTGACCATATAACTTCATCCTCTCCTCCGGTCCAACCAGGAGGAGGTTCCTCACATACCACACTCTCCCATAGAACTAGGCCATCAATAATATATATCTAAATCATCCTAACTTTTTTCAATATTGTGGAGGTAACAACATGAGATGAAATAAATGGATTCCCATGACTTTAATGCACCTCCATATTCATCTCAGAGAACAACATCATAAGATGCAACTTGATACTAGTCTGTTGCACAGCCTGTATCTGAATCCTACTCAATGTATTTTCCACTTCATTTCCCTTAGCATGATTGTTGGTGAGCATGAAGTGAAAGGACTAAAATTATTCCACCCACCTACACTACCTCATAATTATATCATACTGCATAAATATATACTTGAGACTTTTTTAGTTCATGAACACCACAAAACACTCTCCCAAATAGTAATGTCTCAAACAATTTAAAGCATGAACAATTGTAGCTAACATTCGATCTTGCATCTAGTAATTTATCTCAGGAGGCCATAACTAATGAGATCCATATGCAACAACTCATTCCCCATACATAATCACTACTCCTATCCCGATACATGATGTGTTGTAGAACATAGTGTAACTCTTTCCTAGATCTGGGAAAATCAGTATCAGTGCTGAAGTCAACCTCCCGTTCACCTCATGAAAGGTCATCTCATAGAAATCTGTCCAAACAAAGTTCTCACCCTTATTATTCAAGCCTATCAATGGTGCTTATAATCATGATAATTCCTATATAAAACTTCTATAGTAACTACATATCCCCAAGAAACATAGTATATCAAAGTTGTTCTTGGGATTATCCCCGGAAACTACTTCTCCCACCTTCTCTAAGTCCTCTAATAGTTCTGTCTCTATGATGATGTGAACCAAGAGGTGAATTGGATCCATCAATATCTGGAACATTGTGAGATTATCATATAACTGATGCTCTCCCAGTTTACTCAATATGATGATAAGATGTGTGGCATGGTCATGTCGATTGTGAAAATAATCCAAGATATTATCCATGAAAACCACAACAAATGAATCAATAAAAGGATGGAATAGTCGGTTCAGCAGTGATAAAAAGACATTCAACGTATTCTTGAGACTGAATGGCATGCTGATGTACTCATATAGGGGACACCACATCTCAAAGGTTGTTCGAGGTATGTCTGATGATATACCACGCACCTAATGATAACCATATCTCAAATCGGTCTTAGAGAATACCGGAGCTCCTCTAAGCTAATCGAAGAGATCATCTGTACATGGTAGAGGATACTGGTTCTTACCCATCAAATAGTTCAATTTCCAGTAATCAAAATATATCATGAGTGTTCCATCTTCCCTTTCCTCAAATAGGACTGGTGAACCTTATAGAGAAGTATTGTGTCAGATGAAACCCCTAGCCTTTAAATCCTCCAGCTTCCTCTTTTTCTCTTGAAACTCCATTGCAAACATCCTCTAAGGAAGAATGGATATCTGTACAGATTCTGGCACTAGAGCGATAGAGAAATCTACCTCTCTCACTAGATGTAGGCTTGAAAATCCATTTGGGAATACATCGCTGAAACAATCAACTATAAGAGTAAAATCCATCAAACATGTTCACTGATCATCTAGGTATATACTCGCAGTTTGGGTTGTCATTCGGCCCAACCCACAAGGCTCGGGTCCAGATCGACATGCCTAGACATCCCATTAACCTTTATGTAGAGACGATCTGTCCAATTGTGATGTAAAACTCACCCAACAGTGATATAAATCAAAAAGGGATTGAAATGAGACCAACTAGTCCATTATGAGAATGATTTTGAATATTGTCATATTTAAGACGTAGAGGTCCCATAAGAAGTGAATCCCACCAACCACAATGGGGAACTCCTAGAAATAACACACACTTTTTGTTCTAATCCATAATGAATTTTCTAGCATCCTAACCTCAAAAGATGTAAAAACATAGAGCCCAAGGTTCTCCATTATGGAAACATATATGAAACTATGTGAATCCCCTATATCAAAAAGTGCACAAGCTAAAACAGAATGGACTAGAATAGTACCTCTGACAGTATAGGGTCTGAGATCCTTCTCTTTCTGGGTCAGTTGCACTACATAAGTCTGACATATTCTGCATCCATATGACACTAACTGGATTCCTAGAGTAGATCCACCCAACAGTTACTAAGATCCAAGAGTTTGGCTACCATGCCCATGACCACCACCTCGACCTGAACTGCCTGAGGCATACCACTTACCTAACCAGTGATAAACTATTGACCTTGATCTTGAATGTGGAATTAGTGTAGACCCTATCTCACTAGACACTAGTGGAAACGTTCGGTAGAAGCCAATATTGCCACAAGATCGACACTCGACTGGGTTATGCGGACACTATGTCATTATATTCCCTAGATTAACATAGTAGTGGAAACTCACTTTTATTACTAAAGAAACATTCTGACTTCTATTTTCACCACGATAAATCTCCAAATGACGCTTCTTACTACTGGTCGAGATAGTAACAAATTTCAATGCGGAATTTCCTTAGATCACAACTCTATATTCCATCAGATTATGCTCGGTAATCAGCACGTGATTTAAAAAAGTAGATAAAGAAGGATACATGGAGACATTCACCTGCAATAAAATGTCAAACTGAAGACCATCCTTGAGTCATCTAGCCTTCAATACATCACCACCAATAGGAATAGGTGAAACCCTTTAGATCTCGGTAAAATGGGTTTTGTAATCCATCATTAATAAGGCACCTTACTCAAAATGCATGAACTCCCAGAATCTGTCATCCCTCAGTGTATCGGGATAGTAATAATCATAGAATACTTTTTAAAAATCTCCATGTCCTATATTCTGATGACTATCTACTTAGGTGATAACATCCCACTATCTCTTGGTGTAATCACACAACGTATACATTGCGAGCATTACCCTCATCTCAGAAGGTGTCTCTAGATTACAAAATAGAGTAATCATTAACACCATCCATGAATCTACTGCATGTGTCATGTCATCCCCTGAAATCATGGGTAGCTTCTACTACTATACTTCTTGTGTCAGTTCTTCCATAGATGTGGTAGGCTGCGGTGCTCCCTGGAAGGTTTATATGAATCAGATAAAATATTCATGGAACTCTATGCTAGTACCTACATTTGGTACAATAGATGGTGCCTAAAATGGCATGACTTTAGGATCCATTGAAAGGAAATGGCCTACCACCTCCAAGGTATGATCATCTTCACTCTCTTAGAATACTATTGGAGGTTATCATGGAGACCTAACTCTAAAAGGTCAAGCACACACCTCAGTTCGTGTTCATTTTTAATGTTCACAGTTCAAGAGTAAAATAACTAAATATAATAATAATAACGTAAAAGGTTACGAAAAGAGCAGTACACGACATGTATAAACCATACATGGAATGTACCATCAAACTCTTACTCGGGTGTGTACTTCAGCCTGACTAGGCGTGTAACCACCCAAGATACATGGTGTGTCTAAATAATAAATGACATGTACTTGAGTATCTCCTCATGGCCATGTACTTTTACATGGCCATACCCACACAGATTATACCTGAGTAACACTACACAACATGTACCTATAGTACACTTCATTCAATAGCCAAAAACCATCATTTCGTATTCTCATTCACACAGCCAGACACACTGTCACATACCACACCATGTGTACACATAGTACATTGTGTGTACTTATGAAAAGTTTTCTTCCTTTATAGAATATCATAGAGAATGTATTCATAGCATCACGCTCCATGTTATCTGGGTTTCCGAATATTAAACCTCTTATACTTCCACTTTTTTCAAAGAAATCCAATGGAATACCAAATTTCAGTCTATGAGGGCCCATACTCCCCATGATTAAACATTTAGAATCCACCTACAGTACATCATATCACAATTTAATTTAAAGCATCCACTTGATACTCCAAATTCCGATCCAAGAGGGCCCATACACCTCAAGGATCAAATCTTGGCATCTAAAAAATTTGAACCCTGGAATGCACCCATACACCTATCACAATAGCGTACATATCTATCACAGTATCTATCCCTAACACATGAAATCAGTAATTATCTCTAAATGGCATGGAATTAATGCATGGAATGTTACTTATACCAAGTTCCTATATGATTCATGAGATGTAATACACTCATCTCATCGAGTATCAACAAAATAGAACCACAATGATATCAATAATAACTTCACAATACAAGTGTGTCACCCAACGGTGAAATCGAATCAACTATAACAACTCAAAATGCAAAAAACATAATTTAATTTGAGGAAATTTGAATTTTACTTGAACACGAGGTAGCTACTCCTGGGAACAATTTATTTTCAAACTCTATTTCCTTCATATCCATGAATAACATCGCCAAACATTATATCAATCCATAAAACCCCTTCTATAATACCACTTTGTAACATCACGGGTTAGGATGCCACTCAAAAGTGCCTCGTACCTAGTTGGCCACATGGCCTCGCGTACATTTCACCAAATGCCCAGGGGTGTTGACTAGTAGTGAGGGGATAAGTGTGATAATGGGGAAATTATTCCTTCATTTGCAGAGTGTAACACTACACAAATAACAACAACATAATAGCAGAAGTAGTAATATCATGAAACAAAATTAAATAGTGGAAGACATATAATATAATAACTAGATGTCGTAGCATTAAAAGGATGATTCTACATGTCATAGGTTTTAGTAAAATATCCAAAATATGAAACACTATAGTAATACATGATACTAGTATCAAAAGATTAAAAAGGAACAAAAGAGACTCAGAAGCATCAAAAGCCTCGGCTTGGTCCCATGCTCTCCTGCTCCAAACATCAAATCTAGTACCTATAGAAGGGTGCTTTCCGTTATTGACACCTTGAACAATTTAATATATTTGGGGCCAAATACAAGACCCAAATATGGTGTGAGACTAAATCTCATTAGGAAACGATCCAATATCTGTTCCAATATGTTATTGAATATATATATATAACAGCTATTGTACATTAATTAAAGTAGTAATATAGGAAGTACTCCAAAGTAAACTGTCCTACAAGAACTGGTATTCATTTAAATTCATTTGATGTTCATTAGTTAATTAAATTACATTTAATTATATAAGTATTGAGATCTATCTTTAGATGATAACCCCTGTGTAAAATAAAAACAAAACATCTACCTCATAATTCTATCTAAACAAGTAAGTGAAGACATAATCAAAGATTGTGCTTTGGTTTGGTAGACACATCATTAGTAATTTCATTTAAATATTAAATCTATAACATAATCCTACCCATGAAATTCCTATGTTGGTATTCATGTATCACACCAGGTGAAATTATATCTGCAACCATATGCTCACCCTAACGAACCTCTCTGGAAACCCAGTATCACTCTAGGTGTAAACCTACCAACATCCTGCAAGCCCATCCTAGTGAACCTATCTGGAATCCTAGTTTACTCTAATAGTGGTGTAAGTCCATTTAAACTAAGACCAATACTTTAGGTATTATATGAAAACCCCATGTATCACTCAATTATTTTAAAAAATAAAATAGATTATTTCCATTGAATCCATCATCAATCCATGTTTCACTCAACCAAATAAGTAAAGCCTCCATAAGCCCGACCACTACACCCATGGATCACTCACATCATGAACATAATAGTCGGACCAATTTCATAAAGCTTGGCCTTTTGATTACTCAGATGGGTAAAACAAAAAACAAGCAACACATGTAATATAAAAAATTACATGTCTTAACAATAATAAAATTACATGATCAATTCAAATAAATATCATATCATGTAATTTAAACTATCACAAGTGTTAACAATTATTATATCTCACATGGGAAAGTTCAAAATTAGAGAAACACATTCAAATCAATCTTAAACAAGTATTGGAATACACATGGGTCAATGAGAAAACCATTCCAATACCCTTAAACAAAACAATTACAATTCAAAAACTTTGTAATTTCATCATTAACATTAATTAATTTAAACCAACCCATATAAAGGGAATCAAAGTCAAACCCATATAAATCCTTATAAAAATGACCATAAATGGTCATCCAAGTGAAATAAACCAATTCGGTGGCACTTAATCAAGAAAAACATCCTAAAACATGCTTTGAATCACTTAACCAATTACCTAACCAATAATAGTCAACAACCTGGGTAAATTATTAATCAAGAAGACACCCAAAAATGGGTCTTCAGCACACTAGAATGTATAATAATCTTGATAATTAGTGAAAGGCATGGGACCACCTACCTCCTACTTGTACGACTCCCCTCATCCTACATCAGCCTCTAAATCGACCTAGAATGGTAAATATCTACAAAATAGGTATAAAACCTCAACATTTAATAAGTCTTTGGAGAGATAAAATAAAAAATAAGGGATCAATAGTAATAGAGAGATTTTTTATTGGGTTTTAATTCATCTTACAATTATCATATTAGTGTTTGGATGGTCAAGTAAAAGGATAAACAAGGTTCAGTGCTACATGTTTGTGAACCTCGCGACCCCTCTATCTATAAAATAATAAAATGATGCTACTTCCTATTTTAATAAAAAAAAAGTATGTAGTATGTACTTGATAATACAAACTATGTATATGTTAGTTTTTCACTTCCTGTTCTAACATTCCTTACATGTCAATAAAAGATCATTCCAATATCATTAAACAGCGTGCACTCTGATTACAGGACATATAACCCCCACTCACGTTGAGTAATAGTGTTGTAACCAGTACGTGGTATTTCCCCCCCTTTTTCTTAAGTGAAAACCAAAAATGAAAGATCCATACCTAAATGTGAGAACTAATTTCTTACATATAGCACCAAATTCCTTATCTTTTAACTCTTTAATGGAATTATATCATCACACATGCGTACATATTCCATATCGTCGTCACAAAGAGATGTGATTAATTTTACATGTAAAACCTTCAATAATGATTCTAAAAATATATATAATAAGTAAATATGATATTTATAAAATTAATATAATTATGGACATTATTTATCTATATCTTATATCAAATAACCATAACATTCATAAAAAACATGCATGAAAAAATAAGGAAATTAACACATGAAATAATGAAAATAATGATATAATATTAACAAATGTGTGCTAAAATGTAATAAGAGGATCATATTTGAAATTATAAATATTAATATGGTTATTTTATATATTAATAACATTCTTAAATCCATTATAAAGTATATAAAATAATGATCAACCAAATAGAAGAGTAAGATAAGGGATTTTGTCTCAATTTATATTCATTGAGGCATATTGTAATGTTATGAACCTAATTTCTTTTATAGGGTTTATTGTGTATTTACTTATAATTTAATGTGTAATATCATGATTCCTTAAAAATTTATGCTAGTTTAAAATTCAATTTGATTTATTTCATCTAAAGGTATTTTGAATTAAATGTTAGCAAGATGTGAAGAATTTCATAACTCAATTACTTTTCATTCAATTATATTACTTATTAATTATATTCATTAATATAAGATTATGTGTGTAATTATGTTTTACTATCAATTATTGTTTTTAACTTTTTTTATATGTATTTTAATATTTTACAAATAATCAATTCATTGGTTAATTATCACTTCAACATTTTGATCTTTGTAAGTGTTTATTTCACAATCACAGTTTAATCAGGATCATTTATAATTGAATTTACATTGAAAGAAATTAGTTTATAAATGGATAATAAAAACAATTAATTTAATTATACTATAATTATTAGTTATTTTTTCAAGTAATAGAATTAGTTTTTAACTCTTTGGTACTTAAAATGATTGATAATTTTTTTTAATATATTCTAACATCATTTCTCTATTTCCTCAAAAATCCTTATTATTTCATATCTATATTTCTAAAACAATTCAAAAAATGATTTTAATTTCTTCAAATGATTTATAAAAAACATTTTTACACATTTTTTATTTTTAGAATTTTTTTTAATAGAATCATCGTGTCATTTTCCAAAAAAGGCATGCTTGGGTTCTTAAAAAAGTGAAATAAAAAATTATTTTAACTTGTACAACATGAATAGAATTTCTAGATTTTATGACCACTAATTTATTTAAATGTTACCATATATTATTACAATTTATTTTTCAAATAAATTTTTTTTTTCAAAATAAAATTTAAACTTTTAATTTTAAAACAAATTTCAATGTTAAAAGGATATTTTCCTCAATTTAGTTTTTAATGATATTTTTATTGTATTTCTATTATTTAATGACATTGAAACTTTCTTTCAATTATGATCCAGTGTGTATATATTTTATTGACACCATATTTATCCTTTCTTTATATTTTTTATGATCAATTTGATAAGGGAATTTATTAACATTCCCTTTCATTATTAATTTTTATAATCATTATCTTTTCATTGAAATGTGAAATTTCTTACTATTATTTGACATTAAAATTCCATTTAATTTTCCATATTATTTATCAAGTTTATAATTATTACTTAAAGCATATATCATTTCTATATAAAATATTTTACTTTAAAAGATATACGATTGTCTAGGCATATTATTTTTAATATGTATTCCATATATGATACAAAAATTTGTTGATAAAGCATTTTGTTCATGAATTAAATTGATTATTTTATATATGAGGAATGTGATGGATGTACAGATATGGGTGTCACTTGGTTATATATAGCCCTTTGATGTATCATTAGTCTCATGAAATGAATCAGTTGGTGATCCTTAGTTAAATGGGTTATTGGTGTATACTTATCCATCAGTTTTAAACATTCTTGTGAATGTTAATGATAGTAGAGGTATAGTGATGCTTGAGATCATGATGTATAATAACTAAGAATTTCCCTCATCAATAATTTAGTTATTATTATCCATGATATTTTTTCAATGTTATTATCTCTAGATGAAGTTCATTAACAATTTATTGAGTAAATGGATTGTGTTTTCAGTTATTTACCTTATCATATTAATTATGAATTATATAATAATGATAGTAAATTTATTGAAATGAAATTTTTGTTTAGTTATTTACCCTTACAAGTTGGTTATGAATATTTATTTATAATATCCACCTTTATGCTTAATCCTTAATGATAATTTAACCTCAACCTGTTTTCCCTTCCCAATAATATAATATGTTTACCATGAATGATATGTAAGGATATACTAGTGGTAATAATGATGTTATGAAAAAAATAATATTTTTTAATTTATATATTCAAATATAAAATTGGAATCATGTATGTTTCTATTTTACCAAGATGACTAAACCATTATTTCCATTGGTATGTGATTCCTTTTATCTTATTCAAATGTAATAATGTAGTCAATAGCTCTGATCTATTGGGGTTAGGGTCATAACAATATTGACAATATTTTTCATTGAATATTCTATTATAACTTCCAATTGTAATTTTTAAATAAAATTATTTTCAAAATATTTTATGAATTTTTAGTTTTTAAATGTTTGAAAAGAAAATTTCATTTTTTCTTATTTAATAAGAAACATTTTAAATGTATTTTAAATTCATTTTCATCAATGTAAAAATAATTTAATGATAATTATTCTATGTTATAGATATGATATTATGATTCAATTAACATCAATTCTATGAATGGTTTAAAATTATGTATTAAAGATATTTTTAAAAAACTCATTTCTTATTCCTGGGTAATTGATTTTTTTGATCAAATTAAACAATCCATGTGTTTCGTCTCATGATATGAAACTTAGATATTTTTGATGAATGTTGGATTAGTGAGTGAACCCAAATACTAAAGGGAAATTGCCTTATATATGATGGGTCAGTCCATTATATCCTTCCTATTCCTTGGTAAATGAGACATAGTTAACTAAATGAATGTTACACGTAATAGATGGTAGATTAGCCTTATTATAAGTTAATTCAAAGAGACAATGGAGTTCATCAGTTCTATGTTACTCTTATTACATATTGTAATTATCCATTTATGTTATTCCATGATGAATGTTTTATGTTCTAGGATACCTACACAGTTTCCAATGATCCTTTTTTAGTTTTATATGGTCCTTTTCTCAAGGATTGTTTTTATATGGATAATGTTTGTTGAATTACATAACTCATCGCTTTTGGTAAATCATAATTCCTTGTATAATGATTTATTATCTAGGTTTTATGGTTATGAAATATTTTTCTTTTAGTTATAAAATTTGATTATATCGTTATACCCTTAGGCTCATATTTGATCACTAATGATAGTCAATTATAAATATTTACATTCACCCTTACTGAGTTTTTGGACTCAACCATATTACGTTTTCCATTTACCCAAATTTTGAAGAATGATGTTAAATGAATTATTCACAGAAAGGATTCATGTTTTATGAATTATCTAGGGGATTTTAATGAATTATTTTAAAATATAGAAATTTTGATATAGTGGAAACATTTCACACTTAAATACATTGGAATTTCTAGATATGAGTTTGTATATGTTTTTTAAAACTCTAAACCTAAAAGGTATTTGGGTTTGTAAGTGACCAAATATTTTTGTTTGATGTTGAATATTATAGAGGCATAAAATTGGGTAATGATTAATGGTATTAAATATAAAAATATAAAGGTAATATTTTTGTCATCAGATCTGGGACTGTAGGTTCCAAGATCTTACAATTTGTATCAGAGAATGTGTTCAGATAACATTGGATGTTATGATGTTTTCATTTGACGTTAACTTCTATGTTATGGATACAATCATAGGTTTATATGTTTGAGGATGACCATGAGTGTAAATTTATATACACCCCTTTTAAGGATCTATCTGATTGGATTTTAAGCTAAATAACAACATTTTGAAGTTGTTTTATTAGGTTGGGGTATAAGTAACAATTAGGTGTCTCTCAATGATTTAACATAAAGTATTATTTTGAAATAATTACATTAAATTTAATGGGATGTAATCTGAAATGTATGAGATATAATTTTAGGTTAAAACATTCATTAATTTTGAGGTTATTGAGGTCAATTAGGATATAGGATTAATTATTTTTAAAATGATCTAGGGTGTACCTTGGGTATTATTTCAAAATTTTTCGATATTATTGTATTATTTCCTCATATAAAGGTCTATTCAATTCGAGTATTATCTTAACTTATGATAAACATTTTGTTTTTAATAAAGAAATGAAGAAAATATTTTCATCCTTTAATATACCTCATAGTCACTTAGATGTTAATTATAGTTATTGGGTAATTAAATATACATACACATAATTTGGAGTAAAATATGAGATAAAGGTGGAAACTGATAGTAACATGAATCCAAAAAATGAAATTGGATTTATGGATTTGAATAAAATTAAAAGAGTATATTTCCTTAGGTTCTCAGTCTAAATGGTAAAAAAAATCTGAAACTCTAGGAAAAATATAATGAAATAAAATTTATCCTATTATTTTCATTTCTGATGAATTTATGGTATTTTTTACACCTCATTGGTGTATAGTTTTTTGGTCAATAGATTTCTCATGGTCATTAACTTTATTATGTTCAATGTTCTCTATCAGTATCGATTTTTATTTAGTAGTTAATTTTATCGTCTATGTATATATTGCCACATCCCATAAATTTTATCCTATTTCAAAACCTAGTTATTTCTTATTCTAAATGACCTTCATATTTCTCATTCCCTCTTTTCAAAAAGAAGTATTGTTAACCCATATTATGATTTGGGATTCCAAAAATGATGTTTTAAAATATTAAATCCTCAAATACATGGATAAAATGTCCATGTGTGAAATTTAATTACGGGGGGTTATAACACCCTGAGTTTTTTAAAAACAAATGAGACTATGTTTGATATGATAAATGAAACACAACACTAATCGTTAATGTATATGAAATATTTAATATATAAATATGACCATTATAACATAGACAATGAATTGGTGCATATGAATAGGGGTAACAAAAATATTAAATATATACAAAATGGTCAAACTAAATACAAATTTATTGATAAATTTTTAAGAAATAATCACTCATATTTTAGTAATGTCATTTTATTATTCAAAAATAAGTTTTTGTTCAAAAATAGGTTTTAATGATTTTTTGAGAGAATATTATAATTAATTTATCACTTTTAGAAATTTTATTTTATAAAAATGATTAAAAATTTCAAATCATAATATTATAATAAGATTATGCGAAAATTTTAGGGTTTTTCTAAAAGATTGATTTATCAGTAAATAATGAAAAATATGTATTTTTGTAAAAAATTCATTTTTCATCGAGAGGTACAATTATAATTATAATTTCATATTATGTTAAAATAATTTTCTTTTAATTATATATAATCTAATTAATTTCATACGAATCATCATTATACCTAATTTTTGAATAATTTTATTTCTAGGCTTAAAAAGATTCTTTCTAAAAAATCATTTCATTTTTAGTTTTTATAATTAAATTAATTTATATCACTTATATGCAGTGAATATTGAAAAGTTAAATTCATTTTTGTAATAAATAGGTTCATATTTGGTAAATAGGTCCCTTTTAATTTTTCCTCATTATTAATAGTAATCGTAGTAAATATTTGTCACCTTAGTGAGTGTAAGTTGTGTAATTAATTCTAAAAAATTGTGATAAGGCATAAAAATATCCATAATACAAGTATTTATTTCATTGTATAATTTTTATTCTAATATTACAATCAAATGATTAAAAAATTTGGCAATTTATTTCAACTATTCTTTGATAATGTCTTTCATATGATTTTAAATAAATAATAAAAACAAAATTTCCTTCATTGTTTCAATATATTAAAAAATGTTTCATATAGATAAAAAGTGGTTATGTTAATTATTAAATTTTAATTTAAAAAATAATTAATTTTTCTAATCTTTGTAAAAAAATATAAAATTTAATGGTGAGATTATTACCTTAAATTCTTGTGCATCGTAGACATTTTATTATGCAAGCTTTAAAAAAAATCTGGTATATGCATTTATAAACTTCAATATGAATTTTTGTGGTGATTTATAGTGTCATGTGAATTTTTTATATAAATATAACATATTAATTTTTTTTTTAATTTTTATTTTATTAACTTACTTACTATCATTATGTCATTAAATTCAAACTATGTTAATAGTATCCAAAATGACTATAATGGTATATTTTGTTGAATAATATTTTATTTAAGGATTTAAAATTCATATAAATATCATATTTTTGGAAATTAATGGAATATGGTCTAAAATATCAACCATGATATAATCATGGGACACTTTTCTTTTTATAGTAACGTTAATTACCCCAATATGGTTAACACTTTGATAATGTGGTAATCAATAAAATGTTTAATTAGATGTTAACAATAAGAAATAAGTGTTAAAAACATCACCTGAAATTGTATAGATTTTATTGGATAGTTTTTTTAATTAACTCTATATTTTATTTGAAATATATCAATTTGTAGAAACATGAACATTAAAATTTATTTATATTAATTTAATAATTTAAGTAATTCAAAGAGTACCCCTCCCCTCACTTATAAAAGGGAACCTCTTATCCTCCATTTATTTCAACTTTTAATCTCTATAGTCTTGAAAATAAATTCTCATGTATAAAAAAATCACTCTACGTGAACTATATGATATTGTATCATTAAAATACTAATATATAAGTCTTAAATTTTAATCCAAATGTGATATTCCCTATAATATTTATAACTCTTAATTGTGAATTTCAATTTTACTCCTTCTATATCCTTAAAATATTCTTAAACCATTATGATATAATAAGATACATTTATCCTCTATACTTTAATTTTATTATGCCTATGTTACGACCCTTTTTAATCTTCTTTTACATAAAATGAAAAATAAAAACGCCATTTCAACATATGTGTAATCTACCACATCTACAAAGTGATGTATTTAGTTTTCCATCACTACCTCTCAGGGATGTCTATAATGATGTATTTAATGTGTGTGTGTATATATATATGATATTAAATATATAAGTATCATTTTTTAAACAAATTATATCTTCTATTTTCATAACCATCATTCCATTTGAAAATGATAAGGTCCTTTGTGTGTATGTAGGCATTACATCCTACATGTAGTTATATAAATAATTTTTCATCTACACCTCTTATAGATAGTTATAATATTGTATTTAATGAATAAAAATGATAATTATTTCTTGATGTTTATTTTTTATATTATGAAATAATATTTTTCAATGGTCAACATACCAAACTTTTTTTTCAACTATGAATCAAACATCCTCAAAAAAATATGGACTTAATCATTTATGAATTTAAATATTTATTTGAAATAAATGATTTAAATTCATTAATGAAAAAATAAAAATCCAATAAAATTTTATTAAAAAATTAAATAATTAATATAACGTTATTATATGGGATTTAAATAATGAATATATCAAGTTTGGACTCAAGGTGATGAGTTTCTTCAACCAATTATTATTAATTTGGTTGTACGTATATATCATTGAATATTATTTGCCAATATTATGTGAGAAATGACCTATGATTTTATTAATTTTTATTTATATTTTTTTTGGTTTTACAATTTGTACACAGAATCAATTCCTTGGATAAATTCTTACTTTAATGATATAATCTTTGTATGGATTATTCAGCTCAATAATGATTCATTGATACATATCTTAAAATATGCACATACATCATTTTATATGGTGTATATGATTATTGTTGATATATTATATCATGTATTAATATTTTATCATGATATTTAAATTTCCATTGAATTTATCACTTTTATGAGATATTTATTAAAATGTTAGAAAGGTTTCAATGGTTTTCTTGTTCTCATTTTAAATTAATTAAGACATAATTCATGTTATGTACCATCTTTTTATCATATAGTGTAATTACTTCACCATAAATGGTTCAAAGATATTATTTCAAGTAATTATGATTTTTACTAAATAATTTTATTTTTATTCATTCAAATGGATTTTTTATTCAAACATAACCAATGTTGAAAGGGTTTCTATCTCAAACGTCCAACATTCATACATTTTTTGATTGATTCACCTATGTAAATATATATGTTGTATATAATAAATATTAAACAATAATTTTGTTACTATTTTTATACTCCTGGAATTTTATATTCCTTCCCTTTTTAAAACATTCAAATGGTTTTTGGTTTTAAAAGGCATTAAACGGGGTTTCTATAAAAATGTTGTATCAAACGTTTTGAAGACTTTTGGCCAAAACTCTTCCTTTATGTTCCTTATCTTATTTTAATAATATTATTTTATAAACCTAAATTATTTTTTAATGTTATTTTTCATGATAATTGACCGTATTTTAATAAAAATAAAAACTAAATTTATTAATGTTTTCCAGATGGGTCACTTTTGACTCACTATACAAATATTTGAAATGTTTTATTATTTTTAACATTAACAAACTGAATGGATTTTATTGAAATCATAATCATTATTAACATAGAATACTACCTTATAATCTTCCATGTTTAATTTCAAATAAAATTATTATCATGATATTTTTTGAATTTTTAGTTTCTAAAGGTACCGATTGAGAAGGTTATTTTATTTTGTTTTCCAATAAAAATTTTAAATGTTCATTTAAATGTATTTCTCTTCTATGTGAAAATAATTTAAAGATTCATATGATTAACTATTGATATTATATTATGATACCATTCACTTAATTTATCTAAATGGTTTATGATGATATTTTAAAGCGATTTTATGAAAACCTTATTCTTTTTCATGCGTAAATCAAGTTGTCATAGTTTTAATAAAATGAAAGTATCCATATATTTTGTTTCAAGATATGATTCATATTAATTATTGATGAAAGTGGGATTTTGGAGTGAACTCAGATAATGAACGGACATTTTTTGTATTTGATGGTTGGGTATGTTGTTTTCCTCCAATGCATTGTGTATTGTAATGGAGGTTACTAGATGAAACATACTCCTTAGAGGTGAAGGAGTTATGTTACTCCTAAGAGAAAATAAAGTTAACTTATTATAAATTAATCCTAAGAGATGCTGTATTTTACCAGTTATAGTTTACTACTATAGGATATGATAATTATCTAGATAGGTTATTTCATGGTGATGTTTTTGTGTTTCATGGTACCTACATTGTTTATAATTATTTCTATGAGTTATAAATGATCCTTTTCTCAATGATTGTTTTCAAAAAGCTTGTGATTTTTGAATTATATGACTCTTGAATAATATTAAATCATTATTAAATGTGTCATGATTTATGATACTTGTTTTATGAGTGTAAATTATTTTATGTTATAATTACACACTATGATTATTTCATCATACCCTAATGCTCATATTATTATCATAGATGGCATTCAATTATTAATGATTATGTTTAGACTTACTGAGAATTTGAGCACACCCCCCTTATATTTTCCTTTTCTCAAGGTTATAAAAAAATTATGTTAATATAATAATTTCTATAATGATTTTATATGGGAATAATTTTATTGGATATATTTAAGTCTTTTTATTAAACAAGAAAAAAATGGTATATTGGGAAAAATTATCAATTAAAAGTATTTGGTATTATTGTGTAAGAGTTTTTCCTAATTTCCAAAATCACTATACCAAAAAGGTCTCTGGGTATATAAGTGATCTAATTTTTCCATTTTATGGTGAATGTTTTGGATAGATAAAATCGGGGCACATTTATCGGTATCAAATATGAAAATGTAAAGATTGTGCTTTTATCTCCAAATCTAGGACTGTGAGTTTGGGGCTATTATGAAAACAAAAAAAAATATCAAACACCCATATATATAGTGAATGTATGTTAATGATTCAGTACCTTAAGTAAAATAAAATTCTAATGATAATAATCCACAAGGATTCAATTTCACATCAATGATCCCAATATTCATCCATATTCTATCTTCTGAGGACATTAGGGTCAAGATTTAAGAATAAAATCACAGAAAAATGGTGGTACTAGATTGTACATACCTATGGGGAGATGCTTATATCTATATTCTAGGACCCATAAAAAAGAAAAATCCAATCCTCTAGATCCATTAATTGAAATTATAATGGAAAGATATTCTTGAAGGAATTAGATCAAACAATCATCTATAGAAGTCCAAGGGTTTGGGGAAGAAGGAAGAAGACAACTGAGAAAGGATCAGTTCTTGAATCAATTAATAAATTGGAAAATACTTCATTCATGACATTATTTATGGTTTCATAGTGTAAAATATTGAAATAACATATACCCAAAAAATAAATTCACCCCATCTTAAAATTGTAAAAACCCTGCTCATTTCATGAATATAGGTTCACATCATGATAGGGTTTTTACACCTCGAATTAAAAATTATTCTTCTTTCAAGAAACCCATCACATTGTTAATATCCATTCATAATGTGGACCAAATCCTACTACTATATTCCATCTTTTTAGTCACTTACTTCTCAAAACACCCATAACATTACTCAAATCATTTAATTAAAATCTTACTGATATTTCAAATATTGTAACAAGTCACACATTAAAATTGAATAGGATATAAATTTTATGAGTGAGTAAAAACCATCACATAATCTTTTTCTATATCACATGATATCAGTTCAACCAAGTATAGTGTACACTCAAAATATATTTAAAACTTTATTGAATAAAGGGAAACTAACTTAAATTCTATAAATAAAATTATTTAAAAAAGAATTGTGTTTTTTAGAGGAGGTAAAAATTATAAAAACATAGTAGAAAAAATTATCCAAAACTTGATTTCCTACAAGATACACTCAAACATTTGAATATAATAAAATAAATGCAATGTGCATACCTTTTCTCTATTTATTTATACTTATATAATATCTTCCATGTAATATTAATAGGGATTATTAAGAGGAATCAAGTTGTCTCATACCTATCATGGTATCCAAGGGTTGTGTGAATATCTCTATTCTTATTAATGGTCAACTTTAAGATAAAACCCTTTAAATCCCTATGTTAAAGTATTAAAGAAAAATTATCAAGGGGTACTTAATTTGAAAATTGTTCACATCATGAATATTATTATTTTTAAACATTCTTCACTAGGATTATATTAACATTCATAACCCTCCATGGAAACTACATAGAATGAAAATATTTATTTTTCATTGATGAAACGTTTCATAAGTGTTTCAAAGACAAAAAATTATTTTAACTCATCGCTAAATCCTTATAATGATAATAAATTATTTAAACAATCAATATAAATATTTATAATCCTAAACTAATATTCACATAATTATCGAATAAAATTTCATAGACTAGGTGTTAGATAACCAGAAAATTCGATCATTATGTCATCATGAGTGATTTTTTATGCAGTAAATCATGACAAGGTAACATTCACAACAATGTGGTTTAAACCAAAGAATACCATAACATGTTTTATCCTTTTATGTTAAGGATTAGATTTAATGAATGCTTCAAATAATTTTTTACTTGAACTAATGCCTCGTAGACTTATTCTATTTTCACCTTATGTAATATATAACAACTTGTGATACCGTATCTAAAAATCATTTTAGATATATTCTAAAATTAAATATTAATATGTAATAATTAATTTCAAATATATGTTACATCATATGTAATAGTTTTGAAAACTCTTCAACATATTCTACTAAATATCATTAAAAAATTATTCAGGTATCTCTAAAATTTTTCACTCTCTCTCATCTATAAATCTTTAATACAAATACATTTTAATAAAAATTAATCCTCATTCACACAAACACAAAGTTTAACTCCAAAATCCTTTGTAGTGTGGAAAAATAATAATGAATGTATAAATACATAATCGTAAAGAAAGAGTGGACTTTTGTATAATGTCTTTGATAATAAAGTTGTAAAGGGATTTGACATGATCTCAATTAAACACATAAATCTCCATACCCATGTTCACCAGCTATATCATATAAAAGTATGAATAATCATATAATCTCTTTCTCCAAGTCATCTAGAGACCACAAGGCCAGAAATATATTAATCCTATATATCCTACTCATTCATCCACAATTTTCTGAGTACGGATTGATTATACTAATTGACTCAATACATCTCTTTCAGAAATATAGATGATCATAGAACAAGTACCTTATCTAGATATATATATACACTTCCATAATTTATCCTAATCAAGGGATCATATTTCATACTCATCATATGAGAGGGCAAATCTTGTATTTTTTTACCATAAATTGATGGCATGATTAATAACTTACCCAACCAAACCCTGATTAAGTTTTCCATATGAATGGAGTAAAATAGTTATTAGGGTATTATTTTTTTCATTTTATTTATCTTTTTAACTTCATTTATAGGGATTCAAAATGAAACATGGAACCCTTGTATACCAAAGACAAGGTATATAGAACTACATGTGGTATAATTATTGGATCACTCTATCACGACCTGTCCCCTAGGGCCCATGCCATGACTACCTCAAGCCTGACTTCTATAGGCCAGGGGCTGGGGACTAGCACCAAAGGCGTAAATCCCTAAACTGGGAACGAAATTACCATTAAAACATGAAAACACACAAAACAGAGTACGGGATGGAAGAAAAACACTAAGTAAAACTTTATAGAAAAGTGTGATGAAAGTATAGGTGCCAGAATATAAGAACAATAGGAAAATATAAGTATAACTGAAAAACAAGTACAACTGAAAAGGAAAAAATAGATGAAAGGTGAAAATCAGCTCCTGGATTGCCCACCACGGATCCTACTTGATTAGTAGGTATAGATAGCCTTCTCAGAACTCAACATATGTCAGTATCCTCCATGTACAGACACATCGTATGGTCCACCTCCGGGTATCATCCAGTCCTGGTACTCTCAGCCTCAGTCAGTGTTGTCCGCCGTCTGCAACCAACAGAATGAGGTACGGGCATAGCCTGTAAAGGGTTGAGTATAACGATACTCAGTAGGGACCCCAATACCCTCAAGGTCTCACAAAATCCAACAAGGATAAACCACAAAGTATAAAATCAATAGATAACCCCACTTAGGTATATGGCTGTAAATTTACCTAACTTATCAAATAATCCATCTCAATCATGAGGTAGACACAAAAGTTACTAAATCAGCTCAACAAGGATTTTATTCACATCATCGAAACCACAGATGTGGGAGAACTCATATCCAATTGAGTACAGTGGGAATTTCATGACACCAAGTCACTTCCCACTAACCTTGGACTGTTGAGGTACTCCTCCTATCGAGTACTGTGGGTCTGCTACGTCACCGAGGCCCCCCCCACCATGGGTATGTCGCGTCACCAAGGTGCTTTCCCTCGTAGCCTACTGAGGTACTCCTCCGGTTGAGTACCGTGGGTCTGCCGTGACACCAAGGCGCTCCCCACTACGGGTCTGCCGCGACACCATGGCACTCCCCGCTAGGCAAGTAGAGTCACTCCGATTCAAAACAGTCAGCAGTCATCAAGTCTCATCCAGCTACTAGGTCTTCGAACTCTGCTCACTCATCACTGGAAGGATCCGCTCCATGAGCTACTGGTCAATATTCCAACTATCACAAAGTACCATGATGAATTATCTCAAATATCCTCCACATCACAGGGGTCTCAACACAATAGACGATGCATCAATCAGACACATGGTCTGTGAGTTATTAGCCTTTAAGTAATGGGGGCCCGATGGGATTCATGCATGATCCAACCTGACATTATCTCAATAAAACATTGAACTCTAGTGGGGTATAATCAAAGGTAACTTCGCGCTCCAAGAATACCAGCACTGCTGACGGTTCGTCAAACAGACGTCTAGTGCAAATGTTATGGCCAAAGAATGTAAAGGGTCGGTAGTGGGCCCGAGTCTGGTCCCACCCGCTCGGACCGAACCGACCTGACCCAGTCTAGGTCATCTTGGTCAAACCTGTTGGGTCTGGCCAAGCCCATTGGGTGGGCTAGCCAGTTAGGTTTGGCCCGACCAGTTGGGCCCAGCCCAGTAGGCCGCGTGGGTGGTTTGGCTCGGGCTCAGGGCCGATTCGTCCCGGAGCGCTGTCAGGGTGCGGCCCGTGGTGGCTTGGCCCAGAAGGACCAGTCGTCTGGTTCAGATAAGGTGTCGCGAGGGGGGTCATGGGTCAGCTCTGGAGGTCGGGCGGCCGGAATCTGGGAGGTGGGCTAGCGGGCAGTCGGGCAGGCCGGGAGGGGGCTGGGCAGGGCATTAGGCTGGCAGGTGGGTGGTCGGGCAGGGTGCTAGGTGGGCTGGCAGGTGGCCACGCAAGGTGCATCTAGGCCAGGAGGTGGCCGAACAGGGTGCGAGGCGGGCCGGTCGGCGGCCGAGTAGGGCGTGGCCAGGCCGGGAGGTCGGGCCAGGAGGCCAGGCCGGTGCGGTTTGGCATTGTTCGGCTAGGGCACATGCGAGACCCGCGGCAGACAGGAGATGACGGGCGCAGGCCGATGATGGTTTTGCCACGGTGGCTTAGCCGAATGGCTGCTATTCGACCCAGAGCACCGGATCACCATGAGGGAGGCCCTGTTTGTGGAGGCCACGGGTAGTGCGACCTTTGTCGTCACAACCTGCGTCATTCGGTCTCCTTATTGACATGCCAAAAATCAACACAAACAAGAACAACAGAGGGGTCAGGCCATGTTGGTTTGGCCTGCACCCTCCTCGTTTAGGGTGGTATCATTTGTCTCATCAAAAGTTAAGAAAGATGAACAACAACTCACCTGCAATGATTCCTTTCCAACTGAAAAAGAAAAATTCAAGGAAAGCATCGACATGTAAAAAACCAGCAACCTTTGATCGTTTTTGACGATGAAGTCATGGAAAGTAGACAAATAAGATCTTTGTTCGTCACATTGCCACAAACTTCAAACCCCACATTTTATATGTTGTGGAAGACGCTCCGCGTCAGTCGGTGTTTGGGAAGAAGTTTGAAGAGGATCGGTGTTCTTCGTAGTCGAAGGCGTTCTTCATTGGGATCTTTATTTAAAGCTCCCCCCTTCCCAAAGCTTCCACCAAAATGAAAATGACAAGAAAAAAGTGATATGATTTCCCCAATTTAATTGTTGTCACAATATTCAAATTGGGGAAATTAATTACGTAGGTTTGATTATTAAGGATGGAGCATTGGAAACATTAAAATTAGAGGAGTCAAGAGGCTAGACCTCATTAATGAGGTAGAGTTGAGAGGTTTCCCTCTCCTCCCATTAATAGATGGTTTAGTCCCGCGTGGTCCCCACGTCGTAACCTCTCACGGGAGGTCCTGTTCGGGTGGACCCCTCCACCATAACCTCACATGGGAGGTTAATTTGTGGTGGTCCCACCTCCAACTTCAATGAGGAGTTTTTAACCAATCAACACACACATGGTGACTCAAATAAAATAAAGTGATGCTCACATTATTTTATTACCATCTAAGAAAACGAAAAAACGAACTTTTATTCTCAACTCACTATTGTTGATGTGAATGTCTCCTTAAGCGAATACTGGTGCTGTGAGTTCAACGGTGACCTCCGACTTCAATTCTGAGCACCAGTTCAAAATTTATAAAAACCCTCTCATACATTTAATGAACGTACCCAAAAAAACATTAGAAATTGATTCCAAGCACACCAGACCTCGAAGTCACGTGCCGTCAGATTTCGAGGACTTGTAAAATTTCCAATGTATCTAAGAAAAAAATAATTCACAGAATTTCTGAGTCTTTACATTCTCCCCCCCCTCAGGTATTTAGATCCCCATAATCTAGAACTCAAACTAAGGGAACAAGTAGGGGTACTGATCATGCATCTGAGCCTCTCGCTCCCATGTTCTCTCCAAGAGGTTCCCATGATGCCAGAAAACATGTACCAGAGGTATCGACCATCCACAAAGGACCCTCTCTAGACGATCCTCAATATCTATTGGAACCTCTGTGAAATTCTCCCAATCGTCGACACCCAGATCTCCATGGTCGATGATGTGGGAAGAGTAGTGCACGTATCTCCTCAGCTGAGATACGTGGAAGACGTTATGCACCCAGTGCAACTGAGATGGAAGAGTCAAGAAGTAATCCACCTCGCCTACTCTACTGAGGAACTAGAAAGGTCTGATGAATCTCGGAGATAACATACCGCCTCAGACAAATCTATATAGTCCTCATCTAGGTGAGACCCATAGAAAGACGTGGTTAAAATCCTTTAACTCTAGAGGTCTCTATCTCCTGTCATCATATGAATTCTTCCTGCTATGTGCAGTCTTCATCTACTCCAGGATGATCTGCACCTTCTCCGTGGTAGGTCATACCATCTCTAGTCCCACTAGTGCTGAATCCCCATGGTTATTCAAGTACAACGGTGATCTGCAAGGCCTCCTGTATAACACCTCAAAAGGTGTCATCCCAATGGTGGAGTGATAGTTTGTGTTGTGTGAAAACTCCACCAAAGGTAATTGATCCTCCCAACTGCAACCAATGTCAATGAACCAAAAACATAGCATGTCCTTGAGGGTCTAAATGGTCTGCTCAGTCTTACCATCCGTATGAGGATGTAAGGCAGTGCTCAGACGAAGTTGCATCCCAAAAGCCTCCTGCAACCCCTTCCATATCCGGAAATTAAACTGTGCATCAGGATCAGAGATAATAGAAGAAGGTACTCCATGTAGCCACAAAATATCATGCACATTGAGGCGTCCCAAGCTCTCTACATAGCCCTACTCTCGGATCGGTAGGAAGTTGGCCAACATGATGAGTTAGTAAACGATCACCCAAATCAAGTCATGACCCCTGGATGAACATGGAAGTCTTATCCCGAACTCCATGGATATCCCATCTCGCTTCTACTCTGGGACCTCTAATGTGGGAACCAAGCCTGATGGTACCTGGTGCTCCACCTTCACTTGCTAAAAAGTGAGGCATTAAGAGACAAAATCCACTACAACATTCTTCATACCTGGCCACCTGTGTTGTTGTCAGAGATCGTGATACATATTCACCACTCTTGGATGTAATGCTAAAGGGGATGTTTAAAACTCCCACAACACTTCCTCTTGAAGTGACACTGGAACCATAGTGCATCCTCTAAATAGGATGCTAGGCTCCCCACCTTCATAAAATCCACCAGGTGCTTACCCTGTGGAAATATGAGCACGTCGTGTCTCATAGCTAGAATCCCCATGTTTTTCCTCCCTGACTCACTGAAGAAGTGGGGGAGTGACTATATGGGACTGAAGGAATGTTGTTCCATCTCTATCCATAAAGGATATATGCAAGGTAGCCAGCTGCTCTATCGCCTCACCTAACAGTTGTATACTAGATCTCTTATTGAGTGCATCTACTACTACGTTCCCCATTCCAGGAGTATAGACTATCTCAGACTCATAGTCCTGGAGGAACTCATTCCATCTCCTCTATATTAGGTTTAGGTCCCTCTGAGAGAAGATATACCTGAGACTCTTGTGATCAGAGTACATGCTAAAATGTTCACCCATCAGATAGTGTCACAACATATTCATGTGGAAGACCACTTCTGCTAACTATAGGTCATGGGTATCATATTTCTTATCATGTTGTCTCAGATACGGAGAACCATATTCCATCATTGCTCGCTTCTGCATCAAGACACATCCGATTCTAGTCCCTGATGTGTCACAATAGACTATGTACCCTAAGCCTTCCTCTGGAAGCCTCAACATGGGGGCACCAGTCAAACTCTTCCTCAACTCCTAAAAGCTCTGCTGGAATCTCTCCAACCACATGAAGGGTTGCCCCTTTTTCGTCAAGGCTGATAGTGGTGCTGCAACTCTGTAGAAGTCTGGAACGAACCTCTAGTAGTAACCCGCCAAACCCAGGAAACTTTGTACCTCCTTCACACTCCTAGGTGACTCCAAAAAAAGTACCACCTCAATCTTCACTGGATCCACAATAAATCCATCCTCTGAGATGACGTGTCCCAAAAAGTGAACCTCTCGGATCCAAAACTGGCACTTTGTGATCTTTTCATAAATTTGTTGCTCTCGGAGTGTGTCTAGTACTACCTACAAATGGTTGGCTTGCTCCTCCTTGATAATAAAGTAGATTAGAATGTCTTCGATGAAGACTAAAACAAAGTGATCAAGGTATGGATGAAAGATCCTATTTATGAGCCCCATGAACACATGTAGAGTGTTGGTTATGGATAAAGGCATAACCAAGAACTCGTAGCAGGAATACTGACATCTAAAGGTCGTCTTTTGCACATCCTCCTATCGAACTCTAAGATGGTTATATCCTGATCTGAGGTCTATCTTCGAGAACCACCATGCTCCCTTGAACTGATCAAAGAGGTCCTCAATCCTCGAGAGTGGGTACATGTTCTTCATAGTATCCTTATTCAGGTGATAGTAGTTGACAAAAAGATTCATTATTCTATCTGCCTTCTTGGTGAACAAAATTGGGGCCGCCCAATGAGAAGCACTAGTCAGGATGAATCCCTTCTCTTGTAAGTTCTCTAGCTGTACCTGCAGCTTGCGAAGCTCCACGAGAGCCATCCTATATGCTGGTGTTGATATTGGTGTCGTCCTGGGGTAAATGTCAATGTAGAAATACATCTCTCTATGAGGAGGTAGTCCTAGAACATCGCCAGGGAAAACATCTGTGTACTGGTCCACCACTACAGGATTGCTTGGACTCTCCACATCAACTGCTCCGAGGGTAAGGCAGGCCAACTAATGAGTGATTGGCTTCACCCTCCTTCGAGAAAGTATGTCATGTGTGGCAATGGACCCCTTATTGTCGGTGAAGGTAATCCTGGTCACATCATTGCGGACCCAGTGAACCTTGTGCTTAATACAATCGATCTGAGAATGGACTGTAGATAACCAGTCCATACCCAAGATGACTTCGTAAAGACATGATGCCACAACAAGGATATCCCATTCGAATCTCTCGCCACCTAGAGTAATCTAAAAATGTTGGAACCAGTGCGTAATCATCTAGTCTGCTCCCATAGGAGTCTCCAGGCATAAGAATCGAGCCAATGGCTCTGTCGGAATCTCTGAGCTCCAAACGAGGGCAGTGGCAATGAAAGATCGACTAGAACCTGTATCTATAAGAACTGAATCTATGGTGGAGTAGATGAAAATCATTCCTCAAATGATCTTCGGAGTGTCGTGATCGTACGCCTCAGCTGCCTGGAGCTAATCTCTCCCCATTCCACCTGCTCCCTACGGTCGGGGTGGACCTCCTGATGGTGGTGGCGACAACACCTTGAAATGTCGCTCATCGCATGCTACACACCAGCTCATCTGCCACTTCCACCTCCTTCATGTGGACCACCTTGATCAAATCTATGACTTTGCATGGGTGGTCCATCAAACGTGTACTGATCATCCGAACAGCGAGTCGGACATTCACGATCCATGTGACCCTACCCACCACATGAGTAACACTGCCCGCTCCTGGCAGGTATGTCTCTGATTTGAGTGCCCCGCACAACCAATCCTAAGTCACGTGGTCGTCCACCTATAGTTCTGGTCCTCTTGGACCTCTACGACATCTGTCTACTACCAGGTGCAGAAGACTCCACTGCATGTCGACTAGTGGTGGGTTTCACTATTGGAGACTGCTTAGTGAGGAAACTCTCTACTAGGAGGGCTCTCTCTAGCACCCCCTCCTGCGTCGGGATGCTGAGTGAGATCAATGAAGCTCTGATCTCTCACCTGAGTCCCTACTCAAAATTCAGGGCCCTAAATAATGGGTCTCATACCATATCTATGGATTAGTGAGAGAGTTCAGTGAACCTCACTGAGTACTGAACTATAGTCAAGCTACCCTACTGCAGATGAAGTACATCATGTATTCACACTGTGCGAAGAGTCACAGGGAATAACTCTACCTGAAACAGGCTCTCAAAGACTTCCTAGGGAAGCATCATCTCGTCATTAACTTGGAGCATCAAGATCCAAAATCTTCCCACTACTACCTGTAGAAAGCTGGCAGCAAGTATTACCATGGGGCCTACTGGTGTCCCTACCAATCAGAAAATTTTCACCATATCCTCCAACCACTCCTCAACCGGATGTGGGTCCATATCACCCTGGAACCTGGGTGGCCTCTAGCATTGGAACATGTGCAATGTTCTCAAGCGGTATGCATCATCTATTGTTGGGGTCGGTGGAATCGGTGTCCCTACTAGGAGTGGTACAGCTGGTGCCTTCGCTGTGATAGGGCCCTATACTGAGACCTTGTCTCTTGGTGGGCAATCTGTGCGTACAACTCTCAGGACTCTAGCTGGTCATCCGTGGGGAGGCATCCTGAGGGAAACAGATGAGACATGGTTAAATATTATAACTGGTGAGTGAACACGTATGATTTTACTTAAGAAAATCAAAAATAAAACACACACGCAATCAGTGTTTTTGTGCACTGAGTCAGAAATCATTAGTCAGGGTCCTGGTGTATGGATACATTGGCCGCCGCATCAACACTAGACTCCCTAGACTAAAAACCACACTCAGTACCCTTAACACTATTTCTTCATAGAAAATAATCAGAGTCCTAAGTTATGTGGTAGAACCGACTCCCCTGATACCAATTCGTCACGACCTATCCCCCGGGGCTCGTGCCATGACTACCCCAAGCCCACCTTCTATAGGCCAGGGGCTGGTGACTAGCACCAAAGACGGAAATCCCTAAACTAGGAAGGCATTGCCTTTAAAACATAAAAACGCACACAACAGAGTATGAGGTGGAAGAAAAACACTAAGTAAAGCTGTATACAAAAGAGTGCTGAAAGTAGAGGGGCTGGAATACAAGCCCAACCGGAATTTACAAGTACAACTGAAAAACCAGTAAAATTGAAAGGGACAAAATAGGTGAAAGATGAAAAAAATCTCATGTATCATCAACCACGGATCCTACCTAAATTGTAGGTACAGATAGCGTCCTCAGCACTCCATGTTTGTCAGTCTCCTCTATGTACCGTCAAGTCATATGGTCCACCTCTGGGTACCTTTCAGTCCTGGTACTCTCAGCCTCAGTCAGCGTTGTCCATCGTCTGCAATGAACACAACAAGATGTAGGCATTGCCTGTGCAGTGGTGAATATAAAGATACATATTAGGGACCCCGAGACCCTCAACGTCTCACAAAATCCAACAAGGATAAACTAAAAAGTATGAAATCAACAGATAAACCCACTTAGGTATATTCCCATACATATACCTATGTTATCAAGTAATCCATATCATTCATGAGGTAAATAAAAAATTTACTGGCTCAACTCAACAAGGATTTTATTCACATTATCGAAACCACAGCTGCGGGAGAACTTCTATTCAATCGAGTACAGTGGGACTGCTGTGATATCTAGGAAATTCCAACTATCCTTGGACTGATGAGGTACTCCTCCTGTCATGTACAGTGGGTCTGTTGTATCACCAAGGCACTCCCCATCGTGGGTCTTCAGCGTCATCAAGGCGCACCCCCTCATAGACTACTAAGATAATCCTCATGTCGAGTACCGTGGGTCTGCCGTGACACCAAGGACCTCTCCCCACTATGAGTCTTCCGTGACACAATGGAACTCCCGTCTAGCTAGTAGAGTCACTCTGAGTCAAAACAGTCAGCAGTCGTCAGGTCTCTGCCAGCTACGTGGCCTCCACACTCTGCTCGCTCTTCATCAGAGGGATCTTCTCTAAGAGATACTTTTTGATACTCCAACATTAATTAAGTACAACTAAAAATTATCTCAAAGGTCATCTACGTCATATGGGTCTCAACTCAAGAGACGACATGTCAATCAGACGCCCGTTCTGTGAGTTATTAGCCTTTTAGTCTCGGGGGCTTGGTCGGATTTGTGCACGATCCAACCTAACCATATCTCAACTAAACCTCGAACTATAGTGGGGTATAGTAAAAGGGGACATCGTTCTCCAAGAATACAAACGCCGCTAAAGGATTTTCAAATAGACATCTGATTCCAAAGATATGGCCAAATAATGTAAAGGGTCGGTAGTGGGCCTAGGTCCAGTCCGACCTGGTCGGACTGACCCGGCCCGACCCAGTCTTGGTTGACCCGATCAGACTAGTTGGTTCTGGCCCAGCCCATTGGGTAGGACATCTTGATTGGTTCGGCCAGACCTGCTGGGCCCAACCCAGCAGGCCGCGTGGCCGGTTCGGCCCGGGCATGGGCTGATTTGGCCCGGAGCTTCGTGAGGGTGTGGCTCGGCCCGGAGGGCGCTGCCTGCTGGTTCGGCTACAGTTCCGCGAGGGGGGCCATGGGATGGATCGGGAGGTCTGTCAGCTGGAAGCTTGGAGGAGGGCTAGCGGGAGGCCGGACATGCCAGGAGGTGGCCGGTCAGGGTGCCAGGCGTGCCAGCGGGTGGCCAAGCAGGGCGCGGCTAGGCCAGCAGGCAGGCGGGTAGGGCGCCAGGCGGGCCGACCGGTGGCGGGGCTGGCGTGGTTCGGCAGTGTTTGGTCGAGGTGCATGAGAGGCCGGTAGCGGCCGAAACCGGGTGACGCAGGCCTGCTATGGTCCGGCCAAGGTGGCTCGGCCTGAGGGATGCAGTTTGGCTTAGAGCACTAGAGCTCCGTGGGGGAGACGCGGTTTGCAGAGGCCACGGGTCGTGTAGCCTTTTGCATCACTGCCTTCGTCATTCCGTCGCCTTATCGACAAGCCGAAAATCAACACAAACAAGAATGGCGGAGGTGTCGGTCCATGTTGGTTTGACCTGCACCCTCTGTGTTTAATGTGGTATCATTTGGCTCATCAAGATGTAAGAATGATGAAAAACAGCTCACCTGCAATGATTCCTTACCAACTGATGAAGGAAAATTCACGGAAAGTATCAACATGTAATAAATAACGTGCCTTTGATCGTTGTTTGATGATGAAGTCGCGGAATGTAGACGAAGAAGATCATCATTCGTCACGTCGCCACACACTTCCTATCCCATGTTGTGTCAGGTGTGGAAGACGCTCCATGTTGGTCGGTATCCGAGGAAGAAGTTCTAATAGGATTGGTGTTCTTCGTAGTCAAGGGCATTCTTCTTTGATAGCTTTCTCTCAGGATCCCCCCTTCCAAAAGATTCCACCAGAATGATAATTCAAGGCCAAAAGTTATAGGATTTCTCCAATATAATTATTGGCACAATATTCAAATTGGGGAAATTAATTATGTAGGTCAACATATTAAGGATGGAGCGTTGGCAACATTAAAGTTAGAAAAGTCAAGAGGCTCTCCCTCAAAAATGAGGGAGTGTTGAGCGGTTTTCCTCTGCTCCCATTAATAGTGGGGTTTAGTCTCATGAGGTCCCCACGTGGTAACATCTTGCGAGAGGTAATTTTCTGGTGGACCCCACCACCATAACCTCCCAAGGGAGGTTAAGGTGTGGTGTTACCACCTCCAACTTCCATGAGGTGGTTTTAACCAACAAACACCCACATGGCGGCCCAAATAAAATAAAGTGAATCTCACTTTATTTTATTACCATCCATGAAAACCCAAAAAACTAAATATTATTCTCGACTCACTGTCGTCTAAGTGAAATTATCCTTAAGAGAATACTGGCGCTGCGAGTTCAACGATGCCCTTGGATTTCAATTTCGAGCACCGGTTCAAATGTTATAAAAACCTACTCGTACTTTTACTGAACGTACCCGAACAAAACTTCAAAAATTGATTCCTGGCACACCGGACCTCGGAATCACGCGCCATCAGTTTTTGTGGACTCGTAAAAATTCCCATGTATTTAAGAAAAAAATTATTTCCACAGAATTTATGGGTCTTTACACACTCAGAAAAAAAACTCATTTTATACCTCATGAGTGAATTTTGTATCCCTATAAGAGAAAAAACTCAATTTAATATTCAAATGTCATTTAAACCTATAATACTTTATTATGAACAACTATAAGGGATACCTAATTTCTATATGTTAAGAGAACTATTATCATCTCACATCATATAATATATGTATCCAAAATGAAAAATGATATAGTATCGACTACCATTTATCTAATTTTTAAATTTTATATTCCCAAACTCATTACATAATAATTTAAAACCACATATAAGTTCTTGTATAATCATATATTATATGATTGATCACCAGAGTGTGCAAATGTTCACTATAATTTAGACTTTTCTAAAACTCATTAAATCATTGTGTATTTCTTACCAAATGCATTTATGAATATAAGAAAAATGGTATCATTATATTATTATAATTGGATAATATTTATGAAGATATGTTTTTGAAATAATGGTGATATTCTAATTCTTAATCCTCATGTTTATCTTCAAAAACATCATATTTAAGCATTATTACTTCCCAACATGAATTGTCCCTCGGATAATTGATTATTCCATCTATAATTATTAGAAATACATATATGTTCATCAACATATTCATCATTTTTTCTTAGGTATTCGATTTATGTATTCACACATTAACAATTTAGATTTAACATAACATACCTTCAATCAAATTCAAAATTTCAAAACATAATTTTTTATAACACTTTATACAACTAATGATTTTTTTAACATACCTAAAAATAAAATCTAATTACATTTATATATATCCAAATGAACCCCATCAATAAGGAATTTAAAACCCTTCCATATAAAGGCATACAATCATACGAGAACAAAAACCCAGAAAAGAATCAATGCTATGATAAGTACCCAACCCAAAATTTTTTTACAGAGCTAATGGTACCAATCAAGTGATAAATATGTGTTATAGTCCCACTATTCATAAATAAATACTCAATTGATATCTAAATTATTATATTATCATAAAATGAAAAAATTTATAAATCATAATCAAACATTACTATTTAGTTTTTTAACACACAAATAAATCATATACGTGGTTGAAGGAAACCATATTATACGACACAATTAGCTTGTAACTCCCTATATAAATTCATTAGAAATTATAAGAATTAATTTTCAAATTAAATTAAATCATATATTCATTCATAATACAAAAAACATATATTCCGGTATAAAAATCATTGAATAAACTTAATAAATAAAATTATTATAAATTTATATATAAGATAAAAAAATATAGAATCATTTCATAAATAAATAATTATAAACACTATATAATTAATCATACTTTAGAGAAATTCCATAAAATAAATAAATATTTACATCTCAAATTTATTCAACTTCTACTCATTAATATTTACAAATTTTATGGTATTTAATATAATCTCCATAATATTAAAATTATACAAATTTTATAAAAAAATTTGTAATCATATAAACATTTCATTTTTATAAATATTATATAATATAAATAACAAAAAAAATTAAACAATAATCAAATCCACCAAAACATTTTTTGGCCCATATTTTTTAAATTTTCTAAAATGTATACTTTAATATGATTATTCCATATTATCATTTAATAATATTTCATAAATTAATTTAAGCATCTTTGTATTTTTCATTATTTCGTAATTTGTGAACACTTTATAAATTATTCCACCAAGTAACATAACTTGAAATAAATATCACATTGATTAAAATGTTTTATATTATTTAAATCCTATAATCTAATTCTACATAGGTCCATTTATAAATTTAATAAAAAATATAATTATTTAAAATATAAAAATAATGACCCTTTTTCTAAGAAATCAGGATCTGGTTTCTCACAAATAAAAACTCTCTCCAAAGAACACCATGTCTATTTTATTAACCCATTCCATTTCATGTAAATCCATTATATGTTCTACCTGTGAAACCATGATAAATTTTCATCTAGATTCATCGTGAATTTCTTATGGAAATCAAATTCAAATATTAACCAAAATGAAATTTTTAGAAAATGATGAAATAATATTATCACTTTTATAATGATCTATTTTTTATGAAACATTTAAATATACATTTTTATAGAACCGTGTCATGGATTTTTATGATTTATAAAACTATGCATGTTTTTTTTAAAATATATGTTGTTTATGAAAAACATCAGGAATTTAAATTTATGTTTAATAAAATAAAATATTATTCTATGAATCCATTTTTTCTCTATTACTTTATCGACATATAATCAGTCCAAACATAGTAGATATATCTATTATACAACTAAATGTTTTTATATGTGATTACAGTTTTTTTAATGAAATAGAAATAATCAACCCAACTCCATTTCCAAAAAATATCCATTCAAATGTTTGAGATAAATAAAATAAATAAACAATGTATACTTTTCTCCTTTTAGAATTATATATCAAAGATCCTTGAAATATTCTTAAAGGGGATCACCAAAAAGAAGCTAACAAAAATCTTTCTCGTTGGGTATCCATAAATTCAAGATCATTTCTAACCTTAGGTTGAGGCATGAGGAAAAGGAGTATAAGAGAAATTTACTATGAGTATTTTTTAGGGTATGAATCTTATATTTTAGGGATACACCTTTTTCTATGATTTTATCATGTTTTATTTCCATAAAATTCAATTCCCTAGAACATAAAAATTATACCATCATTTATGAAATATTTCATAAATATACCAAACATCACAACAAATTGTAACTCATGGTTTAATCCCAAAAATAATTTTTAATGTTTTGAAAATACATATGAATGTCCAAACACATAAAATAATCATCAATTAACGATCCATTCAAATATTATAGATTTCATGGGAGAGAAAAATAAAAATCTAGTGTTATATAAAAACTCATTCTTTGACATTATCAAAACAATTTTATAGTGACATTAACTATGACATGGTTTATACTAGTAGAAATAATGTTGTGGTATATCCCACCGTGCAATGACTTTTCCATTGTGAATGTTTCTAATAGATAAATGTTTACAAAAACTATATTCTTGACATGAATAATTTTTAATAGGATCGATTATTATGTATCATGATTTTCAATTTATAGTACATTATAGTTGTATAAAATTTGAGTTGTGTGATTATTAATGTTTTATTTATTTTAAAATATTAAACTATTTATATAAGTAATGTGTACTATAGTTATATAACAATGATAAATGGAAGGTAATTGATCACACACAATAATATGTTTTTTATTATAACATATAAAACATCTCACAACAAACATGCACATAGACAAGAAAGAACTATAAACAAGGGGATTAATGGGATCCAAAATATTACAAGACATGGGAATCCTCCCAAATAAGATCCATGAATTCTAGGGGATGTTTATTGAAGCTATAGAGAACAATATTAGGCCTGTCTTGGGCTACTATAGAGGCTAAGAAATGTTTCACTTTGGTTCCCTCTTGCTGTGTATGAAGAAAGAATAGTCAATTAAGTAAATAACATGTGCACATCTGAATTAGAAATTTAATAGACCAGGGAGTGGATTCCCTTAATAAAATAGAGTTTTTAATGATTTCAGAGTCAATATAGTTGGCGGAGAGTGGAATATTTTGAGCAAGACATAACTCCAACACATTAAGAAGAGCAATATCCTCTACTATGACAGAGTTACCTTGAACATAAAAGATGCAGAAAAAAATGAGAATCATGCCATGGGGATCCTAAACAACTCCACCACATCACATCAAACCAATATGACATGACACATCAACACTGAGATTAAGAACACTATCTTGGGTATTCCAACAGCTCTATATTCCTTCTCTTCGAACCACTTGTGCTTTCTGAGTTTGATGGAGATAACTCGTATATGCAAGGAGTATTTTTAGGGATCTGATATTGTCCCAATTTTTAATCAGATGTGCTAACTACACCACCACACACCTAGATAAAACTGGAATTTAAAAAATTAAAACTTTTATTTCCACCATTAAATTCAATATCTATAGCATTACAAATAGTGTAGTATCATGTACCAATCAACACAACCCTCACCTTGAATTTATGATAATTGATGGTTTCACCTTGCATACTACTCTATTATGAACCAAAACCATAGAAAGGATGAATTTCAAAACCTAAAATATTACCAAGATAACTCCAACCCATATAATCCTACACACTATAAAATAATTAGTTCTCTTTTGATTCCATATTGTTATTCTGAAAACACTGTCGCTATTAGTAATGTGAATACCCTTCAAACAGATGATTAATACAAATGAATTCACTTTTTATAAATTCTCCAAATCAGATATTTATAATTGATTGGGATATATTTTCACCAGTATAAATCCACAATATCGTTGTTACTAGTACTATTCTAGAGCACACCCCTATATGCCTCAGTCGAAAACACCCTGTTGGAACTTTCATGAAAACTACACTATCTCTTTTAGAGGATATCTCAATGAAATAAAAAATGAATCATTTATATTGGTTTAGTATGGAATTCATAAAAAATGAAATTTTATCGCCTATGAGAAATAAATTTAAAGAGTTGGATTTCCTTAGAAGTCGGGTGGTTTACTTACCCAATTGTTAAACCAAAAATTGACATTACCACTTTCCAAAATCCACTCGGAATATTTTTTGAGTATTGAAATGTGCTCACGTAGTGACTGCCATAACCATGAATCTGTTCCCCTCAGGGTCTCATGAATCCACCCATACTTACATATAATGAACTTACTCCAGAGAGAGAATCCCTCCATAACCTCCCATTCAAATTTATCATATAGACATTTCATAGAAACCTCCACACTATGTAGACTAATACCCCCATAATGTACTAGACTAGAAATCCTCCTCCAAAATGCTCAGTGGTACCTTCACACACCATGAGAGTAATATAACAGATGTTTGGATATTTATTATATTTCTTATCATCAATTTAGGAACTCTGAGGACTGATAAAACAATCATAGGGATATACATGAGGAAGCATTTCTGTATAGTGATTCTTACACCAAAAGAGCAGAAGTAGTTTTTCTAGTTGATGATATGCTTGTGATTTTATTAATAAACCCCTCAAAATTACTGATACACAACCTTTAGAAAGAAATAGAATCACCTAAGTACTCTATGAGAAAATTTATTCTGAGAAAAACCTACATATATTCCATTTTATTTCTCTTTTTGATCATGCCTAGTACAAATAGATACTACATTTATCACAATTCATTTTTTCACCACTCCACCAAATATACTAATCCAAAAATTCATTAAGGCCACTAATGGATCTTATCACTCTATCTAGGAAGAAGATAAAATCATCTATGTAAATGTGTGAGAGACACCACTAAATTAATTCATTCTTTTTAAAGGATTTATATTTCAATTTTTCATATTATTCTCAAGGAGTCTACTAAGAGGGTTTAGGACCATGATGAAAAAACTAGGAGACATGGGGTCACCTTATCTGAGGGCACACCCTGATTTGAGGAAGCCATATATTTATCCCATTAACATAACAACCATGACCCTAGTATCCTAGAGATGGAGGTTATCTTATTATAATGGCATAAATACAAGAGATCACATCATCCAGGATTGATCAGTTCAGCAGTCTTGAAGAACTAGTTGAAAACGTGGCACCCATTTTATATTGGAAATAGAAAATAAATTATAAAACATAACAAAAATTAATAAATTCCATCCTTTAAAACTCATTAAATGGATTCATCATCATAACCAATGGAAAGAAAACAAATAAAGTTGTGAGCTCAAATACTCAGTAAGGGTTACATACATTATAATTTATCATGAACTAGTATGTATAATCAATTTTTAAAGGTAAATAACTGAAAAATAACAGGCCTATCAATAAAATAATAATGAAAATTAATCCATAAATTTATTCATATTGAAAATCATATGGATAATGATAACTAAATTCTAAATGTAGAAAATTCTTAATTATTGGATGTTGTGTATTTAGCATGTGAACCATTATACCCTCAAGAGCTTTCACAAGAATGTTTAAGTCTTTGGAAAGAAACCCATATAATTCTACTTGGAAAAAACATAAAGGGGTTTTCACCAATTCAAATTATCTCATGAGACAACTAATGCATTGATGTGCTTGCATTAACTAATCCCTAACCCATAGGGAATGCATTTTCTAGTCCCCAGCCCTTAGGTATTTCATTAACCAGGTCCCAAAATATGTCATACCAGTATAAATAATTCCTCATATATAGAATAATTTATTTGTATAATAAATAATGTGCCTTTTCATCAAATATTCTTGTTAAATAAATAATACAAATTTATCAATATTTTCCGAGTTAATCAAATTAATATAAAGGTAAAAACCATATGTATAAAAGGTATACTGATTATAAAATAATAATATCCATGAAAGAATGTTTTAAAAGGGTGAATATTTGTTTATTATCATAAATTATATCCAACTGAATGAAAACATTTAAAATTAGTGTTTAAGAATCTTTATAAGTGAGCCTCTTTATTGCGTTTTATGGGAAAATATTAAAAATCCTTTAAAGAGCACAAAATAATAATTTTATGTATAATACCTGAAATGAAATATGATTTTTTTCATGAAAAAATTATAGATTTCATAAGAATAATGGTGGATTAAAATAATTTATTGAGTTTTCTTGAAAATAGATAAGAAACTGGGAAGCTCCTTTAATCAGGTTTTCTTATCAGATGAAATTGATAATATACCATTTTAAAAATATGTATTTACCATCAATAAATGATGAATTGATCTGGATACATAAGTTTGGAACATATAAAAAGAATTTAAAATAAATATATAAAAATAAATAAGAATTAAATTATGTTACAGAGAGAGAAATCATAACCCAATGGTAAATTTGGAGGTTCGGAGTGATCCCTTACAACTTTTGAAATAATTTAATCATATACCCTATAAAATTAACAATAATAAAATTAAAAATTTAATGTCATTAAGATAAATAAATTTATGATATGATATATCAGGATAATAGGATATATACACCATACACAATAATTCAATGGTGAATAAATCATATCTCACAGAAATAAAAGTGAGGTGAGAAAACCCCTTACTGAAATTGTATCATTGATGCGAGAATAAAACAATGAAATAATTATGTGTAAGATATTTCAATCCAAAAAAAGTAAAAATGAATTTGAAAAAATTCATCGGTTATTTTACATATATTTTTGGCATAACATAACCAATGACATATAATTTCAACCCAATGAATATAAATTGAGATAATAAATCTCATACCTTATGTCTAAAAGAATTCTGAACATGTACTAAATATGCTAGATAATCAAATTAGATTCATCAATAAATTAAATAAGAACATTTAATACATTTATTTTATTTTTTATAATTTTATTAAGATCATTTTTGTCCTTTTTTATGAGTTATATGATTCCATTTTGTCCTTCTGGGAGTGTTCATATTCTTGTTTTTCATTATCAGTTTTTTTGTATATAAGTACATACATTTATGTAAAATGGGAATAATTAAAAAGAATTTAAATTATATGTAATTAATGAAATTTAATAATTGTAAATGATCTTATATATAATTTGGTTATATTTTATGATGATGATTCATTAGATAAAATGTTAATGAAAACTATTTAATTTATTTTCACACTTTTTACAACCATCATGAACTTATATCATTTTATTTGATATCATGTTTATAAATTCGTTATAGAAAATTAAATAACTTATAATATGTATTATAAAATATTATTTAACCATAATAATGGTTTTATTATAATCCATTATGTTGATAATGGGAAATGAAAATGCATTGTCCAAGATGGCGGTAAATCAACACATCACAGACAATATTTTCATTTTTAGAATAAATGGGTGATGAAAAGATGTTTTATGTTTAATAATATACTTATAGTACATATATAAGATACTAGAGTTTTAATTCATGTTTATATAGGGTATGCAATGAGATGATAATACAATAAAAGAAAAATAATTAAAAGTGGGTGAAAGAGGATTTTCCCACTTGAATTTGTTCTACCTGAGAACCTCTTTAAGGCAATTGGGTTTGGTCTTTTATTTATACCAGAATATCCCAAATTTGGCGAAGATGATTGGGAAGATAATTGGTTATAAATTATAAAAGATTAAATTCTTATAAAATGTGAGTATAAGAGGTAATGATGGGTTGTATATATAATGGGAGGAGAGGGTTATTTTATTATTTTATTCATGTGTTTATATGTTAGATCTGCACTATCAATAATGATGATTATTGAGACTAAATGAAAAAACTATTGAATTTAAGTTCAAAAAAATGGGTTCTTATCTCATCCAAACATCATCCATGACTTAATAATTCGTGTATCTAGCTAATATCATAAATTACTACATTCCATTAATCATCAAATACTCAACTATTTGAAAAAAATCACAAAACATCTCCCTAATTAGATTTTGACGTGTATATTTAAAAAATTGACTCATTTTTTTGAAAATGGTATTATAAATATTAAAATATAATTTTTCATTAAAATCATCATTTATTGGAAAAATACCGATTTTAAATTATAATTATTATTATGACACTTTCAAAAATTAATTGATGTATCATAAAATTATATTATATTTATAAGAAAAAAAATATTTATTTATGAATATATTTTATAAAAATAAATTTTATTTTAAATTATTATATTAATTATAAAATAGAAAAAAAACATTTAACTTTTACAAAAAATACCTACACTTATTTTGTCAATTAAAAATTTTATTTCCATATTCTATTATTTAAATATATAAAATATTCATTTAAAAGATAACAATTTTTTATTTTAAATTTCATAGGTGAAGTTATTATGCTAGCGGTAGCATTACTATTCTAAATGGTCATATAACTATTCCTAATTGTCACATTACTATTTCAATACTCATGTTAATATTTAATAACTTTTCATTTAAGATCGGTGTTTTGTGCTACGTAAGAAATCAAATGAATTGAATTTATATAAAATCTTGGGGTGTTATTTCTTACCTCCATTAATAATTTTTTCCCTCGAAATTGGTAATTTTACTTTGAAAAAAAAAATATTATACTTGAAAACACCTTTGTGGGAGACCCACATTGTAAATAAGTTTAATAAAACACATCTTAATAAGAGAGAAATTAAAATGAGAAGGTTACCATGAAACTAGGATTCCTTTTATAATAACATTAGTGGGATGTAAAAACAAGGGAGTAGAATAAAATTCTAAATATCATGTTTTGATGGAGAGTGATAGAGAACATGGCCATTAGAATGTATAGAATTAAAAAACATAAATTTTTTATATGTAGAAATACCATTGATTTATTTTTAAGAAAATGAAAAGGATTATTTTTTAATTCTAGTATACTTTTCCTAGAGTTGAGGGTTTCTTTTACTATAACAAGAATCACCTCAGAAAATAAGTTTACTTTATTACATTCCATGTCATAGTCTTATACTTTAAGAGTGCTTTTATTTATCTCCACTTAATTTCCTAATATAGAGATGGATACTCAAGGAAAGTTTTTATACTCAAACCACTTTATGAATCATAAGATATGCATTTCATTCCTTCTTCCTTTAAATGTTTTCTGAAACTAAAATGGTTAGCACAAATTATCTGATATGATATATCATATTTTAATCTTAATCAATAAAATACTTAATCTATTCTATAAGTATTTAACCTTAAGGCTGATTTAAAAAAATATTTATCCAAATCCAAAGACCAAAAATTTAGATTGAAGGTCACTAAATTCCCAAACTCAAATTAACATAAGATTACCAAAAATAATTGAGATATTACTGTCAAATACTAATTATAAAAATACCTTAATCTCTTTTAAAAATTTTTAAAACATGTATTCTTCCATGAGTAAAATCATTAGTTGTTGAATATATTTATTAAATCCAAAAATATAATAATTCTAGCATTATATAAACCATCATATCACTAACCACCATCCCGGTCACCAGTACTATACCGTAAACATCTATTTGTTATTTTCTAAACATCAAGAATACTTCTATGTTTTTCATTTCCTATTATTGTGTTTTTAATTAGATCAACTAAAAATAGAATCACTTCTCTTGATTACTATTTTTATTAGTTAAATACTTAAAATTCCTTAAAGAATAAGTACAAGAGTAAAATCCTTATAAATTTTATGATTCTTATAACCACTTAATTTTGACCAAATAATAAAATAACCAAATTCATGAATCCAAACATAGGTATATTAATAATTCCACCTTGTCTGTGGTAGATACATAATCTTGACCATGATCCATTATCCTCATTTTGTATGTATTCATTTTATACTTGAGATATTGATTTTAATAGTTTATTATCTCCTTATATTTAAATAATTATATATTGGATCCCTTTTTCTTACACATAAAATCAAAATCAAGGTGGCCTTTCTCTCCAGAGTGGTAGTAAACTCTCTTTCCTTTTAAGTAAGTACTAGGGTGTTTTTTTAATAGTTTTTACATGTGGGAAAATACTTCTTTCTCTTCATTCCATTATCCAAATTTTTCATAGATATACTCTGGTTTTCATGCTTCCCTCAAAATGCATAATACATAGAAAATTATTCCATTATCTCATTACCTCATCACGCTATGTCCTCAAATGATGAGAATGATTGGGAGACCTGTTTCCTTCAAAATATTTGCATAAGACCAAAAAAGATTTGATCCACCTTACTCTTTAGATCATGTTCATTGGTTAGGTTCTCGTTCCTTATGTGAGATTCCATTTCTAAATGTACAAATACACTAGATTATATCATTTCATCATGAAACATAATGTATGATCCTAAAACTAGTGAAATAATTAGCATAAATTGAATATTTTATGCATAGCTAATCCCATAATCATAGTTTGATTTAGATGTTCTTAAATAGTTACCCACAAAGTATATCTTAGATTTATTTTCCATAATATATGATTTTATAATTAAATTTTAAATTTTTTCTACTAAATATTGTTTGGTACAAATTGAAATAACTCTGACCCAAAAATCCCATAGTTGGTGGTTATTTTATTAAAATGATGTCGATAAAAGAGATCGCATCACCAAGGATCGATCAGTTAAGTAGTATTGACGAATTATATACATACATAAAAAACATTTTATATTGTGAATAGAAAATGACATATAATACATTACAAAATATAATAAATTAAATCCTTCAAACCTTATTAAATTATCACTTCATCATAACCTTGGGAAAGAAAACAAATAAAAGAGTGAGCTCAAATGCTCAGTAAGGGTTAGGTGCAATGGAAGATAACTTAAATCAATAAGTATAATCAATATGGAAAGGTAAATAATATAAAAACACATTCCAATCAATATATGAGAATGAAAATTAATGTACATAATTTTCTTTTATTGAAAATAATCTCGATAATAATAATTAAATTCAAAATGAAAAAAATGATTAATTATTGGATAAAATGTATCTAAAACCTGAAAAATCATACCATCAAGATCTTTAAGAAGTATATTTATGTTTCTTTGGTAGAAACCCATCTAATTATAAGTGTAAAAAATTAAAATTTGTTCTCACCAACTTATTTTGTCCAGTAAGACTGTTGATGCATCGAGGGGCTTGCATTAACCGATCCCCAAAACATAGGGCTTGCATTAACCAACCCTCAACACAATTAAATAGTCCCCATACCATTTCATAATAGTAAAAATCATTCATCATATATATATTAATTTATTAATTTAATAAATAGTGTTCTTTATCATCAAATATCTATACAAAATAAAAGATATAGATTTATCAATATTTTCCCAGTTAATCAAACAACTATCAAGGTAAACCCTGTATATAAAAATGGTATACAAATTATACAATAATAATATCCATGATGGAATAGAATAAAAATTTTAAATACTAATATATCAAGATAAATTATTTCCAAATGATGTGAAAACATGTAAAAAGAGTGTTTAAGAAACATTAAAAATGAGCCACATTAGTGATATTTAAGAGAAAATATTAAAGAGTATTTAAAGAGTACAAAGGAATAATTATGTGTATAAAACCATAAATGTACTAATATAATTATTAACGATAAAATTAGTTATGTTATAAAAATAATGGTAGACTAAAATATTTTATTAAGTTTACTTTAAAATATGCAAGAAATTGGGAGGCTCTCATGAATCGAGTTTTCTTATCAGAATTAATTGATAAGGAAACCTTTTAAAAAAATGTATATAAAAGTAAAATAAGGATAAATTGATTTGGATACATAATTTTGGAACATATACACAAAATTTAGAATAAATATATATAAATAAAGAATAATTTCATTGGGTTATTGAGAGAGAAAGTGTAACCCAATAATAAATGTGCAGTTTTTTAGAGATCCCATACCACTTTGCAATCAATTGAATCATATGCCTTCGTATAATTAAAAATCATCAAATTGAACATTAAATACCATGAAGATAAATAGATTCATGATATTATATATCAAAATTTATATATTCATATACCACAAATAATAAATAAGTGGTGAATAAATCTAGTATCATAGAAATAAATGTGAGATGAGAAAACCCCTTACAAAGATCATATCACTGGGGTGGGGATAAATAAGTGGAAGATTTATGTGTGAGAAAACAAAATACAAAAAATAAACGTGAAAATACAGTATAAAGAAATCATAGGACATTTTACACATATTATTGTCATAAAATAAATAATTACATATAATTTTAACCCAACTAATGAAATTTGAGTTAAGAAATCACTTACCTTACGTATCAAATCGATTTTCACTTGTACTTAATATCATATATAATCAAATAAAATTAAATAATTTCTTAATTAAAAAACATTTATACATGTATTTTATTTTTTATAATTTTATTAAGATCATGTATGTCCATTTTTCAGAGTTATAAGATTCAATTTCATTGTTTTTGAAGTGTTTGTTTTCTTGGTTTTAATGATCGGTTCGCTTGTATACAAGGATAAAAGCTCATGTAAAATGGGAAAAATTCTATAGAATTGAAATTATATTTAATTAATTAAATTAAAAAAGTTTAAATGGTCTTATATATCATTTGTTGTTATGGTATAAGGATGATTCATTAGATAAAATGTAAATGAAAATGATTTAATTTATTTTAGCTATTTTTACGGCCTTCAGAAAATTATATCATTTTATTTAATATCATTTTTATATATTAGTTCAAAAAATTATATAACTTATAATATGTAACATTAAATCCTTTTTAACCATAAAAATTATTTTAATACCATCCTTGCAGGTGGTAATGGAATATAAGGATGTATCATCCATGATTGCGTTAAATCAACACATCATGGAAGAGGTTATCATTTTTTAAATAAAATGAAGTGGATAAGGTGTTTGAAGATGGATATTCCATCAATATAATAAAAATATATTATATGATTAATATACTAGATTTATCATGCATGTTTTCATATATGGGTTAATGAGTGGATAATTTTAAAAAAATGTAATTAAAAGATGACGAAAGAGGACTTTACCTCTTGAATTTATTCTCCTTCAAAACCTCCTTAATGAATGTGGGTTTGTTATTTTATTGAGACCAGAAGCTCTTAGACATGGGTAAGAGTCCTATAAAGAGAATTTGGAATAAATTAAATAAAATTAATGGATTATAATATGTGAGGAGATAAGGTGGTAAGGGTGGTATTTATTGTGTGAGGAGAGGGGTGTTTTGATTTTTTAATTCATTAGTTTATTATTTTGGCACAAGACTATCAATATTAATGATTAATATGACTAAATATAGAAACTAGTTCATGTAATTACGAACCAATGAGTTTTTAACTCATACATACATCATCCATGACTCAATAATTTATGTACTTAGCTAATACTGTAAATTACCGTATTTCACTATTCACTAAAAGTCAACTGTTTTAGAAAATTTTCAAAAAATCACCATAATATTTTTTCAACATGTAGATTTAATAAATTGTTTATATGTTTTGAAAATAATTTTCCAAAAGAGATAAATTTAATTTTTAATTTAAATCAACATTTATTCGAAAAATAATAATTTTAAAATTATTAATGATTTTATGCACTTTAAAAAATTAATTAATTCATCCTAAAAGTATTTTATAATCATAATAAAAAAATATATTTATTAATATATTTTATTAAAATAAAATTTATATTAAAAAACTATATTAATTATGAAATTGTAAATAAACATTTACCTTTAACAAAAATACGACCAATTAATTTATATTTTTTAAAACATTTATTTACTTATTTTATGATATCAATATATCATATTTTCATTTATTAGATACCTAAATTATATTTATAATTTCATTGATGGGATTATTATTCTAATGGTTACATTACTATTTCTAATGGTTTCATTATGATTCCTAACATCCATGCTATTATTTCAACGTTTATATTAATATTTAATCAATGTTAATTTAAGATCAGGGTTGTGTTAAACATAAGCTATCTAATAAATTTAATTTATGTAAAATCTTGGGGTGTTATAATTAATGTCATTGTGAATCGAGGGGAACTAAAACATCCAAAAAAATTCATGAACCAAAATAGAAAATCCCATGTAGTTCATTACTCTAATAATATAGCTCTATTCCACTCTATCATACACCTAATCCATGTCATGTTTTAGGACCATGTTTAAACTATGAGCCTTATTTTTTAGGACTAAAACTATTTCCTATGAAATAGCAATAATCTCCTAGGGGGATCTACCCTTAATAAAAAAATATATTTTACTTAGACCAGTCTTGAATTAAAATAATACTTATAAGTAATTATTATGTGGTATAAAATGGGTTAAAAATTCTATATATACAACTAAAAAATTATTAAATGTGGAAAATATTATATAAAAAATTATAGATACTTGGAAATTAATAATTCTAATTCTAATATACTAACATAGAACCAAAAAAAACAAAAATATGTTTAGTCAATAAGGTTTCCTTATGATTTTTTCATTCCTTCATATTTGGGGAGATTGTTGAGTCAATAAGGTTTCCTTATAACTTTACCATTCTTCATATTTTGAAAATCACAAACACCTAATCTTAAGGAAAAATGTTTTACTTTCATAAGGAATATTTTCCTTACACAAAGAAATTTATCCTTACCATGTTTTTCATTGTTCATTTTACATATAAGTATAAAATTTGGTATCATATCTAAAAACCTCAGAATAATATAATACATTTCTATCGAGCATTCTGTTTTTAGGATTCAAATTTAGGTTCTGAGTTCTCTGAATTCAGACTCCAAACACTTATGATTTCTAACTCCTAGTTATGTGAATTTAGACTTCGAACTCTTATGAGTTCTAACTCCATGTTCTCTGAATTCATATTCTGAACTCTTATGAGTACTGATTCTGAATCCTCTAAATTCAGACTCCTAACTCTTATGATTTAAGACTTCGAGTTCTCTAAATTCAGACTTCGAACACTTATGAGTTCTAACTCCGATTCCTCTAAACTCAAACTCCATAATTTATAAGTTCAGAATCCGAGTTTTAATGAATTCAGACTACGAACATTATTAGTTCTGACTCCGAATTCTCATGAATTCAGAATCCGAATTTTGTAAGTCCAGGTTCTAAATTCTTGTTAACTCATATTCTGAATGTCCTTGAAAATCAGGCTCCAGAATTCGATATAATTAAGGTTCTAAATTCCTTCGAAAATAGAATCTGAATATTCTTTTATTATAGACCTCAAATGTGTTTTTGGTTAGACTATGAAATTTTATTTCCTTACACTCTGGATATTTGATTTTGGTTATGTAACCATATTTTTTCTCACACATGTTTTGGATACAAAATGATGTCTTGAATTTAGTTACTAACTAACTATTGTTTGAGTGACACATGTATAGGTCCCTCCAAAATTCAAGGAAAAATATGACTATTGGAGAAGGGATCCAACCATTGGAGTTGTGCCTATAAAAATGAGTTCATTTGAAAGAGCTCACTATTGTTCTATGACTCTATATATTACATGTTATTGAAGTGATTTCTAGAGAGAGACTCTCATTCTTAGTGCATACTGAGCTTCTTGTTCAGATTTTCTTAGTGAAACTCTGAATGTTGCTGAATACATTTGAGGTCTTCTGGGGATATGAAGACACGGGTTCCCACTACATTAAAGTTCTAGAACTTCCTTGATGAGTAAGACAAAGGTGTCAAATACCTTGTAGTTGAGGGCTTGAGGGGATAGAAATACAAACTTCTATCTCCATATTGAGGGCTTACTCTGGTGTGGGTAAGACAAACTTTCTAGAAAGTGTAAATCAAGGAACCTTTATCCAAGTTTGTTGGATACCCTCTTCTTTGGGTTTAAAGATTTATTACTTTTTACGTGTATTGTTTCATGTTTTACACTGCATTTTTATTTTTGAGGAATGACTAACTATATTATACTTCATTAAACTTGTATACTATATTTTAGTAAGATTTTATACACTTTAAGGTTATATCTTTATCTCTATAAAAATTCATTAAGTTTCATTTTCTAGAACCATCTTTTTCAGAATCACTTTCTCGGAATCATATTTCCGTAATCTAGAAAGTGTGTAGAACATAGAGGTTTGTGAATTTACCTTGGTTAACCATGTTAAACATAACCTTCATTAAAAGTTTCAAACAAATTTTTAAAATAATTCAATTGACCCCCCCCCCCCTCTTGTATTTTGAGCATCATTAGATACTTAATTTAGTATCTATATTATTTCGATCCTACATTTGGTATTATATAGTATATCATACTCTACATACCATCTCAAAAAATAAACTTACCAACAAAAGAGTTGAATGTCGGAAAAGTTTTATAGATATGAATTAACGGAGTGGGGAAAAGATTTAATGTTATAGGAATAGTTATATCTTGATAAATGTAAAAAATAACATTTTTTATAACAATGATTTAATATAGGTTTTTTATCCATATGATAGTTTTATATTGGGGGAATTTAAAATCAAAATTCATAAAGTACAGATATTATATAACTTTATAAATATCTATCTAAATTCAATGTTTTTATAATATATCTTCATGTTTCCAAGGATTTCTACTTGTAATCATGGATACTATTTTTTAGGAATAGTTATATCTGATACAAGAATTGAAAATTTATTTAAACTATTCAATTCCATGAAAGTTCATAAAATATCTCTAATGGAGGAGTGATGAGTCTTTAAATTTAATTTCCCATTCAAATATTTTAAATATTTGTGATGTGATTTTTAAGAAACTATTTTTTAATCTACATTTTCTATGGGTTTTAGGATATATTTAGAAAAACATTTCATTAATAAATTCTATATAAAAGAAACAATGGTAGAGACCATTAACTATCATTATTGAATTCATATTGTCCCTATATCTAATTTTCATCCTTAAAATGAAATGTTGATATTATAGTCTTAAATTTTCATAATGAGGGAAAAATTAGAGAGAATGAATTTTCATAATTTTTAAACATTCTAACCTAGAAATTTTAATTTAATATTGGATACCTATATTTATTATAATTGAATAAAAAAATATAATTCTTAATGGATAATAAGTTTATTAGAACCTAAAATAGAAAAAACACCCTTTATTTAAATGGAATTTCTTCTAAAAATTATCATTCACATTCTTATGAAATTTACAATATATATAACACCCAAAAAATATCATCATCTAGAAGTGATATTGGTAATTAAATCATGTAAGTTATACTTTAATGAAAAATAATTATGGTCATGATATAGATTTTTTTGAGAAGAAAAAATATCTATAAAATTTGAATACTTACTATACTATATGTCACATGATAATTCAAAAAAAACTATGATTTACATGGATTTCATTATGGTTTTAACTTAACTAATATATGACTACAAATTTTCTTTTTATTTGATTTTAGAAATCCACATTAATGATAAGTGGTAACCAAGACATACATAAGATAACTGATTCAAAATTCAAAATTAAAAAAACTAAAAACCATCATCATGACGGTCTTTCTCATCTACCATCTTCCCACTATCACCATCATAAATCATGAGCCATCATAATGCACCATTGGGATAGATATCAATACACGAGATGACTAGATAATTCCGCTACAATGACTGCTGGTCAGAACCCACCAGACCTTTTCCCATCGCTGATTCAAACCACCATAACACCATCAATCATGATGAACCACATCATCTAATCACTAAAATCCAAAAATACATCACCTATTTAGAAATTCCATAACCAGACTATATCGTACTTTACAAACATGAAATAGAAAACCCAGTACAGACCACCATAGACCATCTGAAGAAATTTCTCCATAACCACCATCAAGAAATGAAAACCAGAATCAAATTGACTTAAGCACCATAGACATCAACTTGCTTCAATAGTCACCGTATTCAAATGAAACCATAACAAAAACTCAAAATCATAAGAAAATATAACGTAGAACTGACCTTCTAGGACTCTATCAGCTGCTTGACCATCAAATCCTAAAACCACATTGGGAACCATTGCACCTGACCGACCTGGGGAGGAGCGATGGAACAAGAATCCAGATTAGAGGTTTAGTAGACTAAGGTATCAATATTAAGAGGACTAACGCCAGACCCATAATCCCTTCCATAAATCCCATCAATGAACCTCCACAAGAAAAATGCACCCAAACCTTTTTCCATCAATGTACATCTTCTTTCATGTACCACTGAACAAAACCAATGACGGACATGCCTCCTGAAACACCATCAACCATTCAAACTTTACGTCCTAGTTATTTTTAATTTAACTTCTTTGAAAATATTTTTACCATTTTGATCATAGACCATAATTTATTAAAAAATTATTCTCTCTCTTCCTCACTAAATACTCATCATTCATCCACTACAAAAATATATTTTTTTATCTATTTCTGATTTGTTTTTCGCTCATTTTTTCCATAAACTTTCTCTCATTATTTTGAACTAGTTTTACGCAACCATAATCTTGGAACCCCATTCAACCATGACATACTTGAGGCACATTCATGATCATCCCCTATAGAAAAAACCAATTTCCAATTTTTTTTATGAGTTTTAATGTTATTTTTCAATTAAATATAAATAGAGAGGGAGTTTTAAGTGGTTTTTTTATTTTTTTTAATACATTAATATTAAAATAATCATTTTCAGGATTTTGACATTAATAATTTGGATAACAGGTGCTAAAATAGAATCCTTCTCGACTTTTTAAATTAGTTATTTTGATAAACAATATAAAAAGTTTCTTATAACATTCATCATAATTATAAATAACATTATAAATATTTTTGACATCAGTTAATAAAATAACCAATGCTGAAATTCTCTATTTTTTAAAATATTTTAATATAGATTACTCACAAAAAATAAAATATGACACAAATGAACAAAAAAATTATATATACCAAATGATAACTAAAAAACATAATACATCAAAATAATTTTTTTAATTTGAGGATATTTCCTTTGATTATAAATTTTTCTTATTGATAATACAATTATTTTGAGGAAAATACTCATACAACATCCAATAGTTGAATTTGGTAAGTAAATCTAAACTCAGTCTAGTAAATCTGGTGTGGAAGTATTATGTTCTTAAATCAATTGGAAGAAGTATTTTTTATCATAAAAAATCATCAAAAACGTACCAATAAATAAAACCATTGAAAAACTAAATGATGAGTGAATAATGACAGATACCATTTTGAAATTTTTGATTGATGAATCGATGGAATGATGATGTAGATCAAAGTGGAGTATATTAGAAATATAGAATGATACAGAATGATATTTTTTTATATGGTACTTGAAAAAAAAATTAGTGGTATTACAAAATTTAGTTTTGATTCTAAATATTGTAATAGAACTGTGAAAACATATAAATTTCACTAGCGCATGATAGAAATTTATCTTTTATCATAGTTTATATAAATAACTCATGTTTAAACCTGAATTTTAACCTCTATTACATAAATAAGTGACATTAAAACCCTTTTAAAAGGGGTTTTAACATTGGTAATATAAATATGTATCTCTTAAAATCTATAGGAAATAAATTTAACACTAGTTATTTATATAAATAATGTAAAAAAATATTTAATATCGGTTACTAAATATCCCTTGTTAAAACCCTATCATGAATACAAATTGTATATTAGTATCCTTGTACAAAATACTAGTAACAGGGAATCAAAAAATAAAAAATGTAAATGATTTCACCCTTAATGAAAAATAAATATATAAATGATAGTAAAATAATCAAATAGTGTATGTGGTATGAATAAAATAAAATATCTCACAAATAAGGTCACCACATAAACTCAAAAATAATAATAAACATCACATATAGAATGTAAAACAAAACCAAATCCAAAATTATTGGTTTGATACATGAAAAACTAAAACAAACAAAACCATACATCTACCAACCTAATCCATGTGATCCATAATTCACTCTCTATATGTCTAGACAAAAATCATTGGCAAAAAACACCCAACATAAGGAATACTAAATTTAGTAACTGGAAATTAAACTATAAGAGTTGCATACACTAAATGGTTTGTGCATGGTGTGAGAAAAACTAATATCAGTTGGATCCAAACAATGATTTTTTAGAATTCATTTCAAATTAAATTTCATTTATTTTATTTTGATATACATTTAGAAAATATGTTTTTTATTAACAAGTACATGAAATTCAACATAAAATCCATTAACCCTTTATAAACTTTTAGATTTCTTCATTAAATTAATATAATCACTTAAAAAATTATTTTCCACATTCCATATATATTTAGACAAACATTTTAGAAAAAAAATTAATACCAATTTATTAATACCTTATTTTCAAAACACTTTATCAACACATTTCATATCCATTAAAAACCTACTTATATAAGAAAAATGAAATAAAAACACTCTGGTAATGTATTCATAATGAAATAAAATAACAAAAACAGATAATTATTCCATAGATGCTAATATAGATAGGGAAAAAATAAAAGGAATCACTTTATATAGTATCATATAGTATCTTGATAAATTCAACAGTTTATAAGGTTAGAGGATCATATACTTTACTAAAATGAAAGGGATAAACTCCTAAAATATTTCTTATCTAAACCAACAAAAGACACCTAATTCTACTTGCACCAGCAACATCTGGGGAACACCCCTAAATTATACCATTTCACTCTAGGGGACACTAGACGGAGTGTAGACTAGCCTATAAATCTGTACCACTCACTCAGGACCTAGTGAACCCATGAATGTATAAATAGTATGTGGGTAACAAACCATGCATCATTAGATCAATATAAACCCGTATATTAAATCTCACCTCATATCCAATTCCCTAACCATAAATATTCCCAATGGGAAAAGGGTAAAACATTCCCCCTAATGGTTCAGAATCCATGTCAAATAATGGGCTAGATAGGGTCTCAACAATAAAACATATGAAACCATTTTAATGTTCCCAACATACCATGATGAGAACTGAATCATGATTACATGTCCTTTGTAACCATTAAAATCCATTTCAAAATGATTCTTTTAACCAAAAAAATTTCTACAAATTAACCCATCAATTTAAACATCTTAAAAATGAAAACAAATCTTATATTCCACTTAAAAAAATCATATAAATTAACCTTTACCTAATTTTTGATCTAAAAAAGGTCAAATATCTTTTTGAAACATCAATTTCATTTGATATATATCATTGAAATATGTTTATAATCACATTACATTATAAAAACATTTATGAAATCAAAACCCCTCAAAATATCCCTTGTACCAAGTTAATAATAAAACCAAAACATTATAAATTCAACTTTTATTAACATATATAGGAATGAATAAGTTAATAAATCATTTGAAAACATAATGTTCAAAATAATATTACAAATGAAGAAAATACAAAATTTCATATACCTAATACCTTTTGTAATCATGTCTCAAGTATTTTCTTTATATGGTGAGTTTTTCGGAAAGCAACCAGTGATCCTCTAAAAGATATAACTACTAAAAAACCCAATTTTGAACCACCAAAACTTTAAATCCAACCTTAGTATCCCCATATGGTTCACAAGAGATAAAGAAACCAAATTATAGTGGGAGAGGCCAAAATAAGAAAAAATAACGAGGGAGGAAGCTCTTACCAAGAGAAATCATAAAATCCACTTGAGAATGAGGTGGTATAATATTAGATACCAAGGAGATGGGAGTAAGGGAGCTTCTTTATGTTCCCCAAGGATGCTCAATTTAGAGAAATGAATGAAAATATTCAAAACCCATAAAATCAAACATGAGTAGATCTGAAATTTTAAAATATGGGAATCTCACATGGTTTGGTCCCATGTATTAGTAAATTGTGCACAAAACATAGAGGATCTACTGGAGAACCACTAATCATAACACAATTGAGTTGAACAGTCTATTAAACTACATGTCAACCTTATGAAATATCTCTAATACTATTATAGATCCACTAACATTCTTGTATAAAATTCTGATATACATTTCACAACCCATGAACCACACAACCTACATGTAAATCCCCTCCACACATGTTCACCACTGAGGCCAATATGTTTCCATCAAATCATACGCTACCCATACATCCTAATCTGTGAAAAATGAGATCAAATATAAAACCCAAGGTGTATGGATACTCATATAGTTTACACAAAACTACGTTCACTAAAATATCTTTAGAAGGAACCCAATAATAAAAATCATTTTCATGGTTTACTAGACCATGTTGTAACTATGTAGAAATAAATAACAAGTACAAAATTCAATATTTAGTCCTGAATATAAAAAAAATTAAATTCCCCATGATAAAATTGTATTAAGTAAAACAACAGTAACATGGGGAGTTATAATCATCCCAGCATGACACTTTATACCCCCCCTAAATTATAAAATAAGAGTATACTACAAGAATAATAATTATAAAGACATGCCTCAAATATTGAGGTGGGTAGAAGGGAAAATACGTAAAGAATATCCTAAGGATAAAACCAATGAAAAGAGAAGAATCTCTCAAAATAAGATCAGATTAATCCATATGCATCACAAACATCACTAAACTATACTTCTCCACTACCATGAAAAACATGGCCTATATAAGTAATAGACCTATAATGGGACTCTTAGCCAGTTAAAGTCTCTCTAAATGGTGAAACTAAAATAGAATACATTCCTCACACAAAACATAAACACTAAGAAAACATATCCAAGAATAATCCAATATACAATAAAATCTCATACACTATAAAAAAATTTCCATGCAACCAACTCATTACCTTCCTATAAGAAAACATAATCCAAGGGGAAACCCATAATCCAAAAAATAGAAACCATCACCATGTTCAAAGACACTCACCAACCATAGGGCCCAAAATATCATCACATGAGTAACCCACAAAAAAATTATTAGTTCTAAACAGACATCATCATTTTCAAATGGGTAGAATAGAACCTCAAATAAAAAACTTTCCCTCATGATGAACCCATTAAATTAATCTGACACAACCAAGTGCTCAGTATCTTGATTTAAACCCTCATCCTAGTCACCTAATCGCTGAACCAAGGTCACCCACGATAATAGTATCAATAACTCAACCATGAAAAAACAAAAAGAAAACCACATATCTCAAATAAATAAAACCAAAACAATGAAAAACATACCAAACCATAATCTTAAACAATACTCAAAATAGAAATACTAAATCCTCAAAACATGCCAGATAAAGATCCCAATAAACGTTGATCTCTAGAAACTAGATTAAACAAGAGACATCCATATATAAAAATTAAAATTAAAAAACCTATGAAGGAGACCTGTCTTTCCACACTGATAATAGTCCCTCATAGATTTCATGAAAAATGGATTATAATGCATAGGCTCTCTAAACTAAAACCAAACAGGGTTCCTCTTCTTCTTCCAAGGAGGTGTCTATCTCTATATTATCTATAATTCCAAATCATGATCAACCAACCTATACATCCCAAAAGATAGATCATCCCAACTCCCTTTAATTGAATGACCATGAATAACATCCACTGAAATGGCATTAATAATAACCTCCTCAAATATGATAATCCATTTTGTACTAAAACAACTCTAAGATCATGGTGATGGTCCCACAAATTTAAAAATACTTGGATAGAGTCTTAAGACTAGGATGAAATCAGAAGAAAAACACAATTTAGAGTCTAGGTAGAGTCGACGCCAGTATAAAACACTTTTAAACAAGGGAAATTACCCAAATGGTCATCCGAATGAAAAGAATTACCCCCCTTTTTTGAATAATTTTTCGAAGGTATATTATATAAGACATTAAACATGAACCTAGTTAGTTTATCTTTCATAAATCATACCATAACACCACATAAACTGATACAATATCAAAAAATAACCCACCCAACCAATACATGTTAAAAATATTTTCATGAAATTCTCACACCCAATATAAATTTTCAAAACACCATTTACAAAATTTACCTGACCTAAAGGAAGATCATTAATGGAATTATTTTACCTTAATTAAACTCCAACAAAAATACAATTTCTAAAATATCTTTCCACTTTAATTATAAAACCATTCTCCTTAAAATAATTTAATGACAACTTATCCCATGAACAACCAACCAGTACAAAAAACACCTCACAAAATAATAAATTTATAAATATTCACACTCCTATAAAAAAAATTCAAAATTTTATTTAAAAATAATTGACCTGTAAGACATTCCGTGGGTATCAAAATCGTTTTATAGTCACTATAAAATTTATTTCTAAAAAAATAACCTTATAAAAATCAATTTCAAACCAATAATTAATTTATAAAATCATGAAACAACCAACCCAATGATAGGATAAAATAATAATCCATAGAAAATTAAAAAACAAAGCTCAATAACATTAATTCACCAAAAAAATACCTTAATTGACATATCACCAATGGTAGACACTACTGGGGTTATTTTCTAAATCAAGGGATGAAAAAATCATAGGATAAATATAATTGTACATGGTTTGGCTCCACATTATGTTAAACTATGTACCACCCATGGAATGAGATCAAGAATGGATCATTGACCATCTTCGTGGTATCTTCACAGTTTACCAAAATATTTTTTCTAACCATGAAACCTATTTTTATTCACTATTTTCACCTATGAGACTCATAGTGACCCCCCAAATCAGTAATATACTCATAAAGAATCAAAATATTATCTTAATAAAAAAAATCCATCAAATTAACAAGAAAAACATAATATCAATAACCAAATCATAATCGCCCATGGAAACATGAGGTTCAATGTGCAAGAAGAACCAGCCATGAACTTCCCCACACCCTCTTCCCAATCCCATTGATGATCCTAGTTTCCATTCTACCTAGACACACCATAAATAGAAATATATCACTCTAATACTGGGTTTTCACACACTATTATGGTCTATCGTAGATCTAGGAACATGATCTGACTATGACATACTATAGTTACATTCCTGGTCTCCCTAGATGGGAAACCGGTATCAGGGTATCAAAACACAACCAATGGGTGTGATCAAAACAAAACTCGGCAGGGTCTCACCAAAGAGTTTATGTTATTCAATTAAAATAATATTTCACCCAAATATGTTTGAAAATCAATTTAAAAATATTTTTTATATTCGAAAGTACATAAAATCCAACATCACATCCATTAAAAAATTATATACATCTAGTTATTATCATTAATATAAAATAAAAACATTGAATACATTTCTTCATCCCCTCCCTTATCTATTTAAATATATATTTTAAATCTAATTTATAAACCAAATTATAAGTACCCCTTTTTCAACACACTTGATAAAAACTTTTTCAATCACATATTGAATATAATGAATAAAATAAGTGGAATTCAAGAATAATTAAATTAAACCTCAAGTAACTATATCCTTAAAGAAATAATGTAAAAAAAACAATTCATAGTGTCATTGATGTGAATAGAGCCTAGGAACATAAGAAAATGATGTTCCCTTTAGTGTATCATTTATCATCATAGGAAACACACTAGGTCCTAATGTAAGAGGGTACTAGAATTTTATAAAAAATACACAATACCAAATTCTAGAATATATTATATCCATATCAAAAATAAGTTACCTAATTCCCCTCATACCAACTTCCTTGGGGGAAATCCCATAGCCTGAACAATTTCACTCTAGGGGCACTAGATTTGTCATGGCATGATATAGAAAATTATAAATCAAGACCTCCAACTCAGTACCTAGTGATCCCATAAAAGTATCAATATAAGAAAAGAAATAAATTAATCATCATGAAAGCAAAATAAAATAAAATTATTAGTCTCGCCTCACCTCCAACACCATTTAAATAAAAATCCCCAATTATTCCAGTAATTAAAATTGCAATAATGACCCCATAAGGAGTCAAAATACATGCCTTACAAGGGTCATAATAGAGTCTCATCCAAATAACATGGAAATAATTTTTAAATTACCAAATACAAATCTATGTAAACCAACATATGAATCCATGTCCATTTTAACCACTGAATTATATTATGAGTTCTCTCCCTAAACAAAATCTATTCACTAACTTTTAATTCGTCTATTTAAATAGAATAAAATTAAAAAAAATAATCCATTTAAAAGAATTTCATAGAGATCATACATCACCTATGGTGTAAAATAAATGAGGAAAAATATATTTCTAAAACATAAATGTCATTTGAAATAAATCATTGAATTATTTTTCAATCACTTGTCTTTCAGAAAAAATTAGAATTCAAAATCACTCAATATACCTTTTGTGATGAGTGATGAACCAACCCAAACCATAATATAATTCACTTTGACTAAAACCAATAGGCAGGAAAAAACAAATTACTCATTCCAAAATATCAATAACCAAAAGTTATGTCAAATGAAGTAAATGAAAAAAAACTTCCTCAAATAATTAGAAATAATGTTAAATATTGACACCTTCGATGAGGAGTTCTCAAACAAGAAACAAGGGATCCTCCACAAGACCTAAAAACTAAAAAACCCAAGAATAAACCACCCCAAACCCAAAAATCCATCCCTAGAAGCCTTCTATGGTACTATGGAGAATAATAAAAAAAATAATAAATCTAAAGAGTAAAGAATAAGATGTAACATAGAGGAATGAGGTTTTTACCAAGAGAAACCACTAAATATGTTTGAAAATGAGGCACAAGAAGCATATATAGGTTAAGGGAGTATGGGAACTCATTCTTGTTCTCCAAGGATATTAAAACATTATATAAGAAAGGATAGGGTCTAAACATTTAAAATCAAGGAGGGGTAGATCGAGAATTTTTAGATTTTTAAAAAAACCATGAAGTTTACACAATTTGGTCATACAGTCTATCAAACTATGTGAAAACCATGTGAATCTACTCTTTATAGAATAAAGAGATCGTAAAATATATATCTTGTGTACTATAAAATAGTATACCCGTTTTACACCACACAACATAAATATAAGGTACCCCACAAGGTTTCCACTAATACAAACATAGTTTTCCACATACCATGTCATACCCATTCACCAAAAACCCTATAATAATTAAATAAGCTAAAAAATAGTATGTAATTGTACCTATATTACATTCATTAAAAGATATATTCTAAATATTTAATATAAGGAACTCTTGTGTAAAGTACATTTTTATGGTTTACCGGACCATACAGTGGTTCTGCGGAAACCATAAAAAATGGAAAACCCATAAAAAATTTAAATTATAACCATGAATCTTAAAAAAATAAATTAATTCATCAAACTTCTAAAAAATAAAAATAAGATTAACAGGGTGTGTTACAAACTCATTATAGAAACTTTTCCATTGGATACCTTCACTTCAAATTCTATTGGGTTCCTCCCTTCAATAATTTTTCATTACAACCCTATAACCATATTTTTATCACCCACAACATTCTAAAAAATCATTCCATAGAGTAAACATGATAATAATGACTTTAATAAAATAAATTTTGATGGTGTGACAATATTTTATGGACCTTTAAAAATTCTTTATATATTATTGAGTTCACCTTAATCCCTTTACCAGTATGCTAGTTATGTTTATATACTATTCTTTTGATCAAAATATCGTATAATTCCCTAACAACTTAAGAAATACTATGAAACCATTATTTACATTATATAAGAATACTCAAACTCATTTATAAAATGATTTCATTATTCATCTAATGGAATAATAAAAAATTGATTTTAGTATAGTTATAGTTATTTAAATGGATTTAAAATAAATATAAAACCATGTACCTCGCTTTCCAATGTTTAAAATTATCTGACATCTTTATAGTCTGGTCAACATTTAGAAGGATCCACTTCACAAATAATGGAATACCTACATCTATTTTTAAATAAATACCTTTCTATTATCAATGAACCAACGTCACAACAACGTAGTATTTAGTATAACTAAATAAAAAAGAGTATAAATTTCATATATATCATATTCTATATTATATCAAAAGTTCAACAACAAACCAAATATCTTTTATAGGTATGTTTTGTTTTTTTATTGGATAATATAATCAACTAAAGAATATCACTAGATAATAAATAATTCTATTTTTTATGGGTTATTTATAAATAAGATAAAACCATATATGAGCTCGATATAAGAAAGAAAATAATCTACTATAAACAATGGTATAATAATACAAACACATATTCATATTCTAATGACTTCATACACCCATTATATTAAAAAATTATTTTATTTAAAAATTATTGTATTTAAAACATTATATTGTTAGAAATATTTTTTTTATAAATTATGATATAGTAAGAAAAACCTATACACATATGACATTTATACATCACTATATTTAATTCCCAAAATAGTGTAGATTATAACCTTAGTTAGTTACACATCATATACAATGAAGTGTATCTTCCTAACATTCATATTTTAACTTTTAAATGATTTCATGAAAAACAGATATACATTTTTAAAATCATAAAATTCTACTTCATTGTCAAAAAAATTACTTAATAACAAACCAAGATATAGTTCTTTACAATTATCTCATGAGATGTTTTCATATATTTTTCTGATGATCATAAATAATATTATAAAACATAATCAATATTGATGGATAATTTCCAATGTTTATTATAAACCCAACAACTTCCCATTTAGAACATTCCTAGTGGATCAATTATGATATATCCAAATTCTCAATAATGAATTTCAGTAGTTACTTTCAGTTATGAATTTTTCATATTTATAAGGAAGTGAATTAAATATTTTCATTAAAAATTAAAAAATCTAGGTTCACTTGAAATCCATAAATAAACATATAGTGGAATTCCATAGGAAAAAACCTCTTAAAATTCACAAGTGAATTTCCATTGTAAATTCATAGTAGAAGTTTGATTGGAATTTTTCATTTTATATTCCATTTATAAATTACAATTTAAATATATAAATATATGAAATAAAACCCATATATCATGTTATGACATTGTCTATATCACTCCTTGAAACATGTTTCTATCTCTTTGTGTGATATACTTGAGGTGTGCGATATGGTATATCACATCACATGATATACAATTTCACAAATCAATTTTATTTTAATATATTATTATATTATATAATTTATCACCACTCTAGGCTAACACATTATGTAAATATGTATTCTATTAGACCTATAACAATATTTATTAATTTATTAGGTGTTACATGGATTAATAAAATATTATTTTGATAATATATTTTATAGTTGAAAAAATTTTATACCATAATTAATGGAGAAATATTTGAGTAACATTTAAATCATAGAGAATCCTTATGTAATATCCTAGTCTCTAGTAACCTAGATCAAATGTATAATTTATTATATTATCATAATTTTCAAGGAATCACATCTTAAATAACCACATAGTTTAGTAGTCATGGTAAACTAGATACATGCATGATTTCTATATTGAATTTTAATATACAAATTACAACATAAATACTTTTTAAGGATATGTTTTATTTTAAGAATATCCTTGAATATAATTCATAATACACTTCGTAGATTCTTGGGAAATTAAAGAAAATAATTATGATCTGAAATTCTTATTATGAGTTTCAAAAGGTGGATGTTATCATGTGTAAATTAAGAATAATCAATATGGATTAATCAATATGTAAATGTAAATATATGAACATGCATTCCATTTAATCAATAACATGAATATCATGATTAGATATTGAATAATCAATATGTAATGAAAAATTAACAAACACAAATTTCATTTAAATAACATTACTATCATGAATTGATAAGTAATAATTAATATATAAATGTAAATAAATAAACACATATTCCATTTAAATAACATGACTATCATGAATAGATAATTCATAATCAATATGGAATGATAAATAACATATATTACATGCCATTTAATCAATAACTAAGAGTTAAATGGATAGAGAGATAATATAATTATGAATATATAATGGATAATAATAATTGAATTATTAATGTTGTGAATTCTTATTTATTTGGCGTCATGATAATAGGGAACATGATACCTCTTCTGTTAAGACCTTTCACAAGATATTTTAAAACTATTGGTAAAACCCCTTTTAACAATAGATTATTGATTCAACTCTTGAGATTACTAATGAATTGAGGGGCTATATAATTTCAGTCCACACGCATCAATATATGTCCAAATCATTCCTTATATATCAAATAGTAAATTTTATTCTTGAACAATCTGTCTTATCTTAAAATATGTGTTTTGAGTAATGAATATGAATTTACATAAATAAGAAATTAATTTAAATATTAAAAAATATATGTACAAATTATATATAGTTTAATAAATAAATATATCAATGTTAAATAATATGGATATTTTAGTGAAATTTAATTTTCAATGATTACAAAAAAGTGAATACTTCAATAAAAAAATTAGCGAGCACAACAATAAATCAGGAAAGTGATTGTCAATACATTCCATGGTGTAAATGATCATATAAAATCCATATAAATAATAATTATGGTATAAATACAATATATCCCTAGTTTATTACAAGTAAACTAAAGGGTTTTTTCATTGATGAATAGAAATACCATAATAAGATATTTAAAACATTCTTGAGGAAAATATCCTTTTCACATTGAAAATATTGTTTTATAACCAAAATTTCACAAAATATTTTGAAAATAATTTTCATTTAAAATAAAATTTAAAACTTATAAAATAATCATAAAAATAAAATTTGGTCGTGATCTAGAAAATTTTTATATTCCCTACATGTTAAAATAAATATTCCATTCACATTTTTGGTAAACTCTAAACAGACCTTATTTAGAAAAAACCTAAATATTAATTTCAATAAATTTTGATAAAATCTAAACATTGGTAGATATAATGTTAATAAATATTTTTTAAAATCATTTAAACATATTTTTGAACATTTTAAGAAAAACATATCTTCCGAAGAAAAATGATTTTTGATCGAAGATAGAAATAAAGTTGGATTTTTTTAAAAACCTTTTCTCAATCCTCTTATGTAAAAATAACTAATAAAATTAAAATATTAATTGAAAAAATCATTAATAAACATAATATAATAAAATTAATGTTGTTTATTATTAACTAATTAAATAATTATGTTTAATATAAATTCAATCATAAACATTCTTGATAAAATGTGTTTGTGAAATCAACCATTACAAATATCATAACACTGAAGTGATAATTAACCAATGAATATATTATGTTTATTAAATGTAAATCCACATAAAATTTTTTTATATAAAACATAATATAGTCAAAATTAAATACATACATAATCATATAATATTAAATATCATGAAGAAGTAAAATGACCTCATGAAAAAAATTGAGTTATAAAATTCTTTATCACTTGGTAATTTATATGTCATATCCCCATGGTTGAAGAAATTAAAATTTAAAATTATTATATAATTAATTAGAAATTAATCATGTTATTTCATGTCAATGTGTATGTATATAAACCATATAAAATATATTGGGTCCATAACATTTTAATATGCCTCAATGAAGTGAAATTGAGATGAAGACCCTTACCTCACACTTCCTTTATGTTGACCATTCTCTAACCACATGTATAATGTTTTTTATCATGTAATTAATTTATAATATAATCATAATCATATTTATAATATCATATAAGATCTTATTATAACATCTTATCACCCTTTTGATAATGATATTTTATTATTTCCATTGTTTTGGGTGTTAAATGCCATTTTTCTCATGCATGTTTTCTCTGGAATGTAAATGTTCATGTGTATAGGACATAGATAAATAATAAAAAAACTATTTTATAGTTTTAAATATTATTTTTTAATAAAATAAATCATTATAATCGTTATTTAATTTTGAACATGGACAATAGATCACATCACTTTGTGGAGAAAGATGGCCATACTTACACATGACCAATGTTATCATAAACATAATGGGTAAAAGGGTATTGAAGTATGTTATAAATTAATTTTACATAATAAATTTAATTTAATATATATCACATATATTAATTAAATTTATCTTTATTATATTCCATTAACAGTGTAAGTGAAAAAACGAATTGAATCACTTTGTGAGGCAGTAGTCATCCATACACATGAGTGACATTATAGTAATTTAAACGGTGTGGAATTTAAGAATATATATGTGATATTATAATTAAAATTGTATAATAATATCATAAATATAAATTAAATTAGTTAAATCTATAATTATATCCATTCTTGAATGGTGGTGGTGGAAAACAAGTTATATTGGTTTGTGAGGCGGTAGTCCTCCATACACACGATCCATGATTTCATTTCCCATTTGATTGAATAAGAGATAAATGTAGTTCATTGAAATTAACTAAAAACATATAAGTATATATAATATACTGTTGTTATTTTATTATAATGTTTTAATAAAATTTAATGGATTTGGAAGAAGAAACAAAATAAAAATGGTCTTTTTAGAACATTGCCTCTTCTATGGATAAATTATTTAGGTTTTCACCAAGATCCTTCTTAGTTTAGAATTATGATCAAACCATGGTATCGAGGATGTTGGAAGGTTATTAATGATGTTATTTATTCTAGTATTGGTATATCCAAATTTATTTTTATGTGTGAATAAGGGAGTAGATTGGGTGTTTCATTATAAGTGAGGAGAGAAAATAAATTTAATTGTTTAAAAGAATCAATTACAACCAAGTGTTTATCATTCTAAAACCCTAAAAAATGATTTATTATAGAATATTATAGTTATAAAGGTCACAATTGTTCCATAAATTATGTTTTCTACAAGTTGGTAATTCATTTTAACCCTTATAATTTTAGTTTAACCCCTTGTTAAATTTGTTTTTACCTTAACCACATTAATTAATTTTTACTACTTATACTATTCGTGATGGTAAAAAAATATTCTTACCTTATTATATAATATATATTATGATAATTTCAAATATTGAATCCATTATTTTAAATACAATTCTCTGAATTGGTAGAATCTAATATAAAATTATACCCGAAAATGCGCTAAAAAAGAGGGTTTTCAGAGAGAAAATTCTCATAATTATAGAATTTTTTAATATCAAAATTCAATATAAAATTTATTTTAATAACCTAAATTAATAAATTTATAAAATATTTGAATTATTTTTAATTTAAACCCATTTTTAAATATAAATTTTCTTCATAAATTATTTAAACAAAAATGAAATTTCCAATTGAAATGAGTATTTTTCACTATATATCGAAAAATGAAACATTTCAAAAAAACCAAAAAAAATTAACAATAAGATAATTTTACTATTTTGATTTTAAATTTTTTTATCAATTTAATTTTCAAATATTGGTAATAATATTTTTAAATTATTTGTGAAAAAACTAATTAAACAGTCTTTTAGAAAAATACAATTGTTTCAAAAAAATGTTTCTCTTTTTAATATGATTCTTATTTTATTTCTAATAAACAGATAAAAAGTGAATTGTTTTATACATGTATAAACCAAAAAAGTTAAGTAATTTATTTATTATTATTTATACCTACCAATTTAGTGGCTAGGATATGATATTATATTGAAGTATAGTTCATTTAAACATGGTTTTTCTTGTTCCACAAACTATCGAAGATAACAACTTTATTTTAAAATAAGTATATCATGAATTCTTAGGGTGTTACATTATCCTAGAATATTAGTTTTTTTTCATATACACTATCAACCCCACCTTTATTTCTTTTAAAATGCATATTATTACTCCTTCAATAAATAAAGGAAGTGTGTAATAGTGATCAATGACATTCAATAATATGTGTCATGGATTCATCCATTAAAGAGTCAATAGTTAAAATATCTCTTATATTATACTTGTAATTTATTTTCATGTTATTATATTGCTATATAGATGGAAAATTTATAATCATATGATACATGATTCATAAATTTTTTTTATCACCTATGGAGGTATGATTATTTCAATTATTTATCATGAATCTTCATCAAATACAATAAAGGTGAAAAAACTGGACATATGAGAAGAGGTAAATTATTTATTTACTAAACTTATTATGAACCACTTAAGAATATAAAATGATTTTTGGGTTTTATGTTTTCATTAGATTTATACTTTTTATATGTAATCAAACCTAGTGATTTCATTGAAAAATATAGAAAATTTTATATGAAATATGAGTTTTTTAGATAATTATAAATTGTTGAATATAACTAGATATAATGGGTAATTGTATAGGGATATCAATAGTTGTGACATGATATATAATAATCCAATATTTTTAATGTGATAATGTGTAAGACGATATAAGATATTGGTTTCTATTATATTCTAGGTTTGTGAATTCCAAAAAAGAGTAGCATAAGGCAACATATTTTTGACAATATAATTATGTTCATTATTGTTAAAAACATTTTTCTTCTAATATCATTATGATTCATTTATGTTAATCTTTGTCTCTAATTAAAATATGAATGATTTCATGTAATTATTAGAATTTTTTAATGTTTATAGTTTTGATCAAGGGGTGTTATTATGATAGTGAAACCTAAGATATAGATCACATTGTGGAAAGTGATATAGGATATCATTGTGTGTTTGGATAATGATATGGGATTGACTTATATAAAAGTTCATGATATTTTATATATTTATTTGAGATGTAATGTTTTAATTTTTTTATATATATATTTTTAAATAATATAATGTTTTTATATTAACATATATATGATGTGTTTAATATATATATATATATATATATAATTTATAGCTTATTTTCATAAATTATATATGTTTTAATAAATATTATATAGTTGATTAATTCCACGTAATTATTAAATATTAAGAGTTAATATTTATAATTTTAATCTAAAGTTTTCAAATTTATATTTTATATAGAAGAAAATGTTTTTATGCTTTAAAATATAATTTTTTTATATTCACGTCATTTTAATTGTTCAAATATTATTTTCTTAAAATATAAAAGGTTTATAAATTATCATCTATAAATTTATGAATTTTTCATTATTTAATTTATTGAATATTTTAATATATATTTTTAATATTACAATTATGAATATGTTAATATATTTATATATATAATTTAATTCATTCAAATGTGTTCCTTATATGTCAAACATTACATATAACAAGTTTCAATCTTGTTGTAGTATAAGATTTAATTTAATTCAACAAGGGTTATATTCTGTTTGGTTATATTTCATAAGTAAGGATTTATTATAGTTATTTATAGATATTATGTGATAAAGGTGTAGTAAAATTTCAAAATCAGATTTTTTTATTACTATATATGGATAATTGGACATTAATTCTGACATGTCACTAGCTAGGGAAAAATTATTTATCAAAAAAATGGACGTTGACTACTTACCATAGCGTATATGCTATTGAGTAAGATTTTAGTTTAATTTAATTTTAATAGTTTGCATACAATATTTTCACATACCATTTTCATGTAATGAATATTGGTATGTTTTAATATTTTTTTAAAATTTTATTATGTATGCATAACCCAAATAATTGATTAAATAAATATTTGTACACTAACTGTACTATAATACATTAATTTGGTTATTTAAAATGATATTTTTATTTTACATACATTATAATTATTCACAAATATTTGGAAATCCAATGATGGAATAAACATGAGATTTATATAAAATTAAATGTTAAGATAATATAAAACACCAAAAAACACCTAGTGTAAGATTCTGTAGAAAGTAAGAACCTATTAATACATCAATCATATAGTATATCTGGAACATTCCAATACTCATGGATTATCTTGATTATGGATCACATGATAAATTATATATACTTTGAGAGGTAATTCTTAGTGGACTCAAAGTAAAGTGAAATATATAACTGTATGATCAAATCTAAAATTTTATAGTTATCCCTAATAGGATTGTGTTCCTAGTGGAATGGGGTTGAAAATATATATAATATGGACTAAGATATTTTTTTGAAAATATAAGAAATTTATCTATGATATAATTGAAATTATTGTATACCTCTATAGCTACTAAAATAGAGAAAATCCAAATTTTACTAAAGTTTTAGAAAAATATGGATCTTTTTCCATTGATATACTTATATAATTTTAAATGAGACTACTATTTTAGTGGGAATATATTAAATAAATGTACTACATAGATACTTGTAAAATAATATACTCATATAAGAAATAATTTTAGTGTATAATATTAAAAGTATACTCACTGTGAGAATGATATATACTCTTATGAAGGATATTTTTAATAGAATGTTTCATAAATTAGTATTATAACAAGATGAATATTCTTAGTTATAAAATAAATCATTATGATAATAATTAACTATATATTATAGAAATTCATAGTTATTTTCTTATTCATAAATATATGATATTGGTTTTATATCATTAATTTGAAAAATATAAAGATACATGTAAATTTGAAAGAATATATTAATTAAAACATAGATTTCCATGTATATAATAAAGAAAAGGGTTGGTTATAAAATTCCCAAGAAATCAACATTGTAACACTTAGAGAGGAGGAATCAGAGTTGCTTTCAATTTTCAATTTCTCCTTTTTTTGAAATCATCCTCTGTGTTTAGTTAAAATTAGGATCCACTAAAACCAAATCTCACTAATATATAAATAGAATATATAGAATAATGTTTTAGCACTCAAAATTTTTACATGGGTTTCCACAATGGTGGGTGACTATATCATCATTGTGTTTGGATAAAGTCTAAGAAAAATATATAGAACTGTTATCAAAATTGAATGCATGAGAAGGGAATGTATCATCATTAACACTTTTTAAGCCTTATGTTGATAAAATATATCTACTAATTATTTATTTATATTTTTAATACCTATTTAAAAATAAAAATACAAACCAAAACAATAATATCTATATAAAACATCCAAAGTGCTTCAGCACTGTATGATAGGTCTTCTCTTTGTATTCTAAATATTTATCAGTATTTCATACTTCTTAATTTTCAAATTGTTATTTCTAGAATTTATAGTAGATACACGAACTTGTTTTTAGATTTAAACTATCAATATAAATCAAGTATTATCATAGGGTCATCATTAGTTTATATGATTCCCTTATTTTGAATATTTAATTGGACTCTCCCATTTTATATCTCCATCCAAACACATGAATTAATCAATAACATAGAAATAAAAAAAATTCCAAAATAAACCCACCTGATAAAAATATATTATAAAATTCTAAACCCTCAACTGATCATGTGGGTTCATTTTAGAATGATCCTCAAATCATAATAGTTCACATGTCTCATCTAATTAAACATGACCAGATTATCTTTTGGTTAAAATTCTTTAATAGATTATCCATAAATTCCCAAAATCATTTCATTTATATAAATGTTAAGAATATCTTTACATAATATCCCATCTTCGATCTCTATTTGTGATATTCAAATCATCAAATTTTAAAAACAAGAATAATTGGGAAGTGATCTCCATAAATATTTTCTTTTAATTCTCATAATTTATTGTATTCATTTTCCATTAATCTCCCATACAAAAATAATTTCATAATTCATGTGTGTATGAATCTATTCACAAATAGTTGTAGTGGATCCTTCTTTTCATTATTTAGGATTTTTTTTCTTCATTTTCATGGTTATTTCATGGAACAATATATTTAGGATTGAATCAATCTCCTTTCTCAATAAAGTGTTGTATGTATTTCTCACAACTTTTCATTGTAGTGCGACATTGTCCTAAAATTATTTACTCAATGCATACTTTGGTATTTAATTTTCAATGTGGAGTTTCTATATAAAGTTATTTATAATGAGTTCCATCTATCTAAATATATTTGATCATTTACATCATTCATTGTGGATTGATCATTATTCTCATAGTAAAATCCCTCTTCTTCAACTTATACTTGTATCATGATGTCTCTTTGTGATACTTAAAGCATTTGAAATCAAAAAATCATCATCAAATTAATGGATTGTGATTTAACTATGATTTATTTTACTCATACATGATACTCATAAGAATTATTTATATCCTTTTTTAAATGATATGTTATTCTTACAGAACAATGAGGTTTTTCATACATAATCCTCTAATCATAGAGTTATTCTGGTTTAGTATTCAACTTATTCATATATAGATAGATTTTATTTAGTTTTTCATATGATGTGAAACCTTAATCTGACATACCTCAAGTTTTACCCTATTTAATCTTATGAATCTCATGTTTCTATGGATTTAATATTCTAAACATTTAGAATTTTGTTTTTAATCCTATACAGGAAGAATTTAATTCTACATATTCATGACGTTGTTGAACATTTATATTTCATCATATTATACCATTATTCAGTCCTTTTCCACTCACCTATAAAGAATCTTATCTACCTTAATTCATCTTTTAAACATTATAAACTTCTCAAAATCTTTCTCAAACACTTATAATGATCTTCAAAAAAATTTGAAAACCAATATAACGCTTCTTAATAAATACCATAGGTTATTCAATCTCCCCCTTTAGATTTTTTATCAACTCCAATAACTCACACTAATATGTTAACTAATCATGGCCTTTTTCAAAGAGAAATATCATGAAATCACACTTATTGATTTAACAATGTTTTTCAAATAATTTGGTCCCTCAATGACAAGTAATTTTTTTCTAGTGAATTTTATACTCTCCCCCTTAATCAACAAAATTATTTCTAACCCATTTTATAATAAAACCATAATTTTGTTTACATTATTTGTGTACCATTATCCCCCTTTGGAAAAATATACAATGTATTATATGTCATGTAAAAAACTCTTTAGGAAATTGGGAAAGGATGGACAAGAATATTCATCTATAAGATATCAAATCAATCCTTTGGCTTGAATTTTTTGAAAATAAAAAATAATAATCTTTTATTAGAATATATACCATATTCAAAACTCCATTAGAAACAATATATTTTATGAAATTATACCTTACATCAAAATACATTCATCTAGAGTGTTAATAGTTTATTAAGTAAATCTATTGATTCTATCCAAATGAACATCATAAAATTATTGAAGGATGAATTATCTAGATATGGTTATTATTATCCTTTGAAAATAAATGGAAGGATAATATGACCTAAAATCACATAATATGTGGGGATATGATAGAATCATGATCATGTGACCATCATAAGGTTATCTAGATGAACCATGTGTACTGAATAACCTATGACGGGTTCTGTTAATATAATTCAATAAATCCCTTTCTCTTTTGCAAAGGTGTATTAGAAAATTACTAGTCATACAGTGGTTACTGGATAAGATTCCCCAGGCCACATGGTTTATCAAATGGTAGGATATTGACAACCTATCTGAAAATACTTCACATATAGAAGTAACATGGCCAGAAGGAGGAGGCTTATCGTGGTCGTGAAGGTCATATGATGCATCACCAATGGGAATAATTATTGTACATTAAAATATTCAGGATAGCTTGAGAAACCCCCAAGACTTAATAAAATTAAATAAAATAAATAGAAAAGGGAGTAGGAGGAGGTCACTCACGATTATAAAAGACATGTGATGCACCCCTGGCAGTCTGGAAGTCACCGTGAGATTCTAGTGACATGTTTGCCTCATCTCATGAAAGGTCATCAGCATTTCACCCCCATCATGTGATGTGCCATGGGTATGTCCATGCAACCTTGCACTTCCACTTTGGATCCCTACGATAAATAAATTGGATTGTCTATAAAATTCTCTTTCATCTTCATAAGAACTTTATTGTTCATGCAATGCATTATCAGGAGGTATAGTAATTATCTTTGACATTACTCATGCAATCTCTCTTGACCCCCTTCCTCTGGAAAATAAACAAAGGAAATAAAATAAAGGATATGAGTGCCTCTCGTGGATGTAAAAATCTTGTGACATACTAAATTTGTCAATATAATGACTTTTTGAGACTCTATAACAAGTCATCTGAGAACATGTGAAGTCCTTTTAGAGGAAACCTGATCTCACGAAGGCTGTTGGAAATGTCAAAATTACAATATAGAATTACTTCATCATACAAGCTTGATTTAAAGAGTTCCCATTAATTAGATATAATCCAATAAAATATATTTTTATGTAGTACTCTTGTGGTCACTAGAAATAAGGCAACGCCCTTGGAGTGATCTATAGTAGAGACTCATGAAGATGAATGACGTTGAATTCCTTCACCGACTCCATCTTGGATCATCATGAGATACTCCGCACAAAGAAAAAAACAACTGGGATGGTTAGGCCTATAAATTATCCACCCAAAATTGAAAAATGGACCAGACCACTACCTATCTTGATCAAGAGAACGAACTCTCAAATCCTCACACTTGTGTAAGAGTGGATTTCTAGTAACATTTGATCTCATGTCTGTAATGTTTCTTGTCGGGTCAGATATCAGCAAATACTTAGAGAACCATAAAATATTTATAGGCACATCATGTGATCACTTATAGATCACATGAAGGACTTATGGTTGGACATGTTAAGGACATCCTACACACATGGTAGATCATGTGAGACATAAAATAAATGATAATGAATATATCTAATTCATTCTCAATATAAAGGCTAAAACTGAGAATAATATATGGGAGACTCAAGTGAGGAAATATAATCTAATCCTCATATTCTGCACACAAACCATCCAGGACATGTGAAAAGCACTAGGGTGTGTCACTCAGATCTCACGACACCCCTTGGTTGTTTTACTTATATCAAAATATGTCTTATGGAAATGTCAATGAATGACATATGGAACCCCTCAGCATGTTAGCCTAGTCTCATGAAGCCTTGTGGCTTCAATGTTCAAGTCTCTCAATGTCCTTTATACATGTTTCCTATATTATATAATGTCACCATCTCATTTCATAAGAGTTTTGTAGTATCACTTGTCCATTTCAACTATCTCATTCAACGCCCTCTCGGTAATCCAATCGGGTCTCATGATTCCCACCATGCATATTATACAAGACATGTGACACCCTCTGGGACACATCGCACTAACTCTCAAAAAACCCTCCATGTGTTTTAGCCATCACTGGTGATGACACCTAGGAAAGTTATCTAGATCTTTGGAAACCCTATTAAAAGCTATACATGTCATGTTATGGATTATTGGACAAACCAACCAACTCTTGCGATGTCCTCTAGAAAATAAAACCCTAATCATACAATAAACCTTGATACATACCATATACAATACTTAAAGTCTTATGGGAAATTCAACTGTATAACATGATTTCCTTTTTACATTCTAGAAATACATTCTCCAACATATCATGCAGGAAACCAAAGAATTTTGAATAGAAAATTAATGCATGACAGTAAGGAAAGTAATTATGGTCAATTGGGAATCCTAAGGCTTGATAACCTATTAAGCCCTAAATTTGTAATCCCCAACTGAAAGAAAATGTTAGTGTGTAATCCCTAGTCAAATGAACTATGAGTAACATAATTCCCACCATAATCGGGATAAGTATTATTTCTTTTTAAGGACCGAGCTCCATATCAAATCCCAAATGGTTTGTCCCAATACGTAAGTCCCTCACCCAAAAATCAATGAGGCTGATCATTTTATATCCCGTTTTTATGACATCTAGAATAGATCAGGTGGGTTTATGGAGATGAAATAATCATGAAATTTTCATTATAGGCCTCTACAAAGGTAACTTTTGACCTCATAGTGTAATCCCCAGATCAACTGAACTACTTGAAATATGATTCATTCAATAACCAGGATACGTAAGACAGCTTCCTAACACCTGGTCTCAAATAAACATCCATTTCTATGTAATCACTAGGTCTCTAACATTTAAACTATATGGGCCCAATCGTTCCCATGTGTTGACCACTCTACTGCATCCCTTGGTGGGCTTAGAAATCAACCAAACTACAATAACTAGGATTCCTTCTATAATCAGGATATGTAGTACACCTATTTAATGCCTGATCACCTTATTAAAACATCATGGGAGTAGTCGCATTACATAAGTCTCCACACCCATATGTCATGAAGTTGATCAAGTTTCATCCCTTGTTTCTCACACTGATCATAGCTCACGTGGGATTATGGAGCCTCAATGAACACCTCATCGGCATCATAAATCTCGATCATCCATGGAAATCCTAGTATATAAGACCCAATGAGTGGAACAATATGGACAAACCTCATATAATGGTATATAACATGGTTCTAGTGCCAATGGTGTGATTTAACTACGATGAATCTGATTCCTGTCATAACCAAGAAACAAAGGACATCTACTCATAATTTGAGCATAAATATCTAGTGCCTCATCACCCCATATATTTCCTCTCCGCATGATTTTAAAATTCACTAGTTTATCTAACTACGTGGATTCTTGTAATAACCAGGATATGTAGGATGCCTCATAATGGATCAATACCCTCCTCAAAATATTAAACTACCTCCCTGTTTGGTAGCATATTTTGACGAATCTTGTTATATGGCCTTAGTATATAGAGTGACTACCCATCATTACCGAAATGGATGGAGAACCTTGGATACATACAGATGAATTCATTAATGAGATCTCATTTCATTTTTCCACCAATGAGATCCCTTTTCTTTTTCATATATGAAGAGTCAAGATATAATCATTTTTAGGGTAATCTATCCTATATTGAGATTAATAAGAGATTCATAAACATGTATTAAATCTATAATAGCATCCTAGAATAGGAAAAAATTCCACACATAAGGGTGTGATGAGCCCGACCTTCCATCTTATCAACCAATGTGAGTCTCTAAGTGTCATTGGGTCAGAAACCCCAACAGACCACCTAACTTTGGAAATTAGGTCCACACCCAGTTATGGATGAGGGAACCTTTGGGAGTTTCTATTAAGAACATTAATGACCCGATGTTAATTATTAGGCATGAAATCAACCCCCCCCCCCAAATCAAGCATTAGGCCTGACCAAACCCTCCTCGATGAGTGTTTTCTCATTCGTATCTTTCCCATTAAAATAGAAATGGTAAACCTAATGTGAATCTATGAAATAAAAAACAATTTATTTTTATCCTTGAAATATTTTTTTATTCACACCATATACAAATAAAAAATGGTGAAATCAATGTGAATATATCAAAAAATAGAATGGTAGGTGAATCATGCATCAAGACAATTTTTTTCATACCATATACAAACAAACCTGAAAGAATGTAATGAACGTATAGATGATCCTTTGTAACCAGTGTTCTCCAAAAATAAGTCCAACCATATTTCGAAAAGTCCAAATGAGAAGAATGGTCATATCAGTCATAAAAGTACAATTGTGTTAACCATGTATATCTGATTGGGAATATCATGCCAACAATATTATGCTAATCAGTGACCTTGTTCTATTTTTCAACAAAACTATATATATTACTCTCATAAAAATAATCCTAATATAATATAGTTTCATCACAATCTTGTAATCGATCTATTAAATCTCCCTCTAAGGAAACCCATGGGGGTTGCCGAACGATCTCACATGCTTGACAGCTCCAACTTCGGGTGGAGAATATGATGGTTCAGGAGTACCATTAATGTGGTATAATACCGACCATAAATCTTACCATGAGGTTCTCAAAGAATGGAAATCTGTGAGTCCGCATCACCTGGAGAATGCTGGAGGTAAGTCAGTATCCCTTGTCACCACAACTAACAACTTTTAGAGAATATCCTTGGAGCGTGACAACTGACACCATCAATACCAAATTATGGTGGACCAAAAACACAAATATTAATCCCTTCCTATTTATGTTTCTCCAAGGAGGTAATCTATCAACTTTCATTTCCAGCATTGTCCCACTTGTACCCACCAGTCCCCAACTGAGGGTACCACCTAATACACTTCTGCCTTGGATGACCATGCATGGAAAACAAGGAAAGCTCATTGGGGGAGGAAGGCATTGTATATCTAGGAGATGACCTATATCCCCACTCCTACTTAGGAGAACAACTGATATCTTATGGTATTAACTAGTAAGTAGTGTTGTATCCCTACACGCTTGGAATAATTCTATGACAATATTCCAACAACAGGCATGGGGGTGGCACATATTCCTACCCTTGGCGTGAATCCAATCAGCATATTCTGGTGGCATGAGGTGGATGGATGTGAGCGCATATTCCTACTTCAATAGGAGACATACACTTATGTATAATGGATATGTAAAATGTGTGTGATTATGTTATTTCACACACTTTTCTAAAATGACAAAATATTTTAGAAATAGATGACGAAATCTACTGTCATATTCTAAAACTATTGTAGAAAAAGTAATAGGAACATATTCCTATCCCTGTAGTCAGGTTAGCTCGACACTCTATGATCGAAAACAAGTAGCTACACAATATAAATACCATGTTATTTATTTAATCTATGATGATTATTATAATATACTAATAATGGACAAAGCATCATTCCTAGATCATATTCCCATTCCAATCGGGGCTTTCCAGGTGAGAGTGGCGCATGCCTCGGGGTAGGCACATATCCCTGCCACAAATTCCTGGAGGCATGTTCAAAATTCCAAGGATTGCGCTCATATTCCCATTCAATATAGGGCTCACGAATTTAGAGGGTAAGAAGCCTCAATATAGGCTCATATTCTTATCGATGATGCCAAATGGCATATTCCAAAGGCCCGAGATTGGGAATATATTCTCATAATGGCTGAGGATGACCAAGTGAGAATGGAAAAGGACAAAAGACATGCTCATACTTCTATTAAGGAATATTCCTAGCATATTCCAGTAGATCATGGAATTCTGGCGTACATTCTTACTTACACTATCGAATGACTAGACCAGCATCATTTTGAGAAAATACAAGATGAGGCTCATATCCCTGCTCCCGTCTTGGAGTTTCGTTGTTATATTATGACTGGGAATTCATATTCAACTCAGGCTTATACTCTTATTCCAACTATGGATAACTAGGTGAGGGAAAGACATTCCTTAGGTAAAGATCATATCCCAACCAAGAAAGACCAGCGGTATATCCCAATGGCTTGTGATCAGGCATATATTCTTATTTGGACTAAGGCTCACCAAGTGATAATGGAACATGCCTTAGGACATGTGCATATTCTTATCAATAATGATACATATCATTGGAATATTCCAATTTATTCTCATCACATAGAACATATTCCGAGAGCACCAAATTGTTATAAGAAGGTTCATGCAACCATTATAGAGTAGGCTCATATCCCTACACAGTCCCAAAAGTAAGGTCAGTATACTCAAACAATGATGATGAACATGACCCATATTTCTAATATTCACAATTATAGAGTCCTTGAGATCATTTTAGACACATTATCAACACCCTAAGGGTTTTTCAACACTTAAACTGACTTAATGGAGATTCATTACCATGATTTTCCTTCTCTTTCTAGTATGGAGATGGATTTCTAGGACACTGCTCCTATAATCCACCATGGTCATCCTCCCCACAAAAATTTCTCCCATAGACAAGGAAGTCCTTCCCTTTCCTAGAAACCTTCTTATGGAGAGGATTCCAAAACTATGACACCTTTGTATAGATATGTTCTTAAAACATTAGGGTCAACTGTATATGGTTCCTCAACAACATTCAGCAGCACTCCACTATCATCAGTAGGAAACCTCCAAAATCATCATCTATGGTCTGACTAGATGGAGGCATGTAAATCTTATAAATAATAGTCTGACATTGACATATGGAGAGATTTAGCTAGAAACAACTACCTCATCATGTTATGGCCTCTCCCTACTTATGTCTATGACTTCCCATATGATATAGTTAAAGTGGTTATGCCATATATATAACAAAATATGTGGGTTACTAATCATCATCTGAAGGATAGACACCTCCCTTATCCAGGATATGAGGGTCACCATCAGAACATCAAGATACTCTATTTTGAGCTAGAACTAGATATTATCTGCAAAGTTTAGGATCCAAAACTGGAAAAGAAAATCACAAATCTACAACATTCTTATTTTCATTTCATCATAACTCTTCAGAAACTGATCTTTAAAGCCACACCATGCATCGATATTTGAGGATGTAGACAATATAGTGCCTTATACTTTCCATCACCCCTAGAACTGCAGAACCCCTTAGATATGACATCCTGTAATGTCATAACCTCTAGAGAAATCAGAGTATTGGGTAACGCTCGGGCCAGTTGGTCACTACAATGGAATGATCTTTCTTCAACAGTGCCAAAAAAATCATGACTGGAGAGAGAGGATAGCCAACTGTATTTCAAAATAGGCCCCTCAACCTAGTTGGAATTCATTTTGGACATGGAGACCAAAGTTGCGATCACCCAGAAAACTTGTAGTGAAGAATGAGTCTCATCATGGGATTCCATCTCACCCATCACAAACAAGAGCACAGTTTCACTGCATCAAATCTTCCATAGTAGTAGCTGCCATGTCAGCTGTCTAGGATCATGCCCATCTCATCATGTCAAGATAATATCTACTATAGCTTCTTCTTTACAGGCCATCAATTCCCAAGATTATTTAGGATAAATCGACCGAAGATGTGAACAAACACCATCTCACAGGTGTGGAGGAATTTATATCTCAATCACTGTCACTAGGTTCATCGACCACCAGAAGGGCCTAAGGGAAATAAATGTTGATTCCATGTCAACACCACCCCACTGGTCTGTGGGAATTTATATCTTCATGTTTGTCCCAAGAGTTATAAAATCCTCAACTGGAGTCATTGGATCCTCAACAATAGGACCAATAAATGCTAATTGTGTCCCCAAATAACCTCTATACCATAGGTATGGGTGAACTTTCTTCGTCATCATCTCCACGGAGAGAATCAGTCTTCTCCATATTAGGAGGGAAAAATCAATGGTCGGTGTCCCACCTACTCCTCCCACCACAAGAGAAACCTCTATTGGTCGGGGCCCATTCAGTAATCATGACTAGAAACCCCTTCAAGGTAATTTTTTATATACTAATAGGGGATGAAATTACATTAATGAAAATTAGAGCCCCTCAGGTTCACAATCCAAAATGGCCCTATATGGCCAAGGGCTCGAATAACAACCCTAGTGAAAGTAGTGAAGAAATAGTCTATTATGTCGAATGTAGTGGAACAAGAACCATTACCTAATATGACTATATGACTTTCAACACTATCAAAATAGAAGACATTGTGGATCCATACACATATGTAGAGGTTCACATCACAGAATGCTACCCTAAAAGGATGGTGATTTGGATGCACCAAATGAGGGTGTACGCATCTAAAACCAAAGAAGGCTCCAAAATATGTCACCTACGAATAATGAGTTTCCACCTCCTTAGTGGGACACTTCAAAATATATAGTGAAAGGCAAGGCGATATCCTAATAACTACCCATAATAGTTGAGGTTCCTACCATGGATGAACATTTGTCGCAATATGAGAGTGAGATACAAACTCTCTGACAAATCAATGAGGATATACTCATAGGAAATATTCCCAATAGGAATCCTCCTCAGATAGAGATGAATATTCTCCCTCCCATATAAAATAATCTAGAAAGAGTGTTATCCAATAATCTGTATGGTCCATATCCATGCATCCAATCTACATAAATAAGGAAGTTGAAAATTATTGTGACTTTCCTCTATTATGGCAACAACCTCTCCCTAATTAGGGAAATATTTAAATCATAGGATGAATAGAAAATCAATAGGAGACAAAGATGGGTCCACCTAATCAACCCATCCCACTCCCTACCGATGAGAGATAGCTCAGACAACCATCCCTCCAATGTTTTTTACGTCATCTAGTTCCTAGGCCTTGAATGGAATGAATGGAAGGGAGATACACACTTGTGCAGCCTGAGAAAAAGAAATATCCCAAATGGTTTTATGACACTATGCCTCAACCCATCAATGAAAATCCTACCTTTTCTACCTTTTATGTTATGGGAAACACCGAAAACATCATCACACACACTTCGTATTCTTATGTGGGCTGATGATGGGCCTTAAATATCAATAGGAGGCAACAATGTTATGGGGTTTGTTATAGACACTGGTAGGGCCAGAGTTTGATTAGTATAGAAGTCTTCTAGATGGATCCATTATAGGATGGTAAGAACTTAATCATCAGTTTCTTTATCAATTTAGTTTTTCACTGAGAAAACTTGAGATCATCAACCTAAATAATTATAACCAACGTGAAAATGATAGGGTGTCTGACTTCATATCATGATGGAATGTTTTAACCAATACACTTAGCATCCCTCCATAGATGGAGAAACTATTGGAAATTTGTGCTAAAAACTCTAGGATGAGTTCCAAACACCTATGTTGCCAATGATGTATCCAAGTGGGTTCTAATATTTTATAGAAATGGAATATCATCTCAAAGACACCATTTAGGGGACTAGATCCAAACCCCTACTCATTATCACAACATAGGGGAAAAGGATAGGAAAAGCATAAGTTGTATTTGTCACTCTAAATACAGAAATAGTACCCATTCAAGCACCCATGAAGGTCCCAAACCACCCAACACCTTTTATTGAGTTGCAATAACCACATAATCTCCCTCGTCCAAAAGAGAAGATAAGTCAAGGATACCTAGTATTTAAATAATGTATGAATAAAGCATGATCCTTCTATAATGAACAAGTCCCCAATTATTTATTTGTAGTCATGGACAATAATCTGTTCAGGATTCTATAACCTAGGAATCCTAGGTAGGTCTACCTCACTAACTGGCATAACACTTTCCCTTTCCTTAGAAGGTTGGGTAATAATATTATGGATTACTTTGTATCAATTATATACATAAAGGAATGGTCAATCCTAGACAAGTGGTGTTAGATAAATCCTTATAGTAGGTGTCTTGCATAACCATTTCTCATTCAGAAGAAGAGGGTGATTGGTAGAATGTTCTGACCATGAATTGATAATTGAATGAGTTAGAAAACAGTTGCCCGAGCTCATGACACCATAAGGGAACTGCTATGTAGACCCATAATAGCTCCACCAACCATGGATGAAACATAAAATATACCACCCAAAACTGGGTGAGACCACTGGATACAGGAAGAAATAGAAGAGTAAGAGTCATATTTTTCTCTAATTCAAGCTCTGACTCTTGCATATTTCTTCCCTACAATATCTGAAGTACGAGAACAACCATATCAAATGAAACCCTCATCAGATGAAAATACCATATTTGGTTCTTTGAATGTGATACACTTTGAATACCCTTTCTCTGATGATTAATATTCCTTAGAGAGTGATTTTTCAATACATAACTAGGGAATGAGAGGCAGCATGCACAGAATCTAGGGATACAAAGAACAATGTGGATGTAGTCGTACACAATATTCTAGTCATATCCAATATAAAATATATATGAAATTGATACCCATGGTAATGTGCTCCAGAATGATTAAAAGAGGCATGGAGACATCCTAGGACCCTCCACCAGCCATCTGCACCCAATTATCTTGCATTACTGCCTAGAGGGGGTTTGATCATCTGATCAACCTAGACAAAGGGAAAGTCCAACATGAGCCACACTACTGGACGTATATTCTCCCACAACCACTTTATAAGCACCAAGTATGCCCACCTCAAATGTCTCATCTCTTGAATTGTATATCTTGGACCATCCACAAATTGAGAGGAGCCAATATATGGTGTAAAATTACGACATTCTGAAATAGTTGGTGGTGGTCATGGCCAAGATATCAGTACTTGATGCACTCCATATTTCAAAAATTACTTAGGTAGGAACTTTCCCTTCTGCTCCTATAAAAATTCATGCCATAAGTCACTACAATTGAGGTTTATTGAGTGGAGACCATACAATTAGAATTTCATGTTTCTATATCATTCACTTTACATGATCATGAAGAAGCCATTCAAGGGAACATCAGGCATATATATGTTTCAAGAAGACTCGATAAAATCAACTTACAAAGGGGACTGATTGATAATGGTTCCATGATCAACCTCATCCTATTACAAACCCTCCAAGGGATACAAACAAGTGGATTATTCTCCCACAAAGTTAAATTTCAAGGGTATCATATGTGTGAGTAAAGTACTATCGAGAATATCAAAGTCCAATCTTAGTTTTGGGACCTTATATCAGACAAGGAGTTTAGGGTTATCCATAAAAACACCACTAAATTTTCTTCTTTCAAGGCTCTGGCTCCATCTCCACCTAGTTGTACCTTCAACATTCAATCAGTGTTTGAACTATCCAATTGATAGAATGGTCATAATACTATATGGTGACAGTTCTCCCTTTGAGAATTGAGGATCCACATACGTTGAAAAATATATAGACAAGAAGGGAGGCATGAAACAAATGGTAGATGATGATATATAGATTTTTGTCCCAAATGGAATGGGGACTGTCCCTATGAATCCCTGGAGTATTCTTGATAGTGACTATGTACTCCATATAAATCTAGTTAAAGTAACAGATCTAAAACTAGAGGACTATGATCCTTATTCCCCTAGTGATAGTGTAAAAAAATAAGCTCTATTGTCTCTCTAGAATTACTCAAGCAGTATGGTATAATAATTTCTCTTGTCAGGGACTCTATCACCCCAATGGTGATGGAGATGCCACTAGATTTCCCACTTCATCCGGATATGTGTCCACAGACTCATAGATAGAATAATAAGGTGATTAGCTCTGAAATACCCTCCCTCTTTCAATGAAGGTGCTTCCACCACCATAGATGAACTTATTAAAATACATCTGGGAACAAAAGAAGACACATAGATTACATTGATTGGTTCCTCTACACCCCTCAGAGAGAAATAGATGTATATCACATTTATAAAGCAACACCAATAAATTTTTTCTTGGAATTACTTAGAATTTCATGGACTGAATCGAAATATGGATACATGCCATCTTAGACTACCTAATAACCATCAAGGCTATAGGAAGTAATCTTGGAGGATTCACCCCTTTCAAGACACCAAAGTAGAGGCAGAAGTTGAAAAATTGATCAAAGACAACTTTATTCATGTAGTGAAATTCCCAATATATATTTCAATCATTGTCCCTATCAAGAACAAGAATGGGAATATTAGGATATTAATTAACTTCATATACCTTAATCGGGACTTCCCAAAGGATGATTTCCCATTGCAGATCACAAAACTCTTGATCAATGCAACTACTGGATTCCAAGCCCTTTTCTTCATGGATGGGTACTTACAGTACAATCATATAAATATGGCCCCTGAAGGGGAATAATCCACTGCATTCAAATCACCATAGGTTATATTTTTTTACCATTTCATTCCCTTCATCTTCAAGAATGTTGGATCCACATATCAATGTGCCATGCAACATATATTTAATCCATTATTGGGAATGATAAAAAATGTTATGTCAACGACCTGGTGGTCAAATGAAGATAAAAATTTGATCACTTAACAAACCATAAATAGTCTTTAGTATGTTATGATAGAATATTCTTAAGACGAATCCACTAAAATTCACTTTTAGGGTAACATCAGGGAATTTCCTTGGCATTGGGGTACGCCATCGCGACATTGAGGTTGACCCAGAGAATATTAGTGATATTTTAGATATGTCACCCCCCATAAATTTCAAAGATATTAGGGGGATAAATAAGAACCTCTCCTACATTCATAAATTAATAGAAAATCTGAAAATTTAAAAATTTCCCCTTCACCAGGATAATGAAGAAGGGAATATCCTATCAATGGGATGATGACTTCCAAAAATACTTCAAAAGTATCAAGTAGTATTCGAGGCACTCTCTGGATGCCTCGAGTGGAATGGTGGAAACTCATCTTGTACATAGGTTCCATTGAATGTTCATTGGGTTCCATAATCATATAAAAATGATTTGGGGAGTGAGAAAAGTCTCTACTACCTCAGTAGATGATGCAAGGTACTAAGACTAGATGCTCAGATTTCATGAATAATTGTATTAGACTCATCTACACAATGAAGAATCTAAGGAATTAATTGCAGCACCAAGATGTCCATCTAGTCTCCTGTATTGTTCTTCTCAAGTACATCCTTGGACACCAAATGTTGATTGGGAACTTTGCATAATGGTTATTCATTATGAATCAATTCGATATTCATTTCATATCACAAAAGTCAGTGAAAGGGAAAGCTCTGGATAATTTCATTATAGCACATCCTACCTCAAAAAATACACTAGAAGACACTGATAATCTAGGAGAGGAGGACTTTTACTCCAATGACACTCCACATACATGGGAGATGTATTTTTAAGATTCCTCCAAATGCCCTATTAGAAAAATTATTGACAAATTGAAGCTCAGACAAGTTGTCTTAGGGGTTTTATTTTTCTCTCAAGACAAAAAAAAAATTCTCTACTCTTTCTCAATATCCAAAGGCTGGCCAAATAATTTGGAAGAATACCAAGCCCTCATTACTAACTTGGAATTATCCCTACATCTTAAAATAGCCCACCAAAATATAAATGGTGATAAATTATAGTGATAAATAATATCAAAGGAGAATATTCCATAAAAAGGAAAGAAATAGACCCTCTCACTGCCTATGTAAGGGGAATGATGGAAGAGTTTACTTTTCACACAACATTTAATTATTTTCCACAATCACTGAATACTCACACCGACACATTGGCTAATGCATCCACCATTTTAACTAACCCTAATTAGGAGGAATCAATCTTCCATATCACACATCGAAGATACTGAGATGGAAGGGAATAGATTCAGTACCATGTGGAAACATTTACCCTATAGGATGTTCTAAATTATAGAATGACCCTATATAAGAAATTCTTTGATGAAACCATCCTCAGATGCATAACATAAGGAAAGATTCTCTCCGTCTTGAAAAAAGTTCATGTGAACTTTTACGATAGCCATAAATATGGAACCAGACCCTCCCTTCAAATCATGAGGATGATGTATTAATATAAAACCATGATGCATCATTGTGTGGAATTCACCATGAAATTTCTTGTGTTATAGATCCATGAAAACGTCATCCATCATTCCCTCGAATTTCTACATATGGATAAATATTCGTGTCCATTTTCCATTAGGGGAAGGATGTTGTGGGGCTATATCCCCTAGCCATGGCTAAATAGTTCAAGTACATCCTTACTTCTACCAACTTCGTTTCTAAATGGTATGAGTAAATACCCCTCAAGGAAATCCAGAAAAAGAACATAACAAACTTCATAAAATCTTATATTATCACCAAGTTTGGGGTTCCTCACACAATATTGATGGACAAAAACACCAACTTATGTTCCATAGTGTTGATGAAACTCTACCAGAAGTAAAACATCGAGTCTAATCACTCATCTCACTATCATGTAGTGGAAATTTGATAGATATACGGCATTAGTAAGACTCTATAAAATTTACTCTAGATAGCGGTGAACAAGGATAATAATTCTTGGCCAAACATATTTCTCCATAGTTTTTTGTATTTCCATACAACCACACATAGTACCACATAGGAATATTCATACACATAATTGTATGGTACTAAGGTAGAATTTCCCATTGAATTCATGCTACCTTCTCTCTTAATCGCTATATTCTAATATCTCTCAGATGATGAAAAAATAAAAAAGCTTTAGGATGAATTGGAAAGACCTATTGAGAATAGGTTTCGTACACTAAAAACATATAGACCCATCAGAATTGAATCACATGAGGCTTAATAAGAAGGTTCTCCATGGATTATTTCTCCAAGTAAATTTGGTATTGGATTTCAGAACCCTTCTCATATTAGGTAAAAAGCCTCCAAATTTGCAACCCAAATGGGAGGGGCTTTATATGATACCTAAGGTCTATTAGAATGGAGCCTAGACATTAGCCACCATGGATAATGAACTTTTCACACCACCCATAAATGCGTGGTTTATTAATAAATACAATGCATAGCCTTCAACGCATGGGCATCCACATCAATGTAAGCCTCACCATTCATCCAAACCCCATGAGTCTAAATTCTACAGAGTTGTCCTTACCTCAAGTCATTGGAACTACTTGGATGATATCCTCCCCACATGACATTAAACATCATGGGTTTTCTATAACTTCATATAGAATTATTCCTGCCATCATAGGATACATAGTGACACGTGAAACTCTATTATTAGGTCTAACCATGATCTTTTTTTTTGCCTTTTCCACTTCACGTAGAGTGATCTATGTCGTTACAGAAAGACATTAAACTGATCGTGGAATGTCTTCACCACATGATGTTAAACTCCATAAACAAATAGAACTATTTATGTCACGGTTTTCATTTTTATGCGATATGTAAGGACACATTGATCATATATATTGGTCTAGCCACTACATGATCAAAATTCCCCTGTCGTACCCTCAACTGCGTCTACATTATAAGAAGAACCCTTACTATACCTTGTCTCTCAAACTATGTATAGCCCTCATCATATTAGGAATGGAATTAAGGAATTCCCCATAAAAACAAGGCAATAAATCACATGAAAATTCCATCATTGTTCTGAATACAAGACTATAAAATGGCACACCCTAAGTGTTTTATCTATGAAAATAAAATGCACGGTTAATGTCCTTGCCGCATGAAATAAATCTACATGGTTCCTCAATAACTAAATGTGTCTTTATTTCTATAATCAGAGAATATGTAGTGATTCTTGGACCCATAATCTCGGGCCCATCTACAATTATCAACAAAAATAATCCCCACCTCTCTGTATGGGCCATACCCACGAAGAGAGAGTTTGTTGTTCAAGAAAAATGTGTGACTTGATTTTTGTCCTCAATGGATATGTAGTAATTGTTGAATTTATAACTTTGGGCCCAATCACAATAGATAAGTGTGAAAATGCACCCCTTTTTCATATCAGTTAGACCTACACAAGAAAAACTCTTATAAACTATTTGTGGCTTGATTAAAATCACAATGGGATATGAAGAGACGTACAGAACTCCATCCATGGGACCAAATGAAATATTACCATTTAAAATCAAGGGAATTACATCCTAACCGAATGATGTTAAACATCATTGTCCTTCAAGTACTATGTGTGGCATGATTATCCTTCTCATGAGATACATAGTGAGGCCTAGATTTCCACCCTTGGGTCTAGTCGCAACATTGATTTTCCATCACGATGGTCCCAATTATCCATCATCTCATGATGTTAAATAGCATAGGATTTCAAGAACTATGTGTTGCATGATTCATAAAACCACAGGATACGTATTGATTCTTTTATCTTCAATCACGGGATTAGATACAACCACCAAAAAAATACGCACCTTAAACTGCATATGGGACCAGGTCATACATGGTCACTCAGCCTATATTTTAGTCATATCTACAGATGTCCTTCTTTTACATATAATTTTCATTGAAATTTTTTTCCATGTTGGTTCCCACATCATTATTGGTAATGTTAAACTAAATGAGAATATGTATTTACTACCTGGTGAAGAATTTCATGAATGTATGTCCTTAACACATGACATTAAAACTTCTAGGCAAACGTCCTAGTCAAATGAAATTAAAACTACACAACCACACATCCTTACCACTTGAAATTAAACTATACAGAAGAAATTGTGTCTCAACTACATATGTTAAACTATATGTCCCATCACTCATAGGCATACCCTATCAAAGGATGATAAGGGACTTACCCCAATCAACTGAAGTACAGGGTGTGTCCACCATCCTTTTAAGAACATTAGTCCATATACCACACTTCATCAATCGAGCACCTTAGGTCACCAGAAACCATTCTTGGACCTCGGAAAGGAAAAATGACTACTCTAATTTTCCATGATATTAAAGACAAATAGATTAGACCCACCAACCAAATACATCTTTGGATAATATAAAGGGATTTATAATTCTTGTGATCAGGACATCACAGTAGAAGAACCCAGCTCCTCAGTATATTTTGGGTCATATCTAGCATGATTTTCCCATACCATGACTCATGACCCATGAACCTAGATCTATGATTTAAAAAAAATTCATTTCCCACTTATAAGGATGTTGGAGTACTCTTGGCATTGTTTATCCAAATTAGGCTCATGTGTAACATCCCCTATATTAGTTCCATTAGTGTCACAAACTTAAACTACCTATACATTGGTCAAAGATGTGTTACCTTAAAACCTATCCTATGATGGTCCTCAATATACCTCAAACTACTATAATAATTGATATAAAACTTGTTAGCTTGAAGACCCACAAAGGGTGACCTGAGAACAATTCGAGTCTTCACTCCCAAAAAACTCTCCATCTCTAGAGTTTAGAAAACATTTAAGGAGAAATAAATAATGCATAAAGATGATGGGAACTGCTTTATAGACCTAGTAAAATACCATTTATTCTTGCTATAACCCTAGTCAAGGAAAAAGTTATAGTAATGGTTTTTCAAATCTCCTCTCCATGATAACATCTTCACTAGGTGGTAACACAACTGTTTTCGGTGCTAGAACCCTTTTGGATCTTAAATTTTTCATAAATCACAGTTAATGATTTAATGTTCATTGGGTAGTCGCAAAACATTCATAGGCCTTATATAGGGAAATATATCTCTCTACTTGGTCATGATACTGATGCATAAGGGCTCATAACCACCAACTAGAGACATATTATTCCATTATAATGGGATTTCTAATTCTTCTGTGCATGATATCACCGTGTTAGAACACATCACCTCAGTCTATTTTTTGTTCTCCCCGGTATGATTGTCCCATATCATTATTCATGACCCAAGAACTTTGGACCATGATTTAAAATCTCCATACCAATCTATTCATGATGATTCTACACTCTCGACATTACATCATCACGATTTGTAACCTTTCTCAAAGTAGGAGTGTGACACTCTATTACAGAAAATTTGATGGCCTAGACCTCATGATTCAAAACAATTGGGAGTAGGGCTATAGGTTCACAATTAGAAGCTAAATTTTCCTAGGGTTACATATCCCTTCCTATATATCTTTCTTTCCAAACCCAACTTTATCTGAGAGATGCTTGAGTCTTCATAAATCTTTCATATACCCTAGAAATGAAAAGAGATCCCTTAATTCGACAAATTTATTAATGTATAATCGATTAGACCCACCAAAATCTGACATATTTGATCTATAAGGGGGGATATCTAATCTTTGTGAGCCCTAGAAACACTATGTCATAACCTAACATCTCATAGTGTTACAGGACATACCTGGTATGTCTACTCCATCCCTTATTTTCATACTCAATCTTTTGTGTTACGACATACATTAACCACATTCCAAATGACCAGGTAGACCTAGTATTCCTATTTTTTCACCATCAACTAATATCATCTCCATAAAGCATCCATATCCATTAAAAGGATACCCATATTCAAGGAACCTTTTCTTGACTATGAATGTATAATTATCGATTGCGCGTCTCTTCCTATAGTCATCAACCAAATATGTCACTCTACAATTTGTTCTTTATAATTCTCTTGATCCCCCACACAACATGGAAGAACACAATATCTTGGTGTGTTTTAGCTCATTCATAGTATGTATTCACCATATCATACGACCACTTATCATGTCTAAGCTGAAATACCTTAAACTAAATCAATATCAGGTTTGAGCTAAAAGACCATAAACTAACGCAATATCTAGTCTGAGCAAAAATAACTTAAACTGAAGTAATATCAAGACTAGGTCAAAATAGCTTAAAATAAATAAATATCATGTATGATCTAAAATACCTCAAACTAAATCTATATCATGTCTGAGATAAAAGGCATTAAACTAAAGAAATATTAGTTTCTATCTAAAATACCATAAACTAATGAAATATCAGGTCTGAGCTAAAAGACCTTAAACTAATGAAATATCAGCTTCGAGCTAAAATCCATAAACTAAATAAATATCATGTCTGTTCCAAAAGACCTTATACTTTTGAAATATTATGTCTGAGATAAAATAACGTAAACTAAGGCAATATCTGGTCTGATCTAAAAGGCCAAAAATTAAATCAATATTAGGTCTGAAATAAATGACTTTATACTAAATTAATATCATCTATGAGATAAAAGGGTAAAACTAAGGTAATATTATATCTGAGATGAATGACCTTAAACAAAATAAATATTAGGTCTCAAATAAAATACCATAAAATGAAATCTATATAAGGTCTCAGATAAAAGGACATAAAATAAATCACAGAAGAAATTGGGCATGCAAGATATTGTATGTCCCACCACATGGCCTTTGAGAAAATAAAAGTTCTCTAGATAATCCTATCAACTTAGAAAAAGCACTCTCCCTCTGAAAAATTCATTCTACCAAACAATTCTTCTGCAAGTTCGGTGATCTCAAGATAGCTCGAATAGATATATCCTTGAAGGGTCTCATAAGTGTGGGAATTGTTGAGTATTTATCAGGACTAAATCTATTAGAGTTTCAACATTGAATTATAATAATTCATGTTTATTTGATATAAATAAAGGGATTGGTATCATTAGCATATTGTATCATCGTAATGAAATAATATTCATATCACAGATAGAGGAAGGCTAATTAACAATATGTAAGGTTCGGGAATGTTTTTTTGATTAAAACTGTGCAAAGAAGAAGGAATATCACCATGAAAGAGTCTCTCCAAAAGTCTTGAAAAAAGCAATGTTCATAGAATTATGATAAAATTTGATCTGCTAAAACAGCCAGATTGGCCATGTTTTCGCCAGAATTGTCAATTGAATGCATAAGTGTCGCTCACCCCAGTTCATTAGTTTCTACTCTAGGGTGAATATTCCTAAATAAATTTATCAACTCCTCAACCCTAATCGGATTAATATCCAATAAGGATAATTATGTTTGATGTTCATACCTTAGACGGGCAATAATCTCCTCATATCTCCATATTTTCATTGTCTAAGCATTAATCTGATCTTGCAGTTCATATTTCAACTGGTGACCCTACTCCAATGCCTCTAACGCCTCCTTAATCTATTAGATGAGGGTATACTCATTTGGAAAATCATGAAATTCCCTCCCATTTATGTCCAAGTATTGATGAGTTAGGAAGATTTTCTTTATAATGGTGCACATAGGTTTCCGATCAAAACCACTTACCCCCAAGTCCTGAAACAACTGATGGAGGAAATCCCATAAATCAGGAAATTTTTCTAAGGGATTATCAGTAATAAAAGCATGAATTTGTTTCGAAACAAGACTATGTTTCTTTTGAGCCTATATGATTGATAAAATATAAATAGGAGGAGTAAGTGTAACCAGTTGAGATGGTAGGCAATCAGGAGAAGAAGCTTCATCTACTCTTCTCTTGACAGGAATATCATCTATAACATGTGATGAAGGAATAACCTCCTCAATACATTCTAATCAACTATCTGGGTAATTTTCAATGGAATGAGGTCACATTATTTATGTCCCTCCTAAGTCTTCAATCATTTCCATTATTTCAACAGACATGGGATTTAGAAATGAAAAAGTCATTTTTGTATGAAGAACCGGTGGGCATAGCACCCCATCCGGGTAACCTACTACCCAGGCCTGGTTATAATCTTGGGTGAGGAATCCAGGACCATCAATAGGCATAATTAAGATCTCATCCTCATAATCCTCACATTCCATCATCATCTAGAATTGGAGAATCACCCCATGATGTTTCTCTTCTCATATGCCAACCAAGTGAAGAGTGTAGATGCCTTGGATGTAGCCAAACAGATGAGAGAATCGATGGGTCATATAAGACTTGTAAAGAGTTATTTCTTCTACACTTGTTTCAAGTACCACATATTGAAGAGAGGGATCATATATGACATATCATCAAGGGAACTGATTTTGTTATTAATAATTGGTGCAGCTGGTGCATGGTGGGAGGTAAAATTGAAGCTATTAGACTAGATCAAAACATCTCTTACCTCTGAAGGGCTCAAGGAAATTACACTGACCCAAAATATGTTTTGTATTATAGTATATTATTGGGTGTCTATGATCTTGGTATCATTTTAATAGTCCTATCAAATAAAGTGATCCCATATGCAACGAATTTGAAACTATAGAGGACCACTGATCATGAAAGGGGTGTGACCTTATTGAATATGGACCAGGATTTGATAAAGGTGTGCAAGGACCATCACTAGAAAATTGATGTGTTGTCCTTTATAAAGTCATGTCTCTATCACCAACGTGCTATCATGGATCCCTAAACATGCATCTCCAGCTAGGAAAATCCCTTTATTCAAAAACATAGCCATAAATCACTCCTGCATAAGGTCTGTAGAGATCATTGAATTCACTCTATATCACCATGAGGTGTAGTCCCTAGCTTCCAATATAGACCCATATGAGATAGTATTATCATGGGAATATTGATAAGGTCACCAATGAGGGTTTATAGAAGTTGACCTGACTCTACTACAGCAAATAAATTTTTTGATTAAACCCCTAAAAGAAATGAGTTTGCACATCATCAAAACTTTCCTCATCTTCTTCTTCACAATGGTAAGAATTTCTTTCTCCAAAATTGGATTCTTTGAGAGATCATCCCAAACAACCATAGTAGAGAGAATCTCATCACACATCTCTTCTAGAGGGGGTATCTCATCAAATTTTTAGATTTTCCATATGCTAATTTCAACTTCAATATGGGAAAATTAAATTTTTTAGTTCTAGTACACCAATGGCTGCTCATTTCTCGGAGTAGATCATGTTTTTGGTATATGATAAATTGGGAGATCCATATGGCTTCAAAAATAAGAATCTTGTATAAATTATCTGCAAACTCTTTGCATATTTTCCCAATCCAGAAGGGCCATTCCCAATTATCAAAGAAATTATACCATAGAATAAAATCTTATGTCGAACTCTAACCTCTGCATGGGTTGGTTAGAGATGATGTAATTATATTGAAATAGTTCTGAGCGATAGGCTAATGTGAAAAATCACAGCCATTCGGGCCCAAGGTGGAGTTTTACAATATAGAAGAAAACCACTGGTATAGAGCTATGACCAATTGAATGTCCATGGAAATTGAAATCTTAACATAGTTGCAAGAAGCTAAAAATTAGTGAGTTGGAAGATTAGAATCTGGAGGAATGGAAGCATTATCCATCAAATTGAACCTATATAAAGGAATTCAGTGAGATAGGGGATAATTATAAATCTTAGATGAATGGAATATCTCCAAGGCCTCATTGTTAGTAAACATATGATATTAGGGATCAGCATTGTGATTTTTTGCAATAATGAACCTTTTATTGGTCACAGATAAGAAACCATTGTGAGAACTGAAAGCCATGTGAATAAAATTTAATGGCATATGTCAGATAGATAAAATAAGATATTATAAAAGAAAATATATAGTAAATTTGGTGGCATCATGTGCATCACTTGAATCAAATTTTTTTTTGTGAATCGCCTAATGTCATAAGGTCTCATGGGTCTCATAAACCCCACACAACATCGCGCAATTACATAACCCCTTGGGGACTCATGATCACATGACCTGGATATGGTCACATGAATCACATGATAATCGATCAATCATATGATCAAATTAGAAAACCCTAAAAAATCCTCAATACAATCATAATCCATATGAATGAAGTTCAAATAGATACCAAGATGATGTTTTTAGTTTGATTGAATGAGCACTTAGGTAAAACACATACTTGTAGAAGATTTATCATGAAATCATGACTTTGGTGGGGTCTCACGATTTTCTATTATAGAAAGGGATCATGACGAGGGAATGTGATATCTATATGGAGATATCTATGACAAAATGGTAACCATTGGATAAGGTTGCCCTATGATAGCCTATATAAAAAGAATTTCAAAGAATACTCACTGTTGCCCAGTAGACCAAGCGTCAGCCAAGATACTGATTTGTGACAATGAAAAATACACATGGGAGAATTTAATTTACTTAGAACCAATCCCTTATCCCATCAAATATTACTCTTCAGTGGGGAATTTGTTGATGCCTTCCAAATGGGCATCGATAAATTCATGAAGAAATAAATACCTAGATATGTGTATTCCTCTCAAAAAGAAAAGTAAAGAGAAGGTGGATAAACTTGCGGATCATGGATTACTATGAGAGACTCATGAAATTGTGACCATCATAAGGCCACAGGGATGAACCACATGGAGGGAATGAACTATGAAGGATCCTATGAAAACCCTTACACAAATCCCTTTCACTCTTGTGAAGGTGTCTTGAACAATCATTGGTCACACAACAGAAAATGGATAATCTCCACTAGGACACTTGGTTTTTCAACCAGTGAGCACCTGAAAACCAATCTTAATATCCTTTTAAAATAGGAGAAACATGTCCAAAAGTAATAGGCCTCTTGTTCTCATAAATATCTTGTGATGCATCACTTATGGTAAGAATTATTTTCCATGGAAACATTCAACCAAAATCAAGAGTCCCTTGATCATTTGTAATTCAAAATTTATGGAAATAAAAATAAGAGTATATGAAATCCACTCACGGTCATAAAAGACATGTGACCCACCCTGTGGATCTGTAGGAAACCATGATAATTCGGCGACATGTCCACCTCATCTCACGAAAGTACATAGGCATGCCACCCTCATTGTGCAAATTAACTTCGATATATCCAGGAGACCATGCACCTCTCCTTTATCTCCCTAAGGACTAACGTATGTGATTTTCTATAAAATGATCTCAAATATCTATAATAACTTTATTGGTCATGTGATGCATCATCAATTTGTAGAGTAATTTTCATTGAAATTACTCCTATAATCTTTATTGAACCCCAGCCATTGGAAAATAAGAAAAAATATATAAAATTAAGAAGAGGAGAGAGCATCTCAAGGTCTTAAAAAACATGCGACATGCAAAGGACGTCCATAGGATGGCTTCGTGAGATAGCATGGATAGTCACATGAGATCACAAGAAGGCCTTTTAGAGGCACCCATATCTCATGAAGGCCCTACTACTTGTCCATGTTACAATATGGAATTCATTTAGAATACCTTCATGATTCAATGAGTCCCCATTAATTTTAATATTTCAATAAAGTAGAAATTGAAATAGTACTCTCACAGTTGTCGGAAATTAGGATACACCCTCTGAGAAATCCACAACAAAGACTCGCAAAGAAATGTAATTTTTAATTCCTTCACCGACTCCATCCTGAATCTGGGTGAGAAACACCACAAAACTAGTGAACAAATGTGGTGGAAAAGCTTATAAATTTCCCACCCTGATATGAAAAATGGGTTAGAAAGATGCCGATCAAAATTACTAGGAATATCTCTTGAAACCTCACAAAGGTGCTAGAGAAGATTTATTGGAGTGGTGGATCTCACGACCGGAAAGTTAATTATTTGGTAATATAATAATGAACAACCTAAGAGACCATGAAACATGCATAGGGACTCATCAAGATCAATTATAGATCATTTAAAGGTCTTCTAGATGGACATGCAGTAAATATTTTTTTCCCATTTTAAAAGGTCGGTTTGTGGGTATCTGGTACCCCAACTTAAAACCACAAACACAAACATGGAAACAAAAACATCATTAAATGCAAACAAACACAACATTACACATCATTATAACCAGACACATCTCTGTATCCCATGCAGGAGTCATCTTCAGCAGTAGCCGATTCGCAATCTGGATGTCTCCAAAAGCTTCCAAATTGAACCTGATTCCTAAGCTGATCAAGAACAGAATGGTCTGGGGATGCCTCCCTGACCACACTTCCTTTTTTAAAAGCCAAAGTTACCTTGCTATTCTACATCAAGGTCGATCTAGTCCACAATGGTCACGGAAGGTATGAGTAATCCTTCCTTGTTCTTCTTCTTGGTGTAGCTGATAATGATCCTTTAGCTGTAGTCAACATCTGGTTCTCACTTTGAACCACATCACTGAATGAATAGCCAACTGGACCGCTCACATTTTCTTTCCCTCCACCAGAACTATCCATTCCTATTCCAGCTCACTCCCTCAAAACAGAATTAGTACACCCAGAATTGATCCTCGACCTCTAGTCTAGATTGTTTCTCTCCATCAAAGGCAGACGTCTGTCTTCAGTAGTATCATTTTCCACAACCATGGAATGGGACTCCTTCTCAATGTCTTCAACCGGTATACCTCCTGGATTTTCTTACCACCGACCATCACTAAAACACTATCCTCAATCATCCAAACACTTCCCTTCCCTTTGCAGTAATCCCATTCATGCCCCATACCTTCAGCCTGGTGACCCTCAAAGGTCTCCGCACCACCATCACCTCCTGCAAAGACATCCTCCTCTAGTTCCTTGACCAACATATCCTAAGACAACCATTTAATCCTGTTACTCAGTGATATAAAAGGTTTATCCATAGGATCAATACTTTTAGGATCCTTAGCACTGGCCTTGATGACTACCTCTACAATGCTGTAAACCCTTCCTTCCCAAATTTTCTTTATATCCTGACTAACCATGGAAGAAGCAGGTATTTCTATGTCATGTCTCAGCCTTTGAAGAACCTCTGAAACTTTCGGATTAGCCTTATTCACCGTAACACTATGTGCCCGAGGATCCTGTTATTTCACGTCTTGAGCTGATCCATACAAATGGGTGCCCCCACCAAAAAAAATAAGCATGGGGAGACATAATGTGACTCCCCAATTCCGGCCCCTGATGCCCTCAATAGCCCTATTATCATCGCCTTTTGGTTGATCCTTCTCTACAAGCCGTTGTGAATGAATATCCCTACCACTACCTTCACCTATAATCATATGCATTTGGCCAGCTTCAACTCTGACTTCAGGAGATTTACCCTTCCCACTCTCCTCCCTCCTTGTTGTAGACTGAGTTTCCCAATGACAGATGTCCTATGTTGGGAGACCCTTACGACAAACCTCTAAATCATGCCCCAAATGACTGCATGAGGAGTAAAAATATGTCTAGCTCTCATAGATGACATGTTGCTTGCACCTATACTCCTCGCAAATCATAATCCAAACATAATCAAAAGGCAGTAAAGATGTGTCTAATTCCACACAAACCCTTGGATTAACCAGGTGGCACAAAGCTTCTGTGCGACTGTCCGAGCACAAAAATATACCTACGATATTACCTAACATGCAAATAACATAAGGATTCTAGAATGGAAAAGGGAGGTTGGGAAAAAATACCCAAACCGTCGTAGATAGAGAATAGAGATTCATATGAAAGTCGAATGACCATAGGAGGAGGAAAAATTAGGACCATTGACGCTGCGCGAAGTGCTCGACCAAGCCCTAATGAGGTCTGCTTCATATTTGAATCGAATCATAATGTATTGACTATCGAGCAAACTAACTGTCGCTTTTTCCTGGAGATCTGATGAGCCAAATATAAACATGTCAAATGCATCAACTGGTGGTCTCCTCTGCTTGAAGCGATCAACTAGTGTAAGATTTAGGAGGACATAGGTTTCACTGAATTCAGAGGTCAAAATATGAAGATTAGGGATGCCATCAATGAGTCCGGAACTTTACGGCTTAATGTACCTTCCGGAAATGGAGGGAAGAAATCCGAATTGGAAAAGGGGAAAAATGCTACCCCTGATCTCTTGAATGGAAATAAGGCTCCCTCCCCCACTAAGGGAGGAGGGGCCGGTGTGGGTTCTGCCATCTTCACCAGGAGAAGGAGAGAATCCTAGGGTTTTACCCGATACCCGTGGACTACTTCCATACCACCCCCTTTCGAAACATGTGAATAATAAATGTATGTTTTCTAGATGGACATAAGAAGGTCATACCTCCCACCTTCTCGATAAATCATGTATTAAAATAAACTAATGCATAATAGATCTAAGGAATTAGTGATATAAAGGATGAAACTGATACTAATAAGTAGGAGAATCAAGTAATAACATATACCTTAATCCTCATAAGATTTATATGAACCATCCAAGAAATGCGAACTGCATTAGCGTATGTCACTCAGGTCTCATGATACCCCTTGGGCAAAATACTTGGATCACAAAAAGTCTATAGAACATGTCAAATAAAGTCTTATGGTACCCATGGGAATCTCACCCTTGTCTCGTGAAATCCTATAGGTTTTTAGTTAGAGTCTTGTGATTTCCATCAGACCTATTTCTTGACTCGTATAACTTCACACTCTCATCATAGATATGTCTCGTGGTAGCACCTGGTCATGCCAACTAGCTCTCGCGATGCCCTCCAGGCAAGCCAATCGGGTCTCGCGATGCCCTCCAAACATGTCATCCAAGACATGTGACACCCTCCATGACACATCAAACTAACTCCTATGACACCATCTATATGTTTCATCTAAATCTTGTGATGAAACATGGGTAAATCGGGTGGATCATGTGACACCCTCTAAATAAGCCAATCATGTCATGTAATGGCTTCTAGGACAAACCACTTGGGTCTTACAATTTCCCCTTGGAAAGACAACCCTAATCCTGAAAAAAACCATTATAAATTCCATCCATGATATATGAAGTCTTATAGAAACGTTAACTAAATAATATTATTTCCTTTTAAAATGATATGAATGCATTCTCTGAAAAATCAGGCATACAACCAATGTATGTCGAATGAATAATTAACGCATGACTGGTTAGAAAGTATGTCAGATCAACAAGGAATCCCAGGGATTGATAACATTGTCCACCCATGGTGTGTGGGCCCCAACCAAAAGGAATCATCAATTTGTATTCCCTGAATAAATGAACTACAAGAACTCTGATTCCCCCCATAATCGGGATACATAGGATGACTTTCTAAGGTGAATGCTCCGTATCAAAACTCCAAAGGGATTTGTCAATAGATAAGTCCCTCTCTGGAAATGAGACTGATCATTTTCCATCCCATATTTATCACACTGATCATAGCTCATGTTTTCCTAGGTAGATTCAATTATCATATCATTTGCATTATAAGCCTCTATGATTACAAGGGGAGACCACATAGTGCAATCCCCCAATCAAATAAACTAGGATAACGTTGATTCCTGCAATATCCTAGATATGCAGGATTCCAACCTAACTCATAGGTTAAAATAAAAATTAATTTTGATGTAATCACAACCATTATGACCAAATTGTACCCATGGTCTTTCCACCCTACTTCATTCCACATTGGGCTAAGAAATTAACTCATCTACGATGACTCCAATTCCTTCCATAATCAAGATACGTAGGATGCCTCTTTAAGGATCATTCATCATATTAAAACATCCCGGGAGCAATCTCAGTACATAAGCCACCAAACCCATATGTCATGATATTGATCATATGTCATCCCTTGTTTATCTCACCAAGCATAGCTCACGTGGGCTTAAAGATCTGTAATTGGAATCATTAATCTACATAAGATAGGGAAATTGTAGTATATAAGACCTGATGAGTGGAACAATATGAACACCCCTCATATAAGGGTATCTAACTTGGGCCCAATCCTAAGTGTGTGATCGAACTACGATGACTTTGATTCCTTCTATAACTAGGATATGTAGGATGTCTCCTCGAGACATGATCTCAAATATCTGGTGCCTCAGTGCCCACACATATTTCCTCTCCATATGACATTAAACTATATAATTTTATCGAATTATATGAGTTTTGATTCCTATAATAACCAAGATATATAGGACACCTCATAATGGCTCAATCCACTCTTTAGAATATTGAACTACCTCTTTATGTAGCATTATATTATGAAGAATGTGATTATATGGCTTAAAAATATAAATAAGCTACAAATCATTATGGAAATGGATGGATAACCTTAGATACATAAAGATGGATTCATTAATTATATCCCCTTTCCTTTTTTCATCAATGATATCCCTTTTCTTTTATTTATAAGGTGAGTAATACTATAATTATATTGTAAGCGTAACCAGTCCCATATTGAGATTTCAAAGATATTTGGGAACATAACATAAATATATAAGAGAGTCTCATAATAGGAAATAATTTCCCTTATAAGGGTGAAATCTTCTCAACCCTCCATCCTCTTGAACAAGGTGAGTCCTTAAGTGTTGTTGGGTATGAACCCCCAACTTACCACATAAATTTGAAAGTAGGTCCATATCCAGTTATGGACGATGTAATCATTGGTAGTTTCCATTAATAATGGAAATAACCTGATGTTCATGATTGATAATGAAGTAAAACCACCAAAAATCAACCATGATGCTGGATCAAACCCACCTTAGTGAGGGTTTCCCTAGTCATCCCATTCACATAGAAACAAAATCAATTGAACTTTGGTTATCATAAGAAAGTATCAATGGATTCTCAATTCACACCTTCAAATATTTTAACTTATATTTCATTAAAACAGTATTTGTACATGAAAGTGAAATAACCTCATACTCATCCTCATCAGTTCGTAGAGTGGCTATGTTTTTCTTCTTAATATGACGGAGTATACAATTTTATCCTTAAAAGAAAACATTTTATAATGTTGATTTCCTTTCATCCTATTATTTATCACAATAAAAATTAATGTACCCAAATAAGTTCTATTTCTCACATCATCTATATATTAAATTACTTTTAAATAACACTTTAATGTTGATGAGGACTCTACAAGATAACATCATATGCAATGTTTTTGGATTAATGTTTTACCTAGAACACAATTACACTGCATAAAATATATAAGGTTTAGATGTAGTAAGATAATGTTGGGTTTCAATCACTATTATTAATTTTCTATTATTCACACTTTTTACACCTTTATCCTTTCCCATTTTCAAACAACCTTCTATTAGTGTGGACATAGCATTATAATCTTCCATTAAAAAATTATTCCAAAATTACATGGAATAATTTTCTTGTGTTACAAAAATAAAATATTCTTTTTATACAATGTGAAATCATATGAAGATACACACCTCTTCGAGCATATAAATTTCAAATTGATTTTTTACTTTTTACAAAAATTCTCAGAAGTATACTTCATATCATATAAAAAATGACCTCATAAACAAAAAATTTATTATAAAAGTCTATATTCTAAACTTCTTCACATAAATATTATTATCAACATTACATTTAGTGAACTACATCTCTCTTGGGAATCAATATAGTTAAGAACACCATGATATAGGGTTATGTTATATCCCAAAAAAATATTTCTCTAATATATAACACATTGTTCCATTATGATCAGAAATAAAACCTTTAGATTTATTAATATAAACTTCTTCTTTATGTTCTCTATTTGAGAATGCAGATGTCACATTCACTTGAGAAATATTTTTTTTATTATAAGCTACAACAACCAAGAAAATTATTTAGATTCATGTTTCTAAAATGATAGAAATTTATCCTAAAAACCAACTCCATCATCAAAAATATTATCATTTTCAAAATAATTAGGATTTCTTTTTTAAAAAATTGACTTTTTAATTGATCTCATTTTTTAATACCCACTTGGATCTAATGAAATTTTTCCTTTTCATATTAGAATAAGAAAAAACGTGAAATTGCATTCAATATAATTGAATTTCTTATTCAATATATTTAACAATTGTTTTTAATAAATAGACTTAGTAATGATTTGTTGATCAAATTAAGGAACCTGATTTTTTTGTTAAAACCTAATATTTCTTTCTTTTAAACTAGTACATTCTAGTTTTTAATTATATTTTAGGTTACACATTCTATTTCAATGTTTGATATTTTAATTTATCATTTCTATTATCTCACTCTTCATCAGTTTTATGATCTAACTCAATATAAGTATAATATTATTCAATTTTACTTCTTATTCTTCATCTCTTTTATAATTATTTATTTTTTATTCATAGGGTTTCTCAAAAATGGATATCATTTTCCTCACCTGGTTTAGGTTTATTTTCCATTATATTTATATTATAGGAGTTTAACCACTCGTGTATCCTTTAGTTCGAGAACTTATACCATCTATAATTGGATAAATAACTAATAAAAACTATTAATTCACCATATTCCTCAAAATTTTCTTAGAAAAATCTTTTTTATTTTCGTTAAACATGGGATTCAAGAAACATTGATTTATTTTAGAATGGATTTCTTATATTAAAATTTATTATGAGAATAAATATTTTATTTATGTCACGATAAGAATATATTTTGAATATTAATAGTTTTAATTATATCTTTTCTCTAGATTTTTTTTGAAATATTGTCTTTTATTAACATGGTTCTTCCCATCTCAAAGAAGCTTCTATTTTTCTTCAATGTTACTCCATTACATTGAGGCACATCACAATTACCCTATTTATTTTTTATCCCATTAAGATAAATAATTAATTTAGTTGAATTAAAATTTAACTTCCTTTTATTTTTAATTCTCATCATTCTTATATAAACTCACATAACATTCTCAGTCTCTAAAAAAATATTAAATATCTCCATATCATGAAAAGTTTATTTAATGAACATCATATTATTAATTTTTATAATATCATCAATTAATGTGATTAAATATAATTAAAATTTAGTAGAATAATATCTATTGGGCCTATATAAATCTGAAAAAATTAATTCAGTTGGTCTAGTGTCTTATATTTTCAATATTGTGTGATTTTCTTGCACACTTTTTCATTTCTGGTTGATTTAAATATATCTTCTCTTTATATTTTTAATTGGGGAAATAATCATACCACATGTACTTTATAAATCTAACTGAAACTCCTTTTACCAACATGGAATATTTATTTATACCAGATCATATTTTTATCTTTAGATCTCAAATAACATAAATTATATAAATTGCTAATTTGGAATACATTTTCACTAATTTTTTCTCCCTTATTGATAAATTTTTCCTTATTTAATCTCCTAAAGATTAAATATGTATTTTTATAAATGAATTAATTCCCATCATCCCAAAATTAAATAACACTCAAAAAAATTTGTTTTAGTTCATCTAAAATCATTGGGTCTAAATTTATAGACATCAATCTCAGTTGCATTAGAAACATTAATTTTCAAGGATGTATAATTTATAAATGTAAAATTATCTCAATAATTAAATTATATTTTATTCAATATTCTTGTGCCTTATATCTTATGAGATTAGTAATGACTATCAATTATCAATGACTTACCTCTTTTTTTCTTTAAGAGCCACCACATTAAAAATTTACTTATCTCTATTTTCTATCATATGAAATATCCCAAATCCAATAACTTATAGTGTTTATCCTAGAATTATATTCATATTAACTTCTTCACAATGATACTATTGATAAATCCATCTATATATTTCATCAATGTAATAAAAAAAATTAGTGGACATACATGATGAATGTCTGTTCAAATAATATTTCTTCTCAAGTATTCGTCTCATCTTCTTAAATTTTCTCATCCTCAATTAACGCATTCTCAGACTCCATATGAATTACATATTATTGCAAAATATAAATTCCATATTCCTATAAATTCCATAACACCAATAATATCCTTTAAATAGTAATATTCAAAAAAATAGAAGTTTATATGTTTAAATTTGATCACAGTTTAGATGAATTTGAAAATCATTTTTCTATTTACATGGGGGGATATTCCTTTTTTAAATTATTCTCAACACTCTTTGATATATGAGAGTCTTTATTATAATCTTTTCATAAAAAATATTTTCATATTTTTATTTAAATCATACATTGATTGTTAATATAGATTTAACATTATTTGGTTTTCATGGGTGCATATTTTACCTAATGTTTTTGTTAAAAACCATTAAATGATTCAAAATTTATTTAAAATTACTTATTTTGGTGTTATATAATTTTTTAAGGTCATTTCATTTTAAAGACACCTTTCTTATTAATTATATAAATATTCATCCTTTTGAAAATAATTTTCATCAAAAAAATTCAACATCACATCATATTCTATAATTCTCACCGTGATAAAATTCTGTTCTTTAATGAAATGAACTTCTTGATTAAATCAACTTCAATTTCATTTAATATTATTCCTCCTTCATTAAATATATTATTATTTCTTGAGTTTTATTTTTTTTTCAATAAATTATTCAATATCATATTTGAACATGTTCTCAGTACAAGTGGTTTTAAATTATACATCATTATTTATGGTTTCACTCATTTTTCAACATGATATATAATATTTCTAAACATTTTAGCAATCTTGTCTTCAAATCAAAGACTTGTATTAGAAGATTTATTATATTTTTTCCATAACATGCCTCCAATTTTCCTTATGAAACATTTCTTGTTCTCAATTGGTTTCTTATATTTATTAACATTTTTACTATATGTTCTCTTCTGAAAAATTTATTCTTTCTCAATATCATCATAATCACTAACATTATTTTTTGTATAGTTGTTGGTAATTCTTCATGTTCAACAATATTTAATGAATTCTAGTGGGAGTTCTTATTTTTATTTTCCTGTTATTTATCTAAATTTTTTTGAAATGGGAGACCTTATTCTCTAATCTTGATATTTTATATGGATTCAAAATCAATTTCCTTATCCTCTTTAATCTTTTACTTAAAATAAGGATCCTTCCTCATTTCAAAATAAATAAGAATATTTTTTAATTTATCAATATGTAAATCATATCTATCTTCCATAGTAGAAAAAATTTCATAAAATATGTTAAGATATTTTCTCATTGGTTTCTTAAAATATTGAAAGTCTTCAAGGTCCTCAGTATTGCTAAAACATTCATTTACCCTTATCAAATAATATTTAATATTTTCATCATTAAACTATAGAGCATCTTTAAAATTTTATATCTGTATTTATTATTTATATTTTTTCACCATAATATTTTCTTAAAAATAATTTTTAATCTTGCCTCTAATATCATTGGTAGTTTTGAGTCCCATCAATATTAAATAAAAGTATTAAGCTAAGAAAATAAGAAATGAATTCCTTACTTTTCCAACAAAACATAAAAGTACTTTTATCAGAAAATTTCATGGGATTATGTCAATCAACTAATGTTAAACCAACAATTATAGCAGAAATAAATTTAAATGATAGAGAAAATGTTAAGGATTTGTATTTCTCTTCTAGATTAAATAATTATTTACATTAAATATTGTTATACCTATACTATTTATAAAATTTAGATTCACCATCTTCAACTTCAAACACAAATGGATCTCTTAGATAAAACATAAATTTTCTAGGATTCCACATAAAATTTTCTAGAAATTAATTGTAGAACATTGAGAAGAAGGGGGTGAATAATTGTTACATTGTTTTTATAATTAACCCTATTTGAAATAAACCTACATTATTAGATAGGATAAGGATCCAGTCAAATAAAATATCACTAACCAGTATACAAAAAATTAAATAATAAAAAAAAGATAATATAGGTTTTATCCCTATAGTGGTTGAGTATGTCATTGTGGTGTTCAGTATGTGTCTGAGGCACATATTTTATCACTTATATAAAAAGTGATTACATGTGAAGGGAAGGTATCATTATTAACTCATGTTAATCTATCACCCAGCATTAGTTATATCCAAATAGTTTTTCTATAATTGTTCCCCATAGTTTATAATAAAAATATAAACAAGAATATGAATATCTATAAATAATGTAGAAGTGCTCCAGCACTTCATGATAGATCATCTCTAAGAATTATAAATATTAAACAATAATTTGGGATTATACTTCTTCAAATAATAAAATCCATAACAAATAGGATATGTAGTAGAAAATATCCAAATTCAAACACTAAATATAATTCATCGATTCTCATAGAATCTTATTTAGTTCTTCTGAATATCTTTATTTTTAAATACTCAACCAATACTGTCCACTTATATCTCTATCCAATCATTGGAATTCATCAATAGTTTAAAATTATGGAAAATTTAAAATTTAAACCTCATGAAAAAAATATACTCTAATATTTACAATAATCAACTAATAACATGGAATTATTTTTCCATGATCAAAAATTGACAACCAATAACATATAAAATTCAAGAAAACATGTCCCCTTTAAATTTTTATTAGGATTAATCAACCAATATTCCATAAATACACATGTTAATTTTATTTAAATTGGTAAATAATAGCTTTAAATAATATCCCATATTCAATATACATTTATGATTTTAAAATATTATTTTTTTTCAATATCTAATAATTAGGAAAAGATATATTCAAAATTTATTATTTAATTCTACACATTTTTCATATTCACATTCCATTAATCTCCCATAAAAACTAAAATTTTTTAATACATGTGTTAATGAAACTATGTGATTGTCGTTTTGGTGTGACATTATTTTCCATGATATTGTAATTTTCTCTACATTTTCAAGGTTTTTACAGGACACCATGTATTTTGAAGTTATTAGAACTCCTTTCTATTTCTGGTGTTGAAATTTATCTCAAAATTTTTTATTATATTACAACACCATCCCATAATTATTTTTTCAATGCATAGTGAGGTGTGAATTTTTTTTACATCACATTTTTATTAATTTAAGTAGAACAATTTCCAACCATATTATCATATTTAATAATTCCAATGTTTTATTTTGGTGTGACTGTTGTTATCGTGGTGAAAATATCTTTACATTAACTAATGATTTAATCATTATCTCACATCATGATATTTAAAACATTTGAAATTAGAAAATAATCATCAAATTTGGGTATTGTGATTTAAATGAGAATTTATTTTACTGTTACATGATATTTATAGAAAACAACTATTACCTTTGGAAATCACTGGGTATTATTATGTAAAAATCATGTTATTCATATATGATCCTCGGATAAATGAGTTATTATGATGTATCTCTTAATTTATTCTTATATATATTAACATTATATTATTTATTCATATGTATCTCAAGGTTAATCTGATATATCATAGGTTCCAACCTATTTAATTTTACATGGCCTCTGTGTCCTTGGATTTTATCTTCAAGGGGTTCAATATTTTGGATTTATTCATATATAAGAGGTGTTTAATCACATATACCATTAAATTTATAAAAAAATATATTATATCAATTTAGAACATAATTCTAGCCTTTTCAGCTAATATAAAAACAACATAAACCCCCATAATTGATTTTAAAAACATTTTAAGTGTTGTAAATAGTACACAAAAACTTCCAACTCAATTCAAACATAGTTGACAAAAAATGAAACACATTTTTAATAATTGAAATTTTTCCTCACTTTTATTACGGTGATTAAATGTGATCAACATTTAACTATTGTAATTGTTATATATGTTAAAAAATTATTAAACAATCAAATAAAATTTAATTCCTATTTATTATATGAAAATAAGGGTTTTCTCCTTGTGATTATAAAAATGATGTTTTATATACATGAATTAATTGTTATGAAATGTAGTCAATAAATTATTTTACACATGGAAAAATTAATCTATAAATTAATAGATAATAAGATCATGTTTTCTTACACTAGGATAATTTACCTATAGACTTATATATATAAATAAAATATAAGTCCAAATAATCTAAAAATATATTGTTTGGACAATGGATTTTGAATCATTTAAATTTTGAATGTTTTTTATTATATAATGTGATAAAGTTTACTTATCATGAAAATGTTGAAGATATTATGAGTTTCTAGACTTATCACATCTGAATGAATCAAGTTTAATGTGAATACATATAAGTGGTTATTAATTTTTTTTGACACATTGAAATATTCGATGTGTTAAAAATAAATTATTGAAACAAATTAAGTAAGAATACTAAGAAAATTTCATTATATTAGAATAGTTAATACAAGAAATCAAAATTATCAACTAAAAGTATAATATAGTATCATACTTAAATAAATAAATCTCTTCTTATGTATTCTCACTATGATATCTTTTATATTATGAAATATAAAATACACCATATCAGATATGGATCAGGAATACCTTAATTTATCTTTAATAAATATTTAATAATTCTAGCATATAGAATCACTTTTTTATGAATTTCAATACAAAAAATATAAATATATTTTGTTAATTGGTTATCTGATGAAATTAGGGGTTATTATTAGAATAATCTACCAAAAATAAATTTTTTTGTTACTCGCCATCATTAATTCCTTGATAATGAAATTATAATTCAATAATATAGTGGGAGTAAATTTTGAACATGATGAAATTCTAAACTAACAAATAATAAATGTTTCTCAGATTGAGGAAGAGACGGTTTTTTAAAAATGTTGCGAAAACTCGTCTATCTCACAATAAAAAAATATTGTATGTATATAAAGGTTAAATGGTAATGAAATTTTACTATTGTGATCTAAATAATATTTTATCCAAAATTGATACATGGTAAATAATTATCAATAAAGGAAATGGTTTTTACCAGGGCTTCATGATACAAGTCACAAAAGGACTCAAATACCAATCACAGTTTGGTGAATTGCACTAGATTATTATCAAGATAATTATTTTGTTCTTACAAAAATATTTTGATATATTCTGGATATTTTTTTAAAAAGAAAATCTTATGGTAAGGGTTATACTGATGAAAGTAACCAAAATTAAATTTCTCAGCATATGTTTTTTTCTTAGTCAATAGGGTCAATTTAATAAATCCAAAAGTATCACAATAAGGTTGTGAACATAGAAAATTTATAAATAGTTATTTTTTATAATAAAAATATATCTATGTCAGATTTTATAATGAAAATTATTCATATGTTTAGTCAAAACATTTAAAATAAGGATTAATAATCCTAATTTTAACATTATCCAACCACATTATTCAAAAGACTTCATCTCATTAAAGAGTGGTGTGAGACTGTTTATTTTTCAATTGGTTTCATAATGATGTGGAGGGGTTATATGTTAATAAAACAAGTTTTTACAAGAAGCATTAAATTATCAAATTAGATGGTTATTGGTGGTCTTTAGATATAAAAATCTACTAGTATTGAGTATTATATATATGTTTTTGTACATTTATTCTAAATATATTCATGTAATTAAAGAATTAAAATATACATATGCATAATCTTATTACTTTTTATTAAATTTTAAAAATATCATTCATCAAATTCTTATAACAACCCATATCTCATTGAATATTATTTTTAATATAATAATGCACAAACCCAACCTATAAATATAGAGCTCTAGTGTATTTAGATGACTATATACAGAAATACAACTACTTAAAAACTTACATTGCCTTTTCCTAAACTTTACCACTTTCTATTATATCCCATTGATCTTTAAATACTATATAGGATTTCCTAGGGAATACATAATGTAAAAGAGTGATATATAAATCCAAGTAAGGGAACAATCAGAGTAAGCATTAAACATATGAGAAAAAGGCATATCATGAAAATATAAAATAAAATATTGACATTGAATTGTTTAGTAAAAAATTATATATCATGAGATTATCACATAAAATGAGTATGGAGGAAATATAAAAAATATATCACATAAGTATAATTTAATTCACACTACGGATACATCATTACATAGTATACTAGGATAACCACCCATGAACCATATACAGTATCTCCTGAGATGAAAACATTTCCCAATGATTTGAAGTGATATCATTTATAACTCTCAATATATATATATTTGTCTATGTGTGTGTATTCTAAAAGGCTCATATATCATAAGAACCCGTTTTAACTAAATCTAATGTAGAATGAGAATGAGTTACATATAAAAATAATTGATCTCGTATGATCTTAAAGGCATGGTCCATTCAACATTTTCACCCCACGGAAGGGAATGTGAGAATCATATATAGAAATACCCAATAAATTAAGGATAATTACATTTATATGAATACCCTTGAATGAAAATAGTATAGGTTATTTGTTTTATTAGGACTTCATGGTGTGAAATAGTTTTTCATATCAGGATACCATAGTCACTTTTCCCAAAAACTCCCAATGGTTCCCCCATTTATAGCTCCAGACAAACCTAATTTCCAAAGGCCAGCATTCATCAATGTTTTCAGGCCCAAGGACCCTCATTAGTTAAGATTATGGGAGTTTAGGCTCATTTCACCCTTTGGGTGGGAATTATTTACTACTCTGGGACTCTCTTATAGATTTAAGATATGTTCGTGGATCTATTCCTAATCCCAATAAGGGACTAGTTACCCTGCAAAAATGGTTAATCAGTCAGTAGATGAGGAAAGGGAGTATCATTAATGGACCCATATGTATGTATCATATTTTCTTCATCTATTTCCCTAGTGGATAATAGTTTCTTTATGTGTTATAACTGTATAACCAAGTTCTTCAGAATATACTACCATGCGAGGAGGTGTTTCATATTCTAATGATGGGATTGAGCCATTATGAGGTGTCCTACGTATCATGGATATTTTACGAATCAAAACCCATGTAGTTATTTTATTCTCTTTGGACTGGCCCCATGGTATATGACTTTATAAAAGGGGTATTCATTCATGATTCCTAATGAGGTGTTCATTCAAATCTCCCTAATCCCACATGAGCTATGCTCGGTGTGATAAACAAGGGGAACAGATGATCATCCTCATGGAATATATGTATGGGTATTGTGTTCTCAGATATTCCTTAGGGTGTTTGGTACGAATCTCAATCCGTGAGAAGGCATCTTACGTATCTAGAGTATGGAAGGAATAAAAGTCATCGTAGTTCGGTTATCCTTAACCTGTAATAGGCAAAGGTGGATGATCATATTTGGAGGCATTATGGTCGTCTTAGGGGTTTCAAGAATTCTTGGCCATATACAAAGGTTGAGGTCCTTATAGTCCTTGGATTTATAGTGAAGATTACCGGACCAGCATAATTCCCTAATCCCATGTGATCCATGATTGTTTTTGAGAAAAATGGAATTTCAATAAATCAATGTCATTACTTTGAACAAGGGACCTGTATGCTGGTCCCTCCATGGATGATAAATATGGATCTTGATACTTAGGGATATGTGGCCTATGTATCCTAAATTTGGAAGGAATAAGAAATGACGTAGTTCCCTCGAGGATGAGGCATACACACCAAGGCTAACATGTACCATTGGGGAGGTTTATAAGGCAGATGCTACGGTCATTGCAACTCCCTAAGCCCATGTGATCCATGCTCATTGGTTGTAAACAAGGGACAATAATTAATTATTTTAATTTCTTTGAATAAGGGGATCATATTTTGGTTCCTCCATGAATGATTAATGTGGAGCTTTAACATCAAGGATAGGTTGTCAACGTATTCTGAATATGACAAGAATTGGATCTTCCATAGTTCCCTTGATGTTAAGGCATACAAACTAAGGATAACCTATACCCTTTTGGAGTTTTATAAGGTAGATGATATGATCATTGAAACTCCCTAATACCATGTGATCCATTCTCACTTGTGTGAAATAATAGATATCATGTAATCATTGTCTTTCTGTGGACATGGGAGTCATATGTCAGTACCTCCATAGATAACCAACATAGTGGTCGATCCATGGGGAGAGATGGACTATGTATCGTGAGTATTGTAGGAATCATATTTATCATAGTTACATTGATGTCGGGACTTACACGTGGAGGTTTCCTTTTACCTCTATCCTTTTGTGAGTAATGTGTCACATGACCCAACTGGCATGTCCTGGGAGCCATCACCAAACTTGGCCTGACACATATGGAGGGTTTTGCATGAACCAGTTTTCATGCCTTGGGATCCATCACGTGACCTGACCTGACACATATAGAAGGTGTCGCATTACCTAGTTAGTAAGACCTGTGATCCATCATGTGAACTGGCCTAACACATATGGAGGTGGTCACATGTCCTAGATGGAATGTCCTAGGAGCCATCGTGTGACATTCCCTGACACATATCTAGGGTGTCACAAGAGCTGGTGCGACACAGTCAAAATGATGTTGTGTATATTGTATGACACTTCTAGGAGATATTGCAAGGCCAGGCCGACATGTATTGAGGCATCACGACTCTCAGTTGACTTTCTTATAGGATGTCGTGAGTGCATAGTTTTCATGCCCAAATGATTTCGTGAGACTTGAATGACATAATTTAATGATGTTATATGAGTTAGGTGATGTGTTTGGAGGATGTCACATGTCCTTGTTGATGGACCCAAAGGGTTCATAAGATTAGAGTGGTGTCCATAGGGGAACTGTGTGACTTGTTCTGATGTTTCTGGAGTATCTCTCATGATCCAGATGACATGTTGAAAGAGTTTCTTGAGATCTGGGCAACCTATCCTTGTACTTTCATGTATCTTTGAATGAAACACATGAAGCACATGAGTGGGGGTGAGCATTTTTTCACTTATGCTGTCAACCTTTGATCTTGGTTCTAACACTTGTATTTTGAAACCTTGTTATTGTTTAGTGTCAGTTTGTCCTGATTCTTGTGTGGTCTAGTTGGCATACGGGATGTTCTTCACAAAATCTACTAGATATCTTTTCTGTGATCCATGAATGATACTGTGAAGTAGTTTATTCTTAAAACATGACAACTATGGCTTCCCACTGGTATATTAACTGATTTAAGGTCAGTCAGTCGCTTGATTAGTTCCTCTTATAAATCATCTATGATTATTGTGACTTTTTTGCTCAAGAGTTCCCTTCATGTACCAGCATCTCCATTTTTTGTGTTAGATGGGGAATTTATATGCCTCTCTACCCTTAATACTCACTATATTGTGAGCATACTATGTTCTAGTTCATACAATATTCATTAAAGGGTTTTTTCACCATGCAGTTTTACGAGTCTCTATAGTGGATCATTCTAGATGCATCACCTATTTTTAAGTGATCACAAGTCTTATCCATCAACGCTTCCATTATCATATTATTATTGATTTTTGAATAATTTTTTGATCATGAGTACATGTCTATACACTTCTATGATATCATGTTGTCATGCGGAGGAACCTTCACAAGATTCATGTCCCTGTTGGAAGACAATCATGAGATCTTGGGTGACTTGTTTTGGTGTCTCGTTGGACTGTACCATGGGTGTGTTAGGTTCATCACATGCCTTATCTTGACCACGAACCCATCTCACCTCCTCCCTTTATATCTCATTTATTTTATATGAAATGTTTTGGGAGTCATGCTGGATTTCATGAGTTATGTTGAGGATATTTATTTTATTTTTTGGTGATGCGTCGCGTGACCAATATGGGTCACATGGGGTGGCACAAGAATTTCATTGGAAAATATATTTGTCTATATATAGGGGGCCATGGAGTTTCCTGGACACATCTGAGGACTTCCATGTGGTGTGGCTGATATGAAAAGGGGCTTTCAGGAGATGAGGTAGACATGTCACTGAGTTCTCATGGTGACTCATAGATCACCGGGGACATGTCGCGCGTTCTTCAATGATCACAAACCCTTCTATCCTCCTCCCTTTCCGTCCTTCATATTTTATTTTACAAGTTTCATGGTCTATATGAGTTTTTATGAGTAACCTCTTGGATTTTTACTCTATTTTTAAATGATTTCATGCTTTACCAATATGGGTCATATGGGGTGTTTGTAAGTATGTAATTGATAGGTTTATCTGTCTATCCTAGGGGTTGTCTAGACATACATGAGGACTTCCATGTGGAAAATCTGACAAGCCATAGGGAATCCATGAGGTGACATGGGAATGTCACTGAACAAATATGGTGCCTTGCAGGGCATGTGTCATGTCCTTCAGTGACAACGAACAGCTCTTTCCTTATCATATTTATCTCATATATTTTATTGGGATTTTATTCTTCCATATGATTATTTGGACCATGATCTTCACGAACACTAGGGATCACTATCTTCGGAATGTATTTCACCTTATTTTAAAAGGATTTCATTGGTTTTGTAGGTTCTTTCCAAGGACAATCCATGCGGCTTGGTGGTTCTCATTCGATTTTCATAATGAGATAATTGGTTGACTGGAGGGCCTTCAGAAAAGTGGGAAGGTTTGTTGAAGGGGGTTCCACTAGACATTCCTTGGGTTATGTGCTATTTGTGGAGACTTCACGTGAACTTGGAATAGTCACTTGATCGCAAGTCCTTTATAAGCTCATGTGATCCACTTGTCTCGTTCATTTTCTTCTTCATTTTCTTTTGTGGGGAAAATAATACATTTATTCAGGTGTTTCTTCCATTGTGATTTTTTTATTCATATTTGGAAGGTGTCCAAAAATCCAACCCCCCTTCAGGAGAGACATCCAAGGGGACAAGGACATGGTTAGGAGGAAAATTAATGCCCTCCAAAATACTGATGATGTTGCAAACCGGTGCATCAAGTTATGTTTGGTCTATCAAGAAGTGTTTTTTATTTCGTGAAATTCCCTATATATAGGGGTGAGGAAATTTCATTACACTAGCCAGCTACTATCCAGAGATCTCTCATTCTTTTATCACATGTCGCAAGATGTTTCTGCTAACCCTGATCACAAACCTTGTTTGCAAGCCTTCATTGAAAGTCTATTTCATTATAGCTCTTTTGAAATACTTATTCAGACACTCCACTTCAATAATTTCATAGTCATTGGCTATGAGGGATATGGTTGTCCTTAAGTACATCAGAAGATCCATTATATAGATCATTTGACCATTTGTGATTCACATGACCATGTTCAGGTCAGGCAATCATGAGTCCCAAGGAAATTCATGATGTTCATAGGATGACTTGCAGGAGTTATATGACACGCAGGTCCATTAGGGGTTAGGTGATTCACAAATCATGTTTCAGATCATGTGACACACCGAAGGATGCATGCTATATACCATGATTTGATGATGTTTATTTTATTTTCTTAACATGTTCAACTTACTTATTTTCATATGGATTCTAGTTCCCACCATCCCGCTAACATGGTTTCTAAAAGGGGGGAAAGAGCAGAAATTTCCCACTGCGACGCTATGGTAGAATGTGTGGATCCCTATTAATATCATTTTTCTGGTTCATATCAATAGAGTTAATTTATGTTTATGGGATAAAAATTATAAAATTATCCAATTTCAAACTTATTTCCCCTTTACAGGTTTTGTATAAACAATGATGTTTCTATACCTCCATTGAATTCATCATTCATACCCTCTTCCTAGATTCAGAGAGCCCAGAACATTCCATGAGTGAATATTTCTCCAGTGGACACTTTATCTCTAAAGGGGGCCCTAAGGATGGTCATCTAATGGAATTTATTCTAATATAATTTGATGAGTATGATCATTTATCTCACAAGGATTTCCATATGTATCACTCAATAATATAGTATTCCGACTTCGATCAATCATATGGATAGACTTCCAACTAGGAATTCTGATAGGGAGGAATTTATGGACTGGACTAGGGATGGCCCTTCTAGATTCAATATCTCATTCATGAATTTCTTAGGGAGGTATAGAAAATCAGAATGTATGAGGTTGTCTGGATATCTCCAACATCGACTTATTTCAACAAGAATTTGATGGAGGAGTTTCTTAGTCATTGGTACCTAGATACAAACACCTTACATATTATGCATGGATAGGCTATCATCAGTCTTTGGGATATGGAATATATATGTGGTGTGGCTATACTCAGTAGCATGTATGATAATTTTTCTCATCCTCAATTCACATGGAATGACCTTACCATGACTCCTCCTTTAACCCGAGAGCTGAATAAGTTCACTGAGAAGATACATTCAAAGGGGGAGCTTCCTGGTGTTGACATTCCATTCAAAACATGGGTAGAGTATTTCATAAAGTAGACTAGCTCTAGGACAGAGGGTTGAATGCTGAATTCTTAGCTCATTAAGGATTCCCATAGTACATTAGGATATTATTTGTCCACAAATGAAGGTGGGAAGGTCAATGATTGGTATGGGAGTTTTTCCCTGGTGTTGACTGGTTGGTTAATCATGATGGTTTCCATGACATGTACCTAAAGGGGTACTCACTTCTAATGAAAGAGGTGGGAGAGTCAGAGTCTCCACATTTACGATGGCAACTATGATGGCTAGGGAGGATCATGTTAGACTAGCGATATCTATGTTATAAAATCTCTACCACCTATTGTACTATGTTTATAAAGGTTATGTCCCTTATAGAATCTCTGGACCATTCTATGTTATATAAGGTTTTATGGAGGATCACCTTGGTGGTTAGAGTACATAAATATTTAGGAAACACCTGATACTATTTTTGTAACATACCTGCAATGTCTTAATGGGGTGAGACACATCATACAGAAGGATTTAAAAATATGGATTTTATGAAATTTCATTAATATTTATCATTCCAGACATGTAGAAATTTTTAAACAAGAAACATTGTTCATAATGGAAAGCCTATCCTTGAAGAACATGATTATATGATGTCGCTTCATGAGGGAGTTCTTTATGATCATATTGAAGAGGACCTTATTTTGGATTGGTGCAAGTCATTCTAGTTTATAATCTAATTTATTTACATGCAATCATGTTTTTCTAGCTCTATCCACATCAGGGATGAGGGAAACCTGTTGGTAGCTCACTAATTTTTGATCTTGTTTACCAAGGAAAAAACAGGTGTAGAAATACAACTTCCTCCTCATGATGCAACATTAGGCTTATCCCAAGTCTATGTAGATGTTTGGAATCATTCATTTCCTAGTGGGAAATTATCCAATTTGGTAAGTGAGGCTTGTTGACCCCAAGTTACTGAATTCAATCAAAGGATTGGAAAACAGTTTTCTTCTAAAAGGTAAATATCTATAGGAGCACCTTGAAAAGAATCCCAACATTTACCAATCCCAAAATACTCATCTACTGACAAAACTACAAGGTCTATGCAAAACTTTATGTTTCTCATTATGTCAAAATAATGAGAGATTTGGAAGGCGAGGAATGTCGAAGCTATTGTCTACAGAATACTCGAATTATCATAGGTTCTTTTGGAGGGTTTTTGGTTATAACTCTACACCTCATGGAATTACATTTGAAGGACACCCAGAGGATGTGAGGTCCTTCTATGGTATCATTGGTGCGGTTTGGAGAGTCCTTGGGGTTGGATATTTTTATTCCCCATGAGTTCATCAAATATTTTTTTCTGGGAAGACTATAGACTTCTATGGATGAATAGGGTTACCCTCATACTGAGGAAGCGGTGAGCCCAGGTCCACTGTGGCTCCTAAGGTTCCATAGTACCTCTATGACGGTGTTGAAATATTTTACACGTATGGTATTAGTCGGATGCTTATAAATATAATCCAGCCCTATCGTACCCTGAATATACTTGGTATTCTTCTGGCGGATGAATTTGGAGGTGACCAAAGAGCTAATGATGAAGGGTCCTTAGGTTGATAGTCTTAGATGAGGGTGGCTATTACTTCTTATGAGGTGAAAGGTCTATATTTGATACCCTCTTGTGGCCCCTCTTCATAAAGGAGGATGAAAATGAAAAGGAATAAATCTATATTATTATATCCTTCTCTTTCGGTACCCCATGGAATCAGGTTATTAGATTACCATATTTATCTTATATTATTCTAGAATCATATTAATGATTTAATGAAAATTCATAGGTCCCCTTTGAGATAATTTAGAAGATCGCGTATCTATTTATGATGAGGTTTTGATATAGGTACTTATTCCTCCATTGCATTGGTTGGTGTGGAGGTGATTTTTGAAGAAGGCAAATATTTTTTCAAGGGTGGACCCTTTTATTTACATTTTTCATATCTCCTAATATCATCTTATATTTTTTAATTCCTTAAAGGTGGTATGAAAAGTAATTATATAGAAGAGGTGCTAGAGGTACCACGAAACCACTCATCTCAAGAAGGAGTTTAATATTCTCCTCCGTATAGAGTTGAGGCAGTGGATGATGCTACTGATGCGACAAAAAAAGGTGTTTTTCTAACCTTTGACACACCTGATGATATTTTTTTCAGTACCACATGATTCATCTTACTACTGATATACTCTTGTACCTCTAAATATATCAACTTCTCCCTGATGTATTGAGGAATTTTCTCCTTCCCCTATAAAAGTTCCTCTGATTGGGTCTACCAACATAGAGGTTGGTTCTTTCCCTTCTTCATCAAGGAATATGAGCACTGCCTTATCTCTTGGTGATCTTGTTATGATGTATTGACCAATCCCTATGATAAAACTAGACCATATTACTAGTTATTCAATGCTCTATCAGTCAGTGAAGATACATTTGTTGAGCGATATATGAATTTTTTAGGCCAAAACCTCGTTGGATGAGTTAAAAGCTCTATTAGGTATTCTTAAATTCATGTTCCCCACCCTCATCTATGAAGGTTTCCAGTACTATACCCTTTATTCTTGGGTAAAAGTGGTAATCTCTATTTGAGAACAGAATAGGGAACTAGATTCGAGGATAGCAGATATTGAGGCTACCTCATTGGAGAACCAGAATTAGATCAGATCTATGAATGAAGCTACCAAATGTTTAATGAAGTCTATTGCACACTGTGATGCAATTAATATTTGGAAATCCTATACTGATCATCTCTATTCTGAAATGGACCATCTTCAGATAGAACTATCCTAGTTTCAGTGCACATTACATATATTGGAGAAGACCATGCTGGAGAAACAATGAATCCTAGACACAGTAGAGAAATCCATACTTGATTTCATTTTGAAATAGGAGGAGTTTCAATGTACTATGGAAGTGGAGACCGAGCTCATTGATTAATTGTGAAAACCGATGACCTTATTGGAATGAAGACTTTTTGATCTTAAAGACTCATCTGAACATATTATATGATGATTAAATAATTTTTCAACAATATTTTGGATTGTAAATCTATAGGAGAGGCTCAGTCATGTGGAGATCCCTTCTTTCATATGGTTTCTCTAAATAGGTTTGTTTAACTTTACATGACATCATCCAGTTTCTTATAATCAATCTGATATTATGTGAATATCCAATGATACTCATCATTTTATTTATATTTATTGAAATTGACTACATATAATTGAATGTTGAAATTCCAACATACATCTCTAATAAATTCACATGAATTCCCACCCATATGATATTTTGTATTTGTAATTTGTTCCAGCTATCATGGGAGCACCTGCCGTGAAGAAGGGAAAATGGATATAATATATTCCTTGGTGGGAGAGTTCATTATCTACGATTAATTAGATATTATTTCTTGGAATACCTTGATTTTTCTAAGTCTATATGGAGATTATTTCAAGGTTCCACAAACTATAGTGATATCACTTTATCTTTGGGACTTTTAATTGAGACCCTTGGTCACTTTAGTTTAGGGTCATTCAGCTCGGAACATCTTTCACTCTAGTTTAGTGTCTTTTATCTTAGATCATACATTTCTTTAGTTTATAGTCATTTAGCATGGACATTTTATTGCTTTAGATTAGGTTCTTTTAGGTCACACCTTTTATCACATTATTTTGGGGTCTTTTAGCTCATACATTCTGTCACTTTTGTATAGGATCTTTTACCTCGAACCTTCTATCACTTTAGTTTAGGGTATTTTAGCTCAGACATTATGTCACGTTAGTTTATATTCTTTTATCTGGTATCTTCTACCAAATTAGTTTATGGAATGTTTACATGGACCAACTATCACATTAATTTAGGGTCTTTTATCTCAGACTTTATACCCATTTAGTTTAGGGTCTTTTAATTCATACATTCTATTTCTTTAGTTTAGACTCATTTATCTCAAACCTTATGTCACATTAGTTTAGGGTATTTTAGCTCATACCTTATATTTATTTAGTTTATGGTCTTTTAGATCGGGCCTTATATCACTTTATTTTTGGTATTTTTATCTCTAACCTTCTATTGCTTTAGTTTATGGTCTTTTAGATCGAACCTTCTATCTGTTTAGTTTAGGGGATTATAGATTGAACTTTCTATATTATTATCAGATGCAGTGAATACATTCCAGGACTGACCTAAATTACTTTGAAGATCTGGGTTCTACCATAGTGTGGGAGAGGCTCATGAGGATCATAATTCCCCTTTTCAGAGTGAAACATTTGGTTGATGGCCATATGGGAATACACAATAGGCATAGGCATTCATGCATAGTTAATAAGAGGGTCTCCTTAGGCCAGGTATCCTTTCTACAAATTATGGAAATGTTATGGAGGTAATATTAATGAGGTTGGAGTACTAGGGATACTAGGCCCGCCAAAATATTTGGGGTATGGATGATGTAAATCATTACCTGAATCCTTGAGACCATGAATATGAGATGGTGAATGCATTTTGAGCATGTCCCAAGAAATTCTGATATTTCAGGTTCCATCGTAGGGTTTTTAGGGAACACAAGGATTGAAGCTTCTTTCTGGAAAGGAGAATATGCCTTTGGTTGGCGGGTTAAGGCCCTTATGCATCGGTATCATTCCAAGATAATGATAATCTAAACTTCTTTCCATGTGTTATGGATGATTTTTGAAGACTCAGACATCTAAATGATGAATTTGGGCATGTGAAAAAAGCTATCTAGGAAGGGTTATGGTGCCAGGGAAATTATATCTTACGTTATAAAGTTCAATCCCCATGCCATGTGGTTCTGAATTACAACATGTGTGCTACCAAAGGATCAATAATGGAGTGTTGCATTCCGTCATTGAGAAAAGGTACAAAACATGGTGATGAAATATCAAGGATATAAAATCTACTTGTATAGTTTGGTATAGAAATTTTAAATTAGGACCCGGAGTACTTTATTCTGGGGGCTGAAATGGGATAGTCATAGTGGGTAGTTCATACATGCTCAGGTGTTGAGTGCTTCCACAATAATGGAAAGGATCAGGATAATCAGAATATCATTTTTTTAGAGTGGTTCATTTTCTGGATTGTTATAGGTACATATGCAGAAGCTATAGTCATGAATTCATAGTCATGCAAAGGGTCCTCGATGCCAGATATATTTTCCAAGGGACATGGAAGGTTATGGTGATTTGAGGCACTTAATATCATGATGTGTGATCTATAACGATTGTAAAATCCATGGTGGGTTTGATTATCGTAAAAGTTGTGCCACAACCTAATGAAAGTATTCTCGTGGTGAGGATATGTGAAATATCGTTGCTCAAATTTTTTCTTTTACTAGGGGGTCTAATTAGCATAGATTTTCTATTACTATGGTTACTAGATAGAACCCATGATCTTCATTAATTATTCATTTATGCCATAATTTTTTACATAAATCTATAATTGAAGAGTTTATAGGGAAAACACTTGACTTTTTCTCATGCTTCCCTTTGTGGGTTTTCAACCTGACAAGTTTTTTGTCTCTTTTTCTAGTAGTTTTAATTCTTCTAATTCAGTCTATCATGCACTAGAATTTTAGTTCGCGTAGATTTGACCAAAATGTATGAAATTTAAGGTCATGAATGACATGGACCTAATATGGAGGAAGATACACAATAGCCTAACTACGATATCCAGTGTCAGGTGTAACACCCCAAGCTTCTACGGTACGCTTCTCTTTGAATAATGTGATAGCGTGTGTTATACGCAACATCGAGTTCTAACACACCACAACCAATCAAACTAGCCGTTATGAATAGTAATACCTACTTTTTGAAATTATATATATTTTATATTTCAAAATGGACTTCATTTTTGGATTCGGAATATCGAAATTATCCTAAGTTGAATTTTATGTATTTTTCTGAGAACTTCAAATTTTTATGAATAGTGAAAAATACTTAAAAACAAATTTTTTATTCAGAATAATTTATAGTGATAAATTATATTATTGAGTGGTTTTAAAGTATAATTAGAATACATTTTTACCATTGTATCCAATGGTGTTCATTAGAATTAATTTCACTTTGAAATTGGTCATAAACAATTATCACTCTTTTGATATATATTGTTTCTTAAAAACACTCTATTTGTTGTGACATCGGGAATTAATTATAAAATTAATTAATGCAACATATATGTTTGGAATTTTTTTAAATAGAAAACCTTTTTGAATTAGTAATATCAATTATATCTTAGGGTGAAATTTTGGCAGTATTCTGAAAAACATCAATTTTTGATGAATAGTGAAACTACTAAGTGGTAGTTAAAAAACTGAATTTTTCATAAAACATAATTTTACCGTTTCTGTGCATTGAATTCCAAAAATCCGAGAGAAACGGTTAATATCAAGAAGTAAAATGTGGTTCAATGAGATGAAAATAATTTTTGGTGAATAGTAACTTTTTTACTTTTATTTACCACGGTTAAAAGTAAAATAGGGTAATTAAGGGTAAAAATGATATTAATATTACCCTAACACATGTCCTAATTCTATTGGAAAAGTGTATCTCAACCAAAAACAACCTCAGGAATAAAATATTATCATTTAGGTCCACATGGATTAGATTAGGACATTTATTATTATTTAATTCAAAGAAGAGTTAAAAGAGTTAAAATCAAAGTTTATTTAATAAAACATTTTTTAATATAGAGTTATACATAAGATAAATTCGATTGTAAAAATTCATTAAAAATATAATATGATTTCCTACATAATGATATTTTATTTATAATTTTTAGACTTTAAATAATTTAATTTATTTATGACACAATGATGATGCAGTAATTAACATAATTGTGAAAAATTAAAATAATTGATATTATAAATTACCAAATAAATATAAATTGAGACTTTTAATGAATTACAATAATTTTATAAGCTAATATGACATGTTAGGATTGATTTAATTAACATTGGTCGAAGTAATGATTCTGTTATGAGTTTCACAAAAATCAATTATTTAATATTGTCAAAATTGACATAAAAGAGTTTTTAAAACAAATATTCTATTATTAATTGATATTAAATTCATAAAAATCTAAGGTTCCGCCAAGAGACTTATATCATGATAGGTTCATCATTAATGGACCTCTTTGGGGTCGCTTGTATGTATATAGTATGTTTATTAACTATATATTTTAATAATACAAAGTGACATGGTAAATGTCAAACTAATTAACTAAGAGTTAAAACTAAACGATAAGGTTAATATAGTAACCCAAACCTGTCTAAATTCTATTGGTTGAATGGTTTTCGACCTATCCCCACCTTAACCTTTTAATAATCAACTTTGGAGCCATTAGAAACCGAATATAAATTTATTATAAATTAATATTTCTAGCTTTTCCAAAGGTGCCCCTCACCCCTCTTATAAAAGGGCACTCCTCCTTCTCATGTCTTCACACCATCAAAGCCTTTTGGTTGGCCAAACTCTGCCCAAATACTCTCCCAACTTACCTCACTACAACCTAGAGGCCTTAGTTTGATCAGAAAGTGTAACATCCCAGGTAAATAAAGAATAAAGAATTTTCATATTTATTAATATTTACGAATTAAATATTAATTTTAATTAAAAGGGGTTTCTACGTTCGATAGCGTACTCGGTACGCAACGATGAGTTTCTTTGAAAACTTACGTTGCACACAAGTAATAAAATAATATTATTTTAAATGTTAGTTAACGAGTAGCCGTTGTGCTGGAGGGAATGGATAGAAATAACTAAAATATGATTATATATGTTTTTAAATGTTTTTACATTTACCCAATAAAAGATAAAGGCTTAAAATACGGAAAGAGTTCAATTTTAGGCATTTATACCCTAATTTTCACTAAGGGTTCACTTATCACCTTTTGACAGAGAACCGTCATTAAATATAGTTTTTATCGATCTTATAAATTCTATTGGACCAAATATAACTCTTCTTTATAAATGGGACTTCAAAACTTAATTTGTGTAAATTTTTGGTACCTTTCTGATAAAGTTCATTTTTTTAATGAATAGTGTAAAATGTTGTATTTTAATTCAAAACCTCTTTTTAATCTAATTTATTTATATGATTAGATTATCTTTTGAATTGGTTTTAAAGTGAAATTAGAAAATATTTTTACCATTAAATCCAATAGTGGTCGTTGGAATTAATTTCACTTTGAAATCGGACTTAAACTAGTGTCAATCTTTTGATACTTATTGTTTCATAAAAACACGCTATTTGCTCTGACAGCGGGAATTAATTATTAAATTAATTAACGTGACTTATATGTTTTGAATTTTGTAAAATAGACTTCATTTTTGAATTCGTAATATTAAATATAGCTTAGGGTGAATTTTTGGTAATTTTCTGAAAAACATCAATTTTTGATGAATAGTGAAACCACTAAGTGGTAATCAAGCAAACTGATTTTTCAGTTAAATGAAAGATTACCAATAATGTGTATTGAATTTCAAAAATCCGACATACATGGTTGTCATTAAGAAGTAAAATGTGGTTCAATGAGGTTATAATAATTTTTTGGTGAATAGTAACTTATTAAGTTCTTAATCGCGATTAGTGCTAATTAGTGTATTTTAAGGTAAAAATAATATTTTAATAATATGAAATGAACTTGACACATGTCCTACCCTCATTGGTTGTGTCATGGCCGACCAAGACAAGCCATGAGTCAACTTGGGGACCCCATGGAGACACTTTTGTTTGAGAAATGACATAAATAACTTTTTATTTAATGTAAAAGTAAAAATGACACAAACATGATATGTTTTACTAAAATAATTTTTACATGGGGTTATAAAGATCAGCTTTTTGATTATAAATAGTCATTGAAAGATAAAAAGATTTCCTACATCATAGTATTTTTTTTATAATTTTTAGACATTAAATAAATTAAATTATTTATGACATAATAATGATGCAGCGATGAAATCATTATTTGACGATTTAAATAAAATGGAAAGATAATGTAAAATCTATGAACTACACATGTCCAAAGCCAATTGGATGAGTGGATTTCGAACCCTTATCACCTTATCCACGAATTATTTCAATGTGGGACCTTTTAAAACCGAAAAATATTTTCAAATAAAGTAATATTTCTTTACATTCCAAAAGTGACCCTCCTCTCCTCTTATAAAAGGCCCCCACCTCTACCTCATTTCACACACTCCTCAAGCCTTTGGCTCGGACAACCCCTGCACATTTACACTCTCCACATCCCTCTCCTCATCCTAGAGGATTCCCTTTGGGCATAATACTTTCAAAGGAAGCCTTTAGGCTCAAATCAAAAGGGGTTACACTTTTAAAGGTAATTCATTCTCTCTTGTTCATTTGTTTTATTTTTCTTCTCCAACCCTCTAAACTCTTTTTATTTACTTCTTTTGTAACAAAACCAGTATATTCAATATACTAGTATGTTTTTATAAGATTTATTCGAGCTACACTCTCACACAACTACATCAAATGGTTAAAGAACATACGGTTTCCGTGGATGGTGAAATTCTGCCTCCCGAAACGATGATTGTTCAATACTCATTTAACACCTTCAAAGGGTGTCCATTATGATGTCACTATTTTTTTATATGATATATAATATGTTTATTTTTTATTTAAGATTCTGTATTTTTCATTTTGGTCATACCTTTACGGTTTCCATTATGGGTAAACACGATATCTTCATTTAAGGAAGTGCGGACTACCGCCCCCTCAAAGTGATGCGATTTGTTAATGCCATATGTGGGACGTGTAAAGGATGGATTTAAAGTTATTATATATTATGTTGTACTGGAATTATAATATACCTCTATATCATTATTATTTCTTTCCATTAAAGTATGAGATAGAAATGAAAGTAGCGTTCATGCGTACGTACGGCTTACCGTCTCCATGAACGGTGCATTTCATTTCTTTTCCCCAAATGTAATGTACTATTAAAAGTACATGTATATAATGGATATATATAATTAATGATATATCTAAATGATAAATATAATTCTGGAATTAAAATATACATACCTCTCATTTAGTTTTAATTCCATTAATATGACAAAGAAATGAAAGTAGCGCTCATGCGTACGTACGGCTTACCGTCTCCATGAACGGTGCATTTCATTTCTTACTTGTAAATGATTATGTAATATTATAAATACATGTATATGCTGGATATATATGATATATATGATATACAAATCAGGAATTTCATTCTGGATATAAAGAACTTTTGACCACACGAACAACATGTAATTGTAAGAAGTCAACTTTTGACTTAAGAACCAAATATTGACAAAACAAACATTATTAACATAAATGGTTACATAATGTTTATAATATGGCAATAAGTGATATAAAAGGAATAATGAACTTTAAAAAGGTTCTTAATCAAGTATAAATTAACTCAAGTTTATTATTCAGGACGTTAAAGAACGATCGAGTCAAGTCGGACCCGAGGTAAGGGACTTCGTCTCAATCTCCTTACATTGAGGAATATTTTGTTTTATACACAACTTTCTCTTATACGGTGTATAAACCCCTTTGACTTTTAATTTTATACAAAAGGAATCTCTTTCTATGAAGCGTTTTACAAAACGACAAAAAGGAATGTTTCTTTTAACGTACGCGGTGACAACGACCTTTTCCGCCGCCGCGAGTATTATTTGATCTTTGGCTTTCTCAACAAGCCGTAATGTTTTTAAAATAAAATAAATACCATATACTCTTTTATGTATTTTGGTATTGAAAATGGTTTTAATAAAGGATTCTATTATGTCAATATATTTATGATATATTGTGACTGAAATGTGGAAATGTTATCATTCCTTTATATTGGTTTTATGTTTTATGATTTTATATTGGTACTTGGACATTTTAACGGGTGGTTATGTTATCAACCATATGACGGGTGGTGCCGTGAATACCAGGATGGGTGGTTACATTATAACCTCCAATGCATTGGGTATGGAAGTCGACCGTATGGCTATTCCATTAAGTATGTATGGAAATTGGCCGTATGGCTATTCCATTAAGTGATATGTGTGGAAGTCAACCGTATGGTTATTCCACTTAAGTATGTTTATGTCCCAAGTTACCTTTATATATGTTATGTGTTCATTATATGGGTTTTATGGTAATACTTTGGTTACAAAAAGGTAAGTAATGATACTTTATTCAGTGAAGAGTTTTTACTACTTCATGAAGGTGAAGGTATTACATTGATAGAGTATATATGGGTTATTTGATGTTTGAAAAACTAACAGTTTTCATTCTTTCTGTATCCCTTACTGAGCTTTTTATGCTCACCCCAAGTTTTTTTGAAATGTTTTTCACAGGACTTAATGTGGAATAAGGTCAAGGATGGGATCAAGGGAATGTCATGCTATATAAAACATGGAACTAGACATGTTTCTTTCAAGAGTTTTTTTATTATGGAAACTTAGTATAATTAAATACTTTGTAATCTTTTGAGATGTAATAGTTATGTTCTAATTCTCTAAAACTCTAAACCTGAAAAGATCCTCAACGTGAATTATTCTTTTAATTCAATATTAAGTAAGGTTTAAGGCTGGGGCATTATAGTTGGTATCCAAGATCGGTTTAGACAACTTTAGAAGTTAGAAAAGTGTTAAATTATAATGTGATTGAAATGATATAGCATTTACGGATTACCATGTTGCTTCGCCTAAGATATTTCTGTGTTCAGAATGGTTTTCCGCATAGGAAACAAAGAAGCTATGTTGGGACGACATCAGGAGGAAGACAACCTTCCAAATCAGCAACCTGAGATGGTCGGAATCGGAACTGAACAGTTTGTTGCAGTGATGGCACAGTTGACTCAGGCTATAAATGGTGGTGGTATCCATGCACGAGATCAGCCAGATCAACCACATAGGAACATGTTAGTGGTGGAACATTTCATGAGACAACATCCCCCATCATTCAGAGGATCATCTGACCCTGTGCAAGCTGAAGGGTGGATTAAAGCACTGGAGAAGATTTTTGATGTCATGGGGTGTTTAGAACATCAAATGGTTAGTCTTGTTGTTTACCGTTTTGAAGGTGAAGCTGATCAGTGGAGGTCGATGGTGAAAAATATAAGGGATAGTGATGAGATGGAGGATCTTCACTGGGACGAATTCAATGGTATGTTTCTTGAGAAATATTTTACTAAGGTGGTTCATCTTAGGATGGAAAAACAGTTACTAGAATTGAGGAAGGAGGATGATTCAGTGGCTTCATATGAAGAAAAGTTCACTCGATTGGCAAGGAATGCTCCAAACTTCATACGAGATCTTGATAGTAAAATAAACCATTTTTACTCAGGGTTAAAGACAAAGTATCAAAGGGCTTTAGCTTCTCGTGAGTTTAAAAGTTATGAAAAGCTTGTTCGATGTGCTGAGAAGGTGGAAATGGAGTTTGTCGATGACCAAGTGTTCTATAACAACCAGCAGAAGAAGAGACTGAGGTGGTAGGATAAAGGTAAGAATTCTTCAAAAAAGTCTGATGGTAAGAGAACTAAGTTTCCAGTTTGTGATAAATGTGGCAAAAGGCATGCTGGGGAATGTCTTCTGAATTCTGGAAAGTGCTACCGATGTGGTAAGATGGGACAAAAGGCTCGTGATTTCACTGAAAAGGATCAAGGTGAAGGTAAGAACAAATTTGATTTACAGTTAGTGAAATGTTATAAGTGCAATGAGATGGGTCACTATGCAAACGAGTGTCCGACAAAGAGCTTGAGTGATGGGAAGCAGTTAAACTACAAGCAGAATGGGGTGGTGAAATCCTTTGAAACAATTTCAGCAGATGTTGGGCCATCGAATGAAGTGGTATCAGCACCAGGGAGCTCAGTATTTTTTGAAGATTGACTTGAGGTCGGGGTACCATCAGTTGAAAGTAAAAGAAGCAGACGTTCCGAAGACTGCGTTCCGTACTAGATATGGCCATTATGAATTTGTAGTTATGCCTTTTGGGTTAAACAATGCACCTGCTGTATTCATGGACCTTATGAATAAAATTTTCCATGAGTTCTTGGATAAGTTTGTGTTTGTGTTTTGAGGTTTTGGAAGAGGTTATGTGTGCCTTGTGATTCACAGTTAAAGAATGAGTTGTTATGTGAGGCTCATAGTTCCCCGTTTTCAGTTCATCCTGGCAGTACTAAGATGTACAGAGATCTGCGGGAGTATTACTGGTGGGATGGAATGAAAAGAGATATTGCTGATTTTACTGTGAAGTGTTTGACATGTCAACAGGTTAAAGCAGAGCGGCAGTTACCGAAAGGGATGCTTCAGCCTTTACCAGTGCCAGAGTGGAAATGGGAGAATATATCCATGGAATTTGTTGTGGGATTACCAAAGAAATCTCAAGGTAATAATGCAATCTCGGTTATTGTTCATCGCTTGACCAAGTCTGCTCATTTCCTTGCTATACGAGATACTTTCTCTCTTGATCAACTTTCCCGTTTGTATCTTAAAGAGATAGTCAGGTTACATGGAGTTCCTCTCTCCATTGTATCGGATCGTGATCCCAGGTTTAGTTCTAACTTTTGGAAAGGTCTTCAGAAGTCTTTGGGTACTGAAATAAATTTTTGTACAGCTTTTTATCCTCAATCAGATGGGCAGTCAGAACAAACAATTCAGACATTGGAGGATATGCTATGAGCTTGTTCTATGTATTATCAGGGAAGTTGGGACCAACAAATTTCTTTGGTTGAGTTTTCTTATAATAACAGTTTTCATTCCAGTATACAGATGGCACCATTTGAGGCATTATATGGGAAGCGGTGTCGAACTCCAGCATTTTGGGATGATGTGGGTGAAAGGATGATGATGGGACCAGAATTGGTAGAAGTGATGGCAGAAAATGTTCAGTTGATTCAGAAACACATGAGAACAGCTCAGAGCAGGCAGAAGAGTTATGCGGATAACCGGAGGAAGGATCTATTTTTTGAGGTAGGTGATCATGTTTTTCTCAACGTTTCTCCTCGGAAAAGTGTGATGAGATTTGGTAAGAAAGGAAAGCTGAGTCCAAGGTTTATTGTACCATATGAAATTATGGAGAGAGTTGGATCAGTTGCATACCGGGTGGCTTTACCTTCGAGTTTATCTCAGGTACACAATGTTTTTCATGTTTCAATGTTGAGAAAGTATATGCCAGATCCATCTCATGTTTTGAGTCCAGAGGTAGTTCAGCTAGAAGAGAACCTATCTTATGAGGAACAACCGGTCCAGATTCTTGACCACAGGGAGCAAGTGTTATGAAATAAGGTGATTAAGTAGGTAAAGGTTTTGTGGAAAAACCACATGATTGAAAAGGCAACATGGGAATCTGAAAATGCTATGAGGGATAAATACCCCCACTTATTTTGATAAGTGAATAAAATTGCGAGAACGCAATTTCCAAAAGGGGGGAAGGATGTAACATCCCAGGTAAATAAAGAATAAAGAATTTTCATATTTATTAATATTTATGAATTAAATATTAATTTTAATTAAAAGGGGTTTCTACGTTCGATAGCGTACTCGGTACGCAACGATGAGTTTCTTTGAAAACTTACGTTGCACACAAGTAATAAAATAATATTATTTTAAATGTTAGTTAACGAGTAGCCGTTGTACTGGAGGGAATGGATAGAAATAACTAAAATATGATTATATATGTTTTTAAATGTTTTTACATTTACCCAATAAAAGATAAAGGCTTAAAATAAGGAAAGAGTTCAATTTTAGGCATTTATACCCTAATTTTCACTAAGGGTTCACTTATCACCTTTTGACAGAGAACCATCATTAAATATAGTTTTGATCGATCTTATAAATTCTATTGGACCAAATATAACTCATCTTTAGAATTGGGACATCAAAACTTAATTTGTGTAAATTTTTGGTACCTTTCTCATAAAGTTCATTTTTTAATGAATAGTGTAAAATGTTGTGTTTTAATTCAAAACTTCTTTTTAATCTAATTTATTTATATGATTAGATTATCTTTTGAATTGGTTTTAAAGTGAAATTAGAAAATATTTTTACCATTAAATCCAATATCGGTCGTTGGAATTAATTTCACTTTGAAATCGGACTTAAACTAGTGTCAATCTTTTGATACTTATTGTTTCATAAAAACACGCTATTTGCTCTGACAGCGGGAATTAATTATTAAATTAATTAATGTGACTTATATGTTTTGAATTTTGTAAAATAGACTTCATTTTTGAATTCGTAATATCAAATATAGCTTAGGGTGAAGTTTTGGTAATTTTCTGAAAAACATCAATTTTTTATGAACAGTGAAACCACTAAGTGGTAATCAAGCAAACTGATTTTTCAGTTAAATGAAAGTTTACCAATAATGTGTATTGAATTTCAAAAATCCGACATACATGGTTGTCATTAAGAAGTAAAATGTGGTTCAATGAGGTTATAATAATTTTTTGGTGAATAGTAACTTATTAAGTTCTTAATCGCGATTAGTGGTAAATAGTGTAGTTTAAGGTAAAAATAATGTTTTAATAATATGAAATGAACTTGACACATGTCCTACCCTCATTGGTTGTGTCATGGCCGACCAAGACAAGCCATGGGTCAACTTGGGGACCCCATGGAGACACTTTGGTTGGGAAATGACATAAATAACCTTTTATTTAATGTAAAAGTAAAAATGACACAAACATGATATGTTTTACTAAAATAATTTTTACATGGGGTTATAAAGATTAGATTTTTGATTATAAATTTTCATTGGAATGCTAAAAATATTTCCTACATAATAGTATTTTTTTTATAATTTTTAGACATTAAATAAATTAAATTATTTATGACATAATAATGATACAGCGATGACATCATTATTTGACGATTTAAATAAAAAGGAAAGATAATGTAAAATCTATGAACTAAAAATGTCCAAATCCAATTGGATGAGTGGATTTCAAACCCTTATCACCTTATCCACGAATTATTTCAATGTGGGACCTTTTAAAACCGAAACACATTTTCAAATAAATTAATATTTCTTTACATTCCAAAAGTGACCCTCCTCTCCTCTTATAAAAGGCCCCCACCTCTACCTCATTTCACACACTCCTCAAGCCTTTGGCTCGTCCAACCCCTGCCCATTTACTCTCTCCACATCCCTCTCCTCATCCTAGAGGATTCCCTTTGGGCATAATCCTTTCAAAGGAAGCCTTTAGGCTCAAATCAAAAGGGGTTACACTTTTAAAGGTAATTCATTCTCTCTTGTTCATTTGTTTTATTTTGCTTCTCCAACCCTATAAACTCGTTTTATTTACTTATTTTGTAACAACACCAGTATATTAAATATACTAGGATGTTGTTATAAGATTTATTCTAGCTACACTCTCACACAACTACATCAAATGGTTAAAGAACATACGGTTTCCGTGGATGGTTAAATTCTGCCTCCCGAAACGATGATTGTTCAATACTCATTTAACACCTTCAAAGGGTGGCCATTATGATGTCACTATTTTTATATATGATATATAATATGTTTATTTTTTATTTAAGCTTATGTATTTTTCATTTTGGTCCTACCTTTATGGTTTCCATTATGGGTAAACACGATATCTTCATTTAAGGAAGTGCGGACTACCGCCCCCTCAAAGTGATGTGATTCGTTAATGCCTTATGTGGGACGTGTAAAGGATGGATTTAAAGTTATTATATATGATGTTATACTGGAATTATAATATACCTCTATATCATTATTATTTCTTTCCATTAAATTATGAGATAGAAATGAAAGTAGCGTTTATTCGTACGTACGACTTACCATCTCCATGAATGGTGCATTTCATTTCTTATCCCCAAATGTAATGTACTATTAAAAGTACATGTATATAATGGATATATATAATTAATGATATATCTAAATGATGAATATAATTCTGGAATTAAAATATAAATACCTCTCATTTAGTTTTAATTCCATTAATATGACAATGAAATGAAAGTAGCGTTCATGCGTACGTACGGCTTACCGTCTCCATGAACGGGGAACTTCATTTCTTACCTCTAAATGATTATGTAATATAATAAATACATGTATATGATGGATATATATGATATATATGATATCCAAATCAGGAATTTCATTCTGGATATAAAGAACTTTTGACCACACGAACAACATGTAATTGTAAGAAGTCAACTTTCGACTTAAGAACCAAATATTGACAAAACAAACATTATTAACTTAAATGGTTACATAATGTTTATAACATGGCAATAAGTGATATAAAAGGAATAATGAACTTTAAAAAGGTTCTTAATCAAGTATAAATTAACTCAAGTTTATTATCCAGGACGTTAAAGAACGATCGAGTCAAGTCGGACCCGAGGTAAGGGACTTCGTCTCAATCTCCTTTCATTGAGGCATATTTCGTTTTATACACAACTTTCTTTTATACGGTGTATAAACCTCTTTGACTTTTACTTTTATACAAAAGGAATCTATTTCTACGAAGCGTTTTACAAAACGACAAAAAGGAATGTTTCTTTTAACGTACGCGGTGACAACGACCTTTTCCGCCGCCGCGAGTATTATTTGATCTTTGGCTTTCTCAACATGCCGTAATGTTTTTAAAATAAAATAAATACCATATACTCTTTTTTGTATTTTGGTATTGAAAATGGTTTTGATAAAGGATTCTATTATGTCAATATATTTATGATATATTGTGATTGAAATGTGGAAATGTTATCATTCCTTTATATTGGTTTTATGTTTTATGATTTTATATTGGTACTTGGACATTTTAACGGGTGGTTACGTTATAAACCATATGACGGGTGGTGCCGTGAATACCAGGACGGGTGGTTACGTTATAACCTCCAATGCATTGGGTATGGAAGTCGGTCGTATGGCTATTCCATTATGTATGTATGGAAATTGGCCGTATGGCTATTCAATTAAGTGATATGTGTGGAAGTCAACCGTATGGTTATTCCACTTAAGTATGTTTATGTCCCAAGTTACCTTTATATATGTTATGTGTTCTTTATATGGGTTTTATGGTAATTCTTTGGTTACAAAAAGGTAAGTAATGATACTTTATTCAGTGACGAGTTTTTACTACTTCATGAAGGTGAAGGTATTACTTTGATAGAGTATATATGGTTTATTTGATGTTTGAAAAACTAACAGTTTTCATTCTTTCTGTATCCCTTACTGAGCTTTTTATGCTCACCCCAAGTTTTTTTGAAATGTTTTTCACAGGACTTAATGTGTAATAAGGTCAAGGATGGGATCAAGGTAATGTCATGCTATATAAAACATGAAACTAGACATGTTTCTTTCAAGAGTTTTTTTTATTATGGAAACATAGTATAAGTGACTACATTGTAATCTTTTGAGATGTAAAAGTTATGTTCTAATTCTCTAAAACTCTAAACCTGAAAAGATCCTCAACGTGAATTATTCTTTTAATTCAATATTAAGTAAGGTTTAAGGCTGGGGGCTTATAGAAAGCCAACCTAATGAGACCTTTTGATCAAATCAATAGGAAGAACCCGAAGAAGAGGTAATGATTTCACCACCCTTTTCCAGGTTCCTCTCTTCTTCCAATTCGTCTTTCTTTGTTATTACCATTCTAAAATAATAACTCCAATATCTTATATATACTGTGATGTTATTATAAATATGGCACTACCATATTCAGTATTCTATCCACCCTTTGAATAAGATGTCACCATACATGCGTACGTGCGGCTTACCGTCTCCACGTCGTGGTGTAATTGTTATTCAATATATTATTATTTGGATGGGTATAATAATGATGTGTAACTCATGTATATAATAAATATAACATGATAATGATTCTGTATATATGATATACTATCAACTTATATATTATTTTAATATCAAAAGAATGATATTGTCGCTCGTGCGTACGTACAGACTACCGTCTCCTCGAACGCGATGAGATTCATTCTCCATTGTATCCATTCAAGTATAATTATCATTTTCTGATTTAAAAATGATGTTTAAGGACTTGATATCATTCTGGATATGAATAATATACAACCTATCCATTACAAACATGCCTTACATAACAAAACAAATTAAAGAAAACTAGTAAGTTAACACCTAAAACAACATTAATACTAAGATATTATTAACAAAGAAATGTTAAAAGATCATATATGATATCATATGAATGCATATGATTCTTGTAAAATTTAATAACAATTATTTCACTATTATACCGGAGGATAACCTACCCCAACCAAGGAAAAGTACAAGGTAAGGGTTATTTCACAATCTCTTCATTATCCGAGGTTGTTTATACGTAATAATCTACTGGGATCTCTTTATCATCCACATCCATGTTTCTTAAAAATTTATTTCTAAACATTTTTACTTATTATAAGAACATTGGTTAATGTCATTTATAACCTTTTGTTGACTTTTAATAATAGTTTTATAAAGGAATCTTTCCATAGTTTTCCAAACAAGGTGCTTTTTAACCTTTTCGACAAAATTATGGTAAGAATGTTTTTTTAACTTATACGGCGGGTGCGGCTATTTTCCACCGTTATAAAATCGTCAAAACATTCCATACAAGCTTATAATAATATTTTCAAATAAAATGTTTTATTTTATAAATATATGACTCTTAAATGATTTCAAAAATAGAAAATTATATTTCTCTAAAAAGTGTTTTGATTTCATCTATGTCATCATCCTTTGATGGATTTTATGCTTATTTGTAGTTGATTTATTATGATACAAAACTTCTATATTGTATTGAAGGTTTTGTGATATGTTTGAATGTGGATGTTCTATTTTTATACCATTCATAGTTTATGATTAAAGTATTGACATTTCGTATGCTAGTTTTAATACGAATGTTTATGTCATGTTTAAACCTTTTCATATGGTAATGCATTGGACATAATATGTGACGGGTGGAGCTCGCTATAGATCCTCGATGCATCGGTAGGTCTCATGAGACAAACTAGTGTCTTGGAACAAGGCCTTGGAAAAATCATATTTGTAGTCTTGGCCCGAGGCCTTGGCTATGTGGTTATGATAATCTGGCATTATGTATTCAATCATTATGAAAGTGGTTATTCATATTGTATGTGATCATTCGATTAGTAGAATATCCATGTGAATATGTAAATGGAATTATTTCATTTTACTTTTTCCATACTATGTTGAAGTTCAAGTTTAAAAGGATTTTTTTAGTTATACATTGCCTTAAATGTTTATGCTTATTTTTGAAATTTTCACCTATATTGTTATCCTTACTGGGCATTTGAGCTCACCCCTTTTCTATGTTTTATTTTTCCCAGGATGTGAAGAAGTAAGTTATGAATGACCTGCAGTGATTTTATGTGGGGATATGAGTGTGGAATATGGAGACTATGTTGTTGTAGTAGTTTTTCACTTTATGTTGTAATGTAAAACTTTATAAATATATCTAGTGATTCCAAGGCTACTAAACCAATCGGTCTTTCGAGATTTGATCTTTCTTGTGATCATGGCAATGTAATGTAATAATGCACAAACTCTGGTAACTAGGGTCAGGGCGTTACAGTTGGTATCAGAGAATGTTTAGTACAAACCATGGAAGCAATATTTAGATAAACTCTGATAAAGCACGTAGACCTAAGATGATCTTTGAGGATTAGTATAGACGAACTTCCTAGAATTTTGGTATTGTCGAGATTTTGTGAGTTCTCCGAGCAATACATCCCTGTCTGGATACGAGCAGGTAGAGGCGGCTCTAGGATAGATGTACCTATGGGTAAAACCCAAAAACACCGCTTTGAGCTAGACTCGAACGGGAACAAGTGCACGACAACGGGCCTTGCTGCACTCTTTGTTACGACACTCCCGGGGGATATGCTTAAGATAACTCTCATTTTCATTACAAATCATTATAAAGGGTTTATGAGTATATACTTCCTCAAAGAAAACATTCTTATGATTATGGATTATATAGATAAATAGTTCAATTTATGTTAAGTGTTTTATTAGTATGTGATTATGAATTTTTATTCATAAACTTATCTAGTTTATGCCATTGTTTAGAAATGGCGCCTAGTGGAAGAAATGGAAACTGTATCAATGCACGCACTCCATGTAGGGATTTCCCTCCAGCTCAAGATAATTATAGTGGAGCTGGTGATGCAACTGGTTCCGATCAGCTAATCACCATTGCGGGACAACTCACTCGGGTTAGGAATAATAACCTTACCCGTATGGAGCACCCTGATTCGCAGTGTGGAGGATCAATGTTAGATCAATTCATTAGGCAACAACCACCAACATTCAATGGGAGTACAAATCCCTTAGTAGCTGAGAAATGGATAAATTCCCTAGAGAAAATATTTTAGGCTTTGGGGAGTACTGAAAGGGAAAAAGTTATCATGGCAGTTTACCGCCTCACTGAAGATGCTGATCAATGGTGGTCATTGATTCAAAATATGAAGGAAGATGATGAAGTATCAAATATAGAATTGAGGGAGTTCAAAGATCTGTTTTTAGAAAAATACTTTCCTCGCGACCATCGAGCAGATATGGAAAGGCAATTTCTGAGTCTGAGACAGAAGGAGGATGAGAATGTCGCAAAGTATGAGGCTAACTTTATAAGGATAGAAAGGTGTGCTGGAGATTATATATGTAACCAAATAAGTAAGATTGATCATTTCTTTGATGGGTTAAAGCCATTTCTCCGTCGAGTATTAGTATCACAATCCTTTTCATCGTACGAAGACATTGTCTCATGTGATATCAAGACCGAAAAAGAATTCTCTATGTCTTATGACTTTAAAGAAAAGCAAGAGAAGAAGAGACCTACTGATCAATCTGGGAATGGAAATAAGGGGAAGAAGGGAAAGGTTGAATATCCATCTTATTGTAAATGTGGTAAGAAACGCCCCGGTACCTGCTTGAAGGGAACAAGAGCATGTTACAAGTGTGGTGAAAAAGGCCACCAAGATTGTGATTGCAAGGGGATGAAGGAATCTACCAATGTTTAGTGCTACAATTGCAGGGAGATGGGGCATTATGAAAATGAATGTCCTAAACATCAAAATAACTTACATCAGAAAATGCCAAGTGATCAAGGCCAAGCTTATGCTATCACTACTGCTGAGGTAGAAGCTCCGAAAGACGTGGTGGCAGGTAATTTAATGGTTTCCTCAAGTTTAGAAAATGTATTATTTGATTCTGGATCACCGCATTGTTTCATATCTTCCCAATTTTCTAGGAAAATTAGATATTTCCAATTTGATTTAACAAGGGAGTTGTCAGTTAACACTCATATGGGATGTATCATTGAAAAAATGTTTTGTGAATCAGTCCCCATTAGAGGACATAAATGTTCATTATCTGCTGATCTCATCATCATACCAATGATTGAGTTTGATATAATCCTCGGTATGGACCGGCTTTCTAACTATGATGCGAAGATTTATTGTAAGAATAAAGAGGTTATGATTCTTGATGATAATGACAAGGAACACCTTATCTTTAGAGCAGAATCGTCACCACCTAATTCTTATTTAGATCCACCCCCATTAGCTCATCAAAATTCAATTATTGGGGAGGAAGGGAATGAAATGACTGTGGGTGAGGAAAGGAATGATCAAATAGAGGATGTACCTGTTGTGAAAGAATTTTTAGATTTATTTCCGTGAGATTTACCTAGACATCATCCAGAATGAGAAGTTTATTTTTCCATTGATTTAATTCCTGGATCAAGGCCTATATCAAAGACCCCTTATAGAATGGCCATTGTAGAATTAGTTGAACTAAAGAAACAACTAGAGGAATTGAGTAATAAGGGATTTATTCGCCCTAGTGTTTCTCCCTGGGGAGCCCCTATTCTTTTTGTTAAAAAGAAAGACGGATCTATGAGGTTATGTATCGACTACAGGAAGATCAATGCTATAACAATTAAGAACGAGTATCCCCTACCTCGCATTGATGATTTATTTGACCAACGATATGGAGCTCAATACTTTTCAAAGATTGACCTTCGATCCGGATACCATCAGTTGTGTGTGAAGAAGGAAGACATTCCAAAGACACCATTTTGAACTAGGTACGGGCATTACGAGTTTACTGTAATGCCTTTTGGATTGACTAATGCACCCTCTGTATTCATGGATCTGATAAAAAGTGTTTTCAAGGAGTATCTCGATGAATTTGTGGTGGTATTTATTGATGATATCTTGGTACACTCCAAAATCTATGAAGATCATGAAAATCACTTGCGCATTATCCTGAAGACTCTGAGAAGACATGAATTATATGGGACGTTTAACAAGTGTGAATTCTGGATTTAGGAGATTTTATTCTTGTCCATATTGTCTCTAAATATGAAATCTCTGTTGATCCTTCTAAGAACAAGGTAATCCAAGAATGGCCAGAACCTACGAGTATAACTGAGGTGCGTAGTTTTATTGGTTTAGCAGGTTATTATCAACAATTCGTCCAGAATTTTGCCCGATTGGCAAACCCATTAATGAAGCTCACACATAAAGGGGTTAAATTTGTTTGGACAAAAGAGTGTGAAGAATGTTTTGAAGAACTGAAGATATGATTAGTCAATGCTCCTATTTTGACTCTACCATCGGGGAATGATGGGTTCGTTATTTATAGTGATGCATCAAAGAGAGGACTTGGTTGTGTCCTTATGCAGAATGATAGGGTTATTTCCTATGCATCACGACAGTTGAAAATTCATGAACAAAACTATCCTACTCATGATCTCGAGTTAGTAGCTGTGATCTTTGCTTTGAAGATATGGAGGCACTACCTCTATGGTGAAAAATGTGAGATTTATACTGATCACAAGATCTTGAAGTATATTTTCTCACAAAAAGAACTCAACATGAGGCAAAGGAGATGTCTTGAATTACTCAAGAATTATGATTTCACGATACACTACCACCCGGGGAAGGAAAACAGGGTGGCAGATGCTTTGAGCAGAAAAGACCATGGAGTATTGAACAATATGAGAATTGAAAGGGATACAATTTTCATGGATCTAGTGAAGATGGACATGACAATAAATAGGGAAGGCGAAACATCAATTCTTTTTCAAATGGTTGCCAAACCATCTTTACTAGAGAGCATTACGAGTTCTCAGACCGATGATGATGAAATTAAAACGAAGATTAAAGCTTTGAATGATGGGAGATTGAGAGACTTTGTGTATGAAGATGGAATTTTGAAATTCAGGAACAGACTTTGTGTTCCTGTTTTACTTGATCTAAAAAGGGAATTGTTGGATGATGCTCATAGTTCCAATTTCTCTATACATCCTGGGAGCACCAAAATGTATAGAGATTTGAAGGAAAATTTTTGGTTGGACAACATGAAGAGGGAGATTGTTGATTTTGTGTCAAGATGTATGGTTTGGCAATAAGTGAAAGCTGGAAGGCAACATCTTGGAGGAGTCATGGAACCTCTTCCCATACCAGAGTGGAAATGGGACAATATTACAATGGACTTTTTCATGGGACTACCAAAGACTCCTAGAAGGAACAATGCAATATGGGTTATTGTTGATCGTCTTACCCAGTCAGCACATTTTCTTGCTATAATATAAGATCTACCTCTGGAATGTCTAGCAAGACTATATATTAATGATGTTGTGAGACTTCATGGAGTACCCCTATCTATTGTTTCGGATCGTGATCCCCGTTTTACTTCAAGATTATGGAAGAGTCTTCAGAAATACCTGGATACTAAACTTCATTTGAGCACTGCCTACCACCCTCAAACAGATGGACAATCAGAACGAACTATTCAAACCATAGAAGACATGTTGACATCCTGATCACTTGACTTTCAGGGTATATGGGATCAATATTTACCTCTAGTAGAATTTTCCTATATCAATAGCTTCCATTCGAGTATTTAGATGGCACCATATGAAGCGTTATACGGAAAGTGATGTCGTACACCAACCTGTTGGGATGACATTAGTGAAAGAAAACATGTAGGCCTAGAACTGGTGGAGGAAATGATGGAAAAGGTGAAGGTAATCCAAAATCACATCAAAGAAGCTCAAAGTAGGCAGAAGAGCTATGCCGATAATCGAAGGAAGGATTTGGAATTTCAAGTCAGTGATCATGTTTTCTTGAAGGTATCTCCATGGAAGGGAGTCATGCATTTTGGTATGAAAGGTAAATTGAGTCCCAGGTACATCGGAGCATTCGAAATTCTATAACAAATTGGGGTTGTAGCATACCGATTGGCAATGCCGCCAACTCTCTCCAAAGTTCACGATGTGTTCCACGTATCTCTATTGAGGAAATACATGCCTGGCCCAATGCATTTACTCACCTATGAAGAATTAGAACTGGAACCTGATCAGTCCTATTGTGAAGAGCCCGTCAGGATTCTTGATATGAGAGAACAAGTACTGAGAAACCGGACGACGCGTCTGGTAAAAGTTTTGTGGAGAAACCATAAGATGGAAGAGGCAACGTGGGAACCCGAGGAACTTATGATGAAGAACCACCCTAGTCTTTTCATGTGATAAGTATTCTAGAAATTTAGAGGACGAAATTATTTGAAGGAGGGGAGAATGTAACACCACAAGCATCTATGGTACGCTTCTCTATGAATAATGTGATAGCATGTGTTGTACGCAACATCGAGTTCTAACACACCACAACCAATCAAACTAGCCGTTATGAATAGTAATACCTAATTTTTCAAATTATATATATTTTATATTTCAAAATGGACTTCATTTTTGGATTCGGAATATCGAAATTATCCTAAGTTGAATTCTATGTATTTTTCTGAGAACTTCCAATTTTTATGAATAGTGAAAAATACTTAAAAACAACATTTTAAATCAAAATAATTTAAAGTGATAAATTATATTATTTAGTGGTTTTAAATCATAATTAGAATATATTTTTACCATTTTATCCAATGGTGTTCATTAGAATTAATTTCACTTTGAAATTGGACATAAACAATTATCAATCTTTTGATATATATTGTTTCTTAAAAACACGCTATTTGTTGTGACAACGGGAATTAATTATAAAATTAATTAATGCAACTTATATGTTTTGAATTTTGTAAAATAGACATCATTTTTGAATTCAGAATATCATTTATAGCTTAGGGTGAAATTTTGGCATTGTTCTGAAAAACATCAACTTTTGATTAATAGTGAAACTACTAAGTGGTAGTTAAAAAACTGAATTTTTCATAAAACATAATTTAACTGCTTCTGTGAATGGAATTTCGAATATCCGGGAAACACAGATAATATCAAGAAGTAACACGTGGTTCAATGAGATGAAAATAATTTTTGGTGAATAGTAACTTTTTACTTTTATTTACCACGGTTAAAAGTATAATAGAGTAATTAAGGGTAAAATGATATTAATATTACTCTAAAACATGTCATAATTATATTAGACAAATGTATCTCGACCAAAAATAACCTTAGGAATAAAATAATATCATTTAGGTCCACTTGGATTAGATTAGGACATTTATTATTATTTAATTCAAAGAAGAGTTAAAAGAGTTAAAATCAAAGTTTATTTACTAAAAAATTTTTTAATATAGGGTTATACATAAGATAAATTCGATTGTAAATATTCATTAGAAAGCTAATATGATTTTCTACATAATTATATTTTATTTATAGTTTTTATACTTTAAATAATTTAATTAATTTATGACACAATGATGATGCAATTATTACCATAATTGTGAAAAATTAAAATAATTGATATTATAAGATTACCAAATAAATATAATTTGAGACTTTTAATGAATAAAAATAATTTTATAGGATAATATGACATGTTAGGATTGATTTAATTAACTTTGGTCGAAGTAATCATTCTGTTATGAGTTTCAAAAAAATCAATTATTGAATAGTGTCAAAATTGACATAAAAGAATTTTAAAAACAAATATTCTATTATTAATTGATATTAAATTCCTAAAAATATAAGGTTCGTCCAAGAGACTTATATCATGATAGGTTCATCATTAATGTACCCATTGGGGGTCTCTTGGATGTATATAGTATGTTAATTTACTATATATTATAAAAATACAAAGTGACATGGTAAATGTCAAACAAATTAACTAAGAGTTAAAACTAAAAGATAAGGTTAGTATAGTAACCCAATCCTGTCTAAATTCTATTTGTTGAATGTTTTTGGACCTATCCTCACCTTAAGCTTTTATTAATCAACTTTGGAGCCATTAGAAACCGAATATGAATTTATTATAAATTAATATTTCTAGCTTTTCCAAAGGTGCCCCTCACCCCTCTTATAAAAGGGCACTCCTCCTTCTCATTTCTTCACAACTTCAAAGCCTTTTTATTCGGCCAAACTCTTCCCAAATACTCTACCAACTTCCCTCAATACATCATAGAGGCCTTAGTTTGATAATAATGCCATCCTAGGAAGCCCTTTTGATCAAATCAAAAGGAAGAACCCGAAGAAGAGGTAATGATTTCACCACCCTTTTCCAAGTTCCTTTCTTCATCCACATCTTCTTTCTTTGTTATTACAATTATAAAATAATAACTCCAGTAACTTATATATACCGTGATGTTATTATAAATATGGTACAACTATATTCAGTATTCTATCCACCCTTTGAATAACATGTCACCATACGTGCGTATGTACGGCTTACCCTCTCCGCGTCGTGTTGTAATTGTTATTCAATATATTATTATTTGGATGCGTATAATAATGATGTGTAACTCATGTAAATAATAAATATAACATGATAATGATTCTGTATATATGATATAATATCAACTTATATATTATTTTAATATCAAAAGAATGATATTGTCGCTCGTGTGTACGTACAGACTATCGTCTCCACGAACGCAATGAGATTCATTCTCCATAATATCCAATCAAGTATACTTATCATTTGATGATTTAAAAATGATGTTTAAGGACTTCATATCATTCTTGATATCTATAATATACAACCTATCCATTACAAAAATGGCTTACGTAACAAAACATATAAAATAAAATGAGTAAGTTAACACCCGAAACAACGTTAATACTAAGATATTATTAACAAAGCAATGTTAAAAGATCATATATGATATCATATGAATGCATGTGATTCTTGTATAATTTAATAACAATTATTTCACTATTATACAGAAGGTTAACCTACCCCAACCAAGGAAAAGTACAAGGTAAGGGTTATTTCACAATCTCTTCATTATCCGAGGTTGTTTATATGTAATAATCTACTAGGATCTCTTTATCATCCACATCCATGATTCATAAAAATGTATTTCAAAACATTTTTACTTTTTAAAAGAACATGGGTTAAAGTCATTTATACACTTTTTTTGACTTTTTAAAAGATTTTTATAAAGAAATCATTCCGTCTTTTTCCAAACAAGGTGCTTTTTAACCTTTTCGACAAAATTAAGGTAAGAATGTTGTTTTTAACTTATACGGCGGGTGCGGCTATTTTCCGCCGTTATAAAATCGTTGAATCTTCCCTTACAAGCTTATAAGAATATTTTCAAAGAAAATGTTTTATTTTATAAATATATGACTCTTAAATGATTTCAAAAATAGAAAGAGATATTTCTCTAAAAAGAGTTTTGATTTCATCTATGTCAACATCCTTTGATGGATTTTATGTTTATTTGTAGTTGATTTATTACGATACAAAACTTCTATACTGTATTGAAGGTTTTGTGATATGTTTGACTGTGGATGTGCTATTTTTATACCATTCATAGTTTATGATGAATGTATTGACATTTCATATGCTAGTTTTAATACGAATGTTTATGTCATGCTTAATCCTTTTCATATAGGAATGCATTGGACTTAATATGTGATGGGTGGAGCCCGCTATAGCTCCTCAATGCATCGATAGGTCTCATGAGACAAACTAGTGTCTTGGCACAAGGCCTTGGCAAAATCTTATTTGTAGTCTTGGCACGAGGCCTTGGATATGTGGTTATGATAGTCTAGCATTATGCATTCCATCATTATGAAAGTGGTTATTGATATTGCATGTGATCATTCGATTAGTAGAATATCCATGTGAATAAGTAAATGGAATTATTTCATTTTACTTTTGCCATACTATGTTGAAGTTCAAGTTTAAAAGGCTTTTGTTTTAGTTATACATTGCCTTAAATGTTTATCCTTATTTTTGAAAGTTTATGCTATATTGTTATCCTTAATGGGAATTTGAGCTCACCCCTTTTCTGTGTTTTATTTTTCCCAGGATGTGAAGAAGTAAGTTATGAATGACCTGCAGGGATTTTATGTGGGGATATGAGTGTGGAATATGGAGACTATTTTTTTGGAGTAGTTTTTCACTTTATGATGTAATGTAAAACATTGTAAATATATCTAGTGTTTTCAAGGCTACTAAACCAATCGGTCTTTCGAGATTTGATATTTCTTATGATCATGCCAACGTAATGTAATAATGCACCAACTCTAGGTAACTAGGGTTGGGGCGTTACATCAGGAGTACTCCAACATCCTTTAGAGTGGGAGGTGGAAATGTTGTAAATCACATATCAATGTCCTCAAATCATGGTGGATGATGTGGGAAAGTCACACCATGAGTATTTTAGACACATCAATGTGTTTAGTGCTACTTTAGTTATGATTTCAGGGCTCACGATGATTGGAATGTCCATTTCCATAGTGACACATTTTTTTGATGCACATAGGCATGTAAGCAGGATCCATATGCATGTATGAATAGTCAAGAAAAGGGTCATTGAATCCATACATCCTTTCCAAGGGCCATGGAAGATTGTCTCAATCCAAGATACCCCAATCATGAAGGGTGGCTTAAGTCCTAGGGGCGCTATAGGAGATTGTGGAATCACTTTGTTCTCCAGTCATCCAAGGTATGGATATTGTGGTCCATTAATAAGGATTTATGGTGAAGGATGGTTTCACCATCTTAGCATCATGCGGTGGGGACATGCCTCCATCCAGCATAACGCCATGTGGTAAGAACATATTTCCATGCAGTTTAACGCCATGTGTTAAGGACATACTTTCATGCATTTTAATGTCATGTGGAAAGGATGTGGGTGAACCGACATGAATGTGGAAGGATGTCGTCCTTGGGCCTAGAGATGGGGACATGGGCATCACTATGCATCTCATGCAGGTGAGAATCAAGCCAAACATAGTCCTTGAAGATGAAATACCCTATAGAAGTCTGACCCATATATAGAAGTGAGAATTATTCCCTTTAACCATTATAGATGGGCCTAGGGTTTAATATCTAGGTGTCACTATGTATCCCTAGATGTTAAGAATCAATCTACACATAGTTCATGAAGTTACATGTAGTTTAACATCATGCGGTGAGGATGAAGACGAGCCAATGTGAATTTTGGGGAACATCGTGATTGGGCCCAAGGATAAAAGCTTGGGAATCACTAAGTATATCATGAGGAAATGAGAATTAAACCACGTATGGTTATTGGAAAACCCTGTAGTTTAACATCATGTGGTAAGGACAGAAGGTGACTTGGCATGAATAGATATGGTTATCATGGATCCATGCAGTTCTATATCATGCAATAAGGACATTGACTAGGTAGTTTAACGTCATGAGGTGAGGACTCATGGTATGAATTTTATGGTCTTTCATTCAAGATTGTGAAGGAATTTTTGTGTACCTATGTGCCTTTATTGTGAGGTTGATTCCCTTTCGTGATTCCTAAGCTCACATGAACTATGATCTACGTGAGAAGCAAGGAATGGCACAAGTTTCCTTAAAATTTAGATATATAAGAGAGTACAATAAAGGAATTTTATATCATGTAGTGGCTCAACCAAGATATAGGATCCAGGAATCCCTACATATCTCATAAAAATAAGAATCAATCTATACATACTTCTATATGAACCATGAAGTTTAATGTCATGTGGTAAGGATGTCAACCATGTAATTTAACTTCATTCGGTGAGGATGATGGACTATCTAACATGAATGGAAAATATGGATCCATGGAGTCTTACGTCATGCAGTAAGGATTAAAGGTGTCATGCAATTTAATGTCTTTCTTCTTGGATTAAATCCATATAGTTTAATGTTATGTGGTTAGGGAGATCTTGTACAGTTTAACATCATATAGTTAGGACGATCCAGTACAGTTTAACATCATGTAGTATGAAAATATATTGGTATCACATGGATGTGTATTCCCTTATGCTGATATCTATAAAAATTATTTCTTAATAAATATTCCATTAGTGGGAATTGTGACATGCTCCACATCTATGGTGATAATGAATAGTCTATATTATAATACAACTTATGTATTATATAGGGTCCTTCAAACTTGGGCTCTAAATTCGAAGTATTATTTCTAGTTATCATTTTGGTTTTGAGAACTAGAACCATCTATCCCTAAAGGAATGAATGGAGCAAACCATTTTATTGAAGGCTTGTTCTATCTAATTCAAATGAATCTCTATATTGTGCAGTGTGTGCCACCTTTTCTCATCTATTCCTCCCAACTCATCCAACCACTTTTCCGATTGTTTATCATATATGATTTTTCAGAAAATGGATATATGTAGTGAGGGAAGTTGGTCCTCTAGGGTTAAAGCTTCATCTCCCCATGCACGAGTGAATATGGTATTGCTTTTGTACTATTACGCATGGTGGAATGGTCGGCCCATATATCATGGGAAATTTTATTTGTCCAAGACTTCTTATACTTATTTACCATATTCGAGATCATGTTAGATAAAGTCTTATTAAAGGCCTCTATATGGCCATTTTTCATTGCATCATAGTGGGATTAGTGATTTGATTCAATCTTATACTCCTGGTAAATCTTCTTCAACTCTATGAAATACAATTTGGTGTAGTTGTCTCCCAATATATTGTGAGGGAATCCAAACCTCATGATTATATAGGACTACATGATGTTTATGAAATTCTTTGTCATGAATTCCTTGAGAGGTATTTCTTCATTTCATTTTGAAAAAAATTTGATACCAGTAAGGATGTAATTAAACTAATTGGTTGTGGTTAGGAGATATGGCCCCTCAAAATCCATCCCCAAATGGTAAATGGATAAGAAAATTTAGCTTTATGCAGAAATTATGGAGGCCAGTGGATGAATATTTCATGGATATGTCATGCGTGAAACTTCCAATTGAATTTCACATACTCTTGTATCATGGGTTTCATAGTGATACCATAACCTCCTAATCTTGTGATAGAACCTAGTCCCAAATTGATGGGCGTCATAGGAGCCTTCCTGGACATCATTCATGATGGTGGGAACTTATCCTTCTTCTATGAAACTGGGGATAATTCCATCAAATCCACATTTGTAGAGAACTTTTTTATTGTTTCTACCATCCTGCAAGGTGAATTTTACTTCCCCACACTAAATCCATTCCCTTCCATTATGATCTATTGAGAGAGTCCCATCTTAAAGATAGCTTATTATAGGCTTCATCCATTTAGAGGTGGTCACTAGTTCATCACACTTTGGGGTGTTTTTGTCCTAATTGATCACTTCCATGTCACATAAAATGATTGATGACACCACTATTTAATGTGTAATATAGAAGGTTTATTCCCCCTGATCAGGGTCATCCAGGATTTCAGGTGTATTAGAAAGTGTTTCGGCACAAGTAATATGTGATCGGGGAGCATAATGTAGTGTGGGATCAAAGGGGAATTCCTCAATTAACCCCATAATGTAACTATTAAGGGGGGATAGTTCCACTTTTTTCTATTAAATTCTCCATCGACATTCATTATCACTAACTTTGAATCCCCTTGGTTGTTCAGGTAGGCTATTTGCAGTTGTAGGGCTACTTCCAATCTATCAATGAGATCTTGGTATTTTTCATTGTTGTTTGTGAAGACTTAGGATATATAGAATGATTAGGGGAACAATTAAAGGTTTATAGGGATGAATACAATCCCCATACAAACCCTATTGGGATTTGTGTTCTCCATTCATATTCTGACAGAACTCTGGGAGGTTTCCTCAAAGTACATCTCCCATGTCTGGGGAGTGTCATGGGCATAAAATCCCTCTTTATCCTAGAACTCGATGTCTTCTAGTGTATTTTCCAAGGCCAGATTTGATACAATGAAATCAGATAGGTCTCTTCCTTTTTACTGACTTATGTGATACGAACTGGATGTCATATTGCTAAATAATTATCTCCCATCAGGCCAAGCTCCAAGTTGGAATTGAATTTACAAGGATGTACATGGACAAATAAACATAGGAGAGTAATTGGACTTTAATTTTCCATAATTAATTCCTTAGATTTTTCACTAAAAATATGAGTGTGACGTAGTTATTCTCAACATCATTGTATGGAATCTCATGACCTAGCATCATCCAGATGAGGTAAGAGAGACTATTATCACTTCCTGCATCATTATTTGGCATAAATAGGGTGCCCAATGAGCCTTCCATGTAAGAAACATGTAATATTATTATTCTCCCTTCCACTGGGGGAATCAGGGCCGGTGGGTGCATATAGTAATATTTGAGACATTCGAATGCTTCTTGGTAATCATCATCCCATTGGTAGGTAATTTCTTTCTTCATTAGCCTAGTAAAGGGGATATATTTATCATCCAGGTTGGAAATTAATCTTCAAATCTATGAATGGATACGTTGGAGTCCCCTCAGTTCATTGATATCTCTAGGGATGACATTGCTAAGATAGCACAGATCTTTTTCCAGTTGACCTATATTTCATGGAAGCGCACCACAAAGCCATGTAACCTTTCTGAAGTTACTCCAAAGGATCATTTTAGTAGATTCATATTTATACTATGTTGTCATAGGTAGTATAAAATTTTCTGAAGGTCCGTTAAGTGATCACATCACCATTGAGATTTATTCACCAGTTCATCGACATAACATTCAGTTGTATTTCCTAAATATGTATTAAAGATATGGTGCAAATTGAATTGGAATGAGGCATCAATATTCTTCTAACCCAAGGGCATGACCTGATAACAAAATATACCTTGAGGTTCTCTAAAGGTAGTGACATATTTATCCTCAGGGGACATCTTTTTCTGATAGTACCCTGAGTACCCTTCCATTAATAAAAGGTCCTGGAAGTCAGCAGTTACATCGATCATGAGTTCTATGATCAGGAATGGGAATTCATCCTTTGGGAAATGTCTATTAAGGTCTCTAAAATCAATTAAGACCCTAATCTTCCCATTATTCTTCCTAATAGGTATGATGTTGGAAATCCATCTTGTGTATTTCACTTCTTGTACAAAGTTATCTTCAATAAACATGTCAACTTTTGCCTCTATATTGGGGGCATGAGAGGTGTGTGTCATATTGAGTACCAAATTGAAGCCTTGATTCTCTTCTGTTAGCCTGAGATAGTGTATATCCACATCTGGATTTAGTTTGTGAATTTATGTGTAGTTCCATGCAAACACATATCAATGTTGCTTTAGAAATGTGATGTAAATCTCTTTCTCTTAAAGTAGAATGTATGAACTAATCATTATGGGTCATGGATCTTCATCTATTCCCACGTTTATCTACATGAGTTTATCAATGGTAGTGGAGACATCTTCCTCAAATGTTAGAGGAGCATTCCTAAGGCCAACCTCATCATTTTCCATCACTAAGACTATGGAGTCATTCAAATATGGAGATATACATATAGGGTATCTTCTTAGATTATAAGGACAAAATAGGCTATAAAGAGAGAAGTTATCATCCCCTATTGACTTAGTCACTGCAGATAGATACTAGGGATGACGTTCTTCAATGACATCATTATGTTCATGAAGGGTTTGGACCTCTAGGATTATACTCATGGCCTCAACTATATTTATAATGATTACATAGTTGCTATCGAGCATGTTCTAGGGATTCAAAGGGGTGGTCCCCTGGACATTGGTAGTGGAAACATGTATATCATCATCCATTTTTTCCACCCTTTTTATAAAGCATTTCTTTATCATCTGTTTCCCCAATGGTCTCAAAGAGAGAACCATCACCATGTAGTGTTCCAACTGTTCCATTAATGGGATACTTCAGACACTGATGGAATGTTGAAGTTATCTCCATGTGGTTATGAAGACAGAGCTTTCCGGGTAGGAAATTATATGTGGTGTCTTGTTATATTACCATAAACTCGATATCTGATGTAAGATCCCTAAACTGGGAAGTGAGCTTAATTTTCCCGAGAGGTCTTTTCTCATGTTTATCATACGCTTGGATGGTTATCATAGTGTGAGATAGAACCCATTTTCCATATCCCAAACTTCATATGGTTTGAACTCAGATAAGATTGATCCCGAAACCATTAACAATTTGGTCACTCTAGACACATACATTATTGAGTGCTTGAGACATATAGGGGATTGATGTGAGCCTACAGATCCTCTTCCTGATCTTGATCAATGAACGAGATGGATACAATACATTCTGGGGTCATGGTCTCCACCAGATAGGCCTTGACTACAACAACTTATGTCTCAAATTCTTGTGGGCTCTAGAGGGCTTCAATAAGTGCATCCCTGAGATCTTATGAAATATATAGTGTATCGATTACTTAGATTTTGGTTGGAACTTTCATCATCCATTTTAAAACATCATACCTTTTTCCTAAATGTTGTCATTTCCTAATATGGGCCTTCACCTAGGCTTGTGAATGAGGAGTTGTGGCGCTCAGGGTGGATGAATCTGGTGCTTGTGTATAGATTGGGGCAGCATCATCTACTAGTGACATAGGTCATCCTAGTCTTCCCATTTTTCTAGGATTATTGGAATGAGATCCTTCTAGGTGGTCATGCAAGAAAATCGGGTACAGATGACTGCCAGCGGGTTTTGAGACACCTCTTGTCCCTATTGCGCTCACTAGAATGCCTTCCCACATTTCTCAACTGCATATGTATTTTCCATAGAGTTGTGACCAGAATATTAATGTTTTCTCAGTCCGTAGTGTCCTCTATATCCTCTAATTCAGCGCATTTGGCCACCTGTTCCCCAATTTTGTGCATGAAAATCATGCTCTGGGGAAAACACCTCATCGGAGAAGGGGTCGAAAAAGTGTATTTCATTTATAGAACCAAATATTAGTCCTTCATATGATGAGGATTTTGTTTTGTAGAGTGGTTCCCATGCTATAGAGGTCATGAGGAATTAATCAGCAAGATTTAATGCTTCATTTGTAGGGGAATGTGACTCTTCCTCTTCTATTTTATCCTACATCTAGTGGTCATTCCCACTTTTGGGAGGTACATCTGACTCCTCTTCCTTGGGTGGTCTGGCTAATGTTGGTTTTCTCAACGATGCTCACAGAGTGGTGTGGTCTTGGTCAACTATAATTCAAACCATCCAATTGTCAAAATTTCAAACACATCTGACTGGGACCTTCGGCCAATCACCCTATTCATCCAGTTGGACCATGGTGATGGAATCCACAATCTCTCGGGAATTATCTTGCACCACTTTTCTGGAATCAATCATTCCTCAAGGGATTCCATTTGAAGATGAAATAGTTCTAGATATTATGACCCAACCATTTGTGGAAAGGGAAGTAATTTGGTCGGTCAGTGAGTTTGACCACATCGGGATTTATGGGTTATAAAAGTGTGAGAATTTAATTATCCATGGATTCCAATAAATAACTAGGGACATGTTCCTTCCACAATGAGTACATCTTATTTTCATATTCTTCAAATCCCAGACGAGCATGATTTCTCTGTACTTCTATACAAGAGAGATTTGGTGGTTTTCATGCTCGATAAGAGGTGTCGGATGGTTCGGTTCTTATTTGGGAATTTGAAAAGGTGCCACAAATGTCTTGAGATTGATAGCTACATCTTTGGTTTTGGCTATCCTTTTTACATGGGTTGTGGTCATGGGTTATGCTTTGGATAGGGTCCACTGAATGGCCTCCTCTAGACGTTGGTCTATATTAGAAAATTTAATGAATCTACCTTGATATTTCATTGTAATAAGGGGATTTTGAAACTCATCCCAATGATTTTTGGATGAAAGTCCCAGAAATTTCTCTTGTGAGAGTGGAATGCTAATTAGGTAGGTCAAACCATTCCATATTTATTTTAAATCATACATACTCTCATTTTTATGTTTTCACAATTATTTAGGTCGATGGTTATTGTATACTATAGTGTATAACTGAATTGGTAAAGTAATTAATGACTAGGGTATTACCATCCTTACATAGATCCTAATGGTAGGCTGCTATACCAAATGAAGACTGGCCTAATTAGGGTATTTACCAAACACCTCACCTTGGTTGCCTCCAGTTGATCTTGAGGACCATTCATTTGTCTGTATGGGGAGAAAAAGTGTGTGAGATGTTTTTTAGGGTCACATTCTCAATAAAAGTTAGATAAGGTAGGATTTACAAAATTTGATTGAGGTGGGGTATCATCGACCTAGTCGGAATAAGACTTCCCTTCAGGCTGCATAGTCACATGTCACCCTTCCATGGATTCCATTTGAGTAGCCATGAGCTTTATGACATTAATAAGATCTAAGAATGCTATTGCCTATGTTGTCTCCCACTCATGGGGAATTGGTGGGGGTTGACGAGGTGGACCCACTTATATCTCTAGCCAATTTTTGATTCGCCCTAGGATTGAATGGTTGTCATGGTGGGGAAGAGGTTGTTGCTGCAGTTAAGGGAAGTCAAGATCAGTTTCGACTTCCTCATGTATGTGGGTTGTCCACCTTGACATGGATCCAATCTGGTATTCAAAATCTATCCTTTCTGGTGGATTAGTTTTTGGAGGTAGAACAGTTTCCTCTATTTAGAGCTGATACCCAGTTGGAATGTTTCCCTTAGGTATATTTTCATTTTGTTTCCGAAGATCATGTATATATCTCTCATAATATGACAATCAACCTTCCGTGGAAGAAACATCACTTCTCTTGAGAGGTGATCAGGGTGTGATTGTACACTTACCCTTGGCAGTATTCCAGTGGGGAAGTGGAAACTCGATATTCATAATTTCCATGTTTTCGAGCCGTCTTTGGTTCCTGGTGTGTGTAGCCTAATTCGGTGCATTCAATTCACCCTCCTCCCAATGTATATTTTCCATGTCACGACCCTCTACGTTTGCATCATGATCAATATATACCATTTTTATAGTGATAACATTCACATAGGAATATCAGGTAATGGTGGTCATGACATTTATTTTGGCCTAATAGGATGATTCTTCATAATCCTCCTTAAGGTTATTATTCGAACCCTTGGCCACATTGGGCCATTTTGGCATGCAACCCTGATGGGTACTATCTATATTTTCTATATGTTTTTCTCATTTTCTTCTATGAATAATGACTATATGGGAGTTTCCGATTGAGTTTTGTGAATGATCCCCGACCAACAGGGGTTTGTCTTGCGGTGAGAGGGGTCAGTGGAATGTCGACCATTGATTGATTCCTCCCATCCTAGAGAAGAATGATTCCCTCGGTGGTGGTGGTGATGATGAAAATTCCCCCACCTTATGGGTTGGGGATCATTTGGAACCATATTTGGAACTAATTGGTACAATTGTTAAGGATCAAATGGCTCTGTTCTGGTAATTGACAACTCCTGGGATGCATATTTCAGTATAAATACCCCTATCCCAATGGGGAGGGGTTTTCTTCAGATCCCCAATGTTGTATCCAAGGTCCCCTCAGTGGATGATGAAATTGGGGATGGTGATATGGATATAAATACCCCTAGTCTAGAGGGATTGGGTTTTCTTGTAGCTGCTACCGATGTGTCCAAAATCATCTCAGTAATTGAGAATTCGTAAGGTGGAGGTGGTGGAAGATATTCCTCCAAATCGGTGATCTCCGTCTACTCCTAGATGGATAATATTGAGGCTGCAATCATGGCCTTCGTGATGTGGTGCATTTGTCCTTATATAGGAGTCCGGTGATGAGAATCATTTTTCATGGGAAGTTGTTCAGGTGATAACAACTACAATCTCCTATTTTGAAATGTCTTATTATTGATTTTAGTGGAATAGTTTGATGTCCTCTTAGATATCCACTTTCACTATCCATAATGTATGGACACTATTGGAGCATAGTAATTTTATTGTAGTGACCAACTGGCTTGAGCATTTCCCAATCCCATGATCTCACCAAAAGCAATACCATTGGAGGATGTTGTACCTATGTGGATATTATATTCCAAGGGAGATACAAAGTGTAATGATCTATACTACCCTCATCATTGAATATGGATTCATGGTGTGGCTTCATAGATTAGATTCTGAATATTTTTGATGCAATGGTGGCTAGCGTGTTGCAGATTTTTGTCGTCCTTTTTCTGTTTCAGATCTTGGATGATGGAGATAACATCTCGCTCTAGATAACAATAGAGTATATTGATCATCTGAAGGTGACACCCATATCCTAGATAAGGGAGATGTTGTTCCTTTAGTCACTGATGAGTTACCCATATATTCTAATATTGATAAGTCATAAACCATTTTCAATCTCATATGTGATCTCATTATCAGTGGTAGAAAGTGTCCAGGACATGATGGGAAGGTTGTTTCTAGAAAACACTCTCAATATATAAATGGAAGCATCCTATTCATTATACATACACACATCCATACAGTTAGACCATTGAATATTGTTCTGATGGTTTCCTTCTGACGGGAGTGGGGTGCTGCTGAAATTTGATCGGAAACCATATACTGTTGACCCTGATGATTTAAGTACCTCTCCGTACAAAGTTTTCATAGTTTGTAACACATCTCCATATGGAGATGTTTGGGCAATGTAATTACCACCTTTTCAATGGGATATATCCCTGTGGGGAGGTTTACTATGGTGTATGTCAGGAGTAGAGTCTCTATGATCCATCTCTACATTACCATGAGGAGGAAAATAGTGGTAATGTACTCCTTCTACTTTTGCATTGATGGAATAGTTGAAAGACCCTTCTGGTGTTTATAATGTGTCCCAAAAAACCTCAAAGTCAGTGAAAATTATTATTTTATGGATAAGGGCCATGTTCTACGTCATGGTCAAAAAATGTCAACCCGCCTTTTAGAGTTGTGCAGGGTTATGTTCCTACTATATGACAGATACTGAAACTTTTATATAACTGTCTACTATTTCAGGGGTATGATACTACTACTAAGAAGCTTACATAATATTCATATGAGCTATATCATTACTGATAGGAATCTGAGCATGTCCCAAGGAATGTACCATTCTCACTTGGTGATCCTTGGTCAGGATGGGAACATGAGCCCGATTCTGATCCATTAGCATATGTTGTGGGTCTTCCATGGCGAGAATATGAGCCTTCCCTAAGGTGTCTTCCACTCTCACTCGGTTTTCCCTAGTTGGATCAGTAATATGGTCTTGTTCTATATATGTATTCCCCATCAAAATATGTCTATGGACCTCTAGAAGGGGAGAAGGAATATGATCCTCCTCCTCTATTGCCTTGGAATGATGTTGGGGAAGTTGTTCATAAGTGGAAGTAAGAATATGATATTTCCTTTTCTGATATTCTAGATTATTCCAGGAAAAGACACTAAAAGAAATATGAGCATGTCTGAAGGCTTGTTCCATTATCACTTTGTTAGCCTTGTCCAAAATAGGAATATATTCCCGATATCATGCCTTTAGAGTATATCGTCGAACTTTTTGGGAAGGTATGTGCCCTTGTCCCAAGGTGTGTGATGCTCTCACCTAGTGATCCCTAGTAGGAATGGGGATATCATCTTGATCTTATGACTCTCCCTTCATCATAGTATGGTGATAATCCTCCCATGTAGCAGAAAGAGTGTGTGATTTCTCTGGTATAGCTGCTTGTTCACGATGGTCAGAGTGTCGTACTCTCTAGGATATAGGGATAGGAATATGCATATGTCCCTTCATCTACAATAGTGTCTAAATATGTAGGTATAGTTATTTAGTTATTGCTAAAATATATTGTAATTTTATAAAGAGTGTTCAGGGATATGAGCCTGCACATTTTCTATCTCCATGATGAACTGGATGATTTCTTCTTTTGAATTGGAGATATGGACCCACTTCTTTCATCCTTGTGCTGCAAGAGTATACTGATGGTATTTTTATATGGGGTAGGAATATGAGCTTCCCCTTTCTTTCTCGATAATATGACCACAAACTTATTTAGATAATGTAGGGATATGAGCCTTCTTTCTAGTTCCTGTCTGAGTATGCATGTAGTCATCATTGGTAGGAGCATAAATATACAACATCTCCTGGATATCTAATTCATTTCTCCTCCAATGAGTCTTCCTTGTTTCCTGTACATGGGCATCAGAGGAGGCTTTGTGTCATATTGTACCCTCAGTAGGAGATTGAGGGTTCTAGTGGGATGGCGTCGGTGACAGTGGCTAACATGTGCCCTCATGGGTGGCTCCTGAACCAAAATGGAGTTATATAAGGATTATTGATCCACCCTTATCAGATATGGAAGGTGGCAGTTATCATAGTCTAAGGATAAGCTCCTGAATCTCTTGTTCCTGGAAACAAGAGCCACAAGTTTAGCAGAAGACTTCATTGGGTGATGTAGACTCATCGTTCGTCATGTCTAGAGAACATCACAAGAATCCTCCATGATTCGGATGGCACTATTTTAGTGGTACTTTTGAACCATGGTATTTTCCACCTAACGTTGGAATCTACGTGTAGGTGAAATTGTGTTGTGTTCTGCAGGATTTGTAATCACAGACGATTTTCCAAAACCAACGTTGGATGATGAAGACATCATCTCAAATAGATCTTCTAAATAAGTATTTGTAATTACATAGATTAAAAAGAACAAGGTTACCGATTAGTGCAATATCTTGGTCATTATATGCTCAATAAGATATACATGGTTAACCCATTTGTTCTTTTATTCCCGATTCATCCATGACACTCGTTCGGACTTATCATAATAAAGATGGACTTATGATAACTATAGAAACATAGGATCATTTGTAACATTATGTCAGTTTTGTTTGTTTGTTTGTATATGGTTTTCAAAAAAAAGTGTCATGATGCATTATAACCCAATAATTTTATCATTGTAGAGAGTCACATTAATTTTATCATTTTTTCATATAGTAAAAAATGAAATGGATCGACAACTAAAAACTGATTGTTTTGTCAATGAAGATATTCACATTGGGTTCACCATTATTGTTATGTTGGGATTTCATGGAGTGAATTGGTAATACTCATCGGGCTACCATTATCACTTTTCCTAGAAACTCACAATGCTTCTACTATATATATCTAGGTACAGACCATCTTTCCAAAGGATGCCAGTAATCTATGGTTTCAGTCTTAGAGACTCTTGGGGACTCAAATTGGTCGAGAGAATGGGAGTTTGGGGTCATTACACCCTTTCGAGGAGAATAATTACCTACTCTTGGACTCTCTTATAGATTTAATATTTGTTAGTGGATCTCTTCCTAATCCCGGTTTAGGACTGGTTACCATGAAAAAATGGTTTATCAGTTAATTATTTTAGTATATGAGGAAAGGGACTCTGAACTGAAAACTAACATTTTTATTGCCTTTGAAAGAAATAACTGATACAATAAAATCACATAGGATGAAAAAAGTGCAATCCCAAAGCATCATTAATCACAAACTTCATCCCCTCACTAGGAAAAGAACCTATATAAAGGAAAAAAGATATACTCTGATTGGGTGAACCAATGGATGCCAAAAAAATCTGCCACATGGTTCCCTTCCCGCCAAGTGTGTGTGATATCAATAATATTACCCAGAATCTGAATGCACATTCTGATGATATAAACTCTATTCCACATAACCCAGCCTGTACCTGCTAATTCTTTGAACAGCATTAAATAATCTGTTTCCACGGATTTAAGAGTGGTTTTCCCATGCCCTCACATCTCCAAACCCGTGAGCATAGCCTACAAAACTGCCTAGAAAATGTCTCCCCTACCATAGAAAGCAGAAATTACTGTAACAACAAACCCTGCCCAATTCTGAATGACCCTGCCACCTCTCATATCTCCCCTACAAGGGATCCATCCATGTTGAGTTTTCTACTGAATTTTAGGGGATTCCAGCATACCCAATTCCCATGACCCAACTCCCTGCTTTGGCTGGACAGAAAACAACTGGGTATCATGGCATTCACAGATGGCGCATCTTGATAGCCAATACACACCCGGACCAAGTCCTGAAAAGAGTTCTTTATTTTAAAAATAATACTTGTCTGTGTAACTCTAATATTTTTGTGTCACGCATCATTCCTTGCTCTCCAAAGGGTCCAACATCCGGCTAAAACCAATACATATTGTGCCTTCCTTTCAGGTCCATGACCACCTGCTCCTTGAAACCATGCACTTAAGAAGATTTCCATCATCCCTCCCTGTCTGTTCCACCTAGTGAAAACACCAAACATCGGCCAAATCCATCTAGCCCATTCACTATAAAAAAACAGATGCCCCAGTGATTTTGTTTTGGGCTCTCAGTAACACCAACACCTGGAGGGAAATCTAACACCCATACGCTAAATATTATCATCAGTAGGCAAATCACAGTTCCTTACCCACCACAATGAGAAATTAAATTTTGATGGGAGCTGCTTGAACCACATAGTCTCCCCCCATGTATCATCATCATTTTCATCCCTCCTCACCTGAGTAAAAGCCTTTAAAGAAAACACACCTAAAGAACATCCTGTAAAAATAATATTATCATGCTCATCATTAATAACAATGCTATTGAAAACAGACAGTTGACTATCATACAAAATGGCCTGAATAAAACCAGAATGACCGCTAGCCTCACGAAACAATATATTGGGTATGGCGAAACATGGAAACCACAACCTTCCATCCCCCCAATCTTGCAGCTAGAAATTAATATCACCACTTCCAACCATCTACCTAGAGTGTAGATACAATACCTCCAGGTAAGGGTGAATCAGTTTCCAAATCTTAGAAGGTCATACTCACTTCTCATTCACATTAATGCCATATTTGTCATGCATTTCCCAATCTATAATTGTTCTTCCTTACATATCCTCCCATGCAATTTTGGCATGTAGACCTTTCATGGTCAATGAAACACTCCTCATATTAATTCCCCCTTCTGAGAGGGGTTGTGGAAGACATTTTATAGATGCCCAGTGATGCATGACTTCCATATGCCCATCCCATATGAAGGACACCATTATCCTCTCCAAGTTTGTGATAACACTTTTGGGGACCTTGAAGGTGTACATTACATGCATGGTAATAGAAATAATAACACTATTCACAAGGGTAATGCACCCGCCAAACGAAAAAAATATGTTCTTCCAATTAAAGATGCGCCCTATGATCTTAGCAACCAAATTGTCAAAATGCTGAATTCTAAGAGAGTAAGGTCTCACTGGTGCCCCACGGTAAGAAAATGATCCCCTTCTCATGTTCAAGTTATCTTAAGAGTTCTAACCCTGCTCTCTGTGATATCCTTGGATGTATAAGACATACTTTTCCCTCAGTTCACCACCTGACCACTCCACATTTAGTACTCTCTTAAAAGCCCATGCATCCCCTGAACTGATCTTCTACTACCATTTATAAACAAAATTGTGTCATCCGCAAACATCATATATGATATACCCCTTGTAACATGTTGATTCTGATAAGGCAAAACTCTCCCCAAGAGAAGACCCCGGTTAATATAATAGCTAAAGACATTTTGAGAGATGATGAATAGAGTGGGAGAAAGAGGGTATCCTTGCCTAAGTCCTCTGCAAACCTTGAAAAAACCAAACTTTTTTCCCATAAACTTTTTTGATATCTAGGATGAACTGAAACAATGAAAATGTAAATCATTCGTCCAGTTAGAGAACCCCATGCAAGCCAACACCCTTAAGATGAACACCTATTACAATCTATCATAACTCTTCCTCATATCTAATTTGATCACCAAGTTACCCCCAAAATACTTTTTGTTAATATCACCAACTGCATATTTCTCCACTCCCACTGCCCCCTAAATTGAACGCCCTTTAATAAAGCCATGTTGTTCCAGAGACACACAAGTTTTCAAGTGAGATGCCATCCTTTCATTGAGAATGCTGTCCAAAACCTTGTAAGGCATATTACACAGTCTAATAGGCTTATATTGATCAATGTAATGTGGATTATAAATCATTGGAATCATCACCATCTCGGTTTCACATGAAATACGCGGAAAATTAACACCCTGAAATAATTCTTGCACTTCCTTCACTAAATCTCCCTTGACTATGTCCCAAGCCACACTATAAAAAGACCCTGAAAATGGCATCAGGCCCTAGTGCAATTTCTAGATTCAGAGTCCAGAGAGCCTCACGCACTTCAATCACCTCCGGAGTCCTCCTCAAACATACATCGACTTCCTCTGAAGCACAGCTCAGAATAGCCTAAAAAATTTCATCATCACCCCTCGGGTACCCACCATTCAAGGTAAGATTGGGCCCTACTAGTAGGGATTGGATACATTCATTGACCATGAATCCAACCTCATCCCAATCAATAGAATAAGAACCATCCTCCCTTCTAATATTTGGTCTCTGAACATGGCGAAGCTCCTTAATACAATCATGGAAAAATCCATTGTTACGGTCCCCCTCCCGAAGCCACCAAATTCTAGACCCTTCTCTAGCCAAAGGTTCTTACCTTAGATGAGTATCAGATATAAGATATTTTTTCCTCATTAACTCAGTATAAAGACATTCATCCCATTTCTACTTCAGACCTACCTCCATTCAAACAATCTCCTTGCTGATTTCACCAAATCATTATCCCTCGCAGAAATAGCCTTCCTCCATCGCCTTAGAAGATATTTCAGATGCCTAATATTATTGTGGAGTGTAATCCATGGGTTTCTCATATGTTATAGACTCTAGGCCTCCCTAACCATGTCATTGAAACCTATTTTCTCCATCTAGGTTTTAGAAAAGCTGAACATCTTCCCTCGCGACGATCTTGAATCTAAGGAAAGTCGAAGCGGAGAATGATCAAAGAGACACCGAGCCAAATGAGAGACTTTATCATTTGGGAATATAGAAAATGCAGCCTCATTCATCAAGCATCGATCAAGATGACACCAAATCCAATGTCCTCCTCATTGATTGTTAAACCGTGTGAAAATAACTCCTTCAAACCCCACATTCAACAGACCACTAGTTGCCATAAACGAGAAAAATCTTGGCTAGTGGTCCTAGGAAAAGAACCACTCCCCTTTTTCTCCTCCAGACTAGCTATGACATTAAAATATCCCATAACAATCCAAGGATAAGAGTCAGAGATAATACAATCCAAATCCCTCCAAAGAGTCTCTCTATCTTGAGCAAGGAACTTATCATAGACGAAAGAAAAGGAAAATGAATGAATCCCAACAAAGATTTGAATAGAAAAAAACTGATCCGACACAGCATACCTATCGACCATGATGTGATCCTTCCAAAACAACCAAATCTGAGAGTTTAGAGAATCCCCATACATGAAACCCTTCACTTTCAGCCATTGAGCATACTCCCTGATTTTACTTTGCCCCTGCTTTGGTTCGAGCAATGCAGCTATCGATACAGAACTATTGTAAAGTTCATTAACTACAAACTCATATTTCAAATGAGCCCCTATGCCTCGTGCATTCCATATGAGGATTCTATTCATTAAAAACAAACATGCCTGGTTTTGGCCTCATACTTTTGGCCCCTAACAGTATGAGATACAAATGGGGAAGAAACCAATCCTAATCTGGATTGAGACCGCGTGTGGACACTACTCAGCACCTTCGAACCAACTAAGCCCGGGGAGCATGGGCCATTGAATAAAGCCTTTGAGAGGCCCTCTATAGAGACACAACACTGATCTAAAAGGGACTCTCATTAATGGACCCATCTATATGTATCTGAGGTTCTTCATCCATTTACCTAGTAGATAATATCATATTTATATGTTTTAAATGTATAACAAAGTTCTTCATAATGTTCTTCCATGCGATGAGGTGGTTCATATTTCAAGTAGGGGATTGAGCCATTATAAGGCATCCTACATATCCTAGATATTATTGTAATCAAAACCCACATAGTTCATTAATGCTCTTTGGAATGTCCCCAAGTTATATGCTCGTATATGAGGGTAATTCATTCATGATTCCTAATAAAGTGTTCATTCAAATCTCCCTAAGCCCAGGTGAACTATGTTTGATGTGAGAAATAAGGGGAATAGATGATCAACCTCTTGAATTCGATGTATGGGACTTGTTTGTTGGGATAGTGCTTAGGGTTTTTGGTATGAAGCTCGGGACTTGAGAAGGCATCCATTATATCCTGATTATGGAAAGAATCAGAGTCTTCATAGTTCAGTTATCCCTTAACCTACTGATTTTCTAAGGCAGATGATCATATTCGAAGGTATGATGGTTGTATTTGAGTATTTAGGAATTATTTGGCTTATACCAAGGTGGAGGCACTTGTATTCTTAGGATGTGTAGTATAGATGTCCTGACTAGTGCAATTCCTTAATCTTACATGATCGATGCTCATTTGTGAGAAACAATGGTTACCAAGTAATCAATTTCATTACTTTGAACATGGGACACATATTTTAGTCCCTCCATGGATGATCAATATGGAGCTCAATCCTTGAGGAGAGGTGGCCTATGCATCCTAAATATAGTAGGAATCAATGTAATCGTAGTCCCCTTGATGTCGGGTCTTACACATTAGGGATTCTCTATACTATTGTGGAGGTTTATAGGTATGCTGATATGATCATTGCAACTCCTTTTACCCATGTGATCCATGATAATTTTTTGGAAACAAAGCATAGAAAGTAATAAATTTCATTACTTAGAATAAGGGACTCATATATCGGTACCTCTATGGATGATCAATATGGAGCTCGATCGTCAGGGAGATGTGGCTAACATATCATGATTATGGAAAGAATCAGAGTCATTGTAGTTCCCTTGATGTTGGGTCTTACACACTAAGGCTGCCTTATGCCCTTGTAGGGGTTTATACGGAAGATTATATGATCATTTCAACTCCCTATACCCATGTGATCCATGATCGTTTATGTGAAACAAGCGATAGAAAAGAATCAATGTCATTACTTTGAACACGGGGATCATATGTCAGTTCCTCCATAGATGATCAATATGAATCTTGAAACTCATGGAGAGGTGGCCTTTGTATCCTAAATATGGAAGGAATCATAGTTGTTGTAGTTCCCTTGATGGCAGGGCTTACACATTGATGCTTACAGGTACCCTTTTTTTGGACGATGTCACATGACCCATCTAGAATGTCCAATGAGCCACCACGTGACCTAGACAGACACATATGAAGGGTGTTTCATGACCCAGTTGGAATGTCCTAGGATCCATCACTTGAGATAACCTAACACATATAGAGGGTTTCCCATGACTCAGTTGGCATGTCCTAGGATCCATCACATCACTAGGGATGAAAAATATGTAGGGTGACATAAGAGGTAGTTCGACATAGTCCAAACGATGTCTTGTATCATGGATGAAACTTTTGGGGGACATTGTGAGGTCGGACGGACATGTTTGGAGGGTGTCATGAGTCTCATTTTACTTGCTCGTAGGCTTCCGTGAGAGCCAAGTTTTCAGGCCCATATTCTTTTGAGAAACTCGTACGATGTTAGTGAACACCACTATGTTTGTTAGGTGATGTGTTTGGAGTATGTCAAAATTCCTAGGTGATGTACCTAGAGGGTTCACAAGATAAAATTGGAATCCACAGGGGGAATCGTGTCACTTGTTTTGACATGCCTAGAAATTTTTTTAAAATTATTCAGATGACATGCCGAAGGAGTGTCATGAGATCTGGGAAATATGTCTTGGTGTTGGCATGTGTCTTTTAATTATACTCGTGAAGCACATGAGGGTCAGTGAGCATGTCCTTCGCTTAATCCTTATGACTTTGATCTTGGTTCTAACCCTTGTATTGTGAATTCCTTGGTTTTGTTCAGTGTTAGATTTTTCTAGAGTCTCACATGATCTTGTAGGATTGTGGGATGTTCTTCACATAACCTACCAGAGATTGTTTTTGTGGTCCATGATTAATCATGTGATTTCCTTTATGCCTAACACATGAATACTCTAGATTCACTCCAATGTATTACTTGACAGAAGGATGGTTAGTCATGCGATCAGTTGCTCCTGGAAATATGATTTAATGATTGGTACATTGATAATAGATAGTTCCATACACATAGTAGAAGACCCTTTTTTTTCTTGGATGTGGAATTTATAGGCCCCACCACCCAAGATACTCACATGTTTGTGCGACATATATGGCGCAAGTCTAGGATGAAATCGGTGAAGGGGCCCGGTGCCAAACGGTTTCACGAGTCTCTCTCGGGGATCATTGTAGGTGAATCACATGATTTTTGGTGATCTTGATTCCTCTCCGTCATCACTTCCTTTATCAGAATATTTTCAGGTATTGAAGTCTTTTTTGATCATGAGGATGTTTCGAATGACTTCTGCGTTGTCACGTCAAGGAACCTTCACAAGATCTAGGTGCATGTTCGAAGACACTCATGAGATCATGGGTAACATGTCATGGGTACTATGGGACCACACTGTTGGTGTATTGGGTGTGTCGTATGCCTTTTGGTAACCATAAACTCCTCCCAACTCCTCCCTTTCTATCATCTTTATTTTATGTGACAAAGGTTGGGAGTCATGTGGGATTTCATGAGTGATGTCAAGTATATTTCTTCTACTTTTCTGTGATGCATCGCGTGACCAATATGGTTCAAATGGGGAGATGCATGAATTTCATTGGAAAAATATATTTGTCTTTCTATAAAGCATCATAGAGTTTCCAGGACACACCTAAGGACTTCCGTGCGGTGAGACTAACAAGCCAAGGGGATTTCACGAGATGAGGTTAATGTGTCTCCAAGGACTTATGGTGTCTCATAAATTGCATGGGGCATGTTTCACATCTTTCAGTGACATTGAACCCTTATTTCCTCTTCCCTATCTATCTTATTTGTTTTATTTTACAAATTTCATGGGTTATAATATTTTGTATGAGTTTGAGTTAGTATTTTTATTCGATTTTTGGATGATGTCTCACTTGAGCAATATGGGTCATACAGGGTGTGTGTGAGCATGTAGTGGACAGGTCTATATATATTTCCTAGGGGTTCTCTAGATATAACTAAGGACTTCTATGCAGTGAAAATGATATTCTATAGGGCTTCTGCGAGGTGATGTGGGCGAGTCACTGAATACTTATATTGTCTTATAGGGCGCATCACATTTCCTTCAGTGACTGGGAATACCTCTCACTTCCTCCTCTTTATGTTTTTCATTTTATTCCATAGTGTTTCATAGTTCATACGGGTTTTCCTAGATATCTTTGAGGGATTTTATTCATCCTAATGATGATTTGGAACATGTGCTTCGCAACCACTAGGGGTCTCCATCTTTGGAATGTTATTCTTATTATTTTCAAATGATTTCGTAGTGATGTTAGGGAATTTCAAATGAAAAACCATGTATCCTGGGGGTGACCATTCATCTATAATCATGTAGCCACTTTTTTTGCAGGACTTTTTCTCGAGCATGAAGGTTAATTGATGGGGGGTCTGTGGGACATGTTGCAGGTTATACATTATATATAGATACTTTGTGTTACTTTGGAATGGTCAAGCGATTTTGATCCCTTAAGAGGCTCATAAGATCCAATAGAATCATTCATACTATTCCTAAATTGATTTTTTAAGGAAAATAATACTCCTATACAGGTATTTATCAATTTTTTATTTTGATGATGCTTATTTGGTTGGAATCAACAGTATTTACAACTAAAAAAGGGAGGCAAGGAAAATCAAAATTTTAGAAGCATTATATGTATGAAAAATGATGAATGGAATGGGATTGATGAGAGAGAATGAAATTATATAATTTATAGAACATTATTTTTATGGTAATGGAATTATTATAAGGATATAATAGTAACATGAAAATTATAAAGCTTACTACAAAGGAAGTACTTGAATTAAAATTAAGAGAAAGAGAATCACTTACCTTACAAAGTAGATTCATAAATCTTATAAAAATTATTGGACATTTTAAACTCATTTGAGAGATTATATAGTGGGAAAGTGAGAGTAAATTTATTGTTAATAGATCTATAGTAGATAGTAATGGTAGAATGCATGGGTATTTATAGCGAATGACAGGGATTGTTTTTGTAATTTCTAAACATAAGCATTGGAAATATAAGTTGAAGAAAATAAAAAAACTATAGATTTCCTATGGGTTTATAACATGTTTTTAGAAATTTTAAGTATTTTTCTTAATTTTTATTCTTGAGAGAATAAAAAATAAAAAATAAAAAATTATATTGTCCATGGAAAAGTAAATATTCAAAAATTATTGTTTAAAAAAATTAATTTCCTTTTTAGACTATGGAAAGCTATTTATAGGTTTGGAAAATAATTTTAACACATTAAGAACATTATATTCATAAAATAAATTATTCTCCCATGGATTCACTTATATTAATTATAATATCATTATTAAATATTTATGAAATCATAAAATATACCCAAAACACAAATTTATATTTTTACTATTCACAAGAAAAAAAAGTATCTTTTAGAAAATTATCCAAATTTCACCCCAACCAAATTTCAATGTGTTGATTTCAAATATACTATTTATTTCATAAAAAGGTAATCCTAATTAAGAGAAATAATTATTTTAAATAAAAACTACATATTTTTTATAAAATAAAATTTTTAAAGGGAAACACACAATTTTTTCTCCCTAAATAATTTTGAATTTTATAATATTATACATGTGTATTCATAATGAATATATGGAAATATATTAACATATTTAAAATATAATTATAATAATTTCGTATTTACTTTAAAATGGGTATTTTTACTCTATTTTTCATTATTAGTATTCCAACTGTCATATAATGGTCGCATTACAATAGTAAGGTACTGACCATGTAATAACATGATCATAATGTTGGAATTTCCAATTGCACACTATATATACTCTTCCATTATAAAAAATTATTATTAAATACTTTACTTAAAATGTTTCTAAGTTTAACGTGATGGTTTTTATCTTATTTTTTGTACTTAGTGTTGTACTGTAACACCCTGAACCTAGTTACCCAGAGTCGGTGCATTATTACATAACATTGGCATGATCACAATAAAGATCAAATCTCGAAAGACCGATTGGTTTAGTAGCCTTGGAAACACTAGATATATTCATAAGTTTTACATTACATGATAAAGTGAAAAACTACTACGACAACTTAATGTCTCTATAGTCCACACTATTATCCCCTCATAATATCCCTGCAGGTCATTCATAACTTACTTCTTCACATCTGGGAAAAAATAAAACATAGAAAAGGGGTGAGCTCAAATGCCCAGTAAGGATAACAATATAGAGGAACATTCACAAATAATCATAAACATTTAAGGCAATGCATTACTAAAACAAAATCCATTTAAACTTGAACTTCAACATAGTATGGCAAAAGTAAAATGAAATAATGTCATTTAATTATTCACATGGATATTATACTAATCAAATAATCACATGCAATATCAATAACCACTTTCATAATGATGGAATGCATAATGATGAACTTTAATTTCTTTGTCAAGGCCTCGTCCCAAGACCTAGGGGCTAACTGTAACCGGAACCCAACCCGTAGTGCCTCTAATAACCAGACACCAACCCAGAGTGCCTCTAATAACCGGACACCAACCCGAAGTGCCTCTAATAACCGGAGACCAAACCGGAGTACCTCTAATAACCAGAGACCAAACCGGAAGGCTTACTTTTACCGGTCCCCAACCCGGAACATACTTTTCTAACACATTCATCTGAATGAAAGGTTGAAATATAACATAAACATTCAGATTAAAAATAATATATGAAATGTCAATACTTTAAACAAAAACCATGAGTGAAATAAGAATAAATTATCCACAGTCAAAAATATCACAAAACCTTCAATAAAATATGGATGTTTTGTATAATAACTCAACTTCAAACAAGCTTAAGATCCATCAAAGGATGTTGACATAGATGAAATCAAAACTATTGTAGAGAAATATCTGTTTTTTTTAAATCATTTTAAAAGTAACATAATTATAAAATAATACATTAAATTTGAAAATATTCTTATAATCTTGTAAGGGAAGATGTGAGATTTTATAATGGCGGAAAATAGCCACACACGCCGTATAAGTTAAAAAAACATTCATACCTAAATTTTGTCGAAAAGGTTAAAAAGAACCTTGTTTGGAAAACGACGGAAAGATTCCTTTATAAACCTCTTATAAAAAGTCAAACAACGGTATAAATGACTTTAACCCATATTCTAGTAAATAGTAAAAATGTTTTGGAATTCATTTTTAAGAAACATGGATGTTGATTATAAAGAGATCCCAGTAGATTATTACGTATAAACAACCTCAGATAATGAAGAGATTGTGAAATAACCCTTACCAATTTGGTAACTTATGAAACATACAACCCATGAAAGAGGTATCATACAATAAAAATATAAATACACATAAATTATAGTGTATTACACAAAGAATATAATTATGGGCAGTACATACACCACACAAAAGGTGATGGTGGCAATATGGCATGAATCTCACGGAAATAAGGAGTGAGATGAAAACCCCTTACCTTGTACTTTTCCTTGGTTGGGGTAGGTTAACCTCCTGTATAATGGTGAAATAATTGTTATTAAATTATACAAGAATCATATACATTAATATGATATCATATATGATCTTTTAATATTGATTTGATAATAATATCTTAGTATTATCGTTGTTTCGGATGTTAACTTACTCATTTTCCTTTATATGTTTTGTTACATAACCCATGTTTTTTCATGGATAGGTTGTATCGTATTCATATCCATAATGATATCAAGTCCTTAAAAATCATTTTTAAATCATCAAATTATAATTATACTTTAATGGATACGATGGAGAATGAATCTCATCGCGTTCGTGGAGACGGTAGTCCGTACGTACGCACGAGCGACAATATCATTCTCTTGATATTAAAATAATATATAAGTGGATGGTATATCATATATACAGAATCATTAACATGTTATATTTATTATTTACATGAGTTACACATCATTATTATACTCCTCCAAATAATAATATTTTGAATAACAATTACACCACGACGTGGAGACGGCAAGCCGTACGTACGCACGTATGGTGACATGTTATTAAAAGGGAGGATAGAATACTTAATATGGTTGTACCATATTTATAATAACATCACAGTATATGTGAGATACTTGAGTTATTATTTTATAATGGTAATAACAAAGAAAGAAGAAGTGGAATAAGAAAGGAACTTGAAAAGGGGTGGTGAAAACATTATCTCTTCTTCGGGTTCTTCCTTTTGATTTGATAAAAAGGGCTCCTCAGGATGGCTTTCTGATCAAACTAAAGCCTGTAGGTTGTAGTGAGAGAAGTTGGGGGAGTATTTGGTCTGAGTTTGGCCGAACCAAAAGGCTTTGAAGGTGTGAAAAAATGAGAAGGAGGAGTGCCCTTTTATAAGAGGGGTGAGGGGCACCTTTGGAAAAGCTAGAAATATTAATTTATAATAAATTCATATTCGGTTTCTAATGGATCCAAAGTTGATTATTTAAATTTTAAGGTGGGTATAGGTAGGAAACCAGTCAACCAATAGAATTTAGGCAGGTTTGGGTCATTATATTAACCTTATCTTTAAGTATTAACTCTAAGTTAATTAGATTCACTTTTACAATGTCTCTTTGTATTTTTATATTATCTGGTTAACAAACATACCATATACATCCAAGCGACCTCAAAGTGGTCCAATAATGATGAACCTATCATGATATAAGTCTCTTTGCCGAACCATTTATTTTTAGTAATTTAATATCAATTAATAATATAATATTTGTTTTAAGAACTCTTTTATGTCAATTTTGATACTATTCAATAGCTGATTTTTGTGAAACTCGTAAAAGATTGGTTACTTCGAAAAAAGTCAATTAAATCAATCCTAATATGTCATATTATCCTATAAAATTAGTTTAATTCGTCAAAAGTTTCATATTATATTTATTTAGGTATTTATAATATAAATTATTTTAATTTATTACTATTATAGTAATTAATTCATCATCATTGTGTCATAAATAAATTAAATTATTTAATGTCTAAAAATTATAAATAAAATATCATTATGTATAAAATATTTTTATCTTTCTAATGAGTATTTATAATCTAAAATCCAATATATATAACCCTATGTAAAAATTGTTTTTCTAAAAGATATATGCTTGTGTCATTTTTGTATTAATTTTAACTTAATTAAAATAAAGTGTCCCTATCATCTACAAGTGGCACCATGGGGTCCAAAAATCGACCCAAAGATGCCTATGGTCGAACATGTATCATCCAATAAGGCTAGGACACATTTTAGGGTAATTTAATATTATTATAATATTATGTTTTTAACCCTTATTAACCGGATTTACCCTTAACCATGGTAAATACAATATTTACCGCAATAATTATTCCAAATGTCTAATAATAAAAGTTACCTATTTACACAATTTGAACATCATGATTCCAAATATGGAATCCATTTTTCTAAATTCAAAACACAGAAGTGGCAGAAATTAATTTAAAATTAATTCCCGCTGTCAAAACAAAAAGCGTGTTTTTAAGCGATAATAACTATCTAAAGATTGACACTTGTTTATGTTCGGTTTAATTGTAAAATTATGTTCAATGACCAACATTATATTAAATGGTAAAAATATATTATAAATATACTTTAAAACCACTCAAATTCATAATTTATCACTATTAATTATTTTGATTGAAAAAGTTGTTTTTAATTAAAATTTAGTAATTTTCACTATTCATCAAAATATGAAAGTTATCCGAAAAGTACCAAAATTCCACCTTAGGCTAAATTCGATACTCCGAATCCAAAAATGAAGTCCATTTTGAGAGATAAAATTTCTAAAATTTTAAAAGGTAGGTATTACTATTCATAACGGCTAGTTTGATTGGTTGTGGTGTATTAGAACTCGAAGTTGCGTACAACACACGCTACTGTATTATTCAAAGGAAAGCATACCGTGGAAGCTTGGGATGTTTCTTTTTAAATTTTTTGATGTCCCCATTTAGTCAAAAAGTTTAAAATATTGTATTTAAAAAGGTTTCACTATTAAAAGTTGATAAAAGTGCAATACTGAAAATGAATCTGTTCTTGCATTATGTCTAAGAAACTCATAATATGGATTCTAAAATTATAAGGATTATATAAAGTTTAAAATTTAGTTAATACTATTCATAACCTCTTTTGAATGGATTTTTTTTGGTAAGTCATGGTGTTATTGAACTCGGTGTTGTGTGTAGTGCAAGTTATTGAATTATTTTTAAGAAATAACACACTATGAAATCTTGGGGTGTTACATTCTCCCCACCTTCAATAAATTGCGTCCTCGCAATTTGAAATTTTTCTTTGAAAATAAATGGTTGAAAATAGAAAATATATTTGTGGGAAGACCCACATCAAAAATTGGGTTACTAAAATTTATTCTTAATATGAGGAAAAGAGAAATGAAAGGGTCACCACCAAATTATGATCTCGATTAGGAGAACATTGGTGGCAATTAGAGACATATAATTGGAGGAAAAACGTAAATATTTATAGGTAGTGATTGAGGTCATCAATCACAAACAAGAATAAAATTGAGGTCCTTAAACTCATCAATCTATTATGATTTGAAATACCATCGGTTCAACAAAACATAGGGTATTGGTATAATACATTTTTGACGTTTCAAAATATCTTAGTTGAAATCCCAAATCGAAAAATGAATTAATGAGGCCTCTATTTAAAATACAGAGTGGAAAGTATGAAGATTATTGAAAATAACACATACTAGGGTTCCATGTAGGAAAATATTGATATGGAAGAGAAATCTAACCATCAATTATCTGATGGCGAGTGGTAGAGAACATGGCTATGAAAAGGACAACAATCCCAAAGCCATAAATTAGTGATGATTTACGGTACCATCTAGGACAACATTTTTGTTCAAAGTTCCTTTTCTTAATGTTGAGGAATTTATTTATGAGATTGGCTAAGATCATAAGGTGATATAATTACTTTATAATTAGATTTTTATCCATTAATAAATTTCTACCACAAACTCATCTTTTACTTGTAAAAAATTTCTATTTATACTATTCATACATGGTTCCAAAATAAACTATTTTATAATTCATCTACCAGATCTTTTAAAAAAAACTACATTATTTAATCCAGGACATCTCATGGGCCAGTGGTAGGTGATACACCGTTTTCGCCCTTCGGTTGCGGGTTCAAGTCTCGCGGCCTTGCCGGTCGCGACGGGTTGCCGCCCGACCTCTGGGATGTCCTTTTATGGAAATCAAAAATTAATCTCAAAGTAGAATTTATCCAAAATACATCTGTCCAAACTCACAGTACAATATTTATAACGAAGGTAAACATAATTTAGATTCTTTTTACCCCGTAATAGCATATGAATACCTTCATCATGTATTCTTTTAAAACACTGAAACATCCTAAATTACCATAATACTTATTGATTATATTCATGCTCCCTTATTCCATATAGAATGCTGGATATACTTCATCAATCCAAAAATGTTTTAAACCCCAATAATGATGGAATATACAAATCATTAATCAGCTTCAAGGTAGTCAAGAATATCCAATATGATTTATCCAAATCAATCATGAATTATTCTAAAATCACTACCTCGGTATCAGAACCATATTTTGGTTTATCTTTCTCTCAACCATATATTTTCCAAAAATTTATCCTGCTATTGAGTCACTTTTCTTTGTTCCACACAATTTCAAGTCCTTAATGAAATGGTACTGCAGTACAATCCTTATATACTCCATAATTATTATAACAAGTACATTTTTGATACAACACTCAATAGACATAATCAACATAAGAACTCTAATCATTCCTCTTCATCTGTGGTAGTATCATAACTTGATTATTATCCAATGGCATCATTTGCGGCATAGTCTGATGACTGGGACATAGGTTCGTGTAGTGTCCAAACTCCGTGCAAATGAAGCGTTGTACATTTGAAACCATTTTCTTACCCTTGCAGTCACGTACTTTGTGCCCTTTTCCTCCACACATATAACAAACTCCCATTCCTTTCAGGCAAGTTCCATGGTGTTTCTTTCCACAGTTATCACATATGGGAAAATTCTTCTTTTCCCTCTTCCCTTTATCCATCTTCCTATCTTCCATCCTTTTCTTCTCTTGCTTCCCTTCAAAGCCATAGGACTCAGTAAACTCTTTACTTATCTTATTAACACATGATACTATTTCTTCATATGATTATAATACATGCGAGACTATTTCTCTTTAAATTCTGGATTAAGACCATAAAATATATGATCCTTCATTCTCTTTGTATCATGTGCATTTCTAGAGTTCTCATTCCTTGTACTGGGCGCCATTTCTAAACAATGGCATACAATAGATTAGTTTATGAATAACAATACCTAATCCCTAACTTGTAAAACAAATAACATAAATTAAATAGTTTATGGATATAATCCATAAACATAAAAATGTCTCCTTTGAGAAAGTATATACTCATAAACCCTTCATAAAGATTTGTAAATAAAATGAGAGTTATCCTAAGAATATCCCCCAGGAGTGTCGTAACCAAGAGTGCAGCAAGGCTCGTTGTCGTGCACCAGTTCCCGTTCGAGTCTTGCTCAAAGCGGTGTTTTCGGGTTTTACCCCTACGTACATCTGTGCTAGAGCTACCTCTACCTGCTTGTATCCAGACAGGGATGTATTGCTCGGAAAACTCAAAAAATCACTACAATACCAAAATTCTAGGAAGTTCTTCTATACTAATCCTAAAAATTCATCTTAAATCTATGTGCTCTAATCAGAGTTTATCTAAGTCTAGCTTCCAAGGTTTGTACTAAACTTCCTCTGATACCAACTGTAACGCCCCGAACCTAGTTACCCAGAGTCGGTGCATTATTACATAACATTGGCTTGATCACAAGAAAGATCAAATCTCGAAAGACCGATTGGTTTAGTAGCCTTGGAAACACTAGATATATTCATAAGTTTTACATTACATCATAAAGTGAAAAACTACTACGACAACATAATGTCTCCATAGTCCACACTATTATCCCCTCATAATATCCCTGAAGGTCATTTATAACTCACTTATTCACATACTGGGAAAAATAAAACATAGAAAAGGGGTGAGCTCAAATGACCAGTAAGGATAAAAATGTAGCGGAACATTCAAAAATAAGCATAAACATTAAAGGCAATGCATTACTAAAACAAAAGCCTTTTAAACTTGAACTTAAACATAGTATGGAAAAAGTAAAATGAAATAATGCCATTTACTTATTCACATGGATATTCTACTAATCGAATAATCACATGCAATATCAATAACAACTTTCATAATGATGGAATGCATAATGTTGAACTTTAATTTCATTTTCAAGGCCTCGTCCCAAGACCTAGCGGCTAACTGTAACCGGAATCCAACCCGGAGTACCTCTAATAACTGGACACCAACCCGGAGTGCCTATAATAACCGGACACCAACCCGGAGTGCCTCTAATAACCGGAGACCAAACCGGAGTACCTCTAATAACCGGAGACCAAACCGGAGGGCTTACTTTTACCGGTCCCCAACCCGGAACATACATTTCTAACACATTCATCTGAATGAAAGGTTGAAATATAACATAAACATTCTGATTAAAAATAACTTATGAAATGTCAATACATTAATCAAAAACCATGAGTGACATAAGAATAAATTATCCACAGTCAAAAATATCACAAAACCTTCAATAAAACATGGATGTTTTGTATAATAACTCAACTTCAAATAAGCATAAAATCAATCAAAGGATGTTGACATAGATGAAATCAAAACTATTTTAGAGAAATATCTCTTTTTTTGAAATCATTTTAAAAGTAACATAATTATAAAATAATACATTCAATTTGAAAATATTCTTATCAGCTTTTAAGGGAAGATTCTATGATTTTATAACGGCGGAAAATAGCCACACCCACTGTATAAGTTAAAAAAAACATCCGTACCTTCATTTTGTCGAAAAGGTTAAAAAGTACCTTGTTTGGAAAATGATGGAAAGATTCCATTATAAACCTCTTATAAAAAGTCAAACAAGGGTATAAATGACTTTAAACCATATTCTAGTAAATAGTAAAAATGTTTTGGAATTCATTTTTAAGAAACATGGATGTGGATTATAAAGAGATCCCAATAGATTATTACGTATAAACAACCTCGGATAATGAAGAGATTGTGAAATAACCCTTACCAATTTGGTAACATATGAAACATACAACCCATGAAATAGGTATCATACAATGAATATGTAAATACACATAAATTAGAGTGTATTAAACAATGAATATAATTATGGGCAGTACATACACCACACAAAAGGTGATGGTGGAAATATGGCATGAATCTCACGGATATAAGGAGTGAGATGAAAACCCCTTTACTTGTACTTTTCCTTGGTTGGGGTCGGTTAACCTCCTGTATAATGGTAAAATAATTTTTATTAAATTATACAATAATCAAATACATTAATATGATATCATATGTGATCTTTTAATATTGATTTGATAATAATATCTTAGTATTATCGTTGTTTCCGGTGTTAACTTACTCGTTTTCTTTTATATGTTTTGTTACATAAGCCATGTTTTTTTATGGATAGGTTGTATCTTATTCATATCCATAATGATATCAAGTCCTTAAACATCATTTTTAAATCATCAAATGATAATTATACTTTAATTAATACAATGGAGAATGAATCTCATTGCGTTCGTGGAGACAGTAGTCCGTACGTACGCATGAGCGACAATATCATTATATTGATATTAAAATAATATATAATTGGATGGCATATCATATATATAGAATCATTAAAATGTTATATTTATTATTTACATGAGTTACACATCATTATTATACCCATACAAATAATAATATTTTGAATAACAATTACACCACGACGTGGAGACGGTAAGCCGTACGTACGCACGTATGGTGACATGTTATTAAAAGGGTGGATAGAATACTGAATATGGTTATACCATATTTATAATAACATCACAGTATATTTGAGATACTGGAGTTATTATTTTAGAATGGTAATAACAAAGAAAGAAGAAGTGGAAGAAGAAAGGAACTTGAAAAGGTGTGGTGAAAACATGACCTCTTCTTCGGGTTCTTCCTTTTTATTTGATCAAAAGGCCTCCTTAGGTTGTCTTTCTGATCAAACTAAGGCCTCTAGGTTGTAGTTATGTAAGTTGGGGGTGTATTTGGGCAGTGTTTGGCCGAACCAAAAGGCTTTTAAGGTGTGAATAAATGAGAAGGATGAGTGCCCTTTTATAAGAGGGGTGAGGGGCACCTTTGGAAAAGCTAGAAATATTAATTCATAATAAATTCATATTCGGTTTCTAATGGATCCAATGTTTATTATTTAAATTTTAAGGTGGGGATAGGTAGAAAACCACTCAACCAATAGAATTTAGACAGGTTTGGGTCATTATATTAACCTTATATTTAAGTATTAACTCTAAGTTAATTAGTTTCACTTTTACAATGTCTCTTTGTATTTTTATATTATATGGTTAATAAACATACCATATACATACAAGTGACCTCAAAGTGGTCCATTAATTATGAACCTATCATGATATAAGTCTTTTGGACGAACCATTTATTTTTAGTAATTTAATATCAATCAATAATATAATATTTGTTTTAAGAACTCTTTTATGTCAATTTTGACACTATTCAATAGTTGATTTTTGTGAAACTCGTAAAAGATGGATTACTTCGAACAAAGTCAATTAAATCAATCCTAATATGTCATATTATCTTATAAAATTAGTTTAATTCGCCAAAAGTTTCATATTATATTTATTTAGGTCTTTATAATATAAATTATTTTAATTTTTTACTATTATAGTAATTAATTCATCATCATTGTGTCATAAATAAATTAAATTATTTAATGTCTAAAAATTATAAATAAAATATCATTATGTATAAAATCTTATTATCTTTCTAATGAGTATTTATAATCTAAAATAAAACATATATAACCTTATGTAAATTTTTTTTTTCTAAAAGATATATGCTTGTGTCATTTTTGTATTCATTTTAACTTAATTAAAATAAAGTGTCCCTATCACCTACAAGTGGAACCATGGGGTCCAAAAATAAACCCAAAGATTCCTATGGACGAACATGTATCAAACAATAAGTCTAGGACACGTTTTAGAGTATTATTTTATTATTATAATATTATTTATTTTACCCTTATTTACCGGATTTTCCTTTAACCATGGTAAATAAAATATTTACCGCAATAATTATTCAAAATGTCTAATAATAAAAGTTACCTATTTACACAATTTGAACATCCTGATTCCAAATATGGAATCCATTTTTCTAAATTAAAAACACAGAAGTGGCAGAAATTAATTTAAAATTTCTTCCCGCTGTCAAAACAAAAAGCGTGTTTTTAAGAGATATTAAATATCAAAAGATTGACACTTGTTTATGTTAGGTTTAATTGTAAAATTATGTCCAATGACCAAAATTATATTAAATGGTAAAACTAAATTCTAAATATACTTTAAAAACACTCAAATTCATAATTTATCACTATTAGTTATTTTGATTAAAAAAGTTGTTTTTAATTAAAATTTAGTAATTTTCACTATTCATCAAAATATGAAAGTTATCCGAAAAGTATCAAAATTTCACCTTAGGCTAATTTCGATACTCCGAATCCAAAAATGAAGTCCATTTTGAGAGATACAATTTCTAAATTTTAAAAGGTAGGTATTACTATTCATAACGGCTAGTTTGATTGGTTGTGGTGTGTTAGAACTCGAAGTTGTGTACAACACACGCTACTGTATTATTCAAAGGAAAGCGTACCGTGGAAGCTTGGGATGTTTCGTTTTAAATTTTTTGAAGTCCCCATTTAGTCAAAAAGTTTAAAATATTGTATTTAAAAAGGTTTCACTATTAAAAGTTGATAAAAGTGCAATACTGAAAATGAATCTGTTCTTGCATTATGTCTAAAAAACTCATAATATGGAATCTAAAATTATAAGGATTATATAAAGTTTAAAATTTAGTTAATACTATTCATAACCTCTTTTGAATGGATTTTTTTTGGTAAGTCATGGTGTTATTGAACTCGTTGTTGTGTGTAGTGCAAGTTATTGAATTATTTTAAAGAAATAACACACTATGAAATCTTGGGGTGTTACATGTACGATGCACTCTTAGGTGTCAATGATTAAGACTAACCACTCTGCCTCTTATTAGGTATCACACTCTATCCTATAAAAGGAAGTGGAATAGCCCCCAAATACAGAGACCCGCATGGGGTGAGGGGGTATTTTAGATGATTTTGATAATCCATGTTAAAAGATCCAACATTCATGGGGACCATTCCAAATGGATGGGACACCTAGTAAATAAAAATTCATGTTATTTGGACACCAAAGAGAGATAATCATGCTTATATGGATAGGAATTGGTCCTGATAAGGCATCAGACCATAGAAAGAAAAAATTTACACCCTCTGTTAATCACGATATGTATTTAGCTGTAAATTAAGTTGTATGATCCTCCCATAGGTATCCATAATAGGGAATAACCACCCTTGTTCATGTTAAGATTCGTGTTCTATCTTGCATAAGGAAGTGGTGTAGGTTCCTCATCTCTATTCCCACATGGGGTAAAGGGTATTTTAGAAATAGTTGATAACACATTTTTGAAGACTAAAAAATCATGTTACCTTTTCTAAATGGTTGGGACGCCCAGTAAATACAAATTCATGTGTTTTGAAAAATAAATCATATAGGAGTCATCTTTATTGTCAATTAGGTTTATATCAATTAGGATTATAAATTTAAAAAATGAGAAGTTGAGTTGGTTAGTATATTAAAATATACACCCATTAAGGGAGAATTTAATCTATCCATGGTTTTGAGTAATGTTTTTGTTAAGTGCTCTCATGATGGATACATGGGAGGGGTGAAAGAAGAGAAGTTTCTTTCCATATATTGGGAAAAATGAAAAGTGATGTTGGCTTTCCTTAAATACCTATCTAGATAGATTAATTTGGGAACCCCATATTTACATCATACAATTAATGAGATGAATTTCAATGGTAAATCATGACAAGTTCTAACAATATGATTCAAGTCTTGTTTATAATAGTCTTCAATGACAAGAGAGAGCTAGTTATTGAATCAGTAGGAAACATATTGGATTTTATGGAAGAACACATGTAAAATAGGTTCAATGTTTATATTGGAATCCATTAAAATTATAGATTCCATCAATTTGTTACTGAATATGAAGGATTATAAAAACTAGTGCTCAAAATAACCTAGAAGAAGGATAAAATAGAATTTTGGTTTGATAGAAATCCAATGTGTGGTGCACAATATTGAATAACTCAAGGAGATGAGTTAATATGATACAATATCCTTGGGAATAATTTTTAATTGATTATTAATTTTCGTAAATTCCCAATAGTGTTTGAAGTGTTTACAAGTGATTGAGATATGTTACAAACAATGTGGTGGATCCCGAGTTCAAAATGAAGGAATTCATGTAAAATTATTATGTTTAGGCTCTACGTTTGTGAATTTATATGACGTGAATTTTCATGTATGTGAATTACAATTTAGGTTAATCCACATACCTGAAGTCACTATTTATGAAAATAGTTTAATACATGAAGATATATGTATAGGAATTCAATGACCATTACTGAATTTTCATGTAGCCAAATGTTTTTATATATATATATGAATTCAAAAACCACATACATGAACTGAGTTCAACATAGGAAAATTTAGTGACATAGTAGATTGCCTCATGTCATGTATTCTATGGATTATCTATACGATATATATCCAAAATTTATAGCATATATGAATTCATATCCATGTATCCAAATGAAAATAGCGTTGGTGAATTGGTACATGATCACCCTATATTCAAATTATATTACATGAAACGCAACCTAAGGTAATTTTTAACATAGTCAATTCTATGTATTTAAAGTGGAAATTACCATAAAATAATTTCCCTTATGTACTTAGTGAAAAATAACTAATTTTTTTATTTATTGATTGTAATGAAAATGAAGATAAATTTAATGGTGCTTATGTTGTGTAGTAAAGATTAAATAATCATGAGTCTTATTTAAGACATGATCCGAGTGTATTTATAAGAGAATAAAATGAGAGGATCCACTATAAATAATTATTTATAGATAAAATGTATTTATTGGGGTTTCAGGAATAACACAAACGTAAATGTAATGAAGCAAGGATTTTCATTGTAACATAAAATCAGCATATTCTTAGGTTGATTGAGTAAGATTTAAGGAATGTTGAGCTACTATAGGTGTGTATAGATTCAATTAGAATCATTATGTATTTCATATGAAGTTATCAAGATAAAATAAAATTATTTCCATGTTCCATTTGTTTGGTTTATATTTTATATTTCTATGGAAAATGTGTTATCGGGGCTATCATACAGAAACATAATGGAATAAATAAGTTTTGTCTCCAATAAATATTTTGTAAAGATATTTAGGGTTGAGTTTCAAAAGGAAAAGTAGTTAAATGAGGCTATTCTTTGAATACCCATTGAGTTGAAAAAGTCATATGCATGTACTTATAGGAACCTGAAATCATTATTATATAGTTTTGTTTTTTTTTTTCTGAAAATACCTTCATCACCTAGAACTATTATTGATGGTACTTAAAAATTAAATTTTTAATTAATGAGATACTCATGCATTTCAATCAATTTTAGAAGATTTAGGAGGAAGATATAGAAAAATAAGAAGGGATCATTGTCATTGGTGTTTAGAAAAAATGATTATTTGAGATTTGTACTACTTGACTGAATTTGAAGAACATATCATGAAGAACTAGTAGAAAAAGTATAAATTTCATACTATAGTGAAGAAGAAGGAGAAGGGGAATTTCACCATCATTCAAAAATCAGTTTGATAAAACTAATGTAATGGTGAGAATAATATCCTACAACATCCATTATTGTATAATATTGAGTTGAATATATGGGGATTTTTTGGATATAGAATATCACACGATCTCATAGACTAATATAGCCAAGTGGATAGATATTTTATAAATTATATGAAGCTGAGTTGTGATAAGTGGTTGAGTTGGTATGTTTTCCTAAATACTTGACGGTATTATAAGAACCTTCTTGTGAGAAGAATGAAATTTATTATATAGATGAACATGCATATGTTATCTTATCAAATATCAACTTCCAAAGATAATCTAAAAAGAAACACTTTTGTATACATGGTGTAAAGCAATCAATCATGTGAGACGTAGGGTATGAAAGAAGACCACCATGAAATATAGTGCCATCACTGTAAAGATATTCAAGAAGTAAAATGAGAATATGGAAAGAGAAGTCCTATTAAACATTGAAAAAGTGGCCGGTGTGACTATGGACAAGATAATATTAATAAGTCTCTAATCAAATCATTGTGTGAGTAATTCCATGTTTCCATACAAGGGTAGAAATTCCAAAGGAGATTTTAATTTTTGAGTTTAGTGGATAGTTTATTTTGAATATTGAGATTTGAAATTTAATTTAAAAGGTTGTAAAATAACAAATGAGTATTTTGGGATGAGGAATAGTGCTTGAGAGTTGTATTAGGGGCTCTATAGATCCCCTAGAAGTGGCCAGGGGGTTACTATAGTGTAGAATATAGAAAAAAACCAACTAGATGATGGATTCATATAATAGAATTGTTGGTTTCTTTCACCATAGACAATCCAGTGGATCTATAATGGCTATTTGGTAGAATGTTAAAATCCAACTGCATTCTATAATCTACAACCAACACTATATGGGCATGTACCAGCTAGACAATGGCCTTTAAAGGGGGTAAATTTAACTTTTCCCCCTGTAAATTTTAGGGGGAGTGGACCCTCTCACCCTCTTTTCATATGAAGCATTATTGGACTTCCTCCTTCCCTTCCAACTTCATTCAATTGTTTTTGGAGGATATTTAGAGGTGTTTTGGGGGATTCAAGGTAATTCTAGCCATCCATTCATATCTTATTACTTAATCCTTCATTATTTATTAAAATTCTGTTTTTAGAGTTGGGTTTTTGATTCTAATTCCACTACAGAATAGTGGAATTAGACGTTAATAATTGGGAATTTGTTTAGAGTAAATAATGGACATCCCACGGTGGTTTCTTTCAATAGAATCTAGAAGTTTCATCCTGGTATGATACCATGGTGATTTTTCTGGGGTTTTTGTCAAATTTTCGTCGATGTAAATGTGTAATCATTGCTTCCAATTATATATTTTTTTTCTAGAAATGATATTGGGAATCTACTTCAAACCTCATACGGGTAGTTTCTCTAGGTTTTTTCAAGTGGAATTTTCCTGGTGAATTGGTTGTAATTTATTTCACTTTTAATAAATAGATTAATTTAATTTTTTATTATTGTAATTAATGTTTGTTTTTTTCTTGGGATAGAGGATACGGTGCTGATATAATATTGGAATGAACATTTATGGTATTATTCAATTTGTACGGGCCTGGATAAAAATTCTTGGATTTTGAATTAATTCATAAATCTTCTTAAAAGAAACGTGTTCTCTATACATTCCCTATGGTATTTATTTTTCCTCTTATATTTCAAGTAATATATGGTCCTTCCAATGAGACATTGACCTTAAAAATAGTTTTTTAATAAATTTTTAAATTTAGTGGAAATATTTAAATTCAAAATGATGTATCCAAAAATGAAAGAGCAAAGAGCTGAGGCCACATCATCCATGTTCATTGAATTTCTTATGTTTTTCACCAATGGTTGAGGGCATGATTATTTAAATGATTTACTATGACATCCAAACCCCTTTGGGGTGACCCAAAGTGAGTGTGGCCTAGTGGTCCATGTGTGGGACACCCTTGAGACCTCCCAGCTAAGGCGTAGTGACTTCGAGAGATAATTTTTATCCATGGGCCTTATATACCCATAGTTACACCTTAGATACCTTATATTGTAGATTTGACTTATGATCTATTTACATATCCCTTGAGATGTTCTTAACCTATGATTTTTCATTGAGTATTTTAGTGACAGGTTGGGTGTTTGAACAAACTTAGTGATGACATGGATTTTTGTGATGTCCTATAAATTATGGCTTGTGTTGTCCATTAGGATGTGTATATTTATGAAATTATCGAGAACCATGACATCATATAAGTAGCATGATGTGTCCTGAATTGCTCTCTTGAGATTGAGTACCCCCATTAGGATGCCTATGCTAGTGTATTGACCTATGTGACCCCATTGGGAGTGGCTTAGGTGATTACAACATTGTTGTGTGTATAAGGATTTGGATATAGATAGTGGGTTTGGGAATTTGGACAACCCTTTTTATTTCTTTCTTTATTTATGGTTTTTTTGTTATAAAAAGTAAAAACCCCTTAGGGAGATTATTATTTATGTATAGAAAACTCTCATGTGGTTGTCTGCAATACTACTTTCTAAGAATACTCATATAGGGGAACATTATGTGATACTATTGGCTGAGAAAGCTATCATAGGGGAGTCGTGTGATACTATTATATAATAAAACATATATAGGGGTTTTCTGTGATACTTTTTTCAAAGAAAACTCATATAGTGGAGTCCTTTTATACTATTGACTGAGAATACTCTCATAGGGGTGGTCTGCGAAACTATTAGTTGAGAAATATTTCATATAGAAGGACAGTTTTACTTGTGGGATATGGAATAGATTAGAAATTTCCCATATAAGAGGTGAATGATACTTATTCATATATCAAGGAGAGCCTAGTTTGTTTTATTTTTTCTCATAGTCTTCGTGATGTACTCAGAGAGACCCAAAAGCTGGTCAAAGTAGATATAATTGATTGAGGCCATATAATTGAGGATTGTGGATGGTTATTGAATTGGGACTTTGTTATCCACATAAACCCTCGTAGCAGTTGTAATATAATGGCTAGCATGAACCTTGTGATGTGATCAGAGACACTTTGGAACCATCCAATGATGGTATTATTGGTGGTTTTATTTATTACTATTAGAAAACTTATTTATTAATTCTGATCATTTCACATGAACATATCACTACATTTTTATTTATGTAAAGTACTAAATTGGTGGTTCCCTAATATGTTTTTTACTCACACCCTGCCCGGGACACCATTTCATATAGGTACCCAAGCAGTCTATTTCTTTGATTTTGGTTCAGGTTAGGATCGATCCTCATACTATGTGTTCAATAATGAGAAGATTGACTGGGACTAAGAGATTGGATGTGAGTAACAGTGTTTTTTGAAGTAACAATTTTACTAGTTTTTTATTTATTCAATTGTATATGTATATAGTCTACCCAATGGGTGATATTTCTTTATTCTTGGATGATCATTCGAGTTTTTATTTATTCTGTATTTTTTTGGATATGATTACTTACTTTTTCTCTAATGTATTGATGGATGATATTTTTTTATTTACTAATTATTGTGCACTCTTATAGAAGGGTATAGTATCCTCATGGTACCACCTTAAATCAACACTTGAAGTAAAAAACCTATGGTTTATTAGGCGATAGGCCAGAGGGAATGTGGTTATCCTATGTTGCTACTTTTTGGAGTGATATGGGTTGGGATATTATAATGTAGAATTAGAGATATTTTTATTTTGATTCACTATTTGAGAGATGGTATATCTGAGACAGGGATGTTTTGGAGCTGTGATGGAATACAGACTAGTGTTTTTTGAACACCTTTTTCGAAGGAAACTCAGTTACCATGGGTATGGGATTTATGTTTTTCAATTTTATTATTATGGTTAATTATGATTTTCTTCTAGCATGATGTATATGAGGTTTAGAATTTAGGATTTATGTATTATTTTTTTATCTTTTTCATTATAAGGAGAAGAGTTGCTGGATTTTTTAAACTTGGACTGGTAGTAAGAGTTGTATCATGCATCAATCCATGAACATAAGATTCACATGGAATCTAGGCCAGCTACTGTGTGATTATGTCACCAGTGGGAGATTCAATTAGTTAATGTTTCTGCAACATCTCATATAATGTTTTCTCATATAATATCTTGGTGGAATTATAATCACCTAGAGTGGCATAAAAATATGTTTCTTTATATGGAAATTCATGTGGGTCTATGATGTGATGATTGATGGTGATAACGATGGTGTGATCCCAATATTACGGGACATATAGTGACCCAAGTAGGTTAGTAAAGGCATATGATGCCTCAATAAGAAATCCCTAGTGGGTGGTTTTCATTTGGGTTTAGTTGTTTAATGTGTTGGTAACAACATATATAGTTTTTTTCACATATAATAAACTGAAATTATATTTAAACAAGATAGTAGTTGTGATTTCCCTAATACATAGCATTCAAGATGGTGTAGACAACTAGGGTAGTAACGATCGGTGGGTTTGTGATTCTAGTGGGAGTAATCATGTAGGTGGATGCTCGGTGAGAATCAATACCTTATTGATGATGGTTTTTTTAATGTGATTTCAACTAGCTTTAAATAAAAACTCTTTGTGGGTTCTATAGGAATCAATAATCCTGATGTTATTTATAGGTATATTTCATTGAGTGTTTTAGGTATGTCTTGGGTTAGTTTTGAAAGAGAATACTATTCATGTTTTTTGCCAGATTATTTATATATACATATTAGTAATGTATTTTTAGAATTTATAAGTACATAGGGTAATGAAATGAATCCACTAAATAATGGTTGTGTTGTAGACTATGACATGGGTAAAGTGCCAGATTTTAAAGAGGACTATTAAGGGTCCTCCTAGAATGATGATCCCAACATGCTTGAGGAGCATTTTAAATGGTTAAAAACATGAAAAAACTTCTAGTAATGCATGAATCAGGGGAGAATGGGTTGATTTGGGTAACATAGGGGTACAATAGTGTATACCCATTTCTTTGAATAAGACCCGGTAGTATATGTCGGGTACATGGGGATCCGTTGAGTGGTGAATCAGTAATGGCCATGTGTAAGATATGCACCAATAGAGTTGGGTAAATATATTGTGTCCCTAATATCATTGAATTTGATATGAATCCAAATTTTGAACTTCTTGGGACAATGAATTTATGAATGACAAGATTTCAGTAGCTGATAGTGATAGTCATGGATCTGGACAGGCGATGTGCATGTGTTGAGGGTAGGACCTGGTTGGGGTTAGTGATCGAGGAGTGGTAAGATAAAATTATAATAATAGTTTTTGAAACATAAGTTTTTGGAGGGTGTGACTAACATTTTGAATATTTTTCAGAAGATTTTTAGTGGTTTTTCTTGTGAGCTGTGAATAAGTGGTGTTTTAGAAATCAATTAAACACTCGGGTTCGAGTGAGTACGGTGATATCTAACTTTTGTGTTCATAGATAGATTAGATTTGGGCTGTGAAGATCAGAAATCTGATTCATTAGAGTGATGATAAATAAAAACATGTGTTTATGATCATCATGTAAGTCTTGGGTGAAATGAACCTCATGTGGGTAGAGTTGTAGTATAGTAACATTGGTTAGTCGTTGGTTCTGATGGAATTTTTAATTCTAGTAATTGAATTAATCTAGTTTCATAAAGATTTATTTGGGGAATCCAAGTATGAGTTTGTATTTAATAGTGGGGAGAGTTTTATCATGGGTTTAATGCTCATGATTAACTATATTTCAATCAAAACATTCTTCATGTTAGTCATGCATCAGTGATTGAGTGAGATCATGATGATGGGTTTTCATTATTGGTGTCTAAACAAGTAAATTTCACTAAGTACTATGCATTGTCTTTAGTGAGTATGTTTGGATGATCACAGAATTCCTTTTGGAGTAAAGGCATCATGGTTGGGTGCTTTGGGGGTAAAATCAACGGTTGCAGCTATGCATTTTTTGGATGGGTTAGCCATCCAATTTTTAACTACTATTCACACATTTAATTATTTGATAAGTGACATAAAATACATCGAGTGGGTTTTTATGGATGTAATGTGTGTTTTTTAGAATTGTATAGGGATTTTAGAGAAAAATATGGTGTGTTCGTGTTATGATTGAATATTGGAGGAACATCCGTATTATCCTAGAAATTAGAAAATAAGGTATGCACCAACTATTTTTCATGTGTTAAGGTGTGGTGTGTCAGAAATGATACTAAGAAACATAGTGGGCTATGTGAATTTTTTTAATAGGAAATTCCGATGTAGGGATGCACCATACATCAAAATTCACCACTTCATGTTAGGTCATGTGGTAGGGATCACAACAGGAAAGATGACCAACTTGATGATGATATCATAATTTCTCAAGCTATATAGGTGTGTGAAATCATCATCTTGGTGTTTTGGTTATGGTTAGGAAGGTTGGATCACGGTTTGATATCTTAAGGTCATTAATTTTAAAGTTGTGCTTTAGGAGTTCGTTTAGCAATTTTCGGAGGGACACAACAGGTGGGTGGTGAATTTAAAACCCAGATATGTTAGGATGAATTATTAGATGAAAACTATGAAATATCGGTGATTATAACATTAATGGAGTTTTGTTTTTAATTCCCTGTGTCCATAGTGTTGAGGAAATTTCCTAGGGAACATGAATTTTTTAGTTTTGTGGATAGGTTATTATGAAAAGTGTGATTTAGAATTGATTCATGGAATTTTGAAATTCCCAAAAGAGTATTTTTTGTACAAGTAATGGAGAATAATATTTTTCTAGGGGTTTTAGGGAGTCTTGAGAGTGGTATGGGTGCATTAGGTAGTATATAATACAAAAAAAACCATCATTGAGCTAGTGGATTCAGCCAGTATCCTTATTGGTTGTTGCCACCATCAGCTAGATGGTAGCCTTGTGCTAGATAAATGATGATTTGGCCAAATCCTCTTGTATACTATAGGTGGCTACTGTCTAGTTTTTGGGAATGTTCTAACTAGTTGGTATCCTTTAAAAGGAGAAAATTTACAATTTTTTTCTTTAAAGTTTATATATGGTTGCCCCTCCCCCTATTTTTCCCAAAACATTTGGTGAGATTACCTCCTTCTCATACACCTTCATCCCCCTTGTTTTGGGAGGATAATTGGAGTTTTTTTAGTTAACTCTAGGTATTTTCATCCTTATATTTATCTCTTCTTAACTGATTATTCATTCATAATTAATTTTAGGTTTTTGCCCATGGTTATGATTCTATTTCCACCGAAACATAGTGAAATCAAAGATGATCAATGAGGATTATTATATCCCAGTTAAATGAAATCTCGTGGTGGGGACTTCCAATAGTAGAACATTATTTCACCAAGGTACGATTCCATAAGGATTTATCATGGTTTTTTCATTCAATATTTCTCAAATTAATTATGGAATCATCACTATCTATTAGGGTTTTCCTGAGAATAGTGTCGAGAGTTAGTTGCGGATATCCTGAGGGTCATTTCTTGAGATTTATTCAAGTATCTTATTCTTAATTAGTTTTCTTTATTTTATGTCGATTTTAATAAATTATTTAATTAATTTTTGAATATTTAATTTATTTTTAAGAAAAAATCATCGGTTAGGGTATAAGGTGATGATGGAGGCTTGAAATGGAAATTGTTAGGCTTCGTTAGGAATTTATGGTTCAGGATAATGTTATTAATATTTTTAATTAAATAAAAAATAATCATAAATGGTATCTTGTATATGTACTTTCACTATGGAATTTATTATTTTTATTATGTTTCATGTGACATGTGGTATTATCACTAATACATTAATATTAAAAAATTTGTTAATAAATTATTAAATTGAGTGAAAATGATTATATTTAAAATTAAATGAATTAAAATGATTTAGAAAAGATCCAAGGCTATGTCAGCCTTGTCCACAATCTTCATTCTCAAATACTAATTTTTGAGGCTTGAGTTATGGTTATGATTCTTGGTGACATATAGACCCCTTTAGGGGAATGGACAGATTGAGTGTGATGTAGCAGTCCATGTGTGGGAGACCCTTGAGACCTCTTGGAATAGGTGTAGTAATTTTGAGAGATAATTTATCCTCATTGGCCATATATGACCTTAATGGAAACTTATTTCCCTTGTATATTAAATTTTGCATGCGATGAGTTTCCCTCTCCTATGATTTGTGCATACCATGTGGGTAGACCTCATATAGTTTTATGATGGTTTGGGTGTTCAAACCAAACTAGTAATGACCCTGTTTTTTTGAGATAAACTTAGAGACATCTCTTATGAGTGATTTCACATGTGGCCTAGGAGTCTAGTATATTTATGACCTTATAGAAAAGAATAAAATCATCCAAGAGAATGCTCTAAATCAAGTGACTTGTTTAAGACTGATGACCCCCATTAGGGTGCCTCCACCTAAGAATTGACCACAGGGACCCCATTGGGTGTCCCGTGAGTGATTAGACCCTAGGTGAGAATATATATATTTTGAAAGAGATAATGGGTTTGGGTATTTGGCCAACAATTTTTATTCATTTCCAGGTTCTTGGTTTTGTATGTTATGAATGTTAAACACCCCTGGGTTTGCCTATATTTTTGTATTGAAAATTCCCTCAGGTGATCTATGATACTATTAGCTAATAAAACTCTCTTATGGGATTTCCCTAGTACTATTGGATAAGAAAAAACTCAAAGGTAAGGTTTATGTTACTTGTGGGTTATTCCATAGATGATAAAACTTTCATATGATAGATCTATGATACTTATTTATCTATTGGGGAGACTCGAGATTTCTATATTGGTTGGCTAAATCATTGAGATATTCTCAAAGACACCTGAACACTATCCAAATATAGTATGGTCGATTAGGGTCAGAAACATGAGGATCTATGGTGGTTATTGGATTTTCCTGTTTTATAAACATATTCCAAAATTATGGTTTTGATATGGTGATTGGAACTGTCCCTATAATGTTCTCAGAGACATTCCAGGACTATCCAAAATAATTATTACTAGTGTATTTATTTATTATTATTTAGTAGTTTATTATTCATTTTAATCATGTCACGTGCACATATCACTACATTATCAGTTATGTATCAAACTAAAATTATGGTACCCTTATGAGTTTTTTACTAACACCCTGCTCAAGCCATTGCACTTTGGTATCTGATCTGAATCTCGCTTGCTTTTAGGTTTATGTTGGGATGGATTCTACTACTATGAGTTCAAGATAGGGCAGATTAAGTTGGACTGATAGATTATAGGTGAGGCCCAGATTCGGGGGTATGTCTTCTTTTTATAGTTTTGTTATTTAATTTATTAACTTTAATATCCATGTGGTTTCCCAATATATGATATTTCTATATGACAGGATGACCATTTTATTTTTTATTACATTCTCATTCATTTATTATATTTGGATATGTTTATTTACTTATTCATTCTCTAATGTATTTATGGATGAAATTTTCTTATTTATCCATGATTTTTCAATCATATTTAGGGGGTGTAGTCTCCTCATATTGCCACATTTTACCCCCCATAGTTTGTTGGTGGACTCTAGTGTGTGAGGAGGCACCCAAGAGGTTACATGGAATTCTGGTGTGACTAATATTTAGATTGATTCAGGTTATTAAATGTTAGGGTGTAAATAATATTACACTAAAAATTGAATTATATTTATTATAGTGGAGAATCTATGAATGGGTAGAATAACCAATCAAGGTAAAGAGTTGGTCTGACTACTGAACTTGTAAAAAGCCTTGTATTGTTAGGTGTTTATTTACTACATTATTTGATTAAGTCTAGGATATACAATAAGGAGTATATTAAGATTAAATAAGTCTAATAGGTTGAATTTAAAAGAAAGGAATACATAAAAAATTTTAGAGACTATTAATTCAACCCCCCCCCCCCCACAAACACTCAATAGTCTATAAATACTCTAGGAATACCAATTGGTATCAAAGAACATCCAGGTTCCCTGTGAAAATATCTAAGTGAAGTGTTCATCTGAGATGTTTAAAAATGATTCTCAGATCAAGAAATCTATATCTACACCTATTAAATATGAAATAGAAGTCACTTCCAAGACATATAGAAACAAAATGATGAAATAGGTAAATAAAGTAAGAAACTACATAAATAATTTGGTGGAAATCCCATTAGCTAATGGTAATCATTATTTTATGTTTTTATCAATAAAATATACTATTTTCATTACTATTTTGAATCTAGTTCAAACTATATAGAGTGATAAGAGATAAAAATAGTTGAAGACTTTTACTCTCATATTGGAACTTATCTAAATAATGTTCCTAATGATTTTTTTTCATATATACATGGTTTTATCAAAGATATATTTCATAAAAAATATTTTTATTGAAATAATATAATGTTATGTAGGATACATTAATAATATATATTTGATGATTAAATACTCTCACGATGATTTTATAATCTAAGGAATGATCTTCTATACATTAGAATGGAAGGGTGTCTTTAATTAATGAATAAATGAAAACAGTTATTTATGAGAATGATTTTTTTTGAATGATTGTAAAGGAAGGTAGAGATAATTATATAAAGATAATAACACCCTCAACATGTTGTTCCATAAAACTTGAAGCCAATTTGAAAGAAGTAGAAGAGGAAAAATCTGAACCTTCCCAATAACCTAAGAAGAAATGTGTTTTTAGACACACTTCAATATTTATTCCTATATCTATAGAGGATAAAAAATTTGATTAAGAAGTATTATATCATATGGATAATTTTCCAACTATATCTCATTATAAAAGGAAACCCATAGTTTAGATAAATTATATTGCACTAAATATGGAATTTCTATAATTGATGGAAAAATAGAAAAACAATTTATAAAAGATGAAGAAAAAAAGTGTTGGGAACCCACAAATATATCAAGGGTTTAATTAAGTGAGTCCTATAGTAGAATATCCCCAATAAAAATTGAAAATTTTAATAAAAATTTTCTAAAATAGAAATCTATTAAATTTGGACAGATTGTTCCAACATGTAAAGGAATATGATTTACGGGCCATTGTTTGTGTGGATGGAGATTCAGAAACATGTCCACAGATTTTTGGAATAATATTTCAACATAAAAAAGGAAAATAAGGCATATAGTATGGTATATGAAATATTAAAATAGAATCAAACTATTTGTAAAAATGATACATGTTTCAAATAATAAAAAAAATCACCATTGATAAATATATTTTTTTAATTAAGAGGTTCAGGGATTCATGTGATATATATGGAAACACTTATGATGAATGTTGGTATGGTCCTAATAACCACATAAATCCTAATTATTAAATAAATAGGTCACATCACTAGATGAAACATAAGAATGAAACATGTTCCTTTTTTTAAAAACTATAACAACCCGTGTTTTTTAGCCAACAAAGAATTTCAGGGGAAATTAAATTTTGGTGATTACTGGACTGGCCACTTTTTAAAAAAATATTGGCAACATAATTCTATGATTTTTAACATCTGATGGTGTTGTTTTAAGAATTGGTTAAAGGCCCATGGGGTCTCTTGGGTGTCTCTTCGAGTTTCGAGACATTGGGCTTTGAAATCCCCAAAATGGGAAAAATTGGATAGGGCACATGGTTTTTCTAATATCATGAGGACCCCCATATCAAAACATATGGCTACAGTAGGTTTCTAGATGTTCCCTATATAGTCTGTGCATGGTTTCCCAAATCATGCAGTCATCCTACATGGTTAGTTCCACTTAGGTAGCACCCTCACACTATTCATTGCATGGTTGATGCAATGTTAGGGAAAATCATGTGGCATAACCATGCGATGAGGGTTTCTTATGTAGTAGGAGCCACATGATTAGAACATGGTTTGGAAAAACCATATATCCAAACCATGTGACCAATTTTTTTGGGTGAATTATCCATTTTTCATTAATTATATTAAATCCTCTTTTATTTTTCTTTCTTCTTCCTCTAGCCGCATGAGCCTCCATCTGAAAATTGTAGGTTCCTCCTCCTAAATCCACTAGGATTTGATGGATATCCTCTATCACTTATTTGATTTTAACATTGGTAGTCTCTATGGATATGTATCAGTAAGCACTTGATTTCTTTTGAATCTTCCATCATTTAATCTTCTCTTGACTAAGTTATTGTGGTGTGAAATCATTTTCCATATTTTCATGGTGATTGTATTTTTTTCGATTTATTCCAAACCGGATAGAATCCGAACATGAAATTGGATGAATACAGAAACCTAAGTATGATTTACGTGGTCTATGGATTTTTCTCTAATTTTTTTGTTGATTCATAAATTTCTTCATTATGCTGCACTATGACCTTTTCTGGACATTTCCTTAAATATGTTTACATTTATCTAAATTGGTATATGCACCTAGTATTACACTAGTTGACCCTTATTTCATAAATTGAGGTCTCCAACCACAACCATGGACACTCATTGGGTGTGTCGGTGTATATTTCCCCTTAATAATTAAATGATTAAAATCATGGAATTCCTTCTAAGCATTTATCTTGGATTAATAAATCGATTTCTCCTTGTAGGTGATATCTCAAATGATAATGGCACCTCTTACATACAATGTTTAATTTTAAAATTGATTTTCCTTATATGGTAGCTTTCTAAATTGATTATTTTGGTAAATTGAGTTATGATATTTGAATGTGATGCTTAATTAATTCAATGAATTGTCTGTTAAACAATGTCATGTTTTATAATAAAACCCCTCAGATGAGGTGTGCTGTCTTTCAAATTAGAAAGTGGTGACTAGTTATTTAAAAAATGCTTAGCCTAATTCTTGGGTGATTCACTAAGCATTGATGTCATAATTTTATAAAAATCATTTTTAGTATATGGACTCTTAAATTCTATTAAATGGATTATCCCTCCTTTTATAAATGTTAAATGAACCAAATCACCTTTTATATGATTGTTCTATTTTATAAATTGATTGACTTGGTCCTCTCCTATCTAAATGATAAATGAACCAAGATCCTCATAAGGGATTAGATTACTTTAAAAATGGGATTTACCAAATAGTTAATTTCCCATTTGACCATGGTACCTTCTACATGACTTCTAGATCCTTGTAAAATGAATTTCTAGGATTTGATACATTAAATGACATGTTTGAAAATAGAATGTCATGTTCATGATGGTTTTCCCTCCTTAAATGAATTTATTCTTTAAAATGAAATTAATTGTAAAGGGTGGAAATGAAACATCGATATCTTCATTCTTAATACATGCTATAATTGAAATTTTATTATCTTAATGTTAATTGGGATTAATAAATATATATCTTGAGAGGTAATTTCTCAAGGATTCCATGATTATTATTATTAAATGATTATGAATTATAAATAGGATGTGGAATGATGGTATGGTTTTTTTAGAATAGTGTTATCACACTCCCTTAAATTGGGTGTTGATCATGATATCTCACACCAATGATACTCTATGGATGGTGGGCATAGAACACCTCATTACTTATGAGTGTTGATATGATTACCCACAAACTAATTTTTGAGTGTTGACATGATGGAAAACTCACCATATCAAGTTATGAGAATGATTTATCCCACTCATTATTCTATGTAGGTCCTAGACCTATTACTGGGGATTATACGGTCATTTAGAATGGTTATGAATGTTTGGGTTATGCCCTGGTATAGCCAGCATCTAATATTATAGTTATATGGCCACTTACACCCACACATAATTTGTTCATATAGGTGGCAGAAATATATAAATATAATAGGTATATATTATTACTATATACATATGGTTAACATTCATATACTACTTTCGGATATGATCTGAAGAACGTATAGCTATCAGGTGTCCTTTAGGAACCTGAGAAGGTTGGTAATTATTTATGTTGTTTTGTTTATTTATTCACATTACCCTCATATTACTTTACTTATATTCACATACTCGTTAAATTATAGACATCGTGGGTGGTAACCTACTATTATTTATATCCCACACCCTGATCGGCCCGACATTTCACTGGGGTACCTGAGTAGATATCGTTTTCATAGGACTATAGAGTATTTCTTGTGTAGTCATGCTTATACTTGGTAGTAAGGAGCATTGCACTGAGCGGGATCACAAGATTATCATGGAGTTCCCCCCTTGGGTATTTTTTCTTCTTTTATTCATGTACCATACTATATAATGTTGTATGTCTACAATTTTATTTTTGTATAATCATCTGGACATGCATGAATTATTGTATACATTGGTGTTGTCAATCTTTTATAATTTAATTAATATTTTTCTATCACTACTTTTTATTTCATTTATTACTGCTTCTTCTATTATCTGTATTTAATTTCTCATATTCCACTACGCTACTCTAATCATGAGGTTATAGTCTCCCCAATATCATCTCTTTAGACCCGTTCTTCTATTCAACAACCTGAGTTGTATGAGGAGGCACGCTTGAGACCATGTGACCCACCAGTTCGGAAACCGATGTGGTGGTCATCAAAGCTAGGATTTTACAAAGTGGTATTGGAGGTTCTATTTTTCCTTTATCTTAATACTTTTGGATGGTAGACATGATACTAGTAATGTGTTGGTGCTGGGTAAATATTCAATCCTAGGAGTGATCAACCCATGTATGTGGGAATGTTCAAGTGTCTAGGGATGGGATTGTTTTTCGTGTCGTTCGTTATTATAGTTTATATGATTTCAACTTTAATGAATGTGTATTTTCCACTACTTATTGGATGGTAGAATTTATGGTATTTTACCCTTGGTCTATTATGGCTAGAAAGTAGAATTACATGAATCATTAAAGGAACATAGAAATTCACATGTCATGCATATTCCATGCTAAGAAGTTGCATTTATAGGATATTTATTGATTGTGATTTTGTTCCTATTATATGACATGCTAGTAATTTTAGTAACATGCTTAGTTCTAAACCTTTATAGGTATTAATTTAGTTTTTCGATTTTTATAACATGGTTGGGTGATTTATTTAGCCTTTTGATCTGATACTATGATTAGGTGATTATATATCATATTGTATGGTTTACTTAGAATTTCTTGTCTATATGACATGATTATGTGTTTATTAGCATGTTTCTTTATGTTTAATTCTTATGATAACATGCTAATTTTGTTTTTATATATAAATTATAAAATGATATAGATATAATTGGTTTTGATTAAATGGGAACTAGTTTTCAGTTTTAAGGTGTATGGGTGTCGTATAATTGGGAAAAGGTAACCTGTGTACTCAAACCATCCATAAGCTTTGTATATCTAAATAATACTATTAAAATGAAAAATTTGTTAATGTTTAAATTATAAGGATAGTTGGTTTTGGTTAAATGTGATATATACTATAGTCTATAAAGTGTAAGGGTTCTTTACAGATTAGGGAATGGAAACCCATATAATCAAACCATGATACATGACCATGTTATATTTTGAACTTGTTTTAACTGTGAAAGTAGATTAATTTTGAACACAAATTTGTTGGTTAGTCTTTTGGATGCACAATTAGACCCATGTAGGTCAGTTGGGGCATGTTTCTTATGAGATAACCTTCTATGGACGTTTTTAAACTTTAATAATCAATAAACTACTATTGGGTTGCATATCATAAACCTAGTTTGGCTTATAGGGATGCTCATAGGTCTCCTTTTCTACTACTAAGTTCTTATGATTCATAATTATTACATTAATATCTATTTTGAATATTCAAAGTTTTTAAAGGTTGAATTTTAATCAACATAATGACTTGAAATGTTACCACAGGTGGTGTCCTTTTTTCAAACCCTCTTGTAAGGGTAGGTGGAACTTCTCTTCGAGTTTCCTTGAAGTGGAAACATTATAATTTTCTATAGTTATTCACCTTTGTATAAATGTATTATATGATAGGTGTTTGGCCTAGTGATATTTTTAGCATAACCTGATGATATGTTCGACATTTGTGTATTTATAAGAGGCTATCCCAAGGTAAGTAGCACCCTTAGAGATTAAATTCATTGTAAAATTTTGTGATATTTTTTATGCATGGTACCATTCAAGTGTTGTTATCACTAGTATTACTTTTAGATTCAAAATGAAACCATAGTTCATATGGGTGGTCCTGGTATCCTTGACCATTGTTACGGGTGTGAGAATCAAGTAATGCTTGGTTTTACCTGGTTAGACAAGATTAGGTAATGCTCAGCCTCTTAGTAAGTCTTGTGGCACTTTATCATCCTCATAAGTGGATGACTTAGTGTGTTCTCTTTCCAAGTTAATAGTAATATGTTGAAATAATACACTAGGATAAATCTCTGGTATAGACCACCTGATGCATGGATTCATAGGGAAGAAAACCTATTGATAGTGTTAAGGATTTTCATCTTGCTTCTCAAACCTCGAGGTAGTGTGCACTCATATATGCTAAACCTGTCAAGTGTATTAATTGTATAAGAAACTAGTTGATTTCAGTTAATTACTTGATCCTTTCGATATTGAGTATGTTCTTGGGTCATCTCTAAAGAAGAGAGACCTAGGTGTTAATGGAATCAATTTCATCCTAATCCTCAGGATGACATCCAATGGATCGGTTCTTTTGATATGCCAATCAGTCTATTTTTTGTTTTCCTTATATATTTATTGACATATGTGAGTGTGAATTATATGAATTTCACATATGTGTTTAAGGTATTTTTTTCTAGAGTTCTTATGGGAATCTGGATTCTCTCTTATTTTGACTAATAGAACACTCCTACGGTATGGACCGTCACTTCTTTTCTAGTAAATGTGGGTTGTTTCTTGATTGGTAGCATGATGTTTTTGCGGTTTTTTGTTTATTCAATCCTTGAGAAACACCAATGGTGTTGAATTGAATTTGGTGGTAATGCATGAATGATCACAAAATTCCTCTGGAGGTAAAGGCATTCTGATCCGTTAGTGTCGATGGACTAGCATGTGAAGTTCAGTTTCTTTTAGGATAAGTCTACTAGTATTGGTTTGCCTGATCTTATTGGTAATAATATATATCTTCGTAGTGTACTTTTTATTGGTGATGAGAAAATACTCTATCTTGACATCATCCCTGATTCACTAAGAGAGTGTTAGTTTTATGCCACACGAATGTTTTAGAATATTTTGAGACTAATAAGTGTTCTCTACCAGAGTTGGGCATTGGAATCATGGATTTCATATCAAGGTATTTTTATTCCTAAGTGATGCATGGGTGCCTGTATATAAATTCCATGGATGAACTCTTGGAAACTATCCGTTCAACTTTGACTTGACCTCCGGGAAGATGCAGCTCTAGGATTAGTTAAGGTTTTGATGTTGACATCTTGGTCTGGCACCAACATATCACTTGTAAACATGGAGTATGGAATACATTAGGTTAGTTCCTTGAACTCCAATTTTATGAATCTATAGTTATCTGGGACATTTTTTCGAACTCATAGGTGATTTTGAAAGGGTAATGATTCTAGTGGGATGGGTCCAGTTTACACCCATTCTTGTTCTGAGGCACGATATATTAAATAGTTAGGTGACGGTTTGACCAAGTAACGTCACCATAAGTCATGTATGTACATTGGTGAATGTACTCATAGTAATCTCCATATTCCTTGGAATATGGTGTTGTGTTTTAGCTTTTAATACACTAGGCATCTAAGACGATCATTTTCGAAATGGTCATCTGGATGTGGATCGATTTGTTATACAACTTGTTTGATGTTTATGATCCTAAGAAACCAGTTTAAACATGTTTTTAGTTTAACGAGGTGTCTGTTCAAGGTCAGTTGTATCTTCCAAGGGATGTTTTCATGGCCAGTTTCAATTAAGTCAATTTCGATTCAACCATTTCAATGAAATGAGGTCTATGATATAACCTCCAATGTAATCTGGTTCATCTAGTTAAAGAAAAAACACTGGGAGAATCATTAGATTTCTTAGGGGTGTTCTTTGTATGGAACTTATCACAGTGGGTCATTCCATGATCTGGAATTTTCCATTAAATGTTAAAGCATATGGTATGGAGCACCATCAGCAAGATGGTTAAAGAAGCGATGAAATGGTCATTTCTCTTGATAAATAGGATCGTGTAATTACTCTTTAGGTGTTTCAATTGGAAATGAGAATTGTCTACAGTTTTCAATGATTAAGTGTTTTTTGCTTAAGTTGTCCTTGTAGATGTGTTGGGCATTTGGAGAAACAATGTTACTATTTGAATGAGACATTTCAACCCTTATATGTTGGCTTATTTTTTTCCAAAGTCTTCTCATGGATAAGAATATATAAGGTGGATAATTTATAACAACCCGTGTTTTTTATACAAAGTAGAATTTTGGAGTAATTATATATTTTCCAAATTTAGAAGAGAAATTTTTTAAGATGAGATTTAGAACATAATTCTGAGAGTTGTAACATTTAAAGGTGTTTTTTAGACATGGGTAAAGGCATGAGGGGTACCTTTGGTGCCACATAACGTTTCAAGAGCATCAGCCTCCAAAATCTAGAATATGGGAAGAAATTGATGAGGTACATGATTTTATTTGAAAACATGTGGCCCGCCAAAGAAAATCATGTGGCTATAGTAGGTGAGTAGATATTCCCTTCACGGGATACACGTGGTTTCAAAAACTTTTCACCCATCCCACATAGATAGTTCCACATAGTATGTACCATCTCACTGTTCTTCACATGGTTGGTGCATGGTTAGGGAAAACCCTGCGACACAACTGTGTGAGGTGGGTTTCCTAAGTAGTAGGATTTGAATGTTTGTTGCATGGTTTTTCCAAACAGTTCGACCAAATCTTAAGGATGAATTAACCATATTCCCTTAATGATGTTAAATCATTTTTTCCTTTTCTTTCTTCTTCCTCTAGCTGGGTGAGCCTCCCTTTGTGCATTGTGGGTTCCTCTTACTCCATCCTCTAGGATTTGATGGATCTCCTCCATCACTTTTTCAAATTGAACTCCATTGGTCACTATGGATCTGCATCAGAAAGCTCTATATTCCTTTTGAATCTTTCTTTGTTTAATATTTTCATGACCATTTTATAATGGTGTTTTCTCATTTTCACTATTTTCAGTCAGAATGCCTATTTCATCGATTTCTTCTAAACCATACCCAATCAGACCTTGATTGTTGATGAGTATAGCATCCAAAGTATGAGGTACTAGTATATGGATTTTTCCTTAAATCTCTATTGATTAATAAATATAATTATTGTGCCACATTCCAGAATTTTATATACATTTCCTTAAATATGTTTTCTTCAATATAAATTAGTATATACAACTAGTATTACACCCATTGATCCTTGTTTCAAAAATTTAGGTCACCAACCTCAAGCACGAACACCCCTTCGATGTGCCGGTGTATATTTCACCTTAATAATTAAATTATTAAAAGCCAGAAATACCTTATAACCATTCTTCTAGGATTAATAAATGTTTTCTCTTTTTAGGTGATAACCCAAATGAAAATGTAACCTCCTAAGTATCATGTTGAATTTTATAATTAATTTTCCTTATATGGTAGCATTGTAAAATAATGCTTTTGGTTAATTGAGTTATGATTATTGAATGTGACTCTTAATTGATTCAATGATTTTTTTATAAAAAAAATCATGTTTTATAATAAAACCCCATAAATGAGGTGCATTTTTTTGAAATTACAAAGTGGAGAATAGTTATTTAAACAATTTTGGCTTAATTATTGGCTGTTTCACTAATATTTTATGTCATTGTTTGATAAAAGTATTGTTTAGTACATGGACTTTATGATGTTCTTAAATATGTTATCCCTCCTTTTATAAATGTTAAATAAACTAACTAACCTTCTATGTTCTTGGTCTATATTATAAATGGAATGACTTGGTCTCTCCTATCTAAATGATAAACGAACCAAGCTCCACCTAAGGTCTTGAATTTATTTATATATGGGATTACCCATGTAGGTAATTTCCCATTTGATTATAAAACCTTTTATGTTTCTTCTAGATCCATGTAAAATGATTTTCTTTGTTTAGATGGATTAAATGGAATGTGTGAAAATATAATGGAATGTTCATGATAATTTTCATTCCTGGGATTAATTGAATGTTTAAAATGAAATGAATTATAAAGGGTGTAATGTCCGCGCCAATATTTTAATGCTTAGTACATGATATAACTAAAATGTTATGCCCATAATTTTAATTGGGATTAATAAATATAAATAATGATAGATAATGCCTCACAGTTTCAGTTATTATTATTATTAAATGATTATTCCCTATACACAAGCCATGGAACTATAGAAGGGTTCTAATGAGCATGATGGTATCACATCCACTAACTTTAGGTGTTAATAATGATATCTCACACTAGTGATACTATGTTAATGGTTAGCATAGAGTACCTATTCCCTTGTGAGTGTTGACATGGGAGCGCAGTCAATATAGTTAGAGTGTTAACATGATGTCACACTCAACATCTTGAGTGACAAGCATGATGTCTCCCAATCATTATGATATATAGGGATTTCACCCATTTTTGGAGCTTATAGGATCATCTATACTGGTTATGGATGTCCGAGTTACACCCTAGTCCATCCAGCATCTAGTATTCCACATATATGTACACTTACATCTGCACATACTTGGTCCATATAGGTGGATGTAATATATAACAATATTATGTATTTATTATTACTATATACATATGGTTACTATTCAAACACTCATAGACATGAGCCTAAGTAGGTAGAGCCACCAAGTGTCCTTTAGGAACCTAAGAAGACTTGTATTTTTTTTTAATTTTTTTATTTATTCACATTACCTACACACTTATTTACTTATATTTAAAGACTGGTTAAGTTGTATACATCATGGGTGGTAACCTACTAGAATTTATATCTCACACCCTTATCGGGATGCCATTGCATCAAGGTACCAGAGTAGATATCATTTACACAGACTATGGAGTATTTCTTGTTTGATCATGTTTGTACCTAGGAGTCAGGAGCACTGGACTGAGCTGGAGCTCCGGATTCTCATGAATTTTTCTCTTAGGGGGTTTTTGTTATTCATGTACCATGTTGTATCATGCTGTATGTATTCTATTTTAGTTGTGTTTCATAAAATGGACATACATGAATTATTATATATGTTGTTTTTGGTTATCTTTTATTATTCAATTTATAGCGTTCTTCTACTACTCTATCTTTCATTTATTACTACATTCATTGTTATTTGTATTTACATTACGATATTTTGTTTTACTACTCTCATCATGAGGGTATAGTCTCCCCAATATCACCTCTTTAGATCCTTACTTCTAGTCGGAAGCCTCTTGCAAACTAGGAGGCACACATGAGTCCATGTGAACCACCAGTTTAGCTACCAATTTGTTGGTCATCTAGGACGACATGTTACAGAAACCAATGAAATAAAATTTAACCATGAATGCATTGAAAAAAGTTAAATAAATAGTTTATCCAAAATTAGGTAAGTGATTTTTTTGGTAAGAGATTATGCCCCATATACCATTGAAAAATGGCCATGAATGTTATAAAATATTTGAGAAACCTGAAGAAAAATATAAAATCCTTCCAAGTGAGGTATAATAGGATTGTATTAGTGTTGGAAACTCCTTGAGAAAGATTGGATAAGATTACCTAGATGGGTAAAGTCAAAGATAATATTGTTGTGTGTGGCATAAAAATTAAGATAGGTTATAGTGATTTCAAATTTATGACATGGATGCATTTATAAGAAATGTAATTTTAGAACAAAGGGAAAGAACCGATGAGCTCAATTTCAAAAAAAAATTGTTAGAGAATAGATGTAAAAACTAAAAGATAATAATAACATAATACCCAATGTTGAATAAACCTGATAATCTAAGTGTAAAAGAATGGGGAAAATGGTTTTGAAGGTCATGGGTTGGGAAATATTTCTCATCCATCCCTATTAAGAGGACAAGATCATGAGAGATTCAAATTATTCCAAAATAAATATAAATATTATTGAGTATTTGATGATTAATGATGAAAATGTATATGAAGAATCCCTTGGGATGATAATAAAATAATTTAATATATCATAGATGTAACGTCCCAACCCGACTTACCATTCAACCAGGTAGCTGGACCGGTCGCCACATGGCCTCCAGCGCATCTACCCAAATGACAGAGGCTTCCGACTAGCAGCGAGGGCCTAGGTGATTCTGTGGGGAGACTATTCCCTCATTACCAAAGCATCATAGAGGAATTAAAAACATACAATAGTGAAAAAAGGTAACTAGTAGAAAACACATAGACAACAGAAATAGATATCAGATAGAAGGATCTGACAGATATGTAATGGTGCAAATGGTACAAGAGTCTATAGAACAACTAATGATGAAACAGGACAACAACATATAGTACAAGTATACAAAATCCGAAAAACAAAACAAAATGTATTTCTTGTCACATCGCTAGCCTCAGCTTGGTCTCGTGCGCTCCTGCTTTGAGCAGCAAGTCAAGTACCTGTACTATGGCCTTTCCCCTTACCCATACATGAAATCATATAATCTTCTTGGGTCCAAAAACATGACCCACATAGGGTGTGAGACAAATACCAGTAGGAAAACACTAAATATTCATGATAATATGTCAATGAATATATAAACAGGCAGTGTAATATTGAAAGCAGTAAACAAGGGAAACAAGAAAGACCGACCCAAGCTTGTGCTTTGGCTTGGAATCGCTTCAAGTATCCATTCCCCTCATCAATCACTTCATTATTTTGTTCACCATTCCTTTATCTCAAACCTGGTATACTCAATTGGAAACCAAGAATCACTCAGGGAGAAAATCCACCAACACCCTACAAGCTCGTTCCGGTGAACCTCCTAGGTACCCAGCCTCGCTCTAGGTTTGGTATAGTCCGTTATCCGAGCCCATCCCTGGAATCCAATAAATAAGATCCAGGTATCTCCCATGACATAGCATGCCCTGTTGAGTCCTTCCATGGTAACTCGTACAAGATCCATGATTTACTCAGCATTTCAGTAACAAGTCTCATATGAGTCCGTCCAAGGTAACTCACATTGCTTCCATGGTTCACCCATGACTTTGTTTCACTTTTAAAACAGCTCAAAATCATTTAACTCACGTGGGATAGAAATTCAAGAATTAGCATGAAAGGGTCAAGGGTAAAATCTTCATCCCATACATGATACCATTTCAATTACAATTTAATAATATTTCAATTACATTCATATCCAATTCCATTTTTAACAACCCACAAGGGAAAGGAAAAAACAATCCTCAAAGGCAACCTCTGTCAAAACCCATAAAAGAGTCATTCAAGGAAACGCACCCATGGGGTGGTTCCTGTCCAAGGCATACAACCTAACTAATGCACATACCATCCTATTTAGATTACCTACAACATGCTAGGTAATAACATGATTAAATTTCAGGTTCAAGAAACACCCCAAAAGTGGGAGCGCGGCACTTCGGCATATATAAACAGCTTGACAAATGGTGAAACGCAAGAGACCACCTACCTTAGGCTCATACTAGATAGCTCATCCAATTGCAGGCTCTGATTCGTCCCGGTTTGGGAGAAATCTTAAGAACAAACAAAGAAAAAGAAATTAGAACATATGAGCCTTAATCCAATATGAATTCTTTGTAACCAGAATAATTAATAAGGACTAAAAAGGAATCGAGGACTTACCGTTGCGGATCTAACTAGATGAACTGCATTCAAATCAGAGTTCAGATGGAGATGTTTGCTCTAATTCTCCCTTAGGATCCTTGAGAGCTCTTCCACTACTGTATGATGGAATAGAATAGGTTAGATTTTGGTTTTATAGGATTTCAATTAATTTAATTAAAAATTAATTAAATTAACAAAACACAGCAGGTCGAACGGTTTCCCCACACGGCCTAAAAAACCATGCGAAGACCGTGTAGTCCTCACTAGAAGGCAAGGGGCAGTCATACGACAACCCCGCACAGTTTCCCCAAACCATACGCAGGTCATGCTCTTGCCTCTGCCAAGCCTTCACAAGGCACACGGTTGAGCCAGGTCGTGCGCAGGCCATGTGCAAACCGTGTGCTAGGCCATTCTCAGCCTCCAACCTGGTTTCGGGCTCCGAACAAGCCCTGGACACCTCCACAACTCCCTTCGTCAAGTTAGGAATCCACATTAGGCCTCAACAGAATAGTTAAACCGAAAAGAAAAGGATATGTACCCCGTACTAAAACCTGGGTTCCTACAATCCTCCCCCTTATAGCAATTCGTCCCCGAATTTCTCTTAGAATGGTGGTTATGATTCGTCTACGAACAGCTCCGGCAACTGAGCACGTACGTCGGCCTCTCGCTCCCATGTCTCATCTTGTAAATGGTTGTGCTGCCATAGCACTGGTACTAGAGGAACTGACCGGCCTCGGAGAACCTTCGTTCTCCTATCAACAATACGAATCGGATGCTCATCAAAGGATGCATCTTCCTGAAGCTCAACCTCCTCAGGCTGGAAGTTATGAGACAGGTCTGAATAGTATCATCGTAACTTAGAAACATGGAACATGTCATGCATGGCATGATACCTCTAAGCTAACTGCAACTGATAGGCTACTGGCCCAACCCTATCAAAAATCTCAAAAGGCCCAAAATATCTCGGTGATAGCTTACCCTGTCTTCTGATCCACCTTTGTCCCAGCCATGGTGAAACACGCAAGAAAACCTGATCCCTAACCTCAAACTCTAGGGGTCGTCTACGGCGATCAACATATGACTTCTGACGAGACTGTGCGGTGGCCATCCACTTCTGTATCAACTGGACCTGCTCAGAAGTCTCCTGAACAAAACGCGGGTCCCAGTAAAGCTGCCACACCTACCTCTAACCACCACAAGGGTGAATGACATGACCTACCATATAGATCCTCATACGGTTCCATCTATATAGTCGTCTGATAACAGTTGTTATAGGCAAACTAAACTAAGGGAATATGCCCCTCCCATGAGCCCCCAAAATCCAGGACGCATGCTCTCCGCATGTATTCAAGCACTTGTATCGTACGCTCTGACTGGCTGTCAGTCTGAGGATGGTATGCTATGCTCAAAAGCACCTGTGTACCCAACGCCCTCTGAAAACTCTTCCAGAAACGTGACATAAAATGAGCATCCATGTCTAAAACAATTGTTCGAGGAACCCTGTGGAGTCGTACTATCTCACGAATATACGACCTTCCCAGCTCATCCACACTAAAGGTCTCATTGATCAGAAAGAAATATGAAATCTTCGTGAGCCTATCAACTACAACCCACACAACATCGTTACCTCAAGTTGACCATGGAAAACTAGTCATGAAGTCCATCGCAACATCATCCAATTTCTACTATAGGATAGGTAACTGCTGTAAAAGCCCAACTGGCCGCTAGTGTTCCGCCTTCACCTGCTGACAGCTGGAACATCTCATGATGAAACTAGCCACTTCCCTCTTCATACCCGGCCACCAGTACGGTCGGTTCAAGTCACGATACATTTCAGTGACTCCAGGATGAACTATCCAAACTAAAGCATGAAACTCTGGCATCATCTCCTCTCTAATATCCACTAGAACCCATACAGCTCCATGGATATGAAGAAATTCATCCTCACTTATCATCCAACCAGGAGGAGGGTCCTCACCTGACACACCTTCCCGTTGAACTAGGCCTTATGAATCTGATAGTTGTCTCATCCTTACTCTATCCAGAAGGTTAGAAGCCACAGCTTAGGGTGATAGAAAAGACTTCCCTTGGCAATTCTGAACATCAAGATGCATCTTAGAGAAAAAGGACATAAGCTTCTATTCATTGCTATCCTGTTGCATAGCCCGTATTTGGGTCCTCCTTCTCAAAGCACCAGCCACTAAATTTCCCTTACCAAGAGTATAAGCAAGCTTGAAGTCAAAGGACTGTAGGTACTCCACACACAGTCACTACCTAAGATTCAGATCACGCTGATTAAAGAAGTATTTGAGGCTCTTGAGGTCTGTGTACACCAAAAAAAGCTCTCCCAATAAGTAGTTTCTCCAATAGTTCATCGCATGAACAACTGCTGCTAGCTCAAGATCTTGTGTCAGATAATTCCTCTCATGTGGCCTCAGCTGCTGAGATCCGTACACCATGACTCTGTCTCCCCGCATCAACACTGCACCCAGCCCAATACCTGATGCATCACAATAGACCGTGTAACACTTGCCCTGTTCTGGCAGTATTAGCACTGGTGCTGATGTCAACATTCCTTTCAGCCCCTGAAATGCTGCTTCACAAGTATCTGTCCATTCAAATTTCACGCCCTTCTTAGTCAGGCCTGTCAACGGTGCTTCTAAACGTGAAAAATCCTGTATGAGACGAAGATAATAACCAGCAAGCCCCCATGAAACTCCATATGCTAAAGACATTCTTGGGTTGTTCCCAAGAAACCACAGCTCTAACCATTTTCAGGTCTACAGACACTCCTATGTCAGAGATAACGTGGCCCAAGAAGTGAATCTGATCCATCTAAAAGTGGCACTTAGTATGCTTTTAATATAGCTGATGATCTCTTAGTGTATTCAGGATGATCTCAAGATGGTTGGCATGGTAGTTTGGATTTCGAGAATACACCAAAATATCATCCATGAAAACCACGATGAATGAGTCCAAGTAAGGATGGAACACGCGATTCCTCAAATCCATGAAAACCGCTGGCGCATTTGTGAGACCGAATGGTATAACGAGATACCCATATAAACCATACCTACTACGAAACGTTGTATGAGGTATGTCTATAGGTCTAACACGCACCTGGTGATACCCTGATCTCAAATCAATTTTCGAGAACAACCTAGCTCCTCAAAGCTGGTCAAAAAGGTCATCTATCCGCGACAAGGGATATCAATTTTTAACCGTTATCTGGTTCAGTTTCTAATAGTCCACACATAGCCTAAGAGTTTTATCTGCCTTTTTCAAAAAAAGGACCAGCAAACCCCCTTGAGAGGTACTGGGTCGAACAAACCCCTTTGCTTCCAAATCTTCAAGCTGTTTCTTGAGCTCTTGCAACTCTGTCATAGCCATCCTTTAAGAAGGAATGGATACTCGTGCAGCTCCTGGTACTTGCTCAATGAAGAATTCCACCTCTCTCTCAAGAGGTAAACCTGAAAAGTCATCAGGAAAAACATCCCTGAAGCACTCAACTACCGAAGGAAGGTCTATATGACTCAATCCCTGATCATCCGGAAACAAACTAGTGATCTGGGCTGTCATTCCATAAGGCCCACGATGCTTTGGTCCAGCTCATCTTTCCTGGAGATCCCACTCACCCTTAAGAGTAAACACTACACCCTCTGGTGATGTAAAAATCACCCTTAGGTGGGAAAAATCAACGTAGGCTCGGTAAGCTACTAGCGAGTCCATACAGAGAATGACATCAAAACATGTCATCTTAAGAACATAATGATCCCAGATGAAGTGACACCCTCTAATCTCAAGGGGGAACCCTCTACACTTATGCACAACCTCTTCCCTGAATCCTAGTGGTGTGTCTAACATCAAGATTACATCAGAAGACAACACTACTAGCCTAAGGATTTTCACTATAGGGGCAGATATAAAACTATGTGATGCACCTGTATCAAATAGGGCAAATGAAATAACAGATGCTACTAAGATCATACCTCTCACAGTAGATGGTCTTGCTCCCTGATCCTCATAAGTAGGCAGCACTGCATACATCTGTCCTGAACCATGGCCCTGTGATACAAACTCACTACCCAGAGCTAGCCCACTCTGACGTCTCGGTGTACCATGTGCCTGGGTACCTCTTCCATGACCATTACCTTGGCCTGACTGGCCAGTCGCACCCCAAGTCTCGGTCTGATGAGAAGTTTCCGACCCTGCTCATGCACATGGAGTCGGTGAAGAACCTCTATCACTACTTGCTGGTGGACATGTTCTACAGAAACATTGAATATGACCCATCTTTCCACATGATTGGCACTCGACTAGGTCCCTCAGACACTGTGTCTTCGTGTGTCCCAGCCTACTGCACTGGTAGAACCTCAGATTGCTAACCGAAGATTGGTTCTGACTGTTATAATCACCATGTGGAAGCTCCAGACGACGCTTCCTAGTAATAGTCACTGAAGTACTAGATCTCGATGTTGAACCACTCTGGCTGGCACCTCCAGCCTCTCTCAGGTTACATTCTGTGATTAGCACCTGATTCACAATTCCACAAATGGTAGTCAACCTGAAGATATTTACCTGAGATCAGATGTTATATCTCAGACCATCCTCAAAACGCCTGGCCCTCGATAGCTCATCACCCATCATAATAGGTGTGAAGCATTGAAGCTCAGTAAAACGGGCCGATTATTCCATCCCTGATAACGCACCCTGCCCCAGATGCAAGAACTCTCGGGCCCGATCGGCCATCAAAGTCTCAGGATAAAAGAAATCATAGAAGTTCATATGAAACTCCATCCATGTCGATATGACTGGGTGATCACATCCCAACATCTCTTGGCGGAATCACGCAGCATGTACATAGTGATCTTGACCCTCCTCTCCAGAGGCGTCTCCAAATGCTCAAAGATAGCTTGTATCGCCTCTAACCAGGACTCTGCAGCCTGTGGTCCTCCATCCCCTGGAAATGTAGGTGGATGCTACTGCTGAAACTTAGACGTCAACTCATCCATAGTCGGGGCAGGTCGCGGTGCTCCCTAAATGGTCTGCATAAAACGCAACATGTTCTCACGGAACTGTGCCTCAGCACCGGTGTCCGGTAGAACCGCTGGTGCCACAGCTGGCACAACAGGAGTTTCCTCTAGTAGCCCATGGACTACCATCTCTGGAATGTGGTCATCACCGCTCTCCCGATGTACGCCTGGAGGATGTCGTGGTGGTGTGACTCTGCAATGCCAGACACACACCTCAGTTCAAGATTTTTAACGAGATTCAAAACTCATGAGAAAAAGAACCAAGACACGACTAGTCAAGAATGTCCTAAAAACCACGTCAACTCACAACCTGCTTCTAAGGCCAGGACAGCATAAGGAACAGCCATCAAAACCCACTAGAGTCACTACCTCTTTCCCACTCTGAATCCAGGTCTAGGCCAGGCTCTATTTTCAACATTTATTCTTTTAACATACCTTTGTTCAAAATCATTAACCAATGGTCCACCAGGTACCGATCCCTGAGGGCCCATAACACCTCATGAATCGAAAGTTGATGCACATATAACCATGAAATTCAATTTCATTTAGCATTTACATCCCATTGGTGTGTCATTTCCCAATCCATAAGGACCCATACTCCTTTTGAGTTGAAAGATGACATCACTCTTCATTCATTGTATCAAATCTAACACAACAGTAGGCACATCTATCGATCAGCTATCAACAAAGCATGAAATATCTAATGTACCCCAGATAGCATGGCATAATTCATGACTTCTGATTCCTAACAAGGTTCCTATATGATGCATGAGATGGAAAACCCTCATATCATTGATTTGCAACGAAATAAAACCCATAATAATATCAATAGTATCAGCGAAAACCATGTGCGCCACCCAACGGTGAAATCAGAACAATCGTAATAATTAAAACAAGAAACACAATTCCATATGAGGCAACATGGATTTTCCTAGTATGCGAGTTTGAATCTATCGAGCACAGTTTATTACCAAAGTCCCTTCCCTTCCAACTCTTGTCTATAGTCGCCAAATAGTACATCAAATTGGAAAATAGAATCCCTCTGATACCACTTTGTAACGTCCCGACCCGACTTACCATTCAACCCGGTAGCCGGATTGGTCGCCACAAGGCCTCAAGCACATCTCCCCAAATGCCAGAGGCTGCTGACTAGAAGCGAGGGCCTATGTGAGTCTATGGGGAGACTATGCCCTCATTACCAAAGCATCATAGGGGAATTAAAAACATACAATAGTGGAAAAAGGTAACCAGCAGAGAACACATAGACAGAAGAAATAGATATTAGATAGAAGGATCTGACATATATTTAATGGTTCAAATGGTACAAGAGTCTAGAGAATAGCCAAAGATGATATAAGACAATACAATACAATACATGTATACAAAATCCCAAAAAAACCAAAATGTATCTCTTGTCGCATCGCAAGCCTCAGCTTGGTCCCATGTGCTCCTGCTCCGAGTAACAAGTCATGTACCTGGACTAGGGCCTTTCACCTTATCCATACAAGAAATCATATAATCTTCTTGGGTCCAAAAACATGACTTAAATAGGGTGTGAGACAAATCCCAGTAGGCAACAACCAAAGATCCATGATAATCTATCAGTGAATACATAAACAGGCAGTGTAATATGGAAAGTAGTAAACAAGGGAAACAAGCAAGACCGACCCAGGCTTGTGATTTGTCTTGGCATCACTTCATGTATCCATTCCACTTATCAATCACTTCATTCTTGGGTTCACCATTCCTTGAGCTCGTTCCTAGTATACACAATCAGAAACTAGGCATCACTCAGGGAGAAAATCCACCAACACCCTACAACCCCGTTCTGGTGAACCTCCTAGGTACCCAACCTCGCTCTAGGTGCGGTATAGTCCGTTATCTAAGCCCGTCCCCAGAATACTATAAATAAGATCCGGGTATCGCCCATGACATAATATGCCCTATTTAGTTCATCCATGGAATATCATACTGGATTCATGATTCAATCAGCATTTCAGTAATAATTCTCATATGAGTCTGTCCATGGCAACTCACATTGGATCCATGGTTCACCCATGACTTTGTTTCACTTTTAAAACAGCTCAAAAGCATTTAACTTACGTGGGATAGCAATTCAAGAATTATCATGCAAGGGTAAAGGGGAAAAGATCCATCCCATACTCGAGTCCATTTCAATTACAATTTCATTCTATTACAATTACATTCATATTCATATTCCATTTTTAACAACCCACAAGGGAAAGGAAAAAAACATGCCTCAAAGGCATCCTCGGTCAAAACCCATAAAAGAGTCATTCAAGGAAACCCACCCTAGTAGTGGTTCTTGTCCAAGGCATACAACCTAACTCAGGAACATACCATCCTATTTAGATTACCTACTTCATGCTAGGTAATAACATGATTAAATTTAATGTTCAAGTGACACCCCAAAAGTGGGAGCGCGGCACTCCGGTATATATAAACTGGTTGAAAAAATGGCGAAAAGCATGAGACCACCTACCTTAGGCTCATACTAGATAGATCGTCCAGTATCAAGCTCTGATTCATCCCAGTTTGGGAGAAATCTGAAGAACATACGAAGAACGAGAAATTAGGGCATTTGAGCCTTAATCCAATCTACGTTCGTTGTACCCAGAATAATCAAGAAGGAATAACAAGGAATCAAGGACTTACCGTTGCAGATCCAACAAGACTAACGACATTTGAATCGGAGTTCGGATGGATAAGCTAGCTCCAATTCTTCCTTAGGCTCTTTGAGAGCTCTTCCACTACTGTCTGGTGGAATAGAATAGGTTAGGTTTAGGTTTTATAATATTTCAATTAATTTAATTAATAATAAATTAAATTAATAAAACACAGCAGGTCGAACGGTTTTCCCTCATGGCTTAACAAATCGTGCGCAGACCGTACGGACCTCACTGGAAGGCATGGGGTAGTCGCACGGCCACCCCGCACGGTTTCCCCAAACCGTGGGCAGGCCGTGCTCTTGCCTCTGCCAAGCATGCACAAGGCGTACGGTTTAGCCAGGCCATGTGCAAACCATGTGCTATGCGATTTTCAGCCTCCAACCTAGTTCCGGGATCTAAACAAGCCACAGACTATAGCATCCCGCATTTTTATCACATAAACTTTCATTACATTTTACAAAACCGAGGATCTATAAGGTTTAGTGTCTTGGATACCAGGAACTTAAAACATGAAAACATAGAACATTATTATTAAACACTTGAAAGGCTTCTCCTCATGTTCATCCTAGGTTCATTACTGCATCACATAACCTGGGGACATACATAAAAAGAAAGGGTGAGCAGAAGGCCCAGTAAGGGAAACAAGAGAAACCTTTTACATGTGAACATGAGATACTTCAATAAGGTCATGAAAAGAACTTTAAGGAATGAGAAAGAAATCATGAGATATATCATAATTAAAATAAAATGTTTCATAACTTGAAGATGTGGCTACAACATTTAACATAGAAAATCATGAACTTATCACCAAGGTCCATCTCTAAGGTGTCATATGGAAATTACCAAGGTTATTCACCAAGGTATCGTGAAAATTGTAATCTTTAGTGGTTATATCATTACCCAATGCATTGGAGAGCTATCAGGGAACACCCTTAAATTTGCCTTTATTATCATGTGATCCACATATATCATCATCAAACATTTCATAAATAACCCACATAGCATAAAATAAATGGGTTTCATTTCATTATCATAACGTTTTAAAAACTGCTTTAAAGACATGATATTTACGTCACTTTAAACCCACAGAAAGGGAAAGAGGGTTTCATGTATGTAAATCCCAGAATTTAAAATAGAACACTTTGATATATCTGTGAATACCCATTTAGAAATAAGAGCTTTTATTATTCACTTAATAAAATAATTTTGAGAAAAGAGAGAGGCATTTTGAGATGAAAATTCTGCAGCATAACGGCTACGTTTCGGGGTTTTTGAAAACATTGAAAAGGGAGGGGACATGGTTCAAAAATTCATAAATGAACCATAAAACAGTAGAGGGACGGAATAAGAAGGATATATGAACATGGTAATGAAATTTGAAATATTTACCATATAAAATGAAGAACATGAAAGGAGAACAAAAATAAGATTTCTCTTATGAAAATTCGGCAGCCTAACTGCGTTACATAAACTTCAACCAAAAATGAATTGATGAGATCAAATAGGTTATCTCATCATATGAACATAAAAGATCAGTATGATAGATATATAGATCATACCCTAAAATAATAAAAAGGAACTTTCAAGACTTTACAAGGAATTAGATCTTTGAAAAGGGAGAAAGGTGCAAGGACCACTTAAAAATTCAGTAGCCTAACGACGCCACTTAATCTTCAAAATACTGAATTGAAGAGATCAAATATGGTATCTCATCATATGGTCATAAAAGATCAGTATGATAGATATAGAGATCATACCCCAACATAACAAGAAGGATCTTGAAAGACTTGACATGAAAATCGAACTTGAAAAATGAGAAGGGTGAAAGAATCCCTTAAAAATTCGGCAGCCTAACGGCGTCACTTAAACTTTCATAAAACGAAATGATGAGAGTAAGAGGGGATCTCCCATCATATAAACATGAAAAGGGAATTAATAGGAATATAAAAGAACATCCTCTCACATAAGAACATGTAGAATAAAAGGAATGACATAAAAGAGATTACATGAAAAGAAAGAGAGAGGTCGGATCCCTTTCCTTAAAACGTAACTCTTAAAACACAATGGTTGGGACCTCGAGGGATTGGAGTCACCATGGGAGGACTCCTTGGGAGGTAATTAGACCAGAACATCGTTGGGGGAGGGTGGGGAGTCGAAATGGATGAGGGTATGGCTTGGTATTTATAGGGAAAGTGAGGGGACATGGCATTAATTGCCAAGGGACACCTCAAAAGTGGTATTCTCAAAACCATGTGCTCTCCCCAGATATTTCCCCTGAAGGTAGGCCACATGGGTCCCCCCATAAAATAATTCATCAACTTTGGTCGACCATCCCTTAAAATATCTCATGATATCATCATGACACAGTTATGATGTCATTAAACATACAGAAACCCTAAAACTGTATTTTTACTATTCACTGAAAATTCATTTTTTCCGAAAAAACCCCCAAAAATTACCATAACATAATATAGGTGCTCTGAGTTCAAAAATGAAATCCATTTTATAAAAATAATTTTTTAAATATTTTTAATTTAATTTTTAATTAAAAAACACTATTCACTTGAAAAAACTAATACTTGAATAATAATTTATGAAATCGTTATTTAACCATTTTATTGAATCACATTACTTAATCAAGGTTCCTAGATTATATTAATACTTTCTTTAAGTGAGATTAATAATCCATTTGGACACATTACTAATCATAATCATAAAATCACTATTCATAATTTACTATTCATCAAAAATTAAGTTGATCTTATTAGACTTTAAATTTCATACTGAACATAATTGTAGAAGACAATTTTTTGAATATCATTACAAATTTTTAATTATTTAAGGTTTACATAAACATTTTAAAATATTCTTTTTCGAAAATTCATCAAAAATATGCATACTATATTTATCCTGTCATTTGAAAATTCATAAACTTCATCATAAGAAGAAATCCCAATTTTTATTTAAAACAAAGGATTACACACAGCAGTTACGGTCTCCATATATATCCCCTTATCACACCAGTATAGGACCTAAGTGTAAGGTGTGCTAAGGTGATTCCAAGTGAATTATGATAATACTATCTCAAGATTCAAATTTTATTTTCACTAGAATCTAATGAGTTTAGACACAAGATGAATTCTTTATTTCATGAATTTCTAGACAAGTAATCTTACATAGAAAGGGTATTACATGTTCTGTGAAGGTTGTATTATTCAAAAAATCTATAATTCTTTATAAGACAAAATTAGTATTGGTATTTATATATTTCAATTTTTATCTGAATATTCCACCATTGTCTCATGTAGAACATTTTTGGAACAATAATGAGATAATATGGTGTTAAATATTTCTAATGGTATTATTGGATTGAGAGGGATTTAATGAAATGTATTCCGTGTATTTTAATTAGAATCAGTTGAAATATCAATTCGTATTTCAAGAAGTATTGTATCTCAAGTGGTATCAAACTTTTTTTGGGCAAAAATGTTTAATCTTGAAGATGTCCTCTAAAATATATACCTCGTTAATTAAGGGGAGAGGTAAGTGACCTATACATTTTTGTGCAGAATAATTTACTCCTCTTTGATTTATTTTCAATTAGGGGGAGATAAATTACATTGAATAATGAATCCCATTTTTAAAATTTGGAATTGATAACAAACATAAATGGTGGGATTTCTAAAGGTATTTTTTATAATTTTTAATAATCACTTTTTTTAATTATTCTTTCTAATGTAACATAAATAGAGGAGTTGGGTGATTTATTAGAGTATCCATCCATTAAAAAAGAAGTTAAGTTGCCCATAATTTTGTGTAAAGTCATTGTTAGGTTCTCCCATGGTGTATACATGGGAATGGTGATTGACGTGTTTCAGCTACCCTCATATTGGGAAAATAGAAAATTGAATTTTGCTACCCTTTAATACCAAGCTATATAGATTCAAGTAGGAATCCTATATTTACATTTGATGATTGATTAGATGAACATCATAGATAAATCTTGACAAGTGATGAATGGATGATTCCATCCTGGTAAAAATAGTTAACAAAAGATAAAATAGATTTGGTTGTATTATTTTTATTAAAATCGTAAATATCTATGAAGAATATGTCTAAAAAAGTTTAAAATTTTGGAAAATAAAATAGTCAAATTAGGGAATTCATCCTTGTGTACCTCCATATAAAGTACACTACAAATCGATGCTAACACAAACCTAGATGAAGAATGAAATGGAGTTTTTGGTCAAATGAAATGTAAAGTGAGTCATACAATATTGAAGAACTGAAAGTGGTGGGATAATATATTTAAAAGTACTTGTGAATTATTTATTTGTTTTGAGTAAGTTTCATAAATTCCCAAAGTTGTTTTTAAGAGTTTATTAGGGTTTGGGATTGACTATAGACAAAGTTGTGGGGGCCGAATTTGACATAAATGAATTCTTGAAAAATTCCAATGTCCATGTGATGTGGCATGTGTTTTGTACACATTAAAATGGCTATTTTTGTGAAATAACTGAGTTTTTGATGTGAATATAAGATCTAATTAAATAATTGTTTAATGGTTGATTATTATTTTTGAAACTACTGTTATTTAGAAATAATCATGAATATGTGTAATTATGCTATCAATATGATAATTGTTCTATTTTTAAATTACATTATAAATTTTTAACATAAATTTTGTGATTTCAATTAATTTTCTTAGTAAAATAAATTTTTAAACAAATAATGATATTTTTTAAAATAATTCTTCTATTTTTTCACTTTTTCATTTATAACCTTTAACTATTGGAAAATATTTTATTCATTAGATGCGTATTTTGTTTTTGGGAATTCAGTTTATTAACTAATTTTGAAAATTGTGTGTCTATAGTTAATTATAATTGAAATATTTTTTTGGATTGAATTAATGTGTTCTGGATAATTAAATTTCTTTTCTAAAAAATTATATGTTTTAATTATATGAATTATTTTTGGAATTGAATAATTTTGAATATTAGCAATTTCATTTTGTAATTTTTATTTTATAATTCATTTTTAATTCACTTAATACTTACATATCTGTTTTCGGCTCTATAACCTTCCATTTCTATTGTAATTAAGGAATTTGATAAACACATCAAAAAATTTTAAGAAGGAAAATGTAGGGGACCATAGGATGATTGTAATAGCTGTTGGGAACTACACCTACTTTATGTGAAAATTATGTCAAGTCATTATCCTACTATAAGACAAAAATATCAGTCGACCATAAGTAAAAATTAAAAAAGGAAAGATACCATGCCCATTTCCCCAAGATACCTTGAAGAGATCCCAAACTACAGTAGTGGAAAATTAAATGTTTTTTATGTTGAAAATCTAGAAAATGCATAAAAATCCAATCAATCATGGCAGATAATTAGAAAAGTGGACCCAACGTCGACCGTTCGAGGATTCTCATCTAATGATCCATATAGTACACACCGTTTTTACATGTACCATTCATGTTGAACCATTATCATGCTTCTTGTTGATCATTGTGATCTAAATAGAAATAAAACCGAAATTTAAGGATCATTTTAAAATCAAATGACTTTTAAATTAAAATTTTATTGATCGATGTTGATTAGAGGTGGATATAAAGATAATTATACTATGTTAACTAAATTCATATAATAATGTTGGTTGATAGAACCACTAATCCCACACTACGGATTGAAGATGACATTTCTAATGACCAAAGAATATTTTGAACCAAATTGAGGAAGGATGGCCATTTTGGAAATAGATGTATCAGGGTCTCAACGACATGGAAAAAATAACATAAGATAATTTCTAGAAATTAAAAATGATTCTTTTTATATCCTGGTGGATCTTATTCAATTCCAAGTATTTTATTAAATATGTATTAATTTGGAATCTTGTGAAAATTTGATCAAATGAGAATCAATTATAGTAAAATAAAATATGAGTAATGAATGGAGTGAACCAAGATGTATTAAGTATTCATAAGCTAAGATGAATTCGACCTATGATTTTTTTACCCTTCAATGTTTCTGAATCCAAGGATTTATAGTGTGATTTATGTTTTTTTATTCCCTATATAGAGATGAATCAATGAGAAATATTCATATTGAGATCCAAATCATTGAGACTATATTTTCAAATTAGAGTACATAATAAGATATTTTTTTGAAGTGTGTGACCTAAGATACTAATTCTAGTTGAAATTTTAGTGAATCTAGTGGATATTCAATCAAATGTCAAGGAAATATGAAATATTTTTCATGGAATAATATTATATGATTATAAGTTTGGAGATGTTGAGGATGATGAAATGTGGGAAAATTTTAGATTCAAACTATGGTTTCTAAACTTGGTTGATGAAATTTGAATGAATGTTAGTTGTAGTATGAGATTTGGGTTTTTTATGATGTCACAGTGCAAGAAGAAACAAGACTTAATAATTAATTGAATTAAAACATTTATTTAATGATTATTCATGGGTGAAAAATTTGAAGATAATTATAATGGTCCACTAATTTCTATTAAACCAGGACCAAGTTATGTTTCTGAATTTATAGAAACCCCAATGCACCAGCCCATTATATTTCACTATCACAAAATTATAAAATTAATAATTCAATAAATTGAAGGGAGTAGATGTAGGAGATGGATATCAGTATTTTAGGAAGATTTCTTGGAGATATATGGAATGATCTAGGTGTTTATTAAAAACTCGAAGACATTACCGCATGTATATGAGCACATTTAGTTAGAAAATCTTTGATAGTGTCTTCAATGGGAAATATGTATAGTGAAGGTCATGCCACATGAAAGATGGGGAGAAAATCAAGAGGATGTGACCATGATCTCAAGTATGGAATTGGGGTTTGAATGGTCATTTATAGAAGAATAATAATTCAATGTGGAGAAGATGATAAAGGTAGTTGGATTTTGTTAAAGATTGGATCATTCAAATAACATAGAAAAGGATGAGTGTTAGAGTTAAGAGGCAGTCTAAGAGAAAAAACTTGTGAATTTTTAGTAATAGAACTAATATAATCTCATCTAAGAAACTTGTTTTCTCTATCTATTATATTCATTATTTTTTATTTAGATGTATATTCAAAAAATAGAATTTTAATTTTTTCGTCAATTATGTGTAGAAAAAATAGCGAGGGAAATCATACTCGAAAGGATTGAAATATTTAATATGTCCTTCTCTTGATTATTTAATTGTTTCATAAGAAATTTTATCTTAGTGTTCTAAATTTTTATATTAGTGATAATTATTTCTAAATAACTATAATAACTGAAAAGTGATAGTTTTGGACACTTCACTCTTGATCATTATCAAAAGTAACCAAAATTGGAAAAGATTAATATCTCACTTCTCTATTAATGAATAAATTAACATCTGATTCTTGATAAACATATCACTAATAAAGAATTTTCACTAATCCATGTTGAAAATTGAATGAATTTTAACGGACTAACCATTTATATTTTGATCTGATTTAAATGTGTTTAACATGACTAAGAAAAAAATCTTTAATTAATATAGTCCAATATGTTCTCCCTTATGTTATAAAATCTTAAACCGCTTATGCATATTCATTACTACCACTATTTCCATACTCCTTTTAACTATTTGTGTTCTATTTTATTTTCTCACTTCATTCCATATCATCACACACAATATTTTTAGTTTTGTTTTTTTATCTTATCCATACACTTCTATTTAGCCTTCCCTATAGATATTGTACCCAGCCCACCAACTGTACACATTTACATTGGAAATAAAAAATTAAATTATTCATAAATAATCAACATTTATGTCAAAATTTTGGCATTGTTTCTAAGGAGGGAATGTACCACAAATTCATAAAAAACATTAAAAAATAAATATAAAAAATATTAATAAAATATATAAATGTTTTAAAAAAATGTTAGAACTTCAATTTGTATGAATAAAAAGGCCACAATATAATTTTATAAACATAAATATTTAATTATAATGTTAAAAAAATTATATTTTTATTATGAACAAAAGGCTAAAATGGATAATCTGGAATTTGAGAGTGTTGAGAATCATAACAAGAATTTTGATACTATCTGGCCCATAGTTCCTACCCCTGAGAGGTCTAGACTTAGGGATTTTCTTTTCCCTTTTGTTTCTATAAATCCATCATGCATAATGCTAAACCATAGTTATATTAACTCTTAAATCAAGAAATCACACCTATATACACATACACCCCTAAATGATTTACACATAAAAGAATAATTAGATATTATTAGTTACTTTTATAGTTATGTTCATTAACTAACTTTGTGAGGGTTGGGTGGTGAAGAGAAAAGATTGAGGTTATTTCCATTTTATCTCAATGGTAGGTGTAGCACCCCCAATCCCTGTAGCTCGGAGTCCATCGTTTTGTTATTACATTGGCCTGAGAAACAAAGAATAACATTATAGATGACTGAATAGTTTAGTAGATATTATAAACTAGATAAATACTTGAAAATTCCATTATATTTTAAAACATAAAATACCCATATAATTTTATTTGACAATGTCACAATTTCACTTAGTTTATCCCTAAATATTAATTACAAAATACTTTCTAGTATCTCACGGAAAATAAAACATAGTAAATCGGTGAGTTCATATCCTTAGTAAGGGTAAGAGTATAAAAGAAGTTATGAATAACTAAGGAATAATAAATATTGAATGGTAAATAAATAAAACACATTCCATTTAATCAATAACATGAGAATAATATGGAAATAATAAATTATGATGAAATAATTCCATATAAATTACCACAAGATACTAAAACATAACCATGTATATTCTAATTAATCGAATAATAAAATGGAATATCAATAATTAAATTCCTAATAATTGAATGCATGACGCTGGATATATAAAACATACCATCAAGGCTTGTTTCAATACATATAATACCACTGAGGCTTGTGCCAATAAATCTAATACCATTGTAGCTTATGCTAATATATTTTTATAAATTGCCAAGGCCTTGGAAAAACAATATCGAGTTTGTCTCATGAGACATACCAATTCATTGAGGGGATGTAACAGGCTTTTCCTATCACTTACAAAGTTCAATACATTCATCATATGAAAGGGTAAAAATATAATGAACCTAAAAATTCATATTTAGACAACCTTATGAAATTTAAAGACATTCCCTAATTAATAAACATAATCAAAAACCATCCAGATTAAAATAAATGGTATCAACATATTACATCCTCCGTCAAACTGATCATAAACCATCTGAAGAATAATAATGAAATTATTATTAGATTATATGCCAGTTAAAGAATAATTAACATCAAAGAATGTATTTTTAGAGGGAATATTATTTTGAAATATCACTTTGAACATTTATCGAGGACAATAACCATTCTTTGAAAATCACCTTTTTTAGACTAAGAAATTCTTAAAATATTTTCAAAATAATTTTCCTTGAAAATAACTATTAAAAACTAAGAATTTCCAGGTTATTAGAGAAAAAATTAAAAATAACAATGTAATCTTTAAAAGTAAGCTTCAAAAAAATGATGTTCATAAAGGTGGAAAGAACATTCCTTTTACATTGTAAAAATGTTAGAAAAGTGGTTTATTCAAAAAATGACAAAAGTTTAATTTAAAACTATTTTTTTAAGTCAATAATGGTTATAAAATTATTAAATTGTTTGGATATTGCTAAAACATTTCTGAAATATTATTTGAAAACTATATTTTATAAGAAAAAATATTTCCAGGCAAAGAGAGAAATCATGTTTTATTTTCTTAAAAAAATTATTAATAATTTTAAATAATAAAGAGATGAGGATGGTAGTATTACTTTAAATATTACATGAATAACCAAATAAGAAGAAAATATATTTATTTTAAGATATAAATATCAAATAATTCCCCTGAGGGATACTTAAACAAAAACAATCCTGAATAATGATGAGAATGTTAAATAATCCCTTACCACTTAGAAAAATTTTGAATCGAAAGCATTGTGGAAGAAAAACATTTAATTAAAACTATAAATAAAATGATGATAAATTAATTCATGATATAACAAAAAACGTGCAATATATACATCACACAAATGAAATAAGTGTTGGATATTGTATATGTCTCACGAAAGTAAAAGTGAGAAGAGAAACCCTAACCTCATGCTTCCTTTTGGTTGAGAATACATTAAGATCATTTATAGTGGTTTTAAACATGTTATTAACCTATTAAAAACCTATATTAATATTTATAATACCATATATGATCCTTTTATAATATATTATCATCCTTTATTTGTTAATCTTTCATTATTATCATTGTTTCAAGTATTAATTGTCTTGTTTTTGTCATGTGTGTTTTGTCATGAAAGATGCATTCCTTTCATATACTATATAGTTCCATGATCTCCATAATAGTCATCATGACATAATTATCTTATTTATATATGAATTATAATTTTAAAAACAATCATGAAATATGGTTATGAAAAATAAACTATGTTACAATTATGGAGATTGTAGATTATATGTACGCATAAATAACATTTCCATTTTCAATAACCATCATGGAAATAATTTAAGTAATATTTTATATTTGTATAATTATAATAATATAATATATAACATATTATTTCTTTAAATATAAATATATATATATCATCTATGGGGTGTGCTGATGAAAGAGAGTCACATCGCTTCATGATGGTGATAGTCCAAATGTCACACCCATTTTTTTTATTATTTCTGTTTGGCATTAGATAATTTAGGTCAAGGCCTATGTTAAAATTTCTGAGTTTTATTTCGAAACACACTTTTTGGCCTTTTCGGTGTTCAGCGTGCTGCTATCAAAGCTGTGCGACCTCGTTCGATTCTCCGCACGCATGGTTGATGTGCAACCAATTAAGTAAAAGAGTTAATAATAATGAAATAAAATTTTAAGAGGGATAAAATGGAAATAAAATTAAAGAAGAAACTTGATGAAATTTAATGGTTTGTTTTAATTTTGAGGGATGTTATTATCATTTTTATTGTTATTTGTAATGAAAAAAATTTATTTAGGTTATTTTTATTATTATTAGTATTATTAGTATTATTTTATTTTATTTTATTTCATTTTATTATTATTTTATTATTATCTTATATCTATTACTATTATTATTATTTTTTCTAGGGGTCGGACCCCATGCCGGCGTGCTGAGGGTCGCGCCCCCTTCCTCCCCCATTTCTCCTTTTCTTCCTCTTCTGTTTTTTTGTCTCCCATCAAAACCCTCTCTCGCCTCTCATGGATCGCATGACACCCCCCTGCCGGTATGCTTGCCAAACCATCTACTGGTCCCCTCGCCCACACAGTCCACCAGCTTGCCTGGCTCGCGTCGTCGCACGATCCCCCTCGAAGACTCTTCACCGCACCGCGGCTCCCGGCCAGCAGACATTCACAGTCTCTCGGACCCATGCGCACACCTCATGCTCTGGTTGACCCTCTGGCACAGACCGCCAGTATCCCCCTCTCCACTTCAAGAACTCGCAGCCCTGCAGTCGCACCATTTTCCCCCTTGGAATCGGATTTGCGTCGCACCCCTACCCACGACCAACACCTTGGGTAAACACTCCCCCCCTTCGATGTTCTAGTTACTTTCATTCAATTTATTGGGGCTTGATTAGAGTTTATGTGGTTTTAGGATTTCTTTAGATGTTATATTTGGTCTGATTTTGTTTTTAGGGTATAATTCGAGTTGATTGCGGCGATTTTGATGCGTGTTTGGAGCATTGCTATGATATTTGAGGTTTTTTGATGCTGAGGTAGGTGGTTCCACGCATGAGTATTAATTGATGAATTCATTAGTTGATTTAATTAACATAGCATGTTTCTTAATCATTTAGTTTGATGCAAATTTTATTTTTCATAAGTTTAGTGTTTTTTATGTGTTTAGTATTGTGTGCATAATATAAGTATGTTGATGTGAAACCAATGTTGAACTTGATATTATTTTTTTTCTTTCGTTCTTTCCTAAAGTTGTGTAGTTAATTTAGTACGACGTAAACAGGGTGAAATTGTCGTTTTATTGTTGCGTCTTTTTCCGATTAGTCAGAAATGACATTTGAAAGAGTTTTGGCATTTAGTGTCATGTGACATATCTTGGAAATTGTATGGCATATTTTTTTATGGTAGTTCATTTAATTATATAAATGGTCTTTTTAACTATTCGGGTGTTTTCTTTAATTGCGTGTGTGATACAGATTATGTTTCTGAGGTATTGTTGTGTATGTGTGGTCATGTAAGGGCAGGTTTGGGTCGGTCTAGTGTGCAAAGCGTTGTTCTTCTCTCAAAATTTATTTATGAAAGAAATTGGGTTGTTTTATTAAATGAGTACTAAGGGTGAATAATTGTTTTTGATTAAATTGTCTGAATATTTGGTGTTTAAAGTCAGGAAATATGTGCGGATTTTGTTTAATAAATTTTGTTAGTGGCGTGTTTGATAATGAGAGTGTTTTCATTGACCGTGTAGTTGTTTTAATTGGTCGGGTATGAAATGCAGATTTAGTTTTGGAACATCTTATTGTGCGTATTATTTCAAATGGCTTCTGTGTGTGCGAATGGTGGTTTTTGGTGTGCGTGTTGTCTTTCTTGGTTTGAGTGTATTATTATGACACGTTGCATGAAAATTGAATTACATGAGCACAAACGATAAGCTTGGGTACTAGGTGGGCGGACTAGACTAGCGTGCTAGTGATACAGGAGTGGCCTCGGCCCAGTTTCACATAGCGGGATTAACGCTTACAACACTAACTAAACAATGGATGATGACTGGGGACCACTATGGTAGGAGGTGTTTCCCTACCAGTGGATCATGCATGGGAATGTGTGATATGGTTCACCGAGACATGTGGTTCTAGGGTCCCACTTCTTGCTAGTATCTTTAGGGTCTCCCATGTATTGTGCTTTTCCTCTACTTGCTGCTCACCGTTGGAAAATGGTGTGACATTGGGGTTACCAAGAAAAGTGTTTGTTCATATGATCATGTGTGCTTGCGTCTGGGTGTGTGCGTGCATGTGTGGGTGTGCGTGTGTGTGTGAGTTGATTTAAGTTATTTTCCTTTTAGAGGAATTCCCCCTTAAAAATCGTTTCCATTAAAATTATTTAGACACTTATTTTTTTTATTTTTGTTAAATTGGAAATGTGTTTGTCTTTTAATAATTATCTGTGGATCCTTTTCTCGGTGTCATCCTACTGGGATTTTATCTCACACCCTACACACACCCTTGGGTGTACGTAGATTCGGTTTCTTCTGCTTTCCAGGTTGTGACTTCGTGCTCAGCGATGGTGGTTCAGGTTACAGTTGGTCTTTTCACGCAGAGTAGTGTCATGTGGCCTCTCTTTTTTTGGGTATTTTGAGTAAGAGATTAAGTCTCCGTTGTCGTCTTTTCTTTTTAGTTCTTGGTTCGAGGTGTAGACTTTAAAATTTTTCATTGTTTAAAGACGTGTTTGGTTGTCCTTTTTTCAGTTTCAATTTATTTATCTGGCTAGTTGTTTTTCTATCTTTTATTTCGGGTTAAATCGTTCCCACTTGTTACTTACGTTACTTGGGCACTTGTGCCAGCCCGTGGGGATCGGGAACGCCCTTCGGGCAATGTCGCAGACCGGGTCGGGCACCGGGTCAGATTGCGACCCGGCCTGGTTCGTGACAAAATGGTATCAGAGGGAAAGGTTTTCTCTCTTGGTTCATTTTCTTTTAGGATAGAGTCACAGTAGACATGAGTTAAAGTTTTCGGGACTCGACCTCCTGGCTACGAGTATGGTTCCTGGCCAGCACAACTCATGGCGGGACTCAAGTTACCAAAGTATGATGGTGGTTGTTTGAGTTTTTGGTCCTCGCGGTTAATCGTGTCTAAGGGAAATGAAAAGGGAGTAAGGTCAGTGGTCTTAGTGATCTCAAAAGGTCTGACAAGCCTTGTGGAGCCGGGGAAACTGTCCTAAAACACTCTTCGTGGCCAATGGCGTGATTGGCGTATGGCCGCCAACCATATGATCCAATCACCGGCTGACACTAGTTTCCTCCTGCATTATTTCTCATCTCTTTGTTTTGGATTCGTGGAAATTTGGTTTTTAAGTAAAAAAATAAAAAATGTTTTGGTCATGGAAAATGTTTTGAAAAATGTTTTGAAATAAATCACTTTAAAAATAAAAATGAGGTATTAGGTTTGGAAAGTGTGGGTTGGATGTTTTGGTTCTGAAAAATGGAATGGTTTGTTTTTGTCCCTTCGTGTTCTCGTGGGCAACCACATACATGAGTGTATATGGGAAAAAGAATTGGTTAATGGCATGAGTGGATGAGTGCCTGGATGGACATGAGATGTGTTTCAGTGTGGCACATGAACATTCATGTGTTTGGCCGATGGGACACCATTGGTGTTTGAGCAACCCACCAACTTTTTTTATTTTCAAAAAGTTTTGTTAAATGAAAAATTTGGTGTTTTTAAGTAACCAGTTTTTGTGTGGCGTGTCCTTGTGTTTTGGAAATGTCGGCTGTGAGGCATTTTGAGCCGAGGATCCTTTCTGAATGACTTATGTCCTGAGTTTGAATTCTTATTTGTATGTCGGTACGCAAGCATGTAGCTAGTTAATTATTTTGAAAAGTACATCGGGGAGCCCTTGCAGTGGTTCCCCACTACACGTTTGTTGTTTGCTTATGGTATGTCTTGACCATTGGACCTATTTGATTGGGTCCACGGTTCTCCTCCTTGGCTAGTGTGTGCCCCCAATAATGATTTAATGTGCGAATGATGTGCGGCCACCGGTAATTCGCCGTTGGCCAACCCTCCAGTTGATTAAAGTAAGGACTCTCCCTTTTTTGTGGCAATGTTATGTCAATATCTTTTTCCTTTCGGTTATGTAGGTCCTCTCGCTGCGGGATGGCATATGCGAGCGGAACTAAATGGAGTTTCGGTCTCTTTGAGTGTCTCGACCTGTTGGGTATGAAGTTTGTCGTCGTCATGTTTGATGATTTGTCCTGGAAATGACAAAAGGAAATCTAGCGGGGAAGGGTGAAGGCGGTTTAGAATTTTTTGTGTTGAACAGTGTCTTGAAGGGATTTGTAGTATTTACATTGGCTTCAAGGGTCATGTTCGGTGACGTCTTGAAGCATGAGGTCCCTTTGATAGTCAATGGTGGTTTCGAAGCGGTAAAGGAGACTCCAGTGGGAAAAAGGAGGAAGCAACCCTATGTTGTTGTTACGGTCTATCATTCTAAATGACCTCTAGTCTTTGGTTTGATTCGTTTATGGAATGGTTCGTGTCAGGCCACTAGTGTGGAAGACCTTGTCACATGGGGATTCTATGGTCAACTGTAGGAATCAGGTGTTGTTTAAGACTCAGTTTGGAGTCCCTCTCCGTATAGTGCTCCTCTCAACAGCAATGATCATGTTCTGGTGACGATTTTTGGTGTCGTTTTCTCATTCAGTTTGATAAAGGGTGATGCACATGCACCATTTCAGATCTTATGTCGGTGAATGTTCTGTGTATAATTAGTTGGATGACGTAATGTGTTGTGCTTCTAGTGTTGCCTCGGTTGTAGTGTGGTTGCGTGTGACACTAAAAAGGAGAAGCTTCGCACGGGAGTCCTTAATACCTGACTGCGGGGCAGGAGATGCTTCATATATCAAGGCCCCAGCCATAGGCCTCAGAGTGAAGCTAGCGCATGGTTAGGAACCCCGAGAGTGTATGGGACCCCAACTCTTTTTCTGTCATCACTGTCGAAAGTATAGGCGGTTTAAATTGTTCTAATTGTTGTTCCGCTCCGAATGAGCCGTCTGGTTGCGTAAGGTTTTCGTGTCCATGTGTAGGCATGTTCGTCTCATGCCTTAAAGTCTTGGGGGTTGTGTTCCACTGGATGCAATCTTTTGAGTGGTCCTTATGAGAGCCTTTTGGGTAGCTCAGTCTCAAATTTGAATGGTTCTCATCCAGAAAATTTTGAGATGTTGGTTGTGGTCGGTCGTGGTTTTGATGCCTAGTGTTCGGTCCCCTCTTCCATGCCCCTTATGGTGGGGTTTTTGGTCACCATCAAGAATTTTTTTCAACGTTTTATATACTCTGTTAGTTCTAGTGGTAGGGATACCCATGATGGGTCTCGTACAAAGGACTCTGGAATAAATCGGTATCGGCTTTTCCTGAATGGAGGTGAGTCCGCCCGGACCTCCCCATGTTGGGTTTCTAGTCTCGCCTTGGGCGTTGGTAGGTTCTTAATGGCGGGGAGACCCAAATTGGGTCTCGCAAGAATGTCTCTAGGTCGAATCAGTGCTGGACTTTTCTTTAATGGCGGGGAGTCCGCTCGAACCTCTCTCTGTTGGTTTTCCAATCTCATTTCGAGCGGCAGTGACTTCCTAATGGTGGGGAGCCCCTAGAGCCTCCCCATGTTGATCTGTAGCTTCTTTTTTCAAAGATGGTTGGGTTATAAGTGATAGGAGTGTTCCGTGGATGTGGTTTGACCTCTGTTGTTCATTCTAGACAAATGGTGTGGTTTCGGTTTAATAGCGCATGAGGTTTTTCGGCTTGTGAAGTTGGTTTCCGTGGGTGCGAGAGCTCCCTTCCTTGATCAGTCAACTGGAGGTTTTTCAGCTCTTTGGGGTGGAAAACACATATCAGAAAGCCTTCTTATGCGTTTCTTGAAGTTATTTCTGAGTCACTTTCTCCGAGAACGGTGCTTTTACTTTTTTTTTGGCTTCTTCATTGTGGGTATCCTATTTGATCCTTAGTGGGGTGTCGTTTCCTTTTTTGGGTCTTAGTCTTAATTTTGGCTTTCCGAGTATGGAAATCTTTATGGTGGGGAGAATTGTCACACCCGTTTTTTTATTATTAATTTTATTATTTCTATTGGGTATCAAATAATTCGGGTCAAGACCAAACTTAAGATTTCTATGTTTTATTTTGAAACGCACGTTTTGGCCTTTTCGGCGTTCATTGTGCTGCTGTCAAAGCTGTGCGACCTGCTCGGTTCTCTGCACGCATGCTTGATGTGCAAAAAATTAAATAAAAGTGTTAATAATAATGAAACAAAATTTTAAGAGGGATAAAATGGAAATAAAATTAAAGAATAAACGTGATGAAATTTAATGGTTTGTTTTAATTTTGAGGGATGTTATTATCATTTTTATTGTTATTTGTAATGATAAAAAAATTTAGGTTATTATTATTATTATTATTAGTATTATTAGTATTATTTTATTTTATTTTATTTCATTTTATTTTAATTTTATTATTAGCTTATATCTATTACTATTATTATTATTTTTTTCTAGGGTTCAGACCCCATGTCGGTGTGCTGAGGGTCGCACCCCCTTCCTCCCCCATTTCTCCTTTTCTTCCTCTTCTATTTTTTTTCTCACCGGTAGAAACCCTCTCTCATCTCTCATGGATCACGCGACACCCCCCTTCCGGCATGCTCGCCATGCCATCTACTGGTCCCCTCACCCGCGCTGTCCGCCGGCTTTCCTGGCTCGCGCCGTCGCGCGATCCCCCTTGAAGACTCTGCACCGCACCACTGCTCCCAACCAGCAGACATTCACAGTTGCACGGACCCCTACGCACACCTCATGCTCTGGTCGACCCTCCATCACGGACCGCCAGCATCCCCCTCTCCCTTTCAATAACCCTCCACCATTTCGTTGCACCATTTTTTCCCTTGGAATCGGATTCGCGCCGCACCCCTACCCCCAACCAACACATTGGGTAAACCCCCCCCCTTTGTTGTTCTAGTTACTTTCTTTCAATTTGGTGGGGATTTATTAGAGTTTACGTGGTTTTTGGTTTGCTTTAGATGTTATATTTTGTCCAATTTTGTTTTTAGGGTATAATTCAAGTTGATTTTGGTGATTTTGATGCGCATTTGGAGCATTGCTCTGATATTTGAGGTTTTTCGATGCTAAGGTAGGTGGTTCCGCGCATGAGTATTAATTGATGAATTCATTAGTTGATTTAATTAACTTATCATGTTTCTTAATCATTTAGTTTGATGTGAATGTTATTTTTCACAAGTTTAGTGTGTTTATATGTGTTTAGTAGTGTGTGCATAATATAAGTATGTTGTTGTGAAAACAATGTTACACTTGATATTAATTTTTTATTCTTTCTTTCATTCCTTAAGTTGTGTAGTTAATTTGTTACGACATAAATAGGGTGAAATTGTCGATTTATTGTTGCATCTATTTGCGCTTAGTCAGTATTGACATTTGAAAGAGTTTTTTCATTTAGTGTCGTGCGACATATCTTGAAAATTGTTTGGCACATTTTTTATGGTAGTTCATTTAATGATAGAAATGGTCTTTTTAACTGTGCAGGTGTTTTCTTTAATTACGTGTGTGATATAGATTATGTTCCTGAGGTGTTGTTGTGTATGTGTGGTCATGCAATGGCGGGTTTGGTTCGGTCTAGTGTGCAAAGCGTTGTTATTCTCTTAGAAATTTATTTATAATAGAAATTGGGTTGTTTTATTAAATGAGTACTAAGGGTGAAAATTAGTTTTTGATTAAATTGTGTGAATATTTTGGTGTTTAATGTCAGGAAACACGTGTGGAGTTTGTTTAATAAAATTTTTTAGTGGCATGTTTGATAATGAAAGTGTTTTCATTAACCGTGCAATTGTTTTAATTGTTCGGGTGAGAAATGCAGATTTAGTTTTGGAACATCTTAGTGTGCGTATTATTTCAAATGGATTATGTGTGTGCGAATGGTGTTTTTTGTTGTGTGTGATGTCTTTCTTGGTCTGAGTGTATGATTATGACACGTGGAATGAACATTGAATTACTTGATCACACACAAGAAGCCTGTGTACTAGGTGGGTGGACTAGACTAGCGTGCTAGTGATACGGGAGTGGCCTCAACCCAGTTTCACTTAGCAGGATTGACGCTTACAACACTAACTAAACACTTGATGATGACTGGAGACCACTATGGTAGGAGGTGTTTCCCTACCAGTGGCTCGTGCACGGGAATGTGTGATATGGTTCACCGAGACATGAGGTTCTAGGGTCCCACTTCTCGCTAGTATCTTTAGGGTCTCCCACGTATTGTGCTCTTCCTCTACTTTCTACTCACCGTAGGCACACAGTGTGACATTGGGGTTACCAAGACAAGTGTTTGTGCATGTGTACGTGTGTGTGTGCGTCCGGGTGTGTGCATGCGTGTGTGGTTGTGTGTGCGTGTGTGTGAGTTGATTTAAGTTGTTTTCCTTTTAGAAGAATTCCCCCTTAAAAATTGTTTCCATTAAAATTCATTAAACACTTATTGTTTTATTTTTGTTAAATTGAAAATGGGTTTGTATTTTATTAATTATGCGTGGAACCTTTTCTCGGTGGCATCCTACTGGGCTTTTATCTCACACCCTACATAAACCCTTGGGTGTATGCAGATTCTGTTTCTTCTACTTTCTAGGTTGTGACTACGTGCTCAGCAATGGTGGTTCAGGTTGTAGTTGGTCTTTTCACGGAGAGCGGTGTTGTGTGGCCTCTCTTTTGCCGGGTGGTAGGAGTAAGAGCTTTAGTCTCCGCTGTCATCTTTTCTTTTTAGTTCTTGGTTCGAGGTGTAGACTTTAAAAGTTTTCATAGTTTAAAGACGTGTTTGGTTGTCCTTTTTTTCAGTTGCAGTTTATTTATCTGTCTAGTTGTTTTTCTATCTTTTATTCCGAGTAAAATTGTTCCCACTTGTTACATACGTTACCTGGGCACTTGTGCAAGCCCATGGGGATCGGGAACGCCCTTCGGGCCATGTCGCGGACTGGGTCGGGTGCCGAGTCGGATGGCGACCCGGCCTAGTTCGTGACATCAAACGTACACGAACGATGTTATCCTTTTTTAGTTTAAATCATAAAATTATATATTATATTTTCAAAATGAAAGATATGAAATTGATATCAGAATTATGCAATTTATATAACATATATTCATTAAAATTTTCCTTATTATGTTCCATGTAAATCATTAGTGAAAAACAAATCACATCACTTCACGAGGCGGTATTCCACCATACACACGAGCGACGTTATCAAATCCCCTATATAATGGAATTTAAAAAAAGTTATATATGATAAAATGAATCCATATTTATAATTACATTATAAATTATATATATTTATGTATATAATTTATATCCTTCATCATAAAGAAACAGAAAATGTTGTAATGGAAAAACTAATGGAAACGGTTCACGAGGCGGTATTCTGCCATACTCAAGAATGATGATTTTGTAACCCATTTTATAGAAGTGGGGATGTTTATAGGTAGTAAAATTATTATAAAAACATATTATTATATGAAACATATAGATTGTTTTTAACCATAATGGTTTAATACCTATTGAAGTCGGTGGAGGAAGAAATAAAATTAAAACGCTTATCGAAGAATGTTACCCCTTTTGGGGTAACCTTATTTGGTTTGAACCAAATTCATAAAAGGATTGATTTATTCCCAAAAAAGGATTCTCGTATTAGGGGAGTAAATTTGGTAAGTTATTTTTTCATTTATTGGACTTAACTAAATGGTTTTAAATGGTGAAGAAGAATAGAGTGGGTTGACCTTTTATAAGTGAGGTGAGTGGCACATATGTAATTTTGTGAAAGAAAAATGTGTACCCACGTTTTTCACATTCCCCAATGGTTCAAAATGGATTAAACTCAATAAATATACATTATAGGATCTAAATATGGGCATAAAATAAAATTTAGACAAGTTTATAGATCTATTTAACCCTTATAATTTTAGTTTAAACCCCGATAAATCCATTTTTACCTTAACCATGGTGATTAAATTTTACTGTTTTTACTATTCATTTTGATAAATTGTTAAGTTGAAATTATTAGAAAATATAATTTATTCTTATCTAAGATATGGAATTAATTTTTATAAATTCCATTCATATATTTTTGAAAGAATAAATTTAAAATTAATCACAGACACATGATGAGAAAACTAGTTTTCAATTAGAAAATCATCAACATTATACAAATTTTATATATCGAAAATCAAAAATAAAATGATTAAAATGAACTAAATTAGAATAATAGACATAAAATTTAACTAATTTAAATTTAAAACCATTTAAAAATATGATTTATCATTGAAAATAATTTAAATGAAAATGCAGTTTTCAATTAAAACGCTTATCGAAGAATGTTACACCTTTTTGGGGTAACCTTCTTAAGTTTGAACCAAATACATAAAAGTATTGATTTATGCCCAAAAAAAGATTCTCGTATTAGGGGAGTGTAACAGCCCAAGATTTTATAAAATAATATTCTCATTAATTTCATTAATGTCTTGTGTTGTACGCTACACCAAAATGAGCTTTCTCAAAACGCATCCTTGACTTGCCTTGCATTACACACAATCACGACCTTCCTCGATAGCGTGTGTAGTACACAATATCGAGTTTCACTATACAACAATATGCTATTATAATGTTATTAAAACTAGCTGTTATGAATAGTAATAACCACCTTTTAAAATTTTATAAAGTTTGGCTCTCAATATGGACTTCATTTTTGGATTCGGAGTATCAAATTTAGCCTAAGGTGTAATTTTGGTACTTTTCGGATAACTTTCATATTTTGATGAATAGTGAAAATTAATAAATTATAATTAAAAACAACTTTTTTAATTGAAATAACTAATAGTGATAAATTATTAATTTGAGTTGTTTTAAAGTATATTTAGAATATATTTTTACAATTTAATACAATTTTGGTCATTGTATGTAATTTTACATTTAAACCAGTCATAAACAAGTGTCAATCTTTTGATAGTTATTATCTCTTAAGAACACGCTATTTGTTTTGATGACGAGAATTAATTTTTAAATTTATTTATGCAACTGATATGTTTTGAATTTGATAAAATAGACATCATTTTTGAATTCAAAATATCAAATATAGCTTAGTTCTAATTTTTGGTATTTTTCTGGAAACTTTCAGTTGATGAATAGTGAAACCACTAAGTAGTAGTTAAAAAACTGAATTTTTCATAAAACATAATTTTACCACTTCTTTGAGTGTAAATTCAAAACACCGAGAGACACGGTTAATATCAAGTGCTAAAATGTGGTTCAATGAGATGAAAATGATTTTTGGTGAATAGTAACTTTTTACTTTTTTTTACCAAGGTTAAAAGTAAATAGGGTAATTAAGGGTGAAAATGATATTATTATTACCCTAACACATGTCCTAATTCTATTGGACATGTTTAATTCGACAAAAAAAACCTTAGGAATAACATATGACAATTTAGGCCCACTTGGATTAGATTAGGACATTTATTATTAATTTATTTAAAGAAGGGTAAAAATAGTTAAAATCAGAGTTTAATAAGTAAATAATTTTTAATATGGGGATATACACAAGATAAATTCGACTATAAATATTCATTAGAAATATAAAAAGATTTACTACATAATGGTAGTTTATTTTTAATTTTTAGACATTAAATAATTTCATTTATTTATGACACAACGATGATGTAGTAATTATCTTATTAATGAAATATTGACATAATTGATGTTATAAATACCGAAATAAATATACTTTGAGACTTTTAATGAACTAAACTAATTTTATAGGTTAATATGACATGTTAGGATTGATTTAATTAACTTCTGTCGAAGTAATCATTCTGTTATGATTTTCAAAAAAATCAACTATTGAATAGTGTCAAAATTGACATAAAATAGTTTTTAAGACAAATATTTGAATATTAATTGTTATTTTATTCCTAAAAATCTAAGGTTCGGCAAAATGACATATATAAGGTTATATATATTAATAAAACACAACGTGGGGGTCTCTTGGATGTATATGGTAAGTTTATTAACTATATAATATAAAAATGCATAGTCACATGTTAAATGTCAATCTAATTAACTAAGAGTTAAAACTAAAAGATAAGGTTAATATAATGACCTAAAATTGTATAAATTCTATTGTATGAGAGGATTTAGACCCATACCCACCTTATCTCTGAAATAACTCAATTTGGAGATATTTAAAACCGAACTTGACTTTATAATAAAATAATATTTTTAGTTATTCCAATGGTGCCCCTCTCCTCCCTTATAAAAGGGCACCTCCTCCCCCTCTTCCTCACACAACATTGAGCCTTCATGCTCGGCCAAACCCTTCAAATTTCTTCTCTCCACATCCATAGAAACATCCTAGAGGTTCTTGGCTTCTTCAAAGACCTATTTTAGTGCCCTAAAAGAAGGTCTCAAAGAAGCACTTCAAAGAAGAGGTAATGTCCGTTACCGATTCTTTCATCTTTATTTCTTCTTCCACTTATTCTTATTTAATTGTTTCATTATGAAGTAATAACATCAGTATCACTCATATACTGATATGTTATTATATGTATGAAACAACCATATTTCACCATCTATCCATCCTACGGAAAAAGAAATCACCGCGCGTGCGTACGTACGAAATACGGTCTCCACACCGTGGTGTAATCTATTTTCCACCACCACCTTACTTGGATGGGTATAATGGTCTAAATAATGACTATATATGACTTTTATAAAGTGATATTTATTCTTATATAGTATACATACACTTCAATTCAATTCCACGATCATAGGAACAATATCATCACTCGTGCGTACGTATGGAATACCATCTCCACGATGTGATGCGACTCGTTCTACATGATCATCATTTCATAATGAATATATAAATGAATTGAATGAATGAATATGATATATATTACACTGATACCATTCTGGAAATGAGGTATCTATAACCTAAAGACAAGAATAAGAGTTTATTCGAAAAAAGACGCATAAGAACAAAAAGTAATAAACACCCGAATAACAAGTAGTAATGAAATATTACTAATAATAAGCTAAGAATATGACCCTATATGATATCATAAAAATAAGTATGATTCTCTAATAAGTCAATAACATTATTTAAATCATTATACAGGAGGTTCAGACACATACAAAGTATATCGGACCAAAGGTAAACAAAATATCACAATCTCATTTTTATTCGAGATTGTTTATACTTTAGTATTTATTGGGGTGAATTTTATCATCCACATCCATGTTTCCACAATATGTAATATTATTTCCATCCACGTACAATTGTTTAAATACAATTTTACCCTTCGGTGAGTTTTTAGTAAAATATATGAAAGGAATCATTTGTCATTTTTCATACGAGGTACTTTTTGACTTTTCCGACAAAAGTACGAGAAGAATGTTTTTTTAAAATTATACGAAATGAATGTATTTTTAAAAAATTATTTCCAAGAAGCTTCCTTTACAAGTTTTCAAGTTTATTTTTAATCAACATCTTTTTGTTTAGAATTGTACGACATGTTAAGAAAGGAAAAGTGTTTTTGAAGCAGAAAGGATATTTTCCTCAATAATGGAGTTCAAGTGTTTTATCAAAATTATTTTCCATCTATGATAATAAAGGGATATGTTTATATCCCTATTATTACATTTATTTGATTATGTTGTGATGGAATTATATTTTTATGAATTCATTTATCTTATATGAAATTTTTTATGATGTCACGATGTTTATGATTCCCATTTTTATTACATGGGTTATGCTATGATGTATGGTTTCTGATTTTGTGGCACAAATAAGAATGGTATCATTATGAGATTGGTGGGACCTATATCTACCTCTAATGCATTGGGTATAGATTTTATATCTCATGAGATAGACATGGCTAGAACGGTAGGTTATACCAGTTCAGTGAAACAGGACTGAAACGAGGAGTGAACTCGGTTCAGAAAGGGACTTTATCCACTAAGATAGTCTTGGAAATGAGTCAAGACTAATAAGAAATGATTCTCTATGATTATGTGTGTATGACACAAAGTTTCATGTTTTATGTTATGATTATTGGGATTACATTTCACTACTATGATTTATCCAATGTTATGAAATTATGATGTCTTTTGTAGGTTATGATTTCCAAAATATATGTTCTTATGAATATAACGTGATTGATATTTCTTTTGTTTACCCTTACTGAGCATTTGAGCTCACCCTTTTATGTTTTTTCCCCAGGACATAAATAAATGATTCAGGTATTAAAAAAAGATCATTATGGGAGATGTTGATGATCTTTCACCTCGATTAGAAGATTATATTCCGAGTTTCCAAAGACACTAAACAATTACGGTCCTTGTGTGTGTGTTTTTGTTATGTACCAAGTACTCTGAAAAAGTAATGCAATGTCAATGTACGTCAAGCTTTGGGTCTCTACAGTTGGTATTAGAGGAAAAGTTTAGTCAACCTTTGGAAACTAGGATGCGAAAACGTTAGTGAGATCCCTAGAGATATTTCTAAGGAATGTCTAGGGATGTCCCTAAGGATAAGTATACGTATAGGATATAGTCCAAGAACTATGGTAACGATATTAGATTAAACCAAAGATTTTAGATATTGAAGTTACTCCCCATTTATTATGATTTTTTCCTCTCACACTATACTTTTTGGGTTTTTGAAAATGGCTGGAAATAAGATGATTCACGATAATGGAGGATATGATGGACAATGTAATGATATTCTTCCTGAGAATCCAAATGAAATGGGATTTGGAAGTCCAAACATCATTATTATGATGAATCAGAAATCTCATAATATGATAAATAAAGTAAAATTTGGTAAATTTCATGACCCGGCTAATAAGAGAAAGATGGAGTTTCATGATGATCATAGAGGAATGAAAGTTCAATTTCCCCTATGTAAATCATGTGGGAAGAGGCATCAAGGAGAATGTTTCAATGGAACTGGAAGATGCTTTAGGCGTGTAAAAGGACACAAAGCCAGTAAGTGCAAAGGAAAAGGTTCAGTTAACACCAGGGATGAGGATAATGGTATTGCTACGACATCAACAATGGTTAAATGTTTTAAATGTGGAATGTACGAGCATTATGCAAACCAATGCCCTAAGGGATAGTCTCATGAAGAGAATCAATATGGTCGTATGGGTAGTATTTATGTGGATGATGATGAAGAGACTACAAATGATATGTGAGATGAAATAATTGTTGAAGCTCAGTCAATGGTTTAAGAATATAGTGGAATGATTACATGTTTATCATGTGTAATGTTGTATAAGTAATCTCATGGTACTATGGAATAAAGAGAAATCTAAGGATTGTTACACTATTGTCTTTCGGTGAGTTTTGAAAGTGTATGATTAATGTTACCAGTATCCGTGAAAGGTTATGCATATATTTTTGGAATGTATATGATATGCGCATAATGAAGGGATAAGGAGAAAATTAAATGTTTGATAGTATTCATGAGCCCATGACTGATATAAGGAGAAGGTTATATCATGGTTTGAGTATATAGAATTTTTGGATTTTGGTATGTGGAAGGAGTTAACTTTTCACAGCATTCATGTTTTCACTAAGGTTTAATGGGTGTTCATTTTTCAAGAGAATACATCATTACGGTATTCACATGATTCGAATGTGACCAACAAGATATATGGGGGATAAATGATGGTATTCACATGCTTGGTTGACGACATTTCAAGTTATCGTTTTCTTTATACTATGATCTTGGAGCGAAGTATTTTAGATTAGCCCAAAGATTGGAGTGGATTATGTTAACCATAAGTTAGTATTGTTTAAGGATAGAACTTTTTTTGATATTATTTATGTGATGTTATAGTAATGTAGTTTTCGAAAAAAAGACAACCTGTAGGATGGGCGATAGCCCATCGCGTCGGACAAGTCTGTGGGAATCGAACCCACAACCGAAGTGCGACTGGCCTTTATCACCTACCACTGGCCTACAGGAATTCCCTTTTTAGTAGAAACTAGTTTTATTAAGAAGTATGATATATGAAGTATAAGTCTATTTTAGGAACTATATCTGATTAATCTCACTATAGATGGAATTATGTATTTTTTGATAACTTTTCTAACCTTTTGTTTGAGACAGATGGAATGACCCATCATTCTATCACATGATCTGCTAACACATCACTAAAGACAAATTCAACTTCATTTATTTAAGAGATAAAGTGGAAATTGTCAAAAGAATGACAAACGGTGAGACTATACCAAAATCACGAAAGTAATTCTTCTAATTACAATTTCATCAACTTTAGGGAAATGATATTCCAAACCAAAAATTTTTTCCCAATGCTCTTATATCTGATGAATCAGATGGTACCTTAGATCATCACAAATTTATGGGTTTGTGATTTCTGGATTTTCCATATCCATGTTATCTACCACTCTCCATCAGAACATGATGGTTAGATTTCTCTTCCATATCCATATTTTCACCTATGTGGAAACCCAATGATTAGTTTATTTGGGTAATCGTTACATTTCATACTTTATTTTTTAAAGCCAAGATTTGGTATTCCTTTTTACGATGTGGGTTTCTATTAAAGAAACTTTCGAGTAGTAAACCATTTATAACTGCGACGAATTTCGAGGGAGAAATTCATTATAAGGGGGGTAGAATGTAACATCCCGAGATTTTATAAAAAACATTCTTTTTAATTTCATTAATGTATTGTGTTGTACGATACACCAAAATGATATTTCTCAACACGCATCCTTGACTTTTCTTGCATTACACGCAATTACGACCTTCCTCGATAGCATGTGTAGTACGCAATACCGAGTTTCACTAAACAACGATACTCTATTAAAATATTATTAAAACTAGCTGTTATGAATAATAGTGACCACCTTTTAAAATTTTAGAAATTTTAGCTCTCAAAATGGACTTAATTTTTGTATTCGAAGTATCGAATTTATCCTATGGTGAAATTTTTTACTTTTCGGATAACTTTCATATTCTGATGAATGGTGAAAATGACTAAATTATAATTAAAAACAACTTTTTTAATCGAAATAATTAATAGTGATAAATTATTAATTTGAGTGGTTTTAAAGTATATTTAGAAAATATTTTTACAATTTAATACAATGTTGGTCATTGGATGTAGTTTCACATTTAAACTAGTCATAAACAAGTGTCAATCTTTTGATAGTTATTATCTCTAAAGAACACGCTATTTGTTTTGATGACGTGAATTAATTTTTAAATTAATTAATGCAATTGATATGTTTTGAATTTTATAAAATAGACATCATTTTTGAATTCATAATATCAAATATAGCTTAGATCTAATTTTTGGTATTTTTCTGGAAACTTTCATTTGATGAATAGTGAAACCACTAAGTGGTAGTTAAAAAACTGAATTTTTCATAAAACTTAATTTTACCGCTTCTGTAAGTGGAATTTCGAAAATCCGAGAGACATAGTTAATATCAAGGACTAAAATGTGTTTCAATGAGATGAAAATAATTTTTGGTGAATAGTAACTTTTTACTTTTTTTACCACGGTTAAAAGTAAATTGGGTAATTAAGGGTACAAATTATATTATTATTACCCAAACACATGTACTAATTCTATTAGACAAGTTTAATGCGACCAAAAACAACCTTAGGAATAAAATATGACCATTTAGGCCCACATGGAATATATTAGGACATTTATTATTAATTTATTTAAAGAAGGGTTAAAATAGTTAAAATCAAAGTTTAATAAGTATATAATTTTAATATGGGGTTATACACAAGATAGATTCGACTATAAATATTCATTAGAAAGCTAAAACGATTTCCTACATAATGGTATTTTATTTGTAATTTTTAGACATTAAATAATTTAATTTATTTATGACACAATGATGATGTAGTAATTATCTTATTAATGAAATATTGATATATTTGATGTTATAAATACCCAAATAAATATAATTTGAGACTTTTTATGAATTAAACTAATTTTCTAGGTTAATATGACATGTTAGGATTGATGTAATTAACTTTTCATTAAGTATTCATTCTGTTATGAGTTTAAAAAAAATCAACTATTGAATAGTGTCAAAATTGACATAAAATAGTTTTCTAAAAAAATATTATATTATTAATTGTTATTTTATTCCTAAAAATAAAAGGTTCGGCCAAATTACTTAGATAAGGTTATAAATATTAATAAAACACAACTTGGGGGTCGCTTGGATGTATATGGTAAGTTTATTAACTATATAATATAAAAATACAAAGTGACATGGTAAATGTCAATCTAATTAACTAAGAGTTAAAACTGAAAGATAAGGTTAATATAATGGCCTAAACTTGTCTAAATTATATTTGATGAGAGGATTTCGACCCATACCCACCTTATATTCGAAATAACCCAATTTGGATCTATTTAAAACCGAACTTTACTTTATAATAAAATAATATTTTTTGTTATTCCAAAGGTGCCCCTCTCCTCCCTTATAAAAGGGAACCTCCTCCCCCTCTTCCTCACACCACATTGAGCCTTCAAGCTCGGCCAACACCTGACAATTTCTTCTCTCAACATCCCTAGAAACATCCTAGAGGTTCTGGTTTTCTTCAAAGACCTATTTTAGTGCGCTAAAAGGAGGTCTCAAACAAGCACTTCAAAGAAGAGGTAATGTCTGTTACCGATTCTTTCATCTTTATTTCTTCTTCCACTTATTATTCATTAGTTGTTTCATTATGAAGTAATAACATCAGTATCACTCATATACGGATATGTTATTATAAGTATGAATCAACCCTATTTCACAATCTATCCATCCTACGGAATAAGAAATCACCACATGTGTGTACGTACGGAATACCATCTCCACGCCGTGGTGTAATCTATTTTCCACCACCACCTTACTTGGACTGGTATAATGGTCTAAATAATGACTATACATAACTATTATAAAGTGATATTGATTATGAAATAGTATACATTCACTCCAATACAATTCCATGATCATAGGAACGATATCATCACTCGTGCGTACGTACGGAATACCGTCTCCACGATGTGATGCGACTCGTTCTACATGATCATCATTTCATAATGATAATATAAATGAATTTAATGAATGAATATGATATATATTACATTAATACCATTATGGAAATGAGGTATCTATAACCTAAAGATAAGAATAAGAATTTATTCGACAAAACACACATAAGAACAAAAAGTAATAAACACCCGAATAACAAGTAGTAATGAAATATTAGTAATAATAAGCTATGAATATGACCATATATGATATCATAAAAATAATTATGATTCTGTAATTAGTCAATAACATTATTTAAGTCATTATACAGGAGGTTCAGACACGTACAAAGCATATCAGACCAAAGGTAAGGGAAATATCACAATCTCATTTTTATCCAAGATTGTTTATACTTTAGTATTTATTAGGGTGTATTTTATCATCCACATCCATGTTTCCTCAATCTGTAATATTATTTCCATCCACCTACAATTGTTTAAATCTAATTTTACCCTTCGGTGAGCATTTAGTAAAAGATATGAAAGGAATCTTTTGTCGTTTTTCATATGAGGTACTTTTTGACTTTTCCGACAGAAGTACGAGAAGAATGTTTTTTAACTTATATGGCATGAATGGATTTTTAAAACATTATTTCCAAGAATCATCCTTTACAAGATTTCAAGTTTATTTTTAATCAACTTCTTTTAGTTTAGAATTGTATGACATGTTAAGAAAGGAAAAGTGTTTTTGAAGCAGAAAGGATATTTTCCTCAAGAATGGAGTTCAAGTGTTTTATCAAAATTATTTTCCATCTAAGATAATAAAGGGTTCTGTTTATATCCCTATTATTACATTTATTTGATTATGTTGTGATGGAATGATATTTTTATGAATTCCTTTATCTTATATCAATTGTTTTATGAAGTCACGATGTTTAAGATTCCCATTTTTATTACATGGGTTATGTTATGATGTATGGTTTTTGATTTTTTAGCACACATAAGAATGGTATCATTATAGGATGGGTGGGACCTATATCTCCATCCAATGCATTGGGTAAAGATTTTATATCTAATGAGATAGACATGACTGGAATGGTAGGTTATACCAGTTCAGTGAAACAGGACTGAAACGAGGAGTGAACACGGTTCAGAAAGGGACTTTGTCCACTAAGATAGTCTTGGCAATGAGTTTTGGCTAATAAGAAATGATTCTTTATGATTATGTGTGTATTCCACAAAGTTTCATGTTTTATGTTATGATTATTGGGATTACATTTCACTACTATGATTTATCCCATGTTATGAAATTATGATCTATTTTGCAGGTTAAGATTTCCAAAAGATATGTTCTTATGAATATGACGTGATTGATATTTCTTTTATTTACCCTTACTGAGCATTTGTGCTCACCCTTTTAGGTTTTTTTCCCCGGGACATAAATAAAGGATTTAGGTTTTAAAAAAAGAAGATCTTTATGGGAGATGTTGAAGATCTTTCACCACGATTAGATGATTATATTCCGAGTTTCCAAAGACACTAAAGTATTACGGTCCTTGTGTGTGTGTTTTTGTTATGTACTAAGTATTCCGCAAAAGTAATGTAATCTCAATGTACGTCAAGCTTCAGGTCTCTATAGGGAATAAATTTGGGATGTTATTTTTTCAGTTATTGGCCTTAAATAAAGGGTTCTAAATGGTGAAGAAGACTAGAGAGGGGTGACCTTTTATAAGTGAGGTGAGTGACATACTTGTAATTTTGGGAAAGAAAAAGGTGTACCCACGTTTTTCACATTCCCCAATGGTTCAAAATGGATTAAACTCAATAAATATACATTATAGGATCTAAATATGGGCATAAAATATAATTTAGACAAGATTATAGGTCTATTTAACCCTTATATGTTTAGTTTAAAACCCGATAAATCCATTTTTACCTTAACCATGGTAATTAAATTTTACTATTTTTACTATTCATTTTGGTAAATAGTTATGTTGAAATTTTTAGAAAATATAATTTATTCTTATATATGATATGTAATTCATTTTTATAAATTACATTCATATATTTTTGAAAGAATCAATTTAAAATTAATCACAGACACATGATGAGAAAACTAATTTTCAATGAGAAAATCATCAACATTTTACAATGTTTATATATCCAAAATCAAAAATAAAATGATTAAAATGAACTGAATTAGAATAATAGACATAAAATTTAACTAATTAAAATTTAAAACCAATTAAAAATTTGATTTAACATTGTAAATAATTTAAATTAAAAGGAAGTAAAATTTTCATTTGGGATAAAACATAACTAGGATTCCAAGTATGAGAACATAGTTTTGAAATTAAAACATTGATATATAAAAAAAGCATAAATAATATTACAGACCGATATAGGTAATTGATCACAAAACAGTGAATGGTCAATATAAAGTTAAGGACCTAAAAACCATAAATTTGTAATGATTGAAAATGCAATCTAATTCATCATATATGAAGATGATATGATATCAGTTTTTAAGTTATTTTTCAAAAATTTGACAACTTTTTTTATTCTTTAATATTATAAGGAAATATACTTACTCAATAAATTTCTATTTTATAGGTACAATTTCATCATTTGGTTGTGATTTTATCAATTATCAATTCATCAAATACTCCAATAAATGAATTTCAAAAAATGAATTTTTTTTATTCCAGCAGCACTAAATTCACTTTTAATGGATCTTAATATTTTTAATAGAATGACGAGTCATTATTTTGACCTCTGGTTATAATTATGAAAAAATTCTTTCCACAACTTATTCAATATGAATGAAATCACCATATAGTGAAGTAATAATTAATCTCTAAATCCTCATCCAAACTACAACTTTAACCATTTCATAAATGGATCACCTTTTAGAACTTAAAAAATATTAATATCCATAAATTTCGAAATAATTTCACTAAATTTCCAAAATAAACTTATCATTAATAAGTTATAATGTATTTTAAACTATCTAATTTATTTTATCCATGTCAATCATCTCTTTATCCCAACAACATTATCTCAACATTAGGAACATATTAAGGGTTATATTTCCCTCAATCATGTGTTTTAAATGAATTTCAAATTAACACTAAATCATTTTTTGTGGTCCTCAGTACCATTCTATTTGAACTTTCAAATCCTTAATGAAAAATTACTACATTACAATCCTCATACATTTTAAGTATTTCATTAATAAAATATTTTTAAAACAAATTTCTTTGATCCAAATACACAAGAACATTAATCATTACAGTAAAACTTTAGTAATATCATACGATTTACCTTGACCCCTTATCTTCCTTTGAGATGTTTTCTATTGACGCTTGGGGAATTCATTTGCACAGTGCCACATATCCTTGCAGTGGAAGAATTTCACATTGAAAGATTTTTTCTTTCCCTTGAAATCACTAGCATAGTGGACTTTTTTTCGACAACTTAATCAAACTGTTTTACCTTTTAAAAATTTTACAAGGTTTTTCCTTACGCCATTATGACAAGTTGGAGAATTCTTCTTTTTCTTCTTCTAATTATCAATTTTTTCTATGTCATCCTATTTTTATCTATCTTCCTTAAGAATATGTAACTTCTCAACTTTATCCAAAGGTATAAACCATTTCTCTTTTGGTTAAAATTCCTTGAAACATCACTTAGTTTGATTTCTAGGAGGTTAATAGAGGTTATGGGTGCATCTGAGGCTTGTTTGAAGCCCGGTTCACCAAAAATGGTAGAAACAGGAAGCGTCGCATGGTTTGTCAGACCATGTACGGAGTTTTTGGTTTGAAACAGTGGTAAAACACATAGTTTTCACATGGTTAATCAAATCTTGTGCTTTAACATGTTATGTTCCCTAGTGAAAAAAACATGTTGCATGGTTGGCATATGGTTTGTCCAACCATGCATCCAAACAGCGCGACCCCTACAGTGTGGTTAAAAAAATTATTTAAATTTTTTGTTTTAACCCATTTATCTTCTCCCCTACGTCTCCACTCTAGATTTACCCCATGTCCAGGTGCACAATGTTTTTCCTCCTCCTCCTTGGGGGTTTTCATCTTTCTCCATAAATAGTGATTTGTTTCTTTCACCATCAGAAACTACATACTCTTCTCCATATGCTCTATCTCCTACCCCCTTGATTTCATTGTTTCTTTAAGCCTCATTGCAATATTTATATGTGGAATATTTTGTGCCCTATTCGGGGGTTTTTATAAATCTCTTGATCTCTTCTAATTTTGGTTGAATCAAGTTGTGCTACCAGATATGGGGAGAACTACAACCATGAGGTATGAAATCATATATTTTCTTGTCATTTCATACCTTTTTATGAACTATATCACTGATCCTCTAGATAAAAACTATCAGTGTTTCATTGTTAATGTATTTTAAATTATCTATGATGGTTTTCCATGCCTGTAATGACATTTTCTTAGGGATAATCCCATTCATAGGGTGTCCTCATTGCCTTTTTCTATCATATTGGGTGTGCCCAACCAAAATGACCTACTTTTCACATTTTTTTAAATGAGGTAATTACCTTGGTTTGAAGTGGAACCTTAGATACATGACTTATATTGATAAAATGAATTAAGAATGGTGTTGAACAAATAATTATGTCTCTCTTGATAATGCTGAAACTTGAACATTGTGGTTTAGACTCTGAGTAGTGACTTATACCATTGACACACTTGATGTCTATTTGAATGAAATATTCCAAACATGGTAAAATGATCATTGTATGTTACATGACTAACTTACCTTAATGAAATCCTTATTCCTTGTGAAAAAATTTTATACTTCACATAATATGCCTTTCTTAGTGGTGTTATACTCAAATGGAAATTTTTATTACAAGTGTATTATGATAATGCCTTATGTTATGTAGTTATTCCTTATTGGGTGCTATTTCGTAACCATTTCTAAATGTTTTGAATGAAAGGTTATGCTTAAAAAAACATGTTATCTTGAGTTGAAAAAATTTCATTGATGACATAATTGTAAGATGAATTTTGATTCCACAAGAATTCTTTATAGTTCATTACTTCTGAATATTTCTTATTTATTATTCCCTTATTTAGTGGCTTGAACTATAAAAATTCCTTTGCAATCTTGTTATCTTGTGAAGTTAAGTTTCAAGTATTAACATGCAATTTTTTAAATATTTTCCTTGTAACTTATGCCTCATACCATGCTTGTTATTACTTAAGTGTTTATTTCCTTGCTATATGACATGTTCCATTGATGTTTTGATTGAATTTCTTAGCATGGTTAATGGAAAAAATGTCATATTGAGATGGGTCTTATCTGATAATAATAATAAATGCATTGCCTGATATGTATGCCTTGTTTGATATGTAACTTGGCATGGGATGGGACGGAACATGGGTTCTGTATTAAGGACCCATTGATGGACTCTTAATGATTTATGGGTTACTACCCGATGCATTGAGGGTGATGCTTTGACATTCCAAGAATGATCTTCCCAGGTGATTTCATGTTCTCTTGAGTGATGCTGATTCCTAAGGGGAGAAACCATGGACAGAACTTTTTTAAATATAGATACGACATTCTTTGGGTGATACATAGTCCCCTTGTGTGATACCAAGGACAAACTCAGTATTTATCATACCTTATAGAGATTCATTGGGCGCCATAAGGGTCGGCTTGGATAGACTTGGTGATATTGTCTTATATCAGATGTTCCCATTGCGATACTTGGGATTATTTTAGATCACCTTGGATTGAAAAAATACTCCACCTCATGTTTTAATGGAATGTTTGGTTTTAATTGTTTTTTTATTATTGAATCATATGAGATGCATCCTTTATGATTATATGTTCATGATAATGAACCTGTGACACTTCTTCTTTAATTTCTAGCAGAATTGTGTGATGACATGGAATTGACACCACAATTTATAGCATAACCATGGGGGTATATTTTATTTTTTTCCTAGTTTCCTATGGAACATGTTATATATATTGTGACCTACACATGTATACTTTTCACACTCTGGACATTGACTGAAGTAGGTGGTATGATATGGGTGTCCATAATGAGGCACAGACCAAGCATGAAGTTCTATTATTTATTTACTTCTTTGTATCTATTATATTTGGCACACTTTCTTTCATTTATAGCATTAAATTGAAAGGCCTAGGCACTGCGGGTGTTGGAATACTGATATTTATATCTCACACACTTATCAGGTGTCGTTTGGTGCCTGAGTAGAATTTATGATCACATGTGATGGTAAAGGGAAACATGTTTCTTTTTATGTTTGTTTTTCTAACTGGTTATGAATGATATTTGGGGGAATATGATAGGGACTATGCTCGAGATGTTGTGTATATGTTTTTGTTATTTATGTATTATTATATAGCATGCAGTATATTCTTTTACCCCTATTCCCATACATTCTCATTTTTCTTGTATAGATTCATGGAATGACATTAACTGAAAATTTTTTTATAGTATTGATATTCAGTTTCCAGCTGTTTACTTTTAATGCATGACTTGTTTGTTTAATTTCATAGTCATATTTTTATCTATATGTTTATTATAGAAGTTATATTTTGTTCACTACTAGGTTATACCTAATCCTATGAGGGAATAATCTCCCCATGGAAACACCTAAAACTCTATATATAATTCGGAAGCCTCTAGAATTAGGGGAGATGCGCTTGAGGTCATGTGGATAACTGGTCTTGGGGAACTGCTAAGTGTCATTCAGGGCTGTTACACTATAAAGTGGTATCAGAGTACTTTATTTTCCTTTGTCTTACTGTTTAGGTATTATATGGGAGGCTAGGACATAGTTCTTTGGATTGTACCCTTTTATTGGATGTAGATAAACCACATATATATGAAGCCAAACCTTATTGGGAGAGGAATTGTAGTTATTGACTATGCCATTGATTGTTGATATGACTTCACCATTGGGTGACACATATGATTTTTTATGATATTCATGTTGGTATGATTGGAATGATGAATTCTTATCACTTAAACCTGATTAAATAAGGTAGTTACATTATATGCACATTACTATGAACCATAGAGAATGAATTTTTATTGCGAATTCCATGCCATATTTACATTGAATGTGAATCTGCCTATTTTTATGTGATTCCCTCAGTGGTTAGTTTTTATATCTTTAATTTTTGACTATTATAATGATATTTAATTACTTTTTTTACTTGTGAATATATAACTATTCTAGTTAAATTGTAGGGATAAGTTATTTTTTGGGTTATGTAGATACCAATTTTAACTCATTTGTTGTATGGGACCTCATAGGTTAGGATGGTGATCCAACAAACTCAACCAAATTAAAAGGGTAATTTAAATTAAAATCCACCCATTCAAAAGAAATGGGAACCTTATTTGGTAATTTGTGGCCATCACCTTACCTGGGTATGGGAAGTAGGTTGTGTTTCTTAGTGATCCTTCTAGGTCTTTTTTATCTAGACCTGGCTCTCGGAGTAGGCTGCTAGAGGTTTTATTCTTAGAGGAAGGCTATGATCCTATCCTCGTGTAACTTTCCTTATCTTTTATTCCTTGACTAGGGAGGATTAGTACCTGTCTTTCCTTATCTACATTTCGCACTTTCTTGTTCTATATTCTATAAATCTTATCTAAGGAGTGTGTTTGGATATTATAGAGTTTTTCCATCGCAGATTCCTCATGCTAAATTCCAAGAGAGTGGTGATGAGAACATTCTAAATGTGGTGGGCCATGAGCCACCCATTGTAACTACTATAGTGCCACCTATGTCACCTCTTGTTGATCTTCCACTGGCCATCAATGTTGAGTTCAAGAATAGTTTTGTGAGGTTTATGAAAATGTTTCAAGTTTCTCCCCGACCTACCTCGACTATGGAAGATCTTGCATAGGAATTTTAGCAGTAGCATACTCCCACTTTCATAGGGGATGGTGGTTCCCATGATGAAGAGTTAGGGATAGATGCTATTAAATCCATATACAACCATCTTGAGGAACCTCCAGATTGGAGGGTCAATATTTCTACCTACATGCTTTGTGAATCCACCAAGCAATTGTTGGATGTCATATCTCAGTCAGAGTGTTACCGAGACATGAGACAGGTAGACCTCTAGATGGATTTCATTTATCACTTCCTTACACATTCTTTGAGAGTGGACTGAGCCAAGGAATTATTTCATCTTCAATAGGGCTTCAAGATAGTGCATGGGTATTTGGCTCGCTTTACCGAGCTTCATAATTTTTCTCCATCTCTAATGTGTGATCAATTTACTACTGCAGGGATTTCTAATGAAGGGATTGGATACATTGTCCTATAATTGGTGAATGTCTTTTAGTTGACTATAATTATAGTGATGGTAAATAATACCTCAATCACAAAGTGTAATATCTTAGAAGTTGGTCCTAAAATCTATTTTAGTTATGTTCCACGTTATGGAAAAGGTTTTTCAAGCAGAAGAATGTTCTGTTTTGAGGGTGCACATGGGGGAAGTTCCAACTAGGTGAAGTTTGCCAAAATTTACATAGTATGTCACCAATGTGGAAGTATAGTTCATAAGAATCCCTAGTGTGCAAGTAATGCAATGGAATACAAACCTTGCACTAGGATGTGTCATCTATAATACTTCTATCATTATTCTCCTCCAGTATCTAGTGGAAGGGGATCTATACCAGCTCCTTTATCTGGTATAGGATATGTGAAACCATGTTAGGATGGGCATTGGTCCTATACTATCCAATCAGGTTGAGGTAGTAGTAGTTAGGTTTTAGGCATTCAGGCTTCAGATCATTAGTGATAGTAGAGTGTATCTGCATAGGAAATCTAAGCTGCATATTAGGGCCATGGTTTAAGCCATATGTATCCAGGGCATCCAGTACTAGAGTATTAGAGTCCAGGTCTATCAATAGTAAGAGGTAATATCCTAGTAACCTCTACATTAGTTTCTTCCATTTTTGATTAGGTGCATCACACTCATTCATAACTTCTAGATGTGTAGAAATACAAGGTCTTGATATCGACTAATTCTGCGGTGTTATATTTCTCAACACTCCACTAGGGGTTAGAAAAGTGGGAATAAATTAGTGTTAAGAGTGCCACCTTGAGATAGGTGGGTATTGTTTCTTATGTAATTTATTCATCCTCGAGATTACTAGATTCGACATCATTCTCAGTATAGATTATCTAGTGATTTTTCGTGGCGATGTGGATTGCTATCATTGTCGTGTTTTCTACACATCACCTGATGTATGTGAGTATATACCCAAGGGTGAGTGGTATATCCAATCATATTGAGCTGGACCCTAGTGATCTAGGATTTGGATAGTGACATCTCAGTTACCAAGTCTCTTTATGAGTGATCAGGGAATGCAGCTCATGGAATTCCCTCCTATTGTGGATTATTTCAGGGACATATTCCCTAATGATTTCTCTAACTTATGTCATGGGAGAGGGTTTGAGTTCACTATTCAGCTAGTAAAAGGTGTGCCAGCAGTTTTCTTTAGTCTATATATGATGCTGCTAACAGATCACTGAGAACGAAAAAAGAAAGTATAAGATCTTGAGGCTAATGGTTTTATCAAACCCATCACATCGCTATGAGGTTCACCTATTATTTTTCCAAAAAGGTGGATGGTACCCTATGATTTTGTGTAGATTATAGATGATTGAATCAACTTATTGTGAAGATTTTTTATCAATTTCCTCCTATAGATGACCTCTTTGACTATCTCTGAGGAGAAACTATTTTCTCTAAGTTTGATTTTGGTCAAGCTATTATTAGGTTCATTTGAGGCCATTAGATATACCGTCTATATAAGTCCATAGTAGTTATGGCTTGTATGAGTACTTTTTATGTTGTTCGGCCTGAATAATGCACCTGTAGTTTTCATGGCCTTGTTGAAATGGGGTTTCACCCATATCTGGATTCCTTTGTTGTAATCTTCTTGAATGATATCTTGGTGTACTCACGTACCATACACAACCATGAAATCCATATTGATATCATTCTGAGTATGATGAGAGGTCACCGTCTTTATGTGAAGCTCATTAAATGGAACTTTTGGATCATTAATGTTCACTTCTTGGGTCATATCATATCATAAGAAGGTGTTTCTGTTGTCTCAGAAAAGGTGAGTGTCGTGGTTTCCTATGAACATAATAATAATGTTTTTTATATATACATATTCTTAGGTAATTCTGGATATTATAAGAATTTTATCCAGGACTTATTCTAATTAGAAGTGCCTCTTATGTCCTAGAATAAGAAGGGTGTGCAATTCCTATGTTCTGAAGTTTTCAAAAAGGCATTTTAGAAATTAAAATGGGGTCTCACATCAAATATGATTCTGATTCTTCCAAAGCTGAGAAGAAAATATAAATATTTTTATGATGATTGGGTATTAGGATAGGTTTAGTTTTTAATGAATGATGATTGAGTCATTATATATGGATCTCACCAGTTGAGGCCACATGGGAGGAATTATCCTAGGCATGATCTCGAACTACAAGATGTGATTCATGCTCTTCATTGTTCGAGGAAATATCTATTAGGTGGGAGGTTGGTTGTTTACATGGATCATAAATTCATAAAGTACATCTCAATATAGTGAGACATGAATTTGAGTTACCGCAGGTGGGTGAAATACATGACATATTTTGATTATGAGATGTATTATACCCCTAGAAAAGGAAATGTCATTACTAATTCCTTGATCCTCAAGACTCAAACACAAGATATGGATGTGGAAAGAAGTGATTGGAAGATGATGGATATGTTTTATAAGTTATTTCTGGAGGTTCAAGAGTAGCATGGGTTACTAGTTTTAGCATCTTTGGTGGTGATTTATTATCTACTAGAATGAGTTTGGATGTGATAGTTATCAAGTTTTGAGGGACTCATTATGAGGGAGAGTATCACAAGATAGAACCCACCACCTGGTTGTTTTGTTGATGGAAGTGATACCCTAAACTATTATGGTCATTTATGGTTTCCAACCAATATATGGGAAGAGATTATGATGCAATCTTATCTATCTATTTGGGATGTTCATTCTGGCCTTACAAACATGTATCAGGATATGCATCATCAGTACTAGTGGCCAGGTATGAGCAAGTAGATAGAAGGCTTCCTTACTAGGTACTACACCTATTAGCAGGTGAAGTTAGAACCCTAGTGATCCATTGGACTTCTACAACCTCCATCTATTCTAGAGTAGAAATGGAACGACACTGCCATAGATTTTTCTACACTCTTGATGAGATCTCCTAAAGGTATCGATGCAGTATGGGTGATCATTGATATATTGACCAATGTCTCTCACTTATTTCTGATATGAGATACATACTCCATTGATTAGTTAGGAGGAATTTATATCTATGAGATATTTTGAATTCATGTTGTACCCTATTCTATAGATTCAAACCAAGATTCTTAGTTCACATCATGGTTCTGGAAGTGGTTCCATAAAGTATTGGGTTCACAGGTTCTCCTGAGTACTTCATATCACCCTCAGATGGATGGGCAGTCCAAGAAGATGATTCGGGTGTTAGTGGATATGCTTATGGCATGTATCCTTGATTTTTTAGGTTCCTAGTAGAATAATATTACTCAATCTGAGTTTGGTTAAAATAAAAGCATTTCGGAAACAATTCATTTGGCTCTTTATAAGGCTCACTATGGTAGACCTTGTTGTTAACCCCCTATGCTAGTTATAGGGAGGGTAGATAGCTTTATTGGGTCCTCATCTTGTTCAAGATATTTCAAATCAAGTCCAGGTAATTTAGAAGAATATAGTTGTAGCTCATTCGAGGAAGAAGTCTTAAACTAGTCTTCATTGTAGACCACCCATGTTTGATGTGTGACACTGGGTCTTTTAGTATGTTTCACCTCCCTTAAGACATAAATGAATCAAGAGAAATGGAATGTTATCTGCATGATATGTCAAGCCTTTAGAGAAAGTGGGGTGAGTTAGGACGATAGCCTCTATGATGCTATTATCGTAGAGGTACAGTTTCATGCATGACATCTTCCTTGTATCTCATCTTTGGTAGTATAATCCTGACCCATATAATTCATTTGATCTAGAAGATATCGAGATGGAGGACAATGCATCCTTCTAAGAAAATCCAACCTGAAATGTTGACCATAGGATGGTGTTTCTCCATGGTAGTTTAGTTATATTATTCTAGGTGTTATGGAATCACAGACGTGTGTAGGATAAGACCTAGGAGTGAGAGGCTGATGTATGTGTGCAGTGGCCGGAACTATTCTCAGAAGATGTTGTACCACCCTTAGAAGGGAAACTCAGGACATGTTGTTTTATGGAGGGGAGGTTATAACATCCCCTCTTTATACAAAGGAATAAACCATTAAAAATTTTTCCCAAATTAATTAAAAAATCCCTTAGTTTGATTCTTAAGATGTTAAGAGAGGTCTCATGGGTTTTTAGGTCTCATTTGAAGCCTGGAGCACTAAAAATGGGGGAAAGAGACTGGGTCAGAAGGTTTGTCAAATAGTGTGACCCTGGGAACATGACTGTGCATCCAGTTTCATGTTTTTCATGTGGGGAAAATTCATAGATTGCCCATTGTTTATCAAACCATATGCCTCTCCATGTGAGGTTCCCCGGTGAAGAATAACCTACTGCATGGTTGGTGCATAGTTTTTCCAACCATGTGGCTAAACTGTGTGACCCCTAATATGTTGTTAAAAATTCAAATCTTATCTTAATGACTTGTTTTAACCCATTTTTCTTCTCCCCTACCTCTCCACTCAATATTTACCCTTCTGATAGGAAAATGGATGTCTTCCTCCTCCACCTTGGGGATTTTTATCTTTCACAATTAATAGTGATCAATTTCCTTTACGTTCGGAAGCTATAGACTCCTCTAGATATGATCCCTCACCTGCACCACTTGATTTCTTGCTTTCTCCAACCCTCATTGCACAATTTCTATGTGAATGATTTTTCTCCCAATTTGGTGGTTATTCTAAATATCTTTATTTTTTTCACCTTATTTTGAATCAAATTTTCTACTAGAAGTTTGGAGTACTACGACAAAGAGGTTGGGGTATACTCTTATTCTCATCATTTGGTTGCATTTTTGGCACTGCACCATTGTGTCGCTAGTCATAAACTACCAGTATATCTTTTTTCAAATATTATATTAACCATGATGTTTTTTCTTGCATGTAATGAACTTTTATTATGAATAAACAAATTCATAGGGTGTTTTCCTTTCCTTTATTCATCCCATTGGGTGTGCCCAACCCAAATGTCCAACTTTTCAGATTATTTTAAATGAGGTAATTACCATGTTTGAATGTTTCACATTAGATAAATTCTTTAAATTGATAAAATTAATTGATAAGAATGTTCACCCAATAACTGGGTCCCTATTGATAATTCCTAATCTTAAACATAGTGGTTTGAACTATGTGTGGTTCATTATACCTTCAAAATACATGATTTCTCTTTGAATGAAATATTCCTAACATGCTAAAATGTCCGTTGTAAGTTACATGAGTACCTTTCTTTAATAATATTCTTATGCATTAGGATAAAATCTAATACTTCATGAAATTTTTTTAGTGGTATTATACTCAAATTTCCATGTTTATTCTAGGTGAATTATGTTAATTCCTTATGTTATGTTCTTATGACTTATTGAGTGTGTAACACCCCAAACTTTCACGATACGCTTCTCTTTCAATAATGCAATAGCTTGCATTGTACCCATGTTCGAGATTCTAACACACCGCGACCAATCAAAGTAGTAGTTATGAATAGTAATACCCACCTTTTGAAATTATATAAATTTTATATTTCAAAATGGACTTCAATTTTGTATTTGGAATATCAAAAATATCCTATGTTGAATTTTTTGTAATTTTCTGAGAACTTCCAATTTTCTATGAATAGTGAAAAATACTTAAAAACATCTTTTTTAATCAAAATAATTTATAGTAATAAATTATACTATTGAGTGGTTTTGAAGTATAATTAGAATATATTTTTACCATTTAATCCATTAGTGTTCATTAGAATTAATTTCATTTTGAAATTGGACACAAACAATTGTCAATCTTTTGATATATATTGTTTCTAAAAAACACGATATTTGTTGTGACAGCGGGAATTAGTTATAAAATTAATTAATGCAACTTATATGTTTGGAATTTTTTAAAATACACATCATTTTGGAATTCGGAATATCAATTATATCTTAGGGTGAAATTTTGGCATTGTTCTGAAAAACATCAATTTTTTATGAATAGTGAAACCACTAAGTGGTAGTTAAAAAACTGATTTTTCATTTAAATGAAACATTACCACTTCAATGATTTGATTTTAAAAATTCCGACATACATGGTTGTCATTAAGAAGTAAAATTTGGTTCTATGGGATTAAAATAATTTTTTGGTGAATAGTAACTTTTCTGTTTAATTAATCACGATTAAAGGTAATTAGTGAAATTTAAGGTAAAAATGATATTATAAAAATATGAAATTACCTTTACACTTGTCCTAACCCTATTGGATGTGTCATTGACGACCAAGAAAATACATGGGTCAACTTGGGGACCCCATGGAGCCACATTGGTAGGAAAAGGACATAAATAACTTTTTATTTAATGTTAAAATAAAAATGTCACAAACAAGAGTTGTTTTACTAAGACAATTTTTAAATGGGGTTATACAAGTCATATTTTTTACTATAAATATTCATTAGAAATATAAAAATATTTCCTATATATTTATATTTTTCATATATTTCTTAGACATAAAATAAAATAAATTTTTAATGACACCATGATGATGCAGCAATTACCTCATTAATTAATGATTTTTACAAAATGGAAGGATAATGTAAAATCTAAGAATTACACTTGTCCAAAGACAATTGTATGAGTATATTTAGAAACCTAATCACCTTATCCTCGAAATATATCATTGTGGGACATTTAAAATCCGAAAATCATTTCATAATAAAGTAAAATTTCAATCTTTCCAAGAGTGCCCCTTCTCTCATCTTATAAAAGGCCTCCACATCTACCACCTTATTCACACCTTCAAGCCATTTGGCATGGCCAAACTCTACCAAAATAATCTTTCAACTACCCTATATTACTCCTAGAAGCATAAATTTGGGCATAACTCTTCCCAAGGAAGCCTTTGTCTCAAATCAAAAAGAGTTACCCGATTTTAAGGTAAAGTCTTCTCTTATGTTATTTTGGTTTATTTTGCTTCTCCAACACCCTAAAATCATTTTATTAATTTCTTTTGTAACAACAACAGTATCCTAAATATACTAGGATGTTGTTATAATAAGTATTTGAGCTACACTTTCACACACCTATATCTAATGGTTAAAGAACATACTGTTTCTGTGGATGGAAAATTTCTGCCTCACGAAACGATGATTGTTCAGCACACATAAAACACCTTCAAAGGTGGTCATTAAGATGTCACTATATTTATATATGATATATAATATGTTTATGTTTTACTTAATCTTCTGTATTTTTCATTTATTGCATACCTTTAAGGTTTCCATTATGGGTAAACGCGATATTTTCATATTAGGAAGTGGGGACTACCGCCCCCTAAAAGTGATTTGAATCGTTAATGCCATATGTGGGATGTATAAAGGATGGAGTAAATTGTATAATTTATTATATTATACAGGAATTATATTATACCTTTATATAATTATAATTTCATTCCATTAAATATGAAATATAAATGAAAGTAGTGTTCAGGTGTACGTACAGCTTACCGTCTCCATGAACGGTGCATTTCATTTATTACTTCAAAATGTTATGTAATATTATAAATGAATGTATATACTGGATATATATGATATATATGATATCTAAATCATTAATATAATTCTGGAGATAATTGATATTCTACCACATAAACAACTTGTAATTATAAGAAGTTTATAGTTGACTCAAGTACCAATGATCGACAAAACGACCGTTATTAACTTAAATGACTACATAATATTTGTAACATTGTAATAAGTTATATAAAAGGGATAATGAACTTGAAAAAGGTTATTATGAAATTATATATTAACTCTAGTTTATTATTCAGGAGATTAAAGAGCGGTCAAGTGAAGTCGGACACGAGGTAAGGGATCTTCTTAACCCAACTTCCATTCTTTGGGTTAATTTCGTACTTTCAAATTATGTCATGATATTATTATGTCCTATCTTGTATTTGAACTTCCTTTATGTGTACTTATAGTGAATACACATAATAGATCTATTTTATTTAAAAAATGATCTTTTTAAGGGACTTCGTCTCAATCTCCTTTCATTTAGGCATATTTGGTTTTATACACAACTTTCTTTTATACGGTGTATAAACCCCTTTGACTTTTACATTTATTCAAAAGGAATCTTTTTATACGAAGCGTTTTACTAAACGACAAAAGGGAATGTTTTTTTGTCGTACGTATGCGGTGACAACGACTTCTCTGCCGCTGTGACAATTATTTGAGTTTCGGCTTCCTCTACAAGCCATAACTTTTTTTAAATGAAAAATTATTACAATGTTTTAATTTTATTTTATTTTCGTTTTGAAATTGGTTTTGAATGTGTTTTTTTTATTATATCAACGTGTTGTATTGATATCTGGTGATTGAAATGTGGAAATGTTATGTTTCCTTTATGCATGATTTATGTGATACGATTATGTTATGGTTTATGATATTTTTAAACCTATTCATTTGAGGAATGAATTGGACTTAATAAGTGACAGGTGGAGCCTGCTATAGCTCCTCGATGCAGCAGCAGGTCTCATGAGACAAACTAGTGTCTAGGCATGAGGCCTTGGAAAAATCTTATTTGTAGTCTTGGAACAAGGCCTTGGCTACATGGTTATGATAGTTTGGCATTATTCATTCCATCATTATGAAAGTGGTTATTGATATTTCATGTGATTATTCGACTAGTAGAATATCCATGTGAGTAAGTAAATGGATTATTTAATTTTATTTTTTCCATATTACGCTAAAGTTCAAGTTTAAAAAGGCTTTTGTTTTAGTTATACATTGCCTTAAATGGTAATGTTTATTTATGAAAGTTTCCGCAATATTGTTATCCTTACTGAGCATCTGAGCTCACCCCTTTCAATGTTTTAATATTTTCTAGGTTGTGGAGAATTATTTTATGAATGACCTACAGGGATAGTCAGAAGAGGATATGAATGTGGACTATGGAGACTTTGTTATTGTAGTTTTTCACTTTATGTTTTAATGTAACATTTATGAATGTATCTAGTGTTTCCACGGCTACTAAACTAATTGTTCTTTCGAGACTTGATCTTTTGTGATAATGCCAATGTTATACAATAATGCACCGACTCTGGGTAACTAGGGTCGGGGCGTTACAAAGTGCTCTTGCTTGAACCTTTTTAAATGGTTCAAATGGAAGGTGATTCTTAGTCAATCTTTTTATATTGATTTTTTAAAATTTCATTGATGACATATTGGTAAGAGGCATGTTGATATTGTAATCTTTTATTATAGTTCATTTCTTATGAATTTTTTTTATTTCTTATTCCCTTATTTAGTGGGTTGAACTATATGAAATGCCATGGTATGATTGGTAGCTTTTCCAGTTAAGTTGCATTTATTGACATGAAATTTTTTAAATCATATTCCTTGTAGATTATTCCTCATACAATTCTTATTATTACTGAATTTCTTATTGCCTAGCTATATGAAATGTGTCATTGATGTTAATCATGAATTTATTAGTGTGGTTAATGTAAATCATGTTGTATCTAGATGATTTTTATTAGCAATCAATCACAAATTCATTACTTAGTATGTATGCCTTGTTTGATATGGAAGTAGGCACTGGCCAGGAAAGAACATGGGTTTCATATTAAGACCCATGTATGGACTCTTCATGCTCCATGGGTTACTACCTAACGCACTGGGGGTGATGATTTGGATTTCTAGGTGAGGGCTTCCTAGGTGATTTCATATTTTCTTGAATGATACAGGTTCTCGAGGGTAGAAACCATGGATGTACCTTTTGTCAAGATGGATACTCTATTCTTTGGTTTATACTCGGTCCCCTAGTAGGATACCTAGGATATACTCTCTATTTACCATACCTCGTAGCGATACTTGGTATGTCGTAAGGGTCTACTTGGATGATCTCAGTGGTATTGTCTTATATCGGATGTTCCCATTGTGATACGTGGGATTATATTAGATTGCCTTGGACGGGCATGGGACTCCACCTCATGTTTTAACGGAATATTTGTTTTTTATTTTCTGTTTGACTATTAAATCTTATGAGATGTATCCTTTATGATTATATGATGATTCATATGCTCTTCTGACACTAATTGTATACTATCCATCATACTTATGAGATGATGTGGGATTGAGACCCCAAGCCTGAGCAAAATCATGGTGGTATATTCTTTTAGTTTCCTTGTTTACTATAGAACATGTTATATATATTGTGACCGGCATAGGAATATTTTTCAAACTCTTATTCGTAGTCAAACTTGGTGGTATGAGATGGGTGTTCTCTATGGGGACTGAACCAAACATGCAGTTATTGTATTTATTAACTAGTTTTCATCTATTATATCTTTTACAATGTCTTTCATTTATAGGTTGACATGGAAATTCCTAGACACTATAGGTTCCATCCTACAGAGATTTATACCTCACACCCTACTCAGGAATTTTTTGGTATGTGATTAGACTATATGATCATAGGTGTAGGTAAAGGGAAGCATGATGCTTCTAATTTTGGTTTGTGTTATTGCTTAAGATAGAGCTTTGGGGTAGAGGACTGAGCCTTTGATGGAGATATTGTGTTGAAGTTTTTGGTATTTTATATTATTGTATACCAAGCAGTATATTCATGTACTCCTATTCCCCGACTTTGTATATTTTTATAGATTCATGACATGGAATTATCATAATTTTTTATATGGTTTTGATATTCAATTTCCATATATTTTATTTTAATTCATGACTCATTAATTTACTTCTTTTGTTATATTATTTTCTATATGAATACACATCTGGTTATATTTTGTGCACCTATCTGTTATACCTAATAATACGAGGGAATAGTCTCCCTATGGACACATCTAAGGCCCTTTTTCTAGTTTGTAGCCTATGTTGTTCTAGGAGATGCACTTGAGGTCATGTGGCCAACCAGTCTCTTGGCACCGCTAAGTGGTATCCGGAACTGGGATGCTACAGAAGACATAAGACTTAAGAGAATTATTTAACTATATTGACAACACATGATAACATGTCCTCATATGATGAGAATGTTTAGGAGAGTAGTTTCCTTCGAAGGATGGGCTTAATATCATCAAAGAAAAGTCCACTATTTCTCTTTATATTACATACATAGTCTATAACAGAACTTGATAACCTTGTAATGTTAGCTTCATCGGCAGAAAAAATTTCCTCTTATTTATGTCTTAGAATCAAGAACTGTATTTCCATATCCTCTCACTACTCATGAGGAAAATATTTTTCCAATAATATTACCTTGAAATCCTTCCACTCCATGTTTTTTATTCCTTCTTCATACATAGTGTTTTTAATTAATGACCACCACTGATCTACATATCCTGGAAGATGAAAAAATACCATGAAAAGTTTATCCCTTTCATAACATCCTAGAGCAATAAATATCTTCTCTAGGGAACAAATCCACATCTTAGATAAAAATGGATTTGTAGTCCCATTGAATTATGGAGGTTTCTAATGCATAGAGCACTGTAAAATTGTTACACTACATAGTGGGTCAATATGTTTCCCCACAGAGGAAAGGTTATTAACCATACACTAACTCAAAAACCCTGATATAGTTATAATTTGATTATTCCCAGCTACAGATTCAGATACAGCTTTATTATCTTTACTAAGAAGAAAATACATACATGGGGTAGGTGCATTGATATTGTTATCATTCCTTTCATCAAGCACCATTTCTAAACAATAGAATACACTAAATTATATCATAGCACAATGAAATATAATGTATAATCCTGAAAATAGTGAAACACATAACCTTGATAATATCGTAATCACAAACATGGTTTCTTCGGTAATATATTTATTTTCAACTCCTTCAAAATGGTTTGTAAATAAAATGTGATTTATCCAAAGAATATAACCCATGAGAGTAAACTAAGAGCACATTAAGTCCAATTTTCATGCTCTAGGTGATGATTGGGTCAAGCCTAAATATCCCTTCTCAAAGTTATTACCCCTAGGTAATCTGCTCCATAAGAAAATCCACTTGTATTATTCATACGAGGATATATTTTCGGGAAAATCCCATATAATCTCTTCATAACCAAACTTTAGGATGTTCTTCTATACTTATCCTCAAATTATATCATAGGGTTATTTTACCTAATTTTTGTTTTCATAATTCTAGTTCTCATGGTCGATAATAAATATACTTTTATACCAATAGTTTATCCCCTGACTTTTGTATCCAAGAGCCAGTGTTTTCTTTATTAAATTGGCATAAGATACAAGGAATCACATCTTAAAGGACTGATTAGATTAGTAGTCTTGGTAAACAAGATACATACTTGAAATTAATATTACATTTTAAAATAAAAAATAAAAAATAATGTTCATTAAGAATTTCATTTTTCCCTTATAATATATTTTCAAATCCATCAGAACTTACTTTTTGGTATCCTTGGGAAAATAAATCATAAGAAATGGGTGACCTCAGATGATTAGTATGGGTAAGAATACAATGGTAGCTGTAAAAAATTTGAAATAATCAATATAAAAAGGAAAATAATTGAAACACATGCCATTTAATGAATAACATGAGAAAAATATGGAAAGAATAAAAGATGATCAAATAACTTCATATAAATAACAAAATGAGATTGTAACATGACCTTGGATATTCTAACTAATCAAATAATATCATGGAATATCAATAACTAAATTCATAATGATAGAATGAATGATTTTGTACATCTAAAAAATATCATTGGGAATTGTTCTAAGACATCAAATATTGTCGATTCTTATACGATGAGATATAATACCCTCGAGGATTTTTCCAAAACATCTATATAAATTGGTAGGACCTATGCTGAAGCCATATCTAGTTTGTCTCTTGAGACCTACTGACGCTTCTAGGGGATATGACAGACACTTTTGGTCCCTCAAAAAGTCCAATGCATTACTTATATGAATGTATTGAAACATTATAAACATAAACAATTAATATTTAAACTAGAATAAGAAATTTAAATATTATATCCAATCAATAAACATAATCATAAACCATCCATAATAAAATTAATGGTATCAACATAGTACATCTCCAATCAAACTGTTCATAAACCATACAGAGAAATAATAAGGATAATATAAATGGACTATATTCTTATTAAAGTATAAGTAAATTTAAATAATGACTTCTTAGCTGGAAAATGATTTTTAAATATCACTTAGAACATTTCTTGAAGAAAATAGTCTTTATTTTTAAATAACCTTTTTATTTTAAAACAAGAAAATTCATAAAATATTATCAAAATCCTTTTCTTTGGAAAGAAATTTTAAATAATAATCATTTAAATAATATTTTGAAAAATATTCTATAAAAATAATATTTAAACTTTTCAAAGGAATCATTAAATAAATGATAGACATGATGGCGGGTAATATTGTACATCTTGTATAAGTTAAAAAGAACGTTCCTTTTCCACTATAAAAAGGTTAGAAAAGAGAGTCACTAAAAATTGATAAGAAAATTCCTTTATAACAATTATTTTATGTAAAACTTGTGTAATACTTTATTTAATATATCATTTTTAAAATCTAAAACATTTTTGAAAATATTTTTGTAAAACAGGGTTTTTGAAGAAAAAGGATTTTCAACTGAAGCGAGAAATAAATTCAGATTATCATAAAAACAAATTTTTAATATTTTTAAGTAAAAAATATAGAAAAATGGTACTATTAATTTAAAAATTAAATTAATAAATATATTATAATAATATATATTTATTTTTAGATAGACATATCCAATAATTCCATCAAGGTATCTTATTCAAAAACAATCCCAAATAATGATGACATTATAAGATAATCTTTTACCACTTTGGTAAATTTTGAATCATATGCACCATTAAATAAATAAATTTAAATTAAACATTAAATACAATAAAGATAAATTAATTCATGATATAGAATAAAAATGGAATTTTATACGCCACACAAAATATAGAAGTGTAAAATAAGGCATATATCTCATAGAAGTAAAAGTGGAATAAAAAATTATTACCTCAAGATTCCTTTTGGTTGAACATACATTAACCTCACATATAGTTATTTTAAAAATGTTATTAACTTATTAACAAAACATATTAATATTTTTAATATCATATTTTATCCTTTTATAACATCTTATCACCCGTTCATTAATAATATTTCATTATTCTCATTGTTTCAGGTGTCAAGTATCTTGTTTTCTCATGCATGTTTTGTCATGAAAGTTCATGTTATTACACATATTATATAGTTACATGATATATAGGATGATATAATGACATAATTTTCACATTTATAAGTCAATTATAATTTTAAAACCAATAATTAAATTTGGTTTTGAAAAATGAACTCTGTTACAATCATAGAGATGGTAGGTTGCACGTACGCATGAGTAACGTTTCCATTTTTCAATGATCACAATGGAAATAAGTTAAGAAATATTTTATCATTATATAGTTATAATAATATATTATATAATATATTATTTCTTTAAATATAATAAAATATATAATCCATTTGATTTAGTGATGAAATAGAGTCGCATCGCTTCGTGAATGCGGTCGTCCACACCTATGCGAACGATGTTATCTTTTTTCAGCGTAAAAAAGAAAAAGATATATTATATTTTCAGAATGATAAATATGTCATGAATATCATATTTATTTCATTTATATAACATATATTCATTAATATTTTTTTATTACCTTCCATGTTAATCATTTGTGAAAAATAAATCATGTCGCTTCAGGAGACGGTAGTCCACTATACACATGAGTGGCCTTATTATATCCCCTAAAGAATTGAAATTAAAAGAGTATTTATAATATAATGACTCCATAGGTGTAATTATATTATAAATATAATATATATAATTTATATACATCAATATATCCAACCATTAGATGTTTTCCTTGAAAAATGAATTACATCAGTTCGTAGTTCGATTGTCCTCCAAACATGTGAATGATGATTACATAACCCATTTTATGGAAGTGGAGATGGTTTTAGGTTGTTAAGTTATTATAAAAACATATCCTTATATGTAATATATATATTTTATTATTTAAACATGGTTCAATAAGAATTTAAGGAGGTGTAAAAAAATGCTCGTTGAAAAATATTACCTCTTCTTCAGGAAACCTCCTTAGGTTTGCACCAAGTCCTTCCATGGTTAGATTTATATCTAAACTAATTATTAAATGATTATATTAGGTAATCTTTGTAATTTATATAGGTAGTTATTCACAAAATAAATAGGTGTGAATGTGTGAAGAAGAGTGGATAGGTGGTGGCTTTTATATGTGGGATGAGTGGCACACTTGCACATTTTGGAAATAAAAAGGTTTACCCACATTTTTCAAATTCCAAAAGGGTAAGAATAAAATATTATCAAAACTTATAATTTATATAATACAAATATGTCCATGAAATATATTTTTTACCTGTTTTTAGTTCAATTTAACCCTTGTCTTTTTAGTGTAACCCATCGGTAATTCTATTTTTACTTTAAATTTGGTAATTAATTTTTAATATTTTTGGTATTTATTTTGGACAAAAAATAATTTTACAATATTTTATAATAAATATTATTAGTATTCAAAATATGTAATCAATTTTTTTCAAATTCCATTTAAATAAGTGGAAAATTTTAATTTAAAATTATTCTCACATACATGATGAGAAAGCATGTTTTCAAAGAAAAAATATTCCAAAGTCTACAAAGTTTATATATCAAAATTGAATTTTAAACTGGTTACAATGACCTATATTGGATTAATATATATAAAATTGAACTAATTTAACTATAAAACTAGTTGAAAATGTATTTTAAAAATATAAATAATTCAAACAAGAAGATAGTTTTTAATTAAAATTTTGTATTTTCACTATTCATTAAAAAATTAAACATTCTAGACAAAATAAAAAAATATCCCTAAGATAATTTTAATACTAATATTTTTAAAATGAATTTTATTTTTTCAAAAAAAAATTTATAAATGTTGTAAAATAATTTTAAATTATGTGCACAAAGCGTGACTAAACCAACTTTTAGAATAAAAAATACGATTTATCAGAAACCAATTATTTTTCCATTTAAATGATTATTATTTTCATAATAATTGATGGAAAACCATATTTTTCATAATTTAGATAGTAATATTAATACATAAAAAATTAATGGGATGTTTATAATGGTATACTATATTATGGTTCATTTTGACTTTGGATTGTGTGTTCCACAACCTATTGAAGAGATTAAATTTATTTAAAAATAAATATTTCAAATTGTATGAGGTGTTATCTTTTCTTCTAAGATTTGTGTTTAATTTAATACAAGCTATCAAAAAAAATGTTCTTATTCTAAAACCATTTTATGTTACAGTAATATAAGTACTTGGTTTTAGAACCTTAATGAAAAGATTTTTTATAACAAGGATGAGTTATTCAATTCTTATTTTTCAGAGTTTTGTCTTAGGAATACCACAATTTCTGTGAGGCACAAGATTACAGTCTTTTTTTAGGATGGGGGATGAATTTTAATGAGACATGGAATAGTTTTAGAGGTTTACTAACACAATTTACCAAACACCAAATGGATCTTCACCTACTTATGATTCTACGTATTATGCACATACCTAGTCAAACCAAAATCTACTAGATCAGTCTTATGATGGGGATTTTTTAGATGTCACTGCTAATGATCACAAATAGATATTTGATATATTAGCTCAAAAATAATATAATAAGTTATCAAGGAATAAATAAATTAATATATATGAAACAAAAAATAATATTGATTTAATTAATAAACAATCACTTATTTAGTAGTGTTTTCATTATGGGATGTTTAGGCATAATAAAAACATATGTCCCAATTTTTCCATTCGATTTATAAATTAGAGAGTTATCATTTTTTATATTACATGACTATAAATCTAGGAAATAATGTTCCATTTTAAAACTAATTAAATGTTGTGTATAAAAATCACCCTAACCTGTCATGGAGAGAGATCAAGGTCTTTTAAAAGCAGTTGTTGCCGCTATTTTTGCATAGTAACTAAAACAATATTTTTAAAATCAACATGGGTCTGAAACATTAAATTATAAAGGGGGTTAAATTGGTTGTTTTGTAGGTTATTGTTGATATTGGTTCATTAAATAAATATATATATTCAAAATTCCATAGATTATAACTTGAAATGGGTCATTTTGGTAGAGATCTTAGTTGGAGAGACTAGAGAAAACTTACCAATACAATAAAAAAATATGAGAAATAATTGCATGGTCATAACCAAAATATTGGGCATAAAACTAATGACCATGTAATTTTTGAAACAAGGGAAGTTAAAACTGATGAATAAGATGAATTAAAAATTGAAAAACTAGAAAATTTCAAATATAGAAATGAGGATGGTAAGGTCCAAAATGAACTAATTAGTGAATTGTCAATTGAAAAAGATAAAGAAAAAAATGAAGTGGGAAAAATTTAAGAGTTAAATAAGTGGGTGAGGTTTGATGATGAGTAGGATAATCAACATAATTTTCAAAATTATTCCTCATATACCTTTTCCCCAGTGATTTAAAAAGAATGATGAACCTAGTTATTTGAATTTTCGTCATATGCTTAAGACCATCAACATTAACATGAATTTTTAGAGGCCTTGAACAATATTCAATCCTATGTAATATTTTATAAGATATTTTTAGGAAATAATAGGTACTATGGAGATTAAAAAACCATTAATCTCACTGAGGATTGCAATTTAATTGTTCAAAAATATTCACCTTAAAATTTAAAATACACAATAAGATTTTTAATTTCCTATGAAATAAGATAAATTGATGAAATAAAATATAATTGTGATTTAGCATCAATAATTCATCTTTTTCCCTAATTTTTATTTAAAAATATGTGTCTTAGGGAGATAAAACCAATATCGATTTATCTACAATTTTCTAATAGGTCACTTTTTTATCCTTATAGAAGGGTGAATGATCTTTTAGTTAATGTGGGAATGATGACACTTCCCATTTATTTATTATCATTGAGATAGAGCATGACAACAAATTTACAATAATTATATAGATACCTTTATTATTCACTATATTTATAGTCACTGATGTTTATAAAGGAATATTAACTATTCATGACTTTGAGGATCAAGAAGAATTCCATGTTTCTAATGAAAATCCACTTGGGTTGTGTTGTAAATTTATTGATGATGTTTAGGAGGTATATAATAATGATATTAATAAATAGAATCATCACCTTTATATGACATAATCAATGAATTAGTTGATGTAAATTTTAGTTCCTTTTTTTGAATCTGAATCTTCCCAGAAGATAGAAAGACTAGGGAAACTCTATATTTAAATTATTAAATTTATTACTGAGGACCATGAAGTAGACCATCCCAAACCATGTAATATTTCTAAAATTGTTTCTCGGGTTGTTGAGTGATCTTCACGGTATTCAATTTTTCCTAGCCTAGATTCAACTTCATATTCGTTTCAACATGAGAAGTTTAAATCTTTTCCATTTTCATTTTCAGATAAAATGAGTGTTTATGAGATTATCTAATATTTATGGGTAGTCATATACATCCTAAAACTAAAGATATGTCATTCCAACTTTTCTAGAGTGTCCAAAATAAGGTTTTGGGTCAAAAATAGGTTGTGTATTTTAACTCGGATGAATTTTTTAAAAGATCACTTGTCTTTTATTGAACATAAAAAACTTTTAAGAAAGTTTGAGGAAACTCCACATTTTTAAAATGAATCATCTGAATGTAAATCCATGGCTGATAGTGAGGGTTTTATAGCATCTATTACTCCTTTATTTATACCATATCTTGTATCATGTGTGTGGGAGCATTTGGTGTTTGAATTTCGCAAATCTGATGAATAATCTGGGCTATTATCTTCTATAAATATTTCTATTTATGAATTTATAAGACATGATTCTACTATTGGTGGGAGGATTAGTCTTAAGACCGTTAATTTTTATAGGAAAAATCTACAGCAAGCTATTGTTTAAAAAAATAGAGATATCATGATTTAATTCCCATAAGAAATAGTAAATTCAAAAACATTAATAACTTATACCCACAAAAGGATCATGGTTAGACTTAAGGTTTAAGTGTGGATAAATAAATTTAAGTCATCACTACATGGGAGGAAAACCACAGATCTTTTAATTTTTTATTTTTGTTTTCTTTTCAAATAAATGACTATAACTCTATTTAATAATGGTTTTCCCCTCAAATAAGAGATTTGGATAAATATAAAGATGTATCATCAATTATTTACTACCATTTAAAGATAAAAATGTTGAGAAAATATGATCAATCTCCCTTAAACATTATCTCTGGTTAAATGATTACTTATGTATAAATTCATGGATTCAAATGGTTACTATTTTCCTTTATAGGTGATTGAATGTGGTTTCCATAGGGGTTTTTATAAATAAATAAAATGTGGTTTATTTTGAATAAATATAAATGCCTAATCATTATACATACTAAGGGAGTAATTTTTTTAATTATTTTTTATGCTTCCTAATTTTTTTAAACAATGCTGCTAGTTTCATTGAATTCATAGGTGAAAATAAATTTCTAGAAGTTATTTACTAAATCATATAGTACATGTTAATACTTTTGGTCATTTCTACTTTTAACATTTTATTATGTTGTAATAGTGTATGTGCATGTTTTTTCTATGGTCCATTGGAAATATTTATTGAATTCAAAATTTTTATGAATGTGAAATTATTAAAATATATCTCATTGATTAATTGTTTTCTTAGTTTTTGAAATAACTCCCATTCATTTTGATACTTTTTTTGTGTAAAAATGCATTGTGAGTTATTCTAATACACTTCATATATACTTTCACCGCTGAAATTCAAACTATGTTTTGAACAAAATTTTCTCTCAAATAGTCCTCCCTCCTTGTGATTAAACATTGGGAGAAATGTTGAGTTTTATGTGTGGGGTAGAGGTTCTTTCATATTTTTTGAGATTTTATATAATTTTGTAAACATAAAAAATCCATAAATATTTTTTGGAAATTTTAATTTTAATGATTTCTTTGATAGATCTATTACAATTCTAGAGTGGGAGGATCTCAAGGGATTTTAAATTGTTGAAATTAGTTGATTTATTATGAATTTAATCATTTTTCCATGATAATAAGGTTTAATAAATAGTAAAAGTTGATTTAGTGAAAAGATAATTATAGAATTGGATTTATAATATGAGAAAAGTAGAGTTTTCAAATTAATTCAAGGTAAATTAACTTTTAAAAAGAGAAATATATTAGGAACTAACATAAAATAGATTTATACAATTACTTTAGAATTAGAGTGAAATAAACAATTGGGATCCCACTATGAATATTTGATACATTAGGCATTGGGTGTGTGTGCATGTAAATAAATAAATTCATTTATAATTTCAATAAGTTTTTTCATAGTTCTTTATATATTAATGGATGGTAATAATTCAAACAAAAGTACTTAATTTTATGAAATGAATTTATTCTGGTGAGGGGAATATTCTAACTATATAAAAAAGGGTATAATGGACTTATAAAATCTCATTTGATTTATATCAATGAAGTGGAAACTTGATATTTGGTTTAAGGATCATAGGACAGAGGGATAAATGGATGTGATAATTATTATGAATTTTATTCCACTTTGATCTATTTATTTTAATTTAAGATCTATAGCTATTACTCTATTAAAGTGATGTGGTGGTAATTATTCATAGATGATAGATGATGATTTATGCAAGAGATGAGTAAGTGATGTTTTTCTTTATTTTTTTGATTACATGAGTCTTAGAAAACATTTAGTTTTAAATTAAATTCCATTTTTTCATAGGAGTTCAAATATTTAATTATGTTGGAGATTTTGATGTTTCTTTTGTATTACACACTTTGAAAAATATATTTTAGTGAAATAATAATGTTTTTTATGAGAATACGATCTTAAATTAGATATTTTTTTAATAGTTGATTATTTTTTTGATGAAACTATTATTCTTTGGAAATCATCCTGAAAAATTGCAATTATCGTATTTACTTGATAAATGTTTTGTTACTAAATTTAAATATATTTTTTAAATTTTCTTATTTTTATGAATTTTTTTTGTAACATAAATTTAAAATTATTATTTATGAGAATGTCTATTAAAATAATTATTCTATTTTTCATTGATTTCATTTTTAATATTCAATTATTTTAAAATATCATATTCTTTTGAAGTGTGTTTTATTTTTTGGAATTCATTTTCTCCAGTAATTTTGAATATTGTGTGTATCTAATTAATATTAATTGAAATATATTTTTGGATTAATTTAATGTTATTTGGTTTCTTATATTAATTTTCTAAAAAATTCCATCGATGAATTTTATAAATTATTTTTGGAAGTAAATATTTACTTGAAGTAAGAAATTTCATTAATTTATAATTTCATTTCATAATTAATTTTATATTTACTCAATGCTAAAATATATATTTTAAGTCATATTTTTATGCACTGCTACGATTCCTGAAGAATTTGACTTACACTTCTAGTGACCAGAAGAAGGAAATTTAAAGTGACCACATAATGAAGGAAAAATATACCAAGAGTTTCACCTACCTTAAATAGAAATTTACCGAATTCATCAATCTATATAAAGAGAAAAATATCAATCGGTAATAAGTAGAACATTGGAAATGGAAATGTACGGTGCCATTTTTCTGACTACCATGAAGAAATCCCAAGCTATATTACTAAAAATATGAATTTTTGTTTCATGGAAAATTTGGAAATGGAAAATGACCATGTAGCTCTCTTCCATTTGACTTTTCCTAAGAATTTATATATGTGAGTGACAATGCATCCACATTTTACTATTAGTGGATTCACATTTATAGATCCACCCTCATGGATCCACCTCCCATTCCCCTTCTTCCCACAATACAGTTTCATGTATTACTAGGTGGGTGGCCTCGTTTGAGGGATGGGTGAGTTGGCACCCATCATCTAGCCATCTGTCTTCTTGGACGGATGGGTTCCTAGATTTGATTTTGCTTAGTGATTTTTCCTGTGTTGTGTTGCATCAGGTTGACTTGCTGTGAATTTATCACAATCATTGTCGGGTGGGTGGCTCTTTTGAGAGATAGATGTGCTGACATCTATCATCTGATCCTCCCTCTACATATTTATGTGTGAGAGAGGAATTCCCTAACTCTTTGTGCTGCCACCACAGTGCAACTGCTTGGTAGGGGGGCAACACTTTCATTTTGACAATCTCATTGTTGCATTCTCTCTCGGGGGGGGGGGGTGATGAAACTCTTTTCTTTCCCTTTAAATTTTTTATCCTCTTTGATCACGTGGGTTTTCTTTCTTCCCTTTGGGTTGTTTCTTATATATTTGTTGTCATTGTGCCTATAATGGGTTTATCCTTCTTCCCTTAAAAAGTAGTTTCTTTCTTGTTCAATAAATGGGGGTTTGTCCTCATTACCTTAAAAAAACCAAAGGAACCATAATGAAAAAATTTCCAATTGAGGACGCCATGTTTGATGAACAATGAATATGTTTTACCAAATCATTGAAGGTCAAGTATTTTGGAAGAAGATGAACTAGGGGCTCAATGAGTTAAGAAAAATCCCTTGATCTTGGAGTTAAAATTGGAAATATATCTTATTCATAGCCTGAACAAATAGTTTCAATTCCAACATTTTAGTAAACATGCCTACATTTCAAAGATTATGTATAGTTTATAAAAACAATAATCAATTAAAGTGAAATCATTTTTGATCCATGAATAGAGTAGACTGAGATGTGATAATTATATCCAACCTTAGAGAAAATTTTCTTAAGTATTATTAATCATTTAATGAATCTAAATTTGAAACCACCTATGGTGATTTATGTTTTTTTATTTGTTCCCTTTGCGAATATAAATAAGCAAAGAAGATTCGTTCTTGAGATCGTGGCCTTTATTGTTGTATTTTTTTAATTAGAGTTTATGCTATGTGATTGTTGTCTTCACTAAGAGTAGAGTTGGTATAATTTGTGTGACCTGAGTTATTGATTTCAGCTGAATGTTTTGAGAATATCAAGGATATTTGATTTGTTATTGATGAAATATGAATTCTTTTGAATAGCTGGTTATTCAATGATTATTAATATTGAGAATTTGATATTGATGATATATGAGGATGAGTTGTATTCCAACTGTGACTTTTGAAATTGGTTGATAAAATATGAATAAAGGATAGTGGTTGTCCATTATTTTTGTTATTTTTGTTATGACTGTGTCAGAAGAATGAGTTCTTTCTCAATTAATCAAAATAAATATTTTAGTTGATGAGTATTTTTGGGTGATTAATTTGAATATAATAGTAATGATCCACTAATTTCCATTGACCCAAGACCCAAGTTAAGTACAAGGACAAATTTTTTCAATACTCTATTCACTATCCCATAATATTTCATAAGCCTTAAATTATAAAATTCTTATTTAAATAAATTAATGGAAGCTATTACATTAGAAGGAAATATCTGATAATTGATGACTTATTGGAGATATACAGGATGATTTTGGAAAATATTCAAAACTAAGATGTATTACCACATGATTAGGGGTATATTTGGTTATCAGATATTTCTTAGGTCACCTACGAAAATATATATATAGTAATAGGCAGTACAGGTGGAATCTATAGAGGAATTTTTTTTTATATCTATGATATCAAGGATAGAATTAGATCATGAATAATTATTTATAGAAGAATATGAATTTGGGTTATTTTATATGATGAAGAGGGATAGTTGATTATTGATTATATGATTCATAACCTAAAGAATATAAGGAGGGTACTAATTAATATTCAATCTAATTGTAGAAACCTATGGAGTTATACATAGAAGAAGAAGTTGATCTTTCCTTAGAATCTTCTTTTTTATTTCTCATGTATTCAGTATTTTTTGTTTAAAGATATATTCACTAAATATAATTGTATTTCTTGTTTCATGTATGTGTATATAAATAGTTAGATGAATCAAATTGGAATGGATTGAAATCTTTAATATGTTTGATAGTGTGATTTTTAATCTTATTGTTCTAGGTTTGGTTCATAATGATCATTAATTATACATCACTCTAAGAACCAATAGGTTATCTTGGGGGACACATTATAATTGAGCCCTAATCAAATTAACAAAAATTAGAAAAGGATAATTTATATCTTTTCTATTAATGAAAAAATTAATTTATGATTCCTAATAAAAAGATAATTACTAAGTAAACTTCAATAAGACAATTTGAACAATGGATGAATTTGTATTCACTAAACACCTTCTCTTTTTAGAGATTATTTAATAATATTAAACATGATTAAGAATAGAAAATTCCTCTGATCAATTAAATCCAGTTAGATCTCCCTTAAGTCCTGATTTCTTAAAACTCCCCAATACCTTCGTTGTTTCCATTTTTTAAACTCTTTTTCATCTATTTTTACACTATTTCATTATATCACCTAACTTTCATTTAATCACACACACTATTTTTAATTATTATTAATTTTTGATATTTTTGGTCACAAACTTATATTTATTCATCCCTAGGGATATTATACCCTTATCACCAACTATAATAGTTTTTTTATGAAATAGATAATTAAATTTTTCATAACTCAATGAAATTCATGTCCCCAATCTCTATGTATGTGAATTTACACATACACAAATTATCACATTTGTGATTTATATCATTGGTAAATCTATGGAGTAAAAGTCACCACATATGGAAATATTTTCATATGTGAAGATCTACGTATGTGAATTTAGTAAATGTAACCAAATGATTATGTAGTCAAATTCTTTTGTGCATATAAATATGAGGATCTTCTTACATGAATGGATCTCCATATAGCTGAAGTCAGTGATATAGAGTATTTCCCATCATAATGGTTTTTTTAGTTTATCCAAAATTTACCTATCCAAATTCTTCTATATAGGAAAATTGGTATAGGAGTCCCATGTATCCAAATTCTGATACATGAAGAACTACATAAAGGAATTCTTTAAATAATAATGTTTTTTTATAGAAAGTGGAATCTTACATAAATGAATTTCTATTATATACAGAGTGAAAAAATATATAATTTCTAGAATTATTTATTCTAATGAAGAAACTCTGATCTGATGATGCTTATGTTGTGCAGTCAAGACCAAAACATCATGAATATTATTTAATCCATGATCTAAGCCTATTTTGAGGAGGATAAAACAATAATATGGACTAAATATAGTCCATGATAGATAAAATGGATTTATCATATTTTCAAGAATAATTAATATAAAAATACATCAAGGCCTAGATATTCATTGAAGCATAAAATATATGTAATATGAGACTATTTGAGTAATATAAAAGGAATTATGTTCTATTAGTAGTGTGTATGGATTCAATTGTCATATTTATGGAATTCATGTTAATGTATCAATAAAAAATAAAATGAGTTCCATGACATAACCATTTTTTATATATTTGATATAACTATGGAAAATTTAAGTTGTAGGTTTTTATAGAGATATGTGGAGGAAGAATAAGGTGTTACTGGTGTATATATTTTATTAAAATCTTTTGTACCAATTTTCATAAATAAGAATCACTAAATGATGGTTTTTTGGGGAAACCCTTTATGTTGAAAATGTAATGTTCAGGTACTTATAGAAACCCGAACTAGGTATTCTATAATAGTGATTTTGTGTTGGTGGTCACTTTTCCCCATAAAATGGAATTTATAATATTTGGTAATGAAATATAAAATTAATGATCCACTCTTGAATGAGATTTAATATGATAAGATTGATGTGGATGATATAGAAAATTGATAAGGAAGTGTTGAATCTGTGTTTTTTAGGAAATTGAGGAGCTGAAATCTGTGAAACTTATTGATATATTAATAATATCTATTTAAGAACAATAAGAATAAGTTTATGCTACATTATTTAATGAAGAATAAAAAATTAATGTCATACATTCATCTGAGATCAGTTTGAGAGATACAATGTTGTGAGGAGAAAAATATATCCTGGCATCAATTATTATGGAAGATTGATTTCATGATATGAGGAGTTTTTTTATATAAAAGATCATATGAGCTAATCAATTGACATAGCTAGGTGAATAGATTCAGTAGAATTTATATGAAGTTGAGTTGTGAGAATTGACCAATTTGATAATATTTTTTAGACTTGATGGAATTTGAAGAACCTACTGATGAGAAGAAAAAGATCTATTATATGGGTGTAGATACATCCTTTTATTGATCAAAGGTATAATACTAAGTAGTGGATAAAAAAATAAACTATATTGTATACATGGTGAAAATCTATCGAACCTTCAAGATGTAGTGTATGCAAGAAAACCACGAAGTGAATTAGTGAATAAATTGTGAATCTATTGAATAATTCAAGTGGTATTCTGGAAAGGTAATTCCTATAAGATATAGGAAAAGTGATTGGTGTGATTCTATCTAAGTAAAGATTAGTGAGACTCTAATCTAGTTATGGTGTGTGAAGAACCTTCCAATTTTAATTGAATGATATTGATTATAGTAGAGAATATATGATTATGGTGAATAACCAATCACTAAAAGAAGTATGTCTTATTCCCAAACCTTGTAAAAATCCTTATGTTGTTATGAATTTATTTTATAAATTATTCAGGTAATGCTATGAGACACAAGTAATAGTTGATCAATATTGAATTTGTCTAAGAGGTGTATTTGAATGGATTTTTTTTTAAAAGTTATATACATCCACTGATTCACCCCTCCCCTATTAATGATCCATCTTTCATATAGGCACCTCGGTATTCCCAATGCATCTCATTATTTTTACACTATTTAAGTAAGGAGTGATATTCATTAGATTATTCGATCCCATGGAGTTTTCCTTAATGTTTTCACTATTACTTGGATTATATATCCCTATAAGATTATTTCCTATTATAAAAATTATTTATTAATGATGTGTAATGTTCTTATAGACTGTAATTGTATTTATATGTGATTTAATTTTAAATCATAATTAAGCAGTCATTTTAATAAAAAAATTAATTTTGGGGTCTTTACATTATTTATCCATTAACAAATTACACCATTGAAATTTCATTTCATACACTAATGTGAAGAAAATGTTTTAACTTTCACTTCATCAATTCTTCTGGTTACTATTTTACTTCCTCAAACTTATATTTTCTCTAAATAAGTATGACCAAATAATTTTCCTTGTCGAATATAAATTTTTCTCTCAATTTAAATATCATTACCATCAAATTATCATAATAAATATCATTTTCCATTTTTACCACCTCTAGATTTAGTACATATAAGGGTTGTTGTATGTACTTCCCCCATTGGGATACGTGGAACACTCTATGTACTTGAGATAGGTTTGGTGGGAGGGATAACCAACAGGTCCTAGTAATGATGGGATCAAGAATTTCAAATGGGGAAATATACCTAGGACTTATTTGTCCCTTCTTACCAAACCACATGACTCTATTTGAGTGATATATATAAAGGCACACATAATCACCAAAATTATACTCTAGTAATCATTGATAGTTATCAAATTAGATCTCATATCAGCTTTGCACTTCCCTAATGTAATATTGAATGGTCTTCACCTTCTCTGTAACAACACGACATTAAAAAATCCATAAATTTAATCATTATAAATGAATTCACTTTATTTCATTTAGAGGATCTTTATGGTTTATATTTTTTAATAATAAGGTCACAATTATTACATAAAAAACCAATATATTAAAAAGTGGAAAATTATACTTAGTATTCATTTTTCACAATATACAACTTTTAAATTGAAACATTTTTTCATTTCATGATAAATCATGGTGACAATAAAAATTAATTTTACTTTATTATTACTCATCCAAAAATCTTGAAAAAAAATTAAAAACATGGTATGAGAAAAAAATCTTATTAAGGTACATAAAAAAAAGAAATATGTTACTCTAGTGAGGAACATATAACCCCTTAAAAAATTTATCTTCATTGTAATATTCATTGAGCATATGAAGTAAATAATATCCACATGAAAAACATAAAATTTTTCCTCAATGAAAACCATTAAAACCCATGGAAAAAATGTAAACCAATTTAGGAGACTTAGAGAATCATATACATAAACCATGAATACTCGTCTTAGAAATAATAGGGTACTAGTTAAATAAATATGAGATATTGACATGGTAAACTCCCTCTTATTTCCTTTGAAGAAAAGGAAAAATAACCAATGCATTAGAGATCTATAATGGGGTCCACCTATTGTATAATATATATTAGGATCACCTATTGTATAATCTGTATCAGGATCACCAATAATCATTTATAATGATCAATTACCATATCATGAATGAAACATTTTTATTCTTGTATCTTTTTATCATAAACCCCTTGAAATTTCTTTTGAACCTATATGCAAATCATTTTTGGAAGTCAAAATACTCTTTAATTTTAAAACCCCATTTTAAAACCTAAAATACCTTGAAGGATTTCTCTTTGTATAAAACATGGAATCAATTAAAGGATAAAAAATAACATATTATTTTTGTATTAGAAGGAAAATTCGTTGATGCCTTATATGTTAAAATAGAACATTCTTTTTGACTTTTTTTAAGAAATTCAAAACATTCTCTATAAGATACGTAAAAAAATTCCTTATGAAAACATTTAAAATAAATTAAAAAAGGGATATAAAATGTCCTTTATAATTAATTTATATCTATATAAACATGTATAAAAATTATTTTTAAGAATATTGACATGCAGGAAAATAATTTTGAAAATATATCTTTAAAACATTTAAAATGATGTTTTTTAAGTAAAGTATCCCTTAGCTTGAGTCAAACTAGTTATGTTCATTATTTATATTCCTAAATAAAAAACTAATTATAATTTTTTATTTTCATAAGAAATTTTTTCATTTTTATTAATACTTTTATTTTATTTTTTACCATGTTATATAAATTAGTTAATCATTTAAGTTCATTTCGGGCGTTTTGACGATATACGACTCATATTACAAAATGACTTAGATAGGTTGAAAATGGTCAAAAGGTAATTATTTCATCATCTATTGAATAATAATAATTTTATACATCAATTAATCTTTTTAAACCAATAATTAATGATTGTGATGAAAAATGAACTCTGTTACAGTCATGGAGATGGTAGGTTGTACGTATACGTGAGTAATGTTTCCATTTTTCAGAAATCATGGAATAAAGAATATATGTATTATTTTATTTTTATAAAATGACAATAATATAAAAAATATAATATAATTTATTTAAAAACACTTATATACAACATTCATTTTATGTGGTGTTGAAAAATGAATCACATCGCTTTGTGGAGCTGGTAATTACATGTATGCACAAATGACATTATCATATTTCAATGGATGGAAAGGTATGAAAATTAATGATATATTATATATTAATAATTATAATTATGTCATTAATATCATATATAAATATTAAATATGTCATTACTACCAGTTGTGAGATGTGGTGATAGAAATCGAATTACATTGATTCGTGAGGCAGTACTCCGTCGTACACACGAATCACAATTTCATTTCACATTTTATAGAAGAGGATATAGATATAGGTTATGAAATTAAAATAAAAAATATCATAATATGGGATATAAGTTTTTATTATTAAATTTCTTTAATAATATTTTAAGGAGGTAGATAAACAAATATAACTAAAACATTCTGTTCTCATAGAACAACATCCTTTGAATTACACCTCTTGACCTCTAAGGATAGTATTATAACCAAACTAAGACATATAATATGTGTGAAAGTACTTTTTAAATGGTTTGGTTAGGTATTGGCTGAAAAAATTTCTATTCAAGTGTGTAGATTGTAGGATAAAATGTTACCTTTATAAATGAGGGGAGGGGAACTCTTTAAATTTCTTAAAGTATTACATTAATATAAAATTATTTTTATATAAAAATGGATATGAAATGGCATAATTTGTATATAATATGAATATTTGTCTATATAATCTCAAAAAATCAAATTTTGACAGTTTTAGATTATGATTTTAGCCTTATCTCGTTGTTTTAGCCTCCCGTTAAACATTTGACACTTGCCATGGTATCGTGGGTTCTTAAACTAATGGGGTCAAGAAATATAATATAAAAGGAAACATGACTTTTAAATGATAAATGTATGATATTATAAACTATATCCAATTCATATATCTAGATATTATATTTTTAATAAATTAAAATTATTTAATAAAACATCTTTCATTATAAAATATCATTAATGTCATTTTTGGAACTATTCAACTAATTTGACATGAAAAACAACATGATAGGAATATAATTGGAATAAAATACAATTAACACATCCCAAATATATTATATATATCTATAAAATTAATTCAAAAACAATATTACACCCAAAAAATATTACTTTTAGTGTTTTTAAAATTTATTTAATTAATTTTTCTAATACTTGTACAAGTACTATGCTGACATTGTATAAGCATTTAAGGTAATTTTTTCATCACTAAAAGTAGAAAAAAATACCATGATTAAAAAAAATAATTTATATTTTAAATAATCATTTATAACCTAATATATGTTGTTTTTATCCCCATAAAAATTTATAGATATTAAAAGAAAGAGAGTTACATTTTAAACTTTATATATATATAATATATGTCATTTCCAAATATAAATGGAAAAACAATTACCAAAAATTTGAATATTGGATGATTATGGTCAAAAAAACTCAGAAAATAGATTAATGGAAACTGTTAGGGTTATTTTTAATCATTGATAAAATATCCTTAACCTTAATCACCGGATTTACCCTTACCAAGGGGACAAATATTTACTAAGATTAATATTCATAATGACCAAAACAAAAAGACAAATATTTAAAAAATATGAACCTATTGATTAAATATATGGGTTAAAATTTTCATGATTAAATTCCTATAAGAGTAAAAAAATTAATTTTAATGTAATTTCATAAAATGCAATGAAAATCAATTTTTTTAAAAAAATTGACCAAAATAATAACTAATTACAAAATTAGGTATAATAATGATTCAAATTTAATTATTTATATTATACATATTTAAAGAATAATTAGTCTAATTTTATAAAAAATTAAAATAGTAAGTGGATTTTTTATTGAAAGGATGTTAATGTTTTACAGAAATTGGTATTTTCAGTATTCATTGAAAAAATAAATATTTTTGAAAAATCCCAAAATTTCATCCTAATTTAATATTGATATGATATTTTAAAAAATGATGATTATTTTATAAAAAAAATTTATAAAATTTTGTGAAATTAGTTATAATATTCACTCACAAAAAACCATTTTTGAAGAAAATGTAGTTTTGAAATATAAAATGACTTTACTAAAAATTTAGTGATTATTTAATAAGAATTAATAGATAAAGATTTACTCATTAGGAGCTTTATATATATTTTATGATGCTATTAATCTAATTTATACCCTCTAATTAAACATCCATGTTAAAAATATAACATTTAAATATTAATATTTCATGGTTCGTTTATGTTCAATGTTTTGTGTTATATATGATATCGAACATAATTTTCTTTTAAAATATAAGAATATTACATTTTACCTGCTATTAATAAATTGGTTCTTTATAATTTGAACTTCATCTTGGTAATCAAGGGTTTGATATTTTAAAATAACGTTATTGAGAATCCATATCGTAAAAATAGTTAGTAAAACATCCACTTGATAAGTGGCAAAGGGAAGTACAAAAGACATCTCTAACAACAGATAACTAGGTTTCCATATAGGATAACATTAGTGGGAAGTGAAAAATGTACATGGAGGAAAATTTAATGTCCAAATACTAATATAGAGGGTCATAAGACATTACTCACAAGAATGCGAATCAACGTGGCAAACTTAATGCCCACAAAATTGTAAATCAATGACAGGTGAGAAAGACCATTGATTAATAAATAATGAAGAAGATATGACAAAAGTTTTTTTAAAAAATCCTTTTACAAGAGTTAAAGAATTTATTAACTATATTGACAAACAAAATAAGGAAATAATCTTACTTGAAAAGTATAATTTCATATTTTTATCAATTTCCACCATAATCTTGTCATTTTCGCTAGATGATAGGGGTTTAAGATGAATTTTTCTTACTTGAAGTACTAAAATAAACTTCTAATAGTTCAAATTATCCATAAAAGGATAAAAATCTATTCATCCTAACCTTATATATTATCCAAAACTGAAATTTTTAGAAGAAGTTATGTTAATTCCAAAAATTAATAGACCTTCATAAGAAGAAATAATACATTAATACATAAAATCCAATAGTAATGCCCAATGTTAAAATAAATCAACTATCAATAAAATTCATCAAATTATTCCTAACAAATATGGAAACCCAAAATTTTAAATTACTTATCATTTATTATTCCAACATAAATTTAACATTTATCACTAAATAACATCAATCACTCTTAAAGTATCAAACCAACAAAGTATACGACCTAATTCTATAGTATCTACGCTATAATAATAATTTCCATAAACCAATATAAAGACACATTAAAATCATTTATACTTTCAAAATATAATTAAAGATTTATTCCTAAAAATAAATATCATCATATCCAAATGTATTTCCATTTACTTTAATCATATAATAATCCTAAACATAAACACATATTTATATGAAATATCATTAATCACTTGATCTACATATTATTTTTCAATATCATGGTTATATATAAAATAAAACATATATACCTAAATTGTAATAACTCATAATTACCTCAACATCAACGATTATATAAACCCTAAAGGATATCAATACCTTTAACCTTATTTCAAAAAAAATGTAAAGTAATTCTTTGTTGAATATTTCTTTCCCATGTTAAACATAATTTCTACATCTATCTAAAACTACATATCAAAAATTAATAAATGTATCCCAAAGTATCATTAATAACCTCAAAATTCCCAAAAAATCAAAAATCATTGATCCAATAATATAATTTCCTAGAAAAACATAGTTATTATATATCAAATCATTTTAAGTAAAAAACACCATACTAATGTTGAAATCACATAGAATATTGGTAGTTGTTTTACCCTTATCACCTTTTGGTTGTGTTTTTATTCCAAGCTACCTTTCCGAATACGTTGAGTTGTCACCTGGCCAACAGGTTATCTTTTTTTCTAATACTATATTAATATAATAGCATTATGAATGGAAAAAACTTGTGTGATAATTATATTAATAATTCACCTGTATCCAATAAAATTCCCAAAAATATAATGATCATTAAAAAAATAGCATTATTCATCAAGATAATTTTTAACCTCTAATGTTTTCAATACAGCTCATTTTTCCACAAGAATCAAATAATCATAATTTAATATTATTTCATTAACATCAATAACTTATTAACTGAAATTTTTATTTATCCCTCAGTAATATTTCCTTCAATTAATATTTGTAAAAATAATCACCTTTTCACTACATCACATTTCAAATCTATCAATTCCATATGTTTTTTAATTTTGAAGAAAATGTAATATAGAATAATCCTTAATGGTTTCATGATTCTCATAATATTAGGAATATATGATAAAAAAATTGATAATGTAACACTTAATTATAAATCTAAAAAATAAATACATAAACACACCCTCCATTAAACTTCCTTCTTGAACTATTAACTATGTTTTATCATCTTTTTTCTTAATACATCATTCTTACAAATAAGAGATATGAATTATTTCCTAATTATTCAGCAATATAAACTCAATAATGTTTCACACATTAAACATAATAAAATAATTCATATCCTAAATCCATATATTATTATTTTCCTAATATTCTCTTTATCTTCCTTAATGATTCGTAACACCAAAAAATAAATGGTCAATTCCATTGTGGTATTTTTATTTTCATGATAGATATATGATTTTAGATTATTAAATAAAGGAAACAAGATACCATGACCCATAAATTTTTAGAGAAATAAATAATTATTGGTTAATTAAAATAGTTTCTTGTTGGTGTTTTGAATACTCAAGTAGCTATTAAAATAATTTGAATATTCTTTTCAATAATAGTGATGATAGAATCATCTACAAGGTATAAGAAGTTTGTAAAATATTTATTAATGTACATATTGATAAATGATCTGCAACATATTAAAAATACATCAATTTAAAATGAAATTTATTATTGAATGTAAAATAATCAATAAGGGAAATGGAAATACCATTGAAATTTTGTAATATAATAATCCTTCAAATCCTTTATATCTCAGTTGATTTGTGCTGTTATCTAATCCTCATAAGTTAACAAAACAATCCATTGAATAATAAACACAATTCTATATAACATAATAACCATTTTGGTTATAAAGGAATTTAAACATATTATAATATAACAAATTAACCTCTTTAGTTATCTAAAACATTCCCCTAATACCAATAATAATGGCACGGTCTTAAACAATCCATAAATATAATATTTCTAAATAAAATCAATTTCATTCTTTTTAAGAATCTTAATTGTTTATAGTATCATATAATTAGGTAATAACTCTTATATAAAAAATCATATATTACATATTAGAAACTTTTACTCAGTATCTATTTTTTTAATAAAAATAAACCTTTTAAAATGAAATTGGTTTTCTTTTCATGATAGATCATCATGACATTAAACCAAACTTCTTCGTTATTCTTAATCATCATTAAAACCTATGAAAAAAATTAAAATAATAATATGAACACAAAATGATCAGTAAGGTACATAAAATAAATAAATATGTTACTCTAATGAAAAACTAGAAAACCCATAAAACATTTACCTTAATCATATGATTCATTGAGTGCATGAAATAAATAAAATACAAATAAAAAACAAACTTATTTTAAAATAAAACCATTAACAATCATATAATGAAAATAAAAAATATTTTAGGAAACATAGATCATCATATTTGGAACCCGTGTTCAATAGTGTCATATTTAACTACAGCTCAGTTAAACCCCTAGGAAAAACCACCTTCATTAATTCCATTTTCATACCTTTGAAGACAATAAAGATTACCTAATGAATTGGAGATCTATAATGGGTCTCACATATCATATAAGATATATTGGGATCATCCATAATAGAAGTAGTATTGCGATCACTTGTTATCATATATAATTCCCAAGTAACATATAATAAATAAAACATCTTTTTGATTTATTTTTTATCATAAAACCCCTAAAAACTCTTTTGAACCTGTATATAAATAATTTTCAAATATCAAAATAACCTTTCCTTTTAAAACCCCATTTTAAAAACTAAAATACCCAGTAGGGATTTTATTTGAATAATATATGGAATATTTTAAAGGAATAAACACATCATATAATGGTTTTGGCAGTGGGAAAATCCATTGATGAGGTATAAATTAAAATAGAATATTCCCTTCTTATTTTTTTAAATAAAGTCAAAACATTCCATATAAGGTACATAAAAAGATTCCTTTTGGAAAACATTGAAATAAATTCAAAAGATAAATAAAATTTCCTTTATAATTTATTTATATATATATAACACATTTAAAAAATATTTTTATGAATATATTCATGGATAAAAAATGATTAACAATATATATATTTAATAAATTTTAAGTAATGTTTTTAAAGTAAATTATCCCTTACATCATATTTATCTAGTAACATGCGTTATTAATCATCTGGAATAATAAACTTATGTTAATTATTCACTTAATTAATATCATTTTCAATTTTATTATTCCTTTTATTTAATACATTACCATATTATATTCAATTACTTATTCATTTACGTTCAAGTCAGATGTTATGAGGATATTCAGCTCATATGTCCAAAATGAATTTGGTATGTTGGATATGATCAATGGATTCATTATTTAATAATATCCAGAATAATAATAATCAAATAATTATCAATTTTTTACACCAATCATACTTTTAAAACTAACCATGAAATTTTGTTAGGAAAAATTACCTATGTTATAATCATAGGGACGATAGGTCGTAAGTACGCATAAGTAACATTTCAAATTGTCAATGATAATGATAGCAAGAAAATAGGAATTATTTAGACTTTATATAATGGTAATTATATAATAAATATAACATTATTTCATTAAAAAAATTATATATAACAACCATGTTGTGTGATTTTGGAAAATGAATCACATTGCTTTGTGGATGTGGTATTCCAAATGTACATACGAATGACATTATCATTTTTATATAGATAAAATGGTATGAAAATTGACGATATATTAAATCTATAAAATTAAAATTATGTCAAAAATATCATATATATACATTAAATTCATCATTATAACCTTTTATGAGAGCATGTGATGGAAACAGAATTACATCAGTTTGCGAGGCGGCTACCCGCTGCACACACAAACAACGGTTTCATTTCCCATCATATGAAAGAATATATGGATTAGGTTTATGAAATTAATATAAAATAATATCATAATATGTAATATATTGGTGTTACTGTTCCTTCTTATTTTAATAATATTTTAAGGATGTAGAATAATAAATAAGAATAAAACATTTGGTTAAAATCAATATCTCTTCTTTATACAACCTCAACTGCCTTACACCTTGAACTCTATAAGGTTGGTATTATTACCAAAATAAGACCTATAAAATGTGTTTAGATATGTTTTTTATATAGTTTAAAATGTATTTTATAAAACAAATGGCTATTGATGCGTGTATAATATAGTATATGTGGTGTACTTTTATAAATGAAGGGTGTGACACTCTTGGAATTTCTTAAAGTATTAAATTAATATAAAATAATTTTCATACTAAAAGGGATCCAAATTTATTTAATAAAATTATATTACAATTATGTGTTAAATACTCTCATAAAATAATAATTGGAAAAAAATATATTTCATTTATACCCTTAACTATTTGTTTTAACCCCTATTAACCCTTTTGACACTCATTATGGTATCAAGGTTTTTTAACGTAACAGAGTTTCGAAAATTTAATATTAAAGGAAAAGTGGACCATAAATATAGAATTATGGATATTATTAACTATATCCCATTCACATGTCAGAATAAAATATTTTTATTAATTTTAAATCATTTAATGAAACATTATTCATTATAAAATAACATTAATGTCGTTTTTTGAACTATTAATTTATTTTGACTTTGAAAACTGCATGACAGTAATATAATTTTAATATAATCCATTCCTAAAATACATAATATTATATATATATATATATAATATGTGTGAAACTATATATCATCCAACAAATATTACTTTTAGTTTTTTTAAAATTATTTACTTTCTTTTTCTATAGCTTCCACAAGCATTTTGTCTGAATTCCATAAACATTTAAGGCAATTATTTCATCACTAAAATTTAAAAATAAATTTCCATGATAAAAATAAAATATTTATCTTTAAAATAAAATTTTTTATGTGATCCTAAGTTTTATTATCACTGTAATAAAATTTTATAGATATTACAATCAAGAGAGTGACATTTTTGAATTTATATTTACTTAAAATAATATAAAAGTCATTTTTAAAGTAAAATGGAACAAATTAGAATAAATTTTCATATTAGAGGGGTATTTTAGAAAATAAATCATAAAATAGATTAAATTATACAATTATAGTCATTTTTTATCTTTATCATGATATTTTTTACATTAATTACATAATTTACACTTACCACGGTGACAAAATTTACTAAGGTTTCCATTCTAAATGTCCAAAAATAATTGGGAAATATTTAAAAAAATTGAACCTATTGATTCAAAATATGGGATGAATTTTACATTATTTAACAACTATAAGTGGTAGAAATAAATTTTAATATAAATGTATATAACACAAAGAAAAAAGTTTTTGGAAAAATGTATTTTTAACTGCAATAATGAACATATTCCAAAATTAAGAATAATGATTATTTAAATGTAATTAGTTATATTATTTCTAATTAAATAATATTTATATTACTTTTATATGAAATTAAAATCATAATGGTACTTTTTATTAAAAATAGATGGCATCTTTATAAAAATCAGTATTTTCACTATTCCTTAAAAAATTGATCTTTTCATAAAAATAAAAACAATTCTTCCTATAATAATTTTAATATTCAGATTTAAAAATTGTTTTTTATTTATTCAAATATTTATTTTCAATATTCAATAAATTAATCACATCATTCTCTCAAAAAAATTAATAAAACCCCTTTTTTTGATGGAAATATATTTTTCAATAATAAAATGAATTTTCTAAAAATTGGGTGATTATTCACTAAGAATTTATCAAAACATTTTTACTGAGTAGGAATTTTATATATATTTCATAATTTGGTTCATCCTATTTTTACCCATTAATTAAATGTCTTGTGTATAACTATAACATTTAAATATTAATATTTCATGGTTTGTTTATGATCAGTGTTTCTTATTGTATCCACTATCAAACATGATGTTCTTTTAAAATCTCATGATATCACATTATTATTCATTTAATCCACTAGTTAGGGTCCCAATAGATTCTGTTCTCTATTTTTTTCGATCAAGTTGGAGTTTTTCTTTTCTTTCTATATATGGCTTCATAAGGATTCATCTAAATGCTTGAGTGGAAGCTATTATTGAAGATATTGATCTCAACCTAAATTAAATTCCATTGTTAAATTCTAAATATATCTTCAAGTTATTATATTTTCTTATCCGATTGGAAATCATTCTGAGGTTGATAGATCATACTAAAGTTCAACTCTTTGTTTAGAGTATGTTGTATACTTTTATAGAAATCTGAGGTGACCCTTAGATCTCAATTACATACAATTGATAATGGGGTAATATATTGATTTAACACTTATATAAAGTATATCATTTCAATTGGATCAATTGATATGTCCTCCCAAATGGAAATGAAGAGAGTAGTGTTTGTGAGATGGTACATCACAACCCATGTGGAACTATTATATTTGGTTGTATTTGGAAGACCTGTGGTGAAATCTATCATTACTTTCTCCTATTTCCATGATGGTGTGGGTAATAGATACATCATCCCATTGGGGTCTTCCTTTCTTCCATTACTGTTTTATATACCAAGAACATTGTTTTATATTCTAAGATCTATTTTTTAATAATTTTCCACAAATAGTGCTCTTATATATCTCTATAAGACATTGTGCTCCCTTGGTGGATAGCGAATGTTGATATATGAGCATCCATAAATATGTACTTATTCATCTCAAGATATGATGGTATGGATAGTTATGGCCCAAATATCACAATTCATTTTTCATAAATGTTGAACTCTAAGGATTTCCCTTTCTTTATAGATATCACATTCTTATGTATCTCCACATCATTCCTTTTATATTCCTTAATATTTTATAAAATATATGGTTTAGTAATCAATAATAATGGTATGATGGTATTTATTACTTTATAATTATCATGTTCATGTTTTTAATTTATGATAATATTGGATCCTTATCATCCACACCATGGAAAAGATTGCCCGATCTTTTATACATAGAGAATCATTTACTTTATTTAATTTCCAAGTTTTTTTGTGGATTGATCTATCATAATCTTTGATCAGCTCTAACCTTCATCATTGGTGCATATTGATCTCTTTATACATGAATATATAATTAAGGCTGGTATTATCTGTATATATGTCGCACTTCGATCCATAGAGATCATGTTTTCAAATCTTTAATGTGAAGATTATGATAGCCACCTCTATATCAAATTTTTTATAATATTTGTCATGAAACATCAATAGTTCAGAGGAATAGGCTATCACTTTATCATATTATATAATGACACAACAAAATATCTTCTTTCAAACATCACTATATATCAAAAATCCTTCCTCATAGGTGGGCAGTGTGAGTACTAGTTCAATGATTGGTCTCTTATTTATCTCTATGAATATCTCTTCACATTCATCAGTCCATAAAAACCTTATAACCTACATAGTAATCTTGGATAGTGGGTATTAATATCATGAAATGTTTCTAAAAAATAATTGATAGTACCCATCTAAGATATGAAAACTGGATATTTCTATTACATGTTTTTTGGACCATTCATTAACCACCCATTCCTTTAAAGAATCCATATAAATCCCTTTACTTCTAATAACATTCCCAAATAATGAAAGTTTGTTCATATAAAACTCAAATTTAATTTACTTTTCAAATAACGACTCCTTTCTTAGAGTTCTTAGTATAGTACATATATGAACCTTATGTTCCTTATTACTTTTGAAGCATACAAAAATATCATATATAAATATTTCCTTAAAGTTTTCAAGTTAATATCTAAAGACTCTATACAACATTTCTGTGAAGAAATCTGGAGCACTAGTGAGTCTTAATGGAATAACTATGGACATATAGTGTTCATACCTTGTATTAAAGGTATTATTTGGTATATCCTCTTTCCTTGCATTTAATGGGTGATACCCTCACTAATGGTTCAGTTTTAAGAAGTATTAGGCTACATGTAACTAATTGAGAAGTTCATAAATCCATGGAAGGGGATACTTGTTCTTTATCTTGATATTTTTTAGTTCATGATAATCATTATAGAGATGCATCAACCCATACTTCTTCTTGACAAATAGAACCAGTGTATAATAAGGTGAATCACTCAAACAAATAAAACCCTTATCCATATACTCTTCAAGTTTATTCTTTATATATTTTAGTTATATATTGTTCATTCTATAGAGAGTCATGGATATTGGTTGAGCTCTAGGAATGCGTTCAATTGGGAAATCAACCTCATGGTTAAGAGGAATAGTAGTAAATTATTTGGGGGAATATATCAGTATATTTCATTTCAATGGGAATGTATTAAAATTTGATTCTATACTTTGACATAATCCTTTTAACTAGATAATATTGAACAAAAATAAATAATATACATGCTTGATAATAAGTTTCTAAAGAAGATTCATCCACCTCCTTTCACTTTTATTGAAGTAGATGATGATTTTTGATATGGAATGTGATTTTATTTTAATGAAAAATGATATTGTCTTAATATAAGGATAGCAAATCCATGCCCAGTATAGCATGAAAATTCATTAAAGGGGGTATGATAAGGTTTTTTGGGAGATTTGACCCACAAGTATTGACTAGAGATGAGTTATATGCTTGATATGAAGTAATTTATTCATTTTTTAACTAATAACTAAAACTCAATTTTTTGAGGGGGTGTTTGAATTGTTTTAAAAAACATTCATGATATGAAATAATTCATAGAACTAGAATCAAATGGTATATTTTCTATTCATGAAATAAGTTCCAGAGTAATAATTACCACTTATTTTTCAAGATCCACCTTAGTATTAGTTGTGGAATATACTCAGCCTTGATCCCTTGGATTTATAGGTTTTTATGGTAAATTATATTTGACAAACCTTAGCTTAGGGTAATAGTCTTCACAATGTTTTTGTTTCTCATAATAAAAACATTGGACCATAGGCTAAGGATTGATTGGAACATTATTTACATTCGTAAAATTTTTCATCTTCATCTCCTTTCACCATTCAATAGCTTATACCCCTCCTTTCCACACTTTTAATATCTCTATATTCCCTTCAAGCAGTTTCTATGATAAATCTTCCCACACTTTTTGAATGTGGGAAATTTTATTTTATTTCTTCCATGAGGATTATCCTATTATTCACTAGAGTTAAACTCCATTCTCCACTTCTTATCTCCAGTTCTATGGGACCTCAAAGAATCACCAATATAAATCTATATTTTATGTTCACAATGAATTATTTTCTTATAATTTCCAAAGCCTCAAGTTTCTAAGATTATTCAAAGACTCAAATTTAGTAAAATAAATATATTCTCAACCTTAATTTTAGTATCCATGAAAAATTCAAAAGCATATCACATAATACATTTGAATTTTATTTCATAATCCCTAATAGATTCATCTAATTTTTTATTAACACTAAGGATATCCTTGTTTAATTTATTATCAATAGAATGAGGAAAATTAATTGAAAAATATCATCTTAAATACATCACATTCAATAGATTCAATAATTTCTGTTGGATTTTTATTCTTGATTAATTTATATAATTTATCATCTCATCCCTTTTGTCAATAGAATACCAATGTGACTTTTCCCTTAATTGAGAATTAAAGGACGTAGAATATTTTCTCAAGAGAGTTAATACATTAATTTGAAATTACAGGATCAGAAGATCTGCTATAATTATGAGTAATTTTCCATATAAAGTACTCAACTAAAAATTATTCTCTATTTTAATAATGAGTTATTTTGACATGATTCATGTCATTACTCATTACATGAGTCAATTATGTTAATAAAATCCGGAATTTCTGGACTCCTACTCTCATATTATTCGAAATTTTATTAAAGATATCATCGCACTGACCATCACATATTTTTTTTACCTGATTCATTCTATTTCTATAAATTTTTTAAAATGAAATAATCGTTTGGATGAGGATACATGATTCAATAAGAATCTAAAAATGAAAAATAATAAGAAAATAAGGAATAATATATATATACCCTTACTTATGAACTTTTAAGTTTCAATTTAGGTTATCCATGGTTATTTTCCTATTGGCTTATCTAACTATACATAATCAAATTTGATAACAATACATTCAAATCCTTGATAATGTTTTTATGTAACAAGTGATCAACTAAACCATATCCATTGAGAGTGGAAAACCATGTGTGAAGTTAGGCCTCTTTTTCATGCACTGGATTAAGATATAGTTAATACACAACCATCCTTTTTAGGTTTATTACAACTATGTTCATATATTTCACATCCTATATCCACTTATTTTCAACCATAAATGGATATCATTTCATAGAAACCATATACTCTATACATTACCAATATTTAGGATATTATCATATATTTATACATATCTCTAGGTTATTCAATAATTTCTTATAATATTAATACCCAAAAATTACTATACCATGATCTAATACCAATTATAGAAACCCATATCTCATAACACATTATTCTTAACATAATAATCTATAAACACAATCCAAAAATCATGAGTTCTCGTAGCTTTGCTCGATTAGATCCTCAAATAATACAACTTAAAAAAAACTACATCATATTTATTTAAACTCCATTAATTTCTTCTATATCCCATTTATATTATAAAACTATATAGTATATCCTTTATAATACATAATGGAAAAGAGTTAGTTATAAATCTTAATGTGGGAAAAATCAGAGTCAGCATGATACATATGAGTAAAATTCATATCATAAAAATATAAAATAAAATATTAACATTGAATCATGTCATAAAAAATATAACATCATAAGATAATAGACTAAAAGAAATTTGGTAAAAACATAAAACATGAAACAAAATTATAAGTCAAGGATCCCTACCAGTACAACGTAACATAGAATTCTAGTCTAACCAACCTTGCACCATATATTGTATCTCATGAGATAAAAATATTTCCCATTTCATTGGTGATTTATTTGTATATTCCCTTAAATTGTCAAAATTTATGTGTTCGAAATAGATCATAAGAAATAATTTTATCTGTATCCCATAGATAATGAGAATGGGTTTCATATAAAAATAATTGAGTTCAACATATCTTAAAGGAAATATCCTTTTATCATTTTAAACCCATGATAAGGTATTGTGTGCTTAATACATATAAATCTAAAATCAATGAAGTTAGTTAAATTTTTAACAATTACCTTGAATGAAAATATAATTGGGTATTTATAACTAAGATTATTGGCATGGAAAGTAAAATAATTATTTTGGACGTCTAATAGGTATACCAAATGGTTAGTTGAATGGGGATCATATAGAGATTCAAATTTCACAGATGAGTTGCAAGTGCGGAATTTTTTTTCTAGATTGACTTTCTTGAGTATGCCATATATAATTTGAAATTTAACATCATCAGTATACTTGGGGTGATGTTTCATAATAATACCCAATATATATGGTTCACAAGGTACCATACAAGTGAAAAAATATACTTTAATACCTTTCTTATACCATCATTTTTTTTGAGAAAATTAGGGGGTGGATGGAAATGTTACTAACCATATAAAAGGTTTTCTTATCCGATATGATAATTAACCTCTTTTATGATGGGTATGATTCTAGGACTTTGATTAATTTATACTGATAAAGTGTATGGGCATACCTTTTTGAATTTCATGTGATGTTCCCATCTATTGATTGAATAACATGTTATGTACAATATCATTTAGTAAAAAATTAACAATGTGAGATAAAGGGAAAGTTGTGAATCAAAATGAATTTAGAATGTTCATTGATAGCTTTTTATAATTGACAATATAATATATTGACATGTTTTTTATTGATTTTGTGTGAAAAATTCCATGTAAATACAAAGGAATGAATTTTTATGGTTGGTAATGGAATTCATAGATATGTAAGAGTGTAAATGATCTATGGTCATTTATATTCACTAAACATTTTACCAAATATTGAATTTTATGATTTAAGCGATCAAATGTCATGAAAATTGATCAAAGGCATGTAAAAACTAGGCACATGGTCCCAACGCACATATCTAAAATGGAACACTAAATTTAAAGCTAATTATTCCCACTTTGATGTCCACACACATTCATAAGATTAGAATCCACATACTTCACTTCACATAAGCATCATACCATACTTCTATATCTCCACTGAATGCATGAAACACTTGAAATAATGCACCACTAATCATAAGTCTTGTCAATGAATTTTTATCCTACTTCCATTATCATGGTATGAACCATGAATTTGAGGTTTTTATCACCGCCTCAATGCACCTATCCCCAATTTGATATAAATACCATTTAATTTTAATAGTTAAAGATCCATTCATTTTCCTTCAATCCAAATATTCCATAAAAGGAAATAAGTGCTCCCTATGAGATAAGCTATCCTCATTAGTGATCCTAATAGCCCTTAACACCACATTAGATCCCTAATATATCACATATCTTGAACTCTCTCAGTTATATATTTGATTGAAGAGGGATCATATAAAACCTAGTACTTGGTACCCAAAGTTATCTTTTCATGATCCTAGTGGGTCACTCTCATTTTCACTTAAATCATGATCATGGTGCCTGGAACTCTTTTATTTTTTCAAGTCATCCAGAAGAACCCCAGCCTCCACCCAAACTTATGAAAAGCACTAATGATGCTTATAGATGATCTTGCTTTTAGTAACCCATACCGAGAACCCAAATCTTGAGACTCATTGCTTACACATAAATCATTATCCATAAATAAAAACATTATACAATTAAATTGAAATGAAAATAAAAGGTCACCTTCAAGAATAATCCATAATTTTTTCTCATAGAGAAAAGTGGAACCTACAAAACCAAATACACCTCACTTTAATAAAGGGATGTAACCAATTCACTTTCATTCACTATTTTTGGACTGCGGGGCCCCGTAGGTCAATTATGAGTATTTTAATAACCTTCCCTTAGACCTGTGAATATATTCATAATTCAAAAACCCTATGTGAATCTTATTACCCCATATCACTTATAAAGGTTGATTTCAAACTCATTTTCAAAGAGACTCAAAAAACTCTATCAATGTCCTTTTACATATGGTCTAAAAATCCCATTTCACTAAATACTCTTCCATGTAATACCAATTTTTATGACATGGTAAATAGATGCTCTCATAATCCTCCCTTTACTCATGTATTCATTTGTTAACGGGAGTCGATCATCCTATAAAATATCTCCCACTTGTTTCTCTCCCTAATAGATAGGGTCCTTGAGGTATATCCAATCATATATTCCCTTAATGATGAAGATTATTGTCCTTATGATACCAATGGATATTATCTAGGTATAAGACACACACCATGGCCATACTAAAAAAACCTCATATATCCCCAATACTTGATTAGTATCCCTAGTCTATTCAATTATCCACAATAAACAATGGGCCTCCAACATGGTGTAAGACTGAATCAAATAGGGCCTCCAATATGGTGTAATATTGACACCCCTCCATCACTCAAGGTTATTGGATGTTACAAGAATTTAATTATAGAACTCCTAATATAAATCAAATATACCCAACCTAATTATTATCATTGAACCAGTGTAATCAGTAGTCCAAAAAAGAAAATTCATTCATAAGCCCCACACCAATCCATTGATAAGAAATTTTCATCCAGTAGTTCATTATGTATGACATTAATCTACCCAAAAATGTTCTATGTTGTATGGCCTTAAACTAAAATATATAATTTTTATTGATTCATAACCATAAAATAAACTTTAATTGTCCCTATAACATGGACTTAAAAGGGAAAACATGAATTATTATATACATTGAACAATTTAGATTTTGATCCCCATCATATGGATATCTAGGAATCCCATATAATGGTCTTAATACCAACTCCAACAAAAACTCAACATCCCACTAGTTAAGAGTCAATGGTTCTATATGATAGTTATACGCCAATGATGTACACCAATCCATTTGTGATAATCTGACAATATCAATCCCATCCATTAGGAATGATCTAATGGATCCATCCACTAGTGATAGGCCAGTGACCTACATTCATCAATAAGTGACAAGATCATGATATCCATATATCTACTAGCATGTTTCCTATGAAGTGAACAATCCTTTAGTGATATTCTAGTGACGTACATCAAGCCAATGATGAAAATCCATTGACATCCATTCATCTTCTGGTGATGGGGTGACAACATTCATCTGTCCACTAGTGATCAGATAAAGAATTACATACATCAACTAGTGGTAGGCTGGAGATGTATATCTATCTAATGATGTTATGTCAATAATTCTCATAGATCTATTTGTGATAGGTCAGTGAAATACATCCATTAATCAATGACTTGTTGACAATTTCCATCAATCCACTAGTTAAAGGATAATTTCATCCATTGATCCTCTAGTGAAAAGTCATGTCATCTAAAATCTCTATAATCATTATGAACACACACAAAAATTTACACCCTATAAATATTAAATCACCAAAGTAACCCTTTCACATGGATTTAAACTATGGAGTTATCAAATATAAGAGAATGAAATAATATACTTTACTTTCTGCTTTTTTTAATATATTGATTGATCAATTACCTTATAATGATTATTCACCTTTCTAAACTAGTGGGTGATGTACAACAAGCCAATATTTTTACTAGGAAGGATATTATAAATATGAATTAAATATAAAAAATGTCCTATACTAGACAATAAAATTCCACATGATATGATTTGACCTCTCATCTTTGTAGTTTTGATTTATAATATTTTTTTTTATTAATACTTTTATAATGGATTCTCACCTTTATAAAATCGTATCACGATGTAAGAAGACACAAAATCATCGGAAACACATGTGTATCAGAGATGTAACATCCCAACCTGAACTATTGGTTCTATGATGGAAGATCACATGACCTCATGCATGCCTCTATGCACACGAAAATATTTCGACTAGTAGCGAGGGCCTAAATCTTCTAATGGGGAGACTATACCATCAGTGTCATATCACAAGATCAATAATAAACAATAAAAAATATAATAATTACATATGTTAAACAGGAAGAAAAAAATATGGCATAAATGTCTTGCCAATATTTCATCTCCCAAAGTTCCATGAAAAACCGGTTTAACAAGCAGTAGATATATAAATAGATAAACAGTGGGTCCCTTGGAGTCCATTCTAGTATGCTACTAGCTCAAAAATCCACTACACAATCATCCATCACTGGGAACATTCCCTTTTCTAGATTCCACATGAAATCTAAAAGGACATTTAAATTCTTGAGTATGGTCTGAGTATATGACTTAGGAGTACACCACCAACATATCCTCAACCGGATGTGATCAGGTATACAATTGTATTCCATAATAATAATAAATGTGTAATAATAATAGTAACAAACAATCCAAAACCGAGAATTCATCTGCTAACCAAGCTACTGCAAACCCCCAACAATACCTACTCCTACTATATGCTGGAAGTATAATCAAGGTGTCATAAAAATGATGGATTGTCCAAGAGGATAATGAATCATTGTACTCAATATCATGTTATCATGAAACTTGGCATACACTAGGCATTAAGTAATTCATTTTCTCATCATTCACTAGTCATATAGAGATACTCAAATTTCACTATGCATCAAGAACATACCCCTTGGAATCTTCTAGGAATAGATTGTATCATAGGGAATCCATGATGCTTTATCATATCACTACCTAATTCATAGGTCCCTCATCACCATCATCGCAAGTCATGCACACTCTCCCTCTAAGTTATGGACAAGTAAAAATAGTCCAGCTACCTTGTGCTCTAGAAAAAATACCACTAAATCACACATATCTTTGTGTAATACATAAGAAATAATAGAACATAATTATAAGTAATGTATCACAAAATTACATGTGATCAACAATAAACATGAATAACAAGATACAAATCAATCAAGTACAAAAGTATCATAGAAAGTTCTCAATGTTTTTCACACACACAAACATGCAATTATAATCTAGCATGGTCCTCAAATATGTATCTTTAATCATATTAAAGGTATGTAGCTTCCAAACTCAAAGTCACTGATGTCAAAGGTAAGGATAAACCACGCTATGTGATTTGATAGGTAGAGTATAATCCTCAAATGTTTAGAACACCTCTTTATGACCATATTATTATAATCATCGACGCATCAAAGCCTTGAGTTTCATCAAAGTTTTCTAGAACCCCAAATGGATATTTTATTTCAAAAGGAAATAAAATATCACATGTGATAATACATTCTCTCTCCTATATAATTTTCAAATTATCACATGTTATGATATTTTATCTCTCCTATATAATCTCTAAATTATCCTTTAAATTATCACGTACGATGATATTTTATCTCTCCTATATAATTTGCAATTATCACATTTTTGGATATCTTATATCTCCTAGATAATTTCCAAATTATCATTTAAATTATCACATGTGATGATATTTTATCTCTCCTGGATAACATAAAAACTATCATTTAATTTATCTAATGTGATAATATATTATCTCTCATGCATAATTTCAAAATTTTCATTTAAATTATGACATGAAATGTAATTTTATCTATCCTTGATAATTTTAAAATTACCACATTTGATGATATTTTATCTCTCCTCGGTAAATTTAAAATTATCATTTAAGGTCAATGCATGTTCTCAATTATCCTTAAATAATTATCCTATTGTAAATTATCAAAAATTATCATTTTATAATTCTTGTATAGATTACCCATAATAATTCAATGTTTTATCCCTATAATAATTTTGATAAATTATCCATCGATAAAACATTAAAAGTGTCATTTAATTATTATTTTCAATATTATCATTTGATAATTTTGAAAAACATATTTTTAAATTTATTTAATAATTATCTTTTGATAATCCAAAAATAATTATCGTTTGATAATTTTAAATAATTATCTCTTGAATAATTGATGTCATTATAATTTTTTAATTATCTTTGGGAAATCCTACGAAATTATAATTCTATGATTCTGATTTTTTATAGATTATCCCTTGATAGTTCGGTCTTATTATCATTGGATAACAAATTAATATTATTATTCCTTTAAAAAAATTAGGTAAATTATCAATTGATAATTTTAGGGTTAACATTTTAATTACGATCAAAATTATTCTTCCATTTTTCTATTGGATCGTGAATAAGGATGGAAAGAAGAAAAAAATAAAGAAACAAACCTACTAATATGCCTAGTGCATGAGGAAGGAGGAGGAGGAGGTCATAACGTAAGGAAATATAACCTAAAAAACAAAGGATACAACCCAATTACACGAATGGGAGTCTAAGGTCCCCTGGAATTGATGAGATTCACCACTATAACAGCTAAATGGTAGGGTTATTTAAAACCCTTGTGTGTTCATTAATCTGAATTAAATACTGGATTTAAAACTGTAATTCAACCTAGAAATCAATGAGGATTCATTGATTTTAAATTTTTGAAGAGTTTATATCTTTAAATGATAAAAAAGTGTAAAAAATCAAGATTTTTTATTTCTTAGGGAATTATATATAGAGTTCATGCTTGATTTTGAAGATGATGAGAAGTAAAAAATTCATTTTTAATAATTAAATAAATAATATTCTTAATAATTAACTTAATATTAAGTGTGATCTGACCAAACATTTGTAGTGTGAAAAACCTATTCCCCACTTCCTGCATCCTATACCTAATGGTGGTTTTTTATTTCTAATGAGATGAACCATTTGGGATATATTAAATTATTTTTAAAAAAATAATATAATAAAAATTTTCTATAATTTTTCCCCGCATTCAATCTTATCAAAATCCCAATGAACGAAATTATTATGCCCTAGATAGGGTGAAACCCAAGTCCCAAACCTAAGGATTGTCTCATATTTCTCACACAACACTCCATTTGAGAGATATTCAATTATTTTTAATAAATAATGCATGTTTAATATAATATTTTTATTATTTCTATTTCTTCAGTATTGAGGACATACGGTCCTCAAAATCTCACACTAACTATGTGCCTTACTCTGAAAATATTTCATAGGATATTCCAAGATGATAAATGGTATTTTATCCTTTTCAAAATCCTTTTAAAAATTTACTATGTGGTTTTTTTTGAAAATTACATTTTCAAATAAAACTAATTATTTTTTTAAAAAAATATGGTTTTTATTATATTTAAAAATTCAAGATATTTCCAGAGATATGGATATATTTCATTGTATTTCTATACCTATTTATATTGATTTAGTAATTTTGATGATCACAAGCCCATTTTAGGTGGTAATTTATTTATTAGTGGAATATATTATTTATATAATTGTATGAAGTTATCCACCATAACCTTGATCAAAACTGAGGTTTTGTATGTTTTAACATCATAAGATTCCATACAAATGATGTGGATGAAATCTAAAATATATTATTTTATACTTTAAATGAAATTTCCATTCTCTATTGGATGTGATAATTAATTTTATATCAAATTATCAAAAAAGTAGTATAACATTCAAGTATGAAGCACATTGAAATAAAATAAAACCTGGTCAAATAGAAGGTGATGTTAGGAGAGCTAAATCGAGAATATTATTATATAAAAGATAAATTCATGGATATTATAATGAATCCATTGTAAAGGAAATTTTTTTGCAATTGAGGATAATTTTTATAGTAGTAGATCTCCAAAAATATTTGTGAGTATTTTTCAATTATTATCTCATTTTACATTTTATATATTATATTTTCATAGAGAGTTTCTTAAATACATATTTTAATAATATATATATATATGTATACATTTATAATTATTAACTAAGTATACTTTTTCTAAATATATTTTTTACTCTATATATATATTAATTTATTTATAAATTAAAAACACACATACATACACACAAATTGAGACATATATATATATAATATTAAATTATTATAACAAAAATATAGTTTTTTACTTCTATTAATATACATATATGTGTACACACATTTCTATATATTTATAAAAATAATGTATTTAAATGATGATGATTATTATTATTATAAATATTTATAAATATATATTTACTGAAATAGGTATAAATATTTATTTATATTTATATAATATATTAAAAATAAATAGATAAACTTGTGTGTGTGTGTGTGAACTTAGAAACACACACACACACACATATACATATATATCCTATTAATAGATATATTTACTAAGATATAAAATTTATATATATATAAATATATATATATATATATTTATATTTATATTTATATTTTTTATACACACACATATTATATTTATAGTACAAACATATAATATTTATTTTTCAAAACAAATTGTAAACCTACCATTGATATTTTTTTTCATTAAAATAATCTAGGGTGGATTATAAATATGTCCCAAAAAACTACTTCTATGAGATATATTATTTGAGATAGAATTTAATCTATCCCAGATAAAAATTGTTGGGTATGCACACCAATATATCATTGATAAATTTAATTATATCTTACATATATTAACATTCATACTTATGGGATGGATATGGAATCTATCATAAAAAAATAAATCATAAAAAATTATATATTTTATTTTGGATAAATATGGTAGTCATCCCAGATGATCCATCCCCATTGGTGGATTTTTTCGTGTTGTGTAACTCATTATCATTTTCATGGGATAAGCATGATGTGATTTTAATGAATTTATGATTGTTTTCATATGGAAAAAATATTTATGTTTTATCATTTTCTGATGGTTGGTCAAAAAATTACATATCCCTCAAATGCATCAGGTAAATCTTTGCATCTCATGAGATTACTATGGGGCATTGTTAGTAATGATTCCCACTCCACTATATTATTCTCTATGGGTAGTGATGTCCAATACATTATGTAATGATGATATTGGTGGTTAACCTTCATATATTTTATGATTATTTATATATATTTATGTGATACATTTTTATTTTATTTCACCGTAGTTTATGATTAGTGATTTATAATTCCTTGGCCCTATATTATTGTGTTTGTTATGATTTAGTGATTATCCTTTTGTGGTTCAATACATCTATTCCATAATATATGATTATACTTCTTATGAATTTTTGATATTATTCCATTAATAATTTCATTTCTTCTATTTTTATGTCCCTCCCATGTTTATTATCTAATTATAACTTCTATGTGACTAATTGATGTAATTTTATCCTTATATAGTGTTTGATCTACCCCTTTTCCTATATTTCTAATTTCCCTAGGTAATGAGGAATAATATTATGATTGTTATAGAAGAAAATCAAGTGTGAGGAAATTTTATACAAGAAATGTATGTTGTATTGTAAATTTATATTATTATGTAGCGAATCTATAAAGATACTAAACCATTAGGTTCTATGGGTGTGGTTTAATTATGTGTTGTAATGTTTAATCTTTTAAAATATTATAAAATTTATGTACATTATTCTTATGTCATCTTAGGGATGGTATTAATGAATATTATTAAATATATAATATATTCATAAATTATGCAATATGTTCCTATAGGGAATGATTCCACCTACCATTATCTTGATTTCGATATGCACGCCTTTAGAAACCCAAAACCATAATTACTGTAGTGGGGGAGAAAATGTTGGGAATAACCACTCAATCTTTTGGTGTAGAATCAAGAAGTTATCTAATGTGAGTTATCTAATTAAATGATCTATATTTCATATATTATCTTTTTATAATAAATATTTTATTGATTAAATGGTGTTTAATGACAAGTATTGAGGTTTTGATCATAAAAAATAATTTAAAGAAGTTTGGAAGAAGATTGGATATTTTTAAAGTATTATCAAGATTTTTTTATAGATAAAGAAGAAACAAAATGATTTTATAGATTTCCATGATATCATGGATAAAAATAAACCAATTTAATATTATTAATTTCTTTTAAATAATAAGTTAGAGTTTCTATTTGATATAATATGATCTTGAGAACCACACAATGGTCAAATTTGAGGTCGTCTAAGGTTATTGTTTCTAAAACTAGATTCCATGAGATGAAGGAGGTGACCAAACCATAATTAAATAGTCATTATTATATCTCAAACATAATAAAAAATATATTTTATATTATTTTGGAATAAATATATTTTTAAAATTTATTGATGGAAAAGTTAGATGCACTTTATTCAAATGAAATGGGTTAAAGATAATAACCAAATCATTGTTGATGTTATGTTATTTGAAGCTGGTAAATCATTATATGTATGAAGAAATATAAAATAACATTTCTCTTCATGGAAATGTATCTATAGTGGTTTGATCCAATGAATCAAAAAAATACATTGTTTTTAATAATGAAACGGTCACACTGGTTATTTTTATAGTATTCTTAAGATGTAGAAATACATGTATTTTTAGAAGGAAAAAAATTTGGTCCTTTGTTTTAGGAGAAAATATTTGATTGAGGATCACCACTCTATGATATAGAATATCACATCTTGGTTTAATATATTTTAATTTAAAATATATTTTTTATATCTCTAAAAAAATATCTTGGAAATATTTTTGGGATCTAATTCAAATACAATTGATTTATTTAATCATGAAATAAAATATAAAAAAACATGAAATATTCATTAATGTTTGGTGTAAATATATGATATTCCATTCATTGGTGTTAGGAAAAACAAACTATTTGAAAGTGACCTACTGAAAAGAGAATGAAGGATATTTATAAAGTAAACAATTGATTAAAGACTGTGGAAGAAGATGCTTACTAAATCTTTTTCATGATTATTCAATCAATAGGTTGTTTTTATCACTTTCATATTATTTTATTTATATGAGGGGAATAGTAGAGATGAGGGAAACATTGTAAATGGTTCAAGGTTATCCCCTTTCCCTATATTTTCATCATGATAATAAGAGAATGTCTATGTAATGTGGGATATCAACTATAACAAACCAAGGATTATCTAATCACATCATGTGGTGAGCATTATAAAAACACTAGATATTGACCTTTATTTTTTATATTTTTAACTAAGAGTGGGTTAGAGAAATATATATTCCATATTAACTAATAATGAGGGAAACTCAATTCCATTTTGTAAAATTTTTATAGCACTGGATAATATCCCATAAAAGTTATCTCTAATCCTAAAAGACATTATATATAAATTAAATGATTCTTTATTTAATTTAATTTTTATGTCACTATGGGATGAAAATGTATATTTTTTAATAAAATTTCAAGAAATATTTTTTAATTCATGAGTTTCTTATCTATTATAGAATAATTATGAACTACCCTAATGATTTTTTCTTCATTTAATACGTTTCCAAAATGAAAATACATTACTATATTTTTCAATATTCCCTATAAATCATTAAAATATAATATTGGTAAACTATTATTAAAATATTTACCTATTAATTAAGTAACAATTGGTATCAAACATATGATAAAAATGGTGTATAAATAATTAAAATATGTGTATTTTTGGTTTCTTATGAGTAAGTTATTATTTCCTCATTTTAGAGTATTTTTCATCCTTTGATATAATGTAAAGAATTTGAATGATTTAATTATTTGATGTATACTTAAAATATATGGATGTATAAATATTACATTCATGTGATTCATGTATATATATATAAAAATATATTCTATGCAGGTGATTCATATATAAATAGAATACATGAATATGATTCATGTATACTTGTATCCTGATAAAATATACATATGTTGTGCATTAGGATTTAGGATATGTTGCTACAAATGTATCTTTAAAAAAGAACCAAAACAGAATTCATACCAATGTTGTATGTTTTGATGGTAATACTACCAAATCATCATGTATGGTTTCATTAAGTTTCTAATACATTATCTAAGCATTAGATATTTCATAAACATGATTTAAACTTGTTTAATACATTCATTGACATGGAGGGTGGAATTTGATAGCACGTGGTGTATATGAAACATTTTTTTATTTATGAAGAATCATTGATGAGGCTACGTATAGGTATTTAATACATAATATTAGAGATGTATTAGGTTGATAATTAATTAATTTTATGATACTAATGGTCATTAGTTTTGTACAAAAATCATAGAATCTATCTTCCTTCCCATATCTCATTCATCACCGTAGGTGATTGCGCTAGCACACCTTTAGTAATATAGAATTACTCAGATTGAAAATTGGGATCTGAACGTTAGTGACACACCCCCTTAGAGTAAGTTGATATCATTTTATTCATCATGTATTCACTAATAACACTTTAAAATATATGGAAACTGTAGCTTTATAGTTTCATGTATGGACAATTTTTTATTGTTTTTAATTTTTCTTTCATGAATGATTATATACATGGTTGATATACATATTTTTGGGTTTTCTTATACTTTATATGACTATAAGATGATCCCCTAATACCCATCAGTGGTACCAAATAATTATTTCTCATTGGATCACTGTGTTTGTTTCACTATAAAATAAAGAATGTGTTATTATAATTGTAACTTCTTTTCTTTCACCTAATGTTGTGTTATGAGATAACTTAATGTTTGATGTTCTTACTCTATCTATGGAATTGTGTTAAAAATTTAATATAATTGGGAGGGTGAAACATAAAAATATTTTTAGGATAACACTTTTTGTTGTGTGATTCATAAAAAGAGATCATCATTTTTCATTAGTATAATTACATTAAGTGTCAATGTGATTTTGGGATAGGATTGATGTTACTTTGTAAGACAACTTTACATCAGGTGTAGAATACAAAATTAGTATGAGCATGACAAGATAAAAATGGAGTTTTCATTCAGACATCACATGAAGATTTAGTGTACATGTTGAGAATGAAATTCATCAATAAATTCAAGTGTTGCATACAGATGAAGTGTGACCATAGATGTAGCATGATCAGGTCAAGCATAGAGAGAATATTTGATGCATAGAGTGACAATCATGTTATTAAATCATGGAATTTAGCATGAATGATGCGATGAACAATGAATGAACTAAGTGAGTCCCATATCATATTTTTTCTTAGATAACCACTATATCATTACCCAAAACGTGTTATACGGATCTAGATTAAATCATATGTAGCTACCCCACTAAGTTATGAATTATAAGTGATAGTCTTAGTTAAATAAATTTTATTATCCTATGTTAAATATAAAATGATAATATATATTTCTCTCGATAAATAAAGTACTCATTTATGAAAAAATAAATTATAAATTAATATTAGATAATGATATTTTATAATTATTTATATAATTTATAAATAGTTTTTTATAGATAAATTAACTATAAAATATTTGTAGTTAATTTAAAAATGTTTTTAAAATAATTATTATAAATATTTCATTAATATTTAAATTTTAATATTGAGAAAATAGTTTTCAAATTGATATGGTTTATAAAATGTCTATAAATCATAGTAAAATAAATTTAAACACTTAAACATTTACATGGAAGGCCTTATAATATTGAAATAAGGTGTTTGCTTAGATATCATAAGTGTAATTTATAAATAATTAATAAAATACATAAATAATTCCAAAACATAAAAGATGTTATATTTAAAATTATAAATTTTTCATAATTAATTAATTTGAATTTTTCATATTCAAAGGGGCCTTATATAAAATATTACTTAGACTACATCAAAAGTGTTTTCATGATAAATTATTTAAAGATTAAAATAATGTTTAGATATGTTATATTTGGATTATATAAATGGTTTACATAATAGAAATTGGATTATAAAATGTTTATAATTCATGATAACATCATATATTTCAATCTAGGTAGATGAGGATTTACATGATACTGTATCAATTGTGTAGTAGTGTAGAAGTGTTGGTAAAATAGTAGGTATTTTATATGGGTACTATAACACTAGTACTATTTATCAGATTTGGGATTTCAATCCATGTTTATAGTATTTTGAGACACTTGGATTTTGGGAAAAAAATTAAGGTCTAAGGACCTCATATTGGAATATTATATAACCCATGGAGAGTAGAAGATACAAAGGCAGGACATGATGATTGGTTGGATGTGGAACATTAATTCATGGGGAGGCTAACATGAACAATTTCAGGACTCCATGTATGATGTATAACTATGAACATGAAGTTAGAACTATATGATGGAGTGAAAAATATAAGAGAAAGGGGGTTTTTAGTGTGGGGTCTCCGGATTTGGGCCTAAAGGTATTGTATTTGTCCTTTGTTACCTTAATCCTATAGGATGTGGTATAGACTTGTGCCACTAGGATTTTGAATCATGTAAGGTTTCCCACTTGGACCAACATAAACGGGGATTATCCACAAAAAATATAATCCCTTCACGGTATTGAAAAAAAGTAAAAAATGAAATGAATGAGTTTATATTGAATGTGGATATAAATTATCTATATCCAAGATTATGACTTATAAATAATATTTCGATTAATTATAAAAATTTTATAATTAGTGTTTCTTTTTTAATAGTTTAAAATTGTTTATCGCAAGTTTAAATTTATGAAGTGTTCATTTATTTAAACTTTATTCCCTATTTTATAGACATATATAAATTTTTTATATAATATTAATAGTTTATATGATTTATTTGTTTGATAAATTGATTCAAGGTTATATAAATTTACATTAAAAGCTATTTAAAAATAAATAAGATTTCATTTTTCATCTACTTTGACATTGTTTTTTAGAGTTATGAACATAATAGTAGTTATTAATGTAATTTTTTTCATATTAGGTATTAAAGATATTATTATTTGAATAATATATTGAGAAAAGTGTCCCAAGGGAGAAGTACATAGGGTTAGACTACCCATAAGCTTGAAGACTTATGCATTATTTTCGAAAGGTGAAGGGGTTGACTACCTATCACTATGGGATTACTCATGTGTAGTTTATCAATTATATATAACTCTATAACTATACATGAGTATTTCATATACCTTTTTCATAATATATATTTGGATATGTATGAATATAATTGGAACATATTTTTCATGATTAATAGATTGTTTTAGGTTTTTTAAAGAGTTACACATTTATATAATTTGAACATGTAACATCTCACTACCCTAGACCATTGACTGGTGGCCAGACTAACAATCTCTACTTGACCCCAAGTGAACCTCCCCATATGCTAGAGGGTACTCAATAATAGTGAGGTTCTATGGTGTTACTATCCTATCAAAGTTAAAAAAATAGTAAGAATTAATAGACATCATTTATGAGTATATTGAATAAATAAAATAAACATGTTATAAAAAATGTAATGCATCAATAAGAATCCATTAATACTCAAGGTCAAGATAGAATATGAGACCAATCACTCATTAGGACAATCACATAAACAAAAGAAATAAAAGAATAAAACACACAAAACTCTATGTCCAACCTCAAGCCATACCTCAAACCCAGTCTCTAGATCCATCTGAGCTATCTTTCATGATCATGAATCATTGGTCCTATAGACAACCTGAATTTTGAATGGGTAAGTCTATTTGAGTACCCTAGTTCCATGACTTCTCAAGAAATATGTGAGTATAACTATGAAATAAAATAATAAAATATTTGTAGTTCTACTTCCACCCTCAATCCGTACCTCAAACTTAGTCTCCAGATCTATATGATATATCTTGCCTTATCATAAAACTTTGGGATTCTAACCAACCTAATATTGTGAACAGTGAAATCTGCTTGAGTATCGTAGTTCCATGGACAACCAATAAAGGTGTGAGTAAAACTTATTAATGCACCATTAATGTAATCCCTAACATAACAAATATATGAATACTGTGTGCAAGAAATATGATCAAAAAAACAAATAATCTATTGAGACTTAAATAAAATTATGATTTTTAATCTTATGGTTCTAAAATGATACTCAGGATTTAATATACCTATTTTGACTAGTGCTAGAGAAACTTTAAAATAATAACCACTTGAGGGAAAATATAACTATCCCAAAAATATAAGAAACCACCCAGTATAAATATATACATCCTCCGAATATGTTGAACCACATAGGAAAAATATATTCATCCTCAAAAAAAATATCCACCTAATAAATATTTTATCCTGAAACCATATGAAAATTCATACGCCTCTGGGATCACATACCCTACATTGAATAAGCTATCAGTCCCTCATCACCCATGGATCATATCCCACCCCGGGTTCCTAAACCCTCTTTTAAAAATCATATACATACAAGGATAAAACACATATAATTGGGGGCCACGGCTCACCTAAAACCTCAAATAGAAAACAAATATACACACACACATATATATATATAACATAAATACCTTAGGTAATTCCCTCCATAGAACCTCATGGACTACCAACTACATACCCAAAGGTACATCCCCCTCATAGCTTCAAGATAACCAAAACAGGTCAACCACCTACCTGGACGTATTTTGTGCCCCCTAGGATAGCATCTCAAGTGATCATCCTAGAGACCATCATAGAATCCTTACTATATGATATCCACTAATCTTTGAGTTCTATGTTAACACCAATGATTGATGACACGTGTCTTCTAGAACTCACCATCTCAAGGGTAAATGTATCACTAAGGAACACACCAAGGTCCATTAGGTATCATCTCATAGTTAGGACACCCTACACAGTTATATTTTTCTTATTATGATATCTTGAGCCATACCCATCACTAAATATGAAATAAAATACCTCAATAGTTTTATAATCACATTATGGTCTCATTATTCTCCTAGGAAAAGCCATAAAAGCACTATTCTAGGGAGATAGTAGAAATCCCTTCTCAATATTCAAGACATCCCAATATATTCCTCTCAACTGACTCATAAATAATCAACCTAAGGAATAACCACTTGGGTACTCATAATCCAAGGGGGCCAGGAACACTCACCCCATTCTCATCTCATATAGATTGAAGGCTTTAAGGGTTATCAAGGTCGTATCATGACCTAATCAAGCTAATTATTCCCAATCCAACACTACCCTTTATAAAGAGTCTCTAAGGGTACCTAAACCAAGTCCACCACCTCTCATGTATCCTAATAACACCCCTATATATTTTATGTGTCATAAGATATATAATTATACATATACTCATAGCTATTGGATACTAAGAGGTCTAACCAGTGCACATGAGTCTATTGTGTGACTTGTCACTTTTTTCATTCTATTCATATGAATTTTATTTTAATTAAACCATTTTTTAAACATTAATAATTTCCATTTCCCATTGTTTTAAGACCACAAATCACATTCAATATAAAATGCACAAACATTTAGAGAAATGAATAGGTACCAACTACCTCGTTTATGGAGTTATTCCCTTTAGTCAGAACCAGGGAACTCTCTCCCAATATCTGAAAATCCGCATCCATATCCAAATTTCCATCATCTATCCACATTACTCATTAGAGACCTAATCACATAGAAATAATGACAAACAGTCCATATAAGATCCATGGTTTTCTTCAACCATGATCTCAAGAAAAATCCCAACCACACAATATCAATTCAATTTCCAATTCAATTTATTTTAAACAAAATCATTGAATAAATTCATATGGTGAATTAACTTATTTTAAAAGACATCCGAAGGCATGTGGAAATCATCTCAAGATATAATTTATCCATTACCTATTAAAGACCCATTATAATGAGAGGATTCCACCATGCCCTAGTGGAATCATCTAAATAACCCTACCCATTCCACACCAAAATCTAAAAATATGGAGGAAAACAAAATAGAGGGAAGAAAAATTTGCTACTTACAAAAATTAACAATACAATAGCACCCAAAAATAAACCCCAAACTAAGGGGGAATTGAAGTAAGTGGTAGATGAGGGAGATCCTTTAGGTTCCCTTAGTCTAACATGTTATTTAAAAGAGTGGATCAATGAAGATTTTTGAAGTGTGAGGGGCCACATGGGTATTCTATCCCTTTTAAAAAATCATAGGTGTTCCTTGGAATGAACCATGAAATGAACCACAACATGTTAAACCTTTAAGAAACCCATCGAGGTCCCCAAACATACAATCCCCTATAGTGAAGACCACCCACCTCTCTGCTCTTTATTTCAAATGATAGACCCTGAACTTAGACCAAGACATGCACATAGTGTCGTGATACCTATGGTTGATCAAAATTCCCACAAGATGCACACCACAGTGTTGAAGATTCTATTTTGGCCACTAAAATGACTACCATAGGGACCATCCCAAGTATTTATCCTTCTAAAATACACCCAACAATTAACCCAACACCCCAATGCTCTAGAAAATCCAAAATTCCCTATATCACTTGTGTGTTCTCCCTAATTTCTTCCCATAGAGAGACACATCATGCGTCATATCTCACCCAAGGAAAAATTCCCAGTGAAACTCCCAAGTCCAGGGATTTATACATGGTGGGGTTTCTATTGTACCATTCCCAGCAAAAATGATTAGGCATCATACTCACTAATCCATGGTTCCCTCCACCATAAAAAACTCCACATCGGGGTTCTCCACATAGTGGATCACTTGTATTAAAAATAATTGTAGGTCCACCTGGCATCACTCCACCATCCACCAGAGTAGTTGAATCACCTCTAAATCCCCAATCCACATCTAAAAAAATAATATAATTCTAGGATTAGAAAATCGATCAGAATTTGTGTTCTAAAAAAACCACTCCCTGTCATTAATATTAAAATTATCACTCACTTTCACCACCCAAAAACATGAATATTTATAACCTCTCCACTATAGAACTTCTCATCCTTGATAAGCCTCAGTAGTCTTTAAATAATTAATATTGACCAACTATGATCACTAATTTGCTATCAAATCCTTTTGTTCTACTCTAGAATACCAAATGAGATTGGGTTGTACATCAACAAACATAAGGCACAAAATTCATCAAAAATCTGGTCACCAACTCATCACCATCATCAATACAAATATAGAACTCAATTAAACTCATCTATATTGGTAGAATAAGGCATCGTCATTAAAATCATATCCAATATTAAATTTTACCCCCACCATAATACATAATTTATAAAGGCTGATTCCAAGCCATATTTCTCCCCACCATTTGAATCACCTACCGAAAATGGATTCTTAGTGGTCACACTACTCTATTGGTGTGGTTTTCATATCATTTTATTCAATATCATTAGAAAACACCAATATATATACCTATGAATTTACATTGTCAAAAAAATTCAACCACACCCATTAATGAATTGTGATAATCACCCAATCATGTCTCCAAAATCTCCAAATGTATCCCTATATTGTCCAAAAAACCGCAATGAAGTCTAAAACAGACACTCAGTGTAATTACATGATTAGTTATATGAGAAAAAAAGACTTATGTTATGTTCTAGACCCAATCACATATGAATATAAAATCTGACTAACCCTCAAATCAAATCCAAACCATACTTCGCTCAATTAAAATTCATGGACACTATATAATACTGAATTCGAATCTCAAATATTTTATTAGACACGTATCTAGATAAATAAGATTTATTAGATCATATGAATTTAAATACTACCTTGATTGTCCAATGATTAGTATCATCACCCCAATGACCCTTCCAACATGGGGGGTTGTTCTCTATGATCCATTCTTTATCCATCATTGTATATTATGAATACACATGTATATCCCACTAAAACATGATTACCAATTCCAAATATCAATCAACAACTGTTCCTAACTCACCCGAAATTCCATCCCCAGCATCCTCCAAAATATCATCTATAATAAGGTTTAATTCCTACAATGTAAAATGGTTCACTCCCCACCATATTTGTTAACTTTTACGGCTCCTTAATTTTATCCTCAATATGTTCTATCATCATGTGTGTGTCTATCCTACTGATCTATGAACATCCTGTATTATCAACCCCTAATGCCATGCTCTCAACATTATCATGGTCATCATAGTGGATACACACATCATCCTTATTTAAAACCTAAGTCCTCCATTAAAATAATTTTATCAACAAATACACCAATCTTATACCCAAACATGGCCATTAACTGATTAATAACTTAGTAGGCATCATATGTAAGCATTGTGTCCTACCTCAATATCATCAAAAACTCAATGGTTGCATGCTCCCATACAACCCAATCATAGAACCCAATTCAAGTTCCCATGAGGCACACATCATATATCCAAGACTCATGCACCTAAACTACAAATTAGGAATCACATCACTTCAATATCATTTAACCAGAATCACCCTCGATGTTCCTCTTCAAAATCCACCATTTCACCAATACAGTGGTCTATTACACAACCACCCATCAACCCAGGTGTATATGCTATCTATAAGTATCAACTATGCTCTCATTATTCTCCCCAAATCACACTATGAATCAAAAAAAATGGCACTCAACTAGTCCCACCCTCCATAACCCAACCTCAATACCCAAAGAACAAGATCTAATAATTCATTACTCAAGAAGAACCCAAGGCATATCAAATTCTTATACCACATACCCAAAAGCACCTCACATGCACCAATATCATAACATGAATCTTCTATCCATGCTATTCATCTTTAAGGACATACCGAACATGAGATAATACCGATATAGATTTACCCTCATACATCACAGATCATCCTTATAATAATAATGGGCTTTCCAATATCTTAAGTTATATCCTAAGTAATAGCCTACCCCAACCTATCCCATAAATCACATCTCACATAATAAATGACTAATAGTAAACACCAATCTATTCTAGTCATAAATATCTCCTTGACACGCACATTAAAACACTGCCTCTATATTTCTCATATATAAAAATATTCACATTAGTAATCACATACCAAAACTACCACCCACTCCTAGGGAACCAACCCTCTCTAGGAATCTTCTCACCAGACTACCCTGGGAGGAAAATGATCTCATACATTAACACATAGTGACATTATCCAATGATCATTATTGTTGAGTATACCATAATTAAATGGTTTTATTAAGAATAATTCCACCAAAAATATATATAATATACAAAATATAGGGTTTTGTTGACACATTAAAAATCTAAACCTATTTTTTTTCTGAAATAGTACTATGGAACCAAATGCCTATACAGTCCACTAGGGATCACCAAACATCAATTACACTAACGGAATTTATATCCATCACCATAGAATATTTTTTTGTAAGATCCACATGACATGACATTAGAAGAAAATACATGATGGTCTAGCTGAGTGGAATACCACCACAAGTTATATAGGATTACTCCATATAAATTATTTTTAATTATATAAATAGTTAAACCATAATTTTTAGTGAAATAATTCACACAAAAGAACATGTATGTCCTGTAATCCCAATAAGAAAATCATGAAGGATGAACACATGCTTCTCTGTAATCAGATAAGAGATAAAAACCCATAAATAATAAATTTATAAACACAAGTATAACAAGCTATGTGAAATTATACAACCATAAAATCAAAAATCAGGAATATAATTACCATATCCCTGGTATCCTAGAAATAGAATCATAAATGGTGTTCAATACACACTAGTTAGATATCCCTCACACACTCTAACACTTTCCTAGACCACTTTTTTTAAGTCCCAAAATCAATAAGATAAACACAAATACTCTTCTACCACTTTAAAACATCCTACCACATCATCCCACTGACCCATGCCGGGATCAGCTATCACTACTTGACCTCAGTCATGATACCCCATACACCATAGGATTCCAATTAGTATCAAGGTTTATGGTGTTACCATGGGAAGATTATACCCTCATATAATAGTGTAATAATAGTATAAATAACCAAACATTATCCATTATAGTTTGAAAAATAAATAAAAGAAACATGTTATATCTGATGTAATATAGTAGAAAGTAGTCATACAGACACATGGTTATTCTAGAATACATTATCAATCACCCACTAGACCACTCACATAATAAAAAATATAAAATAATTAAACACATGAGGATCTAATACCATACATGATGCATACCTAAAACCCAATATCTGGATCCATTAAACCTATCCTACTTGAGTAGGAAAAATGGTTCTATTACCTACCTGAAACTATGAATAATGAAGTCTGGTAAGGTACCATAGTTCCATGGACACCTGAAGTAGGTGTGAGTATAAATTAGTAAGTAACCACCAATGTGTTCTATAATATAATAAGTGTATACAGTGCATGTAAATATAATATTTTAATAATTAAAAATAAAATAAAAAAGAATAAATAAAATAACTATAATTGGTTATCAGTTTATAACTTGAAATATATGATAAAATATACCTCATTCAGGTAGTTTCAAATGGTCTTTTATCACATGTAACCAGTCAAGGGAAATATACCCATCCTTGGAACATAAGAAATCACCCAGGGGAAATATATCAATCCCTAGAATATGAAATACATTAAAAGGGAAATATACCCATCTTCAAAACATAATATAACCACCTAGGTAATCCTCCATCTCAAAACCATTAGAAACATAATATGCCTAGGGGTTCATATCCCCTACCTAGAACTTGGTATCAAGACCTCATTACTTAGAGATCATATCCTTCCCTTGGTTTCAAAACCCACTTTCACAAATCATATATAAATAATAATAAAAAACTACAAATATGGGAAAAATCAAAAATAACCTCACATAGTATATGTAAAAATATATATATAACACAAATAGTATAGGGAACTCCCTCCTCAAAAAAATAGGGAATTCCACGTACATACCTAATGGTACATCCTCCCGGGATCCTCAAATAATCCCACCTGGGTTGGTCACCTACCTAAATCCATCTCATGGATCATAGGATATCCTCTCAAGAACCTATCGATGTTCCCATTATAACAAAGATAGTATATAATCAACATCAATCCTTAGGATATAAGTTGAAACCTAATATTGAAGATGTCTGCCTCCTAGCACTCACCATCTCAAGGTTCAATGTCTCACTAGGGAACTAACTTAGGTTTCTTATGTATCTTTTCATATTCAGAACACCCTAAATGATTTTATTTATCTCATTATAATATCTATGTTTAGACCCATCACTAACAAGTGAATAGTTTCTATCAACATTTTTATAATCACATCAAGGCCTCATTGGACTTCTAAGAAAATGCATACATGAACCGCTCTAGAGAGATGGAATAAATCCCATATTGATATCCAATTATTTACAGTTCATTCCTCTTCATAAAACTATGTATAATCTACTCATTCCATACCCACTTAGGTACTCATGATGTATATTAGTATGAACACCCACATGATTCTCATCTCACCATGACCAGAGGCTTTAAGGAATATCATGGTCATATCACAAACAAATCAGGCCAATCATTCATAATCTAACACATCCCTCCATAAGTAGAGTCTAAGGGAACCTAAAGTAGGTCCACCACATCTCACTTATCCCATTAACAGACATATAAGGTTCATGTTTCACAAAGAATAAAATTATATAAATACACTTAGCCATCATTAGCTAAGATGTTCAGTGAGTGAAAGAGGGTCCATCATGGCCCTTAGCATTTTTTTCATTTAATTCATCATAATTTCATTTAGATTAAATCATTTATCATATTTTAAGAAGTTACATATCCTATAATGGTAAAATCACATATCACATGGCATATAAAATGCATAAATTTTAGGTAAAGGCATATGGACAATCTACATAAATCATGTATTTATTCACATTAGTTGTATCTTAGGAAATCTTGATCAATCTCATACAAACCATGTCCAAGTCCCACCAATGATAGTAAATACACATGAGGATTAAGAAAACTCATTGTACTAAAATAGTGGAAAAATATGAATGGAAGGTATAAAGAATACTTTTGACACCATCACTGGAAAAAACCCAAACACGCAACATCAATTAAATTACCAATTAATTTTATTTTAAATAAATTCCTTGAATAAATTCCTAAGGTGATGTATAATAATTGAAATGATGTGTGGATACATGAGAATATCATATTGGGACATCATATAGAATTTCTATATGAAATCCTACTCATAACAGGATGATTCCACCATGATCAAGTGGAATCATCTCAAGAACCCTAACCGGTTCGCACTAAAATTAGAAAATATTGAGTGAATTAAAATTGGAGGAGGATGAAAGAATAAATCACCCTAAATCACTTTAATATAACACCCAAGAATCCAATCCAATCTAAGGTGTAGTTAAAGGAATTTTACTAAACCAACCCAAGTCAACTAGACAAGCCACCCAAGTTAGTCCATCGCGGTGAGGTATAACAAAGATAGATGAAAAAAGTCTTGAATATATCCAATACAAGACATAAAACAAGAGTACAAGGTGGAAGAAAAATATAAAACCAAATCCATAAAATCCAATAAAAATAATCTAAAAAAGTAAATTGTGAATCAAACAAGACCAATAAGTCTCCATGTGACCAATTATCACCTTCAAACCATCCTGAACCAATGGTTGTGACAATTAGAGAAGCCAACAAGATACAAGATGCCCTTCCCTTTACCTGGATATTTTAATGAGACATCTAAAGCATCCTTTAGTAAAAATTAGGGTGTTATTAAAAATTTCAATAAGATACCACCATAGAGTCTATAAAATTTCTAATATCGAGAATAGAATAGCTCTATCATTAAAAATGAGAATAGATTTACAAAAAATTATTAGAAAAAAAACTCTTTATTAAATAATTTTTCTTTGGTTTTTAATTAAATTCTTTCATATAAATAAATCTAATAATATGAAAATTATAAGTGAAAAAATAGGTAAAAAATATCCATACACCATAATGTAAGAAATTAAACACACATCCATGACATAATCCATCCTGAAAAACCATGTGATACAACCTGATGTGAAAACATGTGAGAAACTATCCATGACAAAAAATCATGAAATAAATAACCATAAATTAAAAATCACTCCATATTGGGCCAAGACTATGGGAATATATATTAGAAATAATATATCCTAAACTATGCATAATATTTTTACCAACCAATATTGAATCATTCCATAGTACATTTATATCTTGAAAGACACCCCTAGTGGTGTCACACACACTAGGGTCACCTATGTCCCTTTTCTAATGCATCCATGGTTCTCAATGTACTATAATAAAAATAAATTTCAAAACCATGATCACATTTTTATAAAACATTTTGAAATCCAATAAATTCTTCATTGGAAATTAAAAAACCATTTCCAAATAAAACCACCATTTAAGCATTTAACCAAACACTTGGTGTGGAAACCCCCATTTTTAAATGAAAATACCCCATAAAAATCAATCTTTATAAGAAATCCCTAGAATCAACAAATAAATTCTATTAAATAAGAAACCTAGAAGAATTTTACAAGAACAATAATCAATTAAAATAATTATCCCCTTGTATATAAACACCTACATCAAAACAAAGGTTGAATAATTTTCCTTCGACAATAGTGACTGGAGAAGAGTAGATCGGGTCCTCATGATACTATATCTATAAGAAAAAGTGTAAATACTCCATAAAAACTATTATGTCCTACATATATAGACCTTTTTTGTTCCATGATATAGGAGGAGAAGAGATCTAGAATTGATTTATAAAGAAGAGGGATAACTGTAACAAAACCACAACAAAAATCAAGATAATCCATAAAGAACACATTAATTCTACCAATAATAAAATGGTTGAGACATAAAAAACATTGGGCAAGGATAATAATGATTCAATATTAAATTATCAGTTGATTAGGCTTAAAAATGACCATGTTAAAAAGGATAATATCCAATTTTATATTTTTTTTGGAGGGAGGTCACATGGTTTCCTAGAAGTGGCCACACGGTTAAATTAACTATACACATTAACTATGTGCCACTATTGTAATTTATATTTAGGGGTAACATGGCTTGCACTAAGGCTGTAAGATTAAACTAAACGTGCACCTTAACTAAGTGACACCCCTATACAACCACCATACCCTACACAGTTCCATGGTCATGTCCCATGGTTTTTCACACAAGCCATGTGATATTCCACTGGAACCTCACAAAGGCATGTCTCACAGTTATTATATGTTTAAACTAACAATGAACCTTAACTGTGAACCTTTACTATTTCTCACAATTTTAATTATTTTCATACTCTGATCCTTAAAAAATTCCTAGACTCTAAAATAGAAAAATCAGGGCTCAACTAAGGTATACTTATGACATGAAGGCCATCACAATTCTCCCCACCATATTAAATTTTATTACAATAAATTACTCAATATTATGGACCATCAAAAATAGAAGGATACTGCTTCCTCATTAATTATTACCACTCCCACATCCCTTGGTTATCCTATATCTACTTCCTTAGTACCCAGACCAAGGAAATCATTGTTCTATGTAGTACCTTATCTTGGTGATCCATAATATAAACTGGTTTCTGAACAATGGTGGTATCTATTTCAAGATCAACATCTTCCCATTTTATCACATGGTATAGCTCTATGTGATGCCTCCTTATCTAGAAAATATGAAACACATCATGGATCAAATTCAAATGAGATGGTATGTCTAAATGATATTCCACCTTTATGAGTCACTCTATGCTATCAATGGGGACAACAAACCTTATTGAAAACTTACCTAGATTACCCAACTAATAAATGTCCCAAGTGAGGTGAAACTTTGATAAAAACCTGATCACCAATATCAAACTCTAAAGGCTAGTGAAGAAGTCTCGCATTAGATTTTAGATGACTCTATGATACAACCAACATCTTTTGGATCAAATGAACCATTTTCATCATCTATTGAATGATTCTCATTTCAATTAAGGATATCTATCCCAACTCTTCCACGAACAAGATAGATCTACATGGTTCCCCATAAAACTCATCAAATGGAACCATATTTATCAAATCATGATGAAAAGTTTTGTAGGAAAATTTGAAAAGTGGAAAAAAATTCCAATGATCCCCTAAAAATAAGAACACAAGCCCAAAACATGTACAAGATAACATGGATATATCTCCTTGTATATCCATACATATTCAGATGATATGGCATGCTCAATTTCATTTGGGTTCCCTTAGCCAATTACATAACTTTCTAGAACATGGATTTGAACCTCAAGTCCCTATAAGATACAATAATAGAGTGAACCCCAAGAAGTCTTAAAATCACTTAGACATAATAGTCACCAAGATAAAATACCTTCATCATCTTTTTGATAGGTAGAAAATGTGCCAATTTCAGGAGTTGACTAATGATCACCCAGATCACATCCTTCCCTCTCAGATTCTACAGAAAAACATCGACAAAGAACATAGAAATATCATACCACTTCCAAACCAAAATAGGGAAAGGTTTCAACAAACAAGCTGGTATCTAGTGTTCCGCCTTTATTATCTGAAAAGTGAGACATTGCATTACAAAATCTGTAATCAAACACCTCATCCTAGGACACTAATATAGAAACCTTGAGTTTAGGTACATCTTAGTATCCCAATGGTGTATGAACCAACATGATAGGGTTAATAGTGTCAAAAAACTCATATAGTAGAGAAATCATAACTACTAACCTAATATGTAAGCATAAATATCCTTTGGGAGACTAAGACCACTCGCCTAAGGTCTCCCAACCAAAAAGGCTTTTACCCAAGCATTTGTACTTGATGTCTGTCACCTACATGAGTCAAACTCACTCAATAAAAGATGATCCAGATTTCATAAAATCCAAGAACACATTCCCATAATCCTCTTCCACTCCCAATATTATCTCAATGAAAAACCTCATCAGAGACCACTCCTTATCTGATTCCTTTAGATCTTGTGTAGGTAATTTTCTACTCAACACATCGGAAACCACATTCTATTTCCCAGGAGTGTATAAAATATGAAAATAAAACATTTAAATATAATCCACCTAGCATATTTGTTGTAAATTTTTATCCCTCAAAGTAAAAAATTTATTTCAAGATTTTTTTATATTCATATACTATAAACTATTACTCAATGATATTTTGATTCCCTGTTTTTAGTGCATACATAAATAATACTAACTCAAGATTATGGGTAGAGTATTTATTCCCATGAGGGAATAACTAAAGATATGAATAAGGAATTACATGTTTCCCCTATATTATGGCACATCCCAAACCTATAATAGAAGCATCCTAGAAAATATCATAACCCAACCCCAGTTCCAAAAGAATCAAATCTAGTGATGAATTCAACATCACCTTCAGATCCTCAAAATATCTCTGAAATTTATCATTCCATTCAAACATTACACCCATATGGGTTAATTCATTCATCAAAGATGCGAGCATGGATAAATCCAAATCAAAACTTCTATAGTAACCAGCTAAACCCAAGAATATCTAGATCTCAAACACATTTTTGTGATGCTCCCCTGACAAAACTACTAGTATATTTTCAATATACACTGATACTCCCCTATCAGATATCACATGCCCCAAAAATATCACTTCCCATATCCAAAACTCACATTTGGAAATATTATCATATTGAAGATGTTATTTCAAGGATCTAAGAATGATATCCAAATGTTATATATACCCCACCTCTATCTTGGAGTATACCAAAATATCATCCACAAACACAATAAAAAAAATTCTTATAAGTGATGAAATTTTTGGTTCAACAGATCCATAAATACCATAGGATCATTGGTGCCACCAAATTGCATAAACAAAAATTAAAAATTCCTATAATGTCTTATAAACATTGTCTTAGGTATATCCTATTATCTAACACTCAACTGGTGGTACCATGACCATTGTTTAATATATTAAAACAAACATGACCACTAATCTAGTCAAAAATATCATCAATCCTAGGAAAATGATATTTTTTTCTTAACAGACACATGAGTTAACTTTTGATGTTCCATGGAAAGTATGAGACTCTCATATGAAATCTTAGAAAATAGAATATGTGAATCCAATAGTGAAATGTTAGGATAAATAAATCCCTCACACTCTAGGTCCTAAATCATTAATTTATGTTTTACCAACTCAGCAGGTTTCAGTCAATAAGATGGCATAAAAATAAGAATTTTACCAAGAAGAATGTTATTATAAAACTCAACATCACTCTAGGGTGGTAAATCATAAAAAACATCTGAAAATACCTTAGGATACACACACACAACCATAGGAAGTGGACTACCCAAAAAAATTGTCAATGGAATCAAGATACATATCTAAAAATTAGCATAAGATTACCCGAGTATAAGGAACAACATGGCCCACCCTTCCTAATCTAGACTCCCACTCACCATAAAAAAATATGAGTGACTCCATCATAAGATAAAAACTAAACCTAATGATAATAATAGTTTATCTTTTCCTTAATGATGATCATATAATCCATTACGAGTATCTGGTCGATTATTTCAATATAGAGAACTAAAAATTATTATATCACCTCATAGTTAGATATCATCACCCAACATAAAGGATACATGAAACATTGTTCAAACCTCTTTCCTAAAAGCATAGAAATATACAACAAGTATGGAATAAGTTTTGAACATAAACCCAACAAGTAAACAATCTTTGATGATATAAATGATTCTTTATCAAATAAATCTAGAACCATAGATGATGAAATAAACACCATACCTATAATAGTAGTTGATTATGAATCATATTCTTCTAGATCATACTCTATCACATAAAATAATCTAATATTATCTACATGAACATCCTTTTAGCCTAGTGATTATATCCACATCCCTTAGAAGCTTCGGTTTGAACCTGCGGACCCTAGGTGGGATTGGATCCTACCTTACTATCTTGGTATATCGTATCACAAAAATGATTCATATGTCCTAATAATATACAACAATGATAATTATTTATATTCTATGTATGTTTATTCTTGGTATAACCATTCCTTCCATCCTAATAGTACAATAAACTTTTGTTATCCTGAAGAATCCCATGACACTATTCTTGGAGAAAATAGAACACCCTTACGCTTACTTTTATGACCAATCGACACACCTGGGCTAACAATTATATCAACTTAAGATCCTCCCAAACCACTCATTCAATCTATGTATTCCTCATCCAAACTTTCTTTTATCAGCACCTCCTTGACGGTAAAAATGAACATGATAATCGACATCGATTGAATATTAAATCTTAGTTCAAAATCAAATCTTCAAGCCTTTAGGTAGCTCAGGTGAAAAGTGCACCAACTCAAAAAATACGGTGGAATACTCCAGAATAGTATTCCCTTTTATATAAGTTCAAAAACTCCTAGGTCTTCACTAAATTTAATGTCTCAAGTTATAAATTATGATTGAATATTATCTAGAAATAAGTCTAGGTAAGATCCTCATATAACATAGCTTACATGATGGAGTCCCTCTATATCTTACCCTGTCATTTTAAGCATGTGCATGGTGAGACCAACCTTGGAGTCTTTAAGATTCTTAAAGAATTTAAAGATCCTCTCAATAATCTCAAGACACTCCCTAAATTCATGGGTTTCCTTGCCACCATGGAATATGGGTGGATGATTCTTAGTTAATTTAGATCCATGATCCACCACACGTATTGGGTTCCCAACACCCAGTTAACACAATGTTTGTATTGTATTGATTATAGAATCAACTAAAGATGAGTTCACTGGAGGATTCACATTTGGATCCTATCTCATATCTTCTTCTCTTGTATTTGGAAGATATATTCTTAGATGAATTTTCTATTACGTACCAAACAATGACTAATTAGCTTTAGAGAATATTCTAAAATATTAGAACCAACTTCAAGAATTCACATCCATGCATTATAACATCAATAATTTAAAGTAATTATGAATTCCATGAATTAAAAAAACATTAATAAGGAATAGGTCCATTTAAAAAACTTCTTATACAGTTCATTCAAATTACCTCAAATCCCATGTCTCAAACATAGTAAAAAAATATACCACCCATGGTAACATGAGTTCAAACATGGATGGGAGCTATCCAAGAACCCAACCACACTTACTATATGAATTATAATGTTAATAACTCATGTATACCCAATAAATTGGACTAAAATTAGGTAGTGTTAATACACTTCAGTTTGAGCATCCCTCTAATACCAAATTGTAACACACCTACCAAGGTAAACTAGACAATACACTTGATTTATCCCATCACGGTGAGGTCTAACAAACATAACTAAAAGAAGTCTTGAATGTTCCCAATAAATGAAATAATACTAGATTACAACACCAAAGAAAAAAATAAAACAAGATCCATAAAAACCAATACAAACAAGATAAACCAGAAAAGTATGAATCAGACAAGACCAATGAGTCTCTATGTGAAAAACTATCACCTCCAAACCATCCCAAACTGAAGTCTATTAAAATTATATATGATATAATGTTACAAGATGATCTCCCATTACTTGGAGCCTTTATACAACATCTAAAACAAACCAAAGGAAAATTAGGGTGTTAGAATAAAGCCCAATAGAATACCACCATGATTCTATAGAATGTCTAATATCAAGAATGAAATAGTTCTAGATTTTAAAAAGAAATAAATTTTACAAATCATTTTCATAAATCCAAACTCATTTTTAAATCATTTTCCATTTATTCAGAAAATTATTTAATATCCCTAAATTCAATAATATGAAAATTATAATTGATAAAATAGGGAGAACATATATATACATCATAAGAAAAGAAAGTAAACACACATCCATGAAAAAATCCATCATGTGAAACCATGTGATAGAACCTCATGTGAAAACATATAAGAAACTATCCATAACAAAAACAGTCAAGTGATAAATAACCATAAATAAAAAAGCACTCAATATTGGGACCTAGACTCTGATAATAGGTATTAGACATAATATATCATAAACCAAGCATAATGTTGGTACCGACCAAACATAATTCATTCTATATTCTATCAATATCCTAAAAGAAACCCCTAGTGGTGTCATACACACTAGGTTCACCTATGTCCCTTTTTTGATGCACCCATGGTTCCCAATGTTCCATTTTCAAAATCCATTTCAAAACCATGATCGCATTTTTATAAAACAATTTAAAATCCAAACCAATCTAATTTAAAATATAAACATTTATTTCCAAATCAATCCACTACTCAACAATTTAATCATACACTTGGTTTCAAAAAAACATGTTTTTAAAGAAAAAAACCTATAAAAACATGTATCTTTTCAATAAATTATTTAAATATTAAAAAAATTAAATTTAATGAACAAACCAAATTAATTTTACAATATGAATTAGAAATTAAAATAATTAACCCACTGTATAGAAACAGTTACATCAAAATAGAGGTAGAATAATTCTCCTTCGACAACATGGACTAAGGAATAGTAGATCAGGTCCACATGATCTTGGATCCATAATAAACAATTTCAATAATTTTAAAACCCCTTACATCCAAAAAACACATCACCTTTTGGTTTCATGATATGGGAGGAGAAGGTATCTGGTATATATCTATAAATAAGAGGAAAAACTAGACCAAATTGCAACACACCTCAAGATTATCCATCAATAAAGAAGGGTTTATTTCAATAATCCAAAGGGAGAGACCTCTAATGCACGGAGGAAGGTTAAGGATGTTCCAATATGAGATTTGGGGTTGATTAGGATTAAAACCAACCAAGTTAAAATGGGTAAAATACCATTTTTTAAGAGTTTGGAGGGAGATCACACAGTTTCCTAGAGGAGGCCACACAGTTAAACTAACTATATTCCTTAACCATGCACCCCTATTATCCATTCTATATTAGGGGTCACATGGTTTACACTGAGGCCAAATGATTAAAATAACTATGTGCCTCAACCTTGTGAAACCCATGGACAACCAAAAAACCTCACATGGTACCTTGGGCATGTTTCACTGTTTGTATAACCATGCACAAGCCTTGTGAAACACCATTGGAACTTGATAGAGGTATGTCACAAGATTATCTCATAGCTAAACTAGTCAAGCACCTTAACTATGTTACTTTCTTATTTCATGAAATTTCCATTATTTTAAGCCTATGATCCCATGAAAATTCTTAGAACCTAGAAGAGAAAAACCATCACTAAACTAACGCATACCTATGACCCGGAGGGAGCCACAGGAATAGTGAGTGGGGGTATCTCCCTTGAGCTCCCAATTTCTGACTACACATGAATTAAAATAGAGGAGTTGATTAATTTTTTAATCTTGAGGGCTACATGGGTATTGCACCCATTTTAGGAAAGTGTAGTCACACCGCAACCTATATCACTCCAGGAAACATACTATAGTGCTACTCTAGAAATCCTACAAAGAGACCTCGACACACCAGACACTATAGGGAAGGCCTCCACACTCCCTATCCATTTTTTCACAAAAATTGATCCTCCCTCGTACCAAAAAAAACAAACCACATCATGGTGATACCTATGTTGCATCAAATCACCCAATAGAAGAAACGAAAGATATAGGAAATGTTTTATTACCACTAAAATTCCCACCACGATGACTATCTGGAGTATTTCACATCAGAACCACCCTCAGTTCTTTACTAAAAACCTCAAGGATCTATAGAATACAAAATTACCAGCATCATAAGTAGGGTCTCAATAGCCATTTCCCACAGGGAGACCCATCATGTATAATTGCTCACCCATAAAATAGCCTTTGAAATGCCCAAATCTAGGGAACCATGACATGTTGAGGTTAAACTAGAATAACACCCAACAAAAACTCTTGGGAACCACACTCTACCCCGAATAGATACCTTCATCACCCTGAACTCTATGTTGTGGTGCTCTTTATTGTAGAGAACCTGTATTAAAAACTAATTCTTGTCCACCCAACCTCACTATGTCGTCCACCAAAGAACCTAAATCAACTATTGGGGCTTGTTCAACAATAAAAAATATATACTTAAGATGTTATAAATCTTTGAATATCAATTTGAATTCTGGATCTCAACATGAACTCCTTTCCAATAGTAAAATTCAAATTCCTTCAAAATTTCACTACCTAGAAATATGAGTCTTTACAAAACATAATAATTTAGTTAATGTAAAAGGGTTTCAAAAAATAAATTTTTAGAATCATTTATTAATAAAGTAATAAAATAAGAGAAAAGAAATATTTCATGAGGTTAAATAGTTTTTTATTCAATATTCATATGATGTATATTAAATTGGTGATACTTTTAATGAAAACCCCTTATATACTGAGTGTATGATTCCTTCCAAATCATTACTTTCCAAGACATAGATCATCAAAACTATTAGGTCATTCCATGGTGGGGTACCCCAAGATTATCTTGTGTAATAAAATAAAGTGATAAGTAATTTTATATTATCTTTTTTAGAAGTTCTTGCCATAGTTGGGTACCCCTTTATTATTCTATAATGAAATATTTTTAGATTTTTTTTGTTACATAACTGAGATACCTTAATGAGATTAGGATTCCAAAGTAATAAAATTTATTATAATAATATAATTGATTTTGATAATTTTTTATCTACTCAACTATATCGAGCCACAATTTTTGTGATTGGGATGATTACCTACATAAATAAATACGTGATGAGAGAAAATCCATAACATACTCATTTATTAGAGAAATATGGATCATGGATATAAAAATAGAAATAATGTTTGGGGTCATTATTTTAAGGGGAGTACTTTTATTAAAATTACTTAGTGAAAAAATTTAATACATGATACTCATATATTAAATGATTTTATTTTAGATAAACTATATCATAAACATCAATTGTAATATTTAAATGAACCCCTGAGAGGAATAATTTTAATGTATGAAACTTCCAAAATCAGTAAATTAAGTAAATTATATGTTTTATAGTAACACCTTCTTGAGTAATAAATATCTTTACATTGTTAAAATAAGAATCTAATATGATTATATGAAGAATATAATGATTCTCATAATGTTTTAATGTAATATAGTGAAAAACTAACCTAATGAATTTTTGTTTCAACTAATATACTCAGTGAAATTGAGTATCCTATTATGAGATTAAAGGATTTTTTAGGAATTTTCTAATTAAGGAATATATCCTATTATATTTGATTTAAATATCCTAACAATATCGTTGAATTAAATTAATGTTTACCCAATATTATTATGTGTTGAAAATAGATGAATTAAATATGTGAAGTAGGTGTTTTAGTATTGTATAGATAGTATAAATGTGTTAACATTGAAGCTAGAAGAAGAAAATTTAAGTTAGAGTGTCTGAAAATTATTATTATAGTATCCGAGGTTATTTAAACTTATAGTTATTAGCAAAAGGGATTAATGAATCTATTTGATAGAATTTTTTGAGATTCTTGATGAAGTTTTTTCAAACATTATTGAAGTCCAGGTCGAGTATCAAGGTTATAGAAACAAATTATTTTTTTAAAGTATGATAAACCAAATTTATACAATAAAAATCTTATGAATATATAAGATTTCAAAAAAAGTAAGAATGTATATATCATATTGTTTTATTTCAGAGGATAAATCAAATAGTGGATACATTAATGATTTTAATATAATGGGATTTATGAATATTTGATGAGTCTAAGTATATGATGTGTATATTTATCTCATTTATATTGTTTTACAATAGGTTTTGTTTATAAAAAAAGTGTTTTTCTGAATAATATGGGATAATTAATTGAATATACATGGTTTATGACTCTCAAAATTATATAACAAATATTGAGTTTAAGATAAGGGTAAAAGTGATTTATCTAAGACAATGTGTTTAAACAAATATATATTAAAATATAAGGGATATTGTTACATCTATCATTCATCATTGGTTTATTTTAAATAATTATTATATTTTAAAAAAATTCATTAAACACATATATTACCTTATATATGGAAATAGTTGTTTATTTCTTCAATATTACCACTAAAAGAAAATAAGATTTATTTCCAATACAAATGGGTTTGTGTATCTTAGTATGAAATTTTAAAATTAATATAAGAGGATGGTGAGAGTATATTGGAACATATATAAGATCAATGTTTAAAAATAAATGATTATATTAGTTTAAAGTTATATTGAGATTCAACATTTCTTAAAGGTTTATACTAGTTAAAGTTAATGTTATATTATCGTAAAGATGTTTGGGATGTAATGGAAAATGATAATGTGAATAAATAAATAATTTCAAGTAAAATTTTTATAGGGTTCCAAGGATGATGATGTTGAACATAGAAATATTTCTAAGTAGATAATAGAAGTTACATTTTATCAGTTGATGTTGTGAAGTTAAAAAGGATTCAATGAGTTTAAATATTTAAACAACTATAATTTGATTCCTAAGTTTCAAAATTATTAAAAATATATTACATTATAGATATTAATCATTAAATGGTTTAGTAACATAATTTCATCATGTGGTCACATAGAGATGTGGAGTGAATTACATATTAATGAAATGAGTTAACAAAAACATATAAAATGACGTAAACATGAGGTTGAATTGGCAGTTTATCATATATGATATGATAAATAGGAACTTATGTATGGTTTTTGTTAAATATAATTATAACATTAAATAATATAAAATGTTTCATGGTTTTATAATGATGGAAGTCTCCATTTATCATTCATTCATGTGTGATTTTATTTAATAAACATTAACAATCAAATGATGAAATCCCCTTGAGGTACTACTTTGGTTGTCCCTAACTGATAATCATCATGGAGTATTATTGGTTGTGATGATATGATAATATCATCATGAATAGAATCTTATAATAATTGAAAAAGATTATACATGTGGTGAAAATTATATATTCATGAGGTAATAAGTAGAGACTTATTACTTGTTCTGACTCACCAAAGTATATCACATCAAAATTCATATGGTAGTTTATATAATTAGGGGTTTCATACTTAATATTAATCCTTTTTACCTAAGTATGGTGAGATAACCATAAATATAACCATAATAAATTTATATCTTATATATTCAAGTAAAAATAAACTTATCTTTTCATGAGGGAGTTGGGTATGTTGTTGATCTGGTCATTAGTCGGATCACTACCAATATGTGATTTTTGTTCACTTGTATAATGAGTAAATACATCTAGTCTATGGTTGAATTAGACTAACACAATAAATCCCCATACTTAGTTGAGTCCCAAATGATGTTCTCAAATACATTGATAAGTGATGTGTCAAATACTCATCTTCTAGATGAATAACTTGTGATGTATTAATCAAACTGGTTTGTCTTTTGTAGAAAATCAAGAAAATTTGAGATGACCTATACTAGATTAGCATAGTTCCTTATCTAATGATCACTAAATTTAAAATAAAATATATTATATAGGTATTTATATGATTTATATGATATAACTTCTGGTAAACATGTTTTTATAATTATATGATTATGTTTGATAAAGATCTCACCAAACCCCTTAGTAGCTTAAGTATCATTGATGATTTTCTAGAGGCTACTCATTTATTAAATATATTAAATAAGTATTTAATTTTTTTCATTGCTAATATATCCCACTGGTTCACATGGTTTGGACTTTAGATAAACATTAGGTTTTGTAAATAGTGTTTATTCCAAAATAAAGAGTGTTTGTTAACCTATATCCAAAAGAGTTTTGATGGATTCATAAATAGTTATTAATTTTGGCACAAAATCTTTTTTATTTTAGTGAATGTGGGATATTATTATATGTTAACAGAATATACATGAATGTATATATATTTCAGGCATTTAATTAATATATATATCTATATATTCATATTACATTAATGTGTTTCATATAAACATAGAGTTTATTCATGTGATGTATGTATAATTCTAGCCTACTAAAATATGCATGTGATGTATATGAAGATTAAGGATACATTGTTTTTAACATATCCACATTCAAGAAACCAAAACAATACTTTTTCCAACATTTTCTAAGAGCAATACATTTCCATTGTATCATCCTATATAGTTTCATTTGTTTTCTAATTCATTATATACTAACTAAATGTTGCATGAACATGAATTGAAATTTTTCAATGCATTCATAGATAGGTATAGTGGAATTTAATAACACTCGAGATAGAAAACAACTTATTATTTTATAGATAAAATATAATGGGGATATATATAGTGATATGATCTTTCCTATTAATGATGTGATAGATTGATCACTCATCTATCCGATGTTATTGATGACCCCCCATTTCATGAAAAGTTCATAGATGATATCTTCATTATCATAGCTCATTTTTCACCCATATTAAAGGCATTATCACACCTTTCGTAATAAATGATTCCTTTAGTTTTGAATCAAGATACAAAGTCTAGTCCATCCTCTATGGTCATAGATATGATATGATAATTCACAATATTCACCAAGAACACTGCACAAAAGATAGAGGTTACAGATCATGAATTTTCGGTATGATCTATTTTTTAGTGTGTTTCATTTTTCTTGAACATTTGATTCTGTTAAGGGTAGATACACAAGTGTATAGGTTTTCATATGCTACCAAATATCATATGAAAATCCCCTAATACCCGTTAATAATTATTGTGAATTTTTAGCTACAATTTTTTCATTTCAACTATACTTATTGAAAAACGATTGTAGGAATTAAATTATAACACATTATAACACTTATATTATTATTTTTACTTATAAAATATTTCCAATGAAGAATATTATTTAGGATCTTGTCAATTTTTTATTGATTTTGGACATTCAATTGGTAATAAAACTTATTTTTATTTGGTAATTTATTTTTCAATGAATATTAAAATGATATAAGACCAAAAGTACATTACATAATTATTGAGTAAATTTTTATATATGATATATTAATGTTTGATAATTTAAAAAAAACATTTACTGATATAAGGAAACCAAAACTGAGAAATAACTATAACCTACTAACTAATGTTTTCAATAATTAAAACAATATATTCCCAATTAAATATGGAGCTTATGTTTGTTTGTTAATATGATTTATAACTAAAATATTTAATGGCTAGGCAAAAATGATCATATTTCTTTATAAAAAATCAAATGTAATAATAAATCCAAATCATTATACTGTATAATTTTTTTAGAAAATAAAAAATGGAAAAGAACACAAAATATCATACTAGAAAATATTAAATGTAATCCTTGCTAAATTTTGTTCATGTTCTATAATAATGTTTATGAATTAACCATAGAATTTACAAGTTATTTACTATTAATTAGGTTCCATGCATTTTAATTCAATTTTTAATGTATTGTATTCCAAATGCTTTAGGCACTATAATTCAATATGTTTTGTGCATTGTTATTAAATATGTTCTATACATGGTTATTAAAATATTTGAGGAATTATTTATAAATTATTTTTATTATTTAATGATTGATATCTAAGAGTTTTAAATGTTTTATTCATGATATTTAATTCTTTAACCATATAAAATATATTGTGAGTAGTTATAAATTTTATATGAAATATTATGTTTATATTATTTGAGAATTACAATTTTTTTGTAAGTCAAAATTTATGGAAATAAAATATTAAATACGGTTTATAAAATATTTATATGTTCAACGAATAAAATTTAATATTTTTTCATTATAATTCAAATTTTTTGTGTATTGTATTAAATATAATTATGTACCATTCTTATATTGAAAATATATATTTAATAAAATTATGTTTTCTGTAAATTCAATTCCTGTTTGTGCTCATATAAATTTTGTATAATTATGTTATTTGGTGTTTTATTCTATTTAATGCACTATAATTCAAATGTTGTGTGCCCATTTTATTGTGATATGTGATATTCTGTTTTCACTGTTTAATATGTTATATGAAATTTTGAAAAAAATGTATAAATTATACTTATACTATGTGGATTTTATATAGTGATAAGAGATGTATTCTATTATAAGTGATGTGATATTTATATTAAATTTTATAATATGATTTATGAATAAAATATCAATATGTTATGCGCAGAAAATATCAATATATGTGTTGACCAAGTGTTGTTTTCAACAATACATAATATTGTTTTTTAAAGGCGGAGTTTATATTAATACTCTATCTCTTTGTGATAATTTTGAGGCTCACAAATACCCTTAATTATTTTCTAATGATTTTACTTATTAATCATTTTGTAAGAATTTATCATTTTACTTTACTCTTTAAATTATGGGAATTTATTATTAAAGTATTTGTATTTAGCGTGTTCTGGAAACACTGTTCATGCACTACTTATTCAGAATCTTCTTGAGTGTGTTTTGGAAACACTGTTCATACCCTACGTATATAAACATAACATAAGGATAAAAACCATGTATGCTTTTTGAGATAAGGAAAAAGTATTGTTAAACAACCATACGTTATCGGCAATGTATGGAAGAAGAACCCTACGTTAGGAAGGAAACCTACGTGTAACACCCCAAGATTTCATAGTGTGTTATTTCTTCAAAATAATTCAATAACTTGCACTACACGCAACACTGAGTTCAATTGCACCATGACTTACCAAAAAAAAGCCATTAAAAGAGGTCATGAATAGTATTAACTAAATTTTAAACTTTATATAATCCTTATAATTTTAGAATCCATATTATGAGTTTCTTAGTCATAATGCAAGAACAGATTCATTTTCAGTATTGCACTTTTATCAACTTTTGATAGTGAAACCTTTTTAAATACAATATTTTAAACTTTTTGACTAAATGGAGACATCAAAAAAAATTAAAATGAAACATCCCAAGCTTCCACGGTACGCTTTCCTTTGAATAAAACAGTAGCGTGTGTTGTACGCAACTTCGAGTTCTAACACACCGTAACCAATCAAACTAGCTGTTATGAATAGTAATACCTACTTTTTGAAATTATATATATTTTATATTTTAAAATGGACTTCATTTTTGGATTCGGAATATCAAATTTAGCCTAAGGTGAAATTTTGGTACTTTTTTGATAACTTTCATATTTTGATGAATAGTGAAAATTACTAAATTTTAATTAAAAACAACTTTTTTAATCAAAATAATTAATAGTGATAAATTATAAATTTGAGTGGTTTTAAAGTATATTTAGAATATATTTTTACTATTTAATATAATGTTGGTCATTGGACATAATTTTACAATTAAACCGAACATAAACAAGTGTCAATCTTTTGATAGTTATTATCTCTTAAAAACACGCTTTTTGTTTTGACAACGGGAATTAATTTTAAATTAATTTCTGCCACTTCTGTGTTTTGAATTTAGGAAAAAGGATTCCATATTTGGAATCAGGATGTTCAAATTGTGTAAATAGGTAACTTTTATTTTTAGACATTTTGAATAATTACTGCGGTAAATATTTTATTTACCATGGTTAAGGGTAAATCCGGTAAATAAGGGTTAAAAAATAATATTATAATAATACTAAATTACCCTAAAACGTTTCTTAACACTATTGGTTGATACATGGTCGACCATGGGCATCTTTGTGTCAATTTTGGGACCCCATGGATCCACTTGTAAGTGATAATGACACTTTATTTTAATTAAGTCAAAATGAATACAAAAATGACACAAGCATATATCTTTTAGCAAAACAATTGTTACATAGGGTTATATAAGTTGGATTTTAGATTATAAATATTCATTAGAAAGATAAAAAGATTTCCTACATAATGATATTTTAGTTATAATTTTTAGACATTTAATAATTTATTTTATTTATGACACAATGATGATGCAGTAATTACTATAATAGTGAAAAATTAAAATAATTGATATTATAAATACCCAAATAATTATAATATGAAACTTTTAATGAATTAAACTAATTTTATATGATAATATGATATATTAGGATTGATTTAATTGACTTTGTTCGAAGTAATCAATCTGTTAGGAGTTTCAAAAAAATCAACTATTGAATAGTGTCAAAATTGACATAAAAGAGTTCTTAAAACAAATATTATATTATTAATTAATATTAAATTCCTAAAAATCTAAGGTTCGGCCAAGAGACTTATATTATGATTGGTTCCTCATTAATGGACCACTTGGGGGTCACTTGGATGTATATAGTAAGTTTATTAACCATATTATATAAAAATACAAAGAGACATTGTAAAAGTGAAACTAATTAACTTAGAGTTAATACTTAAAGATAAGGTTAATATAAGTACCCAAACCTGTCTAAATTCTATTGGTTGAGTGGTTTTCGACCTATCTCCACCTTAACCTTTGAATAGTCAACTTTGGAGCCATTAGAAACCGAATATGAATTTATTATAAATTAATATTTCTAGCTTTTCCAAAGGTGCCCCTCACCCCTCTTATAAAAGGGCACTCCTCCTTCTCATTTCATCACACCTCTAAAGCCTTTTGGTTCGGCCAAACTCTGCCCAAATACTCTCCCAACATCCCTCACTATAACCTAGGGGCCTTAGTTTGATCAGAAAGCCAACCTAAGGAGCCCTTTTGATCAAATCAAAAGGAAGAACCCGAAGAAGAGGAGGTTAACCTACCCCAACAAAAGAAAAGTACAAGGTAAGGGTTATTTCACAATCTCTTCATTATCTGAGGTTGTATATAGGTAATAATCTACTGGGATCTCTTTATCATCCACATCCATGTTTTCTTAAAAATGTATTTCAAAACATTTTTACTATTTACAAGAATATGGGTTAAAGTCATTTATACCCTTGTTTGACTTTTTATAAGAGGTTTATAAAGGAATCTTTCCGTCGTTTTCAAAACAATGTCCTTTTTAACCTTTTCGACAGAATTGAGGTAAGAATGTTTTTTTTAACTTATACGGCGGGTGCAGTTATTTTCCGCCGTTATAAAATCGTCAAAGCTTTCCTTACAAGCTTACAAGAATATTTTCAAGAAAATGTTTTATTTTATATGGCTCTTAAATGATTTCAAAAATAGAAAGAGATATTTCTCTAAAAAGTGTTTTGATTTCATCTATGTCAACATCCTTTAATGGATTTTACTCTTATTTGAAGTTGATTTATTATAATACAAAACTTCTGTATTGTATTGAAGGTTTTGTGATATGTTTGACTGTGTATGTGCTATTTTATACCATTCATAGTTTATGGTGAAACTATTGACATTTCATATGCTAGTTTTAATCCGAATGTTTATGTTATATTTCAAACATTTCTTTAGATGAATGTGCTAAACAAGTATGTTCCGGGTTGGGGACCGGTAAAAGTAAGCCCTCCAGGTTGGGGACTGGTAAAAGTAAGCCCTCCAGGTTGGGGACTGGTTAAAGTAAGCCCTCCAGGTTAGGGACTGGTAAAAGTATGCCCTCCGGGTTGGTGTCCGGTTATTAGAGGCACTCCGGGTTAGTGTCCGGTTATTAGAGGCACTCCGGGTTGGTGTCCGGTTATTAGAGGCACTCCGGGTTGGGTTCCGGTTAGAAGTAACCCCTAGGTCTTGGGATGAGGCCTAGACAATTAAATTAACGTTTGACATTATGCATTCCAACATTATGAAAGTGGTTATTTATATTGCATGTGATTATTCGATTAGTAGAATATCCATGTGAACAAGTAGATGGCATTATTTCATTTTACTTTTGCCATACTATGTTGAAGTTCAATTTTAAAAGGATTTTGTTTTAGTAATTCATTGCCTTAAATGTTTATGCTTATTTTGAATGTTCCGCTATATTGTTATCCTTACTGGGCATTTGAGCTCACCCCTTTTTTATGTTTTATTTTTCCCAGGTAGTGAAGAAGTAAATTATGATTTACTTGCAGGGATATTATGGGTTTATAGTGTGGACGTTGGAAACATTATGTTGTTGTAGTAGTTTTTCATTTTATGATGTAATGTAAAACTTATGAATATATCTGGCATTTTCCAAGGCTACTAAACCAATCGGTCTTTCGAGATTTGATCTTTCTTGTGATCATGCCAATGTTACGAAGTAATGCACCGACTCTGGGTAGCTGGGGTCGGGGCGTTACAGTTGGTATCAGAGGAAGTTTAGTACAAACCTTGGAAACTAGATTTAGATAAACTCTGATTAGAGCACGTAGACCTAAGATGAACTTTGAGGATTAGTATAGAAGAACTTCCTAGAATTTTGGTATTGTAGAGATTTTGTGAGTTTTCCGAGCAATACATCCCTGTCTGGATACGAGCAGGTAGAGGTGGCTCTGGAACAGATGTACCTAGGGGTAAAACCCGAAAACACCGCTTTGAGCTAGACTCGAACGGGAACTGGTGCACGACAACAGGCCTTGCTGCACTCTTGGTTACGACACTCCCGGGGGATATGCTTAGGATAACTCTCATTTTCTTTACAAATCATTATGAAGGGTTTATGAGTATATACTTCCTCAAAGAAAACATTTTTATAATTATGGATTATATCCATAAATAGTTCAATTTATGTTAAGTGTTTTATAAGTATGGGATTATGTGTTTTGATTCATAAACTGATCTAGTTTATGCCATGGTATAGAAATGGCGCCCAGTAGAAGGAATGAGAACTCCAGAAATGCACATGATCCAAAGAGAAGGAAGGATCATATCTTTCATGGTCTTAAGCTAGAATTTATAAGAGAAATAGTCTCCCATGTATTATCATCATATGAAGAAATAATATCATGTGTTGATAAGATAAGTAAAGAGTTTACTGAGTCCTATGGCTTTGAAGGGAAGCAAGAGAATAAAAGGATGGAAGAGAGAAAAATGGATAAAGGGAAGAGGGAAAAGAAGAATTTTCCCATATGTGGTAACTGTGGAAAGAAACACCCTGGAAATTGCCTGAAAGGAATGGGAGTTTGTTATAAGTGTGGAGGAAAAGGGCACAAAGTACATGACTGCAAGGGTAAGAAAATGGTTTCAAATGTACAATGCTTCATTTGCAAGGAGTTTGGACACTACGCGAACCTATGTCCCAGTCATCAGACTATGCCACAAATGATGCTATTGGATAATAATCAAGTTATGATACTACCACAGATGAAGAAGAATGATTAGAGTTCTTATGTTGATTATGTCAATTGAGTGTTGTATCAACAATGTACTTGTTATAATAATTATGGAGTATATAAGGATTGTACTGCAGTAGTATTTCATTAAGGACTTGAGATTGTGTGGAACAAAGAAAAGTGACTCAATATCAGGATAAATTTTTGGAAAATATATGGTTGAGAGAATGATAAATCATAATATAGTTCTGATACTGAGATAGTGATTTTGGAATAATATGTGATTGTTTTGGATAAATTATATTGGATATTCTTGACTACCTTGGAACTGATTAATGATTTGTATATTCCATCATTGTTGGGGTTTTAAACATTTTTGGATTAATGAAGTATATCCAGCATTCTATATGGAATAAGGGATCATGAATATAATCAATAAGGAATATGGTAATACATGATGAAGGTATTTATATGCTATTACGGGGTAAAAAGGATCTATATTATGTTTACCTTCCTTATAAATGTTGGACTGTGAGTTTGGATAGAATTATTTTGGATAGTTCTTATTTGGATTATTTTGGATTGCCATAAAAGGACAACCCGGAGGTCGGGCAGCAACCTGTTGCGTCCGGCAAGGCCGCGAGACTTGAACCCGCAACCGAAGGGCGACAAGGGTGTATCACCTACCACTGGCCCAAGAGATGTCCTGGATTAAATAATGTAGTTTTTTTAAAAGATCTGGTCGATGAATTATAAATTCGTTTATTTTGGAACCCTGTACGAATAGTATAAATATAATTTTTTTTATGAGTGAAAGATGAGTTTATGGTAGAAATTTATTAATGGACAAAACTCTAATTATAAAGTAAGTATATCTCCTTATGATCTTAGCCAATATCATAAATAAATTCCTCAATATTAAGAAAAGAAACTTAGAACAAAAATGTTGTCCTAGATGGTACCTTAAATCATCACTAATTTATGGCTTTGGGATTGTTGGCCTTTTCATAGCCATGTTCTCTACCACTCTCCATCAGATAATTGATGGTTAGATTTCTCTTCCATATCCATATTTTCCTACATGGAACCCTAGTATGTGTTATTTTCGGTAATCTTCATACTTTCCACTCTTTATTTTAAATAGAGGCCTCATTAATTCATTTTTCGATGTGGGATTTCAACTAAGATATTTTGAAACGTCAAAAAATGTGTTATCCTAATACCCTATGTTTTGTTGAACCGATGGTATTTCAAATCATCATAGATTGATGAATTTAAGGACCTCAATTATACACTTGTTTGTGATTGATGACCTCAATCACTACCTATAAATATTTACGTTTTTCCTCCGATTATATGTCTCTAATTTCCACCAATGTTCTCCTAATCGAGATCATAATTTGGTGGTGACCCTTTGATTTCTCTTTTCCTCATATTAATACTAAATTTTAGTAACCCAATTTCCGATGTGGGTTTTCCCACAAATATATTTTCTACTTTCAACCTTTTATTTTTGAAGAACAATTTCAAATTGCGAGGACGCAATTTATTGAAGGAGGGGAGAATGTAACACCCCAAGATTTCATAGTGTGTTATTTCTTCAAAATAATTCAATAACATGCACTAAACGCAACACTGAGTTCAATTGCACCATGACTTACCAAAAAAAAAGCCATTAAAAGAGGTCATGAATAGTATTAACTAAATTTTAAACTTTATATAATCCTTATAATTTTAGAATCCATATTATGAGTTTCTTAGTCATAATGCAAGAACAGATTCATTTTCAGTATTGCACTTTTATCAACTTTTGATAGTGAAACCTTTTTAAATACAATATTTTAAACTTTTTGACTAAATGGAGACATCAAAAAAAATTAAAATGAAACATCCCAAGCTTCCACGGTACGCTTTCCTTTGAATAAAACAGTAGCGTGTGTTGTACGCAACTTCGAGTTCTAACACACCGTAACCAATCAAACTAGCTGTTATGAATAGTAATACCTACTTTTTGAAATTATATATATTTTATATTTTAAAATGGACTTCATTTTTGGATTCGGAATATCAAATTTAGCCTAAGGTGAAATTTTGGTACTTTTTTGATAACTTTCATATTTTGATGAATAGTGAAAATTACTAAATTTTAATTAAAAACAACTTTTTTAATCAAAATAATTAATAGTGATAAATTATGAATTTGAGTGGTTTTAAAGTATATTTAGAATATATTTTTACTATTTAATATAATGTTGGTCATTGGACATAATTTTACAATTAAACCGAACATAAACAAGTGTCAATCTTTTGATAGTTATTATCTCTTAAAAACACGCTTTTTGTTTTGACAACGGGAATTAATTTTAAATTAATTTCTGCCACTTCTGTGTTTTGAATTTAGGAAAATGGATTCCATATTTGGGATCAGGATTTTCAAATTGTGTAAATAGGTAACTTTTATTTTTAGACATTTTGAATAATTACTGCGGTAAATATTTTATTTACCATGGTTAAGGGTAAATCCGGTAAATAAGGGTTAAAAAATAATATTATAATAATACTAAATTACCCTAAAACGTGTCTTAACACTATTGGTTGATACATGGTCAACCATGGGCATCTTTGTGTCAATTTTGGGACCCCATGGATCCACTTGTAAGTGATAATGACACTTTATTTTAATTAAGTCAAAATGAATACAAAAATGACACAAGCATATATCTTTTAGCAAAACAATTGTTACATAGGTTTATATAAGTTGTATTTTAGATTATAAATATTCATTAGAAAGATAAAACGATTTCCTACATAATGATATTTTATTTATAATTTTTAGACATTGAATAATATATTTTATTTATGACACAATGATGATGCAGTAATTACTATAATAGTGAACAATTAAAATAATTGATATTATAAATACCCAAATAATTATAATATGAAACTTTTAATGAATTAAACTAATTTTATATGATAATATGATATATTAGGATTGATTTAATTGACTTTGTTCGAAGTAATCAATCTGTTAGGAGTTTCAAAAAAATCAACTATTGAATAGTGTCAAAATTGACATAAAAAAGTTCTTAAAACAAATATTATATTATTAATTAATATTAAATTCCTAAAAATCTAAGGTTCGGCCAAGATACTTATAATATGATAGGTTCCTCATTAATGGACCACTTGGGGGTCGCTTGGATGTATATAGTAAGTTTATTAACCATATTATATAAAAATACAAAGAGACATTGTAAAAGTGAAACTAATTAACTTAGAGTTAATACTTAAAGATAAGGTTAATATAAGTACCCAAACCTGTCTAAATTCTATTGGTTGAGTGGTTTGCGACCTATCTCCACCTTAACCTTTGAATAGTCAACTTTGGAGCCATTAGAAACCGAATATGAATTTATTATAAATTAATATTTCTAGCTTTTCCAAAGGTGCCCCTCACCCCTCTTATAAAAGGGCACTCCTCCTTCTCATTTCTTCACACCTCTAAAGCCTTTTGGTTCGGCCAAACTCTGCCCAAATACTCTCCCAACATCCCTCACTACAACCTAGGGGCCTTAGTTTGATCAGAAAGCCAACCTAAGGAGCCCTTTTGATCAAATCAAAAGGAAGAACCCGAAGAAGAGGAGGTTAACCTACCCCAACAAAGGAAAAGTACAAGGTAAGGGTTATTTCACAATCTCTTCATTATCTGAGGTTGTATATAGGTAATAATCTACTGGGATCTCTTTATCATCCACATCCATGTTTTCTTAAAAATGTATTTCAAAACATTTTTACTATTTACAAGAATATGGGTTAAAGTCATTTATACCCTTGTTTGACTTTTTATAAGAGGTTTATAAAGGAATCTTTCCGTCGTTTTCAAAACAATGTCCTTTTTAACCTTTTCGACAGAATTGAGGTAAGAATGTTTTTTTTTAACTTATACGGCGGGTGCGGTTATTTTCCGCCATTATAAAATCGTCAAAGCTTTCCTTACAAGCTTACAAGAATATTTTCAAGAAAATGTTTTATTTTATATGGCTCTTAAATGATTTCAAAAATAGAAAGAGATATTTCTCTAAAAAGTGTTTTGATTACATCTATGTCAACATCCTTTAATGGATTTTACTCTTATTTGAAGTTGATTTATTATAATACAAAACTTCTGTATTGTATTGAAGGTTTTGTGATATGTTTGACTGTGTATGTGCTATTTTATACCATTCATAGTTTATGGTGAAACTATTGACATTTCGTATGCTAGTTTTAATCCGAATGTTTATGTTATATTTCAAACGTTTCTTTAGATGAATGTGCTAAACAAGTATGTTCCGGGTTGGGGACCGGTAAAAGTAAGCCCTCCAGGTTGGGGACTGGTAAAAGTAAGCCCTCCAGGTTGGGGACTGGTTAAAGTAAGCCCTCCAGGTTAGGGACTGGTAAAAGTATGCCCTCCGGGTTGGTGTCCGGTTATTAGAGGCACTCCGGGTTGGTGTCCGGTTATTAGAGGCACTCTGGGTTGGTGTCCGGTTATTAGAGGCACTCCGGGTTGGGTTCCGGTTAGAAGTAACCCCTAGGTCTTGGGATGAGGCCTAGACAATTAAATTAACGTTTGACATTATGCATTCCAACATTATGAAAGTGGTTATTGATATTGCATGTGATTATTCGATTAGTAGAATATCCATGTGAACAAGTAGATGGCATTATTTCATTTTACTTTTGCCATACTATGTTGAAGTTCAATTTTAAAAGGCTTTTGTTTTAGTAATTCATTGCCTTAAATGTTTATGCTTATTTTGAATGTTCCGCTATATTGTTATCCTTACTGGGCATTTGAGCTCACCCCTTTTTTATGTTTTATTTTTCCCAGGTAGTGAAGAAGTAAATTATGATTTACTTGCAGGGATATTATGGGTTTATAGTGTGGACGTTGGAAACATTATGTTGTTGTAGTAGTTTTTCATTTTATGATGTAATGTAAAACTTATGAATATATCTGGCATTTTCCAAGGCTACTAAACCAATCGGTCTTTCGAGATTTGATCTTTCTTGTGATCATGCCAATGTTACGAAGTAATGCACCGACTCTGGGTAGCTGGGGTCGGGGCGTTACATACGTTTGGGATATCAGAAAAGTATGGAAGGAGAACCGTATGTAATTATAAAACATTACATTTGTTTCTCAAAAGTATGGTTCATCATCCTTACTTTTGTAAACAACCATACGTTCTTGGAAAAGTATGGGTCAAGTAAAAGTATGGATCTTTTATCGTACATTTGAATGTTGAAGAGAAAAGTATGGATGACCAACCCTACGTTTGGAATGAACCTTAAGTTTGTTGTCATGTTTACGTTGTCAACCTTACATTGTCAACCATACGTTTTGAACGTTAATTTTGAAGACTACATCATCAACCTTACGTTTAGAGGATGCATATAGATCATCTTATCCTTACGTTTGGCATCAGAGAATTTAAAGTCGATATTTTTATGCAACGATCAATACACTGATTATTAGGTGGGTTTTAAGCCAGATTTAAAGCTGATTTTAATGTACAATTTTGACTGATTCAAAACTGTTTCATCATTGATATTATAATCGAATTAAAAGGATATTTTTATGCCGAGTCTTCGGGGAATTTACGACTTCTCTGTAAATTCAAATGTTTGAATATCGCGAGTAAAAATGCGACTTTTGTGGATCTAATTTTATAGGAGAAGTTCTTATCATTCTTTTATTTATATGGGATTTTTTAAACTGCATCGATGATTATTGATCATGTGATATTTTGATTATTCTGAAAAAAAAGGAAAAACAAAGACTACTGAAACACACTGATCTGCTGGTTCAAAACGAGCATCAAAGCACTTTTATCTAAAAGAGGAAGGAACGCGATCGAAGATTCACTTGTTCTACAACAAAGATCTACTGTTAATTTCCTACTACTGAAGTTGTGAATTATATTTCTATATCTACTTCAATGGGATCGACTCAAAACGTTTCTTATGTAAAGATTATTATTTCTGAAGGCGACGATCTATCTACTGTCAATTGCATGTCGTTGCAATTGTGAAGAACATCTGGAAAGTATTTTCAACATACGAAAATATTTTCTTTCTATTCTTGAGTGATCGGATTCTCATACTAAGCTGTGTAGGTTCTGTAAGTGAACCAGAAGGCTTTTTTTTGCCTTGGATTGTAAAGGTGTCAACTGCCTGTACTCAGTTGTGAATCAGTCTGTTGAAATGAAGACAAGATAGTGAAAATCACCAAGCTCGTGGAGTAGAGTGTTGGTGGATTGGACTAGGGGCCTTCTATTCCTCGAACCACTATACATCATGTGTTTCTGCTGTTTAAATTTCCACTGAATTATTTTATCTGATTAAAGTTAAAAGGCAAAACACAATCTTGCAACGATTTTTGAAAAGACATAATTCACTCCCCTATTGTGTATATTTGTTGTAATCTGATCCAAAAATTGGTATCAGAGGCTGAGCTTTCTAACAATGATTTAACAAGCTGAAAGTGATTATACACAGATCAATATGACTGATACAAGAGAGGGAATGTCTTTGGTCAGAGTATTTTACTTCAATAAAGAAAACTATGGATGATGGAAGTCATGAATGATTATCTATCTGAAAAATAATGGATACTGTGTCTATTCTATGATTTTAACTCCTTATGAAATACCATAAAAATAGGAAACATGGAGTGCAGCTACTGAAGCAGAATATGATATAAATTCTAAGGCAATGAATGCAATTATATATGGTCTAGGACTTGATTAGTTTAATAGAGTATCTCCATTCCCAACAGCATAAGAAATGCGGAAAACTATTGTTGTTTCTTACGAAGGAACTAAAAATATCAGGGAAATTAGATATGCAACTGCTAAGCCTAAATTTGATACATTCAGAATGGTTGAAGGTTAGAGTATTACCCAAATGAATGGAATATTGACAGAGATTGTCAATAACATAACTGTCTTGGGAGATCCCATTAAGCAAGCTGATCAAGCATTAAAAGTGTTGAGAGTACTGCCTAAAAAATGGAATGGAATCTTTGGAGCAATTAGATAGTCGACACCTGTTAAAGCTTTTTCCATGAGAGAACTGATTGGAACATTAATGATGTATGAATCTAAGATTGAAGATAAATCTAATGAACATAAAGTACTTATCAAAAGAGAAGATACATCCTTAAAAGCATCATCACAGAGAAAAAATAGAAAGTCTAAGAAAAATGAAAAGGAGAAGTCAGAGAGTTCTGAGTTATCTAATTCTGATGTGGAGTTCGCTCAGCTAGCCCGAAGATTCAAAAAATTATATATAAAGAAAAGAGGCTTCAAAAAATCCATTAAGAAAGATGACAAGGAAGTAAGATGCTATGAATTGAAGAAAATGGGGCATATCAAACCTCACTATCCTAAGCTAAAAGAAGACAAGATAACGAAATTTTTCAAAATAAATGACTATGAGCATAAGGATAAGAAATCCATGAAAGATACATGGAGTGTATCTAAAGACTCAAATAGAACTATAAAATCAGACTCAGAGAAGGAGGAAGAAAATCTGAAATCCAACACGTGTTTTATGGCAGAAACAGATGAGGTACAATCTTACTACTCTTCTGATTCTAGTTCTGAATCTAATTACTCTAATGAAAAACTTGTATCCTACTGCAATATTATTGAATAAAAATATGACTCTCTATTTAAGAATAATAAGTCATTAAAGAATGTTCATAAGGTTGTTTCTGACTAAAGAGATACAATGCTGAAACAATATAAGGAGTTAACTGAAAAATTTGATTCAATTAATTCTAACAATACAGATTATGAATCAAAGATAAAATCACTACAAACTGAAGTAGAAACTTATAAAACTGAAGACCTTGTTTTTACTAAAGGAGAAAATACTTTAAATGAAATTCTTGGTGAAAATGTCATTAAAAAGGAGAGATTTGGAATTGGTAGTAAAGGTGAAAAATCCAAGCTGTACAAAAACTATTTTTTTCCAAGTGCAAAAAGACTAAATTGTAATTACTGTGGAATAAGAGGACATATTTCTAAAAACTATTTCTTAAGACAACCCCAAATAAGTGGAATTAAAGAAGGATTTTGTATCAAATTATCTATTCGACTCATGTGAAATTACAAAAAACAAAGCAAGTCTGGATTCCCAGATCCTTCCTAGCTAACACTACTAGACCAAACAAAATATGGGTATCAAAGAAATCTGTGTAAATCTCTTTGAAGGGAGCAGGTCACAAGAGAAAAAAATGATATATGGTATATGGACAGTGGCTGCACAAGACATATGAGTGGAAACTCATTTAATTTCTCTACACTCACTTAAAAAGATGGTGGATTTTTCGCTTTTTGTGACAATGCCAAAGGAAAAATAATTGGTATTGGAATAGTTGGAGATACAGAAGCTGTCTCAATTAATAAAGTACATTATGTACAAGGATTGAAATATATTTTGATAAGTATCTCTCAACTATGTGATGATGGTTATGTTGTTGATTTTTCAAACAATTGCAGTTTAGTTTTCAAAAATAAATTTCTTAAATTTAGAGCACCAAGAACTAATAATGTGTATACCAGGGATTTAAATTCCGTGTGTAAACAACATGTAAATTGCTTATCTGATAAAATGAATAAATCATGGATCTGGCATATGAGACTTGGACATTGTAATATATATGTTTTAAATAAGTTATCTAAGAAACATTTAGTTTCTGATTTTCCTAGTCTCAAATTTGAAAGTGACAGATTCTGTGATGCATGTTAACTTGGCAAGCAACAGAAATCATCCTTCAAATCTGTTAACAAAATTTCTATATCAAAACCTCTAGAACTTATTCAAATGGATTTTTTGGACCCTCAAGAGTAGAAATCATGGCTGGTAAATTATGTGTATATGTTTTAGTTGATGACTATTCTATATTTACATGGAATTTCCTTTTGAAATTTAAAAATGAAGCTTTTACTTTATTTTAATGTTTTTTTAATGTTTTTCAAATTTAAAAACGTTTTAAAATTATTTCATTAATAACTGATCATGGTGGAGAATTTGAGAATCAGGAATTTAATTCCCTCTGCTCAAATATGGGTATTAAACACACCTTCTCTGCACATAGAACAACTCAAAAAATGGAATTTTTGAAAGAATAAATAGGACTATTCAGGAAATGGCTTGGACTATGCTAAATGAATACATCCTTCTTACATACATTTGGGTAGAATCTGTAAGCACATTCTGCTATATAATGAATAGATTTTTAATTAGACCCCTTTTGAAAAAGACACCCTATGAACTTTGGAATAACAGATAACATAAAGTTAACTACTTTAAAGTTTCTGGATACAAGGTTTACATCTTAAAACCCAAGGATAATCTTGGTATGTTCGATCCAAAATATGATGAAGGAATTTTCTTAGGATATTCAACTACTTCCAAAGCTTATAGAATCTATAATAAGAAGTTGAGGATTGTTGAAGAATCAGTTCATTTGAATGTTGAAGAATCCGATCCCTTTGAGAAAATGACAGATCAAATGGATGAATCTGACTCTAATGATAACATAAGGCTTGAGAAGATGAAAAATGATTTTGAAAATGATATAAATAAAATTCATTCCAGTTTAGAATAACATGATACTGAAGAACCTATATGTGTGTTTCCTAGATAGACTAGAACCCTAAATAATCACCCTTTAGAAACTATAATAGGCGACTTAGATAAAGGAATAAAAACTAGAAGAAATATAGGAAATCTAGTAGAATTCTCTTCCTTTCAATCCCAATTAGAACCCAAGACTATAGAAGAATCTTTAGATGATGAAAGAAGGATGTTAGCAATGCAAGATTAATTAAACCAGTTCAAAATAAATGATGTATGGGAATTAGTTGAAAGACCAGAGAACTATCCAGTAAAAGGAACCAAATGGGTATTTAGAAATAATCAAGATGGTCAAGGAATAATAACTAGAAATAAAGCTAGACTTGTAGCTAAAGGATATAATTAGGAATAAGGTATAGATTATAATGACACCTTTGCACCTGTAACTAGACTAGAATCCATTTGAATCCTCTTAGCTTATTCATCTCATATGAACTTTAAATTATTTCAGTTGGATGTTAAGTCTACCTTTATAAATGGTTATTTAATGGAGGAAGTTTATGTTGAGCATCCTCCTGGTTTTGAAAATTCTCAAAAACCACATTCTGTTTTTAAACATACTAAATCTCTATATGGCCTTAAACAAGAACTTAGAGCTCGGTAAGAAATATTAATCTCTTTTCTTTTGAAAAATGATTTTACTATTGGAATGGCAGACCCAAGACTGTTTAAAAAAACTGTGAATTCAAATATTTTATTAGTTAAAATTTATGTTGATGATGTAATTTTTGGATCAACTAAAAAAACCCTTTGTCATGAGTTTTCAAGGTTAATGTAAAAATAATTTGAAATGCGTATGATGGGAGAACTAAATTAATTTTTAGAACTTCAAATTTATCAAAAATATTTTAGAAATGTTTTGAATCAAAGAAAATACATTACTGGTTTGTTGAAAAAATTTGGACTTGAAAATAGCAAGACATATACAACTCCTATGTGTACTAATATAAAACTTGATTTGGATGAACCTGGAAAATCTTTTGACAATAATTTATATAGAGGTATGATTGGTAGATTATTATATCTTAATTATATCATGCCAGATATAATGTATTCAGTATTTCTTTTTCCATGATTTCAATCAAATCCTAAAGAATCTCATCTAACTGTTGTTAAATGAATTTTTATATATTTCAAAGGAAATCTTTTTCAATCAGTTCTTTATCCCAAAACGTATTATTTCAATTTGATTTCATATTCAGATGCAAACTTTGGGAGTTGTAGATTAGATAGGAAAATCACTTCATGAACCTGTCACTTTTTAGGAAAATCATTAGTGTCATGGTCAAGTAAGAAACAACATTCAGTTGCCCTATCAACAGTTGAGGCATAATATGTTTCTGCTAGTAGTTGTTGTGCATAGGTGTTGTGGATGAAAAACACTCTTATGAACTTGGGACTAAATTTTAATAATACTCATATTTTATGTGATAATACTAGTGCTATAAATATTTAAAAAGAATCCTATTAATCATTCTAGAACTAAGCATATTGATATCAAACATCATTTTCAAAGAGATCATGTTCTGAAAAAGGATATATCTTTGGAATTTTTGAGTAATAAAATTCAGTTAGCTGATGTTTTTACTAAACCACTTCCCACTGCAAGGATTGATTTTATTAAGGGGGAGCTAGGTTTATTTGATTTTAAATAAAATTTTATTTTACAATGGTAGTTCTTTATTTTAATTCTCCCAAAATTAATTTTACTATTTTGTTTTTCAAACAGAATAAGTTTCTTTTCCCCGCATAATATATTTTATTTATTTTTAAATATATTTAATGATTATTAAAAACATGGGAATCAAGGTTGTCAGAAACCCTATCAACTTTTAAATTGTTTCATTTCTATCGAAACCTTTTTCAACCCGCAAACCGAACCTATACTCGTGAACCCTAATCTTCAAACCTCTGAAACCCTAACCTTCAAACCTCCAGAGACTCTAACAGAGATGGTAAGGAATAAAAGAGTCAGTGAAGATGAGGCAAGCAATGCCAAGATACAATGCTCCAAAGGTAGAAAAATCATACAGGGAAAGGTAATCGATCTCGACAGGTTATTTCAAGAAAATATACTGTTGAAACAAGCGTTGTAATTTTAGAATATTGAACAGACATTCAATAGTGAAAATATGGAATTTCTTTATGAGTTAGAATTAGATACTTCTTCAAATATGTATAGTTTAGTCTAGGAGATACTGAGGATAGTATGATGGCTATGATAGAAGATAGAGATTTCTCAATCTCTTTATTAGAAATTGGTCAGATTTTCAACTGCCCTCATGAGGGTGTTTTTCATTTCAATTTGAAAAATATTGGAGATTCTGTGCATAAATCAGAGCACATAATGTCGTTTATTTTTAGTATTAAGACTATAAAGAAAATGTTTATCAAGTATTTTGAGCCTGATCAGAAAATTTTGTTCAAATTTGTGCGAATAGGGATTGCACCGAGGATGTCTATGATGGAAAAGATATTATATCCCGATATATATATAATGTATATTTTCCTCAGTGATGTCAAACTAAATTTTCCTAGGTATATGGTTAGATACCTAAGAAATTGTTTTCAGGGTGATGCCCGAATGAACATTTATCCTTTTGGTCGATTCATTTCCAAGTTGTTGCTTAAGAAGGACATGGTGATATTGGTGGATGTCAGAGTACACTGTCATCACAGTAATGTGTTTAATGCTATAAATTTAAGGATAATTAGATATTTCTGGAGTACTATCAAAGGAAACCATTTTCTAGTAGGAGCAGATGATGAATCAGAGACTGGTCAAGCTCAATCTGCAATGTCCAAGGAGGGACAAGCTGAATCGAGAGTCAGCACTATGGCAAGGAGGATCAGATTTGAAGTTGTAGATACTGAGGAAGAAAGAAGTCAGGAGGGAATTAAAACTCATAGGAAAAGACCTGTGATTGAGGAACTTACTTCCTCTAATTTAACTACAGGATATTTACTCTCTTACAGCTTTGTCAGAGAAAAGGTTGTTGAACAACCTCAAGAACAGAATGTCACCGTTACAGATCCGGATCATGAAAGGATTGTAGTTGAAAGATCAGAACAATAGGTTGTAGCTGATGTTGATGTTGACATTTAATAAGAAAAAGAGGCAGATCCTGGTGAGGAAGTGGCAAGACCTCAGGAAACTCTAGATAATATCATTTAAGATATTTCATTAGATGAAAAAATTACAGATATCCGGGATGAACATGCTTCTGAAGCTCACACAGAAGTTCTTCAAGAGGATTTTTCTATGGAAGAGTCTGGAAAGGACTCTGAGGAAAAATCTGGGGACCAACCTACTCAGGACAAAGAGAAATAAAAATCTGATGCTGAATCGTTACCTTTAGTACTACTACATCACATAGAACCTGAGAATGTGAATCAAGGACTGGGTGCTTCTGATTCAAGGAATAGGGAAGCTGAAGAGTTATACAAAAATTTATATCAACTGCAATGTGAGAATGATTCTTTGAGAAGCATCTTAGCATCTGAATAGTTGAAATTTTAAATGATTAAGGAGATTACTGTTTCAAGACAAGAAATTAAAATTTTTAAGGAGGTTATTCTAAAAGATGTTTCCAAATTAAAATCTGAAATTGTGGTAAAGTAATATTTCTCAGATCATAAGTTGTTTCTGGAGACACAAGTTACATCAATTGGAAATAGTGTTGCTAGTGGATCAGGCACTTCACCTAATTTAATCAGATGATTTCAAGCTATCACAACTGCAATGAGCAATATGAATGACAGGTTGCAAGATCTTCAGTGCAACAGTGCTCCATTATCTATTCTCTTATATAATCATAAATTCTTAGTTGATCAGTTAACATACAGTGATCCAGGAATTCATTCTGTCTTAGAAAAATTCACAGAGAAGTTGTATTTGTTTGTGGAGAAAGAATAAAGGATTCATGAGGTTTTTAGAGTCAATCTCATTGAAGATATTCATATGACTCAAGAGGCCGGAGATATTATTATTAAGCTTGGTAATGGATTAATGAAAAGGATGAGAGAAAAGTTAGAAAAAATCAAGTCTACAGTCTAGCAAAGATAAACCCTACATGTTCTCTGCCAAAATAAAACATTGATTCCTGTGTTTATCATCCTTGTATCTATTTTTGACTTTTAATGAAAATATGTTTCATTCTTTCTATTTGTTTTACTGTCTTTATTTTGATATGTTAGTACTCCAGATTTAATTATTGATAAACTTTTATGAATAGTATTTACCTACAGTTCAGTGCAATATTAAATATGTTAAAATCCATGATTTATCATTCTTTTTGATATGACAAAATGGGGGAGAAATTTGGATAGACACAATATTTTATTTTAAAAACCTTATTTAAATGATTTCATGTATATTTAAAATGTTTTGGAATTATACAGAATTATACTTATATAGATAACTATTTTATGTTATTAACAGTAGTTTATTATAAAGGGAAATTTCCTTTTACTTTTTATTCAGAGGGAGAAATTTGGATAAAACTGGAAACTTTAATTTTTAAAGAAAAATTATTTTACTTTCATGAAGGGGGAGAAATTTTTATTTATTGAAATGAATTTTTTAAAATTAAATATTGTTTTTTCCTCTCATAATTCTAAAACATTATTTAAATAATTTTTAATGTTAATTTCATTTAATTAGTAATATTATTTTATGGTTTTTGTGATCATCAAAAAGGGGGAGATTGTTGAGCAAGTGTTTTTTTTTCAAAAATACATAATATTGTTATTTAAAGGGGGAGTTTATATTAATACTCTATCTCTTTATGATAATTTTGATTCTCACAAATACCCTTAATTATTTTCTAATGATTTTATTTGTTAAGAATTTTACAGGAATTTGTTATTTTATTTTAATATTGAAATTACAAGAATTTATTATTAAAATATTTATATTTAGCGTGTTCTAGAAACACTGTTCATGATATACTTATTCAAAATCTGCTTAGCCATGTTCTGGAAACATTGTTCATACACTACGTGGATAAACGTAGCGTAAGGATAAAAACCATGTATACTTTTTGAGATAAGAAAAAAGTATGGTTAAACAACCATATGTTATTTGAAAAGTATGGAAGAAGAACCCGACGTTAGGAAGGAACCCTACGTTTGGGATATTAGAAAACTATGGAAGGAGAATCATACGTAAATATTAAATGTTATATTTGTTTCTAAAAATTATAGTTTATCAACATTACTTTTGTAAACAATAATACATTCTTGGAAAAGTATGGATCAAGTAAAATTATGGATCTTTTATCATACGTTTGAAAGTTGAAGAGAAAAGTATGGATGACCAAACCTATGTTTGGAATGAACCTTACGTTTGTTGTCAAGTTTACATTGTCAACCTTACGTTTTCAACCTTAAGTTGTCATCCTTACATTGTCAACCTTACGTTGTGAACCTTACATTTGAAGACTATTTCATCAACCTTACATTCAGAGGATGCATACAGCTCAATGTAATCTTTCATTTGGTGTCGTAGAATTTAATGTCAATATTTTTATGTAATGGTCAATACGCTGATTATTAGGCGGATTTCAAGCCAGATTTAAAGCTGATTTTAAAGTATGATTTTGACTGATTCAAAACCATTTCATCAATGATTTTATAATCTAATTAAAAGTAGATTTTTATTCTGTTTCTTTAGGGAAGTTATGACTACTCTATAAATTAAAATGTTTGAATATCATGAGTAAAAAAGGTGACTTTTGCGGATCTAATTTTATAGGAGAATTACTTATCGTTCTTTTATTTATATGGGTTTTTTAAACTGTATCGATGATTATTGATCGTGTGTGATCTTTTCATTATTCTGAAAAAATGGAAAAACAGAGACTACTGAAACACACCGATCATTTGGTTCAAAAAGAGCATCAAATCTCTATTTGTTAAAAGAGGAAGGAACGCGATCGAAGATTCACTAGTTCTACAATATTGATCTACTGTCAATTTTCTACTGCTGAAGTTGTGAATTATATTAATATATATAATGCAATGGGATCGACTCAAAACATTTTTTATTTGAAGATTATTATTTCTAAAGGCGACAATTTATCTACTGTCAATTTAATGTTGTTGCAATTGTGAAGAACATCTGGAAAGTATTTTCAAAATACAAAAATATTTTCTTTATATTATTGAGTGATCAGCTTCTCGTACTAAGCTATGTCGGTTCTGTAAATGAACCAGAAAGCTATGTTTTTTCCTTCGATTGTAGAGGTGTCAACTGCCTGTACTCATTTGTGAACTCGTCTGTTGAAATGAAGACTAGATAGTGAAAATCACTAATTTCATGGAGTAGAGCGTTGGTGGAGTGGACTAGGGGCCTTCTATTCCCCGAACCACTATACAACTTGTGTTTCTGCGATTTAAATTTCCGCTGCATCATTTTATCTGTTTAATGTTAAAAGGCAGAACACAATCTCACAAAGATTTTTGAAAATACACAATTCACCCCCCTCTTGTGTATATTTGGTGTAATCTGATCCAACAGTATGTTCCACAAAAAATTTAAAAATGTTTTGTGAATAATTAAAATATTATGTGCACATTAACACAAATTTTGTGTCCGATATAATTAAAATGTTCTATATATTTTTATTAAATATGATTTTGTTATCTTCATATATTAAACATCTATATTTTTTATAATTATCTTATATGGAAATAAATTTCATGTTCTGTATTGATATAAAATATACATAATTAGGTTAAATGGAAATTCATTTTGTGTTCCATGTTGTTATGAAATTGTTATAATTATGTTCTATAGATTTTCAATCAATGTTTTGTACAATATAATTAAGATCATTTGTTGTCTTTTTTATTATGATAAGTTACATGTTTTGTATACTATTTAATATGTTCTGTGATGTTTTGAAATATGTTTCAAATAAATGTTTCTTATATTCTATACATTATACACTATGATAAAAGATATATTATGTGGTAAGTGATATGTTCTATGCATAAAATTCTTGAACATGTTCTATGAAAAAAATATTAATATTGAAAGTGCATAAAATATCAATATGTTCTGTGAATAAAATATTAATATGTTATGTTAATTAAACAAATATTATATGAACTATAATTTTAATGATTTATACTTTGAAATTAAATTATTCTATGTATTATAATTCATTACCAAAGGCCTCATTCGTCAATAATTATATTTAATATGAATACAAAACAGAATTGTTAAAATATGACATTAAATGGTTTATAATGCAATGTATATTGGTATTACATGGAAAATTTTTTAAGCATATATAATGTACATTACATTTATATTGTATTTAAATGAAAATAAAATTAATATTACATGGAACATTTTTTTAGTATATAAAATGTACATTACATTTATAATTCATGAAAAACATTTATAATAAAAAAATGATATCAATTGTTCACAAATAACTTATAAATAATGTTCATAGAACACATATCATAGATGTAATATATAAACACACAAAGAGCATATTATGTATTCAAAAAACATTTCAAACATATAATTAACATTTCATATATTCATATATATAATATAAAATTTTACATGTGTTAATAGAACATTTATATATGATATTTTTACATTGAATAAGACATTATGTGTGTTGAGAAAAAAACACATAATGTTCTGTGTTTTGGGAACAAACTATTCTTTTCTCTAACAAAATCACGGAATATGAAAATATATATATAAATAAGTGCATGTATATGTTATCTAAAATATTCATTATATTTTGTGTCCGAAAGCATTTAGAAACAATTATATAATTAATATTAAATATATGATAGACTTATTTGTAATGACTAACACTAAATATATGAAATAAACTTCCCATATTAAGTATTTTTATATATTTGTATTGTTTTTAGGTTCTAACATCCGTTTTTTACAATTTTTTTTTTGTAATTTTCTCAAGTCTTTTTGGGTGAGTTTTGTATGTTTTTAGAGTTTTTTAAGCCTTTTCATGGTCGGTTCATAATTAGGGGAATCTATGGGGGTATTCCCAAGAATGTGTGAAACATTTTTCGAGTCCAAAAGGAAGGTATATGGTTGTTGTATGGTTATTACAATCCATAAAACCTTCCCCTCAGATTATATGTCATGGGACATAGGTATTTCATATGATTGGAACATATATAATCAAATTATGTAGCCAACCCATGTGGATCATCTAGTGTCCTAGAATGAGATCACAATTTCCACACAGTTTTCCAAATAGTGTGGCCAAACAATGCAACATTAATTATTTAATCTGAATTTTATTTTTAAAACTCAAAACAATGATTTTTGGACTTATCCCTCTTCTAGTGAATTAGGATCTTGACCTAGAAGACTCTTAATAGAGGTTTTTGGTCTTTCATATCATCCAAAAGGTGAATCAATTGGATCTAAGAGCGCTGAATCTGGGAAATTGATGGTATGTGCATGTTCTTTATTGTTATATTTTATTCTTACAGATTCACACTTTTTTAGTTGAAATAAACATTAGATATGGAATTTTAATTCTAAATCTAAGGGTTTTAACATTATTTAATTGGGTTTGTTATAGATCCTTCATGGAATTTGGAATTTTTTTCCTAATATTTATTGATCATTTCCTATTCAACAAGAATAGTTATTTATGTGATTCTTGTATCTTCCATTAATATTGAGATTTATTAATTGGATATTCTTAATTGGGAATTAATTTTTTAGTGTTATTTCATGTTTCCTTGATCCCTTAGTTCTTCTCGTCTTGTGGATACCATTCTAGTGTTGGAATTCCAAGTGTTTTGAGGTGGGTGGTTTTGTATAAATTCAATGTTTTCTAAACTATGCATGCTTTCTCCTTTATGTTGGTTATCTAAAATAATTGGATGGAATGATTTATAGTTTGTTAAAATGTACCATCATTTTTCTATTTTCAGGAAATGGAATTCCCCCACGGTTTTTTTGATGTAAATTGATTTCAAAGAATATTTTATTTTAATGGAAAATAATTTAAAATCATGTAGTATTTTGATGGAAAGTGATTTCAAAACATGTTTTATTTTTATGAAAAATGATTACAAATAATCTTATATTTTTATGGATATTGACTTTAAATCATGTTTTATTTTTATAGAAAATTATTTCAAAGCATGTAAAATTTTTATAGAAATTGATTTCAAAAAATATTTTATTTTGATGGAAAATTATTTCAAAACTTGTTTTATTTTGATAGAATGTGAATTCAAATCATGGTATTTAAAATTGAATGGCCTATTAGGGTAGGTAAATAATATTAATTTCTTTTAATTATTTGGCCTTTGTATAGGTGGATAACATTGGAACCTAGAGTATATAAGAAAGGGTTGGAATTGGAACAAAATCACTAGGAATGGTTTTTTTACTAAAAATGATATATAATTACTACTCTAACTAAAAATGGATTTTAGGACACCATCAGGGGGTCACTTATCAAGGTGTGTGTCTGTCAATTTGCATGATTTTTGTCCTAGGAAATTTGGGTGCACACTTTTCATGATCGGTCACTGAGTTTTTGTGAGGATCCTAGTTAACTCAGACCTATTTTATCCTAAGATTTTTCTTCCATGATGATTATCCTTGTAAAATTTTAGTTTATTCATCATTTGGGTATTTTAATGTTTTAAAATGTTTGAAATTCTTTAGTGTGGATTTAATTCTTTGAAAGGAAATTGTTTCATTAAAATGCGCCTAAAAAACTCTTTCATTTGGAAATGTTTTAAAAGAAATAATGTTGGGAAAATGTTTTGTTAAGTTTATTAGAAAATATGGTGGATTTACATTTTTTTATATAAACAGTGAAAATGGTATTTCATGCCCATTTTTACTTAAAATTAAAAAAATTGGTTAATATTATAATATTATTTATGAAACACTTGGTGGTATCCTAGTGGGATTGTTTTTTAGAACCCTTCACATAGCATTGGGTGTGTATAGACCTTGTTTTATATGACATAGGTAAATTTAAGGAACCTCATGGAGGAAGTAAGTATCCATGATAGTGAGTTGTGGGAGGTCAGTGTTAAACTAGTTCACATGATGATGGGTTGAATCTTGTTTTCAGTATTCATGTTTATCTATTTTGGTTTGGAACATGTTTTGTATTATACATATTTTATCTTTTTGTTGTCTGAATCTATTATGGAATATTGAATCAATTATATATATTGTATAGACCCGTATCCTGACGTACATGGACATTACATTACATTTGCGGAATAACAAAAACACACACACACAAGGATCGTAATAGTTTAGTGTCTTTGGAAACTCGGAACATAATCTTCTAATCCTGGTGAAAGATCTTCAATATCTTCCATAAAGATCTTCCATTTTTTTTACCTAAAACCTTTCTTTATATCCTGGGGAAAAGAAAACATAAAAGGGTGAGCTCAAATGCTTAGTAAGGGTATACAAAAGAAATAAAAATCATATCATATCTTTTTGAAAATCATAACCTGCAAAAGAGATCATAATATCTTAACATGGAACAAATCATAGAAGTGAAAATGAGATCCCCATAATCATAACATAAGACTTGAAACTTTGTGGCATGCACACATAATCATGGAAAATCATTTCTTGTTAGTCATGACTCATTGCCAAGACTATCTTAGTGGACAAAGTCCCTTTCTGAACCGAGTTCACTCCTCGTTTCAGTCCTGTATCACTGAACCGAAATAACCTACCGTTCCAGCCATGTCTATCTCATGAGATATAAAATCTTTACCCAATGCATTGGAGGGAGATATAGGTCCCACCCATCTTATAATTAATCCTTTCTTATGTGTGCCACATAATCATAAATCATACATCATCGCATAACACATGTAACAAAAATGGGATTCTTGAAACATCATGACATCATAAAACAAATCATATATGGTAAATGACTTCATAAAAATAATTTCCTCAAAACATAATCAAATCACTGTAATAGTAGGGATAAAAACAGAACCCTATATTATCTTAGATGGAAAATAATTTTGATAAAACATTTGAACTCCATTCTTGAGGAAAATATCCTTTCTACTTCAAAAAAACTTTTCCTTTCTTAACATGTCATACAATTTTAAACTAAAAGAAGTTGATTAAAAATAAACATGAATACTTGTAAAGGAAACTTCTTGGAAATAATTTTTTAGAAATCCATTCATGCCGTATAAGTTAAAAAAAACATTCTTCGTACTTTTGTCGGAAAAGTCAAAAAGTACCTCGTACGAAAAACGACAAAAGATTCCTTTCATTTCTTTTACTAAAAACTCACCGAAGGGTAAAAATGGATTTAAACAATTGTAGGTGGATGGAAATAAAATTACATATTTATGAAACATGGATGTGGATGATAAAATACACCCCAGTAAATACTTACGAATAAACAATCTCGGATAAAAATGAGATTGTGATATTTCCCTTACCTTAGGTCCGACTTGCTTTGTAAGTGTCCGAACCTCCTGTATAATGATTTAAATCATGTTATTGACTTATTACAGAATCATATTCATTGTTATGATATCATATATGGTTCACTTATGACATTATATTACCCATTCTTTTGTAAATTCCATGTTAAAGAAGCGTTTTGGGTAAAATCGTTTCATTTATCGTAGGTGTTTTGACTTGTTGTTCTTGACATCGTTATTACTTATATCATGATTTAATTACTTCCAGAATATAAAATATGATTTATATATCATATATATTCAGTATATATATATAATAGGTAGATAAATAAAATGAAAAACACCGTTCATGGAGACGGTAGTCCGTACGTACGCAAGAACGCTGTTTTCCTTTCCTTATTGTCTTGAAATGGAAGTAAGTAGATGACATACATATGTATATATATACATAAATCCAGTAGCTTTATAATGTCATATATTTCATTATTATTTCTTATATATACTTTATAATCATTCTTAAATGGTTCACATGGAGAATGAATCTCATCGCATCGTGGAGACGGTAGTCCGTACGTACGCACGAGCGATGATATCATTTCTATAAGTATTGAATTGAATTGGAGTGAATTATAAAATATATCAGAATCAATATGATGTTGTAATAACTATGTATAGTTATTCTTTACACCATTATACCCATCCATGTAAGGTGGTGGTGGAAAATAGATTACACCACGGCGTAGAGACGGTATTCCGTACGTACGCACGCGCGGTGATTTCTTTTTCCGTAGGATGGATAGATGGTGAAATAGGGTTGTTTCATACTTATAATAACATATCAGTATATGAGTGATACTGATGTTATTACTTCATAATGAAACAACCTAAGAAGAAGAAGTGGAATAAGAAATAAAGATGAAAGAATTGGTAACGGTAATTACCTCTTCTTTGAAGCGCCTCTTTGAGACCTCCTCTTAGGGCACTAAAATTGGTCTTTGAGGAAGACCAGAACCACTAGGATGTTGCTAGGGAAGTGGAGAAGAGATTTTGTCAGGGGTTGGCCGAGCTTGAGTGCTCAAATTGGTGTGAGGAGGAGGGGGAGGAGGTGTCCTTTTATAGGGGAGGAGAGGGGCACCTTAGGAATATCTCAAAATATTATTTTATATTAAAGTCAAAATCGGATTATAATGGTTTCAAAGGGTCTTATTTCGAGTCTAAAGTGGGGATGGGTCGAAATCCTATCAACCAATAGAATTTAGACAAGTTTAGGATATTATTTTAACCTTATCAATTAGATTTAACTCTATGTTAAATAATTTAACTTTTACCGTGTCTTTTTGTTTTCTTTCACTATATGGTTAATACACTTACAATAACATGCCAAACGAACCCCAAATTGTTTATTAATAATACATATATCCTTATCTAAGTCATTTGGCCGATCATTAGATTTTTAGGAATAAAATAACAATTAATAATATAATATTTGATTTAAAAACTATTTTGTGTCAATTTTGACACTATTTGATATATGATTTTTGTGAAAGTCATAACAGAATTATATGTTCGAACCAAGTTGATTAGATCATCACTATTATATCATAGTAACCTAGAAAATTAGTGGAATTCATAAAAAGTCTCAAATGACATTTATGTTGGTGTTTATAACATCAATTATGTCAATATTTCATTAATAAGATAATTACTGCATCATCTTTGTGTCATAAATAAATTAAAATATTTGATGTCTAAAAATTACAAATAAAATACCACCATGTAGGAAATATTTTTAGCTTTCTAATGAATATTTACAATCGAATTTATCTAATGTATAACCCCATATTAAAAATGATTTACTTATTAAATTTTGATTTTAACTATTTTAACCCTTCTTTAAATAAATTAATAATAAATGTCCTAATCTAATCCAAGTGGGCCAAAATGGTCATTTTTTTATTCCTAAGTTTGTTTTTGGTCGAATTACACTTATCCAATAGAATTAGGACATGTGTTAGGGTAATAGTAATATCATATTTACCCATAGTTACCCTATTTACTATTAACCACGGTTAAAAAAGTAAAAAGTTACTATTCACCAAAAAATTATTTTCAACTCATTGAACCACATTTTAGTCCTTGATGTTAACCGTGTCTCTCGGATTTTCGAAATTCCATTCACAGAAGCGGTAAAATTAAGTTTTATGCAAAATTCAGTTTTTTTAACTACCACTTAGTAGTTTCACTATTCATCAAAAATTGATGTTTTTCAGAACAATGCCAAAATTTCATCCTAAGCTATATTTCATATTCCGAATTCAAAAATGAAATCTATTTTACCAAATTCATATCATAGAAGTTGCATTAATTAATTTTATAATTAAATCCTGTTGTTAAAATAAATAGCGTGTTTTTAGGAAACAATATATATCAAAAGATTGACACTTGATTATGTCTGGTTTAAATGTGAAAATACAACCAATGACCAACATTGTATTAAATTGTAAAAATATATTCTAAATATACTTTAAAACCACTCAAATTAATAATTTATCACTATTAATTATTTCGATTAAAAAAGTTGTTTTTAATTATAATTTAGTAATTTTCACTATTCATCAGAATATGAAAGTTATCCGAAAAGTACCAAAATTTCACCTTAGCTAAATTTGATACTCCGAATCCAAGAATGAAGTTCATTTTGAAAAATAAGATTTACAGAATTTTAAAAAGTGGTTATTACTATTCATAACGGCTAGTTTTAATAATATTTTAATAGCACATCGTTGTTTAGTGAAACTCGGTATTGCGTATTACACACGCTATCGAGGAAGGTCGCGATTGCGTGTAATGCAAGGCAAGACAAGGATGCGTGTTGTGCAAGCTCCTTTTGGTGTAGCGTACAACACAAGACAAAATTAAAAAGATATATTTTTTTTATAAAATCTTGGGCTGTTACATTCTACCCCCCTTAAAATGAATTTCGCCCTCGAAATTCGTCGGGGTTATAAATGGTTTACTATTCAAAAGTTTCATTAATAGAATCCCACATCGTAAAAAGGAATACCAAAACTTGGCTTTAAAAACTAAATTATGAAATGTAACGATTACCCAAATAAACAAATCGCTGGGTTTCCACATAGGTAAAAATATGGATATGGAAGAGAAATCTAACCATCATGTTCTGATGGAGAGTGGTAGAGAACATGGCTATGGAAAAGCCAGTAATCACAAATCCATAGATTTGTGATGATATAAGGTACCATCTGATTCATCAGGTATAAGATCACTAGGACAACATTTTTGGTTTTCAAGATCATTTCTCTAAAGTTGAAAATTTGAATTAGAATAAATACTTACTTTATTTTGGTACAATCTCACTGTTGTTTGTGCCTTGAACAATTTCCACTTCATCTCTTAAATAAATGAAGTTGAATTTGTTATTCATGAAGTGTTAGCAGATTATGTGATAGAACGACGGGTCATTCCATCAATCTCAAACAAAAGGCTAGCAAAAATTATATACATAAGTCGGTCTATAGTGAGATTAATCATATATGGTTCCTAAAATGGACTCATACTTCATATATCATACTGCTTAATATAATAAAACTAGTTTCTACTAAACAGGGACTTCCTGTAGGTCAGTGGTAGGCGATAAAGGCCAGTCGCACTTCGGTTGTGGGTTCGATTCCTACAGCCTTGTCCGAAGCGATGGGCTGTCGCCCGTCCTGCAGGTTGTCCTTTTTCTAAAACTACGTTACTATTACATCCCATCAATAATATCGAAAATCTTCTATCCTTAAACAATACTAGATTATGTCCAACATAATCCATTCCAATCTTTAGGCTTATCCATAATACTACAGTCCATTCTCATAACATAGTGAAAACGATTACCAGAGATTTAATACCATCGTTGATCCCCATATATCATAAGATATATCTTGTTGGTCACATTCCAAACATTCAAAGGCCTTAATCTTGTACTCTCTTGAATACCCATTGAACCTTAGTGAAAACTTGAATGCAGTTAAAAGTTAACACTTTTCACATACCGAAATCCTCAAAATTCTATATACTCAAACCATGATATCACTTAGTCCTTATACCAATCATGAGCTCATGAATACTATTAAACATTTCATTTTCTCGTCTTCATTATGCGCATATCATCTTATTTCCAAAAAATATCTCAATCACTTTGAATACCACATCAATAAATATTGCAATACTCAATGATACAACATTATTTTGGAATCCCATTACATAAACACTTAATCATTCCACCACATCGTTGTCATATTCAACATTGCCAAAAGTGATCGCATGTGATTTCCCTTTGTCCTTTTCCTTCAGTGGTTGCTCATGTTGATCATCACTAACCCTTGGATTAGGGCAATTATTAGCATAATGCCCCATTTCCTTGCACTTGAAGCATTGAAGTGTTGGCGGTGCGTTCTCTGCAGTGTTTGCTTTATTCACATCATTAGAAACCCTTTTTCCATTACTTCGACACTCAGCTGCTCGATGACCTTCTTTTCCACACGTAAAACATTTTCTTGTCCCTTTAAGACAATCTCCACCATGCTTCTTTCCACACTTTGTGCATAAGAAAACATTCATCTTCTTTTCACCATTATTCTGAGATCTCTCCTTGAACTCCATCTTTCGTTTCTTGTCAAAACCATGAGATGGATATGTAACACCAACTTCCATTTCTACCTTGATAGCACAACGCACAATTTCTTCATAGCTACTGAAGTCTCTTATAGCTAATGCCCTTCGAAGACTTGGTTTTAAGCCACTGAAAAATCGATCAACTTTACTTTCAGGTTGGATGATAATTCCAGAAGCATACCTTGCAAGTCTTGTAAAATTTTCTTCATAGGTACCAACAGATTCATCGTCCCTTTGCTTCAGTTCAAGAAACTCTTTCTCCATCTTTGTTCGAAGAATACGAGGGAAGTACTTACTGAAAAACAAGTTCTTGAACTCATCCCATTTCATGGACTCAATTTCATCCCTTGGCCTCGTATTCTTGATAAGATTCCACCATTGATCAGCTTCACCTTCCAAACGATATACTGCTAAGATGACTTTATCATGTTCACATCATTGAAGAACTGAAAATATCTTTTCAGTAGTACTGATCCATTGTTCAGCCACAAGTGGATCAGAAGACCCACTGAAAGAAGGTGGACGTTGCCTCATGAAGGACTCAATAGAATATTGTTCCCTTCTCTGCTCATTTGGATGTCCAGAATGATTCATAGCTTGTGTAAGTATAGCAATAAGATTTTGCACTCCATCTCCCATAACATTTGTTTGTTCAGGAGGGCAATCATTGGATTGTCCATTGCATTGATCAACACAGTTCCTTCGGGTTCCAGCCATCGTCTAAAACCCAAAAAGAATAGTGTGAGAGGCAAAAATCATTCTAGGGAAAATAAAATAATAAAGGGGGAGTACCTTCAATATCCATGATCGTTAGCGTAATTCTATTACTATAACCTATACGTATACTTATCCCTAGGGACATCCCTAGACATACCTTAGAAATATCTCTAGGGATCTCACTAACGTTTTCGCATCCTAGTTTCCAAAGGTTGACTAAACCATTCCTCCGATACCAACTGTAGAGACCCGTATCCTGACGTACATGGACATTACATTACATTTGCGGAATAACAAAAACACACACACACAAGGATCGTAATAGTTTAGTGTCTTTGGAAACTCGGAACATAATCTTCTAATCCTGGTGAAAGATCTTCAATATCTCCCATAAAGATCTTCCATTTTTTTTACCTAAAACCTTTCTTTATATCCTGGGGAAAAGAAAACATAAAAGGGTGAGCTCAAATGCTCAGTAAGGGTATACAAAAGAAATAAAAATCATATCATATCTTTTTGAAAATCATAACCTGCAAAAGAGATCATAATATCTTAACATGGAACAAATCATAGAAGTGAAAATGAGATCCCCATAATCATAACATAAGACTTGAAACTTTGTGGCATGCACACATAATCATGGAAAATCATTTCTTGTTAGTCATGACTCATTGCCAAGACTATCTTAGTGGACAAAGTCCCTTTCTGAACCGAGTTCACTCCTCGTTTCAGTCCTGTATCACTGAACCGAAATAACCTTCGGTTCCAGCCATGTCTATCTCATGAGATATAAAATCTTTACCCAATGCATTGGAGGGAGATATAGGTCCCACCCATCTTATAATGAATCCTTTCTTATGTGTGCCACATAATCATAAATCATACATCATCGCATAACACATGTAACAAAAATGGGATTCTTGAAACATCATGACATCATAAAACAAATCATATAAAGTAAATGACTTCATAAAAATGATTTCCTCAAAACATAATCAAATCAGTGTAATAGTAGGGATAAAAACAGAACCCTATATTATCTTAGATGGAAAATAATTTTGATAAAACATTTGAACTCCATTCTTGAGGAAAATATCCTTTCTACTTCAAAAAAACTTTTCCTTTCTTAACATGTCATACAATTTTAAACTAAAAGAAGTTGATTAAAAATAAACATGAATACTTGTAAAGGAAACTTCTTGGAAATAATTTTTTAGAAATCCATTCATTCCGTATAAGTTAAAAAAAACATTCTTCGTACTTTTGTCGGAAAAGTCAAAAAGTACCTCGTACGAAAAACGACAAAAGATTCCTTTCATTTCTTTTACTAAAAACTCACCGAAGGGTAAAAATGGATTTAAACAATTGTAGGTGGATGGAAATAAAATTACATATTTATGAAACATGGATGTGGATGATAAAATACACCCCAGTAAATACTTACGAATAAACAATCTCGGATAAAAATGAGATTGTGATATTTCCCTTACCTTAGGTCCGACTTTCTTTGTAAGTGTCCGAACCTCCTGTATAATGATTTAAATCATGTTATTGACTTATTACAGAATCATATTCATTGTTATGATATCATATATGGTTCACTTATGACATTATATTACCCGTTCTTTTGTAAATTCCATGTTAAAGAAGCGTTTTGGGTAAAATCGTTTCATTTATCGTAGGTGTTTTGACTTGTTGTTCTTGACATCGTTATTACTTATATCATGATTTAATTACTTCCAGAATATAAAATATGATTTATATATCATATATATTCAGTATATATATATATATAATAGGTAGATAAATAAAATGAAAAACACCGTTCATGGAGACGGTAGTCCGTACGTACGCATGAACGCTGTTTTCCTTTCCTTATTGTCTTGAAATGGAAGTAAGTAGATGACATACATATGTATATATATATACATAAATCCAGTAGCTTTATAATGTCATATATTTCATTATTATTTCTTATATATACTTTATAATCATTCTTAAATGGTTAACATGGAGAATGAATCTCATCGCGTCGTGGAGACGGTAGTCCGTACGTACGCACGAGCGATGATATCATTTCTATAAGTATTGAATTGAATTGGAGTGAATTATACAATATATCAGAATCAATATGATGTTGTAATAACTATGTATAGTTATTCTTTACACCATTATACCCATCCATGTAAGGTGGTGGTGGAAAATAGATTACACCACGGCGTGGAGACGGTATTCCGTACGTACGCACGCGCGGTGATTTCTTTTTCCGTAGGATGGATAGATGGTGAAATAGGGTTGTTTCATACTTATAATAACATATAAGTATATGAGTGATACTGATGTTATTACTTCATAATGAAACAACCTAATAAGAAGAAGTGGAAGAAGAAATAAAGATGAAAGAATTGGTAACGGTAATTACCTCTTCTTTGAAGCGCCTCTTTGAGACCTCCTCTTAGGGCACTAAAATTAGTCTTTGAGGAAGACCAGAACCTCTAGGATGTTTCTAGGGAAGTGGAGAAGAGATTTTGTCAGGGGTTGGCCGAGCTTGAGTGCTCAAATTGGTGTGAGGAGGAGGGGGAGGAGGTGTCCTTTTATAGGGGAGGAGAGGGGCACCTTAGGAATATCTCAAAATATTATTTTATATTAAAGTCAAAATCGGTTTATAATGGTTCCAAAGGGTCTTATTTCGAGTCTAAAGTGGGGATGGGTCGAAATCCTATCAACCAATAGAATTTAGACATGTTTAGGATATTATTTTAACCTTATCAATTAGATTTAACTCTAAGTTAAATAATTTAACTTTTACCGTGTCTTTTTGTTTTCTTTCACTATATGGTTAATACACTTACTATAACATGCCAAACGAAACCCAAATTGTATATTAATAATACATATATCCTTATATAAGTCATTTGGCCGAACATTAGATTTTTACGAATAAAATAACAATTAATAATATAATATTTGATTTAAAAATTATTTTGTGTCAATTTTGACACTATTTGATATATAATTTTTGTGAAAGTCATAACAGAATTATATGTTCGAACCAAGTTTATTAGAGCATCACTATTATATCATAGTAACCTAGAAAATTAGTGGAATTCATAAAAAGTCTCAAATGACATTTATGTTGGTGTTTATAACATCAATTATGTCAATATTTCATTAATAAGATAATTACTGCATCATCTTTGTGTCATAAATAAATTAAATTATTTGATGTCTAAAAATTACAAATAAAATACCATCATGTAGGAAATCTTTTTAGCTTTCTAATGAATATTTACAATCGAATTTATCTAATGTATAACCCCATATTAAAAATGATTTACTTATTAAATTTTTATTTTAACTATTTTAACCCTTCTTTAAATAAATTAATAATAAATGTCCTAATCTAATCCAAGTGGGCCTAAATGGTCATTTTTTTATTCCTAAGTTTGTTTTTGGTCGAATTAAACTTATCCAATAGAATTAGGACATGTGTTAGGGTAATAGTAATATCATATTTACCCTTAGTTACCCTATTTACTATTAACCACGGTAAGAAAAGTAAAAAGTTAGTATTCACCAAAAAATTATTTTCATCTCATTGAACCACATTTTAGTCCTTGATATTAACCGTGTCTCTCGGATTTTCGAAATTCCATTCACAGAAGCGGTAAAATTAAGTTTTATGCAAAATTCAGTTTTTTTAACTACCACTTAGTAGTTTCACTATTCATCAAAAATTGATGTTTTTCAGAACAATGCCAAAATTTCATCCTAAGCTATATTTTATATTCCGAATTCAAAAATGAAATCTATTTTACCAAATTCATAACATAGAAGTTGCATTAATTAATTTTATAATTAAATCATGCTGTTAAAATAAATAGCGTGTTTTTAGGAAACAATATATATCAAAAGATTGACACTTGATTATGTCTGGTTTAAATGTGAAATTACAACCAATGACCAACATTGTATTAAATTGTAAAAATATATTATAAATATACTTTAAAACCACTCAAATTAATAATTTATCACTATTAATTATTTCTATTAAAAAAGTTGTTTTTAATTATAATTTAGTAATTTTCACTATTCATCAGAATATGAAAGTTATCCGAAAAGTACCAAAATTTCACCTAAGGCTAAATTTGATACTCCGAATCCAAGAATGAAGTTCATTTTGAAAAATAAGATTTACAGAATTTTAAAAAGTGGTTATTACTATTCATAACGGCTAGTTTTAATAATATTTTAATAGCACATCGTTGTTTAGTGAAACTCGGTATTGCGTATTACACACGCTATCGAGGAAGGTCGCGATTGCGTGTAATGCAAGGCAAGATAAGGATGCGTGTTGTGCAAGCTCCATTTGGTGTAGCGTACAACACAAGACAAAATTAAAAAGATATATTTTTTTATAAAATCTTGGGCTGTTACATTCTACCCCCCTTAAAATGAATTTCGCCCTCGAAATTCGTCGGGGTTATAAATGGTTTACTATTCGAAAGTTTCTTTAATAGAATCACACATCGTAAAAAGGAATACCAAAACTTGGCTTTAAAAACTAAATTATGAAATGTAACGATTACCCAAATAAACTAATCGCTGGGTTTCCACATAGGTAAAAATATGGATATGGAAGAGAAATCTAACCATCATGTTCTGATGGAGAGTGGTAGAGAACATGGCTACGAAAAAGCCAGTAATCACAAATCCATAGATTTGTGATGATATAAGGTACCATCTGATTCATCAGGTATAAGATCACTAGGACAACATTTTTGGTTTTCAAGATCATTTCTCTAAAGTTGAAAATTTGAATTAGAATAAATACTTACTTTATTTTGGTACAATCTCACTGTTGTTTGTGCCTTGAACAATTTCCACTTCATCTCTTAAATAAATGAAGTTGAATTTGTTATTCATGAAGTGTTAGCAGATTATGTGATAGAACGACGGGTCATTCCATCTATCTCAAACAAAAGGCTAGCAAAAATTATATACATAAGTCGGTCTATAGTGAGATTAATCATATATGGTTCCTAAAATGGACTCATACTTCATATATCATACTGCTTAATATAATAAAACTAGTTTCTACTAAACAGGGACTTCCTGTAGGTCAGTGGTAGGCGATAAAGGCCAGTCGCACTTCGGTTGTGGGTTCGATTCCTACAGCCTTGTCCGAAGCGATGGGCTGTCGCCCGTCCTGCAGGTTGTCCTTTTTCTAAATCTATGTTACTATAACATCCCATCAATAATATCGAAAATCTTCTATCCTTAAACAATACTAGCTTATGTCCAACATAATTCATTCCAATCTTTAGGCTTATCCATAATACTACAGTCCATTCTCATAACATAGTGAAAACGATTACCAGAGATTTAATACCATCGTTGATCCCCATATATCATAAGATATATCTTGTTGGTCACATTCCAAACATTCAAAGGCCTTAATCTTGTACTCTCTTGAATACCCATTGAACCTTAGTGAAAACTTGAATGCAGTTAAAAGTTAACACTTTTCACATACCGAAATCCTCAAAATTCTATATACTCAAACCATGATATCACTTAGTCCTTATATCAATCATGAGCTCATGAATACTATTAAACATTTCATTTTCTCGTCTTCATTATGCGCATATCATCTTATTTCCAAAAAATATCTCAATCACTTTGAATACCACATCAATAAATATTGCAATACTCAATGATACAACATTATTTTGGAATCCCATTACATAAACACTTAATCATTCCACCACATCGTTGTCATATTCAACATTGCCAAAAGTGATCGCATGTGATTTCCCTTTGTCCTTTGCCTTCAGTGGTTGCTCATGTTGAACATCACTAACCCTTGGATTAGGGCAATTATTAGCATAATGCCCCATTTCCTTGCACTTGAAGCATTGAAGTGTTGGCGGTGCGTTCTCTGCAGTGTTTGCTTTATTCACATCATTAGAAACCCTTTTTCCATTACTTCGACACTCAGCTGCTCGATGACCTTCTTTTCCACACTTAAAACATTTTCTTGTCCCTTTAAGACAATCTCCACCATGCTTCTTTCCACACTTTGTGCATAAGGAAACATTCATCTTCTTTTCACCATTATTCTGAGATCTCTCCTTGAACTCCATCTTTCGTTTCTTGTCAAAACCATGAGATGGATATGTAACACCAACTTCCATTTCTACCTTGATAGCACAACGCACAATTTCTTCATAGCTACTGAAGTCTCTTATAGCTAATGCCCTTCGAAGACTTGGTTTTAAGCCACTGAAAAATCGATCAACTTTACTTTCAGGTTGGATGATAATTCCAGAAGCATACCTTGAAAGTCTTGTAAAATTTTCTTCATAGGTACCAACAGATTCATCGTCCCTTTGCTTCAGTTCAAGAAACTCTTTCTCCATCTTTGTTCGAAGAATACGAGGGAAGTACTTACTGAAAAACAAGTTCTTGAACTCGTCCCATTCCATGGACTCAATTTCATCCCTTGGCCTCGTATTCTTGATAAGATTCCACCATTGATCAGCTTCACCTTCCAAACGATATACTGCTAAGATGAATTTATCATGTTCAGAACATTGAAGAACTGAAAATATCTTTTCAATAGTACTGATCCATTGTTCAGCCACAAGTGGATCAGAAGACCCACTGAAAGAAGGTGGACGTTGCCTCATGAAGGACTCAATAGAATATTGTTCCCTTCTCTGCTCATTTGGATGTCCAGAATGATTCATAGCTTGTGTAAGTATAGCAATAAGATTTTGCACTCCATCTCCCATAACATTTGTTTGTTCAGGAGGGAAATCATTGCATTGTCCATTGCATTGATCATCACGGTTCCTTCGGGTTCCAGCCATCGTCTAAAACCCAAAAAGAATAGTGTGAGAGGCAAAAATCATTCTAGGGAAAATAACATAATAAAGGGGGAGTACCTTCAATATCCATGATCGTTAGCGTAATTCTATTACTATAACCTATACGTATACTTATCCCTAGGGACATCCCTAGACATACCATAGAAATATCTCTAGGGATCTCACTAACGTTTTCGCATCCTAGTTTCCAAAGGTTGACTAAACCTTTCCTCTGATACCAACTGTAGAGACCCGTATCCTGACGTACATGGACATTACATTACATTTGCGGAATAACAAAAACCGACACACACAAGGATCGTAATAGTTTAGTGTCTTTGGAAACTCGGAACATAATCTTCTAATCCTGGTGAAAGATCTTCAATATCTCCCATAAAGATCTTCCATTTTTTTTACCTAAAACCATTCTTTATAACCTGGGGAAAAGAAAACATAAAAGGGTGAGCTCAAATGCTCAGTAAGGGTATACAAAAGAAATAAAAATCATATCATATCTTTTTGAAAATCATAACCTGCAAAAGAGATCATAATATCTTAACATGGAACAAATCATAGAAGTGAAAATGAGATCCCCATAATCATAACATAAGACTTGAAACTTTGTGGCATGCACAAATAATCATGGAAAATCATTTCTTGTTAGTCATGACTCATTTCCAAGACTATCTTAGTGGACAAAGTCCCTTTCTGAACCGAGTTCACTCCTCGTTTCAGTCCTGTATCACTGAACCGAAATAACCTTCCGTTCCAGCCATGTCTATCTCATGAGATATAAAATCTTTACCCAATGCATTGGAGGGAGATATAGGTCCAACCCATCTTATAATGAATCCTTTCTTATGTGTGCCACATAATCATAAATCATACATCATCGCATAACACATGTAACAAAAATGGGATTCTTGAAACATCATGACATCATAAAACAAATCATATAAGGTAAATGACTTCATAAAAATAATTTCCTCAAAACATAATCAAATCAGTGTAATAGTAGGGATAAAAACAGAACCCTATATTATCTTAGATGGAAAATAATTTTGATAAAACATTTGAACTCCATTCTTGAGGAAAATATCCTTTCTACTTCAAAAAAACTTTTCCTTTCTTAACATGTCATACAATTTTAAACTAAAAGAATTTGATTAAAAATAAACATGAATACTTGTAAAGGAAACTTCTTGGAAATAATTTTTTAGAAATCCATTCATGCCGTATAAGTTAAAAAAAACATTCTTCGTACTTTTGTCGGAAAAGTCAAAAAGTACTTCGTACGAAAAACGACAAAAGATTCCTTTCATTTCTTTTACTAAAAACTCAACGAAGGGTAAAAATGGATTTAAACAATTGTAGGTGGATGGAAATAAAATTACATATTTATGAAACATGGATGTGGATGATAAAATACACCCCAGTAAATACTTACGAATAAACAATCTCGGATAAAAATGAGATTGTGATATTTCCCTTACCTTAGGTCCGACTTGCTTTGTAAGTGTCCGAACCTCCTGTATAATGATTTAAATCATGTTATTGACTTATTACAGAATCATATTCATTGTTATGATATCATATATGGTTCACTTATGACATTATATTACCCGTTCTTTTGTAAATTCCATGTTAAAGAAGCGTTTTGGGTAAAATCGTTTCATTTATCGTAGGTGTTTTGACTTGTTGTTCTTGACATCGTTATTACTTATATCATGATTTAATTACTTCCAGAATATAAAATATGATTTATATATCATATATATTCAGTATATATATATATATAATAGGTAGATAAATAAAATGAAAAACACCGTTCATGGAGACGGTAGTCCGTACGTACGCATGAACGCTGTTTTCCTTTCCTTATTGTCTTGAAATGGAAGTAAGTAGATGACATACATATGTATATATATATATAAATAAATCCAGTAGCTTTATAATGTCATATATTTCATTATTATTTCTTATATATACTTTATAATCATTCTTAAATGGTTAACATGGAGAATGAATCTCATCGCGTCGTAGAGACGGTAGTCCGTACGTACGCACGAGCGATGATATCATTTCTATAAGTATTGAATTGAATTGGAGTGAATTATACAATATATCAGAATCAATATGATGTTTTAATAACTATGTATAGTTATTCTTTACACCATTATACCCATCCATGTAAGGTGGTGGTGGAAAATAGATTACACCACGGCGTGGAGACGGTATTCCGTACGTACGCACGCGCGGTGATTTCTTTTTCCGTAGGATGGATAGATGGTGAAATAGGGTTGTTTCATACTTATAATAACATATCAGTATATGAGTGATACTGATTTTATTACTTCATAATGAAACAACCTAAGAAGAAGAAGTGGAAGAAGAAATAAAGATGAAAGAATTGGTAACGGTAATTACCTCTTCTTTGAAGCGCCTCTTTGAGACCTCCTCTTAGGGCACTAAAATTGGTCTTTGAGGAAGACGAGAACCTCAAGGATGTTTCTAGAGAAGTGGAGAAGAGATTTTGGCAGGGGTTGGCCGAGCTTGAGTGCTCAAATTGGTGTGAGGAGGAGGGGAAGGATATGTCCTTTTATAGGGGAGGAGAGGGGCACCTTAGGAATATCTCAAAATATTATTTTATATTAAAGTCAAAATCGGTTTATAATGGTTCCAAAGGGTCTTATTTCGAGTATAAAGTGGGGATGGGTCGCAATCCTATCAACCAATAGAATTTAGACAAGTTTAGGATATTATTTTAACCTTATCAATTAGATTTAACTCTAAGTTAAATAATTTAACTTTTACCGTGTCTTTTTGTTTTCTTTCACTATATGGTTAATACACTTACTATAACATGCCAAACGAACCCCAAATTGTTTATTAATAATACATATATCCTTATCTAAGTCATTTGGCCGAACATTAGATTTTTAGGAATAAAATAACAATTAATTATATAATATTTGATTTAAAAACTATTTTGTGACAATTTTGACACTATTTGATATATGATTTTTGTGAAAGTCATAATAGAATTATATGTTCGAACCAAGTTGATTAGAGCATCACTATTATATCATAGTAACCTAGAAAATTAGTGGAATTCATAAAAAGTCTCAAATGACATTTATGTTGGTGTTTATAACATCAATTATGTCAATATTTCATTAATAAGATAATTACTGCATCATCTTTGTGTCATAAATAAATTAAATTATTTGATGTCTAAAAATTACAAATAAAATACCATCATGTAAAAAATCTTTTTAGCTTTCTAATGAATATTTACAATCGAATTTATCTAATGTATAACCCCATATTAAAAATGATTTACTTATTAAATTTTGATTTTAACTATTTTAACCCTTCTTTAAATAAATTAATAATAAATGTCCTAATCTAATCCAAGTGGGCCTAAATGGTCACTTTTTTATTCCTAAGTTTGTTTTTGGTCGAATTACACTTATCCAATAGAATTAGGACATGTGTTAGGGTAATAGTAATATCATATTTACCCTTAGTTACCCTATTTACTATTAACCACGGTAAAAAAAGTAAAAAGTTACTATTCACCAAAAAATTATTTTCATCTCATTGAACCACATTTTAGTCCTTGATATTAACCGTGTCTCTCGGATTTTCAAAATTCCATTCACAGAAGCGGTAAAATTATGTTTTATGCAAAATTCAGTTTTTTTAACTACCACTTAGTAGTTTCACTATTCATCAAAAATTGATGTTTTTCAGAACAATGCCAAAATTTCATCCTAAGCTATATTTCATATTCCGAATTCAAAAATGAAATCTATTTTACCAAATTCATAACATAGAAGTTGCATTAATTAATTTTATAATTAAATCCTGCTGTTGAAATAAATAGCGTGTTTTTAGGAAACAATATATATCAAAAGATTGACACTTGATTATGTCTGGTTTAAATGTGAAATTACAACCAATGACCAACATTGTATTAAATTGTAAAAATATATTCTAAATATACTTTAAAACCACTCAAATTAATAATTTATCACTATTAATTATTTCGATTAAAAAAGTTGTTTTTAATTATAATTTAGTAATTTTCACTATTCATCAGAATATGAAAGTTATCCGAAAAGTACCAAAATTTCACCTTAGGCTAAATTTGATACTCCGAATCCAAGAATGAAGTTCATTTTGAAAAATAAGATTTACAGAATTTTAAAAAGTGGTTATTACTATTCATAACGGCTAGTTTTAATAATATTTTAATAGCACATCGTTGTTTAGTGAAACTCGGTATTGCGTATTACACATGCTATCGAGGAAGGTCGCGATTGCATGTAATGCAAGGCAAGACAAGGATGCGTGTTGTGCAAGCTCCTTTTGGTGTAGCGTACAACACAAGACAAAATTAAAAAGATATATTTTTTTATAAAATCTTGGGCTGTTACATATATATATCATTTTTGTTTCCCATGGTTTAATATTTTTGGGTGAACAGTTATCAATGGTATTTATTTATGGCTAGGAACTTTTCTCCACCCTATGGGGATCAGTAACACCATTGGGTACTTACCAAGTGCCAACTCATATGTTCTGTATAGATATGACGTAGGTTGAGTCATGAAAAATTTGTATCAAAGGAAAGATTGTGTCCCGGATCATATGGGCTCAATATGTTTAGGTAGATAGAAGATATAATTTTTAAGACTTATGGGTTAGTTTATGAGTGACTTCCTGGTTGACTCAAATCATAATGATCCTTAAGTTACCAATGGATAGTGGGAAGTGTGTATTTAATTTTGAGTTTTGATTTTATCTCACTTCCTTGATTGTGTTCTCTTGACTGAAAATGATATTTTTATTTTTAATAATGGTCTTCTAATTTTCATTATATAAGACCAAACAACCTAGAAGAATCCATAGAGTTCCTTGATAGGGTGAAGCAGATGGAAATCTATATAGAAACTTTCAAGTCTATCAAAACCTAATTGAAATGGTAGTGTGACCACTCTGTGCCATGGACCAAAATGTTTTCTTTGCCTTGGATTAAGATAGAGTCGTGTAATGATAAATTATAGGAGATTAATATAGATCCCAATAGTATTTATTATAGAAAATAAGAATAAATTCTTAGAGTGTAAATACTTCAAGAAAATTTTCTTTCAATAGATTTTTCTAGAATCAATGATGATGTAAAAATCAATGGTGTTCCTCTCCATTCAACAAGGTGATTAGACATTGACTATTTATTCCAATCATTTGTAGATGTGGTTTATTTTTATCCTAAGGTGGAATTGAATAATAATTTGAAGGCTCAAGGGTTCCATATTTTTTATGAATAGATATCCATTTTGATGATTTTATGGTAAAGTGTACCTTCTATGTTGAGGTGGTAGATAGAGCACTGATGGAAAAGATTGACAAGGTAGGAAATTCGGGGTTGGTTGGAAATTATATACCACTGAGTGTTAGTTTCAATAGATCCCATAGAAAGAAGAGTAAGTGGAAAAAAATATCTTAAGGGAGGTGGAAGTGTCTCTTAGTAGTGGTATTACTTCAAACCTTTAGAAATAGATAATAATAATACTTTGAATTTCAACCAATGTAGAAAAACAAGGCACACAACGTTTTTTTATTACACCTCTAAAGGTTTTCAACTCTTATGGATAATTTTTTCAATTATATATATTTTTATAGATCTTTATATTGTTCATTATATCTCATGTTCATCAACCTATAAAGGATATATGATGTATTTTTATTCTTCCAAGTTAATTGGATTCTAGCCACATGCCTCTGGAATAAAGTAGTTGCACATAGTGGAGGAGTCTCTAGTGGAAGTTGATGTGGGTCCAGAAATAGTGATAGGTATTTTATTTATTTTTTCATATTTAGTGATTTATTTATCTGATTATAGTGCCTCACTATTTTTAATAAATTATATTTTTGAACCTCATAAAACCTTAAATGGAACATTTTCCATCTGTAATGGAGATGGAGAAATATCTTTGGAAGAAGATGTGGGAGGGTTTATAATGTCCCTCCTGTTATTTATCGATGTCCAAAGATGAGATGGTTTTGGATTTACTAATTATCAAACTATCCATCTTTGATGTTATTATCAATATGGATTTATTGATTTTCCATAAAGTAAAGATTTGTTGTTCTCATTAAAGGGTATTCCTTATTGCCTCTGATGGGAGCTACCTAATATTTTTAAGAGTGGGATATGAGGTATAACCAATAGGTACCTCTTCTATTAGAACATTTAAGGTTTATATCTTCTTTCTTAGTTGAACTTAAATATGATTCTTATATTTTTGGGCCTCCATTAATGGTTATGGAACTTCTTATAGTGTTTCATGATAAAATTTATTCTCTAACTCCTAAAATAGAGGTTGATTTATGAATTGATTTACACCCATAAAATAAATTGATATTTGTTTCTTCTTATCACTAGAACCAGCTAAATTTAATGAGTTAATTATTCAATTTTAATATTTGAAGGTGTAGGTTTTCATTCATCCTATTTTATCTCATTGGGCATCCCCTATTATTTTCACTTAGAAATATGGTATAACTCATTATATTTGTGTCAATTATTGGAAGCTTAATTGGGAAATGATTAAGAATAAGTAACATTTTTCCTGTGTCAATGAATTTTTTGGAAAATTGAATAGATGATTATTTTTTTTGAAAATTAACCTTTGGTCTGAATATCACTATATTAGAGTTATGGAATCATTTATTTTAAATACTAGTCTCAGGAACAGGTATGGAAACTTGGAGTATATTTTGATGTCATTTTTCCTAACTAATTCTCACATAATTTTCATGGATTTGATAAACTAGATATTCTATTAATACCATTATTCCATTTCTATAATATTTTTGTATGATATCTTAGTTTTTTTAATGTTAAAGGAAGATAATGAGAAAAACATTATTTTTTATGAATCTTGAGGGTACACCATATTTTTTCTAAAATCTAAAAATTCTATTTATGGATTCAAAAAGATAATTCTTTAGTACATGTGGTTTCAAAACATGGAATATCAGTTGATCCTGAGATGTTGAAATGTTTGTTTTCTTGGTAAGATCCATGAAATTTCATTAAGATCCAAATATTCTTATGTTTGATAATATACTATCAAGGTATCATAAATTACTTCTCAAAACATTCATCACCATTGACTAGTATTACATAGAAAGGGGTAAAGTTATTACGGGATTATAAGTGTTAGAATTCCTTTTATGAATTAAAATGGTGTCTAACCTTATGTTTTATTTTGATCTTGCTAGAATTAGAAAAGGGATATTAATTTTATTTTGACGCTTTGGGTGATGGATTTGTATTTATTTTGATATAGGGAGATCATGTGGTTGCATATGGATATCATCTACTTTTTCCTCATGAGAATAAATACCCTAATCATGACCTTGAACTCACATAAGTTATGCATGTTGTTAAGTGTAGGAAGCATTACCTTTTTGGGGGAAAAATTCACATTCTATTCTATTTATAAAATTTTAATTTATAACTTTTCTCATAAGGACTTGAACCTTGGGTAGAGGTAATGGGTAGAGTACCTTCTCACCTTTCACATCAACATCACCTAAACACTCGGAAAGGGGAATTTTGTTTTTGATTCAGTTAGTAAGAAATTTACTTCTCAGGTTGTAGTGGAGTTGAAGAATGAGAGGAATTTATGGGACTCTTTTCTCAAATGCACCTAAATGTGATATAAGATTAGTCTATTATTGTTTTTTAAAGCATATAATTGACTTCATCTCTTCTTGAGTTGATTCTACAATGAAATAAATAATATGATGAGTTTATGGATATTATAAATTCATTATATGGTGGGGACACCATAAGTGAATGGTCTCTCTCTTTGATAGGTCTTATTTACATTAAGATATGTTTGGTTTTCCCATGTCTATATGGAATTTTGTGATACAGGTTTGTTATTATTCTCAGTGGGTCATTAATGGGGGTAACGCAAATATGTATCATATCAAAACAATAGTAGCTCTAGTGGCTAGGTATAAATAATTATAGAAATCATTATGTGTCTCTTTACTATACTTTCCATCAAAAAAATTTGAGAACCATAAAACTTATGGTTTTCTTCATCCTATTTATTTTTTAGTTTGTAAGTAGGATGAGGTATCCATGGATTCTATTATTGAACTACCATAGACTCCCTAAGGAAATAGTTCCATTTGGACGGAGATCAAGTGGTTAACCAAATCTTACCATTTCATTATAATTTGGGACACCACCAAGGTTGATGATTTTTGAAAGCTATATATGCATGAGATCGTGTGATTACATGTGGTGTCATAGGATGTTATATTGGATAGGTACTCATAGTTTATCTATCAATTTTGGAAAGTCTTTCAGGAGGTTATGGGTTCTGAAGTCAATCTATTCTAATATTATTGTCCTTAAATGTATGGGTAGATAGAGTATGTTATTTATATTTTGGATAAAATGGTCCATACTTTCATCATGTACTTTGGAGGTTAGGTTGATATCCATTTGGGGATGGATGAGATTTTTATATCAATATTTATTAGTTATAAATTAAAATATACCCCCTTAAGGATCTTTATGGTATACCTTATAAGTCCCCTATTTGTTTGTATGAGGTGGGAAGAGCCCCTGTTGTTAGACCCAGACTGCTTTAGGAGATATCAGGGATGATCTAGACAATTCATCAATGATTGGTTATGACTCATAGTTAGTAAAAACCTCTCTGAATGTTCAATGTTGTCCTTTGGAATTATCTATTGGTGACTGAGTTTTTATAAAATTATTACATCATTTGGGCCACTGTCATATTGGGAAATAAGGGGAGTTGGTTATGAGATCCGTGGGACCATTTGAAATCAATAAATGGAGGGGTATTATTAGTTATCCTTATAATATTAGTTGAATTTTATCCACAATGGTTTACATGTGTCTCATATTAAGAAGAATCACTCAAACTTGTCTCATGTTTTAAATTTGTGAAACCTTGATTTAAAACATGATATTTCAGTGACTGAGTAGTTGTTTCAAATTTTTGACTCTCAAGTAAAGTATCTAAATGGTAATTCAAATCCTTTGGTCTGAGTTGTTTTATAGCATATATTAGATACTCATGAGACATGGGAGTAAAATTTAATGATGAGGGAGAAAAGGACTCATACCTTTATGGATCAACCATCTTTAATTTATCATTTTAGCGGTAGAAAGAAATATAGAGGGGATAATTATCACATCCTAGTATTGTTTTTAGGTATCTACATTCTTTGTTTAAAATATTTTGATTGGAAATTATCTCATGTTTTTTGGGGTTCCTTTTAGATGTTTTTATATTTTTGTAGAACTATTAATAATCTGCACATTCTTAGGTAAAATAATTCAGATCATTACAAGAAACCATATAGCTTGTTTAGAGTCCCGAATGTAGGCACGTGGTTGGGGCATGATTTGGAAAAAAATGTGTCCTTATTCTCAAATAGTAAAAAATTTGATAGATTTGTTTCACATAGTTATAACATGGTTTTTCAAACCATATAGAAAAATAATGAAACTCCTCTAATATCCCAAAAGGTGGTTCACGGTTGGTGCATGGTTTTCCAAACCATGTGGCTAAACCATGTGATGTTAATTAAATAATACATATTTTATTTTTAATATTTGAATCACCATAATTTTTCCACATTCCACTTACTAGGAATTAGTCTCTCGACCTAATTATATCCTCTTGGAGATGTTGAAGCTTTATTGTCTTATGGAGTGAAAATCAATTGGATCAAAGGGCGCCAAATCTTGGAAATTGATAGTGTGTGTCCATTATTTATCATTCTTCTCTATTATTCTTGATTTTCTATTTTACCATTGAATTCAACATTAAATCGGGGATGTTGATGCTTGATCAAAGGGTTTTGACATGATCTAATTTGGTTTCTTATTGATCCATCATGGACTTAATATTTTTTCCCAGATCATTATTGGTCGTTGAAAATTATTTGGGAATTATTGTTGTAATTTATTCATCTCTATTATGTTGATCTAGAGATTTATGAATTATAAATTATTAATAAATAATTCATGGTGTAAGGTTCTTCCTTATTTTTTGAGACCATAGTTCTTCATGGATTTTGGATCATGTATGGGTGTTGGAATTCCAAGTGTTTTGGGGTGGGTTGTTTCATATAAAGCCTTTATCTTATGAACTATACATTATTTTACATTATATGTCGGTTTTCTAAAAATTAATAAATGGTGTGATTTATGGTTTATTGAACAATACTTTTTTTATTATTTTTTACGAAATGGAATTTACCCATGGTTTTGTTGATGGAAATTGATTTCAAAGAATTGTTTATTTTGATGGAAAATGATTTCAAAGAATGTAGTATTTTAATGGAAATTGATTTCAAATCATCTTTTATTTATATTTAAAATGATTTCAAATTTTGAGTTATTTCGATGGAAATTGATTTCAAATAATTTTTTATTTTTATGTAAATTTATTTCAAATCATGTTGCATTTTTATGGAATGTGATTTCAAAGAATGTTTTATTTTGATAGAAATTGTTTTCAATGAATGTGGTATTTTGATGGAAAGTGATTTCAAAGAATGGTATGTGAAATTGAATAGAATTTTGTTTTAGGGTATGAATCGTAATTTCATTGAATTGTTTGGCCTTATTATAGGCAAAGCACATGGGAACCTGTGGTATTTACGAAGGTGGATAGAATCAGGACAAGCATGTTAGGAAAGGTATTTTTTTCATAGCAATGATTTATGATTATAACAATAACTAAACTATGGATTTCATGAAACCATTACGGATTTCACTTATCATGGTGTTATTCCTTATCTTTTTATGATTTTTGTCCTGAGGACTTGTAGTTTTCACTAGTCATTACAATTCACTATGTTTGTGTGAGGATCCTACATAAAAAAGAAATAATGTATCATGGGACTCATCCATGATGTTTATCCTTGTGAAATAGTTTTGAATTCATGATTTGGATATTTTAAATAATTTAAATTCTTTGTATCACATTGAAAAGAAACTAGTTTTGTTAAAATGTGCCTCAAAAATGGTTCGTTTGGAATTTTTTTGAAAGATGGAAATTTTGTAAAATGTTTTGGAAAATGGGGTGGAATTCCATGGTTTGATATAGACCAATAAAATGGTATTTAATGCCTATTTTTACTATAAATGAGTATAATTAGTTTATATTAAAAATAATTATTATGAAACAAATGGTATAATCTAAAAAGTCTTGTTTTCTCACACAATGAACAAGCCTTTAGGCATTTGTATACTTTGTTTTATCTTATATAGGTAATATAATGGTATCTAATAGAGGAGGAAGATATACATGATAATGTGGTGTGGGAGTTTTCTTGTGAAATGGTTCACATAGAGATAGGTTTTCTCTTATTTTTAATACTTGGGTTTATTTATATTGGTTTGTCACATATTTTTCCTTATATATGTTTTAACGTTATTTTATCTAACTTTTTATGGCATGTTGAATCACTTTTCTATTCCATTGTTGTATTCATTGGTTTAATAATTGTGGGTGAAATATTTTTCAATTGTAGTTCTTGATTTCTAAGTGCTTTTCACCAATCCATTGGGATTAGGAACATCCTCTAGACCTTGCCATAGGCCAGTTCAGGACTCCAATATTAGGAGGACCCAGATCAGATCATGAAAATAATTGTAGCCAAAATTATCATAACAATAATAATTATTGTTAATATTAAATAATTTATGTTAGTAATAATATTAATATTAATATTTTTTATTATTAAAATATAATAATTAGTATATTAGTTTTGAAATGTTAACAATTAGTTTTTATATGTAATAATATATTGATAATAATACTTTTAAATAATTTATATATATCATTGAGGGTACAATTACAAAAAAACACTATTTAATAATTATCATTTTAAATAATAATAATAAAATTAAAAGTTACTATTAATAATATATATTGTTAAACTAATATGATGTTTTTGTGGCAGTTTTTAGTTAATTTATTATTATAATGATCTTATTAATGATAAAAATAATATATAATAAATAATAGGTTTAAAAATATACTAATTAATATTTATAGTAATTTATTTATAATAATATATTTTTATTAATAACAATAAATATTAATAGAAACAAGATAATTATTAATTTATGTGGTTTTCTATTATTATTATTAATTAATGTTAGTATAAAATAATGTATAACAATTAATTTTATTGTTAGGGATGGAAATGGATCGAGTACATGTGAAATTTGGGACACATGAAGCATAACCCATTTAGTTTTACAAAACTATAAATAATTTATAACATGTTTATTTTTTAAATGAATTACCCTAACCATAACAAATTATATTTTAAAATACTCATTTACTCATGAAAACCAATCTAAATTCTTAATTAATATTTCAATATTTGAAAATAAATTTATAATTGTCAAATTATTGGATCTAAAATTAGATAAATATATTTTATAAATTTAATATCATTTAAAAATATATAGTTAATTAATTAATCATCATCACAATAAATGTTTTATTATAATGTTGAAGCTACTACAAACTAAGTTTAAAGAGGTAAAAAATAGTGTACCCTCAAGGAATCTTTATAGTGTTTCCACAATCAAGAGGTAGCGACCCTATTTGGGAATAAATGATAAGAATTGCATCTTATTTCCCTTTTTGTGATACAGTCTTTGAAATATCCTTTGTGTATGAATGGGTTTGGAAGTTTGGGAGGAATTTTAATTTTCAATTTTGGTGGATTTTCCAGATTATTAATCATGGTTCAAAATGAAATTTTGAATTTTGTAACATGTTAATGTTTTTAGACATGGTTTGATGCCTAGGAGGTGTCTCAGGTGTTTGGGTGAGTCTCGCAATCATTGGGTAGTTTTAGGTAGTTTTGGAGGTTTCTAGATGGAGTGAATAGTTTGTTGTTCATAGTATATTAAAAATAATGTGATGCCCTAAGCATAAGGAGTTTTCAGTTCAAGTTCTTAGTGCACAATTGTCTAGCACATTTATAAAATGGTTTTTGAGGGGAAATGTGAATTCAAAGGGGAAAATGTGTCACTTGGTTTGCGCAGTAGGCCTAGTGCATTATTTTTTCATGGTTGAAACCAAACCATGCAATAAGTTTCAGGTCAAGGTAGAAACAACCACATGGTTAGGCGCATGGTTTAGAAATTTGTAAAGCCCAACCATGCGAGAAGAGTGTTCTTGGGTAGATGCATTTGTACAGTTTGTCTTAACAGAAAACCTATTAAAATGGTGTAAAAGTAACCCTCCACCGCCCCCAAGTTTAAGAGGGGTTAGACCTCATATCCCCCTCATTTCTCCCTCATGTAGATAGGTTTTCCCCATTTGATTCCCTATTCAAACCCCTTCAAGCTTGGTGTTCTGAGGGGGGGCGGGGTTCTAAGACCGATTTGAGGTGTTTCTCCATCTTTGTTATATTTTTTTGTCCTTACCAGCCTCTTGTTTAAATTTATTCTTCTATAAGTATGTTTTTATTGGATATTCTACCAGATCATTAAGAAATCATTCAATTATTATGGTGATTTCATAAATCCTAGGACGAGGGCATCCTGTGATTCTATATGCATCCAGATTGTGGATGATTTGACACGATATGCCTCTATCATGAATTTTGTTGTAATTTTTCCAAAATTTGAATTAAATTTATTTTGTGTTTTAGTTTCAAATGATGGGTCTTAGTATCATCTTGTAATTAGGGTGGTTTCATGGGGTCCAATACCCAGTGGCTTGAGGTTTCAAATGACATCTAAGGATTGGTGAGTCATATGACTTTATGCCAATTTAGAATTATATTAATTAATTAATTATAATTTTTATAATTAATTAACTATGAATGCATGTCATGATTTATGGGATTGGTCATTAATGAGATTTTGGTTTGAGCTTCGATGTACCTTGGATGGGCCTTAGTAGGGATGCTGGCCCTTGGAAATAGTTAATAAATAATCAATATGAGGTAGGTGGTCCGTGTACTTTCCCTATAGAAATTATGATTTTTTTTTGATTCATGGGGTGTGTGGTAATTTCACTTAGGGTATCTCTATGACTAATTAAATTACTTGATTTAAAATACAATACCTCTATTAGGATTCAAAATTTGTGAATGTTCTAAAAAACCATGGAATTTTCTTGGTTTCCTCGGTCACTAATTTTTGGGGCCTTGGCTTGAGACATGAATTGATTAGGTGCATTAACCGTAGTCTTTGGATGGTGGGTTGGTTGAGAGAACTAACCAACTGAGACCATGATAACTATGATAGGCCATGGGCCATGATTTTGACAGTTTTCTATGTGGAGAATCCCAAGTAACTAGTGAGGTCATGATTACATGTGATGATTTTGTTGTATTCCATGTCCTTAGAGAATTGGGTGTTTACCTGAGACCTTGGTTGAGACCAAGGACCCATATGAGGGTTCCTCTAATATACACTGAATGGGGGGACCCGTGTAGGTTTCTATTGACACACTCGCCCTGAGTGATTGCATATGGCTATTTTAGTAATGGATGTAGGTCTCACCTTAGAACCCAAATCGACGTATAAGAGTGATGGGATTGATATTATGTTTATGGGAATGGGAATTTGGATATCTCTTGTAGTATTTTTTTAATTTATTTTATAAATGATGACTAGTGATTTCCTAGGACACTTGGGAATCGAACGTTGGTATAGGAATAGATGTGATTTTCTGGTATGACTACGAAACACTTGATGAGATGAATGAGAACATGGGATGCTCTGTATAATGAAATCTAGTCTCATGGATTATTTATGAGCATATTCCTAGCTCATATAGAATCTAGAGATATGGTTGATGTAGGAGTGATTTCCAAGACGTGGTACCTAGGATCTAGCATTAGAGCTATGTGATTTAATAAATACAGTAATGATTGAATGGTAGGGATTCCATTGATACACTGATACCATTTCAAATTCATATGTGATGGGATTCAAATGGTGAAACCAGTTGACTATTGTGAATTCCCATGATGCTTGAGATTTGAATGGTTCTATGAGATGTTAGGGGAATATATCTCTTATCATGGATGTTGTACATCATAAGGGTAATTTTTTATCCCCTTGATTTATTCCTAGGATACCACCTAAGATTGGGTGGATGCGCCATTATCAATTTGGATGGTGTGCCATGAAATACTGGATACGTAAGAATTGATCATGACATCCAAGGAGGGTATCCCTTTTGAGTGCTTGAGTCACCCAGGAATCAGTCATGCCAGGACATATAGGACTTCCTGGATCCTCCCCCATCTAGGAATCTTAGGTCGGTCAAACATAGAGAACACCCACGTACTACAGTGAAATATTTCTGAGGGATTGAGCATAATTGATGGCTTGTAATACCCCAAATTCTGCTACTCATTTATTGAGGTGTAAGGGTTGGATCCCCAGAGTGAGGACATCGGTTCCCCTGAGGTGATGCTCATACTTAGATACATTTTGTTGTATTCCAAGGAATGTATGGATGATTGGGGTTATGGACTTAAGAATAGATGTTGTTTATTGTTAATGGACCATGTTTTGTGTATATCCATGGGGTGATAGTGATATTGAAGATTAATAGTCATTATTACATTCCCATATACACTTTAGCATCGATCAGAAGTTGGTATTATAGTGGTTTGTCTGTTTTTTTGTTTTTTCTATAGTTAATTTATTTATTTTGGATGAGAATGTAGTATTCCCATATAAAATCATATAAAAATGATTACAGGACAATTTTGGTGATTCCCTACTGAGTTATTTATTCACACACTGCTCGGGACACCTTTTCACATGGGTAACTGAGTATCTCTCACATGGTTATTACAGGAATTGGGGCTGAGGCCTAGGATAACATGGTTGAGTGAGACCTCTCAAATGACATTAGATATCAAGATATATTATGTATCATAGTTTTCTAGTAGAAAATGTATTCATTTTCTTTTGTACATGTATGTATATGTGATCGACCCAATAGATGGTTAGTTGTTGTTTGTGTGGCATGGTTGTTTGGTCCCTTTTTTCATTTCATGTATTATTGGTGGGTGATTATTTATTCCTATGTTCATGGATTATTTCCTTACATGGTTGATGTTTGGATATTTATTTATTATTGTTCACTTTTATACATGGGGTACAACATCCCAACGATACCTCCTTAGACACTCTCTACTAGTCGATAGCCTTTGGCATTTGGGGAGGGGCACCTGAGATCACATGGAAAACTAGTTTGGGGAACCAGTTGAGTTTCCTACAGAACGCGAAATTAAAAAGTGTCATCAAGGTATGTTTTATTTGTGTATTATTGTTTCCTAAAATGGTATCCAAGAGATTTAGGAATTTGTCAATGATTTTCATAGATCCTATACCAGTGCATTGAGAACACCCTTTCCATTAGAATTATAGGTTTTCATGGGTATAGAAATGATGTTGTTGGATTTTGATATTATGATTGATATTATTTTTAGTTCATGGGATGAACATGCAGTTTGTTATTGATGGCTTATGAATTATTGTATTTTCTGCTCTCAGACTATTGGGAATAGGTTCGTTTTGGATTTAGATCTTATTTGATAAAGGAAAGAGGAATCTAATTCATTATTATAGGCAAGTAGGATCCATAAAATATTTTCCTTCAAGTGTGACTATTTTCATTGATGACAGGGGATCATTTGTTTAAACTGCCAGCAACTGATCATATGATTTTTCCGGTATAGGTTATTTGCGTTATTCTACTCTGTTAGGATCACTTGTATACTTTTTCTATTCTATTGGTTGTCCTTATAAATGTTATATTGATGATTTTGGGACACTACCTTTAGTAAGGGAATAGAATATGCATTGAGGGTTTAGTACACGAGTACGATGTCATTATAAAAAAACCTTGGGGTGAGTTATGTGTGGGTTTGATTACGTAGAGTAATAGTAACAACCTAAATGGTGTTTTCCAATATAGATTGGAGTGGTATTCTACATGACTAGGAATTTTGTTGTCGTTTTACCTTGGTAAAGATCATTGAATATGATGTCTTCAGTTGTGATAGTGGTGTGAATAGATCTTAGAGGAATTATTCTAATGTAAAGATTCTCGGTGAGGGTGAGTATCATAGACTAAATTATTTAATGTCCAAGTAAAAAAATATTTTGTGTTTCCAAATATATATTAGAATGGAATTTTATCTAAAAAAACCTTGTGATTATGGTTATATAACATGGATTTTTTTCTAACAATGTCTTAGGAATCAGCATGAGATTTTGATTCATGAGGGAAATGTCTTGTGTATGGATACTCAGTGATAACCAGTGCCTTGGAGGATGTTAAGACAGTGTGTGATGTTGTTATGTAGATATACCCTTGTTAGTGTGTTAAGTCACATTATATTTCATATGGGTATATGTGGGAATATGAGATGCTTCCCATGAACATGAACTCTAGATAGACTTTGGTTTGTGGACTAGTCAGATAGCCCTAAAGATATTGAGATATGACTCAGTGTTTAGTGATTCATAGACTTGGGTTGATCGAGTGAAACCCATGAGAGGGGTTGTACTAGGTTTTTTGGTTCCTTTGTGGTGATTATCATAGTTATTTTCTTATGATGATATAAAAAATGGAGGTGATAAAGATAATATGATGTAGTTGTGGTGATTCCTTGGATTACCATGATGATGAAGAGCACCTTGAGTGTTGTTTCCATTGGGTGTTGGTACTGTATTCAAAGGGTGGGATCACTTGGTTGCCTAAAATTATTTATTTTCAATGCACCCTCGTATAATTATGATAGAATTTATAAATGATCATGTCTTTTAAAAATTTATATGTGATGGTGAAATATTTGTTTGGCATAGAAAGTCAGCATGCCATTGGGCATGGCCATTCAGTTTCGCTTGCATGATACTCACGAAGTCGTGAGTTAGAATTTCTTGATGAGGTGTGAAGTCGTGTGACATTTGATTTTGGGTCAGATAAAGGAAGTGTTTACTGGTAAATCACAATTCCTATTAAAACATGGATCAGTGAGTGATTTCATGTGAGTTGAGGACCAAGGGGTTAGATATGATGCTTATGGGAGTAATTCCCCAGGGCCTAGGAAAGGATTTTGAAATGTACCTCTATAGTAGAAGAGACATTGTAAATGGATTGGGTATCATGTGATGGTTGACCCACATGTTGGACCATAACATGAATTGTTAGTGAGATTTTGATTTAGCGGGTTGAAGTTAATGAGTGTGGCTCTAGAAAAGCAATATGTATCTACTTATGGATGGAATTGTTGAGGTGGAGTATGTAGAGTGGTTTAATTTAATATATATGGTGGGATAGTGCATTTTTAGTCATATTAGGGATTGACCATTGATTTTATTTGATTTTAGGAACATGTTCTCATGATCCGGAAATAAGGAATGGTTTTATGTTTTCTGTTGGGGCTCAAGAATGATCGGGTTGGGCAACACAAGACATAATGGTTAGTTTTGGATTGTAACGGGTTGCAGCGACCAATAACATGGATTGGTAGTGTGAAAAAATGATCTCATGTGGTGGGTAATGGTATGTCTGTCATGCTTATGTGTCCCTCATTTGACTAGGGTTGTAGGGTATGGTATCTGTCATTGGATAATCCTTTTGGCATTATGATGTTAGTGTGGTACAAATTCAATTCATTTTTTAGATTACATAGGGAATTCTATATAGGTAATTAAGTGTGATAGTGGGTTAATACTGAGCATTAGAATCAGGATGGCTTATGATGATCTAGATGGATTGGATCGATGGTATGTTGGCACATGTGGTAGGATGTGATGATGGTATTGAAGGGTTGAGGTTTCAAATGCGGAGTTTCACTAGAATTCGGGGATAAACCATAGTTAGTGGGATTGGATGATCAAGTTATTCCATTGGTTTTATTGGAATCATGATCAGGTGTTTTGGAGATTCATTATAGGGTGGAGTTCAGCATTTTTTATAAGGTTCATCTAGAGGATTTATATGACAACCCTGCTTTTTATTACAACTTAAACATGCTTTATTACATAAAACTTCACTTGATACAACAAAGAAGATCGAGAGGTTTAGTTTCTTTGGGGCTTAGGATCATTACATAAAAACTTTAAACTTGAAATACAACATCCTTATTGAAAACTTCCTTTACATGACCACTACATTCCTTCGTACTTAGCATTGCATGGGATAACCTGAGGACATGCATAAGAAAAGGGTGAGCTATAAAGCCCAGTAAGGGAGTACACAATGAATAACATGAGGAGTACAATACATGTTAGGCAATAGGCATATCAATAGAGCATAAGAGAGACATGAACATAAAGGCATGATAAAGCATGATAATCATAACATGGAAATGTGGCAACAACACTTAACATTGAATTAGCATGAGCCAAGGCTCATTGAACATGGAGCATGAGTAAACCCTCATTGCACTTGAAGCACGAGTAAACCCTCGTTGCACTTGAATTAGCATGAGTCAACACTCATTGCACATGACGTATCATGATACTATACTTTACCCAATGCATTGGAGCGCTATCAGGGCGCACCCTTCTTAAACATTTCATTTCATGCATAAGTGTGCCACATGGATCATAAAACATGGATTCATAAAACATAATCATTTATTCCACGATAAAGTAATGTGGAATTAATACATGAAACTTTACAATCAATAAGTAAATGTGCATAAAGGTGAATACCCTTGATGGAGAAATGGGCATGGTATTCACTACACAATGATATTGGCTTAGAAAATCGGTGTGATTTCGGCAGCGTAACGGCGTGACATAAGAATTCATAAAAAGGCTGATGAGAGAGAAAGGGGTTCCTCATCATATTTACATGTAATGGACAGTAATAAGGTCATATAGTTAAATGTCCCAACAATTGAAAAGGAATTTAGATTCATGATACAAAAGTTTTGTTTGAATATAAAAGAGAAAAAAAAGGTTCCTTTCGGAATTTCGGCACTGTAACGGGTGTACATGGGAGGCATTTAATGAGAGAGAAGGGGGTCTCCCATCATTAAAACAATAAGAGGGCAGTATGGGAGAGGTGAGAAACCATACCCCAACATTCATAAATGAAATTAAAAGGCAATACAACTTAAAGAAAATTGACAAAAATGAGAAAGGAAGAAAACCCCTTACTTGGAAGTGTGCTTCCAAAGGCTAGAGAGAGGCTTGTGAGAGACATCTTGGGAGCTTGGGGCACCTTGAGAGGATTCTAGAGAGAGTAGGGCAGAGGTTGGACGAACTTCAAGGGCTTTGGGTGAGGAGGAAGTGGGAGCTTGGGTGGGTTTATATAGGAAAGGTGAGAAAATTCTTTATTATTTAGGTTTGGGACCCCTTATATTAAAATAATCCAAACCACAAACCATCCAATGATATTAGCCCATGGTTTCTGGAAAAGGAAAGAGGAAAACAATATTTTACAAGTCCAAGGTCAGAACTTATTAAAAAATTAGGGTTGATTATGTGGAGGTGAGTCACACTCCCATGGAAATTAATTTAAAAAGGCAAAGTGTTGAATAAGTCTTGAGGGCTCCATTAATGCTTTGAAAAGTGAGTCAAACAAACCCAAAACCTCATTATTTTAATGATAAAACATATATTGGCCGAACATAAGGATTATGGTATTTTATTACATCACCATTGGGTCATTATGATGTCATAAAACACATTATATATTTAAATGGTATTTAATTTTTACCCAAAAATTTGACTGTCTCAGAAAATTATGAAAAATTCACCGTTGGATAATTTCGACGTCCTGATTCCAAAAATAATATTTATTTTATCTAAATAATTTTCTAAATATGTGAATTTTCACTTTTAAAATAAAAACCGACATTTATAAAAAAAATCACGGGTTTTGACAGAAATGGCTTTCAAACCTTAATAAAAATTTTAATTGCATTCATAAAATTATAAGATCATTTATATTTAATAAAAATTAATTTAATATTAATAATAATATTTTATTAAAATATTATTTAATTCAAAAAATCCTTTAATTTAATAAAATCTAATTGTTAATTAAATAATAACTAAAAACACCGTTTGTACATTAAAAACTAATTACAATGTATCAAAAATGACTAGAAATTATATTCATTATTATATACAAAGATAATGTACATGAACATGGTGCTACTTATTTGTTACATAACCCCTTAAAATAGCCGCATAAGACCTAAGGGTAAGGTGTGCGATGGTGACAGACTCTTGGGGTTGCTCGGATAACATTGCTCGAGTGGTAATCTCTATCAACTTCCATTTTTCCCGTAGACGATCACGCTCGAGCTTGACTTGATGAAGCTCAGCTTGGGCTTGGTCAAGGGAAAAGCCCAAAGACGCCAACTCCTTTCCGAGCTCCAACAAATGGGCTTCGTAAGGGGCAATTCTACTGGATGAGGCCATCGCATCCTTTGTCTGAGTAGAAAATTGGTTCGTTAAAGCCTTGTATTTAAACTACCCAGATGATCACTGTTCAACGGCTATAAAAGTAACGGTCACAAATCTTAACGTTAAACTAAAGAAGTTGACATCTTATAAAAACATAAAGAAACATTTAACTGGATCAAGAGGGATTTTCCATTAATGAAATTTTGGGTCGTTACAACATTCCCCCCTTAAGAAATTTCGCCCTCGAAATTTTCCTTTTCCCACACTAAAACAAATGTGGGTAACTTAGCTTCATCATATCCTCCGACTCCCAAGTTGCTTCTTCAAACATGTGGTTTCTCCACAACACCTTGACGAGGGGCATTGTCTTATTTCGTAGAACTTTTTCTCTACGATCTAATATCTTCACTGGTTGCTCCTCATAAGAAAGATCGTCTTCTAATTGTACCACCTCAGAATAGAGTACATGTGAAGGGTCTGGTATGTACTTCCTTAAGAGGGATACATGGAAGACATCATGCACCTTGGCCATAGTAGGTGGAAGTGCTAGTAGATAGGCCACAGCCCCAACACGATCAAGAATCTCGAAGGGGCCGATGTACCTTGGACTTAACTTCCCTTTCTTTCCAAACCTCATGACCTTCTTCCACGGAGATATGCGTAAAAACACCATGTCTCCGACTTTAAACTCAAGGTCTCATCGACGATTATCTGCATAACTCTTCTGTCGACTTTGGGCTGCCTTGATATGGTGCTGAATGGTTTTCACCTTCTCCACCATTTCTTCGACAATTTCTAGTCCAAGCAGCTTACGTTCACCGACCTCATCCCAACATGCCGGTGTTCTACACCTTTTCCCATACAAGGCTTCATATGGTGCCATTTGGATGCTCGGGTGGAAACTATTATTATAAGAGAACTCAACTAGAGGAAGATGTTGATCCCATCCTCCTTTAAAGTCCATTGAGCACGCTCTCAACATATCCTCAAGTGTTTGGATAGTCCGCTCGGATTGGCCATCAGTTTGAGGATGATAAGCCGTACTGAAGTTCAGTTCAGTATTCAGAGCATGTTGAAGACTCTTCCAAAACATAGAGGTAAATCTTGGATCTCGGTCAGACACAATAGATAGTGGTACTCCATGAAACCGTACCACTTCCCTGATATATATCTGTGCCAGTTGATCCAAAGAGAAATCCTCTCGAATAGAAATGAAGTGTGCAGTCTTTGTAAGACGATCCACAATAACCCAGATTGCATTGTTGCTTTTGGATGTCCTTGGAAGTCCAGTGATGAAGTCCATGGTGATGTTCTCCCATTTCCATTCTGGTATGGGAAATGGTTGCATCATCCCCTTAGACTTCTGCCTCTCTGCCTTCACTTGCTGACACACCAGGCACATTGATGTATTTTCGGCGATCTCCTTCATCATATTATCCCACCAAAAGTTTTCTCGGAGATCTCGATACATCTTTGTGCCCCCTGGGTGAATAGAGAAATTTGAACTATGTGCATCATCCAAAAGTTCCTTCTTCAGCTCCGAACATGATGGAACACATAGTCTTTTATCAAACCGCACAATTCCTTCTTCATTAACATTAAACTCTGAGGATTTTCCCTTTTTGATAGCTTCCACTTTTTCTTGGATTCTCGCATCATCCTTTTGAGCATCCTTTAACCTTTCCAAAAGAGATGGTTGAGCAATCATTTGTGAAAGGATTGATGATTTTCCCTTCTTTATGATTCCCACGTCCATCTTCATCAAGTCTAAGAAGATTGGATCCTTCTCAATTCTCATCATTGATAGAATTGCTGGATCCTTTCTACTTAGGGCATCTGCCACCTTGTTCGCCTTCCCAGGGTGGTAATGTATTGAACAGTCATAATCCTTTATGAGCTCTATCCATCTTCTCTGGCGCATATTAAGCTCTTTCTGTGTGAATATATATTTAAGACTCTTGTGGTCAGTATATATCTCACATTTCTCTCCATAGAGATAATGCCGCCAGATTTTCAAGGCAAAGATTACCGCCGCCAACTCCAGATCATGCGTTGGATAGTTTCGCTCATGAATTTTCAACTCTCTTGAGGCATAGGATATCACTTTATCATTCTGCATCAGCACACATCCTAAGCCCTTCTTCGAAGCATCACTGAATACCACAAAAAGCTCCCCACTTGTGGGTAATGTGAGCACGGGTGCAGTGATAAGCCTCCTTTTCAACTCCTTGAAGCTTTCTTCGCATTCGACACTCCAAGCAAACTTTACACCCTTTCGAGTTAGCTTGGTAAGAGGGTTGGACAATCGTGAGAAGTTTCTCACAAATCGTCGATAATATCCAGCTAACCCCAAGAAGCTACAGATATCAGTTACTGATGTTGGCCTCGGCCATCCCTCAATTGCATCTTTTTTGGAGGGGTCCACAGATATCCCATTGCTTGTGATGATATGGCCCAAGAATGAGACCTCCTTCAACCAGAACTCACACTTGCTGTACTTGGCATAGAGCTTCTCCTTGCGCAAAGTCTCCAGTACAGTTCTTAAATGCTCCTCATGGTCCTCCTTGGTTTTGGAGTATATTAGAATATCATCTATAAAGACTACCACAAATTTATCTAGGTAATCTCTAAAGACTCTATTCATTAAGTCCATGAATATTGCTGGAGCATTGGTGAGTCCAAAAGGCATTACTATGAATTCATAGTGCCCGTACCTTGTACGAAAAGCAGTCTTGGGGATATCTTCCTTCTTCACCCTTACTTGATAATATCCCGAACGCAAGTCGACCTTGGAGAAGTATTGTGCTCCACGCAGCTGATCAAACAAGTCATCGATTCTTGGGAGAGGATACTTGTTCTTTATCGTGATTTTGTTATGTTCACGATAATCGATGCAAAGCCGCATTGACCCATCCTTCTTCTTGACGAAGAGGACTGGTGCACCCCATGGTGATGCACTTGGGCGTATAAACCCTTTATCCAGATTCTCCTGTAGTTGTTTCTTCAGTTCTTCAAGCTCAACCACAGCCATTCTATATGGAGTCTTGGATATTGGTAGCGCCCCAGGTATAAGTTCAATTGAGAACTCAACATCTCTTCTTGGAGGAAGACCAGGAAGTTCCTCGGGAAATACTTCAGCGAATTCCCTCACAATAGGCATTTCTTCAAGGGTGGTTTCTTCCTTGGACTCAATCATCTGAGCTAGATATGCATGCTCATAAGGCAGTAATATCCATACTTGAGATGATGGAGCTAAAGGAGATTCATCTTCCTCCTGACACTTGTAAAGAATCGGGGGCCGATTCTCCATATGGAGTGTGATTTCCCTCTCCCGACAATTTATGTTGGCTCTATATAAGGAAAGCCAATCCATGCCAAAAATTGCATCAAATTCCACCAAAGGGAGTATGACGAGGTTCGCCGGGAAATTCAATCCACAGATTATAACAGGGGAGGACTTATACTCATGGGATGCAATGATTGCCCCATTTGACGTACTCACCGACATCTTTACTTCCATGATTTGTGGCGGTGCAGGGATTGTTCTACTAAACTTTTGAGATATAAAAAAATGCGTAGAACCTGAATCAAAAAGTATGTTCGCTATTCTTGAATGAATAACTAGCGTACCTGTCACCACTTCATTGTCGGGGTTCACTTCGGCAGAAGTGATGGCAAAAGCTCTTCCTTGCTGTCTTGGAGGTTGTTGATTGCCTCCGATAACCCTTGGATTAGGGCACTGATTCGCAAAATGACCCGGTTCTTTGCATTTGAAGCATTGAACAACGCGTTGAGGTTCGAACGGAGCGTTCCTCCCCTCCGTCGCAGCAGCGGGTCCTTCTTGCTGACAGTTAATAGCTAGGTGCCCTTCTCTTCCACACTTGAAGCATTTTCTTGTCCCCCTAAGGCAATTTCCAGGGTGCTTCTTTCCACACTTTTGGCAAGTGGGGTGCTGGAATTTCTTAGCGTCGTTGGATTTATCCATCGGACCACCAGCATTGAAGTCCACCTTCCGCTTCTTGTCCCCATGATACCCATGTGATTCTCCGATCTCCATTTCAACCTTGAGGGTACATCGGACAATTTCCTCATAGCTATCGAAGTCACGGATCGCTAATGCTTTCCGCAAGCTAGGCTTCAGCCCACCAAAGAAGCGGTCAACCTTGCAGTCGGGGGTAACGACAAAGCCAGAAGCGTATCATGCAAGCCTTGTGATGTTTGCCTCGTACGCTCCCACAGATTCCTCATCTTTCTGCTTGAGGGAAAGGAAGTCCCTTTCCATCTTAAGACGGAGGGTGCGTGGAAAATATTTATCGAAAAACATCTTCCGGAATACCTTCCATTCCAAAGCCTCGATCTCCTTCTCAGGCTTCGTATTTTTGATCAACGTCCACCATTGATCAGATTCACCCTCCATACGATAAGCTGCTAGAATAACCTTCTCTTTTTCAGAGCATTGGAGGATGGAGAATATCTTTTCAATGGAGTTGATCCATTGTTCAGCAATCGTGGGATCGGATGATCCACTAAAGTTAGGAGGCCTTTGTCTCATGAAGCTTTCAATAGAGACTTGTTCATTATTAGGGGGGGTTGAACGTTCCTCTTGACCAGTGTTTCTATTCAAAACTTGAGTTAGCTAAGAGAGAAGCGTGACAAAGTTCGCGATTCCCGCTCCCATTTTATTGGGCATCTCATAAGTACAATCATCACACTGATCTTCACAACGGTTGTTAGCCCGAGTTCTCCTATTACCGGCCATTGGCTGGAATAAAAGGAAAGTTAGGGGTAACACAAAAAGGGTAATCCAAAGACAAAAGTTGATGACTTATAAATAAACTTTAATCTCTTTAACTCATGAGTCTATAGGATTCAATCCAGGCTTTTCATGATCTTCCTTCTAACATATATTCTTAGGGGCATTTTTCCCTTAATAAGGGTTCATACTAAGATTGTGAATTTATCAAAACATATCCCCCGGGAGTGTCGTAACCAAGAGTGCAGCAAGGCCCATTGTCGTGCACCAGTTCTCGTTCGAGTCTAGCTCAAAGCGGTGTTTTCGGGTTTTACCCCTAGGATACATCTGTGCCAGAGCCGCCTCTACCTGCTCGTATCCAGACAGGGATGTATTTGTTTGATAAAACACTTACTTAGTATTTACCAAAACTTAGGGATGTTTTTATTATTCTTAGTCTTGTATCTAAGGCTTTACTAGGGTTTCCTAATCCCAAAAATAACTAAACCTATCCTCTGATACCAACTATGGCGGTCTGGAATTACTTCCAGTGGACTATAATTGATACCTATCAGGGCACTCCATGGGCGGCTACACCCCCTGGGCGGGACGCACCACCATCCCCAGTGGCAGCCATTTCCTCATGAAGACCTTGGGCGGAGAGCCATGCTTCGTCCAACGCTCACATGTGAGAGTTCCCAAGGATCGGATACATTCCTACCTCCTTTGCCTCTGATACCAACTATGACAACCCTGCTTTTTATTACAACTTAAACATGCTTTATTACATAAAACTTCACTTGATACAACAAAGAAGATCGAGAGGTTTAGTGTCTTTGGGGATTAGGATCATTACATAAAAACTTTAAACTTGAAATACAACATCCTTATTGAAAACTTCCTTTACATGACCACTACATTCCTTCATACTTAGCATTGCATGGGATAACCTGAGGACATGCATAAGAAAAGGGTGAGCTATAAAGCCCAGTAAGGGAGTACACAATGAATAACATGAGGAGTACAATACATGTTAGGCAATAGGCATATCAATAGAGCATAAGAGAGACATGAACATAAAGGCATGATAAAGCATGATAATAATAACATGGAAATGTGGCAACAACACTTAACATTGAATTAGCATGAGCCAAGGCTCATTGCACATGGAGCATGAGTAAACCATCATTGCACTTGAAGCACGAGTAAACCCTCGTTGCAATTGAATTAGCATGAGTCAACACTCATTGCACATGACGTATCATGATACTATACTTTACCCAATGCATTGGAGCGCTATCAGGGCGCACCCTTCTTAAACATTTCATTTCATGCATAAGTGTGCCACATGGATCATAAAACATGGATTCATAAAACATAATCATTTATTCCACGATAAAGGAATGTGGAATTCATACATGAAACTTTACAATCAATAAGTAAATGTGCATAAAGGTGAATACCCTTGATGGAGAAATGGGCATGGTATTCACTACACAATGATATTGGCTTAGAAAATCGGTGTGATTTCGGCAGCGTAACGGCGTGACATAAGAATTCATAAAAAGGCTGATGAGAGAGAAAGGGGTTCCTCATCATATTTACATGTAATGGACAGTAAGAAGGTCATATAGATACATGTCCCAACAATTGAAAAGTAATTTAGATTCATGATACAAAAGTATTGCTTGAATATAAAAGAGGAAAAAAAAGGTTCCTTTCGGAATTTCGGCATAGTAACGGGTGTACATGGGAGGCATTTAATGAGAGAGAAGGGGGTCTCCCATCATTAAAACAATAATAGGGCAGTATGGGAGAGGTGAAAAACCATACCCCAACATTCATAAATGAAATTAAAAGGAAATACAACTTAAAGAAAATTGACAAAAATGAGAAAGGAAGAAAACCCCTTACTTGGAAGTGTGCTTCCAAAGGCTAGAGAGAGGCTTGTGAGAGACTTCTTGGGAGCTTGGGGAACCTTGAGAGGATTCTAGAGAGAGTAGGGAAGAGGTTGGACGAACTTCAAGGGCTTTGGGTGAGGAGGAAGTGGGAGCTTGGGTGGGTTTATATAGGAAAGGTGAGAGAATTCTTTATTATTTAGGTTTGGGACCCCTTATATTAAAATAATCCAAACCACAAACCATCCAATGGTATTAGCCCATGGTTTCTGGAAAAGGAAAGAGGAAAACAATATTTTACATGTCCAAGGTCCGAACATATTAAAAAATTAGGGTTGCTTATGTGGAGGTGAGTCACACTCCCATGGAAATTAATTTAAAAAGGCAAACTGTTGAATAAGTCTTGAGGGCTCCATTAATGCTTTGAAAAGTGAGTCAAACAAACCCAAAACCTCATTCTTTTAATGATAAAACATATATTGGCCGAACATAAGGATTATGGTATTTTATTACATCACCATTGGGTCATTATGATGTCATAAAACACATTATATATTTAAATGGTATTTAATTTTTACCCAAAAATTTGACTGTCTCAGAAAATTATGAAAAATTCACCGTTGGATAATTTCGACATCCTGATTCCTAAAATGATATTTATTTTATCTAAATAATTTTCGAAATATGTGAATTATCACTTTTAAAATAAAAACCGACATTTATAAAAAAAATTCACGGGTTTTGACAGAAATGGCTTTCAAACCTTAATAAAAATTTTAATTGCATTCATAAAATTATAAGATCATTTATATTTAATAAAAATTAATTTAATATTAATAATAATATTTTATTAAAATATTATTTAATTCAAAAAATCCTTTAATTTAATAAAATATAATTCTTAATTAAATAATAACTAAAAACACCATTTGTACTTTAAAAACTAATTACAATGTATCAAAAATGACTAGAAATTATATTCATTATTATATATAAAGATAATGTACATGAACATGGTGCTACTTATTTGTTACATAACCCCTTAAAATAGCCGCATAAGACCTAAGGGTAAGGTGTGCGATGGTGACAGACTCTTGGGGTTGCTCGGATAACATTGCTCGAGTGGTAATCTCTATCAACTTCCATTTTTCCCGTAGACGATCACGCTCGAGCTTGACTTGATGAAGCTTAGCTTGGGCTTGGTCAAGGGCAAAGCCCAAAGACGCCACCTCCTTTCCGAGCTCCGACAAATGGGCTTCGTAAGGGGCAATTCTACTGGATGAGGCCATCGCTTCCTTTGTCTGAGTAGAAAATTGGTTCGTTAAAGCCTTATATTTAAACTACCCAGATGATCACTGTTCAACGGCTATAAAAGTAACGGTCACAAATCTTAACATTAAACTAAAGAAGTTGACATCTTATAAAAACATAAAGAAACATTTAACTGGATCAAGAGGGATTTTCCATTAATGAAATTTTGGGTCGTTACAATTTATGAACGACATTTTGTGTGAGATGAAATGTGATGATCTGAAAAATACATTGGGTATGTCAGTATGGATACAATAGACCATTTTGAGCATTTAATAGGGATTTTAAATGGAATATACACATTCACATGTTATGATTGGATGAGGGAGGATCATACATTTATTTTAGTGTTTGAATTTGAAGAGAGGGATTAGTGTTGGATCAGTGTTTTTAGGTTGGTTTGGGAGTGGTAGGATGGAAATCCCATTAGGAACATCAATGGAAAGTGGGAATGGAGTTCCAATGTAAAATTACAATGGTTTGGGGTGCCAAATCATTGGAATTAGTAATTATGAACATAGTCCTATAGTGGTGAAAACTATAGGCTATTTTATGTTTTGGATGATGAAAAGATTGATGATCTGAAATAAATGAGCTTGAGAAAGAAATGTCTTGCGGTTTTGGTTATGGTTATAATAATTCGATCTTGGTTTGGTGGATTATGTTTTTTGAATTAAAATTTTCTCTTTAGAAGATATTTTTACATTTCAAGTTGGGATGTGGTTGGTCAATGATGCATCACATATCAGGGAAGATCAAGATATGTAGTTGGATAACCACCATGGATTCTTAAGGATTAGAAGTGTTATGGTGGGTATTTTGTAACATCCTATGTGTATGGACATGTGTTGAAATTCAAGAGGACTTTTAATTTTCAATTTTGTTGATGGACAATATTTTTAATCGGAGTTCATAATGGAATTGCAAATGGTTCAACATCTTAAAGTGATTTTTTAGACATAATTTGATCCTCGAGAGGTGACTCAAGTGTTTTAGTGAGTCTCGAGAGATTTTTCTTAGGTTCTAGTAGTTTTGGAGGAATATAACTAGATTTTATAGTTTTGTGTACATGGTTTAGTAGAAACTATATGACACCCTGAGTGTACGGTGGTTTTCAATTTAATTTCTATAGTGAAATGTTTTCTGGCATGGATAGTGCACAAATTTGAGGAAATCTTACAAATTTAAAGGTAAAATTTTGTGTCTTGGTTTGGGATAGATTCTTGGTGCATATTTTTCACAGAGTTCCTCACAAACCATGTGAGAATTTGAGGACTGAGGAAGAGCCTACCACGTGGTTTTGAAATCTTTCAGGACAAACCATGGGAGTAGATTATGGTTGGGTAGATCCATTTACATGGTTAGAACATAGTTTTGATAACTAAGAGGCCTATTAAAAATGGGTAATAAGATAATTTACCCCCCCCCCCCCCCCACAAGTTGAAGAGGGGGAAGCCCTTTTCCCCTTGTTTCTCCCTCATGTGGACAAGGGTTTTTTCTCACTTTGTTCCTATCATTAAACCCCATCAATGGTGTTGTTACAAGGGGGTTCTAATATCGAATTGAGGTATTTCCCTATGTCTATTAGCCTATGTTTTATTCTTATTCCTATTATTTAAATTTATTCTTCTCTTAACTAGGTTTTCATTTGTGATTCCACTAAATAAGGGTGGAATCTCTAAATTCTCAAGGGACTTCCATGAGGCCAAGGATGAGAGTGTATTAATACTCCATTTATGCCCAGTTTCGTATTGATTCGATATGTTATGTCATAGTTGTAAATTTTCTAGGTTATTCCCCAAATTTTAATTAAATTAATTTCCATTTTTCTACCGAAGATTGTTTATTGGGATCATATTAGGACTAGGGTCATGTCCAGGGGTGGCCAGCATCCTATGGATTGAGGTTTTGAAGGACGTTTATGGCCTGATGGGTTATCTGACATTATAATGAGTTGGTATTGGATTAATTAATTGACTTTAAATGTTATAATTATTTAATTATGGATGTTTGGAATGAGTTAATGTTCTGAGAATTAATTCAAGCTTAGTTTTATCTTATAAAAAACATGAATGGGTTTTGGCAGGGCTTCCAGCACATAGAAATAGTTGTAAATCTTTTAAAATGAGGTAGTTATTCTGTGTACTTTCCTTATGGAATTTATGCATTGTTATGAGGCATGGGGTGTGTGGTCGTGAAACATTAGGTGTTGATTTGATTCACATAATTTAACAATTTAAAATATCATGCCTCGATTAGGATTTACATAGTGTCAAGGCCCCGAGGGAACATCGCACTATCTTGATAGCCTTAGTTATTGATAGATGAGGCATTAACATGATATTTTCATAGCCTATTTGGATAAACCATAGACTATGGATGATTTATTTGGTGAGAAGACTGACCTAGTAAGACCCTAAATACTGATATGGGACAAAGTTTATCCTCTTGATTCTTTCCTGTGTGGAGAATCCCATGCATTTAATGAGGACATGTTACCATGTGATGATGTCATCGGACTTTATGTCCTTAGAGTCTCTAGTGTTGACCTGAGACCCTAGTGCATATTAAGGACCTATGCGAGGGTGCCTCAAATATATAGTGATTAAGGGGACCCATGTGGGAGACTATTGATAAACCAGACCTGGGTGGGTGTTATGGTTATGAGTAGTAATGGATGTGTGTGTCACCTTAGAACCTGAACCATTATATAATCCTGATAGAGCTGAGATGATGATTATGGGTGTGGGTGTTTGGCAATCCCTTTTGTTATATTTATTTTATTTACATTATGCATGATGATTATTGATTTTATAGGATTATTGGGAATTATTCATTGGACTTGGAAAAGATATGACTTCATGGGATTCTTGAGAATCACTTGATGAGATGGATGGGACCCTGAGATGCCTAGTAAGTTGGGATTCAGTCTTATGGCTTATTTGAGGGTGGATTCATAGCACAGTTAGCATCCAGATATATAGTTCATATAGGAGTGGATTCGAAGAGGTGGTAGCTAGGTTCTAGCATTAGAGCTACATTATTGCACACATATAGGAGTTCCCAGATGGTAGGGGTTCCTTTGATACACTAATGCCATTAAGATCTCATGATTGTTGATATTTTAATTAAGATACCAATTGACCATTGTAAATTCATGAGATGCTAGATATTCAAATATAGGTATGAGATGTTTGGTGTGTGTGTATCCTAGAGAATGGATATCTAGAAACTTTATGGTTGTTGTTTTATCCTTTTGATTTATTCGTAGGATACCCCTTAGGATTTGGTAGACACACCATGGGCGGTTTGGATGAGGAAGTGTGAGATATTGGACTCCAAATAATTGACTATGCGATCCAGAGAGGGTATTCCCTTTGATTTTCTAGGTCACTCAGGAATCAGTCACACCATGATATATAGTATTTTCTAGGGCCTCCCCCTCATAACAATTGGATATTTTCTAACATAGTGAATTCCTAGGTACTACCATGGGGTTCCACCTGAGGGATTGAGGATAAGGGATTATTGGTGATTCCCTGGGGTCTGATACTCATAAATGGTTGTGTGATAATAGACATAGGTTCTACTGAGTTTATTCTAATCCTCATAAACATTCTAGCCTTGTTCGTGGCAGGTATGGTCGATCGGGGTTACGAATTTGAGGATCGTTAATAGTAATTAGGAATGGACCATGTTAAGTTTACAATCATTGGGATATGGTGATACTGTGGAGGTGCAGTCATCATTACATGCTCAGAGACACTCCTAAATTTTGTCAATTCAGGTATTAGGGTGGTTTATTTGTTTATTTTTTATGTGGTTTTTTATTTATTTCAACTGAGCATGTCACATGCACATATCACACCATATACTAGCTCGTATGAGACTGCATTGATGGTGTCTTACTATGTTTTTTACTCACGCCCTACTCAGGACATGATTGTACATGGGTACCTGATCATCTCTCATAAGGTTATTTCAAGCATAGGGTGGGATAAGTCCTAGGATTGAAGGGTCAGGTGGGATGGCTTGGATGAGTTCATAGATTGGGATGTAGCATGGATCACAGTTTTTCAAGAGTAAGTGACTTTATTTTCTTTTTCATTGGTATGTATATGTGACTAGCCTAGTGAATGGTCATTTTTTATTTGTATGGCATCATTTTTCGATCCTTTATTGGATTTCATGTATTATTGATGGATGTTTATTTACACCCATGTACTATAATTATTTCCTTTTGTGGTTGATGTTTGGTTATTTATTTATGATTGTGAACTCAAACAAAATGGGTATAGCTTCCCCATGATACCTCTTTAGACCCCTATAACTAGTTTGTATCCTCTTGCATTTAGGGAGGTGTGCAAAGGTCATATAGAAAACCGAGTCAGAGCATCATTCAAGTGGATTATGGACTAGGGTGTAACAATATACTACCCCATTATACTCAAACCAAGTATGAGAGATGATATTATAATGGTTGATATGATTCATGTGAGATTTGGTCTAATAGGAGATGAATCAGTGAGTTAGAACATGGATTTGAAAAGATTTTTCAACTAACATAGAATACGTTTTCACTTCCTCCAACCAGATGTTATAGAGTTTAAACAATGAAAGACTAATGAGCATGGCCATGGATTTAGATGCAATAGAATTTCCCAACCATAAGTACAAACTAAAAGTCATCATTATTGACCCTTACTTGTCAAAAATAATTCTATCATCCTTCAGTATTCCCTACTGATGTTCCCAGAATTAATTGTTGATTCCTCCAGGTGTTGATTGGATTATTAATTGATTTTCCAAAAATAATATCGGATAGGAAGGTATAGAAAGTGTAAATATATGGTTGAACCCAAAGAGGTAGCTAATTATAAAATAAATCCATTTGTCAAAACCTTTTGTGTTATTACTCAAGTTTACCCTCTCTATTTTGTATTGGATAAAATAAAATATTTTGGGTCTTGAAACAGATTAAAGGAAGGGTTCAATGATAATTTCAGGGTAAAGGTGAAGGATAATCCTAAATTTAACTTGCGATAAACCTATGGTGTATACTCTAAAGCAGGGAAATATACACCAATTAATTATATTTCAACAAATTAAATTAGACTAAGATATAAAATATTAATTTGTCTAGAGTAATTGAAAACATAAGATCATAAATCATGTCTTCTTATTAGAAAAAATTATAGGTAATTATTCTTACCCTAATCTTATCCAATTAGGTCATGGTCATTAAACTTTTACCTCTAATGGTTAGGGCTGATGAATGAAAATGATATTGAAAATTGTTTTAAACCTAGTTATTAGCCATAAGGTTACCCAGTTACCATTTTATATATTCATTGGGTTCAACCACCCCTACTCTCGACCCCTAACCCTAAGAGGATTAATCATGCATGAAGGATTTGAATAAAAATAGGGAAATAGATAAAAAAGGCTCGGAATACCAAATAATCAATAAAAAGAAGATAAAATGATAATTTAAGTCATTCAAAAGAAATTAAATTCTCACATGGATGAAAAAACAATGAAGAATGCAATGGTAATTGAAGTGTCACGAAAATCGAGATTGGAAACAAAATGTTGGAAGAACAATGATTAAAAAATGCCTCTTATAATTGATAATAGAAATAGTAGAATGTGTAGAATAATAAAAGAAAGTAGTAGAGATAGATGGAATTTAAAATATAATAAAAATAAAGAAGAATGGAAGGAAATAAGAAATGGAATTTCAGGTCTAAGTCATCTGCTACACATCAAAGGCACCAAAATATTTATATATCCTCAAAACTACATGACGTGTAAATCGTTCACATCGTGCACTACTTTATGTGGAATATTATTTGATACATATAGGATGTGTAATTTTTTTCATGTTGTGTACTTTATATCTGCTAATGCCTTCGAATATTTTCTATCTTCGTGGATTTTTCAGCTTGAATATTCAAAATCAACTAGGGTTTAAAATTTTCATATGTTGTAATGAGTTCACAAATTATAATATTCATATTTATATTTCAAATATTTCATAATTTTTAATCAGGATACCCATCATGTACTTTGTTCATTCCTTTCATTTAGGATTAATTGATTGTAATTTTAGATGGAAGGTGGTCTATTCTAAGAGTACACATTATGTACTTCAATTTCATGATTTGTGGGGATGATTTTTAGCATTCTTTAAACATTCCTCCTTTGAGTATTTAATTCATAATTCCTGAAAAAACACATAAAAACCTATTGTATTATCATGTAAATCATGGTTAGAAATTAATGAAATGTATCCTAAATGAATATACCAAATTGTCTTATGAAATTCTCTCATACTGGAACAATTTCTTATCCTCGAAAAACACCCAACAGAAATTCAAAATCAAACAATATTTAAAAAGGAAACAAGAATTACCACCAAGAAAATAAAACTATGTGTAATTTGAAAAATGAATCCCTCCGAAATCAATTCGGAAGAGAAAATAAATCATTCCTGATTGTCAAGTTGTTTATTCAAATTATTTCTTCCTTTAATTAAAACTTTATAACTACTCCTCATAATCTATACCAATTTTAAAATTTACCTCACAACGAATTTTCTCTCATCACTCAAGGTAAAATATAAATGGATTTATGCTCATAACCTGAATATATGTTCTTAAACATTGGTTCTAACATCTCTACTTTTTAAATAAAAATAAAAAATTAATCATGAGGTCTTATGAAAGAAGGTTAAAATGTTTCGAAGGTTGAGGTAAGGTGGGTTAATAGTGAAAATAAAGATTGAATAGGAGGGTAGGATCTATATTATAGTTCATGATAACCCTGAACATTTTAATGAAGTATCCTCCTAGAAAAAATGTCTCCAAGCTCTAACAACTCAAAGTGAGTCCATGAATAAATCATGTAAGTATCAAGAATGAACCATATTTCTTTCTTTTTCTTTTTCTTTGTTTTTTGAAATTCACATTTAGGTCAGGTCTCACTTCCATCACCTAACCACAAATGATCCAATATAGGATTAATCAGTTTGGTAAGGATGATTTTTGACCTTTATAATACACAACCCAATATTTTATGTAATTATTATTATTATTATTTCTTTTTTCAAAAGAACAGGGTAAGCATAGAAAATTTTAAAAGTAATCACAGACCACATCATAAGAATATGCTGAAAGTTCCATCATATGTCTCCTTGGTTTAACATCATGCTTCCATTATAAGTGAAAATTCCCCCATGTTTGTTTAAAAGAAAAATCATGCATCACACCAAGAGTAGGGTATGAAGGGATAATATGATTGAAATGGATCCATCCAAACAAGGTTAATCATGGCTACTATGGGAAAAATAATGAAATGTGTAATGGTGGGTCTTAGAAAAAATGGCTCATAAAATATTTTATTGTTCATTTTTAGAGTATATTTTTTCAATCATAACCTTAATAAGATCTCAATGTATTTTTTGGTAGGTTTACATGTCCAAAGTATATCTCGAAAAATATGTTCATAAAATAATATGATAGTGTAAATCTAGAATCTTCTTGGGAATGAGATATGAAAACATCTCACAATCACTCAGGGAATATTATAAAATAATAAGTTCATCAAAAGTAACTACAAGAATCTAAAATTATAATTAATGTACTCAAATCAGAAATCATTCTAAAAAAATAAACATGAATATAAAAGGAGTTCCCAAATCTCCAGCCTAACATTCCATTTTATTTAAATTATTGTAAATAGTTTTCATGTTTAAAGCATGATCTCAATTAAAAATGCCTCCTAGACTAATGAAAACAAGTAATAATACAAGTGTATCAATAATAAATCTTTATAAAGACTCCAACACACATAAAATTAGATAGATTCTTCACTGTTCTATAAATCAACCTTGGAGAGATGTTAATAGAGGCATAGATAGAGATGAAATAAAAATTGAGATTTTAAAATTAAGGAATCAATGACTTCTTATATTGAATGTCATTACATATGGTTATTTTTTTATATTGATTTCAAATTTGGTTACTCGTAAAAATTCTTAGAAATAAAATACCTTCACTAGATAATCCATTAGTCCACAAGGTTTAACCTATTAGTATGTAGAGAAATAATCAGATTCAAATAGTTGAAAATAGGGGGAAACTACTCAGATAAATTCTATAAGGTTAGTACAATGAATTTTGGGATGACCTATGAAAAAAAACTCTAGTGAAGGGAAAACCATGGTCCCAAAGAAATCGATGAAAATAAAAAAACAAAAGAAATACAGGTTACCTCCCATAAAATGATAATAATTTCATCTTTATCCAGAAGGATTTAAATATAGATCAGACCATGTCATCCCTCACCTTAGAGGTCTACATCCACCTAAAGAAACTAGTAGTAGTTTCATTGAGCTCATAGAGATGTTTGGAAGGATTAACCTCCTCAAGAAGCTATCAACCATGAAGCTCACATGGTAGAAAAATGCTCATCGTGGAGGATGATCATGCTGAGTATGAATATATAGATCGATCTCCAAAATCTATCTATGTATTTCATCCACATACAAATAGATCTCAAGGGAAATGTCATAGGATGGCATAAAAGGATCATTAGTGATCATAGAAAAATAAGGAGAGATAGAAATGGCTAGAATACTATAGAAGTAAAATGGAAATGATCTGGAAAGTAGTAAATAAAAAAACAAATATATCTCATGTATATATATATATATGGGTAATTATACATATATGAATACATGTAAATATAAAATGATACACCCAAAAAATGTACAAAAGGGAAGGGGAATAGAACATAACTAAGACAGTAAAGACAATTTCACCAATATCTGCAACAGTATTACCCTCCCAAATAGTGGATTACTGCAATTTTCCCACCCTATTGATGTCATATATGGATTATGGGGATATTGGATCGACCTCCATAAGAGATTTCATGGTTATGTCAGCAATCTCGAACGAGGATGGAGGGAGAGAGGTGTTGATCCATACTGAGGTTGGGTGTCTGGAAGATGGATCGATCTAGGGAACCTATGAGGAATATGGGATGGTGGGCCCCTTTCCCATTTGGATCCCATTTTCAATATATTCCTACTATAAAGAAATTTCTATGAGCTTGAAAGGTATATTGGTTGAGGTGGGAGGGGGTTTGGGGAAAGATAAAGAAGTTAGAGCAGCAAGTGGGTGTCTGTGGGAAGATGAAGGGACTGGTGGAGGGGGTGAAATGAGATGGGTCAGTAAATAGGATGTGGAGGTTCTGAAAAAGCTATTTTTGGTTTTTCATGATGGCTAAGAGAAACTGAAAGTAGTTAGTGGAATGTGGTGGGGTGGGTGCAGATGAAGTTGGGGTGGTGGTGGTGGTGGAATCTGGGGAAGTTGTGGTGGAAGTGGTGGCTAAATGGTGGTAGTAGATGGGGAAATTAATGTGGAGGTGGAAGCAAGGGTGGATTTGGAATATGGGGCTGATAGATATGGATGGTCATGGGGTCTTGGGTAGGGGTAGGGGAAAGGGAAGGGTCATCCGCATAGTCAGGGTCCCACTGGTTTATCCCATCAATATTCCCTAGTAGTCCCATTTTTTGGAGAATGAGGAGTTATATAGACTACATCTTCTCAATAGAGGAGAGTGGTTGAGCAACATCAAAGAAACTATGGTGATTGGTGAGGTAAGTAATAAAGTTTTCGCCCATCAGAGTACCACAGGCCATCCATACCTGGGTCTCGTAGTAATGGGTGAACTATATTTCCATGTTGGTGTCAAGGCCACCCATGGAAGATGTGAGGATGTGCACCTCACTATAACTAATTCTCCCATGAGAATCCCCTCTATCCAACTAGACAAGTGAAAAGTTCCTGGTGAAGAATCTGTAAGGTGGCACCCCGAAGCTGGGTGCTCTTCACCATGCACAGATCGTGAATGCTCAGATGGTATCAGGAGATCATAGACCAAGGACCTACCACATCCTCCTTAGTGGTGTATATCTTCATGGATGATTAGGTTAGGGAGGAGAAAAACTCATCAGTGTAGATACTTAATTTGACAATGAAGTCATTGAGGGTTAGCTCCCAATGCCTTCCACCAAGTCGAAAGGTGACATGGGCTATGTCGAGATCTATTGTGGCTAGAAACACATGGAAGATCACCCAGAAGATCTCCTCAAAAACCTTACTGATGGTCAATAGGTGTATCTAGTTTATTAAATCATGTAACTCATCATGCATGTGAATGTGCTCGAGCACGACCAAGTAGAAATTATTTTTCGACCTCATCCGCTTGGACTAGAGATGGTCCAACCAAATTTAATGCTTCAAGATGGAAAACTAAAGGCATGGGTGTGGATTTGGGCATTTGGAAGCACCCTAGGATGAGATGTAAGTGGAATGGGATGCCTCTGAAGTAGGTGGGGTGGAATAAGATGAAGTAGAGGGTGAAGGGGTCAGATCTGTGGGTGGAGGAGGATGAGAAACCATGTACCCAGTGCTTGGGTGGGGGAGGATCGTCACCCCGTGGCGTGTTTTTTGTGCATTCCGTTGTGTATGGAGGTAGAAAACTGGACGATGAGTTGAAATAGAGTGTATATAAGGATAAATGGAAGATAAATCATGATTTTATAGGATTATCGATGAGAGGGATCAGTGTTCGGGAGTTGGGGGTCGCACGGAGGAGGAACGGGCAGGGGGTGGTCAACTGTGAACCTTGGGGTCACTATTTTAAAAACTTTTATGGGCCTTTCACATCATGTATTAAGTACATGACATGTAAATCTTTGTATTTTATTTTTTAAATCCCTAAAACTTTCACATAATATATTTCATATAAACGACATATTTTCTCAAATTTAAATTTCTTTAAAAAAATAAAAACTTTTGAAATCATCATCAAAACAATCCCTAGCATTATTAAATTTCCATAAACTCTAATCTATCATGGGTTAATTTGAATTAGCACTTTTTAATTTTCTAAATCTCTAAATTTCTCAATTCAAATGAATTTAAATGTGAGGAAACACCCCTTGTAGAATATTTTTTGAAAACATAGGGGACAAACGGTGGGATGTCATTACTTGCTAGAGGTTTAATTTTATTCATGATCTTGGGAGAATAGTATCCATTTTCAATAAGAGATAGTTTTATTTTTTCATCCTTACTAGTCACATGATCACCTTTCTTATAAATAGGAGCGATAACTTGAAAATCTATTGACTTTTCATTTATCTTGGTTGTCTTAACCACGTTAACACAAATTCTTCTTCACCAACTCTAAAAATTAATCTCCCTTGCTTAACATAAATAAATTTTTTTTTAGTGGTGAAAAAAACCCTTCCAAGAATTAATGGTAAATTTCCTTCTTCCTCCATATATAGGTCAAGAAAATTAGTAAGGAAGATAAATTTTCCAACTTTTCCCAATACATCCTTGACTGGTCATTAAGGGTTCTTGAATCAGTGGTCATAAAGATAGTGTTCCACTCTTGTTGGTTTTAATTCATCAATACCAGGATTTTTGAAGACACTAATAGGAATGATATTGATACTTTCACCAAGGATGAACAATGATGTTAAAAAATTACATTCCCTTATAGTGTATGGAATAGAAACATTCAGGTTATCACATTTTGGGTCGTAGATTCAACTAGAAAAGTGTAGAGCATTATTCATTTAGAGAGATGAACCCTTAATATTCCATTTTATTTTTCATTGAGGGAAAGTCTCTAAATAATATTACATAAGAAGGCACTTGAGAAATTATTTCAAAAATGGAATTTTGATGTGAAGTTATGTATACATCATAATAAATTTTATATATTGTCCCTTATTTATAGCTTATTTCATCTTTTTAAGAAAGGGGGGAGGTGACTTGTATGGTGGTGGTACCACATATACATTTTTCTTTTCATGAATTCCCATTATAGGAGCTTTTCCAAGTGATTCAATCTCATAAGTTCTCCCCTAATCAGCTTTATCAGATTATTTTAACAGATTTTTATCACCTAAGAATAGATGTTAAATGTACATCATCTTTCCACTATTGAAAAATATTTATTTATCCCCATCCCTTGGATAATATTTGATATTACTAGGAAAATTACCTAGTAGTCGATCATATAAAGTCTTAAAAATATTCCCCTCTTGATGCTCAAGGTTTCGTAGGGAATATTTGTGGATTTTCATTTCAATCTGCTGGGTTTTCATCCTTTTTCCTTCTTTATGGACAAAAAAATGAGTAGGTTTTTGGGATGGGATTTAAGAGGTTGGGGTTGTAGTAGTTGACTTAGTGGATCATATTGATACTACTACTAATGAGCTGGTGGAAACTTCTGAGATCTGGGAAAAGGTTGCTCAAATTTTTGTTGTTGTTGAGGAGCTATACCTTGAGGTGGGTTCCAAGGTGGTATCTCCTACCATGATATTGTTTGACCACTCCTCTACTGATAAAAACCTTGGTTTAGAAATTATGGCTACTTATATGGACTCTACTAATAGTTTTTTGGTTGATATATCTAAGGTTACGGGTACTTATAATTTTATTCATTGTAATTTATGTAATTACAATCTTGTAATTGGGGTTCCTCTATACTTTCCCTATAGTCTTGGTATAGGTTCGGGACTCTACATATCTCACATGATTGTATCTCTATGATAAGAGCAGGAGGGGGTGGTGGTGATGTAGGAAGTTAGAAAGATTACAACTTCTTCGTAAGGGATTTTACATGGTCTACAAGGGAGATATTTTACTCTAACTAATGGATTTCATGATATGGAGATCTTATATCCCTTTTTTATAGGCTGGTATCATGTGAAACTTCATCTAGAATGGCCCTTCCAACTATAGTTGACGTTAGCATGACCCCACCTTCAGTGTATGTTTCTGAAATAGTACAATAAATGGGTTTGATTATCTGGTAGAATGTTTGAAGTTGAATCCACACATTTATCCCATGATGAGGGCATTTATGAGTTATATTCTTGAATCTATCACATGTTTCCCAAGCTGATTCCCCATCTACTCAGTTGAGGTTTTGAATTTCATTTCTTATCTTCCACATTTGGATGGGTAGAAATTATTAATTGAGGAATTTATTGGCTAGATCATTCCATGTCATGATAGACTTGGGTTCTTGATTCTTTATCCAATACATCGCTCTATCGCACTAGTATAATGAGAAAATCGTAGTAAAATGGTGTTTGATGATATTCCCTAGTTGTGAAAGGTATCAGAAACCTATAAGAAATTTTAAATATTCTTATGGGGGTCCTCACTTTGAATCCCACTATGTTTTCCCATGTTATGGATCATATGAATGACTCCATATTTTATTTCAAAGGTGTGTACCTGAATACGTAGGCTCATGATGCTAGGCATAACACTTCTAATGGATAGAAAGTTGTAACTAATTATGGTGTGCTCCTACCGCATTAGTCACTCAGCATAAAATATATGTGGTTCAGATTGTGGGTTCTAATGGTGTTGCGACGTAGGATCCTTACCCTCATCCATTATGAAACATCAGCATGTATCTAAGGTTCTATAGATCTTGGGATAAAAAATAAGCAGTTATTCTGTGTCCAATCACCTTGCCTGAGTCAGGGGACGCTAGCGTATGAACTTAGATAAAAAGAATCATATAATTTTCCTAGTCTTTAAGAAGAAAATTGAAAAAAGTGAAAAGGGGAAAGAAAAGAAGAAAGAGGGAAATGTGAATGTAATATAAGGTTTTTTCTTTAGGTCCTTGTGCTTACGCACAACAATCCCCACTAACAATGACAAAATTTTATATGGTAAGAAGGAGACATTGATTCCTCTAGGAATTGATCATATTATTATTTTATTTTCCCGAACTACACTCAGCTACTAAGGCATTGTATGTGGCAGTATGAGGTTAAACTCACAGAGACAGCTTGTTAGACAAGAAACCCACTGATAGAAACCTTTTGGGGGGATTCCTCTCATTTACTCTATTTGTTTTGGATTGACTAAAAATAAGTAGATTTGGTATTAAAATAGTATAAAGGAAGGGTATGTGGTAAATTTCAAGGGAAAGGCATAGGGAAATACCAAATCTAACTTCAGATAGATCTATGGCATAGGCTGCAAAACTCTAAAAATGACACCAATTAATCCTTGTAAATCTAATTGGATCAATCTAAGCTGGAAAATACTCCTGGATCCAAAGTAATTGACAACAAAAGAATTGAATGATTTCTTCATAGGCAGAAAGAATTACAGGTTATTGGTCATACCCTGATCTTCTCTAACTTAGTCATGGTCATTAAACCTACACCTCTGTTTTTTAGAGATAATGTAAGAGAATAAGATTGAATATTTTTTTTAAATTTAGATACTATACATATGGTTACCCAGTTTTGATTATATCTATTCATTTGGATCAACCACCCCTAATCTCGACCCCTAACCCTACGTAGATTATCCTCAGCTGAAGGATTTGAATAAAAATACGGAAATGAATGGAAACATGCTTGGAATATTAAATAATGAACAAAAATTAGAGAAACTAACAATTTAAATTATGAAAAATAAATTAAATACTAACTTAGATAAAGAAATAATGAAGAACTCTATAGTAATTGAAGATAAATGGAAAATGAGATTTGGAACAGAATTTTGGAAAATAAATAGTCAACAAAAACATCTTAGAATTGAATGCAGAAACAAAAAGAAATGTGTAGAATAATAAAATAAAGCATTAGATAAATATGGGATTGAAAATAGAATAAAAGAAAACAATAGAATGAAAGAAGAAAAAGAGTTTCGGGTCTGAGATGTCTACAACAAGTTGAGGGTGCTAGAAATTTATAGAACCTAAAACGTTCATGATGTGTAAATGGTTCATGTCATATAATGCTTTAAGTGGAATATTATTTGATACCTACATGGTATGTGATTGGTTTTCATATTGTTCACTTTGTTCATAGATTGAATTTAGGATTCATGACTTATAATATTATCTAGTAGGTGGTATGTTCGAGGAGTATGCATCATGTACTTTAGTTTCACGATGTGTATGGATAATTTCTACCATTATTTCAATATTCCTCCTTAAGCCTTGAATTTTTAATTCATAGAAAAACTCATCAAAAATGAGTTTATTATTAATTAAATCATGGTTAAACATTAATGAATTGTATCCAAATTGTATATATAGATTCAACTAATCACCAACATGCAAGAGTTGATGGTGTAGAGTTTTAGACCATCATGAGGGGATCACCAACAAACTCAATGACCCTATCTAGTTTTGTTATCACTCCCCATCCCCTACAACTCTTGTGGACAAAGGTTTGATATTTCTAGTGACATCTCCCTCCATCAAAATGTGCCTCCATGCCCAGAAGTGATTTAATAAAAAAAAAATTATTTAAAATTCATTTTAAAATCTTACTTGAGACAAAATAAAAAACATATAATTTTTTTTTATATTCTTATTATTAGAAATATATATTTAATAAATTAATAATAATTTATATGTTTGGTTTTAGGGTACCATATTATTTCCACTCTTTCCTTACTCGTATATTAATCGGGTTTTGTATTCAATATTATAACCCAGTAAAAACCTGATTAACCACTATCATAACTCTATTTAATTGGATCTAGTGGTGTCAGGTCCCCAGTTAATAAATACTCATTATTATCCCCACTGGTGTAAGTTTTTTATAAACATTAAAAAAATATTATTAATATTAATAATTTTTGTTATTAGTTTTCATACAAATAATTTTATAAACCTAATTGGGGAATGGGAGAAATAAGTGGAATGGGTAGGGTTTGGTGACTCAATGGAAAGTAGGTCATTATTGAAGGAGACTTAAAAATAATATCAAAAACCATTACTCCAACCAATATAGAAATTATTTTTTGTATTCTAACGTAACATCAACTAGTAATAGTAGTAGTAGCACATGAAAACTTATATATTAGTTCACCACTCTTCACAAAAACCAATGTGAGATTGAGTTTATACCCAAAAATCCTCCTCGCAAACCAAAGACCACACATCTGGGCATCTACATCAAAGATAATCTATTTTATTTGTACTTGTCTTGATGGGGATGATTCACAACCATTATTTTATGCCTATCTCAATGGGGAAATGACAATACAAGAAAGATCATTCTTATAACTGGTTGAGAACGGTTTATATAGAAACAAATATAATATTTAATGTATATATTAAAAAAATTGTCCAAAATTCATGATAGAAATCATAATTTCAGTATAAGATTACATCCACCTCTATGGAATGAAACACAATATAAAAAAACCCCCCAGAGGATTGAAAAGACATAATCCTAGGAAGACACCATCCAAACTCCTCATCCCTACCACTCACCCATAAATTAATTGGTAATAATAATCACTACTGTATATATTCTTATTAAAAAAACATAAAATAAACAATTAACATTTCTAAAAAAGAATTTTTGTCATCAATTCCATTAAAGGGGGGTTCCCTTTATCACTATAAGTAATAGAACTGATAAAGGATCAGCATGTTGTAGTGTATTGTTTGTATAACTGCACACCTAGAAAAAACCTATAACCTATGTATGAAAAATATATAATTTAATTTATATAAATATGACATCCTAAATAAAAAAACACTACAATATACATTTCAAAAAATGTTTTGTACAATTACGTTTACAATTATACACATACATTTAAAAACATTACAGTTTCATCTTTTGGTGCCCACAATCCCCTCTAAAAAAAATCCACCCATGGTATCAATTTCTAAACAAATCACCTCTACCCTATAAAAATAATCCACCTATATAAGAAAACAAATCACATGTTTTTAATACTATAAGGAAATAAATTAAACATTAATATAAAAAGAATACAGTTTGAAAATGTTGATTTTAAATAAAAATACACACTTTGAGTTATAACAGCAACACAATGCATTATGTTGAGGTGGGGTTGATTCCTACACATCGATAAATGAGTTATAGATCATTATCCTAAAATATCAAAATAATTTAAATGATTTTTCTCAGTTTTTAGTATGTCACTTGTTTTTTTTACTAAATTAAATTTCAATTTTAAATAAAGACACACATGGAATTATACCGGTCACACCATGCATCAGATTGAGGTAAAGATAGTTCCTGAACATCACAAACTAATTATGGATCATTTTCCTAAAGTATCAAAATAATATTAATGTGTTTTCTTGGTTTTCAGTATTTCACTTGTGTTTTTTATTTAAATTTCACTTCAAACTAGAAACACACATTTTGATTCATATCGATCACATCATTTTTCAGTTTTACGTGAGACTAATTCCTACACATCACAAATGAATTGTGAATATCTATCCTAAATTATCAAGGGAATTGGAGAATGTTTTCTTGGTTTTCAGGGACTAACACACATTTCGAACTAAAATATCAATTTTAAAGTGATAATGAACACTTTGAGTCATACCAGTCACAACGTGAATCAGATTGAGGTGAGTGTGATAATTACATGACACAAATTACTCATGGGTCATTTTCCTAAATTATCAAAACAATCAAAATGCTTTTTCTTAGTTTTTAGTATGTCACTAATTTTATTTACAAAATTATTTTTAAATTTAAATAAAAATACATACTTGGAGTTATACAGGTTACACAGTGTGTTGTGGTGTGGATGATTTCTACATATAAAAAATTATTTATGAATCATTCTCATAAAGTCCCAAAACTATCGGAATTCTTTTTATTGGTTTTAAAATATGTCACTTTTCCTTTTTGTTAAAAATAATGTCAATTTTAAATAAAAACACACACTTCATGTTATAATGGTCACACCATGCATCATATTGATATGAGGTTGTTTCCTACATGATACAAATATCTTATGAATCATTTTCTAAAGTATAAAAACAATATGAATGTGTCTCCTCAGTTTTCTGTATGTCAATTTTTATTTTTATTAAAATCTTTGTTGATTTTAAATAAATATACACACATGGAACCATACTGGTCACAAAATTCATAGGATTTAGGTGTGTTTTATTCCTACATGTCAAAAATGACTTATGTATGGTTTTCCTAAATTATCAAAACAATCCAAATGTGTTTTCTCATATTCCAATATGTCACTTGTTCTTTTTATTAAAATTAATTTCAATTTTAAATAAAAAGGCACACATGAAGTTATAATGCTCACATCGTGCATCCAATTAAGGTATGATTGTTTCCTACATGTCAAAAAAGGATCATGGGTCATTTTACTAAACTATAAATATAATTCGAATTTGTTTCCTTGGTTTTCAATTTGTCACTTGTTTTTTTAATAAAATAAATGTCAATTTTAAATAAAAAGAAATAATTGGAGTTATACTGGTAAAAAAATTCATTAAATTTAGGTGTGACTGATTCCTAAATGTAAAAATAATAATTTTGGATCATTTTTTTAAAGTATCAATGCAATCAGAATGTGTTTTCTTAGTTTTCAATATGTCACTTATTATTTTTACTCAAATTAATGTCAATTTTAAATAAAAAGACACAAATAAAGTTATACCAATCACACCGTGCATTGGATTAAGTCGAGTTTGACTCCTATACATTATAAATGACTTGTGAATAGGTTTACTAAAGTATAAAAATAATATAAATGTTTTTATTGGTTTTCAGTATATCACTTGTTCTTTTTAATAAAATTCATATGATTTTTAAATAAATAGAAATATTTTGAATCATACAGGTAAAAATAATTTCTATATTGAGGTGAGGCTGATTCCTACAAACCACAAATGAATTATGGATCATTTTCATAAATTATCAAAACAATATGAATTTATTTTCTCATCTTTTAGTATGTCACTTGTTCCTTTTACTGAAAGTAATGTCAATTTTTAATAAAAAGACACACTCTGAATTATACAGGTCACACCATGTGTCATATTGAGGTTTGGTTGATTACTAAACATTAAAAATGACTCTTGGGTCATTTTAATAAAGTATAAAAACAATCCAAATGTGTATTCTGAATTTTCATTATGTCACTTGTTTCTTTTACTAAAATCAATGTCAATTTTAAATAAAAATGCATACTTAAAGTTACACATGTCACATCGAGTGTTGGATTGAGGTGATATTGATTCCTACATTTCAAAAATGTATTATGGGTCATTTTCCTAATTAATAAAATAATATAAATGTGTTTTATCAGTCTTCGTTATGTTACATGTTCCTTTTACTAAAATTAACATCAATTTTATATAAAACAAAACATTGAAATTATTCCGATCAAACCATGAATCATATTGAGTTTTGGTTGATTCCTATATATTATAAATTACTTATTAATTATTCTAACAATGTATAAAAATAATCCAAATGTGTTTGCTCGGTTTTATGTATGTCACTTATTCTTTTTACTCAAATTAATGCTAATTTGAAATAAATAGACAAACTTGGAATTATACCTGTCAGAAAATGTGTCTGATGGATGTTTGGATGATTTATAAACATCATAAATGACTTATAGATCATAATACTAAGGTATTAACACAATCCAAATGTTTTTTCTTGGTTTTTGAGTATGTCACTTGTTTTTTTATTAAAATGTCATTTGAAATTGGAAACGCACACATTGAGTTATATCAGTCACATCGTGTGTCAGTTTGACATGAGACTGCTTCTTACACATAAAAACTAAATTATGAATCATTTTACTAAATTATCAAGACAATCAATGTTGATTTTCTTAGTTTGTAGTGATTGAAATTTTTTAAACTAAAATTTCAATTTTATACAGATAGAAGACACATTTATTTATACCAGTCACACCATATGTTGGATTGATGTGAGGTTCATTCCTTCAAGTAAAAAATGACTTATAAATAATTTTCCAAAAGTATCAAAATAATATAATTTTTTTTCTTAGTTTTAAGTATATCACCTGTTCTTGTAACTAACATTAATGTCAATTTTAAATACAAATACACACTTAGATTCATACCGGTCATATTGTGCGTCAGATTGAGGTGCAGATGATTACTACATGTTAGAAATTACATAGGAATCATTTTACTAATGTATCAAAACAATATAAAAATTTTATCATATTTTTTGGTATATCAATTATTCTATTTACTAAAATTCATGTCAATTTTAAATAAAATCACACATTTGGAGTTATAAAGGTGAAATCATGCATCATACTGAGTTGTGGTAGATTCCTACACATAAAAAATGACTTATGGGTTGTTTTCCTAAAGTATAAAAACAATCTAAATGTGTTTACATGGTTTTCATAATATCACTTGTTCTTTTTACTAAAATTAATGACAATTTTAAATAAATAGACACACTTGGAATTCTACTGGTCACACCATGCATTGGATTGAGGTGTGGATCATTTCTACATGTACAAAATGACTTTTGGATTGTTTTCTTAAAGTACCAAAAAAATATGAATATGTTTTCTTAGTTTTTATTATGTCATTTTTATTTTAAACTAAAAATAATGTCAATTTTAAAAAAAATTAGCACTTTGAGTCATATCGATCACATCATGTTTTGTATTAGGGTGCATCTTATTCCTACACATCCCAATGTCTCAAAACAATCCTAATTTCCAATGTCACTATGCTTTCCATTATATTTCATTATCCAACTTCCAATAATGCATATCGTCTTAATTTTATTAGCTGAAAAATCTTTTTCGGCTAAGAACATCGAGTCTATATACAATGTTGCTGTTTGAAAAATATATGAAATAAAAATCATAGTAACATTGGAAGAAAAGAACATTTTATCTCTTTTGTGGCTTGTTTCATATAGTTGAAAGAAAAATATGACTTCCCAAAAGATCTGTGTAAAAACTAAATAAGTATTACATAAAAATGATAATTAAATTAAATTAAAAATACTAGATAAAATGATGAAAAATCTAATTAAATAAGTAGTAGGAATTCAAATTTTCATGAAGGTTGTATTAATTGCTGATGTGTTTCGCTGTTTTCATTATCTCAGTTATAATCTCGAAGTCCAATCTCATGAGCATGTGCCTAATTGAACAAGCCACCCCAACTCGAACAAAAGAATCCATATGTATAAAAATAATTATTATATGAGTAATACTAAAAATAAATAAATTAAACATAAATATGAAATAATATATTAATTCTTTGGGTAATTATTTTTTTGTGAAAACATCAAGATTACCTCTGTGATTGAGCATTCGAGGGAACATGAAAGTAATTTATAAATTGAAACATTGTGGGGGTCAAACGTTTTTGAGGGGGAAGAAATTTTTGGAAGATTTGGTGCAGAAGGGCATGAAATATTGAAATAAATATTCTAAAATAAATTAAATAAATAATGAATAATGAAAATTAATTCAATGTTTAATTATATAATTTTTTAGTGAAATATAGAAATTATATGGTAACGATATCTTTACATATTCCCATAGGGTTTCCTTCGTTATAGTATATTCTTTTGCGGTATTGGTAACATCATCATTTTCAGAATACATTGTTTGTATGAGGTGTCAATAATTTAATTTAGATTATATTAATGTAGTAGAGAACACATAATATTATGATGAAAATATAGTATATTAAATGATACTTTAATATTCTCATTTAACTCTTAATTGCAGCCTCAAAGTCCAATCTATCATGAGCACGAGAATCTTCGAACAAACCAACCTAATTCTAACAAATAATTCCACTTGTATATGAAAAAAATCTAATATGAGTAATACTAAAAGGAAATAAATTAATCATTAATATAAAACTATCCATGACTTCCATTGATGTCACATCTTCATGTTATTTTTGTACATTGTTCCACCATGTATTCTTCCCATTAGTTTCTAAAAATATTTATATCATCTTATGAATGTGATTTTTTTCGACAGTCATAGTAGTACTAAAAAAATATAAATACACAGAAGATTAATAAATAGTTTAAATGAAATAGTAATTATCTTAAAAAATACCTCTTCAGGGATGCTAGTTTTTTTATTGAATATGACCTCTCTCATAAATTTACAAACATTATAACTACGATATTTTCCATTTTTTTTGAACACAGCCTAAAATTTAAGAAAAATGAGTAATTTTTTATAAGTGTTTGAATAGTGAAATCTGATTATATATTTCTTGATACTTTTCCAGTTGTAGAAATTGTGAGGATCCTTGTACGCATTGGATGTCCTCATCCCATGATTTCCATGATATTTATACACCTCCCTATCATAACAGAATTATCATTAATACATAATATAAAATATTTAACTTGAAGTTTAGTTCTAAAATGTTAAATGTTGTGTATTACAAATTGAAAAATGTCATCATGTGTGGTCAGTTTTTTGGGTATCCATGTAGTGAATCAAGTGAATAAATATTTAAAGTATCAAAAATGACAGCAATGAGCATAAAATGTTTCCTAAAAATGAAAAAAATAATAGATAATGAATGAAATAAAAATATATTTTATATGATTAAATTGTAGAGTTTTACCCCTAAAATGTTTGTATTAAGAAGAATTCGTCATCCGAAAGTTTTCATTCAAAAAATTGGAATGTTTTGTCACTATTCCATTCATTTTTTTATCTTTTTCTTTTTATTATGTAAAAGTGACATGAGCACTAATGATTCCAAATTTATGCTCATGGGATAATCCCTTATATTGGTATTGATATATACTACTATAAAACATATGAAATGTATTTAGTTTTAATTAAGATATTATATTATCTTTTGGAAAAACAAATCATGATAACATACCTAATATATGCATTTACAATTGAGCCTCATATCCATTCATAGTTAGGTATTTATTTAAATTCTCTGGATAAATTTATTCTATAACTTCCTCTCCATACATTTGTTCTTTAAAATCAACTATGTGAATACTACCATTTTTTAACTTTGTATCTTTATGAACCTTCAATGTTAGTAAATGCAGATAATGATAGAGTTATAGGTGCTTTGGAATATCGTTTCAATCGGTTGGTTTTTCATTTAGATGGTTTTGAGTCAACCTTTTGTTTCACCCCTTCCCTTTGTCCATCTGTAATAACATTCACCGATTCAGACCTTTTTCATTTATTGATAAAATTTTAGCCTGAAAAATAAATTATAAGTGAATAAATCCTTATCTACATGTGTTTTTACATGATATGGAATCCATGTGATGAATTTTCTAATAGCTTGGTCGATCATATGAATATCTTTAAAATCAAGTGCAATATATAGCTTTGTGGTCATCTCATGAGCTACTCTAATCAGCACTATCACATGACCTGTTGGAAGAGGTATGTTGTGTAGAGTGTATTATATGATATTGAACATCATAAGACTCGCTACAAGGCGATGGGTGGGTTTTTATAGATATAAATCACAATCATTTTCACCTTGTATAATATCAGTACAGTCAAGGTATCAGTGTCTATCTGATTCATATTTTACAAAAACAATTAATATAATATTGATTAACTCAAATAATATAGCTCTTTATGGGGAATGGATCATCTCAATGCTGGTGGGGGTGGGGCAGGATATTCATGCATAGGTTTTTCTTGATATTTTTCTTCTCTTTGCTTCCCCCCCATAACATTTACTAAAAACTCATTATTTCAATGAAATTGGTCTTTAAGGGAAACTAATATTTCTTTCATCTCTTCCATTTATTTATCACTATCCTCATGCAGTTTTTTTTCTCTAAAAATGTTTGGTGTGTCACCACAAAACCCACGCCTCTGATTCATCCATATTTTTCTGGCTGTTTTAAGGCCACCAATGGTAGGTGATCATCTGGTATAGGTGTTGATGATTCCTATGTCTATATTGATTAGAAAATATAGGAATATAATTAATCATTATTATGTAATAGATATTTAAATAAAAACAAATTTTTATTGTGTCATACTTACACATGTTTTTCATATTTTTGTTCGTTTTCATCTCATAGTATCCAATCATTATTTACACATTCCTCCTTCCATAGCACATGATGTAGGATGGAAGTGGTTTTAGTTTTGGATTCATCAATATGCATATAAATAGAGGAACATAATTATGTTTTTGTTTCATATAACATAAAAGTATTGTGATATATTTAAAATACGTACTAATTTTTTTTTCAATTGAAGTATACCATATCCTTGCTTTATGGTAGTGGTATGTTGGTTTTGCAGCATGTTCCTTATTTTCACAACTCAGTTCCTATTTCATAAATAAAGAAAATTCTCAATCAAAGTGATGAATACACATATTTTCAAAAATAATTATTACCATACACAATGTACCTAAAAATAAATCTTCACACGATGGCCAGAAAACCCATCCCAGGCTTCTTGGGTTATCAGGTGTTTATAAAAAAGTAGTGGGTGTGGGTTTATTTTCCATTCATCATCTTTAAGATGAAATATCATATGAATTATGTGAAATCCATTGTGATTCATTCCATCAATAATTAATATAAATGCCTTATAGGATTAATATACTATAAATTCACTCTATATAGGATGATGAAAGCTAATTCAATGTTTCATTATTTTATCTTTTTAGTAAAATAAATTACCATATCATAATATTATTATAATCTCTTCCCAAATGTGTGTATTAAGCTTGGGCACAACATGGTGTGACAAAGCTATGTTAATCGGCATGTGCTAAAAATTGATGATCCCAATGTAAATACTAAGCATACCCTTGTTAGGTTAAACATCATGGCCATGTTTATTCTATCCAGCCTTGAATTTTATGTCTTTTTTATCACATCACTATTCACTGCTTTATTTCACCCATACATCATTGTTCTAAAATTGTTTTGTATTTAAAATTACAAATATTATCTCAAATTTCACAACTTATTTGATTCAATTATTACATTTATATCGCTATTAAAAATTTCAATTATTCTTATTTTGGTGATTTCGTTGGAGAAGGAGGTGATTTGGAGGGTCGGAGATGATCCAAAAGGAAAATGGGCCAAATTGTGTGGAATCCCAAGGACATCTATCCACTATTTTGAATATTTAACAAACTTCATGCCTCAAAATGAGCTGATATTTTTTGGGCCTCTCTATAACTTCATGGTATGAAACTCATTCCAAGAAAATGATGCTCAATTTGTCCATTAAGGGGGTCATCCGAACCAATCAGTCTAGGGGACAGAATCTACCTGATGTCAAATATTTGGTTCTGTATTTCATCCATATCTAGTTCATTAATCTTAATTTGGAATAAAAATTTGATTTGGAGACAATATACAATCTGGCCTATATATTTTCTCTTTTGTACAATTCTAGATAAGGTCATTTACCAACCAAAAACTAAGACACAAGTGGTATCTAGTAATTTGGGTGTCTAAACCCACTTCTCATTTTGGCTATAAATTGGCACCTTCGTTACCCCATTTACAAATTAGACCAAGAAGTGAAGTGATACCCATTTTAATTTACATAGGATTCCTCTCATAACCTTGGTGGTTCTGGAACTTCCTATACTCATAGGGGGAGCTATTGAAGCAAGGATCACTTTATTGAAGCCTTCTTCTCTTTCTTATGTTTTAATGTTTTTGTTTTCATAATAAGATTATTTGTTCCTCTTCTATTTCTTCAATATTCATCTGTTTTGTTCAATTATATTATTAATTTTTCATCCAATTTGTTGTAAATCAATAGTGGAAACTAAATTAGGTTATACCCTTTCTAATCATTTGCACATGAAAAATGTTTCTACGATAACTATACAGCCCATGGAAGAGTAATTCTTTTTAGTAATCAATCTACCTATAACAAAATTCATTCATTATTTTGAATCAATAAGAAACTTTAATTTACTAAATATGATATATTAATAGAGTTTTTAATTTAAATGACAGTAATAAATCTATTTAACAATAAACACAAAACACACGAGGTCGAGAATTGTGTGAATTATGAAAGTGTGAACTTAATCAGTAATTCTAAACCACATGGGATCAATTTGTGGAGTTAAAACATAATACCTAAACTCAATTAGATTTCATTTATAGAATGGAAGTGTGACTTAATTTTCCACTATCCATAATCTATTCATAGAATATAAATCTAATCTGGGTGATGCACGTGCGTATTATGAAGATATCCTAGGGATTAATTCACTTCATCATTGTGGTAAAGTTAATTCTTGTAGGGTTCAGGGGATAACAAATTTGGGAATCAAAATTAAGTGGAGAATAATTTAAATTATAATTATTAATAATTAAGTGAAGTGTTGTAGTTATATCAATTATTCCAGTAAAAATGTTTTCTTAAAAATCATCTTCTTGTTGTGTCTTTTTAATCAATGTTCATTTCAAAAATAAAAACAAACAAAAATGAAATATTCTTCCAGCAAAAATATTCTAGTTTTATAAACAATAACCCCCATACTTTAAAGTAGCATGATTAATTTATTTGGTTTTATTTTCAAAATACCGTCAATATGTTTTCCTAAATTACATTCTCTTTTGAGAGATGACTTTGGTCAGCCACTCAACTGCACCTAAAAAACTGGAAACTGAACAGCATTTGAAAGCACCCAGGACAACACCTTTAAAATTGGAGTCATTTACAGGAATGAAAGAAATCATTTAAACCATTTAGATGTATTCCTTATATTTTTTATTTTATTATCTTCTTCTCTTATTTCCTCCTTATTTACCCAATCTAAATTTTTGTTCTTCTTTTGTTCTTCTTTGTCTTCTTTTGTTTTCTTCTTATTCTTAATTTTGGGCCATAAACTCAAACATATCATTTCTATTTTATTATGGTCTACTTTTATACTTTTAATTTTTTTATTATTTATAACATGATCTAATAATAATGATCTCTTACATTATGACCCTGAGATTGAACACATCCTTAGGGCTTGAATCAGACGTTCTCAGTCTACGAGAAGTTTCAACATTCAACCAGTTGGATAATTTCTCCATTCTGGGAACACGGAAATTGGAAATACTTATAAATAAATCTTAAAACAAGAACTAATGGCTTAAAACAATAACAATTAACATAATATAACCATTATAGAGTTGGTTTCATCAGACATTAATTATCAATATAATTGTATTGTATATGCAAATCTTGAATCATACTTTGAACTGAAATCTGGGTTAATTCACCTTCTTCCAATGTTTCTTGGATTTTCTGGTGAGGATCGAAGAAAAACATAAAGTATTTAATGTGGTTTTTTCAACCTTGAAACCATGAAATTTATCTGATGATCAAATATAAATACGGGCATTACTATTCTCACATTATGAAGGTGGTAAAATAGATCTCTGGGATTTTTTCCAGTATCAAGTGCCACAACCATTCTAAAATAGATCTCTACGATCATGTAAGGACAAGGGGAGTCAATGTATAATTACTAGGAGTGATTGAAGAAGTTGTGTGCAAGTTTTCCTTAGCACTAAAGAAATGAGAAACTACTCATATAATACTTCTATAAAGTACTCTCACCTATGGAGAGAAGCATGGTGGATGTCGTAGTTGGAGGGGCATTGGTCAACAAAACACCAGCAGCTGCATGTGTGTTGATTGACAAGATGGTACAAAACTCTCAACATTTTGCCGATCGAGGTACACCACATGTGAGCGGAGTACATCAAGTCAGTCCGTATTCTCTTGAAAATCATTTAATTGATTCTAAGAAGGAAGAATTGACCACTATAATGAGAAAATTTCCTTCACTCAAAATACATCCGAACCCACTCCTGTGATGCCATGTGGAATTTGCAATGAAACATACCACTCAACTGACTATTTCCCCCAATTACAAGAGTTAGAAGATTATGCAGCAGTATTCCCTGGAATAAAATATTAGCAGTAACAACAGAAACATCCCCAAAATAAGTATGATTCCTTTGCACCAACATAAAACCAAGGGTGGTAGGATCAATTGGACATGAGTTATGTCTCTAGGAAACAACAAAGGCCCCATTTTCAAAAAAACATATAGCATCCTCCACCTTACTAGTAGAGTTTCCAACATCCCCGATGAAGATTTGAATTTCAAGCATCAACAAGCCCACAACAAGGGACTTTTAAACCAAATGTAGACTCTAATATTGATGATATTTTGAAACAAATTGTTCTTAATCAATATAATGATCTGAAGAGTCAATGTTTTGAGCTGAGGGAGTTAAAGACTCAAATGATCTAGATTTCCACTACCCTCCATGATCTTGTAAGTAAAAATTATGTAAATATACCTTCCCAACCTACTCCAAATCCCGAGGGGAATGTAAATGTCATCATATTAAGATGTGTGAATCAAATGAATGATACTTCTTCACCCATAATTCCACCAGGATTCACCTCAACTCTGGAGAAGCTCCATTCAAGACCAAATGATGAGAAAACGAAGGATAAAGACCAAAGTAAGGAAAATATTGACGGTGTTCCTCCTAAAATTATTCCCTTTCCAAATAGAGTTGCACAAACCTAGAATATCGCTAAGAAGGCGATGAAAAAAGTGGTTTTGGACACATTCATACATGTGTATATCTATATCCCTCTACTTGATGCCATTAAGAGAATCCCAAGGTATTCCAAATTCTTAAAATAACATTTTACCAATCGAAGAGGGCTCAAGGGAAATGAGAGGATCAATCTTGGAAGTCATGTGTCATCACTCATTACACCAACCCTAGAAATTTAAACAATGTTAAAGGATCTGGGGACATTCACCATCCCATACACCATAGGGGAGTTGCACATTATTTATTCTCTTTGTGATATTGGAGCATCCATAAATGTAATGCCTCACTCTGTATTTTCATCTTTATAGGTTGGAGAGTTGAATCTGATAATAATAGTGGTGTAGTTGGTTAATAGAGCTAAAGCATATCCATCGGGAGTCCATGAGGATGTACTTTTCCTGGTAAGAGACATGATATTTCCAGTATACATCTATGTTCTTAACATGGAGGATGATCAGGTAAATTCTCGTTCTACCATTATCTTAGGTTATTCCTTCCTCAAAATAAAAAAATATCATAATTGTTCATGAAGGTACACTTTCCATTGAGTTTGGAGATGAAGTTGTGATATTTAATGTTATGGACTCCATGATGTACCCCTCATAGGACCATTTTTCTTTTGTTATATCCCATTTTAAACCACCAAATAAAAACCCCATGGAATATGATTATCCTATTCTTAGGGAGAGTATGAGCATTGGTTCTAGTTTGATGTCTAAGAGCACTTACACACTGGTTACTAATGCACAAACGTCTCTTATATTTGATTTTGAAATGGAATCATATTCTGATCATTTGAACACTCATTATGACATGGTTATTGAGTATGCTGATGGGTTTGATGATTTATTCTATGATTTTTATGAGGTATATTCTGATACTGTTATTCATTGTGCACATATTTAAGTTCTTTTAATTTCTCCATCCATACATCAACCCATACACTAGAACTAAATCCATTCTCACCTTATCTCAAATACTCATACTTGTTAAGTGGGGATTAGTTACCTATTATAATTGCTAATAGTCTCCCTTTTTAATATAAAGAAAAAACTTTTGTATCTTTTTAGGGAGAACATTAGGGCAACTGGGTGGACCTTGTATGACATATTAGGTATTAGGCCCTCCATTTTTATGAATAGTATTCTTTTAGAGGATGGGGATAAAGCGGTTAGGCAACCAAAAATGGTACTCAATCCAACGCTTTTTAAAGTTGTTAAAAAAGAGGTTGAAAATTTGATCGAGGTAGGTATAATTTATCTCATTTCAGATTCTCAGTGGGCTAGGCCTATTCATTTTGTGCCTAAGAAATGTGTTGTTACTATTATTAAAAATGATAGAGTAGTTAGTTCTAATAAGAGGGAAAATAGTTGGCGTGTGTGTATTGATTATAGGAAACTAAATTATTCCACTCACAAGGACCATTTCCCCCGCTAATTTATTGAGAAAATGATTGAGAGACTAGCCATGAAAACACACTATTGTTTCTTGGATGGATTTTTTTTTGATATTTTACACTTCCAATTGCTCTAGAGGATCAGGATAAGACAATATTTACTTATCCATTCGGTACATTTTCCTACTAAAGGATTCCATTTGGACTTTTCAATGCCCCATGTACCTTACAGAGATGCATGGTGAGTATTTTTTATGATTTTATTAAGACCGTCATGGAGGTATTTATGGATGATTTTACATTGTATGGGTCTTCATTTGATGATTGTATCTCTAGTTTGGAAATGCTTTTGAATCATTGTATTGAGAACAATCTGGTCTTAAACTTTGAAAAGTGTCATTTCATGGTAGAGCATGGGATTATCTTAAGGAATGTAGTGTCAAAACATGGGATAGAGTTTGATAGATCTATGGTAGATATTATTTAATCCTTTCCCTATCCTTCATGGGTGTGTGATGTTTGATCATTCTTATGGAATGTAGGATTTTATCAATGCTTCATCAAATATTTTAGTAAGATTTATCTTTCTATGTTGTGATTACTTCAAAAGGATTCTGATTTTTTGTTTGATGATTCTTGTGGAAATCCCATTGATGAACTAAATAAGTTTCTAACCACTCCACCGATCATACAGCCCCCACGGTTGGAGATTACTTTTGAACTTATTTGTGATGCCTCCAACTTCTCTGTTGATGTTTTCTTCTCTTAGAGGGTGGAGTGACGTTGACATGTGACTGACTATACATTGGGGACACTTGATTAAGCCTAATAATACTACACAACTATAGAAAACGAGTTTTTTTCCATAATATTTTCATTATATAAATTTTGTTCATATTTATTGGGATCAAAAGTTATTGTTTTTTATGACCATGTAGATCGGAGTTACCTCTTGTAGAATCTGGATTCAAATCCTAGGCTAATCTGATGGATTCTCCTTCTTAAAGAATTTTATATTGAGATAAAGGAAAACAAGCGGTTAGAAAAACTGGTGGTAGACCATATGAGTATTCTTACTCACACACTAGAGGATGACACATTGGACCATGTACCACTTCAAGACACTTTCCCCGATGAGCATCTTTATTCCATCTTAGGTATGCATCCTTAGTATGATGATTTAGTTAAATACCTTGTTTCCTCTAAAATTCCAACAAATTTAAAGAAACATCAAGTCCAAAAGTTAAAGATTGAGTCAAGATTTTATGTATGGGATGACCCATACCTCTGGTGCATGTGTAGTGATCATTTATTAGGAGGTGTGTTCTTGTTCATGATTTTGAGTCTATTATGTTTTTTTCAATACACATTCATGTGGAGGACACTTTGGACCCCAACAGATATCTAGGAAAGTCTTAGATTCTAGATTATATTTTCCTAGCTTATCCCATGATGCTCATGTGTTTTGAAAGTCGTACTCACATTACCAACACACTGAGAACATTTCTAGGAGACACAAGATTCCCTAATAACCCATATTATTTTGCGATATTTTTTATGTTTGGGGAATTGATTTTATGTGTCATTTTATATGTTCATTTTGTTTTTTGTATATTTTGTTTTTTTTATTATGTGAGTAAATAGGTGGAGGCTCTAGCCACTAGGACTAATGATACTCATGTTGTAGTGGTCTTTGTCAAGACACAAATTTTTTCAGCTTTGAAGTACCAAAGGCTATCATTAGTGACCAAGGGACACACTTCTGCAATTAGAATTTGTCTTCCCTCCTTTTTAATTATGGGGTGACACAAAAAACATTAACAAAATACCACCCCCAAATAGATGGTCAGGCTGAGGTTTTAAATCGAGAGTTAAAATAGATTTTTGATATAACCGTTGATCCAAATTAGATGGATTGTAGTAAGTGGTTGGATGATGCATTTTGGTCTTATAGGACATCATACAAGACCCCCATTAGTATGTCCCCATTTTGGACTTTTTTGGGAAATCTTTTCATCTCCCAGTGGAAGTCGAGCATCGAGCATATTGGGAAATAAATAAACGAAACATGGATTTGGCCCAAGCTGAAATCCAAAGGAAACTACAAATTCTTGATCTTGAAGTGATTTTTTTGTCATTATATGAGAACTCAAGGACTTATATAGAAAGATCAAAATTATCTCATGATATAATGATCCAACAAAGGTAGTTTTTGATTGGAGAGAAATTCCTTCCCTACAGTTCACGATTAAAGTAGATGTTTGGTAAGTTGTGTTCTCGAGTATTAGGTCCTTATATTGTATCTATTGATTTTTATTATGGTGTAGTGGATATCACACAAGAGGACACATGATTAAGCTTTACATTCAATCGACATCATTTTATGTAATACATTGAGGGAATTTCAACTAATGAAGTTGATTTCATCACACTGCACGACTCCATCATCACTTGAGAATATCATGATGTTCCTAACCCTTTCACTTTTATATTATTTATCATATTTAAAATTTTGTATTTCATGTGCAGATATCATCTCATGGGTTCAAATTGAGGACAATGCAATATTTTAAGTGTGAGGGACAAAACCTTTTAGTTTAGTAATTAAAAAAATTGTTTTTTTAAATTGTGTTTCTTCATGTTTTGCGTGTTTCTAAAACTTTTGAGCTGAAATGATTCTCATCGCCATTTTGAAATCCATATCAATAAGTGAAACAATTTATCCCATGAAACAGAGCATAAATGAATGCTGAAAATTACTTTATTTCAAGTTCAAATCTTTAGTAATTTCATAAAAAATACCCTGAATTTTGAATCACATGCAACATCTCACTGTATTTATTTTTGGAATCAAATTCCTGTGAGGCTTCTTAACCATTCTATTTATATTCTTTAAATTTACCTCACTTATTTAGTATTCCAAACCATGCTTGATTTAACCATAATTTTATTTATTCCTGTCAAAATATGAGGGTTTGAGGTATTGTGTTTTAAATGATTAAGAAGTTTCTTTGGTTTTAAAGCCCCATTCTCTAGTAATCATCTAATAATGGACTACCATGAATAATTAATCCTTGTATCCCTTATAATATATGAATAAACAGTTAGGTTAGCCACATTACAATCCAATTTTCACTATCCAACATTATTTTGAAGTAAAATTACATGATCTAGTTGAACTTATTTGTGGGGGAAGCTATATTTTATTGTTCTACCTCATATGGTGATAATTTGGTAGGAGAATAAAATGTTAAAGAGATGTGTTAGGTGCTAAAAAATCATTCTGTTGAAATTTGTGCCTTTCTAGAGCCTTCATGATAAAAGAATTTGGGACTTTCTAGAGCTTCCTATAAAGAAAGAAGGATGTGCCTATCTGGAGCTTTCATAAAAAAATATGTTTGAGAAGATTGAAATTTTTTCTATAGAAATGATCAATGGTTTAAACATTCCATGAGTATTCATGGTGATGGAGCTCAATTGATACTAAGGGGATTGAGGAGGAGACCATATTTATGTGAAAATTAGAATAATGCAATTTTTCTTAAAAATACATCCAAGACCTTCTTATTATAACTCATAATGTTTCACATCAAAATACTACCAACTGAAAGCCATAGAACAACCCTAAAAAGTTCTCATGATAAAAATTTGTCCTTAACTCACATCGGGTGGAGGTGTAGGAATTTATCATGCCTATGTAGACCCTTGTATGACTTTGGATGAAAAATACATTACTGAAAAATTGACATCTGTGTGATGATAGAAAATGAAAGTGATGTACGTTTTTGTGTGAATGGGAGGAAAAATGAAGTAGAAATATATTTAATGGTATAAATGGTGAACGTGAAATAATATTTTTATGAGGAATGATATCTTTTCATTCATTGTGAAAAATTATTGGATCTTAAGGATATGCATTTTAATTTTTTTTGAGTTTATATTAATGTTTACTTGTTAAATTTTTTTGGAAAACATGATATGAAGTTTTTCTCAAGAGTGCAAAATGGTAACTGTGGGGGTGTGATCAAATCAATATTTAGTGCTTTATTTCACCCTTACATCACTCTTTTAAACTTGTTTTGTATTTAAAATTAAAAATATTATATCAAATTTCACATCCTATTTAATTAAATAATTAAAATTTTATCACTGTAAAAAGGGAAATTATTCTTTTTTTGGTGATTTCTTTGTAGGGGGAGGTGATTTGGATGGTCGGAGATAATCCATAAGGAAAATGGGCCAAACTGCATGGAAACCCAAGGACATCTGTCCACTATTTTTCACATTTCAAAAAAATACGTGTCTCAAAATGGGCTCAAAATTTTATTAACTATACATAACTTCATGGGATAAAACTCATCTCAAGAAACCTAATCCCAATTCATCCATTAATGGGTCCATCTGGACCAATATGTTCTGGAGATAGAATCTGCAGGAAGTAAAATATTTGGTTCTATATTTCGGCAGTATCTCATGTTTTAAACATCATTTGGATTCCAAATTTTACATGGAGACATTTAAAATGATTTCCTACAACTATTTTCTTTTTTCCAAGTCTAAATAAGTCCATTTAGCAACCCAAAATTGAGAAATTAGTGGTATCTAGAAATCTAGGTTCCCAAAACCACTTCCCATTTTGGCTATAAATTTGCACCTTGGGAACCCCAATTGCAAGATCAAAGAAGGAGTGAATTGATGCCATTTTCATGATCCAGAGGTTTCCTATGATCAACATGGAGGTTTTAGATTTTTCAATACCCATAAGGGGATCTCTTGAAGCAAGGATCCCTTCATCGAAGTCTTCTTCTCTTTCTCATGTTATAATGTTTGTGTTTTCATAATAAACTTTTTTTCCACTTCTATTTATTCTCTTTTATTATAAGTTATTCAATTATATTCTTCATTAATCATACAATTTTTGCTGGAATCAAGAGTGGAAATGAAATTGGGTTATATCCTTTCTAAACATTTTCACATGCAAAATGTTTCTATGATGACTACACCACCCATGGAAGAGTAGTTATTTTTCGCAATCGATCCACCTCTAAAGTAATTCATTAATTTATTTTTAATCAATAATATTTATAAATTCACTTAATATGATCTATTAATTTAGTTTTTAATTTAAATGAAACTAAGAAATCAATTAATCAAAAAACAAAAAACATGCGAGGATGAGAATTGTGTGAATTGTGAAAACATGAAATTAATCTGCAATTCAAAACCACACTGGATCAATTTGTAGAGTTAAAAATTAATCCCTAAACTCAATTAGTCCACATTTATAGAATGTAAATTTTCCTTAATTTACCATTGACCATAACATATTCTTAGAACATCAATAAACGTGAGGTGCTACAAGTGCATGTTCCGAAGATATCCTAGGGTTTAATTCACCTTATCTTTTTGGTAAAGTTAATTCCCATATGGTTAAGGGGTTAAAAAATTAGGGGATAAAATTTAAGTGGATATTAATTTAAATAATAATGATAAATAATTAATAGAAGCGTTAAAGTTAGATCGATTATGCCTTTTAAAATATTTTCTAAAAAAACATCTTCTTATTGTGTATTTTTAATTGAATATCATTTCCAAAATAAAAGCAAAAAAATGTGATCTTATTCTAGAAAACTTATTCATGTTTTATAAATGATAACCCGCCATCCTTTCAAGTAGTTTTTTTATTTTTTTATTTTTATTTTCAAGATAAAATCAATATGTTGTCTTAAATTACGTCCTCTTTTAAGAGACGTCTTTGGTCATCCACTCTGTTACACCTAAATAAACCAATAAAAACATCATTTGAAAGAACCCACGATAGTGCCTTTCAATTTTCATTTCACGTTAATAATTATTTTAACACCATCACACTTCGGTACTCCTTTTTTGCATCATCATTTCCTCATTGACTAATATTTCTTGGGATTTAATATCATAGATATGTTGTTCCTCTGGATTGGTAGAATTGGAATGTGAAAAAGGGAAGCGTAACTCTACACTGGGAGCAACAGTAGGTTAAGAAACCTATCGTTCCTCAATATTGGGATCACCATCACCAGTAGATGGTCATTTTTTCTCTACACTTAGAGTAGTAGGAGGTTGAGAAACCTATTGTTCCTCGAGATTGGAAGCACCAGCACATGTAGAAGTCATTATCTGTAAAATTGGATTAATATTTAATTTAGATTATATAAATATAGCAGTGAATAGATAATAACAGGTGGAATAATAATGAAGTTAAAAAATATATAACTTAATTATTGAACTCTCTTTTTTTAAAGGCTAAACAGACTTGACCCCTCTATCAAGTATCCAAATACCTTCATTATTTTTTCCTCTGACATACAAAAACTTGTCTACATTGGGACTGTTGTGAAATGATTATGATGTCCTAATGAAAGGGTCATCCTCAATTGGATTCTATCAGACCTTTCAGTGGGTTTTGTTGATAATAGAATAATTGATCACTTTCTATTTATGGGATCTAGAATATAAAATACATGTACTACATATGATTCCATTATAAATAGTTTATCTTTTTAACCTTACTTACTGAAATATAATTTCATGAATCCCAATTCATCTATTTTAACAGAAATCCTATTATCAACTGAATTGCATTGGAAAATCATCACTTGGAATGTTGTATAATCCAAATCCCATATTTTATTGATGATGACAAAAGTATGACATACTCGCATAAATATTATTTCTATCCTTAGTACTATAAACATGAATCACATAATCCATAAGTGTAACTCAAATATTTTGTCTCATACTACCTTTATCATGTTCATTTATATATAACGTATAGATATTAATTACATAACCATTGTATGATAATAAATATACACTTTGTCCTATGGTTTGCCATCGAAGTAGTTATGAAATTGAATCTGCGTTTTCATCTGACTCCATAAAAATATGGACTCAAAACCATACTATAAAATATTTATTATGTGTATTTGATATCCATCGTTCAGCCCTTGATGGATTCAAATTCCTAATAATTTCTTTATAGGTTTCAACATATTAGGAATCCTTTAAAATATTATTCAAAATGTAACGGTGGTTCTGCTCCCGATCTGTAATATTGATTGTGACTACATATCTTCCAGAAAATCCTTCACCCATAAGCTGACTGGTGTGACAATATTTTGGTATACCAATGATATCCACACCAGACAGGTAGTCAGTACATAATTCAATAGCTTCCTCAATAATATATTTCTCTACAGTACAACCCTCTAAATCACTTTTCTTTTTGACAAACCCATTCAAAATATTCATAAATCATTCAATGGGTTACATCCATCTATAATTTACAGGACCACATAGTAGAATCTCTCTTAACAAGTGAACCATCAAATGAACTATTATATCAAATAATTCTGGTGGGAAGAACATTTTAAACATAATATGATGGAATTTTACTTTTCCAAGTTGTAAATTTTTCTAGGTCTATAAATTTACTACATATAGAATCGTAAAAGAAATAGATCTTGGTTATTGTATGAAATACATTATTGGAAAAAATGAAATGTAAAGCTACAAGAATTATATCTTTCATCAAAACATGATAGTCATGTGATTTCAAACCCTTTAACTTTAAATTATTCATTGACACAATATTCATGATATTTAATGAATACCTCTATGGAACCATTAAATTATTAAAGAAGTTAAAAAATGGATATCTCTTCTATCTTGAAAATTGTATGCAGTTAGAGGAATAAAGGTTCAACTTTCACCCTTCACTATTGATAAATCTTTACATATTCCCGTGTCATCTATGTCCAAAATAGCCTTATTTTAATCCTTTGTTTTTTCAAGTGAATTTAACATCATGCCAATTATACTATCATGTAAAAAATTTATCAACATGAATAACATTGAAATAATTTCTGATGTACTAACAATTCTATTATAGTAATTCCAAAAAAACTAAAATCTTTTTCTAACCAAATTTTATAAGGTTTTTTAAAAAACATTACCAAAAGCATTGTCCATATATTTTACTTTCTCATATAGTTGATCACCTGATAGTGGAGGCCTGGTTATATGTTCCTATGAACTTCTATTGAATGATTTTGTCCAAGATCAGTACTTATGTCATCAGGGTAGAAATATATGATGTCTTAGAAACACATTATTCGATGAATGTTTCAACCGAATTGACTATATACCTTTTTCACAAATGGGACATCCTTGAGTTCCTTTAATGTTGTATCCAGAAAAAATTTCATAAGGAGGAAAGTAATTTATCATCCCATAAAGCATGGCTCTCAACAAAAAATCATAATTTCTATAATCATCATACAACATTACACCAGAATCCCATAATAATCTCAAATATTCGATCAATGGATCCAAATAAAGATCAATATCATTACCCATTTTTTTCATCCTGATATAATCATAGATCACATCATGTATTTTTATTTCATGCATAACCACAGTGGAATGTTATAATTAACCAACATAATGAGACATGTACTCTGAGTGTAGCTTTGAAAACCAAAAGGATTCACTCAATCTATAGATAACACAAGATAAAGGCTTCTCGACTCATTTCAAAATTTAGAATAATTCTGATAAATTCTCTTACACTGAGGAGAGTATGTCGAGTGACGAAGTTTCCAATATTTATTTCTTGTATCAACATTCCATGTCAATTGCCTTGTAGTATCCTCACATTTATATAGGCACTTAAACCTTGGAATGTATGGAATGTACCATACAAATATCGTATAACCCAAATTCATATTTCTTTCACTGAGAAGAACCACACATTGAGTATTCATTAATTGATTTTTGGCCCCTAATAAATAGTATACAATCATTTGGATAGGCATTTATTCTTTCAGAGATGATACCCATAGAGTGTAGCATTTATTTAGCATCATACATCTGGCTAGAGAGCTTATTATCTTCTATGAACATATCATTCAATAGAGAAACTAATTTAATAAAAAAGGCATCACTCCATCCATTTCCAACTTCTAAATTATGAAACTTCATTACGGTTGACAATGTTGTATATTTATTGAAACAAGTATACAATGGAATATTTACACAACTCTTTAACTTGTAAAATAATTTTGGATAATCATGAAGTTTATATTCATATAACATTTTAATTTCATCAATAAGGTCTTCATCATCATTCACACTTTTAATCACATCCTTGATATGGTCTTATTCATTTTCCACTCTTGTAATCATTTCAGATGATCCATAATATGTTGTGGTATCCCAGCCACTAGCTACATTAAATTTGTTCCCATATCTATTCCAAAATTTATAACTTCAATTAATTCAGTGACATATCGAATGTTCTTCCAACTCCTCTAGACTAATTAACCTTGAGTAAAGACACCATAAACATGGAAAAATGATTTGAGAGGGGTCATATGCATGATATTTCTCAAACATGATAAACTATTTCACCCCATCTTCATACACTTTTTTCATACGATTGGAATCTCTCCATTAACTATTCATATAAATCAAATTTTATTTGATAAAATTAATATTTAACAAAATAAATACACAAAACATGATCAATTGAAGATAGATTTCATGAATTTCTTGAAATAAAACCCTTTTTATGATTATAAATTATGTATAAAATCACATTTAAGTTATAAAAAACCGATGAAATACAGCTATTCAATGTAATAAAGGAAATATATAAAAAATCTATATTATTTAAAAACCCTTTTTAGAATATAAAATATTGGTATTAAATATAATATTTATTTAACAATTAAAAAAATAAATTATTATATTTTTGAAAATATTTTGAGCAATGACATTGAGTTAATGAATGTATAAAAGTATTAAACTATTGATAATTTGAAAAAAGTATATTGGTATAAAATTATAAATAAAAAATGTACATATATTTATATTCATATATAATATTATATATGTATATAGAAGAATAAAATTATATATAATTTATAAAAGAGTATATATTTTAATGAAATCACTCTCTATTTTGTTGTGAGTAGTTCAGGGACAATTTTTGGGGAAGAATATTTCCTTATACACCACTCATTTCATACTATGAACATCTTCATTTTTCCACATTATCATAATCAGAACCCACCATCTATGTACTTCACCATCCAAATTCAAAATAGTTATCCATTTTTTGAAAACTAGTTGATCAGAGGAACCCAAACGGATAGATGGAATTACCACATGAATGAATCAAATGTGAGTTTTTTCATCCTTAGCATGTTTTGGAGTTTGAAATGGTTTATATTATTATTCATTTCGTGAAAATTTTGAGTATGTTTTAACATGATATTTTTTACTCCATCTCTCTTTCTATTTTTTCCCTATTGGGACAGTCACATCATTGCCTATCACACCAATTGTTATAATGGTTCCTCCTTGATCCATCCCATACTAAAACCAAATGTTTCAGTCATGTATAATAAACAATGATATCTCCCAAAGATGTGTCTAGATAAGTATTACTTATAAAAATAATCTTATACATGATTCCCTATGGAAATGGGAAATAAAAGGAAGAGGGATATCAAATTCTCAGCAATGGAGGACATTTAAATGACTCATAAGTGGTTAGGTAAACAACTAACACCACCAAGGAATCATAAAACACAAAAAAAAAATACAATGTTTACAACATACCTTCTATTTACATGTTTTTAAATTCCAATATTTAATAATTATAATTCAAAATCACACTTATTAAGGCATTTGTCTCGTATTCGAAGTAATTCAGCCCATTACATCAATTTCCATATGTAAATTACAACCCACACACATTTAATTTTCAACCCATTCCTTTTCAATTTCATCATTGTAGCTTCATTCCATCACTATCATGAAATTACAAAAAACCCACCTCTCAACAGCCCTTCCAAATCATAAAGTAAATCAGCCGATCCCATGACTATAACCCACCACTCTCTCCAAAATCATTGTAACTCAACCCCCATGAATCAGTACTAATCATAACTCATGGAAAAAACATAGCATCTCCCACCAACACATTCAACATCTAATTTCATCACCATTATCTTGGTACTCGCACCATAATTTCTCTACATAAAACATAAGGGAATTCAACAAGCACATGAACAATCATAGTATATAATTTAACTTTTATAAACACTATAAATACCAAATTGTTAATTTAAATCAAAAAACTTATTCTTTCATGGGTGTTCTGACAAAAATCATGATTTACATGAGTGGCGATGGCGAGTGCAGCGGTGGGGAAAAAGGTTTCGAGAGCGGCCGCAGTGACAGAGGCGAAAAGAAAGTTATTGATGAGAGGGGAGGAAAGAGTGGAAATAGTGAGAGAGGTGGTGAGAGCAGCGGTGGCGACAGAGGTGGCTAGAGAGGCAGCGGCGATAATGGATACGGTGAGAGAGGTGGCGAGAGCGACGACAGGAGCAGTGGAAAGAGAGGCGTCAAGAGCGATGGTGCAGAAGAAGTAAGGTTTAATGGAATCTTGAAGGTGTGAGAGAGAGAATCCTCCTCTTAGGGTACTTTTATAAAATTGAGTGACGTTTGATCAGTGCTATCCGAAAAGCACAAATAAAGTTCAGTTTTATCGGCACTAAAATAGAAAGTGCTGATAAAACATATATTTATCAATGGTTTTTAGAACTAATAATGTTAATCCTTTATTAGCACTAAAAAAGTGTGCACAAAACTTTTCTTTATCAGTGCTAGATTTATAGTGTTGATAATGACATGTTTTAACAACGTTTTTTTATCATTGATAAAGGTGTATCTTTATTAGTTCTAAAAACATGTTATAAAAGTATAATCATAACAATATATTTATATTATTATATATATAATAAATATATTTATTTATTTATAATTATAATTAAATATAAGTATTTTTATAAGTATTTTTATATAATTAAGAATATATTTATATTTATTTATTTATTTATTAATATATTAATATATATTTATAAAATTATAATAAATGAATTTATTGTAATTTTTTCCTTAAAAATAAATAAATATTTATTTATAATTATAAATGTAATAAATATATTTACAAGTATCTCAATATATATATAAATATTTATATATATATATAAATTTTTTTATATATAAAAATATTTTCATATATTTATAAATATTTGTATATATTTATAAATATTTGTATATATTTATAAACATATTTATATATTTATATAATTACATATAATTATAATATTATAAGAAATGTATTTGTTGTAATTTTATAATTATTAGAATATATATATATACACCCACATTTAGAAGAGGAAGAGAGATGTCATGCGACAGAGCTCCTCTCTATGGAACCTGATTGTGACTAGGTTGAATCCTTCCTTGTGATCTTATTTTCCCTTCCGATGGTTGAAAGTTTTCTTCATAGTGGGGATTCTGACTCATATATGCACATCACCCTCAAATCGGAACATTCCCAGATGATTCAGGGTGGATCTGTACCAACAGTTATGAATCGTCATGGCGATGGTGAATGTTCTTTCTCTCTCTATATAAGTAATCATTTAATATTGTGATTTGTTGCAAGGGAAATATTTCCCATGCCAAAGAATATTCAGACATTGTTTCGGAATTGCTGCAACTAGGTAAGCACTCCATAATTGATTGTATTTTTTTTAAGGTTCCAAACCCTAGAAATTAAAAGATTTGTTTGTGTTAATATCTGATTTTTGGGGTTTTGATAAGTAGAAATGTGTTTTGATGGGCCATGGATTATATAATATCATATTCCCCAATAAATATCTAAATATGAAAGTGTAAGGGTATGGATCAGTGTCCCTTAATCCTAGAGTGAATCTTATAAGAGAGTGGGAAAGGAATTTCAATCCATAGGTGATTATAAAATCCTCTATGATATTATGGGTTAAAGGACATGGATTCACCCAGATCATGTGGCATCCAACAATTATATATGATATTGCACTTGAAATTATTGTACCAATTAAACTAGATAATGAAATGGAACTGGCTCGTTAGGGACACTCTTCCCACTTTCTGTGTTGGTGGATCTTGGCTCCATGCTCATTAATCCGGTCTTCCTTTCTACTGATTCAGATGACTTTTCCTTGAAATATGAAGATGAGATAATTCCATGATTTTGTAAGGAATTTTTGTTTATTGGCCATGATGTTTCAACCAATAAAAAAGCCTTGTCCTTTACTTTTTTTTTCAGTGTGTGGGGATGAGGAATCTTCAATCTACAAGAAGGATATGCTTTGGAAATTGAAGCATGTTAGGCATCCTAGAAATGTATTGATGCAAGGTGAGGCCTCAAAAAAACATGGTTTGTATAGGATGTCAATTGATTGTGATCTTGTGTGTGGAGTTGGACCTGGATAGGGGATTTCTAGGGGATATTTCAATGGACTTGATCATAATGCACGGTTTGTGAGTACAGCTGGGGTTGTTACACAGCCTGTTAATGTTATGAAATCTTTCCCTAACGGATTAGAAGGAGAAATAAATGATAAATTGAACATGTCTGTACAATCTCCTATTTTTGGTGTCCCAGAAACCTATTTTTTTATGTTGTATTGTATCAATACTAATAATTACAATTTGAATGATTCGTTACATGGTGATACTCATTTTCTCAAATTTTCCTGGGCCGAAATAACAGCAGAGGAGCAGGTGAGAGGTTCTTTTGATGATGATGATCTAAAAATTTATGATAATAGAATCTAAAGGGAGATGGATGAGGAATTATCCATGTAAAGAGATCTATTCAAATTTAATAGTAAAGGAAAAGGTAAGATGGTGGTTGACTCCCAACAGCCAATGAAGCAAGCTAGTTCTGCAGTTATGTGTGACCCTACACAAATGGTGAGTAAAAAATCTAGTAATTATATAGTGGATGTAGAGGGTTTTAAAATGGTACTTCCTTAGAAATATAAAACATATAAATTGGTGTAGGTTCAAGATGCTACCCTAATTAATATTGTGTATGATCATAAGCATTTGGATTGGAATTATCCTTCCAATTTCTATGATCCCATGAAGAATTCTTATGAATACATTGTCAAGGCCTCAGATGAGAAGTGTCTTAGTATAAGAAATAAGAATATGAATGTCACAATCAAAGGAGACCGTGAAGGGGAACAAAAAAATTTTGTATTTAATAAAGAGGTGGTTGATTGGTTTTTCCTATAGTTGGAGGTGATCTTTTCCATGATGGAGCCCAATGTGTTTGGATGTAGTAACTATTTAGAAGTCCAGATGTTGATTCCTTTAAAAATTGAGGATGGATTCTACTCAAATTCAAAGATGAATTTCCAATACATGTATAAGAAATTTAGAATCTTGGAGGAACCTTTCAAGTCATCGTCTGATGAGGATCATGATCCCCGACAAATCAAGACATGGTGGAGGGGCAGAGATCTGAAGGGAATTGGTAGATATCCTCAGAATATGGGATCTAGTGGAGTCTATAGGATGTGACTTTGTGTATCATTGTAGGCATCTGGTGTCATGCTTGTACCTCTCTCTTTGTTGTACTTTTATATTTTATTAATAAATTTTGAGTTAGGGGTTTGGTCTCCCAACCCATGACTGAACCTTTTGAGTATATATATATAATTATATATATAATAAATATATTTATCAATATTTCTATATATATAAATAAATATTTGTTTATATTTTTAAATATATATATATATATTTAAACATATTTATATAATAATATATATTTATAAAATTATAAATATAATAAATATATTTATTATAATTTCATAATTATTTATATATATATATTTATAATTATGATTATAAATAAATATATTTATAAATATTTAATATATAATTATAAATTTATTTATTTATTTATTTAATTATTAATATATAGATATATATATTTTTAAATTAAAATAAATGTATCTATTGTAATTTTATAATTATTTAAATATATATATATATATATATATTGATTTAAAATTATAGATAAGTATATATTTATTTATAAATATTTATACATATTTATAAATATTTGTATATATTTATAAATATATATATATATATATAATTCTATATATTTATAAAAATATAAATATAGTAAATATATTTATTATAATTTTATAATTATTTAAATATATATATATATTTATTTATAATTATAAATAAATTGATTTATTAATATATATATATATATCTAAAATTAAATTAAATGTATTTATTGAAATTTTATAATTATTCAAATATATGTATTTATTTATAATTCTAATCATAAATAAATAAATATTTATTTATTTATAATTTTAATTATAAATAAAGAAGTATTTATTTATTTATAATTACAACTATAAATAAATATATTTATAAATATTTATATATAATTATATATATATATATAGATTTATATTTATATTTATAAAGATACATATATATATATTTATAAAATTATAATAAATGTATTTATTGTAATTTTATAATTATTTAAATATAAATATATATTCTGAAAGCAAAGACCAACTTTTATTTGTGTAGATGGAGACCCATTACATATCATGTTGTCCCAAAACCAAGTGGCCCATAAATATGGCTCAAAAGCCCTGAAGAACCCCCCCCCCGGTTTGAGGTATGTAACCCTTATTCGTGTCTTTTTATGTATTTAACGTGGTTGGGTGGAGTTTGGGAGAGTTTGGGATGGTTTTGGAAAACATTGGAGGTCTTTTAAGGCTGCATAGTTTGAGCATAGTTAAGGGGAAACCGTGAGAGATAACCATGTGGGCAGTGGGGTTATGCATGATTAGCACACTGTTTGTCTAACTGTGCGAGCTAACCATATAGTCCCCTTAAAATAGGGTTTTAAAATCTGGCATTAGTCGGTATAGCTCTAAAAAACCCAAACTCTCTCCCACTCAAGCCTCACTTTGAATTTTCAGTTCTCAAGGTTTTGAGGGGATCTCACACACATTTTGGAAGTGATTCGAAGGGGTTTCAAGGTGGTTAGAAGGTGGTTTCTCTAGGGTAAGTCTTTTCTCTTGGTTTCTATTTGGTTTTCTCTAGATCTACTATTCCCTCTCCCTCAATTTTTTAAATCTACATCCATTGTGTGTACATATATTGTTTCTGTTGCCTTGAGTGATTATATTAAGGCTTTTTGATGGTAGGGAAGAATATCTAGAGTGGTTTTGGTCGAGCGTTTGTCCAGATTTGTGGTGTGGTTGCTTGTGGGTCGATTTCTCCGAAACCCTAAAGTTAGGTGGCTCTCTCTCGACTACACATTGTTAGAACTAGAAGGATTGTTCCCATTAATTGGTTTTTCTTGAATTTATTGGTTTTTTCTATGTGTGAAAATAGTTAGAAACCCATTAGGTAATGTTTTGTGGATTTTTGGGAAAAGCATGTTTTGTGGTGTAATGTTCATGTTGTTTGGTTTTAAAATGGAGATTTTAAAATTTTTCACTTGGGTTGATTTGTTAATTTTTTTGATGAAAATGTTTTTCAACAAAGATGTTGTATTATTGAAATTTGGTTTAACATAGAAAATTATTTAAGGGTGGTTTCAATAAATGGGTGATTTATTAAAGTGGATTGGAATGTGATGGAAATGGTTATTTGCATGTTGTTGGGGCATTGGTGTGATATGTGCTTGGTTATTGGCTTTTGCATGTTATGGTTGTGGTTGAAATGATGAGAAGTTTCTAGGGAGTACCACTATAAAAAGTGGGTGGAGAGTGGACTAAAGGGCCACCTTCAAGGATATTTAGGCCGGAAGTACCACTTGACTTGGAAAGTATTAAAAAGGTTTGGATGGGAAGTTCCACCATTTTGGGAGCCTTGTTGTGTGTTTATTTGAAAGATGGTATTTTTTATACCAATGTGAAATGGTGAAATGGATTATGGCATATTTGTTTGTCTTTCCCTTATGTTACATTGTTTGGGTAAATGTGGCTTGGTAAGGGTGTGTTTGGTTTATTGGTAATTATTGAACTATTTAATGTTTTATATAAACCATTTTATATAAATGTGCTAACGGTTTTATCCTAGTGGCATGTGTATGGAATAAATTTGGTGAAATCCTACTGAGTATTAGTACTCACTGCATTGGCACTTTGGTACTTTTGAAGACATTTTTTTCAGGGACACAGGTATGTTAAAGCATCTCATTTTGGTAGCGGTTTGACATGAGACATTGGTGATATTGTGGTGGTTGGAGCACGAAGCTTGGTGTGGATATATAGATGGTGTCCTAGTTCTTTGGGGTCTTGTTGTGTAGTCTTCCACTTGGTACTCTGATTTTTGGTTTGGTTGTATTGTAATTTGGGAATTGTAATAGAACAACTGGGTTGTATTTTGGCAAAGTATGGTTTGGGTAGCTATGTCAGCATGAATCATGTAGTATTTTGAGTAGTGGCTTGTTTGGTTGGTCATTCAATTCAAAAGGTAAAATCATTCCATAGTTATTCTTGAATCCCTTGGCATTTATTTCTAGCCTTTGGTGCCTTGAGAATTTCGCTTAAGGCCATGTTGCATTCTTCCGCCCTCTCAAGACAATGGGATGGAGCAGGATGTTACAATCCCAGTGCAGCGTTACACCTGCATCATCGTACCCATGTCACTGCCTGCTTGCATCATTTCTATGTCATCACCTACATCATAAATCCCTCAAGGGGCTTTCTAGAAATCGAACTCTAGTCTTTTGGATGCAGGATTACGGGGTTTACCACACATGAACCATCCAAACTACTAAAGATATATATATTTATTTATTTTTATAATTATAATTATATTTAAAAATTATTTACATAAAATTAAAAATTTATAATTATAAATATAATAAATATATTTCCAACAGCGTATAGGTCAGTTGGTGTCTTATACACGTCTACAATATCTTAGGGGTGTGGAGTCCTTGGTTCAACTCCCACCAATGGCTGTAATTTTCCTCATATAGGGACATGCAGATTATCCACTGATGGTAGGTAGTGCGATATGGGTGATCTATGTCGGCGGAGCAGTGAGAGAGGTCGATGTTGACCGGCACAGACGATGGTGGTAGATGGGTGACCTTCTGGTCGGTGGAGTTGAGAGCAGTGAGCGTGGGCCGCTATGGACCAATGCGGTCAATAATGGTGCTGAGGCAGATTGATGGAGCAGCCGAGCTATTTTGGACTAGTACAGATGATGGTGACACTATGGCAAGTGTATGATTGAAAGATCAATGGCCTATGGATTGTGGTGTGGCTCTGAAATTTAGTGATGGTGGACCAAGGTAGAAGCGATGTGGAGGGGGGGGGGAGAAACTATGGCTCAAACAGGATCTTTGGGAACAGACCAGGAAGAGGTGAGGCTGATATCTCAGGGTTGATTTCCTCCAACCCAAAGTCTTCCAGGCCCAACACATAGGCCCATTTTGGATCCATCCTAAAACCCCTGAGTGCGAGGAGGAATTTTCCATCCAAGCTCATATACGATCCACCATCCTTGGTGGAATCCAATGTGGGATTGGGTTAGTACCAAAAAATACTCCCCTCAAACCAAGGACTATTCTATTGGGACTCCCCTTCAACGATAATGCTTCAGATCCTACCATCTTGCACCATCTTTTTTCACATCATCAGGGCTTGTCTTTTGACCACCATTTATTTGGAAGGCTTTTAACATAAGACATAATAGATTCACATGGCTCAAATGATCATCCAATATCATTGTCAAACTGATTTTGGGAATTCTCTACCCTACATCACATCTATGCTACACTATGGCTCTGATGCCACTTCTCAGGATCAATTTCCTCCAACACAAAGTCGTCCAGACCCAACCCATAGGCCCTTTTGGGGTTTCATCCTAAAACTCATGGGGGCTAGAAGAAAATTTCCATCCAATATTATATTCGAGTCACCATACATGGTGGAATCCAATATGGGACATGGGTTTGTACCCAACAAGAGGCACCTCCACTACCAAAAAACGGGGTAAGGGAAGCGCCTCATTTTATCAATGCTAAGCAGAAAGTGCTGATAAAGGGGTGGGGGGCTTTATCAGGGCTAGCCAAATGTTTTGATAAAAGATACATTTATCAGCGCTATTTTTAGCACGGATAAAAGTTTTTAATAATAATTCATATAAAATTATTATATTTACATTTAAAATTAATGTTTATTTGTATAAATTAAATAAAATACACATGTTTATAATTAATATATATATTTTAATAATTAATATATATATATAATGTTCTAAAAAATTATTTCTAAGATTATAATTAAATATATATATTTATTTATTTATAATATTATAATTAATTTTTTAAATAATAAATATATTTATTAGATTTATTAGATTTATTAGATTTATTTAATTTATAATTATTAGATTTATTGGATTAATTGATTAGATTTTTTTCATTTAATGGATGTATATGATTTATTTAATTTAATTTATTTACTAGAACAAGTTTATTTATTATATTTATTGTATTTGATATATTTATTTTATTTATAATTAATATATATATATTTTAAATATTTATATTTATATTATATTTATTAAATAAATATATGTTTCCAATGAATTTGTTCAATAAATATATTGATCATGCATGCATATATGTTATGTATCATCATGAATGCTCATTTATACATTAGACCCTTCTTATTATTCATATTGTCCATTGATCCCTCGTTTTTTATTATTCATATTTTACAAGGCATATGATTAATTCATGTAACCTATATATACTATTATGTTCTCAAAAATACTTATAAAATTACATTAAATATATTTAAATAATAAATATATTTATTATATTTATAATTATTAAATTTTAATTATATATAAATTATTTTTAAATATATTTATTTGTAATTATAATTATAACTATATATTTATTTATATTTAAATAATTATAAAATTACAATAAACACAGATATTATATTTTCATAAATATATATATATATATATATATTAATATTTATATACAAATATTTATAAATATATTTATTTATAGTTATAATTATAACTATAAATAAATATATATAATTATAAAATTATAATAAATATATTTATTATACTATTTATAAAGTTATAAATATATAACTAAATAAATATATTTATAAATATATAAAAATATTAATAAATAAATACAAGTATTTATAATTATAATTCCCAAAAAAATATAGATATATTTAAATAATTAAAAATTATATTAAATTGTATATATATATATATATATTTATATATAAATATATATAAATAAATGTATATATATTTAAATAATTAAAAAATTATAATTAATATATTAATTATATATATTTATAAAATTATAAATATTTTTGTTATAATTTTATAATTATTTAAATATATATATATATATATAATTACAACTATAAATAAATAATTATTTCTTATAATTTTTAATTACAAATAATTATTTATTTATTTACGAGTTATAAATATAAATAAATATATATTTATTTAAATAATTATTAATTTATAAAAAATATATATATTATTTTCATAAATAATTTTATATATAATTAAATAAATATATTTATAAATATATTTATAAATATATAGAAATATTGATAAATAAATACAAATATTTATATTTATAGTAATAAATAAATACAGATATATTTAAATAATTATTAAATTATAATAAATTTATTAATTATATATATTAATAAAATTGAAAACGTTAGAAATATAAATTTTATATAATTTTATAATTATTTAAATAAATTAAAATATATACTTTTATAATTATAATTATAAATAAAAATACATTCAAATAAATAATTATTAAATTAGAAGAAATATAGTTATATATATCTATAATCTTATAAATATATATAATTAATATCTTTATTATGTATACTTCTATGATTGTAAATATAATAAGTATACTTGTTATATTTTTATAATTATTTAAATTATAATTATATGTATAAGTATATATTTAAAAGTTGGGGTCGAAGCCTCATCTATTATTTAAATCAAAATCATCATTCAAACTGGGTAGAGGGAGACCCATTACATAGCCCGAAGGCCCAAGGCCAAGTGGTCGGAATACGAGGCCCGAAAGCCCATTATTTTGCCCAAAGGCCCTTTGTTGAATAGTATTGCTATAGTACCCATACTGCTATAGTGTCGCTGCCACTATAGTGCCACCACAAGTACAGTTCCGCCACAGTTATGGTGTTTCTATAGTGCTGCTCCCTGCCCAAATTTGATCTGGGTTCTTTTGGATGCTAAGAAGAAGCCTTTATCAGTGCTGTATTTTTAATGCTGATAATGACATTCCTTTTAGTGCTTTTTTAGCAGTAATAAAGTCCTATCTCTATCACCGTTAAATTTCATTCATTAAGGCATGTTTTATCAGTGCTTTCTATTTTAACACTGGAAAAAATACCTTTATCAACACTTTTTATCTAGCACTAATTAAAGACTCACTGGGTTTTATAACGAAATCCTAACTCTCTCCTCCTTCCTCGAACCCCCTCAAGCTCTCGCAAAAGCTTATCAATGTCGCTGTCGCCTCCTCCTTCTCCTCCTCTCCCGCCGACTTCTCCGCCTCAGTGAATCCCTCCGTTGGAAACCCACCATCGCGGTGCCACCGTGAACCCACCTACCCTGCACAACTCTCCTCTTCCATGTGCCTCTCCTCTGATGCATGCCTTTCATCTACTACGAATGCACCTCTGCCGCACGCTGAACCACGCCTTTGTTGTGAGTTTTCTCCTCTTTTTCATCTGTTTCATCTTGTTTTTCCCCAAAATTCACTACCGTGTTTTGGTTTTGTTTGAGTTTCATGTTTAGGCAGCGTTTTATCATATTTTGGTGTAGAATAAGTTCATCCACATTTGTAGCAGGGCGGTTGTTGCATGCGGGAATCCAACTTTTCCATGCAGTATACGAACGAGTTGAAAAATTTCTTTGAGGTAGGTATTCTCCTTAGTTTATCTTTGTTTTTGTATCATGTTGGTGGGATATACTATTTCATTCCTACAATTTATTATCATGCCAGACTAATCAAAGATACGAACTGGATAATTAAATAGAAAGGGGCAATGGGATTTGTTCACCACTTATTACAGTTTGATATTGATGGTGATGTTATGAATTGTACGGGTCAAATGACCTACTGAAAATTTTGGTTGTTGGTGGTCCTTTTTTATGCACTAAATTAATTTCATGTTGGATGGTTCTTATTTAACATTTAAATATTGAAATTGGTGATTTCCATATACTTGGTTAATGAATGAATGCTCCCGGATGATACAACTTCTGTGGTAACCCCTGAATTAACAAGCGGAATTGAATAAGGGATGGGTGAGAAGTGTTGTGCAACAGGGATGCGATCGAGTTGTACTATGTTTTTTTGGATGTGATGTATTTTAAAAAATATAGTGATTGAATAATGGATTATTTTAGTTTATAGTGAGGCATCTTGTATTTGAAATGACTTACGATAATGACCAAATAGTTCACCAGACACCAACCCATAACTTAGATTCTTGGTGTTTTCTATTATTTTAAAGGGTTTCCTAATTTTAAATAGTGATCCATTTTTTTTAAATGAGACAACATTTTTAATGAATTATATAAAAAAACATCATTCTTTTATCAAAAAGACATTGTTAGATGGAGGAATAACCATATTTCACGGTTAAAGGATGATATTAGTGTGTGGGTTGATACAAATAAAGGCATTAAGAATTTAATAACATATTTTTATCAAGTCATATTTTCTTCTCAGTATAATTTTTTATCTAAATATATAAATTATTATTTTATTACAACTTTAACAAATTATATGAATGAATTAGTAATTATTGATATTCAATGTTATGAAGTGGTCGTGGAATTTAGGTTGATGCATCCATAAAAGGTACCTAACCTAGATTTTCATTATGAAGTTTTATTTAAAAGGTTATAGACTATCTTGGACTTGATTTTGTGAACTTCTTGAATGTGTTTTGTAGAGGTATGAATTCTCTTGAGACTTATAATGATACTCTCTTTACTTTGATTCTAGAGGTTATTGATATGAGATCAGTTAAGGATTTTAGAATGACTAGTCTTTGTAATGTCATATAATGGCTTTCTGAAGATTTTAGAAAATAAACTATGGAAAATAATATGATATATTAGTTTAGTACCATAGTTCTTTTCTTGTGTTAAATATTTCTATGATATTTAGTCACCATGATATAGTCTCCAGACATGAAAAATATTTGGAATGTAAATCCTTACACATTTTTTGATTAATTCAACCAAAAATAGAGGCTCTAGAACATAGTACCAATTTTTTTATATAGTAGGTAGTTAGTGAAATATCTTATAGATGTGGTAATTTTGAAATATATGATTTTTAGAAGTGTATGGTGTAATGGTAAGTAGTCTATAAGTTATAAATAGAAGTTGTGTTTTTTTAAATATGTTCTTTTTAATGGTGATATGTTAATGTATTCTCCTCATTGTATTGAGAAACTTTTTTTGGAATGTAATATTCATTCATTAAAAAGTAAGTGTGACATTAAATATTCATCAAAGGTGAAAGGTTTTATCTGGACATGACATAGGTGTTAGAAATTCCACATGTTCAATGGGGAGACTTCCATGAATTTTGGAAGTCGGTTAAACTGGATGAAAAACTGATACTAATTATAAGAAAGTGGGACAACATGCATAAGAAACATTTTATAGAGGTGTTTTTGGAATACTCATTGAGAAGAAAAATAATTTCACAAAAATATTTTGAACATGAAATGAGAAATTTATTATGGTGATTTTGTTCGGGGTTCACTTTTATTACCAAAGGGTCAACCATGATTCTTTATGATTGGATGCAATAAAAAGGAATTAACCAAGAATTATGAATGGTTGCTTTACATAAATTTTTGTGAGAGATACTTCTATGTTCTTAATGGGAGATTGATAAAAACACCAATCTTAACCATAAATGAGCTGGGTAATGAATATGGCTTATATTGTGATGTATTATGAGTCAGGATTTGAACAGTTCCAGTCCATGATGGTCATGTGGTTGCTTATGGGTCCAGAATGTTATGAAATCATAAAATAAACTTCCCAAATCCTTTCCTAGATTTGGAAATAGTTGTGCTTTCCTTGAGGTGTTGTTGGAATACACTGAAAAAATTGTTTGAAATATATTTAATCACAAAGTGAAATGATCCATTAATAGTGGAGAAGGTTTGAGTATCTATAGTCTTTTAACATTGACTTAATGAATACACTCAATAAGGGGAACATTTTTTATAATTTACTGTATTGTAATGATCAAGATTAGGTGGTACAAGATTCAAACATCAAGTGGAATATTGTTACCCACTTTGAAGAGATATGACTTTATGTTCAAAAGTATCAATGTCATGTGAAATTTATTTTTTTATCTATCACTTATTCACTCCTCGGTATTATTATTGGAGTAAAATATAGGATTTGTACAATTTATTCATGAAAGTCATGATAAACCTTTTATATCTTCTTATTTTATAAAATGTTGGTTATTTATTATTCATGTATCCTTTGTAAAGTGCCTCTCTTGGGATTTATGTCTTTGTGAAAATGTCTAAGTGGATCTTTTAAAATCATTTAAGTGTTTTGAAATGATTCTTAAAAATCATATGTGTTCAACATACCTTTTTTTGGTTTTAAATACCTTTAAAATTATTTAAACACTTTGTATGGACATAGGTTGCCTGCCAAGTGTTTTTCAACTCATTTGATTAGCTTTTAGAAAGTGATGTGAATTTTTTGAAAGTGTATGCAATGTTGGTTTAATTTTAACAAGGGGTGTGTGATGTTTTAAATGAAAATTTGTAAAATATAGATGAATATTTTCATTTTAAATGCTTAATATTTTTGGTTCATGATGTTTCCTTGACTTATTTGAAAAATGAATTGGGGTTTTGAGAAAGAGCATTTTAAACTGATTCGTTTATTTAAAAAAAAAGGTGTGTTATTTTAAAGAGGAATTAATGTAAATGATTGGATTTTTAATGGGATTTCAATTGTGATTTGATAAATAGTATGCAAAGTATACTTAATGTCTATATCTTTTTTATCCTTGGTTAATTTTTATATCAGCGTTTTGTATATTTATTGTGTTAAATAATAATATCACTGAATCAAATAAGAAGGATATGAATAAATAATGGATGTAGCCAATAATTTCACAAATGAGTATGAATATGGAGTGAAAGAGTTCATCATGTTTGTAAAATATCATTCATATGACCCTTCTCAAATCCTTTGTCTATGTTTACAATGTTGTTATTCAAGACAAGTTAGTCCAGAGGAGTTGGATGAACACCAGATCTATCATGGAATAGGTCAAAGTTCTAAATTTTTGAATAAACACAGGGAAAAAGATAATGTAGTTAGTGGGTGGGATAGCACTGCATTTTATGGATCATCTAATATGATTACAAGTATGGACAATGAAAAATACTATATCGAGGAAGTGATTACAGATGTGAACGATGGTGAATATTGTATTGATTAAATGACAAGAACAATTGAAATGAAATTCATTATTGCCAAAAATTGTTTGAGAAATTAAAATTTTGAGCAAATACGTCATTGTATGGTGGTTGCACTAAAAATATAGAATTTACATTCATACTAAATTTGTATAATTTGAAAGAAGTAAATGGATAGAGTGATGCCAATTATACCTAATTACTTTTTCTCTTGAATGACATGTTCCCAGAAGATAATGAGCTCCTAAGATGAAAATACGATGTGAAACAAATTCTAATATCTATTGGTATGATCTCTAAAAGAATACTCATCTGCCCGAATGATTTTAAACCTACTTCAAAAGGACCACAAATAACTTATAGAATTTTCAAAGTGTGGTGCTTCTCGATACAAGAATGATGAATCGAGTCCTATGAAATTTTTATGGTACTTTATAATGATTCTATGGTTTAGGATCCTATATAGAAGTGAGGAGACTACATGGAAATTGACATGGCATGCAGATAGAAGAAATAATAAGGGAAACTACCTCACCAAACAAACTCTCCTTAGAGGAATAAAATTTATCATGAGTAACCAACATTTGGAAATGAACTGAGAAACCTCTGTTTAACATTTTCTACAAATGGAGTGAATACTTTTGGTTTTCATAGAATCACTCATTATATGGCCTGTTATGTTGGTAAATTATAACTTTCTACTATGGTTATGCATGGAATGAAAACACGTCATGTTATCTATTCATATATCATCACAAAAACAACTGGGTAATGATATTTATGTTTATTTGTTTCCCTTGATTAAGGATTTGAAATTATTGTGGGATTCAGGTGTTGCATTGTATGATGCTTATAGAAATGAATATTTCACCTTTAGAGACATGTAATAAGTGATAATAAATTACTTTCCTACTTATGAAATATTGATAGGGTATAACATTAACGGAAGTCATGGGTGTCCCATCTGCAAACAAGGTACATTGTCCATTAGGTTGAAATATTCATTGAAACTGTGTTTCAAGGACATCGCAGATTTATACCCAGATTACATATGTACCGATCTTGGACAACATCACTTGACAGATGTTTAGATGAATGAATAGCGTCGTCTCCACTAACATATGATCAATTGTTTTAGAAAGTAAAATATGTGTATCCTCCGTTTGATAAACTATTTTTGAAAAACCTTATGAAGACCAATTGGAAGAAGAGATCCGTTTTTTTTAATTACCATAATGGAATTTTTTGTATGTCATACACATTCTTGATAATATGCATGTTGAAAAAAATGTTTGTGATAGTGTCATTGACATGTTTCTAAATTCACCCAGTAAAACAAGGGATGGAATTAAGGCTAGCTTGGACATGGTTGACATGGGAATACGAGAAGAGTTGGTGCTTGTGAAGGGTGAAAAGTGAACTTTTCTTCCTCTGGCTTCTTACACTCTTTCCAGACAAGAGAGATATTAGTTTATCAACTTCTTGAATGACATAAAGGTTCTATAGGGGTATTCATCGAATATTAAGAACATCATATCAATGACTAATTTAATGTTAAAGGGTCTAAAATCACATGACTACCATGTTTTTATGAATGATTTAATGCCCATATCATTATGTTGCATTTTTTTCAAGAATGTTAATCATACATTAACAAAACACTATTTCTTCTTCAAAGTTATATGCAACAAAGTTATAGACACGGAAAAATTACTAAGGAAGGAAAGAGAAATATTTGTCATATTATGTAATTTGGAAATGTTATTCCCACCAAAATTCGTTGATATGATAGTTCATTTGATGGTTCAATTGGTGAGAGAGATTAGACTATGTAGTTATACACACTATAGATGGATGTACCCCATTGAATAGTATATGAAGATTTTTAAAGGGTATGTCAAAAATCAAAGTTGGACAGAGGGTTGTATTATGGATCGATATATTGTTGAGGAAGTAGTTGAATTCTATACAGAATACCTATTCGGTGTAAAAAGCATTGGTCTATTCAAATCTCATCACACTAGGAGGCTTGCGGGTGAAGGAATTTATGGAAGAGATATTTTCACAATAAATATTTTAGATCAGGAGTGGGTCCACCTTTACATTTTTCATAATAGTTAGGAGGTTTACCCATATTTTGAAATCCACAATGAAATTACTAGGCATTTCAATCCATCAAGTGCTGAGAGATGGATATCAAATACACATAACAAACAATTTAAAGGATTGTTTTAGGACCATATATTAAAGGAGTCAGATGAAAATATAGATTCAATTTTGGAACGTCTTCGATGGCTAGAAGGAGGAACAAGTTTGTATGTATTGTCTTACAAAGGTTATGTAATTAATAGTTATGTGTTCGATATATATGAGAATGATAAAGACAATACCATGAAAAATAGTAGTGTTACACTTGTGGGTGATGTGATGCATGCTTCTGGTACTAAGAAAATAAATCCAATTTATGTGAATATGTTATACTTTTTCATCAAAAAAAATTATGGAATTTGAATTATATAACATTTCAAGTGCCGATTTTTTAATGCAAGTGTGTTGATAATAGGAGTTTCCTTAAAATAGGTGAATTGGGGTTTGTGAAAGTTGTTTTTATTAAGGAAGGGTACAAATATGAACCATTTATAATGGCATAACAGGTATTACATGTATATTATGTTACAGATCCCACAAACTGAAAGAGGTCAGTTATTCTTTTGTCGACCAAAAACATTGAAGGGTCGAATGAAAATTCAACTTTGGATGACCCTTTCATTGGGACGTTGAAATCATTTCGTAGTGTTCCCAATGTAGATAGGGTTTTTTATTTTAGAGGATACTACAATGAAGAGATTTGAATCATCAATAGAGGGGTAAAATCCCTTCATCCTTTAAAAAATAAAAAGAGAGTTCAATAATCAGGTTACATTTTTTCACAATATACATTGTGTTATCTCAGGTTATTATTCATTTTCTTTATTTTATTACTCTAAATTAAATGTTAACCACTTCTGTAGATAATGACTTCCACACGTGTTAGCGCTCCCAATATATAGGAACAACATGTCTCTCAACCTTTTGATTCTCTCATTACAGAGGAGCGACCTTATGCACATGTTGGTGCTCCCATTCCTGAGGAACAATAGGCCTCTCAACCTGCTATTGCTCGCAGTGTATTGGAGTGACCTTCTGCACATGTTGGTTCTCCCATTCCAAAGAAACAACAGGTTTCTCAACCTGTTGTTTCTCCTAGTGCAGAGGTATAACAACCATCTACACGTTCCAATTCCACCGCTCCAAAATGAACATATTGACATTGTTCATTATGGGGAAATGGTAGATGACGAAGGACTAACATCATAGAATAAAAAAGGAGTGACATGGTTTGGTGGTGTTAGCAAAAATCCTTAAGGAAAAATCTAGGGGCCTCAAATACAAGGTCGGATGGAATATGTGGGGTCAACATATTATCCCCAACAGGGCCATATTCAGCAGTTATATTGGAATCGTCACTCAACAGCGCATGCCGATTAATGTAGATTCGTGGAACCATGTTGTTAACAAGATTAAGACACTAATGTGGGATGATATTAAGGTAAAATTATGATATCATTTATTTATTTTACTGCAAAATAATATAATGAAGCATTGACTTACTCTACATCATCCATTACATATTTCATTTATAGTATATTACTCCCACCATAAGAATGTATTAATACTTACTAGAAGGATTCACAGAGTATTTCACACAATCCTAACAAGACATCATATTAAAGATATTGAAGGGAAAATAATCATGTTCCCACCTTTTATCTATGCACACCTAATAAGCTAAGAATCATGGGATGCATTTACTGGTCATCATGGGGATGGGTCTTTTTAGGTACATTGTGTCTAGTAATACATTGTTTGATGATACTTGTATTCATCATTTTGAATGAAAAGTTTTTATTTATGAAACAATAACTAATCTCTGAAAATACGGAATGAGTAGAAAAACCAATGTACCCCTACTGTAAAGTAATGATGGGGTATGCTTCACTTGAAAAAAATTGGAATGTATTTTAAATCTATCGTAATACTTTTATGTGAGATAAAACAACACCATAATTATGTTCCTCTGTTTATATGAATATTGATGACTCGAAATCCAAAGCCAGTTCCATCCCACGCCATGTGCTATGGAAGGAGGAATGTGTAATTAAATATGGGATACTAATAGATTAGAACTCACAAAAAGTGTAAGAATCATGTGTATGTATTGCATAATAATTTTTTTTCTTTAAATCACTATTACGTCACAATGATCGCTTCTTTTCCTATATTTTCTATCCCATGTAGTCATAGGAATCCACAACACCTATTTCGGATGAACATAAATTATCAGTGGCCATGAAATGGCTAAAACAGTATGGCCGTGTTAGAGGTACATGTTTTGGGGTGACACCCTGAAAATATTTTGATAAAAAAACAATGGGACAATCAAATTGAATTTATAAAATAGACTATATAAAGAATAGATACCCTTTAAAGACAATTCCAATTGAAGAGGGAGATTATGCAAAATTTAATGAGGGATAGTAAAAGAGAAGAAGAAACTAAAGAATAGCCACCGCGTGAAGATCCCACCCACCCCCACAAACTATGGGGCTATCCATTCAACTCAAATAGATATCTTAGAAGATGTAATCGATGTTTTAATAAATGTTTATATGAAATGTGAATCTGATAGACACTGATACATTTCATTTAATTCTATTTTACTGGGTGATAATGAATGTGATTTATATCTAGAAGCACCCACCGATCACCTTGTGGCGGGGGCTATGGTGTTCAATATTCAAAAGGACACACTACACAACAGACCACTTCCAACATGTCATGTGAGAGTGTTGATCTATGTAACCCCTAATTTGAGCACAGAGCTATCTATTCTAATTCAAATGGATGATATTAATACAGTCGAAAAATATTTTAGAACATTCATCGCATGGACATCACATCTTGTAATAAATCATATAAATAGGGAGGTATTCATTTCCAATTTACTTTTCAAGATAATCCTTTAACTGTTAATGAAAAATGTATGAACTGATGAATGTTATTATATGTGGTCAAATAGAAGGAGACGTAATGAAAGACCATCTCAAAACCATCTAAAGGATCGACTAAATGACCAAAAAGATCTATCGAAAGCATAATTACCCCACCCATTCTATATCCACATTTATTATCATTCAAGGATCATAGAGATTCAAAGTTAAAAAATGGTGGCAACCATATGGTTGAATTTGAATCAAATATGTATGAAGAGAAAGATCAAGACTAAAATGGTTTTGAGAGTGAAACTGAAATCATCGACTATGACTGGTTAGGCGACTTACTTGTAAATGTATATATGTGGTATGTTCTCATGATTTCATTTTCAAAAAGCTGTTATACTTTGTTAATTATGAAAAAATACCTTTCATATTTTTGGCAGGCGTATACATGAAAAACAATTGAAGGTAGTTTCCCATGAGAAAAATTTCGGACTCATTAGTCCTCACATCACCTCAAAAGTATAATATAAAACAGAACCCAGCAAAAAGGATGAAATAGTTGAAGGTCTGATCAAATCCATTGAAAAAAAATTTCAGTTGACAGGATCTATTTAATACAAATAATGCAGAGGTAAGACTCTATAATTTAATCATATCAAATTTATTTTCATGTCTTTCATTACTTATTTATTTTTGTGTTTTTAGGAAGTATTGGATGCTCATTATAGAAAATTTAGATACTCCAAAGATTTATTTACTAGATTCATTGCATGGATATTTAATAAACCATCCACACATGATCACGTTTTTCAATTTGTAATACACTACATCAAACCTTTTAGAACTAAACATCAAGTTATATAATTTATTTTATCTTTTAATGAGGATTATGTTATGATAGGGTGGTGCATCACTATCGTCTAAAAAAGGAATGAGGTCAAGGGCTATGGACAAGTTAGAACACAAGTACTACAACTAGATAAGTATCAGGGTGTATATGATAATATTTCACTATCCAAAGACATATCAAAACAAATTAATTATTCTCCTCAATGTTTCTACACTGTCAAAAGCAAACCAATGGAAAAGACTGTGGTTATTTTGTTTGTTAATTTATGATAAAGATCATATGAACAAACCAGCATCCTTGAAGAGGTATTTTCAAAGATAATTAATATTTCATTTAAAATATTTATTAATCCTATATGTATTCATATTTTTCCAGTACTACTATGACTGGAGAAAAGACTCTGATTCACAAGACAATGTAGATTTGCTTATAAATGAAATGATAGCCAACCTTATAAAATAATGTACAAAAATAGCATGAAGACGTGACTTCAATATGAAAGGTACAAATTTTTAATGTTAATATCACCATTTAACATCTTTAAGCTCATGTTATACTTATATGATCATTGATATGTCTATTTTTACATTAATTGGACATCTATGATCACCCTTTATTATGTTTCATATCCTTAGGTTATTAAGAATGGTTTTAGAAATGATGTATAAGAAGGCCGGTACAAATCAAAGTGTCTCTTTTTATTTAAAATTGACATTAATTTAAGTAAAAACAATAATTGACATACTAAAAATAGCGAAAACACATTCATACTATTTTGATATTTTAGAACATTGATCTATTAGTCATTTGTGACATGTAAGGATCATCTGCACCTCAATTCGACACATGGTGTGGCCGGTGGAACTCAAAGGGTCTCTTTTGGTTTAAAATTGACATTCATTTATGTAAAAACAACAAGTGACATACTGAAAACATAGAAAACGCATTATGATTGTTTTTATACTTTAGTAAAATGATCCATGAGTCATTTTTGACGTGTAGAAGTCAACCGCACCTCAATCAGACGAATGGTGTGGCCAGTAAAACTCAAAGTGTCTACTTTTATTTAAAATTGACATTAATTTAAGTTAAAACAACAAGTGACATATTAAAAACTAAGAAAACACATTCATATTGTTTTTATTTTTTAGGAAAGAAATAATTTAGTAATTTTTGACGTGTAGGGTTTAGTCGTATCTCAATATGACACACGGTGTGGCTGATACAACTCAAAGTGTCTCTTTGTATTTAAAATTGACATTAGTTTAAGTAAAAACAACAAGTGACATACTCTAAACTGAGAAAATGCATTTGGATTATTTTGAAACTTTAGTAAAATGATCCATGAGCCATTTTTGATGTTTAAGAGTCATTATCACATCAATCCAATGAATTGTGTGACCATTACAACTCAATGTATCTCTTTTTATTTAAAATTTACATCAATTTAATTAAAAAAACAAGTGACATTATGAAAATCAGGAAAACACATTTGTATTGTTTTGATATTTTAGGAAAATGATATATTAATCATTTGTGAGGTTTAGGGATCAGCTGCACCACAATACGATACACGGTGTGCCCGGTAAAACTCAAAGTGTCTCTTTTTATTTAAAATTGACATTAATTTAAGTAAAAACAACAAGTGATATACTGAAAATCGAGAAAATGCAATCTTATTGTTTTGATACTTTAGGAAAATGATCCAAGAGTAATTTTTGATTTTTATGAGTCAACTACACCTCAATCTGATGCATGGTGTGACCAGTACAAGTCAAAGATACTCTTTTTATTTAAAATTGGTATTAACATAAGTAAAAAACACTAAGTGACATATTAGAATCCAAGCTTACATGTTTAGATTGTTTTAATATTTTAGGAAAATGATATATTAGTCATTTTTTAGGTGTAGGGATCAGTTGCACCTCAATAAGAAATATAGTGTGGCCGGTACAACTCAAAGTATCTCTTTTTATTTAAAATTGACATTAATTTAAGTAAAAACAACAAGTGGTATACTTAAAACTGAGAAAACACATTTAAATTGTTATGATATTTTAGGAAAAAGATCCATGGGTCATTTGTAACGTTTATAATTCAACCACACCACAATGTGACACACGGTGTGGCCGTTACAACTCAAAGTCTCTTTTTATTAAAAATTGACATTAAAGTAAAAACAACAAGTGACATACTAAAAACCAAACTAACACTTTCATATTGTTTTGATATTTTAGGAAAATGATCTACTAGTAATTTATGATGTTTAGGGATCATCCACACCTCAATATGATGCATGGTGTGGACGATAGAACTCAAAGTGTATTTTTCTATAAAATTGACATTACTTTATGTAAAAACAACAAGTGACATAATGAAAATCGAGAAAACACATTTGGATTGCTTTGATATTTTAGGGAAATAATCAATTAGTAATTTCTGATGTGTCGGGATCATATGTACCTCAATACGATGCACGGTGTGGGTGGTATAACTCAAAGTGGCTCTTTTTATTTAAAATTCATATTAATTTCGGTAAAAACAACAAGTGACATATTTAAAACCAAGAAAACGAATTTTGATTGTTTTGATACTTTAGGACAATGATCCATGAGTCATTTGGGATGTGTAAGAGTCACTCAAACCACAATATGATGCACAGTGTGACTGGTATGACTAAAAGTGTCAGATATTAGTTTAAAATTGATATTTTATCAAACCAACCAAATGTTCTCTGATTGTCTTAATAATTTAGGACAGTGATTCATAAGTCATTTGTGATGTGTATGAAGTAATCATATGTCAAACTGACGCACGATGTGACAGGTATGACTCAAAATGCGTGTTTTTGTTTGAAATGACATTTTAGTAAAAAAACACAATTGATATACTAAAAATCGAGCAAACACATTCAGATTGTTTTGATACTTTATGATAACAATCCATCAGTAATTTGTGACAGGAGGGAATCAGTCATACCTCAATACGATGCATGATGTGACTGATATAACTCCAAATATGTCATTATTTAAAATTGACATTAATGTTGGTAAAAGAACAAGTGATATACTCAAAATCGATCAAACACATTCATATTGTCTTGATATTTTAGGTTAACAATCCATAATTCATTTGAAACATGTAATAATTAATCCCACCTCAATAGGACGCACGGTTTGATAGGTATAATACCAAATGGGTCGTTTTTATTAAATATTTTCATTTTATTAATTTGTTCTTTCAAATTAATGTTTAATTTATTTCTTTATAGCATTACTAACAAGATATTTTTTTCTTATAAAGGTGAAATCTTTTACTCGGGTTGAGATGATTTGTTCGGCAACTGATACCATGGGCGGGGATTATTATGAGGGGATCACGGGCGTCAAAAGATGAAATATTAATATTTTAGAATGTTTGTTGGAAAATTATAAATGTAATTATATAAAACATTTTGTTTGAAATGTAAATAGTAGTGTTTATTTTTGTATATACCATGGGTGGACAGTTTTGTATTCCTGATATCAATTAAATGTATATAGTAGGTTTGCTTCTGGTGTGCTGTTTAAAATGCAGTTTTCTTCGGGTGTGATGTGTTTAAATTACATGTTGGGTGTGCTATTATATGTGTTTAAATTGGATTTTTGGTGTGTTGTTATATAAATAACACATTGCAGGCATGTATCACATTATCAACTCTATTTTTAGCACTGAAAAAGGGAGTTATTTATCAGTGCTTTTTTTAGCATGGATAAAGGACCTTTATCAGCGTGATTAACATTGCTTATTTAGTGATGTTAAAGGCCACTTTGTGTGCCATTAAAGAACATATTTTTAGTAGTGCCTTGGGCTTTGAGCAGTAAAAAATTGTGTATTTGGTTCATGTATTGGGCTTCATGTTCATTGAGCCTTCGGGTCATCCAGCTTGAAATAAATAATGCTTGATGGGTATGTTATCCCCTTGAGGGGCTATGTCATGTCTTTGTGATCTGTTTTTGTGGTGTGTGTGTGTGATATAATTGTACCCCCAAAGTTATCAATAATATAAAATAAATATAATTATTATTTAATATAATTATTTTAATTTTATAATTATTTATGAGAACATAAATAAGTTCATGAGTATAATATGAATTAAAATTATAAATCAAAAAAAAAGAGCCATCACATACATGAAATCATGAATAATAAGAGTGTGTCAATGCATAAATGAACATTTCATGAGTTTTAAATACATAACATATGCATGTGTCTTGAGAAGAATATGTAACATAACAATTAGAACATATATAGCAACACAATCATGTCCACAAATAAACATATGATCATAACTAGTGTCAATTATACTCACACATATCAATATATAAATATATACATGACCATGAATACCATTATTATCTCGTGATATATATATATATATATATATATATATATATATATTTGACTCAATTCATTGGAGACAAATATTTATTTAAATATATATATATATATATAAAATTATAATTATAAATAAATATATTTAAAAAGTAATTATATATTTAATTATAAATTCAATAAATATATTTATTATTTTTAAAATTTATTATAATTATTTAATTATTTATAAATAAATGTATTTATTTAAAACTTTATAAATACTTTTTTTAAAACATTATATATATATTTGAATTATTAAATAATATATATTATATCATATTTACAATAATTTTAAACATGTGTTTTTTATTTAATGTATATATGTAAACATTATTTTTGAATATAAATATAATAATTATATATACATATTGATAATATTTTTGATGGAAATCGTTTATTGGTGCTAAGAATAGTGTTGATAAAGATAACCTTCATCAACGCTTTGTTTAGCACTGATAAATGTTAATTTCATCAGCATTTTTATCTGACACTGGTAAAATCAAGAACATCCCCTGTGCCGATTTGTGGTAGTTAATAATAATAATAATAACATTAATGTTAATTAAAACCGTCCAGGAGGGGGAATTAGAAATTAAAAAGAAAATCTACCAACAACTACAACGTACTTGAGAAGGCATGACCTAAGTCCTCTTCGAGACCTGGCTAAAACTCAGCCATTAGGGTGCACCTTGGGGGTCAACAACAATAACACTAATTGGAAAAGGTCCGAGTATGATTTTGTAACCCAAACTTCCCCCAAATATATATTAAATAAAAAAGTAATTTACAACAACTGTTTTTAAATATAATTATTATTACACTAATTCTTACACTTATTATTTTGTAACCCAAACACCCCCCAAGATGACCTTTATAATTATTATTACACATATTATTTAAATATAATAATTGTAAAATATATTATCTTCACAATAATAATAATTTATTATATTTACCATCCCACTTATGTGACAGAAATAATTATTTTTCATTCAACCCACAATAATAATAATATAAATAACTATCCAAAATACTCAAGATGCTTGCACAATGCGTTTATTTTATAGACACACCATAATTGCTACTAAGGGGATGTATGCGGAAGATGTTGACTTTGTGTCAACGTTGATGTTCTCAATAATATTTTCCAGTGTCCAACACAAATCATTTTTTAACACGCGCAGTCACTAGATTTCACCCAATGAAAGCAATATAAAATTTAAAACAAATTAGATAGGGCCGAGTAGATTTGGGATCTCAAACCCGGCCCAATCTGAGCCAGCCATGATACAAGATAGTTTTTTTAAAAAAATTATTTTTTAATTAAATAATATTTATGGTTTTCCAATAATGCATTTCTTGGTTTTTTAAGAAAAATGTATTATAATTTTGAATTGAAGTTATGGGGTATTGTTGGTCTATTTGAAATTTGAAAGATTTAAAATATTCTAAATTTGTTTAATTTTAATTTAATCAATAGTTTTATAGATTTTGGATCCTAGGACGCAACATAGGTGTAACGGCCATGTGGGGTGTTGGGGAGATCTCGAGTTCGTGTTTACGCGGCTTCCTACATGTGTTTGTGGTGTATTTTCTTTGTAACTTTGTAATCCCCTCACCCAACCATTTATAATAATAGTATTATAGATGTTTTTATTTATTCATTCCTATATATTTTCTTTTTCGGACCCAACAAACCCGACTCTTCCCAACCCAATCCACCTTGGGTCGGGTCGAGGCAAGACAAAGACATGTCTATGATCCGACCCAATAATCATGTTGAGAATATGAGTTTGCACCCAACTATCATCCCTTCAAATCAATGTGGGATTGAGTTTGCACCGAACAATAATCCCTTCGAATCGAAGCCCACACTTCTAAGTCCCCTTCAATGATAATCTATCAGATTCAAATATCTTGCATCATTGTTTTCTTATCAGTAGGACTCACAACCTGACCACTACTACTAAAAAAACATTCAATGCAAGGCATTGTGAGTCCACATGCTTCAATTGAGCCATCGTTATTGTTCTCAAACTAGTTTGAGAGTCTATCACTGTCACGAACCAAGCGGGGGTGGCATTTAGCCCGACACCCGACCCGATCTGTGGCATGACCCGAAGGGTGTTCCCGATCCCCACAGACTGACAACTAGTGCTTAGGTATCAACATTATATATTGGGAACAATTTCACCCATTTAGATAAATATAAACAACCAATGGAAATGAACATCACATTAATAAATAACCAAAACGAAACAAGGATCAACAATTTTTAGAATCAAGGTTTTATAACTTTTATGGGGGCTGTGTGTGCTTAACATCAATAGTGCAGTGATAGAACCCAAAAACCAAAACAAATATCAATTGATTTATTGACAATAGTGTACAACGATTAGAAACATCGGGGTACAATGCAAAGAAATCTAAAAGAGAGCAATAACACAAGGATTTAATTAACAATAGTGCAATCACAACGCATATAAGCCTATATCGAAATTAAAACAACACAGTAGCCAGATACCCTCTGATACTACTTTTCTTGGATTAATGGGCAGCATGATGATAATCAAACTACCACAATAATGTAAGAATTGAACTGGTGCTATGTATTGATAATATAAGAACAAAAATTGAAGAAGATAAGTATAGAATAGTAAATAGACGCATTGATTTAACTTGATTCGGACCCTTGTGGGTCCTACTACATGACAAAAACACCACAACCCACACACCTTTTATTAATTTCAAAAGGAAAACCCAGAAGCAATACAACCCAATCGAACCAGCAAGAAGAAACAAACCATGAAACAAGCAAGATTTACAAGCTTCAAAGATAAAACTAAAACCATAACTAAAACATACAATGCCAGACAACGGAGTGCCCAATGGTCCTGATCTCTTCAAGTGGTGGTTGACAGTGCAGCCTCTCGGAAGTCGTTGCGCAGCTAGTCCTCGTCACACGAGGAGGATGATGTCCCGCACCACCTCTTCGTTGCAAAACAGAACCCCGATGCACACCCTTCGGTGTCAACAAAACCATGTCGCCTCAGATCTGGTTCATTGTAAACCTCTAGGCTCTAAACTCCTACAGTCCAAGACCATAGATTTGGTGCTGCCGCAAGACCTAGGTCCCCCACCCTTCCCTCGTTCCGCCTTACCGACGAGCACACACCTCTTCCAAGGTAATGTCGAAGCCGGAGGAGATTTCCATCGTGATGGGTCTAGATCCAGAATTAAAACTCCATTATAGGCGATACAACACCATCCACTTGAGACCATCAGGTACTAAGAAGGTGATAGAGACGAGGAAGATCCAGTGCTTCTCGACTTTTCCGAATGAAGTCACGACGAAGGGGGAAGAACAAAAATCTTAGATTTGTTATGCCAAGATTGAAAACATCTTCTGAGGGAGCCAAGAAGCCAAATACGAATCATCACCTCGAGAAAAGACAACAGGGGTAATGAAACCCCCTACGATCCATCAAAACCCCTAACCACCCACCCAATCCAGGGATACCACAAAGCAACAGTGAAAATGCAAACCAAAACAGCTGTGGCAGTTTCAAGAGAATGCTCAAACAAATGGACAATCAATACATAAGGGGATGTGGAAATGATTGATGGTGTACAAACATCTAGGCAAAATAATACGAATTTCCAGCAAAATCAGGTAGCAAAACGGGCCTCATAGGTGCCCCAAAAAGAATACATGGTCCAACAGTAATACGACATATAGTATGGGGTAATTAAACATTAAATGAAAGAAAAAATAATACATTTTAATAAAAAAAATTAATATGAAAAATTAATTATGAAAAAAAATTAATGCACAAAAACTTTAACATAAAACCGGAAATATTACAATAAAAAGGGAAAATACAAGACGTCCCAAAACCTCCGTACAACATGAGGGACATCACCCTCAAGCCACCACCACCAATACCTGCAACAAGAGGAACACTGACAACCCAAACTCGACATCGCCAAGTCTCATCATGCCTTTACCTGGGCCATACAAACAAAGATGTCTACATACACCCAAAGGAGTATATAGGCTGTGATCCAAAATCCAGTAGGATTCCACAAAAAAAAGATTTTATTCTATAACATCAAAAGAAAATTAACATGCTCGTTTATGTGAAATCCTTTGAAGCATTTCCAAGAGAAAATTTTAAAGAAATACCATTTTTAGCACAAGAAATTCAATGAAAACATTTTAAAGGTAACATTTAAAAGGAAACATTTATTAAGTTAAACTTGATTTAAGAGAAAATGCACTCAAGGACCATCATATGCCGACGGATGGTGCCACATTTTACAAGTCTCAAGAGAGCACTATGGGTAAATCCCTATGGGTAATCTAACCCGAGTGATACACTAGAACCTCATACCTCGGTGAAATGTGGTATAGTAATCACAACCATCAACTTTCTCATGCACAAGCCACTATGATGGGACCACCCAATGAACCAATGGTCTCCAATCATCATACATGTTTAGTTAGTGTTGTAATCATCAATCCAGCTAAGTGAAACTGGGACAAGACACTTTTGAATCATTAGAATACTAGAACCAGTCAACCCACCAAAATATCCAGGGTTTCCTTGTGCTCAATAACTTATTTCACATGTTACATAAAATACCTCTTTTCACACACACATGCCAAGAATTAAAACATAACGGGAAATCCGCATTTTCCATAAACCAACTCACTTTTCATTATAAACACATCGAAAACCACTTTCAAATACTTTTACCATTACTTACACAATTTATAAACCGCCTTTTGACTAGGCACAATAAAATCACACAATTGATCAACCAAATCCATGGGACAAGCCCCTTTTTAAATTCATATATAAACCAAGATCATTTTTAAAACGTGGTTTTCATTATTTAAACAATTTACAATACATATTCAAGGGTGTATAACAAAATCCAACCTGCCAAAGCAATCTATTTTTCTATTTAAACCACACTTTGAAACATGTTCACAACAAAAGTTCCTTTAAAAACTCATTCCACACCTTCTACATAAGGAATACATCCTTTTTTGAGAAACATCACAATAAAACATACCCAAACATGACCTTACCCTTTCAAAAATCCACTTTTATCATGAATTCATTCCAAAACACACCAAAAATATATTTCTCACCACACAATTAAACTATAAAACATGATTAAATACAAAGACTAATATATTAAAAGCCTTTAAAAATGTTAAGGCATGGAACCACCTACTGCATGTGAAGAAGCTTGCAGAAAATGATGTGAAACCAAATCCGCACCACCATAAGACCCTAGTAAGGAAAGATTGAACCAAGAACATTCTGATCAAACATTAACAGACAAGATTCAACCCTAAATCGTCCATCCTAACCGCTGGAAAAACAAAACCTCAAATAAGAAGGAGAGAAACCATAGAATAGGGGAGGAAATAAAAATAAGAGGGACTTACATGAGGGTTTCTTGAAGAATCTGAGCCAAATCTACCCAGAGGAGGAATCCTATGGGAGAGGAGACGATGGGGGAGGCACACCTAGGATTGGAGAGGCTGTGAGGGTCAATCAATGGGGAATAAATGGGGTTAAAATTAAGGAGAGATAAAAATGAAACCCCAATTTTAATGACCTGGATAGGCCGCACAGTTTGTCAAACCATGCGGTGATCATACACCCCTCTCTACTAAGGTGGTACCTACCGCATAGTTAGTTCACATGACCAAACTTACCATGAAAAATCCATGCAGATACTTCTACCCAAAATCCCTAACCTACCACACGGTTATCTGGGAATTGGAACACAGTTTCTACTAACCATTCACCAGTCATGTGCCTTAGGATGTTAACCCCAAACATTCTCATTTTCCTCAATAACTCGAAGGAGACCCAAAGGGGAAGGCTAGTCCAAAAATAAAAGGAAAGAATACCTCAAAAATTCCGACCTGTCAAACCCGGTTCCTAAGACAAAATTTGAGTCCCAAAACTAACCATATCCAAGAATGAAAATAAAAACCTAGGTGTGACAATACTTACCACTATAATGCATTTTTCCCCCGGAAAACCATTTTAAGGTTTGATTGAAAACAAGAACCGATAATCCTCCGTAACTTAAGGAGATTCCCCATAAAACCAAATGAGAAGAAAGCAAGAATACCAGGAACAAAGAAAGGAATTTACAATAATGATAAGGGAGGTTGGGATGGAATCCCGACCATAAGCCTCATACCCTCAAAATCCATGACAACTCCAGTTTATCTGAACCAAAATAAATGGAACTCTCATAATGAATAATCCAACCTCAAACTATGAACACATCAAACATCATAAAATTGAACTCATACCTCTCACTTGAAATGATCAAACGAATCTAAACCATTTCTCGATGAACACTATAATAGTCTTACATCAAAAAAACTATCAGGCGCACTCCAATTCCCAATGTTTACTCAAAGAAGGAATTCAAAATTAGATAGCTCTGAATGGGACTACGCACAGCCAAGCAAACACCATAAATGAAACTGGATTACCAACACGAGGTAGGCCTGATGGAATCCCCACCATTCGAAATAAGTTATCACCTATTCCCTCCTAATGAATTTCAAAGAGACCCACAGTGGGTCTTCCCATCATAAGAACCAACTACCTTAACCAACTAGCATAGACCGACAGAGGAAACCTGAAATCAGTTAATCTAGGATCTTCTGGCATAGAACAAATCCCCACCATAAGGGACCCAATGAAAGAAACTCCTAACCAAATTGAAAACACAACATAATTCACCACCCCCATGGGATGTGACCATATTTAGTTAAACACAATCCAGAAACTAATTTACAAGGATAGCCACACAAGGAAAACTACACAGAACTTCGCATCCCAAAAGGGTACAACAACTAGAGTTCATGAAAATGAGAGAAATACACATCCTTATAACCAAGGAGGAACCCCTCCACCCACATGGGTAGCAAAAAAGAATAATGCCTTCATTCCCTTACTCATGAAATAGAACCTTCCCAAATCAAGGGAGTTACAACAGAGAAGCTTTAACTATTCGTACTCAAGACTAGAGACCAGGTCATACCCTGTTGGACCAAGGTTCTACACTTCTTTGGGGTTAGTCACTTTATTCTATCTTTACATTGAGGTCTATGGCTGGAGCCCTTATGTTTGAATCATATCCTTCCTCATAGTCAACCATTGAATACCCCCGATCGAAACTCCTTCTTTTGATGCCACAAATAACCACACCATGATCTAAATAGCATTAAAAATCATAATACACCTTAATATCCACTTTACCCCAACATGGAACTTTTACCAAGATAGAGACTTCAAAAATGAACATGCATCATCCCCTTTCACCTCGAGCGAGGAAACAATAGAAAAAAGAACACATAGAACACACTTCCATTTAAAACTTAGAAATTCAGATTTCCAAAAGAAAACATACATCCATTAAAATATAAGTTCTTAAAAGATTTCACCACAACCAATTTTTCATTTTAATGAACACACAAAACCATGAAACAAATCATAACATTCCCATTACCAACAAATAATCCTTACAAAGAAAAGAGACTTTAAAAGAATCCCTCAAACAACCAAATCCTTTTTGAAAATGGAGATGGAATCTTCTTATGACCAGACTTGCAACACTCAATGGTACAACATGATATTATGCCTTAGAGAAACTGATAAAAGATTCATAGTCCTTTTTAATACCACAACCACTACCAACAACTTCGGGTTATTTCCCATTACTGTAATTCCCTTCACCATTTCCAAGCTGGACCTTCAAGCATAAAGGTGGAAAGCTTCAGCTTTGATGACTCAAAAAATTCATGGAAACTAGGATTTATTTTTATTCCCTACATCCACTATTCTAATTCTAGAGGACACACTTTATTTAAAAATAGAGGTGGAAAACATTACAAAGCTCGAGAAGAGAGATATTATGTTGATCAACTAGAGGGTTTACCAATGTTGATCCACCCATGGAAACACTTTGAACATGCACCGATTCTTTATGGGGGTGTACATTAGCCCATAAGGAAACTAAAGACCCAATAAAAATAGTCCATCATCCAAAATGTACAATGAACAAACTATAAACACACCAAGCGAACGAACTCAAAGGCTTCCCAAAAAATTTCTCAAAATACCCCACTAACCATTATCTCATACCAACTCATTGAAAAAAACATAAACTTAAAACATCATTCAAACAAGAAGAGTTTTAAAACTCAAAACACCTTGAAAAACATATTCCTATACAATAATGTGACGCACTATACAACCACGGGTTATCAAAACATAACACTTTCTCTTGAAAGAACGTTTGAAAATAAAATAGGATTGGTTGGTGGGTTTCAAATTCACCAATGGTATCTCATGGGCCACACACATGCATGTTCTCACACCACACTGGGAAAACATTCAGTTTTCACACATATCATATGCACATGGTCACTCATGGTAATAACAAAGGTCAAGATAAAACTTTTCCATTTCCCAAAACGAACATTCAACCCTCACTTTCATCTCTTTAATCCACTTGATTTTTAAAAAATTCATAAATTTTTTCAAAAGATCACTAATTAACAAATAAAAGGACATTTTAAAAATCCACACATCAATACCAAAACATCTCATCCCATTCATAACCGTTTTCAAATACCAATTTTTAGATTCAAAACACTCTTCAGCAGATCATAAAATCCTATATAAAACAGATCTTCGAAAACCCACCTTGAAATAGTTCATGTTTTCCAAACGTTCATTTTTTTAATAAATCAAACATTTGTGTTATAGGGATCCAACCTCAATAAATTCATTACCAACATTTCAAAAATCATTTTGTTAAAAAATAATTCCAAACCCTCCATAAGTAAGGTTTCTTATTTCCAATAAAATGATTTCATGAGCTCCATATTTTTGTTTATAAAGTCTTAATTTTCAATAAAATCATTCCTGCTTTACCATAAAATTATTTTTAAAAATAACTTTTCTAAATAATCCTTTAGGTAAATTATAAAAATTCATTTTCCACCTTCCCAAAACCAAACCATTTCCAATTTTAAATCCGGTTTTAACAATTCCAAAATGGAGGTTCTTAAAACAACATTCAGAACCCAAGAAGACCCAAAACAATGCATGAGGAAACTAGTTTGATGGATGAATTGGACATATGGTCAGAGACCATATCCCAATCACACCACCATCATAGAGAGTGTTCTAGGACAATTTCCCTAGCTCCTCATGGATTTCCAGGCCCTGTGAGCTTATTTATACCATTGACCCGAATCTCTTTTCATTTCCCAAACATCAACAAACATCAAGAACCAAATGAACTAAAGAAAACCCAACTTCTCAAGGAAACTCAATTCCTGTCATGGGGTGTGATGGCTAGGAACCTTACTCATAACCAAAACATTAATCCTCAAAAATTTTATCATCTGTCTACCCAGAATCTTCCCCAAATAACATGATCCAAAAGAGCAAACCTGGATTTGATACCATTTTGTCACAAACCAATCTAGGGTGCAATCTATCCTGACACCCGAACTGGTATGTGGCATTCCTTGAAGAGTGTTCCCGATCCCTACTAGTTGGAAACTAGTTCATAGGTTTCAATATTATATTTTGGGAATGTTTTCACCCATTTAGATAAACATAAATAATAAATGGAAATGAACATAACAATAATAAATAACTAAAACCAAACAAGGCTATTTTTTTAGAATCATGGTTTTATAAATTTTGAAAAAAATAGGAAATACAACAACAAAAAGGGAAACTAAAAAAAGTCCCAAAACTCCATGAAACATGGGAGACATCACCCTCAAGCCACCACCACCAATACCTACAATACGTAGAACACTAGAAACCCAAACCCTACATCACCAAGACTCATCTTGCCTTTACCGGGTTCATCCAATCAAAAAAGTCTACATACACCCAAAGGTTCATGTAGGGTGTGAGTCAAATCCTTGTAGAATACCACCCAAAATGGAGGTTCTTAAAACAACCTTCTGAACCCAAGAAGACCCAAAACAATGCAAGAGGAAACTAGTTTGATGGATGAATTGGACATATGGTTAAAGAACATATCCCAATCACACCACCATCATAGAGAGTGTTCTAGGAAAATGTCCCTAGATCCACATGGACAAAGAGGGGAATGACTAATAGACCATTAATTTAGAGATAAGGTAGTGGATCATGATGTGGAAGTATGATCGTGCCCCATCCCTTCAGGTAGTGGGTTGAAGTTATGATTCTACCCTGCCCTGAGTCCTCATTAATGGGATGTGAATAAATACCATAACGTAAGACAAGGCATTAAGGTGGAATTTTAGGATGGTGAAAAATTAAGGTACTAATGGGTATCATTGTGGCCCAGTTAGCACATGATTTTCTTATATGTAGGGAGTCATGGTGTCTTGGTTATAGCACAACATCTATGTAACTTGTGTGGCATGTTTATTTTATTCCTCATGTATACACATATATGATGGCATATAATAGGGGAAATTGGTGATACCCTACTATGATATATTTATCACGAAATGTATATATAATAACCTTAAACCCAAACTCCTGTATCTAGTGTTGAAATCATAAACTTTACATTTTTGGATTTAATACCGATGAAGGTGTCCTAATTTCTTCTATCCAAAACTTAAAACATCAAAAGAAAAAATTAGATTAACCTACATTACCAAGGTACTTTAAGTTTTATAGTTTGATAGTATTAGGAAAAACTCTTACATAAATAATACCCAAGTATTTAAATGTTCATTTCTCCTACTTAAACCAATTTTTCTTATTTCACATTAAGTCATAATCATCATCCATATGAAACCCTTCTAGACATAATTCGTTCAACATCATTCTTGATAACCTAGAGAAATATAAACATAATAATTATGGGATCAAATTATAAATAAGGGTAAACAAAATCACTAATAATTTAATGTCATCAATAATCATAAAAAGTGTAGAAGGGTATAATGACATAATCAGGGTGTATGAGTGAACTATAAAAGAACACATACCCATGAATACCAAAATCAGTAATCATGAAACATGGAATAAGGATTTAAGAAAGGAAATATTCATAATAATCAATAATAATGAGCCATGTGATATCAATAAAGGTCAAAATAAAAGTTATATACCTCTGGAAGGCATAATGAAAACATATTGGCATCTTAGTACATCATCTACATAGAACACCTATATTCCCCTTACAAATGAAATTACCATATGGTCAAATTCCAATATAATTATATAGAGAACATAATAATTACACAATATATTGGATTTCTATCTAAGAACACCCATCGTATAAGCTATATCAGGCTCACTCAGTTCTATCTGGGAAAACCCATTATATAAGCTATAACAGGCTCACCTAGCACTATTTGGGAGAACCCATTATATAATGCCCAAGAACCACAACATGAATAAAGTACACAGAGAATTGATTTCATCATAAACTCATAAAACAACCTTTATTATTTTTATAAATTTATTAACACATTTAAAAGAAAAAGTTTCAATAATAATCTATTTGAATCATAATTAAACCACAAAATTGAAATTGGTTCCATAATAATATCATTAAATCATGATTAACCGGTGGAAAATAAATGGGTTCAATGTCAATATCTTTGAAAAAAAATTAAACCATCTATAGAAAGAATGAGGATGATATCAATAAACAATTTCCCTAGAGTAGGATAAGTAACAACAAGGGTTTTTGATGTCGATTAATTTAAATACCATTAAAACATCATTAAAAACATTTTTGGGAAAATAAAATTTTAACATTGAAAATAACTTTTAAAAACTCAAAATTCATAAAATATTTTTAAAAAACCTTTTTATTTGAATATAACATGGGATAATTATAATGAAATATTCAAAGAGAATAATAGTAATGATGGAGGGAAAATCATTTCATACCGTACATGTTAATAAAATATTCCTTTCAAATTTCAATAAAATCCAAACATGCATTGTTAAATGATAGAAATATTAATTTTTAAAAATTTTATATAAAATAAAATTAAGGGTAAAAATGAATTTAAAAAATCATAGTAAAACATTATTTATTTTTTTAGAAAAAATGGATTTTTAATGAAAAAGGATTTTAAAATGAATATATAAATGATTTTTTATTTTCTTAAAAATATTTTCTTGTAAAATTAACTTTTTAAAATATAAAAAACTGAACAGATAAATTGAAAACCATCTTATTTGAAAAAAACATGGAAATAATATAAAGGAAAAATAAAATAATAGATATTTCAAGAAGGTGGGAAATTCTGTTCATTCTATATTTTTTTAAAAAACATATTCCTTTTGAAAAGAGTTTAAAAAGAATCTTTAAAAAATGTATTTATTTTAAAAAAGTCCTTTACCAATTTAGAAACATTTGAATTGTAATACCTATAATAAAATAACATTAAAAAAACATTCAATGTCATTATAATATATAAATTCATGATATAATACGTCAATGTGGCTGTATATACACCTTCTAAAAGAATATAGGTGCATTACATCAAAATATGCCTCACCGAAAGGAAATAGAGACGAAGAACCTTACAATGATCATATTTTTGACGTGATAATTATTCAATGAATAGAATATGTGTATAAAATGTAAATACACATAAAATTAGTTTAAATAAACCATAATATAATCAAAATTTATTACACACATAATCATAGAATATAAAAGAAAATGAATAAGTTATATAACCCAATGAAAATAAATCGACTTATGAAATTATTTACCATTTGGTAAATTTGAAGTCAAATCCACTTGGATTAAATAATTAAAATTAAAACATAAAACAAAATTATTTATAAATTATTCATGATATTATGTATATAATATTAATTATATAGACCACATAATAAAAATAAGTGGTTAATATGGCATATGTCTCATAGAAATAAAAAGTGAGACGAGAAAACCCTTACCTTGAGTCCAACATTTTCTTGTTTTTGCTTTTAATCATATATAATAAGATTAATTACCTTATTTTATTTAGTAATAAAATTATATAGGTTTAATGAATTATAATTAAATCATTTATTTTTTTCTTTGTAATTAAATATTCAAATACTTAATTAGTTAAGTCCATGTTTGGTGTTTTGAGGACGTTCAATTCATTGTTTCAGAATGGATTCGATGTGTTAATAGTTGTCAAAGAGGTCATTGTTTAAATATATCCAAAATAATAATAATGGAATAAATATAATATTTATTCATAAATTATATTTTTATAACCAATCCTGAAATATGGTTATGATAAATGAACTACGCTATGATTATGGAGACGGTAAGTCATTCTTACGCATGAGTGATGTTTCCATTTTTCATGGTCATTATGAAAATAAGGTATTTAATATTTTATCTTTAAATAAATATAATAATATCATATATAAAATATTATTTAATTAAATATAATTATATATATTATCCATGTGGTGTGGTGTTGAAAATAGAAACACATCACTCCGCGAAGGTAGTAGTCCACACGTTCACGACTGACGTTATCTTTTTCCAGTGAATGAAAAGGTAAAATGATAATGATATATTATATTTTTATAATGATAAATATTTAATTAATATAATAATTATGTAATTTATATCACAAATATTCATTATATTTACCCTAATTACATTCCATGTAAGATGTTAGTGAAAAAATAATCGCATCGCTTCGCGAGTTGGTAGCCTGTCGTACACATGAGCGATGTTATCGTATCCCATGTGACATTTAAATTTTAATGGTATATATGATATAATGACTTAAAAGGTATAATTATTCTATAAATATGTTATATATACTTTATATTCATCATCATATCCAACCGTGATAGGTGGTAATGTAAAAAGGAATGAAATCAGTTCGTGATGTTATAGTTCACCATTCACATGACTAGTGATTTTGTAACCCATTTTATAGAATATAAGAAGGATTTAGGTTATTCAATTAACATAATAAAATATAAGTATATTTAAAATAATTATTAATTATATAATCATGTTTGAAGAGGAACTTAATGGGGTTGTGGAAGAAATAAAAAAACACTTGTTGAATAACATTACCTCTTTTTCGGGTAAATTATTTTGGTTTACACCAAAAGGCTACTTAGGTTGGATTTATGACAAAAATAAGGATTATATTATGAGTGTATGGATTTTGGGAATTTATTTGGGTAGGTATTAGATGATAAAAAAGGGTTTGAAGGTGTGAATAATAAAGGAAAGTGGGTGACCTTTTATAAGTGAGATGAGTGGCACACTTGAAATGTTTCAAAAGAAAAAGAGATACAATTGTTTTCCACATAACATAAGGATATAAAATGTATAATTATTGACAATTAGAGATGATATGGTCTAAATATGTCCATAAAATAGATTTCTTTCATGTTTTTAGGTCATTTTAATCCTTATATTTTTAGCAACCCCCAGTATATATGTTTTTACCTTAACCAATGTAATTAATTTTTAAGGGTTTCACTATTCAATTCTAGAAAGAAATATGTTTACAATATTATATAATATTAATTATTATGATTAAAAATAATTAATTAATTTTGTCAAATAAAATTCATATAATTTTAAAAATTAAATTTAAAACAAAACCCATAGACATGATGAAAAATGGGTTTTCAAGAAGTGGTTTTTTCAAGAAAAAGTTGATTTTATATTAACTATATGACTAATAATAACCATTATATGAATATAAATTTATATTTATTAATATATAATATACAAATTTAATTTAAAACATTGATCATTAGAGATTATCTTAATTAATTAATATTTAGAAACATTGTTCATATTTAAATAGTTTTTAGAAAAAACTTGTTTTTAAACAAAAAAACATATAGTGAAAACCAATATAAGGTTCTTTAAAAAGTAATTTAGTGAATTAAATATAACTAAATAATAATTATTGTACATAATATCATCTTCAAAACATATGTTTACTTTAAAAATACTTAACTTATTGAAAATAAATTTCTTTTTTTACAAAAATTGGTATTTTTCACCATTCACTAAAAAACCATTATTTTATGATAAAATCAAAAAAATTCACCAATTTTAAAACATGATATTAAAATTTTAGTTTTTTCATTTTATTAAATAAATTTTATAAATGTTCTAAAATCTAATTATAATACATTTTCATTAAAAGGAATAAAAATCATTATTGAAGAAAACATATTTTTGAAGAATTAAATTTCTTTACTAAATACTAATTTATTATTTACTAAACATTTATAAATAATTTATATTGAGTGGGACATATATATATATCATAAATTAGATAATACTATTCATACCCATTAATTTGATGACTATGTTATAATGGTTATAAATATCACGGGTCTTTTAAGCTTCATGGTTTTTAATGAATACGTTATCATACATAATTTTCTTGTCTAAAATATTTGGGTGTTACATCATCCCCCATTTAATAAATTTCATCCTCATAATTTTATCTTTATCATAGTAATCAATGATTGAGCATTTGAAAAAATATTTTTTTGGAAGCCCACATTGTAAAAAGGGTAAATAAAACATCCTTTTGATAATAGAGAAATGAACTTATAAAGGTTGTATGGAATAACACACACTAGGTTTACAAATAAGAGATCATAGGTGGGAAGAAAATATTTGAACGTAGAATAAAATCGTAAATAATTATGGACAGTGATATAGATCATTGATGATATGAAAGTGAATGATAAGTATAAGGTTAAGTATCTCAAAACCATAAATCCATAATTAGTGAAAATACTACAAACTCATCATAAATAAAGGTACTAGGATAACATTTTTGTTTCAAGATACTTTTTCTATATTTTAATTATTTTTTTACAATCTAGAAAGAAAACAAAGTGAAATATACTTACTCGAAAAGTGAAATTTTATCCTTTAGCCAATTTACAGTAGAATCTAATCATTTTCACAGATAATGAATATTCAAGATGAATTTTGCATACATGGAGCACTAAAATTTTATTTTAAAGACCGCAAAACCATAAAATGTATAATCAAGTTATCCCACCTATCTTTATACATTAAAAAATGGTTATAAATGGAATGATAATTCCTTTAATTAATAAACCTTCATATGATGAAATAATACATTAATCCCCAAAATTCAGTAGTAATATCCAAAGTTAAAAATAAATAATTACTCAAATAAAAAATCCTATATTTTAAATAACATAAAAATTAAATAATGTTTTAAACTCAATGGTTATCTCATAACTTTTATCTCACAAGCAGAAAAATATGGCAATCTCATTTTAAGATAACATTAATCACTTAGTCACCAAATCACTTTTCAATCATGTGGTTATCTATACAATAAAACGCAAGTTCCCATAATTAATTCAATATAAAATATCATATAAAACCAAAAGGTTATCAATAGATTAAAACTTATGTCTTCAAAAAGTAAAGGAATACTTAACATTAAACCAAAGCCTTAAATATACTTCGACCAAATAAAACATCTCCTAAAGTGTCATTAATCAATTTAAGATATCATATCATAAAACCTCAAAGTGGTGTATGATACTTTGAACTTATGATCATCTTTAATATTATATACCAAAGATAGTGTCCATAACTCTTAATATAACATCCCAAGAAAACATCTGAATCTACAATGTTATCTAAACCTTTCCTCTAATACCAACTATAACAACCTCAAACTCGCACTCCCAGATCTAGTACTAAAATCATAAATTTTACAATTATGGATTTTATACTGATGAAGCTGACCCAATTTTTTCCATCTAAAACTTACAAAATCAAAAGTAAATTTTTTGATTCACTTACATTCTGAAAGACATTTTAGGTTTATAGTTTTAGAGAATTCGAAAAAAATCTTACATAAAAAATACCCAAGTCTTTAAATGATAATTTCTCCCACTTAACCCATATTTTATTATTTCACATTAAGTCATAATCATCATCCGTATGAAACAATTCTAGACATAATTCGTTCAACATCATTCTTGATAACCTGGGGAAAATTAAACATAAGAAGGATGAACTCAAATTCCCAGTAAGGGTCAAGATAATAATTAAAAATTAAATGTCATGAATGAGAATAAGAATTGAATAAGGGTATGATTACATAATCAGAGTGCATGGGAGAATCATAAAATAACTCATACCCATCAATACCCAAATCGACAATAATGAAATATGGAACATGGATCTAAAAAATGAAAGAGTCATAAGAATCAATAGTCATGAGCCATGTGATATCAATCTTCATCAAAGGAAACATTATATACCCATGGAAATCATAATTAAATTGTGTTGTTATCATGGGAAATCATCTCCATAGAACACTTATAGAACCATTATAAAATCCTTTCAAATGTAATAAAAATATATATGACTTCCAATATACTTATCTAGAGAACATAATCATTACAAAATAAATTGGAGAACTATCTAGGATCACCCATTGTATATGATATATCAGGCTCACCCGATGCTATCTTGGAACACCCATTATATAATCTATAACGGGATCACTCGATGCTATTTGGGAGAACCCATCTTTTAATGTCAAAGAACCACAACATGAATAAAGTAAATAGAGAATTAATTTCATCATTATCTCGTATAAACAAGATTTATTATTTTTATAACTTTATTAACGCATTGAAAATAAATGGGTTTGATAATAATCTCTCTGAAACATGATTAACCCGTGGAAAAGAAATGGGTTCCATATAAATATCATTTAAAAGAGATTAACTTATGGAAAAGAAACAGGTTCCATTTAAATTTATTTAAAACAACATTAATACATCATATGAAAGAATTAATACGGTATCAATAAAAAATATCCATAGTAGAGGATAAATAACAATAAGGGTCATTGAAATTGATGAATGGAAATACCATTAAAATATAATTAAAAACATTTCCAAGGAATATAACCTTTTCGCATAGTAAAAATCAAATTTAAAAAAAAATCATAAAGTATTTTGAAAAAAATATATTTGAAAATAAAAATGGATACTTGTAAAGTAAGCTTCAAATAAAATAATAGTCATGGCAGAGAGAAAATACATTCATTCCGTACACATTAAAATAAACAATCCTTTCACATTTTTAGTAAAATCTAAACGAGCATTGTTTGGAAAATGATATGAATATTCTTTTTAAAATATTTTGTCAAAAATAACCATAAGGGTAAAAATGAATTTAATTAGTCATAGAAAAAATATTTTTGTAAACATTTTTAGAGAACATGGATTTAGAAATAAAAAGTATTTTCAAAGGAAGAGAGAATTTAAGTTGGATTTTCGTTAAAATATTTTCTTTAAAAAAAAACTTTTTAAAATATAACAACTATGAATATGAAAAGGAATCAATATTATTTGAAAATAAACTTGGAGAATATAAAATAAATATAAAATAATTTATGCTTCATGATGGTGGGTGTAACACCCCATGCTTCTATGGTACACTTCTATTTGAATAATGCGATAGCGTGTGTTGTACGCAACATCGAGTTCTAACACACCACAACCAATCAAACTAGCCGTTATTAATAGTAATACCTACTTTTTGAAATTATATATATTTTATATTTCAAAATGGACTTTATTTTTGGATTCGGAATATCGAAATTATCCTATGTTGAATTTTATGTATTTTTTTGAGAACTTCAAATTTTTATGAAAAGTGAAAAATACTTAAAAACAACATTTTTAATCAAAATAATTTATAGTGATAAATTATATTATTGAGTGGTTTTAAAGCATAATTAGAATATATTTTTACCATTTTGTCCAATGGTGTTCATTAGAATTAATTTCACTTTGAAATTGGACATAAACAATTATCAATCTTTTGATATATATTGTTTCTTAAAAACACGCTATTTGTTGTGACAGCGGAAATTAATTATAATATTAATTAATGCAACTTATATTTTTGGAATTTTTTAAAATAGATAACATTTTTGAATTCGGAATATCAATTATAGCATAGGGTGAAATTTTGGCATTGTTCTGAAAAACGTAAATATTTGATGAATAGTGAAACTACTAAGTGGTAGTTAAAAAACAGATTTTTTCATAAAACATAATTTTACCGCTTCTGTGAATGGAATTTCGAAAATCCAAGAGACACTGTTAATATCAAGAAGTAAAATGTGGTTCAATGAGATGAAAATAATTTTTGGTGAATAGTAACCTTTTACTTTTATTTACCACAGTTAAAAGTAAGATAGGGTAATTAAGGGTAAAAATGATATTAATATTATCCTAACACATGTCCTAATTCTATTGGACAAATGTATATCGACCAAAAACAACCTTACGAATAAAATATTATCATTTAGGTCCACTTGGATTAGATTAGGACATTAATTATTATTGAATTCAAAGAAGAGTTAAAAGAGTTAAAATCAAAGTCTATTTACTAAAAAAAAATTAATATAGGGTTATACATAAGATAAATTCGATTGTAAATATTCATTAGAAATTCAATAATATTTACAATATAATTATATTTTATTTATAATTTTTAGACTTTATATAATTTAATTTATTTATGACACAATGATGATGCAGTAATTACAATAATTGTGAAAAATTAAAATAATTGATATTATAAATTACCAAATAAATATAATTTGAGACTTTTAATGAATTAAAATAATTTCTTAGGCTAATATGACATGTTAGGATTGATTTAATAAACCTTGGTCGAAGTAATCATTCTGTTATGAGTTTCACAAAAATAAATTATTGAATAGTGTCAAAATTGACATAAAAGAGTTTTTAAAACAAATATTCTATTATTAATTGATATTAATTTTCTAAGAATCTATGGTTCAGCCAAGAGACTTATATGATAACAGGTTCATCATTAATGGACCACTTGGGGTCTCTTGGATGTATATTGTAGGTTTATTAACTATATATTATAAAAATACAAAGTGACATGGTAAATGTCAAACTAATTAACTAAGAGTTAAAACTAAAAGATAAGGTTAATATAGTAACCCAAACAAGTCTAAAATCTATTGGATGAATGGTTTTTGACCTATACCCACCTTAAAATTTGAATAATAAACTTTTGAGCCATTAGAAACCGAATATGAATTTATTATAAATTAATATTTCTAGCTTTTCCAAAGATGCCCCTCACCCCTGTTATAAAAGGGCACTCCTCCTCATTTCTTCACACCTTCAAAGAATTTTAGTTTGGCCAAAATCTGATCATATACTCTCCCAACATCCCTCAATACAACCTAGAGGCCTTAGTTTTATTAGAAAGCCAGCCTAAGGAGCCCTTTTGATCAAATTAAAAGAAAGAACCCGAAGAAGAGGTAATGATTTCACCACCATTTTCCAAGTTCCTTTCTTCTTCCACATCTTCTTTCTTTGTTATTACCATTCTAAAATAATAACTCTAGTATCTTATATATACTATGATGTTATTATAAATATGGTACAACAATATTCAGTATTCTATCCACCCTTTGAATAACATGTCACCATACGTGCGTACGTATGGCTTACCGTCTCCACGTCGTGGTGTAATTGTTATTCAATATATTATTATTTGGATGGGTATAATATTGATGTGTAACTAATGTATATAATAAATACAACATGATAATGATTCTGTATATATGATATACTAACAAATTATATGCTATTTTAATATCAAAATAATGATATTGTCGCTCGTGCATACGTACGGACTACCGTCTCCACAAACGCGATGAGATTCATTCTCCATCGTATCCATTCAAGTATAATTATCATTTGCTGATTTAAAAATGATGTTTAAGGACTTGATATCATTCTGGATATGAATAATATACAACCTATCCATTACAAACATGGCATACGTAACAAAACATATAAAAGAAAATGAGTAAGTTGACACCCGAAACAACGTAATACTAAGATATTATTAACAAAGCAATGTTAAAAGATCATATATGATATCATATGAATGCATATGATTCTTGTATAATTTAATAACAATTATTTCACTATTATACAGGAGGTTAACCTACCCCATCCAAGGAAAAGTACAAGGTAAGGGTTATTTCACAATCTCTTCATTATCCGAGGTTATTTATACATAATAATCTACCGGGATCTCTTTATCATCCACATCCATGTTTCCTAAAAATGTATTTCAAAACATTTTTAATTTTTAAAAGAACTTGGGTTAAAGTCATTTATACCCTTTTTTGACTTTTTATAAGAGTTTTATAAATGAATCTTTCCGTCGTTTTCCAAACAAGGTGCTTTTTAACCTTTTCGACAAAATTAAGGTAAGAATGTTTTTTTAACTTATACGACGGGTGCTGCTATTTTCCGCCGTTATAAAATCATCGAAGCTTCACTTAAAAGCTTTTAAGAATATTTTCATAGAAAATGATTTATTTTATAAATATATTACTCTTAAATGATTTCAAAAATATAAATAAATATTTCTCTAAAAAGTGTTTTGATTTCATCTATGTCGACATCCTTTGATGGATTTTATGCTTATTTGTAGTTGATTTATTATGATAAAAAATTTCTTTATTGTATTGAAGGTTTTGTGATATGTTTGATTGTGGATGTGCTATTTTTATACCATTCATAGTTTATGATGAAATTATTGACATTTCTTATGCTTGTTTTAATACGAATGTTTATGTCATGTTTAAACCTTTTCATATGGGAATGCATTGGACTTAATATGTGACGGGTGGAGCCCGCTATAGCTCCTCGATGCATCAGTAGGTCTCATGAGACAAACTAGTGTCTTGGCACAAGGCCTTGGCAAAATCTTATTTGTAGTATTGGAACGAGGCCTTGGCTATGGGGTTTTGATAGTCTGGCATTATGCATTCCATCATTATGAAAGTTGTTATTGATATTGCATGTGATCATTCGATTAGTAGAATATCAATGTGAATAAGTAAATAGAATTATTTTATTTAACTTTTGCCATACTATGTTGAAGTTCATGTTTAAAAGGCTTTTGTTTTAGTTATACATTTCCTTAAAAGTTTATTCTTATTTTTGAATGTTTCCTCTATATTGTTATCTTTACTGGTCATTTGAGCTCACCCCTTTTCTATGTTTTATTTTTCCCAAGATGTGAAGAAGTAAGTTATGAATGGCCTGCAGGGATTTTATGTGGGGATATGAGTGTGTAATATGGATATTATGTTGTTGTAGTAGTTTTTTCACTTTATGATGTCATGTAAAACTTTATAAATATATCTAGTGTTTCCAAGGCTACTAAACCAATCAATTTTTCGAGATGTGATCTTTCTTGTGATCATGACATTGTAATTTAATAATGCACCAACTCTGGGTATCTAGGATCGGGGCATTACAGTGGGAAATTCCATTCATGTCGTATTCATTAAAAAACACATTCCTTTTTAAAAGTGTTGAAAATGTAACATTAAAAGAGGATTAAAAAATCTTTTAACACTTTAAAAACATTTTAATCATAATCCAAATGAAATAATAATAATAATAAATAGTAAATTTCAAAATAATAAATAAATTAATCATATAAAATGTAAAAGGGTCTGTATATACACCTTGTAAAATAATATAGTTGCGTAACATTAAAAGATGCCTCATCGAAAGGAAATTTAGACGAAGTCCCTTACAATGATCATAACGTTTAAGTGATAATTAATCAATAAATATATTATGAGTATAAAATTTATATCCCTATAAACTTATTTTAAATAAAACATATGATAATAAAAATTCATTACACACATAATCTTATAATATAAAATACAATGAATAAGTAATATAACCCAATGAAAGAAAATTGACTTACAAAATTATTTACCACTTGGTAACTTCCAAGTCAAATAAACTTGGTTAAAATAATTAAAATCAAAACATAAAATACCATTATGTATGAATAATTCATTATATTAGTTATATAATTATAAGTATATACACCACACAATAAACAATAAGTGGTGAATATGACATATGTCTTAAAGAAATAAAAAGTGATATCAGCAAACCCTTACCTCGAGTCGATACTTTCATTGTATGTCTTTTAAATAATGTTTAACATGATTAAAGAAATTATTTTAATTATTAATAGACTTTTACAAGTTTAATAAATTATAATTATTAATTTATTTTATTTCTTTATAATGACATATTTAAATACTTAATCCGTTAAGTCCTTGTTGGGTGTTTTGAGGATGTTCAGTTTATTGTTTCAAAACATCTTCGGTGTATGGATCATGGTTAAATAGGTTAATGTTTCAATAAATAAAAATAATAACAATTTAATAATTATAATATTTATATATCAATTATACTTTTTTAATCCAAACCTAAAATATTATTATGAAAAATGAACTATAATACCATCATGGAGACGGTAGGCCGTACGTATGCATGAGTAACATTTCTATTTTTCAATGATCATTATGAAAAGAAGTTAAGTAATATTATATATTTATATAAAAATATAAATATCATATATACAATATTTTTTCTTAAAATACACTTAGATATATCATCTATGTGGTGTGGTGATGAAAATAGAGTTATATCACTTCATGATGGCGGTAGTCCACATGTTCATGAACAACATTATCATTATTTACTGAGTAAAAATGAAATATAAATAATGATATAATATCTATTAATAATGGTAAATATTTCATTAATATAATATTTATTTCATGTATATAACTTATATTCATTTTATTTACCTTTATTACCTTCTATGTAAAGTGTTAGTGAAAAACGAATCACATCACATTGTGTAGCTACAGTTCGTCGTACACACGAATAATGTTATCATATCCCCTAAAGAATGGAAAGTAACATGGTATATATAATATAATAACTAAAAAGATACATTTATGTTATAAATATCATATATATACTTTATATTCACTATTATACCCAATTTTGAGAGGTGGTAATAGAAAAACAAATAACATCGATTCACGAGGTGATAGTCCACCATACAAACAAATAATGATTTCATAACCCATTTGATGGATGATAAGATATATTTAGGTTTTTAAATTATTATAATAATACATTTTTATATTTATCATACTGATTATGATATATAATCATCGTTTAAGAACCAATTATGGGGCTGGTGGAAGAAATAAAATAAAAATACTCATTGAAGAACATTACCTCTTCTTTGGTTAACATATTTTGGTTTGCACCAAAAGGATTATTAGGTTGCATTTTTTAACAAAATAATTATTCTATGATGAGTTTATGGATTTTTTAAAGTTATTTGGGAAGGGATATTATGATCCAAAAGGGTTTTAATATGTGAATAAGAGAGGATAGGGGTGACCTTTTATAAGGGAGGTGAGTGAAATAGTTGTAATTTTTCAAAATAAAAATGATATCTACATTTTTAACATTAAAAAATGATAAAAAATGTATTATTATCAACCATTAGACATGATAAATTTAAAATATATCCCTCAAATAGATTTTATACAAGTTTTTTAGTCATTTTAACCATTATATTTTTAGTTTAATCCCCCTAGTAAATATGTTTTTACCTTAATCACATTAATAATTTTTTATTTTTTTAAATATTAATTTTTGTAAAAGATAAATTTTAACTTATTAAATAATATTAAAATCATATTATAACTTTTAAAATATATAAATTATTTAAAATAAATGACTTTTATTTAAAAACATGCATTTTCACTATTCATTTAAAAGCCCATATTTTCTAACAAATTCAAAAAAATAGCCCAAATTAAATTTTGATATTATGATTTAAAAAATAATTTTTATTTTATCAAATACATTTTATAAATGGTTAAAATTTCAATTATAATATTTTTTATGAAAAGAAATAAAAATCATTATTTAGGAGAATATATTTTTGACGAATAAAATTACATTACTAAATATTGATTGATTCTTTAATGAAAATTTATCAATAATATATATTTAGTAGGATATATATATATTTCATAAATTAGTTAATATTATTTATACCTACCAATTTAACATATAGGTTATAACAGTTATATATATCGTAGTTTATTTAAGCTCAATGTTATGGGTTGAATATGCTATCAAACATAGTTTTATTTTCTAAAATATTAGGGTTATACAGTATTGGAATCCTAGTTCATGTGAATAAATTATTGTCTAATTTCAGGTTCAACATAAAATGTGCATTGGATTGGGCTAATGTGTCTCAAGGTCATTGGATACAGGGTGTGTGGGGCTCGAGGATAGTAGTAGGGCCAATGTGCATGAATTTTGTTTTTATTTTATTTTGAATTTTGGATCCAACTAGGTGGATATAATTATATGTATTATTGTATGAATTTTTCATACAATTTATTATAATATTGTTATTATTTTTTTATGCATACTCTGATTATGATTTTATATGTTTTTGTTATTTTTATATTGTTGTATAAATTTGATTCAATGTCATAGTCTACCCATTGTATGGATTAGGACCTCGCTGCTAGTTGGCAGTATCCGTCATATGAGGATGTGTTCCTAAGGACATGTGTTGACCCCAACACTGGAACTATTAAGAGGATTGGGGAAGGGTGTTTCAAAGTGGTATCAACGATTTTTTTGTTTTATGATTTGTGGAGATCATAGAACGATGGTCTTGGAATGTATTGGGGATTTTAGTAGACCTTAGTCTGAAGATTCATGAATACATTTCTATTGGGAATCCTTGGTTACCAGGTTTATGAAATTATTGTTCTTGGTTTGAGATATTATGGATGATTTGATTAATTCATATGAGGGGATTACCAATCTTGTTATTTATAGTTTTATGCTATTGTCCCATTGTTAATAGGCACACGTTCTTTCATCATATTAGGCATTATAGACACACATGACACATGGTTGCTCTCACATGATTGGATTTTATGAGTATGGAATGGTTTTTTAAAGTTTTAGCAACAATATTTTTAGTGTTTCCCATATAACATGTTAGTGGAATTCTACTCTGATGAACCATATTATTTTATCTAATAGAAGGTCATATGGATCTTAGTGGAAGATATTTTCTAGGGATAGAGTCCCTTCATCAAGGGGTGTGCGGATACCGTTAGTGAGTTGGTTCATGCAAGTGTATCGATGGTGATGGAACCCTAATAGGGTTGGTTTAAGTATTTTCTCATGTGAAATAATCTGAGGATGGAAAAGGATTTCCTTGAGGATATGTGTTTAGTTACTTAATGTGTCAATAGAAACCTATATGGTGTTTTACCATATAGATTATAGGTGGAGTTATCCTTAATAAAACTAGGTGGTTGTGTGAGAACCCTGAGAGGGTTAAGATAAGGCTTATGAATGACTTGGGATTTTAGGATGTGAATAACTTGGATCATTTATAGTATCAAGGTTGAGGTTTAAGGGTGGGATTTTCTGTATTCCTGCTTGTGTATCTCATGATACACTTCTTGTGGCATGGTGGGAGTGTGAGTAAATTCTCACAGTTTTGGAATGGGGCCTAAGTGGTGGGTGTTCATATGAAATATCTTGGTATGAGTATAAGATACTGGATTTTTCTTCAGGTTTAAATCCTTTTAATTTATTTAATCCCTTTATTGTATTTATCTTTTGGATTAATCCCAGAAACTACACCTTAGGGTGGGTAGTTTTGTCCATAGAGGGAAGGTATCAGGGGGCCGAATCCTTGTTATTGTAAAAAAAAGTTGCCTGTATTTAAATATGTGTCATATATTAAATACACGATATGTATTGGTCTAGATAGAACCATTCCACATAGTGCATTGGGTTTTCCCATGGGGGAAAACCCTATAATTACATTCTGTGTAAAATTTACTTGATGTGTAAAATTTACATGCTGTGTAAATGACATGAGTTTTTTTAAATAGGCCGAACCCTATTATTTTCTCAACCTCCCCCCTTTATTCTATATTGTACATGAGATACTCCCATTGAATCTCCATTTTAGTATAAATCTAGGAGTTATTTATATATCTCCATCCTAAATTTGATTTGAGTTATATCTATCATGGTGGATATCCACTAATAAGTTCTTCATTCCTTTACCACCTTTCATTGTCTATCTTGATGTTGAATGAGTGATTTTGGTGCAAGCTAATATAAACTATTTTCAGGGTATTTATCTATTTCTATGTTTTCATCATATATGGACCAATCCAAATGCCTATATTGGATGAGGATAATATTACAGGTATAAGGTTGGTGTTCAATGACTTATCCCTCAATTTCAATCCATATATAAATTTCTTTCATTATGTGCATGACGATTTCAATGGTAATTGATTATTAAATTCATATGTATTGAATTAAATCATCTAAATTCAAAACCAAGGACCTAGAAAGACCATATGATAATGTTTTAGGTTTAAACCTCAATGCCAACAATCCAATTTAGGGTATGTTTCTTGATATGACACTGGTAACCTATATTGTGATTACATGATACACTGTTAATGTGCACTTGACTTGACCATTATCATGGTAACTCCCCCTTTTAATTAAAAGATTTATGAATCCTTAAATGGAAATTATATATATATATATATATATGTATATATATATATATATTATTATTATTATCACTTGGTGCTGATCAATTATAATCGAATTGAAAAATGGTTTTGTGTCCTTATTGACCTTGTCACTTATGATAAAAGGTGTTGGAATTAACCTAATGAATGGTAATTGGCATGAGTAATAAATGGCCTATGATGAATTATAAATATATAATAAATGAGTATATAGGGCCTATTGAATATGGAACCCTTTCCATCTTTTTAGTAATGGTCAGACTTGAAAATACCTTGGATTCTCGAGGGATTTTCTGGAGCACTCATAGGATGCCATTCTGATTAACTGATATAGTTTTCAAGGGTTATTCCCACCATGGAACTTAGTCCTTTTCTATTATATTATTTCTGACATGACACCATAGGATCCCTATCGTCCTATAGAAATTAGAATTCCTTGGATGCACTCCTTGGATTCAGTATGATGTATTATTAAATGTGATGCATTGGATTATTCTTTTTGGGATCCATTCCTGTTTACATCAAGATTTAATTTGGAATTGATCAATGTAATTGGTTAGAAATTTAATCCAATGTAATTCCTTGGGTATACCATCTATATTACACTTATCCATTATTTCTTGGATGAAAAGTTTTGTACCATGAGTTATCCTTGCATTCTAAGGTCAAGCATGCCTTGATTCCCCTTGGATCATTTTTAGTATTATTATCATTATTATTCCTATGAACAGTAGTGTTATCCTCTCTAATACCATGACTAAATAATTAAATGAAAACATTTTAATATGTATCCAACATAGGATGAAGTAGGTATAGTTGGCCAAGTGTCCCACGAGGAACCTGAAATCGATTTTGGTTATACTTATTTATTGTTTTAAATTTATGTGACTACACAATGTTATAGTTTATATTTATAGGATGTTTTTAAACATAGTTGGTGATGACCTAATGATTTTATCTCACACCGTATCCAAGCCGTAGATTGTAACTAGGAAGATTATATGATTTTAGGTGTGGATAATGGGAAGCATTCAGTTCTGGATGTATGAATTCTTATATTAGGATGTGATATTGGTAGCTAATGATCGACCCAATGGTTTGGATTCTTGGATTTTTTGGGTATTTTTGATTCTTTTATATCTACCTACTACCTTATATTCTTGTTATTTTTTTAAAGACATGAAATAATTCTTGTACATGGTAATGTTTTATATTGTGAGTTTATTTATGGCTCAGATGTTTATATTTGTTCTTATAGCATATTTATTATTACTGATTTCATTTTTTATTTACTCATCTTTTCACCACTTTGATAAGAGGAAATATTCTCCACATGGAAACACGCCTAGGTCCTCACTGCTAGTCAACAGCCTCCGGCATATGGGGATGCACTCTTGATGACATGTAGCCAACCCATTCGGTTATTGTTACAAGGTGAGTTGGGTCGAGGAGTCACAAAGTGGTAAAAAAGGTTTCTTTTATTTTCCTTACTATCATGGGATGGTATAAAGGAGACTAGGACATGTAAAAATTTATTAATGAGCCTATTCTAAGGAGTATCTAACCCACATATGGGAAAAAATTCAAATTACCAAGAAAGGGATATGATGTTTTGGTTATGCCTATTACTGTTATTTTGATTCTACCATTGGATGACACACATGGAATGTGTTTTTTATTATTATTATAATGTTGGACAAAATTTTATATTTGGATTTATATGATAAGTAAGAATTCATTAATCATAATTTTAGGAACTAATAGGATTAAAATTTCATGCATTATACCATGCCATGTAGGTTTTTTTGCCTAAATTCATGATACTTGTTTATGTTCCTTGAGTGACATATATGTTATGAAACAAATATTTTTTCAGGACAATATATCATACATAATGGGTTCTTAAGGTGTCTATATCAACCTAAATTGTGTTTCCCACATTGTTTGATGATCCCATCTTAATTACTCAATTATCGCATGTTTTATTTATGTAACTAATGTTGCATAGAATGAAAAGTTATTTGATTTTGAATACATGAATTTCATTTCAAGTTTAAAGAGTTCTTTTACCTCTATAAATTGGTAATGATGATTCATCTAGTAAAATCATATTATTTTTAACTATTACATTATGATATTGAATGTAATGTTCTAGATAAGGTTAAATGAACTACCAATTGCAATTTATAAAGCTTGTACATTATAAATTGGGAATGGTACATTAATTAACTAGACATTATGTAAATGAAAGACTTGTTAAATCACTAATTTCAATATGTTTTCCATTAAATAGATATAAAAATTGAAAATTAAAAGGAGTTTTTCTCAATAATTTGAAATCGAAACACTGTATATTGAAACCCTAATGTAAAATGGAGAACTTGACCTAGACCAAACCTTAGTAGTTTGAAGTATGTAGTATCTAGAGGGATTTACATTTTTCATATATGATCCCTAAACTATATTTATAAGAAGGTAAAGGGGTGTGATCCTATATAGGTAGGTTTGTACCTAAACTACTCATGTATCTGCGATGTTACCATGTTAAATATAATATGTGGCATGTTCTTGAATTTTTTAGAGATATTACACCATGAATTCCTCGAGTCATTTTCCAAGAGGGTGGTGATGATCAGTCTTCACAGGTGGTGTTCCCTAAGCTACCAGTGTTACCTCTCATAGTTCCACCTACGAAACCTCCCACTATACCCAATGTGGGAGATGATTCATAATTAATAGAGGGATTACACTGTCTAATTATGACTATGTAGGGATATCTACAACATGACTCTTCTACGGTGGATTTGGCCAAAGAGTTTTAGTAGCAACATTTGACGACATTTTATGGTGATAAAGGACTTTAGGATATAGAATCAGGGATGGAGTCTATGTTATATATTTTAGATAACCTTGAGACACCTCATGAGAAGAAAATGAATCTCATTACTTACATGATTCATGATTTCACCAATCATTGGTGGGATATTATGAATCAAGTTGATCAACACCAAGGTATAACTTGGGGAAATTTACAGTCTATTTTATAGGAATTATTCTTCTTAGAGTTGCTGATATATGATAGGGATAAATATGTCATGTTCATAGAGTAGGCCACCATATCCTTCCTCGACTACTCATATCACTTTCAAGAGATTCATCATTTTCATTGAACCTAGTAGGAGATGATCTATATAGGGAAAGGTGCTTTGAGGATGGGCTTTAGTGCACCATATGATCATTGGTAAATCTATTCAGACGAGATACACTCCCAGAGATTATAAATCAATACCTCATCACCAAAACCAATTTTATTTAAGAAGATGGTATTTGACATGGTGGCATAGTATGAACATAGAGTAGCAGTTCCTCTAGTGGATGAAAATATAGTCATGAGAGTTCTTAGTAAGGAAGTGGAAACCAGAGTAACCATGCTATTAATTTAGTAGTATTCCATCAGTGTGGGAGGAAATTACACTTAAATAAATAGTGTGACAGAAACCCAATTTTGTGTAGATACTATAGATGAATGGTCCAACTTTATAGGTTCTTTCAGACCTTTCCCTTTATTCATAGTGGTAAAGGATTCTCACTAGCTCCAACTTCCATAGAAGGAACAATAACTCCATGATAGGTAGGGAGATGGGGTATAACCATCCAATTAATCTATGGACGAGGTCATGGGAGTGGTATCTAGAATTTTATTTAGAAAATATAGCAAAGAGGACCCACTCATGGTAGTCCAATTGTAGATTAGGTTCATGGATCAAGCCAGTTGCATGCAGTATGACGGATACCTAAAGAGTAGAGTGTATAACCATCTATGGTATGAGGTACTATTCTAGTAGACTCTAACATCATATCTAATTTATTTTATAAATGTTCCTCACACAAATTTATTTCTATATCAATCATGGAAAGTCTTGGGCTTGAAATCCAATACTTATTTGGTTTGATGACACTTTATAATACATTGGGAGTTCGATCAGAGAGCGTACTCTAGTGAAAATAATTACCTCTTGAGGTAAGAAGTATTTTCATCCTAAGGGACCTATTTTTACTCAAGATGAAAGTATTTGATTCCATTCTCAAGATGGATTGGTCGGTCCCTTATCACACTTATGTGGACTACTATCACCATAGGGTATCATTTACAATACTAGAGGGAGATAGTTATCTTCATAAGGGTGAGTGGTATGCCGAGGAAATTAGAGCTAGAATATAGAATTATGGGATGGGTTGAGTGATAGACTGTATGGATTGACTTTATATGGTGGATCAGAAGATATGTGAGTATGATTTTCCTCTTATAGTAGACCATTGTATGAATGTTTTTTCTTATTTTTTTGGATTACCTCATGAGAGAGAGGTGGAGTTCAATATCAACCTAGTTCTAGGAGCAGTATTGGTATCTATTCCTCCTTACCGAATGACTACTATTGAGTTGAAAGAGGTCAAGCGACAACTATAGGAATTGAAATCTAAGGGTTTTGTTAAACCCAGTACCTGACCCTAGGGTTCGTCTTTTCTTTTCTCTATGAAGGTGGATGGGACCCTTAAGCTATGCATGGATTACTGATGGTTGAAACAACATATAGTTAATAAAAAGTATCCATTTACTCAAATATATGATTTTTTGACAAACTCTATAGATATATAGTGTTCTAAAAGATCAACATGAGATTAGGATATCATCATGTGTGATTCATGCCTTCAGATATAGCATGTCTGGATTTCAAATGTTGGTACGGTTTATATTTGTACCTATTTATACCATTTGGTGTTATGATTGTTACCATGTTTTTATGGCCTTTATGAATAGGTTTTTTCATGCCTACTTGGATTCATTCATCATGGATTTTGTGGATTAAATATCGGTGTATTCACATACTCAATGTGACTATGAAAAACATCTTGAGATCATCTTGAGTACACTAAGAGAGCATCGGTTATATGATAATATCACAATGTTCCACTTATGGATCGACAAGGTTCACTTCTTAGGTTATATTGTCTCATAATCAGAAGTATCAGTTGAACAATAAGAGGTGATTACTATTATTTCTTAGGTGCAACCCACGGAAATGTATGATATACAAATTTTCTTGAGGATAAATAAATTTTAACAATATTTTATTCAGAAATTACCATTCTTTTTAACACCTATTACTAGTCTGACTAAGAATGGCATAAAGTTATTATGTTCTGAAAAATGCGCGAAGTAATTTCAAGATCTAAAAGAAAGAATCACTATAACACTAATCCTAATTCTTCCATGGCCTAAAAGATGTTATACCATGTTATGTGATGCATCAGGCATCGGGCTAGGTGAAAAAATGATATAGGAGGATCAATTCATTGTGTATGAGTCTCTCTAGTCGATAAATCATGAATGTAATTACCCAAAACATGACCTTGAGTTTTCAGTGGCTGTTCATACCTTGTGTTGTTGGAGGCATTATCTTGTGATAGAGCTCTTTATGGTGTTTACAGACCACAAGAGCCTAAAATATATTTTTACACAACATGAATTGAACATCATACAATAGATACGGGTCGAATACCTTCAATACTTAGATTTTGATCTTGCTTATATGCCTAGAAATTGAAATTATGTTGTCGATGATCTAATTTAAAATACACAAATTCAAGATATTCAGGAAGCTAGTGATGAACAAAGGTTAATAAATCTTCTTTCTGAGATGCATTTCTAGGTTCATGAGAGTAATGAGTATCCCTTTCTTAAAAACATAGTGATGGCCTCATAAATTTTGGATAGAGTGAAGAGGATGAAATTATTATATCTTAAAGGTCTCATCTTAAGTGAGAGTATTTCATGTACAAACCCACCGCCGGATTGGTAGATCAATGGAGATGACATCCTACTTGTAGATGAGCTTATCTAGGTGCCTATAGATATCAAAGAAGTGATAATGTGAGATTCCCTTGATCTACAATGGGTAGTGTACCTCAGATTTTCCAAGATGTATCATGACATGCACTACCAGTAATGGTGTCCTAGGATGAAATGTCAGATTGTAGGTTTTATCACTAGGCATTCCACCTCTCAATAGGTTAAGGGAGAACACCAGTGATCTACTGGATTGTTAAAACATTATTGGTATGTGGGTTGAAATGGGATGATGTTGTGATGGATTTCATGACCGGATTACCAAGGAAACCTTGGTGTAGTGATGCAGGTTAGGTAGTTATTGAGAGGATGATGAATGTAGCCTAATTTATTTCTATTAGGGAGACCTTATCAATGGATGATCTTGGATTATTTTATGTCAATGAGATTATATACCCTACACGAGGTCCTTCTTTCTGTAATATTAGATAGGGATACTCATTTTATGTTGATTTTATGGAAGGGGTTATAGAAAACATTAGGCACACAAGTGCTTCTGAGCAGATATTTTCACCCTCTGACCAATTTTAAGTTAGAACGGACTATACAGACATTGAAGGACATTCTATGAGCAAGCATCCTTGATTTTAGGGGTTCTTTAGGAAAAAATATACCTATATTCTTGTTTTTATACATTAATATATTTTTGGGAATAATTCAAATGGGTTCTTATGAGGCATTATATGGTAGGCAATACCATTCACCTCTATACATACTAAATGCAGGAGAGGCAGTGCTACTAGGTCCTCATATATTTCATGAGACTTTTAAGTAGGTTTAGTTGATAAGCAAGTGGATGGAACTACTCAGTCTAGTCAAAAATTGTACGTTGATTTCCATTGATGACCTCTAGAGTTTTTGTAATTTCCCAAAAATTCCATGTATTTTTTTAAAAATTATAATAGATTATTTTGAGGCAAGGAACTCAGAAGACACGTGATTCCGAGGCCCATTGATCTCAGAATAAATGTTTGAACATTTTTAGTTTGTTTAAAATAGTGCATGTGTGTGGTTTTGGAATTATCTAAATGGGTTCTCGGATTAAAAATTAGATGGAACCATTGCATATGGATTGATGACATTACCTAAGAAAGCATCTAACCTCGATCAATGCGGGTTGAGGGTAAAAATTAATTGTTGATTGTTTTAAAGAAAAATAAATGAAACTTAAGAAAGTTTATTTTACTCAAATTTGTTTCACTGTAACACAACTTCGAGTTGACTATTTCATTTAATAAATGAAACAACATTGCGGTACTGAAACTGAAGTGTAATAGAAACATTGTTTTATTTCATAAATGATATAGTGTAATGATGCAGAGACTCAGCGTAATTGAAAATTATAAAATGTATTTCCCTGATTAAATTGTTTAACAGAGATATAAGATTGTTGGAACAATCTTCGAACAGCCCTAAAACATTGGAGGATTTGCATTGGTGAGTGATGAGCGAAGAATTTCCATCAATGGCGGATTGAGGATCAAGGAATGACAGACATTGAAGGTGTGACTCTGAGATGAATGAAGGCTGAAAAAACAAGGCTAACGTCCATCCCTAAGGTGTTCTTGGTGCTTTTCCTATCCCCATTCTTATATTCTTTGTCGATGGACCTTCTTGGTCGCGTCAGGCTTTTCCACGGGGGGGGGTTCCAAGTGAGACCAGACCCCCATATCAATGAAAGGATGAGTCAGAGCCTATGGTATCTGAGATGATGACTTGAGGGATCTGAAATACGTTTCATATCAAAGAACGGAACACCTAATTAAGTTCAGTGTCCCATGGAAGAAACTATTGTGCACCGGTATGTGGCGGCAAATGCATGTGAGAGGCGGCATGCCCTGGAAGTAGAGGTGGCCCACAGCTATGCCATAGGCGACAGACAGGGGCTGCCGTTAATGGCCAGCGGTGGTACGGGCAGACGCGGTTTGAGGTTGTGGTCCATCTGGACCATGGTGGCGACCTGCAGGACTCACCGCATTCTAGGTGGAGAAGACTGGCCCACCCCAGTGGGCCAAGCCAACTCCTTGGGCTGGGACACCGCAGTGGAACAAGTCTGACACATCTAGTCTAGGCCGGGCCTAAAGGTCTTGGTCGGTTTGGACCTAGCGGGTAGTGTTGAACCCAACTATTCCCTTTTCTCTAAAAGGCTCATAACTTGAAAACCATATGTCAGATTGATGATCCATTTGATGTGTTGGGACTATCCTGACAAGGCTGTTTGTTTGATATACTCCAAGTGGGTTTTCATGGAATTTGAGATACAACCGATGGCTTGAGTCAAATATTATCTTGGAATCAAGCACGCTACGAGTATGAATCTTGTGGTTGGCTGTGATGAGAATATAGTGATTATCAGGTCTAGGTACCCCAGCAGATCGAAGTGATGAGCAGTCCTAGGTGACCCAGTCATCTTAAGTGACAAGCGGGTCTAGGTTCCCCAGTAGGACCAAGTGACGATCAGGTCTAGGTGCTCCAATAGGCCTAAGTGACTCATCGGGGATGAGTGCCTCAATAGTGTAAGGTTTTAAGTGTTAACGAATGATAGTCTTGATTTTTATACATTATATTTATACCTATGTGAGCTAAATCTAGTGAATCTCTATCAAATTTACTTCTTAAAGGAAACACTTTGTGCACCTCTTTGGTAGTCTACTTTGTGCATACTTTCCTCTGTGGTGTTACCTTTTTATTTTGGGGTCCTTACTGAGTATTGTGTTACTCACCCCTACACGAGCTCCGCCCGCATGTGTTATGTCTTGTGTAGATGCCAGATGCTTCGACAAAGGCCTTGGTGGTCTGAGACCAGGTAGTGCACAGTGAGATCCAACAGACGAGGCGCACTTATATAGCTTCAGGTATCACCCCCTTTACATACACATTAGGTAGGGTTTACCACAGATGGACTACAGAAGCTTTTACTTGTCTTTTGTTGAGCTTTTATTATGGCCCCTTTACTTTTAGTTTTTTACTATTACTCTCAGTGGTTGTTTTAGTGGCATGCATGTTTACATTTTATCATTTTGGGCTAAAGTTGTCTGTGTTCCTGCATAAAGGTACTCAAGAAAATGCCTCCCACTTGTGGGATAATGCCTTTGGCACTAGTCTCCAACCCCTAGCATTTGTGAGGCGGGCATGGGGTTATCACGACATAGTCTCTAGGGGATGGTTCATGACAGAGTGGTATTAGAGACCATTGGTTCTTCCTTAATGACCGAAGGTCAGTGGCTTTGTTTTGGGGAAACAATGCTAAATATTTTGAGTTCAACTTTTAGAATCGGGGAGTCCAGGGTTGGTGCAGTGGCCGACATATCCATACACCAGGACCATGATTTTTTTTTTCAACACGGTACATTAAAATAACAGTTTTATGCATCATATATGAATTGAGAGCATTCTCATTTCATTCTTGAGTCATAGTCGGCTCACTAGGTGTAATCTTTTGACTGTGTTTCATCTTGACCAGTTTCAGGATGCCTCCACATAGCCATCTAGCCAGGATTCCAGTGCATGACCGTGAGGATGGTATGACTAGCGATGAGGCGTCAGTGTAGAGAATGATACTGGAGATGGCCCCACCGGGTGGTGCACAAGTGCTACCACCACCCATCGATTAGCAGTTCCTACCGGCATTACCGGTAGAGGACGTACGTATGCTTAGTGCCTTACACGAGTTCTAAAAGTAGAGACCTCTTAGGTTCAGGGGTGATACTGACCCCTAAATAGCTGAATATTTTCTGGTGGTGGTCACCCGTGTCTTCTGTCTTGTAGGGACACATCCCGAGCAGATAGAGATCTTATCGAAAATCCTTCTTTAGGGATAAGTGGAGTGACGGTGGAGCTTGATGACTCAGACGCATGACAAGGTGACCCTCACTTGGACTAATTTTGAGAGGCTCTTTAGGGAGGAATTTTTTTCGGTGACTTTGTGCTTAGTACGATTATAAAATCTAATACACCTACAACAAGGAATCATGACAGTAGCAGAGTACTTAGTGAGATTCACTTAGCTTTATCGCTAGTCTAAAGACATGTTGTGAGACTCGTTCCTCAGGAATTGAGATTTTGAGTAGGGACTGTGATAATAGATCAGAGCATCCATGGTATCTCTTAGAACCCCTACCCAGGTTGGGGTGTTGGAGTGAGATCTTATCATAGATTGATTCCTGGTGGAGTGGTCACCAGCAGAAAAAGTATACCAGTAGACATCAGGAGGCGGATTCTTATGCAGTGGGAAGCAAGAAACAGACGTGGGGAACCAAGTGGGTCAGGCCTTTTAGGGTATGACCCTAGGACATAGGGTCAAGAGTACGAGGCTCCTAGGGAAGATGGAGTCAGTAGAGAAGTAGGGTCTGTTATCCATGCGGCGGGAAAGGAGACATATCTCGTGACTTACCAAGTTACTGTGTATAAAATCAATAGATGGTCGAGGGACCGCCAAGGCAGAGGAAGAGGGTTGAGCATGGTGGTCCACAGGGAGGCAGATGTGGTAGGGGAGTAGGCAAAGCGGTGAGCGGAAGGTGGAGGTTCATGTTACTACCGCCACCACCCCCATGTGGTCCACTACGGGCTCCAGGAGTAGGTGGACATGGGCAGGCCCAGCTTCAGGCAATAGAGGCCTATGATCCTGACGCTCCAAAGATGATTAGAGGTATGATATGTGTCTTCTCCACCTTAGATGTAGTTTTTATAGACCCAGGTTAAAGTCACTCTTTCCTTTCCACAAACCCTATTTAGAGTTCAGAGATTCTAGTAGATCCGTTGGATAAACCCTTACGATTAGAGACACCTACAGAAGTGGATTTAATGATGGAACACTAGTTTCGGCAATGAGAGATTACTCTTGGAGGTTAAATCTTCGGTTGGGATCTCTAAGTAGCAGAGTCGAGGCTTTTTGACTTCATTTTGGGTATGGACAGGTTATCCACAATCCAAGTTTAGATTGACTATTTTAGGCGTAGTTTATGATGTGTCCACAGATATGGAACTAGGTTATCCTTTAACAGTGAAAATGGAACACTTACAATGCATGAAGGAATTACTCGGAGGAGTGTGAAACCGACCAATCAAAAGTTAGCTAGCCTTACCCTTGGTGTGGTGGATGAGAGGAGTCCTAAATTTCCTATTGTGGTGGATGAGTACGAGTACATCTTCCATGATTAAGTTTTAGGATTACCACATCGCAGGAAGGTCAAATTCTGCATAGATCTATTACTCATTACAACACAGATATCCACACCAACATATCAGATTGCTCCTTTGGAGCTTCGTGTGTTGAGGGTTCAACTAGAGGACCTATATAGGTAGGGATTCGTGAGGCCCAGTGTTTCTCCATTTGTGGCCCCAATTATATTTTCCAAGACGGTAGACAGGAGTTTCTAGTTGTGTGTGGACTATCAGTGCATGAATTAAGTGACTATGAAGAAAAAAGTATCCTCTTTCAGGAATCGAAGACCTCTTTAATCAGTTGAAGAGAGAGGGGTGGTTCTCAAAGATATACCTCATTTTTGGCGATCATCAGCTTCATGTACAAAATGAGGTTGTACCAAAGATAGCCTTTAGATGTCGGTATGGCCACTATGAGTTCTTTGTGATTCCATTCAGCATGATCAATTCCATATCAGTATTCACGAGACTCATGAATAGGATCTTCTAGCCTTACCTTGACCGGTTCATCATGGTCTTCATTGATGACATCCTGGTGTACTCAGCATACAAGGAGGATCACGCGATAGACCTGAGGATAGTCATGGATATTCTATGAGAGAACTAGGTTTATGGGAATCTCTCTAAGTGTAAATTATGGATTCAGGAGGTTCACTTTCTGGGACATGTCATTTCAGTGGCTGGTGTTATAGTGGACTTGGTGAGGATAGAGGAGTTGCTTGCTTGGGAGCCACACAGAAGTGTGACTAAGGTGTGACGTTTCTTGTGTTTGGCCCGATACTACTGGAAGTTAATGACCAACATTTCTTGGGTATAATCACCCATATCATCTTTTACACATAATAGATTACCCTTTATGTTGATAGAGATGTTTCGTTAGAGTTTCCAAGAGTTAAGGCTGAGACTAACGAGCGCCCCTATCTTGAGACTGCCAGAGGAGGTCGCGGGGTATGTTGTATTCTAAGATGCATCAGGGACCAGATTGGGTTGTGCCCTAATGTTGTAGAAATATGTGATTGCCTATGGTTCATGATATTTGATGCAACATGAGAGGAACTACGCAACCCACGATATTGAGCTAGCAGTAGTGGTCTTCTCTTTGAAGGTGTGGCGAAAATACTTGATGGGTGAGCTATTTACCGTCTACTCAGAACACAAAAGTCTTAGGAATATCTTCTCCCAAAATGAACTGAACTTGAGAAAACAATGGTGTATAGAGTTCCTCTAGGACTATGACTTTGAAATAATCTATACTCTTGGGAAAGGGAATGTGGTGGTAGACACACTCAGTAGGAGAATCGAGTTGCAGTTGCTGAGTGAGGTGTCAGAGCAGTTAGCCATGATACAGATATCCTTTGTTGATGGTTATGGAGAATATTACCTTCAGTTAATGGTTGTAACTCCCCAACTCCTACAGTGATTTAGGGAGGCACAACTTGTATATGTCGACTTTGAGGCCTGACATTCTCGATTATCCATAAAGAAGACCCCTTATGAATATTTGATAGGTGGGGAGCACCTTGGACTTTTTAGAGGGATAAGCTTTGTACCAATGAAATTACGAGAAGAGGTTATGAGAGAGTTCCACACCTCACCCTTGGTGGTACATCCAAAAGTGGATAATATTTAGAAGGATATCTGAAATCAATACTTGGGGCTGTGGATGAAGAATATATTAGAGGAGTTCATTTATCGATGCCTCACTTGTAGCAAGTGAAGGAAAAGCACCAGGTTCCCGCTAGCTTGGCTCAGCCACTTGAGGTGGTGGAGTGAAAGTGGGATGGTTTCTCGATGGACTTCATTATAGGTTTACCACACATGTCAGGGTGGCATGACACCATCTGGATGATCATGGACCGACCCACTAATTCATCCCACTTCCTACCCATCTGGGAGCAGAGTTTGGTAGAGAGCTTGGGACGCCTCTACATTTAAGAGATGTTGAAGCTTCATGGGGTTCCTTCAACTATCATGTTAGACTGTGATGCTCACTTTACATCCTGACTCTTGAAGGGATTCCAGGAGTCATCTGGGACTCATCTACATTTGAGCATGGATTTTCATCCCCATACATATGGTCATACAGAGAGAACTATCCAGGTTTTAGAGGACATGATTCATTCTTGTATCTTGGACATTAGTCGCAGTTGGGAGGATCACCTAATACTGGTGGAGTTCACGTACAATAACAAATAGCACTCCACCATTGGTATGTAACCGTTTGAGGTGCTATATGGGGAACCATGAAGATCACCGTTATGCTTGGAAGACCAAGGGGAGTCAACACTCATGGGTCTCGAGTTAGTACATGCTACCATCAACAAGGTGAAAATCATCTAGGAGAAGATGAAGATTTAAAAAAGTAGGCATAAATATTATCTAACATGAGATAGAAGCCCTTGGAGTTCGAGGAGGGAGACCATGTGTTCCTTTGGGTGTCACCTCGATGGGGATTGTAGAGATTTTTCCAGGGAGGTAAGTTGTCTCTGAGATTTATCGACCCTTTCCAAATTCTTAGTAGATTTGGTGAAGTGGTATACCTCATAGAACTTCCCCCACAAATTAACTAGGTGCATAATGTCTTCCATGTGTCACATCTAATGAGGTACGTGCATGAACCATCACACATCATTGACTAGGGTAAGTTGGAAATTGATGATGGAGAGATGCTTAAGGAGTTTATGGTGGATATTGAGGATTGACGGGGGAATGTACTTCATGGGTGGTCAACTACTCTAGTGCGCGTTCGATGGAAGCATGAGAATCTCTCGGAGTGAACTTGGGAGTATGATTCTTAGATTCAGGCTCAATATCCCCATTTGTTCTTTTAGCTCTTATTTTGGATTTTGAGTATGTAAAACCTTAAGGTTGGAAGAATGTAATGTCACAAAAATTCCATGTAATTTTTTTAAAATTATATGGGATTATTTTGAGACTATTTTCTCAGAAGAAACATGATTCCGAGGCCCAATGTGCCTAGAATAAATATTCAACCTTTTTTTAGTTTGTTTAAAATAGCATGCATGTGCAATTTTGGGAGCTTCTAAATGTGTGTCTGGATTAAAAATACAAGGGAAAAATTGCGTCCAGAATTATAACATTACCTAATAAATGATCAAACCATGAACAATGCAGATCGAGGGTAAAAGTTAGTTTTTGAGTGTTTTAAAGAAAAATAATATAAACTTAAATTTTTTTATTTTATTCTAATTTTTTTCACTACAACAAAACGTCAAGATGAATATTACATTTAATTAATGAAATAGAGTAGCGGCATAAAAATTGAAGCATAATAGAAACATTGGTTCAGTACATAAATGAAACAGTGTAATGATGTGGAGACTCAGTGTAATTGAAAATGATGAAACATGTGTCCCCCATTTAATTGTATAACAGAGATACATGATCATTGGCATGACCCTAGAACTACTCTAAACATTGAGAGGATTTTCGTTGGTAAGAGATGAATGAAAAATCTCCACCAATGACAGATTGAGGATCAATGAATGACATATGACAATGGTGTGACTCTGATCTTCACCATCAAATGATACAACCTCAAGGTAGGGGTTTTTTTATATTTGATTCTGTTTCTATATTCTCTCTTTCTAAATGATGAATGTGTATCAACCCACTAACAAGTTGACCTATGGGTCATTCATTCATGCGTGATGGATTGTTTATTGTGGGGCTCGAAGGGTTAGAAAATTTGTGTTTATTTATTTCCCTTTTCATTCTAACGAGGCGATTGATGGCCGAACGAACAAGGCCATTTTCCATCCCTTGGGTGTTCTTGGTGCTTTTCCTATTTCTGTTCTTACGTTCTTAGCCGATAGACCCACATGGTCACATCAGACATTGTTGGGGGGGGGGGGTCAGAGTGTGAACGAACCCTTGGATTAATGACAAGAAATTTTAGAGCCCACGATATGTGAGATGATGACCCAAGGAATCTGGAACACCTTTATATTTGAAGAAAAGACCACTAGAGTATGTCTGGTGGCCTATATAAGAAACCTCTGGTGCACCAGTTCTAGTGGTGACATGAGACAACAGTCTACGGGAGGCATCAACATACACCAGTGGTAGAAGAGGCCCGCGACTATGCCACATGTAGAGTATAGGGGCCATCAACAATTGTCGGTGGCGATGAAGTTGGATACGACTTCCAATCCATGTCACACGGCTAGAGTTTGTGGTCTAGATGGGCCACAGTTGTGACATGAGGCAATGTCCGTAGATTGGATGTGGCACCCGCCACGGGTGGGATGTGGTGCCCATTGTGAGTGGGATGTGGTGCCCTTCGTGGGTGGGACACAGTGCCCACCATGTCCCAGGTGAAGAAGACCATCTTTCTCTAGTGGGTCGGGTTGGTCAGGTAGTCCGAGTCAACCCACCTGGTCGGGTCGGATTAGACCCATACCAAATTGACCCCTTTTCACTAAAAGGATCATAACATCCAAACCGTACGTCCAATTGATGAGCCGTTTGTGGAATTTGAACTATCACGATGAGATAGTCCTTTTGATATAATCTAATAGGGTTTTTGTGTAAGTTGAGATAATACTAATGGATTGAGGCATAGATTCTCCTGAAATCAAGTGAGCTATGAGCATGAATCCTACAGCTAGCTAGGACAAGAAGATAGTGATGAGTGGTTCTAGGTTCCCCATCAAGCCGAAGTGACGAGCGGGTCTATGTTCCCAAATAGTCATAAGTGACGAGCGGGTCTAGGTGCCCCAAAATTCTGAAGTTACAAGAAGGTCTAGGTGCCCTAGCATTCCAAAGTGACAAGAGGGTTTAGGTTCCCCAACATGCCCAAGTGATGAGCGAGTCTAGGTGCCCCAGAAAATCTAAGTGACTCATCAGGGACAAGTCCCTTAGTATTGTAAGGTGTTCAATGTTTATGACTGATTGTATTGTTTTTCATACATTAGATTTATACCTGTGTGAGCTGACTCTAGTGACTCTATCTCGACTATTCTTCTTAGAGGATACACTTTTTGTACCTCTTTGGTAGTCTACTTTTTGCATAATTTCCTTTGTGGTATTAACTTTGTGGTTTGGGGTCCTTAATTTGTATTGTGTTACTCAACCATGCACGGTCTCCACCAGCATGTGTCTTGTCTTGTGCAGATGATTGAAGCTTTAAAAGAGACTTCAATGGTTCTGGACCAGGCGGTGCCTAGTGAGATTCGATAAACAAGGCTTACTTCAATGTATTTCGGCAGTACCCCCTTCACCCACCATTCAGGTAGGGTTTAGCAAAGACATAATTTAGGAGCTTGTACTTGTCTTTTGTTGGGATTTTATTCTTTCCCGTTTACTTTCAGTTTTGTACTATTACTCTCAATGGTTTTCTTAGTGTCATGCATGTTTACTTTTCAGCATTTTGGGTTGGGGATATGTGAGTGCATGCATACAGGTACTCAGGAATATTCTTCCCAAATGCAGGATAATGCCTTTGGCGCTAGTCTATAACCTCTATCCTTTGGGACGATGACTTGGGGTAGTCATTAGACAAGCCCTAGGGGACCTTTAGTGACAGTTTGAGGCCAGAAATCTTTTTTTCTTATGAGTATCACCCATGATTAGGAATTTATGGATACAAAGGCAAGGGAATCTATCACCTTTTTAGGCCTTTTGAGATCTTGGATTGAGCAAGGTTGGTATCCTATTAGTTTCTTTTATCTCAGAGGTATCATTCCATGCACGGCATCTTCCATGTTTCACATCTTTTCTATTACCATGTCGACACATATCATACTTTAGATACTAAGGAATTTGAATTAGATGTTGATTATTTTTTTATAAGTATACAATTAGAATCATGGACCATTCCTTTAGGGACTTTCTAGGTAGGTATGTTCCTATGGTATAGGAGTTATGGAAGCATAACCATGTACATGATGAGATGTGGGAGAGAGGGGTTGACGTATATGCTTAGTGGATAGAGTTATTATTAGATGTGTCTTTAACATCCTTTGAAGGGAAACTCAAAGAAAAGTTTATTTAAGGGGGGAATACTATAAGATCCAAGTATTTCAATTCAGGTATAGATCATTTTATTTTTTGTTTAGAACCTTTGTTTTAGTTATCTTTTGTCTTAAACCTAGAAACTACATCTTAGGGCATGGTTATTTTACCTTTGGAGGGAAGGTAGCAGAGGTCTAGAGCCTGGATTTAGCCCAAATACATGATATATATTGGTTTTGAGATACCCATTTCATGATATGTACAGTTTATCCCATGGGGGAAAACTCAATAATTACACAATGTGTAAAATTAAAACACCATCTACATGTCATGATTTTTTTAAATGGGAAGAACCCTATTATTTTTCTCACCCTATCTTCTTTATTCTCTCTTTTATAGGAGGTCCTTTTATTAATGCTCCCTTTTATCCTAAATCTATGCTTTGATTCCATCTCTCCACATGAAATCTGGATCAAGTTCCATCTATTGCATTGGATATCCACCGATAATCTCTTCATTCCTTTATCTCCTTTATTTGTTTCTATTTCCACCAATATAGTTATTTTGGTGTAAGCTAATATGCCCAATTTTTAAGGCATTTATATGTTTATCTATTTTATTCCAATATGTACTAAAACAAAGGATGATACTAGATAAGAAGAGTACTATAGACATAAGGTAGGTTGTCTATGACTTATCCCACAAAGTCTATCCATTAATAATTTTTTTCATTGTGAACATGCTGATTTCATTGAGATTTTCTCCATAAATTTATATGAATTGAATTGAATCATCTAAATTAAAATATAAGGCCTTAGTGAGAACAGAAAATATTTTTGAGTTTGAGACCTCAATGCTGACCATCAAATTTACGATGTGTTCCTTGATAGGCAACTAGTGACCTATATTGTGATTAACTGAGACACTGTTTGAGTGCACTTGACTTAACCTTTATTATGGTAAGTCCATATTTTAATAATTTGATTTATGAATAATTAGATGAAAAGTGTATATATATATATATTGATATCACTTGTCCCTGATCAGTTGTAATTGAATTGGAAATTTGTTTCATATCCTTATTGACCTTGTCGCTTTTGATGAATGGTGTTAGAATAAGCCCAATGAATGGTAATTGTCATGAGTAATACATTCACTATGATAAATTATGAATATATATATGAAATTAGTATATTGTGGCTATTGTATATGGACCCTTTTAAATCTTCATAGGAATGTTCATACTTGAGAATGACTTAGATTCCGAAGGGAATTATTTGAACACTAAGAGGACGCCATTATGATTCATTGAGCCAGTTTCCAAGGGACATACCCAACATGCAAATTAGTCCTTATCTATTAGAGGATTCTTGAAATGAAACCATAGGATCCATATCCTCCTAAAAAAATTAAAATTCCTTAGATTCAATTATCGGATTTAGCGTGATGTATTAGGACATGTTGCACCTTGGATTATTCTCCTTGGTATCCCATCATGATTAGCCCAAGATTTACTTTATACCTAATCCATGGAATGTATTATACATTTTTTAAGGGAATAAGTTGGGTATACCCCTTGGATTACACTTATCCCTTACTTCTATGATGCATGATTGTTTACCATCAGAAATCCCGACCTTTTAAGGTCAAGGATTACTTTATTCTTTTTGATTCCATTTTAGTATTATTATCATTAGTATTTTTATGATAACATTTTTTATCCTCTCTAATCTCATAAATGAATAATCCAATTAACATTTTTAAAGACATCAGTCATAGTCTGTAGAAGGTATGATCAGCCTGGTGTCCCATGAATAACCTGATCTAGACTTGGGTTATACTTTTTCTTATTTTTATACGATATACCCCACAATGTTACAATTTTTATTCACAAGTTGGATTTTTATAAACACAATTCGTGGTGACCTATGGTGTTTATATCATACCCAATCTAGGGAACCAATGGAACCAAAGAAGATTATATTATTATAGGTTTGGATAAGGGGAAGCATCCAGTTCTGGATGAATTATTTATTGTATTAGTATGGGAGTTTGGTAGTAGATAACTAGGCTAGTGCTCAGAATTATTGGATAGTTTTTTTACCTAATACCATGTAATATTGTTCTTTTTTGTAGAGTCATGACATCATTATTATATATGGTACTATTTCTGTTTGTGTGTTGATTTATGGATCAGATGTTTATTCTTGTTTCACTAACATATTTATTATTACTAATAAATTTATTTATTTATTCATATTTTCATCATTATTAATCACTTAGATCTGAGGGAATAGTATTCCCATGGAAATACTCTAGGCCATCAATGCTAGTGGAGAACATCTAGTGTATGGGTAGGTGTGCTTGAGGTCATATGGACAACTGGTTTGCCAACTATTACTTAGCGAGCTAGGTCAGGATTTCACAATGACTAACATATCTCAATTTTGAAGAGGATCACTAAGAATTATTTGGTTGGATGAGAATGACATGTGTGTGGGGCATGGATAGTGGATTAGTCACATGAGCCTATGTTAGATGGGATGAGACAATTATGGGTGTGATTCTAGTGGTGCAACAAGGTTGCATAGGGGAGTGCAATCATGTGTTTGAATGAGACCATCTAGGATTATGAGAAATGAATTGGGAGAGGTTTCTTGGTGAATCACTCTACCTTGGAGGAGTAGAGTAGAAGTTGATGAGGATTTTTGAGAAAACTATCAATGCACTAGGATGGTACACACCGGTTATGTGTGGTGCCTAGTTGTATTGCAGATCAATGAATGGGATATGTGTGGGTCCATTTAATGTTTTTAGGTTGTATATGAACCGAAAAAATTATTTATTTGTGAGATTCTCATGATCATGGTGTCTCAGGGTGTCAGGTGAGTTTGGAGATATCAATCAGTGGTAGGAGTTGACATTAAAAATGGATTGGGGATCCATAGTGTAGTCAACCTAGGATTGTTCCTTAAAATTTATTTTCAAGAATGTATAGTGTCATAAGTTGATGAGTGGTGTGTGTTTCTTGGGAAGTGAAATAGAAATTCAATGTTGGTACCAATGAAGTCCTTTTTCAAGGATTGGTGTAAGGAAATCTACATAGTGATGAGTGCACCATTGAATATTATAGAATGTCATTCCTAAATGACTGGGAATAGAATTTGGTTTTTGTTTTTGTGTTGGTTCTTAAATATGAGTGAGATGACCATGTATTTTCATTTTATTCTATATTTCATGGAGCATGGTATGTGGATATTAGTGTTTGGTCCAGTGGGTGATGATAATAATAATCCTATGGAGGGGATCATTGCATTAGTTGTTAGAGAAATGATCCTCATGTTATACGGGTCTTGGGTTTGGAGAGACAAGTTGTTATATTATTGATGTGATACCAGGATACCAATGTGTGATATGATCCACTAATATCTATTTCCTTAGAAAATACATTATTTAAATTTTAGATGTGTTGTTGGTTGGAGTTGGCATGTGGCATCGGGCTCATGTTGGTTTTGGAAGGATCTAAGAGTGATTTATATTATAGGTGGGCCTATACATGATGTTGGGGGATTGTGTGTTCATAGGGTGATTTTTGAGGTGAACCATGATTTATGACATGGTTCAGGGGGAGAACCATGATTTATGACATGGTGCAAGGGGTGAACTTTGATTCATGATATGATTATAAAGGTGAATAATTTGAAAAATAATATAGGTGTTTCTAGTTAGAAAAAAATGATTTGGGAAGCAATGGAATATGGAAACATTTTTTAGGCATGAGTAGGACCCTATATGTGGGGACCACTAGTGAAAATTCTTATTTAGTTGTAGGTATTCTTTGAGGACGCAATGTTAGGTGAGACTAAGTGTTTTTGTGAAAAGTCAATCTAATGAGGTATGAATGGTGAATTTTTATGGATTTGGACATATTTATATTGAAAACACATCTATATAATTATTCAAGATATATATAGTTGGTTGGTGGACTGTTGTAAGTGCATTGGGTAGGCAATTTCTATAGTTGGGAGCCCCATGGGTTAGAATTTTCTTTCATGAGTGGAGTCTTATGAGAGGAATAACCATAACCCTCAAACATAACTCGTTGATGACATTATGGTGTGTTGGGAGATATGGGTATAGTGAGTTTCATCTTTCTATTGGTACTGATGATGTGTGAGTAGCTCAGTACTTGGTGAATAGTGTGCATTGGTGTTTGGAGTTGTGCATTAGAAGCGTGTTGAGAATTTAAATAAATAATGTGGAGATATCTCTATAAATTTATGACTAGGATAGATTACAAGATGTGATTCTAGGATTACCATGGATTCTTGGGGATGAGAAGCATTATGTTGGGGAGTTTTAAAGCTCCATGGATTTTTGGGTCATTATATTTTAGTGGAGTTTGGATTTTACATTTGGTGGATTGTTTTTTTGAGAACCGATACTCAAAATGTGATTCTGATAGTTTTAATGTCTTAAAAATAGTGTGTTTTGGTATGGTTTAAGGTTTTTTGAATGCATGAGGTGTCTGAGTAGAGGTTTAAGAAGGGATGGGTGGTCAGGCTTCTGTAGAATTACAGTAGTATCCCATTCATGGTGTGAACCCATTGTTACCACTATAAAAATTTAGGATAAAGGGAGAGTCCCTATACTTTAAAGGGTTGACAATGTGAAATAGATGTTGAGGACATGAAATTTTTGTCGATATTTTTAAACAAAAAAGAGGACATTCCCCTTTGTTTTTTTCCAAACAAAAGCACGCATAGGAAGGGTCATTCAGCAAACTCTTCCACCCTCTTCCTCCCCTTTGACCCCGCATATCAGGGAGTGCAATTTGGTGATAATTTTAGGTATGTTTCTACATATTCTACAATATATTTTGGTTCATAGTGGACAACTAAAATTTTCACTCACATTTGGCTAGGGTTTAGTGCTAATTACACCTCAGTTTGTTATAGTTAGCTAAAATCTACGAGGATTTTATGTGTGATGAATAAAAGAGGACCTAAGATGATATCTACACATTTTAATAATTGGTTTCAGTTGAAGTAAGCCACTTCCCTTTTTGAATTTAGGATTTTTGGTCAAATTAGATGAAATTGATAGTTTACTTGGTTCTAGTGGCTAGATATTATAGATATGAGAGACTCAAAAATACACTATAGACCCTCTCATAGAAGCCGGTCAAATTTACTATGTTATGGTGATGCTTTATGTGTTTTTAGCTTAATATTCCTCTATGTTTTATATAAAATAAATAATTATTTTTTTACCATTAATTATTTATGTTGAATGGCGTGATACAATACACGAGTGGTGGTATGGATTTAGATGAGGTATGTATAAGAATTATTGTGGCTCATAGGAGATCAATGAGGGGGATAAATCCATGTTCTTGGTAGGTTTTCCCAATAATACAAGATCATATGCCAACTATGTATTGTTTCTTACTATCATGATTGTTTCACAGGGTTGGGTAGAACGCATGGGACAGGGGGAGTTATATGAGGAGAAATAGGATGATGTTGGGTCTTATATGCTTGTTTTAAGATCTATTTATCACTTATTATAATTTGGAAATTCCTAGATACTATGTATCTAAGGGGAGAGAGAGTGAAGTTTAGGATGATGAGAGACCTTGGGGGTCTTATGATGCGATAGGAGATGTGGGTAGCATAGGTGGATGATCCTAGGGATAGTGAGGAGTGATAGGGATTGGGTCCTATGATGATGGATGAGATGAAATTATTTCTCTTGTGTAGTAGGGAACAATCTATTTAGGGTGGAGAAAGATCTTAGTTTGTGTTGGGAGTAGGATATGTCCTTTAGAAATATAAGGGGTCTACTGAAGAGAGTTTTCATCTGAGTGGATTGCTAAGTGATCTCCCTTAGGAGATTTAATATGAGACCTAGGTGTGGGTTGTGGGATTGTTTAGGACTAAGAAATGGGATCACAAGGATCTTAGATCATGGTAACTTAGGATGGTCCCCAGGTAATGAGATCAATAGTGATGATTTTGGACAAGACCTTGGGGTATAGGTCAAGATGTGCCTTCAATAAATATTTTCACTAATGGGTGATGAGGGTGAGAATGTATCTCTGAGCAGAGGTTGTGATGGATTTGGAGGACCTAGTATTAACCCTAATAGGAATGGTGTGATTTTTTTAGTGAATGGATAAGTCCCGTGTAACTGGTACCTTAGGATTAGCTGGAGAGTTATATAATGAGATAAAAATACAATGCACTTGCATGTTATTGTGACCTCCATATAGTTTTTAGGGATGGTTCAATGTTATTTCTCGTCCCTATAGTCTATAGGGATGGGTCAGTGTGGTTTATTAGACCTCCCTAGAGCCTATGGGGAAGGGATGGTGTTATTTTGGTAAACTAATTGAGTGAATATAGATGGGTTAGTGCATATTAATTAGACCTTACCTTGAGTAGCCTTGTTTTGAGGACCACCCTGAGGGTAGGGCCATGGGATGAAACAAGGAATGATAGATGTAACTTTACATGAGAGATAAGGAAGTGGGTCAATATGTGGATGTATTACCATGAACTATCCCTTTAGGTAGTGGCTCAAGGTTTGTTTGTCTTCCTACCCCGAGTCCTCTGGTATGGTCTGGGCATTACTATAGTAGCACAAGGCGAGGTGATGGGATGGAATTATGGCATGGAACTAAATTAGGTATGATCGAGTATCATGGTGGTCTAGTTAGAACACATTGACATGATGTGTAAGGATTCATGGTTTACTATTTAACACATGATATATATGGTGCTTATGTGACATGTTTATTTTATTTTTTGTTTATACATGTATATGATCATAAATACTAAGAGTACTTGGTGAGACCCTAATAAGATTTATTTATCACACCCTTCATGGGAACCTCAAGGAACTTACATATCTTATTATGTCTTTTCAGGTTCATCATAGGACGATTATTGGATTGTGATAATATAACTCAAGGTTATTGGAGGTAGGGTGTGTGGGGATCAAATATTTTAGTAGGTAAAGTGTGCGTGTATTTTATTTTTCTATTTTGTATTTGGGATTGGTAATGTTAGAAATAAATGTATGGATGATTGTATGCATCATGCAACCCTCCCTCTAAGGATATCCTAATGAGTGTAGAGAGATAATGACCCCCAAGCCCCGCCTCTAGTAGGCCCTAAGTTGGAAACTAACACTAAGGGTATAAATATATCATGAAATGGGAGGCATTAACCATTTTAATAATATAGGATTAGGAGATGAGATGAATCATCCAAAAACAACTCCATGAAATAATATAAAAAGAAACATAAACCATCCCACAATGCATGTATCCATAAAACATATATATATTATAGGATCCAAAATTACGCACCCAAAAGGAAAGATAAAGCAGTGATACAACAACTATCCAAGGTCTGAGCTAGTAATGTCCAACATAGGACATATAATCCTCCTGGAAACTTGAAAACAATTCTATATATATAGGGTGAACATAAAATTATACTCATTAGGAAAACCAAATTATCTTGTACACATGTGAAAGAAGCATACTAATGCACCCCTGAGAAAAAAAACAGCATCACCTAACAATATCAACTATTTATCCCAACCTCACCAAGTAATGCTCACCAAATAATTAAAGACAAGTAATATAATATAACATGAATCATATCAATAAAGGGTGCCCCACATTTATTTCTTGTTGGTATGACACTCTGACACAAAAATGTTGTATGTACTATAACTCCCATATCTTCCACATATCACATCACCTCACATACATGGTCACCTCATATCACACCTACAAACACTTGGGATTTCCACCCCATATGCATGACCATATCACATCTCATCCGCAAAAACATGGGCCATCACATTAAATCCAAAACCACAACTATAGTAGTAGGGTATCATGAACATGTTTGACACCAACCTAGTTCCATACTCTTACCATGTAATACCCCCAATATAGCCTCCCCACAAGCATGATCATATCATATCTCAACCGAAAACACCCGGGCCACCACCCCATAAGCACGGTCACATATCATCTCGCCTGAAAACACCTAGCCTATCACAACCACGATCTAATGACTAACAGACCTTTGAACATCGCAACCTATGGAATACCTACCTATATTGTAAGAGTGAGCAGTAAATAGAGCCAGACACAACCCCAACCTATGAGTTCACAACCAAACACTAATCAACTCACAACATCATCACTTTTTCTACCACATCTAATTTCATAACACTACACACTACACAACAAGCCACGTGACCCATCACATGACCAACTAATTTCATTTTCCAACCCATTAATTTCATTATTAAGCATCATCCATATTTAACCACATAGACCGTCATTTATTTATTCATTTATCATTTCCATGAAATTATCCAATCCAAACCCCAACATTTTCAATCACTAATAAATAAATATTTATTCAACACTACCTATGAATATAGCACAAAAAAACAACATATCAAAAACTACTCATCATCCCCATCATAACACCACATTTATTCCACAAAAGCATAGCCAGACAACAACCACCTCACCACCCCAAAATCATGGAAAAACAACAATCACCTCACTACCCCAAAATCATGGACAAACAACAACAACCCTGACACCCCAAAATCCCAGCCAAAAAAAACAACCACCTCACCACCCCAAAAGCATGGCCAAACAACAACCACATCACCACACCAAAAGCACGACCATCAAACCATCATCCCCCACATGCCTCAACCACATATCATCTATACATAAAATCCATTTTAAAAATATAAAAATGGATTTTATTACATTCCACTTTATTTTAGGGACATTATCACACAAATAATAATGCCATGGAAACCATTTTATTAACCAAATATAAGTATTTATCAAATTTCCATTTTAGTGTGATATCAAAACAATCACAAAAAATTATAATTCACATAATAATCATCCAGCCTAAACAAAGTAACCAAAAACCAAAATTTTTATTCAGGCATTAAGCCCGTACAATCCATCATATCACAATAATAACAAACCTATAAAAACATGTGAATCAAACCCCTTTACCATTAAACTTCAATTTAACAAATTATTTTTTTATTAAGGTCTCACAACCATATACCATAGATAATCTCGAGAAAACCCCTACTGCATGATATACATAAAAGATAAATGAGTGATTCCCTACCTCAAATAAGATTCCCAACTCACTACGCACCACATGGAGTAGGAGAAACACATTCCAACTATAACTGCACCATTAGATACCGTGGATCAACCTACACCACACCCAAACACCATATATATTCAACCCAATACACACCCCAAATAAAAAAAACATAACCACTGTGAATCCCCTAAAAAATAACAGAAGAAAACCAATAAATAAATAGAGGAGAACTTTACAGGGATTACAAATGATGATCCACCAAAACCAAGGATTCAAGTAGGAGGAAGAGAGATAAAAGAACTCCTCTGATCAGCTAAGGATCATCCAAAATGATAGAGGGAGATAAGGGTACGTATGAATGAAAATTTTTGATAGAGAAAAGGTATTTAAAAACGATATCCCATCATTTACATATCGTGTAACCATTATAGGATGTTTAATCCTCATGTTTTATAAAATTTCCAACTTTTGCAAAAAACGCATCATATAAAAGTATTTTTACACATGATTAATTATACATCATGAACCATCAAAAAACAAGACATGAATCACCTTTACACATCATTTACACTTTACATGGTGTTTCTTTCCTTCACCTCAATCATTATTAGACAAACTCCTCCAGATTTTTTCTAGGCCTCCTCTAAGAACCTCCAATATCCAAAACCAAAAAAATAACTGATTGTCTAGTCACAAAACATTATATTAGATACCTATCAAATGGTTCACCCTCTTGAGACTACAAGATGATGTCCAAAAGGAAAGGGATCTGAACAACCACCCTGGGTGATACCTCTCAAGGATCCTGTCATACCAAAAATGCTACCACAAACCAAACACACCAAACCCAAAAAACCATAAAACATCTTACAAAGTCTCATCACCACATAACCAAATCACTAAAACCATATAAAACTCCAAACATAACAAAAAAATTACCATCACAACCATCTATACTCACTTCCCCGAACACACGAATCTAGGAATTATGTTCTCTATGTCAAGATACTATCCTCCCTAGGTGACAGTGACTCACCAGAACTAGTTTAATCACATTACAATTATTGTATCTTGATTAGGAATCAGGTCCTCTAATTTTCATATATTAATAATTTATCTCACATCACATAATAGAAATCACTTTAAGGGAAAACAAAACATCTCATAAAACTGAAGGAGTCAAACATAACATCACAATGAAAAACAAAAAAAGAAAAAATTAAAACAACATTGGGTACTAGGAGTGAATATGCATCTCTCAATCCCAAGTACTCTCCTATAAGCCATAATACCTCCATAACATGGGAACCAAAGGAATAGTCCACCTATGCAGTGCCTTCTCTTGGCGATCCTAGATCTCTAACAAATTATCCAAAAACATCACATTGTCCTTGATATCCGAATCTCCCTAGTCAATGAAATGTGATTAATTGTGAAAATATCGATTAATATAAGAGACACATAATATTTCATGGATCCTCTCTAGAAAAAGTGAAAATTCCAACTGATATGAAAACTCACTAACTTTCCCAAACACCTCCAAGGGACCAAAAAACCTGTGAGAAAGATTACTTCCTCTGCCAACCCCCTAACCACACTGAGGGGAAATCTTCAACAACATGTGGTCCCTAACCTCAAACTTTAGGGCCTCCTAAAGTGATATTCACAATAATTCTTGCAGTCTTGTAATGATTTCAACCTATCATGAGAAAGATGTGTCTTCTGCATCCTAATATACTCTATATTAGGACCAAGAACTATTGGCTCCCCAACCCCCATTCAGTATAACAGAGAATAACACAGTTTCCTATAGAAATCCTTAAACGGCTCCATTCCAATAGAAGAGTGATAACTATTAGTGTATGAAACCTTTAGCTAATATAAGTGTCATACACAATATCCACCAAATTTTAATATGCACACCCACATTATATCTTCAAGTGTTTGGATGTTCCATATTTTCGTCCCATCTATCTAAGGGTGTAAATATTATTTATGGAGTAACTACGTGCCAAAAGCATGATGAAATATTCTACAGACTCAAGAGGAAAAATGAGTAACTAAGTGGGCTGATTTCATTAACTGAACCATTATAACCAAGATAACATAAAAAACAATATGAGATCTGGTTAAACCTGTATTTTAATCCATCGATATTTAATCCCATTTACAATCAGAAAAATTCAATGGAAATAAAAAACTACCTGGAACACGATGAATGACCTTTACTTACTGAAAAAATAGGCACTTTCCTACAAACTCCACCACCCCCCTGTTTCAACCAAGGCCACAAAAGATGTATCCTAATGAAACAATACATATTGGAAACTCTTGGGTGTACCTCTAAAGGTTATCTATGAAACTCATGATGTAATATTTCACACATTAATACCAGAAAAAATTACCTTCCATGAAATAAAATCTGATTCTAACCATTCTATGACCATCCTTATGGATAATCTCCATGGCCAACACAAGATCACATCACCTCCATATCTGAGTCTCCCCACTGGGACTCATCCACCTATTACATCAAATACGATTACCCCGTCATCTAAAAAAACCACTACCATCACCCACCCTTGAATCAAAGCACAAGGATACCAACTCCTCCATCACCCTCCAACAATTCCTAAAGTCTTAAAAAACATATTTTCTTGAATTCATACTCAATGTGTCGGAACAAATTCCCATTTCCTAAGGATTAGGATATCTAATAATCATAATACTAAATAAAATCTATCCACCTCCACTACCTAAAGTTCATATCACAATAAGAGAAGATATACATCATGCTCTTATGATCTGTGAATAACAATAAGCACTCCCTAATGAGGTAATGACACCAAAACTCTAGTACAAACACAAAAAGTTATTGCTATAGATAATTGGTGGAATAGTTACGCTCATGGGGAAATAATTTTCTAGACCCATAAGAGATCACCACCTTCTGATGCCTCAAAACGCATCCCAAACCCATGCTGGAAGAATCAAAAAACACCTCAAACATCACACCCTCCTTAGGAAACTGAATCACTGGAGCACTAAACAACTTTCCCTTTAGGTAACCAAATACTGACTATAACTAACCAGTCCACACAAAATCTTGGTCTTTCTAGGTCAATGTTTTCAATAGATCTATAACTTGAGAGATATAAAGAAAAAATCACCAATAATAACCCAAAAGACCAAGGAAACTATAAACCTCTAAAAATTTATTGGGTGCTTCTCAAGAAACAACTAATTTGAATTTCGAGGGGTATATTTCCACACCCTATCAAGACACCACATTCCACAATAAATGCACCTATTATGTCTATAACATACACTTGGAGAAATTTCTGTAAATATGGTGCTATTAAAAAACTTGTAAAACAACTATTCTATGCTCAAAAAACTCATCCTATGACTTTATGTAGGTTAATAGATCATTGATGAATATGATGATGAGGCTATCTAGGGACTCACAAAACATAGATTTTATATTCCCCATGAACGTGGCTGGTGTGTTCGTAACACTAAATGGGATGAATAAAAACTCGAAGTGCCCATACCCACATATAAAGGAAGTATTTGGGATATATCCCCTTTTCACCCTCAACTGATGATATACAGACCACAGATGGATCATAGAAAACCAACTCACCCATATCAACAGGCAAAAAAGATCATCTATCCTTGGGTTATAGTAAAGGTTCAATACTATCACCTGATTCAACCTCTGGTAGTCTATATGAAACCTCATACTACCATACACCTTCTTGGAGAAAAACATTGGAGCACCTCATGGTGGCACACTGAGCCTGATAAAACCCTTCATCATCATATAATCTATTTGAATCCTTATCTTCTGTAACTTAGAAGTTTCCATTCAATAAGGTTACACAAAAATCAGAGAAGCACAAGGTTGCAAGTCTATTTTGAACTCAATATCCCATCAAATGGGTAGCGTCACAACCTCCATGGAAAAAATCAAGAGAATACCCAATGAACCTGAGAACCTATATTGTCCCAGTGTCCACTGATTACATCAATAACTAAACTATGAAATAAATAAAGGGATCAATATACCAACTTCTTATATGAAAACCCCACTCATGAATAAAAATTATACACTAGAAATCCACTTTTGAGAACATGACTCTCCTCTAGAAGCAGTCAAAAATAGAATTTATGAAATGAAACCAGTCGATGATAAGGATAACAGTGTACAAATGCATCTATAGTAAAAAAATATCCCCCTGGGATTGATGTGGTCCCGTCATTAATATGCACCCTCAGAACACAACGAACAAGCTATTCTAGCCTCCAAATTGTGTAGTCAACACTGGTGGCACATGAATACTCTCTACTTATAGTCTTAGTGAATAGGTTAGAGTAGGTGAAACAAAGTATTGTGAAGAATTTGAATTAAATAAGGAACAAACAAGAGTATTAAACAAACCTATCATACCTCTGATGATCTATGGACCATCTGGAACTGTTACCTCTACTATATGCAACAGACCATTCCCAACCCCTCTGCCTATCTATTGAAATCTAACTCTATTTATACTCTTGGGTAGAGGTCTCTAAACATATATAAAATCTCGAGGTAGGCCTCTACCTAGTCCATATCTCCTTGTTATAGCATAATCCTACAATCTATACCACTGAAACGGTCTCACTAGAAAAAACTATTGAGGATGGAACTGAACCTATCCACATCTACCAAACTGATGTTGGGGAACCATTGGGAACTGGTTCTAGAAATTTCCATGAAACCCACAAGAAAAACACACTAGAAAAAATCCCCCAGGAAAAGCACAGAAATAATTAACCCTAGAAGGTCAGAAAAAATTCTGATGAGGTCGAATCCCCACTGGTTAAAACCTTAAAGGTCATTGTGCTTGACACCTACCAATGACAACCATGCTCTCTAAGGAACCCTATTGGTTCCCATTTCATTGAAAACCTCCTCATGAGTTCATTATATTGATCACCTCTACCATATTCTGAACCTCTGTATATTTTGTAAATGTAAAAGGAGTAATGAAATACTGGATAGAAGGATAGAGTGCATCCTCAAGACATCTCAAACAAGACTCCTCATCTGAAAACATTTCTTGGTCAAAACATATGAGGTCCTTTAACTTGATTCCCATATCCTTAACTAACATACTTTCCTACTAAAGAGAATGAATATCTTATCTCTTTACTAAGTTCATGTTCAAAAAAGGAACTTTTCCTGGAACTCCTTCTGGAATTTAACCCCTGAAACATATGCCTCCTTACGCTCTCCTAGATACAATATCCTCCACTAACTTGTATATCCCCACATCCAAATGGATGCCCAAGGGACATAGTATCCCATCAGGTCCTAAATCAAACTAAATGCGATATCGACCTCCTCCATCCATCTCTCTATCTCCACATGAGACATGGAACTCATACATCCAAAAATCCTACAGCTAAAAATCACACAACACCCTCTTCCACTGATTATCCTCTTATGTTGGGTTAAAACTAATACAATCAAATGGATTACCCTTATAAAATTCAACTACCTGTACCACACATGGATGATGAACACAATCCATAGCAAAAAATAAAACACTTTTTTTCCTTATCCCATGTAGTATGGAATTTTATTTAGATTCATTTTAATTTCCTTTATTAATTTTAACCTTACCAAAACAAACCAATTAAAAAAACACCATTCATCATGATTCATTTACCTCTACCAGTTATCTACTATGAAAATAGGACCCCCTCACATAGTCTTTAAATAATCCTAGATTCCATGGATTGGATCATGGGGCCCCCAAAAATCTCATGTCCTAGCCAGTCTCCCTGGCCTATGTCATGTACCAAGGTCAACTGAAACTGTTTCCATACCAACCCATACAATCCTAACTGTTCTTTACTCTAAAATCCATCATATCTCTCAACCATCTCATATGATACCACTCTATCATGAACCCCTCCCTCCAAAAATACTACAATGAGGGGAGAGAGATAATGACCCCCAGTTCCAACCTTCAATATGCCTTGGGTTGGAGACTAGAACCATGGGTATACAAATCTCATGTAATGGGAGGCATTAACCAAAATAATTATATAGTCCCAGGAGATAAAATGAATAATACAAAAAAAATCATTAAATAATATAAAAAGAATAAAACCACCCTCCAATGCATGTATAATTAAAATAGATAATGGTAAAATTATCTAAAAGTAAATAACCAAAAGAAAAGATAAACTAGAAACACAACAACTATCTAAGGTATGAGCTAGTAATGTCTATCATGACAAACATAATCCTCCTAAAAACCTAAAAACAGTTATATATATATTGGGTGAGCATACAAGTATACTCATTAGGAAAAATGATGTCTCTCGTGCACATGTAAAAGAAGCATACTAATGCACCAGTGAGAAAACAAAAGAACCAACAACACATAAAAAAGTAAACTATCCATACCAACCTCAATAAGGCATGCTCACCAAATAATGTCATCCAAGTATTATAATATGAAAATAATAACATCCATAACGGTTATTCCACACTAATTTATCATAGGTATTCCACTCTCACACCCCAACATCATACGTCCCTTCACTCCCATCTCTTCCATATTTCTCACCGCCCCACAAGAACAATCACATCACTTCACACCTGAAAAAACCTAGGATTTCCACACCAAAAACACAACAATAAAACATATTTCCTACAAACACTAGGACCATCACATCATAACTACTTCCATAACCATATTAGCAGGGTATCATGAACAATTAGGAAATCCACCTCATTACCATATCCTATTTTTGGTAAAATAATCCCTCAAGGTAACATTGAATAATTTTTCGTTTGATTGTGTTGGTTGAAAAAACGGGTTTCCAAGGAATATTGTGGAATCTAGAGATATTGTTGACTAGGAATGTTGAAAAAGATCCAAGATAAAATAATATATTCCCTTTAAGTGGTACATAAAATTGCATACACAAGGTGACGCCATTTCCCAGTGTTTTCCAAATTTTTGGGGTCCAAAATTTGGAGGATGGATAACATAATGAAAGATGGATTTAATTTAAGGGCTTATGAAAATATGGACAATTCACGAGTTTCATGAATACTTGATTTTTTGAAGTGGATTCATGAAGGTGTGAAGTTTTTGATGGTGATCTCTACGACTAAATCAATGATCATAACTGAAATGAGGGATCATCATGAAATGGTGATGATGTGGATATAAGCCTTTGGAATTAATGGAAATTCCTATAAATAGGCCTTTAACCCATTCAAAAAAGTAGAGAGAGTTAACAATGATCTTAAGGATCTTGATTCTTGAAGGTATTTGTTGCGAAAAATTTTACAAAGGAATGGAGTTTGTGATGGTTATAAACACCAACCGAAATATGTATGCATTTTGGATGCGTTGATGTTTAGAAAGGCTATAAAAATCAAACCAAAATATATTATATTCCCGAAGTCTAATAAATATTCATGAAATTTTGATATTTTCAAAGGAAACAAGCATTGTGAGAGTAAGGTTCTTCATGAAGGCTAAGTGAGCTTTGCAAAAGAGGCGGGCTTTGCAAAAAAAGTGAACATCATTAAAGTGTTGAAAAGGGAATTTTCTAGTACATGTATGGTAAAGTGGGTTTCATTAGTTGGATGAAATTAAAAATTCAACAGAGCATATATCTACAACTAATGATGTGTGGATTCATACTAAAGGGAACTAAATGTCTATAAATTATGTTTGGATCCCTTCCAAAGTAGTGATCAAAGGAGAAGGAAGATGATTATCCGTTCCACTGGTAGCGATCTAGAGAAGAAGACATAGGGAGTGACCTTGGGAAAGTATTTGGATGACCCAAAACCTTGTAATGGTAGTGAGATTGGTCATAGAAGTTATATATCCCAAACAACAGTTTTGAAGTGAGCCATAGTGTATTTGGAACATCAGTACATTGTCGTTGTATGCTCCTTAGATATATCCCAATGATTGTGAACCATGTAAAAATATATTTTCCCATATACTTTATTTCCTATATTACATTCAAAGAATCATCATCAGATAAAGAAGGAAAGATTAATATCATAATTAAAGCTTATGTGTAAACAACATTACCCTTATAATAAAGAGTTCAATATCCAGTGGGGCTAGAATAAATTTAAAATAAAATCTATAACCGATTCACCCTCCTACTCATGGTATCTAAGAATCTTTTAGACCTAACTATTGGCATAAAAGAATTGGTATCTTTTATCATATTTGTTTTCTATGACTTGGTTCATTTGATTATTAAAATTGAAGTTTTAGTATACTCTTATCTTAGAGTTCCATGGAAAATTGAATAACATAAACGAATAAGAAGAAGTCTGGTCATATTCCTTAGTGTGGAAGTGTCTATAGAAAGAGTGTAATTCAGTTAAAGGAAACAAATAGTCTACAAAAGAATGGTTTGGATGAATCATAAAGTGAAAATATTTACTCATTCAATGATGCTAATGTAATGATTCAAGAACCTGATATTTCAAGTTTTTTGGTACTACTGATGATGAAGAAATTGAAAGAAGACCAAAAGTAGATGTTTTCCAAAAAATAAAGAAATTGGATTAGAAAATGGTTGAAGAAAATAAATCTAAAGATACATGGTTCCAAGTATAGAAATTTTAAGTCAATAAGTTTAATGGTTTTAATCAAATACTTCTAGAAGTGGCCATAAATATAAGGAAGAAGAATAATTTACAAGATGAAGAACTGAAAAAGATGTCTAAAAAGATAGAAAAACACAAAACTGATGACAAGGGAAGGAATATAAAATCATATGTAATTTATAATCTAAAATCCAGAAATGATGATCTTTATACACAACCATCTATACTAGTTCTAGAGAACAAAAGGATACAACAAGAGAATGTATGCTCTACTGATTTTGTTGCTTAAAAAATTTAAATAAAGGAGTAATGTGACTTGGTGGATAAGCTCACATGAGAATTGGAAGATGATACTAGTAATGGTATGAATCTAAAGTGAGAAATTAATACTCAATTTAAATAAAAGAATTTGAATATTCAAAAATTATAAGAAGATATATAATCAGTGAAGAAAAAAGTGGAGAAATATGTTACAAAAGGTAATCCCAAATTGAAGGATGAGTTGCATTTATTAATTGATTATCCTTCATAAGGTGATAATGAAATGAAAATAAAATATGCAACTTTAGAGGCAAAACCAAAAAGGATTTTCTAATCCTAAAGAAAATATAGTTTTGAAAAAAATGTTATTGGTTATGACGAATCTTCTCCCATGATTGACAAAATGAGAGATATGAATAGTTCTAGAAATAAGAAAAATCATATTGATATCAGAAACAGACCTAAAAATGTTTTTAGAAGAAGTAATGATAGCATGTGATATTTCTGTGGGATCCATGGGTATACACCGTCTTTTTATTCAGAGGCTTTGGAATATATTTCATGTTTTCAAGATAAAAATATTTCTAAATCTAAGAATAAGAAGAATAATATTGAGAAATCTAAAATAAGGGTCTCTCAGAAGAAGGTATCCTTGAAATTTTAATATTGTGGAAGACTGGGACACACCATGAGTTTGTTTCAAGAATCCTACGAGCTCAATGTTAGAATAAAAACTCAAGATGTATCAAAATATCAACCAATAAATTATGACTCTAGTTATGTTTGTCATGAGAGGTGTTTTATATGTTATAGTCATGGGAATTTGGTAGAAGATTCTAGCAGGAAGAAATCAGGGAAGGAAAAGGAAATCAAAAGGATATCCCCAACTTTAGTGGTGTATAACGAGAATGTATATATTGAAATACAACATGATAAGTTGAAAATAGGTTTACAACCTCAGGATAATCACAAGGATCGCAAAAAAAGGCGCATAAATCACCTCTTCTGTTACACTCAAAAAATCTCTCATGGAAATACTGTGAAAAAACCTAGAAGAAAAAGGGAGGATATAATCTAGTTGTGACTAAGAATAATGTAAAATCAGTTGGAGACTCAACCCCAACAAGAAAGGGTTACATGAAAAACAAAACTGATAAAAGAAAAATGAATAAACAATATCTTTTCAAACCCACATTCCATGCCACAAGGTGAGAAGTGAAGGAAAAATAAATATTTCTCCAATGGATAGATATACAAGAGAAGATGACAAGTGGAAAGATTCATACTCAAGGAAAGAGTCATGAAAATTGGAATTTTGGTGGAACCTCAAAGAAGGAAATTTCCACTAGTGGGTATAAACCACAAAATGGGAAAAATTATAAGCCTATAGAACCTAAATATCATAATAAGACTTAGAGTGTGTATAATTATTGTTTATTCATATAGTAAAACAGTTGAGATTGGTTGAGAAGTTAGAACAGGCACAGAAAGAGTACAATGCTTTGTAAGAAAGTATCAAAGGGTTGATCCATCACGATCAACCATAATCCTCTTATTGGGGATTATAGAGATACCTCTATTCCTATGTGTTTAAATTTTATTAACAGATGTTAAAATGTTTTAGGTTTTAGGGGAGATACAATCTAAGGAGAAGTTTCATCAAAATATGAAAGGTGGTGATGTGATGTTCTCCAAAATGTCAACTGATTCAAATATGTAAAAAAGAAAATTTTATAATATCAAAATTCTCAATGGATACAAATTTTATAATAATTAGAGTATTAATGAGGAGTCATAATAATTTTAATCATTACTTGAGATTTGATATTTCAAATTGATGTTAAGTGGTATCGAGATTCCTGATACTAAAGTCAAGAGTGTCTAATCAATCTTAAATCATATCTTGTGGAAAGAAAAACGAGATATTAGAGGCTTCTTTATATGTATAGAAGTAATTGAGTGCAATGGACAATGATTGCGTTATTAGAATTATATCTTGTTTTCTATGCTATGTTTAGACTCAGTAGGAATAATAGTTTTTTTGATGTCTCATTACTAAGTGATAAGTTCACTCACTAAAAATCTTATTAAAGTTAGCTAAAACTAAAAATATTATAGATCTTGGGAAGTATCTGAAACCCATAGTCACATGTGAAGAAATGATGTAGGAGAAGAATAATGTTTGTGATTCTAAATAATGGACCTAATAATAGGAAGAGTATCATATCATAAGGGGAAAATTATATCTCACAATCACATCCAAGGTCTCAATGGTATAAAAAGGATGAAATTTTATACTATCTGACATAAAAAAAGACCAATTGGAGGAGAATAAAAAATATTATTGTATTTCATGATTATTTATTTTCTTCTAAAAATATGGTATCACTTGACTAGTTTTTAGGATACCAATAAGCTGCAAAAGAATATTAAAAGTATTTCAATAAGAATCTAGGATGAGTAGTTAAAAATAATTATTTCACTATAGTATAGAATGAACAGAACCATCAACAACACAATAACCCATTGTATGATGAAAGTGATGAGGATTTAAGAGACTCATATAGAGTTTAAGTGGAAAATGATGATTCAGAAGAAGATATCGATGATTAACAAGATTTGGTTAAATCTATATTAGCACAAAATGCAATGATCTGAGCTAAAATAGAAAGACAGAACATCATTGGGGTTCAAGAAATGCCAGTACAGACAAGGAAAATAAATAATCTTCACCAAGAATTATTCTTATCATAGTTAGAGCCTAAATGTTTTAAATAAACAAATAGAGATAGAAACATGATTTATGATATTAATGAAGAGATTGAGCAAATTGAGAAGAATCATACTTGGGAGATTGTTTTGAGGCTAATATATACGAATTTCATTGGGACTAAATGTTTTTTTTACAATAAGATGAATGAGGATGGTGCAGTGATTTGAAATAAAGAACTACTAGTGTGAAAAGGGTACTCCCATATAAAAGGTATTGATTTTGATGAAATATTTTCACCTGTTTCAAGGCTACAGACAATCAGATTATTCTTGGCCATAAGAGTTAAAATAAAGTTCAAAGTTTTCTAGATGGATTTTAAGTCAATGATTATGAATGGGGTTATAGAATAAGAAGAGTATATTGAGCAGCCAGATGGTTTTATCTTTCATAAAGATGAGAACAGAGTGTATTGGCTAAAGAAGGTGTTACATGGGTTGAAGAAAGCACCATGAGAATGATATTGATGACTAGATCGGTTTTTAAAGATGCTTTGTTTTTAGTGTGGTGGAGTTGATTACAATCTATATGTAAAAAATGAAAGTAATAAAAGGATTATGGTTCCAGTTTATGTATATGACATAATATTTGGTGGATCAGATGATGATCCGTGAAAATAGTTTTTAGAATTCATGAAAAGTTAATTTTAATTGTCAATGATTGGTGAACTGACATTTTTATTTGGTATATAGGTGACACAAATAAAAATGGAACATTAATTTCTCACTATAAATATGATAATTAGTCCTTGAGAAGATTTGTAATGGATAATTATAAAGATATAAAGACTTCAGTAGCTACACAAATGAAACTGTCATGTGATGATGAAGGCAATGCAGTAAATGTTATAGAATACCAGAAAATAATTTGTAGTATACTATACTTGATAGAGAAAAGACCTGACATTTTTTGTACAACATTCCATATATCAAGATATCATATAATTCCAAAATAAATCAACTTACTTGCAGTGAAAAGAATATATTGGTATATCAAGGGCACAATGGATTTCAGTATATTGTATAAAGAAAAATCTCAGAATGAGTTATTAGGCAATACAGATGTAGATTGGGACAGATTAACAGATGATAAAAAATAAATTTTAGGTGGTGAACTCTATCTTGGTGTATTCTGTATTTATTGGATAATAAAGAAACAAGATTTCAATTCATTGACCACCGCAGAAATAGAATATATTGTAGCCACTCAAGCGTGCACATGGTTATTGTGGATGAAGTAGTAGCTTGATGATATGAGAGTTTATGTAAAGTATCTGATCAAAATACATTGAGATAATTAAAGTTCTATAAATATTAGTAAAAATATAATAAATCACTCAAGGAAAAATCACCTTTAAATAAAGTATCATTTTATTAAGGAAAAAGTAAGATCAAGGGCTTTTGAATTTGGAGTATCTTCCTACAGAACTATAGGTTTCAGACATTCTGACAAAGGACTTACCCAAAGAAGTATTTGAAAGGAATAAGCTTGCTCTTGTATTCTAGTCAACTCACTGCACTTGAAAAAGTGTGGATGTGAGACCATATTTCCTTGAGGAATGATGTGTTTTTAATTAATGCGCTGATTTGTGTTCTTTATGATTTTGCAAACCTCAAAGGAGTGGCCTTTAGGTTCATTGAAAAAGGGGGAGAAATTGTAGCTGTATAATGGGAGAAACTGTCTAAATCAAGACCTAGGGAGAAGCTGATAGAGAGATAAGAAAAGTAAGGGGAGTTCTAAATATGATAATGCTAAAGGTGATCGATCAAAGGATATATATCATGATAGACAAGGTTTGTGATGAAATTAGTTGGGTGGTTTTAGAATGAAGTGATTCATTGATGAAATTTGCATGTTACTCTTGTTTATCATGTCTATCATAGATCATGTAGTCTTAGAGTATGTGTTGAGTTAATATTTTATCTCTTTATATATTTTAAGAAGTGACCATTGGAAGAAGATGATTAAAGATTCAATGATGTATCAAATTGTAATGAGTTGTCAAAAAACCCAAAGGGGGAGATTGTTGGAAAAAAATACCTCAATTTAACATTGAATAATTTTTTTGTTGATTATGTTTGTGAAAAAGTGGGTTTCTAATGTTTGTTGTGGAGTCCAAAGATACTATTGACTAGGAATATTTTAATAGATCTCAGACAAAGGAACTGATTCCCAAAAAATGTTACATATAATGGCATACACAATGTGATGATGTTTCCCAATGTTTTCCAAATTTTTGGGGTCCAAAATTTGGAGGATGGATAGAATCATGAAAGATGAATTTCCTTGAAGGATTAATGAAAATATAGATAATGAATGAGTTCTATAAAGACTATATTTTGTGTAGGGTTCTTCATGAAGGTGCGAAGCTTTTGAAAGTGATCTCAACAACGATGTTAAGCATCCTGAATGAAAAATTCCCATGGAACATCACGATATATGGATAATCATGAATGAAATGAGGGATCATAGAGAAATGGTAATGATGTGGCTGGAAGCTTCTGAAATTGGTGTGAATTCCTATAAATTGTCCTATACCCCTTCATAAAAGTAGTGAGACTTAATAAAGATCATTAGGCCCTATATTCGCGAAGGTGGTTCAAAAAGGTAGTTGTTGAAAAAAAAAGTTTGAAAATGAAGGGAGTTCATGAAGTCTTTATATTCCAATATAAATATGTATGCATCGCATAGGTTTTGATGTCCATGTAGTCTATAAAAATTCAATTGAAAGAGATGAGATTCGTGAAGGCTAAGTTTGCTTCGTGAAAGTTGTGAGCTTCAAAAAGGCAGTGAGAATCAAAAAAGTAAGGTTCTTAATAATGGATACGTGAGCTTTACAAAAGTGGTGAGCTTCCCAATAGTAGTGAGAATCATGAAATTTTTTAAAATTAATTTCCCAATACATCTGTGATATAGTTTTTTTCATCAATTGGATGAAACTGGGACTTCAATAGAACATCTATATACAACTATGGATGTGTGAATTAAGGAAAATTAAGGGACCTAAAAGGCCATAAAATATGTGTTGATCCCTTTCAAAATAGTGAGTAATGAAAGAAGAAGATGGTGTTCATTTCAGCCAGTTGTGATCTAGAGAAAGTGATATAGGGAGTGACCATTTGGAAAGCAGTGAATTTAACCAAAACCTTGTAAAGGCAGTGAGCCTAGGCATAAAAATGATATATACCAAACAAAATTTTGGCAGTTAGACTTAGTGGATTTGGTACATCAACACATTATTGTTGTATGCTCTATGGATGTAGCCCAGTGAGGATAAACCAAGTAAAAATCTTTGTGTCCATCTGGTTACATTCTTATATCACATTGAAAGCATCATCATCAGATAAAGAAGGAAAGAATAAGATCATTATTAACACTTAAGTTCAAAAAAAGTGAGCCTTATAATAAAGATGTAAACATCTAGTGGGATAGGAATAAATTTAAAATAATATCCACACCCTAATTCACTTACCTCTTAGGGTATCTAGGACCCTTTTGGACCTAACACCTACCATACACAACCCCCAACATAGTTGTCCCAAAAGCACAGTCATATCACATCTTTCCCGAAACAACATAGGCTAATGCCTCACATGCATGATCAAATATAATCTCACCCAAAAACACATAGGATGTCAAAAAAAACCATTTACTGCACTAACAGACCTCCAACCATCACAACCTGTGCAATACCTACATCACCTAGAAGAGAGAGTGGGAAATATCAGGTACCCAACTATCCATCTTTCTCACCAAATGTCGGGAAAACACCCCCAACGTAACTATGAGGGTTTCCGAACATAGTTCTTGAAAAGGGTGGGGTGCGTATAAAAATCACATGGAATATAAAAGTATATAAATATAGCCAAACACACCCCCAACATATGGGTTCACAACCAAACACTAATAAACTCACAAAAACATCACTTTTTCTATCACCTATAAATTCATAACACCACATAATAATCTAAAACCCCTATCACTCCACCTACCGACTCCATTATGCAACCCATTCATTTCATTATTAAGAATCATCGACATTTAACCACAGAACCCAAAATTTATTTATTCATTTATCATTTCCCTCTAATTAACCAAACAAAAAACTAGTCATTTTAATAATTATTAAACAATTATTTTTTTGAACACTACCTAAGTATCTAGAATAAAGAAACTGCATATCATAAATATCTCAGTATCCCCACCAGACCACCGCATTGATGCCACAAATACATGGCAAAACAAAAACCAATTCACCACCCCAAAATCATGAACAAATAAGAACCACCTTACTACCCCAAAAGCACCTCCAAACAGCAACCACCTCACTCCCCCCAAAGCACATCCCAAGAACAACCAACTCACCACCCCCAAAAAGAACGACCAAATAAAAACCACCTCACCACTCTAAAAGCATGGGCAAACAACAACCACCTTACCACCACAAATCATGACCATCAAAACTTCAACTCATAAATGCCTCAGACCCACATCAACTGCCCATCAAATCAATATTATATACTTATAAATGGGTTTTATGACATTACACTTCATATTAAGGGTGTTATCACACAAACGATAATCCTGGGGAATTCATTTTATTAACAAAATATAAGTGGATATACAATTTATATTTTTCAGTGATATCACAACAATCACTATAAAATAATTAGTCACAAAAAAATAACCTAGTGAAAAATAATCCCCCAACAACCACAATTTTTAGCAGGTCATTAATCCCTTACAATCCATCATATCACAATAATAACCAAGCTATAAAAACATTTAAATCATACTCCTTTGCCCTTAAATTTTAATTTAACAAATTATTTATCTTTTATTAATCTATTACAACCATATACTATATATAAACATGAGAAAACCCCTCAGAAATGATATAAAATAAAGAGAAATGAGGGATTCCCTACCTTAAAGAATCTTCCCAACTCATTGTACACCACAGGGAAAAGAAGAAACACCTACAAACCACAACTGCACCACAAGATACCACATATCAACCTACACCAAAATCAAATAACAAAAAAACGCAACCCAACACACACCCTAAAATAATATAGCATCACCGTAACAAATCCATGAAAGAAGAATGGAAGAAATCCAACAAATGAAGGGATGTGGAGCTACCATAGACTGCTAACATAAATCCACCAGAACCAAAGGACAGAAATAAGATGAAGAGGGCTTGAATAATTACATGGGTCACTAAGGGATCTTCCAAAATTATATAGGGAGAGAAGGGTGTGACATCCTACCTTTTTATTACATAACATTTCATTAAATTTTACAAATAGAGGATCTTTAAAGTCTAGTGTCATGGAAATCAGGAACATAATACCTGAAAAAAACATGAAACATTATTCTAAACCACTTGTAAGGATTCAAAAAAGTTAATCCTGTATACAATTACTTCATCTCAGATCCTAGAGAAATTAATCAAAGGAAAGTGTGAGCAGAAGGCCCAATAAGGGTAAACAAGGGAATCCGTGAACATGTGATATTAATAAGAACTTGAATAAAAATATAAAGACATGAGCAATGGATGTATATGAATATAATAATGAAATGAACTTGAATCATAACATGGATATGTGGCTACAAAATTTAATTTATACATTCATGAACATATCACCAAGGTCCATCCCCAAGGTGTCATAAAAATTACCAATGTTATTCACCAAGGTATCATGAAACATGTCATCTCTAGAGATTAATTCTTTACCCAATGCATTGGAGCGCTATCAGTAAGAACAATTAATATTTATTTACTTTCACGTGATCCACATATATCATAATCAATCATTTCATAAATAACCCATCGAGTATAAAATAAATGGGTTTCATTTCAAGATCGTGAAGTTTTAAATGTTCTTAAAAAAATAAGATCATTATGTCATTTATAACCCATGGAATGGGAGTGAGGGTTATATGTATGTCAATTCCAGAATCAAATAAATCATATTTATATATTTATGAACACCGAATGAAACAAAATAGGTCTGAGTATTCACATAAATAAAATTAGAGAATTTATGGAGAGAAAGAGATAGAAATTTTGAGGCGATCTTTCTACAGTATAACGACTATATAACATGGTTTTAGAAAACATTTAAAAGAGAGGGTACAAGAGTAACCAACTCATAAATAACTTATAATACAGTATAAATACAGAATAAAATGGATGTAAAAACATGGTATGTAAATTTTAATAACCTACCACATGAAACAGAAACATGAATGAAAAGAGAAGACGCAATTCATTTTATGAAATATTAGGCAGCCTAATAGCATCACATAAAAATTCAGAAAACAAATTGATGATAGAGGAAATAGTCTCTCAACAATTATACATAAAATGGACAGTAATTAGAAAATATATGAACATAACCTCAAAAAAAGAGATGGAAACTAGAAGACACAACATAAAGGAAGTCATGACTTAAAAGAGGAGGGTGAAAGATTCCCTTACCTTGAAGAGTAACTTAGAAGGCTTGATGGTTGGGGCCTTGGGAGGCTTGAGAGCACTATGGTCCATCCCTATGGTGTCATAAAAATTACCAAGGTTATTCACCAAGGTATCGTGAAACTTGTCATCTCTAGAGATAAATTCTTTACCCAATGCATTGGAGAGATATCAAGGAGCACCCTTAATATTTATTTACTTTCATGTGATCCCAATAGATTATAATAAAAAATTTCATAAATAACCCATGGAGAATAAAATAAATGGGTTTAATTTCAAGAACGTGATGTTTTAAAAGTTCTTAAAAAAATAAGATCATCATGTAATTTATAACCCATGGAAAGGGAGTGAGGGATTATATGTATGTCAATTATATAATAAAATAAATCATATTTATATATTTATGAACACCCAAAAAAACTAAGTAGGTATGGGTATTCACCTAAATAAAACAAGATAATTTATGGAGAGAAAGAGATAAAAATTTTGAGGTGAAATTTCTGCAGCATAACGGCTATATAACATAGTTTTAGAAAACATTGAAAAGAGAGGGTACAAGAGTAACCCAATCATAAATAACTTATAATAAAGTATAAATACAGAATAAAATGGAGATAAAAACATGTTATGTAAATTAGAATGACATACCACAAGAAACGGAAACATGAAAGAAAAGAGAAGATGTGATTCCTTTTACGAAAAATTCAGCAGCCTAACGACGTCACATAAAAATTCAGAAAACAAATTGATCAGAGTAGAAAGGGTCTCTCAACAATTAGACATTAAATGAAAAGTAATTAGAAAATATATGAACATACACTCAAAAAAAATATATGGAAACTAGAAGACAAAACATAAAGGAAATCATGTCTTAAAAGAGGAGGGTGAAAGATTCCCTTACTTTGAAGAGTAACATTGAAATCTTGAAGGTTGGGACCTTGGGAGGCTTGAGGGAACCTTGGGAGGACCCCTTGGAAGGTAAAGAGACCATAACTTCGTTGGTGAGGATTTGGAAATTAAATTAATGAGGTAATGTCTTGGTATTTATAGAAGAATTGAGGGAACAAAGCATTAATTACCATCAGACATCTCATCGGTGGTATTGGAAAATCCACGGGCTTGCCCATGGTATTTTCCAATAGTATTGGAGAATTAGGACACTTCATACCGTATATTACTGTTAATAATTTGAATAGAATGATTTCATAATTATTACATCCTTAATGATGTCATTAAACACCCAAAACTAAAAACTGTATTTTCACTATTCACTGAAAATTCAAATAATTCAGAAAAATCCCAAAAATTCAACTTAACTAAATATCGATGCTATGATTTCAAAAATGAAATCCATTTTATAAAAATAATTTTATAAATAATCTTAATTTAATTTTTAAATCAAAAACACTATTCACAAGAAATAACTAATACTTAACCAATAATTTTTGAAATAGTTATTTTCCTCTTTTATTGAATCACATTACTTCATAAAGGTGCATAAATTATATTAATACTTTCTTAATGAGGCTAATTAATCCATTTGGTCACATTATTAATCATAAGCATAAAATCACTATTCATAAATTACAATTCACCTAAAATTAAGTAGATCTTATTAGACTCTAAATTTCTTACTGAACACAACTGTTATAGACAATTTTTTGAAAAACATTACACATTTTTAGTTATTTAAGGTCTACATAAATATTTTAAAATATTCTTTTTCCAAAATTCATCAATAATATACATCCTATATTTATCCAAACACTTGAGATTCACAAACTTATCCATAAGAAGAAATGAAAATTTTTATTTATATCAAAGGATTACATAAAGCAGCTAAGGTCTTGTTACATAGCCCCTTATAACACCAGCATAGGATCTATGTTAAGGTGATGGAATATGGGGGTGACTCGGCCAACATTTCCTGAGTGGTGATTTCTATCAGTATGAACTTCTCCCGAAGTTGATTCTATTCCAACTTCACACAATGAATTTTGACTTGGGTTTGGTCTAGAGCAAACCCCAGAGGTGCTACCTCCTTCCCAAGTTCTGTCATATGGGATTTGATCGGGACGAGACTACTAGATGAGGCCATCAAATATTCTTTTTGTATTAATTAACCAAGATCACTTGTATTTATAGACAATAATCACAACATTTAGTTTCCAATGGTCATATTGTCCAACAGTCATATAAATGTCAAAACCCAATGGTCTCATTTTAATTATACTCATTTCATAAAATGAAATAGTTTTGTTGAGTATAAAATAACACAAAAAATTAGGGAAAAAATAATTCAGAAATTTGAGTTGTTACAAAGGGTATGGATACATGAAATGTTTTGGCTGAGAAATTGAATTTAAAACATGTATCCCACTATTTAAATGTCTTTTAAGCATTACTTGATGTGTAATCCCTAGGTTTTTGAAAATATACAAATTTTTTCCCAAAAACACATCACCTTAATAGCTTTTTACACTTAATTTATTAATTGTCAGGAACTAGACTCACACAAGCCATGAATCATCTTTATACATCATGTACACATTATACAACATGTACTTACGTTGCTTATTGCTTTGAGCATCCAAATCCTCCAGATCTTCTCAAGACCTCCTCCAAGTACCTTCAACACCCAAAACTAGAAAAGTAATGGACTTGGAAGGCATAAATTGTTACATAAAATACCAATAAAATGATTTTTTCCATTTAGAATCCAAAAAAAATATTTGAAGGAAAGGGGTATGAACAACCACCCCACAAGATAACTCTCAAGGTTCTCATCATACATCAAATGCTACCACCAAAAAAACATGACAAACCCGAACAGTCACAAAACTAATCACATAGTATCATCACTATACATACACATCAGTATAACCATCTAAACATCCATGCATCCCAAAGAAAAAACCATAAAAACCAACTAATCACAACACCACGAACACATGAATTAGGGAATTTCATTCTCCATGTCAAGATACTATTTGGAATGGGCTGCATTAACTCGCCCACATAGGTTTAATCGCATTGTAGTTAATGTGTTTTGATTTGGAATTATCTCATACCACTTTCATATGCCATGACATTATCAGACATCACAAAACACACATAACATCAAGGGAAACAACATGTCTCATAAAACAGAAGGATCCAAACATCATATCACAAAAAAACACAGAATTAAAAATCAAAACAACTCTGGGTACTAGGGACACATTAGTGTATATCACTCCCAAGTACACTCCTCTCATCCACCATGCCTCCATAACACTTGAACCAAAGGAATGGTCTGCACATGCAGTGCCTTCTATTAGTGATCTTAGATCTCTACTGGTCACTCCAGGAACGTTGCATCGATCTCGATATCCAACTCTCCCCAGTCAATGACATCGGATTAATCATGAATATACTTGATGAAGTAGAGGGACATGAAAGACATCATGGATACTCTTCAGATGCGGTGGAAATTCCATCCAATATGACACCTTTTTAACTCATTTCAACACCTAAAAGGGCCCAAAAACCTAGGATAATTCTTTCTCCCTCTTCCAAACATTCACTTCCCACATATAGGGGAATCTTTAAAAACACATGGTCTCCATCCTTGAACGCCAAGGGCATTGTACTATGATTGGCATAAGGCTTATTCCATTTTTTAATTACTTTTATCCTCTCATGAAGAAGATATGACTTCTCTATCGAGCTATGTACCACATTGGGACCAAGAATTGATGTCTCCACAACCTCTGTCTATCATAATTGACAACTACATGGTCACCCATACAATTCCTCAAACAGAGCCATGCCGATGGAAGAGAGATAATTGTTGTTGTGTTCAAACTAGAAAAATGTAGGTTTCATACCCAAGATCCTCTAAATTCTAATAGGAATTTCCAAAACATATCTTTTGGTGATTGTATGGTTCGTTTTGTCTTCTCATCTATCTGATGGTGGAAAGTGTTATTGAGGCATAACTGAGTTTAAAAATAAATATGTAATTCCCTCCAAAATCATGAGGTAAAATGTGCATCTTGATCTGAGAAAATGGACCTAAGAACTCCATGAAACCACAAAACCAAATCCACATACCTCTTAGATAAATAATCCACAATGCTTGACTCCTTGATCCCTAAGAAGTGGTGCAATTTCATTAACCAATCGAGGATCACCCAGATAACATCACAACCTCTCTAAGATCTGGGTAACCTTGTGACGAAATCAATCGACATTTCATCTTATTTTAACTTTGGAAGATCAAAATTCAACAATAAACCACCAATAAAATATTGATCTACCTTTACCAACTGATAAACCTATCACTTTTCCACAATCACCACAACTTCCCATTTCATCCCGGGCCACTAAAAATGAATATTCAGTCCATGATACATCTCAAAAACTTCTAGGTGTACTGTCAATGGTGATATAACAAACTCATGAAGGAATATTTCATGAATCACTACCAGAAAAAACTACCTCCAAAGAAACAACATCCGGTTCCGACCATCCCTATGGATGATTTCCATGGACAACACGATCGCACATCACTTATACCTCTGAGTTTCCCCACTATGACTCCACCACATACTATATCAGATAATAAAACACCGTAATCTGAAATAAATATACTCTACCATCATCCACCCTTGTATCTCAGCACAAGGCTACCAAATCCTCTATCACTCCCCAAGTATCCCTAAACTCTTAAAAAACATCTTTCCATGATTTATTTTTCAAAGTACCAGCCAAAAAATTACCCTTTCCAATGGTGTATGAGATCTAAAACTCATAACCCTCATGAATCTCTATCCCCTCCACTACCACACGTTCATATTACAATGTGGAAATATATACCTCAAACTGTTGAGATCTGTTATGACAACAAAACTTTCCCGAATGAGGTAATACTACCACAAATTGAGCACAAACACCACCGCTACAAAATCACGATCATGGGTGTCATAGTTACACTAGTGGATATGTAAATTCCGAGACCCATAAGAGATCACTACCTTCTGTTGCATCAAAATGCATCCCAAACCTTGGAAAGAAGCATTAATAAACACCTAAAACATCACACCATCCTCAAGAAACTAAATCACTAGAGAAATAACCAAATTCCCCTTCGGGTAATCAAATTGTACCTGGAAATGATTAGTCCACACAATGTCCTAGTCTTTCCTAGTCAATGTTGTCAATGATAATAAAAATTGAGAGAAATCAGGCAGAAAACTCCAATAATATCACACAATATCGAGGAAACTATGAATCTCTACAACATTATTGGGTGCTCCCCAAGAAACAACTGCCTCTACATTCGAATGGTCCACTTCCACACCCCGAAGAGACACTCCATGCCTGAAGAAATGAACCTATAATGACTATAAAATACACTTGGATAATTTTTCATAAAGCCAGTGGTGTCGAATGACCTAAAAATTGGCTCTAAGTTGCTTTAAATAATCCTTCTATGAATTCAATTAGATCAATATACCATCGATGAGTATGATGATGAACCTTTCCAATAAAAAGAACATAGATTTCATTATTCATGTGAACACAACTAGTGCATTCGTAATGCTGATTGACATAAATACAAACTTGAATTCCCCATGCCTATATCTGAAGAATGTATTTGGGATCTCTCCCTACTTCACCCTAAACAGATGATATCTAGACTAAAAATCGATCTTAGAAAATCATCTCACCCATATCATATGATCTAAGAGGTCTTCTATCCTCGGGAGAGGGTAATAGTTATTGATTGTCACCAAATTAAACATATAGTAGTATATACACAACCTCACAATATGATCTATCTTATTGGAGAATAACACTAGAACATCCCATGGTGACACCCTGGGCTAGATAAAACCCATCCACATCAAACTATCTATCTAAATTATCATCTCCCATAACCCATAAGGTTTTCTCTGATAAGTATCCATCAAAATCTGAGAAGCACTGCGATACAAGTCTATCCCGAACTCAACATCACATCGAGGTAGGTAGCATCACAACCTCCTCAGAAAAAACATCCAGAAACTCCCCAAAAACCATGGGAACCTACACTATAGAAACATCCCCTTATTCTATAAAAAACTTAACCATCAATCAAATAAGCATCTCTACACATAGACTTCCCATCTGACAACCCCGATCACCAACAAAAGCTACACACTGGGCACTTACATATGATAATATTACTCTCCTCTAAAATTAGTTGATAACATCAAAAAATAAATAAAATCATTCAATTTTGAGGATAACAACATATGTATGAATCTATAGTAAGAAAATACCCCCACAAGACTAATGTGGCCCCATTATCAGTCTACAACCCTAACATACATCCAACAAGATGGTTAGGAATCTAATGGGTGTAGTCAACACCAGGGTCATGGGAAGCCTCTTTATGTATAGTCCCAAAGCATGGGCTAGAGTATGTGCAACAAAGTGAAGACCCCACTTTGTGTATATATTGAATTTTTTTTTCAAATGATTGTCATTAATTAATAGTGGTGATCAATGAGATAAAAATATTTCATTTATTTCAATATGATGAAAAAGTTACAATGTTAATGGAGTTTGAATGAAGTCCTCATGTATTTATATTCCATGAAACATCTGCTGAAGACTTTGAGTTTCATGGATATTCAAAGAGAATTTTTATGAATTTAGTTAATAAAATTTGATGTCATTCTTGTACAATTTTCCTAATAATTATAACGATTGTTGAACTAGTTCAAAGTTCAAATACATGTATCAAAGGTGATATATTTTTCACAGAAAATTTCAATGATTATTTGATCTTGAATAAGTTATTTAGAATGAATATTCTAAAAAGAATAGAAGAAGAAAATAAGGTCACATATTATGTCCTTATTGCATGTGAATCATGCAAGATCTAACTTCCAGGTAACTCAGATTCTGATTTTCATAAATGAGAACCATGTAACATAATTACTATTTTCATGATGTTTTGATGAGTATGAGATATATGAAATTTATATTCCAAATAGGAGGAATTAAATAATAAATATTGGCATGCATTTTAAGGACACATGTTTTTATATGGTGTAAATTTTCACTTATAATAAATTTCTATGTTTTAAAAAAATGTATGGCCAACCATAAAAGTAGCTAAGAAATCCTTGAAAAGGGAACATCTGGGACCCAAGGGGTTAAAAAACCCCTAGGATATTAGATCAATCCACCATTAATGGTGGAATAGGGTCACAGTTTCACATGAGGAAAGTATGACTGTGTGTAAGGCCCGCGGTGCACACAACAGAGGCCATTGATGGATTGGGATAATAACATGTAGGAGAAGAATCACCCCCCATACGGGGTGACATGGAGGTAGTGGGAGGGTGATTTTTGGCCCCTCAAGGTAGTTTTTTTATATACCATGCTACAGACATAAGGTTGATTCAATATGGGATGCAGTGGTGAGAAGTTACTATTCATCTACTAAAAATGTTACATACATTTTCTATACCACATGATATAGTTAATCCACACAATCTGATCACCCATAGATTTTTTATTCAAATATATCTATGCATTTTTAATCCATTTCCAACATCTTGCTTCATCGAGTTCTCGACGACACCACAATTTTTCTGGAGAATGTGGTCGAACCACCATCAGTCGAACCCAATGATACCATGATCAAACTATGATTGAAATGATGAGATTAAGGAATGAAAAAAATCCATGCATGAAAAAATATGTACAAGGTAATTCCACTACTATGTGAAGATAAAAACATATAGGTTCATTGAGGCAGAATGAATGGTTTTTTTTTCAAAATAGAATCTGAGATTGAAAAGATAAAACTCCACAATAATTTGTATAAGTTTTACACGGGTTTAAAAATATTCAATATTAATACTTAAAATATTCAAAATAAATGTGATACGTGTGTTTGAAGATATTCAATGCCGATATCATTATCTTATTCAAAAGGTTTTTGGCGCAAAATAAAAATTGGTATCCAATATGGAATGAGTGATGGTGCAAGGCTATGTGAACCTCACATATAAAAAGATATGGACTCAGCCCAGGATGAGTTAATTCCATTAATATTCTTGAGAAATCTGAAAAAAAGAGTTTCTGTGGATCTTTGTGTTATGAAAAAAAGGTCACATGATCCTTCAATAATTTGAGAATAATAGGATCTCCAGAGGCATTTGATATGTGAAAATCACTCTCAAAGGAGCTTCATGAAAGACTATACTTTATGAAGAAAAAGTGATATCTCAAATGCGTCTCCCTGGATTTCATGAAGATATGAGATCTATGAATCCTTCTTGGTTATTTATTGATGTTGAGACATCCTTGAGATAGTTATTGAGTTGATTAGTCCCACTGAGCATCCCAATTAACCAGATCCATGAATCCTTTTCTATTGCAACGAAAAACCACGACCACTTGAAATATGACACACACACTCAAGTTTCTTGAGATTTTATTGAGAATAAATGTTAATAAGTTTATTATAAACTCATTACTTGTGAAAAGAAATTGGTTCCATTACCCATTTTGTTGTGATGTTGATCCACATGTAAAACCTCATATTGAAGAGGGTATACAACACACCGAGGTTTTCACAAAGTAAATTTCATGGTGAATAAGACATCTAAAACCGACCTAGTGTACATAGAGAAAGGAGGAAGTGAAACCCGGTGCATTCAATTGTGTGAGTAGTTATACAGTGTATAGATGTTTTTCTTGTAAACACATACATGAAAGAGTTAAAAAGCACAAAAAAGAACAAGAATTATATTTGATATATGTTCTAGGGTTTGTGATTTCAAGAAGAAGATATTTCCATGCATTTTCACTTACATATTGATAATAGAGAAAAGGAGAATAATAGTGAAGTGTTCATGGTAATGAGAATGATAATTCCATGCATAATTAAAATACATGCATTAGAAGATAAGTTTAGTGTAGTGTAATTGGTGGTACCAAAATATTCAGTTTCACTATGAATAACTGATACACTCAATTTTGGATATTATGTATTGATGAAAGAGATCAAGACACCATTAATAAATTTCATATAATTATGTGTCTAATAAGAATAGAGTGTTTCTAGATAATGATTGATTATTATTCAGATTAGAATAATTGTGATGATTTTGAGCAGATCTTCATTTATTTAATAATCATAAAGTATTTTTTTTATTCCAACAAAAAGAAGAATAGATCTCATTGTATTTGGTTTTTAACTAAAGAAGAAATGGAGAAAAATATAGGAAGAGTTGGTGACCAATTTATATTCAACTGATTATTTGGTTTGAACAATTTTGTGTTCATCAGTATATGACACATTCACATTATTGTGACTGATAGAATTAGAAGAAAATGAAACATTTATTTTACTTCCATGAATAAGAATGAAGTGTTACAATCCATATGCTTTGATAGTAACTAAGTTAGGAAAAAGTTAGTGGAATAACTATGTATAATTATATAATCCAATAGGTCTCAATATGTGGAATACATTATAAGTTCTACAAAGAATTATCAATAGAGAGAAGAATATATTTATAGGTAGTATAAAGATTCATCCAATAGCTATAAAACAAGAACTTCCAAATTTACTATAGTAAATTTTAAGTGAAAGGGTATTTCTTACTTTCTGTACCCACATTCAAAGGATTACTTTCTAGTGACTTTGTTCCCTAGATCATTTCCTGTTTATATCAATGACTAGATAATATTATTGAGTAGAAAATCTTGTAAATATATTATGTGCTACCTTTTTATGATTTTACATACTTTTATACAAAAAGGAAAAGATAACAGGAGAATCAATATTGTAATGGACCCAAGAGGTAAAGGGGTAAAAGTTGTGATTGGATTAAAAATTCCCCAACATTGAATCTCCCCCTATCAGTGTTAGGAATATCCTTAATTGGCCTTTTCAAGTGGTATCATAGGGAAGGATCATATATATTAGATTATCTATAGTGAATCTATTCTCTTTTTAATATTTTAGCTTCTTTCCCAAGTCAACAATCAAGTGAATTTTTGGTGAATATTCCATTATCTATAATAATAAGTCTATATCTATCAATAATATGTTGAATGGGAAAAATAATGAGAAGAGTAAGCTGAAGAAGAGTTCCATATCATCTAATGAAGATGAAGTATATGTATATTATTTTTTAAAATACAATGAAGACATATTAGACTTGTAAAAAAAGAGTATGTGGTTCAATTTTCCACTAAGGATAAGGAAAACAACCCTACCTCAATTAAATTAAAACATTCAAGTGATCTGGAGGTTTGTCTTAGTACTTTTGAAAATTATCCTAAATATAAATATCGTATCATAAGTGGGGATGATGATCAATCTAAAACATCTAAAGAGACATCAATTATTGGATTAAGAGATATAATACATGGTACTCATAAAGATATCTCCCTTGTTTTTTGAGTCTTTCAATTTATGCCAGAAAATATCACCTAGTTGGAAGGTGAAGCTAATGTTTTGGAGAAAAACATAAAAGACAAAATTTTAGAATATTTAATTCTCTCCAGATAGGATGGATCCTTTGAATCGATAAATATATAACTTGAAATCAGTTACTCTAAATTCCTCAAAGATGTTTAAGAGAAATAGGGATTCAAAAACACTCTGGAAGAAAATATCTATTCACTTGAAGAGAAGTTAAAAAATTACATTGATGTCAAGAGTTTACAATTGGAAGAAATATCCAATAAGATTAATGAACTTGACTCTTTGATTGCGAAAAAAGTTAAGACGCATGAATATAATTCTGATATAATGAATAAGTCTTGTAAAGAGAATATGATTATTATTTAAGATCACAAAATAATTCTCAATATGTTATACCTTGAATTGGAAGGTTAGTTGGCCAATATTGAGAAGACAGGTATAGAGTCTTCACAAAATAAGAAAACAATTAATACTAATACTCAATGTTCATTTGAGAATTATACTATCAAAAGAACTCCAACATGGTATAATAAGATCATGAATTCATTCAATTATATATCACAAGGAGTTGAGAAGAAAAAGGAACCATCCATACCAAATTGTATTAATATTTCTAAAATTGTTATCATTAATAGTGTATGTTGTAAAACAAATTCTAAAGAAGTATGGATCATAAAAGGTGATAAGAAAAATACCTCCACAACTAATGTGGATAGGAATGAAACTATGGAATCTAGTTCCCCAAAGATAGAAAAAACAATCATGAAGAAGAACCATCACTATTATATATAAGATATCAGGAAATCAGGATTCGTATGTCAATAATAGTGTAGCAATACATTTGAGAATTGTGTATTATATTTTTGGTACAATATTCAAAATATAGAAGCACAAAGGAAGCCTATGTAAGAAGTGATCAAGACAAAATTTAAGAACCAACATCCATAGTTCTATAAGAATCTATATACTGTGAATAGATTTGGAAAGCTTGATAACATCTGTGATGTATAAAATAGAAGTGGTCACAAGGTTGATACATTCTCATCTCAACATGTATCCCAAGTTTATAATATAACAAGACCACAAAATTTTGATATGAATGAAGAATATACCTTGGTAATTAATCATAATAATTTTGTAAAAAAAATTCTCCCAATAAGGTATTAATGAATAATGGTGAGAAATCCTTGGATTCTAAATCCAAGAAGATAAGGGTCAGTGCATCCGGATGAACAATTTATTAGAATAATGACACTAAAAAAAGAAATGTGGAAGATCCAAACACACTACCATGATTTCTAATGACATATTAGTTATATAGCTAAAATATTATGGAAATAATGAGAAAAGTGGAAAAGCCACAATCCAAGACTAGTGAAAAAGGAAAAGAAAATATTCCATAAGAAGATAAAGAAGATCTATGTGTGAGGTGCAACATGGATAGTTATACTATTATAATTTTATCTGCAATTATTCTAACAAAAGAATAATTCCATAAAAAATTGAAAGTTGCACCAAGAAATACAAGTACATTAAAATAACTTGAGAAAATAAGGCTCACACATAAAGAAATAGAATTAATGATAATACCCACATTGACTTAATTAGAATGACTTACCATATGTCCCAGTGTAAATAATGGATAAAATAGAGCAACATGGTTGAGAAAACCATCTTAACCTTGCTGTTCAAATTCAGAAACAAGGATAATCCACCTTATTCACTTAAAAGGTTGTGTATTTTATTTTTTCTTATAATGCATGGAATTGAAGGTAAAGCAATTTATTATGGTGAGATCCTAAGAATCAATGATGTATGTCAATTATTGATAGAAAATCTAAATAATTCACCATTATTGAATGATTCCTCAATTGATATTCAAATACTAATATGATTGAGGAAAATATTTTATAAATTTGAAGAATGTGATATCCTATTTTGGAAAGAGAGGATAAATTAGATACAATCTTGAGTTGATCTTATTCTTGGTATCATGAAAAAAAGTTCTCATGAAGTTCATACATGTTGAATTTGTGAAAATTTTAAATCTATAAAACCATAAGTTGAAGATCCATTTTGGTGTTTTCTCTAAATATAATTTCTTGAAATCAATTTCAAATGAGATCCACCATTATTAAGATAATGAGAAGTGCTTCCATTGATGGGGATACAAATGAAGAAGCTACTAAAACCAAAATTTCAATTGTTATCGTACTTATTTATTTAATAAATTGCTTTAATACCATTTCATTGTAAAAAGAATGTATCTCTTAATCTGTAATCCTAAATTATCAAAAATAATAAAACTTTTTATAAAGGGGGAGAAATTTAATTATTCAATGTGATAAGAAATATGGAAATTATATAAGGTCATTTACCTTGCCTATTTCACTTGAAATTTTTTGATATATTTATTCAAGTGAGTGTAGGAGTTTGTGGTTGATTTTTTTATAAAAGTTTGACATTTTATTTTGAATATCTTCTGATGAGAATAAAAGTGGAAAATAAATGAATACAATAATATGAGTTCTCATTTCATAAGGTATTATTATCAATTGGTAGTGAAATTTTTTTTCTACATAATATCCTCTTTTTTTAAACACTATGAATAACTCAAGTATACTTAGAGTGAAATAATGGACAAAACATTGATTATGTATGGACTAATACCCTTTTCCTATGAAATTTTTATTTCTTGTTAATAAGGGGGAGTAAATGTAAAACGTAAGTTGGAAAAGTAATGTGGAGATAGAATATAGTTATCCATATATTGATACATTCATTTATAAATAACATTAAAGGTCTTTCCAACAAATACAATTGGGGATATTGAAGAAACCTCTTTGTTTATGGATTTTATTTTTTGTCAAATGATTATCATTTGTTGATAATGTTGATCAATGAGATAGAAATATTTCATTGATGATAATAGTATGAATAAGTTCCAAAGTTAATGGATCTTGGATGAAATACCCATGTATTGATATTCCAAGAAACTTCTGTTAAAGAATTTGTGTTTCATGGTGATTCCTGGAGAATTGTTATAGATTTAGTTAATGAAATTTCAAGTCATTCTTGAATAATTATCCTCGTAATTAAAATATTTTTTTTACCTTTCTCTAAGTTAAAATACATGTATCAAATATGATACATTATTCACAATAAATATGAAATTTGTTTTGATGTTGAAGAAGTTCTTTGGAATTTATATTCCAAAAACAATAGATGAGAAAACAAGGTCATGCATTATGTCATTATGGGATGAGAATCATGAAACAACTAACTTAGATATTATTTAATTATGACATTCATAAAGGATAACCATAAAACATAATTACTATTTTCATGAGGTTTTTATGAGTATGAGATATATGGAAATTATATTCCAAAGAGGGGGAATTATAGAAGAAATTATGGCATGAAATTGAAGGCTATTTGTTTTTATATTATCATAAATTTCATTTAGAATAACTTTCTAAGTATTAATAAAAAAAATATGGCCAACCATGAAGGGATCTAAGAAAACCTCAACCAGGGAACTTGTGGGACCCAATGGGTCAACCATGCCCTAGGATATCAGCTCAAGTCTCCATGCATGGTGGAAAAGGATCATAGTGCCAACAGGAGGAAAGAGGGACTTTATGTAAGGCCTGTAGTGTGCATGGATGAGGCCACACATGAATTTGGATAATATCTCATAGGGATAGTGGTGTCTCCATTTGAGGTATCACAAAGGCAAAAGTATAATGATTTATCGCCCCTCTAGGTAGCGTTTGTTTGATATACTGCACCCCAGATGCAAGGGATATTGAATGTGGGATTTGGTGGTGAGTAGTTAATGATCCCCTACTAAAAATGATATGTACATTTACTACAATGCACGCTGCAGTTAATATATGATTTTCAATATCCCATGCAGTTTGTATTCAAAATGAGATATGCATTTTTAAACCAGCATCTTCACCTTATTTCTCCAAGCTCCTGAAAACGCCACATTTTTACTTGAGAAGATAGCCGAACTACCATCAATCAAACCCTAGGCTTCCATCATAAAAATATGATAAAAATTATGAGACAATGGGATGAGAAAACTCCATGCTTGAAAATCTCTGTCCGAGGGTGTTCCACTTATGAGTAAATATGACACCATATAGGTTCATCGAGGTAGTATGAATGGTTTTTTTCACAAATGATATACTGAGATCACAAAAAAAAAGACACTATGATACTTAGTGTTCATTTTATAGTGGTTTGAATAATTTAAATCTAAAACTTCTGGATTTTCAAAATAAATGAGATATCCATATTTGAAGATTTTAAAATCCAATGTATTCAAATCATTGAATGGGTCTTTAAAACATAATAAAAATAATGATACAACAAGGCACGAAGTATGGTTCAAGGATGTGTAAACCTCACCTATTAAAAGAGATGAAATGTGCTTAGGATTATTTACTTCCATTTGATTTCTTGGGAACTCTCAAAAAACATATTTAATTTGGGTCTTTGTGTTATGTTAATATAAAAGGTGCCATATGCCTTTAAGGCTTCATGAAGAAGAGGAGTCCTATGGGTGTTTGACTAGTGAAATGAACCATCAAAGGATCTTTACAAATAATAACATTCTATGAATGAAAATAGATAGTGAAAATGAATCTCCTTGAATTTCACAAAGAAACGAGATCTGAAAAGACTTCTTGGTTTGAAAAAATCTTAATAAATTAGCAAGCTAGTTCTTGAGTCATGTACTCCCACTAAACAACACAAAGGACTAGTTCTATTATGCATTTTCTTTTGTGAAGATAAATTAAAACCTATTGAAATAATACACACACTCAAGGGTCATGAAAAGTGATTAAGAAACAATGTTCTTAAGTTTATCATTAAATCATTATCTACCCAAGGGAATTAGTGATGCGAGCCAGTGCTTTCTGAATTTTATTTGACCCTATAACCTTAGGTGGAATAAGAGATACAAAACAAAAAGGTTAGCACAAAGAATCTTTCATGAAGAAGAATACATCTAAAATCAGCCTAGTGTTCATGTAGGAAGGATATATTGAACCCAAGTGCATTCACATTTGTGAAGAGTTATATAGTGTATACATGTTTTTCATGTACAAACTTACATGAAATTTTTTTAAAAAACATAAAATAATAAGATTAATATTTTATATATGTACTAGGGTTTGTGATTTCAAGAAGAAGGTAGTACAACATAGTTGCACTTATGTGAAGATAATAGAGAGAAAGAGAATAATAGTGAAGTGTGAATGGTAATGAGAATGATAATTCCATGAATAATTAAAATACATGAATTATATGAGAAGTTAAGTGTAGTGTAATTGGTGGTAACAAAATATTCAGTTACACTAATAAGAATCGATACACTCAATTGTTGATATTGTGTATCAAATAATGAGATCAAGTCACTGTTACTCAATAGAATATAATTTCATGTCTATGAAGAATAGAATGTTCCCCCCTAAATATTGATTATTATTTAGGGAATTATTACTGTAATGATTATAATCTAAGATGATCTTTATTGATTTAATAATAAAAAGGATGTTTATTATTCCAACAAGAAGAAGAAGATATCTCAGTACAGTTGATTTTTTCACTGAAGGAGAAAGAGAGAAGAAGCGAAGAAGAGTTGGTGACTAATTTATGTTTAGTTTATTATTTGTTCATTCTTTTTGTTTTCATTTGTCTATTACACATTCACATTATTGTGACTGATAGAAGTAGAAGAAAATTAAACTTTTAGTTTTCTTCTGAGAAGAAGAATGAAGTGTTGCTTTCCAGCTACTACGAAAGTAACTAAGTGAAGAAGAAGGCACGGGAAGAACTAAGAAGCATTTTGGAATCCAATAGTTCTCAACAAGGGGAATACTTTATTGGTTCTACAAAACTTTATCAATAAGGAGAATAATATCCTCAAAGGAAGTATAATGATCCATCCAAGATTCGTAAAACAAGAACTATCAAATTGAAAATAGTGCATTGCAAGTGGAAGGGTATTTACTACTTGTTGTAACCACACTGAAAGGATTACTTTCTAGTGGTTGTGTCATAAGGATCATTTATATACCACGCCAAGGACTAGCTACCCATATTGATTAGTGAACCTTGTAAAAATATCATGTTACATCTATTAATTCTTTTATATACTTTCATGTGACAGGTAAAATAGAATAGGATAATAAAGATCTTAAGAGGTATAATAGGTAAAGGTATAAAAGTTCCGATTGGATTAAAAAGTCCCCAAAATTGATTAACCCCTATTTTTGTTAGGAATATCCCAAAACGATCCTTTCACAAAGGAGTTTGAATCTCTTGAATCAAACAAGGAATAAACAAGAGTAATAAACCAACCAATTGTACCTATGCCGATATCTAGCCCCTCTAGCTATACTCCCTCCACTGCGTGAAGCAAACTATGCCAAGACCCTCTACCTCATTGCTGAAAAACATCTACATGAACATGCTCAGGTCAAGGACCCTTAGTAGGATGAACATCTTGAGGCCAACCTCTACCTGCTCCATCTCCCCTCAGTAGATCATAAGACAGCTATACCAACTTCTAAAATGGTCTTATTGGAAACTACTATTGAGGTTGCCACTGAACCCATCCAATTTCACCTAACAGAGCTAGAGGAACCATTGGGAATTGGTTTTGGTGATGTCCATGAATACCATAAGTAGAACACATAGTCACAAATACTTAGGAAAACCATGGAAAACATTAGTCCCAGAAGGTCAAAAAGAAAGCTGCTAATGTAGAATCCTTGCAAGTAGAAACTTCAAAGGTCCTTGTGCCTGAGACCTACCACTAACAGGCCCTATCCTTAAGGAACCCTGCTAGTTCACCTCGCATGGAAAACACCCGGATGAGTGTATCCAATTGATCACCTCTTATTTATTATGACATTTCATATATGTTGGAATCTTAAAAGAAGTAACTGCATACTCGATATAAATATAGAGTTCCTCCTCAAGAAATATCACATGAGACTCCTCATCTAGAAAATAATCTAAGAAAAAATGAAAATTTTACTTGAAATTGATTCCTAGCTCTCACACTAACATACTCACCTATTGAAGATAAATAATTGGTTGTATCTTTATTGAATTCATCATAGATTAAAGGAATTCTTCCCAAAACGACTTCTAAAAGTCTACCCATGAAACATATTCCTCCTTATACTCTCTCAGATATAGCACCCACCACTGAAAAATAGATCCCCACATAATATTGCCTTCCAAAGGGACCCAGTAACCAATTGGGGCCTGAATGAAACTAAATGTGATCTCAAGATATTCTAGTCATCTCCCTATACTCACATATAAAACACTACCCTTATACTTCCCAAAAGCTTGAGCTAAAAAACTCACTACACTCTTTGCCATTGATCATCATCCTTTGTCGGGTCAACCCTTTGATGATCAACTAGATCATCCTACTGGACCTCAACTACATGAGATACATGTAGGTGACTAACATGATCTCTAACTAAAATTAAAAACAAGATTTTTCCTAAGTCCAAGTTGTATGTAATTTTATTTCAATTCATTTTATTCCACTCTATTCATTTTAACATTACCAAAACAACCCAATTAAAAAAATAAAATAAAAATAAAACAATTAAACATGACTTATGTATCTCTCCCAGCTCTCTACCATGAAAACAGGACCACCTCACATGGTCATTCAATAATCTCAGAGTCCTTGCACTAGATCATGGGGGGCCCTAAAATCCCGTGTTCTAGCCAGTATCCCTGGCTTATGTCATGCACCAAGATAAAATGGAACCATTTCCATACCAACCCATGCAATCCTTACTATGATTAACTCTAAACACCATCCTCTCTCTCATACATCTCCTCTGAGACCACTTTTTCATGAACACCTCCCTCCAATGAGACCACAACGAGGGGGGGGGGGTGGAGATAATGACCCCCTAAGTCCCACCTCTTGTAGGACCTAAGTTGGTGACTAGTACCTAGGGTATAAAAATATCATGAAATGGATGAAATTACAATCTATAATAAAATAGGACTGGGAGAGAAGATGAATCATCCACAAACAACTCCCTTAGAAGATATAAAAATAACAAGACTATCCCAAAATGCATGTATAAATAAAAAATATAAACATAAAATTCTCGAAAAGTAAATACCCAAAAGAAAAGATAAAATAGTGACACGACCACTATCCGAGGTTCGATCTAGTAATGTCAAGCATGGTCCATGTAATCCTCATGGAAACTGAAAATATTTTTATATATGTATGGTGAGTGTAGATGTATACTATGAAAGAAAACCAAAGTCTCGCATGAACATGAGAACGAAGCAAACTAATTAACCAGTGAGAAAATAAAATCACCAACGTAACATAAATAGGTTAAATATCCATAATAACCTCACAAAGGTACACTATCCAAATAAATAAAGTCAAATAATATAATATAACAAGAAGTATATTGATAAAGGGTACCTCACCCTGCTTTCCTGTTGGTATGCCGCTCTCACACACCAATTTCATATATCTTGGTGCTCCCATATATTTCATATATCACACCACCACATAGGTACAATCACATCACATCACACATTTAGACACCTGGGCATGCTTCCCTATAAGAACGACCACATAAAATCTCACCTGCATACACCTGGACCATCCCATCACAATGACTACCATAACCAGAGTAGATGGGTATCATGAAAATGTAGTACATCAACCTCATTACAACCTCCTACCATAAATGATCCCCACCATAGCAACCCCGCAAGAATGGAAAAATCACATATCACTCGAAAAAAATTGGGCCAACACCCCACAAGAACTGTCACATATTGTCTCTACTGAAAACACCTGAGATATGACAACCACATTCTAATGCACTAACACACCTCCATCAATCATAGCCTATGAAATACCTAAATCACCAAGATGAGAGAGTAGGAAAGGGTGGGTACCCAACCATTCTTCTTCCTTGATGGATATTGGGAAAACACACCCCGTATGATAATACTGGTGTCAGAACATAGTGATCGAATAGGGTGGGGTGCATATAAAAATCACATGGAACATAAAACTATATATATATATAGACACAGAAAACCCTACCCTATGGGTTAAAAACGAAATAATAACCACATCACAACATCATCACTATTTCTACCACCTCTAAATTCATAACACCACACGACAAGCCACAAACCTCATCACACCAGGTTCCCTATGTAGTTGTTTCTAACATGAAATTTAGCTTTACATCCAGGTTATCAGAATGGTTTGGGGATGTGATGGGATCTCAATTGAAATTGATCAGGAATTACCATATATAGATGGATTGGTATACAAAGTGATCTAAAAAAATTCTTCAGGATATGATTTGGGATTGAGTGCTTGATATTTGAGGATCCTGAGAAAAGAATTTTACTTCGGTTGAATATTACTATAATAATTATTACCAGGAATTAATAAATATAGGCCCTTTTAAAGAATTTTTTGCGTAGCAATATAGATATCCCTTATTCTATGTAGAGTTGGGAGAGTGGTACTTGCTTGGTCTAAGTCTCATTTAAAATATGAGAAAAGGTTCAATTGATTTGGAAGAGGTTGTTAACAACAAAGATCCATCAAAAATCTTATGTCAACTATTTTTATTAGTCTCTAGATATTGAGGTTAATGATCATGTTTTTATCATTGTTTCACCTTACTCTAGAAATCTTAGATTGGGTAAGCATAGTAAGTTGACCCCGAGGTTTGTTGGCTCCCTTGAGATTTTGAAGTGGCTCAGAAATGTGGAATATAAGTTAGACTTATTGTATTGTTTGATTTTGATCCATGACATGTATGATGTTTCCTAGATGAGTAGGTATCACCCAGATCCTTCCAAAGTAATTTCATGGGTGGGTATTTATCATTATCAATATACTATCATTGTTGAGTTAATAGTCTAGATCATGGATCTCCAGGATAAGGTAATATGTGGTAAAGATATTCCCTTGGTCAGGGTATGATGGTAGTGTGGATGGGATATCCATGATACATGGGAGTGAGAATCATTGATGAGGTAGAAATGGAATTTTCTCTCTATGGTTTTAGGAACATGAGGACATTATGGGGACATTAAGCACTTATGTTGAAAAAAATTGTGACACCCTCTAGTTCATAGGTATGCCTTAGTTGAGACTTGATCTTTCTCTTTCGAGGTCTAAGAAGATTTGGGAAGTCAGATTTTGAAAATAAGGGTTTTTGGATAAAAATGGAAAGGATAATAGTTAAGGTGAATAGATAGTTTAACTGTAAGGTAATTTTGTGGGATACCTCAGTGAGATTCTTGTGGAATTTTTTATTATTTGAGCAAGGTTAATGAAAACATGTGACATGCCCAAGGAACCGATAAATGCATATGGTGGTTTTCCAAGGGTGTAACATAGATTGAATACGATTTTTACAAATCATGAATCCTCTATTTCAAACCATGAAGCCCTAGATATAATGGATAGTGGGGGTGCATGGTTAAGGCACATGGTTAGTTTTACTATGCAAAATCCTCTAGGAAATCATGTGGCCCTCATAAGAGATGTTAAAAAATTATATTTTACCATCTTTACCTTTTTCATTTTAAACCGTAATTAACTCCTAATAACATTTTGGATCATTATTATACTTCTCCAATGATTTTGAGGTTTATCCCCTTACATTCTAGGTAGAATTCCTTCATTTCTGATGGATCACATTGTGGATCATGAGGACATGATATATGCTTTCTCTGCCTCTATTTTTAGGGTGTTTTTTACTACCACCAATTTGAGTTAGGTGTTTCTATAAAATGGGTTAATTATATGAATTTATTATTATTATTATAAAATTAATTTTTTATTCATTGAATTGAATTGATTTATAGTTTCAATAGATTTCATGGAGAGATCAATATTTTTAAATGGCTTTTCTTTAAAAATGATTTTTTTACACTATGTATTTGATTAAATTATTAAATAGTGGGTTTTTATTAGGAATGGGTTTTTAAACACTGAAGAAAATTGGATTGTATTAGAAAAGTTCTTATAAATTTTTATCATGGTATTGTAGAGTATTTTTTTCAAATCTAGAACATTGGGAACCTCGGGTGCATCGAGAAAGTGACATAGGTGACCCTAGTATGTGTGGCACCACTAGGAGTTAATTTGTGATTTCAATGGGCTGTGAATTGAATCAATTTTGTTTAGTACAAAATTATTCATGTGGTAGGTTCTTTTATGTCTACTATATATTCCCATATACTAGGTCCCAATACATATTTCATTTTCATTTGTGGGAAAATAATCAAATGATTGTTTTTTTCATGGATAATTGCTCACATTTTGGTTTCACATGAGGTTTAATAGATGGTTTCACGTGATGGATTATTTCATGGATGTGTGTTAACTTTATTACATTTTACTGTGTGTATATGATTCCATTTTTATCACATATACTTCTCATATTCCATGATTTTTGGATAAGAAATTAATTTATAAAAAATAAAGTAAAATGATTAAAAATGGGGTTGGATTTATGAAAATGTATTATAAAACTATTTTTTAAAAATCTATAAATGTTTAATTATTGATAATTGAACTTTTATAATCTTTTTGGTGATATCCTACTGGGATTTTTTATAACACCTAACTGTTTTCTTTAGGCAGCTATAGATGATGTATTGTAGGATCCAGGTAAAGAGAGTATCATATCTTATAACGATGGCTTCTCTTATTATCACATCTTTTGGTTTATAAGGGTATGGAGGTGAATATTGGTCAGATGGTGACTTTTTAGTCCTTTTTAATTCATACATTCTAGTTTAGCTGGTTGTCTTGGATTATATGGATCTTGGATGTATCTTATTCTTCCATGTTATATTCTAGTTGTATGTTTTGTTTTGGTTATATTCAAGAATTTTTTCATTTTCATTTTACATCACCATGTGACGGTTGGATTGGGTGGATGGTTTAGATGGCTAAGGTTGGTCTATTACACTTCTATTGAGAGTGGCTTCCCATTATTGAATAGTTTTGGGTATTTAAAAAACTACCACTCCCTTTCAATTATAAAAGGGAACCTTCTATGCACTCATTTACAGAATTAAAGCCTTTTGTATTGGAAAATACCTACTCAAATACCGTAATTATTTCTCTACACACCTTCTAGAGTCCTTGTTTTTAATTTTAAATCCATTTGAGGGAGGCTTCAGGTATAATCCTAAAGAAGTGGCCCGAAGAAGAGGTATTATTCATAAATGAGAGTTTTAGTTTTGTTTCTTCTTGAACCAATATCAAATAATTTTTTTAAAATATGATATAATAACATTATTATATACCATATTATTATATTTTATTAGGTCATTTTTATAAACTACATCTATATACTCCTCCATCAAATGAGAAATTAAAGCATCATTCATGTTTACATAAGACTACACCCTCACGAACTGATGTAATTCATTTTACAACATAAACTCTCATACTTTTTCTTGATAGTGGATTTAATATTTATGTATGATATTATTTAAATATTAATAATTCTATAATAATAATATATCACATAATTTCGTACCTTACCATCCATTGAAAAATGATAACAACGTCTGTGTGTACGGTAGACTACCACCTCCCAAAGCTATGTGATTCATTTTTTATTACATCATTAGGTGAAATGTATATGTATGTGTATTTGAAGAAATAATATGATATTGATGATATAATAATAATTATGTAAATATAAAATAAAACTTATCATCTTTCCATCATGATCGTTGAAAATTGGAAATGTTACACATGCGTACGTATGACCTATCGTCTCCCTGATTGTAACACAGTTCATTTTTCATAACCATAATTCTGGGTTACATTTAAAATATTAATTAGTGTATAAATATTCTAATTATTTAATTATTATTATTATAGATATGATTTAATAATTAACCCTTTAACAATGATCAACACACTGGTTCCATTTTGAATTTATAAACTGAACATCCTAAAAACACATAACATGGATATAACTGATTAAGTAATAAAAATGTCACTAAAATAAATGAATTAAATGGTTTAACTATAATTTAATAAACTTATAAAATGTTTTTAATAAAAACAATAACTAATATTGGTTTATTATATAGGATATAAAGGACATACGCGACATGTCTGGACTCATGGTAAGGGGTGCCTTAACTCAATTTCCAATTCATTGGGTTATATTATGCTTCATTGTCTATGTTAAGAAATGATTATCTGTGAGATTAATTATTATTGTATTATGATTTATTTATGGTTTAAATTTTTCGGGTATACACTTGATACACAAAATCCCTTTATTTATTAACTCTCTCTTTAACATTATGATCATTGTAAAGGATTTTTAGCCTCACTTTTATTTTTGGGAGAGTTATACCATATTCACCACGTATTCTTTTTTATTTATATACACTTACACATTGAAATGTTATATCATGAAACTCATTATTTTCATGATATTTAAAGTTTCATTTGATGTAACTCTTTCATGGGGGCTTATGATTCAAAAGTTACCATAACGATAAGGGGATTTCATAAATAAACCCTTTTAATGTTTCCATTAAAACACTTTTTTCCTTCTCCATGTTATTATAAATATTTCAATAAAATTATTATTTATGACTAAATGGTTTACAAGGTTTATTTTTAAAAATATCTTAATTTATTTACAATTTTTTTACAAGAAATATTTTTAAGGATTTATATAATAGTCTATTTACATTAAAAAACTTATTTCAAATATTTTATGATTTATTTTCAAAATATTTTTCTTCAATGTCTATATTTTTATAACTAATTTATAGATGTATTTATATAGAAATAAATGAATTATAATGGATATTTTATGTCACATTTAATTTCTTTCCATGGTTTTAAAACTAATATTATTCACATATTTTATATAGAGAATTTTGAATTTCTTTACAAAAGACAAAATGAATGTTATATTTTAATGTATACGACGACAATGAATTTTCCCATAGCTGTAAGAATTGTTAGATGTTTGAATTTCTTTATAATATTCCATGTTTTTATAAAAAAACTAATATTTATCTTTGTTCAAAGTATTTTTAAAAAGGTATTTAAATGGGATGAATATCGTGATATTTGGAAATGTTTTACATATGGCTATAAGGGATATTTCTAAGACACTATTTTCTTTGGGTTATGACTATTATCTCTCCAATTCACTTTTTATATTTCTTTAAAGTTATGTAATGATTCTAAATTCTGTATATATATCTCAGACGTATATACATCGAATATTCTCTATTCCTTTGAGAAGTTAATACATGACTTATGTTCATTTCTTAAATACCTTCATTATGAAATTTCGTTTGATAATGATTTGTTTCCAGATTATGAAACATATTTCCATTATATGTGTAATTATAATGTTATTCCTTATGGTTTATTTAATTTTTTTCTTAACACATATATCATGAACATGTTATTATGGGTGCACCGAGATAGTTATCCATTACATTGGGTAAAGCTTTAGTCTCATTATATGTCATGTATGAGATTATTTAGTAAACTTAATAAATTATGGGACTTTATACATCATATAATATTGTCTAGGATGTTATCATTGAATCATGTTTATGTCATGTTATATATTTTTTCCACATTTTGTATGATGAAGTGATCACATGATACCATGTTTTTTATTTAATAATTCTATGTGATTACTCATGTGACATCTTCTTTATGGTATTGTATTATACCATTGATACATGTTATGTTTCCTTATTATGTTAATTCCATTACCCTTATTTTTAAGTCACTCCTTTATTTTATGTATTCTCCAGGTTATCCAATATTGTTTTAGGATCACAAAGCGATTTAGGTTCATATTAACTAGGGGAAAAACATCTTATGTTTTAGTTTCATTTGATATCTTATGTACATAGTCTTCTAAATACACGAGACCTCATGATTTCCGATTTTTATTAATGGTTTTTAGGTTAAAAGTCATTTAATAATATGTGTAAAATTCTGGGGTGCCTATAGTTCATATCAAAGAAAGTTTTAGTTATTTTTTGGGGATTTGGATTATAAAACTATATAGATAGACTTAGGTATAAGACTAAACATAAGAAAACATCCCTAAATTTTTCTAAACTATATAGTAAGAAGTACCTAATAAATTAAATCCTTTTCTGGATACTAAAAGTGGATGTGGATCTAGTATTTTTGTACTTAGAGGTTATAACTAAGAAAATGGAGTACTGGGATTGACTCTATTTTCATATGGTTCATGAAATGGGACTTCCTACACATGTCGGTTAACACTCTCCGGGGATATGTTTTGAAGATTCAGAGACACTTTATGAACCATTATAAATGATTTTAACAAATTGTTTGGTTGGAAAACCAAATAAGAAATTTTATCCTGGATTGCCTCGATTGAAACCTAGAGACTCATAACCCATGATATAATTTTCATTTATAAGTTATTCCTTTTAATTTTATAATTTACCTTTTTTTATGTTCATGTATTCTCACCTTTTTTTAGTTAATGGATGGGAATTGGAGAAAGAATTGCAATAACTAATGTGATGGGAAATGTAATGATTTTTCGTATAAGATGCCTAAATAATGGGGAAAAATTTATACATCTTGTGGTCATTCAAAATGTGAGATATTGAATTATTATTAACAACTGAAACATAGTTTAATTTTCAAACACATCAAAGAAGAGAAATATTGTGTCCTATGGAAGTTCAAGTGTTAAAGATGATAAAAAAATTAGATTAATTTTCCAAAATGTCATAAATGTGGGAAAAGGCACCATGGAAAATGCATTAATGGAACTAAAATATGATTTCTATGTAGAAAAGGACGATAGAAAGTAGATCATTTAAAAATAAAAAAGAAGAGTGCATTTAACAATATATAGGAAAATAAAGTTCAACCTATGACACCACTAACAGTTCAATGACATATATTTGGGGAACTTGGTCATTATTCAAGTCAATTACCTAATCAAATTATTAATTCATAATGGCCTATGTTATGAAAATCATTGATGTTTAATGGTTTTAGTGTTTATGTGTTAGAACTAATCAATCATATTTTTTATGTATTGTTTCAATGGTATTATGGTTATATGAATCAGGAAAATTCTAAGGATTATTTGGAATTAGTTTTTCATTAAGGATTTTGAAGAATATGTTAAATTGTACCCATGATCTAGAAAGGTGATTTAATGGTAAGGTGATTTTTTATGAAAAAAAATGATTTTGGAAAAGATTAAGTTTAACATGTGCTTATTTTTAGGGTCATTATAGCTAATAAAAATTATTTTATTTTGTGGTGAATATTGAAAAAGATAGAAAACCTAAGTGGTAAAAAAGTTATTAGATGACTAATGTTTTTTTGAAGTTGTGCATAATATTATTGAGAATGATATAGGATCAATATTTATTATGAATAATATTATCACATTTATTTTTAAATATTTTTAGAAAATGGACAAACCGCAAGCAGGGAAATGTCTTGTCATATCCCCCAAGGCCACAGGGCTTGAACCCACAATTGAAGGGTGATAAGGGTGCAATTTCTACCACTCGAATCTGTGATGTACTAGTTATTATGAAATTGTTTTTACTTAAATTATTTTATGGATGAATATTAATTTTATTTTATTAAACATATTTTAGGATCAATTTTTTTTTTATTTTTTTAGGATTTTGAAATGATAAATGATATTTTGGGAAATGATTCACGGGGTTGAGGTTTATATAACATGTAGTCCTAACATGTTATTTAACATGAAATATTTTTTTAGGATAATAAAATTAAATTTTGAATAATTAGTTTATTTAGGATTCTGGGTTATTTATTTGGATATAGTGATTACAAAAAAAGTTTATACTTTTTCGATGTTATATTAACTTATGGTAACCATTTATGTTTTCATTAAAATTTAAAAATATTAGAAATATATTATTATCATTTTCTGTATTATGTTATCAATTAGAAGTTTATTTTTGTGCTCCAGACATAAAAATGCATCTTGAATAACCATTGTGTAATGACCCAACATTCATTAATGAAAATTCATCTTGATCTAATTAAATGTCTTATTATGGTTATATAAAATGTGAACTTCATTGGTTTTATTTTTCTGTATTTTAAAATACTGTTAAGAATTGTGATCATTGATAATATAACTGTTTAACGGTGGTCACATTATTAATATAAATATAGTGCTTTAATAAATCCAATTTACACAGAAAAAGAAAGCGATGGACTCATCTAGTAGACTTTCCCCATACGAATCCCATTTTTCAGAGCTTAGAAAGGAGGTGGTGTTATTGGGATTCTCTCTTGACAAATATCAAGCTGATCTTGTACATGTTAAGCTTGAGCAGAGCCGACTATGGGAGAAGTGGATGTTAATAGAGATTACCACCCGAGCGATGTTATCTAATCCACCCCAAGAGTTTGTCACCATCACACACCTTAACCTTCAATATTATGCAGGTGTTATAATGTTTTATGTAACAAGACCTTAACACTATGAATATGTGCATTATTTGTTTATAAAATATGCAATATACATTCATTTTATTATTTTTACTTTGTAAATAGTTTTTATAGTGCATATAGTATTTTTATTTAATATTCAACTATGAAATCTATTTGGATGAATTAATGGATTTTTGAATTAAATAATATTTTATTAAATTATTATTATTATTATTATTAAATTAATTTTTATTAAATATAAATTATCATATAATTTTATAAATGCAATTGTAATTTTTATTAAGGTTTGAAAGCCGTTTTTTTCAAAACCCATGAATTATCGATAATTGCCGGTTTTCAATTTTAAAAGTAAAAATTCACATATTTAGAAAATTATTTAAATAAAATGAATATTATCTTTGGAATCAGGATGTCAAAATTATCCATCGGTAAATTTTGTATAATTTTCTGAGACAGTCGCATGTTTGGGTAAAAATTAAATACCATTTAAATATATAATGTGTTTTATGACATCATAATGACCCAATAGTGATTTAATAAAATAATATAAATATTATGTTGGGCCAATATATGTTTTTCCATTAAAATTATGTTATTTTGGGTTTGTTTGATTTATTTTACAAAGCTTTAGTGGACCCTTAAAGGCTTATAAAACATTTTGTCTTTTTAAATTTTTTTCCTTAAGAGTGTGACTCACCTCCATATAAGAAACCCTATTATTTTAATAAGTTAGGACATTGGCATTATAAAATATTTCTCCCACTACCCTTTTAAAAAAAATGGGCAAAAACCATGGGTTTTTTTGTGGTTTTGATTAGTTTAATGTGAGGTGTCCCAAACCTAAATAATAAATAATTCTCTCCCATTTCCTATATAAACCCACCCAATCTCCCACTTACTATTCACTAAAAGCCTTTTTAGTTTGACCAAAACCTACCATACTCTCTATATAATTCTCCCAAGGTTCCCAAATCTTCAAATAATCCTCCCTCTATCCTCTCCCAATCCTTTTGTATAACACATCCAAGTAAGACATTTCTTCCTTTCTCATTTTGTCCAATTTTTTTAAGATGTTATGCCCTAATTTTTCAATTAAAAATGTTGCGGTATGATTTCAAACCTCCCCCATACTTCCATATTCATGTTTATATGATGGGAGACCCCTTTATTTCTCATTAAGGCATCCCATGTACACACATTACCATGCCAAAATTTTGTGAGGGATTTCTCTCTCCTCTTTTACATCCAAGTAATTCTTTCATATTATGCATCTACATTCAGTTATGTTTTTTGGGAAATGTATATATATGAACCCCTTAATTTCCATTTCATGTTAATATGATGATACAACCATTTCTCTCTCATTAAACATTTTCATGAATCTTGATGTCATGCTATTATGCTACCGAAATAGAACCGCGTTTTTGCAAGCCAAGATCATTGAGTAGTGAATACCATACCCATGTCTCTATCAAGGGTATTCACCTTTATGAACATATACATATTGAATGGTACATTAATTTATTTATTCCACATTAATTAATCATGGAATAACTTATGATGTTGAATTATTCAATGTTATATGATCTATGTGGTACACTTACGCCTGAGATGAAATATTTAAGAAGGGTGCACCCTGATAGCGCTCCAATGCATTGGGTAAAGATTAGTATCATGATACGTCAAGTAAAAGGAGGGATTACTCATGATAATTCATATTCAATGGGAATTTACTCATGCTACATGTGCAATTATCCTTGGCTCATGATACAATCATGTTAAATTTTGTTCCCACATTTCCATGTTATGTTAATCGTGTTATATCATGCCTTTATGTTCATGATTATCTTATACTACATTGATATAACTATTTGCTAACATTTATTTTATCTTTCATGTTAATCCTTGTAAACTACTTTACTGGGCTTTATAGCTCACCTTTTTATTATGCATTTTCTTAGGTTATCCCATGAAATTCTAAGTACGAGGGAATGTAGTGGCCATGTAAAGGAAGTTTTCAATAAGATGTTGTGTCCTATGTTTTAAGTTGTTATGTAATGTTACTAATCCCCAGAGACACTAGACCTCTATATCTTCTATGTTGTATCATGTAATGTTTTCTATATAATAAATTATGTTTAAGTGTATAATAAAAGGAATGGTTGTTATACATTGTTTGGAGAAAAATATGATATTGTTGTGAGAAATGATTAAAGGATGAAATTATATTTGTCAAAAAGATGTATTTCCTTATTTTATAAGTCTTTATGGAAAAAGAATCCCTCAAATTGAGGAAAAAGATCTTGAAATAAAAATGTTATTCATTTTCAATTTATTGATAGTACCTTCTCTCTTTAAAAAAGCGTATAAAGTTATCTCTTAAACGAATATTCTTTCCAAATAAATATTTTCACTTACTTACAATGTTCTCCTTATATGAATCCTAGTATTTCTATTTCATATGACCTCTCTATTTCGCTTTCCCTATTTTTTAGGATGTTTTATTAATGCTTTTTATGATGTGGGTTTTCCATAAAGGAATTTTTGAATTTCAAACCCTGGATTACTAAGAATAAGATCAAATTGTGAGGATGAAATTTATTTTAGGGTTATATAATGTAACAATCAAATTTTTTAATAGAACACTATGTTTGATAGTGTATAAAACACACAATATTGAGTTTCAACAAACCACAATTCAATATTAAATTATTATTATTTAGACATGATCGATATAAACTAGTCGTTAAATAAAAGGATACAAATAGGATTACTAGATTTAGAAAATTTATTTAAATTATTCAATCAATATAATTTTATTGAAAAATTATTAATAAATAAGAACTCAATTTATAATAATGATATTTTATTCAACAAAAAATGTGTTTCCTAAAAAATGGTTTTAATTACATTTTGTGATCAAATATTTTAATTTATATAATGAAATTTTAGAAATGATATTTTATAAAATACGAAAATATTTTAAATAAGAATATTTATATTAACTTAGGGTATTTTTTTTATTTTTCAAAAATGAATTATTTTTAGTGAATAGTTGAAATTATCAATTTTTCAAATAATGTCATTTATTTTTCTTAAATAACGTAATTTAAAAGACCCATTATATTTTTTATTTTCTATTGAAGTTAAATATTAACCATTTATAATAATATAAATATTTTTCTTAGAGTCATAGATATTCCTTATTTTGGTATAATTTTATTTTTATGCTTAAAAACGTGGTTTTCTACAAACTGTTTTGAAGTGCATAAAGTTTATCAATTTTTATTAATTTAAATAACTTTTATTAAGGAAATATTTAAATGAAATTAATATATTAAAAAATCTATTTATTTTTGTTTAATTCATATATTTATTATTTCTAATCGTAGAGTTAATACAAGATCATATATTGCTTGAAAATTGCATTTATTAAAAAAATGTTTTTACAAGTTTTTCAAGTTTAATTTTAAATTGAATTTTTCCAATTATGTGGTATGAATATGATAAAATGTGTTACATATTTTTATTAATAATAATAAATATTAATTAATAGGTTCAACTTAATTTTTTGTCATAATGAATAGTGAAAATAGTAGAAAAACAAGTTACCTTGGTGAAAAACTAAAATGGTAAAAGAGAGTAACCAGAGAGGTAAATGGAATAACATGTTTATAAAATGTTTCATTTTGAAATTTTGAGGTTTTTATAGATCCTATATTCCCTAAAATCTATTATTTATCAATTTTGGGGCACTTGTGTTGAGAGTGACTTCCCATTATTTAGTAGTTTTTTGTATTTACACACTTTAAATGGATTTTTTTTAATAAAATTACTACCATAATACATTCCTTAATTCACTACCCATTTACTGTAGTCATTCTTTTGATGATAAATCTAATATAGGGGGGATTTAGGTATAATCTTAATGAGGTTTTCTGAAGAAGATGTATCATTCTTAATTGAGTGTTTTTGTTTTGTTTCTTCTTCCACAAGTATAAATTATTATTAAAACATTATAATATAATAGAATAATTACCTTTCATATACTTATATGTTATTATGTTAATTCCAAAACCTATATCCAAATCATCTTCCATCAAATAATAACGAAAACCATCGTTTGTGTGTACGATAGAGTACTATATCACAAACTAATGTAAATAGTTTTTCATCATAACCTCTCATGGTTTTTAAGGATGATGGATTTAATTTTTATATATGATATTAAATAAATATTAATAATTATGTAAAATTAATATATCATATACTTTTTTATCATACCATGAATTGAAAAATGATAACATTGATCATATGTACGATAAACTAGCGCCTCACGAAGTGATGTGATTCATATTTTATTACCGTATCACATAGGATGAATATATAAGTTTATTTGAAGAAATAATATGATATTTATGATGTAATTATAATTATAAAAAAGATTAAAATAAATATTTACCATTTTTTCTTCATGATCATTTAGAAATAAAAATGTTACACAATCATACATATGAGTTTATATCTCCATGATTGTAATGAAGAACATTTATCCTAAACATAATTAATGGTTATTTATAAAAGTTGAATTTATGTATAAAAATGATAATTATTTCATTATAAATATTCTATATATTATGTAATGATGACTAATTTTACCATGTTCAACACACTAATTCCGTTTTTAATTTATAAAATGAATGCCCTCAAAACACCCGACATAGACATAACTGATTAAGTAATAAAATATATCATTTAAATAAATGAAGTAAATGGTATAAGTATATGGAATTTAAATTTTAATATTTATTTAAGAAAATAATAATTTATATAAGTTTCATATAAAAGATATAAACTACATAAATGACAATTATGAACTCAAGGGAAGGTGTTTTTTAACAAAATTTACAATTCTATGGGTTATACATGTACTTCATTGTAAATGTTAAGACATGATTATGTGTGAGATGAATTATCATTTAATTATGCTTTAATCAAAAATTAATTTTTCTATATTAACACTGGATACATATAATCACTTCATTGATTAATTCTTACTTTAACATTATGATAATTGTATGGGATTTCTAGTCTTGCTTTTATTTTTGAGAGGCTTATACCATATTCGCCACTCATTATTTTTTATGGTGTATATAATAACCCTTTGAAATTTTATATCATGAACCTCCTTATTTTTATGATATTAACAGTTTCATTTGATGTAACTAATTCATGTGGAATATGATTAAAAAGTTACCAAAGTGGTAAGGGACTTTATTAAAAAAAATTATCATCTTTTTACATTTCCCATATTTTTTTATTCGATATACATATTCTTAGAAATGTTTCAAGAAAATTATTATTTTTACCAAAAGGGTTTCAAAGGTTCATTTTTACTACATATTATCTTTTTTACAATGTTTTAAAAATGAATCTGTTTAAGGTTTTATATATGGGAAACTTTAATTTAAAAATCACTTTAAATTTTTTTAATGATATATTTTATAAATTTTTTTATACCATATCCATTTTTTTATAATTATTTTATGTATTTATTCATATAAATATAAATAAATCATAAAAGTTATTTTATGTTACCCATTACCTTATTTTAAAGGGTTTCAAAAGGAATATTTTTATATATTTTATAGGAAACATTTTTACTTTATTTACAAATGAAGAAAGGAATGCGATATTTTATCATATATGGTGACAATGAATTTTCCCACCACCATAATTGTTATTGGATATTTGAATTTATTTTTATGATTAAATTTTTTCTTCAAAGAAAAACACTCTCTCCATTTGTTCAAAAAGTGGTTTAAATGGGATTGATATTATGATATCAAGAAATTTTGTTTCTTAGGAGTACAAGGGATCTCTTTAAACCACCCTTTTATTCAAGTTATAACCATTATATCTCTCTACTTTAGATTCTCTCTCTATTTAAATTTATAGAATGTTCTAAATTCTATATATATTTTACACATATATACCTATCTTATTAGGACTTCCTTTTTGGCGTAATACATGCCTTATGTTTATTTCTTGAATGCAATCATTATGAATTTTTCTTTGATTATAATATGATGAAAAATCATTCAATCCACTATATTTACATGGGTAATTCTAATGCTTTATCTTTTTGATAATTTCTTTTTTTTCATGCATAAATTATGAATATGTTTTTATGGGTACACCATGATAGTGGTTAAATACATCAGGTAATGCTTTAATCTCATGAGACGTCATGTATGAGATTAGAGAGTAAACCTAATCCATTATGGGACTTTGTATAACTTATTCTGTTATTTAGTTAGTTATCATTGAATAACGTTTATATCATGTTATATGTTTTTCCAAAATTTATTATGTTGAATTGATCTTATGTTACCATGTTATTTATGTTATGATTCCTTGTGATTACTCATAAGACATCTCCTTTATGATATCATGTTATATATTTGACTCACACATTGTATTTCCTTATCATGTTTATTACCTTAATGGAATTTTATACCACCACATTATTTTATGAATTCCCCACGTTAAACAATGAATTTTTAGGAACTCAAATAGATTTGGGATCTCACTAAGCATATAAAATTTTTGGGTATTACTTTTATTGATGGTTTATGTTCCTAGTCTTCAGAAGAAAATAGGACTCATGATTTTGGGTTGTAATTAATGGATGTTTTTGTAATTTTTGTAATAATATGTGTAATAGTATTTGGTTTCTATAAGTGAATATGAAAAAACTTTTAGATCATGAAGGATTATTTCTATGGGAATGTGTTTCAAGTGAGGACCCACATCCTAGTGACTTCATTGTTGTGGATGAGATCTTGTGAATTCATTGGAGTGTTTGAGTACACGAAGACATGAAATATGAGATTATATAAAAATATCATGGCTCAAAATTTTTTGTACTTCCCAAACTCACTATGATGTATCATGATTTATGCTACCATTGTTGGTGGTCTGATATAAAAAACATATAGTATGTTTGGTTACTCGATGTTCCACCTATCAGCAGGTGAAGTCAAAACAAAAGTGACCTGCTAGCCTTTTATAGCAATTTCCCATACTAAAGAGAACATTTAATGTTGTGACTATATATTTTTTAATGGGATCACTGAAATCCATTCGAGGTAGTGATGCAGTATGGGTGATCCTAGATTGACTGAAGAAAGTCATCCATTTTTTGCCTATCAGGGAGACCTACTCAGTGGACAAAATTGCAAGAATTTACATCCAAAATATTATATACCTTTATGGTGATCCATGTACCATTATATAAAATATAGACAATCATATTACTTCTCATTTTTGGAAAGGGTAATATAAGGCTCTTGGTTTGTAGTTTCTTCGAAGTATATCATATGTCCCTCAGACTGACGGTTAGTCCAATCATATTGTACAAGTGATAGAGGACATGATATAAGAATGAATCCTTTATTTTTGAGATTTTTGGGAGAAAAATTTACCTATTACTAAGTTTTATTATAATAATATCTTCCAAGATAATATACATTTGTATCCCTACTAGGATCAATATATTAATGTATTATGATAACCTCTATGCTAGATAGAGGTAGGGGCGACAAATATTCCTGGCCCACGTGTCATTCAGAAGACATCAGAGTAGGTATAGTTGATAAAAAATCATATAACCATATCTTATTCTAGGAAGAACTATTATTCCATTATTCTCCACTTGCCTCTAGAGTTTGAGGTGATATTTTGGGTCTTCCGGTGTGTTTATTCTAGATTAGGTCATCGACAGATTCAAAGGTAGGTTAAGTTATTTCCTAGATTCACAAAAACATTCAATATTTTGGAGTGGGTCAAACCATTGGCTTATCGGATAACTCATCCTCAGATATATATGGATATTCATGACATATTTTTATGTCTCTCAATTGTTTCATTAGTACCGAACCATATCATTCTCTTCATCTTGATGATGTTGTGTTGGATTTTGATATTTCTTTTAAGGAGAATTGAGTTTATATAGTTTATCATGACATAAATTCTCTTCAAGTCTGGTTAGTTACTTTAGTTTGGGTACTACAGAATCATTTTCATGTATAAGAAAATACTTAGGAGCATGAGTTTGATATACATGTTCAGTGGCCAAAGAAAATCTTGGAAGGAGATCAACCACCCTTAAGGAAACTTATAGATGAGTTGTTTTATGGAGGGGATGTTTTACAATCTCAATTTTTCTATGAGCTATGAATCCTCTTATTTACATTATAAATATTCTATTTTTTCTATATGAGAATTAATAATGATGTTATGGATGTTTCATTAGTTTTCAGGCTCAGTTTATGGCCTGAAGTTACATTTTTTGTAGAAATAGGTAGAGGCGCACAATTATCACACAGTTGGTAGTAATCATTCCTCTCAAACATGAGGCCCAAAAGTGAAGATTACAGTTAGTTTAACTATGTATGGGAGGCCACATTCCCATGATAAAGTTTCAATAAATTTTCATAGTAAGTTACACGGTTTGCAAACGGTTAGTGCTAACCATGCACCTAAGATGTGTGGGGTGTGGGCTTGGGATGGTGCCAAGCACACAGATTGTGCATTGTTTATTTAACCATGTACATGAACCGTGTGAGGGGATAGTTCTTAGTAGCATTCCATGCAGGGTTTGTGAATTATTTTTTAAACCATGAGCTAAACTATGTGTCCCTTTAAACAGGGAAAATAACTATTTTTCTTTTGGGACTTTAACCCTTCAACCCCATTTTCTTTTCCTTCAAACACACAACAATATTACTTAAAATATCTCCTCCATGTATTCATATTCTTTGAGATAAATCCTCCACCCAGTGTCTAATTTAAGTGATATTCATCCTGTTGGAACCCCATGGTAAGGCTATAACTCCTATTTATAATTTTCATGGTTTTTATTTCTACCTTGAATGATATTTACATGTGGGTTCATATTCTTTATTCTCAGGGCATTTATATATTTTTCCATTTTCTTTGATTTTAGCTGAATATGAAGCTAATATTGGATGAGGATTCATCTACCTGGATAAGGTATATAGTATATTACCTTTCCCAAAAAGTCTTCATGTCTATATGATGCACTGTTGTTCCACATGTATGAATTTTCATGCTCCTCCAATTAAAAATAAAATTAATTAAGTAAATTTTTAACACATCGAATTAGTTTGTCCTTGTTCACCCAATTCAATTATTGTTGGTTCTATTCCTCCACATGAACCATGCCTTCATATGTGTGGCTCATATGCCTCGATAAATACACCTTTTTATAAGGTTTAAACACCCCTCAAGTGAGTTTATTAAATTCCATGACCATATTTCCATTTTTTTTAAAGGTAATGCTTTGGTCAAAGACCAAAGCACAAATTATTATTAAAAAAGACAAGAAAGTTACAAGAGTCTGAAATAGGGGATTTTTTTTACAATCTCTATCAAAGAGTTCAAATAAATCAGCGGGCAGGGAGTCCATCCAAGTCATCTGCTGGTGAACTCCTTTATTGGCAAGAGCATCAGCGACAGAGTTCGCCTCACGGTAAGTATGGGTTGCGATAAAATCAATCTTGTGGAGCAAGGTAAGGCAGTTCATCCAACATGAAGTGTGCTTCCAGGCCAGATGAGTGATGCCATTCCAAATGGCATGAATGACGGTGGATGAATCACTCTCAATCCATAATTTCCTCCAGCCTCTTTGAAGAGCAAAATCAACAGCATGGATGACACCCAGCAGTTCTGCCTCCAGCGATGACGAGTGACCGCATCCAACGAAGAAAAAGCCCTGACACTATCCAGCAGAGTCTCTGAAAATAGCACCGCAACTGGAAGAACCTGGATTTCCTTTTGATGAACCATCAACATTAACTTTGATCCATCCCTGCAGTGGAGTCTGCCAGAAAACCTCGAAGGTGCGTTTGGGCTTTGGATAATTTCCAGGTACATGAAGACGGAGAAGGATCTCAAAATCTCCAACTGAGTTGTTGCAAAAATCTTTTTGAATAAAAGCAGCCTCTTGGATTGCCACAAGGATCCGAGATTTTCCTGCATTGAGGTTAAAACAATGATTATTATGAATAAGATCATTTCTAATATACCAGATTTCATGAATGAGCTCCGCCACTGCCGCCAACCAGATGTTGTTGATCTGCAAAGAAAAGTCAGATCTAGTTCAGTTTATTAGAAACATAGAAATAGAATCAATAAAAGAGCATCTGAAATTGAAAAGATCAGAGACAAAATTCCATAATGCAGTGGCTGTCGCACAAGATAAGAAAAGATGATCCGCATCCTCCCTGTGTTGGTTACATAAGCGGCATTTAGAACAAATATGGATCCCAAAATTTTGGAGAATAGTATCAGTAGGCAATCTATTATGGGAAATACGCCATATAAGGGTAAGCCTGGAGGGTTTAATCCAAGGATTATTGAAATGAATTACCCAACTATAACTAGAATCAAAGTGAGAGAATTTCTGCTTATATAATCCTTTGGAGTCTAGGACACCATTAGGGGTAAGTTCCCAAACCAAGAAATCACCATCAGGAGAGAAAGAATGATTATCAATGATTTCCATAATATTATCAGGGAGATCATGACGATGGAATTGAAGAACATCTTTTATAGATTTATTAGTGTCCACGGGAGTATGACTAGAAGGTAACAAAGTTATCAAGGGGTTATCATACCATTTACCACAACAAAATTTAATAGAAGAGTTAACACTAACCATCCATCTAGAATTTTCCATGATCTTATGATAAGAGTACCTGATTGATGGGCAGATGGAAGAATTAATGAAATTGAGATTCCCTTTTAAAAGCTTAGAAAGAAATCTGTGATACAGAATGTTAGTGGCTTTAGAAGGGGAATTAATAATATGCCAAGTAAGATGATCTTGGAGAGCATCATTAAAAAGCTTTAAATTTTTTATGCCAATCCCACCTTTATCAATAGGTCTACAACAAGAATTCCAAGGACTGGTGACAAGCTTCCTTTCAAGAAGACATCCAGTCCAGATAAAATTTTTTATAAGGGTATTAATTTTCTTGAAAATGCCAGCAGGCCATTTATAAATCATGAGGGAGTAAACCATTTTAGAAACAATGGTTGATTTGACCAAGCAAATTCTCCCAGCCATGGAGAGAGATTTCCCTTTCCAATTGGAGAGTTGTTTTGTAATCTGATCAATAACATTAGCAAAATAACTGACTTTGGGTCTTCCCCAGAAAATAGGAACTCCTATGTAGGTAAAGGGAATCCGACCTTCTTTAATACCTAAATAATTGGTGATATTATTTTTTCTACCGATAGAAAACTTTTTACCAAAAAAATGAAAGATTTATTCCAAGAGATCACTTGACCGGAGACCTCCTCATAATGAGCAATGACACCCTTAAGAGTCTGAATATTCTTTTGGTTCCCTTTTAAAAAAAGGATAATGTCATCAGCATATAAAAGATGAGTGGGGGCATTAATATTTCTAGCGACCTGTATAGGTTTAAGCTTACTTTGATCAGCCAAACTGCTGAGGAGTCTACTAAGATAATCCTCAGCAATGACAAAAACGATAGCGGAAAGAGGGTCACCCTGTCGAACACCTTTAGAGCAGGTAAAGAACCCTCTAGGAGTGCCATTAATAAGGACATAGATGTGAGCCGAAAGAAATAAGATCCTAATTCTGTCAATGAAAAGGTCTTGAAAACCAAAGCTTTTTAGCCCTTTAAAGATAAAGTTCCAATCAATAGTGTCAAAAGCTTTTTTAATATCCAGTTTGATAGCCACACATCCTCCTCTATTTTTTTATTTAAAATATTAAAGCATTCAGAGGCAAGGAAAATACAATCTTGAATGGATCTACCTTTGATAAAACCAAACTCGTTCCAAGAAACAATTTTATTGCAAATAGGAGCAAGTATATTTGCAATGATTTTAGTTATGATTTTGAAAATCGTGTTAATGAGAGCAATCGGTCTGAATTGATGGATCTCAGTTGCATTTTCAACCTTAGGAATCAATGTTAAAAATTGCGCGTTGATTCCATGTGGGAGAAGACCACGGGTGAAAAAGTTTTTAACAAAGTTACAAACATCAAAGTGAATTATGTCCCAATTCTTTTGGAAAAAACCATTGTTAAATCCATCAGGGCCAGGAGCACTATCAGGATTGAGGCCAAAAACAGTGTCTTTGATTTCATGATAAAGAGGAGTTCTCAAAAGCAAGTTGTTTTCCTTATTATCCACCAATAGAGGAATAAGATCAAGATTAAGGTTAGTGATAGAATCTGGACCATTAAAGAGATTATAAAAGTAAGAAGTAACATGATCCGAGATGGCCTCTTCAGAATCAGTGATCACACCATCAATAGTAAGTTTAGAAAGAGGACTATTTATCTTTCGAATTCTTTGAAGACAATTGTAGAATTTGGTATTACGATCACCATCAGTGAGCCATTTGGTCCTAAACATATTTTTACGCAAGTTATCTTTGAAAGTAAGCAAGGAGTTAAGTTTGACAGAGATATTCACTTCCAATTGAGGATCCAGAATGAAATCAGAGTTGGTGTTTTGAGATTGAAAACTACTAAGCTCTTTCTCAAGTAAGGAAATATCCAGATCAATTTGAGAAATTGAGGATTTACACCAACCTTTGAGGGCATGTTTAAGAGTTTTCAACTTATATAAACAGGCAAAAGAATCTTGTTGGTGTTTCATGGAATTCCAGATGTTTTGAATGAAAGCAACACAATCAGGATTCGAAGACCAAGCATTATTAAATTTAAAAGGAAAGGCATATTTCTTTTCTTGTGTGAGAAGGCTAACAAGAATAGGATGATAATCGGAATTGAGCCTAGGGAGAGTAACACTAGAAATATTATCCCAGGTATCCAGAATCTTCATGTTAACGAAGGCCCTATCAAGCTTACTAGCAACTTTGTTATTATGGTGATTTCTGTACCAAGTAAATTTAGCCCCAGAAATAGTGATTTCTAAAAGATTAGAATCTTCAATAGCCGCTCTGAATTGCCTGGAGGATATAGAAATGTGAGAGGGCCCAATTTTTTCACAGGGACTAAGGATGGCATTAAAATCACCCATGACCATCCAAGGAGATTGAATACATTTATCCAAATCAATAAGATCATTCCATAGGTCTCTTCTATCTTGATATCTATTCTTGGCATAAACCATAGTACAAAAAATATGACGATCATTCCAAGAAAAATTACAAGTAAAGTGTTGATCAGAAGATCTAAAAATGTTGACATTTTTTAGAGAGTTATGGAAGAAGATCCACATAGAATCAGAGTTAGGATCTCTTTTGCAGGATCCTAGGAAAGTGTAGTTGGTAGAACCAAACCACATAAAATTCATTTTGAAAGTAACTTTCGGTTCAGAAATAGCAAAAATCATGGGTTTGTGATTATTTAAAAACATCCTAAGAGTGATGGAGGTGTCTTGATTAGCCACACCTTGACAGTTCCAAAAAAAAAGATTCATTATAAATTAGGATTTTGGGTAGGACCCTTCTGTTTTTTTAAATCCCCAGCACCTTTAGTCCCTTGAGACCTTGTGACCATTGAAGAGGGTGGGAGTTTTTGTTTGGTATCCAGTTTAGACTCTTGGTCAGAGTCCTGCAAGTCATTAGCTCTCATATTAGAGCTAGGAATTATGATAGGAGGAAGAGGGTTCTTAAAATCAGACCTGTCCAGAGGCTGTTCTCGTGAAGCTCCATGTACAGGTAACTGATCATGAGAAGATTCTGACACATCCAGATCAACTGGAGTGGCCATTTCAGAACAGGAAGAAGGACTAGACATGGTAATAGCTGCATGAGCAGAAGAATGCTCAGGGAGAGGATGTGTCATGTGCTCTACCAAGGCAGAGTCAGAATAGGGAAAAGAAATAGAGTTGTCAACATGAAAAGCAGAGATCAGACTCTCAGGAATCTGAGGAGCAGAAAAAGAAGCAGGTTTCTGTTCTCCAGAAGAAAAACAAGATTCCCCCCTATGAACCAAATGGGAGACAGTATCTTGAGATGGAACAGGAACCGGAATAGAAGCTTTAGCAAATGAAAGAGCTACAGATTTGTCATTTCCAGCAAGCATATTTGAGAGAGTAGCAGTATGTGAATCAGCCAAAATCTTGGAGATTTCTAAGTTAGCAGAGACAGTAATAGGCTGTGCATCAGTGTCAGAAACACATGCAGAATTATGGGCAATTTTAGAATCCCCAGTATTAGCAGTAGAAGAGTATTGCACTAAACTAGGCAAATCAGAATTGGAGATTACAAGGTTAGCAGCAGGTATCTCAAGAACAGGGTTACCTGGGTCTGGGATTATCCCTTTCTCACCATGTGATTTTGAGAAAACAGAAGGAGAACCTTCCTGGACCGTAGGAGGAGAGACCTCCAAGGCCTTAATGTCATTTTCCTGAAAAGTTACAGCTCCAGAAATACTAGCAGAAGCAGAGATGTTGGGGATAGTGAGAGGAATTTTTTCAAGTTTATTAGCAACTTCCCCAGTGACTATGGCCTCTAAACCCAAAGTAGTAGAATCATTTTTATGAGAGGCTTCTTCTTCATCAACTATAACACTCCAAGTTTTACCTTCTAAAGAAACAGGAGCATTAAGCTTTTTAACCCAAACGTTTTGCTTTTTTTTTGTGTGCTCAGAGTTATCAGAAATATATTTCCCTTTTTTATCATAGGCAACCTCTTTCCAATCATTGTTTATAGGGAGGTCCATCTGTTTTCTAGCCACCTTGCATGTGGAAAAATTATGCCCAATCATTTTGCACACATCACAGAAAGGGGGAAACTTTTCATACTCAATGTTGATTTCAATTCTATGATTAGGAGTATTGAAACCAATACTAGTTGGCAAAATGTTGGCTTGGTTGATCTCCACCATTAGTCTAGCATATAAACCAAGGTCACCATTCAGGGTTCTATGATCTATTTTGATGGGAGAACCTATGCAGGAAGCTATATCAGTCAAAATTTTTGGGTGCCAATAATACCAATTAAGACCATGAATCCTAACCAAGACATGTGCCATCGAGTTTTTGTGAGTAAAAGGATTAAAATCAGCATCCCAATCTGAAATCCTAAAATAGCCAGTCTTAAGATGCAAATGGCCAAATTTCCATACCTGATCAAGATCAACTTGTGTGCTAAATAGAATGTGATAATACCCTTTACCTATAGGGACCATCTTCCATTTAGAGAAGCCCCAGCAATGTGCAATCCGGCTTTTTAGATCAAGCAGAGACCAAGGCCGATCTCCTGAATTGTATGAGATATGGCCAATAATGGAGAATTTGCATAGCTGTTCCCTTTGAACAAGGGCTTCCGGATCTGCATCAACTAAAAAACATCCATCCTCAAGCTTTCTGAAAAGAGGTTGTTTACATACCTTTGCATTGCTTGGATCCACTCCTTTCAAAGCATCGCGAAAGGAGATAGGTAAAGTGCGAAAAGGGGTTTCCGAAGATCCGACTTCGGTTTTCTTGGAATCGTGATCTAGAGAGACAGTGGCAGTGGGAGGAACATTCTCCCAAGTCGGATCGAAACCAGCCATCAAATATCAAAGGCAGATCAGAGAAGCACAATAGGGTTGTTCGACCGTTGCAGCGCACTTCGAGAGCTCCCCCGAGAATCCCATCTTTTTCCACCATGACCATATTTCCATGTTTTTATAATTTGACCCCGTTTAAGTGGGTTTGGATTATCTTCAATATATGAAATGTTAAAACTAATTAAATGAAATGTGAATGGTAATACCATGTCACTTGCCTCCCTTGATTTCTTATCACTTTATGCTTGAGTTATCCCTTATAAATGAAATTTATAATTTAAATTTGTTGAATTATTAAATGTTATAGATAGTATTTTATCCATGTCTATTAAAAATAATATACTATGGGGGATATTTGGGTTCCAATTCAGAATGCCTTGGGTAGGATTTGACAACCATTGTTTTTATTAAACATTAATTAATTATTTATTATATAAGAATACAAACAATTAAAACAATACGATAAATAATTATAATGTCTTTGGATAATTAGGTAAATTACATAACAACTTTAAACATAGGGTACATCAACATTATTGAAAACATCCTTAAGATACTCATAATATTCCTTCATTCTTAAAACTTCTTGGGATAACCTGGGGACAAACATAAGAAAAAGGTGAGATATAAAGCCTAGTAAGGGAATAAAAAAAGCATAATATAAATAAAGTATTACAAGTTATACAATGGTAATTTTAATGGTATAAAAATATGTGATAATCATACATATGAATAATGAGGTATGATATTACATGGTAACATAATGGAAACAGGGGAATGTGGAAACAAATTTAAACATGACATCATACATATAGGTCAATGATAAATTCCAATATGTCATAACATGATAGAAAATGTCCCATAATGTATTACGTTCACTAAAAAATCCCATACATGATGTATCATGAGACTAAAACATCACCCAATGCATTGGAGCGCTATATCATTATGGACGCACCTATCACTTTCATATCGTGTACACACAAAAGTGTGCCACAGAGATCATACAAAATAAGGATATATTTTGTCAATTTTAACCCCATAATCAATGATTTTGGATAAGAAATAATGAATACCTTGATTAATTAAGGATAGTTACATATAGGTGAATACCCTTTTGTTGAAATAGTCGTGGATATTAATGACACAATCATTTGGCATGAAAAATCACAGTGAAAGTTCAGCAGCATAACGACGGTAATTAAAGATACATAAAATGGTTCAATGATAGTAAAAGGGGTCTATGGTCATTTGGATTTTAAATTATAGTAATATTTATGTGTAAATACATATCAAAACATTATAAATTGGAAATCAAAATGCATAAAAGAGAGAAGATGCTTGAATAAAGAGGAGAAGGAGAGGATCCCTTACTAAATTTACTCAAAGTAATGACATAGGTAAATGAAATAATGAAAAGGTATAAATGATATATAGTTATTATAAAATCTCTTTTAAAGAATATGGATCTTTATAAAGTTATAAAAACATAACAAATTTAGATTGAATAGGCTTAATACAAAGAAGGTGATTGAATTGAAAAGAAGAGAGAGATGTCCCTTTCCTTGAGAGGGTGGTTTAAAAATCATGAGAGTATATTATTGAGAGATTAGGGGAAACATGGGAGGAATCTAGAGAGATTATAAAAAATTAGGGATGTTCTCCAAGGGGGTTTTAGTAAATAATAATTGGATATTTGGTGGGTTTGTATAGGAAAAGAGAGGGGAGTTCTTTATAATTTTCTAATTTTTTATTTTTATAATCTATATAGTGAAGTAATCAAAACCATAAAACATCCAATGGTTTCAACCAAATAGTATTATTTTTTATTATTTCATAAGACCAAGGTGTGAAATAAATACAATATTACACTTGGTGATGTGAAAGTGAGTCATGTTCATAGAGAAATGATTTTAAAACCTTAAAATATAACATAGTTTTTAAAGGATTCATAAAGGCTTTGTAAAATTTATAAAATAACCTAAAAATAAAATTATTTTAAAAGGGAAACATATATTTTTTTTGGATACCTTTTATAGCATTTATTACATCATTTTTGGGCTTTTATGATGTCACAATAAACACTATATTTTATAATGTATTTAATTTTTACCCAAAAAATTGATTATCTTAAAAAATTAAGGAAAATTTACTATTAGATTATTTAAATGTTATAATTCCATAAATAATATTTATTTTATCAAAATAATTCTCTAAATTTTTGAATTTTCTCTTTCAGCACGAGAATCAATATTTATTGAGAAATGATGGGTTTCTTGAACAATAATAATTTTCGAACCCTTATAAAAATTGAATTTGAATTTATAAAAATTATATTATAATTTATATTTAGTAAATATTATTTCATTATATTATTTTATTAAAATATATTTTATTTTTAAAATTCATGAATTTCTCAAAAAGGAATGTATTAATTGAAATTTCATATTACATAAAATACAATTTATATTTTATTATATCAAAATCAAAATAATTTATAAATTAATGACAATGTGAAGTAAATATAACCATTATTATATATAAATATTCATATTATTAGGGTATTGATACACATACCTTTATTACAGCAGAAAATTTCCTAAGGGTGAGATGCATGATAGTGAAATTTTCAAGGGGTGGTTCGACGTACATGGTTTGGATCGTGATATCAACGAGATTTAATTTTACCCATAAATGATTTTTTTCATGTTGTAGTTGTTGGATATAGGATCGGGATTAGTTAAGGAAAAATAATAGTGATTCTATCTCCCTCATAAGATTCGATAATAGGGTGAGATCCTACTGATTGAGGCCATCACTTCTTTTGTCCGTGTTAATTTGATTTATCAAAACCATATATTTATACTAATTATTTGATCAATATTAAATGACTATATTTTCAATGTTTATGATTATTTATATTTTTTTAATCTAAAATGACATAACATTTCAAAAAATAAATAAATAGGTGAATATGTTTTCTATAACCATAATACATAATAAAGAATTTCATTCAATAAAAAATGTATTTTTATTTATAAAAGTTCTGGTTGTTAAAATTTCCCCACTTTATAAAATTATCTATCAAAATTCCCAATTAATAAAATAAAATATATAAGTATAATTTTGTTTCATCACCTCCTCCAGTTACCATGTTTCTTATTTAAACTTTTAGTTTCTTCACATCACTTTGACCATGTGCGTTTTATTATTTCATATAAGTTTGTCTCTATGATCTAAGATCTTCACCAGTTACTCTTCATATGAAAGATCATTCTCCAAAGGTAAAACCTATAGATTTAGAACATTTAAGGGGTATGGTATGTACTTAATAAAGTTGGATACATAGAACACATCATGAAATTGAGATAGGTTTTGTGGGAGTGATAGTTGATAGTCCACCACTCTGATGAGATCAAGGATCTCAAAAGGGCCAATGTATCTTGGGATAATCTTTCCATTATTCCTAAATCTAATGAATTTATTCCATAGAGATATGTAGATGATAACTTATATCAAACCTCAATCTCTAGGTCTCATCAAAAATTTTCATCATATCCCTTTTTTTGACTCTAAGTATCCTTGAAGTTCTTCTAAATAGTCTTGTCCTCTTCCACAATTTCCTTGACCATTTATTGAACTATAATTTTATGTTCACCAAATTCATCCCATCATGAAGGTGTTATTAAACTCTTCCCGTAAAGGGATTAATAAGTAGCTATTTGGATGCTTGAGTGAGAACTATTGTTGTATAAGAACTCTATTAGAGGAATATGTTGATCCCATCCTCCTTTAAAATACAAAGAGCGTGATTTGAACATGTCCTCGAGTGTGTGGATATTCCACTCAGATCAGAAACAGTTTGAGGTTGATAAGTCATTATGAAGATCAACTCAATATTTAGAGCACATTGGATACTCTTCCAGAACAAGGAGGTAAATATTGGGTGTTAAAGAGATACAATCAACAATAGTATTTCATGCATCCTAAATACTTTTCTAATGTATATCCTTGCAAGTTGATTGAGTGAGAATTCCTATAAAATTGTAATGAAGTGAGCAGTATTTTTAAGATGATCCACCAAAAACCATTTAGAATTATTTCCACTTTATGTCTTCCAAGGATTAGTGACAAAGTCTATGGTCGTGTTTTACTATTTCTATGTAGGCATGTCTAATGGTTGCATCATCACCTGGGATTTTTTCCTTATATTCTTTACTTGATGCCATACAAAACCCCTTGATATATTATCCATGATCACATTCATCATATTGTCCCACCAATAGTGATCTTAGAGATCTAAATACATATTTGTTCTCCCTATATGGATAGATAATTTCGATCCATGTGCATTATCCAACAGATCCTTCTTTGATTATCCTTTATCTTATCCATAAGGGATGGTTGAGTAATAATTTGTAAAAGAGATTGATTGTGTTATTTTATTTACAATTACCACATCCAACCTTTTTATGTTTGAGAATATTAGATCCTTATCAATTATAATTAATGATAAAATTTCTAGATCATTTATACTTATAGTTTCTGCCAATTTATATTCTTTCATAGGGTTATAGTATATTGAGGATTTGTAGTTCTTAATCATCTCTAACCATATTTTCTGGTGAATATTCGTTTATTTTTATGTGAAGATATACTTAATGATCTTATGATCCGTATATATTTCACACTTCTCTCCAAAGAGATAAGGCCTCCAAATTTTCAATGTGAAGATTACTATTGCCAACTACAGATCATGTGTTGGGTAGTTCTGTTCATGTAAATTTAATTTCCTTGAGGAATATGCTATAACTTGTTTATTATTAATTATTACACATCCCACTCCATTCGTTGAAGAATCACTATATACCATGAAAAGTTTCCCACTTTTGGGTATCATAAGAACGTTTGAAATGATAAGTATCTTTTTTAACTCCTTAAAGTTTTCACCACATTAATTATTTTAGACAAACGAAAATATCTTTAGAGTTAGCTTTGTTAGAGGGTTTGAAAATTGTGATAATTATAAATAATTGATAATACCCCGCAAATATGAGAAAAGTATGGATTTCAATCATAGATGCTCGTGTCAAGATTCCTCTAATTGATTCTATCTTCTAAATGCCTATATATATATATATCTCTTTTTCAGTGATTACATACCCTATGAATGTTACTTTTTCTAGGTATAAGTTTGATTGATAACTCAACCAATCGTTTAAGAGGGAGACCTGGAAATTATTTAAGAAACACATCAGTGTATCTCTTTATAATGAAAATGTATGAAATTATGATATTTTCATTAGTCTCAAACATTTGAGAAATATTTTCTTGTTCATAGGGAAATAATATCCATTTGTAAGATGATTATTCCAAATAATATTCAGCATGCTCCTTGAAATTGTATAGAATCGAAGAGTGATTCATGGTATGAAGGGTGAATTACTTGTCCTATCAATTTATATTAGATTTATAAAATAAAAACCATTCCATAATTAGTATAACATCAAATTACACTAAAGGTATACTGATAATATTTTCAAGAATAACATTAGCACAATCATCAACATGTGATACAATAATTATATATGGTTTCCCCGATGATATAAAATAATTTGAGGTAGTGATTCAATGTTTTTTATAAAACATAAAATATATATTTATATGTTATGAATTATAATACAACATTATACACACTACCTTGAAGAAAAGGTTACACATCGTTTAGTCTTCAACATACATATCAGCATAAGAATTTCTTTGTTCCGTTAGTCTAAGAGACTATTAGTTCTCATCAATCTTGTTAGAAATAGAATAGATCATTGTCCTAGATGATTCCAAACATCCCCAAATTTATGAAAAATAAATGTATACAGTACCATAGATTGAAATTTATTTCTATCCATCAGATTAATCATTTTCCATAAACATTTGATACATTATACCCTATCTTTTCACACTTAAAACATATCCCATTTTCTTTATGACATTTTCGTTAGTTCATCATTCCACATTGTTTTCATAAAGGAAATCGGTTCTTCTTTCCTTTATCAAATGTATCTGATGAATATACTTGGGACAAAATCTTCATATTATTTGACATGTTTGTACATTTAACTATATTCTAGTTGTTGATATTTATTGTTGATTTCTGTTTTTACATAATTTTAGGATGACTAATTAGATATATCATTATGTTATGCATCTCATTTGGATGGGCATCACATTTCCCCTCACATTAGTCATTTACTCAGTTCCTCCTATTTCTATCTATTGCCAAAAATAAAGGTAAAATTATGGATTAGTACTTTTATACTATTTAAAAATTGAATGACAATCTAATAAAATTATAGGGACAATTTATAAATGACATTTATCCTCTAAATTATGAATTTTCTAAGCTTCAGTAAATGTTATCCATGATCTATTTACTAACATATAATCTTAAAGGTATTTTTGTTCCATTAATAATGGGTTTTAATGAGCTTGTGAATTTAAAAAAATATATCTCCTAGGAGTGTCATACTAGATGTGCAGTAAAGCCATTTCTCTACACCAATTCTTGATCGAGTATAACTCAATATGGGGTTTTCATGGTGGTTAACCTAGGTATATCTGTGCTAGAGACACTTCCACTTGCAGTATCCAAGAATGGATATATATTATTGTAAACCACTTACTCTACACATTATTAAAACTTAAGTTTGTGTTATTATGTTTAGTATTATCCCTATGACTTTATCTATATTTTTCTTATCATAATACAAAAAATAACTAAACATTCCTTTGATACCAACAATGACAACCTTTATCTTTATTCAACATTAATTAACAATTTATTATATAATAATACACTTAATACAACCCATAAGATTGAAGAGTCTAGTGTATTTGGGTAATTATGTACATTACATCAAAAATTAAAAGAGGGGGTACATCATTATTATTGAAATATTCCTTAGCATGCTCATAATATTCCATCATCTTTAAAACTGGAAGGGATAACTTGGGAAACAACATAAGAAAGTGCTGAGATATAAAGACCAGTAAGGGAATAAAAAAAGAACAACATGAATAATGTATTAAATGTTAAAAATTAGAATTTAAATGGGAAAAAATAGGTTAGAATCATATATATAAACAATGAGTCATGATATATCATGATAACATAAAGAAAACTTGGGAAAGTGGAAACAACTTTAAAAATGAAATCATAGACAAAGTTCATAGATAACCATAAGGATTTCACAACATGATGGAAAAAGTCCCATATTGGATTAGGTTCACTCTCTAGTCCCATACATGATGTCTCATGAGACTAAATCATTTCCCAATGCCTTGAGGCACCATATAATTTATGGCGCACCTTTCACTTTCATATTATGTACATGAAAAAGTGTACCACATAGATCATAAAACAGAAGAATGTATTTAATAATTTTTAACCCCAATATCAACGAGTGTGGGTTAAATACCTGTAATTAATCAATCAATTAAGGATATGTACATCTAGGTGAATACCCATTAGTGGAAATGGGAATGGATATTCACGATACAGTCATTTGAAGTGAAACGTTGTAGTGAAATTTCTACAGCATAATGACTGTAATTAAAGATTCATAAAATGGGTTAATGAGAGTGAAAGGGGAATATAATAATTTTTTTGCTAAATTTACAATAATATGTATTTTTAAACAAAATCTCTAAATTATAAATCATAAATCAAAAAGGCATAAAATAGTTAAGATTCTTGAATAAAGAGGAGAAGGAGAAGATCCCTTACAAAATTTTAGCATAACAACAACTTAGGTAAATAATATAATGAGAGTGGAAAATTGATGTATCATTATTAGAAAATCATTAATATATTATAGGTATATTTATAAATTCATGAAAACATAACCAATTTAGATTAAAAATGATAAATACAAAGAATGTTATTGAATTGAATAGAAGAGAGAGAGAGTTCCCATACCTTCAGAGGGTGATTCCAAAAGATTGGGAGGAGTTTCTTGAAAGATTGGGGGAACCTCAAGTGGATTATAGATAGGGAAGGTATGATTAAGGATGTTCTCAAATGTTTTTGAATGAATAAGAAATGGATATTGGGTGGGTTTATATAGGAAAAGTGTGGGGAGTTCTTTATTATCTCTAAAAATTTGGTTTTAGACTTTATATAAAAAAGTACTCAAAACCAAAAACCGTCCCATTATTTTTCCAAAGAGGATTGTTTTTCATTATTTTAGAAGTCCAAACGATGAAATAAATAAAATATTAAATTTGGTGATGTGGAAGTGATTCATAATTATATAGACATGATTTCGAAACCTTAAAATATAATATAGTTTTTTTAGGATTCATAACGGATTTATAAAATAAATAAAATAAACTCAAAATAAAATCATTTTAAATTAAAAACATATATTTTTTCATTTATTCCTTTTAAAGAATTCATTACATTACTTTTAGGGTTTTGTGATGTCAAAAAACAAACTATATTTCATATAGTATTTAATTTTCACCCGAAAATTCATTTGTCTCATAAAATAATGAAAAATTGACCATTGGATAATTTTGACTTGCTGATTACAAAAGAATATTTATTTCATCCAAATAGTTATTTAAATTTTTGAATTTTTACTTTTAAAACTAGAATCAACATTCATTGAGAGATGATAGTTATCTTAGAATAAAAAATTTCAAACCCTTATAAAAATTACATTTAACTACAAAAAATATATATTATCATTTATATTTAAGAAAAAATAATTACTTTTTTTATTTTATTAATATATTTTTTTATTTTTAAAATTCAAGAATTTATCTAAAAGTAATGTCTTAATTAAAATTTCATATTGCAAAAAAAATATATAATTAGTGTTTTATCGTATCAAAATAAAAATCATTTATAAAGTAACAAAAATAATTAGTAAATATATCACATATTCTATATAAATATTTATATTATTAGTGTTTTGATACATAATTATTTATTACACCAAAAAACTTCCCATTGGTAAGGTGTGCGGTGATGATATTTTTAAGGGGTGGTTCTACGTACATAGTATGGTCCTTAATCTCAATGAGCATGAACTTATCACATAAATAATTTTTCTCCTTTTTTTATTTGTGGGATATTGGATTTGGATCGGTCATGTAAAAAACCTAGTGATTATATCTCCCTCATGAAGTTCTGATAAATGGTCTTCATAAGATACAATCATTCTAGTTGAGGACATCACTTACTTTTTCCATGTCAATTAGATTTATCAAAACACTATATTTACACTAATCATATGATCACTATTAAATGGATATATTATCAATGATTATGATGATTAATAAAATTTTAAATCCAATAGGATATATGTTTCCAAAGGAAAAGAAGAAGTGCATATATTGTCTACAGCCATAATACATAATAGGTTATTTAATTCAATCATAAATGTAATTTTATTTATAAAAGTTCAGGTCTTTACACGTGCTCATCATACATGTTGAATTTAATAAATTAAATTAAATTATACCATTCCCAAGGTGATTCCTTGATTCCTACATAGAACACCATGGATGAGATCACTAGGTAGATAGGTTTATGTTATACCATGGGTGATACTTGGGTCCCTATAAAGAATACATTGGATATGATCAAAGGGAAAATAGAGATATACCACTCCTTGAGAGACACTTAGGTTATGATTTAGGATGCCTTGGATGGGATCATAGGATATTAGGTTTATATTGTTTTTGGAGGAATACATAAATTCTCTTTATGGAATTTGTTGGATGGGATCATGATAGTAATTGATTCATTGAGGTGTTTGCTAAGTCAAAGGACAAACATGGATTCAGCATTTTCAAAGATACACGAATTCCTTGGTTTTATGATGACTTCAAAAACTTAAATGAAATGGTACTTTTAAATCAATTATATAGTTAACATTGTATATGGATTCCTTATTTATGATATTTAGTTACCTAGGCTATATCATACAATATTAAATTCCCAGATACATTTAGTCTTATTCTTAAGTAGGTATAGTCGGCAAGGCATCCATGGGGAGCCTGATACCAATGTGGTTTATTTACATTGATATTAAAATTTACTATAATTTATAACTATTCAATTTATATTCACTGACTAAATAGTATTAAACACCGTTGGTGGTGGTCTATTGAGTTTTACTCACACGCCATTCAGGTCACTTATTTGTACTTAGAATGACTTCCTGGATATAGGTAAGGACAAGGGGAACCACCCAACTATGGTCACTTGATTTTATGTACAAGGATGGATTAATATAGAAAATGGTTGATCTAGTGATCACCATGTTATTGGTCTTTAACTTTTAGTCTTTTTTATATTTTTTATAGCATGTATTATTGAATTTATTATGCCCTATTCTCCTTACTTCCAATTTTTGTATAGAATCATGTCATTATCATATTTTATATATGAGAGTGGTTACTATTTTTATTTTTTTATTTATATATCTGGATTATTTTTTCTTAATTACTTGTATTACATTCATTGTTTCTCTTATACTGATTCTAATAATTTATTTATATATTTTCACCACTACGCTACACATTTATAAAGAGGTTATAATCTCCCCATTAAATCCTTATAGACCCTTTATACTATTCATTAGCCTCTGGAATATGGGTAGGTTCACATGAGGACCTGTGGCCATAGAATTAGGTCAATTATGAGTGGAATGAGCTTGGGATTTTAGATCATATCCCAATTGGGTTCAATCAAATTAAATAGAAGAGTGATTGGGATGAGATATAGAGAATATCAGATAAATTGATAGGTAACATGAATGTACATTAAAGATATCCACTAAATTATGTCAATAATAACCAATGATTCAAGGGGTGTGTCCTGTAGAATTTCATGGAAAGGATGGATCAAGATAATAATGCATTATAATAAAATTAGACATAAAAATTACCATGGATATCAAGGAAATTTTAAATTTTTAAGAAACCTGTATGGGGTGAACTGTTAGGAAAAACTACTAGAAAAAACATGATCTATGAGTGATAATGCCACCACACCATTAAAATCAAAATGCATAGTATCCAAGGAATAATTTCGTGGTTAGAAAAACAATGTGCAATCCATGCAAAAACCTATGGACCCAAACATTTACATTCACATTATTTTCATGGAGACTCTCATTGTTAGAAAAGTTATTATGAAACTATAAAAATTACAACTTGAACCAGAAGATCCATTTTGTATGGTTACTAATAACCATGCACAAACTGTCTACCCGGATTTTTTTCCCTAAAACTCAAACTCTTTTACCTCCGAATCTTAAAATCATTTATAAACTCTAGAGATATAAAAATATACCAAAATTAATCATACCTATAATCTATATGGTGTCACAATTCTACCCACCATGAAACTTTCTATCCTCATAAAACACTAGAGATTCTAGATTTTAAAAAACAAAAATCCACTACTACATCATCAATGATTCTTGCTCCCATGGCTTGTAGCCACACCATATGTACTGCCATAGTACATAGACCAATATACTGTTTTTTACTACATATCACCTCATCCTGATGCTCAATAATATAAACTGGCTACTCAACTATTGAGATTTTGGGTTCTTGATCAATATCCTCCCAATCAATAACATGGGAAGGGTCCAAATTATACCTCATCAATTGGAAAACATAGAACAGACCGTGAATTGACATCAATCAAGGTGAGAAGTCAAAATGATATGAATTATTTCCAGGAAATTTGATCGTCTCAAAAGACAAAAAACCTTAGTTCCATCTCAAATTTATTATGAGAACAATGATGTACCAGATAAATAAAAACCCTAAGAAAAAATTGATCACCAATATAAAACTACAATAGAAGATGATGATAATACATATAAAATTTTTGGTGACTCTAAGCTATCACTAACCACTTTCAATTGAACTAAAATATTACCATTATCTATTGAACAAGACTCTATCTAACCAAATAACATTCTATCAATTTCACCCAATAATAATGATATTTACACGGATGCCTATAATTTTTTTTAAAGGGTTCCATTTTAATAGATTATGGTAAATATTTTTATATAGGAACTAAAACAAATGAATATTATTTCCCATAAACCACCAAAATCAATCCCATATTCCCAAGTAATATCCTCAATGATCTGGATGGATCACTTAGTCCAACAATCCTTCTATGGATGAGGCGTTGTGCATAACTTCAATTTGTACCCATCAAATCTTGAAAACCTTTCCAAAACATCGATATAAACCATTTATACCTATAAAAAACCATTATATATGGCACTCCATGGGGATTAAAAACCTCTTAAATATACAAGTTCTAGAGCTATTTTACATTTATCATCTTCTTATTAAGAAAGCAATAAGCTGATTTCATAAGTTAATCAATGATCATCCAAATCGAATCCTTCCCACTACGAGTCTGTCGTAAAACAACAAGGAAGCCCATGTATATCTCATGACACTTCCACAGCATAATGGGTAAAGGATGAAAAAAATTGTTAGCTCTCTAGAACACCTCTAAATATTATAAAAATCAAGGCATCATGACACAAGGTCTACAATTTTCCACATCATCCCCTAACAATAACAGCCATTTATCAAATCATGATACATCTTGGTAGTCTCTGGGTGCATGAAACAACATTACTCATGTATTTATCCATCAAATCATTCCTCAGTAATATTGGATGGATTAATCTTCCTTGGAAACGTAGAACACCATTGGGAAAATGAGAGTCGACACTTGTGGTATCCCCACTATTAGAAGTTTTACTAAAATGGTGAAAATTAGTCCATGTTTCTTACTCAAGATAAATCCAGTCATAAAATGAAGAATAATAATTTAAAAAAGTTGATAACACCTAACCATCATCCACTTACACTTTTAATCACATCTCAGAAAATAGACTCATTAATGAACATTCCTCTATAAATTACTTTAAGGATTGAGTTGGTAGTATCCAAATCAATGCATCATAAACCACATTACATATTCTATGTGTATATGAAATATCAAAATGAAAAGTCTTAAGATACTAAACCTAGAGTCTCTATCACAATTACACATCTCTATGAGTGAAATTATACATTGGGATCTTATTATATGAATATATTGTAAACTAATCCCCAAAGTGATAGTGGTTTCAAGTCTTATGAGCATGAATCATAGCTTAAAAATAAAGATCATGGGTATGATAGTTATTATCATGAGGTAATAATTACAATGAACCATATAACATCACATAAATTCCCTATATTAAGACACACCCTAACTCTATTCTTGCGGCATCATAAAAACATCATTGATCAAAGATTTCTTGAAAAGAATCTAAACTATAGTTGATGCCAATCATACTTTTAACTCAGCAAAGGATATATATCTTTTATAATTAATAATGAACCTCAAACCCTTGTGGGTAATCTATGTCATATTAGATTCAATTTCATAGAAGTACATAACAATGTTTCTATAATATCCAATTTAACCTAAGATGTTTCAGATCTCAATCATATTCATGGGTTGTTCTCAAGAAATTTTTTTTAGATATTTTATATATTCACTAAGATTCCCTTATCAAATATGACATGACCCAAAAAATTCACTTTTTAGATCCAAAAATCACATTTTAAAATCCTTTTATATAGTAAATGTTTCTTCAGATTTATAAGAATGATAAATAGATAATCTTCATCTTCTTCCTTTGACTTGGAATACACTAATACATTATCCAAAAAAGTGAACACAAAATATTACATGAACAGATGAAAAGTAATGTTTAGTAATTCCATAAATACCATAGTATAATTAGTAAGACTAAATATAAAAACTAAGAACTCAAAATATCTATACTATCTCCAAAATACTTACTTAGTTATATCCGCTTTTCAGGCTCTTAATTGATGGTACCCTAGTCAATGTTAAATATTAGGAAACCATTAATATCCTCTAAGATTATCAAATAGTTCATCAATACTATGGAAGGGGTATTTTTTCTTAACAATCGCCTAATTATTCTTTAGATAATTAACAAAAATTTGAAGGATTAATTCTAACTTCTCTGTAGATAAAACTAGAAAATCCCAAGGTAAAATTCTAGGACAAATAAATCCCTTGGCCTCAAAATCCTCAATATAATATTTATGCTCATTTAATTCAGTGGGTATTATATAATAATACGACATAAATATGGATCTCATCTAAGGGAGAAGGTCAATAGAAAACTCAACCACATTTTAAGGTTATATATCATAAAAATCATTAGAAAATATCTTTTGGTACATATCCACATTGATAAGCATCATAAAATTTAAAAACTGGTCAATGAAGTTAAGAAACATCTCTAATAATTGAAATGAGATCATTCTAACCTCATAAAAATTGGCCCCACTCTCTTGGATCTAGAATTAGACTCACCTAGAAATACATGAGTGATCCCATTCCAAGATGAGAAAAACATTATGATGATAAAAATTAAATTTTTACTTAAAATTAACTATATAATCTATTCCGATATTTTGGTAAAAAATGTCAAGATCAAGAACCAGAAAATCCCACACATCCTTCTAGTCAAATATCATGGAATGAAACTTCGAACATTTGAAACCATACCTCTTCATCATTTGAAAATGTGTAGAAAGATACATCATTAATGGAAGAAGTTACGAATATAAAACTAACAAATCAATGAACTTAAATGATATAAAATAATTATATTCACATGTATCAACACTACTAGAAAAGGGATCATTCCCCACACATCTATCCTCACGGTTTAGAAATCCATGGGGATATATCTTTTTTTATTATCTATTCCCATGAGTTTAATAAAACTATGGGAAACTAATAACAAATTCCTCGAATGCATCGTGCTCCTCCTCCCTCTTCCATCACGCTCCTCCTTACCCTTGCTTCCATCGCCCCCTTCCATCGTGTTCTTCCTCTCTTCCCGGACTCCCGTCTCCCGGCCCTCTCATTCCCTCCCTAACCACTGCCTCCCAGCCATCCAACCTCCATTGCTCGACCCTCTCCTCCCCATTCCGACCTCTGCCTCCCATCCATATGACCTCCACGTCCCAGCCATCTCCTCCCCTCCCCAGCCTCCATCTCCGCTCTCGACCTCCCTCCTAGCCTTCGCCTCAACCTCAACGTCCCGACCTCCGCCTCCCTGCCCCTAGCTCTAGTGATGTCCCCCCTCTCGGCTCCATCTCCTCCTAGCCTTGGCCTCTACTGCAACTCCCCCCAGCTCCATAAACATCCCATCTCGGCCTCTGCCTCTTGGACCCCAGTTCTGGAATCTTGGTATGAAATTTCTTCTCATGGTTTTTCCAGTGGTTTAGATCTCTTTCGTTGAGTTGGTTTTTTGAGATATCATCTCTCAAACTTATTATGATTTCAATATGAAGCTTATTATAGACTTAAGAATATGTGTTTGATCAATAAGTGAACCTAGAGTGAGGTTTGGAGTAAGACGGTGATGCTATGAAGCAATAGGTCCCACTCTTTTTCTATTATATCAGTGGATGAAGAGGAATTCGAGGTTTTTTGGTCTCATATATTTCATGCCTTTCAGAATTTATATTATTTTATGATCTGTTGGAATCTGGTGATTCATTCATTGAAATATATTCCTTTTGAATTTTCTTTATTTCGATCCCTAGAATTCAGCTCTATTCCAAGAATTTCAGAGTTGTTAAGCATTTTAGTGATGCATTCAGGGTGTTATTATAGGTTGATTAATTGGAAATGACAAGGAAGTAACCCATTCAAGCTAGATTATATATTTATTCAAGACTATATCAAAATATCCTAAATTTTATTTAGTTTAGTTTTGATTATGGTACTAGTGTTATCCCTAATAATGTTTATAAAGGTAATACTATGTATTTTCTTCACTTTTACCTTGTGGGTTTCTCTTTCACTTTTTGTCTGACGTATGTTATATTTATTTTTTAGTTGATCATTTATGTATATCCTACTAGTGTTTTGAAGATATGTTCTTATTACAGGTTTTATAGGATATGGAGTCCCATATTATGATATATTCTTAATCAGTTATAATTACTATCCCCTGGCCTATTAGAATCAGGCATGTGGTGAAACTCCCGACTTACTAATTGTTTGGGAAGTGCCTTGATGGGTCATGTCATGTCAAGAGTCCTCGATCTTAGGGAACAATCTTAAGGATTGTATGATTACTATTTTTATAATGATAAGAAATAATGGAAAGTGGTGCAATAGAGAATGAAGAAGAAAAATTAATGGGTATAAGGCTCGGTTATTGATCATGTTTGGGTGGGGAAGCAAGATATTAAAGAATTTACTTCCTATGAGGCTCACTTAGGTGATGAAAACAATTCACTGATGTTGTTTTATTATGTAGAATATATTTAATTTGAATAAAAAACCATCAAATGATAAAAAATTTATAAATAAGGGAAGAAGTAATGGAGGTGTAAGGATTATTATCTTTTCCAAAACCTATAGCAATAATATCAATGGGAACATTTACTAGCATTAAGGGGATAGAGAAATAATCCTTTAAGCATAGATACCCTATTTTAAGTGACGTTACTAAGGAATATTCAGTGGACATAGAATATAAAATCCAAATTGAGAATTAAGGGATAATATATAGGTAGGATAATATATAAGTTTACCTAACTGTAATTGTTGAAGACAATAACATACAAAGAACTTAAACCTAAAATCTTCTCTAAGGGAAATCAGTATACTACAGTAAACACATTTAATGGTTTTTAGTTGGACCATAGATAAAAATATAGAACTGATCCAAAATATAATTTGGATCTTAGTATATACTCTATGTAATTGATAGAGACATTGACCATCAATAATTCAACAAAGAATATTGATTGAATATAAAATCAAATGATAGAATTTGATACATATGAGGAATAAAAATAGTGGATCAAGAAACAATATAAATTTTCTTCCTTGAGTATTTAATGAAGGGAATATTAACAAGGAAGAATTTATCAATAGGAAAAGATGGTCTATTTATTTGAGGACCTCATTAATGATTATCCAAAAATAGGGTAAGATATATTAAATATAGATTATATATGGTGCAAGACTCCAATATTTTAATTTTTTTAGAAAGGTTTAACGATGCCCTATATAATTAAATTTCATGTATGGATTTATATTTTTATGTGGGTTAACACCAAACCCATAAATTTGTTATTCTTATAAAAAATAATATTTAATTTATAGTTTAATTAAGGGTAATAATATGAGAAAATAAATATTATATAATTAATAAATTATTTGATTAATAATATTTTGTTATATGAAATTGTAATAAAAATGGGAATTTTAGATTTCAAAGAAGTTTATAAACTATTATTATTTTATTTAAGATATTCATTATTTATTAAATTATTTTTTTTTATTTTTTAAGTTAATACTTTATATAATAAATGGGTAAATATTAATTAAATTAAAAATATGGAAAATGATATATGATTTTGGATTATGACTTGTTAATTATTTGAGTTACCTGAAAAATGTTATGTGAAGGCTAAATATAGCATTCTCTCCCAATAAAAATCATAGGCGAGCCATTTCATTCTTCCTAATCCATTTTTCTAGTATAAACTCAAGGAATCATCCTTGATATTTAAAATAATAGTAGTATTATAACCCTTAGCTTATGATGGAGGTATTCCAACCAAATAGATCAAGTCTAATCCAGTTAAATCATCATTTAAAATTAAATAAGGGTACACCATAAGAATCAAAAACATTAATCGATGAAATTTGATACATAAGACATTACCTAAATCCCAAGCGAGATTCCCCTAACCATTTCACATTAATTTCCCTCATTATCATTTCTTATGAGAACGTTAATCACGGTGTGTGTATAATTTAGTGTCCAATATTATTCTAATAATGTGTATTTTATTTTTCAATTGATTTTAAATTCATTTATTTTACTAAAATTACCTTTTCCTTTTTAAGAGTCTTGTTGTGACTTGTACCACTTTGTATGCAGTAGGTGTTTCTAAGTATTTATTTTATTAAAAAAATTCATGAAGTGATTTAGTTTATTAAATTCATCTTCTAGTATATTTATACCAATATTTTATACCCTTGATTGTTTTATATAAATTATATAAATTATTTTCATTAATTCTTGGAGATGAAGTTTTTTTATTTAAAATTTTTTCCCTATTTGAATTATAATTTTACCCATGGAAAATATTAAATTACATGGATATTGGATTGGGTGCAGGGAGGGTGCGGCTAGGTGCTGGGGGGAGGGGGTTGGTTGCATGGGGTGGGGATGGGTGTAGGGGGAGGGGGGTTCGGTGCTGGGGGGTGGGGCTAGGTGGGGGTGGGGGTGCGTGGGTTGGGGGGCTTGGTGTTTTTTGCCTACACAACTCAGTGTTCATGGAAATATTATAAGCTCTTGTATTACTGAATCTTTGAATGTGTTTGGTTTCATGATGTTATTTGCAGCTGGGTTGCAGGTATGGGATTCCATGGATCTTGTATTTTCTGAAGGTAAGTTTCACTAAGCTGTGTTTTTACATGTTTTTTAAAAGAATTATCATGGTTGTTTTCTATCTATGATATTATTTAGTAAGCTATGTGTGTATATTGTTTAAAATACAATGATTATTACATTCAAACTTCTCATATCATAATAAAATAAACACATTTCATTTTGTATTCAAATGAATGTGTATGTATAATGAACTCATCAGCCAATTTGATCTATGGAAATGAATTATGAATATAGTTTAAACAACTTTCAATTTGTATTCAAATCATATTAATTATATTCAGTACATGTCCAGGGCAACAAGAAGACAAGGGTGTGCTGATATCAACATATATGACTATGTCAGGCAAGATTTTCTTAGAAAATGAAAATAAGACCATGGATTTAATTTACATAGAATGATGACTGAAAGTGGCTTTACCCCAGGTAGTATTACTTGTAATAATGTTATAAAATGTATCAAAAAACTGAATCAAATTTTAGTGGTGTTATATTTCCTTCTGCTTCTATCCGAGGTTCAAAAAAATCAATTTTTTTCATTTAACCTATTGATTTCTACTTACTACAATGAAGGAAGGCTCGATGAGGCTCTTGTGTATAAATTGGACATGAATGAATTTCTATATTATACTATTGTCAACCCTATAATTTCAACTATGCAATCCCACAATGGTACTAAAAAAATCACTGTTTCTCTTGATAAGAAAGTGAATCCCAATAGTAACTCTGATTCGTCAAGCTATTTTGAATGTGATTCCGAAGGATTAATAATTTATCAACTATGAATAATAGTGGTATATGGTTCTCATTTCTTGGTATTCTTCTAACAAACCAATAAAAATATGCATTTTTTTATTTCATTAGTTTTTAATGATGATTAAACAGTCTTCTATTTTAGGAGCCTCCTACTAAAGCTTCTCCTACATTGAATGGGCAGTCTACTCTCTAAAAAAGTCATTTTTTCTGCCGCCAGGGTTTTTGAGAGTGATTCCTCTAGTTCATATAAAGTGATTATGATTAAGATGTGAGGGTTCTTATTAATGCTCACGTATTATATAAATAGTGACAATGTTTTTTAGTTTTATATATTTTATATAATCTTTGCAATTCTCGTCACTAATTATGCATTTGAAGTTTTTGTGTAGGAAATATTACCTATGAATTCACTTAGAACTATGATAAAAAGTAAACCATCAAGTATTCTTGATACTAAAGAGGAGTCCAGTGATAAAGCAGATACAAATAGCTTTGATGATGATGCCTATAAGCCAGTGAGTACGGAAGATTTTATCATTATCTCTACTAATATTTCATTTAATGAAATCATTATCATAATTATTGTGCTTGTATAAAATGGATGTTTAAGGTGAATTTTTATGAGAGAATAAACATTAGGCAATTATTAGCCGTATATTATTTAATATTTGAATTTCTATAACATAAACAATCTAATAATTTTCCAAATCCTATTATGTAGGTTTTTTTATTTTTAGTAGCAGCTTTAAACACAAGGAAATTGATGATCAATCCCAATATTCCAATATTTGACACCATCGAAAACAGGTTTGAATACATATTTACATTATTATCACTAGAATAAGACTAGTAGTGGTAAATTAGCATTGCTTACATTAGCATGAATTCTACTGTAACCTTTATATTAGGAGTTCTTACACTAGCATCCCAAACTGACAACAATGTTTACACTGTAAAAGTTTACATATTTAGACATTTGGATTCATTAGTAGCAACATCACACTAGTATTTTTTAGAGGAGTAGTATTCACATGAGAAATTTTTATACTAACATCATTACATTATCTGTTCTTACATTAATTTTTCTTAGGATAGAAATTATTAAACTGGAACTATTTGTAGAAAAATTACTTGTACAAACACCTTTTCATAATGCATATGTTTGGGAAATACAAGGGTGACAAATCTTGGAAACATTGGAAGAATCCATTTGAAGCTCTGTCTGTAATGACATTAGCATCTCACTCGTTGGTGCTGGGAAGAGGAGAAAGGTATGTTGTAAGTGAGTTTTTATTTTATTTTCTTTATTGTATAGGCCACTTTGTCCTTTTACCACTTTATACGGATAAAGGGTACTTATAATCTATGAAGGGTGATATAAGGGAACTGGAGGTGGCTAAATAATTTTCTTTGCTGGGGGGGGGGGAGATCGGGGTAGTTGAGGAATTGATAGTGTGTTTTATTTTTGTCTACTTTTACCATGTTTCTTCTCTTTATTTTATTTTCCTTCGATATGGATTCCCGATATACGGATGGGTCATGCCAAAATTTTATTTATTTTCTGCTTCTATTTTAATTAATTGTTTGTGGGGGTGATTAATCCCTTGCTTGATACAGAAAACACATATCAATAATATACTCAGCATCATCATTTATATTGTGCACCAGACTTTAACATTCACAGGTCGATGGGGGGTGCGAGGCTATCAAAGGGGGGTGGAGGGGCTGTCCAAGAGGGTTGGGGGTGTTTAGGTGGGTGGTGGGGGGTGTCCATGGGTTTGGGGGAGCTATCCAAGGGTGTTGGGGTAGGGGAGCTGTCCAAGGGGGTTTGGGGTGGGGCTGTCTAGGGGGTGAGTGGGGGGGATCTCCATGGGGGTGGGGGTGTCCCAGGGGGGTGGGGGTGTCTCCCGTTATATGCATGGTCACCCATGGCATTGGTTATGCATGTATGAGACTAGGTGTGCCCATGTATTTATATATGCATATGCAGGTGAGTGGAGACTGGTATATGCATATAAGAATATGTGCAAGGATACCCTTGCACATGCTCATGGCCATGCAGGTGTGTGGATAGGGGCTATATATCCTTTCATGTGTGTGAAGGTGTGTATACCTAGTGGGGGAGTAGCAGCTTTTAGTTAGAAAGATCTAAGATCCAAACTTGATGGCTTGGTTCCACATTGATGTTGGGTCCCTCTCCTAGCCTCCTTAATTCATGAATGCTTTAAATTAAATTTAGCTTCATTCCTAATTCTACTTTATTATATATAATTCCATATATTGAATAACTGTTCTTTAATATAATTGTTTCATTTGATAAAAAAATTCACGTTTTTATAGTAAAACCCCTCCAATGGAGGTGGACTGTCTGTGAAAACTCACAATGATAGTTATGTTGATCTAGTTGCTTAACTTATTTCATTTGATTTGTTCTGAATGATATTTAAAATAAATGTTAAATATAATTAAATTAATTGTGTTATAAAGAAATGCTAGGATTTTATAATAAAACCCCTCCAACGGAGGTGCGCTGTCTTCTATACTAAAGAATAGTGATGACCAGCTCCGTAATAGTATTACATGAGTCTTATGATCAATGTTGAGACTGACTAATCACAATTTCTGCCAGCGGGGTGATGGCCAAAATGTTGGCCCACCTCCTCCCACTCCCTTTGCTCTGGGCCGGAAGATTCTGCACCGCCGATGTCACTGGACCAGGACAACATGCCACAGTTATGTTGTGGTCACGCCGCAGTCACGCCGCGGTCATGCTTCAGTCACGCCACGGTCACGCCTCGGTCACACCCCGGTCATGCTGCGGTCATGCCATGGTCATGCCGCGGTCATGCTGCGATCAAGTTGTGGTCATGCTGTGCTCACACCGCGGTAATTCCGTGATTTGGACCTGCTCCAGGAGGACACCCCGCAGCGGTTCGCAGTCCTATTGAAATTTGATGTATGATACCTCGATAGAGTTTTAAATACATTACCCACCCATAGTTAATTGGGAGGGAGGCCCTCAGGTAACAAATATTTGGATTGAGTCTCTCATGAAAATATTTAGTCACCTATAGACATCATTGGAGATGATGGTGAAGCTTGCTACTTGTATTTTATAAGGACCATCTAAGTTATTGAGGGACATCATAATAAATGTTAGTCAATAATAATACTTAAGAATAGTTTTATAAAAATATTTGTATTTGTAAAAGTGTCCTTCATATTTTGATATTTTTATGATCCTGATGATCTGATGAGTGTTTTGACCCTTGTAGAGAAAACACTTCTACATTATCTTTTTTTCTTGTGAGAAAAGTAAACAACACACACCTCATATAGTGTAGTTGGTGATTTCTACAACAATGGGTAATATGATGGATGATTAGCTCTATGATAGTATTCCATGAGTCTAGTGATCAATGTTGAGACTCACTAATCACAATTTCTACTGGCAAGGTGACAAAAAGAATGTTTCCCCGCCTCCTCCTGCTACCTTTCCTCCTGGATAGAAAATGCTTCCCCACAGATGTCGCTGGACCAGGCCAACAGACCGCGGTCACACTACGACCATGCTGCGGTCACACCGTGGTCACACCGTGGTCACGCTATGGCCACGCCGCGATAATGTTGTGATTTGGCCCTTCTATAGGACGACACCCCACTGTGGTTTGCAGTCCTTTCAGAATTCTATGTATAATACCTAGATATAGTTTTAGATACATTACCAATGTATAGTTAATGGATAGGGAGAACCTCAGGTAGAAAATCTCTTCATTGAGTCTCTCATAAAAATATTTATTCACCTGTAGACAACATTGGAGATGAGGGTAAAGCTTGCTACTTGTATTCTTCAAGGACCATCTAAGTGCTCGAGGGAAATCATAGTAAATGTTGGACAACAAAAAGACTCAAAAATAATTTTATAATGATGATGGTATTTTAAAAAGTGTCCTTCAGAGTTTGATATTATTATGATCCCGATGATCGGATGAGTGTTTTGACCCTTGAAGAGAAAATGCCTCTACATTGTCTTTTTTTTTCTGTGCGAGAACTTTAAACAACACACACCACATATACTGTAGTTGGATATTTTCACAACAATGAGGAATCTGATGGATGATCAACTCTGTGATAGTATTCCATGAGTCTTGTGATTAATGTTGAGACTAAATAATCACAATTTCTTCCAGCGGGGCAATGTCTATAATGTTGCCTCGCCTCCTTCCGCTCCCTTTTCTCCTAGCTAGACGATGCTACCCCACAGATGTCGCAGGGCTGAGACAACACACCGCGGTCACACTGTGGTCATGTCGCAGTCACGTTGCGGTCACGCCGCAGTCAAAACGTGGTCAAGCCGTGGCCAGAGTGTGATCATGCCCCGACCACCTGCAATCTAGCCCACACAAGCCTCTACACCAGCCCTCACCACCGAGCAACCTGCAAAACACTCATTCCATCCCTCTTCCACCTATAAAACTGCCCCATCCACCAGTTCCAGCCCGCACCAGCCCCCTTCCATCCCCCTACTGCCTGCATTCCCACCCATACCAGCCACGTCATCCCGCACCAGCCACCTCACCATCCCCCAGAACTGCTTTTTATCCTTCGGTGGAAGAATTATGCTGGTAAATTTCATCCTTAGATCCATTATGATTCATGTGTTATCAGTCCTAATGGCTTCGAAAGTGGTGTTGGGTAATATTGAAAAGATAATGACTTCTTTCATATTATATTATCATGTGGAGGGAAGGTTTTCCTAGGGCAGTGTGGATGAAGATAGACATACTCGTGGTAGATGGTGGTATCAAATAATGCAGTGTCGAGGGATCAATGCACATTCTGCAAGCTATATTTTCTTGGGAGGTTCTTGATGGTCGTTCTCTATGGGTAAATTTCATATCTACCAAAGTATTGATCTGACCTTGACGATCCATGGGAAAAGTCTCATGGATGTGGAACGAGTTTCATGGGAACATTCTAGTTCTCAAGAAGTAGTCTCGGTGGATTGTGGAATGAGGAAACATAAACATCTGGTTCGACAACTGGGCAGGTTTTCCTTTTAGCTTTCCAGGCTGTCTGACTCCCAACATTTTGTTTGCCAAGGGAAGTTGTTACCCCTATTTTACACATTTAGTTCTTAACCACCATCAAAGTGATTGTTTTCATATAATTATTATATATTCTTAAATGGAATGTTTAGTCTTCAAGAAGTCTCCAATGGGGGTTTTCTTGGCCAAGATTTATAGGTCTATACATCAGATTCCAAATAGTATCCCTGGTGGTGAAAATATGTACTAGTGTAAAGATATCCCTATTAAAGGTAACTTGTTGGTTTGGTGGATCAATAACCACTATATTCCTATGAATGAAACTATTAGGAGCAGAGAGGAGGGTGCAGGTGGGGTGTAAAGGAGGGGATATCCATGGGGTGTCCTAGGGTTGTCTGGGGGGGCATGGGTTTCGGGGGTTCTATAGGGTAGGGGGCAGGGTGTAGGTGGGGTGTTTAGGGGGGCTGTCTGGGGGGGGGGGGGGTGTCGAAGGGATGTTCTAGGAGTCTCTAGGGTAGGGGGAGGGTGCATGTAGGGTGTCTAGGGGGGGCTTTCCCAGAGGGGTGTCCAGGGGGGTGTCTAGGGGGAGGGGTTGTCCAGTGGGGGTGCAAGGGGGCTGTGCAGGGGGTGCAAGGGGGATGTCCAGGGGGCATGTGTGTGTTCAACGAGGCTGTCTAGGGGAGCCATGGGGGTGCAGGGGGGAGGTGTCCATACCTTCTGATAATTTCAAAAATAAAATCAACTTTATTGTATCAAATTCCTTGGAGATATCAAGCGTTAAAGCAAAGTTACCATGTTTAACATTTCATTTCATGATGTTAACACATTCATAGGTTGTTCTGAATATTCCTACCAGGGATAAAGACAAACTGATTTGAAGAGATAAACCCATGAGAAATGGGACCTAAAATCATAGCAATAAATTTTTTAATGATTTTTGGAACGGTATTCCCTATAGTAATAGGTATGAAATCCTTTACATCCACATAACTTTTCATCTTTGGGATCGGGGTAATAAAATTAGAATTGATTCCATATGGCATTGAGGCATGGTCAATGAACTCCCTCATAGAGTTGAGGAGATCATCACGAACTATGTCCCAATATAACATAAAGAATATCGCAACACTGTATTCTTCTTTTAAGACTCCAAATACTATGGAATCTATATTACCAAAAATCTTTATTCAAAACATCGCTGGCATGAGACACGAAAACATGATTCATGAAACCATCTAAACCATACAAGAGTTGCATTCACATGCTGCATGTTTTTCCTCATGAACACTGTCTGTTAGCCTGCTTTTCCACACCTAAAGCCATAGTTCCCATTCTATAACAGATTCATGGAAGCTTCTGACTCCCTATGCGACAACATTTATGCAGGCCATTGAAATGTTGTTTAAACTTAGCCAACTAAACCAGTTAAAAATTGATGCATCATTCATGTATTTTATATCAGTTCCAGATTTCAGATACTAAGATCAACTCCAGCATTAATATACCATCCACCTCTTTAATTCAACAAATGATCATGACCCACATCTAATTGCCGACCTCTATCAACTTTAATCCATGATCCAAACACATATCAATATCTCCAAATCATGAATGTCATTTCATTATTAAATTATTCCATGCATACCTTCACCCTCGGTACTCTTCCAATACTTTTTCTTTATGTTAACACATCAAATGCACTCTTCATATATATATTTTCAACACATCTTCAACAAATCTTCAACAAATATTCATGCAATAGATCTTCATGTCATTATTCTTGACAAGGGGGGAGGGGGTTTGTCCAGGGGGAAAGGGAGGGGCTGTAGGGGGAGTGAGGAGGGGTGTCCACGGGGTTTGACTTGGGGGAAGGGAGGGGCTGCATGGGGAGTGGGGAGGGGTGTCTAGGGGGTGTCCAAGGGGTGTCTAATGTAACTGGACATTCCTTTCTTGATGATCTAAACATTAAAAAAATGAACAAATACCTCACTGAAATATTTCACCTTGAAAAAAATACATTATAATAAATTTATATCCATAGTCCCATCTCAAACATCTGAGATTTCATCTACTAATTTGAAACTATATAGGGTGTGTATTACACTAGTTCAGTAAAATGATTGGTATACTTTATCACTGATCAACCACCTTTGGAAAGATAAATATACTCCCGGGATCTGGAATAAGCTAGGGCCTCAAGACACTTATTCTCTTTTAAAATGATCTTAAAATATCTCAACATATTTCTACGGTCATCCTAGTTTTAAATACTGAGTCCCAATGTCTTCGATTAGGACCCTCTAACAAGAATGAAACATAATATACTCTGACATCCTCAAGATTGTAATCAAATTCAAACATTATCACTATCTTCTCAAGAAACTCATATTCTTCATAGGGTTCAATATTAACTCAGAAGGTGTGACTTATTTTCTGGATAAAATCCAAAACACTTCCATTTGTAGGAACCGGTTCCTCTTCCCTAACCCTATCAAGAGAAAAACCCCCTCCCTATCCAAAATCCTGAATTTAACAGACCAAAAAATACAATAATATCTAATCAATTGTTAAGGTAGAACACTCTTTGTCATCTTCCCACAGTTTCACAAGAAGTCTCATGAGTTTCAGGGAGAGAGGGGCTGTCCAAAAGGGGGGGTACAGTGGGGGTGTCCAGGGTCCACGGGGGGGGGGGGGGGTGAAGGGGGGTGTATAGGGTCCAGGGAGTGTTTGGGGGGGGGTCAATCCAGTGGGAAGGGAGGGGATGGGGTTGCAGGTCATGTGTGTGTTGTGGGGGGATCCAAGGGGAGTGGGATGTAGGTATGGGGGTCTTTCTAGGGGGGGGGGGGAAGGGGCTAGGGCTGTATGTCCCATGTGTGTGTTTGTGTGTGGGCGGGGGGGGGGACTATCCAGGGGGTTTAGGTCCCGGGGGGATATAGAGGGGGGTTTGTCCATGGGGGGAGGGTGTTGTAGGTCCGAGGGGGGGTGTAGGGGGTCTGTCTAAGGGGGAGGGGGAGGGGCTGCGTGTCCATTTGGGGGTTATAGGGGGGATGGGTTGCAGGTCCAGGGGGTCAGTCTATGGGGAAGGGAGGGGCTTTATGTCTAGTGGGGGCTGTAGGGAGGGGGGTCTGTCCAGGGGGGTTCAGGTCTAGTGGGGGGCTACATGGGCCATCTGTCCAGGAGGGGCTGCAGGTCCAGGGGGTCATTCCAGGGGGAAGGGAGGGGCTGCATGTCCAATGGGGGGCTACAGGGGGGTTTGTCTAGGGGGAAGGGAGGGGCTTCCGGACAAGTGGGGGCTGGAGGGGGGAGGGAGGTGCTGTAGGGGGGGTTTGTCTGGGGGGAGGGAGGAGTTACAGGTCCAGTGGGGGGATGTAGAGGGTGGGGGTATGTCCATGGGGGAAGGGAGGGACTGTAGGTCCTTGGGGGGGCTATCTAGGTGGACGGTAGGGGATATATGTCTAGTGGGGGGCTGCAAGTTCATTTTTTCACAGTGGTTATTGTGGGAAACTACTTTTTCTATGAAAACCATCTATACCCATGGTTCAAAAACGCCTGGGTATATATGTTTCTACAAAACTATCTATACACACATATTCTTAAACCATGGGTATGTTTTCCATGAAAAAACTATCTATACCCAAGGTTTAATTAACCATGGGTATATAATTTAGGCCGTAAAAATTTATACCTATGGTTCTGTAAATCATGGGTATATATGTATACCTACAGTTTACCAGAACCATGGGTCATATGATATTTCAGTGGGAAATTCCAACAATTTCTATAGAATTGTGGGTATAGGGCTATCCTAACGCCTCAGGATCCCACTGTTCATGAAACCGTGGGTATAGCCTATACCAATGGTTTCATGGGCTATACCCACAGTTTGAAACCATGGGTATACAAGAATTTTACAGTATTGTAAGTAAATCCAACACTATAAAGGTTGAAATGAACATCGTATCTCTCACATTAACTGACCCTCTTTTATATTTCTTTGGTGTATACTCAAATGAATAAATAAACTCATCCTCAATACCTATTTAATATTTTCACTCTCTTTATAAATACAGATTTATATGAGAATGAGATCCACAAAACACTACTATTTCTAGTCGAACCTAAGAGACATTGTTAAGAGTGGATCCTACTTTACACCCTTGGGGAATTGTTCAGTAAAAATACTTCATAAGACCAAATTTTCCATAATTATGGCTTGTACTAGGTGCTACCATACATATAGTAATATTATATTCATTTCTCCCACACTATTAAAAATCCACGTAGTGATGAACTAAACAAGACCATAAATTTTAAAATAATAAAAATTGATCTCCCTTATTGAATTTCATTTTCTATCTAGAAAAAACACTTTGCGTACCCCTTGATGCAACCAAATATCCATCTAGACCAATCATCATAACTAATTCTATCTGAACCATAACTCCTTTATCAAACACCTAAAAAATGTCATAAGGCATAATAGGATCAACATAGGCTAAATACCATCCCTTAAAACCATATCAAACCTATGATATTTATGATATTCATTAGAAAAAAGCTCAAGAGATAGGTGAACTAACTTGGTGAAATGATTAGAATACACGATAACATAACATTCTTCTTGATCCAAGGTAAAAAATAAATGAGTATTTAACAAAGAAAACATTTTTTGTATTAATATATTGATTGAAGACCTTATTTAATGTGGTAATTTTAATATCCTCATGCATATTATCTTGTATGATAGATCCTCAATATTTTATTCCTAATCCCCCAAGAATATACATGAAAAAACGCACCTTTGATTCCTCTAGAGTCTTCAAGAAGTGGAAAGTAATATCAACCCAATAAAGCCAATATCCATGTACATGGGGCCCCTTATCACCTAAATATATTTCCATATTCTACTTGGTAATTTTTGAAGCATTATAAACTATACATTCCTGGATTCTAACATCCATTTGATCAAGATATTATATTGTGTGGACAATTAATTCTACTATTTAAGGGATTGTTGGAGGATTCATGTGAAGACCCAAAACCTAGTATCCCAGAGTTGGTGGTAACATTATTACATTAGAATAATATACAATGAATCCCATATAAAAGGACTGAATAGTTTAGTAGTTTTTGAAAACCACATACATACTTGAATATTACTCTACAATTGAAAATATAAAAAATCAACATAGTAACTCCATTGAAAACACTAGTATTATCCTTGATTAACCATGTATACCAGTTTTAATATACGTCTAGGAATCATATGAGAAAATAAAAGATAATAAAGGGGTGACCTCAAATGTTTAGTATGAGTATGTATACAATATAATCTCTCATAAATAATAAATAACAATTATATCAAGGTAAATAACTGAAACACATTCAATTTAATCAATAACTTGAGAATAATATGATTGGAATAAAAAATCAAATAATTTCATATAAATAACAACATGAACTAGAAAACATGACCATTGATATTATAATTTTTTGATAATCCCTCGTAAATCAATAAATAATTTCATAATGGGGGAATGCATAATGGAGGACATTATAAATGTTTAAAGAATCCCTTACCCCTCACTTCTGTTTAGTTTTTCAAGATTTAACTTCATGTATGAAGTTTTAATGAATTTTATTAATTAATTATAAAAACATATTAATATTTATAATACCTTATATAATATTTTTAAAATATCTTTCCACTATTTCATTAATAATATTTCATTATTTTCATTGTTTTTTATTGCGTTTGTTTCATTATTTCATGGTCAGTTCACATGTGTAAAATTTTGGATGTTATAGTAAAATGGAAAAGTAAATTAAAAATTGAAATGAAATGGTATTAATTGAAATATATAATTATAAATTGAACCATATATAATTTTTCTTTTATATATAAGGATTATTCATTTGATAAAAGTTAATGATAAAAGTTTAGTTTATTTTTGTGACTTTTCCGACCATCATGAACTAGTTATCTTTTATATCATTTTATGCATATATATTATTTCTAAGACATGAAATAGGTTATAATACAATTATTAAAATATTATTTAACCATAATAATACTTTTATTACAATCCTTGAAGGTGGTAGTAGAAAACTAATAAAATCGTTATTCATAGATAAGGTTAACAAGCAGAATTTTTGAAATGATTTCATTTATTTGAATAAGAAGAGATGAGAAAACGGGTGGATGGAAATATTCAATCAATAATAAAAAAATTTATTATACAAATTGTAATGTATTAATTATTCTTTGGTGGATTAAATAGGTGAGTATAAGGTAGAAATTTTTTTAGAGAGGTTGTTTGAGATAGTTACCTCTTTAATATCACTTCCATGAAGGACCCCTTAAGGAACTTGGAATTGGTCATTTGGTGAGACCAAAAGAATTTAGAGATGGGTATAGTGGGTAGGAGAGGTTTGTATAGATATTTTAAGATCTTAAAGTATTTTTAGGAGAAATGGGGTGGTGATAGGTGGGTTTTTTTACTTGAGGAGGGTTGGTTTTATGTAATTAAATATTGATTATTTAATATTTAAATTGAACCATATTTGGGTGGAATTAATTGAAATGAATTATATTGTTAATTAATGATTTAAAGTATATTTAAGGTAGATAAAAAAATAATACACCCATTTAATTATGTAGTTTTTATGCATTTTAATCCTTTACCTTTTAACTTTAACTTGTTACATTATTTTACATATACTGTTGTAAATCTTTTTTTACCGTGGTAAATTTTTTATACCTAAAAATGAAAATGTCCACTAAAAATAATTTTATAATCCTTATTATAAATATGGAATCCACTTTAGTTTATTCAAATTATACAATTCATAAAAATAATTTCTAAATATGATACTTGTATAACTCTTAAAAACCGTTTTAAGGATAAAATCGTGGTTTTCAAAATTTCTTAAGAATATGTTTCTAAATGTAAAAAATTATGTACTATGTCATTAATTATATAAATTTTTATAAAAAATAAGGGTTTGTAAATTTTAAATCTTTATCATATAATAATGTTTTCATAAGTTTTATGATATTTCATAAAATATATTATTTTCAGTTTTTTCCCAAAAAAATAAACTTTTTTTAAAAAATTTATAAAAAATTACCATAAGAAAATTTTGAAATTGTGATTCAAAAAACGAAGTTTATTTTTTTAAAATATAATTTCAATAATTTTAAAAAAATGTAATTTTATTTATTTCATCATAAAAATGAATAATAATCAATTTTTTAAGAAAACATTTATTTGATAAATAAAATTACATTACTAAAAATTATATGTTAATTTCATAAACATATTTAAATTTTTATTTAATATTATCTTAATATTTATTTTATAATGATGAAATTTTATAAAAGAAAAGTTGATAGAAACATGTATGTGAAAGATGTTTACTCTGAATCTTTAATTGTAATTGTTTATGTGGATGATATAATTTTTTCAAGGGATGAAAAAATGGTTTGTGAAGAGCTTTCAGATGAAATGTAGATGAATTTTGAAATTTAAATGTTGGTAGAATTAGCATTCCTCCATAAATGAAATGTTAAGAAAAAGAAAAATACATCTTTTTTATCTCAAGAAAAATATTCAAAATAATTGTTAAATAAGTTTAGGATGGATGAATCCAAAGAAGTTTCTACTCCTATTTGAGTGAGTACAAAGTTGAGAAAAGATGAATCCATAATACGTGTGAATCAAAAAGACTTTTAAAAGCTAATAAGAAGTCTTATTTACCTTATAACATTATGATCTGATATTTTTAATTCTATGGATTGTTGTGATAGGTATAAAATTAATCCAAAGGAAAAAAATATATTGGAAGTAAAAATAATTCTAAGATATGCTAAAGGAACAACTTCACATGGGATGTTATAAAAAAGAAATTGTAAGATTATGTTTCAAGTTTATACCAATGCTGATTTTTATGGAGATTTTAATGATATAAAATCAACCTTTGGAAGAAAATTTTTCTTGGGGGAATGTTGTATGAGTTGGCATAGTAAGAAACAATGTTTAGTAACAATGAGAATAGATGAATCTAAATATATTGTAGCTACTCTAGAATGTACTCAAATGTTGTGTATGAACATTCAGTTGGAATATTTGAAAGTAAATATTTCTAAACAATTGAAAATAATATTTGATAATAAAAGTACAATTGATATTTCTAAGAATACTATCCAACATTCATGATAAAAACACATTGATATAATGTTTCACATTATAAAAGAGAAAGTTTCTACTAGAGTTTTTTACTGGAATACATTTCAACAAAATATAAAATTTCTAATAACTTTTCAAAAGTGATGGTGAAAGAAAGGATTATAGATTTGAGGATGCTTCTATATGTTTAGTCTCCTCCTATGTCTTCCTAAATCTCATAAGGAATAATTCTCCATGGTTCTTTGGATTATGTTGACAATGGTAAAGATAAAGTAAATGACTTATCTTTATTTTATAAATATGAATGTGTGGTTATCATATAATGGGGTAGAGTGAAAATAAATGTGAGAGATAAAGAAAAGCTAAAGAAAAATAAATTGATAAAATAAATAATGGGGTAAAAAAAGAAAATATGAAAAGAAAAGTGAGGATAGGTTATCTCTAACTGGGCACAAAACTTTCTTGCCACCGAGGGATGAAATTCCTTCAAAAACATTACTCTATCTAGTAGTTTAGTTTTAGGACACTCTCTTTTTAAAGAGGCTATGTTTTTATAAAATTCCAAAAACTTGAGTTGTGAAAATTTTTCAGTGATGAAAAGTTGTTATGAGGGTTATCATAAAATACAAACGGGGATATTGAAGTACCTTTTTGATAAATTTTCTTAAAAAATATTCTTTATTTTTTGATAACTAACCTTTTTCTTTTAGAATAATTTGTTTTCCAGGAATTAGATCTATCTGCATCTTATTCAGACCACCAGATCCAAAGGGATCAGAGGTAGAATTTATTGTTTTCTGGAAGATTATCTTTGCTGTAATAAGAGAATGAATGAAACTACAAAAGGGTTTTGAAAGAACATTGTGAAGTTAGAAGATAGTATGTTTTCATACTTTCTAAAACAAAATAATATAATTCTTTGCTAATCAAGAAATTCTCATATGTCATGAAATATTTCATGATAAAATATTTTGAAGAAATGGTGAAGAAGTTTGATGAATTTCAAAGTTGAAAAATGGATTTATGTAATCAGTTTTCATAATAATATTTTCATAATCCTATTTTTGTAATCATATTTTTGTAATCAAAATCTCATAAACAGATTTTCGTAATTAGATTTTCATAGTCAGATTTTCATAATCAGATAATCATAACCAGAGAATCAAAATCCTCATTCTGAGGAGAATCGTAATCGAAATTATGAGAAAATCGTAACATGTATTATACTAAGTATTATAATTAGAATTTTGAGAGAATCACAATAATGTATTCTGATAGAATCATAACTGGTATTCAATAAATAATTGTGACCAACATTCTGTGAAAATCATAATCTGAATTCTATAAAAATCAGAACCAGATGTAAAGGGTAAAGTATACTGACAATTGTTTCCAGGATAATCAAAATATTGTAATGGGATGAGAAAAAACATATTGTAATAGTTTAAAAAATAATTCATAATGAGTTTATTATAAATAATAATTAAAGTGATCAAGCATGACAATCACTTTTGAAAAAATCTCTGAGAAATCAAAGAGGGTTTGATGATGTTAAAGATGAAGTTTAAATGTGATAGATTTTTGCTGTTTTGAGATTTGAGTAAGTGGAGAAGATTTCAAGTTTCATGCCTTAGTTTTCTGAGTTTCCTATAAATACTTCCTCATATCATTAATTCATTGTCTTATTTTCCATACAAGAATAAAAGAAATATCACTAAATAAATTGTAGTTTGAGTTCTCATCTGATTGAAGGAGAATTGTTTTGAGTATTCTAGAAGAGTGTGAGTTTTTTACAGACCTAGTTTGATTTAATTGTATTCAATTAAATAAGATCCAGATTATAGTATCATTATATATAGAAAATTAGATCTAGATTATAGAATGATTTTATTGAATGAAATCAGATCTAGATTACAACAATATTGTATTGAAAGAAATTTAATCCAGAATACAATATCTTTGTATTGAAAGAAATCCGATCCAAAATAAAACATCATTATATTGAAAGAAATCATATCTAGAATACATCATATTTTAATTGATAGAAATTGAATTTAGAATTCAATATCCTTGTATTGAAAGAAATCAGATCCAGAATACAACATAATTGTATTATAAGAAATAGGATCCAGAATCCCGTATCATTGTATTGAAAGAAATAAGATCTAGAATTCAGCATAATTTTATTAATGAAATCGTGATCCAGCGTCATTGGATTGAGAGAATTAGATCTATCCAAATTAGATAGATGATTTTCACTAATCATTTTTAGAGCAGTTTCCACAATGTTTTTATTATTTTTATTGAATCAATTATTTTTAAAAGAAAACATTTTAAACTGATAGAAATCAATATAATCATTTCTATCGGGTGTTAGAAGGTGTCTAAAGTGAGTTGACAGAAGTTGTATTAACTTATTAATAATCATGTATTTACATAGACCCACAAGAATGGCTATGGAAAGGATTTAGGTTTTCACACTGAGGTTGAAACTTATAATTTTTGTTTTATTTTCTTTCATAACACTTTTTTCATGAATGAGTACTCAATAAATGATGGTAAGGATATAAATATTAATATGTTTATATGGTTAAGTTTATATTTTTTTTGACACTTAAAACATGTGAACAACCTGTTCAACCCCCTTCTCATTTGTTATTAGATCCTTGGAAGCTCAATAATCAATAAACTAATTACTTGAACCCACTTACCCTCAAGTATAAATACCACCTCTCCACCTCTAATTTTTGAACAAAAAAATCCCTGTTTCTCTTAAAATATCTACCCAAACCAATACTCTTCACTCTCCCCATGTACAAGTTCCTTTGGACTCACCAAAATACAAAATCTAAGGTCCTGAAGGATCTTTCAAGGAGGGGATATTCAAGAGGTAATTTTCTCAAAGTACCTATCTTAATTTCTTTTCATTTTCTACATTCTTCTCACCTCCTCCATCCATAAATTCATTAAAACACCAGAATCATGTACATACCAGGGTGTTATTTTTATAATGTAATATCTCATACCCATTTCATTTCTCACCCCCTCTTATTCAATGAAATGAAATTATTATCCATGTTAAGTTGGTTATTCACCTCCATGTATAAAGTTTTTGTTCTTTTTCCATTACTGCCTTCCTGGATGGTATTAAAAAAATTATTATGGAAAAATAATATTTTAATATGTACATTATAACTGATTTTATATTCTATATATGTTATATTAAACATACCTTTATGTTTTACAAATTGTCATTATATGATAACTTTATTTTGGGATGTGTGGACTACCGCCTCCTCAAAATTATGTGATTAGTTTATGCATCACATGGAATGTATTAAAGATTTTTTAGTAAAAATATGCGATATAAATACAGTTTTAATAATAATTTAATGATATTATTTAGTTATACATATTTACATACATTTCATTTAATTTTTTTCTTTCAATGCGACCGAAAAAACAAAAATAGCGTTCATGTGTACGTACGACCTACCATCTCCATGAATGGTGTTTTTACTTTTTATTGAAAATAAAATTATAAATACTTATATAATTAATATATAAGATATTTATATCATGTTTTATATTATATAGATTATAGACTTATGACCAAATGGACTATTGACATCATGTCATGTTCATTTTCAACTCAAGAACTGAATATCGACAAAGTATCCGACATGAAATTAAATATTTATATAATTGTTATAAAATGTATTTTAATGATATAAAATTAATATTAAATATGAAAAAGTTCTAAAAAATATATATATTTACATCTGTTTATTATTTGGGATGAAAAAGGAACATACGAGATGAGTCGAACTCAAGTTAATGTATCTTCTTAACCCAATTTCAACTCATTGGGTTTTACGCATACTTAGTTTATTATATTATACCAAGATTATGTGTGTAATCATTGTTTGTTTATTTATTTTGTATTTATATTTATCCTTATGTAGATATACTGTTTCTACACATAATCTCCCCATTGATAAATTATTACGTGATTTATATAAACATTGTAAGCGATAATTCTTACTCAATTTCTATTTATTGGGTTATATATCTACCTCATTAATTTTATTATCCCATGATTATATGTGGAACAAATTTTATTTGTTTATGTTTTATTTAAACTTATACTTTTTTGGATATACTATTTCTACACATAATAACCCGATTGATAATTTTTTTGTCATTGATATGAACTTTGTAAAGTAATTTCTTAACCCAATTTTCCTTCTTTGGGTTAAATTTATACTTATTGATTATTTCATTCAAATCTTATGTATGAGATGAATTTTTGATATATTATCTTGTATTTATACTTGATTTATGTGGATTTATAGTGAAATTACATAATCTGTCTATTACATTTGAAAAAATGAAATTTGTAATAGCCTTTTTAACTAAAACATCATTTTAAATGTTTTAAGGATTTATTCTTCTAGATCTTTTTCATTAAAGTACAAGTTTTCAAAATGGTTTTAAGTATTTATTAATATGAACATGAATTTTTTAAAATGATAATTCGTTTCAAAAGTTTCAAGGTGGTATGGGACACTTTTATTCAAAAATATTCTTTTTAAATGTTTTAATTGTGTTTTGAGAATGACTTGCTTGTATAAATATATTAATATATATATCTTGTAGAAATGTTATTTTTACTTTTATTATTGTTTTATTTGTAATTCTTATGTTTTGGTTCTTGGTAATTTCTTATATATACGAGTGGTTCCATGATAAAACGCGGGTGGGTGAGCTCGTTATATCTTTCCAATGCATTAGGTAATGAGACAGAGTTAAATGACAAGTTTCCTCCTAAGAGACTTAGGGAATATAATGTGATGGGTATTCGATAAATAACCATGAAGGTTACTCCCTACGTAGCTGTGAAATATAAAATGTATGTATGATATGATTCTATAATTTACATTTTTTCTTTATTATTTATAAAATTATTTTCTGGAATCTTACGATGTCATGAGGTATGTTTTTATAGGTGAAAAGTATTATTTTGTGAAAATGTTTTATTGAGATTAAAATATTCACAGAATAACTGTTTTATTCCTTATTTTATAATCATTACTAAGATGTTTTTGTTCTCATCACAAGTTTTTTTAATTTTTTTTGATAGGGTATAAGGATGGGTAATAGAAAATAAGAAGTCAAAATTCTTTTTATCAAGAAGAGAAATCATGTTTTATTTGAAAATGTTTTATATTATGGAAAAAATGAATAGTGAGTAGAAGTGTCTATTGGTAATAATTGAGTTATTATGTTAAATTTATGGACCCATTCTATAAATCTATAAACCCAAAAATATCCTTAATATTAATTCTAAATTAAACTCAAGATTTTATACTGTTTAAGGATGGGGAATTATAGTTGGTATCAGACGAAAGGTTTAAAAGACTTTAGGGATTATGAGTTTTGGTTAAAGATATGGTATATTTCTATGTATATTATTTTAGTTAAATTTTTGTTCTATAAATTTTCAGATCAAGGATATTTTGTTACAAATAGAAGGAGGAGGATATCAAATAAATTTCCTATCTCTTCTTAATGAGATACTTTAAATAATTATTGTAAATTAATGTTTAGATGATTATGAAACTTTTTATAACATACAAATACCTTATAAATAGTTGAATGATATATAAAAAACCTCCTCTATACCTCAATACCATTGTGGATCATAGGTTGTTTTTGATCTAATCCTATTTTCGTAATATTATAATATTTTCAAAAATGTAAATATTTTCAAGGAATTTTTAAATATTTTACCTTGTCACAAGATTATGAAGCATATTATTAATTTGAAAAAACTAATGATGAAGGAGAACCTTGTGCAACCAATTTATAATTTCTTTTAAAATATAATATATAAACACATAGTTATGGTATTTTAAAAGGACTATTGATTGAAATTTTCATGTCAAACTTGGCCAAAATGGTTTATAAAAATCATGTTTTATCTGATGTTTTAAAATTATATGTTATAAATGATTATTTTTCAAAATATTTTTCTTTGAACACCCATATGAACCAAGGGTTAAAAGTAGAATTTGGATAAATTAATAAATATGTTTTTAAGAATCTCTAAATCATTTTCTCAATGCATGGACCTTTTTTCTTTGTGAACGAAATGACGGTGAAATTAGGTGGACACCATGATCAAGGTATGTTGTTCTTTCTTTTGGGAATATATTTTTTAAATAATATAGAGGTGAAATAAAAAATTCATGAATCAATATATTGATGTCATAATGAGTTGGTATAAAAATGAGCGGTATAATAAAACCTTTAAGGACAAAACATGTTTTGGTTATTTTTGTGTTTTATTTAAAGGGAAAACCCACAAGATGGGTGATAACCTGTCATGTCTAGAAAGGCTACATGGATAGAGCACACAGCTGAAGGGAGAGAGGGATTCCTTTCCTACCAATGTACTACATGAATTTACTAGTTGGTATGACTTTTTATTTTTAGATAAATGAGTTGACAGAATAAGAAGAAGTTTATTTTGGGAACTTATATTTTATCCAATCGATATCACGAAATTAGAAACAGATTTGGGAATTAAGTGATAAATGTTATTTTAGAAGTCATTCCCTATTTTGGGAACCCTATACAACTAAGGAAAATATAATACTATGATATTTTTTTTGAGGAGTAATGGTTTAATTTTAATTTGAAAGAATTTATGTTTTTATTATGGAATTTTAGTTATTCGGGTTATTTATGGAAATGATTAACCAATCATAAATTATATGTGATGTTGGAAATTAATTTTTTGGTATTATAAATTGAGAGTGATTGATGTTATTTAAATATGATATTTTTGAATTTATCTTGGAATAATATGTAATGAATGTTTTCTGAATATTGTGTTTCAATATTAGTTTGTATTATTTGTTAGGGATTTTAATGACAGTTATTTATTGAATGGTATATGTTGAGATTTTGGTATTAAAATTAAAATTTGAATATTAAAAGTAGTTTTTCTTAATTAAATGGTTTAGTATTGTTGGATATTTTTTTCATCATAACTTATCCATGTTGGTTTTGGTTAAGGTTTCAAGACATGAGTAATATATATTTAATATTTTATGAATTTTGTGATTCTCGAGAACTTTTTTCTAGTGCTTTAGGAGTCACCAAGTCATCTTAAATACTCATCATTTCAGGAAAAAAATGATTTTGTGTAACAAATTGATTAAAGGTGGAAACTCTACTTAGAAAGTAATTATATTTTGTCATGACCTTAGTCCATGTAGTAATATAATTCATCAATTATATGAAAAGGATAAAAAACATTATCTGATTTCTTTACATAACCAGAAATCAATGTACTTTTAACCATTCAATTTTGTTTGGTTTTATGATTGTAAAATTTCCTCTAAAAATGTTTTCTATCACTCTCCATCAGAAATTGATGGTTAATTTTCTCTCCCATTTCAATGTTTTCCAACATGGAGGCCAAGTATTTTTCATCTCAGGTGATCTTTTTTACTTCTATTTCTTTCTTTTAATGTGCTAGTATTATTTATCATTTTTTAGATGTGGGATTTATATAATGGTATTTTGGGAACTCATACCTTAGTTAAAAACCCCAAATTAAAATTGCGAGGATAAAATTTATTAATGGTTGGAGTATGTAGCATCCCAATTTTTATGAAAAAAACACTATTCGATAATGTACATGATACACTACATCGAGCATAAAAGAAAAACTAAGTAATATTATTTTTTTCATTATAACCTAACTATTGGAATCGAGAGAATGAATAATATTACCTGAGTTATGAATATATGGTTTGAAAATTTTTATATAATGATTCATTGGTTACAAAATTTATTAGAAATTTAAATAAAAATGAATTGAATATAAAAGATATGTTTTTATGAAAACTTATTTAAATGAGAATAATTGTGTTTATAAAATAATAATATCACTATTTTTGGATTATATTATTAATATATCAACTAAATGTGATGTTTAAAATTCATATTATCTGTTTTTTAGACATCATATAAGAACAAAATCAATTTTAAGCATAAGAGAATATTTTTTTTCAAAAAAGCAATTTTTACCTCCTTTTGATGGTCAAACCAGTTTAAATAGAGTTTTTGACAGTTTTAAATGTTATATTTGATAAAATAAACTTATTATTTGGAATAGGGGAATAAAATTATACATTGGATACATTTTTGGTATTTTGTTTTGATAATATTAATTGTTAATGAATAGGGAAAATACAACATTTTAACTCCAAATTGATTTTTCATCTAATTTATTTCTATAGATATATTGTAATTTTAATTGGTTTTAAATTATAATTAGATTATGTTATTACCAAATAATCTAATTTTATTAATTTTAATCAATTTTATGTTTAAAAAAGATAAAAAAACAGTTCAAACTTTTGAATGTTTCATTTTAAAAACCCTCATTTTAGTTTTGTCTATAAGATTAATTTTAAATATAATTTCCCTAATTATTTGAATTGAATTAGGTAAAATGGATTCCATATTTTGAATCATAGTTTAAAAAATATTCTTTAAGGTAAATATTATTTTTATGTTTTAAAAAGTTACCATGGTAAAAAAATTATTTACCGTAATAAATATAAAATTTTGACAAAAGTTAAAATTAAAAGTTAATTTCTTAACCTAACTAAAAAATAAAACATTTAAATAGTTGTTTAGGTGTGTTTAGACACAAAAAATAATATTTAACATTAATTAGAAGAAACATTTATGGAATTTAATTCCACTTCTTTTTGGTTGTCTATTAATATAAGATAATAAATAAACTAATCACTTGGACTCATCTCTCCTCAACTATAAATTCCAGCTCTCCACATTCCATTTTCGAACTAAAAAGACTTTTAGCTTCTAAAATTTCTAGAAAAACCTATCCTACACACTCTCCACACTTCTAAGTTTTTCTGGCCTCATCTAATAACCAAATCCAAGATCCTCAAGCATCTTTGAAGGAGGCGATATTCAAGAGGTAATTTTCTAAAATTACCTCTCTTAATTTCTATTATTTTTCTACATTATAATCACATCCTTCATAAAAAAATGAATGATTACTATAAAATCATGTATTCAATAGATTTATATGTTTAAAATTGAATATATCATACCCATTTAATTTCTCAACTCCTCTTATTCCAAGAAATGAAATTATTATCCATGTTATGTAGGTTATTCACCTCGGTGAATAATGTTTTTCTTCTTTCTACATTTTCTCCTTCATATATGGTCTTACAATAATTATTATGGTCAGATAATATTTTAATATGTATATTATAACCTATTTAATATTCTAGATATTTTTTATTAAATAATCCTTCATGCATTCCAAATTTTTGTTATACGATGAGTTCATTTGGGGACGTGTGGACTACCGACTCCTCAAAGTCATGTGATTCATTCTCGCATCACATGGACTGTAATAATGAATTTTTTAGTAAATATATATAATATAAATTAAATATTTATACTATTATAATGATATTATATATTTATACATATATTCATTCAATTAATTTAATTTTGTTCTTTCAATACGATAGGGAAAATGAAAATAGCGTTCATTTTATGTATGATCTACCGTCTCCATGAACAATGTTTCTAGTTTGTCATAAAAATATTTTTATAAATAATTATATAATAAATATTTAAGATATTTATATTATGTTCTATATTTTTGAGATGATGGACTTATGAAGACATTGACTATTTACATGATTCCAAGTTCATTTTCAACTCCAGACCCGAATATCGACAAATCATCTAACACGAACAATATTTAATTATGTAATAGTTATAACATGGGAATTAATGATAAAAAAGAAATAATAAATATGAAATGTTTCTTAACAATGTATATATTAAACTAATTTTTTTATTTTGGAATAACAATGAACATAGAATACGAGTCAAACTCGAGGTAACAGAACTTCGTAACCCAATTTATACTAGTTGGGTTTTACGCATACAATGATGATTATATTATACCAAGATTATGTGTGCAATAAATATTTATTTATTTATATATTATTTAAAATTCTATTTGTGTGTATTTAATATTTAGACACATAATCACCAAATTGAGAAATTCTTACATCGTTTATACGGACATTGTAAGGGATTTTTCTAACTCAATTTCCATTCATTGGGTTATACATTTACTTCATTGATTTTATTATGCCAAGATTATATGTGGAATAACATTTTATTGGGTTATGTTTTATTTCCAATTATTATTGTGTGTATATATTATTTGTACACATAATCACCCCATTGATAAATTCTAATGTCATTGATATGAACTTTGTAAGAGAATTTCTTAACCCAATTTTCCTTATTTGGGTTAAATTTATACTTCTTGATTATGTAATTAAACTCTTATATGTGAGATTAATTTTTGATATATTATCTTTTATTAATAATTTATTTATGTGCATTTGAATTGAAATCACATAATCGATCTATTTTATTATCAAAATGATCTTTGTAAGAGACTCTTTAACTAGAACATTGTTGTAAATGTTTTAAAGATTTATTCTTCTAAATATTTCTCATAAATGTACATATTCTCAAAATGATTTTAAGGACTTATTTAAATAGACATGAATTTTTTATGAAGGCAATTCCTTTAAAAAAATTTAAGGTAATATGGAACACTTTTATTCAAAAATAGTTTTTTAAAATGTTTTAATTGTGTTTTTATAATGGATTGATTATATCAATATATTTAATGATATATTATGGAAATGTTAGTTATTAATTTATGATTGTTTTATATGTTATGATTATGTTTTTTTCATGGGAATTTCTTATGTATATGTGTGGTTCCATGATAAACTAAGGGTAGGTGAGTCCATTATATCCCTCCAATTCATTGGGTAATGAGACATAGTTAAATGATAAGGTTTTTCCAAAGAGATTTATGGAATATACTTTGATAGGTATTCCAAAGATAACCATGAATGTTACTCCCTATGTAGTTGTGAAAGCTATAGTGTATTAATGATATGGATACCACAAGTCGCCTTTATGAATTTTGAATGCTGAGAAGTATTTTCAATAATCCTATGATTTTATGAGGAATGTTTTTGTGGGTGAAAATTATGATTTTGTAAAAATGTTTTCTTGAGTTTAAAATATTCATGGACTAGTAGTTTCATTCCTTATGTTATATACCTTACTGAGAATTTTTTTTCTCATCCCATGCTTTTCAAATTTTTTCCACAGGGTATAAGTATGGGTAAGAGAAAATTAGAAGTCAAGAATATTTTTATCAAGAAGAGAAATCGTGTTTTATTTTAAAATGGTTTATATTATGAAAAAAATGGATAGTGAGTAGAGGTATATATTTTTGATATTTGAGTTATTATGTAATATTTATGGCTTAATACTCTAAAAGTATAAACCAAAAATGATCATCAATGTGAATTCTTAACTAAACACAAGATTATTCATTGTTTAAGGATGAGACATTATATATGAATTTCTAATACTTACGACATGATGACTATTTACCAAACTAAATCCATGCACCTATACTATTTACCCCAAAACTCTAAATTGTTGACCCTTGACATCTGAATGCCTAGAGAACCTCATTAGAGGTAAACCAAGACAAAAATTAAACATACATTTTCCATAGAGGGAACCACACTAACCATAGTTATATAATAAAAAAAGTATCATTATTATAATGATGTGTTGTTATATAAATTGAATAAACCTTATTTTTTGTTCCCCACCCACTTAGAAAAACAAATCAATGTTGGTTGTGCATTTTGCAGACTACCAATTCCATGAAGCTACATCTTTAGTTTTTCATCAACAACTTTATTCTACAGTTGTAATGTTGAAATTGAAATAATGGTGACATATATAATATAATTATGAATATTAATATAAAAAATATAATCTACCTTTATTTCATCTCATTATTTAGGAAATAAAAATATGAACCATGAATTGTGTGGACTACCGCCTCCATTGAGTATTATTTATTCATCTGAATTTTCAATATTTAACCAAAAAAATAAAATATGATTTTATTACTTAAAAAATATTAATAATACCATTATAATTATTTTATAATGATATTATGTCAAAATAAACAATTTCATAACCATCTGCACCCACTAAATTATGGTACGTTCGTGTATGGGTTGGTCTAACGACCTACATGAACAATGATATAAAACTATATCGTGGATGAATAGGGTCATTGAAACACTAATGTTACGATAATCTAATAAAAATATAATAATTAATTTATGGATTCCTAAATTTTATATTAAATATTTATATTATTATTAAAATATCATCCTCAATCACTAAAATTACTAAAATAAGCTGACAGTAATTCCATTTTAACACAATATAACTAAAAAACTATTGTAATGTGAAAATATCTTAAAAAATAAATATAATTTTTCTATTAATGTACCTAAAATTATCTAGGAATTATAAATATTTTTATAATAATGATGAATAGCACTGTTATTACGAAATTAATTCGTAACGATTAAGATTACTAACACATAATATTGAAAATCGATAATAACTTTCTAATATAAATTTAGTAAAAGGTTACAGATATTAATAATTTTATAGATTTATATTTTAAAAGAATACATCTTTTTACTGCAACATGATTCACAACACCATGTTTAAGTGAACCACGATATACTATTAAAATATTATTATTTTATGCAATAGTTATCACTTAGCCTTTGAATTGGTGGGTATAAATACTATTAACCCAATTATGGACTATATAAATAATGTAACCACTCAATAATAATTCATTGATTAATTATTTTTAAATAATCACTCATTTTTTATATAAGTTATTTTGTGATTTAGAAATACTTTTCTTCAAAAATTATTTTTATTGATTTTTGGGGGAAATATTAAAATTAATTTCTAGAAGATATAAAAATTTTATTTTAGAGAAATACTAACATTTTTTAAATCAACATATTATAATTACATTAGAGTGAAATTTTTGGACATTTCTGAAAAGATTAATTTTGTGTGAATAATGAAAATACTTGTTTTATAGAAAACTATATTTTTGTTTCTAGAATTTTAAAAGGTAAATTTTGATTTAAAATAATTTAAAAATAAAATTAGTTCTCTTATATTATTAATAATCAGATTAATTTAATTTTAATAAATTTCATATAATGTAATTCAGATACACAAACATACATTTTTTAAAACTAATTTTCATTGTATTTTGCATTATTATTTTAAATTAATTATTAAAACTTATAGAAATTGAATATTAAAAATAGGATTCCATATTTGGAATCAAGATGTACAAATTTAGTAAATAGGACCTATTTTATTTTTGGTCATAATTAATAGTTACCATAGTAAATAATTGTCACTGTAGTAATGGTAAATCAGGTTATCATGGTTAAAAATAATATGATAAAGACTAGAAAATTACCCTAACATTTTTATTATTTATATTTTATGAATATATTTCACCCATACCCATAGAATATTATAATATATTATTTTTTCCATTTTGATGTGACTTTTTCATCTATATTATTTTATTTAAGGAAAAGTCAAAAAAATTATTCTCTTGGTTTTAATATCATTAAAATTTTAACATATGGATAAATAGAGACTCTATTTGGTTATAAATATTTATTTTGAATATAAATTATATTTTTATCATGTTAATTTATTTATTATTTTTCATGATGAAATAATCACCTTAAATTCTTACACAACATTAAAATATTATTTATTTAATTAATAGAAAAATAAAATAAATGATTTAAAAGATATTAAAAGTGATAAAATTTGAACAAATTAATGTATCCCACAATTTTTTTTATAGTAATATGAAATTTTAGGAATGTTTTAAAGTATTATATTTAATTTATCTTTTTTTTATTAAATATTTAAAACAATATTAAACGGATAATGTGAAAAATGACATTAATAATATTTTATAATAAATAATAATTTATTAAATGATTTATTTTAAAAAACAAATTGGTTTGGGAAAATGACTTTTATACTGTTTAAAACATCAACTATAGTCTATTTATCAGTCAATTTGTCATTTTATAGTAACATTTCTAACCCTCAAAAGACATAACACTTTAATATTGTGATAATTATAAAAAAGGATAATTGGGGTGGAGGGTGTTAAAACTAAAAATAAGGGTGAAAACATGACCAAAACTTATAATTTTTTTGGATAGTAGTATTTAGAATCATACTCATATTCTATTTTATATATACTAATTTGGTTCTATTTTTTTAATAATTAATTTATCATAATTTAATATTTTAATAAATTCCAAGAATACATATCCCCTCACTTATAAAAGGGTACCACTTATCTCAATTGTTGACACCACTTTGAGCCATATATATCAACCAAAACCTACCAACTTCTCTCCAAAACATACTTATCTATGTTTTCTAGATTGTTTTCTTTCAAAAATATCGACCCTCAGTTCCATAAGAATTGATCTAAAAGAGGTCACCTAAATAAGAGGTAATCATCATACCTGACCTCTTTCAATTTACTTTTTATTATACCTCTTATAAATATATGGTATTTATCATAAAATAATAAATTTATTACCATTAATATAATGTTATTATGATTATGAAAAGACCATTATTCTTTAATAATTTTAATTTTATATGTACTTTCTTACCTTTCGATCTGTTGGAAATTGATAACGCTGCTCATTCACACATGTGGATTACCACATTCATGAAACAATGTGATCTGTTAATCATTTAAATTTTATAAGGATGGTAATAAATATTAATTTACTATATATATATGTGATTTATATTCTATAATAATGATTTAGTAAAGGTTTTTATTTTTAAACTTTCATTCCTTCCATTATTTAAAAAATGAAGACAAAGTCTATGTGCATGTAAGACTCATCGTCTCTATGAATGGTGAAATTTATTTTTATATTCATAAATTTTATGGATGAAACTAAATATGTGTATAATTAATATATAATATATCTATATTATTATTAAAATTCTGGATTTAATTCAATCATGATAAAAGTATAAGGACTGAAATTGGAGAACCAAAAGATACATGAAAAACGAAGCAGTTATTACCCAAAACTGTGACATTAATAAATAATTGTTAATAAACTAGTGATAACAGATTATTATTAAATAATTTATGGTATACATAAACTTCTAGAAATTTAGTCTATAGCCACAGATTGGAACCATGACCATTAGCTGCAAAACCATGAAAATAGGTTATATCCACTATTTAATGAACAATTGCTGGTATTGGAGTGGCTGTAGGGAAAGGCCTCTAGCAACAATTCAAACCATAGAAAAAGACCCATATCCAGGTTCAAATTGTGGATAAATCTCTATATCAATTATTTGATACCTTGGTAGAAGCTTAATCCCCATAGGGTTTATAGCCACAATTTGAAACCATGGCTATAAGTATTTATCCATGATTTGAAACTGTGGCTATAGAGATTTATCCACACTTCAAACCATGGTATAGGCCTTCCCATTTCATATTATAACACCCCAACCCCTACATATCCCCCCAACTCCGTTTGTAATATCCCACCCCTGCAGAGCCCCCCGCCACTCTCCCTAAAACCCCTTCCCCCTAAAAAGCTCCCTTCTCTAGATAGACCCACCCCCTGGACAGACCCCCCATGAACAGTCCCCCTCCTTCTTGGACAGACCCCCTCCATCTTGGACAAACCCCCTCCCTGGACATACCCCCTCCTTCCTGGACAGACCCCCTCCTTCTTAGATAGACCCCCACCCTACACCCCCACCCTAGAGAGACCCCCTCCCTAGGTAGACACCACCCCTTGGATAGAAACCCTCCTTCCTGGACAGATCCCCTCCTTCCTAGACAGACCTCCTCTTTCTTGGATAGTCCTCCACCCTACACCTCCTCCCTAGACAGATGCCACCCCCTCCACACCCCTCCCCTCCTTCCTAGATATACCCCACCCTCTATCCTAGACAGACCACCCTTCTTCCTAGACAGACCCCCTCCTTCTAGGACAGACCCCCCATGGATATAAGCCTTCTCATTGCATAAAAAACAGCATGGTGATCTATGATGGCTATTGAGAGGACACTACCAACTCCCCCTCCCCCAACCACAAACCCCACCCGGCACCTGTACACCCACCCATGATTCTGCACCCCCTACACCCCTCCCCCTTCCCTTTACAACCCTTCCCCTTCCTCATTGCACATCCCCTAGGACCCCATCCTTTTGCCCTCACCCCTTTCACCCCCTGCTCCTACACACCATATACCCCACCACCTCTTCAATACACACCCCCTTGCACCCTTCCCTCCCCATAATCCTTCCCCATACACACCCCCTACCCCCTCACCCTTCCCCCTTCCCCATCCCCCTACACCCCGAGCCCAAACCCCTCCTCACTGCACACCCCCTTTCACCCCCTCCCCCTCACCCTGCCCCTTCCTCTTAAAACCCCTTCCCCTCCCCTCTTGACCCCCTAATACTATAGACACCCTCCCCCACCCCTCCCCCTTGCACCCCACCTACCCCCTCCACCCTCCCTACCCCTTACACACCCTTCCAGTCTTACCCTCACCCACCCCTACAAGCCCCCCCCTTCGTGTCTCCCCTTGCTAGGTGCCCACCCCTGTCAGTCCCCCTGCTATCCCCCTACCAATTCCACCCCTTCCAATTTCCCTCTCCCCTACTTATCCCCCGAACCCCTTCCAGACCCCATGCTGGTCCACCTACCAGTCTCCCCCACTTCCAGTACCCCCTTCTAGGTCCCCACCCTTGGAAGTCCCCCCCCCCCCCACCTCTGCTAGCCCCCACCCAGCTTCCCCCCCCCAAAACTACCCCTTCTAGTCCCCCACCCACCACCCCGACCAGTCTCCCCGACCCCTTCTAGTATACCCCTGCCAGTTCCCCTACTAGGTCCCCACCCTTCCCAGTCCCCCACCACTACCCCTTCGAGTCCCCAACCCTTCGAGTTCCCCCCCCCCACCCTACCCCTATCAGCCCCACCACCCTACCAACCCCCCCCCCCAATTCCAATCCCCCATCCAGAACCCCCACCAGTTCCCCCTTCCTATCCCATTTCTAGTTTTCCCTCTAGCACCCCCTGCAAGTCCCCCCCATTCAGTTTCCTTCCGGCTTTGCACCCCCGCTACCAGTTTTCCCTCTGTCTCGGCCCCCCCTGGGCTAGAGTCTCAACAACTATTATCTTATGGCCACACACACACACAAACACACACACATAGATATATATATATATATAAGTGGGACATATTAATTTCCTATTTAATATTATATAAAGGACAACAAGATTCTAAAATAGAACTCTTCAAATTTGAGTGAACAAAAAGATAATTGGAATCAAATTTTTGACAAATTTATAATCATCAAAGTCACCCTCCAAGGTGATAACTATATAATAAAAAATATATATGTCACTTGTAACTCATTTATGTATGAAACATCAGAATCTAACACAAATGAGTCTTACTGATTATAGAATAGAAAATGTATATGTGACAGTGTATGCACCCAACATACCTTTTCATCCCCACATCAAGATCTAAGTCACCATATTACTATAATATAAAGAAACAACAAACAAAAATAACAAATCAAACAAAAGATGCATTAAATTATAAAATAACCATAATGAATACTATTCATGAGAGTGATAGATACCATTCAAGTAGTACCCCATATAGAAGATCGTCATCACACTAAAACACTACTAGTTATTTTTTCCTTTCTTCTTTGATCATGATATTTTTTCCTTATCAATAGAGTGTAAATAATATTTATAATGACATATAATGGCTGAAAAAACATAAATTCATATGAAATATTCAAATTTAACATAAAAAATGTATTTTAAGATAAGAAAATGAAATTCAAATTACAAAAATGTAAAATATTTTCTGAGAGATCCTTGTGAAGCATGTTAATATGGGAAAAAAATATAGGTTTTAACAATTATGACCACATTCCTTGAGATTTGATTAACAAGCTCACCAAAAACTATTACCTTTTAGAGACAACTTATTAGAACAATTACTATCCTCACAAATCAATACATATTATTTTAGTGTGTTTTTTTCACGCTCACACTTCCTAATAAAACCTCTAAGAGGACACCCAAAGGACCTCCATAACACCTTAGATATCATGAACTATGATCTGTTAGGGTTAGTTATTAGAATAATGATTATCATCATGGACTACTATGTGTTTTCATAGTTTTTTTTCACATTCACACTTTCTATGAAATATTCCAAGGAACTATGTAATCATATTGTTATGAGAAAAACACATTTAATTGTTCAGTTCTTATTACACAATCTTATAAAAATAATTGTAGAACTTTTTGAAATAAATAGAAATGTTCAACCATTCTCACAGACTAATAAATGTTTTGTGACATGGAAAATATGTGATGTTAAAGTTTCCTTTGAATGTGTTTGTGTCATAAGGGAAGAGTTTTGGTTGACAGTCTTGTTGGTACGATTTATGACTTCGGTATAGGCTTTTTTTGACAACACATCAATCAATATATGAATCATATTTAAAGTCAATTAAAATTGGTTAATTTTATAGAGGTGAAGATCATTTGGATGGTTGGATGATATGTATAAAATATTGGAGTTGAAGGGTAAAGGTTTGAAGAAGTTTTGGTGCTGAAGATACAGTCATGTTGCAAGGGAAGTCATAAAGTCATGATAGGCCTACATAATGTTTAGTGAAGTCAGAACATATCACACCACAATTCATACAGTCACGCCATTATTTGGTTCTGAAATGTGATGATTCTTGAGTCGGTCATTCACAATATCAAGATCACATTGCAATGTTTTGGCCATGAAATTTTGAGTTCTTGATGTTTGGTGTGCGAGAGAAGGTTGCATCATTAGGGAATAAAATTTTTCAGGGAAGACATTGATCACAGCATAATTTTCCCATACCGCATGAAAACTTATTTATTATAGGAAAAAGGTATTTGGATCATAGAGATATGATTACACCGACTCGTGGTCACACCGTGAAGTAGTTGGACATGAAAATTCAATGGCCCTTAGGATTTGAGGTTTGAGAGGTCACATCGTAATGGAGATTGATCACCCCACAATTCCCTTGGGAGTTAGGTAGTTGTGAGGTAACCAGTTTTTTGAAACTATCATATCACACCACCATGTACCTTTTTGGATGCACACTCAATTCTATGGTTTCAAGAATAAGGTTATTTCATTGGTCACCAATTACCCATTCATTAATTTCTGTATTTTTATTGATAATTGGATGTTAGTGTGCTAATATTTATGTGAATAAAACTGAAAAAGGAAGTATTAAAATAGGGAAAACTAAATAGTTTCTCTCTGTATCCAAATTTTTCTGTCCCACTGCGGTGTTTTACAAAAATCTGATAAATCTATCCCACATTACATAGTACATGACAAAAAACATGAAGATGAAAGAAATAAAATTTTAAAAATATTAAGATTTTAAAAAAAATTAACATGAAAATTACGGAATTCTTATGCTTAGAACAAACCTTTTCCATTAAACACTTGCATTGGAAACTGTCATATCTAGTTGAGGAAGGACAACTTTTTTTACAACTTAAATATCCTTATTATGAAACAAAAAACAGTGTTGAAGTGACTTGTTAGGATTTCCATGAATGTGGGAATTTATTAGACTTTTACTGATCACAATGTGTTAAATAAAATATGTATAGAAAGCAATGGATAAGACTTGAAATGGCCGCCTAGATTTTATGTTATGTATATGAAAAATGAAATTAAAATTCAAGGAAATACCACAAATATTTATATGAAAACACCAAAAGTCATTCCCCTCCACAAATACATTTCTCATGTCATAGAGCAATAATTTATCATTAAGAAAGGCAACATGAATCACCTACTGGACATGTGGTAATATGCATGTGAATTCCTATAGAATTTTATAATTAAACCAATCCAAAACACGCATAAAGTCATAAAAGAAATATTTTCAAATAAACAAAACATAAATAAAAAAGGAATTTAGAGAGGTATAGAATAGTAAATTCTCATGGGTTGTGAAAAACATGGTGTTTATGATGTTGATTATGATATTTTAGTTGTTCAAAAACCAGCCTTAAGTCACATTTAACATTAAATAAGTATTCAGTATCCGGATAAAATTCAAGGAAGACACTTTTCCACCAATTCCAAACTTCCAATATACAAAGTGAAGTACAATAATAAAAGTGGTATTAAGGTTATATGGTCCACAAAAAATACATTAACCACAGACCATGATCATTATAAGAAAACAAAAAACACATTTAATAATAATCATGGCAATCCATTTCCATTCATGTGCATTTATTTTGTTGATTAGTATCAAAATAACTAAAGTCTTTTCTTACCTATCATATGGTAAAATAAGAACAATGTGTTGAGTCAAATAAATTAGCAATAAACTTCTCAAAATAACCTTAAGAATAAAAAACCAATTCACCAAAAAACACTGTATGAGAAAACAAAACAATGAAAAATGAAATACAAATAAAAATATAACAAAATAATTATTTCTAGAAATAATTATATATTAAAAGGAAATACAAGTACGAAATTTAGAACAACATCAATAAAAATACACTTTTCTTAAAATCATCAATAATACTTTTTTAGAATCACCAAGAATTTTAATGGAAAAAAAGACATGAGAAAGATTAGTCAATATATTCTATAGATGGACCCTATGTGAATTTTATGGGCTTGATGAATTCATAAAGAATACAATAAAACAATTATGGATTTTGGAAAGTAGTAATAAAACTAGTAGAATGGAAATGGGTCTAAATTTTATAATGTATGTGGAAACTGAAATAATAATTCTCCACATCATATAGTGGACACCATATGTGGTATCACCACTTCGCATTGAATTCCTAAAAAAGAAAATTATTTTCAACCCTCCCCTTGCCCCTTACACCCCCTACCCCCTCCTCACAACACATCCACTTTCACTCGCCTCCCCCTCAACCTTCCCCCTACACACCCCCTTCCCCACACCCTTTAACCCCACTACTCATGCACACCCCTTTCCCCACCCCACCCCCATTGCACCTCCTTCCACTTGAACCGCTTCCCCTTGCACCCCCCTTGCACCCTTTCCCCCTCCTCACTATACACCCCACATGAACCTCCCTCTCCCCTCACCCTTCCCCCCCTACACACCCCCTTCCTCTCCCCCCATGCACACCCTAACATCTAGAAAAACCCTTCCCATGCCCCCTACACACCCCCTATCCCTCCCACCTTTCACCCCTACTCCTGGACATCCCCTTCCCCAAGTACAAAAGAATTAATCCATTCAAATAAAATTTATGATTTTTCTTTTGGTGTCTGGGTAAAAGTGTTGTGATCTTTCTCAATATTCTAAGATGAATCACTAAAATCATATGACCCTTTAGGTACAATGATTAGATTATTTATAGGTCTCAAAGATGTAGCTTATTTTAAAAACCACTCAATGCTATGAGAAAAATCATCCTTTGATTATTCTTCTATATAAATTAAGGTCAGATAAAAAAATCCAATATTTTCTTGGATGATCTAAAAGTATCTGGAGGGTTTTTTTGAGAGATATTCTTACTCGAATAGAAAATATAGAATTATTTCATAGATCAATCCTTTTAATGATATCTAATTTTCATAACTCAAATATAGAAGTATAATATTGTTTATGAATCTATGAAAAGGAGGAAAGACCATTATTGTGTAGCCCTATGAAAATTTCATCTTAGATAAAATATAATATCTAAGATATTTGATCCAAAAAGAGTAGTGGGCTGATGATAAGATAATGTAGCTGGAGTAATATGGACTTCCTTATACATGGATGAACTAAAATCCTCTTCCAAAGAGACTATGAGAATATCATCATACCCTTATAAAATCTCAACTAGAATATGTGTAAGAAACTAATGATTTATATTTATTAGACCAGTGTAATAATATACAATATCCCTTACTTTATTTTTTACTCCAAAGTTCTCTTCCAATTGACCACTAAGAAATATTTGAAGATAAAAAACCATGAAACCTAAAGACACATTCTTTCCATGTTTCGATTTTATATTTTATTATTTAGTCTCTTCAAACTCAGAAGATAGATCCCATTTTAACTCTTAATAAGAGAATATGTGAACAAGTCATGCTGTAAATATTGGATCTTAGAAGACACTAAAGTCAAATATAAAAATAGTTGGTCAAACTAGTTTTTGAAATCAAGACCCACTAATGAATCAAAACTATATGGTGTGGCATGAGGATGAAACCTTTTAATAAACATAAACATAATTTAAACTACATTTATTAACGTTTGTAAAATCTACATTATTTATATTATGAGAGATTTAATCTCATCAACAACATCATGATACATATCTGATTAAACCATTGGAGGATTCTAAATCAGGTACCTTTGAGATGAAACCAGAAATACATGTTCATTAAACTAAAACTTCATTACACAAACGCCTTTGAGATTAATAATTTGATATTTAACTAATTCAAATTACTGATTACTCATGATAGGTTATAAAGGAGGGACTAAATGAAGGTTTTGATAAAGTCTATTTGGTTTTATATCATCCCAACTAGCTTGTCCATGCCGGCTTTTGAAACTTAATTCTCCTTTAGCTATCTGTTCTCATATTAAGAGGAAATTATTTCCTTGTTCATATAAACATAATATTCTTTGAGGTTATAAATATAACAAATCAAATATAATGGATATTGATTTTTTTATTATAAATCATTACATTTAGAACTTTTTCTCATAGATGGGGAGTCTTTATAAACATGGTGAGGTGATTGTACAATCTTCGATGAATGGGAAATAACAACAGCTTATTCTAAGGTCATATCCCTTGGTGTATATCTATCATTAGGTAATATATGAGGGATTGTATGAACTACTACGTTAACCAATTTAGATTACACTATAACTTCAAGATTTGGTATACTTGGGGTAGTTTCAACTCACCTCTCAAAATGTGCTATATCAGTTTCTCAACAGCCAGCTTAGCATGATCAACTAATTCAGAAGCTCCAATAATTTCATCTTCGTGTATCTGAATAACATATTTCACAACAGGACAGATTTATGACACTTCAGGCTATGGTCTGGTAGAAACTAACCCAGTAACTTCCTTAATAGGTACCCTTTAAATAGGTGCAATATACCCTAATGGTTACACTACTAACCTTCATGAAATTCCTTACTTATTCAGATAACTTTAGAAATTCTTCAAATCAACCTTGGTCATTATTAAAGGTTTAGAATCATATTATAAAGACTCTAAATAATTAAAAGGATTATAAAAAAATTAAAACTCCTTAAATAAGTATTTAAGTCTCTTTACATAATATAAATACTAAATTAGAGTATTTTATTTTACTCTAAGATTGCTTCCTATAACCATTTTACCTATTTAATCATTTTAAATAATAGCTTTTCAAGATTTCTAAAAAGTTTATTGGTTAGAAACTGACTTCCATAAGGGAGGTGTAATCAAAACATGAAAACCTTTAAATATAGATCACTACGATGTGTCTGTTCTTATGAATATGAATTCAATATGTGGAGAAATATATTTCAACACATTATAATATGATTTTAGCTGAATTAAATGCATCATATTAATGAAATGGAATCCATATAAATTTTAAATATTTAATATATTTAGAAGACTAGTTGGGAATAAAAGGTATATTACCTTGTATGTTTGTGATTAATTTTATTTATTATCTAACTTATCAATATTTTGTATGTTAGTTTTTCAATACTAATGTTAATATTGATTATGTTTCAACCCTTTTATATGATGACGGTATTAAAATTAGTGATTTATTATAAGGGACCCATATATACCCTCAATGAATCTATATTTATCACTACAAAAACTATTTTGGGTATTTGGTATACACCATACCTTTTTATGTTTGTTTACTAGGAACAAAGCCTTGAATGTAAGATGACGATGTCTGAAAGATGGCATTAAGTCATTATGAAGATAGTTTTTAAAATCCATTATTTTGTTCCATATTTTATGGTATTATTTATATAGAATATTTGATCATTTTTTGTCTCACCCATATTATCCATATTTTATTTAATTTGTGTTAGATTCCACTATACACATACCCTTACTAAGCATCTGAGCTCACCCCTTTCTTATCTTTCTTTTCCCCAAGATTCTATGTTGGGTATTATGATGTATATATAGGTATATGATAAAGGGAATAAATGTGTTCTCAAGTAAAATACTATGTTTTATTTTATGTTTTCAAATTTAATAAGAGATAAAAAATTTATATAATTTTCCAAGACTAATAAAATAATCGATCATTTGGAATGATAATAATTGTATCTAGTGCTAATATAATAAAGTAACCACCAATCGAGGGATTATAGTGTTAGGGTATTTAGATTTGGTATGAAATAAATTTTAATTGAAACCTCGGGAACTAGTTTTAAAAAACATAGATTAGGGAACATAACCCCATGAAATTTTTTGAGAATATTCCAAAAAACAAAATCGAGATTATAATTTTCAGATTAGTAATACATAAATTTTCAACTTATGTTAAGTGCTTCACTAGTATTGAAATTATAAATTATGATTCCTAATGTTATAATCCGATCTATTTTATGATATTGTTTTGAAATGGTGCCTAGTAGAATAAACGTAAATCATATCAATGTATATAATACATATAGGGATCCCCCTCCTGTGAAATATAATGAATATATTGATAGAGATAAATTTGGAACTGGAAAATTATAATTATATTATGGAAGATTAATTAGGTTATAAATAATATCCTTTATTTCATAAATAATCCCCCCAATCCATAATGTTATGTAACAATTTTACACCATTTCATATTTCAACAACCTCTGCCATTCATTGGGACTAAAAATACATTTGTAGATGGGAAATAGATAAGATCAATACAGAAGATATTTCTCACTATGGGTAGTAATATAATAGCCAATGTTTTTATGAATGTTTATCATATCTTGGTGTTTGCAGATCAATAGTGGTCATTCATTTAAATCATTATGGAATAAGAGGATATAACGAGAATAAAATGAAATGATTTTAAAGACATTTTATTGGAAAATATTTTCCTAAAAAACAATGAGTGGATATGGAGAGAAAATTATTGAGTTTGATACAAATGGTTGAAGAATATGTCTTTAATTATAAATCCAACTTGACAAGGTTAACAAGACATACACTAGACTAAGTGGGTAATACAAAGAGAAAGATTGATGTTTTCTTTGATGGGTTAAACCTAGTCTTTATAAGGGAACTAGAATCCCAAAAATTCTTATCAAATGAGTATATAGTATCATGTGATATCAAGATAGACAAAAAAAATCCCCAATTATTATGTATTTGAAGGAAATTAACATAAGAATAGGTTGAAAGAGAAAAAATGGATTAGGGGAACAAGTGAAAGAAGGATTTTCACACATGTGATAATTGTGGAAAGAAACACCCTGGTACATTCGTGAATGGATTGGAAGTTTTCTTCTTGTATGGATATAAATTATATAAGGAATATGATTGCATGAGAAATAAATAAAACTTTAATGTTTAGTGTTTTAATAGTAAAGATATGGGACACTATAGAAATGAATTCCCCAAGTGTTAGGGGAATATACCTCAGAAGAACCTAAGGGATCAATTTCATGATTTCATTATTACTACAAAAAAAGTGGAATGACTAAAGTGATTATGTATTTAGATTCAATAATTATGTTATACTAGTATTTTATCAATGATATTCAGGTTATAAGAATCTTGAAATATATAAATATTGTACTACAATAGTTTTTATTTAAGGATTCAAAAGAAAATATTGAATGATACCGATAGCCAAAGAGAGTGATTTAGTGGTAAAGTGATATTTTTAGAGAATAAAATAATAATGGAAATATACCCATAATATGATCCAAATATCGAGTTAATAAATTTTAGTTAGGATAAGGGTAATATTGATATTGAAGAAGTAAATGGGATAGTATTTGATAACCTTGAAAATAGTTAGCGATTTGATGAAAAAGTGGTTTATGTTAACTTTGATCGAGTTACAATTTTTTTTTGATTTACAGAATTTATTAAATAATATATTAGTTTATTTAATGAATTTAGAAAGAGATAATTTTTGGAATCATCTATGTTTTCAGTAAGGTTTTATATTAATTTAAATTATTACCATATGTTAGGAGAATATGGGATCAAGGAATTCAAATATTTGGTATTTGATAATTAAGATCCACTTTATGTTATTTCGAGGATTAATAACCCTACTTATAAATTTTTGGATTTGTTTATATATATTTTTTACATGTATTTGGTTCAAGCATTTATGAAATGGATCAAGTTGAACTTTGGGTGTTGTTGTAGAGGTTTTATAGTTTAATGAAATATTGGATGACTTATACTAACCATTTTGGTTTTGGAAAATATCCAAAAATATGATGAATGAATTTTTTAATTCTTATAAGGATATTAAAATTCATTAAAAGTTAATTTCAGGGCTTTAGAAATTAAAAAATCTTCTTGAATATTTATTTTTTGGAATAATAAATGACGTGGAAATTGATCAATATGAATCCAAAAGATGTAAATTTTCTTATAAAATATAAATAAATAAATTTAATATATCTTATCATGAAGATTATCATGATAGTAAAAAATTACAAAAACTTTGGAAAATAATCTTGAAATAAAAATGATACCTATTTATCTTTATTTTAGATGAAAATATGGTCTCTTCACGCCAAACTAATTTAGGGTTTTGTGGTCATTATCTTTATATTGGACATATTGTATATCATTATATATTAGACCATGGAAGTTATTATTCTCTTTAATATACATAATTTAACTTCCCACCAGTGTTATACCTATATTGGAACATGAATAGATGATATTTTAGGTACCCTTTATGTTTTTCTCTTTTCTTTTCTAAAAAAAGTTTTTTTATCCCCCTATACGATGTGGGTTTTTAATAAATGTTAAACCTATAATTAAAGAAATAAAACCAATGGGTTGAAATATTTTTAAGGGGCTAGAATTTTATATCCCTATATTTTAAAATAATAATATGTTCGATAACATACAAGATACAAAAGACTAAGTTTAAGCGAACAATGATATGCTATTAAAATATTATTTTTTTCATATAACAGTTATCTTTTAGCTATTTAATTGGAGAGTATGAATAGTTTATACCAAATTATGAAATATTTATATAAGTAATTACTCAATAAAAATTCATTGATTAATTCTTATGAAGTAATTATTCAATTTTTAGTAAAGTTATTTTATGATTCAGAAATATATGTTCATAAAAAATGTTTTTTTTCTTTATCTAGGAAAATATTATAAATAATTTTACGAAATTATATGAATTTCATTTTATAAAAATAAACTCATTTTATAATCTATCACATCATAATCACCTTAGGGTGATTTTTTTGATTTTTCTAAAAAGATTCATTTTCCAGTGAATAATAAAGAATGCTAATTTTGATTTAAAACTGTATTTTACATTGAATCTTTTAAAAAGTTAAATTTTGTTTAAAAATTATTTTAAACTAAAATTTGTTCTCCTATATTATTAATAATTCAATTTATTTAATTATAATCAATTTCATATAAAAACATTTTTTACACATAAAAGAATTTTTCTTAATAACAATTTTTTGTTGCATTTTTCATTTTGATTTTAAATTAATTATTGAAATTTTAGAAAATTAATCTTGAAAAATTTATTACATATTTAATATCAATACGTCTTCATTTGGTAAATTGGTCCCCCTTTATTTATTTTTTCTTTATGGATAATAACCATAGTAAATATTTATCACCACAGTAAGGGAAAATCATGTAATTTAGGTTAAAAATAACATGATATGGAGTACAAAATTAAACTAACACTCTTTTTAATTTCCCCAGATGAACCAATTTCATCCATACTCATCCAATAATCTAATATATTAGTTTTTATCACTTGGATGTGATTTTGAACTTTATTTTATTTTATTTAATGAAATGTAAAAAACATCGTTCTATTTGTTTTATTATCTTTAAATTTTTAAAAAATGGATCAAAATAGGATGTGATCGATTTTGAATATTTATTTGAAATATAATATATTTTATTCATCACATTGATTTTTTATAAATTCTTTGTGATGAAACAATTACCTTAATGTTTTACGTAACACTGACAAAATATTTATTCAATTAAAAAAATGTTTGATTTTATAAGTATTAATTGATACAAGTTGAATGAATTAATGTGTCCCATGAATTTTATAGATATATATGAAATTTTACGGACGTTTAAAAGGATTATATTCAATTTAAAGGTTTTTCATGATGTATTTAAACTCATATTAAATGAATAATGTCAAAATTGATATTTATAATATTCTATAATAAATAGTATTTTATTAAAATATTTTAAATTAATAAAATTGTAGATTCTTCCAACAAATTAGTATATGGTTGAAACCATCAACCATTGTCCATTTATTAGTTTTTTGTCTTTTTTTGGTATCATTATTGGCTCTAAATGGATATAAATCTTTGATATTGTGGTAATTGTCAAAAGGGTTAGCAAGCTGTTAAAACTAAAAGATATGGATAAACAATTAACCAAAACCTAACCAAAATTTTTAATAAGGGATTATTTATAATAATAATCATATTTTATTTGAATTATATTAATTTAGATCTATTTTAACATAATAATTAATTTATATTAATTTAATATTTTCATAAATTAAATAATACCCCACCCATCAATTATAAAAGGAAACCCCTTATCTCAATTATTTACACCACTTTGAGAAATATATATCAAAAAACCCTACCCAATTATCTTTTAAACAACCTTACATAAGTTATGAAGGTTCCATCCTTCCAGAAATGTAAACCCTAAGGTCTATAATAAATGATCTAATGGTGTTCACTTGAAGAAGAGGTAATCATCTTACTCTAAGTCTCTCAATTTATTGCTTCTTACACCTCCTTTAATTATATGGCATTTATATTAAAATAATAAATTAATTATGATTAATATACTATTATAATGATTATCATTAGACCACCATTATACACCCTCTTTTCCATAAAATGTGTAGTGAAAGTATCACTCTTTCCTACGTATCACTTACCGTCTCTACATAGAGATAAAATTTATTTTTCATCACCATCCATTATAGATGGGTACTATTATGGGTTTAAATTTTTATATATTGTATTTTTTACATATTTATACTCTTTTAATTTTAATATAATATCTACCAACTTAACTTCTCATCCGTTGGAAAATGATAATATTTCTCTTGCATATGTGTGGACTACCACCTCTACGTAGCGATGTGTTCTATTTATCATTCTCATTTTATATGGATGGTAAAAATGATATATTTAATTAATATATTTAATTAATATTTAATAATATTTATTATTTATTGGTTAATTATTTTTTATTTTTCTTTTATTCCATCCATTGAAAAATAAAAATAGTGTTTCTACGTATGTATGACTTACCGTCTACATGAACTGTGTAATTCATTTTTCTATCTATACATTCAATAGATGAATATAAATAGGAATATAATGAATATATAAAATTTTTATATGATTATTAGCATTATAAATATTATGGGACTATGATAAAATTATATGAACCAAAACCATCGACCAAAAGATACATGAGAAGCAAAACATTTTTTATCAAGAGAAATGATTTTAACAAATAATTATCAATGAAAGGATGTTAAAATATTATAATTAAATAATATTTAATATATTTATAATTATTTTTATATAATCTATATAATAATTCTATATTTATTATACAATATGTTCATATTCTTTTAAAAGAATTTGAACTAGAGGAAAGAATTTATTTCACAATCTCATCATTATTAGGGATTTATTTTGTTTAAGTATACACTAGAGGAATTATTCAATATTTCTATATTTTATTTAATATATTTCCTTCACCATTGGTTAATTTTAGAAATTACAATTTTTCTTTTAATTTTACGCTCTTTCTGTTCTGAAGATACCAAAACCATCGTTTTTTATGGAAAACTGGTTATGTTTTTCTACTCGGTCAAGAATATTTTTCTACCACCTAAATATTATCCTTAAAATATTTCAAATAATATTTTTACAACACTCTGATGATTTTTTAAGGACATTTTTACACATTATTTACTCTTAAAAAATGTGTTAAAATGAATATTTATATAATTTTCTGAAAGAGGTACTTTTTTATTTTTCATAAAAAAGTGTGAAAATAATGATTTTTAACTTATATGGTATGAATGGAATTTATTTCCATCATTAATACATGGTGTTTTAATGCTTACTTTACATTTTTAGAAGGATATTTCAATGAAAACTATTTTATTATATTTTCAAAATTTTTATTTTAATATAAAAATGATATATTCACCATGAAATATTATAGTGATATTTTTAATATGTATTCATATATGTCAATATTATTTGTTGAATTATATTATTTAATAGGGATATAATATTTTTATACCATTTTTTTATTACCCTAGATTGTTTATAATTATTTTTATTCATTGGGAAAATAATTAACATTTCATATGATAGTTTTTTAATATAAAGGTTTACATTGATTATGTTTCAAAATTTTAATATAATAAATGAATTCCACTTAGTAAAAGATGGGTGAGGCCTAATATAGAATCTTGATTTATTATTACGTGTAATGAGACACCACTTTTTTTGTATTTTTAATACTAATTGCCTATTTATTTATGTTTTCTTGTCACAAAGCCTTAATGGTAAGATTATGATCAAAATGATGCATTCAATTATTGTGAAAATAGTTGTAACTATCCATGTGATTTTTTGTGTTTTAAAGTTTTCTATGTATTTATTCTCATATTTTATATTATTATATATATATATAATTTTATTATTGTTTATCTCATATATATTAATCATGTTTTATTTACTTTGTGTTAGATTCTGTTGTACCCATACCATTACAGAACATCTGATATCACACATTTCTTAGGTTTCATTTTCCCAGGATTCTAGGATATGTATTATGATTGATATATAGGGACATTATAAAGTGAATAATTGTGTTATCTAAGAAAATACTATGTCGTATTTTATAATTTCAAAAGTGATGATAGATTAAAATATGTATCTAGTTTTTTAAGACTACTAAACTACTAAATCCTTTGAGATATGACTGGTTATATCTAGTACCATTATAATAAAGTGACTAACAACACTAGGATACCAAGGTTTGGGTCTCTCAAAATAATTTTTTGAAATAAATGATTAATATATTAATTTTTATTATACATTAGGTTATAGCATGTTCGTGTAAGAGGAAATATAAGGTGAGGATTTATTGTCCAAATTTTAAATCCAATAAGACATACATAATACTATACACCATGGTTTATTTAGAATGGTTTATCTACTACATTGTAGTATATTTTTAGCATGATCCTACAATTATTCATAGAATTTAATGTTTCCTTTTAAATCATTTCCTTCAACAATTTTTCATTTAAATATTTCTAATGTCTTAAGGGTTTCACTAAATAAATTTATGATATATTGAGTTATAGTATTTATTAATTGGATATAATTTAAATCATTTATTTTATCCTACAATTTTTTATATTTTATATAGTATTTAAACATTTTATTTAGTTAGATTAATTCTCATCAATAATACCCCCTCTTAGATAAAATATTTTCTAAAATAAATGAATAACAATGGTAAAAATAACTCCCATTATAAACATTGAATATTTTATTCCATGTATATAAATTCCTTCTGACTTGCGTTCTATCCTATTTTTGGGAACTAAAATATGGATCAATTCATGTGATCCTCTTACATTTCATCTCCAATTTTCAAATTTAAATTTTATTTTCCAATTTATGATGTAGGTTTTCAATAAATGTGTTTCAATATTTCCCATCAAATTAAACTTTATTTCACATATATCATAATTTTACATAGTAAATTATTTTACCATTATTCTATGAATTTTATTAAAATGATTTTTAATTGAAAAATGGTCATTTTTATCATTATTTTCAAAATAAATTTATATTATTCCTCTAAAAGTATTATTCATCCACTGGTTGATTATTTACCTTTTCTTAAAAAATGAGTAATATTAAATCTCTATAAGATAAATGATCTATAATTTACACTGTCTTTCCTAATCACCATTAGTGTATAACCATAATTTTTCTACAAATTTATTTCAACAATAAATACCCTATTTGATTCCTTTGATGGAAGAGTGTTCACAAAAACACCATACATTGATTGCTTTGAGAAATTATTAACTTTAAAATATACCCTATATCTATTTGGTATAAATACACTATGATTTATTATATTTATTAAAATTTATTTACGATGAATTTTACTAAATATCTTTGGATACCCCTTTTTTTGCATGAACATGTCTTATTATGATTATTGATGGAATTATAAAATATTTCCTTATGTGATTCCATTTGAAAAATAATAATAAATCCATTTTATTTCCATGGTTTCTCTATGATGTGATTAATGAAACCCATTTTATTCTCATGAGTTCTTTATAATATGATGAATGATTGATTTCATGTGGCACACACATATATATGTATAATGATTGGTGGGGTCCTATGTCACCCTAAAATTCATTGGTTATTATTTTATATCTCTTTAGATAATGAAGTGTGGGACTTATTAGGTATTCTCACAAAAAATGGTTGTGACTTCAGTAATATTCTCACAAACAAATGTGTGGTACATATTGGATATTCTCATGAACATAAGGGTGATACTTCTTTGATATGATCACAGACAAAAGAATGTGTATGCTTAGATGTGATCTCAAAATTATGGTACTATATGATTATGTTTTTTCCATAGTCTTATACTTATTATTATGACTATGTAATGCTATCATGACTCGTGTTTATAATATCATGTTCTCTTGATTAATTTATTATGTTATCATATGTCCTATTTCATAACTAATGTTTTATGAAATTATATTTATGGGGTACGATTTTATTATGTATCATGTTTATACCTTTATGATCATCTTGTGATCACTTATGATCTTTGATTATTATCAATTATTCCTACACTTACTTACTATTCGAGCTCACCCCTTTCTTTTTCATCCATTTCTCTAGGGTAAGATGAAAATTAATAGCTATGATGTTTCTAGAAGAGTATATTATGTGGAAACCTTATGGGAAGGGATAAATACATTTTATGGGTTAGAAAGTAATATATATTGTTTAAAAAACGTCATTTGGTTAAAATAGAAGAGTTTTTTTGTTAATTTTTTATCTTAATTATCTAATATTCTAAACTTAAAAGGTCATGGGAATGTATTATAATGAAATATTTGTTTTACGTCATATTGTTAGGATGGTAATTTCTGTGGGGTTTCATACACAATGCTTATGATCCGCTAAAAACTAATAGCCGTAAATAATTTCTGTCTCACACATATGATGTGTCTAAACAATATGACATATATTTAAGATTATTTGATTGAATATCTTGGTTTTCATTATATAAGGTAACTGGTATAACCCATTAAAACAATAAATAATCTAAGAAAATTACCATATAAATAGTGTACACATAAGTATTAACACTATTATAGTAAGTATTCATTATTCATAACTCTCATTATATATAATAATATAATAGAAAAGTACTATTTATGTTAGGTCTAGGGAACCCAATTTTACAATAACATGACTCCCAAAACATATCAAACCAGGCCACCATCCCTCTTTACTGAACATGTAGGCATCTATTTATCTATCATGACTTAATTGGTTGATAAAAACATCGGATTGACGTACTACCTATTGGAGATATTCTGATGTCATTGTCTACACACCTAGCCAACCAACTTCCACTAAATAATTTCTGGTTAATGAAATTATAGTGACCTAAATATGGTGAAATAAAACCCGACTTCACCTAATAATAGTAATAAAATCTTCACTAGATAAGGGATGGATATAAAATTCAACATGTAAGGGGACCTAAATATTCAGTGATGTCACAACCCATCCCCCGGGGCCTGTTCCGTGACTACCCCAAGCCCACCTTCCATAGGCTACGGTCTAGAGACTAGCACTGAAGGAGTATTCCCAAAAACTGGGAAGGCATTGCCTTTATAACCTGTAACACACACAACCTAGAACACAACAAGATACAAACTAAAGTAAACTGAATAGTAAACAGAGTGAGTAAAATAAGTAAAAGGGGCCAGAATATAAGCCCAACTGTAAAGTATAAGAAAATTAAAGTACAAGTAAACTGGAACAGCTCATGCGATCACCCCCCAAGGATACTACCTGGAGGGTAGGTACATCTCCTGAATGGTCGTCTCTGCGGTAAGCCTCGTCTAACGTCCACCTCCGAGCTACCTCCAATCATTGTACTCTCTTCCTCAGTCAGCGCAATCTGTCATCTGCACCAAACACAACAAGGTGCGGTCATAGCCTGTGTAGGGTTGAGTATAAAGATACTCAATAGGGATCCCGAGACCCTAAAGGTCCCACAAAATCCACCAACGATAACACACATGACATGGAATTAACTGAAAACCCTACTTAGGGATATGCCCATACATATACCCAAGTTATCTAGTATACCCATCTCAATCATGAGGAAAAAACAGAGTCCAACTCAAATCCCAAAGATTAACTATTCGACAAAGGAAGGAATAACATGAAGGCAAGTACCACACAGCTACGCCACATAGTAGAATACCACCAAGGTATTACCATGAAGAAAAATACCACAAGGTACAGACTCAGCTCACACCAGATATATCTTAGGTATAGTAGTGGATATGATTAGATGTAACAACTAAATCATCGTACTCTGTTAAAAGGAATACCCAAGAAGGATTGCTAATCATTATTAGACCCACATAGGATCTCTAGGGTCTAACCAACACATGATCGCTCGGTGCTGACCCATACAGGATCACATGGTGCTGACCCACACAGGATCACTCGGTGCTGATCCATAAAAGATCGCTAGGTGTTTACCCACACAGGATCGCTAGGTGCTAACTCACACAGGATCAATCGGGTAGTCCCTTATGGAATACTAGAGCGGTTCTATGTGGTACCCTCAATCACACACCCACGAAGGATCTCTTTATCAAGTCATAGCCAGCTACTAGTTTCCCGCACTCCGCTCGGTTATCTCCCGGAGTGTCCACTCCACAAGCCACTGTTTGATACTCTAATGTCCTTGATCTCTCACATCAGACGCCCGGTCTTTGAGTTATTAGCCTTTTAGTCCCGGGGCCCTAGTTGGATTCGTTCTCGATCCAACACAACCGTAATCCATCTTAATCCAAATCTCTATTGGGGTATACTCAAAGGACATTTCTCGCTCCATGGTTTCCAGTGCCACTGATGGTTCAAGAAATGGACGTCCGATGCTGATGTTATGGCAAAAAGAGCGTAAATGGGTCATAGTGGGTCTGGGTCCGATCTGACCTGGTCCGACCCGGCTTGGGCCAACCCAGTTTTGGTCGACCTGGTCCAACATTATGGGTTCGTACCGCCCCGCTGGGAGGCCCGACCCACTGGGTGGCCCGACCTGCCACGAGCAATGCGAGGGACCACAGAGGGCGACACAATGACGCGGGGGCTGTGAGGGTGGCGTGAGACCGCGGGGATGTGAGGGCTGCAAAAAGGCTATGGGGGCAGCGTGATGATTGGGGCCATGAGGCTACTGGAGGAGCGGATATCTGTGGGGCGGCGAGGCCGTGGGGCGGTGCTGCGAGGTGGTGGGGCGGCGCGGGGAGGTCGCGGGGCAGCGTTGGCCGCGGGGTGGCGCCGACAGCCGTAGTGCAGCGCGGACAGCGGCCGAGTTTCACAGATAGCCATGTGGTGGTTATGTGAGGTCGCGGGGCGGTAGAGAGATGCAGGGTGGCATGGTGAGGCCACTGGCAGAGGTGTCTACAAACAGCAGGGGCCGCAGAGGGGCGCCTATGTGCAGTCGTCTGCGTCCCAGTCGATGGTGGTGCTAGCTACCGTTCATGTGCCACTTCATGGTTGGTGGCTGACCTCCTTCATCATGAATAAAATCAAAAATCATCACAAGAATTACGGAGAGGACAAGCCATTTTGTTTGGCCCGTAATCTCCGTATTAGAGCGGTAGCAAGTATCTACAAACTCTCTTTGAATTCCAATGAGTTGTCAAGAATGAAAATGGGAAGAATTTCAAACAACCACCCTACCTCGTTTGATTCGTCGACAGAGGTCGCTAGGAAAGAGACAACGTTGTTGGGGATAGAAAGATCTTAGTGATGTCGGCATTCCGTCGATCATATGTTCGTTGATGTTGAAGAAGTTCCTCATAAAAGAATGTCCCGAAGAATAAGTCGAAGTTGATGTCGGCGTTCTTCGTTGGATTTCTTCATTGGAGAGCTTTTCTCCCAAGGATCCTTCCTCCCAATCCCACAAAAATGTAGAGATAGAAAAAATAATAGATTATGATATCTATTTAGTTGTTGGCATAAATTAAAATTAGCTTAATTAATTATTTGATGGGCTGGCTTAATTAATTAATGGGAGGGATTTCAAAATTTTGTTGGTGAGCTCAAGAGGTTTCTCACAATTAAGAGGGGAGTTCAAGAGGTTTAAGTCTCAGGTGGTCCCCACCACCATAACTCACATGAGAGGTTAGGATCGATTGTTCCCCACCACCATAACCTATGTTGAGAGGTTTTAGTTAAGGTGGTGCCCACCTCTCAACATCCACATGGGTGGTCCTAAAGAAAAATGATATAAAATTTTACACAACTATTATTTTATTTTATTCTTTCACAAAAAACCCAAAAATTATGTTTGACTCTCAACCAACTGATGTTTAGGTGAAATTATCATTACGCAAATACCGGTGATGTGAGTTCAATGTTGCCCTCAGATTTCAATTTTGTGCACTGGTTCAAAAGTTACAAAAACCTGCTCGTACATTTACCAAATGTACCTAAAAAAGTTCAGAAATTCATTTCGAGCACTCCTAGCTTCAGAATCATGCGCCGTCAATTTTCGCAGACTCGTAAAATTCCCATTTAATTAAAAAAATTACATTGAAATCCCAGGTCTTTACATTCTCTCCACCTCAAGGCTATACATCCATGTAAGCCATAACTCAAACTAAAAGAACAAGTGGGGGTACTGAGAATGCATATGAGCATCCCACTCCCATGTGCTCTCCTGATGGTTCTCATGTTGCCAGCGAACATGCAATAGAGGTATCAGCCATCCACAAAATACCTTATCCTCTTCATCCTGAATCTCTACTGGAACCTCTATAAAATTTGTCCCATCATCGACATCCATTTCTCTATGGTTGATGAAGTGAGAAGGGTCGTGCATGCATCTCCTCAGCTGGGATATGAGGAAGACATCATGCACCCTGTGCAACTAAGGTGGAAGAGATAAGTGGTAAGCCACCTTGACAACTCTTCTGAGGACCTGAAAATGTCTGATGAACCTCGAATATAACTTTCCACCTCAGCCAAATCTCTACAAACCTAGTCTAGGTGAAACCCATAGAAAGACATGTTCGCCATCCTTCAACTCTAGAGGTATCTGTCTCCTATCGGAATATGACTATTTCCTACTCTTGTAGTCTTCATTTGCTCCTAGATGATCTAAACATTCTATGTGGTAGCCCGTACCATATCTGGTCCTACTAGTGCTGACTCCCCTAGGTCAGTCCAACACAAAGGTGATCTGTAAGGTCACCTGTACAAAACCACGAAAGGTGCCATCCCAATGGTGGAGTGATAGTTTTTGTTGTATGAAATCTCCACCAAAGGCAAGTGATCCTCTAAACTGCGACCGAAGTTGAAGAAACAAGCACGCAACATGTTCTCAAGGGCCTGAATGGTCCACTTATTCTGGCCATCTGTTTGAGGATAGAAGTCATTGCTCAAATGAAGTTTCATCCTGAAAGCCTCCTATAACCCCATCCATAGCTAGGAAGTAAAATGTGTATCATGATCATTGACAATAATCGAGGGTAAACCATGTAGCTACACAATCTCCTTCACATAGAGGCATCCCAAGCTATTTACCGAAACCTGCTCTTTGATTAGTAGTAAGTGGGCTGACTTGGTGAGTTGGTCGACGTTCACCCAAATCAAGTCATATCCCATGGATTTACAGGGAAGTCCTGTCACAAAGTCCACAAATATCGGATACCACTTCCACTTTGGGACCTCTAAAATATGAACCAAGCCTTATGGTACCTAATGCTCCACCTTCACTTACTGACAAGTGATACACCAAGAAAAAAACTCTGTTACTCCTTTATTCATTCCCAGTCACCAATGCTGTCGTCAGAGATCTTGCAACATCTTTGCCACTCCTGGATGTACGTTTAGATGGGATGTGTAGAATGCCCTCAACACTTCTGCTTATAGTGACATTGGTGCCACGGTACGTCCTCTGAAGAGAATAACATGCTCCCTACCATTAGTAAATCCATCAGGTGCCTACCCTAGGGTTATTTGAGCATGTCTAGCCTCATAGACAATGTCCCCATGCTGTGCCTCCATGTCTTAATAAAGAAGTGGGGGAGTGACTATAAGAGACTAAATAAAAGATGCTCCATCACATTACATAAATGATATCTGCAATGCGGCCAACTGCTCCGTCGCCTCACCTAGAAGCAATATAGAAGCACTCCGGCTGAGTGCATTGGCTGCAACATTCCCCTTCCCAGGATTATAGACTATCTTGAAGTCATATTCCTGGAGGAAATCAATCCAAAATAACTATCTCAGGTTCATGCTGTTATGAGAGAAGATATGCTTGAGACTCTTGTGATCAGAGTACCCCATAAAACGTTAACCCATCAGTTAGTGTCGCCACATATTCAAGGCGACGACCACTGCTACTAACTCCAGTTCACAGGTAGCATAGTTCTGTTCAAGATGTCTTAGCTGTCAAGATCCATATGTGATCACTAATCGCTCTTGCATCAGGACACATCTGAGACTAGTTCCTAATGTGTCGTAGTAGACTACGTACCCTATTCCCTCTTTTAGAAGCCTCAATATGGGGGTACTAGTCAGCCTCTGCCTTAGCTCATGAAAACTCTATTGACATCTCTCAGACCACAGGAAGGGTTCCCCTTCTTTGTCAACACTGATAAAAGTGCTGAAACTCTGGATAAATATGGCACAAACCTACGGTAGTATCCAGCCAAACCCATGAAACATTGTACTTCCATCACACTCATCGGTGGCTCGCAAGAATGTAATGCCTCAATGTTCACTGGATCCACCGCAACACCAGCCTCTGATATGAAATGTCCCAGAAAGTGAACCTCTCAGATCCAAAACTGGTACTTCAAGATCTTACCATAAAGATGGTGATCTTGGAGTGTGTCCAGAACTACCTGCAAGTGGTAGGCATGCTTCTCCTCAGTAGTCGAGTAGATAAGAATTTCATCAATGAAGACAACTACAAAGCGATCAAGGTATGGAAAAAGGATCCTTTTTCCTGAGTCCCATGAACACTGCTGGATAATTGGTTACACTGAATGGAATAACCAAGAACTCTTAATGGTCGTACCGACATATGGAATTCGTCCTCTTCACATACTCGTCTCGTACTCTGAGTTGATGATAGCCTAATCTAAGGTCTATCTTCGAGAACCACCGTTCTCCATTCCGCTGATCAAAGAGGTCATAAATCCTCATGAGTGGGTACTTTTTCTTCATGGTCACCTGGTTCAGGAGCCGATAGTCAAAAAAAGTCTCAATCTCCCATTCGCCTTCTTAGAGAACAAAATCGAGGCTTCCCAAGGAGAAACACTGGGCTGAAAGAACCCTTTCCCCTATAAGCCCTCCAGCTGTACCCGTAGCTCACAAAGCTCCGCGGGAGCCATTTGATATGATGGTGTAGATATAATTGTTTTCTAATGGTAAAATTAAATGTAAAAGTACATATCTCTGTGAGGAGGTAGACCCGGAACATCACCAGAAAGGACAACTGTGTAATGGTCCACAACTATAGGATAACATAGACTCTCCATATCAAATGCTCTGAGGGTAAGGCTAGCCAACTAATGAGTGATCGGATGCACTCTCCTCCGATTAAGTCCATCCAGTACTGCAGAGGCTCCACTTTTTCCCATTAAGGTAAACCTGGTCCCATCTATATGCACAAACCTTACTTTTCGCCTAAAACTATCAATTTGAGTATGGGTTGTAGATAACTAATCTATACCCAAGATGATGTTGTAAGGGCTCGACGCTGCTACTAGGAGATCCCAGCCGAATCTATCGCCTCCTAGAGTAAGATCACACTGACGAAACTAGTCCATAATCATCAAATCCACTCTCGTAGGAGTCTCTAGATGTAAGTATTGAGCCAACGGCTCTGTCGGAATCTACGAGATCCGAACGAGGGCAGTGGAAATAAAATAATGACATGAAACTGTGTCTATAAGTACTACAGCTAATGTGGAGTAGACATATATTGTACTTTGTATCATCTCCAGAGCACCATGATCATAGGCCTCAACTACCTGGAGCTGAGCTCGCCCTTTTCCACCTACTCCTTGTGATCAGGGTGGACCAAAAGGTGGTGGTGGCAGTGACACCTCAAATCGTCTCCCACTGCTAGCTGCACGACTAGCTCCTCTACCACATCTGCCTTCTCCATGCGGACCTACTCAGCCGAATCTCTATCTCTGCCTGGGTGGTCCTTTGACCGTCTTCTAATCATCCATATGGTGGGTCAGACAGTCACGAGCCATGTGACCCTACCGCCGCATGCATAACACTCCCTGATACTGGCATGACTGGATCTGCCTCATGTGACTCTCACAACGGAACCTGAATCATGCGGTCTTCCACATGTAAGTTTGGTCCTCTTGGACCTCTGTGTCATCTTTTTGCTACCTGCTACAGAAGACTCCACTTCATGATTACTGGTGGTGGGACTTTCTGCTGGTGACTGCTCAGCAAGGAAGCTCTCCACTAAATGTGCTCTCTTCAATAGCCCTTCCTGTGTTGGGATGATGAGTGAGATCATCGAAGCCCTGATCTCCCGCCTAAGTCCATGTTCGAAGGTCTGGGCCCTAAAGAACGGGTCCCACACGATATATGTAGAGTAGCATGAGAGTTGAGTAAACCTCTCTGATTATTGAGCTACAATCATGCTACCCTACTTGAGATGAAGAATCTCCTTTATGCGCACTGCACGAAGAGTCGCTGGAACAAACTCTGCCCGAAATAGGCTCTCAAAGTCTCCCCAGAGAAGTTTCACCTCGTCATGAGCCTAGAGCATCATGGTTCACCATATTCCTGATTCTTCCTATAAAATACTGGTGGAAAGGATCACCATGAGATCAGCTGGTGTCCCTACAAGTCGGAAAACTCTCACTACAGCCTCCAACAAATCCTCATCTGCATGTGGGTTTGTCTCTCCCCGAAACATGGGTGGCCTCTAGTGCTAGAACTCATGCAACGCGCTCAAGTAACATGCAATCTATGATTCTGGGGCTAGTATAATCAGTGGACCAGTGGGAAATGGTACTGCTGGTGCCTCCGCTAGTTCCTCTACCAGAAATGGGCCTTGCACCGAGGCCTCATCGCTCGGTGGGCTATCAGTATGTACAACTCTCGGAACCCTAGCTGGCTATCTGCATGGAGGCATCCAGAAAACAAAAAGGTGCGCCACAGTTAATAAGTTATACCTGGTGATCTTACTTAAGAGATCACAAATAAAACTCTTGGAAGCACACACATACAATAATATTTTTTGTGCATTGAGTTGGAAATCAGAAGTCAGGGTCCTGGTGTATGGATACGTCGGCCACCGCACCAAACCTGGATTCCCTAAAATGATAACCACACTCACTACACTTAACAATATTACCATTTAAAATATCAGATTCATATGTTCTATGGTATAAATGATTTCTCTGATACCAATTTTTCACGACTTATCCCCTGGGGGCCATGTCGTGACTACCCCAAGCCCGCCTTCCAAAGGCTAGGGGCTGGCGACTAGCACCGAAGGTGTATTCCTTAAAACTGGGAAGGAATTGCCTTTATAACCTGTAACACACAACCAATCACACATGAAGATATGAAATCAAGTAAACAGAATAGTAAACACAGTGAGTATAGTAAGTAAAAGGGTCCAGAATACAAGCCCAACTAGAATGTATACAAAACTAAAAGTATAAGTAAACTGGAACAGCTCATCCGTTCACCCGCCAACGATCCAACCTAAAAGGTAGGTACAGCTCTCAAAAAGTCATATTTGTGGTACGCCTCATCTAACGTCCACCTCCACGCTACCTCCAGTCCTAGTACACTCATCCTCAATCAGCGTTATCCATCATCTGTACCAAACACAATGAGGTGCGGGCATAGCCCATGCAAGGGTGAGTATAATTATACCCAGTAGGAACCTCAAGACCCTCACAGTCGCACAAAATCTACCAAGGATAAACCATACAAAATGGAATTAACTGACAATCCTACTTAGGTATATTCCCATACATATACCTAAGTTATCAAGTATACCCATCTCAATCATGAAGAAAACACTTAGCCCAACTCAAATCCCAAAGCTCATCTTTTCCACAATGGAAGGAATACCACGAAGTAAAGTACCATAGACGTACTCCACATAGTATAATACCACCATGGTAGTACCATGAAGGAAAATACAGCAAGGTACAGATTCATCTCACACCAGGTATAACTTAGGTACAATAGTAGAGATGATTAGATGTAACTACTGAATCATCTTAATCTGTCAAGAGGTAGACACATGAAGGATCACTAATCATCATCAGACCTTCATAGGATCTCTAGGTGTTGACCCACATAGGATCGCTTGGTGCTAACCCATAGAGGATCGCTTGGTACTGACCCACAGAGGATCGCTCGGTGCTGACCCACATAGGATCACTTGGTGCTGACCCACACAGGATCACTAGGTGCTAACCCACACAAGATCGCTCAGGTAGTCCCGCATGAAATCCTAGAGTGGTTTCATTTGGGACCCTCAATCACACACCCACAAAGGATCTCTTTCTCATGTCACAGCTAGCTACTGGGTTCCCTCACTACACTCGCTTGTCTACAGAAGGGTCTGCTCCACAGGCCACTGGTTGATACTCTAACTTCCACGCAGTCTCGCAGAGTAGTATCTCAAATGACCTCCATGACATAGGGGTCTCAAGGGAATAGATGGTTCATCAATTGGACTCCCGGTCTGTGAGTTATTAGACCTTTCGTCATGGGGCCCCAGTTGGATTCCTACTCGATCTAACCTGACCATACCCCATCGTAATCCAAGTCTCTAGTGAGGTATACTCAAATGAATAGTCTCACATTAAGGTTTCCAGTTCCACTAAAAGTTTATCAAACGGACTCTCGATACCAAAGTTATGGAAAAAAGATAGTAAATGGGTCCTACTGGGTCCAGGTCTTGTCCAACCCGTCCTTGGCTGAACCGGTTTGGGTTGACTTGGTCCAACCCTCTAGGTCTGGCCCGACATGCTGGGAAGCCTGGCCTGCTGGTTTCGGCCCAGCCTGTATTGGGCGGCCCGGCCCACTGGGTAGTCTGGCTCGCCACGAGGGCCGCGAGGGGCCACCGAGGGCGACACGATGCTGCGAGGGCAGCTAGGGTAGAGCGATGCCATAGGGCGGTGCGGACAACCACGAGGTGGCGTGTCGAGGCCGCAGGGCGATGTTGGCCATGGGGTGGCAGAGAGAGCCGCCGGGTGGCATGGACAACCGCGAGACTATGAGGTGAGGCCACGAGGTGGCATGATGAGGCTGCTGGTGACGGCGGCAACAGAAGGCTGTGGCTGAGGAGCGGCGCTGTTGTGTCATCGCCTTCGTTTTGGTTGACGGTGGTGCCGACCGCTATTCTTGTGCCTCTTCATGGTTGGTCGCCGACCTACTCCATCACAAATAACACCACAAATCATCACAAGAATTGCAGAGAGGACGGGCTATGTTTTTTTTGGCCCGCAATCTCCATATTAGAGCTATAGAAAGTGGCTAAAAACTCTCTTAGAATTACGAAGATTCATCAAGAATGAAAAAGGGAAGAATTTCAAAAAACTACCCTACCTCATTTGATTCGTCAATGGTGGTCGCGAGGAAGGAGACCACGTTGTTGGGGATAGACAGATGTCAGTGACGTCAGCATTCCCTCGATCGTCAGTTCATTGATGTTGTAGACATTCTTCGTCAATGAATGTCTTGAGTAATAAGTCGAAGTTGAAGTCGGCATTCTTCGTTGTAATTCTTCGTTGGAGAGATTTTCTCCCAAGGCTTTTTCCTCCCAAGAAAACCAAAATGAAGAGATAGCCAAAATAATATATTATGCTATCTATTAAGTTGTTGGAATAAATTCAAATTATCTTAATTAATTATTTTATGGGTTGAGTTAATTAATTAAGTGGAGGGTTGGCACAATTAAGTGTGGGATCTCAAGAGCTTTCTCATACTTAAGAAGGGAGTTCAAGAGGATTATGTCTCGGGCGGTCCCTACCGCCATAACCTACATGGGAGGTTAGGCTTGGGTGGTCCCCACCACCATACCCTATGTTGAGATATTTTATTTCAGGGGGCCCCCACCTCCCAACATCCACATGGGTGATCCTAAAGATAAATAAAATAAAATGTTACACAGCTTTTATTTTGTTTTATTCTTTCACGAAAAACTCAAAAATTATATTTCACTCTTGACCAACTGCCATCAAAGTGAAAGTCTTCTCAAGAAAATACAGTTTCTGTGAGTTTAACAGTGCTATCAGATTTCAATTCTGAGCACTGGTTCAAAATTTATAAAAACCCACTCGTACGTTTACTGAACGTACCGAAAAAAATGTTCAGAAATTCAATCCAGGCACTCGGGGCCTCGGAATCACACACTGTCAATTTTCGTGGACTCATAAAATTCTCATTTAATTAAAAATAAATATTTACATGGAAATAACTGGTCGTTACAAGATAAAAATTAAAGGAACTAAGTAATAGGGATGTGGTGGTTCAAATCATATAAAACACATCTAACCACTGATAAATAAGGAAAAATGTAACTGTCAAGATAAAGAGAGTTAAAATAAATCACTTATTTAGGGAAACCATATTTCTCATCCTCTTTCATATTTTACTCTTTTATATTTCATTGTTAATAATTTTGATTATATAGTTTTTTTCGCATATATTATAGAAAGACAGTGGAAAGAAGCATTTTCATGCTACCATTGAAAAATAACCAACATGTATCTATACTTCTCATTTATTTATCCCATCCTACTTCCCTAATCATTCATGAACATAAAATATGGTAGTGACATATAATTATTGAGGAAGTGGTATTTTCTTGTTGTTTGAATTTTTTTTATTTATTTTTTTTATTCTTATTTGTTTTCATAAGACTATAAAAAAACACGAAAAATGATATTGATATAAATAGAATGAATAAGTCTATTAAGTCACTTAGTGATGTTAATGAACAAAATTCATATGAAAATCCAAACCTCATATTATTTTTGATGTGTTTATTTATTTTGTGATTTAATTTTTTCATCCCAAATGAAATTTCACGGAATATGGAAACCCATCCCAAAAACTCTATCCAATGTCAATTTTTACTATCCTGAATGGTTCCTAGACGTTTTTTCTCATTTTCTAATAATCCCTTATTTTTTGAAATATTTTAATCCATTTCATGAAAATTTTAATTAAATATTATTTTATTTCAAATATTTTTGAATTTATGACAATATGTTAAAATGGTTGAGTCACTATTTTGAAATCTCATTGAAATATCACTATTTTGGATGATATACTTACATTTTAACTTTAGTTAAAACCCCTAGATTGGAAACTATATTTCAAGCCTCATGTACTCACATACCATTCTCTTGAGAAATTATATATGGTAATCATTAAAACTAGCATGGAAGTGGTTTGTTTTAAGGCCATGAAGGAAGGATCATTTCCTTGTGGAAAATTGTGGTGATATTTCATCATTTATGGGGAAGGAAAGAAAAAAAAATCATTAATATTAATGGTTGTTTATTTTTCACCAATAAAAAGAATAGAAAAAACTAATATAAATTTTAAATAAAAAAATATAGAGAATAAAGGAAATATCATTGATTTTTTATTTATTGTGAAAACCACTACAATAAAAAAGTATTATGATGAAAGAATCATATTAATGAAAATGAGTTATTTGGAGGTGAAGTCAATTTCAATTCAATAGAAGTTTTTTAAATGTGTTTATGTTACTCAAATTATAGTCACTAAATGTTAGAGAAATTTTGTATGCTAACAGTGACAACATGTCTTCTTTAGTGGAAAAAAGAACCATCAGAAGTTCACATCTTCTGATGGTGCGATGATGGAGCATTGAAGGTCCAAACTTTTAGTACATATTAAGTCTCACTAGTTATATATCTAGGATGAATTGTTCTTATTTAGTGATCCATGATTTTAGGGGAGATAGTTTATCCATTTGAATGCTTGACACTTATAAGATAAGTTTATGGGACCTCAATGTTGAGTAAGTTGGATTAGTGAATTAATTGTGGAATTGTGAAGTTCTTAAGGATTACTTTTTATCTTGTAATATTTTTTTAGTTAAATATATCTTTAATTTATAATAAAAAATATAGTACTAGTGTTTCCCACATACACATAGGAATCATTATCAAAATCACTTTAATCTCTCATGTATTTTCCTTTATTATGTATTTTCATTATCTTGAATGTATGTGAGATTTTCTGTGTGGGAAAATAATATATTTGGGTAGTGATTAGGGTGTTAATTCTATCTAATTTTTTTCCACTGAGTTAAGAGAGGAAATTATGGAGGCTCAGTTTTATACTGTGCTAATAGATGAGAACAACCAGTGAATCACTGTGGTATTTTATCGTGGTTTTATTGAGTGTAAAGAGTGTATGGATCCCAATTTTTTATCAGTTACACAATTCAAGTATCTCATGATTTACTTTATTATGGTTACTTTGATGATATATTTATTTTAGTAAAATTTCACTATCATTGAAAAGTATGGAATTAGAGGAACGTAAGTTCTGAATCAATAGGTTTGATGGAATGGATTTTTTCACTTCGAAAATGTGAATGGATGACCGTATGATTTAAATGGATCTTTATGTACCTATAACTAGAAAATATATGGAGAAGATGTAAAATATTGATTAAAAATAGATGGATATGAAATATTTGGTGCTAGTGAGAATTTCATTGGTGATAAATGATGAATTTTAAAATTCATGAAATAAATATAATAATAGAAGTAATAAAGGTGTAAGAGGATATGTATAATAATCCTACAACAATGGACAATGTTTTATTGATATAGAGGTTGTTCAACATGAGTTTATCATATGGGAGAACAAGGAAAGATCATGTGAATTATTTTAATAAGAACAAAGGGAAGCTCAAATTAGTGAAGGCAAAGTTCACAAATGATGTGTAAGCACTCTTACTTATATCATTTATTATACTGAGTTGAGATGTAATGGGAACTTCCATCAATAACTCTAGTGAAAATAAATATTTTTCCCTGAGATCTGAAACATGTTCTTAATCAATGAGCTCAGGAATAGAGAATACTAAAAACCAATTTGTAACAATCTTAATTCTAAATATCAGGGATAGTAACCCTGCAAAAATAAAGCCTATCAAAATAAATCATAAAAAGATAAAAAATTAGGGATGAGGTAAGGAAAATTGGTTGGTCTAGTTCTATAATGTCGGATTTTTAGAAAAATTGGACACTATAAGAAGGACTGAAGAAGTCACAATGAAATTTATATAGTATCACTAAATTTTAGAAGCTCAAATACCAATTTGAACTATGTATGGAGTAAGTGGAATACTCCTATGTTTGAAAATTTTGGTGGATTCATGGGTGGTTGATTAAACGGAATCATTCCATTCATTGGGATAGTTGAGTTACATTAAAAATTATGTTTCCTAAAGATTCAAGAAAGAAATACTGTTATAATATAAATCTATAATGATCATTGGAAAAGGAGATCAAAATATCCAAATAATTAATGAGATCTTTTTGAATGTCAAATATGTTAGACATATCCTGGGTATTTTTAAGAACATACTCTTAATTAGAAAACATGATTAGGTAAGGTATGGAAACCCCTTTTCCAATTGAGTATGGAAGGGTACTTGAGGCTCCATAGTGGATACAAATGGAGTAAATAATGGGATTTTGTAATATAATGGATGTAAAAAACCCAATTTCATTGGATGGAAGTACATCACTAGAAAATAAAAATGTTTGGAACTGCATGATCATTTATCATAGTGAAAATAATTTGAATGTTATAATAATAAAAGTTATATCGAATCTCATTCATATAAAAATAATAATATTTAAAATATAAGTATTGGGGAAATAGATGACAATATACTTCAATTCATATGGATAGAAGACCAGATCATGATAAAATAATATTAGTTCACATGAATGTTTGCAGACGTTCCCCTATAAAATACTATGGTGATTAAATTTACTTTGTAACTTCATTGATGATGTTACGAGGAATTTTTTAATTTTCCTTCTAATGAATAAGTCTTTTATATTTTTGGATTTAATTAAATGTAAATAATTTGAATAAATAGAATATATCAAGAATTTTAAGGGAATCCATTTAGAAAATGGAGGTGAGTACACCAGATACAACTTATAGATTTAATAGTATAAGAAAAGAATAATAAATGAGAATATGCTTCAGGAAAACATGTATCATAATGTAGTGTCTAGAATGATGAATTGGAAATTTATAGAGAAAGATCAAATCATGAGGATTCACTATGGAATTTTCAAGGAAATTTGGGCATAATATCTCAACACAATGATATATATAGTCAACAGAAGTCCAACATTAGTAGTTGGGTAAGAAATTATGGAGGAGCAATGGAATGAAAAATAATTATAACTTCACCACTTCAAATTATTCAAAATCTTAGCCTACATACATATATGGACTAAGGATAGGGATAATCTTGAGGATAAGTCTGAAGTTTTTTTCATTTTATATATTGATGATAATTTCAACAATTAGTTTTGAGATAAAGTGAACAGATAGGTCATCATAAGATTAGATATTCACATTAATAAAGGGGTTATATAGAAGGACCAGAAATTGGAAATGAATAAATTTGAGGAATAAAAATTAATTATCAAATTACAAGTTTATTTGAGAAATATCACTATTGGGATACAGTTTTTGAGAACTCATATCGGGTTATTAGAAGTGTAGTGTTTAGACTGATAAAATATATTCCAAAATGTTCAAAGGAGGATGAATCTTTACTGGGCACACTAGAGGTTAGGGATCCATAATTTTGAGTACCGGAAGTATAAGTACCCAAACGAAAGGTAGAGAAGAGAAGTGTAGAGAAGTTAACTTAGTTTAGGAGATCAAATAGAGTTAGGATTCTCTAACAAAGTTAATATATTCACTAGAAATTTTTTAATAGATTTAGGAGAAATATAGTACCTCTAAAAAGTTAATAGCCTTAGGGATTCAAGAAATTTAATGCTTTATATGAATTATGAGTCAGTTATATTGTATAATAATAACACCATGGAGCTAATGAAATTACCACATGAAAATTATCCACTTAAGAGAAAATGTTTTTTGGTTAAAGGAAGAAGTTGATGGAAGAAGGATATATAAATAGAGAATGTATGTGAAAGGTTTTCAATAGAAGGAAGTTATATATTTTTTAGTTATTTTTTCATCTTATGTAAAGAATACTACCATACCAACCATGCTGATTTTGATTTCATCTATATGTTTACAACTTGAATAAATGGATGTGAAATTAAAATTTCTTTTTAGTGGTATGGATGAATAAATCTATATGATGAAACATGTTGGTTTCATAAACAATAAGAATCAGGACATGGTGTGATAATTTAAGAGGATTCCATATACTTTAAAAAATGAATTAAGGAAATAAAACTCTTTAAAGAGGAGAAGGATTTCATACTGAGAAACTCAGACTGTTGTTGATATTGGAAGGTGTGTAGTAATGGGGGCTTCATAATATTTTTATGCATGTTGTTAAAAGGATTCAAGCGGGTCCTTTAATTCAACAGATTTGGGATGTGAAAAACGAATTTTTTAGAATGTTTGATATAAAAGACCACTTTGAATACAAAAAAATATTTGGAATGTGAATCAAGTGAGACAAGAATATTTTAAGTTTGCTTCTATCTTAATGACATTATATGTAGAATATCATTAATTTTTTTGATGATCTGTTGTACAAATGGCAAAACTCTAATAGTTATACAATTCAATATATCTGAGGAGAAAACACCTAAATCACAAGAAGAATAAAATCACATGGACAAGGAATAATATTCATTAATTGGATGAAGCCTTATATACGCCACGGTGTGACCTAACCTATATATTACTTACGAAGTCTGTGTTTTCATTCGGTTCATGCAAAATTTAGGGAAATAACATTTAGAAGTTCTAAAGTGGATTGTCCAATATCTTAAAGGAGTAAAGATACTAATATCCATTTCAGAGAAAAGGAAATGTTATATGGATATATTAACATATAATTTTTGGGTGATTTCAATACTCTAAAGAGTACAAATAGGAATGTATTTACCCTTAGAGAAACCAGGACGTGTTGGATGCCAATGATACAATTGGTCATTCTACTTTCCTCAACAAATGTTTAATAGATTTCAAAAGTAAAAGTTTGGAATGATATAATATGGTTTAAGAATATGATTAGGGACCTCATATAGGTCTTGGAAGATAATGTTATATACTATGAGTTTCATTGTGAAATTTATTTATCAAAGACTTCAGTTTTCTATGGAAGGAAAATGAATATCAAAATAAAGTAACATTTTATTCATAAGCTATGAGATGATTTAGAGTTTGAGTTTTGGAATATTTATAAAATATACAATATGGATGATATATCCACAATAGTTTTAGTCTAAGAGAGTATAAAAAACTATACTATTGTGAAATTAGGGTGAGAAGAAGAAGGTGGACAAGCATTGCATCTAATAAAAGTGGATATTGTTTGATAATGTGTTGGAGGTTTATATTGAAATAATGGAATTATTATTCATGTTATTTATTATTAGGATTGTGAACCCTAACAAAGTTTTGGATTTAGTTCACTAGAAGGAGTTGATTTAGTTGATTGTTTTGTTTGATGGTTGTAGTGGCATTAAATGATCAGTAGGGGGAAGGACGGTCATAAGGTGGTTTTTCTGATGGATGAATGGGATGAATGATATTGTGTATACTAAAAGGAGGATTTTTCTAGACTCATGTGATTGAAAGTGGGTGGTGTTTTATTTATATCTTCTATAGTGAGTCATATTGGGGATTTCTATTAAAATTTGATAGTCATTGATTTCAAGGGATTAACCCCCATGATTATAGAAGTCTAGTGAAAACATTTGACTGGATGAGCCCTTATATAGTTTAGTGAGACCATATGGATATGTTTTTTGTGATTGTTATATGTTTATTGATTTATATGGATACCAATTCATAATGATTATAAAATATATTCTTCTGATTGAAATGAAATGATATAAAGTTTCTCCTATGATCATATGACTAATGGTTGGAAACATGTAAAACTACTTGTCTGATTTTAGTTCACTTTATTATTTCCACTTGTCTTAATGTCTTGTGAGTTGTGAGTGAAATTTCCAGAGTGAATTAACTCAATGCTGTGATAATAGTGTGATTTTTTTCCTTATTTTGGTATACTGTTTTTAGAAGATTTACTTCTGAAATATACCTTTGCCAACATAATTTCAATGACCTAAATTTTGGAAGATTAATTTAGTGTAATATTTTCAATGGATTAAATTGATATAACTTGGAAAATTAGGTGAAAGGTACAAAGAAATGGGTTAGTGTCGGACTTACACACATGAACCTGATTTATTATGGCAGGTGAGCCTGGTGAATGTACTTTTAGAAAACCACAAAGAAGATATCAATTTGAAAAATTTAATAAAACCATGAGTATAATATTTAATTATGGTATACAATGAAACAAAGATAAGTGAATTTCAACTCATGGTGTTATTGGGAAAAAGGTGAGGATTGTAAGTGAAGACTAGGTTATCTAGTGATCATATTGTTCAACACATAGGTGGTTAGGGTATAGTTAGTTTAATTCCAAGGAAGTATAAAATATTGGGATTGACTAAAATTAGCATATCAGAGGTGTGGACCATTAAATTCTATCTCCTTAGATTTTTATTAAACAATCACTTGAAGGAGGGTTCGTATGAATTCAAGTGCATATGTACAGAAGTATTATTAGTAATCGGGTTAGAAATTGATCAACATTGGATTATTTATATCTGATGGCATAGAATATGGGTGGATAGGGTGTCGTTTTATAAGAAACCTCTAGTCTAACGACCCATACATTGTTGGTATATTGTAAATAAATTTTTTTCTGAGTGATTGTTAGCTTAATATTGAGTTTTTAACCCTTCGGACTTATCTAAGTATAAAAAATTAAATTAATCCTAAAATATATCGTCTAATAAAGTATTGAATGATTTTTTGAGTATGGGTTGTGGTGTTTACCCCTTAGAGGATTCAGTGAATAATTGTGAGCACAATGGATCCTTGATTAAAATACGTAATAAATAAAAAGAATTTTTTATCCCATATGTGTGTATTTGTGATAAATTTCTTATATATCATAAATCAAACATTATATGGAAAACACAACACTTTGGTTGATTCTTCTATAGTGGGTTTGCGCCAAGGATAGTGTAATTTGAGTTTACATCTAGATTTATGGTCATTTTACATCATAAATTCCTGAATAAATAAATAAATAAATTCTTAAATAATTAATTTATTTTGTAAAATACCCTAATTTCACCTTATAAACACATAAAAAATCTCTTTTTGCTATTGTTATCCAAAAGGTAACCAAATATTGGGGGAGAGGGTAAGGAAGGGGAAGAGGATGTTGGGTGAGGTGAGAGAATCTAGAAAGCACATTCTTCAAGAAATTTTGAAATTGGAATTAATAAATCTACACGTTCATCAACAATAAGAAATTAAACCATATGCTAGGATTTTTTTTGAATTAATTTATTCTCCATGCAATCACTTTTAATTATTGATTAGAAACACTATTCTTTATGAATTGATGTGGATGTATTATTTTCATAATTTCTTATTTAATTTTAATTTTTTATTACCAAAACCTTAATCTGGGACCCTATATTCTCATTCAATGTAAATTATAGGGTAGGATTATTAATCTCTAAATACATTCTTAATGATTGTGAAAATTTAGTGGCCTAATAGTAAATAATGACTTATGATTACCCTCTCTTTGTTTTCTATATCTTATTATATACTTCTATTATGTATAATATACTCTCTCTACCCAATATATTTTCTCCCTATTTCACATGGATAAAGAAGAAAATTAACCTTTTAGTAGAGTTTAGTGGTGTTGGATTGAGATAGTTGTTAGCATGATCAGAGGTGGTTGGTGTAAGAAGATCTATATGAGCAGTGGTGGCCATTGCGATTAGGGAGACTCTATCCATCGATGGAAAACACAGGGGTTCCCAGAATGGTGACTCAAATATAGAGGATTTGATGGATGTTTGGAGAATACTTCTGAGTAAAACGTATTTTCAATGCATAGATATGAAAAACCTTAGGCTATCATAGTGAAAGGAGCATAAGTGGTCATGGGTTTTACCCCCACACTAGCATTTGATTAAAAAAGGAAAGAAGTGTCTTAAAATGTAAATATTATGACTTCATATTATTATTATTATTATTATTTGTCTAATCAATATATATAGTTTAGTGGGCTAGTATGTGGACCAGCTCATGTGGGTCCGACCAATGGATCATCCCACGGGTTCAGATGATTCAGCCTGGACCGTGTTCAAGAGAGTCTACAAAGATAGGTATGTCCCAGTGTACATAATTCAAGTAACATGTGACACAAAAAAATCTACCACATAGAACAAAATGGTGGTGCCACATAGATTGGTGGGTTCACCTTTGTGAAACCTTTGCGATTTCTTCATCAAGTTTCTATTTCGGGAAAGTAAATAGCATATTCTATGTGTTTTTATAGATGAATCATGATATAACAGTATATTTTGACATCCCTGATCGTTTATGATAAAAAAATATAAAACCTAAAAAATTAACTCTTTTGGAACCCCAACAGGGTTCTAGAATGTCAATTAGAGAGTTTGGGTGTTCAATACCGCCCACTCATCTGATGTGTGCCACTCTAACTGGATGTGTGATTTCATAAAAATTTATTCTCTAACCCCATCTCATATAGGTTCTCTATGTGAAACATTGGGTGTGGGTCATTTATCTATGAATTCAGATCCTTCCCCCTTCTTTTGTGTGATATTTGGTGTATACATTTTCTGCTATGGTCAACTCTCCACTTTTTCTATACCCATTCCCTCAATTTGGAGTAGGATTTACCACTACCAATATCTTTAGGGAAATGTGTGTTTTATCTTACCCTAGGTTTTAATTGAAGTAGGGTTTAGTTCCCATTGGATGACATCAATCATTGGTGTAGGTTCCCATACATATTTTTTAAACAATGATGACATTATTATTTTTGGGTAGAAATGTGTGGTACGCTTATAATTAACCCCGAATCATCAATTAGGATTAGTTACACCTTTATATATTATTGTAGTTATGTGAAATGGAGGCTATAAAAATCATATTTTATGGAATTTGTGACCCTTATGTCACCCCTGATTTTCCTTTGTGATGCAATATATAACAAAGTTAACAATTAAATCTATGTTTCCCTTCTAATGCTTCAAGAATACCTACTTGTTTTAGAGATATGAACCTTTATGGATTAGAACTATATTGACCAAGACCTATTCATGTCCCTATATTTTTTTATTATAAAGTATATCGAGATTATTCTTGACTTAGTATAGTTAATTTTATATTCTATAGTTTGATTTGGTTTATCTTCTTATTCATTTCGGTTTTCCTTTCTTAATAGGAGCTTCAAGATGTTTTATGTTTCTTGATTTTCCCTTTGACATCCTTTTTGTCACCTCTCATAAAGGGAGTTTGATTTAAATTCTTTACAACATGTATCATTTTTATTCAAGTATTTATAATAGGAATTTTTATACTCACCCCTATACCAGCTTCGTACACACATGTATTGTGACCATGTAGTTGATGCATAGGTCAGATATGTCCTTGGTGAATAATGAAATGGTGTGTCTTATTAATATATGATGACAAATGTGGACCTTTGTGGATGAAATGTGGACAATGCAAAATGGTACAAAGTTGTGATTATAGTATGTGGAATTCAATTTTGGAGACAAATTGATATTAATATCACCTAAGTTTATCTATTTATGTCTATTTTTTTTAAGAAGTTTGATATCTATTTTTCTTTATTTACATTGTTGATTATTACCGGTCTTACCAGTTTGGGTTATAGTAGTTTTCATAAATAACATTTATATTAGAGATAATTATTATATTTATGCTTTATTATACCATATTTGGAGGTGTGTGTTATATATAAGTGAATTAGGATGTGGTATACTAACATGTGCAATTTTACTACTCATTTCAATTCACTAGACCTTAGCCAATTGGAGGTAGGGTTTGTGCGGAACTCTCAGCTCACTATTTCTCAGGTGGGGTTCCTGAGAGGTCATTTAATGCCATAATAACCATATAAGGTTCCTAGGTGTAGCTTTTAGGCACACACATGGCACACATATAGAATCATTTGAGCATTTATATGTAGTAGGTCACATGGATAAGGGAACCTAAATTGAGGTATGACATATTTTCATGCACAATTAGAGATAAGTGTGTGAGTTTTATTCTATTTACATCATTTGATTCAATAATAGGGGCTTGGGGGTCATTTAATCAGAAAACCCTAAATTTTGATTTTGTGTTAGTATGGCCTGAGTCTAGGGAACCTTAAGTAGAGAACACAAATATTGTGTGCATACGTAGAGTTCTCCTTAGTGCATGACCCAAATTTAGCAAAACTCCTTCAATATTCAAATGACTATATCTTTTTATCCAGGTTTCTATTTCAAATATGTGATCTACCAAATTAAATAATATGAAATGAAATATTCCCTTGGATATAATGTTCTCCTATAAGAAGTGTTTACTAATTCAAACAAGTGTCTATAAAATACTTAAAAATGGTTTTAAGGATTTTGAAATCCCTTTTTAATCAAAAATAGATGACATAGATGGACTACACCCAGTGTGAGGTTCTCACCACCACATCACCAGAACTAGAAGTGTTTTAAGGAATATTCATCCCTTAGTGAGTGACCAGCCATGTGACACATATAGATACCATTATTCTCCATACATAAATATATTTTTTACCACACATGACATATGTTATCTGGGTGAGGGTAGTATCATGGATTCCATGATAAAACACATGACAATTTTCAATTAATTCAAATAATATTTGGGTGTTGAAAAATAAGGAAGACAAGGATAAATATAAGCATAATGAAAAGGTAGAAAATAAAATTACAAATCTTGGGGATGTTGAAGGAATGTAGTGGAGTTTAATTTATAAGTGAAATCAATGAGCATGTTTTGAGGAAAATTAATCTAAACTACGAAAATTTTGAGTGAAGAAATATTCCCGTATTGTGGAGTGTATAATGAAAAAGCATATATATATTATTATAATATTCTATTATTTTAATAAAATAGTGGAAATTAATTTAGGTTTATATAATAAAAATAAAATATAATTTAATCAATGAAATATATAAAATTGAAAATGAAATTAAAAGATTATTTTAATACTCTTGAGGAAAATTGTGTGAGGTGCGATCAATCCTTATATAAAACTAAAAAGTGTCAAAAACATAAACCAAGGTAGATTAATAATTATAAAAACTCTATATCTATCAAGAGGTGGAGTGTTCAAGAGTAATATTTAGTGGTTGAGGTGGCTTAAAAATCATCAAAAGTAGAAAATTGTACAATAGTTCCTTACTTTATATGACTAAAAAAAATATTTTGAATAATATATATTGATATGAAATATAATATAAAACTTTTGGAAATTATAAATAATTAAATGTGACAGATTTTTGAAATACTAAAATTGGAGAAAATAAATTTGAATAAAATGATGTTCTCTTTATCGATGGGTTGAGGCATGATTTCTTAACTGCTTATCAACGTTATTATAATAGTAATAAATTGATTTTATATAATAATGGCTATAATTTTAGGAAGATTAAGTATTATAAAAATATTATATAGGAATAATATGAAATTTAAAATTTATTCCAAAATTTTTAATGGCCAAAACAATTACAACATGAGTGTGAATGAATAAAATAATATTTGGTATAAAATACTTTTTATTTAGGTCAAAAGGTCCTAGAAAATATTTTCAAATAAAATCCTATGAGAAATTTAAAAATTTAAATAACTAGAGGAATAATATTAGTGATGGTTTTCACAAATGAATGATGGGTAAAAATATTCACCAAATTATTGAAACCAAAAAAATAAATACACTTTAATTAATACAATCAAATGCGTGCGGACCAATAAGATTTAATTCAACCAATAATGATGATTAGTTTGTCACTTTTTTATTATTTTACTCATATTACTTATAATTATTTTATTCTTGATATATTTTAATGTTCTTACCTAACAAAACCATATCAATTAGGTGCTAAATTATGTAATATAAAGTGAAGTCCCTGATCACTATAGGCCAGAGACTAGCACTAAGGTTCTATGAGTATCACTTTTGGAGTGATTTACCCTCTAATAGATCATTAGAAATGTTTTACATGTTTATACTAATACCAATACAATGGAACCTAATACTAGTAATAATAAAAAAAATTATAAAACAAACCCTAATAATACACCACATTTCATACAATCAAACAATTTAAAAATAATTCCCTATACATGCATTACAAAACAATACAACTGAATATAATAAAAATAAAAATGTTAAAAACTCTCTATACACACCTCCAAACTCCTCAATATACATAAATTGATTAAAAAATATAAATATAAGATACATAAGGTTCCTACCTATGACTAAATTAAAATGTTTTTTGTTATATTCCCATGGGATGGGAAATTATAGGGTGTGATAAATACATCTATGTATGATACCACTAGGTTCCCAAACATCTCACAGAACACAATTTACTCATATTTATATTGAAAAAATGAATACTATAATTTAAATTAAGTAAAAAAGTTATAAAAAATAATAAACAATACTCATTAAACTACCTTGGATTATAATATATCTACTTCGACTATTTAAATTATAAAAATAGAATGTTAGTTTGAATATCTCATAGGTAAAATCATGGCTAAAATATTATACTTACCAAACACATTGATTAATCACATTGTTTCCAAACTCATGAAAATTCCAAACACATGGAATAATACTCTTATTATCTATCCCACAATATAACCAAACCCTTAGCTAATATCAATCCACCCCATTACAAGGCTTAACCTATATCATAACGAAACTCATGGTTATCTTGTACAATAAATCAAGGATCCCCCTTCTAAAAAAATTAAAAAATATACTTTAAATTAAAATATGTGCACAATATATTATCATAAATTCATAACTTTAATATCAACATGATATACATTGAAACATGAGGAAATTTATTATGACATTATGATAACACAACTACTCCATCATCACTTAACATAAATTTAACCCTTTTAAAAATAAAACAATAATGTTTTTCATGAATCCTCATTTTATTTTATTTCCATTATTTTTAGACATTAAAATACTAATTATATACACATTTTAACTACCTCAAATCATACCCCATTCAATTATTCATTTATAAAAACCATTATATTATACAAAAATCTTATTAATAAAACATTATACATGTTCAACACACTAAACCATGTGAAAAACCTTAAAATTTTCCCCAGATAGAATTTTTCTCACTTATCATTTTTAATTATTAATGATAATAAACATAATTATATGATCTTTAATTCAAAATACTGAATTCTAGAAAAAAATATTATATTTATATCGACCCAAAAAACCCAATTTCAAGTTTCTTTTTATAAAACAATTATAAAACTCATTATTAGTTATTCACTATATTTCATGAACTTGTACAAATGAATTACAATACTCATAATGAAACATATTTATAATTTCTATCATAGTCCCACTTTTAGTTTCCAAATTAAAAAAATCATTTTTAAATAAAATATTATCAACAAACAATCAAACACTTCATTTAATACATTAATTTAATCAAATTAATTAAATAACTCTAATTTCAATAATTATCTTAATGAATTATCTAACTGAATACCATAATATAATTTAAATGTAACTATATCATTATGTTTTACATCAAAACACCCAAACAAATAACCCTAAGACCCATCCCCATGAGTCCTTCATATAAATGTTATCTTATCAATCTATAATCACAGATTCTTCCCTTAATAATTATCATTTTAAGAAAATCCATTTTATTAATTTTTTTGAACATCCAAATGATTTAAAAAACACCATTTCAAAACATAGGTGGATCTAATTATTTTGAGAAAATGTTATGATATAAATCAATTAGTTTTATCACCTAATGTTGAATAATTTTCTATATTAGAAACATATATAAACCTCATTTCATTCCCTTATTGTATTCCATCCTCTCAATTTTAACCCCACATATTATTTGATCACTTAAAATTACACTTAACCGACTAGAATTCATAAAATTATACCAGTTTGATTAAGTTTATTTATCCCAAAAAAGAAAATTTCATTATGTAAATTATATTTTATGTATCATTATGCCACATATTGTTTTTATACAAATCAGTTTAAATTAATAATTATTAATTGAAACATAAAAACCCATTTTTATACAATTCTAATGTAATTAATAAGAATTAATTATATTAATCCAACAACTAATACCACCATTAACTATATATATTATATCATCAATTTATCCCATTTAATCACATGGAATGATTGTTATAAAATAATTAATAATAAATTAAAAATAAAATTTCAAAACATTTAAACATTAATTTATATTCACTTCAACTAGGAACATTTATTAATCACATATCTCATGTTTTGAAAAAATATAACGATCATGTAATCTTTTAAAAAAATACACAACATTATTTCACATGTATTGTTACAATTAATTCATAAGAAAATAATATTATCAATTTCATCTTGAATCAATAACCAATTTCAAATAAAATTAACAAAATAAAAGTAAATTTAAATATCTAATCAACCAAAATAAACTAAATCTATAAATTATAATCTCACAGAAGTGTGAGACTACCGATCGTAGGATACATTAACAATATCCACAAGTATTAGAAGTCCAATTCATCCTCTAACCACTAGATATAAAGTATTTATCCAAAAGTATTAGATAAATAATAATTAATAAAAAAATAAACTCAAACATGAAACCATAGAAAACTAGGTAAATTGATCTACTCATTATATAAGTTCAAAAAATGGAAAACATATCATCGATCCTTGAAGAGTCAAGAGAGAAATATCCAATAGAACATTGAGAGAGGTTAAGATATAATTTAACTAAATAATCCAAATATAATCATTTTTGAAAATGGATATATAAACCTAAATCCCTAAATCCATGACCCCGAAAAAAGAATTCCATTTTGAAAAAAATATTGGAAATACACTAGGTATCTGATGAAATACCATTAGCCACATAGTGGGTGTCAATTACTCGGTTTAACCAAAATGTGTTATCAATTTCTGAAAATGGGAAACACTTGTTTGATATGGAACCAAGAGAAAAATAAAACAATAGAAATATAATCACCTCAATTTCATGTATAATAATCAGAACATCCCATTATCAACCCACAAAAAAATCAAACCTAAATTTGTGTATCAAATAACTGATCCTCCTATGTCTTCCCCCTCTACTAAGTGTATCAGAAGTTGGAATTCAACACAACCTACACACTTCCTAAATTCAACACTATACACACCTTTAAAAAAACTCCAATGCATTCAAGGTAATAGAAAATAATACAACTTAATTACATAAATAAGGAAGTAAAAAATTAATTAATATATTTTATATAAGTTGTTTGAAGTGAATGGGAGAAACCCTACACCACTATTGTATTACCTAAAGTATAAGGAATACATCAACTGAAAAATCTATCATTGGTATGTCATTATAGAGAATTAAAAAAATTTATATTTTTTTTAATTCACCATCTAGTTCTTATGTACACTTTCTGTGATAAGGATAAAATGTATTTGATACGCAATTTAAACTTGGTCTCTACTTAGTTTTATAATAACTATAATAGTTAGTCCCATACATACTACATTCCCATATTCATAAAGAGCATGTATATAAAATTTCACTACTAATCTATAGAAACATTTTTGACCTTAATTGATTTATCCAGAGAAAATCTAGAGTATTAATTATATATAATTTATTTTAGATATTTATTTTATCATTATAAACAATCCTTTATGTTATTAGTTGAATGAATTACCGATGGACTAGTTTCTTTTGAAGAGATGAACTTTTTCTACCTTCAAACTGAGTGATACCTATTTTTGTAGACTAAATTTACTGTAAAAATAAATATAGTTAATTAAATTTTATTAACATATAACTTGAATTCACTTCCTAATACTCTCACTTTTTGTGATCCAATATAGGTAAATCCCTTAGGAACTCTTTAACAAACTTTTATTCCTTCCTTCTTACAGTAAACAGTTTTTCTCAACCTCCTTCCACACACCCAAGCCCCAAAAATGCATGATGCATCATAAAACATTATTGAACTAATGTTTTGGTGAATATGACCCCATGAGTTTGGAAACCAATTATATTCTGGATATCTAACACTTTATCCTCTAGAAGTTTTTTGATGAAGTGGTACTTATGGTACAAATGTTCTTTCCTTTTATGGAAAACGAAAATTTATAGCAAGTGGATTACACAATGGATATCATAATAAATAATACAAAAATCCTGAAATCTTCCTTCAAAAATTTAATCAAACAAAATATAAACTTACCTTCTTCCATTGTAGCTACATACACAGATTCTATTTGACATACTATAATGATCTTATATTTTAATGACATATAACTAACATTTATTTCTCCATACATAACCTTAAATATGGATGTTATCTTATATAGGTATGAATATCCAAGGAAGTAAAAATTAGTAAAACCTTATAACTAATCTTACTACCCAAGGCAATGAGCCTCATCTTCCCTTCTATGAAAATATAGAAGGATCCAATTTACGACTTCTTAATATTCCCATTTGAGGGTTGGACATAAACATGCTCAGAACACCCACTAAAAGTGATATATCCAGAGGAATATAAATTATTTCATATATTGAACTCCAAAAATATAATTAATATAACACTTTTTATATGTATAAAAAATATTATTCTATTATATATTCTTTTGACTTAGAGAGTTAGAAGTTTTCTGAAAGAGGGGTTGATATTAGAAATTATTCGACCATCCAAAATCATTAAATGATATTTAGAATATACTATTTCTCAAATATCAATATAGTTATGGATTTATTATCTCTCTCAATACTTATCCGAAATATTTTTATAGGTTTCCTAAGATATTTCATCTCAAAACTTCAAAAAAACTTACACATAAATTTATAAATAATTATTTTATCTGGTCCAACCAACGGTATGTCATCGACATATAAAATAATTATGATAAAGGTCCCATCATCGCATTACCTTCAATAACAACAATGATAAATGTTACAATTACTGAAGCCTTCTTCTATTACAAATGAATAAAATTTCTTATTACACTATTTTAATTCATTATTTAATTTATACATGATTATATTTAATTTACAAACCAAATAATAGTTCTCATATACCATGAAACCTATTGTATTCTTGATGTAAAAGTTTTCCTCCAACTCACCTTACAGAAAAATTATCTTGATGTCCATCTTCTCTAGATATAGATTTTTCGATGCTACTATAATTAATACTATGAAGATGGTAGAATTCATTACTTCTGGTGATAAGATTTATAATAAATATACTCTTTTATTCTATTGAAACCCTTTCACTACCAACCTTGGTTTTTAACTTTTCTGGCCATCATTATATTCCATAGTTTTGTAAACCCATATATTTTCAAGGGATATTTTACCTTCAAGATGTTATCATCTCCCATGTTATTATGAACTTCAATGAAGCCATATCATCATTAATATATAACTCCAACTATTTATATTCACTAATATAATTTTCTTCCACGGTATTTTCAGGTTCTCTTACATCTATTAAGAGTAGAAAATTCATATCATCCCCAAATATATGAACTATATTTCATACTTTGATTTATATTATATATTGAGTTAACTACACTACACTTTTCAAATTTTCTTGAACTTATGGTACTTGAAGTACCGGTAATTAGACATCTGAAGCATGTACTTATGGTTCTCCTACTCTAGTATTAGTTTCTCTTAAATTATATAATTTTTCAATAATAATATTACATTTGGAATTATAGTTATTTTATCACACTTATCTGATTTCTTTAGATGTTTCAAATACCTTCTTCACTTACTCTGATCAATATGGATTTCGATGATTTATTTTTCCTCAAGTTCATTCTCAGCCAGGTTCTTTCACATCCACATAACATTTTATTTAATATAATATATAGAATCATGATTATTTGTTTTCTTTAATTATCCAAAAAATGATATAAAAAATTTTCATCTCCATAACCAAAGAAAACCAACAATTTGTATTTTAATATTTTAATTAAAATTTATCTAAATATTTAGAATTAATATGTATATATTCATAACTATCAAAGAATCTAAAATGTTGAAATTTTGGTTATTTCCCATACCATAGATAGTCTAGATGTTCTTGACCAAAAAATGATGTTGGAATTTTTTGTTGAGATATTCTACTGTGTTGAGTGCCTCTACCAAAATTACCATAGGAATTCTTGAGTGCAACCCCATACTCATTGATTTATTTAACTAATTCGTGTTCTATCTTTTAATCAATCCACTATTAAATGGATTTATGATCACTACATTTTATTCCATTATTTTATTATTATATTAGATATTTTATAATTTTTGTTTTGTTTACCCATCAACATTATCTGTCTAAAATCTCTTGAAATTATAAACACACTCCCTTTATACCAAAGAATTCCATTGAATAAACACTAAAAAATAAAAATATTTATGTGTCAAAAATAAAAACCATTCTTTTCTAGTATAATCATTAATTAATGTAAGAATGTAAAGGGAACCACCATAGTTTTAAACAGGGGTAGGTCTTGAATCATTTGAGTAGATGAGTTCCAAATTATAGTTCTTAGGATTCTATCTGTCTATGTTAAATGATATTGTTCTCAACGTTCACAATTTTATTTACACTTTTCAATTTCTTTGGGATCAATATTTATTATGCCCTCATCCTTTATATTTTTTATATTTTTATCACTATGGTGACTGAGTATGTAGTTCCAAAATTTCTATCTATCATAAGATATAATTTGAGAAACTAAAAACCCATCTGAATTTTCAATCATGTAAATATTTAAATCTTTTACACCCTATACCACTATCATTGGACCTCAGGTAACATTGTGTACTCCATTTACTAAACTGGTCCTCTTGCTTTCTTCATCATTTCATCCAATGAAAATAATATTTTTTATAGGCATTGGATTAATAAAACATCTAATAGATTCAAGAATCCCATATTATCCAACTAGATGTTGAATTCACCCTTTGTAATAAGTTATTGGTCCTAAAATTTTGTTAGATGAACTTTTCCAAACATCCAAAATACATAATTCACTACGCATTTTTGATCACTAGTTGAATAAAATGATAGTTGAAAGTCAATCCCAAATGATTATACTAGTTTTTTCTCACTCAGTAAGTAATTATTACTCACATATGGTAAACAAATGGGATTAGAACAAACTATAGGTAGAATGTATTCCAATGTTCTAATTAAGACTCATACAATCCGTCTTGATATGTATTTTACTAACATATTTCTAACATGTTGGATCAGTACAATCCGAATTACACTGGATTCCTTATCGATACTTATCATCTTTTGGTTTCTTTTAATAGAATTTATTTTTATGGGGAGATCATTTTATTCTATCAGCATTAGGGGCATTACCAAATGGTTCCACAAATTCCCTGTAATTGACATATTTATTCAATAGATAATTATAGATATCATGAAACAGAAACATTATTTACCAATAAATGTACAAACCATAGTAACTATAACATCCCATAATTCAATAATTGAATATAAAAGGATAAAACTCAATAAATACTCAACAAATTAAAACTTTAACAATTGGATAAACCCACATATCATGTTAAAATTAATCCCATGATCTTTAACTAGTCTTCCTTGAAAATATATTAAAACCAGAATTCATCATAATATAAAGTATTTTTTAAGGGACTTTGTCTTTTCATACACATATTTTAAATCCTCTATATCATCCAAAATAGTTTTCTTCTCGCCATTGTGAATGTTACATTTCATTTTGGAGAAATTATTACATGTGCTAAAGCCTTTACATCCACATTTTATAATTATACATTCTCTATTTTTTTGGCTTAAGTATATTAAAAATACTTCCAAATATTTCAAGATAAGACAATTGAATATCTATAGTATATAGAATACAATTTCTATTCCATTTAATATATCGATCTAGATACTCCCTTCATTCGATGAAATAAATATGCTTTTGGTGGTGTGTTGAATAAAAACTGAACCTTATATTTTATAGCACATATTTATGAAGGAACAACGTAAAATCTAATATAGTAGAAATTTCATCACTTTAGTTTTTGGTAAAATAATCGGAACATCAGCTTTAAACCACTAGAATATCACATATTGATCATCATGGTAGAAAACTGATCCTTTAAAGTCTACTACCCCTTAATTAAGTGTAAAAAATATATGAAGTCACTACAACTTACCCACTAAACAATGTTGAACTTATACAGACCTTTTAAAAAATTCATAAATATGGGAAGCAACATAAAATAAAACAAAGGATGTATATAAAGCTAAAAATGAATACTAGATATTAACATTATTTAGACAAGTTTTTATATGTTCATGGGAGAAAAACTTCACCCATATTTTATTACTATATTTTCATTGATTGAATAAAATTAAAACCATTATAGAAAAATGTAATTAAAAACACTTATAACACTCTGTAATTATCTGATTCACTATTTACTTCATCAATGAACTCACCAAACCTGGTCTACACCTCCTCATTGACAATGTTTTGACCAATACCATCGAAATTTCACAATCAATCTAACCTCATGATGTTATTATTATAATCCAAATAATATATACTATAGTTAGTAGAATATATACCCACAATACCTTAAAAATAAAATCACCGCTCAAATAAATCATTCAACCATTTTTAAATGATCTATAAAAAATTATTTAATTAAAAACATATTACGTATATCCATTAAGTTTTACAATAAAATTATTTCACAAAAAATCTCAATATCTAAGTAATTATATTACATAATATAGATTTTATTAAACTAATAAAATCATTTTCTTAAAAATTAATTAGCGATTGAAAAATCATTTTTTTACATTACTTTAATAGTAGTTAACATTTTTAATTATTTAAATAAACACATAGTGCTCCGATCATAAAATAAATTATTTTTAATCTATAATCCAAATCATAATAATAAAAAAATTAACAACACACTAAATTCATTTGTTAAAAATCCACTTCAACATGATAATCATGGAATGATAATTAAATGTTCAATAATGAAACAAGTCCATATTTATCACACGCTAAAATAAAAAATTTATATTTAATACACTCACATTATATCCAAACATTAAAATTATTTAATGTAATAAATAAAATCTAATTCCTTGATAACATTTAAAAAACTAAGAACCCTCTATAGAGACCCATAATTATGATAAATAGATATTAGATTATTTTAGATGAATATGAAACACATTAAAAAAATACATTCATGACTGTAGTAATTGTTTACAGTCATTGGTGACTTGGTACATAATATTCTAACTCAATGAAAGATCATCAATGTATTCCACAAAGATCTCATCCTTTAGTAATTCTACATAAATTATTTCTTCAGAACATGTGGAATGGAAACATAATAAAGGGGTGTAATCAAATTCCCATTAAGGGTTAAAAGGAGATAATAATAATATGATGAACATAAGGGTATGAGAACATGATAATGAAATTTTAATATCACACCCTGTATATGAAATATCATATACATGAGTCATGGTAGAAATATTAGTTGTTTATACAACTTAAATTTTAATGGAATCAAGAGTATAATCCATGATACCATAACATAATAATAAGTCATAAAATATTTATTATACCCATAATCATATAAAATTATTTCCATAGTAGTGAAGGAATAACCTCCAAGGCCAACTTGTTAGTATGAGTTCACTCCATATACCATCTTGGTAGTAATGTTTCACCCCCATGTCCATCTTAGTAGTAAAGTTTCACTCCCAAGGCCATCATAGAAGGCAAAGTCCTTTACTAATCCAAGTTCACTATCTATTCTAGCCATGTATAACTCATGATATATAAATACATACACAATTAATTGGACGGATATATAGATATTTACCATATCCTAATGAAATAATACATACATGTTCCACAATATCATAAACAATAATATAATAACCCATGAAATGAAATGGGTATCATAAACATGTAATAAAATCATAACATATGGAAAAGTGATAGGTGTCAAAATCATTTCATCAAAGCATATCCCTTTAAAATAATTGTAATTAAAAATAATATAATGCATGAAATATTAATGAGTTTCATAAATATCATTCTATCAAAACATAATCCCTTTAGAGAAATAATATGAAGGGTATCACTGGATCATTTCACAATAAAAGCATGAGTAACACCAATAGATGTCATCTCAGATGGAAAATAATTCTTGAAATTTTTTTTAAAAACATTTATTGAGTAAAATATCATTTAAACATTGGTTATTTTTCAAATCCCAAAACATTTTTTAAAACAGAAAAAAATTTGAAGACCAATTTCCCTGAAAATAACCTTTTAGAATTTTAAAGAATCATAAAAGCATTTTGAAAATGTATTTCATTGAATACTTATAAAATAATATTGAAAAAATATTGAAAACCTATTTCCTTGAAAACTTATAAAATAAGATATAAATCATTTTTAAAAACTTTTTCATGAAAAATTATAATAAAATCTTGAAAACATTTTGAAAACATTTTTCCTTGAATACTAATAAAAGAAGCTTGAAAAGATTTTTTAAACCTTTTTCCTTAAAAATATATTGAAAACTTATAAAATAAGTTTTGTGGTCATTAAACTAATTTTTTTTAAAACATATAAAGTGAGATTTGGAAATAATTCAAAATAATTTTTGAACATAAAACAATTTTTGAAAACCCTTTTTATAAAACATGGTTTTGAAAGAACAAATACTTCTGGCTAAAATGAGAAATAAGGTCAGATTTTAAATTTTTTATATCTATTATGTTAAGTACCAAGGAGCGAAAAAGCGGTATGATTACTTGGATATAACAAAAATAAAAAATGTGAAACAAAAATCAAGAGAGTTATTTATATATGGATAATAAGTTTTCATCAATGTAAATATAATCATAAACAATCTTGATAAACTATGATAATGTAGTAACAAACCATTAGCTATTTGGTAACTTGGAGTCATAATAAAATGGAAAGAAAAACATTAAACTAAGATTAAAATATAACTAAAATATTTATATTCATGATATACTATGTAAAAGTCAATATATACACCTCATATAAAAATATGCGTGTATAACATGGCATGTGTCTCAGAGAAGGAAAATTGAGATAAAATTACTTTACCTATTTGGTAACTTTTGAAACATAAACCACATGAAAGAAAGATCATAAAATTGATATTTAAATACCCCTAAAATTAATTATATGAATCATAGAATACATCCATGGGAAGTATACACAACATATATAAGAAATTATAGCTGAACATGGCTTATGTCTCAGGAAAAATAAAAGCGAGACCCGAAAGCCCTTACCTTAAGTCTTGTCTGTCTTCGTACACATTCAAAAATAATGTATAATAAATATAAGTTTCTTATATATCTACCATAGAACCATATTATTTTATCTATTACCATATATTATTTTTTATGACTTTATATTGCCTATTTATTAAAAAAATCCATGTTAATGTAAAATTTCAGGTAATATCTACTTTGTTTTTTGTATATGTTTTGGTTTGTTATTATTGATGTTATTACTTAGATAATAACTTAATTATTTATTGAATGTAAATAATTATATAATTATCATATATATTCATTATATATGTATTTATAATAATCAATAAAATATATAAATATGAAATGGAATAAACCATTCATGGAGATGGTAGGTCATACATACACATGAATGACGTTTCCATTTAATTATCTTTTTGAAAGAAAGAAATTAAATGATATTTATGTATATATATTATAATTAGAGTATAAATATTATTTTATATATATAATTTATTTTTACTAAACCCATCCTTAATATGTTTCATGTAATGTTTGAACGAATCACGTCGTTTTTAGGAGGCAGTAGTATACACATCCATAAACAAAGTTATCCTATTTTCAAAAAATGGATAGTATAAATGTATATTTTTTATAACAATTAAAAAATATTAAAAATAATAATAAATATCATATATATAATATAAAAATATACTTCCCCTCATAATTCCCAACCATTAGAGGTGGTAAACGAAAAATGAATAACATCGTTTTGTGAGGCGGTAGTTCACCATACACAAGAACGGTATGTTCGTTACCCATTAGATGAAAGTGTGAGTAAATGAATTTATAAAAAATATAATAAAAGTTTATTAGAATAATTAATATAATTAGGCTATTATATAATCATGTAATAAAAAGATTTTATGTGGTAGATAATGAAAATAAAACAAAGGATCTTGAAGAAGGATGTTACCTCGTATTTGGGCAAGTACTACTGGTTTTCCCTAAAAGGCTTACTTAGATGAATTAATGAATAAATTTATGATTATAGGATGAAGGGAAATATTTTGGGATAAAATTATATCAGATTATGGGTGATACAAAGGGCTTGAACTGTGTGAATAAATGGGAGGGGTGAGTACCTTTTTCTTGTGGAGGAAGAGTGAAATTCTAGTAAATTTTTAAAAAGGGAATTCCACCCACATTTTTACCATGTAAATTGGATAAAATAAATTTTGAAATTCTATAAAATTTAATATAGGGTCTAAATACTTCAATATAATTGATTTTGGACAAGTTTCTTTGTCATTGTGGAACTTAATTTTAAGGTTTAGTCCTTTATTAAGCTATTTTTTCTCTTAATCATTGTAATTAATTTTAAAAACCATGTTTAACTTATTAGAGATTATAAATTATTCAGATTAGAAATATGGAATAATTTTTTTTCAAATTCTAATCACATATGGGGTAAAACATAATTTAAATTTAATTATGTAGATAGGATGACAAAGTAGGTTTTTAAAGAACAAGTGTTCAAAAGTTTGAAATATTGTTATATCAAATTTCATGTGAAATTCATTCCAATGAACTATATTAGATTAATTTATTTTAAAATTTATCTAATTAAGCTCTAAAACAAAACAAAAATATAATTTAACTAAATTGGACAAAAAATAGTTTTGAAAATTCAGTGATTTCACTATTCCCCAAAAAATGCTACTTCTCAGAAAAATACCAAAAATTAACCCAATGCACAATATGATTTTACACTTCCAAAAATTAAATTAATTTTGTTTAATTAATTTATAAAATGTTTTAAAATTAATCTTCCAAAATGGTTCTCCATTAAATGTTGGTAAAATTACCTTTTTAAAAAAATACACCTTTTTATTCATAAAATTGGATTTATTCTTATCTCATACCTATGAAATCTATTGTATAAGTATAAAAAATATTGATTAAACATATAATATATAATTTTTTTCAAAACTATAATCAAAAGTGGTTTTTTCAATATATTGTGATAAAATTGTGTTTGTACATAAAAAAGGAGACTTATTAGAAAAGTAATTTTATATTTTAAAATAGTTCAAACATTCATTTATAGCTAATTGATAACCAAATAGTTTATTTTATATACATATTTAATTCATATTTTTAAAATTTAGTCAATATTTTTCGTAACTCCAATTCCAATGAAAAGATATTAGCGATAATATTGATTTAATAAATATAATATTAATAGTATCTTGTAGTATAGTAAAACTTAACCTTACATGTGACACCGGCTAGTGAAAGGATTCAATATTGTGTTTAATACAAAAAATATTGTGTTTTGTGTACCACAATCTAATCTAAGGTCTTAATTTAGCACAAGATTGTCTTAGTGTTCTGTATAATGCAATCCACACTTACCACTTTCATATAATATAAGCTATATTTAGTGATGTGTGGAATAAAAAAATATCAAAAAGATTAAACTAATTCTAAAAAAATAATTCAAAAAATCTAGAGGTGTTACAATATACCCCCTTAAAAATAATTTCATCATTGAAATTCGTTTGGGTTATCAATAGTTTAATACTTGAATGTTCTATTAATAAAAACCCACATCGTAAAAGCAAATAGTAAATATTTATTTTAAAAGGGAAGGTTTTAGCCATAAAGGTCACCCAAAGTAACTCACAACATGTTTCCCACATAGTAGAACACATGGGGGATGTGAAAAATTTGACATTTAATAGAAATATTACTATTAATTTCTGACGGAGAGTGATATATCACATCATTTTGATAAATTTAACAACCACAAATCCATAATCCCATGTGGATTGAAAAAAGTCATTGATATCATAAAAATGATGATAATATAATTTTTTTTATTTCAAGAAGGATTTCTCATAAAGTCGAATAATTTTCATGAAAATATTTACTTACATGATTTCAAGACAATCTCACCTTTTTTCCATTGAAAAATTCCAATTGATCTATTATTATAAAAATGAAGGTGAATTTTTCATTCCCAAAGTAATAATAGATATTTAGATCCATAAATATAATGCTAGGTAATTTTATCTGTATTTATCACAACAAAGGGATTATAAACATTTATCCAATATGCATAAATCCTCATATGATGAGATAATAATTTAATCTCAAAATCATCATCCAAATTTTAACTTAAACCTTTCCATAAATAGTTAACCTTGTAAACATTTTAAAATATGGAATTATAGAAATTTAGAAATATGGTCACTAAATTTATCAAAATTAACTTTTCACTGATCCCCTGTATATCTTAAAGTAATTATTTTTTCACATACAAAACATGTGAATAAATTTGTCATATATTATCGTGAAACATAGTAATAAACTATATTAACAAAAAAACTTATTGAAAAAAATGAATGTTTACTTATTTCAATGTTCATTGGATATATTCATTAAATCAAAAAATATTGTAAAATTTATTAATGATAGCATAGACCACTTATTGAAAAATACCTAATTTCATTAAAGGTAATCATTTCAATCCTATTTAATTATTCATATCTCACATATATTTATCTAAACATCATTATCTCAACATAATGAATATACTATGGGTTATATTCCCTTTTTCAAAATGTCAACTTTCTATGAAATAAAATTTCATGTCTATTAGAAAAAATGAACACATTTTTTTAAATCCTTAGCAAAAAACATATACAAAACAGTCCTTATATATTTCACAATTCATAATTCTTGAATACAAATACATAAACACTAAGATTATTCAACATTAACCTTAATCCATTAACAAGTCTACCACATCCCATTACTCAATACCTTTTTCCTTTCACATTTCTTCTGTATTCTCATCATCATCAGCAATATAACCATTACTCATACCACCTTACTAATTCTCTTCATGATCTTTCCACTTAGGACATTAATTTTCAAAATGAAAATTCACTCTAAACATAAATCATTTAAAATTTTATGATGTCTTAGGGAGGCTAATATTTCCATCTAGTGTGTTAACTGAACTCTTCATTTTTTCCTTTACAATTAATTGCTTTGCGTCCTTCTTTTACACAGTCAAAAAATATTCCTGTTACTTTGAGACATTCACTTGGGTGTTCTTTCCCACATTCTCAACATGTAGAAAACTGAATCTTTTTTAATCCATAACCTCCTTTACCCAAACTATCAGAAAAATGTGTCCTTATCTTCTTTAGTAGGTCTGATAATTGGTTAAGGTACACATTTTTAATCATGTTCTATGAAAACTGATTATAAATGATCACAACATCCTTTACATTAGTGATAAGTCCATTTGAATTCCATCATCAAATTTTCTATCACATTCAATGTCAACCGAGTTCATTATTGTTCCCTCCTTTGACTAAGACAAATAATAATAGTGTGAGCGACACTTAAAATTTTGTAAACCACATAGTTAGGATAGATCAACTGTAGTATTTATAAACTATGACACCTTGTTTAATCTATAACACCTTAGTCTTATCCATAGAGACATCTCTAGACATATACTTAGAAATATACATAGTGATATCACTAAATATTTCTTATTATATTTTACAATGGTTTACTAAACCATTCATTTGATACCAACTATAGTGAAATAGGCCTAACATATATGGATAGTAAATCATTTTATATTAATATTCTACAAATTACAAAAATACATGTCTGAGGACCATAATAGTTTAGTGTCTCTGGAAACATGGAACACAATATTCTAACTCAGTGAAAGATTTTCAATGTTTCCCAAAAATATCTTCCTATTTGATACTTCTACATAAAACATTTATTCATAATATGGGGAAAGGAAATATAAGAAAGGGGTTATCTTATATGCTTAGTAAGGTTAAAAAAGGAGACACATAATAGTAACAAAATAATAATGGTATGGAAACATGAGAATGAAATTTTAAGATTATAACCTCCATATCAAAGATCATATACATGGGTCATAGAATATTTATTGTTATTTCATAAGACATCAATAATAAGGGACTAAATATCATAATCCATGAGAGAATAACATAGGAATAAGAAATAGAATTTGTGGTAGACACATAAGTATGTAAAATGATTTCCATAGTAGTTAAGGAATCACAACCAAAGCTATCTTAGTAGTTTGAGTTCACTCCCAATACCATCTTGGTAGTCATGGTTTACTCTGTGACCATCTTAGTAGATAAGGTTCACTCCCAATACAATCATAGATGAAAAAATAATTTACTAAACTGAGTTCACTACCAATTCCATCCATGTATATCTCAGGAAACATAAATCATTACTTAATAAATTAGAGGGAGATATAGGTCCCAACCATCTCATAATGAGATCATAATTACATCTGGCAAAAGATCATATAAAATCTTATCATAACCCATGAAATGAAAGGGGTATCATAAACATATAACAATATTATATCCTATGTAAAATTGATTGGTTACATAGTCATTTTATCAAAGAAAAACCCATGAAAAGAAGCAGGTTTCATAAAAATATAACCCCTGAAAGAGAAACATGTTTCATAAATATCACACAATCAAATAATACACCATTCATATAAAGAACATGAATTGAATATTCGGATAATTTACCCATAAAGTCATTAGTAACACCAATAGATGTCATCTCAAAAGGAAAATAATTTTGAAATATCTTTTAAAAAAAATTCTTAAGTAAAATATCCTTTATGCTACAAAAAACGTTTTTTAAAACATAAAGCATTTTGAGGACCATTTTCCTTGAAAATAACCATTAAAACTTATAAAGAATCTTGAAAATTTCTTTAAATCCATTTTCATTAAAAAATTATAAAATAATGTTGAAGGAATTATTAAAAAATATTTCCATGAAAAATAATAAAATAATATTGGAAACAATTTTTCTTGAAAACATATAAAATAATATTGAAAACATTTTGAAAACCTTTTTCTTTAAAAATAACTTGTAAACTTATAGAAGAATCTTTTAGGTCATTGAAATTATTTTATTTGAAATTTTTTTCCAAAACATATGAAGGGATATTTGAAAATAATTTAAAGCACTTTTTAAACATAATTTTTTTTGGAAAACATTTTTTATAAAACATGGTTTTGAAATAATGTAGATTTCTAACTGAAATGAGATATAAATTTAAATTTTTATATTTTTTTAATTTATTTTAAGTGAAAAAGAGTTGGAAAATGGTACCATTACTTGGATATAAAATGAATAAACATAGGGTAAGAAAATGCATGAGAGTTTTTGAGATATTTATCATAATATTTCATCAATAGAAGCATATTCATAAAAAATCTCGATAAATGATGAGACTGTAGAAATAAACCACTACCAATTTGGTAACATTGAATCATAATAGAAAAGAAATAAAAAAATTATATGAATCTTAAAATATCATTAATATAAGTATGTTAATGATATAACATTTCAATGGAAGTATATATAACTCATTTAAAATTATTTGTTCATAACATGACCTATGTCTCAAAGAATGCAAATTGAGACCAAATTACATTACCAATTTTGTAAATTTTAAAACATAAACCCCGTGAAATAAATATCATCAAATGGATACAAAAATTACCATAAATTTAATTATATTAATCATAAAATATATCAATTTTTAGTATACACACCACATATAATAAATAAGAGATGAACATGGCATGTGTCTCACAAAAAATAAAAGTTAGACTACAAAACCCTTACCTTAAGTCATGAATTTTTTTGTACATGTTCAAAACTACTATATGATAAATATAAATTTTTTATAAATATTATAAATAACTATATTATTATATATTATACCATATATTATTTTTTAATTAATTTATATTACCTTTTTATTAACAAATCTATGTTAGTATTGTGTTTCCGTTAATATCTTCTTTGTTTTTTGTAAATGTTTTGGATGGTTATTCATGATACTATTACATAGATCATGATTTAATTATTTTCATAATATTAATAATGGTATATGTATAATATATATTCACTTTATATGTATTTATAATAATCTATAAAATATGTAAATATGAAATGGAATACACCATTCATGGAGGAGGTTGGATGTACGTACGCATGAATGCTATTCCCGTTTAATTATCTTTTTGAATAAAGAAAGTTCTTGACATGTATGAATATATATATATATTATCATAATAGTAATATTATTATTATATATATCATATATTTTTACAAAACCCATCCTTAATACATTCCATGTAAAGCGTGAATGAATGACATCACTTTTAAGAGGCAGTAGTCCACAAGTCCACAAACAAAGTTATCATATTTACACAAAATAGAAAAATAAGAAAAAATGAATAGATGTTTTATATAATAATTATAGAAGATTAAATAAATAATAAATATCATATATATATATCATATAGAATGATATTTTATATTATAATTCCCATCCACGAGAGGTGGTAAAGGAAAAACAAAGAACATAGTTTCATGAGGCGGTAGTTCATCGTACACAAGAATGATAAGTTTGTTACCCATTATATGGAAGTGTGTGTTTGTTTTGGTATATAAAATATTGAAAAAAGATATAGACTTATTTATTATAATTATTTTATTATAAAAACATGTAATAATAAGAGTTTAGGGGTGGAGATTGAAAATAAAACAAAGGAGCATGAGGAAGAATGTTACCTCTTCATTGTGTAACTCCTCTTGGTTTTCACCAAAAAGATTACTTGATTGAATTCAAGCCTAAAGGGTGGATTATAAGATTAATGGAATGATTTTGGAATATTATTTGAGTAGATTTTGTGAGACCCAAATGGATTTATAGGTGTGAATAAGTGGGATGGGTGAGTGTTTTTTATAGTGGAGAAGTGCCATTCTTGTAATTTTTTGTAAAAGGAATTCCACCCATGTTTTTACAATGTAAAGTGGATACAATAATGATAAAAATTATTTATATGGGAGTATATGGTAAACATATAGCCATAAAATGGATTTTGGAGAAGTGTATGGGTTATTTTGGGACTAAAATTTACGGTTTAGTCCTTTGTTAGTATAATTTCCATCTTAATCACTGTAATTAATTTTAATCCATTTCAATAATATTTTTGGAAAAAAACTAATTTGACATTATTAACAATTATAAATTATTACGATTCATAATATAAAATCAATTTTTCCAAATTATAATCATAAGATTTCCATAAATTAATTTAAATTTAATCCTGAAGATGAGACGACAAAATCGAGTTTTAAAGAAAAATTGTTCAAAATTTTGAATGTTTTTATACCGATTTAAATGTGAAATTTATCTTAATGACCTATGTTGTCACTAATAAATAAGTAAACTATGCCAATGGTTTGGAACTGTTGTTATAGGGCTCCAAAATGTTGGTATAGCCTATACCCATGGTTTGGAGGACCGTTGGCTGGTTTGTTGTGGGGATAAGTCGATTCAAATGATTCTGAAAAAACGGTTGGTATAGACCTATACCAACAGTTTGAAAAACTTTTGGTATAGGTTATATGAATATCATATACCAAGATATTCATAAAACCATTGGTAGAGGTAATTCAAAAAAAAAACTATGGCTCAGTTCTGATCCTAGCACCTCACGTTTATAATCCAACGACCTAACCACTAACCTGACATGACTTTTGTGAACATAATTTTATAATTTTATATATTTATATTCATAAGTATTTTAAATTTTTATTTATATAATGTTATTTAATGAAATATTTCATTAAAGGATGTGTGTACCTATACAAATAGTTTTGGGAACTGTTGGTATATGTTCTTTGAATTTTTGAGCTATACCACCATTTTTTTCCAAACCATTACTATAGGTCCAAATTAGTGACCTATACCAACGGCTTGGCCAAAACCATTGGAATTGGTCCATATAAGTGACCTATACCAATGGTTTTGGCCAAACCATTGGTATATGTCATATTTATACTAGTGTGTATTAATTAATGTAAAATTTATCTAAATCAACTATAAAACCAAACTAAAATATAATTTAACTATATTAATTAATTTTTTGAGAACAAAGTTTTGAAATAAAATTCAGTGTTTTTCACTATTCATCAAAAAATTAATCTTCTCAGCAAAATCCTTAAAAATCACACAAAGTAAATATTGATATTCGGACTCAAAAAATTAAGTTTATTTTTTTTAAAATAAAAATTTTAAAATATTAAAAAATCATATTTAAAATGTGTTCATAATTAAAAGGTTGTAAAACTACCTTTTAGAGAAATACATCATTTTATTAATAAAATTTGATTTATTATTATATTATACCTATAAAATATTTTATACGGGTATAAAAAATCTTGATTGAATATATAATATTTCAATTTTATTAAAAACATTAATCAAAATTTTCTCATTTAATTTATTGAGATAAAATTGTGTTTGTAGATAAGAAAATTGTTTTCATAGAAAAGTAATTTATTTATTTAAAAATACTTCTGAATTTAAGTTATTGATAATTGAAAACAAAATGGTTCATTTTATATATATGTTTAAATAATATTTTCACAATTTAGTTAATATTATTCATAACTTCCATTCCTATAGCTAAGTTATAGCTATAATAATATTTTAATAATAATATTAACAGTATCTTGCAGTTTGATAAAACTCAACCTTACGTGTAACAAAAGATATCAAATGAACTCAATATTGTGTGATATATAATCCAAACATAGTATTGTGTGTACCATAAGATAATATAAGTGTTTCATGTAGCATAAACTTGACCATTTTTTCATATAACAAATTCTAGATTTAGTAATTTTGTATAAAAAGCTATATTCAATGTTTCATGAAATGAATAATATCAAAAATATTAAATTAATTCAAAAAAATAGTTAAAAAAATATTGGGGTGTTACGTCGTACCCTATATTTACCATGATAAAAAATTTAAACATTTGATTATATATTCTAAAATTTTAACAGAACCCTAAATACCTTATTATTCCACTTCTTTATGTCCACTTTAATTAAAAACATATGAGTAATATAATCCAAACCATTAAGTACCTATTCATACCCTTTTTTAACTCTACACAAACCATTTATAAAAATTTATATCTTTAAAAAATATTTAAACTAAACCACCCAAAATACATTATAACCCTTCATGAGTTTAAAAAAATTTAAACTAGATCCAAAAAATATTATACATAATCAATATTACTTCTATTTATTTTAAATCCCATTTTAGTGAGCCAAAAAAATTTAATCACCCACATAAGAATAAAACAAATCATTTAACATTATATTTTTCACATATCACAAAATGAATGAAATTACTTTTCACTCAATAAATACCCACATAAAGTAAAAATTAACCACATTTTCTAATTATTACTAATCCATGCATAATTTTAGATAATTTTACTCATTTAAAACACTTTTAAAATAAATCATAGTAATATAAATACAATAAATCAAGCAAACATTTAATGAAAATTACCCTTACAATTGACCATATTATACATGTACTATGTATTCCTTAATTTATTAATCAATACATCCCATTTACATAATACATAAAAACATTTCCATTATTTTAATGGGAAAATATTATAAACAAGAAACATTAAATTCTACTTCATATTTCATCATTAGATCATTATTTAATCACATTAATATTTTTGTAATATTAAACAAGAAACATTTTTTATAACCAAATAACATTAGACAAAGACAAAATGATTAATCATAAAAAATCACTCTACATCATAAAGAATATACCAATTATTTTAATTAATAAATTCATTATTAATATCCAATTCAAGAAAACATCAATTAGTTTATTAATATTTTAATTATTCAACTTTATAAAATTTTCTATATCAATTCCAAAAATCAGTAATGTTTACGTTCTCAATCATATATATGCAATTAAAATACACAATTAAATGATGAATGAACAAACCACTACTTATAATCTACTAGAATGAGTATTATACATTGAAATATCACTTTTAAATTGAACAAATAAAACTCTGTACTCCTAGGAAACATGGAATTCTTTTATGGTTATGTTGTCTAGGAAGACCTAGATAGCTATTAGACCAATTCCTAACTCCCAATATTTATTATATAAATCCATAATGTATCAATACCTTAGAAAATAAATGAATCAAATACCATTTTTAACATCCTTCCCCCAACACATGTATTCCGTCAAGGAGAAATAACAAATGGCCCCAAGTGTGTTCCCCAATCAAAAAAGCATAAAGACTAGCATTGAGGGTCCATGAGTATCAATTGGGGATTAATTTACCCTATAATGGATCCTCATAATAAGATATATTTTTTCATAGAGAAAAACATAACAAAACCTAATACCAATAAACATAAACTAATTTCAATTAGTATACAATCTAACAATATAATAAACTATTCACCACAGAAGAATTATGAAATAACGAAAATGGAATAAACACAAAATGGAGTAGAGAACAACTCTCTGTAAACACATCAAAACTCGTTGGTATCATCACAATGATTATAGACTCTAACTATAATATAATCAGGGTTCATAGCCATACATAAATGAAAACATGAATAATTATACACCCATAATATTTGGAGATACATGGTGTGAAAAATACACCATCGTAGGAAACCACTAAGATCTCAATCATATTCTAGATTCCAATGTCGCACACATGTAGTGTGAAAATGTATACTAGAACTTAAGTTGATAATCTACTTCTAATATATAATAAAAAATTCTCTTTAAACTACATTTTTTAGAATATAACCACTTTTATTATTAATGATATGGTCCCAAAATGTATATATGGACATCCAATAGTCAAACTCATGGGTAAAATTGTAATCCTTCCAAACACATTTCATAATAACTCTATTTCTAAACTCATGTCATAACCAAACCTATAGAATAATCTTCCAATTTAAAAATTCATAGAATAATAAAACCCATGGATAATATAAATATAGTCTATCAAAAAGCATAACCCACATCATAACCAAAGTCATGGATATTTCATTGCTTAACACAATGCTACATAGATAAGTAAGAAAATATAATTTGTAAAAAAGTATGAAAACGTCACACTTTCAGGCATTTATCACTATAATTATATCAAAATTCATATTATAGAATTTATAATTATATGATCTCATTATGCTAAAACAAGCATTACACAATCACATAACCAAAATTTCACTCATTTATAAATGAAACAACAATTTTTTTTCATGCATAATAATTTTCCTATATTTACAAGAATTTCCATAATTAAAAACATAATTATGTCCCTTTATGACTATATATAAACATATCTCATTAATACATAATATATCAAATTCATGATATTATTATTGAAGCTTATTAATGAACATTTATACAGGTTAACCACTCTAATCCATACCAAACATCCCATTAATTTATCTAGTAGGCACCATTATCACTTATCACTCTTGAAAATAACAAAATAAGACATAATAATTCAATATTTGATGTCAAATAAAAAATCCATAAATACAAGATTAAATTTTTATTAACCTAAAAATAACATATCCCATTCATTTTAATCAAATAATGATATCAATCATTATCATTAGTCCATCCCATTTTAAGAATAAAATAAATTATTTCAAAAATTTATAGTGAAGGACTTATATATTTTCAAACATATACCCGATTAAATTAAAAATTTGAATAAATATTTTTTAGATTAAAAACATAATTAAACACAAAACCACTTTATTTAAAACAATGATTTACTTGAAAAAGTTAAAATAAATTCTCATTAAAATACACATTCTAATGTTTCATTTAATTAAATACTGAAACATCATTTAAATTAAACTAATTCAATATGTTTCTCATTATAACACCAAAAAACATCGCACTAAGACTCATAAATGTTATAATTTTCAACAAAATATATTTCCATTTATTTTCATAAACATACACATGATTTAACAAATCACCTTTATAATACATAAGTGTGTTTATTTATTTTAATGAAAACTATAGGATGTAAATTTATAATATCTAACCTAAATTTAAATATTTTTATATATTAAAAACCTCTATATACCTCCTTTTTCTGACCTATTAGAACTAAATGTTATATCTTTTAACCACACACAAGTTTTAATCACATAAACAAAAAATAACAAATAAGTGTTTATAAAATAATTTCAGCACACATGATGTCTTTATGAAAAATACATTCATAGAATCCTGAAAATCCTATGAGGAATTTTTGGAAATATCGCATTTTATGAATTATTAAATTCATATTGTATGATGTGTTTGAAACATAAAAATATTATATACCTTTTTTTAATAGATATTATAAATATTTTATAAAGTACCTTATAATATAATTGAAGTATTAAAGGTTTAAATTTATTTATCTTTTACATTGGGCTATCATTAAAATATCCATTTCAAATGATGAAACAATTTTAAAATTGATGAATTAATGCAATGGTTTCATGAATAACTGAGTCGAATTTACTAATATATTATAAAAAATAAGTAAATGATTTGAACTAAAGTATAATCATTGGGAGATTATATAAGGTTCCACTTCCATCGATATAATTATATCCCAAACTCACCTATGCTCTATTTGATTCTCTCCCATACATGATGCTCCCTATATCCCCTCCATTAGCTTCTATAAGATATTAGAATATCACATGTATAAAACCTTGTAACTTAAAAAACCGATAATTATGAGTTAAATATCAATGATTTCACATTATTACATTCCCTATATATTTTAGGCTATGTGTTTTAGAGAATTTTGAAAACCACCACATAAAAAAGTGGACACTTATATATAGTGGACATTGTTTTCAAAAAGAATTCATATATTTACACCCATAGTATATTCAATACACTTTCTATTCATTTAATAAAAATCACTATAATGGAAATACTAACATTGGTATGGTTTTCAATCTTCCTTAGATCCTTCGAATATAATTTGAAATGTGGGATGAAAAAACAAAGCTTAGTCATGGATATAAAAAAATAAACCCATTAGTCTAGTGAAAATCATATAAATCCATAAAAATGTTTACCTCTATCATAATAAAAATTAAGCGTATAAAATAAATCATAATAATTTTTAAAAATAAACATTTTATTAATGGAAAATTTCAAACCCCATATAAATCATAGAACAACCATGAAGTCATATTGGAAAAAACATGAGAATATTTAAAAATAAATTTTCTTTAATACAAACCTTTCATTTTTAAAATCGTGTACGCCATGTTTTTGAAATAAAAAAATCCATTAAAACCTATATAAATTGTATAAAACCATGTGTTAACCTTAGGAAATCATATTCAAACCCATGATAAACTCATTCATAGAACCCTTTTAATAAGAGTAACATAATATGTTAACTATAATATTTTATCTTCAAAGACTAAATCTTTACCCAATGCATTGGAGGACTATATCCTGGCCTCACTCGTAATCATCTATAATTCCAAGGCACCATATAATAAATAAATTTTTTATAATATTTCACATTTTCATATTTTTTATGAAAAACTCATTCAAACCGATTTTATATTCACTTTTATTTATCACATAAAAATGAGAAGAAAAACCCTTTCTCTTGAAAACATGTTAATTATAAATTTATTTTTCAAATAATTGGCATAAAATATTATTTAAAAATATATTAAAAATTGTTTTGGAATATTTGTAATGAATAATTATTAAAACAATAACAAAATTCAACCATAGAATAGATATTAAGAAAATTAGTTTTCACTTTGGAAAAATTCAAAAATGACCTGTATAGAAAACATTAAAAATGGTCTATTTTAATCATATTTTAAGAATTTAAAAATTAGATAAAATGATATTTAAAAATATTTATAGTATATGTAATTTAAAACCCCAAAATGAAAACATAATAACATTTTATTTGAAATAATATGTGATATGTGACCCCGATCTTACAAATCCCATGAAATATACTTCTTTAACTTTAATCTCATCGATATCTTCTATAACACACAACCCCATGTATAAATGAAACATAATATAGTATACCATTATAACCTAGATATTAAATTAGTCGGTATTAATAGTAAAAAATAAATTATTAATTTCATAGTTATCAATTGTTTATATGTAAAATAATAATCCTTTAAAAGAGAAAGAAATGTTTTCAGAAATTATGGTTTAGTCGCGCTTTCCAAGGATAATTTAAAATTAATATTTACCACTTTTATAAAATTTATTTGAAAAAATAAAATTACCTTTCAAAATAAACATATCTAAATTATATTATGGTGGATTTTGGGATTTTTTTAATATATTTCATTTTTCGTTGAATTGGAAAAAATACTAAATTTTAATTGAAAACTGCATTTTTCATTAAAATTATTTATAAAGTTAAATTAAATTTTAAACTGTTTTTAATGTAAAAATATTTCAATTAAATTTATAATAACCCCATTTACTTCACTAGAATCATTTTTATATATAATTTCGATATAAAAAAATTGCAATCTTTTGAATAGTTTCTCTTTGAATACTCACTTTTTCGTCACATATGTAGGATTAATTTTAAATTAAAATTTTCTTATTATATGAATTTAATTTTGAAAACTTGATTAAATATTTTTATTCAAAATAAATTATATTATATAATAAGTTGAAGTTAATTTTTGGTGAAAATTAATAGTAAAAACAATTAAAATTATTTACAATGGTTATGGTAAAAATGGATTTACTGGGGTTAAACTAAACAAATAAGGGTTAAAATGTCATACCAACATGTAAAATTATTATTAGAAAAACATATTTCCATATTATACATACCAATTTTTGAAATATATAATTTCTTAATCATTTTTAATGTAAATTAATTTATGATTTTTGATTATTTTGGGAAATTTAAAATTTATTTCTAGGAGGGTCCCCTTTCCCCACTTATAAATGGAAACTCCCTAACCTAACTTATTAAAAACTCCCATGCCTTTTGACTCAACCAAAACATAAATAATTATCTAAAAATAATTAATATTCACATTATATATCTTTTATTACTTCCAAAAGACCATCTCTTGGGTCCTTAAGAGGAGATCCAATGGGATTTCTCGTAGAGAAGGTAATTATCATAACAAAGATTTTTTATTTTCTTTCATATTTTTCCACATTATATTTTTTATTATCACTTAAAATATAATGAAACCTGTAAAAAAATATACCAAAATTATATTAAGTGTATAACATAATAATTATCCATTTCCATTCCCATCAAATGTGAAACTAAATCATCGATCATGTGTACAGAATACTACCACCTCACGAACCGATGTAATTCGTTTTCCATAACCTCCTTTAAAGGAGATATATAATGATAGATTTTAACTGTATATAAGATATGTAGGATATTATTATACATCTATAATTTTAATATCACATATACCTTTTTAGGTTTCATTCTGTAACAAATATGATATCCTCGCTCCTATCTATAAGCGACTACCACCTCGTAAAGAGTTGTGAATCATTTTTCACTTATGCATTACATTTAAAGTAATATGGATAAATTTAATGATCATATGTGATATATATGAGATTATATTTTTTATTTAAGACACATATAATCAAATTACTTTACCTTTAACCCATAAAGTGAGTGATAATGTTGCTCATGTGTACATACGACCTTCCGTCTCCACAAATCAATGTGATCCATTCTCTGTGTTCTAATTTAAATAATGATTATAAAAATTATTAAAATAAAAAAAATGATATGTATAACATTAATATAATTCTGGATATTATGTAACTATTAATATGTGAATGTATTGGAACATTCATCATAAAACACACATGAGAAAACAAGACCATTATCACCCGAATCAATGAAAATAATGAAAGATTAATAATGAAGAGGTGATAAGTTGTTATAAGAGGATAATATATGATATTATATATATAAATATGGTTTTAATATAAATTATTAACATGATTAAAATCATTATAAATGAATTTATTTCACTTTCAACCATAATAAAGTGTGAGTTAAGGGACTTTGTATCAATTTTCATTCATTGAGGCATATTGTAATGTTATGATTGTTATTTATTTTACATTGTGTATATACATCCCATTTGACATATAATATCATGATTACTAAATAATTCCTGGTATTTTAAGTTTAAATTTTAATTATTTCATTCAATGGGTTTGGAAGTAAAGTTTCCATGTGGTAAGTAATTTCATAACATATTTTTTTCAATGGGTTATATTACCTTTTTATTGTCTTTGATCTTACAAGATTTTATGTGTAACTAATTCTTATTATCTAATGTATTACTTCCACATATTTCATGTGTAATTAAATTTGATATATATAATCAATTCTTTGATTAAATCTTACTTCAAATTAATGATCTTTTCAAGGTTTTATATCAAATTCTCATTTTAATCCGGATTATTTATAATTAAATTTCCATTGAAGGAAATTCTTTGATAATTATTTGATAATCCCTTTAATTTATTTCTATTCTAGTTATTCATGAAAATTTTCAATTAATATTACCATTTTTAACTCTTTGTTTTTTAAAATTTGTTAGATAATGTTTTAATAAAATATGACTTCATTTCTCTCTTCATTTGTAAATCATTTTTCATTCAAAACGATATTTTCCAAATATGTTTTAACCCTTTTAAAATAATTTATTAAAGATATTATTACCAATTTTTTAATTTTATAAAACCGTCTTCAAGGAATATTCATGTTTTTTTTCAAAAAAGATACATTTAGAATTTATAAAAAAAGTGAAAGGAATATGTATTTTAACATACTTTACATGTATGGAATTTCCAGCCATCATGACCACTCCATTTTAAAAAATTCCATTATACACTTCAAATTTTTTTTCCAATAAAAGTATTTTCAATTTTTAGTACTTTTCATCTATAAATGTCATTTTATAAATAAAAATGATATTTTCCTCAAGAATGTTTTCAGTGATATTTTTGGGGTATTCCTATTAGTCAGCAAAAACAACCCTTTATTTTACATATCCTACTCTCAGGATATTTTGTATTTACACCATCCTTATTCTTCTAATAGAATGTTTATGACCATTTTGACTACAGAAATTATTTATATTGACTTTCTTGATTCATTTTTATAGCCAATAACTTTACTTTAAAACATTCAATCTCTTGAGATCATTGTAAAAGTAATTTTTGATAATTATCCATATTCCTTATATCAAAGATTTGATAATTTTGTAAAATATAATTCTTTTTTAAATATAAAAGTTTTCTTAAATATACATATTCTATGTATCATGTATATGATTATTTCCGAAACCATATACCATTTTTATATATGGAGTTTACTTTGAAAGTTATTTGATTAACATGGAAATATTGATATAACCATATTCCTTACTCAATAAAAGTATTTAATAACAAGTACCATTATTAATGAATTAAATTGATTATTCAATATATGAGGAATTATTTCGACATGCAGTGATATGTGTGGCTCTAAAATTATATATCTCCTCGATGCATCAGTAGGTATCATGAGATAAATAAGTAAGCTAGCATTAAACATGTTTTTATCATTAGTTTTAAACCTTATTATGAAAGGTTTTGGTGATTGACGTATCAGGATTCCTGAGATCGTGAAGTCCAATAATTAACAATTTCCTTATTTAATAATTCCTTAATTAGTATCCATTATATTTCACAGTGATATTTTCTATCTATGTACTTTATTAATGTTTATTGATTAAATGGAATGTGTTTTCAGTTATTTACCTTTCCATATTGATTATGCCTTATCTTATTATCCACTATCTTTTCATAATGGTATTATATATATTCATTTAATTATCATATGATTAATTAAATGGCTTTTGTTCAGTTAATTACCTTGCCACATTTAATATTACTTATCTAATCAAAATAGTCAAGATACTGATTAAATGAAATGTTTATTAAGTTATTTACCTATCCATATTGATTATGAATATTTATTCATGATATATTATACTATAAATAAAAATTACTAAGCATTTGAGCTCAATATTTGTTTTCTTTTCTCAAGAATCTTTGAAGTGTACTGTGAATGTTTTGCTAGAGGTTATTGTAAAATTCCGGAAAAAAACATTAGGTTGTAATTTGTGTTTTAAAATATAATAAAAGACTAAAGTATTTATCTATATTTCCAAGACTAGTAAACTATTCAATCCTTTAAGATCTGACTCCTTATATCTTATCCTAATGTAATAAAGCAGACACCTGCTCCTAGGTACTAGACTCATGTTTCTACAGTTGGTATCAAAGGAAGTTTAGTAGAAACATTAAGAACTAGATTTTTCAAAACATATACTGGGAATCGTAACCCTATTATATACTTAGAGGATAAGTGTACAATAAAATTAAAATGTTTTTATAAGGTGGAGATTATGTGTTTTTTACTTGAATGACTTCCCTTTCTTGATAAAGGAAGTAGACTATGTTCTTGTACAATTGGGCTTGGGGTAATTAATCTGAAAAGGGTGTATTGGTCTTGACTTGATCATTACCTAACGAATGATAATGGTCATTACTATGCACCTAGTTCTAAAATCCTCAGGACAATTATTAGGATAATTTGTATTTTCTTTATAAATCATAATGTCAGATTTTAATAGATGGTGATAATGCCTAAACTAGGTTAAACATAAGAGGTCCTAGTTTTAAAAAAAGTATCTCAATGGAATTGGAAATTTTCTTATGGGTATATAGTAATGAATTTCTGAGGAAATATAAAGAGTATTATGTATGAAAATATATTTAATCCCAATGATCCATTTATAATTTCCTACCTTACATGTGGGGAACCTCAGTGTTATTAGAGTCAATTACCTCTACTAAATGTTAAAATCTATACGATGAAGGTATCATGTTGAAATTAAATGGATGATGTATTTATGTATTGGGGTTCTATAATTATATCTTCTAACTATTTTTTTAACCAATGTTATATTGGTGATAAGAATCACGAAATATATAAGGATTTTTTAAATTTTAGAAGTATAAATTTCTTCATTAACTTAAGAGATATGCATACCATCATAGGTTTATGTTTTTAAGATTTATAATATTATAAAAGTGTTAAACCTCCCCTTTTTAGGGTTTTTATGAGATTCTACCAAGATTAATGAATTTTCGAGAGAAATTTGTGGAATGGTAACCCATTGGTTTAATATATGTTTTAGTGAAATAGTTATTTAAAGAATAATATCTTTAAATTTTATATAAATAAGTTTAAAGGTATTGGAAAACAGTAGTGTTTATCATATCCTTGATGTTGATGTAATTAAGGGATATTACAATGTGGGAATGTTATAGGAATTATATTAATATAGTTTAAAAAAAGGCATCTTTCATGTCGGGTGATAGCGTGTGATGTCTGAAAAGACCTTGGGGATTAAACCCACATTCGAAGGATGATATAGTTTTAATGAAAACCATTTGCCTAAATGATATCCTAATTAATATTTCATTAGTTAACCAATTTAACAAATAAATATTAATGTTTAACCATTGTCATTACTATTGAATTTTACAGATTAATGTATTATATTAGATATATAGTGCTAACCATATTGGTTTAGGAAAATAGTGAGATACATAGGGAAAGATTTGTACATATTTTATGAAACATAAAATAAATTAAAAGTGAATATTTGTTATTTAGTCATAAAAAATTAATTTTTGGATATACATTTCATAGAGAAAGTGATGAATTGAAAATTAATTGAAGCACAAAAAAGGCTGAAGTTATGCATCTGAAATAGAAATGTATCAAGTTTGTTTAATTATATTCATAGATAGTAATATAATTTCTAAACCTTAAGAAAAGGATCTTGAAACAAAATTGTTATCATACTACATTAATATTTGATGAATCGGATGGTGTAGTGTCCTAACCCAAAATCCAATAAGAGGTGTCCCAAGCCAGTTGGTAGAAGGACCTCAAGCATTAATCCTCCTATGGTAGAGGCTGATGACTAGAAATGGGAACCTAGGGTGTGTCCATGTCGAGACTATTACCTATTCATCAGAGTGTATCATAATATTGAATAATAATGGTAAGTAACATAAAAAGTAATAAATAACCAGTAGCAAAATAATAATCCATCCAGATAAATAATGAGTTAGAAGCTAAATAAATATCAGAGAAAATAATGATGATCATTTCATGATGTTGTACATAAAGGTAAATAGATGGGATAAAAGGGTACAATAATATTCAATATCTAAAAAATGAAAAAAAAATAATCCATTGACATCATGATAATAAACTCAATCCCTTATTCCGATACTCTACCCTAGTACTATAAAAACATTAAAAGCTGGTTGATTCCCTTTGTATATACATGTAGTCTTGAAGTCTGTTCGGGTACCATAGGCTACCTGACAAGGTGTGAGATATACATAGGTGTAGAACAATAATGATGTTTTTAACTATCCAGTCTGTTCATATAAAATGAAAAATGTGCTGCTAAATAATAAATTTATTGTAGTAAATAAATAAAACACATCAAACTGAGTTCCTCATGGGATACCTGACTAATACAACCTGCTATGGACGAATTCAGATATCATTGAACGAAGTTCAACTTGTAAATATATAGTATATGTGTAAATTTATATAGATATATTATAAGTATACTAGGATACATGTATGTAAAACACAAATAGACAATATAATAGGCAAGAGTAAACATGGGTTGATCCCAAACATGTTATTTGGATTGGTGGTCAGATCTTGAGATTTGTAACTAGAATTCAAGATTTTACTATTTGTAATCATCAGAAATTAATAAATGGAATCTAGAGCCTGTCCAAGGATATCTGTATAAAGGAATCCAATTATATCTCTTGGATAACTATAAATACCCATCACTATAAGAGACCATACAAGGAAATCTATAAAAGGAATCCCAAGTATCACTCTTAGAATAGTGGAAATACATAAACCTCCAAGCCTTCCTGTAGTAGATAACATAGGTGACCAAGTATCTCTCATGGTGTATCACAACAATATTATCCACTAAGCATAACCATGGTAATTTCCCTAGGGAACCTTCTATCACTCCCAATGAAAGTAAAACATCCAACCAGTGATCCCATACAATTAATCTAATAAATAATCCAAGTATCTCTACCAGCACTTTAAAGATTCATTTTCAATTCTAATTATACAGATCTGTGATCCCATCAATGTTTTCATTAATTCGGGACCCATTTATCACCATCGACATGGTGTAACAGGATAATTTTAACTATCATAAAATTCATACCATTTAATTGAAACATTAATTCATAACAAGGGACATCTCATAGACCTAAATTTGAAGCTCATAAATCAACACAATGAATAATGATATTACCCCTTCAAAGAAGCCATGTTGATAGGGGTATCTCCTGTCATGGTAGTCACCCTATGGCATTAATTCAGAGTTTTAAAATACCATATTATGCATGGGTTATCATTTAATTTAATTTATTGGTCATTTGTGAGGTATCATCAGTGATGTTCAGCGTGTGGAATAATGGTGCATGATAAAATAAAATGATAATTTTAGGGAAATAACTATAAAAAATACATTAGGTTAGTATATGACCATTAATCTCTTACAAGCCTTCGTAATGATCTCGAATGGAAGAAAAATTCAACCTTGAAAAAATCCATGAAAACATTTTATATTAAATCATACCCAAATAGCACAAAATATGGAGTGATAAACTAATAATTTAAGGAATTGTAATGATGAGTTTATCATTGTGAATCCAATGTGATTGATGTTGATGACAATAGATTTTGGATGGAGAATAACTGAATGACCCTAGGTTTGGTAGAAGAGAATATCCCTAATGTGGATCTTACTAGAGAAAAATAATTCTATAAAAAATGAGGGTACTGAATCATTTAAAAAAATCTACAACATCTACATAGAGTTTGTTATATACAAAATTTGTTTATTATTAATTAAATGAATATATAATACACGTTCTGTAAATATCATGGCTTTTCACTTCCTTGGGGAAACCAAATCACATCGTGAACTGGGTCCATATAGACTATTACATGTCATGAATATTGAATTCATGGAATTTATTCAATTCACAATGTGTATTGACATGATTCCTTGTAAAAAATCATAGTGGTTGGGAAAAATAATTCACAACCTATATAATGAATACATTTTTCGAATTAAATTTACGTTATTAATTTCATTCATGCTTTGTATTTATCCTATAACGAACCCCTAGACCACCTGCTACCTTTCCTTCCAAAAAGAAACATACCAACCTAAGGGCACCCTTACTCGGTCTCAATCCAAATTGAATCTTAACGACAGTTAATTTTTTTTAAAATCCACACCTCTATAAAAATTCTTTATGTTACAACCTTCCCTCCTTAAAATAATCCATCCCAATGTTTCCCTTCTGAGGGCGGTTAAATGTCATCTAATATATGTTATGTCCATTGAGCATGTATGCTGACCTCTCACTCCCATGCCTCGTCCTATACATAACCTTTCTTCCATATAACCCTAACTATAGGAACTAAAATACCCCAAAGATCCTTCATTCTCTGATCAATGACTCATACAAGATGATCCTCAAAGGATGAATCTACACTGATCTTGATATCCTTATCATAAAATGAATGATATGGGTTGGAGTAATAACGATGAGGCTATGTTACGTGGAAAATTTCATTCATGGCCTGATACCTTCATAGTAAAGCTATAGGCGACTAGCCCAACTATTCCCATGATCTCTAAATTCACAAATTGACAATTCAATAACTTTCCCCGCTTCTCAATCTATCTATGACCAAATATTGGTGAAAAATGAGAAATACCCAATATTCGACCTCAAGCTCGAGATGTTTTTGGTGAAAATTGATATAATAACTCATACAAGGACAAGATATATCCATATTATTTAGAATCAATTGGTTCTACTCTAATGTATCCTTAACAAGACAATGTCACTACAATGCTAACTCCCCTTCTTTTAACTAGCATAGAGGTGAATGACACAACATAATATAAATGCCCTCAAAAGGACCCCTCTGAATAGTTATCTAAGAGATGTTATTATAGGAAAACTCAATAAGAGGAATAAATTTATTCCATTCACTTATAAAATCAGGGATACATATCCAGATAATTTCCTCTATCACACATATCATATTCTTGGACTGATTTTCAATATGAGGGTAATATGTTATTATCTGAAGTACCTATGTACCCATTTCTTTCTACAATCCTTTCCAAAATGATGATGTAAACATGGAATACCTATTCAATAGATAGAATGGTTAACACCATGATGTTAAAAATATCTAGAATAATAATTCTTCTGAGATCATCAACTGATAAGGTCTCTTGGATAGGTATGGAGTGTGAGACCTGGGTTAAATTATCAATGATCAACCATATTGAATAACTTCATCAACTAGATCATAGAAAACCCATCAAAAAATATATAGTGACATCATTACATTTCGACTCAAAATGGGAATAGGATATAGAAGTCTTGTAGTCCATTATTTATATACCGTCACTTTCTCATAAGTGAAACATCATGCGATAAGACCTACAATTTTCATCATTATACCTAACCACTAGTAATGATGACATATGCCTCAGTACATCTTGGTAATCCTAGGATTTAATTCCCAAACAAAGTCATGTGATTTCCAAATAAATTGTTCTTATATGTATGAAGGGAACCATACATTTCCATGAAAGTGTATAATCTCATCCTCATCGATATCCCAACCAGGTTGTGGGTCCTCACCAGAAACACTCTCCCACATGATTAAGACTTCAGGAACTAAAATATATATCATCCTTACCCATTATATAAGGGATTATGTCACTATAAAATATACTAAAATTGTCTTCCCATGATATTCCTAAACCTTCATATACTTCTTAAAAAATAGGTTCATCAACTAGCACTATCTGATGGCCTCTCAGCTAGCCTGCATATGAGTCTTCCAGCTCAGTGCATTAGCTAACACATTTACCTTTATAGGTGTATAGGAAATAAAAAATTCAAATGAATTCAGGTATTCTAAAAACTTTCATATCATGAGATTCAATTCATGCTGTGTGGAAATGTATTTGAGACTTTTCTTTTCCATGTAAACAACAAAACTCTCACCCAAATGATAATTCCTCCAAAAACATAAATCATGAACCAAAACATACAACTTTAGATCATGTGTAGGGTAATTACTATCATTAGGTGTCATATATTTGGAAACATACACCACAAACTGATCTCCCCATATCAAAACTACTCTTAAACTAATTCTTCAATCATCAAAATTAATTGTATATCTTTTCCCCGACATTGAAAGAATCAAGCCTGATGATAATTTTAGTCTTCCTTTCAGTTCCTAAAATCCAATTTCACTTTCATCCGATGATAAAAACTTAACAACATTTTTATTCAATCCCCTGATAGGTGATTCTAGGAACAAATATTATTGATTAAAATACTTATAATATATAACCAACCTAATGAAGATACTTATGTCAATTCATTCTTGGTTTTTTCTTAGGAAACTATATTGATCGCCTTCATTAGGTCAACAGAAACTCTTACCTTACAGATTAAGAGACCTAATAAGTGAAAACTATTAATCAAAAATTGTCTTTTTGTTATCTTATCATACATATGGATCTATATTACTGTATTCAACCTGATCATAATATGTTTGGCATGGTCATGTCAGGTATAAAAATACACCAATAAGTCATTAACAAAGACCAAGACAAAAGTATCCATATACGAGTGGAATACTCGATTAATCAAATCCATGAAAACTACAAATTGGTTCATAAGACCAAACAACATAACCAATACTTGTACAAAGGATATCTACTCTTGAATTATCTATGATATTTATGATAGTCTCACATAAACCTAACAATATCCCAAACTCAAATCGATGTTAGAGAAAAACATTTCTCTTTAGAGATGGTTGAATATGTCATCTATAAATCATAGTGGATACTAGTTCTTAACCATATGATGGATCAACCGAGGGTAATACATGTAAAATATAATAGTACAATCCTCCTTCTTGGAAAAAAGGATATTTTAACCCCATTATGAATTACTGGGTCATATAAACCCCTTTGCTTCTAAGACCTCTAACTACTTCTTGAGTTCATAGATCTCTGTAGGCACCATCCAATAAAAAGTAATGGAAACTAGTGCCACTCCTAGAACTATCTCAATGGTGAACTCTACCTATCACAGATGAGTAGATCTAGAGAAGTAATCATAGAAGACTCCCCTAAAGTAGTCCACCTTAAGAAAAAATTTCATATATAATGTTCCCTTATAGCTCAAAAAGAGACTGCCCTATGGGCTATCAATCTTCTGATCACATGATTATCTGGTGTAGATCTAATTTTTTGGACATCCCATTCCCCCTTATAAACATAATAAATTACCTCATGTGATGTTAAGGACAACCTCCGGTGATAGAAATCCACAAGGGCATGGTTTAGATCCGAATGTTCCACCCTAAGAATGAAATTGAATCCTATCATCTCGAGGGAAAAAAGATTCTAGAGGAAGAGAAATCTACCCACATAAAGAGGGAAATATATGCATTAGAATATACTCTATTATTGAACCCCTAAAGTTATTACAAGGGTCATCAAGACACAAAATTATTCCATTTATAGGCCCATACATTCCATAATTTCCATATATATAAAATGGTGAAAAGATCCTATATCAAATAATGGGTATACTAAAGTAGAGGATACTGGATTAGTAATTTTAATTGTAGAAGGACCTAGACTCTATTACTTGGGTGTAGGTGGAACTGCGTATATATGGCTGGATCCTCAACCTTGAGATGAAGCCTAGCTAACTTGTGTAGGTCTTCTCATATGATGTTGAACCTATAAAGTATAACTAACTCATTCACAACTAAATCATCAGCCAGGTCAACTGATAATAGAACTACTCCTATCCTAATGCAGAGCTACAAATCCTGCTCCTAAATTTTGTATAAGCACAAATCCATTCTGAATAGATACTATAGGAAAATCTTAGAAGAAACACTGAAGGTGACACATCATGTCATAAGCTCCGACATCGATTGTGTTCCCCCTTCACTGGGGATTCTTATGTGGCATCCTACCACATTGGTGAAACACCATAATACTGTCGGTGTGTATCATTTGACTATAGTTTCTCCTATGAGAAAATATATAAATTGTGTTTCCTATATCTAGAAAATCTATCAAAATATCTCAAAACTGAACTACCCTAACTCACACTACCAACTTCCTAGAAGTTTCACTCAGTGATGAGGGAATGGTTCACTATATCTAAAACAGTGGTCATATGAAATAAATTCACATAAAATTAGAAGGCATATTAAATTCCATCCTCAAACCATATCACATTAATCAAGTCATCATTGGTCAGTGTCAGAACAAAACACTGAAGCTCAGTAAAACAAGCTGAATATTCATTTCTTGACATAAAACAATACTTTAGGTGCATAAAATCCCTAGAATGGTCTTTCTCAGTGTATGTAGGAATTAAGAGTCATAAAATACATCTTGAAAGTTTACCCCATCAATACCCTAATTTTGATCATCCTGAGAGATGAAATCCCACTAAAATTCATGGAGTCATGAAGCATATAGGTGGTTATCCTATCTCTATTCTCTGGATTCATCTCTAAATGTTCGAAGATCAATACAATAAACTCTATCCATGATTTAGTATTTAAGGTACTCTATACCTTGATAAGGAGAGTGGATGATTCTACTAGAATACTTTCATCAACTCTACCATAGAAGAGATAGGTCATGAAGCTCCTTTTATAGACTGCATGAAGCATTATAATCTCTCTCAAAATATTTCATCGACACCTAGTGGAGGAAGAAATGGAGGTTCCTCTGATGGTAATACATGAGGTAATACTTATAGATAAAAGGAACCACATCTGTAAAATGGTCATCAATACCCTCCTGGTGCACAACTTGAGGAATTTGAGGTGACAAAACTCTACAATTGTCAAATTCACACCACCTATAATATTAAATACAAAATAGAATCAATAATAATAGAAAAGGCTTGCTAGAATTTCTTCCTATAAATGAGTCACACCTCTCGGACTACTCCAGAAACAAAGTCTAGGGGAAAATAATGACCACATCATATAACAATTTACACTTCTTACCTCCCAATAATAAGGTTGGGTTAGGGTCAACCACACATATACCATCATAGGGTGTCCCATATATAGAGTATCAATTTCATGTTATAGAAGAAAACAATATTTATTATTAAAATATAATCCAAAATTATGGGTACCACTTCATTTCTATGTTTAAACTTATTTTATTTTTTACACTTTTATTTTCATATAGATATCACAATATAGTTTCATGTATTACTATTAATAATTAATAAAGGCCCATACACTATAAATTTCAATGGGTACATCATTTAACTGTGACTTAAACCTTAAATCTTTTATTAGGATGTAACATGTCATATAAATGATTTCATTAAATGAACTACTATTTCAAATTTATAGAATTATATGATTCATAAATGATAATTGGAATTCATTTAGTCAAAATAATCTAACATTTTATCCTAAGGAACTAGTGTTCAACAACCCAAACATAGTATAATTGGTTAATTAGGTGAAAACATCAATATAAATGGAAAAACATCATTTAAATTGATTCATACACATTAATAAATCCAATTATTTTATCCCTTCAAGAAAAATTTTCAAATTTATATACATAATAATCAATTCACTCACAAAATCTGAGGAAATGCATGAAATTATACTAATGAAATATACCTATAAAGCATTCCATAAGGCATGAAATGTGAATCATCATGTGACTATAATTATTCATGAGATGATACATCTTTGACAAACCAAGATAAGTAAAAAATAATTCCATAATAATAATATCAATATTTATAATAATATAGAACAAAATGTGCATCACCTAATGGTGAAATCAATACAACTGTAATAGACACAAACCAACAACAATATCCAATACAGGTAATTTGAGATTCCCTTGTATGTTGGTTAGATACTCCTAGATTTAAGCTCATTACCACATTTTGATACATTCCTAGTCTCATTTATAGTACCTCAATAGTAATAAAAAATGGAAACATATCCCTTTGATACAAATCTGCAGCATCATGACCCAAAATCCACTAAGTAGTGCCCCTAGATAGTTAACCTCATAACCTCAAGCACGCCACCCCATACACTAGCGGTTTCTAATTTAGTAGTGATGACCAAGGGTGTGTTCTTGGAGAGACTATGACCTTTTGATCATAGTGTAGAAAAATAGTGAATAAAAATGGCAAGGATTGGAAATAGTAGTAATTAACTAGAATCAGAATAATAAACCACACAGATAAATAAATAGGCATAGGATAAATTAATATTAGATATAGAAATTATGATCATGTCATGATGGTATACAAAAATGGAAGAATATTAGATATAGGAGTATATGAATATAAAACATGTTAAACATAAAAAGAAAAAAATCTTCCTTCTATAAACATCATGTGTATAGGCTCGGTCCTCTTATCCAATACTCCATCCTAGTAGAAACAATAATGCATCAGAAGTTGTTAGCTTCCCTTTTTCTATACCTATAGTGATGAAGTATATTTGGGTACCATAGATGGCCTGAATAGGGTGTGAGATATACCTTATAGTACACCACCAAAGGTGTCGATAACTATCAAATTTCGGTATATAAAATAAGCATTCTGCTGGTAAATAATTAATGTAAGTAAATAAATAAAAAATATCAGACCAGGTTACCCATGGGATACCCAATAGACGCTACCTAATTAGGTCTTATACTAATATCTATAAATGAAGGTTAACCTATAAATATATATTATATTTGTAAATTTATATAAATATATTGTAATTATGTTATGATACATATATAGAAAACATAAATGGGCCATCTGAAAGGGAAGTGTAAACATGGGTCGAACCCAATCATGTTCTATGGCTTGGTGGTCGGCTCGTGGGATTTATAATTGGAATTCAAGCATTTGATATAAGGAATCCTTAGAATTTAATAAATGTAATCTTAAGTTTCTATAAGGTAATATGAAAAATGTAACCCAAGTATTTCTCCAAGATCACTATAAATCCATATCATTGTAAGTTTCCATCCCATGTGATCCATAAAAAGAATACAAAGAATCACTCTCATAATGGTGTAAGGACATAACTCTTTGATAATTTTCTGGGTATACCAAATAAGGGACCAAGTATCTCCCATGGTATATCATAACAACATTTCCCACTAAGACCATCCATAGCAATTACCTTAGATTATTTTCTACCTCTCATAGTTAACGTTAAACATTCACCCAGTAATCCCTTCTAAGGATTCATATAAAGAATATAAGTATCACTCATTGTGATATAATATCCATTTACAATTATAATTAAAAAGTTAGATGATCCCATCCAATCCATCGTTAATTCATTAAACTTGTACCACACTCATCTTGGTGAAAATGTATAGTTTTAACTATCATAAAATTCATAAAATTTAAGAAAAACATTAATTCAGAATAGGGAAAATTTCACACACCTCCATTATCAGACAAAAAATCAATACATGACATGAAGATCCTAAGACTTTATGTAAGGCACACCCATAGGGGTATCTCAGATCGGGGTAGTCACCCTATGATGTTAATTCATGATTTTCTAGGACCATATTAAGCATGTATTATCATTTAATTTTATTATATATTTAGGACGTGTTTCGAGAGATTTCCCATGCATGGAACAAAGGATAATGGTAAAATACAATGATAATTTTAGGAAAAATTACTAGACCACTTACCTTAGGTTGGTAGATGACCACTCATTCACTTTTATCCTTTGAAATGACCTAGAATGGAAGAAAATAACCATACAGATAAAAAACCTAAAATTAAAGAATATTATCTTATTACAAAATATAATAAAATAATGTGAGATAAATTAATAAATGATGGAAGAGAAATTAGGATCTTACCATTGAAGATACAACATGACTTATCGTGAAGAAAACATTTCTTGGATAACGAATAAGAAAAAGGACCCTAGGTTGTGTGGAGGAGGAGCTCCCTTGTAAGGATGCAGTTAGAGAAAAATGGATCTGTAAAAAATTTTGGTTCTGGAAGCTTTAAAAATTTCCATAACATATAAATGAAGTGTATTATATATACACATCATGGATTATTCATGATGTGTATATATAATACATGTCATCTAAATATCATGTTTTCCCCTTTCCCAGGAGAAACTAACACACATCATGAACTAGCTTCGCACAAACCATTTCATGTCATGAATATTGAATTAAATACATGCATTCAATTCATGGAAGATATTAAGATCATTCCTATTAAAAACTCTTGGGGACTATTCATTATAATTTATGTTGTGAATTTAATTCATGCAGTGTATTTCTCCTACAACCAGCCTCCTACTCACCTGTTACCTTTCCTTCCTAAAGGACACATACCAGCCTAATGGAACAGTTACCCATTATTATGAAAAAATAAAAAACTAATGAAGATTTATTGGGAGTTTATGACAATCCATACCTTTATGAAAATATGGGACATTATATATGGTATTTTAAATCATCCCTAATTAATGGTTTTAAGGTCATTATCATTCTATTGATCATTCATTTTTTATAATCAATGACCTCTATCATTCTATATAATTATTTACTCTTTTCATCCATGTCCACATATTCACATTCCAAAAAGGTTCAATGACTTAGTAACCTAGTTTTTTTACCCTTTTTTACTCCCATTTTTCTCTTATTAAGAGTATTTTTTATTAACTATTTTTATAAAGTGGGTTTTCAGTAAAATAATTTTCAAATATCAAACCCTTGATTACTGATATGAAGTTAAAATTACAAGGAGAAAATTTATTTAAGGAGGAAAGAATGTAACACCATGAAATTTTATAACAATAAAATTATATTTGATACTATATGCAATATGCAACACAAAGCTTAATCAACCCACAAAATATATTTCTTTCAAATTAATCTCTTTGATATCTTGCGGAAAAAGAAAACCCATGTCTAAATGTACCGTAATATAGTATACCAGTATAACCTAGCCATTAAATTTGTGGGTATGAAAAATAATAACTATATTATGACATTTTTTTTCTATTTATTATAAATATAAAAATAATCATTTAAAATAAAAAGAAATTATTTATGAAATACTGTATTTTTTCTAAAAGACAATTTAGTCATGTTTTGAACACATAATTTAAAATTAATTTTAAACCTTTTAAAAAATATATTTCACAAAATAAATTTAATTTTTTAAATCTTCATATCAAAATTATCTTTTAGTTGATTTTTTGGATTTTTCTAAAATATTTAATTTTTTGATAAATACTGAAAAATAAGGAATTTTAATTGAAATCCGCCTTTTCCTTTATGTTTGTTATAAAGTTAAATTGTATTTTAAATTTATTTTAAAGAAAAATTATTTAAATTATATAAATATATAAATAAATATATTAATCCAATTTAGTTCATTTTACTCATTTTAATATGGAATTTTGATATTAAGATGTTGTAAACTTTTGAACTTTTTTTCTTTGAAAACCCACTTTCTCATCTTGTCTTTGGGATTAATTTAAAAATAATTTTTTTACATTTATATGAATAGAATTATGAAAATTATATTCTCTATTTATAATCATAATAATTTATATTGTCTAATAAAGTTAAGGAATTTTTGTTACCAAAATGAATATTCAAAATAATAAAAATTATTTACCACAGTTAAGGTCAAAATGTATTTATTAGGGAGTTGAACTAAAAATATATGGGTTAAAATGACCTAAAATCTTAAAAAGTATTATTGTATGGGAATAAATCCATATTAGACATCCCAATTTTGAATATCTAGATAATTTTAATCATTTTTCATGTGAATAACTTTATCATTTTTGATGCCCTTGGCACATTTCCATATAATTTCTAAGAGGGTTACCTTTCCCCACTTATTCACTCATGCCAATCCATTTGTATAGAAAAAAACCATTCTTAATTATCTCTAAAAAATACTTAGTCAAATTCTAGAGATGATTTTCCTACCAAAAGACCATCCCTAGGATCCTTCTATGGAGATACAAAGGTTGTTTTCTTGGAGAATTTAATTATCTTAACAAAGATATTTGATTTTATTTATTCTTTTTTCCATTTTAATTTATGAATTAACACTTAAAATATTATAATAATTGTATATAAAATATTCTTATTTGTTTTTATGTTGATTTAATAAGAATTATCTATCTCCCCTTCCATCAAATGGGAAACGAAATCATCGATCGTTTGTATGATGGATTACCACCTCGTGAACTGATATAGTTCATTTTTTAAAACCACATTTAAAGGATGAATATAATGATAGATTTAACAAGTTTATATGTAATATATGATATCATTATACTTATATAACTTTAATATCACATATGAATTTATACGTTCAATTCCATTTAAAATACAACATTGCTCAAGTGTATAGAGGACTACCACCTCTTGATGTGATGTGATTCATATTTCACTAACACATTACATAGAGAGTAATAAAGATAAATTTAATAAATATATGTGATATATTTGATATGTTATTTATCCTTTAATATTAATTTATCACTCAATTCTTTACCCTTTAACCAACAAGAAAAATGATAATGTCACTTGTGCGTACATATGTCCTACCGCCTCTACGAAGCGATGTGATCCATTCTCCATTTTAAAATTTAAATAATGATTATAAAAATTTATCTCAAGAAAAATATATATTAAAATCACAAATCTAATTCTGTTTATTATTTAACTATATAATATTAATAAGAACTAAAACTTTCGTGACAAAACACACATGAGAAAACAAGGCAATTAACACCCGAAACATTGAAAATAATGAAATATTAATATCAAACAGGTTATAAAATGTTAAAATAGGATCGTATATGATATAATAAATATGAATATCATTGTCATATAAATTATTAACATTATTAAAACCATTATAAATGAACATAAAGTTATTTCAACCAAAATAAATCATGAGGTCAGAATATTCGACTCAAATTCCATTCATTAAGACATACTGTAATGTTATGTGCCTAATTTCTTTATATATAGTGTATATAATACCCCTTTAAAATGTAATATCATGATTAATTAAGAATTAATGGTATTTTAAGTATGAATTTTAATTATTCAATCCAACAAAATTTTTCTGAAAAGTTAGCAAGTGGTATGGAATTCGATAATTAAATTTCATTCCACTAGGTTATATTACTTCTTTGTTGTATTTGATATTATTATATTATATGTGTAATGAATTATGATTATATTATTTTATATTTCTACTTGTTTTACGTGGATCTATATTTTAAACACATAATTTATTTATCTTTTATGTCTCACATGAATGATTTTATCTTTTCATGTGATTATTTCATAATCTCATTTTAATTAAGATTATTTATAGTTGAATTTTCATTATATGTAATTATTTTATCATAGTTAGATACAAAAATTAATTTTATTATCCTATTTTTATTCATGAAAATTTACATGTAATAGAACCATTTTTCACTCTCTGGTAAATTATTGATAAAATGTTTTAATAAAATCTCACTTCATTTATTTCTTCAGTTGGAACTCAATTTTCTTCAAAAAAATTGTTTTCTAAAAATTTTTCAATAATATTTTTAACCATTTAAAAATTGTTTTATTAAATAATTTTAACCCATTTTTTCTTTTTAATTTTGTTTTAAAAAATCATCATGTAATTTTCAAAACATTTCTATTTGGATTTTACTAAAAAAGTAAAAGTAATCTGTGTTTTAACATACTTAGATTGTAATAAATTTCAATTAATAATGAAAATTACATGATTTAAAAATTTATTTATAAGTTTCTAAGGATTTTTTCAAACAAAATTGGTTTTAATATGTTTTTTAAATTTTTAGTTAAAAAAGTTATTTTGAAATTAGAAGTGATATTTTCCTTAAGAATGTTTTAAAGATATTTTTTAGGTATTTCTATTCATAAATGAAAAACCCCTTGACATTAAATTTAATCTTCTATGGATATTTTCTCTATATACCATCCTTTTTCATCCTTTAGATGTTTTATGATCATTTTGACCAAGTAATGTATTGAAATTCTCATTCTTGATTTGTATTTTATAGTTATTAACTTTCCTTTTAAAAATTCTCTCTATTGTGATCATTATAATTTTTATTTATCCTAAATATACATATTATTTCTTACATGATTAATATTATTTCCGAAAATATACATCATTTTTACATATAGTGTTTCTCTTAAATATCCATATTCTCTGTATCAGGGATATGATTATTTCATAAACTGTATACCATTTTTTACATATAATTTTTAATTTTATTGTTATTTGATTTACTATGAAATCTTGATAAATAAAATTATTTACTCAATGTAGATATATAGGGATAATGAATTTTTTTCCTGAATTAAATCAATTATTTTATATATGTGGAATGATTTGGACTTACAATGATAGGTGGGCCCCAAAATTATATTTCCCCTCGATGCTTCAATATGTCTTATGATATGAATAAGTAAGCTAAAATTAATTGGTTTTTTACCTGTAGTTTTAATCCATCTTGTGAAAGGTCCTAACGGTAGAGGTATAATGATGCCAGAGATCATGAAATCTAATAATATAGAATTTTCTTCATTAATAATTTAGTTTTTATAATCAATGAAATTTTCACAATGATATTTTTTGTAGTTGCATTTCATTCTTAATTTAGTTTTTTAAGTAGAATGTGTTTTAGGTTATCTAAATTTTAATATTTATTATACCTTATCTTATTATCCATGATATTTCTAAAATGATATTATCTATGAATACATTTCATTCACATTTTATGAATTAAATATAATTTGTTCAGTTATTTACCATGCCACATTGATTATTCCCTATCAAATAAGGATTGTCATGTTACAGATTAAATGTAATGTGTGTTTAGTTATTTACCTTCCCTTATTGATTGTTATTATTGATTCATGATATCCTCTATTGTACATAACCATTTCTAATCATTTTATCCCACTCTTATTTTTTCAATTCCTTGGAATCCATTAAGCGTACTATAAATGATATGAAAGTATATGTGTAATGGAATGTACCTCTTTAGTCTATTACTTTATGAAAATTTAGTGTTTGAGGTGTTCTAGGAGGTCATGAATATTCATTTCATGAGTTTTCATGTTTTAGAGAATTTTCATCAGTTAGTCAAGCATCAGTAGCTCGCGTCGGTAGCTCAGCGTCAGTAGCTCGAGCTGATAGCTCAGCGTTGATAGCTTAGTGTCAGTAGCTTGTGTCAGTAGCTCCTGTCGATAGCTTAGCAACCGTAGCTCTACGTAAGTATCTTATTTTTGGTAGTTCCTCATCGGTAGCTCAGCATCGGAAGCTCACATTGGTAACTCATGTCGTGATGTCAGGGGTTGGTAGCTTGCATTGGTATCTTGGGTGTTGGTAGGTCAGGGTGTCGATAGGTCATGTATCAGTAGGTCAAGTATTGGTTGGTTGGGAATCAGTTGGTCACATCGATGGGTCACATTGGTGAATCGATGTCAATGACTCACTATTAGTGAATCACGTCAGTGACTCACGTCGGTGGGTTATAAAGTTTCCAGTTAGGATCTAAGTATCACTAAGAGGGGATGGGGTGAATCAGTGATATATTTTTCTTTTTATGTTTCCTTCTTTTTGAAACAACATTTTCCTCCTGTTAAATATTTTATTCCCTACTGAACACACACAACTACAGGAACACAAGATTTACAAGGTTCACTAAACAAAATGAGTAGCTATGTCCATAGTATGGAACTGAAATAATCCACAACCACACAATACACTAGAAAACCATCCTTTTATATAGAATGAAAAGAGTAGTATATACCCTTACACCCATGTAGCACTTATAAAATAATCTATAAGCATGTGTACACCCTCCTAAGACAAATAGGTAATTACAATATTTCAGTGCTTCTTTAAAATTGAACACATGTATTCTCTAAAGTACAAATATTCACATTCCTACCTATAAGCTGGTAAGAACTATCTTACGCACAAATGATTACGTGAAAAGAACCCAAATCTTTCTCACATCCTTCTAGGTGTCTTATGCATAACTTTTTTCCATGAACACAAGATTTTACTTTTTTCACAAAACACCTGTTACACACAACTTCAATCTTGCACGCAACTATCTTCTTGCACGCAACATATCCTTATTGTGTACAAATCTATCGCACACTCTCCTTTTCATAATATTTTTCCGTGCCTTAGATGTCAGGATTTTTATAAGTGTCAATCATAAAAAACGTGAGGGTTTCACCTATTATTTATAGACCATGTTGACCCCTATATTAAAAAACATGAATCGCTCAAGAAAAATCCTGAAGCTTCGTGAAAAACCCCATTTGACGCCGCATTAGGCGCGTAAGTCTCTTCCGCACCTAACTCATATTTCGCACACTTCTCGAATATTTTTCGCACTTCATGCCTTTTCCATTTTTCTAACTTTGGACCTCGAATCATTCCTTTAACGTATGATTCAAAATCATGCACGCAAAAAAAACCAATCATTCGTGCAAGCCTCTCCTTTTCCAGATTTTTGATGTTCAGATCATGGAAGTCCACTTACGTGCAACATGCCAAGCCATATTCAAACATTAATTTGTGTTACCTCAAAATTTCTTGTTCCTTTTTCATTACACTCTTTACTACATTACATAACCATTATTCAACTTTCATCATGAAATCCACTATCTTGATATGTATCCTTTCATCGAACAGCTTTAACATCGTCAGATTTTCATTGTGAAGTACTGAAACTTCCCTATCATCTAGAATATTCATTCCATCAAATACAGACATTATATGAATGGAATCATTGATTATTTACCATTTTCTTTATAATTATTTCACCAAAAGTTCTCATAACTTATGATATTTTTGAAATGCATATCAGCAAAGCATCATCTAATTTTAATGTCGTGTATAATGTGAATTGATTTATCTTAATTGACAACAAAAGACAAAAATATGTAACAAAAAGCTCTTCTAAATTTATTCCCCATCCAACATAGTCCCAAGAGGTCACATCGGTGACTCACTATTGGTTACTCACCCATCAATGACTCATTTCTAGTTTTTCTATTTTTTTCCAGTTTCATCCTTGTTACATTTTATTTGATGTAAATCGAGTTCAAAATCTATTTTGAGAATTTCTAAAGGATTTTCAAATAATATTAATTATATCTTTAATATTTTAATGCTTCATAGATTTTTAAGTAGTCAAACCGCGTGTTCTTGACCACGATTCAAATTTTAATAACTTTGAAACCATATCCCTTCTGTTGATATAATCTATACCTCTTCTAAGATGATATCTTATCATCCTAGTGTCTTTTATTTTTCTTTTGGTGTGCCAAGATCCATTCCTCCCCATAGAGTTGTGTGTTTTGCTATGAAATTGGCATTTATCCTTCTTAGGAGTTTACTTCTATTTTCATAAACCATATTTTGGCACAAGGAGGAGTTACTAATAATATATTATACGAGGAAAGGATCCCTCATTATTTATTTTGTATGTATCATGTGAGGTGGTTAAGCTAATGTCTCTTTGTGTTTATGGTTGAGTCTCAGTGTTATGACGATAATATAACTGGTTATAAAGATAATCAGACTTGTTACAATAACGAGTTTTGTTACCTTATTAATAAATGAGGGGTAGGGAGGAAGGTGATAATGTTTGTTTTGTTTTATCTATTCTATTTGACCCATGTTTTGAATTTTATGGGTTGTATCATTCTGAAAACCATGTCCATTGGTGGTATCTTTTTACGCACCTATAAGGATTGCGAATCACTATTATAAATTTGGGAATATATTTACTCACATATAATCAGCTAAATAAATGGAATCCTTTGTATTAATCTTCATCTATGATCACTCTTGAATAATTAAAGTGGAATTAAAGAATATGGTTTCTTAAATATGAATACACCTTGTTGTTTAGTGTGTTTTTGTGCTGTGTATGGTTCTGTTAGACCTTGTGTTGGTGATAGTCCTCTGGTTCTCTAGCTGGGAGTGTGGATGTGTGTATGGGATGGTATGAGAGGAGTAATGGAATTTCAGATTGAGGGATTGGTTAATTTTTTAATGAATTAACTTTTTATGTAGTGGGAATGCATCTGGGAAGTGGTTGAGTAATGAGGCTATAGTTTGTGGTTGTTCTATGTTTATGTTACTGGGTGTGGTGTTGGTATGCCAAGGGGATTATGATTGTTGTTATGATGTGGTGTGTTAGGGGTTTTCTCGTTTATAGGAAGGACATGGTAACATTACTTTTATGAATGATGGTTGATGTGGTTAGATGAGTGTTATAGAATGTGAAATGTGTAGTGGGTTGTTTTACCTTGGTCCTTCTTCCTAGTGTTTCATTGCAGTCTGTGTGGTTTTTTCTTGTTATATGTTTGGTAGTTTCCTGGGTAGGTATGAAATTAATGGATATTTTTTTAAATAAGGAATGATAGTTGGTTCAATTAATTGGATGGGGGTTATGAATTAGGTTTGCAGTTGTTTGTGTTGTCGTGCATTTAGAGGTAGCAGCAAAGGCAGTTTTGTGTGGACTAATAGTTTGTTTTGAAAATCCATAGGTTGGGATGATTGTTTTTACCTATATATATATATATACTTTTAGTTCCTTTTTATTACTATGCGCACCCCATCCATATTGAGAACTACATTATGAACACTCCCATTTTTATTGGGGAGGGTGTCTTTCCCAACATCTTGGCGGGGGGACGAATGGCTGGTTATTAGTTCTTCCCGGACCCCTCTTCTATAAATTGTTATCCTAATGCTCTTTGGGAAGGTTGTGGTGTGGTTGTGATCCCCATGCGTTTTTGTTCGTGGAGTGTTTTTCTAGGTGTATTCGGGATGAGGCCCAGATTTCGGAATAAATTCCATACTACTTAGGATTAGAAGTTCCCTACACCATTTGCAAGGTAGAGTCCCCAGGGAAGGTACATGCATCATGATGACATGTGTTCTTGTTTTTTTCAAGTTTTTTTTTTGGAAATTAAAATAAACAATGAGTTAAAATGAATCCTAAATAAATTCTATACTACTAAGGATTAGAAGTTCCCTATTTACTTTTCAGCTATAGAACCATGCATTCCTTTGTGTGTGGTATGAGCAACGGAGGCTCAGTAGGCTGATCCGACTGATCGGTGGAGGTTAGATCTATAGTAGGAAAACCAATGGCATAAGTTTCTTCCTGATTTCCAGTGATAGTCTCTAGGAAAGTACAAAGGCAGTGTTTCAGATATGGGGATAGAGAGTCGTAATGAGAAGATGTTGATAACTTTCATCTTGATCCGAGATCCAAAGAAGTACTGGGTTCCTCTGGTGTTAATCTAGATGTAGGGTGATGCATGTCAATGGTGGATTCTTCACCTAGGGGAGAGAATGGAGACTGAAGTTCTATGGGACATTTTTGAGAATGAGTTCCAAGAAGAATTAATTTACTTGACCATGAAGGTTGAGAAGAGGCAGGATCTAATATTTATCTAATAGGGGAGTATGTCGGTATGAGAACTAAGGATCGAGTTCAAGGATCTACGTCTCTTTTCTCTAGATCAATTTTTGGATGAGGTGTCTCATGCAAGACACTTAAAGGAGGTGATCCATCCTCCCCCCCAGTACGTAGTTACTCCCTTTACCTTCCTGACATACCTAGAGGTATAGTAGAAGGAAGAAGTGTTATAGAGGATTCACTCATGAGGAGTTATACAATGAAAGGAGATCTGGTAGGGTTCTACAATGGGAATGTATTCTAGGAGAAGGCCTTAGGAACCAGATCCTTCAAGGTTTCGGCCAAAGGGGAGTTGACTTCAACAGTTTTAGTTTTGACATTGTACTCCTTGTGCTTTTCCAATAGTCTTGTGACTAAGGTGTTGTACTTTTGGTGGTTGTGGGAACCTTCAGAGTAAGTGACCAGTTCAAGATCAATAGGGTGGAGGCATGTAGGTTCAATTCCCACCTCAGTAGTAGTTGTCAGCTAGGTCGTTTCAACGGTAGGGACAGTAGGCGCCTACTCTACCAAGGGAAGACAGAGTAGGTGGAGGCCGACCTTAGGGTGTTCCTTAGGGACCTCAATACAAACTACTACAAATATGACTTATAATAGCGCTAAAAATTGCCTTTAACAGCGGTAAAGAAGTGTTGTTATTCTCGGTGAAGATAAAGGTGCCCCTTTATTAGCGCAAATGAAGCACTGATAAAGGTAGTATTTATCAGCGCTATTTTCAGCGGTGATAAATGTATAATATATCACCACTATTTTTAGCACTAATAAATTCTACCTTTATCAGCCCTCAAAATAGTGCTGATATATTATCTATTTATCAGTGCTTAACTAGTGCTGATAAAGGCCAAAGATCCTATCCAAAACCAGAACCTGCACAGAACCTGCCCTGCACCTGCACACATTACAGCACCTGCACAGAGTCCAAACAAAACCTGCACACAACGCACACAACACCCACACACAATGCACAGAAGAGAAAAATGATACTTACATTTACTTGAAATCATGAATACGCAACAACAAACTTCTATATACATTTCAAACTATGTTTAATTTGGTTACAATTACATTTATCTAACAAACAGTTAAAAAACAATGATGTTCCATCCTTTTTTCATAAATCCGCTCTAAAAAATTGTCATCCATGGCTGCGGTTTCCGAACAAAGGATTCGAACTGAGGAAAAATATTTCACCTATATAATAAAACAAATATTATGTTAGTAATACAATAATGAAATAAATAATGGGTTTGCTAAGTGGAATTATACTAGTGAGGCACAAAACAAAAAATAACCAATTAACAAAATTGGTGCATGGTTAGGGATAATCATCTATAATAATCCAATGGCCCAATGTTTAGTAGAACATGGGCTATTTAATGATTCGATGGGGAATAGATGAACCTACAGTTTTGTTCTAAGGATATGATGGTCTCACGTTGATGGTTAATGGTTTGTCAAATAATGTGATGAACTTGTGTAAGGTATGAGTTTTTGGGGAATTATCTCTATATGGTTGAATAATGGATTGTAAGCCACTCAATGAAACTATACGGATTAGAAGTGTGTGTATATTGATTCCCACATTGTTGGAAAATGATTTATTTTACCCTTAGGCCAAATAATTCCCCTAATTAATGAGTTGAATTTACAAAGCGGGTTACCCTCATATATCCCTCATTCCACTTAATAAAATCCTTTACACGCACTCTCCTCCTTCTCCCTTCCCCCATGGGATATCTCCCTTAATTTTGAGATAAATCAAATATTATCAATTACATTAAAATAGTGGTGATATATCTTCAACCCTATTATTCTCCTATATTTGATACCAATGATGGGCCTTTTGCAACTACATTAAACCTTGGCTATATACTTATATCCACAGTTTAATACCATGGCTATATGTCCCCCCATTCCATAAAAAAGAAGCACTCCTACCCCTTCTCCAGCACACCCCCTACACACTGCCCACCCCCGAGCACACCCCCTACCCCCTGCACACTCCCTGTCCCCTGAACACCCCATGCCCCCTTCCCCAGTACACCCCTGCCCACTGCACTTCCCCACTGCCCATTGCACACCCCCTTCCAACTCCTACATATTTCAGAAGAACCCAGCACACCCCCTACCACTTCCCACTACCAGATTGCCCCCTTCCCCCTCCCCCAGAAAACCACCCCTACCCAGCACACCCACGGTTTAATACCTTGTCTATATATCCCCCCATTCCATAAAAAAGAAGCACCCATGCCCCCTTCCCCAGCACACCCCCTACACACTCCCCACCCCCGAGCACACCCCCTACCCATGCACACTCCCGTCCCCCTGAACACCCCCTGCCCCCTTCCCCAGCACACTACTGCCCACTGCACATCCCCCTACCCATTGCACACCCCCCTGCCCACCCTGTACATATTTCAAAAGAACCCAGGACAACAACTACCCCTTCCCCCTACCACTTATCCCCCTTCCCCTCCCCTAGAGAACCACCCTTGCCCTCTCACCCTGTCCCATGCATATCATAAAGAAAATACCGTGTATGGAAATTGTGATCAATTTACATTATGCACATCATATATATCAACACATTCTCATTTACTTTCATAAAAAGTAAATAGACATATATAGAATCTCTAAATCTCATAGGAAAACCCTCTTTAAAATTCACAAACACATTAAATCCATTTGAAAACACCCATCACACAACTTTATCATTTCTTCAAACACATTTAAAGGACTTAATCATGAAAATCCACAAGAAATACAATTGCATTCATTTTAAATATAACTTTCAAGTCTATACACACCCCAAATTCTTTTGATAACTCATTTTTAACCACACAAACATTTCGTATAGTACACTTAGCAAGAAAATACAACATAATAAAATCATCATATATTGTAAAAGCATGGAATCACCTACATAAAGCATGAAATCTTCTGAAATTTGCTGGAAATCATAAAACCACACCTCCACAATACCTTAATAAGGACTGATTAAACATTAATATTCAATATATTAATGTAAACCCTTGTTTAACGTGTGGTATTTCATGAGTTTAACATTCCACAAGGATAGAGGGTCATGATTTAATTTCTTGCAGAGATGTAATATCTGGGTGGATCAAAACACTTATAAAGGTGGATTAGGTAGGTACATCTCTAGGAAGGTGCACCTGGAATGTTTACCTAATAGATGGATAAAAAGGCCCAATGAGGTTTGACTCAAGTGTGGTGCATCCCATAAAGGTAAGGTTTCTCATTTTGAAGACTTATTCAGATACCACTAAGGGAAATACAAGAAGGAAAATAACCGAAGGTTTACCCCAGTGAGGGGGTCACCATGGTTTACCATTGGTTGGGATTTAACCTCATGGAGGCTTCCTACTTACCCTATTTAGAATACAAGGATCAAAACCCATATATTTAAAAGAGGTATGTTGTGTATATTACCCATGGTTAGCTTCCCTTCACACTAGGAATACTCTTGGTTGGATGAGTATTGGTTTTATGGGGCTTATGCATTGTCAGATTCTCAGGTTCTTCCAAAAGTATCAATGGGATGAATGGGACATACATTCTAAGATGGACAATGTGAATGGCGTGATCCTTGTAAAGAGGCACATGGAACAAAAAAATGTGGTGCTGTCTGTAAATATTATTTATGGTGGTCATGGGGCTTATCAGACTCACCATACCTTCCATAAACACCTCAAAACATCATGAGGACCAGATTCTACATGATGGTGCATCACATGGTCGATTCTTTTGACAATGTACTGGTCGTTTGAGCTTGGATTTCATCTCATCCAGTCTTTCCCTTACTTTAATTATCCTGGGACACATATTTTGGTTCAAAAAAATCCCTCAATGATACCGATTATCTCATGAATCTACCTAGAAATAATTGTGCAAGTCAAACAACAACACATGTGCTCAAATACAAGTTCAAACAAACGAGATATAGAAATTGGATTTTGTTGAACCTTGGCAGTTTCGTCGTTCATCACATACGCACTGCACACCATCATGCCTTACTTAAATATTGATTTGTTCAAATATCAATAATATGAATCCAGGGATAGAAAACATTGAGTAATAAATTAAGATTTCAATACATCAGAACATTATCAATTCACCAAATAAGGTTGGAGGATAATCAATGATCATATATAGATAACATAAGTGGTAGGAATTCACCTTCATTCTATTTGTGTACAATATTTCATCAAGTATGTTTCCAATTCGTTTCTAAAAACATGTATATCATCTTCTGAATATTATTTTTTGGGATAGTCATGATAGTACTCAAAAAATATAAATACACAAAGGATTAATAAATATTTTAAATGAACTCATAATTATTTTCGAAAATACCTCATCAGGGATGCTAGTTTGTTGATGAAATATGAGCTCATTCAAAAATTTACAAACATAACAACCACAGTCCTTTCCATTTGTTTGTTTTGGACACTACGAAAACATCGACAACTATAAGTAATTTTTTTGACATGTGTTTGGATAGTGAAATGTTATTGTATATACCCGGATGATTTTCCATTTGTAGATCTTGTAGGCTTGCTCATCCTTATGCCCTGGATTCATTCCATGAATTAGATGATATTGATGCACCGCCCTAGCATAACGGAATCCCCATTAAAAGATAACATAAATTACATAACTAGATGTTTAGTTTTAAAATGTTGGATCTAGTTTATTAAAAATTAACAAACTCCGTTATGCGTGGTCTATTTGTTGGATATCCAAGCATTAAATCCAAAAAATAAATCTTTGGAGTATCCAAATTGACTGAAATCAGCATCCAATGCTCCCTAAAATTACAAAAAGGAATAAGTAAAGAAAGAAATGAAACTATATTTGATATGATTAAATTGTAGAGTTTTACCCCTGCATCGTTGGTATTAAAAGGAGTCTGTCATCCATAATTTTGTTTTCAAACAATTTGAGCAGGGATGACATTATTACAACCTCCTTAACAGAATCTATTTCGTCTTTTGAAGATGTGGTGTGAGGACTAACGAGTCCAAATTTTTGTTCATGGGTAAATCCCTTCAATTGTTTTTCATATATACGTCTGCGACAAGTATAAAATGTATTTAGTAAAAATTATCAGAGTATATCAGCTTTTGTAAAATCAAATAATGAAAACTTACCTCATGTATACATTTACAACTGAGGTGCCTATCCATTCATACTTGAGGAGTTCAGTTAAATTTTCAGCACTAATGAAATTTGATATTTCCTCTCCATATATATCTTTTTCAAAATCAACAATGTGAGTACAGTTGTATTTCAACTTTGTATCCACATGAGCCTATAATGACATTAACTGTGGATATAGAACGCGTAGGGTGAAGGTGCTCTCAGTAGACCATTTCAATCGGTTGGTTGATCCTTGAGATATTTTTGAGCTGATATTTCATTTCACCACATGGTATTTGTCATTCTGTAATAACAGTCATCGGTTCAGACCTTTTTTCATTAAATTTTAAAGGTCCAACTTGAAAAATAAAATAGAAATGAATAACTTTTTGTCGCCATGTTTTTTTACAGGAACATTCAACCATGCGATGTATGTTCCAAAATCATGTTCAACTGTATGAATGTCATCATCATCATTTGGAATAGGTAGCTTGGCACTCATCTCATTAGCTATGTTAATTGACACTCTAAGATGATCTTTTGGAAGCTGTCTGTTGTGTAGCATGTCATTTTTCATATTAAACACTTTATCCCTCACTACAAGGTGATAGGTGGGAGTTGATAAATATAAATCATAGTCATTTTCACACTATGGAATATTACTACAGAAAAGGTATCAGTGTCTCTATAAATCACATTTCACAGAAACAATTATTAAAACATGGATTACCTCATCTAAGTCATGTTTTTTAGGGGAATGGCTCGCCTCAAAGCTGGTGGGGGGTGGGGCAATATCATCACGCATGGGTTGTTGTTGAGTTGTTTCTTCTCTTTGCCTCTCCCCCATCAATTTTTCTATCATCTGTCTCTAGTATTGTAATTCTTCTTGAAAATAGATTATTGTTCTTGCAGCTTTTACATTTTTTTCAGTTTGATCCCACGCTTGTTTTTGTTTTTGATAATATGTTCGGGGTTTCACCCCAAAACCCACACCTCTGATGCGACCATACTTTTCTGGCTGCTTCAAGGCTGCTGAAAGTATGTCTATATCTGGTGTGGTTGTTGTTGATTCTTGTGACTATTTCAGATAGAAAATATATAAAAATAAGTAGTTATTGTAATGTAATATCTATTTAAAGAAACAAAAATTTATATTATGTCATACTTACACATGTTTCCCACACTTTTTGTGTGTTTTCATCTATCCATATCCCCTCTTTATTTACACGAGCCTCCTTCCATAGCACATGGCATGGGATGGATATGGATTTCAATTTCGATTCATCAATCTGCATATAAACATAGAAACATGGTTATGGTGTAGTCTTATGTCACATACTAGTAGTAGGGTATATTTAAAAGACGTACCAATTTTTTCTAAAGTTCAGCGTACCCCATCCTTGCTTTACGGTAAGGGTACGCTGAATCTGTTGCGCATTTTTTATTTTCAGCACTCAATAGCTATTTCATAAATAAAAAACTATCAATCAGAGTGACCAAAACAAGAAAACATCAAACAACGTATTACCCCACACAATGTACCTGAAAAGTATACTCCCCACGACATTTGCTAAACGCATCCCACGCTCCTTGGGATATCAAGTGTCCGTAAAGAAGAGGTGGGTGCGGCTTGATTTTCCCTTCTGCATCTTTAAGATTATATTTCGTTAAAATTGTGCGGAAACCTCTATGAATCCTTCCTGAAACACATAATACATATTCCTTGGGCGAGACATCTACTATAAATTCACTCTGCAATGGATGATGAAGAGTAAGTCAGTGTTTTGGTATTTTATTTTATTTTAATAAATTAGAAAAATGATATCATAAAGTTACCATAATCTTTTCCCACATTAGTGTCTTCAGACCGATGACAACATGGTTCCGCGACCGTACATCAATCAGCACGCATTGCCGAGTGACGATTCCAATGTAGCTACTAAAGATGGCACTGTTGGGGTTAACATGATGGCCTCACTTATTCCATCCCACCTCAAATTTGATGCCTTTTTCTTTGGCTTAAGGATTTTGTCCAACACTATCAAACTACGATGCTCTTGTTTTTTTGAGCTTTAAGGGTTTCATTTCCTACCATTTCCTCAGAAGTAGCATCAATATCTTCCCCCAGAGTGCTAGCATCGGCAATGGGACTAGTAGCAACAGGTTGAGAAACCTGTTGTACCTTAGCACTGGGACAAGCAACAACAAGTTGAGAAACCTGTTGTTGCTATGCACTGGGACCACCAGTATCTGGTTGAGAAACCTGTTGTTGCTCTGCAGTGGGACCATCGGTTGCTGGTTGAGAGACATTTTGTGCCTCGGGATTGGGCGCATCAGCAGGTGCAGAAATCATTTTCTGCTGAAGTGGCTTAATATTTAATTTAGAATACATAAAAACAGCAGCGAACAGACAATAACATAACGTAACACAATGTATGTTACAGTAAACAAATAACCTGATTAGTGTACTCTATTTTTTTTGTTGAAGGCTGAAGTGATTTGACTCATCTATCGACTATGTAAATTCCTTCATTGTCGCTTCCTCTAATATGAATAACATCGTCTACATTTGGACCGCTATGAAATGATTGTGAAGTCCCTATAAAAGGGTCAACCTCTGTTGAACTTTCATCTAACCCTTCAGTTGTTTTGGTCGATAAAATAATAATTGACCAATTTCGGTTTGTGGGGTCTCGAATATAAAATACTTGTACTACCTGTGATGCCATTATAAATGGTTTGTCTTTCTCCCCTTCCTTACTGAAATAAACATTCACGAATCCTAATTCATATATTTTAACAGCACTCTTATTATCAACACACATTCATTGAAAAATCGACACTTTGAATTTAGTATAATCCAACTCCCATATTCTTTTGATGATGCCAAAGTATGACATATTCGCATAAATTTGATTTTTTTCCTTAGCATCGGAAACAAGTGTCACCCCAGCCACAAGTGTAACCCCACTATTCTTTATGCTACTATCTTCATCATGTTCATTAGTATAGAATTTATAACCGTTAACTGCATAATCATTGTAAGATAATACATACACACTTGCTCCTCCGGCCATCCATCGAAGTCATTCTGAAATTGAGTCTGTATTTTCATCTAACTGATTAAAAATATGGTCTCGAAATCATCCTATAAACTATCAATTATGTGTATCTGATATCCATTTTTCATCCCTAGAAGGATTCAAACACCTAAGAATTTCTTTTTGTGTTTGAACATATGGGTCAACGTCGAAACTGTTATGAAAAACGTAAAGGTGGGACTGCTACCGATCTATAATATTGATTGTGACAACTTCTATTCCAGAAATACCTTCACCCTCAAGCCACTCAGTGTGATGAGATTTCGGTAGGCCAACAATTTCAACACCAGACATGTATTTGGTACAAAATTCAATAGCTTCCTCAACAATATATTTCTCCGCAATACAACCCTCTAGCCGACTTCGGTTTTTGACATACCCTTTCAATATCTTCGTATATCGTTCAATGGGGTACATCCATCTCTAATGTATAGGACCACATAGTCGAATCTCTCTCACGAAATGAACCATAAAATGAACCATCATATCGAAAAATGTTAGTGGGATGAACATTTCCAATTCACATAATATGACGTCAATTTCGCTTTCCATAGTTGGCAATTTCGTCGGGTCTATAACTTTGCTGCATATATATTTGAAGAAGAAATAGAGCTTCGTTAATGTATGAAGGACATTCCTAGAAAAATTGCAACGTAAAGCTATAGTAAATAGATCTTGCATCAAAACATGGCAGTCATGTGATTTCAAACCCTTTAATTTTAAATCTCTCATTGACACGATGTTCTTGATATTTGATGAATACCCCTCTCGAACATTTACGTCATTCAAGAAGTTGCAAAACTAATATCTCTCCTTCCTGGAAAGAGTGTAAGTAGCCGGAGGAAGAAATTTTCATTTTTAACCCTTCCCTGGTGCCAACTCTTCTCGTATTCCCATCTCAACCATGACCAATCTATCCTTAATTCCATCCTTTGTTTTTCCGAGTGCATTTAGCAACGTGCCGATGACACTATCACATACAAATTTTTCAACATGAATAACATCAAGAAAATGTCTGACATAGAGACAATTCTAGTATGATAATTCAAAAAAAACTGATCTCTTTTTTCAACCAGTTTTTGTAAGGTTTTTTGAAAAAGTTTTACCAAATGTTGTGTCCAAATATTTCACTTTCTCAAACAATTGATAACCTGTTAGTGGAGATGGTGCTGTAAGTTCCTCTGAACTTCCATCGAATGATGTCGTCCAATATCGGTACTTATTTCAACGTGGTAGAAATCTACGATGTCCTAGAAACACGGTTTTTTATGAATGTTTCAACCTAATTGACTATGTACCCTGTTCGCAAATGGGACACCCTTGAGTTTATTTAATACTATATCCTGAAAAATTTCCATAAGCATGAAAGTCATTTATTGTCCCGTCAATATGGCTTTCAATGTGAACTGTTCATTTTTGTAAGCATCAGACATCATAATACCAGAATCCCACAATATTTTCAAATCCTCGATCAATGGGGCCAAATAAACATCAATATCATTACTGGGTTGTTTTGGTCCTGATATAAGCATAGATAACATGATGTCTTTTAGTTTCATGCATAACCACAGTGGTAAATTATATTATACCAACATTACCGGCCATGTACTGTGACTGCTGCTTTGAAAACCAAAAGGATTCACCCCATCTGTAGATAACGCCAGACGAAGGTTTCTCAGCTCATTCCCAAATTCAGGATACTCATGATCAATTCTCTTCCATTGAGGAGAGTATGCAGGGTGACATAGTTTCCCATCTTTAATTCTTGTATCTGCATGCCATGTCAATTTTCCTGCAGTCTCCTCACTTCCATATAGGCGTCTAAACCTAGGAATGATTGTAAAGTACCATAAAACTTTCGTATGACTAGAATCATCATTCCTGTATTGAGAAGCACCACACTTTGGGAATTCTTTAAGTGATTTGTGGTCCTTTCAAAAAAATATACAGTCATTTTGGCAAGCATGTATTATTTTAAAAATCATACCCATCGATCGTAGCATTATTTTGGCATCATATGTTCGGCTTGGGAGATCATTCTCTTCTGGGAGCACGTCATTCAGGAGATCAAGTAGTTCTATAAAACAGGCATCACTCCACCTTTTTCTTGCTTTCAAATTATATAGCTTCAATATGGTTGGCAATGTTGTATATTTATTGCAACTAGCATACAATGGTGTTTTCGCACAACTCTTTTACTTCCCAACCAATTTTGGGAAATCACGAAGTTCATCTTCAACTGTACTTGGAATTTCCTCAATACAATCTTCATCATCATTCACAGCTGTAATCACACCCTCCATACGATCATCTTCACTGTTCACGCTTCTAATCATATCAGATGATCTATAAAATGTCGTGTTCTCTGAGTAACTACCTAGACTGGTTTTTTCACCGTGTTTATTCCAACATGTATAACTTCGATCTATTCCATGATAGATCAGGTGTTCTTCCAACTCCTCTGGACTAATTTTTCGTGAATAACAACAGCGTAAACACTGACAAAGGATTTGAGAAGGGTCACATGCATGATCTTCTGCAAACATGATAAACTCTTTCACACCATCTTTATACTCGTTTGTCAACCGATTGGCATTCATCCATTCATTATTCATATTCATCGTCTTTATGGGTTCGATCTCAAGAACTCTCCTAATATTATGTTTTAATTAATCGGGTATCATTGATTGGGTTTTATAAAAACAAATCATGGTACAAATGCCTTTAAACCCATGTGAAATCCATATACATGGTGTGTCTAGTAGGGTGAACATCGTGTATGTATAAGATACCTGATTTAATCTGACATATATCAAATTTATTCCAAGTTAATCTTACAAAGACTGAATGATGCCTTAGAAAATACATGACATGCAAACAAGAGGAAACCAATGAGTAAAAGGAGAAAAAAATAATAAATATGATGTTATTTTAATGTACTCAAGGTGATGATAAGAAGTTCGTTAAGATCAACTATGGGTTAGGAGTACACTAATATTTAATTGAAAAAAACTACTAAAAACGGATCCAGAAAAGGATGAAATATCCTATTCATCATGTCCCTTAATACAACCAATGCATTAGTTAAACCAAAAATCATTGCTAAAAAATCATACAGGCCATAACTACCCCTAAAAGCAGTCCATGGTAGGTCTATCGATGTCCAACTCACTTAATGGTATCCTAATGTCAAATCTATCTTGGAGAAGATCATAGAAACTCATAAATGATCAAGGTGACTATCAATGTGTGGCTAAGGATACATATTCATGACTCTCATTAGGTTCAATATCCAATAGTCCAACAAAAGAATAAATTCCAAACAACCATCTATTTTAGAGAACTATAAAACCACATGGTAAAGTACTATGCCATATGAAACCATTATATTATATATCATCAAATTGTAATTCAAACAACTGATTCTCTTTTGGTGTTATTTTAGAAATTGTGATAAAAACTGAATTTTCTCCCAAAATAACTAGATTATAAAGTTTATCTCTTTATTAAAAAGTAAATTTTATACCTCATCAGTGAAAAAATCATAAAAATGTACTACCATTGGGGAAAAATATACCTACATCATTCTAGCTACATCTACAATATTCTTGGCTATTTGATCCATTAGGGTATAGTAAATATATAATTATAACATCCTATTTAAAATGAAATGTGGAACCAGGAAATCATATAGAATCCTGATAAATACATAATACAAAACATATCACCTAGTATGTCTGTCACATATAAAAATAAATAAATTAGAAAAAAAACATGCTACAATGCATAAAGGTGCCATTAAATACTTACATTGGTCAACTTGTTTTGGAAATTTTTTATCTTCATTCGTTCCCTTTACTTGCACACATGAATTTGTAGGTGAGTATGTGTACACGATAGTTGACCTTCCTAGAGAAGAGTTTCTGGAAGAGTTAATGAGACATGAATCCATGAAGATCATTAGAGTGTTGGAGAAAATGTGGTTGCTACAAAAAATGTGGTAATCGGCTTGTGAAATGCGGCCTAAGATACAACTTGTAGGTATTGTACATAGGCCGCGTTACACAAGCCAATTCCCACATTGTAACTTAGGCCGCATTGCACAAGCCGATTGCCACATTGTTTGTAGGAACCACATTTGCTCCAACACTCTAATGATCTTCATTGATTCATGTCTCTTAAACTCTTCCAGAAAATATTCTCTAAGAAGGTCAACTATCACGTACGCATAGTCACCATCAAATTCATGGGTGCACGTACAAGGCACGGATGAAGATAAACAATTTCTAAAAAAAGTTGACCAACATGCATCATCCTTGACACTCATCTCTAATTATGAATCACATCCCTAGAAATAATCATAATCACATTAAGACCACAATATCTATTATGGAAATCCTTACTAGAATTAGGCTCATGATATGGTATCATTAATATCTCACATCTATATTCACTATTTGGTCCTCACACACACAATATATAAATAATATATCAAGGGAATACCATCCATGGAACTCACATCCCACCATGAGAGCACAAGGAGGAGGAGGATGGGGCAGCGGCGGTTGTGGCAGCGAGGCTGGAGGTGGCCGCGGAGATAGAGGCGGATGCGGTGGCAGTGGAAGAGGCGGCGGCGGTCACGACACCGAGGGTGGAGATGGTAGAGGCAGTGGTGGTTGCGATAGCGGGAGCGGGGGCGGAGGCGGCGACGGTGGTGGAGAAGTAGGAGGACGAGGAGGATGAGGAGGAGGAAGGACGAGGACAAGGAGGACGAGGAAGAGGGTGACGAGGTCACGCGGCGAGGGGCCTGGTTCAGCTTCCACGAGAGCTTGACCGTGTGCAAGTGAGGTTGGCCTGTTAGGGTTATTAAATAAAACCCGACAGAACCTTTATCAGTTCTCGTTAAAAGAGCTGATAAAGGTATGTTATATCAGTTATAAAATAAAAGCGCTGATAGAACATTCATTTATCAGTAATTTTTTAGCGCTGATAAAGGGCAGCACTTCCCTTGCCCTGTTTTGTGGTAGTGAAAAATGTAGTCAAGGGGGCGGTCAATAGTAGAGGGGATGAGGAGATGGGCATGGATAGTTTTGTGACATGGAGGCAGTTGTTCTATTAGGGCTAGAGATCATTTGAGGTATGATCAATGTGTTCATTACTCTTGCTTGTTCTCTGTTTGATTAAGAGGCTTCACACTCCTTCATTTCACCCACTCTATCCCATACCTTAGGACTAAACATAGAGAGGATTTAGTTTTCCCGGGTGTTGAGTATGATATTAGGAGGCGAGACCATATTTTTTGATGTTTTCCAGGGATGTAGACTGATGTTGGGTCTACATAATTCTAGTGTTGTTCTCCATATTCTACAGATGTGTCCATATGATGTTATCCTTGGAATGAAATGGTCTTTTCCATTAATCCTATCATCAAATTTTTCATAAATATATTTTTGTTTTCTGATATGGAGGGACATTTGTAGCTTTCGATGGTGAGTGGCATTGTCAGGTGGGTATCTAGCTTGTAAAGACACTTTGTTCCTTGTTGGATGAGCTGTTAGTGGAATTCATGGATGCTGAGATAGTGGAGGTTCTATGAGTTTTCAAGGAGTTCTTGGATGTTTTCCTCAAGGCCTTTGTGACTCTACCCCTTCTACGTGACGTTGAGTTTGGGATAGACTTACATGCCATTTCTATTCTGATTTCGATAGCTCCTTATCAGATGAAACCTTATGAGATGCAGGATTTGTTGATCCAGATTGATGATCTAATGAATAGGGGATTTATCCAGCCTACTGTGTCACTATGGGGTGCTCTGGTCTTGTTCTCAAAGAAGGAAGATGGTGGTTTGAGGTTGTGCATAGACCACTGAAGGTGGAATCAGGTGACAATCAAGAACAGTTACCCCCTCTTGAGGATATATGATCATTTTGACTAGCTGAGGGGAGAAAGGTGGTTTTATTAGATCGGTCGGTGGTCTAGGGATCACTAGTTGAGGGTGAAGGGGGTGACATCTCAAAGAATGCTTTCAAGTGCAGGTATGGGAACTTCAATTTCATGGTTATGTCGTTTGGTGTTACAAATGCACCAGACATGTTCATGGGACTTATGAACTCTTTATTTCTTGAGTTCATAGACCGGTTCATCATCATATTCATCGATGACATTATGATATAATCATGGTAAGAGGGGGAGCATACTGAGCATATCAGGACTATCTTAGATGTTCTTCGATGACCCCTTCTCTATGGAACGGTTTCTAAATGAATCTTCTGGACATAGGAGGCCCACTTCCTTAGACATGTGGTGTCTCATTAGGGTATAGAATTGGACCCATCAAAGATTGAGATAGTTGTTTCATGGAAAACACCCGAGAACAAGGAAGAGGTTTGCAATTTCCTAGTCCTAGTAGGCTATTACTAGATATTTTTACAATATTTATCTCGAGTTGAAGCTCCATTGCTGAATTTATCTAGACAAGAACAAGAATCTGTGTGGAATGAGAAATTTAAGGTTGATTTCACCTACATGAATGGAAATTTGTTCAGTTTTCTTGTGCTCTAGTTTCTAGAGGAAGTGGTGATGTTTTAAGTGTTTTTGCGATGCTTCCCATCCAGGCTTGGAGTGTTTTCTAATGAAAAATGGGGAGTGATATCTTATGGGTTTAGGAAGTTGCGTCTCCACACATGTAACAATTCCACCCATGATTTAGAGCTAGTAGCAGTCATGTTCCTGTTGATGTTGGGGTGAAATTACCTCATTAGGAAGTGATTTGTAGTCTTCAAAGATCAAAAGAGATCAAAGAATATGTTTTCCCAATAATACATAAACATGAAGTAGTAGAGGTAGACGTAGTTTATCTTGGATTACGACATTAATATCTCTTATACCTTAGTAAAGGGAAATGTTGTGGCTGATTACTTGAGTAGGAAGTCACATAATGAGGTAGTTTGATAATCTGAGGATGCTTGGATGGAGATAGAGGAGTTGGCTACCATTCACTTAGTTGTAGGAATGGATGGATGAAGAGGATGTCTATTTTAGATGATGGTGCATTCATCTCCGAGGAAGTAGGTGGAGATGTCTCAGTGGGTAGACTCAATGGAAAAGGTGAATCATAATCACATTGACTAGGGAGATGCTTTAGATGGGTGGTGGGAGGATGTATAGAATAAGATTCTGTTACATGGAAAAATCATTGTTCCGGTAGCGAACTGTGAGGGATTTCTCTATAATTTTCATAGGTCACCCTTATCTATACAACAAATAATTTCCAAGATGTACCATGGAATGAGATTAGTGTCTCATGATGAAGTGGGAATTGGTGGAGTTTGTGGAGTTTGTGGAAAACTGCCCAGTGTGTCATCAGGCGAAGGATGAGCATCGTGTTCCCGAGAATTTGTTGCAGCCCCTAGATGCACCTGACTGAAAATGGTATGATATCTCGATGGATTTTGTCATAGGATTACCTAGCTATTAGGGTAGTTGTGATGCTATTTGGGTAGTGTTGGATCAGCTGACGAGGTCATCTCACTTCATAGTGATTGAGGAGTCAAGCACAGTGAATGCCTTGAAGAGAAGGTATGTAGATGTGGTGGGGTAGCTTGATGGGGATGTGGGATTAATTGTCTCATATTGGGATGACTGTTTTACCTAATGATTTTGGAGGCAATTGCAAAATGATTTTGGTAGTTAGTAATGCCTTAGCACTACTTTCCACCCTCAAACAAATGGGCAGGCAGAGAGAACCATCCAGTCATTCAAGACATGCTGCGCATAGCGACTATTCTTTTCTTACATTCATTTTACATCATTTTAGTCATAAAAACATAAAATAATTTCATATAGATGATCCAAAGGTTTAGTGTCTCATGATAACAAGGACCATAAAAAAAATTTACAAAAAAGACATTTATTTAATTCATTTTTATCTAGCCTATTATTGGCACTTGTCCTCTCCTTAGTACATATAGTCACCTGAAGATATACATCAAAAAGGGGGATCTAAAATCCTAGTAAGAGGATATATAATAACATGAAACAACATAATATGGTATGAGAATAATATAGGCATATGATCATAATCATGGGAGGAAACACTAAGAAAAGACTTGGAATGTGGAAATGCATAAGAAATTAAACATCATGTCGTAGTTGTAAACTAGTTGTGAACAAATATATTATCATTTTCACACATAATTTAACATTAAATAATGATATTCCTCACTTTAATAAATTCATTGTAGTTTTGTATAATTCTGGCTGCACCCGTTATATTCAAAAAAGCTTATTATGCTCTATAATTCCGGGCACACCCATCACATCCAAAAATTTTCATTATCATGCATGCCACATTACACATATATCAATAATTGACATAAATAAACCATGTAATGGAATGGTTTTATCTCATAATAACACATTCATAAACTTCAGGTTCCCAAAAGAAAGAGGGAATACCATACTTGATAAAAGATCCATCAACCTTGAGTGAGAAGTAAAAGGTGTGTTTTTGAAAGAAGAGATCTTTTGGAAAACATTATGTTTGACATAAACTCTAGTGGAAAACTTGTATATCCTAGATATGGTAAGTTAATGATGAAAATTTGATTTTAAGGAATAACCATACTAAAAATGGATTGAAAGAGGGAGAACCCAAAGAATGAATGTCAGGTTTGAGAATTTCCCCTTACCTTTTATCTGAATTATTTATTTACTTTATTATTCTATATGATGATATTATATTTATTAATTTGAAATTAAATAACCTTTTATACATTAATATTGTTAATTATTGTTTCATTAAGTTATTTTATGGGCCTTTGTAAGAGTTATAGAGTTTAAATCCATTGTTTAAGAGAGTTCTTTTTCTTAGTTTTCATGAACAGTTCACTTGTACACATGAATACAAGTTCCTGTAGAACATGGATAAATATCCATAACTGATATTACGTTTTATTAAATATATTATTGGAGTTTAAATTATCTTATAATTAATTATTTTATATACCATATGGATGAATCATTAGTTAGATTTAACGGTGATAGATTTAGGTAAATTTGGGCGGTTTTTGGATCATAACAAACATGTTTTGTCTTATCAATTAGTATTATGAATAAATGTTCATTCTCAAACATTAAAGGGTTTATAAAATAAATTATAAGATATATTTTCAACAATTTAATGGTTTAATTGATACCCTTGAAGGAGTTGAAGGAAAATGGAAGTGTATCGCCCATGATGAAGGTAAATTAACACATCACAGGAAATGATTTCATTTTTATAAAGAAAGAGAGGTAGAGGGAGGATATTAATGAATAATATTCCATTACCATGATATCATAACATTTTATTAATCATAAGGTAGTTATCATGACATTTTGATAAGAGAAGTCGAGGATAAGAGAAGAAAATAATTTAAATTTGACAGAAAATTGAAAGAAAAAAGATGGAAATTACCAATTGAATATATCTTCTTTGAGAGCCTCATTAGGGATGAGGTTTTGTTTTTTTTATTATACCAAGGTCTTATAGACGTGGGGGAGGGTCTTGGGAAGAGCTTTGATGAGAATTTAGTTAAGGCCTGAAGCTTGAGAGGTGTGAATAAATGAGGGTGTGAGGGGTGGTATTTATAGTGGTGGGGGAGAGGGGTTTTCAGAATATTATATTTATTAATTTATTATTCCTCCACAAGAAAACAAATAGTTATGATTCCATGTCCCTTAATATCAATACGTTCATGTGAGTTCTAATCTATTGGGATTACATGATCAAAACAACATCCATGACTCTATAATTAATGTATTTAGCTTATTTTGTAAATTATAATATTTCACCAATCAACAAAAATTCAAGTATTTGATAAAATTACCAAAAATTAACCATAACCATATTTTAATGCATAAAATCCAAAAATGAAATCAACTTTTAAAAAATAAGTTCCTAAATATGATTAATTTAATTTTTAATTAAATTCATAAATTTCATGAAAAATTCCAGTGTTAAAATTACAACTGCATTTCTAAAAAATTGAAATACTAATAAAGATCTCAAAAAACTATATTATATTCATAAGACATTAGAATATTAATTTTTTAATACATTTTTGAAAATTAATTTTCTTTTTAGTTATTTAGTTAATTATAATTATTTATTTATGACTTACAAAAATACCAACAGTTTTACTAGGGTCATATTGTAACGTATCATATGACTAAATTTTATTTAATCATTCATGTGTGAGGTTACTATTATTTTTTATGATTTACTATTCATAAGATACATATTAATATTCATAATGGTAGGTTTCTATTCATAAAAAAATTATGTTTTTTTCTATTGAACTCCAAACATATTACTGATCGCAATCGTGTATATAAGATTTTAGAAATTCAAAACATATAAGTGGTAAATTTATATTTAAAGGTCACATAGTAGGTCATTTAATAATTTTGTGGCATTGTGCTTTCTAATGTGATTTATTATGCCATTACTACAAGAAGTGAGAAATTGCCTTGATAAAAGTTTGGGGCGTTTCGTTGCGAGCATGAAACTCAGACTTTGGTGAGTCTTGGGTGTGACACATAACCTTTTTATAATTTCGTAAAATAATAGTTATTAATATTCCATTGGTATGGATCCGTTCAAAGACTTGTACATGAGATCGTGTCATCCACCTTTGTGCCAGATTGAAGTTGGGGAGGCCGTTGTTCTTGGTCCGGACGTGGTGTAGAGTATGACTGGGAATGTGTAGATTGTCCGTTAGAGGATGAAGGTAGTACATGTTCGACATAAGTCACATTTAGATTGTTGGTGGAGGCCCTTGGATTTTGAAGTTGGAGATCACATGTTCTTGCAGGTCTCCCCTCAACATGGGCAGTGCAGGTTCGGTAAGGGAATTAAACTTTCTCCCAAGTTCATTGGACCTTTTGAGGTGTTGGGATGAGTTGGAGAAGGGGAATGACAAAGAGTTTCCACTGTAATTGGAGAGGATCTATGAGATATTTCATGTCTCCTAGATTTGTTGGTATCTTCATGATGTCTCTCAAGTCATTGAGTGGGGAGAGTTGGATATCAAGGATGATGGAATATTCATGGAGTGACCAGTGGAGATCTAGGATTGTTGGGAGATAGTGATGCATGGACAGAACATTTCTCTTATTCTTGTGTTTTGGAGGAATAGTAGCATAGAGGAGAGTACTTTGGAGCAAGAAGCGTAGATTCATTCCTAATACATCGAGTTGTTTTTTGTTTTTATTTTCTATGTATTTCTTTATGGTGTAATGCTTGAACCTTGTTTTCTATGAGATGATTTGTTTATATTGTTCTGTGATGTGTGATAAAATCCTGAAATATGAAGAGGTTAGGACCTGACTCCTAATAAAGATGCATTAATGCAGATGCGATTAAATCCATGCGGGCAAGTTAGTGCTATCTAAAACAGATTATATCTTGACATAGAAGAAGGAATTTCCCTGATTCATGTGTTTGGGTAGTGTGGATTTTGGTGTTGTGTGGTGTGTCTTGTGGTCAGTTGGGGTAGTAGATGTATGAGTCTGTGTTATTAGATGTTGAGTTGATACTTCATCTTTTGAACAACACATCATGGTTTTCCTTGATAGGTATCTTACGGGGTGGTTTTTTGGACCCCACTTTCTTCTCATCTTGGTTTTAAATTATTGAGGGTGAGAATACTTTTATAGGAATATTATGTAATAGAATGGACCTCTTCATTCCATTCATTTTTTAAAATTCAGTATTTCATGTGTTTGGGGGGTGATGGTGACGCATTTCAATTTATTTTTAGTTTCCTAGTTTTTTCATCAGTGAATCAGGATTCTGTAACTCAGCATCGGTAGCTCAACATCGGTAGCTCACATCTGTAGCTCAAAATAGGTAGCTCAACATCGGTAGACTCTTTTAGTAGTTCTTGTGAGTAGATCACATTGGTAGCTTAGAGTTGGTAGCTCAGTGTCTGTAGCTCAACATAGGTAGATCTGCATTTGTAGCTCACATCGGAAGCTCACATCGGTAGCTCAGGTATTAATAACTCCATTCGGTAGCTCGGGCATTAGTTGTTTAGGGCATTGGTTAGTTGGACATTGATAGGTTGGACATCGATAGGCCAGGTGTCGGTAGGTCATGTCAGTGGGTCACATCAGTGACTCACTATTCATTACTCACTATCGATGACTCACTATCGATGAATCACTATCGGTGAATCACATCAGTTAATCATGTTGGTTGGTCACATCGGCAACTCACTATTGGTGACTCACCTTTTAGTGACTCATTTCTAATTTTTCCTATTTTTTCTAGTTTCACCCCTGTTACATTTTATTTGACGTAAATCAAGTTTAAAACATAGTTTGAGCATTTTTAGAAGAATTTAAAATAAATTAATCATATATTTAGTATCGTAATTCTCTTGGTACATTGAAGTAGTCAAACCATGTGGTCTTAACCATGATTCAAATTTTAAGTACTTTAAAACCATCTCCCTCCCATTAATATAGGATCTTTCTCTTCTAAGATGAGATATTCTCTTCCCAATTTGTTTACTTTTTCTCTTGGTGTGCCCAGATCCATTCTTCCCTGTAGAGTCATGTGTTGTGATGTGGCATTAGGATTCAGACTTCTTTGTAGTATCCTTCTATTTGTGCGACACCCTATTTTGGTACATGTAATAGTTAGTGATCATATGTTCTATGAAGTACGGATACTTTACTCTTTCTTTATTTTGTATCATGCGGTGTGGGTAAGATAATGTCACTTTGTGTATAAGGTTGAGTCCCAATGTTACGACAATAATCATACATATTATAAAGGTAACAAGACTTGTTACAATAACATGTTTTGTGACCCTAGTAATAAATGAGGGGCTAATAAGGTGTTGATCATGTCTGTTTTGTTTTATTTGTTATATTTTATCCACATTGTGAATTGTATGGGTTATATCCTTCTGAAAATCATGGTTTCTAGTGTTCTTTGTTTGTGCGCCTATATGGTTTGTGAATCATTGCTGTAAATTTGGAAATCTAGTTAATCACATATACCCGGTTAAATAAATGTATGCCCTAATAATGAACTTGTTCTGCGATCACCACTCAATAATGAAATTGGAATTAAATAAAAATTTCTTCTAAATCTGAATACACAGTGTTGTTTGGTGTGGTTGATTGTTTTGTGTGTTTCTATTCGACCTTGTGTTTGTGTTAGTCACATGGTGATGTGGCTGGGAGTGTATCTTCTTGTATTGAGTGGTACACAAGTTTTAATGGAATCTCAGGTCAAGAGATTGGTTGATTGTGGAATGAATGACCTTATTATTCAATGGGACTCCATTTTGGTAGTGGTTGGCCAGTAGGGCTGCACTTTCGGGTTGTGCTATGTTTATGTTACTGGGTGTGGTGTTGTTCTGCAGGAGGGATATAGAGAGTGGTTTTTATGAGATGTTTTGTGGGTTTTTTATTTAATATAAAAAACATGGCGGTATTACAATGAAGAATTATAGTGGAAGTGGTTGGATGGGTGTTCAGAAAATGGGAGTGTGTAGTGGTTTGTTTTACCTTTTTCCTTCTTCTTGGTGTGTTATGAATGACTGTGTGGTTGTTACTTGTGCTGTGTTTCATAGTTTCCTATGTACAGATGGAATTAACCGATTGTTTGTTAAATAAATAATGATAGTTGGTTAAATTAATTGGGTGGGCGTTATGAATTGGGTTTATAGTTCCTATTGTGGTTGTTCATTTAGAGGAAGTGTAAGAGGTAATATTTTGTGGGCTGTTTGTTTTTTGGAAAACCCATATGTTTGGATGAATGTTTGGAACCAATATATATACGTTTAGTTCATTGTGATTTCTATGTGCACCCCACCCGTGTTGAGCACTATATATTGAAAACCCCCATTATTATGGATTAAGGTATCTTCCCCAACATTGTAGTTAGAGGAAGGATGAATGGTTATTGGTTCTTCATTTCTCCCTCTTATAGGCATTAGTAGCCCAAGACTCTTCAAGTAGTTTGTGGTTTTTTGTGAGGGCCTTGTGTTAGCAAGTGAGGAGTTGTTTCCTAGATGTCCTCAGGATGAGGCCCAGGTGTCTGTGGGTGAGATATGATGTGGTTGAGGCCCAGGTGTCTACGAGCGAGAAGTGATTTGGTTGTGGCCCTTGTGTCTGTGGGTGATATGTGATGTGATTATTGGCCCAGGTGTGTGCGAGCAGGATTGTGATGTGGGATTTTTGAAGAGCATGGTAGCATTAGAAAGTTCTCCATTAGGGACGAGAAGTTAACTTGTGGGAAGTGGTGTGGGTACCCAAATATACATGTAATTATTATATTACTTTACTTGACTTGTGTTATTTGGCGAGGGTTGCTTAGTTAGGATGGGGTATATAGTAATCATTGATAGGTTCAATTGGTTTATACTATTTTCTCATAGGGGACTTAGTATGCTCTTCCCACTTGTGCGTGTGAGACTTTGCCTTTTTTCCAACTGAGTATATTTTTTTTCTCACCCTACATATATAAACTACTTTTAGGATTCAATGAGGATTACAGGGACTGTTCTAGAATATACTAGCTCTGACCTTTGGGAGAGTTTCTGTGGCACTGCTTATCTTTGTTTTTGGTACATACTTTGGAGTTTTATTATTCCTGTAACAGTTTACTTTTTGAACATGCATCTGGGGTTGATTTTTTCTTTACTTTTATATTTTTTGTTAGGTTTTTCTTGAGATCTACCATCTTACCTCCCAATATTATTCTATATAAATGGAAATTCATTCCATATTTGTGAGATTATTCACCCTTGAGGATGGTTTCCACCCAAGATCCTTCTAAAGACAGGACCTGGGGTTCATCATCTCCCTTTCTTCATTACCAGCCCATGAGGGGTATCATTAAAGGGTGGGGATCATAGAGATATTCTAAAGGGATTAGATATATTCTTGAAAAAATAAGTTTTAATTTTTGTTTTTAAATTTAATTAATGAATAATACATGATCTAGTTTACCAATAAAACTGAACTATTTGGTCTTTCAAGACACAATTTTTAATATCTCTCCTTTTTTAGGCACCACCCTCTTTTAATTTTTCATTGGACCTTGGTGGATGAGACTTATTCAGATATAGATAGCCTTTTTGGGGAATATTATCTAAATTTTATGTTTGTATGTTAATTTAGAATTAACGGAGTCTATATTTAAACATGGAAAATGGGATTACGATGGGGTTTCATGAGTTTGGAAGGCTTCAATGGTGGTTTTGGAACATTCATAGATGCTTGTATGAAAAATTTTTATTGGAAAATTACATGTTGTGTACATGTTATTCGATTTCTAACAGATGCCAAAAATATCTCATGAACTGTTCATGACATAAAGTGGTTACATGTTGTGAACATAATTAATGTTGTAAAATTTTTGATCAGGATAAATATTAACCTGAGGTGTTGATTTTTTCAACATAACTTGAAAATGAATAAATATATGACTTGAAAAGATTACAAGACCTAGATTCCTCAGACCCAACAGTTTTAAGTGGGATGTGTGTATGATATTTTTCATTTTATCGCATGAAGACTTATTAAATCAAACCTAGGGTAAAATCCATGTGTTTTTTTAGTCTTTTTCAACTTTTAGGATGTACTGATTACATATATGATCCTTAATAGGAGTTTCTTTACAGGTTTCCCTTCTCTTCCACCATCCCTTGTTGTGACATTGTAAATATTTTGAGTATAGGTTTATTTTGGAGTCTTTATCTTGGACTGGGTTGATCTAGGTTCATCATGGGATATTATGTTCTTATGTACTTACTGGCCTTTACCATTGGAAACACTATGTTAATCACTAGTTAAAGATTGGGAGTCTGAAACTAACCCTATAGTTATTTTAATTATGAATTATATACAATATTATCATTAAAAGAGTGTAACATTAACTTCAATTAATTAGTTTAGTTATGGTGAATTATGGATTAAAATATTGGTTTGATTCCTTTAGGATTAATTGTTGATGCGAACTGGCTTATGGATACCTGTTGGTTGAGAAAACCTTCGAATAATAAGAACATAGATAATTGTTTAAAGTGTGTTTAGCATGAATTGAGACTTTAGGTGGTTTCTTGAAATATAATTCCTAGGTATTGGATTATTTATTATTAATATGTCTATAATCATTTGTGATATCAATTAATGTGTAATTGAAATAAAAATGGTAATTTTTATAATCAACCATTGAGATTTATGATGTGATATTTCGATATGCTTACTATAATGATTATATTGAGTAGGCTCCACCTAGTCCCATGAAGTAATTCATATGTAGTTCATTTTACTAGATTGATGTTGTAATTCATATATTGACTGGGATCTACCCAATCCCATACTAAAATGCTTACATTGAAGGCTTCACCCAGTTGGATGTTGTAATGCTTATATTGAGTTGGGATTTACCCAGTCCCATGCTAAAATTCTTATATATAAGGATATTCCTGGAGGATGAAATGCCTATGCAAAGGGAGATACCTGATTATTTAATTATTCAATGGTTTACGATTATGGTTGTCTTTATTTTGCTACAATATTGGAGATATTTAGTCATGGGTTCGAATAAAGTTGATTGATGTATTAGATTAATTAATTAATAAATACACATGTTTATCACTTTATTGCATACACTTACTATCAGAAATATTTTTTAGACATGGGGGTGTTGAACTACTAAGTTTTTCACACACCCTATATGGTCCACCATTTGGTACTTGATGATATTTAATGGTTTTCATTTTGGATATGTGTATGGGACCTTGTTACTGATTTATTATTTACTAGTTGGGATAGAGTTTAGAGATAGAACTGACAAAGGGTTTTGGAATGGGAAATTTTTTTTGAGTATTTTGTTCCAAAATTTTTATTTACTCTATTTTTTTCTATTTGAAAATTACATACATCTCTTTCTATCATTAATTTATTTTTCATTATTGGTTATGAGTTTATCTATTTATTTTCCATGTTATATGAGATAGTATTTTTTATATTTTTTTGTTACTCTAAAATTTTTGATGACCAATTTATTTCCATTGTATTGTAACATTTACTAGGGGGTATAGTATACCTAATATATATATCACACCCTTGTTGCTAGTCAGTAGCCTTTGGCATATAATGAGGCATGCTTGAGGTAGTGTAACAACTCGTTTTGGCTATATGAGTGAGATTTAGATCAGGGTATGTTAGAAAGTGGTATTAAATGAGAATGTTTTTATTTTATGTTGATTTACTATTTTATAAAGGTATAAAGGAGACTAAGATGTGTTAGGACTTCGTAATGATATTGTAAATAGGATTAACTAACCGATTTATTGAAAAAAATCTGAAAGCCAAGGGATGGGATTTTTGTTTTTTGTTGTTGTCTTGTTATAGATGATATTATATCACCTTGGGTGATTCACATGTTTTGTGATGTTATTGTTTCGTAATAATATTTTTTCTTGAGTTTTTTACTTATGGACCATTATGGTGAAATATGAGTGTGCATACATCCTGATAGGCAGATAGGGAAATAAATTAAGATGAATTGTTCATGATAGGTACATATTTATTACATGTGTTATATACTTTCCTATACAAAATTTCTTACAAGATACCAGATATATTTGATAAATGGAATGGAATAAACTATAATGTCATTCTAAAACACTTGTCATCAATGTTTAGAGAGACTCAGATTAGTGCATCTCTTTTGTTGTCTCCTATTGAGAATGAAATTGTTTTTAGCCAATGTTCTAAGGAGTGTATTTTTATTTTAGATAAAATTCCTCCTCATCATCATCATGTTGAGATTTAGGAGCATAGAAATAAAAATTATAATAACATAGCTGAACTAGAGCTACCTATGGATCAGGAGGATCATATGAATGTTCACCCTCATGATAGATTTTTTAGGGTCATGTTATCCTTGGAAAAGGATACTATTTTCACCATGCCTACATAGTTTGAGCTGACAAGATAGTTTCAACTATAGAATTAACCTTTGTTCACTAGGTATGGAGGATCCCATGTAGTTGAGTTCTAAATTGTGTTAGTCTATACATTCTTCATGAACCTGAAAACACCTGTAGATATACGAATGAATCTTTCTGTAACACCCCAAGCTTCTATGGTATGCTTCTCTTTGAATAATGCGACAGCGTGTGTTGTACGCAACATCGAGTTCTAACACGCACAACCAATCAAACTAGCCGTTTTGAATAGTAATACCTAACTTTTGAAATTATATATATTTTATATTTAAAAATGGACTTCATTTATGGATTCGTAATATCGAAATTATCCTAAGTTGAATTTAATGTATTTTTCTGAGAACTTCCAATTTTAATGAATAGTGAAAAATACTTAAAAAAAACTTTTTTAAACAAAATAATTTATAGTGATAAATTTTATTATTGAGTGGTTTTAAAGGATAATTAGAATGTATTTTTACCATTTTATCCAATGGTGTTCATTAGAATTAATTTCACTTTGAAATTGGACATAAACAATTCTCAATCTTTTGATATATATTGTTTCTTAAAAACACGCTATTTGTTGTGACAGTGGGAATTAATAATAAAATTAATTAATGCAACTTATATGTTTGGAATTTTGTAAAATAGACATAATTTTTGAATTCGGTATATCAATTATAGATTAGGGTGAAATTTTGGCATTGTTCTGAAAAACATCAATTTTTGATGAATAGTGAAACTACTAAGTGGTAGTTAAAAAACTGATTTTTTCATAAAACGTAATTTTACCGCTTCTGTGAATGGAATTCCGAAAATCCGAGAGACACGGTTAATATCAAGATGTAAAATGTGGTTCGATGAGATGAAAATAATTTTTGGTGAATAGTAACTTTTTACTTTTATTTACCACGGTTAAAAGTAAAATAGTGTAATTAAGGGTAAAAAATGTTATTAATATTACACTAACATATGTCCTAATTCTATTGGACAAATGTATCTCGACAAAAAACAACCATAGGAAAAAAATATTATCATTTAGGTCCACTTGGATTAGATTAGGACATTTATTATTATTTAATTCAAAGAAGAGTTAAAAGAGTTAAAATCAAAGTTTATTTACTAAAACATTTTTTAATATAGGGTTATACATTAGATAAATTCGATTTTAAATATTAATTAAAACCTAATAAGATTTCCTACATAATTATATTTTATTTATAATTTTTAGACTTTAAATAATTTAATTTATTTATGACACAATGATGATGCAGTAATTACCATAATTGTGAACAATTAAATTAATTGATATTATAAATTATCAAATAAATATAATTTGAGACTTTTAATGAATTAAAAAATATTTATAGGCTAATATGCCATGTTATTATTGATTTAATTAATTTGTTCGAAGTAATTATTCTGTTATGAGTTTCACAAAAATCAATTATTGAATAGTGTCAAAATTGACATAAAAGAGTTTTTAAAAAAAAATATTCTATTATAAATTGATATTAAATTCTTAAAAATCCAAGGTTTGGTCAAGAGACTTATATCATGATAGGTTCATAATTAATGGACCACTTGGGGGTTTCTTGGATTTATATAGTATGTTTATTAACTAAATATTATAAAACTACAAAGTGACATGGTAAATGTCAAACTAATTAACTAAGAGTTAAAACTGAAAGATAAAGTTAATATAGTATCCCAAACCTATATAAATTATATTGGTTGAATGGTTTTCGACCTATACCCACCTTAAAATTTGAATAATCAACTTTGGAGCCATTAGAAACAGAATATGAATTTATTATAAATTAATATTTCTAGCTTTTCCAAAGGTGCCCCTCACCCCTCTTATAAAAGGGCACTCCTCCTTCTCATTTATTCACACCTTCAAAGCCTTTTGGTTATGCCAAAATCTTCCCAAATACTCTCCCTACATCCCTCACTAAAACCTAGAGGCCTCAGTTTGATCAGAAAGCAAACCTAAAGAGCCCTTTTGATCAAATCAAAAGGAAGAACCCGAAGAAGAGGTAATGATTTCACCACACTTTTCCAAGTTCCTTTCTTCTTCCACTTCTTCTTTCTTTGATATTACCATTCTAAAATAATAACTCTAGTATCTTATATATAGTGTGATGTTATTATAAATATGCTACAACCATCTCCAGTATTCTATCCACCCTTTGAATAACATGTCACCATACGTGCGTACGTACGGCTTACCGTCTCCACGTCGTGGTGTAATTATTATTCAATATATTATTATTTGGATGGGTATAATAATGATGTGTAACTCATGTAAATAATAAATATAACATGATAATGATTCTGTATATATGATATACTATCAACTTATATATTATTTTAATATCAAAAGAATGATATTGTCGCTCGTGCGTACGTATGGACTACCGTCTCCACAAACACGATGAGATTCATTCTCCATCGTATCCATTCAAGTATAATTATCATTTTCTTATTTAAAAATGATGTTTAAGGACTTGATATCATTCTGGATATGAATAATATACAACCTATCCATTACAATCATGGCTTACATAACAAAACATATAAAAGAAAACGAGTAAGTTAACACCCGAAAAAACGTTAATACTAAGATATTATTAACAAAGCAATGTTAAAAGATCATATATGATATCATATGAATGCATATGATTCTTATATAATTTAATAACAATTATTTCACTATTATACAGGAAGTTAACCTACACCAACCAAGGAAAAGTACAAGGTAAGGGTTATTTCACAATCTCTTCATTATCAGAGGTTGTTTATATGTAATAATCTACTGGGATCTCTTTATCTTCCACATCCATGTTTCTTAAAAATGTATTTCAAAAAAAAATTTCTTTTTAAAATAACATGGGTTTAGGTCATTTATAACCTTTTTTGACGTTTTATAAGATTTTTATAAAGGAATCTTTCCGTCGATTTCCAAACAAGGTTCTTTTTAACCTTTTCGACAAAATTAAGGTAAGAATGTTTTTTTTAACTTATACGGCGGGTGCGGCTATTTTGCGCCATTATAAAATTGTCAAAGCTTCCCATACAAGCTTATAAGAATATTTTCAAAGAAAATGTTTTATTTTATAAATATATGACTCTTAAATTATTTCAAAAATAAAAACAGATATTTCTCTAAAAAGAGTTCTGATTTCATCTATGTCAACATCCGTTGATGGATTTTATGTTTATTTGTAGTTGATTTATTATGATACAAAACTTCTATATTGTATTGAAGGTTTTGTGATATGTTTGACTATGAATGTGCTATTTTTATACCATTCATAGTTTATGATGAAAGTATTGACATTTTGTATTCTAGTTTTAATACGAATGTTTATGTCATGTTTAAACCTCTTCATATGGGAATGCATTGGACTTAATATGTGACGGGTGGATCCCGCTATAGCTCCTCGATGCATAAGTAGGTCTCATGAGACAAACTAGTGTCTTGGCACAAGGTCTTGGCAAAATCTTATTTTTAGTCTTCGAATGAGGCAATGGCTATGTGGTTATGATAGTCTGGCATTATGCATTCCATAATTATGAAAGTGGTTATTGATATTTCATGTGATCATTCGATTAGTAGAATATCCATGTGAATAAGTAAATGGAATTATTTCATTTTACTTTTGCCATACTATGTTGAAGTTCAAGTTTAAAAGGCTTTTGTTTTAGTTATACATTGCCTTAAATGTTTATTATTATTTTTGAAAGTTTCCGCTATATTGTTATCCTTACTGGGAATTGGAGCTCACCCCTTTTCTATGTTTTATTTTTCCCAGGATGTGAAGAAGTAAGTTATGAATGACCTGTAGGGATTTTATGTGGTGATATGAGTGTGGAATATGAAGACTATGTTGTTGTAGTATTTTTTCACTTTATGATGTAATGTACAACATTATAAATATATCTAGTGTTTCCAAGGCTACTAAACCAATCAGTCTTTCGAGATTTGATCATTCTTGTGATCATGCCAATGTAATGTAATAATGTACCACCTCTGGGTAACTAGGGTCGGGGCATTACAGTTGGTATCATAGGAAGTTTAGTACAAACCTTGGAAGCTATATTTAGATAAAATTTGATTAGAGCACGTATACATAAGATGAACTTTGAGGATTAGTATAGAAGAACTTCCTAGAATTTTTGTATTGTAGAGATTTTGTGAGTTTTTCGAGCAATACATCCCTGTCTGGATACGAGTAGGTAGAGGCAGCTCTGGCACAGATGTAACTAGGGGTAAAACCCGAAAACACAACATTGAGCTAGACTCGAACGGGAACTGGTGCACGACAACGGGCCTTGCTGCACTCTTGGTTACGACACTCCGGGGGGATATGCTTAGGATAACTCTCATTTTCTTTACAAATCATTATGAAGGGTTTATTTGTATATACTTCCTCAAAGAAAAAATTCTTATGATTATGGATTATATCCATAAATAGTTAAATTTATGTTAAGTGTTTTATAAGTATGGGATTATGTATTTTGATTTGTAAAATGATCTAGTTTATGCCATTGTATAGAAATGGAGCCTAGTGGAAGAAATGGAAACTTTATCAATGCACACACTCCATGTAAGGATTTCCCTTCTACTCAAGATAATTATAGTGGAGCTGGTGATGCAACTAGTGCCGATCAGCTAATCACCATACTGGGACAACTCACTCAGGTTATGAATAATAACCATACCTATATGGAGCACCCTGATCCGCAGTGTGGAGGATCAATGTTAGATTGATTCTTGAGGAAAAAACCACCAAATTTCAATGGGAGTAACAATCCCTTAGTAGCTGAGCAATGGATAAATTCCCTAGAGAAAATATTTCAGGCTTTGGGGAGTAGTGAAAGGGAAAAAGTTATCATGGCATTTTACCGCCTCACTGGAGATACTGATCAATGGTGGTCATTGATTCAAAATACAAAGTAAGATAATTAAGTATCAAATATGGAATGGAGGGAGTTCAAAGATCTGTTTTTTAGAAAAATACTTTCCTCGCGACCATCGAGTAGATATGGAAAGACAATTCCTGAGTCTGAGACAGAATAAGTATGAGAATGTCGCAATGTATGAGGCTAACTTTACAAGGTTAGCAAGGTAGGACGGATATTATATATGTAACCCAAGAAGTAAGATTAATCGTTTCATTGATGGGTTAAAACCATTTCTCCGTCAAACATTAGTATCACAATCCTTTCCATCGTATGAAGACATTGTCTCATGTGCTATCAAGACTGAAAAGCAATTCTCTATGTCTTATGACTTTAAAGAAAAGAAAGAGATGAAGAGACCTGCTGATCAATCTGGGAATGGAAATAAGGTGAAGAAGGGAAAGGTTGAATATCCATCATGTTGTAAATGTGGTAAGAAACACCCCAGTACTTGTTTGAAGGGAACATGAGTCTGTTACAAGTGTGGTGAAAAAGGTCACCAAGCTCGTGATTGCAAGGGGAAGAAGGAAGCTACCAATGTTCAATTCTACAATTGCAGGGAGATGGGGCATTATGCAAATGAATTTCCTAAGCGTTTGGAGAACTTACTTCAGAAAAGGCCAAGGGATCAAGACCAAGATTATGCTATCACTAATGTTGAGGTAGAAGCTACAAAAGATGTGGTGGCAGGTAATTTAATGGTTTCCTCAAGTTTAGCAAATGCATTATTTGATTATGGATCATCGTATTGTTTCATATCTTCCCAGTTTGCTAAGAAAATTAGATATTTCCAATTTGATTTAACAAGGGAGTTGTCAGTTAAAACTCCTAAGGGAAGTATCATTGCAACAATGTTTTGTGAATCAGTCCCCATTAGAGCACATAAATGTTCTTTATCTGCTGATCTCATCATCATACCTATGATTGAGTTTGATATAATCCTCCGTATGGACTGGCTATTGGACTATGATGCGATGATTTATTGGAAGAATAAATATGTTAAGATTATTGATGATAATGATAAGGAACACCTTATCTTTAGAGCAGAATTGTCACCACCTAATTCATATATAGATCCACCCCCAGTAGCTCAACTAAATTCAATTATTGGGGAGGAAGCGAATGAAATGACTGTGGGTGAGGAAAGGAATGTTCAAATAGAAGATGTACCTATTGTGAAAGAATTTTTAGATGTATTTCCGGAAGATTTACCTTGACATCCTCCAGAACGAGAAGTTGAGTTTTCCATTGATTTAATTCCTGGATCGAGGCCTATATCAAATACCCCTTATATAATGGCCACTGTAGAATTAGTTGAACTAAAGAAACAACTAGAGGAATTGAGTAATAAGGGATTTATTCGCCCCAGTGTTTCTCAATGGGGAGCCCCTGTTCTTTTTGTTAATAAGAATGACGGATCTATGAGGTTATGTATCGACTACAGGGAGATCAATGCTATAACAATAAAGAACAAGTATCCCCTACCCCATATTGATGATTTATTTGACCAATTGCGTGGAGCTCAATACTTTTCAAATATTGACCTTCGATCTGGATACCATCAGTTGTGTTTGAAGAAGGAAGACATTCCAAAGACAGCATTTCGAACCATGTATGGGCATTACGAGTTTACTATAATGCCTTTTGGATTGACTAATGCACCCTCTGTATTCATGGATCTGATGAATAAGGTTTTCAAGGAGTTTCTAGATGAATTCGTGGTGGTATTTATTGATGATATCTTGGTATACTCTAAAAGCTATGAAGATCATGAAAATCACTTGTGCATTATCCTTAAGACTCTGAGAAGACATGAATTATAAGGGAAGTTTACCAAGTGTGAATTCTGGCTTCAGGATATTTCTTTTCTTGTCCATATTGTCTCTAAAGATGGAATATTTGTTGATCCTTCTAAGACCAAGGTAATCCAAGAATGGTAAGAACCTACGATTATAACTGAGGTACGTAGTTTTATTGGTTTAGCAGGTTATTATCGACGATTCGTCCAGAATTTTGCCCGATTGGCTAACCCATTAACAAAGCTCACACCTAAATGGGTTAAATTTGTTTGGACAAAAGAGTTTGAAGAATGTTTCGAAGAACTGAAGAGAAGATTAGTCAATGCTCCTATTTTGACTCTACCATCGGGGAATGATGGGTACGTTATTTATAGTGATGCGTCAAAGAAAGGACTTGGTTGTGTCCTTATGCAGAATGACAGGGTTATTGCCTATGCATCACGGCAGTTGAAAATTCATGAACAAAACTATCCTACTCATGATATCGAGGTAGCAGCTATGATCTTTACTTTGAAGATATGGAGGCACTACCTCTATGGTGAAAAATGTGAGATTTATACTGATCACAAGAGCTTGAAGTATATTTTCTCACAAAATAACTCAACATGAGGCAAAGGAGATGGCTTGAATTACTCAAGGATTATGATTGCAAGATACACTACCACCCGGGGAAGGAAAACAGGGTGGCAGATTCATTGAGCAAAAAATACCATGGAGTTTTGAACAATATGAGAATTGAAAGGGATCGAATTTTCATGCATCTAGTGAAGATGGACATGGGAATAACCAGGGAAGGGGAAACATCAATTCTTTTTCAAATGGTTGCCAAACCATCTTTACTAGAAAGGATTAAGAGTTCTCAGACTGATGATGAAGAATTTAAAAAGATGATTAAAGCTGTGAATGATTGGAGATTGAGAGACTTTGTGTATGAAGATGGAATTTTGAAATTCGTGAAGAGACTTTGTGTTCCCGATTTACATGATCTAAAAAGGGAATTGTTGGATTATCCTCATAGTTCCAATTTCTCTATACATCTTGGGAGCACCAAAATGTATAGATATTTGAAGGAACATTTTTGGTGGGACAACATGAAGAGGGAGATTGCTGATATTGTGTCAAGATGTACGGTTTGTCAACAAGTGAAAGCTGGAAGGCAACATCCTGGACGAGTCATGCAACCTCTTCCCATACCAAAGTGGAAATGGGACAATATTACAATGGACTTTGTCATGGGACTACCAAAGACTCCTAGAAGGAACGATGCAATATGGGTTATTGTTGATCTTCTTACCAAGTCAGCACATTTTCTTTCTATAAGTGAAGATCTACCACTGGAACGTCTAGCAAGACTATATATTAATGAGGTTGTGATACATCATGGAGTACCCCTATCGATTGTTTCTGATTGTGATCCCTGTTTTACTTCAATATTCTGGAAGAGTCTTCTGAAATCCCTGGATACTGAACTTCATTTGAGCACAGCCTACCACCCTCAAATGGATAGACAATCAGAACAAACTATTCAAACCTTAGAAGACATGTTGAGATCCTGCTCACTTGACTTTAAGGGTATGTGGGATCAATATTTACCTCCGGTAGAATTTTCCTATAACAATATCTTCCATTCGAGTATTCAGATGGCACCATATGAAGCATTATATAGAAAGAGATTTCGTACACCAACCTGTTGGGATGACGTTGGTGAAAGAAAACTTGTAGGCCCAGAACTGGTGGAGGAAACGACGGAAAATGTGAAGGTAATCCAAAATCACATCAATGGAGCTCAAAGTATGCAGAAGAGCTATGCCAATAATCAAAGGAAATATTTGGAATTTCATGTCGGTGATCATGTTTTCCTGAAGGTATCTCCATGGAAGGGAGTCTTAGGTTTTGGTAAGAAAGGTAAATTGAGTCCCAGGTACATCGGACCTTCTGAAATTCTAGAATGAATTGGGGTTGTAGCTTACCAATTGGCAATGCCGCCAACTCTCTCCAAAGTTCACCATGTGTTCCACATATCTCTGTTAAAGAAATACATGCCTAACCCAACGCATGTACTCATCAATGAAGAATTAGAACTGGAACCCGATCTGTCCTATTGTGAAGAGCCCGTCAGGATTCTTGATATGAGAGAACAAGTACTGAGAAACCGGACGACGCGTCTGGTAAAAGTTTTGTGGAGAAACCATAAGATGGAAGAGGCAACGTGGGAACCCGAGGAACTTATGATGAAGAACCTCCCGAGTCTTTTCATGTGATAAGTATTCTAGAAATTTTGAGGAAGAAATTATTTGAAGTTGGGGATAATGTAACACCCCAAGCTTCTACGGTACGCTTCTCTTTGAATAATGTGATAGCGTGTGTTGTAGGCAACATCGAGTTATAACACACCACAACCAATCAAACTAGCTGTTATGAATAGTAATACCTAATTTTTTAAATTATATATATATTATATTTCAAAATTGACTTCATTTTTGGATTCGGAATATCGAAATTATCCTATTTTGAATTTTATGTATTTTTCTCAGAACTTCCAATTTTTATGAATAGTGAAAAATACTTAAAAACAACTTTTTTAATCGAAATAATTTATAGTGATAAATTATATTATTGAATGGTTTTAAAGCATAATTAGAATATATTTTTACCATTTTATCCAATGGTGTTCATTAGAATTAATTTCACTTTGAAATTGGACATAAACAATTATCAATCTTTTGATATATATTGTTTCTTAAAAACACGCTATTTGTTGTGACAGCGGGAATTAATTATAAAATTAATTAATGAAACTTATATGTTTGGAATTTTTTAAAATAGACATCATTTTTGAATTCGGAATATCAATTATATCTTAGGGTGGAATTTTGGAATTCTGAAAAACTTAAATTTTTGATGAATAGTGAAACTACTAAGTGGTAGTTAAAAACCTGAATTTTTCATAAAACATAATTTTACCACTTCTGTCAATGGAATTTCAAAAATCCGAGAGACATGGTTAATATCATGAAGTAAAATGTGGTTCAAGGAGATGAAAATAATTTTTGGTGAATAGTAACTTTTTACTTTTATTTAACACGGTTAAAAGTAAAATAGGGTAATTAAGGGTAAAAATGATATTAATATTACCCTAACAAATGTACTAATTCTATTGGACAAATGTATCTCGACCAAAAACAACCTTAGGAATAAAATATTATCATTTAGGTCCACTTGGATTAGATTAGGACATTTATTATTATTTAATTCAAAGAAGAGTTAAAAGAGTTAAAATCAAAGTTTATTTACTAAAAAATTTTATAATATAGGGTTATTAATAAGATAAATTCGATTTTAAATATACATTAGAAAGATAATAAGATTTCCTACATAATTATATTTTATTTATAATTTTTATACTTTAAATAATTTAATTTATTTATGACACAATGATGATGCAATAATTACCATAATAGTGAAAAATTAAAATAATTTATATTATAAATTACCAAATAAATATAAATTGATAGTTTTAATCAATTAATATAATTTTATAGGATAATATGACATGTTAGTATTGATTTAATTAACATTGGTCGAAGTAATCATTCTGGAATGAGTTTCACAAAAATCAATTATTAAATAGTGTCAAAATTGACATAAAAGAGTTTTTTAAACAAATATTCTATTATTAATTGATATTAAATTCTTAAAAATCTAAGGTTCGACCACGTGACTTATATAATGATAGTTTCATCATTAATGAACCACATGGGGGTCTATTGGATGTATATAGTATGTTTTATAACTATATATTATAAAAATACAAAGTGACATGGTAAATGTCAAACTAATTAACTAAGATTTAAAACTAATGATAAGGTTAATATAGTAACCCAAACCTGTCTAAATTCTATTGGTTGAATGTTTTTCTACCTATCCCCACCTTAAACGTTGAATAATCAACTTTGGAGCCATTAGAAACCGAATATGAATTTATTATAAATTAATATTTCTAGATTTTCCAAAGGTGCCCCTCACCCCTCTTATAAAAGGGAACTCCTCCTTATCATTTATTCACAACTTCAAAGCCTTTTGGCTCGGCCAAACTCTGCCCACATAATCTCACAACATCCCTCACTACAAACTAGAGGCATTAGTTTGATCAAAAAGCCAACCTATGGAGCCCTTTTGATCAAATCAAAAGGAAGAACCCGAAGAAGAGGTAATGATTTCACCACCCTTTTCCAAGTTCCTTTCTTCTTCCACTTCTTCTTTCTTTGTTATTACCATTCTAAAACAATAAATCCATTATATTATATATAATGTGATGTTATTATAAATATGGTACAACCATATTCATTATTATATCCACCCTTTGAATAACATGTCACCATACGTGCGTACGTACGGCTTACCGTCTCCACGTCGTGATGTAATTGTTATTCAATATCTTATTATTTGGATGGGTATAATAATGATGTGTAACTCATGTAAATAATAAATATAACATGATAATGATTCTGTATATATGATATACTATCAACTTATATATTATTTTAATATCAAAAGAATGATATTTTCACTAATGCGTACGTACGGACTACCGTCTCCACGAACGCGATGACATTCATTCTCCATCGTATCCATTCAAGTATAATTATCATTTGATGATTTAAACTTGATGTTTAAGTACATGATATAATTCTGGATATGAATAATATAAAACCTATCCATTACAAACTTGGCTTACGTAACAAACCATATAAAAGAAAACGAGTAAGTTAACACCTGAAACATTGTTAATACAAAGATATTATTAACAAAGAAATGTTAAAAGATCATATATGATATCATATGAATGCATATGATTATTGTATAATTTAATAACAATTATTTAACTATTATACAGGAGTTTAACCTACCACAACCAAGGAAAAGTAAAATGTATGGGTTATTTCACAATCTCTTCATTATCCGAGGTTGTTTATACGTAATAATCTACTGGGATCTCTTTATCATCCACATCCATGTTTCATAAAAATGTATTTCAAAACATTTTTACTTTTTAAAAGAACATGTGTTAAATTCATTTATACCCTTTTTTAACTTTTTATAAGAGTTTTATAAAGGAATCTTTCTGTCGTTTTCCAAAGAAGGTGATTTTTAACCTTTTCGACAAAATTAAGGTAAGAATGTTTTTTTAACTTATACGGCAGGTGCGGCTATTTTCTACCATTATAAAATCGTCAAAACTTCCCTTACAGGCATATAATAATATTTTCAGAGAAATTTTTTTATTTTATAAATATATGACTCTTAAATTATTTCAAAAATAGAAACAGATATTTCTCTAAAAAGAGTTTTGATTTCATCTATGTCAACATCCTTTGATGGATTTTATGGTTATTTGTAGATGATTTATTATGATACAAAACTTCTATATTGTATTGAAGGTTTTGTGATATGTTTGACTGTGGATGTGCTATTTTTAAACCATACATAGTTTATGATGAAAGTATTGACATTTTGTATGCTAGTTTTAATACGAATGTTTATGTCATGTTTAAACCTTTTTATATGGGAATGCATTGGACTTAATATGTGACGGGTGGAGGCCGCTATAGCTCCTCGATGCATCGGTAGGTCTCATGAGACAAACTAGTGTCTTGGCACAAGGCCTTGGAAAAATCTTATTTGTAGTCTTCGTACGAGGCCTTGGCTATTTGGTTATGATAGTCTGTCATTATACATTCCATCATTATGAAAGTGGTTATTGATATTGCATGTGATCATTCGATTAGTAGAATATCCATGTGAATAAGTAAATGGAATTATTTCATTTTACATTTTCCATTCTATGTTGAAGTTCAAGTTTAAAAGGCTTTTGTTTTAGTTATACATTGCCTTAAATGTTTATCCTTATTTTTGAATGTTTTTGCTATATTGTTGTCCTTACTGGGCATTTGAGCTCACCCCTTTTCTATGTTTTATTTTTCCCAGGGTGTGAATAAGTAAGTTATGAATGACCTGCAGGGATTTATGTGGGGATATGAGTGTGGAAATTGGAGACTATGTTATTGTAGTAGTTTTTCACTTTATGATGTAATGTAAAACTTTATAAATATATCTAGTGTTTCCAAGGCTACTAAACCAATCGGTCTATCTAGATTTGATCTTTCTTGTGATCATGCCAATGTAATGTAATAATGCACCAACTTTGGGTAACTAGGGTCGGGGCATTACACTTTCTATGTTTATACTCCGGGGACTTTTCAAGCATTGTTGGGATATTCTAGAGTAGGATGGGAAGCGTGAGGAGTTGTCTTGGAAGGGCTTCCAGGTGATGTTCTTGATCCAATTATATCTAGAGACATTAATGAATGATAATGATCACGATTTCATGCATCTGATATGGGATGACATGTCAGTGATGAAATACACTGAATGTTTCACTAAACTATAGATCATTGTACCATATTTATCAAATGGTGAGATCTATAGGGTGAGATGCTTTCAGAATGGGATTATTTATGAGATCAGGTCATAGGTGAATATTTTTCTTATGAGTATATTTTCAGATGTGATAAATCAAGAACTCATAATATAAGGGAATCTAATAGAGGCCCCGAGTAGTGTCCATGATATTTTATTAGTTATATTTGGAATATCATATTATGATGGACAGAAGTTTCACTATGATAGTTTTCACTAGTGAAATATGGGGAATAGTAATCAGGGTAGCGGTAATCCATCTCAGGACCATGTTCTATTACAGTGCTTTTAGTGTGGAAAGTTGGTCTACAAATGATCTCAGTGTACATACCCCACTTTTTAGTGACATTATTGTGGTAATATGGGCCACATTATGATGATTTTTTTCATAAATTACCATAATAGAGAAGTGGAAGGGGATTGAGATAGGTACTAATGTCCTGGAAGGATTCAACTAATCCATAGTAGACAGGTTGATGAGTCTTATTGGACATTCAGGTTGAGGTAGGGGATAGTGTACCCCAAAGCAGGAATAACAATACCAAGAAGAGGGAATAACTTAGGGGAGTTAGTGTAGAGCCTAGGGAAGAGGTGATTATCTGAAACACGTTATGCACACTACTTTGACTATTGTGGATGCATTACCTTCTATCATCAGAGGTACAATTATTGTATTAAATGACCTTAAATGTATTTTATTGATACATGATAATAATGATCCTTTTTATATTCTCCTTGTTAATGTGTTTTGGTATTGGTTGTGGAAATATTGAATGGTTAGTTTACAATAGATACACTATTAGGAGTGCAGTTAGAGAATATAAAACGTTTAAAGGTGTTTTCAGTAGAGATCTATAGTTACTGTTTCTTATAAAAACTATTTATGATGGAAATGAAAGGATTTGATTTGATTCATGATATGGATTGTTTTTTATTATACCATGATCATATTGACTATTATAAAAGGAGAGTGACCTTTCTATATCTTGAAAAAGGCATTTATTCTTACCAAGGTGAGTGGGATCTTCATTCTGTTCATATAGGACCAATTTAGTGAATATTGGATTGTCTCATGACTCAAATAGAAAGCCTTGTTCTGGATGATATGGAAAAGTAGTAGGAATCGTATCCTTTAGTGGTAGAATTTTTTTAGTAAGTCTTTCATGAAAATTAATATGGCTTACCACCCGAGTGGGAGATCAAGTTCATGATCAAGTTGGTGTTGAAAGTATATCTTGTTTCTATAACACCTTATAGAATGGAAGTAGTAAAGCATTGGGTGTTGATTGTATATTTGGAATATCTATATGCTAAAGGTTTCCTACGACCTATCATGTCTCCATGAGTTATCCTATTATTTTTTCAAAAAAGGCTGATGGAACCTTAGGCTTATGTGTTGATTATAAGTGGTTGAACAAGATGAAAATCAAAATATATATTTCCTCTTCCAGACATTGATGATGTATTTGATCATTTGATAGGTGATATGATCTTATCCGAAATTGATTTGAGATCATGATACTACCAGTTGAGGGTGAGATCATTGGAAATACCTCATACTACTTTTAGTATTAGGTATGGATTGTATGAATTCATAGTGATGCTGTTTGGTTTGAACAGTTCACCAACAACATTCACGACCTTGATGAATTAAATATTTCATCATTTATTGTATTGGTTTCTAGTAGTTTATTTAAATGAAATATTAGTGTACTCATAGTTAGAAGATGATCATTCCAATGACATTGACATCTTATTATATACATTGAGGTATTATCTAATTTATTCTAAGTTAACCAAATTTAGTTTCTAGATTGATAAAGTGAAGTTTTTGGGAAATGGAATCTAAAATTCTATAGTTTCAGTGGACCTAGAGAAGGTTTCAGTCATGGTATATTGGGAGAGACCCAATAATGTATTTGAGGTTCAGAGTTTTTAGGGATTAATAGGTTATTAATGAAGTTTTATCTCAATCTTCCTTTATCTAACAACACTGATGTTATGGATGACCAAGAAGGGAGTGAAGTATTTTGTCATATGTACAAGAGAGATATTTTACGGATATGAAAGTTAGGTTAACCATAGCACCAATCCTCACTTTACTTGTTCTAGGTAAATAATATACTATGTAATATGATTCATCTCGAGTTGGACATAGGGAAGTTATGATGCAGATGTATAGAGTGGTTTCATATGGATCCCGATAGCTGAGATTGCAAGAAATAAATTTCCCTAGTAATGATCTAAATTTAGATGAGGTGGAACATGCACTGATATGTTTTAGATTCCATATTATTGGAAAGTGGTTTGTGGTAGACACATATCAAAATTTCCATTGGTACATATTTTCTCAGAGAGGCATGTACCTTTGGTAAAGCATGTGGGTTGAGTATATATAGACTTTCAACTTTTAGTTGTCTTATACACCAGGTAAAGGAAAAATAATTGGTGATTATTTAATCATAATACATAGGAAGATGAAGTTCAGGTGTCTTCCAACAATTGTTAGTTGATGTCACTCTTTTCATACATAAATCTATATGTTCACGAGTCTCAGTAACGATTATCTTTAACTTCGATGTATGTTATAAACATGTTTTTTTACAAAATCAAGACATATTAGTTATCTGATCCAAAGAACTTATTTCTAAGAGATAGATTATATGGTCGGGAGACACCATTGAGATGGTCTCTTGATAAAAAACTGTCTTCTAATCCAAGGATGATTATTTGTTATTATGGGGTTGGGAGAGGATATCAAGATAGAGTTTCATGATTCTAGATGGATAGTACATTCTAGAATGAAAAAGATGTACCATTATATCTCTAGATAGTACCCATGGAATTAATTAAATAAGGAGGTAGTGGAATTTTCATGGAGATGTTTCATTTTTTAGTTGGTGAATGTTGAGCATCAGAGGCCAGTTGGGCTATTATAGCCTCTTCCCTTTCTATATTGGAACTGGGATGATGTAACTATGGATTTTGTGGTTGGATTATGTAGTTAAACCAGTATGAATAATGTAGTATGGTTGATCATGTAATTGAATTATGAAAAGATCCCACTACTTTCCTATTAGGGATACATTCACAATTGATGATCTGGGTAGTCTCTATGTGCATGTGTTTTTTTGGTTACATGGTGTTCTGAGGAGTATAATTTCATATGGAGAACATATTTTAAATTTTTTTTGTTTTATATGCCTCTTTAAAAATCTCTTGGATCATATATTATTTTAAGAAAAACTGATCGTCCTCAGACTGACATTAAATATTAGCAAACTATTCATGTTCTTGATGATATGTTACAAGACCATGTTTTGTATTTCAGTGGTTTGTCGGAGAAAAATAAGGAACTCATAGAGTTTTAATATAATATAATCTTCCATGAATTGATTTATATGTAGCCTTTTTAGGATTTATATAGAAGGATTTTTTGTTAACCTCTTTATTGGTTAAAGGAAGGTGAGTCAGCACTTGTAGGGACTAGACTTGTGTAGGATACTTCTGACTATGTTAACATAATAACGATGTAGTTTATGACCACACAAAGAAGTTTTAAATCATACAATGACCATTGAATATGTTCTTTGTAGTTTGCGGCTGGTCATTATGTTTTCCATTGGGTGTCTCCAGGTTGGGGAAATTTTGAATCAATATACAAGGAAAGACAGTGCCCAAGATTCATGGGATGTTTTAATTAGTGGATAAGGTTGGTCTAGTGGCATACTGATTGTCCGTTACAAAATTATACAATTCCCTACATGATATGTTTAATGTTTCATAGATTAAGAGATATTATCCCAGCCCATTTCATGTGGTATACATAGAGGATTTCCAGATTTTTGCTGATGTATATTTGAGAAGCATCTGATAAAAATTTATTAACCATAGTTAGAAGTATCTCCATGGTAGGACTATACCATTGGTTTGAGTGAAGTGGTATAATGGGTGTGTTTAGGGGGTGATATGGGAGAGGAAATTATGATACGTGAGCACAGTGTCCAGAAATTTTTTTGGAGACACCACAATTATGCTTGGAGCAGCTCGAAGATGATATTATATATAATGGAGAGGTTGTGGGATTCCTTTTTTTAGGTATGCCACTATTTGTGTTTTTCATTGGACCTTAGTGGATGATTCTTATTTGGATATAGATATAATTGTTAGGGAAAATTACCTAAATATCAGGGATGTTTGTTTATTTTAATTAATTGAGTATATTTATAAACATGTTAAAGGGGTTTACAAGGGTTTCTTATGAATTTGGAAGGCTTCAGAGGTAGTTTAGGTTCATTCATAGAAGATGGGTTGAAAAATATTCAATGGGAAATTAAACATCATGTAAATATTGCATGACATGTAACTGCCACTAGAAACATATCATGAATAGGTTTATGATGTGAAGTGGTTACACACTTTAAATATAATTCACATATTATAGATGTCAGTCAAGGTAAATATTATTATGTGGTGAAAAGTTTATCATCATAACCTAAAAATAAATAAATACATGATGTAAAAGTATTACATGCTATATATTACATTAAACCAATGGTTTTAAGTTGGAACCGTGTATGATATATTTATTTTCTCATGTACACACTTCTTCAATCAAACCTTGGGTGAACTCCAAACAATTTTAGAGTCTTTTCCTCGCTTATGAACTTCACAATTGCACATATGATATCTAGTGAGTTTTTCTAATTAGGATTCCATTCTCTTCCATCATCCCTTATAGTGGTAGTGTAAATATTCTGACCACATGTTTTTTGTCCTTTTATACTGAATAAGGTTGATCTAGGATTCTCTTATAATCATTTGTGCCTTCATCCTTATTGGAGTTTTCCATTGTAAGTGATGTGTTAATCATTGATTAATGGTAATATGTCTGAACCAAAACAGATGGTATATTTAATTGTTAAGTATATGTAGTATTTTTATTGTTCCAGTGTAATGTGAGTTCTTGTTAATCATTTAAATATGGTAAATCATGGATTGAAATATTGGTTGTATTCCTTTGGGTTCAACTGTTGATGCGACCTGGCTTATGGGTACATGTTGGGTGAGAAAACCTTTGAATAAAAAGAACATAGATAATGGTTTAAAGTGTTTTTAGCATGAAATTATACCTTAGGTGATAGATTGATATATAATCCCAAGGTTATGGATTATTTCTTATTGATATGGCTATGATCATTTTTGATATAAATAAAAGTGTAATTGAAAGACAAATGGTAATTTTCATAATTATCCATTCAGATTTATGTTGTGATACTACAATATACTTACTGCAATACTTATATTGAGTGGGATCTACCTAGTCCCATGATGTAATTCTTATATAGAAAAATGGGCCAATTTTATTCTGAAATTATTATACTGAGTGAGCTATTCCTATTCGCATGTCGTAATACTTATATAGAAGGGTTGTCCTAGTTTAATGATGACATGATTATATTGAGTGTTTCCCAGTCTCATGCAGAAATGATAATATATAGGGCTATTACCAGACGCTAAAATTCTTATAAATAGGGATATACCTAGTTGTTTGATTATTCCATGGTCTATGATTATGGTTTGCATGGTTGTGTTACATACTCAAAGATATTCTGATGTGGTTCCGAAGCCGGTTAATTTATGTATTATATTAATTAATAAATTAATAAACCTATTTATCACTTTGTTTCAAAAACTTTTAATTATATAGTTTTTTATTTCATGCTGGTATTGACCTACTGAGTTTTACTTAAACCCTATTCAGGTCACCGTATGGAACTCAAGTAGGTTACAGGGATGATTCTTTGGAGAAGGGAAAGAGACCTTATTATTGATTTTTTTTCTTATTGGATTGGATAGAGTTTGGAGATGGATCTAACATGGGGTTCAAGACTGGGGTTTTATGGGATTATTTTTTTTATGATTCTTTTATTTCATATTTTTAAATTTAGATAAATATTTGTTTTCTTACATGATTTGTCATTTTTGGTTATTGGTTCCTACTTTTATTTTTCTATTTGTTTGATATACTGTGTAACACCCCGAGATTTTATGAAAAATATTCCTTTTAATTTAATTAATGTCTTGTGTTGTACGCTACACCAAAAGGATCTTGCACAACACGTATCCTTGACTTGCCTTTCATTACACGCAATCGTGACCTTCCTTGATAGCGTGTGTAGTACCCAATATCGAGTTTCACTAAACAACGATATGCTTTCAAATTTTATTAAAACTAGACGTTATGAATAGTAATAACCACTTTTTGAAATTTTGTAAATTTTATATTTCAAAATGGACTTCATTTTTGGATTCGGAATATCGAAATTAGCTTTGGGTGAAATTTTGGTAATCTTTGGATAACTTTCATATTTAGATGAATAGTGAAAATTACTAAATTTTAATTAAAAACAACTTTTTCAATCGAAATAATTAATAGTGATAAATTAATAATTTTAATGGTTTTAAAGTATATTTAGAATATATTTTTACAAATTAATACAATGATGTTCATTGGATGTAATTTCACATTTAAACCAGTTATAAACAAGTTTCAATCTTTTGATAGTTATTATCTCTTAAAAACACGCTATTTGTTTTGATGACGGGAATTAATTTTTAAATTAGTTAATGCAACTGATATGTTTTGAATTTGTTAAAATAGACATAATTTTTGAATTCATAATATCAAATATAGCTTAGGCCTAATTTTTGGTATTTTTCTGAAAACTTTCAATTTTTGATTAATAGTGAAACTAGTAAGTGGTAGTTAAAAAAACTGAATTGTTACTAAAACATAATTTTACCGCTTCTATGAGTGGAATTTCAAAAATCCGAGAGACACGGTTGATTTCAGTAAGTAGAATGTGGTTCAATGAGATGAAAATAATTTTTGGTGAATAGTAACTTTTTACTTTTTTTACCACGGTAAAAAGTAAATAGGGTAATTAAGGGTGGAAATGATATTATTATTACCCTAACACATGTCCTAATTCTATTCAACAAGTGTAACTCGACCAAAAACAAACTTAGGAATAAAATACGACAATTTAGGCCCACTTTGATTAGATTAGGACATTTATTATTATTTTATTTAAAGAACGGTTAAAAGAGTTAAAATCAATGTTTATTTACTAAAACATTTTTAATATGGGGTTATACATAAGATAAATTCAACTATAAATATTAATTAGAAAGATAAAAATATTTACTACATAATGGTATTTTATTTGTAATTTTTAGACATTAAATAAGTTAATTTATTTATGACACAACGATGGTGTAGTAATTATCTTATTAATGAAATATTGACATAATTGATGTTATAAATACGCAAATAAATGTAATTTGAGACTTTTTATGAATTACACTAATTTTATAGGTTAATATGAAATGTTAGTATTGATTTCATTAACTTTTTTCGAACTAATCATACTGTTATGATTTTGACAAAAATCAATTACTAAATAGTGTCAAAATTGACATAAAATAGTTTTTAAAACAAATATTATATTAGTAATTGTTATTTTATTCCTAAAAATATAAGGTTCGTCCAAATGACTTAGATAAGGTTATATATATTAATAATAAACAACTTGGGGTTCGTTTGGCATCTTATAGTATGTTTATTAACCTTATAGTTTAAGAACACAAGAAGACACGGTAAAAGTAAAATTATTTAACTTAATGTTAAATATAAATGATAAGGTTAAAATAAGAACCTAAACTTGTCTAAATTCTATCGAATGAGAGGATTTCGACCCATCCCCACCTTATCCTCTAAATAAATTAATTTTGAGCTATTTAAAACCGAACATGACTTTATAATAAAATAATATTTTTTGTTATTCCAAAGGTGCCCCTCTCCTCCCTTATAAAAGGTCACCTCCTCCCTCTCTTCCTCACACAACTTTGAGCCTTCATGCTCGGCCAACCCCTGCCAAATTCTCTTCTACACTTCCCTAGGAACATCCTAGAGGTTCTTTTATTCCTCAAAGACCAATTTTGGTACCCTAAGAGGAGGTCTCAAAGAGGCGCTTCAAAGAAGAGGTAATTTCCATTACCAATTCTTTCACCTTTATTTCTTATTCTTCTTCTAAGGTTGTTTTATTATGAAGTAATAACATCAGTATCACTAATATACTGATATGTTATTATAAATATGAAAAAACTCTAATTAACCTTCAATCCATCCTACGGAAAAAGGAAATCACCGCGCGTGCGTACGTACGGAATACCGTCTCCACGTCGTGGTGTAATCTGCTTTTCCACCAACACTTTACATGGATGGGTATTATGGTGTAAAAAAATAACTATATAGAGTTATTATAACATAATAATGATTCTGATATATTGTATCATCCACTCCAATTCAATTCAATAATTATGGAAATGATATCATCGCTCGTGTGTACGTACGGACTACCGTCTCGACTACGCGATGAGATTCATTCTCCATGTTAACCAATTAAGAATGATTATAAAGTATATATAAGAAATAATAATGAAATATATGACATTATAAAGCTACTGGATTCATGTGTATATATATTTATGTCATCTACTTAATTCCATTCAACTCAATAAGGAAACAAAAATAGCGTTCATGCGTACGAACAGTCTACCGTCTCCATGAACGGTGTATTTCTTTCCATTTACTAATATATTATATATATATATATATATTCTAAATATATATTATATATAAATCATGTTTTATATTCTGGAATTATGTAATCATTATCTAAGTAATCATATGAATAATTACATGTTAAAACACGAACGACAAATGAGATGATTTTACCCAAAACGCTACTTTAACATGAATTTACAAAACAACGGGCAATATAAAGTCATAAGTGAACCATATATGATATAATAACAATGAATATGATTCTGTAATAAGTCAATGACATTATTTAAATCATTATACTGGAGGTTCAGACAATTACGAAGCAAATCAGACCTAAGGTAAGGGAAATATCACAATCTCATTCTTATCCGAGATTGCTTATACTTTGGTATTTACTGGGGTGTATTTTATCATCCACATCCATGTTCCCTCAATATGTAATATTTTTTCCATCCACCAAAAATTGTTTAAAACCTATTTTACCCTTCGGTGTGTTTTTATTAAAAGATATGAAAGGAATCTTTTTTCGTTTTTCGTACGAGGTACTTTTTGACTTTTCTGAAAAAAGTACGAAGAATGTTTTTTTAACTTATACGGCATGAATGGATTTTTATAACATTATTTCCAAGAATCTTCCTTTACAAGTTTTCATGTTTATTTTTAATCAACTTCTTTTAGTTTAAAGTTTTATGACATGTTAATAAAGAAAAATGTTTTTAAAGAAGAAAGAATATTTTCCTCAAGAATTTATTTCAAGTGTTTTTTCAAAACTATTTTCCATCTAAGATGACGTTATTTGATATGTATGTTTCAAGTAAAATGTCTCTATGATTTAAATGGTTTCAATTTTCTTATGATGAAATGATATCAATTGTTTATGGATTATGATGGCATGATGTTTAAGAATCCCATTTTATTACATGGGTTATGCAAAGATGTATGATTGATGATTTTGTGGAACACATAAGAATGGTATCATTATGAGATGGGTGGGACCTATATCTCCCTCCAATGCATTGGTTAAAGATTTTATATCTCATGAGATAGACGTGGCTGGAATGGTAGGTTATACCGGTTTAGTGAAATAGGACTGAAATGAGGGTGACTCGGTTCAGAAAGGGACTTTGTCCACTAAGATAGTCTTGGCAATGAGTCTTGACTAACAAGAAATGATTCTCTGTGATTATGTGTGTATTCCACAATGTTTAATGTTTTAATTTATGATTATTGTGATTACATTTCACTGCCATGAGTTATCCCAGGTTATGAAATTATGATATCTTTTACATGTTAAGATTTCCAAAAGTTATGTGCTTTTGTATATGATGTGATTGATATTTCTTTTGTTTACCCTTACTAAGCATTTGAGCTCACCATTTTATGTGTTCTTTTCCCCAGGATATAAAGAAAGGTTTTAGGTAAAAAAAAATGAAGATCTTTATCAGAGATGTTGAAGATCTTTCACCAGGATTAGAAGATTATATTCCGAGTTTCCAAAGACACTAAACTATTACGATACTTGTGTGTGTGTTTTTGTTATGTACTAAGTATTCAGCGAACGTAATGTAATGTCTATGTACGTCACGCTTTGGGTCTCTACATACTGCTTTTTATTTTTTTATGTTACAATGATATTTATTATGAACATTTTATTTTTAATATATTTTAATCTTCACTAGGTGGTATATTATCTCCACTATACATATCACTACCCCACTACTAGTCTGCATGATATGTCTTATGGGGAGGCTTTCTTGAGGTCTAGTAAGAGACTCGTCTTAGCCATGTGAGTGAGTGTCGGATTGGGGGACATTAAAAATTTCTTTATATATTATTCTAGTGTAATAAAGAAAACAATACCTATCAGCTAACTAATTCATGGAAACTACAAAAAAAATTGAAACATTTTTATGGATATGGATATTGATTAAAAAGAGTTTAAAAACATTAAAATATGTTTTTAATGAAAAACGTCCCTTACTTTGAGTCTCATATTTCATGGTAGGTTATCTAAATGTTGAATATTAAAATTATGTCAATTATTTAATTTCTTAATAACCATTTCTATTTTCATTACCTTAAAAATATTCCTTTTATTTCATTTTTACCATTTTTTTATTCAGTTACTAAATAACTTAATTTTACATCAGACATTTTGAGGCCGTCTAGTCCAAAAAAAAGTTGTGTTGACTGTTATCAAAGGGGGCATGGTTTCATCATCTATAAAATATTATGAAATGTTTTAATTATCATCTTTTTATAATAAATATTATTTTGAAACAATATATGTAGGTATGTAATGAAATATTAGAATAATTGTTTATGGAGGTAGTAGTCCACACAAACACATAAGCGATTTATTCATTTTTCAAATAGATAAGGGGAAATAAATAATATAAAATTTAACAAAAGAATAATAATATTATTATTATAAATATCATAATTATTCATTAAATCCACCCTTATGACCATACATGTGAGGAATAAATAAAAATTGAATTATATCGCTTTGTGGAGGCGGTAGTCCACTTGTATGCACAAACCAACATTCCATTTTACAATTGATGTGAGGGTAAATAATTCAATAATATTTTTTCTTTGTATAATTAAATATATTTATTAAAATTATTATATTTATATTCAATAAATCTTTATTAAAATCCTTATGAGGTGGTGTTGAAAAACAAAACACATCACTTCAGGGAAGCGGTATTCCGCACATACTCATGAGTGAAGTTTTCATTTCCCATAGGATAGAAAAAAGAAATAAAATAGTTTTTCCATAAATATAATAACATTTTACCATATAATATATAATTATAAAATTACATTAGTATGGTAATAATATATTTTAAAGATATATAATAAGGGAAAAATTTAAAAGGAATCAGTTAAGACTTATACCTCCTCCCTGGAGATATTCTTTTGGCTTACACTATAAACCTTCTAGGATTGGTATTATGGTTAAACAACACAACTAGTAATTTAATTGGAGAGTTTGGAGTTTTTTTTATATTTGTCAGGATAGGATGGTCAATGTGTGTTAGGAAGCAAGGATAGTTGGCTCCCCTTTACAAGTGGTAGGAGTGGTACCCTTGTTAATATGACAACATTTAAAATATAATAAATTTAATTTTCATATAAAGTTACACGAATTTGGTAAAATTTAGAATATATACCATTTAACATCTAAATATACCCAAAAAAAATTAAAATATTTTAAACCATATCTATTAGTTTAACTCCTCTCTTTAACCCTTTTAACCCTCACTATAGTGATAAACTTTTAGCATGGTAACTATTCATTATGAATAAAAATGAAATTGAAATCATTTTAAAATGAAAAAAGGATGATCCCCAATATTTAATTAATTTTATATCACTCAATTTATATAATTGGAAACAATTACTTAGAATATAATTTCACAAAATGAAACTAATATCCTTTTTTCAAAAAATTCACATTTTGTGCGTAAAAATTATTTTATAAAAAAATAATATATAATGATGATTTCAAAAGAATTAATTGTAGTAGGTTAAATAAAAGGAGACTTATTTTTATTTAAAACAAAAACAAAATTTAATGGAACCTTATGAATAATTGATTAACCCAAAACAATTGAAAATATTTTTTATTTGAATAAAAACATTACCAATATTTCCAAAATATCAAACATATATTTATAAGATCTACATTATATTTTAAAATTAGTTATATTACATGTGAAATATATATATTAAGTATAAAAAGGTTTAATAAACATTAAATTCATAACCATTTAATTATAATATCATAAAAATTGTAGTATTTGTAAAATCAATATTTTTTCACCATTCATGAACAAATAAACTTTTTAAAAAAACATGAAAAAATTACCTTATTTTTTGGAAATGTGGCTGTAAAAAATATATACCATTTATCAATTAAAATTTATAAAATTAGGAAATTTAATATTTAAATAAAACCATGTAATAAATGGGAATAAATTTTGTTAAATAAAACTATTCTTTTTCTGATTGAAAATTTATATAAAATTATTTCTAAAAATATGATCAATATGAAACCATATGGTAAATAATTATAAATCATAAAATTTTCTAATTTATTGGTTTACATTGGTTGTTAAATTATTCCCCTAAATTAAATTTAATCCTTTTACTTTTATTCATTACATAAACAAGTGAGGAAATTTTTCCATCCTTGATTTTGTTAATCCCATGTTATTTATTCAAACATATAGCTCTTATATAAAATCATAACCAGGTGAGTCACCTTATTTCAAAAATCCTTATTCATATGAACGTTAATATAAACAAACTTTTTCTCATAAGATAGATTATCTTCTAACTCATCTACTTAAGGGAAAAAAAATAGAACCATCAGGTTCATTTTCCCTAAACAAAGAAACACAAAACACACCATATACCTACTATAAACATAATCATAAGGATATTTGATATTTAACTGATCCCACTATCCTATGAATTTCTTAAATACCAATATACCATTAAAATAATTTTATCACATCTATTTTTTCCATTTAATTCCACAAAATATATCTTGTAATATTTTCATGACCATGCACTCAGAGAAGACATGATTTTGAGGCCAAGTAAGCCTATAATTGATTTTTGAAATATATTAAATATATTAACTTCACATGGTCATATATTCCATGAAACATTTATTAAATATCAAATAGGGGCTCTGATTATAAATCCAAGGTCACCATTGAGTTCAGAGAGTGGGTTTTACCCTATGTGCAATATAATCTTTTTTAGTGTCGGATGTTTGTGAAAATTTGGTTTGAGAGAGGAGTCATTAGAGGAACTTCTGTGGATGAACACTGATGAATTGAGCTTTGGAGATCAATGTTCTAATATAAATCAAGTATCTCAACAATGAAAATGATTAATATTCTTTCTTCATCAGGGACCAATCTATACCTAGGTCAAACATTTGTTTTAGCTGGATTTATCAACATTTTATTTTTCCCATAATGAACATGAATCAATAAATTAAAAAATTGATTTTTGGATCGAGCGTATTCCAGTTTTGGGTTAGATATTATTTTTGATGAGGTATTTTTATTGTTCATTATATATATATATATATATATATATATTTTTCATTTGAAAAGATACAAATCGCTGGGAAAAAACATTTAATGAGGTATATTCATCATGTTTGTGTTTTGTGCATTTCTTCCCCCATTCTTCTTTCAATCATTGCCAACATTTGATTTGGTTAGTATCATAAAAAATAACTATTAATAAATTATTTCACAGCCATTTTCTATCATAATAGATTGATACCAAGGATACAGGTTTATTTTAACGATGGAATCGAGCTATGGTGATAGATCAGGAAAAAAATCAGAGTTCATCATGTGGGTTTTGATGTGCACCGACTGAGAGATATGGAAAATAGTTTTCTACTGAAAATAGGATGGCTTGATTCTAGAAATAGATGATAGTTAGGATCATACATACTAGATCTAGGATTTATGGCATGATTCATTACTGAATTAGAGGCCATACGATAAAATGACGATGGATGAAACAACTCCATGGGTTCTAGATAATTTTAATATACATAGTGTGTAATCTAAGAATACACATTTGGTGGGGCCCTAGATGCAACTATAGTGTTTTTGTGGTTGTGGTACATATAAAAATACATGTGAAATGTGTCACATATTGTGTTACCACACCTGGAAATTGGAATGTTTTCTAGGAGTACATGACCAAGCACACTACGAAGAAAACCGTCAGGTTAGGATTACACATGAAGAGGCGTGTACTTAGAGAATAATAAGTATATGGGAACAAAAAGGTTCTCATGGAAATATAAATAACAATGATATATGATTTTTGGGTATAAATGGTGAAAAAGAGACCCAAAATGTACTTATTGTACATTTTGTGTACTTATTCAAAGATGTATTAAGGCCCTTATTCCATTCAGTATGGAAAAGATTTGTTAGGGTGAGTTCCCTTGACCCTTTCCTTGAAGGATTATTATGGAATCACGTCTTATGTATAGGATGGTGATCCCGTATAATGATATTTAGTATCATATAAGGTGTTTTTAATCCTTATGTGATTTACAGATTGAGATCCTCTATCATTAACATGTACAATGGGTGAGGTTCATAGAATCATCGTGACCAACCCTACACGAGCATTGATTCCCTTATTTATTGGTTTAATACAGATTGTTTTTTTTGTATAAATCATGGAACTAGGTTTTATATCCATCTATGTATCAATATTTTTGGGCTTCTAGAATGTACTTATTATGGAGTGTGCCGACAATCATGAAATCGTGGATGAACACCATTAGTGTTATCTACATTCTAATGTGTGTTCTCCTGAAAGAGTGTTATATGGAATCTTGGAGAATTAATCATATCCTTTAGATATGGTTATGAACATACCAAGAGATTACATGTCTTCTATGTGTAAATCTATATATTCTTGTTTTGTACATTATTGACATATCCCTATGATGAGATATCTACCATTCTTGATGGTTTATGCTTAGTAATTTCAGGGTTTCCTACTGGGTATTATTATACTCACCCATGCATGGGTCTTCCAGCACATGTAAATCCTTATTGATATGAATAGTTTTTATGGAGTTCTTAGACAACCAGGAGTGGATGGAACCCAGATTTGGAAAATAAATACTATGGTTCATTCCATGAGTGACATTTGACTATAGTCCCCTCTAGGTATCCAGTATTTTTTTACAATTTTTGGTGGGGACATTATTACTTTCTTATATTTCTTTATACTCTTATTATGGTATTTATATGTGTGCATGTATTTGGTATCCATTTTATTTTACATTTTAGCACTGTATGGGCTTGGATATGTGTATGTGAGTATATATACCTTATGCTATGGACTCCTATGTGAGTTTTATTCCTACACAATGTTGTTTTCAAGCCCCTAGCCAATTAGAGGTTTGTGTGGGGTAGTCACACTTTGTTTATCACTATCCTGGTAGGACCCAATTGGCCAGGTCACGATAGAGTTGAATAAGAGGTAGTGATCTATATTATCACCATATATTTGGATATTTTTCTAGCATTGATATTGGTTTATGATTTTTTTTAAATTGTGTTAAGTTCTTTGTGTTCGGATCTTAGGCTAGGGCATGTAGTGTTGGTGTGGTGGCTCACATATCCATTCACTAGGACTCTTAATCCCTTCTTGAAGACTCAATACATGTAGGCAAAAGTTGTAGGGGAAAACATTGGCACACATAACATATTTGAATGGGTTTCAGTTTCCATGTCATTCTTGATTGAACTCTCCAGATATACTCATTGATCATGGTACATCATTTCTATTTCAAGACGCATCAATGAAATATTCTAGATAGGATTAAATATTAGTATTGTGATTATGATCCCCTTATCAATTAGGCTTAGATAGAAGGACTTTTTCAAGAAGTGTTACCTATGGGTGATGCACTGGTATTACCACACCTTTCAAGAAGAAGATGGTATTGGTCATGCCAAAAAATGAGCTATGTAGGATGAGAACACGTAATGTGTTTTAGGGATAGAGACCCCTCAGGTTAGATTGTGTTCTTGACCACTAAGATGATGAGTATTGTATTGAGGTTGTGACATGATTCTTTAGTTTCATCATGATACCTATAGACTGGATGGTGGTCCAGGAAGTGAAACTTCTCCATGGATATGTTAGATGCTGGTGGGTCTTAGTGACCTAGTTGTATGATGATGTAACACTTTCATGGCCAGAGTTTGAGCACCTTTTCAAAGAAGAGTTTTCTCTAGCTACATTGAGGGTTGTGAATATCCAATAGATTCTACATATTTAAAAGGTTAGTAATACTATGTATGATTATTCCTTGAGATTTACAAACATCTCTTGATAATCGATTGATATGTTGCATGATTAGCTATTTTGGGATTAACCCTTCAAGTAAGGTCTAACTAGATACATACAAGAACACTGGTTACCTCTATAAATTCTAACCCATGTTGGGGTGATGGATAATTCTTTACTGATCGAGAGATTCGAAGTTGATCAAATATAGATAGTTGGTGATGACAATGGGAACATTGGAGTTTAGACTTTGGTAGTAGGTAGCTGAATATAGCTATAGAGACCCAGATATTTGATACATTTCATGTGGTAATATCAAGACATAGGTTCTATGATAAAGGGCTCATAGGATGGATCTTGTTAGCCTAGAGAGAGGCATTGTTACTTGTGTGATAATCACAGACATCTTATAGGAGATTTATTGAACCAACATATGACAGTTAGAGTGCTAGTGGTTGGGCCACCAAGGTAGAGTCAGAAGTAGAAGCATGAAGGTTTATAGATTAGTGGAGGTGGAAGAGGAGTTATGAGAGAAGTTGGAGGTGGAAGATGTTTTGTCTTGTTACCATCACCACCCCATGTGGTTACCAACAGGTAGAGTGAGATGATGGACATGGGCGAGGATAGACATAGGTGGTTAAGTCTTATAATATAGAGGCTATAGGGATGATATGAGGTACGATCCATGTCTTATGTACCTATTTAAATTAAGTATAGACAAAAGTGTGAGTGAGTCCTTTATTTCCACTTCTCTAGTTAGAGACATAGATATTCCTTTTGAGCCTTTGTCTTGACCCTTGTACTTGTATAATACAACAATAGGTGACTCAATAATCACACAATTCTTCCGATAGTGTGACCTGATACTTGGAGGCAATAGTTTTTTATGGGATATCATTATAGTGGCAATGATGACTTACAAATTCATAATAGGTATGGATTGGTAATCGACAATTCGTTCCCAAATAGACTGTTTCAGGAGAAGGATACAGTGTGTACATGATGATGGGATGAGGTTTTCCTTTTTGGGTGAATGGGAAACTTAGGCTGAGTAGTATAGGATAATTTGTAGGAGGATGTATCCGATTACTCACTAGTTGGAAATCATGAATTGTGGGGTAATGAATCCTATGAGATTTTAGTTTCCTATAGTGGTTACAGAGTACGATGATATCTTTCCTAATGATTACATGATTTACTTCCCACTGATATATAAACTTATTTATTGAGATATACCCTGGGATGGAATTAATATATATTCTAGCATATTAGATGGATCCTGCAGACATTTTCTAGCTGGTGGTGAGGTTGGAGGACTTATAAAGGGATGTCATTATTAGTCTTAGTGATTCCCCCTAGGCATTCCCCGTATTGGTCACCAAGAATGTGGATAATAGTTTTAGGTTGTGTGTGTATTACCATTTATTGAACCGGGTGAACATAATAAAAAATTAACCAATGTCAAAGATCTATGACCTATTCAATCAATTGAGACGGGCATGATACTTCGTGAGGATTGAACTTAGATCAGTCCATCACCAGCTACGAGTATATGATGAGGATATAATGAAGATGGTATTTTGATTTCCTTAAGGTCACTATGAGTACTTAGTGATGTCCTTTGGTATGAAAAACTCCACATAAGTGTTCTTGTTTCTCATGAACCAAATAATTCAACCATTTTTAGACTTGTTTGTTGTAGTCTTCATCAAAGATGTCTTAGTATACTAAACTTATGAGGAGGAACATGTGAGCGACTTGAGGATGATCCTAAAATACGTCAAGAGAACCATATTTATTGGAATATATTAATGTTTTAGTTCTATATCCAGGAGGACCACATTCTGTGGCATGTTAATTCACCAGATAGTATATCAGTGGACCCTAAAAGGTAGTGGCAAAATTAGCTTGAGAGGAACCCAAAAGCATGAAATAGGTGTTCAGATTCCTTGGGTAGACTAAGTAGTATTGGGGTTTTTTACATGATTTATATAGGATATAATCTCCCTTTATATCTTTTTCCTAAAAGGGGAAGAAGTTCATGTGGATATAGAGGTACCAATAGGCATTCTAGGAGTTTAGGTAGAGATTAAAGTGCACTACCATCTTTAGATTTCCAGAGGAGGGTGTCGAGTACATAGTGTTATAGGATGCATTGTATATTGGTGTCAGTTTTGTATTGATGTAGAGGAATGTGGTGATTAAATATGGTTCACTTTAGTTGAGACAACATGATTAGACCTATGAAAACAATGATATTGAGCTAGACGTGGTAATATTTACACTAGATTTTTGGCAAAACTACCTTATGGGTGAGAAATTTATTATCAATACTAAATACAATACTATAAATAATATATTCTCTCAGAAGGATTATATATTGAGATAGAGGTGATCAATATATTTTCTCCAGGATTATGTCTTAAAGATTTTATATACTCCTACAATGGGGAATGTGGAAGAACATGTTCTTATAATGATATATTTTTCATAGCTACAGAGTGAGGCATTGAATTAGTTGGCATCATTATAGTTATATTTAGTGGATGGGGATGGTGAAACTTAGCTCTAGTAAATGGTTGTTACCCCACTAATTCTACTATAAGATTGGTATTCTAATAATGGACATATCGACTGTGACATCTAATATACTCAAATATCAACTAGATGTTCTTATTATGAATTTTACAAAGGTGGGGAGAAGATCATTTTTTAAGAGAATGTGTGATGGTACTGGTGACATTGTGGGAGGAGGTTCTAAGAGAGTTTCATAAATATCATTTAGAAGTACATATTGGTGTGGTGAAGATGTAAAATGACTTCCAAAATCATGTTTTGGTGGCTAGGGATTAGGAAAGGAGTTCCATAGTTTGTCTCTTGATGCCTTTATTATGATCAGGTGATGGATGAACACTAGGTTCTAGCTGGTTTAGCTCAAGCCCTTAAAGTGATAGAGTGTATGTAGGATGAGATATCTATGGAATTTGTGTTTCGGATCCATTGATATATAGTGAAACAAATTTCATATGGATAATCATAAACTGACTTACCATGTAATCCCACATCCTAGATATTTTATAGAAAAGTTTGGTAGAGAGCTTGGGAAACCTCTATATTTTGGAGATAGTCTATCTCCACAGATTTCGCTCAATAATATTTTATTGCCATGATCATAACATCTCATATTGGTTACAGAAGGGATTAAAGGAATCCATTAGGACTCAGTTGTGTTTGATAAAATACATTAACCTCTAGAATTATGACTATATTGAGAAGACCATTCTGGCCCCGAATTATTTTCTACAATCAGAAGACTCAGGAGTAGGCAAACATACTCCTAGAAAATAATTCTATATAAAAAATGTAAATACAACAGCAGAGGAAAGGCATGGGTTCAACAAAGATGTGTTTAAACATCACCACTCACATCTACATCAACCAAACCACAACAGAAGTTTGGAGTAACGAAGGACAAAAAGAGCATACCTCCTCAATCGCACGCTTGGAAAGAGCATCAGCAACCTGATTAGACTCTCTATAAGCATGAGTGACAACCAAACAAATCTGCTCCACTAGCTTGAGATAGTCGTCCCATGCAGAAAGCAGCTTCCAAGGGACATTTTGTGACCTTTTTCTAAGAATATCAACTTCCAGAGTTGAGTTAGACTACATCTATAAGGTCATACATCCATGAAAAGAAGCATACCAAAAAACCTTGATCATAGCCCATATCTCTGCCTCGATAGCCAATCCATTTCCCAAATATTGATAAAAACAACCTTTGAAAAATCCCCAATATGTGCGGAAAACACCACCACATCCCGAGGGCCGCTGAGCACCTGATGCCGCCCCATCCACATCGACATTTAGACAGTGAGATATTGAAAGAATCCATCGGATATGCTTCATCATAATTGGCTTCTTACATCTACCAGAAACACCCAACGTACGCCAGAAAACCAGATCAGAAACATCATTTTGCATGAATCCATTTCGATCACGTGTAGAAGAAATAACACAAGTATGAAGCTAATGAATACCAATAGAAGATGGAAAAGACTAGTTGTCAAAGACAAGGGCATTCCGTGCATGCCAGAGAAATGAAACAACCGCTGAGGCATCAGAGATGAGCAGTGGTTTCACCTGAGAACTACAATCAGGTCGATAAAAAGAATCCATAAGCTGTCCAAAACCCTCCAAGTTCAGATGGAATCCAAAAACACCCTGAAAATAATACCATAAGCCAGATGTAGAGAAGAAAGATATAAATAAATGGTCAATAGTCTCATCAGCAGCAAAACAACGAATGCAAACAGATGCAAGAGAAAATCCATCACGCTACATCATCAGTTGCAGAGGTAATCTAAACTTCTAAATCCTCCCCATAAGAAAATATTTAGCTGGCACGATGTAGGAAGCATGGAAAATCAGTAAACCAGAATGGAACATCGAAGATTCAATGCACATGAACCTATAAACCTCCTTAGTTGTGAAGGATCCAGTAAGGCTGGGCAACCAGATTAAAGTATCCACCGCAGAGTACTGGTAACATCCCAAATCCAATTGCAATGAATCAAAAAGAAAAACCTGAGCCATGAAATTATTATCCAATTCAGCAATGGAGAGATCCTTAAATTCAAGAGGAATTTGTGGATGATCAACAATGGAAGATGACAACCAAATAGTCTTCTAGAAGTCCAAAGAAGAGTTCCGACAAACAACCCATTTTGAGGATTGTGCAAGGTTGATATAAGAATTTTTAATAGATGACCATATAGAGGAAAAAACATAAAGAGAGTACCCATTAAGCAGCTAGGATCCAAATCTATTGCATAGAAACTCCAATGTGAGATCACTGGAAATCAAGAGTGACCAAGTTATATTTTTAATGAGTGATTCATTAAAACGCTTAAGGTCTTTAATCCCCATACCACCCATATCAATAGGCCGAATGCAATCAGACCAGGAAACTGTAACAATATTCCACACATGAATTTAACCAGTCCAGATACAATTCCGAATAAGACTTTTTAAATCCTTAAGAAGAGTTCTAGTGTAATGCCCCAACCCTAGTTAAGCATAGTCGGTGCATTATTGTGTAACATTGGCATGATCACAAAAGATCAAGTCTCGATAGACAGATTAGTTTAGTAGCCTTGGATACACTAGATACATTCATAAATGTTACATTACATCATAAAGTGAAAAACTAAAACAACAAAGTCTCCATAGTCCACAGTCATATCCTCTTCTGACTATCCCTGTAGGTCATTCATAAAATATTTCTTCAGATCCTCTAAAATATTAAAACATTGAAAGGGGTGAGCTCAGATGCTCAATAAGGATAAAAATATAGCGGAAGATTTCATAAATAAACATAAACATTTAATTCAATGTATAACTAAAAAAAAATCCTTTTAAACTTGAACTTCAACATAATATGGAAAAATTAAAATGAGATAATGTCATTTACTTCTTCACATGGATATTCTACTAGTCGAATAATCACATGCAATATCAATATCAACTTTCATAATGATGGAAAGCATAATGCCTGACTATCATAACCACGTAGCCAAGGCCTCGTGCCAAGACTAAAAATAAGATTTTGTCAAGGCCTCATGCCAAGACACTAGTTTGTCTCATGAGACCTGCCGATGCAATTTTTGTTAGAATATAAGTACGTCTAAAATTACTCAAATATACTCTAGTGTTTTTCTGAAAACATTATGCAAGCTTCTGAAAACAAAATAACTAATTCTGAGTCTGCTCGACTAATTACAGGCCATGATGGGTCCACGTCCAATCCCTTACTGTCTACCACACTTGAGTGTCGGGTTTTCTGAAAACATTTTTAAGCTTGTGTTAAATACGTATACATTTTCACTGGATTTTCATACATATGAGAGGAATATATCTCTCTTTTTTTAAATAATTTTAAAAATGATATGGCTTACAGAGGAAGCCGAAACCCAAATAATGGTCCTGGAGGTGAAGAAGTCATTGTCGCTACATACGTACGACAAAAAAATATTCCTTTTTGTCCTTTAGTAAAATGCTTTCTTATAAAAAGATTCCTTTTGAGTAAAAGTAAAATTCAAATGGGTTTATACATTATATAATGGAAAGTCTTGTATTAAAACAAAATATGCCTCAATGAAGGAAGATTGAGACGATGTCCCTTACAAAGATAATTTTTAAATAAAATAGATCTATTATGTGTATTCACTATAATTACACGTAAAGAAAGTATAAATACAAGAGAGGACATAATAATATCATTACATAATTTGAATGTAGGAGATTAACCCAAAGAACAGAAATTGGGTTAAGAAGTTCCCTTACAAAGATAATTTTTTAAATAAAATAGAAATATTATGTGTATTCAATATAAGTACAAATAAAGAAATTGAAAATACAAGATAGGACATAATAATATCATGGCATAATTTGAAAGTAGGAGATTAACCCAAAGAACAGAAATTGGGTTAAGAAGTTCCCTTACCTCGTGTCCGACTTGACTCGACCACTCTTTAACCTCATGAATAATAAATAGAGTTAATCTATACTTGCTTAAGAACCTTTTTCAAGTTCATTATCCCTTTTATATCACTTATTACAATGTTACAAAAATTATGTAGTCATTTAAGTTAATAACGGTCATTTTGACGATCTTTGGTACATGAGTCAACAATAAACTTCTTATAATTACAAGTTGTTTATGTGGTGAAATATCCATTATATCCAGCATTATATTCATGATTTAGATATCATATATATAATATCTATCCAGTATATACATTCATTAATAATATGATATAACATTTAGAGGTAAGAAATGAAATGCACCGTTCATGGAGACGGTAAGCCGTACGTACGCATGGACGCTACTTTCATTTCAATTTCGTATTTAATGGAATGAAATCATAATGGTAAAAATTTATATTACAATTCCAGTATAATATCTTATATAATATCATTTACTCTATCCTTTATACATCCCACATATGGCATTAACGATTCAAATCACTTTGAGGGGGCGGTAGTCCGTGCTTCCTAAAATGAAATTATCGCGTTTACCCATAATGGAAATCATAATGGTGTGCCATAAATGAAAAATACAGAGGCATAAGGAAAAAATAAACATAATATATATCATATATAAAAAATAGTGTCATCATAATGGCCACCATGAGAGGTGTTAATAGAATTTTGAACAATCATCGTTTCGTGAGGTAGTAATTCGCCACCTATAGAAACAGTATGTTCTTTAACCATTAGATGAAGGTGTGTCTATGTTTAAATCAAATACTTCTCATAACAACATTCTAGTATATTGAATGTACTGGTTTTGTTACAAAAGAAAAGAATAAAAAGAGTTTAGGGGGTTGTAGAATCAAAATAAAACAAAACAACATTAGAGAAGACATTACCTTAAAATCGGGTAACTCTTTTTGATTTGAGCCAAAGGCTTCCTTGGGAAGACTTCTGCCCAAAGTGAGCCTTATAGGAGTAATAGAGGGTAGTTGGGATAGTATTTGGGCAGAGGTTGGCTGAGACAAATGGATTGATGGTGTGAATAAGATGGTAGAGGTGGGGGCCTTTTATAAGAGGAGAGAAGGGGTACTCTTGGAAAGATTGAAATTTTACTTTTTTATGAAATTCATTTCGGATTATAAAGGTCCCACAATGATATATTTCAAGGATAAGGTGATAAGGGTTCTAAATATACTCATACAATAGGTTTTTGACAAGTTTAAGCCTTAGAGTTTACATTATCTTTTTATTTTATTTAAATTGTTCATTAATGAGGTAATCGTTGCATCATCATGGTGTCATAAATAATTTAATTTATTTAATGTCTAAAAATTATAAAAAACTATAATGATGTAGTAAATAATTTCAGATTTCCAATGAATATTTATAGTAATAAATATTACTTTTATAACATCATTTAAAAATTGTTTTAGTAAAATAACTCATGTTTGTGACATTTTTATTTTAACATTAAATAAAAAGTTATTTATGTCATTTTCCTACCAAAGTGGCTCCATGGGGTCCCCAAGTTGACCTATGTAATGTCTTGGTCGGCCATGACACATTCAATAGGGGTAGGACAAGTGTAAAGGTATTTTCATATTTTTGTATTATCATTTTTACCTTAAATTTAACTAAATACCTTTAATTGCGATTAATTAAACTGAAAAGTTACTATTCACAAAAAAAATATTTTAATCCTATTGAACCAAATTTTACTTCCTAAGGACAACCATGTATGTCGGATTTCTGAAAATCAAATCACAGAAGTGGTAATGTTTCATTTAAACGGAAAATCAGATTTTTAACTACCACTTAATGGTTTCACTATTCATCAAAAATTGATGTTTTTCAGAACAATGCCAAAATTTCACCCTATGATATAATTGATATTCAGAATTCAAAAATGATGTCTATTTTAAAAAATTACAAACATATAATTTTCAATAATTAATTTTATAACTAATTCCCACTGTCACAACAAATAGCATGTTTTTAAGAAACAATATATATCAAAAGATTGACAATTGTTTATGTCCAATTTCAAAGTGAAATTAATTCTAATGAAAACCATTGGATAAAATGGTAAAAATATATTCTAATTATACTTTAAAACCACTCAATAGTATAATTTATCACTTTATTGTATTTTGATTAAAAAAGTTGTTTTTATGTATTTTTCACTATTCATAAAAAATTAGAAGTTCTCCGAAAATTACAAGAAATTCAACTTAGGATAATTTTGATATTACGAATACAAAAATGAAGTCCATTTTCAAATATAAAATTTATATAATTTCAAAAAGTCGGTATTACTATTCATAACTGCTACTTTGATTGGTCGCGGTGTGTTAGAATCTCGAACTTGTGTACAATACAAGCTATTGAATTATTGAAAGAGAAGCGTATCGTAAAAGCTTGGGGTGTTACATTCTCCTCTCCTTAAATAAATTGCGTCCTCGAAATTTGAAATTGTTTTTTGAAAATAAAAGGTTGAAAATAGAAAATACTTTTGTGGAAAACTCACATAGGAAATAGGGTTAATAAGAATATAACATTAAAAGAAAGAAAGAGAGGTACAAAGGTCACCCGAGATAGCCCTTACTATGATTCTATGAAATTATGGATATGGAGGAGAAACAAACCATCATGTTCTGATAGATAGTTGTAGAAAATAGTATTAGGAGAAAGTTAACCATAAGAAAATCACAAACATGTGATTGGTTAAACATTCATTGAATCCCTAGTTGGAAAAGTTAACCGACAACATTTTTGTTTTAAGTTACCTTTTATAAAGTTGTGGAATTTTTTTAATAGATTTTATAAGAACGTAAGGAAATATACTTAATTGTCATGTAGGCTATCATTCTTTATTAAATTTTTACCAGAAACCCATCATTCACTCTAAAAGGTAATAGAACTCAAAATATTCTATTTATCATAATTGTATAAGGTTAAAATATTAACACATACCATTTTGATTAGGAAAACTATTTTGTAATAACTAGGGACTTTCTGTAGGCTAGTGGCAGGTAAAAAAGGCCTATCGCACTATTGTTGTGGGTTCGATTCCTGTAGCTTTGTCTGACGCGAAGGGTTATCCCCCAACTTGCAGGTTGTCCTTTTCCTAAAACTATAGTATTATGATATTCCAAAAATAATCTTCATAAATGTTTTAACCTTACACAATACTATCCAAGGATCAACTTAATCTATTCCAACCTATATATTTATCCAAAATACATCTGTCCAGACTTTCTCTAAAAGGTATATAAATTCCATAATCAATTGTAACATCAGATTCCCCAAACAAAGTAAAGTTTCTCTTATTGTCAGATACTAAAAATATGATTACCTTCATCATATTAAATCCTTAATGAAAACAACAAGTACTTCAGTAAAATACTTATATATATCACATTACCCATATTACTAGAATATAATCCTTGAGTCCAAAAGCACCAAAACATTAATTATTCCACTTCAACTATAGTAATAGCATAAGATTGTCCTTGATCCCTTGGCCTTTTCTGAGGTAAGTTTCCCTGACGCTTAGGAAATTCGTTTGCATAATGCCCCATTTCCCTACAATTATAGCATTCATCATTGATAGCCTCTTTCTTTCCCTTGCAATCACGAGCCTGGTGACCTTATTCTCCACATTTATAACAAACTCACATTCCTTTTAGACATGTACCAGGGTGATTCTTCCCACAATTACGACATAATGGAAAATATTTCTTTCTTTTTTTCCCTTTATCTATCTCTTGTTCCACCGTTCTATTCTTCTCTTTCTTTTCTTTGTTGTCATAAGACATACAGAATTCATTTTCTATCTTGATAGCACATGAGACAATATCTTTGTACGATGAGAAGGATTGTGATACTAAATCTCGATGGAGAAATGGTTTTAACCCATCGAAGAAACGATCAATCTTAATTCTTGCGTTACGTATATAATCTGCAGCATACCTTGCTAACCTTGTAATGTTGGCCTGATACTTTGCGACATTCTCATCCTCCTTTTGTATCAGACTCAGAAATTTCCTTTCCATATCTGCTCGATGGTCACGAGGAACGTATTTTTCTATGAAAAGATCATTGAACTATCTCCATTCCATACTTGATACTTCTTCATCTTCCTTTGTATTTTGAATCAATGTCCACCATTGATCGACATCTGTAGTGAGGCGATAAACTACCATGATATCCTTCTCCATTTCTCTACTCCCCAAGGAATGGGATATTTTCTCTAAGGATTTTATCCATTGCTCAGCTACTAATGGATTTGTACCCCCATTAAATGTTGGCGGTTGCTGCCTCATGAAGTGGTCTAACATTGATTCTCCACATTGCGGATCAGGGTGCTCTATATGAGTAAGGTTATTATTCATAACCTGAGTGAGTTGTCCCAGTATGGTAATAAGTTGATCAGCACCAATTGTATCTCCAGATCCACAATAATTATCTTGAGTAGGAGGGAAATCCCTACACGGATTGCGTTCTTTGATACGGTTTCCATTCCTTCCACTAGGCGCCATTTGTAAACAGTGGCATAAAGAAGATTAGTTTATGAATCCAAATACATAATTCCATACTTGTAAAATACTTAACATAAATTGAACTTTTTATGGATATAATCCATAATCATAAAAAGTTTTTCTTTGAGGAAGTATATACTCATAACCCTTCATAGTGGTTTGTATAAAAATGGTAATTATCCTAAGCATATCCCCCGGGAGTGTCGTAACCAAGAGTGCAGCAAGGCCTGTTGTCGTGCACCAGTTCCCGTTCGAGTCTAGCTCAAAGCGGTGTTTTTGGGTTTTATCCCTAGGTACATCTGTGCCAGAGCCACCTCTACCTGCTCGTATCCAGACAGGGATGTATTGCTGGGAAAACTGACAAAATCTCTACAACAACAAAATTCTAGGAAGTTCTTATATACTAATCCTCAAAGTATATCTTATGGATATGTTCTATAATCAGAGTTTATCTTAATTTAGATTCCAAGGCTAGTACTAAACTGACTCAGATACCAACTATAACGCCCCGACCCTAGTTACCCAGAGTCGGTGCTTTATTGCATAACATTGGCATGACCACAAAAGATCAAGTCTTGAAAGACCGATTAGTTTAGTAGCCTTGGAAACACTAGATACATTCATAAACTTTACATTACATCATAAAGTTAAAAACTACAATAACAAAGTCTCCATAGACACAGTCATATCCTCTTCTGACTATCCCTGCAGGTCATTCATAAAATATTTATTCACATCCTGGACAATATTAAAACATTAAAAGGGGTGAGCTCAGATGCTCAGAATGGATAACAATATAGCGGAAGCTTTCATAAATAAACACAAACATTTAAAAAAATGTATAATTAAAATAAAATCCTTTTAAACTTGAACTTCAATATAATATGGCAGAAGTAAAATGAGATAATGCCATTTAATTATTCACATGGATATTCTACGGGTCAAATAATCACATGCAATATCAATAACCTCTTTCATAATGATGGAATGCATAATTCCAGACTATCATAACCACGTAGCCAAGGCCTCGTTCTGAGACTACAAATAAGATTTTGTCAAGGCCTCGTGCCAGGAAAACATATAATATTTTGTCAAGGCCTCGTGCCAAAACACTAGATTGTCTCATGAGACCTGCTGATGCAATTTTTTTAGAATATCATTATGTTTAAAATTGCTCAAATATACTCCTGTGTTTTTCTGAAAAAATTATGCAAGCTTCTAAAAAATAACTAATTCTGAGACTGCTCTACTAATTACAGGCCATGATGGGTCCACGCCCAATCCCTTCCTGTCTACCACACTCGAGAGTCGAGTTTTCTAAAAACATTTTTAAGCTTGCGTTAAATACGTATACATTTTCACTGGATTTTCATACATTTGAGAGAAATATATATCTCTTTTTTTAAATCATTTAAAAAAAGTTATGGCTTGTCGAGGAAGCCGAAACTCAAATAATGGTCATGTCAGCGAAGAAGTCATTGTCACCGCATATGTACGACAAAAAAAAATTCCTCTTTTCCATTTAGTAAAATGCTTCGTATAAAAAAATTCCTTTTGAATAAAAGTAAAATTCAAATGGGTTTATACACTGTATAATGGAAAGTCCTGTATTAAAACAAAATATGCCTCAATGAAGGAAGATTGAGATGAAGACCCTTACGAAGATAATTTTTTAAATAAAAAGATCTATTATGTGTATTCAGTATAATTACACGTAAAGAAAGTATAAATACAAGATATGACATAATAATATCATTACATAATTTGAATGTAGGAGATTAAACCAAAGAACGGAAATTGGGTTAAGAAGTTCCCTTACAAAGATAATTTTTTAAATAAAATAGAAATGTTACGTGTATTCACTAAAATTACACATAAATAAAGTACAAATAAAAGATAGGACATAATAATATCATGGCATAATTTGAAATTAGGAGATTAACCCAAAGAACGGAAATTGGGTTAAGAAGTTCATTTTCCTCGTGTCCGACTTAACTCGACAGCTCTTTAACCTCCTGAATAATAAACTAGAGTTAATCTCTACTTTATTAAGAACCTTTTTCAAGTTTATTATCCCTTTTATATCACTTATTACAATGTTACAAAAATTATGTAGTCATTTAAGTTAATAACGGCATTTTGTCAATCTTTGGTACTTAAGTCAACAATAAACTTCGTATAATTACAAGTTGTTTTTGTGGGTAAATATCCATTATATACATAATTATATTCATGATTTAGATATCATATATATCATATATATCCAGTATATACATTCATTCATAATATTACGTAACATTTATAGGTAAGAAATGAAATGCACCGTTCATGGAGAAGGTAAGTCGTACGTACGCATGAATGCTACTTTCATTTCTATTTCATATTTAATGGAATGAAATCATAAGGATAACAATGTATATTATAATTACAGTATAATATATTATATAATATCATTTACTCTATCCTTTATACATCCCACATATGGCATTAATGATTCAAATCACTTTGAGGGGGCGGCAGTCCGCGCTTCCTAAAATGAAAATATCTCATTTACCCATAATGGAAATCATAAAGGTGTTCCATAAATGAAAAATAAAAAAGAATAAGGAAAAAATAAACATAATATATATCATATATAAAAAATATTTTCATCATAATGGCCACCATGAGAGGTGTTAAAAGATGATTGAACAATCATCGTTTCGTGAGGCAGTAATTCGCCACCCATAGAAAGAGTATGTTCTTTAACCATTAGACGAAGGTGTGTGTAAGTATAAATCAAATCCTTCTCATAACAACATCCTAGTATATTTAAGATACTGGTTTTGTTACAAAAGAAAATTATAAAAAGAGTTTAGGGGGTTGGAGAAGAAAAATAAAACAAAACAACATTAGAAAAGTCATTACCTTCAAATCGGGTAACTCTTTTGGATTTGAGCCAAATGCTTCCATGGGAAGACTTATTCCCAATGTGAGGATTATTGGAGTAAGAGAGGGATGTTGGGAGAGTATTTGGAAGAGGTTGGCTGAGACAAATGGCTTGAAGGTGTGAATAAGGTGGTAGAGGTGGGGTCCTTTTATAAGAGGAGAGAAGGGGCACTCTTGGAAAGAGTGAAATGATACTTTATTATGAAAGGATTTTAGGATTATAAAGGTCCCACAATGATATATTTCGAGGATAAGGTGATAAGGGTTCAAAAGATACTCATCCAATAGGTTTTGGACACGTTTAAGCCTTAGATTTTACATTATCTTTTCATTTTATTTAAATCGTTAATTAATGAGGTAATCGATGCATCATCACAGTGTCATAAATAATTTAATATATTTAATGTATAAAAATTATAAAACAAATATCATGATGTAGGAAATCTTTTTAAATTTCTAATGAATATTTATTGTAAAAAATATGACTTGTATGACCCCATTTAAAAATTGTTTTAGTAAAACAACTCAAGTTTGTGACATTTTTATTCTAACATTAAATAAAAAGTTATTTATGTCATTTTCCTACCAATGTGGCTCAATGAGGTCCCCATGATGACCCATGGATTTTCTTGGTCGGACATGACACATCCAATAGGCTTAGGAAAAGTGTAATGGTATTTTCTCATTTTCATAATATCATTTTTACCTTAAATTTCACTAATTACCTTAAATCGCGATTAATTAAACTTAAAAGTTACTATTCACCAAAAATTATTTTAATCCCATTGACCCACATTTTAATTCCTAATGAAAACCATGTATGTCGGATTTTTAAAAATCAAATCACAGAAGTGGTAATGTTTTATTGAAACAAAAAAGTAGTTTTTTAACTACCACTTAGTGGTTTCACTATTAATCAAAAATTAATGTTTTTCAGAACAATGCCAAAATTTCACCCTAAACTATAATTGATATCCAAATTCAAAAATGATGTATATTTTAAAAAATTCCAAACATATAAGTTGCATTAATTAATTTTATAACTAATTTCCGCTGTCACAACAAATAGCGTGTTTTTAAGAAACAATATATATCAAAAGATTGACAATGGTTTATGTCCAATTTTAAAGTGAAATTAATTCTAATGAACACCATTGGATAAAATGGTAAAAATTTATTCTAATTATAATTTAAAACAAATAAATATTATAATTTATCACTATAATTTATTTTGATTAAAAAAGTTGTTTTTAAGTATTTTTCACTATTCATAAAAAATTGGATGATCTCCGAAAATTAAAAAGAACCATCTTAGGATAATTTCGATATTCCGAATACAAAAATGAAGTCCATTTGGAAATATAAAATTTATATAATTTCAAAATGTGGGTATTACTATTCATAACTGCTACTTTGATTTGTCGTGGTGTGTTAGAATCTCGAATTTGCGTACAATGCATGCTATTGCATTATTGAAAGAGAAGCATATCGTGAAATATTGGGGTGTCACATCTAGGACATATGTATAATGAGACAACATAGACACACATAGAATTGATAAAAGAGTTAACCAAGAAGACCCTCCCTACCTAAGACATAGATTTACCTTTCCAGGTAGCCATTTGACTGAGAATTTTGAGATAGGTATTTTACAAGTGAAACTGTGTAAATGAACCCAAGAAAAGGGTAACACCAAGATAGCTAATAGGTGGAGACCCTCTTTTAAACCCCAGATTCTAGGAAACTCTATTTTTCTTTGCTAAGATGACCCCTTCCTCTAAAAAACAGAGGATTTCTCCCAACTGATAACCTAAGTAGAAAAATCCTCATAATGCTCAAAATCCACCTTAATATATCATATAGTAACTCCATCTGCCTTACCAAACAACAGATATCATTAGCATAAAAAATATTTGAAGGAGCAAAAAGACCTCTTCCAATAGTCATCTGCTGATACAAACTAGCATATACAATATCCGAAAGGCACGTACTCAAATAATCCTCTTCAATAGAAAAGAGGAGGCCAGATAATGGATCACCTTATATCACTCCATCGGAACATTTAAACAATCCTATGGGAGATCCATTCCCATGAACAGATAACATAGGACGTTGGAGAATACTGCTAAACAAATTTATGAAACCATTGGAAAATCCATGCATCCTTAGCACCTCAAAAATGAAACTCCATTTTATCGTATGAAAAGCCTTTGAAATATCAACTTTCAGAGCCATATTCCCATACTTAACCTTTTTCCTCAAAACATTCACACATTCAGATGCTATATAAAACCATTTTTGGATGTTCCTTCCAGGAACAAACCCAAATTGATTTGAGGAAATAAACTCCTTCGTAATACTTCCCAGTATAGTAGCCAAGATTTTGCTAATATCTTTTGGAATATTTGTCCCAATGGCCACGGGCCTGATGTCCCAAATGTTGATTTTCTATGATCTTGTATGTTAGACTATGTCCATATTTGGGTAGATCATCTACCATTAGTGAAGTTTTATTATAAAAATACTGCTATTACACCATCGATATAGAACCATTTGAGGCCTTGTACGGGAGACCCTATAGGTCACCCCAATGATAGTTTGACCTAGGAGAGTCATCTATTATGGGCCCAGAGATAGTAATGTCCATGAAAGAGAATGTGTAGGTTATCCAGTAGTGGATGAATACTTCAAAGAGATGTCATAAGTCTTATGTGGACCGAAGAATATGACCTTTTTATTTTGAGGAGGAAGACCATGTGTTCTTATGGGTCTCACCTCGATGTGAGTTACAAAATGATATTCATGGGTGGTAAGCTATCACAAATATTCACTATACATTATCAAATACTTCATAGAGTTAGAAAGGTTGAGTACTACTTGGATCTATCCTTGCAGTTATACTGGGTACATGACGTCTTTTACATGTCATAGCTGATGATGTATGTGAATAACGCATAACATGTTATCAACTGGGGTGATATGGTCATCATGGATTGAGATAGTTTTATAGAGTTACAAGTAGATATTAAGGATTTAGAGGAGAGTATCAATTAGGCTAAATCAATTCATTTAGTGTGATTCTTATGTTAGCATGAGAATATTTTGGAATTTACTTTAGAGTGGTAGAACTGGATGTGTGATGAGTATATAAATCTATTTTTATAGTATTTTGTTTTTATTTACAGGATGTAAATCACTTATTTGGAGAGAAATCACTGTCTCTTATTTTCCATACAAAGTATTTGAATATATCTAGTAATATTTTCTCGACCAAACACTACGATGAATCAAGATTCCCAGTTTCGGTTAGCCTAGAAATTATGTTTGAAATATATTAAATATATTAAATGCATGGAATTAAATTTTTCAAAAAAAGTTGAATAACTCTCTTATAGGGCTTAGTTCAGAAGTACAATTCTTCTATTGAGTTCAGACCATGGGTTTTACCCTAAGCATGATATAATCATTATTGGCATTATGAGTTTGTTAAAAATTCATCGTAGGTTCAAATAAAAAATTTATTTATTTTATTTTATGATGTTGTGACCTAATAAACTCATATATAAAACCAACTTTGAAAAAAAAATTAGCGTCGGTCGTATAAACATGGAGTTTGAGAGTGGATCAATAGAGTAGCTTTTGTGGATCAACATTGAAGAATTGATCTTTTGTGATCAATGTGGGAATAGAAATAAAGGATCATTCCCATGAAAAATACGATGATTCATTCTTCATTAGAGACCAATAAATCTTGAGGTAGGATGTTTTTTTATGTGGATTTATCCCCATGTTATTTTTCCTACAATGATTAAAAATCAATTAAATAACAAATTGATTCAGGGATCGATTGTATTATAGGTATAGGTTAGATATTATCTAAGATTGGAGATATTTGTTATTGATTATTTATATCACTTCATTCGTCCTTAAAAAAATGAATTGAATCCAAAAAAACATTATCTGAGGTTTATTACTCATGTGTTTGTTTTGTTCATTTCATCTGATATTCTTATTTTGTTCATCACAAGAATTTTTTTCCTAGTCCTTCGACAAATACTCTGTAATAAATCATTGAAAACCCATTTTTTGGTGAAAAATATTGATACTATGGATCTGGGTTCATATTTAAAATGGGATCGAGATATGATAATAGATCTAGACCAAATCATAGTTCTTTTCATGGAGTTTGATGTGAGGTTATTGGGAGACATGACAAACAGTTTTCCCATGTGAATCAGATGGATGGATTCTAGAAAACAACTATAGGTAGTGATAATCTAAAATTAAATATACATATTGGATTAATTTAATTACGTTTTATTATTAATTTATAGGATAATTCACTGGGATTTGTTTTTTACTATAATTAGGAATTATGAACTTAAAATAAGATATGTTAAAATAGTGAAAAAATGGATGTACATGTTGTGTATCACATAAACGACATGTAAAACTCATTCAAAGTATGCCTAAAAGTACACATACCAACACATGAAACCTTTTCATGACATGAATATAACAGATTTTCTGTAAAATCATTACATGATGTGTAGATTTCATATATTATAAACCTGAAAAAAGTGAATCCCATACACAATGCTCATTGATTACATGAATTGAAAAGTTCATAGGATTTCTTTGTCAAAGACAAAAATCGATTGTTTGGTAGTTAATGTGTGTATCAAATAAATGACATGCAACAAATTATGATGAATTTTAGATTTTGGGATAAAATTCACTTAAGCTTTTACACAAAGTGCATGACATACTTTCTATGTACATCTCAAGCCTATTAATATTCTGAGCGCTCTATAGCACATTAGAGCTTTTCTAAATTTCATTTTATCTCTTTTTTTCTCCACTCATTGTATTAGTTTCCATTCAAAACTAGATTTCATTCCTTACATTAATTTTTTTGCAGAATCCTTTTGAGTTTTAATCATTCTTCACCCATTCTTCATCTGCTACAATATCATTTCCATTATTGGTTCCTATTTCCACACTGTTCACCATTATTACTCAACACTTGCATCATTATTCAACATTTTTTTATTCATAAGTGATTTTTTCATTGATTATTAATTTATTTGATTCTTGATTGATCATTCTTTATTGTTTTTCTATCTCATTTTCAGTCTTTGATTATATTTACATTGATTTAAACTTTTAAACACTACTCCTTGTTTGTTTAATTATATATTTCTTCTCTAAAAACTATTTCTAAATTATGAATTAAATGATTAATATTTTCTTACTTTTGATCATGATTTCTCTGCACGACTAATACTCATAGGGTTAGGGGTCGATAATAGGGGTGTTTTGAGCCTAATGAATCCTTATATTGAACCTTGGTCACCCTATAGGTAGCAATTAGGTTAATACTGGTTCTTCGTCACATTATTATAAATGACCCTGACCATGGGAAGTGTAATTGAACTAACATAACATAATTGAATTTGATCATGATTCTGACCATTAGTCTGTGACACAATCTATATAGAAGACAAGAGTAATAAACCATGGTTTCTAGCTATATCCTGACCATGGGATAGTTACAACATTGTTGAATCCTACTGGTTTGACAAAATCCAATTTGTGACTTTTACACCACTTTTAATCATAAATCATAGGAATATCCCAAGTTAAATTGAAGATTATCTTCTATCAAGAGCCCTAGAATTGACCATGATCCCATCCTTTATCTTATGAATTATATAAAAATTAAATAGTCTTAGTTAAAAGCATACCCACAAGTGAACATGAGGAATTATTTCTAATGGGTTTGTTTGTTTGGCTACTGACCTACTAGTAGTCCTTTTGGGTTCGACCCTGCACCGCAACATAACTATGACATTGTAGTAAGTGTTTTTATTATTTTAAATATATAATCTAAGCACCCCAATGTGAATTTAGTGAAATGTGTGGGAAATTCAAATTTTGGTGAAATTTCCTGGGAATGCTGTTGTACAGAAATAAGGAACTTCAGATCAAGCCCCAGATCACATCACCTCCTCCTTTATTATATTTTTCTTCTTCTTTTCAGTTTCAAATTCCCTCCATCTAGTGAACCTATGACATCTATTTATTTTTTACTCTCTTTATTATTCTTAGATAGTTCATGCACAAGGGTCCCATGACTCACTCAAAATATTGGATGCACAATATGAACTTATCTCCAATCCCGAGATCGATAGAACGATCACGGCATAACAACGATTTTCAATGATTGAGTATATAAATCATTGTCCACCACATGTTTAATTCCCCCAATATACACCAACTTCCAATTAGGGTTAGTGACTATTGTTTTAAGAGAACACAATTATGGACTACAGTTTACCATCAATTAGTGGTATAGTGCCTAACATTACATGAACACCAATTCAGGCACACAATTTTGAAATTAAACTTGGAATCATTCAAATGATCCAGAATATGAATAAATTTAGTAGGATTTAATGTGATGGCCCCCAAGATAGCTTATCGAATTTTTCAGAGGTTTTCGATACCTTTCACAATAAAGGTGTATCATCAGATTCCATTCACTCAAGATTTTCCCCATTCAAATTTCATGATAAAGCCAATGATGGGTTAAAGAGTTAAAATATTGATTCAATCACAAAATTGGATAAAATAGGAAATAAATTTATTGACTAATACATCCCACCAATCCAGACTTAGATGCTCTAGAATGAAATTCAAAACATTTCATCGGTAGTTGATGAATCAACATGGGAAACATGGGATAGATTCAATAAGTTTACCCAAAAATGAACACATCATGGATTAGATGTGTCACAACAATTGAATAAACTTTAATAAGTACATCAACCTACTACCTATACTATGGTATATGCCGCTTCTAATTGCAGAATCATGACCATGATTCTAGAAGTGATCCAATCCATTTTTGATGAAGTTTCTCATAATTATAGTATATGGAAAGGTGATATAGTATGAAATCATAGAGGAATACATAATGTATAAGAGAATACCTACCTCAAAACACAAGGATAAACTCTGAAAAAGAATTTGGAATCATTTCAATTTCCTCCTACACCACCACCCCCTCCTTCTATTTTAATGTAAAATCAGTTCAGTGAGATGTACGGAGGCCCACATTAATGCCAAGACTATATGGAAGGCATAAATGAACCTCAATTCTAAGATTGTAATCATATGAATTATAATCAACATGTAAAATAATATTAGCATCCACAAAAATATCAACAGCCTCAATACTTCTAATAGAGGATGGATTAGAAACCAAAACAAAGCCATGATTATTTTATGTAGAGGAGTGGACAGGTACTATAATGGAATCAAGACCAACCTAGTACCCATCACAAGTTTACACTGCTCCAACCCAACAAAAATTCTAACAACCACTTCCTATAGGTGAATAGTTTTTAGTATAAAAATAATAGTTGCATCAACAAGATCTACTAAGATCACCTTAATGACATCTACCTCTATAAACCAATCAGGAATACTTTATGATTACCTTCATATAAAAATAATTCTAAAGGATGAAAACCAACGAATCTAAAATTAAATGCCATAAGGCATCACTACAAAACATGTATAATCAAATGGGGATGATCTCCAAGACATTATCCAATAGAACATCAGGTTCTTTGATAACTATCAATGAAACTCATTTGAGGGAATAAGATAAAGAGAAAATTTATAAAAGTGGGAAGATGTTGTATTTGCAACAATAGTGATGAGTTGAGGGAAAACATTTAAGAGAATTAGGTGAAGATAGTTGAAGGAAAACATGAGATATTGAATATTCTGATGAAGGTCTAGTTGAGGAATAAATTAAATATTAAGAAATCTATATTTGACCACCAATATACAAGAAAACTCTCCCCTCTCTCATATGGATGAAATAAAGAAAAAAGAAGGGGAAATATAAAAAATTATCCTAAATGTTTAAACAAATGAACATCAACATAACATTTAAAGTTAAAATTTCTCAAGTATCATCTTATAAATAATTATCTAAAGACTTTCAATCAAGAAAATTGAAAAGGGAGGATTTAGGTGTCGTATTTCAGAAACAATACTTCCCCATATTTTTCCAAAGAATGATTCCTTTGAAAATATGAGACATTTGAATTTTCTAAATTATTTTCACTATTGGGTCAGATAATTTTTTGAAAAAATTATGAAATCTATCTATAAGAATAAATCACATTCCAATGGTTGTGTAAACAAAATATAGGAATCAGATAATTAAAACCTACAAGGGTGGAACTCCAACTTGCAAACTATTTAGTCAACCATCATCAAGGATGGACCGAGAATGTATTAATAAAACTTGTAAAAATACTTTCCCCACTTATATACTGGTTCTAGATATGAAAGTGGAAGGATACATCCATTTAATTTAAGGAAGACTATTTAATTCCAATTGAAATGTTATTATTGATTTGAACCAAGGAAGATTGTTTTTGGAGTTGTTGAAGAACATGTTGTGTTCAATGTGGTGAAGGCTTCTAATAAAATAGATGAGTCTTTGAATTTTCAAACCATATCTCTTTTTGATAAGATAGATGATCCTAAAACTAGTGAAGATAACAATAAGAAATTAAATCTTGTTGGAAAGGGATCCAGTGTCCATAAGAATGAAAATTGCACTATACTTTTCGAAAAAGAGACCATCCAAAATTTCATCCCCAATATATTCATGAATAATTTTACAAGGAGTATCAATTCAAAATTAATGTATCCTGCTTTAGAAAAAATTCAATATCTAGAGAATAAATAATACACTAACTATGTGGCATCCCAATGTATATTTAATAGGCAAGGATATGTTATTATTTTCTTTAGGAAGTTTCTAGGTTTCTAGAAGTATGATGAGAGGACCTAGTCTAAAAAAGGGTAACAAAGAGATAAATACACATTATTTTACATGTAAATGGAGTGTAAATGCTGATAAATTGAAAAATAATAATAATAATACAAATACACATCATGTACTTAATACATGACCTGCAATTTTTTGAGTGCACATAAAAATATATGAACCCTGGGTTCACTACCCACCCCCTCTCTATTCGGGCGACACCTCCCTTCCCCCATTTTATATTTTTTCTAGGTGAAACTATTAGTACTGCTTGTATTCTATTCAGAATATTGTATATTTTCCCAATATATACATGGGATACATTATTTATTATTATCTCTTGTTGGATTATTTTCATTTTATTTATATATTAATTAATCCATTTATAACTCTTTTGTCTCATTTATGGACATTAATACACCCATCATTCCACCATCTTCCCTCCTACTTTAGATGACTCATCATTTGGAGGATATCGAGCATCAATTAGAATATCTATCATTAGGTTTCCATGATCAATTGGGATAACCACCATGATGAGAACAAATTCTTTTTTTTCCACAGCAGATTCATTATTAGTATGATCCAGAGGTGGTTAATACCATAAATAATCCAAGGGAGCTCAATGACACAACCATGGGTTCTTGTTGCAGGCAACACACTTCTATACAGATAAAAAACACTACATAGTATTTTTGTCCATCCATCTTGATGAGGAACTTATTGGTAATAATTTATGGGTGGAAACCCTATCCATGTTTCTTTTTTTTAGTCATGTACTTATTATTTTTTCCTTTAACATCTTTCTTGTTCAAATTCCATTCATAAACATCTCTATACTCACCAATCTATATTTATATGATATTTTTTTCATATTAAATTTATGTACCTACCCATTTAATTGATTTCATCACGTTTAAAACCCGTGGACTCATTTTTTTATGGTTTAGGTTATTTCTTTGTAATGAATTATGTTTTTTAAATTCAAAGTCTTCATCCCCCATGTTTCCCCAGGGCATGAAACTCATAAAGGGAGATCTTTATTCCCTAAATTCCATTTCAAGTTTCCATTTCAATTTATATATTCTATATATATGATATCTATACCATGATACATACTCAGATAGTGTGAAAACTATCTCATTTTAAGTGATTGTGTTTGTGTGTGGGGGGGGGGGGGTCTTTTTAGAGATTTATGGTCGATACAAATAGATTATTGCATGTTTTCTTTTCTCTAGGATACTGTTTTCACAAAAATCACGATTTAAACTCAAAAAATCATTACACAGATTTAAATAAAATATTAATTTAGGCTATAAATTTTTGAAATCCAAGTTTTAATTCTTTTTGTATTATTAGCATGAATTTTGAGTTTAGTAATTTAAATTAAATTTATGTTTTTGGAAATTAAATTTGATTGAATTATTACTTCATTCTATAATATGGACAATTTCATGTTATTTTTGTATATTCCAATTCCAAATAGGATTATAGAACCATGATTTCATATTATTTTATGAGAATATTTATTCAGAGACACCTAGTGAATTTAAACCTATTAGAACATGTAATGGGATTTTACAGAGGCTATGAACGAACAAAAAAAATTCAATATTATTAAGGTAAATTTTTTTGGTAAAATTTTTCCTATGACCCCCCATAAATTTGTCATTTTTTATCCCATATATTCCCTAAACAATCTTGTTAGTATAGATCCATTTCAATCCAATTATCCATTCTTAGCCCTCCCTTGGTATTATGCATGACTATACTTGGAACAAGTGTGAATTAATTTTCAACAGATGGACAAAATATATTTCTATTGAACATATGTAATGATTGATTTTCAATATAATTATATTTTGTTGTAAATTATTAATTTTTTAATTTTCTAAACATTCCCTATTCCTTTGTAAAATGAAATATAGAAATAAAGAAGGAAAATAATTTGGTTGTGTATCATGAAGGTCAAAAATCACCATTTCCCGACCGATGAATCCTCTGATGGATAATATGTAGTTTGGGGATGGATATGATATTTATCCTTAACATGAATTAAAAAAACAAAGTAACATGGTACATTTTTGATAGTTACATGATATATCTGTGGATCCAGTTTGAGATTTTTGGATCATGGACAACTTTTGATCTTTGAGGAGTCACTATATTTCACTATTTATGTTTTTCATGCATTATTCTTTAGATCTTACCAAACTTTTGATCTTTATTTTCACTCTCTATACACCTGACCTCAACCTTGAAGTCATTTGAACCCTTTTTTTCTAAATCCTTCATGATTGATTTTTTATTTGTCTTTTCAACGTCGAGATGATAAAACCAATTCAATCCTATGGTGAGGAACAAGTATTCTAGGTATGATCCTAAATACAGTTAATTTTTATCCTAATTTATGATATGAAATTTATTGTGAGGTAAATCGAAAAATTGGTATAGAATTTAGGGAATAGATGTGAAATTTTAATTGGATAATAATGAATCCAGATAAAGAACATATCTATAATCCATGACTGATTTTTCCATGCAGGATTGATTCTATAGAACTGATTTTTTTTCTTACAATTGTTTTTATTTTCATGGTTGTAATAAATGGTTCATGTTTTTATTTTTTTCTTTTATAACCCCTATTGGGATGATTTTTACTTGAGGACAAGTAATTATTCAGGTGTGGGGGAATTTTATAAGCCTAAATTATATATATATATATTGGATACATTTATTTACGATTTACTCTTGATTTATTTGATAGTTCACTAGGTTTTGGTTTGTCTTCGCAGTAATTAGGAATTATTAACATATTATAAGAAATCATGAAAAAGTTCCAAAATATTTTTTACACACCATGTATCAAATACAAGACATGTGGACCTCATTCAGAGAAAGACTTCAAGGCCATAAACTAGTCTCTGAGGCCTCTTCATGACATGAAGCCAATACACATTTTGTAACATCATTAAGTGTAACATATATTTAAATTACCCAAAAACCTCAAAAAGTGAATCCCATACACAATGTGTAGAGAATCCATGATGTGAAAATTTTGAATGTGATCCTGTTCAATGATACAAGCTGATTCTTCAATGAAAATGTGGATCTCAAATACATGACATTTAAAAAATTACATGAGTTGAATATTTCAGGATAAAATTCACTTAAACGAGTACATGAAATGCATGAAATTCATACCATGTACTTCTCAAGACAACTAATATTATATTTTCTTTACCATGCTCATGTTCTTCAAACAATTTCCTTTTCTCTTCGTTTTATTTTTCGGCTTTCATTCATTTTACTTATAAACTATATTTTAGTAATTCCTTTCATTATTTTATTAAATCCATTTTAGATTTTAATCATTATTCACTTTTTCTTAAGCTTTTTCAATCCCATTTCTATTCTTATCCCCTATTTCAACACCTTTCACCATTCCTCATCAAATCTTTCATCGTTCTTCAACATTTCTTTATTTACATAGTGATTTTTTTGATTGTTTATTACTTTATTTGATTCTATATTTCATCTACATTATTGTTTTTGCACTGCGAAGTCATTATTTTATCATATTAACATTGATTTAAATTGTTTAACATTGATTATTTCTTACTTAATAATGGATTTTTTCTCTATTAACTCTTTCTCAATTTTTATAACTTCATTAATATTTCCTTACTTTTGATCATCACCAACATGTGCGGCTAACACACCCATGGTTAGGGGTTGAGAGTTAGGGTGTTTTTTAGACTAACAAAATCCTTATATTGATCCTTGGTAACCACATGGATATTAATTAGGTTAATAGTTATTTTTCATCACATTTTTTTCATGGCCTTGACTAAGGGAAGTGAAATTTAAAAAATATACCCTAATTAGAGATGACTAAGAATATGACCATTATCCTATGGAAAATTCTATATAGAATAAAAGTGCAATAAAACTTGGTTTCTAGATATACCTTAAACATGAGATAGTTGTAATATAGGTAGATCCAATTGGTTTGACCAAAATTAATTGGTGACTTTTTTCCCGCTTCACAGTCTAGGCTCTAGGACTATCGAAAGCTAAATCTAGGACATTATTTCATCAAGTGATGTGAAATTTTTCCCAATCAATTCCTTTATCATCTAAATAAATAAAAAACCCCAGTCTTAGTTAAAATCAAATCTGATGAGTGAACATGAGGAATAATTTTCAAGGTTTTTGTTTGATTGGCTGCAGACCCACCAGTAGTCCATGTGGGTTCGACCCTGCATTGCCACATTAACATTAATTTTTAGTAAATGTAGTTTGGGATTATAAATTTCTAATCTGATTTCCACTTGCACAAATTCAATAAAGAAATTAGGTGAGTCAGTGAGGCTCAGTTGAACCATATGCATGCTTTAAAGTGTGATTCCATGCTGGATTAGTGGTTGGAGGAGTGAACAATGAAACATAAATGACACTATGGGTTTTATAAAATATTGATATACATGGTTTGTAATCATGGATTATGTGCCATGTTAGTCGATGACTGCTGCACTAGGGTTTCATCATAAGAGATAAGTATCACAGGATATGTGACACATGTCATACAATGTGGGTTTTGTCCTAAAAAATCGGCATGTTCTCCGAAATTTTATGGCCAGGTAGACGACCAAGCATAAATCACACGGGATGATCCATGTACTTGGACATGACCAAGTACATAGGTACAACCTGGAATACATAGAAATGATCATGGAAATGATCCATGTTACATAGGTAGACCTCGTGTCAATGATTCATGCCATGTACTTATAGTACAGACTATGTATGTCTTGAAAGATGTCTTGGAGCCCCTGTTCCCTTTAGCATGGATGAGTTTCATTATGGTGTGTTCCCATGATCCTTTACCTAAGGGTTTATTATTGAATTGTGTCCTATATATAGGATGTTGATACCCTATAAGTAAATTCATTCTTGAATATAGTTTTTGTAATCCATATGCAAGGCATAGAGTGAGATCCTATATCCTAATCATTTTCCTCAGGTAGGATTCTTGGAATCTTAATGAGGAAAACCTCACGAGAATCAATACCTTACATAGCGAGTTAATCCAGATTGGGTTTTTGGTATACCCCATAGACCTTGTTGAGATGCTCATCTATGTAGCTATCTCTTTAGAATTCCAGTGCATACTTCTTATGGAATGACATGATGAGCATGAAATCTCAGATGGATGCCATGAGTGTTATCTGACTCATGGAGAGTGTTCTACCGGATGAGTGTTATATGGAACCTTTGTTCAAGAATATTACGATGGAAATATGTTTGTAAACTTTCCTTGATATTTTGTGTCTTATAATAGTATATCAAGATGTTCTAGTAATGTATATTATTGACATATCCCTGCGATGGGATGACTAGCATTCTTGATGCTTATGCTTAGTGATTTCATTGTTTCCTACTTGGTATTATTATACTAACATATGAAGGGGATCTACACACATGTGTCATGTCCTATTAAGATGACCATGTGTTCGACAGGGTTCCCAATGGACTTATAGTATATGATGCTTAGATTTGGACTATATTGATCATGGTTTATGCTAAGAGTCACATTTGAATATACCCCCTCTTTATATTAGGTTGGACATCTTATAGTTTTTGGTGGGCTTGTATTTGGACCTAAATACTTTTCAATATTTTTTATACTCTTATTATGTGATTTTGATGTGTACATTCAATTAGTAGTAGTTTTATTTTACATTACAGTATTTTACGAGCACGGTTATGTGTGTGTGAATATACGTACCTTAGGATAAGGCATCCAATGCGAGTGTTATACCTACTCATCGTTGGTATCTATCCCCTATCCCATTAGATGCGTTCTTGGGGTAGTCACACGTGTTTTATCACCATACAGGCGGCCCCCGGTGGATCATGTCATTATAATAATTTTACATTCATTTTAGAATGCATAATACCTTTAGAAAGAGATATTTATGAATAACATCATCACCAACCACAAAATAAATTTCTTTACTTTGGTTATCTACATTACATATCTACCTACTTACAGATCCCTTTATATGACATGGAATCATATTCACCTTCTCAATCATCTATTATACCAATTATTGTACTGACAACTTTCACTCACTTCCCTCATCCCTATAAGTTGGAGTTCAATAATTATTTCTATATAATTCTTCCAATTTTGTTATCTATTTGAGGGATTGAAAAAAATTATTATAATAAAATTCCATTAATGAATGATATTGATTCCAAGTTCCCTGATAATCATTTGAGAAATATTGATGCATATATTATAAATTTTGAATTTTTCACTTTGATTATCCATCCTATAAAAGTTAAAATTTTATATTAAAATTTAATTTATTACCCAATAAATGTTAACATACATTATAAAAAATAAATGTAAATCAGGTATCATGTTCTAATATAATAGAGATTGGTACTCCATGTAAAATGATTATTTCTTTAATATAATGCCTTACAAGGTGATAAAAGGACATTATATCTCAAATAGAAAGAAAACACATAGATAAGTAAAATTATCACCTATAAACCAAATAACATTATTACATCATGATGTTTTAATTAATACAAACATTATGTCTATAAACACATTCACCCATTTCCACTCAGGCATTGAAAATACCAGAAGCAACCACATTAGTAGCTGTTACTCAAAATTAAAATGTAAAAAAGTAAGGCATTTTAGGGTAAAATTAGTAGTACATTCCTTCATTCCTTCACACCAATAATAGTCCCAAAGGTATTTTTACATCATAATATTACCATAATGAATAGAAAATGTGGAAATGTGATACATACTCAATAATTAATTCTCTAAAAAAATTGACTCAGAAGACACAACCAATTTTTAAAATTAATAACACCTTCTTTGTCAACAATGAACTCCCAAAACATACATTTCATAACAAATTATATATTTTATTACAACCCATTACCTTGAATGTGACTATATTAATTATTTATAACAAATTTTACTACCCTATCACCTTATCAAAAAGAGAATGAGTTTTTGAATACATAATTTGAAGTCCAACATACATTAAATTATTAACTAATGGATTATGGGGATAAGAAAAAATAGTTAAGGATGTATTATATTTTTTAATCTAATAATTAACTACTTCTTTTATAATTAATTAGATGATAGTGAATCATGATTTCATAATCCATTATCAATTCCAATAATATTCTATTCATCATGTTTCTGTTTTTTTCAATGAATATATAATTTACTATTTTATAATCATTTTATATTAATTATATTACTCCTTATAGATTGTTAAAACTGGGTCCCGGTGACAACACATACACTACGAAGACAACACAGACATCCTGCCTTAACATGGCTGTCGGGTACTGGCCTGCCAGGTACCACCAGTTTCCCTGTAGACATATGGTCCCCGCCCTGGGGCCCACTCACATGCCCAAACGGGTCATCTGACTAATGACAGTCCCCACAGGCCAACACTTTTCCTTTCTGGTTTATTTTTTCCTCATTAACACAAACCCTAGGAAACATCCCAGAGGGTTTCCCATCCCGATCACTAATCCAGGCCAAGAATTCTTAACTGTGGAGTTATAATCAGATAGACTCTCAAAAACGAAGGTGCACCTTGTTGAGCTGAGTCATATCATCTATTCATTTAACCCTTTATCATTTTGGGGTGTTACAATCACCCCCCTTTAGAGCACAGCATCCTCGTTGTGGGCCCTACATCTCAACCCAAGTGGTGCACCACACTTAAGGCTGGGTACCACCTCTAATACCAAATGTGAATACTAGGTCCGGTGATAACACAAAAACCCCTCTTTTAAAATGGCCATCGGGTTCTGGCCCGCCAGGTACCACCAGTTTCACCGCAGACACATAGTCCCCACCCTAGGGCCCACCCATGTTCCCGAACGGATCATCTGAATAATGATAGTTCCCACATGCCAAAACTTCTCCTTTTTAGTGTGTTTTGTCCTAACTCACACACACCTTGGGAAACTTCCCAGAAATTTATCCATCCCGATCACTACTCCAGGCCAAGCACGCTTAACTTTGCTGTTTTAATCAGGCAGGCTCCTGAAAAGTAATGTTCACCTTGTTGACATGAGTCATATCATTAATTATTTAACCCATTATCTTTTTAGGGTGTTACATAGATGATTCCTTATACTTTTGAATAGGAAATATTACATAAAACCAATGGTTATGCATTGGATAATTTTTCCCATGGGGTTTTTATTAACTTGATGCATATGCAATTACATAATAATTTTATATCAAAAAAAACAACTAAATCCCTTCAATGAAGAATCATGATAAATAAAGAATTACCTGTTTCTTAATGGTAAATATAACTGTAGATCATTAACCAAAATTATATTTAATTCATAAAAAAATTCATCACATTATTTTTTCTGATAAAATTTAACATCCTCTCAATTTAATTTGGTTAGTGGGCTAGAGAACATAGAATGGTTTTCAAAAAACCAAAAATATTAACCTACTAATTCAAAATAACTTCAAATATCAATTAAATTTTCATCGTTTTCCATTTTTACACTAGTTTAGTTTAACAGGATCAATAGTCTTTCCATATATATAAATAATATTCCTAAAAAATGAAATATATTGCAAATAAAATTTTTGTTTTCAGAAGTTTATATACAAATTATTTTATTTTGATATTTATAAATAATTCCTTATATGTTTATCCAAATCATCATAAAATTTAAAATATATTAAAATATCATCATGGAATACCACCAGAAATTTATATAAAAGCTTAAATAATTTTATTCATTATATATTTAAATACAACTGGTTCATTTGTTAACCTAAAAGTAATTACCAAAAACTAATATAGATAACCTAGTATGAAACACATTCCTCATAATTTCATCTGCCATCAGTTTTATCTGATGGTATCCAAATATGATGTCAATATTGGAAAAATTCTAATCAACTTGAAGGTATCACCAAATCATTTAATTATCCATAATTTTTTTAGTAGTAGATGAAGAAATTTATACACATTTAAAATTTTAATCTATTGTATTCCCATATTGAGAAACTAACTATAGACATGTTTTTGCAAAATGAACTAAATCATCACAATTAAAAAACCTTACTACCAGATGACGGTCTATTTTATCATATTTGGTCTGATTAGAACTCTTTTCCTTATAATAATATGCCACATGAATGAACTTAAAACAGAGGTAACACATAATTAATGAAGAAAAAAATCTCTTAAAATCATTTTTACCACATTTGAATTGTGGTTGTGAATTACTTACAAATTTCCTTATTGATTGAATATTTATGGGATTATATCTAGACCAATTCTTAATATTGATTTCATGAAGAACATAAGTGTTATAAAACTCCATATTTACATTCTCAGCACATATAAAAAATTTATCATTGATTTTAAATTCATGAGACCCCATAAGAGATTGATAAATATGGTTTTCGACCAGTATTAAATCTATTAATTTTAATTTCATTGTATAGAATGAAATTTCATGCTTACTTGGACAATCTAGTGATTATTTTTATATATGAAAAAATTTATTTAATTACTCTTTTCATTAATTTTATAAATTTACTTTCCACTCATAGTTAAATAACTTTAGGGAAATATTTCTCTAGAAAAATGTCCTTAAAGACCGTCCAATCATAGGAATAAATTTCATTTCTTCCTTAAAATTATTAATTAAGGACCATTACTGATCATCTTAACCTCCAAACTAGTAAACAAAAAGAGTAATATTATAAATATTTAAACATACCAACACTTTAAATTTTATTTCCAAATTTTTGATCCATGATTTAAAGATCAACCAAATTCTAGAGGAATCTATTTCATTATATTCTATACTATCAAGAATTACTATATGAAGAATTAAATTGATATCTTTCATTGTATCCACCATTTAATTTTAATTTTAATTGAGTTTACATATGAATAATATACTCAACTCAAAGTTTAACTATTTTAGGTTGCTGGTTCGTAAGTATATTATCCTCCTTATTCCTTCCTAACTCAACCTCCTTATTACCTATATAGAAAATAATTTTGAATAGACATGGATTATATGAAGTAACATAGAAATAGGAAAAAATATTTATCCTGATAATGTAACCATAAACTTGAGTCTATTAATTGTGAATAGTATTATCATTATATTATTAAAATTTATTTAAATAATTTCTCTATCATGAAATTTAACACCTCCTAAATTGAACAACCCATAATTATTAGTTTAATAATATGTATTTCACAATATTATTTCCCCAATTTCTATTAGGATTATAGTTATATATAATTAGGAAAGTCATTACACAATGATGTGGACACATAGACATAATGCGATTTTTTTTTCACAAACATATGTTCTTAGATTTACACCTTTATTTCATTCAAGACACATTTTCTTCTTTTTAGGCGAGTCACTATAGTTAAAAGAATGATCTTTATATTTTTTTCTTCACGTCATGATATCCTTTGAAAAAATTTGAAAAAATATTATGTGAAAAACTCTTAGAAAAACAAATAAACATAAAATAAATCCCCTTTAATCTTGTGAGAATCATAGAAATCCATAAAAAAGTTTACCATTTTGATAATAAATGTTAATGATATAGAATAAATCATAATAGCATGTGACCATCAACCTTTTATCGAATAAAAATAAACCTTTAAAACATATATCAATCATATCAAAACCACGAATTTTCATTGAGAAATAATATGACAAAATGTAAAAATTATTTTACCTGAAAAAAAATTTCACTTTTAGAAGATCATATACCTTCTTCTTGAAATTAAAAATTTTCCCAAAGAACTCATATCAAGAATAGAAAAATTAGGTTAGATTATTATAAATTCATATTCAAAATTTTGTCAAATTATTTCATAGAATACATTCAATAGGAGTATCCTAATCAGCAAATACCAAAATTATTTTATTCAATGTCTGAATCATTACCCAATTCAATGGAGAACCATATATTAGGCTAAAAAATCATCATATATAATTCCCATTAACTATATTATTAATAAAAAAATTATAATAAATCAAATTTTAATCTTAAAACCCTTGAAAAACTAATTTAAACCCATATGTAAATGCACTTAATGTTATCTAAATATCAGATATGAAAAGTAATTTTAAAATTATAAATCCCGAGAATAATGATAATAATTTCATCTTTGAAAAACCATAAAAATTTATAAAGGAAAACTGAAAATTAATAAGGGATATAATGGTGGGAAAAAGGGTTTATGCAGTAAATGATAAAAAAACATTCTTTTCACTTTGATAAAAAAAATATATAATGTAACACCCCAAGCTTTCACGATACGATTCTCTTTCAATAATTCAATAGCTTGCATTGTACGCAACTTTGAGATTCTAACACACCACAACCAATCAAATTAGATGTTATGAATAGTAATACCTACATTTTTAAATTTTATAAATGTTATCTTTCAAAATGGTCATAATTTCTGGATTCTGAATATCGAAATTAGCCTATGTTGAATTTTTGTTATTTTTCTGAGAACTTCTAATTTTTGATGAATAGTGAAAAATACTTAAAAACCACTTTTTAAATAAAAACATTTTATAGAGATAAATTATACTACTGAGTGGTTTTAAAGAATAATTATAATAAAATTTTACCATTTTATCCAATGGTGGTCATTATAAATAATTTCACATTGAAATTGGAAATAAAAAATTGTCAATCTTTTGATTGATATTGTTTCTTAAAAACATGCTATTTGTTTTGAAAGCGGGAATTAATTATAAAATTAATTGATGTAACTTATAGGTTTTGAATTTTGTAAAATAGAAATAATTTTTGAATTTGGAATATCAATTATAGCTTAGGGTGAATTTTTGGTATTTTTCTGAAAAACATTGATTTTTGATGAATAGTGAAACCACTAAGTGGTAGTTAAAAAACTGATTTTTCATTTAAATGAAATTTTACCACCTCTATGATTTGAATTTCAAAAATCATACATACATCATTTTCATTAAGAAGTAAAATGTGGTTCAATGGGATTTAAATAATTTTTGGTTAATAGTAACTTTTAAGTTCTATTAATCGCGATTGAAGATAATTAGTGTAATTTAAGGTAAATATAATGTTATAATAATATGAAAATACTGTTACACTTGTCCTACCCTTATTGTATGAGTCATGGCCGACCAAGAAAATCCATGGGTCAACTTGGGGACCCCATGGATCACTTGGGTAAGAAAATGACATTAATAACTATTTATTTAATGTAAAAATAAAATTGTCACAAACATGTGTTGTTTTACTAAAATAATTATTACATGGGGTAATATAAGTTAACTTTTTGACTATAAATATTCATTGGAAAGCTAAAAATATTTCTTACATCATGGTAATTGTTTTATTATTTTTAGAAATTAAATAAATTAAATTTTTTATGACACCATGATGATGCATCGATTACCTCATTAATTAACGATTTTAACAAAATAGAATGATAATGTAATATCTAATACATAAAATTGTCAAAAACCTATTCTATGAGTATATTTTGAACCCTCATCACCTTATCCTATAAATATATCATTTTGGGACCTTTAAAATCCAAAAATCATTTCATAATAATGCAACATTTCATGACTTTCCAAGAGTGCCCCTCCTCTCCTCTTATAAAAGGCCCCCACCTCTACCACCTTATTCACACATTCAAGCCATTTAGCTCCGCTGAAATCTGCCCAAATACTCTCTCAACATCCCTCTATTACTCCTATAAGCCTCACTTTGGGAAGATGTCTTCCCAAGGAAGCCTTTGGAAAAAATCAAAAAGAGTTACCCGATTTAAAGGTAATGTCTTCACATGTGTTCTTTTGTTTTATTATGATTCTACAACCCCATAAAATCTTATTATTCCATTCTTTTGTAACAAAAATAGTATCTTAAATATACTAGGATGTTGTTATGATAATTATTTTATTTACACTTACACACAACTTCGTCTAATGGTTAAAGAACATACTGTTTCTGTGGGTGGCGAATTACTGCCTCACGAAGCGATGATTGTTCAATCTTCTTTTAACAACTCTCATGGTGGAAATTAAGATATAAATATATTTATATATGATATATATTATTTTTATGTTTTCCTTATGCTTCTGTATTTCTCATTTATGGCATACCTTTATGATTTCTATTATCGGTAAACCCGATAATTTCATTTTAGGAAGTGCGGGCTACCGCCCCCTCAAAGTGATTTGAATCGTTAATGACATATATGGGACATATAAAGGATGGAGTAAATGATATTATATATTACATTATACAGGAATTATAATACAACTTTATATCATTATGATTTCATTCCATTAAATATGAAATAGAAATGAAAGTAGCGTTCATGCGTACGTATGGCTTACCGTCTCCATAAACGGTGCATTTCATTTCTTACCTCTAAATGTTACGTAATATTATGAATGAATGTATATACTGTATATATATGATATATATGATATCTACATAATGAATACAATTCTGGATATAATGGATATTTTACAACATGAACAACTTTTAATAATAAGAGGTTTATGTTTGACTCAAGTACCAATGATCAACAAAACGACCGTTATTAACATAAATAATTACATAATGTTCATAACATGGTAATAAGTGATATAAAATGAATAATAAACTTGAAAAAGGTTCTTAATCAATTATAAATTAACTCTAGTTTATTATTCAGGAGATTTAAAAACGATCGAGTCATGTCGAACACCAGGTACGGGAACTTCTTAACCCTATTTCCATTCTTTGGGTTAATCTCCTACTTTCAAATTATGTCATGATATTATTATGTCCTATCTTGTATTTGTACTTTATTTATGTGTACTTATAGTGGATACACATAATAGATCTATTTTATTTAAAAAATGTTTTTTGTAAGGACTTTGTCTTAATCCCCTTTCATTGAGGCATATTTTATTTTATACACAACTTTCTTTTATACGGTGTATAAACCCCTTTGACTTTACGTTTATCAAAAAGGAATCTTTTCTATATGAAACATTTTACTAAACGACAAAAGGGAATGTTTTTTTTGTCTTACGTATGTGGAGACAATGACTTCTCCACCGCCATAACGATTATTTGAGTTTCGGCTTCCTCTACAAGCCATAACATTTTTTAAAGAAAAAAACCATGTTTTACATTTATTTTATTTTGATATTGAAAATGGTTTTCATAAAGTTTTTATTATATCAATGTGTTGTGTTGATATCTTGTGATTTAAATGTGGAAATCTTATGTTTCCTTTATGCAAGATTTTTGTGATACAATTATGTTATGGTTTATGATATTTTTAAACCTTTTCATATAACGAATGAATTGGACTTAATAAGTGACGGGTGGAGCCTACTATAGCTCCTAGATGCATCGGTAGGCCTCATGAGACAAACTAGTGTCTTGGCACGAGGCCTTAACAAAATCTTATTTGTTGTCTTGGCACGAGGCCTTGGCTACGTGGTTATGATGGTCTCTCATTATGCATTCCATCATTATGAAAGTGGTTATTGATATTGCATGTGATTATTCGACGAGTATAATATCCATGTTAATAAGTAAATGGAGTTATTTCATTTTACTTTTTCCATATTATACTGAAGTTCAAGTTTAAAAGGCTTTTGTTTTAGTTATACATTGCCTTAAATGTTTATGTTTATTAATGAAAGCTTCTGCTATATTGTTATCCTTACTGAGCATCTGAGCTCACCCCTTTCTATGTTTTATTTTTCCCAGGATGTGAAGAAATATTTTATGACTGACCTACAAGGATAGTCAGAAGGGGATATGGGTGTGGACTATGGAGACTATGTTATTGTAGTTTTTCACTTTATGATGTAATGTAATATTTATGAATGTATCTAGTGTTTCCAAGGCTACTAAACTAATCGAACTTTCGAGAGTGATCTTTTGTGATCATGCCAATGTTACGCAATAATGCACTGACTCTGGGTAACTAGGGTTGGGGTGTTATAGTTGGTATCAGAGGCAGTTTAGTACTAACCTGGGAAGCTAGATTTAGATAAACTCTGATTACAACACATATCCCTAAGATAGACTTTAAGGATTAGTATAGATGAACTTCCTAGAATTTTGGTATTATAGAGATTTTGTGACTTTTCCGAGAAATACATCCCTTTCTGGATATGAGCAGGTAGAGGCGGCTCTGACACATATATACCTATGTCTAAAACCCTAAAACACCACTTTGAGCTAGACTCGAATGGGAACTGGTGCACGACAATGGGCCTTGCTACACTCTTGGTTACGACACTCCCGGGGGATACGCTTAGGATAATTCTCATTTTCTTTACAAACAATTATGAAGGGTTTATAAGTATATACTTATTCAATGAAATCAATTTTTTTATTATAGTTCAATTTATGTTAAGTGTTTTACAATTATGGAATTATGTATTTTGATTCATAAACTAATCTAGTTTATGCCATTGTTTAAAAATGGAGCCTAGTGGGAGGAATGGAAACCATATAAATGCACACACTCCATGTTGGGATTGACCTCCTGCTCAAGATAATTATTGTGGAGATGGAGATACAACTAGTGCTGATCAACTTATCACCATACCGAGACAACTCACTCAGGTTATGAATAATAACCTTACTCATTTGGAGCACCCTGATCCGCAACGTGGAGGATCAATGTTAAACCACTTAATGAGGCAACAACCTCCAACATTCAATGGGAGTAAAAATCCCTTAGCAGCTGAGCAATGGATACATTCCTTAGAGAAAATATTATATGCCTTGGGGAGTAGTAAAAGGGAAAAGGTTATAATGGCAGTTTATCGCCTAACTTAAGATACTGATCAATGGTGGTCATTGATTCAATATAAAAAGGAAGATGAAGAAGTATCAATTATGGAATGGAGAGAGTTCAAAGAGATTCTCTTAGAAAAATACTTTCCTCGTGACCATCGAGCGTATATGGAAAGAAAATTTTTGAGTTTGAGGAAAAAGGAGGATGAGAATGTTGCAGAGTATGAGTCTAGCTTTACAAGGTTAGAGAGGCATGCGGCATATTATATATGTAACCCAAGAAGTAAGATCGATCGTTTCATTGATGGGTCAAAACCGTTTCTTCATCGAGCATTAGTATCACAATATTTCTCAACATACGAAGATATAGTCGCATGGGCAATCAAGACAGAAAATGAATTCTCTAAATTTTATGACAATAAAGTAAAGAAAGAGAAGAAGATAATGGTGGAACAAGAGACAGATAAAGGGAAAATGGGATAGAAGGAATTTCCATTTTGTGATAATTATAGGAAAAAACACCACGGTACTTGCCTAAAAGGAATGGGAGTTTTTTATAAATGTGTAGAAAATGGTCACCAGGCTAGTGATTGCAAGGGAAAGAAAGAGGCTATAAATGTTGAATGCTACAATTGTAGATAAATAGGGCATTATGCAAATGAATGTCTGATGCGTCAGGGAAACTTACCTCAGAAAAAGCCAAGGGATCATGTACAAGATTATACTGTTACTACAGATGAAGTTGAATAATTATTGTATTTGTGTTTTTGGACTCAAGACCTATATTATGGTTATAATAATAATGTAAAATTTATATATATGGATTGTACTATAGTACTATTTCATCAAGGACTTGAGATTGCGTGGAACCAAGAAAAGTGACTCAATAGAAGGTTACATTTTCGGAAAATATATGGTTGAGAGAAGATAAACCAAAATATGGTTCTGATAACAAGATAGTGATTTTGGAATAATACATGATTGATTTGGAAAAATTATATTTGATATTCTTGACTTCTTTGAAACAGAATAATGATTTTTATACATTTTTGGATAAAAGGAGTATATATAGTATTCTTCAAGGAATAAGGGATCATGAAGGATTTATCGTAATTCGGGATGTTGCAGTGTTTTAAAAGAATACATGATGAAGGTGTTCAAATGTTATTATACAGCAAAAAGGACCTTCATTGTGTTTACCTTCCATATAAAATTTGGACTGTGAGTTTGGACATAAGTATTTTGGATAACTATAAAGGTTGGAATGTATTAAGTTGAACTTTGAATAGTATTGTTTAATGTTAAAAAATTTCTAAAGATTAATTTTGGAATATTATAATACTATAGTTTTAGGAAAAGGACAACCCATAGGTCGGGGGATAGCACATCGCGTCGGACAAAGCTGTAGGAATCGAACCCATAACCATAGTGCGACAGGACTTTATTACCTACCACTAGCCTACAAGAAGTCCTTGGTTATTAAAAAATAGTTTTTCTAATCTAAATGGTATGTGTTAATATTTGGAACCTTGTACGAAAAGGATAAATATAATATTTTTATTTCTATTATCTTTTTGAGTAAAAGATGGGTTTGTAGTAAAAATTTATTAAAGAATGAAAGTCTACATGAAAAGTATGTATATTTCTTTACGATCTTAGTAAATCTACTAAATGAATTCCTCAACTTTATGAAAGGTAACATAAAACAAAAACGCTGTCAGCTAACTCTTCCTACTGGGGAATCAACGATAGTTTAAACAATCAAAAGTTTTTGATTTTCTTGTTGTTAAATTTTTCTCCTAACCCAGTTTTCTACAACTCTCCATTAGACATTGATGGTTTTTTTCCTCTATATTCATATTTTCATAGAATCATAGTATGAGCTATCTCGGGTGACCTTTGTACTTCTCTTTATTTCTTTTAATGTTATATTTTTATTAACCTTATTTCCGATCTGGGTTTTCCACAAAGGTATTTTCTATTTTCAACCTTTTATTTTCAAAGAAAAAATTTAAATTTCAAGGAAGCAATTTATTGAAGGAGGGGATAATGTAACACCCCAATCTTTCATGATACACTTCTCTATCAATTATGCAATAACATGCATTGTATGAAACTTCGAGATACTAACCCACCACAACCAATCAAACTAGACATTACGAATAGTAATACCTAATTTTTGAAATTTTATAAATTTTATCTATCAAAATGGACTTCATTTTTTGATTCGGAATATCGAAATTAGACTATGTTGAATATTTGGTATTTTCTGAGGACTTCCAATTTTTGATGAATAATGAAAAATACATAAAAACAAATTTCTAAATAAAAACAATTTATAGTGATAAATTATATCATTTAGTGGTTTTAAAGTATAACTAGAATATAATTTTACCATTTTATCCAATGGTGGTCATTAGAATTAATTTAACTTTGAAATTGGACATAAACAATTGTCAATCTATTGATTGATATTTTTTCTTAAAAACAAGCTATTTGTTTTGAAAGCAGTAATTAATTATAAAATTAATTAATTAAACATAAAGGTTTGGAATTTTTTAAAATAGAAATAATTATTGAATCTGGAATATCAATTATAGATTACGATGAATTTATGATATTTTTCTGAAAAACATCGATTTGGGATGAATAGTGAAACCACTAAGTGGTAGTTAAAAAAACTGATTTTTTGTTTAAATGAAATTTTACCACCTCTGTGATTTGAATTTCAAAAATCCTACATACATCATTGTCATTAAGAAGTAAAATGTGGTTTAATGGGATTAAAATAATTTTTTGTGAATAGTAAATGTTAAGTGTTATTAATTGTGATTACAGGTAATTAGTGTAATTTAAGGTAAATATAATGTTATAATAATATGAAATTACCTTTAAACTTATCCTACCCTTATTGGATGAGTCATGGAAGACCAATAAAATCCATGGGTCAACTTGGGGACCCCATGGAGCAACTTGGGTTATAAAATGACATTAATAACTCTTTATTTAAAGTAAAAATAAAATTGTCACAAATATGTGTTGTTTTACTAAAATAATTATTACATGGTGTTATATAAGTTAAATTTTTGACTATAAATCTTCATTGGAAAGATAAATAGATTTCCTACATCATGGTAATTTTTTTTAAAATTTTTATACATTAAATAAATTAAATTTTTCATGACACCATGTTGATGCAACGATTACCTCATTAATTAACGATTTTAACAAAATGGAAGGATAATGCAAAATATAATACATAAACCTATAAAAAACCTATTGGATGAGTATATTTTGAACCCTTATCACCTTATTCTAGAAATATATCATTGTGGGACCTTTAAAATCCTATAATCATTTCATAATAATGTAACATTTCATGACTTTCCAAGAGTGCCCCTCCTCTCCTCTTATTAAAGGCCCCCACCTCTACCACCTTATTCACACCTTCAAGACATTTGGCTCGGCCAAACTCTGCCCAAATACTCTCCCAACTTCCCTATATTACTCCTAGAAGCCTCACATTGTGCAGAAGTCTTCCCAAGGAAGCCTTTGTCTCAAATCAAAAAGAGTTACCCGATTTAAAGGTAATGTCTTCACTTATGTTATTTTGTTTTATTTTTCTTCTCCAAACCCCTAAAATATTTTTATTCCTTTACTTTGTAACAAAAAAATTATCTTCAACATACTAGTATGTTTTTATGAAAAGTTTTTGATTTACACTTACACACAACTTTGTCTAATGGTTAATGAACATACTGTTTCTGTGGGTGGCGAATTACTGCCTCACGAAACGATGATTGTTCAATCTTCTTTTATCACCTCTCAAGGTGGCCATTAAGACATCACTATATTTATATATGATATATATTATGTTTATTTTTTCCTTATGCTTCTGTATTTCTCATTTATGGCATACCTTTATGATTTCCATTATGCGTAAACGCGATAATTTCATTTTAGGAAGTGCAGACTAACGCCCCCTCAAAGTGATTTGAATAGTGAATGCCATATATGAGACGTATAAAGGATGGAGTAAATGATATTATATATGATATTATACTGGAATTATAATACACCTTTATATCATTATAATTTTATTCTAATAAATACAAAATATAAATGAAAGTAGCATTCATGCGTACATACGGCGTAACGTCTCCATGAACGGTGGATTTAATTTATTACCTCTAAATGCTATGTAATATTATGAATGAATGTATATACTGGATATATATTATATATATGATATATACATCATGAATATGATTCTGGATATAATGGATATTTTACCACATGAACAACTTGTAATTATAAGAAGTTTATTTTTGAATCAAGTACCAAAGATTGACAAAACGACAGTTATTAACATAAATAATTACATAATGTTCATAACATGGTAATAAGTTATATAAAAGGAATAATAAACTTGAAAAAGTTTCTTAAGAAATTATAAATTAACTACAGTTTTTTATTCAGGAGATTAAAGAACCATCAATTCAAGTCGGACACGAGGTAAGGGAACTTCTTAACCCAATTTCCATTCTTTGAGTTTATCTCCTACTTTAAAATTATGTCTTGATATTATTATGTCCTATCTTTTATTTCTACTTTATTTATGTGTACTTATAGTGGATAAACATAATAGATCTATTTTATTTAAAAAAATGATCTTTGTATGGACAAAATGGAATGTTTTTTTGTCGTACGTATGCGGCGACAACGACTTCTCCACCGCCGTGATGATTATTTGAGTTTCGGATTCCTCTACAAGCCATAACATTTTTTAAAAGAAAAATAAATACTATGTTTTACTTTTCTTTTATTTTGGTATTGAAATTGGTTTTGATAAAGTTTTTATTATATCAATGTGTTGTATTGATATCTGGTGATTTAAATGTGGAAATCTTATGTTTCCATTATGCATGTTTTATGTGATACAATTATGTTATGGTTTATGATATGTTTAAAAATTTTCATATAAGGAATGAATTGGAGTTAATAAGTGAGGGTGGAGCCCGCTATAGCTCCTAGATGAATCGGCAGGTCTCATGAGACAAACTAGTGTCTCGGCACGAGGCATTGACAAAATCTTATTTGTAGCCTTGGCATGAGGCCTTGGCTATGTGGTTATAATAGTCTGGCATTATGCATTCCATCATTATGATAGTGGTTATTGATATTTCATGTGATTATTAGACCAGTATAATATCCATGTGAATAAGTAAATGGCATTATTTCATTTTACTTTTTCCATATTATGATGATGTTCAAGTTTAAAAGGATTTTGTTTTAATTATATATTGCCTTAAAAGATTATGTTTATTTATGAAATCTTCTTCTATATTGTAATCTTTACTGAGCATCTGAGCTCACCCCTTTCTATGTTTTATTTTTCCCAGGATGAGAAGAAATATTTTATGACTGACCTACAGGGATATTCTGATGGGGATATGGGTGTGGACTATGGATACAATGTTATTTTACATTTACACTTTATGATGTAATGTAACATTTATGAATGTATCTAGTGTTTCCAAGGATACTAAACTAATCGGTCTTTCGAGACTTGATCTTTTGTGATCATGCCAATGTTACGCAATATTGCACTGACTCTCGGTAACTGGGGTCGAAGGGGTCATTGTTCCATCAAATAAAAAATAGTTAGAAGGTAATAATTATCATGTTTTTATAATAAATATACATTTTAGACAATCTAATTGGGTCTGTAGAAAAAAAATTACATACGTCTTTCATAGAGGTGGTGGTATGCATGTACACATGAGTGAAATTTTAATTTTACAATAGATAAAAATAAAACAAATAATATAAAAATTTACCATTATATATACATAATAATGTTCTAAATATCATATTTATTAAATAAATCTATCCTTATGACCATCCAAATGTAGTTAAAATGAAAAATTAATTATATCTCTTCATGAAGGTGGTAGTCCACATGTACACATGAACAAACTTAACATTTTACAATATATAAGATGTTAAGAAGATAGATAATATTTTATCTTTAAATAATAATAATTATTTCATAAAAATCATATATTCCCATTTAAATCATCTTTATAACCATCCATGTTATGTGGTGATGAAAAATGAAATAAATCATTTGGTGGAAATGACATTCTGCATGTACACACGAGGGAATATTTCATTTACCATAGAAAAAAGGATAAAAATAGTTGTTCCATTAATATAAAAAAATTTAAGAATATTAAACATATTTAGGTAATTAAATTTATTTTTTTAAAATAAATTTTAAGGTGTTTTAACAATAATTTATGTTGAAAGAATTTTATTAATACTAATACATCATCTTTGGATATTTTCTTTTATATTACACATTAATAGATCTCATATTGGTATATTAGTGAGAATGAAATCTCTAGGAAATCAAGAGAAGATTTTGGATGGAATTTGGGTAGATCATGGTCATATTAGGGTGCCCAATGTGTGTTCTTAATTGAGTAGAGTAGTTCCCTTTCATAAGTGTGAGGACTAACACCTTTTTAATTGTCAATGACATTATATTATAAAATAAATATTTCTCATAGAAATTGGATCCAAATAAGTCAAATTTGTAATATAGGGTAATTTAAGGCTTAGATATAATTATTAAATCAAATTTTTTACCTTTTAAATATATTTTAATCCTTATATTTTAGTTTAACCCCCCTATTTAACACTTTTAACTCTTACCATGGTGACAATTTTTTACCATGGAAACAATTCATTTAAAATATAAATGAAATAAAAATAATTAATAAATTAGAAAATGGTGATCCCAAATATAGAATAAATTTTATAATATAAAATTTCCAATTTTTTTAAAAATTACTATTAATTTAATTTAGTGAAAACATGATTGAAAGAGAAGAAGAAAAAATAGTTTTCATTTGAATAAAACCATTACTTAAATTTAAAAAACGTAAAACATTTATTTCATTGTTAAAAAATATATTTTTAAATAAAATATATAACTTATTAAACATATATTTGGTTTTTATAAATGTTTAATAAAATTTGAATTCAATATTATATTATGATAATGTCATCAAAATGACCTTATTTTTAAAATCACTATTTTTCAATATTCACCCAAAAATAAATTATTCTAGTTAAATTTCAGAAAATAATTTCAATATTATTTCAACATGATGACTTATAATTTTTTTAATTATATCAATTAAAATTTATAGTTTTAATAAATGTATCTTTAAAAAGAACATGTAATATATGGAAAAACATTTTTTTAAATAAAAAAATTCATTTTTTGATTGGAATGTTTTAAAATAATTTTATAAAATTATGTTGCATTTTAACCCATAATGTGAATTCATATAAATCATAAAATTTATTTATTTATAGGATCACTTAGTTTTTCACAATTAGTGTAGGATAATTTTTATCAATTGTCTAGAAATTTTGTACAACTTTTGGATACACCATAGAGGAGGGATTTCATTTTACTACCTATTTCAAATCATCATCATGTTTGTGGGATGTAGATAATTATATAAGAAAAACTATAATGAATGGTACACAAATTTTATTAATTTTAATATAATTTAATGCTCTCTATATTTTTACTGTGTTCTAGTTTTTGCTTAAAAATCCCTTCAACTGACATGATTAAGTATTATTCTTTTAAAAGAAATCTAGTAGTACTTTCAAAACCATTCCATGAGATTTTAATTTTTTATCTGAATTGAAAATGTTTCAATATTAAGGAATATAACAAATCATTTTAAATGGGTTGGTGTTTCACATTAAATACAATTAGAATTCATAGGATTTGATATTCTGACATACAATAGGTGCTCAATAATTCTTACTTGGTCTATAATTCTTGTAAGAATAAGATAGGGTAAATATAACTCTATTATTGGTTTAATCCTAAAAATCATTTGATATCATATATTAATTAAACTATCATAATATATATCACCTAATGAATCACCACTTGCTATTAAAAATATTTGGATGATACTTATACAGGATATCATCATGGTTAGTTAATCCGACATGTGATTCGTTTTATTCTGAGATAATCGACTTAGTTTATATGATGATTAATGTCACATAAGGCCTATAATACATGAATTTAATCCTAGGCAAGGTCTTATCATCAGTTTTTATTCCTATGTAGATTTGTGTGCTTATATATCTCCTTACGTGACCCTTATGTGTTGAATTATTATTACAAGAGCACCAGGTTTAATACTATATGGGTGCTCAGTTATTTCTATTCAGGTCGTTGTGTGACGTGGTTAATGTTATGTGGGTAAATGTTATATGATACTTTGTTTAATACTAGATAGTACCTCTGGTAATTTTTTTATTCTAGTCTAAGACTATTTATATGCAGCAAAACATATTTTAATCTTACATAGATGAGTAAAAATATGTTTTTTAAATTGAGTTATATAATTTATAAATAGTTTATATATTATAAGAAAATGGTAAAATGAGATATTTATTTATTTATAAAGTTGTTTCTAAAATAATCTATTATAAAATGTTTATAATTAATTATATTAATGTTTTTATAACATTTACAAAACATACCATAATATTAAACTACGCATTCCAAAGTTATATGGCATGAATTATAATTCAGATATATAGTGTTCATATTCAAATTATAAATGTAATTTATATGTTTTTATAAATTTAAAAACAATGATGAAATATAATGTTGTTTATATATAAAATTATGAATTGTTCATAATTACTAAATTTGAATAATTTATATTAATACATTGATTAAGATATTATCTAAAACATATGAAAATAATTTTTGATAAATGATAGGATCATGGTTTAAATAAATATAAAATATCTTATATTTAGAATATATAATTTTTTTCAATAATAGAAGTGAAATATTAAATGTGTATAATTTATGTAATATCATATATTTAAAGTAAAATCCATATAAAGAATAACATGAAAGGGTATATAAAAGGAAACGTGTTTAAAATATTTATATTCAAAATTATAGAATTCTTATTAGTAATCAAAATAATTTGTAAATTTTTTTAATTAGTTTTATTTATGAATTGTTCATAAAAATTTATCACCTGTTTAAATATTAAAATTATTTAATTAATTAAAAGTAATTATTCTTTATTCCAAAATATAAATGTTTTATTATGAATGGATGTATATTTATTTTTAATTTTTAAGCATATTTTAAATTTTTATAGATGCATATAAAGAATTACATTTTGGGTATGATAATTGATTTATTTTTCTTATACCTTGACATTGGCATGTATTGAGTTTTGATATTGAATTAATTAATTAATAATGTTTCAAACATATTAGGAGTTAGAGTTACATTAAAACCAAGATCTCTCTTATGTAATTCATCCTTGGGTAGAGGTACTTTGGTTAATACTACACACAATCCTTGAGGTTCATCCCATTTATAGTAAAGTGAGGCCTGACTATTGATGTCTCCAAGCTTACTCATGTAGGGATTATTCATTTCATATAACCATAAATCTTTACCTGAAAGTGTTCCATGAACCTTATGCATGATATAATTTTAGATATGTACAGATATAGTGGTTATTTAATTTGGGTTAGAAACCAAATCTATGAGTTTTGTATAATGTGCATATTAATATGGTCTGAACATATTGAATTTGTATAAGGAATATGATTTCAAAGTGAATAAATAGAAGCATGGAAAATTGTAAAGGGAATAACATGAGATAATATTATTATATTAAATTAACCTTGAAAATATGAATTATTATATTTTTCCAATGAAAATACACGTTAGGACCTCAATTATAGGAATAGGTAGGATCATAGTAAAGATGGGTTCCCTGGGACTCTCTTGTCTAAGGCATGGTGAAAATATCTAACCCTAAGTTTTAGGTAATCAATCGGCCTGAAAACTTTTTAAAGAATCCCAAAAAACTAATGAAAATTTGGGAAGTTAGAACCCATCCAAAAATATAATAAATTATTCTAATTTAGAAAATTTCCTAAAACTTGATAGTATATACAACATGTGGAAACTAATTCCTTGTATGGAACCCAACAAACCAAAATAGTTTAGAAGAAAGGATGTAATATGGAACCCACACATATTAAAATTTTTTGTGGTATATAAAGAACACTCTATTCCTTCCATAAATAAATGTAATTTGAGGAACTATTTGGATTCCCCACAAACACCTTAAACAAAAACTGTTTATAAATAAAGAATCAAGTAGTTATCACAACACAACAACAAGTGTGCTATGCGACCAAACATTTTGGGAAAGTATTTATTCTTGAAGAATTTATAAATAACTATTGTTAAACTAAAAACAATTGATACAAAAGAGGATAATGATGAGAAAACATGGGAACCAATATGATATTGGAGAAACACCAAGAGCGAAACTGACATTTTTGGAAGCTCACCACAAAGCATAGGTAACTCACTCTCCATAGAAGAAAGGGGAATCCATTTTCGAGTAATAATCAATTTAAATGGAATTATCCACAAAATAAACCCTCCATAAAAGGTATATGAGAATGTTAATCCACAAAGGGATACATCCTTTTCCAAAGGAAGCCCCTTGAAAAGGACCCCCATTGGAAAAGACCCTCCCTTTTTGCAATATTCCCTATCCCACATGGTGAAAATTGTATGTGGGATATGGAATCCTTAAGGTATCTTCCTTTCCAATATCATTATCATACCATGTAGTTTTTAACTTTATATCAACTTATCCATGAAGCATCTATATAGTTTTTTGTGACCAATACCAATACCTAAGGAATGCCAAATTAAAATCACCTCCATGACCCCAAGACTCACATAGTTAGGTAATTAGACACAACAATTTATTCTCAAGTTGACCTTGAATTCACTTAGCGAAGAAAATCCTAATATTTAACCTACCTAGTAGTTGGGGTCCTCATACTGTTAGGAATCATTAATTATTTTGGTAATGTTGATATCAACATGGAAGGTAGGGGAGACAGTTCTTGTTCCAGAGAGCAATTCGCATCTCCTATGTGCTGCCTAAAATGTGAATTGAATCAGGAAGTATCCATGACTTTTTTTTATAAACATTTATTTAAGTCCCTATCTGATGTTTAGAAGTAAGAAATAAGAAGAGAATTGGTATTCCCCAATTTTATTCATAGCTTCTCAACCGTTAAATTGACCTCATCTATCATTAGATGACGAATATCAAATTCCAAGGGGAATCACTCCAAGAGTAATCCCCCAAGACATTATTACAGGACGTCATACTTCCCCTACACTCCATATTCACATCTGCATCTACCAGAAGATATAGGATTAGAAAATAGGATTCAAATCCAAGTGTATGTCCTATCCAAATGTGATTGTGTGATATGACATATCTTATTTTGTATCTTTTTTTCTCACTCTGATAATGACTCATGTAATTTTAGAGACCAGTGGGGATCATAACACTAGAGTAGTCCAAATTGTATCTTATGGGACTCCCTTAAGGTGTAAGTTCCAATGACTATGAACTACATGGTCTTTGATTCCAGTCCACATAGGATATGTTGGATGCATTCTATTATGGTTCAAAACCAACATCTTCAACCCATTTCTATCTTTATAAGGACATATTATAAGTATAATCATTCCCCCACCAATGAGGCTATATACCTTGATGTTCCTTTTCAACTCATCCTCATCAGACCATATCCTGGTGAGCTATATCTTTATAGGGATATATTCCTTGCACGGGCAATCCAATATCATTTGGATATATTCTCCATGGGGTAAACAATAAAGGGAGACCCATCTGTAAGTCCCAAATCATTATTTTCTATGTGCCTTTATAATATATTTCCTCACTTCATGATTTTAAAATGGATGGTTTGGTCCTTATCACATGATCCAAAAAGGTGTGACATGTCCCATTGAGTGAAACCAAACTATATGGATTGTGATTTATTTTGCAAGGACATGTTGGAAGCCCCCCTCATGAGCATAATCAAAATAAAAAATCCAAAACCATCTCCATTGAGGATACAAAATTCTATATTTAACAACTATATTTCATAAAAAAAGTATAAAAAATTAATTAATGAAGTAAAATGGAGAACCTATGAAACATACAAATACTACCATTAATGGAGAACCTCTGATACATACTAATGGATCCATTAATAGAGAACCTATGATACATGAATATTTTTATATTGACATGCATAAATTAAAGATTCCATATATAAAGGGTAATTTATTATTAACAAAACAGTGATGAGTCCCACACCTAGTATTTTGGAAGGATTCAAAAAATATGTCTTAAATACATAATAGCACGCAAAAGTGGGAAATAACACCCCCAAAAGGGTGTGATGAGCCCACCCTCCCATCCTCTCAACTAATATGAGTTTTTAAGTATCATTGTAAAATAATCTAACCACTGCATTCCTTTATAAAGAATGTATGTGAACCATCATATATATATATATATATGAACTATTGGGTTTTTCTGGTTCTAGGAATAAACCCTGTTGAAAACTGGTTGAAAGGGACAAAAAAAATGTTGTGAACCCAACAAGATTTTTTCATAACCATCAACTATATTTCACTCAAATATCAGGCTATTTAGTCTCACAAATTCTTAATAAGGAAAGTGGTATTAACATTGATTCTTTAAACAAATCGATTATCATGTATTGTTTTTACTTGTGATGTTTTGTTGATGGTTTTATTTATATGTTTTTGTAATAAAAAAAAGGAAAACTCTCTAAAACTCTATTTAATCAAAAAATATAAACCTCTTATTTGAGATAGAATTATGCATCAGTAGTTGTGAGAGATGGTTCGTAATCATACCAAAGGATGATGTCGTCCACTTCACACCTTCAACATTGGGTATCAAACACACAGACTAAGGAGTACCACTTAAATGTTACTATTCCAACCATATATTTTTCATTAATCCCTAAAATATATGAAGCCCCACTAACCATATTCTCTATGAAAACCGGGAGAAAAGATATAAGCAACACCCATTTCCATTTCAAACCATTTTGGGGTTATTTTCCTAGAATAAATAAAATTACTCTCTTATTTGAGAGAGGTGGATGAAGAGGTAAATAATATCTACATTTCAACAACATATGAGTTGATTCTAAGGGATCCTACCCTACAGGGTCTGACTCTGGTCACCTAGACCTAGGTTTATTAGACATCCCACTATGGGCATAAAAAATAAAACATGAATGAGACTATCTTCATTCCCATCAGATAAGACCATAAATAGACTATAATAGAAAAATTTGAGCGGATATATATTAATTATCATTCCCATAAATCCCACCTGCACAATTTTGTAGTACCATGAGAGGTTTTTTTGGAATTACAAGTTAAAAAAATAGGCGTAGTAACATAAATCTCCCCTTGAAAATGAATACTTTTTGTAATTCGCAATAAGAATTGAAAGATAAAATCAGGAATATATCCCTTCTTCAACCAAATATTGAGCAAGCATTCCTATTCCAACTACCCATTTCAAGACGAAAATCCTTATAAAAATAGAAGTGAAGATATATATCCCCCCATATTCTATAACTAATTAAAAATTTATTCATATGAATGAGATTATTTTGGGTCAGGAAAATAACCACCCCAATAATTAGACTAGGTTTTCAACATAACATGAATCCTTATTAAGAGCAGGCATGTACTCTCACTCCCATCGAGGAGGGTAGTTGAAAAACGCCAAAAATTAAGGGAAATTATGATTAGGAATATATTAAAATTCCAAATAAATATCATAGTTCTATTTTTATGTTTTCTTTATGAAAGTAAAAAATGAGAGAGTCTGTCACATGGGATTCTATATATGAAGGTCAGTATCCACAACATTCAAATCTTGAAACCCAATGCAGATCATCTAAAAGAAAGTCTCACTAAATGTTATTTGAAATGAAAGATAAGGGACACAATCCTATTTAACACAATAGTGGAATTCATAGGTCCCCCAAAAAAATATATATATATGGTGAAAAAACATCTATTTCAAATAATTTGTAGTCAAAGTTACAAAGGTTCCCCCCAAAAATTTTCTATCCTCAACTCTAGAGGTCCACCCTTTAATACTTAACACAAATTCTACCTTCTTAGCCATAATGAGATTGATAATAAAATCCTTTCCCATTATGAGTTCTGAAAAATCCATCCTTATAGTTTGAAGATCAAACAATAATAAGGTAATATCTTTTCCATCATCCACCCTATAGGTATTCCATAATAAATACACAATGGTACTACCTATATTAGTCATTTATGACATAATGGAAGTTCTCCCCATGATTGTATTTTATAATTAGGTCCTCCCTATAATGACATTTCATGTCTTTGAGAAGTAACTCCCCTTTAAAAATCCATTATGAGAAAAATCATATCTTGAGGAACTTGGGAAGATGAGGCTAGACATGAATGAATCTTAATCATTGAAAAAATACACCCTTTATCAAATTTAGATATCCCAAGTCAATGTACATTCCCCAAACGACCCTTGGATCACCTGGATTTCAGCATAACATAAGACATTCCTATTGATCCTATTTTCAAAAAAAAATTGGGAAATGTATCCTCTTTTCATACTAGGTGGAAGAATCTTTTGTATTAGGTGAAGAGATTAAATTTCTTATGTGGAAGAAACTGGACAAAGATAATTAAGTTCATTTTTTGGTCTCTAGACACTTCTTAATATATCATCTGAAGAAGTGGTATGAAGAATGTGTGTATGAAACTCACATAAATTTATGGATGGATATTTTTCGCTTGAAAAATAAAATATTCAATTATGAAGGATATGATAATCAATTCAAGGTGATATAATAACTTCATCATAATATTGAATTGGTAGTCCTCTATATTTCATAATGCCTAAAATGGGGAAAATATAGGTGTTATTCACTGATAATGTATTAATTATTTTATAAATATACTTTAGTAGATCTATCAATCCACATCCATCATCCATATCATGGGATGGTTTGAACATAGAAAATATCATTTCACCTCATTCCCCTATTAGAAAAACCCACCATAAGTGATATTATATAATTTCATTAATTTTTTGGGACTCCGTGATGAGGGATATTTGAAAAAAATATGTTATAATCAATATGAATTGTCCAAGAATAAATCTTAGAAGAATTAAAATTATTAAATGTGTTCCATCAATAGAATCTTTAAAACTAAATCCAAAAGGGTCATGCAAGATTATTTCTAAATGAAATCAAACTATTGATTAATAGTGGTTCCTCTAGAGGAAATAATCTCATGATCCAAGAATTATTGTCAAACAACTCAAAATTTTACAAAATTCCATATGATCAATAGGGTAGTTGTGATAGCTTTAGACATTTAAATATGAGAGCAATGTTATTCCATAGAATTGAGGGAATTATTACCATAGAACCTCCTTTAGTGGGGCCAAACCCATCCCAAAATGATGCAATAATGAAGAGGAAGTGTCCCTAGGCCAAATGTATGGACTCATAATTACCTCAATCACTCCCTTTATGAAATTCAGTCATTTTTCATTTTGATAAAGCATTTCAGAATGAGTCTTCACAATTTTCCTCATATTGTGACCCATTATAGTCATTACGAACTCATAAAATGAGTGTTTCTTGCGATTCTATTTTGATCAAACATCACTAGGAATATCTAGGAGAATTCTTTAAGGGAATGATTAAACCCAATAATTTTCATAACCTAATGAGACCAATCAAGGGTGACACTATTCCTTAATATTGTGGCTTTTTCAATAGAAATCCCTAAGAAAACCAATCCCCTATTGTTTGTGTGGTGATGTTATGCCTATAATGAACTATGAATCAATAAATGTCATTATAACATGACATTAATATTCAACAAAATATGAATCCAATTTAGGGGAACATGAAGAGATTTTATCTATTTGAAGAAAAATCAACCCCAAAATGATTGAAGAGGGTGTGCATACCAGTAAGTAGCGGTTAGATAAAAATTTAGAGACACCATAAAATACTCAACTAACACATACTCAGTGGGTTTAGAAGAAGAAATTGGTAAATGTGTGTTCATGACTCACCCTTGTTCTGAAGATTTTAACACTCTTATACTTGAATAATGGGTTGTTTAGTACGAGTCATAGATGAAATAGTTAAAGTGTCTAAACAAAGAATTACTTGGAGATAAAATTCCTGCTGGGTATGTTATTCAAGAGGAACATCATGTCCATATCATAGAAAATATTCCTTAATAATAACATCCAATAACCCCAAAAAATGTGTAGCTAAAATATTCTATTAAATTTGGATCCAAAAAACCAATTTATTTGGACCTAATATTATTTAGAAGTCATAAATTCCCACTCTTTGGGTAGTAGTAGGATCCATGTCAGGCTGGTTTCCATAGGCCATCCCGGGCTAGTTATTAGCCATAAATATAGGTAGACTCACTATATTAGGGTAAAACCATTTATACCCCCATTCAAGTACCTTCCATGTTGATCATCCCATCATATACTGAGAAAACTATCAATTCATTAACAAACCAGCTAGAAGCTGTGAATGGAAGGTGTTTCTAGTACACTTAGAGAGAAATACATACCATGAATGGGTAGATGTGGCTCTTCATCTTTTCAATATTGGTAATACAAAATTATTAGTATTCAATTTATAAGGTGATATAGAATATAACCTAATGTATTTTTTATCTTGTTATGGTCCCATTATGGAAACCCTTTAGCAAAAAGAAGTAGATAAACTCATGTGCTTTGTATAGATTTCGGAAGGTCCAATATTTATATTATGTACCAATTTACTATCCAAATCAATAAAATTATGGGAAGATATTTACTGTATGTTTATATATCAGTTAATCTCTACATAGTGAAAGATAATAATTCTAAACCTCTTATATTGAAAATAATGAGATAGTAAAAGTTTCTAATTTTTTCACTAGGTGGGAGGGTTTGAATTAATCCCAAAACCTATATCTTATTCAATAGTATTTTTTGGATCTATGTAAAGAGAAACAATATGATGATTTGAAAACAAAACATATCTAGGTAAAATATCCAGGATGATTTTGGGATATATCTGTAGTTTCTCAAATATTAGAAGAATCTTTTTAGTGAACCAAATCCAAGTCTTGACCAATAATGGCATATAAAGAAAAGAGAGTAGTTAAGGTAGATAATACAACTATCATGTTCATACCAACCCATACACATACTCCAACTCCAAATCTCATGCCATATCACACAACTCTACCTCTTGAAGGGAATCGAAAATAGCGAAATCCCCAAAATGTTAATATGAATCTATAAAAACATCATTTTTTGTGAAATATAAGAATAATATTTATTCATTATGAGATGAACAAATTCATAGATACTCTAAATAATCTATTTAAAATAACATAATAAATATTCTAGATCCGAAAAATCTAGATCAGGTTATTCTCAATGACCAACCAGATTAATTATCCTTTCACTAAATTTTGTTCCCCTACATGAAGAATTTATTTTTTAATGTCATTCTAAAAAATATTGTTTATTTTGTATTGTTAAATTTATTCATTCCACAAAAACAAGTGGAATGTGTATCTGATTCTGTTATAGAGGATGAAGGTAAATGATAATAATTTAAAACCAAGGGTGTATAGAATTTCAATGATTGCATGAATGGACAGATTGTAAAAATAATCCTGATATTTTTAGGGAATTGTTTGACCAGTCGATTTTCCCCCAGTCCAATTTTTTATGGAGAAACAAACATCATTGAAACCAAAATCCTCCAAGATCAAATTTATTAATAAATGCAATAATTGAAAAGGAAAAAAGTCCTGTATATAATTATTAAACTATTCCAACAATAAAGCTAGTTTCAACCCTTTTAAAATTCAGGTCTCCAACCCAAAAGACTGGGAACCATCCCACTAAATAGTACCATGGGAATTAACCTGTCAAGATGAGTTATAATTAGATGAAGAACTAGTATTTAGTTCCATTAATATAATTAATTTAGGGTTCCTCTCTCTAATTATGAATTTTATTATTAATCCAAGTTCCTTGTACCTAATATGGGCACAAAAGGCAGAGGCTGTATGAACCGAGGGAACATGGTAAGAAATAGTTCTTTATAAAATCAATATTCTAGTCTCATGATGGATAGAGTCACTTATGTAGCTAAAAAACAAGGAAAATTCCTTCAGTGGGACCTCCTAGAGAGTAACAATTACACCAAATTTTTCAAGATTCAAGAAAACAAAACTTTTTTTGAAGATTGATTGGAGGGGATGAAATAATTTAATATTCATAGATGAGTGTGAAGACAAAGTCATCCTAATTCCCTAGTAATTTGAGTTCCACCAAATTTTATTCAAAGTCTCTACCTAGACATGTCAAGCACATCATCAAATAATGTAACTTCCTTGGATTAGCCTCACATTTTTAAGTGTAGACCTTATGCTCAAAAATATGACATCACGAAACAATTTTCCAAAGTACTGACCATGCTTCAAATCATGGATTCTATAAAATTATCCGAACTTATTTTGGAAGCACTTATGGAATCAATATTAAGAACATATGAATTTGAATCTTAGGTTACCATTTTTGAATTATATTTTGTAGAGGTAAAACCAATAGAGTGTCAGAAACTCATATCCATTACAGAGTAGGACACATACATTGATTTTTAAGGGTGCATCTGAACTTTTTATGTGTCTAGTAAGCTAAATGAAACTAATATCGTTGTATCATTCAATGATAATGGACTAGGAATCAATATTAATCTAATCTGAATGATTCATTGACATGGTTACATTTAATATTAACTCTATCATTTGACTCTAAAAAACTAGGTTTATAATAATAGTGAAAAAATTCATATCAGATGAATTAAGCTCAGAACTCAATTCCTAGACCAGACATCAGATTCCAAATTTCTAATTATTCAACATGATAGAACTATTAATATCCAACTAGGAAGGCCTTGGTTCCATATACATGTAAAAGACCCTTAATCATAGCATAAATTTCTCAAATAATGATTCAATGGAAATATATAGACATTACATGGTTACATTTTTCTGTTTGAGTCTTATAAAACATAATATATCGATGGAATATTTTACTAGAGAGAATGAAAAAAATAGATGATTGTTGTTTCCACATGGTTTACCTCTCCAAATAGCCTGTAAATGATTATGGTTGACCCATTAAGAAGTATTTTTGATGAATATGTTTTATACATCAATGAAATTGAAAGCATATAATCATGTATTGATAAATATTCATCAACACTTATGATATTAGTTACATCAAATGGATTTGATGATAAGTGGGAGGTCTTAAATCTCCAAAATAGTGGAAATACCATAAGAAAACATGACCTAATTTTGTCCCCAAAACTCCACAAGACTTCCATACCAACATATAATCTAGAAGGAGCCCTTATATCACTGATAGAGAGAACAAATATCCCTACTTCATATTCTGAAGGTCGGGATATTGATAAACTTTTTAGTTTTGGAGACACCCCTTTTCATCCATTCCTCGTGAGGATGGTAAGGAGAAGGAAATAGAATATTATCTAAAATATTTCATCTAGTATTCATGGAAGGTGTCTCTTCTAATATTAACGAGGTTTGAAAGATAAATCTAGGAACATAAGAAGATCTGCAACCTATGCTAGTCCATACAACATTGAATTTCAAAGAACAATTGGTCTATATAACTTTTATAAATAAATACTAATATGTGTTTTTTGGAACTTATATAGAAATTATAGGCCTTGATCTCAATGTATACACCGACCACTTGGGATTTCTAAAATATCATCACAATTATGAACAAGTGTCATGAAGAATGCATCCAACCCATGATACCATTGTTGAATATGAAGTTGATAATATCATGAAATAGAAGTTCATTAATAAATTCAAATCCCCAAAGTTCCTTGAAAATATTGTACTAGTCAAGAATAAGAATGATAATATTAGAGTTTTCACAAATTTTAGGGATCTCAACTTGAATTTTCTAAAATTTGACTTCCTAGTACTAGTCAAAGAACTTATGATTGATAAAATTGTTCGATATCAATCACCATATTTTATTGATGGTTATTCAGGGTAGAACTAAAATCATATGGTCTTTAAAGATGAATAGGCCACCACTTTCAGAGAACCCCATGGAATGTATTGGTACCAGGTGATGACATTTTGTTTAAATAAAATTGGAACCACATACGAATGTTCTAGGCATCATATTTTAAAAACCTTCTTGGGAATGTTTTTCGAGAGTTACATTAAATATTTTAGGGTTAAATATCAGTAGTTCTCAGATCATATTTTCAATATTGATATCATATGAACAATTAAATGAAAACATTTCTAAAAAATGAATCCCTTAAAATGCACTTTTGGCATTATCTTATGAAAGTTCCTTGGATTTATAACATGATGCCCTGATATTTAAGTCAATCCTAACAAGTATAAGGATATAATTGGCATGTAACCTCCCCATAATCTCCAAGAATTAATGGGGATTAAGGGATACCATGCTAATATACAATGATTTATAAATTAAAATTATAGAAAAAATTTACCCTTTAATAAGATAATGATAATGGGAGTCACCAAAAAATGGAAAAACTATTTCTAGGAGGCGTTTGAAAAATACATGAAATATATTTTGAGTCCAATAGTTATAATGAATCATATCAAAGGAAATCCTTTCATCCTCTATGTGATAGACTTAGAATGATCGTTGGACACTTACCTTTCACATAATAATGATTAATGAGTTGAGAAAAACCTTTATTATCTTAGTAAAACAATGATCGATAAAGAAAATTTATATTTAGATATCGAGGTAAATTTCATTGAACTAATCTGTGTAGTTCAGAAATCAAACACTACCTACAAAATGAGGAAGTCCACTTGGTTTTTTCATAGTAACACAGTCAAATATATCCTTAAATTTTTTTACGATTTACGAATTCTTGTTATAGTGGGAGGTCAACTATTAGTAGTTTGATATTAAATTAGTAATAAAAAAACGCATAAAAAGGGAAGGAATTAGAAAATTTCCTTATATGTCATCCTTCAAAATAGAAAATGTTGTTGAGTATAAAATTTTCTAATGAAGTTGTTTTCTCAATCAATGTATGACCTTAAAAATAAGAGACATACTTTTATGGAGCCTTCAAAATCCCAACAGGGATGAGAATGAAAGACCCAAACTCAACAGAGTTGGGTTGAGAGTTATTCTTATCCTTCCAGAAAAGGTTGATCCACCCTGTTCATATGTGTACTTAGAATCTTTCACTAAAAATGAAGTGGAATTCCAATATCTTATTTCATGTATAAAATTGTGACTAGAAAACCAATTACCCAGCTAATAGTCAAGGGTGATTTACAATTATTCATTAATCAAATCAATGGGAATTATCCCATTATAAAGGAAGAGAATATTCCCTTGATTGATTAAGTGTGATTATTGATGGGTGAATTACCCTCAGATCTATTATTAACTGATATCCCAGACTCATAGAATTTCTAGTTGGATGCATTAAAAAAATGTGGCTATAGCATTGGTAGATCCGAATGAGGATGAAATAGTCATCAACATTTCATATCATAGAATGGTTTCATGATTCTTTATCAATAGCTTTGAAGATATTGATATGATTAATTCCATCCATGAATAGGATAATTTGGTAAATTATTGGATTACACCCATATTGGATTACATATAAATTTGGGATATTTCATTAGAGAGAACAAGAAAATAGATAATACTATGATAGGATGTAAATATAACTCTTTATGACATCTCCAACAACCAGAAGGTTCTCTATAAATGTGTTTATGATTGATGTATCCTCATATACATTTATATAGGGGATACTATTACTATGATCCATTATTTTTTAACCTTAGAATCTGATTCCCACTAACCAAGGATAAACATTTCTCATCAAATCATAAATATTTGGTATTTTTGGCCTTCAATGATATAAGATTGAATGGAATTCACCCAATGGTTCCACTTCTGTCAAATACATGACAATTTTATCCATCAACCCCAAATTATATATTACACCAACAAATTCCCCTGACTATTTTTTGTATGGGGAATGGATGTTGTAGTTCCAAGTCCTCTAGCTACAGTTAAGATGTTTAAGTATATCCTTAATGTTAATAAATTCTTCTATAAATGGTCATAGATGATACCCATGAAGGATTTTAAAACAAATAACATCATCAATTTCATGAATTCTAATATTATCCTAGGATTTGAAATCTCTTAGAAAATATTGAAAAAAATGGCCCCAATTTTTGATTTTCTAAATTGAAATAACTACATTAGGAGTATAAAATGGATTCAAACCATTTATTTTTTTCTCATGTAGAAGTAAACAAAAAAATTGAAACTTTCAATAAAACATTATCAAATATATTTTAGAAAACTATGTAAAAATGAAAATAAATATTGGTTTGATAAGATTTCACATGTCTTGTTGGATTATCATACCACAACCCATACTGCTATACAGGAAATCCCATATTCAATTATATATAGAACATAGTTCGTTCAATAAATTGAGGTCAATTTACCTTCACATCATATTTATATATAGAATATTTTATCCTAATATCAATAGTCTCAGAAGAAATTACATGAGATAGACAACTCTATGAGAAATTTTGTATACCCTTCACTATATAGAGGTTCACCGACAAAATATCTACTATTATTTCAAAAATAATGTTAACCTTAATTCATTCATCCATGTAGAATTTTTTTGGATCTCAAGAACCCAATTATACTAGGAAAAAAATTAAAATATAACCAATATGAGATGCATGTTACATGAATCACAAAGTCAACACTAATAATGTATACTCTCTTACCACCACTGATGGGGATCATATCATTCCACCCTCTAATTATAGGTTTCTCAAATGAAATATTGTGTGATTACACAGTATGACCCTTTTCGAAAAACCTTAAAAGGATTGATCAATGGTCATCGATGTAAGAACATAAAAGTCAAAAAATTATTCTTTGTCTCATGAGATAAAAACATAAGACAACATCTTCACCATATGATATTATATTACATGTCAATCATAATTTCTAAAAAATGTTAAAATATTCAGTTTACATCCCTCTGGAATTATGTAAAACAACAAATTGTTTTGGTGCTAAATTAAAAGGACCCCTATTCCCTGTTCATGTCTCCCCATACTAATATTTTTATCATATAACTATGTGTGGATTGAATCATGTCTTGGAAAGATACATAGTGACACCTTTAAACTATGTCCTAGACTAACCTCAATATAACAAAAATTCCCTCTCTTACTACAAGAACCTGATCTGTGTAGGGAGATTCATTTCGAGTATTATGTGTTGATTGATTCTCATCTATATAAGATACATAGTAAATGTTATATCCTAGATCCTATCCAACCCATAAAATATAAAAAACCCCATGTATCCCACTTATTAATTAGATACATCTACGAGATCACAATACAATTTTATTCAATAATGGAATCCTTTTTTATGTGAAATTCTACATGTCTCTGCCTAAAAGGTGGATCCCTACATGTGATCCCTTTTCTAAAACTACTTGTAGCTTAATAATCAATATATAAATATATATATTGATCCCTAGATCCCTCATCCTAGGTCTAACCTCTCTTCAGGTGATTACAATCACCCAACCATGATGAGATCAACTATAAATACTCTATAATACTTTATAAACATATTATGTTTATAAATAACACCCCATGTCTTGGGAAACTCATATAATTATAAAACGTAATTTACCATTGATGATAAGAGCACTAAAATATGAAGGATTGATCTATTTTGACTACGTATACTATGACCCAAATATGGATCTTCCTAAAGGCCCCCAATATGGAATGTCAATTAAAGGAATATTTAACCTCAAGAGAATATCCTTTTTTCACTATATTCCCAGTCATCATCACAATGAAAGACGCATTTGGAATATAATCCACATTAATTCCATGCCTACCTAGTATATGCCTTCCCCTTAGATCTAAGTGTCCCATGATTATTACTTACAATTTATCTTCTAATGTAGAAAAATATGAGATCCTCATTAGAATTTATGACATATTTGGGTCATTATCCCCATAACATATGGACCAAGTTGTATGAACATAAGTTCTAGTAATCATTCATCTCATTTGACAAACATTAAAATTTGTGATAGTTCCGCCACCATGATATAACAAGTAAAGTGATGTGTGATAGATGGTAGGAGTATTGATATAATTTGGATTGTTCTCTAATTTTTATTGTTTCTTATACCAAGAATAACTCATTTGATCTTAAAGATTTTTTATAATTATTAAAAATTACATGATTGACATTTTTGATGACTAGAGTGTGAGAAAAAATATCCATACTATATGAAATGAAAACTTTGATAATAAATTTACTAAAATGGATTATTACTCTTTTCATAAAATATAGATTTGTGCAAGGGATATTCACAGAACTATATATGTCTTGATTCTCTCATCAATGATATATGTAGTGAGACCTAGATTTATTATCCTCTACCTTACCATGTTTAAGGGAATCACAATCACCAAGTATTAGCCAAAATAATACAAAAGTTCTTCCATCATACATTATGAATATATTCTTCTCATAAAATACTCTTCATGTCTTGAGAAACTGAGATCCTCAAAAAACCTTTCTTGGATATCGATGTGAAGAGAAACATAATTGAAAGGTCACCTCAACTTTGACTATTCATACTAAACCCCAAATATGGATCTGCATATTGGCCCAAAATATGGACTATCATCTAAAGTAGTATTCTTCCTTACGAGTGAATCTTTTAATCTATGTATGGATTTCCAACATAAAAATGGAATCCAACTTTTAAATATGGTCTTCTTAAATTCCATATATACATATATTAGGACATCAATTCATATACAAGTACCCGAAGACATTACTTACCACTTCTCTTCTCACATTCAAAGGGAGTTACAAAATTATTTCATAGTAGACCCCCATTTAGTTGATTCTTATCATTCAAATGGTTCAAGAACTGAGATATTAAACTAAGAGAACATTTACTTAATTACTTATAGTAAAATATATCATACCTTATAACTCAGTATCATTTCACTATCTTACATGACTATAAACTACCAATGTAAAGTAGCACAATACTTTCTAGTTTGAAAACCCATAAATGGAATTTCGAAAAAAATGTGGAGACTCTGTTCTCCATGAATTCACTCTGCATAATCCATGAAAAAATCGATATTTTGAAGCTAAAAATGTACAAATCTTTTTAGGTTGAAACCCCATAATGGCGGCCCTAAAAAAATCTAATTCATTCCTACTAAGTCTTATTTATATAAATATTGGTAAAAATTTATGAAAATAATAGAAAAGAAACAATGATTGTGGGGCCCACAATGCGACCCTGACAAAGTCAATCCAATCTTTCTAGCTCCCTTGGACTAGGAAAATTTTGCAGCATTATTCCATTCTTATGTTGAAGCTCAATTTTTTTTCAAAAGGGTAAAACAATATCACCAACTCTAGGAGGATAAATCTAGTGTTATGATGATGGAAATTATACCTATAACTGGGTATAATCCATGCTAGAGAAAAGAGTATAGGATCATTTAAACATATGTATTCCTAATTATAACAGACTTCCTTGTTCCATGGTCGAATGATCTATAATATCTTGATGTTACCTTTTCATAGTATTGCCAACATTAACTGAGAGACAATAAAATTATGAAAAAAGATTAAAAATTGAGGAAAAATTAATTTTCATATATTTATCAAAGGATGAAAAAAGAGTACCATCCACAACTTGTAGTATCGCCACATAAATAAATCAGTTCTAATACAGAACTTGTTTAGTAGATTTATATAGTCGAATCATTTTTTACTATAATCTTCTATGACTCGGAGTAGCTCATGCAATGTTGTAATATTTGTTTTCACATTAGTATATAGTGATTAGATCCTCTCTGTACCATCTAACCCTACATTTTTTTATACTTCCACTATCTTTTGATCCTCACTAACTAGTTGTTCCATATTTTCTAATTCTTGACCAAGCGAATGAAAGTATTTTCAATCTTTATCTGACTACTGATGGAGTTGTTTCACTAAGGGTCTCTATTCGATAATTTGACCATGTCTCCTTGCAGACAATCCCGATTGTTTTAAGGTTTCATTTAGTAGGATATTCCTACCCATAAAAAATGGGATATGGAAAATATATTAAAAATTTGGGATTGAAGTACACTCACCGGCTTTTGAGTGGATAAAAATGCATTCACCTTGGAATGTTTGGCACGGTAGTCAAAATTTCCAATCCCAATCAAAGAGAACATGTGGCGTAACATGGGAAATATTTCTAGAAAATTTCAGATAGTGATATATATATATATAAATTTCCATATAATTTTATATCAATGTAAAAAATTTTAATAGTTTATAGATATACATCAGAGCCACTCTAAAAATTAAGGACATATTCTCAAACCAACCTGACTCAAGAACATCCATCCCCAATGATTTTAAAAAAAATGCACTATGGTAGAAAACATCTTAGAAGAATTAAGATATATGGATATTAAAACATCTTGATCTTTATAATTTCATAATGGTGGTTTTAAAATATATATTTAATGTAATTGGTACTTGGTAAAGAAAGAGATATGGTAGCCAAGCGGTGAAAGAGTTTCCTTCAATAAGTAGATCTCTAGCCTCTACAAATATCATAACCTCATTAGAAGCCACATTAGGTGCTACATCTCCCTATGGAGTAATAAATCTAATTGAATTCCCTAATTCAAGTGTACTGAATTTATTAATATTAAAAGACGCATAATATAATTTACCGTGATAAAAAATATATATCTATTGGTAAATTTGGAAACCTCCTATGTAGATTAATGCATGATGTTATAATCAACTGTAGTATATTAGATTAAATAAGTATCCTATAGGAGGTAGAATATCAATATTGAGCTTATATGAGTGAAAAAAAATCTTCAATCTACTTAGAAATGTGTTATTATTTTCTATGCATTTGTGCTCTATATAAGAATGTGGTCAGTTTTCCACGACGAGATTAGTATCTCCAAATCCTGCTCCTGTAGTGTAGACATCATATGATATTAGGAATCCAATTACCATCATAAAAAGTTCCCATGAGATCAATCACCATACTTAGATCTTCATTCGGTCTTGATCTCTTTTGGGATTCCCTTATCATCATGTCTTCCCCTGGATGCAAAGGATCCATACATGTGTCAACCGTTTCATAAAACATTGAAATAGTTTAAAAAATTGGTGAGAAACTAATATATTCACATTATTTCCTTGAAAAAATATTTGTTTCTTATTATTTTTTATATTTACCTCATAAGATCTAAATAGTATAATATTTTGGTATGAACAGTCAGTGGTACTAGGGGTGGAAATACTCCCTTGGGGTCAATATCTGTATCTCACATGCGCTCAACCATGACAAGGGAGACCTCTTCCTCAACCCTTTAATCAAAAGTGACATAATCCCCAACATCTTTCCCCAAGGTGTATTATTTGGAGGGGATATGTAGTTTATAACCTCACACCTTTAATAAAAAAGGAAAACTAGAGGTTGAGAATTATAGAAAAAGTGCAAATAATAATTGGAAGGATAAATTACTTGACCTCCTCCTCAGAATCAGTGGCCTACTACCTTAATCTACCATACTTGAATGAATATATAAAATTTACAGTTGAAAGAATGTATTGAGGATTAAATTTATTCCTGACATATAATAACCTCCTCAAGTTTTTATTTTAAGGTCATTTACTCAGGAGTAGTGATCAGCCAAAATCCATGAAAATCAATATCCTCCACAGAAAGTACCCCTGGATTTTCTGAAAAGAGACCATATTTCTCAAAGTGTCATATTCTTTAAAAACCTTTATAAATGTTTCCATGATAGTAAAAAAATTTCTAGGATACCAACCACGAGGGAGGAGTGGTATTTAAGAGACTGACCGACTTCTTCAGTATCTCATATGGAAGTGTTTTCTTTAAAGAAGGATGTTTACAAGGTCCCAATTGTGAGGAGGCCATAATTTCCTTGTTTCAATCTATAATGGATGAATATGGATAATGTTTTCTTGAAAAAAACTACAATTATCTTCCGCTTCTTTACTGTCACCCACATGAGGTTTTAGTATTTCATGTACTATTCTTTAATATATGTGTTGGACATGAAGTTAGTGAACAAAGGTATTAAGGTTATGAATATTAGATTCCACCACCGTTGGATGGTTTTTTAATTAATACTTTTTTTAATAGATATATATCCATATCCAGTGAAAATAATGTCTTTACCTTGCAGAAAACACCATGTAGAGATGAAGGGAAAATATATTTTCCACGAATCCCACTCCCTCCAATAAATTAGATATACAACATACCCATGGATTGATGGTGGGGGATATGATTTAAATGTTTAGTCATGGGACAAAACAAGTAGTTTAGGGTGATAAACCTCAGATATTTAACAACATCCTTAGAATCTCATAAATTAGGGATTTTCTCTATGAGACACACTTTCTAGGGCTATCTAACTCAAGTGTACACTTCCCAACTCCCTCTATTTCAGTCACACACCGGCCTTTGATAGTAGGTTCCCATTTCTCCAATTATCCATTATGTTATGAATAGATCTGGGATTCATTGTAAGAATAAAAAACACTAGGAATACCATCATAAGATTGAATCTTAATTAAAAGGTTTTATTCCTCCCTAGTAAACATTAGCTATAACTGAATTTAAATTAGTATGTGTTTCTCCTTATGTATGTTTTAAAAGATTAAAATATCCACTTTTGGAAATAATGGGATTTCCACCAAAATTTTCTAAGTGAATATCCTTCATAGAGAAGTTTCCCATTAATCCTTATAGATAAAATTCCTTTCCTCATGGAAATAAGAGATCCTCACCTTTCATGATATGTAGTTCAATTATTCACAAAACAATTGGTGGGATATGTGTAAGAAGAATAAAAAAAGTGATCATTATTATCGATCATATCCATTGAATCACTTGATTATCACATAAATTGGTTAAAGATAGTTATTAATTGCATATATGGACTGAATTGAGACTCTAGAATGGGTTGACGATTGTTTAATTAATCACCACCCATGTTAAACTCTCTCTAGCTCTAAAAAACATGAATTGGGCCCATGATACTATGAAATGGTTTTAATCTTCCAATTCATCCCAATAAAGTGTAAAATTTCACTAATACTATGACTCTCAAATTTATATATCACTTTATCACTGAAAATAATCCTATAGAAAATTCAAATCCCTTACCGTGGTACAAGATTCACATACTTCTAACAACCATCCACTCAAAAATATATCTTGGAATGCTTCCAATCATACCATCCGATCAACCACATGTGTGAATCTCTATTCCCACTAATTTAAATGGAATTATTCTTGATATTTTTAATGATAAACAAAAACCCTTTGATTCTGGTTGGTTAGAAACCTTCTAAGTCTCCTCACATGTAAATCATGACCGTTTGGTGTATAAAACACTTGAATCCATTTAGAAATGTGACTGTTCATCCTAGGACAAGGCTAAACTCCAAAAAGAATTTCTTTTATGGTGTCTATATCTATTGAAATTTGGGGAGTCCTCTCTAAATAATCTCATACCGTGGAATGAGTGATGATTTCATTATACATTACCATCTGATTAGTTCCCCCGTAACCATCTATATTGTACAAAAAGATTATACCAATCACCCAACCAAAAAAATTGAATGTGTTGGTATTCCAGATCCATCCACTACGAAAATGATCAATAATCAATATTTTATAGTGATAAAATTCCATAACCCTTATATGGCCTCACAAATCTCAACCACCTTCAGCTCATCTATAAATTTATCAGAACTTAGACGAACCCAGAAGGGCCATCCCCAATCTTGGGTGAATGATACTCTAGTATGAATGTACCATTTTTAATACAATACTATCCACTCATCAAATAATTTATTATCTCATGATATAATGATACCAATTAATATATGATTCTGGTACCTGCACTTCTTCATTTAATGAAAAAAGGGTGAAATTGAAAATAAATCATTGAGATAAGATATCTCGAATATATGTCCACTTGTTTATGATATTCACATATGGTGCATTACTATATCTTCTTATCCAAGACAAGGGTTCCTTTATATGGTAGGGAATAGTAATATGAATACCAAAAAGTGACCCAACCCCTTAAATGTGTAACCTATTTGACAGAGGGTAATTCTGGAATTGAGCACCCATGAAATTTTCCAAGAAGGGATGGTTTGTGTGAATTCTTATTTTTTTATCATAAAAACTCTGAGAAATGGAGTTATTACTCTCAAAAGTAATTATGGTGATTTTAATAGGATCCATTTCCTCTCTCTATGTGAAACATAAAAACTAGAGTACAAGATTTTAGGAAATTTCATAGAAATTCAAAAAAGAACGAAATTCCATATAACAGATTATATGCTATGATAACCCCATAGATTTCTATGAGGACAACATTATATAATTTTTTTATTCAGGTTTTTAAATTTTAATATTAATTTTATTCCACCACAAATTGAAGAGTTAATTTCATGAGGAAACCAGTTCAAATACTATAGAGATTCAGTACTTGTGAGAGTTCAATGGCAACATGATCTCACTAGATGGAATGATTTTTAGGTCACGTACTTATATACAACCATAAAAAATTTATCCTCATGACAATAAAATTATTTTTCATCATACCTTAATATTTTCATGGACCCTGCTACTATTCTATTGTTTCATCACAATGTATACAGTAAGGCTATGTTAATATCACAAAATTGGACCCACTTCATGACGATCAGATAATATCCCAACATGAAGCATTTATTTCACTTGAAAATTTGATAATGTATCCTAGAAAAATGATGAGAATTTTGGATTTCATAACTCAACTGGGTAATAATGAAATGATATTAATTCAAAAATATACATGAAACCAAATGGAACACACAGTACACAAAAAATCCATCCTCGCATAGAACGACACAAGAAAATATATTTTATGGGGATAGGTGGTGATCTTGAACCATAGAAACAAATGTTTGTGGTATAAGGTGTATTATCATTTACCACCACAAAATATTGTGTTTTTGTGGTGCTAGGTAGATTCTCCCTATACCATACAAATGAAAATCATTTGTGGATGAAGTTCCATTTATTTCCTAACCCATAGCACCCGACATGCTATTTGGACATCCATTTTAGGAAGGTTATTATTCATAAACTACCTTTAAATACATGGTGTTATCCCCAAAAAATGATACATAAAGGATTATAATGAGGATAAAATTGGAAAAATACTAAGAGACATGGGAAACACTAGGTGAGAATATTCAATTTTGTGAAGCTCAACAAAAAGTAGAGGTAACTCAGTATCTGAAGAGGAAATGTGAATGCCCCATAAAAAATATTATCAATTTAAAATAATTTATCCACATAAAGAAACCCTCATAAAATGGGGATATTGGTCTTCTCATCCAAAATGGGAAACTCCCCTTTGTGGAGGAATCCCTTTATGAAGGAACCCATTTTCAGAAGACCTCCCATTTCTTATGATTTTCACTATCCCGCATGGTAACAATAGTATTAAAGATGAGGTATCCTTTAAGTTTATACCATTCATATATCATTATTCCACTCCCGTAGAGTTTTTGGCTTCATATTATCTCCTCCCAAAATCACAAATATGGTTTACTATCACCAATAACCATCTACAAGGAAGGATAGATTAAAACCTCCTCCATAACCACCATACTCACCTGGTTAGGGTATCAAATACACCATCATTTCCTCCCTTCGATTTTGAATTACCTTCACAAAAGACGTCCCTAAAATTAATCTAACTACTATTTGGGGTCCTCATGATGTTAATAATCATTAATTAAATTAGTAATTAGGATCTTGACTCTGGAGTTGGTGGTGATAATTCTTGGTTTAGTTAAATGTTCTCATCTCCTGCACACTAGATGAAATGTGAATTGAATCAAGAAGTATCCATACTTTTTTTATGATAAATGGATACATAATTCCTAATACAGGGTTTAGAAATAGGTAATAAGATGATAATGGGTTAGCCCTATTTTTCTTTCTAGATTCCCCTTCTATATACTTTCCCATACCCACTAATGGATGAAGAATATAAAATCATATTAGGGACCCCTACTTGTTTCTATCCATTGGCTTTCTTGAAAGACATCATACTTATCCTCCCTCTATATGATATCCATATTACACCCATGTATTAGGAAGGGTTTTCAAATTAGGATTCCAATACAGGTGTAATTAAAATAAAAATGTGATTGTGAGATATGTCACATCTTCAACTATCACGTGTTACTTACACCGACCATGTATCCAACAGTCTTAGATATTAGTGGTGACCATACCACTAGCATAATCCTAATTTTATCTCAATGGACTACCTTATGTTGTATGTAACAAAAAATTTCATCTATGTGGGATTTGATTCCCATACCAACAGGATACATAATATGCTTCCTCTTGAGGTTCAAACTCAACAACTCAAACACATCGTCTTTTTTATTGGTCCATATTTCTAGTAATATCATTCTACCACATGCTACGCCATATACCTCCTGGGTGACTATAACCTCATCCTCATTATACCACATCCTCAATGAGTTATATCTTTATAGATCCATATTCTTTATAATAATGGTCCCTTTTTATTGGGATATATTCCTTGTAAGTTTAACTGTAAAGGAATGCCTATGTGTGTGTCAGAAATAATTCTTTTTAGTACCTTTAATAAAAAGGTAATTGATGAATGAAGTTAAACTACATGTTTTGGTCCTTTTTACATGACCTTAAAATGTATTATGTGTCCCTTTAAGTGGAATAAAAGTACGTAGGTTCTGATTCCTTTTGAAAGGATATGTAGGAAGCCCATATATTAGGCCTAATACCAACACCAAAACAAAAAACATCTTCTTGGATGACTGAAAATTATGGAGTTCTTATATATGGGAATTTAAACCAATATCAAAAAAATAATAAATGAAAAAATAGAGAACCTATGATATATACATATGGTTCTATTGATGGAGGACCTATGATACATATATATTGTTATATCCACATTCCTTAATTAATTATTATAGAGATAATGGTTAATTTATTGTGTACATATGGGTGACCTTCCCCCAATTTGTGATTTGGGTAGGATTCAGAAATATGTATTAAATCTATAAGATATTCCCGAAGTAAGAAATGGTTCCTCAAAAAATGGTTCAATGAACCCCACCTCCCATCCTATCAAATTATGTGAGTTCCCAAGTATTGTTAGAAAAAATAGAATGATGACGTGCCTTTGGAAAGTATTTTTATGAACCATAATGGATGTAAGAACCATTTGGTGTTTCTGGTTCCATGAATAATCGCCATTGGAAACCACCTAAAAGTATTATGAACGAATAAACAAATCCCATTGTCATATTTGGGTTAAATTATTTATGAAACCCAATGTAATAAGATACCATATTAATAAAGTGAATAATAGTTCTATATGATGGATTTTCATAAAAGTTTATTCACTCAACTATCCAAGAATCATATCAAATATGACTTGTATGATTTTCTACCTATATAACTTTGTGATGAGAGAAACACTATATTGAACAAACTACTTAGTGAAATATAGATCTTTTCATCCTAATGGACGTGAATGATTTAAAAGTGGAATCATTTTAGTTGAAGTACATTTCATATAAATCCATATTAAATGAATGTAAGATACAATAATCATCTGATAAAATATTTTGTTTTAGATAAATGAAATTATCATCACTGAATTTAACTTTGAGAATAGTATTTTGAAATGAGAATTATAATGTTAGAAGATTCATATGATTCTATATAAAAAAGAAATGTAATAAAATTAAATTAATTATTATATGTGTTATAAAACCATTTATTGAGTTAGGAACTGTTGAATTTGTTCAAAAAATGAAAAAAAAGGTTTTTGAGAATCATAAAAAGATTCACATAAAGGTTTCAATGTATTGAGATGAAAAATAATCTAAGTAAGTTGTGTCTTTGATCATATAATAAATATGATTAAGTATGATAATGACAATGTGAGATTAAATATATCCTTTAGGTATTCGTTTGGTTAATAAATTTGGAATATTATCATTGATTTAAATTTTTCAAAAAGATCAATTAGTTTATCCAATATTTACTTTATTTTATCAAAGTATCGATAATTGATGAACTTGGAAGATTATGTATATGTTCTAGTGTTGTATTGACTATACAAATGGGATAAACTTTAAACCAAATTAATAGAATATAGTTAAGGATTCTAATAATATTTCTTCTAGTAGCACGTAAAGGACATTGAAACCTATATTATTTAATAAGGAGTAGTAATGGTTCTATGTGATGTAATTTTAAAAGATTTATAAAGGTGTTTGGAAACTCTATAGAATATCATTGTTAGGTATCAATGTTTTAGAAATTCATTATTTTAATTTGATGTTAATGTGATATAAAATGTATAATCTTATTTTTTTTAAGTATTTAAGAGTTTAAAATCTAGGAAGAATTGGTAAATCTTTTAGTTTTCATTCATGCAATGAAGAAAGGAGTTTCTACATAAAATATTTTAAATTAATGAAATATATTAAGATTAAATTTTTCTAAAGGAAATGTCTTATTGATTTATTTATAATATATGATAAAGGTAGTTATTTAATTACCAAAGTGTTTTTATGAATAATATTAGGTGGTATACATGGTTTATAATTTATTTGTTTCTATAATTTGTTTTGAGAAGAAGGTAAGGATAAAGATGTTTTATCCATGAAAAATCTTTTCATCTAGATGTTTGTTAAAATTTAATGATTTTATATTCCACCACCATCAGGGGAATATTTTAACGAATAATTTTTTTGAATTAAATTCCCCAAACATTGAGATTTACATACTTTATATAGATATAATAGTCTACTTTTTGAAAATTATCAGTAAAGGAAATAAGTGTTGTTACTAAAACAAAACCATGTATTTGGATCTTATCATGATATCTTGAAGAGAACATAGTGTCTTAATATCTAATGAGAGTTTTTTGGACTTAGATAAGTTCAAAGTTTACAAATAAATTACTATTCTAGTAAAAATAAAAGATTAATGTAATCTAATAATAAAATAGTTTAGGATATATTAGTGATGTAAAAATATAAAGAGTTACATTATTTTTCATGGTATTGTTCTGATGGAAATGGTTCTAATACTGATGATGATGTGATTAAAATATTTTTATGTATACAATAAAAAGTTATTAAAATAATAAAATTTGATTTTGTGAATATAAGAAATTTGAATATGTTCAAGGAGAGAAACATTAAAAATATGATTCCTATGTCTTACTATTTTTCAAAATATATTACCTTATGTATTTTACTCACTAAAGAGTTTAGTTAGAGTGTTTGATTAACTATTCAAATATTTATATAGTTGTAATTAAAAAGATATGTAAAGGGCATAACAAAAACCATGAATTTTCATCAATCGTAAGGCTAATATGACAGTATATCATATGTGATAATCTAGAAACTATGAAAACCCAAGACCAAAAATTTTAGCTTTGGTGAACAAACATAATATTTACATTTTAGGATTTGGTACCAATAAATGTAACCCAATTTACTCCATCCAATACATACAAATTGAAATAGATAATTTTTTCCACTTTTAAACCCGAATAATTTTTTGATTAGGAGTTTTGGAGGATTAGGGAAAATATTTTTGAAGTAGAAACGTCCATATAGGGTCCATTTATCCAATAAAAAACTTCTTTATAAATATATTCTTTCCTTACCCAGGGTAACTTTAATATTTTCAAATATAAAATTATTAGATTTTCTACTCGTACTTAAACCCTATACGAAACATTTAAAAATAATGGGATGAGCATAAATAGCTCAAAAAAATATTAAATAAAATGAAACATGGTATTCCATTTTAATACCATCTGATCATAAAAGAGAGGTTTCTTTTAACATAAATAACTCTAAGATTTAATAATCAATTACTTAAATATGAAATTATTTTTATTAACAAAATATTTTCATTAAAGCCTTTATAAAGAAAAAATAAAAAACATATCTATGAGGGTTTCATTGAAAAAATGGTAAAACATGGATTTTTTTTTCTGAAAAACATGCCACTTCACCCTCAAAATACACAATCATTCCATTAAAAGTATATATATAATTAACGTAACTATTTAAAATCATATTATTTACATGAAAACACATTTGAAAGAATAGAAATGTCATGTAGGTTCATTAGGAAATAATCATCATAGAACCCTTATAAGAACCCTTACAAATTGGATAACCAATATAGATAACTTCCATATAAATTCTTCAGAGATCATAATTACTACCTAAGGAAATAGAGATCCATATTGAGATCACCCTTCATTTTGAGATATATCATGATCAAATATAATTACGCTCTATATCAATCTCACCCATCATTTTAAATAATTTTCATTGACCACATCAAGAATTTTTTTTAACAATATACATTTTCCTCATATAGGAATTAAAAAATATTTTGAAATGATATGAAAAGCACTATTATATATTGAATTATCCTTTCATTTTTAAAACCCATTTCAAAAACTAAAATACCTAGAACCAATGGAGTCTACATTTTTTATTATATAAAACTTGTAATCTTTTAAATTAATCAAAAAAATCAAATTATGATTATGATTATAAAATAATACATTGATGTCACATATGATAAAATGGAAGCATCATTTTTTCTTTTGTAAATAAAGTCAAAAAATTCCTTACAATATTTCCTTTGAGAAAAATAAGTAATAATTGAAAAATTTTACTTTATAATTAATTCATGTATATATAAATATATCAATATTTTAAAAAATATTGACATGAAAGAAAATTATTTAAAAAATAAAACATAAAAATTATTTAAAATGAATGTTTTAAGGTAAAATATATATTCCTTACAACATAAATAATAAAAATAAGTCAATTAATTACTTTGTCATGAAAAATTTTCCACTTCATTAAGAATTTTATTTAATTTTTACCATGCCATATTTATTTACATAATCAGGTAAGTTCATGTTGGATGTTTTTACGGTATTCGAATCATAAGCCAAAATGACTTCGGTAAGATGAATACAGTCAAATAGGTAGTTGTTCCATAATCTATAGAATAATAAGCCTGAAATAATTATCATTTTTATAAATAAATTATACTTTAAAAACCAACCATGAATGATGGTTATGAAAAATGAACTACGTTAAAATCATGGAGACGGTAGGCCTTACATACAAATAAGAAACATTTCCATTATTTAATGTAAATTATGGAAAGAATGTCAGAATTATTTTTCAACTACATAATTATGATTATAAATATCATATTATCCTTTTATATACACTTATATATATACCATCCATGTGATGCGTTGATGAAAAAAGGATCACATCACTATGTGGAGGTGGTGATCCACACATACACATGAATGACATTATCTTTTTAAATGAATGGAAAGGTAGAAAATAGATTATATACTATCATTAAATAATTATAAATATGTCATAAATATCATATATATTCATTATATATTCATTATTATAACAATATGTGAGAGGAGGTGGTGGAAAATGAATTACATCATTTCGTGAGGCGGTAGTCTATCATACACACAAATGATGGTTTAATTTACTATCTAATAAATGAAGGAGATGTATATAATTAATTTTATTAACATAAAAAATATCTATATGTAACGCCCCGACCCCTGCTACCCAGAGTCGGTGCATTACTTCGTAACATTGGCATGATCACAAAAGATCAAGTCTCGAAAGACCGATTATTTTAGTAGCCGTGGAAACACTAGATACATTCATAAGTCTTACATTACATCATAATGTGAAAAACTAATAACAAAGTCTTCATAGTCCACACTCATATCCTCTTCTGACTATCACTGAAGGTCATTCCTAAAATACTTCTTCACATCCTAGAAAATATTAAAACATTGAAAGGGGTGAGCTCAGATGCTCAGTAAGGATAACAATATTGCCGAAGCATTCATAAATAATCATTAACAATTCAGGTAATGTATAAATAAAACAAAAGCCTTTTAAACATGAACTTCAACATAATATGGCGAAAGTAAAATGAGATAATTTCATTCACTTCTTCACATAAATATTCTACTGGTCGAATAATCACATGCAATATGAATAACCACTTTCATAATGAGGGAATGTATAATTCCAGACATTCTGAAACATTTTGTCAAGGCCTCAGCCAAGACGTCTAAAATGATTAAGGCCTCGGCCAAGAACATAAATCAAAATGGGAAAGGGCCTCAGCCAATTCCACGTCTAGTTTTCTCATGAGACCTAACGATGTATTGAGGAGCTATAGCGGGCTCCACCCGTCACGTATTAAGTCCAATACATTCCTCATATGAATAGGTTTAAACATATCATAAACCATAACATAATCGTATCACATAAAACATGAATAAAGGAAACATAACATTTCCACATTTCAATCACAAGATATCAATACAACACATTGATATAATAAAAATGCTTTCAAAACCATTTTCAATACCAAAATAAAATAATGTTAAAACTTTGTATTTATTTTTCATCAAAAAAAATGATGGCTTGTAGAGGAAGCCGAAAATAAAATAATGGTCATGGTGGAGGAGAAGTCGTTGTCGCCACATATGTACGGAAAGAAAAACATTCCCTTTTTGTCGTTTAGTAAAACTCTTTATATAAAAATATTCCTTTTTAATAAATGTAAAATGTCAAAGGGGTTTATACACTGTATAAAAGAAATTTGAGTATAAAACAAAATATGGCTCAATGAATGGAGATTGAGAAGAAGTCCCTTAAAAAGATCATTTTTAAATAAAATATATCTATTATGTGTATTCACTATATGTACACATAAAGAAAGTATAAATACAATATACGACATAATAATTTCATGACACAATTTGAAAGTAGGATATTAACCCAAAGAATGGAAGTTGGGTTATGAAATTCCCTTACCTCGCGTCTGACTTGACTCAACCAATCTTTAACCTCCAGAATAATAAACTAGAGTTAATATATACCTTATTTAAACCATTTTCAATTTCATTATCCTTATTATATCACTTATTACAATGATATGAACATTATGTAATTATTTAAGTTAATAACGGTCGTTTTGTCGATCTTTGGTACTTGAGTCAACAATAAACTTCTTATAATTACAAGTTGTTTATGTGGTAGAATATCCATTATATCCAGAATTATATTCATGATTTAGATGTCATATATATCTTATATATCCAGTATATACATTCATTTATAATATCACATAACATTTATAGGTAAGAAATGAAATGCACCGTTCCTGGAGACGGTAAGCCGTACGTACGCATGAACGCAACTTTCATTTCAATTTCATATTTATTGGAACAAAATCATAATTATATAAATTTATAATATAATTCCAGTATAATATAGTGTATAATACCATTTACTCCATCCTTTATACATCCCACATATGGCATTAACGATTCAAATCACTTTGAGGGGGCGGTAGTCCGCACTTCCTAAAATGAAATTATCGCGTTTTACCCATAATGGAAATCATAAAGTATGCCATAAATGAGAAATACAGAAGCATAAGTAAAACATAAACATATTATATATCATATATAAAAATAGTTACATCTTAATGGCCACCTTTGAAGGTGTTATATGAGTGTTGAACAATCATCGTTTCGTGAGGCAGAAATTCGCCATCCACAGAAACCGTATGTTCTTTTACCATTAGATGTAGGTGTGTGTAAGTGTAGCTCGAATCCGTTTTATAACCACATCCTAGTATATTGAGGATACTGGTGTTTTTACAAAAGAAATGAATAAAAAGAGTTTAGGGGGATGGAGAAGAAAAATAAAACAAAACAACATTAGAGAAGACATTACCTCAAAATTGGGTAACTCTTCTTGATTTGAGCCAAAGACTTCCTTGGGAAAAGTTCTGCCCAATGTGAGGATTATAGGAGTAAGAGGGGGAAGTTGGGAGAGTATTTGGGCAGAGTTTGGCTGAGCCAAATGGCTTGAAAGTGTAAATGAGGTGGGAGAGGCGGGGGCCTTTTATAAGTGGAGAGGAGGGGCACTCTTGGAAAGTAATGAAAAGTGACTTTATTATAAAATTATTTTCGGATTTTAGATGTCCCAAACTTATATAATTCGAGGACAATATGATAAGGGTTCTAAATATACTCATTCAATAGGTTTTTGACAAGTGTACGCTTTGAATTTTACATTATCTTTCAATTTTATTTAAATCGTTAAATAATGAGGTCATCGCTGCATCATCATGATGTCATAAATAATACAATTTATTTAATGTCTAAAAATTATAAAAAAATACTATGATGTAGTAAATCCTTTTAGCTTTCTAATGAATATTTATAGTCAAAATTTGACATGTATAACCCCACTTAAAAACGGTTTTAGTAGAATAACTCATGTTTGTGTCAATTTAATTTTAACATTAAATAAATATTTATTAATGTCATTTTCCAACCAAAGTGGCTCCATGGGGTCCCCAAGTTGACCCATGGGTTGTCTTGGTCGGCCATGACTCATAATATAGGAGTAGGACAAGTTTCAAGCTCATCTCATATTATTAAAACATTATTTTTACCTTAAACTACACTAATTACCTCTAACCGCGATTAAGAACATAAAAGTTACTATTCGCCAAAAATTATTTTAATCTCATTGAACCACATTTTACTTCGTAATGACAACCATGTATGTCGGATTTTTGAAAATCAAATCACAGAAGTGGTAATATTTCATTTAAACGAAAAATCAGTTATTTAACTACCACTTAGTGGTTTAACTATTCATCAAAAATTGAAGTTTTTCAGAACAAGGCCAAAATTTCACCCTAAGCTATAATTGATATTCCGAATTCAAAAATGATGTCTATTTTAAAAAATTCCAAACATATAATTTGCATTAATTAATTTTATAATTAATTACCGCTGTTACAACAAATAGCGTGTTTTTAAGAATAAATTTATATCAAAAGATTGGCAATTGTTTATATCCAATTTCAATGTTAAATTAATTCTAATGACCACCATTGGATAAAATGGTAAAAAGATATTCTAATTATACTTTAAAACCACTAAATAGTATAATTTATCACTATAAATTATTTTTATTAAAAAAGTTGTTTTTAAGTAATTTTCACTATTCATAAAAAATTGGAAGTTCTCAGAAAATTACAAAAAATTCAACTTTTGATAATTTCGATATTATGAATACAAAAATGAAGACCATTTTAAAATATAAAATTTCTATAATTTTAAAAAGTGGATATTACTATTCATAACAGCTACATTGATTAGTCGCGGTGTTTTAGAACGCGAAGTTGCGTACAATGCAAGCTATTGCATTATTGAATGAGAAGCGTATCGTGGAAGCTCGGGGTGTTACATTCTACCCTCCTTCAATAAATTGCGTCCTCGCAATTTGAAATTTTTCTTTGAAAATAAAAGGTTGAAAAGATAAAATACCTTTGAGGAAAACCCACATCGGAAATAAGATTAATAAAATTTTGCCTTAATAAGAGGGAAATGGAAATGAAAAAGTCACCACCCAATTATGATCTCGATTAGGAGAACATTGGTGGCAATTAGAGACATATAATTGGAGGAAAGACGTAAATATTTGTAGGGAGTTATTGAGGTTATCACTCACAATCAACTGTCAAATTGAGGGCCTCAAAGCATTCAATCTATGTTGATTTAAAATATCATCAGTTCAACAAGACATAAGGTATTAGGATAACACATTTTTTTGTTTTAATATCCCTTTACTATAGTTTAAGAATTAATTTATTCATTGAATAAGAGATAGGTATATATATATTTATGCTTGACAATTAGAGTTTCAACCTTCAACTCATATTTCACTCAAAAAGATAATAGAACTCAAAAATATTGTACTTATCTTAATTGTATAAGGTTCCAAATGTTAACACATACCATTTAGATTAGTAAAATTATTTTGTAATAACTAGGGACTTCCTGTAGGCTAGTGGTAGGAAATAAAGGCCTGTCGCACTATGATTGTGGGTTCGATTCCTGCAGCTTTGTCCGACGCGACGGGTTATGCCCCACCCTGCAGGTTGTCCTTTTCCTAAATCTATAGTATCGTAATATTCCAAAAATAATCTTCATATATTTTTTAACCTTAAAAAATACTATCCAAAGATCAACTTAATCCACTCCAACCTTTATAGTTATCCAAAATACCTTTGTCCAGACTTTCTCTAAAAGGTCTCCTAATTCCAAAATCAATTTATCAGATTCCCCAAACAAAGTAATGTTTCTCTTATTGTCACATACTAAAAATATAATTACCTTCATCATATTAAAACCTTACTAAAATCAACAAGTACTGCAGTACAATCCTTATATATATATCACATTATTCTAATAACCAGAATATAATCCATGAGTCCAAAAGAACCAATACATTAGTTATTCTGCTTCAACTGTAGTAACAGCATAAGATTGTCCTTGATCCCTTGGCCATTTCTGAGGTAAGTTTCCCTGACTCTTAGGACATTCATTTTCATAATGACCCATTTCTCTACAATTGTAGCATTCAACTTTGATGGCCTCTTTCTTTCCCTTGCAATCACGAGCCTGGTGACCCTTTTCTTCACATTTATAACAAACTCCCATTCCTTTTAGGCAAGTACCAGGGTGATTCTTCCCACAATTATCACATAATGGAAAATCCTTCTTTCCCATTTTCCCTTTATCTTTCTCTTGTTCCACCGTTCTCTTCTTCTCTTACTTTACTTTTTTGTCATAAGACTTAGAGAATTCCTTTTCTGTCTTGATAGCACACGAGTCAATATATTCATATGATGAGATGGATTGTGATACTAATGCTCGACAGAGAAATGGTTTTAACCCATCAAAGAAACGATCAATATTACTCCTCGGGTTACCTATATAATAGGCAGTATGCCTTTCTAACCTTTTAAAGTTAGCCTCATACTTTGCGATATTCTCTTCCTCATTCTGCCTCAGACTCAGAAATTGTCTTTCCATATATGCTCGATGGTCATGAGGAAAGTATTTTTCTAAGAAAAGCTCTTTGAACTCCCTCCATTCCATATTCGATATGTCATCATCTTCCTTTGTGTTTTGAATCAGCGACCACCACTGATCGGCATCTCCAGTGAGGCGGTAAACTGCCATGACAACCTTCTCCCTTTCGCTACTCCCCAAGGCATGGAATATTTTCTCTAAGGAGTTTATCCATTGCTCACTACTAATGGATTTGTACTCCCATTGAAGTTTGGTGGTTGTTGCCTCATGAAACGGTCTAGCATTGATCCTCTACGTTGCGGATCAGGGTGCTCCATACGAGTAAGGTTATTATTCATAACCTGCGTGAGTTGTCCCAGTACGGTGAGAAGCTGATCAGCACCAGTTGTATCACTAGCTCCACCATAATTATATTGAGCAGGAGGGAAATACCTACACGGTGTGCGTGCATTGATACAGTTTTCATTCCTTCCACTAGGAGCCATTTCTAAATAATGGCATAAACTGGATTAGTTTATTAATCAAAATACATAATTCCATACTTCTAAAACACTTAACATAAATTGAACTAATTATGGATGTAATCCATAATTATAAAAATGTTTTCTTTGAGGATGTATATACTCGTAACCCTTCATAGTGGTTTGTAAAGTAAATGGGAATTATCCTAAGCATATCCCCCGGGAGTGTCGTAACCAAGAGTGCAGCACGGCCCGTTGTCGTGCACCAGTTCCCGTTCGAGTCTAGCTCAAAGCAGTGTTTTTGGGTTTTATCCCTAGGTACATCTGTGCCAGAGCCGCCTCTACCTGCTCGTATCCAGACAGGGATGTATTGCTCGGAAAACTCATAAAATCTCTACAATACCAAAATTTTTAGGATGTTCTTCTATAATAACCCTCAAATTTCATCTTAGGTCTACGTGCTCTAATCAGAGTTTGTCTGAATCAAGCTTCCAAGGTTTGTACTAAACTTCCTCTGATACCAACTATAACGCCCCGACCCCTGCTACCCAGAGTCGGTGCATTACTTTGTAACATTGGCATGAACACAAAAGATCATGTCTCGAAAGACTGATTAGTTTAGTAGCCTTGGAAACACTAGATACATTCATAAGTCTTGCATTACATCATAAAGTGAAAAACTAATAACAAAGTCTTCATAGTCCACACTCATATACTCTTCTGACTATCCCTGTAGGTCATTCCTAAAATACTTCTTCACATCCTAGAAAATATTAAAACATTGAAAGGGGTGAGCTCAGATGCTCAGTAAGGATAACAATATTGCGGAAGCTTTCATAAATAATCATTAACAATTAAGGAAATGTATAAATAAAACAAAAGCCTTTTAAACATGAACTTCAACATAATATGGCGAATGTAAAATGAGATAATGCCATTCACTTCTTCACATGGATATTATACTGGTCGAATAATCACATGCAATATCAATAACCACATTCATAATGAGGGAATGTATAATTCCAGACATTCTGAAACATTTTGTCAAGGCCTCGGTCAAGATGTCTAAAATGATAAAGGCCTCGACCAAAAACATAAATCAAAATGGGAAAGGGCCTCAGACAATTCCACATCTAGTTGTCTCATGAGACCTACCGATGCATCGAGGAGCTATAGCGACCTCCACCCGTCACTTATTAAGTCCAATACATTCCTCATATGAATAGGTTTAAACATATCATAAACCATAACATAATCGTATCACATAAAACATGCATAAAGGAAACATAACATTTCCACATTTCAATCACAAGATATCAATACAACACATTGATATAATAAAAACGCTTTCAAAACCATTTTCAATACCAAAATAAAAGAAAGTTAAAACTTTGTATTTATTTTTCATCAAAAAAATTGATGGCTTGTAGAGGAAGCTGAAAATCAAATAATGGTCACGGTGGTAGAGAAGTCGTTGTCACCGCATATGTACGGAAAGAAAAACATTCCCTTTTTGTCGTTTAGTAAAACGCTTTATATAAAAAGATTCTTTTTGAATAAATGTAAAATGTCAAAGGGGTTTATACACTGTACAAAAGAAATTTGTGTATAAAACAAAATATGCCTCAATGAATGGAGATTGAGACGAAGTCCATTAAAAAGATATTTTTTAAATAAAATATATCTATTATGTGTATTAACTATATGTACACATAAAGAAAATATAAATACAATATACGACATAATAATATCATGACATAATTTGAAAGTAGGAGATTAACCCAAAGAATGGAAGTTGGGTTATGAAATTCCCTTACCTCGTGTCTGACTTGACTCAACCGTTCTTTAGCCTCCTGAATAATAAACTAGAGTTAATATATACATTATTAAGAAGCATTTTCAATTTCATTATCCTTATTATATCACTTATTACAATGATATGAACATTATGTAATTATTTAAGATAATAACGGTCGTTTTGTCGATCTTTGGTACTTGAGTCAACAATAAACTTCTTATAATTACAAGTTGTTTATGTGGTAGAATATCCATTATCTCCAGAATTATATTAATGATTTATATGTCATATATATATTATATATCCAGTATATACATTCATTTATAATATAACGTAACATTTAGATGTAAGAAATGAAATGCACCGTTCATGGAGACGGTAAGCCGTACGTACGCATGAACGCTACTTTCATTTCAATTTCATATTTAATGGAACTAAATCATAATTATATAAATATATAATATAATTTCAGTATAATATAGGGTATAATACCATTTACTCCATCCTTTATACATCCCACATATGGCATTATCGATTCAAATAACTTTGAGGGGGCGGTAGTCTGCACTTCCTAAAATGAAATTATCGCGTTTTACCCATAATGGAAATCATAAAGTATGCCATAAATGAGAAATACAGAATCATAAGTAAAACATAAACATATTATATATCATATATAAAAATAGTGACATCTTAATGGCCACCATTGAAGGTGTTATATGAGTGTTGAACAATCATCGTTTCGTGAGGCAGAAATTCGCCATCCACAGAAACCGTATGTTCTTTAACCATTAGATGTAGGTGTGTGTAAGTGTAGCTAGAATCCTTCTTATAACAACATCCTAGTATATTGCGGATAATGGTGTTGTTACAAAAGAAATGAATAAAAAGAGTTTAGGGGGTTGGAGAAGAAAAATAAAACAAAACAACATTAGAGATGACATTACCTCAAAATCGGGTAACTCTTTTTGATTTGAGCCAAAGGCTTCCTTGGGAAGTGTTCTGCCCAAAGTGAGTCTTCTAGGAGTAATAGGGGGAAGTTGGGAGAGTATTTGGGCAGAGTTTGGCCGAGCCAAATGTCTTGAAACTGTAAATGAGGTGGGAGAGGTGGGGGCCTTTTATAAGTGGAGAGGAGTGGCACTCTTGGAAAGTAAAGAAAAGTCACTTTATTATAAAATGATTTTCGGATTTTAGAGGTCCCACACTTATATAATTCGAGGATAATATGATAAGGGTTCGAAATCGACTCATCCAATAGGTTTTTGACAAGTGTACGCTTTGGATTTTACATTATCTTTCCATTTTATTTAAATCGTTAAATAATGAGGTCATCGCTGCATCATCATGATGTCATAAATAATTTAATTTATTTAATGTCTAAAAATTATAAAAAAAATTACTATGATGTAGGAAATCTTTTTAGATTTCTAATGAATATTTATAGTCAAAATTTGGACTTGTGTAACCCCACTTAAATACTATTTTAGTGGAACAACTCATGTTTGTGTCAATTTAATTTTAACATTAAATAAATATATATTAATGTCATTTTCCAACCAAAGTGGCTCCATGGGGTCCCAAGTTGACCCATGGGATTTCATGGTCGGCCATGACTCATCCAATAGGAGTAGGACAAGTGTCAAGCTCATCTCATATTATTAAAACATTATTTTTACCTTAAACTACACTAATTACCTCTAATCGCAATTAAGAACATAAAAGTTAATATTCACCAAAAATTATTTTAATCTCATTGAACCACATTTTACTTATCAATGACAACCATGTATGTCGGATTTTTGAAAATCAAATCACACAAGTGGTAATATTTCATTTAAACGAAAAATTAGTTATTTAACTACCACTTAGTGGTTTCACTATTCATCAAAAATTGAAGTTTTTCAGAACAAGGCCAAAATTTCACCCTAAGCTATAATTGATATTATGAATTCAAAATTGATGTGTATTTTACAAAATTCCAAACATATAAGTTGCATTAATTGATTTTATAATTAATTCCCATTGTTACAACAAATAGCGTGTTTTTAAGAAACAATTTATATCAAAAGATTGGCAATTGTTTATGTCCAATTTCAATGTTAAATTAATTCTAATGACCACCATTTGATAAAATGGTAAAAATATATTCTAATTATACTTTAAAACCACTAAATAGTAAAATTTATCACTATAAATTATTTTGATTAAAAAATTTGTTTTTAAGTAATTTTCATTATTCATAAAAAATTGGAAGTTCTCAGAATATTACAAAAAATTCATCGTTGGATAATTTCGATATTATGAATACAAAAATGAAGTCCATTTTAAAATATTATATTTCTATAATTTTAAAAAGTGTATATTACTATTCATAACTGCTACTTTGATTAGTCGCGGTGTTTTAGAACTCGAAGTTGCGTACAATGCAAGCTATTGCATTATTGAATGAGAAGAGTATCGTGGAAGCTTAGGGTGTTACATTCTACCCTCCTTCAATAAATTGCGTCCTCGAAATTTGAAATTTTTCTCTGAAAATAAAGGGATGAAAAGAGAAAATACCTTTGAGGAAAACCCACATCGGAAATAAGATTAATAAAATCTTGCCCTAATAAGAGGGAAAGGGAAATTAAAAAGTCACCACCCAATTATGATCTCGATTAGGAGAACATTGGTGGCAATTAGAGACATATAATTGGAGGAAAAATGTAAATATTTGTAGGGTGTCATTGAGGTCATCAATCACAATCAACTGTCAAATTGAGGGCCTCAAAGCCTTCAATCTATGTTGATTTAAAATATCATCAGTTCAACAAGACATAAGGTATTAGGATAACACATTTTTCTGTTTTAATATCCATTTACTAAAGTTTAAGAATTAATTTATTCATTGAATAAGAGATAGGTATATATATATTTATGCTTGACAATTAGAGTTTCAACCTTCAACTCATCTTTCACTCAAAAAGATAATATAACTCAAAAATATTATACTTATCCTAATTGTATAAGGTTCCAAATCTTCAAACATACCATTTAGATTAGTAAAATTATTTTGTAATAACGAGGGACTTCCTGTAGGCTAATGGTAGGAAATAAAGGTCTGTCGCACTATGATTGTGGGTTCGATTCCTGCAGCTTTGTCCGAGGCGACGGGTTATGCCCCACCATGCAGGTTGTCCTTTTCCTAAAACTATAGTATCATAATATTCCAAAAATAATCATCATAAATTTTTTAACCTTAAACAATACAATCCAAAGATCAACTTAATCCACTCCATCCTTTATAGTTATCCAAAATACCTCTGTCCAGACTTTCTCTAAAAGGTCTCTTAATTCCAAAATCAATTTATCAGATTCCCCAAACAAAGTAAAGTTTCTTTTATAGTCATATACTAAAAATATAATTACCGTTATCATATTAAAACCTTTCTGAAATCAACAAGTACTGCAGTATAATCCTTATATATATATCACATTATTCTAATAACCAGAATATAATCCATGAGTCCAAAAGCACCAATACATTAGTTATTCTGCCTCAATTGTAGTAACAGTATAAGAATGTCTTTGATCCCTTGGCCTTTTCTGAGGTAAGTTTCCCTGAGGCTTAGGACATTAATTTGCATAATGACCCATTTCTCTAAAATTGTAGCATTCAACTTTGATAGCCTCTTTCTTTCCCTTGCAATCACGAGCCTGGTGACCCTTTTCTCCACATTTATAACAAACTCCCATTCCTTTTAGGCAAGTACCAGGGTGATTCTTCCCACAATTATCACATAATGGAAAATCCTTCTTTCCCTTTTTCCCTTTATCTGTCTCTTGTTACATCGTTCTCTTATTCACTTGCTTTACTTTGTTGTCATAAGACTTAGAGAATTCCTTTTCTGTCGCGATAGCACACGAGACAATATCTTCGTATGATGAGAAGGATTGTGATACTAAAGCTCGATGGAGAAATGGTTTTAACCCATCAAAGAAACGATCAATCTTACTCCTCGGGTTACGTATATAATCGGCAGCATGCCTCGCTAACCTTGTAAAGTTAGCCTCATACTTTGCGACATTCTCATCCTCCTTCTGCCTCAGACTCAGAAATTGCCTTTCCATATATGCTCGATGGTCACGAGGAAATTATTTTTCTAAGAAAAGCTCTTTGAACTCCCTCCATTCCTTATTCGATATGTCATCATCTTCCTTTGTGTTTTGAATCAGCGACCACCACTGATCGGCATCTCCAGTGAGGCGGTAAACTGCCATGTCAACCTTCTCCCTTTCGCTACTCCCCAAGGCATGGGTTATTTTCTCTAAGGAGTTTATCCATTGCTCAGTTACTAACGGATTTGTACTCCCATTGATGGTTGGTGGTTGTTGCCTCATGAAATGGTCTAGCATTGATCCTTCACATTGTGGATCAGGGTGCTCCATACGAGTAAGGTTATTATTCATAACCTGCGTAAGTTGTCCCAGTACGGTGAGAAGCTGATCAGCACCAGTTGTATCACTTGCTCCACCATAATTATCTTGAGCAGGAGGGAAATACCTACACGGTGTGCGTGCATTGATAAGGTTTACATTCCTTCCACTAGGCTCCATTTCTAAATAATGGCATAAACTGGATTAGTTTATGAATCAAAATACATAATTCCATACTTGTAAAACACTTAACATAAATTGAACTAATTATGGATATAATCCATAATTATAAAAATGTTTTATTTGAGGAAGTATATACTCGTAACCCTTCATAGTGGTTTGTAAAGAAAATGGGAATCATCCTAAGCATATCCCCCGGGAGTGTTGTAACCAAGAGTGCAGCAAGGCCCGTTGTCGTGCACCAGTTCCCGTTCAAGTCTAGCTCAAAGCGGTGTTTTCAGGTTTTACCCCTAGGTACATTTGTGCTAGAGCCGCCTCTACCTGCTCGTATCCAGACAGGGATGTATTGCTTGGAAAACTCACAAAATCTCTACAATACCAAAATTTTTAGGAAGTTCTTCTATAATAATCCTCAAAGTTCATCTTAGGTCTACGTTCTCTAATCAGAGTTTGTCTTAATCTAGCTTCCAAGGTTTGTACTAAACTTCCTCTGATACCAACTGTAACGCCCCGACCCCTGCAACCCAGAGTCGGTGCATTACTTCGTAACATTGGCATGATCACAAAATATCAAGTCTCGAAAGACCGATTAGTTTAGTAGCCTTGGAAACACTAGATACATTCATAAGTCTTACATTACATCATAAAGTGAAAAACTAATAACAAAGTCTTCATAGTCCACACTCATATCCTTTTCTGACTATCCCTGCAGGTCATTCCTAAAATACTTCTTCACATCCTAGAAAATATTAAAACATTGAAAGGGGTGAGCTCAGATGCTCAGTAAGGATAACAATATTGCAGAAGCTTTCATAAATAATCATTAACAATTAAGGCAATGTATAAATAAAACAAAAGGCTTTTAAACATGAACTTCAACATAATATGGCGAAAGTAAAATGAGATAATTCCATTCACTTCTTCACATGGATATTCTACTGGTCGAATAATCACATGCAATATCAATAACCACTTTCATAATGAGGGAATGTATAATTCCAGACATTCTGAAACATTTTGTCAAGGCCTCGGCCAAGACGTCTAAAATGATTAAGGCCTCGGCCAAAACCATAAATCAAAATGGGAAAGGGCCTTGGCCAATTCCACGTCTAGTTGTCTCATAAGACCTAACGATGCATCGAGGAGCAATAGCGGGCTCCACCCGTCACTTATTAAGTCCAATACATTCCTCATATGAATTGATTTAAACATATCATAAACCATAACATAATCGTATCACATAAAACATGCATAAAAGAAACATAAAATTTCCACATTTCAATCACAAGATATCAATAAAACACATTGATATAATAAAAACACTTTCAAAACCATTTTCAATACCAAAATAAAAGAAAGTTAAAACTTTGTATTTATTTTTCATCAAAAAAAATGATGGCTTGTAGAGGAAGCCGAAAATAAAATAATGGTCACGGCGGCGGAAAAGTTGTTGTCGCCGCATATGTACGGAAAAAAAACATTCCATTTTTGTCATTTAGTAAAACACTTTTTATAAAAATATTCCATTTGAATAAATGTAAAATGTCAAAGGGGTTTATACACTGTACAAAAGAAATTTGTGTATAAAACAAAATATGCCTCAATGAATGGAGATTGAGACGAAGTCCCTTAAAAAGATCATTTTTAAATAAAATATATCTATTATGTGTATTCACTATATGTACACATAAATAAAGTATAAATACAATATACGACATAATAATAACATGACATAATTTGAATGTAGGAGATTAACCCAAAGAATGGAAGTTGGGTTATGAAAATCCCTTACCTCGTGTCTGACTTGACTCAACCGTTCTTTAACATCCTGAATAATAAACTAGAGTTAATATATACCTTATTAAGAACCATTTTAAATTTCAGTACCCTTATTATATCACTTATTACAATGATATGAACATTATGTAATTATTTAAGTTAATAACGGTCGTTTTGTCGATCTTTGGTACTTGAGTCAACAATAAACTTCTTATAATTACAAGTTGTTTATGTGGTAGAATATCCATTATCTCCAGAATTATATTCATGATTTAGATGTCATATATATCTTATATATCCAGTATATACATTCATTTATAATATCACGTAACATTTAGAGGTATGAAATGAAATGCACCGTTCATGGAGACGGTAAGCCGTACGTACGCAAGAACGCTACTTTCATTTCAATTTCATATTTAACGGAACGAAATCATAATTATATAAGTGTATAATATAATTCCAGTATAATATAGTGTATAATACCATTTAATCCATCCTTTATACATCCCACATATGGCATTAACGATTCAAATCACTTTGAGGGGATGGTAGTCCGCACTTCCTAAAATGAAATTATCCCGTTTTACCCATAATGGAAATCATAAAGTATTCCATAAATGAGAAATATAGAAGCATAAGTAAAATATAATAATATTATATATCATATATAAAAATAGTGACATCTTAATGGCCACCTTTGAAGGTGTTATATGAGTGTTGAACAATCATCGTTTCGTGAGGCAGAAATTCTCCATCCACAGAAACCGTATGTTCTTTAACCATTAGATGTAGTTGTGTGTAAGTGTAGCTCGAATACTTCTTATAAAAACATCCTAGTATATTGGGGATTCTGGTGTTGTTACAAAATAAATGAATATAACGAGTTTAGGTGGTTGGAGAAGAAAAATAAAACAAAACAACATTAGAGAAGACATTACCTCAAAATCGGGTAACTCTTTTTGATTTGAGCCAAAGGCTTCCTTGGGAAGCGTTATGCCCAATGTGAGGATTCAATGAGTAATATGGGGAATTTGGGAGAGTATTTGGGTAGAGTTTGGCCGAGCCAAATGGCTTGAATGTGTAAATGAGGTGGGAGAGGTGGGGGCCTTTTATAAGTGGAGAGGAGGGGCACTCTTGGAAAGTAAAGAAAAGTCAATTTATTATAAAATGGTTTTCGGATTTTAGAGGTCCCACACTTATATAATTCGAGGATAAGATGATAAGGGTTCGAAATCTACTCATCCAATAGGTTTTTGACAAGTTTACGCTTTTGATTTTACATTATCTTTCCATTTTATTTAAATCGTTAAATAATGAGGTCATCGCTGCATCATCATGATGTCATAAATAATTTAATTTATTTAATGTCTAAAAATTAAAAAACAAATACTATGATTTAGGAAATATTTTTAGATTTCTAATGAATATTTATAGTAAAAATTTGGACTTGAGTAACCCCACTTAAAAACTGTTTTAGTAGAACAACTCATGTTTGTGTCAATTTAATTCTAACATTAAATAAAAGTATATTAATGTCATTTTCCAACCAAAGTGGCTCCATGGGGTCCCCAAGTTGACCCATGGGTTGTATTGTTCGGACATGACTCATCCAATAGGATTAGGACAAGTTTCAAGCTCATCTCATATTATTAAAACATTATTTTTACCTTAAACTACACTAATTTCCTCTAATCGTGATTAAGAACATAAAAGTTACTATTCACCAAAAAATATTTTAATCTCATTGAACCACATTTTACCTCTTAATGACAACCATGTATGTAGGATTTTTGAAAATCAAATCACATAAGTGGTAATATTTCATTTAAACAAAAAATCAGTTATTTAACTACCACTTAGTGGTTTCACTATTCATCAAAAATTGAAGTTTTTCAGAACAAGGCAAAAATTTCACCCTAAGCTATAATTGATATTCCTAATTCAAAAATGATGTCTATTTTACAAAGTTCCAAACATATAAGTTTAATTAATTAATTTTATAATTAATTCCCGCTGTTACAACAAATAGAGTGTTTTTAAGAAACAATTTATATCAAAAGATTGGCAATTGTTTATGTCCAATTTCAATGTTAACTTAATTCTAATGACCACCATTGGATAAAATGGTAAAAATATATTCTAATTATACTTTAAAACCACTAAATAGTATAATTTATCACTATAAATTATTTTTATTAAAAAAGTTGTTTTTAAGTAATTTTCACTATTCATAAAAAATTGGAAGTTCTCAGAAAATTACAAAAAATTCAACTTTGGATAATTTCGATATTACGAATACAAAAATGAAGTCCATTTTAAAATATTATATTTCTATAATTTTAAAAAGTGGATATTACTGTTCATAACGGCTACTTTGATTAGTCGCGGTGTTTTAGAACTCGAAGTTGTGTACAATGCAAGCTATTGCATTATTGAATGAGAAGAGTATCAGGGAAGCTCATGGTGTTACATTCTACCCTCCTTCAATAAATTGCGTCCTCGCAATTTGAAATTTTTCTCTGAAAATAAAAGGTTGAAAAGAGAAAATACCATTGAGGAAAACCCACATCGGAAATAGGATTAATAAATTTTTTCCTTAATAAGAGGGAAAGGGAAATGAAAAAGTCACCACCCAATTATGATCTCGATTAGGAGAACATTGGTGGCAATTAGAGACATATAATTGGAGGAAAAACGTAAATATTTGTAGGGAGTGATTGAGGTCATCAATCACAATCAACTGTCAAATTGAGGGCCTCAAAGCCTTCAATCTATGTTGATTTAAATTATCATCAGTTCAAGAAGACATAAGGTATTAGGATAACACATTTTTTTGTTTTAATATCCCTTTACTAAATTTTAAGAATTAATTTATTCATTGAATAAGAGATAGGTATATATATATTTATGCTTGACAATTAGAGTTTCAACCTTCAACTCATCTTTCAATAAAAAAGATAATATAACTCAAAAATATTATACTTATCCTAATTGTATAAGGTTCCAAATGTTAAAACATACCATTTAGATTAGTAAAATTATTTTTTAATAACCAGGGACTTTCTGTTGGCTAGTGGTAGGAAATAAAGGTATGTCGCACTATGATTGTGGGTTCGATTCCTGGAGCTTTGTTCGACGCGACGGGTTATGCCCCACCCTGCAGGTTGTCCTTTTCCTAAGACTATAGTATCATAATATTCCAAAAATAATCTTCATAAATTTTTTAACCTTAAACAATACTATCCAAAGATCAACTTAATCCACTCCAACCTTTTTAGTTATCCAAAATACCTCTGTCCAGACTTTCTCTAAAAGGTCTCTTAATTCCAAAATCAATTTATCAGATTCCCCAAACAAAGTAAAGTTTCTCTTATTGTCACATACTAAAAATATAATTACCTTAATCATATTAAAACCTTTCTGAAATCAACAAGTACTGCAGTATAATCCTTATATATATATATCACATTATTCTAATAACCAGAATATAATCGATGAGTCCAAAAGCACCAATACGTTAGTTATTCTACTTCAACTGTAGTAACAACATAAGATTGTCTTTGATCCGTTGGCCTTTTCTGAGGTAAGTTTCCCTGACGCTTAGGACATTAATTTGCATAATGACCCATTTCTCTACAATTGTAGCATTCAACTTTGATAGCCTCTTTCTTTCCCTTGCAATCACGAGCCTGTTGACCCTTTTCTCCACATTTATAACAAACTCCCAATCCTTTTAGGCAAGTACCAGGGTGATTCTTCCCACAATTATCACATAATGGAAAATCCTTATTTCCTTTTTTCCCTTTATCTGTCTCTTGTTCCACCATTCTCTTCTTCTCTTGATTTACTTTGTTGTCATAAGACTTACAGAATTCCTTTTCTGTCTTGATAGCACACGAGACAATATCTTCGTATGATGAGAAGGATTGTGATACTAAAGCTCGACGGAGAAATGGTTTTAACACATCAAATAAACGATCAATCTTACTCCTCGGGTTACGTATATAATCGGCATCATGCCTCACTAACCTTGTAAAGTTATCCTCATACTTTGCGACATTCTCATCCTCCTTCTGCCTCAGACTCAGAAATTGTCTTTCCATATATGCTCGATGGTCACGAGGAAAGTATTTTTCTAAGAAAACATTTTTTAACTCCCTCCATTCCATATTCGATATGTCATCATCTTCCTTTGTGTTTTGAATCAGCGACCACCACTAATCGGCATCTCCAGTGAGGTGGTAAGCTGCCATGACAACCTTCTCCCTTTCGCTACTCCCCAAGGCATGGAATATTTTCTCTAAGGATTTTATCCATTGTTCAGCTACTAACAGATTTGTACTCCCATTAAAGGTTGGTGGTTTTTGCCTCATGAAACGGTCTAGCATTGATCCTCCACGTTGTGGATCAGGGTGCTCCATACGAGTAAGGTTATTATTCATAACCTGCGTAAGTTGTCCCAGTACGGTGAGAAGCTGATCAGCACCAGTTGTATCACTTGCTCCACCATAATTACCTTGAACAGGAGGGCAATCCCTACACGGAGTGCGTGCATTGATCCGGTTTCAATTCCTTCCACTAGGCGCCATTTCTAAATAATGGCATAAACTGGATTAGTTTATGAATCAAAATACATAATTCCAAACTTGTAAAACACTTAACATAAATTGAACTAATTATGGATATAATCCATAATTCTAAAAATGTTTTCTTTGAGGAAGTATATACTCGTAACCCATCATAGTGGTTTGTAAAGAAAATGGGAATTATCCTAAGCATATCCCCCATGAGTGTCGTAACCAAGAGTGCAGTAAGGCCCGTTGTCGTGCACCAGTTTCCGTTCGAGTCTAGCTCAAAGCGGTGTTTTCGGGTTTTACCGCTAGGTACATTTGTGCTAGAGCCGCCTCTACCTGCTCGTATCCAGACAGGGATGTATTGCTCGGAAAACTCACAAAATCTCTACAATACCAAAATTTTTAGGAAGTTCTTCTATAATAATTCTCAAAGTTCATCTTAGGTCTACGTTCTCTAATCAGAGTTTGTCTGAATCTAGCTTCCAAGGTTTGTAATAAACTTCTTCTGATACCAACTGTAACGCCCCGACCCCTGCTACCCAGAGTTGGTGCATTACTTCGTAACATTGGCATGATCACAAAAGATCAAGTCTCGAAAGACCGATTAGTTTAGTAGCCTTGGAAACATTAGATACATTCATAAGTCTTACATTACATCATAAAGTGAAAAACTAATGACAAAGTCTTCATAGTCCACACTCATATCCTCTTCTTACTATCCCTGCAGGTCATTCCTAAAATACTTCTTCACATCCTGGAAAATATTAAAACATTGAAAGGGGTGAGCTCAGATGCTCAGTAAGGATAACAATATCGCGGAAGCTTTCATAAATAATCATTAACAATTAAGGCAATGTATAAATAAATCAAAAGCCTTTTAAACATGAACTTCAACATAATATGGAAAAAGTAAAATGAGATAATGCCATTCACTTCTTCACATGGATATTCTACTGGTCGAATAATCACATGCAATATCAATAACCACTTTCATAATGAGGGAATGTATAATTCCAGACATTCTGAAACATTTTGTCAAGGCCTCAGCCAAGACGTCTAAAATGATTAAGGCCTCGGCCAAAACCATAAATCAAAATGGGAAAGGGACTCGGCCAATTCCACGTCTAGTTGTCTCATGATACCTACCGATGCATCGAGGAGCTATAGCGGGCTCCACCCGTCACCTATTAAGTACAATACATTCCTCATATGAATAGGTTTAAACATATCATAAACCATAACATAATCGTATCACATAAAACATGCATAGAGAAAACATAACATTTACACATTTCAATCACAAGATATCAATAAAACACATTGATATAATAAAAACGCTTTCAAAACCATTTTCAATACCAAAATAAAAGAAAGTTAAAACTTTGTATTTATTTTTCATCAAAAAAAATGATGGCTTGTAGAGGAAGCCGAAAATCAAATAATGGTAACGGCGGCGGAGAAGTTGTTGTCGCCGCATATGTACGGAAATAAAAACATTCCCTTTTTGTCGTTTAGTAAAACGCTTTATATAAAAATATTCCTTTTGAATAAATGTAAAATTTCAAAGGGTTTTATACACTGTACAAAAGAAATTTGTGTATAAAACAAAATATGCCTCAATGAATGGAGATTGACACGAAGTCCCTTAAAAAGATCATTTTTAAATAAAATATATCTATTATGTGTATTCACTATATGTACACATAAAGAATGTATAAATACAATATACGACATAATAATATCATGACATAAGTTGAATGTAGGAGATTAACCAAAAGAATGGAAGTTGGGTTATGAAATTCCCTTACCTCGTGTCTGACTTGACTCAACCGTTCTTTAACCTCATGAATAATAAACTAGAGTTAATATATACCTTATTAAGAACCATTTTCAATTTCATTATCCTTATTAGATCACTTATTACAATGATATGAACATTATGTAATTATTTAAGTTAATAACGGTCGTTTTGTCGATCTTTGGTACTTGAGTCAACAATAAACTTCTTATAATTACAAGTTGTTTATGTGGTAGAATATCCATTATCTCCAGAATTATATTCATGATTTATATGTCATATATATCTTATATATCCAGTATATACATTCATTTATAATATCACGTAACATTTAGAGGTAAGAAATGAAATGCACCGTTCATGGAGACGGTAACCCGTACGTACGCATGAACACTACTTTCATTTCAATTTCATATTTAATGGATCGAAATCATAATGATATAAATGTATAATATAATTCCAGTATAATATAGTTTATAATACCATTTACTCCATCCTTTATACATCCCACATATGGCATTAACGATTCAAATCACTTTGAGGGGGCGGTAGTCCGCACTTCCTAAAATGAAATTATCGCGTTTTACCCATAATGGAAATCATAAAGTATTCCATAAATGAGAAATACAGAAGAATAAGTAAAAAATAAACATATTATATATCATATATAAAAATAGTGACATCTTAATGGCCACCTTTGAAGGTGTTATATGAGTGTTGAACAATCATCGTTTCTTGAGGCAGAAATTCGCCATCCACAAGAAACTGTATGTTCTTTAACCATTAGATGTAGGTGTGTTTAAGTGTAGCTCTAATCCTTCTTATAACAAAATCCTAGTATATTGGGGATACTGTTGTTGTTACAAAAGAAATGAATAAAAATAGTTTAGGGGGTTGGAGAAGAAAAATAAAACAAAACAACATTAGAGAAGACATTACCTCAAAATCGTGTAACTCTTTTTGATTTGAGCCAAAGGCTTCCTTGGGAAGCGTTCTGCCCAAAGTGAGGCTTCTAGGAGTAAGAGGGGGAATTTGGGAGAGTATTTGGGCAGAGTTTGGCCGAGCCAAATGTCTTAGAATGTGTAAATGAGGTGGGAGAGGTGGGGGCCTTTTATAAGTGGAGAGGAGGGGCACTCTTGGAAAGTAAAGAAAAGTAACTTTATTATAAAATGATTTTCGGATTTGAGAAGTCCCACACTTATATAATTCGAGTATAAGATGATAAGGGTTCGAAATCTACTCATCCAATAGGTTTCTAACAACTGTACACTTTGGAGTTTACATTATCATTCCATTTTATTTAAATCGTTAAATAACGAGGTCATCGCTGCATCATCATGATGTCATAAATAATTTAATTTATTTAATGCCGATAAATTATAAATAAAATACTATGATGTAGTAAATCGTTTTATCTTTCTAATGAATATTTATAGTAAAAATTTGGACTTGTGTAACCCCACTTAAAAACTGTTTTAGTAGAACAACTCATGTTTGTGTCAATTTAATTTTAACATTAAATAAATATATATTAATGTCATTTTCCATCCAAAGTGGCTCCATGGGGTCCCCAAGTTGACCCATGGGTTATCTTGGCGGCCATGAATCATCCAATAGGAGTAGGACAAGTGTCAAGCTCATCTCATATTATTAAAAAATTATTTTTACCTTAAACTACACTAATTACCTCTAATCGCGATTAAGAAAATAAAAGTTACTATTCACCAAAAATTATTTTAATCTCATTGAACCACATTTTACTTCTTAATGACAAACATGTATGTCGGATTTTTGAAAATCAAATCACAGAAGTGGTAATATTTCATTTAAACGAAAAATCAGTTATTTAACTACCACTTAGTGGTTTCACTATTCATCAAAAATTGAAGTTTTTCAGAAGAAGGTCAAAATTTCACCCTAAGATTTAATTGATATTCCGAATTCAAAAATGATGTCTATTTTAAAAAATTCCAAACATATAAGTTGAATTAATTAATTTTATAATTAATTCCCGCTGTTACAACAAATAGCGTGTTTTGAAGAAACAATTTATATCAAAAGATTGGCAATTGTTTATGTCCAATTTCAATGTTAAATTAATTCTAATGACCACCATTGGATAAAATGGTAAAAATATATTCTAATTATACTTTAAAACCACTAAATAGTATAATTTATCACTATAAATTATTTTTATTTAAAAAGTTGTTTTTAAGTAATTTTCACTATTCATAAAAAATTGGAATATCTCAGAAAATTACAAAAAATTCAACTTTGGATAATTTCGATATTACGAATACAAAAATGAAGTCCATTTTAAAATATAAAATTTCTATAATTTTAAAAATTGGTTATTACTATTCATAACGGCTACTTTGATTAGTCGTGGTGTTTTAGAACTCGATGTTGCGTACAATGCAAGCTATTACATTATTGAATGAGAAGCGTATCGTGGAAGCTCGGGGTGTTATATATATATGTAAGATAATAGTGTTATTATTTCACCAATTTTGAATAATATTTTAAGGATATTGAAGAATAAATAAAAAAACATTCTATTAAAAGCTATATATTTTCATTAAACAAACCACATTTATTAACACTTTAATCCATATATGGTTGATAATATACTAAATATATTGTGTAAATAAATTATGTAGGGATATTAGTAATCTTTTGGGCATTTATTGGTGAATATATAGTGCTAAAATTTTGTGAGGAAGATAGGTGAGTATGTGTCCTTTTATATGTGAGGGTAGGGGTATCCATATAATTTTTTAAGTAATAAATTAATATGAAATAATTTAAATGTAAATGTAGATCAAAATTGATATAATTAAAATATAGGATGATTATGGGTCTATATAATCACACAAAATAATATTTTCACATGTTTGGACTATATTGGTACTCTTAACTCTTTGTCTTGATGCCCCATTAACCATTTGACAATTACAATGATATCAATATTTTTACTCTTTAGGGGTCAAAAAATATACAATAAAATAAAAATTTACACATAAATAGACCATGGTTGATATTTTAAACCATATATCACTCACTTTTTAAAATATATATTTTTAATTAATTTTAGGTCATTTAATAAAATATTACATAATATAAATTAATGTTAATTTTATTTTTGAAAATACATGAATTATTATAATAAAATATATGTGTCTAAATATTGTGTGATGGTTACAAAATTAAATTTATTCTAACATAAAAAGGATATTGATTTAAGATAATTTTCCAATCATATTTAGATGTGTTTGGACATTATTTTAAAACATATATTTTGGTATAACCCCTTCTTTAACCAATTTTAATCTTAAACATGGAAATGATTTGTTCAATATTAATGGGTACTAATTTTACTTATAATGTCAAAATTCAATCATAAATGGGAAAAATGAAATTTTATACCATTTATCATCCTAATTTTCCTTTTGAAAGTTTTTTTATTTTTAAATAATTTAATAAAATATTATTGAACATAAAATACTATAAATGTAACTGTAATAACTATTCACATATTTTGACATCGAAAACAACCTGAATAAAATTGAATTTTTATATAAACCTATAAAAATTCTTTTATATGTTATATTTATATTTATAATTCATGGAAATATTTTCATTTCTCATTCAATATTTCTTTTAGAGTTTTTAAATTCATTTAATTGATTTTTCAACTATGTTGTAGAAGCACTTAATTAGTGTTGCCTAAGAATTTAGAGAAATTTTTTCTTCTTTAAAAATTAATAATAAATTGAATAGATATAAAAATTCAAAATATATTTGAAATAAAAATTTATAACTGAATATAAGTTGTTTTTTCACTGTACCATTATATTATAAATATTATAAGCAATAAAGTGAAATCATTAAATTTACCATTACATAAAATATTATTAAGGTAAAAAATAATTCTAAAATAAAAAATTCATATTTTTAAATTCCTTATTATTATAGTTGAAAAAGAGACGTTAAATAAAAATTATTCATGTGTTTAGATGAAGTTAATTTCTTATCACATTATTTTGAACCATAATTAACCAATTTTACCTTTATTTTGGTAACAAAAATTTACTATGCTAACTATTTGTAGCATTCTGACCCATATGAAACTAACCCGATGCTTAGATCTAGTTTTCCCTATGGCCTCAAGTGTATATATCCAAACATTGGAGTTTTCTAACTAGAAATGAGGGCCTATGGTGTGTTAGTGGATATACTATACCCTTATATTAGAGTAAAAACTGTAAAAGTAACTTTATATCATCCAATAATCAAATAAACATTTCATAAAATCAATAAATAAACTAAAATAGAACACATTTTAAGAATAATTCAAGTGCTATAAAAGCCCAGAAAACCATTTCATACATAAAAATTTTTATCTCCCACTATTCCGACCATACATGTAAGAGTATTTGAAGGATACTGAAATAAAAGGTCAAGGATCCAATACAAACTCTGATTCATAGAAAATAAACGATATCCATGAAACTAGTCTTTTTCCCTATCTTGGTCAAAAGAATCCACATGAGTGGCTCTGCTCGATCATGAAATCCTAGGAATCATCCCTATCAAACATGATTATATGCTCAACTTGAAAAGAGAACTTCTGGTATCTATACTTAATGAGGATCATGTACATGGGGGATAAATAATCTCAGTTGGACATCCCAAATATGAATTATATATATGTTGTGATAAGTTCATGCTCATGAAATATGTTCAGCCTACCAGAGATATAACTGGAAAAGATAAATAGAATAAATAATATGAAACCCAATCCATTCCTGGGTCTGTAATCCAAGCCTTTTGGGCCATGTTCCATCATTTAAATTTATATTTATATATACATATATGTATTCCCATAAATATATATACACATAGATATGAATATACACATGGAAGTTGAAAAATAACTGAAACAACAGTCATTGATCCATGGGTCCATAATCCCAATCATTTAGTCATCTTGTGAAAAGGTCATTGAGCTGGATGTCATTACACTCAAGTCATTTATAATTATGTTGATACATAATTGTGTAATCCCAATCAATAATAATTGCTTTATCAAGCACTAGAAATTTATCTGAGAAAGCTACATCACCATAGTTGGATACATATTCTAAGCCTAGCTTCACCCATACTCGCCTCGAATAACTATAATGAAGGTTATTGTATACTGATAGAAAATTCTATAATTGGTCACTAAGAAGAACATCATTCCACTCATTCCATGTAAATCTAGTCTGATGTTTGATCCATAGGTTCCAATTTGTATTTTTCCATAAAATTATTTCTCAGATAATACGTTTGGGAGTGCTTAATCATCCATGAGTATCCATCAATGATGTGTAACTCCATCTCCAACATCACAGTCATGTAATCAATTAGGTAGATCATAATCATCCCCATATATCTCAAAAGTATAATCATCCTTGTGTATCTTTACACTTGTTCTACCCCTATTGGATTTGTCATGGCCGACCATGACAATCCATGGGTCAACTTGGGGACCCCATGGAGCCACTTTGGTAGAAAATGACATAAATAACATTTTATTTAATGTTAGAATATAAATGTCACAAACATGAGTTTTTTTACTAAAACAATTTTTAAATGGGCTCATACAAGTCATATTATTTACTAAAAATATTCATTATAAATTTAAAAAGATTTCCTACATCATGATATTAGTTTTATAATTTTTAGACATTAGATAAATTAAATTATTTATGACACCATGATGATGCATCGATTACCTCATTAATTAACGATTTAAATAAATTGAAAAGATAATGTAACACCTAAGGCTTAAACTTTTCAAAAACCTATTGGATGAGTTTCTTTCGAACCCTTATCACCTTATCCTAGAAATATATCATTTTGGGATCTTTAGAATCCGAAAAGCATTTCATAATAAAGTATCATTTCAATCTTTCCAAGAGTGCCCCTTTTATCCTCTTATAAAAGGCCCCCACCTCTACCACATTATTCACACATTCAAGCCATTTGTCTCAGCCAAACTCTAACCAAATACTCTTCCAACATCCCTCTCTTACTCCTAGAAGCCTCACTTTGTGAATGAGTCTTCCCAAGGAAGCCTTTGGCTCAAATCAAAAAGAGTTACCCGATTTTAAGGTAATGACATCTCTAATGTTGTTTTGTTTTATTTTGCTTCTCCAACCACCTAAACCCTTTTTATTATTTTATTTTGTAACAACACCAGTATCTTAAATATAATAAGATTTTGTTATGTGAAAGATTTTATTTAAACTTACAAACACCTTCGACTAATGGTAAAAGATCATACTCTTTCTGTGGGTGGCGAATTACTGCCTCACGAAACGATGTTTTTTCAAACTTCTTTTAACAACTCTCATGGTAGCCATTATGATCACACTATTTTTTATATATGATATATATTGTGATTATTTTTTCATTATTCTTCTGTATTTTTCATTTATGGAACACCTTTATAATTTCTATTATGGGTAAACGTGATAATTTAATTTTAGGAAGCACGGACTACCGCCCCCTCCAAGTGATTTGAATAATTAATGCCATATGTGGGATGTATAAAGGATAGAGTAAATGATATTATATAAGATATTATACTGGAATTATAATATAAATTTTTATCATTATGATTTCATTCCATTAAATATGAAATAGAAATGAAAGTAGCGTTCATGTGTACGTACTGCTTACCGTCTCCATGAACGGTGCATTTCATTTCTTACCTCTAAATGTTATGTAATATTATGAATGAATGTATATAATGGATATATATGATATATATGATATCTAAATAATGAATATAATTCTGTATATAATGGATATTGAACCACATAAAAAACTTGTAATTATAAGAAGTTTATTGTTGACTCAAGTACCAAAGATCAACAAAATGCCATTATTAACATAAATGACTACATAATTTTCATAACATTGTAATATGTGATATAAAAGAAATAATGAACATGAAAAAGATTCTTATGAAAATAAAAATTAACTCTAGTTTATTATTCATAAGGTTAAAGAATGATCGAGTCAATTCGGACACGAGGTAAGCGAACTTCTTAACCCAATTTATATTCATTGGATTAATCTCCTACTTTCAAATTAGGTCATGATATTATTATGTACTATCTTGTATTTGTACTTTATTTATGTGTAATTATAGTGAATACACATAATATATCTACTTTATTTAAGAAAATGATCTTTGTAAGGGTCTTCCTCTCAATCTCCTTTCATTGAGGCATATTTTGTTTTATACACAACTTTCTTTTATACGGTGTATAAACCCCTTTGACTTTGACTTTTATTCAAAAAAGAATCTGTTTTTACAAAGCATTTTACTAAACAACAAAAGGAAAGTTTTTGTCTTACATATGTGGCGACAATGACTTCTCCGTCACCATGACCATTATTTGGGTTTTGGCTTCCTCTACAAGCCATAATTTTTTTTAATGAAAATAAATACAAAGTTGTAACTTTTTTTATTTTGGTATTGAAAATGGTTTTGAAAGTGTTTTTATTATATCAATGTGTTGTTTTGATATATTTTGATTGAAATGTTGAAATGTTATGTTTCCATTATGCATGTTTTATGTGATACGATTATGTTATGGTTTATGATATGTTAGAACCTATTCATATGAGTAATTCATTGGACATAATATGTGACGGGTGGAGCCTGCTACAGCTCCTCGATGCATCGGTAGGTCTCATGAGACAAACTAGTGTCTTGGCATGAGGCCTTGACAAAATATTATTTGTGGTCTTGGCATGAGGCCTTGGCTACGTGGTTATGATATTCTGGCAATATGCATTCCATCAATATGAATGTGGTTATTGATATTGCATTAGATTGTTCGACTAGTATAATATCCATGTGAGTAAGTAAATGGCATTATTTAATTTTATTTTTTCTATATTATGTTAAAGTTCAAGTTTAAAAAGGCATTTGTTTTAGTTATACACTGCCTGAAATGTTAATGTTTATCTATGGAAGATTCCGCAATATTGTTATCCTTACTGAGCATCCGAGCTCACCCCTTTCAATGTTTTAATATTTTCCAGGATGTGAAGAGTTATTTTATGAATGACCTGCAGGGATAGTCAGAAGAGGATATGAGTGTGGACTATGGAGACTTTGTATTGTAGTTTTTCACTTTATGATGTAATGTAACATTTATGAATTTATCTAGTGTTTCCAAGTCTACTAAACTAATCGGACATTCGAGACTTCATCTTTTGTGATCATGCTAATGTTACGAAATAATGCACCGAATCTGGTTAACTGGGGTCAGGGCGTTACAATTAGTATCAGAGGCAGTTTATTACTAACCTTGGAAGCTAGATTTAGATAAACTCTGATTAGAGCACATATCCCTAAGATAGACATTGAGGATTAGTATAGAAGAACTTCCTAAATTTTGGTATTATAGAGATTTTATGAGTTTTCCGAGCAATACATCCATGTCTGGATACGAGTAGGTAGAGGTGGCTCTGGCACAGATGTACCTAGCGGTAAAACCCAAAAACACCGCTTTGAGCTTGACTCGAACGGGAACTGTTGCACAACAACTAGCCATGCTAAACTCTTGGTTATGACACTCCTGGGGGATATGCTTAGGATAATTATCATTTTATTTACAAACCATTATGAAGGGCTTATGAATATATACTTTATCAAAGAAAACATTTTTATGATTATGGATTATATCCATAAATAGTTCAATTTTATGTTAAGTGTCTTGCAAGTTTGTTATTATGTATTTAGATTCATAAACTAAACTAGTTTATGCCATTGTATAGAAATGGTTCCCAGTAGAAGGAATGTGAACTCCATCAAAATGTATGATCCAAAGAGTAAGAAGGATCATATCTTTCATGGTATTAGGCCAACATTTAGAAGGGAAATAGTCTCCCATGTGTTGTCAAAATATGAAGAAATATTATCATGTGTTAATAAGATAAGTAGAGAATTCTATGAGTCTTATGGATTTGAAGGGATGAAAGATAAGAAAAGAATGGAAGAGAGAATGATAGATAAAGGGACGAGGGAAAAGAATAATTTTCCAATATGTGATAACTGAGGGAAGAAATTCCTTGGATCTTTCCTGAAGGGAATGGGAGTTTGTTATATGTGTAGAGAAAAAGGACACCAAGTGCGTGACTGCAAGGGTAAGAAAATGGTTTCAAATGTACAATGCTTTATCTGCAAGGAGTGGGGACAATACGCAAACCAATGTCCAAATCATCAGAGAATGCCCCAAATGATGTTATTGGATAATAATCAAGTTATGATACTACCACAGATGAGGAGGAATGATTAGAGTTCTTGTTATTAAATAATTTTTTCATTTGAGTGATGTATCAATGATTTACTGGTTATAATACTTATGGAGTATATAAGGATTGTACTTCAGTACTATTTCATCAAGGACTTGAGATTGTGTGGAACCAAGAAAAGTGACTCCACAGCAGGTTAAATTTTTGGAAAATATATGGTTGAGAGAAAGATAAACCATAATATGGTTCTGATACCAAGATATTGATTTTGGAATAATACATGATTGATTTGGATAAATTATATTGGATATTTTTAACTTCCTTGAAACTGATTAATGATTTGTATACATTTTTGGATAGAAGGAGTATATCTAGTATTCTATAAGGAATAAGGGATCATGAATGTAATCAAAAATATTTATCTTAATTCAGTATGTTTAATTGATTTAAAAGAATACATGATGAAGGTGTTCACATGTTGTTACGTGGAAAAAAGGATCTTCATTATGTTTACATTCCTTATAAAATTTGGACTGTGAGTTAGAAAGAAGTATTTTGGATAACTATAAAGGTTGGAATGGATTAAGTTGATATTTGGATAGTGTTGTTTATGGTTAAAACATTTCTGAAGATTATTTTTGAAATATTATAATACTATAGTTTTAGGAAAAGGACAACCTGCAGGGTGGGGCATAACCTGTCGTGTCGGACAAAGCTGCAGGAAATGAACCCACAACTATAGTGAGACAGGCCTTTATTACCTACCACTAGCCTACAGGAATTCCTTGGTTATTACAAAAAGATTTCCTAATCTAAATGGTATGTGTTAATATTTGGAACCTTATACAATTATGATAAATAGAATATTTTCGAGTTATTTTACCTTTTAGAGTGAAAGATGGGTTTGTGTTAAAAATTTATTAAAGAATGAAAGTTTATATGACCAGTATGTATATTCCCTTACGTTCTTTGTAAATATCCTAAATAAATTCCTCAACTTTATAAAAGGAAAATTAAAACAAAAACATTGCCGGTTAACTTTTCCAACTGGGGATTCAATGATCGTTTAACCAATCACATGTTTGTGATTTTCTTATGGTTAACTTTATCCTAATCCAGTTTTCTACAACTCTCCAACAAACATTGATGGTTTTTTTCTTCCATATCCATATTTTCATATAATCTTAGTATGAGCTATCTCCGGTGACCTTTGTACTTATCTTTCATTCTTTTAAAGTTATATTTTCATTAACCTTATTTCTGATGGGGGTTTTCTACAAAGTTTTTTTCTATTTTCAACCTTTTATTTTCAAAAAAAATTTAAATTACGAGGACGCAATTTATTTAAGGAGGGGAGAATGTAACACCTCGAGCTTCCATGATACACTTCTCTTTCAATAATGCAATAGCGTGCATTATACGCAAGTTCGAGATTCTAACACACCGCGACCAATCAAAGTAGCAGTTATGAATAGTAATACCCACTTTTTGAAATTATATATATTTCATACTTCAAAATGGACTTCATTTATGGATTCAGGATATCATAATTAGCCTATGTTGAATTTTTGGTATTTTTCTGATAACTTCCAATTTTTTATGAATAGTGAAAAATACTTAAAAACAACTTTTTTAATCAAAATAATTTATAGTGATAAATTATAATATTTAGTGGTTTTAAAGTATAATTGGAAAATATTTTTACTATTATATCCAATGGTGGTCATTAGAATTAATTACACTTTGAAATTGGGCATAAACAATTGTCGATCTTTTGATATATATTGTTCCAAAAAAACACGATATTTGTTGTGACAGTGGGAATTAATTATGAAATTAATTATTGAAACCTATATATTTTGAATTTTTTAAAATAGTCATCATTTTTGAATTTAAAATATCAATTATATCTTAGGGTGAAATTTTGGCATTATTCTGAAAAACTTCAATTTTTAATGAATAGTGAAATGACTAAGTGGTAGTTAAAAAACAGATTTTTCATTTAAATGAAACATTACCACTTATGTGATTTGATTTTCAAAAATCCTACCTACATGGTTGTCATTAGTAAGTAAAATGTTGTTCAATGGGATTAAAATAATTTTTTGGTGAATAGTAACTCTTAAGTTTAATTAATCGCGATTGAAGGTAATTAGTGAAATTTAAGGTAAAAATGATATAGTAAAAATATTAAAATACCTTTAAACTTGTCCTACCCCTATTGGATGTGTCATGGCCGACCAAGACAATCCATGGGTCAACTTGGGGACCCCATGGAGCCACATTGGTAGGAAAATGACATAAATAACTTTTATTTAATGTTAAAATAAAAATGACACAAACATAAGTTGTTTTAATAAAACAATTTTTAAATTGGGTTATAAAAGTCATATTTTTGACTATAAATATTCATTAGAAATCTACAAAGATTTTATACATCATGATAGTTTTTTTATAATTTTTAGACATTAAATAAATTAAATTATGTATGACACCATGATGATGCAGCGATTACCTCATTAATTAACGATTTTAATAAAATGAAAAGATAATGTAAAATATAAAACATACACTTGTCAAAAACTGATTGTATGAGTATATTTAGAACCCTTATCACCTTATCCTCAAAATATATAAGTGTGGGACCTTTAGAATCCGAAAAATCATTTCATAATAAAGTAACATTTCAATATTTCCATGAGTGCCCCTCCTCTCCTCTTATAAAAGGCCCCCACCACTACAACCTTACTCACACCTTCAAGCCATTTGGCTCAGCCAAACTCTGCCCAAATACTCTCCCAACTTCCATATATTACTCCTAGAAGTCTCACTTTGGTCATAATTATTCCCAAGTAAACCTTTGGCTCAAATAAGAAAGAGTTACCCGATTTTAAGGTAATGTCTTCTCTAATGTTGTTTTGTTTTATTTTGCTTCTCCAACCCCATAAACTCTTATTATTCCTTTCTTTTGTAACAATAACAGTATATAAAATATACTAGGATATTTTTATGATAAGGATTTGGTTTACACTTACAAACACCTTCATCTAATTGTAAAAGAAACATACTGTTTCTATGGGTGGTGAAATACTTCCTCACGAAACGATGATTGTTCAATATTATTTTAACACCTCTAATGGTGGCCATTTTGATGACACAATTTTCATATATGATATATATATTATTCTTATGTTTTCCTTGTGCTTATGTATTTCTTAATTGTGTCATACTTTATGATTTCCATTATGGGTAAACACGATAAGTTTATTTTAGGAAGTGCAGACTACCGCCCCCTCAAAGTGATTTGAATCGTTAATGCCATATGTGGGATGTATAAAGGATGGAGTAAATGGTATTATACATTATATTATACTGGTATTATATTATAACTTTATATAATTATAATTTCATTCCATTAAATATGAAATAGAAATGAAAGTAGCGTTCATCCGTCCGTACGGCTTACCGTCTCCAGGAACTGTGCATTTCATTTATTACCTCTAAATGTTATGTAATATTTTGAATGAATGTATATACTTGATATATATGATATATATGATATCTAAATCATGAATATAATTCTGTATATAATGGATATCTCACCACATGAACAACTTGTAATTATAAGAAGTTTATTTTTGACTCAAGTACCAAAGATCGACAAAATGACATTTATTAACATAAATAATTACACAATGTTCATACCATGGTAATAAGTGATATAAAAGAAATAATGAACATGAAAAATATTAATAAGAAAATAAAAATTAACTCTAGATTATTATACAGGAGGTTAAAGAATGATCGAGTCAAGTCGGACACGAGGTAAGGGAACTTTTTAACCCAATTTCTATTTTTTGGTTAATCTCTTACATTCAAATTTTGTCTTGATATTATTATGTCCTATCTTGTATTTGTACTATATTTTTGTGTAATTATTGTGAATACACATAATAGATCTACTTTATTTAAAAAAATGATCTTTGTAGGGGTCTTCCTCTCAATCTCCTTTCATTGAGGCATATTTTGTTTTATACACAACATTCTTTTATACGGTGTATAAACCCCTTTGACTTTGACTTTTATTCAAAAAAAATCTTTTTTTACAAACCATTTTACTAAATGACAAAAGGAATGTTTTTGTCTTATGTATGTGACGACAACGACTTCTCCGCCGCCATGACCATTATTTTTGTTTCAGCTTCCTCTACAAGCCATAACTTTTTTTAATGAAAATTAAATACAATGTTTTAACTTTCTTTTATTTTGGTATTGAAAATGGTTCTGAAAGGGTTTTTATTATATTAATGTGTTGTATTGAAATCTTCTGATTGAAATGTGGAAATATTATGTTTCCTTTATGCATGTTTTATGTGATACGATTATGTTATGGTTTATGATATGTTTGAACCTATTCATATTAGGAATGCATTGGACTTAATAAGTGACAGGTGGAGCCCGCTACAACTCCTCGATGCATCGGTAGGTCTCATGAGAAAAACTAGTGTCTTGGCACGAGGCCTTGAAAAAATCTTATTTGTGGTCTTGGCACGAGGCCTTGGCTACGTGGTTATGATAGTTTGGCATTATGCATTCCACCATTATGAAAGTGGTTATTGATATTGCATGAGATTGTTCGACTAGTAGAATATCCATGTGAGTAAGTAAATGGCATTATATAATTTTATTTTTTCAATATTATGTTGATTTTTAAGTTTAAAAAGCCTTTTGTTTTAGTTATACATTTCCTGAAATGTTAATGTTTATCTATGAAAGCTTCTGCAATATTGTTATCCTTACTGAGCATCTGAGCTCACCCCTTTCAATGTTTTCATATTTTCCAGGATGTGAAGAGGTATTTTATGAATGACCTACAGGGATAGTCATAAAAGGATATGAGTGTGGTCTATGAAGACTTTGTTATTGTAGTTTCTCACTTTATGATGTAATATAACTATTAGGAATGTATCTAGTGTTTCCAATGCTACTAAACTAATCGGTCTTTTGAGACTTGATCTTTTTTGATCATGCCAATGTTACGCAATAATGCATCAACTCTGGGTAACTGGGGTCGGGGCGTTACATTGTAGGTAAATAAAATCTTCCTACATGGGACCCTCTAAATGGTATTTAGGAAGAGGCATCCTATATGATACCCATAACAATAGTTCAAATAGGTAGATACAATCTACATGGGATCCTTGAAACTATATATTGGAAGAGGATCATAAAAGGGATTCCCAATTTTATAATATAAGGAAAGGAATCCCATAGGGGAACCTTGGTATAAAAATAATATAGAGGTATCCTATAAGGGATCCTCGAGGAAGAAATTAAAGTAGAGGCATCCTACATGGGATTCTTAGAAACAAAAAATTTTAGGCACTAAGGAATGAAGGGAACATATCACAAGGGAGACATATTCAAGGCATTATTTATGAATTAATCTATTAAGAGAGATATATCATGGATAATCTCAGATAAAATTATATCACTCTCATTATAGAGCTATATTTGATAACTAGAGGAAGAACCTCTATATTTTGTAAAAAGACTGAAAACATCCTAGGATTACTCAAACCACCTCAATGGTTTCATAATCATGATATACGTAGAATTATAATTAATATGGACTACTAATGTGTCCAATTATGGCTCCTAGGTGTAATAATATGAAAAAACTATAATGGGTAGAAATTGGGAAGTATATGATGTGTATACCAACTACAGAATGTGTACCCCCAAATCCCCACCTAGGCATGAACTCAATACATCCTTGAATTGTAAAAGCCCAAGTAAATGAAATATTCATCATGTGAATGGTGTGTACGCTACTTGGGTCACCTACTTGTATACCTCACATGGCCTGACCATATAGTTCACCGGGCCATGTACCTCTGCACGGTGTGTAACCAGTGTGGGGTTTGGCTGTGTACTCTACACAACCATGTGCCACTACCCTGGATGTTTGTTTGGGTACTAAGATATATGACTGATTCCCAATACATGGAGAGAATATACCATAAATGATGTTTAATTATAAAGATATCGACTTCCTTGAATAGGAAGAACACACATTGTGCATTCATAAACTACACGTTGTGTGATTGGGATTTATGAATGGGAAACCCCTTAAATCGTCTCCAAACACCAATTTTCTCTGAAAAAGATATATATTCACCCATAAAGGGTCCTAAGAAGTCATAATATGGAATTGAAAAATGAAAAGGTAAATATATGGGGATTTATGGAAAAAAATAAAATTCTACCTACCTTTAGGTGAAATCCGCTGAAGCGTCGCCCGTTTCTATAGTCCAAAACTACTCCACGACGATCCAAATCCTACTTATCTACATGGGGGTACCTTTGTTCCTATATATCCCTTTCCCTATATAAATATCCATATTCTATCCCATTATCATGAAGAAGTAATCCCATAGGGTAATGCATAGGAATCTAATGAAAGAAAAGAAAAGAAAGAATGAAAAGGAAGAAAAGAAAATAAAATAAAGAAGGGGACTGTGCATAGCCTCGATGACCGACAAGAGTTCATACCCCACTGAATAATAACTCCTCATTTAGGACTCAAAATATGAGAATGAATCTCAATCTTATTCTCCCTTAAAAAAATATCCAAATGGAAGTGTTTAAATTAATTAATATCTAATTAATTAAATATTTATTATTAATTATTCCGCTAAAATTATAATGGCTCACAATTCAACCAAACCACTATCCTAGGATAGATACCATTTTTTAGAACCAATGGAGTGGTCAAAATAATTTTTTGAGATCATTTTATATGATAAAATTAATCTTTTACCCCTTATAAGAATCTGACAGAAAAAATTAAATTTATGCTAAAATGTCCAGTTAGGAAAACACAAGTCCTTACAAAATTACCTCCATAAACCTTCTCATCCTTGAGAAGAATTGGTCTTCAAACAAATCCACGTAATATTCCCAAGAATTATAAAAATTATGTGATCATTAATATCTAGTGTCAAGTCTCACAACGTCCAGAACTCTTCCAGCAAGGAATTAATTTGATCATGATCCATCTGATACTCACCACCATTGTAATACCCTAATCATCATCTCAAAAATCAGTATCAATCCCAACATTCCATTCTTACCCGTTACTAAATTTCATCCAAAAAAATGGTCTCCTCTAAAAAATAACTAATGGTGAACTCTCGACCACATGGCTTACCTTGTGAGGATAATCAAGTCTGTCCTCAACAAGTCCCTTCATTAGTTAAGGAAAGATATTTGAGAAGAAAATAATCTCTATGTAGATATTATTATCTCTGAGAATACTCACGATTATGTGAATATAGGTAATGATCATTTATAACTAGGAGTACACTAAGATTACATCAATAGGCACATATATTTCTCCCAAGCCATGCTCACATCAAGAAGACTGAACTTTCCTTTAACCAACCCTAACACCACATATCCCAACAATGTGTGTATATTTCCAGCTATTATTAACTGTCTTGTGGTACCTACTTATTTTCTTATGTCTCCTCTACCTTTTAGGGCCACTCTTCATTAAACCCCAACTCCTAGGAAACTATTACCATTATAAGAAATTTAAAAATCAATCCCTGAATCATACAAGACACTCACCAATTTAGGATTTAAATGATACCACACATAACTGATACGTACCATCATCCCCCAACTCATTCTCTCATTCTCCATCCTTCACAAGGGTAAGATGACCGTGCATCATGGAAAATCCATCTCATTAATCAAAAATATCTGTTGTAACTCCTATTAAAAATCATGCACCTCACTCATGCCAATACTTATTCTATGAACTCCTATTAACCAATGTTGTTCAAGTCATGAGTGTTTACCCACACTATGACTACATTATAAAAAGTAGAAACAATGGTCAATAAGGCCAGGCCTCCAAACAATCATGCCCATAAAAGCTAGTATTTATACCTAAGAACCCTAGGCATTTTTTCAAAATCTAAAGGAATCAACATTAATATATCACAAAACCCTATAAAAACCATGAATCTATCTCAAATAACCATATAACCAATCTCAATACCAGGAAAGAAATCCAGAAACCCAACGAAACTATACTCATCAGGTTCCCTATATCTAAACAAATGATGACCTAGAAGGATATTAATCACATTAAAGGGCCAGTAGTTCTTTCACCCAGCCATACCACTGAAATATCATAATAGGGTTTCAAGGTATATCCATGTAGTCAAAAAGTAAAACCTCTCTATGGAAGGTAAATATCACAACAACCAATGAGGGTTAAAACAATTCCTCATCATCTTACTAGGTCTTCGATCCTCTTTGAGTATCTTCATAAGGGCCTACTCTTTAGATATGGTGATACCAATATATAAATGATACAAATCAGACACTCATATGGAATTCCCATATGGTAATATACCCTTGTAGTGTAGTTAATTAGAAATATCCTGATATTTTTTAGAATCATACTCAGTGATCTGACTAGAAAACCAAAAATAATGATCAGTTAAGATGAATTACATTCCAAGATATGTGGGAAAACACCTTATTGTTTGTAACCAATAGTTTAAATAATAGAACATAAGAAAAAACACTATAAAAGTGGTATAAAATTTGGGCATGATATTACCTATCAGCCTACTAGGATCACTACACATCTTGTGCTTGAGGACTGAGTCATCATCCTCACTATAAAACATATCAACATAAATCCACATCACCTAGAATCAGAATGTTTTATATATAAAAGTCATCCCAATAAAGTATAATTCCATCAATTATCTAAATTGAAAAAAAATCATTTAGGTTTTTGTTTAAACTAAATCATTATTCCTATATCGTGAGTCAATTGACACACTAGTAGGCCTATAACATGTGAATCCTACACGCCAAATATGATGCATAAGAGGCATCATTCCTTTTCTATACTAGAGTCAAAAATCAGTCCCTTGACTATACCTAATGGGACAATAGCTTTAATTCAATACAATATAATCACATCCACAAAATATGTGTATCTCTCAAAGTGATACTCATATACAATTGTAACATTACAGATTAGAAAAATAATCCCATATCCCTAGATACTAGGATTTCTCCTCAGAACAAGTGTTCTCGACGCACTAGTCCAATATCCATCATAGGATTCGACACATTCTGTATAATACCATATACAATATCCCAAATAGTAAATCAAAAGGAAAGGAACAAATCTGCAACCACTTTTTAGCATCTCGACCAAGATTACACTAAATTGGTGCTTTAATCTAGATCTACAAAAGGCTTCAAACATGCATGTCAATACTCCAGAGGATTATAACTAGTAGTGTGTTCCTAGGGTGTGTCCATAGAGAGACTATGACATCATATCTTAGTAAAAAACAATGAAAATATCTATATGTTACCCAATAAGAAGATAAAAAATGTGCAAAAGAAGTAAATAAACAGAAGTACAACATTCTATAATAATGAATGAAATGATATACAATCAGGAATAACCATTTCATACTTAAAACATAGGACAACCACGACACCAACCATAAATTCAATAGCACATAAAGGAAATTGAAATAAAACTAAAATTATCTACAACTAAATCTGAGCCAGACCACATACCATGTCTTAAAGACACTATCGAGATGCTCTATCTTGATCAAAAGAATCCACATGATCATCTCCTCTCAATCATGTTACCCTAGGACTCGTTCTTATCCATCATGTTTCTTTTATCAACCTAAAAATTATACATAAGGTCATCAGGAACACTGAGGTGTGTGTAAATGGGTGAGAAATAATCTCAATAGGACAACCCAATAATGAACCTAAAATCTATTGTCATAAGTGCATCGTCATGAAATATGATCAGCCTAGCCAAAACACAACTGGAAAAGATAAATAAAACAAATTACATGAAACCACATTCGATCCCTAGGTTCATAATCCTAGTAAAATAGGCCATGTTCCATAATATATATATATATGTGTACACACACATAAAATATGAATATACCCAAGTAAGATGAAAATTAGTAAAACAAAAATAGTCGATCAATGGATTTGTTATCCCGATCATCTAGAAATCTTATGTAAAGGGAATTGATCTTGATGTCATACCAAAAAAGCTGTGTATAATTAAGTAAACTACGGGTCCATAATCTAGATCGATAATACCTGCTTCGGCTAGCTCCATAAATTTATATGATCAAGTGACTTCACCATAGGGTGATACATGTCCTAACCCAGGGGTCACCTGTACTCACATGAAATCACTATAATGAATAATTTTTCTATCGATAATCAATCTTGTAAATGGTTACTAGGAAGGGCGTCAAGCCACTCATTCCATGAAAAATCTTGTCTGATGTCTGAGTCCGATGTACCGGTCTATAGGTGTTCATGACATTTCTATGCAGATAATCCCTAATATTCATGCCATTAAGTGATGTATAAATTGAATTTTCTCCACACCCAATTACATTCATGGGGTCCATTCATATAAATGGATCAATAGCCCTTGCCCTAGGAAGTACCTTTGGGTATAATAGTAGTGGTGTGTACAACCAACCCTTGAGAGTATCCTAAGAGTAACTCGGGAGTGCTTAATCATTGATGAGTATCTATTAATGATTTGGAATTCCATTTCCAGCACCACTATCATGTAATAAATTTGGGAGAGCGTAATCATCCCAATCACTCAGGAGAGCATAATCATGAATTAGTACCATCAATAAGTACTCCATGCCCCTATATCATAATTAATGGATTCCATGCCTGAATATCATAATTAAGGGACACCATGCCTGAATGTCATAATAATGGGGTTCCTTGCCCAAAGTTCATAATCAGGTAATGTCGTGCTTTGATATCATAATCAAGGGATGCCATTCCCATTATCGGTCACATAGGGATAAAAAGTAGAATATTAGAAAGTACCTATGGACAATCCCAATAAAAAATATAATAAAAAAGGAAAATAATATAGTTCCCATGAAATACATTCAGGCATTCGAAATATGAATAATGTAAAAACTTCTTAGGATCAACAATGACAAACCAAGAGGGACCTATGGTAATCATCTCCACGTCAACAGTAAATAAGTGAATGAAAAAATAAAAGAGTGAGGGTGGAAAAATGCCTAAATATCCAACTACCATCACAATTTCTTGGTATAACACGTTTGTTATAGGTTTTATGGTGACACCCATTACCATATCTACCTAAATCCATTGTTATATCTTAGTGTTGTTTAAACATCGAGGAACCCACTGGGTCCCTCATGTCCAAAAAAAAGACAGTCATCCTATTTGGGATCCTATGTAGTAAGGTTCAATGGAGGAATACTACATGGTACCCTCTAATAGTATGTAAATAGAAGCATATTACATGGGATACTTATAATGGTACATAGGAATAGACATCATATATGGGACCCACAACAACATTTCATATAGGGAGAGGCATCCTACAAGGGGTCCTTTGAATGGTATACTGATAAAAGAATAATACAAGGGATTCGATAAGTCAGTATATAAGTGAAGGTATCCAATAGGGGACCCTTGGTACAACATCAATATAGAGGTATCCTATAAGGGAGCCTCTAGGATAAAACGTAGGCACATGCATCCTATTGGGGATCCTCAGAAAAGACTAATCTCAGGACCTCCTAATACATAAGGGATAATCAAGAAAGGGGTATTTTCTTAAGGGAATATCCATTAATGAATTAGTAAATATAGATATCTCATAGATTCATCTTAGTCAAAAATTTATCACTCTCAGTAGATAGCTGGATTTGAATTCCGAATGGACAATATCCCCATTTAGTAAAAATCCTGAAACTACATCAAGGATTCCTGAAAACATCTCAAGGCTTTCATCATCACAGTAACTGTGGAACGATACTCAAAATGGACATCAAATGTACCCAGTTATGACTCCTGAGTGTAATGATATAAAAAACCCTAAAAGGATACCAAGGTCTAGTACAAGGCATGTGTACCCAATACATGGTGTGTACCCTCAAATCCCTAGCTCGGCATGTACCCTCATCAGAATTGGAGTATAAAAATCCAGCTATACAACATATTGATAATGTACATGGCATGTACCCAATATGGGGTAACTGCTTGAGTACCTAACATGGCATATCCACGTACATCACCTACCTGTATACCTCTACACAATGTGAAACCCAAACGGGGTCTGGATGTTTACTCAACATGATCGTGTTCCCCCACCACGAGTTTCCTTGCTGGATACTCAGATACACTACCGACTATTAGTAAATAGCATTTATTCCACATAAATGTCTTGTACATATAAAAATACAATATTCCATAAATAATATGGACAAATGATGTGTGTTCTTGAACTATACGCTATGCAATCTGGATTTCAAAAGGGAAAACCCCTAAAATCGGCCAAAAAACATCATTATCTCCTCAAAAGATATAGATTGACCCACAAGAGATCTTAAGTAGTCATAATATAGAATTAAAACATATAATGGAAAATCTATATGGGTTTACAACAAAAATAAAGAAACAACCTACCATTTCCATGGTCCAGGGCTACCACACGATGATCAGGCTCTACATGAGCTCCACAACGGTACCTGTACCCCACTCTCTTTCTCTCCTTACCTCTACCTCTTCTCTCTCATTTTCAAGAAGCAGAAACCCCATGTGGGAGTTTGTTATAATCCAGGGATGTAAAATATAATTAAATAAATGGATGAAATTAAAAGAAAAAGAAAACGGGGTTTGGGCCCAGCCCTAGATCCCGACATGAGTTTATACCATTATAAGGAAAAAATCTATTTTCTAAAATCAATGGTCGAGTAAAAATATCAATATTATGATATTTTAAAAATATATAACTGATTGAATGTGTGTGAATAAATTAATGTTCAATTAATTAAATATTTATTTTTTCTCAAAAATTTTAATGACACAGAATTTTACAAAACTCATACTATAGGGGAAACACTATATTATGGGACTAATATAGAGGTCAGAATAATTATCTGAGTTCATATACAAGGAAAATGTGTTCTTCTTACCACTTACAACCATTTTATAGAAAAATTCAATTTTCCCTAATTTCTAGTTCAAAAAAACTCAGGTCCATACACTATTAATAATGACCCAAATTAAAAGAGAAATATTTTCCAAATTTTACACTCCTAATTCCAAATATAAAATTCATTTATTATGAATTAAATTTTACAACTGGATGAAGTTAATTTAAAATTAATCCTGAAAAATCTGATGCAAAATGATTTTCCAAAAAATGCATATAAATGTATAAAAATTTATTTATTACTAATTGAATTATAATTTTGGATGAAATAAATTTTATTGGATAATTTTTTATATAAAGTCACTTATAAATTTTTAAAAGTAATTAAAAATATAATTTTACATTGAAATTACTTAAATAGAAAATAAAATTTTTAATAATATAAATATTTTTCTCTACTATTTGAAAAAGCACACTTTTTAGAAAAATCTCAAAAATTAATTCTAATATAAATTTGACATATTGAATTCAAAAATAAAATATAAATTTTATCAAATTAGGTCTCTAATGTTCTCCAAAATTAACTATATTTTCATTTTACAAAAGTAAAAAATAATTTTTGAAGAAAACATATTTTTAAATCAGAAAATATAATCACTAAAAACTATGTGCTTATTTCCTAATAATGAATCAATAAATTTGTTTTTAGGGATACCATTAAATATATTTTATAATGTACTTAATATTCTTCAAATTCTTCAATTTAATTGATAGGTTATAATTATAAGATTTAAGTCTTAATATTTTTTTGGTTCGTTTATGCTTGGTGTTATTTATTGTATACGCTATTGATAATAGTGTTATTTTAAAATTTCAAGATATTATATATTCTCACACATTAATAAATTTTTTAATCTCAATTTTAAATTGATATAAGTAATTAATGTGTTGAAATTTTAAAATATATTTTTTGAGAACAGACATCATAAAAAGGGTAAAAAAACATCATCTTGAAAAAAGGGAAAGAGAAATATGAAGGTCATGTGGAATAACACAAAAATCAGTTTCAAAATATGAAAAAATTAATGTGTAGTTAGAATATGGACATGATTGAAAATTTTAATGTCCAAACAACGGGGGAGGCTGACCGAGAACATTGATCTTGAGAAAGTAAATGACCATGAGAATGTTAATGGACACAAAACCATATGTCAAGGATTTGTGAAAAATTCCATAGATTCATCAAAAAATAAAGGAAATATGATATAATTTAAGTTTCAAGAACATTTTCCTAGTGTTGAGTAATTCATTTACTATACAGAATATAAAAAGAAGTAAATAATCTAACTTTAATTGTATAATTTTATCCTTTAATCCATTTACCACAAAATATGAGTTTTTTTTCAAATGATGAGTATTCAAGATAAAATATTCCTGCCTGAAGCACTGAAATCAACACCTAAATGATCACATAATCCAAAAAAGGATAACAATATATTCTTACTATATTGATTCATTACCCAAAACATGAATGTTTTTTACAAGTTATGTTAATTCCCAAAATTAATAAAGCTTTATATGAAGAAATAATATAGTATTCTCAAAAATTCATCTGTAATACACAAATTTTAAAATAAATAATTATATAATCAACTATTATTAAAATTTTTTAAAATATTCCCATAATAGAATGAAACATGAAGATTAGAATTATTTGATTACATATTCTTCCAAGATATATTTTATAATTATCTCCTAAAAATATCAATAACTCTTAAATTCTCATACCAAAATGAATATTCCCTAAACATATAATTTCCATTATATGATAATATTTTCCTTAAATAACCCAATTCACCATAAATCCACACTAAGATCATATATGACCCCAATGTATAATTCAAAAATTATTCATTAAATAAAATCCAATCACATCTAAAAATAAATCTATTTACATTAATTTTATAGTGAAATTATTCTAAAATAACAATTATCTCATAATCACAAAATCAATTTTTAATACCATGGTTATTAATAAAATTAAAAATATGTTACCGAACATTAATTACCAATAATTACCTCAATATTAATGATAACATAAACCCTAAGGGTTATCAAAACCTTTAAACTAATTTCCATTAAATAAAAATAGTTATTCCTAAAATAAATATTAAACTAAAAGAAATAATAAACCCAAAGGGGTGTATTTCCAAAAATGTATATGAAAATACATTTAATAACCATTGAATCCCATTATATAAAATGTAAAAAGTTGGTGTAAATGCCATTGAAATTGTGATCAACCCTATATTATAAACCCATGAAGATATATAAAAATATTAAGTTAATATAATATTAAAACATCATAATCATCAATGATATGTAACCCCTAATCTGATACTAACTTTGATAAACCAAGAATCACACTCTTGGATATGGTGATGAATATAGAATAATTACATATCTGGATATGATACTGATAAAAATGACACAATTTTAACTATCCAAAACAAAAAAAATTGAGTAAAAAAATTAGATTAGTCACATAACCAAGGAGCTTTTAGTGTTATAATTTTGGAGTCTTATGAAAAATAATATTTCAATGTATTTACTTTCATATAATATCTGTTTTTCCAAAAAAATGATCTTTTTAAATATAGAAATCTTTCATTCAAGGTAACTTCTATATTTGGAAGTCTAACATGATTTAATTTTCTACTCATCTTTAAGCCCTATGATAATAATTCAAAAAAATGGGATGATCACAACAATATTAGTAAGGGACATTTAAAAAAAGAAATATGTTAGTCTAGTTTAAAACAATGAGATCATAAAATAGAGTTTTCCTTTAATAAAATATAATTTTATATAAAATAATCATTTAATTATACATAAAATCAGAATTATTACATAATGATTTTTATAAAACACTTTATAAGAAATGATAAAATAAAAATAATAATTATCATGGTTTCATTAAAACCATGAGCACCCATAAAAATGTTTTCTTAAAATCATACATCTTTACCATATAATGAAATAATCAATCCATAAAAAATTTATATCATTAAATTTCATTTTTGGAATCAAATTATTTCCATTAAATTCATTTGAAAGTGTAGGAAATTGATATAGGTGGGTTGGGACACCGTGTTTGTCAAACCCTTAAAAGAAACCTTACAGGTTAAATAACAAATTTGGTTAACTTATATATTAATTATCGAGAGACCATATTCATTACCAAATTTGTTAGATAGTTATTTTAGGCTCACACATCATTATGATCTATATCAAGATCCTTATTATCATAAAAATTTTATAATGAATATATTATTAATAAATATTTTTAAACTTTCAAATTTTCATTATAAATCCCTTAAAAAACTCTTTTTAATCCACACAAAGAACACTTTCATATATTGAAATACCATTTAATTTTAAAACCAATTTCAAAAAACTAAAATACCAAGAAAAAAGGTGTATTTTTCTTGGTATAAAAAATCAATGCATTTAAATTATGGAAAACATAAAATAACGACTTCAAATGTGAAAAAATCCATTGATTCCATATAAATTAAAATATAACATTAATTTTTTATTTTGTAATGAAAGTAAAAACATTCCCAAAAATTATCATTTTGATTTTTTTATTAATGTCAAAATATTCCTCTAAATTCCATTCATAAAAATATAAATACATTTGTATTTTTAAGAATATTAAAATATAATGAAATATTTAGGTAAAAAATCTTTAAAATAAATAAAATGAGTTTTTAAGGTAAAGTCTCCCTTTCCTTGAGTCTTACTCATCACATACATTCTTTATATTATTTTATAATAAAAATATGTTTATTTTTAAAATTTTAAGAACCCTTTTCAAGGCTATCATTCCTTATATTCAATTTATTACCATGTTAAATTTAATTTATTAATCAATTATGTTAATGTAAGTAATTTTGATGATATTTGACTCATATGTTAAAAATAAATTTGGTAACTTGACTATTGTAAAATATGTCAGTTTTATATCATATGTAGTATAATAATAATGAATAAATTATAATTTTTATAAATAAATTACAATTTTTTAACCAAAAATGTATTATGGTTAAGAAAAATTAACTACATTACATTGACGGAGATGATAGGTCATATATATGAAAGAGTAACATTTCCAATTTTTATTAACATAAAGGAAATAAGGTAAGTATTATTTTATATTTCTATAATTATGATTATAAATTTAATAATATCTTATTAAATACACTTATATATACTATCCATGTGATACATTGATTAAAAACAAATCACATCGCTTCGTGGATGTGGTAATCCACACATACACATGAAATACATTACATTTTTCAATGAATTTAAAGGTAAGATAGTAGATAACAAATTATCTTTAAATAATGATAAATAAGTCCTTAATATCATAAATATACATTAAATATATCATTATATCTATCCATGAGTGGAAGTGAGGGAAAATGAATTATATCAGTTTGCAAAGCAGTAGTCCACTGTAAACATTGATGATGGTTTAATTTCCCATTTGATGGAAGAAGAAGATGGATATAGGTTATTAAATTTAAAAAAAAATGATTATATGGAAGATACTGGTGCAATTATTTAATCATGTTTTCCGAATATATTAATGATATAGAAGAAGAAATAAAATATTAACATATGGTTAAAATCTATACATCTTCTTTCAACAACCTCCTTTTCATTAAATCTTAAGCCCTATAAGGTTGATATTGTTCCCAAAAAAAGACATCTAAAACACAGGTATATATTTTAGGAAGTCATTGGGGGTACTTATTGACCAATATAAGGTGTTTAATTGGTGTGAGTAATAGAGTAGAAGATTTTCCCATTTATAAATGAGGGGAGAGGAATCCTTGGAATTTAATAAAGCATTAAATTTATATAAATTAATTTTCATTTTCATGTATCATGAAAATGATATTAGAATATTTTATTGTGATTTTTATAAATATTCTCATATAATAAAATTTTTACATGTTTAATAATGATTTTACATTTATCACTTTGTTTTAACCTCTAGTAACCCTTTTGACAATTATAACGATATCAATGTTTTTACCCCCTAGGGGTTATAAAAGTTATTATAAAAGATAATGTGATATATATATATAGATCATTTTGATATTTTATATGATTTTAATTTAATTTTGATGAATATTGTATTTTTATGAACATTAAATAATTTAATAAATTATTCATTATTATAAAATATCATTAATGTCAGTTTTAGAAATAAATGAAATATTATAATATTAAACGTTTTTAACTATTGTTAAATGGTTTGAAAATGATATAGATTATAATATAAAGAGAATATGGTCTTAATAATATTACGAATAAAATTTATATATTTTTTTATATTATTTTCAAACTTATATTTTGGTTTCCCCCTTTCGTTAACAAATTTTAACCTTAACTTTGGCAATGAGTTTTTCAAAATTAAAGGGTTATAATTTTACTTATATGGTAATGATTGGATCATAAATGAAAAATTGTTGATATTTAATACCATTTATTATCCTAAATTTCATATTTTAATATTTTATGATTTTTAAATAATTTAATAATATATTATTTTACATAAAATACTATTAATTTCTTTTTAAGAACTATTCACAAGTTTTGATTTTTAAAATAACATTAAAATTATGTAATTTGAATATAAAACATTAAAAATACTATAATATGTTATATTTATCTTCAAAATTAATGGTAAAATTTATCCAGAAAAGTTGTGTCAGAGGAAATACTCTAACCATTTATTAAGAATGGAAAAAAGTACAGTAAATAAGCACCACAAACTAGATAATACAATTACATATCATAAAAGTCCTACCCATCACCACATCCATGATAGATGACTTCGTCTATGGTAGCTAATTATCATTCTCATATTTCTTAGTGCTTCAGGACCTAAGAATACTTTCTTATATAATTCAATTTATTTTAAGATATCAACTCCTTAGAAGATTTCTTAACAGAGGACCTAGTTGACACCAACTTCGGGAGATCAGAATAATCCTTCTTCAACTTTTTTTTACTGGGAGAGGCTCCTCAATTAGAGACTTCTTCTTCCCATCCTTGACAACATCACTATTGTAAGGCCTGACCAAATCACTATGATTTTCCTTGTCATTTTCTGAGCCATCCCCCCATTTCTAGTGATGATCACATCTTAGAAAGAATCAATCATATTCCGATCCTTCTCATATCATCGATAAGAGTGAATTATATCCAAATACAATAGAGGCTTTAGAAAACCAGCATCCAACTCCTACTTCATTGCATCCTCTATAACAAGCTGCATGTTGTTACATTCCATCATTTGAGAACTACCATTCATATCATCATGTTACAATTCCTAAAATTTGTTACAAGTGTCAATTTTGATCTGCAAACCACCATCAGAATGCAGTTCCATGATAGGATCCTTAACAGCGGGACAAATAGGAATTTCACCATTGGCTAGCCCATCACAGATTGAACTCAATGGAATCTCTCCCTACTTCTCCCCAACATCACCATCCTGGATGGGCCCACTATCTTCCCCACCTAAAACAGACTGGTCGAATCTGTTTTCCCCATAATTCATTGCACCCCCTGAAGGATAAGTCATTCCTGAACTACCTTCAAATCCATTACAAAGACCAGCTTCATCCATATAAACATGATTCACACCAGCACTCAGGAGAAGATCTTGATTCAACCTATCTAACTCCACAGTAAAAGTTAGGTTAGAGGGTGCCCATACCTGTTTTCCCAAAGCTGAACCACCAAATCTAGCAGCAACGCTAGGCTTATCAGCATCTGTGAGCATCTGTCCCTGAACAGAGCCTCTACCAGGCCTCTTCATCAATGAAGATGACCTTTTGTTCTTGTCTCCATGATGATAGTTACCAGCCATATGACCTAGGCGACAAATAATCGAGCAGCAGTCAACCCAATATTCAAAAACAAAAACTTACCCCCGTCAGAACTCATCGCCAATAGTAATCCAAATCCAATAAACTCGTGGCTTCAAAACATCCACCTCGATACAAAAATGCAGATTAACCTGGTAACTCATAGAAGATGTGCGAGCATCAGAGTAGAGAAATCGACCCACCAGGTTCCCTAACATATGAATTATTGATGGATTTTGAAAAGGAAAAGGAATATGGAGCAGGTTTACCTAGGCCGCTACTAAGGGAGGGTCCTGATTCATAAAATGGTCAAATGACTATCCTAGAAAGAATAATTGGCAGCCGTTTAATCTGTGAGGATCTCTTGACCATGCACCGAAGAAGTCTTTCACTAAAGAAAATAATATCATTAGGTGATAATTATCAATCAGACCTACAACTGCACGGTCTTGGAAATCCCAGTAACTAAACACGAAGTGATCAAACTCAACAACCATTGGCCTTCAATAAATAAAGAGTGCCACCAGGGTCAAATCTAGGAATCCTGAGGCCATATAGAATTCTGATAATTTAATCGAGATATAAGGGTCCCCAAGATGATGCTCTAGAACTTTCAGGCATAGAGAAATAAATGACAATTCAAGGAGATAACTATGGTAAGAGAAGGGTACAAACTATGCCCGCAACACCGGATGTGGTGGAGCCAAATCATCCTCCCCCCTCCTACCACCAAGAAGGGGGGGATCTATCATCCATTTTTATACTTCTTTCCCAAGCACTATGTTGGTGTTTTATAAGAATTAATACCGATTATTTATCACTAAAAAAATAAAAATAAAGTACCTTTAAAAAATCATTAATATTAATTATTAAAATTTATTACTACAATGAAGTTGTTTTTTACCAATCCCAAAATATTATAAATATTAAAATCCAAAAATTGACATTTTTTACATTACATTTACATAAAATATTATAAGAGTAAAAATCAAATCTAAATGAAAAAAGGACATATTTTAAAATTATGGATGATTACGAATCAAATAGAATAATATAATGAAATTTGGGTAAGTTTTTGATGGAATTTTAAGTCTTATCATAATATTTTTAAACATTATTAACCCATTTTACCTTTACCACGGTAAATGTTTTTTACTATTATTAATATTCTTATTGACCAAAAATAAAATGAGCCAATTTAATAAATTTTTACCCCATAATTAAAAATATGAAATCCATTTTTTAATATTAAATTTCTATAAGTGATAGAATTTAATTTAAATTTAAAGCAAAAAAACACAAATAAAAGATATTTTATAGAAGAATTCATTTTTAAGTTTAAATTTTTTTATACATATTTCAAGTGTAATTTTTATTCCAATATCATTGATTTATTAATTTCTAATAAAAATAGATCTTATAAAATTTTAAAAATAAAAAAATAGAATGTGAATTTGTAAGTACTTGAACAGAAAAGGAAATTTTCAATAAAAACCCAATATTTCTTACTAATCATTGAAAAATCAATGTTTTCAGAAAATTATCAAAAATTAATGCTATGATAATTTGGAAATATTGAAATAAAAAATTATATCCATATTTTTCAAATAAAATTTCTAATGTTTCCAGAAATTAATTATATTATTCAATCATAAAAGGAAATAAAAAACATTTTTTGGAAAAAAAATTTTTGAAACCTAAAATAGCTTTACTAAAAAATTGAGTGATTAGTTTCTAATAATTAATTATTAAATTTGTAATTATTTGGAAATTTATATATATTTCGTTACATGGTAAATCCTATTTATACAAGACAATTTAATTTCTAGGTTATAACTATAACATTTAAATATTAATACTTCACTGTTTCTATAAGTTCAATGTTGCGTTTTGTATACACTATAAGACATAACGTTCTTATAAAATTGAAAGATATTATCTGTAGTATTTTTTTTAGGTTTTTTTTAAATTTTTCTTAATATAGTTTGAGAATACACAATTTTGTATGTTATATTAAAATCAATCTCCAATTTTTCATACTTTAATGTGGGCTACATATATGTATATATATATATATATATATATATTCACATTGACATACATTTTTTGACGTGAAATTATAATTGATTTACAAAGGTATAAAAGTGATTTATCTGTTATCAATTTTCATCATAGAGTATTATTGGTCATGAAAAAATGTTAAATTTAGAATGAGTATGATTCTTGTATCATTATATTAAATATATTCATAAGTCTAAGTACAAGTTTTGTGTGCTGGTTAAATAATGAATTATACCACTTGGAGTGTGATACAATATATATTTGGTATACTAGGGATGAAATGATCATATTTGGAGTCCCCAATACCTAATGTTGGTGAGATAACTAGAATGATAACATTTATAATTTGATACCTTTTCATACATAGGGATTTTTTATTAGTAAATCATGGCGTGGTTGTATAAGTTGTCAATAATTTCATCCGTTAGAGTTTATCCAAGATTAGATTTTCCTCTACTAATATAAGTATGAAATATAGGCACCAGATTGAGATAGATCGGTGAAGTGACTGATTTTTGTTTGATAGTATATATAAAGTTATTATTTATGAGGTGAGGGGGGTATGATGTGATCATTTATAAAGGTAAATGACATGCGGTGTATTCATTGAACTAGTAAATATATACACAGAGAATAAACAATGTTTGAGTTGACTGTTTTGGATTGAAAGACTCTTTGTACAATAGCCACTCAATGTCATGAAAAAAGGGAATAAATGAAAATGAATGGTTGCATATGGTGTAGATAATGAACACATATATAGAGATACATATGATTAGTAGTGATCACATCAGATACATTAGTAGTGTGAGTATCACTGATTATTTTTTAGAGGACTCTCTTTTCATAAATTGATGAATCTTGTGATTCATATTATATTTCAAATATATAAATCCCCATGGGATCATACTTTTTGGTTTCGGAATAGGTATTGAGTTTGACATAGAGGGGTAATCTAAAAGTGTTTTTGTGTTTAACAAAAATGATTTATTGATGAGTATTCACAAGTCATTGTATATGATGCGATATATAGTGAATTTAATAACAAACTTTGAAAACATGTTTTAAAAGATATTCAAAAATAGTTCTGTATATGTTTTAAAAATTTGTTATATATAATACAATATATCGTGAAATAATTTAATGATAATGAGGGTGTATTGAAAGTGTGATATTGAAAGAGATATAACCTAAATATTTAATATATATGGTGATAATTGGGATATATAATATTTTAAATTATGTGACAGAAAGTTTAAATGAAATGCATGAAATATAGGCAAATCATATGCCTTTTTTTAGGACATCACATGGCTAGCATCCAATACCGTGTCTTGTTAGTAGAGTGTTAAATTTTGACATTTAATTATATCCTACACTTGGTTTTCCTTAAAATAACTATTCCATATGATGAAATAATCATGAGGTTGAATAATTCATGAAATGGATGAATTAATGGATTATTGTTATTTACACATGTGTTATAATGAATTAGAAAATTCCTGGAATTCAACGAGTATCTTTGGGAGATTATAAGAGGACCCAAAAAAGTCAAGATGGTTTTATCTTGAACACACCAAATAATTTAGCAACATTCTCCCATGACTAAATAACTTATCCTATCTTCCATTAGCTTATTGGTGATACTATAGTATCATAGGTGGAGGAGAATCATACTCATGCATCGAGAGATTTAGTACAACCCATGGTTACATCACATATGAGGGATTCCATTTGAATGCTTATTTGTGATATTCATCAAGAATTTGAGATGAATACAATCATAGTAGAATCATTATAGTTGAATATACATGTATATTATTTATTTTAATAAAATTAAATATTTTTAGTATTCCTTCATTTTATTCCTATTTTTTGGGTTTCAAATTGATATTTTCCATGATTAAGTGTTAGTATATCCTAGTAAACTTAGTAATTTAAACAAAAAAGAAAGTTCATCATGTAAAATACCAATTACATATCACTATTCCGAAAATTGATTTAAAAAAATTATAATTTTTTTATTAATTAACAGATATAAAGCCCAATGAAAAATACTATCACAAATAATAATATTTAATAGTATGAATTGAAAAATTGATATCTCAACCAACTCTAAAGATTATTTCATCAATTTATTCCATTTAATAATGTTATGTGAATATTAAAAACTAAAAAGTCATGCATTCAAAGATTCCTATCAATATATTAAACCTTTAATTAAAGTTCTATTAGACTGAGAACTTTAATTTTTCACATATCACATGTTACACCAAGGTGTACATGTAACTTAATCATTTTAACACAAGTACATAACATAATTTCTATTCCATTCATCATATTAATTCAAAAAAATAATAGTATTAATTTATTCTCGAATTAATCACCAATTTCATTTCAAATATATATTAAATGATTAAATTTAAGTATCAAATCATCCAAAATACACCATAGTAGTGAATTGGATTCCTAGAGAATTCTGAGACCACCTACCTAATAATACACCAATAATTGACATAAGGATTGAAAAAAAAATCTAGTATAACTATAAAATATCTATAATCCATATAAAATATTTAAAATTAGAATTGGAAGATAGAATAAAATTATCCCAATACCTTGAAATAAAACCATTATAAAAATGTTATAATCAATGTCTTAGTTATATATGAAATAAATAGATCATTAATATATAGTGAAATGGGGGAAAAGTCTCCAATAAGATATATTGAAAATTTGAGAGAAAATTTGGTGAAGGAATCTAATAATAATCATTTTTATAAATGGAAATATTATCCTAAATCCATAAATTCATTGACCATGAAATAAAAAAATGACTCCTTAAAAAAATGAACTAGCAATACACTTGGTACTTAGTGCTCCACCATTGGCATACCTGATGAAATCCAAATAGGTAACCAGTTGGAAAAACTATTAAAATTAATGTCCCAAGACCTTAAAATAAATTCATTTTTTAATAAATTTAATTTCTTTGATTTCTTGTGAAATACACGTCATCGAGATTAAAAGAAAGACGATACTCTACTAGAATATTATTATTTAAACCCGACCCTTATAATATAGATATAAAGATGGAGGGTATAAATATAAGTAATTGATTTATAATTTTTTATATATTTTCATTTTTTATCAATTTTTTATAAATAAAAAAATCATTTCAAAAAAATAATTGTATTCTGAAAAACAACAACTTTCCAAGGAAAGGGTTTCATTGCTTCTTGAAAACGTATGTCAAAATTATTTTTGTACACTTTTCAAAAATATATTCAATAAAATAAATTTAATTTTTTTTAAAAAAATTAAAAAATTAACATATGGTAATGTTTTGGGATTTTTATGAAAACTTGTATTTTTCAATGAATAGTAAAAATATACTAATTTTTTTTAAAAAAAGTATTTTCGTTTAAAGAATTTAAATGAAAAATTTTAATTTAAAATTGTTTTTAAAATAAAAATTATTAAATTAAATATTTATTAATATAAAATAGTAAATGTTAATCAATTTTATATTGAATTTTAATATAATGTTTTTTAATCTTTTGAGTTTTCTTTGGAAAATCTATTTTTCTATGCGTTTGCGAGTTTAACATTAAATTGGATTATTTTAATTCTGTGAATTGAAATTAAATAAAATGGATTCTATATTTTGAATCATAATAATCTATATTATCTTATAATTTCAAAATATGTTTTGACCCAAATGAATAGTGAAAATAGTTAAATTTAATTATCGTGGTTAAGGTGAAAAAGATTTATCGGGGTTAAAACAAGAATATAATGGTTAAAAATGAACTAAAACTTGTCCAAAACTGATTTGTAGATATATTTTTACCTTATAAACTATAAGGTTAGATAATTTCTCATTTTAGAGCTTTGGGACATGTTAAAAACATGGTTATAATTTATTCTTTTCAAAACATCCATGTGTGTCCTCTACCCCACTTTTAATTGGCCTCTATCTCCCTTTGATTTTCACACCTCTCAAGCACTTTGGATTGATAAAACCATGAAACAATATCTCCCAAAAATCTGTATCCATATTCTAGAATAGTATGAATCCTGAAAATAGAAACCGTAGTATTATTAAGAGGATACATGAAGGAGGTTTCTCTATGAAAAGGTAATCATCATATCATAGGTCATTCCTTTAATTTGTTCATTTACCATATTAAATTATGTAATAACACTTAAGATTCAATAACACGAGTATATACCATATAAAGGGATTTTATTATATTTATTTAATAATATTTATCCATCGTTACCATTAAATGGGAAACTAAATTAATTATTGTTTGTACGAGAGACTACAACCACACAAACTAATGTAAATTGTTTTCCATCCAAATTTATCATGGTTTTATATAATTATGTATTTAATATATATATATATATAAATAATATTTATGATATTATTATACTTTTTTAATTTTAATATCAAATATACCCTTTTTTCTTTCCATTTCGTTTGAAATATGATAACATCGGTCGTATGTATGGAGGACTACCGCCTTGCGAAGTGGTGTGATCCTTTTTTCAATTATGCTTTACATTGAAGGTAATAAGGATATATATAATTACTATATATTATGTATATGAAATTATATTCTTTCTTTAAAATAAATATATCACCTACTTTATTATACATTCACTCATTAATGGAATGACACCATCACTCGTGCATATATACGGCCTACCGTCTCCATGAAGTGATGCGATTAATTTTCCATGTAAAAAATAAAAAATGATTCTAAAAAATGTATAAATATATTAGATATTATATTTATAAAACTCATATAATTATTAATATTAATTAAATATAACCTATACACAATAATTAAGTCTTTAATGAAAAAAGACATATGATAAAATAAGGAAATTAGCTCTAGAAACAATGAAAACAATAAAATATTATATACAAAAAGCTAGTAAAATGATATATAAATATAATATATGATATTATAAGTATTAATATGTTTTTCTAAATTTATAAAATCCCTAAAAAGTTAATACATGACTTTAAGTAAAGATAAATGAGAATGAATGGTGTGATAAGGGATAAAGTCTCAATTTCCATTTAATTGAGACACATTTAGAAATATTTACCTATTTACATTTATGAGGCATATATAATTCCAAATTAATTTTTTTAACATTAATTCATATTAATTCATTATTTTATTTTAAAAATATATATTTTTGATGAACTGATGGTCACCTTTCATTTCTTGTTATATTTTTTTATTGTTAACTTTCTCTTGAGACAACAAATTTCTTGTGATCATTTTTCAGTAGACATTACGTTTCTATTAAACATACATATTATTTATATCATGGATATTATTATTTATAAAACCATATAAATTTTTGTGTATAAATTTATTAATTTGAATGTTATTTTATTATCTGTGGAAATACATATAAATCTTTATTCTTTACTCAAAATGGATATTTGATTATAAGGTCTGGTATTCATTAATTAAATCAGTTATATGATATATGAAAAATTATTTAGACATGAAGTGATTTATGGGGCCTATAATTATATATCACCTCAATGCATTGGTGTTATCATGAGGAAAATATGTAATATAATATTTAATGGGTTTTAACCCATAGTTTTAAACTATTTTGTAAAAGGTCATATCAGTAGAGGTATCCTGATTCCTATGATCATAACGTCTAAAAATTAATAATTTACTTCATTGAGAGTTAAATTATATTTATTATCTAATATATTTTTACATCTATATTTTTTCTAGATTAATTTAATTATTAGTTTATGTATTTGATGAAATGTGTGTTTAGTTATTTACCATTCCATATTAATTATTCCATATCATATCATGGAAGTCAAGTTATTAATTAAATTTAACATGTGTTCAATTAATTAACATTCCATATAGATTTTTATTTTTTTATTTATGATATGTTCTACTACACATAAACCTTGCTAAGCATTTGAGCTAACCCATATGGAGTTTCCTTTCCCCATGATATAAAGATGAATTTATTGATTGAGTTCAATTTGTGTAACGTTTTTTCCATTACTATGTTTTTTATTTTTTATTCCTATTTTAAAATGGGTAACATATATGTATTTTGTTATTTAATTCTATAAAATGACTAATCATTGGTTATGTGATTCCTTATATCTCATGTCAATGTAATAATATAGACACCAGCTTCAAGTTATTGGAGTTGGGTTTGCTATAATTGGAATCAAAGGATGTTTAGTAGAAACATTGGGAACTAGATTAAGGAAAATATAGATTACGGAACAAAACCATATAATATACATTGAGGATATGTATATAAAACACCCTAATGTTTTTTCAAGGTATATATAGGGTGTTTTTTCTTGATAAATATCTCTATCTAGATACTTTATGTGGACTTCGTTCTGACACAAATGTATACAGGGGTAATAAATATGAAATGGAATTCCATGCATGATTCAAACATTACCTAAAACATGACCACAATACTTATCATACAACAGGGTTGTAACCCATATGGTATATTTTTAGTATAATTCAAATTTTCTTTGTAAACTACTATGAATGATTTGAAAATAAATACATCCCCAATGAAACCATCTTTATGATTATTTAACTAAAAAAATGTAAAAAATTCAATTTATTTGATGCTCTATAGAGGATTTAGAATTATAAATCATGATTTAAAATTCACAATTTTATGATCTAATCCAGTATATTCCATTTTTTAGAAATGATTTCTACAAGAAATAAGGGTATCAATTCTTATATACAATAAAGAGTTTGTCATCCCGAGCAATCCAACATAGCTAGTATTATAACTAATAAAATTATGCCTATATTTGGGAAACTTAATTAGGTAATAAAAAATTATCTTACATTAAGGAAGAAACATATTATTCCACTGATTAATTATACTATATTGGATCCCCTCATACAAAAACATCCCCCACAATTTAGTGGGACTGCTAATCCATTGGTATTTGAGAAATGGATTATGTCCCTTAAGAATATATTTCTACCCTTGAGATGCGATTAAAATGTGAAAATTATAATTGAAGTATAATATCTTAGGGGTGATAGTAATTAATGGTGGTAATTAATCCAGAATGGTATAGATCAGGAAGAAATAAAATAGATGGAATTTCATGCTTTTAAGGGGACATTATTTGAAAAATATTTCCCTATTGAGAAATGAACTTAAATGACGAAAATGTTCCTTAATTAAAGAAAATGGAAGAAGAAAATGCTTAAAATTAAGAAGATAACTATAATAAGACTACTAGGTATGCTACAAGTTATAAATAAATTATGGAATGTAAGGTAGACCATTTATTTAAATGGATAAATACATGTCTCTGAATAGAAATGTTCTCTCAAATGTTTTAGTCATTTGATGAAATAGGTTTATGTTCCATAAAAATAGAGTATGAATTTTATTGAAACTATATTTTTAAGTGAAATAAAGAAAATAAGAGGTGGATTGAGCACTATGAAAAAGGTAATCCTTCAATGTAGAAGAATAGATCAATGTGATTTCCATATTGTGAAAACATTTTAAAGAATCATCATATCAAATGATTGAAAGGCATGGGATTTTGTTACGAGAAGTGTGATAAGGGTCATATGGCTCATGAATGAAAGGGTAAGAAAAAAATAAATGATTTCTGGTGCTTCGACAATATATAAATGGTGAATTATTCAAAAAAATATCCCAAGCATCAATAGAATCTACTATCTAAGAGGTCATGGGGACAATTCCAAGCTTATCTGATCACTATAGCTTAGGTGAAAGTACCCAATCAAGTATTGATAGGTAAATTAATAATAACTTAAAATTATTCTAATGGTTTATTTTACTATATATATTCTTACTATATGATATCATTTATGTTTTCTATGAAAATTAGATACTTCCCTAGCACATTAAGATGGGACTTGTGAGTCAAAACTCATAGTGAAAGTCTCACCGTGATAAGGATTTGATAAGAAGTCCCAATTATAACACATAAACAATCTCTATTTTTTGAATTTATACTCATACCTATCATTTATTTATATATTATCTTGGCTATGAACTAGATTTTAAAAAATTATGCAATTATTTATTACAAGGAGATGAAAATTACAATTCATGATGAAGATGTAGAATTCCATATCTTTAGTGAGGGAACTTCATCAATCAAGTCAGGTTTAGATCCACCCCTAGTAGCACTTTTAAATTAGATTTTTGGGGAAGAGGAACAAAAAAAATCTATGGATGGTGGAGGTAATCATAAAATAAAGGATGTACTTATCGTACATGAATACATTGATGTATATCCTAAGGAATTACATGGACATCGAATAGAGAATTAAATTGATATTTCCATTTATTTAATCCCTAAATCAATACAAATATCAAATAATCTCTATATAATGTACACGATGGAATTAATGGAGTTAAATAAACAACTAGTGGAGTTTTCAAATAAGGGATTTATTAACACTAGTGTTTCAACATGGGGAGTTAATGTTTTCTTCATTAAAAATTAAGATAGAACCATGTGGTTACGTACTGATTATATAGATATGAATGCAGTTACAATAAATAGAAAGTATCCCATGCCTTTTATAGATGAATTATTCAACCAACTTCATTAAGATAAATATTTTTCAAAGAATTTCCTTCGTTCTGGGTATTAGAAATTGTGAGTAAATAAAGAAGACATTATAAAGAAAAAAGCTTGAATAATTTATGGACATTATGAGTTTACTATAATGAAATTTCATATTAAATAATGTAACCTCTCTTTTTATGGATCTTATGAACAATGTATTCATTAAATATCCTGATGATTTTGTTATAGTATTAATTGACGACATCCTGGCATATATAAGGACCATGGTAATCCCATGAGGATAATTCTAGAGACTCTTAGAGGAAATGTGTTATATGGGAAGTTTAGAAATATTATTTATATATTAATGATGTTTTTTGTTGGCCATATTGTCTCCAAAGATAGAATATCTACTGATATTTCAAAGAAAAAGAAAGTTATATAATTAAGTACACTAATGAACATAACTAAGGTATGCCGTTTTGTTGGTTTTGTAGGTTTCTATCAACAATGTGTTTGAAATTTTTCTAAATTGGCTAAATCATTAACCAAGATTACATGTAAATTGGTTAAGTTTAAATAGAAAAAGAATTTAGAGTTTTCTTGATGAATTGAAGATGATATTTGTCAATTCTATGATTTGACTATACCATCAAGAAATAATGGGGTTTTCATATATAATGAAACATCAAAAAAATAATTTGGTTCTGTCCTTATAAAAAATGATAAAGTTATTCCATGGGCACCGTGGAAGAAAGAGACATTACCTCAATGTTGATAGATTTGTGATATACAGAAACCATAAGATCCTAAAACATATATTTTCTCAAAAATAGCTCAACATGAGACAATGATGATTGATCAAGACACTCAAGGATTATTACCATTTAATACACTACAACCCAGTGAATGTAAATGAAATATTAGATTCATTAACAAAAAATCATATTGTTGTTCTGACTCAACTGAGGTTTGAGTGGAATCTTATATTCAAGGATATAATAATATAGATATGGGAATAATTAAGGAAGGGTAGACATCACTACTTTTTTAAATAATTTTTATCCTAAATTTATTGGAAAGTATAAAAATATATCAACCTGATGATGAGAATTTTTAGATGAAAAATAAAACCTTGAATCAAACAAAGTTAGAAAACATCATCAAGGAAGATGGAGTCAAAAAATTTGGAATGTTATTATGTGTTCCATATATACCTGATCTTAAAAGTGAGTTGTTGGATGATGTTCATGGATCAAATTTCTCTATAAACCATTTTAGAATAGAGATGTATAAGGATTTGAAGAATTTTTCTTGTTGGGATATCATGGAGAGGAAAATGTATGATTATGCGTTTATATTTTTGGTTTGTAAATAAGTGAATGATTAGAAATTTTATATAAGAGGATTCATGAAACATCTTCATATTCTAGTGTGGAAATGGGATGAAATTACTATGAAAATTGTCATAGAATTACCATTGACTGGAAGAAACAATGATAAAATATTATTTATTATTTATCTCTAAACCAAATCTGTGAATTTCCTCAACATAATAAATGATTTAATTTTTGAGTGTCTCTCAAGGATATATATTAGTGATGTTTTAAAACATTAGGGAACTGTTCTTTTGATTTTTCCGAATTGTGATCCTCATTTTACATAAAAATTATGGAAGTGTATTCAGAAGGATCTTGATACTGAGATTCATTTGTGCACTACCTACCATCCTCATACTGATGGAAAATAAAAATTGTTTATTAAAATATTTGAATACATGTAGAGGTCATTCTCACTTAAATTTCAAGGTAAGTGGGTCATTATTTATCTTTGGAAAAGTTTTCCAGTAAAAATATTTTCCAATAAATTATTTAAATTGAACAATATGAAGTATTATATTGAAGGAGATGTCATATTACAACTTATTGAGATAAATTTTTAATATAAAAATTTTAGGCCCATAAATTACATATGAGACAAAAAAACGTAAATACTATTCGAACTCTGATAAAAGTTACTCAAAGTATGAAAAAGAGTTATGACAATAATTATCGTAAGGATTTGGAATTCCTAGTGGGAGATCATGTTTTTTAGAAGGTATCAACACATAAAGGGGTCAAAAGTTTTATTAAGAAGGGAATGTTGAGCCCTATGTACATCGAACCTTTATAAATAATGAAAACTGTTGGATCTATGGATTATCATCTAGAAATTACGGCATGCCTATATAAAGTAAATGATTTCTTCCATATATCACTCTTATGAAAGTATATGTTGAAAAAAAAATATGTTTCAATGACTTATATTTTCATGATTTTATTTTTAGATTTTATTTGGGAAAATTATAAGACCAGGAGCTAAGACGGTGTGTGATTTCAAGGACAAGTGTGTTCGACACGATTCGATAAAATTGTTATGTTTTTAATGGAATGTATGCACAAATTTTGATAAAAAGTGAAATAACACTTAAAAGGTTTCCTAGATTAGAAATCAGATGGCACTATTGAACTCAAAATAATGGATTTACCCTAGGCGTGACCTAACCTTGGTTGGCGCGCGTCTTCTATAGAAAAATCCACCAGGGATATAACCGTAAATAAAATTATTTTATTTTAAAATCTTAATAAATCATAAATGGAAACTAGTATTTAAAATCTGAGACCACCATTGGGGTCATAAGGGGGTGTTTTACTAAGGTGAGGTCTAACGTTGATAGGTGTGGGATAGATGTAAAGAGAGTTTTTTGATTTAAACATCATTAAAATATTTTAATAAAAATATTTTATTCTTAATGAAACAACATGTTTTTTTAATACATGTTTGTCAAAGAATCGAGGGTTGTCATTATAACCCTAGATATATTCTATGGCAAGGTGGTGGATCTCTCTCCAATGAACGCTGACAGATAAAAAATCAAGAATGATGAACCTCAGATTTGAAGTATCTTTACCCACAACAACGACACAATGACCATTATTCATCAGTGATCAAAATGAATATAGGTATGGAATTTGTGAATTGATGTTTTCTCTATATTCATGGAATCTGTGATGAATACATACCAATAAACAAACTAATTGTCCGTCGAATCGATTGTTGTTACAGGATGAGTATTACCATTGTGTGGTTTTGATGAGAGAATGATCTTATGATTATTTGTTGGATTTACATCGTGGTTCTAATGGAAACAAACCACAATTGACATGAACATAGATCAAGGGACACTAATCTTGGTTGATTTATGATTTTCAATCCCCGTTCTTTGTTCATCATGGAGATTCTTTGTTTGTCTCATGACTCGACATGTTTTGATCGATCGATCGTTGCACACTTGATGATTGGCACAATGATCTGATATCACATATCTAGGATAATCATGGTATGATAGAGGTACAATGATGAAAGTGATAGACATATCAAATAGAGTCAGTAGATATTGTTGTTTGAGATGGTTTTCATCAGGATGAATTGTAATATTGATCCGAGCCCATTGTGATGAAGAACATGACCCAAGAACCACATGTGTACTTCCATTTTGAAAAATGGAGCACCCAAAGTTAACTGGTGGATCTCGGAATGGGACACTAGTGGAAAATTCTTGTAGATGTGGTGGAAGATGGATGGCTACTGACAGATGAGGAAAGCGGCCTAGTGGGGCCACACGAGAGCCTGCGGCTAGAGCAGTTCTGTGGGTGGGGACTTGGGATGCAGAAAACGGATCCGTATATGAGGTTGGGTTTTTCCTGAATCCCATGATGATAGAAGGCCACGTGGGATCTCATATGTGGTGGCTATCCACATTGAATGAAGTGGAAACACCTCAACCAGGAAGAGGCACACTGTCTGGTGGACCGTGTGCGGTGAAACATAACTGTACCACAGTGTGGGATGGATCAGATGAGGCTAACTGCTCTAGATGAGTCATGATACTCTAGCGGTCCAGGAGGCCTAACAATCCTGGACTGTTCGAGTCGGTCCAGGCTGTGTTGGGTCAACCAAACATTGATAATCCATTTTCACAAAAAATGGCCATATCATTAAAATGGAGTGTTTGATTGATGGGTACATTTTTTCATTAGTACCTCTAAGATGATATTTTCATTTTGAGATGGATTGGGGGAATTTTTTTAGATAGATCATTAGAGGTTGAGAGTGCACCCTTGGTCTTTTCCTATGAGGTTTTGAGCAGGATCCCATTCCCTCCATATGGGATAACCCATATTATGAAGTGAGTTGTCTCAACCTGGCCTCAACAATTATCTTAGTGGGTTAGACCATGTATCTCACCGAGAGGCCCGATAGGTCCCCACTTCTTTTAAGGGTACCTTAGATAGGGTTTATGGAGAAGGTGTGAACAATATTTACACAAGATCCTATCCACTATCTAGAATGATGTTTCTTATAGGGCTATGTGTCACCCCAATGTGCCTGGGGAAATGACCCCCTATCTGTATATCAAGGTCAGATTCATTCTATTCTATGTGACTAGACCTAAAAAACTGTACTTCAGGTTGTTTAGAGTGGTTGATGTTGTACTATGAATTGATTACTATGTGACTTGGGAATACATGACTTATCGATACTCCATGTGTTACTGACACTCCATGTGTTACTGACACTTTGTGTGTTATCAACACTTCGTGTGTTGCCGAAACTCTGTGTGTTATTGACTCTCCATGTATTATAAAGACTGGATGTCTCAGAGAAACTATGTAACATTTCGAGACCCTAGAGTTCTCTTGGTTAATCTTGGTAGACCATTCTATGTACTTATATCATATAGCTCTAGGAGTGATATCTCTCGGGAAGATCATGCTACGAGTAGAACAATTTAGTTGGTAGTGCACGAGTATTTGAGGCTTGAAATACTCTTAGTATACTTGGATTATTGTTTCATATGTGTGATATAGACATATACCTATGATGAGCTGACATATCTTCTTAGTGGTGTTTTCCCTTTAATGTATTTCTGTGTGGTATCTTCTTCGTGGTGTTTCCTCTATGGTTGTTCTTTTTGTTTTCTAGGCATCCTACTATGTATTTTTTTACTCACCACTAAAAAAGTTCTTCATGAACATTCCATGTATTGTGTAGAAATTTTACATTGTAATGGAGTTCCAGGAAGAACAGTTCCATACATTTCTTGGTGAGTTCAGAATGATCGGGGTGTGCTCGTACAACTATAGAGAGAATTACCAATACCTTTGCTTATAGTTTGGACTTTGTGGTTTTCAGAATCTTTTTGGTGGGCTTGTATTCTATCCGAGTTGTAATTCCTGACACTTTAATTCCATTTCATAATCTATGGTTGGTATCTTAGTGTATGCATGCTTTTTCTAATTAGTGTTTTAACATTTCATCATTTTGGTCTTGGAGATGCATGCACGTGTACATGTTCTTAGTCAAAACCCTCCAATTTTTGTGATATGACTACCCGACACTAGTCACCAGCCCCTATTCTTTCAAAGGAGCTCTTGGGGTTTTCACGGAATGGTCCCATATATGATGTGTCATGATAGAGTGGTATCAGATGCGAGTTGGTTCTATTTAATGGCCGAGAGTCTATGAAGTAGGTTTTGGGAAACAGTGTTAAGTGTTTCGAGTTTGGATTTCAGGACCAAAGATCTAGTGTAGGTGCGGTAGCCGATGTATCCATAGATGAAGTCTTTGGACTCTTGATTTTTTACATGATACATTAAAAAACTAGTTGTTGGGAAAAATATTGGGACATGCATCATAGAATAATGGGTTGTGTTTTCCATGTCCCGGTTCAGCTGTCTCACCAAGTATATGCTTTTAACCCTGATGCATATTGTTTTCTTATAGGATGTATTCATGATACCATCCAATGTGGTTTCTGTAGGAGTATTGTGAGTTCAAATCGATGTTTGATGAGGCCTCCCTAAGGGGATCTAGTCATGAAGTAGTTTTTCTATATGATGGTCAACATGTGACACATTCTCCAATTGATAAGTTTTAGACCCATGTCCAATGGTTCAAGTGAATTCATCTTTCCAGAAAGAGTCGTAGAAGGTTATATTGGTATTAGATGATGATACAGAGGGTATGAATGCATATCATAGGCTTATGAGGTTGTGATCACCTGGGATGCAGGGTCGGAAGGACCTACTGATAGTAGGTGTGTGACATAAGCAGCACAACACGAGGTTATGTAGGATGATCCAAGGGCGTGGTAGTTTCGTGAAGAAGAGGAATTATTATATGTGTCATGGTAAGGGACATTCCATGTGATATTGTCCCACTATTTAGGGTGAATTTTGAGAGTCGGTTGATGAACCACCAAGGAAGAAGCAGTGGAAGGTAGAAATAGATCATTTGGGCAGCTGATGTGGAAGAAGAACTTGGGTAGTAGTAGGAGGTGGAAAACATTTTGACGTTTTACCACCTCCAACCCTAGGTGGTCCATACATGATTTAGGGAGATTGAGGATATGTGAGTATCAATTGCAATCTCTCGAGGATTATGAATGTAGAACTTTTGGAATGGTTCAGGGTATGATATGTGTATTTCTAATTTAGCTTTAATAGATAGAAATATGTGCTAGTGATTTCCTTTCCTACCACTTTTCTTGTTTGACACTTAGAGATTTTGGTTAAACCATTGAAATCACACTAATTTATAGAGACTTCAACTCGAAGATACCCAAATGATAACACAATAGTGCCGAAAGTGTGACATGAATCTTAAAGGAAACAGTTATAGTTGGGATATCTTGGTAGTAGCATCGAGGCCTTATGATGTCATTTTCAGTATGGACTAGTATCCATAGTTCATGCTCATATTGATTGTTTAAGGAAAATAATGTGGTTAATCCATGTAAATAGAACTAGATTTACCTTTATTTAGAAAAAGTAATTCCTTAGAACTTAGGATGTACTCATGCGTAAGAGGTTGCAGCCAATTACTCTTCAGTTAGATAGCATGACCCTTAGGGTAGTGGATATTTTGAGTCCTCAATTTCCTATAATGGTGGAAGATTATAAGGTTGTATTAATTGAAGATTTTCTATGTTTACCTACTCATTTAGAGTTATAATTCTACATTTATCTACTCCCTGAGACGACACTGATATCTACACTAGTATATCAGATGGATCCCATAGAGCTTTGTGAGTTGAGAGTGAATTTGGGGAATAAAAGAAAAAGTGATTTATGAGGCCAAGTGTTTCACCTTGGGGATCCCATCAATGGTCTTTGTTGATCTCAGTCATATCTTTTTAGAGAAATTATTTTCAATGTATCCAATGAAGGTTGAGGTACAGTTTTTTGAGTGCTCTCATCTTGAGGTTTCCCAAGGAGGCTGTCAAGTATATAGTGTTCTGTGACGAATTAGGAACCGGGATTGGTTGTGTCCTGATAGAGAGGCAAGATGTGACTACCTATGGTTCATTCTAGTTTAAATCAAATGAATAGAAATGTGTGACCCATTATAATGATTTAGAAATAATAGTCTTCACATTAATTATTTAGTGACACTATCTAATGGGATAGAGGTTTATCGTCTACTTCAACCACAGGAGTCTCAAATATATTTACTATATGAAGGATATAATCTTGGGAAAAAGGTAATGACCAGATTTACTCCCAGACAATGACTTTGATATTATCTAAACTCGTGGGAAGGGGAACATCGTGGAGTATTCTCTTAGTAGGCAATCCAACTTACATTTGCTAAGTAAGGTGTCAAACCAATTATTCGTACTACATATATCCTTTTTGGAAGGAGATGAAGCCGCTTACCTCGTGTTGATGGTTTTCACCCCTCCATCAATACAATGAGACATGGAGGCACAAATTGGTGATATTGACTGCAAGACCAAATGTGCTCAGTTTTATATGGGGCATTCCCTAGAATGATATTCAATTGGTGGGGGCATGCCATTCCTTTCATAGGGTGGACATTTGTACCCATAATGTTGTGGGAGGAGGTTCTAATGGTGTTCCACACATCCCCTTTGGTGGTAATGTTGGGTGTAGGGAAGATGTACCAGGACCATCTATGTCAGTTTTGTGGCCCGGGATGAAGAAGGAAATTTTGGAGTTTGTGTCATGATGCCTTACTTTTTGACAAATGAAGGATGAGCATTAGATTAGAGTGGGTTTGACATAACCCCTTGATGTGACAAAATGGAAATGAGATGGAATAACAATGTAATATGTGACAGGTTTACCACATGTGTCCAATGGGGAATGATACCATCTGGGAGATCACTGACCGACTCCCCATGTTGGCCCACTTTGTACCTATCCGATAGTAGATTTCAATAGAGATCTTGGGACGCCTCTATGTGCAAGAGATAATTCATCTTCATGGAGTTCCATTGATGATTTTTTTATATCATGATCCTCACTTCAGATCTCAGTTGTGTAAGGCATTGTAAGATACATTTGGGACTCAGTTACGCCTGAGCATGGCGTTTCATCCCCCAGTGGATCGCCAAAAGGAGAAGACCATTTAGGTTTTGGAGGACATTATTAGGGCTTTTATGTTATTTTTTGGCTGTATTTGTGAGGATCACCTACCTCTAGTGGAGTTTTCACACAACAATAGCTACCCCTCCACCCTCGTTGTGGCACCGTTTGAGGCTCTGTATGGGAGACCCCACAGATCACCACCTTATTGGACTGAACTAAGGGAGTCAGTGCTCATGGTCCCAAAGTTGGAGCAGGTGATTACAGAGAAGGTATAGGTCTTTCAAGAGCGGATGAAGACTTCTTAAATCCATCATAAATCTTATGCTGAAATGAAACAGAGGCCTTTGGTTTTTGAGGAGGGAGACCATGTGTTCCTTTAGTTCTGTCCTCAATGATATATATAATGATTTGTCCTGGAATGAAAAACTATCACCAAGGTTCAACAGCCCTTTCCTGATACTATATAGAGTTGGAGAGATGAAATACCTCTTAGATCTACCCCCGTAGTTGGAAAGTGTACACAACATCTTCCACGTGTCTCAAGTGAGGAGATACATGCAAGATTCATCACACGCCATTGAAGGGGGAGAATGTTTCTAAGAACCATATGGAGGTCATGGATTGACATAAGGGGACACTTCATTTGTAGTTTATTACATTGGTTCTTCACCAATAGAATTACATGAATCTATAAGAGAGAACATGGAAGCAGGAGGCATAGATTAATGATCAGTACAATCAATTTTTCGAGCAGCCCTTTGTTTTGGCTTATGGGAATGTAAATCCTTATGGTGGGGATAATTTCATTACTCAGATTTTCCCGATATTATTTTTATCAATTATTTTGGAAAACTATTAGACTAGATGCTGAGACAAAGTGAGATTCTGAGGCCTAGTGTGCCCTGAATTATTTGATGTAAAATGTTATGTTTTTAATAGCACATGTGAAAATGTTTTATTAAAGGTTGAAATAAAATTTAAACAATTTCCTAGATCATAAATTCAAGAGTACCATTGAACTTAAAACATTGGATTTTCCCTAGGCATGACTTAACCCTGGTCAGTGTGGTTCATCTATATAATAAGACATCAGGTACGTAATTGTAAATAAAATAATTAAATAAAATTATGTTATTTCAAAATCCTAATATCTCATAAAAGTTAACTCATATTAGAAATATGATACCTCTATTGAGTTCGTAAATATATGTTTTCCTTAGAAGAGCCCTAAAATCGACCGACACTTGCCTACTGCAAAGGATAATTTTTGGACGTAAACATCCTCAAAATATTTTAATATCAATATTTTATTCTTGATGTAATGAAATATTTTATTTTAATAGACACTTATTAGTGAATTAAGGGTTATCCCCATAACCTTGGATATCCCCTGAGTTAAGGAGACAAAGCACTCTCTAATGAATGCCGACAGGTTGACAAATGAAGAATGACGAACCTCAGATTCAAAGGATCTTCACCCATGAAAATGATGTGAAAGCCGTTATTTGTTAGTGATGGAACCAAATCAAGTTTCAATTTTTTTTATTTGATTTCTTGTTCCTTTTAATGAATTACATGACAAAATCGGACCAAACAATAAACAGATTGGCCTGATGATCGATTGTTGTTATGAAATGGGATTTACCTTTGTTGGATTTTGATGAGGGAATGATCTTGTGATTATTTATTAGATTTATATTATCATTCTAATAGAAAAAAAACATGATCGACACAAACATAAATCTAGGTATATTCCTCTAAGTTGATTTATGATTTTCTCCCCCAGTTCTTCATTCACTGCGAGCATTTTTCATTTGGCCCGCGACTCGACATGTTGCGATCTATCGATCATTGCACACTTGATTCTTTTCACAACGATCTGATATCGCAGATCTGGGATCAACATGGCATGATAAAGGTGTGAAAATGACAAATATAGATGGATCTATATGACTTAGTAGATATTTTTGTTTGACTGTTTTTTTGTTGGGATGAATCATAACATTGATTCATTCCTAGGGTGATGGAAAATGTGACCCAAGGATCACATACATGCTTCCATTATGGGAAAAAAGCACTATAGGTGTTCCGGTGGCCCATGGAAGGGACCACCAGTGTGCCGAAGCTAGCGACCGACAACGGTGGTGGACGAAAAATGAGGAATATCTCCCACAAGGGCCACGTGGGAGAACACAACTGGAACAATGTTTTGGGTGGAAAATTGTGATGCAGCAAAGGGATATGCGTATGTAGCTGGGGTCTGCATAGAGCCCCCAGTGAAAGGAATATGTGGGGGAGTTTGGATGTGATGTTCGTCCACATTAAACATGGTGATGTTCCATTGACCAGGCAGAGGCACATGGTTCAGCGAACCACATGTGGTGCATCCAAACCGTCCCACAATACGAGATGGACCAGATGAGATGGTCCACTCTCATAGACTTGTGGGCTGAGTCCAGTGGGCGGAGCCAAGTGGTCTTGGATACATCTGACCAAATTGGACTGGTTTGGGTGGACCAGACTGAGGCCGGTCGACCGGCATGTCGGGCCATGTTTTACGGGTCGGTTTGGACCTGGAATGGACATGGATCGGGCCTTTTCACTATGGCCATATAATTCAAACAGACCATCCAATTGATGACTTGTCTAAAGAGTTGGGAACCCTTCGATGGGGCGATCCTTTTGGAATGAATTAATGGATTTTTTTATTTTGATAATTAGAGGTTGAGATTGAACCCTTAGTCTTTTACTATGAGGGTTTGATGTAGGATCCCATTTCCTTCATAGAGGATGATCCATATTCTGATGTGAGTTGTATCTTCATGGATTTGATAGTTGACTCAATGGGTTGGATCATGTATCACACCGAGGGGCTTGGTCGGTACTCACTACTCTTCTTGGTACATTAGATAGGTTTTCTGGAGAAGGTGTGACCAATATTTATATGGGAACCTATCACTTATCTAGAAAGATGTCTCTAGTAGGGCTAGGGGTCCCCTTATTGAGTCTTAGGCATTGACCCCTAACTATGTATTGAGATCAGATTATTCATGTCCTACATGACTAGACCTGACAAGTGTGCTTCAGAAACTTTTTAGTGGTTGATATTTGGTTGTAACTTGGTGACTATGTGACCAGGGGGATGCATGACTTATCGACACTCCATGTGTTAGCGGAACTATGTGTTTTACCAACCCTCAATGTGTTACCGACACTCTATGTGTTATTGAAACTCCATGACTTAGAGATAATGGATGTATCAGGGAAACTATGTAACTTTTGGACACCCTAGTATTCTCTTTGATACTTTTGGTAGACCTATTCTATGCTTCTATGAGATACCTTGAGGAGTGATATATCCTAGGAAGAGTGTGCTATGAGTTGAACCGTGTAGCTAGAAGTGGATGATACTTTGAGGATTGGAATACATTATGAGTATACTTATATGTTCTTATTATATGTGATATAGACATATACCTCTGTTGAGTATACTATACCTTCTTAGTGGTGTTATCCATTTTTTGTATTTTTTTGTTGTATCTTTTTTATGGTGTTTTATCTATGATATTCCTGTTTGTTTTTGAGGCGTCCTACTTATTATTGTTTTATGAACCCCAGCAAAGGAGTTTTCTACATGCGTCGTGTGTTGTGTAGATGTTCAGACTTGTTACAGAGTTCCAAGAAGACCAGAACATGATTGTTCTTGGTGAGTTTAGACAGATTGGGGTGTGCACTTATGAATATATATAGTTGTCCTAGTACATTTTTTATAGGTTGAACATTGTGGGTTTTGAACTATTTTTTGTGGTCTTGTATTCTATCCCAATTGTACTTTATGATACTTTACATACCAATTGTACTCTATGGTTGGTATCTTAGTGTATACATACTTTTTTAACTTAGTGATTATAAATTTCATAATTTTGGGTTTGGAGGTGTATGTGTGTGTACATGTTCTTATGACAATTCCTCACTTTTGTGGGATATACTTACTCTACGCTAGTCGCTATCTCTAGTCCTATCAGAGGCGGGCTTGGGGTAGTCACGACACAGGTCCCTCTGGGATAGGTCATGGCACATGTGATCCAATATGAAGATATAGAAATAGAACCAAATATATCATAATATGATGAATCCATCCATATTCCTGATACTATAAAGGAATTGTTGAGGAATCAAATTATTAAATGGGTAAATAACATTATAGAAATCATAAAATGGAGAAAGAAATGTGTTAACCTTAGGATGTTATGAGGAATAACTACACAAATATGTTTAAAGGTAATATTAGAAAAAACATTATGGGAAAATTTCTTATAGGAGGGTATAATTTAACAAACTATTACATTAAACTATAATCCTTATAGAATAAATTTAATTTTTTCAGTATCTTGTGATATACAAAACACTAATTTTGAACAAAAAACTATACTGAATTAAAATATTATCATTTAATCTAGAATATTATAAACTCACCATGAAGTTGGTGTGTATGAATAGGAATACGTAATTTATAAAAATATATTTTTATCATATTTTCATTGGTTAAATAATTATTATAACTAAAACAATAGTAATCCTAAATAAAATGAAAGGTTTTTTGAAAAATAGTTTTTTTAAAGAAAAAAGTTACATCGTTACATGGGAATATAATTTAAAATCAATTTTTTACTCATTAAGAAAACATAGATGATAAAATAAAATTAATTTTTGATATCATTACATCAAAATAAACCTAGGGTGATTTTGTTTTGATTTTTTTTGTAATGTTTTGTTTTTCCAAGAATTGTAAAACATTAAGTTTTTTCTTAAAAACATAATTTTTTGTTTGAATAATTTATAATAAAAATTTGATTATATATAATATTTTATAAGTGAAAATAGTTCAATTTTATATTAATAAATCCAGATTATTTAATTTTAATCATTTTAAAATTGAATTTTGATAAAATACATTTTCAACTTTTGAATGTTTTTATTTAGAAAAATGGGTTTTTCAACATGTTTGTGAGTTTAATTTTAAATTGGATTATGAAGTTGTAGTGATTTGAACATTGAAAAAAAATTAAATATTTTTAATTGGAATAATTTTTTTTTATAATATGATCAATTTAATTTTTTTACCATAATGAATATTGAAAACATTAAAAATTAATTACTATGGTTATATTGAAAAGGAGTTTTATGGGTGATTAAACTAAGATGATAAGGGGTAAACCTTTTAAAAAACCAATTTAATGGAATTATGTAAACCTTATCACCTATAAATATCAATAATGGCCAATTTTTTATCCTTTTTATGTGAAAAACATGGGTACACTTTATTCTTTAAAAAATACATGTGTGACCACTCCCCACTAATAGAAGGGCATTCTCTCCCATCACATATTACAACCATTAAATCCCATTATCTCAACCAAAAAAAAAACTCTCCGAAAAATTATTATAAATATTATATTTCTTCTATTATTCCAAAAGGATGAACCCTAATTTATTTAAGAGGAGATACAAGGGATGTCACTCTAGGAAAATTTAATCATCATAACAAATATCTTTCATTTTATTTATTATTTCACCACATTAAATTATATCATAAAACTTCCAATATAATTTCACCATTATCTAAAATTAATATATATTTTGTTATTTTTATTGAATAATATTTATCCATATTCTCATCCATCAAATGGGAAATGAATGTGTCGATTGTGTGTACCGCAGAATACCGCCTCACAGACTGATATAAATCATTTTCCACCAACACATCTCACAATTGTTTATAATTATGGATTTAATATATATATATATATATATTATTTGTGATATTATTATACATCATTAATTATGATATTTTATATACTTTATTAATTTTTATTCCTGAAAAAATATGATAACATCGCTTGTGTGTACGACGAAGTGTCGCCTCACGAAGTGAAGTGTTTTGTTTTTCACTTACTCTTTACATGGAAGGTAATAACTGTAAATTTAATAAATATATGTGATATAAATGAAATGTTTTTTATTTTAAAAAATTAATATATCACAAACTTCATACACTCTCACTCATTAATGGAATGATATCATCGTTCGTGAGTGTGTATGACCTACCATCTCCACATAGTGATGTTATTCATTTTCCATGTACAAACATCATTAATGATTATAAAAAATGAATCTAATGAGAAAATATGTGATAATAACATAAATATTATTTTTTATATGATGGATCTATATCATATACATAAGAACAATATCTTTCATAAAAAACATGCAGTAGAAAAAATGAAATCAATACCTAAAAATTTTAAAATATTGGAATATTTTTAATAAATAGGTGGTGAAATGTTATAGTAAGATAATATAGGATGATAAAAAATATGAATATGGTTTTGTTAAAAATTAATAAATTTCATATTACAATTATAAATGATGTTAAATAATTTTAAAGAAAAATCGAGCAAGAAGTAATGGATTATTTCTCAATTTCCATTTCATTGAGGCACATTTATTAATATGTACCTACTCGCTTTTATGTGTTGTATATAAAAACCCTTTTATATTTTAGAAATGAATACTTATTTATTCATGATTTTATTTTAGAATCCCTTATTCTTATTGAATCTATGGTAACCTCTCATTTCTTATTTATTTTTTTAATTTTAATCTTTCTCTTGAGACAATCACTTTCTTGTGATCAATTTTCATTATACACTACATTTATATTAAATGTACATATTTTTTATATAATAGATTTTATTATTTCATAAACCATATTTTTTTTTTACAAATGGTTTTAACTTTTAATGTTATTGGATTATATGGTGAAATATTGATAAATTCCTAATCTTTACTCAATACAGATTTTTCATGATAAGATACATTATTAATGAATTAAATTGATTATTATATATAAGAGTAATTAATTTTACAAGAACTGATAGGTGGGTCCTAGAATAATATATCCCCTTTATTTATCAATATTCTTATGAGGTGAATCAGTGATTTGGAATTAAATGATTTTTTACCCATAGTTTCAAACTATATTGTCAGAGGTCTTGAAAGTATTGGTATCATGATTCATAATCTCATGAAATATAATAATTAAAATTAAAATTCACCACGAATTCGGTTATTAATGTCATATTTTGTATCTTATGAAAAGATAATAATGTAGACATTGAATATGGGTTACTAGAGTTGGGGTTATCACATGAAACACCCCTCTTACTTGGAAAATATGCATCTGATCACTATATACCTAATTCACAGTTGTGTGCATTGATGGTTTCAAGTAAAAAACCTATATTTCACGCTCCATCCAATTTTTATACCAAAAAAATTTAAATCTACCACTAATATTTAAAAAAAATTAAATTACAAAAAATATAAATCCAAAATATAGAATTCATAAATGAAACATATAGTGATTGCATAAATAAATCTTGAGTGGTGTTATAATTTTTGTGGATGTGAAAAATAAAATAAAAATTCATGTCAAATAAAAAAATTTGGCCCAATATTGTATTGAATAATTTAATTAATACATTCAATAATATCTTCAGAAGCACAAAATAATGAATCAATATAGTTCTCAATAATGAATCTAATAAAATAAAATAAAATATATGAATAATTAATGTTTGGGGTATATGGGGAGAACCATGATATTAGAGAAAAATGATTCAAAATAGTTTTATCATAAGAGATAAAAACAGTTTTCTACATTCTTATCTTGTTTTTTATTTGAAAAAATTTAGTCAAAAAAACCTTATAAGATATGGTTAAGGAAGATACCCACTTCAAGAGTCTAAAGATTTTCCAAAACCCTGATTATATCATGATTATGTTAGACATTTTAGTAAATTTTATGAGTGAGATGATGAAGGGATATTTCATAGACATATACTTAGGGGAAGGATTTACTAGTGATTTAAAAAGAATATAATGATTATTTTTGAAAAAAATGTTGTTATTATAATAAAGAATCATATTAAACTAAAATATTTTTTTTCTATTTATATAGATAATGATGAAGCCTGGTTATTTTTTGATGGATAACATAGTATAAATTCAGTTACAATAATAGGTTTTCAAAATACCTTAGTTTATTATAATGTTTCTAATGGAGATGAAGTCCCATATTTTAGTTTTTATAGGTTTTTTATAATTTTAAAACATTTAATTTTAAAAATAATTCTTCAATATAGTTGTAAATGAGTTCAATATGGATGATGTCAAATAAATTCTAATCACAATATATTATTTTCACATGTTGATCTAAGGAGTGTTGATAAATCATTATAGAAAGAGTATTGGATCCTAAAAAAATATGAAGAGCCAAATATGATTGGGAAGAATGAAAATTTGGATTTTTTCGACATCCCACGAATAATAATGTTATTGGGAAAAAATTTAATTTTCAAGATATTTTCCATGATAAGGGATAAGTTGTATGAAATAATGTTTTTTTTTTGTTTTCAATGGTGACCCTAAAATTTATGGTATTGATTTTCATAAGACTATTTATCCAATATCATGTCTTGGAATTATTTAATTTTTTCTTGTGATATGAACTAAAAGGAATTACAATGTTCCAAATTGATGTTGTCTAATTATTATTTAATTGAGAACTCAAGTATGGGGTTTAATTTTATTTTTGAAAACTTGTTAAGGTGAGAACCCATAAAAGGGATTGAGGAAAATATTCCTTGAAGAAACAATAATTAAATCTCCTAACATGGTAACTACTGTCCAAATGCCAGAAAATATAAGGACATGAAATGGAAAAAATATTGCCACCCCCATTCCAAACAATGAAATAATGAAATCATTCGAAGATGATGTGTTGACCCGACAAAGATATTGCATTTGGTCCAAGAAAACATGGAAGATAAACCCTATCACCTACATTGATATATATATGGAGGACTAGATGATAGGATCTAGTACACATATAAGTTATTTCAATTCATCCACATGATAATTCTAGTGAGGAACTCACTGTACTTTCATCATAATGCAATAAAAAATTATAAGAAAACACTGTGAAAAAACCATTTTTAGGGTTCCTATCCATCCAATAAGAAATGAGTACATATGAATAAGTGATGGGTTTGAGCAAACACACTACACTTTTAAGACCTCCAAATCAGTGTAACCAATAAAAATTTGCCCCACCTACAAATTGAAATGAGACAAAATACAATGCTCTAAAAGTTATCTGTGACCAAATCATGTAATCGGTCCAAAAAATTAGTACATATTCATGCCAAACCATGATTGAAAAAACTAATTAGAATTTACTCTACAACATCCTAACCATTTATATTTAACATTGAATCTCATCCATTGACCATAAAACCACATATAGATCTTTAGTCTTAGAGAAAGACACTAATGTCACCTTTCATGGAATTATCCACTAACAAAGAAACCACCTACGTCCCAGTCTATCACCCAATAATACATGTGATAACGCAACCATCATCCATAAGGATCGCCAAATCTTTCCAAAGCAGATCCCACTCCTAACCGTAGAACTTTCATAGTCCCATGCATTCTCAAGCCACCCACCATCTGATGCCTCTAGACACACATAGATGATAGAAATGATAAAGGTTCTTGAATATAGGAAGATAACAGATCTAGAAACCACTAACATTGATCCTAAATAGATGACATGATGTAACCACAACCCTCATGGCCATGATATTATAAAATAATGTAGATAGTATAGGAAACACTATAAGGAATGATAGTGCACCCAAAAATAATAAAGATCGATTGAATGTATAAATGGGGATGGGATAAGTAATTAGTAATGATTTTTGGATGTATCTACCTTCATACCAATCAAATAAAATCCAAATAATTAATTTTATAACAAAAATCCCTAAAAAACTAATGGAGGGTGATAGAAATCATAGAGGAACTTATATAACACTATGTGAGGGAGTCAATAGACCTGTAGATTGTAGATACATCACTAAGTAGGGGGTTTATATTGGACAACTAGAACATTTTATAGCTGATGGTGAAAAGTTATTGAGCATGTAAACAAAATAAATATTTATATTATCTAAAAACACCAAATTAATGGTATTTAAAATTGTGGAATAAATTTAAGAGCTTGAATTTCAAAAAATATATAGGTGGATAACAATATTTATGCCAAGGTAGTTGATAAAATCCCACTTAATTATATTTTATATTTTTATTTTATAATATTAAATGGGAAATAAGTAATTGCATGTGAGGATTTTTTTATAAAAAACTAAATGTTTTTAAATATGTCATTGATTGGTGAATTGATATTATTTTTTAGTTTTCAAGTCATGAAAACAATATATTTTATATTTCCATTACAATAAAAATAATCTTATGAGCTCTTGAAGGTGTTAATAATAGAAAAATTTATATAGGTAACAAGCTCTATAAAATAGTGGAATAAGTTATCCATGGATGAAAATTTAAATAGTATGCATTTTTGAGATTTTTAAGGTTAAATAGAAAACTAGTTTACTTAATTGTGTTGAAACTATATTTTTTGATAACCATTAAACTTTGATCATGATTCTAAATAAACATATAAGAGTTTAATATAATAGTATAAAAATGGATTCTGTTATTTTTTATAGGAACTATAAATTATGGATAAAATTATGGAAAACATATATATTTATTATTTTGTGATTTTATGATATCTATTGGGTTGGTTAAATTGGTTATCATAAGTCTAGTTCTCAAAGAACATTATTTATTATGATCTATAACACAAATTATACTGATAAAGTCATTACATGAAGAAATCATGTTGAAGACATATAACCATTTATGATCTATTATTCCAATCAATTCTAATCATATTTTCAACAAATCTAGTGTAGTATTTGTATTCAATGAATATTGATATAAATTATCACTATATAAAGGTGAACAAGGAACATATAGAGATTAACTTGGAACATGTTTCAATAAATAAGATAGTAGGAAATATCCCTATGAAGGCACTAATGAAAGATGTATTATAATATTTGAGAGTACTATATGGAGTGCATTCTCTCTCAAAATACCAATGAGTTCAATGAATAATTTTTCTTATTTACTTTATTTTTATTATTCAAAAAAGGGGAACAATTGATTATGTCCTACTCAAAAAAGGGACATAGATTCTTATTACATTAGGAATTAACAATGGAAAGAAAATTAGAAGTTATTTTTTTTAATGATGGGTCTTTTAGCGGATACTTGAGGTGTTTTTTAGGAAATGGTTAACAATATACTATTTATTTCCATCATGGTTCTAATAAATACAAAGGGAGTGATTGAAGAGACCTTAGATATGATGGATATTGATTATTCATAAAAAATATAAATGGAAAAGTGTAATATTGAATATCCTTAATTTAGACTTGTTAATTATATTATTTAACATTCCATGAATGGTTGTCGAACTATGAGTAACATAATTTTATCCAATAGTGTATTATTTAGATAACTCTCACATTGGGAGCTTATTATGGATGTTTCTTGAGAAGATCATTCCTAATATTTCTATGTTATTTCAATTTTTATTTTATGTCAACAAGATCATGGATTTATGGAGGATTTTTTATTTGTGAATGAGGTACAAAAGAATTAACAATTTACTAGGAGACACAATCCATGATGTGGTGCTCATCAATAAAAGTTGTATATAGTGTATCAGAAAAATGCATATGAAGAATTGAGAAATGACCATGTTAATGTTCATGGTCTTCAATATGATTGGTGGGTGGCTATGGAGAAGTTTAAAACATTAATATTATTGACCTATATATTGTGGTTCAAGTGGGAAATAGTAGTGGGAAACTTGGAAATGTTTCTGGAAAATTGATTTCAAAGATTTATATTACCATGAAGATTTCAATTAAAATGGGTATTATAAAACAACACCATGGTTGTTTCAAAATATATGTTTTCAAAATTATTTTGAAGAAGTTGGATTTGTATGTTCTTTAAGGATAAACCATGTAATGGTTGATCTCAATATGCTATGTTATATGTTATAGATATAACTAGTGAATAGAAAATGAACTCATAGATTAGAAGAGTTATATATGATATCATGATGTGGGTTTTCGATCTGTTTTTGTCCAAAAAATTGGTCCATGGAATATTATCACAATGCCATGGTATTTTTATTAAATTTATTAATAAAATGTGTTCTATTTAGAAAGTGAGATGAAACTTTGGGATTAATTTAAAAACTTAATAGGATATTTTTTTGGAACATTGGATAGGTTTTAAGAGAATAATGAAAATGATAACTTATATATAATTGGAATTTCTTGAGGGGGATTTTATAATATTTATAAATATTTTTATGATTTGTTTCAAATATTTTCTACACATGGTGGTGAGGCCAGAAACCTACTCAAATACTCTATTTCTTATCTATAATAAGATAAATAAATGGGAATCAATATCATAACTACTTATCACCAAGGATTATCAACTAGAAATTAAATACCAAGTGAAATATGTAAAAATTATTTGTACTGGGTGTGCATTCATACTCTATGTTTAATCGTTTCCATCATCAATTTTTTGGTTTCATTCATTTACCATTTAATGTTTCTAACATGAGAATAATTATGTTTGAAATTTTTATGTTATTGATGTCCGAAATTCTACTCCCCTTAGTGTCCATTCATGTTCCACATGGACCTATAATAGTCAAACGATATCGTTGTACCATCATATTGTTGTATATTATCCTTATTAAATATGATTATTATTCTTGTGATAATAACTTGAGGTTCTCATCAAGATATTCTTCTTGGTATTTCTTTCAATTATTAAAATTTATCTTCTATTAGACTTTCATTCCCTGTTTCCAATCACATAGTATCTAGCTTTACATTGGACTTTTTGAACCTCCATTCTTTATATTCACCAATATAACAAAAAATTTATTTCTCTTTATATTCAAATCAAATTGGAGAACAATATCAAATATATATTTAATATGTTTGTCTGTATTTTTTCATTTTATAATATTCAATGAAATTCAACAAACTTAGTAATAATTATTAAATTATGAGACATATGGAAAGATTATTTTTATACATGATTCCTAAATGGACCAATAAATAAATATACCCAATAATCATGAGTACATAAATTCCATCCTAGATCCTTTATTAGAAATTAAACTTGTATAATATATTAACAATCTCATTAATTGTTTTCCTAGACATTATAATAGAAAAGTTTTTAGTGATGTAAAAATATGGTGTAACCATACTTGTATAATATATTAACAATCTCATTCTCACCCAATTTTTTTTGTTTTGATGTAACATTATGTAAAATGGGCTCAAAAAAGTAAAATTTATTCTCATGTCATAATATTATGTACAAGCACCTTTACCAATCCTGGAAATTTGTATTAGTGATGAAAATATTAATTCTAATAATAAATCAATATTATTCCAGGATATTACAATCTAATTTCTAGAAAATAATACTCCTGAGATTAATAATTTTATCTTGATTGTTAATTATTTTTACATTATTGTTTTATAATCCTTTAATGCCAGAATTTTTTTTTTAAATTCCAATAATACTCATCTATTAAATTCAAAATATCAAGTGTTTCGAATATTTTTAACTGTAAATATCCTATAATATATCTTCATAATTTATGATATTTTTTTCCACTACTTTAATAGTTTAATTATAAAATCCTAGGACCCACACTCTTGAATCCTATGCGGAAATCCATAAAATTACTTTTATGGCTATAATGTTAATATTTGTGACCCAAAATTTTCATTTTAACCTTAAAAACTCAAAAGGAAAACTTATATTATGTAAAAAATCAATAAAATGTGAGGTTTATTGTTTTTAAAAATTATAAAAAAATCATACATAAACAACTCATATCAACTTGGAATCATAAGTCGCCAAAAGAACATTTATCCCATTTAACCCATATTTTCTTATTTCACAATAGGTCATTAAAATTATCCATGTGAAATAAATTATTGATATAAATAATTAAAAAAATATTATTTAAAACATGGGGAAAAGTAAACATAATAAGGGTGAGCTCAGATACCTACTAAGGCCACCACAAAAAGAAGTTTATTTTATTAGATGAAAAAATGGTAGAAAAGCCGACAAAAAAGATAGCTAAGAGGGTCTAAAATAATATCACCCAAGTGCATCAGCCTGAACATAGATGGTAACTTTAGATGGAAAAGAACCAATTCATGGAAAAAATAAGATCTGATCATGATAATGCGTCCTAGAATCCAGATAGTTTGCCACAACACTACCCTCTCACCAGGTATGAAGAAGGGTCGTGTGGTTATTCATTATCCACAAACAAAATCTGATGGAATATTCAATGGGAAAAAGAGTAGGACTTATACTAAAATGTAAATTAAAGATTTATAATGAGTCAATGTAATAATTCTTAACAGAAACATTCATATGGTTACATAGGATTAGTCCTGTAAGAATAGTGTGAGCCCCCACTTGAATAGAATCACCATTCTCAGAGAAATATATGAAAGATGAAACAACTAAACCTTTGGCGAATCTGACTACTCTACCTCTATTCATAAGACCTATATTGTATTACCCATTATTTATTATCTTTTTCTCTGAAAGAGGAGGTTTCCATTTAACCCAATTCCCATGGGTGGAAGTGCCAACATAGAGGGAGGAGTATGAAGGAACTATTGAATAGATGGAGGGGTCAATAACCCAGTCCTTGCACAAACTAAACAGGTCTTTAGTTTAGGTTTTTATTTGGATGATAATACCTGTAGTAGATTATGAAGAAGACTGACAGAGTTTTTCATTTATGGACATTACATGGTTCCAAAAACCCATAGTGAAAATCAAGGACCAAACCTTCCTCTCATCACTAAGTTTATCAGTATCAGGAAACCAATGTTAAAGGAACGAATCAGTTGTCTAAACCTAGTTATACCACCTTGTTAATTGGAGGAACACACCCCATGTAGACTTTACCCAATGACTATTGAAAAACATGTGATCTGTGGACTCAAATATTGACTCCTTGTATAAGATACATTTCTAAGAAAAACTTATCCATGTCCACTGAATACTCTCATCGGTCGGTAAGTCTTGGTTATTTATGCATTAGAGGAGTAAATGGAGTATTAATGGGATATATTTTAACCATAAGGTTTATCCAAAATTATCCTAAGGAGTGTAAACATGTTAATTTTTATGAAAATATATAATATAAAAAGTAACTATTGATGATCTGGTGAAAAAATATTTGTCCAGATCAGAATTCATCACAATGATGTCAAATATACTTTTCTCGTTGTCATCCAAGGTGTTGTGGATGAATATGGGATGATCACTGGCCTCCTGAAACTAATATTTGGAGTAGGATAACTAAGAAAACTAGGAATGTTCTCAAAATTATTATGATTCCATTAAAAAATGACTTCATTTCCAATTAACCAACATTTGTGATATTTGAAGGAGGAGTATGAAGGGGGGGATTATCTTTTGAATTTTGGATGCATTAATTCTATATGATCTACCTTCTATTCTGTATGTTCTCTACACGTGTTTACCCCACAAGGTTTTCCCATCAATGATATCATAAGAATGTTTGGCATGCAGTCTCTCTATAGAACCATAATTGCTCCTCAGGTCAGTACCCCCTTTAGAAATGGATCTAGCAAGTTTGCTCCAAGAAGTTTAATGATACTTACCTTCCAAGTGTTCACCCCATAGAAAAGAAACCAAAGTTTTCTTTATATTGCAAATCACATTCTTTTAAACCTTCATGGTGTTAAATATATGGATAGTCATAGAGGAGATGATAGAATTGATCAAATAGATTCTCCCTCTAAAAGATTAAATTCTATTTTTATAGTTGAGGAAGAGGCCCATGATTTTACTTGTAACCATGTCAAAGTTCTTGATAAGGAGGGGATTGGGGGATACTGGGGTTCCCAAGAAGTTCATATCGAAGGAACCATTGTTCATGCCAAAACTGGTTTCCAAAGCCCTTATCCTTCCCTCCGAGAATTTTTTAGGAACAAAAAAGTTACATTTTTCTAGACTGAATACTTTTTAGCTCCAGGGAAAAAAATTATAAGGCTTAATTAAACCATTTAATAGAAATTTTTATACCATTAAAAAATTGAATGGTTTCATCTAGAAACAAGAAGTGCGAGATACCGCAAGCCATTTTCCTTGTACGGTAAGGGATGACCTTTCCCACATTGTTGTTATCAGTGAAATAACGGTTGAGGACATATGTATCAATGATAAAGAGGGAGGGAGAGAGGGGATATCCTAGTCTCAGGACCCTAACAGCTTTAAAGATACCAAAATTTTTTCCCATAAAATTATAGAAAACCACATATAACTAAAAAAATAGAATAGAATTACAATATACCACATATAAAACTCCATATTTGAAAGTAACCTATTGATAAATCTATATTTAATAGTTAAATATCATCAATGTAAGTAATAATTCACAATGTGTGATTTAATAATCAATGTTTATGATATAAACTTAAAAGAACCCATACCCATTAATACATGGACCATCAAATATGAAACCATGTAAATAGAAAGCGTCATTATAATCATTAATCATGAGTCATGTGATATCAATCTCGATCATTAGAAATATTAAAAACCCATAGAAATCAATGATATAACATGTTAGTATCTTCAAAAATATTCTCATTAAACCCTTATAGAACCCTCATAGAACCCTTACAAATGTAATAACCATAATGGCCATGGTACCTATAACGGTTTCTACCATCTCATCCCATTTCATAGCTAGTTTTTTGTTGTGAGAGATGTTCAATATAGGTCTTAGGAGTTTTCATGGGATTTGGGTGTGTAAAAAATCATTTGTGGGGATTACGCATCATGTAAGTAGTTTACATAGTGTGAATATTGGTTGCATGGCCTATTATGGGTGTTTCAGGATGTTAAATAATTTGGGGTTTAAAAATTAAAACAAAATTAAAGTATATAGGTTTTTCGATGGTAACAAACCTTGATGCATTACACGATGTTAAAGGGGATTGCACATTTTGTAATCCCCTACTACTATTATGTTTTAAGTATTTTCCAGTTTCTTAGTTTGTGAAACCATATAGATGTAGTAAACCTATTTTAACCCTAGGTGACCCAGTGACCCCTCTTCTTTATGATGAGGATTCATACGTCAAGGAATGATTCCTGGATTCTCTCCTTTGATATATAGTAAACTTTATTTAATACAAGGTGCATTATTCCTCTTTTTGTGGTTTCTTCCATGCTGTTCTTCTTTTTACTCTTGTACTTTTCCACATGTGACAATGAATGATATTCCTTTTTTAATGGGGTTATCATCAATTTTGGTTGGTGTAGTGGTGTCACGACATCCTTGAATTAATGTAGATCCTACAGGAGATGTGATCAGATATCCATTGAATGGTTTGTTCTCATGAAAATAAATTTGATTCCCTTTTTGGTAGGTTTTCCTTCGTCTCTCTAATTTTTTCATCATGTGGGATGATTACATAGATGTTATCCTTGTAGAGACTATTGAATATGGATTAAAAATGATAATTTAATCTATTTATGATCAATATATTGGGGGTTGGGAAAATTTATGCATGATCCTACATTGTGATTTGTTTCTAGTTGATATTGTGTTTTGTATAGGCGAACTACCCACTGAAAATCATGTTCTCTTGGGGCCCATGTTTTTTCACTAAATAATCAATGGAATTCAAATTCTTTCATTTTTGGTTGGAAATATATATATTGAAATGGGTTATCACATATATTCAAATAATGAATAGATTATCTATATATGTTCAGTTTCTAAAATAAACCCTTAATTAAAAATTAAAATAAAATAAGGGAAAACATGTTAAATCTAGAATTGTGTTTTTCCATGGTATATGGGGTTATGTGATGTGTGGGTTTCTTCTGGTTTATGTTGTAGTATGATTGTGGGCACGATAGTGTGCTATGAGATGGCTGGGGGTGGTTTAATGGATTTTCGTGGTAAAATATTAATTTATTTTAGGGTAGATTGTATATATTTTACAACATTGGTTGTGAATTGGTTGGGAGGTAATGTGTTACAAGATGCGGTTACGAGTTAGAGGTTTGTTCCATTAATATGTGATTTAAGTGGGATGAGTTTGAATAAGGAAATTAGTGTGGGTATGGGTAACTATTCCATACTTTCTCCTTGAATAACATATTTAAAGCTTCATGTTGTATTAAAAGACATGGTAAGATGTGTTTTAATATGAATCTATATTAATTATTTATCTGAACTCTTCATCATCTTGTTTTTTTTTTGTGTTTCATGTTTGTGTCATGCCTGATAGTTTCCTAGGTAGTTATAGATGAATAAATAATCATTTAATAAAGTTTTAAATGGTTGGTATGGTTTTTCTAATGAAATATAAATGGTTAATTAAATATCATTAATGGGTGTTAAATGTGGGAGAAATGTAAAGCCGTATTATATTACCAGGATGTTCCTTCTAAAATGATTTTTCTAGAAACTGATAATTACATTTAGAGGTAGCAGCAAAGGTGGTTGTATGGTTTGTTGATTTATGTTTGGGAACCCATGGGATGAGATTGAGTGATTGGAATCATTTTTGTGTATACTTTTACTTTCCTTGTGAATTATATACACACCTCAACCTAGTTGTGTAACGCCCCGACCCCAGCTACCCAGAGTCGGTGCATTACTTCGTAACATTGGCATGATCACAAGAAAGATCAAATCTCGAAAGACCGATTGGTTTAGTAGCTTTGGAAAATGCCAGATATATTCATAAGTTTTACATTACATCATAAAATGAAAAACTACTACAACAACATAATGTTTCCAACGTCCACACTATAAACCCATAATATCCCTGCAAGTAAATCATAATTTACTTCTTCACTACCTGGGAAAAATAAAACATAAAAAAGGGGTGAGCTCAAATGCCCAGTAAGGATAACAATATAGCGGAACATTCAAAATAAGCATAAACATTTAAGGCAATGAATTACTAAAACAAAAGCCTTTTAAAATTGAACTTCAACATAGTATGGCAAAAGTAAAATGAAATAATGCCATCTACTTGTTCACATGGATATTCTACTAATCGAATAATCACATGCAATATCAATAACCACTTTCATAATGTTGGAATGCATAATGTCAAACGTTAATTTAATTGTCTAGGCCTCATCCCAAGACCTAGGGGTTACTTCTAACCGGAACCCAACCCGGAGTGCCTCTAATAACCGGACACCAACCCGGAGTGCCTCTAATAACCGGACACCAACCCGGAGTGCCTCTAAAAACCGGACACCAACCCGGAGGGCATACTTTTACCAGTCCCTAACCTGGAGGGCTTACTTTAACCAGTCCCCAACCTGGAGGGCTTACTTTTACCAGTCCCCAACCTGGAGGGCTTACTTTTACCGGTCCCCAACCCGGAACATACTTGTTTAGCACATTCATCTAAAGAAAAGTTTGAAATATAACATAAACATTCGGATTAAAACTAGCATACGAAATGTCAATAGTTTCACCATAAACTATGAATGGTATAAAATAGCACATACACAGTCAAACATATCACAAAACCTTCAATACAATACAGAAGTTTTCTATTATAATAAATCAACTTCAAATAAGAGTAAAATCCATTAAAGGATGTTGACATAGATGAAATCAAAACACTTTTTAGAGAAATATCTCTTTCTATTTTTGAAATCATTTAAGAGCCATATAAAATAAAACATTTTCTTGAAAATATTCTTGTAAGCTTGTAAGGAAAGCTTTGACGATTTTATAACGGCGGAAAATAACCGCACCCGCCGTATAAGTTAAAAAAAACATTCTTACCTCAATTCTGTCGAAAAGGTTAAAAAGGACATTGTTTTGAAAACGACGGAAAGATTCCTTTATAAACCTCTTATAAAAAGTCAAACAAGGGTATAAATGACTTTAACCCATATTCTTGTAAATAGTAAAAATGTTTTGAAATACATTTTTAAGAAAACATGGATGTGGATGATAAAGAGATCCCAGTAGATTATTACCTATATACAACCTCAGATAATGAAGAGATTGTGAAATAACCCTTACCTTGTACTTTTCCTTTGTTGGGGTAGGTTAACCTCCTGTATAATGGTGAAATAATTGTTATTAAATTATACAAGAATCATATACATTAATACGATATCATATATGATCATTTAATATTGATTTGATAATAATATCTTAGTATTATCGTTGTTTCGGGTGTTAACTTACTTGTTTTCTTTCATATGTTTTGTTACGTAAGACATGTTTGTAAAGGATAGGTTGTATATTATTCATATCCAGAATGATATCAAGTCCTTAAACATCATTTTTAAATCATAAAATGATAATTATACTTTAATGGTTACGATGGATAATGAATCTCATCGCGTTCGTGGAGACGGTAGTCCGTACGTACGCACGAGCGACAATATCATTCTTTTGATATTAAAATAATATATAAATGGATGGTATATCATATATACAGAATCATTAATATGTTATATTTATTATTTACATGAGTTACACATCATTATTATACCCATCCAAATAATAATATATTGAATAACAATTACACCACGACGTGGAGACGGTAAGCCGTACGTACGCACGTATGGTGACATGTTATTCAAAGGGTGGATAGAATACTGAATATGGTTGTACCATATTTATAAAAACATCACAGTATATAAATGATACTGGAGTCATTATTTTAGAATGGTAACAACAAAGGAAGAAGAAGTGGAAGAAGAAATGAACTTGGAAAAGGGGTGGTGAAAACATTACCTCTTCTTCGGGTTCTTCCTTTTGATTTGATCAAAAGGGCTCCATAGGTTGGCTTTCTGATCAAACTAAGGCCCCTAGGTTGTAGTGAGGGATGTTGGGAGAGTATTTGGGCAGAGTTTGGCCGAACCAAAAGGCTTTAGAGGTGTGAAGAAATGAGAAGGAGGAGTGCCCTTTTATAAGAGGGGTGAGGGGCACCTTTGGAAAAGCTAGAAATATTAATTTATAATAAATTCATATTCGGTTTCTAATGGCTCCAAAGTTGACTATTCAAAGTTTAAGGTGGAGATAGGTCGAAAACCACTCAACCAATAGAATTTAGACAGGTTTGGGTACTTATATTAACCTTATCTTTAAGTATTAACTCTAAGTTAATTAGTTTCACTTTTACAATGTCTCTTTGTATTTTTATATAATATGGTTAATAAACTTACTATATACATCCAAGCGACCCCCAAGTGGTCCATTAATGAGGAACCTATCATAATATAAGTCTCTTGGCCGAACCTTAGATTTTTAGGAATTTAATATTAATTAATAATATAATATTTGTTTTAAGAACTCTTTTATGTCAATTTTGACACTATTCAATAGTTGATTTTTTTGAAACTCCTAACAGATTGATTACTTCGAAAAAAGTCAATTAAATAAATCCTAATATATCATATTATCATATAAAATTAGTTTAATTCATTAAAAGTTTCATATTATAATTATTTGGGTATTTATAATATCAATTATTTTAATTTTTCACTATTATAGTAATTACTGCATCATCATTGTGTCATAAATAAAATAAATTATTCAATGTCTAAAAATTATAAATAAAATATCATTATGTAGGAAATCTTTTTATATTTCTAATGAATATTTATAATATAAAATCCAACTTATATAACCCTATGTAACAATTGTTTTTCTAAAAGATATATGCTTGTGTCATTTTTGTATTCATTTTGACTTAATTAAAATAAAGTGTCATTATCACTTACAAGTGGATCCATGGGGTCCCAAAATTGACACAAAGATGCCCATGGTCGACCATGTATCAACCAATAGTGTTAAGACACGTTTTAGGGTAATTTATTATTATTATAATATTATTTGTTAACCCTTATTTACCGGATTTACCATTAACCATGGTAAATAAAATATTTACCGCAGTAATTATTCAAAATGTCTAAAAATAAAAGTTACCTATTTACACAATTTGAACATCCTGATTCCAAATATGGAATCCATTTTCCTAAATTCAAAACACAGAAGTGGCAGAAATTAATTTAAAATTAATTCCCGTTGTCAAAACAAAAAGCGTGTTTTTAAGAGATAATAACTATCAAAAGATTGACACTTGTTTATGTTCGGTTTAATTGTAAAATTATGTCCAATGACCAACATTATATTAAATAGTAAAAATATATTCTAAATATACTTTAAAACCACTCAAATTCATAATTTATCAGTATTAATTATTTTGATTAAAAAAGTTGTTTTTAATTAATATTTAGTAATTTTCACTATTCATCAAAATATGAAAGTTATCAGAAAAGTACCAAAATTTCACCTTAGGCTAAATTTGATATTCCGAATCCAAAAATGAAGTCCATTTTAAAATATAAAATATATATAATTTCAAAAATTAGGTATTACTATTCATAACAGCTAGTTTGATTGGTTACGGTGTGTTAGAACTCGAAGTTGCGTACAACACACGCTACTGTTTTATTCAAAGGAAAGCGTACCGTGGAAGCTTGGGATGTTTCATTTTAATTTTTTTTGATGTCTCCATTTAGTCAAAAAGTTTAAAATATTGTATTTAAAAAGGTTTCACTATCAAAAGTTTATAAAAGTGCAATACTGAAAATGAATCTGTTCTTGCATTATGACTAAGAAACTCATAATATGGATTCTAAAATTATAAGGATTATATAAAGTTTAAAATTTAGTTAATACTATTCATGACCTATTTTAATGGATTTTTTTTTGGTAAGTCATGGTGCAATTGAACTCAGTGTTGCGTGTAGTGCAAGTTATTGAATTATTTTGAAGAAATAACACACTATGAAATCTTGGGGTGTTACATTCTCCCCTCCTTCAATAAATTGCGTCCTCGCAATTTGAAATTGTTCTTCAAAAATAAAAGGTTGAAAGTAGAAAATATATTTGTGGGAAAACCCACATCGGAAATTGGGTTACTAAAATTTAGTATTAATATGAGGAAAAGAGAAATCAAAGGGTCACCACCAAATTATGATCTCGATTAGGAGAACATTGGTGGAAATTAGAGACATATAATCGGAGGAAAAACGTAAATATTTATAGGTAGTGATTGAGGTCATCAATCACAAACAAGTGTATAATTGAGGTCCTTAAATTCATCAATCTATGATGATTTGAAATACCATCGGTTCAACAAAACATAGGGTATTAGGATAACACATTTTTTGACGTTTCAAAATATCTTAGTTGAAATCCCACATCGAAAAATGAATTAATGAGGCCTCTATTTAAAATAAAGAGTGGAAAGTATGAAGATTACCGAAAATAACACATACTAGGGTTCCATGTAGGAAAATATGGATATGGAAGAGAAATCTAACCATCAATTATCTGATGGAGAGTGGTAGAGAACATGGCTATGAAAAGGCCAACAATCCCAAAGCCATAAATTAGTGATGATTTAAGGTACCATCTAGGACAACATTTTTGTTCTAAGTTTCTTTTCTTAATATTGAGGAATTTATTTATGATATTGGCTAAGATCATAAGGAGATATACTTACTTTATAATTAGAGTTTTGTCCATTAATAAATTTCTACCATAAACTCATCTTTCACTCGTAAAAAAAATTATATTTATACTATTCGTACAGGGTTCCAAAATAAACGAATTTATAATTCATCGACCAGATCTTTTAAAAAAACTACATTATTTAATCCAGGACATCTCTTGGGCCAGTGGTAGGTGATACACCCTTGTCGCCCTTCGGTTGCGGGTTCAAGTCTCGCGGCCTTGCCGGACGCAACAGGTTGCTGCCCGACCTCCGGGTTGTCCTTTTATGGAAATCCAAAATAATCCAAATAAGAACTATCCAAAATAATTCTATCCAAACTCACAGTCCAACATTTATAAGGAAGGTAAACATAATATAGATCCTTTTTACCCCGTAATAGCATATAAATACCTTCATCATGTATTACCATATTCCTTATTGATTATATTCATGATCCCTTATTCCATATAGAATGCTGGATATACTTCATTAATCCAAAAATGTTTAAAACCCCAACAATGATGGAATATACAAATCATTAATCAGTTCCAAGGTAGTCAAGAATATCCAATATAATTTATCCAAAACAATCACATATTATTCCAAAATCACTATCTCAGTATCAGAACTATATTATGATTTATCATTCTCTCAACCATATATTTTCCAAAAATTTATCCTGATATTGAGTCACTTTTCTTTGTTCCACACAATCTCAAGTCCTTAATGAAATACTACTGCAGTACAATCCTTATATACTCCATAATTATTATAACAAGTACATTGTTGATACAACACTCAATTGACATAATCAACATAAGAACTCTAATCATTCTTCTTCATCTGTGGTAGTATCATAACTTGATTATTATCCAATAGCATCATTTGTGGCATAGTCTGATGACTGGGACATAGGTTCGCGTAGTGTCCTAACTCCTTGCAAATGAAGCATTGTACATTTGAAACCATTTTCTTACCCTTGCAGTCATGTACTTTGTGCCCTTTTCCTCCACACTTATAACAAACTCCCATTCCTTTCAGGCAATTTCCAGGGTGTTTCTTTCCACAGTTACCACATATGGGAAAATTCTTCTTTTCCCTCTTCCCTTTATCCATTTTTCTCTCTTTCATCCTTTTATTCTCTTGCTTCCCTTCAAAGCCATAGGACTCAGTAAACTCTTTACTTATCTTATCAACACATGATATTATTTCTTCATATGATGATAATACATGGGAGACTATTTCTCTTATAAATTCTAGCTTAAGACCATGAAAGATATGATCCTTCCTTCTCTTTGGATCATGTGCATTTCTGGAGTTCTCATTCCTTCTACTGGGTGCCATTTCTATACCATGGCATAAACTAGATCAGTTTATGAATCAAAACACATAATCCCATACTTATAAAACACTTAACATAAATTGAACTATTTATGGATATAATCCATAATTATAAAAATGTTTTCTTTGAGGAAGTATATACTCATAAACCCTTCATAATGATTTGTAAAGAAAATGAGAGTTATCCTAAGCATATCCCCCGGGAGTGTCGTAACCAAGAGTGCAGCAAGGCCCGTTGTCGTGCACCCGTTCCCGTTCGAGTCTAGCTCAAAGCGGTGTTTTCGGGTTTTACCCCTAGGTACATCTGTTCCAGAGCCACCTCTACCTGCTCGTATCCAGACAGGGATGTATTGCTCGGAAAACTCACAAAATCTCTACAATACCAAAATTCTAGGAAGTTCTTCTATACTAATCCTCAAAGTTCATCTTAGGTCTACGTGCTCTAATCAGAGTTTATCTAAATCTAGTTTCCAAGGTTTGTACTAAACTTCCTCTGATACCAACTGTAACGCCCCGACCCCAGCTACCCAGAGTCGGTGCATTACTTCGTAACATTGGCATGATCACAAGAAAGATCAAATCTCGAAAGACCGATTGGTTTAGTAGCCTTGGAAAATGCCAGATATATTCATAAGTTTTACATTACATCATAAAATGAAAAACTACTACAACAACATAATGTTTCCAACGTCCACACTATAAACCCATAATATCCCTGCAAGTAAATCATAATTTACTTCTTCACTACCTGGGAAAAATAAAACATAAAAAAGGGGTGAGCTCAAATGCCCAGTAAGGATAACAATATAGCGGAACATTCAAAATAAGCATAAACATTTAAGGCAATGAATTACTAAAACAAAAGCCTTTTAAAATTGAACTTCAACATAGTATGGCAAAAGTAAAATGAAATAATGCCATCTACTTGTTCACATGGATATTCTATTAATCAAATAATCACATGCAATATCAATAACCACTTTCATAATGTTGGAATGCATAATGTCAAACGTTAATTTAATTGTCTAGGCCTCATCCCAAGACCTAGGGGTTACTTCTAACCGGAACCCAACCTGGAGTGCCTCTAATAACCGGACACCAACCCGGAGTGCCTCTAATAACCGGACACCAACCCGGAGTGCCTCTAATAACCGGACACCAACCCGGAGGGCATACTTTTACCAGTCCCTAACCTGGAGGGCTTACTTTAACCAGTCCCCAACCTGGAGGGCTTACTTTTACCAGTCCCCAACCTGGAGGGCTTACTTTTACCGGTCCCCAACCCGGAACATACTTGTTTAGCACATTCATCTAAAGAAAAGTTTGAAATATAACATAAACATTCGGATTAAAACTAGCATACGAAATGTCAATAGTTTCACCATAAACTATGAATGGTATAAAATAGCACATACACAGTCAAACATATCACAAAACCTTCAATACAATACAGAAGTTTTGTATTATAATAAATCAACTTCAAATAAGAGTAAAATCCATTAAAGGATGTTGACATAGATGAAATCAAAACACTTTTTAGAGAAATATCTCTTTCTATTTTTGAAATCATTTAAGAGCCATATAAAATAAAACATTTTTTTTGAAAATATTCTTGTAAGCTTGTAAGGAAAGATTTGACGATTTTATAACGGCAGAAAATAACCGCACCCGCCGTATAAGTTAAAAAAAACATTCTTACCTCAATTCTGTCGAAAAGGTTAAAAAGGACATTGTTTTGAAAACGACGGAAAGATTCCTTTATAAACCTCTTATAAAAAGTCAAACAAGGGTATAAATGACTTTAACCCATATTCTTGTAAATAGTAAAAATGTTTTGAAATACATTTTTTAGAAAACATGGATGTGGATGATAAAGAGATCCCAGTAGATTATTACCTATATACAACCTCAGATAATGAAGAGATTGTGAAATAACCCTTACCTTGTACTTTTCCTTTGTTGGGGTAGGTTAACCTCCTGTATAATGGTGAAATAATTGTTATTAAATTATACAAGAATCATATACATTAATATGATATCATATATGATCTTTTAATATTGATTTGATAATAATATCTTAGTATTATCGTTGTTTCGAGTGTTAACTTACTTGTTTTCTTTCATATGTTTTGTTACGTAAGACATGTTTGTAAAGGATAGGTTGTATATTATTCATATCCAGAATGATATCAAGTCCTTAAACATCATTTTTAAATCATAAAATGATAATTATACTTTAATGGTTACGATGGAGAATGAATCTCATCGCGTTCGTGGAGACGGTAGTCCGTACGTACGCACGAGCGACAATATCATTCTTTTGATATTAAAATAATATATAAATGGATGGTATATCATATATACAGAATCATTAATATGTTATATTTATTATTTACATGAGTTACACATCATTATTATACCCATCCAAATAATAATATATTGAATAACAATTACACCACGACGTGGAGACGGTAAGCCGTACGTACGCACGTATGGTGACATGTTATTCAAAGGGTGGATAGAATACTGAATATGGTTGTACCATATTTATAATAACATCACAGTATATAAATGATACTGGAGTCATTATTTTAGAATGGTAACAACAAAGGAAGAAGAAGTGGAAGAAGAAATGAACTTGGAAAAGGGGTGGTGAAAACATTACCTCTTCTTCGGGTTCTTCCTTTTAATTTGATCAAAAGGGCTCCTTAGGATGGCTTTCTGATCAAACTAAGGCCCCTAGGTTGTAGTGAGGGATGTTGGGAGAGTATTTGGGCAGAGTTTGGCCGAACCAAAAGGCTTTAGAGGTGTGAAGAAATGAGAAGGAGGAGTGCCCTTTTATAAGAGGGGTGAGGGGCACCTTTGGAAAAGCTAGAAATATTAATTTATAATAAATTCATATTCGGTTTCTAATGGCTCCTAAGTTGACTATTCAAAGGTTAAGGTGGAGATAGGTCGAAAACCACTCAACCAATAGAATTTAGACAGGTTTGGGTACTTATATTAACCTTATCTTTAAGTATTAACTCTAAGTTAATTAGTTTCACTTTTACAATGTCTCTTTGTATTTTTATATAATATGGTTAATAAACTTACTATATACATCCAAGAGACCCCCAAGTGGTCCATTAATGAGGAACCTATCATAATATAAGTCTCTTTGCCGAACCTTAGATTTTTAGGAATTTAATATTAATTAATAATATAATATTTGTTTTAAGAACTCTTTTATGTCAATTTTGACACTATTCAATAGTTGATTTTTTTTGAAACTCCTAACAGATTGATAACTTCGAACAAAGTCAATTAAATCAATCCTAATATATCATATTATCATATAAAATTAGTTTAATTCATTAAAAGTTTCATATTATAATTATTTGGGTATTTATAATATCAATTATTTTAATTTTTCACTATTATAGTAATTACTGCATCATCATTGTGTCATAAATAAAATAAATTATTCAATGTCTAAAAATTATAAATAAAATATCATTATGTAGGAAATATTTTTATCTTTCTAATGAATATTTATAATCTAAAATCCAACTTATATAACCCTATGTAACAATTGTTTTGCTAAAATATATATTCTTGTGTCATTTTTGTATTCATTTTGACTTAATTAAAATAAAGTGTCATTATCACTTACAAGTGGATCCATGGGGTCCCAAAATTGACAAAAAGATGCCCATGGTCGACCATGTATCAACCAATAGTGTTAAGACACGTTTTAGGGTAATTTAGTATTATTATAATATTATTTTTTAACCCTTATTTACCGGATTTACCCTTAACCATGGTAAATAAAATATTTACCGCAGTAATTATTCAAAATGTCTAAAAATAAAAGTTACCTATTTACACAATTTGAACATCCTGATTCCAAATATGGAATCCATTTTCCTAAATTCAAAACACAGAAGTGGCAGAAATTAATTTAAAATTAATTCCTGTTGTCAAAACAAAAAGCGTGTTTTTAAGAGATAATAACTATCAAAAGATTGACACTTGTTTATGTTCGGTTTAATTGTAAAATTATGTCCAATGACCAACATTATATTAAATAGTAAAAATATATTCTAAATATACTTTAAAACCACTCAAATTCATAATTTATCACTATTAATTATTTTGATTAAAAAAGTTGTTTTTAATTAAAATTTAGTAATTTTCACTATTCATCAAAATATGAAAGTTATCAGAAAAGTACCAAAATTTCACCTTAGGCTAAATTTGATATTCCGAATCCAAAAATGAAGTCCATTTTAAAATATAAAATATATATAATTTCAAAAAGTAGGTATTACTATTCATAACAGCTAGTTTGATTGGTTACGGTGTGTTAGAACTCGAAGTTGCGTACAACACACGCTACTGTTTTATTCAAAGGAAAGCGTACCGTGGAAGCTTGGGATGTTTCATTTTAATTTTTTTTGATGTCTCCATTTAGTCAAAAAGTTTAAAATATTGTATTTAAAAAGGTTTCACTATCAAAAGTTGATAAAAGTGCAATACTGAAAATGAATCTGTTCTTGCATTATGACTAAGAAACTCATAATATGGATTCTAAAATTATAAGGATTATATAAAGTTTAAAATTTAGTTCATACTATTCATGACCTCTTTTAATGGCTTTTTTTTTGGTAAGTCATGGTACAATTGAACTCAGTGTTGCGTGTAGTGCAAGTTATTGAATTATTTTGAAGAAATAACACACTATGAAATCTTGGGGTGTTACAAGTTGAGCACTATGTTCCAGACACCCCCCTCGTCGTAGGGGAGGGTGTCTTTCCATAACACACTATTGGGAGGATGGAAGACTGGAAACCTACTCTCTCCTGCTCCCTCTTCTAGGCAGTGATGTACAATGTTTTTTTGGGCAGAATGTGGTGAGATTTAGTAGCATACGTGTTTGCGGGTGAGGTGTTTTGTTTCCCAGGTGTCTCTAGGTTGAGTTGTAATGTTTCTCGGGTGTCTTCACGATGAGATGTGATGTGATGTGACATGATGTGATGTGATTCCTTGGTGTGTGTAGACATGATGTTTTGTGAGGCCAAGGTTTTTGTGGGTAGGATGTGTTGTGAGGCCTATGTGTGTGCTGGTATGTTTTAATATGTAATCTTTATAAGAGGTGGGAGAGCCAGGACATCTTCTATTAGGGTGTGAGAGTGGCTAATTTATGGGAAATTGGTGAAGGAAACCCTATAATTGATGTGATTTATATTATATTACTTGAATTGCATTAATTGGTGAGAATTACTTTATTAGGTTGGGTGGTTAGTATACACGCTAAGATGGTATTTCATTCGGCTATTTCTCTTGTGTACATTTAATGCCTCTTTCTCATGTGCATGGGATAATTTTTTTCCCTATTGTTTATTCTTATATGGTCACCCTATGTATATAAACCAATTTTTAGGTTTTTTGGAAGATTTTGTAGACTGTGATGGACCTTACTATCTCAGAACATGCCAATTTCTATGTCACTGGATAACTTTACTTTTGGTATTTACTTTGGAATATTTTTTAATTGTACCATTCTATCTTACACATGCATGTGGGATGGTTATATATTTCTTTACATTATGTCCTAGAGTACCTTTGTGGATAATCCATCATATCTATGGATCTTATTTCTTTAAAAGGGTAATCCCACACATAATTTGAGATTTCGACACCCTTCGTTCTAGACTCCAACCCGAGGCCATTTGGTGGTGGGACTTGGGGGGTCATCATCTCCCTTTCATCATTTCTAGCTGAGTAGGTTTATCTTTGAGGGTAGGGTTCATGATAGAATTGTATCGAAGGTAGTGGTTGAGAGATATGATGGAGTTCTGAGTTAAAAACTATAAGGATTTCATGGGATGGATGGAGACAGTTCCAGTTGACCTTGGTTCATGAGATAGACTAGGGGTATTGGATAGGACACACAATTTTAAACCCTCATGATTTAGTGAAATACTTTGATGTTATTGATCTACCATATAAGATGGACCATCTTGTAGTGTAGATACCCAAGAAAAGGTACAATAATCATGATGACTTATGTTCATGGTTGAATTGAGTTGTTTTAGGAAATTTCAAATGGATAAAATGTGTAAAATGAATAAAAATACATTTTAATAAAATTATATACTATTTGAGATTAAGAAATCCATGTTTTACTGTTAGATATGGATCCTTGTCATTGATCGTGTGTGGATAAATTAGTGGAAGTTCAGCAGTCTGACCCAGTTAATTACCATAGTGTTGATCTAATTGAGGATGATGACCAGTGATAGAGGATGTTGCGTGATTTCTAGTAGAATAATTTGGGAAATTACGAGGGTAGTGTTTTTATGTGGATAGCGATGGTTGGATAGAGGATTTAGATATTTCCTTCAATATGATATGGTCCCCGAAAAGGTACTGGGTGCCTTTGGTAGTTAGTCAGATTTTAAGTGTTTTACATCCGTGGTGGACGCTATATCAATGAGAGAGGAAGGAGGAAGTCATTATGTGAGTTGAATTCTAAAAGGAATTCCTGGAGAAATTCCTTTCATCAACCCGAGGAGAAGAGGCAGTATGTACTCTCCCTTTAAGAGGGGAGTATGTCAGTTCTAGAGAAAAGGGTCAAGTTCAAAGATCTTAGTGTCTTTTCCCCAATATCTCTTTCTAGATGAGTTTTCTCATGAGAGTCATCTTGAGGAGGCACTTCATCCTTTTATTTGGTATGTTATTACTCATTTTTCATTTCTAATGTATCTAGACATTCATATGAAGGAAGAGGTGATCGATCAGATAAAATCATGAAGAGTTCTACTGTGAGAGGAAGCCAACATAGTTCTTCGTGAGGCAGAGTTTTTAGTTGAAGATCTCAAGAACAAAAACCTTATAGGGTTTGAAAAACAGGGAGACAAACTATAATTTCCCGGACCTCTCTGGTTCATTCCTTTGTGAAAATGTGATTTTATAGTTGTTGTGGAAGGTCAAGGTGGCCTGGGGTGCGTTTGGTGTACTTTTGAGGAAATATAAAGGGTAATATATGTCGCAAAGTTGGCACACAGTTTGCCTAAATCGTGCGGCAAAACTGTACAAGGATGCTCTTGGAGGTAGTGGTTAATGCACTGTTAGTGCACGGTTTTTCTAACCATGCATAATAACCATACGAGGAGTGTTTGGCGAGGAAGAAGCTAACACACGGTTAGCACAAAGTTTGTTAAAGCGTGCAGACTAACCAAGAAGGCACTTAAAGTTAGATCCTAACATTTTTGATCTGACCCATTTTGCCTTTAATCACCTCGTTTAAGCCCCTAAGAGGCCATTACTCGAGACTAATCTCCCTTGATGGTTAGAGAAGCAATCCCAAGCATTTTGGAGGCGATCCGGAGGCTTTTCTTTGTGAATCAAAGCTGGTTTCTCGAGGTATGTGAGCCTGATGTTTGGATGCCGATTATACTCCTCCTCTTCTCTCGGGATCTTATATCTATGCATGTTATGGGTAGATATAAGTGTGTGGATGTTGATTATGATGAGCATTGGTCTCATTTGTGTTTGGAGAAGAGATATAGGGTGGATCCTTGTTGAATTGGCCCGGTCTTCTTGGGCGCTCTTCGACGGTTGTGGTTTTCATCAAAACCATTGTGGTAGGGGATTCATGGTTTCTCTAATTGATTATGTGCAATCATAGAGTTAGCATGATTTAGCCCGTTAGATCATAATTGAGTTGACCTAATTAAATACTTGAACCAGATTAAAAGAATTGGTTTGATCGCGTGTTGTTGCTTTGTACCATGATAACGGTTTGCCTCTTGATTTTCTAGATAGTGTGATATCTATGCCTTTCATGTTAGAAAGTTATTCTTGATGAAATTGATAAAGAACGTAAAGATGGAATTAACTGATAATTTATTTGGATAAATATAAAGAGGCATGTAAAAAAATCTGGTTATTGTTTTTGTGGTTGTTGTTCCAACTTGGTGTTAATCAATTTGAGGCCGATGATGTGTTTAATTCAGTTGGTTTGTAAACCTGAATTCTATTGGTGATTTTTGTTTGAAGGTTGGATGCCTTGTTAAACGTCCAAGAGCCAAAATTTTGATGTGATGTTTGTTTTCCTACTGTTTGTGTGGTGATGTGACCCTGGGAGGGTGTTGTGATTTGTGGGGGCATGGAGGCCTTGTGGTTGTGGTAGCGGATGACTCCTAGAGTGGTGAGATGCATCAGTTTATGCATGTGGGTGTCGGGTAGGACACCAGGGATGATGTAATGGGATGGATGTGGTTGTTTTATGCTTGTTGATTCTTTGGATGTTTATCTGCTTTTCCGTTCCCCACTGCTCAAGGCAGTTGGTTTTGCTTACACTTCTTCCGAAACGGGTGAAGACACGTGGGGTATTCCACGTGCTTTCCAAGATTAGCATCTCTAGGGAGAATGGGTCTACACTCTTTCTATAGGTGGCACAGACTCGACGGGTAGTAAATCTACTCACTGTGTTGAGACCTTTGTGTCGAGTAGCATAGATTTATATTCTATAATGCCTGTGAATATGGGAAAGTAATTCTGTAATGAATGTTTGAATAAATGAGGTTAACCCATGGGGTTAGAGTTTGATGAAAAATAATGATGAGGTTGAGAACTTTTGAAGGGATAGTGTATTTTGGATGTGATGTTAATGGAACTTAATGTGGAATTGTTATTGGTTAATTAATGTCCAAGGAATTAATTAACGTAAAGTGGAATTAATGAAAAAGGGGATGAAGAAATCTAATGAAGCCCTTTAAATGGTTGTGTGATTATAGGATACCTAGTCTTAGAAATAGCAGCCTAGAGTCCGAGAGATTTTAGATGCAGTTGAAACTAAGATTAGGTTATTCCCATAGTGTGGTTTTGTGTTATAGTATATTCTTTACTTTTTGTGTTTCTATACACTACTCCACCCTGTGTGTAAGAAAAGATGACACCCCGGGGATTCTGAGTCTTGGGGGGGGGGTGTTTTCCCCAACATTCTGGTGGGAGGATGAATGGATGACTACCCCCTTTGACCCTGCTATCTTCTCTTGGTTGATACTAGTGACATTAGGCGAGTTGGTTATTTTTCCCCATATATGTGTTTAGAGGGCTGTAATGGATTGTGGTTATTCACACACATGTATTTTAGATATAGTATCCTAAGGACTACTATAGGTGTAACATGTATAAGATGTGATGGCTTGAGGATCCTTACTCGGTGTATGGTCTGTAATGGATTGTGGTATAATACTCGACGTATGATACACATTATGCGAGCTATGGTGGCTCCCGAGAACAACCTGGTTACTTTTGGTTGTGAGGATGGTGTGGTGCTTATCCTAGGTGTCTACGGGCAAGTATTTGTGGTGCACATGGTGCAGATTGTCGATCTTATCCCAGGTGTATTCGGGAAAGCCGTTGGAGAGAGATTCAAAAGACATATATCATTGGGGAAATGTGTTAAACCAGTGGGGAAGTAGTAGTGGGGTACCCTTTATATTCTTTACTATATGCTATATTCTTGTATGCATTACTTGCTGAGAGTAGCCATGGTGAGGTTGGGAACATAGTATACATGTTTAGGTGACGATTTTGTTTCACTTGTTGTTCACTGTTCTTTAGAATGCTTCCTTTAAATTTGCACGAGAGGCTTTAGGGAGGATCCTACTAAGTATACTGTTATACTCACCCTACATATATATATAAAAAGTTTTTAAGGTCACTTGAAGAAGGTTGGGGATCAAGCTGGTTACTACTAGCTTGTGGTTGGAGGAGCTATTCGGGCTTGTGGTCGCTTCCATTTTACAGTCTTTTGGTTATTTGTAGTTTTTTATTTTAGTTGTAGCACTTTTTCATGGAATTTCATATATGTTCTTGGGTTTATTTTATATTTCAGTTCTAAGTTGGAGTTGGTTGGAGTCTATCATATCTCTCTCTTCCGCATGTGTTCTTTTAGAGGGCAATGCCTCCCATTTGTGTGTTTATTATACCCTCGGTGCTAGTCTCCAACCCAGGGCCTACTAGAGGCAGGACTCGGGGGTCATTATCTTTCTTTTTACATTTTCGGCCCATGAGGGGTACACTTTCTGGGGAGGGGGTCGTGACAGAGTGGTATGAAAGGTTTGTTTGAGGGATATGATAGATTTTGGATTTAGGAATATGTGAGGTTGCATGTGTTGGTAGGGAAAAGGTTTCATTCATGTTTAGCAAGTAAGGTAAATATTGGGGATTGATTGAGACATAGGTGTTTAGGTACCCCTATGATCTGATTCATGGAAATTTAAGTTTACAATGGCTACTAAACAAGGTGATACTTGTTGCAGGGTATAGACCTAGGAAGGATCATGCATCATTCTTCTTTATGCCTATGTTTGAATGGGTAGGCCATGGGATAGGTTAACATAAAATGAAAAAATTGAATAAAAAAATAAAACAACTAATTATTAAATGTTGGGTATTCCATATTATAGGATTATAAGCTCTAAGTGTTTTTTATTTTTCAGTTATGGCTCCATGTCGACATCCTCGTCAGGTTTGCATAGAAGATGTCCAGAAGGTTGTTCCAGCAGGTCGCCTCATGATAGAGGTTGATGACAACGACACTTGGAGAAAGGAACTCCGAGAGTTTTAGCACTAGAGTCTGCAGAAGTACGAGGGCTCCATTTCCGATGCAGTCATGGAAGACTGTTTGGAGGAGGTCGAGAGAGTCTTCAGTTCGATCTGTTCTCAGATGGAGCACTGGGTGTCCTTAGTTGTGATGATGCTGCGTGGAGTAGCAAGGAATTGGTGGTTCTTGTTCCTCGGGGATTGTGAGGAGTCAATGATCTCATGTGAGGACATCCGAAACAAGTTTGAAGTCGAGTTCCTTTCCTCGACTGCAAAGGCGTCCAGTCACCAAGAGCTTATTACAATTCGACAAGGGAGCTCCAGTGTTAAGGAGTTTGGGATCCGTTTTATGAACCTTTTACGATATGCTTCAGACCTGTTGCCAGATGAGGAGGCCAAGGCAAGGGATTTCAAGGAGGCTTTGCGTCCAGTGATCTAGCACCAGGTCACCCCATTTATGTTAAATACGTACCTTGAGGTGCTGGAGAGGGAAGAGGTTGTTGAGAGGACTTTGGCCAGGAATGGATCATCACGAGAAGGGAATCAGTATGATTCCTCATGAAGTAGAGTTGTGGTCCGGAGTTCCCAGTTTTCATGGCAGAAGAGTTTATGTTCAGCTAGGGGTAGGTCCCAGCCCTTCAAATATCGTTTCTCCTTAGGCGGAATCTCTCCGAACAATGCCAAGGGATCAGGCCCTTGTTTTTATTATGGTGTTTGTGGTCATCAGCAGCGGGAGTGCCTGAAATTTTAGAGTGTTCATCATGAACCGGGTGCTATGGTCCAGGTTCCTCTTTTGAAGCAGTTCCAACCGAGGATGCAACATCCAGTTGCACCATCTTTAGATCAGTAGAGGGTAGACAGGGAAGGCAGAGGATGACCCCATGATGCTCCCCGTCCTCAGAGAGCAGAGCACGACCACGGTGGTGGTCGTCATTAGGGTCAGAGAGGCCATAGAGGAGGTCGTGGTCAGCTTTATGCTCTAGCATTTCCAGTTCCAGACGAGCTAAATGTCGTTCGTGGTACCCTTTTATTGTTTTCTACATTGTTGTATGCCTTGTTTGATCCAGGAGCGACACACTCCTTCATATCACCTACCCTTGTCCATGCTTTGGGACTTGAGGTGGAGAGGATTCCAGTGCCCTTGGCGTTAACTATGCTAGTTGGAGGTCGTGTAAGCTTGTTTGAAGTATGTAGAGACTGTGAGCTAGTGTTGGGGCAACACCGCTTTTGGGGAGATTTCATATGTTTACAAATACAGCCATATGATGTCATACATGGCATGGATTGGTTGTATTTGGTGCAGGCTATCGTAAATTTCATCAGGAAGAATGTTATTTTCTTTGATGCGAATGGAGGGCAAGTGGTGTTTGATGGTGAGTGAGACCCTCAGATGGGTCATAGGAGCATTTCATCCTTATCATACTTGGTGGCTGAGATGATGTTGATTTATTCAGAGGTTCAGCAGTTGGCGTTTCCTCAGGTCGTAGAAGTGTACCCTGATGTCTTTCAAGAAGAGGTTGTAGCCTTACCCTCTTGGTGAGAGATCAAATTCAGGATTGAGCTACAGATAGCAGCGTCTCCTATTTCTATGTCTCTATATAGGATGGCCCCTTCGGAGTTACGAGAGCTGCGTATACAACTTGATGGTCTGCTGTAGTGCGGTTTTGTTCCGCCAAGTGTGTCACTATGGGGTGCAGTAGTTTTTTTCGTGAATAAGGCTGATGATAGTTTGCAGTTGTGTGTTGATTAACATCATTTAAACAAAGTGACAATAAAGAATCACTATTCTCTTCTGTGGATTGATGACTTATTCGATCAACTAATGGATGAAAGTTGGTTCTCAATGATTGACTTGCGGTCAGGATATCATCAGATGCGTGTGAAGGATGAGGATATCCTGAAGACTGCTTTCCGTTGTTTCCATGGGCATTATGAGTTCGTTGTAATTCTGTTTGGTGTGATAAATGATCCAGCTGTGTTCATGGGTTTGATGAATGCTCTGTTCCGTGAGTTCCTGGACATGTTCGTGGTAGTTTTCATCGATGACATCCTTGTGTGCTCCAAATATGAAGAGGGACATGCAGAGCATCTCTGAGCCGTTTTGGGAGTTCTTCGTCGACATCAGCTTTTCGGAAGGTTGTCGAAGTGTGAGTTTGGGGCTCGAGAAGTCCATTTCATGGGGCATGTTGTGTCCCAAAAGGGATTAGCTATGGATCCATCGAATATTGAAGTAGTTGTGTCTTGGTCAGTCCCCAAGACAGTGTTAGAGGTGCGAAGTTTCCTTGGTCTCGCAGGCTACTACAGGAGGTTCATAGCCGATTCTCACGGGTTGCGACTCCTCTGTAATATTTGACCAGGAAAGATCAGGATTTCATATGGACTGATCAGTGTTAGAAATCTTCCAAGTATCTAAAGGAGAAGTTAGTAAGTGCTCCAGTCCTTTGTCTTCCAGCTGAAGGAGTTCAGATTGATGTCTTCTGTGATGCTTCACCTATGGGGTTATGATGTGTTCTAATGCAATAGATGTCAATTGTTTATTACGGGTCTCGACAGTTGCATCCCCATGAATGCAACTATTCCACCCTTGATCTTGAGTTGGCAGCTGTGGTGTTTTCTCTGATGTTGTGGAGACATTACCTTGTTGGTGAACTCTATGTGGTTTTCACTGATCATAAGTGTTTGAGGTATGTTTTCTCCCAGCATGACTTGAACTTACAACAACGTCGGTGGGTGGAGTTCTTACAGAAATACGACTTTGAAATATCGTATATACCTAGAAAATGGAATATAGTGGCTAATGCACTGAGCTGAAAGTCTCATATTAATGATGTGTGTGAATCCGGTGATTCCTAGAGTGTAATGGAAGAACTGTTAGCATTACATCTTGATATGAGAGAAGATGAGGGTAAATGCTGTCTTTTTCAGATGACGGTGCAGTCATCCCTAGTGCAGAAGGTGGAAGAATCCCAGTTGGGAGATCTTGAGGTGGAGGTCTGGAGAGACCAAGTTGTTTGTGGGGAGGCCCCTGATAGTTGGTCTGAGGATGAACAACACAAAGTGTTGTATCATGGAAGGATTTTTGTTCCCTTGGTGATGCGCAAGACAGTCCTGAGAGACATCAATGGTTCTCCTTTAGCGGTGCATCTTGGTGTGACAAAGATGTATCGATCCTTGAGGAGCATGTTTTGGTGTCCTAGGCTAAAGTGTGTGGTTGCGTATTTTGTGTCTCATTGTTTAGTCTTCTAGAAGTTGAAGTCCGAACACCATGTTCCCAGTGGTCTTCTCTAGCCATTAGATATTCCTCAGTGAAAGTGGTAAGACATCTCAATGGACTTCGTTACTGGGTTACCTCGAGCTCTGGGAGGATATGATGCAATTTGGGTGGCAGTGGATCGTTTAACGAAATCATCCCACTTTATAGTAATCAAGGAGTCATGCTTAGTGGATGTTTTGTCAAGGCAGTATCTGGAGTAGGTGGTGAGACATCATGGAGTCCCTAGGACGATCATTTCTAATGGAGATCCTCGTTTTACATCCAGAGTATGCAGAGGTCTCCAATCTGATTTCATTTCTCAGCTATGCCTTAGCACTGCTTTTCATCCTCGAATGGATGGTCAGATGGAGCGAATCATCCAAACTCTTGAAGACATGTTGCGCGCTTGAGTTCTTGATTTTGGAGGTTCATGGATAATGTACATACCCTTGGGGGAGTTTTCCTACAATAATAGTTTTCACTCCACCAAAGGTATGGCGCCGTTTGAAGCCTTGTATGGATGGCCTTGTCATTCTCCATTGTGATAGACTGGGGTCAGAGAGTCTACAATTATCAGACTAGAACTAGTGTAGAATACCACAAAGATTGTTCAGGTGATTCGTGAGAGGATGAAGGCAGCGCAAGATCATCAGAAATCATATGTTTTTCAAATGAGGAGACCCTTGGAGTTTAATGTTGGGTTTCATGTTTTTATGAAGGTGACTCCCCGTCGTGGGCAGTGAAGGATTGGTCATGGGAGTAATCTTTCTCCTTGGTTTGTTGGGCCATTCGAGGTGTCAGCTATTGTTGGAGTTGTTGCATACTGAGTGGCACTTCCCCCTTAGATGAGTTGGATACATGATGTTTTACGTGTATCACAACTACGTCGTTATCATCATGATGACTCTCACATCATCTATTGGGGAGAGATCGATGTGGATGATGATTTCACCTTTGAGGAGAAACCTGTGGAGATCCAAGACCGCAAGGAGAAGGCGTTACATGGGTGTTCCATCCCCTTATTTCATGACTTGTGGCGACATGGTGGCATGGAGGAGAGTACTTGGGAACATGAGTCACAAATACATGCTCAGTACCCAGAGTTTTTTGATATATAAATCGTTTCATGTATCGTTGTAGATAATTTGGTTTTGAAACCATCATGTTTATGAGATGTATCCCTTTGTTGCTTTGGTGGCTTGCTCTCTTTTGAGAGGTCTCCCTTTGGGTGGACTTTTAAGGAAATATAAAGGGTAATAGCTTTTTCATGGTTGGCACATGGTTTGCCTAAACCGTGCGGCCATACCGTGCAAGGATGGTCTTAGAGGCAGTGGCTAACGCACAGTTAGCACACGGTTTGTCTAACTGTGCAGACTAACCGTGTGAGGAGTGTTTGGCGAGGCAGAAGCTAACACACAGTTAGCATAGGGTTTGTTAAACCGTGCAGACTAACCATGTGGGCACTTAAAGTTAGATCATAAAATTGTAGATCTAACTCGTTTTTCCTTTAATTACCTTGTTTAAGCCCCTAAGCGGCCATAACTCGGGATTACTCTCCCTTTAAGGTTATATAACCTCTCCCAAGCATTTTGGAGGTGATCTGGAGGCTTCTCTTTGCGAATCAAAGTCGGTTTCTCGAGGTATGTGGCCCTTTTGATTGGTTTCTTCGATCTTCGTAGATCTACTCCTCCTCTTCTATCAGGATCATAGATCTATGCCTATCATGGTTAGATCTAAGTATGTGGATGTCAATTATGATGAGCTTTGGTCTCGGTTGTGTTAGGAGAAGAGATCTAGGGATGATCCTTGGAGAATTGGCCCGATCTTCTTGGGTGTTCTTCGACCGTTGTGGTTTTAGTCAAAAACTTTGAGGTAGGGGATTCGTGGATTCTCTAATTTTTTATGTGCAATCATAGAGTAAGAATGATTTATCCCTTTGGATCATAATGGATTTGACCTAATTAAATACATGAACCAGATTAAAAGAATTGGTTGGATCACATGTTGTTGCTTTATACCATGATAAATGTTTGCCTCTTGATTTGCTAGATAGTGTGATATCTATGTCGTGCTTGTTAGCATGTTGTTATTGATAAAATTGATAAAGAATGTAAAGCAATAATTAATTGATAATTTATTTGGCTAAAGCTAAAGAGGAATGTAAACGAATCCGGTTGTTGTTGTTGTGGTTATTGTTCCAACTGGGAGTTAATCAAATTTAGGCCGATGATATGTTTAATTCAGTTGGTTGGTAAACATGAAATCTGTTGGTGCTTGTTGTTTGAAGGTCGGATGCCTTGTTAAAGGGCAAAGAGCCCAAATTTGATGTGATGTTTGTTTCCTGTTGTTTGTGTGGTGATGTGACCCTGGGAGGGTGTTGTGATATGTGGGGTCATGGAGGCCTTGTGGTTGTGGCAGTGGATGATTCCTAGAGTGGTGAGATGCATCATTTTATGCATGTGGGTTTCGGGGAGGACACAAGGGATGATGGAATGAGATGGATGTGGTTGTTGGATGCTTTGTGGATTCTTTTGTTTTTTATCTACTTTTATTTTCCCCACTTCTCAAGGTAAATGGTTTTTCTTACCCTTCTTCCTAAAGTGGAAAAGACACATGGGGTATGCCACATGGTTTCCATGTTTAGCCTCTCCATGGAGAATGGGTCTACGCTCTTGCTATAGGTGGCACAGACTTTATGGGTAGTACATCTACTCACAGTGTTGAGCCCCTTATGTTGAGTAGTATAGATTTCTTTTCTAGAATGCCTGGGAATATGGGAATGTACTTCTATAATGATTGTTTGAATAAATGATGTTAACCCATGGGGTTGGAGGCTGATGAAACATAATGATGAGGTTGAGAACTTTTGGAGGGACATTGGATTTTGGCTATGATGTTAATGGAACTTAATGTGGAATTGTTCTTGGTTAATTTATGTTCGAAGAATTAATTAATGTAAAGTGGAATTAATGAAAAAGGGGATGAAGTAATCTAATGATTCCCTTTAAATAGTTGTGTTCTTATTGGATACCTAGTCTTAGAAATAGCAGCCCAGAGTTCGAGAGATGTTAGATTCAATTGAAACTAAGATTAGGTTATTCCCATAGTGTTGTTGTGAGTTATAATATATTCTCTTACTTTTTGTGTTTCTATACGCTACTCCACCATGTTAGTAAGGGAAACTGACACCCTAGGGATTTTGAATAATGGGGTGTGTTTTTTCCAACATTTTGGTGGGAGTATTAATGGCGGACTACCCACTTTGACCCCTCTCTCTTCTCTTGGTAGATACTAGTGCCATTAGGCATAGTGTGTAGTTTTCCCCATATATGCGTGTAGAGGGTTGTAATGGCTTGTGGTTATTCACACACATATATTCCAGATATAGTGTCCTATGGACTACTATTGGTGTAACTTGTATAGGCTGTGATGGCTTGAGGATCCTTACTCGGTGTATGGGTTGTAATGGCTTGAGGTATAATACCCGACGTATGATACACGTTATGAAAGCTATGGTGTCTCCCAAAAATTACCTGGTCACTTTTAGTTGTGAGGATGGTGTGGTGCTTAGCACAGGTGTCTGCGGGCAAGCCATTGTGGTGCACATGGTGCAGATTGTGGAGCTTAGCCCAGGTGTATTCGGGAAAGCCTTTGGAGAGATATGCACATGATGTATGTCATTGGGGAAAAGTTTCAAACTCATGGGGAAGTAGTAGTGAGGTACCCTTGATATTCTTTATTATATTCTATATTATTGTATGCATTACTTGGTTAGAGTATCCATAGTGAGGTTGGGAACTTAGTATACCTGTTTAGGTGACGAGTTAGTTTCACTAGTTGTTCACTGTACTTTAGCATGCTTCCTTTACTATTTCACAAGAGGCTTTGTGGAGGATCCTACTGAGTATACTGTTATACTCACCCTATGTATATATATAAACTATTTTTTACGTCACTTGGAGCAGGTTGGACAACAAGCTGGTTACTACTAGCTTGTGGTTGGGGGAGCTGTTCGGGCTTTTCGTCGCCTTCGTTTTACTTTATTTTGGGTATTTTTAGTTTCTCCTATTAGTTGAAGTACTTTTTCATGATGTTTAATATATGTGCTTTGGTTTCTTTTAGATTTTAGTTCTGAGTTGGAGTTGGTTGGTGTCTATCTTATCTCTCTCTTCCACATGTGTTCTTTTAGAGGGTAATGCCTCCCATTTGTGTGTTTATTATACCCTCGATGCTGGTCGCCAACATGGGGCCTACTGGAGGAGGGACTCAGGGGTCATTATCTCCCTTTTTACATTTCCGGCCCAGGAGGGGTAATCTTTGTGGGAAGGGGGTCATGACACAAACTCAGTAGCTTCTTTTTCAGCCTTATGGTGCTAGTGGTCTCTGTGGCTTTCCTATGGGATTGGGGCCGTTTTGTTTATTTTTTGGGGTTCATAGCCATATTCATAATTAGTTCCCAATGGAGACCTAAGCCTTGTTTGGTTCAGATAGATATGCTCAACGTGGGCCTCAACAATAGTTTCTGTTGAGATAGTTTCAGAAGCAGGGATATCAGACTTTTTCTCTATCAAGGGGAGATGGAGTAAGTAGAGGAAACACTCAGGTTGTCCCTCGTTATCTGAGACTGCAGCCCAAGCATGGATGTGGAGGCGATCTTAAGCAGAGAGACATAAGAACTGGGTGGGGTCAGTAGCATGCAGTGGAGGCAGCAGTTCCAATGGATCCAGATATCAAATGAAGTATGATTAGTTTCTTCAATACACTTTCTTGTGATTTTTTGTAGATTACGAATATTTGCATTCCATTGTTTCACATGATCTATCCCATTAAATATGACTATATGAAGAGAGGATTCCCATGGGATTGGTTTTGAGTATCCAATTGGAGGTGAGACCAGTGTATTTGATGTGTGTTAGGGGTATAGACAAATGATGGGATATTATCAGTCCCATGGGGATCTTTTCTTACTACATATACAACGACACGATGAAATAATTGGTATCGACCGACTATATTATGTATGTCCTATTACTGAATTCTTCTAGAGGTGAGTTGTATTTTATTGTGTGGATGGTCAGTATGGGGTTTTTGTTGGTGAGCAGAGTTATCATGGGGTATTCAGTGTGTGGATCCCCTTATTTCATTTTTGGTTGAGCTGTCAGTAGAATCAATAAACACTAAAATGATAGAGCTTACCAGAGTCATTAGGGAGTTACTTGATGTATTCCCTATTGTGGTTGTGACGCTACTGACAGGACGTGATGTTGATATCGGGATAGACTTACAGCCCGATGCTTCTTTGATTTTGATGAATCTTTATCGGATGACACCTTCTGAGTTTAGGGATTTTTGGATTTAGATATATGTTCTTATTCATAAGGGCTTTATCCACCCTACTGTGTCACCATCAAATTCTCCAGTGTTGTTATCAAAGAAGTAAGATAATTGTATGATTTTGGGAATAGATTACAGGAGGTTGAATAAGGTGACGATCAAGAACTGTAACCCTCTTCTGAGGATAGATGATGTTTTCGCTCAGTTGTGAGGTGCGAGTTGGTTTCTATGATTTATCTGTGTTCTATATATCTTCAATTATGGGTGAATGAGGAAGATATCCCGAAGAATATCTTTAGATGAAGGTATAGGCACATTGAGTTTATAGTCATGCCATTCGGTGTTACGAATGCTGCTTCAGTGTTTATAGGGATTATAAAATTCAAGTTCTATGATTTCTTGTATCGTTTCTCATCATATTCAATGATGATATATTAATACATTCTAACTCATAAGAGTAGCACCCTGAGTATCTAAGAACTATCTTACAGATTATTTGTTACCACCAAATCTATTGAACGTTGACCAAGTGTATGTTCTGGACATGAGAGGTACATTTACTCATGCATGTTGTGTCTCAATAGGGTGTGGTTGTATACTCATTGATGGTTGAAGTGGTTGTTTCTTGATCATCACCTATTAACGTTGTAGAGGTTCATAGTTTCCTTGGCCTTATGAGATATTATCGGAGGGTTTTACTTAATTTATCCTAAGTTTGATCCCCCATTGACATATTTGAATAGAAAGGACCATGTTTTTGTGTGGATTGATCAGTTTCATTCATTGTTTGGTTACCTAAAGGGGATATTTGTCAGTTCCCCATTTCTCTAGTTTTCGGATGAAGCGGTTATTTTCAAGGTGTTTTGTGATTATTTCTATCTGGGTTTGGGATGTCTGTTGATGTAGCATCGATATGGGATCAATTATGGGTCTAGAAAGTTATGAACATATAAGCATAACTATTCCAACCATGATATGGATTTGGCTATGGTGGTCTTTGTGCTGAAGTTGTGCCAGAACTACCTCATTGGGAAGCACATTGCGGTCTTCACTAATCACAATAGTTTGAATTATTTCTTTTCCCAATGTGTTCTGAATCTATGATATTGTATATAAATAAAATTTATTTCATAAAATAATTTTGAGATATTCTACACCAAAAAAATGGAAATGTTATGGTAGAGGTTTTGAGAAGAATTTCATAGAAGGAGGTTGTTCTGGAATATGTGGATGCTTAGAAAGTGATAGAGAAGTTGGAAACCTTTTACTTAGATATAAGAGAGGATAGTAGTAAAGGATTTTTTTAGATGATGGTTCATTCTTCTATGATGAAATAGGTGGAGGAGTATCACTGGGGAGACATAGGGGTATAGGTGTTATGTGATCATGCTGTCCATGGTGATGTTGTGGACGGGTGGTTGGATGATGGTCATAACAAGATGATGTTTCTTTGAAAGTTGTTTGTTATAGTGTAAATGTTAAGTGGATTCCTTCATGAGTTTTATGGATCACCCCTTTTGGTACATACAAGAGTTTTGAAGATGTATTTTGGCTTAAAGATGCATTTTTGGTGGCCTAGGATGAAATGGGAAGTGGAATAGTATTTGGAGAAGTTCTTGGTTTTACACCAGGTAAAGGCTGACTATCATATTCTTGGTGATTTTTTGAAGCCCCTGTATGTTCTATAGTTTAAATGGGATAACATATTAATGGATTCTTGACATGGTTACCTAGAGGTCAAGGATTTTGTGATATTATCTGGGTGATAGTGGACTTATTGACTAAATCTTCCAACTTCATATTGAATAAGGAAGCAGGCATAGTGGATACATTGGATATGAGGTACAGGGATGAGGTGGTGTTGTTTCATGGTGTTTTGATGTCCACTTTCTTATATCGAGATTTGTGGTTTACCTCACAAGTCGGGAGGGTATTGGAACATTATTTCATAACTCAGTTACACCTAAAAACTGCTTTCTACCCCGAGATAGATGGGAAGACAGAGGGAACTATCCAAATATTGGGCGATATGTTATGGGAGTGGCTATTGGACTTTTATGGAGATTGGATATGACACCTACCCTAGGTGAAGTTTTCTTATAATAAAAAATATCATTATTCCATTACAATGGCTCTATTTGAATCTTTTTTATCGAAGACTATGCTTTTCTTCATTATGCTAGATGATGGATGGGGAGACGGTTTTTCAAGGTCCCATTCTAGTGCATATCATGATAGAAAATATTCAACTTGTTATCGAGAGGATGAAAATAGCACAATAACCAAAAAAATTCATAATCTGGTCCCAAATGGAGGCCCTTAGAGTTTGGTGTTGGGGACCATGAGTTATTGATGGTTTCCCCTCAATGTGGGCAGTCGCAGATTGGAAGAGGGATTAAGCTTTATTTCTAGTTTGTTGGACACTTTGAGGTTCTGGGGTGAGTTGTTGAGGAAGTGTGTATCTTTTAATTTTCACCACTATTGGAGAGGATCAGCGATGTATTCCACATCTCCTATCTTTGTTAATAACTACACAATTTATATCATGTCATTGATTCTGAAGAGATGGATATCGAGGATGATGTGACATTCATGGAGAATCCATTAGAGATATTGGAACATTAAGAGAAGGCACTACAAGGATGGACCATTCCATTGGTTCATGTGTCGTAGAGGAATGGATTCCAGGGGGACAGTACATAGGAGTGAGAAACACATATGCGTTTCTAGTACCTGAAGGTTTTTTAGTTGTTTTCTATTTTTTTAGGTGATCTTTTGAATTTTATTATGAAATGACATTTTTTCCATCATTTGAGATATTTGTGGTGTGATATGGGATAATGACCAGACATTTAGAAATGGGATGAATTGATTCCTAATCAAAATTCATTAATTATGATGTGATTAAACCCATGCAGGAGATTAAGTTCCTCCAAGAGATGATAGAATAATGACATAGAAGATTCAATCCCCTGATTCGTATGTTTGGGAAAATGAAATTTGTTGGCTATAGAGGTTTCATGGTAGTTGTGTGGAAGTGTGGTTATGTGAAAGGAGGTAGCTTGTGGATTCAGTAGTGTGGTTTTCCGGAGAGTTCTTGTAGTCAATTGTGTTTTCATTGTTGGATGGTGATATCATTTGAGGAGTGGTGAGACTTTTGAGATGTATCTTGTGTGGTGGTTGTTCAGACCCCTTTCATTGTGTGTTTGGTTTCTAATTCATGAGTATGAGAATCATTTGAGAGGTATCTAATGTAACAGTACATTCCATCCAAGACCTTCACTTTTTTTTCGTGGTTGTTAGAGATGTTCGGAGGAGGTCCTGGTAGTTTTCGTTGAGGTCGGGGGTGCAACAAAGATACTTCAGGGATTACAGATCGTATAAGAAGACTAAATAGTGTGAATAATGGTTATGCGTCTTGTTCTTGGTGGGTCATGGTGTGAAAAATTTTAGGTGTTGAAAAATGAAATAAATTAAAAGGAAAAGGGTTTTTTGGAAGGAAACCAACCTTGAGGCATTACATAATGTGAAAGGGTGTTAAATGTTAGGCAATCCTCCACTATTGTAACGTTTTAGTTATTTGATAACCACTCTAGTTTTCAAACCCTATGGATACAGTGACTTTCCCTCAACCCTAGGAAACCCAACAACCCCTCTTCATCATTTTGAAGATTCCTTTTCCTTGGATTCATTCCTAGATTCACTCCTTAGTTATATAGTAATCCATATACGATCCAAGGTGTGTTATTCCCCTAGTTTTTTAGTTTCTTCTGAGCTTATTTCCTTTTTCCACCTATTCTTCTCTCCATGTAATGGACAATGATCTCCCTTGGTTCTAATGGGGTTTTCTTCAGTTTTTTTATAAGGTGGTGCTGTGGAATCCTCAGATGGATGAATATCCTATGAGAGAGGTGATCAGAAATCTGTTGAGTGGTCTTTTCTCATGTAAATAACACTGATACCCTTTTTAGGTAGATTTTTCTTCATATCATCTCTTTTTTTATAATGCAGGGTTGGGATAGAAATGTTATCCTTGTGAAGATAGTTTAATATAGATGAAAAATGATAATTGAACCTATTTAGGATTAATATATAGAGGGATGTGAAAAGTGATGCATGATCTTGCTTTGTGATTTTTTTCTGGTTTATATTATTTTTTGAATGGGCTAACTACCCATTGAAAATCATGTTTGTTGGGGCACCTTCCTTCACACTAAATGATCTATAGAATGCATGTTTTTTAATTTTTTTTAGACACTTATATATGGAAATCGGTTAATCATGTATATTTCGATAAAGAATAGATGCCCCAAAATCATACAATTTATATGATAAACCTTGAATTAACAAGTGTAATAAATAAAGGTAAGCACTGTTAAATCTAGAATTTAGTTTTTCCATGGTATATGGGGTGATTTGATTTTTGGATTTTTAATCATTCATTCTATAGTAAGGTTGTCAGCATAGTTATGTGCTATGAGATGGCTTGGGTGGTGTAATGGAATCTCATGTTGAGAGATTAATTAATTGGGGGGGGATGAATGAGAATTATTGTATAGTAGGTCTACGAACAGGTTGTGTGGTAATGTGTTACTCGATGAGGTTTCAAGTTAGGGGTTGGTTTTTTTGATATGTGATCTGAGTGAGATGAGTTTAAAAAAGGATTGTAGTGATGGTATAGGTAATTCACCCAGATTTTCTCCATCATCGACATTTATAAAGCTTCAACCCATCTCTAAAGATGTGGTACAATTAGTTTTAATGTGATTTTTTTATAATTATTTATCAGAACACCTTATTTTCTTGGGTGTTTGTTATCGCATTACTCGTTTGTGTCAGGCATGATAGTCTTCCAAGTAGCAATGGATGACTAAATAATCATTTAATAATTTTGAAAAGACTTTGTTTACTATTGTTAACATAATGGAAATTTTAAATTAAATTTTATTAATAGGTGTTAAATGTGGGAGAAATATAAATCCACATTAATTTATCAAGCTCTTCACCTTCTAAAATGATTTTTGTGGATACTAATTATAACATTTAGAGGTAGAAAAAATGTTGGTAGTATTGTTGGTTGTTTTATGTCTGGGAAACCATAGGTTGGTCTTGAGTGTTTGGTATCATGTATGTATATACTTAAATTTTCCTTGTGATTTATATACGCACCCCACCCTAGTTAAGAACTATTTGCCAAAAAACCCCATCATCACGGGGGATGATATTTTTCTAAAACATCCTGGTGGTAGGATGAGTGCCTACCGACCCGCTCTTTCCTACTCCCTCTTCCACGAAGTGGTGACCTCTGTTTCATTGGTCCTAATGTGGTGAGATGTGGTAGCCCCGGTGACTTTCGGTGAGGTGGTTTATTTTCCAGGTGTCTTTAGGATGAGTTGTGATTTGTCCTAGGTGTCTTCAGGGTGAGATGTGATGTGATGTAATGGGATATGTTTAGAGGCACAGGTGTATAAAGGTGGGATGTGTGGTGATATCCAAGTGTGTGTGGGAATGATGTGTTGTGAGGCCCTAGTGTGTGTGGGATGGTTTTTACATGGTATCTTTAGAAGAGGTAGGAGCACTAGTGCATCTACATTTAAGGAGTGATAATAGTTAATCAGTGGGAAAGAGTTTCAGTATACCCTATAATCAATGGGTTTTATATTATATCACCTGACTTGTGATACATGTTGATCATAACTTGGTGAGGTAGGTTGGTTAGTATTCCTTCTTAGGTGCAATTTTCTTCAGATTTTTTTCATAGGTTAATTAGTATTCCTCTATTATATGTCAATGAGGGACTTTTTTTTTCTACAGATTGTACCTGTATGATCACCCTACATATATAATTTTATTTCTAGTTTCCAAGTAGATATCATAGACTATTATATAACTTACTAGCTTATATCTTGATAGTTGATGTGTTGCTTCCAAGCATTACTTTTGTTATTTACTCTGGATAATTTTTTAATTGTACAAATTTTTCATTTTACACATGCATGTGGGATGGTTTCATATTTTTTTACATTATGTTTTGGAGTTTCTTTGTGGATGATCGAACATATCTACCAATATTTTTTCTTAAAAAGGGTAATGCCTCCGATATTGTGAGATTTGTAAACTCTTGGTTCTAGCCACCAACCAATGGCCTACTGAAAGTGGGACTCTGGGGGTCATTATATTCCTTTATTTATTTATAGCCTAGGAGGGGTCTCTTTGGGGAGAGGGGGTCACAACATTCCATATCCGGAGTACCCAGTACATAACAACACTATAGGGGTGCACCCATCATATATTCTATAATGGGCTCACCCAACACTATATGGAAACAAACATCATTTATAATATCTATGAACCTAATACATATAGGATTACTGAAAAATCATTAAAAGAACATTTACTATTTTTAGAATATGATTAACCCATTAAAAAAATATATTCCAAAACAATAACATAGAAACCTAATCCACCCATGGAAAATAAATGGGTTTCATGACAATCATGTTATGATATAATAAAAACATGAAAAAATGATTATTACATGAATCCCTTTCAGACATAATCATCCCAAGGAAAAGAAATGGGTTTCATACCAATATATTTAGGACATAATCAACCTGTAGAAAAGAAATAGGTTTCACAAAAATATCTTTAGGTTACAATCAACCCATGGAAAATAAACAAGTTTCACAACAATATCTTTAATACATAATCAAACTCTGGAAAAGGAATGGGTTTCATAACAATCTAATTAGGAAATAATCAACCTATGCAAATGAAATGGATTTCATAAAAATATCATTAGGAAATAATCATCACATAGAAAAGATATAAATTTCAAAAAAATATTTTGAGGATATAATCAACCTTTGGAAATGAAATGGGTATCACAAACGTCTCTTAAGGATATAATCAACCTAAGGAAATGAAACAGGTTTCACAACAATTTCATTGAAGCAAGTGTAATCTATCCCAAGAATGAATGAGTATGGTATCAATAAAAAATAACCCCAGTGGAGTATAAATAAAAATAAGGGTTGTGTAAGGGTATTAATGGAAATGACATTTAAAGATCATTAGAAACATTAATGAGTAAAATAATCTTTAAACATTTCAAAGTATCCCGTACCATTTTTAAAAATTTGGAACATTAACCCCATGAAGGGACTAATATTAAATAAAAAATTGAATATCATGAGAATAAGGATACTTATGATATAACATTTCAAAGAGTTATTATATACACCGTATAAAATAATATAAGTTTATTATATTGCAAACATCACAAAGAACACATGTTGTGATAACATTCCATTATCACTTCGGTAACATTGAAATTATAATCCCCAAAAAATAATAATTATTAGATAAAATATATAATATCCTGAAGAATTTTTATATTCATGTTATAACATGTCAATGGGACTGGACATACTCCTTATAAAATAATAATGTTTCATAACATCACGATATGCCTCAATGAAAGGAGATTGAGATGATGTCCCTGATGACATGAGTAATTTTTGAATAATGATATAAATAAAGGATTAAAATCAATTGAAAAATTTAATATCCTGAAATAAATGGAACTCATTATATAAAAATTCATAGGGTAGTAGATACATCATGTAAAAGTGACTAGGTTCAAAATAAAAATCATGTCTCTATGGAATGTAAATTGTGACAAAACCCTTTACAACTTTGATAACCTATGAATTGGAAGCCCCAAAACTAATAATCATAAAATGAAACACTTAAATACCATGAGGAAAAAATAATTCATGACATAAATTTTCAAAAGGGTTATTATATACACCATATAGAATAAGTAAGTGCAAATTATGACATTTATCACACATATGTAAAAAGTGAGATAAAAATCCCTCACCTAAATATGATTTGTCAATATTTTCCTCAATATTCCAGAATATTATGATAATATTAATTATATACATGATTTATAACATTTTACATAATTATTATTACTTTTGTTTCACTTTTAAACAATTTATATTCAATTAGTTAATCAATAATGTTTAAGATGTATGTTTTGACTATATTCGTCTTTTGTGTCAAAAATTACATTAGTTGGTTGACTATGGTTAGTGGGGTCCTTATATAAACATATAAAAAATAATATCCAAGATATAATTATCATATTTATATATTAATTAAAATTTTAAAACCAGTCATGAAATATGGTTATGAAAAATGTACTAATATTACAATTGTGGAGACAATATTCCATCTGTATTCATGAGTAATGTTCAATTTATCATTGATCATTATGGAAAGAAGGAAAGTAACATTATATATTTAAATAATAATACTTATATCATAAATAAAATTTTAATTATTCATATGTAGTTATATATATAATTCTTGTCATGTAAATGGAATCACATCTCGTCGGGGAGGCTGTAATGCACACATCTACAATTGAGGTAATCACTTTTTTAGTGCGAGGAAAGGGTAATAAAGAAAAATATATATTATATATCCAGAAAATTAATTATGTAATTAATATATTATATATATTCATTTATGTCATATTATTTTATATAAATCCATCCTTAATACATTCCATGTAATGTGTGATCATATCACATTGCTTTGCGAAGGTAGTAGTCTACACGACCACAAACCACATTATCGTATTTACACCAAATGGAACATATAAAGTTATTTTTTGCATAAAATTTCCCAAATTATTAATAAAACATAAATATAATATAAAAATAGTGTTTCCATCATTATTATAATCCTTGAGTGCTGGTAAAAAATTGGATGACATCGTTTTGTGAGGCGACAGTTTGCCGTAAAAAATGGTAATTTCATTACCCATTTGATGGATGTTTGTGTAGGTGTATGTATAATCTGTAACATAAAAACATATCAGTATATTTATTTTAATTATGTTATTATACAATCATTTAATAAGAATAATTTAATGGGTTGATAAAGAAATATAATATAAATGCACATTGAAGAATGTTACCTCTTTTTTGGTTAACTCCTTTTGGATTGCACCAAAGGGAATCCTTGGTTGGATTTATGGACAAAGAGATGACTATAGGTCGATTTTAGTGATATTTAGAGATTATTTTTAATGATTATGGATGATGTAAAATCTATTAAGAGGTGTGAATAAGTTGTAGGGGTGAGTGCCTTTTTATAGTGGAGGGGATGTGGTATTCTTTAACATATAAAAGGTAACCACTATTGAGAGGTCTCCCTTACCTCATGTTTTTAAAAAAACCAAAAAACTATGGAGTAAATGATATTTATTATCTATAAAAACTCACAAAACACAAAAATAAAAACATTTTTATCATTTTATCCCTTAATATTTATGTTTCATTATTTTTTTCATTTTAGTTTTTTATTAAAGTTAATAAATTTATAACATATGTTATTTAAAAATTAATACTAAATTAAAGTGATATTTTTTATAAAATATTGAATCCCTAAATTCTAAAAATTATATATAATTTAAAAAAAATAACTTTTTTTTGAAATTAATTTTAAAACAATCGCATATAACATGCAAAAACACTACTTTAACTCGAACCATGATGACAATGATTTTACTATGTATGAGTCAATATGTTGATTATAAAATATCATTTGGTCACTAAATGGACCATATTTCATATTTAATAACACATAAAAATATCTTGTTATATGATAAGAGTTTATTTAATTTTAAATTATTTAATAAAATATCATCTATTATAAGATAACATTAATGTTAATTTTGACATTATTTATTTAATTTTAATTTTAAAAACATAAAAAAATGATAAAATTAAAATATATTAATTTTATATAAATAGAACATCATATATTAATCTATGAAAATAATTAAACAATATTATTCATTAAAATTAATTCTGTTTTAAAATATTTAACAAAATTTATTTTATTTGATTATTAACTAAATAATTCTTGTGTTAGCCTTTGTTAAGTGTATAATGTAAATAATTGATATCTTAAATTATAAGGAAATTATCATGATAAAAAACTCATTTAAATATAAAAATATTTTTTAAAACCAAATCTATGTATCTTATCGATATTCAAAATCATTATAAATGTTAATGGTATGGAAGGTTCCTTTTTTCCATTTTCTTTACTTAACTTATTATGTGGGTCAATATCATGAATATTTGTCCAAATAAATCTTATAATTTAAACCAATAGAGTATATGGTTGAAAAATGAGAATCCAATTTCTTTTGGAAAATTTTATAGGTCATTTTGGCCCTTAAGTTTAATGTTTAGTCCCATATTACATTTAATTTTTTCTTAATCTCAGTAATTACTTAATCATATTTACTTTTTGTCAAAATATAAGTTGGTATTATTATAATATAAATATTATACTGATTAAAACTTTTTGTGACCATTTTTACAAATTCAATTCACATAAGTTGAAAAATTATGTTTAAACTTAATCCCATAGATGTTGAAAGCAAGCTGGTTTTCTATTTTGAAAATTTATAAAACATCATTATGATTTTATATAAAAATAAAAAATGATCCTAATGATATAAATTGGATTAATATATTTATAATTCATCAAATTGAACATTAAAACCAATTTAAAATATAATTTAACATTAAAAATTATATAAACAAAAAGGGATCATTCAACTAAATTTTATTATTTTCACTATTTGTCAAAAATTGTATGTTCTAAAAAAATACAAAAAATTATCCAAAAGTGAATTTTGAAATTTATATTTCAAAAATTATGTTTATTTTTTTATATAACAATTATCAAAGTGTCAAAATTTTGTATTAAAGTAATTATTCATTAGAAGGTGGAAAAACTGCAATATTAAATAATAATATTAATAGTATATTTTTGTTCGCTATAACTCAGTCGTTTATGAAACAAAAGATAAAATTTATATTTTTTGTGATTAAAGACAAAATATTTATAGAATTTAACAAAATACATTATTTAATTTAAATTATTTTGAAATAATATATTTCATAAAATCTTAGGATGTTATATTAATGTAAGATTTCGGCAAGGCAACTGTATTAACTCATAGTTCTTTAATCTATTTAGTTGATTCCAAAACACATAAAATCATAATATTGTATTTAAAAAATGATTCCCTTGAATTTTTCCACAATAAAGATATGGGTACTTATTTGATAATAATTTTAGTTATGTTAACCCACTACTATATTTTAAACATTATTATAGTAGGAGGATTCCTTAATTATGGATGTTGAGTACCACAACTATGGATTCATCCAAACTCAATAGATGGATGGTGTATGAGACATAAAATTACTTCAATGGTTTTTTAAATATTTTATTTACATAGTGAATTAAATCTGATCGTATTCATCATGTATTCCAATGTAAACTATAAGATCACTTTCATAAAAAGTATGTATGAATAAATAAAATACTTTAATAACCAAATTATCCATTTTTTCTTGAATTTTTCATAACAAACCTTATTTATTGTATTATATCCCCACATTCTCTTTATAACTAAACAGGTAAGTTAAAATAAATATTTATATGATCATGATCTGTATACAGATGGCTGATCCATTGAAGGAATGATGGACCAATCATGACTTTAGGGGAAATTTTTATGCCATATATTTGAATAAGTTATAGATTATTTATTATCCTATATATATACACTTATTTGTGTTCATGTAAGTTATTTACTTAAATAAATTCATTATGAGGACCTCTATTCATTTCATTGTATGCTCAACATACTGGTGAATAGAACTTATGTAGTGTAAATTACATTTTATAACCTAAGAATGGACACACATTACCTTATATAATTAAATAAATATAACGTATGTCCAAATCACAAGAAATTTTATCTAATAATAAATTATTATAATAAAATTTACTATAAGAAATTAAATTAAATAAAACTTTCACACAACCATAAAAGGCTTGTCACAACTCATGATCATTCAATATACATCCAAATTTCATTAAAAAATATATTGAAATATAATTCAGTATGAAAAATAAAAATTTTAATAGAGTGGGATTTTGAAGGTACCAAACCTCATTGGGAATCCCACTACCTAGTCAAAAAATTATGGGACAAGGTGAAAACACCACTTTCTTTGCTGAGGGGTTGTGCCCCTAATTCCCCACCACTAAATTTTACATTTAGGTAATTTTAAAAACAAACTATTAATAATATATTTTTATATACAAAATAATTATTCCACTTTTACTTGAGGCTATATATTTAAACTAATTTTTTATTTTCATATAGTTTTTTTTGGAATTTTTAGTATATTTTGAGACCTGTTTGAACCATGTTAGTCCCTCAGATGGTTCTGAGCTCTATGGCCCCAATAAGAGTTCCATAGACTCTATATAGGGACAATGACCTTGAAAATGAAACATAAAATACCCTAGAAACATAAGTTGATCCACAAGACCAATTCAACAATACTCAGTTCAGGTCAGATGTTGACTTCTACTATTATGGATCATTTAGGTGTGACCTCCACGATCAAATATGTTCTTAGGTCCACAAGGGGTAGTGAATGGGTGATACCTCCCCTTTAAAAGTGGATTATTGCGTGTATAGTCCACCGTACCCCTAATATTATAATAGTTTACAAAATCAAATGGGATTCATGGGCTATATAGTACTCCATAGTAAATATGGGTGACATTCAGACCCACACAATTTTCTAAATAAAAGTGGTATTGTGTGTGGTGAAGATATACCCTCTACTGTATTTTGGACTTGAATTAGGCTCCTCCCCTAATACCAAAATTTCATTTTAATATATTATGGAAATATCTCATTCCTATAGACTTTTTTTGACTCAGCATTTTGACCACTGGGACCATATCAAGACCATATAGTTAAATTTTATGAATTTCACTAAAATTATCAATTTATAATGCATATGAATGATATGATACCATTTGTTGAAAACGTAGTGAATAAGGTGAATTTAGTGACTAGTATTTTAAAATATTTCAACTACGTTTTTGTTATAAAGTGTGATTTGGACAACCTCTACTCAAATTTAGAATAGTCCACATACACATAATTGTAATTATAAAATCAATTAATAAATAATATGGTAAAATACCTCAATGATGTGATATGGTCCCAAAATTATCCAATTACCACAAGATCATTATAACTTGAAGGAACCAATCATGGATACCTATAGATAATCTACACATGTAACATATCATATGGTTTGTGTTTTTTGAACCATCTTCTGATATATCTAAATAAATGTGTGTTTCACAATGTTGACATGATCAACAAAAGTAAATGGAATCAATCGAATGAGGGATTTCTTTTATTTTATTAATCTATTTTTTCGTATCTTTGAATCTTGATAGAAGAGATATAAAATATTATATTCATGAAAATAAACCAATCTTATATTCATTGTCTAATCATTGTTTTAATATATCAGTCTGAATTTCTAAAATATCCCTTTGGACCATACATAAATAGAAACCTTATATTTGAATCATAAATTCACATATAAATTATGTAATGATACACAGTTTTTGTGAATATTTGGTAACACATCCACAATTCCCTGATATGTGAAAAAATAAAATACAAAACTATAACACCCTGAGAATTTAAAAGAAGAAGACTATGTTCAATAGTATAAACAACACACAAAACTGAGATTTGATGAGCATGTAAATCCATCAAAATTTATAATATATTTATATTTAAATCAATTTAATGAATTATAAAGATTTTCATTCCCAAAGCTCTATGTTTTTTCTGTACGATATTGTCTGCAACATGCAACACTGTGCTTAAAGGAACCACGATATATATAACCATTATAACCTAGCCATTAAATTGGTTGGTTAGGATAATATTTAATAATTTCTGATATAGATATATTATAATAATTATAATTTTTTGGTAATTTCTTATTAAATAATAAATCAATATTTAGTCAAGTAATTTTTTTCTTAAAAAATATACACTCTTAAAAAATGATTTTTTATTGATTTTCATGGGAAAAAATAATTTAATTAAGTTTTTGAAAATTTTGAAAATTTATTTGGTAAAATTATTTTTATTTTGTAAAATGGAATATAATAATTTAGTTTGGGTAAAATTTTGTTATTTTTTGGAAATAATAATTTTCAGTGAACAGAGAAAAAATACTGATTTTTGTAAAAATGTCATTTCTTTTCAATAAATTAAGTAGTTTAAAAGTCAAAATATTTTTTGAATATGATTTCAAGTAACATAAGTATTATTAATTTATATTTAATCAAATTACTTATATTTTAATTATATCTTTATTGTAACATACTTCAAATTTGTTTTATGGTATAAAAAGGGATTTTTTTTCTTCTGAAAGTTGTTTTAAAGTGAATAATAGTTCTCCATTTTAATTTAATAAAATAATTAGTAATGAGGAATTTTTAAAATGAATGTTATATCACATATATATATATATTAATTTATATTCATATAATTATTATTATTATACATCGTTTTAATATAAAATGTTCTTATACATGGAAAAAATACACTTCTCGAAAACAAGTTTTTTATTGCGTTAGTGAGTTTTGTTTTAAATTTAATTTTTAAAAATTAAATTTTTTTTTAAAAAATAATATTAATTTTTTAAATAATCTGTTTTAAATTATATTAGGTTGATTTTTTGAGAATTATCTAAAAATATATATTTTTTAATAAATAACGAATAGTAGTAAATTTTAATTGAAAAGTGACATTTAATTTAAATTATTTATAAAGATAAATTATATTAAAATTTAGGTTTTAAAGTAAAAATAGTTCAATAATATATCTATTATTCTAATTTATATCATTTTAGTCAATGTAATTTTGAAATTGGTTATAAAAACATTCAAAACATTGGAACATATTGTTTTTGAAAACCAATTTTTTCATCACATATACTAAATTAATTTTAAATTAAAATTTTGAAGTTATATGAATTGAATTTAGAGAAAACAAATTCAATATTTGGAATAATAATAATTTATATTATCTAATACGGTCTATATAATTATTTACAAAAAATAATTGTGAAAATATAAAAGATTAATAACCACAGTTATGGTAAAAATGAGTTTATAGGGGGGTTATACTAAATGATAAAGAGAAAAAAACCAAAACATTTCTAAAATCTATTTTATGGACTTATTTTGTTCTTATACCTTTTATTATCTATAATTTGATTTTATTGGATCCTTTTTTGTGAAAAACTCTAGGTGGAATCCATTATTTCTAAAAATTACAAGTGTGTCACGCATATCACTTATAAAAGGGAAAAACTATACTCCTCTCTTCACACATTCAAAAACCAATTGTTTTATCCAATACCTAATGAGATAACTGATATAATTTCATAATGTCATCATATATGCCTTATTTTTAGAATAAATCTAACTAATCCTGGCATTTGGTGAAAACTAAATAAAGTTACCTCAAGAAGAGTTAATGTTCTTCAATGAGAATTTTTATATGATAATCTTATCCACCTCCATCAATTCTTCTTAAAAATTTAATATATCGAGAAATCAGAATAAATATAATGATATTTCAATTTTTTTTAATAACCTAAATACTTCTCCACTTCTATCAAATTAGTTTCAAAATCATCATTCGTGTGTATGGTGGACTATCGTCCGACGAACCGATCTCATTCATTTTTACATTACCACCTCTGACGTTTGGGTATGATGATGTGAAAAATAATACATATAATATTTATAATCCAATTATTCCTCTTGATTAATTATATTATATATTGCTTTTTACTATCTATTCTATAGGGGATTCGATGATGTCGCTCGTGTGTATGGCTTACTACTGCCTCACGAAGCGAAGTGATTCGTTTTTTCATTAACCCTTTTAAATTGATGGTAATAAGGATAAATTCAAGGAATATATGTTATATAAATAAAATAATTATCATAATTATGAAATATTTATCATTCATAAAATATAATATATCATTTTATTTCTTACCCTTTCACTCAAAAGAATTTGATAACGTCATTTGTGTATGTGTGGACTACCGCCTTGACGAAGTTATGTGACTCTATCTTTTATTACCACACCACATTGATGATATATATGTAAGTATATTAATTGAAATAATACATTATTTATGATATTATGATAATTATGGGTTTATAAAATACGAGTTATGTCATTTCCATAATGATCAATGTAAAATAGAAACGTAAATCATGCATACGTATGACCTATCGTGTCCTTGATCACACTGTAGTTCATTACAAAAAACCATATTTCATAAATGGTATAAAATAATAATTGATTTTTAAATATAATAATTATTTATTTATTATTATTCTTGATATTATTGAACTATATTATGTCTATAATAACAAGGACATTCATAACAATGAATGAATATGAAAACAAGTCAATTAGTAAAAAATGAAAATAAGGAAATATTATCAATGAATGAGTGATAATATGTTATAAAAATATCATATATTATATTATAAATAATAATTTAATTCGTTAATAAGTTAATGAAATGTTTAAAATAGCTATAAACTATGTTTAATCACATTAAACTAAAAGGAATCATTTGGTAATGGATTTCTTAACCCAATTTTCATTCATTGGGTTAAGCTTTTACTTCAAAAATTATGTGATGCTAGGATTTTGTGTGCAATGAAATTTTATTATTTTATGTTTCATTTAAAATGTTTATGTGGATTTAAATTTCATACATGAAATTAATTCATTGATTAGTCCCCACTTCAATGATTTTATATTTAAAACGGATTATTGTACTGATTTTCTTTCTTTCAGACTTATGACATGTTATGAACCTATATTATTTTATGAGGTGTGTATACAACCTATTTGACATGTAATATCATTTTTTTGTCCTCATTATATATTATGTTTAATTTATTGTTATACTGTCATGGGTATTATGATTCATAGTTACCAAAGTAGTAAGAGTTTTATAGTATAATCTCATCAATTATAAGGATTATTTATGATTAAGTATAAAATGTTGAAATATTATGATATTCCTCTCAAATATTTTAAATATTTTTCTTATCCTCTTGTTATTACTATAATTTTGATGTTATAGTGCCATTTGTTTTCACTCTTTTGTACTTAAAATAATTGATAAATGTTTTTAAGAAAAATAATCTTCATTTATCTCTTCGGTCAAAAACCATTTTTCATCTACTACGATGTCTTCTGAAAATGTATTAAAAATTATTTATCTAATTTTTAGAATAATTTAAAAAATAATTTTTTACACAAGTTTTATTTTTTAATTTGTTTGAAAGGAATCTTCATTTCATTTTCCAAATAGTACATGTTTGGATTTTTTTTTGAAAAATGTGAATGGAATTTTTGTTTTAAAATGTAAATAAATAATGGAAATTTACACCATCTTGTCCATTATTTTATTTGGATCCTAATTTATATTTATACAAGGTTATTTTAAAATAATATTATTTTTAAAATTTTCAAAAAATTATTTTTCCAAATAAAGATTATATTTTCCAAAAGAAATGTTTTACTTGATTTCTAAAGATTCATTTATATTTTTAATAGGTTGTTTTCAAATAAAATCAATTCATTATTATTTTGTGAATTTTTAGTTTTTATAAAGAAATTTTTTTCAAAAATAAATTGTTATTTTCCTCCAAATTTATACTGTCTTTTAATGGTATCCCTTTTAATCAATGTCACCAACCCTTGTTGTTTCTTATGATTTGACTAGGATATTATTTATTGATACCATTACCATTATTTTTCTCGATGGATTAGGAATATTTCAAATAAATTTTAATTAAAACTTTTTTCCCCTGGGTTAATTGTGTTTCAAAGAGATTTTTATGAAACCCATTTAAATATCATAGGTTAACAATGTTTCAAAGAGATTGTCTTGAAACCCATTTCTTTTCTATGGGTTAATAAGGTTACAATAGGAATAATTATTATTTTTATGAGTTTTATGATGAAATGATATATTTATATATATAATTTATTTAGATTTTGATTATTATACATTATATATGTTGAGTACACCTAGATAGCACCTAGTGAGCCTGTTATAACATGTATGATGGGTGGGCCTAGATAACTCTGGGTGAGCCTAATATAGTTTATATGGTTTGTGCTACCATAGAGTGTTCTGATAAATTGGTAAATGATTATGGTTTCAGGATAATTATGTAGAAATTAAACCACATGGTAATTCTACTATCAAGGATTCTATTAGGGTTGTATAAGGGATTAATGAAGATCATGTTCAAATATACCAATAAATTTTATCTATTTTTTTATATAGGTTTATAGTGTTTTCCTTGATCAAGATTAATATCTCTAGGATTATTACGACGAATTTTTCTTTTATTACATATTTATTCAATTTTTCATGATTGATGATTCAATCATTGAGAATTATTATTTCTTTTATGATTCTCTCAAGAACTATGGTTAGGTAATTATTCCCTTTTTAAATTATTACGCTTATTAATTACATTCACTTTTTAATGCTTATTTTTTCCCTTTATGAGAATTTGAGCTCACCCTTATTATGTTTCATTTTCCCCAGGTTATCATGAAATGATGTTGAATTAATTATATTTAGAAGAGATTTCATATGGATGATGATGATGAATTAATGTGAGGTAAGAAAAGATGGGTCAAGTGGGAGAAATGATAATTTTACAACATGGGTATTATATATGTTGGAGTTTGTAATAATTACCTAAAACTCTAAACCTAAACAATCATTGAGAGTGTAAGTGATATAATTTTTCTTTTTTGTGTTGTAATAATTATATGGATGAAAATTGGATCACAGTTTTCAGTATCAAAGTCAGAAATGTAATGTTTATGATTTCAGTACCAGATCTAGGAGTGTGGGTTTTGGGTTATTATAGTTCTAATCAGAGGAAATATTTATATAATTTTGGAGATTAGGATATTATCATGTGAATTTATCTTAAGAGTTTTGGATACCAATATATCACTATAAGATAAAATACGGTGTTAAGTTCAATGTCATAAACACCCCATTTGTAGTTTAATGTGATGAGATCTTAAAGTGGTCAAAGAAAATTTTGTATACTTTTATGTTGAATTATATGTAATGATTTGTTTTAACATGAGTTATAATTTTACATTTTTTTGGAAATAATATTTATGTTATTGATAACCTTTATGGTTTATAAGATCATAGATATTGAGGTAATTACCAGAACATAAGTTTTTTCATATATATAATTGCATGATTGAAAAATGATTTTGTGAGTAAGTGATTAATGATATTTAAAAAAATATATATCTATATTTTGGGCTTTAAAAATCAAAGGTATGAGACAAAATTTTATGTTTAGATACTATTTAATTTTATCTTTTTTTAGGAATGATTTTGTTTGGACATTGGGTATTATTAATGAATTTTGGAGAGTATTGATTTTATTTCATCTTATTATGGTTCAATAATTTTGAGATTAATATCACCATTTGATAAAATTTTTGGTTTTGTTTAATGCCGTAATATAGGTGGAATAGATTTTTATCCCTTTTATGGTTGTATGATACATTAAAATTTTATTTTTAGTGCATTAGGCATGAAGAGTTCATCTTGAATAATAATCATTTGGATAAAAAGATGATATTTTGGTAAAAATTAGTTAATGGATGAAATTATAATTTTCAATTAAGAATATTTCACTATGTTTTCAGTCTATATAGTGAAATAATTCTTCATCTTTTGGAAATGGATATTGGAAAAAATGTTTACCAATTACATTTATATTTGATGAGTCAAATAGTCTATTAAATAATCAAATATTTACGAATTTGTGTCCCTTAAGATTCAATAGATCATTGAATTTACTGTTATCAATGAACTCACTCACTCTCATTAATAAATTATTCATTTATTCTATGACCAACTCTTTACATCCCACCTACTTTCACATATTTCGAAATTTAGTATGAGTTCTTCCAGATGAACCTCATACATCCAATTCACTTTTATCAAGAAGATCTTTTTTAACCTTTTTTACTATGTGGATTAATAAAAAATGTATTTTTAAATTTTCAACTTTTTATTAACACGATATATTTTAAATTTTAATGCTTGAGTTTATAAAAGGTGGGTGAATTGTAACAAACAAATATTTTAAAAGAAGAAATTTATGTTTAATAAAGTAAATGAAACACAACTATAAGCTTAAAAGATAATGTAACTCCCTAACAATTTGTTTCATATTTATTTTTAAATAAATTTAATCTCTATTATAATTTTCAGTACATGAAACTTAGATATTTTTATATCTAATAGCATATTCAATAAGAAGCATTGTGCTTAAGTAACCCACAATATATATAACCACTAAAACCTAGTCGTTGAATTGGCAGGTATGAATAATATTAACTACATTATGAAAAATATATTTATATATAAATAGAATAATCAATATAATTTATTGATTAATTTTTAATAAATATTAAATAAAATTTAGAAATGTAATCTTTTTCTTTAAAAATATGTTTTCTTCAAAAACGAGTTCTACTACTTTTCATGAAAACATTATAAATTTTTTGAAAATTTTGAAAATGTGTTTTACAAACAAATTCTTTTTTGAATCATAATATAAAAATTTACTTTCGGTGAAATATGGGTATTTTTTTTAAAATATCTATTTTTATTAAATAGTGAAAAAATCTTTTTTTTTGTAAAAATATCATTTTGTTTCAATAAATTATTTAAACAAAAAGTAACATTATGTTTTGAATATGATATAAATAAATTTAGTTATTATTTAGTAATATCTAACACACTTAAATATATTTTAATCATCATTATATTGTATTTTAGTAAAAGTTAGTTGTTGTGTTTGAAATAGGGTTTTTAATACTATTTTAAAGTGAATAATGTTTCTCCATTTTAATTAATTAAAATAATACCTAATTATGATTTTATTAAATAAAATAATAAATAATATATATTATTGAATTTTAATTTAGATTTATATAATTAATATTATTATTCATAAGATTAGTATAAAATCATCTTGTGCTTAAAAAAAATACACATCTTGAAAACCATATTTAATGTATCTTCTTTAAGATTTTTTTAAAAATAATTTTTTTCAATTCTATAAAATTTATTTGAAAAACTAAAAAATATTTTTAAAATCATATTTTAAAATTATATTTGGGTGAATTTCTAATAATTTTCAAAGAATATTAACTATTTTCATGAATAGTGTAAAATACTGAATTTTAATTGAGAATTGAATTTTTAATTCAATTATATATAAAGATAAATTATATTTGAAATTATTTTTAAAGAATATTTCTTTAATATATATAAATATATATTAATCTAATTTAGTTTTTTTTATCAAATTAATTTTATAATTTGACATAAAAACTTTGTAAACATTTGAACATTTTTTTCTTTGAGAACCTACATTCTTGTCTAGTCTATGGGATTAATTTTAAATTTTGATTTTATACTTATGTGAATTGATTTTTGAAAAATGGATTCCATATTTTGAATCATAAAATTTTATATTATCAATTATGTTAAAATTAATTTTTTATCAGAATTAATAGTGAATAAAATAAAAATTAATTTTTGTGGTTATGGTAAAAATGGGTTTACTATGGGATAAACTAAAAAGATGAGGGTTTAAATGGATTAATAAATGTTTAAAATATATTTTCTTGGAAAATTTATACAACATCCTTTATAGTATCATGAATTCGTATTGTGGTATCCCTATGAGATGAAATAAATGTTGGTAGAATTCATTCCTTTCAAAACATACAAGTGTGCCACTCACCTCCCATATAAAAGGCGACCCCCTAACCTCATCTCTTGACACATTCTAAAACCTATTGGTTCATCCATGAACAACCAAAATAAATTATATATTTTCATCCTATAATACTATAATCCATAGTTTTGGTATAAATCCAACCATTGAAGGATTATGGTGTAGACCAAAAGAAGTTACCTAAAGAAGACGTAACATTCTTTAACAAGAATTTTTTAATTTATTTCTTTCTCCACCTCATTTAATTATTATAAAACCACTATTATATAATAACATTATAATATTAAATTTAATTACATATTATTATGTTAATTTAATAACCTTAATATTTCTCTTGTTTCATTAATTTTATTATGAAACCATCATTCGTGTGTACGACATACCACTACATTATAAACAAATGTCATTCATTTTTTCATTAACACTTGTAATGTTTGAGTATGGAAATGGATAAAATTTATACATATTATATTTATAAAATAATAATAGCTTTATAGTCATTATATCATATAAAACTCTATTAATTTCCATTTATTAGGGGATATGATAGCATCACTCATGCTTAAGATAGACTACAACCTCGCCAAGCGATGTGATTCATTATTCCCTAACTATTTACATGGAAGGTACTGAAAATAATGTTAATGAATATATGTGTAATTAATGAAATAATTATAATATGAAAAAAATATTTATTTCTCTAAAAATATAGTATAGCATTATATTTCATTACTTTTCAGACACAAAATGATGATAACGTCATTCAAGTACATTTGGACTACTGGCTTCACAAAGCAATGTGAGTCTATATTTTATCACCACACCACATGAATGATATTTATGTATATTTAAGGAAATAATATGTTTTTTAGATATTTGGATCTGTATGGAAAGATAAAATATTACTTATCTCTTTTCTATAATGATCATTGAAATATGGAAACGTTACTCATGTGTATTTATGACATACCGTCACCACCACTATAACATACTTCATTTAGCAAAAATATCATTAATAAATAGTATTAAAGAGTATAAGGGATATATAAATATGATAATTATGTAATTATTATTATTATAGATATTATATAACTATATTATATCCATAATAACCTGAAGTTTAATAATAAATCATGAATGTGAAAACAATGCAATTAACACCCAAAATAATGAAATTAATGAAATATTACAAATGATCAGGTGATAAGATGTTATAAAAGGACATTTATGTTGTTATAAATACTAATATAGTTATTTAATAAGTTAATAACACTTTTAAAACCACAATATAGTAGGTTAAAGGATATTAATCCAACATGAAGCATGATGTAATGGATTTCTTAACATAGTTTCCATTCATTGTGTAAAACTAATACTTCAATGATAATGTGATGATAAGATTTTGTATGTAATGAACTTTAATTATTTTCTATTGTATTTTCACATGTTTTACATGGATTTAAATTTGATACACATAATCAATTCATTAATTAATCCCCACATAACTATACGATCTTTCTCTGGGATTTTTGTCACAATTTTCATTCTTTGGGAATTATATTATATTATTCACCAATATTATTTTATGAGGTGTATAAAAATCCCATTTTATGTGTAATATCATGTATTTATTTATTCTCAGGATATATTCTGATTAATTTAATGTCATACTTTAATGGGATTATGATTCAACATAACCAAAGTGGTAAGAGTTTTATGTTACAATCTCATCAATTGTGGGGAAATTTTATAATAAAGTCTCCAATGTTGAAATATTATAATGTACATCTCAATTATAATCATTAGTATTATTATATTATGGTTCTTCATGATATTTTCAAGAAATTGTACTATTTTTTTCACTATGTTTTACATAAAATAATTTATAAAACTTTTAAAGAAAAATACTTGTTATTTCTCTCTTTGACTAAAATCCATTTTTTTCAAATACATGTCTTATAAAAGAATTTTTAATGTTTTTAGCATTATTAAATTGATTTATTAAATATATTTTTACCCATTTATTACTTTTTACAATTTTTTTTAAATTAATCTTGTAATTTTCCAAATAATTCCAATTTGGAAATTAGAAAAAATGTGAAAGGAAACATTGTTTTAACATGTACGACATAAAATTTGTTTTCCGTCTTCAAGAAAAAAATTTTATAATGAGATTCCATTATATAGTTTCATTGTTATTTTCAAATAAACTTATTTTTAAAAGGATTTAAAAAGGGTTTTACAAAATGGAATGGATATTTTCCTGAGTAAATTTATCAAACCAACAAAGTTCAACCAAACCATACACCCGAGATAGTCATCACATGGTGAGGTGAAAAAAGAAAATAGAACAATTATATTATATAATTATATAATTCAAGTAATTAGATTACAATGTTGAAGAAAAATATACAACCGTATCCATACAATCCAAGACAAACAAGCTAGACCATAAAGTATGAACAAAAAATGACAACATGTGTCCATGTGGCCAATAGTAACCTCTAAGCGACCCTGCAATGTTGTAAAAGACTAAAGGAGAGTCTTAAATGCTATAAGATGTCCTTCCCTATACCTATATTTGAAAAAATATAGAACCACACAATGTAAAAAGTAGGGCGTGAGAAAAAATACCAGTAGGATACCACCATAGAGTCTATAAAGTTTCTAATATGAAGAATGTAATAGTTATATCTTTTAGAAAAAAAACACTTTTACAATGAATTTTCATAATTCCAGTTCATTTGTAAATTATTTTTCCCTTTGTTTTTTATAAAACACATTCATATTTTTAAACCAGAAATATGAATAGTATAAGTGATAAAATAGGGATCCATACATGAAGAAGTATGTATGTAAACACGTATATATTAAATTAAATATCATACAATGTTTTTTGATACAACCACATAACAAAAACATGCGAGGAACAATCCATGAAAAAAAATCATGACATAAATAACCATAAATGGGAAAGAACCTCACTTTGGGCCATATCATATGTTATAATTCATAATTGACACGCAAGAGCTTAAAATATAATAACATTAGAATCGAACAATTTTTGAGTCCTCCCGTAGTACATCGATATCCAAAATAGTTACCTCTTAGTGATTCCAAACACATTAATGTTACTCGTGTCACTTTCCCAATGCACTGAAGGATCACAGTGTGTCAATTGTGAAAATAAAATTTTAAAACTATGCAAAATATTTTATAAAAACAATTTCAATGCCAGGAAAATACACATTGATATTTGAAAACCAATTTTCTAAAGAAATAAAATCATTTCTCAAAGTAAAACCTCTTTCATTACGTTTACATTTCAAATAAATACTTTGAAAACTTGTATCACATCAAATAATTAAACTACATAAAAGAAAATTTACAATAATCATAAAAAATTCACTAAATTGACCCATTGTATTGAAACATCAACCCCAAAACATTATAAACCTAGCTTCCTTCGACAATGGTGATTAGAAACTATGAGAAAACACGTTAAAAACTAAATAATTCCAAAAAAATAAAATGGATTGACAAAAAACACTATAAAATCACAAATCTAAATATAAATAATATCCAAAAATAGTTTATTCGACCAAAAGAAGGAAGAACCAAATGTATAACATACACAGAGAGGTGTGACATAATAAACATGAAGAAAAATCCCTAAACGAATGATCTGGAGGGAGATGGGATCCATCAGGTCACATAAAGGGTGGATGATTGCAGAATGAACTATTAATCACATGCACAGTTCCCTAAAAAGGAAATAATCCGAAACAGTACACAACCTGAAAATATTTCATGCCTTATATTTTATGATTAAAAAGATTATTAATGAAACCAATCACATTTTTATTAAAAACGGATTTTCAATCATTACATTGCATGAAACTATTACATGGTGTGTAAATAATTCACACCCTATATCCTTTGTTTTCATATTCTAGTCCATGATTACATAATGTTTAATCCCATTACACAATGTCTAACTCCCCATGAAACTGAAAAAATACCAGGTTCAAGTAAAAAACTCCAAAACCCCATTTCAGTCAATCTTTGAACTTGGGAAAAACCTCACAAAGATAGGGAAACATTTACACCCAGAATTATTTAATTCAAATAAACATTAATCCCTAAACATTATGTTATTTTCCAAAAAAAGGCTCTCTATCCCAAATAATAACAAAAAAGAACCCGAACAAGGACGATAAACAAATCATAATCAAGGGAGTACCTGGAACGAATAATAGGGTGATACAATCTTCCCACTATAAATTATTTCTCCTTTTATAAATCCCTTATATTCTTGGACTAGAAATAAGATAATGTCACTACTTCCACATCAACAACTACCTATCCCACATTATGTGGCTATCCAATCTATACTACCGCAATACTCAAACTAGAGGAATTGTTCTATCATATAATACTGCATGTCAGTGATCCAGAATTAAACTACACCCTAAACCAAATTATTGTCAGTATCAAGATTAAAATCATCACATTTAATCAAATGGGAGGGATATGGTTTACACCTCATCAACTAGGAAACCTGAAACACATCGTGGATATATGTCAAACTGTATAACAATTCCAATAGATAAGAGACCCTTCCCAGTCATCTAATGATCTGAAAGCGGCCCACAAACCTCAATGACAAATTAACCTACCAACCCATCAAACGATGACACAAGAGAATATAAACTCTATGAAAGACCTAATGACCAATAAAAAACTACAACGCTCGATGATGATAGTTTGTATAAGATTTAGGAATACTACGTGTTATGATAATATCTTCCAGATCAACTGCAAAATCTACATTGTCTCCTAAAAAATACTTGACACAAATAAATACCACTCTCCAATATCTTTCTAGTCTATGGGAGATCTACATGTACTCCAAAAAAATCCTAAAATTGTTCCATCTGAATCATTTATAGATAATAATTTTTTTTAGTAAAACATCAGTTGTTGGAATTTTTTTCCCAAGATCCACTAAAAATAAAAAACACAAGCTTATAAATTATGTTCAAACCTTGATAGTCCTCATAGTTTTTCCATCTGTATGTAGATAATAAACTCTGATCAATCTAATTTGGGAACCCATCAACTCCAATAAACCTTTCAAAAACATATACGTACACCGTGGGTGGCTATCAGGTTCCACCACATAGGGAACTCCATGATGTCTCAAAATCTCTAGGATATACAAGACCCCAAGCTATTTAACCTTCATAATCACCTTATTTGAGAGGTAAAAAATTAATTTCAAGAGTTGATCAATGATTTACAAAATTTAGACCACTATAATAATATGTTTTAAAAAAACAGTGAAGAGATCCATGGAAATATCATCCATCTTACATATCATAATGGGAATGGGCTAAAACAAACCTACCAATCTCTAGTGTTATGCATCAATTCTCAAACAGGTAATAAAACATGATAGAAAATAAAAAACCGACCACATCATTCCCAGCCACTAATTCTAATGTATCAAGTCATGATACATCTTGTATTCTCCAAGGTACATGAAACATTAAGACTAGTGTACACTATCAAGCAACTCCTACCTTAGGGATAATATTACAACCAACCTAGCCTGGAAGCACGAAGAGACAATGAGAGACTGAAACTACTCACAAGTTGTCTCACTAACTTAATGAATTTTACAAAAGTGTGGGAATTCGATGTATTTTAAATTCTCAATATGAAATCACACATCTAAAGATGATTCAACTTTAATAAAATCCAAGAACACCTTTACCCCATCACGTTTCACTCTTAATCTTATCTATGAAAAAAAGACCTTGGATACCAATGATCAACTGATTACTTCATGGAAAGTGTTAGTAAATTTCCATTCAGTGCATCAGAAACCAAATTTTCATTCCCATACTATATGAAATATAAAAATAAAAACTCTATAGATACTCTACTCAATGGCTCTATTATAACATCAGATACCTCTAAGTAAAAATATATTTTAGGATGTTCTGATCAGAATACACATAAACCACTCCCCAAGGAGATATTGTTTCCAAATTTTGAGTGCATAACCACTTCTAACTCATGATTTTGGGTAGGGTAGACCTTATCATGAGGGAGTAACTAGTGTAATCCATAGGCCATCACCACTTTTTCCTTTATCAAAAAACATCCCAAACACATACCAGAATTATCATATAAAACATTATAGTGAGATCTTAATTCCAAATGAATCAAAACTTTTTATGAATTCCACTTCATCTTTAGCTCCTCAAAATATCTCCAACACTTTTTGTTCTACTCAATCATTACACCCATATGAGTTAAATTAGTCATCAAATATTACAACATTGAAAAATTTAGAACAACCCATCTATTATTATCTTCCAAACCTAGAAATCATTATATCTCCAAAAAATATCTAGTATTCTCCCAGGAAATCACCACCTATAACATTTTAGGATACACTCAGATGACCTTATTAGATATCGCATGCCATATAATTTTCACTTTCTAGATCAAAAAATCTCATTTATAAATCTTACCAGAGAGGATATGTTCCTTAATTGTTCAATGAATGATATCCAAATGGTCTCTGTATAAGGCCCCAACCTTAAACATTACATAATCAATAATTAAAATAATAATTTTTATTTTTGGATCTTTTCAGTTTTAGATATTTATATAATTAGGTCATAAATTATACAAAACATATTTAATATTACATATAGATACTTCTACTCAGTATCCATTTTCTTATTAAATAAAATAATCCTAAAAGAAAAGAAGCATGTTTAGTTCCATGCTTTAAATAGCATTATTTTTCCTTGATCCCATCCTTGGCCCTATTCCACCTTATGTCCTGTGAAAAACATTTCAAAAACTTGGGATGATCATAAATAGCTCATTGAGCGATACACAGAAAAGGAAAGCTGTTAGTATTAAAAACGAAACGTAAACCATGAATACTGAATCATAAATTAGTACTTTTCATCTTAAAGAAGTATAAAAAACACATCACTAAATAAAATCTCATTTATTACCCTTTTGTAACCAAAAGATTACCATAAATCCTGTAGAGAATAATATATATCATATAAAGGTAACATGAGACATAAACATACTTAAATGGAATAACCATACGGTCCACTTCCACACATATCACTAGATGGAATATCCATATGACCCACATCCAAACCCAATGCATTAGTGGTTATAACGTAACCACACACCTCTGTTTTATCACAGAACCACCCGTCATTTTGTATATCATGTAACCACCTATCAAATGTCCAAGTACTATATCATAATCATAAAACATAAAATATTGAAAATATTACCATTTTACAATCACAAGATATTATTTTGAAATATTGAAATACACAATCCACTTCAAAAATCATTTTCGATATGAAAACAACCAAAAATGGAATAAGGGATTTCTTTTCCATTTAAAAACATTATGGGTTATAGAGAAAGCCAAATAATGACTACTGTGGTGGAGAAGTCATTGTTTCTATAAATGTTTAAAAAAATTCCTTTTGTTATTTAGTAAAACCCTTCGTAAAATAAGATTCTATTTGAATGAATGTAAAATTCAGTGGGGCTTATTATATATTGTGAAAAAGGAGGTGTATATTACCAAAACATGCCCCAATGAAAGTACATTGAAATGAAGTCCCTTACCTCATGTCCGACTAGACTCGTTCGTTATTTAATTTCTTAATTAATAATCTTAAGTTAATTTATAATTGATTCATAACCTTTTTCATGTTTATTGTTAATTTTATATAATTTATTACCATTCTATAATAATTAGTTAATTATGTTTGTCTATATCAGACATTTTTTTGATGTTCGGAACTTGAGTAAAAAATGAACTTGTTATAATTATAAATTGTCTATGTGGTCAAAATTACATTATCTAAAGAATGATATTCATGATTTATATGTCATATATTTCATATATATCTTGTATATATGTTTTTAGAATAGTTCATATCATCAGTATATAATAAATGAAATGCGTGTTCATGGATACGGTAAGAAGTATGTACGCATGAACGCTACTTTAATTTTTTTTAATATTTAAAGGAATGAAAAATAAATGATTCATAGGTATATTATAATTCCCATGAAATATATATGTTATATATGTTACATAAGTTCATTAATTTGATCCTTTATATGTTCCATGTTTAGAGTGAATAAGTCATACAACTTTGAGGGGGCGGTAGTCCTTACTTCCTCAAATGGAATTGTCGTATTTATACAAAATGAAAATCATAAAGGTATTTTCTAAATAAAAATTTCAGAAGAATATAGATAAAATAAATATCATAAATATAATATATATTAATATTTCCATCATAATGGCCAACATAAGAGGTGGTAGGAGATGATTGAAGAATCATCATTTCGTGAGGCAGTAGTTCACCATCCACAGAAACAGAATGTTATATACCCATTAGAATGAGATGTGTATAATTTTAGATTTAATACTTATCATAATAAAAAACAAGTATATTTATGATAATGTTTTTGTTATGTAAATAAAGAATAATAAGATCATAGGGAGTGGATAAGGAAAAATAATGGAAAGGTACTTGAGAGAAGACGTTAGCTGAAATCGTGTAACTTCTTTTGATTTGAGACAAAGGGATCTCTGGAATTTACTTATTCCTAGGGGAAGGAATATAAGAGGAATATGGAGATGTTGGGATCTTATTTGGGCATGTATTGGATAATAAAAGTGGATTTAGAGGTTTGAGTAATGATTTAGAGGTGATGGCATTTTATAAGGGGGAGGAGGGGATCTTTTGGAATGTTTGAAAGTATTATTTTATTTAAAAATGATTTTAGGTTTCCAAAGGTCCAAAACTCATTAAATTAAAATATAAGTTGATTATTGTTCGAAATGAAATTATAAAATAATAATTGTATGGGTTTTGGATATTTTATAATCCTTATAGTTTTTATTTAACCCCTTTTTACTCTTACCATTTTATCAAGAATTTTACACTTTGAGAAACAAAAATAGTTACCAAAACATGAAAATATCTAATTAAAGAGTCAATAATTAAATTTTAGACTTATAATAATTATTTGAACTAATATTTTGTTTTTTTAATTTTCTAATATTTAATTAAATATTTTATATTCTAAAATATGAATTATGTCAATTTTGACACGATTCATATCATGACTTTTTAAAAATCCATAAAGACTTTATTGATTTGAAACAAATTCATTAATACAACGATAACATGTAACTATCATCTCAAAAATTATTTTATGACATCAAAATAGCGAAATTAAGTTTATTTTAACATTTATAATATCATTTATTTTTATCTTTATTAATGAAGAAATCACTACACTATCATTATGTCATAATTTAATTTATTTATTTAATATAAAAAAATTATAAATAAATACAATAATATAGGAAATATTTTTTTTATAATGACTATATATAGTCTAAATTATAACTTATATAACCACATATGAATATTTATTTTACTAAAATATATATATTTTTGTCACATTTTCCATAACTTTAAATTAATTTTTATAAAATATCATTTTCACTTACAAGCAGCTCCATGAGGTCCCAAAATCTACCCAAGGATGAACATGGTTGGAAATGTATCGTTAAATAGGGTTAGGGAATGTGGTAGGGTAATTTAATATTATTATAATATTATCTATTACACTTATTTACCAGATTTACCCTTTAACCGTGTTAAATAAAATATTTACTGATGTTACTATTCATAACGTCTAAAAATAAAAGTTACCTATTTAAAAAATATAGACCTCCTGATTCCAAATATGGAATCCATTTCAACAAATTCAAAACACATAATAGGAATAAATTAATTTAAAATTAATTTCTAATTTCAAAACCAAAAAGAACATGTTTTTAAGAAATAATAACTATCAAAAGATTGAAATGTGTTTATGGGTAATTAAAAAATGAAATTACATATAATAAACAAAATGGGATTAAATAGTACAAAAATATAATTACACTTTAAAACCAATTTAATAGATAATCTAACCATAAAAATAAATCAGATGAAAACATGTTTTGACTTAAAATGCAGTATTTTTCACTATTCCATAAAATAATGAACTTTCTTAGAAAAATAACAAAAAATTACCCAAAGTAAATTTTGATGTCCCGATTCTAAATAAAATGTTTAGTTTTTTAAATGGAATATATAAAATTGAAAAAAACTAAATTTAAACGGGGTTCTTCATCAAAAGGCAATAAAACTACTTTTTAAAACATTTATAGTACTTATGCTTGAAAATGGATTTATTATCATTTAATGCATCTAAATTTTATTCGATATATGTAAAAACATATAACAAACATGTATAATCATAATATGATTAGTTCTATTAATTCCCACGAATATTGTAATGCCCCGACCCTAGATACCCAGAGTTGGTGCATTATTACATAACATTGGCATGATCACAAAGGATCAAGTCTCTAAAGACCGATTAGTTTAGTAGTCTTGGAAACACTAGATGTATTAATAAGTCTTAAATTACATCATAAGGTGAAAAAACTACAACAACATCTTGTCCTCATATCCCCTCATACTATCCCTACAGGTCATTCATAAATTACTTCTTCATAATCCTGGGAAAAATAAAACATTGAAAGTGGTGAGCTTAGATGCTCAGTAAGGATAACATTATAACAGAAGCTTTCATAGATAATCATAAACACTGAATGCAGTTTATAACTAAAATGAAATCCTTTTAAACATGATCTTCAGCATAAAATGAGAAAGATAAAATAAAATAATTCCATTTACTTACTCACATGGATATTATACTAGTCGAATGCTCACATGAAATATCAATAACCACTTTCATAATGACGGAATTCATAATGCCAGACTATCATAACCACATAGCCAAGGCCTCGTGCCAAGACTACAAATAAGATTTTGCCAAGTCATTGTGCCAAGACACTAGTTTGTCTCATGAGACCTTCTGATGCATCGAGGAGCTATAGCAGGCTCCACCCATCACTTACTAAGTCCAATGCATTCCTCATATGAAAAATTTTAAACATAACATAAACATTTGTATTAAAACTAGAATACGAAATGTCAATAATTTATCCACAAACCATGAATGGTATAAAAATAGCACGTCCATAGTCAAACATAACTCAATCGATACAATATGGAAGATTGTATTGTATCATATTAGCCTCAATCGAGAATAATGAAGGATATTGACATAGATGTAAATAATCATCAAAACTATTTGAGAGAAATATCCCCCTTTTTCTTGAAATCATTTAAAAGTCACACTATTTGTCAAGAAGCCGTTTAAAAATTTATTTTTTAATCAAAGTGTACTTTACCACTTTGAAACATTCAAAAGGAGTATTAATTTTAAAACTTTAATGTCCATATAAATAAATCCTTATAACCATTTTTTAAAACATGGACATTAATGAGAAAGAATTAGAAGAATAGGTCTTTAAAACATTTAAAAATGGTATTTTAGTTAGAGTTTCTATCCAAAAGAGAGACACTTGAATGAAAATAGTTGAGGTTATAAAAACTTTATAATATCATGAGAATAAAGGGATTCATGATATACTTTGTCAATGTACATTATATACACCACATAAAAGTGATTTAGTGTATAACAGCAAAGAAGTATCAATGGAATGTAAATTGAGATGAAATCTCTCATAAAGGTTGTATCCTTAGGTTAAGGATAAATCAACGCCATTATTATGTGTGTCAAATATAAATACACTAAATATGATTGGATATTCAGTTTAAAACAATCAAGGACATTCACACATATTCTAGTAAAAACAACACCAATGAATTGGATGTTTATCTCAACAAATCGAGATTGAGTAAACATTACTCTCATCAAGTTCATCTCGATGACTTGATAATTTATAAATGGAGAGATTATGTGATTAAAAAGTATATCCATAGAAAGGGGAGTGTAAATTATGACATAATCAAATGAATAGTGATTCCACACATAATCATGGAGTAAAATAATCAATGAAGTATGCGAAAGCCGAATGAATGGAAATTGAAATTTCAAATTCCCTTATCGATTTGGTAACATACAAAACATACACCCATTAAAGAAGTATCATACAATGATGATGTAAATATACATGAATTAATGTATATTACACAATTAATACAAACATGGGTAGTACACACACCACATCTAATAAATAAGTGGTGAACACTTGAATTCTCACAGAATTAAAAGTGAGATAAGAAACCCCTTACCTTGTACATTTACTTGGTTGGGTGTAGGTAAACCTCCTGTATAATGTTTAAATAATTGTTATTAAATTATTCATGAATCATATAAATTAATATGATATCATATATGATCTTTTAACATTGCTTTGTTAATAATATCTTAGAACTATCGTCGTTCCGGGTGTTAACTTTCTAGTTTTTATATGTTTTGTTAAATAAGCAATGTTTTTCATGGATAGGTTGTATCTTATTCATATCCAGAATTATATTAAGTTCTTAAACATTATTTTTAAATCATAAAATGATAATTATACTTGAATGGATATGATGGAGAATGAATCTCATCGCGTTCGTGGAGACAGTATTCTGTACGTACGCACGAGCGACAATATCATTCTTTTGATATTAAAATAATATATAATTTAATGGTATATCATATATAAAGAATCAATATCATGGTATATTTATTATTTAAATGAGTTACATATCATTATTATACCCACCCAAATAATAATATATTGAATAACAATTACACCACGACATGGAGACGGTAAGCCGTACGTACGCACGTATGGTGACATGTTATTCCAAGGGTGGATAGAATACTGAATATGGTTGTAACATATTTATAATAACATCACAGTATATATAAGATACTGGAGTTATTATTTTATAATGGTAAAATAAAAGAATGAAGAAGTGGTAGAAGAAAGGAACATGAAAAGGGGTGGTGAAAACATTACCTCTTCTTCAGGTTCTTCCTTCTGATTTGATCAAAAGGGCACTTAGGATGGCTTTCTGATCAAAATAAGGCCTCTATATTTTAGTGAGGGATGTTGAGAGAGTATTTGGGTAGGGGTTGGCCGAACCAAAAGGCTTTGAAGGTGTGAAGAAATGAGAAGGAGGAGTGCCCTTTTATAAGAGGTGTGAGGGGCACCTTTGGAAATGCTAGAAATATTAATTAATAATAAATTCATATTCGGTTTCTAATGGCTCCAATGTTGATTATTCAAAGGTTAAGGTGGGGATAGGTAGAAAGACATTCAACCAATAGAATTTATACAGGTTTGGGTTACTAAATTAACCTTATATTTTAGTTTTAACTCTTAGTTAATTAGTTTGACATTTACCATGTCACTTTGTATTTTTATATTATATAGTTAATAAACTTACTATATAAATCCAAGCGACCCCCAAGTGGTCCATTAATGATATACCTATCAGGATATAAGTCTCTTGGCCGATCCTTAAAATTTTATGAATTTAATATCAATTAATAATATAATATTTGTTTTAAAAACTCTTTTATGTCAATTTTGACACTATTCAATAGTTGATTTTTGTGAAACTCATAACAGAATGATTACTTCGAACAAATTCAATTAAATCAATCCTAATATTTTATATTATCCTAGAAAATTAGTGTAATCCATTAAAAGTCTTAAATTATATTTATTTGGGTTTTTATAATATCAATTATTTTAATTTTTCACGATTATGGTAATTACTGCATCATCATTATGTCATAAATATATTAAGTTATTCAATGTCTAAAAATTATAAATAAAATATCATTATGTACTAAATATTATTATCTTTCTAATGAATATTTACAATCGAAGTTATCTTATGTATAACCCTATATTAAAAATGTTTTTGTAAAAAAACATTGATTTTAACTCTTTTAACTATTCTTTGAATTAAATAATAATAAATGTCCTAATTTAATCCAAATGGACCTAAATGATAATATGTTTTTCCTAAGGTTGTTTTTGGTCGAGATAAACTTGTCCAATAGAATTAGGACATGTGTTAGGGTAATATTAATATCATTTTTACCCTTAATTACCCTATTTACTTTTAACCGTGGTAAATAAAAGTAAAAAGTTACTATTCATCAGAAATTATTTTCATCTCATTGAACCACATTTTACATCTTGATATTAACTGTGTCTCTCGGATTTTCGAAATTCCACTCATAGAAGCGGTAAAATTATGTTTTATGAAAAATTCAGTTTTTTTAACTACCACTTAGTAGTTTCACTATTCATAAAAAATTGAAGTTTTTCAGAACAATGCCAAGATTTCACCCTAAGATATAATTGATATTCCAAATTCAAAAATGATATCTATTTTACAAAATTATAAACATATAAGTTTCATTAATTGATTTTATAATTAATTCCCGCAGTCACAACAAATAGCGTGTTTTTAAGAAACAATATATATCAAAAGATTGACAATTGTTTAGGTCCAATTTCAAAGTGAAATTAATTCCAATGAAAACCATTGGATAAAATGGTAAAAATATATTCTAATTATACTTTAAAACCACTCAATAATATAATTTATCATTATAAATTATTTTGATTTAAAAATTTGTTTTTAATTAAAATTTAGTAATTTTCACTATTCATCAAAATATAAGTGTTATCCGAAAAGTTCAAAAATTTCACCCTAGGATAAATTCGATATTCTGAATACAAAAATTAAGTCCATTTTGAGAGATAGAATTTATAAAATTTCAAAAATTAGGTATTACTAATCATAACAACTAGTTTGATTGGTTGTGGTGTGTTAAAATCTTGAAGTTCCGTACAACGCACGCCATTGCATTATTCGAAGGGAAACGTACCGTAGAAGCTTGGGGTGTTACATTCTACCCTCCTTCAATAAATTGCATCCTCGCAATTTTTAAAATTGTGCTTTGGAATATAATGGAAAGTCCCACATTAGAAAAAGAGTCAATAAAACTATCACTTTAAAATAAAGAAAGAGAGGTATAAAGGTCAACCAAGATAACCCATACTCGGATTCAATGTAGGAAAACATGGATATGGATGATAAACTAAGTGTCAAGTTCTGATGGATAGGGATAGAAATCGTGATCAGGAGAAAGTTAAGAATATGAAAACCACAAACTTGTGTTGGGACAAACGGTCATTAGTCTCCTAGTAGGAAAGTAAAAGGACAACAATTTTTTTGTTTTCAGTTACATTACATAAGGATGAGGAATTTATTTAGGATATTGACTAAGAATATAAAGTTATATACTTACATTTTATGTAGATTTTCATTCTTTAATAAATTTCCACCACTAACTCATTTTTTAAATGATGAGTATTCAAGAAGACTTGGTCACACTGGAAGAGCTAGAATAAACTTCTATAGAATCACATGATCCATGTAGGATGAACTATATATTTACATTGTCTTTAGAGATTAATCAAAACCAAAATGGTTAGTACAAGATATAATGATCCCCCGAAAGGATATTCCTTGAGAGAAATAAACACTAATCTTAATTTCCAAAATTAAACCAACAATACCCCAAAGTTAAATAAATACCATTCAATAGTCAATTGTCCTTAAAATACTTTAATATAACCAAAAATAATGTTAAAACCCAAAAATTATTAAGAATGTAGTCTTCCACGTTAAATTGTATATCCAAATAACATTAATTAATCTTAAAGTCACATACTTAAAAGTAATTACCCTAATCATTTCCATAAATAACACAAATCATTATAAATCCACAATAAAAACATAGATAAAAATCCACCATTACTCCTCAAATGAAATCCCATACTACTCTATTTTCCTTTGGCATATAGTGTTCTCAACAAAGCGAACAACTTCCAAAATAAAATTTATCTCTTAATCACCAAATCATTTTCCTATATTAAGGGTATTCATTTTATAATACATAAGATCCCAAATCAAATTATTAATGATCAATAAAATAATTTAACTAAAAATAATAGTCACACTAACCAGGGACTTCACGTAGTCCAGTGGTAGGCGATAAATCCCAATCGCACTTTGGCTGTGGGTTCGATTTCCACAGCATTGTCCGACGCGATGGGTTGTCACACGGTCTACGTGTTGTCCTTTTTCAAAAACAATATTTTATAACGTTACCAAAATGAGATAAAGTCCTCATAATAACCATAACATAATTTAACCACAAATGTTATCTCATGCCTTGCATTTTCCTCCCAAATTATAATAATTTGTAATTCCCTAAAACACAATGATCATATAAAAACAAATGGTTATTTATAACTATATCCACAAGAGAAAAGATAATTATTCCATAAATATCATTCTCACATGGAAAATGTTAGGGTTAAAAATATAAGAGAAAATTATTCCAAAGTAAACCCTTCAACAAGGATCACTAATAATTTTTAAACATTTATCCGACCATTTATTTCCACATCGCTTCTTCTCTGACCAAGAAAATATCCTCTAGAATAGGACATTTACTCGGGTAGTGGCCAGGTCCCCTACATTTACGGAAAATGACTATAAATGGATTCTTGGAACCATTTTTATCTTCTTCCATAGTACTCTTCATTTTTCTTCGGCAATTCCTCACTTTATGCCCTTCCTTCACGCACGTAAAGCATTTCTTTATCCCATTGAGACACTTTTCTGGGTGTCTCCTTCCACATTTCCTACATGATGGAAATTGATGATTTCTTTCTCCATGGTCTCCATTACTAGAGATATTATCATTCATCACCTTTATCTTCTTTGTTGAGTCCGGTAATTGGTATATATATATATATATATTTGATTATATTTTTAGAAAAACATTTTGGCATAAAGACGATATCTTTTAAGCCTATCAACATTCTATTTTGTTTCTGATTTCCACCATCGTTCCAACCTTGTACATTATTCTCAAAGTCACTATGACTTCCATGGAATCCAGCCATTGACTAAAACCAGAAAGCATTGTGTGAGTAACAATAGTCATAAAATCATTTAGATATTAACATGTCACCATATTCTCAATTTGAAACAAATTAGGATTAACCGAGGTCATTTACTCTCATCTAATATATACAATACCTCAAATTGGTGTGTAAAGAAAATGTAAATTATACTAAGCATATCCCCTAGGAGTGTCGTAACCAAGAGTGCAGAAAGGCTCGTTGTCGTGCACCAGTTCTCGTTCGAGTCTAGCTTAAAGCAGTGTTTTCGGGTTTTACCCCTAGGTACATCAATGCCAGAGCCGCCTCTACATAATCGTATCCAGATAGGGATGTATTGCTTAGAAAACTCACAAAATCTCTACAATACCAAAATTATGGGAAGTTCTTCTATACTAATCCTCAAAGTTCATCTTAGGTCTACGTGCTCTAATCAGAGTTTATCTAAATCTAGATTCCAAGGTTTGTACTAAACTTCCTCTGATACCAACTGTAACGCCCTGACCCTAGATAGCCAGAGTTGGTGCATTATTACATAACATTGGCATGATCACAAAGGATCAAGTCTCGAAAGACTGATTAGTTTAGTAGTCTTGGAAACACTAGATGTATTCATATGTCTTACATTACATCATAAGGTAAAAAAAACTACAACAATAACTTGTCCTAATATCCCCTCATATTATCCCTGCAGGTCATTCATAAATTACTTATTCACAATCCTGGGAAAAATAAAACATTGAAAGGGGTGAGATCAGATGCTCAGTAAGTATAAAATTATAACAGAATCTTTCATAGATATTCATAAACACCTAAGGCAATTTATAACTAAAACGAAAGCCTTTTAAACTTGAACTTCAGCATAAAATGGCAATGATAAAATAAAATAAATCCATTTACTTACTCACATTGATATTCTACTAGTTGAATGATCACATGAAATATCAATAACCACTTTTATAATGATGGAATGAATAATTCCAAACTATCATAACCACATAGTCAAGGCCTCGTGCCAAGACTACAAATAAGATTTTTTCAAGGCCTTGTGCCAAGACACTAGTTTGTATCATGAGACCTACCGATGCGTCGAGGAGATATAGCGGGCTCCACATATCACTTATTAAGTCCAATTCATTCCTCATATGAAAAGTTTTAAACATAACATAAACATTCGTATTTAAACTATCAGACGAAATGTCAATACTTTATCCACAAACAATGAATGGTATAAAAATATCACAACCATAGTCAAACATAACTCATTTGATACAATATGGAAGATTGTATGGTATCATATTAACCTCAATCGAGAATAATGAAGGATATTGACATAGATGAAAATAATCATCAAAACAACTTGAGAGAAATATCCCCCTTTTTCTTGAAATCATTTAAAAGTCACAATATTTGTCAAGAATCCATTCAAAAATTGATCATTGAATCCAAATGTACTATACCACTTTGAAACATTCAAATGGAGTTTTAATTTTAAAAATTTAATGTCCATATAAATAAATATGTAAAACCATTTTTTACAACATGGACATTAACGAGCAAGATTTAAAAGAATAAGTCTTTAAAACATTAAAAATGTTATTTTAGTTAGAGTTTCTAACCAAAAGAGAGACACTTGAATGCAAATAATTGAGGTATTCAAAACATTGTAATATCATGAGAATAAAGGGATTCATGATATATTATGTCAATGTACATTATATACACCACATAAAAGTGATTTGGTGTATAACAACAAAGAAGTCTCAATGGAATGTAAATTGAGATAAAATCTCTCATAAAGGTCGTATCCTTAGGTTAAAGATAAATCAACGAAATTTTTATGTGTGACAAATATAAATACACTAAATATGATTAGATATTCAGTGTAAAACAATCAAGGACATTCACACATATTCTAGTAAAAACAACACCAATGAATTGGATGTTTATCTCAACAAATCGAGATTGAGTAAACATTACTCTCATCAAGTTCATACCGATGACTTGAGAATTTATCAATGGAGTGATTATGTGTATAAAAATTATATCCACAGAAATGGGAGTGGAAATTATGACATAATCAAATGAATTGTGATTCCACACATAATCTTGGAGTAAAATAATCAATGAAGTATGCGTAAAGCCGAGTGAGTGGAAATTGAAATTTCAAATTCCCATATCGATTTGGTAACAAAAAAAACATACACCCATGAAAGAAGGATCATAAAATGATGATGTAAATATACATGAATTAATGTATATTACACAATGAATACGAACATGGGTAGTACACACACCACATGTAATAAATAAGTAGTGAACAATGGAATTCTCACAGAATTAAAAGTGAGATAAGAAACCCCTTACCTTGTACTTTTCCTCAGTTTGGGGTAGGTTAACATCGTGTATTGTGTTGAAATAATTGTTATTAAATTATTCATGAATCATATAAATAAATATGATATCATATATGAACTTTTAACATTGCTTTGTTAATAATATCTTAGAATTATCGTCGTTTCGGGTGTTAACTTACTCGTTTTTATATGTTTTGTTATGTAAGCCATGTTTTTCATTGATAGGTTGTATCTTATTCATATCCAGAATTATATAAAGTTCTTAAAAATTATTTTTAAATCATCAAATGATAATTATACTTGAATGAATATGATGGAGAATGAATCTCATCGCGTTCGTGGAGACGGTAGTCCGTACGTACGCACGAGCGACAATATCATTCTTTTGAGATTAAAATAATATATAATTGAATGGTATATCATTTATACAGAATCTTTATCATGTTATATTTTTTATTTAAATATGTTACATATCATTATTATACCCACCCAAATAATAATATATTGAATAACAATTACACCACGACATTGAGACGGTAAGCCGTACGTACGCACGTATGGTGACATGTTTTTCAAAGGGTGGATAGAATACTGAATATGGTTGTAACATATTTATAATAAAATCACAGTATATATAAGATACTGGATTTATTATTTTATAATGGTAAAAACAAAGAAAGAAGAAGTGTAAGAAGAAAGGAACATGAAAAGGGGTGGTGAAAACATTACATCTTCTTCGGGGTCTTCCTTTTGATTTGATCAAAAGGGCTCCTTAGGTTGGTTTTCTGATCAAAATAAGGCCTCTTGGTTGTAGTGTGGGAAGTTGAGAGAGTATTTGGGAAGGTTTTGGCCGAACCAAAAGGCTTTTAAGGTTTGAAGAAATGAGAAGGAGGAGTTCCCTTTTATAAGAGGGGTGAGGGGCACCTTTGGAAAAGCTAGAAATATTAATTTATAATAAATTCATATTTGGGTTCTAATGGATAAAAAGTTGATTATTAAAAAGTTATGGTGGGGATAGGTCGAAAAACATTCAACAAATATAATTTAGACTGGTTTGGGTTACTATATTAACTTTATCTTTTAGTTTTAACTCTTAGTTGATTAGTTTGACATTTACTATGTCACTTTGTATTTTTAAATTATATAGTTAATAAACATACTATATAAATCCAAGCGACCCCCAAGTGGTTCATTAATCAAATACCTATCATGATATAAGTCTCTTGGCCTAACCATAGATTTATAAGAATTTAATATTAATTAATAATATAATATTTTTTTTAAAAACTATTTTATGTAGATTTTGACATTATTCAATAGTTGATTTTTGTAAAACTCATAACAGAATGATTACTTCGAATAAAGTCAATTAAATCAATCCTAATATGCCATATTATCCTATAAAATTAGTTTAATTCATTAAAAGTTTTAAATTATATTTATTTGGGTATTTATAATATCAATTATTTTAATTTCTCACTATTATGGTAATTACTGCATCATCCTTGTGTCATAATTATATTAAATTATTTAATGTATAAAAATTATAAATAAAATATAATTATGTAGGAAATATTATTATATTTTTATTGAATATTTACAAGCGAATTTATCTTATGTATAACTCTATATTAAAAATGTTTTTGTAAATAAATGTTGATTTTAACTCTTTTAACTCTTCTTTGAATTAAATAATAATAAGTGTCCTAATCTAATCCAAGTGGACCTAAATGATAATATTATATTCATAAGATTGTTTTTGGTCGAAATAAACTTGTCCAATAGAATTAGGACATGTGTTACGGTAATATTAATACCATTTTTACCCTTAATTACCCTATTTACTTTTAACCGTGGTAAATAAAAGTAAAAAGTTACTATTCATTAAAAATTATTTTAATCTCATTGAACCACATATTACGTCTTGATATTAACTGTGTCTCTCGGATTTTTTAAATTCCATTCACAGAAGTGGTAAAATTACGTTTTATGAAAAATTCAGTTTTTTTAACTACCACTTAGTAGTTTCACTATTCATCAAAAATGGAGTTTTTCAGAACAATGCCAAGATTTCACCCTAAGCTATAATTGATATTACGAATTCAAAAATAATTCCTATTTTACAAAATTCTAAACATATAAGTTGCATTAATTAATTTTATAATTAATTCCCGCTGTCACAACAAATATCTTGTTTTTAAGAAACAATATATATCGAAAGATTGACAATTGTTTAGGTCCAATTTCAAAGTGAAATTAATTCTAATGAAAACCATTGTATAAAATGGTAAAAATATATTCTAATTATAATTTAAAACCACTCAATAATATAATATATCATTATAAATTATTTTTATTTAAAAAGTTGTTTTTAATTAAAATTTAGTAATTTTCACTATTCATCAAAATATAAGTGTTATCCAAAAAGTTCAACAAATTCACCCTAGGATAAATTTGATATTCCGATTCCAAAAATGATTTCCATTTTGAGAGATAGAATTTATAAAATTTCAAAAATTAGGTATTAATATTCATAACGGCTAGTTTGATTGGTTGTGGTGTGTTAGAATCTCGAAGTTGCGTGCAATGCACGCCATTGCATTATTCGAAGGGAAACGTACCGTGGAAGCTTGGGGTGTAACAAATATAATAGCTAGGTATTAAATAAAATTTAGAATAATATTATTATATTATTATTTTTCAGTATGACTAAGCCTTGTGTGCAACATTAGATTTTAGAGAAATCCTTTGTTGCATGTCAGGTACTCCATCGAACAAAGAATCACCTTTAGAGTAAAAAACGTAATATTTCATTTACATATATTAATGAATATGAAAATATCATATTCTGTATTTACATGGGATGTTATACTAAGTGCTCCTCCTCGGAGATAGTGTATAGAAAAATATCATCCGTGAACAAAAAAATAGTTCAAGAACTAATGAATGATACATTTCATCAAATCCATAAAAACCATAGGAAAATTTGTTGAACCAAATGGCATAAACAAATCAAACATCCCATACAGAATCCTAAATAGTGTCTTATCTATATCTTCCTCTAGAACCCTCAACTGGAGGTTCCATGGCTATATGTCAATATTTGAAAACAAACATTCCCCTTTTAGCTGGTAAAAGAGATCATCAATCCTTTACAAATGATATTTGTTCTTAACAATCACTCTATTAAACTTTTTATAGTTAATAAAAAGTATGTGGATCATTTCTAACTTTTTATTAAAGGGGATAGGGTAATCCCATGATGACATTCTAGGATGAATACATACTTAGCATATAGTTCCTCAAGATGAAGTTTATGTTCCACAAAATCTGTATAATTCATTCGATAATATTGAATTGAAATGTGAATCATACCAGAAAGAATGTCAATAGTAAACTCCAACTCTCTCTAGGGAGGTAAAACCAAAAAAACATTTTGAAATACCTTTGGGTATGCACTTACTACTATAAGTATTCAACCAACCAAACTAGAGTCAAATTCATCATGAAATGTCATTGAAAAATGACATTATGATGTGGCTCTATTTTTACATAGTTTTGTCACATCTTTTATGGAATTTTTATCAATTTAATTAATTATTTTTAACAATTTTTAATTAATTTTGGGACTTTTTTAATTTTATCCCTATTTCTCTTAATTGATCATTTTTTATAATTAAATATGCGTTTTAGTACATTTTTATATTCTTTATAATTAGTCAAAATATATTAAATTACTTATTAGTTTAATAATCATAATCTGGTTAATAATTTTAAATGACTATTAATTAATTAATTATTCTTTTTTATTTGAATTTAATTAATCCAGTTTTTAATTTATGTCTTTACCATTAAATTCTGTTTTATTTAAATAAATTAACTTTACTCTTTAACCTATTCAATTATTCTGCTAAGCTAAGTAATTAATTTAATGTTTAATTAAATAACGTGTCTTTAATGTGAAGTTTCATTTTAGCATCTAACTAATTAACTTTGTCATTTAATAACTATAGATAATTCTAATTATTTTAATTATATGTTTGCAGTTAATTAATTGTAGGTGTTTAAATTTTTTTAGACATAAATTTAATTAATTTTTATTTTTATTTTCATAGTTAATAATTAGACACTTTTATTTTTTTGTTTGTTAAATAATTTGGTTAGTTTTTAATTACAGTCAATTAATTAGTCTTTAATAGTTTCGTTAATTTGATTTTTAATATAGTTAACTTTTGTTTTATTCATTCTAATTTTTGTTATAAATTAATATCTTTTGTTAACCTTTTTAATTTGGTACTATCCGTGAGTCGTGACTCACCGATTACCTCGAAACATCATCAGTCTCTCGCGTCGCACCGTTGTTGCGATGCACCAATCCTTCCATCAGTTTTGGTTTTTTTAACTATCGGTGAGTCATCGATACACCGATCACCCAAAACGTCAATATTTTTCACATCATACTGATTACTCTAGGTTTTATCTACTGGTTTCTCATTTATTTTAACTATCGGTGAGTCAATGACTCGCCGATCCATTACCTCACCATCGGTTTCATCCAGGTACTGTTAGTTCAATTTTTTTTAAACAATCGGTGCCAACCCTTCATTTCATTTCTTTTATCGGTGACTGATTTCCCTCTTCCCTGCTACCAATATTTATTTTTTATGTTCTACAGACAGTTCATCATGCCAACCCCTTCCCTCGGCATCATTCAATGCATCGATTCCATCTCAACCACTATTTCGCCCAGAACCAAACTAGAATCAGGATGAGTTGCAGATCCACAATCACTAGCCCTGACTCATTCTCAAGCAAGTTCTGCAGCCCTGTTGAAGGAGCTTGATCCGTGTCGAATCATCTACTGAAGACATTTCTGCACCGCCACTCTTTCACAGCACCTGCAAATCTAATCTAAAAAACCAGAATTTTAGATTTCTACATCGCCGGACCTCAGAAAAAGCCGCCATAGTAGACCAGTTTTGCGCCACCATGGGAGATGAACTGAGATGCCACACCTCTTATCCAAAGCCTCCACATTAGAGGAGTAGGCCTCTTCTTAATAAGAACTACCGCCATTAAGTAGAGGAAAACCACATCACGCCATAGACAAGAGGAGGGAGGAATTACCGCTATGCCACCGCTACTAGTCGATGCCCTGCTGCGCTGTGGAGCTGTGGAGGAGGTCCACCGGACCAGCTAATTTGATGGATTCAGTGCGCCGAGAATTCCTGCGAGAGCTGCCGCTGAAGGTCTAGGATTACTGCACCTCCTGTACAAGAGTCGTGTCGCTGCTGCATTGATGAGCCGAGGACTGCCGCAGTTTGCATGAGGAAGAAACCCTCCCCATGTGTACCAGAACTGGGGTAGGAGAAGATAGGATAAATAATAATAATAATAATAAACAAAAACATATAATAATCAAAGTAATTTCAATAGAAAAAAATAAATTCAAAATCTAAATTTAATGTAGATATTAAGCTTTAATAAGTCAAATTAATAGAATAAAATTTGAAAAGTAATAAACTTTAACACTCATAATATTAATAACTAAATAAATTATAAATTAAAATAAAAAGCTAAATTAATAATGAGTGTTAATAATAAGTTAATAATAATTAAATAATTTTTATACTATAAATTATTTAATTAATAATAATTATATATAAATTATAAAACATACTTATTAATTTAAGAATACTTAAACCTTAAGTAGTAATTTTAATTACTAAATTAGAATGAAGTAATTAATTAATTAATCTAACAATTTAGTTTCTCTAATAGTAATAATTAAATTTTTAATAAAATCTAAAATATTGTCTTAATTACTTATTTATTTATGTTCTTAATTTTTAATTACTTATTTTAAAATAAATTTGATAAAATTATTAACTTATTATTTATATTAATATAATTAAGTAAATAAAATGTTATTTAAATTATGTTTTACCATAGTAATGTTTAGTGGATAATTGTATAAATAATATAAAATTAAATAAATTATCAATTTACTTTAGCTAACTATTAACGAGTTAAAATAACACTTAACTTTAAAATTAACCACTTTTCATTCTTTATGTTCTTTTTTAATTTTTTTTCTAATGTTTCAAGTTCATTGAAGGGACTTATATGAATCCAAGTGCATGCAACCAACTCAGTTGGAGTTAGTTACAAGGAAAATTCTAGGGTGACGTGCTTGTCATGAAAATATGCACATTTTGCAGTGCGTGGGTGAAGAATTTTCTAAGTTGTTCGAAGACGTGCGGTGAAAAGCAGCAGAAGACAGTATGTTATATAAAGTAGACAAACATTCTAATTTTTGGGGGGACTCTCATTTTCTCTCACTCATTACTCATTCCACGATCACATCCACTTGAGAGCGGGGACGTTCATCCGGACTCCTAGGAGAAGAGCAGAAGTCCAAGGAGCTTGAGAGCAGAGCTCTACCTAGGGAGTTATTCAACCCTCTTTTCCTAATTTTTGTACACTGTTTTCAGAATGTCATTCACTACTATAATCAAGATGATCTTAAGTTAATTTTTTCATAGCTTTGGAATTCACTTCTACTGGTTTATCTTTAAAACTTCTTCAATTAATTACATTTTTTAGAATCATATTCAATCGCTGAGATTGAACTATGATTCTCTGTTCAGTTGATTCACCTATCAATTGATTTCAAAATGAATAATTTAATTTTGACTGGAGAGGTTGTTTTTGAATGATTTTTTCAAAAATTTAATCTCATTAAATTTGGAAATTTAGGGCGAGTTTATTTCCAAATTTAATCTTTTTCAAAATTCCTAGCAGTTCAGTTAAGTTTTAGTGTGGCGAACTCTAAAACATAATTTTCTACCTATTGAATTTCTTAGTGAGGGATATTCTTCAGCATGTTTTTGAGGAGTGATTCAATAAAATTGGTGAAGAAGTAAATTATTTTAACCAGTAGATTAGATTTCCATAGTGACATTTGTTGATCTTATCTATTTTTTCTTTGTTTCTTAATGTTAGTTTGCTATATTTATTAGGTTAACAGTACATACTATACATTTTAGCTTCTCTATTAAAAACTTGTTTCATCATCTTGTTTCTACTTCATTGTTTAAAAAATAATAATAAAAGTTGTTTACCTAATTGTTGACAACAGTGAGGTCTTGAGTTTTAAAACCATAGAATTTTCTCATTTTCCATCTCTAAGGTTTGACCATGCACCATTGTGCTAGTGGACGTTAAAAAATGTAATTTTGAGGGACGTGACGACCTCCGGCCTGTTCAAAATTTGGCGCTGTTGCCAGGGAAGGCACGTACTGAGAATCTAAGATTTTAATAAAAAACACACACATAAATAAACATATACAAAAAATCATATACAAATTTTTTTTAAAAAAACTGTGAATGAGAACCTATTGCTTATGTTGTCCATTAAAATTCTACACCTACTATTAAAATTTTTGTGTTTAATCTGAAAATTTAAGAAAATGGAATGTGTTGATGGTTCAAACTACTACCCTAGACCGTACTGCGTTTGTTGTGGAGATTATGGACATACTTCCTGGCAGGGTGTCTATAACTAGCCACAACAGATTTATTTCATTGAAGAGAATGAGAAAAACTGTGAATTTAATCCTGACACCCTAGATAAAATTGACCTCATTAATTCTAAACTAGATGGTAGGGTTTAACTTATTGCCAATTGGTTAACTCAAACCCATGAAATTCAACTTAGAGATTCTCAAGAGTGAGATCAAAGACTGAAATTAATGGAAAATACGTTCTTGAAATTAAAACAAATGGTTAAAGAATAAGAAGAATATGAAGAAAAAGAAAAAGAAAAGGTGTATAGAAGATTTGAAAATACAATTGAAGAAGGCAATAACTATAAAACTAGGCAAAAAAACATTCAATTTAATGAATCTAAAACTGTCGAACCTAATTTAGAAATAAACAGCTCATTAAATAAAGAACACATCTTTAAAAATCCAATAAAGAACTTTAATGCGGTAGAGTTGGTCAATTTTGAAATTGAATTAAAATAGATTGACATGAAATGCCCTGTTCTTTACATCATTCCTACATTAGAGAAAAATCACTCTTTTTAGAAGTATTGAGACTGAGGTTACTCGGGTTAAAGTCAAACTTGAAACTGAAATCTTGAAAGAATAAAACTCTTCAACCAAAAAATCTGAAATTTTGAACTTTGAGCCTGAACTATATATTGGGTATAATCTGGATGGGAACATTAAACTGGAAATCACAGAATCTAAATTTTTTTAACCTAAATTGAACACTTCCCTTCCATGTTTTGAAACTCCATCCCCAATAATATCGGAATTGTTGATGGATGATGAAGATGGGGCAATGATATTTGAAGAAAAACTTACTGATGAGTTTTTATTTCCCTATTCTCATTGTAATCACTTTTCTGAATCATAGTGTATTGAACTGGAAAATAGTGTCGATATACAAGGGAGTAAATGTCTAAATTTGATCAATCTTGAACATGAATTTATAGAATATGAATTGAACATTGCTCCTTCTTATTTTAAGTTCTTGGAACACACTACAGACCTTGTTTTAGAAAATGTGCCTTTTGAACATGAACATGAAAAAGTGGTTGAACACACATTAGATGTTGGTTGCAGAATTGATTTGTTAGAAGCGGTAAATGTTCAATGTGAGCTAACAGATGATGATATATTAGAATAGATTTACAATATTGTTAGTCTTGAACCTATTTGTGATAAAATAAATTCTCTTCCCTATCTGTAACTTCCATTCTCACCTCTGAAGTTTGCTGAGCCTTTTCATGATACTGATAGTAGTCTATAGGGAGAATTAGTCTTCAGTTCCATTGCATATGATTCTGTTCAGCACTCTATTGAATCACATCTTGAACCCAGTATTAAGTATTCAACCATTTGCACCCTTGAATTTTAACTTGTTAGTGTTGATGATAAGAGAGATAGCTTTATGGTCAATGATACACCCTTTGGAGCACCTAGTTATATATTGTCCCTTCAAGTGAACTCAAATCATGATAAATCTGAAATTATTCTGGAAGTTGATAACATCAAGCTCATAACTATCAAAGGGTGTTTCTTATGGGTTAATTCTGGATATGAGAGTTTAGTTTTTTTTGTGCTAAGTCTTGAAGCCGAAAATTTTAATTTTTCTGTTAAAAATAATTGGGCCAAACACATGTGGTGGTTCCTATTAAAGAAACCACATCCACTAAGTGATTACGGTTAGTTGTTAAGTGAGTCTGGCCGAGGACTTTATACCCAGCACTGCATGGGAGGAAACCCATGGTTTTTCGTTTGATTTCAAAAAAAATTGTAATTAAATAATGTCTAACTGAAGACTTTAAATTTTGTGCTTCATGGGAGTCAGCCCATGTTCTTTTATTTGTGCTTACTTTTGTTTATGTTCTTGTTTTACTATGAATAAAGTGATTCTTTGTTGTCTTATGTATGCTATGTCCCTGCTAGATATTTGTTCCTGGTTCTCATGTTATGTGTTTCTCAGAAGATGTTGTTGTGTCATTTAAGGAACGGAATTCCCATGCTGAAGGAGTAATGAAAAACTCAGTCATGGAAGTGTCTTACTGTTATTGTTTGTTTCATTTTTTCCGTTCCTTAATGCTTTAAAAAAAATTCAACTGCTAGTTCTTCTTGGTTGGAAAGTCCTGCTTGTATTGAGATTTCTGATATATATTTTCTGAAAATATACTGTGTAAATTGCATGTATAAAAAAACTTTTTCTGCATGTTACTAAATTGAATAAAAAAATTTTCATGTACTTCACTGCTAGAAATTGTATTTCATTGTTATTAAAATCTTTTCACTATTTGAAACTATGTGTGGGGGGTACATACTGCTTGTCGTTTGAATCTGATTAATGATGGGGTGTTTAGCATGAACTTTTTCTGCTTTATTGAATATCTAACTGAATAAATTCAGTTAAACTTTCTTACACACAATTAATTGTGTACCCACCCCCTTTATACTTATTTTTAACTGAATTGACAATCTGTGTCACTAGACTTTGATGTTAAAGCATGTAATTGCTAATGAACCTAATTTTTATTTATTCATTATGGAAAACTAAATTTTTGAACTTCATTGAGACCCTTTATACATGTCATAAATATACTTAATCGAAAATATGTTTTGAACATTAATTGATTAATTGTTCTCTTCCATATTTTGAATTCAACATAGGGGAAAAATTTGGGGTTTAAGTGTGGGGGAGGGGGTCAATTCTTGACTGTGCTAAACTATGCTTAATTAAAAGACAATTAATTCCCACAACAAATTCAAACTTTTTGTAGAAAATGGATAATTTTTTCAAAATTCCTGCTTAATTTTCGGCTTTACACTTTTCTCAATTGGGTCTCGCCTTAGGATAAGTTCCTTGGTGGTAGTTAGAAATTACTCTAAACCTGAAATTGATGATAATGGATGATTGCTGAGTGGTCTTGCTTAGTGGTTTGAATGGATATCGTGATTTAAGAACTACGTCTAGAAGTGATATGGGTTATATATTTGTGGAGTTAGGTTCGTACCCTTTGGAACTGGATGTTTGATTCTAATTCTAGGGGCCTCATTTATTTAATTATTAAAAGTATTTAATTTAATGATCCAATGTAAATGAATTTTTATATAAATCTTTTGAAACTGAAGTAATTTTGGCATCTGGGATCCCACAGTGAGTTTTTGAGACCCTAGATGTTGGGTGCGTTTCTGTTAACTTTATAGCCCTCTGTAAACTATGAATAAGCGTGTTGCACAACGATACATGGCTTGGGAAAAATAAATAAAGTGTCTAGGTTCAAAAATGAGCTCATTAAGGTGAGGGGAATGAAGAATGCCAGATGAAGAAAGGATAAATTGTTTTATATAGGAATCATTTAGGTTGTATCATTGAGGTGATTCACAAAAAAATTAATTATTTTTGGAACCTTGGTGAAAAAATTCAAAGTAAAAAGTTCCTGGGTTATGATCGTAATTCCATTGATATTTTATCTCCTATCATTATTGGATTTAGAACCTGAGATTGGATTGAAGTTAGTCATTAATTAGTATCAAATATGAGGCATTAATCTTCATTGCTTCATGATTTATAGCTATTTTAATTGCCCTTGAGTATTTGTTAAGGGAAATATTAATATGAGTAATTCATTTTCCTAAATCCCGCTGTTATATTTTGTCCTCTGTTTTGAGTGTTGGACATGTTACAGTTTGATCTAAATAATAAATACACTTTACTATTTTTCAAAGGAAATAAATCATATTATTGTTTAAGGAAAAACAATTCTTAAGTGTGGGGTAATTTTATGTGGCTCTATTTTTACATAGTTTTGCCACATATTTTATTTATTTTTTATCAATTTAATTACTTATTTTAACACTTTTTAATTAATTTTTGCACTTTTGTACATTTATCACTACTTCTATTAATTTATCATTTTTATCATTAAATATTCGTTTTTAGTCCCTTTTTATAGTTTTCCTAATTATTCTAAATATATTAAATTACTTTTTAGTTTAATAATCTTAATATGGTTAATAATTTAGAGGTCTATTAATTAATTAATTATTCTTTTTTTTTGAATTTATTTAATCAAGCTTTTTAATTTAAGTACTTACCATTTAATTCTTTTTTATTTATGTAAATTAACTTTACTCTTTAACCTGTTCAATTATTCTTCCAAGTAAAGTAATTAAGTTAAAGTTTAATTAAAAAATGTCTTTTTTATGTTACATTTCATTTTAGCTTCTAACTAATTAACTTTGTCATTTAATAACTCTAGTTAATTTTAATTATTTTAATTATATGTCTGTAGTTAATTAATTGTAGGTGTTCTGCATTTTTTCTAGACATAAATTAAATTAATTTTAACTTTTATTTTCTTAGTTAATAATTAGTTTCTTTTATTTTTTAGTTTGTTAAATAATTTGGTTAGTTTTTAGTTATAGTAAATTAATTAATCTTTAACAGTTTAGTTAATTTTATTTTTAATATAGTTAATTGATGTTTTATTCATTCTTATTTTTGTTGTAAATTAATATCTATTGATAAAATTTTTAATTTTGTACTATCGGTGAGTCGTGACTCACCGATTACATTGAAACACCATCATTCTCTTGTGTCGCACTGTTTTTACGACGCACCGATCCTTCCATCAGTTTTGAATTTTTTAAAATATCGGTGAGTCATTGACACACCGATCCCCCAAAACATCAATCATTTTCACGTCATATTGATTACTCTATGTTTTATCTTTCGGTTTCTCATTTATTTTAACTATTAGTGAGTCAATGACTCACCTATCCATTACCTCACCATCGGTTTCATCCATGTACTTATAGTTCATTTTTTTTAAAACTATCGGTGCCAACCCTTCATTTCATTTCTTTTTTCGGTGAGTGCTTTCCCACATCCCTGTTACCTATATTTATTTTTGCAGGTGCTACCGACAGTTTATCATGCCAACCCCTTCCCTATATGTCATTCAATGCATCGACTACATCTCGACCACTATTTCGCTCAGAACCGAACCAGAATCAGGATGAGTTGCAGATCCACAATCACCACCCAGGAGTCATTCTCAAGCAATTTCTGCAACCCTATTGAAGGAGGTTGATCCATGTCGCATCATCTACTGGAGACATTGTTGTGCCTCCACTCTTTCACAGAACCTGAAAATCCAATCTAAAAAAACCATAATTTTAGATTTCTGCATCGTCGTACCTAAGAAATAACTGCTATAGTGGACCTATTTTGCGCCACCATTGGAGATGAACTGGGATGCCACACCTATTATCTAAAGCCTCCACAACAGTAAAGGAGGCCTCTGCTGAAGAAGAACTACCGCCACTGAGTAGAGGAAAACCAGATCATGCGACACACTGGAGGAGGAAGGAATGACCGCTGTGCCGCCACTGCTGGTCGATCCCTACTGCGCTGTAGAGCTGGGGAGGAGGTCCACTGGACTAGCTGCTTCGAGGGAGTCAGTGCGCTGAACTTTCCAACGAGAGCCGCCGCTGAAGGCCGAGGATTGCTATGACAACCCTGCTTTTATTACAAACTCAAACATGATTTATTACATAAACTATTCACTTAATACAACATGGTTGATCGAGAGGTCTACTATCTTTGGGGATTAGGATCATTACATAAAAACATAAAACATGAAATATAACATATTTATTGAAAACTTCCTTTACATGACCACCACATTCTCTCGTACTTAGCATTGCATGGGATAACCTGAGGACATGCATAAGAAAATGGGTGAGCTATAAAGCCTAGTAAGGGATAAAACATGGAATACATGAGGAGTACAATACATGTTAGAAAATAGGCATATCAATAGAGCACAAGAGAAACATGAACATAATGTCAGGATAAAGCATTATAATCATAACCTGGAAATGTGGCAACAACACTTAATATGGAATTTGCATGAGCCAAGGCTCATTACACAATGAGCGTGAGTAAATTCTCATTGCACATGTAGCACGAGTAAACCCTCGTTGTACTTGAATTATCATGAGTCCACACTCATTTCACATGATGTATCATGATACTATACTCTACCCAATGAATTGAAGCCCTATAAGGGTGCATCCTTCTTAAACATTTCATTTCATGCATCAGTGTGCTGCATGGATCATAAAACATAGATTCATAAAACATAATCATTTATTCCATGATAAAGTAATGTGGAATTAATACATGAATATTTATAATCAATAACTAAATGTGCATAATGGTTAATATCCTTGATATAGAAATGGGCATGGTATTCACTACACAATGGAACTAGCTTAGAAAATCGGTGCGATTTCAGCAGCGTAACGACGTGACATAAGAATTCATAAAAATGGTTGATGAGAGGGAAAGGGGTTCCTCCTCATATTTACATGTAATGTAAAGTAAGGAGTTCATATAGATTCATGTTCCAGAAGTTGTAATGGAATTTAAATTCATGATACAAAATTATTTCTTGAATGTAAATGAGGAGAGAAAAGTCCCTTTTAGAATTTCGGCATAGTAACGGGAGTACATGAGAGGCATCAAATGAGAGAGAAACGGGTCTCCCTTCATTCAAACATAAAGATAGAATTATTAGTGAGGTGAGAAACCATACCCCAACAATCATAATTGAAATTAAATGGGCAAAACAACTTAATTAAAATTAGAAAAAATAAGAAAGGAAGAAAAAACCATTACTTGGAAGTGTGCTTCCAAAGGCTGGAGAGAGGCTTGAGGGTGGCTTATTGGGATCTTGGGGCTCCTTGGGAGGATTTTAGAGAGAGTAGGGCAGAGGATGGACGAACTCCAAAGGCTCTGAGTGAGGAGGAAGTGGGAGCTTGGGTGGGTTATATTGGAAAGATGGGTGAATTCTTTATTATTTTGGTTTGGGACGAATCCAAACCACAAATCATCTCATGGTGTTTGCCCATGGTTTTTGGATAAGGGAAGAGGAAAACAGTATTATATAAAGAAAAATTCCGAAATTCTTAAAATAATGGGGTTGGTTATGTGGAGGTGAGTCCCACTTCCATGGAAAATAATTTAAAAAGACAAGATGTTTAATAAGTCTTGAGGGGTCCATTAATGCTTTGAAAAGTAAGTCAAACAAACAAAAAATCACATAATTTTAATGGTAAAACATGTATTGGCCAAATATAAACCTTTTAGTATTTTATTACATCAATATTGGGTCATTATGATGTCATAAAACGCGTTATATATTTAAACGGTATTTAATTTTTACCCAAAAGTTTGACTATCTCAGAAAATTATAAAAAATTCACAGTTGGATAATTTCGATGTCCTAATTCCCGAAATATAATTTATGTTATCTAACTATTTTTTTAAATATGTTAATTTTTACTTTAAAAATAAAAACCAACATTTATTGAAAATTCTCTGGTTTTGACATAAATGGCTTTCAAACTATAATAAATATTATAATTGCATTCATAAAATTATATGATCATTTATATATAATAAAATTAATTTAATAAAAATAATAATATTTTATTAAAATATTATTTATTTCAAAAATCCCTTAATTTAATAAAATAGATTTCTTAATTAAATAATAACTAAAAACACTATTTGTACTTTAAAAACTATTTACAATGTATCAATAATGACAAGAAGGTATATTCATTATTATATTAAAAAAATTTACATGAACATATTACTAGAGATTTGTTACATAACCCTTTAAAACAGTCGTATAAGACTGATGGGTAAGGTGTGCGAGGGTGACAGAATCTTGGGGTGGCTCAGATAACATCGCTCGAGTGGTAATCTCTATCAACTTCCACTTTTCTCGTAGACGGCCCCGTTCGATCTTGACATGATGAACCTCATCTTTAGCTTGGTCAAGAGAGAAGCCCAATGATGCCACATCATTTCCGAGCTCTGACAAATGGGCTTCGTATGGATAAATTCTATTGGATGAGGCCATCACTTCATTTTTCTAAGTAAATTGGATTGGTTAAAGCCCTATATTTATACAAATCATGTGATCATTCTTCAAAGGCTATAAAAGTAACAGTCACAATTCTTAACATAAAACCAAAGAATTTGACATTTTATAAAAACATTTTACATAAAGATACATTTAACTATATCAAGAGGGATTTCCATTAGTGAAACTTTTGGTCATTACAATATTCCCCCCTAAAGAAATTTCACCCTCAAAATTTCCTTTTTCCCACACTAAAATAGATGTGGGTAACTTAGCTTCATCATTTCCTTCGATTCCCAAGTCGCTTCTTCAAACTTGTGGTTTCACCACAAAACCTTGACAAGGAGCATTTCCTTATTTCGTAGAAATTTTTCTCTATGATCTGAGAACTTCACTGGTTTCTCCTCATAAGAAAGATAATCCTCCAACTGTACCACCTCAGAAGAGAGTACATGTGAAGGGTCCGGTATCAACTTTTTTAAGCGGGATACATGAAAGACATCATGTACTTTGGCTATGGTAGGTGGAAGTGCTAGTCGATTGGCCACATCCCTGGAACGATCAAGAATCATGAAGGGGACGATATACCTAGGACTTAACTTACCATTATTTCCAAACATCATGACCTTATTCCATGGATATATGCGTAGAAAAACCATTTCTCCAACTTTAATCTCATGGTCTCATCAAAGATTATCTGCATAACTCTTCTGTCGACTCTGGGCTGCCTTGATATGCTGCTGAATGGTTTTCACCTTTTCCACCATTTCCTCGACTATTTCTAGTCCAAGAAGCTTACGTTCACTGACCTCATCCCAACACGCTTGTGTTCTGCACCTTTTCCCATAAAAGGCTTCATATGGTGCCATTTGGATTCTCCAGTGGAAACTGTTATTATAAGAGAACTCAACTAGAGGAAGATATTGATCCCATCCTCCTTTAGATTCCATTGAGTGCGCTCTCAACATGTCCTCAAATGTTTGGGTAGTCTATTTTGATTGGCCATCATTTTGAGGATGATATGCCATACTGAAGTTCTATTCAGTATTTTGAGCATGTTGAAGACCCTTCCAAAAATTATAGGTTAATCTTGGATCTCGGTCAGACACAATAGGTAGTGGCACTCTATGCAGCCTTACTACTTCCCAGATATATACCAGTGCCAATTGATTTAATGATAAATCCACCCAAAAATCAATTTAGTGTGCAGTCTTTGTAAGACGATCCACAACAACCCAGATTTCATTATTTCCTTTGGATGTCCATGGAAGTCCAGTGACAATGTCCATGGTGATGCTCTCCCATTTACATTCAGGTATGGGAAATGTTTGTATCATCCCTTTATACTTCTGCATCATTGCTTTCACTTTCTAGCATAAAAGGAACTTTGATGTATATTCAGCGATCTCCTTTTTCATATTATCCCACCAAATGTTTTCTTGGAGATCTCGATACATCTTTGTGATCCCTGGGTGAATAGAGATATTTGAACTATGTGCATCATCCAAAAGTTCCTTCTTCAGCTCTGGACTTGATGGAAAACATTGTCTTTTCCCAAATCACACAATTCCTTCTTCATTAACATTAAACTCCGAGGATTTCCTCATTTTGATAGCTTCCAATTTTTCCTGAATACCCAAATCATCCTTTTTATCATCATTTAACCTTTCCAAAAGAGACGGTTGAGCATTCATTTGTGAAAGGATTGATGAATTTTCCTTCATTATGATTCCCATGTCCATCTTCATCAAGTTTAAGAAGATTGGATCCCTCTCAATTCTAATCATTGACAGAATATTTGGGTCCTTTATACTTAAGGCATCTCCATATTTTTCTCTTTCCCACGATGGTAATGTATTGAATAGTCATAATCCTTTATGAGCTCTATCCATATTCTCTGGTGCATAGAATGCTCTTTCTATGTGAATATATATTTAGGAATCTTGTAGTTAGTATATATCTCACATTTCTCCCCATAGAGATAAGGCCACCAGATTTTCAAGGCAAAAATCACCGCCACCAACTCCATATCATGCGTTGGATAGTTTCACTCATGGATTTTCAACTGCCGTGAGGCATAAGATATCACTTTATCATTCTACATCAGCACACAACCTATAACCTTCTTTGAAGCATCACTGAATACCACACTAATTTCCCCACTTGTGGGTAAAGTGAGAACGGGCACAGTGATAAGCCTATTTTTCAACTCCTTGATGCTTTCTTCGCATTCATCACTCCATGAAATCATTACTCCCTTTATAGTTAGCTTGGTAAGATGGTTGGACAATCGTGAGAAATTTCTCACAATTCGTCGATAATATCCAGCTAACCCCAAGAAGCTACGAATATCCGTTACCGATGTTGGCCTCGACCATCCCTCAATTGCATCTGTTTTGGAGAGATCCACGGATATCCCATTAATTTTGATGATATGGCACAAGAATGAGACCTCCTTAAACCAGAACTCACACTTACTGTACTTGGATAGAGCTTCTCCTTGCGCAAAGTCTCTAGTAATGTTCTTAAATGCCCCTCATGATCCTCCATGGTTTTGGAATATATTAGAATATTATCTATAAATACTGCCAGAAATTTGTCAAAGTAATCTCTAAACACTCTATTCATCAAGTCCATGATGATTTCTGGAGCATTAGTGAGTCCAAAAAGCATTACTATGAATTCATAGTTCCCGTATCTTGTACAAAAAGCAGTCTTGGGGGCATCTTCCTTCTTCAACCTTACTTGATAATATCCCGACTGCAAATCTAGTTTGGAAAAGTATTGTGATCCACGCAGCTGATCAAACAAGTCATTGATTCGTGGCAGAGGATACTTGTTCTTTATCATGATTTTGTGAAGTTCACGATAATCGAAACAAAGCCGCATTGATCCATCCTTCTTCTTGACGAAGAGGACTGATGCACCCCATAGTGAAGCACTTGGGCGTATAAACCCTTTATCCGGATTATCCTGTAGTTGTTTCTTCATCTCTTAAAGCTCCACAACAGCCATTATATATGGAGTCTTGGATATTGTTAGTGCCCCTGGTATATGTTCAATTGAGAATTCAACATCTCTCCTAGGAGGAAGACCAGTCAGTTCCTCTGGAAACATTTCAATGAATTCCCTCACAATAGTCATTTCTTCATGGATTCTAACTTGGACTCAATCATCTCAGCCAGATATGCATGCTCATAGGGATTTAATATCCATGCTTGAGATGATGGAGCTAAAGGAGATTCATCATCCTCCTTACACTTGTAAAGAATCAGGGGTCGATTCTCCATATGGAGTGTGATTTCCCTATCCCGACAATTTATGTTGGCTCTAAATAAGGAAAGCCAATCCTCGCCAAAAATTGCATTAAATTACACCAGAGTGAGTATGATGTGGTTTGCTGAGAAATTCAATCCACAGATTATAATAGGGGGGACTTATATTCATGGGATGCAATGATTGCCCCATTTTCTATACTCACCGACATCTTCACTTCAATGATTTGTGGTGGTGATGGGATTGTTCTACGAAACTTTCGAGATATAAATGAATGCGTAGAACCTGAATCAAAAAGTACGTTCGCTATTCTTGAATAAATAATTAGCGTACCTGTCACCACTTCATTGTTGGGGTTCAGTTCGGCAGAAGTGATGGAAAAAGCTATTCCTTTATGCCTTGGAGGTTGTTGGTTGCATTTTAAAACCCTTGGATTAGGGCACTAATTTTCAAAATGCCTTGGTTCGTTGTAGTTGTAGCAATGAACAATGCATTGAGGTTTGAACAGAATATTCCTCTCCTTTGTCGCAGCCGTGGGTCTTTCTTGCCGATAGTTAACAGCTAGGTGCCCTTCTCTTCCACACCTAAAACATTTTCTCACCCCCTTGAGGCAATTTCCAGGGTGCTTATTTCTGTACTTTTGGCAAGTGGGGTGCTAGATCTTCTTAGCACCGTTGGATTTATCCATCGGACTGCCAACATTGAAGTCCACCTTATGCTTATTATCCCAATGATACACCTGTGATTCCCCGATATCCATTTCAACCTTGAGGGCACATCAGACAATTTCTTCATATCTTTCGAAGTCACAAATCCCTAATGATTTCCGTAGGCTAGGCTTCAGCCCCCCAAATAAGCGGTCAACCTTGCATTCAGGGGTAACAACAAATCCAGAAGCGTATCGTGCAAGCCTTGTGAAATTTTCCTCGTACGCTCCAACATATTCTTCATATTTTTTTCTTGAGTTAAAAGAAGTCCCTTTATATCTTAAGCCTGAAGGTGCGTGGAAAATATTTATTGAAAAAAATCTTTGAGAAATCGCTCCATTCCAACGCCTCGATCTCATCCTCAGGATTCGTATTTTTGATCAACGTCCACCATTGATCAGCTTCACCCTCCATATGATAAACTACCCGGAGAACCTTTTCTTGTATAGAACATTTAAGGATGGAGAATATCATTTCAATGGAGTTTATCCATTGTTCAATGATCATTTGATTGGATGATCCACTAAAAGTAGGAGGCCTTTGTCTCATGAAGCTCTCGATAGTGACTTTTTCTTTTTTAGGGGGGTTGAAAATTTCTCTTGAACCGTTTTTCTATTCAAACCTTCAGTTAGATGAGAGAGAAACATGACAAAGTTCACGATTCCCGCTCCAATTGGATTGGGCATCTCATCAGTACAGTAACCACACTAATCTTCACATCGGTAGTCAGCCCGAGTCCTCTTATTATCAGGTATTGGTTGGAATAAAAGGAATTTTTAGGGGTAACACATAAAGAGTAATCCAAATACAAAAGTTGATGACTTATAAGTAAACTTTTATCTTCTTATGTCAAGAGTCTATAGACTTAATCTATGATTTTCATGATCTACTTTCTAACATATATTCTTAAGGGCCTTTTTTAATTCCCATAATAAGGGGTCATACTAAGCTTGTGAATTTATCAAACCATATCCCCCAGGAGTGTCGTAACCAAGAGTACAACATGGACCATTGTCATTCATTAGTTTCCATTCGAGTCTAGCTCAAAGTGGTGTTTTCGGGTTTTACCCATAGGATACATCTGTGCCAGAGCTTCCTCTACCTGCTCGTATCTATACATGGATGTATTTGCTTGATAATCCACTTACTCAGTACTTACCAAAACATAGGGATGTTTTTATTACACATAGTCTTATTTATAAGGCTTTACTAGGGATTTCTAATCCTAATCCAAAAAATAACTAAACCTATCATTTGATACCAACTATGACAAACCTTCTTTTATTACAGACTTAAAAATGATTTATTACATAAACTATTCACTTGATACAACATGGATGATCGAGAGGTATTGTGTCTTTGGGGCATAGGATCATTATATAACAACTTAAAACATGAAATAAAACATCTTTATTGAAAACTTCCTTTACATGACCACGAAATTCCCTCATACTAAGCATTGCATGGGACAACCTGAGGACTTGCATAAGAAAAGGGGTGAGCTATAAAGCCCAGTAAAGGAATAAACATGGAATACATGAGGAGTACAATTCATGTTAGACAATAAGAATATCAATATATCACAAAAGAAAAACATTAACATAAATTCATGATAAATCATGAAAATCATAACATGGAAATATGGCAACAACACTTAACATTGAATTAGCATGAGCGAAGGCTCATTGCACATGAAGCATGAGAAAATTTTCATTGCACATGAAGCACGAGTAAACCCTCATTGAACTTGAATTATCATGATTCAACAATCATTTCACATGATGTATCATGATACTATACTTTACCCAATTCATTGGGGCGCTGTAACGGCGCACCCTTCTTAAAGATTTCATTTCATGCATAAGTGTGCCTCATGGATCATAAAACATGGATTCATAAAACATAATAATTTATTCCATGATAAAGGAATGTGTAATTCACACATGAAAATTTATAATAAATAATTAAATGTTCATAATGGTGAATACCCATGATGGATAAATGGCCATGGTATTCACTACACAATGGCATTGGCTTCGAAAATAAGTGTGATTCTGGCAGCGTAACTTCGTGACATAAGAATTCATAAAAATGGTTGATGAGAGAGAAAGGGGTTACTCATCATATTTAAATGTTATGGATAGTAAGGAGGTCATATATATACATGTACCAACAATTTTAATGGACGTTAGATTCATGATACAAATGTATTGCTTGAATGTAAATGAGGAGATAGAAGTTCCTTTTGGAATTTCAGCATAGTAACAGGAGTACATGGGAGGAATCTAATGAGAGAGAAAGGGGTATCCCATAATTAAAACATAAAGAGGGAAGTATGAGGGAGGTGAGAAACCATACCCCAACATTTATAATTGAAATTAACTGGGAAAAACAACATAAAGAAAATTGGACAAAAATGAGAAAGGAAGAAAAAACCCTTACGTGGAAGTGTGCTTCCAAAGGCTTGAGAGAGGCTTGATAGAGGCCTATTGGATGCTTGGGACACCTTGGGAGGATTCTAGAGACAGTTGGGAAGAGGAAGGATGGACTCTAAAGGCTTTGAGTGAGGAGGAAGTGGGATTTTGAGTGGGTTTATATAGAAAAGGTGAGAGAATTATTTATTATTTAGGTTTGGGACTAATCCAAACCACAAATCAGCTCATGGTTTTTTCCGATGTTTTTTGGAAAAGGGAAGAGGAAAACAATATTTTATAAGTCCAAATTACAAACTTCATAAAATAATGGGGTTTCTTATGTGGAGGTGAGTCAGACTCCCATGGAAAAATATTTAAAAAGACAAGATGTTTAATAAGTCTTGAGGGGTGCATTAATTCTTTGAAAAGTAAGTCAAACAAACCCAAAATCACATCATTTTAAGGGTAAAACATATATTGGAAGAACATAAAGCTTATAGTATATTATTACCTCACCATTGGGTCATTATGATGTCATAAACACATTATATATTTAAACGGTATTTAATTTTTACCCAAAAATTTAACTGTGTCAGAAAATTATGACAAATTCACCATTGGATAATTTCGATGTCCTGATTCCAGAAATATAATTTATTTTATCCAAATAATTTTCTAAATATGATAATTTTTACTTTTAAAATAAAAACAGACATTTATCGAAAATTCTCAGGTTTTGACAGAAATGGATTTCAAACCATAATAAAAATTATATTTGCATTCATAAAATTATATGATCATCTATATATAATAAAATTAATTTAATAATAAAAATATTATTTTTTTAAAATATTATTTAATTCAAAAATCCCTTAATTTAATAAAATAGATTTCTTAATTAAATAATAACTAAAAACACTATTTGTACATTAAAAACTATTTACAATGTATCAATAATGACAAGAAGGTATATTTGTTATTATATACAAAAATAATAATACATGAACATATTACTATAGATTTGTTACATAACCCCTTAAAACAGCCACATAAGACCTAAGGGTAAGGTGTGCGATGTTGATAGACTCTTGGGGTGGCTCAGATAACATCGCTCGAGTGGTAATCTCTATCAACTTCCACATTTCTCGTAGACGGTCCCGTTCAAGCTTGACATGATGAAGCTCAGCTTGGTCTTGGTCAAAAGCGAAGCCCAAGGACGCCACCTCTTTTCTGAGCTCCGACAAATGGGCTTCGTATGGAGCAATTGTACTAGATGGGGCCATCACTTCTTTTTCCGGGGTAAATTAGATTTCCTAAAGCCCTATATTTGTACTAATCATGTGATCACTGTTAAATGGCTATAAAAGTAATGGTCACATTTCTTATCATAAAACCAAAAAAGTTGACATTTTATATAAACATTTTACATAATGAGACATTTAACTAGATCAAGAGGTATTTCCATTAGTTAAACTTTGGTTCGTTATAATATTCCCCCTTAAGAAATTTCACCCTATAATTTTCCTTTTAACCACACTAAAACAGATGTGGGTAACTCAGAATCATCATTTCCTCCAATTCCCAAGTCTCTTCTTCAAACTTGTGGTTTTTCCACAGCACCTTGACAAGGGGCATTGTCTTATTTCGTAGAACTTTTTCTCTACGATCTAATATCTTCACTGGTTTCTCCTCATAAGAAAGATCATCCTCCAACTGTACCACCTCAAAAGAGAGTACAAGATGAAGGGTCTGGTATATACTTCCTTAAGAGGGATACATGAAAGACCTCATGTACTTTGGCTATGGTAGGTGGAAGTGCTAGTCGATAGCCCACAGCCCCGACACAGTCAAGTATCTCGAAAGGGACGATGTACCTTGGACTTAACTTCCCTTTCTTTCCACACATCCTGACCTTCTTCCATGAAGATATACGTAGAGAAACCATGTCTCCAACTTTAAAATCAAGGTCTTGTCGACGATTATCTGCATTACTCTTCTGTCGAATCTGGGCTGCCTTGATATTTTGTTGAATGTTTTTCACCTTCTCTACAATTTCCTCAACCATTTTCGTTCCAAGCAGCTTACATTCACTGACATCTTCCCATCACGCCGGTGTTATTCACCTTTTCCCATAAAGGGCTTAATATGGTGCCATTTGGATTCTCGAGTGGAAACTGTTATTATAAGAGAACTCAACCTGAGGAAGATGTTGATCCTATCCTCATTCGATGTCCATTAAGCACGCTCTCAACATGTCCTCATGTTTTTGGATAGTCCGTTTGGATTGGCCATCAGTTTGAGGATGATAGGTCATACTGAAGTTATGATCAGTATTTAGAGAATGTTGAAGACTCTTCCACAACATAGAGGTGAATCTTGGATCTCGTTCAGACACAATAGATAGTGTCACTCCATGCAACCTTACCACTTCCCTGATATATATCTGTGCCAGTTGATCCAATGATAAATCCTCCCAAATAGCAATGAAGTGTGTAGTCTTTGTAATACGATCCATAAAAACCCATATTACATTATTTCCTTTGGATATCCATGGATGTCTGGTGACAAAGTCCATGGTGATGTTATCCCATTTCCATTCTGGTATGGGAAATGGTTGCATCATCCCCTTAGACTTCTGCCTCTTTGCCTTCACTTACTGTCACACCAGGAACTTTGATGAATATTCAGCGACCTCCTTTTTCATATTATCCCACCAAAATGTTTCTCAGATATCTCTGTACAACTTTGTGGTCCCCGGGATGAATAGTGAAATTTGAACTAAGTGCATCATCTAAAAGTTTCTTCATTAGCTCTGGACTTGATGGAACACATAGTATTTTCCCAAATCGCACAATTCATTCTTCATTAAGATTAAACTCCAAAGATTTCCCCTTTTTGATAGCTTCCAATTATTCTGAAATTCTCAAATCATCCCTTTGAGCATCTTTAACCTTTCCAAAAGAGACGGTTGAGAAATAATTTGTGAAAGGATTGATGTTGTTCCCTTCTTTATGATTCCCATGTCCATCTTTATCAAGTCTAAGAATATTGGATCCCTCTCAATTCTCATCATTGATAGAATAACTAGGTCCTCTCTACTTAGGGAATCTTCCACCATGTTCTCTATCCCAGGGTGGTAATATATTGAACAGTCATAATCCTTGATGATCTCTATCCATCTTCTCTGGCACATATTAAGCTCTTTCTGTTTGAATATATATTTAAGACTCTTGTGGTCAGTATATATCTCATATTTCTCCCCATAGAGACAAGGCTACCAGATTTTCAATGCAAAGATCACTGCCGCCAACTCCAGATCATGCATTGGATAGTTTCCCTCGTGGATTTTCAACTTCCTTGTGGCATAGGATACCACTTTATCATTTTGCATCAGCACACAGCCTAATCCCTTCTTCAAAGCATCACTGAATACCACAAAATTTTCCCCACTCGTGGGTAAAGTGAGCTCGGGCACAGTGAGAAGCCTATTTTTCAACTACTTGAAGCTTTCATCGCATTCATTACTCCAAGAAAACATTACTCCATTTCTAGTTATCTTGGTAAGAGGGTTAGACAATCGTGAAAATTTCTCACAATTCGTCAATAATATCTAGCTAACCCCAAGAAGCTACAAATATCTGTTACCGATGTTGGACTCAGACATCCCTCAATTGCATCTGTTTTTGAGAGATCCACAGATATCCCATTTAATGTAATGATATGGTCAATGAATGAGACCTCCTTAAACCAGAACTCACACTTCCTATACTTTTCATAGAGCTTCTCCTTGTGCAAAGTCTCTAGTACAATTAATAAATGCTCCTCATGATCCTCCTTGGATTTGGAGTATATTATAATATCATCTATATAGACTACCACAAATTTTTCAAAGTAATCTCTAAAGACTCTATTCATCAAGTCCATGAATATTTCTGGAGCATTAGTGAGTCCAAAGGCATTACTATGATTTCATAGTGCCTGTATCTTGTATGAAAAGTAGTCTTGGGGACATCTTCCTTCTTCACCCTTACATGATAATATCCCGACCACAAATATACCTTGGAGAAGTATTGTGATCCACACAGCTGATCAAAAAACTCATTGATCCGTGGAAGAGGATACTTTTTCTTTATCATGATTTTGTTAATTTCGCGATAATCGATGCAAAGCCGCATTGATCTAACCTTCTTCTTGACGAAGAGGACTGGTGCACCCCATGTTGAAGCACTTGGGCATATAAACCCTTTATCCAGATTCTTCTGTAGTTGTTGTTTCATCTCTTCAACCTCCACGACAACCATTCTATATGGAGTCTTGGATATTGGTAGCACCTCTGGTATAAGTTCAATTGAGAAATCAACATCTCTTCTAGGAGAAAGACCAATCAGTTCCTCTAGAAACACTTCAGCAAATTCCCTCACAATAGGCATTTTTTCAAGGATGGTTTCTTATTTGGACTCAATCATTAAAGACAGATACGTCTACTCATAGGGCAGTAATATCCATGCCTGAGATGATGGAGCTAAAGGAGATTCATCTTCCTCCATACACTTGTAAAGAATCGAGGGTCGATTCTCCATATGGATTTTGATTTCCCTCTCCCAAAAATTTATGTTGGCTCTAAATAAGGAAATCCAATCCATGCCACGAATTGCATCAAATTACACCAGAGGGAGTATGATGAGGTTCTCCTAAAAATTCAATCCATAGATTATAATAGGGGAGGAATTATATTCATGGGATGCAATGATTGCCCCATTTTTTGTACTCACCGACATCTTCACTTCCATGATTTGTGGTGGTGCTGGGATTGATCTATTAATCTTTAAAGATATAAATGTATGTGTAGATCCTGAATCAAAAAGCAAGTTCGCTATTCTTGAATGTATAACTAGCATACCTGTCACCACATTGTTGTCGGGGTTCACTTTGGGACAAGTGATGGAAAAAGATCTTCCTTGCTTTCCTGAAGGTTGTTGGTTGCCTTCTAAAACCCTTTTATTAGGGCACTGATTTGAAAAATTCCCCGGTTCATTGCAGTTGTAGAAATGAAAAATGAATTGAGGTTCGAACGAAGCGTTCCTATCCTCTTTCGCAGCCACAGTTCATTCTTACCGACAGTAAATAGCTGGGTGCCCTTATCTTCCACACCTAAAACATTTCGTCATCCCCTTGAGGCAATTTCCAGGGTGCTTATTTCCTCACTTTTGGAAAGTGTGGTGCTGGATCTTCTTAGCACCGTTGGATTTATCCATCAGACTGCCAACATTGAAGTCCACCTTACCCTTCTTGTCCCCATGATACCCCTATGATTCCCCGATCTCCATTTCAACCTTGAGGGAACATCGGGCAATTTCCTCATAGCTTTCGAAGTCCCAGATCCCTAATGCTTTCCATAGGCTAGGCTTTATCCCACCAAAGAAGTGGTCAACCATGCATTTGAGGGTAAAAAAAGCCGGAAGCATATCGTGCAATCCTTGTGATTTTTTCCTCGTACTCTCAAATAGATTCTTTGTCTTTTTGCTTGAGGGAAATGAAGTCCCTTTCCATCTTAAGCCCGAGGGTGCGTGGAAAATATTTATTGAAAAACAACATCTGTAAATCCTTCCATTCCAACACCTCGATCTTCTCCTCAGGCTTCGTATTTTTGTTCAACGTCCACCATTGAACAGCTTCACCATCCATATGATAAGCCACCAGGAGAACCTTTTCTTGTTTATAACATTGAAGGATGTAGAAGATCTTTTCAATGGAGTTTATCCATTCTTCAACAATCGTGGGATCAGATGATCCACCAAAAGTAAGAGGACTTTGTCTCATGAAGCTCTCGATAGTGACTTGTACTTTATTAGGGGGGTTGAATGTTTCTCTTGAACAATTTTTCTATTCAAATCTTGAGTTAGATGAGAGATATGCATGACAAAGTTCTCGATTTTCGCTCCCATTGGATTGGGCATCTCATCATTACAGTCATCACACTGATCTTCACATCAGTTGTTAGCCCAAGTCCTCCTATTACTAGACATTGGCTGGAATAAAAGGAAAGTTAAGGGTAACACATAATGTGTAATCCAAAGAAAAAATTTGATGACTTATAAATAAAATTTTATCTTCTTAACTCATGTGTCTATAGGCTTAAATCAAGGCTCTTTATGATCTACTTTCTGAGATATATTCTTAGGGGCATTTTTATTTAATTACCTTAATAAGGGTTCATACTATGCTTGAGAATTTATCAAAACTTATCATCCAGGAGTGTCGTAACCAAGAGTGAAACAATGCCCGTTCTCGTGGAGCAGTTCCCGTTCGAGTCTAGCTCAAAGCAGTGTTTTCAGGTTTTACCCCTAGGATACATCTGTGCCAGAGCCACCTCTACCTGCTCGTATTCAGATAGGGATGTATTTTCTTGATAAACCACTTACTCAGTACCTACCAAAACTTAGGTATGTTTTTATTATACTTAAAATTGTCTCTAAGGCTTTACTGGGGTTTTGTAATCCTAATCCCAAAAATAACTAAACCTGTCATCTGATACCAACTATGACAACCCTGCTGTTATTACTAACTTAAAAATGATTTATTACATAAATTATTTACTTTATACAACATGGATGATCAATAGTTCTAGTGTATTTGGGGATTAGGATCATTACATTTCAACTTAAAACATGAAATACAACAACTTTATTGAAAACATCTTTTACATGACCACTACATTCCCTCGTACTAAGCATTGCATGGGATAACTTGAGGACATGCATAAGAAAAGGGGTGAGCTATAAAGCCCAGTAAGGGAATAAACATGGAATAAATGAGGAGTACAATACATGTTATAAAATAGTCATATCAATAGATCACAAGAAAAAACATGAACATAAAGTCATGATAAATCATGATAATCATAACATGGAAATGTAGAAACAACACTTAACATTGAATTAGCTTGAGCCAAGGCTCATTGCACATGGAGCATGATTAAATTCTCATTGCACATGCAACACGATTAAACCCTCATTTCCCTTCAATTAGCATGAGTCATCACTCATTTCACATGATGTATCATGATACTATACATTACCCAATGCATTGTAGCACTATAAGGGTGCACCCTTCTTAAAAATTTCATTTCATGCATAAGTGTGCCACATGGATCATAAAACATCGATTCATAAAAATTAATTATTTATTACATGATAAAGGAATGTGGAATTAAAACATGAAAATTTATAATCAATAAGTAAATGATCATAAAGGTGAACACCCTTGATGGAGAAATGGCCATGGTATTCACTACATAATGGCATTGGATTAGAAAATCGGTGCGATTTCGGCAGCGTGACTGCGTGACATAAGAATTTATTAAAATAGTTGATGAGATAGAAAAGGTTTCCTCATCATATTTACATGTTATGGACAGTAAGGATGTCATATATATATATTTCCCAACAATTGTAATGGAATTTAGATTCATGGTACAAATGTATTTCTTGAATGTAAATGATGAGAGATAAGTTTCTTTTTGAATTTTGGCATAGTAACGAGTGTTCATGGGAGGCATCTAATGAGAGAGAAAGTGGTCTCCCATCATTAAAACATAAAGAGGGATGTATGAGGGAGGTTGAAAACTGTACCCCAAAATTCATAATTGAAATTAAATGTGAAAAACGACTTAAAGAAAATTGGACAAAATGAGAAAGGAAGAAAAAGCCATTACTTGGAAGTGTGCTTCCAATGGCTTGAGAGAGGCCTAAGAGAGGCTTCGTGGGAGCTTGGGGCATCTTGGGAGGATTATAGGGAGAGTAGGGCAGATTTTGGACGAACTCCAAAGGCTTTGAGTGAGGAGGATGTGAGATCTTGGGTGGGTTTATATAGAAAAGGTGAGTGAATTATTTATTATTTAGGATTGAGACTAATCCAAACCACAAATAAGCTTATGGTTTTTTCGCATGGTTTTTGGAAAAAGGGAAGAGGAAAACCATATTTTATAAGTCCAATGTCCTAATACATCACTATTGGGTCATTATGATGTCATAAAAGACATTACATATTTAATTGGTTCTTAATTTTTACCCGAAAATTTAACTGTCGCAGAAAATTATGAAAAATTCACCGTTGGATAATTTCAATGTCCTGATTCCAAAAATATCATTTATTTTATCTAAATAATTTTCTAATATGTTAATTTTCACTTTTAAAATAAAAACCAACATTTATCAAAAATTCTTGGGTTTTGACAGAAATGGCTTTCAAACCATAATAAAAATTATACTTGCATTCATAAAATTATATGATCATTTATATATAATAAAATTAATTTATTAATAATAATAATATTTTATTAAAATATTATTTAATTAAAAAATCCCTTAATTTAATAAAATTTATTTCCTAATTAAATAATAACAAAAAACACTATTTGTTCTTTAAAAACTATTTACAATGTATCAATAATGACAAGAAGGTATATTCATTATTATAAACAAAAATAATAATACATGAACTTATTACAAGCTATTTGTTATATAACCCCTTAAAACAGCAGCATAAGGCCTAAGGGTAAGGTGTGCGATGGTGACGGACTCTTGGGGTCGCTCAGATAACATCGCTCGAGTGGTAATCTCTATCAACTTCCACTTTTCCCGTTGATGGTCCCGTTTGAGCTTGACGTGATGAATATTAGCTTGGGATTGGTCAAGAGAGAATCCCAAGGACGCCACATCTTTTCCGAGCTCTGACAAATGGGCTTTGTATGGAGCAATTCTACTTGATGAGGCAATCGCTTCTTTTGTCTAAGTAAATTGGATTTGTTAAAGACCTATATATATACTAATCATGTGATTGTTGTTCAACAGATATAAAAGTAACAGTCACAATTATTAAAATAAAACCAAAGAATTTGACATTTTATATAAACGTTTTACATAAATAGACATTCAACTATATTAAGAGGGATTTACATTAGTGAAACATTGGGTCGTTACAATTGCTACACCACCGCTACTACAATGATGAGCTGAGGACTAACACGGTTTGTAGGAGGAAGAAACCCTTCACCTGTGTGCCAGAATAGGAGGAGGAGAAGAGAGGATAACAAAAAATAAATAATAATAATAAACAAAAACATTTAATAATAAAATTAATGTCAAAAGAATAAAAAGAAAAAGAAAATGTTAAATTCCATGACAAACTTTAATAAGTCAAATAAATAGAATAAAATTTATAAAAGTAATAAACTTTAACAATCATAATATTAATAATTAATTAATTATAAATTCAATTATAAAGCAAAATTAATAATGAGTGTTAATAATAAGTTAATAATAATTAAATATTTTGTTTATAGTATAAATAATTTAATTAATAATAATTATAAATAAATTATAAAACATAATTATTAATTTAAGAATACATAAAACTTAAGTAATAATTTTAATTAATAAATTAGAATTAACTAATTAATTAATTAATATAAAAATTAAATTTTTATAAAAGTAATAATTAAATTATTAATACAATCTAAAATATTATCTTATTTATTTATTTATTTATGTTGGTAATTTTTAATTACATAGATTAAAAACAATTGATAAAATTATAACTTAGTATTTATATTAACCTAATTAAGTTAATAAATTTTTAATTAAATTATGTTTTACCGAAGTAATATTTAGTGGATAATTGTATAAATAATATAAAAGTAAATAAATTATGAATTTACTTTAGTGAACTATTAATGAGTTAAAATAACACTTCACTTTAAAATTACCCACTTTTCATTCTTTATGTGTGTTTTTATTTTATTTTTCTAACATTGAAGGTTCATCCAAGAGACTTAAATGTGTCTAGGTGGATGCAACTAACTCAGCGGGAGTTATTTACAAGGTAAATTCTAGCGCGATATGCTTGTCGTGAAAAAACAAACATTTTGAAGTGCATGGGTGTAGAATTTTAGAAGTCGGTAGAAGGTGTATAGTGACAAGCAATAGATGATAGTATGATATATAAAGCATAGTAGTAGTAGAATTTTTGGGGGAATTCTCATTCTCTATTACTCATTACTCATTCCATGATCACATCCACTTGAGAGCGGGGACGTTCATCTAGACTCCTAGGAGACTAGTAGAAGACCAAGGAGCCTGAGTGTAGGGCTGTACTTGGGGAGTTCTTATTCCCTCTATCCTTAATTTTTGTACACTTTTTTCGGAATTTTTTTCACTTCTATAATAAAGATGATTATAATTTAATCTTTTCATAGCTTTGTAAATCAATTCTACTGGCTTATCTTTAAAACTTCTTCAATTAATTACATTTGTTAGAATCATATTCAATCGGCAAGTTGAACTATGATTCTATATTTAGTTGATTCACCTATCAATTTATTTCAAAATGAATAATTCAATTTTGACTGGGGAGGTTGTTTTTGAATGTATTTTTCAGAACATTAATGTCATTAACTTTGGAAATTTATGACGAGTTTATTTCAAAATTTAATCTTTTTCAAACTTCCTAGCAGTACAGTTAAGTTTTTGTGTGGCGAACACTAAAACATAATTTTCTTCCTATTGAATTTCTTGGTCAGGTAGATTCCTCTTCATGTTTTTGAGGAGTGATTCAATAAAAGTGGTGGAGAAGTCAATTATTTTAACCAGTAGATTATATTTCTAGAGTGAATTTTTTGATCTTAGCTCCTTTGTCTTTGTCTATTAATGTTAGTTTGCTATATTTCATAGTTTAACAGTACTTAGTATCAATTTTTGATTCTCTGTTAAAGAGTTGTTTCATCATCTTGTTTCTACTTCACTGTTTAAAGCATAATAATTTTTTTTACCTCATTGCTGACAACAATGAGGTCTTTACTTTTAAAGCCTTATCATTTTCTCATCTGCCTTCTCTGTGGTTCGACCCTGCACCACTATGCTAGTGTAGGTTAATAAATGTAATTTTGAGGGTCGTGACAACCTCCAGCCTATTCAAAATTTTGCACCATTGCCGGGGAAGGAATGCACTAAGAATCTAAGGATTTAATAAAAAAACATAAAAGCAGACATAAAAGAAACCATATAAAAAAATCATATACATAAAAACATTAAAAAAACTATGAACTAGAACCTACTACTTAAGTTGTCCCTTAAAATTCTCCATCAACTTTTAAACTTTGTGTGTTTAGTCTGAATATTTAAAAAAATGGAATGTTTTGAAGGTTTAAACTACTGAACTAGAACTTAATCCATTTTTTGTGGAGATTATGGACATACTGCCTTGTATTGTGTCTATAACCAGCCACAACAAATTTTTTCGTTGAAGTGAATGAGAAAAACTTTGAATTTAATCCTGACACCCTATCTAAAATTTAACTCATTTCTTCTAAATTTGATGCTAGGGTGGAAGTAATTAATAATTAGTTAACTCAAACCCATGAAATTAAACTTATAGATTCTCAAGAGTGAGATCAAAGACTGAAAATATTGGAAAATATGATCTTGGAATTAATACAAAGGGTTAAAGAACAAGAAGAATATGAATAAAATGAAAAAGAAAATGTGTATAAAAGATTTGAAAATAAAATTGAAGAAGGGAGTGACTGTGACACTGGGAAACAAAACATTCACTTTGAAGAATCTGAAACTGTTGAACCCAATTTAGTAATATCCAACTCATTAAATAAAGAACACATCATTGAAAATCCAAAAATGAACTTTAATGGGGTAGAGTTGGTCAATTTTGAAACTGAATTAAAATAGATTGAAAAGGAATGCCCAGTTCTTTACATCATTCCTACAATGGAGAAAAATCAATGTTTTAGACGTTTTGAGAATTAGGTTACTCAGGTTGAAGTCAAACTTGAAACTGAAATCTTGAAAGTATAAAACTCTTCACCCTACAATTCTAAAATTTTGAAATTTGAGCTTGAACTTGATATTGAGTATAATATGGATGAGAACATTAAATTAGAAATCATAGAATCTCAAAATTTTTAACCTAAATTGAACACTTTTCTTTCATGTTTTGAAACTCCAAACCCAATAATTTCTGAATTGCTGATGGATGATGAAGATGGGGGAATGATATTTGAATAAAAACTTACTGATGAGTTTTCATTTCCCTATTCTCATTATAATCATTTTTATGAATCATTGTGTATTGAAATGGAAAATATTGGGGATATACAATGGAGTAAATTTTTAAATTTGATCAGTCGTGAACAAGACTTTATTGAAGATGAATTGAACATTACTCCTTCTGATTTGAACTTCTTGGAACACACTACAAAACTTGTTTTAGAAAATGATCTTTTTGAACATGAACCTGAAAAAGTGGTTGAACACACATTAGATGTTGATGCAGAAAAGATTTGTTAGAAGTGGTAAATGTTCAATGTGAGCTAACATATGAGGATCTGCTGGAATAAATTGACAATATTTTTAGCCTTGATTCTGTTTGTGATAAAATAAATTCCCTTCCCTATCTGTCACTTCTATCCTCACATGTGAAGGTTGATGAACCTTTTCATGATACTAATAGTAGTCTAGAGGGAGAATCTGTCTTCAGTTCCATTGTATATGATTCTGTACAACACTCTATTGAATCTCTTCTTGAACCTACTATTCAATATTCACCCATTTGCACCCTTGAATTTGAACATGTTAGTGTTGAGGATAAGAGAGAAAGCTCTAAGGTCAGCGAAACACCCTTTGAAGCACCTAGTTTTATGTTGTCCCTTCAAGTGAACTCAACTGTTTATAAATCTAAAATAATTCTGGATGTTGATAGCACCATGCTCATAACTATCAAAGGGTGTTTCTTATGGGTTAATTAAAGCTATGAGAGTTTAGTTTTCGTTGTGCTGAGTCTTGAAGCCCACAATTTTAATTGTTCTGTTAAAAATAATTGGGCCAAGTACATGTGGTGGTTCCAATTAAGGAAACCACATCCACCTAGTGATTACAGTTAGTTGCTAGGTGAGTCTGGCTGGGGACTTTAAACCTAGAGTTTCATGGGAGGCAACCCATGGTTTTTCTTTCGTTTTCATAAATAAAAATTGTAATCAAATAAAGTCTAACTAAAGACTTTAAATTCAGTTCTTCATGGGAGTCAACCCATGATCTATTATTTGTGATTACTTTTATTTATGTTCTATTTTTATGATTAATAAAGTGCTGCTTTGTTGTCTTATATATGCTATATCCCTACTGGATATCTGTTCCTGGTTATCATGATATGTGTTTCTTGGATGAAGATATTGGGTCATTTAAGGAGCAGAATTCCCATTCTGAAGGAGTAATGGAAATCTTATTCAGGGAAGTATCTTACTGTTATTGTTTGTTTCATTTTTTTTGTTCCTTAAAGCTTTAGAAAAAAAATCCACTGCATGTTGTTCTTTCTTGGAAAATTGTGTTTGTATTGAGATTTCTGCTACATATTTTCTGAAAATATGCTTTATAAATTGCATGTAGAAAAAAACATTTATTGCATGTTACTAAATTGAATAGAAAATATGCATGTACTTCACTACTGGAAATTAAATTTCATTATTATTAAAATCTTTTCACTGTTAGAATCTAAGTGTGGGGGGGTACATGGTGTTGTTATTTTAAATCTGATTAATTATGGGATGTTTAGCATTAAAATTTTCAAATTTATTAAATATCTAGATGAATAAATTTTGCTAAACTCTCTTACAGCCAATTAATTATGTACCCATACCCTTTATACTTTTTTTGAGCTGAATTTATAATCTGTGTCACTGTACTTTGATGTTGAAGAATGCACTTTCTAATGAACCTACTGTTTATTTATTCATTGTGGAAAACTAAATTTTTGAACTTCATTAAGACCCTTTTTACATGTTATAAATCTACTTAATTGAAAATCTGTTTTGAACTTTAATTGATTAATTGTTCTTTTCCATTTTTTAGAATTCAACATTGGGGAAAAAGTTGGGTTTTATGTGTTGGGGTGGAGGTCAATTATTGACTGTGGTAAACTTTGATTAATTTAAATCCCATGAATTCCCACTGCAAATTCAATCTTTTTGTAAAAAATGGATAATATTTTTCAAAATTCTTGCTTAATTTTAGGCTTTAAACTTTTCTCAATTGGGTATTGCCTTAGGATAAGTTCCTTGGTGGTAGTTTGGAATTAGTCTGAACCTAAAATTGATAATAATGGATGATTGATTTAATGAGCCAATGTAAATTAATTTTTATATAAATCTTTTGAAACTGGAGTAATTTGGGCATCTGGGATCCCAAAGTGAGTTTCTGAGACCCTAGATGTTGGGTGTGTTTCTGTTACCTTTATATCCCTCTGTACACTATGAATAAGCGCATTGCAAAGTGCTAAGCACAATGATACTTGGCTTGGGAAAAATAAATAAAGTGTCTCATTTGAAAAATGAGCTCATTAAGATGAGGGGAATGATGAACGCCAGATGAAGAAATGATAAATTGGTTTATATGGGAATCATTTAGGTTGTATCATTGATGTGATTCACAAAAAAAATAATTATTATTGGAACCTAGGTGAAAATTTCAAAGTACAAAGTTCCTCAGTTAAGATCTTAATTCCATTTATATATTATCTCCTGTCATTCTTGGATTTAGAACCTGAGATTGGATTGAAGATAGTCATTAAGTAGTATCAAATTTGAGGCATGAAACCTTCATTTCTTGATGGCTTATAGCTTTCTTAATTACCCTTGAGTATTTGTTAAGGGAAAGATTCATATGAGTAATTCATTTTCTTAAAGCCTGCTATTATGTTTTGTCCTCTGTTTTGAGTACTAGACATGTAACAGTTTGATCTAAATCATAAATACACTTTACTGTTTTTCAAAGGAAATCAAACATAGGATTGTTTGAGGACAAACAATACTTAAGTGTTGGGGAATTTTATGTGGCTCTATTTTTACATAGTTTTTCCACATCTTTTATTTAATTATTATCAATTTAATTACTTAGTTTTAACACTTTTTAATTAATTTTGTCACTTTTGTAATTTAATCACTACTTCTCTTAATTGATCATATTTTATTATTAAATATGCATTCAAATCCCTTTTTGTAGTCCTTATAATTATTATAAATATATTAAATTACTTTTTAGTTTAATAATTTATATATGGTTAATAATTTCAAATGTCTATTAATTAATTAATTATTCGTTTTTATTTTCATTTATTTAATCCAGTTTTTAATTTAACTCTTTACCATTTATTTCTATTTTATTTAAATAAATTAAATTTACTCTTTAACCTGTTCAATTATTCTACTAAGCTATGTAATTAAGTTAATGTTTAACTAATTAATGTGTTTTTTATGTTAAGTTTCATTTTAGCATCTAAATAATTAACTTTTTCATTTAATAACTCTATTTAATTCTATTTATTTTAATTATATGTACATGATAATAATTAGTCACTTTTATTATTTTGTTTGTTAAATAATTTGGTTAGTTTTTAGTTACAGTCAATTAATTTGTCTTTAACAGTTTAGTTAATTTGATTTTTAATATAGTTAATTGATGTTTTATTCATTCTAATTTTTTTTGTAAATTAATATATGTTGTTAACATTTTTAATTTTTTTATTATCGGTGAGTCGTGAATCACCGATTACATTGAAACACTATCAGTCTCTCGCGTCGCACCATTGTTGTGACACACCGATCCTTCCTTCGGATTCAGTTTTTTAAACTATCGATGAGTCATCGACACACAGATCCCCCAAAACATCCATTATTTTCACATCATACTGATTACTCTATGTTTTATCTATCGTTTTCTCTTTTATTTTAACTATTAGTGTGTCAATGACTCACTGATCCATTACCTCACCATCAGGTTCATCCAGGTACCGTTAGTTCTTGTTTTTAAAACTATCGGTGTCACCCCTTCATTTCATTTCCTTTATCGGTGAGTGATTTACCTCATCCCTACTACCGATAGTTAATTTTTTAGGTGATACCAATATTTCATCATGCCAACCCCTTCCCTTGGCGTCATTCAACGCATCGACTCCATCTCGACCTCTATTTTGCCCAGAACCGAACCAGAATCAGGATGAGTTGTAGATCCACAATCACCACCCTGGACTCATTCTCAAGCATGTTCTGCAGCCCTGTTGAAGGAGTTTGAGCCGGGTCGTGCCATCTACTTAAGACATTGTTGTGCCTCAACTCTTTCACAGTACCTACAAATCCAATCTAAAAAAATAGAATTTCATATTTCCGCATCATTAGACCTCAGAACCAGCTGTTGTAGTAAACCTATTTTTTGTCATCATGGGAGATGAACCGGGATGCCACACCTCTGATTCGAAGCCACCACAAAAGAGGAGGATGTTGCTGCTGAAGAATAACTAAAACCGCTGAGTAGAGGAAAACCACATCATGCCACACACTGGAGGAGGGAGGAACCGCCGCTGTGCTGCCGCTGCTGGTCGATGCCCTGCTGCGCTGTGGAGCTGTGGAGGAGGTCCGTCAAACCAGCTACTTTGAGGGAGTCAGTGCGCCAAGATTTCTGGCGAGAGCCGCCGCTAAAGGTCGAGGATTGTTGTGCCTCCTATATAAGAGTCATGCCGCTGCTGCATTGATGAACCGAGGACTGTCGTTGTTTCCAAGAGGAAGAAAACATCCACCTGTGTGTTGGAATTGGGGGAGGAGAAGAGAGGATAACAAAAAAATAAATAATAATAATAAACAAAAACATATAATAACAAAAGTAATGTCAAAATAAAAAAATAAAAGCAAAAGCAAAAGTTAAAGTAAATGTTAAACTTTAATAAGTCAAATTAATAGAATAAAATTTATAAAATTAATAAACTTTAATAATCATAATATTAATAACTATATAAATTATAAATTAAATTAAAAATCTAAATAAATAATGAGTGTTAATAATAAGTTATTAATAATTAAATATTTTATATATAGTATAAATTATTTAATTAATAATAAATATAAATAAATTATAAAACATACTCATTAATTTAAGAATACTTAAAACTGAATTAATAATTTTAATTACTAAATTAAAATTAACTAATGAATTAATTAATCTAACAATTTAAGTTATTTAATATTAATAATTAAATAATTAATAGAATCTAAAATATTATCTTAATTATTTATTTATTTGTGTTCTTAAATTTTAATTACTTAGTTTAAAAAAATTGATAAAATTATTAACTTAATTAAGTTAATAACTTTTTAATTAAATTATGTTATACCATAGTAATATTTAGTGGATAATTGTATAAACAATATAAAAGTAAAAAAATTATCAATTTACTTTAGTTAACTATTAATTCATTAAAATAACACTTAAATTTAAAATTAACCATTTTTCATTCTTTATGTTCATTTTTATTTATTTTTCTTTTCTAACATTGCAGGTTCATTCAAGGGACTTTAACGCATCCAGGGGCATACAAATAACTCAATGTAAGTTAGTTACAATGAAAATTCTAGGGCGATGTGCTTGTCGCGAAAAAATGCACATTTTCTAGTGCGTGGGTGATGAATTTTCGAAGTCAGTAGAAGACGTGCGGTGACAAGTAGCAGAAGACTATATAATATATAAAGTAGAGCATCAACATAATTTCTAGGGGGAATCTCATTCAATCTCACTCATTACTCATTCCACTATCACATCCACTTGAGAGCGGGGAAGTTCATCCAGACTCTTAGGAGATGAGCAGATGTCTAAGGAGCCCGAGAGCAGAGCAGTTCTTGGGGTGTTCTTATTCCCACCGTCGTTAATTTTTGTACTCTATTTTCGAAAAAAAATTCACTGCTATAATCAAGATTATAATAGGTTAATATTTTCATAGATTTGGAATTCACTTCTACTATTTTATCTTTAAAACTTATTCAATTACATACATTTTTCAGAATCATATTCCATCGGTGAGATTGTACTATGATTCATCGTTTTAGTTGATTCACCTATGAATTGATTTCAAAATGAATAATTCAATTTCAACTGGAGAGGTTGTTTTTTAATGCATTTCTCAGAACATTAATGTCATTAACATTGGAAATTTATGGCGAGTTTATCTCCAAATGTAATCCTTTTCAAAATTCATAGCAATTTAGTTATGTTATAGTGTGGAGAACTCTAAAACATAATTTTCAGCCTGTTGAATTTCGTAGTGAGGGAGATTCTCCAGCATGTTTTTGAGTATTGATTCAATAAAAGTGGTAGAAAAGTCAATTATTTTAACCAATAGATTAGAATTCTATAGTGAATTTTGTTGATCTGAGCTCCTTTTTCTTTTTTTATTAATGTTAGTTTTCTATATTTCTTAGTTTAACAGTACGTAGTATAAATTTTAGATTCTCTATTAAAAACTTGTTTCATCATCTTGTTTCTACTTCATTGTTTAAAAAATAATAATAATAAGTTGTTTACCTCATTGCTGGAAATAGTGAAGTCCTTAGTTTTAAAACCTTTGAATTTCCTCATCTACATTCTCTATGGTTCGACCCTGCACCACCGTGCTAGTGTAGGTTAATAAATGTAATTTTGAGGGTCGTGATGACCTCCGACCCGTTCCAATTACCTTACACTTGCATAAGGAACAATATGCCACACGATTCCTAATATTGAGTGCCACTCACCCTGAAAAACATGAGTGATCCCATCGGTAGATAAGAACAGTAACCTTTAAGGATTATAGTCTATTTGGACCATAAGACTAATCATCCAATCCGAGCTGATAATCAAGTCGAATAATCCAAGATCAAGAAGTGATATTTTTTATTCTATATTAAATTGGTTATAATCCCCCAACACAAGAGGCAATAGAAACCATGGTTGGACCTCTTTCCCAAATGTGTTAAAAGATACAACAAGTATGACATATGTTCTTAATGAAATCCACATACATTAACCAACATTAATGATATAAAATAATGATTATCACCTATAAGAAAAAAAGTTTGTACCATAGATCGAGAAATAAGCACCATACCTCTGACATTATCTAGACATGATTTATGATTCCTCTTGAACATACTCAGTCATATAAAGACATCCAATCTTAGACACATGAACAACCTCCTATTATTGAATATTTTAACAACAACCACGGGAAGCATCCGTTAAAAACCTTGTTGAGAGAGGACCATACCTTACTGGACTTGGATGCCCTTTCATAGAAAATATTCAGATATCCTGATAATCCGCAATGATGAGAAGCCTAAAGATCCTCTATATATATTGTTCTATTATTACCAGAACACCAAAAATAATAGAAAATAATCTACTACTATCCTGATGAATCCCATGAAACTAGTTAGGAAAATAAATAAACAACCTTATGTTTCCTTTTCTATCAAGAAGATACACTCTAGATAACAACTAAACCAACTGAATATCCAACAAAACATGTCTACCCAGTGATGTATTCTTTATCCAAATATTACTTTTCAACTATCTCCAAAAAGGTTGGGAGGCACATGAGAATTCACATTGACCTTTTATCAGACCTAATTCCAAACTCAAACCTCTTACCCTTTAGGTATTCATTATTAATAAGCCCCAGTTCTAGATACAACCGCTTATAAAAACAGAAATAATACTACAGAACCGAATGCACCATTTCTCCAAGGTTAGAAACTCCTTGTTCATTTCTGCACATAGCTACTTCGATAAAATTTATGATTAAATATTTTCGTAAAAGAAGATGAGTTAAGGTCTTTGTTCAAGAAATCTTCCACAACAGAGTTCCACTATCTCCTTCATGGTCACTTAAGATCGTACATGAAAAAACCCACCAATGAGTTCTCATGAGTCTTTAATAAATTGATGATAAAATAAATTCTATCAAGCCACTCCTCAGATTACAATAGACCTTTGTCTCCCCTAATATGGATGGATGGTTGTTAGTAAACTTAGTGCCATGATTCACCACATGTCTTATGTTCCTAACACCCACTTGACAAGGAGTATGAATAGTCTGGATTACATCTCCAACCAAGTTATTTTACACATTAGGATTCATCTATTGAAACTCTCTCACAAATTCCTCTCTCAAATTTGGAAGATCTATTATTGGAGGCATTGTCTAAAAAACATTGAAATAACCTATTGGATCATGAGAACACTCAATAATCATAGGGAAACTCTAAGAATCCAAATCAATGATTTAAAACACCATGAAATTAAGAAATTAATATTTATTATCAATAAAAGAAATTTCCAAATAGAAATAGAAAAAACTATACAAAAATCACAAACTTTTCATTCAAATGACCCCAAACTCCAGGTCTCAAACTTGGTAAAATTATCTGACCATCCATAATTACATGAGGTCAGTCACAAAATTGAGATGTTCATGACCCCTTTATGCACTTACTATCCAAATTATGATAGTCCTAACTCCCGTATACCAAAGGAAAATACCGAAACTCATGTTGGGTTGAAACACTTTAGGATGTACATTTTATCTTCTACCAAATAATAACAGACCAAATCTGGTCAACCAAACCATACACTAAAACTATCCCTCACAGGGTTAGGTGAAGAATGAAAATAGAACAATCCATTTATATAACGAAAAAAGACATACCACCAAAGTAATATATGAAGAATAGATACAAAAAAATCCATACAATCTTCAAAAAATTCGAAAAACTATAATATATGAACAAATAAAGACAGAATATTCTTATTGTGAACAATAATCACATCAAAACCACCCCCTATGAATGAAAATTTCAATGGAGATGATAAAATGCTACAACATTCCTTTACCTTTACCTACATCATAAAATAAAACATCTACAACCAAAGAAGTGAAATTTTAGGTTGTGAGAAAAAATATTATGTAAATAACACTACAGAATCTATACACTATCTAAAATCAAGAATACAACACTTCTAACTTTTAGAAAAAAAGAGTTCAACAAAAAAATTTTACTTAACTAATTCATTTTTAAAAAGTTTTCACATTGATTTTCATAAAATTCATTCATATTGTCAAAGAAGAGATATGAAAAGTATAAGTGATTAAATAAGGAATCATATCCATGCATCATGAGGTAAGAAGGTAAACACATAACCATGAAAAAAACAATCATGGGATGTTGTTTGATAAATCCAAATAAAATAACTTTTTATCAACAATCCATTATAAAAACAATCTTGTGATAAATAACCACAAATGAAATAGAACCATGTATTAGGCCCTTGTCTGTGGGAAAATGTGTAATAGTCAATGATGATACTAAATAGGAATAAGGTTGGTAACAACCAATTTCAATTCATTCCACAATCCATCAATATCCAAAAAAGGTTACCTCTATGTGAGGCCACATGTAGTAAGTCTACCCGCATATCTTTTCCAATGCACCATAGGTTCCGAATGATATAATATTAAAAATTAATTTAAAAATACCTGATTAGAATTTTAAAATATGACTTAAATGCTATGAAAACCCCCTTAAGATTTTGGAAACCCATTTACAATTCATGTAAATCCATACTCAAAGAATTTTTTTTTAAAATCGAATGTCAAATCAACCATTTGAAAACACATATTAATTAAATGAAATGAACAAACGAAATAAAATTTAAAATAATGAAAAAAGAATTTAATAAAATTTACCCATTATATAGAAAAAATACCTCAAAATGGTATAAACCTTTCGGACTTTGACAACGCTGATTTGGAATCTGTGAGAACGAAATTCAAAAGAAAAGCCACACCATGAAACTGAAAAGTATCGATTTAAAAAACAATCTAATCAGGAATATAAATCAATAATGTTTCCAAGTTAGTTTTTTTGACTAAAGGAATGAAGAAATAGTGGGATCACATACCTTGAGTGACTCACCATAACAAACACAATGATTAATCATTGAACAAAAGATCTGAAGGGAGATAAGATCCATCAAAATTGCTTAATAGCTCTCCAGGTCACGCGAAGGGAGGATTCACACAAAATGAACCCTTAATCGCCCGTGGAAATCCCTAAAAGTCACTACTAAAAAAATTACATGATGTGTAAATATTTCATACTGTTCATTTCTTTATTAAAAATATTCTCCCGATACCCAACATGTTTTTATTAAAAATATATTTTTGATCATTACACGATGTGAAAATGTTACACAGTATATTATTCCTTCATGCCCGTTATCAGTTCACAAAATCATCTATGAAATGATTTCACATCATGTAACCCCATTACAAGGAATATAAATCCCCATCAGACTATAAAAATAAAACATTCACCCAGAAAACTCAAAAACCCCACTTCCGTCATTCTCCAAACATAGTAAGAACACCAGAAATTTCATGAAACATTTATACCAATACTATTAATTCAAATAAACATACATCCCAAAACATAAAGTCATTTTCCCCAGAAAAGTATCTCCATCCCCAAGAATTCTAAAAAATACACCCAAACAAGGATGATAAAAAAAGAATAAACAAAGGAGTACCTGACAAGTATAACATAGTGTTACAAGAAATTTCATAAATAAATTTTAAATATTATTTATATTTTTCCAAGGATTTTTTAAGGAAAATTTATTTTTTCTATATTTTGTGAATTTTTAGTCTATAAAATGTAATTTTAGTTTTCAAATTTAAAAGGATATTTTCTTCAAAATGTATTTGATGAAATTTTATTGGTATCCCCATTCACCAACTTCAAAAAACCATATTGTTAATTTTACATCAATGGGGATATTTTGTACTGATTCCATCACCATTATTTCTCCTGATAGATTATGATTTTTTCAAAGATATATTTATTAAACGAATTTTTTCCCTTTGGTTAATAATTTTTCAATTAAATTGTTATGGAACCTATTTCTTTCTCACTTTCTAACCATGTTTCAATGATATTGTTGTGGAACTGGTTTATTTTCCATGGGTTAATTATGTTTCAAAGGTATTGACAAGAAATAAATTTCTTTTACAAGGTTTAATCAAGTTATAAATGATATAATGATTTCTTTTAGGAATTTTATAATGAAATAAAATATCTATTTAATTTATTTTTGTTATAGTTCTTGGAAATTATATAAAATGGGTGTTACCAGATAGTTCTAGGTGATAACATTATAGCTTATATTATCAGTGTTTCTAGTTATCACCCAGTGATTATGATATAGCTTATTTTATGGGTGAGCCAAGATAATAATACAATGAACTCGGAAATGATTATGTTCTTTAGATAATTATATTTAAAGTTAACCATTTTGTTTTTCTATTTGTAAGTGTTATGTAAGGATTATTTATGTTTTCTACCTAGATGATGTTCCAAGATACCAACACATTTTATCTATGCATGATATGGGTTTATAGTATTTACTATTATCAATATTAATATCACATGACTAATTCTGATGAATGTTTCTTTTGTTAAATTATTATTACATGTTTCATGATTGATGATTTAGGTGTTGATGGTTATGTGTTCTTTTATGAATCACTAAGAAACTATGATTATGTGGTCATAACCTTATTCACTTCTTATGTTCATTGATGAAATTCAATTATAAATTATTATGTTTACCCATAATGGGAATTTTATCCCACCTTTATTATTTTATCCTTTCCATTGGTTATTATAAAAAATTTTAAAAAAAATTATGTGTATAAGGTATTTAATGTGGACGATGATTATTAATTAATGTGAAACAAGAAAATATGTGTAATGTGGGAGAAATGATCATTTAATAACATTTGTATTATACAAGTAAGACTATATCCTAATTATATAATACTCTAAACCTAAACGTTCCATGATAATTTAAGTGATATAGTTTTTTCTATTTTTGTTTAAATTATTGTATGGAAAAAAGTGTGTCACAATTATCGATATCAAAACAAGAAGTGCAAGTTTGATGATTTTAGTAAAATATCCAAGAGTGAGGGTTCGACATTGTTATGCAGATCCTTAAATTAGATTGTATCCCCAAAATTTATTTAAAAAAACTGAATGGTTAACATTCATCTAAAATTTTATTTTCTCAATTTCATTTATTTAAAATTATATATCCTGTGAAAAAATTGAAAATAAATTCAATTAATCTTACTAAAAAAATTAATAAATTTCTATTAAAATTATATCTATTTGGAATAAATCATGCTTGAAAAAACATCACCCCACTAACATGAGACTCATATTAATAAAATTTGATTCATCTAAATTGTTATCACATTTGTATACACTTTGTTTAGGACCATATAACACATTATTTTCATAGTAATGAGTCCTACTCATAAAATACGAGGGGTATCATAAAACACACCATGGCCTATAAAGAAATATAGACAAGTCAAAACATTAAAAACCTTTTATAAACATGAAATGTATAAAATGATATATTTATCTATCGATATCTCATAAAATATGATGCATACTTTGGGTCATCATCCTTTCATGATTTATTTATATTTTCTATTAATATATAGATAAAAATTACTTTATATACTATGTAATTGGATGTAATAAAGGAACTACCATCCAATTTAAAGGGATAAAGATATCTCTGTCTTATACTATGATGTGAGAAATCAACTATTGATTATTTATTCAATTCCATACCACTAATAATGCACCAAAAACAAGATAAATCATCATAATCATAAACTAGTGTAGTTTTCATCATCCCTTAAAGTATGTGATTTCTTTTTGTACATTGATAATGTTATCAATTTGAAATACTAAAAGAAATGTTCATATATAAAAAACCCAATGACATAAAAAACATATGTTGTTCCTATTAGTGGGTCAGTTTTCATGCTCTCTTTTAGGTGAGATCACCATGTTTTAACTTGAAGTGAATAAATATCAACGCTTATTATTTCAGAGCACTTGATTATTAGACATCATCTTTGTCCCATCATATTGATGTATTTATACTATAGGATATATATTTATGTTTATTATAATATAATCATGTTTTTATTATTTTAATGATTAATTCTTATAAACTTGTGATATGAAATGTTATCTATGCACATTTCCCCATGTATATTAAGTGCATAAGTAATTTTACTATCATAATAAGTATAAATCATGTATATATCATACAATGTGTAATATATGGTAATAAAAATGTATGAATTATTTTTTAGTATATGAACCAACTCTTATAATATATAATATAAATAACACATTATTTATGTTAAAATTCTATATTTTTTATTTAATTAAATATTTGAAATGAATTAAAGAATTTTTATTTATAATATAGATAGAAATTTAATATATGGACTAATTAAATTACCCATGAAATCCAAATTATAATTATCATATGCATGAACTCAATATCCATTAGTGAGATTAGAAATAATTATAAATCTCATTCATGATCATAAGATAAGAGTTGTATCTAGAATCACATAACAACTACCCAAATCACACTGGGTATTAGCCTAATTTAGTTTATCATATGTTCATTAACAAGGATCCTTGGACCTTGACATTGAAACTAAGAATGAGATTAAGATAATGTCGACACCATATAACTTATATTGTTTTTATTAATTTCAGAGCTGACTTATATGTATATATTATTATACGAAAAGTAATTATCAAATAATTATCATTCAGTTTTTAAAACACAATTGAGGGCCTTGGTTTTATAAACCCATCATATGGGTGGAAATTCTCTATATTATTTAATAAAATACCACTACTTGATTTGTTTTATACCCACTTAACTAATGTTAACCAAAATCATCAAAAAACATTTGATATTTATCAATGTATAAGTACTCAAAAGTTTAGAATCTATTTAACTACCTCAATTTGAAGGGTCCATTGCTGATGGATACTTTAGTAACAGCAATGGAATATATATAAAAATATATGTAGTCAACTTTAGCCATGTAATAACCCATGATATTATATTATAAATAAAAAAACTTGTACATAGGTCGATGCTGTCAGTTTCGAGTTGAGAATAATTTGATCCATTTACTAGGTAGGTTTTTTCTTACCAATTATAGTTTGACCTATTCATTAATCATTCCTTGAAAAATGGTAAATAGTGAACCATTTAAAAAAAATTGTACCATTTTTAAATTGTGTTATAAAATATTATAAAATTAAATAAATTTTAAATATAATAATCAATAATTTGAAGTAATAAATACATAATATATTTTTTTAGAAAAAAACATTGCAATATTAAATAAAATGGTTAGGTGGGTCAAATAACATGACACATATTAATTCCTATGTCCAACAATATTATTAATTGAGAATTAAAATTAATCCCATTAAATAATTTATCCCAATAAATTTATCCCAAAATTCTTTTTATTAGGATGAGATTATTAGACTCACTAGGTCCCCTGACCCATGTAAAGGTCTTAATTATATTTACTATCAAATTATTAATATATTTAGTGAAAATACTAACATGTAATGTTTTTTGAATTTAGATTGCAAGGGTTATAAATCTTTCTTTCTAAGGAATGGTTACATTGAATCATTATAGATGGTGTGATGATTAGAGTTGATAGGAATTATAATTTATAGTTTTTACTAGAAGGAAATTAAATATATGGGGAAGAATTATACAACTTGATACTGGATAGAGAGTCACTGAATATCCAATGTGCCAACTTGTGTGGGTTACATTAATTAAAGTTATAATAGTTCCTTGGTGGGCTTTCCCTGAAATTTTTAATGGCTACAAGATATATATTTAAGGAATAAAAGGAATCCAGTGGCCCAATGGTATATCTATTTTATATAGAGGTGATAATAATTTTTATCCTATTTATTTTTAATACTTTTGTTTGATTCCCTCACAATAAACTCTTATAGGTTTTCCACATTCCAATAGAGATATCAGTTTGAATACCCATTTCTCCACCCTTCATGATTTTTTCACATATAGAATCAAAGGGTTTTTTCTTATAAAATAAAGGTTTAATCACACAACTTATAATATTAGTCTCACATACTCTCATTTCATATGATTTACATTTTCTATTTAGGGTATTTCCAGATGTATTTCTATATGTTTTGTTGAAATCCATCTAAGATTATAAGGATTTTGATTGTCCTATCTTTATAATGATAGAGAAGATATTTTGTATAGAGTCTCCCACTATTTTTCTAGAAGTATGTTATTTTATTGATTATTTTAGGATTAATTTTATTTGGGTTGAAATTTATGGATGTGTATGAAGAATATATAGGGTTTTTTATTAAAGTATTGGGTGTAGGTTAGAATTTATCTATTGATGGTTTAGCTTAATATTTTGATGATATATATAGGGAGTTTTGTTTATTAATTTTAGGATGTTTCATGGTGGTAACAAGATAATTATGGGCATCATTATCTATTATAGTAGTAGACAGTCTCAACCCAAATATTTATTTGGTTGTTTCTTGAGATGTTTCTAACACCTTAATAAAAAAATATTAATAATGTTTGAATAAATATTTCAAAAATATAAAAATATATTTTTTTTAAAATAAATTGAATCGTTGAATTGTATATTTAATTATGAAAATTACCCAAGTGTGTTTACCTATTTATTATTTATCCATTTTCCATATATTTAAATTGATATTATTTGATTATATAGGTCAAAATTTAAACATCCATTATTATGATTCATTTTTAGAAGTATGGTGGAAATGTTTATTTTTTTTATATAAATGGGTATTTGTCTAAGAATGATTATGATTAGGTTAAAATTCCTACTATTAATTTTTTTGTTATTATTCACATTATATTCACATGACTATTAAATGAATCATCCTTGATTTTTTAATTAAAAATTATTCTATAAGAAATATATTATTTTTGGAATGGTAAATCGTTCTTTTGTGAATATAAGATGAATGATTTACAAGTCACATAAAAATACATAACCTTAAATTTATAAGTTTCATCCATGGTGTGGTACTGCTTTGTTTTAGTGGATTTAAAGGGGATGATTTATTATATTGATATTAAAATATGTTCTCTTGGAATAAAATGAAAAAAATTACAATGAAACCCTCTTTGGTTGTGATTTGTGTTTTGCGGGGTAGTTAATTATGATTTGGTTTTTAACCTCACTATCATGACATGTCAAATTAACTGATTTTAAATGAAACAGTGTAGTGTAGGGATGACTCTAGGTCACACATTTTTGTTTTTTAAAGGTCAATAATGTATATTTTTAATTAGTTTTTATTAAAAACTTTAATATTTTTTTAGAAATGGTTCAATGTCAATAAATAGAAATATATATATTTGATAAAAATTATTTCTTTTTAAAAATTATGTGGTTTTCAAGGGATGCTATGGAATTTGATAATTAAAAGTATACAATAATTTTTTTTCATGTTCATTATTCCTAGATATTCGTTTAGTTTTGGAGTAATTTTTTATTTGAAGTTATATAGAATCCTTGTTACCCTTTATCCTTTTTTATCAATTCAAATAGATTAAAACAATGAAATAAACTTTATATATTCAATGTTCAATTCTTATGAATGGTATTATAAATAAAAATCATATTGAAATAATAAATATATGGAAAACAATAGTATTTATTTTTCCTAGTTAGTGTAATAAAATCCATATACTCAATTTATTAAATTGAATAGTTAGAAATAGAAGATAATTCCATTAACTCACAAAAAATAAAGCCTCTAAATTTGAACCCTATTAATACACCATTTAATAAAATGTTTTAAAACCCAAATTAAACCAAAAAAGTAGCTTATTATTGTGCCAAAAATATCTCAAGAGGGGTGTAAATCCACCATAATGGTTAAAAAAGTTTTATAAATCCATTGTGAGGTGGAACACTATTTTATAGTTTTTATATTCCTTTGAGAATAGAGAAATCATAGATGAATAAGATGACAAGAGAAAACCTATGTATCTTCAAAATGGTAATGTTTAATTCCCTTGGATGAACATCCAAATGATATACATATGTTTTGAAATGAATGATGATTTTTTATATTAAATTCTATTCATAAATATATGTACATGTCACATCTATACATGAGTTATAAATTAAAACAGATATTCCCTAATATAAAGAATAACATCAATTTATTAATTTATTGTTGAACATTTAATATGAAGAATAAGTAAATTACATAAAATTAAAAATAGTTAAATGGGATCATAAATTGAAGTAATTAATAGAACTATATTTTTAAATTCATGTGTGTCATGGTCTACTAGAATTATCATAGACAAAAAACAAAACTGTAAAATTGAAAAGTATCTATTATGATTTTTTTTAATTTTATAAAAGAATAAATGATAAACAGAAAATAAATTTTCATGAATTAATAATGATGTAAATAAGAGGTATTTATTGGATATATAAAATTATATATTAATTTGAAATATTACAATGAGAATAGTTACCTAACCATTATAATGACAACATAAAAATTAGAATTAGTAAAATGACCATTATGGTAAATGATATTTAAAATATTATCTATCTTGAATTTATTTAAATATAATATGTACAATGTACCGTAAAAAATTATCAATAAATATTTGAAAAATAAAGTATATGTGTGCATCTTTAATAAAACTAATTTTATATTATTTAATAAAATATAAATTTTTATGAAATAATAAATTTATAAAATCACATAATTAATAAATTAATTTTATAAAAATGGATTTAATTTGTTGAATGAGCACATAAAAATTAGGCATGGGGTTGTTATTTATATTTTCCTAAATAATAAAACAAAGAGGGAAACAGTTAACTAAGAAAAAATATAGATTTTTAAATTATAAGAAAAATACTTGATTAATTGCATAATATATTATTTTATCAAATATTATATCAAGATAATATGAATAAATTAATATAAAATTTCTTAAGAATCAAATATATTGATATTTTTTAGTGAAAATAATAATTTAATTAATAATTTATTCATAATACCCCTTGCACTTCACCTATAAATATGCCCCTCTTCCACTCATTTCTCATCACTTAATAAAATTATCACATTGAAAAATACTTACCGAAATCCCTCACCAAACTCTATTATCCATATATTAGATACTATTGTAATAAAAGAGTTCCATTCATAAAATCCAATGTAGCATATCAACGAAGTATGTCATGGCCCATCCCATAGGGACAGTGTCATGACTACCACAAGCTAGCCTTCTATAGGCTAGGTGTTGACAAATAACATCGAATAGGCGTACCTCAAAAAGGGGAGGAATTTTCCTTTAAATATATAAACACACACAAATCTCAATATATAGAATGTAAACATTAAGTAAACCACAACTTTTATTGAGACAACTACCAAGAGTACAATAAAATCTGAAAAGAGAAAAAGGGGCCAGAATAAAAGACAAAAACCACAAACTAATATACACCGACCAAGGTCGGTTTGCTGAAAACCTACCTGAAGGGTACGATGAGAGATTCTATCTGTAGATGTAGAAGTACATCCTGTACATCCCGTCTCACTGTGCACTACCCAGTCCCAGACCACCAAGGTCTCTGTCGAAGCATCGGTTTCCTTTCATGGGACACGACACTTGAGGGCAAAGCCTATGAAGGGGTGAGTAAAAGAATACATAATAGGGACCTGAAACCAAAAAAGGAAAGTCAACAAATCAAGACTATACAACAAGATCACATTTTAAGACCACAATAAAATGAATTATAACACCAGGTATAGCTGAAAGTATATAATGTAATATTTATAAATCATAAAGCTAAAACATCTCGTACTACTAAGGAACTCATCCCTGATGAGCCACCAAGGTCTGCTTAGATAATGAACCACTGTGGTCTGCTAGGCTACTAGACTTCAGAGGTCAACTAATATATCAAACCACTAAGGTGTGATCATATTCTAGACCACTGAGGTCTGCTCTTCTGCTGGACCACTAAGGTCCGCTCTTCTACTGAACCACTGAGGTATTCTCATCTGCTTCCCCATTGGTCTATGCTCTTCTTTTGAACCAATTATGTTCTATCATCTACTAAACCACTGTGGTAGGCTCATTTTTTGAACAATGTAGGTACGATCATCTGCTGGGCCACTAAGCTCCTCTTGTCATATCCTTCTGTTGAACGAATTATGTACTCTATCCATTGGTCATATCTCAGCTTCTAATAAAACTAACTTAGTGTATACCAAAGGTTCCTTATCATCTCAAGGGTCCTAATTCCATAGGTGGTGAATCGATCGAATGACCAGTCTGAAAGATATTGGCGTTTTAGTAAATAGGGGCTAGTTGCATCTAGAACTGATCTGACTTGGTGGGAACGACCCGAAAAACCTAGCCCAGGGGTCCCACATTCGCCTACCTATTTCTGCCGACCAGACCATGCCTGGTTGGGTTTGGGGCAACCTGGTTCGGCATATCCCATTAGTCAGGCCCATTGGGCATTACTAGACACGACCCGATTCGACCATGGTTCAGGCCCACCAGGTCGCCCAATGACGCAGTCTACCTTATCTGAATCGATCCTACTCGGTTGGACCTGTACTATCTAGTTGGGACAACTTGCAGCCCAGTTTTTCCTCCAGCACAGCCTATATCGGCACACCGATTCTCCTCCAGCACGAGCCATCCAACGGCCTAATTTAGCTCAATGACATGGTCTACATTGTCTGGTTGGTTTTCTACCTGCCCAAACACCAGGAAGTGTCTAATTCCTAAAACCACGCATCGCCAAGGTGATACTGTGTTTTCGGCCAGCCATTCCACTCATGCATATCAGTTCCTCCATATAACCAGTGGCAAGTTGCGGGTCCAACTCTCCGTTGCAGACTGCGGACCACGACTTGTTCTTCTGACGCATCCACCTACCACTGACCTCTATGATGGGGGCCCTTTTCACCACCGTGGAACACTGCCAGCGCATCGCCCCCTGCCTGCCACCAAGGCTGGGTGCCAATGTTGCAGCCCACCATGTCGTAACCCTTCCATCTGAAACTTCTATGGCCAATTCTCCACCCACTGTTTCACCATCAAGAATAGGAAAACAAAATAATGAATAAGGGGAAGGAGTCTCTCATATGAATCTACAAAGAATGATATGGGTCTTGTTCATGTTGTCTAAGAAGTGTTTTTGTTAGCAGGATCACTAAGAACCAAAATAGGGTGGAATAATCACTATGATAAATATCCCCTTTATCCAGCATCATTATGCATCACACACAAACGATCAATTTGTGGGTTAACATTTTCGTGAGTTAACCCACATTCGTTGTTTAAAATAAGGAACTAGGAAAATAAAATCACACAGAAAAGCATCAAACCCCTACCTGGGAATAAAGATTGCTCGAGGATGATCATTCATCATTATCTGTTGATCACCTACCCCGAATCTTCTCCCCATGGTTGCCATCGCCATCTTCTTATTGGCTGGAATTCATCGCTGGAGAGGTTTCCGTAGTTGTTCATTAGAGGAATTCTAGGGTTATTTTTCAATGCTGAATTCCATGTTTAATTAAAGAAGGAATATGAATGCATGTTTTAGTGTCTCCAACCTACTACATTAATGAGTTTAATTAATGAGATTCATTATTGAGATTCATTGTCACATCATTATTAAACAATAGCACTGACATTCCACTTTATAACGCTGATTAAAAAAATAAATTAGCTTTTAAAGTTATTTTATTTTTCCTATGAAATGTCCTAAAATTAACATTCACCCTTGACCTGTGTTGGTTGATGTTAGACTTTACCTAATGGAAGCACACCCTCATATGCTCAACATCACTCTCATATTTTCAATCCGAGTAACCATTTAAGAGTTATAAGGATTTCAAAACAAAATATTCATTACTTAATTATTTAATTTAAGGCCAAAAACTACTTTCCACTATTGGCCCACATCATCTAATGTTAGGCCTTTTCAAGGTGAATCCTGATGCTCTAAGTTCAACAGTGCCCTCAAATTTTTGTTCTGGGCACCGATTTAAACGTTAGAAAAACCCACTCGCATGATAATTTAATGAACCTTAAAAATAGTTCAAAAATAAGTTTCGACCACTCCAGGCCACATAATTACAATCTGTCTTAGTTCCAGGTCTCAAAATAAACACATTTAATTTTAAAAAAATTACATGGAATTCACTAGTATTAAAGAGGACATCCATTGGAATAATTAATTGATCCCAACCCACCTCTTTTTAGTTTTATTCTTCTTCAACCTCTACTAAATATAAACTATAAATCCAGATATTGTAAAATGAGTTTCATTGGTGTACATAAATTTATGTTTATTAACTATATATCAAATATTCTACTCCCTCTAATTTATTTTATAATTAAAACCTTTCTAATATTATAGCATGTTCTCCGCCTCTGTGGATACTGTATTTCATTTTTCATCCTCACCTCCATTAATCATTTTAATATGTTATTAATATAAAATTATAGAATAACTTAATAAATTAAAAAAATTTACATGTAATATCATGAGGCTTTTTTTAAAGAAGACCATGTTTGATTGTTTACAAAATTCGAAACATCGAGCATAAATAAAAAATGAAAAATTATAATATAAATTTGATTGTTATAACATAGACATTGAATTAGATAAAATAAATAAAATTAACTACTTCTATAATATATATAAAGGATTTAGTCAAGAAAAATTTATTTATTATTTCTATGGAAATAATCAGTCAATTTCATTTAGTAAATTAATTTTATTCTAAAAAAATTCATTTTATTGAAAAGAGTTTTTCCTTAATTTTATATGAAAATAATGTAGTTAAATTTTTAATATAAATATTATGTATCTAATAAAATGATCATAATTTTTAAAATCATCATATAAAAATAATCTGAATGAGTATTTTGTAGACTGTTTTTGAAAATATCAAATTCTCAATGAATTGTGAAAAAATGGTGATTTTTATTGAAAATTATATTCCATTTGATTATTTATAATGTCAAATTATATTTTTGATTAGTTTTAAAATTTAATCAGTTCATTTTTATTTAAAATAATTCAGTAATGTTTTTGAATGAAATTTATGCTTGAATTATTATAACTTTTTACTTAAAATAGGAATTTTAATGAAAAAAATATTTTATTTTATTTTCTAGTTTAATTTTAAATTAAAATCATCCACATTTGTGTTTTGAATTTTGAAAAATGGATTCCGTAGTTGGAATCAGTGGGTCCAAATCTGGTAAATATTTCAATTTTACTTTTTTTAAATATGGATAGTTCACTTTTTTAATTTCTATTATCACGATAAAGAGAAAATCAGGTAATTAAATATTAAACTAAAATGATATGGAATAAACCACAACTTATAGTAAGTTAGGGACAATTATAATTATTTTGGATAAATAAAAAAAGATAAAGATACCATGTTTAAGGATATAATAATTTTTATCATCCTAATATATTGGTTTATTGTTATTTTATTTATATTATCACACTAAACTGTTTTCTTTAGTAAATGGATGGTTCTAATTTGAAAAAAAATAATGGTTGTGAATGAAAATGTGGTGGTCTTATGAGTGAGAAACTAAACAAAATGGGAGTTATAGTGAATATATTAGGGTTATTCCTAACCAACTATAGAAAGTTATGATTACAAAAATAACACCTCTATGTAATAATATAAGAACATTTTATTAAATAGAATATGAAACACACAACACCAATCATCAAAAAACCACAACATATTATTCTTTAAATTTAATCTACTTGATAACTTGCAGAACATGAAACACAGAGTCAAAATGAAAAATATTATAGTACAACATTATCACATAAACATTAAAATGGAGGGTATGAATAGTTCTATATAAACTATGAATATTTTGGTAACATATTTATTATAAATTAAATAATAATAATTTAAAGTAAAAATAAATTATTTTAATAACTTTCTATTTTCTAAAATACTGTTTAGTTACGTGTTGCGCACATAGCATTGTACTATATTATAAATTAAACATATATTATTAATTCATTTTAAATTAAACTTAGTTCAATTATTTATCAAATAATATACTTTATGTTATTTTAATTATTTTCATATTTAGTTTTGATATAAAAAATTTGTACAGTTTTGATCATTTTATATTTAAAAACCAACTTCCCGTCACATCTATAGGGTTAAGTCCAAATTGATTTTTTTTATCATTTATACGAATTTAATTTGTAATAAATGTATTCCATAATTTCAATCACCATATTTTTTATTTTTAAAAATGTTTTCTTACTTTCTCACCACAATGAATAATGAAAATAGTAATAACTAATTTCCATGGTTAATGAAAAAATTGATTTATCTGGGGGTTAAAATAAAAATATAATGGATTAAAAGGCCTAAAGTATAGTATAAAATGTATTATATGATCATATTTAGATCCAATAATTTATATGTCTTGAAAATGCTCTATTTTGAATTTTTAGAAGAAAAAAATGGGTACAACTTTTTCTTTTGAAAAATATTAAGTGTGCCCCTCACTAAACTTGTAAAAGGCCACCACTAGCCTCTCTTATTCACACCATAAAACAATTTTTTCCCTAATATATTATAAAATATCTTTACAAATACCCTAACTATATCAAATAATCCTTATTTTATGTGAAAATCGGGACTTGGATGGCTTTGGTTCAGACCTAAGAAGGTTACCCGAAGAAGAAGTAACGTTCTTCAATGAGAATTTTTAATTTATTTCTTCCTACATCACATTAAATTAAAAATAAAAGATTTTAATTTTAAAAAATAAGTATCTTATATATAATTATATGTTGTTATGTTAATTCCATGACATAAAAGTATCACCACTTATATCAAATGGGTTTTAAAATCATCACTCATGTGTACAATAGACTACCACCTCACGAACTGATGCCAATCATTTTTTCATTACCAACACTTATGATTTGAAATGTTAAAAGATATAAATTATATAAATATGATAATTATTTCATATTTATACATATTTATTCATAATATCATATATAACCCTTTTTCTTTCCATTCATTTGGGGATATGATAATGTCACTCGTTTGTATGGAGGACTACCCCTAGTGAAGTGATGTGTTTCATTTTTCTATAACACATTAAATGGAATATAATTATGATAAATTTAATGAATATATTTGATATAAATAAAATAATTATTATATTAATGAAATATTTATCATTCCTAAATGATAATATATTATTTTACTTATTATACAAAAAAACTACATCATCATTAGTGTACGTGTGGACCACTGCCTTCACAATGCGATGTGACTCTCCTATCTTCACCACACAACATGAGAGATATATATAAGTATATTTAATGAAATAATAGGGTATATATGACTTTGTGATAATTTTTTATGATAAAATATTACTTATTTACTTTCCATAATGATGTATGAAAAATGGAAATGTTATTCATGCATACATACGGTCTACATTCTCCATGCCCATAGCATACTTCATTTCTCAAAACCATAATTAATGAATAGTATTAAAATTATAATTGACTTATAATTATTATAATTATTTTTTAGATCATAGAACAATATAATAGGTTTAATAACTGAGTCTTTTAGGAAAAAATAGTCCTAAGATCACAAGACAATTAACACCTGAAATAAGAAAAATAAGAAATATTATTAATAAATGGGTTATAAGATGTTATAAAAGGATAATTTATGATTTTATAAATATTAAAATGGTATATTATATGTTATAAATAACTCTATAACCACAATATAGTAGCTTAAATCATGTTCAACAAAATGGAATCATGAGGTAAGTGATTTTATTTCAATTTCCCTTCACTGAGAAAAATTTGTATGTTATGATTCAATTTATTTTTATAGTGTATATACAACCCATTTGATGTGTAATATCATGATAAATTAATTATTAATTAAAATTTAATTATGAATTTTAATTATTTTATCCCAGGGGTTTTGACATAGTAGTTACCTAGTGGTAAAAATATTTATAACTCAATTTCGTTTTATTAGGTTATATTACTCCTCCATTGTATTTGATACTATAATATTACGTGTTTAATTAATGTTAACTACATACTATTTAATTTTCACTTTTTAATGTATATTTACATTTTTTACACAATAATTATTCATTTGTTGAATCTCATTTCAACCATAGTATCATTACAAGTGTTTATTTCATAATCTAAATTTTATTGGTGTTATTTATACTTGAATTTTCATTAAAGTAAATTATTTAATAATTTTTTATTAAACCATTTAATTTTGTTATTATTTATATATTCATGAATTTATTCAAGTAAAATTAGCATTTTATCAATATTTGGTACTTACAAGGACAAAGAATGTTTTAATAACGTCTAACTTAATATCTTTCGTCGGCTAGAAATCCGTTTTCATCAAAACAGGGTTTTTTTAAAATGCTTTCCAAAATGATTTTAACCATTTAAAATTTCATTTATTAGGTAAATATTTCCCCATTATTACTATTTTAGAAATTATTCTTATAGAATCTTCGTATCTTTATCAAAACAAGTCTCATTTGGATTTCACCAAAAAAGTGAAAGGAATCAATGTTTTAATGTGTTTGACAAGAATAGAATTTTTATCCAACATAAAGAATAAAATGCTTTAAATATTTTATTATAATATAAATGGATTATTACCAAAGAAAATTATTTTTATAATGTGTTGGTCATAGTGAGTAATTCAATGGTGGTGGAGGTGAATTGAGTAACTAATAAAATTTCTATTAATTTTTTAGAAAAAACAACCAAGTTAATTAAAAACACAAAATTAATAAAAACAAAAAAATTATATTTGTTTGATATTTCATAATATTTCCAAAAGATAAATTAGGTATTATCAAAAACAATATTTGAAATTAATTTTCATATTAATACAATTCATATAAACAATGGATAATACAAAAAATCAATGTAATAGTCTTTATTATATATTTAAATAACAAATGAAATATTTACAATGAAATATAGGAAAGAAAATAAAATATATATAAAAATAAAACAAGGGGTTCAGTCTCAAGTGAAGAATTATTCTCCTCCTGTTGGAAATCACCTACTTCTAATAAGATTACTATAAAATTAATCATATTCAAAACTAGGATCAGGAAGTTCAAAAAAAATCACATAGACTATCCTGGCTCAAATCCTATTCCATAGTTATACAAGGGAATAAAATCAATATAGACCCTACAAGACCTCTTACATAGTTTTTGTGGGTATAAAAATAATTAATTTTGAGAGAGTGTATCTTACATACTCCATCATAAGAACAAGAGACAGTGTGTATAAAATGAACAAAAACTAAAACAAAATTATCAAATATAAATCATAAAAATGAGATTGAAAATGGGAAGAGATAAGAAAAGACATGGATTCCTAATCTATGGTTATTTATTTGATCATATGTCCCTGAAAAATCCTTGAAAAGTAATTCAAACATGTTCTTTAAAAAGTGTAAGAAAAAAAGTGTGGTAGAGTCTTGAAAAATTCTTCTATTTTTAGTCTGGTGATGTTTAGGAAAACATCCATATAGGTCTGTTGATTTATTGTATAAATGTTTATTATATTAATATTTATTAAAGACTTTTCACACCAGTATATATATTAGCATTTAATCATCAGCATTATTGAGGGATTATTATTAAATATATATATATGAAAATATAAATTATCAATTGAATAATAATAATAAAGATATCATATATCCTCATACTGATCACTAAATTAGAAAAACTATGAATTTTTCCTCAATTAATTCATACAGTGGTTTAGGAATAATTGTTAATAAATATACACGAGACTATTTATACTAACTCCCATAATCTATCCATTAGAACCATAAATTCAAATGAAAAAAGAAATGTTAGCTTACTGGTGGTAGATCATCTTATATGGTATCATAGACCAATAGTATATTAGACTAACGGTGAATTGGTCTACATTTAGAGATGTCAATGGTATATTATTTGAACTAATGGTGGATCAAATTAGTAGTAGATATAGTCTAACAGTATATCTGGTTTTTCAATAACACAATTATGGTGGTAGAAGAACTTTCGTAGTGGCAGAACTATGGAGGCAGTATAACTGTAGTGGTAGAGGATGTTTATTGATAAATCTATTCTGAACAAAAATATTATTTTTTGAAATGACAATATATTTCCTCAAAAATAGAGTCTTCAACGATATATTTTGGTGGTGTATATAATCCACCGATATATCATAATTGAACAAATGGTAGATCATCAGATCCAACAATATATCTCTTTGAACTAATAGTGGATCTTCATAAATAATGGTAGATCTGTACTTGTCCAAATTTTTTCATAAAATAATTTACTATAATAAAACATTAATCTCATTATATATATAATAATAATTAATTTTGAGAATTAAAATAATGATTTCCGAACAACCTACCCCCTTTTATGATCACAAATCATGTAATTTTAACCATGTATATAAAATAAACTATATACATAAATAGATGAATTGGAAAAGAAATAGTCTACTTAATATTTCAAATTAGTAAAGTGTTATGCCATGTTTAAGGGTTGAAATAGAAATACTTTAAATTGAAATACAAACTTAAAATGAAAAGCCATCCAAAAAAATTCTCCACATTTTAATATCATAAAAAAGAAAAGATTACAATATAAAGTAGAAATAAATTATATATAATAATGATATATAAAGAACATATACACTTCAAAAAAAAATTCACTACATTATATTTAAAAAATAAATATAAGGGAAACTAAAATCCGAATAAAATGAAAATCTTAGTCTAAATCCTACTCAGATCAATATGATGTAAGATCGACTAGAAATTTTCTTTTTCTAGATATAAGAGGCATAAAGGTAGATGATGAGGGTAAAAATTAAGATATATAAAGCTCAGAATATTCCCAATATATTTAACTGGTTACATACTAAAGGGATGAAACATAGGAGGAAGGGGTTCCTAAAATGGTGTAGGGGTGAAGAATGACATCTGTATGGATTTTGGTTTTACAACTATTTTCCTAAATACATAATGGAATGAATTAATTAGATTAACAGAATTCATAACAATGTACCAACCTCTCTCTATCACAATGAAGAATAATCTCTTCTCTCCTATAAACAGTTTGAGTAGAGGGGTGATAATGTTATGACAGTTTACTTGTTATTTGAAAGCCATATTCTCAAGGGGCATCATTGTGCTCTTATAAATAAATTTAAAATGATAATTCAAGTCATGTTTATTATATATTTTGGAAAGGAAGTATTTCATCGACTTAGTGATAATCTCTTTATCACTTATATCCTCATTCACACACTCCCTAACCATTTTATTTATATTCTCAACATACGGTTCATATTTTTTAGGGTACTTCGGATGAGATGTAGTGAGATCTCCCATTATTGAAATTATCTCTCAAAATATCATTGATCATCTCACCATCATTAGAAGATTTAATATATGGAGTAGTGAATGAGGAGTCAATAACATGTGGTAATGTTTATAAACTCTCTAAAAGGGATGCTTGTCTTGTAGTAAAACCATCACTCATCTCGTACATGATAGAATTCACATATTAAGTCTAATTATCCAATATTATATTCTCAATATCAACATCTTGAATCTTAAAAATCATCTTGTGATGAATATGAAATATGACTAGCTCAAAAATATTCATCATATCAACTTTACTGATCTATGTGACTCTATGATCCCGGGATCTAAGAACTACACTAAAATATGAAAGAAACCACTTTATTAAAACTTAATAATCATCTATAGACACATATAATTAAGGAATAGGATGAGAAGTAGGTATAGGTTTTGTAATAATCTCCAGACTAGGAAAAAAACCTCCCCATGATCATATAAATTAATAGGAGAATTAGAATGAAATTATAGCAGTTGACCAGCTTCATCAGGCATCTCATTCTGAGATCCATTTGGAAATTTTTCATCAGAAGGAATGGATAGTACACCATGATCATGTGGACTTCATTGATCATCATTACTTTATCCATATTCACTTGAATTTTGGTAGAATATTTCAGGCATCATGGAACCAGGATATGGACCCCCGTTGGATGTAGCTGCATACCTTGCTGAGGTAGAGAGTTCTTTTCTACAAACTAATAACCCAATGGAAGAACCAAGGGATCCCACCCCCCCTAAATAGATGATCTCAGATTACCTCTAATAGAGGAAACTTCATCAGTAGAATGAACAGAATATAGTGTCTCTAAACATAAAGGCTTATCTAAAAATAAAAGAATAGTAGATGGATGTGACTAATCCCTCTTAACATCGCCATCAACAACATCATGATCTTTTAAGTCATGAGGTATATCACCATTACTATACTAAGAACCATAAAAACAACCACTACATCCCTTGGGGTTTTGAAAGATTTCTAGAATTGTTCTTTTCCAGAGACTTTAGCCTCCCCTTATTCTACATTCCTCAATATTTTCTCTATATAAGGGATAGAAATAGAAGGGATAAGAGATATATAGAATACATATGAACTCTTGACCAAAATAGTGTCACTCCCTTCCTCAATTTAAATAGAAAATCATTTTTTTAGCCCCAACTACACCCCCTTCCAATTCTTTATTAGAATAGTAATTCATAATCTCTTCTAGTTCTAAGATATGTTCAAATATACTCTTAGGCCATGTAGGTTGTTCTACATGATTAAAATACTTATAATGAGTTTTATTATCTTCTACCCATTTCAGCATACATGGATTCCTATTGGAACTTAAAAGTTTACCGGTAAATTGTATTAAACAAATACCACCACATTTTTCTTCTATTTCTTCATTCTATTCAACTAATCCCTTGGAATATAGTATAGTTGAGTACATCTTGGGATAAATTAGATATTTGGACCTGAATGAGGTTATAATAATCACCATAACATGTACCATAATATTTATATAGTGATTTATTTTATCCCCTCTTTTCATAATGAATACACGAAATATATCATAATACCTCATCATGATAAAATACCCTTTTCTTGGACATATCATTTATTGGATGAATTTGAAAAAAAATTATACACTGATCATATAGTTATGTAGTAGAAGGTCTTCTCACTAAACTATTTATAGTTAGTTTTAGCAGTGCATCCTAATACAGAAACAACTCACTACCATTTTGTATACAACCTTCATATTAATTTTAGTCACCCCATTGAGGTAAATATATGCAATGATACTATTACATTATAGAAAATATAAAATCTTTTTCATCTACCATACTTCAAATGAAATATTTCTTTTCCCTAAAGCTATAATATTCATATTTGTAAACCTAATGAAACAACACGGGATAAAATGTTTGATCCTTCTTTGAAAATCACTCAATCATCCCATGGTTATAAATCACCTTGATCATTAATGAATTTCTTGAAATAAAACATTCTACATGCATTTATTTATTTACAACAGCCAATCAAGTCATTGTATGAGGATTATTTGGTTCGACTACAATATTGATTGATTATCAATGAGATTTAATCATAGGATTTTATCCATTAGGAGATGGAATAAGGGGTCATTTACTCTAATAATTTCAATGAATAAAATTTTTAAGGTAAAGAATGAGGAAGGATGTAGTTTGGTAGAGATGGGAAGTCAAAATATTTCAAAGAGCGGGAATGAGCAAGAGAGTGTTAGAAAATCTAATTGATGTTCCATTACCTAATTTAAAGATATTATATTTTAATATATAATAAAATATAAACAAATAAATCAAATAAAATATTTAACCCCACAAATAGTACAAGTAGCACATTCAAAGAGAGACCTGACCAATAGACCACCACCAATGTTTCTCTGAATGGTGTATCTCTAATGGTGGATCAACCAATGGTGGATCTCCAATGGTTGATCTCCCAATAGAGGATCTCTAATATCAGATTGCCCAATGGTCAAAATTTTAAGATAAAGGACTTACAAAATTTTATCCTTCCAAGTTCATGTTTGCTATAGTTTAATCTCTTAGAATTCAAGGATATTGTAAAACTATCAGCAAGCTGATGTTCAGTTCCTATTAATTTAAGATTTATATCAAATTTTTGGAAATTATCTATAAAAAACTGATTTAAACTATAAATATTTTTTTTACATTAATGAGATACATAATTCTTGGAAATATTTATTAAACATGTGTTGTCACAATTTATAGTAACATGTATATATTTATAACATAATATAGTAAAGAGTGCATTGACCACAATTTTTTTAATAAAAAACTTCTTGATGATACATATTAATCTTCTAAAGTGGATAGTGAAATTGATTTTTTATATTTTTAACACCAAGATACTAGTTACTTTCGTAAAATATAACATGCTCTAGAGGTGATTTTTCTATCTAGATTACAACCACCAAGATCAATATCTGAATAACTCACTAAGTAATATTATTGTCCTCTAGGGAAAACAGTCTTGAATTGGTTGTATACAAGATATATTTTTATTTTTTTACCTGATGTAAAAGTCATTAATTATGATTTTCATAAAAACAAGTACACATACCCCCACTAAATAAAATATCTGGACAACTAGAAGTTATGTATAAAAACCTTACAATCATACCTCTATATTTGGTTTGATATACTAACTTTCTAGGTTCATCAAGATTCAATTTAGAATTTCTAATCTTTAGAGTATCATTACTTTTAGTGATATTAAAACAAACAAATTTCATATGGTATTTTTTATACTTATATTGATTTAAAATAATTCCATTATTGTTTTCAAAAATTTTAAAACCAATAATTAAATTATGTTCATCGATTAATCTAATTTCAAATTCACTTTTCATTATTTTTGAAAAATAATTACCAATATAATTTCTAGAGGATCCAAAAGTAATATCATCAATAGAAATATGAACTACTAAAACATCCATTGAAATCATATTTATTAATAGAGTATGATATTCTATACATTTTATTTAAAATTTATGAAATCTTAAAAGAGTTGATCCTTTCATACCATGTTCTATGATATTATGTTAGACCATATAATGTGTTCGTTAATTTAAAAACGTTATTTGGAAAAAGATAATTTTTAAATCGAGGGGACTATTGATCAAGTACATACCCATGTATATAAGAATTTAAGCATACACTCTTGAAATCTATTTCAAATAGTTTTAAATCCAAATGTGTTGTATATGAAAGAAATATTCTAAGGGATTAAATTGCATCCAATGCTGTAAAGGTCTCCTCATAGTGATCACCCTCTGCACGACTATATCATTTTGAAAACAATCAAGTGTTATTTCTAACTATAGTTCTCAAATCATAAACTTTATTTCTGAACACCCAATTAGTTCAGATAGTCAGAATGTCTTTAGACCAATTAACTAGTTCCCAAATAGTTTTCCTTTCTAATTTATTATGTTATCATTTCATTTCCATTACCCAAAACACAACATCAATTACGTCATTGATGTTCTTAGTTTCAATATGTGTTAAGAATTATTGATGTTTAATTATATTTTTAAGATATGATATAATTTGTTTTCCACTATATATATATTAAAATAATACATCTAGAGGATTGTATCTATGATCCATAATAGTTATAGGAAAATAATGGTTGGAAGTATCATTGTATTATATATATTTAGCTTCAGTTTTAGGTTTCGTGTTCTTCCTTTGAACATCATGATTTTTTTTCTTATTCCATAGAATTATTAGAATGGATGGCATTGATATTAAAATTTGAAAAATCATCTTGATGGTTTTATAATGGGGTATTATGTTTGTTTGAATCTATTTCATCAAATTTGAAAAGAATAGATTTCATTAAAATCTATTCTCTTTTATTAAACACCCTATATGATTTACTTGATATTGAATAATAAAGGAAAATTCCATTATCACTCTTGGAAGAATTTTCTTCAACATTATCCATAGTATTAAGAATAATTATTTTGAAACCAAAAAATCAAAGGTAATTAAATTTGGGTTTTCTTCCATTCCATTTTTCATATGGGGGTTTAATTATGAGAGGTCTAATAAAAACTCTATTAATTATGTAGAAAAATAAATACAAATATTTAACCCAAAAATATATAGGTAAGTCATACTCATTGAGAATGGTCCATGAAATTTCTCGAAGGGTTCTATTTCTCCAATCCACTACACCATTCTGTTGTGGAGTCCTAAGAGAAGAAATGTTATGTTTATAGACATTTTGTGAGAAAAATTATTAAAGATATTGATTATCAAACTCATGACTGTGGTCACTTATTATGTTTTAATTCTATGTCCACTTAGAGTTTCTATCAATTTATCATACTTGGTGAAATCGGAACACGTTTCTCTTTTGTGAGCTAGAAAGGGTACCTAAGTATATCTAGAAAAATCATGTACAAGAACATCAATACAGTTCTTCCTATTTATTATAGAAAACATAGATTGTCCAAATAATTCTATGTGAAGTAATTCTAATGGTTGAGATGTTGAAACTTATTTCTTTAATTTTAATGATATTTTTTGATTATTCCCTTTTTGACATGGGTTATACACTTTATCATTTGAGAAATATAGTTTAGGTAGATCCTTAACTAAACCTTTCAAAGATTGGTTTCTAAGTGAATGATTATTTCAATGGTCTAGACTCATATTCCATATAATATATTCTTTATGAAAGGAATTTACGTAGGAAACATATTTAAAAAATAAAGAATCTAAATTAACATAAAATACCTTATCTTTTCTCAAAGCTGTAAAAATAATTGTTATTACAAAAAATGTAATAAAAATTAGTTTCTAAATTAAAATGAAGAAAAATCATCACATAGATATGATATGATATGAATATGATACCTTAATACATCAATAAGTAAAACATTAGAAATTATAAGAATATTAGAGTTACCAATTTTTCCACTAGAAATACTTTGTCCTTTAGAATTGTAACCAAAATTTAAAATTCCACCATCAACCTTAGTTCGATTTTTAATCATTAATAAACCACAATAATTATTCATTAATATGAATTTTCCAGATACCATATGTTCTTATTGGATCATTTCATGATGATTTCTTATAAAACAAATATTAAACCAAAAATAACTTTGGTACCCAAATCTTTATGGGTCTAGAAATATTAGTGGTCAATGAATTAGGAATAAAAAATTTCATAATAGGTTTCATATAATATTATTTTATATTTTTAAAAATTAAAGCCTTGTTAGTTATAAAATAATAAATATTTTTACTGAATAACAGGATCTAGGAACAAAATTATTGTTATTGTTTTTTTATCTGGGAGGATACCCTATTGCAGTTATATATTTTTATGTTTTTTCCTTTCAAATAATTTCAGTAGGAGAATTTCTTCAATTTATATATATATTAAAATATTATTTTAGTTTCTCATTATATTATTTTAACTTTTTGTTCTCTTTTTATAGTTGATCATTTTTATCTCATAGAATAATAAGACCAATTTCAAAAAAATTAGTCAATGAATGATGCTTAATTAAAATAGAATATTTATATTTGAGTTCATTAAATATGTTTTTTAACATATTATAGTATTCAATATTTTCTTTATTATAAATGTTTTCATCACTATTTTCATTATCATGAGAATTAGAAATATGAAAATGGTATACATGAAAAACAATATATATCATAGCTGTGTTTTTCATAAAACATATGTTGGGTCTATCATAACTATCCTCTTAGGTTGAGTATAAATCATTTAATCTATATTACAATGAAATTAATGTTTATTTCATTTAGTTATTATAAAAATTATCCTTATCATCATATTTCATCATGAAATTTATCTTAGGAAATGCAAATTTTACATGACCTTTCCTCTTAAAATCAAAATAGATTATATCATTTATAGAATAATCCATTTTAGATTACTTTTCCAATTACATATATTGTTATAATTCCCCTTATAATTAAGTTTCAAAAATAAATTATTCCTTATATACAGGTTTTTAAATTTTATTGTGATGTAGCCCATTTGATCATCACTATCAGTAGGTCACTACTTATTACATGAGCGGTATGTCTTAATATTCTTCTTTTGTTTTGAAATAGTGGTTTTAAAGGCTCCAAATTTACTATTTTGTTCATCCTCTTCTTCTCTTTTTTTACATTTAGTTCATCCTCGTAAATCATGAGTTTAATAATCAACTCATTAAGAGAATACATTCGTATATCACATGAATATTATATCAACAATAATGTTACACTCCGCCCGTCTGGTAAACTCCTCATCAACTGTATCAATGGATATTTGATAGAAATTACTTTTCCAATTTAGTGAATTGTATTTATCATATAATAAAACCTGATATAAATATAAAAAAAGTGCATCAAGTTTTAATTTAGAAGTATCATATTTAATAGCATATTTCATTAAGATCATTTCATAAACATTTGATGCACCCCTATAGAATTCATCTACTGTATCTAAAATTTAAAATTATGTATTACATATAGAAATTATATTAAATTCCTAATATCCTAATCATATGTATAAAGAATTCATGGATTTACAATTATTACTATATACTTCTTAAGTAGGATCATGCCATTCCGCACAAGCAATTTCGGGTAATTCATATTTGTCTTTAATGATAGCCTATATTTTGAAACCCATTGTTTCAAAATGAATCTTCATTTTAATATTCTATAGTATATAGTTTTTTTAATATAGAATAAGGATTCCTTGTCATAATATATCCCTATTGTTTATTATTATCTATAAATAAATAAATTTAGAAACAACAGAAATTCCAGACCTTTAAAATACAACTAAATCACAATTCAAAAGATAGTTTGAAAACCTATGATACCAAATTCATGTTGGAGTGAGTAACTCAAGAGGTGGGGTGGGGTGAATTAAGTACCCAATAGAATTTCTATTGAATAAATTTAAATAGAATCCCAAAATTTAATTAAAAATGAATAGTTAACGAAAATAATAGAATTATATAAGTTTGATATTTTATAAAATTTCTGAAAGAATAGTTTGGGATCAATTGAAACAATATTTGAAAATAATTTAACTTTATAAATTTAATTAATTAATAAATCACTTTATAAAAAAATAGTTGAAGAAAAAATATCAAAGTAAAGGTTTTTTTATATATTTAAATAAAAAATGAAGTTTTGAATTTGAAATATAGAAAACAAAACTAAAACACATAGTAGAATAAAGAAAGGGTTTTCTTCTCATGAAGATACATAATCCCCTCCACTTGTAAATCACATAATACTAAGAATATTATGATAAAAATAATGATATGAATGACCCAGATTATGCATTAAAAACAACATCTCACATGCTGTCCAGGCTTAATGACTCTTCCATAGATATATGTGGGAACAAAAATAATAGTTTCCACCTATGACTTATTGTATAGTATTAATGGATAGAAAAATAATGTTCATAGAGTTTTTCTAGAACAATTTAGTTAAAGAACATGTGAAGATGCTTATAAAATGAATAGAGCACTGAAACACACTACTCAATTTTAATTCATTTAAAAGAGAGATACAATATGAATAGATAAGAAAATATGATGCTTCTCATTATGTGATGTAATAGTTGTTCATAAGTCCTTGAAAAAGTATTGGAAAGGAAATAAGAATGGTGTAACCAAAAGTAAATAAAAAATAGAGTATTCTTGAGTCCATAAATATACTTTTGTTTTCAATCTGTTGATGTTCAGAAAACAGCAACACATGTCTATTTATTTAGTTCATGGAGGGTTATTGTTCTTATTTTCAATAAAAAAATATCACAACAACATATATATCATTATATAAATAGAAATGAACATTTGGGAGTCCTTATAAATATATATAACTATAGATCCATATTATCTGTTAGAGAATAAAGATAATGATATCAAAGATCCTCATATTTAGAACTATATGAGGAAACCTCTAAATTTGTATTCAATAGATTCATGGAGTTATATAGGAATAATTATTAATCAATAAATGTTAGACACATATCATTAACTCCAAAAAACGATCCATTGTATGCATTAAATTAGAATAAAATATAACAATTGTATAATTATTGTAGTAGAACATCTCTAACAGTAGTATAGACAAATGATATATTAGGTTAATGATAGATTGGTCCAATGATAGTGATGTAAATTGTTGAATATATGCACTAACTATGGATCTAATCAGTAGTAGATCACGTTTTATGGAAGATCTGGTCTGGTGGTAGAACAATTATTGTGGTACTAGAATTTTGGTGGTGTCAAAACTCTGTCAGTAGCAGAACTATGGTGGTACTAGTATATCTAGTTTTAAATCTCGGTAGATTAATTAAACTAATTATGGTTATAATGAATGGTATATTCTTCAATAATAGATTATGATGGTGAATGAAATCCACCAGTAGATAATAATTTAACAAATATTATATATTAATAACCAATGGTGGATATCTTTTAACTTATGGTGGATATTCATTACTAACGGTTTAACTATAGAAGAAAAATTTCTTCAAAAAATGATTTACTTCCATAAAAAATTAATGTAATTAGAAACATAAAAAATCACGATTTTGGATCACTAGAATAGGTAGGAGCTATTTGTTTTCTGATTTTTTGGTTTTAATTGTGATTTTTAAAATTAAGAGGATTTTTTCACCAAGAATGATTCTAAAGATTTTTTTATGCTATTTCTATTCATAAATTAAAAAACCCTTTATTCATTCTTTGATGAGAATATATTGTATTGGTACTATCCTTATTCTTTCTCAAGATGGTTTATGATAATTTTGACCTAATTACGTATTGAAATTCACTCCCTTGATACATTTTTTTAGTCATTAAATTTCAATTGATTTATTTACGTTCCCAGAGAAAATTAAATTTCCCCTAAATATCTATATTATTTATGTTGGATATGTTTATTTCTAAATCCATATGACATTTCTAAATACAGTGGTCTATATTGAATATTATTTGTTTGTTTGGAGAAATATTGATAAATATTTATTCTTTACTCAATATAGATAATTGATGATAAGTGAGATTTTTAATGAATTAAATTGATTATTAGATATATATAGAATTATTTGGACATGCAGACGTGGATGTGGCCTAGTTATATATAGCCCTTCAATGAATTTATAGGTCCACTAAGATGAATCTGCCAGCTGGCCTTAGTTAAATGGGTTTCTAACCCTTTCTTTTAAACTATCATGATGATATATCTTGATGGTAGAGGATTCATGTGCCTATGATATGACATGCAATAATTAAGAATTTCCTTCATTCAAAATTTAGTTATTATTACCCATGAAAAGTTCAAAAAGGTATTATCTCAGGATGCATTTCATTCTCAGTTATTGATTAAATGGAAATTGTATTCAATTATTTACCCTAAAATATTTATTCATCCTTATCCAGTTATTATAGTCTTGTTAATAATTAAATAGAATTTGTTTTTTGTTATTCACCTTGGTATATTGATTATAATCCAGGATATTTTTTTCTTGATATTATATATGGATGCACTTAATTTTTAGATTTTGGATTACATGGCATGCATGTTCATTTATTTACCTTTTCATATTGATTAATCACATAGATTTATGATTTCTTATGTTGTAATTAACCCTTTTTAATACTTTGAGATCAACATGTTTTTTTTTCATTCTCAGGAATTCGTAAAGTGTACCATTATTGATATACAAGAATATACTAGTGGGAATACTGTTATTCACAAAAAATATTTGTTGTTGTTTTTTTAAATGTAATATAGGAATGATGTATGTATCTAGTTTACCAAGACAACTAAACTATTCATTCTTTCGAGATACAATTTCTTGTATCTTATGTAAATGTAATAAAGTAGTCACCGACTTTGGGATACTGTGGTTGGGGTCACTATAGTTGGTGTTAGAGAATTCTTATTAGAAACCTCTAAAACAGAATTAAATAAAACATAGATTAGGGTATATAACCCAATGATTTCCTTTGAGGATAAATACCGAATAACATACCAATGTTTTGGTAAGGTTTAGGTTTTTTAGATTTTCATTGAAATACATCCCTTTCTGGATACAACAAGTGTACATGGTTCTAGAAAAAATGTACATAGGGGTAATAAATTTGAAAAGAGAAGATTAGGATTGACTCTATCATCACCTAGTTCGTGAAATGGGCCTTACTATGAACATGGTTTAACACTCATTATGGATATTCATAGGATAATTCAAATTTTATTTACAGACCATTATCAAGGTTTTGAATATTTTATGATAGTTACTGTCCAAGGATAAACATAGGGTGTTATAGATTGAGAAAAAGTGTCTTCATAATTTAAATATACTTTAAATTATTATATGTTTATCCCACTATGAGTATTGTTGATCACATTATGGTTTTTGGTTTTATTCAATGACTAGAACCTGAAGTAATAATGTTAAAATTGAATTTGAAGGAAAAGTTTGTGATAATGAGAAACCAAATGAGATGATAATTTGAGTGAATGATATTGTGTTTGTGCCTAAATAGTTTTCCCAATATTTTATTAACAACATATATTTTAACCAACTCCTAGACATATAAAAGAATATAAGGATGATGTTCACCAATGGATTGAGTGATGGATACCATGGAAGAAATAATGATAAATTTCCATCATATAATAAATATAGAAGGATACACCCAAGAATGTCTCTCAATGCAATTAGAAAAAGATTTATGTGTGTAAAGGAAGGGAATAAATCAAACGATTTCAAAAGAAAAATAAAGAGTGTGATGAAAGGAAATAAATATCATCATAGGGATCCATTACAAGTTCATTTGCATAAAAGTCGATAAATTGGGAATTATTTATTTCAATTTAATATTCTAAAAGGGTAAAACCTAGAGCAAGGAAATTCCAATGTGGAAATAAAAGAGATGAAGAAAATATAAATTGGGTTTAATGAATTAAATTATAGATTCTTTTAAACTATAGTATTTTATTTATAAGAATTATTAGACATATTAGGATAATATTAAATTTTATAATAATAGGCGTCTTCATTAATATAATATTTATCGATACCATAATGTTTTTATGTGTTTATGATTTTTCATAGGTTTAAAATAATAAAAACCAATTTTTTGGGCTTTAGGTGACAAGATTATACCGAACTTAAGGATATTTTTGGAGAAATTTATATAAGTACAACCAATTGGTTTAGAATGTGTTTTAGCTAAAACTTTATCTAAAGAAAAAGGTCTCTACATTTTATGGACATAATATTAAATGTATTGATAACGTTTTTGGTTAATATGATAATTAATGGCATTTTAACAAAAGACAAATATGATTATTAGAATTTATAAAAAAAGTTATATTTAAAAGGATTTTAAAAAGTTCATTTAATGATTAATATTATTTGAAGCATGTGTATTATATTTTTGGGAAATGATACAGGAATTATATAAGCATGGTTTGTAAAAATATAACTTACATGCTGGGTGACAACCCATCCATCTATCAAGGCCGAAGGGTTCAAACTAATGATTAAAGGATGATTACGGCTTAATTAAGACCACTAGACTACATGATGTCTTAGTTTATATGTCATTGTATATAGTTAAATGGTTTCAAAAATAAATATTAACAACGAACCAATAGAGTTACTTTTTTTATTTACAGATTAATTTATTATATTAGATAACTTCTTTTAACCATAATGGTTATGGGAAATAGTTAGATACATGTAGAAAGTATTTTCACTATTTTATGTATCTTATGATATGTTAAATGTCAATTTTCATGATTCAGGAATAAAAAATTCATTTTTTATTTCTTGTATTAATTGTTGAATTATAAATTTATCAAAGCAAAAAGGATGAAATTGTTAAGATGAAAAAACAAAATATAGCATGTATATTTACATATAAACATATATAGTAAAATAATTAATCAATTTTTGGAAAAGGTTATTAAAATAAAAATGATATCCTATTACATTTATATCAGTTGAATCAAATGATATTTGTAATCATTAATTGTTTATATTTTTGAGGTCATTAACATTACATTGATCATTCACTTTTTTCTGATTAATGACCTATTCCCTTATCTATAATCAATTACTCTATTCTTCGATGACCATATAATCACATGCCACCAATTTTCATTGAATTATAAAATAGGTTAGCTGACCTTTATACTATCATATTTATATTATTAAGAGGATTTTTTTCTAACACATTTTATGATGTGTGTTTTAAACAAAATAATTTTAAAATATCAAACCCTTGGTTACCATGATAAAGATTAAATTGTTTGGATGACATTTATTTTATGTTGAGAGAATATAACAACTAAAAATTATAAAATAGGAAAATTGTATTTGATATATTATTTGACACACAACATCAACCATCATCAACCAACAAAATATGTCTCCTCAAATTTTATATCTTCAACAGATTTCAGAACACACAACCCCAGGTTGAAATGAAGTATAACATATTATATCCTTATAAACTAATAGTTAAATAGAATAGTGTGAAGGGTAATAAAAAATAAAAAATATTATGATAATATGTTGACTAGAAATTAAATACAGATCATTTAAAAGAAAAAGTAATATTTTCTACAAAACTATATTTTTTTTTATAAAAGATGGTTTATTCAAACTTTTTGAATAGAAATTAAATTGATTTTAAAAATTTTAGAAAAATTAGTTGGAAAAATAAATTTTGTCTTTTAAATATTAATTTCAAAATTATCATACGGTAAAATTTTGATTTTTTTTCTGAAAGATTTTATTTTTTTGATGAATCATGAAAAATTATAACTTTTAATTAAAAATTTCAATTCAATTTAAACTATTTATAAAGTTAAACTATATTTTCAATTGGTTTTAACATAAAATTAGTTATATTATTTTTCAATTAATCTAATTTATCTTATTGTAATAATTTTCATCTTAAATTTTAATAACTTTTTTAAACTTTTTTACATTTTCTATTTAAAAACTACTGTTCTCTTCTCATTTATGGGATTAATTTTAAATTATGATATTCCAATTATTTCAATGGAATTTTGAAAAATAAGTTCCATATTTGGTATCAAAATAATTTTTCTTTTTAAATATATCCAAATTCATATTTTACCAAAATTAGTATTTAAAATAGTAAAAACAAATTATTGTGGTTTGAGTAAAAATGGTTTCACATGGGAGTTAAACTAAATATATAACTTTTCAAATGAAAAAAACATGTCTAAAATCTATTATATATATATATTTAGATCCTATAATTTCTAATTCTCTATAATACTACATTTTTAACACAGTTGGAATGTAAAAAACATGGTTACACCTTTTTCATTCTAAAACAAATAATTGTGCCACTCACCTCACTTATAAAATGACATCCCCTATCATCTCTTATTAAGACTATAAATCCATTTCTCAAACAAACTAAATTCTAAAATAACTTCCATAATTCCATAATCTAACCATATAGTCCTTATTTTTGGTATATATAAACCTTGTAAGGCTTTTTTGGAAACCTAAAGAGGTTACCTGAAGAATAGGTAACATTTTCAAGAAGCATTTTTTTCAGTTCTTCCACCACCTCATTCAATAATTATTAAACCACGATGAAAAAATAACCTCGGTATGTTACATAAACTGATATGTTTTTATGTTATGTTCGTGAACTAAATCAATCCCCAGTTCTATAAAATGGGATACAAAATCATCATTCATGTGTACAATGAACTACTACCTCACGAACCGTTGTCATTCAATTTTCTATTCCCCCTATCCCGATTGGATATGGTGATAAATATAAAGAATATATATGATATTTTTAAAATATTTAAACCTATTTAGTCATTATATCATATATATAAATATACTTTCCATTCCATATGGGATATTATAATTTCGCTCATGTGTACGGTGGACTACCACTTAATGAAGCTATGCGATTCATTTTTTAACACTATACATTGAAGGAAATAATAATAAAGTTAATAAATATATTATTTATACATGATGTAATTTTTATATTATTGAAATATTCATAAATTTTAAATGATTATACATCATTTTACTTCTTACACTAAAAAATGATAACATCGTTCGTGTAAGTGTAGACTAACACATTCATGAAGCGATGTAACTCACTTTTGATCACCACACAAAATTGAGGATACATAAAAGTATATTTAAAGAAATAATATGTTATATATGATATAATTATCATTATGTAAATTTAAAATATTACCCACCTCACTTTCATAATGATCATTGAAAAATTGAAACATTACTAATGCGTACATATGACCCACCATCTCCATGATCATAACATACGTAATTTATAAAAAACATAATAGATGTTTGTTCTTAGAAGTATAATTCATGGAAAACTATTATTATTATTTAATAATTATTATTATGGATATCATGAAACTATATGATATATGTAATAACTGAGTCCTTCATGAAAAAACATGCATGATAAAAAAAAGTAAATTAACACATGAAATAAGGAAATTGATGATAAAATATTAATTAATTGGTGATAAGATTGTATAATAGGATCATAATGATATTATAAACATTAATAGGTTTTTTATAAGCTAATAACATGTTTAAAAACAATATATTTGTGGTTAAATTACATCCCACCATAAGGAAGCATGAGGTAATGGATTATGTTAGAACTCCTTTCATTGAGGAAAAATTGTATATTATACACCTATTTAATTTATATGGTGAATATATTGACCCTATGAAATGTAATTTCGTGATTAAATAATAATATGTAGTCATTTATGTTTCAATTTTAATTATTTCATCCATTTTTTGGACATAAATTTACCAAGTGGTAATGAATTTCCAAAAAACAAAATCATCTCATTATATTATATTACCCCCTTATTGTTATTGATATTTTATGATAATGCATGTAATTAACTTGGAAGATTTGTTTCTCAACTTACCATTTTTTTGTATGGATTAAAATTTGAAATACACAATAAATTAAATGGTTAATTATCACTTCAACGTTATGGTCTTTGAAAGGGTTTATTTCATAATATAATTTTTTAACAGGATTATTTACACTTGAATCTTAATTGATGTAAATTATTTGATATTTTGTTAATAAAACCTTAAATTTTATTTTTATATTGTTTTTACTGAATTTATTCATGTAATTGTACAATTTTTATACTCTTTTTACTTACAACTATTGAGAAAATAATTTTATGAAAATATGACTTTATCTCTCTATTTTTTTGGAAATATTTTTCCATAATAACCCAAAATTTTTATAAAAACATTGCAAAATGTTTGTAAAATTTTAAAAATGATTTAATAATATATATTTTCCAATTTTTTATTTTTTCATTTTATTGGAGGAATATTAATTTCAGTTTCAAGACAATTCCCATTTGGATTTTATATAAAAAGTGAATGGAATCATTATTTTAACGTGTATGGCATGAACTAATTTTTTTATCCTTCATGACCAATCAAAATTTTTAAACATTCTTGTATATGTTTCAAATATTATTTTCAAAGAAGAGTTTTTTAAAAAAAATTAACTTTTAGTTTTAAATATTGACATTCAAAATGAAAATGATGTTTTCCTCAAGAATTTTTATAAAGATATTCTTATGGTATTTTTTTATCAATGAAAAAAATTATTATTCTATTGGGTATATTTTGTATTGTTACCATCCTTATTATTCCTCTGGATGTTATATGATCATATTGATAAAGGAAAATAATAACATTCACTTACTTGATTTATTTATATTGTTATTAACTTTCCCTTGAACTATTTGTTTTCTTGTGGAAATTAAATATTCTCTAAATACCAATGTTATTTATCATTGATATGTTTATTTATAAAATTATTTATCATTTTTACTCATAGTGTTCTGCATTAGAAGTTATTTTTCTATAAAGGGAAATGATGGTAAATCTTTATTCTTTACTCAACATTGGAATGTTATGAAAGGAACATTTTTCATGAATTAAATTGATTATTAAATATATAAGTAATGATTTGGGAATAAAGATACATGAGGGACCTGATTATAGATATCCCCTTGATTCATCAAAAAATATTATTTGAGAAATTAGTTGCCTAGAATTCATTAAATGAGATTCTACCTGTCAATTTTTAACTTTATTGGGGACATATCTTGATGATAGAGGAAACATGTTCCTAATATATGTAGTAAAATAATTAATAATTTCCTTCATTCAGAATTCAATTATTATTATCCATTAGATATATATAATTATAATATATTTGTATGCATTTCATTCTTAGTAATTTTTTACATGGCATGTTTGTTAAGTTCTTTACCCTACCATATTGATTATGGCTTATCCAGTTATGTTAGTCATGTTATTGAGTAAATGGAATGTGATTTAAGATATTTACCTTACCATATTGATTATTATCTACTGGATTTTTTCATTGATATTGTCTCTTGATGAATTTAATTCCAGATTGATGTTTAGTACTAATTCAACCTTTAATTTTTGGCTTGAGAACTGAACTAGTGTTCCTTTAATCTTTATTCTTCCTCCGAATTCTATTATTAATTATACCAACACCACCATTAGTTATGTTATTAATTATCATGAAAACAACCTTCCTTATAATATCAGTCATGTTATTGATAATTACCCCTTCCCCAACTTTGAATATTTTTTCATTTGGGAGCCTGCTTATAATGGTTTTCTTGATTCCAAAATCTTTTATAATTATAATTTCATAAATTATGATGCCAACTTATGTTGGTTAAAATATTTTAGAAAACCCTGGATTAGGCCCTCATGATTTACTCTTTTTGGAAACTTTCTCATAACAGAGTCAGCACTAAAGTTTGTCTGCAATCTTTCAAGATTCCTCTTCATTTATATATCACTTATTCAAAAATCATAGAGCTGATGCTACTCTTTTGTTTCGTTTTTGTGCTAAATTTGTTGCTATATGGAATTATATTCTTTATAATTTTTATTCCAGATGGTTTTTTCTAGATTCTATTAGCTCTTAATTTTAGAATTGTATAGATTTTTAATCTTCTCAACAAATCAAGAATCTTTTTTTACTACTATCGTTGAGCTCCTCTATGTGATCTGGTATAATGGAAATAATATTCTTTATAACAATATCTCATTTAAGCTTAATGCAGGTAAGAATAGGAATTTCATTTCCATCCGAGATGCTGCCTTGATTCAGAAATATTATTTTGACTATATAGTTGGTTACATTGAGATCCTACACCAACTTATGATTTCTAGTTGATACAGATAGGCTCGACTCACCCTTAAGGTATTATGAAAAACTACGCTTCTAGGATAGATCAAAGTAATGTTGTTGGTGAATTTAAAGGCATCCTGGGACTAGCATGATGCATTTCTATCTTCAGATACTATCTTGATAGGTGTCATGGATGATTTTTTGGTGGATGTGGGATAAACTCATCTCTGGAAGCATAAATTATGGGGATAAGCCATGCCATTGACTTTTCCAAACAAAAGGTTTGGAACAATATTTAGATTAAAAGTGATTCAACCACTATTGTTCAAGCTATTTGGAAGGGGGTGGTGCATCTTACATGGATCCTTACTTCATTTTTGATGAATTACATTACATCACTCATGAAAATTAATTACATTTCCACTCAAACCTTTCGTGAAGAGAACATGGTTACCGATATTATTGCCAACAAGGGAGTCAACCAGGAAATTACATGGCAGAAACATTTTCCTGCTGATTTTATTCCTTATTATGATAAAGAATGTAATAATATTCCATCCTTCGAACTCATGTAATATAATTTTTTCTTATTCAATAAATTATGCCTTGGTCATTGACTGAAGCACCGCCTTTCAAAAAAAATCCCCTACTAAACATTTGAGACCACCCTAATTTTGTTTCCTTTCTCAGGAATCCATGAAATGTATTATGATTAATATACAAGGATACAATAGAGGGAATAATGTTATTCCCAAAAAAAATGTTTTAATTTGCATTCTCAACACTAATATGGGTTTCATGTTTTTATCTAGTTTACAAAAACTATTAAACTATTCAGTCATCTAGGATGTGATTCTATATAGAATATGCCAATGTGATAAAGAAGAAAATAGTTATAGCCTATTAGGGTTGGGATCGATAGTTGGTATTAGAAGAAGTTTGTTAGAAACCATGGTACATAGATTAAGATATACATAAATTAAGGAATATAATCCTATGATAGAATTTAAGGATATTTGTAGAATAACATCCTAATGTTTTAGTAAAGTAGATATTATGTTTTATTTATATACATCCTCATCTGGATACTATAAGGGGATGTGTTTTTGAACCAAATGTATATAGGGGTAATAACACTGAAAGGTGAACATTTGGAATGGCATGATCATCACCTAGTGCATGAAAATGGGCCATACTGTGCACCAATATTGACACTCTTTGTGAGATATGTTCAATATAATTCATTTTTTTTACAAACCATTATAAATAATTTTAATATATGATGAAAATTAATTAACTACATTTAATATAATGTGTAATATACTAAAAATATGTTTCATAATTTTAACATCCTTTAATTGATTATATAGTTTTATCAATATGATTATTATTTTTCACATTTTGTTTTTTTGGTTTTAGTAAATATCTAGAACCTAAGGGAATAATGTTAAAATTGAATATAAAAGGAGTGGTTGGGACTATGAGAAACCAAATGTGATGATGAATGGAATGAGAAATATTGTAATTATCACTAATAAGATTCCCCAAAATATGATTAACAGACATATACCATAACCAAATATCGAATGAACAAACAAGAGAAGGAAGGAGTTCTCTAAGAGCTTGAGTGATGGAGCCCAAGGAGGAAATAAGGTTACATTTCCATTATTTATGTAATGTGTAATGGGAAACCCATGAAAATGTCTCAATTTAAGGGTGAAATTCATTACCAGTGGAATGTATGAGAAAACCACAAATAATTTTCGATGATAAATGAAGAGTATGATTAAAAGAAATAAATATCATCTCGAGGTTCTATTTATAGTTCATTATATTAAATGTGGAGTACCTAGGAATTATCTAAGTCATTTCCATATTTTAATGGATAATGCTGAGACTAAGGAATAACTGATGTGAACTGATTAAATGAATTATTTATGAACTAGGGTGGAATAATTAAATTCTAGATGTATTTTGTTACCCATGGTATTTTGTTGATAATATTTATGAATAATCTATATATTGTGTTAAATGTTAGAATCATTTGTTTCATTATTGACATAATATTTATGAATACAATAATCAGTTTAAAATATCAATATAGATTATAATTTCATTGTCTAAAACACCATACTTTTGTGGTTTTATGTGGTGTGAGTCTACTATGATTCATGATATTTTGAGAGAAATTTATGGAAATACGACCTAGTAGTTTAGTATATGTTTCATTTAAAATGTTATTTTTGAAATAATGAATTTTCATTTTATAGAAATATGGTTAGAGTTATTAATATCCATTAAGTTTAATTTTATCATGAATCAGTTTCTAATAATAGTCATATAATATTGTTAGACTTTGTGAACAAGGTTATAATGAAAACCATAGAAAAAAAAGATTATTTGATGATTAATTTAATTTAAAGGATACCCAAAAATTGTTTTGGGAATATTATAGTAATTATATTAATATAGTTTAAAAAATGACAACACATATGTTGGGTGAAAACCTGTCACATCTGGAAAGGCAACGAGGATTCAACCCATGGACAAAAGATGAAAAGGGTTTTCTTCCTTCCAGGAGCCTACGTTATGTTCATATTAATGTGTAATTATTTTTAGTTAATTTTTTTATAAAAAATAAATTTTGATAATGAACCAATGGTGTTACTTTTTATTATTTGTGACTATTTGTTTATATTGGATAATCTGAGATAACCATATGGGTTTTGAAAAATATTTAGAGATATATAGAAACAATGGAAGCTCTTTTATAGATCTTCAGTTCCATTAAAAGTGAAATTTAATGCTTCGGAAAATAATTAATTTTTTATATCATAAAGTAAAGGATAATTTGAAAATTGATCAATGAACAACCAAATAATGAAAGAGATCTTATAAATAAACACATAAAGTTAGTATATTTTTTATCTTCTTAGATATTAAAATAATTCATCAACATTAGGAAAAAAATCTTGAAATAAAAATTTTATCCAGTTAGATTCATATCTGATGAATGATATTGTTTTTTAAATCTTCACTATAAGGCCACGCAAAGGTGGATAGCTACTATCATGTTGCAGATGCTTGGGAGGGGCAGTTCCTTATAGATAGTCTGGTTGAATTCCCTAAGACCTTCGGTTCATGTAATCTCCTAAGCCTACAGGACATGTAATCTCTAATCCTACGGGCCTTGTAAGGGTTCCCCCTCATCCCTTGAATGTGGGGTTATCAAAAATTCAGTAAAAATGAAGGCCTTCGGCCCCTCCGGGAAATCATCACCGATTTATAGTTTTGATGCCTTTAACATTCCATAAATTAATTAATTTATTATAATCAATGACCCATGTCACTCTCTATAATCATTAATGATTTTTATCCATGTCTAGATCTTCACTTTATAAAAATGTTCTATTACATTGGAACCTTGTTATTTAAAATTTTTAGTTCGGTTTCTCTCTTACTAAGAGGAAGATTTATTAACTCATTTTAAGATGTGGGTTTTCATTAAAAAGTCCAAAATTTCAAACACATGATTTCCAAGATCATGTTTAAATTTCTTGGACGAAATTTATTTAATATGGTGAGATTGTAACGCCCTGAAATTACAAAATAAGAACATTGAATTTTGTAGTGTATAAGACACACATCACTAATATTCAACAACCCATGAAATATATTTCTTTAAATTTAATATATTCAATAGCTTGTGGAAGACACAACAGCAAGATGAAATAAATAACAATATAGTACACCATTATAAACTAATATTTATATTGTATGTCATGAATTTCACAAACTAAATTATGAAAATTATGGTTATCTATTCATTATAAATAATATTTTAACCATTTGAAAGAAAAATTTGGGTATTCTAAAAAACTATTTTTTTCTAAAATACGGTTTAGTCTCACATTGTACAAATAATATTAATTAATTTTTAAAAATTATTGAAAATTTATTTTAAAAAATAAAATTATTTTTTTAAATAACAATATCAAAATAGTGTAGGGTGAATGTTTTGGGATTTTTCTGAGATGTTTCATTTTTTGAGGAATAGTGAAAAACACTAAATTTTAATTGAAAACTAAATTTTCATTTAAATTATTTATATTGTTAAATTATATTTTTAATTTTACATAAATAAAAATTACTTCAATTTTATATCATTTTATCTAATTTAGTTTATTCCAATCATTTTCATAATTTATTTTGATATAAAAATTGTATAAGCTTTTGAACACATTTTCTTTAAAAACAATCTTTCTCATCACCTATATGGTATTTATTTAAATTTAAAAATTTCACATATGTGAATAAAATATGGATGAAATTATAAAATATTTTTAATCATAAAAATTTAAATTTTATAATAATTTACACTAAATTTTTGACTAAAAATGAATAGTGAAAATAGTAAAACATAATTACTGTGATTAAAGTAAAAATGGCTTTCCGCGGGGTTGAACTAAATAGTTATGGATAAAAATGACCTATATTTTTTTATAAAATAAATATTTATTGAAATATTTCAATCCAATAATTTAGAAGGATAAAAAATAATCTATTTTGGACCCTTTTGAAAAGTTCAAAACATTGATAAACCTTCTTCTTTCCAAAAATTATATTTGTGCCACTCACCTCACATATAAAATGCCACCCCTATCCTCTATTCTTCACACATTCAAACCATTATTTTCCACCTGATATTCCAAATTAACTTTCCAAATTCACTATCCTTATTTTATAATTATCATTTTTTTTCACAAATACATCACTGGATGGATTTGGTGGAGGCTACCGGAAGAAGAGGTAACCATGTTCAATGAGCATTTCTATTTTATTTACACCCCATCTACTTCAATTATCAATAAAAAATTTGGTATAAAATGGAATTTTATTTTATACATTGAGATGTTTTAAATATTAGTTAATTTCCAACAAACATCCCCACTTCCATCAAATTGTTTAGGAAATCATTAGTCACATGTACGGTGAACTACCATCTTAGAAACCAATGTAATTCATTTTTTTCAATTACCACCTCCAACAGATGGATATTGTAATGAATATAATGTATTTATATGATATTTATAAAATATTTAATTCTCTAGTTTAATTACATAATATTTACTACTATACATTCTTTTCCCTCGGGGATATGATAACATCGCTAGTGTGTACAAATGACTGACGTCTCACGAAACGATTTAATTCATCTTTCACTAACACTTTATATGGAAGATAATAATGATAATGTTAATAATATATGTAATAAAAATGAAATAATTATTATATTAATTACACATTTATCATTCGGAAAAGATAATATGTCACTTTACTTTTTTCACTGAAAAATTATATCTTCATTCATGTTTTTGTGGACTACTACCTTCATGAAGCAATATGAATCTTTTTTTATCACCAAACCACATGGGTTGTATGTATATATGATTAAAGAATTAATATTTTATAAATGTTATTTTTATCATAATTTAATGATAAATTATTACTTACCTTCTATCTATAATTATCATTGAAGAAATGGAAACATTACTCATGTGTACGTACAGTTTACAGTCTCAGTAATTTTACCATGCTTAATTTACCCAAAAATGAAATTCATTATTCGGAATAAAAGTATATTTTATCTAAAAATATTATAATTTTTTCATGAATAGTGTTATATATATCATGTAACTATATTATATGTTAATGAACTAGATCTTTCATTATAAAACATGCATGAGATATGTAACGCCCCGACCCCAGCTACCCAGAGTCGGTGCATTACTTCGTAACATTGGCATGATCACAAAAGATCAAGTCTCAAAAGACCGATTAGTTTAGTAGCCTTGGAAACACTAGATACATTCATAAATGTTACATTACAACATAAGGTGAAAAACTACAATAACGAAGTCTTCATAGTCCACACTCATATCCTCTTCTAACTATCCATGCAGGTCATTCCTAAAATATTTCTTCACATACTGGAAAATATTAAAACATTGAATGGGGTGAGCTCAGATGCTCAGTAAGGATAACAATATTGCGGAAGGTTTCATAAATAAACATAAACATTTAAGGCAATGTATAACTAACACAAAATCCTTTTAAACTTGAACATCAACATTAAATGGAAAAAGTAAAATGAGATAACGCCATTTACTTCTTCACATGGATATTCTACTGGTCGAATAATCTAATGAAATATCATTAACCACTTTCATAATTATGGAATTCATAATGCCAGACTATCATAACCACGTATCCAAGGTCTCGTGCCAAGACCAGAAATAAGATTTTGTCAAGGCCTTGTGCCAAGACAGTAGTTTGTCTCATGAGACCGGCCGATGCAATTTTATTAGAAGATACTTACATTTAAAATTGCTCAAATATACTCCAGTGTTTTTCAGAAAACATTATGAAATCTTCTAAAAACAAAATAACTAATTCCGAGACAACTCGACTAATTACAGGCCATGATGGGTCCACGCCCAATCCCTTCCTGTCTACCACACTTGAGAGTCGGGTTTTCTGAAAACATTTTTAAGCTTGCGTTAAATACGTATACATTTGCACTGGATTTTCATATATTGGAGCTAAATATCTCTTTTTTGAAATCATTTATAAACCACATAATTATTAAATAAAACCTTTTGAATAAACGTAAAAGTCAAAGGAGTTTATTCATCATATAAAAGAAAGTTGTGTATAAAACGAAATATGTCTCAATGAAAGGAGATTGAGACGAAGTCCTTAAAAAGATCAGTTTTTTAAAATAAAATAGATCTATTATGTGTATTCACTATATTTACACATAAATAAAGTATAAATACAAGACAATACATAATAATATCATGACATAATTTGAAAGTAGGAGATTAACCCAAAAAATGGAAGTTGGGTTAAGAAATTCCCTTACCTTGCGTCATGTCCTGACTCGACCGTTATTTAGCCTCCTAAATAATAAACTAGAGTTAATTTCTATTTACTTAAGAACCTTTTTAATGTTCATTATTCCTTTTATATCACTTATAACCATGTTATGAACATTATGTAATTATTTAAGTTAATAACGGTCGTTTTGTCGATCTTTGGTACTTGAGTGAAAAATAAACTTCTTATAATTACAAGTTGTTCATGTGGTGAAATATACATTATATCCAGAATTATATTAATGATTTAGATATCATATATATCATATATATACAGTATATACATTAATTTATAATATTACGTAACATTTAGAGGTATGAAATGAAATGCACTGTTCATGGAGACGGTAAGCCGTACGTACGCATGAACGCTACTTTCATTTCTATTTTGTATTTAATGGAATGAAATCATAATGATATAAATTTATAATATAATTCCACTATAATATCATATATAATATCATTTACTCCATCCTTTATACATCCCACATGTCGTATTAACGATTCACATCACTTTGAGGGGGCGGTTGCCCGCACTTCCTAAAATGAAATTATCGTGTTTACCCATAATGGAAATCATAAAGTATTCCATAAATGAGAAATAAAAATGCATAAGTAAAACATAAACATATTATATATCATATATAAATATAGTGACATCTTAATGGCCACCTTTGAAGGTGTTATATGAGTGTTGAACAATCATCGTTTCGTGAGACAGACATTCACCATCCACAGAAACCGTATGTTCTTTAACCATTAGATGTAGGTGTGTGTAATTGTAGCTCGAATCCTTCTTATAAAAACATCCTAGTATATTGAGGATTCTGTTGTTGTAACAAAATAAATGAATAAAAAGAGTTTAGGGGGTTGGAGAAGAAAAATAAAACAAAACAACATTAGAGAAGACATTACCTCAAAATCGGGTAACTCTTTTTGATTTGAGACAAAGGCTTCCTTGGGAAGAGTTCTGCCCAATGTGGGGCTTCTAGGAGTAAGAGGGGGAAGTTGGGAGAGTATTTGGGCAGATTTTGGTCGATCCAAATGGCTTGAATGTGTGAATGAGGTGGTAGAGGTGTGGGCCATTTATAATTGGAGTGGAGGGGCACTCTTGGAAAGTAAGGAAATTTTACATTATTATACAATGCTTTTCGGATTCTAAAGGTCCCAAACTTATATAATTCGTGGATAAGGTGATAAGGGTTTGAAATCTACCCATCCAATAGTCTTTGGACAAGTGTAAGCCTTGGATTGTACATTATCTTTTAATTTTATTAAAATTGGTAAATAATGAGGTCATCGCTGCATCATAATGATGTCATAAATAATATAATTTATTTAATGTCTAAAAATTATAAAAAAATACTATGATATAGGAAATCGTTTTATCTTTCCAATGAATATTTATAGTCAAAAATATGACTTGTATAACCCCATGTAAAAATTGTTTTAGTAAAAAATTTCATGTTTGTGTCATTTTTTACTTTAACATTAAATAAAAGGTATTTATGTCATTTTCCAACTAAAGTGGCTCCATGGGGTCCCCATGTTGACCCATGGATTGTCTTGGTCGGCCATGACTCATCCAATATAAGTAGGACAAGTGTCAAGCTCATATCATATTATTAAAACATTATTTTTACCTTAAACTACACTAATTACCTCTAATCGCGATTAAGAAGTTAAAAGTTACTATTCACCAAAAAATTATTTTAATCTCATTGAACCACATTTTACTTCTTAATGACAAGCATGTATGTCGGATTTTTGAAAATCAAATCACAGAAGTGGTAATATTTCATTTAAACGAAAAATCAGTTATTTAACTACCACTTAGTGGTTTCACTATTCATCAAAAATTGAAGTTTTTCAGAACAATGCCAAAATTTCACCCTAAGCTATAATTGATATTCTGAATTCAAAAATGATGTATATTTTACAAAATTCCAAACATATAAGTTGCATTAATTAATTTTATTATTAATTCCCGATGTCAGAACAAATAGCGTGTTTTTAAGAAACAATTTATATCAAAAGATTGGCAATTGTTTATGTCGAATTTCATTGTTAAATTAATTCTAATGACCACCATTGGATAAAATGGTAAAAATATATTCTAATTATACTTTAAAACCACTAAATAGTATAATTTATCACAATAAATTATTTTGATTAAAAGAGTTGTTTTAAGTATTTTTCACTATTCATAAAAAAATGGAAGTTCTCAGAAAATTACAAAAAAAATCAACTTAGGATAATTTTGATATTACAAATACAAAAATTAAGTCCATTTTGAAATATAAAATTTCTATAATTTTAAAAAGTGGTTATTACTATTCATAACGGCTACTTTGATTAGTCGCGGTGTGTTAGAACTCGAACTTGTGTACAATGCAAGAAATTGCATTATTGAATGAGAAGTGTATCATGGAAGCTCAGGGTGTTACATTCTCCCCTCCTTCAATAAATTGCGTCCTCGCAATTTGAAATTTTTCTTTGAAAATAAATGGTTGAAAAGAGAAAATACCTTTGAGGAACACCCACATCGGAAATAAGATTAATAAAATTTAGCCTTAATAAGAGGGAAAGGGAAATGAAAAAGTCACCACCCAATTATGATCTCGATTAGGAGAACATTGGTGGAAATTAGACACATATAATTGGAGGAAAAACGTAAATATTTGTAGGGAGTTATTGAGGTCATCAATCACAATCAACTGTCAAATTGAGGGCCTCAAAGTCTTCAATCTATGTTGATTTAAAATATCATCAGTTCAACAAGACATAAGGTATTAGGATAACACATTTTTTTGTTTTAATATCCCTTTACTAAAGTTTAAGAATTAATTTATTCATTGAATAAGAGATAGGTATATATATATTTATGCTTGACAATTAGAGTTTCAACCTTCAACTCATCTTTCACTCAAAAAGATAATAGAACTCAAAAATATTATACTTATCTTAATTGTATAAGGTTCTAAATGTTAACACATTCCATTTAGATTAGTAAAATTATTTTGTAATATCCAGGGACTTCCTGTAGGCTAGTGGTAGGAAATAAAGGCATGTCGTACTATGATTGTGGGTTCGATTCCTGCAGCTTTGTCCGACGCGACGGGTTATGCCCCACCCTGCAGGTTGTCCTTTTCCTAAAATTATAGTATCATAATACTCCAAAAATAATCTTCATAAATTTTTCAACCTTAAACAATACTATCCAAAGATCAACTTAATCCACTCCAACCTTTATAGTTATCCAAAATACCTTTGTCCAGACTTTCTCTAAAAGGTCTCTTAATTCCAAAATCAATTTTTCAGATTCCCCAAACAAAGTAAAGTTTCTCTTATTGTCACATTCTAAAAATATAATTACCTTCATCATATTAAAACCTTACTGAAATCAACAAGTACTCCAGTACAATCCTTATATATATATATCACATTACTCTAATAACCAGAATATAATCCATGAGTCCAAAAGCACCAATACATTAGTTATTCTGCTTCAACTGTAGTAACAGCATAAGATTGTCCTTGATCACTTGGCCTTTTCTGAGGTAAGTTTCCCTGACGCTTAGGACATTCATTTGCATAATGACCCATTTCTCTACAATTATAGCATTCATCTTTGATAGCCTCTTTCTTTCCCTTGCAATCACGAGCCTGGTGACCCTTTTCTCCACATTTATAACAAACTCCCATTCCTTTTAGGAAAGTACCAGGGTGATTCTTCCCACAATTATCACATAATGGAAAATCCTTCTTTCCCTTTTTCCCTATATCTGTCTCTTGTTCCACCGTTCTCTTCTTCTATTGATTTACTTTGTTGTCATAAGACTTAGAGAATTCCTTTTCTGTCTTGATAGCACACGAGAAAATATCTTCGTATGATGAGAAGGATTGTGATACTAAAGCTTGATGGATAAATGGTTTTAACCCATCAAAGAAATGATCAATAAAATTCCTTGGGTTACGTATATAATCTACAACATACCTCGCTAGCCTTGTAAAGTTGGCCTCATACTTTGCGACATTCTCATCCTCCTTCTCCCTCAGACTCAGAAATTGCCTTTCCATATCCGCTCGATGGTCTCGAGGAAAGTATTTTTCTAAGAACAGCTCTTTGAACTCCTGCCATTCCATGTTTGTTAATTCATCATCTTTCTTTGTGTTTTGGCATCTCCAGTGAGGTGGTAAACTGCCATGACAACTTTCTCCCTTTCACTACCCCCCAAAGCATGGAATATTTTTCTAAGGAATTTATCCATTGCTCAGCTACTATAGGATTTGTACTGCCATTAAATGTTGGTGGTTGTTGCCTCATGAAGCGGTCTAACATTGATCCTCCACGTTGCGGATCAGGGTGCTCCATACAAGTAAGGTTATTATTCATAACCTGAGTGAGTTGTCCCAGTATGGTAATAAGTTGATCAGAACCAGTTGTATCTCTAGCTCCACAATAATTATCTTGATCAGGAGGGCAATCCCTACACGGAGTGTGTGCATTGATACGGTTTCCATTCCTTCCACTAGGCACCATTTCTAAACAATGGCATAAACTAGATTAGTTTATGAATCAAAATACATAATTCTATACTTGTAAAATACTTAACATAAATTGAACTATTTATGGATATAATCCATAATCATAAAAAGGTTTTATTTGAGGAAGTATATACTCATAACCATTCATAGTGGTTTGTAAAGAAAATGGGAATTATCCTAAGCATATCCCCCGGGAGTGTCATAACCAAAAGTGCAGCAAGGCCCGTTGTCGTGCACCAGTTCCCGTTCGATTCTAGCTCAAAGCGGTGTTTTTGGGTTTTACTCCTAGGTACATCTGTTCCAGAGCCGCCTCTACCTGCTCGTATCCAGACAGGGATGTATTGCTCTGAAAACTCACAACATATCTACAATAACAAAATTCTAGGAAGTTCTTCTATACTAGTCTTCAATGTCTATCTTTGGGCTATGTGCTCTAATCAGAGTTTATCTAAATCTAGCTTCCAAGGTTAGTACTAAACTGTCTCTGATACCAACTGTAACGCCCCGACCCCAGCTACCCAGAGTCGGTGCATTACTTCATAACATTGGCATGATCACAAAAGATCAAGTCTCGAAAGACCGATTAGTTTAGTAGCCTTGGAAACACTAGATACATTCATAAATGTTACATTACAACATAAGGTGAAAAACTACAATAACAAAGTCTTCATAGTCCACACTCATATCCTCTTCTGACTATCCCTGCAGGTCATTCCTAAAATACTTCTTCACATCCTGGAAAATATTAAAACATTGAAAGGGGTGAGCTAAGATGCTCAGTATGGATAACAATATTGCAGAAGCTTTCATAAATAAACATAAACATTTAAGGCAATGTATAACTAACACAAAAGCCTTATAAACTTGAACATCAACATAATATGGCAAAAGTAAAATGAGATAACGCCATTTACTTCTTCACATGGATATTCTACTGGTTGAATAATCACATGAAATATCATTAACCACTTTCATAATGATGGAATGCATAATGCCAGACTATCATAACCACGTAGCCAAGGCCTCGTGCGAAGACCACAAATAAAATTTTGTCAAGGGCTCGTGCCAAGACACTAGTTTGTCTCATGAGACCTGCCGATGCAATTTTTTTAGAAGATACTTACGTTTAAAATTGCTCAAATATACTCCAGTCTTTTTCTGAAAACATTATGCAAGCTTCTAAAAACAAAATAACTAATTCTGAGACAGCTCGACTAATTACAGGCCATGATGGGTCCACGCCTAATCCCTTCCTGTCTACCACACTCGAGAGTCGGGTTTTTTGAAAACATTTTTAAGCTTGCGTTAAATACGTATACATTTGCACTGGATTTTCATATATTGGAGAGAAATATCTCTTTTTTGAAATCATTTATAAACCACATAATTATAAAAGAAAACTTATTGAAAAAACATAAAAGTCAAAGGGGTTTATTCACTGTATAAAAAAAGTTGTGTATAAAACGAAATATGCCTCAATGAAAGGAGATTGAGACGAAGTCCTTACAAAGATCAGTTTTTTAAAATAAAATAGATCTATTATGTGTATTAACTATATTTACACATAAATAAATTATAAATACAAGATAGTACATAATAATATCATGACATAATTTGAAAGTAGGAGATTAACCCAAAGAATGGAAGTTGGGTTAAGAAATTCCCTTACCTTGCGTCCTGTCCTGACTCGACCGTTCTTTAACCTCCTGAATAATAAACTAGAGTTAATTTCTATTTACTTAAGAACCTTTTTCATGTTCATTATTCATTTTATATCACTTGTAACCATGTTATGAACATTATGTAATTATTTAAGTTAATAAAGGTCGTTTTGTCGATCTTTGGTAGTTGAGTCAAAAATAAACTTCTTATAATTACAAGTTGTTCATGTGGTAAAATATCCATTATATCCAGAATTATATTAATGATGTATATATCATATATATCATATATATACAGTATATACATTCATTTATATTATTACGTAACATTTAGAGGTATGAAATGAAATGCACCGTTCATGGAGACGGTAAGCCGTACGTACGCATGAACGCTACTTTCATTTCTATTTCGTATTTAATGGAATGAAATCATAATGATATAAATGTGTAATATAATTCCAGTATAATATCCTATATAATATCATTTACTCCATCCTTTATACATCCCACATATGGCATTAACGATTCACATCACTTTTAGGGGGCGGTAGTCCGCACTTCCTAAAATGAAATTATCGCGTTTACCCATAATGGAAATCATAAAGTATGCCATAAATGAGAAATACATAAGCATAAGTAAAACATAAACATATTATATATCATATATAAATACAGTGACATCTTAATGGCCACCTTTGAAGGTGTTATATGAGTGTTGAACAATCATCGTTTCGTGAGGCAGAAATTCGCCATCCACAAAAACTGTATGTTCTTTAACCATTAGATGTAGGTGTGTGTAACTGTAGCTCGAATCCTTATTATAACAACATCCTAGTATATTGAGGAAACTGTTTTTGTTACAAAATAAATGAATAAAAAGAGTTTAGGGCGTTGGAGAAGAAAAATAAAACAAAACAACATTAGAGAAGACATTACCTCAAAATCGGGTAACTCTTTTTTATTTGAGCCAAAGGCTTCCTTGGGAAGAGTTCTGCCCAAAGTGACGCTTCTAGGAGTAAGAGGGGGATGTGGGGAGAGTATTTGGGCAGAGTTTGGCCGAGCCAAATGGTTTGAAAGTGTGAATGAGGTGGTAGAGGTGGGTGCCTTTTATAAGTGGAGAGGAGGGGCACTCTTGGAATGTAAGGGAATTTTACATTATTATACAATGCTTTTCGGATTCTAAATGTCCCACACTTATATAATTCGTGTCTAAGGTGATAAGGGTTTTAAATCTACCCATCCAATTGTCTTTGGACAAATTTAAGCCTTGGATTGTACATTATCTTTTCATTTTATTAAAATCGTTAAATAATGAGGTCATCGCTGCATCATAATGATGTCATAAATAATTTAATTTATTTAATGTCTAAAAATTATAAAAAAATATACTATGATATAGAAAATATTTTTATCTTTACAATGATTATTTATAGTAAAAAATATGACTTGTATAACCCCATGTAAAAATTGTTTTAGTAAAACATTTCATGTTTGTGTCATTTTTTACTTTAACATTAAATAAAATGTATTTATGTCATTTTCCAACTAAAGTGGCTCCATGGGGTCCCCAAGTTGACCCATGGATTTTCTTGGTCTTCCAGGACTCATCCAATAGGAGTAGGACAAGTGTCAATCTCATATCATATTATTAAAACATTATTTTTACCTTAAACTACACTAATTACCTCTAATTGCGATTAAGAACATAAAAGTTACTATTCACCAAAAAATTATTTTAATCACATTAAACCACATTTTACTTATTAATGACAACCATGTATGTCGGATTTTTGAAAATCAAATCACAGAAGTGGTAATATTTCATTTAAACGAAAAATCAGTTATTTAACTACCACTTAGTGGTTTCACTATTCATCAAAAATTGAAGTTTTTCAGAACAATGCCAAAATTTCACCCTAAGCTATAATTGATATTCCGAATTCAAAAATGATTTATATTTTAAATAATTCCAAACATATAAGTTGCATTAATTAATTTTATAATTAATTTCTACTGTCACAACAAATATCGTGTTTTTAAGAAACAATTTATATCAAAAGATTGGCAATTTTTTATGTCCAATTTCAATGTTAAATTAATTCTAATGACCACCATTGGATAAAATGGTAAAAATATATTCTAATTATACTTTAAAACCACTAAATAGTATAATTTATCACAATAAATTATTTTGATTAAAAAATTTGTTTTAAGTATTTTTCACTATTCATAAAAAAATGGAAGTTCTCATAAAGTTACAAAAAATTCAACTTAGGATAATTTCGATATTACAAATACAAAAATGAAGTCCATATTGAAATATAAAATTTATATAATTTTAAAAAGTGGTTATTACTATTCATAACAGCTACTTTGATTAGTCGCGGTGTGTTAGAACTCGAACTTGCGTACAATGCAAGTTATTGCATTATTGAATGAGAAGCGTGTCGTGGAAGCTCGGGGTGTTACAAGAAAACAAGATAATTAACACATGAAAAAATGAAATAGTTAAAGATTATTAATGAATAAGTGATTATATGTTATATAATTATTATATATGATATTATATATATTAATATGGTTCTCTAATAAGTTAATTAAATTTATAAATCTATTATACAAAGGTTAAATAATTTTTAATCAAAATGAAGCATGAGGTATGGAATCCTGTCTTAATTTTCTTTCATTGTGGAAAATTTGTTTATTATGAACCAATATTTTTTAAATGGTGTATATACTAAAAAGTTGACTAGTAATAAAATTATTAAATTGTAATTCATGGTATTTTATGTTTCAATTTTAATTATTTCTTCTTATGGGTTTTTACTTAAATGTTACAAAGAGGTAATGAATTTTACAACTCAAATTCTCTTCATTAGGTTATATTACTCCATCATTTCCATTAATGTTATAAAAATATTAGTGTAATTAATTTTTAATATCTATCATTTTATTTCCACTTTTTTATGTCGGTTTAAATTTTACACAAAAATTATTTATTGGTTCATTCTCACTTCAACCTTATGATCATATTATGGGTTTATTTCAAAATCTAATATAGATTAAGATTGTTAATACATGAATTTCCATTGAAATAAATTAATTAAAAAATTTCTAAAAAAACCATTAATTTTCTTCTTCCCTAGTTATTCATGAATTTTATCATGAAATAGTACTAGTTTCTACTCTTTGGTACATAAAAGTATTGAAATTTTTTTTAATAAAACCTTACTTTGTTTCTATCATAGTTTGAAAATCCATTTTAATCAAAATCCATATTTCCTAAAAATATTTTTAAAAAATATTTTATCCTTTTCAAAGTGATTAATTAAATATTTTTTAAACATTTTTGGTTTTTATAAATTTTCATTGGAATAATCTTGTCATTTTCTAAACAATTCCGATTTGAATTTTACCAAACTAGTAAAAGGAATATTTATTTTAAAATTTATGACACGAAAAAATTTTCCATCTATCATGACCAGTCAAATGTTTTAAATATTTAATTATAATTTTTAAATTTTATTTGAAAACTAATATTATTTCCATTTTTTTGAACTTTTAGTTTTAAAAAGGATTTTCTAAATGGAAAGTATATTTTCCAAAAGAATGTTTTTAAATATATTTTTATTGTATTTCTATTCATTAATGATAAAAACCCCTTATTTTTACTACAATGGGTATATATTTTATTACTACTATCCTTATAGTTCCTCTAGATTATTTATGTTCATTTTGATCAAATAATTTAATAAACTTCCCCACCTTGATTCATTTTTTTTCTAGTAACTTTCTCTTGGACATTAAATATCCCTAAATATCGATATTATTTATCATAGATCTGTTTACTTTTGAAAAAATATATAAATTATATATATGATGTTATACATTGAATTTCATTTATTTATCTATGTTAATATTTATAAAATCATATTCATTACTCAATATGGATATTCACTGAGAATGAATATTTTCCTGAATTAAATTGATTATTCTATATATGAGGAATGATTTGGAATGAAAACACTGGTAGGGATAGGTTTGGTATAACCCCTCAATTCATTAATAGGTCACATAAGATGAATCAGTTGGCTAGAAATAAATAAATGGGTTTTTAACCATAAATTTCATACATTATTGAGGATAAATATTGATATATAGGTATTATGTTCTTTTGACATGCTGCACAATATTTAAGAATTTACTTCATTCAAAATATATTTGTTATTATATATGATAATTTATTAATTATATTATCTCCATATTCATTTCATTTATATTTATTCGTTGGAAAGAATATTTTTTCAGTAGTTTATAATTCTATATTGATTATTCCTTATCTAGTTATGATAATCATTTTATTGATTAAATTTCAAATATTTTTTCTATTTACCTTTCAATATTGATTATAATACATGATATTTTCACATTTATATTATCTCTGGATACACTTCATTCTTATTATAATGATTAAATTTATTGTGTGTTACATTATTTATCTTTCCATATTGATTGTACTTATTGATTTATGAAGGCTTTCATTGTACTTTACCCTTACTGATCATTTTATCTTCCCCTTATTTTGATTCCTTTCTCAGTAATTAATGATGTGTCTTATGGATGATATGTAAGGATATTATAGAGGTAATAATTTTATTCAAAAAAAACATGTGTGGTGAGTTTTGTTTTCAAATGTATTATGATAATCATGTATTTATCAAGTTTACCAATTCTACTAAAATATTTGGTTCTTTGGGATGCAATTATATGGGGTTTGGGGTGTATGAAACATAAACCCAAGAGTGTTTATGAACTAATAAAATAAATGATAATTGAATAACCATGGTATTTTAGGTGATAAATATCATAAAGATAAAAATATTGAATGGCTTATTTTTTATGAATGTGGGATGAAGTACCCACAATAATGTCTCAGGAGAATAAGAATATGTTTTGTATATGGTAAATAAAGGCATAAAGAAATAATATTCTATGGGAAATAGAAGTGTTAAATTAACTCCACAATGAGGAGTAATGTTCATACCATGGAAATAGATTAATTTTTTAGATATGGGCATTATCATTTTTATGAAAATTGATTCCCCGGGTGGAAATCTTGAGAAAAGATCAGAAAGACCAAATAGTTGCATGAATAATAATTCATAATTCCATTATTGTTAAATATGAAGGAAATGATAATGAAATATAAAAAAATCAATTTTATCTTGAATTATATTTTATATTATTTATTCATTGGAAATGATTCTTATTTTTTTGCATGAATGAATTATTAATGAATAAAATGTAAAAGTATTGGTAATAAAGAACTTTGATTAATCAAGGTTTATACATACCAGGATTAAAAATTTATAATGTAGTGTTATATCATAATTTCAAAGACTTATAAACCAAATTTGGGGTTTTATGTGAGGGGAATAATTTTGGAGATATTTATTGAATTTTTTTAGAAGTTATAGTTATATGTAATACTTAATTTTAACATGTGAAAATGGAATTTTAGGAAAAAATTTCTTTTCATTATGTGGAAACAAGTTTAATATAATTTCCACCATTAGGGTTTATATGATCTTTTATGAAAAAGGTTATTTTCTAGAATTTTCATCATGTTTTTGGGAAATTTATAATAATATATTGATAATTTTTAGTAAAAGGAAAAACTGCAGGACAGGTAAAAAAGAGTCGCATTTGGAAAGGTTTTAGGGCCTGAACCCACATCCAATGGGTAAAAAAATGCAATGCCTACCACTGGTCAAAGTGGTTTTCTTATTAGTATGATATGTTTTTTTATTATTAAATAGTTTCTTTAATTGTGAGTAAGATTATTTTGGGAACCTAATTGTTATCGTTACCAATCGATTGAAGAGTGATTTGTTGATTAAGTGATTTCAAAAGATGATCACTATAGTTCTGGAGAACATTATGTGATATTATGTGATTTAATTTTAGGAGTAAATATTTAATTAATTTTTAAAATATATATGATATAAATTTTTGTATGGTTATTTAGTTTCTTTTAGAGAAAAATTATCATATCTTGGATTATATATGATCAGGGAATATACATTATTTATATGAGACATTAAGAGTGATTAATTTTAGTTGGAGATAAATGATAAATTAATCTTTGATGAATTTGTGATAAGATAGTTATAATATATGGGTTTCGATATTATTCAGGAATATTATTCATAAATTTTAATGATAATTATTTATTGAATAGACTATGTTAATATTTGGGTGTTATAGTTGATGCTTTACTAATTAATGATATATCTCTTTAGATGACTTTTTATTCATTTTGGAAATTTTATTACCTTGTGATAACCATGTTGGTTTTGGTTAATGTAAAAAGATTGGATCAATAACTTTTTTTATCATTATGTGTAATTATTTGATCCATCATTATTTGATTTTTTCACTTTATGCAGGATAACAACCATATTAAATACTCATCTTCTATATAAAGTGATGAGATGGGGTTATAAATTGATTCAAGGATGAAATTCAACTTATAAAGTAAGTATATGTCCCGAATTTTTTATATATATGATGAATTAATTCCTAAAAAATAATAAAATAATATTTAAAAAATAATTATATTCTTTTAATTTTATTATTGAGAAATCAATGGTCATTAAACTCATCATCGATTTACGGTTTTTATGATGATTAACTTTCTCATAACAATGCCGTACGTCACTCTCAATCAGTCCTTGTGTTTTAGTTTTTTTATTTCCTGTCCATGTTTTCATGTACCGCCATTTTATTTCAATATAGAATCCTAGGTATGTGTTATTCTCGATAACTTTTGTAATTTCCTTTTAATTCCTCACAAGTGGAAGTTTTATTTACCTCATGTATGAGGTTGGATTTAAACAAAGGTATGTTCAAAATCAAAACCACTTATTTCTTATACTATGTTAATGTTTTGGGGACGAACATTATAATTTTTTTGGGAGTTGATAATTTATTATCTTGAGATTCTTTTTTCAAAAATCATATGTTATATAGAATATAAAATACGCAACACTGAGTAGAAATTAAATGAGAAATATTATTATTTAAATGAAAAATTTATAACATATAAATAAAATTAGAGTGTATGAATATGATTAAACAATTTTTAAATATATAAAAATTATGTAATCAGTAATAGTTTATTGATAAATGATTCGGAAATAATAACTCAATTTTTTAGTAAAGTCATTTTATTCTTTAGAAATACATTTTTTGAAAAATGTCCTCATTATATTTTGTAAGAAAATTTAATAATTAATTTATGAAGCCTTTAGAAAATGTATTTGATAAAATTAATTTCATTTTTTAAATATGAATATAAATTCTATCTTGATGTTAAAATTTTAGAGTTTTCAGAAAATATTGATTTTTCAATGAATAGTGAAAATTAATGATTTTTATTGAAAATGGTATTTTCTTTTAGATTATTTACAAATTGAAATTATATATTGAATTGGATTTAAAATTAAATTTGTTAATATTAATTTAAAATAATGTAATTATTTTATAATGGACTTTATACTTGAATTTAGTATAAAAACATTCTATACTCAAAATAGTGAATTTTTTCTTCTGAAAAACATTTCTCATTCTGTTTTGATTGTTAAATTTTAAATTAAAAATTTCCACCATAAAGTTTTTTCCTTTAAAATGGAGTACATATTTTTAATATGTGAGACAAAACTTTTTAAATATTTTTTTTTGGTCAATATGGATAGTAATTGTAGTAATTTTTATTTCCATAGTAAAGGGTAAATCTGGTAGTTAAAGATAAAAATAAAATTATAAGGACCACAAAAGACCCTACGACTAACCTTGATTTTATTTTATGAGTATATATCATCCATAATCATCCAAAATTTAAATATATAGGATTTTTTCAATTTTTATGTGATTATAACCACTATAATATTTTATTTATAGAAAAGTAAACAATGTCACAGTAATATTCATAATAACTGTAATATTTTTAACATGGGGATAACCAGAGGATATTTTTAGTTATAAATATTTATTTAAAACATATACGATTTATCTTCATCATTTTAAATTTTTAGTGAGAAATTAATAACCATAACTTTTTACAAAATATAGACGCAATAATTATTCAAATAATGAAAAAATAAATCAAATGATATTAAAAATATTAAAAGTTGAATAATTTGAAATAATTAATGTGAAACATGAATTTTAAAAATATAAATTACATATTTTTTGGGTTTTATTATTATTTTAATTAACTTGTTGTGTTGATTTAACTAATTTCAAAGTAAATAAATAGTGCATAAATTGACATTAATGTAATTTTATAACAAATAACAATTTGTTGAATGAATTAAAATCCATAAAATCCTTTTATTAAGATAAATGAATGGGATATTGTTAATTAAGTAATACATGATAAATTTATATGTGGTTTACTATATTATGGTAACATTATCAACCCTTAATTTTTGAAAACATTAATATTATTGTATTTGTCAAAAGGGTTAAAAATAATAAGGGTAAAAACATGATCCAAACATGTAAGAATTATATTTTATAAGTGTATTTAGACCCATAATCATCCTATATTATAAATAAATATGTTTTTATCCCTTTTAAATTGAATATTAATTTATTTTAATTTAATATTTTGGGAAATTACAATAGAACCCTTCCTATCTCTTATAAAAGGGAATTTTTTTTCTCTTCACATAACACTAAAAAAATTATTTTTGTTGATCTATAATATAAAAAATACCTTATAAAAATAAATTTCCACTTTATATATGATTTATTTTGGTAGGAATACCAATATTAGTGTTATTCATTTTTGATTCAATGGATATTTTTCATGGATGAGGTATAAATTTTAACCAAATGTTTATGTTTTTTTCGTCCACTTCCATCAAATATTTTAAACGACGATAAAATAATAATAAAAATATCATACCTATACTAGTATGTAATTATGTTAATGTAATTACCTATATCCATCTCCTCTTCCATCAAATGGAAAAGATAAACCATCGTTCGGGTGTACGGCGGGCCACCGCCTCACAAACTAATGTAATAAGGTTTTCTTCACTGTATCTCATAAATGGATTATAATGATGAAATTATTTTCCATATATGATATTAATAATCTTTTTATCAATATTAAAGGATAATAATTCATTAACTTTCCATTCAATTTAATATGGTAATGTTGTTCATGCGTATGTGTTGATTACCACCTCTATGAAGTGATGGGATTCATTTTTCTTCCCCACATCACATGTTCTATATATATTGGTATAATTAAATAATTAATATTATATTGATATATTATTATCATTGTTTAGATATAAAATTATACTTACCTTCTTTCCATAATGAGCACTAGAGAATGGAAATGTTACTTATCCATATAAATGACCTCCCATATCTATGATTACAATGTAGTTCATTTTCCATAACTAACATTCATTATTGGATTTAAAATTATAAAGAATTTCTAAAAATGAAAATTATTTCATGATAACTAATTAATATATGATTGAGTAATTACCTCTATGACTGCAGTCAACCGACCAATGTCATTTTTGACTTATCAGCCAAATATTGTCAAAACATCCGATGTGAATGATTTTGTAATTGTATATAACATATTAATAAGTACTAAAAGATGAATAATAAACATGAAAAAGTTTTCAATATTTTAAATAATTAACATAATTTTATTATTCTAGAAGATATATAATATACCTGATTAGTTGTACTCATAGTAAGAGAGATTCCTTTAAAAATCATGTTTTAACTCTTCCCTTAAAATTATATTTTTCTACCAGATCAATATTTTAAAATTTATTTTATGGAATTTTTCATATGGATATAAAAGATTTATATGTCACATTTTATGTTTCTTGAATTTCATTCAAGGGTTTCCAAAAACAATCTTTTTACTGAATATTTTGATATTTTATAAAAAGAGAACATGAATGATATATTGTAATGAATATAGTGAGAAATAATTATCCTGACACCATAACCTATATATTTTGTTAAGATTACTTTATAAGATTCAATGTTTTCTTTAAATAAAATCCCTCTTTCACATTATTGTACGATTTTTTTTGAATATGGTTATTAAAGAAGAGGGATATATCATATTTGAAAATGATTTCTTATGATAGAAAAAATGTTTTTTATTGAAGATTTTATATGTTATAATTATGTTATGGTTTTGAGAAATTTTTATGATGACTTTTGGTTCTATGATAATTTTTGGTGGTTTTGTTATTAACCATGGATTAGAGGTTCTATAATAAACTAATGTTGGGTTATCACATAATAGCATCCAAATGCATTAGGTAAATGGATAGAATTTACTGATTATGTTTCTCCAAAAAGAATATGCGAATATACTATGATGGTTTTTCCAAATTTGTGATGGAGTTAACTGATTAGTTTTATCCTAAGTGACTTTGAGATTATACTGTGATTTTTATTATAAGTATAACCATGATGGTTATTCCATGTGAAACAGTGTGCATTACTCTATATATAAGAGTGATAATAAAATAACATGTCAAGTAACCTAAATGTTTTATCTACGATTTCTACAGGGTTTTTATGATAATATAATTATTTTAAAAGATATAATAATGATCATATTTTGAAAGAAAGTATATAATAATTTCTAAATGAAAAATGTATAACTCTATGAAAAAGTTATTATGAATTTTTCATAATTCAAATAAAACCTTGTGAGTTTTATTTTTATTTAATATTTATTATGAACTGTTTTATGAAAATATTTGTGAAGATAAGGTGAATTGTTGGGAAATAAATTTTTTATATTTATACATTTTTTTAATTTGAAACATGAAACTTTTTATAAGTATTCATGGACTAATGGTTTCTTTATTACTTGCTATGTCACCAAATTAAGCCTTTTGTTCTCATCCCAAATTTTAAAAATATTTTTCATTGGATGAGTGTGGTCATGGATGAGGAAAAAACGAAAATTGAGAATATGTTTTAGGAAAAAAATATTTTTCTTTTTAATATTTTTAGTGAAAAAATGGATATTGTATAGAAGTATCCACTTTTAAATACATTGGGTTATTGTGTTAGATTTATTTACTAACTCTCTAAAACTGTAAAACTAAATGATACATGGGAATGAAATAATGATAATTCTTGTTTAATGTCCCTAGAGTATGAAATTTTTTAATTTGGGTCCTTATATTTGGTATCATATTATGGTTCAAATAAATTTAGTGTTTTGTATATTATTTAAATATATGTTATAAGTCATCTATAACCACAGAACATAGTAGTTTTGATTGATATATGGTTATTTTTTAAAATATAAAATATTTTTAGATACAATAGTAAAGGATATAATACTGTTTATTGTCCTCATTAGTTGGTTTATTATGATTTTTTTATATTCTTACTCTATCCTTTTTGGTTTAGTAAATGGACATATCTAGGTGGAGGCAAAGTAAAAATGGATGTGGAGTAAATTGTAGTGGTTTTCCAAATGGGAAACTGAATTAAATGGGAGTTTTAGTGAAATATATGATGGTTATTCATAACATGATTTCTCAATTTATGATTAAAAATAAAAACATCGGTGCATTTAAAAACTCATAAAATAAGTGAGTAGTAAAGATTCATGGAATTTCATGTGATAAAGGCCATAAATGTATAATTATTAAAAAATCCTATGTCATGAATATGAAATGAAGAGCCCAGGAAAATATATTAAGATAAAAGGATGATTTATTATTTGGTAAAGGAGGGTATAATTCAATAGTGCACCAAGGGAAAAGAATCATATAGTTAATACCAGGAAGATGACTAGAGTTATTCCTAAGAAAAAAATTGTATATTTTAAATATAGGGAGTATGGTTATTATACAAATCAATGTCCTATGGGGAAATCTCATGAAACGTTTTATAAAAACCACATAGTTGAATGATTAGTAATGTCTAATACCATTATTAGGGAAGAAAAAGGAAATTCAAATGAAATATAAAAGGTATAGATTATATCATGGCTTATGTATTGATATTCCTAATTATTATTCCTGATTAATAATATTTTTATAAAGGAAGTATTAAATAATAATTTGGAAAATAATGGTTCATAAATAATATTGAATGATTAGGGATTCTATATAAAATGATTCATGAGTTATGATGTAGTGGGATATCATTTGTTAATTGGATAAAACACTCATTTTTACGTTATATGTGAATGAAATACTTTAAGAGAAATCTATTTAGTTGTTTAGTTGTCTTAGGTATATGAAACCCTTAATTTTAACACATGAAAAAGTTATTTAAGGAATAATGGTCATTACATTTTAAGGACATGAGTTTAATGGTTTTATAAACCATTAGGGTTTATATGATATTTGATGATAATGGTTCTTTATGAGAATACTAATCATATTTTTCAGAATCCTATAGGTATTTAATAGATAATGATTTTCTAAAAATAAAACCCACATATCTGGTGACAACCCATCATATCTAGCTAGGCAACATGGCTTGAACCAACTATCATTGTTCTAAAAGGGTGTAGTGTCTACCACTAGACTATATGATGTAAAAGTTAGTATGAAATCATTTATTTTAATTAAATAATTTGAAATATAATTGTTATATTAATTTTTGGAACATACGTTTTTCATAACCATGATATTTAAGAATAGTTTATTGATTAAGTGATTTCAAATAATAGTCACTGTAATTTTGGGAACATTTTGTGTTATAATGGGATTTTATTTGAGGATTGAAAATTTAAATATAATTTAATGTATATTTGATCTAGTGGTGGTTTTATTTATTTATTGAATATATTATTATATCTTGGAGATTATATTATTATGTAATATAGATTTTTTTGATATATTAAGAGTGATTGATGTTATTTGGAGATAGATATTAAATTTATCTTGGAATAATATCTGATCAAATCCTTATAATGTATGGATTTCAATATTATTCTGGATTATTTTGATTAATTTTATGGTTAGTTATTTATGTAATTATATATAATAATTTAGTGTCCATATTTATTTACTTATAATACTTTGAAATATATCAGAAAATATTCTCAGAGCCAGGCGTTGATACGACTTGAGATTACATGGCCTAATGATCTTGAAATTGAAATTATAAAATATTAAATATATTAATATCATGTGTGCATTTTTTTTTAAATAAAAGAATATTTAATGAGAAGATACTTAGATAAGAAATTCGATACCATGGTTAAAACTGGAATAGTGGGTCTACCCTATGTGTGGTCTATGGTTGGTAAACATGAAATGTTCGGCTGAGTCAGTTGTTGGTGGGTGTGTTAAATGATTTAAATATATTAATAAGTTAATAAATTTAATAGAACTATCTGAACCCACTATATGTAAAGAAATCATTCTAGTGATTTTCTAACGGTTAGTCGAATAACCCTTTCTAATCATGAGATGAGGAGGAGAGCCTTATTCATTGGCGGATCAAAATCGAATGACGAAGGATGATCAAATCAAGGTGGATCGAGAGACAGAAAATGAAGTAGATCATCTCCATTACTAGAGAACACATTATTCTTTGATGATAAAACCACAATTTAGGTAGGTTTCTTCAAGTTAATATTCCCCCCATTATGAAAATTTAAGAATGTATTTTATCTGCTATACTTGATATGTGGTTTATCTATAGTTTTCTATTAGCCCTGTTTTATATTATAATTTTTATTGAATATTATTTTTTTCACATGTTATCACCCCTGTAAATCCATAATTTTCATCATTGGATATGAATTCTTATCCGATGAAAAATTAAATTTGTTTACATTCTTCATATGTCACTGTTATACTCTTCCTTCACCATAAGAATACAAAGTCACAATTGGACCTAGTCTGGGTAGGGTTGAGAGTGATCATACCCCCAAAATAATAGAAAATTGTAATAAGATTAAGGGATGGTAACATTGAGGATGGATCAGGATGGATAATTGGTTGTGGTTGATTCTCCATTGATAAGAGACCTGGATTAGTGATGAGATCGAGAAGTTAAAGTTTGGAGGCATGTTATGCAGTGTGATGGCTTTGTATGAATGAATGAAAACTATTTTCCAAACATCCATGGGGATGCCTCCAATATTAGGTGGTCAAATGTATTAAATCAAGGTTGAAAGGCCTGATCCTGGAAACCACGTGGAGTTCTTGAGATTCTATAAAGACATTACTACAAAAAATGTTTTCTAAGAACTAACAACGTGTAGTTCCACCCAACTACGATGGCTAGGGTTTGGGGAAGACAAGGACCCCACATTGTGTGGATGGATCCACATGCCATGTAACTCCCCTGGTGGATAATCCATATATCAAATAAATATTTCTATGACCTTAGGTGGTAGGAAACATTGTGTTCACTGGGAGTACACTTGCACGACCTTGTACCCAACCATAACTTGGTCCACTACTAGGTATATGGGGACAACCTGATAAACACATGCACAAACAGAAGCACAGACACATTCCTAAAGTGCCTAAGACACACAGTGTGGTCCCCCTTATATTCCATGTATGATTAAATGATCCTTGAGTCATATATAGAGGATAACACGGCCAGATAGTGAAAAGGGACCAGGCACCATGTTTACAGGTTATATATCGTGTGTCCCTATGTGGAACTTACACCTTGCATATCTCCTTTATATAGTCTCATATATTGGCCTACTAGTTTTTTATGTTAATAATTTTCCATATAGAGGATGATTGTATCATTCTAAGTAGATTTCAAGAAAAAAATGTAATTTTTTGAGTTTGATGCTTCTTTAGGTGATGCTTGATGATGGAGGTGATCAAGAAGAATCATATGAGAGAGGGGATGGGGTTTTCAACCCCCTATTTCACCAGGGTTCATGTCCCCCATTCTTCTTATCCTATTTGTGTGGAACACTATAACATTAATGGGAATGGTTCCTCCACCCTATGAGTTTCACCCACCTAACATAATATTGTGTGCGTACTATACCATATGAGTGACCCATAATGTAATATGGTGTGGACCCACAACCCCTTGAGTGGAACCCCTAAGGGACTAGGTAATGTATACTCTATCAATATCTATTTAATAGAACCCCATATTGTACTAGGTTGTAGTGTCTATTTCCATTGAGCGGAACCCCCTATCATATCAGGTTGTGGTTCCACTATCCATTGAGTGGAATCCCCGTGACACACTAAGGGGAGGGTTCCTTACTGTTCTATTGAGTGGAATCCCCCTGTCACTCTAGGGTGTGGGTCTTCTTTATACTTAGTTTCATCCCCATAATGTACTAGGGAGATGGTATTTTTTTGATTCGATATTTTTCCACCTCAGGCCATGGAGCAGTAGTGAGGTAAAGGTCCTACTCATGTCTCCCTCTGGAAGACACAAAATATGTATGGAATTATTGATGGAAATTTTGGTGATGCATGTAAATTCATCACCCTAGGTTGTGTAATATGATAGATATCCCATTTCTCTATCATCTGGTTTTCTTTATGAGTATATATATATGTTGATGTTGTTCGGTTGCATTTCCCTCTTACTTTGTTCGACCTATCTACTTGTATTGTATCTCTCTATTGATCAATTTGTGGAATTAGGGGAGTCATAATATTAATGTATATAATCACCTCTGTATGGTATTTTCCCACAACTGTCATGAATTATGTAGATTATGAGTAGTTCTTTTGTGATATTAGTGGATCATTTTGATACTAGGGTTCATTGAATACATATGGTGGTTGATCATGGAAATCAAGAGATGGGGTATCTCATAGTTATTTTCATCTAGTTTTTGTCAGTTTGGGACTTAATTTCTATTTTGTTGTGTATTTTCCCCATTTTTATTTGGTTTTATTTTTTATAAAATTTTTCTTCCATAGAGGTTATTAAGTTCATAGATTAATCTAGAAATTTCTACCTTTTATTATCCCTCTACATCGTTTCACGGATATAGTTGGGTGTGTTCATAAATGTACACTAGAAAAAGGTTTCCGATTTTATATTTTGCCTTATCAGTAATTTTCAATAGTCCCTAGAATATTGGAGGAGGGCTTAGGGTTTTGATATCTTGAGCTCCTAATGGACATCACACCATAGTGGTATGTGTCTTTACAAATTGGTATTAGAGGTGGATCATCCTTGAATTTGTTTACAGACGGACCCATGGTGAGGATTGGATATAAAAACATAGCTGAATATTTTTAGAGTGTATCAGGTATAGTTTTCGGCCATGTATCCTTGTTTTGTTTCAACAACCAACATATCCATACACCAAGAATCTGGATACCTGCTTATCGACTCAACATACTGATATATTAGTTACCATAATAGAGGTACTTGCATTAAATAGGATTGAGTCATTTGATTGTTCTTCTTGATTTAGATCCCTATATATATATATATATTCTCACATTAACATGGTATATCTTGATCACTTTCATGATTCCTCTTTTAAGAAATCCATCCATGGTTCCGATTTATGATCATGATGATGATTTGATAAGTGATAAATCCTCATTTCAGAGTTCATCTCCTGAGGAATTTCCCTTAGGTGGGAAGGATAACCCCTCCCCTTGAGTTGTCAAGTACTATATATTAATAAAATTTTATGCTAATGATTTTCATAGGTTTAGTATTTTTTGTATTTACAGTGTGAGATGAGGATGTGGTTCTATTGTAAACAAATCCATATGCAGAGGAGGAATTCCTTGATTTAGTTATATAATTCTTTAGGATCCTATAGACCAAGATTGATTAGATGGTTAAACTAGTATCCATTTATTTACGTTGAGTGACTAAGAAATGTTGGAGTATTTTCATGAAGACTTGTGATGACATGATGTTTTCATGTTCTGACATCAGGATGTTGTTTCGTTAAGATTATTACCCCTCGTTCATGCATTCATTTTAGAATATGATGTTTCTGGAGATATAATAGTGTATTTTGATAGTTATTGATTTTTCCAAGATGTTCACAAACCTTATGCAATAATAACATGACATTGTGAACTATGGTTACTTTCAGGTTCTGAAGTATGAGTAGGGTCTTCATAGAGACATCCATTCTGGTGTGGGTCCCCTTTGATTTACAATATAGGTTAGAGTTATAGATCAAGAATTTGTGAAATAGATATTTATTTCAGAGAGATTCTAGGTATATAGAGATAAAAATTGGGGTCAGGGTGATGATTTATATTTATATGATAGAAGGTTTCATTCATTGGGATCTTGGAAAAGGAGACCTCATTATGGATGGTCTGTGTTACATGGACATGCGATACAATGTTTGAAAAGAAAACCTGGTTAGGAAAATAGGTGATATTTAATCTTGTGATGGGATATGTCACAGGAATTTTGATTTATCAACATGGCATGCAGAAGGGAATAGGTAGATGGTGGATTTACCACCATGACCGAGTCATCCTCATGATCATTTTTCACCATGTTGTGGCCCAGGTGGCCCCTAGGGAGGCAGTGCTACAATAGGAGTAATTTAACCTGTAAGTGGAGGAGACATTAGTGGAGCGTTATGTTATGAGTTACTTCAACCACCACCTCCACCATGTGTCCCAAAACTATCTTTGATAGATCCCAATCAGTTTTCTAGGAAGTTGTAGGCCATGGAGGTTGAGGACCTGAAAGACCATGACAAGATACAAGGTATGAAATTTAATTATTATAGAATTTCTCTAAAATCTTTTTACATAGGTGTGAGTCACAACTTAATTTATATATCCCTTGTGAAAGTGATATATATCCCCATTGATACATTATCCGAACCGCTTTTTCTAGAGGTTTTGACTATGTGAGATTCATCAATACAGCTTATCAACATGTAGTATGGTCTATTAGTTGGTGGAGAGAAATTTACTTGGGACCCCTTGATCATTATGATGAAAACTTATTACATAATCATGGGAATGAAATGGTTATCGATGCATTGATATAAAATTTACTATCATTACAGGAAGGACATATGCCTTTAGATATATTATATGAGACAATCTTTTATGCTTGAGAGAGATCTCATGGACGAGTGAGAGGGTCTTGAGAGTAGTAGGTTGCAGCCTATCACCCATTAGTTTGGGATTTTATCTCTTGTCTCAATTGAAACATCATACATACAAATTCATTCAATAGTGGAGGACTTTATGGACATATTCCCCAAGGATTTCTCGAGACTACCTCTGTGTAGGGATATGGAATTATTCATTTAATTGCACACTGAGACCATGATGATATCATTTGAGGAATATTTGAAGTCTCCTACAAAGCATTGGGAACTAATAGTGTAGTTGGAGGAAATTTGGGAGAAGGGTTTAATCAGACGAAGTTTGTCCACCTAGGTAGCTATGATTTTGTTTTTGAAAAAGGCTGATTGATGCTTGTGGATCTATGTTAGTTATCATCGCATAAACATGGTAACAATAAAAGAATACCCCATACAATGGATAGATAACCCATTTAACCAGTTTTGAGGTTATAGTTTGTTCTTAAAGATCAATATCATATTTGAATAACATAATTTGAGGCTTCATGAGGATAATATTATGATGATATAATCATGATGTCTCTATATATGGTATGAGGTCTTGGTGATGCATTTTTATGGGATGAATTCCCCTATTGTGTTTATGGTTTTGATGAATAATATCTTCCAAGTGTACTTATACCAATCTATGATTTTCATCTATAATGAAATTATCCTTTATTTTATATTACAATAGGATCATTTAAAGAATCTAAGTATAGCACAAGACTTACTCTGGATGGAACAATTTTTTGGTATGCTCTTAAAGATTCATCTTTAGATCAGTATGGTTCACTCTCTAGAGAAATCTATTTCTAAGCATTGTTTAGCTGTTGACCTAGTGAAGATTGATGCAGTGCTTTATTTTGAGAAACCTAATATCATTTCAGTGGTTTGAAGTGATCTTATCATTGTGGCGGTACTACCGGAGGTCTATGGAAGACTTATCTATGATTTAATCCCATTTGACTGTCTTAAAACAGAAAAGGAACACATTTATCTATATGGATCAATGATATAGGGCCTTCATGGAGTTGAGGCTATATATGACTAGTTATACTATTTTGGGACTATTAGAGGAGGTCAGGGTGTATATAGTATATATTAATGCCTCTAGTGTTAGTCATGACATTATGTTTATGTAGAGGCAGGTAGTGATCACATATGGATCGAGGTAGTTGGGACCGCATGGGTAGAACTACACAAACTCACAACATTGAGTTGGTAGTGGTAGTCTTCACATTGAATATGTAGAGTCATTATCATCATGGAGAACACATTTGGGTTTACGAAAACTATCATAATATTATCTTTATATTCACGTAGAGAGATCAAAACATGATAGAGAGGTGGTAGTTGGAGTTCCTGCAATATTGTCACTTTGAGATAATCTATACTATTGGTAAGGGAAACATAGTGGTATATTCTCATAGAAATAAGTCACTTTCTTGTTTGTTGGAGGTGGAATCTTATTATTTGTATTCTTTATAGTTTACCGTAGTGGAGGATTGGGGTACAACATAACATTCGTTAATGGGTTTGACTCATCCGCTTATCCAGTTTATAAGGTAGGCTTAGGTGGGAGACATTGACTATGAGGTTCTTCTTGATCAGATATATTCATGGGATTTAGTTGATGGATTTTATGAAGTAGAAAACACATCATTGTTTTGTAGGGACAGATGGTGGTTTTGGTTTCTACATGAGAGGATGTGATGATGGAGATTTACACATCCCATTTTATTGTACATTCCAATGTGGAAGAGATGTACAATAACCTTTAACAGGGTATTTGTTGGGTTGGAATGTGGAGGAGCATAGCCAATTGTATCCATTGATGTCACACATGTCTATATCTAAAGGATAAGAACTAGGTTCGGGAAGGATTAAAACAACCCCTTGAGATCTCTTATAGGAAATTGGATGGCATATCAATATAATTTATGACTAATCTTCTACGAATAGTGAGAGGCCACGTTGATATTAGGGAGATTATCGACCGACACACGAATTTGATACACTTTCTTGATATCATGGAGTAGAGTTCCCTGGAGAGTCTGGGGTAGTAGTAAGTAGAAGTGATTTTACAGTTTCTTGGGTTACCATCGACAATTTTATCTAACAATGATGCTTACTTTACATCATTGTTGTGGAGATTATTGTAGGATGTATTAAGGTCCCAGTTGTATATGAGTACGGTGTTTGACCCATAAATGGGTGGGAAAATAAATAAAACATTCTAAGTGTTTGGAAAAGTGTGAATGGATTGTATTTTAGACATTGTTTGTAGATATGAGTATAATTTTCCATTGGTTTAGTTGAATTATAATTACACTAATCACAATTTGATCTTCATTGAAAATTTTAAGGCATTGTATAGGAGGCCCTATTGTTAAACCTTATGCTAAAAATATATTGGTGATAAATATCTTGTGGGACCAGAGATGGTGCATTAATATCTAGATAAATTTCATGTGATTCACGAGTGTATGAGTACATCGCACATGTGATAGATTTCTTATATAGATCAATGTCATAGACCATTGGGGTTTGAGTAGGGAGACAATGTTTTCCCAAGAGTATGACAAAAACATATATTATCGATTCTTAGACAAGGGGAAAGCTATAAATGAGGTTCATTGGGCCATTTGAGATCCCTTGGACTGTTAGTGAGGTTGTTTACTATGTCTACGTAACCCCATAGTTGGAGTTGATGCATGAATCTTTCCATGTTCCACAATCGAGGGGATATATTAAAGTTCCCATTCACTTTATTGACTTGGGTAAGTTGAAATTAGAGGATAGAGACACCTTCATTGAGTATGTAGTGGAAATATATGATCAATATGGGAGGATCTTATAAGGACATTCCATTCCCATGGTTTCTATATTGTTTCATAAAATGAGCATGCTGGAGATCTTCTAGAAGAAATAGATCTAGATGATGGCTCAATATCCCCACCATTGTTTTCATTTTATTTTTGGGGATGAAAACCCTTGAAGGGTGAATAATTCAGTGACTACATTCTTAAATTACAAACATTGAAATATACTAAAAAATATATTTTTATCCATGCATTGAGATGACACGATATTTTGAGGCTCAGTGAGACATGAATTAATATTAAAAAAATATGAAATATTTTAGTATCACATAGACACATTTTTTAGAAAAAATGGAATATCTATAGATTGGAAGATAATATCATAAATCATAGATCTTGGTTAAAATCAGAATGTGGGGGTTCCACAAGGTCCTACCTAAGGTTTTTTGGTGCTGAAGTTTCAACTGAGGCAGCCATTAATGGGTTCATTAAGTGAATTAATTTAATTTATTTAATAAATCTAACCTAAATGACCCTCAATAAGTATATTTTCATGATGTTTTTATAAGGTTTGTCCACATAAACTATCCTAAATCTAATAGGAGGAGGAGTGAATTTTTTATTGGTAGATTGAAATCATACTAAGGATGAGGATAAAATCATGGAGGATCGAGAGGAAGAAATTGTTGTCAGTATTCTCCATTGATGGTGAATTCATTTATCCCAAAACAATGATGCATAATAGAGTTAGAGATCATCAATTTTAGTTTCTCCACTTTATTAAAAGTTTTATTATGTATTTAATCTATTACTAATGGTGTTTATTCTGCATGATCTTTCAAATGTGCCTTGTTGTGTATTATATAAATTATTTAATATTAGTCTTATTATTTGAAAAATAATTACCCATAGAAAAAATCAATTATTACTGTTGAAAAATAATTATTGGAAAATTAAAATTTCCTTTTTTTAAGTTCTCCATGACCATATGTTATTTTCATCAATCTACTCTATCCTAGGAGTTCATAGATTTACTTTGACAGGGAAAGTATGAGTATGATCAAACCCTTAGATTCATGTAAGTTTCAGGTATGAGAAATGGATTGGAAAATTGAGTATGGATCATGATGGATTATTTGATATAAGTGATTCTACATGGATCTAAGATCTATAGAGGTTATGGGATCGAGTGTTAGATGACTAGAGGCATGTCGGGTGGCATGTAGAGTTCATACGAACAAATTGTATCCATTTTCGAGCGACTGGAGGTTGTGTAATGATGGTCGGTGGTGAACCCCAGCAATTTTCCGTGGTAAAATGGAATAAATAATGGATGAGTGTATTATTATAGATAACTACACAGAGAACTTTAGTTTCAATGGAAAAATTGATTTGAAAGTGTGTATTCTAAGAATACATGTAGTGTAGCCAATCCCCGTCGTAGTAGCTAAACATTCAAGGAAGATAATGATTAGGCGCTTTGTGATTGGACCGATATGATACGTGACCCCCTATAAATGTCTATGTCATGTTAGATATCCAAACATACTAGACCCTAAATGGGAGGACACTTCATGTACTCTAAGAGAACATGATCACATGCTAGTACCCAAGCATGGCTAATTATGTGGTTAGGTAGATGGAAATAACCAGATAAACATGGGCACAACTTAGAGAACATAGACATGCCCTTGGTGGCAAAGACATGGATTGTGGTCCCCCATACAATCCATGTAAGTTTACATGGCTTCTGAGAAATCTCTATAGGCTAACTCTCCCAAGTAAGAGTGTGGATTTAGAAGCCGTGTGGACCCCATACACCACGTATACCCCTATGAGAAACTTCCACCTTTCAAATATCCTTCATTAAAAATAGTATTTTGGGCCATGAGTAACTTATCATGAGTATTATTTCATTTATAATTTGATGATAACCTTCATAGTGGCTTTTGATATATGATGTGGAAATTCTAGAGCATGATGTTTTTTAAGCAATGCTTGGTGATGGCAATGATCATGCATAATCCTATAAGAGAGAGGGCAGGGCTAGTAACACCCTGCTATGACCAGGGACTTGGTCCCCATACTCATTTCACTTGTTGAGAAAGAACACCATGTAATTCAATTGAGTGTATCTTATACCCTAGGAGTGGACCCCCCCCCCCCACATACTAGTGAATGAGTCCTCTACCCCATCAGTGGAACCCCCTGACTCTATAAGGCATGGTTCATGTACGATCAGAGTGGGGTCCTCTATCGAGATCTACCATGTGGAACCACATATTATACTAGTATGTGGGTCCTCCATAAATGAAGTAGAACCCCTTGACATATTAGGTTGTGGTTCGTCTATCCAATGAGTGGATTCCTCCTGACACACTAGGTTGAGGGTCATTTACCGAGCTACTGAGTGGAATCCCTTTATCATAATTGGGTGCAGGTCCACTATATATCGAGTGCAATCCACCTATTGTACAAGGGTGCTGGACCTTATTATATTGTATATTGAAACCCCTTCAGATGTGAAGCAAGGGCGAGGTGAGATTCTTTTTCCTGACTCTCTCTGGAAGACAAAAAAAATTCCAAGCATCAGTTATGGACATTTTGGAGCTGCATGAAGACTCATCATCCTAGGATGGGATTTGAGATGGATATCCTCTTTATCTGTCATAAAAATATCATTATCATATATATATATATGTTTATGTTTGTGTGTGTGTGAGTTTAGGGGTTTTTTCCGCATTCATTGGGTTGATATGACAACTTCTATTGTATCTCTATATTTCTACCTCTATGGTTTTTGAAGCATCTTATTGGGTTTATATATGATCACCCATTCATGGTATTTTCCTATACATGTGTTATCTTATGTAGATGATGGATTTCTCAGTAGTGAAATTAGTGGAGAGTAAGGATACTCAGGTGCCTAGGTTGCATACAGTGGCCGAGCATAGAGATCAGGAGCTGGGCTCTGTCAACTATAATTTCTTCAATTTATTATCTTGTTTGGGATTCATTTATTATTTGAAGTGTATTTTTTCATTTTTATATTTTGGTTTTATTCATTCATACTCTGATATATTCATTAAGGATAATTACATGAAGAGTTTATGATAGATGTAATTATCTTATATTATTCATTTATACTATTGTGTGGAGACATATGGGAGCTTGCATAAATGTACACTAGAAAAAAACCATATATAATTTATAATTCATTTTCAACACTTTTCTTTAAAACATAGCTAGCCATATTAATTCTTAGACTTGTGGGGGATCAACCTTTAGTAGGTTAGTTGGGCCCTAGTGGGATGGATTGTTATAGTTAATCATTGTGTGTTGTTATTGAGGATTTTTTATTAATGTTTTATTTATTCATATGTAGGTTTATTAATTTTTAGAATTATCTTAACATTTTCTAACCATTTTGGTTTTAGGTAATTTTCAATTATAGGATGAGTAAATTATCATCATATTATAGAATTATGTGATCCGTTAGAATTTTATTTCAGTGCTTCATGCAAGAAAAATTCATCATGAATACCTATTGTTCAGATAATGAGATGATATTATGGAAAAAATTTATCAGATGTTGAAAATTATATTTTTTAAGTAATTATATTTAATTATTCTTTTGGTACAGATGATATATGAATTCATCAACTCAAGGAAAATGATCTTAAAATAAAAACATAATCCATTTACTATTCATACCTAGAATTCAATAGTCTCTTAACCATTCAATGATTTATAGTTTTGTAATGACTAAATTTATTTGGACCATGTTATATATCACTCTATATTAGTCATTGGGTGTTAGTTTTTTTATTTAAAGACCATATTTTTTACTTCCCACAAATGTGTTCCTATATTAAAACTGAGCTATGTGTTAATCTAGATGACTTTCATACTTATATTTTCTTTAAATAAAGTAGATGATTTATTAACCCTTTTTACATTGATAGATTTCAAGAAAATACACTATGAAGCAGTCAATTGTTTTTAGTAAATCCATTTTGTTACTAAAAAATACATATTCATAAAAAATGAATTTTATTTATTTTTATGGGAAATTATTATACATAAATTTTAAATATAATAGAAAATGGATTATATAAGTTACGTTCATTTTGGAAAATTGTTTTCCAGATTATATTAAGGTAAAAATTTGAGAATTTTTTAAATAGTTTGGTTTTCCCCATGAATGGTGAAAATACTGATGTTTATGTAGATTTATATTTTCCTTTCGATAATTCACAGATTAAAATATGGGTTTTATATTAGTTTTAAAATTTAATTAGTTATGTTTTATTAAAAATAATCTAATTATGATTTTTAAATTAAATTTTTTACTTGAATTTAATATAATAACATTTAATTCTTAAAAAATGATTTTTCCAAAAAAAACCTTTTTTCATGACATTATTCCAGATTATTTTTCAATGAAATTCTTCTACAAATGTTTTATGGACATAAAAAATGGAATTATTTTTTTAAATAAATTATACCAAATATGATGAAAATTTAATTTATATTTATAGTCAATATGAATATTAATCTTAATAAATTGTATTTCCCCGATAAATGGTAAATCATGTAATTATAGTTAAAACTAAAATTATAAGGTATAAAAAATGACCCTATACTTGGATTAAAATAATTGGATGTGTATATATCATCCATAATCATAAAAAATTATAATATATATATATATTATTTTTTATGTGATTATAACATATATAATATTTTTTGTATAGAAAAGTAATAAATGTCACACTCGTATTTTTTATAACTATAATATTTTTAACACATGGATAACCGAAGGATATGTTTGGTTATAAAAATTTATCTAAAATATAAATTATTCATATTCATAATGTTACTTTATTTTTTATTTTTAGCGAAGATATAATAACCTTAAATTCTTACACAATGATGATGTATAAATTATTCTATTAATGAAAAATTAAAATAATTAATATTATAAATATTAAATATAAAATAATTTAAAAGAATTAATGTGAACCTTGAGTTTTCTATATAAAAATTAAATATTATAGTGTCGTTGATTAATTAGATTCTAATTTTATTTTATTTTATTAATTTTATTAAATTCAATGTAAATAAATAGTACTAATATTGAGATTAATGATATTTTATAATAAAGAATATTCCCTTAAATTATTTAAAATTATATAAATCTTAGCTTCTATAAATGAATTTGATAAGGAAAATAAAATAAAACCCGATCCCTTTACTTGTTTTTATCAATTTATTGTAAAATTATCAACCCTTGAAACTAGAAAACATTAAACTATGTGAATTTTCAATAGGGTTATTGATGTGTTAAAAAATATAAGGGTAAATTTGTGTTACAAGACTATAAAAAATTTAATGGATAATATTATATCATATAATAATCATCACATACGCTAAATAAATATATTTTGGGTCATTTTTAATTTAATACTAATTTATAATAATTTAATATTTTTTGAAATTCGAAGAATTTTTCTCCCATCACTTATTAAATAAGATCTCTTATTCTCTTTAAATAACACATCAAAACACATTTTTTTTTCAATGATCTACAAAAAAATTCTTAAAATAAATCCCAATATTCTTGATTCATTAGTGTGGATATTATACCAATCATATAGGTCTTAAGGTGTAATGTAAAGAATAATTTCCAAAGAAGAGGTATAGTTGTTAACCAGAAGTTTTAGTTTTATTTCTTCTTCCACTTTATGAAATACTTTTCAACCATGATAAAATAATTACACTAATGTCTTACATATAATAATATATCATTATTCTATTTTAATTTACTATATTTACCTTCTCTTGAATCAAATGGGAAAAACACCGTTTTTTATGTGTACGTTGTACTACCGCATCACGAAATGATTTAATACATTTTTAATCAGTACATTTTGCAGATATATTTTACTGACGAAATTAATTTTTATATATGATATTCATGAAATATTTATCATTTTTAAAGATAATAATTCATTACATTTATATTCATTATAATAATATAACATCATCAGTAACACCCTGATATTTTCAATGAGAAAACTTTGTTCGATAACATTTGTGATATATAACACCGAACCCAAAAGAAAAAACCATTTTATATATGATAATTTTATATTTTAAATTAAATATTTTTATATTAGTGATGTGTTAAATAGTTTATTATATATATATACTAGATATATTTACATATTCTTAGTAAATAATCAATCAATTTTTGGTAACGACTCTTTGTTCTTCAAAATATGTTTTATTCAGAAATGGTTTTTTTCCTTTTATGAAAGAAATATTATAATTATTTTCTATAAAATTTAACGGAATTTATTGATAAAATGTGGTAAATTTTTAATATTATAATATTAAAATTATAATGTGGTGAAATTTGGGATTTTTATAAAAGTATTGATTTTTCAGTGAATAGTGAAAAATACCAGTTTTATGTGAAATTGTCATTGATTTTGATAAATTAATTAGTTTAAAAGAAAAATTATTATTTAAATTTTATTTCAAGGTAAAATAAGTATTATTTAGATATATTTAATTCTATTATGTACATTTTAATCGTCTTTATTGTAGATTTTAGTATAATTTTATTTTTAGGATTAAAAACACATTCTTTTTGAAAACTGTTATGAAATGAAAAATGTTTCCCTATTACAAATAATTAAAATAATCTCTAATGAGAAATGATTTAAATGAAATTCTTATATTATATAAATATATTAATTTAAATTAATATAAATAATATTATTAGTCATTGAGTTGACGCGTTGTCATATTTTCCTTAAAATTTGTATTTTTGAAATATTATTTTCATCATGCTTGTTGGTTTTATATTAAACTCAATTAAACCACCTATGTGAATTTATATTGATAAAATTAATCCCATACTTTAAATCATAATAATAATTATTAATTAATATTGAAAACTTAATTTCTTTTACAATTCGAATTGTAAATGTAATAAATATAAATTACCATAGTAAAGAGAAAATATGATAATTAAAGGGGAAAATAATTTAGCAAAATATATAAAGCACATAAAACTAATATTTATATTAAATTATCATTAAAATTGTGATTATATTTATTCTTCATTGTTTTTATATTGTAAATTATTAATTAATTAGTTCGAAAAAATTATATTTTGATATAATAAATCACACATTATTTTTCGTAATATTCATATTCAATTAATGAATTTATTTTGATGAAATAATGGATTTAAAAAATATTATTTTACTAAAAAAATATCATTAAATTTTTTATTAAATACAAATGATTATATAATTTTTATAAACTCAAAAGTAATTTTATAAGGGATTGAAAACTGTTATTAGAAGAAAAAAACCCAACATTTCTCAATGAATGTTTGTACATATTTAAAAAGTGAAAATACACAAATATAGAAAATTATTTTGAAAAAATGAATTTTATTTTTTGGAATCATAATATTCAAATTACCCAAAGGATATTTTTCATAATTTTCTATGATATTTGAATTTTTGGGTAAAATTTAAATATGGCATAAATATAAGATATATATTATGAAATCATAATTACCCGAATATGATTTAATAAATACTATAAAGGGTATACATGACCAAATATATGTTTTCCCTTTAAAAAGATTTTATTTTATGTTTATTGAATTAATTTTAAAAATACATTACAAATAATCAAAAAGCATTAATATATATTTAAGTTTTTAAAATTATTTCACTAAGAGAACAACTAACTTTGACATCAGTAAGGGTATTATTTTATTATGTTAATATATTTTCCTTATAAAATAATGTAAACCACACCTATTTTTTAGAAACCATTGACACAAACCATGAGAATTTTTATAAATTTGATTATTTTATTATATATTTTCCGAAACATATTTTGAAAAATAATAAAGAATTCCTCACTCATATCCTATATAAACCAACCCAGTCTCCCATTTTTGTTCACTCAAAAATCCTTGGAGCATTTCCTTATTCTTGCCTACCCTCTCTATAGTTCACATATTGTTTCCCAAGATCTCAAGAAGCTCCTATGAATCATTTGGAGACACACTATCAAAGTAAGGGATCCTCACTGTCTATTCTTCATTAAACATTCTTTATTATCGTATACCTTCCAATTAAAATTACTAATGTTGTTATATGTCTTCCCTTGTCCATATTTCTGACTATTTTATTTAAAAATAATTATATACCCCTTTATTTATTGTAAAATCATTTTAAATTTTTTATGTGACACGGTTATGCTGCAAAACTTTCACTGTGATTATCCATGACAAAACAATTGTGTATTGAATACCATACTCATTTCCTATCTAGGGTGTTCAACTTTATACACTTATAAATTTTTGAAATGGGACTTACATGTTTACATTACACACTCTGTAATAATAAACGTAAATATAATGATGAATGATTCTATGTTTTATGATATATGTGGTACATTTTAGCATGATAATAAAGTAAATTTGATTAGTGTACTCAAAATTTTATAGCGCTTACATTGGTTATTGTTTTATCTCATGGGACACCATTTTTGTAGAGGGGGTGAACCTAATTACATTATGGTACTTTTTATCATGATCTCTTAGCAGTTTTCATTGACCTATTTTTTTGATGCATTTTTTATGTTGTTGCCACATTTCCCAATATTCCTTTATGATTATCATGCTATATCATGTCTAATTGTTCACATTTATGACTCCAACTCCTTTTATACCCTATTGATATTTCTATTTTCTAACATGTATTATTACCATCATTTTATGCCATTATTATTCTCATAATGGGATTTATATTTCACTCCTTTATTATGTGTGTTCTCAGGTTATATTAGATATTTTTAAGTGAGATAATGTTGAACAAAATTTAGTAAATATGATGTTTTTACTATTTTATCTTATTAGGTAATGTTTTTAATTCCCAAATACATAACACTTATTGATCTTCCAAGTCGAATTAAGTGTAATCTTATGTTATATATCATGTAATAATGTGTAATAAAGATATTGTTTTTATAGTTGGTATCAAAGGGAGAATTTATTTTTTTTGTTATGATTAGACAACTCTATGGAAATACTAAGGGATAAAACTATTCATAATAAAATATACCTAAATTTTGAAAGTATATGGTAAGTGGTTTATAAGAAAATAAATCCCTATCTAGATACTATATTTGGATTTGGCTCAATATTTGATGTACATAGGTGTAAAACCTAAAGATATTATGTTTATTTAGACTTGACCGGGTACTGGTGCACAACAGTGGGCCTTACTACACACCTGGTCTGACACACCTAGGGTATATTCTTTGGCATATTCAAAAGGACATTATGAACCATTATTAAGGGGAAAAAACAACCATAACATAATATTTTTAGAAATTTATCATTGCTAATATATATTGAAGCCTATAAATTTCTTTAGTTAAGGAATAAACATAATTTAGAAGTTATCCCTTTAAAATCATTTATGATGAATTTACTTTCTTACCACCCATTATAGATTTATGGTTTTTTCTTGGTTAAATTATTCCTAAGCATGTTCTATATCAAAATATATTTGTTATTCAGTGTGATTTTTCTCCTCCATGTATATGTTTTATTTTCACACAAATTTTCTCATAGTTAGAAACTTGGGTATTCGATGACCTTCAAACATCCATTTATTTAATTTGAAGTGGATGCTTCATTAACCCTTTTTACGAAGTGGGGTTTTAATAAAGATATTATCAAGTCTAAAATCATCTCTTTCTGAGTTCAAGTTTAAATTTATAGGACCTAATTTATTAATGTGGGGATGAATGTAATGCCCTGAGTTTTTAAAAGAGAAAACTATGTTCGATAACATCAACAATAGATAACACCGAACACAAATAATAATGATTATTAAAATATGAATATTTTATCCTTTAAATTAAATTTGTTGATATATGTGGGGTTAACAAATATATGAAATATATATATCATATATATATATATTCTTATTAAATAATCCATCAATTTTTTGTTATGTCTTATTGTTCTTCAAAATATGTTTTGTGGAAAAACAGTTTTTTTTTGTAAAAAATATTATAATTATTTTATATAAAATTTATAAAATGTATTAAATAAAATTAACTATATTTTTTGTATTATAATATCTAAATTATCTTATTTTAATATTTTTTTGTTATTCAAAAAATATAGATTATCTAGTGAATAGTTGGAAATTTCATTTTTTGTAAAATTGTCAGTTTTTGATAAATTAATTAATTTAAAAGTAAAACTATAAAGATAATTTTATTTTAAGGTTACAAAAATGGGATATAGTTTTATTTGATTAAATTAAGTATATTTTAATCATCTTTATACAATGTTTTACTAATAGTTTATTATTAGGATTCAAAATACAATTTTGTGAAAACTATTTTAAAATTCATAATGTTTATCCCCTATAATTAATTAAAACAACCCATTTTAAGAATTTATTTAAATGGGAATTTTATATTATATACCTTTATTTATGAATTTATATTCATATTATTATGGTTAATGGTTATAAAGTTATTGTAGAATAATATTTTCCTTAAAAAATGTATTTTTAATAAAAATGACTTTAATCATACTTGTCAGTTTTATATTAAATTAAAATTCTCCTCCTACATCAATTGAATTTCTTAAAGGTTACATCATATTTGGAATCATCATAATTATTATTTGGTAATAAGGTGAAAATAATTTTTCTAATATATGGAAAGTAATTGTAATAAATATTAATTACTATAGTAAAATAAAAATATGTTAATTAAGGGTAAAAATAATTTAACAAAGAATAGAAACAACATAACCATAATATTTATATTTCCTTTTCATTAAAATTCTTGTTATATTTATTCCTTACTATTTTTACATTCAAATTATTATGTAATTAGTTTGATAAATATTATATTTTCATATAATAAAACACAAATTGTTTGGGATAATATTGAAATTCAATTAGTGAATATATTTTATGAATAAATAAATTTTTGATATAAATAATATTTTGTTAATATATTAGTGTTAATTATTTTAAATTTAAATAATCGTATAATTTTGATGAATTCAAATTTAATTTTTATAACGGTTCGAAAAATGTTATTGGAGAAAATCCATTAATTCTCAATGAATGTTGAATTTTATTTTAAAAGTGAAAGTAGACATATATGGAAAATTAGGTTGATAAAATTTGTGTTTTGTTTGGAATCAATATATAGAAATTATTCAATGGTTAATTTTTCATAATTTTCTGAGACTGAAATTTTCAGTTAAAATTAAAATATGATCTAGATATACATTGTGTATTATGACATAATGATGACACAAAAACAAATTAAAAAAATACTAAAATTTATATCCAATCTCAAATTTTTTTTCACATTAAAATAATTTTAATTTATGTTTATTTGATTAATTTTATAAATCCATTATGAATCCTTCAAAAGCATTATTATATTTTAATATTTTTAAATAATTTCTATAAGGTCATGAAACACTTCCACAATCCATATTTTTTTATTTTCTAGTGAAACTTTTAAGGGGAAAGTGTGAAACCTCATAGAATCCTCCATTTTCAACCCACCAAGAGAGTAAAATTACACTACTCAGATTAGAAATCAAAAACCATTCCTTGAAGACTTTAAAATTTTCAAAAGTTCAAATACGAAAACACCGTCAAACAGAACCGGATCACGTACCGCTGTGCTACCTGAGAGAGAAACCCTCAATATAATCACTTCCATCATCACATATCTAGAATTAATCATCATCTCCACACACTGTCATCATCTCCCCGGAGGAGGAAAAATCCATACTATCGAAGGTCGAAACATTGTAATTGTCCACCTCCCTACGCTGACCGATCAGACTCACATCCCAATGACCCTTGTAGACTACCACGCAGTTCCCCCTAGGAGAGAATGATGGAATCTGGATCCATAGAAGAGATAAGAGACGGATTTTGTTGGAGATGATGGCTAGAGCCTTATAATCATCGACATCGAGTAAATCCAACACCAACAACACCATCACAAGAAATGTCAAAATGACAACATGACACCATGGATTCATACCCAATATCCACAACGTCATCCCTTTACATTTGACATCACCATCCATGCCTATAACCACCATTGCAAAAAATAAAATAATCGAAACCAGATACCAAACCAAATAAAGAATCGAATTCACAACCAAGCTAACATTAAATAGAACAAGCACTTGAAGAAAAATACCACAAAACATCATAAAAAAATGAGGAAGAATCATTGAGAAGATTTGAAAAACTAGAAACCATATTCATTAGAAAAAGTGTCATGCACCTGGAGCACTGAAGGCTGTTGAGTCGCACATCCCAAAACGTCAAAGTTACCCCCATGCTAGCTCCGAATGGGAGCGTTGTAGAGGAACCCAAGGTTAGATTAGGGCTATTATTTCCATAGGAGACTAAAATCCAGAATTGTCGAAGAGGCATAAGACCAAAATCTATCCAAGAAAGCGAAAACTGACTCTAGTAGCACCTGAAAGAGGAGGAGAGGGTAAGATCCATCACTGCTGATAGGGACTCGAAAACCCTAGGGGTGGTTCCGCCGAGAGTGAGAGAGGCCATGAAAATTTAGTGCCATAATTATGACACAATTACACATCCAAAATGCTATTATTTTTTTAATCTAATCCCTTATAGTTATAAAATAATAAAAAGAACTTTTTTAAAGAAAACCCGGGAATGAACCATGGGAATGTTTGTCATTTTGTTTATTTTAATATATATTGTCAAGAACCATAGTTTGAATATTAATAAAGAATTATCCACTCATATCCTATATAAAATCACTAATCACAAATTTATATTCCCTAAAAGAACTTAAAACACTTCCTTAATCTACCATCCCATCTATATAGTTCTCCCATGATACCAAAAGCTATCATGGAGCTCATCCCAACCATTTAGGGCCACAATAACAAGGAAATGGATCCTTACCTTCTCTTATTTATTGATGTCTTGTCGTTATCTTATGCCTTCCATTTCAAATTAGTAATCTTGTGATCTTTCATTAAATATAAATTTTACATCTTGTTTGATTTCAAAATTATGATAGACCCCTTTCTTTATCATGATCTCATTTTACTAATCTTTATGTGATGCCTTTATGTTGCTCAAATATAACTATGATTTTCCATGCCAAAAAAATTGTGTTGTAAATAAAATATCCAATTAATATCAAATGTGTTCATCCATATAAACATATAATTACATGACTTCATGATTAATTTTATTTATTATACTATCCTTAATCATTTATTAAAATATCAGGATGAATGATTCTATTTTTTATGATCTATGTGTAACTCTTAAGAAAGAGAATGAAATGAATGTGATTGGTGCACACACGATTATATAGCGGTGCAGTGCAGTAGGTAATGTTTAGTCTCATGAGAATCCATATTAGGATATGGAGTGCACTTGATTATTTTATTGGACTTTTCCTTATTTATTTTTTTGAAGAATGACTTTGACTATGTTTATGATGTAGTGTTTTAAGTAGTTGCTGCATTTACCAGGTTGCCTTTATGATTATCATTCTTTATCATGTCACGTTATTCATGTTTACGATTCACATATTTTTTATGACACATTGATATTCCTATTATCTAGCATGTATTATTAAATTTATGTTATTCCATATTTATTCTATTACCGAGGTTTGTAGCTCCCCCCTTTCATATGTATGTCCCCAGGTTAACCCATGCAATTTTAAGTGAGAGAATGTTAATGATGTTTTCAATAAAGATTATATTTTTCCTTTTCTATGTTGTTATGTAATGTAACAAATTCCATAATACAATGGAATTATAAATACTTTTGGTTTTATTAAGTGAAATATTATTTAATAAATCATGTATTAATATGTAATAATGAGAATGGTTATAATATCATCTTTGCATAAGTGTGGAGTACCGGCTCCATGAAGCGATACGATTCATTGTTCATCACCACATCTCATGGATGATATATATAAGAATAATTAAATAAATTATATTATAATATTCTATGATGATCATTATATAAAGGGAAAATTATACTTACTTTGTTTTCATAAAAATCATTAAAATATGGAAACGTTACTCATGCGTACATACAACATAATGTCTCCATGATTATAATACAGTTCATTTTTCGTAACCATATTTCAGGATTATTTTTAAAAGTATAAATTATGTATAAAAATTATTAATATGATGGGATTATTATTATATAGATTTTGGAATAATTACCTCTAGGACAGTATTCATCCTCCCAATGTAATTTTGGACTTTTGTACAAGTGAATGTAAATGATTATTTTAGTTTATATAACATGGTTGGAAGGGATATAAAAGTAATAGTAGACAAGAAAAAGGTTCTTTATACGATAAATAATTAACAAAATTGATTTTTAAAAAAGAAAAATAATGTACATAATGAGTCACACTCAAGGTAGTGGATTTTATTTTAAAACTCTTACTCTAAGATTTCTCTTAAAACTCTATTTTTCTTTCTTATTTATATTTCTAATTTTTTTATATATATGTTTTTAAATAAATATAGATGATATATAAATTTAATTCTATGTCCCTTTTTACAATGTTTAAACAATTTTCAGAGGGAATATTTTTGGGTAATATTTTTACTTTCTTTACAAAAAGAAAAAAACATGTTCTATTTTTATTTATATAATGACAATGAATTTTCCCACCACAGTAATTGTTATTTCATGTTTTAATTCCATTATAAGATTCCATGTTTTCTTAAAATAAAAATATATTTCATTATATTCTTGTATTTTTCTTATGAAAATTAGGTTTAATTAAATTGGATATATCACTATCTAAAAATTCTTTCTTATGGGTGTAAAGAATGTTTTTTGATGCAAGATTTTATGTGTTATGATTATGTTAGGGTTTCTTGGCACAGTTTATATTGACATGTGGTTTTATTATAAACAAAGGATATGTGGTTTTGTTATCAAAAAAGGATGTGTGGTACTATGATAAACCAAGGTTGGGTGATACTATTATTTCTCTCCAATGCATAGGGTAAAGGGATAGAGTTAACAAATTAGGTTTATCCATAGAGAATATGGGAATATACTATGATTTTTATTCCAAATAAGGGACAAACATAAATAAATTTTCTTCGATAACGATATTATGGGAATACACTCTGATGATGATTTCATGTATAACCATGATGGTTATCCACGTGTAACTATGAGGGTTACTTCATGTGTTAAACTGATATGAAAATGATGTTTTAGTTAACCTAGATGTTTTATATAAGATTTTAATCAGTATTTATGAGAAAATTGTATTTTCTTATGGTAATATAATGATTGTATATTTAATAGAAAGTATATGATACTTTTTAAATATGAAAAGTATAACTTTTTAAAAATGTTAGTTTAATTTTTATATGATTTCAAGGAAACCTTATATGTTTTATTTTTCATTTATGATATCTTATAAAATTATTTATCAAATTATTTGGGTATATAAGGTTCGTTATTGGGTTAAAAAGGTTTATTTGGAGCCCAAAGATTATTTTTAAAATGGAATATTTTTATAAGTATTCATGGACTAACATTTTTTTTCTAATGTCCCTCACTATGTTTCATTGCCCATCCAAAATTTTAACAATTTTTTTCATCGGATGATTATGGACATGGATGATGTCAAAATGAAAATTGTCAATATCATTCATGAAAAGAAAACATGTTTAATTTTTTTTGATTTATTTTGTGTAAAATTTACTTTGAATATAAGTGTACACTTTTTAATATATGGTTTTGTTATGTATGAATTATTACAAAACACTCTAAAAAAATAAACCTAAAATATATGTGGGAATAAATAAATTGAATTATATTTTATTATCACTAGAACATGTAATGTTTAAAAAGAGGTAATTATATTTAATTTTTTTTATAATATAATGAACCTAGTATTAATAACATAACAAAGAAACTATCTTGGTTATTATAACCACCAACAAGGATGTTATTATTAAGAAACTATTTCCTTATATATGGAAATATATAAAAAATATTTTTTATGGGTGAAAAATGAACATAGTATTGTTATTATATTTTGGAATGGGTAAATAAACCAAAAATTATCTCAAATAAAATTAGTTAATTCGGGAAGGTAAAACCACCTGAATGAAAAAATATTATACAATAAAATTAATATGTATTGAAACATGATTATGTTAGAAATTGTTTTAAATATTGGAACCATTTTTAATTTGTTTAAGTAATAAACTCCATTCCTTCACACTTATATATATATTGAAACCATTTGATAAAGAAAACTGGATATTTATATTATCCCATCCCCTATGTGAAAATTACATTGGCGCATGATTTGTTATTATTATATTTTCCCTTTAAGATGGATTATTTTTCTGATATCTTTAATTTTTAGGTATACTCAATATTGATTTGTATCCTCCCAGCTAAGTAAGATTTATGAAATTTAAATGCTCATGGGTATCTCTATCCTGATTTATTTGTATATTTTCTTTTGTCTGATTAATTCTTTAAAAATAGTATGAAAATTATATTAATGTCACCACATGTATCCAATTTAGTATTCAATTTTGGTAGTTGAGTTTTCTGGGTATTACGTATTTAGTTGTAATAAAATCCATTATATTCACCATAGTGGACATGAATTTCCAATTATATTATTTCATGAGTAAATAGGCCCATAGATAGTTATTTGGGTATTATTTAGTCTAGTTTGGTGTTGGAGTAGTATATTTCAATTTCACTAGATCATGATGTGGGGGTATATTATATGAACATGAAGTTGTTGTAGTACTTCTACAATCTTGACATATACATTTATTTTGAATGTATTTTTCTTTTCACTTGTCCATATTATGGAGTGGTTATGGGTTTTGTTGGAATATCTATAGAATTACTTTAGTATATATAATTAAATAGGTGAAAAAAATTCTCCCTATATTACATTTTATTAATTTATTTTTGGAAACATCAGATACACAAAAGAGTTATACTGGTTTTTCAAAATAATTATGTATTGGCTATACTATCACTAAAAGTGGGAAAACAATTCTCGAATGATTCATAAATAAACCTTGTTTTAGTAACAATTCCATGTTATTAGTGAACCCTAGTGGGGTATAAAATGATTTACTTCTATTTCTTATATTATTTATACTAAGTCATTAAAATGTAGGACAATATAGATATGATTTCAAAAACATTTACCTGATCAGTAATCATTTTCATATTATTACATGTGATCATACTCATAATGAAATTCATATATCATCACAAGAAAATAAGACCACCATCAATCATGGATATCTTGTAAATACATATATTCTTGAGAATTTTTATAATATCATCACTCATGTTATATTCAACAATAATAAATTAATGATAAAATTAGTCAATGAAAATAAATTACATGATATATATTATTCATTATACAAAAACTTTTACTAACATAATAGTAAAATTACAATGAATCGCCTAATTTCACTTCATCTCTCCACTAATGTATTTAATACCATGATATCAAGTGTGGATTTTTTTTTGTTTTTTATATAAGTAGATTATTTGTAGATTCATAATAATATCTATATAAGAACTGAACAAATATTAATATAGAATATGTAAATAATTTATTAAATGAGATGAAACCAATGAAGAGTATGTTGAAATCTATAGTGATACATGGGGTACTTGCCTTTTGAAACTTCTCAAATATTATAGTATTAGACTTTAATTGGATACATGATAATAAAACCAATCATATGTAAATAAAAAATTTCATTGTGTAAAAAAATTATTAACTCCATAAAGTGTTGTGATATATTGTAATTCTCTTATAGAATTCATAATTGTTGGAAACATAGATATTCTATATAATACTAATCAATAATATAAAGAAAAAAATTATTATTATTATCTAATGATGTACTAGTTAGTTTGAGAACTTGTTTCAAATCATATGGGTTTCAATTGAATATTTTTTGACAATCCTTAATGAATATTTAATTTTTTTTTGAAAATTCAAGTTAATGATGTCTTATGTCATTCCTTAAAGATTTTTGAAATGTATAGTTTCATTTTTTATTATTTAATTTACATACAATGGAAATGAATGGTGAATTTATCTTCAAATGAATGAAAAATTATTATACATATGTAGAAGGGAATCTATAAATACTTATAAAATTTTTGGGATGATTCATGAATTATAGAAGTCAATTGGATTAAATTTTCGCATATACTTCAATTGAGAAATTTGATAAGTTTGGGTTAGGTGAGGATGACATTGCTCTGTATTAATATCATTCTTTCATTTTCATTTTAATCATATAAAAAATATTTAAGAACCATTTTTTGGAGTTTTGTATGGATAAATTTTTATTTCATAATAATTATCTCACACTACATAAATTTGAGTCTATATCGCATAATAATTATTTAACTTTACATAATAATCATTTTTATGTGTTTAAAAATCATTTTACTATGTCCAATCATAATCTATTTACACATTGTTCATGTATCCATCAATTGTGTAATTTCCATCTTAATCCTTCATAGGAATCATTTTTTACCTCCATAAATATAATTAAAAATATGGAATTTAAATTTTTAGTCAGTTTCACAAGGCGACTTAGTTAGGATAATTCAATTATCAGGCCATAAATGTTACATTTCCAAAGCTTCATTCATGTACCTAATTAAAGAGTAAATAATTGAATACATGAAATAATATCAATTATTTATTATAATTTATATTGCAGTAAATTCTAAAACTCATTGGGGAAATCTATAGAAGTATTTATGTGGATATTAAAGAACTAATATTTGCGGAAGATTATTATATTAAGTCAAAATATGTATAAATTGATCATTAATTATTCAAAAAGCATGTAACATAAATTAGGAACAAATATTCAATCTAAATTGAATTATGGGAGTTCTAATAACATTTCAATGGGATAAAACAGAATGTATATTTCACTTTAAAGGAAAAATCCATTCTCTAAATAAGAATATGTTTTTAAGAGGTTTTATGAGCCATAGATATATTATTTAATATATAAAAAGTTTTAAAAGGTGAATCATTTCTAGGATATAATTGGTATATTTTATTTAGTATCTTTACACCACATTACTTAGAAACTATATAGTGTAGAGACAAGAATGTTTAAAAATAATTAAATTACATGTATTTTCAAATAGAAATTATTTTAGATGTCAAATGGAATCTAAAATTAAATAGATCATGCTACTATATGATTATTACAGATATATTTCATGAAATAGGAATCATTACAATCTATAATGAGAAATTTGAATGATAAGGTTTTTATGTTTTTAAAATATGGAAAAGTAATAACAACTTAAGATTTCATGGTCTTCTATATGAATGATTGAAGAAATATGAAATGAAACATAGAGGAATCCCTCAAGAATATTTTATTACATATTTAAGAAACATGTTAGAGATATATAAGGATATAGATGGAGGTAAAGATATATAGTTAGATAATTGGACTCTACTAAACATCAGTGACACACCTATAAAGATATGGAGTGTTTTTTGGCTAAAGTTTTCTTTATAAAATTATTTTATTGGAATAATAGGATATAAATATAAACTTGATGGTATTTATACTAATAATAAAGGGATTGTTTCATCATAGAAAATTTCATTATAATTAATGAATCACTATTGTATAGTGAATAAGATCATTCCAGTCACTTCTTTTATAGGACGGTGGTGCTATTCGAGTAACTGTTCATACCGGGTTTGTGATAGATCATCCGATGTAGTGATTTACAAGGAATCAATATTAAAATATGGATTAAATCATATAAATAAGTGATTTTTGCTGAGGATATACCTATATATATATAAACTATGACTGTTATTTGTTAGAAAATGTGTAAATGTGGAGAAAAGGTTGTTATCCAGGGTCGAAAATGATCAAACCCTAAAACCTAGTAGGGTGTTGATATTATGATGTTAGTGATGACTACCATAGTGTATCCACTAAAAAAAGTGTTCTCTGTGGATAATTGTTGCATCAACACATTTTCGGTTTCATGCTACTTGGAGTATCCTAGTGCAGGTGAACCAATTAAAAATACTTTTGTCATTGTGCATGTTTTTTATATTTCTACAATACTAAAAGTGGATGAAAGAAGTAATTTTTTTTTGGTAAAAACTAGAAAAAAAGGTGATAAACATAAAAAAGTTTAAAGAAATTTTGAAATAGGTATCTCTAATAACTATGTGGTCAATATCAATTGGGTAGTTAGAGTATAAATTTAAATAGAGTTAATTGAAAATTAATTTACATACCTTGATTCACCCCCTCACATGAAATCACCTAATAAATGACCTTTTTAATCCTAAAAAACTAGCAATAGTGTTACCCTTTATAATGGGATATTCCTCATAAAAAATTATGAGAATATAGACTTCATTATTCTCAAGTACATAAGGATATTTTTCATAAATTCCAAATAAATTTAAACAATATTTTATTGGTATCTAGTAATCATTATTAATTCATAAAATTCATCAGGTCGAGTACATCATTTTACATAAATGATTTATCATATAAAAAATTCATAAAATTTTACTCATGTCATCTTATTTTTTACCATTGAAGTAATATAAGTAATTAAATGACTCTTTCCAAAACACATTTGTAAAGAACCATTTTAGAGTATTTTATCTAAAAAACAACACAACCTTAAATAAATAATAATACAGATGAATACCTAACCCATGTTAAATACTATATATTTTATACATTAAGTGTTACCTTCTCGATACATTGAAAAGGATGATATATTTTTTATAAATTAATATTCCATAATATTTTTCCTTTTTATTGTAGAAGAAAACCCTTCAATATAAAATAAAGTTATCATTCAGTTAATTCAAATTTTTCAGTTAATTAAATGACTGTCTCTAATCTAAGGGTTTTTTTATAAAATCCACTTGATAGAGTGGAGTAAATTTAATAAATGCCTCCCTAGAAATGGTATCCAATTATTTATTAGTATCCTAAAAATTTTGGAAAAATTCTATATATTAAATAGATGTGAGAAAATTAATTTCAAAATATATATATCTATATATAATATATTATTCTAAAAATATTACCTCTTACTAACATTGTAATTGAATCAACAAATTTATTCATATTTTTCTCACATTTCACCATCTTTTATTTTTATCACTAATATAATATTAAATAATATAACCATATTACATATCATGAAAGCACCATTTACAATCCACTAAATATAATACACTTGTATAACTCAACAAGTCTCACAATTGGTCCTATTATGTATCTTTTATATATGAATACATTTAATCAAAAAATATTAGCTAATTATTAATTTCTTTATCACAAAGGATTATATCTAAGTGTATCAAAATAAAATAAATATCCTTATACAAGGTATCCAGTTTGAAAATATACAAAACACTCTTAAATGATTAAAATATTCTCATGGTATTTTTTAACCATTTTTTACATAACCTTACCCCATTGAAACCTCGCTCTCTTTAGAGACAATGTTGGATGATCCATCTAAAATTTAACACTATGGTATTGGAGAATTTATTTTATCACTAAAAAATAATTTTTTTGATATCTTAAGAGGCATGAAAACCAATGTTTTTTTAATAAATCCTAAATATTAAAAAATGAGGCACACTGTATTGTATTTTTTGGAAAATATAATTTCTATTTCAAATTGGAAATACTATTGTTCCTAAATAATTATTTTCAAATATTTTTCATGTGCATTTTCCTTTTCATATATGTTCTATAAAAAAATTATTTTGAGTAATAAAACTAATTAAAATATGTTTAAAAAATTTATAAAAATATTTAATTGGATCTAAATTAATGTTAAATCATTACAAGGTAAAAAGATTTGTTATTTTGAAAAAAAGAGAATTTATTCGCATAATGTTTTTTTATCATAAAATATTAAAATAATCACTATTGAAGAATAATATTAATTTTAAGTGTAAATAATATTTTAAGTAAATTATTTAAACATTCAATTGACTTTCACTATTAATCAATTAATTATAATAAATTTATTTGATAAATAAAATGAATTTTTCCAAATATGTTTTTAACTACGTTCTGAGAACTTATTTTAAAACTGATTTCTACCACATAAATAAACAAAATAAGGAAAAAAAATTTCAATATTTTAATAAATATTTATATATTTAATAATAAGTTCAATTTTTTTTTATAAATAATAGTTATTATAGTAAAACTATTTCACCATAGTAAGGGTTAAAAGGATTAACAATGGTTAAACATAGAGATATGGCATAAAATACATCTAATATTTGGATAAATGTGATTTTTAAAGTTTATTTTGACAAAAAAACTTCATACAAATTTATTTTGGCTCCATATTTTCCAATTACACATTATATGACTTTTTTATATTTTAATGTTTTAAGTATTATTGAGAGTGCCACTCCCCTCACTTATAAATGGGTTTCCCCTCTCCTTACCCCTTCAGACAATATATATATATATATATATTTATATATCAGCTGATAACTACTAAAATATTTTATTAAATTCCCTCCCAACATCTTATAGATTATGGTTTTTATAAATAAAAATCCTTTAATGGCATAATGTGTATGAAAAAGGTGGTTTATGAACTAATAGGAAATTTTATTTACCAAAATATATCGAGCTTCGTTACTCAATAACCACCTAAAATATTTCTATAACAATATTAACCTGGTTAAATAAGTATAATTACAATAATAAAAAACATTATGTTAATTTCACATCAATTTTTACCTACTTTCAATCCTATGAGAAATGGAATGGTTGTTTGTGTGTTTGAATGGAATATAATGTCAAAAAAGTGATGCAAAATGTTATTAATATCAACCATATATGTATGGTCATATAGATGGATTAATTGAATAAATTTTATATTTATGAAATTATTATTATTCTTTAAAGATATATTATAATTAACTATTTATCATTCCATTCATTTTAATATGAAAACATTACTTGTGCATTTATATTAACTACCATCTCTAAGAAATGATGTAATTAATTTTTCCTAATAAAATTATATGAATGGATATAAAAGTTAATTTAATTAAAAAATTAAATAATAATATAATTATTTTGATTACAATGTTTATGAAACCATGAATATGGTGTAGGGTCCTAATTCTTTAGACCAGAACATTTGTGGATAACAAAATAGAAAACAAATTATTATTGATTTTAATGAAGAATTGTTAAAAAATTATAAATAATAAATTAAAAGGGAATGATATAGTATAAGATATATAGGAATTTATTCCATTTTTTTATTTATAATAAATTTAAATTTTTTATACAGGGGCTAAAGATCTCTTATGAAGAATGTGAGGACATAAGGTAAGGGTTTATATTTCAATCTTATTTTTATTAAGAGTTTTTATGATTAAATATCCATTCAGTGAATTATATGATATTTATCACATAAATATAATATATTTTATTTTCCTATTGTTATTTCAGGGGCATTAATTACTTCTTTTCATTCTCCTCTCTATGGTATTTTAAATCGTTGAGAAATTGTTTTTGAAAAAAGTCAACCTTATTTCATCTTTTATCTGTAAAAGTTTTCATAATTGTCTATGATATTTAAATTTTTTTAAGAATATTATTTTATATGATACAATGATTGTTTAATGTTACATTAAACAATATTATATATTCTTTTAAATTTATTAGAGATGAATTTTTACAATTTATTCTGAACATGTTATTTATGAATATTTATAAAAATATAAAATGGATATTAATTTTAATGTTTACAATACAAATGAATTTTCCAAACCTTATAACAATAATTACATTAGAAGAATAATTTGATAATTTTTATGGTTTTTTTCAGATAAAATATTTTTCACGATAGTTTTAAATTTTTAAAATTTTTAAGATATTAAAATATAATGATATTTTCCCTATTTTAAAAGAAATGTTCAAAATCTATTTAAATGTTATTTTTAATATATTTTAACATAATTTGATATTTCTTATTCATCAATGGTGATTTTATATTATCATATTTCCCATTTTATTTCTTTGGATGAATTCTGCTTTTGTGAGGATGAATTCTTGACAAAAAACATTTCTCTTCCACATGTTATGATGTAATGAATAGAAAAATGATTCATGATATTATGGAAAACACATATATATGGATTTAATAATATAGTGGGTATGTATGTTAAAGACATTCAATGGATAGTGATTGATATATCATGATATAATATTAAATATGATGGGGATTTCACCCATTCTATGATTATATAATGTGGATGGGGAGTGATCCCAATCCATTATGGGACTTCTTCCACTATGTGATGACTGTCTTTGAAGTGAATCATGACTAATGAAATGCTTTTATTTTCAAATTATTCTTTAATAATTTAGAAAAGATAACCTTATTAATATGATATTCTCAAATGGATAATTATGGTTAATGATGATTCCTCACTCTTAAGACTCATTTCTTTTGAAATACTAGATCATTCTAATATGCCTCATGATTTATAAAATATTACTGATCCATTTATATGTTCATAAGTTTTGATCGTGATTTGATAACCAAAAAATTATCTTAAAAATTCATATGATCATTGATTGACATATATAATGTTTACAATCATAGAGCATATGAGTTCACCCTTTCTTACATATCCATTTTTTTAGGTTATGTAGAACTATTTTAAGTAGGATATATCTCAGTAGGGTCCTATGATAGGAACAATTTTAGGGATATGTTAATGATATTTTATCAAATAAGTTTATTGTATATCTAGTCTCCTAAACCAGTAAACCACTACCATTTAGAGGTGTTAATTGTTGTGTTGTATATTATGTTTTTCATATAAAATGATGACACATGTTAGTATGTTTTTTAGGACTCCATAGATGGTATTAGAGTAGGGTTGATTTATTTTTGTATATTAGGTCATGTTAAAAATGAGGATAGAACATAGGAATAAATATGATACACTAAATGTGACATAGGGTGAACATAAAAGTGTCATTGTTTGATATGAAAAGGGCATAATTTATAACATATATTGAATACTTTTTCTTATTGTATTATTTTTCACTACGATTATTATAGTTTAATGACTACAATATGCTTTTTTGTTCAATAAATGAATGAAAATAGTAGGAATCTTGTCAAAATGTATGTGGTGGATAACAAAATGATAATCCTATTGACCAACTGAATGACATGAGATCTGGAATTCAAAATATTATTTCTATGCTAACATAACTCTCTCAATACATGAATCAAAATGTTCATAAAAATATGAAAAGGAGGTACCAATACACTAGTTATATTTTCATTAGGAAACACTCACATTATTATAGTGTTTCATTTAATCTACTAGTGGATGAGTAATAGATTAGTACATTTGAGATTTTTTTTTTCATCCTCTAGTTCATAGAGAAAAAAAGTTGTATGTATGTTGAATCATTTAAAATGAGAGGTATATATATGTTGAAATGTAATTCAGTATAAAAGGTAAGATAATGGAACTAAATCCATTTAATAATTTTATTATAAAATGGATTTTTTCAGTAATAACTTTCCATAAATTCATAAAATGAAAAATAAATGGAATTTCGTGATCTTAAAGAGAATGTTGAATATATTGGAAACTATAATGAAACGTTTTCCAGAATTCTATGGAATGATTCTTGATTTATCATTGAACCTAAAATAAAAATTGGTCAATTCATCGAATTATTATTATCAAGACTCTAAAATGTGTAATTCATAAGAGACATTAGTATTTATAATGAAATTGTTCAATGTGATCTCATTTTGGAAATAGAAATTGTAAAATCATAACAATCAAATAGTTTTGATAAGAATATAAATATATATTCTCTAATAAATTATAGTAATAAATCCCATGGAGGAATTAAAATTAATCTACCTTTATCCCAAAATTTTGGAAAGAAGCATTATGGATGTTTTCTCCAAAGGAGTGGTAACTTTTTTTATATGGAAAGGAATTACATTGATCAATTGAATGGAAATGATATATAAATTGGAAAGATAATCAATATAATACAGTGAATACTCTTCTAAATATGCTATCCATACTCCAATTATTCAACCAAAAAGAGTATATGAATTTTTCAAACCAATTATAAAAACCAAGTGTTCATGATAAAAATTGACATAAAAAACCTCTTAAGGCAATATATATAAGAAAATATTATTCAATCATAATTAATAAAGTCTTTCATGGTAAGATAGTGGTTAAAGGAACACTAATCATTTTCATAGGAAATGAAAATTGATTATTTGATTCTTATTATACTCACTCATTTATATCAAAAAAATTTAAGGGAATATTATAACCACCTGAAATATTAGATGTTAATTTATTGGAGAAAAATACTAATTTTATGATGATCATATCTCAAATATATAACTATTTATTGGTAAAGAATTGTGGGAATTAACTAATATCAAATATTCTGATTATACCTTTAGTTGAAATTTATGTGATTTTGGGCATAGATCAGTTCCTTACATATAGGTCCCATATTAATTTCTAATTAAGCGAAGTCATATTTGATATAAAAAATCAACCTATGATTGCTTATCAATGTGAGGATAAACATGAATTTTCATGGTAAATTACATTCATTATATGGGTCTTATTACCTTTATATGAGTGGTATTTATCTCAAATAGTTGGGAAGAATCTCAATATTGAAGATATTTATATTGTTGTGTAATATTATAATGTATTTTTTAAAGTGTTTCTTAGTATCCCATGAAAAATTGATTTTGAGTTTTGGAAAAATATTAAAACTAGTTCAATGTCTATTTGAAATACTCTTTTTAGAATGGCCCTAATTGAGTTATAGAAATTAATGAAGAAAATCCATGAGGATCCTGGTAAGGTACTTATCCATCTATGTGAATCACTATAGGGTGTTTGTTTCTGACGCTTCCGCCGGGGCGCGCACGCATCCGTCCATCCGCGGAGGGGGACACGCTGCTTTGTTGCCCCGCATTCCCGCTTTCCAAAGGCGGGCGGCATTCATTCCTTGTTCAGGTACGTCTGCTCCTTGATCGAAACGGGATGATGGGATGTCAGTTCTTCCCTCCGTGAATTCCTCCTCGGAGCTCATTACATAGTCCGGGTCTCCCTCATTGATTTAATACGTAGTTCGTGAAACTCTTCCCAGTTCCATGTTTCCATGGACGCCGGTTAATTACACTGCTTCTATCGGGACATTCCAAAGGGTCCGGTCAGGGAAGCAACCTTCAGTCAGGGGAGTAGTCATGTTGAGGCATCAATAGCGTGTATGGATGCTGGGGAACCTAGCATGTCTGTCTTTTGTCCCTGGTCACAGGGCTTCTCGAGGGCGTGGAAGCCCGAGGCATCCCACATCGATAACGGAGAATTACATGCCATAGACACATATCTGCGGTTTTCCTCAGCTTCTCGTGTTTAACACAGGGTATGCCACGAGTTTAACGTCCAGTGGAGACGAATCAGCCCGATCAGAGCATTAGCTAGGATAGATCGGACTGAGGGATTTCCCTTGAAGGGATGCCGATACCGGGGCCAGCCCATGGGCGGCTGTGAATAGGAGCATACCAATGTGGTCTCACTGAGGTATGACGGTCCGGGCGAGAATCCAGATGGATGATAGGTAGGTGAATGGAGTAGAGGGGGAGTGAAATGGGACTATCGTAGGGGCGACTGTGAGGTTGGGCTTGAGCCTTGGAGAGGCTTCCTACGTATCCCCGTGGCAGGGAATCAATGTCCACGTAGTTTGGGATGGTGCCTGTAAACCGACATGAAGATGGACCTTGCCCTGATGAATGTCGTCAGTGAACCAACGTAATGGTGGACCATGGTCCGATGAGTGGTGGGCTAGAACCTCTAAAAAGCTTCCAACGTACCATGCCTTGACATGGATCAAAGACCTCGTAGTTCAAAGGGTTTCATTGGTGAACCAACGTGAAAGTAGACCCGTGGGTCCACTAGTGGTGGGCTTGAACATTGGGAAGGTTTCCTATGTACCATGCCTTGACATGGATCAATGTCCTCGTAGTTCAAAGAGATGATGAAATACAGTTTAACGTTATGCGGGACGATGGTGAACCGACGTGAATAATCGACGGGTGATGGGTGTCGGTGAACCGACGTAAATGAGGGGCCTTAGTCTAACGGGAGCTGGGCTTGAACCTCTGGGATGATTCCTGCGTACCATGCCTTGACATGGATCAAATTCCTCATAGTTTGGATCGAAAATGGGGACTTGGCACACCGACAATGAGACGGTCTAGGCCAATTATTATTGGGCTTGAACCTCAGGGAAGCTTCCAACGTACCATGCCTTGACACGGATCAAAGTCCTCGTAGTTCGGATTGGACGGGGGTGAACCGACATGAAAGAGGTCTGAACGACCGGAAGGTGTGTTGACTTGAACCTCAGGAAGGCTTCCTACATACCATTCCTTGACAAGGATCAAAGACCTCGTAGTTCACATGGGGGTTTTGTCGGTGAACCGACGTAAAGGTGGACCTTGGTCTTATGAGTGGTGGGCTTGAACCTCTGGAAGGCTTCCTACGTACCATGCCTTGACATGGATCAAAGACCTCGTAGTTCATAAGGGGGCTTTGTCGGAGAACCGACGAAAAGGTGGACCTTGGTCTTATGAGTGGTGGGATTGAACCTCTGGAAGGCTTCCTACGTTCCATGCCTTGACATGGATCAAAGACCTCGTAGTTCAAATGGGTGTGCAGTTTAATGTCATACCGGACAAGGGGGGCATACAGTTTAACGTCATGTTGGACCAGGGCGAAACTCGATGTTAATGAACGACCGAGCAATGTGGCTTAAACCTCATGGAGGCCTCCTACGTACCATTCCTTGACATGGATCAAAGACCTCATAGTTGAAATAGGGTGAGTCGCAACGGCTTACCATTGGATCGGTAATGCAGTTTACTGTCGTGCTGGATGGGAATGGGACCCGACGTGAATAGGTGACGGGTGGACTTGAACCTCATTGAGGCATCCTATGTACCATGCCTTGACATGGATCAAAGTCCTCGTAGTTCAAATGGGATTGGGGGTCAGGGTCAATTCTCACTCTAAGCCCACGTGAGTCATACTCGGTGTGAGAAACAAGATGTTGTAAGGACCTGACGATCGCGTCGCGAAGGATGCGTCCGTGAGAAGCGAATAGGGGCTTACGCGTTAGGCAGCCCATGGTGTTGGGACTTACTCCAGGGTGGAGGCCCATGGTGCGACAGAGCGCAAGAAAAATGGAACTTGGTCCAACGATGGGGGGTGCCTCGTTCCCTATCACGCCCTCCACTGACCTTGGTAGTGGGGAAGTACGGAGATGCAGAGGTGCGGTCATCCGTTGGGGAACTAGGGTCTCCCTTCTCCTATGAACATACGCCACTACAATAAGGAGGATATCATACCTTGTGGATGGGTGATTCCATTCCTGTGGAGACGAGTGGTGTAAATAATGTTCGAGCTGGGGGAACCCTTCGTGAGAGGCATGAGGTCGGGTCACAGTTTAACGTCATGTGTTGAGGACGTGGTGCTTGGCAGTTTAACGTCCTGTAGCTCGGACGAGGTGGGTCCCCTCCTCACCCCTAGGACTTACATAACCGGTACCCTCTAGTCCTTGGGGAAGGGAAGGTACCAGTAAGGACATGGTCAAGGGGGGTTGTGGAACGAACCATCAAGGGGTCCACGTTAGCGTGGCTATGAGAAGAAACAATAGCCGTTAGCGTGCCTATGCAAAGAAGCATTAGGCAAAGCAACGCTACGGGTGGTGTTGTCCATGGGACATTAAAATCACATCGTGCAAACCTGTAGGGTCGCACGGGAAAATGAATCGCTAAGCAAAGGAGTGTGCTTCGCGAAGTGGAGTGCCTTGGCCTTAGCATGGGGTGTAGGTGTGAGTGGAAGGTGCTTCGCGAAGTGGAACAGTGTTCGCGGAGCACTGCCTCCCGAAGGAGAGGTGCCTCGCGAAGCAGGGTCCTGAAAATCAGTGTGCATCGCGATGTGTTGCAATCCTGCCTTAGCATAGGGATCACTAGTATGGGTTGGATGTTTCGTGAAGCATAAGTGCTCCGCGGCTGCTCGGGTTCCCTTGGGAATCCCCTTCCTTCGCGAATGCCCTTGAGCTTTGTGAAGGGCGTCCCTCTCGGAAGAGGTGCTCAAAATGTGACAAAGCAGAGGCATCTCGCGAAGTAATAATACCTCGCATAGCTCATGATTCCCGGTGCAAAGAGTGCTTCGCGATTCGGGAGTGGAGAAGCCGAAAGGTCGGATTGTCCGTCCATGGGACACAGGTGGAGTCCAGTATTTATAGGGAAGGGGCGCCGTGAAGCAGAACTCGCACGCCGCCTCCGGTGCTTCGCAGCACGCTCATGAACGTCAACGTCGTCCGCGGAGGGCACCGCCTCTTGAGCTTCGTGGCGGCTCGCGAACGTCAAATGCGTTCGCAGAGAATTACCGCATCTGGAACTTCGCGGCGGCTCGCGAACGTCAAATGCGCTCACGGAGAATTACCGCCTCTGGAGATTCACGGCGGATCGCGAACATCAAATGCGCTCGCTGAGAATTACCACCTCTGGAGCTTCGCGGCGACTTGCGAACATCAAATGCGCTCGCGGAGAATTACCGCCTCTGGAGCTTCGCGGCGCCGCGATGGTCGGGGCACTTCGTGGTAGGGCTTCACGGGGGTGCTTCGCGTCGGTGCTTCGCGAGGCAGCACACCCGTCGTCTTTTTTTGTTCCTTTCTTTTGGACCATATTTTGGCGCCAACAAATTCCCCCCCTAAGACTTGGAGCCGCGAAGGGAGAAGGGTCGAATTCTGAGGGAAAATCGCCAAAATTGTCGGTGGTTTGCGATGCCGCAACGCGAAGGGTGGCCCGTGGTGCTGACCGGGGCCACAGATCCGGACGCGGCACGATGTTCCGCGCGGGTGGGGAGCGTCGTGATGCACCGGAGTCGCCACCTATAAATAGGGGGTCGACCTCTTTTGTCTTCATGTGCCTTCCTTGTCTTTTTGTGCTCTCGATTTCGCGATGCTCCGCGTACTCCGCGACAGCCCTCCGCGAATCGAGCTTCGCAGCGAACCGCGGGTCTCCGACTCCACGTCTGTGCCAAGCAAACCTCTGCTTGTCGGCCTTGGCCAGACTTCGCGGCTTGGTCTCGTGACCGATCTTCGCGATCTGGCTTTGCGATTCAGCTTCGCGGTCGAGCTTCGCGATCCAGCTGAAAAAAAAATTCATTCTAAGGGCCAGAGTTAAAATGGCCCATCAAGAGGCTATATTGGGGGTGCTTGCAGATGCTGCTCGTCGGGATGAGATGGCCAACTGTCCAGGCCTGGGGGAGATGATCTGAAGCCACTCGGACCACACTTCTTTGACAGATCAGCTATCGTAGGGTCAGAAGGATTATCCGCAATGCAAGAAACTGCCATTCTATGGATTCGAGATGAGGGATGACGTCTTTAACCCTGAGGCGAGTAGGGATGAACCAGCTTGCTGGTTCAGGAGCATACCATGACAGCACCCATGGTTCAGGGTGGCCGATTGTCACACTCAAGAGAACTTCACACCCGTCACTGCTGAATGTCTCTACAACCATGTGAACGAAATTGACGGGAAGCCACTGCAGCTGGAGACTTCCCCTCCCCTCTAATGTAGCATGTTGAAGGCGGCTTTGTAGGATTCGAAGAAGGGATGGTCCGATGAGTGGGACCTGCGCCAGGGCGGCAACTTTACTGATGACTGGGCCTGGGCCTCCTGGGTAGGCACCTCATGCGAGGAGTCCAGGGCCGAGATGAGGAGAGTGGGGTTTTATGAGGCGGCGTGGGCCTCCCAATTCCATATTTACCAACCAAAGAAACTGATGCCAGAACTGCTGAGCATATGGTCGTCTAGGACCAACACTTTTCACCTGCATCACGGGGAGGTGGGCATCAGCCTGTGGGATGTCCACCAGATTTCTGGGGTTCTGATCTTGGGGGCCATGTACGACGAATTCCTCCCCGTCATCAGCGCGTGGGAGAATATGGAGCAAATGCTGCAACTGGCGTCAGCGCTAATGGCAGTCATCCCTGGAGAGGACAAGGAGGCAGTGAGGGATGTCCACTTTAGGAGATGGTTCAAATGCTTCCTGAATTTCCTAGAGAATTGAGAGTTCCCTCCGAGGCCTCGAACATGTCTGAGAGCGGCCTAGTGGGGCAAGGGGCACTCGTACTGGCGGGTCTTGGAGGACAGCCAATGGAAGACTTGGGGTTTCAGTGTCAGCACTGAACAACAGCCGATAGTCAGGATGGCGGCGTTCATCGCGGCTCTCATTTGTGGATGGATCCTATCGGTGAGAGATACAAGCATGGGGGTATGGCCTAGCTCATTTACCATGGAGTCGATGTTGGCCATGGGGCAGCGGATCAATCTGGGGATTCTGATGCTCACCAAACTGTACAGAATGCTGCGGCACATTAGCGAGGGCAAAAAGACGCCAAGGATATGTGGGCCCTTACACCTCCTGTATGGGTGGATCACAGAGAATATCGGGGGGATTTATGAGTATCCAAACCCCATTTTTCCACCGGGATCGAACTTCCACCCCTCCATCCTGAAGGCAGTCAGGAGCTTCCCGTTCAAACTGGTCGTTCCGATGGTACTGAATCAGGAGTGGAGGGCGGACGAGTTTAATTTCCACCCCCTACCCTTGCCGACGGGGATACTTATTGATAATGGATGGGGAACAGAAGAACATCGGGCCTACATCATAGCCTTTTGAGGTGGAGTTTTGGTGGCACAGATAGATTATGAGCCACTCTGTGAACCGTACACCCCGCATCGGTTTGCGAGGCAGTTACGGTGCCTCCAGCGGCTGACCCCGCAGGTCTACTGGGAGGTGCGTCACGAGGAGCACCCATGTGTGATGAGACAGTTGTGGCTCATGTTCACACGGGATGATGGGAAGATGCGGATTTCATTTCATCCATCCACCGCCGCTTTCGGATTGGTGAAGGAGTACGCCATCAGTTGGGAGGCTGCTTACCCAAGGGAGATGCTGAAGCAACCAACTGTCCGGGTTGGTGATGGTGGGCCTCCTCTATCTCGAGTTCGGGGTCGGAGGGTAGCTAGGGACGCTCACGGTAGCGAGTCTTCCATGGCAGCGGGACCCGCTCCAGCCGAGGGTATGGCATAAGAGGTGGATCCGGTGATTCCGAAAGAGCATGGTCATCCGGAGGGGCATCCACCGAGGGGATTCCGTAGGATATCCACTCAGGCTCCGGGGAAGAGTTTGCGGCATATTGACATGGTAGAGGATGTCGTCTTCCCGGAAGCTTGGGAAATTTGGGATGTCAACCGGAAATTCCTCAGCCCACCCGAGATATGGGCCCACCTGAATCGCCTCGGGATGGAATTACCAGGCATAGGCCCCTTTTGGGCTGGATTCATTGCGTCTCCGGTGGAGGCAGAATAGTACCTGGACGAGCCGGAGGATTACGTCCACTCCATGGGTGTCCCTCTCCCAATGACAGACCGGGTGAGGGTACTGTTGAATCAGATGGTCCCCCCACAGTTATCGGTTGCCCATCTGAGGGAGCGCTTCCCCTTGCTTGAGGAATCAGAGGACTCCTCTCGGGAGGATGAGGCTAGAGGAGGGAGCCCGTTGGAGGAGGGCGAGGTCGGAGACCGAGGCTCAGAATCCGACGACTTCGCGGAGGCTCTCGAGGTAGCATTCTGAGCTTCTCTCCTTACGATCTATTCTTGGGTCACTATGAACTTCTCACCAATGTTTGTGCCATGCAGGAGGAACTTGTTCGCATGCCCCGTTCTCGCTTCTTGGAGAGTAATGATGCAGGACCTTCAGAACCTGCGCCTATGGTTGCGTCCAGTTCCGTGTCTGGTGGGACCAGGGCGCCCGAGGTGGCTCCTCCGGAATCTTCAGACCTTCCAACAGTATACAGAGGGCCTCGTCTCGGGGTCCCATCAGCACCAGCTCAAGAGCAGCGCCAGGAGGTCGATCTCCGTAAGTCTCCTATACCGGTCTCCTCGTTGTCATATGTAGGCCATGCCAACTAACGTTTATGTCCCTCTCTGTCATACAGTTCTTTGACTGGCATGGGCTGCTGCGACAAGACTGGTCGGGATGTCTGGTGGCGCCCCTCCTAGGGGCATGCCAGTGATGGTGGCGATAGTCCCCCCATCTCCTCAAGCTGCGACGCACACCATCACTGGCGGGACCATCAGCAGGGCCGTACCCGAAGTCATTGAGGTGGACTCTGAGGAAGAGGATCAACTGGTCGGTCCCAGTTTTGTCGCGCCTGCTTCGGCGTCAGGTGTCGTACCAGATTCAACACTAGAGGTTGATCCTGTCGAGGATTTCTTGCGGGTGTATCCCATGTACGAGCCTTCCAATCGCGCGGACTGGAACGAAACGACCTCTGACGAGGAAGACAGTAGCATAGTCCGCCGCCTATCATGGAAGCTAATCACGCGCTTTATCAAGGACACCCACAAGCGCAATGGCTGGCCGAAATGGATAGACTCCACTCGCGGTTGCGTGAACTGTGTGCTGGGGGAGTGGATGCCCAACGTCCTCACGCACTCATCCGAGATCTTATGGCTGAGAAGATTCGGGAGCATGATCGTGGGCTCAGCGTGGGCTGGCAGCGGAGGAAGGCGACCAACATCAAGAAGCTCCAGGAGACTGAAGGCGAGGTCCAACAGATGCAGACATAGGCAGACGAGCTTTCAGCCTCTCTTGATGCACAATCTGAGCTGGTCTCATGGTTGAAGGCCCAACTGGCAGAGGCAGAATATCAGATGAGGCACACCTCTGGAAAGATGGCTGCTGTTCAAGCTGGCATAGAGAGGGCCAAAGCCAGGACTGACGAACTGCGCCCCACCGCTGCAGAGGAGGTGTGGGAGCTGATTCTGTGACAGCAAGCCTTGGATGTTGCAAGTCAACGGGTGGTGGAGCTGCAACGATCTGTTGACGAGGTCAACCCGTCCATGGGGGGAGTCAACCCCTGGGTATTGTAAAAAACCCAAAACCCTTTTATTGGTACTTTCGTGCTTCAATTTTTTTCCTTTCTTTGTTTTTAATGTTGTAGCGCACACGATTTCCACTATTTGAATTGCCTTGTTACATCCCAATAATGTTTGCAGAACGTTCAGTGACAATTCCCCAAGCCCATGTGGGTCGAGCCCAATGTGAGAAACAGGAGATAGTTTCCCTCTCATCCTACCTAACATGGGAGTGGGGATCACGCTCCGGGCATCTGGGATTCGGATTACCAGTCCAGATTTCTGAAATACGGGAGAGGCTTGATCGGAGAAAGAACTTTCTGGATAGCCGAATTACCGTTTCATCAGCGTGCTCTTATGCACGAATGGGGCAACGCCGGGGGTGCTGAAATCAGTACAAACAGATGAAAATGGGATGTGTGAATCACGATACCCAAAATCCAGAACACTGTGGGGATGACATGACAGTAAGGGACAACCATTAACCGTGGTGGAGAAATGGTATCCGTAATGCGTTAGCCTGCAATGGGGACAACAAATGAGGGTCGAACGTTGACCATGTTCGAAACACGGGACCATGTCACAAATTTTGTTGATCAATCCTTCAGGACGTTGGCCTTGGATAGTTGGCGGACCATAGGTCAGACATCCATACTGTTAGGGGGTCCTTCCAGACATAACCCATCTTCCGGAACGTTAGCCCAGGATGGTAGGTGAGCCGATGCGGCATGAGGCCAGGCCGTTAGGGGGTTCCTTCTGACATGAAAGGTGACGAGGGTCCGAATAAGGGGTACGCAAAGTGTGGAATATGGAGTGATGGTTTGTCCGAACAGAATCCAACACTTAGGTAGTTACACCACCGTGGTGGGAGCACAGCAGACGGGCACATCGGTCTGATTATGGATCATTCCTTCTTTGGGACAGGGCCTCTCTGGCGAGGGGATCTGTCACTTCCCAGTGGGATCTTGGGGCATCCTGAACTTGTTCAGGGTAGAACCGTAGTTTAGTGTCATGCGTGGAGGACACACAGACTCTTGTAGTTTAACGTCATACAATAGGGCGTGGAGCAAAAGGAAAGATCCTAGAGAGCATTTGGCGCGGTAGATATGAAACCGACGCAAATGAGGACTTGGAGTCCAAATCATACCACATACCCCCGAAGGAAACTCTTCAGGTCGAGGGACCAAGAGTGAGGATTGGGTTGTGCCCGAAGCAGAGTGGTCGGGCATTCCTACATATCCCATGAAGATGGGAATCAAGCCATACGTAGTTCTGGAAGAGCAGTTTAACGTCATGTGGGATGACGAGTAGCTTGGCCACATTGGTACACATCCTGCCAAAACTACTAAGCCCACGTGAGTCGTTCTCGGTGTGGGAAACAATCAGTAGTGCTGGAAATTTCCTGACACAAAAATGGGCAGGTTAGGGAAAAGGGATGATCGGTGAATACTGGCCCAATGACACTAGCATGATCATTTAGCGCACCAAGATGCGCGAAGAGAAAGAGCCGAGTGTGATGGAATTCCACTTGAACATGAGGATGTGGAAATGTGTGAATCATAGCTCTCGCGATTCAGATCACGATGATGGCGGCGTGACGATGGAGGATAACTGCTGACCATGTTCACAACACAGCATCCTGTCGTGTTAGCCTAGAATGGGGACAGACAAATGAGGGTTGACCATTGACCATGTTCGAAACACGGGACCATGTCACAAATGTTGTTAGATAACCGTAGGGACGTTGGCCCAAAACGATTGGAGGGCCCTTAGGCCCAGCATTCATGGAGAGCCCTTAAGCCTAGTATCCATGTCGTCCGAGCGTCCTTTTGGACGTGGAAGAATATGAGGATCCAAATAGCGAGTTCAAGAAGCTTGGCCACGGGACGAGAGGAATGTCCCCATGAAAATCACACACTTCAGGCTCTTTGTCGAAACACATCTGAATACGACAACAAGACATATTAGAGAGAGGAGCAGATTCTTTTCCCATGGAGAGATCTTAGTTTAGGGTCGTAGAATTAGGACCATGGATGGGTAAGGGGAGTAGGGGATACATGGAAATGCGGTTACAAAACCTGACTTGAATGAGGACCTAAGCCCTACTTACCATGCATTCGTTGGGGAAATACTCGAGTCAAAGGACCGAACACAAAGGTTGGGCTGGGCCCGCGGGGAAGTGCCCGGGTGATCCTACGTATCTCATAAGAATGAGAATCAATCCATACATAGTTCTGAAGGGTTCCTTTTAATGTTGTGCTGGACAAGGAATAGGAGGGCTAACCCTCAGAATGGGGGTGCGCGTGGTGCAGCCATTGCAAACCTGACGTGAATGAGGACATAATCCCGCACCACGCTACGCGGTCCTGTAGTCGGGGTCCTGAAGGCAGGACCAGAGAGGTGAATTTGCTGAACTCAAGCTGGGCCCAGAGACAAGGGGTCTGGGCATTCCTACGTATCCTATCAAGATAGGAATCAAGCTGAACGTAGTCCCAAATGGGAATCTTAGTTTATGGTCTTAGAGCTCGGACCATGGATGGTGACCACTTCCCGAGTAAGCACAGACGTCAACCTAATCCCTAAGCCCGCGTGAGTTAAACTCGGTGTGGGAAACAAGGGGGGTATCCTCATGGCAATACTTGGGGCGAGTCAAACGGGAGATGGTAGAGATCCCCTAAGGACATATTTGACATGGCTTGTTCCCCCAACATGCAGACGTTCACGGAGGAAAAGTACCAAATGTTCCGAGACTCCACTTGGACACGGTGAAGTGATGAAGGGCCGGAATTGTGCACTCGACATTTTGGGCCTAATGGGTTAGCGTGGCGATAGTGGAACACTATTAACCATGGTGGAAACACAACGTCCATATCGCGTTAGCCTGAGGTGGGATCAACAAACGAGAATCGACCGCTGACCATATTCGCAATGCGGGATTTTATCGATTTGTTGTCTGAAGCCCTCGGGGGCGTTGGCCCGTAACGGTAGGAGAGCCCTTTGGCATAGTATCCAGGCCGTTCTTCAGGGTCCCTCTAGGTGTGAAAGATGATAAAATCCCTGATGCAGGGATTCAAAAAGCATGGAAAGTAGGTTCAGACGTGTCTGAGTAAAGCTTGGCATCCCGGGTAATAAACTAGAGTTATCTTAGGCACATTGGTGAACAGCCGAAAAGGGATCGACGAGACAGCTTAGTAGGGAGAGGTACATGGTGGTCATTATGAGACCGACGCGAATGAGGACACAATCCCACACCACACCATATAATCCTCTCAAGAAGGAAGGGTAGGCCAAGGGGCCAAGATGGGACGAAGATTCCCGAGGGATGGGGCTGGACCCGAATCCTAGACATTCAGGTGGTCCTACGTATCACATAAGGATGGGAATCAAGCCACAAGTAGTTCTCCAAATGTTGTTTAACGTCATACGGGACGAGGAGGAGATTAATATACCTTCAAATAAGGGAGGTGTACGGTGTGGCGAATAAACCAACGTGAATGAGAAAATAATCTCACACCACACCATACGCTCCTATAAGAGAGGACCTGAGCTGGGGCCCGAAAAGGGCAAAGGGGCCTGATAGTTAGGCATTGGTCAGGAAGGCCTGACCTGCTTGTAGTTTAATGTCTTGAAATGAGGACGAGGGTCGGGGACCCGAGAAGGCCAAGGGGCCTGAGGCTGAGCCTCAGTCAGGAAGGCCTGACTGGCTTGCAGTTTAATGTCTTGAAATAAGGTCGAGGTTCGGGGACCCAAGGTGGACAAGGGGCCTGAGGCTGGGCCTCGGAAGGGAATGTGTACGGCATGGTACATGATCCTGACATGAATGAGGACATAGTCCTACACCACACCGTACACCCCAGGTATGAGATTGGGCGGAGGGGCCTGAGAATGCCAAGGGGCCTAAGGTCAAGCATCAGTCAGAAGGCCTGACTGGTTTGCAGTTTAACATCTTACATGAGGAAGAGGGTCGGGGACCCGAGAAGGCCAAGGGGCTTGAGGCTGAGCCTCAGTCAGGAAGGCCTTATTGGCTTGCAGTTTAACGTCTTGCAATGAGGACGAGGGTCGGGGACCCAAGGAGGCCAAGGGGCCTGAGGCTGGGCCTCAGAAGGGAATGTGTACGACATGGTACATGATCCCGACGTTAATGAAGACGTAGTCCTACACCACACCGTACACCCCGGGTAAGATATTGGTTGGAGGGTCCCGAGAATGCCAAGGGGCCTAAGGTCAGGCATCAGTCAGGAAGGCCTGACTGGTTTTCAGTTTAACATCTTACATGAGGACGAGGGTCGGGGACCCGAGGAGTCCAAGGGGCCTGAGGCTGAGCCTCGTAAAGGGAGAGTGTATGGCATGGTATATGATCCCGACGTGAATGAGGACGTAGTCCTACACCACACCGTACACCCCTACGGGGAATCAGGGTCGTGGGCCCGATCTCTAGCACCACTCGGGAAGAAATTTGTCACTTTGGGATGGGGTAGAATGAATCACTACACTCGATGTCTGGGATATCTCGGGGTGGACCCGAAGATCCAGGACACTGTTGACCATGTTTGAAACACAACGTTCCTATGGTGACCCGATATGGAAGCAACAAATGAGTGTCGACCGCTAACCAAATTCGCAACGTGGGACTTGTATCGGCTTGTTGCTTGAAAACCCTCGAGGGGCGTTGGCCCGTATTGGTAGGAGAGTCCTTGGTCGTAGTATCAAGGCCGTTCTTGGGGGTCCCTCTAGGTGTGAAAAATGATGGAATCCCAGTCAAGGAGTGGGTGAAGCATAGCTGTATCCATCCACAAAAGAGGAAAACATCTCCAGGGGGGTGTACAGCCGGGTCGAGGCTTGCTCGATGTGAGTTGGCGCAAAAGTGTGCACCCTGCCATGTCATGGCCGGAGGGGAAGATCTTTGCTTTTGGGCTGGGCCAATGAACGAAATGTCTGGGCATTCCTACGTATCTCATAAGGATAAGAATCAAGCCATACATAGTTCTTGAAGGCCATGTTGTTGAGCATTGTGCGGTGAGGACGTGGGAGGATAGAAGAACGGGAGTGGGCACATGGTGTGACCCTTACAATCCTTGTGTGAGCGGGGTTGTATGAGCAGGGATAAGAAAGCCTACTCCCTACTGCACAAAGATCCTCCATGGAATCTACCCCCAGGGGGGATAGTGGAAGAGAAATTCTTGGGGCTAGGCTCATGACGAGGCGTCCGAGCGTTCCTACGTATCCCATAAAGATGGGAATCAAGCCACACGTAATTCATGGCATGCAGTTTAATGTCATGCGGGATGAGGGGAATCTCATTTGGGAATATGTATGGTACGGCAAGTAATCCGACATGAATGAGGACGGAGTCCCACACCATACCGTACAATCCCGTAAGAGGGTAAGTCAGGGAAAAACGAGGGGGACTGGGGCCAGACCACAGTTAGGGAGACCTAACCAGCTTGCGGTTTAACGTCTCGCGGTGAAGACGGGGCCAGGGGCCCAAGGAGGCCAAGGGGCCTGAGGTTGAGCCTCGGTCAGGAAGGCCTGAGTGGCTAGCAGTTTAACATCTTGCAGTAAGGACGGGGCGCCCGGGGCCCAAGGAGGCCAAGTGGTATGAGGCTGAGCCTCGGTCAGGAAGGCCTGACTGGCCTGCAGTTTAACGTCTTGCAGTAAGGACGGGGGGCCAGGGGCCCAAAGAGGCCAAGGGGTCTGAGGCTGAGCCTCGGTCATGAAGGCCCGACTGGCTTGTAGTTTAACGTCTTGCATTAAAGACGGGGGGCCAGGGGCCCAAAGAGGCCAAGGGGCCTGAGGCTGAGCCTCGGTCAGGAAGGCCTGGCTGGCTTGTAGTTTAACGCCTTGCAGTAACGACGTGGGGCCAGGGGCCCAAAGAGGCCATGGGGTCTAAGGCTGAGCCTTGATCAGGAAGGCCTGAATGGCTTGCAGTTTAGCGTCTTGTAGTATGGATGGGGATGCAGTTTAAGGTCGTGTGGGACCATCTCGCAGTTTAGGGTTGTGCATGACCCTTTTGCCCTAGGCAATGTATCGCTTGAGGAATTTGGCATTGGTGGGAGGGGTTATACGATCTCCATCTGTGGTCACCAAGGAGTATGCTCCATTGGGGTAAACCTTATGGATGATATAAGGCCCTTCCCATTTGGGTTCTAATTTGGGCGGCTTCCTACCGGGAATCATTGGCACTCGAAGGGCCAGTACCAGGTCGCCCTGTAAAAAAGAGAGGAGACGAACCTTCTAGTCGAAGGCCCTCGCTATCTTGTCCTGATGCCTTTCCAGATTGTGCAAGGCATGAAGCCGGTTCTCGTCCAGTGCTTCTAATTCAGCTAGACGGATCTCGGCTACCTCATCTGATGTCTGGTGATCAGAAACTGTAGTGCGTAGCGACGACAACTGGATATCGATGGGTAGGACGACCTCAGCTCCATACACTAGGGAATATGGGGTCACCTGGGTAGAGTTGCGAGTCGTCGTCCGGTAATCCCAGATGGCGTTGGGGAGCTTGTCCGACCAACTTTTCTTGTTCTGACCAACCATCTTCTGCAGAATGTTAGAGAGGGTCTTGTTGAACGCCTCGATCTGTCCATTCGCCTGCGCATGGTAGCGGGAGGTATGGTTCGACCGGATGTTGTACTTGGCGTACAATTTCTTTAATTCAGATGCTCGGAAGTTGGTGTCGTTATCGGCGAGGACGACATGAGGTACCCAAAACCGGTAGATAATATTGGAGCTCACAAATTCAATGATGGAACGGACCTTGACCTCTTTGAATGGAACGACCTCTGCCCACTTGGAGAAGAAATCTGTAGCAGTAAGGATGAACTTACACTTGCGGGCTGTTGCCGTTGGATACGGTCCCACTACATCATGTCCCCATACCGCAAATGGCAAAGAGTACTTGGTGGGTGGAGGGGCTCCGGTAGCCAACGCAGTAAGTTGGCGTGAACATTGCACGCGTGGCATCTCTTGGCATACCGAATACAATTGTGGATCATTGAGGGCCAAAAGTACCCTAACCTCCAGATTTTGTGGGACAGCTTCGGCCCAGCTTGATGGGCGCCACATGAACCAGCGTGAACCTCTTGCATAACTTGAGGTATCTCTACTCTTTGGATGCATTGGAGGAGGACACCATCGAAAGTCCGCTTATAGAGGATCTTTTCAAGACTGGGGCCGCTCTGGAGGGTAAATTGCAGCGCGCGGCGTCGGATATGCTCGCGCTCGGCCCGGTCGTCCGGGAGGCGACCATTTTGGAGATACTCGACAAAAGGTGCCCTCCAGTCGGGAGTGGCTTCAATCACTGGGTCTGACGAACCCGGGACCCCTGACGTAGAGGGTCTGGCACTAAGATGACTTTCCCACAGGCCATCATTGTCCTCTTGGGTGACGGGGGAAATGACTCTCTGGTGTGCCACATGTATGATCAAATCATCTTGCTTGGGTTCTGCGAGCGACGCGGCTATACCAGCCAGGGCGTCTGCTTGGCCGTTCTACGACTGTGGTACATGGGTAACCTCTGTTCGAGAAGAGAATTGGTCCATTAGGCGGAGGGTGTACTCTAGCAACGGTGCAAGCTCCGGCTTCCTGACGACATAGTCTCCCTTAAGCTATTTGATTACCAGCTCGGAATCTCCCTTCATATGTAGATGGGGCACATGGAACTCAAGGGCCAACTCGAGGCCGTTAATGAGAGCCTGGTACTCTGCCTCGTTGTTCGTGCAACCTTCTGACAACAGGAACGAGTATGGAAGGATGGCCTGTGCCGGGGTAATGAAGACAATACCCAGGCCCACTCTATTGAGCTCGGGATCGTTGAACCTCCTACTGGTGGGGCTCTAGGAGGCGCCGTAGAAATGAATTTGCCAACACGGGACGACATGGTCGACCGAGAGGATCATCTCTTCAGGAAAATCCAGGTATAGGGATTGATCCGCGGAGGTTGGATGGGTAGCTAAAAAGTCTGCCAACGCCTATCCCTTAATGGCCTTCTGAGGTACGAACCTGATATCAAACTGCTGGAGAATCACTGCCCACCGTGCTAGTCGGCCAGTCAGCATAGGGCGGTTTAGGATGTACTTTAGTGGGTCTACCCGGGAGACCAATTGCACCTCATGGTGCTGCAGGTAATGTCGCAACTTCTACACGGCGAAGACGAGCGCAAGGCATCTATTTTTGATGGGGGAGTATCTCACCTCCGTATCGAGAAGCATGTGGCTGAGATAGTAGAGACTGTTCTCAGTACCCTCGTTATTCTTCTGGGTGAGCATCGCACCGAGGGATTTCTCCAGGGCGGTCACATAAAGGACCAGCGGCTCTCCGGAGATGGGTGGCATCAAGACCGGAGGTTGGAGCAGATACGGCTTGATTTCCTCGAAAGCAGTCCGACACTCCTCATCCCATTCGTAGGTGGTGCCATTCTTCATGAGCCAGGAAAAGGGCTTACACTTTCCGGCCAGATTCGCGATGAATCGGAATATATAGGCTACGTGTCCTTGAAGGCCTCGAAGTTCCCGAATGTTGCTCGGGGGAGGCATTTGGCTGATGGACTTGATCTTATCTGGGTCGATCTCGATACCTCGGTATTTGACAACAAAGCCCAGAAACTTCCTGGAGGTGACCCCGAAGGCACACTTCAGTGGGTTCATCATCAGGTGACGGGAACAGAGGAAACCGAACACTTTCTCGAGATCATTGAGATGGTCCTGGAGCTGACATGATTTGACTACGAGGTCATCCACGTAGCATTCCACCAATGTTCCGAGAATCGGCTTGAATATGCGATGTATGGCCCTCTGATAAGTGGCACCTGCATTTTTCAAACCGAATGGCATTACCTGGTAGCAAAAGGTACCTTGGGGAGCCCTGAAGGCAGTGGACTCCTCGTCTTCGGGGGCCATCCGGATCTGGTTGTACCCGGAATACCCATCCATGAAAGAGAGAGCTTGGAACCCAGCCGTGGTGTCAATCAATAGCTTCGTCACCGGGAGTGGGAAGTCATCCTTTGTGCAGTAGCGATTGAGATCGCGGAAGTCGATGCAAACTCTGATCTCCCCATTCTTCTTCTTAACTGGCACAATGTTGGAGAGCCACTTGTGGTACTGGACTTCCTTTATGAAGTTGGATTTGATAATCTTGTCAACTTCGGCCTCAACCATAGCACCATGAGAAAGGTGCATCTTCCTGGGAGGATGCTTAAACCCACGATGTTTTACCGGGAGGCCCAGACGGTGAACGGATACCCGGGGATCTAGTCCTGGCATCTCGTTGTAACTCCAGGAAAACACATCAAAATGCTGTTTGAGGATGTCTACGTACTACTGTCACTCCTCGAGGGACATGGCTGCACTGATCAATGTGGATCTCGGATCTGCCTCGCTACCAAGGTTCACCTGTACCAGTTCATCAACCGTGGTAGAGACGCCTTCTTCAAAGGCGGGGGGAGCATCCTCCAGGTCTCCTCCCCACCCGTGGGGGGACTTCCCGTGACGGAAGATACTTCTGGGCTATCACAGCCTGAGGGGCAGCTGGTGCCGGATCGGGCAGAAGTGGTCATCATATCAGAAGAGTCACTTGCCATTGAGACCATAACAATGAAGGCAGTTGACCCTATCCCATCTGGCCTTCAGTCTAAGGGGCCCCGTTTGATGATATCAAAGCAGTGGTGACGTGTCGGCCTGAGCCGGTTAATTCCATCCTAGCAGAAGAGACACGTATGGCGCACCGCCGTTGTCATGAGCTTGACATCCCGGTACCGTACAGGGGTAGGAGGTTCCGGGATGACCTGAGCCTGGTTGATGTAGGAGTACGAGGTGATTTTCCGTCGTCACTTGGACATGGGAACATGCCTTCCTTGCGTACCCGAAACAACAATGCATTGCCCCATGTCGGGGGTCGTGGCTTCCAACCGGTGGATCGGGAGGATGTAGGCGTCATCCATGCTTGCCCAGGGATCACTTGTGACCGGGGCGGGTTCATCCACACTTACTAGGATCTGTTTATCCTTACTTTTGTAATAACCCACATCCAGATAGCGGGCCTCACAAGAAGCAAAAGGGGACACATCTCCTTGCAGCACACCTACTCGACCGTTGAGTGAGTACTTGAGGAACTGGTGATACGACGAAGGGACCGCTGCATGTAGATGGAGCCATGGACTACCCATCAACATGTTGTAGGCGGTGTCCTGAGAGATGACCATGAACTCGGTGTTGGAAATTAAGCCACCAGACTAAGTCTTCAGGCCGATCTTGCCGACTGGGGTTTTCACGGTCCTGTCGTACCCCTGGATCCTGAGGTCAGAGGGAGTCAAATCACCTTCAGACAGACCTAGCATTCGCAACGTCCGGGTCGGAATTAGATTGATTCCAGAACCCATATCAAAGAGGCAGCGGCGGACTTCCACGCCATTGAAGTACCCAGTGATGTACAGCGGGCGAATGTGCCCTTGTATAAGAGGGTCCTCATCTTCACTAGAGAACGAGATAACCGCCTAAGATTAGGTGTTTTCAATCGCCTCGGTATGGAAGGCTTCTCCAACTGCTACCTCTGTCTCAAACTGGAGGGTGCTCCTTAGGGCCTCGACAAGTGCCTCGCGCATTTCAGATGACAGGAGAAGGGCCTCAAGGATGGAGAGCCTCGCCGGAATGCTGGCCAGGTGCATCAGAACATCATACTTTCATGCCAAACGCGAACCTCTGCTTACAGGAGGTCGCTCGGCACTTGGAGGAACAACGGGTCCTGCTGGTTGAACCGGCAATTGGCTAGTACCGGGTACATCCTGCTGCCTACTAGTTGAAGCCTGGAGAATAGTCACCGGACTAGGATTGGACGGTGGAGGCTGGCATGTAGCTGGGCAAGACTGACTGTGATACGAACGAGGAAGCTCTCCCCGATCCAGTAGCACGAACGTCAGTGGAGGTAGAGCTGAGGGCGTTAGATGGGGTTGCGCGTGCTGAGATCTGCGCTGAGCCTATTTCCTGGTCTCAGTAGCATGCACGGCTTGGCCAAAATTGCCTGCTGACATACCTCGATGACCGGCACGGTTGCTATTCTACTGACGTTGACGTCGGCTGGGAACATTGGAGAGGTCTTCCTGGCGTTCCCCCTCGTCGAGGGTCATATAGGGCTTTACCAGCTCCACGGTGTTAGCTGAAGCGTACCCCTGGCTATCGCTCGAGGAGTCATCTGCCGCTGGGCGGATTCTGGGAGAAATCCCCATTTCAGGGGGCATAAAATCTCCGAGAGTGCGGGATGACGACAGCACTGGCGGTGCACGTTTCTTCTTCTTGCGTCGCAGCTGCTTGACCTTTTGTGAAGAGGCCGACTGTGAAGATGATGCAGAGGCACCGGCTACTTCTTATGAAGGTTCCAACTGCTTCAGGTGCGCTCGGATGATACCAAGGACATGGAAGACAGTTTTTTGAGCCATCCAGTTGTCGTATTTCCAGGATCCGCGGCTGGGGACCTGCTGTCACTCGGCTTGGCTATCGCTACCGATCTCTGATCCTGCAAAGACACCCACCACTTGTGTTGGTGCCGGTTCCAACTTGACTATGTTGTTATTGACCTGTTATTGAATCCAGTCATTAAAAACATAGCATTTCTTGAGGGTGTGCCCCATAATTCGATGATAAGGGTAGTAGTTGGGGTGATCGGTGAGATTTGCCTCTGTCGGCCTTCTGCACTCGGGCAGGTGCACGATCCCTTGCTCTAGAGCACTTTGGAAATAGCCAGGGACCTGATTTTCGTTAAACGAATAAGTCTGGTGCCTTCTTTCAAGATAGGGGGCCCTAGGGGCCTAGCCCTAACGAGGGGCCATAGGGGCCTATCGAGGAGGCAGCACCTGATTGTCTCGCCTAGGTGGCTGTGGCGCGTTGTGCGGGGGAACCTGTCAGTTATGATGCGGTCGCTGCTGGGAAGGAGCCTGTGCTTGAGGTGGAGGACCTCTGCAGGGTTGCGGGGGTGGTGCCACTGATAGTAACTCCAGCTACCTCAGGGCTTCTATTTGGGCCACCTTGGCGGGTTCAGCCCTAGCGGTCCTCCTGGCTGGGATCATAGGGGGCAACAAACGTGCCTGACTAGCCTGTTGCAGGGATTTCTCGAGGCGCTGAGCCTTATCTGAGAAATCTCTAAACCCTCCAGGGTAATTCTTGGTGATCAGGGAGGGTACCAGCTCTGTCTTGACGTTTCCCACACACATCGTCAGTAATTTCTCCTGATTCAGTGGAATATCGAGGGAATACATAAGTCCCTTCCACCGAGCGATGAAATCTGCGACTTGCTCATCAGGCCACTACTTGCACTTGAAGAGGTCCGCAATGCTGGTCTTCTGTGTGGTGGAGCAAAACTGGTATAAGAACTATCGGCGGAGATCCTCCCAACCGGTCACTGATCCGATAGGGAGTTGGCTGTACTAGACGAATGTCGGACCTTCCAATGTCTGTACCAAACATCGGAGCTTGGCGGCTTCTTGCTGAGCTGGGGTCCCCAGCATGGGGCCACAACTTGAAGAGAAATGAGCCAAGTGCTGGGGTGGGTCCCCTGTCCTGTTGAAGGGCGAGAAAGTGGGGCTCCCAAAACCTAGAGGTGCGGGCATATCATCCACCCATGCGGGATAAGGATTGCCATCCGGTGGGACCGCCACCTGCCACATTTCTAACACTTTAAGGCGGGTTGTGAGTGCCGCAATAAGATCATCCGGGCGGGGGTCCCTATCTTGACGGGGATCCCTAACCACAAGTGCATTGACAGGTTCTTCAACATGGTAGATGGCTTCGGCCGCTCATGGGTCAACTGGCTGGACGACCTGCGGGGCGACTGGGAGAACCCGAACTAGATTCTACAAATTGCCCCTGTCGCTCAGGGGGATTTGGCGAGACATATCGCGCCCTATTTCCATACGTTCCGGCTTCCGCCCTATCTATGGCAGTAGCATGATCAGGGTTTCCCGGAGGCATCTCATCAGGGAGAAATTGTTCCTGCCCCTACTGCCCCGGCCTGGGATCACCATAGTCGGGTCGCCGCTCTGCGGTGCGCTCAGCCAAGAGTTCGTCAACCAGCCTCTTCTGCTCGGCAATCTGTTGGCGTAACGTGGCCTTTTCGGGATCTTCGTCCTTTTTCTGCACAGAGGCGGACGGGTCAGAGTGCTTGATAGTTCTGACGTGCTCCTTACCCTTGCCGGTGTTTCGACCGAGTACCAGTGACTCGGTGGGTACGGGGAGGCCTATAGGTTCCTCTGCTGACGGGTAACTCTCCCTAATGGGTCCAGTAGTGGAAGTATGCCCTCGGTGGGTAAGTCTCCATCAAGGAATTCAAGCTCGTCTTCCTTGTCCCCGATGTCGGCCATGTGGACCGTGACGCCTCTCGAGGGCATGTCCTCAATGTCGCATAGCGAATCGGGCTGTCGTTGGATAGAGTTGAAGAGGAGAGCGGCATAGTGTCCCCAACCATGGACTTTCACATGGAGGGTGGCTTCCCTGATGATTCTGCAGAGTGATTTAAAACTCTGAACCCATTTCCATTGAAGGGTGCTCTGGTGGACTGGCGACTCAGGGTGCTGGGCCACGAGGAGTGTGGCCGCATCGATCAGGCGGCACTGCTCGCCGATTTCTTCGAAGTGATCTCAACTTCTGGGGGTACACCACCTGTTCGTAACGGAGGCGGAAGTGTGTCACCCATAGAGTTCGACAAAATCACCCAACTTCTTCAGGGGTAAGAGACTCTGGTACACGAAAATTCAGCACCGCTGTCGGCCAGAATTTTTCCGGGAAGTAATCCGCTGCGAGAATACTCCAGATGCTCCTGGGCTCGAACTCGAGGTCTGGCCCTGTGTTTCCCCACTCGTCAACCGGGGGCGGCTGAGGGACCGGCAGCGGTTCCGAGGCAGACCTCTGGGATAACAAACTCGGCGGTGGAGAGTACGGCGAACGAGCCGACTAGCCGCCGAATTCCGGGCCATCCTCTGAAGAGCAAGGTGACCTGGCCACGATGTCATGGTACGATGGGATGATAGCCACAGCTTCAGGAACAAGATTCGCGACTACCAGTGACAGTTCATGTCATCGTTCTACCGTTGCCAGCCCCCAAAACAGCTCTCTGTGATCTCTGGTAGAGGTAGAGGGCGCTTCTGTTGACGATGGTGGTGATTGCGCGGTCGAGACCTGCGAAATTCCCAAGATCTCTTCCTCCTGGATGTACCTACGGAGAGAGAAGGGAATATGGTGGACCTCATATTCTGGGAGAATGAGGTTAACGCGTTTGGTTCCTGCCCAATTCCTTGATATGGAGGAGCAGGGAGAAGGTTCCATCGCTGAATCGCATCCCGCTTCAGAGTCGGGGAAGCGGGCGGTTTGATCTCCACCCAGGCTTTCCCAGGACTCTTCTTGTGGTGGTGATGACCTGCTCTCCTGCCCCAGGGGGGCCCTTCGGGACAGGGTTGATCCCTATCATGGAGTATCGGGGCGGCGCTGGCGCCATGGCAGAGAGGGCCCCCACTCGAGATGGACGAGGTGCGAGGGGAACCGGGGAAAATGTCGAAGGGTACATGGGGAGGACCTCCATGAACAGCAGCTGTGTAGGTGGGGCCTCTATTGGACTTGGCAGGAGCATGGGGAGGACCTCCATGGTCACTGCGGGCGGAGCGAGGCTGACCTTCACTCCTCGAGTTTCTGGGGCGAGGAGGACCTTCTCCGGTTGCAGAGAGGACGTAGGGAGGGCCCCCACGTTGGAGAAGGACCGGATGGACGACTCCTTCAAATCGGCGGTCAGGGGCAGGAGGATGGACTCCGTACCCTGTATAGTAGGCTTGGGAAAGATTTCTGCGCTGAGCGTCACTGCCGCGGGGCAGGTCTTCCTTCGGGATGGGGGTAGCACGAGGCATGCCCCCATGACGGGCTTCGGAGCGGGGAAGGCCCACGCTCTGTGGAGTAGTGGTACGGGGAGGACCTCCGTACGGGGTGACATCACCGCGGGTTAGTTCACGGTGATCACCACTTGGGCCTGCAATCCCGAGAGTCAACCCAGCCTGCCCGTGGGGCGGTTGGGGTCTCGATCCTGGTCAGGAAAAACAGTGCCCCTGCTCAGTGTATGCGGCGGATTCATGATGCACATCGACAGTGGCTCAAGCCACTGTAGATGTCGACGTCGACGCGCCTGGGCGGGTGTCCTCAGCTCGGGCCCGGCGTTGACGTCGAGTCAGGTGAGCTGGTGCAGGTGGTGCAGGGGCATGGCCTGCCTGCTCTTCCTGTGGAGCCGGACGGCGGTGCTAACGCAGCCGGGCGGGAGCTCTCGCCTGGAGCCCTTGGGTCGGGACCCTGAGTGGGCTGAGCCGGACGACACCCGTCTCTTCGGCGTAGGGCGAGGAGTCGTCAAGGCACTCCGGGGACAGGCTCCCAAAACGGTTGAACGTTGGGGTGGGGAGTAGGGGCTCCCTGCGCAGCCTGTTAGGGTGGCGTTTACAGCGGGGCCTGGATGCCTCCAGGTGAGGGCGGGCCATATCCCTGGTTGGGATGACCCCTTCCTCCTCGTACTTGCGCACGAGGTTGTTGATCACCCTTCGCTGGATGACCTCTGATGGGGAAAGGGGACGTGGGCGCCTCATATTCCGTGATGTGGCAGCCGTTGTGGCTGTAGCGGTGCTACGTGGGGTGGCTGTGGCGATGTTTCCCCTGCCCCTGCGTAGGCTAGTGAGCGGTGATCACTTCTCTGTAACAACAACCTGGTTCCGGAGAAACGAAGGGATCAACTCATCAGCACTGAGAGGGAAAAGGATCGACAACTAGTGCCCCAACGTCCTTCCATTCTCCACGTCTGTAAGAAGGATCCATGCCAACACACTGCAGAACGGAGTGCCCCACATTATACTGCCCCGACTTTCGGTGAGTTTCACGATAGGCCCACTATTTGCTTGGCGGGACCAGGCACCGAATATCTGGATCCGGTGACACGTCAATCTACTGGTGTCTTGAACGCTACTAACCTCCATATTGAGGAGAAGACATTCACGTCAGGTTCACCATTTCTGTTTCCGACGCTTCTGTCAGGGCGCTCGCGCATCCGTCCGTCCATGGAGGGGGACACGTGGCTTTGTTGCCCCGCATTCCCGCTTTCCAATGGCGGGCGACATTCGTTCCTTGTTTAGGTACGTCTTCTCCTTGATCGAAACGGGATGATGGGATGTCAGTTCTTCCCTCCGTGGATTCCTCCTCAGAACTCATTACCTAGTCCGGGTCTCGCTCATAGATTTAATACGTAGTTCGTGAAACTCTTCCCAGTGCCATGTTTCCATGGACGCCGGTTAATTACATTGCTTATGTCGGGACATTCCAAAGGGTCCGGTCAGGGCAGCAACCTTCAGTCAGGGGATTAGTCACGTTGAGGCATCAGTAGCATGTCTGGATGCTGGGGAACCTGGCATGTCTGTCTTTTGTCCCTGGTCACAAGGTTTCTCGAGGTCGTGGATGCATGAGGAATCCCACATTGAATGCGGGGAATTATATGCCATAGAAACATATCTGCAGTTTTCCACAACTTCCCGTGTTTAACACAGGGTATGCTGCGAGTTTAATGTCCAGCGGAGATGAATCATCCCGATCAGAGCATTAGCTAGGATATATCGGACTGAGGTATTTCCCTTGAAGGGATGCCGATACCGGGGCCAGACCATGGGCGGCTGTGAAGAGGAGCAAACCGACATGGTCTCACCGAGGTATGATGGTCCGGGCGAGAATAGGGATGGATGATAGGTAGGTGAATGGAGTGGAGGGGGAGTGAAATGGGACTATCGCAGGGGCAACGGTGAGGTTGGGCTTGAGCCTTGGAGAGGCTTCCTACGTATCCCCGTGGCAGGGAATCAAAGTCCGCGTAGTTCTGGATGGTTCCGGTAAACCGACATGAAGATGGAACTTGGCCCGATGAATGTCGTCATCGAACCAACGTGAAGGTGGACCTTGGTCCGATGAGTGGTGGGCTTGAACCTATAAAAGGCTTCCTACGTACCATGCCTTGAAATGGATCAAAGACCACGTAGTTCAAAGGGTTTCATCGGTGAACCGACGTGAAAGTAGACCCGTGGGTCCACTAGTGGTGGGCTTGAACCTTGGGAAGTTTTCCTACGTACCATGCCTTCACATGGATCAAAGTCCTCGTAGTTCAAAGAGTTGATGAAATACAGTTTAACGTCATGCGGGATGAGGGTGAAGCGACGTGAATAAGCGACGGGCGTTGGGTGTCAGAGAACCGACTTAAATGAGGGGCCTTGGTCTCATGGGAGATGGTCTTGAACCTCTGGGAGGATTCCTGCGTACCATGCCTTGACATGGATCAAAGTCCTCGTAGTTCGGATCGAAAATGGGGACTTGGAACACTGACAAGTAGGTGGTATATGCCAATGATTGTTGGGCTTGAACCTCAGGGAGGCTTCCTACGTACCATGCCTTGACACAGATCAAAGTCCTCATAGTTCGGATTGGGCGCGGGTGAACCGACATGAAAGAGGTCGGAACGACCGGATGGTGGGTTGACTTGAACCTCAGGAAGGCTTCCTATGTACCATGCCATGACATGGATCAAAGACCTCATAGTTCATATGGGGGCTTTCTCGGCGTACCGACGTAAAGGTGGACCTTGGTCTTATGAGTGGTGGTCTTGAACCTCTAGAAGGCTTCCTACGTACCATGCCTTAACATGGATCAAAGACCTCGTAGTTCATATGGCGGCTTTGTCGGCGAACCGACGTAAAGGTGAAACTTGGTCTTATGAGTGGTGGGCTTGAACCTCTAGAAGGCTTCCTACGTACCATGCCTTGACATGGATCAATGACCTCGTAGTTCAAATGGGTGTGCAGTTTAATGTCATACCGGAAAAGGGGGGCATACAGTTTAACGTCATGCTGGACGAGGGCGAAACTCGAAGTGAATGAACGACTGAGCAATGTGGCTTGAACCTCATGGAGGCCTCCTACATACCATGCCTTGACATGGATCAAAGACCTCGAAGTTCAAATAGGGTGAGTCGCAACGGCTTACCATTGGACCGGTAATGGAGTTTAATGTCGTGCTGGATAGGAATGGGACCCGACGTGAATAGGTGACGGGTGGGGTTGAACCTCATGGAGGCTTCCTACGTACCATGCCTTGACATGGATCAAAGACCTCATAGTTCAAATGGGATTGGGGGTCAGGGTCAATGCTCACTTTAAGCCCACGTGAGTCATACTCGGTGTGAGAAGCAAGAGGTTGCAAGGTCCTGACGATCGTGTCGCGAAGGATGCGTCCCTGAGAAGCAAAGAGGGGCTTACGCGTTAGGTGGCCATTGGTGTTGGGACTTACTCTAGGGTAGAGGCCCATGGTGCGACAGAGCGTAGGAAAAATGGACCTTGGTCCAACGATGGGGGGTGCCTCGTTCCCTATCACGCCCTCCACTGACCTTGGTAGTGGGGAAGTATGGAGATGCAGAGGTGCGGTCATCTGTTGGGAAACTAGGGTCGCCCTTCTCCGATGAACATACACCACTCCAATAAGGAGGATATCATCCCTTGTGGATTGGTGATTCCATTCCTGTGGAGACGAGTGGTGTAAAGAATTTTCGAGCTGGGGGAACCCTTCATGAGAGGCATGAGGACGGGTCACAGTTTTACATCATGTGTTGAGGACGTGATGCTTGGCAGTTTAACGTCCTGCAGCTCGGACGAGGTGGGTCCACTCCGCACCCCTAGGACTTACATAACCGGTACCCTCTGGTCCTTGGTGAAGGGAAGGTACCAGTAAGGCCATGGTCAAGGGGGGTTGTGGAAAGAACCATCAAGGGGTCCAGGTTAGCATGGCTATGCGAAGAAGCAATAGCCGTTAGCGTGCCTATGCAAAGAAGCATTAGGCAAAGCAACGCTACGGGTGGTGTTGTCCATGGGACTTTGAAATCACATCGTGAAAACCTGGAGGGTCGCACGGGAAAATAAATCACTACGAAAAAGAGTGTGCTTCGCAAAGTGGAGTGCCTTGGCCTTAGCATTGGGCGTAGGTGTGAGTGGAAGGTGCTTCGCGAAGTGGAACAGTGTTCGCGGAGCACTGCCTCGCGAAGGAGAGGTGCCTCGCGAAGCAGCATCCTGCAAAGCAGTGTGCTTCAAAATGTGTAGCGATCATGCCTTAGCATAGGGATCACTAGTATGGGGTGGGTGTTTCGCGAAGCATAAGTGCTCTGCGGCTGCCCGGGTTCCATTGGGAATCCCCTTCCTTCGCGAATGCCCTTGAGCTTCGCGAAGGGCGTCCCTCTCGGAAGAGGGGCTCAAAACGAGACAAAGCAGAGGCGTCTTGCGAAGTAAGAATACCTCGTGGAACTCATGATTCTCGGGGCAATGAGTGCTTCGCGATTCGGGAGAGGAGAAGCCGAAAGGTAGGATTGTCCATCCCTGGGACTCAGGGGGAGTCCAGTATTTATAGGGAAGGGGCACCGCGAAGCAGAACTCGTGCGCCGCCTCCGGTGCTTCGCGCCGTGCTCATGAACATCAACGTTGTCCGCGGAGGGCACTGCCTCTGGAGCTTCACGGCGGCTCGTGAACGTCAAATGCGTTCGTAGAGAATTACTTCCTCTGGAGCTTCGTGGCGGCTCGCGAACGTCAAATGCGCTCGCAGAGAATTACCGCCTCTGGAGCTTCGCGGCGGCTTTCAAACGTCAAATGCGCTCGCGGAGAATTAACGCCTCTGGAGATTCGCAGCGGCTCGCGAACGTCAAATGTGCTCGTGGAGAATTACCGCCTCTAGAGCTTTGAGGCGCCGCAATGGTCAGGGCACTTCGCGGCGGGGCTTCGCGGGGGTGCTTCGTGTCGGTGCTTCGCGAGGCAGCGCGCCCATCGTCTTTTTTTGTTCCTTTCTTTCGGGCCATATTTTGGTGCCAACAGTGTTCAAGTTTGTTTTATAATAATAAATACATATTAATGAATATTTTAAATTATTATTTAGAACAAAACAAGATCACTATAAATAAAAAGTATCATATTCCTAGAATTTATGATTTTTGATCAACATAATAGAGCTCAATACTTCTAAAAGATTGACCTTAGACCTGTATATCATTAGTTGAGGGTAATACATGAGGATATAAACAAGATAAAGTTCCATGTGAAAATTATTGAGATATATTTCCAAAAAAACTAACAATACAAGTGAACGTTGAATGAAGTGATTATTTGAGGATTCTTGTAATGTGGATAAGCATCAGTTATTTTTAGATTTGATGACAATGAAATTGAATGGATAATTTATCATCTAATGAGGGGATAATTGTTTTACTATTAGAGAAGTGAATATTATATTACTTAGAGATGAAAATGGGTTAATCTATGAATTATGAAAGTCAATATGACAAAACATGGTTGTTTGAAACAATTGAGAATTATTCAATCTTTTAGTGGGGTTAATACCATCTTACTCTACATAACCATCATTATTTCCTTTAAAAAACCATCATCTAAATGAATTTAAGAAAAAAAAATTAGTTAGGTAAGGTTGAATTTGTTTTCTGTAAGCACTGCCTCACACTATATTACCATGATTTTACTCTATGTATGAATCATCTATTTTCTTGTAAACACTAGTAACTTATTCATAAGCATCACTTAGATGTGTATAAACATGAATAACCTATTAATAAGAATGATATATTACCAAACAGTATATTAACTATTATATGTTTAAATATAATCTTAAGTCACCATAAGAATAATTGTTCACCTCTATAAGAAATATTACTTTTATGGAATTTCACATTTTAGTCAGTGAAACAAGGTGACCTTGTAAGGATCACTCATTTATCTAGCCTAAAATATTCCATTTCCTTTTCATTATTTATGTACCCAGTTACAGATTGACACATGGAACACGTTGAGTAATATACATTGTAAATGATAACTGATATTCTAGTGAATTTTGAAAAATCATTAGGTGAAATCAATAATAGAATTTTTGTAGAGATTAAAGAACTAATATTTAAGGAATATTATTCTCTTAAGTAATAATATATACAAATCGATCTCTAATAATTCAAAAACTATTGAATTTAAAATGGTAACATTGATTAAATAAAAATATCAAGTTGGGAGTCGTAGTGGTATTTCAGTGGTTTATAATAGTATTAATATATTGCTACAAATAATAAATCTAGGATGTTTGTCGAAATATGCTTCTAATAAGAGATATGAGTCACATGGATGTTAGTTATTCTATAAAATTAGATTAAATATGAAATATTTTTGGTATATAGTATACAAGATTTATATGTTTTCTATACACAATACACCACATATAAAAATAGTGTTTGGAGATGGAGAGATTTCAACAGTATGAACAAACATGTATTTTCAAAAACTAATTATGTTATATGGAATAGCGGTTTATTATTTATTATTTATATATAGTTATTTTGTTTTTATATAAATTAATTATATAATGATATTTCATGTGTACTCTATAGATATTTCATAGAAGAGGATACTTTTTAAAACTATTATGAGAAAGTGAAAAGAGATGGTTTTTATATTTGTAAAATATGGGAAGATAATCTGACTTGAATATTTTAATGTTTAAGAAAGGAAAAAAAGACTCCATTAAGAAAATTTTACTGCATATCTATGAAAATAGAAAGAGATAGAGAGAGTTGACTTTAGTTGATGAACATTGTTTACCCAGTTGTAGGAAAATGATGTGTTTCTTGATTTAATTTTTATTTGATGTGTTTCTAAATTGAGATAAGTAGAGATAAAATCAACATGAAGATCTATATCATGAGAGGAAGAAGAATTGTGACTCATATAAAATTAAATATGAATAATGAATGTACAACTGTATAATGAAGAAGATAAATTTATTCACTACTTTGATAGGATGGTGGAATTAATCAATGAAGTGTCTATAAAATGTCTAGGATGGAGAAACCAGTGTGTATATGAATAATGTATCTACAAAAAAAGGATGAACTCATCTTAGACTGTCGTTTTTATAGAGGATAGGACTACATGTATATATGTTTTGGGTGTTTGTCTACATTATAATACACAATGGAGTAGAAAAGTTAGTGACATAGGTGTGGAAATGGGATAAGCCAATAACCTTTTTTATTTGTGATCCTTGGAAAGTAGTGACCACTAGAAAAATATATCAGTTGGAAAATTAGTGATCTGAGTAGTTAATTGGCGCAACAACACATTATTGATTACATTCCCCTTTGAGTATCAAAATTTGGGTGAACCAAGTAAAAACTCTTATGTATTTGTACTTATTTTTTTAAATTTCTTTAATATAGAAAGTTGTCGAGAGTAATCAAATTATATTTTGTAAATTCTAGTTACAAAATGTTGATTTTTAGAACAATATTGAAGGGAACATAAAATGAAGTATCCCTAATAAATATGTTGTGCAGAGAAGTGGTGTAGTGAGATTATAAATTAAAAGGGATTTAATTGGAAAATAATTTTACTGCTTGATTCACCCTTCTAATAGGTTATCACTTACTTAAGGCCCCTTTTGGGCCTAATAAAACTAGAAATAATATTACCCTTTATAACGGTCTCTTCCTCACCACTAAAGGATAAGAATACACCCTTTTTATTCTAAATTACTTAAGTATATTCTTTCCAAATACCAAATGAATTTTAGTAGTATTTTATTGGTATATACTAATCATGATTAATTCAAAAAAGGAAATAGGTTGGGCACACAATATAATATACATAATTTATTATATAGTAAAAAATATGAAATTTTAATAATTTCTTTTTATTATTCAATCATTGTTGTAAACTATGTTTTTAAATAAATCATGCTAATAATACATGGGTAAATAAACCATTTTTGGGTTTTTATCTTAAAAACAATGCTCAATGAAAGAAAAAAAACATAAAAAATTACCCAGCCTGAGGGAAACACCATCAATTTAATACACTAAGTGTTCTATAATTGAAAAAATGTAAATTATGATATATTGTGGGAAATTAATATTCCTTAATCTTTATCCTTTATAATGAAGAATAATAACATTCCAAATATAGTGAATATATCATTTTTTTATTTTTAAATTATCGGGTTAATTCAATATATGTATCCCAAACAAAGTGACAAAATTTTATAATCTCCTCTTGATAGAATGGAGAAAGTTCAATGAATTTGTATAAATTAATTGGATTGAATTATTTATATGTATCCCAACAATTTGGAATCATTTTTATATATTCCTTCGAAGTGATTCTAGTCAATTCAAAATATATAACTTTACACAGTGGTCTAGATTAAAAAAAAATTACCTTTTTTAAAGAAGGTAACATAATCAATCATTTTAGTCTTGTTTTTTTAACTTTTAATCTCTTTTATTTTTATAGACCATAAACTCTTTAATTATATAAGGGTATAACATATCAAGGAAGCCCCATTAATAACCCACTAAATATAATTCACATGTATAATTCAATGAGGCTCACTATGGTCACTATCATGTATATTTTATATATAGAATGCATTCTTTCCCAAAATACTAGCTAATAAAAAATTCCTATAGCACAAAGGATTCTATATGACTGTATCCAAAAGAAGTAAACATCCTTATAGAATGATATCTAGATTTAAAATCATCAAAATCATCAAAAAACACAAAAAAAATAACAAAAAATCTCCTAGGGTATTAATAACAATTCTTCACATAACCTTACCCCACTGGAACCATGCTGATGTTAGCGATTATGTTGGTTGAGCCTTCCCAAAGTAACACTATGAGATTTTAGAATATTTTTTTTAATAATTAATTTTTTTGATATGTTAGAAGTCATGAAACCCCAATTTTTTTAAATAATTCCATAAAATTAAAAAACTAAGCACATTGTACGATATTTTTTGTTGAAAGTAACTTTTAATTCACAATGGAAATAATATTGATTATAAATAACAGTTTTGAAATATTTTTATTATTTTTATTATTTTTATCATATATGTTTTATTAGTTCTTTTAGATAATTAAACCTATGTAAAATTATTCTTTGTAAATTTACAAAATGAATTAATTGGTTAGAAATTAAAATAAAATCATTTGAATATAAAAGGATATTTTTATAAAAGAAATATTTTTTAAGCGGACAATGTGTTTTTATCATAAGAAAATAAATTAATCACTATTAATGTATTATTTTACTTCATTTTTTAGGTAATATATCCTATAAAATATTTTAACATTCTTGTAATGGTCATTACTAAGAAATAATTGATATTAAATTCTCTTTTATGCATAAATATGTATACTTCTAAAAAAAGGTCCCATTTCTTTATGCACACTTATTTTGAAATGAATACCTAAAACTTATAGAAATTGAAAATGGTAAAATGTTTTCCATATTTTGAATCATTATGTATAAATTTAGTAACAAGGTCAATATTTGTTTTACAATGCATTGTTACTATGGTATAACAATTTCATCGTGGTAAGGTTTGTAAGGATAAACGAGGGAGGAAGGTATTAAAAATAGAGACAAGACATAAAATACCTCTAAATTTTGGATAAATGTGATTTTTAATGTTTTTTTAACATAGACATATATTATATTTGTATTTGGGTTCATTTTTTGTGACATTCCCTTGAATATTAAATTAATATATTTGGACGGTTCAAATATTTACATGACTATGAATACCATGAAATATAATTAGGGGCCCGGTCATTAACCACTCTCGAATAATATATCACAATGATGGGAGTGTGATGGTGACAACACAAGTCATGCATCCAGTGGGCCGATGTTATATAATAGAACTGAGGGTATAATAAACATTCATATTGGAGGAATTATCCTCTATAATAGAAATACATAAGGGAGAGATAATAAGGGTGAAACAAAAAACAACTACTTAGAAATTTATATAAACTAATACCCAAATGAAAACATTGAATTCCATAAATTACTAAATAACTAAAAGGAAAACAACAGGTACCAATAAAGCAATGACGCTAGTGACTACGAAGCACAAAAAACTCCCACATAACTCAGATCTAGTAATATCTAGCAAGATATCCAACTTACTCTCTATGACTAGAAAATATTATATATACATATAGGGTGAGAATAGTAGTATACTTAGTAGGATCATCCTCATGGAATCGTGTAAAAATTATAACGAAATATTTCCAAAGCACATTGAACAATAGTGAAACTAACTCATCACCAAAACAAGTATAATAAATTCCAAGACTCAACATGGCTAACAGTCACAAATTATTACATACAAGAGAGTATATTATATAATAAAAAATCATTGAGGGTACACTTCGCTCAATTCTCCCATTAGTTTTCTACTCTAGCCCAACATCTCACACCCTAATCCATATCATTAAAAAAGTATTCTAGCAAGAAGACAGCTAGGAAAGACATGAAAACAAGCACCTTGTGGATCAAATAACCCCATTATCCTGTACATATATCAACATATAGTAGGAAAGTAATTTGTGAGAGCCATCATAGCCTGTATGACCTATATCAAACATCTTGTATTATACCTCAAGTGATTTCAACCCATAAACAAAGTAAGTACCTCATTCCAACACATCCTATACACTTCATACCTATTATAATCCTTTGGATGATATATTTGGTAATAACTGTGTGTGATATAGCAACAAGAAATTAATACCCAATACCAACATGTATTTGAAAAAAAACTGATATTCATACTACCATAAGAAACTAAAAAGAGAAGAGAGAAAGTCTATAGGGGGTAGTAATCCATCATTCCTCCCACTGGGATATTGGGGGAAACACCCTTCTAAAGTCCACTATGATTCTATTTCCTCAATCGATATGGGTGGGGTATTATATGAAACAAAATCATTTAAATGATAAAATATATCTCACAATCACATTATGAGAATATCCTAGTCTTATAATCAACTGCAACTAATATCTCTTGGACTCCCAGTTGCTGATACTAATATCAAATATCCTATTAGCACACAAGTATTTAAAGGGATAAATTAAAAGGATTCTCTACTTTATAACAATTCTCATCCGTTAATCAATTCATTATTCATTAATTAACCCTAAAAATTATTCAAAATTACATTACATTACATTGTATTTAATAATTCATCATAGTAAAGTCCTTTACCTATAGGAATAATCCAATCTAAGTCCACAGTTTACCCAGATTAACTTATTTACAATCATTTTCATACCATCATCAAACAACCCCATGGGTTTAGAAGTATTTATTCATTATTATCATCATTTCCTATCATGGTAATCTAGGAAAAGCCTCACAAGATACCACCAAAAAAGTAAATAAGAAACATAGAACATCTAACTGCCTCAATCGGTGGGGAATGTAATGAAAATAAAACAATATTCTCAACCATCGATCATTAAATAGATTCCTAAGTGAGCATGCCATATATCGGTATCTCATTAATGTGTAAGACTATATTTAAATTGTTACATCATATTTATTTCCTTACCTAAAACCTAGATTCATATACCAATGCATATCATAATCATATACATCATATCTATCCTCATCATCCGGGAAACTCTATTCACATATACCTTTACCCATCCCAGTATTAGCCATACTAGGCTCACATTGCATCTGGGGCTCCCCTTCCATATCAGCTATCCCATGCTCTACTATATCAGGATCATATAATAGGTATCATATCTATAGAACATTAAAAAATAATATGTAACAAAAATGAAATCAAAAGGGGAACCGGGCCCTCAAAACATGTCATTCAACCATCTCTTGAAAACGAGCTATCATGGCTCCAAAACAATGCACATGGCCTTCCCATGTAAACAAGCAACTCAAATTGTAGAAAATTATCTTTATCACAAAACTTGTTTTTATTACATGATGAATGAACAGATACATTTTTAGCAGGTTCTAACTACATGAAACCCAATGAATCAATCTATACATGCTATCGAAGGTAAACCATGATTTAACACTTATTTTAATTTTCAACAATATAACACCCCATACATTTTATGGTATGCTTCTATTAAATTAATTCTATACATCACTGTGTTCTTTTGAAGCATCACTAGTTTATTTTGGAGATAGTCAAAACCTAGCCATTAAATATGAAATTTCCACTTCTACGTTTTGAGATTCGAAAAATGGTCTTCTAGAGTTGTGATCAGTAAGTCATTTGGAGTCTGAAAAAAAACCTGATTTTTTTGTGAATAGTAACATACCCTTATGAATAGTAATATGAATATTAATATGACCCTTATAAATATTAAATAATAATATTATTTTATTTTTTAAGGCAATATGATAATGAGATCTTAATTAGTTTTTCAATGAGAAATAAAACTAATTGCACCTTTAAGAATGTTATTTTGTGAATTAACTATGAGTTTATTTGAAAATTAAATTAATAATATTTATAATATTATTTTAAAAAAATGGAGTTCATTTTTTATTTCTACACATCGAAAAATGGTTCAGGTAAATTTTTGAGATTTTTCTAAAATTCATGAATTTTTCATGAATAATAAAAATACAGTTTTGATTTTTCGTTAGTTTAATGACATCATAATGATGTAATAAATAAATATAAAATTACAGTCGACTTTTGTACCATAAATATTCACATGAGGTGTCCCAAGTGGCTAAAACCATGGGAAAATACCATGGGCAAGCCCATGGTTTGGCAAAAACCACTAATGAGGTGTCCGTTTGAAATTATTAAACAATTTCCTCTATTTTTCTATAAATACACACTCATCTATTCATTTTATTTCATTAAAAATCCATCATACTCGAATCTCTAGTAGTTTTAAGTCTCCATGAGTCCTCCAAAGGTGTCCCAAATCCCCCAAGGTCCCATATTTCAAGATCTAGGAGTTATTATACAAGGTAAGGAAATCCTTCATTCTCTTCTTTAAGTCAACAATTCTTTTATGTTAGATATTTGAAATTCCTTTCTCATATGTTGGGGTTTGATTTTATTTATTTTTGTTAATTTCATTTTTATTTTAATATGATGATATAATATTCTGTTCTAATAATTTTATCTTATGAAATTTTAAGCGACGCCGTTAGGCTGTCGAATTTTCATAAGGGATCTCTTAACTTTTCCTTTTATTTTCATGTTCATCTATTTTACTTTTCTCTCCTCACATACTTTATAAAAATGACCCTGATAAACTCTAGTATAATATATATACTGGAATTGTATCCCGTGAAGGGAAGAACTATCATAAATATCCTTTCTCCGCCCGTTTATTTGTATAAATGAAATCAACGTCCATGAGGTTCCAATTTATAACCTCTGTGGATGACAAAGTTTCGTTCTTCACTTTCTTCATCATTATTGGAAATAAACCATTTTAATTGTTAAACTTGATAATAATAGAATTATTTAATCTCATTTATGTATCGGAATCTTTACACACTCCTAATACAGAATAATAATACCAAACGAGTTCATTGTATACAAAACTACCAAGCTAAATCCAAGCGTTTATCAAAAAACATTTAACTAATTATTCATCCTCATGTATATAACCTATAATCATCATATGGTCATTTATATCTATTTAATGTCACTAATAATATATATTAACAAATCTATATATTTATCTACATTTCAAATTGAACTTCCATTCATGAGAGCTAGTAAACGAATCATGAAAACCAATGAAGAAAATGCTTCCAAAAAAATAAAATTAAACCTATTAAACCCATTAAAAGGACATGAATGAACCTAATAAGGTTATAATAAATCAATTACATGTGTAGTAGGTTATGGAATTAATAATTAATTAATAAAAATTTGATTATTCATGTCATTAAAACAAACGAATAACATACTCGAGAAAAAGGTAAGCGGTTTCTCATCTCACTTTCATTTCTCTGAGATTTTCATTGTTCACCACTTATTTCATATATGTGGTATATGTGTACTTATATTTTATATAAAATAACATTATTCTATTTATATTCATGTTATTCAATGATTTATTAGATGCTCATTACGTTCTAGTCATATGATTTGACTGATTACATTGTGGTAAGAGACTTTGTCTCAACATCTATTTGGTTGTGACTAACTTTGTATGGGGCCCCTAATAATCCTTATGTGGTGTACCTACTTACCATTTGAGATCAATTTTCATTTGAAATTATATTTATATTAAATATCCATAATCTCATATCATCGATATGATTTTTGTATAAACCGTATACCATTTTATATAAGGTGTTTATTTAGAAAGATATTTTAGTTAACGAAATATTGATGAATCTGTATACTTTACTCTATATGGATATTTGAAAGGCATATTTCTCTTGTATTGAATCAATTTATAAATAATTATTTGGACATTAGGTGGTGGGTGGGGCCCTCTATATCCCCTCTATGCATTGGTAGGTCTCATGAGACAAATTAGTTGGCGACAAACACTTTGAGTTTGTTTACAAAAATCAGATGGGTTTCTACTGATAGAACTAAACCCTTTTAATGGTATTAGGGTTTCATGTACCAGATACATGACTTCCAAATAATAAGCATTATCTTTATTCATTATTAGTTATTATTATTCTCTCTGAGGATTTCACTATGACAAAATCTATGGATGTAGCTTCATTCTCAGTTTATTAATGGCATTAGTTTTTCATTTATTCAGTATGCCATATTGATTATGTCAGATTGATTATGATTCACTAATTATATTACTAATGATTCCGCTAATTGTAACCCTAACTGAGTATTTGAGCTCACTCGTTTCATTGTTTACTTTCAACAGGTGACAAAGAGGAGATCTTTTATTGATTTCTTGTGGATGTAGTTTCTAGTTTCGTTTTGTATTGTATTTTGTAAAGTTTCCCAATATAATTTAAGCAACAACTATGTATTTATTTTCATCAAGACTACTAAACAGTTCATTCCATCGGAATTTTTTATTCCTTTTAATGATGAAAATATCACAAGTAATGCACTGGCTCCATCCTAGAGGGTTCGGTGTGTTACAGTTGGTATCAGATGAAGTTTAGTAGGAAACAAGGAAACTAGAGTAGAAATGTAACGTAGGGAACAAATCCCTAAGGTAGTATTTTAGGATAAACAAAAAAGAACATCTTGGTATTTTGGTATGGAATATATTATGTGGATATTTTAAGCAATACGTCCCTATCTGGATACGAGTAGGTAAAGGCGGCTCTGGCACAGATATATCTAGGGGTAAAACCTGAAAACACCACTTTGAGATGGACTCGAATGGGAACTTGTGAACAATAACGGGCTATGATGCACTCTTGGTCATGACACTCCTGGGGGATATTCTTAGCATAATTCAAATTTTCTTTACAATACATTATGAAGGAGTTGATATAAATTTTTCCTCAGAGGAACCATGCTTATTAGATTAGCTATGCATATAATTTAAATATATGTTGAGTGTTTTTCTATTTGAGGTTCATAAACTAATCTAGTGTATCCCGTTATTTAGAAATGGCATCTAATAAATGAAGGCGAATCAATACTCGTGGGAATTGTAGGGATCTCCCTACTGATCAAGTCAACACTGTCAACGTTGGAGCAGATCAGGTCATGACCATATTGGGACAACATACTCAAGTTGTATCGAATAACCATTCAACACCTATGTTAGATCGTTTCATGCGGCAGAATCCCCCATCTTTTAGTAGGACTACTAATCCATTGGTTGCTGAGAAATGGATCAATTCCCTTGAAAAGATATTTATGGCATTAAGAAGAAATGAAAATGAATAGTTAGTTCTAGCAGTATATTGTCTCAAGGGCAACGCTGATCAATGGTGGTCCAAAATTCAAAATACCAAGGAGGAAGAATAGACAGATGATATGGAATGGAAAAATTTTAAGGAAATAATATTTGAAAAATATTTCCCTCATGTGCAATGAACTAAAACAAAGAGGAAATTCCTTGGCTTGAAACAAATGGAAGAAGACAATGTTGCAGAGTATAAATAATACCATTACAAGGCTAACTATGTATGCCTTGGATTACTTAGGTGGCTTAGTAGACAAGATTGATCATTTCTTTGAAGGTCTTAAGGAAAGTATTCAAAGGGTACTGGCTTCTCAATCATTTTCATCATGTGATGAAATTGTATCAAGTGCCATCAAAAGAGAGAAGGAATTTTCTATATCAAATCATTTCAAAGGAAACCAAGATAAGAAGTGGTACTCTGATAAAAACGAAGAGAAAGGGAAAGAATAGTTTCCCATTATGCGAGAACTGTGGAAAGAATCATCCCATGAAATTCTTGACATGCGTGGGAGTCTACTATAACTGTGGAGAAAAGGGCCATCGATCTGGTGAATGTAAGGGGAAGAAACCATTCAATGATATTCAATGCTAAAATTGTAGAGATATGAGACACTATGAAAATTAGTGTCCTAAGAGCCAAGGAAACATGGCTCAGAAAAAGCCAAGAGAGAAAGGGAGAGCCTCACAATTACAACTGTGGTGGTTGAAGTTCCTAATTACATGGTGGAAGGTACTTTAATTATTTCCTCAAAATTAGACAATAGATTATTTGATTCTGGATCATCACATTCATTTATATCCTCTCATTTTCCAAGAATATTATATATGTCCAATTTGACTTAATAATAGAGTTGTCAGTAAAAACTCTAATGGGATGTATCATTGCAACAAAGTCATGTCGACTAGTCCCCCTCCAAACACCAAAACGTGCTTTAGTTTCTATCCTTATCATCATACCCATGACTGAATTTGATATAACTATTGGTATGGATTGGCTTTCAAATTATGATGCAAGGATTTATTGCAAGAAAAATGAAGTTACAATTTTTTAAAATGGTGTTGAATATCTTATCTTTAGAGTGGAGACTTCTACATCTGATTCATATCTAGACCCACCCCCAGTAGCTCTATTGAATGCAATTATTAGAGAAGAAGAGAACCCAATATCTATGGGTTAGGAAATAATTGTTCAAATTGATGATGTGCATATAGTGAAAGAATACATTGATGTGTTTTCGGAGGATGTACCTGGAAATCCTACTGAGCGGGAAATTGAGTTTTCCATTGACTTAATTCATAGTACAAGACCTCTATCAAAGACCCCATATAGAATGGACACTGTGGAGTTAGTGGATCTGAAGAAACAACTAGAATTGGTGGGTTAAAAAAGATGTTTTCGACCTAGTTTTTCTCGGTGGGGAGCCCCGGTCTTGTTTGTAAAGAACAAAGATGGATCCTTGAGGCTATGCATTGATTACAAAGAAATCAATGCTATTACAATAAAGAATAAGTATCCTCTACCCTGTATTGATGATTTATTTGACTAACATCATGGAGGTTAGTGCATTTCAAATATTGAACTTCGATCCCGATATCATCAACTGAGTGTGAGGAAAGAAGATATTTTCAAGTCAACATTTCGTACCAGGTATGGGAATTAGGAATTTACAGTTATGCCTTTTGGACTGACCAATGTACCATCTGTTTTCATGGATTTAATCAATATAGTTTTCAAGGAATATCTTGATAACATTGTTGTGGTATTCATCGATGATATCCTCATATAATCAAAAAGCTATGATGACCATGAGAATCACTTATGAGTTACTCTGAGAACTCTTAGAAGAAATAAATATTATGGGATGTTTATCAAGTGAGAATTCTGGATTTAATCAGTTTATTTTCGGGGCCATATTGTCCTTAAGGATGGAATCCTAGTTGATCCTGCGAAGAGAAAGGCAATCCAAGATTGTCCCACACCAACAAACATAACTGAGGTATGATGTTTTGTTGTATTTGCATGTTATTATCAACATTTATTTCATAATTTTTCCTAACTAGATAATCTGCTAACCAAGCTCACACGTAAAAGAGTTACGATTGTGAGGAAAAAATAATGTATAGAATGCTTTTATGAATTGGAAAGAATATTGGTCAATGATCCAATTTTTACTATTCCATTTGTATGTGATGGATTTGTAATATAGAGTGATGCATCAAATAATGAACTGGGTTGCATCCTTATAAAAAACCAAAAAGTTATTGCTTATGCATCAAGATAGTTGAAGACACATGAGAAAAATTATCCAACTCATGATATTGAGTTAGTAGTTGTAATCTTTGCTCTAAAAATATAGAGGCATTATCTTTAAAGAGAGAGATGTGGGATTTAGACAGAACAAACGAATTTGAAATATATTTTCAAACAAATATAACTCAACATGAGTCATAGAATATGGCTCGAGTAACACAATGATTATGATTGTTCAATACACTACCACCCAGGAAAGGAGAACAATGTAGCAGATGCATTAAGCGGGAAAGATCATGGCCTTCTAACTCAAATGAGGATTTAAAGAGATCTTATGTTCATGGATCTACTGAATATGGATATGGGAATTGATAAGGAAGGGGAAACATCACTCCTCTTTCAAATTATTGTTAAACCATATTTACTAGAGAAGATTAAAATTTCTCAATCTGATGATCAAAATATGAACAATAAAATTAATGCAGTTAAGGATGGGAGACTGGCTGACTTCATGTATGAAGAAGGTGTTCTGATGTTTGATAAAAGGATATGTGTTCCATTAGTACCTGGGCTAAAAAGGGAACTATTAGATGATGCTCATAGATCCAATTTCTTTATACACATAGGTAGCACCAAGATGTATAGTGATCTGAATGAAAAATTTTGGTGGGATAATATGAAGAGAGAAATTGCTAAATATATGTAATGGTGTCTACTATGTCAACAAGTTAAGGCAGAGAGGCGACGTCCCAAAGGAGTGATGCAACCTCTAACTATTACTATGTGGATGTGGGATAACATTACAATGGATTTTATCACCAGACTACTGAGGAAACCTAGAAGGAATGATGCAATATGGGTAATTGTTGATCAGCTCACTAAAATAGTATATTTTCATCCAATAAGTGAGGATTTACCACTTGAGAGCCTGTCAAGAAATTATATTGATGAAGTTGAGAGACTTCAAGGATCACCTCTATCAATTGTCTCTGATCGAGATCCCTGGTTTACGTAAAAATTCTGGAAAAGTCTCCAGAAGGCTTTAAATACTGAGCCTTATATGAGTATCACATATCACCCCCAAACCAACAGACAATCTAAAAGGACTATTCAAAATCTAGATGATATGATGAGGTCATGTTCTCTAGAATTCCAAGGTATATGGGATCAATACTTTCTTTTTTTGGAATTTTCATATAATAATTGTTTCCATTATAGTATTTAAATGGCTTCATGTAGAGAATTATATGGAAAGAGATGTCGAACTCAAACTTGTTGGGAGGATGCTGGTGAGAGGAAACTTATAGGCCCAGAATTTATTAAAGAGACCATGACAAAGGAAAAGAAAATACAAGCCCATATTAAAGCATCCAAAAGTAGGAAGAAGAGATATGATGACCACTAGATAAAGGACATGGAATTTCAAGCGAGAAATCATGTATTTCTGAAGGTATCTCCATAGAAGGGCGTCTTATTGTTCGGTAAGAAAAGAAAACCGAGCCCCAGGTACATCGGACCATTTGAAATTTTTGGAAGAATCAGAGCTATAGCTTACTATTTAGCAATGCTGCCAAATCTCTTTAGATTTCATGATGTGTTCCATGTATCATTTTTAATGAAGTACATGCCAGACCCAATGCATGTACTCACAAATGAAGAAATAGAACTGGAACTTGATTTTCCATACTATGAAAAGCCTATCAGGATTCTTGACATAAGGGAGGAGGTTTTGAGAAATCAAACAAATCTTCTTGTAAAGGTTCTTTGGAGGAACCAAAATATTCAGGAAGCAACATGGGAACCATATGATTTCATGAAGAAGAACCACTCACATCTTTTTGGTGGGATTTATACATAAAATTTCGAGGACTAAATTTCCAAAGGAGGGAATAATATAACACCCCAAAAATTTAATGGTATGATTCTATTAAATAAATTCTATTCATTACTATGTTCCTTTGAAGCAACACTAGGTTATATAAGAGATAGTCATAACCTATCCCTTAAATATAAATTTTCCACTTCAATGTTTTGAGTTTTGGAAAATGGTCATCTAGAGTTGTGATCAGTATGTCATTTGGAGTCTGATAGAACAAACTTTATTTTTTGTTGAATAGTAGCATACTCTTATGAATAGTAATATATCCCTTTTTAATAGTAAATAATATTATTATTTTCTTTTTTATGGCAATAAGAAAATGAGATCTTAATTAGTTTTTCAATAATAAATAAAACTAATTGCACCATTATGATTCTTGTTTTCCGAATTTAATATGAATTTATTTAAAAATTAAATTAATAATAATTAGAAAATTATTTTCAAAAAATGGAGGTCATTTTTTAATTCTACACATCGAAAAATAGTTAGGGTAAATTTTTGGGATATTTCTAAAATACATGAATTTTTCATGAATAGTAAAAAATATAGTTTTGATTTTTCGATAGATTAATGATATCATAATGATGTAATAACTAAATATAAAGTATTTTCGACTTGTGTATAGTACCCTATGACATTAGTTGTCCCAAGTGGCTAAAACCATGGGCAAATACCATGGGAAACCCCATGGTTTGGAAAAAACCACTAATGAGGTGTCCCTTTGAAATTATTAAAAAATTACCTCTCTTTTTCAATAAATAACCACTCATACATTCATTTTTTTTCATTAGAAATACCTCATCCTAAAATATATGTTGTTTTTACCTCTCTATGAGTTCTCACAAGGTATCCTAAAGCCCCCAAGGTCCCATCCATCAAGATCTAGGAGTTATTCTACAAGGTAAGGGAATCGTTCATTCTCTTCTTTAAGTCGACACTTATTTTATGTTAGCTATTTGAAATTCCGTTCTCATATGATGGGGATTGATTTCATTTACTCTTATTACTGTAATTTTTATTTCAATATGATCAGATTCCTTTTTGTTCTCATCATTTGATTTTATAAAATTTTAAGTGACACCATTAGGATGTCGAATTCTCATAAGGGATCTCTCAACTTTTCTTTTATTTTCATGGTCACCTGTTTTATTTTTCTCTCCTCACCTCCTCTATCCAAATGACCATGATAAAATCTAGTATCACCTATATAATATAACTATATCATTTTAATGGAATAACTGTCATCAATACCCTTTCTCCCCCCCCCCCATTTATTTTTATAAACGAAAGCATAGTCCATGAGGATCCAATTTATAACCTTTGTGGACGACGGAGTTTCGTTCTTCACATTCTTCATCATTACTAGTAATGAGACCATTTTAATGGTTTAACCAGATAAGAATAGAATTATTTCATCTCATTGATGTACTGGAATCTTTACACACTCATAATATAGAATAATTTTACAAAATGGGTTCATTGTATATAAAACTGTCAAGCTAAATCCAAGCGTTTATCAAAACACATTTAACTAAGGATTCATCCTCATGTATATAACCTATAACCATTATAAGATAATTTATATCAATTTAATTAAACTAGTAATATATATTTACAAATATGGATATTTTTCACATTTGAATATGAACCTCCATTCATGAGGGCAAGTAAACCAATCATGAAAACCATGGAAGAAAATGCTTCCAAAAAAAATTGAACCTCTTAAACCAATTAAAAGGGCCATGAATGAACCTAATAAGGTTACACTAAATCCATTACATGTATAGGATGTTCTATTATTATTAATTAATTAATCCTAATTTGATTATTTGGGTCATTAAAACAAAAAAAGAACACACTCGATCAAAAGGTAAGGGGTTTCTCATCTCACTTTCATTTCTGTGAGATTTTCATTGTTCTCCACTTATTTCATATATGTGGTATATGTGTACTTCTATATGATATAAAATAACATTATTCTATTTATATTCATGTTATTCAATTATTCATTTGATGTTCAATACGTTCTGGTCATTTGATTCGACTGATTACATTGTGGTAAGAGACTTTCTCTCAACTTCCATTTGGTTGTGACTAACTTTGTATAGTGCACATAATAATCCTCATGTGGTGTACCTACTACCCATTTGAGATCAATTTTAATTTGAAATTATATTTATATAAAATATCCATAATATCATATGATGGATATATTTTTTTCCTAAACCGTTTACCATTTTACATATGGTGTTTATTTGGAAAGTTATTTTAGTTCAGGAAATATTGTTGAATCCATATACTATACTCTATGAGGATATTGGAAATGCATATTTCTCTTTTATTGAATCAATGTATAAAGAATTATTTGGACATGCAGTGGTGGGTGGGGTCCGTTATATCCCCTCGATGTATTGGTAGGTCTCATGAGACAAATTAGTTGGAGACAAACCCTTCGAGTTTGTTTCCAAAAATCAGACTGGTTTCTACTCATAGAAACTAAACAATTTTTATGGTATTATGGTTTCATGTGCCAGATACATGACACCCAATTAATAAGAATTCTATTTATTCATTATCAGTTATTATTATTATCCATTAGAATTTCACTATGACAACATCTATGGATGCAGTTTCATTCTCAGTTTGTTAATGGAATTAGTTTTTTATTTATTCACTATGCCATATTGATTATATCTTATTGATTATGATTTACTTATTATTTAACTAATTATTCCACTAATTGTAACCCTTAATGAGTGTTTGACCTCACCCCTTTCATTGATTACATTCAACAGTTGACAAATAGGAGATCGGTTATTGAGTTCCTGTGGATGCATTTTATAGTTTTGTTATGTATTGTATTTTGTAAACATTCCCAATGTAATTTGAGCAACATCTATGTATCAAGTTTCTTCAAGACTACTCAACTAATAATTCCTTCAGGATTTTTTATTCCTTCTAGCCATTCCAATATCACACGTAATGAACTAACTCCATCCTAGAGGGGTCAGGGTGTTACAAACAACCCAAAGTAGTTCAATTATCAATAAACATTACTTATATCTTTAAAAACTTGAATTATCATGGCAATAATTATTTTCATATTAAATAAATCACATGGATAATCAAATTAAAATAACATAAAAATTGAATCAATTCAATTATAGTCAAATTGGAATAATCACCAGATTATAAAGATGCCTCTTCATTAATTTCCCGAGATAAATAATTATCAAGGAAATATGAATTTATATACATTGAATATTATCAGTCAAGAAGGAAATTCTAGTCCATAGCCTAAACAATTTCAATGATAAAGAAAAGTATATATGTCAAAGTATATATAAAATCATGAGGAAAACTTCAATTATTTAATAATGAAAAAACAGCATCAGTTGATCATTACCCAATTCCCTTAATCCAACTTTATGTTATTGTGTCAATTTCATTTCCATACAAGGGGTAAACAATGATCAATATAAGATTGAATGTAAATTAAATTGGAAAAATGAATCACCTACCTGAAAATCTATCAACATTATTTGCATAAGAACAAACCACATCAGAGGTCTCCATTCACCTCTCCCACAAGAACTATATCCATATGTGGATGTTGTGATCCAAATTCACTAACAAACAACCAAGAAAACACCATTAAGAACATGATAGATAATCCTCCATCACATGTAAATCTGAAAGGTTGGGAAATGAGTCTAAAAATTAAGGACCCATAAGAAAAAAGTTACAACTTACAGTAAATCAACTCAAATCACAATGGATTTAAGATGGATTGACATGGATCGATCCATATTGATGGAATTTCCAAAACTCCTATAAGGGATCCAATGGTTTCCTAGAATTAGAAGAGAGATCCATTGGACATAGGGTTTAGAGGAAACCTGAGTGGCTAAAATATTTAATGATTTACAACACCAGGTATTTACATGACATGTAATCCCCTTTCACTTTGTGTAATTATTTGTGATCGGTTAAAACACAATTCCGGGTAATTTTTAAACCCTAAAAATTACATGTCCTAAACTAACCTTGCATAAGTAATGAACTAAACATACAAAATGGGAAATAATTATGTGTCATTTATTCTCCCTACTTCTATCATTTTGAGTATCTAACACTTCCAAACATATTCTATGACTCCTCTAAGCCCCACCAGCTTCAGAAACATGCAAAGGGTTCGACCATGAGGATTTCATCCCTTAAAGGACATATACACCACACACAATGACACATTTTTATACATATATATAATAAAATAGAAATATAATGTAGTTTTAATTTAACTACCCACATCCTATTTATCTTACTCCTCCAGAAAGTCAATCATCCAAAGTCTTAAGGTGTAAGCCAAAAGATTTTTTTTAAAAAAAGATGAAATTTTCTTTACCGATATGCATAAATTTTCTTTCATACATAGAATTATAAAAAAATATTTTATGAATATATTTACATGATTAAAATAGTTTACTTGTTATACCAATTTTTTTAAAATTTATATCCATTTTGCATATACATTCAATCCAATGAGAAATGACAATTACGTTTGAGTGTACGTATGGACTACCACCACCACAATGTGATGTGATTTCTTATTCATGTCCAACATACATGAATGGTTTTATGGATGTATTTAATGAATATATTATATAAAAATGGCCTTATTATTATTCTATAAAAAATATTATTATTTACCTTTATTTCTATCCATTCTTTGAAAAATGAAAACATTACTTGGGCGTACATACAAACTACCATCCACACCAAATAATATAATTAATTTTTCATACTCACCTTAAAAATAGATTTATAATAGTTAAATTCGTGAATAAATATAATAATTATAAATTTATTAATAACATTGAGATGATGAAACCATGAACATGGTCCAAGGACCAAGTATGTTGAAGAGAAATATGCATGGGAAACAGAACCGTTAACACAATAATTTTGAAATTAATGATAAACTATTAATAAATGGAAAATAATAAATTTTAAGTGAATTATATATTTTAATATATGTATCAATAAAATTTTGAATATATTTATAATAAATATTAATTTATTATATAGGTACTTAACATCTCATATGAGGAAAGTGATGACCCATGGAAAGGGTCTATGTTGTAATATAATTTTTAATAGGGACATTCCATGATTGAATATCATTTGAATGAATTATATGATATCTATTACTTAATCCTCATATCATTTATTATTATCTAGTTATTTCATGGGACTGAAATATTTACAATTATTATCCTCTCTGTGTTACAAAAAATTATCATGTAATTTTTTGTGAGAAAGTAGATCAAATTTTATCTTTTATCAATAAACATTTTTGTCCATGTAACTGTTAATAAAAATGTTTTCCCTAATATTATTTTCTAAGATAAAATTATAATTTAATATTATTTTCAACTAAATTTGGCCTTTTTATATTATTATAATGTAATATTTATAATCTTTATGAACATGTTAATAATAGTTTTTACAAAAGTGTCAAAGGAATATTTATTTTATTGTCAACCATACGAATAAATATTTAGAAGATTAAAAATATAATTTTTTTGAATATTAATTTGCAAAATATTATTATTATTTTTGAATAAAATATTTTTTGTATTATTTTTGGTTTTTAATATTTTAATGAAACCAAAATAAAGAAATTATTTTTCACATTTTCAATGAAATATTTTTATTCTATTTTAAAGGTATTTTTCATCCATGTTAGCATTATTTGATATTTATTATACTTCACCCAGTATATGACCTTATTATACTAGGAATTTTACTTCTTTGGATAAATTATGATTTTGTGAAGAAGAAATATTTATGAAAACTATTTCATTCATAGAGGTTATGATATAATGAGTTGATATATATTTTATGTTATTATGGAAGAAATATATATTGTATTAAATATTTGACAGGTAATTTCATGAAATCCTTCAAATTAATTTGTCACAACCCCCTCCCCACAAAGTGTACCCCTCCTGGGCTGACAATGTGACAAGGGAGATAATGACCCTCGAGTCCCTCCTCTAGTAGGCCCTGGGTTGGTGACTAGCACCAGTGGTATAGTAAGTACACAGATGGGAGGCATTACCCAATAAGAGAACACATGTTAAAGAGAGAGATAAGATAGACACCAACCAACTCTAACTCGGAAAACAATATAAATTAAATACCAAGTAAATATATGTAATGTCCTACAAATCTACTACAACTAAAATGGGAAAAAATCAAGTACCCAAAAGAAAGAAAAAAATAGCAACCACGAAGCCCAAACAACTCATACAACCCCAAGCTAGTAGAAACCAACCTGATATCTAATATGATCAAAGTGACTTGATTAATAGTTTATATATACATATGGTGAGTATAATAGTATACCCAGTAGGATCCTCCCTAGAGCCTCTCATGCAATGGTAAATAATGCATGCTAAAGCACAGTGAACGAAAAGGGAATCTAACTCATCACTTAAAAAGGTATACTAAGTTCCCAACCTCGCCATGGATACGCTCACCAAGTATCACTTACAAGAGTATATAATATAATAAATAATATCAAGGGTACCGCACTACTACTTCTCCACAAGTTTTCCACTTTCACCAACGTCACATGTCCGAATAATATCTCTCCAAAAGGGCTTGCCCGCAGACACCTGGGTGAAGCACCAAAACAAGCACCTCGTGCAAAAAAACCACCATGTCAATGTAAGAAAAGTAACAAGGTAGTTTCTGGGAGCCACCACATTTCGGATAATGTGTATCATACGTCAGTTATTGTACCTCAAGCCATTACTGCCCATACACTAAGTAAGGATCCTTAAACCATCACAAACTATACATGTTACACCTATAGTAGTCCATAAGAAACTATATTCAGAATATATGGGTGTGAATAACCACAAGACATTACAGCCCTCTACACACATATTTGGGGAAAACTAACCATTGTGCCATCCAACACAAGTAATTACCAAGAGAAGAGAGCGTGGCCAATGGGGGTAGACAGGCAGCCATCCTCCCACCATAATGCTGGGGAAAACACCCCCAGGGCTTAGAATCCCCAGGGTGTAAGTTTCCATAACTAACAGGGTGGAGTAGCATATAGAAACACCCAAAGTACAAAATAAACTATAGCTCACAACCACCCTAAGGGTATAACATAGTCTTAGATACAACAAGAGCTAAAGTCTCTCGGACTCCCAGATGCCACTTCTAAGACTAGGTATCCTATAAGCACAGTACCATTTAAAGTTATTTATTACATTAATTCATTACCTTTCTATCAGTTTTACTTTACGTTAATTAATTCATTAAACAATAATTAACCATCAACAGTTCCACATTAAATTTCATTTTCATCACAACCAATGTCCATTTTCTTTTAAATTGTAACCCTAACCTTGTGTCCTAGAAAGCTCCAACCCCTTGGTTTAACATCATTTATTCAATCATTTATTGACAACATTATTACATTACCATTTTCGCAGGAATCTTAAAAATAACATTCTATGCTACTAAACATAAGGGGGATCATCTCAGTGAGTAGATGAACTACCGTCAAGTCTTTTCCACCTATAGAAAGAGCATAGACCCACCCTCCCTTGAGAAGATAAACACAGAAAGTACATGGAATAACATGCATGTCTTCAACCCTTTGAGAAGGAGGGTAAGAAAAACATGATGGCTTGAGCAGTGGGGAATGAAAACCAGATAAACAACTAACAAGAATCAGCAAGCATCCAAACATTCACATCCAACCCGTTTCATCACCCCTGATGTCCTCCCCGACAACCACATGCATAAACAGATGAATCTCTCCACTCTAGGAATCCACTAATACCACAACCATATACCTCTTTACCACCACATATCACAATAGCCATCCATGATCACATCACAACATAAGAAGCATGAAAACAAACATCATATAAATTGGGCTCTTTGCCTTTAAAAAATCAAGAGGGTAACTCAGAACCCTATAAGGAATTATATTTTATCAAACAACTAGTTCTTTAATCCATATTGGATTAACCAATTATTTATTTTCAGGTTCCAACATCGTAATCCTAAATAGTAAGCTCTCACAAATAATTAAACCTTCTTACTACACCAATTTGATTAACATAAAATAGAAACAAGATGAACTAGATTCATTTTCATGCCTCTTTATCTTTATCCAAACAATTATCAATTAGTTCCAGCTTTGAATTATTTACCAATTTCCATCATTAACAAAAATCTAAACAAAAAAGCATATATATCACATTATCTAGCAAAACAAGAGGAAATATCATACAATCGATATCAACTTATTTATCTAGTTCAAATATTTATTATTTCAATTCCATTGTGAACTAGTTTCTAAAAAATGCCAACTCTATTATTGAACATAAAATAAAAGATTACGAATGAATCCCCTACCTCAAATGCTTCATGATGTTATTTATATGAGAATGAGTCACACAATGGGTTATGATCTCCTCCCCTCGTGCCAACTGTATCCACCCGAGGATGCAGAGACACCACCACACCGATCAACACCCAAGAAAATTCTATTAAGAAGATGGAGATAACATTCCATAAAAGGGAACGTAAAAATAGTAGGAGACGAACATAAAAGAATGGTGACAGATCATACCTTATATTGAAGATTGATCGATACTGCTTGGTTCCTTAAAAAATATAGGAACCAATCCAAGGAGAAAAGTATGATCGCACAACCCATACAGGATGGAATGAATGGTTCAAGCGTCTCACTGCTGATAATAAGGAGGGAGTACCAGGGAGGAAGATATATCATCCCTTTAGAAGATTTAACAGTGTAGTGGTTTAATATACACTGGATTTTCTATTAATTTAGGATCGCATTGAACCACAATGTTTGACCATGTAAAAGCATCTCGACCCTTAGGAAAATTAATATAGGATTTACGGCCTTCAAATCAGCCTTAGAGTCCTTAAAAAATTATTTAAATGCATTTTACATCAATAGAAATGTCATGGAGGTGAAACTGTATGAAGCTAGAAACACTGTTCACAAACTCCAAATTTGGAAAAGGAAAAACACTATTCATGTACCTCACTGATGGAACCTCGCCATTCTGGAAACACTATTCATGAACCTCCCCATTGAAACCTAACTTTTGGAACCTCACCATTATGGAAACACTGTTCATGAACGTGAAATTTGGAAAATGAAAGTGGTTACCATTGGACCTCACCGTTGGCTCTATTCACATAAGCCAACCGTTTCACTTTTCACCTAAGGCTACCGTTGCAGTATTCATAGAAGTAAAAATTTGGAATGGTTTTGGGGATAAGTCACCGTAACCTCCCAAGACACCATATACACTAGATTTTCTCAAAGGAAGGGACCATAGAGGTCTGGGCCATTACATTAGATACCTCTCAAAACATTCTCATCCTCATGAATTAAAAAACAACCAAAATGTTAAAAAAAAGAATCCCGAATAACCACCCATTGAGATACCTCTCAAAAGAGAGCAAGCCACAATAAGAAACCAAAAAAATCCATCTCATAAACCTGAATGCACTATAACCACAAAGGGGACATCATTACAAGAAAATAGTTAAACATAAAAAAAATATGAGTACTGAGCATGTATCTGGTGAGTCACATTCCCAAGTACTCTCCTCCATGCCACCATGTCACCACAAGACATGTACCAAGGGGACAGAATGCCCACACAACACCTTCTCTTTGAGAGCCTGGATCTCCAAAGGATGCTTCTCAAAGGTCACATCATCATCAACAAATATCTCTCCCCAATAGATGGTGTGAGAGTCATCGTGAAGATAACAACGAAGCTGTGACTCATGGAAAATATCATGTATCCAGATCATCTATTTAAGAAGTGCTACTTGATATACCATAACTCCAACATGTGGTAACACCTTGAAAGGCCCAACAAACTACAGAGAAATATTACTCCCATGACCAAACCTCCGCTGCCAAAGACGGGGAGTCACCTTCAGAAACAAGTGATCCATAACATAACTTTATGGGTATACTCCTTTGATCGGAATTTGATTTCTGACGATCTTGCATTGTCTTTATCCTCTCAAGAATAACCTAAACCATCTCGGTTGTATTCTTCACTAGTTTTGTTCTGAGAATTGTTGACTCTCTAACCCATGTCCAGCACAATAGATAACATCAAGGCTGGTCGTACAAGGCTTCCAGTGACACCATACTGATGGTGGAGTGATAACTATTGTTGTAAGTGAACTCCAACAAGGGTAAGTTCCTCATCCATGAACCTACAAAATCCAAGACACAAGATTGTAACATGTCTTCAAGAATCTAGATGATCTACTCTGTCAGACCATCTGTTTGAGGATGAAAAGCAGTTCTAAGGCATAGCTGAGAACTAAAAGCATGTTGGATACCTCTCCACCCAAAAGAGGTAAAAATAGCATCTCGATCAGAAATGATCATCCTCAGGACATCATGGATTTTCACCACCTCCTCCAGATACAAACTTGACAAGACTTCCATGGAGATCGACTCCTTGATTGCTATGAAGCATTATGATTTTGTTAAATGATATACTACCACCAAAATAGCTTTATGTCCTCCCTGAGATCAATGTAAACTAGTAAAAAATTCCATTGAGATGTCCTTCCACTTCCACTTGGGAAAATCTAACGACTGGAGCATACCACCAGGAACATAGTGTTTGGCCTTTACCTTCAGGCATACTAAATATCAAGACACAAACTCTGTAACTGCATGCTTCCGCCCAGGCCACCAAAAATGGCATCTCATGGGTTGGTACATATTTCTCATTCTAGGATGCACTGCTAAATAAGAACTATGGGACTCTCTATGAACCGTCTCATGTATCATAAAAGGAACAAATATCCTTTAATGATACAACACTCGTTGTTGTTCATCCTCAGAACAACCATTAGGGGCCTCGCTACAAAAACACGGTCTCTCTATAACTCAACCTCTAGATCCCCCAACTAGGACTCATCCCCCTACTATACTAGAGATGACTACACTATCATCTAAAAAATACAACCTCTACCCCCAACATCTCCCATATCAAGATGTAATGCTGATTGTTCTTCCATTACACTATAGGAGTCACTAGATTCACAGACTACATCACTACATGACTTTGGATTCAGCGCATGAGCTACAAAATTTCTCTTTCCTCGTGTATATGATATTTCAAAGTCATATTTATGTATGAACTCCATCCATTAACACTGTCACAAGTTTATGTCACGCTGGGAGATAACATACCTCAGGCTCTTATGATCGGTGTAAACTACAAAACACTCACCAATGAGGTAATTTATCCACAACTTTAGATAAAACACCATGGATTCTATCTTTAGATTGTGGTTGGAATAGTTAAGTTCATGGGTAATCAACTAACAAGACCCATAAAAACAATTGATCTCTGCTACATCAGATCACATTCAAACCCTAGATGTGAAGCATCACATAAAACATCAAACTGAACTCCCTCAATTAGAAGACAAAGAACTAAAGAACTTAATAAATTCTCCTTTAGATACTTGAAAGATGTTTGACACTAATCACTCGATATAAAATCTTGATACTTTCAGGTCAAAGCTATTAGAGGAGTCGCAACTCGATAGAAATCGGCTACGAACGTCCTATAGTAGCCTACGAGACCAAGAAAATATCACACCTCTGACATTGTCTTGAGGGATTACCAAGACACAACTTCTTATATCTTCGATGGATCCACAACTACTCCATACTGGGACACAACATGCCCCATGAAACGGATTCTCGAGCCCAAAAATTACACTTTAACAGCTTCCCAGACAACTGATTTTGGTGAAGAACTCCCAAAAATGTGTGTAGCTACTCTGCATTCTCCTCCTCAGATGTGGAGTGCACAAGGATTCCTTCGATGAAAACCACCACGAACCATTCCAAGAACTCATGAAACACAACTTTCATTAATCCCATGAATACAGTTTGATCATTCATCACACCAAACTTTATTACAATGAACTCATAATTCCCATGATGACAACAGAAAGTAGTCTTCAGGATATCCTCATCCTTCACACGCATCTGATGATATCTTGACCACAAGTCAATATTTCAGAACCAACTTGAACCCTTGAGTTGATCGAATAAATAATAAATCCATGGAGAAAGATATAGATTCTTTACTATTACATTGTTTACGTAATTATAATTAACACACAACTACAAACTTTTTTCATCCTTTTTCATGAACAAAACTATTGCAGCCAATACTGTTGTAATCGGTCGAACAAAACCTCTCGGTAATAGACCATCATGCTATATACATTTCCCTCGTAACATATAAGGGTCCATCCTATATAGAGACATAGACATAGTAGATGCTCTTGGTTATATTTTGATTCCAAAATCGATCTCTGATCGAGGGGGTAATCCTACAACCTCTTCTAGAAAGACATCAGGGTACTATTCTACAATCTTATGAAACTCCAACTACTAAACCTCTGAAGAAATCAGCATCAACTTAGCCATCATGTATAATAGGTATAAAACATGCCACTAACCCATTTTAGGGTCTTTCTCGCAAACGAACACCATTGGCTATCCATCATCATCGAAGAACACAAACTGCTTCCTAAAACAATCTACGCTAACCGACACCAAATACAACAAATTAATGATGTGGATAAAATCATATGGTTGTATCCATAAACATAAGAAATCTCCCTAAGAGTGGTGCTAACCTATCATAATCTCACAGTCTCTACATACTTCAAACAAGTCAACTCGACCTGGAACCAGCGTAGTCAACGCCAAGGGCCCTGAAAGCCTCTCTACCACAAGTCCCAAAGAATAGACAAGGTTATATGATAAGGAGTGTGTCACTCCTGAATTAAGCAAGGAAAACAACAAGGTAGAAAACAAGAAAAGGGTACCTCATACAACATCTGGCACACCTTGTGATGGAAACACTAAATCCGGAAGTTGTCCATGACCTCCTCAACTACCTCTATGACCCTGATGATGACCACCAACATAGCTGCACTTGGCTATCTGAGGACGATTGTCACAGGGATGTCCTCTACCTATCCCATCTAACCTCTTATGATCTAAAGATGGTGCAACCTACTGTTGCTGCCTCTACATGAACTGCTTCAACAGAGGCACTTAGTGTGAAAAACCTGGAGCACAATGACTGCTCTGAATGTTCGGGCACTCTCGCTGTGAATGACCTCGACCACCACAAGAAAAACAAGTTCCTGATCCCTTGGAAAAGTCCTGAGAGCTGCATCCCCTAGAGGAATGAGATGATGAGGGCTAGGACCTACCCCCAACTGAACTGAAACACTTTTTCCCTAAAAATGGAGAACCCCATACCACAACTCTTCTTCATGAGGAATCATGAGAACTCCCCTCTTGTGATGATCTAGTTCTGGCGAATGTCTTCTCAACGATCTTTTCCCTTGCCAGCACCTCATGAAATGTCTTCAGTATAAATGGGGTGACCTTGCACTAGATCTTTGGATGCAAAGCCTCCTCGAAATGCCTTTCCCTAGCCTCCTCATCAGGTAACAAGTCCAATGAATATCAAAAAAGGTTTATGAAATGGATTCCAAACTCTTGAACACTAGAGCTCCCGTGTTGAATGGTAAGAAGCTTCTTGCGACTGAACGCATTCGCAGTCGAGGAAATAAACTCGACACTAAACTTGTCGTGGAACTCCTCCCATGAGATTGTTGACTCCTCGTGGTCCCTGATGAACTAGAACCACCACTTCCTCACTGCTCCATGCAATATCATCAAAACCATGGACACCCAGTGCTCCTTCCGAGCACAAATATAACTAAAGCTTATCTCAACCTCCTCCAACCAATCCTCCATGACTACATCTAAAACAAAGTCCTCATACTTCTGCAGACTTTTCTGCGGAAACTCTCAGAGTGTCCTCCTCCAAGTGTCATCATCATCAACCTCTACCCAGCAGTGATATGATGCCACAACCTGCTGGACATCTTATTTGTGATACTGATGAGAACGTCGACCTAGAGCCATAGCTATAAAATAAAAAATAGTCAGAGCTCCAAAACCTAGAATATGGTAGACTCAACATTAATTAAATAATTTATATCTTTTATTAATTTTAGGTTATCCTATCCTAAGGTCTACCCATAAAAACATAGGCATAAAGAAGAATTATTCATGATCCTTTACTAGGTCTCTACCCTGCAACTAGAATCACCTCATTTAGTAGTCGTTGTATACTTAAAGGTCTATACATCTAATCACAGGTGTCCCTAAATGCCTATGTATTATCTGGTCTCTAGTGTTTACATCACTTCCTAAACTTGACTAACACGGTTTCCCTACGAACCCATTCAACCTTAGATGTGTCTAACACCAAAATCCATCCTATCTCCAAACCAGACTTCTGATACCACTCTGTCATGACCCCCTCACCACAATGTGTATCCCTCCTGGGGTGAAAAAGTGAGAAGGGAGATAATGGCCCCCCGAGTACTGCCTCCAGTAGGCCCCAGGTTGGCGACTAGCACCGAGGGTATAGTAAACACACATATAGGAGGAATTACCCTCTAAGAGAACACATATGAAAGAGATCGATAAGATAGACACCAAACAACTCCAACTAAGACAACAATATAATTGAAATACCAAGTACCGATATGTAATGTCATTGAGATCTACTACAAATAAAAGGGTAAAACATTATGTACCCAAAATAAAGTAAAAAAACAACAGCAACCACGAATCCCAAAAAGCTCTTGCAACCCCAAGCTAGTAGAAACCAGCCTGATCTCCAACATTCCTCATGTGACCTAAAAACAGTTTATATATACATTGGGTGAGAATAATAGTATACCCAGTAGGATCCTCCCCCGAAACTCTCGTACAATGACAATGAAATCATGCTAAAGTACAATGAACATAAGTAAAACTAACTCGTCACCAAAACAAGAATAATAAGTTTCCAACCTCACCTTGGTTACTCTTACTTAGTATCACATAAATGATTATATAATATAATAACTAAGATCAAGGGTATCCCTCTACTACTTCCCCAATGGTGTCCCTGTTTTCCCTAAAATTGCACTTCCTAAGCATCTCTCTCTACAAGGAATTTCCCGCAGACACTTGGCCGAAGCACCAAGACATGCACGTCGTGTAACAAAACCATTGTGCCCATGATAGAAAATTAACCAAGTAGTTTCTGGGAGCTACAATAGCTCATATAACATGTATCATACATCAGGTATTATACCTGAAGCCATTACATCCCTTAAACCGAGTAAAGATCCTCAAGCCATCAAAGCCTATACACGTAACACCTATAGTAATCCATAGAAAACAATATTTAGAATATGAGTGTGTGAATAATTACTAAATTTTCGTTGAAGTCCGTGAATGTTTAAAATTTATATTCCTACTAACTACTGTATATGTGGAAAGCAGGGTCGAACCCATAGGGAAGGTAAATTTGTCCACTACTAAACTAAAAACTTTGAAAACTCTACTATTATTAGCAGCAGATTGGTTTTTCTATTCTCACTTTTCATATTTTTATATCTTTTAATTTTTTTATGATTTTATGTACTATAAATTGAAACTACAAATCTATTGTAAACTTGTTCTACCTATACTAAAACAGAGTACAGGTGGAATATAAGGTGCCACAAAGAAAATAAGATGCTGATAAAGGACAACAGTAAAGAACGCTCGAGGTCCATTCTAGTATACTGGTTTAAATTGTTTTTCCTTTTCATGTAAAAGTACTGCTTCATACCACTGAAAAGAGACGACATACTTCCCTTGATAGGAGTTAAGTCGTGGAAATTGTACAACTAGAGATCGCCACTCTGAGAAGTACAATTCTAGAAAGATGACTTCAGATGAACAACAGTAAAAACTCATTGTAAGTACTGCAGTTTTCAATTTGACTTTAATGTTTTAAGAACAAGGTTTTACAATCAAACTCACCAATAGATTGTAGGTGCATTAAATTCAGTATTGTTGTGCAGAACATATGTATGTATTTAGAACTGATCTCACCGATCAATTCTAAACAGATTAAAATGATAAGTGAAAAGGATGAAAAAGATACCAGCAGCGCTAGAACGCTCCCCTAACTAGAAGACTTAGCTAACTATATCATTCATTATAACTATAACAAATACAAAAACCATTCCAATATAGAGGTAAAATTTTGAAGAAAACAAAGGAAGAAAACTCCCTCTGCTCGCATCAAATGCTACTCCTGGACCTCTGCTCTGCTCCAGGACTAGAGCATTCATCGAGTGCGTGACTCTCTGAGTGAATGAATGAATTGCCTCCATCAACGCCCTCAAAGAATGCAGCTTGCTCTGCTTAAGTACCCTATTTCATACATTGCATGTCACTGCTCCATTTTCTCCAACTTGGAATGCCCTTCATGAGTGCACCTCACACGTGCGCTTTTTCCGCAACTGGTACGTCGCGCGAGTTTTACTCACGTAAATAACTTCCGATGAGTTAATTGGATGCACCTGGATGTAAACTTGATTCATGAATGAACCTTCCAAGTTAGATAAGAAAAATAAATAAATGTAAAGACAAAGAAAAGTAACACATGTTAACTTAATTTGATTGATAATTATTATTTACTTCTAAATAATTTATACAATTAATCATTCAATAATACTAAAGTGATACATAAGTTAATAAAGAAAATTAGTTAATTTAATTAAGATAATAAAAACTAAATTTTTTGTTTAACAATTTAAACTAATTTATTAAAATTCGACAACATGAATAATTAAGTAATTTAAGATAATATTTTAGATTGTATTAATAACTTAATTATTACTATTAAAGAAATTAAATTGTTAGATAAATTAATTAAATAGTTAATTTTAATTTAGAAATTAATATTATTACTAAATTTTTTAGTATTATTTAAATTAATAAGTATATTTTATAGATTATTTATAATTATTATAAATTATATTTTTAATATAATCAGTATATTAACTATTATTTTAATAATTTTTATTAATTTTTTTGTAATTAAATTTATAATTTTTTTAGTTACTAAAATTATAATTGTTTAAGTTTATTAATTTTATAAATTTTATTCCATATTTATTTGACTTTTTAAATCTAACTTTTATGTAAAGTCTACTTTACTATAACTTTACCTTATTTAATTATTTTACCTTCTTTTTTTTATCTTTTCTTTTGTGATTAATTTTATTATTTATTATTTATTATTATTATTTTTCCTATCTTCTTCCTCCCCCCTCCCTCCACGACACACAGGGGGAAGGTTTTTGGAGTTTCTTCGGCAGGCTCTGTACTGGTGACATCTCTTGGCTTGCAGCAGTGCACACCCAAGGCAGCGTATAGGAGAAGGCATCAGCTCCTTCACAATACAGCAGATCCCCTCAACCCATCTTCCTTCTCTTAGCATCGACTTAAACCAGTGAACACCAATGACAACCTGACCATCCATAGATCTAGTGCAGCCCTCGGCTACTGTCCTACTCAATGGCAGATTCAATTTCTCCATCCACAATGCACAACAAAGGACTCTTCTGCCTCCTTCAAGTCATGGGGATGGAACTCAAACCATATGCTAGGTGGACGTGGACAGGGAACCGAGTTCGGATTCAACGATTTACCTCTTCTATGCGATGATTAGCACAACGTCTTACTGATGAAATCGATAGTTCGATTGAAAATCATTGGTGAGTGAAGCTGGTTTCAATGTGTGAACAGAAATTGTAAAAATTTGAGACTGGTTTTAGTCCTGGGTATGTTTGTGATAAAAAACAGCGGTGGAATGTTCGAAAAAGGCTGAAGAAGTCGCAGCGGTTATGGCGAGGTGAGTCGGGAAGATGGTGGAGAAAATAAGTGTGTCGGTGTGAGGAAAAGTAGAGGATTTTGCGTCGGTGAGAAAAGAGCTACCGATGCAGATCGGTAGAAAAAGAATGATAATCAGTGACTTGGTAAAAAATGATCAAAGGCAATATCGGTGAGGTGTATTGGTAGCTGAAAAAGAAGGATGCAGTGGTGAGGTCAGAAATAAGGTAACAGTGAGGTATAAGAGGGGTGCGCACAGGATAACAGTGGGGAATGTATCAGTTGCTAGGTTACTGATATAAATATATTATCAGTGAGGAAAGGCTGTTGTCAGAGTGACTTAAAAAACAGCAGCACAGGGCAAGGTCACCAATACAGTGCATTAAAATAAATCACTGTTATAACTGAAATAAATAACTAACACAATCTTCAAAAGTTATTTTGAACTACAAATTAAAACATAAGAAATATAAATATGAAGATTGAACATAATTAATTCAAGATTATAATCATAAATTTAAAACATGATTTTTATTAAACCTTGAAAAACATAAAAAATCTTAATTTACAACAGTATAATTAGAAACTAAATAATTATTAAACTAAATTAATAAAAGACTTAAATTAAAATAACTAATCAAATTTATTCAAGATCAGTAGAAAATAAAAATAAAAAAACATGAGTAACCCAAATAAATCACCGTAGAAGCTCGTCTACCTCACTAGTAGATGAAAACAGTTATAAAAATGAAATCAAATCCAATCTGTATACATTAAATAATATAATTAATTATTAAAAACTATTAATTAATTATTTAATTAACTATTTTCATACATATAATTTACGCTGAACCATTAAATTATATTTAACAGCACAAAATATTTACATAAATGACAAGTAGGGCATCTAAACAAATTACATAAAATAATTAACCTATTCTAATGTAACTAAGTTGAAATATTAATTATTAAAACAAATACTAACTTAATTTATTATAATTATGTTGATTAAATAATTGTTTAATTAGAAATTAACTTATTAAAAAGTCAAGTAGAATTAGATTATCCAAACTAAATAATCACCATTATTAAATTAAAATAAATGGGTTACCACTGCTGATAAATAAGATCTATCGGTAAAACATAAAATAAAGCTACCGTTAAATTTAGAAAAGAGCTACCGGTAGGAAAGAGTATCGGTGACAATGGCCACCGATATATAATAACAGTAACCTGCTATCTGTAGCTAAGCTACCAGTAGTCTGGCAGGCCGAACTAAGTTGTATAAACTTATTAATTAAAAGTAAATTATTAATCAAACTCAATAATTATTAATAAAGAAAAATTAATTAAAATGAACAAATAAATATTTAAATAAAAAACTAAAAATTAATTATATTAAAAACAAAGAAGGAATAAATCAACTATTTAAGGTTATATAATTACATAAAATGTTATAAAAAATGAATATTTGATAAATTTAATTATAAAAATACAAAAGTACAAATATTAGATAAATAGTGTAAAAAATGTTAAGTAAATCATTAAAAATTAATAAAAAGGATGTGGAAAACTGCGTAAAAATAAGGCCACATCAAATTCCCCCACACTTAAGCATTGTTTGTCCTCAAAAAATCTCATGTTTTATTAAGCTTGAAAACAAAGGTATGTTATTAATGAATTTGTTCAAAATGCAACATGTCCATAACATAAAACAGAGGAATTCAAAAAAAAGTCAATAGGCTTTTAGAAACTAGGTTTCTCATATGAACCTTGCCTAGACAAATTATCACTCGTAGTCTTGAAAACTATGAATCATCAAGTAATAAAGATGTCATGCCTCATATGTGACACAACTTAGTGACTCATTTCAATCCCAACTCAGGTTCTAATTTTAAGAGAGACATGAGGTAAAACTTGAATAGAATTAAGACCTTAATGAAGGAACTTTGTATTTTGACAGAATCATAGGTTCCAAAAATAATTAATTTTTTTTTGAATTACCTCAATGATACAATCTAAATAATTTCCATATATTCCAATTAACCCCTTCTTCATCGGCCGTTCATCATTACCCTCACCTTAATGAGAACATTTTTGACCCTAGACACTTTATTTAGTTTTCCCAAGCCATGTATCTTGTACTAGGAATTGTGCATATGCACCTATTCAGAGTGTACAGAGGGCATTTAGTTAATAGAAACACACCCAGCATCTAGGGTCTTAGAGACTCACTGTGGGGTCCCATATTCCCAAATTACACAAGTTTCAAATGATTGATATAAAATTCATTTACATTGTCTCATTAAAGCAATTAATTTTAATAAATAACAAAAAAGTGTGTCCCCTAGAATCAGAATCAAACATCTAGTTCCAAGAAGTATGATCATAATCCACATAACATGTGACAAAAATCACATCCAAAATTAGTTCCTAAACCAAATTTCCATGAAATATCTAAGTAAAAACACTTATCAATCATTTAACTTCATTAATTTCAGACTCAATACAGTTATTAACTACCAACTAGGAAATTTTCCTAAGTCAAGACCCAATTGAGTACAATGTAAAGCCTAAAATTATGGAGGAATTCCGAAAACAATTAACGATTTTTTACAAAAAGTTTGAATTTGCAGTGGGAATTGATGGGCTTTCATTAAAGCACAGTTTAGCACAATTAAGATTTGACCCCCTCCCCCACACTTAAATTCCAACTTTGTCCCCAAAGTTGACTTTCAAAAGTAGATAAGATCATTTAATTAAATAAAGTTCAAAACATATTTTCAATTAACTAGTTATATAACATGTATAAAGGGTCTCAATGAAGTTAAAAAATATTATTTTCCACAATAAATAAATAATCAGCGGGTTCATTGAAAAGTACACCAATTTACAATTATGTCAAGTGACACAGATTTCCCATAAAAGTTCAAAATATATCATGTAATTTGTGGGTGCATAATTAATTGTGTGTAAGAAAATTTTGCAATTTTTTATTCAGTTAGATATTCAATAAAGCACACAAAGTTCATGCTAAACAACCCAAACCAAAGAAAATTCAAAAGACCAGCATCATGTACTCCCCCACACTTAATTCCTAGAAGTGAATGATTTTAAACAATGAATTTTTGTTTATTACTATGAAGTAAATGAAGAATTTTTCAATTAGAATAAAGACATGCAGGAAGATTTCCTAAAACAAGCAGATTATTTAAGCAGAATTTTATTAACAAAAACAGTAGCAGAAAATAAATGCAGAAAGTGAAATACTTCCCTGACTAGTTCTTGTCCAAAGATGATCATTGGAATTCCACTCCTTAAATGACAAAGCAACATTAACTTGAGACAAAACATGTAAACCAAGAGGAAAAATTTAGTAAGGATAGAGCATAAAGAAGACAATAAAGCATCATTTTATTCAAAACTGAACAGTACGAAAATGAAAATAAAGAATGAGAATGGGTTGACTCCCAAGAAGCACTAAATTTAAGTCTTCAGTTCGACTTTATTTAATCACAAGTTTTTTATTTATTAACAAAACAAGACCATGGGTTGCCTCCCATGCAGTGCTATGTTTAAAGTCCCCAGCCAGACTCACCTAACAACTAACCATAGTCACTAGGTGGATGTGGTTTCCTTAATAGGAACCACCACATATGTTTAGCCGAATTGTTTTTAATATAAAGATGAACATTGTGGGAACCAAGACTTATGAAAACTAAATCTAATCTCTCATAGCCAGTAAAAACCCCGAAGAAACGCCATTTAACAGTTGTGAGCATAGTGCTGTCAACTTCCAATTTTGTTTCAGATTTTTCAAGATTCGAATTCACATGATTGGACAACATAGAACTAGGTTCTTCAAACGGTGTGACATTGACTTCATGGCTATCTATCTCAGCTTCATCATTAACATTTTGAAATTCAAAGGTGCTTATGGGTGAGTACTGATTAGCAGGTACAAGAGGAATTTCAATAATGTTCTGAAAAGAAAAATATACAATGGAACTCAATAATACATCCACTTCTAAACAATTATCAGCATCACAAGAAGAATCAACACCCATCACAGGTGAGGATAAAGTGATAGATAGGGAAGAAAATTTATTTTATCACAAACAGGTTCAGGTCTAACAATGTTATAAATCTCTTCCAAAAGATCCTCATTTGTTAACTCACACTGAACATCTACTGCTTCTAACAAATCAACTCTGCAACTATCATCTAGTGTGTGTTCAAGCTCTACCTTATGTTCAAGTTCAAAAGGATCAAATTCAAAAATAATGTCTATAGTGATTTCAAGAAATGTTTGCTCATGAGAATAAATATTCAATTCATCTTCAAAGAAGTCATGTCTAAGATTAATCAATTTCAAATAATTTTCCATAGAAATGACAACACTATTTTTAATTTCATTGCACAATGTTTCAGATAAGTGATCACTCTAAGAATAGGGAAATGGAAACTCATCAGTTAGTTTTTCTTCAAAAATCATTCCCTCGGCTTCATTATCCAACAATATTTCAGAGATTATTGGGTTTAGAGGTTCAAAATATGAAAGAGAAGTGTTCAGTTTAGGTTCAAAAAATTGAGACTCTGTGATTTCCAACTTAATGTTTTCTTCCAAAGTGTACCCAATATCATGTTCAGGCTCTTTGTTCACAAGTTTAGAAAATTTGGGTGAAGAGTTTTTTAAATTAAAATTTTTAGTTTCAATTTTCTCTTCTACCCGAGTGACTTCTTTTTCAAAACTCCTAAAACAATGATTTATCTTTAGTGTAGGAATTATGAGGAGAAATAAACATTCATTTTCAATCTATTTCAATTCATCTTCAAAATTATCCCACTCAACTCCATTAATGTTCTTTATTTGATTTTCAATATTGTGTTCTTGAATTTTTGAGTCAGTTATTTCCAAATTAAGTCCAACAGAATCAGATTCTTCAAAGTGAATATTTTGTTGTCCAGTTTCACAGTCACTCTATTATTCTATTTGATCTTCAAATATTTTAAAAACATTTTCATTTTCATCAAATTCTTATTTTTATTTAAACCTTTGTCGTAATTCCAAGAGCATGTTTTCCAATATTTTCATTCTTTGATCTCGCTCTTGTGAATCTCTATGTTGAATTTCATGGGTTTGAGTTAACCAATTTTTTATTAGCTCCACCATAACATCCATTTTAGAATCAATTAATTCAATTTTATCTAAGGTGTTAGGACTATATTCAAATTTTTGTTCATTCTCTTCAATGAAAGAAGTCTAATGTGGCTGGTTATAGACACACTACAAGGAATTATATCCAAAACCACCACAACAAACACAGTAAGGTCCAGTGCAGTAGTTTGAGCATTCAAAAAATTCCATTTTTAAAAAAAAATCAGATTAAACACACAGAGTTTCACAGTTGATGTAGAATTTTAATGAAAAACTTAAGCAGTAGGTTCTAGTTCACATTTTTTAAACATATTTTCTTAAAATGATTTTATTATGTTTTTCTAATTGTTTTTTTTTCAAACCCTAGACTCTCAGTGCATGCCTTCCCCAGCAACGGTTCCAAAAACTTGACCTGAACTGTCATTGAAGTCAATAAATGTTTAAAATTTATATTACATCTAACTACTATATATGTGGAAAGCCGGGTCAAACCCACATGGAAGGTAAATTTGGCCACTACTAAACGAAAATCTTGGAAAACTCCACTATTGTCAGCAGTGGAGGAGTTTTTCTATTCTCACTTGATATATTTTTATATCTTCAATTTTTTTTATGATTTTATGAACAGTAAATTTAAACCACACATCTACTTGTAAACTTGTTCTACCTTTACTAAAACCGAGTACACCTGGAAAATAAGGTGCAACATAGAAAATAAGATACTGATAAAGGACAAAAGTAAAGAAAGATCAGGGTTCATTATAGTTTACTATTTTAAATTGTTTTTCCTTTTCATGTAAATGTTATTCTTAGTACCACTAAAAAGAGATGACTTACTTCCCTCACCAGGAGTTAAGTCTTGGAAATTGTACAACTAGAGTTATCCACTCTGAGAAGTAAAATTCCAGAAATATGACTTAAGATGATCAAAAGTAAAAACTCGCCTTAAGTACTGAAGTTTTCAATTTGTGTTTAATGTTTTAAGAAAAAGGATCAACAATCAAAATCACTGAAAGATTGTATATGCATGAAATTCAGTAATGTGGTGCAGAACAAATGTATTTATATAGAACTGATCTCGTCAATCAATTCTAAACACATTAAAATGATAAGTGAAAAGGATGAAAAAGATACCAGTAGAGCTAGACCTCTCCCCGAACTAGAAGACTTAGCTAACTATATCATTCATTATCACTATATCAAATAAAAAAACCATTCTAATATAGAGGTAAAAGTTTGAAGAAAACAAAGGAAGAAAGCTCCCTCTACTCGCATCAAATGCTGCTGCTGGACGTATTCCCTACTCCAGGACTAGAGAGCTCGTCAAGTGCATGACTCTCCAAGTGAATAAATGAATTGCCTCCATCAAAGCCCTCAAAGAACACTGCTTTCTCTGCTTAAGTACCCTGCTGTCATACATTGCATGTCATTGCTCCATTTCCACCGACATGGAATGTCCTTCATGAGTGCACCGCACAGGTGCACTTTTTCTGTGACTGGCACGTTGCGTGAGTTATACTCACATAACTATCTCGAGATGAGTTAGTTTCATGCACTTTTATATAAAATAGACTCTAGAATGAACCTGCCAAGTTAGATAAGAAAAATAAATAAATGCAAACATATAGAAAAGTAACACAAGTTAACTTATGTTAATTTATAATTATTATTTACTTCTAAATTATTTATAAAATTAATCATTCACTAATAATAAGGTGATACATAAGTTAATAAAGAAAAGTTGTTAATTTATTTATGTTAATAAAAACTAAATTTTTAGTTTAACAATTTAAACTAATTTATTAAAATTTGACAACATGAATAAATAAGTAATTTAAGATAATATATTAAATTGTATTAATAACTTAATTATTACTATTAAAGAAATTAAATTGTTAGATAAATTAATTAAATAGATAATTTTAATTTAGAAATTAATTTTATTACTGAAATTTGAAGTATTATTTAAATTAATAAGTATATTTTATAGTTTATTTATAATTATTATAAATTATATATTTAATATAATCAGTATATTAATTATTTTTTAAAAAATTTTATTATTTTTTTTAATTTAATTTATAATTTATTTAGTTATTAGAATTACAATTATTTAAGTTTATTAATTCTATAAATTTTATTCTATATTTATTTGACTTTGTAAATCTATCTTTTATGTAAAGTCCATTTTACTTTAACTTTACATTATTTAATTATTTTATCTTCTTTTGTTTTGATTTTCTTTTGTTATTATATTTATTATTATTATTATTATTATTATTATTATTATTATTATTCCTATCTTCTTCCTCCCCCCTCCCTCTACGGCACACAGGGGGAAGGTTTTTGGTGTTTCTTCAGTATGCGTTGTACTGGCGACATCTCTTGGCTCACAGCAGCGCACACCCAAGGCAGCGTATAGGATAAGGCTCTAGATCCTTCACAGTACATCTAATCCCTTCAGTCCATCTTCATCCTATTAGCGTCGGCTTAAACCAGTGAACACCAATGACGACCCGACCTCCCACAGCTCTAGAACAGCCCTCGGCTACAGTCCTGCTCCATGACAGCTTCAATTTCTCCATCTACGGTGCGCAACAAAGGACTCAGCCTCCTCCTTCAAGTCGTGGAGATGGCGCTCAAACCATATGCTAGGCGGACAGGGAACCGTGTTTGGCTTCAGAGATTTCCCTCTTCTTTGCGGTGAGTATCACAACGTTTTAGTGATTAAATCGATAGTTTTTTTGAAAATCCTTGGTGAGTGAAGCTGGTTTCAATGTGTGAACTGAAATTGTAGAAATTTGAAACTAGTTTTAGTCCTGGGTATGTTTGTGATAAAAAACGGCAGTGGAATGTTCGACAAAGGCTGTAGAAGCTGCTGCGGTTATGGCGAGGTGAGTTGGGAAGACGATGGAGAAAATTAGCGTGTTAGTGTGAGTAAAAGTAGAGGATATTGCATTGGTGAGAATAGATCTACTGATGCAGATCGGTAGCAGAAGAATGAGAATCAGTGACTTGGTAAAAAAATATCAAAGGCAATATCGGTGAGGAGTACCGGTAGCTGAAAAAGACGGTTGCAACGGTGAGGTTAGAAATAAGGTAACAGTGAGGTATAAGAGGGGTGCACACATGATAACAGTGGGGAATGTAACAGTATCTAGGTTACCGATAAAAATATATTATCTGTGAGAAAAGGCTACTGTCAGAGTGAAATAAAAAAAATAGCAACACAGGGCAAGGTCACTGATACACTACATTAAAATAAATCGTTGTTAGAACTAAAATAAATAACTAACGCAAACTTCAAAAATTATTTTGAACAACAAATTAAAACTTAAGCAATATAAATATGAATATTGAACCTAATTAATTAATGATTATAATCATAAATTTAAAATAGGATTTTTATTAAACCTTGAAAAACATTAAAAATCTTCATTGAAAATAGTATAATTAAAAACTAAATAATTATTAAACTAAATTAATAAAAGTCTTAAATAAATATAACAAAATAAATTTATTTAAGAGCAGCAACAAATAAAAATAAAAAAATCAGTAACCCAAATAAATCACCGCAGAAGATCATCTACCTCACCGGTAGACGAAAACAGTTATAAAAATGAAATAAAACCCAATCTGAATACATTAAATAAATAATTAATTCTTAAAAACTATTAATAAATTAATTAATTAACTATTTGCACACATATATTTAAGGGCGAACCATTTAATTAAATTTAACAACATAAAATATTTACTTAAATGAAGAGTAGGGCATTTAAACAAAATAATTTAAATAATTAACCTATTCTAATGTAAATAAGTTAATAGATTAATTATTAAAACAAAGACTAACTTAATTAATTAGAAATATGTTGATTAAATAATTTTTTAATTAGAAATTAACTTATTAAAAAGTCGATCAAAATTAGATTAGCCAAACTAAATACTAACCATTATTAAATTAAAATAAAAGGGTTACCGCTAATGATAAGTAAGAGCTACCAGTAAGACCTAAAATAAAGCTACCCATAGATTTAGAAAATAGCTACCAATAGGAAAGTGTATCAGTGACCATGGTCACCCATAGATAGTAACAGTAACCTATTATCAGTAGGTAAGCTACTGGTAATTTGGTATGCCGAACTAAGTTGTATAAACGTATTAATTAAATGTAAATTAATTATCAAACTCAATAATTATTAATAAAGAAAAATAAAATAAAATTAAAAAATATAGATTTAAATAAACAAACTAAAAATTAATAATATTAAAAACATAGAAGGAATAAATCAACTATTTAAGGGTCCATAATTACATAAAATGTTATAAAAAATTAATATTTGACAAATTTAATTATAAAAATACAAATGTACAAATATTAGATAAATAGTATAAAAATAGTTAAGTAAACCATTAAAAATTAATAAAAAGGATGCGGAAAACTGCGTAAAAATAAGGCCCCATCAAATAACCATATGATATTACATTTCTCTATATACATATATGGGGAAAATTAAACGTTGTGCGAACCAACACAAATAACGACCAAGAGAAGAGAGCAGGGCCAAAGGGGGTAGTCAGCCATCTATCCTTCCACCAGAGTGTTGGGGAAAACACCCCCAGGGCTCAAAATCCCTCGGGTGTAAGTTTCCCTATTTGACGGGGGGTGGAGTAGCGAATAGAAAAACAAAAAGTATAGAATAAACTATATCTCACAACCACACCATGGGAATAACCAATTCTTAGACACAACTGTAACTAACGTCTCTCAAACTTATGACTGCCACTTCTAAGACTTGGTATCCTATAAGCATACAACCATTTAAATAGATTTATTACATTACTTCATTATATTTTTATCAGTTTCAAATTACGTTAATTAATTCATTAAACATTAATTAACCATCAACAATTCCACATTAAGTTTCATTTGCATCACACCCAATGTCCACTATCCCTTTAAATTGTAACCTCAACATTGCGTCCTAGAAAACTCCAACCCCTTGGGTTAACATCATTTATTCAATAAATTATTAACAACTTTATTACTTTCCCATATTCCAAAGAATTATAGAAAAACATTCTACGATACAAAACACAAGGGGGGTCAACTCGGTGAGTATATGAACTACCCGTCAAGTATTTGACACATATAGAATGAACATAGACCCAACATCCCATGAGAATCTAAACATGGAAGGCACGTGGAATACCCCTCATTTTTTCACCCCTTTTGGAAATAGGAAAAGAAAAACTACATGCCTTGAATAGTGGGGAAGGTAAATTAGATAAACAACCAATAAGAATCAGAAATCATCCAAACATTCACATCCAACATGTTTTATCATCTCTAACGTCCTCCCTGACACCCACATGCATAAAATAGTGCATCTTGCTACTCTAGGTGTCATCCTCTACCACAAAAAGTAGGCCTATATACCCCCACATATTAAAATAGCCATCCAGGCTCACATCACAACACAAGCATCAGGAAAACAAACATTATATCAATTGGGATCTTGGCGCTTAAACAAGAAAGAGAGTAACTCAGAACCCTACAAGGAATTATCATTTATCAAAGACATATCAATTAATTCTGGTATTACATTCTTTAATAATTTTATATAGAATTAAAATCTAAACAATGAAATAATATATATCACACTATCTAGAAAAAAAGAGGCAATAACATTCGATCGATATCAATTTATTTATCGGGTTCAAATATTTATTTTGTAAATTCCATTGTGATAGAGTGGATAAAACTTGCTAACTCTACAGTTACATGTAAATGGAAAAAAATAAATGAATCTCCTGCCTCAAATGGTTCATGATGTTTTTATATGGGAATGGTCCAAACAATGGGTTTTGATCTCCTCCCCCCACAACAACTGTATCCACCCAAGGATTCTGAGACACAACCACACCAGTCAATACCCATGAAAATTCCATTATGAACATAGAGATAACATTACATTAAAGGGAAAGGAGAAAAAGGAGGAGATGAACCTAAAATAATGACGATATATCATACCTTATATCGAATATTGATCGATACTGCATGGTTGCATCAAAAATAGGGAAACCAATCCAAGGAAGAACGTTTGATCGCACATATCCTATGGGATGGAATGAATGGTTCGAGTGTCTCACAGCAGAGAATAAGGATGAAGAACTAGGGATGAAGATATATCATCCCATTATAAGATTTTACAAAGTAGGGTTTTAAGATACGCTGGATTTTCCATTAAAAGAAGATTACATTGAACCACATGATTTAACCAAGTAAAAAAAATCATGAGACATAAGAAAATTAATATAGGAGTTACGACCTTTGAATCAGCCTTAGATTCCTTAAAAAACTGCTTTAAATGCATTTTATGTCAAAGGAAATGTCAAAGGGGAAAAAATATAAGAAGCTGGAAACATTGTTCACAAACTTGAATTTTTGAAAAGGAAAATCATTGTTTATGAAACTCAATGTTGGAACCTCAACGTTTTGGAAACACTGTTCATGAACCTCACTATTGAAACCTTACTGTTGGAATCTCCCTATTATGGAAACATTGTTCATGAACCTCACCATTGAAACATGACCATTATGGAAACATTGCTCATGAACCTCAATGTTGATACCTGACCATTGGAACCTCAACATTTTGGAAGCACTATTCATGGACTTCACCGTAGAAACCTAACCATTAGAACCTCGCATTTCTAGAAATACTATTCACGAACCTCAACATTAAAACCTCACTGTTGGAACCTCACCATTCTGAAAACACGATTCATGAACTTGAAAAATGGAATAGGAAATAGGTTACCGTTGGACCTCACCATTGGTACTATTCACATAAGCCTACAACTGCACTGTTCACCTAAGGATACCATTTCATTGTTCATAGAATTGGAGATTTGGAAAAGTGTTGGGGATAAGTCACCTTGACCTCCCATAACACCTCAGATGCTAGATTTTCGCAAAGGAATAGACCATAGATGTCCAAGCCATTACATCATTGGTTAATAATTGATATCTCATGTGATAATATAAAATAGGATGTGGAGTATACCCATTATATGATTAAAATGAGGATGGTGAATCAAACCAATCTTTTATGGGACTATTTTCATTATGTGATGATGGTATTAGAAATAAATCATGACTAAAGAAATTATTTTTTATGCTTTTGATTCTATCAAAATTACTATGTAATGTTATTATACTTATGATATTATATCATGGATAATGATTCATTAATTATGATTCCTCACTCTTTTGAGTTGTTTATTTTTAAATACAAGATCCTTATTCAATTACTCATGATTTTTCATCTAAGATTTATTGGGTTTCAACATCGGAATATATGATCAATATCTCATAACATTATTATTATCATAAATTTTTATGTTATCATTGATTGATATATATGATTTTAACCCTCATTGTACATCTAAGCTCACCCTTTTTATTTTTTCCATTTCTCATAGGTTATTTAAAACCATTTTAAGATGGATATATCTTAAAAGGATCCAATGAGAGGATACATTTTGGGGGTATATTAATGATATTTCATAGAATATTTTTATTATGTATCCAGTCTTGAATGTCACTAAAACATTATGATTCTGTGGTGTAAAATATTGGGTTTATATTATTTTTTCATATAAAATGATAAAATAATTATGTATGTGTTTTATTGGGATGATTTAGTTGATATTAGTGTTTGTTTCATTTATTTTTGGATATTAGGATTTAAATAATATGATGATAAAACTTAAGAAACCCTATGATAAGCTGAATGTGATTTAGGTTGATCCTAATAGTGTCATAGTTTGATAATAAATTTTCTAAATTTTGGACATATATTTAAATATTTTCATGATTTCAGGATTGAACACTTTGATAATTATAAATGATGATTAAAATATGATTTTTGGTTTAGAAAATAGATGGATATTGTAGGAATCATGTTAACAATTAATATGGTGGATAATGAAAGGATTATCCTATTTAAAAGCTGAACAACATTGGAGAAGGAATGAAAAATCTTATTCTTATGATCACAAAACTCTATCAAACAATGAATATATTATTCATATAGATGAGAAAAGGAGTTACCAACACATCATTTATGTTTTCACTAGGGAACAATATCCTTCATTCAACTGTTCTTATAAACAAGTAGCAACTGAGCAATGGATCAGTAAAACTAAAATGATATTTTTTATTTTACAGTTATTAGATCATAAAAATTGTGTCCTGGTGGTTTATCATTTAGAAGGGGAATTAGATTGGTGGTCTAATTTTATTAAAAAGACAAGTTTATATAAAATAAATAACTATGTATAAAAGGATTATTTTAAGAGGGTATTTTTCAGTAAGTAATTTCCATGAACTCTTTATAGGAAAATAGAAATGAGATTGCAAGAGCTGAAGTAGTAGGATGATGAATCAATTGTTTCCTATAAGGGTTCTTTTAAAGGACATGCAATGTTTTCTTAGAGTTTTATCAGACAACTTTAAAAATATTGATCAATTATTTAGTTTCTTAATACCATGACTATAAAAGGTATTATTCATAAGATAATCTAATATCTATGAAAAAATTGATTATTGTGATCTCAATAGTAAAATACAAAGATGAATTTTTTATCAACAAAAAGATTTTGATATGACTTGAATGATTTTGTTTATAAGAAATTAAAATAATAAAATCCATTTAATAAAGAAATATAATATTACTTCATACCATATGTGTGAAATGAATCTTGGGGGGATTGTCTCCAAGGGATTGTAAAATGGTTTAAGTGTATAAAGTAAATATATTATGATAGTTAATATAAAATATTTATTAAAGGTAAATTCGATGTAAAAATGGGAGGAAAAACTCAACTAAATATATAATTCACACTCCAATGATACAACCAAAAAGTTTATAGGTATTATTCCAACCAAATAAAAGATCCTATGGATAATGATGAAAATTGAAAACAATAACCTATAAATATAATATATAAAGAGAAATATTATGAAATCATAATATTCAAAGTGGTTCTTGAGGAAAAAGTGGTTAATGGAACACTAATTATTTACTCAATAATTTCACATGACTTATTTGATTATAGTTTTAATCTATATTTTATAAGTGAATTATTTGTTAATCATGTCACATAACAACCTAAATTATTAGATATTGATTTATTGTTGAATACTTCTAATGGTATGGTGATTTCATCTAAAATATATATCTCCTCTTCAATTTAATTTTAATTGAATGCACTTCATAAATATATTATGAATCTCCCTATAGTTGAATTCAAATTTAATTTTGGCATAGATATGCTCTCTCTATAAACAAACTATATTAATTTACAAGTAAGGGAGGTCATATTTTATATACCAAATCACACTATGATTATCGATAAGGGAGAGGATAAAAATTAATTTACACGGTAAATTAATTCAAATATATGGGTCTTATTTCTATTTCATGAGGGGTATCTTTCTCAAATAGTTTGGATGAAAATAAAATTTGAATATATTCTTATTGCATGGCTGTATAATGATTTATTTCTTAGTATCCCATCCCAAATCCAGGAAGTTGAGTTTTCAATGGAACATGAAACTACTGCTACACCTATTTCAAGTACTCCTTTTATCATGACTCTAATTGTTTTGTAGTAATTAATGAAGCAACTCCAAGAGTATCTCGAAAAGTTATTAATTCGGTCAAGTGAATGACTATAGGGTTCATCAATTCTTTTTCTTTTGGATAAATATCATGCAATTCATATTTTCATTGATTATTGAGAATATAATATAATCCCTATGAAGAAAAAGTATGGTATTCCTCGTATTGATGATATATTTGATAAACTTCATGGAGCTAAATAATTTTCAAATATTGACCATCAACCTGGATATCATTAGATTAGGGTCGAAAGTGAGTTAATATATATGATAGACTTCCATATGATTTATGTTCATTATGATGTTATAGTGATGTTATTTTGAAATACCTGTAACCTTACTATTTTCATGGATATAATGAAATGATTCTTTATAGATTACATCGATTGGTGTTCTGTAGTATTTATCAAATATATATTTTTATATTCCAGTAGTATGGAATATCATGAAGATCATATAAATATTCTGTTGAAGACCATGAGAAAAGAGAATATATATATTTTTTACCTACGGACACCCTAGGGCACTGACCCATGCTTGAACTGATAGTTTCCACTATACCTTAGTAGTTTATCATTTTAAACATGAGGCTATCCACTAGAAGAAAGGGTCTAAGATGAGACATAAGGGAGACTATTCACTTATATAAATGTGTTGAATAAAATAAAAAATAAAAAAAATACTATCCATGATTGTAAATAATCTAAATGCAGGAGTATGTAGATATAATAATACCAAAACAATTAAATGAAAATCCAGTGAGGTCTAAGCAACAATGTCATAAATACTTTTAAAACCCACTAGATCAGTTACATATATATTAAAAAAAATAAAAAAAAAATACCTTTTCTTAGGGCCCCCTTAATAAATATTATTCACATGATCCACGTGCACATATGATCCATCTACTCGATCAATGATCAGCATCCTCTTAACTTACACATACAACCTAGCGAACATTTTCTCGAGTACCCATATTTAGTGGTGGAATGAGTAGAGAATAATTATAAAACTCAATCTTGATCCACCAAATTGGTCTTGTAAAAACCATTATATGTCCTGATATGTTCATGTGAAAAGATTAATTGAATAAATAAATAAAATTAAGAAAATAATTAACCACAAATCTACCTACTTGGAATAATGATCGAGTGTCTCTGAGCATGTTGTGAATTTTTTTAGACCATAACCTATCAAACCACCATAGGTTACATTAAAAAATAGTATCCTAAACCTATCGTATATTAGTTTTCCATAGTCATTATAGACCACCCAATGGGTGTATCACAATAATTAATTTTCTTAAAGTATACCTATCATGGGTCATGCACCTAGAAGCTCCATCCTACTATACAAGATCAACAATGGCTCAAAATACATGGAATACAAACTAATTGTTTTGTATACCTCCACTAAGAGAGTATAAAATAGCTATCAAGAATCCATACCCTTGTTCACAATGGTTTAAAGGACCATCCTTACCTCGGTAGAAAGGAGGACCTTGGAATATAATAGATTCAAGCCTCTATCATAAGACCCCCACTAGGAAAGCATGTTACATTTAATATGAACATAAACAGAATAATCCCTATAAGAGTCCAACACCCCCTGGGAGTATTCCTATACCGAAATAAAACATATAGGTATCTTATCCAGCATCCTGTATGGGAGTATTCTCATATGAGCATAAGCCATATGGGCATCGTATCCAAACCCTCCTATGGTAGTTTTCTATCTATTAATCGATAAATTCTATGGTATAAAACTTATAAAAAATAATAATAAAATTATAAGAGATAGAAGATATATTAAAAACCTACTAGGAAACCCTTTTTGGACTTCCCAAATCACATCCCATCCTAGGAGAGCCTAGAAAATACCAAATCATCGATACATATACTAAGTCGACACCGATGATTGTCTATACCCAAATTGATTTTGACCCACTCATTTGAGTCACATGATACTGGTCCCCTTCACGGACCCTCTTAAACATATAATAAAATATTGATCCTCATATGGGTCTTAAATCAAGGCATGGTCTCAAGTCATCACCCAACACAATTAGATCTTACATCACTGAATATTGTAAATAAGGATGGATGAACAATCTAGATACATTACGTATTTTAATAGTGGAATACTTTTAGAAGATGGAGCATGGTCCAAATTGGTCAAAAAGTCTCCCTAGGTTGGTCCAATCATCCTTTCCAATTCCCTGATTCCCAAAGGTATGACCAACTAGGATTATGCATGGTCTAACAAGACACATTAGATTCAGATTCACCTATTAAGGGGTCAGTAATATATAAGGAGTGTTACATGTCCCAAAATAATCCCATGGTCCAGTCTTTTCCAGTCACACCTGCCATTTCTCAAGGTGTAATACAGGATCAAATACTAAAGAAACTAGGTCTCGACAGATTAAGTCGCACATCCTCAGAGGTCTAAATGCCCCCAACATCTCAATGGTCTCAACCCTGGCCATTGGAAAATGAGGAATAAAGATAATGCACATTTTTTTCAGAACCACTAACACACATTTGATTCAATTGAAAATTTCAATTTCATTTAAATAAAGAATCCTATTAATTTATTTTAACCAGTGGAATCACCCTCATTGGAATTTCAATGAATCCATACGAATCATAGTCGAACATAAATGCTTTATGGAATATGTGTGAGACCACATACCTTTTTAGAATATTTACAAAAAATAATCAATGTTCTAGAAGTATTGTATAAGGATTAACTAAGGTATAATCAAGATTAACCAATCTCTAGTCATAAAAAAAGATCCTACCTCAATCCAATAAGCTCAATAAAACTAATTATAACAATTTTTTAATTTTTATTAAAACTAGGAATAAATAGTAAAAACTCACCAAGTCAACAGATCATATCAAAATCTATTCCAAAGGAATTCGAAGGACCCTTCCCATACCCCTGTAAATTAGTTGAGAAGAAATCCAAATAATCATCACCATATTAATTGTGAATTTAATTTAAAATTGGTACAAAACCTTATAATGATCAACATAGAAAAATTCATGGATGATTCACTAATAAATTGAGTACATAAAGCATCTCAAAAATCCACTTACTTGTCATTGAGTAAGACCCTTCATCAGTGCCTGCTTACATAATGATCGAGTGGAATCAGAATACAAAACCCTAACCAGGGAAGAAGAAAATTAGATGAAGTAAAAGAGAATCACAAAATATTCTAACAAAGTAAAGGGAATATATTTAATTTATAAAAAAACCCCAAAACACTCTAAATCAAAGGGTATTCAAAGTACTAGGTGAGTTAAGAAAACCCTATTTCCATGTAAAAGAGAGTGAGCACAAAGATAGACCATCTCTCTAATGAAATTGGGAGGGGAATAGTTATATTTTCCCATATTTAATGTGCCAAATTATTTAGTCACATGATTTTAGAAACTCTTTGCAAACCATGTGGTTGGGAATTACGTAACCCTCCACCTCACAAGGTTTGGGTAAATCATTCTCTAAAATGTGAACGAACCATGAAGTGACTCTACAACTTCACTTTATTCTCACACAATATCATCTGAAACTCACATGGTTTAACTTTAACAGTGCACCAAACGTGCGAGAAAATTATATTGCTTAAAAAATTAAAAGAAATAACATTATGATTCAGGATTATGCATTGTTTCCCCTAAACAATGATCCAAGGAAATAATTCACAAAAACTACCATGAATTTACCTGAATCTCCTAAGGATCACCTGATCAACCTTATGTGACTCATTAATTTTTTTTAAATTTCAATTTGAGGAATTCCAAACCTCAAAATTCTATTTTGAATATCCAATAAAAAATTAAAACATCTAGTAAATGTCAATTCAAATTCTTCTTGAAATTTTCTACTCACACACACATTGGTTCATATATCTTACCATCCTTAACACTTTTTTTCACCAAGAATACACATTGGAAATCAATCTATTTATTATGGATTATCTCAATCATGAATTACTAATAAAATGTCTAAGATCCACCTCTAAACTCAAAACTCACTTCTAAGTCACAACATTCTGTCTTGGATTTTTAGGCCATGCAGCCATAGGTCATCAACCTTAACCACCATTGAAACACCATGATGATTCGTATCCAAGTCCATGTTTCCTAAGAAACAACCATGTCATTGTATTATTCGTCATACGACCTATGGTTCTCCTCACAATAAAATTTCACAAGTGAAGTCCCATTCCAAGATATAGTACCTCTAATAAAATAATTCTTGATTCAAACATACATATAGAATCATAAAGAAACACTTATCATGGCTGCCAACTACCCCATCCATTAAAACAAGATAATATTTTCTAAAAAAGGGACTTATTCAAATTTCTAGATTAGAAGTCATAATGGACATGCATCCATCATCCACATACATCATAATCATGTGATCCTTTATTCAAGTGGCACTGAACAATGCCATAGATTATCCTATTGTATCGCAAATGATGATTTAATTGTATTTCATACCAAACTATATCCAATTTCAGGATGTAATATAAGATAAGAAACCCATGGATGATGCCTCTTAAAGATGATCAACTCTAGCCCTCGATGCATTACCATATGTAAATCACAATGTCTTTATCCATATAGGTAATCCACAATCATCCAAGTACACTAAATGAAGCCCATACCTGACTCTTGCTGATATTCCTTGGTCAAAACATAAATTTTCCATATGAAACACTTTATATCAACACAAAACCAGAGAAGAACTGATCACATCACAATAATATCATTTAAAAACCCTCTCGATAATGACACCACAACCTAGAATCATCCTGATATAATAGCTAGATTTAAATATTTAATTCATCAAGGAATTCATAAACACTTGGGACCCTTTATCCATTAGTATATGTGTTCCAAAATTTACATATGATGACTGGTATTGTATTTTCATGATCACTCTCACATAAGGGTGATGGGATAGTTACTAACATCCCACCACACACCTTAATAAAATCTCTGTCATAACAGTACTAAATAAATCTCATGATCACCATGATAAACACGCAATCCCTCACTAGAAAAAAATGACATTGTTAAACCCACAAATTTTTTATCGGCACTTAACACTCCTACTAGGCTATATTCATCATCCTCAAACCTCTTTCAACATATATAATTTAAAATAAATATAATGGTCTACCAATGGGATGATTCACCTATGGAACTTGATGCATATACTGACTCATACTCCCAGGAATAATACATCGTGTAGACCAGGTTGACCATAAACTATGGAACATCAGTCTTGACATTCCTGGAGATCACTTAAAACTCCTATTCAAAATCAACACCCTACCCATTCGAGGATCCATAGAATTACCTCCCTCCTCTAAATGTCATCATAGAACTACATGTGATCATCCTCAATATAAGGATTGTAAGCATCATCCACAAAGATAGACTCTAATCAGATCTATTCAAGCCATGTTCATCTACCAACACTTTGACCATACTGCAAAAAAGAATCCAATGCATAAGACCATATTTCACATTGGAATTGTCCTTGAAATAAATAATTGAAATACAAAACATCAACGCCCATGTTTTTATCCCTAAAACACATGATCCTTATATGTATAATTATTATACCCAAAAGGATATACCTATAATTTTATTTGTAATGAAAACAAAAAAACATAGTTAAGCCCTATTATATGTATCCCTTAACCATGACAAGGATTCAACATAATAGAACTGAGTCATATATAAGTTTCTATAGGTATCTCACATATATGTACCAATAATTTCTTATAAAGGACACATTTCACAGAATTTCGTACATTCAATTATCCCAAGTCACAACATAAACTTTCCAAGCACCCATTCATAGGGTCTTATAATTATAACATCAAACACTGACGACACCTAAAACTAGGCCCCCCCATTCTCAATAGAATCCACCTATAAGAATTATCCCTCTAGTATTACGTCTCACTGGTCCACACCGAGCACAACCAATGACACCGTCCTATACAACCCATGTCGAAGGACTATATCCAGATGGGTTGTTTTTGTAGAATACCATTAAAATATATATAAGAAATAATATCGGTTGTTACCATCACATCAAATTTTTTAACTCGAAAAATAGTATCCCACAAGGGTCCCTTAATTTGGTATACAATTCTATATGGACCCAGAAGGTTCACTACACCTACTATGCATGAGGACTGCATTTCCATCATCATTGTAAAAATGTCTAATCTGGGATGGATGTGACATTACATCATAAGTAAATAGATATACATGTCCCCCAAACAAAGAATAATTCAACAAAGTAATTAAATGTGAAAATTCCAAATGATATGTTGTTGAAACTTTAAATAAAATATCATCAGTAATTAGTGATAAAAATCACACTACCAGTCATATATGTTATGTGATTCTCATGTGACTGATATGATTCATGTATGACCTCTTACCTTTACAAGTAAAAAGTGAAATCCAGGCTGTTGGACCCTTTCCAATGGGCCCAGAGATATAAATAAATAAGAAATAATCAAATACAAACCACATGTGTATCAATCTAAGAGAAAATAAAATATAACCAAAACATCAAACATCATGAATAAAAATCCGATATCCCTAATAACGAAGAATTTATATCAGTACATGTGTTAGAAATGCCTAAATTCAATATATATCATAGTATTTGAAACTTTCCTAAATCTCTATCATACCATATCCTCAAAAAGTAACATAAATGAAAATAAATTCTCTGATAATAATTTATAACATTTCTCACCCCAGACCTTTGACTAGTGCTTAGAAAACTGTTCTCCATCATACCTTTGATTCACCTCACTACATGAAAGAGGCTACAAAATATTAGTAGTGGTTTAAGGTGGTACTATGGGGATTCTATACACCCATTTTGAGTGATAAATAAAATAAAAAACAAAAAAATTCCATCAATAATATTAAATAATCTAAAATTGGATGAAAATATATATAAAAATATGAAGAAAAAAAAAATTCCATTGAGGCCCAAGATTATATGTTATACAAACACTAATAGCCCATTGTGATAGTTAATTATACATACCAAAATAAAGAATAAATTAAATTCACTATCTCCATGAAATCGTAATAAAAAACTAATCCCAGACTCCATATGAACATGAATTCCATCCTTATTGATAAATCTCATGCCTTGTCCCAAAATATGCTTAAAAATAAGTGAATATCTACTCGGATGAACTAATGAATTAGTATCCTCAAAAGGGTTTGATAAAAAAATTGTAGGGAACCACCAACACACTCCCATATAAACTAGAATATTTTATGATATGTGTGTGTGCTACGCTAAGCAGAATATTTGACTAAAATTGAGTAACTAAATTTCCAAAAAATAGCATATTATGGCTCAATTCCAGATAGTCTTTGAGAACATCATGAAATCATAATGACCATAACATATCAAACAAATCATATGTTTTATTCTATAAGAGAATCAAATCCCTCATGTATTGTATTATTCCATTAGTCATCATAGACCACCCATATTGGACTTTTCGCTACTAGGAATCGCGAAAAAAGTTTCATTGACCTGGGGAATGCTCGTATGAGGTCTATCCCAATATATCTGATCAAACCCAACAATAAATCCATAGAATTCACACTAATAGTATCACATATATAAACTATGTAATTATAAAATTGTCATCATGAAAGCAGATACAAGATCACCCCAATATTCTAGAGTAGCCACACCTTAACAAATTGCTGGACCTTGATAGACAATTGGCCCTATGTCCTTGCTTAAGGCCCCCACCAATCTTTCATGTGGTGTCATATTTAATCATATTTGGAATAATACCTATAAGAATATTATACCTTTTTTATGGTAGATTTATAATACAAGAATAATCCCTATAGTTATCTAAACCAACCTTCCCCCTGAGAGTATTCTCATTTGGGTATAATCCTTATAGGTATCATTACCAACCTACCCTATGGGTTATTTCCATCCAATTATCATGGAAACCTGAAGATTATACGATATCAAAAATTAAAAAAATTGTAACAATGAGTGACCATATACCTATACAACTAAGAATCCCATGGCCAGACATCCCATAGAATGGCCTAGCTTACAATAGCCTAAACGAGATCAAATCATCGATATTCATTCTCAAGTGACACTCGTGATCATATATACACATATTCATTTAAACCCACTAACTAGGATCACATTCCACAAGTCACGCATTAGATCCTCTATTAGTATTATTATAATAGACGCACTCACACATGGGACCTTATTCTCAGTAACTTTCTTATGCCATCACTCGATGGCCTAGGATGTTGTGTCACTAGAAACCATCATGGAGTTGGGAAAACCTAGCCTATTACACCAAGGCCCGCCAAATTGACATCGATAAAGGAGATGGAACATGGAAAATCTTAGTTGTTAAGTCTCATTGGGTCAATCCACTCACACAACTTGAATCATGGTCTACTTATATTTCAACAACCTAGGCATGTGCATGGTCAAACAAGACACATTAGATCTAGATTCACATTTTAATATTTCTATTATCCACTTGGTGTATTAATGGTATTACTATAGATCAGTGGTCTAGTAATATCTACTCACAACTCCCCTTACCCAATTGGTGATATAGGATCTACAATTGGGCCACTAGGTCTCAATAGGTATTTCCTCACATACTAGGAGGTCTAGATTCCCACCAACATCTCACCAATATTATAATTTTCCATTGGGGTTGGGGTTTCGACCTAATATCCAAGGGTTCTTTGTGAAAACTAGAGTTTGGCCATTTCAGTTAAAAAATATTATTTATGCAATATATTTAATTAAATTTATCCAGGGACGTTGCCCTTAGCGGAATGCCCAAGTATCTAAATGAAACCAAAGACCGCTATAACTTTCATAGGATAATTATGTAGGACTTCCAACCTTTTAAGAGCATTCCCAATAATCCCTATGGGGACCGAAGAAGCTGATAGGACATGAACAATGTGTAACCATGGTATTCATAGCTCATGTAAACAACCAAGATCCAAAATAATTAAAAGAATCTAAAAAAAATTAGTCATATCAATTATATTTAATTATAAAATTTATTTAATACTTGGCATATACGGTGAAGACTCACCACATAATGAAATATTACAGGAACCAATTTCAAAGGAACTACAATGGACTATCTCATACCCCCATACCAACACCAAGTAGAAAATCCAACATGCATCACTAGATTAATTAGAAATATAATTTAAAATCTAGTGAAACCCTAACAAAATGACAAATAGAGACATACCATGATAGATATAAATGAAACCAAGTGCATATGAAATCTTAAGACACCATCTTTAAATGTTTAGTTGAAGGTCCAACATAAGTGTTTTATTTCACCATTATATTCTAGAATTAAAATAAAAAATCCTAAATAGGGATAATAGAAATTAGATGAATAAGATGATAAGCACTATATGAGGAAGTTAATTAAGGGGAATACCATTAATTTCTAAATAACATCCTTAAAACACCCAAAATCGATGGGGATTCAATGGTGGAAAACATAGGAGCAGCCCCTTGGTTGCATGATAGAGAGATAGAGAGAGGTGGAAGAGGGTACTACCCTCTTACAAAACCGAGAGGGTTAATAAGCCATTTTAACTTTTAATGGTCTATATAGTTTCACTATGAAATTTTATAATATTTCCACCTACTTTGTAGTTGGTACTTCCCTAACCCTCTAAACAACATGATTTAGCTGAATAGTTTTCCAAACACTACACCAACCATGAAATTCCTTAATAAATCTACTACATAATTTTATATTTTTCTCGAAAACCCTACCAATTTAACCTTAACTATGTTCCAACCATGCAGGATATCATGGTCATTACAAAATTAATTAAATGTGCAACAAAAATTACGGTGATTCATGGATTCCCCTAAACCATGCACCATAACCTAGGCTCTTTGGCTAGAATTCTCAAAAATTAATGAGATATTACCCAAATCTCTTGAGGCTCCCCCTGTCACTCAATTAATCATTTGAGGATCCTTCCTCATATAAAAAATCACATTTATTGATTCAAAATCTCATAATTTCATTTTGATTCTTCAACTATAATTTGATATGTCTACTAATCAAAAAATTAAATTATTCTTGAAATTTTTAAATCATATGGACACAATATCCTACAATGCCAAATTTGGAAAATGAAAATTCTTGAAATAGAAAATATCATTCATGGTTTATGTAATCATAAAAGAGGGGATATTAGAAAATCAATAAAATATGGATGCTATTTAACATTACCCCTTTTTAACTACAGTGATTCAAATATTTAGTTTTCTTGGTGGGGGCTGTGACTACAAATTCTATATGATATATTTATGAAGGTAAAAAAAATATACATACCAAGTTTATATAGAAGTGATCCATGATTATATGGACATATAAATGTGGAGAAAATATCAAAGAATTTAAGATATGTTTGTTTAGTGCATGAATACTATCACTACCCTTATATAGAAAAGGGATTATGATCTATAATTGTGTATAAAATAAGGTATTCAGATCAATTATCTAGTAGAATTAAATGGTACCATCTTTTGCATCAGACCAATTGAATTTTCATGTGTACAATTTCCAGACTCGTGTTTTTGAACTCATAGTGGTAGTTTATTCATTGATGATATGGATAGATTATATTTATGGTAAAATATGTGACATATATACTAATAATAATATATTTACATATATATTCATAAAGAAATAGGTAAATATTAAACAAAGAATATGGTTAGAACTAACTAAATATTATGACTGCTCAATAAATTACCTCACTTTTGGAGGAAAATAAGGTGGCTGATGCTCAATGTCAGATGTATAATGCTAATTTTTCCATGATAAGGTTTTATAGAGATCCAATACTTATAGTTTTATAGAGGATGAAACTTGAAATCATTTGTAAATGTGAAAGATCCTATAATTATTAGATGAATAAACAACCATCTATTTATGTAAATAATAAATAGGAATAATTGGAATTTGTGTACCTATAAAATATTGTATGGAGTGTTACAATGTTTAGTAATAATAGTGATGGAATAATATATCTTATAAACAAAGCATGGGTCCCATCAATTCTATAATTGAAGAAGGACATGTTGCCCGAAGCTCATAGTTCATCATTACCTATTAATCATATAAGTAAGAATATATATATATATATATATTAAAGATGATTTATAATAAGATAATATAAGGAAATATATTTTAGAGTACGTATCTCGGTTCTTGGTATTTCAAAAATTTCATTCATAGTGACAGAAGTATATAGAGATTTTATAACCATTACTCACACCTAGGTGGAAATTGTAAAATAACATCATTCTGTTCATCATGGGAATCCCCAATACATCAAAAGGAAACAATTATATTTTTGTTGTAGTCAATATCCTTATGAAATCAGCACAATTCACTCTGTATAGAAAATATTTCTCTTTTGATTAGATATATATGATATATGTTACGGAGGTTATATAGTTTCATAGGGGACCACTGTCAATCATTCCTGATTGAAATCAAAGGATTGCCTCAATGTTATGGTTATTTCTTCATTAATAATTGAATAAATATTTGTGATTTATAACTCCATATCATCCTTAAATAGATTATTATTTTTAGATGAACTTTAAAATCATAGGACATATTATAAGAGGATGCTTTGTGGATTTCAAAGGGGGGTGTGATCAACACCTTCTTTTTGATTTTTTTAGAAAAGTATACTTTACATGAAAATTTAGATGGTTACTTTTGAATTCCTCTATGGAAAGAAGTTTGTAACTTCAATATTCTTGGATGATGTTGGGGAATGAATGTTAATAATACCTTTTCTAGCTGAGGAAGTAGTGTAGAATGTATTATCTATTTAGTAGCATATCAATGTAGCGTAGATTTAGAAAAATGATATTATGATAGCCATTAGTGTGATATTGATTTTGATACTGGTTATAATGAATTAAATCTAATATCTCCCTAAAATAATTTTTTGTTATTTGGGAAGATGGGAAAGCTAATCCTTTAATATATTAGTCGTTATAACATTATTTAATACACCGGGATGGTATCTTATAACTTGTCACTTCATATAATAACATCCCATTTATATAATGTGTTTCATGTATCTCTTTTGAGGAATTACAAACCAGATCATTTACATGAATGAAGCTCAGAGCATATACCATTATAGAATGAGTTTTATAATGAATATTAACCAGTAAAAATGTTTTATCATAGAGAGAGTGATATGGAATAAAACATATACCATTAATAAGGTTATCTACATGATTCAACAATTTTAAGAGGCAACATGGGAGGCCATGTATGTAGTGAGGCAGAGTTATATTATCTTACTTATATCATATTGATATAATTTCTATGGTGAAATTCTTATAAGGGTTTGAATATAACACCCTGAGAATTTAGAATATATACTATTATTAATAAATAATTTTTTTAATATTCAGTGAAGAATTTAACCATAAACATATGCAATTTTTTTTAAACATTATAAAATTAAACACATTATATGGAACTTCTAGTGAAAATATTTTCAAATTCACATAGTAAATACTATTGATGCAAAAGAACTACTTTCAAATATTTTTTTATGTGAATAGTTTTTAATTTAGATATTTTATTTTAAAATTTATTTAAAATAATTTGTTTTGAATAAGTATTATTTAAAAATTTATATTATTAATTCATGGGTTATTAATTATTTAGAAATGAATCAAATTATTTGAAGGAAAGAGGAAATTTTTTTTAAAAAAATTATTCTATACATGTACTGTGTTTTTATGTTAATAGATTAAATTAATAACTTCTGATGAATTTTAATCAATTGTTTTGATAATATATTACATTAAATATTTTTACAATCATTTAATAGCCATTACATGCAATGAAAATATAATATGTTATGTTTTATTCTTAAAAATTACATTTTTTTAATAAATTCTTTGTGTTTTGTGCATTTATTTTAGAATTATTTTTTGTAATTAATAAAAATTTATTATGGTAAAATTATTTAAATTTTGAGAAATAAATCTTAAAAATTTATTAAACTATTAAATTTTATTTTTTCTCATAATTAATAGTTACCATGGTAAATCATTACTCACACGATAATGGATAAAATGATTAACAGGGGTAAACTTAGAGATAATGAATAAAATATATAAATTTTTTATAGATATGGTTGGATATGTTGATTTTATCCTAACCATATCTGATATTTAATTTTCGATTTCCTTGGTACCTCTTTCACTTCATCGTGCCTTTATTATATCATAATGCGTTAAGAATATACAAGATGACCTCTCCTATCATTTATTATAGGATTTCATCTCCACCTCACTCCTTCACAAATTTTGAGAAATATATCTCAACAAAGGCCAACCTAAATATATTCTTATATGATCTTCCCATGTTATAGATATTTTTTCTTCATAATATACCAACCTTTGAACGATTAACTTGTTAGATTAAGGAGGATTCATAAAGAAACAATAATTGAATTTTCATATCTGTTTTAGTTTTGTATTAAATAACCGACTATAAGTCACCTATAACCTTATTAACATGATTAAATTAGTATCATTACTATAATATAATGTTATTAAGTTTATGGAACAACTATATTATATATTTAGTCAATCATATGAAAAATGATAAAGTCATTCATGCATATATGTGGCTACCCCTTCCAGGAAGTGATGTGTCTTTTTTCATGTCCTCCATACATGGATGGTAATATAGATTCCTTTAATTAATATATATTATACCATTGTTTTTATTATTCTTTTAAGGTATCTATTTATTTTAATTTATTTCATTCATATCATTGAATATTCAAAACATTACCCATGCAGATACACTACTAGAAATATGATATATTCCAACAGACCAATACCAATATCTTCAAAAACTAATTTATAAGGGCTGCTATATTAAAAATTTGAAGTATATGTAAAACCTTTAAGAAATACTCTTTGAAAAATGTAGGTATGAGTCCCTAAAAGTATTTATACCTACAAAAATAATTTTGGAGAAACAATTGTATATGCCTCATTTGATAAATTACAACAACAATTTTCAATAACCATTGTTATAGGTCCTAGAATTTATTGAAACCTATATCCATTGTTTTGTATAACCATTGGCATAAGGATATGCAAATAGTATTCCCAAATCATTGGTATATGATAAATATTTTTTTGTATATTTTTTTCCAGAAAATTTATATATATATATATATATATATATTATATAATTTTTTTTTCATTTTAATGTTTTTAAGTCATCCTCATATAAAAGGGAGGTCCTGGGTTCAATACTCTACACCATTTAATTTTTCACAGAACCTATTATAGTTGTATGAAAATAATTTCTTTAGACCACCTATACCAATGGTTTATCCATTACATTATTATAGGTCAATCCAAATGAAAAATCACTTAGTGGAATATTAAATCATTTACTTGGGCTATTCCAATACTTATACACCATTGGTATAACTTTTTCTCTACTGGTGACTTATGAATAACCATTTCAACCATGTGATGTAATTAATTTGTCCTCAACACCTTATTTTAATGGTTATAAAAGTGTATATCATGAATTAATATGATAATTATGATATGATTACAGATCTATTGGTATAAAACCATGAAAAAGGTGTAAGTACAAGAACAATTGAACCAGAATATGAATTGGAAACAGAATAATTAACACTTGAATATTGATATTAATTAATAATTATTAAAAAATTAGTAATTGGAAATTATTATGTAATTTTATGTTGTATGATATATATGAGTGTGATTATGATTTATTTTTATATTTAATAAATAAATTACTACATATTATCTTAAGAGCATGTAACAATAATGTCATTACCGAAAGTAAGGGTTTATGTTACGATCTAATATTTAATTATGGTTCTTTATGCTTGATTATACTTTTGGGTAATTACAAGATATATATTACTTAAACCCTATACAATTTATTCTCTCTAGTTAATGCATAGGTTTTCAAATTTTATTTTCATTATCAATTATATCACACCTAACACAATTTATAAAATGTTTCTTAGAAAATTTGACCTTATTCCCTCTTTAATTGGTTATTTTCATCTGTGTCCATGTTCATAAAATTATTTTCATTATTATTATTTTATATGATCCAATGATTAATTAAATTAATTTTTAAATAATATTTATTTCTTAATATTCTGATATTTTTTTAAATATACAAGAATAAAAGGCAATATTAGAATTTTAAAAGAAATTTACAAATTATATTTTAATGGTATTTTTCATCCATGTTAATATAATTTTATGTTTCTAATTATTCACATTAAATGTTGTCTTATTATAACATCAATTTTATTTTCTTCTAGGTCGTATGATTATGTGATTTGAAAATATTTATCTAGACCATTTCTTTTCCATTGTTTAGGATATAATGAATTGATGAATGTTTTTCTTATCATATGGAGAACATATGTAAAAATTTTATAATGTGATTAGTGGGTATATTAAATCTATCTAGTTAATTGGTTAATGACTTATATCTCAAGAGATAATATGAATTTTTTTTCGGGGTGAACTCATTTCAAGAATGAAAAAAATGATGGGTATTGAAACTAGTCCATTATGGGGATTTTTTAACTTTGTGATGATGGTATGGGTAGTAAGTACTGAATAATGTAATGATTTTATAGGCTTAGGTTTTGTGACATAATTAATATGTAATGTTACTTATCTTATGAAAATTTATCAGGTTTCATGATTTATTAATTAAGATTCCTCATTCTTATGATTCATGTCTTCTGAAATAATGTGGATTTATTCCATGAATTATGATTTAGTATCTAAGCCTAAATGGGTGTGAAATATAAAATTTATTATCATGAAATTATAAACATGTTTTTTTCTTAGTCTATAATATAATCATTGATTGATATATCCCATGTTTACCCTTAATGAAAACATGACCTCAACATTTTATAATTTTCTATTTTTACTAAGTTATACAGAATGTTTTAAGAAGGTTATTTTTATGAAGTGTCCTATGGGAGTAGAAATTTGTTGAAGATATTTAATAGGTTACATTAAATATGTTTATTTTCTATCAAGTCTCTAAAAACAAAAAAAACATTGTGGTTATGGGGTGTGAATTATTTTGTAGTGTATTATATTTTTCTAAAATGTCAATATATATATATAAATTTTTATCAGGTCACCTCACCCAAGACCACCATAAAATGTCTTAAGGACTATGATTAGAATGAATTCACTATACCACAATATAATGGGAGACATTAAAAAATGTAACTTGTAGTAATGAAGCTTAAAAAACATGGATAATGAAATTTATAGTATATTTAAATAATATAAAATAGAAATTCATGAATATATATACTATAACAACCATCAATCAAGAAACAAAATAATTTACAACATCAAAATTTGTAATGAAAAAATATAGAAAAATATAGAAAAATATAGAAACATAAAATACCATTCCATAAATGAAATCCCAATAAAACACCTCAAACAACAGATGCATACTATTTTCTAGGACATCCCCCTGATTTTCATAAAACAATATCTATTAAATCATACAATATAATATAAAAACAAAATGAAATACTAAAAGAGTTTTAAATTTTAATAACTATAATTACATCATCATATACATTCTCATGTATGTGTGTACATAATAACACAATTGGGATACCAAAATGATGAAAAATTCCAAATGTGAGTTCATGTTTATATAATTGTCAATGAATAGAAAAAAAAAATATATTCATGAATCCCCCTCTCTGTGTAATCATGGAGTGATCTTAGTTAAACCTTATCCATGAAACTATCTCATCGTCACAAAATCACATGATTTCAAATATGTGTGTATTTTATCACAAGTATTTTTTTGACTTCCTTAATAAATCATTAACATCAATGAAAAATATATCATAGATCACCAAAAAAATCAACCTTAAAAAATATTATTATGATATGTATATAAAAAAGTATCTAAATTCACCAAACCATTATCCATAAAGAATTATTTAACCCTATTTAGAAATAGGAGTTCCCATTATTTGATTGTCTCTTATGAATGACCCTCACTCTACAATGTGGGAGCACAATGAATAGTTTATTTTAGTCTATGTGTATAGTATACGAACATATCTAAGATATCATGGTCAAAATGGTTTTAAAACTATAATTATCTAATGTAATACCTCAATTTTTGTTTCGTGACTAGTCATGAGATATGTTATTCCGTATGTGTTCAATCCCCACTCATAAAAACTAGAATATCATATTGGTGTTATAAACTCAATAGGAATTACTATAGGTGTTTGTCTAATTCATATAGTTAACTTAAATAACATAAAACCTTCTACAATCACACATCAATTCATTTAAAAATTCATTTATTGGATAAAGAGTACAATATATTAATGAAAATTTATACCTTCTATGATATCGATGCATCTGATGTTTAATGTCATCCCTGACATGATAAGAATCACTATGAATTATGTTATAAACCATGTGCTTGATTAATAGGTTTTCCCAATCTAAAATTAATTTAATTTCGTGATAGAACTCACTTGGTTATCCTTTATATTCCAATAATTTGGTTAACAGAAAAACACATCACCTAATATCATTCAAAAGTCAGTTTTAGAGTGATGATGTATTAAATAAATAGTTTAAAACTACCAAACTACGAAAATATATACTATATTCACTTTAGAATTTATCTTCAAAAAATGTTATTTTTAACCAAAAATTGATATTAGAGGCATAACATATTTTAATGGAAAACTATATCATGTTATAATCAATTAAACAGACAAATTGATACTCTCATAATTTTATTGGTTTTATATTACACCAAATTTAATGTCTTAATAATTAATATTTAAAAATTTCTATTTAATTAATCTTAAATTACATTCACAACCTTAATATTGTGATCTATATGAAAAAAATATTAAGATGAACTAATCATTTTTCTCATATTAAACACATGAGAAAATTTTATATATTTTTATACTATTGGATAGAAAAGCTATCATATTGTGACCTAGTGGTCATCAGTTCATGTTGTCAGATGTGTTTGATGGAGTAATATATGTTTATACTTGGTCACATTACATGTATGGAATATACCTGTTCATGTTTAGTCAAGGATCAAATAGACTGGGCAAAATCACCTTGGCTTTATAGTTTATTAGGACCTTATTTTATACCACCTGAGCTAATTGTGGGCATCACCCGTTACCATCTCTGAATGGGAAAGATATGTTTTAGTTACATGTTTCATTCCAAAATATTATTTCACCCCTTATTTTACAATGATACTCCCACACAAGATAACATGTCACTCGACAAAATCCCCTTTATATGGGAATTCATAATATAACTAAATTTTATATAAATAATTTAACATAATTTTAGAACCACATTTCAACATAGGAAAAACTATTATATTTATATTTCCATATTCTTGATGATGGTTTCTCCTCCGCCATTTATATAATATATTTACATATAACATGATTCAAATACGAATTATACCCAAGATCTATACCACCCTTTAGTATATTTTTTTATCTCTTCTTATTTAAGGACAATACCAAGCTTTTATGGTTCCAAAATTAAGGTTTTTAATCACCATGAATGTGGTTTCATGGTGGTTCTACAACATTATGAATCTTTAGACATGGGTTATCAAGGGTCAACAAAGTTTAAAAAGGTTGAACTGGAAAAATGTGGTCATAAAAACGATAGCTAGTCATCAGAGATGGTGTTTTTGTCCAGAAATTGATATAAAATAATAATTATTAAAATATAATTATTAATATAATATAATTGATATAAATTTAATTTTTTTGGTTCTAATGTCATTAATAATTATTAATTATGCCTAAATAGAGTAACGATTAAGGGTCAACAATTATACCTGGAGGGAGGACTACCAATATTCATTTGGGACTCTTTAATTTTTATCCCCGTGAAATTAATTTCAATATCAGTTTAGAGGAGGTAGGAAAACCTATATATAAACAAAATAGGCCAAATAGAGGAATATAATCTAAAAAAACATAAACCCATAGTGAAACACATTATCCAAATAAATAGTACACTCATCAAATTTATATATGATGTTTTATTTAAAATATAATTTTATTTTTTCACCAAAAACCCTTATTCATGAATCTATTTTCCATTTTGATCCATATTTTTTATGTAGCTTCCTTAAATATTTTAAAATTTCAATTTAATAAATTATTTCACTAATAAAGATTATATAATCAAAATAGTGGTCAATGTATTAAGATAATATTATAAATTTTCTTGGAGAAGACCAGATTATGAACTCTTCCAACTTCTAAATATTTTTGTTTTCCCAATACAATCATAATCAAAAGTAGAATATTATGAGTGTGAATTTATTTTGCATAATCAAAACTATTTTATTGAATATCCCCATACCTCCATGTATTTCATATAATGTAAATTAAACTACTGTAATGAAAAGTTATTAGTTTCTAACTCTAATATCACTTACCATTTGATCAATATACACAAAATGTGTTATAAAAAACTAATATCATTCAATATATATTACTAGTCATGCAAAGGAATAATGATTTAAAACTCAAGAAAGATGTCATTAATCCATCCATTATCAATGGGAACATCATATGGCTGTTCATATCATATATACCACTAAAATATTAAATCATCCAATCATCATTGAAAAGAGTTCGAATTTATTAACCAATTCAGGTTTATGAATTTTATGATACATCTTATATATCAACTCATTTATTCATATAATGAAACAAAAGGCTTCATTTTTTATCCATGTGAATGTGACATACTTTCCCAAAAAATCATTTGAAAATATTAAAATATTAAACTCAAACATAGTTGAGTATCATAAAATTTCAATTTGTAGTACATTAGCTATGTTGAAATGAGTATTTCGATGAAAAATTATAATAAATTTTACACCACGAAAAAATACCATTGATATGTTCAATAATTTGATACAATCTATGGATCTCAGTTTTGGGATGTCATGGAATCAACAAACCATGTTCCATAGTCAATGATTGATCAAATTTTGTCATGAAACATTAAAAAATATAAAAAATTTATATAATTAATGTCATAGTTTTTTCACATTACTTCTTAAAGATGAAAATCATGCAACATATTATCATTTCTATAAAAACTCAATTCTATTCCTTCAACTGGTAACAGGTAATAAAAAAATATGAAAAATAATATCCCTGAACAAGAACTCCCAAATCATGTGTGAAAATATAATCATTACATTTGTGTATTTGATACCAATAACAATAACACAATTTTAATAATCCAAAACAAGAAACATCATCCAAGAAAAAGATCTCTTACATTACCAAGTTCCGTTAAGGTTTAAAGTTCTATAGAATTATGATAAACTCATTCATAACATTATACATGTCCTTAAGTAAATTTGTTCCCACCATACCCTGATTATATTATTCCACAATAATTTTTCTTCATATCCCACATGAATCCTTTCATGATATATATTATTTAAAATAATTTTTTAGAAATTTGGTAAAATTAATCAAAACTGTTCTTTATGTGTTGATTCAATAATTCCATTAATTTAATTTTGATTTCTATTATCAAGAACATCCACATCTATTTTTATAGTAAAGTATAATTTAGTGAATTTATGGATAGTAATTAGTAGAATAGTTAATTTATTCTTGATGAATTTTCCTAGTCTTTAAAATTGTAAAAGGTCATGGGATTTCATAAAGAATCAGTATTATTGACATTTTATACAAATTTTAGAAAAACTATTCATAACATACTTTTGAAGAATAACTTATGGTTTGTGTACCATATGTTTGAAATACAAATGTGAATATCAAGCCCTGATTTTAAAATCAACCATATTTTATAGGAACAAACTTACAATTTATGAAACATAATTTTATAATCAACCATACACTGTGAATCATACATTTTAATTTTATCCCTATATAGAGAAACTCTACATTTAATTTAGTCAAAACAAAGTTTTTAATTATAGATTATTTCTTTGTTTTTTACAATAACTTCACCAATATTAAATATCTATTTTTATATTATTAAATCAATATTCAATGGTTTTTATTAAAAATATTAAATCATTCCCATGTATGCTATTGCATTCTTTTTTTTCTGAAACAAAACTATTCAAAACTTTGCATGATATATTTTTTGAGCCGTTTGACATGAAGGAATCATAGAATCATTATAAATACAAAAATATTATTATTCATAAGGCAAATATGTAAGTTTAAAAATAATAATTTTTGATTCCCTCTATATATAATCATTATAGAAACATATGTTTTTTATTTTTATCAGTTTGATGGATTCAACAGTTGATGTTGTAATAGATTTTTTATCTTTTTCTAAAGTTCAAAAAAGAAGTACTCAGAGCTACACATTAGAGGCATACATGTTTGATGATTTATATGATGTTTTCTCTATTTTTTTTAATGAAATACTATTTTATATTTAATTATAATCCACTAATGTGTTTTATTAGAGATCATTTAATTTTTTCTGTGTTGCAACAACTGTGAGAAGAACTAGTTTCCAACCTCTTTATGCAAATCTATTTTCTATTGAAGTGTTGACTAATAATTCTCAGTCCCGGTGGAGTGTCATATTTTTATAATAAGACATAGATATCTTGGTTCCCTATAAAATAACTATAAGGTCCCATAAAATCCTTTTATTTCAGTGTCAATTTCTTACACTCAGTAGGTTAGGTCTCCCGAAAAAGGACATGCTAGAGAAAATTTAAAACCCCAAGCTTCCACGATACGTTTCCTTTCGAATAATTCAATGGCGTACATTGTACGCAACTTTGAGATTCTAACACACCACAACCAATCAAACTAGCCGTTATGAATAGTAATACCTACTTTTTGAAATTTTATAAAATCTATATCACAAAATGGACTTCATTTTTGGATTCGGAATATCAAATTTATCCTAGGGTGAAATTTTTGAACTTTTCGGATAACACTTATATTTTGATGAATAGTGAAAATTACTAAATTTTAATTAAAAACAACTTTTTAAATCAAAATAATTTATAATGATAAATTATATTATTGAGTGGTTTTAAAGTATAATTAGAATATATTTTTACCATTTTATCCAATGGTTTTCATTATAATTAATTTCACTTTGAAATTGGACCTAAACAATTGTCAATCTATTGATATATATTGTTTCTTAAAAACACGCTATTTGTTGTGACAGTGGGAATTAATTATAAAATTAATTAATGCAACTTATATGTTTATAATTTTGTAAAATAGACATCATTTTTGAATTTGGAATATCAATTATATCTTAGGGTGAAATCTTGGCATTGTTCTGAAAAACTTCATTTTTTGATGAATAGTGAAACTACTAAGTGGTAGTTAAAAAAGTGAATTTTTCATAAAACTTAATTTTATCGCTTCTGTGAATGGAATTTCAAAAATCTGAGAGACACGATTTATATAAAGAAGTAAAATGTGGTTCAATGAGATGAAAATAATTTTTGGTGAATAGTAACTTTTTACTTTTATTTACCACTGTTAAAAGTAAATAGGTTAATTAAGGGTAAAAATGATATTAATATTACCCTAACACATGCCATAATTCTATTGGACAAGTTTATCTCGACCAAAAACAACCTTAGGAATAAAATATTATCATTTAGGTCCACATGGATTAGATTAGGACATTTATTATTATTTAATTCGAAGAAGAGTTAAAAGAGTAAAAATCAAAGTTTATTTACAAAAACATTTTTAATATAGGGTTATACATAAGATAAATTTGATTGTAAATATTCATTATAAACAAAATAATATTTCCTACATAATTATATTTTATTTATAATTTTTAGAAATTAAATAATTTAATATATTTATGACACAATCATGATGCAGTAATTACCATAATAGTGAAACATTAAAATAATTGATATTATAAATACCCAAATAAATATAATTTAGACTTTTAATGAATTACACTAATTTTCTAGGATAATATGACATAATAGGATTTATTTAATTTACTTTTTTAGAAGTAATAATTCTGTTATGATTTTCACAAAAATCAACTATTGAATAGTGTCAAAATTGACATAAAAGAGTTTTTAGAACAAATATTATATTATTAATTAATATTAAATTACTAAAAATCTAAGGCTCGGCCAAAAGACTTATATCATGATAGGTATATAATTAATGGACCACATGGGGGTCTCTAGGATTTATATAGTATGTTTATTAACTATATAATATAAAAATACAAAGTGACATGGTAAATGTCAAACTAATTAACTAAGAGTTAAAACTAAAAGATAAGCTTAATATAGTAACCAAAACCTGTCTAAATACTATTTGTTGAATGTTTTTCGACCTATCCCCACCTTAACCTTTTAATAATCAACTTTGGAGCCATTAGAAACCGAATTTGAATTTATTATAAATTAATATTTCTAGCTTTTCCAAAGGTGCCCCTCACCCCTCTTATAAAAAGGCACTCCCCCTTCTCATTTCTTCACACCGTCAAAGCCTTTTGGTTCGGCCAACCCCTGCCCAAATACTCTCTCAACTTCCCTCACTACAACCTATAGGCCTTAGTTTGATCAGAAATCCTACCTAAGGATCCCTTTTGATCAAATCAAAATGAAGAACCCAAAGAAGAGGTAATGTTTTCACCACCCCTTTTCATGTTCCTTTCTTCTTCCACTTCTTCATTCTTTGTTTTTACCTTTATAAAATAATAACTCCAGTATAATATATATACTGTGATGTTATTATAAATATGTTACAACCATATTCAGTATTCTATCCACCCTTTGAATAACATGTCACCATACGTGCGTACGTACGGCTTACCGTCTCCATGTCGTGGTGTAATTGTTATTCAATATATTATTATTTGGGTGGGTATAATAATGATATGTAACTCATTTAAATAATAAATATAACATTATAATGATTCTGTATATATGATATTACATTCAATTATATATTATTTTAATATCAAAAGAATGATATTGTCGCTCGTGCGTACGTACGGACTACCGTCTCCACGAACGCGATGAGATTCATTCTCCATCATATCCATTCAAGTATAATTATCATTTGATGATTTAAAAATAATTTTTAATAACTTTATATAATTCTTGATATTAATAAGATACAACATATCCATGAAAAACATGGCTTACATAACAAAACATATAAAAACGAGTAAGTTAACACCCGAAACGACGATAATTCTAAGATATTATTAACAAATCAATGTTAAAAGATCATATATGATATCATATTAATTTATATGATTCATGAATAATTGAATATAAATTATTTCAACATTATAAAGGTGGTTAATGTACCCCCGACCAAGGAAAAGTACAAGGTAATGGGTTTCTTATCTCACTTTTAATTCCGTTAGAATTCCATTGTTCACCACTTATTTATTACATGTGGTGTGTGTACTAACCATGTTCATATTCATTGTGTAATATACTTTAATTAATGTATATTTACATCATCATTGTATGATCCTTCTTTCATGGGTGTATGTTTTGTATGTTACCAAATCAATAAGGGAATTTGAAATTTCAATTTCCACTCATTCGGCTTTACACATACTTCATTGATTATTTTACTCCAAGATTATGTGTGGAATCACTATTCATTTGATTATGTCATAATTTCCACTCCCCTTTCTGTGGATATTAATTTTATACACATAATCAATCCATTGATAAATTCTCAAGTTATCGGTATGAACTTGATGAGAGTAATGTTTACTCAATCTCGATTTGTTGAGATAAACATCCAATTCATTGGTGTTGTTTTTACTAGAATATTTGCGAATGTACTTGATTGTTTTATACTGAATATCCAATCATATTTAGTGTATTTATATTTTTCATACATAATTATGTCGTTGATTTATCTTTAACCTAAGAATATGGCCTTTATGAGAGATTTCATCTCAATTTATATTCCACTGATATTTCTTTGTTGTTATACACCAAATCACTTTTATGTGGTGTATATAATGTACATTGACATAGTATATCAAGAATCCCTTTATTCTCATGATATTACAAAAGTTTTGATTACCTCAATTATTTGCATTGAAGTTTCACTCTTTTGGTTAGAAACTCTAACTAAAATACCATTTTTAAATGTTTTAAAGACCTATTCTTGTAAATATTTCTCATTAATGTCCATGTTTTAAAAAATGGTTTTAAGTATTTATTTATATGGATATTAAAGTTTTAAAATTAAATATCCTTTTGAAATTTTCAAACTGTTATGGTACACTTTGATTCAAAAATCAATTTTTAAATGGCTTCTTGAAAAATAGTGTGACTTTTATATGATTTCATGAAAAAGGGGGATATTTCTCTCAAATATTATTGATGATTATTTTCATATATGTCAACATCCTTAATTATTCTTGATTGAGGTTAATGTGATAAAATACAGTCTTCCATATTGCATCGAATGAGATATATTTGACTGTGGATGTGCTATTTTTATACCATTCATGGTTTATGGTTAAAATATTGACATTTCGTATGATAGTTTTAATACGAATGTTTATGTTATGTTTAGACCTGTTCATATGAGAAATGCATTGGACTTAATAAGTGACGGGTGGAGCCTGCTATAGCTCCTCGATGCATCAGTAGGTCTCATGAGACAAACTAGTGTCTTGGCACAAGGCCTTGGCAAAATCTTATTTGTACTCTTGGCACGAGGCCTTGGCTATGTGGTTATGATAGTCTGGCATTATGCATTCCATCATTATGAAAGTGGTTATTGATATTTCATGTGATCATTCGACTAGTAGAATATCCATGCGAGTAAGTAAATGGCATTATTTTATTTTATCTTTGCCATTTTATGCTGAAGTTCAAGTTTAAAAGGCTTTTGTTTTAGTTATAAACTGCCTTAAGTGTTTATGATTATCTATGAAAGCTTATGTTATAATGTTATCTTTACTGAGCATCTGAGATCACCCCTTTCAATGTTTTATTTTTCCTAGGATTGTAAAAAAAGTAATTTATGAATGACCTGCAGGGATAGTATGAGGGGATATGAGGACAAGATGTTATTTTAGTTTTTTTACCTTATGATGTAATGTAAGACTTATGAATACATCTAGTGTTTCCAAGACTACTAAACTAATCGGTCTTTCGAGACATGATCCTTTGTGATGATTCCAATTTTATGTAATAATGCACTGACTCTGGGTATCTAGGGTCGGGGCGTTACAGTTGGTATCAGAGGAAGTTTAGTACAACCCTTGGAAGCTAGATTTAGATAAACTCTGATTAGAGCACGTAGACCTAAGATAAACTTTGAGGATTAGTATAGAATAACTTCCTATAATTTTGGTATTGTAGAGATTTTGTGAGTTTTCTGATCAATACATCCCTGTCTAGATACGAGCAGGTAGAGGCGGCTCTGGCACATATGTACCTAGGGGTAAAACCCAAAAACACTGCTTTGAGCTAGACTCGAACCGGAACTGGTGCACGAAAATGGGCCTTGATGAACTCTTGGTTACGACACTCCTGGGGGATATGATTAGGATAATTTACATTTTCTTTACAAACCAATTTGAGGTATTATATATATAAGATGAGAGTAAATGACCTCGGTTAATCCTAATGTGTTTCAAATTGAGAATATGGTGACATGTTAATCTCTAAAGGATTTTATGACTACTATTACTCACACAATGCTTTCTGGATTTAGTCAATGGCTGGATTCCAAGGAAGTCATAGTGACTTTGAGATTGATGTACAAGGTGGGAATGGTGGTGGAAACGAGCAAAAAAATGGAATGTTGATAGGCGTAAAAGATATCATCATTATCCCAAATAAATTTTATAAAAATATGATCAACAATATATATATTACCCAATTACCGGACTCAACAAATAAGAGAAAGGTTAAGAATGATAAGATCTCTAGTAATGGAGACCATGGAGAAAGAAATCCTCAATTTCCATCATGTAGGAAATGTGGAAGGAGACACCCAGAAAAGTGTCTCAATGGGACAAAGAATTGATTTACGTGCGGGAAGGAAGGACATAAAGTGAAGAATTGACGAAGAAAAATGAATATTACTATAGAAGAATATAAAAATGGTCCCAAGAATTTATTTACAGTCATTTTCCATAAATTTAGGGGATCTAGCCATTACCTGAGTGAATGTCCTATTCTATAGGATATTTTCTTGGTCCGAGAAGAAGCTATGTGGAAATAAATGGTTGGATAAATGTTTAAAAATTATTAGTGATCCTTGTTTAAGGGTTTACTTTGGAATAATTTTCTCTTGTATTTGTAACCCTAATGTTTTCCATGTGAGAAAGATATTTATGGAAGAATTATCTTTTCTCTTGTAGATATAGTTATAAATAACCATTAGGTTTTACATGATCATTGGGTTTGAGGAAATTACAAATTATTATAATTTGGGATGAAAATGAAAGGTATGAGATAACATTTGTGGTTAAATTATGTTATGGTTATTTTGAGGAATTTATCTAATTTTGGTAATGTTATAAAATATAGTTTTTGAAAAAGGACAACACATAGACCATGTGACAACCCGTCACATCAGACAGTGTTGTGGGAATCGAACCCACAACCAAAGTGCTATTAGGATTTATCGCCTACCACTAGACTACGTGAAGTCCCTGGTTAGTGTGACTATTATTTTTAGTTAAATGATTTTATTGATCAATAATAATTTGATTTGGGATCTTATGTCTTATCAAATGAATACCCTTAGTATAGGAAAATGATTTAGTGATTACGTGATAAATGTTTTTTTGGAAGTTGTTCTCTTTGTTGAGAACACTATATGCCAAAGGAAGAAAGAGTATTATAGGATTTCATTTGTGGAGTAATGGTGGATTTTTATCTATGTTTTTATTGTGGATTTATAATGATTTGGGTTATTTATGGAAAAGATTAGGTTAATTACTTTTAAGTATGTGACTTTAACAGTATTTAATGTCATTTGGAGAAACAATTTAACATGGAAGACTACATTCTTAATAAGTTTTTGTTTTCAATATTAGTTTTGGTTATATTAAAGGATTTTAAGGACAATTGATTATTGAATGGTATTTATTTAACTTTGGGGTATTGTTGGATTAATATTGGAAATTAAGATTAGTGTTTATTTCTCTCAAGGAATATCCTTTTGGGGGATCATTAGTTCTTGTACTAACCATTTTGGTTTTGATTATTCTCTAAAGACAATGTATATATATAGTTCATCCTGCATGGATCATGTGATTCTATAGAAGTTTATTCTAGCTCTTCTAGTGTGACCAAGTCTTCATGAATACTCATCATTTAAATAAAATGATTTTGTGGTGGAAATTTATTAAATAATGAAACTATACTTAAAATGTAAGTATATATCTTTATATTCTTAGTCAATGTCATAAATAAATTCCTCATCCTTATGTAATGTAACTTAAAACAAAAAAATGTTATCCTTTTACTTTTCTACTAGGAGACTAATGACCGTTTCTCCCAACACAAGTTTGTGGTTTTCTTATTCTTAACATTCTCCTGATCATGATTTCTATCCCTCTCCATCAGATCTTGACACTTATTTTATCATCCATATCCATGTTTTCCTACATGGAATCCGAGTATGGGTTATCTTGGTTGACCTTTATACCTCTCTTTCTTTATTTTAAAGTGATAGTTTTATTGACTCTTTTTCTGATGTGGGACATTCCATTATATTACCAAGCACAATTTTAAAAATTGTGGGGATGGAATTTATTGAAGGAGGGGAGAATGTAACACCCCAAGCTTCCACGGTACGTTTTCCTTCGAATAATTCAATGGCGTGCATTGTACGCAACTTCGAGATTCTAACACACCACAACCAATCAAACTAGCCGTTATGAATAGTAATACCTACTTTTTGATATTTTATAAATTCTATCTCTAAAAATGGACTTCATTTTTGGATTCGGAATATCGAATTTATCTTAGGGTGAAATTTTTGAACTTTTCAGATAACACTTATATTTTGATGAATAGTGAAAATTACTAAATTTTAATTAAAAACAACTTTTTAAATCAAAATAATTTATAATGATAAATTATATTATTGAGTGGTTTTAAAGTATAGTTAGAATATATTTTTATCATTTTATACAATGGTTTTCATTATAATTAATTTCACTTTGAAATTGGACCTAAACAATTGTCAATCTTTTGATATATATTGTTTTTTTAAAAACACGCTATATGTTGTGACAGTGGGAATTAATTATAAAATTAATTAATGCAACTTATATGTTTAGAATTTTTTAAAATATAAATCATTTTTTAATTAGGAATATCAATTATAGCTTAGGGTGAAATCTTGGCATTGTTCTGAAAAACTTAATTTTTTGATGAATAGTGAAACTACTAAGTGGTAGTTCAAAAAACTGAATTTTTCATAAAACATAATTTTACCGCTTCTGTGAATGGAATTTCAAAAATCCTAGAGACACGGTTAATATCAAAAGGTAAAATGTTGATCAATGAGATGAAAATAGTTTTTGATGAATAGTAACTTTTTTCTTTTATTTACCACAGCTAAAAGTAAATAGGGTAATTAAGGGTAAAAATTATATTAATACTACCCTAACACATGTCGTAATTCTATTGGACAAGTTTATCTCAACCAAAAACATCCTTAAGAATAAAATATTATCATTTAGGTCCACATGGATTAGATTAGGACATTTATTATTATTTAATTCAAAGAAGAGTTAAAAGAGTTAAAATCAATGTTTATTTACAAAAACATTTTTAATATAGGGTTTTACATAAGATAAATTCGATTTTAAATATTCATTAGAAAGAAAATACTATTTCCTACAAAATTATATTTATTTATAATTTTTAGACATTAAATAATTTAATATATTTATGACACAATGATGATGTAGTAATTACCATAATAGTGAAAAATTAAAATAATTGATATTAAAAATACGAAAATAAATATAATTTAATACTTTTAATGAATTAAAATAATTTTATAGGATACTATGACATATTAGGATTGATGTAATCGAATTTTTTAGAATTAATAATTCTGTTATGAGTTTCACAAAAATCAACTATTGAATAGTGTCAAAATTGAAATAAAAGAGTTTTTAAAACAAATATTATATTATTAATTGATATTAAATTCCAAAAAATCTAATCATCGGCCAAGAGACTTATATCATGATAGGTATATCATTAATGGACCACTTGGGGGTCTCTTGGATTTATATAGTATGTTTATTAACTATATAATATAAAAATACAAAGTGACATGGTAAATGTCAAACTAATTATCTAAGAGTTAAAACTAAAAGATAAGGTTAATATAGTAACCCAAACCTGTCTAAATTATATTGGATTAATGTTTTTAGACCTATACCCACATTAACCTTTGAATAATCAACTTTTGAGCCATTATAAACCGAATATTAATTTATTATAAATTAATATTTCTATCTTTTCCAAAGGTGCCCCTCACCCCTCTTATAAAAAAGAACTACACCTTCTCATTTCTTCACACCATCAATGCCTTTTGGTTCGGCCAAACCCTGCCCAAATACTCTCTCAACATCCCTCACTACAACCTAGAGGCCTTAGTTTGATCAGAAAGACAACCTAAAGATCAATTTTGATCAAATCAAAAGGAAGAACACGAAGAAGAGGTAATGTTTTCACCACCCTTTTCATGTTCCTTTCTTCTTCCACTTCTTCTTTCATTGTTTTTACCATTCTAAAATACTAATTCCAGTATCTTATATATACTGTGATGTTATTATAAATATGTTACAACCATATTCAGTATTCTATCCACCCTTTGAATAACATGTCACCATACGTGCGTACGTACGGCTTACCGTCTCCAGGTCGTGGTGTAATTGTTATTCAATATATTATTATTTGGGTGGGTATAATAATGATATTTAACTCATTTAAATAATAAATATAACATGATAATTATTCTGTATATATGATATACCATTCAATTATATATTATTTTAATATCAAAAGAATGATATTGTCACTCGTGCGCACGTATGGACTACCGTCTTCACGAACACAATGAGATTCATTCTACATCATATCCATTAAAGTATAATTATGATTTCATGATTTAAAAATAATTTTTAAGAACTTTATATCATTATGTATATGAATAAGATACAACCTATCCATGACAAACATGGCTTACATAACAAAACATATAAAAATGAGTAAGTTGACACCCGAAACAACGATAATTCTAAGATATTATTAAGAAAGCAATGTTAAAAGATCATATATGATATCATATTAATTTATATGATTCATGAATAATTTAATAACAATTTGTTAAACATTATACAGGAGGTTAACCTACCCCCAACCAAGGAAAAGTACAAGGTAAGGGGTTTCTTATCTCACTTTTAATTCCGTGAGAATTCCATTGTTCACCACTTATTTATTACATGTGGTGTGTGTACTACCCATGTTTATATTCATTGTTTAATATAGTTTAATTAATTTATATTTACATCATCATTGTATGATCCTTCTTTCATGGGGGTATGTTTTCTATGTTACCAAATCGATAAGGGAATTTGAAATTTCAATTTCCACTCATTCGGCTTTACGCATACTTCATTGATTATTTTACTCCAAGATTATGTGTGGAATCACTATTCATTTGATTATGTCATAATTTCCACTCCCCTTTCTATGGATATACTTTTTATACACATAATCACTCCATTGATAAATTCTCAAGTAATCGGTATGAACTTGATGAGAGTAATGTTTACTCAATCTCGATTTGTTGAGATAAACATCCAATTCATTGGTGTTGTTTTTACTAGAATATGTGTGAATGTCCTTGATTGTTTTACACTGAATATCCAATCATATTTAGTGTATTTATATTTTTCACACATAATTACGTTGTTGATTTATCCTTAACCAAAGGATACGGCCTTTATGAGAGATTTCATCTCAATTTACATTCCATTGAGACTGCTTTGTTGTTATACACCAAATCACTTTTATGTGGTGTATATAATGTACATTGACATAGTATATCATGAATCCCTTTATTATCATGATATTACAATGTTTTGATTACCTAAATTATTTGCATTTAAGTGTCTCTCTTTTGGTTAGAAACTCTAACTAAAATACCATTTTTATATGTTTTAAAGACCTATTCTTCTAAATCTTTCTCATTAATGTCCATGTTTTAAAAAATGGTTTTAAGGATTTATTTATATGGACATTAAAGTTTTAAAATTAAAACTCCTTTTGAATGTTTCAAAGTGGTATGGTACACTTTGATTGAAAAATCAATTTTTAAACGACTTCTTGACAAATAGTGTGACTTTTATATGATTTCAAGAAAAAGGGGGATATTTCTCTCAAATAGTTTTGATGATTATTTTCATCTATGTCAACATCCTTAATTATTCTTGATTGAGGTTAATGTGATACAATACAATCTTCCATATTGTATCGAATGAGCTATGTTTGACTATGGATGTGCTATTTTTATACCATTCGTGGTTTGTGGTTAAAATATTGACATTTTGTATGCTAGTTTTAATAAGAATGTTTATGTTATGTTTAGACCTGTTCATATGAGGAATTTATTGGACTTAATAAGTGACGGGTGGAGCCCTCTATAGCTCCTCAATGAATCGGTAGGTCTCATGAGACAAACTAGTGTCTTGGCACAAGGCCTTGGCAAAATCTTATTTGTAGTCTTGGCACGAGGCCTTGGCAATGTGGTTATGATAGTCTGACATTATGTATTCCATCATTATGAAAGTGGTTATTCATATTTCAGGTGATCATTCGACTAGTAGAATATCAATGTGAGTAAGTAAATGGAATTATTTTATTTTATATTTTCCATTTTATGCTGAAGTTAAAGTTTAAAAGGCTTTCATTTTAGTTATAAACTGCCTTAAGTGTTTATGATTATCTATGAAAGCTTCTGTTATAATGTTGTCCTTACTGAGCATCTGAGCTCACCCCTTTCAATGTTTTATTTTTCCCAGGATTATGAAGAAGTAATTTTTGAATGACCTGTTGGGATAGTATGAGGGGATTTGAGGACAAGATGTTGTTGTAGTTTTTTTACCTTATGATGTAATATAATACGTATGAATACATCTAGTGTTTCCAAGACTACTAAACTAATTGGTCTTTCGAGACTTGATCCTTTGTGATCATGCCAATGTTATGTAATAATGCACCGACTCTGGGTATCTAGGGTCGGGGCGTTATAGAAAATCCCCAATCTTATAAAGAGAGAATAGGTGGAGTTTCTTAGGGGATATTTGTTCCCTAAAACACAATTTATCACTATGTTATTTTACTCTTTTATTTCCATGGGTAATTTATCTTTCAGAGAAACATAAATAATGGCCTTAATCTCAAGAGGTAATCATTGGTTCTATAATGTTTTTAAAGGAACATAATTCACCTAGTCTTGTGTCTTTGTGTTTTCTATTATGAACCAACAATTAGTATTAACAGGTGGGATATATTTGTTTATTTTGATTTAAATCTTTTCTATTTCTATCTGATAAAAATAATTGACATAATAAGATAATTCCCACTATTTTTTAAATCCATGTTGATTTTTATGATTTTATCTACTATAAAAAACTGATATCAGAAGCTATATTAATGATGTTATATTTATTTTTGAATAAGAAAATGAGAGTTAATGATCAGTATGAATATATTTTTTGATGTATAATCATAGAGAAGGTATCTCATGGATCCATTCATGTTATATTAATGCTCCTATTTCTAGATTCTAGGAAGAAATAATAAATATTTATATATAAAACCACAGAATAGAATTTTATTTATAGATAGTCAATCCTTATAAAATTCAAGAAGAAGTTTTGGAAAAAATGGAATGATGATAAAGGGAATGAATATGATTTTAATTTGAATAATAAGAATGGAGTTTTAAATATATTAGAAATTGATCAATTTAATTATGTCTCTTAGTGTGATACCACTGAAAATATTATTGATTTCGGTCAAAGAATCCAGCATCTGTTCCCTATGTGGTGATGGTTACCGCAACATCCCCTCCCTCCTCAGTAGGGGTGGGTCCTCCACCACCTCTAACTAGAGATCAAACACCACCCTTCATCCCTTTCTTAATCCTAGATTCCATACCCTCATTCCCTCAAATATCTCTCAGCCCGAATGTTATATAATGCTTCAACAGATCCCCACAACAATCGATCTTAACCTCATAATTCACTGTTGTTTCCTCTCTACGACAGTGGACCTTGATTACATGATTCAATCACCACTGACCAATGGTGTAATCCTTAGATCAATTTATTTTTGAATTATTGGGTATCCTTGAGCAAGCATTGGTAGGGATACTCAATTACAAAAATGTTATAATTTAGGTTGAATCTGAAGACGATATAATCCTTACCTAGTCGTGAATGCCTCGCAGTTTGGGTGGATCACAAATTCTTCTTTTCAAATAGTCGTATAATTTTCATATGATGTGGGATTCTCAAATAAGGTTATTATAGGTATGATTTTAAAAAATAACACTCCAATTTGAAAAACCCCTGATAATTAGAATGCTAGAAAATATGGTTGGGGGTTACCTCTGCTCACATAGTAGGACTAGGGTAGTGTGCCATCTAATTTAAACAAGGTAATCTATTGAAATAGATGTGTCTAAAGAATCTGTTGAATCCTTTTGGATTAATGTGGTTGAAGAATTATTATATTTGTAGATGGTTGTTTTTTAATATTGGTGTGAGTTTTTATCCTCATGTGAGAAATTGGGGCATAACATGGTGGATTGAAGGCTCATGAGGATAATTAAACTCGGATCTGGTTTGGTTTTTCAGGAAAATCGAACCCCAGGTGGTTATACTATTGATTGTGGAATGTTATTGGATGTGTAATGTAATGGGTAAATTTAGGGTTATTAAGGATATATTCAATGTGATGGAAAGACCGATGGTACTATGAGTTTAGGAGAAGCAGTGACGCAAATGAAATCTTAGGTGTTATCTTCAGATCTAAGTGTAAATGGAATTATTAGCAAGTCGAGAAAAGATTTGGAAGGTCCCCCAGGTGACACTATGGTTTTACGTGATGCACGAGTTAGCATAATGGTGGATGTTAATTTGGATATTCCCAATTATAATGAGAAAACTATTGTGGGTTCAGTTAGACATAATGTATCGAATGATAAGGGAATTGTGATCCCAAAATCTTTAGCCTATACCATGGTTGTGTGTGCCTGAAGTAGTATCCAACTTAGAGGAGTGATTCAAAGGATTTGAGAGGTTATTTATTATGTTGTTATTGAGTTGGAAGAGCCATGGTATGGTTCTTATAGTCAGATGAATTTCAAATAGGGGTCCAATCCAAGAAGGACTGTGGAACCTATCATTTTGAACTACTATTTTGACTACAAGAGTACTGATAGAGGGGTGAATGCAACACCAAATTTCCCTTAGAAGTAGAGTATGATGTAGAAATACATCCCTCAGATAACAATGAAATTGAAGGGTACATTAAAGGTCTGCATAGTTCAAAGTGTAAGAAGGTAAAAAAAGAAAATCACATCCCGTGGAGCTACAATGTCACCAAGAATCATGAATTAAAGTGAAATAAAGAGTACTTATATATACCTAGTCCAATGGAGCCCTGATTATACAAAATATATTGTAAAACCAAGGAACAGATACCCCAGGAAATGGAAGGCAGATAGAAGGACTCACAAATCAGAGACACCGGGACCCCAGAGCACGATAAGTAGTTAACACAGGATGATGTTTCCTCAGATGTTTTAGTGATTCATCAATGGTATACACATGAGAAGACTGAGGAGCATCATGAGTAAATAATAATTACATTATATGAGGAAGGTATAGAGAAGAAAGTTGCACACCCTTCAAGATAGAAGTGAGAGGTGGGGACTCTTGATGGCCGTCAGTGAAAGAAATCCACAGTTTTAAAACATAAAATAGAACTTCTCATGAAATTAGTTAAAGAAATGGTGGAGGATGTTCTAATGATTAATGCGATAATGGAAGATACTGATCAAATGATTATATTATTTCTTTGAGTGGAAACTACTAGTGAGAAATATGAATGTATTGAAAGGAAAGACTGCATATTGATTAGAGGTTTCAGTATAGGGAAGATAAACATATAGGAATACATGAAATAATGGGAATATTTAGCGAATCTTAATGATGATATATTAAAGGACGATCCATACACATAGGTAAAAAAAATCATAGAATTTTTTTCGAGAATGTTTCCATCATATTAAATTTTTCTTTAAAAATTATTTAGTTTCTATTGGTGTTTGATATGGTTATGAAAGTAGGGTTCTCAATTTTCCCATAAATGTGTTCGAAATACAAATATTTGTTGGAGGATACCACATTTGATATATTGTAGATTATTTCTTATACATATAAAGAAACTGATAATGTCAGAGAACTAAGTTAAAACAAAGGAAAATTTAAATTGTTTACATTTAGAATACATGAATATAAGTGTATCACTCAAATGAATAATATATTGGCTGATGTTGTCAATAATATTTCTTCCTTAGGTGATCTATTATAACAACCAGATCAATAATTAATGGTTCGTATAGTTTTACACTATAAGTAGAATATAATATCTACTAAAATCATGAAATACATTCCAATCGTAGAACTAGAAATGAAATAACTATTTGAAAACAGGATGATGTATGAGGCTAAGATAGAAGCCGAAACCAAAAGGAATATTTCTATCAAACAGGAATATATTGTACTTAAAACTTTTCTGGAAGGATTGTATGATTAATGTTCACTTGATTCATGAAAAGAGTATTCATATCTTTCCAAAATATTTATAAAACTATAAAATAAGAGAATGAAAATTAATAACAAAGAAAAATGATATGAATGTAGTGAAAACGTTCACATAAATTATAACTATCCTATCACTAGATATAAAAGGAAAATCTAATTATAAAATAATAGTTAATAAATTTAATATTACTAAATAGAGGGATTCTTATAACTTAAGCAACGAATCAACTACAAAATATGATACACATACGGAAAAAAATTGTAAATATATGTCTTATATCCTACGTTGATTAGGTATGCACCAGTAAACTTAATTGATATATCAGTATGCATCTTCTTGATTTTTTAATATTCTTATTTATAATAAAAATTAAATAAAAATGAACTGTTAAAATAGTAAGTATTTCTTTTACATTTTAATTTTCGATTTAAATTAAAAAAATGTTTTATACAGTGTCATAAAAACATTTAAAGGGTTTACCTTTTTTCTATACATTTAATTACCATTATATTTAAAATATTAATATTTTCTCACTGTTTTATAATAATTGATGTGGAATATGATTAAAATATTATGAATAATATTTAGAAGATTATTTCGTTTCATATTAATATATGTAACAAAATTTTTAAGGTATTCAAATCGTTGTAATCATTATTGTATATAAATTATAAAGACTGGTATCTTGAAAGAGTTATAGTACATGGGGACTATATATTATATATTTATATTAATTTAAAATCATATAATGAAAAAAAAATTACTTAACGAAAATATTGTTTTATTTTAATATTTTATTTATTAAAACTATTCTAATAAATATCTTATTATCAAAAAAATTATTCAATTATGTAATTTTTTGTAAAAATAGTTTTCTTATGTAAAAATGTATTTTCAAACTGAAAAATATTAAATGATGAAATGTCTTCCTACATGAGAATATGAAACATCACCTAAAAACTGTCAGAATTAGTCCTTATTTCTTGCTATTTTTTACCATAAAATACTCTTCTTAAATCATCTTAAACCATTAGTCTACCATCTTTGAAATTCCAAACTCAATAAATTATGATGAATTCATTCTGAGTGGAATGAAGATAACTAGGACTTATATCCTATATAAATGTTATTTTCAAAATATAAAACATGGAAACTGTTTTTATGATTCAATGAATGCTATGTTTTCAAAATAGTTATTTTCTTTCATTATGGCCTCCTTAGAAAAATATTCTAGAAAAGATACATATATCCTTTTCTTTGAAGAACTAGAAGTTTAATATTCTCATATAGTTAATGATAGTGGGAATTATGAAGATTTTATTTCCATGTATAATATTTCAAATGAATAAGTAGTGAAGCTGAATAAATATCTAAAATGTTTTAGAAAATCTTATTAAGTTATAAGAAACTCTTATATTTCAAATATAATATTTGGTACTCTTTAATAGAAGCATATAAATTTGTGGGAAATATCAATTTATAAATAAGACCTCAATGAATTTAAAATGGATTTGATAAGTAAAATTGAAAAAATCAGGTGTGAAATTGTTACTATGTTATATCTTATTGAGATATATTTTTTTTAGAAAAATAGTTCTCATCATCATCGATGGATCATATGCAGGCATGCATTAAAAGGAGAATAGAAATGATTTCAAGATTTATTAGTATTATGAGTAAAAGACATCAATGTTTAGAGAGTGATATTGAATAGTTTAACCCTTCATAATATCTTAATTCGTTTTTACCACTGTATCTTATCCAAAGACAACTCCAAAATGTCTATTTTAAATTTTAACAATTATCTCAGTTTATGTATTAATTTTATTTATATTTATGATTTATAAAATATTATTTAATCTATTTATTAATGTAATTTTTATTTCACATAAGGGGATATTTTTATGGATTATGTTGTTGATAAATTTAAGAATAAATTTTTAGAGATATTTATGGGTAAATTTATTTGTCAAAATATTTTTCTTTATGAAAAATACATATTCCTGAAATTTATTTATTCTCATATTCAAAAAATGTACATTATTATTCAGGAGTATTTTAATATTATTTTTATGGGTTTTGTGATCATAAAAATAATGGATTATTGATTATTTTAGGATTAAAAAAATCTATTATTGTGTTTTGAATTTTATGCTCACAAACACCCACATATATGTTTTTAATAATTTTTATTTAAATTATTTTTAGAATAATAATCATTAGAAAAATTATTTTATGATAAAATAGTTTTCAAAGTACTTAAATCCATCAATAAATTTTTTTTCTCAAATAATAAGTATTCTAGAAGTGTTTATAATAAATCTAGAAACCTTATTCATGCACTACATTTTAAAAAGAACATATGGTTTTCATATCTGACATTTAGAACAAATGTATGGACTAGGAACCCAACTTTTGGAAGAAACCCTAAAATTTATGAAAAAACACATGTTTTATAATAACTAATTTGTTAATCAATTCTATTTTTTTAAAAATACTTTATAAGTTTATAAATACATAGATAAAGCCTACATTTGAGTTAAAAAATATGGAGTTTAGAATTAGGGATTGTTTCTATGTTTTCTAAAACAACCTCACCAAAATCAAATATCTCTTTAAAGTTATTTAAATATGAACTTAAAGTATCTACATAAACATATTGAATTATTAATTTTTATAATTTAATTTATGACTTTCTTCTATGATTTTAAAATAAAACATTCAAGGTTATTCATGAAATATTTATAGAGCAACTTGATCTGATAGAATTTGACCATCATAATAAATTCGAATATTTTAGTATTTTGAATATATATTTATACATTCAAAAATAATAATGCTTTATTGCTTAAAGATATAAAATTTAGAGACACACATTCTTTTATTCATATATATTTTTATCCGTTTGACTATTTCTACCACTATATTTATTTTTCAATCTTTTTACAGTTCAACAAAGAAATTATCAGAGCTACTTTTTGGAGGCATACATGTTTGTTAATCACCCTAGTGTTATCTCTAATATTATTTAATTAAATAACGTTTTATGTTGAATAATATTCTTATGTGGTGTTTTATTGGAGATTATTTCATTTTTTCCGTTGTTGTTACAACTATGACAAGAACCAATTTTTAACCTCTCCATCCCAATCAATTTTATGTAAAATTTTCAATTTCTCATAATCAGTCCTGGTAGAGATTAAACATCACATACTAATATGTCGATATTTTTTCCTTGTAAAATAAAACTAAGATCTTATAAAATCATTGTTTTGAGGTGTTTACTAACTGTACTCAGTGGTAAAATTTCTTGAAATAAAGACCTTCTAATGAAAATCCACAAGCTAGTAGAGAGATAATTAGTGGAGTGAAAAAGGGGATCATAAGGCCCCAAACCACTATACATCACCATGTTAAATCGTTAATTTAATCTCAAAAAAAGAAGTATTATTTCTATCATGTTTTTAAGGGAACACTATTTATATCCTCTATTGTTTCTTCTCAATTTCTATTTCTTCCCAACAATAAGAAATGGGTGAAATAAAATTATAAGGGTAAACATTTTCATAATAAATTTAATGTCTTCAGGGAGCTTAGGCAGATCACATTGGTCAAAATATAGTGAGAATAACGTAATATAATACACAACCATTAAAAAAATGATCATAAAACATATGACATGGAATAAATATTTAGTAATGAAAAGAGCCATAATATTAAATAATCATAATCCATGTGAAATCAACACTGATTAAATAAATTTTATTAAACTGGAGAATAGGAAAAATGTGTTGATATCATGGAACATGAAGCAATCATAACAGAATCACCAAAAATATAATAATTCCAATATCTCTTAGTAATAACATAAAATAGTTAACTTAATTATCTCTTAAGAGTAACATATAATTTTTTAAAATCATAATATATTTGTATTAACTTATTACTAATGAAATTTGTCTCTTTACATAATGAATTGATGTACTATAATAGAGCCACCCATCATTGGTTTAAAATTTAACGACCTATAACTGGTTTATAATGTTACCACCCATATTTAATTTATAATATAATCACACATAAATCATTCATAAAATTTTCTAAGTACCAAGTAATGAGAAAAATTATATTCATTCAAATTTCAACATTACATTCATGAAAGAATACATAATTCCTTTTTAGTATTATTAAACCATCAAAAAGGAAGAAGTTCCAAAAAATATCTATAAGACAGTCTTAAGCCATTCATATAAATAATAAAGATGGATCACTAGAACATAAAACCATTTGAGAATATGAAAAAAATAAATTATATTTCCTTATATGTAAAATAAATTTAAATGGTCATTTAATAAATTTTAAAAATATAGAAATTATCATTTTTAGTTGGATAACATTTTAAATAGAAATTACAAGAATGCTGCAAAAACATTTTCATTTAGAATAATTGATGTGACATGAGGACATCATTAAATCCATTGGTCAGGATCATATTAGAAATTTATATCCAAAATTACACACATAATTAAAATCATAGTAAAGAGGTAGGGTATGGTGGAATCCATATAGACAGCTGGTAGGCCCACAACCTAATGATCTGAACCCTAAAGTTAGATTCGTCATGTTTTCTCTTCAAGATTTATTTTTCTTCAATTAATTAGTTTGTATTTATATTAAATATCAAATAAGAGATCATTGTCAATTTCATGGAATTAGGATAAAGGTATTCCTAAATCTTTTTTGGAAACGTCTTATGTATTAGTCTACAAATAATTACAAGGATCAACAATTAGTTATGATCAATCAAATTGTACATATCTATGATACAACTATCCCTTTTTCCAAGTATAGATAAAAGCCATGATGAATTATTCATAGCTAATATGAAAGGAATAATCACAAGCTAAGGGTCATAGCCAGATAAACTATAATTTGGTTAGGTTCATTAAATTAAATCTCATATGGTTATGGTTGTCTTATATAATTTGATAAATCGTTTCCTTAACCTAAGTAGTAGATATAGGGATCACATGGTTCAATTTATAAATAAATTACTTTCAGAAACACCCTTACTCTAAACACCTACCTCTAAGATGAATAGTCAATCATTAAGGTTTTTATAGAAATAAAAACAATAATATAAATTCTCAACATAATCATAAATCTAATCAGATTAAATAAATTAACACATGAAATTTTTAAAAGAAAAAATAATCCACTTACATTGAATGATGAAATAGGAACAAATGAAGTCAGTGTTCATATAGAATGAAAATGGGTATTTAAGGAGAATAGAAATCGAAAAAAGGAAAAATGGTTGAATAAAAGTTTTAGAATAGAAAATATGAAAAATTATTTGATTAAATTTGAAAAAAATTTGACTTACAACTGAGTTCTGAAGGAAAATGCATAGGAAAGGGAGGTTAAAATGAGATAAGAACAGTGTACACGAGCTCTTTATCCACATCGATCATTTCCAAAATATATATGGGAACAAAATTTACATGATGTATAGAATAGAAACATTTAATGTTTTCTTACTGTGGCTTATATATGGAATTTCACACAATATAAAATTAGTATTATTTTCTTGTACTTCATATCCACGATATCCTCTTAGAATCATGAATATTTCTAGATTCATTAGGTTGTATAATTGATCAGATGAGATATCAAACATTTAATATCAGGTAATTCATATCTAAAATCACTTACAGGAATCATGAATATTTCCAAAATCCTCGGGCTATATCATTTAATGGACGAGATCTTAAACTTTTCATGATGTGTAAATTCTACACATCGTATATGTAATTTATGTACTATACATTCTGCACATTGTGAAATCTCAATGGGAATTATAATTTGAAAATATCAGGATGTGTAATGTATTTACACATTGTGTAATAGATTTAGTTCATGTAATTTATCCTGGGTTGGATTTGGTCCGTAGGGATGTTATGATTATGTAATAAACCTCTGGAACTCCTTTCATGACATGTAAAACCTGTTATTTTCTATTTTTTAGCATTTCTTACTTGGAGTCCAAAATTCCTAATGCCAAAGAAAAAAACTAAACCGTATACATTATCATATAAAACATGAATAAAACATAAATAAATTCATCCAATATGTATATATAAAATCATCTTATCAAGTTCCCCCAAACATGAGAAATAGATTTTTGTCAAGAAAAAATCAACTCAATATGAATTCCAAATGATATAATTTATAAAATGTATACATGAATTTCAACTACATAAATAAAAATAAGTGAAAGAGGAAATTTAAATTACTAATAAATCAATAATTCATAAAAAATTAGTCATTCATTATAGTTTAATTCATTGTTCATGTTGTTTCTTCCTTTAATTAAAATTTCATAACTATTCCTCGTAACTATATCAATTTTTCAAATTACCTCATAATAATTTTTTTCATCAATCTAGGTAAAATAAAACTATATTTACTCTCATACCCTAAATACATGTTCATAACCATAGGGTTCAATAATTATACTAGCTCTACTTCATAAATAAAAATAAAAAACTATTGATGGGGTATTTAGTAATATGTTTATAGTATCTATGAGGATGAGGGGAAGTGGGAATGTTATAAAAATCAATATCAAAGAGGAGGGTAATACCTAATGTGAAATACAAGATAATGACGAACAATTAATTGATGTTAGTCCTCATATAAAAAATGTGTTCGTGCTCTAAACAGCTCAAAGTGGGTCCATGATTGTGTCAATATAGTAGCAAGAATATACCATGTTCCTTTCTTTTTATTTTTATTTATTTATCCAAAATCTTATTTAGGCCATATTCCACATCCATCACCTAACCACATGTGATCCATTATAAAATTCATCAGTTATGTAATTGTGATTTTAAAACTTATTTATACACAACATAATATATATATATATTATTTTTTTCAAAGGAACAAGGTAAGAGTAGAAGATTAAAAAGTAATAATTAAACAAATTGTACCAATATGGTGAACATGTCACAATATTCAACCATTGTGTCAACATCATGTGTCCATTTGTAATGAAAACTCCCCCACACTTGTTAAAAATAAAATCATGCATCGTAATAAGAGAAGGACATGAAGAGATAATTATAATGATGTGTATGTATCCTAATAATTTTATTCCTAGAAACTATGATTAAATATGGAATGATGTAGACATTAGTCACAAAGAAAAAATGGCTCACAAAGATTGGTTTAGTCATTTTAAATGTGTTTTGTTCAATAATATCTCGATGTAAGTTCTATTTGGTTTACATATCCCAGGTATCTCTCAATAACCATTCTATGAAAATAAATAAATATTGTATGTCTAGAAATCTTTCAATAATGGGAGTATAAAAAACTCTAAACCAATTTGGGAATATAATCTTGTAATAAAACAATTAAAATTAACAAATATAATTTATATTTATAATTAAATTACTCAACTCAGAAATCATACAAAAAATTATAAACATAATTAAAAATTAATTTCAAAAATATCTAACATAATTCTTTTTTTATTTTAAATGGTTCCAGTTAAGTTTCAAATAAGAAGAATGATTCTAATGAAAATTGTCTCCTATACTAGGGAAAATTTGTAACAATTCAAGTGCATTGACAATAAATTTCATCAAATACTCCCATGCACTTAAAAAGATACCATGTACACACTATTTTTAAAATATTCAAGGGGGAGATATCAAATACATCATCGAAAAAGAAAATTGGTAACATTTAATAGAGTAATAGGGAACCAATAGATTCCTTTAGTGAAATTTATTTCATGGGATACTTTTTCGGATGTTGACTAGTAATTGTTCTACCTAGAAAAATTGATTGACACAAAATTTCGAATAGTAGAAAATTTATTAGTCCACAACATTTAACCAATAAGTATGTAGATAAATTGGTAAGTTCACATAAAGGAAGGAATGGGAAAAAATGAGATATATGAAATAACTGTACATATAGACTTTTTTGATGACCAAAAAACATATAATTTCTTAAAATTCAACAAAACTCATAATCACACATCTACAATAAAGAAAAAAATATATGGGTTTCCTCCAATAATGTTCTACCAATGTATTCATATTTTAGATGGATGAACTAAGGAATCCATCAGTGCCATCTTTTGGCTTAGAAATCTTCTTATTTATATAGGATCTAATGGTCATTTCATCGATCTACTAGGGATAGTTTTTGTGATTAACCATCATAGGATGGTAACATCCTTGAATCACATGTGGCCGGTAAATCATTCATTCAATTTAGGCATGAGGTTCCTAATGAGGATGGATCTTGAGTTGGAGATCCTCAATATGCCTTTGGATGTTATCCAAATTCTAATTCATCATATGTGTTAGGATGGATGGTGAGATGACATTCATGGTAATGACCATAAAGAATAGAGAAAGGCAAAACATGTCTAATGTAATTGAAAAGTGAAATGAAAATAAGAAAACCATATAGTGATGTCAAAATATGAATCTTATACATATATATATATATGATATATCAGTGAATATAATATAAAATGAGAATAAAAAAAGGGACACCCAAAAACTATATATAAATAAAGAGGAGACTGAGAAATTACTAGATAGTATAGACAAATTTCACAAATATCCACATCAGGAGACCCCTCTAGAATAGTGGATTCTTGTAACTTTACTTCACTATCAATTTCATATACGGATGTTGGAGATAGTGGAATGACTACTATGGTTGGATATGTGGTGCGGACGGAAGGATTTCGTGATGATAGAGTGGGTGATGTGTCAATCCGTATAGAGTCAATATGTATGGTAGCCGAATCCATCAGAGAAACCTCAGTAGACTATTTAATGGTAGGTCCCTTGCCCCATCTATCCTTCCCTGATATTTACTCCTTCCTGGATGTAGGGTCAGTATTTTTGCGATGTAGGTTGGATAGGGTGGGATGTGGCGTGGGGATTTATGTAGAGGTGATGTCAACAATATTTTTTGGGTGGAAAGATGAATGGATTTGTGTAGGGGGTGTTTGGTGAAGTGTTATGGGTTGTTCTATGGGTTGTAAAGATAGTTATTGATCTACGGTTGTTTCTCTAGGTTGGAATGAAGAAATGAACCGATGTTAGTGGGTAGTGTGGTGTGGGTGGATATGTAGCAAGGGTAGTGGTGGTAGTGGTAATAGTAGGGGTAGGGGAAATGGCAGTGGGTGGAATGGTAGTGATAACATGGGAAGAGGATGTGATGTAGGTGGTTATTGGGGAAATAGTATTTGATATTGGGACATGAGAAGGTGAGGATATGCCAGCTGCAAGTTTGGTTGGTTCTTTGTTATCACCCTCCAAATATCATTTCTCCCACTAGTAGATTATCCCACTATATGACAGTAAACCCATATTGTGGATCATAAGGAGGTTGATACTATCTGTTATTCTATGTGAGATGATAGGTTGGGAGGTATAAAATGAACCAGAATGCTTAGATATATAGGTAATGAAGACACCTCTAATAAACGTACCTCAGGTCCTCTTTTCCTGGGTCAAGTGGTACTAGGTGAACAAATTTGAAATATTGATGAATCTGATACCCATGGAAGTGGAAATAATTATCACCCATCATCGATCATAGGCCCATGAGCATCAGCCCAAGACAACTAGGAATGAACTATGGCCTAGGGAAGGATCAATATATTATCATCTTATAAAAGGGTTCTCTTAATCATGTGAGTATCATAAATGATCTATTGTTATATAGATATCCTTTCCTAAATCCATGTAGTTTTCTTTTTGTTTTTATTGAGATGAAAGATCATGAATACTGGGTAGAGAATGGAGTTGGTTAAGTTAATTCCATGACCAACACCAATGTCACCAAGGGTGAGATACTAGGGTCTACCTCTAAGTTTGAATTTAAACTAGTCTATGTAGAGTCGAAGGTGGATAGGAACATTAGTAAGAGATCTTAAATGTCTCCTTTTAAAACTAGGTAATGGGGTAGTGGTGAAATCAACTAATGTGGTCAAGGAATTAATGATGAATTTGGATCCTTTTGAGTAGCTCGTAGTCTTGTGTCTTTCTGGTTATCATAGAAATATTATGGAGATGGGATAGTTTAACATTTTTTTCTGGTGTTGATATGTGAAGTCAGGTATGAATGTACAGGCAGACAACACACTGTGAACCACTAGATAAAGCATGTGGGACCATAGAGGCCGATATGGAGGCAAAGGAGGAAGTAGAAGAGGAAGTTGAAGAAACTGTGGGTGGTGGAGGAGGAGGAACCATCCCCCAATTCGGTGGATGAGGAAAAACATCATGACAGGGTGTGTGTTTGGATAATGAATTGGTTACAATTTTGGTCCTAGCCATCATTGACAGAGAGGCATTTATAGGGGATGGATAAGAGGATTGGAGGATAAAGAATGAGAGGATGTGGTGAGGTGTGATGGAAATAAGAGGAGGATCGGTGGTTGGTAGGGGAGGGGTCACATTTAAAAGGATAATGTAGGTGTAATCTATGAACCAAGGGTTCAATACAATATAAATCCACCCTGAGAATTTCATGTCATGCGTGTTATACATGATGTGTAAATATAAATCTTTTACTAGTTTCAGGTTTTCTAAATTTACATGATTTGTGAAGGTAACATTAAATTTATATTATATTTTGTGCCTCTTTTATGCTAGGACATCATTACAAGATTCATTCAACTCTACCTTCTGATGATATAAGCCAACCTTTTATTCCAACCTTGGGTTTCCTTCTAGTTCGTGCTTTATTTAACATCAAGAGCTAGACTTGATTATTTTATATAATTGTGAATGTGATGATGCAACCTTCATGGATTATCTATTGATAGATTTTGACCCTTTTTATTAACCTTGAGGGGTTATTATCCTCCTTATGAAATCTATATTATCCCATATTGGAAAATTTTGATGACTTGGTAAGGACCCGACCATCATGATTTCAGTTTCTTAGGGAATAATTTAAAACAAGAATTGAAAACTATAACATTATCCATTGGTATGAGTATTTTTTACACAATATAATAGACATTACACTTATTCATCCTTTATTAATAAATTATGGTATCTCCAGTCTCTAGGAATGAGTACATGAGTCTGCTCAGTAGAGGATTTAGTGCCTAAGTCAGTGGCTTGATGATCAAGGGAAAGAATGGCGGGATAGTCTCCCATGTCAATGGTTCAATATAACTCACATCTTCATTATAATTCATTAATCTTTATTAGGGTACATGATCTTTCTATCATCATAAGTGGTCATAAAACATTAATTCTCATCAATAAGAAATATTTCTAGATATTCAAAAGTGTCATCTTTTGTTTCTTTAAATTCATTACAAAATAGAATTGTACTTATTCTCTCCATCTATGAATATTCAACCATGATATACATTAATCATTTACCTTCTTGTGGTAAAAAATTAATATCATAGAATAATTTGAATGTATTTATATTCATCCAAATAAATGATTTGGAAATCCTCAAGAAGGTTGATTTAACCAAATTTTACTAAGAAATAGTCAAGAATTTATCAAGGGTACTTCACTGACCAGCTAATTAGTTATATTTTCACTCTTGTTGGCTTTATTTCTTCATTCCCTAGTTTTTAAAATATTCTCATGAACATGTGTTGGATTATTCATCCTAGATTACACACGGCTCTTACAATTTTAATGACCCTATAGTTCATGAAATTGAAAAACTGCCATATACTCACATATTAGGGGGAAGACTTCACTCAATGAAATGATACAATTCCTCATTTAAATAAACAAATCCTTAGTTTTCCATATTCCTTTTTTGGAAAGAAATTATTTTAAGAATCTATCATAGGCACACATCTTTGTGATGGCTTCATTGATGGGGATATTGATGTGTAACTGCCTAATAAATTCTAGAAAATTATTATATTTCCCATTAATCTTGCCTTGAATAATTATTTTTTGTAAGGTATAGTGTTTCATGTAAGCTATCAGAGACACATATACTTTTTTACTTTTCATGATGATATTTCATCAGATATTTTTTAGTAGTCTCAGATTTTTGATATGTTTCTTGAGCATCTTCTTTTGTGATATTGGTGCCATCCTCACTGATGACTATTTCACATTTCTCAATATCATTAGGAATATTTTCCTTAACCTTTTATGGTTTATAAAATTATATTATTACCCCAATCTTATCAAACATAACTTTTTTTAATTCACTTGGGTGTGTATTAGAGTTATTGAGAAACAAACATTGTAGCCAATCTAATATGGTATTTTAGACTATCCAAATTTGGTGCTCAACATTTCATATAGAATATTTTTATTGTCCATATTGTTATCATGGGTGGTCATCCTTTGATCCTCATTTTTCATAAATTTGGTTAGAAATATTGTCTAATTATAATATAGAGGTAAAGATATTTGGAATTTTTGCCACTGAGAAGGTGGATATTGTTCAGATATATGTGGAAAAGGTTTTCAAGTCATAAGAGATTGATTTTCTGGTGGGAACCAAGGTGGTACATAATTTAATAGGGATTTTTTATTCATCTTGGATGAAAATATCCTTTATTATTTTATTGTAGATGTTTATAGTCCGGTCTGTTCTGGTAATATTATTGTTGCTATTACTATAGTTGTTGGAATTATTAGACTTGTTGGTTAGAATTCACATAACTATAATCTTGGATTCCAGAATCCCTTACTCTTCTACATTAATGATATTAGTGTGGACACAAAAATTTTATTGATGATTAATTCTCTATAACAAGAAAAGGAGGTGGAAGTGTTGGGGTAGGTAACTTAAATTACTTGAGATTCATTTTAATGTATACTACTTGTTTTACTAAGAGGGTATTCTCTTATACTTGATAGATTCAATGAAAAGGTAGTCCTAAATCAATCTTACATAGACATGAATTATGGGATACCTATTTTATATGTTTTGAACCATCTTCGAGTGACTTAATAATTCGTCTTCTATTTGTAGCAACATCCTATATAGGCTATGATAGAATTTCAATTACATTAATGAAAGTCTGAATTTGAAGCCACACATCAAGTCCATGATGTGGTAACCTTCTTATAAGCTCTTTAAAATAAGCCAAGGATTACCAGGCTGACTCTTCCACCTATCTGGGAAAATTTATCTATGTCAATTTGGAATTTCCAAGTATTTATCATAAGAAAATTACTTATCTAGTAACTTCTTTGCTAGGTTGTCCCAATTCAGGATTGAATCTGGATCTTGTATTTTGAGTCAATACTTTGGTTGGTCATCCAACGATTATGGGAAGAAATATAGTATGATAGTGTCTAATGATACACCTTGGTTGTGAAAGATATATCGAACATCTACAAAATTTGAAATGTGATTATGAGGTTCTTCACAATGAAGTCCACTAAACTGACATTTCTTCTTAAGGATGTTGTTAAATCCACAAGACATGACCATATTAGATATTTATAATCGAAACTAAAGTCAAATACAAAAGTGTAGTAGATTTTTAGTATGGGGTCGAACCCAAAGTCTCACATCAATGACATATTTTAAAGGAATTTTTCATTTAATTTCCAACCTAGCATTGTTATGCGGGTTTTCCATTCATTTTGGTAGAAATGGTGGGTTTTCAAAATTTGGGCCAAACTGTAAGCCCATTTCGGGATTTAAAAATAACATCTATTTATTTTATAAATCCTTAATTTTTAAACATTTTACACCCATTACATTATATAATTGTAAAACCCTAGTATAGTAAAACCACCATATCCATTTGGACATCATATAAGTCTATAATAATGATGGATTTGTGTTTTTTATTAAGGTGTTCAGACATCCAGATGGCCCATTTCCTTCTTTAAATGTTTTTTAATTATTTTATATCTCATTAAATTTTTATGTTTTTTCAGTGATTCCAACTCTCACCTGTGTCCACATCCCCAAAGTTCACCCCCAGTCTCTCCTCCCCCGATTTGGAGATCAATTGAATCCCTAATTTGGGTGAAACCTCTCTGGATTTCACAAATCGCCGATATTTGAAGAGGTAAATTGATACTTTCAACAATCCTTTTATTTTTACTCTTTTTCTCCCATTACAATTTCTAAATGACCCACATGACCATATTCTAACGTCACATTAATTTACGGTTATTTTAAAATTCAGATACTGGTGTATTTGGGTCGTTTTTTTTTTCAAGATGTTTTTGGGTAACTTTTTTCCCATTCATTGACATCCTTCTCCTTAGGGTTTCCTCCCTATTTATTGAATATGTAGAGTGGAAATAAGTTTTGTTTTATACCTAGGGTTTGAATTACGGTATTTTTGGTGAAGTCTTATTGTTTATGTTTCGTTTTCACTTTCTTGTTGTGGGCTGGAGGTGCGGTTGAGGTTTCACACCATGATTCAAGGGTTTTGACTCCAAAGGTAGGTGGTTCCCTGTGTAAGAAATTTTTGATGAGTTATAATGCTTTATATACTAGTTTTAATGTTCATCATATGTTTCTTGTGGTGATAAAATCGTTTTTTATGGATTTTCTTGAGCATTTAATTTTATAGTTGAATTATGGCTTGAAATCGGGTGTTTTTCATTGGTGACTATTGGGGTAATGTGTTAGTGTATTTTATAACACATTAAAGTGACTTATTTTTATTTAAAGGGGATTTCAATTCTGATCTTTTAATGCCTTAGGGTCATGTGGGCTTTGAAATGGGGTTTCTATATGTGTTTAAGGTGTAAAATCATGTTGTACTTCTAGAAAGTGATTTATGAAAACGTGTGTTTTTCATGTGTGTCATTTGTGGTGTTAAGTGAGGTATTTTTATAACACATGGAGGTAGTTTAATAAATGATTTTAGGGATTCCAGTTCTATTATGGATTGGTATTGGTTTGATTTTGGAATTGAATGATGTATTTTAAATGGGTTTTGTGTGCGAAGCATAGTTACACCCCTTGGGTTTGTTTTATAAAAATTGTGATTGTTTTGTTTGGTTAAAAAGTTGAAAAAGGGTGTATATATAGTTTTTGGTGAGTGTGTTCATCTAATATGGCTTTTTATAGGTAATGTTGTTATTTAAGATGTCAAATAATTTTTTATAATGTTTTATATAGTGCTCTAATGTTTTAGAAATTGGACAGAGAGATGAGAAACATGGTTATGGGCTATTTTTTGTGAGTGTGTTATGAAAAATGAACTTTGTTAATGAAAGAAGTATTATATGATATTTTAGTGGTATTTTATGTGAGTTAAAATTTCTTTTAATGGTTTTATAAAAGTGTTTACTGGATTTTTGTAAGTGTTAAAGAAATGTGAAAAGTGTTGTGGGCTATTTTTGGAGTGAGTATGATTTCAAAATGCATTTGAATGAAAAATTGGATTTTGTGACTTTTGTGATGTACATGTGGAATTTTTGGTGAACTTGTGATTTGAAAATTATATTTTTATGTGAAAAGTATATTTTTAAACTTATGAATCTAGTTTTAGCACAAGGGGATTCCCGGGTATCTCGATGGGTGGATCTGTACTAATATGCTAGGAAATTTTTTGGGTTTAGCCCCAGTTTAGCATCGGAATACTTACACATTAAACACTAAAAAACAATTATGATTTTGATTATGGACCACTAGGTTATGTGTATGTTCCCTACTATTGTCTCCTGCATGAGAACTGATATTGTGATGGTTTCTCTCACAGAGATACCAGGTACCTGGGACCCACAAAATGCTAGTGCCTAGGGGTTATATTCTATTTCTTGTGCACATTAGTTACTTCAAAATTACCAATAGAATATGGTATGGTTGGATGGAAAATTCCATGGTGTTGATTGTTTTCAAAAGTGTTGATTTTTAATGATAACCCACTTGAAAACAGTATTAATTTTTAAGTTTCATCTTTTAGAAATTGTAACAATCATTTCTTGTTTATGGAAACATTCATGCTTTTCATCTTTGAATGTTTATAAAATGGAATATATTTGTGGTTGTATCCTTCTGGACATTTTCTCATACCCTACGAACACCTTTGGGTGTAAGTATACTTGGTTATTTTTTTATCTCTGGTTTGGTATAGTTTGCAGTCCCAATGGTTTGTGTTTTTATCAGGTCATTGGTGGTGAAGTCTTATGGAGATGGATTGAGGGTGGTGCCCCTTGACGTGAGGATTCATGGTCTGTTTTATTTTGTTTTTGTACATTTTTTAATGTCTTGGTGAGTTGTTTTGAAATATGTAATTCAATTCTGATTTTTTGTAAAACATTGTTTGGTTTGAAAAATCCAGATTTTTTTATTGGATTCATTTGTTGTTTTATGTTTATAAACTAGGGTAAATCATTCCCAATTATCAGTTTATGGTACCTGGGCCCTTGTTCCTGCCCGTGGGGATTGGGAATGCCCTTCGGGCCATGTCATGGGATGGGTATGGAACAGGTTTCGAAGGAGACAAGTTTTAGTTCATGATGAAATGGTATCAAAGGAGGTTCAGGTTAACTCTTTGGGTCATATCATTTGCGGAAGAGTTAGGAAAGTCTAAAGTTAGGATTATAATGACTTGGTATTATAGTTTTTGGTAGTGTGGCTAATCCCCACACCTCATGATGGGATTCATGTTTCCATGGGAATTCATGAGTTTTTTTAAGTCATTTGGTTTTCTTGGTTTGATGATGATTTAGGGAAATGAAAAGATAGTTGGGTTGATAGTCTCTGTGATGTTATAGGGCCTAGAAAGCCATGTAGAGACAATGATATTCCCTAGAACACTCTATGTTATAGTGAAGTGATGGGAATATGGGAGCCAACTATATGTCCAGTTCACCCATTGAAACTAGTTTCCTCTTACATTGTCTTGTGTTATTTAGTTTTGAAATCATGGAACATTGGTTTTAATGTGACATGGTTTTAAGAAGCGTAAATTTTCTGTGAAATTATTTTCAATTAAAGAGTGAATGGTTTTATTTATGAAACAATGGAACTGATTTTTCAAAATTGACTTTAAATGGAAAATGGTGTGCATACACCTCTTTTTAAATTTGGAACCATATTGGAGTTGATTTTGAAAAAATGTTTTCAATAGAGTTTTCTAAAAAATAAAAGGGTGTTTTAATGGGATGATATGATTTGAAATTGATGTGAATAACATGAAGGTGAGTTCATACCTAAATGGTTGTGTCTTTCAAAAAAACGTTTTAACAATTGAATTAGGATTTTGATCTCTTGGTTAGCGGTTTTGAGAAAAAGGATGTGTTGATTGACCGTTTCGGTTTCGAAAAGTGGAATGAATTTTTGTTTTAACCATTGATATTTCCATGAGGGAACACATACATGGGGTAATATGGGATGATAGATGGGTTATGTAATGACTGGATGAGTGTAGGGAAGGATATGAGGAGGGTTCCTGGTTAGTATAGAAACATGCATGTGTGAGGCACATTGGGTACCATTGGTGGATATGCTAACCGCTGAACCATATTTTTTCAAAGATATTTTTTTAAAGAAAGATATGATGTCTTGATGAGTTGTTTGGGATATTTTATATTATGTGTTTTTTGAAAATGTTGATGTTTTAAGATGTTATGAGTCCAAGAACCCCGTCTTTTCGAACCGTGTTTTGGGATTTTGTTTGGTCGGTAAGCTTGGTAGAAGGACCAGTTAGTAGTCTTTTCTGAGATATGTTTCAGGACACCTTTATGGTGGGTCCATTCATGTGTTTGGAGATTAATTTTGGCATGTTTTGACCAATGGACTTTCTTGGTTTGTTTCCTGGGTTCCCTCATTAGATAAGGTACATCCCAATGAGGGATAATGCAAAACTGATGTGCAACCCGGATTGTTTTGACGTTGGAAAATCCTCCAGTTGATCAATATAAGGAATGTTTTATCGATCATTTTTGATTGAGTCTACACCCATTCCTATCTTTGATTTTTGGATCCTCTTGTAGTAGGAGAGTGCTCGGGGATGGATGAAAGTGACCTTAGTTTCTTAAGTTTCCTGAATCGTCGAAGGTGGAAGTGGTCTGGGTTTGTTAGTGTGAATGAGTTTATTGATGGTGTCTAAGAGGGCCTCTGGGTTATTCATAGTTTCTTTGAAGCAGGAGTTCATGTTAAACCACAAGTTTTGGGAATCTCGTCATGAAAGGCTATTGTGGCCACATTCTGGACTTGTGTGTTTCTTAGGGACTTGGCATAAGCTCTCGTTCTATGTGTTGTTTCTATCAGTCACAATGGTCATTTACGGTGACACCATGTGATGAAATATGCTTGTTTGATTGTAAATCTGAAGGTTGTTCCATCCTATAATAGTCTCTATTATGTTCGGTGTATGTCTCCCTTGGAAAAACATCAAAATACACTGTTTCAGAGGAAGGTGTTTATATGTTTCCTTTCCTTCTATTGTTTCTTTCCTGAAGAAACAAGGTGTGATGTGTGTGCATCTTCTATAACCTTGTTTTAGTGAAATTTTGGGTTTGGGTAAAGTGATTTTGGAATGTGTTATGTCTTGGTAAACTTAATGGGGATTTTGGTCTAGTTGTTTGTATCACCGGAAGAAGAATTTAGGTTCATGTGGTTTCCAAAGCCTAACTACGAGGCCAAAGATGCTCCAATAATTGGAGATCTAGCCATAGGTCATAAAGAGAAGCTGTAATGTAGTCAGGGGAAATATTAGGATCGTTCAAAACCTTGTACAAAGTCCTATCCTTAGTATGAATGATAGGAATAGTTCAAATTTCTGGTGTCATCATCTTGTTCCTGTTGTTCCATTTTGGTGGTAGAGGTGGGAGGTCCTCATTTTCATGTTGTGGCTTGAGTTTATAATTTCCCCCTTTGGTTTCGACTGGGTATTTGTAGAAAGGTTTGATGTTTAGCTAGATAGGTTGAGTGCATGGTTTTCACATGCTTAATAGTGAACATTCCCCATAAAACCATGTAGTTAGATGAATCCCCAGGGATAGCACAAAGTTTGTCAAACTATGTGAACTAATCGTGTCACCATCCCAACTCTTTAAACATTACGGTCTTTCTGTACCGGCCCTTGCTGGTCGGTTAAGATGGTTGGTTCTTATGGTGGGGAGACCCACTATGAGTCTTATATACATTATTTTTTAAAGTTCTGATGGAATTCTACCCTTTGAACTGGGGATTCTATTTAGGCCTCCCCCTATTAGTGTCCCAAATCTGTCTTGGGAAAATATAAGTTGTATCTTATTGGGGGGATCCCATTTTTGTCTCCACATACTAGTAACTTAGATTGGTCCTTGGTCTTGGCCTGTCATGAGGTAGTCTCATTTAGAGATATCTGACTACCAACATCTACTTTGGGTAAACATTGAGATTGGATAGTTCCCAACTATTTAGTTAGAGAAAATTAAGTGTAACCTTGTTCTTTGTTGTTGATTGTATTGGTCGATTACTTGATTCTTGTTTATATAGTGTTTTAGGAGTTTCAATTTGGGGATAAAGTCTGATTGTTCTTGATCATTTCAATAAATTGATTTCTATTTTGTTTTGTGAGACTATTCTATCTAAATATATCACTAGAGGTGTTTTGGCCTTTCGGGGGAAGACCGAACTTGGCCAAGCAGTACATTTTGAGTATATCAGTATGGTTTGGTTTTTTGCTTTTGGCCTTATTGTGGCTTTCTAGGGGTAGAAAGTTTTATGGTGGGGAGAATTGTGATATCCATGAATCATTTTTAAGGAATTTTTCATTTAATTTTCATCCTTGCATTGTTATGGGGGTTTTCCATGAATTTTGGTGGAAATGGTGGGTATTTAAAATTTGGTCCAAATCGTGAGCCCATTTCCAGATTAAAATAAAATTGTTTCTTTTATAAATCAATAAATTTTCAACATTTTACTCCCATTCCTCAACCAAATTTAAATACCCCGGTATATTGAAACCACAATATCCATTTTGACCCCATATTAATACATAATAACGATGCACTTGGGTTTTTTATTCTGGTGTTGGGCTATCCCAAAAGCTCATTACCTACAATAAATATTGTGTAAAATTATTTTATATAACATAAAATTTTTATGTTTTGTTTGGTGATTTTAATTCTCACCTCCTTCCACTTACCCAAGGCACTCCCCCATTATCTCCTCCCCCAATTTTGAGCTTAATTGATTCTCGAATTTTTGCAAACTCCTCATGATTTCACAAATCGCCCAGATTCGAAGAGGTAAATTGATACATTCATAACTCCCTCCATTTTTAATCTTTTCACCCATTCTAGTTCTTACATGACCACCTCATCCTTATTCTAACCTCAATTTCATTTATGGGTTTTTTTTAAAATTCAGATACTGGTGTATTTGGGTCATTTTCTACAATATTTATTTAGGTAAGTGTTTGTCTCTTCAATTCCTTCCTTCTCTTTAGGGTTTTCTGTCTCTTATATGAATTTATATAGTGTCCAGATGTTAGGATTCAAACCTAGAGTTTTATTTGGGGTATTATTGGTGAATTATTATGGTTTAGGGAACGTTTTCACTTCCTTGTGGTGCGACGGAGGTGTGGTTGAAGTTTCACCCCAATATTCAAGGGTTTTGAATCAAAATGTAGGCGGATCCTTGTGTATGAAATTTTTTATGAGTTATATTGCATTATTTACATGTTTTAATTTTCATAAAATGCTTATTGTGGTGATAAAACCATTTTTTAGGGATTTTCATGAATGTTTAATTTTATAGTTTCATTGTGGCTTTAAATTCAGTGTTTCTAACGGGTGACTTTTGGGGTAATGGTTGGGTGTATTATATACCCCATGAAATTTATTTATTGGTTTTTAAAGGGGCTTCCAATTCGGGTTTATTTATTCATTACTATCATGTGGGCCTTAAAATGGGGTTTTTTAATGGGTTCAACGTGTAAAACCATGTTGTACTTTTGGGAAGTGATTTTTGAAAATGTGTCATTTTCATGTATGTCTTTTGTTGTGTTAATTGAGGCATTTTGATAACACTTGGGGGGTAGTTTAATAAATGTTTTTAGGTCGTAAAATTCTGTTATGGATTGGTATTTCTATCATTTTTGGTATTTAATGAGGGATTTGAAAAAGGTTTTGTGTGCGAAGCATAGTTATACCCCTTGGGATTTATTTATGAAAAATTTGAATGTTTTGTTTGGTTAAAAAAAAGTTGGAAAGGGTGTATATTATTATTTGGTGGGTGTGTTCACCTAATATGGATTTTTTAAAAGGTAAGCTGGTTATTTAAGATGTCAATTTTTTAGAATGTTTTATAATGTGCTGAAATGTTTTACCACATGGAAAGAGAGAAACAAAACATTGTTGTGGGCTGTTTTGTGTGAGTGTGATGTGAAAAAATAAATTTGGATGAAGAAAAAAGTGTTATATGATATTTGAGTGGGATTTTATGTGTGTTAGAATGTCATAGAATGGGTTTATAAATTTTTTTAATGGATTTGTGGAAGTGTTAATGAAATGTGAAAAGTGTTGTGGGTTATTTTTTGTGTGTGTATGATTTCAAAATGATTTTGAATTAAAAAGTTTATTTTGGGACTTGTGTGATGTACATGTAGGATTTTTGGTGAACTTTTTAACAAGAAATTATATTTTCATGTTCAAAGTATATTTCATAACTTGTTTAACTTGTTTGATCACAAGGGAATACCCGAGTATCTTGGTGATTTGATGTATACTAGTATGGTAGTGAATACATGGGGTTTGGCCTGAGTTTCACATAGCAAGATTGGCGCTTACAAAACTACGTAAACTATGATGATGATTATTAGGGACCACTGGGTTATGGGTATGTTCCCTACTAGTGTCGCATTCATGATAACGAATATTTTAATGGTTACTCTCACCGAGATACTATGCACTTGGCACCCATAATGTGCTAGTGCCTAGGGGTAATTTTCTATTGGTTTGCTCAGTAGTTACTTTGTGCTTACCGTCGTCATATGGTATAGTTTTCTGGAAAATTAAATAGAGTTGAAATTTTTTGTAAAAGTTTTTATTCTTAATGATAGCCTACTTGAAAAGTAATTTAATTTTTATGTTGCATCTTTTAGAAATTGTAACTAGAATTTTTTATTTATGTAAACATGGAAGATTTTAATATTTGAATGTTTATAACATGGAATATATTAGTGGTGGTATCCTACTATGAATTTTCTCACACCCTACTTACACCTTTGGGTGTAAGTTGACTTGGTTAATTTTGTTTTCGTAGGCTGGGTACAGTTTTTATTACCAGTGGTTCATGTTTCTAGCAGGTCCTCGGTGGTGAGGTCTTGTGGAGATGGATTGAGGGTGGTTCCCCTTTCCATGAGGGTTATTAAGTTGTTTCCTTTTAGTTTTATACCTTTTTATACTCTTGGTGATTTATTAAACATTTTTATTCAGTACTGGTTTTTGGTAAAAGATTGATTGGTTTGAAAAATCCAGATTTTTTTATTGGATTCATTTGTTGTTGTATGTTTATGAAATCTTGTAAATCCTTCCCAATTATCAGTTTATGATACCCTGGCACCTGTGACAGTGCATGGGGATTAGGAATTATCTTCAAGCTTTTTCACGGGCTGTGTTTGTCATTGGTTTCTATAGAAACTATATTTGGTTTGTGACACATAGAGAAAAATAGAATGAACAAAACCTATCGATTAGAACCCAACATTAGGATTACTAATGATATCACTTAAATTTTTGTTTTTCAAGAATTATGTAATTTTTCCTTACATATAATATCAAACATGGGAAAGGGGTTAATTTCATGGCCTTAAGAAAAAGATAATCAAAAAATATTCTTGGGATTTTCTTATGTCTTAAGAAGAAATGAAATACAGGGGTCACAAATTGTTTATGGTCAAGCCAATTATATCTACCTATGTTGCATCTATCCTTTGGTATGTGTATCTTTAACAAACTAGATGTAGTACCCTTAGCTTGTATGGAAGAAAGCATCACATGCTAATGGTTATAGCCTTATGAACAACAATTGAGTTAGTTTCATTCAATTTTAACTCCCATGGATAGTTCTATACATGATAATGTGATAAATAGTAGTTTTTAACTAAATTATTTTCTATAATGTTAAAAAATTTAAAATTATAGATTTTTTAGGATTAGAAACACCCTTACTCTCAACCCCTAACCCTAAAAATATTATCCACACATGAAGATGTGGATAAAAATAACAGAAACAATAAACATTATACGAATAATCATAATGTAATTATGATAAATTACATTCAAACATTAAATTTATAAAAGAACAAGTCAAACACTTACTATGAATGATGAAACATGAAGTAATTAAGAAGGCATTGACATAGAATGATAAATGGTATGGATTGAGTATCAAAAAATAAAATAAACCAAAATGATTGAAGAATGAATATAGAATATAAAAAAATAGAAAATTAATTGATAAAATTATTAAAGGATTAAATTAAAAATAAGTTTTGGAGGAAAAAAATAGAGGAGAGAATGAAAAAATAATGTTGTCAGGAAGGTCATTTTCTTTGATGGATGTTAAGAATATATATATAGGTATGAAATTTACAATAAATTTATAACATTCAAATCATTTTTTTATTTATGTAGCTTCTATATCGAATTTAACATGAAATTAATGTAGGATTCATGTCATATACTTCAGATCCACAATCGCCTCTAAAAATCACGAATCTTTATAGGATCCTTATGCTGTATCTTTTATTGGATGAGACGTTATACATTTCACATCATTTACTTCAAATACATAATCTCCCATGATAATCATTAATGTTTATGGAATCACAAGGATTTATCTTTGACTAGATGTGATCACTATCTTTTCACGTTATTTAAATAATTCACATCATGTATTTGATATATGCATTTTACTTTCTTCACATAGTAAAATTTCATCAGGAATTAGACTATCAAAATCTCATGATGTGTATTGTCTTTAGAAGTCATGTAATAGCTTCAAATCATATTGTTTCTCATGAGTTGGACATTGGTATATAGGGAAACATTTAATGAGGAATGAACATCATGAACTCCATTCATGATGTGTAAACCCTATTTTTCCATTTTTCATCATTTATTCATTGGATTCTAATATACACAATTCTTATCAAAATACCAAAACACAATAAATTATTGAATAAAACATAAATAAAACATAAATAAAACATAAATAAAACATAAATAAAACATAAATAAAACATAAATAATTGAATACATTGTGTATAATTAAATTAAAATTTTACATAAGATAGGATAAATTATAGGGAAATTTCAAAAATAAAGATGTTTTATAACGTTGAGAAATTCCTTTCATCTAGAAATTATAAAATAATTTATCCCAATAAACTTTCTGTAAAAACCAAAATTACCATGCTTGGAAAATGAAAAACAAATATTCATTTTAAAACCATGTAAAGAACATAAAATATAGTTACTAATTTAAATAAATATTTATTTCTCAATATAAGATAATATTGATGAAATCATTTTAAAGATCACAAACATGGAAAAGAAGAGATTCCCAGCTAAAAAGAGAAGTGAGGTATGTTTTTATTTTAAAAAAATATTATAATATTTTTAAGTACCAAAGAGGGGAACATAAAATAAAACAATTCAAACCATATAAGTAACCCACGTATCATTATATATATGTGTTTTATGAAATTAATATCACCCAATATCTACAAATTAACCTTTAATAAAAATAATCTCAAATTGAATTGAGATTTTATCTCAAAGACTTTACCACTTTAAAAAATTCAAATCCATAGTAATCTAATGAAAGAATATGATATGGATATATGATTCCCATGAATTAAATTAAATAACATTCTAAAATTAATTAATGGATCATTAAGTATACAAATAAAATGGATTCATTGTGCTCGACATGAAATATGTCTCCAGATAGGGAGATTGCGACAAAGAAAACAGTTGTAATGATTATAAAATTTGAAGTGATAACAAATCCATGAAGTGATTATGTAAAATTTTTTAAATAAAAATTAACAAAGTGGGAATAAAACATAAAAAATCTATATATCAATTCATACATAATGATGAAGTGAAAAAGTAATTGAAGATGAGTTATAATCTAATTATTGGAAATTTAGTTAATAAACCCCTTACACCAAGTCTAGTCTTTATATATATGTCCTTTAACTCATATATAATAAAATTATACTAATTATTTAATGATTTTCCAAGATTTTACTAGATTATTAGTTTATCAGAGATCCATTTATTTCATTTATTTTAATTACATATTTAATTTATCGATCAGTTATTACATGTCGGGGGCATTGAGGATATTCAGTTCATAATTTCCAAAGGTTTACTATTTTAAAAGAGTTTATTGTTCCATAATCTCAATAATATTATTCATGAAATAATTATATTTTTTAAAATAAATTATAATTTTATAACCAAATAAGAAAGATGGTTAGGAAAAATGAATTTTGTAACATCATTGAGATGGTTGTCTATACACATACATGACTGACATTTCCATTTTTCAATGAAAATGAGGGAAAAAGGTATGTATTATTTTATATTTATATAATTATAATTAATTAATTAATATTTTATATTTTATTTAAATCCATTTTTATATACCATCCAGGTGTCATAGTGGTGAAAAAAAATAAATCAGTTCGCGGGGCGGTAGTCCACACTTACACACGAGAGATATTTTTAATTTTCATTGAATGGGTAAGAAAGAATCAGAATATTTATTTTCCATTACAGGAGTAAATTTATATCATATATTTATACCATATTATTTCATTTTAATATATTATTATGACCATATTTAATATTTTATAAGGAAAAATGAAATATATCGTTTTCATGAGGATGTATTCCACACATTTGCCTAAATGATGTTTTAATATCCCTTTAGCTAGATTATTTGATGAAAATGGGTTATCAAATAAATATAATTAATATCAAATATATGGTATATTTTTATTTCATTATTTCAAAGTGTTTATGATGGGTTTTAAGGAGGGAAAAGGGGGGAAAAGAAAATACTCAGTTAAGAACTAAATATTTTCTTCAGACAACACACTTATGTTTATAAATAAATCTTTCTTAGGATGCTATTATGATTAATCAAAGAATAAAATGATGTAGGGATTTATTTTAAGATATAATTTTGGTATGTATTGGCTGATATTAGAGGATATAGAAGTTTGGATAATAGTGGAGACTTGGTGTGGTTTTTTAAGTGAGGGAGTGAACACACTTGGGTTTTTTCAAAATATTAAATTTTATTAAAGGACTACTAAATAAAAGATAAAAAGTTACTCATCATAGAATATAAGATGATATTAGGTCTCAATATGAAAATTCAATAGGATTTATATATGTTTTTATGTTATTTTAACCCTTATCATTTAGTTTTAACTAACTCTTTCTATGTAAATTGTATTTTTTTACCAATAGAACTATTCATAATGAAAAAAAACTGAATGTGGAATAACTAAAAATCCAATAATCTTAATTATTCCATTACAATTAGTTACATATAGTCATTAATTTAATATTTTGATGAAAAAATGCATCACACATAGAAAAAGACTTTTATTGAAAATATCTCACTCACCTTCAAAAGATTGTATATTCATTTCAATCCAATTGAATTTAAATACACCTAAATATTATTAAACTAATATATATATATATATATAATTTTTATGTGACAAATATCAGTTTATAAAATGATTATATTATATTCATATAAATATATTTACATGTTACTCCAAAATTTAGTCACTGGCTTCACTCCCATCATGACTTATATATTCCTAATTATTATCCTTATTTACATAGTTCAATTTGGGGTCACATTATTCATTGAGAACCATGAGAATATAGATTTTATATTTGTTTTAGTTTTATATACATGTACATTTTATTTATTGATACCTTTAGTTATGTTGTTTCACATTGCGTCCTTATAATTTATTAGTGTTTATCTTTCATTGTAATATTTTCCTTCAATAAAAATATCACGGTTCATTTTAGTTTTAACTTTCATTTAACACAATACATAAAACATAAAATTAAATTATTGTATAAATAAATTTCAATGTATTGGGGTGTTAAATTTTCTCCCACTTTAATAAATTGCATCATCGCAATTTTATCATGAGATTAATAATAAATGGTTCGACGTACAAAAAAACCATTGTTTAAAATTTAATTAATTAAACGTATTAACAAAAAAACTTATTTTATAAATATGGAAAGGAAAATATAAAGGTCATCTAAAATGACACATAGCTGGGATTCCAAATAGGATAAAAGTAGTGTGAAGTGAAAATATGGTCATGGAGTGGAAAATTATAGTCTAAACAATAATGGTGTGTGATAGAGAAAATTAATTATAAGAATTTAAATGATCATGTGAATTTTAATGACCAAAAATACAGAAATCAATAAAGGATTAAGAAGAACATTAATTCATTAGAAATTAAGGTAATAGGATAATAATTTTATTTTAATTTCATTTTACAATAGTTGAGTAATTACATTACCATAAATAATAAATACATAAGGAAATATACCTTATTGATTTTCTTCAAATACATAATTTAGATTTAATAATTTGGTATTATGATTCAATTAATATACATGTTTTTTTCATCTTTACTCTAAATGATAAGAATAGATATTTAATTCTAGAAGAACTATAATTAACTTCTTATTGACCATGAGGTATATAAAAAGATGAGAATATATTAAACATATATTAAATAAAAATAAAATGGTTAGTACATGATGATATAATACCAAAATAAATCATTAAATGAAGATATAAAAAATTAATCTCTCATACATCAATTATAACCCATCATGTTCAATACATATCATTCCATAAATTAATAAACCATAAAAATAATCCAATAAGTTTTTCGAAAAATAACATGAATCACTATAGAATGAAATAATGTAGTTAACATCACTAAAATAAAAAGAATAAAATATATATTTTAATCCGATAGGTTATCCTTATCTTGATTATAAATACTTACAAATACAGAATCTTGTACCAAAATCATTTTTCCACCATTAAGGATAACCAGATATCTAATAGTCCATAATTACCTCAATGGGTAATCCTTAACAAAATTCTATGAAATTTTCAAATCAACTTTAGGTATAATGACATATAAAATAAAAAATATATTTCTACGCATTGAACGCATGGTAAACCTTCTCATATAAACCCATATTAGTATTGATAAATCATAACTCAAAATCACTTAAAAACATCATAATCTGATAAATTATCTAAGACCTACTCTAATAACAACTATAATATCCCCAAAACCACTCTCCAATATTTATTTCTAAAAACATAATATCTATGTTTTTGTATTTGATAACAATAATCATAGCTTGAACTCAGTCATCCAAAACATACAATATTAAAAAAAAAATTGGTTAAGTTACATACACATGGACATTTTGGGTTTTTAATTTTTGATAATTTAGATAAAATAATAGATAACATTACCCATGTATTATGATAATATGTTTCCCACTATACATAGATTTTATTATTTTAAATTATATCTTTATCAACTCCCACATAATACCCTTAAACATATATCTTACTTAAAATTTATCTTTATAACCTATTGAAATGGAAACATATGAATAGAATGAACTCATATGATCAGTAAGTGTAAACATAGTAATTAATAATTGAATATCTTCAATTATAATGATATGATCACATGAGTATATATATAGTGATATAAGAGAAATTGTACCAATCAAAACCATTATCAAAAAATATATTACATGGAATGAATCACTATAAAAGATATGTTTCATAAGGGTTGTTAATGACAATCCATGTGAAATCCAAATTTATCAAAGGATTAATTTTAAACTCAGCCATTGATAAAATGTGATGGTATCCTCGAATAGTAAACAATAATCATTAAATCACAAAAAATAAGATAATTAAAATATTTATTTGTAGTAAAGTAAAACATTTATTATCATAATCTCATAGAAATAATATAAAATTAGAGAACTCTTTAATATCATAATTTTAATATAAAATTTGGTAACAAAATTGTATCTTAGGAGTACATGACAATTAGTTATTTTTACCTTTTTACCCATTGCTTTGGAAGACTATATTGAACCCCCATCCTTGTTTTATAATATAACCACCCATTAATGATTTATAATGTGACCACCCATCCAGGGCTCATAATATATCCACTTTTAATAATTCATAGATATTTACATGTATCATAGAATGATAAAAACATTTAGAATCATTCAATTTTCCACATAACACCCTTGATTAAAACCATCATCGCTTTTATAGATTGATTGACCAGTGGAAAAGAAAAAGGTCCAACAAAAATCTATTTAAAAACATTTAATCCATCTAAATAAATGATAAGTATTTTATAATTGGAACATAACCCCATTATAAAATATTAAAAGAATAATGTATATTTTCACTTATAAAACGATGTTTTCAAATAACATTTATGACATTTCATATAAAATATAAAAAAAATATTTTTATTTGGATAACGATTTAAATAAAAATTTAAAATATGACGAGAATAATATTTTATTTGAAAATAACCATATATTATTTTAAAGGAAACATCAAACAATATAAATGATATGATGATGGAAAAAATCATTCATTTAGTTAATGATAAAACAAAGATCTCTATCACTCTTCTATAAAAAACAAAAAAGTTCCATGTTTGAAAAATGAAAAACAATATTCCACATAAATATTTATAAATTAATAAAATATAGTTCAAAAATAATTTTAAATGTAATTTTGTCATAAAAAATAAAAATCATGATATTTTTGTAGTAATCATGGATATGGAAGAGAGAATATTTTTTTACTAAAAAGGTTATAAGGATAGGTTTTCCATAAAATTTTCTTTTTCATCTTTTAAAGTACCAAATAGTCAAAAATAAAATTAAATCATTTAATCCTTAGAAAAACTATAGGTGAAGAATATATTTGTGGTTCATGAAATTATGATCATAAAATTTTCATCAAAAAAACCATGAACATAAATAATCATAAAAATAGAATAAATTTTATAATATATCCTTTACCAATTAGGTTGATTTATAATAATAATCCATGAAATTATATATGTGATATGACTATATAAATCCAAATAACTATATGAATTAATATTTAAAAAATTATTCATGCAGATGTAAGAACACCACACAAGGAATTGTTGGTGCATGAAATAAAACATGTCTCAAGAAATTAATTTTAGACAATTAAAATTCTTAAAAAGATCATAAAATTTGAAGTGATAATGAATCCTTAAAGTCATTATGTGAAAATATGTAATCCAAAATTAAACATGTTTCAATGAAACAAATAACATTTTTGAGAACAATTCTCCCAATCTCATGTCATATCAATGTCAATGAAGAAGTGTTATTACATAATGAAAGAAAATTTAGATAAGAAACCCCTTACCTTAAGTCCAAACATGATATTTTTGTAATTTAAATCCATGTATAATATATTTTTATTCATAATTTACTTGATTAATAATATTTTATAAGTTTATTAAATTTTAATTAAATGATTTATTTCATTTATTTCAATAAATTATTTAATTACTTAATATTTTAGGATTTTATCATGTGTTTTATGTAAGCTTGGTACATAATAAAAATAATAACATTTATAGATTTACCATTGTAAAAGGGTTAATTGGTCCACCATCTCCATAATAATAATATTTAATTAAATATATATTTTTGTTCATTAATTATACTTTTAAAATTGACTATATCTGTTTTTTTAGGAAGAATTATTTTTACATCATTGATACAATAGTCTCTACAAACAAATTAAAAATGATTCCATTTTTCCATGAACATGAGAGAAAGAAGGAAAGTTTTATTCCACCTTTCTATAATTATAATTATATCATTAATATGTTATTATTTATTTATATCCTCTTATATATACAATATATATTTGGAAGTGATGAAAATTAAATTAAATCAGTTCATAAGGCGGTAGTCTATATGTATGCCCAAGTGATGTGTATATTTCATATTAAATGGTAAAACATAGTAAAATTGTTTATTTACCTTTATATAATTAATTTTATACAATATATATCATATTATTTAATTTATATCCACTATTAAGATGATCTATAAGAGTTTAAGAAGAAGAACTAAATAAATCATCTTCTTATGGTGGTAGTCCACAAGCACACAAAAAGGATGTTTTCATTTTCCATTAGAAGGATATGTAGATGATAAATTTTTATGTCATATAAATAATAAAATTTTATTATATTTGAGATATTGATGATATTATACCATCAAGTTTAGGATAGGTTTTAAGAAGGTAAAAGAATAATAAATTAAGAAAACACTCTGGTATGAACTATTACTCTTCATTAACAAATGTGTTTAGTTTTAGACCCAAATACATCATAATATTTTATTATAATCTGACTCGTATCTCTATAATATATAAAGGGTTGTTATAAAATTATTTAGCAATGTATTTTATAAGATAATAGTATCCTTATATGTTTATAAGAGAGTATGGGTGGTGTCTACGTATAAGTGATCGAGAGGTCACATTTAGAATATTTCAAAATATTAAAATATATTAATGTCTTACTCAATCCAAATTGATCCCAAATGAATCATATTATAATATTAAATGATATAGGGTCTCTATATGTGTATAAAATAGGTTTTAGACACGTTCGTATATCATTTTAACCTTTATATTTTTAGTTTTATTCCTTTTAACCCATTTTAAATCATACCATGGTAAATGCCCATAAATTTTACCAAAGACAATATTTTTTATAACCCAAAATGAATGTGGAATAATCAAGGAAATTTAACCTATTTTTTTAAAATATGGAACCAATTTTATCAAATTCAATTCTTATTAGTGATAGAAATCACTTTAATTATATATCAAAAAAACATCATTAATATTTATAATGACCCAAAATGAATGTATAATAATTACCAAATGTGATCTTGTTGATTAAAAATATTGATGCAGTTTTATAAAATTAAATTCTAATAAGTGAAAGAAATAAATTTTAAAATAAATTCAAAAAACGAGTGGGTATGGCTTTTCCATCAATATCAGGGCTCTTCAACCTTGTGCGAGATAGCTTTTCCAGCGATCATGTAAGGATGAGGCTTGACATAACAATGTAGTAATTTGGGAGAAAAAATTTCTTATAATTTTGTTCAGTATGTCTTCTTTTATGATGTTATTTTAGGTTTCCCACTTTTTCCAGAAAAGTATATTTGAAATAAAAATTTAATTTTAAATCTGGATATAAAGGAATAAAGGGTTCTTATAGATTGTTTAGAGCTTAGAGGACTAGATTTTATAGAAAAAAACTAGTCTACACAATTATTATAAATTTTCTAAATCAGTACACATTGTTAGAAAAAACATTACAGGGTGATCCATTGAACTACTATTAGTCTCACTGTTTAAAAAAACAATGTAACCCAACCCAAATGACCAAGAAACCTATTTCAGACTAATTATTGTGGGTTTCTAATAGGTTTTTGATGGTTATGATTAACCATGATTGGGGGCCCATCATTTTGATAGTGGGTGTTCCACGATTGAGGCATGATTTGGAAAACCATGTGGCCAAACATTGTGACCCTATTTTAAAGGGATGAATTAATGTATTTTACATAGATCTTTTAAATATAAAACTATCTCAATTTATAATAATATCTAACGTATCCCCCCTCTCCTTCTACTGAAGCACTCCTCCATGACAATCTTAGGATTTGAAGTTGTTCTCCCATCCAACCTTCAATGTGAGTGTTTCCTATCACATTATATACCAATTAATAATCCCTCTATTCCATTAGCTCCTTTCATCATTTATCCTACCCTTCACATAGTTATTTTGGTGAAATATAATAATCCCTATTTTTAGTTTATTCTTACATTATCCTATTTTCTCCCTATTTAGGCTAAATTAAGGGGAAATAATATATTAATGTTCTACCATAAGAATGAGGTAGGTAGTCTATGCCTTTTCCCTATGATTTTTATATCTATTTAAATATCATCACTGTGCCATATTACAAACCTTTAAGACATTGCTACTAAATTAACTAAATATTTTAATTAAATCAGTGTAACATTATTTGGTTTCCCTTTCAGTACATTGATATGTTTGGAGGTTTTCAACCTCATCCCAAGACAACTTTTAGGTGATTTCTTTAGTTTTTCATATGAAGGTACCACTCCATTGGGTGTCTGAGATTACCATATTTCAGTGCTACCATTTGTAAAGTTAAATGTCATAAACGTAGGTTGGCATGCATCCCTTTCATAGTTTTTAAAATTTTACTAAAGTGGTTAAATGTACTGATTTAAATGAATATGTATAATTAGATAGATATTATATTGGATTAATAATTTTTATGTTGATAATTTTTATTGGGAATGGGAACTAACAGAGAACTTATCATTTTATTATATTACTTATCTCTGTTGGAAGCCATGGTATAACATATAATTCTTAAGAATGTTTGGGTCATTCTTCACAATAGTATAAAACCAACTAGGGGATCGCGTTATGGTTCATGTTACCCCTGGGTATGATTATTTATAGTAGGTAACTAATGATGATTATCAAGGTTTGGAATCTAAATAATTTTTATACTTTAAAAACATCAAATATAGGCCACCCTAGTTATCACAGCAAGACCTAGAAATGTATGTTTGATACTATTCTAGGTTATTCATTGGATGAGATCCTTTTCCTTGATGTCGTCTCTCTAAATATAAACCATGGGACCTGGCCCTTTTGGTCTGATATTGTTGTACATGTGGTGTATGTGGATCTAGTTGTTACATACTATTGACACTATATATATATATATATTGATTATCACCTGTTATATTGTTCCCTTATTATGTATTATGCTTAGGGTGTTTTCATTCCTAGCATACATATTAGATCATTAACCATTTTATTCGCAAACAATTATAGATTATATGAAAAGGATGGATTTATTATAGATGTCGTTGGTGGTGGGATATTGTGTTTACCTCAAACCCTATTTAGGAAATTGATTGATAATTGGAAAAAATTCATGGATGCGGTTAGAGATGATAGAAAGCGTCCAATTTTTGATGCTTGATTTATTGTAGCATGAGAGTGGGGAAGCAGAAGACTATGCAATGAATTGTTGTACAATATAAAGATATTATTGTTGGTTATTTTGATTCTTCCGAAATACTCATATTCATCTTTTCTTACATCCATGTTTTCCTATTATTTTTTCTTAAAGACATGAAATCACATCATTTTTTATATGGTACATGATGTTTCTTTTGATGAATATCTATTTAAACTAGATGATTTATCTCTTGTTTTCATTAGTTTCATGCTTCCAATATTTATCCATTTGACAAACAATTGTGCTACGCTATTTATGAGTGTATATTCGACCCACTATACCATCACAAACCCTAACTTTTAGCCTTAAAACTATAAATTTTAGGGTGGCACTCTTGAGGCCTTGTGACCAACTGAGTTTCGTTACATATGATTGAATTTGGACTAAGATGGTACAAAATTTATATCAGAGGTTTCAATTCCATTCCATACACCTTAGGGATGGTAGGAAGGCTATGAGTATTTGTAAGGATTTGATAATGATCCTATACATGGTTGTAGATAACCCACATATGGTAAAAAAATTAAATTACCTAGGATGGGAATTTATGTTCTGTTTTATGCCTATTATAGTTGTTTAGATTCTACCATTGTGTTTAACACCTGATATTTGATATTATTATTTATTTTGAGGTTGGATTATGGTTTATCCTTGTCCTAATATGGAATTTAAGCATTAAACATGAATTATATTAAGAACTTGTAAGATTAATATGTCGTGCATTATTCCATTCCATGTATGTTTCATTTCCTGATTCTATGATACTTATTTTATGTGCATCAGGTAATCTATATATTTTGAGAGTAACATTTAGATAGGAAAAAACAAAATTGAATAATTTGTTATTAAAGAGTATGGATCAACCTAAACGGTGTTATCTCAAATAGTTTGATGGTAGAACATTAATTAACCAATTACCACATATTTGGGTTATGTGACTGTGGTAACATAGACTGAAACATTAGTATATATTGAATACATGAATTTCATTTTTTATCTAGAATTCGTGTACAAATAATTTTTTTAATGAAGACTAATTTAGTCAAATAATTGTATTAAATTATTATATTCAACGTAATGTTCATGATATAGTAAAGTGAACTACCAATTTCAATTCATAATTCATTCACTTTTTATAAATTGGGAATGGTAGTTTCGTTAACTGGCCTATTATTTAAATTCATGAATTGATAAATATTAAAATCTAAAATGGTATCCATTAAATGGTGTTTCCAAAAGAAACATAATGGGTGTATTTCAATATAAAATGTAATTGAAAGTCCATATATCAAGAATATTATAGCGAAACAAGGATCTTTTACTATAACTGAACATATTAGTGGAAAGTAGGTAGTGCCTATATGGATTCTTTTGATTATTCTTTATATCACATTGACCTAGTTTCAGAAGAAGTATGAGGAGAATGAATCTTGTATTGGTATCCTGGTACCTATCACATTATTATTTCTTCAATATTTACCGTTTTCAAATCATATTTAGGTATGTGGTTGGAATTTGTAGAGAAATTAAACCATTATGTCCTCAAGTCATTCACTGGGTGGGTGGTGTCCATAATGGTTTTGAGGTTGGGGGGGGGGCATGAGAAACCACTGTTACCTCCCGTAGTGATACATGTGGACCCTCTTGATGTTGCTGATGTTGTCAATGAATCTTGGTCTCAAGGGGGATTTATATGGTTAATGTAGTCTATATAGGGTGCTCCATGACATACCTCTTCAATGGATGAGTTGACACGATACATTCATTAGTAGCATCCACCTAATATTTTAGGGGATGATGGCCCCCAAAATATAGAGTTAGGGATTGAGACTTTCTTCTCTATATTTGATCACCATGAGACAACTATTGAGAGGGCGGTGAAGATCATTACATATAATGTTCATTGATCCTTCAAAAGTGGATGGGATATTTCGAAACACGTTGGTCAGCATCGAGAAACGATTTAAAGGGATCTACAATCTAGATTATACTAATACTTTTTCCCTGAGACCTTGAGAGATGATTGTTTTTGTAGATTTCAAAAACCTGTAGTATGGTTTTGTGTCTAAAATGGAATACTCAGCTCATATTATAGATCTTCAGTGTTTTGCACCTATCTATTCTAGTGATGACCAAATGAATGAAATTATTTTTAAGGATGGGATGAGGCATAATATTTTATAACAAGGGAATGTTTTTTGGTTGAATACCTTCTTTGATATAATAGTACATGATCATATTACCAATTGTAACCTAAGAGAAGATGGAGGTCTAGACCAAAGCGGGACATCTTCTCAAACAAGTATTTCAATGTCTCGTAGTCAAAATCATCAATTTAGGACAACTTATAATTGAAGTATCTATCACAGTACATGTACTATAGGTTTTTCAATTTGTGATCATTTTTTGAAATAGAAAATCATGAAACCTTAGTTTTATTGGGCCATAGTTTAGCGATGATCCTATGATAGGATGGGATATTTGTTGTAGTTTTGCAGAATATTTCCTCTGGCATCTAGTGAGAGAGTATCATCACTAAATCCAAATCTTGGAGTGGAATAAGTAGCTCAACATCAGGTATAATGCTGGAGTTCTACCAGCCATCTAGGGTGAGGATGTGGTCATGGTTGGGGGTGCCAGACACCGGTTAAACAATATCAGCAGACCAGGCTTACTCTAGGTACCCATGATGAATATCTGGTCTATAGAATGGTCCATGTTTATATATTGTAGTATTTTATATAGGAAAAGAGTCCATGACCTTCTATGCTTTTTCTTATATTTTTTGTATAATATACCTTGGTATCTGTTTTTTTATATAGGGTATTTGAATTCTTTTATCTATATGACTATCATGTAAATTCTCACACATTAAATCCAGTACTTCTATAGGGTGATGAACCAAAAAACTTCTTTGGGAATATAATAATAGTGTTTAATATATTTTATCGAGTTCCCTTGAGATAGATCGATATCATTTCCAATGTAACTTCTTTATCCTAGAGATGTTTGTTTTTGACAATACTAACAGGATGGACTGGCTAGTTCCATATCATTACTACAACGATATCTATCATTATAGGGTTTCATTCACAACAAAATAGGGGGGGTACATATATTCCTAAGGGAAAGTGGGATGTCCTGTAAGGTAGAGGAGGACCATGGAATCATAGGTTTAGTAAAATAATAGCCCATATTTTATTCCTCTATATGGATATCAACGAATACATCAATCTTAATTCTATCCAACATTAGATCATCTGAAGAATGTATTCTCTAAAAACTTTTTTAGTTTAACTCATTAGTGTGAGTTGGAGTTCAATATTGAGCTATTTCTAGGAGCTCCACTATGTCCATTCATCCTTACAAGATAATATCTACTGAGTTTTACGATCTCAAGAGATAGTTGGAGGACTCCGAATCTATGGGTTTTATACAACTCAGTAGTTATCCCTAGTGTTCACTAATCCTTTTCTCCAAAATGGGAATGGAACCCTTAGTCTTTTTTTGGATGACAGGAAGCTGAATCTAGTTACTACGAAGAACCAATATCTTTTTACTCATATTGATGACCTCTTTCATATTATCAAAGGAGATTGGATTTTATCAAAGATTTATTTTAGTTTAGGATATTACTAGGTAAATGATAAAATTCTAGACATACCTCAATAAATGATCCATATAATTTATTGTCATTATTAGTATTGGGTTATCTGATTTTGTATTACAAAGGCATGAACCATTTTCATCTGTCTGATGAATCACATTTTCTACTTGTATTTGGATTCATTTATTGTCGCCACCGTGGATGAAATCTTGACATACTCTCATAATTGACATGGACATGCCAGACATCATAAGATCATTATGAATACACTGAGAGAGAACCATTTTTGTTCTATGGTTTCTAAATCCCCATTCTTTGATATGTTGAAATTCATGGATTACATAATCTCAGAGGCGGGTGTATCCGCTGACCTAAAGAAAGAGAGAGATATAGTTTCATGGGAGTATAACCATAATGTTTTTAATATAAAATGTTTTATAGAGTAATATTGTTATTAAAATAAAATTATACATAAATTATAACACCTATAATAACCTATTAATGGATTGAATAAAGTGGGTGTCTTTGTTATATGGTCAGAAATATGTAAGACTGAATTTTAGGAGAAGAAAGGGGGAGTGAAATATGTCCCAATCACGATTCTTCCAGTCTCGGGTAAATACTATATAGTCTATTTTGATGCATCAAGTATCAGTCTATGAGTAGTTCTAATGTTGGATGATCGATTCATTACATATGGGTCACGAACACCAAGGCCTCATGGGCATAAATACCTGAAACCTGATCCTGGGTTGGAATTTGTAGTTCACACCTTGCATTATTGGTGGAATTACATGCTGGGAGTGTGTTTTGTGGTGTTTATGGACCCCAAAATCCTTAGCTATATTTTCATGATACATGAATTGATCCTTAGGAAGTGATGGTCTTTTGAATACTTGTATTCCTTTGATTTTTGATCATGCCTTTATTCTTGGTAAGGGAAATAAAGTATTAGATTATTTGAGCTAAAGAACTGAGAAACATGTAGTTCTAGTGGAAAGTAATGAGTGGTATCACATTACCCTTATTTCTAATAAGAACATGTATATTCAGGACCATCATGGGTATTTTTTATTTTTATCATTATGATTTACTGATAAATTAAGGAGAGAGTGAAGATGAGGAAATTATTAGATCCGGAAGATCTATTCTTATGAGAGAGTATTTTAGGATATGACCCTACACCTAGTTGGTGTATTGATGAGAATAATATCTTATGAATTCATGGACATGTTTGGCCTCCTATAGACATCCAAGAATAATTAATGAATGAGTCTCATGATTTTACTTAGGTGGTATACCCTAGGATTAAAATGATGTATCATGATCTACATTGGCAATATTGGTGGCATGGTGTGATAAGTGAAATAGTCAACTTTATTACTCTATATTCCAAATTTCAGTAGATTAATGTTAAACAAGAGCAGTTAGTAAATATTTTACTACAATTTTTGATTCCTATGTTTATGTAGGATTATGTCTATATGGATTTTGTGACTGGATTGATGAGATCCCCTTGAGGTAGTGGTGGAGCATGGGTGATCATTGATAGTCTCACAAAGGTCCCTCACTACATACCTATCAAATAGACGTTCTCAGTGGATGATATTGGGAGACTGTATGTCCATGAGATTATAAGAATATATTGGGTCACATATACTATCATTTATGATCTTTTTCTCATTTAATGTTAATGTTCAAAAAATGGTTATAAAAATCTTTGGGTACACAGTTCCTTTTGAGAATATCCTTCACCCTCACACTGAAAGTGAGTAAGAACAATCACTATAGGTACTTGAGGAAATTATATGATCATGCATCCCTTATTTTATTAGTAATTGGTATAAAAATATACATTATAATGAGTTATATTATATGTATAGTTTTCTATAAATGGTTCAAATATATATTTATGGGGATTAATATGGTAGGCCATTTCGTTCACCTCAGTTCTGGTTATATGTATGTGAGGTAGCACCACATGGCCCTTGTATCATTTAAGAGAATTAGAAACTACTCAACTAATTTATATGAGAATTTATGCAGCACATTCTAGACATAAATCATATGACTATTATCATTGGAGAGTGCTAGTGTTCAAGGGCTGAGATCATGTATTCTTTCATGTATCAACTAGACTAAGGCATTAATGATTTTGGTGGAAAGCTAAGTTGTCGCCTTAATTTTTTGGACATTTTGAGGTTTTAAAGTGGGTCAGACATGATTCATATCGGATAGTACTTCATGTGAGATATTAGGCTATTCATGAAAATTTTATCATTTTTCAGTTACGTCATTTCCATTCAGACCCATCTCATGTTTCCCAACCTAATTTGGTGGAATGAGAATTTGACTCTTCTTATGAGGAGAAAAAAATTCCTATTTTAGAATGAAGAACATAGGATCTATGAGGTATGTTGGTTCCTTTAGTACGGGTGATATGGAATAATGGACACATTCCAGATGATATCAGGACTTGAAGGCTGATGTACAAGCTCAGTGGATAGAGTTTTTCTCAGATGACGATTTACCACCATTGTATAGGAAACTCATGGAGAAGTTTCCTTAAGTTGGGAGAAATCTAATATCCCATATTTTTTTTAAGGTAAAGAACCATTAAATTTAATTTTTTTCTTAGTTTTATCTTAATGGAAATTACTAATGAGGTTATGGTGGAAAAAGGGTGGGGTGAGGCTTTTCAAGAGTCCGTATCTTTGAGATTTATAAGAAACCAGTAGGCCAAATTGATATTATAAACTGTGCAGTCTAGTGTACACAGTTAGAGAAAACCATACAGGGTGATCAAGAGAACTGCCAAGGGTCACACAGTTTGACAGTACCATTAAAACCATGCTATATATCTATAAAACATATGGCAGAATAATTATATAAGAATTCATATTTGTGTCATGTGGCTAGTTTTAACCCATCATGGGGGCCTTCCTAAGGATAGTGGGTGTCGAACAGTTGGTGAATGGTTTGGATAACCCTACATCTAAACTGTGAAAACTATTTTTAATGGGTTTAAATGTCTATTTTACCCTTTATTATTTTAAACATAAAAACTATCTTCGTTTCTCATGTTTTTTCTATCGTTTTTACCCCCTCTCTGCCTGTCGGAATCTCATCCATTACAAAAATAGATTTTGAAGTTTTCATTCCATACATACTCTGATTTGAGTTTCATATAGCGCATTAGATAGACACCATTAATCTATAAATTTTTATCTCCTTTCATCATTTATATTAATAGGGATATAGTAATTTTTTTTCAAGATAACATTCTCTATTTTTATTGTATTTATCTATTCATCTAATTTTTTTGATTTATGTTGAACCAAGGCATGATATTGGATAAGTAATCTACATTAAGACTAAATTAGGTGGTATATAAAAAATCTCTAATTTTATTCTATCTATTTAATTATCAATATTTTTCTACATGATGAACATTCAAGAAGTTTATCTTAAATTAACTATTTATCTTAATTAAATTATTGGAACCTTAATGGCTTTACCTTTTAAAGCATTGATATGGTTGGACGTTTTCAACCTCAAGACAAGAAACCTTTGAGGTGTTTTATCTAATCTTCCAAATGATAATACCACACATTTGAGTGTGTGAGATCACCATAGTTTAGTGGGATCCTTCTAAATGTTAGACGAGATAATTACAGTAAGAAAATCCTTGTTTACATGGTTATTTAAATGATTCGAAAGTAATTAAATTGAATAATTTAAATGAAAAGGTGGAATGAGATAGATATTCTCCTGGATTGTGCCTTTTGATATTGATAATTGTGATTTGGTATGGAAAATAACATATCCATTTAATTTTTTTTACATTACTTTTTGATGTTGAACATCTCGGTATGGAAAAGACTTCTAGGGAAGGTATGACACCTGTTACATAATGGAATTGAACCAAATAGGGTAATGAGGTATAGAACCTGTAATCCTTAGGTATTATTATTTATGATATGAAATCAATGAGAAGGAACTATGTATAACACCTGATACATTCATACACCTTAAAAAGTCCAGATATAGGTTTATCAGGTTATTACCTTCAGAACTGGCCCATTTAGATCTGATACCATTATGAGCTTACAATTGGATGAGATCATTGGTCTAAATTAAGTCTCTCTAGTTATACACATTGGGGCCTGTATCTTATAGGTCTGATTCTCCTTCACAAGTGGTGTATGATGAGCTAGTAGTCACCTAATGTTAACAAATCAAATATATATTTATTTTAACCTGTTATATCGTAGTCTTATTATTCATTGTGATCATCATATTACTATTACTATCATAATTATTATATCTTTACTTTTGTTATATTCACATATAAATTGTTTATATCAATAGGTTGGATTTGTTTTTGAATTCGTTGGTGGTGTCCTACTCTTTATATATCATAACATGTTTCGGATACTGATAAGAACTTTTAAAATCTACCTGGGTGCAAGTAGGGATAGGGGAAAGTGAAAAGATTTCGATTATAGATCGATTCTAGAATGGTATTCGGGAAGAAAAAATCCAAGCCATGGATCATGATTCTATCAAGAGATATCCTTTTGGTCTCTTTGGTTCTATTGATATAACTGTATGTATGTGTTCTAGTTTCCATGTTTTCGTATTCTCTTATTATTGAGACATGAGATTATATATTTATGTATATGGTAATATATTATGATATTGATGATAGTGTATTTCATAAGGATGTTTTATCTTCAGTTGTCAATTGATAGAAGATTTCACTATTTACCCATTTATTACGCCATTGTGTAACTCAAACTATTAGGGTAAAGTCTCCCCCCTATACCACCATTGACCCTCGCTGCTTTTTGGTAGCCTCTGACATATGGGTGCTGCACTGGAGCCCTATTAGTTAACTGTGTTTAGTTACTTTTGAATGAAATAAGATAAATATGTTACAGAACCAAAGATATTTTAAAATCAATTTAATAAAAATCACTTTCTAAGTATATGAATGGAAAAGTTTTTCTTTTATAAAAAATATATATTTTTACAATTCAATACTAATTTAGTTAATTCAATTAAATAGAAAATTTTCAGGGTAACATAATTTTTATATGATTATTTCAAAAATGATATCATTGTTATTATATAAAATTTCAAAAAGTGATTGAAGTTAATTATAATATCCACACACAAAATAGAAAAAATCTAATTTTTGAAGAGAAATTATTTCTGAAGCATAGTATGAAAATATTCACATTTCTTTATTAATACCCATATTTAAATGAATGTTAATTAAATAAATTAAATAAATATTCTAATTATTTCTTCAGAATAATTTAATAAAAGTTATTAATTCAATATATTAAAAATAAAATAATTTAAATTAAATACAATATTTTTATTTAAATAATATACTTCTCCTTTAAAATATTTTATATTCATTTCAAAAAAATTGACTTTAATTATAAATAAAAACTATATATTTGATGACTGTATTTATATATTTTCTATGTTTCCAATGACCATATTTATAATAACTACAACTCTTTTCTATATATATCCATACATGCTTCGCTAAAATTTATTTATTTACATCTCTCTCATCATGTTTATTGTATTCATAATTATTTTCCTTGTTTCCATATGTTTATTTGTGGTCATAATATTTATGGGAATCCATAATGAATGACATTTTATGTTTGTGTTATTTTTATTTAAATGATCATTTAATCTACTTTTACATTTCTTTATTTTGTTTCATATTGAAACGTCATAATATATTAGTTTTTATACTTCACTGAAATATTTTATTTTAATAAAAGTGTTATGGTTCATTTTAGATTATGTTGAGTGTATCACACACTATCAAAAATAATATTTATTTAATATAGAAATAAATATTTTAATATTAGGTTGTCATAATACATGCTTAATCATTATATATTGATTCAAGATTACATTTAAAAAATCTCATGTAATAATCTCACAACACCTAGGTGTACCAATTACCATAAAGAGAGAAACTAACATAATAGTTTTGTTATAAATCTTTAATAAATTTCATCACATGGTTACAAAGGAACATGTTATGCTTCCCACTTTAAATAAGAAACATCCAGGAGAATCATGTGACATATTTCAATCATGATGAACCCCAATATTGATATCTTATAGTTGACCCAAAAATTATTTATTGATATTTATAAAATACTAAAACATGATTTTTGAACACCTATCAATATCCTTTTCCATGCTATCATGTGTGTATTTTTCTGAATTTTATCCTTCATAGAAACCATTTAAAATCACCATAAAAATGACAATAAAACATGATACCTTATCTATATCATGTTGAGGTAAATTTAAACAATATTTATATATTAATGATTGGATGTTAAATCAATATTCATAACTCAGTTATCCACACTCATTATCTAAATGTTCTTGATTGACCATTTTCTGAAAATAAATATATTTCAATAACATTATAGATTCATGAAAAAAAACTATAACTTACAATTTAGGTTAATATTAGCTTATTTAAAATCATATGTTGAGGTATATGAATCAAAATTTTCACTATACAACATTAGGTAATACAATAAACCTCTCATTTCACAAATTGTTGTAAACGTTACTATTGAGGATCACACATAACCGACAAAAAGAACTCTGCAATAGTGAATAATTTATCATCCTACTCCAAACATATTGAAAAATAGTAATAAAATTACGTAAAGTTACCACTATATTAAATGAGGATAGTTACAATAATTATTATATAATAATATTTATCTACCTCTGGCCCTAGGATAACAAATTTCAAGATAAAATACATTGACTAATACTAAAATAAATAATGTTTCCAAACACTATTGATTAATAATCACATGTACCAGGTGGTTTATTCAATAATAAAGGGATTTGGTAGAAGATATAGGTTGAAAATTTTTACGTTAACCTTTCTGGTTTTTAATTTCACTAAACCAACCCCTATGTGTTATTACAATATCACTCCATGATATTCAACATTGAGAGAATTAACATTTTTTAATAGGTCTTTCCCACAAATATTGATAACTAGTACTCATCCATGCATTTGTAAAATGATATTGATAATTGCGTAATTTCATTAATAGAATACTATTTTTCAAAGATAGTAATGAAAATTAATGTTGAATATTTTGAAATCATAGATTTGTGGTATATAATATTGGAATAAAAGTGAATAAAATAAGGAGAAATCATTAAAATATAGAAAAACAAAGAATAAATTTGAAGTAAGGGGTTTTTTAAGGATGGAGAATTCAATTAATGAATTAGATACATTTGAAATCACAATAAGAAAATAATTAGTTTTTATAGTGAAATACAAAGTGATAGAAAACATAATTTTTGATATTTATATTTGTATATGTTTATCAATATTTGACCGTGTGATGAATTATTGAATGAACCAATCACATTGTCACTACATACTAAATCATAAAATTTTAAATATTCCAACATGTGTATATCCAGAGAGAATAATGTTTTAAAATAATAATAAATGTCAAATAATATTGAAATCTCAAAATTGGAAGTTATAATGACACATATGAGATAATCATAAATATTAATTAATTTTGATATTTGAAAAAAGTATTTTTAATGACACATAATGAATTTTTTTGTATCAAAAAAAGATAAAGGGAAGAATAATTTTAAAATAAAACTTATATAAACATTCTAGATACAACATTATTGGTGGTGTTAATGTATTTGGATTTTATAATTCATGCCCAAGTGTTGACATTGTGTGAACTATTGTGAGATACAGTTATTGAATACTATGATAGGTAATCAAGGAAAAACTTGGATAATTATTCAATGTTCCTAAAAATGGTTTCAAACAATGTTAGTATTGAGAAATAATTTTGTGGGATGCATGTTCTATGCCCCTTCCCATTTTTTATAATTTTCAATACTCAGAACTGCAATTAAAGGAAGAGTTCATAAGATATTCATTTAGAATCATTTGATATATTTATTCTATTTTTTAGAGCAGTAGTGTCTTAATTTTCTACATCCATGAGTGTTTATGTTTTATTATTATCATTTAAAAGAATGTGACATATAAAATGTATGTTTTAAAAATTTTATGGAACACACAAATTACATACACTTGAAAAGGGATACATGGAATAATTCATGGAGAACATAGAAATTTTCATTCAGAATATAGTCAATTCATATGAGAGCATAATACATGGTTGTAAAAAACCTAAATAGATTACATAGAACATAATTTTAGGAAAATACATGCTAGAGGCTCTATGATAAAACTGAGAAAACTAGGTAAACTATGAAGTGGTTATGTAATTCATAATCAAATCATAAAATCTATCGAAAAAAAGTTCAAATAAAGTTTATGTATACTTTATTGAATAATAAACTTATTACCATAAATAAAAATTCATAATACCATTTGAAAATAAAATAAACAATCAAAAAAAATATTTCCATTCTATTTCCCTAGAAAAATTTAGTCATATTTTTCAGTATTATTGTTTAAGATTCCCTTCATTCATGTCTCAATTCTATGGCATGGATTTTTTGTAGCCATGGTTTCTCATGATGTTAGAATTTTATTTTGTACCCAATCATCACTTTCAAAATTATGTGAAATGATTTTCTACCTAGAGAATGTAGTTAAAAGAATAAGTAATAAATATTTGGGACAACTAAAATCATAGAATCAAAAAACGTATTAACAATATTCAATTCATAAGATGAAATGAATTGTTTGTTTTAAGCATATAAAATATGAATAAGACATTAAAAATGAATTTTTTAGTATCAATGATGTCATGAAAATAATAGTTAGTCAAGATAACATATATATTCCTGAGCAGATGAAATATCTATCACTACATCTGTTTCTCCAAAATGAGAAGAACAAAAATTAATATATATTTATAAAATAAAAATAATTTCATTCATTCTAACTTGAAGGCAACATTTATTTAAATTATATTGTAAAATTTTAGTATAAAACCTATATAAGCGATATTATTCTATACCCTCACCAATCATCGATGAAATCCTACTTTCATAGAAGTAACATTCATTATTGTAAACACATTACATATTATATAAAAAAAGATATTTTTACTATAGATAGTGAACAATTATATAATTAGAAAATGAACATAATTTTATTTCATAAATATATAGATGTCACAAGATTGTTAAAACATGATAATATTTCTATATGAAATAAGCAATTTTCATTTAATGAAAATAATTATACGTTTTAAATATATAAAATATCAAAAAGACCAGAAAAAAATCATTTTTATAGTTTCAACGATGTCATGAAAATAACAGTCAATCAATATAATAGATATATAGCTGATTAAATTTAATATCCAACAATGTATCTTTTCCCCTTGAATAATATGAACATAAAGGAATAGATATAAATGAAATAATAACAATTGCAGTCATTCTACCTTGAAGGCCATTGGAATATAAAGTATATTATTGAATTAGAGTAAAAAACATTCATGAGAAAACAAATTATACAACCTTAGAAATCCTCTAAGAAATATCACATCCTTAAAAGTAACATGGTAATTGAAATTCATATGTGAAATCTTCGTAATGATATAAAAAAAGGGTAAAATTTAGTTATGATATTCAATAATGTGAACATTTGAAATATTATATAAAATAGGAGATATTTTCTCTATAGGTGGTGAACATTGATATAAAAGTAAAATTTACTTGTGTTTGTTTCACAAATACACCAATGAAACAAGATTGTGAAAAGATAGGAATATTCCTATATGCAATAAGTAGTTTTAATTGATCGAATTATAAATATACACATAACAGTTAACAAAATTAATTATTATTTAACATTATGATAAAACAGAATATACATTATAAAGATATAGAAACTGGATGTTACTGTATAGTATGGAAATAAGATAATATATAGTATGATTTATACAAGAAATGATTAATTAATTTGATCACAATTAATGTGATGAAATATGCATCTATTTAGTGGTATAAGGAGGAAAAAGTTATGAAGATAGTGGGAAATGATATTCTAAAATTGGAAAACATAGTTAATTTTCTATATTAGGGTGTTTGCTTTTAAGAGAATAACATTACTCAGTGAAGATACTGTTATAAAAGATGTAAAGGAAAATCTGGAAACTACTAATTCTTATATACTGAGAAACTATATAGGAGAGGTTGGGGTATGAGGGTTCTAAGGGAATGGATCATTGGGTATGCTGATAAATGGTAGAATAATTAAAAAAATATATTATTTATGTACATCTCTATATAAATAAGAACATGAAGATGAAAAATACAGTAGGTTTAAGACATTTCTGTGTTCAAAGAATAAAACTAAAAATTACATAAATAGTGAATTTGGGATAACTTTTATAGTTGAGGGAGAGAATGTTTCTATGGATTGGGTGAAATAGATGGGAGGTTTCGAAGATGTAGAAAGGGAGGACCATTGTATATTCCGTAGTAGATCAATGGTGAATAAATTTCTATATGGTTTGTGGGACGTGTTGGATGGAGTAGTAAAACTATAATTGGCACCATAGGGAGATCTGGAAAAAATTGTTTGTCGGATGGGATTAGAGGGGACGGAATGAGATTAGTTTGAAATGAATTATGGAATCAATAGATAGAGATTATGGTATTATGAAGGTATGGGTTTTCTATAGTAACCCTTGGAGGACTAGAGGGAAACTGGGAGTGAGAGTCACTGCAAATGGAGGGATTGTTAATGAAATCTGTGTAAGTGGAGTGATTGATACCAAAATAATTTGATAGAGTTAGCAGTTGTATGAAACTGGTTGTGTTCTATGCAAGACATTGGATGAGCATATGGAAATCATGTGGTGGAACCATATGATTCGATGAGATAAACCGTGAGTAGGGGGCTAAAGATGTTATCCTAGAATTGTAGGATGAGGGGATGAGATTCGTGAGTGGGAACCCTAGAAAAGGCCAAGAAGAATCACAACTGGGTGCGTGTAGGGAGGGAGGGATTGGAAAATGAATGATGGGTAAGTGGGATGTGGTGGATTGTAGTGCTGAAACATGTAAGAAAAGGAACCCATATTTAGTATATATAGTATATGCATTACTCATTTATTATTCAAAAATTTCTTTAACACTGTATTATGTTATAAGAATCATGTTAGAATACTTTTTCTCACCTAATAAATTTCCATGACCAATAAAAAAGTGTGATTCCAAATTCAACTAAACATATGTTCTAACATGGAAGAACATAATAGATACTTCAAAGAATATCTAACACTAAAAAAATTGTGGATGTATATAACATTAATCTTTTATTCTATATGATTTTTAAATTTGAGAAATCCATTAATTTCTTACATCTGATTGCCATTATTGGGTTTCTCCACTAGAAACTATCATACTCTAAATCCAATTCCACTTGAGAGATGAAAATTGAATATTACTGTTCAATGATTTTTTCCATGTGATAATATTTACATTATAAGGTTAGGTCTGCTAATCCTTATTTGATCCTCATAAATTATAAGGCATAAAATAATAATAAATAACATGTATTATATATACGTTATAAAAAATATGGAAAATGTTCGGTTTTTTGACCCGTACTCTACACGTGTATTTTCATTCAATATCACACATACAATAACATAAATGTGAGATGAGAAAGCATTCAAAGTATAAATCCCCACAAGTAATTTTTGGTCACATCGATGTGTCCTCAGAATATCATCACTCTGTATTATCGAAAATATGACCATGACCTCAAATCAAGTGGTCTACTCTATAATAGGTAAGACATTACATCAATAATTTCATAACACATACAAAAACCTAACCATTAATCCTCAACAAAATTATTATTTCATAATTAAATTACATAACACTCTAAGTCAATATAAATTATCTTTTAATCTAATAGATCATCAACCATGACCCACCCACTGACCATGGAATAATCATATCATTAATTGAATCATTTTGGCATAAGAATTTTAATTTGGTAAAATATCCTACCAATTTAATCCAAACTAGTCATTACTATTTGACATTACGATAAATCCAAAACATAGGTAGAATCAAGTATTGAACCTAATACAGTGTATCATTAACATGTTTTATTGATTCTTGTAGGGAAAGAACTATCATTTTCATTGAAAGTGGTTTAGGTACCTTATAATTGGATTTCTAGATAAATTCATCATCATCCGTATGATCAATATTATGTGGCACCCTAATAAATATAATCCCATTCATTCACAAGTCATGACTACAAAAATTATTTTTAAATAGTTCAAAGTCGTATTACTTATAATTTAACATCCTTTATTTTTTAATGTAAAAAATGGATATTTTAGAATGTATATGATTGGAATCTATTGCAAAATTTTATATCTGTGAAATGATCTACTAACAAAATAAATTTTTAGAACTAGTATTTCCCAAAATATCTAAATAATTCATCTACCAATCTAATTATAAAAAGAAATTTTTTTTTAATTCAATCAATAAATAAATAATCAATGTCCATGCACATGAATGATTTTTAACTACCATCTGTGATTGGTTTCTTTATAATGATAAAATGAATTCAATTTTCTCTAATATTATTTCCATAGTTTCAAAAACCAAAACCTCACATGTTCCTGGCTCTAAAACTCCTGTCTTAAATATTGAAATTATTTAATATCATATAGATAGTTACTAAACCTATAAGAATCCAATTTGAGTTAGGGATATGCTATGTGTTCCTTCCTATGCTAACCAAATATAGGAGAAGGGCTGGTGGCTAGAACAAAGTGAGAATGTACCATCATAAGAGGATATATTCTTGCATGAAACATATAATCATGAAACTATAAAGAACAAAGTATAAAAAAATATCCCATGGAAATACAAAATATAAATTGAGAATACAAGAATATATAACAGAATAATTATTTGGTGGGAAAAAACATCTCAATGTAACATTTCTCCATTTTTGGGTTGGTTGTTGTTTGTGAAAAATCAGGGTTTCATGGTAAATTGTTCTGTTCTAGAGATGTTTTAGACAATCCCTGTTGAAATATAACCATGAAAATGAAATGGACGATAAGAGGAACCACAAAATAATAGATACATGGTGACACTATTTTTTAGTTTTTTCCAAATTTTTTGGGTCCACAATTTGGATTTTGGTGAGAATTGAGAAAGGTTTATTTTCTTTATGATCTCATAAATATATGGAATAGGTGTTATCTTCATGAATATGGTAATCATGAATTTTATTTTGAAATGACATGATGAATGTTGATGGTGATCTCTGCGACTACGACGAGCTTTGCGAATAGAAGAGGTGAAGATCATTGCGAGGGAGAATTGTGGTGGTGGGGCAAAGGAATTTAAAGAATAGTCCACGATTACAATGATCTCTATGATCCAAAAATTTTCATGGTGCTTTGAAATATACAAAGATTTTTAGTAGAAATTTCTGAGATTTTTTATTTTTGATGACGTTTCCCTAACTTTCCACAAAAGGTTATCGAGTTACTGTAATTCCCTATAAATAGACCTCGACCCGTTGAGAAGAGATAGGGTGGTCAAACAAAAAACCATAAGCTCTCGAATTATGGAGGAGATTTTTGGAGCATGGAGCTTGGTAAAAGTATTGGGAATTCATAAAGGTAGTTGATCTATATTAAAGGAAGATGCACCAGGAAGGCCAGTTTGGAATTTTATAGGATGTTCTCTTCGTGAATACTGGTTTTGATTTAAAAAATCGCAAAGAACTGAGTGAGCTCGTTGATATAGTGAGATCTGCAATCTAGAGAGATCTGTAATCTAGTGATCTTTTCAAACCTAAGAGATCTACAGACCTATGAGCTCCATGAAGAGGCAAGAGCATTGTAAAATATTGTTTGAGCTTTGAAAAAATCAGGGCATTGTGGAGGGAGTTTTCATAGTGATGGTGATTCAAAAGCGACTGCCTAGTGTACAGAGTGAAAGTTTTATTAATCAATGGATGAAGGTGGAACATTAATAGAGTGTTAATCTATAATTTAGGATGTGTTCATTAGTGATAATGAAGAGACATACATTTCTATAAACTGTGAGTGGATCTTCTGAAGAATTGGTGAGCTCACTTCATTTGAGAGAGTAGTGAGTTCTAGAATTTTGAATTGTTGTAAACCAGGAGGGACAGTGAGTCCTCTTCAAAATTGCAAACAGTAGAGCATTTTTCCTGGATTTGGTACATTGGAAACTTTTCAGTGTATACTCCTTACAATTATCCCAGTGAGGTTGAACCATGTAAAATTGTTGTGTCATGTGCATGTTTTTTGATTTTTTTATACTGTACAATGGAAAGGAATGAGATGTGATTTTTTTCTAACAAAAAAGCAATATCAAAGAGAATTTTAATTAATCTATCATACCTTGATTCACCCCCCTCTTAAGGTATCTAGACTAGTGTAACTAACAATTGATATCATAGTTTGATATCAGTGTTTCTCTCCCAAATGGAGGTCAACAATCATAAAGGGATTCTGATCTTTGATGGGAACAATATTTAGCTCTGGAATAACTTGATGCAACACTACCTCTGATCTTTGGTAATGGATGTGTTTATAGAATTAATTCATGGTATTAGATATTATATTAATAGTGGTTCATTACCTGAATCATAGAGAAGGGAATTGGATGATGATGCTAAGGGAATCAATTCCTTAGGGGGATCCCCATCTAATGATAATTATAAGAAGGTAATGTCATGAAAAAAATCACATTCTATGTGGGAAAAACATTTGAACATACATAGAGGATATTAAATTGTCATAGAATAAAATTTTCTAATGCTGTGGAATAAGTATGAAAACATAGAATAAACCTGAATGAGTCTGTTGATGCATTATTTGATAGGGTAAATGTTTTAGTGGAAGACATGGGATGTATTACTGAAGTCATTAAAGACATATATATTGTGAAGCGCGTCATGAGGAAACATCCTCCTCACTTCAATACAATGGTTTTTGTATTTGAGTACAAGGTTTAAAATGATCTTACATTGGATAACTTGCATTGTACCCTTATGTCATATAAAATGTGAAATGGTGAAAATGATGTTATGAAAAAGGGGAAATCCAAAGAGGTGGAATTAAAAGTCATGAAGAAGATAACTATTGATGATTGTCAAGAAGAAGAATACATAAATGATGTGATTTTATTCCTTTACTCAAATCATCAAAGAGGAAAAATAATGTTTAAAGGGAAACATCCACTTGCCTACATTAGATGTGGAAAGGTTGGTCATCTTGCGACAAGGTTTCACAAATACATTCATGAAAATGATGATGTTGATGAAGCAGAACATCCCAAAAAAAGTATTCAGCCTATCTGAAAGGAAATAAATAGTTCAAGAGATATTTGTTTATTAAGAAGAATCTTATTTCACAAGAATGTGATAGTTTAAATGAGTCTAATTATAATGATGTTAAAAAGATAGAGAACTTCAAAGATTGGGGAGAAAATTATATGATAGAAGTTGGGGGTAGTACTTATAAAAAGGAAGAAACCAAAATTGATGAAGAAGAAAAATTTGATGGTAGTGTTGATATGAATAATGAGTTATAGGATTCTATTAATGATATAAATGTTTGGAGAGGAAAAACAGAGAAAGAAAACAAAGTAGTTATAATGACAAACTCTATATGCAACAGTAATAAGAAGATAAGTCTGAGTTGATGAAATTAATTGATAAACTCATGTTATCAACACCAGAGGACTCCAAATCAGATTGTGAGTATAAAATCAAGGTTGAAGAATAGAAAATGGAGATCTGTGGCTTCAATTACACACTAAATGATCAAATCCAATGTATCAAAGAAATAGAAGGATACATTGTTTTTTTTGTGTAAAAAGGTTAAGGATCAACAAAAACTCTTGATTCCATCAATGACATCAGAAAACTATATCACTCAAGAAAAATGAGAATCTAAAAATAGATCATATTGTTTTTTCATAAAGAAAGATTATATTATAATCAGATGATAAGGCTGATGTGGGGCTTGACTGAAAACAAAATCTTATGAAAATTTATGTCACACCAAAAGTACCCGTTCTGAGATTTATGGTTAGTTTGGGCCCAAAGTAGAATCATAATATTCAGATATTCCAAGGGGTGACTAGGAGTGTATATGTGATCAGTAGGAATTCACCCTATATCAGGTGTTATTATTGTGGAAATATGGGACATTCACAGTATATGAATTCTATAGCCAAGAGATACCGAAGTGTATAAGAGCAATAATGGGAGAAAAAAATAGCTCGATTTTATAGAAAGTCCTCTTAAGGACATTTCTTTTTGGGTGGATTCTTTGGAAAAATGTCTTCATATTGTACATCAATCCTGCAAAGGAATGTTACAAGGCATAATCAAAGTATTTACAAGAAGAAAATCAACAATCAAACTGGTGAGTTGAAAATGAAAAATCGATTTGCAGCTCTATAGGACGAAGATGGGAAATCACACACTAAGGAAGATCATGATTTTCAAACTACAACGAGTGTGAGGTCAAAGACATGAATCAAAAAATAAAACGGATGAGAAGGTAGTGGTGGTAAAAACTTTCCTTAAAGCATCAGATCGTTATGCTGTATAGATCCTTGAAAACCATTTCACATCACACATGACTAAAAATAAAGATATTATCACAATAAAAATGTATGAAAAATAATGAGTTTTTGTGTTTGGAAATGATGAAGGCCTGAATATTATTGGCTTAGGAAAGGCCAGGTTTTGGAAAAAATAGATTAGACATGATGACATCCTAGTAGTATAAGGTCTCAGTCACAATTTTATTAGAGTCATCAAAATATGTGACTCATGAAATTCTATAAATTTTTATAAGATGATGTGTATCTTCAATGGAAAAGATGGAGGAGTGGTTCTAGAGGGAAAAATAACAATGGGAAATATTTACATTATACGTACAGAAGAAGATAGTTTCTTTCTATCTAGAGAGGAATAAAACATGATGTGGCATAAACGACGTGGTCATCTATGCCAACTATCCCTAGTTGACCTGGTATATTTTGATGCAGCAGGATAACTCCCTAAGCTATTATGTGATCATAATCATACATTCAATTCATGTCGACAAGTATTGATCATTAGAAAGGCGCTCATGGAAATGGAAAAATCTACAAGAGTTCTTGAATTAGTGCATGCTGATATTTGTGGACCTATCTCACCTAGATCCATTAATGGAATGAGGTATTACGTTATTACCATTGATGAATATAATAGAATGGCATGGGTATTTGTCATCTATCCATTAGTATAATGTGTTTAGTTTCCTAAGTAAGTGCCAAAGGGAGTACAAAATGATGCTTGGATAGAAAATTTTGAAGCTTTGTACTGATAATGGTACGAAATTCACAAATATCTAGGTGGAACACTATCTCGAGAAACTTGGGATAAGGCATCAAGTTTCTTCAGTATGAACTCCCCAAAATAATGGGGTGGTTGAAAGGATAAATTAGATCATTAACAACTTGGATAGGAAAATTCATATAAAATATACATACTAGAAAATTTTTGGAAAGAAGTTGTTTTAACATCAGTCTATATTTCATACAGAGTTCTATTATTTCCAATGTAAGGAATGACTCTATATGAGATTTGGTATAGAAAGAATCCAATAGTGAAATACTTTTAATTCATTGGAAGTATGCTTTTTATTATCAATAAAGAAAAGAAAAGGAAATTTGAGTCTCTTGGAGATAAGGGTATATTCCTCAGCTTTTCGGGAAAAAGAAAAGCATTCAATTTATTTAACAAGAGGTTGGAAAATGTAGTAGGGAGAAATGATGTCACTATTCTGGAAAATGAAGAGAATACTCAACAACACAGCCAATCGTTTTTTGATGAAAGTGATGAAGATGAAAGTAGCACAGGGGGAGCATAAGTAGCAGATAATGAATTAGAAGAATATATTGATTATAAAAAAGAATATTTCAAGTATGTTTCTAAAAATAATCCAAAGAGTCAAGCTGAAATTGGCAAGAATAATATCATTGGTGATCAGAAAGGACCATTTCAAACAATAATAATGATTTCACTACAGAAGTCATCTCTCTTATCTCATGTTGAACATTAATGATTTTCTGATACGGATGACGATGAAAACTAGATTCATGTGTTGAATGAAGAGATAGACCATATTGAGAAGAATCTGACTTGGGATATTGTTTTGAGCCCAATCGATAAGAATGTCATCGGGAAAAAATGGGGGTTTTTCACAACAAGATGAATGAATATGGAATTGTGATTTAAAACAAAGCAAGGCTGTTATGCAAATGATACTCCACGAATGAGGGTATCGATGTAAATGAGACATTTTCAGTGGTTGCAAGGCTGGAGACAATTAGATTATTCCTAGTCATTGTAGTGCAACAGAAGTTCAATGTGTTTCAGATGGACAACAAATATTTTTTTATAGATGGGGTTCTGGTGGAGGATTTTTATACTATGCAGCGAGATGGTTTTCTCATTCACGATGATGATAAAAATGTTTTTAGGTTGATGAAAGCAGTATATGTGAAGAAACAAGAAGCACGAGAATAGTACTTGAGGCATGATCAGTATTTGATGAAGTGTGGTTTTCAACATGGTGGTGTTGATTAAAATCTATATTTCAACAATGATAGTAAAAAAAGGGTGATGTTTTTGGTTTATGTCAATGACATAATATTTAGAGGATCTGATGAAGATCAATACATAATGTTTTCTGAATTTATAAAAATAGAGTTTGAGGTGTTAATGATTATGGAGAAGACACATTTCTTCAGTTTACAGGTGACACGAAAAAGAAATGAAACTTTCATTTTTCAGTCCAATTATTCCTTGGAGGTTCTGAGATGTCATACAATAGAAAATTACAAGGGGATGATGACTCTCATTGTTAATCGTATGAAATTATCAAAATATGACGATAGAAATGTAGTTAATATCACATAATATAGGGAGATTATTGGATGTTTACTGTACCTGACAGTAACAAGACCTGATTTTGTTTTTTCCACATGCCAAGTAGCGTGATATAAAAGTTATCCCATGTAAAGCCACATTATTGCAATGAAAAGAACACTTAAATTTATCAAAGGATTTGTGGATTTCAGTTTGATGTATAATGAAAAGTCTCAGCAAGAGATGTTAGGATATACAAAAGTACATTAGGTTAGTTCAATATATGATTGAAAATCAACATTATTAGGAGCTTTTTATAAGGACCCAACCTTAATCATTACATAATATTGAATTAAATGAATAATTTACTTTGAGGATATTTTCAGGTTTAGAGTTTTAGAGAATTTTTCCTCAACTATTACATTACAACAAGATTATTACAAGTAGACACTACTACTCAATATCCATTTTTAATAAAATATCAACTTTTAAAAAGAAACATGTCTAGTTCCATATTTTATATAGCATGAATTTTCATTGATCCCATCCTTGACCTTATTCATCATTATGTCATATGGTAAACATTTCAGAAACTTGGGATGAGCATAAAAAGCTCAGTAAGGGTTATAAAATAAGGGAAGAAAAAATTATCCCATCAATAAATACAAATCAATGAAACCATACTTTTCAATCATAACATACCATATGAAATTATATGATTTATGAATAACACCCACAAATAATAAATCATAAAGGTTAATTATGGAATGGAGACCAAAATTATATTGTATCTATCACATCTATATAAGGAGTTAAACTTGGAATACCCATCATGGTATATTCCCTAAATCTCTTAGGAGAAATATTACGTTCACCTCTTTCACGTTACCCAATGCATTGGAGAGCTATCTCAGGCTCACCTACTCTAAGTTTCTCATGTAAACACTCATATATGTTGAAAATGACCAATAAACATAACATAATCATAACATATAACCCATGTATAAATGAAATATACCATTTCCACATTCCAATATGTCAAATCAAGTTATTGAAATAAATATTTTTTTATCAAATCATTTTCAAAACCATTTAAAAAGAAATTTTTGAATCAAAGTGTCCCATAACACGTTGAAGATATTAAATGAATTAACATATAAAAACATTAATGTCCATATAAATAAATCTTAAATTCTATTTTGAAAGCATGTACATTAATGAGAAATATTTAGAAGAATAAATCATTAAAACATTTAAAACAATATTTTAGTTAAAGAGTTTTTTAAAAAAAGAGAGACACTTGAATACAAATAATTGAGGAATAACATTTAATCAGAACATTATAATATCATGCGAATAAAGGGATTCATGATATAATATGTCAAAGTACAGTATATACACCATATAAGAGTGAATTGGTGCATAACAACTATGAAGGCTCAATAGAAATGTAAATTGAGGTGAAATCCCTTTTAAAGATGGTATCGTTAAATTAAGGATAAATATATCACATAATTATGTGTGAAAAATATAAATATACCCATTATAAGTGGATATTAAGTGTAAAACAATCATTGGTCACTCACACATATTCATTGGATGACATATTCAATTAGTACAAGTTGATCCCAAAGAATTGAAATTGGGTTAAGAAGTTCCCCTGTAAAAATTCGACAGCCTAACGGCATCACATTAAAATTCGGAAAATGAGTTGATTTGATAAAAAGTTATATGATAACTTTGAAATATATTTTACATCAATAATGATATAGAAGAACATATCACAACATAATAATATTTAAATTAAAAGACATAACAAATAGAAATTTTTTAAAAAGGTGAGGCTGAAAGATTCGCTTACTGATTTGGTAACTTACAAAACAAATGACAAATGAAAAAAGGATCATACAATAAATATTTAAATACTCATAAATGAAATTATATTAAACAAATAGTACAATCATGGGCAGAACATACACCACACAAAATGAAATAGTGGCAAGTATAGCATGAATCTCACGGGAATAAAAAGTGAGATGAAACCCTTTCCCACGTCGCAATCAACTAAGTCATATGACCAAATGTTAATAACCGAACAATTAAACACATAATACCATGAATATAATAGAATTATGATAATATATATCAAATGTCATTACACGATACACCACATGCAATAAATAAGTGGCGAACAATTGAAATCTCATGGAATTAAAAGTGTGATAAAAAATCCCTTACCTTTTGTCTGACTTGACTCAATTATTCTTTAATCTCCTGAATCATAAAATAATGTTAATTTATACTTTATTAAGAACACTTTTCAAGTTTATTATTCCTTTCATATCACTTATTACCTTTTTAGAAATATTATGTTGTCATTTATGTTAATAACGTCCATTTTGTCGATATTTGGTACTTAAGTAAAAAATGAACACCTTATATTTACAAGTTGTCCATGTGGTCAATAGTCCATTATATCCAGAATGATATTAATTATTTAGATATCATATATATCATATATATCCAGTATACACATGTATTTATAATATAAAAAAACATTTGGAGGTAATAAATGAAATGCACCGTTCATGGAGACGGTAAGCCGTACATACGCATGAACACTACTTTCATTTCTATTTATATTTTAATGGAATTAAAATATAATGATACATAGGTATATTATAATTACAGTAATATATCATATATAATATCATTAACTCTATCCTTTATACATCCCACATAAGGAATTAACGAGTCACATCACTTTAAGGTGGCAGTAGTCCGCACTTCCTCAAATGAGATTATCGTATTTAACCACTATGGAAACCATAAAGGCTTGATATAATTGGGATGTACAAAAGCATAAGGAAATAATAAACATAATATATATCATATATAAATATAGTGCTATCATAATGGCCATAATGAGAGGCGGTAAGATGTATTTGAACAATCATCATTTCGTGAGGCTTTAGTTTTCCATCCACAGAAACATTATATTCCTCATCCATTAGATGGAGGTGTGTGTAAGTGTAGTTAGAATCCTTATCATAACAACATCCTAGTATATCAAGGATACTGGTTTTTTCCTAAAAGAAAGGAATAAAAATAGTTTAGGGGGTGGAGAAGTAAAATAAAAGAAAACAATTTATGAGAAACTGTTGCCTTTAATTTGGGTAACTCAATTTGGTTTGAATAAAAGGACTTATTGAAGTTCCTTATACCTAAAGTAAAGCTTCTAGAAGGAGAAGAGGGATGTAGGGAGATTAATTGGGTAGATTATGGACGAGAAAAATGGTCTGAGAGGTGTGTGGGATAGGTTATAAGTGGTCTCCTTTTATAAGGGAGAGGAGGGGCTCTTTAGGAAAGTGTGAAAATATTATTTTATTATAAAATGATATTCGGTTACTAATGATCCAAAAATCATTAAAGATGAAGATAATATGACTCATGATAGAAATAAAATCATCCAATCATAATTGGACATGTTTTTGATAATATTTTAATCATTATAATATTTTTTATTTAAATCATTTATTAATGAGGTAAATACTGCATCATTATTGTGTCATAAATAATTTAGATTATCTGATGTATAAAAATTATAAAAAAATACCATGATGTAGGAAATATTTTTATATTTCCAATTAATATTTATAGTCACAACTATTACTTATATAACACCATATAAAAATTAATTACTTCCAGATATTTTCTTTTGTCATTTTGGCCTTTACCATAAGTTAATTAATCTAAATTGTCATGATCACTTCCAAGTGGCTCCAAGGGGTCCCAAAATCGAACCAAAGAAGACAATGGTCGTTAATGACTCAAAAAATAAGTTTTGGACAAGTTTTCAGGTAATTTTGAATTATTATAATAATATTTTAACCTTGAATTACCCAATTTACCTTTAACCGCAGTAAGTAAAAGTCAAAAGTTACTATTCACCAAAAATTATTTTCATCTTAATGAACGACATTATAATTTTTGATAACAACCATGTATGTCGGATTTTTTAAATTCAATTCATAGAAGTGGTAATATTTCAATTAAATGAAAATGTTAGTTTTTTAACTACCACTAAGTGGTTTCACTATTCATTAAAAATTGAAGTTTTTCAGAAAAATTCCTAAATTTCATCCTATGCTTTATTTGAAATTACGAGTTCAAAAATTATTTTTATTTTCAAAAATTAAAAACATAAAAGTGAAATTTATTAATTTTAGATGTAATTCCCGTTTTTAAAACAAATAGCGTGTTTTTAAGAATTAAAAACTATGAAACATTTGACACTTGTTTATGTCAAATTTCAAAGTGAAATTAATTACAATGACCAAAATTGGATTAAATGGTAAAAATATACTCTCATTAAACTTTACAACCCATTTAAATTATAATATAATCATATAAATTAATTATATTAAAACATAGTTTGGAATTAAAATACAATATTTACACTATTCATAAAAAATGATCTTTTTCAGAAAAATTCCAAAAATTTACACAAATTAAATTTTTATTTCCGCAATCCAAAGAATTATTTTATTTAGTCATATATAATGTATTAAAGTGACCGAAACTATATTTAAATAGGGTTCACCATTAGAAGGCGGTAGGTTGACATTTTAATGTAAATTATGCTTAAAATGACATTCATTCACATTTTAATCCTATAACATTTATTGGATAAATGTAATTACATTTTACAAACATTTATAATTTTATTTTATTTAGTTTTGTTCATTCCCGCCAATACAATGGCTAGGTGTAAATGACCATTTAAAATAATAATATTATATTATTACTATGCAACATAGGATTTCAAAGAAACATGTAGTTGTGTATCGGGTACGCTATCGAACATAGCATCGCATTTAATGTAAAATTAATATTTAATTCACAAATAATAATAAATATGAAAATTGTCTTATTCCTTTTTTCTCTGGGATGTTACATCCTTCCCCCCTTTTGGAAATTATATCCTCGCAATTTTAAAACTGGTCTTGGAAACTTTATTAAAATCCCCACATCGAAAAAAGATTCCATAAAACTATCACATTAATATAATGTAAGAGAAGTACAAAGGATACCTGAGACAACAGATACTAGGATTCCTTGAAAACATATATATGGAGTAGAAGACAAAGGGTCATGTTCTAATGGAGAGTGATATAATACATGTTTAGGAGATAGTTATCCATCATAAAATCACAAACTTATGATGTGTGTAAACGGTCGTTGATTACCCTGTAAGAAATGTAACCCACAATGTTTTTGTTTTACATTCCTTTTCATAATTTTGAGGAATTATTCTTCTACATAGAATAAAAACATAAGGAAATATACTTACCTTCAAGTAGAGTTTCATCATTTAATAGGTTTCTACCAGAACTAATCATTTCTCTAAACGACGAGCATTCAAAAAGACTTGGTCAAATAAAAAGCAAAAGAATCATCTTCTATAGAATCATATAATCCAAAAAAGGAGATCTATCTATTTCCCATGTATTTAGACATCAACTAAAACCAAAATTATTAGTACAAGATCAGATAATCACCAAAAGGATAATCCTTTATAAAAATAAATACTACTCTTAATCTCCAAAATTCAACAAAAAGAACCCAGGGTTCAAGAAAGACCATTAAATAAACAGTTATCCTTAAAATTCTTCAAAGTAAACCAAACTAAGATTGAAACCCAAATCTTTGAAGGATTTAATCAAATAGTATTCCATGGTAAATCTTAACATTTATCTCTAAATAACATGAGTTACTCTTAAAGTCTCATACTAAAAAGTAGTTAACCTAATCACATATCCTCCAAGATAGGTTAATCATTTAGATAGAACACCCAAAATCAACATATTCCATATTCATAAGATCATCTAACTCAAAATAATTAGTCATACTAACCAGGGACTTCACGTATCCAAGTGGTAGGAAATAAATACCAGTCTTATTTTGGTAGTTGGTTCGATTCACACAGCTTTGTTCGACGCGACTGGTTGTCACACGATTTGCGTGTTCTCCCTTTTCAAAAACTACATAATTTTATAACATTCCCAAAAATAGATAAATTCATCAAAAATAACCATAAATTATTTTAACCAAAAAGTATATCTAATAACATTTGTTTTTCATCCCAAAATGTATTAACCGGTAATTTCCTCAACTTCAAGGATCATATAAACCCAAATGGTTCTTTATAACTATATCTACAAAAGAGAAGATAATTATTCCTTGAATAAAATTTTCAGATATCAAACATCAGGGTTACACATACTATAAAAAGTATTCTAATGTAATCCCATCATCAGACGTTCCTTAATAGTTTTTAACATTTCACCACCCTAAATTCTACCATAACTCTTGAATCCCTTATATGTTTAATTCTTACTCATTCAAAATTCTTCTTAATCCATTAACCATTTGTTTCTAACTTTTTCTGAAATACTTCTTCCCTATAAACAAAATCATGAATCATATCCAAATATTTCAATAATAGGAAAACATATGTTAAGAAATAATCCATACCTTTCATTTGTCATTGTCAGTTTCTTCATCCTCAATCGGAGTGGAATTAGGTTTTGGTAAATGAATATTTGTACGATATTGGTGATCCCATTCCCAAAACTTCTTCATAGGACATGTGTTTTCATAATTACCATGCTCACCACATTTAAAAAATTCAATTGATCCTTCAGAAAGAACATCTTTCCCTTTCTTAGAGTCAACTAGATGCTTTCTTTTTCCATGGAAGGTTCTTGCTTTATGACCTCATTTTCCACATCTATAGCATCTTATATCCCTTTAAAACATTTTCCTATGTGTTTCTTTCCACATCCCTGACACATAGGTTTTTGAATATACTTACCTTTATGATTATTACCTGAACTTATGTGGGCATTTGTTTCTCACATATATGATGCCTTAAAAAATAAACAAGGTTTAGGTGGTCAATCATGACTCCAGAAAGTTGGTTGAGAATTACTACTAGAGTTCTCATTTCTACTCACATTTCATTCTGTTTCTCATTCATAAAGCCATCACAGTTTTCTTCACATCCACTGTTACTTTGGTGCTTGCTAGATCCAGCCATTTACTAAAACCAAAAAGGTAAGTGTGAGTCTATCAGTAAAATCATTATATAATATCTTATGATGAGAGAAAATACTAAGATATACTTATTCATGTTATCATAAACTCATTCACTTTATCTAAAAAAAATCTATGACTCTTTCTAAAATCCTAACAATTATGGTAATTTCACTTATGCTTAAATAATTCCCTAACCTCTAAAGTTGTCTAAACCGACCTTTGATACCAACTATAATGACCCGACCTTAAACAATACATAATATTGAATGAAATGAATAATTCACATTGAGGATCTTTCCAGGTTTAGAGTTTTAGATAATTAGGCCATGACTATTACATTGAAACTTTAATATTACAAGTAGACACTACTACTCAGTATCCATTTTTTCATAAATTAAAAACTCTTAAAAAGAAACATGTCTAGTTCTATGTTGTGGATAGCATGAATTTTCCTTGATCCGATCCTTGACTCTATTCATCTTTATGTCCTATGGAAAACATTTCAAAAACATGGGATGAGCATAAAATGCTCAGTAAGGGTTATAAAATAAGGAGGGAAAACATTATACAATTAATAAATACAAATAAATGAAACCGTACTGTTCAATCAAAACACACCTTATGAAATTATAAGATTTATGAATAACAAACACATATCATAAATCATAAAGGTTACTTATGGAATCCAGATCAAACTTACATTGTAGCTATCACAAATTCATAGGGAGTTACACATGGAATACCCGTCACGGTATATTCCCTAAATCTCTTAGGAGAAACATCACGTTCACCTCCGTCACTTTACCCAATGTATTGGAGAGTTATCTCGGGCTCACCCGCCCTAGGTTTATCACGAAAAAAACCGTATACGTAAAAAATTCCCAATAACCATAACATAATCATAACATATAACACATGTATAAAGGAAAGATAACAATTCCACATCCTAATATATCAAATCAAGATATTGAACTAAATAATGTTTTATCAAATCATTTTCAAAACCATTTGAAAATATATTTTTCAATCAATGTTTCCCATACCACTTTGAAGATTTTAAATGAATTACTATTTGAAAATATTAATGTCCATATTAATAAATCCTAATAAACATTTTTAATACACGGACATTAATGAGAAATATTTAGAGGAATAAATCTTTAAAACATTTAAAATGATATTTTAGTTAAATTGTTTTTTAACTAAAAGAGAGACACTTGAATACAAATAATTGAGGAAGAAAATTTAATCAAAACTTTTTAATGTCATGAGAATAAAGGTATTCATAATATAATATGTAAAATTACAGTATATACACCATATAAAAGTGAATTGGTGCATAACAACAATGAAGTCTCAATGGAAATGTAAATTGAGATGATATCCCTTATAAAGATGGTATCCTTAAATTAAGGAAAAATCAATCACATAATTATGTGTGAAAAATATAAATACACCCAATTATGTTGATATTAAGTGTAAAACCATCATTGGTCATTCACACATATTCATGGGATGACATATTCAATGACTACAAGTTGAACCCAATGAATTGAAATTGGGTTAAAAAGTTCCCCTGTAAAAATTCGATAGCCTTACGGCGTCACATTTAAAATTAAGAAAATGAGTTGATCTGATAAGAAGGGTATATAATCAATTGGACATAAATTTTACATCAATATGGATATATAAAAACATATCTCAACATAATAATATGTAAATTAAAAGACATAACAAAAAGAAGTCTTTTAAAAAGGGGAGGGTGAAAGATTCCCCTACTGATTTGGTAACATACAAAACATATGCCACATGAAAGAAGGAAAATAAAACAAAGATGTAAATACTCATAAATGAAATTATATTACACAAATAGTAAAATAATGGGTAGTAAATACACCACAAAAAAGGAAATAGTCGCATGTATAGCATGAATCTCACAGGAATAAAAAGTGAGATGAAACACTTTACCACGTTGAAATCAACTGAGTCGTATGACCAAAAGTTAATAACCTAAAAATTAATCACATAATACTATGAATATAATAGAATTATTATAATATAAATGAAATGGATGTACACAATACAGCACTTGTAATAAATAAGTGGTGAACAATGGAAATCTCATGGAATTAAAAGTTAGATAAGAAATCCCTTACCTTGTGTCTGACATGACTCGATCATTCTTTAATATCATAAATAATAAATGAAAGTTAATTTATTCTTGATTAAGAATCTTTTTCAAGTTTATTATTTATTTTATATCACTTATTAACTTGTTATGAATATTATGTTATCTTTTAAGTTAATAACGTCCATTTTGTCGATATTTTGTACTTGAGTCAAAAATGAACACCTTATATTTACAAGTTGTCCATGTGGTCAATAGTCCATTATATCTAGAATTATATTATTTATTTAGATATCATATATATAATATATATCCAGTATATACATGTATTTATAATAGTACCTAACATTTGGATGTAAGAAATGAAATGCACCATTCATGGAGACGGTAAGTCGTACGTCCGCATGAATGCTACTTTAATTTATATTTCTTATTTGAATGGAATTAAAATATGATGATAAATAAGAATATTATAATTCCAGTAATATATCATATATAATATCATTAACTCTATCCTTTATACAATTCTCATAAGGCATGAACGAGTCACATCACATTAAGGGGGTGCTAGTCCGCACTTCCTCAAATTAGATTATCGTATTTACCCACTTTGGAAACCATAAAAGATTGATATAATTGGGAATTACAGAAGCATAAGAAAATTATAAACATAATATATATCATATATAAATACAGTTCCATCATAATGTCCACCATGAGAGGTGGTAAGATATAATTGAACAATCATCGTTTTGTGAGGCGTTAGTTTTCCATCCACAGAAACATTTTGTTCTTAATCAATTATATGAAATTGTGTGTAAGTGTTGTTTGAATCCATCTCATAAAATAATCCTAGTATATCTAGGATACTGGTATTGTTAGAAAATAAAGTATAAAAAAGATTTTAGGGGTTGCAGAAGTAAAATAAAAGAAAACAATTTAAGAGAAACGGTTACCTTTAATTTGGGTAACTCCATTTGGTTGGAACCAAAGGACTTCTTGAAGTTACTTAATACTAAGGTAAGGCCTATAGGAGGAGAATATGGATGTAGGGAGATTAATTGGGAAGGTTTTGGAGGATCCAAATGTCTTGAGAGATGTGTGTACTAGGTTAGAATTGGTCTCCTTTTATAAGGGAGAGGAGGGGCTCTTTCGGAAAGTGTGAAAATATTATTTTATTATATAATGATATTCAGTTTCTAATGGTCCAAAAATCATTAAAGATTAAGATAAGATGAATCATGGTCGAACTAAAATCATCCAATCATAATTGGACATGTTTTGGATAATATTTTAAACATTATAATATTATTTATTAAAATCATTTATTAATGAGCTAAATACTACATCATTCTTTTGTAATTAATAATTTAATTTGTATGATTTCTAAAAATTATAAACAAATACCATGATGTAGGAAATATTTTTATATTTCTAATGAATATTTATAGTCTAAAAGATTACTTATATAACACCATATAAAAATTAATTACTATAAGATATTTTCTTTTGTCATTTTGGCCTTTACTTTAAGTTAATTAATCCAAATTTTCATTATAACATCCATGTGGCTCAAATGGATCCCAAAAACGACCCAAAGATGACCATGGTCATTAATGACTCAACCTATATGTTTTGGATAATTGTTATGGTAATTGTGAATTGTTATTATATTATTTTAACCTTGAATTACCCTATTTACCTTTAACCGCTGTAAATAAAAGTCAAAAGTTAATATTCACCAAAAATTATTTTCATCTTAATGTACCAAATTTTACTTATTGATAAATAAAATTATTTAGTATTTTTTAAATTTAGTACACAGAAGTGGTAAAATTTCATTTAAATGAAAATTTCATTTTTTTAACTACCACTAAGTGTTTTCGCTATTCATAAAAAATTTATGTTTTTCAAAAAAAATCGAAAAATTCATGCTAGGAATTATTTGATATTCCGAATTCAAAAATGATGTTTATTTTTCCAAATTAAAAACAATAATGTGTCATTAATTAATTTTAAATTTAATTTGCTTTATTAAAATAAATAGCGTGTTTTTATGAAACAATAACTATCAAAAGATTGACACTTGTTTATGTCCAATTTCAATGTGAAATTAATTCCAATGACAAACATTGGATTAAATAGTAAAAATATATTATAATAACACTTTAAAACCACTTTAAAAGATAATATGACCATATAAATAAATTTGATTATAACATAGTTTTGAATTAAAATACAATATTTAAACTATTCATAAACAAAATGAACTTTTTCAGAAAAATTCCAAAAATTTAAAATAAAAGTAAATTTTGATGTCCCCATTCTAAAGATAGATTTTATTTAGTCATATAGATTGAATTAAAGTGAAAAAACTATACTTAAATAGGGTTCTCCATTATAAGGTGGTAAATAGACCATTTAATTTAAATTATGCTTAAAATTATATTCATAAACATTTTAAGCCTCTAATATTTATTGGATAAATGTAATTAAATTTTACAAACATATATTATCATATTTTTTTAGTTCGGTTCATTCATTCCAACACAATGGCTAGGAGTTAATGACCATTTCAAATAACAATATTATATTATTAGTGTGCAACATAATATTTCAAAGAAACATGTTGTTGTGTATCGGGTATGCTATCGAATATAGCATCCCCTTTAATGTAAAATTAATATTTAATTCAAAAATATTAATAAATATGAAAAGTGTCTTATTACTTATTTATCTGGGATGTTAAACTTTTTATTTTGGAGGATTGTGTATTTCTGGGATAATCAAGATGCAATATTTTATTTCTTTGAGCACCATAGAAGCTGAGTATATTAAGAATAATCAAGAATTCACCTTGTTATTGTGGAAGAAGTAGCAGCTTGATGATATGGTAGTTTCAGTGAACTATCTAATCGTAATATACTGAAATAACTCAAGTGTTATAAATCTCACCAAAAATCTCATCCATCACTCAAGGAAAACGAAAATTTAAATAAAGTATCATTTTATCGAGGAGAAGGTTGAGTATGGAATCATGAAGTTTGAGTATGTGCCTACAATACTATAGGTTGGGGACATTATGATAAAATCCATATCCAAGGAAGATTTTGAGAGGCATTGACTAGCTCTGGGAGTTATGTCGACTACCAGCACTTGAATTTTTTTTTATTTGGGACCCCCCCCCCCCTCTCCTTTAGGTATGGTGTGTTTTTACCTAATGTGCAGATCTATGTTGTATACTCTGTTGTAGACCACAAAGTCTCGACCTTGGTTTTTTTACAAAGGGGGAGAAAGAGTGACTCCTTAAGGGGGATAAACTATTTCTACAAAAGGGATAACATGTCTTAGTTAAAGACATGAGGAGAAGCTAAAAGGTGGAGCAACATGATATGGGGAGAGAAATGAGATAGGGGAGCTGGAGTAACAAATATGAAAATGCTATAAGTGGTCCATCAAAGATTAGATATCACAATAGATGAGGTTCATGATGAAATCGGTTTACTGGTTTCATTATGGTATCAATAGTTGGAGTTTGATATGAAGTTATTCATTGATGATCTTTTCATACTACTCCTGTTTCTCAGGATGATCATTTCTCGTGTGGGGTTAATGTATGTGATGATTGAATATTTGGTCGCAATCTAAATTGTAAGAGGTGAATGGTGGGAGATGGTGGAAGGAGATTCTGTGGGGTATCAATGTACAACGAATTGTTATGAGAAGAGTTGTCAACTATCCCACTGGGAGAAATTGTTTGTAAAAATACCTCAAGGTAACATTGAAACATTTTTGGGTTGGATGTATTTATAGACAAAGAAGGTTTTCTTGGTAACTGGTTGAGTTCTAGAGATGTTGTAGAAAATACATGTTGAAAAAGAACCATGACAAATGAATTAAAGATATATAAGTGGTATAAAATAACAAATACAAGGTGATTCCATTTTGCAGTGTTTTCCAAATTTGTGGGGTCCAAAATTTAAAGGTTTTTTGAGAATTGAAAAAAATTTATTTCCTTGATGATCTCATCAAAACATGGATAAAGATTTTTTTAATATGGGATTCATGAATTTTATTTCTCAATGAAATAAAGAAAGTTAACGTCGAGCTCTATGATTATGAAAAGCTTCATGAATTGAAGAGGTGAAGAACATTGCAAGGGAGCATTATGGAAGAAGTGAAAATGAATTGAAGGAAAAATTCATGATTATGAAGGGCTCAGTAATCCAAAAAATGTCATGGTGCTTCACGATATAGAGTGATTTCTGGCAGAAATTTCGCAGCTTTCAATTTGAGATGATATTGCACTGACATTGCACAGATGGTTCTCAAGTCCATGTAATCATAATTAAAGATACCATGACCCCCTTGAGCATAGAAAGGTAGAACAAACAAAAAAACATAAGATCTCAAATTGTGAAGGAGATTCCTATAGAATAGATCTTTGTGAAATTAAAGGTAATTCCAAGAGTCAATTGAGCTCTGTGAAAGGACGACGTGCCGCGAAGGCCAGTTTGGCATTGCGTAGGAAGTGTTCTTCGCGAAGGCTTGTTTATCTTTTCAAAATCACATAGACCAGAGTGAGATCTATTCGGTAGTGATATCTACAATATAGAGGGATTTTTGATATAGTGAGCTTTTAATACTTGTGATCTCTATAAACAATTGATCTTCATGAAGAGTTTGGAGCATTGTAATGGTTTTTTTCTCTTTTCAAAAGTTGTTTCTTTGCGAAGGTAGTGTCCATAGTGAAAAAGTTTCATAAGGGGATGCCTAGTGTTTAGAAGAAAAGTGTTTTTCATTAGTGGATGAATTTGGAACTTCAACAGAGTATATATCTATAAATGAGGATATATTCATCAGTGATAGTCAGAAGACCTACGAGTCTATAAATCGTGAGTGGATCTTCTGAAGAATCAGTGAGCTCACTTTAGTTGAGAGAGGTGTGAGTTTCCAAATTGTGAATGCTTGTAAACAGGGAGGGATAGTGAGTTTTCTTCAAACATGTAAAAATAAGTTCTCTTTTAGTTGAATTTTTACATCGGAAAATTTCAAGTGTATGCTCGTTGGATGTATCCCAGTAAAGGTGAACAAAGTAAAATTGTTGTCATGTGAATGTTGTAATATTTGTTCATACTCTGCAATGGGAATGAGATAGAAGAATGTTTTGTCTAACAAGAAAACAAGACCAAAGGTGCAGTTGATCTAATATGTCATAACTGGATTCACCCCCACCCCTCTCAGGGTATCTCGCCAAGTATACCTAACAATGATTAAACAAATAATTGAAACATATCCAATTCTATAAATACTAATGAATAAAAAAATAATTGAAAAAAAATTTAGGCATATCGACAAATTAAAACGGAATGTATAGTATGTAAAAACCATTCATACTAATCCGCTAAGGCACCACCATGATCATAATGTAATCACCTCTATTGAAGGATACATCCAAATCCAATACCTTTATGATTTCTAATATAGATCAAATGTATGTTGTACAACGAGTATGCCATCGCTCAAGTGTCCATGTAGGGGTGAATATAAAAATATAGTATTTTATCCAATATACTAATAAATGATAAATATGAACACCTTTATATATAATAATCAAGTTGTAACACCTAATAAAACAATAAGCATGATTGCAGGCTTGACATTCAACATAATTATTTAAGTTAATTGAGATATATAAAAAAATATTTTAATTGAATATGACATTGAAATAAAATTGGATGGTATGAATATGAGGTATCAAATTATGAAATATAACTATAATGGTCCTAATCAATAAAAATATATGGATTAAATCTATATAAATAAACATTCAATTTTTTGTAAACTCATATTATGATTAAGAAATTTAGTTTCTTAAAAAATGATTTTATTATATTTTTCCATGAAAATTTTAATTATTTTATGAAACATTAAAAAATTTATAAAACGAATATGAAATTTAATTTAGTATATTAATACTAAATTAGATTGAAATTTTGATAATTTTATAAAATGGTTGATTTTTAAGTAAATAGTGAATGGTACTTATTCCTCAAATACTCTCATTCATTTTTATTTAATAACATAACTAAAAATACTAACTATCATCTTGATTTATTATTAAAGTGATATATGATTCATTTATATAATAAATAATTCCATTTGAATCATAAATATTTATGATTTTTATATAAGTTAATTGTGAGGCTTAAAAACACATTTTTCTAAGAACAATTATTTAATAGGTTTCATGAATTTATGTAAAAATTGATTTCTTTCACCTGAAATATTGAATCCTAAAAATGAAAACCAATTATTGAATCTGATGTTTAAATTTGATAAATAACCCTGTTAATTTTAAGTCATTATAAATAGTAACATGGTAAATATTTTTCACTTCTCTAAGGGTAAAAAGAGTAAAAATGGTTAAAAAAATGAGATAAGGTCTACAAATCAACCCTAATTGTCATATAATTTTATTTAATGGGTATAATTCTACTATAGTTGTCCCAAATTCCAATATTTAACATTTATGTGACATTTTTACTAGATAATGATATTTATATTATTTTAAGAAATGAAAAATACAAATTGTCAATCTCAGGCTTTTAAATCTATTTGATATGTTCACATAGGGACATAAATAAGTTTTGAATGAATATTAAAGATGATTTTTAGAATAATTAATATATATTTCTTAGGGTAATTTATTTCTCATTTTTAGTTAATATATAATTACCTCTAATTCTTAGATAACACTTATATAGTACTTGTGCAAACAGTTGAAAAATCAAAGTAAATGATTCTAAAAAATTTAAAATCAATTTCTTTTGAATTACTTATGTTGTCACAAAAATTTTATGGTTATTAATAATGTAATTTTCAATAGATTTTATATTAGATTTAATTTTTTACCCTGATGTCTTTTTGGTAAAATAAATTGAATAGTGTCAAAAATGTCATTAATGATATTTTATGGGAAATAATATTATATTAAATAATTTTAATTTCATTAAATATAAAAATAGAACAATTATGATGATAAATGGTTAAAAATATAATCCTTGTAACAATTATTATCCAATTTTTACTTATAGGTAAAATTATAACTCTTTAAGATTGAAAAAGTTGTTACTGTGGTTAAGGTAAAAATGTTTAACGAAGGGGTTAAATAAAAATATAAGGCTTATAATGACCTAAAAACACTCATAAACTTATTATTTTTGTTATATTTAGAACATAATCATAATTTTTTTATATGTGTCATTTTTTTGAGACATATTCATAATAATGTAACTTAATAATATTTTATGGAATTGAATAATTAAATGTGTGCCACTCAATTAAACTAAAATAGGACACCCCTCCACTCTCATTTTTACTCCACCTAGAGAAACCTATCTCGACCAAAAACCACCCAATAATCATATGAAATTCTATATATAGGTGTGGAATGTTTTGTTACTTCTTAAAAGATCATTCAAAAGGCCTTTAGTAAAGGATAAAGAAAGAAGTCTACGGAATAAGAGGTAATCGTCTTTATTGACTCTTCCATGTTTACAATTATGTTACATAATATAAATCTACTATAACAATTCTAAAAAAATAAATAAATTAAAATAATGATAATTTATTCTTATTATTATATTTGTACAACTAGTTTCACCTTCTTTCCATCTTATGAAATTGGAAACATTGATTATTTATACATACGACTTATTATCTCCATGTAGGAGAGTAATTCATTTTTCAACACCACTTACATGGATGGATATAAATATTTAATGAATGAGTATATATGAAAGTTATAAAATAATTATGTTTCTATAAATATAAAATATCATTTATCTACTCACCTTTTATTTCATTCTAAAATTATGGGTTGATCATGCGTATGTGTAGACCACCACCACCACAATGTCATGTGATTCATTTTTAATTTAAATTTTTTATACATTTTAATAAGGATTTATATAACTAATATATATGATATATATAACATAATAATTATATAAATTTCAATTATTTTATTTCTTTATTTCATCTCATCCATTGAAAAGTGAAAACATCATTCATGCTTACGTAAAACCTACAGTATCCATCAACATTATAATACATTTTTCATGACATATGTCAAGAATGATTCTATAAATTTATTTTTTTGAATAAATATTAAATCTATGACATTAATACCATTATATATATAATTAAACGATAATATATTCACAATAACTAGGACATCCATGATGAAAATTACATGATAAAACTAAACAATTAATATAAGGAACAATGATAATAATGAAAGATTGTTGATGAACGATTGATAAGATGTTATAGGTATGTCATATATGAAATTTTAAATATAAATATGGTTCTATAATATTTTAATTATATTTTTAAAGTCATTCAATTATTCATTAAATGATGTTAAAAAGATGGAAGTGTGGGATAAGGGGTTTTAAACTCAATTTCTACTAATTTGGTCATACATCAACTTTATTTCATGATTATTTGTGAAATAAACTCTAATTATATTTTGTTTTATTTAAAATTATTATTTTTTATTTAAATTTGTCATACATTATCACTCCATTGATTAATTTTCACTTCAATGATATGATCTTCGTAAGGTATATCATCTAAATTTCTACTCTATTTAGACATCTTTTGTAATATTCTGCTATTTAATATTATATGGTGTATATAATTCCCATTTGAGGTCTTTAAAATTAATATGTAATTATTCCAATTGAGTAAGGTTTAAATTATTTTTTACACGTTCTAGAGTATAAAATTTCGATGTGAGAAAAGTGGTGAGAATTTATTTTATAATTTAATTTTGTATAACATATTTTATATTCATTTAGAATATTTTATAATATATCCTATATAAAATACATATTTTTTCCTAAACATATGATATTTACGATGTTTTGTAGATTTAATCAACCTTTTCCCCTCTTTTTAAATTTAATTAAGATAATAAATGTAAAAACAAATCCTATTCCTCTTTTTAATCGGGTATATATGTCCTTATTTTTTAAAATTGTTTTACAAAAATACTTTTATATACTAAAATGATTTAAAGGAGAAACATAAGGTTATATAATACTTTTGAAATGTTTTTAAATATATCTATATTATTTTATCCAATAATTTCAATTTCAACTTTATAAAAAGTTAAAATAAATGTTTCCCTTTAACAAATATTATGTTAACATAAATTCCCACAAAAATAAAAATTTTAGGATATTTATCATTATTTACAAGTTAAAATTGATTTTATAAATAAAGATATTTACTGAAATATTATTTTAAATTTTTATTCCCTTCTTTTATTCATGAAAATACATGAACATATTACAAAATCTATACTTTTGATAAAATTATGTTCATATTTTATATCTTATTAATTTTGTAGTCATTATATTTCTCCTGAAACAATCAATTTCAGATAACAATATTTTATTTTAGATAAAATGCATCCCTAATATAAATCATATATGTATCATGCATATGCTTATTTCTTAAAACATATACCATTTTTCATATGGTATTTTTCTATGAATTATATTTGATTGAATAATGGAATATTTATATTAAAAATTGTTTTCTATATATATATTTTTATTAATAAAGCTCTAATTTTTTAAATTTATTGATAATAATTATATATTATAAAAATTGGTCTTAGTATGTGACAAACAGTTCCTGTTATAGCCCGAAGATAAATATGTAGGTATCATGATACAAAAATGTTGGCTATTTGGTGAATGAATTACATATTTCTGTAACATTCCTTTGCATGATTCTTCGATGGTTTGTTTATGATGTTATACATTGTGTATTTCAACATCAAGAAAACCATTATTTATTTCAATTTGATTATTTATATAGGTATGATATACATGGTTAAGTTCCAACATCATATGATTATTTATGTTGAATTATTTGAAAATAATTTATTATAACAATATTTTTCATTATTATCATGTTATGGATTATATGGAATGTGTTTTCAATTAATTACCATTCCATTTTTATAATTTCCTATGTAATCATGATATATTATAATTTATGTTACCCTTATATAGAATTTTATATCACTCATATGTTTTTTTCTTTCCCTATGAAAAGAATATTGAATCAGTTAGTTATTTCAAGGATGTTGAATATTTACATTACCTATATTATTTAAATTATAATGTAATATATGAATCATGTTTTTTTCAAGTTAACCAAGTCTAATAAAAAATTACTTCGATTGGGAAAAGATCACCAGTACCTAGTGCCACTGTAATTAAGTTGACATAGATGCTAGGTAAATTGGTTTGGGGTCATTATAGTTGATATGAGTTCAATATTAGTAGAGAACCTAGGAAATATAATTAATAAGACACATATTAGAAAACATAACTCTGTGAGGGAATTTTTTTATATGTTTATGTATAGATTATAATCCTGATGTTTATGTAAGATAGAGATCATGTAGTTTTTCAAGAAATACATCCTTTTCTAGACACTACAAGTGGTTGTTGTTTTGGAATAGATTCATCTAGGGATAATAAACCCAAAAATATTTGGCCGAATATACCCGGATACTATTAAAGTGCACGATGAGTGTTCTATTATTTCACACCATGTTTCACACTCCCATTGGATGTGTCTAGGTTAATATAAAGTTTCTTTGTGAATAATTATAATGAATGAGATTTTTGAACCTATATAAATATATGATATTCCATAATAATATAGGTTACACCTAATATATTATCCCTAGATATATATATAAGGAATTTGTTAAGATTAATGTCCAAGATTCCCGTTTTATTGTTTTCAGTGAAAAATAATCAAAATTATTAAGGGTATATTCAAATTTATTTAAGGGAATACAACCTTTTCGTTTGTTGTATGTTTTTTTAAAAAGGTAATATGAGGGAAAATGATTTTATATTTTTTGCTCATAATTTTAATGTTATTGATATCCATTAATATTAATATTATCTCCGACGTTGTGTCTATTTTGGTTAATATTGATAAAAGAAGTCTGGAATTTTGGGAACATATTTTTTTCATATAGATAACCATTAGATTTAAAAATGATTTATTGGATAAGTGATTAATGTAGAGTAAACAATATTGGTAATATTATATGAGTATGGTAAACATAATTTTAGGAATGATGACTGAGATAATATATAGAGTCCTATATAATTTTATTGCGGTTTTATAGTGATTTAGAATATTTATAGAAAATATTTGAATATTTTGGGGAGTATATGATTAGGGTATATATATTGGGTATATTAACATATGAGTGATTGATATTACTTAGAGATAATAATTACCTGTAAATTCTAATTATTATATGATAAAATCATTCATATATTTGGGTTTTTATTTTAGGTAGACATATTTTTGAAGAGTCTTTAGGTTAAAAATTCATGGAATGGATTATGTTTAACATTGTGGGTTATTGATGAGGTTTTACATGTTAATGTGTTATATTTATTAATATTTGATAAATTTTGATACAAATTTTGGTCTTGTTAAATATTTTTAGAAATAAGGAATATCTTTTCATTATTTTTAAGATTTACAATGCATTAAATTTTAATTTTAGTCCTTTAGTCCTGAAAAAATTATTCTTGGATATATATTTCATTGAATAGGAGATTAAATTGTAATTCATATAAGATAAAAAAATAATTAAAAATTTCTTATGATAAAGAAAGAAAGAAATTATATTTCTTTTATGTTCATTGTATTTTTGAAAAAAGAATCACGTAACTTTAGAAAAAAATATTTTTATATAAAAATGTACTTATTTTACCTATATCTATGATGAATTGAATGGTCTTTTCACCCCTCAATAATTTATGGTTTTGTGGTAATTAACATTCACAATACCATGTTCTCAATCACTATGTATTAGTCTTTTAAATTTCATTTTCATCTCCATTTATATGTTTTATCACCCCACCAACATTATACTTATTTGGGACCCCGTTTATGTGTTATTTTAGGTAACCTATATCGTTAAAACCAACCCTATATAAAATAAGTTCTATTATCCCACTGTAAATATAAATTTTCTATAAATATATTTATACATATTTAACCTTTCATGACCGACATAAAATTTTGAGGGTATTACTTTTTTAAGGTGGGATAATGTAACACCACAAAAAAGTGGATAAAAATAATAATAATCTTGATGGCTTTATTAACATGCAACAACATGTTTTAACCAAATCAAGAGATATTATAAAAATATTGTTATTTAAATGGGACATATTTGTTGAATTGAGGGGTATGATTATGACTATCTGCATTATGAAATATCTGCATAATTTAATTACTCAATATAAATGTATTGATGAATTATTAGTAAATATACACTAAATTTTTATAAATGTCATTTAAATCTTCCAAAATTCATTTTCTTAAAAAATGGTATTATTACATTTTTTAGGAAATTATAATTATTTTCTCACAGTTATATAAGTTTTATTTTTACAAATTTAACATTATTTTAAAATAATAATATCTAAATTAACATAGGGTGATATTTTTGGATTTTTCAGATGTGATTAATTTTTCAGTGAGTAGTGACAAATACTATTTTCTCAAATAATCTCATTTATTTTCACTAAATCAAGTAAATTTAACGTATTATTATATTTTATTTTTTTGTATTAATGATAAATATTTTCCATTTATATATAAAAAATTCCATTTTCATATAAAATATTCACTATTTTGAGATAAGTTAATTATTATTGAAACACACATAAAAAAGTCATTTTTACTGTATTTTGTAGATTTATGTTAAAATTGATTTATTCCACCTCAAGAGAATGAATTATGAAAATTGGACTCCATTTTTTAAATAACAAAGTTCCAATTTTAAAAATATGGCCCTTTAATTTTTTTTCATTATAAATCGTTTTTGTGGTAAATATTTGTCACTCGGTAATGTTAAAATGGGTATAATATGGTTAAAATAATTAAATAAGGTCTCAAAATGAATTTTACAAATTTCCCCATTTCATGGGATGATATTTATTCTACCTGGGATATCTAAAATTGAAATATGTTCCACATTAGTTACATTTTTCCTTTATAATTAAATTTAAATTATTTAAAGAAAAATAAAAAATGCACTTTTTTCTTTTAAATTTATTTTTCTATGTTCACATAGGGATACAAATAAGTTATGACAAAATAATTAACTTTATTCTAAGAGTAATGAGATTTTTTTAATGTTATTTTTTTAGAATATATTTGTGAATAAATAATTGCCTTAAATTCGTATACAAAGCTAATAGAGTGCTTGTGCGAGCATCAGAAAAATATATGTAAGTGATTTAAACGAAATAAAAAGTAAATTTTTTTGGAAAAATTGTTGCTTAAAAAAAATTGTGTTTAAAAAAAATTATAATTATTTTTTAAATAGTTTATATTCTAATTTCATTGTTATATTGATGTATTTAAGGTCAAAGTAATAGAATAGTGTCAAAAATGACATTAATGCTATTTGATGAAAAATAATTTTCTTTAAATAATTTAAAGGACATAATAATCTTGAAAGAATACAAAAAAGGATGTCGAATTGTCAAAATTTTCTTAACTTATACATTTAAGATCTAATTATTACCTTATAAATAAAATTATATACCATTAAGATTGAAACAGTTGTTAAACTGTTTGATGTTAAAAATGGTTAGTGAAGGGGTAAAACGAAATGAAAAGTGTTTAAATGGAATAAAACATTCTTAAAACTCAATTATTTGTTATATTTATACCTTAACCATATAACCTTAAAAAATGAGTCATTTTGGATCCATTTTAAAACAATGTTACTTAATTTTATTTTAAAACATTGAAAACTTACAATAGTGCCACTCATGTAAATTATTAAAAAAAATACACATACACTCTCTATTTTACAAAACGTTTAACAACCTAACAAGACTAAAACTTATAAAGTATCTTATAAACTTTTATATACATAATTTAAAGGCTATATAATTATTATGATATCATTCCATGGGTCTTTATGATGTGATCTAATGAAAGTCTACAAAAAAATTGGTGATCATCTTTAACAACTTGTCCAATCTTATTTATTCATAAACATCATATAAATATATTTAAGACATACAATAATAAAAAAATATAGTATAATACATATAATTAAGTGTTATTATGTTTATGTTAAAATAATATTCTTCTTCCTTTCAATCATATGGAATGCGAAAACATCGCTTTTTCCTACATATAACTTACTGTCTCCATGTAACAGTGTAATTAATTGTTTATCACCATTTTACATTGATAGTTATATATGTAACTAATTATAATATGTTATATTTATGAAATAGTTATGTCTCTTAAAATATAATATATCATTTACATTATTACCTTTCTATCTTCCAGAAAATGATAACATCACTCGCGTGAATGTGTGCACTACCACCTCTGTGAAGTGATGTGATTCACTTTTCATTAATATTTAACATAGAAGGTAATAAATATAGAGTTAAATTATATATTTGATATATATGATATAATGATTATTTAAATTTTAATTATTAATTACCATAATTTCATCCTATTCATTAAAATGTGAAAATGATATTTCTTTATATACACGGCCTAACATCTCCATGAACAAAGTTATTTAATTTTCAATACCCACCATTAAATATTAACACTAAAATAGTTTATAGTGAATAAATATAATATTAATGACATTAATATCATTATATATATAATTAAACCAAAAACTGTGTACGAGAACCGAGACATTAATGATGAACCTTATATGAGAAAACAAATAAGGTAACACCAGAAACAATGATAATAATGAAATATTGTAGAATAATAGGGGATAATATGTAATAAAGGGATAATATATGATATTATAAATATTAATATTTTTATATTATAAATTAATAACATATTTAAAACCACTATAAAATACATTAAATTATAAAAAATAATATAGAAGCGTTGGTTTAGTGGTTTTTTAATTCAGTATCCATTTATCAGGTTATACTTCATCTTCACTGACTATTTTATTCCATGATTATGTTTGAAATAACCTTTTAATTTATTATGTATTATTTAATTTTTTTGGATTCAAATGTGTCACATAGAATAACTTCATAGATTTATTATCACTATAGCGATATGTTCTTTGTAAGAGATTTTAACACAATTTCCACTCAATTGAGATATATTTGGTATTATGAACATATTTAGTTTTTGAGTTGTATATAGACAAAATTTGAGGTATTTAATTTGAATGTATAAATATATAAATATATATTTTTATGTTGATCAATGTTTCAATTAAATTATACTCATTTAATGGACTTCAATTTGCATGTTAGCATACAAATAATTTTTTTAAAATATTATTTTAGGATTGATTTGATTTTAATTAAAGAAATATTATAATATATCCTTCATAAAATTTATATATTTTCTTATACTAGGGCTATTTAAATATCTTCTTTGTTTTCTCTTATAATTTATTATATTTTTTAGTTAAATTTATCAAATTAATATCTAAAATGAAAACCGATATTATATATATTTTTGATCAAGTATATTATTCTTCTATGTCCATAACATTAGAAATACTTTTAAAATATTAATTTTATATAATCAAAATATTTATCAATGAAGCTTCATGTTATAATTTACTTTTCACATGTTTTTAAATAAATATTTATAATTTTTTCAAAAAAATTCATTTTTAACTTTTTTTTTCTAAAAATTCTAATGGAATGTTTTCTTTTAACATATATATAATTAATAGAATTTCCCAACACCATAACCATTTTATGATATTTTTATTATTATATATGTTTTCAATGTTTTTACAAAAAAAACAATTTAATGAATACTTATTTTATTATTTATCTTGTATTTTCATTTATACTCTATAATAAATGACTTTATTTCAAAAAACTATATTTTCAATGAATTTATAGTCATATTGTATCTATTATTAATTTTATGGTTATCAAATTTGTCCTAAAACATTCACTTTCCTATGATAATAATTCATTGGAAATCACATATCTCATAAATTTCCAATTTTTTTAATCATGTATATGCTCATTTATTATACAGTATACAACTCTATATACAATGTTTTACTATGAAATTAATTTAATTAACTCAGGAAATATTTATATTCTGCATTCTTCACTCACTATTTATATTTATTTCTAATTCATACTACTTATGAGTTGAATTGATCATTCAATGTATGGGGAATGAATTAGACATAGTAATTTATGTGAGGTCCCCCTTTATATCCCCTAGATTCATTGGATGGTCTAACGAGAAAAATATTTTGTTTATTTGGATGAGGAAATAACCATCTATGTATGATTTCATATAATGAGGCCTCAAATGAATGTTTATAACATCTAACATCCTTAATTCCATCATTATAAAATCATTCATTGATGTCCATGATTGGATAGTTATGATATCCATGGATTTTTTTAGGATTATGTGGTTATTTATATAGTATTATTTGTTAATCATTTATAATTTCCATATTATTCTTCATAAATAAATATTTTTCATTTAATTAACATTATATATTGATTATTTCCTATTTACTAATAACATCTTCTATTGTATGTAACCCTTTCTGAGCATTTGATCTCACCCTTATTTGATTTATTTTCCCCATGTTACGATGATGGTATATTTAAATGAGCTCAATTATGAAAAATATTTTCTCTTACAAGGTTTTTCATTTCTAATATATGGTTTGAAATATTTTTGAATATGGTTTACCAAGACTATTGGACTATTCATTCCTTGGGATGTAATTTATTGTAATGATTTCTTATCTAAAATTTTCAAAATAAAATATGGGAAACTAGAGTTGGGGTATTTATACAAAGTAGATTAAATCATAATATATAGTAAGGATCCTAATACTTTGTAGTATCTAACAGAATCTATGTAAAATCCCATTTAATAAATTATCTTAGCCTCATGTCCTTATAATATATTACATATTATTATAGATAATTCCATGTTTTAGCGAGCCATCATAAATAATTTATACCCATTAATGGAAAAAAACACCCAAGTTTACTACAAGAAAATCTTACCAAATAAGAAAAAATAAAAAAGATACAACCACTAGAATTGGAAATAATAAGACCACTCCCCTATCTATATATGATTAATCAATTAGAGTGAGGTATAATATCTACCTATTATTGATATTTTAAAATAAAGGTATCTTTACTTGTTGAGTATTCTTATTACCAGGGTGGTATCTGACTCCACGTTCAGAGGAACCATACTACATTGGTTTATAGTACTTACAGGGTCACAAAATGATTACATATTTATTATAAAACTATCACTTTGAAAATATCATAAATTGTGGATAGGTGACAAACTATTTTTATAATTAATCCTCATTGTTTGATTCTAAAATCACACAATAATGTTATTTCATCTCTATGAAAAATTCAAGGAATTGGTCAGATGCATCCTTACTACTAAAATAATATGAACCCATAAATTTTCTCATATCAAACCATTCATGAATTTTTTTATATAAGAATTAACCCATTAAATATTTTATTGATTCCCTCCACCTAGATAAGAATACATCTCATAGTAAATTCTTTATACTCTAAAATAAAATTATCACATATGATGAAATAGTTTATAAAAATTACTAATATTTCATATCACGATCAATATTAATTACTAGGGTGAACTACTCAATAGGCCACAAATTTTAGTAAAACTAGATAGGCAGTAGAATTATTCATTTATTAGTGTTCTTGTCATGACCCCCTCCCACCAACGATGCCCCTCCTGAGCTGGCATTGGTGAAAGGGAGATAATGACCCCCGAGTCCCGCCCCCAGTAGGCCCCAGAGTGGCGACTAGAACCAATGGTATGAGTTTTCACAAATATGGGAGGAATTACCCTTTTTATTATTTAAAATTGGGAAATAGGATGAGTCAAACACGAAAAGAAGAAGGAATAAGTAAATGAAAATAAACCCAAAACCAAACCCATATGCATGTTTTATACAATACTAAAACAAAAGTACAAGTACAAGAGAAGCACCAATGTTTGATACCAAACAAAAGAAATCAAAAACTACAACCCGAAAAACTCCAAACCCCATTAATCTTTTCATGTTTCAACAGTTTTATTTTATCAGTTCCGTAACTAACAAGCAACTAACAACAACCAAACTAGATCAATCATTCGTAAAACATATCCCTGCCAACCACAAATAATGTTAGGGAAACACAATCAACACAAAAACATTTAATTTAATCAGCCAATCAAACCCATTGATTTTCCATATTTAAACAACTACAATGCCCCTACAATTCATTAGTTAACTCTAACACTTTTATTCATATGAAAAACCCATTCCTGCAACCCTACTTCCAACCACCATAAACACAAACACATCAGAATCAATACTCGTACCACATCATCATCCCTTTGAAACCATTTACTGCAGCTCCGCTACCCATCACAACCATATCATACACGCCAACCCATAACCAAGCCAACCGCAACCCCGCTGCTCACCCATTCCACAACAACCCACAAAACACCCCTTCACATAATTAAACCCCAACCCAAACCCAAAAAATTTATTCATTCATTTAATTTAACCGAGGTGATCATACAAGGGTTCCAGGTATTCATTTAATCCTCCATGTTTACATGATTAACCAATTTTCACATTCTATGAAACTCCATCCACAAAACATTCCAGAAAAATAGGTCAATATTTAATTGTGCAAGAAAAGGTCCCCAACAATTGTGATTTTTAGTAGGCATAACCCTATTAAATTCAAAAACTAATCAAGGATAAGCATTGATGAAAATAAAACCACAATATCAACAAATATTTCCCCAAACCCGTTCTTTATCCAGTTATTATCGTTATTTACTGGTTCAACCATATCTCACGAAAACAAGAGGATAACCACCCCAAATTATGCACAAAATAGAGAGAGAAGAAGGTTAAATCCATAAATGAATAGGTTTTTATGTCCTTCTGTGAGAACAACCACCACGAGGAATTAGATCACTCCTCCCAATGACTACGCCCTCCCGTGGATGCTGCAGCACAACCGCACATTAAGATGACGTTCGTCGAAGAGCATCGTTCCCATAAAATATAATAAATATCCTCAGTAAGAAATTTTGAATAGGAAGTCGAAGAAGATGGAAAGGAATGAAGGTCATGATGTTCGCCTCATCAACACGATTCCACAGCCACCGACAGATCAACGATCGGAGTCCGGATGAAGAGGATAAAGGAAGGCTTCTGGGTCATCCGGGAGTGTTGCCATGCAGTGAAGAAGAGGGGTCCGTAAATAACACGTGACCCTCTCTAATATCAGCAACAAAAGGTAAAATGGTACTCAATGTGTATTAATGAATACACGATGTGACCGTTCAACTATTACGTTGTTTGACTAGTCAATACACGACACGTCACACAGTTTCCATTCATTTAATAATAATAATATCTTCAATTAATAATAGGTGTTTTATTGACATGAGACATGAGTCATAAAAAGGTATTCATCGTTGGTCGTAAAATGTCCATCATAATTTCAGGGTTACGCTGTCACGGACGGTTTGTCAATCTGATACCTTATGAGGGAGATATGTTTGGGTGCAAGATCTCGTAATAATAATAATATTTTTATTCATGGGTGGTTCATGGACTGGAGCTACAAACCATAATTTAATATTCCTCATTAGACTTCGATCGATCATATTAATTACAGGATCACATTCCCACTTACGAGAAGCCAATCGGACGTTGCATGCATGAGTTATGGAGGGTCAAAGATTTAATAATAATATTAAATCTGTTATTTTCTGAGTACTTCGGGTACCCGATCCAAAAGACCCAAAAAGACATCCAATATTGGACTTGAAATGTCCGTCTCGGAATCTGGGTCGCACTGCCACAGGCGGTTCATGAAACCAAGGTCGCACGAAAAAGTTACGATCAAAAAAGTGTTTTATCAACAGAAACAATAACATGATTATTATATTATTATTTTTAATTGATTTATTTCAAATACCCAAAGCCATGCATCACCCTCTCCCCAATTTGGTGTGCCTCACTCACTTTGACATTAATTTATTTCCATTTCTTTTTTTTATTACTCCCCCATTTAATTCCCACACTCTCTCTCCAATCTTTTTCCAATATTCTACCCCCAATGTTAACGCCCTCTATTATCCCTTTATTTATTTAATTTTTAATTCCTATTATCTTCCAATACTCTCTCCAATCTCATTAATTATTCCAAAATTTTCACTCACTACCCAAATGTGGCGCCTCCCCTTCCTTTACTCCATCTGGCACGCCCCATCCTTCATTTTAAACCTTTATCATTATTTTTTATCACTATTATCATAAATAATAACATCTCTCATCTATCCTCATATCTCAAATCTCATTGCATTGAATTCAAAATATATATATCATTAAATCATTATTAACCGATCTTTCAAAATTTAAGCCAACATTATTATTATAATTATTTAGTATAATATTAATGACAAATCCTCGATTAAAATTTCTTAACTCATCACCAATTAATAATAATAATAATTATTATTATTGATGTTCACCGAGTGGACTATGTTCGACCACCATTATTAATTATTATTATCAAAAATTATTATTATAAAACACATCGTGTTTGACCACATCAAATTTTTAAAAAGTAATGGTCTGGAGAGGTTCGATCTATTACATCAGATACCTCTCCAAACATTCTCATCCTAGTGAATTAAAAACCAACCAATAAAAAGGGGGAAAGGACTGAACAACCACCCCGCAAGATACCTCTTAGGTCTCTCATCATAACAGGAATCCTACCAATACCATAATTATATGAGTCAGGGAATTCCTTCCCCCATATCGAGATATTATCCGCTTTAGGCAGCACTAACTCACCTGCACGGGTTTAATCCATTCCACATTAATGCGTCTCAATTAGGGATTAGGTCCTCCCACCCCCATAATTTAGGATTTCTCATACACACACTACCCCCAAAACCGAAAAAAACAAGAAACACGCTACCCCAACACATGGAATGGGGACTTCCTTCACCCATGTCAAGATACTATCCACTTTGGTCAGAACTGGCTCGCCCTCATGGGTTTAATCGCATCCACATAAAAGCGTCTTGATTAGGGATCAGGTCCTCCTCTCCCCACATGTTAGGAATCTACACACACATTTAAAGGAAAGAGAGAAACTACATAGCACTAAAGACTCATGAAAAATATGGTCCATTCCCAAAGCATGGGCGAGAATGAGTTTCAACAATGGAGTGTGATGCACTTGAATATAAACAAAACATAAACGAGAGCATTTAAGTAAAACCAAAAACATCTCTCTCGATATCTGGCCTTGTTAGGGTTATCACCTCTATTGCATACAACTTTCTATGTCCCACTCCTTTTCCTCTCTGTTGACGTCCAGGTGCCATAGATGTAGAGTAAACAAAGAACTCCTAAACCTGTGTAGCAAATAAATCTTCTCAAGGTTTTATTTTATCATTTTTTTCTATTTTATTCCCAGAACACCCAAATTAGGTAAAAAAACATGATGATGCATGTACCTTTCCTAGGGTCTCTACTCTGCAATCAATGCAGTCTTACTTGGTCATTCGGTAAGCTCAGGGTCCTTGCATCGGATCACGGAGTGCCTGAAAATGTCGTGTCCTAGCCAGTCTTCCCTAGCATATGTCACGCACCATGATCAGCCTACATTCTTTCCCCACCATCCCATGCAATCCTCACCATTCTTAACTCCAGACTCAATCCTATCTCTCAACCATCAGCCTCTGATATCATTCTATCATGACCCCCTCCCACCAAAGATTCCCCTCCTAAGCTGGTAATGGTGAAAGGGAGATAATGACCCCTGAGTCCCGCCTTCAGTAGGCCCCGGAGTGGCGACTAGCACGAAGGGTATGAGTTTTCAAAAATATGGGGGGCATTACCCTTTTTATTATTTTAGATCGAGAAATAGGATGAGTCAAACACCAATATAAAAAATAACAAGTAAAAGAAAATAAACACAAAAAAACCCATATGCATTTTTTTACAATACTGAAACAAAAGTACAAGTACCAGAGAAGTTACAAAGTACGCTACCAAAAAAAGAAAGCAAAAACTGCAACAAAAAAACTACAAACCCCACTAAGATTTTTATGTTTCAATAGTTTTAGTTTATTATTTCCTTAACTACCGAGCAACTAACAACAACCAAACCAGATCAATCATTCGTAAAATATATCCCTGCCAACCACAAATAAGGTTAGAGAAAACAAAAGCAACACCAAACCATTTTCTTTTTATCATCCAATAAATCCCATAGACTTTCAATATTTAAGCAACTAGCCTGCCCCACAATTCATTAGTTAACTCTTCCACTTTTATTCAAATGCACAACCCATTCCTACTGCCCTACTTCCAACCACCATAACCACAAACACATCAGAAACAATACCCGTTCCACATCATCATCCCTTTGACACCATTCTTCTACTACCCGCCTTCAACAAAAGGAGGGAAGGGACAAAATATTCCCAATCCCTTACTTTTTAAGTATAAAGAGAGATAATGACCCCTGAAACCCGCCTTCAATAGGCCCTAGAGTGGCGACCAACACCAAGGGTATAAAATCTCACAAAAAAGGAAGGCATTAGCCTTTTTATTTTAATAGTATCGGGAGATAAGATGATGAAACCCAACATCGCCAAAACTGGAAGTAAGAGTAAAGACAAAGAAAACCACTCCCATATATATAACACAAATGTAAAAGAAAAAAATTATAAGGTGTCTACAATGTTAATGTACCAAATGTATGAAAAACAACAACTAAAACGATCCCAATGCCCCAGCTAGTACGACCCTGGACGATCCCTGAAGACCTCCTGGAAACCTGAAATCAGTTTCATATACGTAGGGTGAGTATGAAAGTATACCCAGAAGGAAAAACCAAAGACTCTAGTGCATAAGTGGGGAGGCATTCTAATGCCCTGTGAGAAAAGAGATAACCAAAGCACCTAGTAAGGAAAAACTATGCACCCAAGCCTCACCAAGGCACACTCCCCAAATAACGCAAGTCAAGTATGGTATAGTAATACACATCGATGTTTGGGTACCTCACGCCACTTTCCCACTGGTTATTGAAGACATCCTACACATCGAACCAATACCGCCATTCTCACCGCAGTCCTACTGCCACACCTACCCACGCACACCTGGCGCACAATAACCATCCCACCCGCAGACACCTGGGCCACAAAAACCACATGTATCCATTCCCGCAAACACCTGGGCCAAAAAACTACTACCACGCCCAAAGACACCATTGCCAGAAAGCTGTCGTCACTCCTGAAGACACCTGGGCCTAAAAGCTGCAGTCACGCCCGAAGACACCTGAACCTCATCCTGAAGACACTAGGGAAACAACCCACCCGAAAACACCTAGTCCAACCACCACAACTACCCTGCCCAAAGAATCTTGGGCTAATAATGGACTTCAGGACATCACACCCTTCTCGATGAGTCTTGGGCTATTCGGGAAAGGGAGAAAAAAAGGAGCTAATAACTAGCAACATGTAAGAGTGTTGGAAAAAACACCCTCCCCGAAGAAATGGGGGTTTTTGGCACTAAATGATCAAATTGGGTGGGGCGCGAATAAGAAACACAAGAACTACAATTATATATATGTTTGTAACAAGAACTCAACCCAAACTAGGGCTATACATCTAACCCAAGCACGAACAACCTAGTCACTACTCATATAAAGAATAATACTCACAACTGAGTCACAAATCATTCCCAGAATAAATTTCCAAATTAACCCATTCTTGTTTTCATGTTCAAGTGATCTCGTTTAAGTAAATTCTGTACTTCTGGGCAACTAACAGGCACGAGCACAAGACTAGGGGAAAAAGTTAAAGCCAACAACAATTTAAACATTCACACCAAATTCTCTTGTAAATTCACATCGATGTGAGATCCCTCTAAGTATTGGAACCAAAGAAGGCTTCATGATATAGCCCACATATCCCCAAAACTATAGCTAAAAAGGTTTCACAATAGAAGAGGATTCCACCCCAATGCGTGATATAAGAAAAGAAACCACAACCCCATATTCACAACCATAAACTGTGCCACATCAAAGGATCACATCCTTACCCACATCACCTTATAAGAAAACAAACAGAACACACACCTACTACCAAAATAGAGTAGGGAATAATCCAGGTTCAACACATCATTCATCAATTTCCTCTTTCTGTTAGTTAACCCGGGTGACCACACAAGGGAATATTTTTACAGGGTATCCATTTAGCCAATCGAGTTTAAGTGATTCACAAAATTCCATGTTAACTCATTTTTAATCATCAAAGAAGACATTGTTAATTAGTTCGCAAGGTAAGACCACCAACGACCATGATTTTCAGTGATCATAGGCCCGCAAAATTCACAACACATATCAAAATAAATGAGTACAATAGAACAACAATCACAACCCCCCTCATTCATTAAGGTTCATTCATTATCTTCATTAAGTTTGGTTTCATCAATTACCACTGAGACAAAACTGTACACACCTCGTATGATACATAGAAAGGAGAGGCGTAGGAAAAAATCCCTAGTTTATTGATCAAAGATCAATGTTTCTCTCCACACACAAGGAATAGGGGATGCACGGGCTGCAGGGGAGGAAATCCATAGAAGACGTGCATAAGGTTCCAGCAGAGGTGCACTACAAGCCATGGGAAAAAGGACTCCAAGCGCACTAGGAAGAAGAAATAAATTCAACTGAGAAAAAAAGAGAACTCCAATGGGAGATATAAAGAGGAGATCGGGATAGGGAATTTTTAACCCCTGGAAAAACGGATCGCGGTTTCCTATGTGGGTGGGCAGTTACACCTGATGTTATCAAGGAGTTATTTAATATCCCCCATCAGGGATGTTTCTCAGTATTTTTAAGTGTCAATTATGGGATTTAAATGATTCTAAAAATGGTATTAAGATTAATTTATGACAAAAGATACGTTATGGGAGTGGAAAAGTCGGGTACTATGGTGAGAATGGCCCAGTTGTGTGAAGGCGGGTGTGGTAGTGGGACTGCGGTGAGAATGGATGGATCGGTCCGATGCATAAGATGTCTTCAATAACCAGTGGGATAGTGGTGCGGGGTACCCAAACATTTATATGCTATTACTATAGCTTACTTGACTTGCATTATTTGGGGAGTGTGCCTTGGTGAGGCTTGGGTGGATAGTTTCTCCTTGCTAGGTTCTTTAGTTATCACCTTTCTCACAGGGCATTAGAATTCATCCCCTCATGTGCACGAGAGACTTTGGATTTCCCTACTGGGTATACCTGTATACTCACCCTACACATATAAAACTGTTTTTAGGTTTCCAGGAGGTCTTCGGGGATCATGCAAGGTCGTACTAGATCGGGCATTTGGACCATTGTAGTTTCTGTTTTTTTTTACTTTTTGTACTTAAACTTTGTAGAAACCTTGTACTTTCTGGATTTTACTTTTGCAGCATGCATATGGGAGTGGGTTTCTTTGTCTTTACTATTACTTCATGTTTTGGCATTGTTGGGATTCATCATCTTATCTCCCAATCCTATTAAAATAAAAATGGTAATGCCTTCCTTTTGTGTGAGATTTTATACACTTGGTGCTGGCCGCCACTCCGGGGCCTATTGAAGGAATGTTTCAGGGGTCATTATCTATCCTTCAACATAATGAAGGAAGGGCTTCGCAATCTGCTATCCCATCCCTCCTTTTGGTGAAGGTGGTTCATGACAGTTATTCACAAAATCGATATCCTGTCAATGTGATATGAATGGTTATTGGATAGCTCCCACCTATAATGAAACCAAACTCAATACACACTACCCACCTAAAAGAGGAAAAAATAGATGGTTTTGAGTTCCAAATCATGTCATTAACCCATTAATTTCTAAGTAGGTTTTCAATATAATAAATTTGTAAATTACAACCCCCATTTTATAAAAATTTTTAATATCACATCCCATATTTTCATATAAATGATCATCATAAATAATGATATTATAAAAAATATTCAATATCATATATTAATCACAGTATTAATGTAAATTATGAGTGTCACTAGGATATATTTTTTATTTTTCATAATTTAAAATTTCATCATCTTGCACCAACTATTTTCCAAATTTATAGTATTATTTTAGCTAAAACCATATCACTGGATATCCAAACGATCTGTACTAAGATTAAATTTCATTTAAATTAACAAAAATGATAGTCTCTTGATTTTCCTAGAATAATTAATTATATAATCTATTATATAAATCCTTAAAATTTCAAAACCACCTTTTAAATGATATCAAATATATTTTATAACATCATTATTATGATATGTATAGAAAAAATAGTAACATAGAGAACTCAATTTCTTCAAATATACATAATTAAAAATTTCATATTTTAATCTATTATTAGATATAAATGGTGTTGAAATGTTTCCAATTTCATATAGTATCATTGAGTGTATTCATATTTGGGTGACTAATGGGTCTATGCTTAGCTTGGGATAAGAAGGTTTGGGTTTCCCAACCTAGCCATGATATTATTTTTAGTTATCTATCACATATCCACCAACCGAACATCAAGAATCCCTCATTTCCATCCTCACAGGGTTCAATGTTACACTACCTCAAGCACAACTACAAAAGGAAAAAATGTAAATTACTTCATAATAACACACTCTTATATGAAAGGGTGTCATTAAGTGGAACCTACCTTTTCGGGATGCAATTATAATATAATAAAATTTTAAATTATTTACTATAAATATATTTAAAATCCCATAAATTACCTTCTCAATGATGATTTATTTCACTCCATTGATTATAGAATAACCCTTCATGTGACTCGATTTAGATCTGAATTCCACCCATTATCCACACTACCCTCTAATTATCCTTGTCAATATTAATATAAAATGATGAACACTATCCCTATAAGATTCCAAATAATTGTTATATGTGACCATGAAAACACTACATTTGAGGTGTTGTAACTTAATGTATCATTACATATGGGGTTTGAGGCATAACAACACATAATAGTGTGGTATTACCATTAAGGAAAAATGATACATGGAATCAAATGGGGTTAATGATTACGATAGGCTTGTGACTATCAACAAGTCTGAAGTTTCCAAATGATCATCTAGTCAAACTAAGTGGGGGTGTTTAATCATGTGTGACTTGATTTTAATAAATTATTTTCTTTCCATAAACCCCTTAAAACCTCTTTAAATATTTAGGTTGAATTGATCCTATATGAAATGAAGAATTTAGAAGAAAACACAACACACATTATTTTTGCAAGGTGCAATGATATGAACTATCCCATTTTTGTAACTAGTTATATCCCCCAGCCACATATTCATCACTATATGTAGATTGTTACATAAGGTAAATTTATATTTAATTAAAAATTGTGTCCCATAATGTTCTATTCTAGAATCCTAGAAGTGATCAAATCTTCCCACCTAGAAAAGCATCTCTTGAGTCCCATAAGAGGATCTTTATAATGCATTCCATAGTTTTACTATAATCCCACCTTTCTACTCCGCAATCCCACTAGAGTATTCTACTTAATTATAGTCCCACTAAAGATGTCAGAATTTTGAGTCATGAAAAATTTGATCAAATGATAAAATTATCTTATAATCTTTATTCAGGAGTTTGTTAAATCAAAAGGGCCCATGTAAAATTCAGCAACCTTTACACTGGTGGATGTCTTGTAGAAATAAAATAGATCACCTTTAAATGATAAACTATCATAGTTATAAAAATAATTAGAAAAATATATCCTCTTCAGCAAATGTCCTGACCGAACTCCACACTGAAAAATTAGGATATTAATTTCTTCTAAATTACTGATAGAAAAATTTCCAAGACTTCAGTCTCAAATCACTATACACTGAATATGAAATTTATATTGCATGTATGATTCTTAAAACTCCATGTACAAATATAATGAAATTCATGGAATTCCCAATAAAAAATTATTAATTATAAAAAAAAAAGAAAAACCATTACACTTTCATGTATCCATAATTTCAAGTGCATAGATGTCGGTATAACACACACACATTGATGTCCACTTAATTCACTAGGTTTTATGATAAAACTAAAATTAATTAAAGTGATTATGTGAACATTGCTGAATGTTTTTAAGTTATTTTTACATAGAAAATAAACCATATGCTTTTCTATTTGAAAAATTAATATTCACACACACCACCACCCCTTCTTATACACTCATCTTCTCACATACTAAACAATTTCACGGTATTCGAATAAAACCAAATCGGTAATAACTGTTATGTTTTTCTTTCTATCACACCTATCTTGAAAATAAACACACTTTATATATTTTATGCATTTATTTGACGAATATACATATTCACGTTGTCCCTAGTGGACATCTAGATGTGTGTCCACTAGCTTTTAGACGTGTACACTCTATTACATCAAGAAAAATATATAATAATTTCAAGAGAGAATATACACTATTACTACAAGACCTTTGTGAAACCATGATCATGATGGGTTCACAATAATTTACATGACTGTCATGAGAAAAAATTTGTGTTATCCTGACTTCTTCATAGAAATTAATTTGTTTTCAATGCCAATGAGAATCGAAATAACATATAATTTGCATCATGATTATTTTATTATTCACAAAAAACAGAACTTGTGAATATTGTTTTCATGAAACATAACAATTCATAGTATAGAAAATTCTTCTAGAAGTGGTGTTATCTCTCACTTAGTATCTTATTAGGAGAGTATGCCTCAGTATTTATAGGCAACTAAGCACTGAATCAATTTCATGTGAAATTCCTCAATTATGATATATTGAGAAACATCATCATCACAATATAAACTATATTCACACCATAAATCCTTGTTTTGTTCCTCATTCTATTATGAAAACAAAAATTAATAATTATTTTTATCATATTTTTATCTTTAGAATGATGAAAAATTTATCAAAGAACTCACATAATCCTTCAGTCAATATAGAAATGGAGATCCACTAAAAAATGGACCTCTCAGAAAAGGTGGAGTGAAGTGCCCAGATCAGTGTGAATCACTGAGAGGGGGAGGGGGTGAATCAGTGATCCCTTAAAACTTTTTACTAATTGATTCCTTAATCAATTAAACCTCTATGGCTGGTTAAAGCCTCGATCCACTCTTCTTGTATCTCTCAACCTTTCCCGGATAATGCAGTAATGAAAAGGCACAGGACACAAGGATTTACAAGGTTCGGCACCAAAGGCCTACATCCTTGCCATGCTTTCCCAGCATGGATTCTCCCATTATAACTTGTTAGAATTACAATGGTCGATACAGCTTCCCACCGTATCTCTCCTGAGTCCCACAGGAGGGTCTTTATACTGCGTCCCACAGTGTTACCAGAGTCCCACTGGCCTGCTCCAGAATCCCACTGAAGACTTCTTCTCCCTGAGTCCCACAGGGTCTTCTCCTGGCTCCTCGAGTCACACGAGTAGCTCTTCTTCACTTTAAGATTCTTCAAGTATCCTCAGCAGTCTGGGATAAAGACTGCTGGACTTGCTCTGTACCTCTGATCACTTGTGAGGATCAGGTCTTCTCGTCTTGCTCGGGCTTTATCACCTTCTTCTAAGGATGACCCGGCTTCTCTCCAACTACTGAATGCTCAGACAAATAATATCTCTAACTTCAGTCTGGTCCAGTCTCAACTCACTTCAACATCATGCACTGAGTGCATGGCCTTCTCAATTCTTCAAGAACCTCCTGGTCTTGGACAACTCAAATGCACACCACTGATTTAGCACTGTTCACGTGTGCACGTGCATGCATGCATGCATGCACTTCCCTTCTTCTTCTCTTGGTGCAATAAACCCACAAGGGGTGTAAACTGTTTAAGCACACACCTTTCCACAATCTTCACACACTATATTCAAATTGTTCACACACTCACAAGTGTGTTGTACTTTAGTGTGAGGGTCTTCTCTTCTTCCTAGTGTGTACACACTTTGTTTTGCACACACACTAAGGTTCGGCCACTCCTTTTAATTTTCACACACACACAACATAGGTTGAGTTGTGGTCTTCACTTGTTGCACACACATGACTTGGCCTTCACATCACTTCTAGCACACACACGGCCAAGTGTGCTCTTCCTCTTCACTTAGCACACACAAATAATATTCTTTAATCTTCAAGTGTGCACAACCTCCAAAGGCTACAGCCTCTTCTTGTTTTGCACACAAGCACTAAGGTTCCTCTTCTTGCACACCCCAAAGGCTACTGCCTCTTCTTCAAATGCACACACAATTTGCACATACACAAATAGTGTGGTCTTCACTTCATGTGCACACACTGGCCGTGGTCCTCTTCTGTTTTTGCACACACAAGCCGTAGAGTCTTCACTTTGCTCACACAAGGCTATGCCTCGGCTTCTCCTCTCCACTTGGCACACACACGAGGCACGGCCTATTCTCCCACTGTTCTTGTTTGCACATTCACCCAAAGGCTACGGCCTTCCTTTTCACACACAAGGTTCAACTGGCTACTGCCTTGGGTCGCGTAGGTCCTCAGGTGCAAGGCTCCACGGGCGCGCAACCCTTCGAGCGCGCAAACTCTTCTTGCCGCGGGGTGCGCAAGTGCTGCACCCGCGGACACTTCCTCTTGCCGCACAAGGGTGCGGGCAGAGAGGGAACAAGAGACTCGAGCGCGCAAGTATGCGGCTCGGCTCCTTCCTGTCGCGCAAGGAGTGCGTGCAGGGGACTCCTCCTCCTCCTTCTTCTTGTCGCGCAAAGATGTTGCGCGCAAGGAACTCAGCCGCGCAAGATACTTGCACGGGGCTTCAACTTCGCGAGGCAGAGCTCTCACGGGACTCCAAATATTCAAAGGATCAGCAGCGAATCCAGAGGTCTCGGCCTCTCTTTATATAGGCAGAGGAATGCCTTTGATCATCCGCGTTCAAAATCTTGAATCACCGAAGATTTCGGATCTTCAAAATCTTTCCAAAGTTTTGCGTTTTATCCTCTGTTTCACGCGGGATCTTTTATTTTCTCTTCTCCTCGTGCATGTGATTTATAACGCATGCACGGCCTTCGCCTCTTCTATCCCATGCATGCAAAGCCTCTGTTGAAACCCATTCCATGCAAAGGCACGAACCCAAGAATCCTCGGCAACTTCGTTTGCCTCGGCATTGCTCCGAATTATCCTCTCATCGCATGCATGCCTACTTTTATGCATGGTCGTGTTCAGTACATCCAGACGAACTCAATGGACCCTTCGGCGTTGAAAATGGTGGCCCGGAGCTCGAAATCGGTGCTCGGGTGGCCTCTGGTTTGACGGCGGCTGCGGGTGGCTTCGGGGAGACCTCGGACGAGCTCGGCGAAGGAGACGACGCTGGGAGCCGTCGGATCGCCATTTAAATGACCGCGGACGGCTCAGATTATAACATCGCCACGGAGATGGATCGTACGGTGGAGATCTCGCGCGAGATCAAACATGCGGCCAGGATTAGATCCCGGGATAAAAATCCCGTCCCACATCGAATCGGCCAGCGTTTTTGCTGCGGTTTATTACCCTGGCGCTGCCTCAACACGCCAGTTGAACTTCTCCCTCCACGGTGCCGCCCCGCACCGTGTTCTCCCTGCGGGCGCGCTCTGCGCCCAGTCTCTGCTCCTGCGGGCGCGCTCCTAGCGCCTACTATGCATCCTGGGTGCGCGGGCTTCACCACCGCGTGCCCTCGGGGGCTTACACACGGCCCCCCTGCCTCTCGAGCTTGCACCATGGGATCCCCCATGGGCGTGGCGCCTAGTGCCCATATGAGCCGTGGGGTTGAACCCGTGGGCTGGCTTGAGTTGGCCAATTTTTTGGCAAAGGACAGAACCTAGACTTTGTAAAAACAAAGTCCTTCTCCATATGCCAAATGCCACATCTTCATCTTCTTATCCATCCTCCCTTATTCATATCTTCTCTTCTTCTTAAGAATTCCTCCAATTCTTCCTCAACATTTAATCTTCACTTAGGAGTGAAATTCAAAAGGTTCATCTTCATCAACCGAGCTCCTTAGTCAATTATTTCTTCAATAAACTTCATTGATCTAATCAGAGATCAAATTGGTTCTTCTTCAAATTCACATGCACTAAGTGATAGTGCATGGACTTCATTAATGCACATCATCCACTTAGTAGTTGTGGATGGATCATCTTACTTCTCCTCATGCATTGTCAATACAATGCATGGTCTTCAAACAATGTTGTGACATTGTATCATCAGGATACAAGTTCTTAGAACTTAAAGACCAGTTCAACAATCGTCTGATTTGCTTAGAGAATGTTTCAAACCATCATCTCCTATGTCACTTAGTGAATCTCCTAAGTGACATGCATCTTAGTACTATGGTCATTCTCCATTCCTCACCATCACTATCACATCCTTTGACATTCACATATTGACTCTTTGACATCCATTCATTCCAAGACAACTTTATGCCTCATTGACAACAAATGCAACACAATGCACTTCAATCTCCCCCTTTGTATTTGTTGTCAATACACTCCTTCAGCACATATGAATGGGTCAATATGTGTGCCAATATTTCTCCCCCTTATTGGCAATCAAATGCAAAGGTGTGGTGTGGTTCTCTTTAAAAAATATCTTCCTCCCTTTGAATAGCATTTTCTTGAAAATCACTAAGAGAGGGATGATGTCACATGTTCACTTGAGCAATGAACCTTTAGTAAATCAACTCTAAGTCTACTTGGGCTAACCCGGTGTAGAAAACAAGAGTGATGTGACCAAGGAATTCAAAGCTGTCCATAATTCTCTACACATGTGAGATCATTCTTAGGGGTTTGAAATTTTTCAGATATAACAATGAATTTGCTAAATCCTGCACATACTTCACAAAACTCATTAGAAAGTTCAGTGCAAAGATAAAGCTCCCCCTTTCATCCATATGTCTTCAATCCATACTCCCCCTTAATTGACATGATGAATACAATTAAGAAACAAGGGATGAAAGTATGATTGGAATACCTTCAGCTTTTCTCAAGATGATATTATTTTTAGAACATCATCTTCTCCAGATTGGCTCCCCCTCAAGGGGTGCACTCCATTCTGTCCAAACCATCCTCCAGCTGAGAATGATCATCATCTTCAATTCCCTGCAATGTCAGCACATGTATATACCAAGAGTATAAAGGAATAAGATGGAACCTCCTTGGTTCATCAATGTGAACAACAAGGTTGAGAAGATTCTCTCAACCGAGATGTCCCATTTTCACCAGTCTTCACACTTGCACATTTGATCTTCATTGATGATTGTGCTGGTGTGGTTCTCAAAACATCTTCATGTGAAATCTTTTTCTTCCCTTTTGCTTTAGCAAATGCCAGAGCTTCATCTTCAGCTCTTTGTAGTTCTCTGGCAAGTTGCAACTGATGTGGCCATGTGACAAGTAAATCATTTGGAAGTGTGGCCTCAGTTCTGGAAATTCCACATGGTTCCTTCGATGCTTTCAAGCTACCTTTCTTAGGCAACTTGTTTTCAATCAATCCCTTCTTCTTCTTCTGGATCGATTGTCTGTTTGAGTCCAGTCTGCTTCTATTCAGTTCCATGGCTTGTTCACAAAGATCCATGGTGTGACCTTTCTTTCCACAGTAGAAGCATGTTTTCTTGGTGGTCCTTCTGGATGCATCACCCTTCTTGGATTTAGACTCCAAGGACTTCTCTTCCTTTTTCAACATCTTCTTGGGAGCATTGTCACCTTTCATCTTGCTTCCCAAGGATTCTCTCTGAGCCAGGTTCTGTGATCTTTTCTTCTTTTGAGCTCTGGATACAGTTGGAGATTGACATGTATCTTTTTGACCACTTTTGCAATCATCCCAGATGTTGTCAAGTAATCCAAATCTATTTGCAGTAAACAGATGTTTCTGGACCTGTGGATGCTGCTTCTTTTCTTCTGGCTTGCTCCCCCTTGGCATGGGCTTCCTCTGTGCTTTGGCATTCAGTGGATTGTACCAACAATCCTTTGCACAATGCCCATACTTGTTACAACACCAGCATTGTCCCACGAATCTTGACCTCTTGATTCCTTCTGATTGTAGGGTACTTTTCTTTACCTGTTGTGCTGTTTCAGGAGAGCTCTGCTTCTTTACTGTCTTCATCCATATTTGTTTGGAATTATTCTTCCATCCTGCACTTTTTGTAGAAACACTATTAGAAGCATCAGTACAAGATGGGATGGATGGTACCTTCTTTTTAGAAGTTGTTGCACTTTCACTAGAGGATGTCCTTCTTTTAGAATCATCCTTCTCAATGCATGCTTGAGTAGCAACATTTCTCCTTTCAGCTGACTGGGAGGATTCAGCTTTGGGTGATTGCAGATTTTTCAATATCACCTCTAGTTCTAAGCATTTCATGTTAAGGGAGTTCTTCTCATCCTCAACAATTCTTAGTTTTCCTTCCCAACTTTCTTTCAGCTGATTCATCTGGTCATCATACACTGTCTTCAATTCAAGCAATGAATTGTCAAGCTCCTTCACCCTTTTTGCTTTGTCTTCAAGTTGAGCATCTTTGACAACCATTGAAACTCTATGCCTCTTCTCCAGTGCATGGTAAACATCTCTGACCATTATTTTAAAGAAATCTTTCTCAGAAAGGCTCCTTTGCAATTCTTCACAGGTATCTTCATATCTTTCATTGCAAAGGGATACTGTTTCATCTTTGGCATTTACCAGCTTTCTGAGAGTGTTGGTTATGCCAACCCTTTTTGCCAATTGATCTTCCATTGCATTGGCTTCTTCATCTAGCTGTGATTTTTCTTCTCGAAGATCATGGATGCCTGTAGCTATACACTTTGCCACTTCCATGGGAACTGTCTTCTGAAGATATTTGAGTGCACTCTGAAGATCATTCATTGTTTCAACTTCATCACAGCTAGGACAGGCTTCATCAGAAGAATGATAAAAGGAATTGTCATCTGATGTGACTTTCACATTTCTTTCCATAGAAGGAGTTTCTCTGATTGCTGCAACCTTCTTCTTCATCTTCTTGGCCTGTTTCTTCTTTCTATTTTTCTGAGTCTTGGCAGATATCTCCATTTGAGGCTGGTCGCTCGTTTCCTCAAATCTGCACTTCATAAAGACTCCCTTGGATCTTTTAGAGGTAACCTCCCTCTGATACCAATTGAAGTGCCCAGATCAGTGTGAATCACTGAGAGGGGGAGGGGGTGAATCAGTGATCCCTTAAAACTTTTTACTAATTGATTCCTTAATCAATTAAACCTCTATGGCTGGTTAAAGCCTCGATCCACTCTTCTTGTATCTCTCAACCTTTCCCGGATAATGCAGTAATGAAAAGGCACAGGACACAAGGATTTACAAGGTTCGGCACCAAAGGCCTACATCCTTGCCATGCTTTCCCAGCATGGATTCTCCCATTATAACTTGTTAGAATTACAATGGTCGATACAGCTTCCCACCGTATCTCTCCTGAGTCCCACAGGAGGGTCTTTATACTGCGTCCCACAGTGTTACCAGAGTCCCACTGGCCTGCTCCAGAATCCCACTGAAGACTTCTTCTCCCTGAGTCCCACAGGGTCTTCTCCTGGCTCCTCGAGTCACACGAGTAGCTCTTCTTCACTTTAAGATTCTTCAAGTATCCTCAGCAGTCTGGGATAAAGACTGCTGGACTTGCTCTGTACCTCTGATCACTTGTGATGATCAGGTCTTCTCGTCTTGCTCGGGCTTTATCACCTTCTTCTAAGGATGACCCGGCTTCTCTCCAACTACTGAATGCTCAGACAAATAATATCTCTAACTTCAGTCTGGTCCAGTCTCAACTCACTTCAACATCATGCACTGAGTGCATGGCCTTCTCAATTCTTCAAGAACCTCCTGGTCTTGGACAACTCAAATGCACACCACTGATTTAGCACTGTTCACGTGTGCACGTGCATGCATGCATGCATGCACTTCCCTTCTTCTTCTCTTGGTGCAATAAACCCACAAGGGGTGTAAACTGTTTAAGCACACACCTTTCCACAATCTTCACACACTATATTCAAATTGTTCACACACTCACAAGTGTGTTGTACTTTAGTGTGAGGGTCTTCTCTTCTTCCTAGTGTGTACACACTTTGTTTTGCACACACACTAAGGTTCGACCACTCCTTTTAATTTGCACACACACACAACATAGGTTGAGTTGTGGTCTTCACTTGTTGCACACACATGACTTGGCCTTCACATCACTTCTAGCACACACACGGCCAAGTGTGCTCTTCCTCTTCACTTAGCACACACAAATAATATTCTTTAATCTTCAAGTGTGCACAACCTCCAAAGGCTACAGCCTCTTCTTGTTTTGCACACAAGCACTAAGGTTCCTCTTCTTGCACACCCCAAAGGCTACTGCCTCTTCTTCAAATGCACACACAATTTGCACATACACAAATAGTGTGGTCTTCACTTCATGTGCACACACTGTCCGTGGTCCTCTTCTGTTTTTGAACACACAAGCCGTAGAGTCTTCACTTTGCTCACACTAGGCTATGCCTCGGCTTCTCCTCTCCACTTGGCACACACACGAGGCACGGCCTATTCTCCCACTGTTCTTGTTTGCACATTCACCCAAAGGCTAAGGCCTTCCTTTTCACACACAAGGTTCAACTGGCTACTGCCTTGGGTCGCGTAGGTCCTCAGGTGCAAGGCTCCACGGGCGCGCAACCCTTCGAGCGCGCAAACTCTTCTTGCCGCGGGGTGCGCAAGTGCTGCACCCGTGGACACTTCCTCTTGCCGCACAAGGGTGCGGGCAGAGAGGGAACAAGAGACTCGAGCGCGCAAGTATGCGGCTCGGCTCCTTCCTGTCGCGCAAGGAGTGCGCGCAGGGGACTCCTCCTCCTCCTTCTTCTTGTCGCGCAAAGATGTTGCGCGCAAGGAACTCAGCCGCGCAAGATACTTGCACGGGGCTTCAACTTCGCGAGGCAGAGCTCTCACGGGACTCCAAATATTCAAAGGATCAGCAGCGAATCCAGAGGTCTCGGCCTCTCTTTATATAGGCAGAGGAATGCCTTTGATCATCCGCGTTCAAAATCTTGAATCACCGAAGATTTCGGATCTTCAAAATCTTTCCAAAGTTTTGCGTTTTATCCTCTGTTTCACGCGGGATCTTTTATTTTCTCTTCTCCTCGTGCATGCGATTTATAACGCATGCACGGCCTTCGCCTCTTCTATCCCATGCATGCAAAGCCTCTGTTGAAACCCATTCCATGCAAAGGCACGAACCCAAGAATCCTCGGCAACTTCGTTTGCCTCGGCATTGCTCCGAATTATCCTCTCATCGCATGCATGCCTACTTTTATGCATGGTCGTGTTCAGTACATCCAGACGAACTCAATGGACCCTTCGGCGTTGAAAATGGTGGCCCGGAGCTCGAAATCGGTGCTCGGGTGGCCTCTGGTTTGACGGCGGCTGCGGGTGGCTTCGGGGAGACCTCGGACGAGCTCGGCGAAGGAGACGACGCTGGGAGCCGTCGGATCGCCATTTAAATGACCGCGGACGGCTCAGATTATAACATCGCCGCGGAGATGGATCGTACGGTGGAGATCTCGCGCGAGATCAAACATGCGGCCAGGATTAGATCCTGGGATAAAAATCCCGTCCCACATCGAATCGGCCAGCGTTTTTGCTGCGGTTTATTACCCTGGCGCTGCCTCAACACGCCAGTTGAACTTCTCCCTCCACGGTGCCGCCCCGCACCGTGTTCTCCCTGCGGGCGCGCTCTGCGCCCAGTCTCTGCTCCTGCGGGCGCGCTCCTAGCGCCTACTATGCATCCTGGGTGCGCGGGCTTCACCACCGCGTGCCCTCGGGGGCTTACACACGGCCCCCCCTGCCTCTCGAGCTTGCACCATGGGATCCCCCATGGGCGTGGCGCCTAGTGCCCATATGAGCCGTGGGGTTGAACCCGTGGGCTGGCTTGAGTTGGCCAATTTTTTGGCAAAGGACAGAACCTAGACTTTGTAAAAACAAAGTCCTTCTCCATATGCCAAATGCCACATCTTCATCTTCTTATCCATCCTCCCTTATTCATATCTTCTCTTCTTCTTAAGAATTCCTCCAATTCTTCCTCAACATTTAATCTTCACTTAGGAGTGAAATTCAAAAGGTTCATCTTCATCAACCGAGCTCCTTAGTCAATTATTTCTTCAATAAACTTCATTGATCTAATCAGAGATCAAATTGGTTCTTCAAATTCACATGCACTAAGTGATAGTGCATGGACTTCATTAATGCACATCATCCACTTAGTAGTTGTGGATGGATCATCTTACTTCTCCTCATGCATTGTCAATACAATGCATGGTCTTCAAACAATGTTGTGACATTGTATCATCAGGATACAAGTTCTTAGAACTTAAAGACCAGTTCAACAATCGTCTGATTTGCTTAGAGAATGTTTCAAACCATCATCTCCTATGTCACTTAGTGAATCTCCTAAGTGACATGCATCTTAGTACTATGGTCATTCTCCATTCCTCACCATCACTATCACATCCTTTGACATTCACATATTGACTCTTTGACATCCATTCATTCCAAGACAACTTTATGCCTCATTGACAACAAATGCAACACAATGCACTTCATGGAGGATGAAGATGATGTAGTTGATCCAATAAAATGATGAGGATGTTTATTGAACAAATCACACAATTTCAAATCTAAGATGAGATAATAGGATGACCCCGATAATAAGATGAGAAGATTAGGAGGTGGGAGTTATTTCGGAGAAATTTAAAAACACTAAAATGAAACTTTGTATCAAAATACTGACAATTACCTCACTCCTTTATAGTGAAAGTTGTTACTCAAGCCTCATAGAATAATTTTTACCAGAAAAACTCATCTCTTTTAAAGAGTACCCCATTCCAAGCGCTCACATGCACCATCATGTCACTCTGTAGGGTGGATAACCACCAATCATGTGCCTTCTATAGGAACCCATGAATGAATTTGGATACTGCTTTATTGTACAACAACAATGGTTGAACTTAGTTACCACCTAAGTAGTGGTTCACCTAGATCCCATGGCAGGTTAGTCATCTTGTAATTATTTTTAATATACTCTCTGTATAAAATCTTTTTCCAAATTTCAGAAAACATCAAATCACAAGAAATATCAAAAAATCGTCATAGAATTTAAGTAATTTATTCATGACATATTATTCATCTTCATAAAATCATTGTTTTAAACAATGTTCTAATTCAATATAACTAATGGAACATATCTTTTGAACATAAATATTTTCCCTGGAATCATAAAAAATAAAAAACTCATTGACTTTTAATATTCTTAATTTATTGACAACATGTTCAACATCACCAAACCAATTTTCCTCTTCAATCCACCCCTTTGGATTATTTTTAATACCCAATTCATTGTAAAAGTAAATGATATATTCTCCCTCTTATCAAAAATAAATAACAAGATAAAATCCTTGGAAGGAATTTTCAATTCCAGAATTCAAATTCTAAGAACATCCTCTTCTCTTGTGACAATTGTTATCTATTTTACTATTAATAAGGATGATATCTTTTCTTAATAAAGAAATTGTAAAAAATTATCCAACTCCATTTCTACGTGAGAAATTATATATAGAGAAAGCAAGAGATATCAAATTTAACATCAATTCTATCAATAAACTTTCAACATGCAATACCAATCAACGAATAATATTTTCAATAATTATTAAAACGCAATTCAATTAATATACCACATACATCTTAGTTAAATGATTCATAACATTCATGTGCAAGAAAATATTTCTCCTTTAAAATTACCTTTCAATTTTATCATCATGTAATAAAAAAACATCTCTTTTGAATTGATTATTTAGTATGAAAATTAAGAATGTAATTAGCATACCACAATGATGAAAAGCTTCAATTTTATGAGATTTAGTTTTCACAATTATAAGATTCATACCTCACCAAAACCTATGTTATTCATAATATATCCATTTAAATATAAATATATGAAGGTTTATCTCTTGTTTCTACCCCCCTCATGAGAAACACTCAATACGTCATCACCAAAATTGAATTTCGTCAGGAATAAACACCAAACATCTTATGAAATTATTTTTGATGTAGTAAATAGAAAAAATAAAGTCAATGGTCTTCCCTGGTGACAACTTTCATATCTTAAAGATGTTCCATGATTTTATATATTCCTTTATCTCCATGAATATATGATTCAACTTCAATTCCCTACATGAAAATAACGCAATATATTTATGGGAATACAATGGTTCTTCAATTCTTCTTAGTCTGAGAAATGGGGATGAGAGTTGTTTCTCATCACAAGAACCTTATTATATGAAAATGGGTTCTTAACAGTTATTAACAAAGTATATTCATTTTCCTCACTTTCCCAAATTTTCTTACCTCTTCCTAATATTTTTGAAATTTGGTCCAATACTTCTTTTGAATAAGATGATTGTTCACTTTATGTATAGGCTTATTTTTTCCAACACTTTAACTCATGGATGACATCCCATTATTTTAAAAAACTTCTTCTTGACTAGATAACCATGTAATTTTTTTTTACTTGAATGTCTTAAAAAATTATCCATCACACACAATGTTAGAATTCATCAGGTTTCCTATTGTTGGATTCTTCTTATATTCTTTATCAATAAAGTAATTCACCAAATCAAACTTTTTTTCCTTCTAAATTGACTATTTCTTTGACCCCATCTTGCTTCCTTCAGTTCAAATATTCATGGAAAATTCAATATGTTATGTGATTCGATATTTATTACAACAATATAAACATTAATTCTTATGGTGAGAAAAAATTCACATCATTTCTTCATGAACTTGAAGGTATTTATTTGTTTAAAAACCTTATTATTTTTTCACATTCTGTGTTTGACCTATCATATTCATTTATTACATGATTCACTTTTTTGTTGTATATTTCTATTAGTATCAGCAGATGATTTGTGTATGATTGGTATATACAATCATTAATCATTATAAACACCACATATGTATCAATAATCACAAAAAGTTCCAAAGTATTTATATATAATCCTGATAAACTAATAATATTTTGGTGATATATGCTTATATTGTGAACGTTTTAATTTATCTTCAGTTTTTCTCCTCTAAATCAATACTTTTTTAATATTAATTAAATAAAATATTATGACTATAATTAATTTCTTAATGCGAAAACATCTAATTGCACCAATTGTAGTAAAAAAATATTGAATTCTTCTTCTATGAGAGGTTCTGACAATCTTTTAATTTTTTTGCTTCTTATACATTCCACATTTCATATTCTGTGATTTTGTTGGGGAACAAGAAATTACACACTTCTTCCCTTCCATATTTAATGATGTGGTGTATTCCTATGTAGTTTTCTTCTATAATGAGTGTAAAATATATTTATCTATAAATAATATCAATATCATATTTCTATTGGATTTAGTCTTTTTAGAAATATGACTATTATTATATATATCCTTGGAAATAATTATTTTCTCCAAAATGTGGTAAGTATCAGCTATGGTCTCTTCCATATTTATTATTTTCATTTCTAGTTTAATTTTGTTAGTTGATATCATTCTTCTCATGTTCAACTGATTTCATGATATATTCCCACTGAATCTTCATTTTCTTAATATCTTCTTCATGCAAGTGATTTTCCTTTAGTAAAAAATTTTCACCCTCCTCGATTATTTCTACGCGATCATTCATCTTGGTCTCTTTAACATTCATAGATGTAAAATATATATTTCCATGTTCGTGGATATCTTCTTTAAATAAAATTCAAAAACATATTTCTTACAAACATTACTCTTCAATTATTCAATAGCTCTAATATATATTCCATTCAAAAGAGTAATTATATCTTCCATTCATTACAAATGTTTTTTAATAGTGTTGGATATCCAAAAAAAATTAGTTAAAGATTCTTCCTTGGAATATTCGTCTTCTTATAGACATAATTTTCATCCTGAAGTTCCATGAAAATATTTGTAGTACATGTGATCATTTTTTGGAGCTTTTATCTGATGCTTTATAACTTAAGAATTGATTATATCATCATCAATACATGATCATGATTCATCATAATTATAATCAACTTATTTCAATAAACAATTTACACGTTTATTTCCTTGACTTAGCAATAGATCTTAAATTATATTTAAAATATTCTTCAGCCTCTGTGCCACTTTTTTCTTCTTCCTTTTCAATTTATTAATAAAAACATAAAAATTTATATAATTAGGAGTATAGATATCCTTTTTTATCTAAATGTCCTCTTAATTATCTTGAAACTAAAATATACACTTCATATTCTTTTGATAAGAAAAACTATATAAGTAGTGTAGATCCAATCAAAGGTGGTCTATGCTCTGATACCAATTCAGGTGTCTATTGGATCATGTAGCAAAACTAAATGGGGGGTGGGTCACGTGTGAATTGTTTTAAAAATATTATTTTATTTTCATAAAACAATTTAATCTTTTATCACAAATTAGGATGAGTGTATCCTCTATGAAATACAGAATATAAATGAAAGAACAAACCATGGTATTTTTAAAAGGTTTGTTACTAATAACTACATCCAAGTTTCCACCAGTTATAACCCCTGGTTATATATTCTAAACTATATGTATATTGTTTTTATAGGGAAATTCTCATTCTTGCAATCATTGATCCCATGATGTTCTTATCTAAAATCCCACTAGAGAACACTTGTTCCCACCTATAGAAGTTACACCAATGTCCTATAAGAGGATATTTATAATGCATCCCATAGTGTTAACAGTAAACCACTATCCCAATCCAGTATCCCATTGGATACATCCATTTCTACCGAGTTCCACTGATGACTTCATAATGTAGAGTCTCACAAGATTTGATCCACTGATAGGATGATCTTTTAATCAACTTTTATGAGCATGTTGGGTCAAACTATCCTATGTAAAATTCAAGAACCTTTACACTAGTTCTAGTCTTTCCCAACTAATATTGTTCTTCAATAAATTGTTATCCTCTCAGTAGAAAACTACTCTAGAAAATAATCTATCTTTTGCTGATGACCTGAACTAAATAAACACTGAAAAATATGTATACTAATTTATTCAAAATTACTAATAGAAACACTATCATGAATTAAATCTCAAATATCTGAACACTTAATATCAAATGTGTTTTGAAAGTATTATTATTAGAACATAATACTCATATATAATACACTAAATAGTCTTCTCAATTTAAAATGTGAAACAATACAAATGCATAAACATCATTATTGAATGCGTCCATAATTACATGTGCATACATGTTTCTTTAACACACACACACATATTAAATTTAATTTATTTCTTGATTTGTTATGATTAAGCTCCAATTATTTCAAGTTATCATGTGAAAATTAATTGAATTTATTTATGTGTTTTTCACATAGAACATAAACTATACACATCGCAATTTGTACACTCACAATTCACACACACTATCTTCTTTCTTGTGCACTAACCTTTACACATACTAAACCCATGAAAAATATTTTCATAAACCCGAATTGGTAAGCACTGTTTTGTTTTTTTTCTTCTCAAACCTCCATTTCACAATTATACACTACTTGTATTAAATGAAAATATTCCAAGAATATACAAATGAAAATTTTCATTACGCACATATAGATGTGTGTTCACTACCTTTCAGCCTAGTGTGTATTATTCCTTCGTTCACAATACACACTCTTTAATCGAGAATGTGTATACGATTACTATAAAGGAACTTGTGCAACCATGAGAATGCACAAATTCTTGATAATCGTTGAGAAATATAAAAGACACAAAATGTGCTTTCCCGAGTGCTTTATGGAATATAGTTTCTTCATAAAGATAATGAGTGTGAAAATACATTTTCTTTTACTCATGGGAACTATCTTCGGCAAACAAAACAAGGATTTCATGACATACTTTACGGAACCATAATGATTCATTATGGAATAAATTCTTATAAAAGTGAATTCTTATCAGGTTTGGTATCATCTTATTTGAAGATTCCTTGGTATTTATAGGAACATAAGAATCAACTCAATCTCAGGTGCAGTTCCTCAATTCCACCACGTTGAGAAAAATAATCATCATAATATAAATATTCTATACACAAATAAACCTTGTTTTTTTATTGGTCAATTATAAAAACAATTCTTTATAACTATTTTGATCATATTGTTATCATGAGAATGGTATAACATTTATTAGAGGACCCATCTCAAGGTTTTTTTGACACAGAAATAGAGCTCCTCTGACGAACCGACCTCTTGGGGGAGGCCACAGATGAAGATGAAATAGCTAATACAATAGAATAAAAAGGCATTTTATTGAAAATATCATATGATTCTGGATAATAGTTTAGATGATCAGATGACCATGATAAATAGATGAGTAGACTAGATTGTAGGTGTTATTTCAGATGAATAATAACACACTAAAAATAGATCCCATATCAAAACTCTATCCATTCTCAAACTCCTTTATAATAAAATATGTGCCTCAAGCTTATTAGAAAAATGGTTCTAAAAATATATATATATTTCAAGCACTGTTCCAAGCCAGGTGTTTTCCTTCGTGGATTTTTTGAACTTCACAGTGGCTCACTACCGCTCATGCGCCTTTTATAGAAACCCCTAAATAGATTCATCCACCACTATACTGGCCATCAGTTGTGGTTCATCATAGTGATTACATTTGTAGTGGTTCGCTAAGATCCAATAGATGTTTGGTTAGCTTGGTATTCTTTTTAATATAATATACATATAAAATATTCAGCCACAAACTATAATCCAACAAATCAGAAACAATTTCAAAACCTCATCATAAAAATTAAATCATTTTTGCATTACATATTCTTATTATTTATCAAATAAATGTTGCAAACAATGTATCAATTGATTAAAATGAATTACACATGTCTTATAGAATTTTAGGATCATCTCTACAATCATTACAATAAAAACACAAGGAATTTTCAAATTCATTAGTTATTGATATCGACATAATCATCACCAAACCACTTGGCCTTTTTAGAGTTACCCTTATTATTTATCTGTAAGAAATTTTCCACGAAATGGTTTATTGTTAAAAATTTAAAAATAAAATTAAAATGCAAATAAAATATGTAAAAATGTAAAAAAAATCATAATAAAATTTATTAAAATTACTAATAATTCCTAATGAAAACATACATCAAAATAGAGTACTACAATAACTCATTTTCAAGAATCTATATACATATAAACTAAAATTCCTTAAAAAATAAAATAAAAATTGGATCCAACTATCCCCTCATGCCACTACCTTAAAATTCAAAAATTTCATATCTATAATTTCCATTCTAACTAATAATTTATTTTAACCACTTAATTATATACACAATAAACCAAATATAAAACTGTTATCTAGAATTGTGAACACCTGATTTTAACACATAATGTACCCTTAGTAATATTATTAAAAAACAATATACAACATCAATATTTTTATAATAGGATCATATAATTATTTTATTTATTTTAAATTATTTCACATAGGACACGTTTTTTATAACTTCACCTTGAATAATTATCATGTCAATTATATTGCATAATTTTCTAAATTAAATTGATCCCATTAAGGTTAAATTTTAATTAAAACAGTTATTTAACCCTGAATCACATTAATTTGGAATTAAGACACTAACCCCAGTATAATAAATAGTTTTCAACATGATAATATGTTCAAAATGTTTCTGAAATCAATAATTTCTCATTATAATTATTTAATAAATATTTTCTACACATACACATTTCTAATTATCATGAGTTTTTATCAAAACATGTTTTTTAAAATATACAATTGTATATCTATCACATAATAACATATTATAACATGTAAACCCCATTTTTATTTCATTAATAAATTATCATAAATAAAAAAACAATAAAAAAGATTAAATAATCCTTTCAAAAACTCAACTAATTTATAAAAACACAATTTCAATCATCACATATTTAATATTATTATCTACAATGATGATAACACCTTCCACAATTTAATCATAACATAAATCATTAGAATTATATATTTATTAACACTAAAATATATTTATAGAAATTTATCATAGGGGAATCACACACTTAAGTCATATTAATCCAATTTGTTTTAAAAACTAAAATAATAACATTTCCTAGAACATTAAATATATGAAATGTAAATATCATACATAAAATTAAAAAAAATATCATAAAAAATCAATTAAATTTTTTGAAAATGATGTAGATCAACAACCTATTTCTAAATTGATTATTATTTCAATAAAATATATAAAAAACTCATAATTTCTCTAAGGATTAAAGAATAAAATTCTCATGTTGTATCAAGTGTATTGTCTTCAAACATGTGAGAGAAACCACTCATCAATTTAGTAGTAAATCATCAGCTTTTAGACGAATCAACCCTAAAACATTAATCAACAAAAAACCACATTCATCTCCTACCATTAGAAATTAACACACATAAATAATCAATAAATCATTAGTGATGATATACATATTAAAGATCATCATTATATTGAATCCCTCATCCATCATGATTTACTTGACAAGAAAATGAAATATATTGGAATATACTTTTGAAGTTAGAAACCCCTAGTGTTTGAGATATCAACATCATAGAAAATGAGGAAAATTTTTCCATGGAATTTAGAAACCATCAACCATCAATATATTTATTAGATACATAACGATGAAATACCAAATTTTATACTTATAAAAGTTCACCAAAATATATGTTTGAAACTGACATTTAATATTATGCCTCCAAAAAGTAATAAAATAAATATAAAATATATAAGTGAACAACAACAAAATCGAGAGAAACACATAAATTTAATAATGAAAAAATATCTAATAATGTATGTTGTCTTCCAACATCATTTTAGAACCACCAAACTAAATAAATAAACTAGAGTAATCCAAGATACTTTTATTGAAAGCTGATAATGTTCAAGTTGGTATTGTGATAAAATTCTTATTAAATATTAATATTATAATTTGTTTATCCTAAAAAATATCATCATTCGTTATAACACAAGATTAATATCTCATAAAAACCAATAAGTTTATATCCTCAATATGGGCAGACGTCTCCTCACTAGGTCCTTGGTCGATGATACCAATGATCTTAATATTTTTTATGTCCTCTACATTATATTCTTCCTATGATTACATTATCTCACCACCATATATACATGAGAAGGAATGCTCATTTTTTTTATTAATTAATACATCTACAGATATCATATTAATTTATCTCTTAAAATTAAGGTAAAACTTACACATCTTTTTCATAATTATGTGAGGTGTAATGAAACTATTCGAGTCTATCATAGTTTTCTATGTTTTATATATAATCAACTGATAGTAATATTCTTCAATATATTTAAATTTTTTCGTGAAACTTGAATCTTTTCCCTAGAGATATAACAACTACCATTATCCCCTTCCTAATTGAGTTTATAAATTTCTATAGTATTAACATGGGGAGAAAATGAAAAAATCTTAGAAGCTAGGGTATAACCAATGAAAGATTCCATACCATACATCTCATTTACATACAATTAATTATTGAAACCATTAATAAATAGATAAAAGAAAATTTCGAAGGAACTAATGGATGTTCCTCAATCTAGGTGGTATTTTTATCTATTCAATTATAAATAAAAGAATATTTAACCTTATCACTCAAAGAGCCAATTTTTTCTTTAAAATTCATTTCCCATTTTCAATCTAGGATACATTTCCCCCAATAAGAGTTTGACCATAAATTATGATTATATGTGAATGAACCTTTCCCATATCATTAGAGTTGTTACTAGAGCATTAGAAATTAATGAAATATTTCCTATTATTATCATATAAAATAATTTACCAGATTCCAAAGACATTGTTTTGAATCTAAATCACTGATGGGAAATGCATTGAGGAGTTATCCTCTATAAATATCTAAGCTATAGATGGTATAAATAATTAAATGGTATCCAAATAATATTTTTCGGTCTTTTCCAACAAGCATAGAAATAAAAAAGATCATATAGTTTCAATGGATGAACTAAAAAACATCATGTAATAGAGTGATTAATGGAAAATGATGTTGAATAATATTGTCAAAATCATAGAACTACTTCATAATATTCCTAAAATAACCTCAAAAATTCCAAAAACCCTTAGACCATCATCGAGAGTAGTCATATTATAAATTCAATATATTTATTGTATTTTTTGAGTCATGGAGACACCAATCAATTTATTAAAAACTGTTGATTAAAAATGATTTATAAATTAATGTTAGAAATGATAAATGATTAGTTAACTTACCAACAAGTATGAGTTAAATATCCAATTATAGAATATTTACATCCCATTATGGAAAATCAATTATAAAATAATATTTTTTTGATAATGGAATGAGGAAAAATGGTTCGAATAATAAGTGATAACTCAATTGATAAATCAAACCCACGATAACATAGGTGAATAATCAATTATGTTTAGACTTTGAATCACCGATCAACAGAGTTCATTTGACTAATATTTCCATCATATAAATTAATCTATAATATTAACAATATCATTATCATCATAAAAAAATTATCATACTTATTGATATTAGTATCTGGAATAAACATTAAAAACATATTCATACACATATTTACAAACACACACCAATACATATTTTTATATATATATATATATATAACCAAAATAAATTTAGTAAAACAATAAATATTTTTATTATAGTGAAGTAATAATTATAATGAACCAAAGATTATATATAAGAAAAATTAATTAAAAATAGATAAAAATATCTAAAAACTCATAAAATTAGAGAATAAAATATTCAAAAAAGTATTTAAAAAAGAAAAGTTGTTTCAAACTATTCACTATAATTTTTGTAATCCTCAAGAAGAATTTTATAACAACAAATATAATATACATGACTGGAACAATAATATAATTCACATCCACTATTAACTACCCTCAGGCTTCCCTCTACCATAAGGGATACCATGTTAAATTTTTTTTCTTTTATAATAACTGTTAATCCTCTTTCAAATTTATATGCCCATACATTTAGATTTTTCAAAAACCCATATATATTAAAACACATCAAAAAAGAACCCATTAATTCCTTCGATTTAACATATAATCAATCTCATAATACCAAAATCAACTAAATAGTTAAGAAAACATTAATATAATTCTATGTTTATATTCAAAATATTTTTCACATTGTTTAAAAAACACTCAATCCATGTAAATTATAATAACACATTAAAATTTTATTTTAATATATGAAATTATTATATGGGAAAACCACATCATTCCTTATAATAATTAACTTGTAAAAATATATCTAAAATGATAATGGTTCCACCCATTCCAAAACCCATAATATACCATATTTAAATAATTATAATCTCACATCATATGATAAATTAATTATTAAAATTATCTAAATATAGATTAAATACTAGATTCAAATTCTCTTAAATTTGAAAAACTCATTTAATATCTTTCCAAACCATAATATAAAAACTAATTCTTGAATTAATGTCCAATAAAAAGGTCTTATTACCCTAAAAACTCCATAATATTTAAAATCCCATTTTAAATAATTTATTAACTCCTACCATCAATTTAAATCACTTTAAACCTAAACAAAAGTGGTATTAAATTTCAACAGCAGATTCATGTCTGAATTAGAATTCATTTATATTAGTCAATAATTTATTTCAAAGATATATAATTATAAAAACCCCATTTAAAACTCAAGAGTTAAATTTATAACCCTTAAGGAATGTTTCAAGTAATAATAAATACTTCAAAACTTATGATAGAGTATATTAAAACCAATTTATAATTTAATTAAAACATTATAATTAATTCTATTAGTTTTTTATTAATAAAATATATACAAAAATTCTATATATCATTATAAATCACCAATTTCCCATAACTGATTCATTGAAAAACATATATATATATATATATATATATATATATATCCATAGAGAGAATAATATTAGATGATTATTTGAAATAATTAAATTTATAACTAAACAACACCAAAAGGTTAAGAAAGATTTAACCCATCATTAAAAACCTTTTTTTAAATCATTATTGGGTAACCCAATCATTTGTTTAAGTGTATAATAAATTATTTTTCTTACAAAAGTCACATTTTCAACGAAGATTTTAATATTTGAAATTAATAACCAGGTACATTCATTCAAAAAATAAAAAATAATACTCTAAAACCAATATTTATTAATTTTAACCAAAGAATAAACACACATAATGAATTCAAAAACATTATCTTTTAATATAAAATTATTCAATAACATTATTATTTTTTTATTTTCTTTAACATTATATTTTTAAAATTTATAATGACTAAAAAACATAATAAGTTAATTTTCTATTTTTTTTAAAAATTTCATGCCATAGAGATCATCATAAAACTCTAAGTGAAAAAAAATTCACCTTTTCCTTTTTGAAAAATAGTTTTTTCTAAAAATAACCTCAACTGTCATTATATCAAATCTGTCTAACCCCTTTTTTATATTTCATGACATACATAATATTCCAAAATACGAATCACAATCATGATTTTAAAAATTTCTCAAATAAATTTTAATATAATGTTCTAACATAAACCATGTCGCATAATCATTTAAATTCAATAAAAAACATATATTCTGAATCATTATGTATTATTTCAAAACATAAAATCATCACAATAAAATTAAATATTATTATTTTTAGTATCAAGAAAAACCATATAAACAATGACAATATAAATCATTTAAACAGACACTTGTGTAATCATATTTAGTTGTGTAATCATCCTAATGAATCAATAGTAGCCTCAAACTAATATTTTCCCCCAAATTAATCTTTTTAAAATTTTAGACATCCTCATTTCCCATCAATTATGATGGTATATTATATCATTAAATTCTCAATAATAGATTTATAAATTATCCAAATGAATTCAAATTCAACTGAGTTAATCTATAATTATTTTATCTCATATACCAATTCATAAATCCATTTCAGATTCATTAGACCAATTAAATGTTTAACTAAAACAATATAAATTAAAATTGAATTTAGTTTCGGGAATATAAACTCAATTTAAAAAAATAATTATCCTAAAATGATTCTAGATAATACAAAATATATTTTATTTATAAAATTTAACAATAATAGAAAATGGTTCCCACAAAACAGTCCCTGATCATTTGGAAACTGTTTTAGATAAAAACATTCTAATTTTTTTTAATCATCTGTTTAATATTAATACTTATCATTTAATAATATATTAAATTTAAAAAATATAATAATAATAATTTCCATTTAATACCAATGAAATACTAATTATAAAATTCATTTACTATTAGGGATTACTTGTGTTTTAGGGTTACTTTATAATAATTATAGAAATCAATTTTTGAATCAATGTGGGGGTGATTTTCCATGATACTATAAAATTTATATAGTAGTGTATCAGTGTAGGTACTACGAGATGCAGGACCCTGGGACACCCTGAGAGGGGAGGGGTGAATCAGGGTGTCAACTTTTTCTTCTTAAAGTTGTGGATCTTGTTCCCAAGTTGGTAGGAACTACTTAAACATGTATGATGGATATGAACAGCAATGAAACATTCACATGCAAAGAGATAACATAGAAATTTTACTTGGTTCACCACTATAGGATATGTCCAAGCAGAATATGCCAACAAGTTGTCAGTCATACCAAATTCCACTAATCTTCACTAGTTGTGGATTAAAATGGTTCATGAACAGTCACTCTGTCCCAGGCTCACTGCCTTTACAAAAGGTTCAGGGATAGATCACTGCGTCCCTCGGGTCCCTCCCGTTGACTCCCCATGGCTCACTCCCATTGGTGAAGTCCCACTCAATTTATAGACGTGAAGGTATCTTCAATAGATTTTCATTGAAGTATTTATCTCATGTTCAGCATGAGACTTTGCTTGCATCAGAGTCCTGAGTTGATGCTCTTTTGTATTCAACCTTCTACTTTAGTGCAATAACTGAATGCACTATATCTTCTTCATCTCTTCCTTTGATTCTCAATACTAACACCTGAGTGTATTGATATATTAACACCTGAGTGTATTGATACATTCCACTGTTTCTGTGAATATTTGATTTTAGTTGCACGAACCGTTCTTCTTCTCTTCGCAAAGCACAATGAGGATGTTAAACACCAGTCAGGTGAGTGCGGCACCACTTCTATTCATAAAACCAGATTGTTAATTTTTCTTCTGTATTTTCAAACGAATTCATCATTTGTTACACTGAAGGTATAGATCAATATTTCAGCTTTTGTTCAGCTCTAAAAGGACGGGACTAATCCAATAGCAGCTGGCGCATTTCTCCAAGCTCGGCACGCAAGTCCCAATATGGAGTGCAAGTCCAAACTGGCGTGCAAGTGTCACCAAAGCACCTGTGCAATGCTTCCTTCCGTAAATAAAAACATGTGTGGCCCACTTCCTTTCATTCCCAAACAGCCTTGGGCGTGCAGCCAACAACCGGCGCACAACCTCTAATATTGGCACACAAGTCCACCTGCGTGACCACACGCAATACTTGCGTGAATTCCACACCTACGCGACGAGAGCTATGATTTTTCTTTGTGTTGAAATCCATTCCAAATGAGGAGTGGTGGTCCATTATTTATAGCCAATTTGACCACCTTGCACGACGGCGCACAAGTCAACCATCGGCGCGCAAGTCTCGGTGCACAAGTCTCTTCCAATGCTATTCACTTGGGCGACGATCTTCTAAACTTGCACGAACCTCTTTCCTTTTCCAAATTTCTATCTTCTGATCTGGAAAAACTGTAGGCGCGCATGTTATCAAGCATCCAAGGCATCGGCATGCAAGCCTCTTCTCAGCGCGTAAGTCACCTGTGTGACCTCACAAAAATTTGTGTGACCCTTATTCTGTGGCCATATTTTAATGTTCTGATCCTCAAAAAAATATTTCACTCAAGTTTTCAAGCCTTCAAGTACACGGCATGCAAGTCCCTTTTCCAAAATAACTTTTCTCCATTTGTTGATTTGCAGGCCCAGAAATTTGGAAAACACTGTGAAACAGCACCACCTTATATCTGCTCTTTTTATACCGCCTCCAGATCATCCATTCCACTTTCGACATTCTTGAATCAAACAGAGATCATTGAAGACAACTCTTGAACTCGACATGCCATCATGAAATCCCTTTTTTCAACGAGTTGGTATGTCGTTTTTTTCTTTTTCAACAAGAACAATCACCTCAAAAACACTTCTTCTCGGTGATTTCAATCCTTTAGCAACTCTTCTGTTGTCATCACAAACTCCACTATCGTGATATGTATTCTTTGAAGGAACAACTTTAGAACCATCATCTTCTGATACAATGTGATGTTCATGGCCATCTCATAATTTCAATCTCTACATGGCCATCTCAGAAGTCCAATCCCTTGCACATTGTCTTCTTCTTCAGCTGTCATTATCTACTTCATGCAAAGCATATGGGCCAATTCTTCAAGAAATCTCTTCCATGGTTCTCATGCAATCAGGAGTAATTGCATGGTCTTCCTAAAAACCCATGGTTCTCATGCAATCATGAGTAATTGCATGGTCTTCATCAAAACCCATGGTTCTAATGCAATAAAGAGGAATTGCATGGTCGTCATCCAAATACACCATTCTTTGTTAATCATCCTCAGATGGATTACACCCCACATTCTTCATTGTTGTAAACAATGTATCACCTTTTACACATGTTCTTTGATCTTATGATCAGTACAACAATCGTCTGAATTATCATTCCTCCACTTCATCGTAGTACTTCTTGATCTCCTTCATTTTGATCTTCATTGACAATTATTGACAACAAATAAAACCTTATATACAAAGTGGTTACAACAATATTTCCCTGTGTATTTTTTTGTCAATACCTTATACATCTTCTGGAATGAATTCGTTAATGTCAAAATGAGAATCTTCTCTTCAATAAACTTTTCTTTTCAAATGTTCATTTCACTTTCTCTCCCATTTATTGACAAGAAATACAAAGTGCATGGTCGGGAGGGTATCAATACATACTTAAAGCAATGTTTCATTAATCATTTCACTCTAAGTCTACTTGAGAAATGCCCGATGTAGAAAACAATAGGATGTGATTAAGTCAACAAGGCTTTCCATTATTCACAGATCATGATACCAACATGAGATGATAACTCATATATTTTGTCTTCAAGGGCTTACCACATTAATTTCAAGTAGAAGAAAATAAAATGTGATGGGGAATAATCAACCTGAAACTCCTACACTCACATCAACAAACAGATTAAAAACATTCAAGTGCAATCGGTAGGATAAGTGGCCTTGGGGAACTTCCATTCTTTTTATGTCAATGATCAATTCAGTTACACCCTCTTTGTAGAATGATCTGAGTAACCAAGGTTTAGCGAGTGAGAAATGACATACCTTCTCCAATGACATGTTCGTCAATAAATTTTCAAAGTAACTACATTTGATACCAGCTGGAGTTGATATTGATTGAAACAGTGATTTTGGATGCTTCTTCATTTTTCTCCCCCTCATGGGAAACACTTCTCATCATCTTCATCAAGAGTGATCCTTCATCATATTTGTCATTGAATATCAATTGACCAATCTACTAAGGATGGAAACTTCTTTAGCATGTCTATCAAGAGTTGACATCATTCACCACTTCTCAGGTTCTCCCCCTGAGAGCATGCTTCAACTTCAATTCCCTGCACTATTAGCACAAATACAGTACAAAAATGAATAAGGGAATAAGGTGGTTCATCCTTGCTTCATCAATATAAGCTTCATGGTTGGAGTGTTTTTCTCAACCAAGTTCCCCTGTTCACTCAAGTCTTCATGCCTGAACATTTCAACATATGTTCTGATATGTGTTGATGTGGCATGGCTCTTTTCACATTCTCTTCTGCTTTGTGTGGAGAATTGTTCTGCTTAACAGCCATTATGAATGATACATTATTACTCCTCTTAAGGAATTCTTCTTGTTCTGGTATTAAGGTTAGACGAACTTTTGCAATGTGACTATATTTCTTGCATCTCTCACATAGAACTTATTTGACACGTGTGTTTTTTATGGTTTGCAGTCTCTCCTGCACTCTGTCTTCATTACGTGAATGTTTTTCCACGCCTTTATCACCAGCCTTGGCCATTTCATCTTCAAGATTCCTCATTCTCTTTAAAGCTTCTGGACAGATGACCAATATGTCATTTGGAACTGTTGTAGCTAGTGTGGATCTTCCACATGGGTTCATCCGTGTTTTATCCCAAGTAGTTCTTCTTTTGGATGAATGGCCCCTCAATTTCATGAATCTATAATCCTAGGTCTCCTCAGCTTCCCTACTTGAGATCTTCTTGGGGAAATGTGTGTTCACAACATTCTTCTGATTTCTTCCCAAGGTAGCGGCTTCATTCTTTTCTAGCATCGGAGGTATACTTTTCCTATCAACATTGAAAGAATATTGATGTGGGCATGTACTTGCCACGTGACCTCTTCCATTGCACACAACACAGATGTTATCAATAATTCCAAATCTGTTTGCAGTGAACAGATGCTTCTGGACCTACAGATGTTGCATATTCTTCTCTGGCATTCTTCCCTTTGATATATGCTCTCTCTGTGCTTTTCCATGCAAGGGATTATAAACACAGTCCAGTGCACAGTGCCCAAATTTGTTGCAGCACCAACATTAGCCCACAAATCTTTTCTTCTTTTTTTCTTATGTATGTGGTTGTAGGGCCATCTTCTTAATCTATTGTGCTCTATTTGAGGAACCAACATTCAATTTTTTATACATATCCACCCAAGCCATGGTAGTAGGTTTCTTCTCCTCACCTTTCCTCATCCATAATTGTTTAGAATTTTTCTTCCAACCTTCAATTAATGAAGGAACATATTTAGAAATGATTGTACAGGTTTGTATGGACGATACCTTCACATTCATAGCTGCTTGAGATAGGTCAATGAGTGAAGTCATGATATTCTTATCACATTTTTGAAGTCTTTTGACAATAGAATCCTCAAGTGAGCATTGAGTACCAGCATCAACCGATTATTGATGTGGATAATCAAGAGTTGTCATAATCTTCTTGTCACATGTTGGCGATATTTAAGCTTTAGATTCCCCCAACGAACATTGAGTAAAAGAATCACTCATTTCATTCTTTTGTGAAGTCTCAATATGTGTATTCATAATCTTGGTCAACTGGGCTTCCAATTTTTGACACTCAATAATAGAGGATGATCTCCTGATCTTCAATCACGATCATCTTCTCTTCACAAGTCTTCTTCAATATTTCAACCTCATCTTCATGCATCTTAACATTGTTTTGTAAAAAAGAGTCATGTTCCCTGAATTTCATCGAAGTTTCTTCCAAACAAAAACTCTTTACTTCATTGCTCTTCTTCAGCTCAGCTTCAAGTGCATGGATCTTTTCTTTTAGAGTCTTATTGACTTCCTCTTTTTCCTCGAATACTTTCACCTGTTTGGTGAGCTTCATACTTTCCATAACCTTTCCTTCCAACCCCTTTTCCATATTGTCAGCTTCTATTTCTAGTCGAGTGATCTCAACATGCATATATTGGAATAGGATACAAATAATAGAAACCATTTCATCAGGAATATCATGGAGATATGTTTTGATTTTTTCTTGAATGCTTGAATTAGGGGTGTTATCCTTTCTTCTAGAAGAATCCTAAGCCACATGCCTCATACTTTCCAAGCCTGATGTTTCTTCATTATTGGAATGGCATGGAGAACAAGACACAGTATCTTATTTGGTCATGAGGGACTTCTTTAGCTGCTTCCTCTCTTTCTTTTTCCTATTTGTCATGGTCTTTCTAGATGTAGACTTCTGATCAGAAATGACTGAATCTTCATAAAGACTGCTCTTCATTGTTGACTTTAGGAAAGAAACTTAAATCCTCTTCTGAATAGTATTACTGGAGAATACCCAACATATGTCAACCTCCCTCTAAAACCACTTGTAGGACCCCGGGACACCCTGAGAGGGGAGGGGTGAATCGGGGTGTCAACTTTTTCTTCTTAATGTTTTGGTTCTTGTTCCCACATTGGTAGGAACTACTTAAACCTTAATGATGGATATGATCAGCAATGAAACATTCACATGCAAAGAGATAACACATCAATTTTACTTTGTTCACTAATAAGGGATACTTCTAAGGAGAATACGCTGACAAGTTTTTCGTCGTACCAAATTCCACTAATATTCACTAGTTGTGGATTACAATGGTTCAGGAACAGTCACTCTGTCCCAGGCTCACTGCCTTTACAAAAGGTTCAGGGATAGCTCACTGCATCCCTCGGGTCACTCTCATTGACTCCCCCTGTCTCACTGCCATTGGTGAAGTCCCACTCAGTTTATAGACGTGAAGGTCTCTCCAATAGATTTGCTTTGAAGTATTTGTCTCCTGTTCAGCCTGAGACATTACTTGCATCAGAGTCCTGAGTTGATGCTCTTTTGTATTAAACCTTCTACTTCAGTGCAATAACTAAATGCACTATATCTTCTTCTTCTCTTCCATTGATTCTCAATACTAACACCTATGTGTATTGACATATTAACACCTGAGTGTATTTATATATTTACCTCTTTCTGTGTAGATATGAGTTTAGTTGTACGAACTGTTCTTCTTCTCTTCGCAAAGCATAATGAGGACGTTAAACACCAGTCATGTGTGTGTGGTACCACTTTAATTCATAAAACCATATTGTTCATTGTTCTTCCATCTTTGCAAATGAATGCATCATCTGTTGCACTGAATGTATAGAGTAACCTTTCAGCTTTCGTTCAGCTCTAAAAGGACGAGCCTACTCCAATAGCAGCTGGCACTTTTCTCCATGCCCGACGCACAAGTCCCAATACGACGCGCAAGTCCAAACTAGCGTGCAAGTGTCATCAAAGAACCTGTGTGACGCTTCCTTCCCCAACTACAAACTTGCACGGCCCACTTCCTTTCTCTCCCAAACCGCCTTGGGCGAGCAGCCAACAACCAGAGCACAACCTCTAATGTTGGCGTGCAAGTCCACCTGCGCGATCACATGCAATACTTGCCCGACTTCTACACCTGCGCGATGAGAGCTCTTATTTTTGTAAGTGTTGAACTCTGTTCCAAATGAGGAGGGGTGGTCCAGTATTTATAGGCAATTTGACCACCCTGCGCAATGGTGCGCAAGTCAACCATCAGTGCACAAGTCTCGGTGTGCAATTCTCTTCCCCTGCTATTCACTTGCGCAACCAGCTTCCAAACTTGCACGAACCTCTTTCTATTGCCAAATTTCAATATTATGATCTAGAAAACCATAAGTGTGCAAGTTATCAAGCTTCCAAGGCATCGGCGTGCAAGTCTCTTCTCGGCACGTAAGTCACCTGCGCGACCTCACAAAAACATGTGCGACCCTTATCCCTTTGCCATATTTTGATGTTCTGGTCCTCAAAAACATATGGCATGCATGTTTCCAAGCCTTCAAGTACATAGTGCACAAGTCCCTTTTCCAAAAAAAACTTTTCTCCATTTGTCGATTTTCAGGCCCAAAAATTTGGAAAACACTAGGAAAAGGCGCCACCTTGTATCTGCTCTTTTTGTACCACCTCCAGACCATCCATTCCTCTATCGAAGTTCTTGAATCAAACATAGATCGTTGAACACAACTCTTTAACTCGACATTCCATCATGAAATCCCTTTTGTCAACAAGTTTCTATGTCGTTTGTTTTCTTTTTCAACAAGAAAAATCACCTCAAAAACACTTCTTCTCGGTGATTTCAATCCTTCAGCAACTCTTCCGCTGTCATCACAAACTCCACTATCGTGATATGTATTCTTTGAAGGAACAACTTTAGAACCATCATCTTATGATACAATGTGATGTTCATGGCCATCTCATAATTTCAATCTCTGCATGGCCATCTCAGAAGTCCAATCCCTTGCACATTGTCTTCTTCTTCAGCCGTCATTATCAACTTCATGCAAAGCATATTAGTCAATTATTCAAGAAGTCTCTTGCATGGTTCTCATTCAATCATGAGTAATTGCATGGTCTTCATAAAAAACCCATGGTTCTCATGCAATCGTGAGTAATTGCATGGTCTTCATCAAAACCCATGGTTCTCATGCAATAAGGAGGAATTGCATGGTCTTCATACAAAAACCCCATTCTTCGTTAATCATCCTCAAATGGATTACACCTCACAGTCTTCATTGTTATAAACAATGTATCACCTTTAACACATGTTCTTTGAACTTATGATCAGTATAACAACTGACTGAATTATTATTCCTCCACTTCATCGGATTACTTCTTGATCTCCTTCATTTTGATCTTCATTGACAATTATTGACAACAAATACAACCTTATACACAAAGTGGTTCCAACACGAGATATGTTGCATTATGGTACTATAATAATCTTACTATTTATCATGAATTGGATTCTAGGGTTTGAATTTTGGCCTTTGGGTCACAACCCCTCTTGGATATCAAATATTTGTCCTTCAAGATACATATAGTAATGAATTCTTACTGATGGATTGATAGTGTGTGGGTGGTCACCTATGAAGTAATTAAATATAGAATCAGATTCAGAATGGTGGCTATTTACTAGAATTAAGGAATAGTAATCAGAGAATTATAAAAAAGACATCACGTTTCTCTATAAGGGGTTATGATGGCATGTTTCAAAGAGACTTTTGGGAGATAAGGGTTGGGATCTGTAGAAAGGTGTGATAGTTTTTTATAGTTTGGAAAATTTTGATCATTTTCTAATGATTTTTTTTCTAGGACTTTGGGGTATTCATGTGATTTTTGGTTATGTAATGGTTCATTAGCATCCTATTTAAAATGGGGTTTATCTAAGAAATAAAAGAGAAATAGAAATAGAATATGATATGTCCTTAATCAGTAACATCCTAACCAATAAAATTTCATTCCATTAACCCATTTGAAACATCAATATAAATCATAAAAAATAATAATTATTAAATCAAGTATTCATTTAACTAAAAATATCTCTGACTATATTTTCCATTTTATGAGTGTATCAAATATTTCTGTTATTTATTATTTTATAAATTTGATATTTACAGTTACAAATCATCATCTTTCCTGTTTATTCATGAAAAAATTCATAAACAAGATACCTTAAATTATATAATAAATTATTTCATTGAATATATATTATAATCTAATTTAATTACATATTATCCCAAATTAGTATGTATTAGTTCATTTTAACAGTATATTCATTACACATAAGTATAATGAATTCAATATTCTCGAATCAATCACATGAAATCATTAACAACATCCCATTAATTTTAATTAGTAAATTCATTATTAAAATCAAATTTAATAAAAATTAGATTAATTTGTTAATAATTTAATAAATTAAAAACAAGTTGTTTTTAAAATATAATAAAAAACAAATAGCATTCAAATATACCCAAATATATTTCAGGTAACAATATGTCAAAATAATTCATGAACACCCCATCATATTCCATTAATTATGATGAATTTAATAAAACCGAAAATCATTTATTTTGAAATCAACAGACCATAAATCATCAAAATCATATAAGTCTCATGTAAACTATGTGTGTTGAATTTTCATAGTGGGTTTAATTATTTGGTTTAAACATATCAATTTCATATAATGACTTGACTTTAAATATCCTTCCAACCAATTTCTCCATCTATCAAAATAATACAAATGAATATCAATAAGATAGAATTTTTTTAGGACTCATCCTAAAATTATTTTCTGATCAAGTGATAATTATATGAGGATTTATATATTCACTTAAAGAACCCAACGCATGAATTCTATGTACAAATACAGAAAACCCAGACCCAAACAAATCATCCAATCTATTGAAAGTCCTAATGTTTATTCCTGATCCTAGGTAGTACTGGAAACGTAGGATATTAAAATATATTATAACATTTGTTATATAATCCAGTAAATTTTTTATGAATAATAAAAATGTCTTTATTTGATATCCAAAACCAATGGAATTGGACTATACCAATAATTTTCCAAATCACTTGATATAGGTTCTCTAAAAAACAGCAAACAGTTTCGAATCTAGGACCACTCTGTTAATATTCAGCTACTTAACATCCATCCTAGGATTTATTTTATGTATAAAATTATGTATATATTTATGTAATTATATTTTTAAGTGTCTATTATTATTATTATACATAAATTTATAATAATAATATTTTATCCTATACTTATGCTTTTGGAAAACCATTGGTACAGGTACCCAAAAATTTTATGTATTATAAAAATGGATTGGACAGCCATTGGTATAGTATCCTCCTATAAAAATGGGATATATAATTTTTTTTCAATGGTTGGTTATAGGAAGCACCTATATTGATTTTTAATCCAAACTATTAGTATAAGTACCAAAACATATGATGACCTATACCAATATTTTATAGTGTTTTTTGTATATGTACCATTGTTATGTGGAACCTATACAAAAATATCTTAAAACTATTGGTATAGGTAAAATGGTGTATACTATATTTCTTATAGTAATGAGATTGGAACTAGTTATTGGGAATAATGAAACACACCTTGGGAATGGTTTATCAGAAATAAATCCACTAAGAGGGTCATAACCATGAACCCAACATGACCTCACCATATATTTGTGATTCCTTCACTCAAATGAAAAAAACCTAATAACCAATAAAAAATAAAAAAACATTGAAAAAATTAAAACTTAAATAATATAAAATGTATAAAAAATGGGGATGGATGATATGTGATGTCTAAGGGGATAATGTGGTGAAATTGTTTTATAACCTAAACTGAAAGAATAAAAATAACCAAAATAACTATGAACCATCTTTGTGTGATAAGAGGGTTAAATACCCAATATGTCAGCACCAATAACCCAATAATAGCTAGAATGAATAGACATAAACTCTAATTAGTTACTTGATTTTACCTTTTTTAGTCAAAATAAGATCTATACATGCCTATTATGTCTATACAGTGTGTATGAAAAATAATCCTATTATGATTCCACTAGTTTTTTCATGATAAACAATTGTTTGATAATTCAAGATTGCGGTTTTTAAGAATAAACCATATAAATATAATTTTAATATTCAAAAATAAAATAATACATCACAAGACGTATAACCATTTAATCATGAGAATAAAACACATGTAAAGAAAACATTTAAAAATTGCATCATGGGAGAAAGCATTAGGTCACTACAATCAAGGATCTATAAGATCCTCACACATTCTTATCTCTAAAACTAATCACACCTAACAATATAAATAAAACTAAGGATAAAATGACCATTGAATGTTGGGAATGTGACACATATACGATTGAACCACAACTATATAATCAGAATGATTGTCTTGTTTAATAGCTTGTGGTGTAATACAAAGATGGAATAATGTATCAATGACTGTAAATACTTGTATTGTGTTTTAACAGAAGGACCTTGGGTTCTCATTTTATATAATCCTTTACAATAAAAATACTTTTCCAATTAAAACTATTAGTATTCTAATAATAATTTAATCAACCAGATAGTATGAAACTTTAATTAAACCTTAAAAATATTATTTTCAAAAAACATCAATTGTTAGTATAAAAATAGAATGATTCCAAATAATTATATTTCACTAATAAGCCTCTAATAATTTTTTAAAATCATTTATATTTTAAAAAAATATTTTGAATGTAATAAATCACATAAGGATCCTTAAAAATAGGTATGTAATGGGACAACCTACCTTAATCTAGTAGAACCACTTTCCAATGTTTAGAATCCACTAAGGAGGTATATTGAATGCCTAAAATAGAATACCCCATTTCGGAAAATACATGAAAGGAAAACACCAAGACATTATGGACTTCGGGAAGAATGGAAACCATAAAGTGAAGATATATATTCTATATAAAAAAGGAATAACCATTTACCTAGAGAGTATATGATAAATATAAGTGAAAATCAACTAAAATAAAGTCAAAGGAAGAGATGTGTTGGGATCATACGCATCCAAACCTAGAGTGTTTTAATTGTATGATAAATATTGATTCAGTGAGAGAAAAAATTGATAGAAAAATGTAAAACATCATTTTTAATGAACCAAGGAAGACGATGCCATTTATATTGATGGTTTGTTAGATCATGCACCAACCATGTGAATGGCACCCGATAAGCCTTAGTGTAGAAACACTATTTAGCTAGATCATTTGGAAAATCAGGCAGTTTAACTAAGTGATATCCACCATATATAAGGTTTTTCACATGATTTTTTTAAATAGTATAGAAAAACCTGAATTAATCATGAACACACCACTATAGATCCCAATTACTATTCCACGGTCTGAGTGCATGGTTAAAAGTTACCCTTTCCAAATAATGAGACACTATAATGATTCACCATTTTTAAAATGTTCAGTGGAAAAAAAACCAGAAAATTAAGGATAATGTACAAATAAACCAGTATCAAATTTAATACATGGAAAAATCATACTAATTGTAAAAATCCTATCCCCCATAAGAATTTATATCAAAAAAATAACAAAAATATTGATGATCAATAAATAGATGCGTCCACTTCTTCTTTATAAATTTTTTTCCCATATAGCATGAGAATCATTCCCACATATCCATAACATCCAATAAATAGAATACATTTTCTATTCAATATGTTAAAGATGAAGCCAATAATCTAAATAATATTTCCAATTATTGGAACATCTATCTTTAACACTAGCTCATAAAATTTTAAACATGGGGGGTCGAGAAGTATGACACTCCTCTAAATGAGATACATGGAATACATTATGAATAAATGTTATCCAGGGATCCAATGATAATCAATATCTAAACTCCTAGAACCATTCAATGATCTCTATGGGTTCAACATAGCTCATTTTATGATTTATTTTCTTCCCATTCTATTGGTGACCCAACTGAGATGATACCTAAATGAACACTCATTATCCATCCAAGAATGAGAAATGAGGAAAACAATTATTTCTATATTATTTATGGATTCCATTATACAATGTATGTTACTAAATAGAAATTTGAATATTACTCATCATAACCTTAATGATTCATAGTCCCACCAAAGATGTCTTCACCTACACATTCCAATAGAGGGGAAAATATTTTAGTTGACTCGATAATTCCCTGAAGTAAACCATAATGATAGAAGAATGATAACCATTATTATAATTGAAATAAAAAAAGATCATATGGGTATCCAATAATCCAATAAAATCCTAGACACGATCCTAGATAATATCCACTAAATTCAAGATGGCTAACTTTTTCTACCCTTCCAATTGTGGTGTCCATTATCAAAATAGAGTGAGAGGATTTCATCAACGAATCAACAAAAACACAAATAGATTTATTATATTGATGGATGTTTGGTAGAACCATGATGAAGTTTATATATATCTCATCCTATTTAAATGTTGATGTTGAATGTGGATAAAGTAAACTAGTGGGTATTAGATATTATACTATAATCTATAGAGATGAGTATAATCGTGATACAGAATATACTATATCAAATCTCATACCTGACCACCATTACCAATATTTAATTTCTTATTACATATTATTGGATACTATATGGAAGACCCCCTAATATTGATATAAATACTTATTCACTAGTTTACTCATGGTTAAGGTAATTACATATTGGTTTTGGAAGTATAAAATATCACTTGGAGAGAAAGGCCACTCATTGATGGTATCCTATATAGAGGCCCAACCCAAACCACCAGGTTTAGGATGTGGAGATAAAAGACCACATGAAACTAATACTTATAAGGTTTATTAATTAGAGTCAGTGTATGGAAATCATCTTTGGGGATACTATAACCATTGTTATCATATACATTCATTGTAAATATAAATAAATATTCAACATCTTATAATATTTTGTCTGAATATAATGTATCATAGTGAAATAAAAAATATTCTCATACCAAACATATAAATAAACCAAGATCCTAATTTTTTAATACATACTATAGTAAAAAAAATTAATATGATAAATAAGAAATATATAAATAATTTCTCTAAAGATAATCCCAATACGACTACTAGTTTCAGGATTGTCAATAAACTATTTTATGTAAGTCCCTTCCCATTTCCTAGATCCTTAATCATGAACTCTACTTTCACATTGAGATTCACATAAATTATATATGTAATAAAACCTAGTATTATAACACCATTACCCCTTTATCATGTTTTTACATGTATAATAATTTTATTCCATGAAAAATAATTTAATCATAAATAAGAATATACAAAGGATTCATGCGATAAAAAATCCATCATGAGCTTCGACCATACTAGCTTCAGATTAATTAGTATAATAACAATCGTAATTAAATCGATGTGATATGGAATAAGACACTAGGTTGGTGAACATGTTACTTGGTATCTAAAAGTCATCGTGTTTTCGTTCAAGCCACATAGCTGACTGTAAACCTATTACATGGAATATTCAAGGAAATAAGAGAACATTTAAAAATCATGTGTTGGGATACAAGTTCATCATGTTCCAACCCTGTGTATGGGACCATAATTTTCATCACTTCATGTCATGTGAACTACCCCATTAAGGGATAACCAACCCACAATATTCCACCTATTCTGAGTACCATAGATAATAAATCTAATGGCAAGGTAAATACAAAAAAAAATAAGTGGATAATGGAAAGTTAGGGTATAACATGGATTCAGAAGAATAATTAAAAACATATAAGTACATGCGATCAAATCAAGCAAGGCTAAAAAGATACTTAAGAAAATATTTGGAATTAAAAATCATATATGGGTATCATATAAAAGACACAAACACATGTGATCACTTCCAAGAATGGTAAAGAAAGATATTACATCCCAAGAGTATTATCAACTAATATATTGTATACAAGGTCCTAAAAAGTTTAGGAACATCTTACCTCATTCTGTTTTATTAAGTAATAAAATATTCATCAAACAATCCAAGAAATAATCACATTTTTCACCCATAGAATTTTTTTTAACAAACAAAAGATGTATTTATTTGGTCAATATTAACAAAATAATAGTTTAAGAAAAGATAAAAAAGGATATTACATTTCAGGATGTATATTATTTGTATTTTATACCTCATGAAATCTATTGATATAACTCTTTCATAGATATGTTGAAGAAGTGTATGAAAATTAACTCGATATGTTATAAAATTTCAAATAGATATTTAATTCCATATGAAATATGTAATATAGCCATAGTTATAGTAAAAAATCCATCCATAATCAAATTTTCATTACATTAGAGATCCAAGATGAAATTAAAAAATAATAAGGCCTCCCGATGATCAATCTATGATAACATTTTAATAAAAATTCATCATTCTGGAGGGATCTTTATTCGATTAAATGGATGTTTTTTACACATCAAATCAACCATTAATCTACCGAATGATGATAAATATGACATTTCATATTAATTTATCTCTTATATATTTCTATTTTATTATAGTTGTATTTTAAAAACACCATTGGTATAGTTTTATAAATAATATTCATTACCATAGATTCATAATATTTATATAGTTAAAGGTAGATTGATATTTGATCCGGAGACTCCATCAACACATTATTCCCACAAATGAGCTAAAAATGAAGGAATAATTACTCATTGGATATTCATAGAAAACATATATCATTCTTAGATCCATGCACAGGTATCATGTAAGAAGTGGAGTTTGGTGTATATCATTAGAAAGCATGCCAGTATAGTGTCACCATATTGATACAACAATGAAAATCCAATTGGAGATGCGTGAGAGAGATAACTAATTAAGGGTTGATGTATTTGGGTTGAAATAGGGTGGTTGATGTTTGATTTTATTGTTAATTAATGTAAAAATGAGTGAAATTAAAAGTACATTAGGTGAATTTAATTTCCACTTAACCAAGCTCCCCCAACAATCCAGCGGGCATCACTGGCAGGCTAGTGGGGTATGTAAAAAAACTAAAAACATAATAAAACACTATTGGATTACTCTTAGAACCCCATCAGCTAACTGGTAGAAGTTTATAACCACTATTAAGCCTTAACCATACCCACTTCCCCATCCTTATATTCCTAGCCACTTTCACATAAATACTAACCTCCAAAACACACATAACATTGATGAAACAAAATAAAAAATAGTTAATTTAATAAATAAAAATAATAATATACCGTGAATTGAGGGAGGGTGTTATAATTCCACCCTATCTAGAATTATCATCCTCAAGAAGTACCTTCAATGGATCTAGTTAATAAACATGACATATTGAGTATAAATGCCAACCTCACACTCCCATGAATCCTACTGGATATGTTAATGACACCATAGAATCTAGAAAATTTTAATGTCTTCACTCATAGTAATTTCTTGATGTAGTCTATACTATTCACAAAGTTTTCCAAGTTTGATGTGTCAAATTGTAGATCTATATCCTCTTAGATTATGATATTATTAGGATCAAGCATGTACCTGTAGATATAAGGCACAAGAATCACATTGTACATACCTGGGTTGTGAGAGGAATGATCTAGATAGTATTACACTATTCTAAATAATATTATGGTATAAAATGGTACAACATATCATGGTACTATATTTTTTTACTTCTAAAATGTTAGTAGCCAAACCGAGGAGTCTCCCATAGAAAAATCTGGTCACCGAGAATAAATTACAATTATCTCCTATTGTGACTGACATAATATTTTGGCCATCTATGAGCAGTAAAATAACTTTTCATAATTAGATTCACTATCATGGAGGCACATTTACAATACTGGGACCCACATATAGAGCTTTACATACTATGTTCTAATAAATTTTGAATTATATGGCCTAACATAAATATCCTCATAACTTTCCATCTCAATTGAATCATGAAAATTGATTTTTGTAGAAAAATAATCCATGGATAGATGATCATCCCATCCTTTTCTAAAACTCAAAATGAAATCCCATAGAATATCCTTAAATATTTTAATTTTCCACTCTGATTGCCTATATGTTTGGGCATATAATGTTGTTCTCAAGATCAGGTATATCCCCATGGCCTTATCTAAGCCCTACCAAAACTGATAAATTTAACATGTTTCCCTAAAATATAAAATTATGATGGGAAACATGTGTATGAGTATAATATCATAGACATATATTATTCCTAGATTATCTTTTTAGAGGGACTCATGGATTGGTAATCAATGATAAACTTTAAATAAATGGAAACAAAGACACAAATAGCTTGATGAATCCTTGATCATCTAGGTAATCCCAACCCAATGTACATCATGACATCATAAAACTTCCACATTGGCATAATAAGTGGTAAAAAAACCACCAGGATTCCAGTGTCTAACACTTATACACTAGAAAGTAATACATTAGGATACAAATCATGAAACATCCGTATTTACACATTGCTAAGAGTATATCCACCTAAAATCATGGTATATCATTCTCAATCAAATATTCACCACAATCATAGAGGTATAGTATTATCTCATACGGTTTTCCTTGATAGAGTTAGAGAATATAACTATAAAATATACAAGGATTACATCCTCATTATCCAAATACCACCCAGGTATTGGGGAAACACTTTTATGTTATTCACAGATGACATCACACCTTGGTTTAGATTATCTATTAGCCTTCACCGGATCTTCTATAGATGACATTATCACTAATTTCGTTCATTCCATCAATATTGGGAAAAGGGTACCAAATATTTAAAGCCACCTAATTCATCTTTCAGTATTTTATATAAATTCAAACACTACAATCTTCTATCTTGGGGAGAAATTATGTTCACCCAATACTAATGTACCCAGCCTAATAAAATAATTTTATTCTAAGTCATCGAGATATAATTTGACCTCCTTCTACTTAGAATTTTCCATATTATAATTGGTTATTTAAATGGGATATTCACCTGGCATGATTTCAATCATGAACTCAACTCCTAGATCAAGGGGAAGACCTATGAAGTCATTTGGGAAGACTTCCTTATAGATATTCATATTTTTTGGAAAAGATAAGGGAGATACCAATTATCCCCTCGAAATAACAAATACTAAAATGTATATAATAATCATCACCAGATATATCATTATAGGAATAACTCTACCTATTCCAAACTCCCACTCACTGGTTATTATTAAATTCTCTCTCTTCGGAGACGTAAATGACACATGTATTCAATAATAATCAATATGGGTTCAAAATATAGTCATCCATTTCATGAAAATAATCACATTTAAAACCATCAACAATAGAATCTTGAAGTTTCATAGATTTCTATAACTAGAATTGACTGCATGACTCTCAGGGAATCACTGAATATGGTCTAAATTATTTGCTAAAAGTGTATCATAGGGAAAAGTAATAAGATAACTTAACTGATTAATCATGTCAAAAAAACATATACATATATGAATGAATGTTAAGAACCTATATAATGAAAAATCAGTTGAAATGATAGAAGTGATCAAATATATACCTCAAATAATATATGGTTTTTCACCACCATATTCTAGAGACTTATCCACTTCATACACTCTTCCAACATAAGATTCATTGTCTTGACGATGAGGTGCATGACACTCATAAGTCATCATCATCTAAGAATGATGATGAGAACCACAAATGAATCCTTGGGACATATATTATGCCTTACAAGATCCACTATAGAAACATTATCTCACATATATTGATTATAAATTCTAGATTTTCCCCATAAAACCACATCACCAACACATTGTCTGAGGTGGTTTGCATAACTTGTGATAATATCTGACCTTACAATGGTTGAATCACAATGGAACTCCTCCTGATGGTGATAAAGAATCCATAATATTATCATCATAATTTCCTCTACTCCACATAATTTCCTAATCATTTCTATCCCTCTTACCATATGTTAAATTCATCGCAATAATATGACGTCCACCCACCCATGTACAAAATGGTGGAAGAAAACCAACTACTCGATCCTCCTATAACCCATTCAAAGAATCATGGTCCTTAATTAAAATCTATGAGTTTATCATTAGGTCATAAAGTCCATACTTATAGTATGATTTTAGGATAAATATTTATATCTAACATCTTAGAATATTCTTCCTCATTTCTGTGAAAGAGTGAAGAAAAAAAACCAATTTGATGAAAAAATAAGAATATGAGGACATGTTCATGGAAATTTATTAAATATATATGAATTAAATATTATGGTCTATATTTATCATGTTGGGAGATAATTAACTGATGAAATATTTTTTGATGTAGTCCCAAGAATGACCTCCATGTTTGAAAATTTGTCTGTTGACACACCACCATCATCTGTTAGGATTCTAAAAGATAAAAACTTATAGCTCAACCAACTATTCCATAAATGTCTTAGATAAGATATATATGTAATAATGATTCTTAATAATTCCTCAACATAATTTTGTCCTCCTATTATCTGAAATGGAGGTAGATGTTGGTGCTTTATGTCATGGGTATATTCAACCATGGTCTACTATACTCCTCCTCCAAGGGAATGTACAATATAATATTTTTTTTTGATGGAGTGGGTCCAATTATATAATCACTTTAGATGGAGTGAGATTTACATAGGTGCTTCCTATGGTATAACATGGGGTGGAACTGACATGTCATCCATGGTGGGAGAATTCAAGAATCTCTTGGAATGTTTTTTCTAAAATACCAAATAAACATTTAATCACTGAAGTAATTATAATAGATCCTATCTATGGGGTCACACAATGGTTCTCCCATGAGGTTAACCATAACATAAGGTTTATCACCCATTAAACTATCCTAGGATACCCATACCTACACATTAGTTACATTCATATCTATATATAACATAATAATATGGTCATTTTCAACAAATTAATTCAAAAATAGATATATCACGTTAGTATAGAAAATAGATATATCATTAAACATATACTACTGGTTCATCCAAAAAATGTTTAAAAAATTAATTCATTTAATTAATGATATTCTATGCAGCACCCAACATATTGAAATCTGGACTTCTATCCAACGTTCTTACTCATGATGAATGAACATTCTGAAATATCAAAACAAATATAACAACAATCCCATCAATAGTAACATAGAGTTCAATTACACATGAGATAGTTAGACACTTGGAAACTCCACAAACAAATTTCTATACAACCTATCTCTTTTCTACCATGGCATGGGTTAGTCAAAAGAAAAGAATGGGAACCCAGTCTCTAATACCAATTTGAATATCCCCGGCATATGAACCAGTGGGTCTAAACTGAGGATCTAGAAGACATCCTATGTACCTCCCTGTATTAAAGAGGCTACTTACAAGAATCAGGGTTCTGAACACCATCTTTGTGGAGATTATATCCTCAATAGTCATATCCATACACCAAAAATATAAATAAATATTTAACATCCCAGATTATGAAGGAGAAATAAAATGTATCATAATTAAATAAAAAAATTCAACAATTTGATACATATAAATAAACTAGACTCCCTATGCTGATAGTCAAAACAATGTATAAAGTTTCAATTGCATAAATATGGAAATCAAAGTCTAAATCCTCTAAAGTGTATCCAAATACTTATACTAACACCATAATTGTCAATCAATTATCTATTGTGGGTTCGTTCCCATTTCTTGGATCACTAATAATGAATTCTCTTTGTGAATAGTGATTATCATGTAGGGTGTGATTAATAAAACCTTGTAGGACTCCAAAAATTTGCCTTTACCATGTAAAGAAAAGTATAAATGGTGCATCCAATGATTATAATAAATGAACATAAAATAATAAAAAATCATATAGTAAGTGTTCATGTGATAACCATGACACAAAGAGCCCTGACCAAACTTGATTCAACTCCCTTTTGGATGAATAATCAAAAGATATTGAATGTGATAAATAATGATCCATAAAGAAAGTTAAAATTTCACTTGATATTCACAAGGCCTCGAGATCGAAATCAGACCACAAGACTGACTATTAATGTGTTACTATACATCCTTGAGGAATAAAGTGAACATGTCATTATCATGGGTAAGGCCATATGTATATCATTCCCCTACCCGGTGTATGGCTCCATCATAGTCAGCACTACATGTCATAAATTCTCACCCTCTAAGGGAGAACTATACATCAATAGACCACATATTCAAGGTACCAAATATAAGTCATCTAAATTCATCATAAATACATATTATTTGGTAGAGCATACAAAGTAAAACTATATCATGTAATCAAGTAAATTATTTGTATCATACACGTAAATGTGCTCAAATCGAACATGTATAACATGATTCTAAGGCATACTTATAGAATCAAACATCATATATGGGTCTCACATGCTACAAATCACACAGATTTGATCATAAATAAACATGGTTAAGTAATACATGCCTTCAAAATAATCGTATCAATGAAGAAGTGTATATAATGGCTCAAAAAGGCTAGAAAATTCAAACCTTAATATTATTGATGAAGTACTCTAATATTCTTCAAATGGTCAAAGCCTGAATCATTTCTCACAACCATAAAAAACTAGTTCATGAACGAAGGATGCCTATCTAGGGTTCATGTTCATTTATGAATAGGTTTATAAAAGGCACCTAATGGGATTTCATTCCATGAAGGTATGTTATAGATTCACACACCGCATGGAGTCTTTGAACAAAAATGTTTTTGAGGTATGTCAAAAAAACATGATTCTAATTCTCCAGTTCCATTTTTGATTGAAAAACGGATCATGAATTTCTCATAAAATATAGAATAGATCCTCGTTTTTAGTCAATTAAACTCAACCAACCATGAATCCATCAATATATTTGAGATTCAGGATGAGATTTGGTAAGAAAAAAGTCTCATAATTGTTTATCTATGATAATTTACCTAGAAATTTTAACCATTCATGAGAGATATATATATGTTCAATGTGATATTATTAGCACGCTGAATCTACCATTAATATACAAAAATATTATCAATATCATGTTAAATCTAAAAGGATCACTTAGATATTTCCAAATAATTATAGTTCTATATGGAAATTCCATCAAGAAGTCATATATGAAGAAGATCCAAACCCAAATTCCAATAATATTCCCAAAATCAATGTTATATCAATATTCTTTCAATAGAAATCATTAAATCATGATATCTACCACTTATCTATGAATTGGAGAAGAATTAATCCTTAGTTTTTCATAGAAAATTAATATCCATCATAGATTCATTAACTTCTCTCAGAGTAAAACGAATTTCAGGTGGATCTGGAGAAAACTTACTGATATTGCATCACTAGAATGAGCATGCATTAAAATTAAAGGGGATTTGAATGGGAGGGATGAAGAATTAAGAGAGGAAATATTAGTTTTGAAATAGATTTGTTGGTACTATATTTGGGTTTCCATTAAGGTGAAACATTAGTTAAATTAAAAGAAAAATGGGTGAAATTAATTCCCACTTGGCCATGTTATTTTGGGCACCTGGTGGAACCCAGGCTAATCGGTGGAAAACAATGGTGGGCTAGTGTGCAATGAATAACCTCACATGGCCTTCTAACACATTCAGTGCTCTTATGAGGTCTACAAAAAATTAAATGCATACTGTAACTCAACCAGCTAACTGGTGGCAGTTTGTAGCCAACATTCAACTTTTACTCTACTCTCCTCTACTATCATAAACACCCAGACACCTCTCACATAAAAAATAACCTCAATAACACCCATAACAGAGATGAAGAAAAATAAAATTAATAATTTAAAAACCCTAAAATATCTTGTATCTTTAATTAATATATGATTTTACATCCTATCTTTATATAATTACCTTGATTCATTGATACAACACATATTCTTGTTATTAAAGACGAATATTGTTAAAAAGATAAGTAATATACTGAATTATAGTAATGAGAATACATTCACTATATTCCTTCACCTCTTAATGCGTCTAAGAAAATAGGCTCCGCAATTTCTATTCATCACTAAATTTTTCTAAACCTTGTGTAAAATTCATCTTACTGAGATCATCCACAACAATACACCCATTTCATGGTGTATAGAAAATATCAATAAGAATGTACCAATAATCTATATATATTAATGATATTATTTAGTTATAATTAAGAGATAACATCGCTCCAATTCATTAGATAAACTAAAATACATTATCCAAGAACCACATGTCTGAGGACTATAACTTCCTAGAACTAGAAACTAGAATTTCATAAATTTTTATAATAATAATGATCATATATATTTCCAAAAACAAATTTCATGATAAGATCATTCCATTTTTCAATTTTATAAAATAAAATGATATCATGAAAAAATTCCATAAAAACGAGTTGATCCAATAATGAAATATTTTGTTCATATCATCCGTGAATACGACATGATAATTGGTTAAATCAGACATGATCCCTAACAATTCATAATGACCATACCTTTTTTTAATGTCAGTTTGGGTAATATCAAATTCCATTATATTGATATGGTGATTATCCAATAAAGTATCAATCTTAGAGAACCACCACTCTCCATTTAACTAATAGAATATTCAATAATGGGAGGTAGTGGGTTTTTATTTGTAATCATTACCCTATTACCAATACATAGTCAACACCTAATCCAATGGATCCACATACATTCATTGAAAATAGAATAAAAGAAAACCAATGAGATAAACTCATTAAAATAAATCCATTGAAATCATAGGATTATAACAAAATTTTATGTTATTTCAAATTATATCTATCCACTCAATATGAAGGTAGTTATATCAGCTACATATTGGACACTTGATCAGTGGTAAAATTAATTTATCACTCTAGAGGTGACCCTAAGAAGTCATCTGGAAACACTTCAGGGAAATATATTACCATCATAGGTAATTTAATTATGAATATTCTTTTATCATCCTCTACCAAAAGAGATATAATCTGAAATGTCAATATACCATCCTTGGAAAGAGGAGGTCCAACCTTCCTTGATCAAGTGACCTATTCACCTCCAGAAAAATGAGAGAATCTATAAGGGGTGGTAAAATTCATGTCATGATGATAATATTTGATATGATATTTAAATATTTTCATGTAATTAATCTTGATAATGACATAAATGAAAAAATATCAATCAATATATAGACCCACATTACCTATATTAATGATATAGAAACAACACATAGATTTCAAAATCAACACTCTTTCTCAAGATTAATAAATATTTACATGACAAAAGGAATAAACATATAAAGGATATTAAAAATCCATGATATATAAATATATAAAATAATTCAAGGAACATGTATCAAAGAGAGAAATAAGAGGCATTATATATAGAGCCTCTTGAAATTATCAGTCCTGCATCTAATTCTATAGGAACTTGATCCACCACATGTAACAAATTCATCTTCGAATGAAATCGAGGACTATTTCCATCCCATGGAATGGTCCCATGATGAATCTAACCATATGATAAACCAATCCCAATTTCATTTCGTTATATTTAGAAGCTAGATACATCCAAGGAATCAGATAATTGATATGAGATCTAGTGACCATGGATATTGATTATAGATATAGGAAAAAATGTCTATATCTAATGGCACAAAATATGCATGGTTTATTAGGCGTCCTATTACCTATAAATGGAGAAACCCACTTACACTAAATTTTAAAAAACCATAAACCAACCTTAAAATACCATCCAAGTAGTTCTCTACCATCCAAACTCAATCTATGAATTCACCATAGGTGTAGATCTTCAGTAAGTAGACTATGTACTTGATGTTAAAACTATGGACCAACTCAAACCATCTAGTATTGAACTTCTCATTCAACACAATCTTGATATAAATGAGAATATATCACATAAACAGTTAGAATATTCCATGAAAACATGGTTTTCTTGATAGAGCTACAAAATATATTGAAATTTATCCAGTGCCATCACATCGGGATATAACTACTGGGTAAATGTAATATTAAATTATTCTTACTCTATTTTATCATTAATATTATAATAAAAAATATATTCCCACCATTTAATAATCACAACGTTAATCATAGAATTAAATAAAATAAATTAAATAGAATCTAGATATTTTAATATTTTTTTAAAAAAAGTATTTTTGAAAAAAATATCCACCTCTAGAAGATCGTTGGTTCTTCAAATAGGATAGAGAAAAATAGTAAAGAAACATTTGATCTTCAAATTTATCATTACTTGATATCGGACCTATTTACTTATCATGGTATACTCGAGGGCTCACTCCATGCTTCATATCTTATTTAGTCTATACCATATATTCGATAAGATTATGATCTAATTGGAGAGGTTATGATGGGAATTTTTTTATAGCTCCCTCTGGATGGTTCATTGGGGAAATTGACGACTCTTACTATTATTTAAAGTCTTTGAAAAAAAATTTGATTTAAATAAGTGAGACACATTATTTTAAATATAAATATCTATTAATAATATTAAATAATTATTATAATCAATTTCAAAAGAGAAAAAATAAAAAAAATAAAAGTAGAAATATTTCTTAGTTTGGACTCATCGTTTACAAAATTTTGATCCAACCACATGGGTGACATTGGATTAGTGGGGATAGCCACATGATTTTACAAACCCTACAGTAATCATGTGGGGAATACTAGAGGTTATACAATTTGATTTTAGGGTTTAATTACATGATCTGCAGCTAGTGAGCCTTATCCAGACACATATTAAGATATTCCAAAGCTCTATTCTCTGATTGAAAATTATAAAAAATACCAAATCAAATTAAAAGTACATAAAAAGATCATTAATTGTAATATATTAGAGTCTTTAGTCTTTTTATAATTTGTTTTATTATTCTGAAACTCACGTAAAACGTACCTATTAAGTCTTTAAGATCTTATATTCTACTTTCCAAATGTTTCTAAATTTCATAAATTAAAAACATAATGCATTGATACCATTTTTCATAAACATACATAGGATGACTGTGACTGAGTCACCCAAGCCAGTCTTTGGAATGGTCCAAAGAGATTTCATTATCTTCATGGGAAGGTAACTAGTTCCTTGACATCATGAAACATTCCATGGGAATATGTTTTCCCAAATAAATTTTCCATGTGGGTCTTATTATGAACCTAGTATGAACTCTACATATATCTACAAGTCATTCACTTAAATAAATAGAATAAAGATAATAATTTAGACATATATAAACATCACATCTAAGTTAATATGAATAAAATCCCAAGAAATAATGCACAATATCCATAGTATAACCAACAAAGAAAGACATATTGCAAATATGATGTGGTAATATAGGGGAAATAAGTCATCTTCATAAACCAAAATAACTGACATAAATAATATAATATCTACCTATATGTACATGACATGAAATAAAACTCCCCAGCATTCCACCACCAAAAACGCAAGATCTTCTGGAATGTTTAACCACAACCTCTAAGATATGCCTTTCCTTTATCCAAATCAAGGAAAATATGGTCTACAAACACTAATTGGGTGTATATAGGGTGTGATAATAATAATTCTAGTAGGATCCCACTATGTGTTTCTAGGGAATATGATGTTAGATATACAAAAAGTATGTGTGAAGAATAGTCAATACTTAAATTTACATTAAGCATTTAATAAAAAAAATAAATTGTTTTATAATAATGTCATCACGAGATTAAATGTTATATAAACAAAACATTTAAAAGAAACACCACTAGAGTTTTATAAAGGTAAGTATGGTCCTGGTACCCAATGATACACATACATTTTTATTTTTCAATACAATAGTATCCAATCATATGGGGACCACAAAAAGGGCATAACCATGGCCTTATGGCAGGACAACACCGAACTGATGGTACCAAAACCATATAATCGAAATCAATCTGGTTATGTCGGTAAGAGGCATAAACTAATGTCTGGTAAATTGTTTCAATGACTAAAGATACTTGTCTTATGTGACCACCTATAATCGTAGAGTTTCCATGTGCTTTGACTGTTTAAAATAACAAGGATTTTCCTATTAAACACATTTTAATTCTATGAATCATTTTATCAATCCTAGAAAATGTAGCCATTAATTATGTATAGATAACATGAGTTTCAAATTAATTTAATTACTAATATAAAAATAGAATGATTCTAAATAATTACATTACATATATATTCATTAAAAATTTGTATATAAAGTTTCAAATAAAATTTAACACCACATTTAATGTAATCAGTCCCTTAAGATTCGTCAAATAACAGTAACACATGGAACCACCAACCATAATATGGTGAAATCACATTCTAATAGTGAGAATCCATTAAGTGGTCATTTTTCAATCCCAAAACATTAAAAACCTTTACATTAAAATTTATAAACGAAAATACATTGGTCTTAATGACCATATTGATGAAAGGTAACCTGTCAGAGATAAGAGAAATCGACAAAGATAATGAGAAACCATAACTTATAACGATATTTCCAAAAGAATAGAGGTGAAAAGACACAAAAAACTCAGCCATATAAGGAAAAGTGAGGGGCTCATTCTTGTCCAATACTATAGAGTATGAATGGAGGATAAAGGGGTATTAGGTGAGTTAAAAAGAGAAAGGTATAAGGGTTAAAATCACCTTTTTTACTAGGCATGATTAGATTAAACATTTTAATAAATCGTATACCAGCCATGGGAATGGAACCTGATAAGTCTAGTTGTATTTTCATAGTTTGGTCACATAGTTAGGAAAAACAGGAAATAGACAACATGTGTATGGTTGTTCATATTATTTTGACACATTGTTTAGGAACTGTAAAAAAATTATCCAAACCCCACAAGAGAGCTTAGTCACCTGATTAAGGTTTTGGTGTACGGTTAGTGCTAATAGTTTACTAACCATTTTCCCATATTTAATGTCCCATTTTCAATAAACATATTGAAAAAATAATTGTAAATGATGAATAAACATATAAATAATCAAGTGACATGTTTCATACTCGAAAATAACACTGTGGGTGTCCCATTGAAAATAGTATTGAGGGTTTATCAACATCACTTTGGGACAGATTTAACCTCAAATGGTTTAACAGGAAAATTATAATAAATTAATGATCAAAATTATAATATAATGTAAAATAAGTAAAAAAAATCATAATACGTTCAATAAATGTATCAATAATTCCCAATGAATGTTGTCTTAAAATAGTGTACTAATATAACAGAACTGTAAACATTGATGTACTTATCAACTGAAATGTATCAAAAAATAAATGTAATATCAGATCAATTTAAAATAAATAAAATAAATATCTGCATATTTACATGTTTACCTCCAATCATCTAACTATGTACCACACTTGTTCTTACCATCATGATCACCCGTAAAAAATGTACACACAAGAGGAGGGTATATAACTTGTGTGAGAAAATATCCCTAAATAAACCACCAAGACCAAAAGTATCACCTACAATTTAATATGTAATTATTTGAGTGGTGTGAAACTATATAATGATGTCAAATAATAATAAAAAATGAACAATTTATTATGACATGTTCTTACCAAGTTGTCCTGATACATTGTATACTTTCTCCAACCAATATTAATAGATACTCAAAAATAATATCAAGGTTTTTTATACCTAAACACACAGATCATGTAAAATCTGCCAAACCCATGACATATACAATATATTCTAAATTATTGCTTTATTAAACCCATGAAATGATTTATATATCTCATCCTGACATAAGGCTTATCCAAACCCAAGGTTTAAATCTTATCATACCCTAAACTTATCGAGGGATTTTTCAAATCCAAAAAAACTCAAGGAAATTTAATTACAAAAATAGAAATATCACATTGTGAAATATCACAACTCTATATTCAAAAGTCTACTAATATACATGAATTTTTCATAACAATCAATATCATTCAACATACTATTGAAAACTTTTACACATACCACTGTTCATCACCATATTATCTTCTATTAGAAATTTCATATCAATTTTAGCATAATCATCAATGTCATTTTCATATGTTCTTTACCAAAAACACATTAAAAAAATGTTTTTAAAAATTTAAATCCCCATAAAAATCTCATTTCAACACTTTAAAAAAATTCATTTTATAAAAATCATCAAAAAAAATTTAACAAATTACGCACACATATATCACTTTTAACTTGTATCATGTAAATTTCATTTCATAATTTTCTCAAATAAAATTATTCATATAAAATAACATTTTAACTCTCAAATTGTAATTTAATACTCAATCCCGTCTATTTGGAACTTAAAATATATTTTTTACACTTTAAATAGTTTTTATGATGATTTTTTTCCAAAAAAAATTAAATTTAAACATTCGATTTACATATCACTAATAGTCATGTTTCTGCCTCAGCACTAATACACGTAACTAAATCAAATGAGTTTTTAGAAAAACAAACTTTCATTAGTACAAAATCAAATTTCAAACACAAAATGCACTATAAAATATTGTTAGTTGGTAGTGGTTTTTAATGGAGGATAATGATATGTTTTGATATATTTTATAGTAATTATGTGGTGTTTCATTATTAAAAAAAGAAAAAACTAAATATTTTTTTTATTTTCTTTAAAAACTAATCATGGTTTGAACCGTTTCTATAATAAGTGAATATAATTGCTTATTTTAGTGGTATATTATATCCCAATAATATATATACATACCTACACAAATATATATAAATAAAAAACATGTGTTGATGATGATGATGATGACACATTTTTATGTTAATTTAAATGTTTAATAATAATCACTCTAGTTAATTATTTAAAAATTAATTCTTTATTTTACTTTTGGTTTAAAGCTTCCATTAAAATATATATATTTTTAAATAACAAACTACTATTGATGATGATGATGAGGGTGGTGATAATAATAAATACTAAGTCATTTTTTTAAATAATTTTAATGAATAAAAATAATAATTAATTTTATTGTAGTGGTTTAAATGCCTATATATATATATTAAAACCTAGGTTTTTATGATGATAAATATTATAATATTTATGAAAAAATTATTTTAATTAATTTTTGTTTATTATAATTAAAAAATAATAATCAATAATTTATTTGTTATTTTAGTAGAAGTTCAAAACCCTTTATAAATTATATATATATATATATATGTATTATTAAAATTAGTTTTTCTAATATTAGTTATAGTAATAGTAGTTGTAGTAATTAGTAATAATTGTTTTTTATTAATTTTTTGTTTAATATTAATTAATTAATTAATTAATATCACAACAGATTTCTAAAGGGGTCACTTGAGAGAGATTTACAATTAGGATAATATGTTACTACAATTTCTCAATTGTATCACCTTTCAATTATTTCATATTAAAGCACATCTTTCTCAAATTTTTTCCTTTAAACCCCCCCCCCTTATGATGATTCTTGAGTGATAATGTGGTTTCACATTGGAACATTTTTCATCAAAGTTTCTCACGCTCTATAGTTTTTTTAGATAATGTGAAAAGGGAAATTTCTGTAATTGGGGTGATTTGGGGTTTTTGGAGTATTTTTAGTAACTCCAACATCACTAATGGTGGAGGTGATAGAGAAATTTTAGATGAAAAGACTCATGACTCCCTATGCACTTTATCTCTTAAATATAACATCCTTGTAAATATGAATTTTGTCGAAACTTTTTCCCCCCTCATATTTTCATGTGGAAATAAGGCTTAAAAGATGGAAATCAAATCTATAGGGCTAAATTTTTGGGTGATGAGAATTTCCTCAGAGACCTAGGTGATGGTACTCCATCATCCGGAAAACAAGACACTATTCTAGAACGTTCTTTTTTATCATGTTATTTTAGATTTATCCTTAGTAAAAAAGAACTAATGATGTCAGTGTTGATAAAATCATATTTTATCATCACTAATGTTGTTTTTGATTACTGTCCCTGATTGAATTAGTTTTCTGTTATATGAAAGACATGCTAAAACAACCAAATTCATTTTATAAAATTACATAAACAGAGAAATAAATTTTCAATAAAAATAATTTAACAAATTATAATTACATTAATATATATAATTTATTACAAAAAATATCATTTTCTATTCAATTTAAAAATATTAACTCATAAAAGACTCGTTGGATATTTGTTTTTCTATAATTGGGACCTCGTTCTAATAAATCCCAATCTTGCTACTTGTTATCAAACACACCACCCACAACTCGAAGAAAAGAAGCATATATCGGTAATAAAAAACAGTGTTTATTTTAGTAACCTAATAATGAAATAAATAGGTTATAAATATGATAGGATAATTAATAAATTCAAAATAAATATTTTGGACACCATGAATTAGAAAACAATGTATATAAATAAAAATGATAACATAATTCAATAGTAATCGTATTATTATGTAATATGGAATTCTTAGTGAATTTTCTTTATTTTGAGTGTGTGATTAAACTTCCATCATATTGGACGCACAATGTGCTGGATTGATGTGATGTTAATTCCTACACATCACAAATTAATTATTGAATTTTCATCTAATGTATCAATACAATCTGAGTTTGTTTGAGATGTTTTAGTATGTGACTCAAGTATTGAAATAAAATTACTTTTTTTTAAATGAAAACATCCACGTTAAATTATAATGACCACATTATATATTGAATTTATTTCAATTTAATCATTATAATTAAAAAATTAATTATATATTTTTTCATAAATATTTAAGAAAATATAAGACTATTTTCCATGTTACATAAATGTGATGTGTTTTGAATCAAAGATTAACTTTTAATTTATTATACACACTTCCATTCATAATAAACAAACTATGAGTCAGATTAATGTGAGGAAAATTACTACATGTAATAAATAAATTTTCAATATTTTTTCTAATTTATTAATAAAATATGAATTAAATTTATTGGGTTTTGAGTATGTGATGTTAGATTTGAACTGAATTGTTACTTTTACATGAAAACATACACATTCTATCATAACAATGATAACAAGTGTCATATTTATATGTGGTTAATTCCAACATCTAATAAATTAATTATCAATATTTTTCTATAATTATCAAGATAATATTAGAAAATTTTATCGGTGTTATGTATATGACATATGTTCTGAACTAAAATATTACTTTTAAATGAAAAACCACAATTATTGTTAAATTCTTATACAGTTATTTCCTATAAATATCAAGTGATACATGGGCATGTTTCGAAAATTATCATGAATATAGGAGTATTACTACTAATTTTATAGTTTTTGACTTGTATCTTAAATAAAAATGTGACTTTTAAATTAAAACAAACACATTCACTCATAACAGACACAATATGTGTCAGATTGATGTGTGGTTAATCCAAACATGTCACAAAGTAATTATCAATATTTTCTATAGTGTGTCATTAAAATATGACAATTTTTATCTATTATGAGTGTGTAATGTGCATTTGAAAAAAATGTAACTTTTAAATGAAAACAAACACATTATGTTCTAATTACCACATCGTGTGTCATTTGGACATGAGTTTAATTTCTACCCCTCAAAAATGAATTATAAATATTTTTCTTAAACCATCTTAACTATATGAGTAAATTTTATCAATATTGAATATGTGACCTGAATTTGGGACAGAAACTCCACTATTTAATTTAATTCGACTTTTTCTATCATAAATATGAAAAAATGTTTCAAATTGGTAGGTGCTTAATTTATACACATCAAAAATTAATTACATACATTTTTATTGAAGTATTAAGATAATTCGTGTGAGATAAATTTTTATTGACTATGTGTTTTGTGTTTTGAAATAAAATGTTTCTTTTAGAAGAAAATATATTATTATATTTATAATAGACAAACCATGTAATATATTCATATTATATTAATCTACCTATATGAAAAGTGAATTATTGATCTTTTTTTAAAGTATCAAAAAAATATGAGAAACATTTATCTGTTTTAATTATGTGGTATCTGGTTTGTACTAAAATATCACTTTTAATATTAAAAAGAGAACCTATAATAATAATAATATCCATATTTTATTTCCAAAATACTTGAGGTTAATTCTAACCAATCAAAAATCAACTATTGAACTTTTTCGTATTGTATCTAGAAAATATAGGCATGTTTTACCAGTTTGGAGTATGTGATTTTTTTGAACTAAAATATATCATTTAAATAAAAAACACTATTTTTAACATAATAGACACACCATGTCTTAATTTTATTTAATGTTAATATTTAATTTTTACATAAGAATCATATATAACTTTCTTAAAGTATAAATTAAATAAGAAAGAATTTCCAAATTTTTACTATGTGATGCAGGTTTTGAACTAAAATCTCTTTTTAGGTCTAGCACAATTTATTTTAATAAGTAAATTTATCGTTAATTTTATATTACTAAATAGTTTATTCCTATTTATTTTTTTTACATGTCCAAACCATCTTAATATAGTCTCAAACAACTTCTCATCAATAAGAACCACTCTGATTTCCTCTTTAAAGCATTCATTTCTAATCTTATTCAAATAACGATGACCCCAATCCCATCACTTTGGGAAAAACGATTATTGTGATGGGTTATTTGTGACGGGAATAAATCTTGTCGCAAAAAAACTGACAAAAAGTGTATTTTCAATAGGAATATATGCCCATCGCAAATGGTTAGTTATTTTTGATGGGGATACAGGACCCGTCGCAATAGATATGGCACGGTTTGCACGCCAAAACGCGGGAAGCCTATTTGCAATAGTGGCCTTCATCCTGTTGCAAGTACCCGGTGGTGGTAAAAACTATTTTCGACGGGTAATTGTCCCGTCACAAAAAAAAATATTCAGCAGGTGCTATTTGCGATGGGTCTCGTCGCCAATACCTGTGGCGGTAAATAGGATTTTTTGACGGGGATATCCGCCTGTCGCTAATGGTATGTCGTCCTGCAGTTATTTGCGACGGGCCTGTCGCAAGAACCCTTTTAACCGCCGCCCGTATTAAATGTGGGCGAAGGTATTTGTGACGGTGCCCATCACCTATACAGGTGGCAGTAAATAGAAATTTGCAACAGGGATATCCGCCCGTCGATAATGGTATGTCGGCAGGCAGCATTTTTCGACAGCCCTGTCACAAAAACCCTTTTAACCGCCGCTCGTAATTAATGCGGGCGAAGGTATTTGCGACAGTATACAGTCACAAATACTTGTATTAGCGATGGGATCCCGTCGCTAATAAGTATGTCGCAAATATTATAACCTATATATACCGCCTATCCATTTTTTTCAAATCATTCAGATCTCTCTTTCTCTTTCTTCCTCTCACTCTTTAACTTCCTGTTCTATGTAGTAATTTTTTTTTATTTTAATTTTTCCTTACGAGAAGAGCAGAGAAAGAGTTAGGATGCTCAAACTACTTCAAAATATCAATGGTATTTATAGTTTTTTAAATTTTTAAAATATTTTTAATTGTTAATTTTATTTTTAATTCTTAATTTTAATTTTTGAATAGAATGTTTAGTAGCTATATAGTATAATTAGATTAAGTGGTTGTACCAAATAATCCTTGTCTAGATAGGAATAAGTAAAGGAAGCTCTGGCATAGATGTACCTAGGAGTGAAAACTCTGACAAGGTGTTTCGAGCTTGAATTGGGGTAACCTGGTACACGACAACGGACCTTGCTGCACTCCTAGAGGATGTTTTGGTAATAATTAGAAGTAAATATATTTAATTAGAAATAATTATAAATAGTTATATTTAATTAGGTATAATTATATAATTATTAAATAATTACGAAATAATTAGATTTAATTAAAATAATCATCAAATAATTATGAAATAATTAGTTATAATTGATTAGAAATAATTAGAATAATTAAAATAATTAGGAAATAATTAAAAATAAATAGGAAACAATTAAAAATAATTAGGAAGCAATTAAAAATAATTAAGAAACGATTAAAAATAATAAGGAAACAATTATAAATAATTAAGAAACAATTAAAAATAATTAAGAAACAATTAAAAATAATTAAGAAACAATTAAAAATAATTAAGAAACAATTATAAATAATTAAGAAACAATTAAAAACAATTAGTAAACATTTAAAATCAATTAGGAAACAATTAAAAACAATTAGGAAATAATTAAAAACAATTAAGAAAAAATTAAAAACAATTAGGAAACAATTAAAAACAATTAAGAAAAAATTAAAAACAATTAAAAAACAATTCAAAACAATTAAGAAAAAATTAAAAACAATTAAGAACAAATTAAAAATAATTATGAAACAATTAAAACAATTAAAATTAATTCGGAAACAAATAACAATAATTAAGAAGCAATTAAAAATAATTATGAAACAATTATAAATTATAAGGAAACAATTAAAAATAATTAGGAAACAATTAAAATCAATTAGGAAATAATTAAAAACAATTATGAAAAAATTAAAAATAATTAGAACACAATTAAAATTAATTAGGAAACAATTAATTTTAATTATAAAACAATTAAAAATAATTAGGAAACAATTAAAAATAATTAGTAAAAAATTAAAAATAATTAGGAAACAATTAAAAATTAAATAATTAGGAAAATTAGCAAGCGTGATTGACCGATCAACTACCTCAATTTTCTTTTCATTTGTGTGTTGAGGCTTGATAGGAAACCTCTTCCTCCACATGTAATATTTTCTTTTACTGTTAAAATTATCAACCTCCTTTCCAACATAGAGGTGATGAGGTTTATAATTTTGACAGTAAAAGAAAATATTACATGTGTAGGTAGAAGTTTCCTGTCAACCACAACACACAAATGAAAAGAACCTTTAGACTGATGAGGGGTCAATCATGTTTGTTTTTCTATTCAATGATTGATTAACCACCAGACCTATATGCATATCTTCACATTACTAATTAGAAACATAATTAGTAACATAATTAGTAACATAAATAATAACATAACATAAAATATTATATTACTCTAATATTAATAATTAAATAATACTAATAATATAATTATTTTTTATTATATTTTTAATATTTATAAAAAAATATTAAAATTATTAAAATTATAAAATATTTATAAAATATTACAATTATTAATATTTTAAACATGGTTTGCTCTATTCTTAACATGTTCAAATCATAAAGGGTCGCCAATTTTCAGGTCATTCCCAATAAAAAGTTTGTGTCAACTGTGTATACTGTAAACTCTAAAAATTTTCTTGCTTGGTTGATCACCTCGCAAGTAGCGTTGCAATAGGACAACCCATGTCATGTCTTTCTCATCTATAAGAATCACATCACATGAATTTTTACATAGATCATTCTTTCTTGAAAAATTAAGTGAAAGATACTAAAGTTATCTTAATTTTTCAATGAAGAATGATCTATGTAAAGGGTCATGCGAAATGATTCTTAATGATGAGAACGACATTACTTATGTCGTCCTATTACAACACTACTTTTGAGGTGATCAACCATTTAAGGACAATTATAGAGTTTACATTGGGCATGGCTGACGCAAACTTTTTATTGGGTATGACCTGAAAATTGACAACCATTTAAGATTTGAACATGTTAAGAATAGAGAAAAATCAGTTGGAAATATTGAGGTTTGTAATAATTAGTAATAATTAGTAATAATTAATCAAAAATCAAATAAATTCGAGTACATGGTTATAAATTGACACATTTTCCAGCGGATTGACGGCTACCTTTTGTTCAACGTCTCATATCTTTGCTACATTCTCCCACTAAAATCAGAATGAAAAATGTACTCTAACGTATGTCAAAGAAAGTTTTTCATACTGACTTCTGTTGGGAGAAATTAAAAAAGAGATGAGCTATTGGAAAAAAGAGGCTCTTTTCCCTGATGACTCATCTCCTTGCAAGGAGATGAGTTGTCAGGAAAAAGATCTACAGCCAATTCGCTGGAAATTACTAAGAAATAATTATAATTATGTATCTTCTCATTTTTAGGATATTTTTTTCTTATATCAAATTATTTAACAATAGTAATGGTTTTAAATTTTTTAGAAACATATATATGAATATGGAACAATGAAATCGACATCAATCATTATTATATGATCATGCTTGGAGAAATCAGCATAGAAATCAAAACGGTTCTAATTTAAATCCTATATATGTTGATGGTGTTGAATCTTTCTTATCATTTGCACCATCAATCCCGGAATTTGTTTTAGAAGGGAAAATTAAGTGTATTTGTAAAAAATGTTCTCTGAGAATGTTTGAGACATTTGACATCGTTGGGAAACATCTCTTGCATTATGGTTTTCAATCAGATTATATTTTTTGGTATCAACACAGTGAATGCAGTTATAAGGCCCCGGCCTTAAACCTTACTTAATCTTGAGTTATTACAAGATTACACCATGAGGATCTTTTCAGGTTTAGAGTTTTAGAGAATTAGATCATAAAACAAGCATTACATTCCATGTAAAAACAAAGTGGTTACATAAAGATAGTATTCTTCTTTCCCATCTATGGAAACATATTTAAAATAAAACATGGATTATTTCTTGACACTTCCTTGACACTATCATCATATCATGTACCTTTCCCTTGACCTGTAAAAAATATTTCAAAAAAACTTGGGATGAGCATAAAAAGCTCATTAAGGGATATAAAAAAAATGGAAAGGAAACATGGGTACATATATACATAAGAATGAAATCATACTTTACCCATAAAACATAAGCACTTTAACATACCTCATCAAATCATGAGTGAATCATAGAAATCATAAGACATAAAGGTAACTTGAGGCATTAATTACATTCTTACGTAGGGAGTAACCCTCTTGGTTACGTTTGGAATACCCATCACAGTATATTCCATAAATCTCTTCGGATAAACCTTAACGTTTCGCTCCTTCACGTTAGCCAATGCATTGGAGAGCTATATCGGGCTCACCTGCCCTTAGATTATAATAGAACCACCCGTCTTCATAATAATTCCCAAGAACCTCAACATAATCGTATCACATAAAACATGAATAAAGGAAATGTAACATTTCCACCTTTCAATCACATGATATAAATACACCACATTGATATAAAAACATTATGAAAACCATTTTCAATACCAAAATAAAAGAAAATTAAAACATGGTATTTATTTTTCTTTTAAAAAGAAGGTATGGCTTGTAGAGGAAGCCGAAACCCAAATAATGGTCATTGCGGCGGAGAAGTCGTTGTCGCCGCATACATACGATATAAACATTCCCTTTTGTCATTTTCTAAAATGATTTGTATAAAAAATATTCCTTTTGGATAAACGTAAAATTCAAAGGGGTTTATACACCGTATAAAAGAAGCTTGTGTATAAAACAAAATATGCTTCAATGAATGGAGATTCAGACGAAGTCCCATAACTCGGGTCCGACTTGATTCGATCGTTCTTTAATGTCTGAATAGTAAAATTGAGTTAATTTATACTTTCTTTAGAACCTTTTTCAAGTTCATTATTCCTTTTATATCACTTATTTCTATGTCATGAACACTGTGTAATTATTTAAGTTAATAACGGTCCTTTTAACGATCATTGGTACTTGAGTCAAAAAAAACTTTATAATAACTAGTTGTTCATGTATCCATTATATCCATAATGGTATTCATGATGTAGATATCATATATGTCATATATATCCAGTACATTCATGAATTTATAATATTACATAATCATTTAGAGGTATGAAATGAAATGCACCGTTCATGGAGACGGTAAGCCGTACGTACGCATGAACGCTACTTTCATTTCTATTTCGTATTTTTTTATGGAATGGAATCATAATTATATAAAGATATATTATAATTCCAGTATAATATAATATATAATACCATTAATTAATTCCTTTATACATCCCACATATGGCATTAACAAAATCAAATCACTTTGAGGGGGCGGCAGTCCGCACTTCCTTAAATGAAGATATCGCGTTTACCCATAATGGAAACCATAAAGGTATTCCCAAAATGAAAAATACAGAATCTTAAGGAAAACATAAACATATTATATATATAATATAAATATAGTGACATCTTAATGGCCACCTTTGAAGGTGTTAAAAGAATGTTGAACAATCATCGTTTCGGGAGGCATAAATTCACCATCCAGGGAATGAGTTTGTTCGTTAACCATTAGATGAAGGTGTGTGTAAGTGTAGATCGAATCCTATTTATAACAACATACTTGTATATTGATGATACTGGAGTTTTTACAAAAGAAAAGAATAAAAAGAGTTTAGGGGTTGGAGAAGAAAAATAAAACGAAAGGACTCAAAAGAAGTCATTACCTTAAAATCGGGTAACTCCCTTTGGTTTGAGCTCAAAGGCATCCTTGGGAAGACTTCTGCCCAAATTGAGTCTTCAAGGAGTAAGAGAGGGAAGTGGAGAGACAAATTGGGGAGGGGTTGGCCGAGCCAAAGGCTTTGGAAGTGTGGTTAAGGAGGTAGAGGTGGGGGCCTTTTATAAGAGGAGAGGAGGGGCACTCTTGGAAAGTAAAGATAAGTTACTTTATTTTAAAATGAGTTTTGGATTAAAAAGGTCCCAAATTAATATAATTCTAGGATAAGGTGATAAGGTTTCTAAATACACTAATCCAATTGGTTTTGGCCATGTTTAGGTCTTAGATTTTACATTATCATTCCATTTTATTTAAATCGTTAAATAACGAGGTCATCGCTACATCATCATGATGTCATAAATAATTTACTTTATTTAATGTCTAAAAATAATAAAAAAATACTATGATGTAGGAAATATTTTTATAGTTATAATGAATATTTATAGTCAAAAATATGACTTGTATAAACCCATGTAAAAATTGTTTTAGTAAAATAACTCATGTTTGTGTCATTTTTACTTTAACATTAAATAAAAAGTTATTTATGTCATTTCGCAACCAAAGTGGATCCATGGGGTCCCCAAGTTGACCGATGGATTTTCGTGGTCATCCATGACAAAACCAATAAGGGTAGGACATGTGTCTAGGTCATTTCATTTTATTAAAACATTATTCTTACCTTAAACTACACTAATTACCTCTAATCGCGATAAAAAACTTAATAAGTTACTATTCACCAAATAATTATTATAATCTCATTTTACAACATTTTAATTCTTAATGACAACCATGTATGTCGGATTTTTGAAATTCAAAACACAAATATGGAAAAATTTCATTTAAATGAAAAATCGGTTTTTATAAGTACCACTTAGTGGTTTCACTATTCATCAAAAATTGAAGTTTTTCAGAAAATTACCAAAAATTCACCCTAAGCTATATTTGATACATTGAATTCAAAAATGATGTATATTTTACAAAATTCAAATCATATAAGTTAAATTAATTAATTTAATAATTAATTCCCGCTGTCATGACAAATAGCGTGTTTTTATGATACAATAAGTATCAAAAGATTGACACCCGTTTAAGTCCAATTTCAAAGTGAAATTGATTCCAATGACCACCATTGGATTAAATGGTAAACATATATTATAATTTCACTTCAAAACCAATTCAAAAGATAATCTAATCATATAAATATGTTAGATTAAAAAGCAGTTTTGATGTAAAATGCAGTATTTTTCACTATTCATTAAAAAATGAACATTGTCTGAAAAATACCAAAAATTAACACATAGTAAATTTTGATGTACCATTCATAAAGAATAAGTTTATTTTGACAAACATAGCTTATAAAATTCTCAAAAGTCATATTTAAAAATGGTTTTCCATCAAAATCCAGTAAAACAATCTTTTAAAAATATTAGTGTATTCCATGCTTAAGATTGTATTTATTTTCATTTTAAGCCTCTAAAACACTATCTTAATCATTAATAGTCATAGATAAAAATATCTATTATTCATTACTTACTTGGGATGTTACATCCTTCCCCCCTTTAGAAAATTGTGCCCCCGTAATTTATTTACTTATCGAATAAATGAGGGTACTTATCCCTCATTGCATTTTTAGATTCCCATGTTGCATCTTCCATCATGTGGTTTTTCCACAAAACCATTACCTGATTAATCACCTTATTTCGTAACACATGCTCTCTGTGGTCAAGAATCTAGACTGGTTGTTCCTCGTAAGATAGGTTCTCTTCCAGCTGAACTACCTCTGGACTCAAAACATGAGATGGATCTGGCATATACTTTCTCAACATCGAAACGTGAAAAACATTGTGTACCTGAGATAAAATCAGAGGTAAAGCCACTCTGCATTAACCTGTTGACATGTCAAACACTTCACAGTAAAATCAGCAATATCTCTTTTCATTCCATCCCACCAGTAATACTCCCGCAAATCTATGTGCATCTTAATACTACCAGGATGAACTGAAAACAGAGAACTATGAGCTTCACATAACAACTCTCTCTTCAACTGTGAATCACAAGGCACACACAATCTCTTTCCAAACCTCAAAACATAATCATTATCAATGTTGAATTCAGGAAACCTACCTTTCTGAACCAGCTCTACCTTTTTGTGCAACTCACTGTCTTGCTTCTGGGCTTGATTGATTCTATCTGATAGAGAAGATTTCACTGATACCTGAAACAAAACAGAAGAACATCCTACACCAAAAACTTATATGCTAATGTTCATCAAATCCATAACCAAAGGATCATGTTCCAAAGGCAACATTGCTAATGAAGCATTACTTTTTCAACACAAAGCATCAGCCACTTTATTTTCTTTTCCTGAATGGTAATGAATTGTACAATCATAATCCTTGATTAATTCTAGCCATCTCCTTTGTCTCATGTTTAACTCTTTTTGAGTAAATATATACTTTAAACTTTTGTGATCGGTATATATTTCACACTTTACTCTATACAAATGATGCCTCCAAATTTTTAAAGCGAAAACAACAGTAGCTAAGTCCAAATCATGTGTAGGGTAATTTACCTCATGAGTTTTCAACTGTCGTGAAGCATAAGCAATTACCAGATCATTCTGAATTAGAATGAAACCAAGTCCTTTCAATGAAGCATTACTATATATAACAAACTCACCATTCCGGGAAGGTAGTGCCAAAACTGGATCATTCACCAATCTTCTTTTCAATTCTTGAAAACAATCATCACATTCTTTTGTCCAGATAAACTTAACACCCTTCCGTGTTAGCTTAGTCATTGGACTAGATAACCCTGAAAAATTTATAACAAACCGTCGGTAATAGCCTGCCAAACCAAGGAAGCTACGAATCTCAGTTAGGATTATGGGTCTTGGCCAGTCTTCCACAACTTTTGTTTTTGCAGGATCAACGGTTATCCCATCTTTAGAAACAATATGACCAAGGAATGAAATTTGTTGCAACCAAAACTCGCACTTACTGAATTTTCCATACTGTTTCTTTTCTTTTAAGGTTTGCAAGATAACCCTTAAATGTATTTCATGCTCCGCTTTACTTTTAGAAAACACAAAAATATCATCAATGAATACCAACAAAAACTTATCCAAGAACTAATGGAATATTCTATTCATTAAGTCAATGAATACAGCATGTGCATTGGTTAGCTCAAAAGGAATTAATAAAAATTCATAATGGCCATATCTTGTATGAAACACAGTCTTCGAAACATCTTCTTCCTTTACCTTCAGCTAATGGTAACCCGATCTCAAGTCAATCTTTGAAAAATACTGAGCTCCCTCGAGCTGATCAAACAAATCATCGATATGAGGCAAAGGATATTTGTTCTTAATAGTGATATTATTCAAGGCCCTATAATCAATGAAAAGTCTCATTGAACCATATTTATTTTTAACAAATAAAACAGTAGCACCCCATGGTTATGTGCTATGTCGAATGAAACCTTTCTCTAATAAATCGTGCAATTGCTCCTTCAACTCTAAAAGTTCAATTTGAGCCATTTGATAAGGGGGTTTTGACATTGGCTTAGCATTAGGAACTAACTCAACAGTAAAATCCATTTCCACATTCTCAGCACATCGAAAAAGCTTTTCATAACTTTTAAACTCAGGATAAGCTATTGCCCTTCGATATTTTGGCTTTAATGTTGAGTAAAAAATGATTGATTTTACTATCAAGGTCTCGGATAAAATTTGGAGCATACCTTTCCAATCGAGTGAACATTTCTTCATAGGAAGCCACTGAGTCTTCATCTTGCCTCAATTCCAAGAATTTTTTTTCCATCCTAAGTCGAACAGCCTTAGGAAAATACTTTTCAAGAAACATACCTTTGAATTCATCCCAGTCGAGAGCATCAATCTCATCAGTGTCCCTGATATTTTTAACCATCGACCACCACTGATATGCTTCACCCTCCAAACGGTAAATAGCAAGACTAACCTTTTGATTGTCTGAACACCCCATGACATTGAAAATCTTCTCCAGTGCTATAATCTACCCTTCAGCTTGCACAGGGTCAGATGATCCTTTGAATGATGGTGGATGTTTCCTCATGAAATGTTCCACCACTAACATGTTCCTCTGCGGTTGATCTAGCTGATCTCATGCATGGATACCACCACCATTTATCGGTTGAGTCAACTGCGCCATTACTGCAACAAACTATTCAGTTCCAATTCCGACCATCTCAGGAAGCTGATTCGGAAGGTTATTTCTTTCTACATGCCTTCCTAGCACTGCTTCCCTGTTTCCTCTATGGAAAACCATTCTGAACAAACATGTCTTAGATGAAGCAACATGGTAATCTTCAAATGCTATATCACTTCAATTTGACCATAAAATTTTTTTTGGGTAATCATTTAATATAATTCTAACTCCTAAAGTTATCTAAACAGAACTTTGATACCAACTATAAGGCCCCGGCCTTAAACCTTACTTAATCTTGAGTTATTACAAGATTACACCTTGAGGATGTTTTCGGGTTTAGAGTTTTAGAGAATTAGATCATAAAACATACATTACATTCCACGTAAAAACAAAGTGGTTACATAAAGATAGTATTCTTCTTTCCCATCAATGGAAACATATTTAAATTAAAACATGGAATCTTTCTTGACACTTCCTTGGCACTATCATCATATCATGTACCTTTCCCTTGACCTGTGAAAATCATTTCAAAAAAACTTGGGATGAGCATAAAAAGATCAGTAATGGATATAAAAATATGGAAAGGAAATATGGGTACATATATACATAATAATGAAATCATACTTTACCCATAAAACATAAGCACTTTAACATACCTCATCAAATCATGAATGAATCATATAAATCATAAGACATAAAGGTAACATGAGTCATTCATAACATTCTTACGTAGGGAGTAACCCTCTTGGTTACGTTTGGAATACTAATCACAATATATTCCCTAAATCTATTCGAAGAAACCTTAACGTTTCACTCCTTCGCGTTACCCAATGCATTGGAGAGCTATATCGGGCTCACCGGCCCTTAGTTTATCACGGAACCACCCGTCTTCATAATAATTCCCAAGAACCTCAACATAATCGTATCACATAAAACATGCATAAAGGAAACATAACATTTCCACCTTTCAATCGCAAGATATCAATACAACACATTGATATAAAAACATTATGAAAACCATTTTCAATACCAAAATAAAAGAAAATTAAAACATGGTATTTCTTTTTCTTTTAAAAATAAGGTATGGATTGTAGAGGAAGCCGAAACCCAAATAATGGTCACGACGGCGGACAAGTCGTTGTCGCCGCATACGTACGATATAAACATTCCCTTTTGTTTTTTTGTAAAACGCTTCGTATAAAAAAGATTCCTTTTGGATAAACGTAAAAGTCAAAGGGGTTTATACACCATATAAAATAAGGTTGTGTATAAAACAAAATATGCCTCAATGAAAGGAGATTGAGACGATGTCCCACACCTCGGGTCCGACTTGACTCGATCATTCTTTAATGTCTTGAATAATAAACTTGAGTTAATTTATACTTTCTTAAGAACCTTTTTTATGTTCATTATTCCTTTTATATCACTTATTTCCATGTCATGAACACTATGTAATTATTTAAGTTAATAACGGCCGTTTTAACGATCATTGGTACTTGATTCAAAAATAAACTCTTTATAATTACAAGTTGTTCATGTATCCATTATATCCAGAATGGTATTCATGATTTAGATATCATATATGTCATATATATCCAGTACATGAATTAATTTATAATATTACATAATCATTTAGAGGTAAGAAATGAAATGCACCGTTCATGGAGATGGTAAGCCGTAGGTACGCATGAACGCTACTTTCATTTATATTTCGTATTTTTTTATGGAATGGAATCATAATTATATAAAGATATATTTTAATTCCAGTATAATATAATATATAATACTATTAATTAAATCCTTTATACGACCCACATATGGCATTAACGAAATCAAATCACTTTGAGGGGGCAGTAGTCTGCACTTCCTTAAATGAAGATATCGCGTTTACCCATAATGGAAACCATAAAGGTATGCCCAAAATGAAAAAATATAGAAGCTTAAGGAAACCATAAACATATTATATATATAATATAAATATAGTGACATCTTAATGGCCACCTTTGAAGGTGTTAAAAGAATGTTGAACAATCATCGTTTCGGGAGGCATAAATTCGCCATCCACGGAAAGAGTATGTTCGTTAACCATTATATGAAGGTGTTTGTAAGTGTAGCTCGAATCCTTATTATAAAAACATCCTAGTATATTTATGATACTGGAGTTGTTACAAAAGAAAATAATAAAAAGAGTTTAGGGGGTTGGAGAAGCAAAATAAAACAAAAGGACTCAAAAGAAGACATTACCTTAAAATTTGGTAACTCCCTTTGGTTTGAGCTCAAATGCTTCCTTGGGAAGACTTCTGCCAAAATTGAGGCATCAATAAGTAAGAGAAGGAAGTTGGGAGACACAATGGGAAGGGGTTGGCCAAGCCAAAGGCTTTGAAAGTGTGGGTAAGAAGGTAGAGGTGGGGGCCTTTTATAAGAGGAGAGGAGGGGCATTCTTGGAAAGTAAAGATAAGTTACTTTATTTTAAAATGATTTTCTGATTCAAAAGGACCCACATTGATATAATTCTAGGATATCGTGATAACGGTTTTAAATACACTCATACAGTTGATTTTGGCCATGTATAGGTCATAGATTTTACATTATCTTTCCATTTTATTTAAATCGTTAAATAATGAGGTCATCGCTACATCATCATGATGCCATAAATAATTTAATTTATTTAATGTCTAAAAATTATAAAAAAAAATACAATGATGTAGGAAAGCTTTTTATATGTCTAATTAATATTTATTGTCAAAAATATGACTTGTATAACCCCATGTAAAAATTGTTTTAGTAAAATAACTCATGTTTGTGTCATTTTTACTTTAACATTAAATAAAAAGTTAGTTATGTCATTTCCCAACCAAAGTGGCTCCATGGGGTCCCCGAGTTGACCAATGGCTTTTCTTGGTCGGCCATGACACAACCAATAAGGGTAGGACATGTTTCTAGGTCATTTCATTTTATTAAAACATTATTCTTACCTTAAACTACACTAATTACCTCTAATCGCGAGTAAAAATTTAATAAGTTACTATTCACCAAAAAAATTTATAATCTCATTGAACCACATTTTAATTCTTAATGACAACCATGTATGTCGGATTTTTGAAATTCAAAACACAAAGATGGAAAATTTTCATTTAAACGAAAAATCAGTTTTTATAAGTACCACTTAGTGGTTTCACTATTCATCAAAAATTGAAGTTTTTCAAAAAATTACCAAAAATTCACCCTAATCTATATTTGATACTCCAAATTTGAAAATGATGTCTATTTTACAAAATTCAAATCATATAAGTTACATTAATTAATTTAATAATTAATTCCCGCTGTCATGACAAATAGCGTGTTTTTATGAAACAATAAGTATCAAAAGATTGACACCAGTTTAAGTCCAATTTCAAAGTGAAATTGATAACAATGACCACCATTGGATTAAATGGTAAAAATATATTCTAATTTCACTTCAAAACCAATTAAAAATATAATCTAATCATATAAATAAATTAGATTAAAAAGCAGTTTTGATGTAAAATGCAGTATTTTTCACTATTCATTAAAAAATGAACATTGTCTGAAAAATACAAAAAATTCACAAAAATTAAATTTTGATGTCCCAATAATAAAGAATAAGTTTATTTTGACAAACATAGCTTATAAAATTGTCAAAAGATAGATTTAAAATGGTTTTCCATCAAAAGGCAGTAAAACAATCTTAACAAAATATTAGTGTATTCCATGCTTAAGATTGTATTTATTTTCATTTTAAGCTTCTAAAACACTATCTTAATAATTAATAGACATAGATAAAAATATATATTATTCATTACTTACTTGGGATGTTACATCAGTTCCAGAAAAGATACTAATAATTGGATTCTAGATCCATCACGGTTTCAAAATTCATTACATGATGTTCCAGGGTCATCCATTCAACAAACTGAAATCGAGGATGATGTTGACTTACCTCCCATGTTGGCACCATCTGATTTTGCTAAGTTGTTCAGGACTGCTGAGGATGCATTATATCCTGGTTTTAAGATATGAAAATTATAATAAGTTGCAAAATTTATTTCTATTAAATCAGTTAATGTAATGTAAAATAACTGTTTTGATCAGATATTTTCTTTGGTTAAAGCACTATTACCTGAATGATATGTGATGCGTGCTAATTATTATGTGAGCAAGAGTCTGGTTCGTAATTTGGGCCTTAGTTATCAGAAGATCCATGCATGTTCAAACTATTCCATCTTATATTCGTGTGAAAATGAGTCGTTGGATAGTTGTCCCACATGTGGACAATAGAGGTATAAAGAAGCTCAATCAGGGATGTTTGGATTGATTCCTATAAAACATTTGAGATATTTCCTGCTTACACCTAGGTTGCAGCATTTATTTATGTCTTAGAATACATCGACAATGATGTTATGGAACAAAACCAATATTTCAAATGGTAAAACCTTGATTCATCTATTTGATGGTGATTCATGGAATCATTTTGATCAAGTGCATCCGTCTTTTTCTTTAGAATCCCAGAACATGCGATTGGGTCTTTCTACTGAAGATTTTTGCCCATTTAGATTTTTTGGTAGTCAGTATTCTTGTAGGCCTGTCTTTATAAATCTGTAAAATTTTCCTCCATAGATGTTGATGAAAGGGCCTTATATCTTTTTGACATTATTAATCCTAGGACATCCGAAAAAGTATATTGATGTTTATTTGAAACCATTGATTGATGAGTTAAATTTATTGTGGGGTCATGGTTTTGGTACAAATGATGCTGCTACGAAAGAGAATTTTGTAATGAAAGCTGCTTTAATGTGGAAAATTAGTGACTTCCCAGTATATGGCATGTTATCTAGCTGAAGTACACATGGTCCAAAATCATGTATTTACTGTATGGGAGACAACAAAGCATTTATGCTCATAAATGAAAAAAAACATTGCTATTTTGACTGTCATCGCATATTTCTTCCAATCGATCATCATTTTCAAAGGAATATATATCATTTCCGAAAAGGAAGAATTGAATGAGATGAACCATCAAAAATGATCTCAGGTAAAGAGTTAAAATCAGTTGTATTTTCATTACCTTCCATCACTTTTTCACCGACAATAAACCAGCAGAAAATTTATGGCTTTGGGAAAGAACACAATTGTACAAAAAGTATCATTTTTTGGAATCTGCCATATTGGTATGATTTGTTGGTCCGACACATGTTGGATGTCATGCATATTATGAAGAACTGTTTTGATAATTTATTTCATACAGTTTTGGATACATCAGGTAAAACCAAAGATAATGGTAAGGCACAATTAGATCTTACCCAATTTTGTAGGCGACCAGAACTTGAATTGTTTGAAAATGTCAGATCACAGAGATTAATGAATACAAAACCATCTTATACACTGACCAAAGAGAGTCACATATTATTTTGTCATTGGATTGCAGATTTGAGACTTCCAGATGGTTATACTTCCAACTTTGGCAGATGTGATAAAAATGGTCATATTACGGGATTAAAAAGTCATGAATTTCATGTTATAATGTAATGACTTTTGCCTATTGGATTAAGAGGTTTGTTGAATTCTAATATTTGGTATTCGATAACAGATATATCATATTTTTTCTGAGACATGTGTGCGGCGACAACAGACTACGATACACAAAGAAAACTGGAAGAAGCTGTTGTTGTTGTAATTATATGCAAACTGGAAAATATATTTCTACCAGCTTTCATTGACTCAATGGAACATTTGATATTACATTTGCCACATGAATCAAAATTTGGAGGTCCAGTTCCGTTTTTATGGATGTACACATTTGAGAGATGCATACAGAAATTGGAGAAAAATGTACGTAACAAAGCATCAGTTGAAGGCTCAATTGCTGAATCTTATTTGCAAGAGGAAATTTCTTTATTTATATCTCATTTTTTTGGATCTGAATATACCTCAAAATTTAACCTCATAGGCTGGAACGAGGGGAATGTTGATGATGATATGAAAAATCAATTATCAGTTTTCAATCATCCCGAACTTGGCTTTGGTGGAGTTCATGATAGATGGCTTTCAGATGATGAACATCATAGAGCTCATAAATATGTTCTACATAACTGTGAAGAAATGTCACCAATTGTACAGTGAGTGCCCCCATCCCTTATTCTACAGATTCTGTTATATTAAATTAATCATATTGTATTTTTATATTATATGATCATCATATCAAGAAACAATTTCCACAAATTACAGCAGCTCGCTTAGAAGAACGTCGGTAAAAAATATATCCTACTAGTTTCAAAAACTTGTAACATACATTCTTTTTTGGTTTTACATATAAAATCAATTTATTACTTGTTATAGTGATAAAATTTTTACAAATTTTCTGGTATCTGTACATACTGATATGATTGATAGTCGATTCCATATATTGAGTATCCCACCATCCAAAATGGTTAAATCTTAAAATGCATATGTGGTGAATGGTTATCGCTTTCATACATGTGCATATGGAGAATCAATGAAAACAATGAATAGTGGTGTTTGTTTGAAGGGATCACATCATAGAGATATTGAATTTGACTTTTACGTCATGCTTTAAGAAATTATTGAACTTTGTTATTTGGGATAGAATTATGTAACAATGTTTAAATGTCTATGGATGGATACTGAGAGACGCTTGTGTATTCATCAGACTCATGGAATTGTTGATATTAAACATAAAATTATTCTTGCAGAAAATCAACCATTTTTATTGGCTCATCTGGCACATCAAATTTATTATGCAATATACTGTGCTACTGCAAAAGAGTTGGATGATTGGTGGAGTATAATAAAAGATAAATATCAAGAAAATCAGTTTACTCAAACTGAATGTGGTTTCACTAATGTGCAAGGAAATGAAATTTTTCAGGACTCTCCTCAAAACAAATCTTTTTCATAGAGACTTGAATATCGAGGATGACACCCCACTGTTAAGGGTCGATGGTGACGATGTTGTCAATGATGTTACAACTGAATTTGAAATGACAAGAGATAATGAAAGTGAAACTAATATAGTAATTGATGATGTTGATGAGGAAGATGAAGACATTAACATTGACAACTATGAAGATGATGATGAAGATGAACATTGACACAGTAAAATTCTGGTTAGAATCATAACATATATATATCTATACATAATAGTTATTTTCAACTATTTTCTAATAACAATCATTTCATGTATCAGATGGACTGAGAAACGATTCTTCAGTTGCCGGTGGATGCTCTACCTATTGATGATGAGGTTCTTGAGTCATCTGAACCTCAGGCTATTGGCACTACAGGGAGCACTCGGAGGGGGCGTGGTCTTTCCAGACTAATGATTCCAGATCCAATCGCGGAGCAATGTCCACCTCTTGGATTTGATGCGCACACGCGGTGGTATGATAACATGCGTATTTTAGTTATCTTTCATTATATTTTATTTATATTCTTATTGTTTGACTATTTTTTCTTTTTCCACAGTTTAACGCATATAGCTATTGGACAGGGGAGTTCTATCTTGCGCAATTATTTTTCTCATCCCAGGCTCACATGGGACCAGATTCCCGCAGATGTGCAGGACGCCATGTTAGATCATTGGCTGGTATGTAATTAAATATTATTTATTTTGAAATTTAATTCATTAATAAATTTATATTAGGGTTTTTGGTATCCCCTCGAAGAGAGCATACATGCCACTATCCACGCAGCATGGGTGGTGCCTATGTGTGATCGTTTCCATCAGTTTTGGCATAATTTGAGAAAGACGGTTGTGAGGAAAGCCAGAGTGAAAGAATTCAATGAGTACTGTAGAGCCCACTAACCAGAGTACATTTCATCTCACGTTTGGGGTGGATTATATACACACTGGTTGGGAGGTGGTTTTCAGTGGAGATCTGCAATGGGTCTACAGAATTGGGGGAGACAAGAGGTGACGCATCTAGCCGGTAGTCATATATTCAGTGCGTATAGTGAGCGTCTGGTAAGTACTTTTTTTTAATATTTTATACAACTTTAAATATAAACATTTATTTTATATTCTTATATAAAGCTGATCAGCCTGATATTACGACGTACGACGTTTATCGGAGGATGTACACTGATCCGGCTACTAGAGAGATTAGAGGTGACAGCCAGCGTCAGATTGTGGTCAGTATCATTTTCTTTTCAGTTTTCAAGTTAAATGCATATAATATTTTCATTATCATATTTATTATTGGAACTTAAGGAGTCATATGAGGTCACAACCTCTCAGAAACATGTTGAGAGTCAAGATGAGATGGGTGATCAGACTAGTGCCCACCATTTTGATGAGACGACATGGATGTAGGCGACCCAGTACGGCTTCAAAAAGGGGCGAGTAGTTGGTATCAGCTCTCATTTGACTCTTGCAGCTTGTTATGGTACTGCTGTAATGTCGGTGTCCAGCTCAAGAGGGGCTCATGGAGAGACATCATCTTCTGCCTCACAGTATCAAGAGCAGCTGCGTGCTCAGAGTCACCTTATAGAGGATTTGTGTCATGGGCAGGATCAGATGAGTCAGTAGCATGATGAGGAGATGGGTCGATGGCAGGAGCAGATGCGTCAGCAGTAGGATGAGGAGTGGCGTCGATATGAGGAGAAACATCAAGAGAAGATGGAGTATATGCGTCGACTGACTCATATTTTAGGGATTGAGTTTCTTCCACCACCTCCTCCAGGTCCTCTAGATTATCCACCCCCAGTGATTTTTTTTACATGAAATCAACTTTTGAGTTTGTATTTTATTTTCATATTAACTATTTACAATTCCTCTTTCATATTGGTTCGAATATTGAATGATTTAATTTGTTTTTTCAATACTTTATTATTTATTAGTATTATTTTTAATGTCTGCTTATTTTAGTAATATTACTTTTAATATTTTATATTTATTGTTAATATTGAGAAGTTTATAATTTTATAATTTTATTAATATAAAAAATATTAATATTTATTTCATAAATATGTATGTTTATTTTAATAATAATAATAATATATTAATTTTTTATATTATTAATATTAGTACTATTATTATTATTATTTGATATTAATATTTCATAATATATAATATTATATTATTATTATTCATATTATTATTATTATTTGATATTAATATTTCATAATTATATTATATAAATTTTTTATTATTAGTATTATTATTATATAATTTATTTATATTATTAATATTATTATTATTATTGTATACATAATTTAATAAAAATAATATTATATTAATTTTTTATATTCTTAATATTAGTATTATTATATTATATTATATTATTTATATTCATATTATTACTATTTTATATTCATATTTCATAATTATAATTTATATATTTTTTACTTATATTATAATAATAGAATTTTTTTATATTTTTATTTTTATTTTTATTTTTATATAATATTATATGATTTGGATTAATTATTTTATTTATTTAATATCTTTTTAGTATTTTCGACGGGAATATTTGTGACGGGGTGTCCCGTCATAAATTGTTTTTACTGTAACATTTGCGACGGGGAGAATACCAGTCGTAAAAAAAATTCTGCGATGGTCCGTCGCAAATACCTTCATCGCAAATATTTTTTAGATTTCCAATTTGCAATAGGTCAGAAACCCGTCGCAACTAATATATCTGTGACGGCCCATCGCATATACCTTTTTTTTATATAAACGAAAACCCATTTGTGACGGGGGAAAAATACAGTCGCAAATACTCATTTTGTGACGGGACCGCCGCAAAAACTCCTATTTGCGACGCTGTTTCTGGCAACATGCGATTTACGATGGAGCCCCGTCACAAAAGGACTTTTACGATGGGATCCCGTCACAAATATTCTATTTTCCTATAGTGTATATTAACATTTTCATTTGTTATACCCTTATTTTTTTCCATAGTCCCTCATTAAAGGACAATATTTACTACCATATATAATAGATAATATAATACCATACCTATAAATTTTACCCATGATATTCAATAGAATATATGTAATTCTAATGAACCCCAGAAGTATTTCTTGATTTTATATATTTATTTTGAATCTAATGAAATAAATATACATCAATATATCATTCCAAATGTAGAAATTACCCTAATTATAAAAAATGATAAAATCATGAAATATCATTGGATGTTTATGTCAAGTATGTAACATTAATAAACCATCATTTTAAAAAAACACTATATATTCTGTCTTATTCATAGTTAATTGGAAACCTTTTGATTCCAAAGTACATCTACATAAATATAACATAAAGTAGTAAAAAAATATCTATGAAATTAATAGTAAAAAACTCTTCAATATCTCTATGAAATAAAAAAATTATAAACAGAATAGAAACTTACACCTTAATTATGTCTGCAAACATTCCAACACCTTGTTTTATTCCCAATCATTCTGAAATAATCTATTTATTCATTTTTATATTTGTATTTTTAATATTACATGTATTAATAGAAGATTATATATATTAAAAAACAAATAATATCATTTATTGTAATTAAAATTATATTTTTAAATACTTATTTTGGGAATCTATTTTTTACAGAAAATATGATATCTTTCATAAATTTAAAAATATAATTTCAATAGTTGATTTCATTTATCTGTTTTAGACACTGCAGAGACATTGAGTGAATAAATTTTTTTGTGATATATATGATGTTAGTGAAATATTATTATATATACCCTATTACATATTATGTTATGGAAATCCACATGCTTCATGTTCACATCATTCCCACAGGAACCATTTTTTATTATTATAAATACACACTAAATTATCATAAAAATGACTACACAATATAATATAAAACATATAATTTTTTTAAAAGTATTATAAATTTATTGTAATAAAAATTCATATGTACATCACGTGTCATTGATGGTTTTGTATATCCATGAATTTAATCCAATAAATTTGTATTTATAGTATATGAATACATTAAAATTATTGTCCTATAATTCCAAAAAAACAAAAAACAAATAAGGGATGGAAAAACCAGAATATATTTTATGTGATTAGACTATATTGTTTTATTCTAACATTATAGGTTTTAGGAATATCTTATAGTTTTTTGTTTTATATTCAAACTCTATGGCTACATGGTGTTCTATTACTAGAAATTTATCTTCATTCATTATTATTTTTTTGTATATGTGACATGAAGACCAATGAATCCAAATTTTTCCTCACTATGTCCACCATTACATTTGTGTGATATAAATGACTTTGGGAAATATGAATGGTTTCAAACTATAATTAACATTGAAGAATAATTATTTAGCATATATATTATAATTTTTCCCATATATATATATTAAAAAATAAGTCTCCTAGTCATTCATGTATGTGAATTTAATTTACATTATCAAGACCAATCATTTCATGATTGGCCTATTTGAAAATTTATTTATCAAATTAAATATAGTACTTATTTTGTCATGTAATTTAGTATCTAAATGAACGTGAACCTTCAATAAATGTGTTAGTAAAATTGGTTGGGTAAATAAAATCATGATTGAATTTTTAATATATTAGTTGATCATTTTGATTTCCCTAATTCAAGTATCTATTTCCTTTTATTATTATCCTTTGGTAATAACACACCTCTATTCGAACATATTTTCACTAATTATCATATATTTTTAATATAAAATTAATTTTAATTGATATACCTCATTATCATCATGTACGATTATAATATTAAACAACCATGAGAAAAAAATTTCAATAGAATAACACATAATGTAAATATCAAGATTATTAGGAGGAACAAGTAGCTTGCTGCCCGACTGGTGAAATATATGAATCCATACTCTCATATGAACATTTATAATTTGTCTTGTATATATATTTTCAACTTTTATTATGTACACCACACCTCTCATATTAATCTAATGAGTGGATTTAGATAGATATAAAAAACAATCAATTTATCTATGTAAAAGTTTTATATAAGAAAGATATCAATAGTTTTTTTATTCATATTTGATTGAAAAAAATATGATAAAATTAATTACCCTATATAAGATAGAAAATTGTGGGAAATGACTATTCTCAAATATTTAGGGGTGTCGCTTCATGTTTTGGATGTAGATGCATTAACTATTTTCATTAATTTCATCAAAATTGGTTGATTTCATTAGGATTAAAAATATATTATTCTATTTCCACATCTTGATGCGCATGCATGTTTTTAATTTTATCATATTTATCGACCCATATCATTTATATCTCCATGTATACTCAAGGTTCCGTTCCAAAAACATCTTATTTAATAAAGTTATATTGTTATGGATCATTTAAGGACAATAAAATTAGTCACCCATCAGGTATAGTAGATGATGCTTCTTTTGTAAACTCTAGATGAAAAATATAAGAAAATAAGTCCACATTTTTATATAAAACATTTTTATGGAGAATTAATTTATAGTATGTTATATATCCTCATTATTTATATAGTTTATGTGAGTTTTAATCTAATATTTTTCTTTTATATTGACATGATCCTCTTTGTATAAAAATTGACATAGTGGATTGAAAATCTGATCTACATGTGATCTCAACTGATTTATCCAAACAATCAATATCTCTGTTCAAACATAAAAGAACAATTCCATCACTTCATTTAATAGAAATTAAGTGTTTATGCATGTCAAAAAAATTGAAGGCTTTGGGGAAATACACATTCACATAAGATGACCTTATATCCATCTCTATGGAAATATAGTTTCCCACGAGTCAATGCAATATTTTGATTTGGGGAAAGTCGCATTTACACAAGTCACAGACCATGGTCCATAGGCAATCAAGTCCTAGGTCAGGACTCAAGGTCATCACACCCTTGGATCTCTCCCGGTTTAGGACAGATGGCCATCATACTGTATTCATAATGACTTAGGTCTGAAGGCTAATAAACCTAGGGTTTGGCCACATGTTCGCCATATCCCTGTATTTACTAGGACCTTATTGAAGGACATCGACTCCATATTCAGTCTAGGGTTACAAAACAAGGTGTCTTACCCCTGACCTATCTCTAGGTCCCATCAATTTTAGTATCACACAATGAACTGTCATACAATTCCACATCTAGGGGTAACCAATCCAATCCAAGCAACATATCACATTGATTTTAGATTCAAACCTCTATATGTTATTCATTCACACATAATAGGGAATATTACATATGGGAATAATAATAGAACATAAATCATTGGTCTCATAGCCCACACATTCCCAACCTATAAAATAAGACCCAACATAGTTCTCACATTCTACCCATGAACACAAAATAATATAATATAACACAATGTTTATCATTTTTATATTGACATCAACATGCACAACATGCCTTACGATCTCATACAAGGGCCCCAAAGGTAACTATTTCTCATGGTGACACCCATACTAAAAGGTTCACCTCAATCCTAGAATTCATAGGTGGGGTATAGTTATTTCAATAACCCCCGTCACATCGCAATTCTGTGTCACTAACCTAACCACATAACCAAGATTGTGTCTCATATCATATCTCTCAAGGGTGACCACATAACTCTCGACCAATCCCGAGTAATATATAATTGATTGAAACTACACAAGACACCTAATATATTTATATAACCCATCCCACATCATTATATCCCCCAAGGTATCTCTCCATCACATATAGAACCATTTACCATTGGAAGTATAGTTCTTAGATGAATCCAAAAATCATAATTGATTCTATGAACATATCTCAGGTCACAAGCACAATACTACCCCAATAATCGAGATTAGGTGCCTCTCATTTCATAACTGATCTACCTTATCCCATGTATAAATTTACACAATCATTCATAACAATTCATAAACATAAATATGGGTTTTTATGTTAGGGTCCACCTATAAAAAAATTTATCAACCTCATCCATATCTGTTGGGACGCTGTCTAGGCCATCCAAGCCATGTATGAGGACATATTACCACTCAAGATCTAACAATAAATTACACTTAATAATTAATAAATTAAATTTATACCATTATAGATAATTGATTAAATTATTCAAAAAATGCATAATCACTGAGAAAATCATTGAGTCCACTGACACCGTGAATCTCTGACCTACCACACTCTGTGTGTCTAGGACAAACCCTGTTTATCATTTGAAATGAGATCCCTATCATTTTTTATCTATACAACCATAAATATTGACCAAATCTAATATAATTAATGGATTAATTTTGTTTATTTTCATACCTTTATGTAATGACATCAAATAGTGTGTGGGAGGTGTCTCAAAATGTCCTATATGGATGTCATACAGAAGCCTCGTTACTCTTAATCGATTATATCATTGTATGGTGGAATCAACACTAATAAACATAATAAAATTTATGCTATCAAGAGGGTAGTTATGGGAGGCTCATGGAGGGAAGAGAATTAATGATACATCCTTGAATCTTCAACATAATTCTCTAATATCCTCACTCTATTGACGGGTATTAAAGAAGATTCAAATTTAGCCTTTCCCAATCCCCCCTTTTTGGATAAATCAAATGAAACTTGATTTAGTAAAAGATAAAAAGTCTATATAAAAAATGAGCATAGGTGGAACGTACTGGGCCACTTCTGATTCTCACTATACGACCGATGTTGGCTGACCTATTGACTAGTAAGCTCAAAAGGAACCCTAGGATACTGACATTATAATACCTCACTGGTGATGGATCATTGGCTCACTAGTTCATACTGGATCAACTAGGATACTCAAAAAAATAATCATATTCCTCTTAAACACATGAGGTCTTTACTAAGCTTCAACCCATGTCCAAAACAAAAATTAAAGATGTTTAAACATTCAATCTTACAACCCGATCCTTAATTCTCCAAATAGACCATCCACTAAATGGAATGTTAAAATTTCGCCAAGAATTTCCATCCCATAATGACATGGATCCCTTATACCTCCCTAAAATAACACTTCTCATAATCGAAAATATATAGTTATCCTTGAACCATGTCTCCGGGTCAACCAATTAATTCATTTTACAGAGAACATTGAACATTCCATCTCCAAATTCCAATACACTGCCATTTTGTAACTAAGAACATTAAACTCACATTTCACCAGAATCCAATACACTTAGACATTTCCAACATGAACTTTAATGTATGCCTCATTGAACTCATCACTTTCAACACACCTCGTTTTCGTTTTCTATATCATTTTATATAATATTGTTCTACCACCAAAAAGATACACTAACAATATTCAAAACCAAGATATTATTCTCCACACCATCATAATCACTTATCGATAACGCACCTCCAATAGTTTACTGACCCACGAACCATGTTTGAACAAAACGTTTGCTAAATATTTCATTCTACTACAACTAATCATAACAAAAAACAATATTGAAACCTCTTGTAGTATATCATTCCCAAAAATTATTGTTTCTGCATACTAAAACTCCACCAAACTATATGATTCTGATGCCTCAACTAATTGAGTAATACCATTATCACTTAACAAATACACAAACACATATTTCTTAACCTGAATCGTGGTGTAACACATAGTTGGATCCTCAACCACCTATTCCATCTACCATGATCTCACATCATACATTAGAACACCACCAATCTGACTCATCCTTAGATCAGAATGCACCACACCTAAAACAATGTTGATGCACGACATCTCGTGAAAACACATCAGAATTTTGATTCAATTATTTACCATAGAACTAGGTCATAATAGTTGTACTTTAATCTTACACCAATGTGTCACATCAACCATTCCCTAACCAATCATTCACTTCATCCATGATACGTCCAACTAGAAGTTTTTTCCCCATGATATATTTAATTATTTCCACAATAGAAGTATCATCAATGTCACCTTTGGAATCCGAACACAGATGTCTGTAACCTACACTCAAATCACCACTACATAAAGTGAATTTTCATAGGCATCCAACTTATCATGAATCACTAACAATAACATTAATTATTTCTAGTTCTTATATTACTAGGAATACCATTCTCAACGTATAAAAAAATTCATATAAAATGAGGTTCAACCCCTCAACTATCTCATGGTACTCACTCCACCATAAAACTTCCCCTATATTGATTCATGAGTACCAATTCTATATGTGTCCCAATACTGTATGTATTGGTCCTCCCCAGACACTCTCACCCAACTATGGAAAACATGACACCCATAATGTTTTGACATGGATTGATAAATCCAAAAAACATAAACTTTCACGAATATATATTGTTAACATAAGTATCTTATGAATTAACATTGAGAAACCTTGGTCCATCATACTCAAATGCATCACACAAATGCATCAGAGACCTCAAATTAAAAGAAACCTCAAACAAAAACCATCAACACAATATCATCTTACTATCACCTGTGATCATCTACTAGATGTACAATCCTAGATAAACCTAAAAAACTTTTATTCCCCAATATGCAACATATCTAGGAACTCTGTGCATCTAGAGTTCACTTTTTATCATATATTTGGATGTTTACATAAAAATACTTACCAATTATCACTCACCTATATCCAAAGAAGAGTAAAAAATAGTTACACAGTCCCTTGTAACCCAATCACATACCCCAAATCATACTTTAATGAATCACATATTATCGAAAATGGGATGATGAATCTATCCCACTGACCATGCTCTCATGTATTTTAATTCCTTCCAACAAGGATCTCCCTTGACACTACTCTTCAAAAACAAAATCCATGATTTTGATATTTGCCTCACACCATCCTCTACATGGTTTCAAATTAAAAACCATAAAACATCATCCCACACTCAAAACGTAGATATTTTTACTACCTTGGATCCTCACTCACATTACAATGAGTAACATATCTTAAAACTAAGAGGCTAGGAATCCACTAATATTTCCCTTAGGTTTTGATATCAACTAAAAATGTACCCATTTACACCACAATACAATCCTAGGAATATCCATAATGTATTTCTCTAAAACCCACTGAAGGTTTCCACATCCTTAGAATTCCGTAACCATCCTCATATCATGGATTAGGAACACAATGACAATAAAAAACTTTTCTTGGTTTTATTGATGAGGAATCATATTCCTAAAATGACTAATTTAGGGTCCTCAGACATTCATATATTAGGGGATCATATTCCACCACAAGAGATCATTCGTCTCCATGATCGACATGGCCTGCCATCATAAGATATTTATTATAATTTCAAAAAACATGATATATGTCATGTGAGTCTCATAATCCATGTATAATACACCAAAATAATCTTTTTCAATATTCCAAGATTCAAAAAAAACACATCACTAGTAAAAAAATTTATTCAATAAAAGTATAAATCACAATAATAAATATACATAATAGAAATACTATTATCTTGGTAACCAAGAATTCCCGCATAAACATTATTCATGAATCAATATTTATATGTCCATCACAACATCCAACACAATCATAACCCATTTATCCAATGACTACCTAAATCATAAAATAAAACATTATTTTATACCACATTGTGACACCCTGACTAAATCACCATGTCTATGTAGTGTTATACATAAACATAAGTGTTCCTCTCCCTTACTTAGAATCTATCTAATAGAAACAAGGTCATATAATAGTAGTAGGGACATTAAAACATCATATAAAATGTCCAAAATCGATGTAGAATCAATGAAAAAACGATCATCCAAAATTTTCATCGAAGTACACAGAAAAAACAAAAAATGATGCTATATCAAAATGATGTTGTCAAAAAAAAATATAATATTTTCCCACGTGTCCAACCACATATATAAATAATCATAAAAAATAAAAGTTGGTTATATGGATACATTTAGCCTCACAAATACACCAATCTCTACATTCCTATTAAGCTTCACAAGCCTGATGCACTACATATCTCATGATCTTACTTGAAAAAAAAACATGAGGTCTACACAACCACTGAGATACACATTCATTGGGTGAGACAAAAATTAGAAAGGTCTCCCAAGTTCCTCTATAATATGCCACTATATGTGTATGTGCATAAGGAAGATAAGTAAATCACTAAACATGCTCACCAAGTCATCATGCTCTAAACAAGCCGAAAAAAATACGTAAAGATATACATACAACCATTGGGACATTAGATTTTTAATATTATACCCTGAAACCCAACCATACCTACTTCGGAACTATTCCATAAGGGAAGTCAACATTTGGGATTTCATGACATCGATCATGTTATATAGTTAACACGCCAACTCCATAGATTGAACCAACTTACCTATATTGATGTTACATGGCTACCCTTAAGGAAGAGTCACAATGTCCACTTGGTGACCAAATTAAATGATCTGGTGCAAATCAAATTTGTAAAATTTGTTTCATTTTATGGATTTTTGGTAAAATAATGTTCATACAAGTCACTTGAATATCCATCTTTGAAGAAATACACATTCACAAATGTTTGGTATCAGAGTCCATAGTCAATCAATCCATAGGTTAGGTCACAAGGTCCCCCCCCCCCCCCCCCCGACTCAAACTCAGGTTAGGACACATCATTTTCATACCCTTCTTCCTACTTGGTTAGCCGATAAGAGTAATCAAGACCTGGGTCAGGCCACAATGTTATCATATAGTTGGATATACTTGGATAAAAACAAGGTTATCAACCCCTTCCTCATTCTAATTTTATTACGTAAGGATGTTATAAACCTTCTATATTGACCTTATTATTCATAAACATGACATTACATGATTTTACGAATAATTAAAACATCATATTACAATCCATGTAACGTGAAGTCTAGTGTCTTTGAAGACATGGTACATAAACATAAAACATGATACTAAAAACACTTTATTATTTATTCATCATAAGAGATCCTAACATCTTTTGGGACCCTACATATGCATTTTGTACTTGAGAGAATATTTGAACAAAGGGATGAGAAAGTTTTCCCAGTAAGAGAATAACCCTAAGAACAAAGCATTAACACATGGGATAGAAGGCATGACATCATGATATAAAAAGGCATGTAAATATAGAATTATAAAAATATAAACATGGAATCATATAAACATTGAGTCATAATAATGTGGAAGAAACCTAAAATATGACTTCATTATGATTCAAGGCTAACCACCAAGATTGTTTCACATGGTAGAAAAAGCCAAGGCTAGCCGCAAAGACCATTGTACATGGTATCACAAGCCAATGATAACCGCCAAGACTATCACACATAACATCCCAAGAGATTCAACTTTCCCCAATGAATTGGAGCTCTATCTGGGAACAACCTTATTAACATTTTATTAATATTATTTCCACAAAAATAATCATAAACAATCAATCTTTCATAAACATAAGGGTTACCCATGCAATAATTGGGTATCATAATCATTCCATAAAACATAATAAATATGCATATCCTAAAAGCGTCCATGAAAGAAATTAACTAAAATATAAAAGTATATACATAAGATAAAATAGGAATGTATCATTTTATGTTATGTCAGGTATAAGTGACAACATGTAAGAATATTATTTAAGAAATTTTAGCATTAAAACATTTTTATGCGGTTTTAGGGAAAACACTTTAGAGATTTTAAAATTGATAAGGGAACAATATTTTATATAAAACCATAAGTGAAGAAAGAGTGTTTTCAATATAAAAGATACTAATTTTATAAATATAATGGTGTCTTATAACAGAATATACAGAGCACTTGAAATCAAGTAATAATTTAGGATGTTTCCTCAAAACAGGTTTGGGTATTGAAGAGGGAATCACTTGAAAACATTTATATACCCAAATGTGAATGATTAAAGGGTATTGATAAATGAATTTTTTACATGTACACATAATTTATGATATGAAAATAAAAATATAAAATAACTTCATTTTGGTAAAATAAGGATAATAGAACAATAAATAACAAAGGAGGCTCGGGTAAAATCCTTTACGGATTATCAATGTGGTATCAGGTGTACTTAAGTGGGATTAATGAGAGGGAAATAGGTTTTTAATAACATATACATCATGAAAGAAGTATGGGGGAGTTTTTAAATTATAACCCATCATTAGGGATTACACTTAAAAGTGAATAACATAGAAGACATTTTTTAATAAAAGTTATATAGAGAGGATCCCTTACATTAAGTCTGATGGTGTTTTCCAATTGATATTAATGACCGGAATAATCAAATTAGGATCATTAATTAATAATTATAGAACCTCTTATATATTTAAAATAATTTTTCTAACCTTTTTAATTTCACTCATGACCTTATTTATTGGTTAAGTGGTTCAATTTTATTGTTTGACCTGTTTTGGTTTCTCGGGTTTTACGATCAATTTACTTATTTTCCTGAACAGGGAATTGTGTAAAATGGGGATGGTTGTGGAGAATTAGTATTACATTTAATTTTAAAACATATATAATGTTATAAGGTTGTGAATCTAATTTTGTTACTTGTATTGAAGTTGAATAATTATATAAAACATTAATGATAAACTCTTGGATTAATTTAGCGATTTTGCTCATAATTAACTTGTTTTGTATTATTATTTTACATCATGTTTGAAAAAGGATTAAAAAACTCATATAGGATAAAATAAAAATTTAATAGTCTGGTTCAAACCATAAATCTTATTTCATGACCATAATTTAAAATAGTAACAGAAATTTATAACTTGTCGTCCTTGTATGTGACAAATTTACACATCCCGAATGGTGTTTTCATTTCTTTTGTAAAAATAATGGGAAAGGGGAGAATAAACCGTATTATCCCATTAGTGTAAAAAATTTACAGTAAATTTATGTTACTGGATTTTTCATACCATTTTTATGAAAAGATGTTAGGACAAAAAATGAACAGAGGAACATGAAAAGAAAATGAAAGAAAAGAAAATAGGAGTTTACTTCTTGATTTAATCATGCTTGAGAGCCTTTTAAAGGGAGAGTATTTGTTATTTTGAGGATTAAAAAGGATGATTGATGAGTTGGAGGATCTTGGGGAGATATATTGGATGAATATTGGGAAGGAACAATTCTTAAGAGGAGTAAATTAAATAGGGTAGTAGGGGTGGGTTTTATAGTGGGGGGGGGGTTATAATATTCTAATAATTAGTGTATTATATTTCTATAAGACAAGAAATAGTAATGATTCCTATTATAAAATATAGAAACATGTTCATGTGATTTTGGACCAATGGCCATTTACATCATCCATGACTGATTCATGATGCAGAAATTCAGGTTTTAGCTTTTATCGAGAATTATCATTTTTCACTATTCATAAAGAATTCATGTATTTTAGAGAGACACAAAATATTCACCCTAACCATTTTTTGAAATATAGAATAAAAAATGAACTCCAATTTTCAAAAATATTTTCATAAATATGATTAAATTATTTTTTAATTATAATCATAATTTACTTGATAAATACAGATTTTAAAACATTAAATGATTTTATAATGGTTTCAAAAATTACATAATGTCTTATAAAAATATCTTAAAGCTAGAAGAAATAAAATTAGTAATTTATGAACACATTTTTGGAATATAAATTTTATTTTAAATTAATTAATTTTAATTAATTATTTATGACTTACAAAAATATCAATAATTTTACTATGGTTATATTATCATTTATTAGATGCCTGAATTTTATTTATACACTCATGGGTGATGTTACAATTATTTTGGAAGATTCACTATTCATAAGGGTCATATTAATATTCATATGAGTTATTTACAACTCACCAAAAAATAAGTTTGTCTTATTAGACCTCAAACATATTACTTATTGCAACCGTATATGTCAGATTATTTAAATTCAAATCACAGAAGTGAAAATATTATGTTTAATAGATACATAGATATAGTAGTTCATTATGTTGTGATTTAATGTGATTTCATGTGATTTTATGACATAATTATAAGAAGGAATTGTCCATTTATAATGCATTGGTTTGTTGCATTATTCCCTCCTTATGAAAGATCGCCCTCAAAATTTCATTTTTCATTCTAAGACACAAAGAGGTGTAGATAATTTTCCATAATTACCTCCTCTATTTCCCATGTTACGTCTTCATACATATGATTCTTCCATAATACTTTGACCAGGTGAGTAGTCTTGTTTTGTGTAACTTTATCTATACGATCTAATATCTTCACTGGATGCTCCTCATAAGCACAATCATTCTCTAACTATACCCCTTCTAAAGAGAGTACATGTGAAGGGTCTGGTATGTACTTCCTTAAGAGGGATATATTAAAGACATCATGCACTTGGGACATGGTAGGTGCAAGTTCTATTTGATAGGCCAAAACCCCAACATGATCAATAATCATGATGGGTATGATGTACCTAATAATTATCGTTCCTTTCTTCCCAAACCACATGATCTTATTCCATAGTGATATGCGTAAGAAATTATATGTCTCCATAATTGAACTCAAGGTCTCATCAAGGATTTTCTTAATTTTTTTTGTCAACTTTGGGCTACCTTGATGTGTTGGTGGATGGTTTTCACCTTCTCAATTTTTTCATTGATCATTTCAGGTCCTCGAATCTAACGCTCACTAACTCCATCCCAACACATCATTGTTCTTCACCTTTTAAAATAAAGGGATTTAAATGGTTCCATTCTCATGATCAAGTGGAAGCTTTTGTTGTATTGGAATTCAACTAGTGGTAGATATTTTTCCAATCCGTCTTTTAATTCCATAGATCATTTTCTCAAAAATAATTTTAGTTTCTAAATAATCTAATCATATTGGACATCAATATGAAGATGATAGGATGTATTGAATCTCGATTTAGTTCTTATAGTATGTTGGAGGCCTTTCCAAAACTATGAGGTGAATCTCAGATATCGATCAGATACAATAGATAGGGGTACTCCATGAAGCCTTACCACTTCATTGATATATATAATTTCATGTTTAACCAATGATAATTCCTCTCAGATTGTGATAAAGTAAGATATATTTTTATGATGATCCACAATGACCCATATATTATTGTTTCCTCTAGATTTTCGTTGAAGTATAGTGAAAAAGACCATGGTGGTTTTCCCCCACCTCAATGTTCGAAGGGGTAGTGGTTTTGTTATCCCCTTAGACATCTGTCTTTCAACCTTCACTTGTTGAAATACTAGGATAATTGATGTATACTCAGCAATCTCTTTCTTCATATTGTCACACCAATGATCCCTCAAGGATCTCAATAAATCCTTCTTCTCCCGGGGTGAATAGAGATGGTTGAGCTATGTGTGTCATTAAAAAGGTCCTTCTTTATCTCAAGATAAGATAGTACACATAATCTTGAAACAAATATTACAACTCCTTCCTCATAAATCATAAAATCATATGATTTCTCATTTCAATTAGATCCCACCCTTATCTTAATTTCCACATATTTTCTTTGATAATCCTTTATTTTCTCCATAAGGGATGGTTGAGCAATTTTTTCATAAAGGATTGATGATGTTCCTTACTTAATGGTCCCCATGTCCAACATTTTCAAATCTAACAATATTATACCCCTTTGAATTAACATAATTGAAAAAGATGTATGATCCTTTCTACATAGATCATCCACCACCTTTTTTGCATTAACATGATTGTAGTGGATTGAGCAGTAATAATCCTTGATGAGATCTATCCATATTTGATGGTACTTATTAATCTATTTTTGGGTGAATATATATTTGAGACTATTTTGATCGGTATATATCTCACACTTCTCCCTATAAAGATAATGCCGCCAGATTTTTAATGCAAAGATCAGAACTGCCATATACAGATCATGCGTAGGAGAGTTTTTCTCCTATATTTTCAGCTTCCTTGAGGTGTTTGCTATCATTTTATCATTTTGTATTAGTACACAGCATAACACATTCTTTGAAACATCATTTTACACCATAAAGAGTTATCCACTTGTTGGGATCATGAGTATTGACATAGTTATTAACCACTTATCAACTCTTTAAAGAAGTATTCGCATTCTTGTGTCTAGAAAAACTTCACTCCATTTAGTTTCCGCTTGGTCGTTGGTTTTTAAAATCATGAAATGTTCATAAAAAATCATCGATAATAGCCATCTAGATCCCGAAAGATATGGATCACTATTAAAAATAATGGCTTAGGCCACTCTTCAACCATCATTGTCTTAGAAGGGTCCACATATATCCCTTTGCTAGTGATTACATGGCCCAAGAATGATACTTCCTCAATCCCAAACTCACATTTATTGTAATTTTCATACATCTTCCCCCTTTCATGGTCTTTTCATAGCATTAAAATGCTCCTCATGTTCCTCCTTTATTTTATAGTATATTAGAATATCATTGATAAATACTACCACAAATTTTTTAAGGTAATCTCTAAAGACTCTATTAATTAAATACATGAAAATTTATGGAGCATTACTGAGTCTGAAGGGAATCACTATGAACTCATAGTGTGCATACCTCATTCAAAAGGTTTTCCTGTGAATATTTTCTTTTCTCACCTTTAATTGGTGATATCCCAACTGAAGGTCCACCTTAGGGAAATAATTGACCCTACAAAGATGATTGAACAATTCACCTTTCCATGGAAGGGGACACGTGTTCTTTATCATTATTTAATTGAGCTCGCGATAATAATTTTAGTGGTGTATTGATCCATCCTTCTTCCGGATGAAGTGGTCTGGCACACCTCATGGTGAAGAACTCAGGCATATAAACCCCTTCTCTATATTCTCCTATAACTACTTATTCACCTGTTCTAGATGCACGATGTCTATTCTATAAGCTGTATTTTATATAGGAAGGCATCCAGGAATGAGTTTAATTGATAACTCAACATATGGATTTAGAGGAAGACTAGACAACTCTTCAAGGAATAAATCAGTGTAATCCCTCTTGATGGGTGTGTCTTCAAGCATGATTCTCTACTTTTTCTCAATAATTTTAGCTAGACATGATTCCTCAGAAGGAATTAATATCCATAATTTAGATAACGATTCGTATGAAATCCTTATCATTTATTACACACTTAAAAATCATTTACTACATAATCTTAAGTTGATAAAGCATAGAATATAGAGAGGTCTAGTGTCTTTGGGGCTTAGGATCTTTACATAACAACTTAGAACATGAATTACAACATATTTATTGAAAAACTCTTTTACAGGACAACTATATTCCCTCGTACTTAGCATTGTATAGGATTACCTGAGGACATGTATAAGAAAATGGTGAGCTATAAAGCCCAGTAATAGAATAAAAATGGAATTACATTTGGAATACAGTACATGTTTGACAATAGTCATATCAATGGATCACAATAGAACCATTAACATAAAGGCATGATAAAGCATAATAATCATAACATGGAAATGTTAAACAAAATTTAACACCATTTTAGCATGAGACAAGGCTCATTGCACATAGAGCATGAGTAATCCATAATTTCACATGAATTATCATGATTAAACCCTCGTTTCACTTAAGGTATAATGATACTAATCTTTACCCAATGCATTGGAGCGTTATCTGGGTGCTCCCTTCTTAAACATTTCATTTAATTCATAAATGTGCAGCATGGATCATATAACATATATTCATTAAACCACAAAATTTATTCCATGATCAAGGAAATGTGGAATTAATATATGAAATACTATAATAAATATGTAAATGTACAGAAAGGTGAATACCCTTGATTAAGAAATGGGCATGGTATTCACTACCCAATGACATTGGCTTGAAAAATCACAGTGCAATTTCGGAAGAGTAACAGGGTGACATATGAATTCATAAAAATGGTTGATGAGAAAGAAATGGGTGTCTCATAATATGTACATGAAATTTAATGTAAGATGGTAATATAAATAAATTTTCCAACACAAGTAATGGAATTTATATTCATAATAAAAAATAATTTCTTGAATGTAAATAAGGAGAGAGAGAATCCTTATAGAATTTCGGCATGGTAACAGGTGTACATGAGGGGAATTTAATGAGATAGAAAGGGGTATCTCATCATTAAAACATAGACAGGTAAGTATGGGGGAGGTACTAAATTATGACCCAATATTTATAATTGAAAATAAAAGGGCATAACAACATAATGAAATTGAGACAAAAATGAGAAAAGAGGAAATCCTTTACTTGGATGTGTGATCCCAAAGGCTTGTGAGAGGCTTGAGAGAGGCTTCATTGGAGCTTGTGGAACCTTGGGATGCTTATAGAGATAGTAGGTAAGTTGTTGGTCGAACTCCAAAGGCATTTACTGAAGAGGAAGTGGGATCATTGGTGGGTTTATATAGGAGAGGAGAGATAATTCTTTAATATTTAGGTTTCGGTCACCACACATTAAACTAATCAATACCACAAACCAGCCCATGGTTTTTTCCCATGGTTTTTTCCAAAGGGGTTTGGAAGAAAAATATTTTATAAGGGAAATTTCCGATCTTTTAAAAATATTGAGGGTGATTATGTGGAGGTGAGTCACACTCTCAAGGAAATTCATTTATAAAGTGAAAATGTTTTATAACTCTTGTAGGGTCCACTAAATTTTTGTAAAATAAATCAAACAAACCTAAAATAAAATTATTTTAATGTTAAAACATATATTTCCCGAACATATCATTTATATTATTCTAGTACATCACTATTGGGTCATTATGATGTCATAAAACACGTAATATATTTAAACGGTATTTAATTTTTACCCAAAAATTCGACTGTCTTAGAAAATTATGAGAAATTCACTGTTGGATATTTTTGACTTCCTGATTCTAAAAATAATATTCATTTTATGTATGTGTTTTTTAAATCTATGATGTTTTACTTTTAAAATAAAAACAGATATTTATCGAAAAATTATGGTTTTTTGTAAAAATAACTTTCAAACCATAACAAAAATTAAAATTGCATACATAAAATTATATGATAATTTATTTTTAATATAAATTAATTTGGTTATAATAATATTTTATTAAAATATTACATAATTCAAAAATCCATTAATTCGTCAAAATAGATTTCATAGTTGAATATTAACTAAAAATACTATTTGTGCTTCAAAAACTATTTACAAAGTAAAAATAATAAAATTAATGCACATTATTTATAAAAAAATAATGTCAATAGTCATAGTGGTGGGGACTTGTTTCATAACCCCTTATAAAACTGGCATAAGACCAAAGGGTAAGGTGTGCGGTAGGGACAAACTTCTGGGATGGCTCGGATAACATCACTCGGGTGGTAATCTATATTAACAACCACTTCTCATGTAGTATGTTCCACTCAAGATAAACATGATCAAGCATGTCTTGGGATTGGTCAAGGGCGAAGCCCAATGATGCCACATCCTTTCCGAGTTCTAAAAAGTGGGTTTTGTATGGGGAAAGACTACTAGATGATGAAATCGCTTCCTTTGTCTGACTTAATCGTATTTTTTAAAGTCCTATATTTATACTAATCATCTGATCACTTTTCGATGACTACATTAGAAATAGTAATATTTCATAATGGTATTTTAAAAATACAAAACATAAAACCAAATAAGTTCAAAAAACATTTTACATAATGATACATTTAATTAGATCAAGAGGGATTTCCATTAATGAATGTTTGGATTGTTATAATATTCAACCCTTAAGAAATTTCACCCTCAAAATATCCTTTTACCACACTAAAACAGATGTGGGTAGCTATTCCTCATTACATCCTATGATTCCCATATCACTTCTTCAAACTTTTGGTTTCACTAAAACAACTTGACAGGAGAATTTTCTTATTTCGAAGAACATTCTCTCTATGATGTAATATCTTCACTTGTTCCTCCTCATAAGAAAGATAATCCTTCAATTATACCACCTCCAAAGAGAGTACATGTGAAGGGTCTGGTATGTACATCCTTAAGAGGGATACATGAAATACATCATGTACATTGGCCATGGTATGTGGAAGTGATATTCGATAGGCCACATCCCTGAAACAATCATGAAAATCGAAGAGGCCGATGTACCTAGGATGTAACTTACCTTTCTATCCATATCTCATGTCCTTATTCCAAGGAGATATGCAGAAAAATACCATATCTCCAACTTTAAACTCAAGGTCTCATTGATGGTTATCTGCATAATTATTTTTTTGACTCTCGGATGCCATGATATGAGGTTGAATGGTTATCACCTTCTCCACAATCTCATCAACCATTTCATGTCCTAGAAGCTTACGCTCACTAACTCCATCCCAACACATCGGTGTTCTGCACCATTACGCATAAAGGGATTCATATGGTGTCATTTGGATGATCGAGTGGAAACTGTTATTCTAGGAGAACTCAACTAGTGGAATATGTTGGTCCCCTCCAACATTTATGTTCATTGAGAAATCTCTCAACATTTCCTCTAGTGTTTAGATATTCTACTCAAATTGGACATCGATTTGAGGATGATAGGAAGTACAGAAGTTTTGTTCAGTATCCAGAGTATGTTGAAGGCTCTTCCAAAACATAATGGTGAATTGTGGATCTTGATTGGATACAATAGATAGTGGTACTCCATGTAGCCTTACCAATTCCATGATTTATATCTGTGTCAGTTGATCCAATGAGAAATCCTACCGAATAAAAATAAATCGTGCAAACATGGTAAAATGATCCATAACAACCCAGATCGCATTGTTGCATTTGGATTTATTCGAAAGTGCAGTGACAAAGTCCATGGTGATGTTCTCCCATTTCCATGTTGGTATGTGTAATGGTTCCATCATCCCTTTAGACTTATGCCTCTCTTCCTTCACATGCTGACACACCAGGCACTTTGATGTAAATTCAGCGATCTCTTTCTTCATACTATCCCACCATAAGTTCTCTCGTAGATCTCGATACATATTTGTGCTTCCCAGATGAATAGAGAAGGTTGAGCTATGTGAGTAATCTAGAATCTCTTTCTTTATCTCTATATTGGATGGTACACATAATCATTACCCAAATCTCACAATTCCATCCTAGTCAACCACAAACAATGAGGATTTCCAATTTTTGATAGCTTCCACCCTTTTTATAATTTCCACATCCTTTCCATGAGCATCCTTTATTTTCTCTAAAAGAGACTATTATAAAATCCTTTGTAAAAGGATTGATGATGGACCATTATTTATGATTCCCATATCCTTCATCATCAAAGCTAAGAAGAATGGATCCTTCTCAGTTCTCATCAACGATATAATTTTTGGGTCCTTTCTACTCAGAGCATCTATCACCTTGTTCGCTTTCCCAGGGTGGTAATGGATAGAGCAATCATAGTCATTGATCAAAAATTACCATCTTTGTTTGGGCATGTTCAACTCTTTCTTTTTGAATATGTACATGAGGCATTTATGGTACGTATATATTTCACACTTCTACCCAAAGAGATAATGCCTCCAAAATTTTAAAGTGAAGATCACCACAACCAACTCCCAATCATGTGTTTGATAATTATACTCATGAACTTTTAATTGACTTGAAGCATAAGTAATGAATTTGTCATTGTGCATAAACACACATCCCAAGACCTTCTACGAAGCATCAATAAATACCACAAAAAGTTCCCCACGTGTGGCTAAAGTGAGCACATGCGCCATGATAAGACTCCTTTTCAACTCTATGAATCTCTATTTGCATTCATCACTCCAAGAAAACTTTACTCCCATATGATTCATCTTGGTAAGTGGGTTGGACAATCATGAGAAATGTCTCACAAATCTTCGATAATATCCATCTAATCCCAAAAAAACTATAGATATCTATTTCCTATTTTGGCCTCGTCCATACCTCTATTGTAGCTATCTTGGAGGGATCCACATATATCCCATTACTTGTGATGATATAGCCGGAGAATGATACCTCCTTCAACCAAAAATCACACTTGTTGTACTTTTCAGAGATATTATCCTTTCACAAGGTCTTTATTACAGTTCTTAGATACTCCTCATGATCCTCCTTGGATTTGAATATATTAGAATATCATCTATAAGGACTACCACAAATTTTTCAAGGTAATCTCTAAGGACTCTATTCATCAAGTCCATGAATATTGCTATAGCATTGGTTTGTCTGAAAGGCATTACTATGAATTCCTATATCCTGTATCTAGTACGAAAAGTAGTCATGGGGATATCTTCCTTCTTCAACTATACTTGATAATATCCCGTCGGCAAATCCACCTTTCATAAGTATTGTGCTCCACATAGATGATCGAACATGTCATAAATTTTAGGGAGATTATAAAAGTTCTTTATTGTGATTTTGTTAAGCTCATGATAATCGATGCAAAGGTGCATTGAACCATCCTTCTTCTTGACAAATAGGACTGGTGCACCCTAGGGTGAAGCACTTGGGCATATAAACCCTTTATCCAGATTCTCCTTTAGTTATTTCATCAGCTCCTCAAGCTCTACACCAACCATTCTATATAGTTTCAAGGATATTAGAAATCCCCATGTATAAGGTCAAATGAGAATTCAACATATCTTCCAGGAGGAAGACCATTCAATTCATTGGGAAACACTTCAGTGAATTCCCTCACAATAGGCATGTATTCAAGGATGGTTTATTCCTTGGAATCAATCATTCGAGCTAGATACGTGTGCTAATATGGCAGTTATATCCATGCTTGAGATGACAGAGCTAAAAAAGATTCATCCTACTCCTTTCACTTGTACATAATGAGAGGTCGATTATCCATATGGAGAGTGATTTCCCTCTCATGGAAATTTATGTTGTCTCTATATAAGGAAAACCAATACATGCAACGAATTGCATAAAATTCCACCAGAGGGAGTATGATGAGGTTCCCTAGGAAGTTAAATCCAAAAATTATGATAGAAAAAGAGTTATATTAATGGGATTCAATGAATGCTCCATTTTTTGTACTCAGCGACATCCTTACATGCATTTTTTCTGGTGTTGTTGGGATTGCTCTACTAAACTTTTGGGATATAAAATAATGTTTATAACCGGAATAAAAAATTAAATACACTATTATCGAATGAATAACTAGCATACCTATCACCACTTTATTTTCTGGGTTCACTTCAGTGGTAGTGATGGAAAAAGCCCACCCTTGCAGCCTTGGAGTTTGTAGGTTGGATCTGAAAACCCTTGGATTAGAGAACTGATTTGCAAAGTTCCGTTGTTCATTGTAGTTGACGCAATGAACAATGAGTTGATGGTTGAATGGATCATTCCTCTCCTTCTTCAAAGCCACAAGTTTTTCTTTCTGATAGTTAATAGCTAGGTGCCCTTCTCTTCCACACATAAAGCATTTCCTCATCCCCTTCAGGAAATTTCCATAGTGCTTCTTTTTGCACCGTTGGCAAGTGGGGTTCTAGATCTTATTAGCACCATTGGATTTATCCATCAGACTGCCAGCATTGAATTAAACCTTACTCTTCTTATCCCCTTGATACCCCTAAGATTCCACGATCACAATTTCGACTTTGAGGGAACATTAGAAACATTCCTCATAGTTTTCTAAGTCATGAATCACTAGCACTTTCCGTAGGCTAGGTTTTAACCCACAAAAGAAGCGGTCAACCTTGTATTCAGGGGTAATGAAAAAGCCAAATGAATATCGTGAAAGACTTGTGAAGTTTTCCTTATATGATCCAACAGATTCTTCATCTTTCTTCTTGAGGGAAAGGAAGTCCTTTTGCATCTTATGTCGGAGGGTGAATGGAAAATATTTGTCAAAAAACATCTTCCATAAATCCTTCCATTCTAACACCTCGATCTCCTCCTCAGGCTTTGTATTTTTGATCAACGTCCACCATTGATCAGCTCCACCCTCAATATGATAGGTAGTTAGGAGAACCTTCACTTGTTCAGAACATTGAAGAATGGAGAAGATCTTTTCAATGGAGTTGATCCATTGTCCAACGATTGAGGGATCTGATGATCCGTTAAAAAAGGGATATCCTTATCTCATGAAGCTGTCGATAGCAACTTGTTCTTTCTTGGGGGGGGGAGAACATTCCTTCCATGCTTCTTTTCAAATCTTGTGTTAACTGAGAGAGAAGTGTGAAAAAGTTCGGGATTCCCGCTCCCATCGGATGAGAAATCTCATTAGAACAATCATCACATTGATCTTCACATTGGTTGTTAGACTGAGTCCTCCTATTACTGGACATTGCCTAGAATAAAAAGAATGTAAGGGGTAACACATAAAGGGTAATCCAATGAAAAAAAAGACGATATATACATTAAATTTATTTCCATAACTAATTAATGTATAGTCATTACTCTATGTTATACATGATCGAATTTCCAACATATATTCTTAGAATCATTTTTTTCTTTAATAATGGTTCATACTAAGCTTGTGAATTTACCAAAGCATATCCCCTGGGAGTGTCATAACAACTAGTGCAGAAAGGCCTATCATTGCGCACCAATTCCCATTCGAGTCTAGCTCGAAACGGTGTTTTTGGGTTTTACACCTAGGATACATCTGTTCCAGAGCCGCCTCTACCTTCCCATATCCATACATGTATGTATTTTCTCGATGAACCACTTACTCAATAAAAACCAATACATAAGGATTTTTTTATTATACTTATTCTTGACTCTAAGTCTTCACTAGTGTTTTCGAATCCTAATCCCAAAAATAACTAATCCTATCCTTTGATACCAACTATGACAACCCTGCTCTTTATTATACACATAACCATGATTTTTTACAAAAAATTCACTTGATAAAACATAGAAGATAGAGAGGTAATGTGTATTTTGGTCTTAAGATCTTTAAATAAAAACTTATAACATGAATTAAAATATCTTTATTGAAAACATCCTTTACATGAGCACTACATTATCTTGTACATAGAATTGTATAAGATAACATGAGGGCCTGCATAAGAAAAGGGTGAGATATAAAGCCTATTAGGGGAATAAAAATGGAATAACATGAGTAATATACTAAATGTTAGATAATTTGAATATCAAGGGAGCACAAGACAAATATTTACATAAAGGAATGATAAAGAATGATAATCATAACATGGAAATGTGGAAAAAACATTTAACATGATTTTAGAATGATCCTAGGATCATTTGACATGGATCATGAGTAAACCCTCATTGCCAATGAATTATCATGAGTAAAACATCATTGCACTTGAAGTATCATGATACTAATATTTACCCAATCCATTGGAACGCTATCAGGGCGTACCGTTCTTAATCATTTCATTTCAAGCATAAATGTGCCACTAGGATTATATAACAAGGATTCATTAAACCTCATAATTTATTCCACGATCAAATAAATGTGGAATTCATATGTGATACACTTTAAGAAATATGTGAATTTGTATAAAGTTGGATACCCTTTATTGAGAAATGGGAATGGTATTCACTATACAATGACATTGGCTCGAAAAATCGTAGTGCACTTTCGGTAGCGTAACAGTGTGACATATGAATTCATAAAAATGGTTGATGAGAGAGAAATGGGTGTCTCATAATATGTACATGAAATGTAAATTAAGGCTGTAACATATATAAATATCCCAACACAAGCAATGGAATTTATATTCATAATAAAAAAATAATTTCTTGAATGTAAATAAGGAGAGAGAGATTCTTTATGGAATTTCGGCGTGGTAACGGGTGTAAATTAGGGGAATTTAATGAGAGAGAAAGGGGTATCTCATAATTAAAACATAGATAAGGAATTATGGGGGAGGTTATAAATAATTCCCCAATATTTATAATTGAAAATAAATGGGCATAAAAACATAATGAAATTGAGACAAAAATAAGAAAAGAGGAAATCCTTTACTTGGAAGTGTGATCCCAATGGCTTGGGAGAGGCTTGAGAGAGGAATCTTGGGAGCTTGGAGAAGCTTGGGAGGATTCTAGATATAGGAGTGAAGTGGTTGGTTGAACCCCAAAGGCATTGAGGGAAGTGGTAGTGGAATCTTGGTTGGATTTATATAGGAAAGAAGATGGAATTCTTTAATATTTAGGTTTGGGTCACCACACATTAAACTAATCAATACCACAAACCTGCCCATGGTTTTTTCCCACAGATTATTCCAATCGGGAGTGGGAAAAAATATTTTATAAGGACAATGTACGAACTTCTTAAAATATTGAGGGTGTTTATTTGGAGGTGATCCACACTCTCAAGAAAATTCATTTAGAAAGATAAAATGTTTCATAGCTCTTGGAGGGTCCACTAAAGCTTTGTAAAATAAATCAAAACTAAAATCAAAATATTTTAGTGGTAAAACATATATTTTCAAACATATAATTTATATTATTTTGTTACATCACTATTGGGTCATTATGATGTCATAAAAAACATTATATATTTAAACAGTATTTAATTTTTACCCAAAAATTTGAATGTCTCAGAAAATTATGGAAAATTCACCATTGGATAATTTAATCAACTTAATTAAAAAAATAATATTAATTTTATATAAATAATTTTCTAAATATTTGAATCATTAATTTTAAAATAAAAACCGACATTTATAAAAAAAATGGGTTTTGATAAAAATAGCTTCCAAACCTTAATAAAAATTAAAATTGCATTCATAAAATTATACAATTATTTATATTTAATAAAAATTAATTTAATTACAATAATATTTTATAAAAATATTATTTACTTCAATAATCTATTAATTCATCAAAAGAGATTTTTTAGTTGAATATTATCTAAAAATACTATTTATGCTTTAAAAACTATTTACAAAGTAAAAATAATGAAATGAATGAACATTATTTATTCCAAAATAATGTACATAGTAATTGTGATAGGTTCTTGTTACATAACCCATTATAACACCCACATAAGACCAACGGGTAAAGTTTGTGATGGTGACAGACTCTTGGGGTGGATTGGATAACATCGCTTGTGTGGTAATCTCTATTAACTTCCACATATACCGTAGTCGGTTCCGCTCAAGCTTAATGTGATCAATCTTGACTTGGGCTTGGTCAAAAGTGATGCCCAATGATGCCACCTCCATTCTGAACTTCGAAAAATGGGCTTCGTATGGGGCAAGTCTGTTGGATGAGGCCATCTCTTCCTTTGTCTAAGTAAATTGGATTTGTTAAAGCCTTATATTTATACTAATCATGTGATCACTGTCAAATGGCTATATTAACAACGGTCAAATTTTGTAACGGTATTTTAAAAATCCAAAAAATAAAACTAAATAACATCACAAAACCTTTTACATAGTGATACATTTAATTAGATCAAGAGATATTTCCATTATTTAAAGTTTGTGTTGTTACAATTCAGAAAGAGGTTCAAATTACTCCTTACACTTGTAATGAATTGGAGGATGCTTCAAGATGTGAATAGTGATCTCCCTTTTACAAAATTTTATATTGGATTTGTATGAAGATAGTAAATCCAATCCAAATATTGTGTCAAACTCCACTAAAGGAAGTATGAAGATATTTAATGGGAGGTTCAGTCAACAAACATTTACCAAGGAGGATTTATAACCCATATACACAATAATTTCACTATTATTTATTCTCATAGATAACTTATCCTCCATATTTTGAGGTCGTTTTTGAATAGTTATTCTAAACATTAAAGATATGAAATATTGCGTTGAAGAAGAATAGAATTGTGTGATCTATATTCTTGAATAAATAACTAGAGTGCTTGTCACCATATCATTGTCCAACTACACATCAGTAGTAGTGATAGAATAAGCCCTTCCTAGTTGCCTTGGAGGTTGTTGTTGATTGCCTCCAACACCCATCATCTTAGATCAATTGTTCACATAATTCCCATGCTACTTGAATTTTTAACACTACACTACATGTTTAGTGTTGATTTAAAGCTTCCTATATTCTCCAACATTAGAAATATTCTTCATATCCCATCACCATTTTTTTAGCCAAATATCCCAGATTTTCCACATTCAACGAAATTCTTGGTTCCATTTAGACAGTTCCCAGGATGCTTCTACCCATTGTATTTACTCGTGGGTTGATCGATATTCATTCCATCATGGAAGTTATTTTCTAAACCATCCATTGTAGATCCCATTTTCCTCTTCTTGTCACTGGGCCCACGATACCATTGAGAGTCTTCGATCTCTATTTCAGTTTTGGGGGACTAATGGAAAATAGCCTCATTACTATCAAAGTATTGAATCACCAATGATTTTCATTAACTCAAATTTAGTCCCCTAATAAAGTGTTCCACCTTACTTTTAGTGTTTAATACCAATACATAGGCATTCCTTGCAGACCTTGTGATGTTTTCTTCATACTCCACGATGGACTCATATTCCTTCTGCTTGAGTTAGGGGGACTGTCTTTCAGTCTTAAGATAGAGTGCTCGGGGAAAATATTTATGGAAAAACATTTTCGTGAATGATTCCATTACATGGAATTATTTACCTCATTGGTCTTTGTATTCTTGACTAGTTTCCACCACTGATCACTTTCCCCATCAAGACGATAGTCCACCAGAAAGACTTCCTCTTCTTCTGAGCATTGGAGGACAAAGAATATCTTTTCAAGGTAGTTAATACACTATTCCCAAAGGAGGATATTAGAATATCCATTAAACATGGTAGGCATTTTCCACATAAATGATTTACTAGAAACTTTCTCTTTCCTTAGAGGAGGATGGTGTTCAATATTATTTATGTTATTATTCATCACGTGAGTCAACTGATCAAGTACTATCATGATGTTTTGAGTACCCATTCCCATCATATAAAGAATATAATTAGGCAAATCTTCACATTCCCTATCACATTGATTGTTGGAACATGTTCTTCTATTTCTCACCAATAACTAAGAAAAAGAGCATACAATTAGAGGTCTTGAATACTTATATATTGATCATAAAAATGAATCTTTAAACAAAAGAGGATAAAATTGTAATGGATAAGTATATCATAACTTGTGATTCATTATGGTTCAATCTAGGTTATCCTTGATCTATTTCATAACTTATGTTCTTATGGGATTTTTTTTCATTCCCTTAATAATGGTTTGTACCAAACTCATGAATTTATAAATGTTTATCCCCTAGGAGTGTCAAACCAAGAGTGTAGTAAGGCCCATTGTCGTGCACCAGTTTCCATTAAATTATAACTCAATGTGGTGTTTTTGGGTTTTAACCTTAGATAAATCTATCCTAGAGCCACCTCTACCTATTTTCTAAGCATACAAGTATGTATTTTCTTGATAAACCACTTCCTCTATACTTACAAATTTTTGGGGGTCATTTCTTATTCTTAGTCGAATCCTTAAGGTTCTCACTAAAGTGATCTATTCCAAATCTCAAAAAGTAACTACACCATCCTCTGATACCAAATATAACATCCATATCCTTTTACACATAACATTACATGATTTTAAGAATAATTAAACATCAGATTTCAAGCCAATGATTGTGAAGTCTTGTGTCTTTGAAGACTAGGTATATAAAAATTAAAACAAGGGACTACAAAAACACTCATTTATTTAATATTCATAAAGATTGCATAACTTCCTCTGAGCCCTTACATCTCAATAGGGTACCCTACGTAACACAAGAACAAATGGTTGAACTAAATATCCAAGTATGGGAATAACCATTTGAACAAATAATTACCACATGGGATAGAAGGAATGACATGCTGATATAAAAATCCATGTAACATAAGGAATCATACATATATAAATGTAATCATATAATCATGGAGTCAAAATAATGTGGTAGAAACCAAAAAAATGACGTTTCCATGAGTTAAGGCTAACATCCAAGACCGTTTCACATGGTAGCACAAGCCAAGGCTAACCGTTAAGACTACCACACATGGTAGAACAAGCCAAGAATAACGGCCCAGACAGTCGCACCTAAAGTCTCATGAGACTTAAAATTACCTAATGAATTTTATGGCAATCTGGGTGAAAACATATTATCTTTTCATGAATATTTTTTCCATATAAATAATCATACATAATCAATATTATATAAACTTATGAGATACACATGGAAAGAATTGGGTACCATAATCATGTCATAAATCCTAACAAATGGTCGTATCATAAAAGTATCCATGAAAGAAAAAAACAAAAATATATAATAAAATTTATAGTGTAACATTGGAATGTTTCATGGAATGTTATTTCAATTATAATTGACAACATGTATGAAAATAATTTAATACATTTTATCATTAAAAAATTATGTTGTGGTTTTAAGGAAAACACAATAGAGACTTTAAAATAGAAAATGGAAAAGTACTTTACATAAATCCAGAACTGAACCAAGAAAGTTTTAAAAATAAAAAATACTGATTTTATAAAGACAATGTTTATTAATAGATAATATAGAGTGCACTTGAAATAGGGTCATAATTCGGGAATTTCCCACAAAACAGGATTATGTACTGAGGGGGGAATCAATTAAAAACAAGTATATCCCCACAAGATAATTATGAAATATTATTTATAAATTAATTTGGTACATGTAAACATAATTTAAAAGATTCACATAAAAATATAAGATAACATAATTTGGGTATTTTAAAGGTAATTTGACTCGAAGGAACAAAGTAGGTTCGGGTAGAATCTCATCCAGATTATCAGTGTGGTATCAGGTGTACCTAAGAGGGAATAATGAGAGAGAGAAATGTTTCTCATCACATATAAATCATGGTAGAATTATGGGATTTATGGGAGATAATACCTTATCATAAGGGATTACACAACAAAATGGAATAACATAGAAGACATTTTTAAATAAAAGTAAAATAGAAAGGATGCCTTACATTAAGATTGATGGTGTTATCCACTTGATATGGATGACATGAATATTCAAATTAGGTTAATTAATGAATACTTTAATAACCTATTACATATTCGAAAGATTTAGTATAACATTTTTATGTTCATTCATTACATTTTTTGATGGGTTATGTGGTTTAATTTCATTGTAAGAGTCCTTTTGTTTTCATGGTTTTTACGATTAGTTTACTTATTTTCATGAACATAGAATCATTTTAAATTGAGAAGTGTTTATAGAATTGGTGTAATATTTTATTATTGAAAATAAATATGGTTACATGTTTTAAAATTTTATTTGGTTACATTAAGTTAATTTAAATAAATATTTAAAACATTAATGCTAAACTCTTGGATTAATTTGGAGATTTTCTAATAATTAACATGTTTCGTATTATTATTTTACATCATGTGTGAAAAAGGATTACAGAAAATATCATATGATTAAATAAATATTTAAATTATTGTTCAACCATAAAAATGGTTTGATGTCCAGAATTGGTGATGGTAATATAAATTGATAACCTGTCATCCTTGAATGTGATAAATTTAAACTTCTCGGATGGTGTTTTTATTTATTTCATAAAAATATGAAAAAATGAGAGATGATAATGAATTATCCCATCACAATAAAAAATTACAGTACATTTATGGTACTATAGTATTCATAAAATTTTTATTCGTATAGTTTAGGAAAGAAAAGAGAACAAAGGAAAATGAAAATAAAATGGAAGAAAAGAAAAGAAAAGCTTACCTCTTGATTTAATCTTCCTTAATAGCCTCTTAAGGGGAAATGATATGATCATATAAGAAGAAAAATTGATTTTTGATGTGGGGGAGTATCTTAGGGATATATTATGGTAAAATTTTGGTAAGGAAGAAGGATTGAGGGGAGATAAGAGAAGATGGGAGTGTGGGTGCTTTTTATAGTGGAGGGAGGATGGTTATTTTAATAATCTAATCATTAGTTTATTATTTTTTCATAAGAAAAGCAATATTAATGATTATAGTTACCAAAAAAGTAATATGTGTATGTTATTTTTACAATTTTCTATTTAAATCTTCCTTGACTCAATCATGATGCAGAAATTCATGTTTTAGCATTTGTTAAGAATTATCATATCTTACTATTCATAAAAATTCATGTATTTTAGATAATAGAAAAATTCACCCGAGACATTTTTTAATGTGTATAATCCAATAAAAGAACACGATTTTTCATAAATAATTTTATAAATATTACTTATTTAATTTTTAATTAAAATCATAATTTACGTGAAAATTAATGATTTTAAAACTACAACTGATTTTATAATGGATTCAAAAATTAAATAATGTCTTATAAAATTAGCTTAACACCAGAGACAAACAATTTATAATTTATGAATACCTTTTAGGAAAAATCTATTTATTTTAAATAAATTAATTAATTTTAATTAATTATTTGGCACTTATAAAAATACCAATACTTTTACTATGGTCATATTATTAATTATATGATTCCTAAAATTTATTTATTCACTCATGGGTGAAATTACTATTATTTTTAATGATTTACTATTAATAAGGGTCAAATTACAATTCATAAGGGTAATATTAATATACATAAGAGTTACATACTATTCACTAAATATTAATTTTATCTCATCGGACTCCAAAAATATTACTAATCGCAACCATGTAAGTCAGATTTTCGAAATTCAAATTACAAAAGTGACAATATTATGTTTAATGGTCACATAGTACATAGTAGTTCATTGTGTTGGGATTTCATGTGATTATATGACATAATTATAATAAGGGAATTTAAATTAATAAAACATTGGGTCGTTACACATTTTCTATCCATATGCCTTATCGCCATCAATTTCACATATTGCACTAGAATACAATTATCACTCTTAGGTAGAACCATGACATATTTATACACTTTTCACATTGATTCTAGATTAAAACACCTCAATGAAATGTATTTATGCACAGTGGGGAATAAAAAATAATGGAACAATCATAAAATATTAGTCATAGGTATTAGGGGAAACAAATTGGATCTATAAGAAATACCCTAAAACATGGGTATTGTAGGCCACATATGAAGTCGAAAGAATACTATATCACACAAAGGTCCTAAAAGCTACTCACACACCCAAATTCTCTACAAAATGTACAATCTCATACACAATCCATGAAGGAAAGGATTTACATTGGTGACACCATAGCTTGGAGGATCACCTGAATCATAGACCTAGTATGTTGGGTCCAAGTGCTACCCATATTCACATTGTAATCACAATTCCAAATCACTAACCAATACCCCAAAAACAAGATTGGCTCTCATATCAAGTCTCTTGATGGAGACCACATAATACTTGGCCGAACCTTTATAAACCTAACTTATCAAATCAAGGAAAAATAATCAAGTCATTTACATAGACAATCGCATTTCCTGATACACTTATGTTTTATCATCATCAAATCTAGGACCACTTCCCTTGGTGATATTTTTGTTAGTTGAATTAGGGTATCCAATTTTTTTAAGAAAAAATCCTTCTTATCAGTTTCAATAATGCCCTTGGCAACAAACTTAAGGATCTCTAAATATCATTTACTCTCCCAATAACATTTATAAATTCACACACCCATGAACAACCATTCATAAATATACATATGTTTCTGATTGAAGGATTTCACCTATGTAAGAAGGATTTATCAACCTCGTTGTGATCCTTATAGCCTTAATCTTACATGTCAGAGTCTCCTATGAGTAATACTATTATTTGAGATCCTTCTATGCATAAAAAGTCAAAATTAATTAATTATAACCCATAATAATTAATAAATTAATTCAATAAAACATGTATTAATCATTAGAATGCTCAACACGTACAAGATTCAGTCTAGAAACATGACCAACATCACTACGAGGGTCTATGACACACCCTTGATGACATCTTAAAAAAATCACATCATTGGACATATGAAGAGAAATATATTCTACCTAAATATAATATAAATAATACATAAATAAATTGAATTTAATTACATCTATGGAAACAACTTCCACAAGTGAGCAAAAGTTGTCTTAGGATGTCCTCTATAAAATTTACATGGATGCGCCATTGTTCATGGTTGATTCCTTCATTCTCTTGTTTAATCCACATCAAATACAAAAAAAATAAACCAAGGGAATTAAGAGAAAAATAACATGAGGATCAATAATTGATAAAAAGGAAAGATATTAACATGAAGATTCATCATTATAAACTTTCATTATAACCTAATCAAATATGATTGAAGGAGAGTAATGAGAGAAGAAATTTTTAAAAAGAATTACCATTCCTATTCCCACTACTCAGCTAAATCTATAGATCCATGACCTGGTAAAGAATGAAAAATTCACCCCCCTTAAAATTTTCACAAGTTTAACCCACCAAAAATTCATTGGTCCTAATTGTATATCTATTGGACCATCATCCATCAAGAGAGCCCAATAGAACCTCGATCATATGGGTAAGCTGACAAGAGAGCCACAGGTGGATCACTAGATTGTCGATGGATGTTGCATGCATCGAGCTACTCTTACCCATCTCTAGATTCCTCTTGAACACAAATGGTCTTGTTGGACCTTAAAAAATTATATAAAAAAAATATTCGGAAGTAAAAACCACTGATTTTCTTTCCCAAACCTTGGTTTAAAAAAACATCCACTAAATGGAAGGCTCATACTTCATTGGGAATTTACAACCCATAAAGACACATGTCATTTCAAAAAAGAGTCTAAATATCATCTTTATATTTTCTCATTCCATTCAAGAATCCAACGACATTGGGGAATCTATGAAATTATTATGATATCCCAATAAAAAAATCATCATCAATTAAATGTCAATTTGACCTTTCTGTTTTCTAGTCGATAACATAATAATTGAACAATTTTTTTATAGAGGATTAATGGAATAAAATACATGTACTTCATATTATTCCACCATGAATGGTTCATCCTTGTACCCATCCTTTAAAATTCACTCTCATGAATTTGATATTTTTTATTTTAATGGTCATCTTATTATTTTCCCATTTTCATTAAAAATTGGATCTTTTAATCTTGTATAATATTATTCACATATTATTTTCATAGTGAGATAGTATGACCTATTCATATAAATTGTATTTATTTTATCAATTCTATATACATGAATATATTTTACCACAAGAGTAAATCCACAATTTTTTGTTGTACTTTGTTCATCAGACTACATTTTATAGAGAATATAACCATAATTTATTTTAAAATGCATGATAAAAGATGAAAACATGGTCCTTTTGTTATGTATCAAATTCTACCTAAAATCTAATTATGATATAAAGATAAATCCATAGATATATAGTATCAAAACAATTTAATAAACTATTTATTATCTGTATTGGATATCCATCTTTTATCCATTTATGGATTCAAATACATAAGAATTATATTATGAGTTCAAATATGTGATGAAACCTCTATACAGTTATGTAAAACATAATTGCGCAACTTCTCCTACTTTGTAATTTTAATTTTTACAACATTTATTATAGAAAGTTATTTTCCCATAAGGAACCCCTTGTAATGAGATTTCAAGATTCAAATGTTATTCATATCAATTAGTTATTTGTTATAGATTTCAATGAATCCTTAAAAAATATATCACTCTTAAATACAACCATTTGGATGAAAAATCATTTTATGGAACCTTTAAAAATATTAATATACCATTCGATGAGTTTATCCATTTATAATGTACATGATCACATATTAGGATCTCTCTAACCAATTGAACAATCAATTAAACCATTATATAACATAATTAAAGTTGGAAGAAAATATCTAATTCACATAACAAGACACAAAAGTTCTATAACATAGAAATAAACATAATCAAATTTATACATTTCAGTTTACATTTCTTTAAATAAAGTAAATCCTAGTTAATTTATATCAGATAATATTTGGTAGACGTAAATCTAAATCCAAAACAGTAAATATTTTATCAAAATCCTAATAATAATGTTCTTCTAATCCCTCTAACATTAAATAATTCATTGACATGATATCCATGATAATTCATGAATACCAATCCTGTCTATTTACTCTATTAATAATGATAATGAACTAAAATATATCAATCCTATAAAGAGTGTGAGTCATTAGAGGAATAAAATCATGTTTTTAAAACATTATTCAGAAAAAATCCTTACTTATTGGGATATTAATCATTTAAAACCAATAACTAATGAGATTTTGTAAAGGGTTTATTTAGTAATGTGGCAATGAAAATACTAAATATTTTTCATTCTACGTGCATCTCAGAAAAAATTCAAGCCTTATAAAAAATTTAAAAATGGTACTTTAAAAAAATGAGCAGTTTTTTTGAGAAATTACATATGGTTTTCAAAACAATTTACCCAAAATGGTGAAAATATCCCTTCATTCACCAAAATATTAATTACCCATTAATGGAGAAGGAGTTGTACCTTATTAATTCCCATAAAATGAAGATATCATAGATTGGTATTAATTTATTTATGGTGATAATTTAAAATTTTCTAAAAACACTACATTAATGGAAGGTTTCAACCTAATTGGTTGTGTAATTTTCTCATTATGCAGAATAGTATCATGCCATTAATGTTATTTTATAACAAATTTCCATTTTTTATGAATACATTTATCATTAAAATAATAGATAACAACATTAATTTTTCATTTATATGAGATTTATAAATTGTAACAACTGGGTCCCACATCAATTTAATGAAATTTATTAACGGATCCATATAAACATCAATATTACTACTAGGATTCATTGGTCCTCCTATAATCATAATAAATAAAATATTTGTGCAATTTTCATAATAAATATAAAAAGATACAATTTACCAACATGGGTAGCCATATACTATAATGGCTACATTCTACACTAAAAGTATTCATTCCAAATGTATATAGTGAAATATATAGGTTTCTCGATTCATTTCAATATTTGGGATAATTTCAAAAAAAATTCCATTAAACAAACAACACAAGAAAAAAATTAGACGTGTCTTGGTTTTATTCTTAACCTAATTTATAAACATGTATAAACAATTTACACATAATTTCCAAAAACATGGGGAAATGGTGAATGGATAAATTATATTCTTTTATAAACATGGATAATTTAGAACTGTTTATAAATGTGAGAAACATGGATTATTTACAACAATTTTATCCATGTTTATAATACATGATGGTAAATGGTGTGTTTTTAGTTTAGTTGAATTTGTAAACACATCTAAATTATCCTCACACAATTTCTCCAAATCTTTGGTACACATGGAATAAGGAGTATTTAAAAAACCATGTTACCTTGAAACTAAATTAATTAATTTGTATATTATATATATATATAATATATATATATAATTTTTTTAACAACTGAAACTGAGTCCACATCACCTCAATATCACCCCCTCCCCCACCTTAGTGATAAACAAAACATGTTCCATGTGTAACCCAGACATCACCCACAACCTAGAGCCCTCTTTCTTTTGTGGAACTACCCTCTACTTCCACCCAAATAAAAGACCTATTGTCGGTAATTAAATGAAAAATAAAGGTAGTTGGAATCAAACTAGTGATCAATGTCTAATGAAACAATGGATAGACTATCCCACCTAGAGATATTGTTTGTGCATTTAATATAATACATTCTATTTATATATCGCCCACGAAGCAACATTGATAGATATGTTGTCAAATAACATAAGTTACAACACATTATATGTTACACATCTGTAATTATAAAATAATTCATACATTTAAAATATATGGGGATTTTATTTCTGAGTTATAAATAATTAGTAAAAAACTAAATAATAAATCTCACGTCTTTCTCATCCAATGTATAGTTTTTTATTTAAATAGAAAAAAATATAAAATGAGACTTAAATGGTTCCCATAAATTCTCCACACAATATACTATTCTATGATTAGTATCTATAGGACTTTGTTATGGCCTAGAGAAAGGGAACCAAAATAAGGGGTCTACTCATATTCTCAGTAATGGTAACCATAGTAGAGCATAAAATTAGATCAATGATAAATAACATTATATCATAATAAGTATAATCATAGGAATGTCTTCATAGAATAAATAATTAGTATCTTATGAAAATCGATTAAACAATTATCATGACATAATTTCATGGAATCATAGGAAATATGGAAACCTTATAAACATGAAATTTTAAGAATAATTAAATGATCCCTACCATTAAAAAATAATATAAATGGATATGATAATTTCCAATGCACTATAGTTTTCTAGTGTCACTTCCAACACACCATGATATCTAATGAGATAAAATCATTACACAAAGAATTAGATGGTTATATAATTGCAGTCCCATTAATCACATAATTAAAATCAAACATAAGTATACCACATGGTTTAAGTAAACATATCGTAAAAACATAATGAAATATAATGGGTTTTATATCCTTTTTAATTGGTTCCCAAATAAATAATTCTTGATTTAATTAATAAAAATGACCTGATTACCCCATCAAAAATAAATGGGCATAAAATGAATTTATGTATCACTCTAGGTAAATACCAATAAAATAAATACATTTTGTATTCACAGTATACAAGAAATGGGTATTATTTTTAGACAACAACTTCCACAATCACTAATTGTATTGGGCATCTTGGTTAACACCCTTCAATCAAGTAATAGAACATAGGAAATCATAGAAGAAATGCATTACAAGTGAATCATTCCAATACAAATACATGATCTGAAAGATTGAATCCGTGATGAGTCTTACCATAAATGTGAAAGATAATTTAATAAGTAATTAAAACAATAATATAGATGGTATCATTTGAACAATACTCTTGATAAAGAAAATTAAAATGATGAATACCACTTTTTGAAGAATTAGGAAAATTTAGTGGAAAAAAATAAGGTCCCTTATCCTTTGAAAAATTATTAAAAGTAGGAGTTCATTAGTCCATTATAATAATTATTTTATTTTTTTGTGATCCTGATATTATAAATTGAAATTATATTATAAAATGACAATGTTATAAGAAAGATTCATTCGAATAGAAACATATAAAATAGATTATTTTTGTTCTAAAATAATCTAGATGAGAAATATAATGTTTTTAATTTAAAAAATATTATCATAAATCTAGGATAATAATGAATTTATTTTTAAAAAAATTATAAAAAATAGATTTTGGAACATATTAACACATTACATGAGAAGAAAGCATTTTTTTGAAAGATAATCACATAGAATCTTCTTAATGTCCATTAAAATTATCAATTGAAACCTATAAATGAAAATTGATGATAAAAATATTCATTTATAAAGGGATAAGATAAGTATTAAGGTCACATGAATCATTATAAATAATGTTTTTGATATGTAATACGTAGGTATGGAATAAAAATATACATTAGAAAGTACATGAGTAATTCATATCAACATCATGATTTTATTTGAGGAAGTGTTTCATAAAAGGGGTTGATATTATTTAAGATATGTAGTATACCTATGAAAATGTAAATATAAGAAATGAAAAATGTAATTATTGGAAAAAGTGTATTGGAAGATCAAAATCAAGAATAAATTTTAAAACTCATTGGAAAAAAGACTTTAGTCGAGAAAATAATTATGAATCGACTAACATTTTAAATCAAAACCCATTGAGGATAAATATGTTAAAAGTGAACTTCAAATACCTTTTATAATATATATTTCATGATAAAATTACCATTAGGTAGAATATATAGCATATAAAATTAAACTGTTTTATAAAGTAAAATGTTTCTTCGTAAAGTTTGTTTGAAATAGAAATCCCATACAACCTAAATTTTTTTAAGGATAACCAATTGAAAGAATTATATATATTTAATTTGAAGATAAAAATATATAAATAAGGATAATACATGGTATTTAATATTTATGGTAGTATATAAACCATTTAAAATAAATTAGGGGTGTAAACGAATATTTTGGTCAAACCAGAATTTTTTTAGATGAAACCCTTACAAATTAAATAATTTAGGAATCAAAAATCATTAGAAGATTAAAATTAATATGGATAGATAAATCATATGAATTAAATGATTTATTTTTCCAAAATAAACTCTTTTGATGTATATACATCATAAAAATGAGAAATATTTTCATCTAATTAAAACATGTATCATTGAGAAGGAATTGAGACATAACAATTATCTACATCCGAATAAATCACACACTTGAAATTAACTTCCTGAATAAAAAAATATAATTTATTAAAAAAGCATATAATAACCTTATTCATATATTATTAATTTTTTATGTTCTATATATCATCGTATGTAGATCATTTATTAAATCTATTCATTTATTTATCTTACTTGAGGTTATTGGTTGAATTTTACTTGAATATCTTGGCATGATGACCATAGTTAAGTTAACCATTAAAATAGATTAAAAAACAAAATAATATCAACAATGTTTTAAATAAAATTTTAATACATAAAATTAATTTTTAAAACATGTTCATGATTTTCGGTAATGCAAAATAAAATGAGTAGTTACATGGAGGTAGTGGTCCACACATACACACAATTGAAAATTTTATTTCCCTTACAATAAGTGGGTTGTGGAAACTAATATTATTTATCATTTAAAAATTATAATAATACTTTAAATAAAATATTTATTCACTAAATAAAAATTTTTGACCACCCATATAACATGGTTCAGAAAAATATGACCCATTTTCTTATAAGAGGTACTCCACACATACCTATCGCTTTGTTTTTATTTTTCAAATGGTTTTGGAGGAAGGAATAGAAGAGGAATTCCATTAGTATTATAAAAAAAACTATTTAATTAATAATGCTATTATTATAATCCCATGTATATAATATATTATTGGTTGTATAAGAATGAAATCATAAAATGAATGGTTATTAAAAACATGATACTCTCATTGAGACATTGAACATTCTTTTGAAAGACTTATGGAAAATGAAGGTGTTATTCTAAATTATGATGACTAGATGCTGACGTTAATGGAAGTTAACCCTATTATAGTTAATTAGGGAATAAATTATAGATTAATTATAATGTGTGGTAAAGTAATGAAAGGGTGTGAGTTTTGTACTTTTATAAGTGATGAAAAGGGACCTTTCCATGAAAAAATATGAATTGGTAAGAATGGAAGTGCTTGAATGTTATGTGTGTTAATATTAGAGTAGATGGTGATAAAAGTGGTTAATACTATAAAACATAAAAATTGTTTTAAAAACTCTAAAGGTCATGTGAACATAAATAAATTCAAGTCACTTTAAATTAGTCATTTGAGCACCTATTGCTTTTAATTAAATATTAATCATGTCATTGATTTTATTATTAATAATATAAGAGCACCTCTGTAACAAAATTTAGATGGTATGATTAATAAATTATCATATATTTAATGTAATTAATTTTTTAAATATTTGTAAATATTATTTTAAACTAAACACACATAACACATATTTTTCTCTGTTAAATAAAAGAGAGTTTTTAAATCATAAATTTATTTAGAAGATATATTTTTGATAGATATTCATTTTAAAAATAATAAAATTTTTTTCAAAAAATAATATGAAATATTTGTGAAATTAAAATCAATAGATAACTTAATTTAACAAAAATAATAGTTACTTCAAAGAAAATACATAAAACAGTTTTCCTTATAAAGGAAACTTCAAATTTTGATCCAAAAATATTGTCCATGGGTTTTTTAAAGATAAAATTATTTTTTAAGATTCATGATGTTAGTCCATATATTTATATTTTATAAATTTAATATTTTTATGACCTTTTAGTTGTTTCTTATAAACTGGAAAATTATTATAATATATAATCAATCATAAAAACCACAATTTTGATAATAATTTTGATATTTTCAAAAAAAATGACCAGAAATTTATACTTAGTAAATTTTGATATTAAAAATTAAATAATAATGGTAATTTATCCAATTTTATCTCAAAATATTATGTATTAATTTTTAGTAAAAATACATAATATAAAGATAAAAAACTTTTATTGACCAATGGCGTTTTTAATCATTAAGTGTTTCCAATAATATTTTATACGAACAATCCAATTAGAAAAACTTCATTATATTTGATAATATATGAATTTATATAAATATTTTAAAGGTGGTAAACATAATCTATTAATGTATCATAATTTTTATTTTAGTGTGTGTGAAGAAAGTTTTCAATTATAAAGGAAATATATACATATATTGAAATCTCGGGTCCTTACATTATCTCCTCCCTAAATAAATTATTCCCTTTACATTTTAAATATTTAAAAATAATGAAACTATTTAATGATATAATTTAATAATAACACAATATATTATTTTTAATGATATTAAAATCACACTGCCTTTGGTCAGAATAATAAATTCACTTTTTCAACAAACATATACTAAGATTCTGAACCAATAACACCAAATATGACTCCATATATAACTATAATTAGGAGTAATTTCTAGATACATACATTCCGTATCATTAATTTCATGATCATATTTTCAACCAAAGATTAAATGCAAAACGGTTATTATAATATCTAATAGAATCCTTGTAAAAGAACATCTAAATATGAGAACTCAATATTAAGATGTTTTATCATATGAAACCTTCATATCAACCATGATAAATTTGGTCAAAATTATACATGTAAATCAATTATTATAGAATAAGTAACTCATAAATGACTTATCTACATTGACACATGAATTCAATAGGTTCAATATAAATTATCCATTGTCATCTTCTAGTATGGTTTTCTAGCCAAACAAATTATCTTCCTTAAAAAAATGTGTTCAAATCCTTCAAAATGGTTTCCAAAAAGAATAATAATTAATCCAATAATATCCGTCAAGAGTGTATATATAGGTATGAGTTAGGTTCTATTCACCATGCACTGGAATGATAACCATGATATATCATACAGTCTCCCTTCAAGGATGTTACCCGTAGGTGAATCTATTCTAAAACCATGTATAATTTCCAATATCTAGGGATAGATGTAATGAAATTAAATCCACAAAATCGATACATTTAATTTTTTTTGATGTTATCCTATAATTAGTGTGATACATTGCAGTTTCATTAAAATTATATTATTATAATCCCCAAATAATAAAATGTATTCATGATATAAAACCCAATGGTTTATTTATAACATTGACACATAGAACATATTAAAATCATTGACCCTTTATTTTGTTGCTATATCTTAAATAATACACAACCAATACCATCCTAACCTCTTAAGTTATCTAAAAATTCATTTGAGACAAAATATTGCACCCCCAGACCCACATGATCCTATTTGGTGCTGAAAACAGATGAATTACAATAATGAATTTAATACACATTTATTATTATCGTATCATTCACACATTTACAATCTAAGGGCATCTTAGTTTCGAGTATTATAGTCTGTGAACAAATAACTAACTGATAGATTTCATTAATTTTTATTCTAATGTATAAATTTTTTATATAATTAGATAAAATATAAATAATAATTTTCTAACATCCCCCATAAATTGTACACATGTGGTATTCTTTTAGGCTTGGATTACTTACCAATTTCTATCATTACCCTAGGAAAGGGATAAATAATAAGGGGTGGGCCCAAACACTCAGTTAGTGCAAAAATAATAAATAATAACATGAGAGTAGTGAGTCATAAGTATGATATCATAATAATAATATGATTAAAAATGTGGAATCAGGAAATTAAGAGATGATATTAAATAAAATTTTATTAAACAATTATCATAACAAAAAAGAATTTCATCATAGGAAATATGTAAACTACCTAATCATGAAATCATAAACATGAGTAAAGGCACCATAGATTGTTAAAAAAATTTAAAAGAAATGGGTATCCAATGACATTAAAAATTATTATAGGTAATTAAAACTCAATATGTATTATTGAACATATAACATTTACACTAAATAGAAGATGGATATATGGTTTAGACAACAATTTCACTAATTAATAGATGTATTTGGAATCATAGTGGGAATCCTTCAATCATGTAATTGAATAGAAGGAATTCACATAGGATATTTATTAGCTATAAATCATTCCTATTGAAATGGATGATTAATAATGAAAAAAAATAAATGATATATTAGAGAATATATGTGAAGGATAATTTCAAAGTCCATCCGGATAATGAATGTAGATGGTATCATTTGAATAATAAATTTTATCAAGCATATATCATTGATGTAGAACACAAGTAGAAGTTCTAGAAAAATTTCACTGAAAATAATAATTTCAATTATCCTTTTAAAAAAATTAAATTTTTATTTTATTAAATCATGAGAATAATAATTTAATTTTTTATGCACTTAAAGTCAAGGATAAGAAGTCTCTTAAAAAATAAATGGCATAAAATGACACATTCACCAACAAATGTCTAAAATTGATTAAATTTTGAAAAAAATGACACATAGGGATACATTTTACCTTTTTTATGAAATTAATGGTATTAAAAATTTTTATTTTTAAAAATATTTTGAAATAAGGAATTTTGGAACATTATAAAACATTACTTTGGAAGAAATCATTATTTTGGGAAATAATCATACAAAAAACATTAAGATCCCATTAAAAACATTTAGTGAGACACAAATCCTAAAAATAATGATAAAACTATTCATTTATAAAAGGATAAGAGAAGAATGACGTTCATTTGAAACAACATAGAAAATTTTTTCACTGGAAAAACATGGATATAGATTAAATTATCTATTAGAAAATATAACAGTTATTCTTATCAATTTCAAGCTTTAATTTGAGAAATACTATCATCAAAGGGGTTTATTATTAATGGAGATATATGTTATAAAAGGATAAGGAAGTAATTGTATGATTCAAAAATGTATTGTTATTAAAATGGGTCTTATAAGATCAAAATAATTAATATATTTCACAACTCTGGGAAAAAATAATGAGTCTAGAGAACAATTTTGAATTGGTAAACATTTTAAATCAACACCCATGAAGGGTAAATATATTTAAAATAAACCTAAAATAACATGAATAAAATATTTTTCATGATAACATAACAAATAAGATGAATAAACACCATATAAATGTATATTGGTACATAATGTAAAATTTGTCTCAATGAAGTGAGTTTGAACAAGAAAACACTTACAGCTATTGAAATGTATAATAAAATCCCTTTGAAGGAATAATAAAATTAAGTTGAAGATAATGTTCTATGATTAAGGTAAATACATAATTTAAAATATCAACATAGTAGAATATACACCATTTAAAATAAATTAGTTTTATCAAAGAACAATTTTTTCAAACATGGATGTTATGAGATGAAACACTTACGACATTAGTAATGATTGAATCAAAAGTAATAAGAATCATGAAATTCATATTTTTAGATAAATACCATGAATTAAATAATTTATTATTCCAAAATAAATTTCTTGTACGTATATATATGACAGAAACAATAAATTGGTTCATAATGTTAAAACATGTCTCAAGAAATAGTCGTCACCTTTTTCCCAAGGCATTCTTAACTTTCAAATAACATACTAAATAAAAAAGTTAAATTTACTAAAACCCATAATAATAAACATATTAATCTATTAGTAATATCCAATGTTTAAATTATCATAAAAAATTACTCATTTCTTAAATACGTTCACCTTATGTTTGTTACTCAATGTGGTTTAGATATTTTTTGACCAATATCTTGACATTTTGAACATGGTTAATTTAATTTTCAGAATAGATTCCAAATTTATAAAATACCAATTGTTTTGTCAATTAATATTTTTTACATTACTTTTATAAAGTGATATATGATTGTATGTGATGAAAAAAATGTATCACTATTTTAAAGTTATAATCTGCATGTACAGACATTTGAAATTTCAATTTTCCACTTAGTGGGTGGGAGTTAGAAAGAAAAATTATTTATATTTTAATTAAAAAATGTTTTTATAAAAAATATATTTATTCTCATGAGTGTATAGTTAAAAATGGAAGGGTTATTCTATCTTATGATGACTGGAGGATTTAGTAAATTCAAGGAACATATAGTAGAGTGAATTAAGAAATAGTTTGACGATAAATTAGAAAGGATGGACATGAATTGCAGGGGTAGAAGTGGTTCCTATTATAAGTAAAGAAAATGGAACTTTCAATAGAAAAAAAGGTTTATTGAAGGTTAATAATGGAAGTGAATGAAATTTAGGCTTGTGGGTAATACTTTATAACCAAATAAATAGATTATATATTGTCTAAAGTTCATGTTAACTTATTAAAATTTGAGCCACTTAGATTATTCATTTAAATACTTATTACTCTTAATTAAATATTAATCATGCCAGTTATTTTATTAGTATAGATATACCAAGACACTTCTAATAAAATTAAACCGGATGAATAAAAATCCTTCCATCATTGAATATATATAATTTCAGAAGTATGAGAAAAAGGATTCTAAATTAAACACACATAACCCATAAAATTATTTTTTAAATTAAAAGAGCATTTTAGACGTTAAACATATGTAAAATACATATTTTTTATTTTTAATTATATTAATGAGAGTATTTTATTTATGAAAAAATATAATGTTTATGTGTAATTAATATCAATGAATAACTGAATTTTTGGAAAAATTATAAATTATTAAAAAAACCCAAAAATAGCTTTCATTATTAATATACCATTTATTTTATATCTAAAAATATTGTCCAAGTGTTTTTATGTTCAAATAATATTATAAAATGAATAATACTATTCATTTAATTAATAGTTTATCACTTAAATGTTTTCATGATCTTTTTTGTCATACTAATATTTTGGTAAATAATTTAAAAATATAATTTTCATAAAAACCGCATTTTTGGATAAAAAATGTTATTTTAAAAAGATTATAAATAATTTGTGATAAGTAAATAATAATATTCTAAATAAAATAATAAATATAATATTATCCAATTATATTTCTAATAATTTTATATTTAAATTTGAATTAAAATTATACAATATATGGATAAAACACTTTTATTGACAAAATATGTTTTTAATCATTAAGAGTTTTTAGTACAATTTTTTACAAACATTCCAATTCAGGGAATATCAATATATTATATCATATAATGATACATAATAATTAGTTATTTTTTATCAACTTTATTTATTAATGTTTCCTAATTTCAATTTTAGTGAATGTGAATAATGTTTTCAAAAATATAACAATTATATACAAATTGAAATTTCGGGCCGTTATAATATATAAATACATAAATATATTTTTGTATTAAAATTTAAATATATAATTATATATATTAATTTACCTATTATATAAATATATAAATTAGTTTAATTATAATTATAAATTTATAAATATATAAATTTAAGATATATATATATTACTTATATATTTGGTAAAATATTTATGTTTGTGTACTTATAAATGCACACACACACACAGATATATATATATATATTATTATATATTAATTATGTTATAAATTAATATATAAATTAATATACCTGTTATTATATATTGACATATATGTTATTATATGTTAAATATATACGTGTTAACATATGTTATTATATAATTATATATAAATTAAAATATATATTTTTAGTTATATATACTAGTGTAAATTAATATATATTTTATTAATTATTAATATATAAATTAATATATATATATATATATAATTATTATACGTTAAACACATTTATATATATAATCAGTTGTTATTATATAATAATATATTTGTTATTATATATATAAAGTTATATTAATATAAAAATTAACCTAAATATGTATCACGTAGTATAAATATGCTCACATATATATTATTAATAACTTATTAAGTTAGTACAATTTTATTGAGATTACGTTTAAACATTTGTGTCTATATGTTTTTATGCATATATGTATATTAATTTTAAATAAATAACATTTAATATGTTGTTAAAAAATAAAATTATGTGTCTAGTATTATTAATATATCACTATATATATAAAATAAATAAGCTTTCAAATTTATATAATCATATAGAAATTAATATATAAAGTTTTGTCTCTATGTGTGTGTTTATATTGTAACATGTTGGGTCTAAGATCCTTTATTAAAGAAAAAAATGATATAGAAGGGAGATGATGGGGAAAACTAGTAAATCTACACTCAATCCAAAAAAACTAAAAAAGAAAAAAATAAATCCATCAAAATCACATAACAACGACCTTTCTAGAGAAATGGTTGGCCTTGTATATTCGAATGAATGCCAATTAATTCTAGATACCATGCCTAATATTAGTGACTCATATTGTGATAAGTCCCCTAATACCTCGACAACAATTACCTTGAAACCTATAAAATAATAAAATTCAATGGTCAGGGGTGTTCGCACCCAAAACCTATGGGGTTGAATCGATTGATCACACAACTTAGTTTCTACACAATTTATGTTTTGAAATAGTATTAATATATATGTGAATATATATATATTTCTATTGAAATTAAAATAAATACATAATTAAATCACTAAATATTTCTATATTATTATATATATTAATATAAATATTTATATATGAATAAATTAATAAAATTATAATCGAATATAGAAATATATATAATAATGAGGTGTGTGTGTATATATATATATTTTATTTATATATATGTTAGTATATTTTTGTGTGTGTGTATGTACTGATAAATCTAAATATATATATATATATATATTAATATATGTGTATATGTAAATTAATATAATAATATATTAAAATAAGCTATTGTCTATTTCCTTTTTATTAAGGAATGAAAACCCTATTTTTAATTGGGTTTAGAGGTTCCTTTACAGATGCCGAATGACCAGTGATCCATATTCCCACCACAATATGATTACCCAAAGATCCAATGGATTAAATCCCTTTTTCTAAGCATAAATACTCATTTTTTAACAGGGGTCATTCTATTAATAGTAATGCTACAATACACACCTTTTCTATATTCCACCCCTATAACACCCCAAGATTTTGTGATTTTTTCCCTGAATTAATTTATCATTTTTGATATTTTCTCATTCCAGCCAACATTAAAGATAGTTTATTTTATATTAAAGAACTATGTTTGACTTGTGCTATATGAAACACCAAGTTAATCCAGTACTAAATAAAAGATAATTTTTATCTTTCTCTATACGTAACACAGATTTTATATCGCATTACACAAAATAGTCACTTTCCCTGATGGCTTGTATAACACACAAGATCGAGTTTTACCCAACAACAGTATATCAATAAAATGTTATTGCATAACATAATAATATATAATATAGATATTAAATTAGTGTTTAGGAAAGGATTTAAATAATTTTTTAAAATATATAGTTTATACAAATATAAGATGAATTCATTGGATACCAATTAATTTGCAATGAATATAAAAAATGATGGAATATAAAGGAAATGGTATTATGGTCACAAGGTTGTTTTATCCAAATATATTTAATTAATGAGTGACATTAATGTAATATATTTATTATATTTTCAATAAAAATTTATAATATTCATCTAACATGTTTGACATATATAAGAAAAGAACAAAATAAATTTTATTCTTAAAAACCTATATTTTTATTATATTAGTTTTACTAAATTTTATTAGAGGACCTTTCTTAAATACATATGGTTGTAATTTGAGAGATTTAATATGTAAAATTAAACATCTTATTTTAAAGATAAAAACAGAAATTATGATAAGATAAATCGATCTATAATGGTTTATTTTTTAACAAATAGTTTAAAATACTAAATTTTAATTCTAATATATTTTTTCAAATAATTTATCTATATAGTTAAATTTTATTATAAATAATATTCAAAGTTTAATTATATAATATTTTTATAAATTAATAAAATTTAGATAATTAGGATAAATTTTTCTATAGACTTAGGGAAAAAAATTCAGCAAACTTTTGAATGATTTTTTTAAAAAAACCTGTATAGTCCACCCGAGCATGAGATTAATTTTATATTAATTTCATCCACTTATGTGATTAAAATTTTTAAAATTGGATTCCATACATGGAATAATAATAATTTATAATTAATAATATAGTCATTATTTTGGACCAAAATGATTATTGAATGTGATTTAAAATAATTATAATGGTTAAGAGAAAAATTAAGTCAATAAAGTACTAAACCATAAAATTTAAGACCCAAAATGACCTAAAAACTTGTCCAAAGCGCATTTTATTTACATTATTCATAAAATAAGGTAAAATTATTTAGATATTTTGGTTTTATATGAATTTTTACGGTAAAAATGTTGGTACACCAAATTTTATTACCAAAATACAAAATTAGTCCTTTCACTACCCTATAAAAATCCACAACGTATTCATATTTTTCACACCTCTAAAAAAATTAGGTTAGTACATGATATTATAAATAAACTTCCCAAAATACTTCCATTACTCCAATAATCCCCCCATTGGAAGGATATAATTCTAATGATTCCTTTTGTCACAAACGAAAATGAGTTACCCGGTTAAGTGGTAACACCATATCTCAAGACCCTTTCTGTTATTTTATTTCTCCACTCGAAAAAATCACATTATTACATTCTTGTTTAATAAAACCAATACCATAAATAAACTAGGATTTTTTTATTTATATTTTTAAACCTACACTTCCACATCCATCAATATAATGGGTAACGAACATATTGTATATGTGTGTGGTTAACTACCGCCTTACAAAACGATGATTGTTCATTTTTACATTACCGCCTATCATGGTGGAAATTATTAAGGATAATATATATATAAATTTAATATATTATATTTGCTATATATTTAATATTATGTATTCATTTTTACAATACATATCTTTGCACCTTCCATTTGGTGTAAATATGATAATTTCGTTTGAGTATGTGTGGACTACCGCCCCCTCAAAGTGATATGATTAGTTCACACACTAGATGGAATGTATTAAGAATTAGATTAGTGAACATATATGATATATATGATATAATAATATTAATTATATAAATATTTATACATATATTTAATTTATATTCTTACTCCCAAAAAGATAATAAAAATGGAAACAACGTTCATGCCTAGATACAGCTTACCGTCTCCCCGAACGATGTCTTCAATTTCATACTTCTATATTATAAAGATTTTTATTAAAAAAATATACTAAGTAGAAATGATATTTATATAATGTTTTACATTATTGAAATCATTATATAATAATTATCACTAAATATATATCAAATGAAGAGACATGCAAAAAATAAAGTGAATATTAAACGATGTGAAACCATAACATAAGATTATTGACAAGTGGGTAATATAACGTCATAATAAAACCATATATGTTATTATATATAAAATAATGGTTATTTAAAATATTTATAAAATATATTAATTTATTATATAGAAATCTTGTATGAGTACAGATAGATTCAATAAGTAATGTAAGGGGATTTCATCTCATTTTTTACTTCTATGAGATACATGATATATTCACCACACATTCCTTTGTGTGCTGTGTATACTAAATATGTTTGTATTAAAAAATTATTATAATTAAATTTATGGTTATTTAAAAACCCATTATATGATCTTTATTTCATGGGGTTTATGTTTCAAAATTTATCAAATCCGTTAAATAGTTTTATCTCAATTTTACTTCTTTGAGAAACATATTTTGTTGTACACCTAAATTATTTTTGAGGTCTATATACATATATTTTAATTTTTATATCATGAATATAGTTCATTTCAAGATATTTTAAGATTCATTGAATTCCCCTTTTTTACATGGATAGTATGATCCCATGTTACCAAGTTTTAAATGTTTATTGATACAATCTCAAAGCTTTTCAAGATTGTTTTTTATGATTTCATTTAGGAAATCCTATTATCCATATCTCAAGAACACTCATTAAGTTTCTTCTTATATGGTTATTAATATTATATTAGTGTATTGATATCATTTTTTCACTCTTTTGTACATAATATAATTAAGAAAATGATTTTACAAAAGCCTGACTTTAACCCCTCTTTAGTTAGAAATAAGCATTCATTTAATAAAATTTATATAAAAAGTGTTTCCAATAATATTATAAAATTATATGATATTAATTTAATGAAATATTTTCCCTTTTTAACTTTTACCAATTCTTCCAATAAAATATTTTGGTCGTTTATTGAAAAACGTATTTTTCTAACCTTTTACCATGAAAAAGGAATGTTCTTAATACCTCATATGATATGTATAGATTTACTCACCGTCAGTTCTGTGAGGCCTCCTTTTCATGTTTAATAGGTTTTTTTTTAAAATATTAAAAAATAATTTCCATTGGAATTGGTCTCAAAATGTTTTCAAGAATTATTAATAATTTTTGAAAGTTTATTTTGAGGAAAATGGGTTTCAAAATTTTACCAATATTCTTTTATAAATTTTCAAAAGAAATAATTTTAAAAATATTTAGAAGATTATTTCATAAGTTTTCATTTAAAAAAGGTTTTAAAGATATTTTAAAATTTTAATTATAAATTTTCCAAGTTATTTTCAAGGAAATGTGTGTCAAAATATTTTAAATATTTCTTTATAAGTTTTAAAATTTATCTTAAAAGAAATTGTTTCCGAAAAATTTTAAAAATCTATTTATATTTCTTCAAAGTTATTTTCAAATAAATTGTTTCCAAAAAAATTCAAGAATTCATTAGATATTTTCAATGTTATTTTCAAATAATTGATATTCAAAACTTTTTCAATTTTTAATTAAACATTTTCAATTTCTTTTCAAAGAAACTTTTTTTAACATGATTTGAATCTAATTCAATATGTTTTGAGGGAATAAGGTTTTCAAAATGATTAGAAATATTATTTATATGTTTTTGAGGTATTTTAAATGAAAATAATTTTCAAATGGTTTTATTATTTAAAAAGACATTTTCCGAGATGAAATGATATTTTCCTCAAGAAATGTTTTTTGAATGACATTTAAAAATTATTTTCTATATAAGATACCATTGGTTTATGTTACTCATTCCTTTCTAGGAAATTATCTAATGGTTCCATTCATATTCTTTATAAGATTGGTTATCCTTAATGTCGTGGTATTTATGAAACCCAATTATAATTAATTGGTTATATGTTTAGGAAATCTGCTTCTTTTTTACAGAATATATTCTTTTGAAACAAACTTACTTTTAAGAGTTATGTTTATGCCAAAATCATAATTAAACATGTATTTTTAACCAGGTTATGATATCATTTCATGTATATAATACCCATTTAATTTCATGGGTTATTATATGTCTATTTATGATCTTTTGGAACATGTATGTATGGTTTCTTTTTGATTTGGATGGAATTTATGGCACCATAAATTGCATTGGTTAATGATTTATATCTCAATAGATAGAATAACATAGTCTCATGAATGAACCTTAACTACTAAGATAACCATGAGAGTGAACTGTGGCTACCAAGATGGTATGGGGAGTGAACCCATAAAACCAAGATTGTATTAGAAGTGATGGATTGGATATTATGGAAATCATATTATTTTCTGATGTACCATACACAATTCCATGTTTAATTCATGTCTTATGCTTTCATGGATCATGTTCATTATTTCCTTATGATTCATGTCTTATGAATTTCCCTGATTTATTCAATGATTCATATATATAATCTTTGATATGCCGGTATGATCTTCTATTATCACAATCATGTTATCTTACCCTTATTCTCATGATTTTTCTTACACATCTCCCTTGTATACCCTTACAAATCAATTGAACTCAACCATTTTTATGTATTCCACCCTAGGCTATGATGATATGTATTATAATTTTTGTGTATAAGAAGGATTAAAGAGAATAAGAATGTAGTGATAGATAATGTAGCACAATTGTGTATTTGTATTATTTTTCAATGTTTCCATGTTTCAAAGAGAACAAGACTGGTACGATCTTTGGGAATGTGTTTAAATAAATCCTTATATATTCTGCAAAAGTAATTAAATGTTAATGTATTAAAAGTAAGGGTATGTATTATTGGAATTATAGAAAAGGTTGAGTTATCCTTTGAAGGTTAGGATGATAAACAAAGTAATTAAAATATTATGTATATTTCTACAAATATGCCTAGGTATGCCTCTAAGGATAAGTTTAAGGATGAGTTAACATTTAGGAATATGTGCAATAATTTTGGTAAAGGATAGAGTGTGTGGTTTAGATTAAATAAATCCTTAACTAGATACTACAAGTATATTTGGGTATGGATAAGATATAACTAAGGGTAACAACTCAGACAAGATGTATTGGGCTTGACTTGGTGTAATCTGGTATATGAAAATGAGCATTGATGCACACCTAGTTTGACTCTCTTAGGGGATATGTTTTGGGAATTAACAAACTCTTCAAAAATCATCATGAATGATTTAGAAATAATATGGATATAAATAATATTGGATGATCCTCAGGTGACATTATTTAGGTAAGGTTTATTTATTTATACATCCTATAAGCAATTAAATTCAGGAATATGTGGTTTTATTCTATGATAATTAATCACTATTCTTCTAGTTTTAGTGAATGGTATGATTCCGGAAGTAACTAGATTAACATTGAATGTGATGGACAGTTTTCTGATGAGTAGTCATGTGGGATGATCACTAGAGTGAATTATGTTGTGATCATCCTAATCAGATGTTATGGAAGATGATTAACAATGTGTACCTTAACCAACAACTGAACACACAATGTAATAGAATGAAGGAGTTAGTTGAGAGTTCAGATAATGGAGACCATGTATAAAATATGATTCATATTATTTTGTGTTAATAATGGGGACAAAATCATCAAATTGAATGTATTATTGGAACAATAAAAAGTTTTTTCTATTGAAAATAAAGACACAAAGAATGTGAATATAAGAGAAAAATGATGAGTTTGAATAACTAAATAGATGAGAATATTGGCCTCCCTAATACACCATCCAAGGTAAAGTGTTTTATGTCTATAATTAATGGACATTGGGATACTCAATGTCCCAAGAGGATAGCTCCAAAAGAGGATCATCAAGGTAATATGATTTAAGGTTTCATTGTTGTTAATGAAGAGATTATAGATAAAATTTAAAAGTAATGATGAATTATATAATTGGATGAGGTATGTCTATTAATGGATTAAAAATGATGTTTAATAGTAATAGTTTTTATGTATCTGGATTCAAGAATTGTGAATTGTGAAATAAATAAGGATTGTCTCATTTATGTTTTTTGATAATAATTTACACGAATACGCTGAGTGGATCCAATAGAATATAAATGTGATTTTATGGAAAGGGGATATCAACATAAAACACATGATTAAGCAAAATATAACCCTTAATATGTTCTTTATGTTAAGATATTTGGGTTTGAAAAATGATATGTGGTATATGAATAAGTAAATTTGATGATACTGATTATTTAGGAACTAATTAAGGACTTATTGAAAATTATATATTTTTTTCATGTATGATGTTTAAAACATCAAGCACTTATAGAATATAAATATTAATATATGGAATAAGAAAGAATGCTTGTTTTCCAAATGGATTTATGGTAATTTAGGTTGTTACCATGTTCTAAGAGAATTTACCATGAGGGTATTCACATATATGGAATGTGAAAACCAAGAAATGATTTGTGATATATTGGTAATCATCGATAAGCTGATTTCATGAATTTAATTATAAATTTTTTGTATTTTCATCTTTCATATGGGTTATAAGTTTAACCGTTCATGAAAAGTTATATTAAACTTCAGTGGAGGTATTTATGTATTCAGATGGTTTTGAAGACCTTGTATAAAAAGCATATTTAGAAATTAACCTTATTTCAAGGGAATTAATCTTATTTATTTTAGAAATTAAATTAGTATGGTTTTAGAAATGTATATTTTGTATGTTGAGTGGCAACCAATAAAGTCGAGCAAGGCTGAGGGTCTTGAACCCATGACTTAAGGAAGATAAATATTTCATGATTACCACTGGAATACACAGCATCCTGGATAATGTATAATTATTTTTGATGAATAATTATTCATGATGAAATAGTGTTGTAAAATTTTAAGTTTAGATATTAATCTATTAATAATATTTATTTTTATAAATATTTATAGATAAAAAATTATATTTTTAATTCTTGTATGGGATGAATATCTGTTAAAAGTGTATTTTATTGATTTGGGCATCAAAGTTAATTTATAGACAACTATTTCGTAAAGTAATAGATAAATTAGATTATTTAAAAGAAAAACCAAAGAATGAAATTTTTTAATATTAATATATCAAGTAATTATATTTCCTTATATTCATGGTTAGTAAAATAATTACTCAAAGATAGGACCCGGAAAAAAATCTTTTCCTAATATTTTAATTTTTATTGAACTGATGGAATTATAAATCATACTAGATATTGGACTATGAGGCCCTAAACATATCATTGAAAAATTGATTGTTTGTGATTGATGACATCAATCAACCCCTATAAATAATTCTTCTTTTCCTCCATGTCCAATATTCTCTACCAACCTATATTCTATGATGTGGAAACCTTTTTATAAATTACTTTGGGTAACAGTCAGGTTTCCAACTTTCCCTTTTTAAGGGATGTTTTTGTATCCATTTTTACAACATGGGATTATATTGATGAAACATTCAAGTATTAAACCTCTCATAAAATATAATAATTCTAAGGGATATATTCATTTTAATGGGGGTATAATGTAACACCCTGATACTTTGAGAATAATTTTTTTTCAAATTAGATTAACCATTTTGATATTTTCAATTCACAAAACTTTAGAGAAAATTTATTTTATATTAAATAACTATGTTTGGATTGAGTTATACACAAAAACAAGTTAATCATGAAATATATGAAATAAAATTTATATCCTTCTCTACATGTAAAACTGGGTTTAGCTTGCGTTGCATGAAATATTGGCTTTCCCCAATGGATTTCATAACACGCAGGACGAAGTTCTACCAAACAACAATATATCATTAAAATATTATTACATAATATAATAAGATATAAACAATTTTTTAAATTTGGAGTTATGAATAGTATTGATTAATTTATTAAAATGTATGGTTAACTAAAATTTATGATAAATTCATAGGTTACAAATTAATTAGAAATGAATACAAAAACCGATGGAATATGAATGAAATTACTATTATGGTCAGAAGGATTATTTACCCTAATAAATTAAATTAATGAGAGATATTTGGATAATATATATTTTATATGATCAATAAAATGTTTTTAATATTCAAAAAATATGTTTGATAGACATAAGATAATAACGAACCAAATTTTATGCTTAAGAACCAATATTTCAATAATATTAGTTTTAGCTATTTTTAAGGCAGAACCCATTTTAATTAAAAATTTTGGAATTTCTATTGATATAATAGGTCAAAATAAAAATCATATTTAAATTAAAGACATAAAAATTAGTATAGGAATTTTTTTTTAATTTTCTATAAGATTTCATTTTTATTAAATATTTAAAAATACAAAATTTTGATTCAAAACTATTTTTAATATAATTTATTTATACAGTAAAAATATATTTTATATTTTTCTCAATGTTTAACTAGATAATATTTTTAACAATTAAATATATTTTAGTTCATTGAGATCAAATTTTCTTTAACCTTCTATATAATAATTTATCAATCATTTGAATGTGTATACTTTAAAAACCATCATTGTCAACCTGACTACGGGATTAACTGTAAATTATTTTTTTCCCAATTCTATGATTAGGATTTGGAAAATTTTATTAAAAAATTTAAATAAAACTAATTTTTAATTTTAAATAATTTAAATTTTTTTGGACAAAAAATATTAATGAATGTGATTAAAATTAATTTCAACAATATAAAAAAATTAGTTTAATAAATAACTATACTATAAATTGAAGACCCAAAAGACTTATACACAAATTAAAAACCAATTGTATGGAAAATATTCATCCATTAATATTACATTATTGATTTGGGTTTTTTTATTATTCCTTTTTTAGATAAAATCATGTTTCCACCTATCTTGTTTTCAAAATTGCACAGTGAGTCCTTTTCCTTCCCAAAAACATGATAACACCTCTACCTCTACATCACACCTCTCAAAAAAATTAGGATCAATAAATATCTTCCAAATAAACATCCTAAAATTAATCCCTTCTTCTTAGATTCCTCCCCTTGGGAAAAAATAAATCCAAGGAATCCTTTGGAGTAACCCAAAAAGAGTTAGCTGATTAAAAGGCAACACCCTCTCTCAAGCTCATTTCTTTTATTTTCATTCTCCACCCCCTAAAATATATTTATTCCACGATTTTATAACAAAAATATATACTAAATATACTATTATGTTTTAATACTATGTTTATAACTACACTTACATAAACATTCATCTGATGGGTAAGGAAAATACTGTTTACCAATACGGTGAACTACTACCTCACAAAACGATGATTGTTCATTTTTCCTTCACCACTTGTCATGGTGGATATTATGATAGAAACTATATTTATATATTTTATATATTATATATATTATTTATTTAATCTTATTTAATAATTTTTACAAAAAAATATCTTTATACCTTCCATTCGGTGTAAATATGATATTTTCATTTGAGCAATTGTGGTCAACCGCCCCTTCAATGTGATGTGATTCATTCACACACTACATGGAATGTATTAAGGTTGGGTTTAGTGAAATTTTTGATATATATGAAATAATAATGATACATATATACTTATAAGTACTCATATGTATTTTACCCTCTTTTATTCAATATAACAATAAAAATGGAAACAATATTCATGCTTACAAACAGTTTACCATCTTCATGAATGGTGTATTACATTTCGTAAACCTATAGTATATATATTATTATGAAACAAATATGATGAATATAAATGATATTTATATCATGTTTTATATTCTAGAAATAATTACATATGTATAAGTACCATAGATATAACAAATTTAGATACATGTGAAATATAAAGTGAATATTACTCGAATTGAAACCTTAACACATGATTGTTAGCTAGAAAGGAATATAAGGTCATAAGAAGTAAATATATTGTAATAGATATAATAATATGGTTATATATAATATGAATAATATATTCATATTTATTATATAGGAATATTGTGTGAGTAAAAATAGATTTAAGACAAAAGGTAATGGGATTTCATCTTGCATTTTATTTCTGTGAGATAAATGATTTATTCATCACTCATTCCTTTTATGTAGTGTGTATAATACACACACACATATATATATATTCATTTATAACAATAATAAAATTAATGGTTAATTACATATCCATTATATTATATTTATTTCAGGGGGTTTACGTTTCAAATGTTAACAAATCGTTAAAATAGTGTTGTCTCAATTTTCCCCATTGAGACTCATGTTTTGGTACGCCCTAAATTTATTTTAGAGGTTTAAATAAATCCATTTTACATGTAATATCATGAATCTCCTTATATTAATGATATTTTATTCTTTATGTTATTTATATTTATTACATGGAGAGTATGATCCCATGTTACCATGTTATAGGAGATTATTGAAATAATCTCATCGCTTTTCGAGATTGTTTATGATTATGCTTCCTTTGATGGAAGGTTATGATCCATGTCTGAAGAAAACTATTAAAGTTTATTCTCCTCAGTTTATTCATAATATATTCATGTTTTGGTACTATTTTCTCACACATTGGTACATAATATAGCTAAGATCATTTTTTTAAGAAATCTCAACTTTACCTTATCTTCTGCCAGAAATCTGTGTTCCTTTAATACCATGCTTTTTAGAAAGGTGTTCCAAGAATATTAATCAATTATATTATAATATTTGAGAGAAATAATTTCCATTTTTTTCTTTTAGAAATGTTCTGAAAGTAATATTCTTATCATTTTCCTAAAAAGAAAATCGTCTAACCTTTTACTTTGAAAAAGGAATGTTCTTCTTACCTCATACGACATGTACGAATTTACCAACCATCATTTCAATGATGATTTAATTTCCTGTTTAAATGATATATTTTTAATTTTTTTTAAAAATAATTTTCTAATAAATAATTTTCAAAAAACATCTGGATTTCATTTGAGTTTTCAAAGTATTTATCATGGAAAATAGTTTTCAAAATGAATTGAATATTTTTAATAAATTATCAAGGGAAATAGTTTTCAAAATGTTTTCTTGCTTCTTTCATAAGGATTCATGAAAAAAATGATTCAATTTTTTTAAAATATTTTTTATAAGTTTTCAATTTTATTTTCAGTGGGATAGTTTTTAAATCATTTTAATGCTGTCATTATTCTTTTGCAAAGATTTTTTTCAAATAAATGTTTTTCAAAACATTTTAACGACTTTTTTAAAAGTTTTGAACGTTATTTTTATATAATGGTTCTTAAAATGTTTATAATATTTCAATAAATGCTGTCAATATTATTTTCTATAAAATGCTTTTAATTTTTTTTGAAGATTTTATTAAATTTTTTCAATGTATTTTTAAAGAAATGTTTCTTTCAAAATGTATTGAATCCTATTTTAAAAGTATTCAAGGAAAAGAATTTTCAAAATGATTTCATGTCTTATTTATAGGATTTCAATTTATGTTATAAAGTTTTTATTTTAAAATATTTTTATGCATTAAAACGAACTACTAAAATAAGAACAGATATTTTCCTCCAATTTTTTTTAAATATATTTCAAAATTGTTTTCCATATAATAGGACATATATTAATGTTACTAATTCATTTCTATGAAATGATCTAAAGTTTCCATGCATATTCTTTCCATTAATGGTTATTCTTAATGTCATGGTGTTTATGAATCTATTTTGTCTTTCACGGGTTATATATTTATGAAATTCACTTCTCTCTCACTGGTAATATGATTTTGAAACTCGCTTCTTTTCACTGGTTATGTTTATGATGAAATTATTATGAAACCTATAATTTTCCATAGGTTATGATATGATTATAAGTTTATAATACCCATTTCATTTCATGGGTCCTAATATGATTATTTATGATCATGTGGAACAGATAGGTATGATTTCATTATGGGATTTGTGGGACCTATATCTCCCTCTAATGTGTTGGATAAAGATTTATATCTCATTATATAGAATAATATTGTCTTGGGAATTAATCATGACTACTAATATAGCCATGGTAATAAACCATTACTACTGAGATGGTATGGGGAGTAAACCCAAACTTCCAAGATAATATTGGAATCAATGCGTTAAAAAATATTATATACTTATGTGACTTCCACAATTACATGTTTTATTCTTGTGTTATTATTTCATGGCTTATGTTTGTTAATTTGTTTATAATTACTATCTTATGATCTATCAAGATTTATTCCATGATTCATGTATATGATCTTTTATATGTATTGTATGATATTATATTTTCATTTTCATGTTCTCAAACCCTTATGCTCGTGATTATTCTTACATATCTCCCTTGTTTACCCCTACTAAGCATGTGATCCCACCCCTTTTTATGTTTCCTTCACCAGGTTATGAAAATATGTTTTGTTTGATGTGTCTGAGATTGGTGTTATCAAGAAGAACGTAGTGGGAGAAAATTTACGTCAATTATGTATTAGTATTTATGTTTCCGTATTTCAAAAGGCACCAGACTAGTACGGCCTTTGAGAATCTATTTTTATACTATTTTAGGTATTTAAAAAAAGTTTTTTAATGTTAATGTATAAAAATGGAGGGTCCCTATTACCCATACTATAGACATTATATTTTATTAGTACATTTACAACAAAATTACACCACACATTGGGGTTATCAATGGTTGAAACCTGACCCCAATTGGTCTAATGGGGTTGCATTACTACTCATCCAACACCAGAGTTACAAAATATTGATATATATACACATATATTTTAAGTTGATATATTTTTATATATATTAATATTTTAATATGAGAATATATATATAGTACATATATACTTATAATACGAGTCTTTGTTCATAATATGAGTTTTTGGATAAACTCTATATTCCTCCTTCGCTCTGTTTTGGGTTGTTTTCTATTTTCATGATGAGGGAAGAGTTTCCAGGTTTGACTGGACCAACTATGTTTTTGAATTTTTATTTAAGGTAATTAACCCTAACTCATTTATTAATATTTAATATTAATTATGTTTCTACTGGTTAGTGTTTCTGTTTATAATTTTGAATTTATATGTATGTATCTCTCTATATATCAATATATATTAATTTTATATGAATAAAAATTTTAATGTAATAATTTTATAAAAGTATAACCATTCGATAAATTTTAAATTTTAATAATTATTGTCAAATTTGAAACATAGAAAAAAAATTGTCCATATTTTAAAATGAGGTTAAATTACTGATATTGTAAATCATTGAGAAATTATAAACCAATGATGTTTTAAAATATTGATATATTAGACACATTTTAAAACATAGAAAAATATTCAAAATTTTATAATGAGACTATATTAGAGATGTTTAAAACATAGATAAATTAATAATTAGCTAGTTTTTAAAATGCAGCTCAATTATCGATGCTTTAAAAATTAGCAAAAACCATAGTTAATTGCCTATTTTTTTGTACTGAGAGTTTTCTTGGTGATGAGGTTTATCATATTGAATTATTAAATATTCTTTTTCATAATAACTGAATTATAATTTAATCACATCATTATATCCATATAATAATTATAATGATTGGAATGAACCATAATGTTTTTGAAATACTTGATTCATGATTATTGTGTTGGAGAAAAAAACATATGTATTTTTTCAGCAGCTCATGATCATTTTGAAAAAATATATATATCCATTTAAATAATATAGTATTCTTTAAGAGGTCATAACAATTGGACATAACTTTTATTTAGAATCACAAGTCCTAAAAGTAGTCCAATTTTTTTCTGGTCATATCATTTAAGAGACCAAGTAGTTTTGTAAATCTCATGCCACACTATATGTTTCCATCATTCAATTATATAGCTTCATCACGACACACAATGTTTTATGTTTCGGAAAACTAGCATATAATTACATCTATTTATATCTTTTTACCTTATAAAATTTATTTTGATAATAAAAATGTCATATATATCTATCCTTGTTATTTTATCAATATGATCTATATCATTGTTTATAAATGTACTCATATAAGAAGATCCATAAACCAAGTGTTATCTTAGTCACTAGAAACATTCAATTCTTCTACATTTTTAGTCCAACATTCATACATATTTTCAATTCATTAAATTTCCATGTATTCTTCTAACTCATCCAAAAAAATCATCTTTATTAACTACAACCATAATATAGGAAACAGATTTGAGAAAGGTTCATTTCTATAATGTTGTTCAAACTTGAGTAACTCAATTATTACATCTTAATGATTTTTATTTATATTAATTACATTATTCTATTTTCATCTCAAATTCATTATGTTTGATCCAAAAATATTCATAAAATATATATAATAAATATATACACATATGTTATGTATATAATTTTTCATTTTTATATTCATAAATTATATTAAGTATATTTAAAAAAAAGTAATTACATATTATAATACAAATTCATAGGTGAAATTTAGTATATCCAACATTCTTTTAAAAAATTAATGGGATTTGAATTAGGTTTTTTAAATATTATTTTTATAATTAATATTATTGTATTTAAATGGAATTTTACATGAACCTTTGTGATGGGTTTTATTTCATTAAAAATGCTTTTACACCATGTGAAAAGTTGGTTTTTGGTACGGTTTTTATGGTATTGTTTAATTTTTAAATGCAAATTTTCCCATGTTATATTATTTTATTTGTATTAGTTGGTTATTATATCATTTAAATTAATATATGAATGTAAATATGAATTTGTTTTATTAAAATGTATAAAGGTATAATACAAAAAATTAGATAAATAAAAAAATAATACCAAAGACATCACCTTCAATATCTTTTGATGTAGTAGAGACCCAAGGTGTCCGCGTTGACTATGTTTTCCCCCACAGTATGAAAGGAACCATGTGTAGAAAATTATTCTATTCGGTCACTTTTGAGTCCCCTGATAATTTAGGAAATCAGCCACTGCATTTCCGTCTTGCCATATTTGCATGATCTCTATATGGGAGTTCATCAACCCCAGAAACCATAAGATTGTATAATCAGTGGACCAAGTTATAGTACCAATGCTATGAAGCACCTTCAAAATAATCTAGGAGTTGGTCACATCAACTTATAAGGGATGATTTGTCTTGATTCAAGTGATTAGACAAGAGTTTATTCCCATTTCCTCTCCATGGAGGCAGTTTTCTCTTCAATTGTTAGCTAAGAAGGATATAATGACTTACCCCTACTAATCCCAGTAACCCCCACCCCCCCCCCCACTCATGACCTCTGAGATACACGATCCAACAATATTGAGCTTGACACTATGTTGAGGAGGTTTCCACTGACCCAACCATCCCTTATCTATACTGGTGATCCAAGCTGAATAGATATTGAAATCCTACATAAATAATAATGAGGGGAAGAATTCATAGTTCATAAACAGACTTCTAAGGTCCATTAAAACACTCCATGTTTCTAAAAGATACATCTTCTAGTGATTCTTCTTGATTTTTGTTTCTCCTCGTTCGTATTGGTCCATATACACCAGCAGCATGCTCTGAGGAAAGGCTCACTCCCAGGTGTTGAATATTTACCTTTATTGGTAGTGATCATTTCTTTATATGCCATAGAATGAAGTTAAAATTTTCTCGTATATAATTACAGCACAAAATTTTTTCATAAGAATATTGATCAATATGTTCTCTATCAATGTTAAGTAAATCTATAATCAAGAAATACCCTATATAAAATCCCATGTAAACACACTTTTTAGGAACTGAGTTTAATACTAAGCCATAAAATATTTCCCACTTTTTCTTTATGGAGAATGGATTTGATAAATCTAGTATATTCTCTTAGTTTATTGAATGTTATGTTGGGTTAAGGAATCCTAGAAATCCCAACAATGTCTTTACCCAGTTCTTCTTTCAAAAATTAAAATCACCCCTTCCAATAATCCATCTTTTGATCATTAATTTCTTACATGCTTCAATTGGTAAACTCCCAATATTATTCATTTTATAAAGTTATAAACAGTTTTAAGATTCATAAAGGAATGTGTTTTTTCATGTTCGGGTAATCTCCCTTGAAATTATTTTGTTTGAGTATTTTTTTACATTTTATTGGACTTATGTAAAGAAATAAAAATAATATTTCATTCATATTTATATTTTTGTGATTCCTTTTAGTAATCCTAGATTTTTTAAAGGTATTAAATTTTAATGATATAAATATACGTTAGTTAAGAATACATTTTTGTACATTGTTATGAATTAAAAAATAATCCATTTAATTCAACTAAAAACTTGTTGAATTATAAGTAAATGAACAGTATTTACCTTTGGTTAAATATTTCAATTGTAGAGACAATGGATGGATTTGACAAAGAAAAGAGTAATAATTTGGTTATTAAAGATATGTGATTTTATTAGATATGTGATTTCCCTCAACTAAAATTAAGACATTATAAATAATTATGGAGTAATATTATTATACAGTTGAGTATTGGATTAGTTATTAATAATGATTTAATAATTTATTATTCCTTTTAGTGAATTTATAACCATATTTCATTAATTTCTATACATTTTATATTTAAAACTCATTTCAAACCTTAACTAAATGGATTTCATTTATAAAGTAAAAATATAAATATAAATTATTGTATTTCATTAAATATGGGAAACATAGGATAACCATAACTTGATATAGAAACATTGTTTTAGTATAAAAAATCACCTTCTTAATTATGTTTCAAATGTTCACAACATATTTAGATGATGAATTATTACATTTATTCTTAGATTTCTTAAATAGTGTTTATGTAATATTGTATAAATTATTTAGAATATTGATAGTATGAAATGGTTGTGATCAAAGTCATACTAAATAACATACCTGGTTTATTATTAGTTTGAAAATATCATCAAAACAAAAGTGAATATGCCAACTTTGGAATAATACACATTTTTTAAGCTTGAATTAATAGTTTTCAATCCATGGGAAAATCAAACCAATGTATAACCATCAAGCATTAAAATTTTTGTTTAAAAAACACCTCTATAAAAAAATACTAGGAATACATATCCTCAAAAACTAAAATAAAACTAAATCATTATATAATTATATATATATAATATTTAAATGAGACATATTTTATTATTATATAATATAATTCAATATGTAAGGGTTTTCCCTTCAGAAAAATCAATAAACAAGAAATTTATATTATAAATTAAAAATTACAATAAAATACTTTATATAAATATATTTATTAAGAATAAATAATATTACTTTATAATAAAAATTAATTAATAAGGAAAAAATAAACGTGAAAAATATAAAAAATTATTAAATAATATTTGTTATATAAATTAATTAAATAATAAAAATGAATAAAAAATAAAATAAAATAGAAATATATATAAAAAATAACATTTAAAAACAATATATTTAAATAAATTACTAATTATAAATAAATAAATAGTAATTTTATATTGATTTAAATAAAAATATTAAATATGAAATGAATGAATATTAAAATTAAGTAAATATTAATTATATTAGTTAAATAAATATCAAAACTCTAACAAAGTTAGAAATAAAAAGGCATAAATTAATTTTCAAAATGATAAATTTAAAGAAAAATTAAATAAATAAATATAAATAATGAATAAATGAAAAATATATTTCAAATGAATAAATGTTAAGAATGAAAAAATAAAATTAATAGATTAAAATAATTATAAAAATAATAAATAATATTAATTATATAAATTTAAAATATATTAAAAATGAATATATATTAAAATTAAAATAAATATATATTAAAAATTACATTAAAAAATATTTATAATAAACCTTTAATTATATAAATGTATATAATATTAATTTTAAATGTAATATGAATATTTTTTTTCAATTTTTTTATTATTATAGAAAAGATTATTTATTTATATAAAATAACAAATATTTAATATTGGAAAAATGAATACATATATATATATATATATATATATATATTTTAAAAAATTATATAAATTATCTTTCAATTTATATATTATTATTATAATTATTATAAAAATTAATATTATGTTTACTGCCGACAATTATTAAAATAATTCAAAATTATTATTATTTTAAGAAAATATATAAAAATTAATAATTTTATAATTTTTATCAACTAAATGAAAAAATGTATAATTATTTCACAATATATTATTAATTACAAAGTAATAAAATTAATAGTAACAATTTAAACAATTATATTTAAATAGATTTAAAATTTTCAATATATATGTTATTACAAATAATTGATTAATATGTAATATTAAGTCTATATAATAAATATTTTTTTAAAAAAAATAGTGACATAGACCATTTATTGAAATATTAAAAATTGATAAAACACATGGACTTGGTTTGACATAGAAAATTGTGCTCACTAATCAATATACTCAAAGACCTAACTTTTTTTAATCTCAACTCTTATCATATGGTCCACTTAAGGTAAATCATTCCAATCAGTTTTTATACGTTCATTGCCTCACCTTATGTGATGATGACCACTTCTCCATGATTTCACTTCTTGCCAAAGTACTTTAATGTTAATGTCTCTATGTCAGTTCTCTCATCATCTAATTGAATATCCACCCTCCTAGATGGGGCATCAAACATAGTATATTCACGTCCTTTTTCAATGAGTTTCTACACTTTATCATCCTTAACATCACCTTCGCACTCATCATTAATAGAATCAAGAACTCTATAAATATTGTAAGTCGTTACCTGTGATATTCCAATTAAATCATCTGATTCATGATTATTGTATGCCAAAACAACCACATCTATTGGGGAAGAGAACCTGACCTATAAAGTGTAATAATCCAATCCCATTCTAGTCAACAATGCCACATTATATTTTATTTTTTGTGCTTCATGGATCGAGGTTGTCACTCTGGAAGACCCTGAATTTGCACCATGGATATCAATAAAAATTGGATAAGTACATTGTCTTTTTCTAACATCTGTATGAAGAATGTGTTCTTCCTTCATAGCTTTTAGTTTCATAGGAGATTCATTATTCAATATCTTTTACCATTAGAATACTTTAATTCAATATACTACTATGCATTTAGATTTTGGTTATATAAAACATATAATTTATTATTAATTATAGATATTTTTATAAATGAATACATATTTTTAAAAATATATGTTTACTTTTATAAATTAATAATTATATTATCTAATAATTCTATGTATATGTAAAAAATATTTACAATTTAACTTAAATAAATATAAGTTTTAATTAATAATTTTTTTAATATAGATATAAAAATTTTTATTTATAAAATTTCTAGAAATATAAACATAAGTTCATTTTTTATATGTAGTTAATGAATTTAAGTTTCATTTATTCAATTACTAATTTAAATATATGACTTTATTTATTCATTTAGAAATATATGATTGTGTTCTTGTAAATTCACATCTTTGAATTACTCAAGGTCATGTGTGTAGGTGTACTAAAAAAATGTGTGTGTGTAACTAACTATAAACAATACATATAATATTAATTTTACTTCAATTTATACAAAAAATTAACTAAAATTGATTTATGATTTATAAACAAATTACATAAATTAACATTTATATTTAATTATTAATAATTACTACTTAAATGAATTCATATAACAATAATAATATTATTATTATTATAAAATACATTCTTCCCATATAAACATGTGTGTGTGACTGTATTCATGTGTGAAGAAACCCTTAACACATGTGTGTGTGTTTGTGTTTCTGTGTGTGTGTGTGTGATTGGTCAACTCAACACATAGGTTTGTATATGTAATTATATAAAATCCATATAATATTTTTTTTGTTATTTTTATTAAATTAAACTATATTTAATTACTAAGAAATTAAAATTGTTATATTAATTAATATTGATAATTTAATATTAATAATTACTTATTTTATAAATATTTATAATATTAGTATTATACAATATAATAAGTATTAATAAATATAAATTGTAGTTAAATATAATTTTTAATATTTTAGAAAATATTAAAAATTGTATAATTCAACAAATATTTTATAGGAAATAAAAAATTGTAGTTATATTTTCCATATATTATAAATGAATTGAATTTAAATATATAATATTTGCAGTTAAATTTACTAATTAAAATATAATTATTAAATTTACTATCAATAAACATTTAAAATATTCAATTAATAATTTTCATATTTAAATTATAGATTTTAGAAAATTATAAATTCCATAAACATACATACGTATCTTTCTTATTAAAATTAATACATAAATATATAACTGTAGAAACTATATATACACCAATATGTATATATATATAATTAAAATTCACACACACATATAAATATTAAGTGGTTCTTGTAAGGTGGCCTCCCACACATAACATGGGATTCAGTGCATGTTATGTCTCTCCATGTTCAAATTGAGTTGGGGGAGGACGATGAGTATAATAGAAGATATGGCTCAGGAAATGTGTGGTTTGGAACATCCAAATACCCTCACTACCCACAGTCTATTTTGTATCCTATGACACACTTCAGTGGTAGTCAACCACATCCTCTACATCCTGGAAGCCAAGGATCAAATGCCATATATGTCTTCAAATTGGCCCCTAAATTTGGGTGGCAGTATTTTTGCCTGCTCAATTTTCATGTGATTTGTTATTAAAATGATGGTGTCATTGTGATGATAACTTGGTAGAATTCCCCACTCGTCATGTGTGGTATTTTGATCATCACCTACTCAATGGAGATAATTAGAACTACAAGACATAATTTTTACACAGGTTGATGCTAGTGGTTTCACAAAAACAACCAAGATAAACAATATCATGATCATGATGTAGTAATTAATAAAGGAATCCATGAGGGTCCTATTCAAGGGATTCATAATGCTATAAAATCCTATAACCATTGGGAATGTATTGTGGTATGAGAAGGTGTTGAAATCGAGAAATTCATTTCATGCACTTTTCTGCATGACTGATGATATTATCCTCCCCTAGACACTAGATATTGTGTTTTTGTATAAATGATTATTTTTTATAGAATAAAAATATGATTTTATTTTTTTGTACCAAATGAATTCTCACTGATGGAGGGATTTAAATTTCTCAAAAAAATTTCCAATCTAATGGCATGGTGGTGAGAACCACTCTTCGAGAGTAGTTTAATGATTTTTGAACTGATGATAAAAGGTATCGATTCCTCAAAATTTTGAGTGTATTCCAGAAAAATTTGGCCTTATAAAACGCCCTTATGGAGTTTTAAAACCTTATAATAGAGCATAAATCACGTTTAAAGAATTTATTTGACTGTTCACATAGATCAATCAGACTTATAGATAAAAAATATTTCTATTGCATGTTAGGAAAATTTTATAATTGAATTCATAGTTATCGTACAAGCCATTCACATTGAACATTTTAATAAGGGCCTTAAATTAGTCCATTCACATATATCCCTATAAAAATTCCATGATTCTAGTCTATTCACACATCACCTTTACCCAAGTCCTCTAGCTGATCTAGAAATATATCATTCCATCTCTAATTTTTGGAGGAAAGTCTAACTGTTAGGAAACAATGCAAGGTGAGATTATTTGTCCCATAGATCCTTCACCCATGTATTTAATTCCTACTTATAAAATCTATTATGTCTATCCCTATATATGGATGAGGCCCTAATAAATAAAACCACTTAGGTGATCCCCCATTTGGGTGAGGTAGTCCAATCCTCCCATGTACTACTTTGGAGAGGTAATTATAAACCTCCAATGTACTATGTGGGAGAGGTAATTCTAATTCACCTAGGAACTACTTGAGAGAGTCTATTCCACGAAAAAACATTATTTATTTCACCCCAAACCTGTGAAAATAACATGGGTGTGCCCCCTAATGAGTTACCCACTTTAGAAATGCCCCACCTAGGTGAACTATATGTGAAATCCTTCACCCATGTCATGATTCTTTGGAATCCCTTAACACCTAATGGTACATACTGTGGGGGTTGTGCCCTTTCACCGCCAGTTGGGATAACTATTGGGATATGGTAACTATCCTACAACATATCCTTTTCACAAATTTCACTAACCCCATGATAAATAGAGTGATTCACTGTGAACTTTTTGAGCCAGGTGAAGAACATTTGGGGACTTGATAAATAAAACCCCACCTCTAATTCTAAACAACAAAGAGTTGAGATCCCACTCATGGTTTTATAAATATAGACATCCTATTAGGTGTATGAAAAACCCCCAACCAATAAATCATATAGATTCAAGATCATATTCATGGTTCTAGAAATATTATAATCCTTGTTGGTGTAATATCCAACCAAACATCTAAATCTCCATGAGTTGAGATCCTCATCACATTTCTAGAAGTAAGGGAACCTTCCTAGATTAATACCCTTTCCATTAGTGTAGGGTATTTCCCATACGTATTATACCCTTGTCCTTTTCTACTATTGGATTAATGGAATTTTGTTTTTTCTAGATCATTCACATCCTTTTGTTTCTCACTTAATGAAAGAATCACACGGGCATAAAGGGTATGGGTAATCTTAACATCCACATGATCACACACCCATCTCGATAGAGAGTATTTATGATGGTTATTCATCTCACATTGATAAGGGAAACCTATTTGTTCTAATTCCTTAAAGATGGGTATCCATATAAAAGGGCCATATTCCCTATGAGACAAACCTTCAAACATATAAATTCTTGATGAAGCAACCATGATATTTCTTCGTCCATTGGTGTAATCCCAATCCACTTAAAACTATGTGGGCATTGATTCCCATCCAAATGGGAATCGAAGGAAACCTTCATAAGGTCAAAAACCAACAAACCAAACTAACCCTAATCGTCTCTAGTCTACATTTTTAGTACTATCATATCCATCCTGGGATGATAGATCTTATCAAGGACTCCTAGTCTTCTTCAGCATAAATCCAAAAAAACCCTTAACTAGAAACCTTTCTCCTAGATTTTTTTGTTGCATGACATTAAACTGTAATGTTTGGTCCTCATCACATGAACATGAAATATATGATATTTCCCCTTAAGTAGAACCGAACTATGTGGGTTATGATTCCTTTTCACAAGGATATATAGTAATCCATTATCATGATCCTAATATGTGTATCAAAACAACTCCCATAATACTGGATGATGAGAAATTCACGAGTGACCCACTATGTGCTTAATCCCATCATTGTAATAATAAATGATGTAAGAATATCTTCTCCATAAACAAAACGGTAACATCAATGGAGAAAATCATATAAATAAAGAGGTATCTATATATGAAGATACATAGATACATGTATATTATTCTAAATCCAATACATGATATAAATTTATTGTTAACATAAGGACGGCCCATTATATATTTTTCATTTAATAAGGGGCTCATGAATATGTCTTAAATATATAAGAGTGTGTTAAAGTAGGTAATAAATCCATTAAAATCTGTTATGATCCCGACTTCATATTCTATCAAAAAAAATTTGTTCCTAAGTGTTGTTGGAATCATTTTATAATGACCACATACCTTTGGAAATTACGTTTGTGAAACATCCCAAATAATGGAATAGTTAGTTGTTCCCATGTACATGAATTAAATTTGTTTTCCAACAACTATAAAGGATGTTTAATTTTTTTCTAACATGAATGTTGTTCCACAATCATCATAAAATTATATTCATGTCCCACTTAGTTTTTGGGAGTGAGAAACATGTAACATTTATGTTCTAGTACAACCACCCATTTTTTCAAGTCATGGTGAAGTAACACAAAAACATATCGACACCACCTAGGAGAGGTCTTTATGGGTGTGATGATTGTGTTTATATCTATCTTATAGGCATTAATACTCACTCGTATGAGTATTAATGGGTTACCTATTACATAATTCATCACAATTTGAGACTAGTCAAGCAATGTTGAATAACATGTTGGCAGTACATTGGGGCACCATACCATCATTCATATAGTGACCAACTAGAAAGGGATATGGGTGTAATGACACACATTATCGTACCTTCTTCACATGCTCTAGTGTGGATAGTGGTGTTCCCTTCCATGATGATTTGGTGAGAATCATGATTCAAATAATTTGGAAGGGGTAACACCTCATACATAATAGGTTCATAGTGAGATGTCCCTGGGGGGTTTAAAATATGTCTTATGACACAACTTGAAATAGTCATTTGAAGTCATCATCAATGGCCCCTTGGGTCCACACACTCCTATGGTTTTCATATCCATTTTGATATTTGTCCTTCGAGAGAGTAAAATGTAATAAAATTGGAACAGTGCAGTGCTTTTCATTTTTTGTGTGGAGGGATGTGTAATTACCTATTATCATGTAACACTGCAAGATCATAAATTATATTTTTATTTAAAAAGGTAATGTGTTTAATAACATTCATTATATAAACCACTATTGAAAAATAAATCATAGAACATTATATAATCTTACAAATGTAGCCATTTAAATGACATGTCATAATTGATGTAACCAAATTATGAATGATATACTAGAATAAAAATAAAAGTCATTCTTAATACTAATACATCTGTGAAATTTCAATTAGTGTAGAAAGATATTTAATAATACTGGTCAATGATTTATAATATAACATATCTAAAATATATTTTCATCACAATGTTTTAATATTATAAATATTTAACTGAAATAGAATATTGTTTATATAAAAAATATATTTTTTAAAAAATTTACCAGTAAATGATATGCAATAAGAATAGGAATAGATAATATTTTATAATAATTTACTTTCCAATGAAAACATTTATCATTATATTTTTATGTTTTTATATTAAAGATAAATTCTCAGCTTTTAGATATGTAATTTTAGAAGACAAACATCATTTTTAGATTTATGATGTCGATATTAGCTTCAAATGACTTTTTTTGATTTTCCTCATAATTTTTTTGTTTTAGTTGAATAGGTAAAAAACTGATATTACAAAAATAATCACTTTTATGATATTATCCTAATACTAGGAAAAAACTAAAAAAATTCAAACATTTTTCTATAGAATATATATATATTTATTTATTTTTACTCAAAATAAATAATTTAAAATTAAAATGATCTATTTTTAAAATCAATGTTTATCATTTGAGAATCTAGAGTAAAATTTTACTCCAAAAACTATTAGTATAATATAATATTAAAAATTAGTCTTTATAATATGATGAAATTAAATATAAAAAATTCATTTCAATAATTATATGAACATAATCATATTATGTAATAAGTTCAATTAAATGTTTTTCTATAAATTTATGATTACTATGTATAAATTTAATGACTATGATAATGGTAAATATATTATTTTTAAGTAATTATTTTATAAATATTGTGGCAATTTTACCTAATAAAATAAATAAATCACTTCTAAAAAGTGAAATTAGTTAAAATTTTATAATTAATTTTTCAATAATTTATCATTAACTCAATTTTTAATAAATATTAAATAATATTAAGAACACCGAACAATGAAAACACCATTTTTATACAAAATAGATTTTTGATATATAAAATTTTATAATTTAAAATTTAATTTTATAATAGTTAAATATTTAATTAAATGAAATAAATAATAAATATAGGTTAAAACACCAATTTGTTTTGATTATTTATTTAATATGTTATGTAAAACCTAAGTTACATAGTTAAAAACATGTTACTAGAATAAAAAATGGTAAAAGTGAAAATATTAGAGAAACTGACCCCCAACATGTTTATTTTTTTGTAAATAATTTGTTGTAGAACTATCAACAAAATGTCACCATAAAATATTTTCTGTTTAACTTTTGGGGAAATTTATTAGTGTATAGTTTAATTCCATTATTGAAAAATGATGGGTAAACACAAAAGTGTTATTTTATTCACTTATAAAAGTTTACACTTCCACACCATGATGCTACAAATATTTCATCGAAATAATTTTTAAGACTATTCCATTTGTCTCTTAATACAATGAAATATCAATTTCATAATCCTCTAATCTTATTTATTTAACCTACTCCCTTAATTTACAAGGAGACATACAATAGAATTATTAAGGTCCCAATGTATGTATTACTTAATCCATATCTTTTTATTGTTTTTATTTCACTAATTAACATTCATAAACATAGTAATATAATGTCATAAATATAATTATTATGCATAAATATTAATATATTCTGTGAAAAATATTATTTATTCTTTTCCATCCATATAGAAAAACTAATGAACTCCAATCATGTGTTGTGAGAAATACCACCTCCATAAAGTGACACCTTTTATTTTTCAACACCGCCTCTTTTTTCTGGTTATAAGGATTGAATTTAAAAATAAAAGTGATATATATAATATGAAAATGATTTTTAATTGAAAATTTATAGTCCACCATCATTTACTGAAATTCAATAGGAAATTAAAACGTTAACCATGTATTTTGTGCACTGGCACCTCCACAAAGAATCATTTTCCCCTTTTCTACTATAATTTTAATATTCATAAAAATAGATCATATCTAACTAAAAACCATAAAAAATATAAATATTATCATTATTTTTATGTTATAATGATATTATATAGTTTCATAACCATAATCACATATTGACATATAGAGTGTTCATGTTTTGGTTTGGTTTAATCACCTACTTGATAAATGATATTAAACACTATCATGGAAGACAACGAGACTTAAATATTAATGTTATTATAATTTTATTAGAAAATAATTTTTTTTAAGGTTCAAGTAATGTATAATCAATATTTTAACTTATTAATATAATATAATATTTGATTTTTGAAATTAACAGAATAAGTTGGCACTGATTGAATTTTCACTGAAACAAAATAAAAAATATATGTAACAATTAAATAGTAAATGATAATAAATGGAAAATATAAAATGAAATGTAAATGAATATGGTTCTTAAGAAGGTATATATATAAAATATGTTTATTATTCCTAATATTTAGTGCATGCAAATAGCGAATTTGGAACAAGTTATGGTTTTTTAGTAATTGAAATTTCTTCCAATGACAACAAAAATATATTATTAAAACACGATTTTTTTCAAGATTGATATATTATAACTAATTAAATAATTTTTTATTATTTTATCATTATTTTATGGGGCTCTAAAATTATTCCTTATAAACTAATTATCCATCGATTGTTGCCTAAATTGAATATGTTACTTGTATGGGCTCTTGTCTTAAATTAGAATTTATTGAGAAATAATTACGTTATACTTGATGTTTTTTTATAGTGTAATTAAAATTCTATATTTTATATTATGATTATCTCATTATTCATGGTGTTCAATTTTAAATTTTAATGTATATATTTCATGGGGTTTTGATTTGAATTTTTGCATAGTTTTAAGTGTTATTTGTCGCTATTTTCAATTCCATGAGACATTTTTCATAATAAAAAATCATTTAATTATGTCGGGTATAAAATTCATAGTTAACATCTAGAAAAAATAATATCTTTTATTAAAAATATTTTAATTTCATTGTATTGATATCATGTACTTTTGATTCTTATGTTACCCTTACAATATGAGGTTTTGTATCTTAAATTTTCTTTATTGAGAAATGATTTGTATTCACTAGTTCTTTCCCTTTGGAGTTATATATATTGGAAAAGTATTACCACAAAAATAATTTTATACTATGTAATTTTAGTGTAATAATGTTTATAAAATCTACCACTATATTTGTCTTTAGAAATCATCATCGGTTACATGCATAATTTTTCTTATAATGCTTTTTATTTGTGAACACTATATATTTCCATCCTTTGACTGAAAGGATTCCAACAGGATTCAATATGTACATTCATTAGATACATTATTGACTTAAGTATATACACATTTACCTATATGGTTTTGTTTTTTGGGTAGTTCTAATATAAATCTATTATATTTATTGATTGAGATAATATTTATAATTTGGATAGCTATTATTCTAGTATAAATGCTTATTAATATTAAAGTATATTATTTATGTAATATATATATTATTCAATACTTCATATGAGTAATTAATTTTATTTTATTAGTGATAGGTTAAGTCCAAAATATGCCCTTCATGCATCAATGGCTCTCCTGATACAAGATAATATTATTATTTTGGTTTATGACTACCTAAAACAAAATATTTACTAAACACAGGGCCTTGAATGTTATATCATGATGCTTCAGATCATAATTTCTTAGATTAAGGAATAGAATTAGTCATTTAGAATTATTTATTACATCACTGAGGGAAAATTATTGTTTTCCAAGAATTAATATATTTTTATGTCAATAATTTATACGTTATGGTTGTATATTACATTGATAATGGTATCAATTTTATTATCTAATCCAACCATATTATTTCACCACATTTTCTGATCAATTCTAATCCTTGATTTTATCACTTTATTTACACTTAAGTTTCATTTGAGATCACCCGTCATTCTTTTCCATATCCCTAGGTTTTGATGAAAATAATTATAGATGATAAGTCTAGAAGAGTAATATGTGTATAGAGTTTGGTGGGAGGTGATGAAGACTTATCACATATTAAATAGTTTCTTATATAGTGAAAATAATAAAATGTCCTTTTAATGAGATATAACTGGACTTTATATGTTAATTTTTTTGATACTCTCTTAAACTCTAAACTTAAAAGGTTAATTGAATACATCTGACTCAATATTTATTAGTAATATAGTAATGATTGATGGATAATATTTATGAGCTCCAATTTTTTTCATAGCCTGCATATAAGGAAATTATTTTAGCATCAGACCCGTGAGTGCAGAACTAGTGTTGTACAAGGTTCCTATGACGATTTCATGTTTTAGTCTTATAATACCTTTATCTAAATATTAATAATTATGAATAATATGTTTACATATGAAAAATTTCTTACATAATTAACTTGATATAATTAAAGTTCAATATTTTAACCATTTAATTAAATAAAATATTTTGTTTTCATTAACATTTAAATTCAAATTTATAATTATTTATATTCTAAACATATATATATAATATACAATATATGTTTATATTATAATATAGATACAAATTTTTGTGATATTGTGTATGTACATGAAAATATAAATATAAATATATATGATATATATGTGTGTGTGTGTATTTGTATAGGATCTAAATATATATTTATATTATAAAGTATATTTAATTAATATTTAATGATAATATATATGTATATATATTATAAATTATATAATATATATGTATGCATTTAAAAATAAATAATATTTTTATATTATTCATATTATTAGATTTAATTTTTTTTAAATAATTATTCATGTAATTCATATCACAATATCTTATAATATATATATTTATATTTATATTTATATATATCGTTATAAGTAACTATAAAATAATAAAATAATATGAATGATTAAAACTATATTTAAAATTTAAAATATATATATAGTGTTATATATATCGTGTTATGAAATATAAAAATATAAATACATTAAAACCATTATCAGTGAAACAACATTGGTAAAGTGTTCACTCATATAAGCACTTAGAGAATCACTGATAAATATTTTTATCAACCCTAAAAAAGTGTTGACAATGGATATCTTTTTTTTATGATTTCTTCAATGTTGATAAGTTCTATATTCAACACTGATAAATGTGTGTCTATTATCGTAATTTTTTTATCAATGTTAAAATGTAGAATTATATTTCCAAAAATCTATAGTAGTTAGAACTATGTAGATATATGTGGTGGTCTGATTAGTTTAAAGAGTCCCTTAATCATATGCAATGATACTCTCAAATACATTGAAGGAAAATGAGTTTTGTTGTTGAAGCCCATTCCTGCTCATATCGTTATGTATAACTATTCAATGGCCAGTGTGCATGGTCTTCATGATTAAGCTATTTTTTGTTAGAGATGAAATTATCGATTACTATATATAGTTTTTTTGTATGACCCTTACCCTTTGCTGAGGTATTGCATCATTTTAAATTTAGTTGAACTCATTGGAAATGGTTTATGGAATTCTTCCAAGGAGTAGGGAAGGTGTCAGGAGTGTCCCATAAATTATATCTTTTAAAAACCTAAAGAGCCCTACTTACAGTTGTGGGTGAAAAATAAGTTCTAACCATGAAATGTGACTATATAACAAACTTTAGGGAGGAAAATGGTTTGAAAACCATACAAGGGGTGGCCTAGAAGCTATATATTGTTGGGAAAAGACATTCTCATAGATTTTATATAGTTTTAAGAACCATTCGGGTCAACCAACTATGTTATCCTATTTTCCTATGGATAGAGAAGATATGATTGTTCGTGACCTATTTTGTAGGTGGTGTGGCCTAACAAAAATTTTTATTAGAAGTGACAAATTTATGATTTTCCAACACAGTTGCACATGGTTGTTTTATTTCTCTAATGTAGTTGAGAACTATTTCATTGTTTATTAATGATAAATTCAGAATTTAAATGATCTGTTAGGCTCTTCATGGATCACATTGGTTCCATTGATGACTATGACATCTACACTGTGGCTACCCATGGGGATTTCTTTTAAAAAAAGGTACCTAGACCCAAAACATTACGAGGAATTTAGTGTTAAAATGGAAAATTATTGATTTCTAAAGTACATAATTTTATTAGTATCACTTTCTTAACATGAAAGAAACTCTTCTGTGGTCTCTTTTGACCAAGTGAAAAAACTACCAACTCCTTTTTTTCCAAACCATCTTCTATAAGGTTCACCTCTAGATAAATATGTGTAACAATGGAAGTACATCCCACCAAAAAATCAATACAATCCATCCATCAAGTGGTGAGTATCCACACAATATCTAACTTACCACTTCTGATAGATTTCACAATCGTGATGTAGTCACCTTCCTGACATAAGTTATACAACTGAAGCATGATATTTCTTACAAATAATATCCAATTAAATATTAAATCATAGGGATAAAGTTCCACAAAACAAGACTACTCAGCTTATTAATTTGTTTTGAATAATCATAAATTGTAAGAAGCTATATGTGAATCAAATGATGTGATGAAGTGGAAATATCTGCATATAATTTTATATGAGTAATGAAATTAAATGGTGGAAATTCATTTTAGGGGTTCTAATTATAATTAAACATAGTAAAATTTTATGTGTATTTCCATTTAAATAAAACATTAAGTATTCAATAGCTTTCTATACATTAAACCCCAAGTATATATGAACCGTGATATAATAAATCATTATAACCTATCTATTTCATTAAATGTAATTAATATTAAAACCAAATTTATAAAAAATAAGAACTATTTTTTTAGTAATTTATATGTATTGATTAATAAATAAAAAATTTGTAGTAAATGTTTAGTAATATAATTTTATTCTTCAAAAATATTTTTCATCATATTTTTTGACAAAAAAAATTGATAATTTAACCCATTCATATAAATTTTATTTTATTAATTTATTAAATTATTTTAAATCTTCATTAAAATATGATCTAACGGTAAATTTTAAGGATTTTTTTAAAAAGTATCTATTTTTTAATTAATAGTAAGAAAGTTGTGATTTTTTTAAACTATAATTTATTTTAGTAAATATACCATTATTTTTTCAATTTATTATTATATGAACTTATATATCCTTTATTTATAATTTTTAAAATTAATTACATTGGAATCATCACTGAACTTGACTTTTCTATAAGGTAATTTTTGGTGTTATAATTTTTTTATCTAATTTCAAATTTCATGCACATAATGTCATTTTATCTAATAAATTTGTTTAATATTTATATATTAATTTGTCTAATGAAATTTAATTACTTTATATTCAATATAATATTTTTAGAGAAATATTATGGTTTTTAAAATTTAATGAATGAAAATAAATTATTTTTTATGCTTAAAAAAATCATTTTTCAAAATCTTGTTTTCATTGTGTTTTTCACGGTCATTTGAAATTAAATCCCACCAATTATAGAAATATAATATGATAAAATATATTAAATATTTTGAATCATAATATTTAATAAAATTTATTATTTTAAACATATATTTTTACAAAGTGAATACAAATAATAGTAAAAGAAAATTTCCATGTTTAAGTATAAAACAGGTTTACCTTGGGTTGTGGGGGGGGGGATAATCCATGAGATATTGCTAGGATTTCCACCTACAACTATAAAATTATATATGAAGATATATGATTTGTATCTTATCCTACCATTGAATCGATTGACATTTTTAGACCCTTTCTTATTAACATGACATTAAATTGTTTAATTCTTTTATGAAATTCAATGTGTGTTTCTCCCTTCACTTATAAAAGGAAATCTCTACTCCATTCTTATTCATGCCATTTTAGCATTATATATTTAAAAAAATTCCCAAAAAAAATCCTAGAACACTTACCTTTATCATAGATATTTTTTTATTATCCTCATACTAATCCATAAATGATAAATAAGTATGGTATATTATGTCCCTCAAAGAAAATGTATAAATATTTGTAATGATCTTTCAATTTTATTTTTTCAACTATATCCACTAAAATTGTTGAATCGATAATTATTTATTACCTATTATCAGAAATATAATAATAAGTTAATATGAGTATGAAATAACCATTTATATTCTCTTTTGAATCTATTGGGAGATAAAATAATCACCCATGCATATGTGTGGACTACCGCCTCAACATAGAAATAAAAATAATATCACACCCCCAAAATTCAGTGTTCATTAATATGGTTGGTTAATTTTTTATACATTAAAATAATGAAATAATATTTATTTTTTATTATGATTTCATATCTACATTCTATCCTTTTGATCCATTGATAAATGATAATGTCACTCGTTTGTGCATATGGACCACCGCCCTAAAGCGATGTCATTTGGTTTTATCTTCTCTTTAAACGGATTGTGAAAATGATATAATTAATGAAAATATTTAAAAATTATAAAAATTATCATTACTTTTAAGTGTTTAATTATAATTTACCATTTTTTTTGTTCCTTCCACCAGAAAATGGAAACAACACTAACGCATACGTAGGAATTACTATCTCTGCATGGTGATGTCATTATTTTTTCAACACATATTTTTATGATTTATTATAAAAATTTATATAATTCTAATATATGATTAAAATATCATGATTGATATTCTATATATGGAATAAACATGATCAATGTCAAGGACCATAACTTCCAAACTAAATAATACATGAAAAATAGAGCAATTAACACATGAAATTAAGACATTAGTAGAGAATAGTCAATAAACATGAATTGAAATGATATAATCGGAAAATATGTATTATATAAAATGAAAGAAATATTGTTTTTTTAATATAATAATGATAAACCTAAATTTTTTATAATGGAGTATATATCACTTATGAATCATGTCTAATAAATGATTATAGTTTTGTCTCAATTTCCATTTATTGAGACATGTTTTAATGTTATTCACTAATTACATTTTTCAATGGTATGTTTATAGAAAAAAGAATTTAATTTGAAATTTTACATTATTTAATGAAATGTATTTATAGAGCCTTATAATTTTCAATATTGTAATTAATTTCGTTTAAATAATTACTAAATATGTATGTTTTCTTCATCACTATTTTTTCATTGATTAATATTTTATTTTATATACAAAATTTTATGTCTATGAGTTTCCATGTATTTTTTATAAATTATATTGAATATTTTGGAGACTAGGCACTGAGAGAACATGTGGTTTCTAGACCTGGTGATCCCAAAATAAATTTGAAAAATATATAAAATAGATAAATATCATACACGTGAGGTTTTCACAAAAAGGTAAAGAAACATATGAATGGGAACATGAATAAGAATTCTGAGGGAACTATGGTGTTTCAGACATGGGTATTACCTTGCATATGATAAAAACATCTTTAGCATGAGGTGTTTGTGAAAAAAAATTTATGATAGCAGTAGTATAAAATTAATTAATTTTATTTTTTTAATGTGGAGACAAAGATATTATTAAAATATGAAATTTTTTAGATTATATTAGGGTTTCCCATTAATTCTTGGAGACCTGGATTACCGTTGGAGAAAATTTTTGGAAGACGCAACCAGATTAGATCATGATTGAGGATCATTCCACCATTGGAGCTCGTGGATCTTGCCAAAAATTGAAATACAAGATCATTCATCATCATCAATCAATCCAAACTCTAGGTATGATGTTGAATTATGTGTTTCATACCATTATTTAATCCCAGTCAAATAAAGATCTATTTCATGAATACTAATTGATTCACGAATCGATGATAGATTTAAATTGATGGATTTTTTTATTGTTGATTTTATCCCCCTACATTTGTTTATTTCTATGAAAATGGATCTAGGTTGAATGAAAAAAAGGGAAAAAAATTATTCCTCACATTTTATGGATTTTGGATTTTTACCATGTTTATTCACAAAATCATCTAGGACAATTTCTTTGGCTCATAGATTGATCAATACCAAATATTTGATCATTGCAGGACCGTTATTAAGAGAAACATATCGATATCGTAGGTGTGGTTCATGAACAAGGGTATGATCATTGTTAGATGATGATAGAGGATGATTATGGGTATATTTGACAGGATTTTCTGTACCTGTTTAACTTGGTTTCGAAGGGGTGGCTACGAACAATGCAAGTGGGTGTTTCCTGAGTAGATTTGAATCTTGGATCTATGATATCTGGTGAAGGGAAGGTCAGGTGAACATCAATCTATGTTTTTTTGGTAGTTATTGTGATGTGTAGAATCAAACAGAAATGATATGCATGGATATGGAAATTCATGGGTTACATGGTTTGAAATTTGGCATTACACTCAGTGTGAGACCCCCTGTGTGTTACTATTTTTTTGGAAGAGATAAATATAAAATGAAATTAGACCCTATCACACACCATGTGACACATATTGGGGGATTGGTGTGTATGTAATGGTATACACGAACACTGTCAGACCAAGTACATGGACATGGCCAGAGTAAACAAAAACTGCCTTTTCTAAACGGGCATGACTAGACAACATGAGTAGGGTACCAGATGAACTCTAAAAACCATGTATCATCACAAAACCAGTGTGTCTAATGATGTTTATATATTTTGTGAATTATTACAACATGTTCAGAAAAGGGGTTGGTTGGACATGCTCTATAACCCCAATACATGATGTGTAACCCCTTTTGGGGAGATTCTATCCATTCCTTTCTTCAGTTTGGACTAGTCATGGATGAGTGTGTTCCCTTATTCCATTTCCATCAAGCGTAAGATGTATTATTATGTAAAAATTTCAAGATTGTGATATAATCTAGAGGATGAGTCATAGATAATTTTTGTAGTGTCCCTCTGTGATACTAGAGTGTGATCTTATATGATAAATATTTCCATCGTGGGGTTAATGGATTCAGTGTTACCACCTTTCCCAAGGAATTAATCCTCCATATTTTTGGTCATATCAATAGGGATTGTGGTTTCATTGTTATATGATCCCTTACATACCAGGTTGATTATGTTTCGGAGTGTGGAATCCCCCAGCGGTCCTGGGCATGACCCCTATATGAGTATAATGGTCATTGAGACTAGGGAGAATTATTGTATGGGGTCACATGATCATGAACTATTGAATGAGTGCCTTCTACTATTTCATGTATTGTGCAGTGGGTTAGTTTAGAACAAGCGTTGATTTATGTAGAATATTATTCCTGGAAATTAAATTATGACCACCTAGAGGTGTGATGAAGTTACTGAGTATATCTAGTTGTTTATCTAGCTGTGAATTTTTTATTATATACTTTCTAGGATTTTACTATTCAATATTCTTGATGTTTAGTATTTTCAATCTATCCTACTGAGTATTGTTGTACTCACCCTTACATGGGATCTTCCCACATGTGTCGCGTCCTACGCAGACGACAACACATTTGTCATTGCCTTGGGATGATAGAGAGAAAGCATATTATAGAGAGATATTGATAAACTGAGGTGTATTCCATGTTCTTTTATTTGATCATATAACTCTACCTTAGTTTAGTTTGGAATCCTTTTAGTTTTTTGATGGTCTTGTATTCGGTCATGTTTTTTAGTACTTTATTGTCATAATCTATTTGTGAGACCATATATGTATGAATATATTATTTTAATTTGCTTTAAATATCATCAATTTATGGGCTTGGAGATGTCTATGTTTGTCCAGGTACTTTAGGATAATTCCTCCAATGTGTGTGAAATTCTTAAATAGAATTGTTCTCTACCCATTGGCCTATTGGATGCGGGATTAGGGTAGTCATGGTTTTGACCCCGGTGGGTCTGGTCGTGATAGAGTGGTATTAGAGTAGTTAGTCCTACCTTAGGAAAAGTCTATGATATTGGTTTGAGAAAAGTGTTTTATGTTATTTGAGTTCATATTTCTAGACAGGGACTCTATTGATGGTGTGGCAGCTGATGTATCCATACACCAATACTCTAATCACCTTTATTAAAATAGTGTACATGTAGACATTAAATTCTAGTAAAACATTGAAATGTGCATTATGTAAGAATGTTTTTTTTTGGTTTCCATGTCCTTATTTGGTCTGCTTCATAGATATACCGTTTTAACACAATACATCTTGTTTATTTCAGGATTTCTATATGAAGATAGCCTTCCAGGAATCTAGTGTGTGATCATGTGGATGATCCACCAAGTGTTGAGGCTTGAGTACTAAGTACTATACCAGATATATTACTTCTAGGTGGATTACTAACTATACCACCACCTTTTGAGAAACCGAGAGCACTAGAAATGCCAGTGTAGAATGCATGAAGGATAAGTTCACGACATGAGTTCTAGAGGATGTAACCTACCAAGTATTATGATGATCCAAACAACCATGTGTTTGAAGACTTTCTCAAGACATTCATTCGTTTTTTCCACTATGTAAGGAAGTATTTAGAGTACATGGAAGTCCTCACATAAAGTATTCTTTAGGTATCTACTAAGAAATGTTGGATTTTTGTTACTCAATAACACGATGTGATAGCTCTTTCCATGTATGACTTCAAATAACTAATTAGGGAGGAGTTTTATCTTGAAACATTGCAATTAGTGTGCATACATAAAAATCTACATCTATATCAAGGATGTTTGACCATGGCCAAGCACTCATCTAGGTTTACTGATCTATCATGATACTCCTTGGATATTGTGTAGGACACGTTTTCCATGTAGAAAACTTTTGAGTAGTGATTATTCCTTAATATCAAGGATTCAATGATATCCATTTACAATCCCACCCATGATGGTGTTCCTGAGAGGTCCTTTGTGGTCATTTTTTTCTTGGTAGAGCAGGCATCGAGAGTGGGTGTTAATAGTGGTCACCCATGAGATGAGACCCTGTAAATATGTAGCTAATGATAATTGTAGGGATCCTAGCATTTCAGACACTTCATGAGGTGACATCAAGAAATGGGATTAGCAGTGGATGGACCTAACGATAGACAAATTGTGAAAAGGGAGTGGCGGTGTTTCTCCTATGCCGGTTAGGGACATCTTTCAAGATAATTTATGACCCTTCATACAGATGATTTATAGATAGTCGAGGGAACACCAAGGTAGAGGCATAGGGTGATCTTTATGGTAGTTTATCCTGTAGAGGGGTGGATATTGTAGTGTTAGGTGGTTAGAGGTTTGATGTATTACCAACACCCCCCCCCCCGGTGATCCATGTGAGGATTAGGTAGGTAGTGGTTAGGGACGAGGAAAAAATCCGAATATGGGTGTATATGGCCCCGAGTCTCCATGGATAATGTAGAGACCCGAAGCTTGACGTACATTGACATTACATTACATTTTCGGAATACTTAGTACATCACAAAAACACACACACAAGGATCGTAATAGTTTAGTCTCTTTAGAAACTCGGAATATAATCTTCTAATCCTGGTGAAAGATCTTCAACATCTCCCATAAAGATCTTCCTTTTTTTACCTAAAACCTTTCTTTATATCCTGGGGAAAAGAAAACATAAAAGGGTGAGCTCAAATGATCAGTAAGGGTAAACAAAAAAATATCAATCACATCATATACATAAGCACATAACTTTTGGAAATCTTAACCGGAAAAAGAGATTATAATTTCATAACATGGGGTAAATCATGGTAGTGAAATGTAATCACAATAATCATAACTTAAAACATGAAACATTGTGGCTTTCACACATAATCATAGATAATCATTTCCTGTTAGTCAAGACTCATTTCCAAGACTATCTTAGTGGACAAAGTCCCTTTCTGAACCGAGTCACCCTCGTTTCAGTCCTGTTTCACTGAACCGGTATAACCTACCGTTCCAGCCATGTCTATCTCATGAGATATAAAAACTTTACCCAGTGCATTGGAGGGATATATAGGTGCCACCCATCTCATAACGATACCATTCTTATGTGTGCCACAAAATCATAAATCATACATCATTGCATAACCCATGTAATACAAATGAGAATCTTAAACATCATGACATCATAAAACAACTCATATAAGATAAAGGAATTCATAAAAATAATTCCATCACAATATAATCAAATCAATGTAATAATAGGGATAAAAACAGAACCCTTTATTATCTTAGATAGAAAATACTTTTGATTAAAAACTTGAACTCCATTCTTGAGGAAAATATCATTTCTTCTTCAAAAACATTTTTACTTTATTAACATGTCATAAAACTTTAAACTAAAAGAAGTTGATTAAAAATAAACTTGAAATCTTGTAAATTATTCTTCTTAGAAATAATGTTTTAAAAATCCATTCATGCCGTATAAGTTAAAAAAACATTTTTCTCGTACTTTTCTCGGAAAAGTCAAAAACGTACCTCGTATGAGAAACGACAAAAGATTCCTTTCATATCTTTTACTAAAAACTCACCGAAGGGTAAAATAGGAATTAAACAATTGTAGGTGAATAGAAATAATATTACATATTGAGGAAACATGGATGTGGATGATAAAATACACCGCAGTAAATTTCAAAGTATAAACAATCTCGGATAAAAATGAGATTGTGATATTTCCCTTACCTTAGGTCCGATTTGCATTGTAAGTGTCCGAACCTCCTGTATAATGATTTAAATAATGTCATTGACTTATTAAAGAATCATATTCATTGTTATTATATCATATATGGTTCACTTATGACTTTATATTACCTGTTCTTTTGTAAATTCCATGTTAAAGAGCGATTTGGGTAAAATTGTTTCATTTGTCGTCTGTGTTTTGTCTTATAATTATTCATATAATTACTTAGATCATGATTACATAATTCCAGAATATAAAACATGATTTATATATATATATATTCATAATATACATATATATAATAAATTAGTAAATGGAAAGAAATACACCGTTCATGGAGACGGTAGGCCGTACGTACGCATGAACGCTGTTTTCGTTTCCTTATTGAGTTGAACGGAATTAAGTAGATGAAATTCATATATATACACATAAATCTAGTATCATTATTATGTCATATATTTCATGATTACTTATTATTTATACTTTATAATCATTCATGAATGGTTTAAAGTGGAGAATGAATCTCATCGCGTCGTGGAGACGGTAGTCCGTACGTACGCACGAGCGATGATATCGTTCTCATGATCGTGGGACTGTATTGGAGTGCATGTATACTATTTAAGAATCAATATCACTTTAAAATAATAATATATAGTTATTATTTACACCATTATACCCATCCAAGTAAGGTGGTGGTGGAAAATAGATTTCACCATGGCGTGGAGACGGTATTCCGTACGTACGCACGCGCGGTGATTTCGTTTTCCATAGGATGGATAGATGGTGAAATAGGATTGTTTCATACTTATAATAACATATCAGTATATGAGTGATACTGATGTTATTACTTCATAATGAAACAACCTAAGAAGAAGAAGTGGAAGAAGAAATAAAGGTGAAAGAATCGGTAACGGAAATTACCTCTTCTTTGAAGCACCTCTTTGAGACCTCCTCTTAGGGCACTAAAATTGGTCTTTGAGGAAGACCGGAACCTCTATGATGTTTCTAGGGAATTGGAGAAGAGAATTTGGCAGGGGTTGGCCGATCTTGAAGGCTAAAAGTTTTGTGAGGAAGAGAAGGAGGAGGTTCCCTTTTATAAGGGAGGAGAGGGGCACCTTTGGAATAACTAAAAATATTATTTTATTATAAAGTCATGTTCTTTTTTAAATAGCTCCAAATTGATTTATTTCGAGGCTAATGTGGGGATGGGTCTAAATCCTCTCATCCAACAGAATTTAGACAATTTTAGGTTCCTATATTAACCTTATCATTTAGATTTAACATTAAGTTAAATAATTTTACTTTTACCGTGTCTTCTTGTGTTCTTACACTATAAGGTTAATAAACTTACTATTTTAAGCCAAAAGAACCCCAAATTATTTATTATTAATATATATAACCTTATCTAAGTCATTTGGCCGAACCTTAGATTTTTAGGAATAAAAAAGCAATTAATAATATAATATTTGTTTTAAAAACTATTTTATGTCAATTTTTACACTATTTAGTAATTGATTTTTGTGAAACTTATAACAGAATTATAAGTTCGAACAAAGTTAATTAAATCCATACTAACATTTCATATTAACCTAGAAAATTAGTGGAATTCATAAAAATTCTCAAATTATATTTATTTGGGTATTTATAACATCGATTATGTCAATATTTTATTAATAAGATAATTACTGCATCATTGTTGTGTCATAAATAAATTAAATTATTTAATGTCTAAAAATTACAAATAAAATACAATTATGTATTAAATCTTTTTATCTTTCTAATGAATATTTATAGACGAATTTATCTTATGTATAACCCCATATTAAAAATGTTTTAGTAAATAAACATTGATTTTAACTCTTTTAACCCTTCTTTAAATAAATTAATTATAAATGTCCTAATCTAATCCAAGTTGGCCTAAATGGTCATATTTTTATCCTATGTTTGTTTTTGGTCGAATTACACATTTACAATGGAATTAGGAAATGTGTTAGGGTAATAATAATATCATTTCTACCCATAATTACCCTATTTACTTTTAACCGTGGTAAAAAAATAAAAAGTTACTATTCACCAAAAAATTATTTTCATCTCATTGAACCACATTTTACTTACTGACATCTACCGTGTATCCAAGATTTTTGAAATTCCACTCACAGAAGCGGTAAAATTCAGTTTTATGAACAATTCAGTTTTTTTAACTACCACTTAGTGGTTTCACTATTAATCAAAAATTGAAAGTTTTCAGAAAAATACCAAAAATTAGGCCTAAGCTATATTTGATATTATGAACTCAAAAATGATTTCTATTTTACCAAATTCAAAACATATCAGTTTCATTAATTAATTTAAAAATTAATTCCCGTCGTCAAAACAAATAGCGTGTTCTTAAGAGATAATAACTATCAAAAGATTGACACTTGTTTATATCTGGTTTAAATGTGAAATTACATCCAATGACCATCATTGTATTAAATTGTAAAAATATATTCTAAATATACTTTAAAATCACTCAAATTAATAATTTATCACTATTAATTATTTCGATTGAAAAAGTTGTTTTTAATTAAAATTTAGTAATTTTCACTATTCATCAAAATATGAAAGTTATCCGAAAATCACAAAAATTTCACCCTAAGCTAATTTTGATATTACAAATCCAAAAATGAATTCCATTTTGAAAAATAAAATTACAAAATTTCAAAAAGTGGTTATTACTATTCATAATGGCTAGTTTTAATAATATTTTAATAGCATATTGTTGATTAGTGAAACTCGTTATTGCATACTACACATGCTATCGAGGAAGGTCATGATTGTGTGTAATGTAAGGCAAATCAAGGATGTGTGTTGTGCAAGCTCCTTTTGGTGTAGCGTACAACACAAGACATTAGTGAAAATAAAAAGAATATTTTTCATAAAATCTCGGGGTGTTACATTCTACACCCCTTAAAATGAATTTCGCTATCGAAATTCGTCGGGGTTTTAAATGGTTTACTATTAGAAAGTTTATTTAATAGAAACCCACATCGTAAAAATGAATACCAAAAACAATCTTTAAAAACGAAAGTATGAAACGTAACGGTTACCCAAATAAACTAATCACTGGGTTTCCACATAGGTGAAAATATGGATATGGAAGGAAAATCTAACCATCATGTTCTGATGGAGAGTGTTAGAGAACATGGCTATGGAAAAGCTAGCAATCACAAAGCCATAAATTTGTGATGATCTAAGGTACCATCTGATTCATCAGATATAAGAGCACTAAGACAACATTTTTGGTTTTCAAGTTCATTTCCCTAAAGTTGATGAAATTGGAATTAGAAGAAATACTTTCATGCTTTTGGTATAGTCTCACCGTTTGACTTTCCTTGGACAATTTTCACTTCATCTCTTAAAGAAATGAAGTTGAATTTGTCATTTGTGATGTGTTGGCAGATCATGTGATAGAATGATGGGTCATTCCATCTCTTTCAAACAAAAGGTTAGAAAAAGTTATATGTCCATCTTATGGTTAATCGTATATGGTTCCAAAAATGAACTTATACTTCATATATCATACCGCTTAATAAAATAAAACTAGTTCTACTAAACAGGGACATCCTGTAGGTCAGTGGTAGGCGATAAAGGCCAGTCTCACTTCGGTTGTGGGTTCGATTCCCACAGCCTTGTCTGACGCGATGAGTTGTCGCCCATCCTGCAGGTTGTCCTTTTTCTAAAGCTATATTACTATAACATCCAATCAATAATATCGAAAAAAACGTTTTATCCTAACTTATGTCCAACATAATCCATTCCAATCTTTAGGCTTATCCATAATACTGCAGTCCACTCTCATAACATAGTGAAAACGATTACCAGAGATTTAATACCATCATTGATCCCCATATATCATAAGATATGTTTTGTTGGTCACATTCCAAACATTCAAAGTCATTAATCATGTATTCTCTTGAATACCCATTGAGCCTTAGTGAAAACATGAATGTAGTTAAAAGTTAACACTTTCCACATACCAAAATCCTCAAAATTCTATATACTCAAACCATGATATCACTTAGTCCTTACATCAATCATGAGCTCATGAATACTGTTAAACATTTCGTTTTCTCGTTTTCCCTTCATTATGCGCATATCATCTTATTTCCAAAAATATCTCAATCACTTTTAATACCACATTAGACCCATAAATAAATATTCCAATACTCTATGATACAACATTATTTTGGAATCCCATTACATAAACACTTAATCATTCCACCACATCGTTTTCCTATTCAACATCGCCAATAGTGATCGCATGTGACTTCCCTTTGTCCTTTGCATTAAGCGGTTTCTCATGTCGATCATCACTAACCCTTGGATTAGGGCATTTATTAGCATAATTCCCCATTTCCTTGCACTTGAAGCATTGAAGTGTTGGTGGTGCGTTCTCTGTAGTGTTTTCTTGGTTCACATCATTAGAAACCCTTTTTCCATTACTTCGACACTCAGCTGCTCGATGACCTTCTTTTTCACACTTAAAAAATTTTCTAGTCCCTTTAAGACAATCTCCACCATGCTTCTTTCCACACTTTGTGCATATGGAAACATTCAACTTCTTTTCACCATTATTCTAAGATTTCTCTATGAACTCCATCTTTCGTTTCTTGTCAAAACCATGAGATGGATATTTAACACCAACTTCCATTTCTACCTTGATAGCACAACGCACAATTTCTTTATAGCTACTGAAGTCTCTTATAGATAATGCCCTTCGAAGACTTGGTTTTAAGCCACTGAAAAATCGATCAACTTTACTTTCAGGTTGGATGATAATGCCAGATGCATAACTTGCACGTCTTGTAAAATTTTCTTTGTATATACCAACAGATTTATCATCCTTCTGCTTCAGCTCAAGAAACTCCTTTTTCATCTTTGTTCGAAGAATACGAGGGAAGTACTTACTGAAAGACAAGTTCTTGAACTCGTCCCATTCCATGGACTCAATTTCATCTCTTGGCCTCGTATTCTTGATAATATTCCACCATTTATCGGCTTCACCTTCCAAAAGATATACTGCTAAGATGACTTTATCATGTTCAGAACATTGAAGAACTGAAAATATCTTTTCAGTGGTACTGATCCATTGTTCAGCAACAAGTGGATCGGAAGTCCCACTGAAAGAAGTTGGATGTTGCCTCATGAAGGACTCAATAGAATATTGTTCCCTTCTCTGCTCATTTGGAAGTCTAGAATGATTCATAGCTTGTGTAAGTATAGCAATAAGATTTTACACTCCATCTCCCATAACATTTGTTTATTCGGGTGGAAAATCATTACATTGTCCATTGCATTGATCAACACGGTTCCTTCGGGTTCCAGCCATCGTCTAAAACCCAAAAAGAATAGTGTGAGAGGAAAAAATCATGCTAGGGAAAACAACATAATTAAGGGGGAGTATCCTCAATATCTAACTTCTTAGGTTAAATTCTATGATCGTTACCATAGTTCTAGGACTGTATCTTATACATATACTTATCCTTAGGGACATCCCTATACATACCATAGAAATATCTCTAGGGATCTCAGAAACGCTTTCGAATCCTAGTTTCCAAAAGTTGACTAAACCTTTCCTCTGATACCAACTGTAGAGACCCGATGCTTGACGTACATTGACAATACATTACATTTGTGGAATACTTAGTACATAACAAAAACACACACAGAAGGATCGTAATAGTTTAGTCTCTTTGGAAAATCGGAATATAATCTTCTAATCCTGGTGAAAGATCTTCAACATATCCCATAAAGATCTTCCTTTTTTTTACCTAAAACCTTTCTTTATATCCTGGAGAAAAGAAAACATAAACGGGTGAGCACAAATGATCAGTAAGGGTAAACAAAAGAAATATCAATCACATCATATACAAAAGCACATAACTTTTGGAAATCTTAACCTGCAAAAGAGATTATAATTTCATAACATGGGGTAAATCATGGCAGTGAAATGTAATCACAATGATCATAACATAAAACATGAAACTTTGTGGCTTTCACACATAATCATAGAGAATCATTTCTTGTTAGTCAAGTCTCATTGCCAAGACTATCTTAGTGGACAAAGTCCCTTTCTGAACCGAGTCACCCTCGTTTCAATCCTGTTTCACTGAACCGATATAACCTACCGTTCCAGCCATGTCTATCTCATGAGATATAAAATATTTACCCAATGCATTGGAGGGAGATATAGGTCCCACCCATCTCATAATGATACCATTCTTATGTGTGCCACAAAATCATAAATCATACATCATTGCATAACCCATGTAATACAAATGGGAATCTTAAACATCATGAAATCATAAAACAATTCATATAAGATAAAGGAATTCATAAAAATAATTCCATCACAACATAATTAAATCAATGTAATAATAGGGATAAAAACAGAACCCTTTATTATCTTAGATAGAAAATAATTTTGATTAAAAACTTGAACTCCATTCTTGAGGAAAATATCCTTTCTTATTCAAAAACATTTTTCCTTTATTAACATGTCATAAAACATTAATGTAAAAGAAGTTGATTAAAAATAAACATGAAAGCTTGTAAAGTATGATTCTTAGAAATAATATTTTAAAAATCCATTCATGCTGTATAAGTTAAAAAAACATTCTTCTCGTACTTTTTTCGGAAAAGTCAAAAAAGTACCTCATACGAGAAACGACGAAAGATTCCTTTCTTATCTTTTACTAAAAACTCACCGAAGGGTAAAATAGGATTTATACAATTTTAGGTGAATAGAAATAATCTTACATATTGAGGAAACATGGATGTGGATGATAAAATACACCCCAGTAAATTTCAAAGTATAAACAATCTCGGATAAAAATGAGATTGTGATATTTCCCTTACCTTAGGTCTGATTTGCTTCGTAAGTGTCCGAACATCCTGTATAATGATTTAAATAATGTCATTGACTTATTACAGAATCATATTCATTGTTATGATATCATATATGGTTCACTTATGACTTTATATTACCTGCTCATTTTTAAATTCCATGTTAAAGAGCGCTTTGGGTAAAATTGTTTCATTTGTCGTCTGTGTTTTGTCTTGTAATTATTCATATGATTACTTAGATCATGATTACATAATTCCAGAATATAAAACATGATTTATATATATATATATTCAGAATATACATATGTATAATAAATCAGTAAATGGAAAGAAATACACCATTCATGGAGACGGTAGGCCATACGTATGCATGAACGCTGTTTTCGTTTCCTTATTCAGTTGAACGGAATTAAGTAGATGAAATTCATATATATACACATAAATCCAGTATCATTATTATGTCATATACTTCATGATTACTTATTATTTATACTTTATAATCATTCATGAATGGTTTAAAGTGGAGAATGAATCTAATCGCGTCGTGGAGACGATAGTCTGTACGTACGCACGAGTGATGATATCGTTCTCATGATCATGGGACTGTATTGGAGTGCATGTATACTATTTCAGAATCAATATCACTTTAAAATAATAATATATAGTTATTATTTACACCATTATACCCATCCAAGTACGGTGGTGGTGGAAAATAGATTTCACCACGGTGTGGAGACGGTATTTCGTACGTATGCACGCGCGGTGATTTCGTTTTCCGTAGGATGGATAGATGGTGAAATAGGATTGTTTCATACTTATAATAACATATCAGTATATGAGTGATACTGATGTTATTACTTCATAATGAAACAACCTAAGAAAAAGAAGTGGGAGAAGAAATAAAGGTGAAAGAATCGGTAACGGAAATTACCTCTTCTTTGAAGCGCCTCTTTGAGACCTCCTCTTAGGGTACTAAAATTGGTCTTTGAGGAAGACCAGAACCTCTAGGATGTTTCTAGGGAATTGGAGAAGAGAATTTGGCAGGGGTTGGCCGAGATTGATGGCTCAATGTTGTGTGAGGAAGAGAAGGAGGAGGAGCCCTTTTATAAGGGAGGAGAGGGGCACCTTTGGAATAACTAAAAATATTATTATATTATAAAGTCATGTTCGGTTTTAAATAGCTCAAAATTGATTTATTTATAGGATAAGGTGGGGATGGGTCTAAATCCTCTCATCCAATAGAATTTAGACAATTTTAGGTTCCTATTTTAACCTTATCATTTAGATTTAACATTAAGTTAAATAATTTTACTTTTACCGTGTCTTCTTGTGTTCTTACAATATAAAGTTAATAAACTTACTATAAGAAGACAAAAGAACCCCAAATTGTTTATTATTAATATATATAACCTTATCTAAGTCATGTGGCCGAACCTTAGATTTTTAGGAAAAAAATAACAATTAATAATATAATATTTGTTTTAAAAACTATTTTATGTCAATTTTTACACTATTTAGTAATTGATTTTTGTGAAAATCATAACAGAATGATAAGTTCAAACAAAGTAAAATAAATCAATACTAACATTTCATATTAACCTATAAAATTAGTGGAATTCATAAAAAGTCTCAAATTATATTTATTTGGGTATTTATAACATCTATTATGTCAATATTTTATTAATAAGATAATTACTACATCATCGTTGTGTCATACGTAAATTAAATTATTTAATCTGTAAAAATTACAAATAAAATATAATTATGTAGTAAATCGTTTTATCTTTCTAATGAATATTTATAGTTGAATTTATCTGATGTATAACCCCATATTAAAAATATTTTAGTAAATAAACATTGATTTTAACTCTTTTAACCCTTCTTTAAATAAATTAATAATAAATGTCCTAATCTAATCCAAGTGGGCCTAAATGGTCATATTTTATTCCAAAGTTTGTTTTTGGTCGAATTACACTTGTCCAATAGAATTAGGACATGTTTTAGGGTAATAATAATATAATTTCTACCCATAATAACCCTATTTACTTTTAACCGTGGTAAAAAAAATAAAAAGTTAGTATTCACCAAAATATTATTTTCATCTCATTGAACCACATTTTACTTAATTACATCAACCGTGTCTCTCGTATTTTTGAAATTCCACTCACAGAAGTGGTAAAATTATGTTTTATGAACAATTCAGTTTTTTTAACTACCACTTAGTGGTTTCACTATTCATAAAAATTTGAAAGTTTTCAGAAAAATACCAAAAATTAGGCCTAAGCTATATTTGAAATTATGGACTCAAAAATGATTTCTCTTTTACCAAATTAAAAACATATCAGTTTTATTAATTAATTTAAAAATTAATTCCCGTCGTCAAAACAAATAGCGTGTTCTTAAGAGATAATAACTATCAAAAGATTGACACTTGTTTATGCCTGGTTTAAATGTGAAATTACATCCAATGACCATCATTGTATTAAATTGTAAAAATATATTCTAAATATACTTTAAACCACTCAAATTAATAATTTATCACTAATTATTATTTCGATTGAAAAAGTTGTTTTTAATTAAAATTTAGTAATTTTCACTATTCATCAAAATATGAAAGTTATCCAACAATCACCAAAATTTCACCCTAAGCTAATTTAGATATTACGAATCCAAAAATGAATTCCATTTTGAAAAATAAAATTACAAAATTTCCAAAAGTGGTTATTACTATTCATAACGGCTAGTTTTAATAATATTTTAAGAGCATATTGTTGTTTAGTGAAACTCATTATTGCGTACTACACATGCTATCGAAGAAGGTCGCGATTGCGTGTAATGCAAGGAAAATCATGGATGTGTGTTGTGCAAGCTCCTTTTTGTGTAGCGTACAACACAAGACATTAGTGAAATTAAAAAAAATATTTTTCATAAAATCTCGGGGTGTTACAAATAATATGATTTATGATATATTTCAATTTTACCATAGTTGTTTTATTCATTGAAAATGTGAAAGTAATTCCTTTCATGACACTTCTCTGATTCGATACAATGATATTTTGGTTGAGCCATTGGCACAACCCTTGTAGTTAGAGACTCCTACAAGTGGCGACTTAGCGATTTCATGATTATGAAAACAATGTGGCCTGACTCTGGGAGGTGATAGTTTTTTATGGGATTTTTTAAAGAAACAATGAGGTCCTAGGACATCATATTAGGTCTGGCCAGAATACACACAGTTCATGATAATATTTACTATTTAAGGTGTAGTATGTGGTTTGTTTATAGTGAAGGAATGATGTATTCCTTTGGGGGTAAAAATTAAATCCTTTTTGAGGAGGATGAGAATAAGTATTGAAGAGTGAAACTAATTTTTTACCAGTTGGATATCATGACTCTTGGAGAACTAGATGCTATGGGATACTAATTACATATATTAGTGGAATAGTATTATCATGTATTTCTTAAAGACATTCCACTAATAACTCCCAACCCTAAGTTAGACTAAAAAATTGAATTACACCTCATGATTTCACTGATATCATTTCTCGTATATTGGATGGAACCGGTGGAACTTCATGATTTTATGGTGTAGTTAAAGGACTTCTTGGATAAGGGATTTTTAAGACCACGTATTCCCCTTGGAAATACCTTGAATTATTCTTCAAGAACGATGATAACATATTATGGTCATATGAGGACTACCTTCTCACAAATTAGGTGTCTTTTGAATAATGATTTTCTACTACCCAGGATCAAAAAAATCATCGATCAATTGAGAGGGGCATGACATTTCTCGAAGGTTGACCTTATATTAGGCTATCACGAACCACAAGTACAGGATGAGGATATTCAATTGGAAAAATTTAGATGTCTCTATGGTAATTATGAGTACATTATGATTCATTTTGTTGTGAATAATTCCCAAAAAAATCAAGGCAATCATTAACGGGATCATCCTTACATTTTTAGTTCTGTTCATGTTGGTCTTCATCAATGATATCCTAGTATACATGATATCTGAGGAGGAACACACAAGACACATATGGAAGGTATTATACACACTCTAAGACCACCATATTTAGGGGAATATATCAATGTGTGAGTTTTTTATTTGACAGTTCTACTTATTAGGGAATGTTTTCTCAGAGGTAGAAGTGGTGGTGGACATGATAAAGGTTGAAGTAGTGTTATCTTGGGAGTCACATAATAGTGTTACCAAGGTTCAAAGTTTCCATGGATGGGTGGGGTTTATTAGAGGTTTGAACATGATTTATCTATATTGGAAGCATCATTGATAGCATTAACCCAAAATGGGAATCCATTTATGTGGATAGAAATGTCCCAACAGTGATTTCATGAATAGAGTTAGATGTTGGTTATGACTCCTCTCTTCAGATGGAAGGAGGAGGGTTTTGTGTATGGTGAGTTCTAGGAAGAATCAGGTACAACACATAGTTGTGTTTTTATCCATAGATAATTGGTGATCCAAAGTGATTCATGTTTGTTGAGACCACATGATAAAAACTACACAACCCACAATCTTGTGTTAGCAACAGTATTATTCACACCGAAGATGTGGATGCACTACCTGATGGTTGAGTGGTTTATCATATACTCTATCCAAAAAATTATTATATATATGTCCTCTAGTAAGGATCACAACTTGAGATATAGGTGAGGGATATAATTCATCCAGAACTATGACTTATAGATTTTCTATACTACTGGAAAGAGGATCCTAGTGGAAGACTCTATCCGCAGGATATCTTATTCTCATTTGTTGGACAATAAATCAGAGTAGTTAGACTCATTGCAATTTTACTTACTGAAAAATGATGCTGCTCTATATCCTCAATCCCCTGTTTTTACCCTTCCAATTTCCTTGTATTTCAAGGATTCTTAGCATGAATATACATGCTAGGACACCTTGTATACTCATATATCTATTGGGCATGCTCCTGATGAAAATTATGAAAGTGGGGATAATTCTTTTTTTTAGGTAATGGAAAACGGTACCTTGGGAATTGAAAAATTGGATTCAATGTGTGTTTCAAACATCCACTTTTAAGTACATCCAGATGTAGAATAGATGTACCAAGACATCCGAAGTTAGTTTTTGTTTCCCGGAATAAATCACTGTGTTTTAGAGTTTGTCTCTTGATTCCTCGCTTGTTAGGAAGTGGAGAATTAACACAAAGTTCTATTATGTTTAGATAGACACCTTGATGTTCCATAGTGGTGGTGGGATGAAATATCAATGGACATCTTGAATGGGATACCCCATATTTCTAGGGACATGATACCATTGGGGTGATCGTAGACCAACTCACCATGTCGGACCACATCCATGATATTCAAGTGCAGACACTAGTAGAGATCATGGGGCTACTCTACATGTAAGATATTTTCTTTCTCCTTGGAGTTCCCTCAATGATCATTTCAAACCATGAAATCACTTAACATAATTTTTATAAACAATGTTGGGGGATGTCTTCAAGAATTTTTTCATTTGCGCGTGGAATTTCACCTCTAGACTGAATGAAAATGTGAGTAAACATTATGGTTTTGGAAGAAGTATTGTTGAATTTCATGTTGATCATTGGCTATAGTTTGTAGGATATTTTTCCCTTGGGGTCGTTTTCATACAACAATAAACAACATTCCACTATTGATATGAATCTATTCAATGCCTTTAATGGGAGACCCTATATGTAATAACCTTATTGAACAGATCTATGTGAGAAAAAACACAAAAGAAAAGAGTTGGAATGAGTTACTAGATAGATTTTACAGATCATCTAATAGCAGGTTAGGACTAAATAGTTCAATAAAAAGTATTATGTGGACTGATAATGCATACCTCTTGAGTTTGAGTATGGAGACCATGCATTCCTATGTGTCGCACCTATATGTGGATTATGGATATTTATCCACGGTGTGAAATTATATTCAAGACTCATTGTTCCATTATATATATTATTTATATTTAGATATGTGGTATACCTCATTAATCTAACAAAATAGTTATACATGGTTACATGATGTCTTCCACATGTCTTAGCTGAGGTGGTATGTTGAGGACCTATCACATGTTATCGACTGAGGAGAGCTAGAAATAAATGATGAATCTAACATTGTTGAGTACCCCATGGAGACTGAGGATTAGTGGTATAGGATGATTCATTGGTGATTGATTCCACTAGTGTGTTTTTGGTGATAGCACATGAATTTTCATGAGATCACCTGGGAGAGGGAGACCAAGAAGCAAGCTTATTACCCAAATTTTTTGAGTAGGGTTTTCTATTTTTCAGAAGAAAATACATAAGGTAGGGAGAATTTAATGACACATATATTTCATACTATATTTTAGAATATAGTAAGGAATATTTTCTAGATAATTCTTTGAGATCGTGTGTGATTATAAGGCCCGTTGATCCCCAAATAAATGTTTAGAATATATAAAATATATTAATATTATATATGTTTAACTTTCATAAAAATTTGAAATGTTATTCGAAAAGTGGTCCATATTAGAAATATGAGGGAACCATTGAGTTCAGAGCATGGGTTTTACCTAATGTTTTGCATAACCATTGTTGATGTGAGAAGTTTTTAAAAAACATTTTCATAGGAACAAAATAATAAAATGAAAAAATTTATTAATTAATTTTATTTATTTTAATGTAGAGATTGAGATCTTCGATAAATATAATTTTATGTATATTTTCTCATGTTTGATAGCTAAACCTTTGAGACCTAGATAATTTTTGGATCTTTTTCTTGGCATATAACACTAGATCTGATCAAGACTGAAGACTATTGCACCATTGGAGCTTTTGGATATCACCAATGATGACAATGAGGGTCCATTCTATGTTAGAAATCAATCCTAACTCCAGGAAGGGTGTTGATTTTGGTTTACCACTATGTTCTTTAAACCTGGTCAAATGAAAAACAATTACCAGAACAATAATAGATTCATGCATCAATGGTAGATTTTAATTGATGGATTTGTTTTCTTATTCATATATTTTATCATTCTATGATTGATTATTTATTCAAAAATTGGTAAAGTAAGAATGAAAAATGTTTCAGTTTCATTTCCCACATTTTATGGCTTATGGTTTTCTTCACCATTTCTTCACATGTTCATTGTATACAATTATTTTAGTTTATGGTTTGAGAAAGACCCGGTATTCGACCATTGTGTGATTGTAATATAGTGAAATGGAGAGACACCGCATGTGAGGTTCTTGATCAATGGTGAAAATGAAAAATGATGATGATCAGAGGTATATCAGAATGTATCTTTGATCTCATTTCTTATAGTTTATTATTGTGCAGTACAGATGGTTCAAGGGTGCCTTTATTGTGATGATTTAAAGACCATATCTAAGTTATCTAGTATGTAAAAGTTTGTCCAACCACATATTTACATTTTCTAGGGTGGATAGTGTTAACAAATACACATAGGATGACATGGAAGAGATCCCATAGGATATAGAAAATCCCATGATACATGGAGTGTAATGTGGTATTACACGTCGTATGGGACCCCCCCTGTGGGGTGATAGGGTTTTCCACACATATTTCAATATCACACACCGTGTGACCATTTCAAATTCAGTGTGACAAGTGTTTGAATCCCATCATGTATCTCAAGGGATACATAGACAAGGGAATGACAAGTACATAGACATTGATAGTGTACACAATCGTAGTTTGATGTATAGGGGAATGAAAAAATGGCATAGACAAGGTTCTATGAGACCTATACACGCCATGTGTGATAACGTACAGGTTGTTTATGACGATTATTACTTTTTGTTTGGGGATTTTCCACAAAGAACGACAAAGAGTTGGTTGAACACACTGGGTACCCCTTGTACACACTATGTACCCTATTTGAGGAGGTCTGCAGCCCTTCCGTTCAATGGTCTAGACCAGTCTTGGATGAGTGTGTTCCATTGGTCCAGATCCCTCAAGTGGAAAATGTGGTATTATGTACACATATCATGATTATGATACCCTATAGATGGTGACTCTCTTATAGAGTTCATGGTGTCCCTCTATGAGACTAGAGTGCGATCATCTATCATCTATATATACTAGGTGGGGTTTCTGAAAAAAGTGTTACCACCTTTAACATAGAGTTAATCATTCTTCTAGTAGTCCATATTGGTATGTTTCATGGACTCTTTGGAATATAATCACTTATGTAGTGGGATGATCTTGTTTTGGTTCTTGTTTTCACTAACGGTCCATGGATTGATCCTCTATCAATTTTTAGGGTCTTTGAGTCAAATGATCTTTCTTCGACAGGGCCCAATGAAATTGATGTCTTGGATGAGAGTCTTCTATGATAGCATGCATCATGAACTGAGTTCAAATAGAACATCCATTTCATCTAGTATAATCATATGGTTGGAAGTCTTATTATGACTACCAAGAGATGTGGTGTCCTTCCTGAGTATATCCAAGTGTTTTTCTTGTTATGTATTTTTTGTTATATATTTTTCATGAGATTAAAATTAATGATTCTACATGTTTAGTGTTTTTAGGGTGTCCTAATGGGTATTTTTATACTAACCCCTACATGGGACCTTCCCATACATGTCATGTATTATACTGATGATGACCCATTTGATGGTGTCTTTGGCAGATAGGGAGTAGTTGGAGCACAGATAACAACCCATTTCAGGGTGTCTTTGTGTAGGATGAACTCACAATAGTTTTTGTTTATGATTCTATTTCATTCTATCTTTTAATTTAGTATTTTACAATAATACTCTATTTGTGGGATCATAGATGTTTTCATTCATTGGTTTCAGTGGTTTCTAAATTTCCTCATTGTATAGGCTTGGATATGTGAGTATGTGTATATGTAATTTACTCTAATTCCTCCCATGTGTGGGATATTCCAACTCAATGATGGTCACCATCCCTAGGTATATTGGAATATATTTTGGGGTAGTCACATTCTGGACCCTAGTGGGTAGTGTCAAAATAGAGATATTTATTATGCGGGCCCCTGTTCTAATGTTATTCCACTTTTTTTAGTTAAACATCACACGTGTGATATAAATATATTTAATATATTACAAACATTTGTTCTATGATAATCGGTCCTCATAATCACATATATTAGGGGGATTTATCTACTAAGATATTCTTGGGAGTAAATCTTGACTAAGGAAATAATGGAATGGAGATTAAACCTAGTCCCCAATAATAGTATTTTTTTATCCTCGTATAAGAAAAATATTTTATATTCTTATGTGCTTAATTTTATTCATTCTTTATGCTTATGATATGATCTCATGAATCATCATTTATTATAGATGATTCAAAACTCTTATGTAATACGTCATATGTATTTTTTGACAAAACCGTATTCCACGTTTCATGATTATTGATCATTTAGTGATTTAGTTTGATTATTATAAGACTCGATCATGATATAATACCCTTATGATTTTCTTAATTTTACTTGTGATCATTGATCAATATAGCTTATTTTAACACTTACTGAGCAAATGAGCTCACCATTTCTTATGATTTCTTTCCCCTTGTTATGAGGAAATAATTTGAGTATGATATTTTTAATTACCCAGATTTTCTACTGTTTTATTTTTATAAATTAATTGGGAAAATTGTGAGACCAGGTGATAAGATGATAGGCGATTATGAGGCACAATGTTCCAAGAAAAATATGATGAAAAATGTAATTTTTTTAAAAATGTGTGATAGTAATTTTTCATTAAATTGGGAATAAATTCTAAATGGGTTCCCAGATAATGAATCAGAGGAAACTATTGCGTTAGAATTTGGAAATAACTATCATTAAAATATTTTAATAAAAATATATTTTTTTGAAGGAGCATAGTTTTTCTTTTTAATAAAACATTTGTCAGGAATTTGTGGTTATACCCATAACCCTAGAATTCCTTTGAGGCATGGAAGGAAAGTCTCGATGATGATGAATGTTAGTGGATCATGGAATGATAAAGACACATACCTATGTTATTTTTCAAGGACTGATCCAACCATGAGTTTGGGTGTTTGATCTCCTTGTGACTTCCTTTCCGCTCTAGAATTACAAAGGAGAAGGATAACCAACCTAGGAATAGGTTGATCCGTGGTTCGACCATTCTTTTGGGATGAATAAATAATGTAGGGTTTAAGAAGGGAGATATATCTTCGCGATTATCTATTATTGTTCTTCACTAAACCTTGTAACATGAATGGACCAAGGCCAACAAAAAAAAGGAAAAAATACAACATTTGGGTGTTCATTTGCTTTATCCATTCCACCTCAATATATAAGGTTCTTCATACGTTCTTCTCCCTTGAAACCCTCGCATGAACAAGTGATTGTTGCACCTCGATCCAAGGAAAAAACATATGAGACAAAAGTATTTGACCCCGCAATGACATAAAAAATGTGTGGTGAAAGCGTGGCATGGTTTGGGTGACCTGGTAGTACAAGGATGAAACTTATGGTCTACTACTGGTGGGGAAGATAGAGATGAGTGTAGGACGTAGCTAGAGGGGTCTAATTTAGGGGGAGTGTGAGGTGACAATGGGTCATTGGTAGAGTAGCAGATGATGACAACATGATGAGGACCAGGTGGGACCATGTGGAAGCCCATGGCGACAAGGGATGCATGAAGTGATCCATGGCCACAGGATGAGGTCACAACAGTGAGGCCACAATACTAATAGGAGGGTGTGGGTTGGACATGTGAAGCACAACATGGTGCCGCAGTGAAAGGGAAGCATGTGGGAGCCATGTGGTTGGGGATGACTGTATGGAATATGGGGCACTATTAGGGAGGGTCATGCCCAGTTATGTAAACCAACCTACAGATCAGGTCTGACCAAATTCTCTAGACCACTCCAGTAACATGATCCTAGAAAGCCAGGCTAGTTTGGGATTGTCAGGATCAAACCTAGTTGGGTCGGGTCAGCCAGACTGGGTCGGGATGAGTTTGGTGGGTTGTGTCGAACCCAGATCATCTTTTTTCCTAGAAAAAACTATAACATTCTATGTATGTGTTTATTTGATTAACTGTTTGTGGTATTCAAAGTCTTGCGATGAGGTGGTATATTTAAGATAATCTAAGTAAGTTTTTTGTGGATGTTTGTCTATGAACTAATTTCTTGAGTTGTAGGTGCTCCCAGAAGAAGCATTCTATGAGAAGAATCCTATGGCTGGTTTTGACATGGTGACTATGATACATGGTGTCTACATGATTGATCAAAACTCCATGCACAATTTATGCTCCATCTACCATCGAATCTCCATGAACCATCGATGCTCTGTGCACCCTCGATGCTCCATGCACCATTGACAATTCATGCGCCATCGATGCTCTATGCATTATTGAATCTTCGTTTTCCATCGATGCTTCATGCACCATCGATGCTATGTGCATCATCGTGACTCCGTGTGTCATGTAAACAGGGAGATTAGTGGACTACAACTAAAAATCCTTCACTATGTTCTTTAGGCTTATACTGGGGTGAGTTGAGTGTACTTTTTGTGTTTATTTGTGAAATAATACATGTATTTCTTTATGGTATACTTTTTATATATTTTTTTGGTATAATTCATGGTAGTTTTTTGTGGTTTACTTCATGAATTTATTTGTGGTAAACTTCATGTGGTTCTTAGTGGTATTCCTTTGGGGTTTTGGGGAATCCTACTAAGTATTGTTTTAATCACCCATACATGGGATTTTTATGCAGGTGTCGTATATTCTGCAGATAATGAATTATTTGATTGAGTTCTAGGTGGACCAGGACTAGGTGGTGCTTAGAGTGATCAGGAAGATGAGGTGTTCTAATATGGCTTCAGAGATCTTTCTTACACCTACCATTCAGGTAGTGTTTTCTAAGGATGAATTTCAAGAACTCATTCATTCAATTTTTATAAATGTTATTTTGATGGGCTTCAATTCTGGCCCTGTTTACCTTTATGTTCCTACCGTAATAAACTTTTGTTGGTATCACAGTGTTATGCATGATTGTTTACATAGTGTTTCACAATTTAGAAATTTGGGCATCGAGATGTGCATGTGTGTATAGGTACTTAAGAAATTTCCTACCATTTATGGGATATGACTATTCGGATCTAGTATTCAGCCCATGGCCTATCAGAGGTAGGTTTGGGTAGTCACAACACAATCCCCTTAGGGAGGGTTCGTGACACATTGGTATCAGAGCGGGTCAGTTCTACTTAAGGACCATAAGTATGTGAAGATATTTTGTGGCATCAATGTTAACTATATCTAGATTAGGCTTTAGTCCAGGGACACCAATATTAGTGCAGAGACTAAATTATCCATACCCCACGACTCTGGAAAACTACTTTTCAACATGGCACATGAAAACACTTGTTGCAATGAATAAATAGTGCATGCATCATATATACTTTTGAGTGTGTTCTTATGTAATTCTTGAGTAATCTCACCAGGTATACTCTATTTATTGTGGTACATCATGATTTTTTTCTGGATGCCTCCCCATAGATAGCTAGCTAGGATTCCATTGCATGATTATGAGTATCATCTACCTAGAAAGGATGCATCGGTGAAAGGGCATGTGTCATAGGTACTCCCTGCACAAGAGATATCCCCTCTAGGTGGTGTAATAGTGATACCACCACCTATTGTTAAATAATTACTAAAATCACTACATATTGGGGATACATTCCATTGAGTGTGTTTTATGTGTTATAGAGGTAGAGAACTCCTAGTTTTAGTGGTGATTCATACCCCCAAATAGATGAGGGTTCGCTTGATGTAGTTACATATTTCTTCCACCTTCTGAGGATGCCTTCCAACCAGATGGTAGTTCTATCCAAGAGCCTTCATTAGGGATCAGTGGGGTGATGGTAGATATTATTGATCCTTAAGCATGACAATAAAACTCTATCATGGGAATACATTAAGTTTCTCTTTAGGTAGGTGTTCTTTCTTTTGATGTTACACTCAATGCGCATATAGGAGCTCATGTACTAGTAGTAGGGTAGTCAGACAATAGCGGAGTACTCGATGTGGTTTATGGATCTTTATTTATAATCCATAAATATGGTGAGAGACCCATTTTTGGGGGGTTGTACCTTCAAAAATGGGTTACACCAGGAGACCAGGCTATCAATTCTACCCCTGAGGATCCCTACATATGTTGTAATACTGGATTAATCACAACTTCTGGAGTGATTTCTAGTAGAGCAAACGCCAGTAATTGGAGCTACAATCAGGCACCTGACAGTTGAGTCTTCAGTTGTAGGTTGTAAATAGTAGACTGAGGGACCTAATAGGGTCATGAAATTAAAGGGATGAACCCCCAACATGAGATCAGTGGTGCGGGGAACCCAGGGAATTGCGAGTTAGCTGAAGGACATATTGTGTAACTCATGCGGCTGTCAGAGACATCTGGCTAGAGATTGCCTGACTCATTGTACAAATGATCAGATGTTGTTCAAGGGGCCATTTAGGAAGAGTATGATGCAAGCTCATTGTGGTCCATAGGGAGAAGTGTGTGGTAGAGGAGCGGGTCAGGCCACCAGAGGTGGGCAGAAGTTCAAGGTACTACCACCACCACCCCCACGTGGTCCACCATCAGCCTAAGAAGCTGGTGGACAGGGACAAGGCCAACTTAAGGTGAAAGAGGTATATGAACATTTTTCTCTAGGGATATATATATGTATGATATTTGTCATTTCCACCCTATCTGTAGTGGTGACAGACATAGGTTTCTGTCATTCTTTTCTTACCACAACCTTTGATTGAGACTTGGACGTTACAATTCAACCGTTAACTCTATCCATATGCTTACAGACTAATGTGGTGGGATATTTGACAATCACAAACTAGTGAAAATAGTTTTTCCTTAATATAGGGGAAATAGTTTTAGTTTGTATCTCTTGGTGGAAGCATCAAGGCCTGACAACGTCATTTTTTTTTATGGGTTTTTTATCCACTGTTCTTGATCGGATTGACAATTTTAGGCACTGAGTGAATTGTGTCTACAGATATTGGACTATGTTTTATATTATTGATGAAATAGAAACACATGTAGTGTAGTATGGACTTACTCATAAAAGGCTTCAGTTGATTAATCACTAGTTGGATAGCCTCACCCTTGATATGATGGATGATAGGAGTCCAGGGTTTTTTGGAGTGGTGGAAGATTATGAGGATTTTATTTTTGAGGATGTCCCTAGATTACCTCTCGTAGGGAGGTAGACATCTAAATTGGGATATTCTCGGAGATGGAACAGATATCTAAACCAACATATCAGATGGCTCCCATTGAGCTTCCTTTGTTGAGGGTAAATCTGGAGGAGTTTCAAAGGATGGGATTGGTGATACCAACTGTTTTACCCTGGGTAGCCCAAGCTTTTTTCCAAGAAGGATGACACGAGATTGAGGTTATGAATGGAAATTAAGTTCCTAAATAAGATTACTATGAGGAATCAAGTATCCAATAGTGAGGATAGATGGCCTCTTAGATCAGATGAATGGATAAAGGTGGTTCTCGAAGGTTGAACCCAAGTCCAGATATCACCAGCTTCGTGTACGGTATGAGGATATACCAAAGATAGCCTTAAAAAATCGGTACAACCACTACGAGTACTTGGTGATTCCTTATGTCTAGAGGAACACCACAAATATTTTCATGACACTCATGAATAGAATCATTCAGCCTTACATATATAGGTTCTTTGCGGTCTTCATTAATGAAATCCTGGTGTACTTGATTTCCAAGGAGGAGTACATGATACACTTGGGTATGGTCCTTGACACGCTTTAAGAGAACCATGTTTATGGGAATCTCTCAAAGTCTCAATTCTGGATTTAAGATGTCTAGTTTCTAGGGTACATAATTTCAAATGTTGTATTTGTAATAGATTCAGAAAAGATTGACGCAATGCTTTCTTTGGAGCCACCAAACAGTTTTACGAAGGTGTAGAGTTTACATTGTTTGGCTAGGAACTATTGGATGTTTGTACCCATCTTTTCCATAGTAGTATCTCCTATTATGGATTTGGCTAGGATGGGGTAGTGCATTGTATAGACCGATAAGTTCTAGTAGTGCATTCAAGAGCTGAGTCATAGGTTGATGAACACTCCCTTATTGAGACTACCAGAGGAGGGTGTTAGGTATATAGTGTGTTCTACGATGCATTATGGATAGGGATTGGTTATTTCCTAATCATTGGGAATGAAATGATTGCCTGTGGTTTGTTCTAGTTGAGGAATCATGAGAATAAATATGAAACCAATGATCATGAGCTAGCAGCAATATTCTTTTCTTTAATGATGTGGAGAAACTACCCATTGGGTGTGCAGTTTACCACATACTCTAACCACAAGAGTCTCAAGTATATATTCTCTTAGAAGGGTATGAAAATGAGACAAAATTTATGGATAGAGTTATCCCATGAGTAAGATTTAAAAATTTTATATACTCTTAGTAAGGGGTATATATTGGTAGATTCTCTCTGTGGGAGATCCAGATTATAATTTTTGAGTAAGTCATTAAAGCAGTTGTTTGTGTTTTAGATATCCATTATCGATGGAGATGGATCAACTTACCTCTAGTAGATGTTTCCCCCCCTCAACTCTTACAACAAGTCAAGGAGCCATATATTTTGGATATAGACTGTGAGACCTGATGTTATCAGTTGTTAATGAGGGAATACCCCTAATGGATATTGGATAGGTGGGGAGAACAACATTCTTTTCATAGGGTGTATAGTTACACTAGTGACATTGTTGGAAGTGTTTATAAGAGAGTTCCACACATCCCCTTTGGTAGTACATCAAGGTGTGGTAAAGATATTCCAAGACCTACGATGTCATTCTGGTGGTTGGGGATGAATAATGTAGTGGCCAAGTTAGTTACTCAATTCCTCACTTGTTAGAAAGTGGTGGCTAAGCCCTGGGATCCAATGGGATTGACCCAATAACTTGATGTGCTAGAGTGGAAGTGGGATGAGATATCTATGGACTTTGTGATATGTTTACCATGAACTTCGATGGGGCACAATACCATATGGGTGTTCATTGATCGACTCACCAAGTCGGACCACTTTCTACTGATCTGTTAGCTGCATTTAATAGAGAGAATGTGATGATTCAATGTGCAAGAGATAAATCAGAATCACAGATTGCCATAGATTATTGTTTCATACCATGATGATTGTTTCACCTACTATCAATGTATGTGACATCATGAGGCTTTTGGGACATTGTTTCACATGATTGAAATAATTCATCCCAAGACAGATGGCCAGATGGAGGGGACCATCTAGGTTCTAGAGGACAGGCTGTGTGATTTCATCTTTCAATTTATCGTAGTTGGGAGGATCATCTACCTCTGGTAGAGTTTTTTTACAATAACATCCCCAAGATAACTGTTAGTATGGCATCATATGGGTCCCTATATGGGTGACCATGTAGGTCACCACTCTGTTGGACTGGCCCAAGAGAGTCATCAATCAGGGGTCTAGTGTTGGTGTGGGATACCATAGAGAAGGTGAAGAACATCTTGGAGTATATGAGGACTACAATGAGCTGGAAGAAGTCATATAATTAATGGATATGCAGGCCCTCGGAGTACCAGGAGGGATACCGTGTGTTCCTTCAGGTCTAACCTTGATGGGAATCACTGATATTTGTTATGGGTGGAAGGTTATCTCTGAGATACATCGATCCTTTTCAGATTCTGATGAGATTTGCTAAGGGGGCATACCACCTATATCTACCCCCATAGTTACACTAATGCATTATTTCTTCCACATATATCACCTGAGGATGTGCGTGCATGATCTATCACATGTCATCGACTAGGGAGAGTTGTGCATTGATTATTGGGTGTCTTTTGAGGAGTACCTGGTGGAGTTCGAGGAACTATAGGATCGAATCCCTTATGGCATGCCGATTCCTATGTTATGTGTTCTGTGGTAGCATGATAATCTCAATGAGATCCCTTCGTAGCAGGAGGATATGATTTGTGCTCATTACCCTCATATTTTTTTTGACTAGCCCTTGTTTTGGCTTTTGGGGACATAAAGAACTAAGGTGTAGAGAATGTAATGGATTAGATTTTCTTTGTTTTTATTTTTATAAGTTAATTTGGAATATTTCAAGATTATTCCCTAAGAGGGTATTATATTCTGAGATGTGTTGGGCCCAAAAAAATATGAGGAAAAATGTTTTGATTTTAATCATGAATCAAAATATCAAAAACATATTTAATTTATCCTCCCTTGAAATTTGGGTTGATTATATCTAACCAGAGTTAGAAAAAAAATTAATCATATGTAAAAATAGATATATTACACATGAAAATAGTAATAGATAATCATAAAAAGTCTATAAAACTCATGATTAATGTTATGATGATTTTCCTAATCTTATGGGAAGCTAAGAAAACAATGTTAATATTTTACATACCTTATGGGTAGATGAACATTCCTTATGAAGTTCTGTATCAAACTTATGATATCATATCTGAACATTACGAGTATCTCACGCCAACTACTCATACAAACCTTATGAATATTGCCTCATGTTATGTCTTATCATTATGCATGGGTGTATCAATACTACAGGTATATAGGATTCCTAAAATTTAATATTTTTCTACAATTCTTTTTTGGTCACCCAAAAATGAACTCTATGAACATAAAAAGACTTCATTAAATATTCTTTCCCCTTAATCATCAACAAACACAACTCAAATACCATTCTTAATTGAATTTTCTAATAGTATGTTTCTTTAATGATCAAAAAAATAATAGAAAAGTATTTATATCCATTGAATGATATTGTGGAGATGTGTAAAAAGGTTATCAGAAATATGAATCCATTAAGATCATTTATCATGGAATTCAATCATGTATATAATGAAATACCCTACATGCCAAATGTAATAAAACCAATGTATTTTGATGTAACAAGGAATGATATATGAAATAGGATAATATTATAAATCATGGATGGACATCTGCATTTAATGACTATTTTTTGATGTTTGAGTTATATTGTAGTTTCATCTATTGTATACATTATGTATATAATTATAAACATTGACACTATAGGGTAATACTCTTATTAGTGAATGGTTGGAAGGAACATGATTTTATTCTTGTATATTTCTAATTACCCATTAGATATTACCATAGTTTTAAATATATATGAATGTTTTTTATTGTAATCATTTTTCATGTCCCTTATTATTTATACCATAGTTTTTTTGTTCATTATGATCCCCCACTCGATCAAATCTTATAATGATGGAACTTTTGTGATTTAGTGGAAAAGTGTATGGATGTTTTCATTATATATGTTGAATATAAAATCACATCATTAGTTTCCTAGGATCAATATATCCCAAATGGGACATTTTGAAATAGTTGAGGTTGAGTTTTCCCTTAAAGGATTTCATGTTTAGTCTTTTCTCTTCAATTCATAAATGAAGGAAGATTATCACTTAATAATATTTTATGTTTTTAAACTAAAAACCCAATATTTAATAATGATGTATACATGATTTTAAATATATCATTAGTAGATAATAGAACATTGATCGTTCAAAATGGAACTTTGATGTCTTTACACAAGAAATCTTACCCTAAATTATTCAATGATCCATTCTCTTGAATAGTTTTCTTAGTCTTCTCTCGCACATCCATTTAGACTCATATTATTCCCCAACACCAACTATTAACACGTAAAACTAAGATGATGATATTACACCCATCCTTGAAGATATTATGATTCTCCATTATACTATATGGTCTTATATTTTAAATTTTATTTAACCACCTTATAATAAGATGGTGTGTAAATATAGTATCTAATTACCTCACATTTTTATTGGTGAACTGTTTCAAATTTTCAAACACCTAACCTCATATATTCCATGACCATCTTCCAAATTGATCACATATTCACTATTAATACACAGATTAACAACAACTTTTTTTCTAGAGATATAGATCTATGAATTATTGATAATAAACAAAAAATAATTTTAGAAAATTAAATAGAAATAATAAATTAAATATAATAGCTTTCTCTATCAATATGAAACTATGTATATGAACCTGAACAAAACTTTTAGAGATTTGTGTGCACGACACTTCATGAATAAACACCATTATAAGTCATATAATATTACACAATCTAAATTAATATTTAAAATAAGTATAATTAGATTAAAACAAGATTTTAATGGACTTTAAAGATAGGATTAAAACACGAGTGTCCAAAAAAACTCACTGTGGGTGTCAGATTGAATCCATTGGGAGTGTCATAGGTGCTTGTGAAGTGGATAGAATTTCCCTTGTCATTAAAATAATTAGTCAATGAATTTATGTATGACCTCTAACTAAGATAAGTCTTATTCTGAGATGATCTTCAGTGGAATTTACTTCATGTATTCTTCCCCACTTCATGTAGTATGACCTTGTGATAGGAAATCAATGACATTTGACAAGAAAATAAGGAAATATTATATGAGTACTAGTAAGAATTCAAGATGATTCGTGTAATATATCTACATCAAACCATAAAATAACTTCAGTAATTATTTTTTCTCTACCATTTATTTTTGATAGTGATATAAACAAACAAAAAACATCATCTAAAAGGGAACTAATTGAAAAAAAACTAGTCCTGAAAAAAGGATAGATCTACAACATTTGAAAAAACAAATATTTTTTTATTTATTTGTACTAACACAAGAGGATTTTATGCTATAAATTATACTAAATCACCTCTTCTTGAATATAAACAAGAATATCTTTTAACTTTAGTAAGACACATGTATCTTAATAAATCTAATGAACAATCGACCCTAGATAAATAATGCATCCTTTTTTCCTCATATAGTCATTTTATTAATAAATGATTTTAGGTATAAGATATAGAGTGTAGTGAGACTACGTATAAATAAAAACCATTTTAAAAGATAACCACAGATAAAGAGATAATTCCCTAGTCTAGTATATATTTGGAAATAAAAAAATCAATGTCAAACATATTTTTAATAATAGTTTCATAAATGTACACCATTATAAAATAAATTAGATAGAAAACCATGTAATTTCCTTCTGTAACACCCCGAACCCAGTTACCCAGAGTCGGTGCATTATTTCCTAACATTGGCATGATCACAAAAGATCAAGTCTCGAAAGACCGATTAGTTTAGTAGCCTTGGAAACACTAGATACATTCATAAATGTCACATTACATAATGAAGTGAAAAACTACAATAACATAGTCTCCATAGTCCATACCCATATCCCCTTTAGATTATCCTTGTAGGTCTGTCATAAAATGTTTCTTCACATCCTATGAAGAATAAAACATAGAAAGGGGTGAGCTCAGATGATCAGTAAGGATAACAATATATCAGAAGCATTCATAAATAAACATAAAAATTTAAGGAAATGTATAACTAAAAAAGCCTTCTAAACATGAACTTCAGCATAATATGGAAAAAGTAAAATGAAATAATTCAATTTACTTATTCACGTGGATATTCTACTGATCGAATAATCACATGAAATATCAATAACCACTTTCATAATGATGGAATGCAAAATGCCACACTATCATAACCACGTAGCCAAGGCCTCGTGCCAAGACTACAAATAAGATTTTGTCAAGGCCTCGTGTCAAAACACTAGTTTGTCTCATGAGACCTGCCGATGCATCGAGGAGCTATAGCGGGCTCCACCTGTCACTTATTAAGTCTAATTAATTCCTCATATGAACAGTTTTAAACATATCATAAACCATAACATAATCGTATCACATAAAACATGCATAAATGAAAAATAACATTTTCTCATTTCAATCACAATATCTCAACAGAATACATTGATATTATAAAAAAACACTTTCAAAACCATTTTCAATACCAAAATAAAAGAAAATAAAAACTTGGTATTTTTTTCATTTGAAAAAAGTTATATCTTTTAAAGGAAGCCGAAAATCAAATAATGGTCTTGGGGAAGGAGAATTCATTGTTACCACATATGTACGGCAAAAAACATTCCCATTTGTTGTTTAGTAAAACACTTCATATAAAAAAGATTCCTTTTGCATAAACATAAAATCCAAAGGGGTTTTTACACCATATAAAATAAATTTGTGTATAAAACAAAATATGCCTCAATGAACGGAGATTGAGACGAAGTCCCTTACAATGATCATTTTTTAAATAAAATAGATATATTATGTGTATTCACTATAAGTACACATAAAGAAATTAAAATTACAAGATAGGACATAATAATATCATGACATAATTTTAAAGTAGGAGATTAACCTAAAGAATGGAAATTGGGTTAAGAAGTTCCCGTACCTTGTGTCCGACATGACTCGATCAATCTTTAATCTCCCGAATAATAAACTAGAGTTAAATTATAATTTTGTAAGAACCTTTTCAAGTCTATTATTCCTTTTATATAACTTATTACCATGTTATGAACATTATGTAATTATTTATGATAATAACGGTCGTTTTTTCGATCTTTGGTACTTGAGTCAAAAATAAACTTCTTATAATTACAAGTTGTTTATTTGGTAAAATATCCATTATATCCAGAGTAATATTCATGTGGTGGATATAATTTATATCATATATATCTAGTATATACATTCATTCATAATATTATGTAACATTTAGCTGATCGAAATGACATGCACCGTTCATGGAGACTGTAAGTCGTACGTATGCGTGAATGCTACTTTCATTTCTATTTCGTATGTAATGGAATGAAATCATAATGACATAAAGGTGAATTATAATTCCAGTATAATATCATATATAATATCATTTACTCCATCCTTTATACATCCCATACATGGCATTAATGATTCAAATCACTTTGAGGGGGCGGTAGTCCGTACTTCTTAAAATGAAATTATCACGTTTACCCATAATGGAAATCATAATGGTATGCCATAAATGAGAAATACAGAAGCATAAGGAAAAAAACATAATATATATCATATATATATATAGTGATATCTTACTGGCCACCATAAGAGGTGTTAAAAGAAGATTGGACAATCATCATTTCGTGAGGCAGTAATTTGCCACCCACAGATACAGTATGTTCTTTAACCATTAAACGAAGTTGTGTGTAAGTGTAAATCAAATCCATCTCATAACAAAATCCTAGTATATTTAATATACTGGTGTTGTTACAAAATATTGTAATAAAAAGATTTTAGGGGGTTGGAGATGCAAAATAAACCAAAAGAACACAAGTGAAGACATTATCTTTAAATCAGGTAAATCTTTTTGATTTGAGCCAAAGGATTCCTTGGGAAGACTTTTTCCCAAGGTGAGGCTTCTAGGAGTAATAGAGGAAAGTTGAGAGAGTATTTGGGCTGAGGCCGGCCGAGCCAAATGGCTTTGATGGTGTGAATAAGGTGGTAGAGGTGGGGGAATTTTATAAGATGAGAGGAGGGGAACTCTTGGAAAGTAATGAAATGTTACATTATTATGAAAGGATTTTCGGATTATAAAGGTCCCACAATGATATATTTCGAGGATAAGGTGGGGGCCTTTTATAAGAGGAGAGGAGGGTCACTCTTGGAAAGTCATGAAATGTTACATTATTATGAAATGATTTTCGAATTTTAAAGGTCCTATAATGATATATTTCGAGGATAGGGTGATAAAGGTTCGAAATATACTCATTAAATAGGTTTTTGACAAGTTTATGTATTATATTTTACATTATCCTTCCATTTTGTTTAAATCGTTAATTAATGAGGTAATCATTGCATCATCAGGGTGTCATAAAAAATTTATTTTATTTAATGTCTAAAAATTAAAAGAAAATTACGATGATGTAGGAAATATTTGTATCTTTCCAATGAATATTTATAGTCAAAACGTTAACTTATATAACCCAATGTAATATTTTTTTAGTAAAACAACACATGTTTGTGAAAATTTTATTTTTTCTTTAAATAAAAAGTTATTAATGTCATTTTCTTACCCAAGTGTCTCCATGGGGTCCCCATGTTGACCCATGGATTGTCTTGGTCAGCCATGACACATCCAATAATGGTAGGATAAGTGTAAACGTAATTTCATATTATTATAACATTATATTTACCTTAAATTACACTAATTACCTTTAATTGCGATTAATAAAACTTAAAAGTTACTATTCACCAAAAAATATTTTAATCCCATTGAACCACATTTTACTTCTTAATGACAATAATGTATGTCGGATTTTTGAAATTCAAATCACAGATGTGGTTAAATTTAATTTAAATGAAAAATCAGTTTTTCTAACTACCACTTAGTGGTTTCACTATTTATCAAAAATCGATGTTTTTCAAAAAAAATACCAAAAATTCACCCTAAGCTATAATTGTTATTCCAAATTCAAAAATGATTTCTATTTTACAAAATTACAAACCTATAAGTTGCATTAGTTAATTTTATAATTAATTCCCACTGTCACAACAAATATCGTGTTTTTAAGAAACAATATATATCAAAAGATTGACAATTGTTTATGTCCAATTTGAAAGTGAAATTAATTATAATGACCACCATTTGATAAAATGGTAAAAATATATTCTACTTATACTTTAAAACCACTCAATAGTATAATTTATCACTATGAATTATTATGATTAAAAAAATTAAGTATTTTTCACTATTCATAACAAATTGGATGTTCTCAGAAAAATACCAAAAATTCAACATAGGCTAATTTCAATATTAAGAATCCAAAAATGAAGTAAATTTTGAATTATAAAATATATATAATTTCAAAAGGTAGGTATTACTATTCATAACGGCTAGTTTGATTGGTTGTGGTGTGTGTTAGAACTCGATGTTGCGTACAACACACGCTATTGCATTATTAAAAGAGAAGTGTATCGAGAAAGCTTAGTGTGTTACATTCTACCCTCCATCAATAAATTGTGTCCTCGCAATTTAAAAATTTTCATTGAAAATAAATGTTTGAAAATAGAAAATACCTTTGTGGAAAACCCACATTATAAATAGGGTTAATAAAAATATAACATTAAACGAACAAAAGATAAGTAGAAAGGTCACCCGAGAGAGCCCATACTAGGATTTTATGTAAATATGGATATGGAGGAAAAAACCATCAAGGTCTGATGGAGAGTGGTTGAAAATAGAATTAGGATAATTTTAACCACAAGAAAATCATAAACTTATGGCTAAACGGTCATTGAATCCCCAGTTGGAAAAGTTAACCGACAACATTTTTGTTTTAACTTACCTTTCAAAATGTTGAGGAATTTATTTAAGAGACTTACTAAAAACGTAAGGAAATATACTTACTTGTCATGTAGACATTCATTCTTTAATAAATGTTTACCACAAACCCATCTTTCACTCCAAATGGTAACAAAACTCAAAAATATTCTATTTATCCTAATTGTATAAGGTTCCAAATATTAACACATACCATTTAGATTAGGAAAACTATTTTGTAATTACTAGGGACTTCCTATAGGCTAGTGGTAGGTAATAAAGGCATGTCTCACTATGGTTGTGGGTTCGATTCCTACAGCTTTGTCCGATGCCACGAGTTATCCCCTAACCTGCAGGTTGTCCTTTTCCTAAAACTATAGTATTATAATATTCCAAAAATAATATTCCTAAATGTTTTAACCTTTAACAATACTACCCAAAGTTCAACTTAATCCATTCCAACCTTTAAGGTTATCCAAAATACCTATGTCCAGTCTTTTTCTAAAAGATCTCTAAATTCTAAAATCAATTGTATCATCAGATTCCTCAAACAAAGTAAAGTTTCTCTTATTGTCACATAAAAAAATATGATTACCTTAACCATATTAAATCCTTAATAAAAACAACAGGTACTGCAGTACAATCCTTATATATATTACATTATTCTTATAACTAGAATGTAATCCTTGAGTCCAAAAGCACAGATACATTAATTATTCCACTTCAACTGTAGTAACAACATAACATTGTCCATGATCCCTTGGACTTTGATGAGGTAATTTTCCTTGGAGCTTAGGGCATTCATTTTCATAATTCCCCATTTCTCTACAATTGTAGCATTCAATATTGATATCATCTTTCTTTCCCATACAATCACGGGCATGGTTACCTTTTTCTTCACATTTATAACATACTCCCATTCCTTTTAGGAAAGTATCGGGGTGATTCTTCCCACAATTATTGCATAATGGAAAATCCTTCTTTCCCGTTTCCATTTATCTGTCTCTTGTTCCACCATTCTCTTCTTCTCTTGCATTACTTTATTGTCATAATATTTAGAGAATTCCTTTTCTGTAATGATATCACACACAACTATATCTTCATACGTGGAGAAAGATTATGATACTAATGCTCAACGAATTAATGGTTTTAACCCATCAAAGAAACGATTGATCTTACTTTTGGGATACGTATATAATCTGCCGCATGTCTCGCTAACCTTGTAAAGTTGGACTCATACTTTTCAACATTATCGTCCTCCTTTTACTTCAAAATAAAAAATTGTCTTTCCATATTTTCTCGATGGTCACGAGGAATATATTTTTCTATGAAAATCTCTTTGAACTCTCTCCATTCCATAATTGATACTACTTCATCTTCCTTTGTATTTTGAATCAATGACCACCATTAATCAGCATCTCCAGTGAGGCAGTAAACTGCCATTATAACCTTTTCCATTTCACTACTCCCAAAGGCATGGAATATTTTCTCTAAGGAATTTATCCATTGCTCAGCTACTAAGGGATTTGTACTCCCATTGAATGTTGGTGGTTGTTGCCTCATGAATCAGTCTAACATTGATCCTCCATGTTACGGATCAGGGTGCTCCAAATGAGCAAGGTTATTATTCATAACCTAAGTGAGTTTTCCCAGTGTGGTGATAAGTCGATTAGCACCAATTTTATCTCCAGCTCCACTATAATTATCTTGAGTAGGATGGAAATATCTACATGGAGTGCGTGCATTGATACGGTTTCAATTCCTCACACTAGGTGCCATTTCTAAACAATGGCATAAACTAGATTAGTTTATGAATCAAAATACATAATTCCATACTTGTAAAACACTTATCATAAATTGAACTATAATCATAAAAATGTTTTCTTTGAGGAAGTATATACTCATAAACCCTTAATAATGGTTTGTAAAGAAAATGATAATTATCCTAAGCATATCCTTTGGGAGTGTCATAACCAAGAGTGCAGCAAGGCCCGTGGTCGTGCACCAGTTCCCGTTCGAGTCTAGCTCAATCCGGCTTTTTTGGGTTTTACCCCTAGGTACATTTGTGCTAGAGCCACCTCTACCTGCTCGTATCCAGATAGGGATGTATTTCTTGGAAATCTCCCAAAATCTCTATAATACCAAAATTCTAGGAAGTTATTCTATACTAATCCTCAATGTCTATCTTTGGGCTATGTGCTCTAATTAGATTTTATCTAAATCTAGCTTTCAAGGTTAGTACTAAATTGCCTCTGATACCAACTGTAACGCCCCGACCCCAGTTACACAGAGTCGGAGCAATATTGCGTAACATTGTCATGATCACAAAACATGAAGCCTCGAAAGACCGATTAGTTTATTAGCCATGGAAACACTAGATACATTTATAAATTTTATATTAGATCATGAAGTGAAAATATACAATAACATAGTCTCCATTGTCCACACCCATATCCCCTTCAGACTATCCCAGTATGTCAGTCATAAAATATTTCTTCACATCCTGGGAAAAATAAAATATAGAAAGGGGTGAGCTCAGATGCTCATTAAGGATAACAATATAGCGGAAGCATTCATAAATAAACATAAACATTTAAGGCAATGTATAACTATATCAAAAGACTTTTAAACATGAAATTCAAAATAATATAGCAAAAGTAAAATGAAATATGCCATTTACTTATTCACATGGATATTCTAATGGTCGAATAATCACATGCGATATCAATAATCACTTTCCTAATGATGCAATGCATAATTCCATAATATCATAACCACATAGCCAAGGCCTCGTTCCAAGACTACAAATATGATTTTTTCAAGGCCTCGTTCCAAGACACTAGTTTGTCTCCTGATACATGTCGATTCATCGAGGAGCTATAGAGGGCTCCACCCATCACTTATTAAGTCCAATTCATTCCTCATATGAATAGGTTTAAAATATCATAAACCATAACATAATCATATCACATAAAACATGCATAAAGGAAACATAACATTTCTAAATTTCAATCATAAGATATTAACATAACACATTGATATAATAAAAAACACTTTCAAAACCTTTTTCAATACCAAAATAAAATAAAATTAAAACTTAGTATTTATTTTTCATTTAAAAAAGTTATAGCTTGTAGAGGAAGCCGAAACTAAAATAATGGTCATGACGGCAGAGAAGTCATTGTCGCCGCATACGTACGGGAAAAAAACATTCCCATTTATCGTTTAGTAAAACGCTTCATATAAAAAAGAATCATTTTGAATAAACATAAAATTCAAAGGGGTTTATACACTATATAAAAGAAATTTGTGTATAAAACAAAATATGCCTCAGTGAATGGGGATTGAGACAAAGTCTTTTACAAGGATCATTTTTTAAATAAAATAGATCTTTTATGTGTATTCACTATAAGTACACATAAAGAAAGTATAAATACAAGATAGGACATAATAATATCATTACATAATTTGAAAGTAGGAGATTAACCCATAGAACGGAAATTGGGTTAAGAAGTTCCCTTACCTCATGTCCGACTTGACTCGATCGTTCATTAATCTCCATAATAATAAGCTAGAGTTAATTTATAATTGCTTAATAACCTTTTTCAAGTTTATTATTCATTTTATATCACTTATTACCATGTTATGACCATTATGTAATTATTTATGTTAATAACGGTCGTTTTGTCGATCTTTGGTACTTGAGTCAAAAATTAATGTCTTATAATTACAAGTTGATCATGTGGTAAAAAATATCCATAATATCCAGAATTATATTCATGACTTAGCTGTTTTATATATCATATATATCCAATATAAACATTCTTTCATAATTTTACGTAACATTTAGAGGTAAGAAATGATTTGCACCGCTCATGGAGACAGTAAGTCGTACGTACGCATGAACGCTACTTTAATTTCTATTTCATATTTAATGAAATAAAATTATAATTATATAACGGTGTATTATAATTATAGTATAATATAATATATAATATCATTTACTCAATCCTTTATACATCCCATATATGGCATTAACGATTCAAATCAGTTTGAGGGGGCGGTAGTCCACACTTCCTAAAATGAAATTATCTCGTTTTCCCATAATGGAAATCATAAAGGTATGACATAAATGAGAAATACAGAAGCATAAGGAAAACATAAACATAATATATATCATATATAAATATAGTTATATCTTAATGTCCACCATGAGAGGTGTTAAAAAAGATTGAACAATCATCGTTTCGTGAGGCAGTAATTCGCCACCCACAGAAATAGTACGTTCTTTAACCATTAGATGAAGTTGTGTGTAAGTGTAAATATAATAATTCTCATAAAAACATCCTAGTATATTATAGATACTGTTTTTGTTACAAAATAAAGGAATAAAAAGATTTTATGTGGTTGGAGAAGAAAAATAAAACAAAAGAACACAAGTGAATACATTACCTTTAAATCGGGTAACTCTTTTTGATTTGAGCCAATGGCCTCATTGGGAAGACTTCCGCCCAAATTTAGGCTTCTAGGAGTAATAAGGGAAAGTTGAGAGAGTATTTTGGCAGAGTTTGGCTGAGCCAAATGGCTTTTATGGTTTGAATAAGGTGGTAGAGGTGGGGGCCTTTTATTAGAGGAGAGGAGGGGCACTCTGGGAAAGTCATGAAATGATACATTATTATGAAATGATTTTATGATTTTAAAGGTCCCATAAAGATATATTTAAGGGATAAGGTGATAAGGGTTTTAAATCTACTCATACAATAGGTTTTTGAAAAGTTTAGGTGTTATATTTTACATTATCCTTACATTTTGTTAAAATCGTTAATTAATGAGGTAATCGCTACATCATCATGGTGTCATAAAACATTTAATTCATTTAATGTCTAAAAATTATAAAAAAATTACCATGACGTAGGAAATATTTTTATATTTCCAAAGGAATATTTATAGACAAACATGTACCTTATATAACCCGATGTAAAAATTGTTTTAGTAAAACAACACATGTTTGTGACAATTTTATTTTTACTTTATATAAATAGGTATTAATGTCATTTTATTACCCAAGTGTCTCCATGGGGTCCCCAATATGACCCATGGATTTTCTTGGTCGTCCATGACTCATAAAATAAGGGTAGGACAAGTGTAAAGGTAATTTCATATTATTATAACATTATATTTACCTTAAATTACACTAATTACCTTTAATCGCGATTAATAGAACTTAAAAGTTATTATTCACCAAAAATTATTTTAATCCCACTGAACCAAATTTTACTTCTTAATTACAATTATGTATGTTGGCGTTTTGAAATTCAAATCACAGAGGTGGTGAAATTTCATTTAAACGAAAAATCGGTTTTTTAACTACCACTTAGTGGTTTCACTATTCATCAAAAATCGATGTTTTTCCGAAAAATACAAAAAAAATCACCGTAATATATAATTGATATTCAAAATTAAAAAATGATTTATATTTAAAAAATTCCTAACCTATAAGTTTCATTGATTAATTTTATAATTAATTTCCACTGTCACGACAAATAGCGTGTTTTTATGAAACAATATATATCAAAAGATTGACAATTGTTTATGTCCAATTTCAAAGTGAAATTAATTATAATGACCACCATTGGATAAAATGGTAAAAATATATTCTAATTATACTTTAGAACCACTCAACAGTATCATTTATCATTATGAATTATTTTTATTAAAAACGTTTTTTAATTGTTTTTCACTATTCATAAAAAATTGGTAGTTCTCATAAAAATACCAAAAATTCAACATAGGCTAATTTCATTATTCCGAATCCAAAAATGAAGTCCATTTTGAAATATAAAATATATATATTTTCAAAGAGTAGGTATTACTATTCATACCGGTTAGTTTGATTGGTTGTGGTGTGTGTTAGAACTCGAAGTTGCGTACAACACACGCTATTGCATTATTAAAAGAGAAGCGTATCACGAATGCTTGGGGTGCTACACCTTCCATATCCTTTTAGAAAAATGAAAAACATTTATCAAACATATTCACATTCTAAATCACATAACTCATTAGAACCAAACCATTAATTGTTTAAAAATTAATTAAAAATATTGAAAAAATATATATGGTGTCTTATTGTTATGATAATTATAAACAATAGGAAACTTAAAAAAAAACTATAACTAATACCAAGGGAAATGTAATCATGGTGGCTGTTAATAATAGAGTTAAATATATCTTTACCCATCACCCACGTTAGAATAGCTTAATGAAACCATTGGGAAAGTTGAAACCAATCTGAAAAAGAAGGGTAAGGAAAAATAACTGAACATGACAAACCATTAGAAGATATGGAAGACTTTAACTTACACATTTCATCATAGATGAATCAATCTAAGAAAATTTATGAAGTAAAAATTAAATAAGTAATTTTACAATCATTAATAAATTTAAATTAAGATACCCATTTTATATTCCCTTATATAGAATAAATTGTTTTGATAATTTATTAAGTATCTATGCCCAAGAAGAGAAGTCTTTTATGGAAGGATTTGGTTTTATTAGTAAAGTGGTTTTTATCCATAATCACAACGTAAATATCCAATAAATACCATTATATTGATAATTAATCTGTACATTTTAAAATTGGATACATTTTATTCTTATATTATTTATGTGATAATATTTATTCCTTAAATTCCATTACTTATTCTATATTATCTTCATTATAAATTGGAGATACCAAACCAAGAAGTGTGGTAATTAAAATATCCAAAAATGCCACTACCTTCCATGTTAGAGTTCAAGAATATTAATTAGTTAGATTTCAGAAACTTTTATTCTTATTATAACTTTATGTTCTCAACATAGTGGAAGAAAGAACAATTATATAATCATTATTCATATTGGGTATTTAATTTTTTCTAAACTAACCGGAACATAATCAATGTTCATGAAGTTGGTATCACTATGGATTTTGTATAGATTTTTTTATTTATGAATTTAAAATTCCATGAAATTTCCTCAAGAAGATAATTATATTTACAAAATCACACATACTAAGGAACCATATTCTTTTCAGAAATATTATTTGTTAAAAAAATATACATCTTGTTAATAAATTGAGATTTAGAAAACCTATAAAAATTAAATTAAAATTAATCTATTATAACTAAATAATAATCCAAGGGAGAGTTTAATTGTTAAATCATTGATGGATTTGAATATTTTTAATCATATATTGAAATTAATTGGGTACCTTTTATATATAAAATGAAACTGGTGAATGTAAGTGAACCCAATATTTTACTATCAATCATTATACCATCCTGACATAAATTAAAACCCCTACCACCAATATTTAAATTTTCTCATGTAATTATAAATACAAGTTTCATGTGGTCACATTTATATAAATATCACCATTCCAAGATCTCATGATCACTGATGTTTTGAGGTAAAATGTAAAATCATTATGATGGAGTCTAATAGACATACATAGACTTACCCTAGGATATAGGTTAATATAATATTCCTTAATATGATTTGTAAATTATTATTTAATGCTATAGGAGACTAAAAATAACCATGATATAGGCTTTTAAGTCAAAACTTAGAAATTTATAGAATCATTCATAATTAACCCCATTTATAACAATTAGTGAGTAATCCCCATCTATATTTTTCAAAAAATAATTGGATTCAATTTGGTAAACAATGAGAATAATAAACGAATAAAAAAGATAAAATAATAAAATTTGGTGAGTTTTCATTGAATTTTTTTTAAAAAATCAAATTTCTAAGAATGAACATTTCCCAATACCCTTTATCGACCAGATGTTAGAAAATGTTTTAGGAGACAGACATTACTAATTCAGAGATATACTGTTAAGAAATTTCTATGTTATTATTTCTCATAATTACCAAGTGAAAATATATATATTTATCTTTAAGAAATCTTATCTTACAAAAAACATTCCATTTGCAATCATTAATTCCCAATATATTTTTTTAAGATGTGTGGTATGATTGTTTTCTATCATGATATAATATTGACATTAAGTGTTCTTTGATTAATTCATAATGTTGAAAAATTAATTAGATAACTAATTGTATAACATCAAAAAAGTGTTAAAAATGTATTAAAAGGGATCTTGCAATAAATTCTAAAAAAATTAAATTTCATGGTGAAGAAAAATAATTATTCTTGGACATGTGATTTCAATGAATAAAATTTAATTTAATAAATAAATAATCGGCATCAACATCACCTTTCCTTACATCACATGTGTTAAACATGTCATATAATTTTGTGAATGTGGACTTTTAAAAGTGGTTTATAAAGTTACTCATTAAGATACTCTTACAACAAATCCTATTTTTTATAAAATAACTATGTTTATATTTTAAGATACAAAAAATAATTATTTTAATGAAATAATTGTAAAACTAACTTCACCACCACCTATCTATTCATAAAATATGTAACACATTATTGAACTAATATTTTTATTTAAACTTATCTATGGAGTAGACCATATATAAATTATTTAAAGAAAAATAGGTGTCATATATTGTACTTTTGGACATCGGACTCTACCCAATTCTATGACATAACCACTAAAAAAGAATTTTCATGATTTTTTTCATTTAAAAAATTTAGTTCATATTTTCTATGAATTAAAGTAAATATTTTTTAGTACTGTACCACTTTTCGATACTTGTTGAAGATGGATGAGGCTAAAACAAAGATAATATGGTAGATTCCACTGCATTAAGAATTTTTGATGGAAATTAAAGGAAGATGAAGAACTATGAATTTATTTTTTTATCACATTAGAAAACTATCTCACACTACTAAGGTGGGAGATTCTAACCATGAAACCATAAATTCTCATATTCTAATTGATAAATTCAGTTTATTGGAATAGAAGTGACATTGTATAACGTAACCAGATATGGTACTATCTAATGTCACGAACCAACTCGGGTCGACCCTAAACCGGTCACCCAAGCCGATCTACGACATGACCCGAAGGGCGTTCCTGATCCCCATGGGCTGGAAACCAGTGCCTAGCATCAGAATTTAACCATTGGGAACTATTTGGACCATGAATGAAAGAAAATAAATAAATAGAACTAGAAATAAAAATGAAATCTAATAGTGGAAGGAAAATAAAACCTAACATACCTCCATGTGACCCTCTAGTTCACCACCAAACTCATACTCAAGCCCGATCCAACACTGGGCAGCTGAACTAGGTACCTGAACAAAAATTGAACCAACAACTGAATGAATATGATAGGAATGAGCACCAAGATGCTAAGTAGGGATGAAAAATATAACCATGAAATCTAAGCATTCCCTTTCCAAAAATAATCTAATGAAACATGTTTGAAATAAAAATATAAAAATAGTTTTTTTCACATTTTGAAATAAATAACATGTTTTCCCCATTTAAAACCCAACAAGCGCAACATACCATTTCCAAAATCATTTTCCATTATATAAATAAAATCAAAAATAGAATGTACCAAAACTAGGCCAGATTAAAGCTATTAAAATGTTGAAACCAAAAATAAAATAGTGTAATTGAAAGTAAACAAGAAATGTAAATAATCTAGTAACAATGGGTGATCCTAAACATTCATTGAAGACCCTTGGACATTCTCATTTTCGGAACAACCTTCAAGCATATGGTGAAGCCCCAAGTCTATAACTGTAGAGACCCGAAGCTTAACGTACATAGATATTACATTACTTTTGCAGAATACTTAATACATAACACAAACAAACACACAAGGACCGTAATAGTTTAGTGTCTTTGAAAACTCAGAACATAATCTTCTAATTGTGGTGAAAGATCTTCAACATCTCCCATAAAGATCTTCCACTTTTTGTTTCCTTACCTAAAACCTTTTTTTTAATCCTGGGGGAAAATAAAACATAAAAATGGGGAGCTCAAATGCTCAGTAAGGGTAAGCATAGATAAAATAAAACATACCTTATAAATTTTAAATTAAAAACATGATCATAATGTTTAAACATCAAAATCTTGAGCAACGACTTAAAATATGGAAGTACATAAGGCATAGATCATAATGGAAAATAAATCATCATAAAATAGCATGGGAATAAAACATGTAATTGTGGCATCCATTAAGAACATGTAATGATTTCCATAGTAGCCAAGGCATTGCTGCCAAGACCATCTTAGTGGACAAAGTCCCTTTCTGAATCAAGTTCACTCCTCGTTCAAGTCCTGTAATACTGAACCTAATTAACTTAATCTTCCAACAATGTCTTTCTCATGAGATATAAATCTTTACCCATTGAATTTGAGGGAGATATAGGTCCCCCCCATCTCATAATGAGATCATTCTTACTTGTTCCACAAAATAAACATACATCATTCATAATAACCCAACGAATAAAATGGGTTCAATAAATATCATCCCATCATCACATAATCCATATAAAATAAATGAATATTATTTCATAATAAGAAAAGGTAATCCATGTAAATCATAAAGACATTATACTTGAAACATACACATATGAAATAATATCATCTTAGATGAAAAATGGTTTTGATAAAACACTTGAAATGAATTCTTGAGGAAAATATCCTTTTTTCTTCAAAATCAGATTCTTTTCACAAAATGTCATGCAATTTTAAAAGAAATGGATTTCGTTGAAAATATTTATGAAATATTTTGGAGGAAGCTTCATGAAAACAAGGCTTTATAAAACCGTAAAAATCCTTTCATGCCATATACGTTAAAAAAACATTCATCTCGTACTTTTGCTGGAAAAGTCAAAAAGTACCTTGTAGGGTAAATAAAAGAAAGATTCCTTCCATACCATTGGGTAAAAGTCAAAATGGGTAAAAAGGAATTTAAACATACATGCATAAACTTTTATAAAACATGGAAATTGATGATATCAATAACCCTAGTAAATACTTAAGAATAGGCAATCTCGGATAAAAATGAGATTTGAAAAAGTATCCCTTACCATAGGTCTGATATACTTCATATGTATCCTATCCTCTTGTATAATGATTTAAATAATTTTATTGACTTATTATAGAATCATATTCATTGTTATGATATCATATATGGTTCACTTATGACTTTATATTACACGTTCTTTTGTATGTTCCATGTTAAAGTAGCGTTTTGGGTAAAATCGTTTTATTTTTCGTACATGTTTGGACTTGTTGTTCTTGATATTATTACTTATATACTGATTTAAATTATTCCAGAGTGTAAAACATGATTTATATATAATATATATTCATCATACACATATATAATATAGATCTATAAAAAGAAAGGAAATACACCGTTCATGGAGACGGTAGGCCGTACGTACGCATGAACACTGTTTTCGATTATTTATTGAATTGAATGAAATTAAATAGATGACATACATATATATATACATAAATCCAGTAGAATTATTATGTCATATATGTCATTATTATTTATTATATATACTTTATAATCATTATTGAATGGTTAATCATGGAAAATGAATCTCATCGCATTCGTGGAGACGGTAGTCTGTACGTACGCACAAGTGATGATATCATTCCAATGATCGTGGAATTATATTAAAGATTATGTATAATATTACAGAATCAATATCAATTTACAATAATCATATATATATATTCATTACATTTACTGTTATACCCATCCAAGTAAGGTGGTTGTGGAAAATAGATTACACCACGACGTGGAGACGGTATTCCGTACGTACGCACCTGCGATGATTTCGTTCTCCGTAGGATGGATAGATGGTGAAATATGGTTGTTTCATACTTATAATAACATATCAGTATATGAGAGATACTTATGTTATTACTTAATAATGAAACAACTAAAGAAGAATAAGTTTAAGAAGAAATAAAGTTGAAAGAATCGGTAACGGACATTACCTCTTCTTTGAAACGCCTCATTAAGGCCTCCTCCTAGGGCACTAAAATTGGTCTTTGAAGAACACCAGGATCTTTAGGTTGTTTCTAGGGATGTTGAGAAGAGAAATCGTTAGGGGATGGATGGGCTTTAAGGCTCAATGTGGTGTGAGGAAGAGAGGGAGGAGGTGCCCTTTTATAAGGGAGGAGAGGGGCACCTTTGGATAACAAAAATATTATTTTATTATAAAGTCATATTCGGTTTTAAATAGCTAAAAATTGATTTATTTATAAGATAAGGTGGAAATGGGTTGAAATACTCTCATAAAATAGAATTTAGACAAGATTAGGTTTCAATTTTAAACATATCATTTAGATTTAACTTTAAGTAAAATAATTTTACTTTTACCGTGTCTTCTTGTGTTCTTACAATATAAAGGTAATAAACTTACAGTAACAAGCCATACGAACCCAAAGTTGTTTATTATTAATATATAAAACATTATCTAAGTCATTTGGCCGAACCTTATATTTTTAGGAATAAAATATCAATTAATAATAAAATATTTGTTTTAAAAACTATTTTATGTCAATTTTGACACTATTTAGTAATTGATTTTTGTGAAAATCATAACAGAATAATTAATTCGAAAAAAGTTAATTAAATCAATACTAACATGTCATATTAACCTAGATAGTTAGTGGAATTCATAAAATGTCTCATGTTACATTTATTTGGGTATTTATAACATCAATTATGTCAATATTCCATTAATAAGATAATTTCTGCATCATCTTTGTGTCATAAATAAATTAATTTATTTAATGTCTAAAAATTTCAAATAAAATACCAATATGTATGAAATAATTTTACCTTTCTAATGAACATTTATAGTCGAATTTATGTTATGTATAACCCTATATTAAAAATGATTTCCTTTTTAAACATTGACTTTAACTATTTCAACCCTTCTTTAAATAAATTAATAATAAATGTCCTAATCTAATCCAAGTGGTCCTAAATGGTCATATTTTATTCCTAAGTCTGTTTTTGGTCGAATTACACTTATCCAATAGAATTAGGACATGTTTTAAGGTAATAATAATATCATTTTTACTCTTAATTACCCAATTTACTTTTAACCATGGAAAATAAAAGTAAAAAGTTACTATTCACCAAAAAATATTTTCATCTCATTTTACCACATTTTACAAACTGAGATCAACCATGTCTCTCGGATTTTTGAAATTCCACTCATAGAAGTGGTAAAAATATGTTTTATTTAAATTTGTAAATTCTCTTAGGATGTGGGTAAAAGACGGTCAAAAGTTCAATAAAATTTTTATATATCTAAAATTATTATAAAATGACTCCAATTAATTGAATTGAAATTATATAGGTATTATGTATCAATTTTGACCTAAAATAAATTTAATTAAAATAAATAATTATTTAAATAAAAAGTCGGTGTTTAAATAGTAACCCAGTGTTTTCATTATTCATCAAAAATTGAAAGTTTTCAGAAAAATACCAAAATTTCACCCTAGGCTAATTTTGATATTCCAAATCCAAAAATGAAGTCAATTTTAAAAAAAAAAATTAAAAAATTTCAAAAAGTTTGTATTACTATTCATAACGGCTGGTTTTAATAATATTTTAATAGAATATCGTTTTTTAGTGAAACTCGGTATTGCGTACGACGCGAGCTTTCAAGGAAGGTCGCGATTTCGTGTAAAGCAAGCCAAGATAGTGTTGTGTGTATTGAAATATTCCTTTGATGATTTATATAACATAAAAACAAAATATTTCTCATAAAAGTCTCAGATGTTACATTCTACCCCCCTTAAAATGAATTTCACCCTCGAAATTCATCACTTTGTAACAAACAGATGAGGATACCTCTCCCTCATCATATCCTCAATCTTCCATGTAGCTTTTTCTAATTGGTGGTTCCTCTATAATACTTTCATCAAGCGAGTGGTCTTGTTCTATAGGACTTTTTCACTACGATCGAGAATCTCTATCAGCTGTTCTTCAGAAGAAGGATCTTGTTCCAGCGGTACAACTTCTGAGCTGAGTACATGTGAAGGATCAGGTATGTACTTTCTCAGGAGAGATACATGGAACACATCGTGAACATGAGAGAGATTCGGTGGAAACGCCAATCGGTATGTTACCTTCCCAACACGATCCAGTATTTCGAAAGGACCGATATACATGGGGATCAGCTTTCCCTTCTTTCCAAATATCATTACTCTCATCCAAGGAGATATTCGTAAGAACACTTTATCAACCACTTCATACTATAAGTATTTTCTTCGTTTGTCGGCATAACTTTTTTGTCGACTCTGAGCTGCTCTTATGTGTTGTTGAATAGATCGGACCTTTTCTGCCATCTCATCAACAAGATCAGGTCCTAATAACTTTCTTTCCCCAAATTCATCCCAGCAAGTTGGAGTCCTGCATTTCTTTCCATAGAGTGCTTCATAAGGAGCCATCTGAATACTGGAGTGAAAGCTATTATTATAAGAAAATTCCACCAAAGGTAGGTGTTGATCCCAACCACCTTTGAAATCCATAGAGAAACCTCTCAACATATCTTCTAGAGTATGAATTGTCCTCTCAGACTGACCGTCTGTCTGAGGATGATAAGCAGTGCTGAAACTCAACTCTATATCCAGAGTATGCTGAAGACTTCGCCAGAACTTTTAGGTAAACCTCGGATCCCGATCAGATATAATAGAAAGTGGTACTCCATGAAATCTTACCACTTCCTTTACATATATCCTGGCAAGATGATCCAGAGAGAAATCCTCTCTTATAGCAATGATGTGTGCAGACTTTGTAAGACGATCAACTATGACCCAGATAGCATTATTGCCTTTGGATGTTTTAGGAAGTCCGGTGACAAAGTCCATAGTGATGTTTTCCCATTTCTATTCGGATATGGGTAATGGTTGTAACATTCCCATAGACTTCTGTCTCTCAGCTTTAACTTGCTGAAAAACCAAGCATCGAGAGACATATTCAGCAACATCTCTTTTCATGCCATCCCACTAGAAGTACTCCTTCAGGTCTCTATACATTTTCTTGCTTCCAGGATGAATAGATAATGAAGAACTATGAGCCTCATCCAGCAGCTCCTTCTTTAATTCGGGGATGGGAGGAACACAAACCTGATTCCCGTACATTATTATCCCATCACAATCATGGTTGAATTCAGGAACATTTCTCACCTTCTTATGTAACTCTACATCTTCTTTCTGTGCCACTTTAATCTTCAAATGTATAGATGGTTAAACAATCATTTGAGAAAGATAAGATTTTCCCCTTCCATTATAATTCCAAGATCCATCCTTTGTAAATCCATAAATATTGGATCTTTTTTTATCCTCATCAGGGATAAACTGGCATGGTCTTGTCAACATAATACATCTGCCACCTTGTTTTCTTTCCCAGGGTGGTAATGGATTGAGCAGTCGTAATCCATAATTATCTCCAACCATCTTCTTTGGCGCATATTCAACTCCTTTTGTGTGAAAATATACTTTAAACTTTTATGATCTGTATAAATGTCACACCTTTCTCCATAAAGATAATTCCTCCAAATCTTTAATGCAAATATTACCGTAGCTAACTCCAAATCATGAGTTGGGTAATTTTGCTCATTGATTTTCGACTGTTGTGAGGCATAAGCTATCATCATATCATTTTGCATAATAACACACCCCAATCCCTTCTTGGATTCATCACTGTAGATCACAAACCTTTCTCCACTACAAGGAAGTGTGAGTATAGGTGCACTGGATAACCTTATTTTCAACTCCTTGAAATTCTCTTCACATTCCTCCGTCCAAACAAACTTAACTCTTTTCCGATTCAACATGGTGAGTGGATTAGATAATCGTAATAAATATTTCACAAAACATCGATAATATCCAGCGAAACCAAGAAAACATCATATCTCAGTTACTGTTGTTGGTCTCGACCATCTTTTGATAACCTCTGTATTTGCTGGATCCACAGATATCCCCTCTTTTGAGATTATGTGACCCAAAAATGAAACTATTTGATGCCAAAATTCACACTTGGTAAATTTTGCATAAAGATTATCCTTTATCAGGGTCTTTAATATAATTCTAAAGTGATCTTCATGTTCTTCATTGCACTTTGAATAGACCAAAATATCATCTATAAAGACTACCACAAACTCATCAAGATAGTCTGTAAAGACTATATTCATTAGATCCATGAAGATATCAGGGGCATTACTAAGACCAAATGGCATCACTATACATTCATAGTGTCCATACCTTGTACGGAAAGTCATCTTTGGTATATCCACCCTTTTGACCCTTAATTGAGGATACCCTGAACGATGATCAATCTTAGAAAAGTATTAACCTCCTCGTAGTTGGTCAAATAAGTCATAAATGCACGGGAGAGGATATTTTTTCATGATTGTGATCTTGTTAGGTTCTCGATAATCAATGCAGAGTCTCATTGATCCATCTTTCTTCGTAACAAACAGAACAGGTGCTCCCCAAGGTGACGCACTAGGGCGTATGAATCCCTTATGAAGATTCTCTTGGAGTTTCTTCTTCAATTCCTGCAACTCAATTGGGGCCATTTTATATGGTGTCTTTGAAATAGGTAAATCACCCGATACGAGTTCTATTGAAAACTCAACATCATGATTTGGTGGAAGACCTAGAAATTCCTCTGGAAAGTCATCGTCAAACTCTCATACAATGGGCATATTCTTAATCATGAGTTTCTCACCAACCATAACCTTCATTTAGTAGAATCAAGACCCATAAGATGGAAGAAATTTCCACTGGAAGGTTATGTTTATCCTTGCATCGATAGATGATCATAGATTGATCTCAAATATGAAATGTGACTTCCCTTCTTTGGAAATTGATATGAGCTACATATAGAGAATGCCAATCCATGCCAAGAATCACATAAAATTCCACTATGGGAAGGATCACAATATTTTTAGGAACCACTTTCCCACAAACTTCAATCGGAGAAGAATTATAAACATTTGATGTGACTATTGTGCCATTATGGGTTGTCACTGGTAACTCAACATCTAATTGTTGAGGTTATACGGTGATACCCTTAGAAAATTCTTCAGAAATAAATGAGTGGGTGGATCAAGAATCAAATAAAACATTTTCTACTTTAGAGTGGATGGTAAGTGTACCTTTCACCACTTCGTTATTGTACTCCACATCACTGATAGAAATTTCATGTGACTTTCCTTTGTATTTAGCCTTAAGAGTTTGTTGACGTCGACCATAATCATCAACCGTTGGATTTGGGCATTGATTGGAATAATGCCCCATCCCCTTGCACTTGTAACATTGAAGTGTACGAGGTTCACTCTATGTAGCCTTTTCTTTGATCTCATCACTAGACATATTCTTCCCATTATTGCGGCATTCAAATGCCCAATGACCTTCCTTTCCAAATTTGAATAATTTACTTGTCCATTTAAGACAACTCCCTCCATGTTTCTTTCCACATATTGAGCATAAGGGAAAACTCATCTTCTTTTCAGGGTGTTCTTTATATTTTCCTTTGAATTCTATTTTCCTCTTCTTATCAAACCCATATGACTGATGGGTTACTCTAATATCCATCTCAACTTTGAGAGCACATCGAACGATTTCCTCGTAGATATTGAAGTCCCTTATGGCTAACTACCTTTGAATACTTGGTTTTAAGCTACTAAAGAATCGATCGATCTTACTCTCAGGTTTGATAATAATACCAGAAGCGTACCTTGAAAGTCTTGTAAAATTTGATTCATAGGTACCAACAGATTCATCATCCTTTTGCTTTAGTTCAAGAAACTCTTTCTCCATCTTTGTTTGTGGAATAAGAGGGAAGTACTTATTGAAAAATAAGTTCTTGAACTCGTCCCATTCCATGGACTCAATTTCATCTCTTGGCCTCATATTCTTGATAAGATCCCACCATTGATCAGCATCACCTTCCAAATGATACACTACTAAGATGAATTTATCATGTTCAGATCATTGAAGAACTTAAAATATATTTTTAGTAGTACTAATCCATTGTTCAGTAACTAATGGATCAATAGACCCGCTGAATGAAGGTGGACGCTACCTCATGAAGGATTCAAAAGAATGTTGCTCCTTCCTTTGCTCATTTGGAAGTCCTGCATGATTCATAGCTTGAGAAATTTTTGTGAGCATGACTATATGATTTTTCATTCCAGCTCCCATAACGTTTGGTTTCTCAGGGGGACAATCATTGCATTGCCCGTCGCATTCCGCATTAACACAGTTCCTTCGGGTTCCAGCCATTGACTAAAACCAAGAAGAATAGTGTGAGAGGAAAAAATCATAATAAAGGGAGACTAACATCAATATCTAACGTCTTAGGATTATTTCTAAGACCTTTACCATAATTCTAGGACGATAATCTATACTTATACTTAACCTTAGGGACATCCCTAGACATACCATAGAAATATCTCTAGGGTTCTCACAAAAGTTCTCACATCCTAGTTTCCAATGGTTGGCTAAACATTTCCTCAGATACCAACTGTAGAGACACGAATCTTGACGTACATAGATATTACATTACTTTTGCAGAATACTTAATACATAACAAAAATAGACACACACGGACCGAAATAGTTTAGTGTATTTGGAAACTTGGAACATAATCTTCTAATCATGGTGAAAGATCTTCAACATCTCCCATAAAGATCTTCCACTTTTAGTTTCTCTACCTAAAACCATTTTTTTAATCATGGGGGAAAATAAATGATAAAAAGAGTGAGCTCAAATGCTTAGTAAGAGTAAGCATGGATAAAATAAAACATACCATATATATTTGAACTTAAAAACATGAACATAATGTTTAATAATCAAAATCTTGAGCAGCGACTTAAAATATGGAAGTACATAAGGAATAGATCATAATGGAACATAAATCATGATAAAATAGCATGGGAATAAAACATGTAATTGTGGAATCCATTAAGCACATGTAATGATTTCCATAGTAGCCAATTCATTGCTGCCAAGACCATCTTAGTGGACAAAGTCCCTTTCTGAATCGAGTTCACTCCTTCTTCCAGTCATGTAATACTAAAACAGATTAACTTACCATTCCAGTCATGTCTATCTCATGAGATATAAATCATTACCCAATGCATTGGAGGGAGATATAGGTCCCACAAATCTCATAATGAAATAATTCTTACTTGTTCCACAAAATAAACATACATCATTCATAATAACCCAACGAATAAAATGGGTTTAATAAATATCATCCCATCATCACAAAATCCATATAAAAGAAATGTATATCATTTCATAATAAGAAAATTGAATCCATATAAATCATAGAGACATTATACTTGAAACATACACATATGAAATAATGTCATCTTAGATGAAAAATGGTTTTGATAAAACACCTGAAATTAATTCTTGAGGAAAATACCCTTTTTTCTTCAAAATCAATTTCTTTTACAAAATGTCATGAATTTTTAAAATAAATTGATATTGTTGAAAATAGTCATGAAATATTTTGGATGAAGCTTCATGAAAACAAGGCTTTATAAAATCGTAAAAATCCTTTCATGCCATATACATTAAAAACATTTATCTCGTACTTTTGCTGGAAAAGTCAAAAAGTACCTCGTAGGGTAAATAAAAGAAAGATTCCTTCCATACCATGGGGTAAAAGTCAAAATGGGTAAAAAGGACATTAAACATACATGCATAAACTTTTATAAAACATGGACATTGATGATAGTAATAACTCCAGTAAATACTTAAGAATAGGAAATCTCGGATAGAAATGAGATTTGCAAAATTATCCCTTACCATAGGTCCGATATGCTTGGTATGTATCCGAACCTCCTGTATAATGATTTAAATAATTTCATTGACTTATTATAGAATCATATTCATTGTTATGATATCATATATGGTTCACTTATGACTTTATATTACCCGCCCTTTTGTAAGTTCCATGTTAAAGTAGGGTTTTGGGTAAAATCGTTTTATTTATCGTACATGTTTAGACTTGTTGTTCTTGATATTATTACTTATATCCTGATTTACATAATTCCAGAGTGTAAAACATGATTTATATAAAAAATATATTCATCATATACATATATATTATAGATCTATAAAAAGAAAGGAAATACACTGTTCATGGAGACGGTAGGCCTTACGTACGCATGAACGCTGTTTTCGTTTCCTTATTGAATTAAATTAAATTAAATAGATGGCTTACATATATATATAAATAAATCCAGTAGAATTATTATGTCATATATTTCATTATTATTCATTATATATACTTTATAATCATTCTTGAATGGCTAATCATGGAAAATGAATCTCATCGCATTCGTGGAGATGGTAGTCTGTATGTATGCACGAGTAGAGATATCATTCCCATGATCGTGGAATTGTATTAAAGTGTATGTATAATATTACAGAATCAATATCAATTTAAAATAATCATATATATATTCATTTCATTCACCATTATACCCATCCAAGTAAGGTGGTGGTGGAAAATAGATTACACCACGGCGTGGAGACGGTATTCCGTACGTACGCACACGCAGTGATTTTGTTTTCCGTAGGATGGACCGATGTTGAAATATGTTTGTTTCATACTTATAATAACATATCAGTATATGAGTGATACTGATGTTATTACTTTATAATGAAACAACTAAAGAAGAATAATTGGAAGAAGAAATAAAGTTGAAAGAATCGGTAACAGACATTACCTCTTCTTTGAAACGCCTCTTTGAGACCTCCTCTTAGGGCACTAAAATTGGTCTTTGAACAACACCAGGACCTCTAGGATGTTTCTATGGAGGTGGAGAAGAGAAATTTTCAGGTTTTGGCTGTGCTTGACGGCTCAAAGTGGTGTGAGGAAGAGAGGGAGGAGGTGCCCTTTTATAAGGGAGGAGAGGGGCACCTTTGAAAATACTAAAAATATTATTTTATTATAAAGTCATATTGGGTTTAAATAGTTCAAAATTGATTTATTTCGAAGCTAAGGTGGGTATGGATCGAAATACTCTCATCCAATAGAATTTAGACAAGTTTAGGGTCCAATTTTAACATTATCATTTAGATTCAACTTTAAGTTAAATAATTTTATTTTTACCATTTCTTCATGTGTTCTTACAATATTAGGTTAATAAACTTACTATAACAAGACAAAAGAACCCCAAGTTGTTTATTATTAATATATATAACCTTATTTAAGTCATTTTGACGAACCATATAGTTTTAAGAATAAAATAACAATTAATAATATAATATTTGTTTTAAAAACTATTTTATGTCAATTTTGACACTATTTAGTAATTGATTTTTTTGAAAATCATAATAGAATTATTAATTAGAAAAAATTTAATTAAATCAATAAAAACATGTCATAATAACCTATAAAATTACTTAAATTCATAAAAAGTCTCAAATTTCATTTATTTGGGTATTTAAAACATCAATTATGTCAATATTTCATTAATAAGATAATTACTACATCATCTTTGTGTCATAAATAAATTAAATTATTTAATATCTAAAAACTAAAAAGAAAATACCATTATGTATGAAATCTTTTTATCTTTCTAATGAATATTTATAGTCGAATTTATCTTATGCATAACCCTATATTAAAAATTATTTACTTATTAAACTTTGATTTTAACTATTTTAACCCTTCTTTAAATAAATTAATAATAAATATCCTTATCTAATCTAAGTGGTCCTAAATGGTCATATATTATTCCTAATGTTGTTTTTGGTCGAATTAAACTTATCCAATAGAATTAGGACATGTGTTAAGGTAATAATAATATCATTTTTACTCTTAATTACCCTATTTACTTTTAACCGTGGTAAATAAAAGTAAAAGGTTACTATTCACCAAAAATTATTTTCATCTCATTGAACCAAATTTTACTTACTGAAATTAACCATGTCTCTCGGATTTTTGAAATTCCACTCACAGAAGTGGTAAAATTAGGTTTTATGTAAATTTGCAAATTCTCCGAGGAGGTGGGTAAAAGATAGTCAAAAGTTCAATAAATTTTTTATATCTATAAAATTATTATAAAATGACTCCAATTAATTGAATTGAACATATATAGGTATTATGTATCAATTTTGAGCTACAATAAATTTAACTAAAATAAATAATTATTTAAATAAAAAGTCAGTTTTTAAATATTAACCTAGTGTTTTCACTATTCATCAAAAATTGAAAGTTTTCAGAAAAATACCAAAATTTCACCCTAGTCAAATTTAGATATTCCAAATCAAAAAATGAAGTAAATTTTGAAAAATAAAATTTACAAAATTTCAAAAAGTGTGTATTACTATTCATAACGGCTAGTTTTAATAATCTTTTAATATCATATCGTTGTTTAGTGAATCTCGGTTTTGCATACGACGCAAGCTATCGAGGAATGTCACGATTGCGTGTAAAGAAATCCAAGCTAGTGTTGTGTGTAGTGAAAGATCCCTTTGATGATTTATATAATATAAAAACAAAATATTTCTCATTAAAGTCTTGGGTGTTACAATAACCAACTGGCCACACTAAAATGACCAAACCAGTGGCAAAGCCTGCTTGATCTAAAAAAATCCAGGGGGTACCAACTCATCTAATCAGTGTTGATCAGCAACCATCATTAAATCATCTAAAAGACACCAAGGAACCCATGGTGGTTACCATAATATTGTGTAAGTAAGAATTACCTCTCACGCGTGACTCATCTAACCCCAATTTCCTTCCCCAAAACACGGATGCTTCTTGTGCGTTCTCCCATAAAGGGTTACCCTAGATAGAAGTTCCCCCAAAAACACATTCAATCATTTCAAATTAACAAAGTGCCAACTCGGCTGTCATATCACAGAAGAATTCAAACCATCTTTTAAAACACCTTATGTTTCGAACCAGGCATTCACATTTTTCAAACCTCATTATCATCAAAAATCACCACAAAACATCACCATTAGAAGTAAAAATCCACAGGGCCTTGAAGTTTACACACCCAAATTAATTTACCAAAATAGTTTCAAATAATTTCTAAAATGATTTCCATGTATGCTATATCAAAGGAGCCGTTAACTTTCTCAAACACACACAAAATCTTGTTTTGAAGCTAAACAACCATGTTTTAACGAACACATTAAAACCATTCTTAGAAATAATACAAAACGATGACAACATAATTTAGAAAACAGGGACCATTTTCCCAGAGTTACCATTCACTTTCAAACCCAACCTAATCATACACCATAACACCATTCTTCCATGATTCACATTACAAGAATCATTTAATAAATCAATTAACCAACCAATAAAAGGTTTTAAAAGGATACAAAAATTGTTTTTTCAATCACAATTACACCAATTCCACATGCATATTCAACTTTAAAACCTATTACAAAAACCCTTCAAAATTAATTTTACACCTTTCAAAACATTTCAATGTTTTAGACGGTGTTCCCCTATTGAACCATTTTTTCATTCCATCTTTGTGTAAAACATGCCACTCCAAGAAATGTGCCAAATATTCCTCACACCAAACCCATACCCAAGAGTCAAATAAATTGATTCAGAAAATAGAATCAAGGAAACACCAACATCAATGGCAAGCGACCACGACGAAACTCTAACGGAAGGTAGAGAAAACACTTGTGGACTAACCGTGCATGTTTAATAGTGATAAAAGCACACGAAACCCAACCCAAAACTATATTAGGATTTATCCAAATTAAATAAAAACACCATGAATTAATGAAGGTAAAATAAATAAATAAATAAATAAAAGAATAAATAAATGAACAAATGAAAAAAATAACCAATAAATAAATATAAGAATAAAAGAACAAATAAATAAATGAATGAATAAAAAAATAAATAAACAAAAAAATAAATAAGAAAACAAACAAACAAATAAATAAAATAGTAAATAAATTTATAAATATAAGAATAAATAAATAAATAACTATAACTAAGGTGGAGAGTTTGGCCGGCGCGACAAAGGGAGTTCGGGCGGAGGTGCGTAACGAGGTGAGAGCGAGGCTGGGACGCAGCAAGGCTGGCGCAAGATGCGGCCGGAACTGGGTGGGAGACTAGGAAAAACCAAGGGAGTAAGGGACTAATAGAGTTGTAAAAAGGAGGTTCAGTGAAGGATGGTCGGAGTGAGGGTGAGGGGACCCATAGGGGTGAGAGGTGAAGCGAGGGTGATGAGGGTGTGGCTGCTGCCGGAGTGGGGTGACTGGCCAGTTGTGCATAGAAGGTGGTCGAGGGGACCTACAATGGGTGTGTTGCGGATGGTGTGGTTGGACAGGGTGGGTGCTGAAGGGACTAAGAAGGGAGGTGGCTTGGAGGTCCTAGAGGGTGGCTGGGCGAGGCCAAAATTGGTTGGCGGTGCTGAAGCCAGTGCAAGGCAAGGCCAGAGGCCGAAGACCCGAGGCAGCTGTCGGGATAAAGCAGAGGGTGGTCAGGGTCTTGCAGGAGGAAAGGTGGAAGGCTGGTGGGCGGGGATTGTGCAGGGTGGAAAGTGGGACGTTGGAGGTGGTGAGGTGCTAGGAAGGCTGATGCAGTGCGGATGGTGTGGCATGGTTGGAGGCAGAGGCTTAGGGTTGCTACTAGAGAAGAGGGAGAAGGTATGTCAGAGGTGTGAGGGATCAAGGGGAGGCAAGATCCAGATTACTTCTAAGAGGCGGCGCTTCAGGAAGGGTGGGGTGCGGCTCGTGCTACAAGTGATGGGAAGGAGAGACTGGATTTGGGTATTAGGGTTAGATTTTGTTTTTTATTCCATTCTCATAATAATAATATTATTACAATAATAATAATAATAATAATAATAATAATATTTTTTTTAAAAGAGTAACCATTATAATTACAATAATATCAAAAAAAATAATGACATCACTAATAATAATAGTAATAATTATTATTATTATAATAATGAGCAATTGCACGAGACTAGGGTTGGTTGTGCAGCTGCCACCAACCGCGCGGTGACCGCGCATGGGTCTGAAACTCAGTAAAAATATTAAACAACAAATATTTTATACTAGGATCCCATATGGACTATGGTACAAGGACCCGGAGCAAAGAAATAATAAAATAAAAATAAATTATATATCAAGGTGTGACAATTCTCCCCACCATAGACACTTTCTACCCACAGAAAGTCACCCAACCGAACAGTAGACAAAACAAGAGACCATGCCTAATTGAAACCGAATGAAACCACAACAAAAGACAATAGTAGAACATGGTAAGGTTCTCCCCACCACATGAACTCAAATTATGAGGAAATATAACACCCAAACACACCTCTATGGGAATGGGGAGGGGGTGACATGGTAACTACCAACTGATCTAAACTAACATCGACATCCAGAGCGAACAAAACCTTCACCGAAACCTGGAACTCTTGACCCAGACCAAACATTCCAAACACTAGGGAAAAAAATCCGAGCGGAACATACCCCAAGCAGTGAACCTGCACATAAACACAAGCATCAGCTCTTTCATATGCACATACATCTCCAAGTGAGCAGAGGTAAACCAAAATTAATCTAGACAAGGGCCAAAAACACTTTTTTGGAAATCACACGATTCAGAAAACCATGATCAGACTAATAAAACTATTTGGATTAAAATAGAACATGTCTGAAATAACTCCACGATAAAACATTGAACCCACAACAGTGTCAGAACATTAACTGTAGAAAAACAATAACGAGAAAAAAACATAAAATGTTCCACCTCCAACATGGAACATGAAACATGAAATGAGGCTTCACACCCCTAGAAACTCCTAACTTCGCATGAGCATCACCTCAAGACTTGTGGCTGGGGTTCTGATGGCTGAAGAATCTCCTGCCTCATAGTCAGGCACTTCAATTCTTCTGGTCACAACATCTTCTTCAGGTGACACTTCCTTCAAATTTTCTCTATGTGACCCAGACAGCTGCAACAACAAAACATCTTCATAGGTATGCGACATGACGGCTTCATGTTCCTGAACTAGCCACACTGGTGGCACACTACTGAACGGTCCAATGAACTAGAAATCATAACCACTTCTGATGACTCTTTAGAAACAGTTCCCTCTACCACACCGTGCTCGCTAAATGGAGAATCTTTGCTAGCAACGGAATATGTTGGATTTCCAACCATCTGCGCTCTAGATACCAAATCAGCTAGGAACGCCTCATCCACTAGCTACTCGAAATTATGGTCCTTAGAATTGAGGGCCCACACCTTGATCTCTAGACGAAGACCCCCGATGAAGATAGAATTCTTCATCAAATCCTGTGACGCTACCTTTAGAGAAAAGGACACATGATCCATGAAATGGTCAAAATATTTCTTCACTGTCCCTTGGAATTGTTGAATATGCATGAGCTCTTCCCTTTTCATTGTCGTCACTTATTAAGGTATAAAACATCATACAAATATGGATATAAAGACATATCATGTCATCCCAAGATACAATTATCGTGGGGAAACCAACTCCGATTCGTCCAGAGATGGACCTTCAAACAGACCCAAAATAGCACACACTCTGACAGCTTCGGGAGTTCCCAAAACCCTGAAGACACGCTCAACCCCTTCAAGACATTCTGTAATTTCTAACGGACCCTGATCACCACAAAAAATAGGCAATGTTTGAGAAAGACAAAAAATTGGGCATGACTTATCAGAAACCTTGGGGACCTTTCTGGGTGTCATTTTCTGAACAACATGTAAAACATAGAACCGAATCCAATATCAAAACTTCCTTCATCCAAAATAAAATGCTCAAAAGAAACAAGAATAATAAAAATAAAACCATAAAAATCATTGAAAACTCTTTATCCAAAACAACAAGCTCAAAATAAAAAAGAAAAATACAAACACAACCAAAAAATCCATTTTCGAAATCCCTTTTTTATTTTAGATTTCAAAAGATCCTTCTTTCAAGGCCATTTCCCAAATACCAAAACAAATTTTGAAACCAAATTCAATTTCTAGAAATCATTTATTATTTTTAAAATAACATTAGAAAAACAAGGTCAAGCCTTTAATTCCAGGTGCACACCCCAATAATCCCATGAAATATTGCACATGTCTTCATCTGCATTCATCCAAACGCACCAACACACACTTCCCATTCATTACCTCACATGTGTAAACGTCCATAAAGAGTACTTGCGGTTGCACCCAAACCACATCTCTACCAGTTCCAAGCAAACACCGGATTTTAGACCAAGAGCATTCAGTTTTAAAAATCCATTTTACAAATTTAAATCCATTTAAAAGAAATCGTTCTCATTTCCAAAAACCCTTTTTTTCATTTTCAAAAGTGCACTTACACGAATTAGAACCAAGAAAACACCCAACTTGCATCAAATCACCAAATAGAGGCACTATTAGTATTTCTTAACCTAGATACATGGTATTGGGACATTCCCCATGTAAGCATCAACGACTATGAGGAACTTAAACCAGGTACGCAAACTCCACTTGGCTCACTACTCCATGTAAAATCACAGTGTAACATCAATTTTCCTCGGTTTTCATCCCTCAATCCAAAATAAATTAAAATGAGAAAAGAACTCAATTTATGGGTGTTATTTTCTTAACAATGTATGAAACACAGAACCAAAACTAATATCAAGCCGAAGTAGCATCATTAAAAATGCTTCATCTAGAACAACCAGCTCAAAAGAAACAAGCAAATACAAAAACAACCCAAAAATTCCATTTTTACAATCCCATTTTTATTTTAGATTTCAAAACCACCTTCTTTCGAGGCCATTTTCCAAATACCATACCCACTTTTCAAACCAAATTCAATTTCCAGAAATCATTTTTTCTTTTTAAAATCGCTTTTGAAAAACAAGGTTTAGTCTTTAATTCAAAGTGCACTCCTCAGTAATCCCATGAACCATTTCTCATGTATTAATCTTTATTCATCCAATCCCACCAACACGCACTTCCCATTAATTCCCTAATATGTCTAAATTTTCATATAGAGTACCCGAGGTTTCACCGAAACCATATCTCTACTAGTTCCAAAATAACACCAGATTTTTAGACCATGATCTTTCAGTTTTAGAAATCCATTTCATAAATTTATATCCATTTAAAATAAATCATTCTCACTTCCAAAACCCTTTTTCATTTTCCAAAGTGTGCTTACACCAATCCAAACCATGATGACACCCATCTTGCATCAAATCACCAAAGGGAGGGACTACAAGTCATGCTTAACCTAGTGACATGGTAGTGGGTCTTACCCTAACTAAGCGTCAATGACTAAGTGGAAATTAAACCGTGTACGTGGACTCCACATGGGTCACTACTCCATGTGAAATCATGGTGTAACATCGTTTTACCTCCATTGTCATCCCTCAATCCAAAACAAATCAGAACGGGAAGAGAACTCAATTCGCATACTACCCTTGGTGACTCGAGGTTCTGAACGGGGGAGTTTTCATGATGTCCTTCATGTAGCTACCTCTCAAGTCCCAACAATCCTAATCTCTATCTACCAGATACCCCAAAAAACAAGAACCTCCTCTGATACCAAATGTGTGACACCCCGTATTAACATGGTCGTCACATCCCGGCCCACCAGGTATCCTTGTTGCCCCGCAGACACGTGGTCCCCATCATGGGGCCCACCCATGTGCCCGAACATGTCATCTGACTAAAGATAGTCCCAACAAGACAACACATGTCCTTTCCAGTGTGCTTTTTCCTTACTCAGACACACCCTGTAAAACTTCCCAGAAGGTCACTGTAATGACCCAAACTTTTAAAATCCATTTTTTTCAAAACCCATGTATTTTAAATAAATGTAGGTATTTATATTTAAAATAAAAATTAACATATATGGAAAATTATTTAGATAAAATTAATATTATTTCTAGAGTCATGACATTGAAATTTTCCAATGGTGAATTTATCATTATTTTCTAAGACAGTCAAATTTTTGGGTAAAAATTAAAAATCGTTTAATTATATAATGTGATTTATGACAAGATAATGACCCAATAGTGTTGTAATAAAATACTATAAACATTTTTTTCAGCCAATATATGTTTTACCATTAAAATAATGTGATTTTTGGGTTTGTTTGATTTATTTTACAAGGCTTTAGTGGATCCTTCAAGACATATTAAACATTTTGTATTTGTAAATTGTTTTCCTTGGGAGTGAGACTCACCTCCACATAAGCAACCCCATTATTTTAAGAAGTTCGGACTTTGGCATTATAAAATAATGTTTTACACTTCCGTTTTCCAAAAACAATGGGCAAAAAACATGGGTTGGTTTGTGGTTTGTATTAGTTTAATGTGAGGTGTCCCAAACCTAAATAATAAAGAATTCTCTCACCTTTCCAATATAAACACACCCAAGCTCCCACATCCTCCTAACTCAAAGCCTTTGGAGTTCAAAAAACTTCTTCCTCCACTCTCTAGAATCGTCCCAAGGTACCCCTATCTCCCAATAAGCCTCTCTTAGGCCTCTCTCAAACCTTTGGAAGCACACTTCCAAGTAAGGGATTTCTTCCTTTCTCATTTTTGTCCAATATTCTATAAATTCTTATGGCCTTTTAATTTCAATTATAAATGTTGGGGTATGGTTTACCAACTCCCCCATACTTCACTATTTTTTTAATGATCGGATACCCCTTTATCTCTCATTAAATTCCTCCCATGTACAAATGTTACTATGCTGAAATTATGAAAGAATTTCTCTCACCTCATTTATATTCAAGAAATTATTTTGTATTAGAAATATAAATTCCATTGAATTTTTTGGGAAATATATCTATATTACCCCATTATATTCCATGACATTTAAATTTGATTATACACTCCTTTATCTCTCATCAACCATTTTTATGAGTTCTTATGTCACATCGTTATGCTGCTGAAATTGCATTGCACTTTTCCAAGACAAAGTCATTTTGTAGTGAATATGATGCCCATTTTTCTATCAAGTTTCTTCACCTTTATGCACATTTAACTTTTTTTAAAGAGTTTCATGTATTAATTCCGCATTCTTTTATCATGTAATAAAATATTATTTTTAATGATTCAATGTTTTATGATCCATGTGCCACACTTATGCATGAAATGAAATGTTTAAGAAGGGTGCGCCTTGATAGCGCTCCAATGCATTGAGTAAAGTATAGTATCATGATATTTCATGTGAAATTTGTGTTTACTCATGCTAATTCAAGTTAAACGATGGTTTAGTCATGCTTTATCGGCAATGAGGATTTACTCGTGCTCCATGTCCAGTGAGCCTTAGCTCGTGCTAATTCCATGTTAAGTGTTGTTGCCACATTTGCATGTTATGATTATCAAGATTTATCATGCCTTTATGATTATAATTTCATTTTTATTTATTGATATGCCTATTTTATAACTTTTATTGTATTCATCATGCTATTCCATGATTATATCATTACTGGGATTTGTAGCTCACCTTTTTATTATGCATGTCCTCAAGTTATCCCCTGAAATGCTAAGTATGAGTGAATATAGTGGTCATGTAAAGTATGTTTTCGATAAAGATGTTGTATTTCATGTCTTAAGTTGTTATTTAATGATCCTAATCCCCAAATACAATAGGCCTCTCGATCTTCTATGTTTTATCATGTGATGTTTATTTAATAAATCATGTTTAAGTCTAAAATAATAGCATGGTTGTCATAGTTGTTAATAGAGGATAGGTTTAGTTATTTTTGGGATTAGGATTAAAAAACCCTAGTAATGATTTATAGAAAATACTATTTATAATAAAATCATCCCTATGTTTTTGTGAGTATTGAGTAAGTGGTTTATCAATAAAAAATATCCATGTCTGGATACGAGCATGTAAAGGCGGCTCTGGAACAGATGTATCCTAATGGTAAAACCCGAAAACACCGATTTTAGTTAGACTGAAACGGTAACTGGTGCACGACAGTGGGCCTTTCTGTAGTCTTGGTTACGTCACTCCTGAGGGATATGCTTTCATAAATTCACAATCTTAGTATGAAACATTATTAAGGGACAAAAATTTTACTTACGAATATATGTTAGAAAGTAGATCATGGATAACATAGACTGAACCCAATAGATTCATATGTTAAAGAAATAATTGTTATTTATAAGTCATCAGTTTTTTATTTGTATTACCCTTTATGTGTTACCCATAACATTATTTTTATTCCATCCAATGGCTGGTAATAGGAGGACTCAGCCTTACAACCGATGTGAAGATCAATGTGAGTATTGTACTAATGAGATGCCCAATCTAGTGGGAGCGGGAATCGTGACCTTTGTCACACTTCTCTCTCAGATAAATCATGCTTTGAATAGAATCATGGGTCAACAGGAATGTTCAACCCCCCTTAGAAATAATAATTCACTATCGAGAGCTTCAGGAGACAATGACCTCCTACTTTTAATGGATCATATGAGCCCATAATCGTTGAACAATGAATCAACTCCATTGAAATGATATTCTAAATCCTTCAATTTTTTGAACAAGAGAAGGTTCTCCTGGATGCTTATCATATAGATGGTGAAGCTGATCAGTGTTGGATGTTGATCAAAAATATGATGCCTGAGGAGGAGATCAAAGCGTTGGAATTGAAGGATTTCTGGAATAAGTTCTTCGATAAATATTTTCAGCACACACTCTCACTTAAGATAGAAAGGGACTTCCTTGCCCTCAAGAAAAAAGGTGATGAATCATTCATATTGTATGAGGAAAACTTCACAAGACTTAAACGATATGATTATAGCTTTGAAATTACCCCTGAATGCAAGGTTGATGACTTATTTGGTGGGATGAAACCTATCCTGTAGAAAGAGCATGTGATCCGTGACCTTTACAGTAATGAGGAAATTGTCTGATGTGCCCTAACGGTTGAAATGGTGATAAAAAATCATAGGGGTATCATGGGGATATGAAGCGTAAGGTAGAATTCAATGCTGGTGGTTTGATGGATGAATTCAAAAGTTCTAAGAAGATCTATCACCCCTCATTCCTAAGGTGTGGAAAGAAGAACCCTAGAAATTGGCTGAACGGTATGAGGAAATGATTTAGGTGTAGAAGAGAAGTGTGCATGGCTATTAACTATTGGCAAGAAAGACCGATGGCTATGAAATATGATAGTAACGCTCTGTTTGAACATCAACACATGGTTCATTGCTACAACTACAAAGAACCAGGGTATTTTGTAAATCAGTGCCTTAAGCCAAGTGTTTTTGGAGGCAACCAGCAACCTCTAAGGCGGCATGGAAGAGCTCTTTCCACCACCACTACTGAATTGAACCCTGAAAATTAATTGGTGACAAGTACATTAGTTATTCATTAAATAATATCAAACATACTTTTGGATTCAGGTTCTACGCATTCTTTTATATCTCAAAATTTTATTATAACAATCCCATCACCACCAAAAATCAAGGAAGTAAAGATATCGGTGATTATGAAAAATCGGGAAATCATTGCATCCCATGAATATAACTCCTCCACTATCATAATATGTGGATTTAACATCCCAGTGAACCACTTCATACTACCTCTGGTGGAATTTGATACAATTCTTGGCATGGATTGGTTTTCCTTATATAGAGACAAAGTAAACTGTCGTGAGAGGGAAATCACTCTCCATGTGGAGATTCGACCCCTGATTCATTACAACTACAAGAAGGAAGATGAAACTTCTTTAGCTCTATCATCTCAAGCGTGGATATTACTGCCCTATTAGCACACGTATCTGGCTCAGATGATTGAGTCTAATGTGGGAACCATCCTAGAAGGAATTCTTATTGTGAGGTAATTCACTGAAGTGTTTCCTAAGGAATTCCTTTGTCTTCTTCCTATAAGAGATGTTGAATTCTCAATTGATCTTATACGGGGGCATTGACAATATCCAAGACTCTGTGTAGAATTGCAATTGTGGAGCTTCAGTAGCTAAAGAAACAACTACTGGAGAATCAGGATAAAGGTTTTATACGCTCTAGTGGTTCAGCATGGGGTGCACGAGTCCTCTTTGTCAAGAAGATGGATGGGTCAACATGCTTTGCATTGATTATTTTGAGATTAAAAAAATCATTATAATGAACAAGTATCCTCTCCCATGAATTGATGAATTATTTGATCAGCTACATGGAGAAAAATATCTCTCCAAGGTGGATTTGCGGTCGGGATATTATCATGTAAGGGTGAAGAAGGAAGATATCCCAAAGACTGCTTTTCATACAAGATACGGGCACAATGTATTCATATTAATGACTTTCAGACTCACTAACTCTCAAAAAAACTTCATGGACTTCATGAATAGATTCTTTAGAGATTACCTCAACAAATTTTTGGTAGTCTTTATAGATGATATTCCAATATACTTCAAAACCAAGGAGGATCATGAGGAGCATCTAAGAACTATACAAGAGACCTTGCAAAAGGAGATGCTATATGAAATGTTAAGAAAGTGTGAGTTCTTGTTGAAGGAGGTAACATTATAGGGCCATATAATCACAAGCAATGAGATATCTATGGATCCTCTAAAACAGAAGCAATTTAGGGATGGCCAAGTCCAACATCAGTAATGAATATAAGTAGCATCTTGGGGTTAGCTGCATATTATCAACGATTGTGACAAATTTCTCATGATTGTCCAACCCTCTTACCAATATATCTCGTAAGGGATAAAAGATTTCTTGGAGTGATGAATGTGAATAAAGCTTCAAGGAGTTGAAAAAGAGGCTTATCCCTGTGCTCGTGCTCACTTTACCCATAGGTGGAGAACTTTTTGTGGTATTCAGTGATGCATTGATAAAATGAATGGGATGTGTGTTGACGAAAAATGAAAAATCCATTGCATATGCTTCAAGTAAATTGAAAGTTCATGAACAGAACTATCCATCACATGACCACAGGTTGGCTGTAGTGATATTCTATTCGAAAATTTGGTGGCATTATCTCATTGGGGAGAAGTGTGAAATATATATGGACCACAAAAACCTCAAGTATATATTCACACATAAATCATTAAACATGATCCAATGAAGATGGTTAGAGATGATAAAAAACTATGACTACTCAATCCATTACCACCCTGGGAAAGTGAAAAAGGTGGCAGATTCTCCAAGTAGAAAGGGCCCAGCGATTCTATCATTGATGAGAAATGAAAAGTATCCAATCATCTTAGATTTGATGAATATGGACATGGGAATCAAAAATAAGGGAACAACATCAATACTTAAACAAATGATTTCCCAACCGTCACTTTTGGAAAGGTTAAAAGATTCTCAAAAGGATGGTGTTGGAATTGAGGAAAAAGTAGAAGTTATTGGAAAAGGGAAATCCTCGATGTGTAATGTTAATAAAGAAAGAACTGTGATATTTGGGAAAAGACAATGTGTTCCATCATGTCTGGAGCATAAGAAGGAACTCTTGGATGATCCACATAGTTCAAATTACTCTATTCACCCAGGAAACATAAAGATGAATCGAGATCTCTAAGAGCATTATTGGTTGGATAATATGTAGAAGGAGATAAATGAATATTCATCAAAATGTCTGGTGTGTCATCAAGTGAAGGTAGAGAGGCGGAAGTATAAGGGGATGGTGAAACCATTGCCCATACCATAATGGAAATGGGAGAACATCACCATGGACTTTGTCACCAGACTTATGAAGAAATCCGAAGTCATTAATTCAATATGGTTTGATGTGGATCGTCTTACAAAGGCTGTACACTTCATCGCTATTCGGGTGGATTTCTCATTGGATAAACTGGAACATATATATATTATTGAAGTGGTAAGGCTTCATGGAGTACCACTATCTATTATGTCTGATCAAGATCCAAGATCACCTCTATGTTTTTGAAGAGTCTTCAACATGCTCTGAATACTGAACTGAACTTTAATATGTCCTATCACCCTCAAACTGATGGAGAATCAGAGAGGACAATCGAAACAATTGAGGACATGTTGATAGCATGTTCAATAGACTTTAAAGAAGGATGATATCAACATCTTCCTTTGGTTGAGTTCATTAATAATAACAGTTTCTAATCGAGCATCCAAATGGCACCATATGATGCCCTTTATAAGAAGAGGTGCAGAACACTGGTGTGTTGGGATGAGGTCGGTGAGAGTAAGCTGATTGGACCAGAAATGGTCCAAGAAATGGTGGATAAGGTGAAAACCATTCAGCAGCATATCAAGGTAGACCATAGTCAATAGAAGAGTTATGAAGATAACCTTAGACGATACCTTGAGTTTAAAGTTGGAGACATTGTATTTCTATGCATATCTCTGTGGAACACTGTCATGAGGATTGGAAGGGAATGGAAGGTAAGTCCAGGTACATCAGCCCCTTTGAGATTCTTGATCGTGTTGGGGTTATGGACTATCGACTATCACTTCCACCTACCATTGCTAATGTACATGATTTCTTTCATGTATCCTTCTCAAATAAGTATAAACCGGACCTTTCAAATGTACTCTCTTTAGAGGTGGTTCAATTAAGAGATGATCTTTCTTATGAGGAGCTACCAGTGAAGATCTTAGATCGTAGAGAAAATGTTCTACAAAATAAGACAATGCCCCTCATCTAGGTGTTGTGGAAAAGCCACAAGTTTGATGAAGCGACGTGGGAATCGAAGGAACTGATGATGTAGAGTTACCCAAATCTATTTTAATGTGGGGAAAATAAATTTTGAGGGAGAAATTTATTAAGGGGGGAAGAATGTAACGACCCAAAACATTCATTAATAGAAATCCCTCTTGATCTAATTAAATGTCTCTTAATGTAAAATGTTTATATAAAATGTCAAATTCTTTCATTTTATGTTTTTGGATCTTCAAATACAATTAATAATTGTTATCATTTCTAATATAGCCATTAAACAGTGATCTCATGATTAGTATAAATATAGGACTTTAACAAATCCAATTTACTTAGACAAAGGAAGTGATGGCCTCATCTAGTAGATGTGCCCCATACGAAGCCCATTTGTCAGAGCTCAAAACAGAGGTTGCATATTTGGGATTCTCTCATGAAGAATCCCTTTCTGATCTTGAATATGTTATGCTCGAGTGGGACTGCCTACGATATAAGTGGAAGTTGATAGAGATTAAAACCCGAGCAATGTAATCCAAGCCACCCCAAGAGTCTGTCACTATCGCACACCTTACTCTTTGGTGTTATGCGGGTGTTATAAGGGGCTATGTGACAAGAGCCTAGTACTATGATTATGTACATTATTTTTGTATATATTAATGAATATACTTTCATTTTATTATTGTTACCTTGTAAATAGTTTTTAAAGCCCAAAAAGTATTTTTAGTTATTGTTTAACTAAGAAATTTATTTTGATGAATTAATGGATTTTTTAATTAAATAATATTTTAACAAAATATTATTATTATTATTAAATTAATTTTTATTAAATATAAATGATCGTATAATTTTATGAATGCAATTTTAATTTTAATTATGGTTAGAAAGCCTTTTTTTCAAAACCCATGAATTTTTTATAAATATAGGTTTTTATTTTAAAAGTAAAAATTAACATATTTAGAAAATTATATAGATAAAAAAAAATTATTTCTGGAATCAGGATGTCAAAATTATCGAACGGTGAATTTTTGATAATTTTTTGAGACAATCAGTTTTTTGGGTCCACTAATGCTTTGTAAAATAAATAAAAAAACCCAAAATCTCATTATATTCATGGTAAAAAATATATTGACCGTTCGATAATTTTGACATAGTTATCCATCCTTATCACTACTCCTGGACAAGCACACTTAACTATGGAGTTCTAATCTGATAGGCTTTTGAAAAAGATATTGCACCTTGTTGACATGAGTCATATCATTTAGCTATATAACCCTTTATCATTCGGGGGGTGTTACAATCACCCCCCCTTAGAGTAAATCATCCTCGTTGTGGGCCCTACATATCAACTCAGGCAGTGCACTACACATATGGATGGGTAGCACCTTCGATAACGTTTTGTCATAAACCAACCCGGGCCGACACTGAACCGACCACCCGAGACGATCCGCGACATTTCTTGAAGGGTGTTCCTGATCCCCACAGGCTAGAAACTAGTGTCGGGCATCCGAATTTAACCGTTGGGAATGATTTGTCCCATGAAAAAAAAGATAAAAAATAAACAGAAATGGAGATAAAAATAAGAACTAGTAGCAAAAAGAAAATGAACTGAACATACCTCCTTGTGACCCTCTAGGACACCAACCAACTCAGAATCATGCCTGGTCCAACACTCAGCAGTTGCACCAGAAACCTGAACACAAACTGAACCTGCAACTAAAATAATATGATATGTATGAGCACCATGATACTCAGTAGGGATGTGAAATATAACCATGAAATTCAATAATTCCCTTTCCAAAAACAATCCAATGAGAGAAGTTTGAAATAAAAATATAAAAGTAGGTTTTTCAAATTTTAAAATAAATAATGTGTTTTCCCATTTAAAACCCAACACACGCAACACACCATTTCCAAAATCATTCTTCATTCTAGAAAAAAAATCCAAAACAGAATGTACAAAAAATAAGCCAGAGTAAAGAAAGTAAATATTGAAAACTAAAAATAAACAAGTGTGATGGAAAGTAAATAAGAAATGTAAATAATCCAGTAACCATGGGTGATCCTAAACATCCCAAGATGACCCCTGGACATACTCGATTTTGGAACCACCTTCTGGGTTATGGTGAATCTCCTAAGTCTACAACCAATTGGCCACCCTAAACTGAACAATCTAGTGACAAGCTCGCCTATCCTAATAACAAATCCAGGGGGTACCAACCCATCTTATCGGGGTTGATAAGAAAACGTCACTTGATCATATAAAAGACACCCAGAAACCCATGGTGGTTACAATAATACTGTGTAAGTAGTAAGGCCCTCGCAAATGTGACTCATCTCACCGCACTTTCCTTCCACAAACACAGATGCTTCCTGTGCGTTCACCCATAAATTTTTACCCAAGTCAGAAGCGCCCCCAAATACACATTAAATCATTTCAAATTAACAATGTACCAACCAAGCCTTCACATCACATAAGCATTCAGACCATCATTGAAAACACCTTAAGTTGCCAACCATGCATTCACATTTTTTGAATGACATTCTCTTCAAAAATTACCACAAAAAATCGCATTTAAAATTACAAATCCACATGGCCTTTAAGTTTACACAATGAAATACATTTACCAAAATATTTTAAAATCATTTCTAAAACCATTTCCATGTATACTATATCAAAGTGGCCTTTATCATTCTCAAACTCGCAAAAAATCACGTTTCAAAGACAAACAACCATGTTTTAATGAACACCTTAAAAACATTCCAATAAATCATAAAATGGGATGAAAACATCCTTTAGAAAACTAGGCCCATTTTCAAAAAGTTACCATTCAATTTCAAACACAACCTAAATGTATACCAAAACTCCCTTAACCCATGATTCACATCGCAATAATCATTTATTAAATCATCTACGCAACCAATAAAAGTTTTTATAAGAATAAAAAATGTTTTTTATCACAATACCACCAAATCCTCATGTGGATTCCTCTTTAAAGAAAATCCCATACCCAAACACATGAAAATTACATTCGCACCTTTCAAAACATTTCAAAGTTTCAGACGGTGTTCCCCTTTTAATAATTTTTTTTTCATTCGAGCATTAAGTAAAACATGACAATCCATGAAATGTTCCAAAAGCCCCTATCCCAAACCCATGCCCAAGCATCAAATAAATTTCTTCTGAAAAGATAATCAAGGAAACACCTACATCAATGGTGAGATACCGCGACAAAACTATGACGGAAGATAGAGAAAACCCTTGTGGACTAACCGCACATGCTGAACAGTGATAAAAGAACACAACACACAACTCGTGACTATATTAGTATTTATCCAAATTAATTAACAACAACATGATGGAATGAAGGGAAAAATAATTCATAAATAAATAAATACTAAAATAAAAGAATAAATAAATAAATAAAAGAATAAATAAATGAACAAATGAATAAAAGAACCAATAAAAAAAGGATAAATAAATGAATGAATAAATAAACAAAAATAATAATAATAAATAATAAATAACAAATAAATAAATAAATAACCATACCAGAGAATGGGTGTTTGGCTGGCATAACAAAGGGAGGTCGGGTGGAGGTGGGTAGTGAGGTGAGAGCAAGGCCGGGACGCGATGAGGCTGGCGTGAGACGCGGATGACACTGGGGTAGGGGACCAGGACAATCCAAGGGAGGTATCCACTACTAGAGTCGGCATAAGGTGGTCCAGTACGGTATGTTCTGAGTGAGGTCGAGGGGACCCGCAGGGGCGAGAGGCGGAGCAAGGGTGAGGAGGGTGCGACTGCTGCCGAAGAGGGGTGGATGGACGGTTGTGCATAGGAGGTGATCGAGGGGACCTACAGTGGGGTGTGTTGTAGACAGTGGGATTAGAATGTGTTGGATATTAAGGGGATATGATGGGAGGTGTCATCGAGGGCATGGACGGTATCTGGGCGAGGTCGGAATCGGCAGGCGGCGCTGAAGCCGATGCGAGGCGAGGCCGAAGGCCCGGGGCAGCTGTTGGTAGAATGGGGACTGCAGTTGGGGTCTTTTAGGGGGAAAGGGAAGAAGGTCAGTGGGTGGGATCGCATAGGGTCGCAAGAGGGACGATGGAAGTGGCAATGTGCTTGGAAGGCCGGTGCAGCACTTATGGTGCAGAAAGGTTGGAGGCGGAGGTTTGGGGATGCAACTGGAGAAGAGGGAGAAGCCAGGTTGGAGGTGCGAGGTAGTGAGGGGGGGCCAGAGCTGGATCACTGCCAGGAGGTGGCGCTTCATGAAGGGAACGGTGCGGCTCGCTCTACAGGTGAGAGGAATGGAGCGACGATATTTGGGTATTAGGGTTTGATTTTGTTTTTTTTCATTCTCATAATAATAATATTTTTATAATCATGATAATAATTATGATAATATTAATATTTATTTTAAAGAATATCCATTATAGTTACAATAATATAAACAATAATAATAATGACATAAATAGTAAAATAATAATAATAATAATAATATTGGAAAATTGCACGACCCTAGGGTCGGTTGCGCGGCTACCGACCACCACGCGGTGACCACGCACGGGTCCAAAACTCATTAATAATATTAAACGACAAATATTATATGCCAAAATCTAGCCCGGACTTTTCCACATAGACCTAGATCTAAGAAACAATAAAATAAAAATAAATTAAATATCATGGTGTGACATCTAATATGTCCAAATCATGTTTTTACTCCACCTCATGTGAGCATTTTTTTGTGGTAGAGGCATCAGACTAGCAACGAGAGTGTAAAGAGAATTGTGGGGAGACTATACCCCTGGTAAAGAGTTGTAATACAATGGAAGTTTACAAATATAATATTAAAATCATAGGAGAAATGGTACCATATACCGCTAGAAGGTAAATCTTTAACCATGTATGACATATAATAATAATCCATGTAATGTTAAGAATAAATGTAACAAAAATGACATGTTAGATGTTGTATAAATAAAATAACAAAATGATAAAAATAAACTCTGAAGACCCTGGTCATGAATCCTGAGTTTATCCCATCCCTAATCTCTAACTAATACAATAAGAAATAATATACTACAAGGTATTTTTACCTTGTCCAAAACACTATCCATGTAATTTCCTCAAGTACCAAATGAAGATATGAATATTGTTAGTGTAAAACTCAGTATGTCTATAACACTGTTTCAAAAAAATAGTCTAATAAAAAGCTCCTGAAATAAATAGATAAACATGTTTAATAATTAATAAATTAAAATAATACAACAGTCAACCTTCATTGATTCCAAACTATAATAACTCCAAGCATCTAACGTAACCATGCTAACCGCAACTACAATGTAACACCCCATGATTTCATAGTATGTTATCTCTTCAAAATAATTCAATAACTTGCACTACACATAACACCGAGTTCGAGCGCACCACAACTTACCAACTAGCCGTTCAAAAACAAATTATGAATATTATTGACTAAATTTTTAATTTAATATACTTCATATAATTTTATAATCCATATTATGTATTTTGTAGACATAATTTAAGAACAAATTATTTTATTTCATATAAAAGATGTATTTTTCAATAAATGCATTTTTGCTGCCTTTTAATGAAGAACCTTTTTTAAATCCAATTTTTAACACTTTTATATATTAAATTAATTTCAATTAAATTCTTCTTTAGAATTGAGACATAAAATTTTAGTTTGGATAAATTTTTAGTACTTTTCTAATAACTTTCATATTTTGATGAATTGAGAAAAATATTAAATTTTAATTGAAAACAACTTTTTTAATAGAAATAATTTATAGTTTTAAATTATGAATTTTAATGGTTTGGAAGTATAATTAGATTATATTTTTTATCATTTAATAAAATGTACATCATTTTAAGTAATCTCACAATTAAATTTGACATGAACACATGTAAATCATTTGATAATTTTTACTTTTTAAAATCATATTTTTGGTTTTGACAAGGAGAATTAATTTTAAATTAATTAATGAAACTTATATGTTTCTGAATTTGGTAAAATAGAATTCATTTTTAAATTCATAATATCAGAATTATCTTGGGGTAAATTTTTGGTATTTTTCAAAAAACGTTCAATTTTTGATGAATAGTGAAAAACATAGCGTTATTGTTTAAAATCAGCTTTTTATTTAAATAATTTTTTATTTTATTTACATTTATTTTAAGTTAAAATAGATATATAATTCCTAAATAAGTTCAATGTAATTCATTGAAGTCATTTTATAATAAAATTAGATGTATAAAATTCTGTGGAACTTTTTAGTGTCTTTTACCAACCTTCTAGGAACATTTGTAAATTTACATAAATCGTAATTTTACTGATTCTATGAATTAAATATCAAAAATATAAGATAAACTGATTATATTAGTATGTAAAATGTTTTTCAGTAATATGAAAATCATTTGTGATGAATTGTGACTTTTGACTTTTATTTACCACGATTAAAATTAAATAGGGTAACGAAAGGTAAAAATGATATTATAATTACCCTAACTCATATCTTAATTCAATTAGATAAGTATATTTCGATCAAAAATATCCTTAGGAATAAAATATGATCCTTTTGGTTTACATGGATAAGATTAGGACATTTATTATTATTTTACTTAATGAATAATTAAAAGTATTAAATTTAAAGTTTAATAACTAAAAAAATTTTAATATAGGGTTATTCAAAAGATATATTTGAATATAAATATTATTTATAAAGATAAAAATATTTCATACATAATGTTATTTTATTTATAATTTTTAGAGATTAAATAATAAAATTTATTTATGACATAATGATGATTCAGTAATTACTTTATCAATGAATGATTAAAATAATTGATATTATAAATATAATAATAAATGTAAATTGTTGGTTTTTATGCCATAAATGGATTTTATAGGTTAATATTAAATTTTAGGGTTGATTAAATAAATTTTTTGTGAATTGATAAATTTTTTATGACTTTAACAAATAAAAAAACCAAATAGTGTTAAAATTCTCATAAATGAGTTTTTAAAACAAACACTATATTATTAATTGATATAATATTTCTAAAAATCTATTGTTTGGAAAAAGTACTTATATAATGTTATATAAATCAATAATGAACCACTTGTGGTTCTCTTGAATTTTATTTTAGGTTTATTAACCATTTATTATAATAATACAAGAGGACCAGGTAAAAGTTAAACTATTTAACTAAGTGTTAAATCTAAAATATACGCTTAATATGGTGAACTAAAAACGTCTAAAACCTTTTATATGAGATAATTTTGACCCATCCCTACCTTATATTCAAAATAAATTAATTTGGAGCCATTATAAACTGAAAATTATTTGGTAATAAAATAATATTTCAAATGTTTCCTAAAGTGACCCTCACCTCTCTTATAAAAGGGTACTTCACATGATCTAAAAATCACACCTCCAAAGACATTTGAATTTGCCAACCCCTGCCCAATAATCCTTCCAACTTCCCTCACATAAACCTAGAGGCATCCTCTTGAGCATAAAGCCAACCTAAGGATCACTTTAGTTCAAATCAAAAGGAAACACCCAAAGAAGAGGTAATTATTTTATCGCCTCTATCAAACTTCTTTTCTTCTTCCACTATCTCTTTATTTTTTATTTCCATACCAAAATAATAACCCCAGTACCTTATAAATAATGTGATATTATTATAAATTTTTTACAAATATAATCATTATTCTAGCCATCCTATGAATAATAATGTCACCATGAGTACGTACGTATTACATACCATCTCCACGTCGTGGTGTAATTTTTTATTAACAAAATCATTTGGATGGATATAATGATAAGTAATATATATATAAATAATGAAAATAAAATTCTAATTTATATTTACAATTAATATACCATCCAATTCTACCACTTTTTATTATTAAATAAATTATATTTTCGCTCGTGTGTACGTACAACTTACCGTCTCCGCGACGCGATGCGATTCATTTTCAGGTTCACAATTCAAAAATGATTATAAAAATATATATTATTAATAAGTATTTAATATATTACATATTAATTCTACTGTATATATATATATATGTATGTACTTACATATATCATATTCACTTACTTCAGTTCAATATGATATGAAAACGGAAACAGCGTTTATGCGTACATATGGACTACCGTCTCCATAAATGGTGTTTTCCATTTCAAATATCTATGTATTATACATATTTATATTCTAAATATAAATTATGTATAAATCATGTTTTATATTCTGGATGTATTTAAATCATGATCTAAATGATATGATCAAGAATAACAAGTTAAAACACGTACGATAAAGAAAGCGACTATTAACCGAAATGTTAATTTAACATGAAAGTCATTATTAAATGGGTAGTATAAATTAATTAATGAATCATGTATGATATAATAAATATTAATATGGTTATGGTATATTTTAATAACATACGATGGTAATTATATTGGGGTTAAATGTACCCTCATCCAAAGGAAAGTGCAAGGTAAAGGTTAATTCTTCAATCCCTTCATTTTTTGAGGTTGTTTATACGTGAGTATCTACTGGGTTATCTTTATCATCAACATCCATGTTTCTTAAAAATTTATTTCAAAACCTTTTTAATATTTCCTATAATATGGTTTAATTTCATTTATACCCTTTTTTTAATTTTTATAAAAAAAATTAAAAGAACATTTTTTTCATTTTCCAAACAATGTACATTATGACCTTTTCGACAAATTTAGGAAATAATGTTTTTTAACTTATATGGTGAGTGAAGACATTTTCTTCCATTATAACACCTTTTAAGCATCCATTTAAAAGCCAAAAATAATACTTTCAAAAAAATTGTTTTCTTTTATTATTATGTGACATTTAAATGATTTCCAAAAAGGAAGAGATATTTCTCTCAAATAGTATTGATTTCATCTATGTCAACATCATTTAATGTATTTTAAACTTATTTGAAGCTGGTTTATTATGATACAGTCTTCCATATTTTATTGAAGGTTTCATGATATGTTTGACTCTAGATTTGTTATTTTTATACCATTCATGGTTTATGGATAAAGTGTTGAATTTTTATATGCTAGTTTTAATATGATTGTTTATGTTATGTTTCAAACATTTCATTAGAGGAATTCATTGAACTTAGTATGTGATGGGTGGAGCTCATTATAGCTCCTCTATGTATCGGTAGGTCTCATGAGACAAACTAGTGTCTTGGAACAAGGCCTTGACAAAAAATTTATTTGTATTGTTATCACAAGGCCTTTACTATGTGGTAATGATGTCTGACGTTAGACATTCCATCTTTATGGAATTAATTATTAAATGTGTTTATTCGACTAGTAGAATATCCATTTTAATTTTTATATGGTAATGATTGATTAATTTTTTCCATATTATGTTCATGTTTATGTTTAAAAGGTTTTTGTTTTTAAAACACATCTTTCCTTAATATTTTATAGCTTCTTCTTAATTATTTACCATTATTGAGCATGTGAGCTCACACCCTTATTATGTTTTGTATTACCATGATTCCAAGAAGTGTATTATGTTTTGACATACAAAGTTATTCTAAGGTAATAATGGAATTATCATTGGATTATTTATTCTGCATTTTATGTTTTAATGTTTAATGAAACATTCATGTATGTAATCTATTTTCCAATACTAATAAACGGATAGGTCCTCTGGGACATGATTCCTTGTAATCATTATAATGTATTAAAATAATGCATCGACTTTGGGATTCAAGGGTTGGGGTGTTAAATTTGGTATCAGAGGATGATTAGTACAAACCCAGAAAACTATATTTAGAAAAACTCTAATTAGAGAACATTACCTAAGATAAAATTTGAGGACTATTATAGAGGAACTTCCTATAATTTTGGTTATGTAGATATTTTGTGTATTTTCCATGAAATACATCCCTGTCTAGATATAAGCAGGTAGAGGCGGCTCTAGCAGAGACGTACCTAGGAGTTAAAACTCCTACAATGAGTTCTAGGCTTGACCTGGGGTATCGTGGTACAATCCAATGGTCCTTGATTCACTCTTGGTTATGACACTCTTAGGGGATATGCTTAGGAGAATTTACTTTTTCATTACAAGCCATTATGAAGGATTTAAGATTAAATACTTCCTCAAAGAAAACATTTATTTTCTGATTATAGATTATATGCATAATTTTCAATTTATGTCATGTATTTTACAAGTTTGTAATTATGCATTGCGATTGATAAACTAACATAGTGTATGTCATTGTTTATAAATGGCACCTAGTAGAAGTAATGGGAAATCTAGAAATACGAACGATCCAAAGAGTAAAAAGGATCATATCTTCCATGGTATTTGCTACTAGTTCTTATTTTTATCCCATTTTATGATTTACTCTAAGGGGGGGGGCTATTGTAAAAGATATATTGACCGTTCGATAATTTTGACATAGTTATCCATCTTTATCACTACTCTAGGCCAAGCACACTTAACTATGGAGTTATAATCTGATAGGCTTTTGAAAAAGATATTGCACCTTGTTGACATGAGTCATATCATTTACCTATATAACCCTTTATCATTCGGGGGTGTTACAATCCCCCCCCCTTAGAGTAAATCATCCTCGTTGTGGACCCTACATATCAACTCAGGCAGTGCACCGCACATATGGCTGGGTAGCTCATTTGATAACATTTTGTCATAAACCAACCTGGGCCGACACTGAACCGACCACCCGAGACGATCCGCGACATTTCCTGAAGGGTGTTCCTGATCCCCACAGGCTAGAAACTAGTGTCGGGCATCTGAATTTAACCGTTGGGAATGATTTGTCCCATGAAAAAAAGATAAAAAATAAACAGAAATGGAGATAAAAATAAGAACTAGTAGCAAAAAAGAAAATGAACTGAACATACCTCCTTGTGACCCTCTAGGACACCAACCAACTCAGAATCAAGCCTGCTCCAACACTCAGCAGTTGCACCAGAAACCTGAACAAAAACTGAACCTGCAACTAAAATAATATGATATGCATGAGCACCATGATACTCAGTAGGGATGTGAAATATAACCATGAAATTCAATCATTCCCTTTCCAAAAACAATCCAATGAGAGAAGTTTGAAATAAAAATATAAAAGTAGGTTTTTCAAATTTTAAAATAAAGAATGTGTTTTCCCATTTAAAACCCAACACATGCAACATACCATTTCCAAAATCATTCTTCATTCTAGAAACAAAATCCAAAACAGAATGTACAAAAAATAAGCCAGAGTAAAGAAAGTAAAATTTGAAAACTAAAAATAAACAAGTGTGATGGAAAGTAAATAAGAAATGTAAATAATCCAGTAACCATGGGTGATCCTAAACATCCCAAGATGACCCCTGGACATACTCGATTTTGGAACCACCTTCTGGGTTATGGTGAATCTCCTAAGTCTACAACCAATTGGCCACCCTAAACTGAACAATCTAGTGACAAGCTCGCCTATCCTAATAACAAATCCAGAGGGTACCAACCCATCTTATCGGGGTTGATAAGAAAACGTCACTTGATCATATAAAAGACACCCAGAAACACATGGTGGTTACAATAATACATTGCAAGTAGTAAGGCCCTCGCACGTGTGACTCATCTCACCGCACTTTCCTTCCACAAACACAGATGCTTCCTGTGCGTTCACCCATAAATTGTTACCCAAGTCAGAAGAGCCCCCAAATACACATTAAACCATTTCAAATTAACAATGTACCAACCAAGCCTTCACATCACATAAGCATTCAGACCATCATTGAAAACACCTTAATTTGCCAACCATGCATTCACATTTTTTGAATGACATTCTCTTCAAAAATTACCACAAAAAATCGCATTTAAAATTACAAATCCACATGGCCTTTAAGTTTACACAATGAAATACATTTACCAAAATATTTTCAAATCATTTCTAAAACCATTTCCATGTATACTATATCAAAGTGTCCTTTATCATTCTCAAACTCGCAAAAAATCACATTTCAAAGATAAACAACCATGTTTCAATGAACACCTTAAAAACATTCCAATAAATCATAAAATGGGATGAAAACATCCTTTAGAAAACTAGGACCATTTTCAAAAAGTTACCATTCAATTTCAAACACAACCTAAATGTATACCAAAACTCCCTTAACCCATGATTCACATCGCAATACTCATTTATTAAATCATCTACGCAACTAATAAAAGTTTTTATAAGAATAAAAAATGTTTTTTATCTCAATACCACCAACTCCTCCTGTGGATTCCTCTTTAAAGAAAATCCCATACCCAAACACATGAAAATTACATTCGCACCTTTCAAAACATTTCAATGTTTCAGACGGTGTTCCCCTTTTAATAAATTTTTTTTCATTCGAGCATTAAGTAAAACATGACAATCCATGAAATGTTCCAAAACCCCTATCCCAAACCCATGCCCAAGCATCAAATAAATTTCTTCTGAAAATATAATCAAGGAAACACCTACATCAATGGTGAGATATCGCGACAAAACCATGACGGAAGATATAGAAAACCCTAGTGGACTAACCGCACATGCTGAACAGTGATTAAAGGACACGACACACAACTCGTGACTATATTAGTATTTATCCAAATTAATTAACAACAACATGATGGAATGAAGGGAAAAATAATTAATAAATAAATAAATACTTCAATTAAAGAATAAATAAATAAATAAAAGAATAAATAAATGAACAAATGAATAAAAGAACCAATAAAAAAGGATAAATAAATGATTGAATAAATAAACAAAAATAATAATAATAAATAAAAAATAACAAATAAATAAATAAATATATAAATAACCATACCAGAGAATGGGTGTTTGGCTGGCATAACAAAGGGAGGTCGGGCGGAGGTGCGTAGTGAGGTGAGAGCAAGGCCGGGACGCGATGAGGCTGGCGTGAGACACGGATGACACTGGGGAGGGGACCAGGACAATCCAAGGGAGGTATCCACTAATAGAGTCGTCATAAGGTGGTCCAGTACGGTATGTTCTGAGTGAGGTCGAGGGGACCCGTAGGGGCGAGAGGCGGAGCAAGGGTGAGGAGGGTGCGGCTCATGCCGAAGAGGGGTGGTTGGACGGTTGTGCATAGGAGGTGATCGAGGGGACCTGCAGTGGGGTGTGCTGTAGACAGTGGGATTAGAATGGGTTGGATATTAAGGGGATAAGATGGGAGGTGTCATCGAGGGCATGGAGGGTATCTGGGCGAGGTCGGAATCGGCAGGCGGCGCTGAAGCCGATGCGAGGCGAGGCCGAAGGCCCGGGGCAGCTGTTGGGAGAATGGGGACTGCAGTTGGGGTCTTGTAGGGGGAAAGGGCGGAAGGTTAGTGGGTGGGATTGCATAGGGTCACAAGCGGGACGATGGAAGTGGAAATGTGCTTGGAAGGCCGGTGCAGCACTTATGGTGCAGAAAGGTTGGAGGTGGATGTTTGGGGATGCAACTGGAGAAGAGGGAGAAGCCAGGTTGGAGGTGTGAGGTAGTGAGGGGGGGCCAGAGCTGGATCACTGCCAGGAGGTGGCGCTTCATGAAGGGAATGGTGCGGATCGATCTACTGGTGAGAGCAATGGAGCGACGATATTTGGGTATTAGGGTTTGATTTTGTTTTTTTTCATTCTCATAATAATAATATTATTATAATCATGATAATAATTATGATAATATTAATATTTATTTTAAAGAATATCCATTATAGTTACAATAATATAAACAATAATAATAATGACATAAATAGTAAAATAATAATAATAATAATAATATTGGAAAATTGCACGACCCTAGGGTCGGTTGCGCGGCTACCGACCACCACGCGGTGACCACGCACGGGTCCAAAACTCATTAATAATATTAAACGACAAATATTATATGCCAAAATCTAGCCCGGACCATTCCACATAGACCTGGATCTAAGAAACAATAAAATAAAAATAAATTAAATATCATGGTGTGACATCTAATATGTCCAAATCATGTTTTTACTCCACCTCATGTGAGCATTTTTTTGTGCTAGAGGCATCAGACTAGCAACAAGAGTGTAAAGAGAATTGTGGGGAGACTATACCCCTGGTAAAGAGTTGTAATACAATGGAAGTCTACAAATATAATATTAAAATCATAGGAGAAATGGTACTATATACCGCTAGAAGGTAAATCTTTAACCATGTATGACATATAATAATAATCCAAGTAATGTTAAGAATAAATGTAACAAAAATGACATGTTAGATGTTGTATAAATAAAATAACAAAATGATAAAAATAAACTCTGAAGACCCTGGTCATGAATCCCGAGTTTATCCCATCCCTAATCACTAACTAATACAATAAGAAATAATATACTACAAGGTATTTTTACCTTGTCCAAAACACTATCCATGTAATTTCCTCAAGTACCAAATGAAGATATGAATATTGTGAGAGTAAAACTCAGTATGTCTATAACACTGTTTCAAAAAATAGTCTAATGAAAAGCTCCTGAAATAAATAGATAAACATGTTTAACAATTAATAAATTAAAATAATACAACAGTCAACCTTCATTGATTCCAAACTATAATAACTCCAAGCATCTAACGTAACCATGCTAACCGCAACCACAATGTAACACCCCATTATTTCATAGTATGTTATCTCTTCAAAATAATTCAATAACTTGCACTACACATAACACCGAGTTCGAGCGCACCACAACTTGCCAACTAGCCGTTCAAAAACAAATTATGAATATTATAGACTAAATTTTTAATTTAATATACTTCATATAATTTTAGAATCCATATTATGTATTTTGTAGACATAATTTAAGAACAAATTATTTTATTTCATATAAAAGATGTATTTTTCAATAAATGCATTTTTGCTGCCTTTTAATGAAGAACCCTTTTTAAATCCAATTTTTAACACTTTTATATATTAAATTAAATTCAATTGAATTCTTCTTTATAATTGAGACATAAAATTTTAGTTCGGATAAATTTGTAGTACTTTTCTAATAACTTTCATATTTTGATGAATTGAGAAAAATATTAAATTTTAATTGAAAACAACTTTTTTAATAGAAATAATTTATAGTTTTAAATTATGAATTTTAATGGTTTGGAAGTATAATTATATTATATTTTTTATCATTTAATAAAATGTACATCATTTTAAGTAATCTCACAATTAAATTTGACATGAACACATGCAAATCATTTGATAGTTTTTACTTTTTAAAAGCATATTTTTGGTTTTGACAAGGAGAAATAATTTTAAATTAATTAATGAAACTTATATGTTTCTGAATTTGGTAAAATAGAATTCATTTTTGAATTCATAATATCAGAATTATCTTGGGGTAAATTTTTGGTATTTTTCAAAAAACGTTCAATTTTTGATGAATAGTGAAAAACATAGCCTTATTGTTTAAAATCATCTTTTTATTTAAATAATTTTTTATTTTATTTACATTTATTTGAAGTTAAAATAGATATATAATTCCTAAATAAGTTCAATGTAATTCATTGAAGTCATTTTATAATAAAATTAGATGTATAAAATTCTGTGGAACTTTTTAGTGTCTTTTACCAACCTTCTAGGAACATTTTTAAATTTACATAAATCGTAATTTTACTGATTCTATGAATTAAATATCAAAAATATAAGATAAACTGATTACATTAGTATGTAAAATGTTTTTCAGTAAGATGAAAATCATTTTTGATGAATTGTGACTTTTGACTTTTATTTACCACGATTAAAATTAAATAGGGTAATGAAAGGTAAAAATGATATTATAATTACCCTAACACATATCCTAATTCAATTAGATAAGTTTATTTAGATCAAAAATATCCTTAGGAATAAAATACGATCCTTTTGGTTCACATGGATAAGATTAGGACATTTATTATTATTTTACTTAATGAATAATTAAAAGTATTAAATTTAAAGTTTAATAACTAAATTTTTTTTAATATAGGGTTATTAAAAAGATATATTTGAATATAAATATTATTTATAAAGATAAAAATATTTCATACATAATGGTATTTTATTTATAATTTGTAGAGATTAAATAATAAAATTTATTTATGACATAATGATGATTCAGTAATTACTTTATCAATGAATGATTAAAATAATTGATATTATAAATATAATAATAAATGTAAATTGTTGGTTTTTATGACATAAATGGATTTTATAGGTTAATATTAAATTTTAGGGTTTATTAAATAAATTTTGTGTGAAGTGATAAATTTTTTATGACTTTAACAAATAAAAAAACCAAATAGTGTTAAAATTATCATAAATGAGTTTTTAAAACAAACACTATATTATTAATTGATATAATATTTCTAAAAATCTAATGTTTGGAAAAAGTACTTATATAATGTTATATAAATCAATAATGAACCACTTGTGGTTCTCTTGAATTTTATTTTAGGTTTATTAACCATTTATTATAATAATACAAGAGGACCTGGTAAAAGTTAAACTATTTAACTAAGTGTTAAATCTAAAATATACGCTTAATATGGTGAACTAAAAATGTCTAAAACCTATTATATGAGATAATTTTGACCCATCCCTACCTTATATTCAAAATAAATTAATTTGGAGCCATTATAAACTGAAAATGATTTTTTAATAAAAAAATATTTCAAATATTTCCTAAAGTGACCCTCACCTCTCTTATAAAAGGGTACTTCCCATGATCTAAAAATCACACCTCCAAAGACATTTGAATTTGCCAACCCCTGCCCAATAATCCTTCCAACTTCCCTCACATAAACCTAGAGGCATCCTCTTGAGCATAAATCCAACCTAAGGATCACTTTAGTTCAAATCAAAAGGAAACACCCAAAGAATAGGTAATTATTTTTATCACCTCTATCAAAGTTCTTTTCTTCTTCCACTATCTCTTTATTTTTTTTTTCCATACCAAAATAATAACCCCAGTACCTTATAAATAATGTGATATTATTATAAATTTTTTACAAATATAATCATTATTCTAGCCATCCTATGAATAATAATGTCACCATGAGTACGTACGTATTACATACCATCTCCACGTCATGGTGTAAATTTTTATTAAAAAAAGTCATTTGGATGGATATAATGATAAGTAATATATATATAAATAATGAAAATAAAATTCTAATTTATATTTACAATTAATATAACATCCAATTCTACCACTTTTTATTATTAAATAAATTATATTTTTGCTCGTGTGTACGTACAACTTACCGTCTCCGCGACGCGATGCGATTCATTTTCAGGTTCACAATTCAAAAATGATTATAAAAATATATATTATTAATAAGTATTTAATATATTACATAATAATTCTACTGGATATATATATATATATGTATGTACTTACATATATCATATTCACTTACTTCAGTTCAATATGATATGAAAACGGAAATAGCGTTTATGCGTACATATGGACTACCGTCTCCATAAATGGTGTTTTCCATTTCAAATATCTATGTATTATACATATTTATATTCTAAATATAAATTATATATAAATCATGTTTTATATTCTGGATGTATTTAAATCATGATCTAAATGATATGATCAAGAAGAACAAGTTAAAACATGTACGATAAAGAAAGCGACTATTAACCGAAATGTTAATTTAACATGAAAGTCATTATTAAATGGGTAGTATAAATTAATTAATGAATCATGTATGATATAATAAATATTAATATGGTTATGGTATATTTTAATAACATATGATGGTCATTATATAGGGGGTTAAATGTACCCTCAACCAAAGGAAAGTGCAAGGTAAAGGTTAATTCTTCAATCCCTTCATTTTTTGAGGTTGTTTATACGTGAGTATCTACTGGGTTCTCTTTATCATCAACATCCATGTTTCTTAAAAATTTATTTCAAAACCTTTTTAATATTTCCTATAATATGGTTTAATTTCATTTATACCCTTTTTTTAATTTTTATAAAGAAAATTTAAAAGAACATTTTTTTCATTTTCCAAACAATGTACATTATGACCTTTTCGACGAATTAAGGAAATTATGTTTTTTAACTTATATGGTGAGTGAAGACATTTTCTTCCATTATAACACCTTTTAAGCATCCATTTAAAAGCCAAAAATAATACTTTCAAAAAAATTGTTTTCTTTTATAATTATGTGACATTTAAATGATTTCCAAATAGGAAGAGATATTTCTCTCAAATAGTTTTGATTTCATCTATGTCAACATCATTTAATGTATTTTACACTTATTTGAAGCTGATTTATTATGATACAATCTTCCATATTTTATTGAAGGTTTCATGATATGTTTGACTCTAGATTTGTTATTTTTATACCATGAATGGTTTATGGATAAATTGTTGAATTTTTGTATGCTAGTTTTAATATGATTGTTTATGTTATGTTTCAAACATTTCATTTGAGGAATTCATTGAACTTAGTATGTGATGGGTGGAGCTCATTATAGCTCCTCTATGTATCGGTAGGTCTCATGAGACAAACTAGTGTCTTGGAACAAGGCCTTGATAAAAAATTTATTTGTATTGTTATCATGAGGCCTTTACTATGTGGTAATGATGTCTGACGTTAGACATTCCATCTTTATGGAATTAATTATTACATGTGTTTATTCGACTAGTAGAATATCCATTTTAATTTTTATATGGTAATGATTGATTAATTTTTTCCATATTATGTTCATGTTTATGTTTAAAAGGTTTTTGTTTTTAAAACACATCTTTCCTTAATATTTTATAGCTTCTTCTTAATTATTTACCATTATTGAGCATCTGAGCTCACCCCCTTATTATGTTTTGTATTACCATGATTCCAAGAAGTGTATTATGTTTGACATAAAAAGTTATTCTAAGGGAATAATGGAATTATCATTGGATTATTTATTCTGCATTTTATGTTTTAATGTTTAATGCAAAATTCATGTATGTAATATATTTTCCAATACTAATAAACGGATAGGTCCTCTGGGACTTGATTCCTTGTAATCATTATAATGTATTAAAATAATGCATCGACTTTGGGATTCAAGGGTTGGGGTGTTAAATTTGGTATCAGAGGATGATTAGTACAAACCCAGAAAACTATATTTAGAAAAACTCTGATTAGAGAACATTACCTAAGATAAAATTTGAGGATTATTATAGAAGAACTTCCTATAATTTTTGTTATGTAGATATTTTGTGTATTTACCATGAAATACATCCCTGTCTAGATATAAGCAGGTAGAGGCGGATCTAGCAGAGACGTACCTAGGAGTTAAAACTCCTACAAGGAGTTCTAGGCTTGACCTGGGGTATCGTGGTACAATCCAATGGTCCTTGATTCACTCTTGGTTATGACACTCTTAGGGGATATGCTTAGGAGAATTTACTTTTTCATTACAAGCCATTATGAAGGATTTAAGATTAAATACTTCCTCAAAGAAAACATTTATTTTCTGATTATCGATTATATGAATAATTTTTCAATTTATGTCTTGTATTTTACAAGTTTGTAATTATGCATTGCGATTGATAAACTAACATAGTGTATGCCATTGTTTATAAATGGAACCTAGTAGAAGTAATGGGAAATCTAGAAATACTAATGATCCAAAGAGTAAAAAGGATCATATCTTCCATAGTATTAAGCCAATATTTAGAAGAGAAATTGTCTCCCATGTATTCTCATAAAATGATGAAATAATATCATGTGTTAATAAAATAATTAATGATTTCTCTGAGTCCTATGTCATTGAAGGGAAGCAAGAGTAGAAAAGGTTTGTTGAGAGAATATGGGATAAAGGGAAGGGGTAAAGAAGGATTTTCCCTTATATGCTAACTGTGGATAGAATCACCTTGGTAAATGCTTGAAGGGAATGGGAGTTTGTTATATGTGTGTAGAAAAAGAACACGATGTACCTAATTTCAAGGGTAAGAAAAAGGCTTCAAATGTACAATGCTTCATCTGTAGGGAGGTGGGACACTACGTGAATCAATGTTCAAATCATCATAGTATTCCCCAAAAGATGCAATTGGAAAATAATCATGTTATGATACTACCACAAATGAAGTGGATGGACTAGTGTTCTTATGATGTTATTAAAGAATTATTTCATTTGAGTGTTGTATCAACGATGTACTGGTTATATGAATTATGTAAATAAATTAGTATTTTACTGCAATACTATTTCATTAAGGATTTGAGAATATATGGTTATAATAAAGTGAATCAATGGAAAGTTAAACTTTTTAATAAAAAAATTGTTGAAGGAAAGATAAAATTTATTATGTTTTTGATACTGAGGTAGTGATTTTGTAATAAGATATTATTGATTTGGATAAATTATATTCGATATTCTTAACTACTTCGAAACTGAATAACTATTTGTTTGTTCCATTATTGTTGGAGTTTACAAAAATTTTTGATATAAAGAGTATATCATGTACTATATAAGGAATATGGTAGAATGAATGTAATCAATAAGGTTTTATGATAATTCAAATTGTTACCATGTTTTAAAAGAATGCATGATTAAGTTACTCACATGTTATTACGTGGAAAAAAATATCTTCATTGTGTTTACCTTCCTTATAAATTTTTGACTGTGAGTTTGGACAAAAGTATTTTGGATATTTATAAAGGTTGGAATGGATTAATTTTGAAATTGGATACTATTTTTATGATTAATACATTTCATAAGATTATTTTTGGATTGTTATAAAAAGGAAAACCTGGAGGTTGGGCGACAACCTGTCCCGTCCGGCAAGGCCGCGAGACATGAACCCGGAACTAATGTGCAACAAGGGTGCATCCCCTACCACTAGCCTACGTGATGTCCTGGTTATTATAATATAATTTTTTTAAATATTCTAACAACCGAAATATAAATTCATTATTTTTGGAACCCTATACGATTAGGAGAAATAGAATATTTTTGAATTCTATTATCTTTTGGTGTGATAGATGAGATTGAGGTGGGAGTTAGTTGAAGGATGAAACTCAATTTGTCAAGTATATTTCATTCCTATAATTCTACTAATAAAATAATTATTATACATTAGGGAAGGGATCTTGAAACCAGAAATGCGTTATCCTAATACCTTATGTTTTGTTGAACAGATGATATTTTAAATCACCATAGATTGGATTGTTTGAGGCCCTCAATTTTACAATTGTTTGTGATTGATGACTTCAATCACTCCCTATAAATATTTACATTTTCCTAAAATTATGTGTCTATAATTTACTCCATTGTTCTCCTAATAAAGATGAGAATTTGGTGTTGACTTTTTCATGTCCTTTTCCCTCTTATTTTGACCAAATTTTATTAACCCAATTTCTGATGTGGGTTTTCCACAATGGTATTTTTTTATTTTTAACCTTTTATTTTAAAAGAACAATTTAAAATTGTGTGGATTCAATTTATTAAAGGATGGGATAATTTAACACCCCCAATATTTTATATTACGTTATCTCTTCAAAGAAATTCAATAATCTGTGCTACATGCAACACCGGGTTCAGGCGCACCATGACTTACCAAACCCACAATTAAAAAAGCGGTTATGAATAGTATTAACTAAATTTTTTTTTATATACTCCATATAATTTTATAATCCATATTATTCATTTCTATACATAATATAAGAACAAATTCATTTTTTAGATAAAAGAAGTATTTTAAAAAAAATGCAGTTTTAACACCTTTTAATGGAGAACCCTTTTTGAAACCAATATTTGACACTTTTATATAATAAACTTAATGAAATTACATTCTTAAATATAAGCGAGACATAAAAATTTAGTTTGGATAAATTTTTTGTATTTTTCTTATAACTTTTTTATTTTGATGAAAAATGAAAAATACTAAATTTTAATAGAAAACAACTTTTTTAATAAAAATTATTTATAGAGTTAAATAGTGAATTTTATTGGTTTGGAATTATAATTAGATTATATTTTTGTAATTTAATAAAATTTAGGTTATTATAAGCAATTTCGCATTTAAATTTGACATAAACACATGTAAAACTTTTGATAGTTTTTACTTTTTAAAAACATGCTTTTTTGCTTTTGACAACGGGAATTAATTTTAAATTAATTAATGAAACTTCTATGTTTTAAATTTAATAAAATATAATTCATTTCTGATTTTTTTATATAAAAATTATCTTAGGGTGGATTTCTGGTATTTTTCTAAAACATTCAAATTTTGATGAATAGTGAAAGACACTGCGTTATTGGTTAAAATTGAATTTTTATTTAAATAATTATTTACTTTATTTAAATTTATTTTATGTAAAAAAATATATATATTACCTATATATGTTCAATATAATTTAGTGGAGACATTTTATAATAAAATTATATATATAAAATTTTATTGAACATTTTAACGTCTTTTACCCACCCTCTAGGCACATTTGCAAATTTTCATAAAACACAATATCACCACTTTTGTGAATTAAATTTCAGAACTATGAGAGACATAGTTGACATTAGTCAGTAAAATGTGGCTCAATATAAAGAAAATAATTTTTTTGTTGAATAGTATCTTTTGTCTTCTATTTACCAAGGTTAAAAGTAAATATGTTAATTAAAGGTAAAAATGATATTATAATTAACCTAACACATGTCATAATTCTATTGGATAAGTTTATTTCACCAAAACCATTATTAGGAATAAAATATGATCCTTTTGGTCAACTTAGATTAGAATAGGACATTTATTATTATTTTATTTAAAGAGTTAAAAGTGTTAAATTAAAAGTTGAATGACTAAAACATTTTTAACATATGATTATACATAATCTAAATATGACTATAAATATATATTATAAATCTAAAAATATTTCCTACATAATATTATTTTATTTATAATTTTTATATATTAAATTATTAAATTTATTTATGACACAATTATGATGCAGTAATTACTTTATTAATGAATGATTAAAATAATAGATATTATAAATATAAAAATAAATTTAAATTGAGGATTTGTATTCCATCTAGGAATTTTATAAGTTAATATAACATTTTAGGTTTGATTAAATAATTTTTTTAGAAATGATGATGTTGTTATAACTTTAACAAAAAAACCCTAAATAGTGTCAAAACATACCTAAATGGGGTTTTAAAACAAATACTATATTATTTTTAAAAATCTAAGGTTTGGCCAAAGTACTTAGATATGGATATATATATATATATTGAATCAGTTGGGGTTCTCTTGTATTTTTTTAGTATGTTTATTATCTATTTTTTATAATACTACAAGAGGACATTGTAAAAGTTAAACAATTTAACTAAGAGTTAAATCTATAATATAGGGTTAATATGGTGACCTAAACATGTCTAAAAACTAATTTTTTAGATTATTTCGTCCCATACACACCTTATCTTTGAAATAAATAAATTTAGAGTGATTTGAAAACGAAAATTATTTTATAATAAAATAATATTTCAAACATTTTCTAAAGTGACCATCACCTCTATTATAAAAGGGTACTTACCCTTCTCTAAAAATCACACCTTTAAAGAAATTTGGATCAGGCAACCCCTGCCCAAATATCTTCCCAACTTCCCTAACATCATCTTAGAGGCCTTTCCTTGAGCTTAAATCCAACCTATAGATCCATTTAGTTCAAATCAATAGAAAACACCCAAAGAAGAGGTAATTATATTATCACCTCTTTCAAAGTTCTTTTCTTCTTCCACTTTCTCTTTCTTTGTCATTTCTATACCAAAATAAAAAATCCAGTACCTTCTATATAGTGTGATGTTATTTTAAATATGGTACAACTATACTCATTATTATATCCATCCTATGAATGATAATGTCACCATGCATGTGTAGGTACATCTTACTATCTCCACGTCGTGGTGTAATTTGTTATTCAACACTATTTTATTTAGATGGATATAATGATGAGTAATATGTATATAAATAATGAAATTAACATACTAATTTCTTTGTAAAATTTATATACCATCCAATTATTCACTTTTTAATCATCAAATAAATGATATCGTCACTCTTGGGTACTTACAGCTTGACACCTTCACGACGCGATGAGATTCATTTCCAGGTTCACCATTCAACGATGAATATAATAATATATATTGTTTATAAGTTTGTAATGTTAGAAATAATAATGCTACTGGATATATATATATATATTTGTGGGTGTGTGTAATTACATATATCTTATTCACTTACTTTCATTCAATACTATATGAAAACGAAAACAGCGTTTATGCATACGTACGACTTGACGTCTCCATAAACGGTGTTTTCCATTTCATATATCTATATATTATACATATTTATATTATAAATATATATTATATATAAATCATGTTTTATATTCTTTAAGTATTTAAATCATGGCCTAAATGCTATGATCAAGAATAACAAGTTAAAACACGTACGATAAATAAAGCGATTATTACCAAAAATGTTAATTTAACATTGAAATCATTATTAAATGGGTAGTACACAGTCATAAATGAATCATGTATGGTATAATATATATTAATATGGTTCTGGTATAATTTAATAACATACTTTGGTCATTATACAGAAGATTAAACATACCCTGGACCAAAAGAAAGTGCAAGGTAAGGGTGAAATCTACAATCACTTCATTTTCCGTAGTTGTTTATACTTGAGTATCTATTAGGACCTATTTAGTATCAACATCCATGTTTCTTAAAAATGTATTTCAAAAAAATTTTGTTATTTTTTTAATATGGGTTAATTTCATTTATACCCTTGTTTTAATTTTTATAAAATATTTTGAAAGGAATCTTTCCATCATTTTCCTAACATGGTACATTATAACCTTTTGGATGAAAGAAGGAAAGAATGTTTTTTTAACTTATATGGTGAGTGTGGCTGTTTTCTACCATTATAACTCATTCTAAGCTTTCCTTACAAGATTATTAGAATATTTTCAAAATAAATGTGTTATGTAATAATTATGTTACTTTTAAATTATTTCAAAATAGAATGAGATATTTCTCTCAAAGAGTTTTCATTTCATCTATGTCAACATCATTTGATTGATTTTACACTTGTTTGAATTTGATTTGTTATTATACAATCTTCCATATCATATTGAATATTTTGTTATATGTTTGAATATGGATGTGTTATTTTTATACCATTCATGGTATATGGATAAAGTATTGAAATTTCGTATGTTGTTTTTAATATGAATGTTTATGTTATGTTTTACCATTTTCATATGAGGAATGCATTGGAATTAGTATGTGATGGGTGGATCCCACTACAACTTCTCGTTGCATAGGTTGGTCTGATGATACAAACTTGTGTCTTGGCACAAGGCCTTGACAAAAACTTTATTTCTAGTCTTCGCACGAGGCCTTGACTATGTGTAAATGATGTACGACATTAGGCATTCCCCCATTATGAAAATAATTTTTACATGTGGTTATTCAACTAGTATAATATCCATGTGCATGTTTATAGGTTAATGTTTGATTTATTTTCTCCATATAATGTTCAATATTATTTTTACAAGGCTTTTGATTTTAGTACACATATTTCCTTAAAATTTTATAGCTCCCTCATAAATTATTTACCCTTACTGAGCATCTAATCTCACCCATTTCTTATGTTTTTTCCCCAAAATTCTAAGAAGTTTATTATATTAGATATGTAGGGTTAAACTAGGGGAATAATGGTGTTCTAAAAAGATTATTTCTCTTTTTTTATTTTATAATGTGTTATGAAATATCCATGTATTTAATTTATTTTCCAATACTACTAAACAAATCAATCCTTCAGGACTTGATTCCTTGTAATCATGCCAATGTATTAAAATAATTCACAAGGTCCAAGATTTTGGGGTCGGGGCATTACAATTAATCCATGGAATACTCACATAATCGGGAAAATCGCTATGTATAAGAATTTCCGAATAACTGAGCTGAGTACTATAACCATTACAACATCACATTGCCAATACCATTATACAATAATTACATCATAACTAGGTTTAGCCTTATAAGCATATCCATGTGATCAGTTTGATCCCTATAAACATTATAACATATATGGGTCGATCACTATAGGCATTACAACATAACCAGGTGGAGACCTATAATGATGAAAACAAAATAGAGATAAGAAATATATTACTTATATAATATCTATACCAAGCCCTATAAGAATTATAGCATAAGCCGGCCAAGCCCCGTAACCATTATTGCATAATTGGTGTAACACCCCGAGATTGTGTGAATTATTTTTTTATGAACTAATTTAATATTTTTGATGTTTTTAATTTCACACAAAAGATAAAATAACATTGAATAACTATGATTTGATTGAGTTATGTGCTAAACAAAGTTAATCATGAACTAAACACAACATAAATTTTATCTTTCTCTACACAGAACATCGAGGATATCATGTGTTACATGTAAAAATGACTTTCCTCGGTGGCATGTGTAACACACAGGAACGATTTACGATAATTATATTTATAAAAAAATTATTTAATATAACATATCCATTAAATAAATAATTATAAAAATGGTTAACTAAATTAATAAATTCTATTGTTTATACAAATATAATATTAATTCATTGGTTGGAAAATAATTAAAAATCAATATGAGAACTAAAATAATATAAAGAAAGATTTTATTATTTTTAGGCCATCAAAGCTGCTTTACCATAATAAATTAAATTAATGAGTGATATGAATTATATATATATATAGTACATTCAATCATATATTTTTGATATTAATCCAATATATTTTATAGTCTTTTGATAAATAACCCAATTTCATACATAAAATACTATATTTTTATTACGGCATTATTACCTACTTTTAAAAGAGAACCAATTTTAATTAGAATGTTTATAAAATTCATGAATTATATATGTTGAAATAAAATTAATACTTAATATAGAAACATAAAAATTAGGTTAGGGTAAATTTTCGGTATTCTTATATGACGTTTTTTTAATGAATATCGGAAAATACTAAAATTTAATTCAAAAATGATTTTTCATCTCATTTATTTTAACGGATAATTTATTTAGTAGTGTTTTTTAATGTTTAATTAGATTATATTTTTATCAATTAATACAAATTAAGTCATTGGACTCAATTTCACTTCAAAATTGACTATAAAAACGTAGCCAAGTTTTAGAGGGTTTTATTTTAAAAACTCACTTTGTCATCTCATCCATGGGAATAAATTTAAATTAATTTCTCCCACAAATGTGATTGAAATTTGAAAACAATGATTCCATATTTGGAATAATATTAATTAATAATGTCTAATAAGGTAAAATTTGTTTTTTACCAAAAAACTTAGTGAATGTAATTAAAATTAATTACATCGATTACAGAAAATTAATCTTAACAAGGTATTAAAACATAATATTAAGGGATTAAATGACCTATAAACTTTTCAAAAACACATTTTATGGACATATTTCGGCCGTAAATGTCACATTATAGAGTTGTTTTTGGTTTTTTATGGTTTTTTAGGTAAAAATTTGAGTATACCTAACTAGTTTACCTAAATGCCTAGTGTTTCCCCTCCATTCACTAAAAAATCTCACCGCCTCCCCATCTTCTTCAAAACATTCAAAACATATAAATTAAGAAAATATATACACAATAAAATCACCAATATCCCTACATTACTTTTTGTGTCTTCCCTTTTTAAAAAAGAAATATAAGGAATCCATTTTTTGAAAACCAAAAGAAGGTAGCCAAATATGAGGTAACATCCCTCCTCCAAATTCATTCATTTATTTCCCATTTCATCTCCAACATCACTTATTATTCCATGATTTCATAACAAAACCATCATCCTAAATATACTAGGATGTTTTTATTCTATGTTTTTGATCTAAAATTATATACACTTCCAGCTAATAGGTAACAAACATATTATTTTCATGTACATAAAAGTACCTCCAAAAGAAATGATGATTATTCATTTTATCTTTATCTCATCTCATGGTGTAAATTATTATGAAAATTATATTTATATATGATACATATGATGTTTATAATGTATTTATACTTCTTTAATTTTATATCGACCAATCCTTTATGAATTTTATCTTCTGTAAATACGATAATTTTGATTGAGGAAATGTGGACTACCACCCCTCAAAGCGAAGTGATTCATTCACACACTACATAAAATGTATTAAAGTTTTTTTATTGAAATTAAATTATATAAATGATATATTAACAATAATTTAATTATATTTTATACAAATATACATATATTTAATTTGCATTCTTTCTTTCAACGTGATAATAAAACAGAAACAATGTTCATGCGTACAGTAGACCTACTTTATCCGTAAACAATGTATTACATTTTCATATTTCAATATTATATAGATCATTATAATACAATTATAATTAATATACATGTTATTTATATCATTTTTTACATTTTTTAAATCATGATAGCATAAAAAGAAACAAATATACACCAAATTAATACACATATAGAAAATAAAGTGAATATTGACCAAAGAGAAGCCTTAAAATATTAATAAGAATGTAATATAAAGTCATAATAAAACAATATATTTTATTATATAAAATAATATAGTTATGTTATAATTATATATTATAATTATTTTTATTATATAGGAGTATTAAATGAGCACGATGAGAGTCAAGACCCAAGGTTAGGGAATTTCACCTCCCTTTTTTATTTTCATGAGATACAAGGCATATACACCACTAATTTATTTTATGTGCTATATATATTCTGACCATTAATTTATTATATGAATATAATTTTTATATTAATGGGTATTTAACTAAAAATTAATGATCTTCCTCTTATGAGGTTTATGTTTCAAATTTTACTAAATCGGTAAAGTATTTTCATCTCAAATTGCTTTCTTTGAGACGCATGCCATGTTATGGATATATATAATTCAATGAGGTTTATATATTTCCTTTGATTGGTAATGTCATGGATATACCTCTGTTAATGATTTTCTAATCTTCCTTTAATGTTATCCTTTCCATTATGTTGTGATTCAAATTTACCAAACTGGTAACAGTTTAAAACTACAATCTCACAGTTTGTCGAGATTGTTTATAATTATGCTTCCATTGATGAAATTTTATGAACCATCATGGAATAAATCTCATATGATTTCATACCCTATATTTATTTATGTTATATCCAAGTAACAACATCATTTTTACACTATTTGTTACATAAGAGGATCGCAAAAATATTTTTAAGAAAATCCATCTTTACCTCTCTCTTCGGTCAGAAATCAATATTCCTTCAAAACAAATTTTTCTAAAAGAACTAAAAAAAATATTATTATATTATTATATGATCATTAAGATATTTTTTTATCATTGTTTTTCATTTTAATCAAGTGGATTCAAAAAAAAATTAATCTTCATTTCACTTTCCAGTCGAGGCACGTTTCTAAATTTTTTATAATGAAATAAGGAATTTTCATCATGTAAGTATTTACCCACCATAATTTCTTTCATTCCTTTGAAGGTTCCTTTACATGAATACAAATTTTTTTTATTTAAAATATTTTTTTCTTAATATTCTATAATTTTTTTTTGTGAATAAAATGTTTTTCAATTTTTCTATGTTTAATAATGTGCATGAAATGATTTTTGAAACATCCTGTATATATTTTAAATAGATATTTTTTCAAATAAATATATTTTAATTATCTAAAATAATCTTTTTTATGTTTTCAATGTATTTTCAAGGAAAACCATCTTAAAAATTATTTTTATCTTTTTTGATAAGTTTTCATGGAAAAAGGTTTTCAAAATGTTTTGATACTTCTTTTATATGTTTTATTGAATGAATTGTTTTAAAACATTTTCATGATATCATAAATTGTTTTAAAATAAAAAGGTTTTTTAAGTATTATATTTTAGGTTTCCTAACTATTTTAAAGAAAATGGGTTCTAAATTTTTTATGATCTAAGAGACATTTTTCATGAATGAAGGATATTTACCTCAAGAAATATTTTCAAATATACTTATAAGTTATTTTACATATAAGATAACATCCATTTCTGTTAATCATGCCATTCTTGGAAATTATTAGAAGGATCCATTCATTTTTATTCTTGAATGGTTTATGTTTTGATTGAATGATGCTTATGACTCCTGTTTCTCTTCCACTAGATATATACTTTTAAAAGTTACTTCTTCTCATGGGTTATGATTTTATGAAATAATTATAAAACCAATTTCTAATCTGTAGGTTATGATGTGGTGAAATGTTAATGAAACCCATTTCATTTCATGGGATATTATTTTAGGTTTCTATAACCCATATAATTTTATGGGCCATGATACTATTAATGTTTTATTATCTTGTGAAAAAAGTATAAATGATTTTATAATGATATGGGTGGGATCCATATATCCCTCCAATGCATTGGGTGAAGATTTATCTCTCAAAATATAATGATGAGTATAAAGTCAAAAATTCATGATCCAATATGTGGTGATGGGGAAACATGATCCCTTAAAATGAAAGTACTCTAACTGGGGATGGTGGTATGTCCCGCCTAGTTGGTGTAGTCACCATGAAGATTGAATATGGGGAAAGCTGATCTATTATTGGAAGAAGGTGAAAAACGATACATTATAAAGAAAGAACTACAGATGGGGATAGTAGTGTGTCCCACCCAATAGGTTCAGTTCCCATGAAGTGCCCTGTTAATTTCATTTAACGAGTCTTGAATTATATGGAGTGATATCACATGTCTACATATTCCACAATTCCTTGTCTCATTCTTATGATATGCTTTCATGGATTACACTTTTTATTTACTTATGATTAATGTCTTATAAACATCCATGGTTTATTAAATTATGCATGTTTATGATATTTGGTATGAATGATATGATCTTTAAATGTTACGATCAATGTCTCACACTCCAATGATCATGTTTATGCTTAAATATATCCCCTGTTTACCTTTTTTTATTCATATGAGAAGAGACATTTTTATGTTTCAATCCCTAGGATATGAGGATATGTTTTAATTATAATGTGTCTAAGAAGGGTTATAGTGGTGAAGCACCTAGTGGGAGATATTGCAGCTCACTTATATACGAGTTTTTATTTTCCATGTTTCCAAAGGTAGTAGATTAATATGGTCCTCAGGTGTCTATTTGATTAATGATTTAACTATTCCAAAAAAGTAATGTAACATCTATATATCTTAAGACTAGTTTGTTATAGTTGGTATTATATAAATGGTTTAGTTATCCTAAGGAAACTAGGATGAGAAACTTTAGTGATATCACTAGGTACATTTCTAAGGATACGTATAGGGATGTTTGCAAGGATAAGTTGAAGGATACAGAAATGTATTAGAATGTTGGTAAAGGATAGTGTGAGTGGTTTTCTAGAAATAAATCAATGTATGGATAATATAAGTTTATATGGATTTGGAATAGATGTATTGCGGGTAAACAACTCTGACAAGATGTCCCAAGTCTGACTTAGGGTAATCTGGTACACAACGATCCTTGTTGCACACCTGGTTTGAAACTCTCTTGGGATATGATTTTTTTAATTCAAAAACACTTTATCTACTATCATGAAGGATTTAAATAGAGTTTTACTATGAATAACCTAGGATAAGAATAATTTTTTATAGATTAAAGAAGTATGTGTCATGATTTAGACATCCTATATGTAATGACTTTTCAAAATTATGTGGTTTTCTTCTATGATTCATGTTTCTCACCCAGTGATTTCTGGTTTTAGTCAATTGGTATAACTATAAGGAACATTGTGAACATTGAATTTTTCAAAATTGGAATGTATGGGCACTATTCCAAATGATTTTCCAAATTGAAATTTCCGAAAGAATATCATAAAGGTGCTATGATTATTGTTTATACTTCTGATGATAAAGAGATGTGAAGGTATTTTATGTTATTCGAATATTGTTTACATTATGTATAAAAATCATGAATAGATTAATGTTAAGGAACCTTAATAAATATTCATATTTAAAATTTTAGGAAACAGGTATTAATGAATATGTTGTTGAAGCCTGATTAATGGTTTAAAAATAATTATGACTGAATGATGTATCTATGTTTTGGAAGTCAAATAATAAGATATATAGATCATGAAATATATAAGTATTTTCAGTTTAATATTTCATTAATTATTGAAACAGATATGTTGAGTGGTGATTAATTCATAGAAAAGTGATATTTTGATTAGAGGTAGGAAACCCTTAATTAATGGAAAATGTTGACATAAAGATGATTGGATAATGATATGTTGGATATGAATAGGTAAATTGGAAAATATGGATTACCCTAGAGAAGATTATTAAAAAAATAAGTTGTGTCATCAAGTATAAAGCTTAAAAATTCTTGGAATTAAATAATGAAACCAATAATCATTAGAATAAAGAGGCATGCATGTTTTCCAAAAGTATTTGTTGTAATTCAATTAATTATGAGGCTTCAAGGGAATTTTTGATGAGGGTATTGTCGTGTTTGGAATGTGAAAACAAAGTGATGGTTTTTGATATTTTGGGAATCAATGTTAAACTGATTTCATGAAATTGGTTCTAACATTTGGTATTTTCATATTTTAGAATGTTGTAAGGTTAACAACTAATGAAATGTTTATGTTATAATTCATAGGTTGTATTTTTGTTTTGAGATTGTATCAAAAACCATGGTTAAAAGGCTATTTAGTGATTAAACATATTTCAAGGATATCCATCTTATGATTTTTTCATATTATATTTTTGATGTTTCAGAAAATGACATGATGTATGTTAGATGACAATTAATCATGTCTATCATGGTTGTGGGTCTTGAACCCCTAACTGAAAAATGATAAGGGTCTCATGCCAACCACTGGCCTATGCAATGTCCTCGTTAATATATAATAATTATTTACTAATAAATATTTATGATTAAATAGTAGTACTACATAATGTTTTTAGATATTAATTTATTATAAATATTTATTTTTAAGGTTATATGGAGACAAATAGTTTTACTTTTCATCTTTTACAAGACATAAGATCTACTAAAATTATATTTAAGTTCTTTTGGCATCAAAGTTAATTTCTAGAAATTAATTTCATAATGTAATGGATGAATTAGAAATTGATAAAATCATAACCAAATAATGAAATTTTATTTATAAAAATACATTAAGTAATTACATTTCCTTATATTCTTTTTTAATAAAATAATTACTCAAAGATGGTATAATGATAAAAAACAATGTGTTGTCCTAATATCTTAATTTTTGTTGAACTGGTGGCCTTTTAAATCATCATTTGTTTATGAATTTGGGCCCCCAATGTTTCTTGTATCATTAAGTTTTTTGATATCGATTATACCAATCACTCCCTATAAATATTAAAACTTTTCCTCCATATCCAATCTTTACATCCAATTGATGTTCTCCAATGTGGAAACCTATTTATATGTTACTTTTGGTAACTATTGTGGTTCCAACATTCAATTTTGATGGAAAGTTTTAGTACAAATTTTTATATTGTGGGTTTTAATGAATGAAACATTGAACTATTAAGCCTTTGAATACCCAGAATAATTTTGAGGGTGAAATTCATTTTAAGGTGGGTAAGACTATAATACCCCATGATTTTTTGAATTAATTTTATTTTAGAATTAATTATCCATTTTGATATTTTTCATTATAGGAAACACTAAATATAGTTTTAAATAATTATGTTTCACTTGAATTATAAAAAATGTTAATCATTTACTACACAAAATATAAATATTATCTTTCTCCATAAGGACCACTAAGGATATCTTGCGTTATAGACAATAATGACTTTCCTCGATGGATTTTGTAAAATGCAAGACTGAAAAACGATAATGATATATTATTAAAATATTATTTAATATAACATATCCATTAAATTAATATTTATGAGAAGTTTTAACCATCTTATGAAAATATATGGTTTACACATATATATATTTAATTCATTTGTAACAAATGAATATGAAAACCGGTTGAATATAAAAGAAAATATTATTATTTTTAGGCCCACAATGTTGGTATACCCTAATAAATTAAATAAAAGAGTTAAATTAATTATATATATATATATATATTATATTCAATGAAATATTTTTTATATTCATCCAATATTTTTGATATTCTTAAGACAAAATCAAACCCAATTTCATACATAAAATATAATATTTTTATTCAGACATTTTTACCACCATGTAATGTAGAACCTATTTTAAATCAATATTTTGGAACTTTAATGGATTATATATGTATAAATAAACATCATATTTTAAACAAAATAATTAGGATAATTTAATTTTTTTATTCTTCTGCGATGTTTCCTTTTTTAATGAATAGTGAAGAAATAAAAAAAATTAATTCAAAATAGTTTTTTCATCTAAAATATTTAGAAGGATAAATAGAATTTTAACTTTTTTAATGTTTATTTAGAACATATTTTTATCAATTAATACATTTTAGGTCTCTAGGATCAATTTCACCTTGAAATTGAACATAAAAACATTAAAATAATTTAAATGTTTTTACATTAAAAACCGCTTTGTTGTTCCCTTTACTGAATTAATTTAAGTTAAGTTATGATGAATATCTGACTGGAATTTGGAAAAATGAATTCCTTATTTATAATAAGAATAATTTATAATGTATCATATGGTAAAATACGTTTTTTAACAAAAATATTATCGAATGTAATTAAAATTAATAACATCTATTGAGGAAAAATAAATCCTAACAAGGGAATAAGCCATAAACACAAGGGGCTAAATGACCTAGAAACTTGTAAAAAAGCCATATAATGTCAATATTTTAACCATAAACTATCGATTATTGATAAAAAATATTTCGTATAAATTTTTATATTTAAAAAAGTTGGTTACACCTACCTTGTTTTCAATAATTCCATGTGGGTCCCCTCCCCTCCCTATAAAAGGCCACCATATCTACCTCTTCTTCAATCCTATCAGACCTCTTAGGATCAGAAAATCTCTACCCAATAAAATTACCAAAATCACTCCCTTACTCCTTAAATACTTACTTTGGGAATAAATAACTCTAAGGAATCCCTATGGTTAAAACCAAAAGGAGTTACCCAAAGAAGAGGTAACATCTCTCCTCAAGCTCCTTTTTTTATTTTCTATTTTACACTCTCTAAGAATTTATTATTCCATTATTGTATAATAACTAGTATCCTAAATATAATACTATGATATTATGATATGTTCTATATGTAAAATTATACAAACTTCAGTCCAATGGGTAATGAACATACAATTTTCATTAACGTGAACTATGACATCACAAAATGGTGATTGTTCAATTTACCTTTACTTCCACCCATGGTGGAAAGTTTGATAGACACTATATTTATATAAGATATTTATGTTATTTATAATTTCTTTAGGATTCTTTAATTTTTATTGAGAATATACCTCAATGCTTTCTATATTGTGTAATTATGATAATTTTGTTTGAAGATGTGTGGACCACTGTTAAATCAAAGTGGTGTAATCAATTCACACAATAAATGGAATGTATTGAGGATGTTTTTAGTAAAATTATATGATAATTATTACATAATAATTATAATTTAATGTTATTTTATATATATACATATATTTCATTTTCATTATTTCTTTCAATAAGATAATAAAATGGAAACAACATTGATGCATATGTAAGGCATACCATCTCCAGGAATGATGTATTCCATTTTCATGCTTATATATTTTATATATTAATATAATAATTATATTATTAAAATAAATGATATTTATATCATGGTTTACATTATTTAAATTATGAAATAATTTTAAGTACCAAAGATACAACAAATTAAGACACATGCGAAAAATATAGAAAATATTACCCAAAGTGAAACCCTAACATAAAATCATTAATAAGAGGGTAATAGATAGTAATAATCAAACCATATACAGAATTAAATATAAAAAAATGTTTGTTTATATATTTATAATAAACTTATATTTAATATATAGGGGCTTTTAATGAGCACAGAAAGATTCAGGACACAATGTATGGAAATTTATTCTAAATTTTTATTTCAGTGACATACATGCCTTATACACCACTCATTGATTTGTGTTGTATATATAATGCCGATGAATGTATTATATGACTATTATACTTATATTTATTGGTATATACCTATCCATTTTATGATATTTATCCCATGGGGTTTAGGTTTCCAAAATTTTTCCAAATCCACAATGTATTTTCATCTCAAATTACCTTAATTGAGACACATGCCATGTTATGAATCTATATAATTCCATTTGGTTTATATACTACATTTGACATGTAATATGATGAATATAACTATATTAATGATTTTTTAATCTTCCTATAATTTTATCCTTTCAATTATTCTATGATTCAATGTTACCAAATTGGTAATAGTTATAGCTACGATATCATCATTTATTGAGACTATTTATCATTATGCTCCCATTGATTAAATATTATGATGCATCACTAAAGAAATATAATTATATTTCATACCCAATATTTATATATGTTATATCAGGTAATGGTACAATTTTTTCACTATTGTGTACACAAGATAACCGGAATGTGTTTTTGAGAAAGTCAGACTTTACCTCTCTCTTCAGACAGAAATATATTTTCCTTCAAAACAGTATATTCTAAAAGGGTTTAAAAAATATTATTTTACTATCCTATGACCATTAAAATAAATTTTCACCCATGTTTTACCTTTTAAACAAAAGGTTTTCTAAAAATGAATCTTTTTTTTCGGTCGAAGTTATTTTCCATATTTATTACGATGGAAAAAATAAATTTTCAAAATGTATGGATTTAACCACCATTATGAACTTCATTCTATATAAGCATCCTCTACTAGACTAAAATGTTTTTTGAATTAAATAAATTTTTTGTTAATATTATAGAAATTTTTTGTTTTAATATGTGTTTTCGTACAAAAAAGAATTTCAAAAAGAATTTAAGTATAATAAAGTGTTTTAAATGATTTTCAAAACATAATTTTTATATTTCAAAATATTTTTTTAAAAATAAATTGATTTCAATGATCTAAAATATTATTTTATATATTTTAAGTGTATTTTCTTGGAATTGTTTTTCAAAATGTCGTTAATTTTTTTTATTTTTTTTCTAGGAAAAATGTTTTCAAATTGATTTCATGCTTAGTTTATATGTTGTAAAGGAAAATGCTTTGAAAATGTTTTAGGATCTCATTAAATGTTCTCAAATAAATTGTCTTCCAAAAGGTTTTAAATATTTATTTATAGTTTTTCATTTTTATTTTTGTTAAAATTGTTTTTAGAAGGTTTTAGGTTCTAAATATAAATTTTCGAAGTATAAATAATATTTATCTCAATAAATGATTTCAAAATATCCTTCCAAGTTAGTTTTCACATAAGAAAACATCTTTTGGAGTTACCCATGTTCCTCTAGGATATTATTAAATGTTTCATTCATATTATTTATTTAATATTTTATGTTTTCATGGAATAATTCTAATGAAACTAATTTATCTTCCACTAGTTATATTCTTTTGAAACTATATTCTTCTCTTAGGTTATGTTTTGATGAAGTAATTATGAAACCTAACTATTTTTCATAGGTTATGATGTGATGAAATTTTAATGATACCCATTTCATTTCATGGGTTATGATTTTATATTTATAAAAGCCATCACTTTTTATGGTTTATAGTATGATGAATGTTTTATTATCTTGTATCACAGGTATAAATGATTTTATTTTGAGACGGGCGGGAACTATATCTCCCTCCAATGAATTTGGTAAGTATTCATATCTCATGAGATTATTCTTTTAATCAAGTCAACAATATTGATCCATTATGGGAAGATAAGGAAACACAACCCCTTACAAGGAAAGGAAGGTGACTGGGGATGGTGGTGTGTCCCACCCAGTAGGTGTAGTCCCCAGAAAGTTGTAAGATGGGGAAACCCAATCCATTATGAGATAGTGGAGAAACCAAGACCCTTATTAGGATGGAACTATTACTAAGGGTGGTAGTGTACCCCACTCCATCGGTGTGGATCCCATAACATGTCTTTATAAGTTCAATAAATGATTATTAACTTATAGGGAATGATATCACATGTCCATGTATGCCACAATAACATTTCTTATTCCTATGATATGATTTTATGGATTTTTTTCTAAATTAATTTATGATTTATGTATTATGAATACCAAGATTTATTCCATTATTCATGTTTATGATTTTAGGTATACATTATTTGATCTTCTAATGTTTTGATCACATCCTTATACCCAAATGATCATGTTTATGCTTACATGTCTCCCTTTTTTACCTTTATTGAGCATATGAGCTCAACCCGTTTAAGTTTTCTTCCCCATGTTATGAAGATATGTATACAATATGATGTTTTTGAGAAGGTTTCTATTCATGAGGAACCTAGAGGGTTATATTTTAGCTCACTTTAGTACCAAGGTTTATATTTCCATATTCTAAAAGGCACTAGACTAATATGGTCTGTGGGTGTCTATTTGATGAATGTTTTAAGTATTTTGAAAAAGTAAAGGAATTTTTATATATGTTAAGACTTAGTTGTTATAATCACGACGAGTGATTTATATATTAATTTCAATATGAATCACAACAGAAGCCATAAAAATAATAATAACACAAAATAATACCACAAGTCAAAACTTTCAATTCATCTAATTACAATTTTTCTTTCAATTACCCATTCATTCATGAAATTACATCTTAATCAATTTTTATTCTAATATAAACAACTGTTTAGAAACAATTATCACTAGAAATTTCAATATTCATGTAATCCATTTTACAAGGTCAATCCATTTTAGGAAAACACCTAATGTCTCAATTCATGCTTAATCATATCCTTAAAACATTATCAAGTTCATGATTCTTTAATTGTAGGACACCACACTCATGACCACAACTTAGGTATCAACACCATTGGGTCCAAAAGGATCCAAGGAGTAGTTTAAACAAATTATTTGAATCACCCATTATTATTTTTGTTAAAATGAAAATTGTTTCAACATAATCGCATCAAACTGATCATACTTGAACAAATATGCTCAGATCGTAGGGAATTTGTTTCATACCACCTACCTTTATATGGAAATTTAAGCAATGCCCCCAACTGATAATGTCAACAAGGAATAAAGGTGAAGGAAATCACAAGAAGAACCCGATTTCACACAAATTAAATATAAACCCCAAAACAACCACTTTCAATATATTCCACCACTAAATTAGATAAAAAAATAAGGTGGTGAAATTAAAATCAAAACAACTATCCCAAGATTAGATGATTCATCTTAATGTCTATAAAGGCAAGAAATCACTCCAAAATCTCCTAGATTATCCCTAGGGTTTTAGAGATGTATATTCACCATGAATAAAATTAAAATCATTCACAAATCACTATTAAAATGTTTATCTGATTAAATTAATGATGTGATGTCCTTTCATGCCATGTATTTCTCAATTTATGAGTTATTCTATAAAATACATTGTTATTAATAAAAATAACCATGATAAAACATTTGATGTTTTTAACTTGTTTAACGTTGTGTAACGATTTCACATCCGGAACCAGTTCATAATGTATTTTTGAAAAAATTTATAAATCATGTAACATGTTCACAACATGTAAATTTCTAGCAGATAGATCTCATCCCAACCTCTGTAGGAAGAGCGTGAACCACCTCTGAAGACTTCCAAGATTATGGAGAACTCTTTTAAATCCATTTTACATGTTTATATCCAGAATACATTAATTTAAAAAAAACATATATCCCCAAAAATGTCCACTTATATCTATAAAATTCTATCCATTAAAAAAGGGATAAGAACACCAAGTATTAATGGATAAGAAAATTCAACTAAAAGAGATTCATCCAAAAATCAAAGAGAGATGTACCTAGAAAATACCATTCCAAAAAATCCCCCACCATATAATATCTTACCACAAATATACTCCAAGTATCACTGTATGGTCTTAGTGAACAACTCTGGCCACTATACTCATATATCAAACTTCTTATTTCAGTTCTCCTCTTGAACATGTATATACGGCCACTTCACTCAAACTATAGGATTAATTTTTCCGCAGGGATACTTCTCACTATGGTCTATTATCCATATCATATTTTCCACATTTGATATATGTACTAAAATCTCAATTTATGCAATGTTTATCACATGTGATGGATCAGTATTATATCTCCAAATTTATGACACATGAAACTCGTCGTGCCTGTCACTATAGCACTATGGTAGGGCTAATCGGTACACCAATGGACCAAAACTTTTCACTCTCTAAATTAGCCTGAAAATCCTTATAATTATCTTTTATTGTTTTCAAATATGAAATACCTCCCATAATTGGTGAAAGTAAAAAAGAAAACATGATGACCAACCTAAAACTCTAGAGGTCATCCCAAATAGTCAGCATATGATTTTGTCATGCTCTGTGTAGTCAAAAACCATCTTCTAATTAGCTAAACCTGCTCGTATGTCTTTGCGATGAGCCTAGGTCCAACCAGAAATAAATCAGCTTCTTCTATCCAATAAAGAGGGAAACAACACAACCTTCAATAAAATGTATTGAAATGTTCCATATGAACTATTTCCTATAATATATTATTATAAATGATCACCATGAGTGATAAATATTGATCCCATGAATCACTAAAATCCAAAACATAGGCTCCTATCATATCCTCCAAAATATAAATTGTCTATTCAGATTTTCAATTAGTTTGTGGATGATAGGATTTTTTCAGATGAAGCTATGAACCCACAGTATTCTGAGGACCCATCTTGAATTGATATAAGAAATGAGGGTCCCTATCAAGAATTATAGTCCATAGAATACCGTGTAAGAAAAATATCTCTTGTATATAGTGACTACACAGATCATTGACAGTGTAGATATCCATGATAGGAATGAAGTGGGATTCTATCATTAGTTGATTTATGATCACCCTTACTACATCATTCCTATGAGGTTTCTTGGGTAATAATTCCATTGAATCCATTGTGACATCATCTTATTTCCAATTCGGATTGGGGAGACGTTAAAAATTCCCTACAGTCCTTCGATGCATGGATTTTCGCATTATGATATGTGAAACATCATCCCACAAATCCCACTATGGCATCCCAAACCTAGTTCCACGTTGAGGTTCTAGAGCCAGTGGTCCAAATGAACTCAAGCACACCTCCATGTATGCCAGTGGGTGTAGATTAGTAATAAGGGCCTATGTTAAGCCCATTTGGAGACTCTACCCACATGTTAGATTAGAGAACAAAGAATTATAACAAGAAGATAAATATAATAACCATTATATCAATGAATAAGCACCAGAAATACTGATAAACATCCAAGATGATTATAATAATAAAATAATGCAAACTGAACCATATAAAAAAGATGATAATGTATATCATTTCTCCATAAAACTTGAAAACATGTATACAAGTACGAATGAAATAAATTAAATTAAACGAATAAAAAATAATCCAAAAAACATCCAACATCCCAAGTATTATTCTTGTTATCTGGTACAAATCTCCATCCAAAGTAAGAAGGCAAGTTAGGTGTCCAAATAGAGGCACTTCTCCTTGTCAACACCCATATACATATAGTCTTCCTAGGTTCCACTAACTTCCTGAATAGATTGTGTGAGAAATCTCAATAGGCCACCATCAATGAAACCTATAAAAATAAAGTCTCTAAGTGTGATAAAAAACAGCATGCAGGTATATATAATTGAAAATATTTAGAGAAAAGTAAATATCTCAATACCTATTTCACCCATAGCTAGTGTCTAAACATTTAATAATTTAATTAATTCATTTGAGTTTAGTTTTTATAAATAATTCATGTGAGGTATAATAGAACATAAAATGTATCATGGTAATAATAATAATAAATGATCCAAGGCGTAACCACACATACTATGATGATTATAATAATTAAATAGTATCTAAGGTAACGACCAAGTAATCATTGACCTCAAGGGTCAATCAAACTTAGTAATATCATGATTCTTAGTTGTAAGGGGTCTAAGTGTAATCTGTGGGAAATATCCCGAGAAATTATATTATAAATGATTCTATTTGAGTCCAAGGATCTCATCCAAGGAAAAATGGGCTAAGAATGAATGTTCCCAATGGGGTGAATCCTTGGAGAAACATGTTCAAAGATATCAAGATGGATCCAAGGAGTGTGTTAGAGGCATCTTAAAATCTTGAAAGATAATGAGGGCTTCTATAACATCATTCTATGAAATAGTCTATTGAAAAAGACCATATTATAAGGATGTTATCCCCCTTGTAAATCATCTACTTGAATCAGAATGACATCCTTTGTGTGTTGAAGGCATTCCTGTGGGAATCCAAGGCAGCTCAAATCTAGAAACCCCCATAACGATAAAAAAGGTCATTAGTTAATAGGCACCATATAATAAATCATTATTTCATTTAAGGAAATGTAATACTGATTAAATTTAATATGTCATAAGGTTTATTCCATTTAATTTTATATTAAGTGATAATTAACAATGGGACATGAAACCATTTATTACTTAATTTCCAAATTAAAATATTAGGTTCATTACTTTATCTTTCATAATCATGAAACAGTGGGATAATGACCTAAATTGTATGAAATTAAACTATAATAAACTATTCTTAGTAAAATCAATAAATATACTTATCATTTAGCATTTTCATAGATAATTAAATAAATTCGATTACATACGATAAAAGGGTCAAGGAGAAAATATAAATGTTATAGCCATTTAGAAACTAAAGATCCATATATTTTATAAAAAAGTTATTTTATAATGTATAGGTTATATCACACCTAAATAGTGTCGTAGGCAGTCATAATAAACCAATAATGGAAAAAAGAGTTAACACCATACTTGGGGTGGTTGGAATTGAGGTTATGACTTCCAATGATGTAATGAATATATATATATATAAGGGCTATATAATTTGAGAAAAAATATTATAAGAATGAAATATGTATTTAAGACGAAAAAACTCGTGAAACCGGCATGCACAAAACAGTGACAGTTAATAAAATATAGAGACTTTGAATAATGAGTCAAAACCCACCTACCTCGAGCCTATTGCATTTTACTATTAACATATTGGCATTTAGTTTTTCTTGGATTAGAGGGAAAATTAATAATTGTTGAATTCCTTCAAAATAGATCACATTAGCCTACATTTAAATAGCATTTTCACAAGAAAAAAATGACAAAATAATCCAAAGTATTGAAGATATTATTTAGAGGAAACCAAAAAGACAAAATGTTCTCGAATCCATGCTTGGAAAATGATTCAGGATAAAAACTAGGAATATGGTATCTGAGATCTCTAATATGAAAATATAGATCTTTTTGTGTGATAAATTGAGAAAAAAGAGAAATGATTAAAGTTATCATAAATTTATGGGATTTTTTTTAAATTCACCCAAGAATTAGAGGGTCATAGTGTTTGGATACATTTGGCGATACCATGCACCAATTGTGAAATAACCACTAACTATGGAGGGACCCAAAATGGTTTAATTCCAACAATTTGACTAACCATGCAAAAATTGTGTTTCATGCTCTATTAAAAAATTCAGTTACCCCGTATAGTCATGCACCTATGGTCACATGGTTTCCTCAAACCGTGTGTCCTCTTGAAGACATGTTTCCATACCTCACATGGTTAGGGAAATCATTGAGACTAGATCAGATGGTTTCTACTAACCATGCATCCCAGTCCTTTTCTCCCACAATTAGGGTTCTGAGATATTAACAATACCCAAACACCCCCAAAACATTCATGACCTCATTATGAATCCATAACAGGTCTATGAAAAAAGACTAGAAATAAATTTAAAGGATATATACCTTTATGAAAAACCAAGTTCTTATAATCTTCTCTAATTAAAGGAATGCATCTATGAGTTCACCATCTAGGGTTGGTAAAATGCTCTATGAGAACATCTTTAGCAATAGGGCATTTTTTTCAGCCATCCACTCAAAGGTATTGTCCTATGGACAACCATTTTACCATAGCACCCATACTAAAGATATAGACTATCCTTAGAGAGACCTCATGTTTCATTCAATTATGTTTATAGGATACTCTAAAAACAAAGAATCACCATCTATGTCAACCACCTTAGGAGAAGAAGTGTGAGATGAGTCTTCATGATATTGGTGATGTTTTGAAATGTGGAAGATCTAGTGCATGAAATAGTACCTATGATGTATTAAAAAAAGATAGGATACATGAATGGCTATATTCATGATATCAAACACCATGATAAAATTCTATGAAATCTTCTCTTACATCCATATACATATATTCTCAGGTACGGTTGATACCCATTGGAAAACATGTTCCTAACCTCGAACTCTAAATGTAATCAACAAATATCAACATAAAATTTACATCTTGACTGAGATGTATACATACACTCTCTGATTAGCTGATCCCAATCCGATGTCTTTTGAATGAGATAAAGAATTTGTAGTGCTGCCTCTCCCACTTCTAACCAGTACATGGGTGAATAGAACAATCAATCATCCATGGACTCATAGAGAACCATCTGAATTGTCGCATGAAATCAATTATTATAGAAAAAAATTATTAAAGAAATGTGAATCTACCAAGAACGACAGATATTAAATAAAACATGCATGGAGAATTTCTTCAAACACTTGTGTGGTCCGTTCTGACTAGCCATTGGTCTGGGGGTGAATGGTCGTTCTTAGAAGCACATTTGTGCCCATAGCCGTTTGTAATTCCTTCTAGAACCAAATTGTGAAATAAGAATCCCTATAAGAAACTGTAGTTTGTGGTACCCCATGTATCATTATATTCTAATGGAAATATAGTCTTCCCATATGATCAACTATGAATGTCTCCATGATAGGATGTATGTGGGATACATTTGTCAGTTGACTGATGACTATACAAACCGATTCGCTACCTCCAGGGGGATTATGAATTTAACTAAAAAATACATAACAACATCTTCCTATTTTCATTATAGGACTGGAAACTATTGTAACAATTCAACAAGTCTCTAGTGATCTACCTTCACCTACTGACTAGTGGAACAACTAGTGATAAAACCGGTTATATGATGTTTCATCCCAAGCCTCCAATACTATTGTCGCATATCATAATACATCTTAGAGAATTCTTGATGAACAATTTACTGAGAAGTGTGGGACTCTCACATCAGTTTAACTCCCATATCTATAAGAACCCAGACTCTTATTGTACATATAGGATATCATCTCCATCCATATACTAATCAAGAGGCACATCCACACTAGAAAAAAACTCTTATAAAACCAAGACTTCAAGATCTAAAAATTACATACCTATCAAGGTGGGAAGAGTTAATTTATAAGTCTTAAAGTGAATAATGATATTGACTCTCTTGAAACTCTATATATATCTACAAAAATAGGGACACCAATTTTTCTTCATCCCTATAGTTTCATACTTCATTTTTCTTAGTTTTCTAACTCAATGTTTCTACTACTACATTGCCTTTTCCAAACATATAAGAAAACTCAAAGTCAATGGATTGAAGATATTCAACACATATACACTGTCTGAAATTCACGAAATTCTATGAAAATATATATTTGAGGTTCTTTTGTTCTATATTCACAAAAAAGTTCTCACTAATTAGATAGTGTCTCCAACAATGTAAGGCATTGACAATAGCTTCTAGCTTAGTGTTGTGCAGTGTTTAACTTCTCTCATGAAGCCCCAAATACCATGAACCTTAAGAAATGAATATATCCTCCTACATCAACACTACAACTAGTCTGATTAATGACACATAAAAAAACACCGTATATCCTCTTCCAGGATCCCGTAGAATCTGAATCATTGCCAAATTAATCCTTGATTTCATCTCCTAAATGGCCTTGTCAGATGATTTTGACCAATGGAACTTAAAAAACATAGTTTTAAGACCATTAAAAGGAGAAAAAAGTCATGATAAGTTTTTTTATTAAACTCTTGTAGTATTTTGGTATCCCTAATAAACTCCACAGGTTAAACATATTCTTGGGGATCATCCAAGATATAACAACACTTACATTGTCTGGGTCAACTAATACTCTTGATGCTAAGATTACATGACCATAGATGTGAACATTTTCAATAAATAAGTGGAATTTGGTGATTTTTGCATATAACTGATGCTCTCTCAATGTACTAAAAATGGTGTCAATTTTCTCAGAATGACCGTGTCGAGTTTTTTTGGTAAAATAAAATTCCATCCATGAATACCACAGTGATGGAATCCATATTCAGATGGAAACCTTTATTCATCATTTAAATGAAATATAAAGGAATGATAATACAAATGAGTGACATAATGAGATACTCGTATAGACTGTACCAATATTGAAAACTTTTATGTGGTATATTTGAAGTCTCTAACCACACCTAATGATATCCCAATCTATGGTACATCATGGAGAATAGCCTTGATCCTTATATTTGGTCAAAGAGATAATATATACTAGGTAGTGGATAAAGATTCTTAACCATATTTCATTCAAATATTGGTAATCCAAGATATGACTGAGGTTTTTATGATCCTTCTAGCCAAAAAATCACATGTGAACCCAAGGAGGAAGTATCAGGTTGGTTAAAACCTTTTGACTAAATGTATTCAAATTACCTCTTGAGGTTTTGGAGCTTAGTAAGTGTCATTTGATATGATGGAGGGACACTAAAGCTGCTCCTAGAATGATCTCATTGTAATATATACCTCTATCTCCGGAGGTACTCTATATAAATCATTGGTAAATATGTCACTAAAATGATCTATTATTAGAGGAAAATCTATCTGATTTATTCCATTCACTTCGATGAAAATTATAGTAATTTGGGAGGACATACAACCTAGACCTCGATGCTTTGGTATAGATCTACCTTCTCATTCATTCTACAAGACCTTGTTGAGATAATTTCCACCCTTTGGTGATGTTAAAAATACCCTATTGTCATCTTAGTCCACAGAGGGGTGATATGGAACTAGCAGATCAATCATGATAGTTACATTTATGCCCATTATATTGATGTTGAAGAGGTCTCATACGAGGGAATAACCTCCTACATCAAGGGGTAGTCTCTGAATTGGCATATTGATTCTAACTGTGCTCCCAAAGGGGCATCCATAGTCATCACATCACAGTAATAATGAATTTACACCCTATGAATTTCCATAGTTGATAAATAGATAAAAGAATGTGAAGCACCTCTATCAAATATAAAATATAAAATATTGGAGGATACTAGAATACTACATAATAGTGTATATAGTCCTAAACTCTGATCCATGGGCATTGGCTGTAAAAAGTTAAACGGACCTGATCCACAACCACGTGTTATGGCTGGACAACCCTAATAAGGTAATATATTCCATCACTGGTAATTAGAAGTATAACTAAAAATCCCACAACCGCATCCATGGCCTATCCTTTAGGTGCTACTCTGTAACTCCCCAACCCTAGTTACCCAGATTCTGTGCATTATTACATAACATTGACATGATCACAAAAGATCATGTCTCGAAAGACCGTTTTGTTTAGTAGCCTTGGAAGTACAAGATATATTCATAAGGTTTACATTACATCATAAAATGGAAAAATACAACAAAATTGTTTCCATAGACAACCCTGAGATACCATAGACTATCTCTGCAGGTCAGTCATAATATACTTCTTCGCATCCTGGGAAAAATAAATCATAGAAAGGGGTGAGCTCAGATACTCAGTAAGAATATCAATATAGTAGAAACATTCATAAATAAGAAGATACATTTAAGGAAATGTATCAAACTAAAACAAAATCCATTTCAATGTATACTTCATCATAATATGGAAAATATAAATCAGAATAATGCCATTTACTTACTCACATGGATATTCTACTAGTTGAATAATCACGTGCAATATCAATAGCCACTTTTATAATGATGAAATGCATAATGCCAGACTTTCATAACCACATATTCAAGGACTTGTGCCAAGACTACAAATAAGATTTTTTCAAGGCCTTGTGCCAAGATACTATTTTGTCTCATGAGACCGACTGATGCGTCGAGGAGATATTGTGGTCTCCACATGTCACTTACTAAGTCCAATGCATTCCTCATATGAAAAGTTTTAAACAAAACATAATCATTTGTATTAAAACTAGCATACGAAATTTCAATAATTTATCTATAAATAATGAATGGTATGAAATAACACATCCATAGTAAAACCTATCTCAAAACCATCAATATAATATGGATATTTTTTATCATAATAAATCAACTTCAAACAAACATAAAATCCATCAAATGATGTTGACATAGATGAAATCAGAACCTTTTAATAGAAATATCTCTTTCTATTTTTAAATCATTTAAAATTCTCTTAATTATAAAAGAAAACATTTATATTTTAAAATATTCTTATAAACATGTAAGTGAAGCTTCGACGATGTTATAATGGTGGAAAATAGCCACTCCCACCATATAAGTTAAAAAAAGACATTCATACCTTAATTTTGTCAAAATGGTTAAAAGTACCTTGTTTGGAAAATGATGGAAAGATTCATTTAAAACCATTTTATAAAAAGTCAAAAAAGGGTATAAATGACTTTAGTCCATAGTCTAGAAATTAGTAAAAATGTTTCGGAATGAATTTTTAAGAATCATAGATGTGGATGATAAAAATGTCCCAGTAGATACTTACATAAAAACAACCTCGGATAATAAAGAGATTTTTAAATTAGCCCTTACCTTGTACTTTGTATTTGCCGAGTGTAGGTTAAACTCCTGTATAATGGTGAAATAATTGTAATTAAATTATACAAGAATCATATATATTAATTTTATTTCATATACGATCTTCTAACATATATTTGTTTATAATATCTTAGTATTATCATCGTTTCAGGTGATAATTGATTCATTTTTCATTATATGATTTGTTATATAAGAAATGTTTTTTATCGACAGAATGTGTCATATTCATATTAATAATTATATTATGTATTTAAACATTATTTTTAATCATCTAATGAAAATTAGTCTTGAATGAATATGATGGGGAATGAATCTCCTCACGTTCGTGGAGACGGTAATCTGTACGTACGCCCGAGCGACAATATCATTATTTTGATAATAAAATAATATATAATTGAATGTTATATCATATATACAGAATTATTTTCATGTTATATATATTATTTACATAAATTAACCATCTTAATTATACCCATCCAAAATAATGTATTGAATAACAATTACACCACGGCGTGGAGACGGTAAGCCGTACGTACGCACATATGGTGACATGACATTGAAAGGATGTATATAATAATTAATATGGTTGTACCATATTTATAATAACAACACATTATATATAAGATACTAGAGTTATTATTTTAGAATGGAAACGACAAAGAATGAGGAATTGGAGGAAGAAAGGAACCTGAAAGAGGTGATGAAATATTTACCTCTTCTTTGGGTTCATCCTTTTGATTTGATCAAAAGGGCTCCTTAAGTTGGCTTTATAACCGAAATAAGGCCTCTTGGATAAAGGTAGGACAGTTTAGAGGGTATTTGGGTAGAGGTTGGCTGAGCCAAATGGCTTTTAAAGTGTGAATTATAGAGAAGGGGGTTCCTTTTTATAAGAGGAGTGAGAGGTAGCATAAGAAATGCGAGTAATACTATTTTATAATAAAATAATTTTTGGTTTCTAATGGCTCCAAAGTAGATTATTTAAATGATAAGGTGGGTAGGGGTAAAAAACCACTCAACCAATAGGATTTAGATAGGTTTGGGTGACTATATTGAACTTATATTTTAGATTTAACTCTTAGTTACATATTATGACATTTACCATATCTCATTGTATTTTTATATTATATGGTTAATAAACATACTATATATGTCCAAGAGAACCCCAATAGCTTCATTAATGACACATATATTATTATTTTTTCCCATTTGGCCTAAATATAGACTTTTAGGAATGTTATATCAACCAATAATATAGTTTGTGTTTTAAAAACTCAATTATGTCAATTTTGACATTATTTAATAATTTATTTTTGTTAAAGTCATAAAAACATTATTATTTAGAAAAAAATTCTTTAAATAAACCTTAATATGTCATATTCACCTATATATTTAGTTTAAGTAATAAAAACTTAGAAATTGTATTTATTTTAGTATTTATAATACAATTTATTTGATTCGTTCATTAATAAGGTAATTACTAGCTCATCATTATGTCATTAATAAATTTAATTATTTATTGCCTAATAATTATAATTAAAATACCACTATGTAGGAATAATTTTATATTTCTAATGAATATTTACAGTCGAATAGATCAATTATATAACCTCGTATAGAAATTGTTTTACTAAATGATATTTGCTTTTGTTATTTTTGTCTCTAGTTTAAATTATTTAATATATAATGTCATTATCACTTCCACATGACTACATGGGGTCCCCAAATCGACCCAAGGATTCCCATGGTCAGCAATGTATCATAAAATAGGGTTAGGACATGTGTTAAGGTAATTTAATAATATTATAATATCATTTTTAACCTTATTTATTGGATTTACCCCTTTAACCATTGTAAATAAAATATTTACCGAAGTAATTATTCACAATGTCTAAAAATAGAAGTTTCCTATTTACAAAATCTGGACCTCCTAATTTCCAATATGGAATCCATTTTTATAAATTCAAAACACAATGGTGGAAAAAATTATTTTAAAATTAATTCTCGTTGTCAAAACAAAAACCGTGTTTTTATGAAATAATAACTATCAAAAGATTAACACTTGTTTATGTCAAATTTAAATGTGAAATTACATATAATGACCTACATTGTATTAAATTATAAAAATATAATATAATTATATTTCCAAACCATTCAAATGCATAATTTATCGCTATTAATTATTTCTATTAAAAAAGTTATTTTTAATTAAAATTTAGTAATTTTCATTATTCATCAAAATATGAATGTTATTAGAAAAGTGACAAAAATTCACCCTAGGCTAGTTTCGATATTATGAACCCAAAAATGAAGTCCATTTTTAATGATATAATGTATAAAATTTAAAAAAGTGGCTAGTACTATTCATACAGGCTAGTTTGATTAGTTGTGGTGTGTTAAAACTCAATGTTACGTACAACACACGCTATTGTATTATTCAAAGGTAAGCTTACTATGGAACCTTCAGGTATTACATTCTCCCCTCTTTAAAATGATTTTGTCCTCAAAATTTCTAGAGTATTATTGTTTAAAAATACTTGGGTTGTTCTTCATAATAAGTTCCTCGGGTTCCCATGTTCCCTCTTCCATCTTATGGTTTCTCCATAGAACTTTTACCAGATGAGTCGTCCAGTTTCTCAGCACTTGTTCTCTTGTTTCATAAATCTTGACATGCTCTTTGAAATAAGGTAGATCAGGATTCAGATCTAATTACTCATATGTGATTAAATGCATTGGGTCCGACATGTATTTTCTCAACATTGATATGTGGAACACATCGTGAACTTTGGAGAGACTTGGCGGCATTGCCAAACGGTAAGCTACAACCCCAATTCATCCTAGAATTTCAAAAGGTCTGATGTACCTGGAACTCAATTTTCCCTTCATACTGAATCATATAACACCCTTCCATGGAGATACCTTCAAGAAAATATGATCACCTACCTGAAATTCCAAATCCTCTTTTCGATTATTGGTATATCTCTTTTTCCTACTTTGAGATGCCTTGATGTGGTTTTGGATTAACATAACTGTCTTCATCATTTCTTCAACAAGTTCTAGACCTACAAGTTTTCTTTCACCAACAACATCCAAAAAAGTTGGTGTGCGACATCTTTTTCCATATAATGCTTCATATGGTGCCATCTGAATACTTGAATGGAAGCTATTTTTATTGGAAAATTAAACCAGAGGTAGATATTTATCCCGCATACCTTGAAAGTCACGTGAGCATGATCTCAACATATCTTATAACATTTTAATCGTCCATTCTAATTGTCCATTAGTTTTGGGTGATAGGAAGTGCTCAAAGGAAGTTCAGTATCAAAGGATTTCTGAAGACTTTTCTAGAATCTTGATGTAAAATCTAGATCATGATAAAAAACAATCGATAGTGGTACTCCATGAAGTCTTACAACTTCATTAATATATATTCTTGCTAAACATTCAAGTGTTAAATCTTCCCTTATAGAAATAAAATGTGATGACTTGGTAAGGTGATCAACAATGACCCATACTGCATCGTTCCATCTAAGATTAATCAGTATTCCCATGACAAAGTCCATCGTAATATTATCACATTTCCACTAAGGTATGGAAAGAGTTTTCATGACTCCTCCAGGATGTTGCCTTCCAGCTTTCACTTGTTGACAAACCATACATCTTGACACAAAATAAGCAATCTCCCTCTTCATGTGGTCCCACAAAAATTGTTCCTTCAAATATCTATACATTTTGGTGCTCCCAGGGTGTATAGAAAATTGGAACAATAAGCATCTTCCAACAATTCCTTTTTTAGATCATGTATATTGGGAACATAAAGTCTCTTACCAAATTTCAAAATTCCCTCTTCATATACGAAGTCACCCAATATCCCATCATTTATAGATTTAATCTTCTTTTGAAACTCCTCATCATCAACTTGAGAACTTTTTATCATTTTTAGTAAAGATGGTTTGGAAACCATTTGAAAAAGTATTTAAGTTTCACCTTCCATGGTGATTCTCATATTCAAATTTACTAGATCTATGTATATAGGTTCCTTTTGAACTCTCATCTTGTTTAAAACTCCATGAACCTTTCTGCTCAAAGCATCTCCCACCTTATTTTCCATCCCCAAGTGGTAGTGTATCATGCCATCATAATCCTTGAGTAGTTTAAGCCATCATCCTTGCCTCATGTTGAGTTATTTCTATGGGAAAATATACTTGAAACTCTTGTGATTAGTATATATCTCACATTTTTTACCATAGAGATAATGTCTCTATATCTTCAAAGAATATATTACAGCTTCTAACACAAGATCATGAGTAGAATAGTTTTTATCATGAATTTTTAGTGGTCGTGATGCGTAGGCAATAACCCTATCATTCTGTATAAAGACACAACAAAGTCCTTTATTTGATGCATCACTATAAATAAAAAAACCATCATTCCCCGATAGTAGAGTCAAGATAAGATCATTGACTAATATTCTCTTCAATTATTCAAAACATTCATCACACTCTTTTTCCAAACAAATTTAACGCGTTTTCATTTGAGCTTTGTTAATGGGTTATCCAACTTGGTAAAATTATGCACGAATCATCGATAATAACATGCTAAACCCTTAAAACTGTGTACCTCAGTTATACTCGTTGGTGCTGGACATTCTTGGATTGCCTTTGTCTTTGAAGGATCAACGGAAATTCTATCCTTAGAGACAATATGTAAAAAAAATCTCCTGAAGCTAGAATTCACACTTTCTAAACATCCCATATTATTTTCGTCTTCTAAGAGTCTTCATAAAAATTTGAAAGTTATTTTCATTATCACTGTATCTTTTTGAGTATACAAAGATATCATCAATAAATACGACTACAAATTCATCAATATAGTCCTTGAAAACTCTATTCAATATATCCATGAGGAAATATGGTGCATTAGTCAGTCCAAAAGGAATTACTGTAAACTCATAATGCCCATACCTAGATCGAAATGTTCTTTTCAGAATGTCTTCCATCATCATGAACAACTGATGGTATCCAGATTGAATGTCGATCTTTGAAACATACTGAGATCCATGCAGTTTTTCAAATTGATCATCAATGCGAGGTAGGGGATACATGTTCTTTATTGTTATAGGATTGATCTCCCTGTAGTTAATGCACAACTGACTAGATCCATATTTTTTCTTAACTAAAAGGACATTGGATCCCCATGGAGAAACACAAGGGAAAATAAATCCCTTATTACTCAATTCCTCTAGTTGTTTCTTTAGTTCCACTAATTCCATAATGGCCATTCTATAAGGGGTATTCGATATTGGCCTTGAACAAGGAATTAAATCAATGGAAAATGCAATTTATCATTCCGGAGGATGTCCAGGTAAATCCTCTAGAATTACATCAACATACTGTTGCACAATAGGTACATCCTCTATTTAAACATTCTTTTCCACACTTGTAGTTGTTTGATTCTATTCCTCCTCAATAATTGAATTTAGTTGAGCTACTGGGGGATGATCTGGATAAGAATTTGGTGGTGACGATTATGCTCTAAATATAATGTGTTCTTTATTATCATCATAAAAAATTTTAACCTCATTCTTATTACAATAAATCTTCGCATCATGGTCCGAATGACAATCTATACCGAGTATTATTTCAATTTCAATCAAGGTTATAATGATGAGATCAAAAGATAAAGAACATTTATATTCTCTAATGGGAACTGATTCACAAAACATTGTTGCGATGATACTTCCATTGGGAGTTTTGACTAACAACTCCCTTGTTAAATAAAATTTGAAATATCTAATTTTTTTAGAAAACTAGGAAGATGTGAAATAATACGATGATCCAAAATTAAGTAAAGAATTTTCTAAACATGAAGAAACTATTAAATTACCTGCCGCTACATCTTTCAAAGCTTCAACCTCCACAGTAGTGATAACATAAGCTTGGCCTTGATCTCTTTTCTTTTTCTGAGGTAATTTTCCTTGACTCTTAATAAATTCATTCGAACAATTCCCACTTTCTCTACCATTGTATCATTCAACATCGATAGCCTTTTTCTTCCCCTTAAAATCATGAGATTAGTGGCATTTTTCAACACACTTGTAACAGACTCCCATTCCCTTCAGACATGTACCAGGGTGTTTCCTCTCACATTTTTTGCAGGATGGATATTCAAATTTTCCCTTCTTCCCCTTAATTCCATTTCTAGAGTGTTTAGCAGATATCTTCATCTCTTTCTTTGCTTTAATGTCATAAGACATAGATAATTACTTTTATGTCTTGATAGCACATGAGATAACATCTTCATATGATGAGAAGGATTGTGATACTAATTATTGACGGAGAAATGTTTTTAACACATCAAAGAAATGTTCAATCTTACCTTTGGGTTACTTATATAATCTATAGCATGCCTCACTAACCTTGTATAGTTAGCTCATTGCTTTGTGACATCTAATCCTCCTTTTTCCTCAGACTTAGAAATTGCCTTTCCATGTCTTCTAGATGGTCTTGAGGAATGTATTTTTCTAATAAAATCTATTTAAACTCCCTCCATTCCATATTTGATACTTCATCATCTTGCTTTGTCTTCTGAATGAATGACCACCATTTATCAGCATCTCTAGTGAGCCAGTAAACTGCCATGACAACTCTTTCCCTTTCTCTACTCCCAAGGCATGGAATATTTTTTCAAATGAATTTATCCATTGCTCGGCTACTAGTGTATTTTTACACCCATGTAATGTTGTTGGTTGTTGCCTCATGAAGCGATTTAACATTGGTCCTCCACGTTGTGAATCTGGGTGCTTCATACGGGTAAGTTTATTATCCATAACCTGAGTGAGTTTTCCCAATATAGTGATAAGCTGATCAGCACCAGTTGTATCACTAGCTCCACTATAATTATCTTGAGTAGGATGGAAGTCCCTACATAGAGTGAGTGCATTGATATAGTTTCCATTCCTTCCACTAGGCACCATTTCCAAACAATGGCATAAACTATATTAGGTAATGAATCTAAATACATAATTCCAAACTTGTAAAACACTTATCATAAATTGAACAATTTAAAGATATAATCCATGATCATAAAAAATGTTTTCTTTGAGGAACCATATACTCATCAAACCTTTATAATGGTTTTTAATGAAAATGAGAATTATCCCAAGCATATCCATTAGGAGTGTCGTAACCAAGAGTGTAGCAAGGCCCATTGTCATGCACCAGTTCCCGTTTGAGCCAAGCTCAAAGCTCTGTTTTCGGGTTTTATCACTAGGTACATCCATGCCTGAGCTGCCTCTACCAGATCGTATCCAGACATGGATTTATTGCATGGAAAACTACCAGAACTTCTACAATACCAAAATTCTCAGAAGTTATTCTATACTAATCCCCAAAGTCTATCTTATTGTAATGTTCTCTAAGCAGAGTATATCTAAATCTAGATTCCAAGGATTGTACTAAACTTCCTCTGATACCAACTATAATGACCCGACCCTAGTTACCCAGAGTTGTTGCATTATTACATAACATTGGCATGATCACAAAAGATCAAGTATCAAAAGACCGATTAGTTTGGTAGACTTGGAAGTACTAGATACATTTACAAGGTTTACATTATATCATAAAATGAAAAAATACAACAACATTGTTTCCATAGACAAAACTAAGATCCCATAGACTATCTCTGCAGGTCAGTCGTAATATACTTCTTCGCATCCTAGGAAAAATAAAACATATAAAGGGGTGAGATCAGATGCTCCGAAAGGATAACAATATAGCAGAAACTTTCATAAATAAGCATAATCATTTAAGGAAATGTATAGAAAAAAAATCCTTTTAAATGTAAAATTCATCATAATATGGAAAACATAAATCAAAATAATTCTATTTACATAATCATATGGATATTCTAGTAGTATAATAATCACATGCAACATCAATATCCACTTTCATAATGATATAATGCATAAATCTAGAATTTCATAACCACATAGTCAAGGCCTTGGGCCAAGACTACAAATAAGATTTTGTCAAGGCCTTCTGCCAAGACACTAATTTGTCTCATTTGACCTACTAATGCATCAAGGAGCTATATCGGGCTCCACCCTTCACTTACTAAGTCCAATTTATTCCTCATAAGAAAAGGTTTAAACATAACATAAACATTCGTATTAAAACTAGTATATGGAATTTCAATACTTTATATATAAACCCTGAATGGTATGAAATAACACACCCACAGTCAAACATATCACAAAACCTTCAATACAATATGGAAGTTTCGTATCATAATAAATCAACTTCAAACAAACTTAAAATCCATCAAAGGATGTTGAAATATATGAAATCAAAACCTTTTTAGAGAAATATCTCTTTCTATTTCGAAATCATTTAAATGTCATGTAATTATAAAAGAAAACATTTATATTTTAAAATATTCTTATATGATTGTAATGGAATCTTCGATGATGTTATAACAGCGGAAAATAGCCTCACCCGCCATATTAGTTAAAAAAAGACATTCTAACCTTAATATTGTCAAAAAGGTTAAAAGTACCTTCTTTGGAAAACGATGGAAAGATTCCTTTCAAACACTTTTATAAAAAGTAAAAGATGGATATAAATGAATTTATCCCATAGTCTAATAAATAGTAAAAATGTTTCAGAATAAATTTTTCAAAAACATTGATTTGGATGATAAAGAGGTCCCAATAGATACTTACATAAAAATAACCTCGGGTAATAAAGAGATTGTGAAATTAACCCTTATATTGTTCTTTTCCTTGGTCAAGGGTAGGTTAACCTCTTATATAATGGTGAAATAATTGTTATTGAATTATAAAAGAATCATATATATTAATATGATATCATATATGATCTTCTAACCTTGCTATGTTAATAATATCTTAGTATTATCGTCGTTTCAGGTGTTAACTGATTCATTTTCCTATATATGAGTTGTTACGTAAGTAATGTTAGTTATGGATAGGATGTATCATATTTATATTAATAATTATATTAATTCTCTAGACATTATTTTTAATCATCTAATGAAAATTATTCTTGAATGGATATGATGGGGAATGAATCTCATCGCATTCATGGAGATGGTAATCCGTACATACGCACGAGTGATAAAATCTTTCTTTTGAAATTTAAATAATAAATAATTTGATTTTATATCATATATAAATAATTATTATCATGTTATATTTATTATTTATATCAATTAAACATCATTATTATACCCATCCAAAATAATGTATTGAATAACAATTACACCACGACGTGGATACGGTAAGTCGTACGTACGCACATATGATGACATGTCATTCAAAGGATGTATAGATTAATGAATATGGTTGTAACATATTTATAATAACAACAAAGTATATATAAGATACTACATTTATTATTTTATGATGGAATAGACAAAGAAAGAGGAATTGGAAGAAGAAATGAACTTGAAAGAGGTGATGAAATAGTTACCTCTTCTTCGGGTTGTTCCTTTTGATTTGATCAAAAGGGCTCCTTAGGATGGCTTTATAACTACCAGAAGGCCTATATGATTAAGGTAGGACAATTTAGTGGATATTTGGGTAGGTTTTGGCCGAGCAAAATGGCTTTGAAGGTGTGAATTGGAGAGAAGGGGTTCCCTTTTATAAGAGGAGTGAGGGGTACCATAAGAAAAGCATGAAATATTATTTTATAATAAAATCATTTTTGGTTTCTAATTGCTCAAAAGTAGAATATTTATAGGATAATGTGTGGATGGGTATAAAACCACTCAACCAATATGTTTTAGACAGGTTTGGGTCACAATATTAAACTTATCTTTTAGATTTAACTCTTAGTTACATAGTTTGACATTTACCGTGTCTTTTTGTATTTCTATATTATATGTTTAATAAACATACAATATACTTCTAAGAGAACCCCAATCGGTTCATTAATAAAACATATATTATTATTTGTCCCGTTTGGTTGAAACATATAGTTTTTGGAATATTATATCAACCAATAATATCGTATGTGTTTTAAATACTCAATTTTGTCAATTTTGAAATTATTTAATAATTTATTTTTGTTAAAGTCATAACAGCATTATTACTTCAAAAAAATTAATTAAATCAACCTTAATATGTCATATTCACCTATAAAATTCGTGGATGTAAAAAAATCTTTGAAGTTATATTTATTTTAGTATTTATAATACAATTTATTTGATTCTTTCATTAACAAGGTAATTACTGCACCATCATTGTGTCATAAATAAATTTAATTATTTAATGTCTAAAAATTATAAATAAAATACCATTATGTAGGAAAATGTTTTATCTTTATAATAAATATATATAGTCAGATAGATCAAATATATAACCCCATTTAAAAAATTTATTACTAAAAGATATTTTCTTTTGTTATTTTCGTCTTTACTTTAAATTATTTAATATAAAATGTCATTATCACTTCCATGTGGCCCCATGGGGTCCCAAAATTGACGCAAGTATTTTCATGGTCAGACATGTATCATCTAATATGGTTAGGAAATGTGTTAAGGTAATTTAATATTATTATAATATTATTTTTTAACCTTATTTACTGGATTTACTCTTTTAACCATGGTAAATAAAATATTTACCGAAGTAGTTATTCAAAATGTCTTAAAATAAATGTTACCTATTTACAAATTTTGGACCTCCTGATTCCAAATATGGAATACATATTTATAAATTCAAAACACAGAAGTGGCATAAACTAATTTAATATTAATTACCATTGTCAAAACAAAAAGCGTGTTTTTATGAAATAATAACTATCAAAAGATTGACACTTGTTTATGTCAAATTTAAATGTGAAATTATGTATAATGACCTAAATTGTGTTAAGTGATAAAATTATAATGTAAATATACTTCCAAACCATTCAAATGCATAATTTAGCTCTATTAATTATTTCGATTATAAAATTCATTTTTAATTAAAATTTAGTAATTTTCACTGTTCATCAAAATATGAAATTTATCAAAAAAGTACCAAAAATTCACCCTAAGATAATTTAGATATTCTAAATCCAAAAACTAATTCCATTTTAAACGATAAAATTTATAAAATTCAAAAAGTGGGTATTACTATTCATAACAGCTACTATGATTGGTTGTGGTGTGTTAGAACTCGAAGTTGTGTACAACACATGCTATTATATTACTCAAAGAGAAACATATCGTGAAAGATTGGGTTGTTACATACTCCAAACCCCTTCATAAAGTGGAACAATAGATCTTTACTATGAAGGTGTATCTAGTGAAGATCATATTCCTCTAAAAGCAGGTGGAAAGGTAGGGAAGAATCATTGAGGATTCCCTACACGACCACAAGAACACCACTCAAGTGGGTCTCCATCACACTTTGGCTTCAAATTCCCTTGTCACCCAAAATAAATGCATATAATGGAGAAAATATTGTGAATTCTCTAGTTTCACTTTTTTGATGAGAATATTTATGGGTACACTTCGTTATATTGGAAGAACTACTGCCTTGCCCCAACACTAAACCTTTGTGCTCGATACTATTACCCTCCCTCAGGATTCACTTTGTGATAAGGGCCTGAATAATGATTTAAGAAAATAATTGAAGGATAAAAACATTCACCTAATATGGATAGATTAAATGAACTCATCCATGAAACATCTAGCACATGATATCTCATCACCGGCTAGAAGCAATGAAAAGTGTTTCAAATGAATAAAAGAAGACGAATAGTCCATGATTGATATAGAACACATCTCTAGATGGATAAAATATATAGATTATTCAAATATAATTTTTTTAGGAAATATTTATTCAGATAAGGATATTTCAAAGTCCACCTTGACCCTATATTGACGATGAACAACCAGAGTAATCACATTCCACCAATGCTTGGCAAAATCACACATCATGTAGGTAGCAAACTTGACCCTCCTCTATGGAGGAATATCAAGATCATGAAGATCTATATTGGGGACTCAAGTCAAGACTCAAAATGTTTTGGACCATCATCCCCAGAGAAGATCAATGTTTTTTGATTCTGTAACTCAGAAGTTAGATCAACCATAGTAGGTGCTGGTCATAGAGCTCCCTTCATTGAATGAATTAGATAAAGAAAACTCTTTCAAAGATGAGAATCAATTCCCAATTATGGTATAATATGTGGGGACTCATGTGGTTCTCATGGAGGTATGATAGGTACCTCATGACTCACTATATCTTGAGTGTGGTCATCACCATCTTCCTAGAACATGACTCGATGACATTGTGGTGGAATTTCTCTTCATCTTCCAAGTACAAGACAAATAAATATTTTTAAGTAGATAAAAACACTTAAGGAATCAGAGCATAAGAAAAAAGGATCACTACCCAAGGTATTACCCCAAATACCCACTTAAAATCCTAACATATTGGTAAGTGTTCAAACATTAATCTACATAGGTTCTAGTAGATAAAGTTTCGACTACACTTTTCCTCTTCATTTAATGGAAATCATTCATTTTTTAATCAAGATATACATTTCATTTTTATATTTTTTTAAATAGTGATATCAACAATTGATCAAAATGGATCACTATTCCAATTGAATAATGTCCCATACACTATATCACGGATATAGACGCCCATTTTATTTGTATTCAATACCATCTACTTTTGGTCTCAAATTATAATTGGTAAAATAAGATGGATGGACTCTATTAATTACATATTCCAATTTGGAGGGACCATATGCCTAATGGATTGAATCTTGTAGTCACTCAATCATAACCAATGATTAGCTTATATAGCCAGGGTTACATAGCTGACATGGGTAAAAACTAGCTACTTAAGATGTCACTATCAACCTATATAGGAAAACAGTATTTATATTGTTTCTGACACTTTAAATAACCAATTACATACCCTATAAAAGATGTTATCAGCTCATGCATAAATATACCAACCAAGGATCAATCATAAATCACATGAAATTCAATCAATAAAAGTAGTAAAATTCACCTATATGACATGGAATATAAATTCCATGTGGTTAATAGGTGCCAATAATGATGTGTGATTGATGCCAACTTTCCCTTATCTCATTGATCCAAAGATAAAATGAAATCCTCAATCATAATAATTTTTATAACCATCATGTATCATGTGCATCACTAAATTGGTGATGTTTATCAAATGTATGAAGAAAAATACAGTACACCAATTCTTATTTTAGGAAACTCGATATTTACCCTAAACATGGGTTAGCTATGACCAATCACATCTAATAACCATGTTGTAAAGAGTTCCTAAACTATTATATATTTTTCTCAAAATATTAATGGAATAAAAGAAACATGTGATACCACATTGTGACATCCTGACCCGAGATCCACTTAGAGGTGCCCATGATTTTGGCCCACATGGCCTCAAACATGCTTCCTCATATGCCAGAGGCTGCTGGGTCTAATGTTTTGTGTGTAGGGAGACTAGTACCTCATGTTAGAGAGGATCGCAATAGATGATAACACTATGATAAATAATATATTCATGATATCAATAAATAAGTGGGAAAAATATTTTTAAGTTAATATACAAGATAATGGAAAAGTATGCGCCTGATATGCCGCTAGGATTTATGAATTTTCATACCATCACCATAGTGTTTCCAGCCTCCACTGCTCCATACTTGTTGAGCTATTAGACAACTGCTGCTTCTAGCCCTCCATCATATTTGGTTGACGCTCCGTGGGAGGGAATCTCCTCTAGTCAAGGGTCTGGATTGCGGTATAAAAATTATTGCAAAGAGATCCTTTGTGATAATCCCTCAGGACCTATCTTGGGGAGGTGGATTACATTCAAACCTCTATTTTAAATGATCTCTTCTGTAGTCGATGGTTCTACATTGCTTTCAATTTCAGTTTCATCCTTCTCCGAGGCATTGGATCCACTCAAATGGACTCTGGTGGAATGATTCGAGGTTGAGAAACCCCAGCTGACATTGTTTAAAAATTTGGTGGCTTCGTGGAACCTTAACACTTTGGCCAATGTATCGGTCCTGAGCAGGCGGTGCTTCTACATCATTTTGAGTTCCATAGAGGAATTCATTAGGCCTTTGTGTACATATCCTAGATCTGTTTGTCAATGGAGATTCTACGTCATTCATTGGTCGATGGAGGCTCACATGGGCGGGATTTGTGCTGATGAAATGACCCTTCCACTGCAGGATGCAGTTATGTCACAAATCTACATCGAGATGAATCTTTCTCTCCCCTTGTCATCGAACGTCTCTCTCCGGGATGAGGGAATTTATGAATGTATGAATCTACATTATAACATATTTCCACTCTTCTAAAAGGGTTTTCATCTTGAGGGACATGATTTTTCAAATTTCTGCAAGCACTATCAGAGACATTCAGAAGGACGACCATTGAAGATCATGGCTCCAGATGATGATCAGAGGGAATCAAATTCCTTCATTTATGAGATGTTCAGATCTCTTATCGGTGGTGTCTCTAGTTCAATGGATCTTACTCTGGCCATCACGACCGAATTCACTTTGGATGCACTGAATTTCGTGTGTTCGCTCATTAATTTTCCTCCATGTCCGGTCCTCAACACTGCTAGTCAATCCAATAGTTGTACCATTTTTTTACTACTCTTGTGATCTGTCTTTCCTCCACCTTCATGACTCCTATGGAATCAGAACATTATTTCATACACACTTTCTCTATACCAGTGTTTATCACTATGGGGGGTGGCCAGAGACGTTGGTGGTTACTGCTTAGAAGATGGGACCTCTGGTCATTCTTATAAAAGTTAAATATTTACCATCCATCATTCTTGATGATTTCTATGAGAGCTTCAATCAGGTTAAGTACAAGAACAATGTGATATATAGATGATCTAGGTTAGTGTATGCGATGCAAGACTATTCACAAGGGCAGCCTAAATAGTCTGAGCTTTCCATAGGAGTATAGTCTGACTCAATTTTGAAGACACAAACCATCCAACTAGAATCACACCCTTCCCTTAGGTAACCATGGGATATCTCAAACTCATTTATTGTATTGATACTGGATTTTTAAGAAATATCTTTGGAATATTAAATTCTTTTATCCCCATTGAGTGGAGTATGAACCCGGGAAATGGATAAACTTCATTATGAATCACCTTCCTCTCAATATAATGGCTCGATGACGCTTGGGGCCAGAGACAAGCATCCCTGGTTTCAATGATATCTCTCATCATATGGAATTTCTTAGGCCTTGGGCTTAGGGTAAAAACTGACATTCTAGTTTGTGAGACACTTCGTACTAAGGCTTTCATGGTTGAAATCATAGAGAACAAAAACCAATTTTCCAAAATTTTATGTTTTTTCGAAGCTTGGCCTTTGAGGTTCTCAGCACAATGTTCCAATCAACCAACATATCTGGGTTTTTTTGGAGTTGTGATATCTCAGTTGATTGGAAGAATTCTACTGGAAAACAAATTTCTGTTAAAATTAGCAACGCCAACTAGTAATGTTTATTCTCTTATGTCTACGAAAAATATGAGCCTACATATAGGGAATTCTTATGGCCAGATGTAGAATATTTTGATTAGGGGTCTTCATCTTGGTTCATGGGGGAGGGGGGATTTTAACATCATTATTAACTCTTCTGAGAAGAAGGTAGGTGGGGTTGTGCATAGAAGGGATCATCAATCTATTCCAACCAGCATGGCTTGCAATGGGCTTATGTATTTGGGTTTTTCTGGAAAGAAGTTTACATGGTGTAATAATCAATTAGGTATCCAGCAAACTTTATTTATATTTTGTCATTACTTTGATAATATTTATGCCATGTCTTGATAACCGAACGCAATAGTGTAACACTTTGTCAGAGCCCTATCAGATCATTCTCTTATATTCATTTAGTTGGATCATGATGTGCTAAACCCCAAGATGTTTTATTATTCCAAACAACTGTTAGTGATCATTATTTTTCAATTAACAGTATCATCATATTGTTTGAAACCCATACAAGAAGATAAATTGGTTGACCTTCACAATATGCTATTGGGGCTGAAGAACGACATACAGATCAGGTTTTTCAATATACCTAACAAAATGTTTAACCTGGAGGACCTGGTGGAAAAGGTTGAGAAAAATGAATGAATGCTGGACATCAACTAGGATGATGAAATCTTTTGTTCATGGTTGGGAAAGAAAAATTGTATAGTTGAACTACTTCTGGAGAATGAGTGGGGTGTTCGTGATAGGTCCATGGTGTCTTGGATGAGGTAGGGGATAAAAATCTGGCATTATATCAATATTTTATCAATGAAAGGGGGTGTCCAAGAATTCATAATAATTGGTTGGAAGATGGTTCTTTCACGTATGATATTGTGTTTGTGGAAATCATGGATTATGATCATTTAAATGTGTTACATGAAAATCCTAACCCCTATTGGAATGGAGGATATCCAAATGATCACACTGATTTATTTGACTGTTTACCAAGGGTGGTGTCGAACACGTTTAGTAGTTATTTCGAAATCATACTAGATGAGACCGAAATTTGGGAGGCAGTCCAGGATCTTAAGGATGAATGTGCTTTTGGTTCGAACGACTTCCTATGATCCTTATACATTACCTTATGGGAGTCGGTGAAAGGAGAGCTGGTGGGGGTTGTGCTGGATTTCATTTGGAGTGGAAATTTGCATGGGGTTTCTTGTGCCTCAACCTTAGTCCTCATTCAATAATTGTAAGACTCTTATTCTCTTAATTATATAAGACTTATCATCTTGTATAATTACCATTATAAGGTCCTTCCTAACACTCTAAACATAATTCTTGACTTGCTTCTCCCCCGCTGGGTCTCAGATAACTAGTAGGGCTTTATCAAAGGCAGATCCATGCAGTTTTCCATTCCAATTTTTCATGAAATAGTTAGAGATATTAAAACTAAATATCCCTACTCTAATGTAACGATCAGGGTGGATATTCATAAGGCCTACAACAAGATGTATTGTAACATTATCATTAGAGTGCTCACAAACATGGGTTTTTTAGAGTGGAGTTTGATCTTATTTTTAGGGCCTTCACGTCCCATTGGATTTCCATTTCCATCATGGGGAAGAAGTGTGGATTTTTTTATCCAAATCGTGGGTTGCTGTAGGGGGACCACCTTTATCCCAGCAAATTTAGCTTGTCCCAAGACACTCTCAGCAGATATCTAGAGGAGAAAAACTTTAATGGAATCATGGGCCCTTACCATTGTAGAGCTAGCACAAGTGACATATCACATATCATTTTTGGCCATGATAAGATATTTATCATGAAAAAAAACTGAAAGAATGTTAGATAATTCAACAAGATCATGGAGACATATTATTAATAGAGGTATCAAACCATTAATTGGGAAATAATAATATACTTATTTCAAAATGGTGCTCAGATAGAAGGGGGAAAAGACAGAAGAAATTATTGGGATACAAAAGAAAGCCTTCCACATGGAATTCCATGACACACCAGTTGATCTAGGATGTGTTTTTATTCATCATTTTGATGGTGTTGTCTATAAGATGATCGCCCACATAATAAATTGGAAAACCTTATTTTTTAATTTAGGGGATGAATCATGATTTTCAATTATATTTTTTCCCCAATTCCAATGAATCTGATGTCAGGGATTAATGTTCCAAAGGCTATATTGAACTACACTGATAATGTGAGGGAAGGGTTCATTTAGGATTATCATTTAAAGGGAATATTTCTCTAGGATTCTTGAGACATGTTGAAAAGGGGATCAGAGAATGTGGTATCAATATTTGGAGTGTCATAGAGGAGATTCAGAGTATGAAGGTAAGTCTAGTCTGGGAATCTTTGGAGAACAAATTCCTATGGGCCAGATTTATCTCTAATAGATATGGAAAAAACGATATAGGAAGGGGTAACACTTCTCGACATTGGTTCACAATTTCTCATCATACTCATATTCTTCATAGGAATTCAAAATGGATTATGGGATTCAACAATATTAGTTTTTGGTTCATCAATTGGTATGTTTTTGTTCTTAGATTACTTGTTTGCCTTAATCCTGGGATCACATTTTCCCAGGACAGTCTGTTCCCATCCTTCATTAAATCAATCCTTGACCAATATAAACTTATGGTTTTTGACAAGATCATCAAAAATGATGAATTGTACAAGCTCATCACCACTGTATCATCAACGGGTGCATTCTCGGTATTAGGATTCCATGAATTGGCTCGAGTCTAGGGAGTTCAAAATGGGTGGAATGAGACATTGTGGTGCAGAAAAATACCCAAAAAAATTATTCTACTATATAGAATCTCTGGAAATAGGCCATAACAATAAAAAATCAGGTGAGGAAGAAAGGGATTGAGTTGGTGTCTCAGTGTTTATGTTGTAGGATTCATAAGAAGGAGTCCATCAACAATACCTTTTTTGAGGGTTATTGGGTGATGATAGTCTAGATCAATTTTGGTGGGATCACTAGGATTGGGTCATGGAGCCCCAATGTTGCCTCCTTTCTTCACACCAGTTTTTCAGGTACTGAGAATAAGGTCCCGAAAAAGAAGGTGTGGGCTGTTCTTTTACAGTGGGTTGTTGGAGCATTTGGAGTATTAGGAACCTCTACCGTCATGAGGGCATGTCGCAATCTCCCCAGGGCATGGTGGTCCGAACCAGATTCATCATAGCCAATCTTGTCCCTCTCATAAAATTGTGGGATTCCTATTCTTTACTAAGACAAATGTTGGTTGGTTCTTCATTTTTCGCTTGTATGGTCGGCCAAGGGAGTTTGGTGGGTTGGAACCCACCGACCAGTGGGTTAAACTCAACCTGGATGACTCTTTCCAGTCGGGGGCATATGAAGAGGAGGGGTCATTTAGGACACTCAAGGGGTAGTGTTCCTACCTTTAAGTGCTAGATTTAGGGATGGGGATTCCCTCATGGAAGAGGCTTATGCGATGATGAAGGGTATTGATAATTTCACCTCTCACAACATTATTCTAGAGTCTATGGAATCAGACTTGTCTACCATCAATGGAATATTACAAGGGAAAATCTAAACCCCATGGTGCATTACTTATATCATCCAAAAATGTAATATTATTATGGATTCATGGATGTTCATCAGTCATATGTGGACAAAGGGGGACATGGTTGTAGACTTCGGAAATATATGATGGTGAGAAAGGTGTCTTATTTTCATAGTTGGGGACTCTTCCTCAGTCTTGATGTATCTTTTCAAGGGAGGATGCACTCGATAATCACATTTTTATACCACCATAAACTAGTTTTGACCTGGTAATTCCCTTATTTGAAAACAATGTTAAGGTTTGACGAATCAAAAAGTATTAGAAATACAGGTAAACATCTATTAAGAATATAATAATCAAATGATAGAAACTAAACCATATATAGAAGATGATAATTTATGTCATGTCTCCATAATAAATGGAATAAATGTATATATTGATTCCTGAAATACATGTTTTAAAAATGAAGAAAAATAATCCAAAAAACTATATAGCATCCTGAGGCCAATCTTAGTCATCTTCTACCAAGCTCTATCCTAAGAAATTAATAAAGTCCGGTTTACAAATTTAGATGCTTCCCCTATCAACACTTACATATATATAATCTTCCTATGTATAATTAGAAGTTTTAAAAGGTTGTGAGCTAAATATAGGTACGCTAACACAAAAAAATCTATAAAAATTAAGTCTGTGTATATAAACTGAAACAATGTGTAAGTATATATTAATGTTAAGTATTATTGAAATGTAAATATACTATTACCTGCTTCAATCTCAACTAGTGTCTAAACATGTAATTATCTAATTATCTCATTTGTGTTTAGTTTATATAAATAAATCAAGTTAGTTAGAACAACATTGAAAATATATCATGATAATAATAATAATAAATCACCCAAGGTGTAATAAGGCATTCTATAATAATGATAATAATGAAAAAGGATCCAAAATAATTACCAAGGAATCATTGACCTTCGAGGTCGAGCTAACACAGTAATAATAAGTAGATGAGCACTAAGGGGTATTTTTTGTAATTTAAGGGGCATCACCCCGAGTATTCCGTGGTAAAATATTCTAACAGTGTGTATGGATGTCATTCAAAGTAAAAATATCTATGAATAACTGGGCCTAATAGGTTCCATCCATGGTGCCACATGACTGAAGAATTCGAGATGGAAAAAATATTATCTTTGAGGAATCATAATATCTTGAATGATTGTTGTGGATCCAATGACATAATGTTGGTGATCTGCAAATAGTAAAAGATCACATTTTAATATGGGTATTTACCAGAGAATCCATCTCTTTTTTATCCAAACAACATCCCAGGAGTGCTTAAGTGTAACACCCCATGTTTTTCTAAAAATAAATATAAATCCATGGATCTTTGTTTTATGTAGATATTTATAACTAGCCTTTTAACATAATTTTTCCACTTCTATGTTTTGAATTTCAAGAAACTGTCATCTATAATTGTGTTCAATATGTTATTTGGAGTCTATTGGAACCAACTTGTTTTTTTGGTGAATAGTGACATACCCTAATGAATAGTGATGTGAATAGTAATATGACCCTACTGAATAGTAAATTATATTATTATTTTATTTTCCTAATGCTAGAAGATAATAACATCTTGGTTAATTTTTCATTGTGATAATGAAGTAGTTGTAGAATTATAACTGTTAATTTTGGAATTAAGTATGATTTTATTTAAATGTTAAATTAATAATATTTTTAAAATTATATTCAAAATATGGACTTCATTTTTGAAATCTACACATTGATAAATGGTTAGGGTGAATTTTGGGATTTTTTCTGAAACATATAATTTTTCGGTGAATAGTAAAAAATACAGTTTTTAGTTTCGGTGTGTTAATGACATCATTAATTATATAATAATGATTTCATTAATATGATCGACTTGTGTATAGTTAAATAAGGTGTGAGGTGTCCCATGTTTCTTATACCATGAGAAAATACCTTGGGCAAGCCCATGGTTTTGAAAATACCACCCATGAGGTGTCCATTGAAAATTATTAAAATAATCCCTCACTTTTCCTATAAATACCAACTCTTCCCTTCATTGAATTCATCCCCAATTATCCCTCAACAATGATCATTCCTCCTTACCATCATAGTAGTCCTCCCAAGGTTTCCTCAAGTCCCCACGATCCCAACCTTCATGTTCTAAGGGTTACTCTACAAGGTAAGAAGATTCTCAATTTCTTTCTTTTTCCCTTTAAAATTATATTTTATGTGGTATAATTTTCAAGTTTCCATACCATGTTATTATTTCCTTATTATTCAGGATATTCTCTATATTAGTGGTCATTTCTCTATGGGTAACCCTTGTCCCCTCTATTTTTTAATATCTTCTAAAACAATGTTGCGTAGCCGTTAGGCTGCCGAATTTTTGTAAGAGATATCACAATTTTTCTTTTATTTTGAGTTCCTTCCTATTTATTTCTTCATATATCCTTACCCAAGAAGAATGAATTATCAAGAAATAATGTATACTCTGTATTTTACCATGTTTATGAAAAATTACTAATCTATATTCTTCTCCTCTCCCACCTATTTAAAGAATAAAAAACATTGTCTGTTTGTGTCAAATTACTGACATCGTGGACGATGTGATTTCAAAATCCATTAATTCTTTCAAGTGTGGTCATGAAACCATTTATATGGTTGAACTGGGTTATAATATTTGTTTTATGACTCATATATGTTTCTGTTATGATTTTGTACTCATGGTTCTAATTTACAAGACAAAATGAGGTTGTTCTTATCAAAGAACCACTAAAATGATGTAAACGAACATCATTAATGTTTTAAATTATAATAATTCTCATATAAAGAATCATAGTGATAAATGGAATAAATTATGGTACTGTAAATATGTAAATACTTCTCCATTAAAATTCTCGAGTTTCCCTTCCAATCAACAAGAACGATTCATCATGAACTGATCGTGAAAATCATAAAAGAACTCACCCAAAATAATGCAAGGAACAAAATACTAACAATTAAGGGGTGAAATAAGGTTATTAAATGACCATATAAGATGTTATAAAATTGAAAATGTTTTTTTAAAATACTAATAACACTATTTTAACCATTATACAGGAGGTTGAAACAATTTTGATGTAAGACAAGCCTAATGTAAGGGAATTCTTAACCAAATTTCCATTCTTTGGTTTAACATTCTACTTCATTGTTATGTGCTATTTAAATTGATTGTGTGATGTGTTATGTTTATATTATATTTTATTATGTCTATTTATAGTATATATATATACTCCATCCACTCTATTAAGTCTCTCTTTAATTGTATGATATTTATAAGGGGATTTTCATTAAAAATCCTCTTTTTAAATTCGGTTTTACGAAATTCCAAAGTAATGATTTTATGGAATAATTCATGTAGTATGATTATGTTTTGGTTCTTGGGAATTATTTATGATGAATGGTGGGACCTATATTTCCATCCAATGCATTGGATATGACTAAGTTTGAGGTCGGCCATATGGTTACTCTAAGTGTAACTGCGATGGTTATACAAAGTAAGGTAGCCGTGAGGGTTACAAATTTTAATGTAGCCATGCTGATTACAAGATTATGTAAGTAATTCCCCAAGATACCTTTATGATTATATTTATGTTCTCATGTTTGTGTGGATCTTGTGTAAATCTCATGTTATACGATGTATGTATATATGGTTGAAAATCATGTGATTTGAAAATGTTTTCATACATTATGAGTATTAATGGAATAATGTGATTTTTCCTTCTTTTTCCATCCTTTAGAGAGATTTTGTTCTCATACCAAGTTTTTAAATGAATTTTTATACGTTAATGGATGTGTAATACAAGGGAGTAAGACACATTAAATGTTGACAAATTGTCAGGGATTCTTGTTTTATGTTTTAATGTTTCATATTTTGAGAAAAAATGGAAACTATTTTTATGGTATCCACTATGTAACAATGTGTAATGTTATGAATGTTTTTTCCTAATTCTCTAAATCTATAAACATGAAAATATCCTCAATGTAAAAGGAATATTTTTCTTAACTAAACTCAATATTATGTATATAATAAGATCGAGTCCTTATAGTTGGTATCAGAGGATGGTTTATATAACATTAGGGGTTAGGGTGATGTTAATAGAATACCATAAATAATTTTTACTCTATGTTTAATTTGAAATGTTATATAATTTAAATATTACCATGTTGAATTATCTAAGACATGTTTGTTCATAATGGTTGTTCGGTGAAGGAACAGGGATGATGAAGAGGAGGGGCACTGACAGAATTACATCCTTCCAGAACTACAACCCGGAATGGAAGGGATTGGAACTAAGCAGTTTGTGATAGTAATGGCTCAACTAACTTAGGAAATAAATGGTGGTGGCATCCATGCAAGAGAACCAATAGAGGTACCACAATGAAACATGACAGTGGTGGAACATTTTATGAAACAACATCCTCCTCCATTCAAGGGATCTTCTGACCTAGTGGCACCTAAAGGATGGATCAATGCCCTTGAAAAGATATATGATGTTATGGGATGTTCAGACAATCAAAAGGTAAGTCTTGCCATTTACCATTTTGAAGGGGAAGCTGATCAATGGTGGTAAATGGTAAATAATATCAGGGGTAGATATGATTTTGATGCCTTAGAGTGGGATGAATTTAAAATTCTTTTCCTTGAAAAATATTTTCCTAAGGTGGTGCGACTTAGAATGGAGAAGCAATTCATTGAATTGAAACAGAAGGAAGAGGATTTAGTGGCTATGTAGGAAGAGAACTTTACCCGACTGGTGAGGTATGCTCCAAATTTTATACTGGATCTCGACAGAAAAATCTACCAGTTTTACTCAGGATTGAATCCAAGGTATCGAAGGTCGTTCGCCTCTAGTGAATTCAAAAGTTATGAGAAACTTTTCCAATGTTCTAAGAGGGAAAAGATGGAGTTTGCTGATGATCATGTGAATTTTGGAAACAGAGAGAAGAAGTGGTCCAGTTGGAAAACTATGGGTAAGAATTAACCAAATAAATCTGATGGTAAGAAAATCCAATTTTAGTTTGTGAAATGTGTGGCAAGAAGTTCCCTGGGGAATGTCTTAGGAAAACTAGGAAGTGTTTTAAATGTGGTATTTTTGGACATATGGCCTCAGATTTCAATGAAAATGATCTAAAGACTAATCATGATAAGAAAACTATAAAGTGTTTTAAATGTGGTGGGATGGGACACTATGCAAATGTCTTCCCAAAGAGAGATCTGAATGATGCAAACAAGCCAGACTATAAGCAAGAAGGTGTAGTGAGATCCTTTGCGATTACATCAGCCGATGTCAGGCCATCCAATGATGTTGTATCAAGTACTTTGTTTGTTCACTCAGATTTTTCTAAAGTTTTGTTTAATACGGGGTCTACACATTCCTTCAACTCTGAGAAATATTCTGGTAAATTGGAAATATAATCTTAATAAAAGGGACCTGAACTTGTTGTTAAAACACCCTGGGAAATGTTATAGCAAAAAGAAATTATAAAAAAATTTCTATTGTTGTCTGTGGAAAGACTTTACCTGAAAACCTTGTTGTTTTACCCTTATTCGAGTTTGATGTTATTTCGGGGATGGGTTGGATTTTAGATTATCATGCTAAGATTGATTGTAGAGCTAAAGAAGTTGTTTTTCAGAAATTTTTTTAGTTTTTATACAAGAATGAACCCGTGAAATTGATAACATATCAGGAAGATGAGAAATTAATGAAAGATGGAAATGAAATTTATCTTGCTCATATTGTTGAAAACAAGGGATCTATTAAAATTAATTATGTTCTAGTGGTAAATGAATACCTTGATGTTTTTCTTGATGAGTTAACAGGTGTCATACCAGATCGAGAAGTCTAATTCACAATTGACTTAGTTCCTGATGCTACGCCAATTTCAAAAACCCTATATCGTATGGCTACAACAGAACTTCTTGAATTGAAAAATCAGTTGCAGGATTTTCTTGAAAAAGGCTTCATTCGTCCTAGCACTTCACCATGGGGAGCCACTATTTTGTTTTTTAAAAAGAAATATGGTTCCATGAGACTTTTAATTGATTATAGATATTTTAATAACATCTCCTTTAAAAACAAGTATCATTGGCATCATATTGATGACTAGTTTGATCAGCTCTAGGGAGCTCAATACTTTTCCAAGATTGAATTGAGATCTGAATACCATCAGCTGAAGGTGAAGGAGGATGAAATCCCGAAAACATCATTTCGTACTAGATATGGGCATTATGAATTTTATGTTATGCCATTTGGATTAACTAATTCACCTATTGTATTCATGAATCTTATGAATAGAGTATTTCATGAGTTCTTGGATAAGTCTGTGGTGGTATTTATTGATGAAATTCTGGTATTTTCTAAAAATAAAGAGGATCATGAAAAACATCTAAGGGTTGTTTTTCAAACATTAAAAGAAAAGAAACTATATGGAAAATTTAGCAAGTGTGATTTTTTGCTGCAAAAAATCTCTTTTCTTGGCCCCATTGTAAATAAGGATGGAATAACAGTTGATCCTGCCAAAACAAAAGTTGTTGAGAATTGGGCAAGACCCACAAATGTTACAGACATTCGTAGTTTTCTATGATTAGTAAGTTATTACTGATAGTTTGTTAAGAACTTTTCATGGTTATCTAACCCAATAACTAAGTTAACATGGAAAGGGGTTAAATTTGTTTGGATAGAGGAATGTGATGTTTGTTTTTAGGAACCGAAGAAGAGATTTGTGAATGCTCCAGTTTTGGCCTTACCTTCCCGGAATAGTGAGTTTGTCATCTACGGTGATGCATCATTGAAGGGACTTGGTTGTGTTTTGAAGAAAAATGACCTGGTAATTGCCTATTGTTTGAGACAATGTAAACCTCATGATCTAAAGTATCCCACACATTATTTGGAATTGGAAGCTGTAGTTGTTCCTTTGAAAATATGGAGGCATCATCTATACTAAACCAAATACTATATATATATTGACCATAAAAGTCTAAAGTATATATTCACTCAGAAGTTATTAAACATGAGGCAGAGAATATGGCTAGAACTGATAACAGATTATGACTGCAAGATCAATTACCATCCTGGAAAAGCAATCAAAGTGGAAGATGCCTTAATTCGGAAACATCATGCATCATTAACCATGCTATGTTTAAAACATGATCCCTTGATTAATGATTTGATGAATTTTGGCTTAGAAGTTGTTGGTGTAGGGAATATATCTACATTATTTCAGTTTTTAGTGCAGTTTTCGTTGTTAGATAGAATTAAGCAAGCACAGAGGGAAGACTGTGAGCTATAGAAAAGGTAGAATTGGTTAAAATGGGTAAGTTTCCAGAATTTAATATTGATAACGATTGTGTTTTACGATTTGGGAAAAGGTTGTGTTTGCATTATGATTCCCAATTGAAGAAAGAATTGATTTGTGAAGCTCATAATTCTCTGTTTTCTGTTCATCCTGAATGTACTAAGATGTACAGAGACTTTCGAGAGTTTTATTGGTGGAATGGGATGAAAAAAGATATTGTTGATTTTAAAATGAAATTCTTGACATGTCAGCAGGTTAAAGGAGAGTGGCAGTTACCAAAGGGTATGCTTCAACCTTTTCCAGTTCCAGAGTGGAAATGGGAGAATATATCCATGGACTTTGTGGTGGGACTACCAAAGACTTCTCGAGGTAACAATGTGATTTGGGTTATTGGTGATCAACTAACAAAGTTTGCACATTTTAATTCTTTTCAAGATACAATGAATTTGGATCATCTTTCTTAATTATACCTCAAGGATATTGTCAGGTAACATGGAGATCCTCTTTCCATTTTGTCTGATCGAGATCACAGGTTCACTTCTAACTTTTGGAAGGACATCAGAAGTCGTTGGGCACAGAGTTAAATTTCAGTACAACTTTTCATACTCAATCAGATGGGCCGTCATAATGAATGATTCAAACTTTGTAGGATATTATTCGAGCATGATCAATGGAACATTTGGGAAGTTGGGATCAGTATCGTTCCTTAGTTGAGTTTTCTTATGATAATAGTTTTCATTCTAGTATTCAGATGGCACCTTTTGATGCCTTGTATGGAAAGCGGCGTCAGACTCCAGCATTTTAGGATGAAGTTGGTGAAAGAAAGTTGATGGAGCTAGAATTAGTTTAAGAAGTGGTTGAGGAAGTGAGGATGATCCAGCAACACCTGAGGATAGCTCAGAGCAGGTAGAAAAGTTATGCAGATAATAGAAGGAAAGACTTCTCTTTCGAGGTAGGTGACCATGTTTTCCATAAAATCACTCCTTGGAAAAGTGTGATGCATTTCAGTAAGAAAGAGAAACTAAGTCCATAGTTCATCGGTCCTTTTGAAATCTTGGAGAGAGGTGGAACGGCTTCGTACCGAGTAGCTTTTCCTCCAAGTTTGTTTCAGGTACACAATGTTTTTAATGTTTCGATGTTGAGAAAGTATGTTCCAGATTCATCACATGTATTGACCCTAGAAGTAGTTCAGCTAGAAGAGAACCTTTCTTATGAAGAGAAACAAGTTCATATTCATGATCAAAGGGAACAGGTATTGGGGAATAAGGTAATCCACTAGGTAAAGGTATTATGGAGAAAACACATGGTTAAAGAAGTAACATGGGATTCTGAAAAAGCTATGAATGAAAAGTACCCTCAGTTGTTTAATATTGAAATAAAATTGCAAGGACGCAATTTCAAGAAGGAGGGGATAATGTAACACACCAAGTTTTTCTAAAAATAAATATAAATGCATGGAACTTTGTTTTATGTAGATATTTAAATCTAGACTTTTAATAGAATTTTTCCACTTCTATGTTTTTAATTTCAAGAAATTTTCATCTACAATTGTGTTCAGTGTGTTATTTGGAGTCTATTGGAAACAACTTGTTTTTTTGGTGAATAGTAACATACCATAGTTAATAGTAATATTAATAGTAATATGACCCCAATGAATAATATATTTTATTATAATTTTATTTTTATAAGGCTAGAAGATAATAACATCTTGTTTAATTTTTCATTGTGATAAAGAAGTAGTTGAAGAATTAGAACTGTTAATTTTTGAATTAAGTATGATTTTGTTTAAATATTAAATTAATAATATTTAGAAAATTATTTTCAAAAAATGGACTTCATTTTTCGAATCTACACGTTGTTAAATTGTCAGGGTGAATTTTGGAAATTTTTCTGAATCATTTGATTATTCGGTGAATAGTAAAGAAATACAGTTTTTAGTTTTGGTGTGTTAATGACATCATTAATGATATAATAATTATTTCATTAATATGGTAGACTTTTGTATAGTTAAATATGGTTTGAGGTGTCCCAAGTGTCTTATACCATGAGAAAATACCATGGGAAGGACCGTGGTTTTGAAAATACCACCCATTAGGTGTCCCTTGAAAATTATTAAAATAATCCCTCACTTTTCCTATAAATACCAAATCTTCCATTCATTGAATTAATTAAAAATTATCCCTAAATGAATCTCTAGCATAATTACCTTCATAGTAGTCCTCCCAAGGTTTCCTCAAGGTCCCAAGGTCTGAACCTTCTATGTACTAAGGGTTACTCTACAAGGTAATAAAATTCTCAATATCATTCTTTTCCCCTTACAAATTCTCTTTTATGTGGTATAATTTTCAGGTTTTCATACCATGTTCTTATTTCCATATTATTCTTTATCTTTTTTATATTATGATTCTTTTCTGGATGGGTGAACCTTGTCCCCACCCTATTATAATATTTTCTAAAACCATGTTGCGTAGCTGTTAGGGTGCCAAATATTTGTAAGCGATTTCCCAATTTTTATTTTATTTTGAGTTCCTTCCTTATTATTTTTTCATATCTCCTTACCCAAGAGGCATGAAATATCCAGAAATCATTTATAATCTATATTTTATCATTTTTATGAAAAATTAATCATCTTTATTATTCTCCTCTCCCACTTATTTAAAGAATATAAAACATTGTCTGTCTGGGTTGAATTACCGACATTGTGGACAATGTGATTTCAAAATCCATTAGTTATTTCATGTCTGGTCATGAAACCATTTATATGGTTGAACCAGGTTATAATATATGTTTTATGACTCATATATGGTTCTGGAATTATTTTTTACTCATGGTTCTAATTTATAAGACAAAATGAGTTTGTTATTATCAAAGAACCACAAAAATGATCTAAACTAACATAATTAATGTTTTAACCTATATGTCATTATCATATAAAGAATCAAAGTGATAAATGGTATAAATTATGGTACTGGAAATATGTATATACTACTCCATTCTAATTCTATAGTTTCACTTCTAATCAACAAGAACTATTCATCATGAACCGATCGTGAAAATCATAAAAGAACTCACCCAAAATAATGCAAGGAACAAAATACTAACAATTAAGGGGTGAAATGTGGTTATGAAATGACCATATAAGATGTTATACAAATGAACATGTTTCTGTCAAATACTAATAAAACTTTTTTAACCATTATACAGGAAGTTTAAACATGTTTTACGTAAGACAAGCCTAATGTAAGGGAATTCTTAACCCGATTTCCATTCTTTGGGTTAACCTACTACTTCATTGTTATGTTCTATTTAAATTTTTTTTGTGATCGGTTATGTTTATATTATGTTTTATTATGTGTATTTACAATATATATACATACTCCATCCACATTATTATGTATATCTTCAATTGTATGATATTTATAATATGATTTTCTTTTAAAATCCTCTTTTTAAATTCGGTTTTACGAAATTCCAAAGAAATGATTTTATGGAATTATTCATGTTGTATGATTTTGTTTTGGTTATTGGGAATTATTTATGATGAAGGCCGGGATCTATATTTACCTCCAATGCATTTGGTATGAGTAAGTTAGAGGTCGGCCATATGGTTACTCCAAGTGTAACTGTGATGGTTACACAAAGTAAGGTGGTCGTAAGGGTTACAAATTTTAAGGTAGCCAAGATGGTTACAAGATTATGTAAGCAATGCCCCAAGAAAACATTATTATTATATTTATTTTCTCATGTTTGTGTGGATATTTTGTAAATCTCATTTTATACGAAGTAAGTATATATGAGTGAAAAGCATGTCTTTTGAAAATGTTTTCATACGTTATGAGTATTCATGGACTAAAGTTATTTTTCCTTCATTTCCATCCCTTATTGAGATTTTGTTCTCATACCAAGTTTTTAAAAGATTTTTAACAGGTTAATGGATGTGTAATACAAGGAAGTAAGGCACATTAAATGTTGATGAATTTTCAAGGAGTCTTGTTTTAAGTTTTAATGTTTAGTATTTTGCGAAAAACGGAAACTGTTTTTATGGTATCCACTATGTAACAATGTGTAATGTTTGGAATGTGTTGTCCTAATTCTTTAATGCTCTAAACATGAAATGATACTCAATGTAAAAGGATGTGTTTTCTTAACTAAACTCAATACTATGTATGTAATAAGGTCAGGTCCTTATAGTTTGTATCAGAGGATGGTTTAGATAACTTTAGGGGTTACGGTGTTGTTAATAGAATACCATAAATGATTTTTACTCGATGTTTAATTTGAAATGTTATATACTTTAAATATTACCATGTTCATTTATCTAAGACATGTTTGTTCCGAATGGTTGTCCACAGAATGACTAGGATGCTGAAGATGAGAGGCACCGACAGAATGGCATCCTTCCGGAGCTACAATCCAGAATGGTAAGGATTCGAACTGAGCATTTTGTGACAGTAATGGCTCAACTAACGCAGGAAATAAATGGTGGTCGCATCCATGAAATAGAACAAATAGAGGTACCACAATGTAACATGACAGTGGTGGAAAATTTTAAGAGACAACATCCTCCTGCATACAATGGATCTTTTGACCTAGTGGCAGCTGAAGGATGGACCAAAGCCCTTGAAAAGATTTTTGATGTTAGGATATGTTCACACAATCAAAACCTAAGTCTTTACATTTTTCATTTTGAAGGGTAAGTTGATCAATGGTGGTAAATGGTAAGGAATATCAGGGGTAGAGAACATTTTGATGCCTTAGAGTGGGATTAATTTAAAAGTCTTTTCCTTGAAAAATATTTTCCTAAGGTGGTGAGACATAGAATGGAGAAGAAATTCCTTAAATTGAAATAGAAGGAGGAAGATTCAGTGGCTGTATATAAAGTGAACTTCACCCGACTGGCGATGAAGGCTCCAAATCTTATTCTGGATCTCGATAACAAAATCAACCGCTTTTACTCAAGATTGAAGCCAAGGTATCAAAGGGTGTTGGCCTCCTGTGAATTCAAAAGTTATGAGAAACTTGTACGATGTGCTGAGAGGGTAGATATGGAGTTTTCTGATTATCATGTGCATTTTGGCAATAAAGAGAAGAAGAGGTCCAGTTGGCCAGAAATGGGTAAGAATCAACCAAAGAATTATGATGGTAAAAAAATCCAATTTCTAGTTTGTGAAAAGTGTAGCAAGAAGCACCCTGGGGAATGACTTAGCAAAACTTGGAAGTGTTTTAAATGTGGTATGTTTGGACATATAGCCCGAGATTGAAATGAAAATGATCCAAATAATAATCATAATAAGAAAATTGTATAGTGTTTTAAATGTGGTGAGATGGGTCACTATGCGAATGTCTGCCCAAAGAGAGATCTGAATGATGTGAAGAAGCCAGACTACATGCAGAAAGGTGTAGTGAGATCCTTTGAGACTACATCAGCAGATGTCGAGCCATCCAATGATGTTGTATCAGGTACTTTGCTTGTTCACTCAGATTTTTCTAATGTTTTATTCGATAAGGGGTCTACACATTCCTTCATCTCTGAGAAATTTTCTGGTAAATTGGAAATATCACCTCAACAAATGATACCTGAACTTGTTTTTAAAACACAAAGGGGAAATTCAATAGAAAAGAGGAATTATAAAAATAATTATATTGTGGTTTGTGGAGTGAATTTACCTGCAAACCTTGTTGTTTTACCCTTAGTCAAGTTTGGTGTTATTCTGGGGATGGACTGACTTTCTGATTATCAGGCTAAGATTGACTGTAGAGCTAAAGAAGTTGTTTTTCAGAAAGTTATTCAGTTTTTATACAAGAATGAACCCATAAAATTGATAACATAGCTGGAAGCTGAGAAATTATTTAATGATGGAAATGAAATTTATCTTCCTCATATTGTTGAAAACAAGGGAACTATTCAAATTAATGATGTGCTAGTGGTAAATGAATACCTTGATTTTTTCATGATGAGTTACCCAGTGTCATACCTGATAGAAAAGTTTAATTCACAATTGACTTAGTTCCTTATGATAATCTAATTTTAAAACCCCCATATGGTATGGCTCCAAGAAAACTTATTGAATTGAAAAATCAGTTATAGGATTTTCTTGACAAAGGCTTCATTCGTCCTAGCACTTCACGATGGGGTGCCTCTTTTTTGTTTGTTAAAAAGAAAGATGGTTCCATCAGACTTTTCATTGATTATAGAGATTTGAATAATGTCACTATTAAAAACAAGTATAATTTGCATTATATTGATGACTGTTTTGATAAGCTCCAGGGAGCTCAGTACTTTTCCAAGATTGAATTGAGATCCAGATACCATAAGCTGAAGGTGAAGGAGGATGACATCCCAAAAACAGCCTTTCGTACTAGATATGGGCATTAGGAATTTGTTTATATTCCGTTTCGATTAACTAATTCACCTGATTTATTCATGAATCTTATGAATAGAGTGATTCATGAGTTCTTGGATAAGTTTGTGGTGGTATTTATTGATGAGATTCTAGTATTTTCTTAAAAAAAGTGGAGGATGAAAAACATATATGGGATGTTTTTAAATCTTAAAATGAAAAGAAACTATATGGAAAATTCAGCAAGTGTGATTTTTGGTTGCAAGAGATTTCTTTTCTTGGTCACATTGTAAATTAGGATGGAATAACAGTTGATCCTGCCAGAAAAAAAGTGGTTGATGAATGGCCAAGACCCACAAATGATACAGAGATTCTTAGTTTTCTGGGCTTAGCAAGTTATTACCGACGGTTTGTTAAGAACTTTTCATGGTTATCTTTCCCAATAACTATGTTAACATGAAAGGGGTTAAATATTTTTGGATAGTGGAATGTGATGTTTGTTTTCTGTAACTGAATAAGAGATTGGTGAACACTCCAGTTTTGTCCTTATCTTCCCGGAATGGTGAGTTTGTCATCTATAATGATGCTTCTTTGAAGGAACTTGGTTGTGTTTTGATGCAGAATGATTAGGTAATTACCTATGATTCGAGACATCTTAAACCTAATGAGCTAAATTATCCCACGCATGATTTGTGTAACACCCCAAGCATCCACGATACACGTTTCTTTGAATAATACAGTATCATGCATTGTACGCAACTTCGAGTTCTAACACACACCACAACCAATCAAACTAGCCGTTATGAATAGTAATACCCACTTTTTGAAATTTTATAAATTTTATCTTTCAAAATGTACTTCATTTTTGGATTTGGAATATCGAAATTATCTTAGGGTGAATTTTTGGTATTTTTCAGAAAACATTCAATTTTTGATGAATAGTGAAAAAACACTAAGTTATAGTTTAAAACCATATTTTTATTTAAATAATTATTTATTGTATTTAAATTTAATTAATGTAAAAATAGATACATAATACCTATATAATCTCAATGTAAATCATTAGAGTTAGTTTAAAAAAAATTTAGATATATAAAAAATATATGGAACTCTTCACCGTCTTTTACCCACCTCCTAGGAGAATTTAGAAATTATCATAAAACATAATTTTACCGCTTCTGTGAGTGAAATTTTGAAAATACAAGAGATGTGGTAAATATAAAAGACTAAAATTTGGTTCAATAAGAAAAAAATAATTTTTTGTGAATAGTAACTTTGTACTTTTATTTACCGCGGTTAAAAGTAAATAGGGTAATTAAGGGTTAAAATGATATTAATATTACCCTAACACAGGTCCTAATTCTATTGGACAAGTGTATCTCGACCAAAAACAACCTTAGGAAAAAAATATTATCTTTTAGGTCTATTTGGATTAAATTAAGATATTTATTATTATTTAATTCAAAGAAGAGTTGAAAGAGTTAAAATCATAGTTTAATAACGATAACATTTTTAATATGGGGATATACATAAGATAAATTCAATTATAAATATTAATTAGAAAGTTAAAACTATTTCCTACATAATGGTATTTTATATATAATTTTTAGACACTAAATAAGTTAATTTATTTATGACACAATGGTGATGTAGTAATTACCTAATTAATGAAATATTAAAATAATTGAGATTATAAATATCATAATAAATGTAATTTGAGACTTTTTATGAATTAAACTAATTTTCTAGGTTAATATCACATATCAGGACTGATTATATAAATTTTTTTCGAAGTAATAATGCTGTTATGAAATTATCAAAAAATAAAATACCCAATAGTGTCAAAAATGACATAAAAGTGTTTAAAAAAATATTATATTATTAATTTATATTCTATTCCTGAAAATCTAAGGTTTGGAAAAGAGACTTAAATAATGATAGGTTTATCATTAATGGTCCAATTGGGGGTTAGTTGGAAGTTTATAGTAGTTTTATTGACTATATAATATAAAATTACAAAGAGACATGGTAAGTGTCAAACTAATTATCTAGGAGTTAAAACTAAAAGATAAGGTAAATAAAGTGACCCAAACATATCTAAAACCTATTGGTTAAGTGGTTTTCAACCTATCCCCACCTTAAAATTTATATAATCTACATTGGAGTCATTAGAAACCTAATATAGATTTATTATAAAATAATATTTCTAGGTTTTCCAAAGGTACCCGTCACCCTTCTTATAAAAGGGCACTCCCCCTTATCTCAATTTTACACCATCAAAGCCTTTGGGATTTTCCATCCTCTGCCAAATACCCTCTAAAATATCCTATATTCATCCTATAAGTCTTCCTTTAGTCATAAATCCAATTTAATAAGCCCTTTTGATCAAATGAAAAGGAAGAACCCGAAGAAGAGGAAATGTTTTCACCACACTCTTTCATGTTCCATTCTTCTTCAACTTCTTCTTTATTTGTTATTTCCATTATAAAATAATAAATCCAGCCTCTTATATATAATTTGATGTTATTATAAATATGTTACAACCATATTCAGTATTCTATCCATCCTTTTAATGACATGTCACCATATGTGAGTACGTACGGCTTACCGTCTCCACGTCGCGGTGTAATTGTTATTCAATATATTATTATTTGGATGGGTATAATAATGATGTGAAATTAATTAAAATAATAAATATAACATGATAATTATTCTCTATATATGATATACCATCCAATTATATATTATTGTAATATCAAAATAATGATATTGTCGATCGTGCGTACGTACGGACTACCGTCTCCACGAACGCGATGAGATTCAATCCCCATCGTATCCATTCAATACTAATTTCCATTTGTTGATTAAATGTAATTTTTAAGAACATTATATAATTCTGTATATGAATAAGATACAACCTATCCATAATAAACATGACTTATGTAACAAAAAATATAAAAGAAAACGAGTAAGTTAACACCTGAAATAACGATAATACTAAAATATTATTAACAAAGAATTATTAGAAGATAATATATGATATCATAATTATGTATATGGTTCTTGTATAATTTAATAACAATGTTTTTACTATTATACAGGAGGTTAATATACCATTGACTAAGGAAAATTACAAGGTAAGGTTTTATTTCACCATCGCATCATTATCGAAGGTTGTTTATATGTAATTATCTAATGGGTCCTATTTATCATCCACATCCAAGATTCTTAAAAATGTATTTCAAAACATTCTTACTATTTTAAAGAATAAGGGTTGAATACATTTATACCCTTTTTGACTTCTTATTAGATGTTTATAAATGAATATTTACGTCATTTTACAAACAAGATCCTTTTTAACCTTTTCGACAAAATTAAAGCAAGAATGTCTTTTTTTTAACTTATACGGTGGGTGAAGATATTTTCCACCATTGTAAAATCTTCAAAGATTCCCTTACAAGATTATAAGAATATTTTTAAAGAAAATATTTAATTTTAAAATTATGTGACTTTTAAATGATTTAAAAAATAGATATTTCTCTCAAATAGTTTTGATTTCATCTATGTCAACATCCTTTGATGGCTTTTAAGATTATATGAAGTTGACTTATTGTAATATAAAACATCCATATTGTATTGAAGGTTTTATGATATGTTTGACTATGGATGTTTTTGTTTTATACCATTCCTGGTTTATAGAGAATGTATTGACATTTCGTATGCAAGTTTTAATACGAATATTTATGTTATGTATAAACCTGTTCATATGACGAATTCATTGGACTTAATATGTGAAGGGTGGAGCTCGCTATAGCTCCTCGATTCATCAGTTGGTCTCATGAGACAAACTAGTGTCTTAGAATAAGGATTTGACAAAATCTTATTTGTATTCTTGGCACGAGGCCTTGGTTATGTGGTTATGATAGTCTGGCATTATGCATTCCATCATTATGAAAGTGGTTATTGATATTGCATGTGATTATTCAACTAGTAGAATATCCATTTTAATATGTAAATGGAATTATTTAATTTTATCTTTGCCATATTGTGGATATGTTCAAGTTTAAAATGATTTTGTTTTAGTCATATATTGCCTTAAATGTTTATTCTAATTTATGAAAGTTTCCGCTGTATTGTTATCCTTTCTGAGCATCTGAGCACACCCCTTTCCATGTTTTATTTTTTCCAACACATGGAGATGTAATTTACGAATGACCTGCATGGATAGTATGAGGGGATATGAAAACAAGATGTTGTAGTAGTAGTTTTCACTTAATGATGTAACGTAAACTTTATGATTGTATCTAGTTATTCCAAGGCTACTAAACTAATATGTATTTCGAGACATGATCTTTTGTGATCATGCCAATATTATGTAATAATGCATTGAATATAGGTATCCGAGGTTGGGACGTTACAGTTGGTATCAGAGGAAGTTTAGTATAAACCATGGAATATAAATTTAGATAAACTCTGATTAGAGAACATATCCCTAAGATAGGCTTTGAGGATTAGTATAGAATAACTTCCTAGAATTTTGGTATTATAGAGACTTTTTGAGTTTTTCGAGAAATACATCCCTGTATGGATACAAGTAGGTAAAGGAAGCTCCGGCATAGATATACCTACGGGTAAAACCCGAAAACACTGCTTTGAGCTAGACTCGAACGGGAACGGGTGCACGACAACGGGCGTTACTGCACTCTTGGTTACGAAAATCCTAGGGGATATGCTTGGGATAATTCTCATTTTTTTACAAACCATTATGAAGGGTTTATGAGTATATACATCCTCAAAGAAAACATTTTTATGATTATTGATTATATCCATAAATATTTCAATTTATGTTAAGTGTATTACAAGTATGGAATTATGTATTTTGAATCAAAAACTGATCTAGTTTATTCCATTGTTTATAAATGGAGCCTAGTGGAAGAAATGGAAACCATATCAATGCACACACACCATTTTGGGATTTCCCTCCTGCTCAAGATAACTATAGTGGATCTGGTGATACAACTTTTGATGATCAGCTAGTCACCATACTAGGACAACTCACTCAGGTTATGAATAATAACCTTACCCGTATGGAGAACCCTGATCCGCGGCATAGAGGATCAATGTTAGATCGCTTCATGAGGAAACAACCACCAAAATTCAATGGGAGTACAAATCCATTAGTATCTAAGTAATGGATAATTTCCCTAGAGAAAATATTTTAGGCTTTGGGGAGTAGTGAAAGGGAAAAAGTTATCATGGAGGTTTACCGCCACACTGGAGATGCTGATCAATGGCGACCATTGATTCAAAACAATAAGGAAGATTATGAAGTACCAAATATGGAATGGAGGGAGTTCAAAGATCTATTTTTAGAAAAATTCTTTCCTCGTGACCATCGAGCAGATATGGAAAGGAAATTTCTGAGTATGAGACAAAAGGAGGATGATAATGTCACAAAGTATGAGGATAACTTTACAAGGTTAGTAAGGAATGCTGGAGATTATATATGTAAACCAAGAATTAATATTGATTGTTTCTTTGATGGGTTAAAACTGTTTCTATGTCAAGCATTATTCTCACAAACCTTGTCGTTGTAAGAAGTTATTGTCTCATGTGCTATCAAGAAAGAAAATTAATTCTCTAAGTCTTATGACCTTAAAGCAATGCAGGAGAAGATGAGATCTGCTGATCACTCTGGGAATGGAAATAAGGGGAAGAAGGGAAAATTTTAAAATCCATCCTGCAGTAAATGTGGGAAGAAACACCCTTTTACTTTCTTAAAAGGAATTGGAGTCTATTATAAGTGTGATGGAAAAGGCCACTGAGCTCGTGATTGCAAGGGGAAGAAGGAAGCTACCGATGCCTAATGCTAAAATTGTAGGGAGATGGGACATTATGCAAATGAATGTCCTGAGCGTCAGTGGAACTTACCTCAGAAAAGGCCAAGGGATCAAGGACATGATTATACTATCACTACTGCTGAGGTAGAAGCTCCCAAAGACGTAGTGGTAGGTAATTTAATGGTTTCCTCATGTTTATCAAATGCATTATTTTATTCTGGATCATCGTATTGTTTCATATCTTCCCAATTTGATAAGAAAATTAGATATTTTTAATTTGATTTAACAAGGTATTTGTCAGTTAAAACTCCTAAGGGAAGTTTCATTACAACAAAGTTTTGGGAATTATTCCCTATTAGATCACATAAATGTTCTTTATCCACTGATCTCATCGTCATACCTATGATTGAATTTGATATAATCCTCGGTATGGATGGGCTTTCGGACCACGATGAACAATTTATTGTAAGATTAATGAGGTTACTATTTTTGATGATGATGATAAGGAACACCTTATCTTTAGAGCGGAATCATCACCACATAATTCTTACCTAGATCTACCCCCAGTAGCTCAACTGAATTCAATTATTGGGGAGGAAGAGAATGAAATTACTATGGGTGAGGAAAGGAATGTTCAAATAGAGGATGTACCTATTGTGAAAGAATATGTCGATGTGTTTCCAGAATATTTACTTGGTCATGCTCCAGAACAAGAAGTTGAGTTTTCCATTGGTTTAATTCCTGGATCAAGGCCAATATCGAAGACCCCTTATCGAATGGCCAATGTGGAATTAGTTTAACTAAAGAAACAACTATAGGAATTTATTAATAATGGATTTATTTTCCCTTGTTTTTCTCCATGGGAGCCCCTGTTCTTTTTGTTAAAATGAAATATGTATCTATGAGGTTATGTATCGAATACAGGGAGATCAATGCTACAAACAATAATGAAAAAGTATCGCCTACCTCGCATTGATGATTTATTTGACCAACTGCATGGAGCTCAATACTTTTCAATGATTGACATTCAATATGGATATCATCCGTTGTGTGTGAATAAGGAAGACATTCCGAAGACAATATTTCAAACCAGGTACTGGCATTACAAGTTTACAGTAATGCCTTTTGGATTAACTAATGGACCTTTTGTATTCATGGATCTAATGAATAGAGTTTTCAAGGAATATCTCAATGAATTTGTGGTGGTATTTATTGAAGATATCTTGGTATTCTTAAAAAGCTACAAAGATCCTAAAAATCATTTGTGCATTATCCTAAAGACTCTAAGAAGACATGAATTATATGGGATGTTTAGCAAGTGTGAATTGTGGCTTCAAGAGATTTTCATTTTTTGGTCATATTGTATCTAAATATGGAACCTCTGTTGATCCTTCTAATACCAAGGCAATCCATGAATGGCCTACATCGATGAGTATAACTGAGGTATGCAGTTTTATTGGTTTAGCAGGTTGTTGTCGACGTTTCGTCTAGAATTTTTCCTGGTTGGCTAACCCAGTAAAAAATCTCAGACATAAAGGGGTAAAATTTGTTTGGACGAAAGAGTGTAAAGAATGTTTCGAAGTACTGAAGGGAAGATTAGTCAATTCTGTTATATTGACTCTTCCATCAGGGAATGATGGTTTCATTATTTATTGTGATTCATCGAAGAAAGGACTTGGTTGTGTCCTTTTGTAGAATGATAAGGTTATTGACTATGCATCACGACAGTTAAAAATTCATGAGAAAAACTATCCTACTCATGATATCGAGTTAGCAGTTGTGATCTTTGATTTGAATATATGGAGAGACTACTTCTATTGTGAACAATCTGAGATTTATACTGATCACAATAGTTTGAAGTATATTTTCTCACAAAAAGAACTCAATGTGAGAGAAGGTAATTGTCTTTAATTACTCAAGGATTATGATTACACAATACAATACCACCTGAGGATGGCAAACAAGGTGGAAGATGCTTTGAGCAGAAAAGATCATGGAGTTTTGAACAATATGATAATTTAAAGGGATCCAATTTTCATGGATCTAGTGAAGATGGGCATGGGAATAACCATAGAGGCTGAAACATCAATGCTTTTTCAAATGGTTTCCAATCCATCATAACTAGAAAGGATTAAGAGTTCTTAGACCGATGATGAAGAATTTATAAAGACGATTAATGTTGTGAATGATGCGAGATTGAGAGACTTTGTGTATGAAGAAGGAATTTTAAAATTTGGGAAGATACATTGTGTTCCTGATATACCTGATCAAAAAAGGGAATTGTTAGATGGTGCTCATAGCTAAAATTTCTCTATACACCCTAGGATCACCAAAATGTATAGAGTGTTGAAGTAACATTTTTTGGTTGGACAACATGAAGAGGGAGATTGCTGATTTTGTGTCAAGATGTATGGTTTGTCAACAAGTAAAAGCTGTAAGGAAACATCCTGGAGGAGTCATGCAACCTCTTCCCATACTGTAGTGGAAATACGATAATATTAAGATGGAATTTTTCATGGGGCTACCAAAGACTACTAGAAGAATGTTGAAATATGGGTTATTGTTGATCATCTTACCAAGTCAGCACATTTTCATGCTACAAGAGAAGATCTACCACTGAAACATCTAGCAAGACTATATATTAATGAAGTTGTGAGACTTCATGGAGTACCCCTATCAATTGTTTTTGATCATGATCCCAGTTTTAGTTCAAGATTCTGTAAGAGTCTCTAGAAGGTCTTGGATACTGAACTTTGTTTGAGCACTGTCTACCACCCTCAAACAGATGGACAATCAGAACAGACTATTCAAACCTTATAAGACATGTTGATATCTTGCTCACATGACTTTTAGGGTATGTGGGATCAGTATTTACCTCTAGTATAATTTTCCTATAACAATAAATTCCAATCGAGTATTCATATGGCAGCATATGAAGCACTATATGGAAAGAGATGTCGCACACCAACCTATTGGGATGATGTTGGTGAAAGAAAACTTGTTGGCAAAGAACTGGTGGAGGAAACAATGGAAAAGGTAAAGGTAATCCAAAACCGCAACAAAGCAGCTCTAAGTAGGGAGAATAGCTATGCCAATAACTGATGGAAGGATTTGGAAATTCAAGAAGGAGATCATGTTTTATGTTTTCATGAATGTATCTCTATGGAAGGGAGTTATACGTTTCGATAAAAAGGGTAAATTGAGTCCCAGGTACATCGGACCTTTCGAAATTCTATAATGAATTTGGATTGTAGCTTGCCATTTGGCAATGCTGCCAAGTCTCTCCAAAGTTCACGATGTGTTCCACGTATCACTATTAAGGAAATACATTCCTAACCCAACGCATGTACTCACCTATGAGGAATTAGAACTCAAACTCGATCTATCTTATTGCGAATATCTCGTTAGGATTCTTTATATGAGAGAACAAGTACTGGGAAACCGTAGGACTCTTCTGGTAAAAGTCTTATAGAGAAACTATAAGTTGGAAGAAGCATCATGGGAACCCAAGGAACAAATGATGAAGAACCACCCGAGTATTTTCATGCAGTAGTATTCTTGAAATTTCGATGATGAAATTATTTGAAGGAGGGGAGAATTTAACACCCCAAGCTTCCACGGTACACTTCTCTTTGGATAATACAGTAGCATGTGTTGTATGAAACTTTGAGTTCTAACACACACCACAACCAATAAAACTAGCTATTATGAATAGTAATACCCACTTTTTGAACTTTTATAAATTTTATTTTTCAAAATGGACTTTATTTTTGGATTCAAAAAATCGAAATTATCTTTGGGTGAATTTTTGGTATTTTTCTGAAAACATTCAATTTTTGTAGAATAGTGAAAAAAACACTAGGTTATAGTTTAAACCCAAATTTTTATTTAAATAATTATTTGTTTTATTTAAATTTAATTAATGTAAAAAATAGATAGATAATAACTTTATAAGTTCAATTTAATTCATTCGAGTTAGTTTAGAATAATTTTAGATATATAAAAATTTTATGGAACTTTTCACCGTCTTTAACCCACCTCCTAGGAGAATTTAAAAATTCTCATAAAACATAATTCTACCACTTCTGTGAATAGAATTTAAAAAATTCGAGAGACATGGTTAATATCAAGGAATAAAATGTGGTTCAATAAGATTAAAATAATTTTTGGTGAATAGTAACTTTTTACTTTTATTTGCCACGGTGAAAAGTAAATAGGGTAATTAAGGGTAAAATGATTTTAATATTACCCTAACACATGTTCTAATTCTATTGGAATAGTGTATCTCAACCAAAAACAACCTTCGGAACAAAATATTATCATTTGGGTCCACTTTTATTAGATTAGGATATTTATTATTATTTAATTCAAAGAAGAGTTAAAAGAGTTAAAATCAATGTTTAATAACCTAAACATTTTTAATTTTAGGATATACATAAGATAAATTCGATTATAAATATTTATTAGAAAGATAAAAATATTTCCTACATAATGGCATTTTATTTATAATTTTTAGACACTATAATTTAATTTATTTATGACACAATTGTGATGTAGTAATTACCTAATTAATGAAATATTAAAATAATTGATATTATAAATATCAAAATAAATGTAATTTGAGAGTTTTAATGAATTACGCTAATTTTATAGGTTAATATGACTTTTTAGGACTGATTATATAATTTTTTTAAATAATAATGCTGTTATGAAATTATCAAAAAACAAAATACCCAATAGTTTCAAAATTGACATAAAAGAGTTTCTTAAAAAAATATTATATTATTAATTTGTATTCTATTACTAAAAATTTAAGGATTGTCCAAGAGACTTATATAATAATAGGTGTATCATTAATGGACCAATTTGGGGTCTCTTGAAAGTTTATTGTAAGTTTATTGACTATATAATATAAAAATACAAAGAGACATGGTAAGTGTCAAACTAATTAACTCAGAGTTAAAACTAAAACGTATGGTTAATAAAGTGACCTAAACATGTCTAAAACCTATTGGTTGAGGGGTTTTCAAACTATCCCAACCTTAACATTTTAATAATTCACTTTTAAGCCATTAGAAACCGAATATGAATTTATTATAAAATAATATTTCTAGCTTTTCCAAAGGTGCCCCTCGCCCCACTTATAAAAGGGCACTCCCCCTTCTCTCAATTTCACACCTTCAAAGCCTTTGGGATTGGCCAACCTATTCTTGAATACCCTCTCAAATATCCTCCCTTAATCCTAGAGGCATTCCTTTAGTCATAAATCCAACCTAAGGATCCCTTTTGATCAAATAAAAAAGGAAAAACGCGAAGAAGAGGTAATGTTTTCACCATCCTCTTTCAAGTTCCTTTTTTCTTCAAATTATTCTTCCTTTGTTATTTCCATTCTAAAATAATAAATCCAGTATATTCTATATACTTTTATGTTATTATAAATATGGTACATCTATATTCAGTATTCTATCCATCCTTTGAATGACATTTCACCATAAGTTAGCACGTACGGCTTACCGTCTCCACGTCGTGGTGTTATTGTTATTCAATATATTATTATTTGGATGGGTATAATAATGATGATTAATTCATTTAAATAATAAATATAACTTGATAATGATTCTGTATATATAATATAATATCCAATTATATATTATTTTAATATCAAAATAATGATATTGTCACTCGTGCGTACGTACGGAGTATCGTCTCCATGAAAGAGATGAGATTCATTCCCCATCACATCCATTCAAGACTAATTATCATTTGATGATTAAACGTAATTTTTAAGAACTTTATATAATTCTGGATATGAATAAGATACAACTTATCATTAACAAACAGGAATGATGTAACAAAACATATAAAGGAAAACGAGTAAGTTAACACACGAAACGACGATAATACTAAAATATTATTAACAATGCATTATTAGAAGATCATATATGATATCATAATTATGTATATGGTACTTTCATAATTTAAAAACAATGAATTAACTATTATATAGGAGTTTAACATACCACTGTCTAAGGAAAATTTCAGGGTAAGGGTTTATTTTAGAAACTCTTTATTATCTGATGTTGTTTATACGTAATTATCTACTTGGACCTCTTTATCATCCACATCCATGTTTCTTAAAAATGTACATCAAAACATTATTACTATTTTATAGAATATGGGTTAATGACATTTTTACCCTTTTTACTTTTTATAAGAAGTTTATAATGGAATCTTTACGTCATTTTGCAATCAAAGTCCCTTTTAACATTTTCAACAAAATTAAGGTAAGAATGTATTTTTCTTTATCTTATACGGCAGGTGTGGCTATTTTACACCCTTGTAAAATCTTAAAATCATACCTTACAAGCTTATAAGAATATTTTTAAAGTAAATGTTTTTTTTATAATTATGTGACTTTTAAATGATTTAAAAAAATAGATATTTATCTCAAATTGTTTTGATTTCTTCTATGTCAACATCCTATGTTGGATTTTAATATTTTTTGAAGTTGATTTATTGTGGTACAAAACATCCATATTGTATTGAAGGTATTGTGTTATGTTTGATATGGATGTGTTATTTTTATAAAATTCATGGTTTGTGGAGAAAGTATTGACATTTCATATACTAGTTTTAATACGAATATTTAAGTTATATTTAAACCAGTTCATATGAGGAATGCATTGGACTTATTAAGTGATGGGTAGAGCCCTCTATAGCTCCTCAATGCATCGGTAGGTCTCATGAGACAAACTAGTATCTTGGAATAAGACTTTGAAAAAAGTCTTATTTGTAGTCTTGGCACGAGGCCATGGTTATGTGGTTATGATAGTCTGTCATTATGCATTCCATCATTATGAAAGTGGTTATTGATATTGCATGTGATTATTTCACTAGTAGAATATCCATGTGAATAAGTAAATGGAATTATTTAATTTTATGATTTCCATATTATGTTTAAGTTCATGATTAAAAGGCTTTTGTTTTAGTTATACATTGCAATAAATCCTTATGCTTATTTATGAATGTTTCAGCTATATTGTTATCCTTACTGAGCATCTGAGCTCACCCCTTTCAATGTTTAATTTTTTCCAGGATGTGAAGATGTAATTTATGAATAACATGTAGGGATAGTATGCGGGGATATGAAGACAATATGTTGTTTTAGTAGTTTTCACATTATGATATAATGGAATATTTATGAATGTATCTAGTTATTCCAAGGCTACTAAACTATTGGGTCTTTCAAGACTTGATCATTTGTGATCATGCCAATATTATGTAATAATGCACTAACTCCGGGTAACTTGGGTCGGGGCATTACAATTTGGAATTGGTAGCTATAGTTTTCTCTTTGAAAATATGGAGGCATCATCTACACGGAACCAAATTCCAAATATATACTGACCATAAAAGTATTAAGTATATATTCACTTAGAAGGAATAAAACATGAGGTAGAGAATATGGATAGAACTAATAAAAGATTATGACTGCATGATCAATTACCATCCTGGAAAAGAAAAAAGGTGGCGGATACCTTAAGTCGGAAACATCATGCATCATTAACCATGATACGTTTGGAACATGATCCCTTGATTAATGATTTGATGAATTTTGGCATAGAAGTTGTTGGTGCAGGGAATATATCTGCATTGTTTAAGGTTTCACATCAGTCTTTTTGGTTAGAAATAATTAAGCAAGCACATAGGGAAGACCGTGAGCATGTGAAAAAGGTATAATTGGTTAAAATGGGTAAGTTTCCAGAATTTAATTTTGATAAAGATTGTGTTTTATGATTTGGAAAAATGTTGTGTGTGCCTTATGGTTCCCAGTTGAAGAAAGAATTGATGTGTGAAGCTCATAGTTCTCCATTTTATGTTCATCCTTGATGTACTAAGACGTACATAGACCTTCTAGATTATTATTGGTGGAATGGGATGAAAAGAGATATTGCTGATTTTACAATGAAATGTTTGACATGTCAGCATGTTAAAAGGGAGCGACAGTTACCGAAGGGGATGCTTCAGCCATTTCTAGTGCCATAGTGGAAATGGAAGAATATATCGATGGACTTTGTGGTGGGACTACCAAGGACATCTCAAGTTAACAATGCGATTTGGGTTATTATTGATCGGCTAACAAAGTTTGAACATTTTATTTCTATTCGAGATATAATGACATTGGATTAGTTTTCTCGATTATACCTCAAGGAGATTGTTAGGTAACATGGAGTTCATCTTTCCATTGTGTCTGACCGAGATCCCTAGTTCACTTCTAACTTTTGGAAGGACTTCAGAAGTCGTTGGGCACAGAGTTAAATTTCATTACAGCTTTTCATCCTCAATCAGATAGGCAGTCAGAATGAACGATTCAAACTTTGGAGGATATGCTTCGAGATTGTTCAATGGACTATCAGGGATGTTGGGATTAGCATCTTTCGTTAGTTGAGTTTTCTTATAATAACAGTTTTCATTCCAGTATTAAGATGTAACCTTTTGAGGCCTTGTTTAGAAAGCGATGTCGAACTCTAGCATTTGGAGATGAAGTTGGATAAAGAAAGTTGATGGGGCTAGAATTAGTTGAATAAGTGGCTGAAAAAGTGAGGATGATCCAGTAACACATGAGGACAGCTCAGAGTAGGCCTAAAAGTTATGCAGATAAAGGAAGGAAGGACTTCTCTTTCGAGGTAGGTGACCACGTTTTCCATAATATCTCTTCTTGGAAATGTGTGTTTCATTTAGGTAAGAAAGTGAAACTATGTCTACGGTTCATCGATCCTGTTGAAATATACGAAGACATTGGAACATTTTCATACCACGTAGCTTTTCCTCCGATTTTTTTTCGGGTACACAATGTTTTTCAAGTTTCGATGTTGAGAAAGTATGTGTCAGATTCATCACATGTCTTGATCCTAGAAGCAGTTCAGCTGGAAGAGAACATTTCTTATGAATAGAAACCAGTTCAGATTGTTGATCGAAGGGAACAGGTATGGCGGAATAAGGTAATCCACCAGGTAAATATTTTGTGGAGAAACCACATGTTTGAAGAAGAAAAATGGGAGTCTGAAAATGCAATGAGGGAAAAGTACACTCAGTTGTTTAATAAGTAAATAAAATTGTGAGGATGCAATTTCAAGAAGGTGGGGATAATGTAACACCCCATGTTTTCCTAAAAATAAATACAAATTCATGGAACTTTGTTTTAATTAGGTATTTATAACTATCCTTTTAGCATAATTTTTCCACTTCTATGTTTTGAATTTCAAGATACTGTCATCTACAATTTTGTTCAGTATGTTATTTGGAGTCTATTTGAACCAACTTGTTTTTTAGTGAATAGTAACACACCCTAATGAATAGTAATTTGAATAGTAATATGTCCCTAATTAATAGTAAATTTTATTATTATCTTATTTTCCTAAAGCTAGAAGATAATAACATCTTGGTTAATTTTTCATTGTGATAAAGAAGTAGTTGTAGAATTAGAACTGTTAATTTTTGAATTAAGTATGATTTTATTTAAATATTAAATTAATAATAATTATAAAATTATTTTCAAAAACTGGACTTCATTTTTGAAATCTACATGTCGATAAATGGTTAGGGTGAATTTTGGGAATTTTTCTGAAACATTTGATTTTTCAGTGATTAGTAAAAAAATACAGTTTTTAGTTTTGGTGTGTTAATGACATCATTAATGATATAATAAAATGTCATAAATATGGTCTACTTGTGTATATTTAAATAAGTTATGAGGTGTTCAATGTGGCTTATACCATGAGAAAATACCAGGGGCAAGCCCATGGTTTTGAAAATACCACCCATTAGGTGTCCCTTGAAAATTATTAAAACAATCCCTCACTTTTCCTATAAATACCAACTCTTCTCATCATATAATTCATTCCCAATTCTCACTAAACTAATATCTGACCTACTTACCTTTATATTAGTCCTCCCATAGTTTCCTCAATCACCCAATGTCCCAACCTTCATGTTCAAAGGGTTACTCTACAAGGTAAGAAAATTCCCAATTTCTTTCTTTTTCCTTTTAAATTCTCTTTTATGTGGTATAGTATTCAAGATTCCATAACATGTTCTAATTTACTTCTTATTCTTGATCTTTTATAAATTATAATTCATTTCTGGATGGGTGACCCTTGTCCCCTCTCTTTTTTAATATCCTCTAAAACCATGTTGCGTAGTTGTTTGGCTGCTGAATTTTTGTAAGTGATTTCACAATTTCTCTTTTATTTTGAGTTCCTTCCTTATTCTTCTTTCATATATCCTTACCCATGAGGCATGAATTATCCAGAAATCATGTATACTCTAGATTTTATCATGTTTATGAAATTTTTCTCATCTTTATTCTTCTCATCTCTCACATATTTAAATAATAAAACACATTGTCCGTTTGTGTCGAATTACTGACATCGTGGATGATGTGATTTCAAAATCCATTAATTATTTCAAGTATGGTCATGAAACCATTTATAAGGTTGAACCAGGTTATAATATATCTTTTATTACTCACATATGGATCTATAATTCTTTTTACTCATGGTTCAAATTTATAAGACAAAATGAGGTTGTTATTATCAAAGAACCACTAAAATGATCTAAACGAACATCATTAATGTTTTATCTTATAAGTCATTCTTATATAAAGAAACAAAGTGATAAATGGTATAAATTATGGTACTAGAAATATTTAAATACTACCCCATTCCAATTCTGGAGTTTCACTTCCAACAAACAAGAACGATTCATCATGAACCGATCGTGAAAATCATAAAAGAACTCATCCAAAATAATGCAAGGAACAAAATACTAACAATTAAGGGGTGAAATGAAGTTATGAAATGACCATATTAGATATTATAAACATGAAAATGTTTCATTAAAATAATAATAACACTTTTTTAACCATTATACAATATGATTAGACAAGTTTTAAGTAATACAAGCCTAAGGTAAGGGAATTCATAACCCGATTTCCATTCTTTGGGTTAACCTCCTACTACATTGTTATGTTATATTTAAATTCTTTGTGTGATAGGTTATGTTTATATTATGTTTTATTATGTGTATTTACAGTATATATACATTCTCCATCCACCCTATTAAGTATCTCTTCAATTGTATGATATTTATAAGGGTCTTTTCTTTAAATATTCTATTTTTAAATTCGGTTTTACGAAATTCCAAAGAAAGGATTTTATGGAATTATTCATGTTGTATGATTATGTTTTGGTACTTGGGAATTATTTATGATGAAGGCTGGGACCTATATTTACTTCCAATGCATTTGGTATGACTATGTTATAGGTCGTCCATATGGTTACTCCAAGTGTAACTATGATGGTTACACAAGTAAGGTGGCCGTGAGGGTTACAAATTTTAAGGTAGCCAAGATTGTTACAAGATTATGTAAGCAATTCCCCAAGATACCTTTATGATTATATTTATTTTCTCATGTTTCCTTGGATCTTTTGTAAATATCATTTTATACAATGTAAGTATATATGGGTGAAAAGCATGTATTTTGAAAATGTTTTCATACGTTATGTGTATTTAGGGATTAATGTGATTTTTCCTTCATTTCCATACCTTACTGAGATTTTGTTCTCATACCAAGTTTTTAAATGATTTTTCACAGGTTAATGGATGTGTAATACAAAAAAGTAAGGCACGTTAAATGTTGAATAATTTTGAAGGAGTCTTGTTTTAAGTTTTAATGTTTTATATTTTGAGAAAAACAAAAACTGTTTTTATGGTATCCACTATGTAACAATGTATAAGGTTTGGAATGTTTTGTCCTATTTCCCTAATGCTATAAACTTGAAATGATACTCAATGTAAAAGGAAGTGTTTTCTTAACAAAACTCAATACTATGTATGTAATACGGTCGGGTCCTTATAGTTGGTATCAGAGGATGCTTTAGATAACATTAGGGGTTAGGGTGATGTTAATAGAATACCATAAATAATTTTTACTCTATGTTTAATTTGAAATGTTATATCATTTAAATATTACCATGTTCATTTATCTAAGACATGTTTGTTCTGAATGGTTGTCCACAGAATAATAGGGATGCTGAAGATGAGAGGCACCGACAGAATGGCATCCTTCCGAAACTACAATCCAGAATGGTAAGGATTCGAACTGAGCATTTTGTGACAGAAACGGCTCAACTTACACAGGCAATAAATGGTGGTGGCATCCACGAAAGAGAACCAATAGAGGTACCACAATGTAACATGACAGTGGTGGAAAATTTTAGGAGACAATATCCTCCTACATTCAATGGATCTTCTGACCCAGTGGTAGTTGAAGGATGGACCAAAGCCCTTGAAAAGATTTTTGATGTTATGAGATGTTCAGACAATCAAAAGGTAAGTCTTCCCATTTATTATTTTTAAGGTGAAGTTGATCAATGGTGGTCAATGGTAAGGAATATCAGGGGTAGAGATGATTTTGATGCCTTAGAGTGGGAAGAATTTAAAAGTATTTCCCTTGAAAAATAATTTCCAAAGGTAGTGAGACATAGAATGGAGAAGAAATTCCATAAATTGAAACATAAGGAGGAAGATTCAGTGGCTGTGTATAAAGAGAACTTCCCCCGACTGGCGATGTTTTCTCCAAATCTTATTCTGGATCTCGATTACAAAATCAACCACTTTTACTCATGATTGAAGCCATGGTATCGAAGGGCGTTGGCCTCCTGTGAACTCAAAAGTTATGAGAAACTTGTACGATGTGCTGATAGGGTAGATATGGAGTTTGATGATGATCATGTGCATTTTTTAAACAAATAGAATAAGAGGTTCAGTTGACAAGCTATGGGTAATAATCAACCAAAGAAATATGATGGTAAGAAAATCCAATTTCTAGTTTGTGAAAAGTGTGGAAAGAAACACCCTGGGGAATGTCTTAGCAAAACTGGGAAGTGTTTTAAATGTGGTATGTTTGGACATATGCCCCGAGATTGCAATGAAAATTATCCAATGAATAATCCTGATAAGAAAACTGTATTGTGTTTTAAATGTGATGAGATGGGTCACTATACAAATGTCTGCCCAAAGAGAGATCTGAATGATGCGAAGAAGTGAGACTACAAGCAGAAAGGTGTAGTGAGAACCTTTGAGACTACATCAGTAGATGTTGGGCCATAAAATGATGTTGTATCAGGTACATTGTTTGTTCAATCAGATTTTGCTAATGTTTTATTTGATACGGGGTCTACACATTCCTTCATCTCTGAGAAATTTTCTGTTAAATTGGAAATATTACCTCAACAAATGAGACCTGAACTTTTTTTTAAAACACCAAGGGGAAATGTAATAGAAAATAGGAGTTACAAAAATCTTTCCATTGTGGTTTGTGTGGTGAATTTACCTACAAACCTTGTTTTTTTACCCTTAGTCGAGTTTGACGTTATTCTGGGGATGGAATGGCTTTCTGATTATCATGCTAAGATTGACTGTAGAGATAAAGAAGTTGTTTTTCAGAAAGAGATTCAGTTTTATACAAGAATGAACCCATACAATTGATAACAAAGTTGGATGTTGAGAAATTATTTAAAGATGGAAATGAAATTTATCTTTCTCATATTGTTGAAAACAAGGGAACTATTCAAATTAATGATGTGCTAGTGGTAAATGAATACCTTGATGTTTTTCCAGATGAGTTACTCAGTGTCATACCTGATCGAAAAGTTTAATTCACAATTGACTTAGTTCCTTATGCTAATAGAATTTTAAAATCCCCATATCATATGGCTCCAATAGAAATTATTGAATTGAAAAATTAGTTATAGGATTTTCCTAGCAAAGGCTTCATTCATCCTAGCACTTCACCATGGGGAGCCCCTGTTTTGGTTGTTAAAAAGAAAGATGGTTCCATGAGACTTTTCATTGATTATAGAGATTTGAATAATGTAATTGTTAAAAACAAGTATACATTGCCTCATATTGAAGACTTGTTTGACCAGCTCCAGGGAGCTCAGTACTTCTCCAAGATTGACTTGAGATCCAGATACCATCAGCTGAAGGTGAAGGAGGATGACATCCCGCAAAAAGCCTTTCGTACTAGATATGGGCATTATGAATTTGTTGTTATGCCGTTTGGATTAACTAATTCACCTGATGTATTCATGAATCATATGAATATAGTGTTTCATGAGTTCTTGGATAAGTTTACGGTGGTATTTATTGATGACATTCTGGTATTTTCATTAAAAAAGAGGTGCATGAAAAACATCTAAGGGATGTTTTTCAAACATTAAAAGAAAAGAAACTATATGGAAAATTCAGCAAGTGTGATTTTTGGTTGCAACAGATTTCTTTTCTTGGGAACATTGTAAATAAGGTTGTAATAACAGTTGATCCTACCAAAACTAAAGTATTTTATGAATGGCCAAGACCCACAAATGATACAGAGATTCTTAGTTTTCTGGGCTTAGCAAGTTATTACCGACGGTTTGTTAAGAACATTGCATGGTTATCCAGCCCGATAACTAAGTTAACATGAAAAGGGGTTAAATATGTTTGGATAGAGGAATGTGATGTTTTTTTTCCAGAACTGAAGAAGAGATTGGTGAATGCTCCAGTTTTTCTCTTACCTTCCCGGAATGGTGAGTTTTTCATCTACAATGATGCTTCTTTGAAGGAACTTGGTTGTGTTTTGATGTAGAATGATCAGGTAATTGCCTATGATTCGAGACAACTTAAACCTCGTGAGATAAATTATCCCACACATGATTTGTGTAACACCCCCAGCATCCACGATATGCTTCTCTTTGAATAATTCAGTATTGTGCATTGTACGCAACTTCGAATTCTAACACACACCACAACCAATCAAACTAGCCATTATGAATAGTAATACCCACTTTTTGAAATTTTATAAATTTTATCTTTCAAAATGGACTTCATTTTTGGATTTGGAATATCAAAATTATTTTAGGGAGAATTTTTGGTATTTTTCTGAAAACATTCAATTTTTGATGAATATTGAAAAAACACTGAGTTAAAGTTTAAAACCAAATTTTTATTTAAATAATTACATATTTTATTTAAATTTAATTATGGTCAAAATATATACATAATACCTATATATGTGAAATGTAAATCATTAGAGTTAGTTTAGAAAAAATTTAGATATTTAAAAATTTTATTGAACTCGTCACCGTCTTTTACCCACCTCCAAGGAGAATTTTGAAATTCTCATAAAACTTAATTTTACCACTTCTATGAGTGAAAATTTTAAAATAAAAGAGACATGGTTAATATCAAGGAGTAAAATTTTGTTTAAAAAGATAAAAATAATTTTTTGTGAATAGTAACTTTTCACTTTTATTTACCACGGTTAAAAGTAAATAGGGTAATTAAGGGTAAAAATCATATTAATATTACCCTAACACATGTCCTAATTCTATTGGAAAAGTGTATCTCGACCAAAAACAACCTTAGGAACGAAATATTATCTTTTAGGTCTACATGGATTACATTAGGATATTTATTATTATTTAATTCAAAGAAGAGTTGAAAGAGTTAAATTCAAAGTTTAATAACGAAATTTTTTTTAATATAGGGATATAAATAAGATAAATTCGATTATAAATATTAATTATAAAGATAAAACTATTTCCTACATAATGGTATTTTATTTATAATTTTTGGACACTAAATAAGTTAATTTATTTATGACAGAATGGTGATGCAGTAATTACCTAATTAATGAAATATTAAAATAATCGAAATTATAAATATCTGAATAAATGTAATTTGAGACTTTTTATGAATTAAACTAATTTTATATGTTAATATCACATATCAAGACTGATTATATAAATTTTTTTCAAAGTAATAATGTTGTTATGAAATTATCAAAAAATAAAATACCCAATAGTGTCAAAATTGACATAAAAGAGTTTTAAAAAAATATTATATTATTAATTTATATTCTATTCCTAAAAATCTACTATTCGTCCAAGAGACTTAAATAATTATATTTTTATCATTAATGGACCAATTGGGGGTCAGTTGTAAGTTTATAGTAATTTTATTGTCTATATAATATAAAAATACAAAGAGGCATGGTAAGTGTCAAACTAATTATCTAAGAGTTAAAACTAAAAGAAAAGGTTAATAAAGTGACCCAAACCTGTCTAAAACTGTGATGACCCAGACTCTCTTGGTTCTTCCCATTGCCAAAATCTGGGTCCTGAAGGAGTGGCGTCTCGGTGAGAGCGATCGGTGAGGCCGATCGGTGAGACAGATCGGTGAGGCCGATCGGTGAGGCCGATCGGTGAGGCCGATCGGTGAGGACGATCGGTGAGGCCGATCGGTGAGGACGATTGGTGAGGCTGATCGTTGAGGTCGATCGGTGGGGCCAATCGGTGAGGCCTATCGGAGAGGCCGATCGGTGAGGCCGATCGGAGAGGCCGATCGGTGAGACCGATCGGCGAGACTGATCAGCGAGCCCGATCGGTGAGGCCGATCGGTGAGACCGATCGACATCACCCGACCTTGTCAAGTTGTTTCCAGTCGCGCTCCTTTGCACAAATAAGGTTCTAAACCCTTTTCTGACTTGTTTAAGTGTGTTTTAAAGACCCGTAATGTGCATAAGAGTTTTAATTAAATACTTAATCAATTCATGAGTCGGCTTAAACCACCCGACCCCCTTTTTGTGACGAGTGGAGCCGCGTGGTCAACCCACGACCCCCGCGCCTTACGCGGTTTCTCATTTTCACCTCAACCATCCCCGGCTCTTATAAACTAAGGGTTAGCAGTGGTTTCTCCTTTTCTGGATCATGGCTTTTCACAAACAGCTTCTGGTGCATCGGGCACATCGTTATCTGTAAAGTTCCATGCCCGGCCTAATCATCGATCGTCGATCAAACAAGTTGGGGATTTCTCCTTTGCCTCTCTCTTTTGTGTATCATGTGGGGTGGGTGTGCTTTTGATTCGGAAGGATTGGGTAAACCAGACCTAATTCAAGATAATGAACGAAATATGTAAAGAAAGAAGGGGGGGGGAAGTGATCATTGATGGTGTTTTATAATCTATTGTTTTTTCTTCTATGACCACCTTGCTGAGTTGTTCTGGCTTATGCCTCCTGAAAATCGAGGCCATTGGTGGTCGTTGTTTGTGCACTAATGAACCCTGCTGATGTTTTAAATGGCTTGTTTGTGGTTGTAAACTTCTACTGTGAAAAGTGAATTGGTTAATCACGTATATCCGACTGAATAAATTGAAAGAACCAGCATCAACCCTTCTGTGATAACTCCCAGTTAGAACACACGGAAATTTGATCATGGAGTGTGTTAAGTCGTTTAAATCTCAAAATACCTGCAAGGCCCTGCTTCTGTTGATGGTGGTAGTTGGTTGTTTACCTTTCGGGCAGATTGCTGGAGATGTGGGAGGGGATGGGATCCTCTATTCTTTTATACTCTCGGTGGTTGTGTGAATTTGGGTGATGGGATCTCCTGTGGGTATGGATTCAGTGGTTGTGAGTTTTAAGACCCAGTGGTTACTTGTTTATATCACGAATTGGGGTGGAATACTCTGTTGTTGAGAACCGGGTGTGGACGTTTTGGTTGTTGTTTGATTTTTTACTGTCCTGGACTTGTTCTTATGCCTACTAGTTGCGTAGTAGTTATTAAACATAAACATTATTACTGAATGTGAAATAAGAAAGGGGACACATGGGTTGTTAGCATGAGTCGTGACTCGGACTTGAGTGTTGTTGTGATCTGTAGACTGTCTGAAGAAAAACCTAGCTTTGGATGAGTGCTTGTTACATATATATATATATATATATATATATATATATATATATATATATCTGTAGCTTTGTGTTTCTTATTCACGCCCCAACCAAGTTTAGCAATTAGTGCCGAACACCCCCATTTCATGGGGGATGGTGTTTTTTCCAACACTATTCTTAGTGGCTGGTTATTAGATCTTTTTCTGCTCCCTTTCCCAGATAGCCCAAGTATCTTTGGGCAGGCTGTGATGGCCTGAAGTCCATTATTATCCCAAGAACCTTCGGGCTTTGTAGTGTGGTGGTTGGCCAGGTGTGTGCGGCAGGTGGTTTCCCAAGTGTCTTTGAGATGAGGCCCAGGTGTCTTCGGGCGTGGCAGTGTATTTTTCTAGCCCATTTGTCTTCGGGTGTGGTGGTGGTTGTTTTGTCCTAGGTGTTTGCAGGCATGGTTACGTGTGACAGTTGTTTCCCAAGTGTGTGTGGGCGGGATTTCGGCTGTGGGACTGCGTGTGGTTGTGGCCCTGGTGTGTGTGGGCGGGTGTGGCAGTGGGACTGCGGTGAGAATGGCGGGATTGGTCCGATGCGTAGGATGTCTCAATAACCAGTGGGAAAGTTGCGCGGGGTATCCAAACATCGATGTGCTCTCATTATACATATATTACTTGACTTGCGTTATTTGGGGAGTGTGCCTTGGTGAGGCCTGGGGTGGATAGTTTACCTTGATAGTTGATTGGTTTACTCCTTTTCTCATGGGACTTTAGTACGTTCCACCACTTGTGCACGAGAGTCTTTGGTTTTCCCTACTAAGTCTACTTGTATGCTCACCCTACGTATATAAAACTGCTTTCAGGTTTCTAGGAGGACTTCGTGGATCACGCATGACCCTACTAGCTCGGACCTTTGGAGCAGTTGCAGTTTCTGTTTTCTTTTCCTCTTTGGTACTTACCTTGTAGTCACCTCTTGCACTTTGTGGCTTTTACTTTTGAAACATGCATATGGGAATGGTTTACTTTTGGCTTTACTTTTCTTTCTTACTTGGTGTTTTTGGGTTTTCCTCTCCTTATCTCTCGATCCAATAAAATAAAAAGGGTAATGCCTTCCATTTGTGAGAAATTTCTATACCCTTGGTGCTAGTCTCCACTCTGGGACCTATTGAAGTCTGGTTTTAGGGGTCATTATCTCTCCTTCAACTTAAAGAAGGAAGGGCCTGATAATCTACTAACACTTCCCTCCTTTTGGTGAAGGTGGGTCGTGACAGAATGGTATCAGAGGTGATAGTTGAGATATAGGATGGAGTCTGGAGTTAGGCACAGTGATGATTGCATGGGATGGTAAGGCAACCGTGTTGGGTGACCTTGGCGCGTGAATTAGGCCAGGGAAGACCAGATAAGAGACGAGATTTTAGGGCCCCCCGTGATCTGATGCAAGGACTATGGACCTACCGAACGACCAATTGAGGCCACACTGATTGCAGGGTAGAGACCCTAGGAAAGGTACATGCATCATAATAACTTGTGTTCTTGTGTTTTTGGGATTTCTTGGGAATTAAGAATAAATTAAATTTTAAAAAGTTTTAAGAACGATATTCTGCACTACTTGGGCTTAGGAATTCCTTATTTACCTTGCAGCTATGATACCTAGAAGGAGACCACGTGTGGTATAGGAAATTGAGGCCCCGAAGACTAATTTGGCCGATCGGCAGAGAGCTGATCGAGAGGAAGAGGATGACCAGTGGCAGAAGACTCTTCGAGCCTTCCAGCGACAGGCCCTCGAGAAGTATGAGGGCAGCACCTCTGATATGAAGACGGAAGGCTGGCTAGAGGAGCTAGTTATAGCCTTCGGCCTGATTTGGGCCCCGACCGAGTACTGGGTTCCTCTGGCCGTTATCCAGATGCGGGGAGCAGCACGTCAGTGGTGGATGCTTTACCTGGGGGAGAGGAGAGAGTCTGAGGTGGCTTGGGTGGATTTCGAGAAGGAGTTTTGGGCGGAATTCCTCTCCTCGACGATGAAGGCAGAAAAGAGGAAGGAACTACTCTCCCTCCAGCAGGGGAGTATGTCCGTGAGGGAGCTAGGGATCAAGTTCAAGGACCTCCTACTTTTTTCTCCGGACCTCTTTCCTGACGAGGAGTCTCGGGAAAGGCGTCTAGAGGAGGTGCTCCGACCATCCCTCCAGTATGTTGTTACCCTCTTTACCCTGCCGACATACTTGGAGGTCCAGAAGAAGGACAAAGTGGTGGATAGGATGCATGCTATAGGAGGAGTGTCTCGAGAGGGGATCCAGCTAGGTCCATAGAAGGGGAAGGCCGTCAGCACTAGGCCTCCAAAGTCAGGACCCTCTAGGTTCCGACCCGCAGGGAGCAGGCCGCATTAGTTTCAGTTTTGATCCCCCAACCCTAGCCCTTTTATTACGGGCCCGGGACCGCGGTGCTTCATCTGTGGGAGCCCTAGGCATCTTCGGTGTCAGTGCCCTGACCGGGTGCAGTACAGTAGTGGCAGTCAGCCCCAGCACCCGCCCCAGCAGCAGCTTCCAGCCAGACCTTTCTAGCAGCAGCAGCAGGGACAGCGAGCTCCCGCTCCTCCGAGGGCAGACGTAGGAGGAGGCCGACCTCAGGGCGCTACACAGGGACCTCGACCAGGGCGTGGTCGGGGAGGTGTCCGATAGCCTAGGGGCAGGGGAGCTGGGCATGGACAGTTGCATGCTACAGAGGTAGCAGTTCCAGTAGGGCCAGAGGTTGTTAGAGGTACGATCAATCTGTTTAGCACTCTTGCTTATGCTTTGTTCGATACCGGAGCTTCGCACTTCTTCGTTGCACCCAGTCTATCCAATGCCTTGGGTCTAAATGCCGAGAGACTTATATTGCCCCTTCTGTTGAGCACACCAGTTGGAGGTCAGACCGACTTGTTGTTCGTTTGTCGGGGATGTAGACTGATGTTAGGGCTACATCAGTCGGTTCGGGATCTTCTTCCGCTACAGATTCAGCCATACGATGTCATCCTAGGAATCGACTGGCTATTTTCTATGTGCGCTGTCATCGGCTGTTTTCGAAGAAGGGTGGTGTTCTCAGACATGGACAGCCAGCGTGTTACCTTCACCGGCGAGCGGAGCAGTCTGAAGGGAAATAGGAGAGAGGAACCTCTCCTCTCCTTGTTGACCGAGCTGACAGTGGAATCAGTAGATGATGAAATGGTGTAAGTGCCAGGGATCATCCGTGAGTTTATGGACATCTTTCTTGAGGAGGTGATGACTCTACCCCCTCAATGTGATATCGTGTTCGGAATAGAACTGCAGCCCGTTGCTCGTACAATCTCGATGGCTCCTTACCGGATGGCACCTTCGGAGGTACGAGAGTTACGGATACAGATTGACGATCTGACAAAGAGTGGTTATGTTCATCCGAGTGCATCACCGTGGGGTGCTCCGGTCTTGTTTACAACGAAGGCAGATGGTGGTCTTAGGTTGTGCATAGACTACATGAGGTTGAATCAGGTGACAATCAAGAATCGCTACCCTCTCCCAAGGATACATGATCTTTTTGACCAGCTGAAAGGGGAAGGATGGTTCTCGAAGATCGACCTGTGGTCTGGGTACCACCAGCTGAGGGTGAAAGAGATCGAAATCCCAAAGACAGCGTTCAGGTGCAGGTATGGACACTTCGAGTTCATAGTCATGCCCTTCGGTGTTACAAACGCCCCGGTTGTGTTCATGGGGCTTATGAACTCCATCTTCTAGGATTACCTGGATCGGTTCATGGTTGTGTTCATCGACAATATCCTGGTCTACTCTAGATCAGAGGAGGACCATTCAGAGCACCGGAGGACAGTTTTGGAGGTCCTACGACAGCACCAGCTCTATGGGAAGTTGTCAAAATGCAAGTTCGGGACATGAGAAGTGCACTTCCTCAGGAACGTAGTGTCCGAGCAGGGGGTAGCGGTCGACCCATCAAAGGTTGAGGCAGTTGTTTCTTGGGCAGCACCCAAGAATGTGGCAGAAGTCCGAAGTTTCCTCAGGCTGGCAAGTTACTACCGGAGATTTGTGCCCAACGTCTCCCGGGTAGTAGCCCCTTTGACGGATCTGACCAAGAAGGACCAGCCCTTCGTATGGAGTGAGCAGTGCCAGTCGGCCATCAGCTATCTGAAGGATAAGTTGGTCAGTGCCCCATTGCTGAGATTACCATAAGAATGGGTGGCCTATGAGGTATTCTGTGATTCTTCGGGATAGGGCCTGGGATACGTGTTGATGCAGCGACAAGGGGTGATCTGGTATGGGTCCAGGCAACTGCGTTCCCATGAGCGTAATTACGCCACCCACGACCTGGAGCTTGCAGCGGTCATTTTTGCGCTAAAGTTATGGCGGCACTACCACATCGGGGAACGCTTTTTGGTCTTCACGGATCACAAAAGCTTGAGGTATATCTTCTCCCATCAGGACTTAAACTTACGATAGTGGAGATGGGTGGAGTTCCTCTAGGATTAAGACTTTGAGATCTCTTATACTGAGGGAAAGGGCTATGTGGTGGCAGATGCCCTGAGAATGAGGTTGTAGAAGGATGCGGTTCGAGATTCGGCGGACGCCTGGAAGGCAATGGTAGAGTTGGCTGCCTTACACCTAGATGCGTAGATGGATAGCGGCAGAGGCTTCCTATATCAGATGACAGTGCAGTCATCCCTATTTTAGCATGTGGAGTAGTCTCAGTGGGGAGACATAGAGTGTGAAGTGGTGCGTGACCACGATGACCAGGGTAGTGCTCTGGAACGATGGACAGAGGATGGTCAGAACCAGATGCTTTTCCAGGAAAATTTGTTTGTCCCTGAGGCGATGCGCAACAAGGTTCTCAGTGAGTTCCACAACTCACCCCTGGCGGTAAACCCAGGAGTTTCCAAGATGTTCCTGGGTTTGAAGAGGTACTTTTGGTGGCCCGGAGTTAAGCGAGCAGTGGAAGAGTTTTTGGCCAAGTTCCTAGTGTGTCAGTAAGTGAAGGCTGAACACCGAGTTCTAGGTAGCCTACTACATCCCCTAGATGTCCCCGAGTGGAAGTGGGATGACATCTCAATGGATTTTATCACGGGACCACCCAAGGCCCAAGGAGGGTACGACGCCATTTGGGCGGTAGTGGACAGGTTGACGAAATCGGCTCACTTTCTGGCGATCAGGGAGTCGAGTGCTGTGGATACTTTGGCATGAAAGTACATGGATAAGGTGGTGCGGCTGCATGGAGTTCTGAGTTCTATCATCTCGGATAGGGATGAATGGTTTACCTCGCGAGTCTGGAGAGGATTGCAGCATGCGTTTGGAACCCAGTTACGCCTTAGCACTGCTTTCCATCCCCAGACGGATGGACAAACAGAGCGCACCATCCAGACCTTGGAGGATATGCTGAGAGCATGTGTTTTGGACTCAGGAGGAGCATGGGTGAAATACTTTCCTCTGGTAGTGTTTTCCTACAATAATAGCTACCACTCTACCATTGGCATGGCCCCGTTTGAAGATTTGTACAGGAGGCCATGCTGTTCGCCTATGTGTTCGACCGAAGTATGAGAGGCAGGCATCCTTGGTCCGGAGGTGGTACAAAACACGACAGAGAAGGTTCATCTCATACCGGAAAAGATGAAGGCATCCCAGGACTGACAGAAGTCGTATGCTGATACCAGGAGGAGGCCCTTGGAGTTTCAGGTTGGGGACCACGTGTTCTTAAAGGTCTCCCCTCGGCGTGGGCAGCGGAGGTTCGGAAAAGGGAGTAAGCTTTCTCTCAGATTCATCGGACCCTTCCAAGTGTTTCGGCGGGTCGGCGAAGTTGATTACCAGCTAGTGTTTCCACTGCTGCTACTAACATGATGTCTTTCATGTGTCCCAGCTCCGTCAGTATCTGCATGATGATTCACACGTCCTTGATTGGGGTGAGCTGGACATCGAGGATGACGTTTCCTTTGTGGAGAGACCAGTGGCGATCGAGGATCGCAAGGAAAAGTTGCTTTGCGGGAGAACCATCACCTTGGTTCGTGTGTTATGGAGACATAGTGGGCTTGAGGAGAGTACGTGGGAGAGGGAAGCACAGATGCGTACCCAGTACCCAGATTTGCTTTAAGTTTTATTCCTTGTTGTACGTGTTGTGATAGAACGTTTTGTCTTTTGGCTATGAAATGTACTGGTTTTCTTCCTCTGCATGTGTGTGAAAAGCCCTAGCTATGGGGAAAGAGAGAACCCAACCCCTAATCAAGATGCATTAAGGTGGATGCGATTAAACACATGCGGGCGAGTCAGTGCCGCCCAAAGCAGATAATATCTTGACATGGGGGGGGAGACTCCCCAACCCATGTGCCCGGGCGGTATGGCATGGTATGTTTCTTGGTTTGTGACAGGAAGGTGTTCTTAGTTAACTATGAGGTTCACTCTTGAGAGGTATCTTTCGGGGTGGTTGTTCGGACCTGCCCTTCCTTTCCGGGTTGTTTAAATTCTCTAGGATGAGAATAGTTTGAGAGGTATCTGATGTGATGACCTAGACTCTCTTGGTTCTTCCCTTTTCCAAAATCCGGGTCCTAAAGGAGTGGCGTCTCGGTGAGACCGATCAGTGAGGCCGATTGGTGAGGCCGATCGGTGAGGCCGATCGGTGAGGCCGATCGGTGAGGCCGATCTGTGAGACCGATCAGTGAGCCCGACCGGTGAGACCGATCGGTGAGACCGATCGGTGTCACCCGGCCTTGTCAAGTTGTTTCTAGTAGCGCTCCTTTGTGCAAATAAGGTTTTAAACCCATTTCTGACTTGTTTAAGCATGTTTTAAAGACCTGTAACGTGCATAAGAGTTTTAATTAAATACTTAATCAATTCATGAGTTGGCTTAAACCACCCGAACCCCTTTTTGTGACGAGTGGAGACGCGTGGTCAACCCATGACCCCCTCGCCTTACGCGGTTTCGCATTTTCACCTCAACCGTACCCGACACTTATAAACTAAGGGTTAGCCATGGTTTCTCCTTTCCAGGATTGTGGTTTTTCAAAAACAGGTTCTGGTGCATCGGGCGCATCGTTATCCGTAATGTTCCGCACCCGGCCTAAGCATTGATCATCGATCAAAAAAGTAGGGAATTTCTCCTTCGCATCTCTCTTTTGTATATCATGCGGGGTGGGAGTGCTTTTGATTCTGAAGGATTGGGTAAACCAAACCTAATTAAAGATAACGAACGAAATCTGTAAAGAAAGAAGAGGGGGGCTGTGATCGTTGATGGTGTTTTATAATCTGATGTTGTTTCTTCTATGACCACCTTGTTGAGTTGTGATGGCTTATGCCTCCTGAAAATCGCGGCCATTGCTGGTCGTTGTTTGTGCACTAATGAACCCTGCTAATGTTTTAAATGGCTTGTTTGTGGTTGTAAAATCCTGCTGTGAAAAGTGAATTGGTTAATCCCATATATCCGGCTGAATAAATTGAAAGCACCAGGATTAACCCTTCTGTGATAACTCCCAGTTAGAACACACAGAAATTTGAATCATGGAGTGTGTTAAGTCATCTTAATATGAAAATACATGCAAGGCCCTGCTTGTGTTGATGGTGGTAGATGGTTGTTTTCCTTTCGGGCCGATTGCTGGAGATGTGGGAGGGGATGGGATCCCCTGTTCTTTTATACTCTCTGTGGTTGTGTGAATTTGGGTGATGGGATCTCCTGTTGGTATGGATTCGGTTGTTGTGAGTTTTAAGACCCAGTGGTTACTTGTTTATATCACGAATTGGGGTAGAATACTCTGTTGTTGAGAACCGGGTGTGGACGTTTTGGTTGTTGTTTGACTGTTTACTTTCTTGGACTTATGCCTATGCCTACTAGTTTCCTAGTAGTGCTTAAACATAAACATTATTACTGAATGTGAAATAATAAAGGGGACACATGGGTTGTTAGCATGAGTCGTGACTCGGACATGAGTGTTGTTGCGATCTGTAGGCAGTCTGAAGAAAAACCAAGCTTTGGGTGATTGATTGTTACTTATGTATATATATCTTTAGCTTTGTGTTTCTTATTCGCACCACACCCAAGTTGAGAACTTAGTGCCGAACACCCCCATTTCATGGGGGAGGGTGTTTTTCCCAACACTAATCTTAGTGTCTAGTTATTAGCTCTTTTTCTACCCCCTTTCCCAGATGCCCTAAGTAACATCGAGCAGGCTTTGATGGCCTGAAGTCCATTATTAGCCCAAGAACCTTCGGGCTGGGTAGTGTTGTGGTTGGATGGGTGTGTGTGGTAGGTGGTTTCCCAAGTGTCTTCGGGATGAGGCCCTGGTGTCTTCGGGCGTGGCAGTGTATTTTTCTAGCCCAGGTGTCTTCAGGCGTGGTGGTTGTTGTGTTGGCCTAGGTGTTTGCAGGCATGGTTACGTGTGATAGTTGTGGCCCAGGTGTGTGCAGGCGAGTGTGGCAGTGGGACTATGGTGAGAATGGTGGGATTGGTCCGATGCGTAGGATGTCTCAATAACTAGTAGGAAAGTGGCGCGGGGTACCAAAACATCGATGTGCTATCATTATAAATATATTACTTGACTTGCGCTATTTCGGGAGTGTGCCACGGTGAGGCCTGGGGTGGATATTTTACCTTGATAGGTGTTTTGTTTACTCTTTTTCTCACGGGACTTTAGTACGTTCCCCCACTTGTGCACGAGAGTCTTTGGATTTCCATATTGAGTGTACTTGTATGCACACCCTACATATATAAAACTTCTTTCAGGTTTCTAGGAGGACTTCGGGGATCACGCAGGTCCCTACTAGCTCGGACAATTGGAGCAGTTGCAGTTGTTGTTTTCTTTTCCTCTTTGGTACTTATTTTGTAGTCACCTTTTTCACTTTGTGGCTTTTAGTTTTGAAACATGAATGTGGGAATGGTTTACTTTTGGCTTTACTTTTCTTTATGCCTTGGTGTTGTTGGGTTTTCTTCCTCGTATCTCTCGATCCTATATAATAAAAAGAGTAATGCCTTCCATTTGTGAGAAATTTCTATACCCTTGGTGCTAGTCTCCACTCTGGGACCTATTGACGGCGGGTTTCGGGGGTCATTATCTCTCCTTCAACTTAAAGAAGGAAGGGCCTGGCAATCTGCTAACCCTTCCCTCCTTTTGGTGAAGGCGGGTCCTGACAAAATCTTATTGGTTGAGTGGTTTTCAACCTATCCCCACATTAACCTTTAAATAATCCAGTTTGGAGTCATTAGAAACCTAATATGAATTTATTATAAAATAATATTTCTAGGTTTTCCAAAGGTGCCTCTCACCCATCTTATAAAATTACACTCCCCCTTCTCACAATTTTACAACTTCAAAGCCTTCGGGATCTGCCAACCACTTCCCAAATACCCTCTAAAATATCCTCCATTCATCTTATAGGACTTCCTTTAGTCATAAATCTAATTTAATGAGCCCTTTTGATCAAATCAAAAGGAAGAACCCGAAGAAGAGGTAATGTTTTCACCACACTCTTTCATGTTCCTTTCTTCTTAAACTTCTTCTTTATTTGTTATTTACATTGTAAAATAATAAATCCAGCCTCTTCTATATATTGTGATGTTATTATAAACATGGTACAACCATATTCAGTATTCTATCCATCCTTTTAATCACACGTCACCATACGTGAGTACGTACGGATTACCATCTCCACGTCGTGGTGTAATTGTTATTAAATATATTATTATTTGGATGGGTATAATAATGATGTGTAATTAATGTAAATAATAAATATAACATGATAATTATTCTGTATATATGATATACTGTCCAATTATATATTATTTTAATATCAAAAGAATGATATTGTCACTCATGCATACGTATGGACTACCGTCTCCACGAACACGATTAGATTCATTACCCATCGTATCCATTCAAGATTAATTCACATTTGATGATTAAATGTAATTTTAAAAAACATTATATAATATTGTATATGAATAAGATACAACCTATCCATAAAAAACATGACTTATGTAACAAAACATATAAAAGATAACGATTAAGTTAACACCTGAAACGACGATAATACTAAAATATTATTAACAAAGAATTATTAAAAGATAATATATTATATCATAATTATGTATATGGTTCTCGTATATTTTAATAACTATTTCTTAACTATTATACAGGAGGTTAACATAACATTGACTAAGGAAAAGTACAAGGTAAGGTTTTATTTTACAATCTCATCATTATCCAAGGTTGTTTATACGTAATTATCTACTGGGACCTCTTTATCATCCACATCCATGATTCTTAAAAATGTATTTCAAAACATTCTTACTATTTTACAGAATATGTGTTGAATACATTTATACCCTTTTTGACTTTTTATTAGATGTTTATAAAGGAATCTTTACGCCATTTTCTAAAAAAGGTCCCTTTTAACCTTTTCGGAAAAATTAAGGCAAGAATGTCTTTTTTTAACTTATACAGTGGGTGAGGCTATTTCCCACCATTGTAAAATCTTCAATGATTCCCTTACAAGATTATAAGAATATTTTCAAAGAAAATATTTTATTTTAAAATTATGTGACATTTAAATGATTTAAAAAAATAGATATTTCTCTCAAATAGTTTTGATTTAATCTATGTCAACATCCTTTGATGGATTTTAAGATTATACGAAGTTGATTTATTGTGATTGAAAACATCCATATTGTATTGAATGTTTTGTGATATGTTTGACTGTTGATGTTTTATTTTTATACCATTCATAGTTTATAGAGAACGTATTGACATTTCGTATGCAATTTTTAATACGAATATTTTTGTTATGTTTAAACTTGTTCATATGACGAATTCATTGGACTTAATAGGTGATGGGTGGAGCCCACTATAGCTCCTCGATGCATCAGTTGGTCTCACGAGACAAACTAGTGTCTTAGAATAAGGATTTGACAAAATCTTATTTGTCGTCTTGGAACGAGGCCTTGGTTATGTGGTTATGATAGTCTGGCATTATGCATTCCATCATTATGAAAGTGGTTATTGATATTGCATGTTATTATTCAAATATTAAAATATCCATTTCAATAAGTAAATGAAATTATTTAATTTTATCTTTGCGATATTATGGAGATGTTCAAGTTTAAAAGGATTTTGTTTTAGTCATACATTGCCTTAAATTTTTATGCTAATTTATGAAAGTTTACGCTATATTGTTAATCTTACTGAGCATCTGAGCACACCCCTTTCAATGTTTTATTTTTCCCAAGACATGAAGACATAATTTTTATATGACCTGCAGGGATAGTATGAGGGGATATGAAAACATGATTTTGTAGTAGTGGTTTTCACTTTATGATGTAATGTAATCTTTATGAAAGTATCTAGTTATTCCATTTCTACTAAACTAATCTGTCTTTCGAGACTTGATCTTTTGTGATCATGCCAATGTTATGTAATAATGCATCGAATCTAGGTATCTAGGGTTGGGGCATTACAGTTGGTATCAGAGAAAGTTTAGTATAAACCATGGAAGATAGATTTAGATAAACTCTGATTAGAGAACATATCCCAAAGATAGACTTTGAGGATTAGTATAGAATAACTTCATAGAATTTTGGTATTGTAGAGACTTTGTGAGTTTTCTGAGCAATACATCCCTGTATGGATACAAGTAGGTAGAGAAAGATCTGGCACAGATATACCTATGGGTAAAACCCAAAAACACTACTTTGAGCTAAACTCGAACGGGAACGAGTGCACGACAACGGGCCTTGTTGCACTCTTGGTTACGACACTCCTAGGGGATATTATTAGGATAATTATCATTTTCTTTACAAACCATTACGAAGGGTTTATGAGTATATACTTCCTCAAAGAAAACATTTTTTTGATTATCGATTATATCCATAAATATTTCAATTTATGTTAAGTGTATTAAAAGTATGGAATTATGTATTTTGAATAAAAAATGATCTAGTTTATGCGATTGTTTATAAATGGAGCCTAGTGGAAGAAATGGAAACCATATCAATGCACACAATCCATTTAGGGATTTCTTTCCTGCTAAGGATAACTATATTGGATCGGGTGATGCAACTGGTGATGATCAGCTAGTCACCATACTAGGACAACTCACTCAGGTTATGAATAATAACCTTATCCATATGGAGCACCCTAATCCGCAGCATAGAGGATCAATGTTAGATCGCTTCATGAGGAATCAACCACCAATATTAAATGGGAGTACAAATCCATTGGTATCTAAGCAATGGATAAGTTCCCTAGAGAAAATATTTTAGGCTTTGGGGTGTAGTGAAAGGGAAAAAGTTATCATGGAGGTTTACCGCCTCACTGGAGATACTGATCAATTGAAGTCATTGATTCAAAACATGAATAAAGATGATGAAGTATCAAATATGGAATGGAGGGAGTTCAAAGATCTATTTTTAGAAAAATACTTTCCTCGTGACCATCGAGCAAATATGGAAAGGCAATTTCTGAGTGTGAGACAAAAGGAGGATGAGAATGTCACAAAGTATGAGGATAACATTACAAGGTTAGCAAGCAATGCTGGAGATTATATATGTAAACCAAGAAGTAATATTGATCGTTTATTTGATGGGTAAAAACTGTTTCTATGTCGAGCATTAGTCTCACAAACCTTCTCGTTGTAAGAAGATATTGTCTCATGTGTGCTATCAAGACAAAAAAGGAATTCTCTAAGTCTTATGACCTTAATGAAAAGAAGGAGTAGAAGAAATATGCTGATCACTCTGGGAATGAAAATAAAGGGAAGAAGCGAAAAGTAGAATATCAATCCTGCAGTAAATGTGCGAAGAAACACCCTTTACTTTCTTAAAAGGAATGGGAGTCTGTTACAAGTGTGATGGAAAAGGCCAATGAGCTCGTGATTGCAAGGGGAAGAAGGAAGCTACTGATGCCTAATGTTACAATTGTAGGGAGATGGGACATTATGCAAATGAATGTCCTAAGTGTCAGTGGAACTTACCTCAGAAAAGGCCAAGGGACCATGGCCAAGCTTATATTATCACTACTACTGAGGTAGAAGCTCCCAAAGATGTGGTGGTCGGTAATTTAATGGTTTCCTCAAGTTTAGAAAATGCATTATTTTATTCTAGATCATTGTATTGTTTCATATATTCCTAGTTTGATAAGAAAATTAGATATTTTTAATTTGATTTAACAAGGGAGTTGTCAGTTAAAACTCCTAAGGGAAGTTTCATTACCATAAATTTTTGGGAATCAGTCTCCGTTAGAACACATAAATGTACATTATCCAATGATCTCATCATCATACCTATGATTGAATTTTATATAATCTTAGGTATGGATTGGCTTTCAGACCACGATGAAAAAATTTATTGTAAGAAGAAAGAGGTTACTATTTTTGATGGTGATGATAAGGAACACCTTATCTTTAGAGAGGAATCATCACCACATAATTCTTACCAAGATCTACCCCCAGTAGCTCAACTGAATTCAATTATTGGGGAGGAATAGAATGAAATTACTGTGGATGAGGAAAGGAATGTTCAAATAGAGTATGTACCTATTGTGAAAGAATATGTGGATGTGTTTCCTGAAGATTTACCTAGTCATGCTCCAGAATAAGAAGTTGAGTTTTCCATTGGTTTAATTCCTGGATCAAGGCCAATATCGAATACGCCTTATAGAATGGCCAATGTGGAATTAGTTTAACTAAATAAAAAACTAGAGGAATTGAGTAATAAGGAATTTATTTGCCCTAGTTTTTCTCCATGGGGAGACCCTGTTCTTTTTGTTAAAAAGAAAGATGGATCTATGAGGTTATGTATCTACTACAGGGAGATTAATGCTACAAACAATAAAGAAAAAGTATCCCCTACCTCGCATTGACGATTTATTTGACCAAATGCATAGAGCTCAATACTTTTCAATGATTGACCTTCGATATGGATATCATCAGTTGTGTGTGAAGAAGGAAGACATTCCGAAGAAAGCATTTCAAACTAGGTACTGGCATTACAAGTTTACAGTAATTCCTTTTGGATTGTCTAATGCACCTTTTGTATTCATGGATCTAATGAATAGAGTCTTCATGGAATATCTCGATGAATTTGTGGTGGTATTTATTTATGATATCTTGGTATACTTAAAAAGCTACGAAGATCCTAAAAATAATTTTCACATTATCCTGAAGACTCTGAGAAGTCATGAATTATATGGGAAGTTTAGCAAGTGTGAATTATGGCTTCATGAGATTTATTTTCATGGTCATATTGTCTCTAAAGATGGAATCTCTATTGATCCCTCTAAGACCAAGGAAATACAAGAATGGCCTACACCGATGAGTATAACTGAGGTACGCAGTTTTATTGGTTTAGCAGGTTATTATCGACGTTTCGTCCATAATTTTTCCTGGTTGGCTAACCCATTAAAAAAGCTCAGACATAAAGGGGTAAATTTTGTTTGGACGAAAGGGTGTGAAGAATGTTTCGAAGAACTGAAGAGAATATTAGTCAATTTTCTTATATTTACTCTACCATCAGGGAATGATGGGTTCGTTATTTATAGTGATGCATCGAAGAAATGATTTGGTTGTGTCCTTCTGGGAATGATAAGGTTATTGACTATGCATCACGACAGTTGAAAATTCATGAGAAAAACTATACTACTCATGATATCGAGTTAGCTATTGTGATCATTTATTGGACCATATGGTGACACTACTTCTATTGTGAAAAATATGAGATTTATACTGATCACTAGAGTATGAAGTATATTTTCTCACAAAAAGAACTCAACATGAGAGAAGGTATATGGATTTAATTACTCAAGGATAATGATTGAACAATACAGTACCACCTGAGGATGGAAAACAAGGTAGCAGATGCTTTGAGCAGAAAATATCATGGAGTTTTGAACAATATAAGAATTTAAAGGGATCCAATTTTCATGGATCTAGTGAAGATAGACATGGGAATAACAATGGAAGGTGAAACATCAATGATTTTTCAAATGGTTTCCAAACCATCTTAACTAGAAAGGATTAAGAGTTCTTAGATCGACGATGAAGAATTTCTAAAGAAGATTAAAGCTGTGAATGATGGGAGATTGAGAGACTTTGTGTATGAAGAAGGAATTTTAAAATTTGGGAAGAGGCTTTGTGTTCCCGATATACCTAATCTGAAAAGGGAATTGTTAGATGATGCTCATAGCTACAATATTTCTATAAACCCTAGGAGCACCAAAATGTAAAGAGAGTTGAAAGAACATTTTTGGTTGGACAACATGAAGAGGGAGATTGTAGATTTTGGGTCAAGATGTATGGGTTTTCAACAAGAGAAAGTTTTAAGGAAACATCCTGGAGGAGTCATGAAACCTCTTCCCATACTGTAGTGGAAATAGGACAATATTACGATAGAATTTTTCATGGGGCTACCAAAGACTACTAGAAGGAATGATGTAATATGGGTTATTGTTGATCGTCTTACCAATTCAGCACATTTTCTTGCTACAAGAGAAGATATACCACTGAAACATCTAGCAAGACTATATATTAATGAAGTTGTGAGACCACATGGAGTACCCCTATCGATTGTTTGTGATCATGATCCCCATTTAAGTTCAAGATTCTGGAAGAGTGTTCAGAAGGCCTTGGATACTGAACTTCATTTGACCACTGTCTACCACCCTCAAACAGATGGACAATCAGAAAAGACTATTCAAACCATAGAATACTTGTTGATATCTTGCAAACTAGACTTTTAGGGTATGTGGGGTCAATATTTACCTATGGTATAATTTTCCTATAATAATAACTTCCAATCGAGTATTCAGATGGAACCATATGAAGCACTATACGGAAAGAGATGTCGCACACCAACCTATTGAGATGACGTTGGTGAAAGAAAACTTGTAGGCCCAGAACTGGTGGAGGAAACAATGGAAATGGTAAAGGTAATCCAAAACCACAACAAAGCAACTCAAAGTAGGCAGAATAGCTATGACAATAACTGAAGGAAGGATATGGAATTTTAGGAAGGAGATCATATTTTCTTAAAGGTATCTCCATGGAAGGGAGTTATACGTTTCGGTAAAAAGGGTAAATTGAGTCCCAGGTACATTGGACCTTTAGAAAATCTAGAATGAATTGGGGTTGTAGCTTACCATTTGGCAATGCCGCCAAGTCTCTCCAAAGTTCACGATGTGTTCCATGTATCACTGTTGAGGAAATACATGCCTGACCCAATGCATGTACTCACCAATGAGGAATTAGAACTGGAACCCGATCTGTCATATTACAAAGAGGCTGTTAGGATTCTTGATACGAGAGAACAAGTACGGAGAAACCGGAGGACTCGTCTGCTAAAAGTCTTGTGGAGAAACCATAAGATGGAAGAAGAAACATGGGAACCCAAGGAACATATGATGAAAAACCACCTGAGTCTTTTCATGCAGTAGTATTATTGAAATTTCGATGATTAAATTATTTGAAGTAGAGGAGAATGTAACTCCCCAAGCTTCCACAGAACGCTTCTCTTTGAATAATACAGTAGCATGCGTTGTACGAAACATTGAGTTCTAACACACACCACAACCGATAAAACTAGATGTTATGAATAGTAATACCCTATTTTTGAACTTTTATAATTTTTATTTTTCAAAATGGACTTTAGTTTTGGATTCGAAATTTCGAAATTATCTTAGGGTGAATTTATAGTATTTTTCTGAAAACATTCAATTTTTGATGAATAGTGAAAAAAACACTAGGTTATAGTTTAAAAGAGAATTTTGATTTAAATAATTTTTTATTTTATTTAAATTTAATTAATTTCAAAATAGATATATAATAACTATATAAGTTCTATTTAATTCATTGGAGTTAGTTTAGAATAATTTTAGATATATAAAAATTTTATGGAAATTTTCACCGTCTTTAACACACCTCCTAGTAGAATTTAGAAATTCTCATAAAATGTAATTCTAACACTTCTATGGGTGGAATTTAAAAAATCAGAGAGGCATGGTTAATATCAAGGATAAAAATGTGGTTTAATAAGATAAAAAAAATTTCTTGTGAATAGCAACATTTTACTTTTATTTTACACTGTTGAAAGTAAATAGGGTAATTAAGGGTAAAAATGATATTAATATTACCCTAACACATGTCCTAATTCTATTGGACAAGTGTATCTCGACCAAAAACAACATTCGGAACAAAATATTATCATTTGGTCCACTTGTATTAGATTAGGTTGTTTATTATTATTTAATTCAAAGAACAGTTAAAAGAGTTAAAATCAATGTTTAATAACTAAAAATTTTTTAATATAGGGATATAAATAATATAAATTCGATTATAAATATTTATTAGAGAGCTAAAAATATTTCCTACATAATGGAATTTTATTTATAATTTTTAAACACTATATAATTTAATTTATTTATGACACAATGGTGATGCAGTAATTACCTAATTAAAGTAATATTAAAATAATTGATATTATAAATATCAAAATAAATGTAATTTGAGAGTTTTAATGAATTACGCTAATTTTCTAGGTTAATATGACTTATTAGGACTGATTATATAATTTGTTTTTGAAATAATAATGCTGTTATGAAATTATCAAACAACAAAATACCCAATAGTTTCAAAATTGACATAAAAGAGTTTTTAAAAAAAATATTATATTATTATTTTATATTCTATTCCTACAAACTTAAGGTTTGTCCAAGAGAATTAATTAATAATATTTTTATCATTAATGGACCACTTGGGGGTCTCTTGGAAGTTTATAGTATGTTTATTGACTATATAATATAAAAATACAAAGAGACATGGTAAGTGTCAAACTAATTAACTAAGAGTAAAAACTAAACGGTAAGGTTAATAAAGTGACCTAAACCTATCTAAAACCTATTGGTTAAGGGGTTTTCAGCCTATCCCAACCTTAACCTTTTAATAATACACTTTTGAGCCATTATAAACCGAATATGAATTTATTATAAAATAATATTTCTAGCCTTTCCAAAGGTGCCCCTCTCCCCACTTATAAAAGGGAACTCCCCCTTCTCTCAATTTCACACCTTAAAAGCCTTTCGGATTGGACAACCTATTCCAGAATACCCTCTCAAATATCCTCCCTTAATCCTAGAGGCATTCCCTTAATCATGAAGCCATCCTAAGGAGCCCTTTTTTTCAAATCAAAATGATGAACCCGAAGAAGAGGTAATGTTTTCACCACCCTCTTTCAAGTTCCTTTCTTCTTCAAATTCTTCTTTCTTTGTTATTTCCATTCTAAAATAATAAATCCAGTATCTTCTATATACTTTGATGTTATTATAAATACGGTACATCCATATTCATTACTCTATCCATCCTTTGAATGACATTTCACCATACGTGAGTACGTACGGCTTACCGTCTCCACTTCATGGTGTTATTGTTATTCAATATATTATTATTTGGATGGGTATAATAATGATGTGTAATTCATTTAAATAATAAATATAACTTGATAATGATTCTGTATATATGAAATACTATCCAATTATATATTATTTTTATATCAAAAGAATGATATTGTCGCTCGTGCGTACGTACGGACTATTGTCTCCATGAACGCGATGAGATTCATTCCCCATCGTATCCATTCAAGAATAATTATCATTTGATGATTAATAGTAATTTTTATGAACTTTATATAATTTTGGATATGAATAAGATACAACTTATCCATAACAAACAGGAATTATGTAACAAAACATATAAACGAAAATGAGTAAGTTATCACCCGAAACGACGATAATACTAAAATATTATTAACAATGCATTATTATAAGATCATATATGATATCATAATTATGTATATGGTTCTTTTATAATTTAATAACAATGAATTAACTACTATACAAGAGTTTAACATACCACCGACTAAGGAAAATTTCAAGTTAAGGGTTTATTTCACAATCTCTTTATTATCCGAGGTTGTTTATACGTAATTATCTACTTGGACCTATTTATCATCCACATCCATGTTTCATAAAAATGTATTTCAAAAAATTATTACTATTTTATAGAATATGGGTTAAAGACATTTATACCATTTTTTTTACTTTTTATATGAATTTTATAAAGGAATCTTTACGTCATTTTCCAATCAAAGTCCCTTTTAGCCTTTTCGACAAAATTATGGTAAGAATGTCTTTTTTAACTTATATGGCAGGTGTGGCTATTTTACACCATTGAAAAATATTAAACGCTTCCCTTACAAGATTATAATAATATTTTTAAAGTAAATGTTTTATTTTATAATTATGTGACTTTTAAATGATTTAAAAAAAATATTTATCTCAAATTGTTTTGATTTCTTCTATGTCAACATCCTATGATGGATTTTAATATTATTTGAAGTTGGTTTATTAGGGTAAACAACTTCAATATTGTATTGAAGGTTTTGTGATATGTTTGATATGGATGTTTTATTTTTATAAAATTCATTATTTATGGAGAAAGTATTGACATTTCATATGCTAGTTTTAATACGAATATTTATGTTATGTTTAAACCAGTCCATATGAGGAATGCATTGGACTTAATAAGTGATGGATGTAGCCCTCTATAGCTCTTCAAAACATCGGTAGGTCTCAGGAGACAAACTAGTGTCTTGGCACAAGGCCTTGAAAAAGTCTTATTTGTAGTCTTGGCACGAGGCCTTGTCTATGTGGTTATGATAGTCTGACATTATGCATTCCATCATTATGAAAGTGGTTATTGATATTGCATGTGATTATTTGACTAGTAGAATATCCAGGTGAATAAGTAAATTGAATTATTTCATTTTATCTTTTCCATATTATGTTGAAGTTCAAGTTTAAAAGGCTTTTGTTTTAGTTATACATTACCTTAAATCATTATGCTTTTTTTATGGAAGTTCCAGCTATATTGTTATCCTTACTGAGCATCTGATCTCACCCCTTTCAATGTTTAATTTTTCCCAGGATGTGAAAAAGTAATTTATGAATGACCTGTAGGGATAGTATGAGGGGATATGAAGACAATATTTTGTTGTAGTAGTTTTCAAATTAGTATGTAATGTAAACTTTATGAATGTATCTAGTTATTTCAAGGATACTAAACTATTGGGTCTTTCAAAACATGATCATTTGTGATCATGCCAATATTATGTAATAATGCACTGACGCTGAGAAACTAGGGTCAGGGAATTACATTTTGGAATTGGTAGCTATGGTTTTCGCTTTGAAAATATGGAGGCATCATCTATACGGAACCAAATGCCAAATATGTACTGACCATAAAAGTCTTAAGTATATATTCGCTCAGAAGGAATTAATCATGAGGCAGAGAAGATGGATAAAACTAATAAAATATTATGAATGCACGATCAATTACCATCCTGTAAAATAAAAAAAGTGGCAGATACCTTAAGTCGAAAACATCATGCATCATTAACCATGCTACATTTGGAACATGATCCCTTGATTAATGATTTGATGAATTTTGGCTTAGAAGTTGTTAGTGCAGGGAATATTTCTGCTTTGTTTAAGGTTTCAGTTCAGTCTTTTTTGTTAGAAATAGTTAATCAAGCACATAGGGAAGACTGCGAGCTATAGAAAAAGGTAGAATTGGTTAAAATGGGTAAGTTTCCATAATTTAATTTTGATAATGATTGTGTTTTAAGATTTGGAAAAAGGTTGTGCGTGACTTATGATTCCCAGTTGAAGAATGAATTGGTGTGTGAAGCTCATAGTTCTCCATTTTAAGTTCATCCTTGATGTTCTAAGACGTACAGAGACCTTCTAGAGTATTATTGGGGGAATAGGATGAAAAGAGATATTTCTGATTTTACAATGAAATATTTGACATGTCAGCAGGTTAAAAGAGTGCGGCAGTTACCGAAGGGGATGCTTCATCCATTTATAAAGCCATAGTGGAAATTGAAGAATATATCCATGGAATTTGTGGTGGGACTACAAAAGACTTCTCGAGGCAACAACGCGATTTGGGATATTATTGATCGGCTAACAAAGTTTGCACATTTTATTTCTATTCGAGATACAATGACTTTGGATCAGCTTTCTCGATTATACCTCAAGGAGATTGTTAGGTAACATGGAGTTCATCTTTCCATTGTGTCTGACCGGGATCCCAGGTTCACTTCTAACTTTTTGAATGACTTCAGAAGTCATTTGGAACAGAGTTAAATTTCAGTACAGCTTTTCATCCTCAATCAGATGGGGATTCAGAACGAACGATTCAAAATTTTGAGGATATTCTTCGAGCTTGTTCAATGGAATATCAGGGATGATGGGATTAGCATCTTTTATTAGTTGAGTTTTCTTATAATAATAGTTTTCATTCCAGTATTAAGATGGAACCTTTTGAGGCCTTGTATAGAATGTGGTGTCGAAATCCAGCATTTGGAGATGAAGTTGGAGAAATAAAGTTGATGGGGCTATAATTAGTTGAATAAGTGGCTGAGAAAGTTATGATGATCCAGTAACACATGAGGACATCTCAGAGCAGGCAGAAATGTTATGCAGATAACAGAAGGAAACATTTCTCTTTCGAAGTAGGTGACCATGTTTTCCTTAAAATCACTTCTTGGAAAAGTGTGATGTGTTTAGGTAAGAAAGGGAAACTAAGTCTACGGTTCATCGATCCTATTGAAATATTAGACAAAGTTGTAACATTTTCATACCACATAGCTTTTCCTCCGATTTTGTTTTGGGTACACAATGTTTTTCATGTTTTGATGTTGAGAAAGTATGTGCCATATTCATCACATGTCTTGAACCCAGAAGCAGTTCACCTAGAAGAGAACCTTTATTATGAATAGAAACCAGTTCAGATTGTTGATCGAAGGGAACAGGTATTGTGGAATAAGGTAATCCACCAGGTAAATGTTTTTTGGAGAAACCACATGTTCGAAGAAGCAAAATGGGAGTATGAAAATGTTATGAGGGAAAAGTACACTCAGTTGTTTAATAAGTAAATAAAATTACGAGGATGCAATTTCAAGAAGGTGGGGATAATGTAACACCCCATTTTTTCCTAAAAATAAATATAAATTCATGGATCTTTTTTTTAAGTAGATATTTATAACTATCCTTTTAACATAATATTTCATCTTCTATGTTTTGAATTTCAAGAAACTGTCATCTAAAACTGTGTTCAGTATGTTATTTGGAGTCTATTTGAACCAACTTGTTTTTTAGTGAATAGTAACATACCCTAATGAATAGTAATATGAATATTATTTTGTAACTAATTAATATTAAATTTTATTATAATATTATTTTCCTAAATCTAGAAGATAATAACATCTTGGTTAATTTTTCATTGTGATAAAAAAGTAGTTATAGAATTAGAACTGTTAATTTTGAATTAAGTATGATTTTATTTAAATATTAAATTAATAATATTTAGAAAATTATTTTCAAAAAATGGACTTCATTTTTTAAATCTACACGTCGATAAATGGTTAGGGTGTATTTTGGGAATTTTTCTAAAACATTTGATTTTTTGGTGAATAGTAAAAAAATACAGTTTTTAATTTTGGTGTGTTAATGACATCATTAATGATATAATAAAATTTCATAAATATGGTCGACTTGTTTATGGTTAAATAAGGTGTGAGGTGTCCCAAGTGGCTTATACCATGGGAAAATACCAGGGGAAAGCCCATGGTTTTGAAAATACCACCCATTAGGTGTCCCTTGAAAATTATTAAAATAATCCATCACTTTTCCTATAAATACCAACTGTTCTCTTCATTTAATTCATTCCCAATTCTCCCTAAACTAATATCTGACCTACATAACGTTATAGTAGTCCTCCCATAGTTTCCTCAATCCCTCAAGGTCCCAACCTTCATGTTCAAAGGGTTACTCTACAAGGTATGAAAATTCTCAATTTCTTTCTTTTTCCTTTTAAATTCTCTTTTATGTGGTATAATTTTCAAGTTTCCATAACATGTTCTTATTTACTTCTTATTCTTGATCTCTTATATATAATAATTCATTTCTTTATGGGTGAACCTTGTCCCCTCTCTTTTTTAATATCTTCAAAAACCATGTTGCGTAGACGTTAGGCTGCCGAATTTTTGTAAGTGATTTCACAATTTTTCTTTTATTTTCAGTTCCTTCATTATTGTTTCTTCATATCTACTTAACCAGGAGGCATGAATTATCCATAAATCATGTATACTCTGGATTTTATCATGATTATGAAAAATTACTCATCTTTATTCTTCTCATCTCCCACTTATTTAAAGAATAAAACACATTGTCCGTTTGTGTCGAATTACCGACATTGTGGATGATGTGATTTCAAAATCCATTAATTCTTTCAAGTATGGCCATGAAACCATTTATATGGTTGATCCAGTTTATAATATATTTTTTATGACTCATATATGGTTCAATAATTCTTTTTTACTCATGGTTCTAATTTATAAGACAAAATGAGGTTGTTATTATCAAAGAACCACTAAAATGATCTAAACGAACTTCATTAATGTTTTAACTTATAAGTCATTATCATATAAAGAAAAAAGTGATAAATGGTATAAATTATGGTACTGGAAATATTTAAATACTACTCCATTCTAATTCTGGAGTATCACTTCCAATAAACAAGAACGATCTATCATGAACCGATCGTGAAAAGCATAAAAGAACTCACCCAAAATAATGCAAGGAACAAAATACTAACAATTAAGGGGTGAAATGAGGTTATGAAATGACCATATTAGATACTATAAACATGAACATGTTTCTTTAAAATAATAATAACACTCTTTTAACCATTATACAAGATGTTTAGAAAAGTTTTATGTAATACAATCCTATAGTAAGGGAATTTTTAACACGATTTCCAATCTTTGGGTTAACCTCCTACTTCATTGTTATGTTCTTTTTAAATTGTTTGTGTGATAGGTTATGTTTAAATTATGTTTTATTATTTGTATTTATAGTATATATACATTCCCCATCCCCCTATTAATTCTCTCAACAATTTTATGATATTTATAAGGGTCTTTTCTTTAAATATGCTCTTTTTAAATTCGGTTTTAGAAATTCCAAAGCAATGTTTTTATGGAGTTATTCAGGTTGTATGATTATGTTTTGGCTCATGGGAATTATTTATGATGAAGGGGGGCGGACATATATTTCCCTCCAATACATTGGGAATGAGTATGTTGGAGGTCAGTCGTATGTTTACTCCAAGTGTAACTGCGATGGTTAAACAAAGTAAGGTCGTCATGAGGGTTACAAATTTTATGGTAGCCAATATGGTTACAAGATTATGTAAGTAATGCCCCAAGATATATTTATGATTATATTTATGTCCTCATGTTTGTGTGGATCTTGTGTAAATATCATGCTATACGATGTAGGTATATATGGGTGAAAATCATGTCTTTTGAAAATGTTTTCATACATTATGAGTATTCATAAACTAATGTGATTTTTCCTTCTTTTCCATCCCTTACTGAGCTTTTGTTCTCATCCCAAGTTTTTAAAAGATTTTTCACTGGTTAATGTATGTGTAATACAAGGAAGTAAGACATGTTAAATGTTGAAGAATAGTCAAGGAGTCTTGTTTTAAGTTTTAATGTTTTTAATTTTGAGAAAAAATGGAAACAGTTTTTATGGTATCCACTATGTAACAATGTATAATGTTATGAATGTTTTGTCCTAATTCTCTAAAGCACTATACATTAAAATATCTTCAATGTAAAAGGATGTTTTTTCGTAACTAAACTCATGATTATGTATGTAATAAGGTCGGGTCCTTATATTAAGCCTTTCCCTCAGGAATCCAATGATTTCTCAAGTATAAAAACATCAATAAAGATAGAAATTTTCATATGAAATAAGAACCTTATAAATTAATCATTATTTAATTTCATGTTGTGTAATACTCATTCCATTTAATTAGATAGTTGGTTTATTCCATTTCATTTCTTATTAAGTGATAAGGATCAATAGGAAATGAAAACAATTATTACTTCAGTTCCATATTCACATATTATTCCCATTAATTTACCATTAATAATCATGAAGTGGAATTCTAAGGACATGAAACCATATACAATTAAATTATAATTAACTATCTTGAGTGATATCTACTATTATATTTTTCATTTAACATTTGAATGGTAAATTAACTAAAGTGGGGAAAATTCCTTATAAAAATAATGTGGAGACTATACATGTGATATCAATTTACAAATTAAAGATCAATTTATTATATAATAACACATACCTTATAAGTGTCAGGTGATAACATGCCTAAATGGTTGAACATACATTCATAACAACCCACTAGAGGCATAGAAGAGGTAACAACCTACTTGGGGTGGTTGGTGTTAAGTTTATTACCTCCAATTATGTAATTATTATATATATATGGGGGTTTATAATACATTAAAAATTATTATAAACAAGGAATATGAATTCAATAATCAACTCCTAGAGAAACTGGTGTGTAGTCAATGATGGAAATTTTTGAAATTGAGAGACCCTAAGGGATGAGACTGTGACCACATACCTAATGCCTATAGAAATATATGTTTCAATTATTGACACTGATATTCTCATGGATCAGAAGTAAACAAGAAGAATGTATCAGTTCCCTAAAAATGGGGCATATGAGCCTGGATATAAATAATGGCACCGAGAGGAAAAAAATGATGATCAAAGTCATAGGATTGAGGAGCATACCTCGAGGAATCCAACAAGATCAATGGTTCTCGTATTAGAGATAAGACAATGAGTGAAAATATGAAAATAGGAATAATGTACATGGGAGCTCTAATGGAAGAAAATATAGTTTGTTATGATCTGGATTGAGAAAATTGAAGGAGTATGTTTTTTTTGAAATTTAAGGGAATTATGGTAAATTTTCCCAAGAATCATAGGGTCACACAGTTTTGGCTAAACTGTTGCCTAAACCATGTACCAAAATTATTCCACCCACTGACTAATGAGGGACCCTACATGGTTCATATTCATGGTTTCAATATCCATGAAACATTGTTTTTCACACACTGTTAAAAGCTATAGAAACCCCAGCACATGTGTGAACCTTAGGTTCTATGATATCCTAAAAATGTGAGACCTCCTAAATCCCTGTTTCCAGCCCTCACATGGTTAGGGAAACTATAAGTAGATTTTTTAAAGTATTCTATGAATTGTGTGACCCAGTACTTTCACCCACCTATTGGGGTTCTATGCTCGGAACAAGCCCTGAACACCCCCAAAATGAAAGACCTCATTAGGCCTCAATAATAGGTCAAATATAAATAATTATAATGAAATTTAAAGGACATATAATTCCTAGAAAAGCTCATTTCTTACACCCTCCACCCTCCTCATACTTTTGGCCAAAAGTACGGTCCATGGAGGTAATGATACATAATTATTAATCCTATATTTACCTCCCATGTATATGCATGAAACCCTCTTATCATAACCTCTTGGTTGTCCATAGAAATCCATACTCAACTATAGAAAATAATATAATTTTTACTTCTATGTGGCTATATTGAAGGTGGATTCCCTCTATATATTATTTCACTCAGAATTAATCCCTCTAGGATAGATAACTTTTCAATATTCTCCTGGTGAAAAAGAATGGGTATTATATGTGTTGATGGTGGGGCTACTTGACCCTAGGAATACTAAACATCTAGACTCATGTTTCGAAAGACTTACATCATCCAGAACTCATTCCAATACTCTCAAAATGCCTCATTATGTGTTTTATGGATCGTTTAATTGGAGAAAATGTTTAAATTTATCAATTTATAAGCCAAATCAAAGGTGAAATACTTAGGAAACTCAAACCACATACTCTATTGAACGCTCAAGTCTCACTGATAAATGTTCTACCTAAATATCTTCTTGTCTATTTATATCAAATACCAATTTTCCATAAGATATTGTCACCAATAATTCAGGAAATATTCCAGAACAACATATCTAGATCATGATAATGGTAATTCCTCTCATGTGAGATTTTTTCTTTTTCTAGCCATATGTAATCACTCATTCCTCATATATCTACACTAATCTAAGACATAGTATGGATGTGTCACAGTACACAGTAAATTCATCACCCGGTAGAGGTAAGGTGAGGATTAGTTTTGATGTTATCCTACAATTCATCTCTATAAAAATAACTCTCACAAGCATATACCAAACAAAATTCACTACTTTCTTGGATAGTCTTGGTATAAGTGCTTCCATATGGGAGAATTTGTGGTTTAAATTCCGATAATAACAAACTAATATTAGAAATCTTTGAATATCATATAAATTATTACGATGAACCCATTACATATTAGTGTAATCCTTCTCTGGGTCTACTAAAAATCCATCCTATGAGATGACGTGCCCCAATAAGTGTACTTTATCAATATTGAAATAACATTTGGTTAACTTGGCATAAAGTTGATTTTATCTCAATTTACTCAATATGTTGGGAATGATAGTCTTGTGACTCTGATTACACTAATATTTAATAAAAAAACCACGAAAAACTATTCTAGAATAGGATGAAATACTTCATTCACCAAGGCCATGGATATCATCAGTGCGTTTTTTAAACCGAACACCATTACCATGAACTCATACAAGGCATACCTACTCCAAATATAATTATGATGTATGTATGAGGGTATAAATCTCAATTATAGGTGTCCTAATATCAAATTGATATAGGATTTGATATTAGAACATCTCAGTTGATCTAAAATATCATCAATATATTGAAGGGGAGATTGGATTTTGAAATTAATCTAGTCCATTCATTGATAATCCACACATAAGTACAAACACCTGTGATCATTCTTGGATAAAAAAAACTAGAGAACACCATAGTGATCGACTATATTTTATGAAAAAGTATCCTCTAGATATCTACATTTAACCATCAACTCAAGAAGCTCTTCTAGTTCCATCTGATTAGTCAAAATAGATACTAGGTCTCCTCCCATTATTAACTAGACAATGATCTCGATCTCTTTCATAAGTGGTAGGAAATTAAAATCAACAAGAAATACATCCTAAAAATGTTCTACCACTAGATTAAAAGTTTCATGATACATTACTTCATATAGAACAAATATTTATATTTGATCCATGATACAATCCATTCTACACTTAATTGTTCATGTACAACCAGCCAAAAAATTCCACTCACCCTTTTAGGTATAGTAACATGCTTCTAGATATAAAACATTAACTTTCCTTTATCACTGAAGTATATGATCCTACTACAAAAAAACCAATCCACACAATGAATTATGTGGAATACTATCATTCTTATAAAAATGGTCCCCAAAATTAATGGTAAGAAACAATTTCTAGAGAACACACCATGAAATGTTTGATAACCTCAGACCACACTCCCAATTGTGTTTGGATGGTAATGAAACAATCCAAATATCCAATACAAAGACCATTTTTTTTAAAATATAAAATAAAAGTAAATGAAATGTTATTGTATAAAGAACATATGTAAATATGGATGATATAATAATCATACTTATAATGGTAAAAGGGGATGCAACCAAACTAGCTAGAGAAGACATCATAGCATGTAGTAGACTAGACTATATTCCCTAAGACCCAATTGGAATCCCCTACACAATTATCTCTTCCTGGTACCTTTCCATTTACATTGGGGTACCATGCCCCCACGTTGATCTTAATGTATAATGGATCTTCATCAACTAGTTATTTGATGGGTATCTTAGTCCTTCCCAGACTCTACTACCAATCCCGATCCCCTTCCACAACTCTACTAATGAATGACCATAAAGAACCTATAGAGGTGGCCAAACCTATTGTATGATCGACACTCCATACCATGGAAAAAACATTGATAAATCATATGAGAGATTTTTAAAAATGATAGTTCTATAATGTAACATGATCTTTGGATGGCTACACACTTCCCTGGATACTCTTCCTACTCATTCCATGGAAGTAAATATAATTGTAGAGCTACTATCCAAAAGAATAATAGATGCCACTTCCCTTAATTAAATATCCTTACTGACACTCAGGGAACCTATCATACTTTTCTCCATAATGAGATTTTAATTCATCATGTCAAAAATTATAATCAAGAAATATATATTCACCTATGATATAATCTCATAGAAATGTATATCTAGAAAATTACTCATACTTTAGATCTCATTTGTACCTAATGATGGTTAAAAGTACTAAAATATAGTGAAACATCTAGAATTGTCCAACAATAACACGGAAAACAATGTTAGATTCATGAACTCATGACCCTTATTATCCACAAACATATTAGGATAAATGTTTCCAAGGAACATTACATTGAAGTCATTGTTGGATAACTCCTCTTGCTACCAATATTTCTCTTTAATGTCCCACCAATGATTGGTAGTTCCATGAAGCATTTTTACTAAAAGACTTCCCCTCCTATATTTGGGTGTCTAAGGTTCTTAAAGATGATTTTGACTGAATTGATCCACAACATGGCTTCATGGGGTCTCTCTCAATAGTGAATGTTGGCAGATACTACAACTAAAACTATATCATTGGGTCAAAAATTGAAGTAATAGTGTGAACAATGTATCTTTCTATGGATCCTATAACCCTTAGAAACCATCGATCAAGATAAACATCAATATGATCCAAATGATTCGTAAGAACCTCCTATTCAGCTATGTTAGAAGAATAATAATATCATATCCCCTAATAGTCAATTTCAAGATATCAAGGATGAATTTTCTCTACAAGATAGAATCACTCCATAGAATACTGGATAACAATTTGTTCAACCAAAATAGTTGAAATTATTAGGAAACCACTCAATCATGTTCTCCCTGAACATAGTTTATAAAGTGAGAAATCATTAAATTACACTTATGTATTTTCTTTATATCACATATAATATGTATCTTATAGTTGAAAGAGGAAAATATATCATATGTAATAAATATATATCTATCATGAACATTTCATTATAATATATATCTATGTCCATATAATGATGTATGCATACTCAGGTCATGCAAAAATGGGTCACATGTTTAAATATATAGAATAAATTACATCAAATATCATGTGAATCACCCAAGGTAAAATAACATCTACTATAACAACGAACAACATAAAAACAACCCCAAACATGGGCACTAATACTTTTCAAAAAAATGGCATTGTCAATCCCATGAACTAGACCATTACCAAGTCCAAAGAAACATCGTTGTCTCTGTTATAACATTCCCAAACAATAAAATAATAGAAAATGAAAATAACTTGCTACCTCTAATACGACTTTGTATCATTCCTAAATCCAACACTCAATGAAGTGAAAAATTAGTTTTGTTATTTGACATCAATAAAACCTCCCCACACAAAAATGGCCTCTCGAATAATAGTGGGTCATAATGAGACCGGTGGGGAGAATATACCCACTAGTGTAGTGTTTTAATACAGTAGAAGTAAACAAATATCAGAGTTAAAAATAGAGGAAATAGTACATCATAAAATTTGAAGGTAAAGGATGAACCCAGTAAACAAAACAATAACAAAAAAATAAATTCATAAATAAATGTAACAAAATTTCATGTTGGAATTCATACAGAGAAAAGAAAAAACTGACAAAAATAAACTAAAATGGTCATAGTCCCAAATTCTTGGTAGGTCCCCTCTCCAATCTAAAACCCATCTATAATCAATGAATCAACTCAAAGGTCCCATTCAATTGTCTAAAATTGTTTACATGTAATATTCTTGGGTAACAAGTGGTATCCTGAATAGGGTGTGAGTAACACTCATTAAGATGACACCACAATTTATAAACAAAACCAGTATGATAAAACATGCATGAAATAAAAAGAAAAATATGTGTATTAATTTAACAATTGAAATAAAACAATAATCAAATGACTTCAGAACTATTCCATATATATATATATATATATAAGAATCTAATATTACCATTCAATATACACCATCCAGTCCATGTAATAATCGCATAACTATGTAAAGTAAACTTTATATATAATTCACCATAATCATGATTATCCTTATAAGCATTTCCACATAACTAAGCCATGACCATTATATATTAATTTCTTAACAACTAGGTCGATACCAATAATGGATACAACATAACCATGTTGGGATATATAATCATTAAAATATATCTAGGTTGATCCCTAAAATAATTATAACATAACTTGGCCAACCACTATTATCCTTACAACAAAACCAAGCCCGAACTTGTAAGAATTACTACATTTCTGGGTAGATCCCTATGAAAATAACATCATAAACATTCTAATTCTAATAAAAATTACATCTTAAATAGGATCACATCATTATATAATCAATTTGATTTTAATTAGAATATAATTCACAATTCAAGAAATAACAAAAAATAATACCATGAGACACAATGGTCAATTCATAAAATTACCATTTCTTATTCAATTACTCATTCATTCATTAAACTGAATCTTATTTAATTCTCATTCCAATGTGCACACACATTTCATAAAATATTTTATAAAGAATTCTAATAATCATTTAATCCATTTTCTAAGGTGAATCTATCAAAAAACACTTAAGGTCTCATGTCATGCTAAATCATATCCTTAATCTATTAGCTAGTTCATAATCTTTGAAGGGTCGGCTCACCCCATGGGACCCCATAATACATTTCCTGACACCAATGAATCAAAATTGATCCATGGAGTAGTTTAGAAACATGATTATAATCACTTATTGACCTGTTTTTTAATGAACATGTTGTGTTAGTGAAATTTCATAATATTGCACATACTTTTACAAATAGAAGAAGGATATAGGGATTTTTAGACCAGCTACCTTTATTCAGAGGATTAGAAAACACCCTTAATTATAAATGAAAATGAAGAAATATGTAAAAGTAGATCACAATATGTATCCAATATCACAAAACATCATGATCAAAACCCAAAAAAAATGTGTTCAAGGGAATCCATGGATAAAACATATATCAAGAGGAATTGGTGGAAACCAAGGAGAAAAAACTAACTAGGATTAAATTCTTGATCTTGAAATATGAAAGGGAGGAGGGATATCCAAAATCTACTAGAGTTTCCCTATGGTTCTAGATAGGTATCTACACTACAAATTAAATAATAATCATTCACACAACACAGTTTCAAACCGTTGAGCCCGCAAATTTCATCACATGAAATCCTTCTACATTTTGCATTTCTCAATTTATGAGTTATATCAAAAAAAGAATTTCATTGGGTTAAAATAATATCGATTGATTATTAATGATCATGAACCAGTTTCACAGCATGTAAACATTTCACGTCCTGAACCAGTTGAAGATTTCTTCCTAGAAAATTTAGCACTACATATAACATGTTCACGACGTGTCAATTTCCACAAGATAGCTCTTATCCCATCTTCCAGTGAAAATAATGAACCACCTCTGTAGACATATAATTCCAAGAATAACTCACTTAAATAACATATACACATTTATACATGGACTCCAATAATAAAAATACACACATATATATATGAACATTAGGTCTTTTTCCCATGAAAATTATCTCTATTCCTAGAAAGGGACCCATAAAGAAGGTTTACAGAAATTGTAAATCCCATCTGAAAGAGTTTCAATAAAAATTCAATGAGTTATGTGCCTAGAAAATACAGGACATCTTATATGGTATGCTGACATGGTAAACATTATTTCTATAAAAAATCCCATTACAGATTTACTCACACATTATTGTAAGACTCAGGGATGGATCAATATTCTATTACTATTGTGTTCCATAACATTATGGAATCTATAGTCTCAAAATAATTAGAAATTATCTTAGTGAGATTGATGTACTATAAATACATCACTTTTCCCAACGTTATCCTATATGGCTTATTTTTTCACCCAAATAACAACTAGAAAAGTATCACAATCAATATTTTATAAGAAAGTATTTTTTATTTATTTTCATAAATTTTATAAAAAGCTTCAATAAATATAATTCACTATAATTAAGATAATATGACAATAAATTACATAAATAACTTAGAACATATATGAATTATTTTATGCATGGATAATGGATGTTGTGATAATATTTCCAATGTCATTTATATATTCTAAAATATTTCTCTCTATAGATAATGTTTCTATATTGGTGGAATAAAAGGACTCTATGAATGATGATTCATATATTGTTAATTATTTTTTTAAGATCATATAGATTCTTCTAATTTGGAATACCAAGGGATATTATTAGTAACCAATGAACAAAATTTTGTAACATTGGAATGTAATATTTGATGAAATGATATAGACTAATCAACATAACATTCACACCATGCCAATCCCATAATTATGGGATTTTATAGGTAACCGTAAAACATGTTAAGGGGCGGAAACATAAAATATTTGAACCAATGGTTTAAAAACACCTTATGGGATTATATAATTGTTTTTAAGACACCCATTTTAATGATACTAGGAAAATTTATTTATTATAAAATATATCACATCCCTTTAGAATTAAAACATAAATCCTATTAGGTAGTGAGGAATATGGAATTTGACTTGAAGGTAGCCTGGTTTGAAATGATTCTATAAAAATAATATATTGATGAAATTTAATGAGAATCATTTCAAAATGAGAAAATTCTCAAGGTGAAATATAATGTTAAAATGATAATTTTATACAAAATAAATAATTATATATTAAAAACAAATTATGTATTTATATCCTCAATTGTAAATTATTCCATGTTGTGTTTTATACTAGTTGTTAATCAGATTTTTTAGTTACTACTACTTAACATTATGGTGTTGTTGAACTTATTTAATAAGGATAAAAAATAAATTTCATTATTAATCTACATATAATGAAGAAATACTATAATATCTATCAAAATGATCCCTTACAAGATATTGAAAACATCTATCCATTACATAAGTGAATCCATATTTCTGTCCCTCCTGATAAGTTAATTGAATGTATTCTTATTTCATGTTCAATTATGAATAGAAACATTTAAGAGAATAAACTATGTACATTTCATGAAACTGGTATAGAGGAGAGGGTTTTTATGTTATTTTTGTATAGTTTTTTAATTTTTTAAATTTAAAAAATTATTTGTGTGTTTTTATTTTTTTAGATTATTTTGAAAAAATTGGAGAAAAAATAAGAACATATATAAAAAGTAAATACAATGAAGCATTGGGTAAATATAATATTTTGTATCAAGACTTGGTAAATGATCTTTAAGAGGATAATATTTTTGGTGAATCAACTCGTGACATGAAAATATTGAATGATTTAACTTCATATTTGGTCAAATTCCTACATGAAAGTAACACATTAGTGAGTATCCAAAAAAGATATTTCTAAATATTCTACGCATTGTAGTTAAATGATAATATGGGAAATGATTCTGAAATCATTCTAAGTTTACATGTTTTTGCATTATAGAGAGTTAATATAGTCAATAAGAGTTATATCTAATTGATATCTTGTAGATAAAACCATAATTTTATGCCCGCATTATCAAAAATATTCTTGAGTGGTGCCTATTGTTCTGTATGGTTTAGGTTTTTCTTGGATACACTCATAAAATAATTACATGGTTTGAAACTAGATGGTGATAAATTTATTGGTACCTAGTATTCAACGTGGTAAATTATATATGGGTAATTTTAAATTAAAATTAATAACACATCGATGATGTATTAATGGTGTGGGAAATTATGAAGTAAATAAGGATCTTATTGAAGATGAATTTTGATTTTTTTTAATATTTTGAATTTTATTAAAATAATATCAATTAAAATAAACATCATTTCTAAGGTTTCAAACATGAAGTAAGATGATTCCTTTGCGAATTTGTGGAAAGTGAGGATGTGAATTCAAGTAATAGTTTTATTTATCATGTAGTGAATCATATGTTTTGTTTATCATATTTCATTTGCTACATATTAATTTTATTTCCACAAGGAGGTTAGGAAAAATCAATCTATGTGATTTTATGTTAATATTTAATTTCATTGGAGTTTATGAATAAGAATTTAATTAGCCAAATGTTCAATATTTTTTGATCATTTATCTTTTTGAAATAAAATCAATGGCCAACAAATCATAAACTCAGGATTTGATGATTTTTAGGATGAGGAAAAATAGGTAGAATAAATTGAGGAATAATAAGAAATACATATATCGAAATACCTAATTTGTGGGTCAATGTGGCAAAAAAATCATAATGGGGCCAAAAAATCCATCTGATGATCAAAAAATTCTCAGGTTCATGCATAACTTTATATCTGAATCCCAATGTTTCTCACAATGCTAATTGAGTTTACACCATGGCTAATAAGACTCTGTATTGGATATTGAGAATACACTAGGCCCATAATATATTATTATTTTAGCTATCATAAGATTTCATTTTATTCCCAATAAATGCTACAGTAACTTATTAGTACTACACTGACATTATAAAAATAACACAAAATTACATGATGTGTTGTCTTGCGCAAACACTATCTCCTGGAAGACAACATGGCCAAGTATTTCATTCAATGTAGGGTCATGATTATATAAAAATTATTCACATGATTTAATGCTCTATTTATTTTAATGCCCTATTTTTTAGAATTATAATTGTTCGGAAACCGAGGATAAATTATCATGTGATGTTACATCAATCAGAAGCTATGGATTTTTCTAATGAGTAACTGACCCAAGTCACTGATAAATATTTTATCACATCTCCAATTCATAATCAGGCTTCAATGTATTCTCTATTAGTTCATCAAAATAAAATATAGAAGTCTAGTTTGAGATTCTGTTGAATACCCAATGACATATAAGGTATTAATGTTGGATACATAAGATACAACATAACCCTTAAGCTTAAATTTAAGAAATGATATAGTTTATACATTTTAACACCAAAATTAATTTAGACTTATTATTTTACCATGAAAAAACATTGTATGATTTAAAATTAGTCAGAGAAAAACCCACCACTCAGATCTATTGACTGGTATTATTTCCATATAGATCACATGTATAGTCTTTATAAACAATTGGAATATTCCTTTCATCATGTACATCCAAATTGGGGAATCTAGTAATAGACTGGATATATAGAATATGATCAATAGGAAACGTACCTGGGTTGAAATCTATATGGAACCAAACCCAGATTGGCATATGTATTGAAAGGAGTTCCCAATACCCGTAGGCATGAAACTGGAGGAATCTATTGGGGAATAATTTCTCCCTAATTATAGATAAAAATATAGTGCGACATATAGTGAGGGTCTATCATAGACTATCCTTATACCATATATCTAAGAAATATTAAATAAAATAATATCTAAAATAAAAGGATATTATGCATACATCATAACTAAAAATCCAGATCCAACACATTTTCATGAAGATAAAACTTCTTCCATAAATAAACAATGAAACATAGACTAATCTGAAAAAAATTAACCATTAATATAAGATACATAGATTTCCTTCTTGGAAAATATTACACTAACTATAAATAAAATAAAACCACATAAACTCAAATAAATATCAAATCCATCTCCATAGAATCTATTGGTTCTCACCACCACCCATATCAACCCACATCTGCAACAATTAACAAAACCTAAATCCATAGGGAAACAAATAACATAAAATATTTATCTGTGAGCTAAATACCCTAGTATTTTTCCACAAATAGAGGATATGAAATATTTTTCATATGGAAACTAATAAATTATCATTTAAAAATATGACTAGAAAGTTGGATTTCAAACATACGAAGGTGAAAAATCTAACAGGCCCATAAAAACCATTCAGACCAATATATATTATTTTCTTAAATTAATGAGCATTATTTGAAAATAATGTTTCGCTAGCCTAACCAAATTTAAAACCATACACTAATTAACACATCTAAAAACCAAGAATTTTTTTCCCTTTAAAAGAAATTATTCTCATTTTAAACATTTTACCTTCTAATGAAATCATTAAACAAAAACTCAATTATGTAATAAACTTTAAAAGACCAAAAAATATTCTTTATTTGAAAATGTATTTTCCCAATATATTTCAAAACCATTTTATTATTTCAATTCTCTAAATACACCTAGTTTAATATAAAAAAGCAGTCCCCACATGTATAAAGTCATATAATAAATAGAATAAAGATATAGGTTCAACAAAATGATAAGTATGTGATATGATATAATCGAGAACTTGATGAAAAACTCAAATTTTAACCACAAAACAAGAAAATGGTATTTTCAAGGCCTCTACCATATGATTCATAATATGAAATCCAACTGACATTACTAATTGTACTCAATTCCCAACTTTTAGTATGTGTTGTGTCTAAATCACCATCGATATTTCTATCCCATAGAAGCCTATTTTAAAATGAAATAACCCTATTTTCCATAGTTAATAGAAATGAACAGGAGAAAATAGTATCATGTTCACCAAAAAGTGTAATATAAGTATATATATCACACTTTGTACCTATGTTCCAATGAAAAATAATGTTTGAGGTGAGTAAATATAAAATATAATATTTTAATGCATCTTATAAGCAATTAATATCCTTCAACTCCAACACCCAAATAATGAATATATCCATATATATCATACATATGTGGCTTAAAAAAATCTCACCACCACACAAGGGGTCAAATAAATATCCCATGGGGTATTCAAGACTGGTCTTCTGAAATAGTTCATTTAAAGCCAAAGTGAAAATCATTCATTTACTATAAAACATGGATTAAAATGAAAAAAAAAATTCATATTTCAAAAAACATCACAGTAGTCATCCTAGAAAGACCTATTGAAATCAGAACGCTTTTTAAAAAATTCAATGATTACCCGTTAAAATGTGATTCTCCTCTTTTAAATAAAAAAAAATCCAGAAACCATCCATTTCCATGATTTTTATTAAAATATCTATTATGGACTTTTTAAGAGGGTTAATCCACAGAATCAATTCAATCCAACCTTTTAGATTCATTAAAGAAAACAATTTTAAACCACTTTGATGCCAACACCTCACATTGATATAATTTCAACTATAACACATTGTACATACTCATTGACAACCATTACAAGATCAAAATCCAATACACGACATAAAAACCATTCAAAAAAACCTCAAAGGCCTTTCAAATATGATTACAACATAAAAACATTACATTTAAACCATATAAACATGGAATTAGATGGAAAAATATTTATAAAAACCTCAAGAAACATTGATATGGTTTCAATCATTACTTGAATATCAAATGTAACACCATGACCTATCTAATTTCTCTATTTAAAAAAAAATAGTTGTGTTTTAGGTTGAATTCCGAATGATACATTTGACTTTTTTCAAAAAGTGTGCATTTTTGACTTGACGTCGTTGGGCGCACAGGCAGAGCACGTTTTTGAAACCACGTGCAGCTTTGCCTAGGAATTGGAATGATCCACCTATCTTAGGAAAATTAAAATGAGAGACATTTATAATTTAATGTGATATTTAAAATTTTTATTGTGGTTAATGATTTTATTATTATTATTAAAGATAATTGAGTATTTATATTATGTATATTTTTATTGGTATGATTATTAATGTTCTTATTAGTATAATTATTAAGAAGGCTTTATTATTATTATGATTATTATTAGTATTATTTATGTAATTAAGTAATTATTATTATTCTTATTATCATTATTCTAATTATTAATTTTTATTTGTATTGTTTTTGTTATGGATTAATGAGTGTTTTATATTATTTGTTTGGTTTTCTTTTTCATTTATTTTTTTTACTTCCTTTTCCCTCCTAAACCTAGAGTTCCCTCTCTCAAATATTCTCTCCCCCTCTTTTACGTTCGGCGTGAGCTACTCCCAATCACCACCTTCCTTTCCCTCCAGGCCGCAAACCAGTCAGGTGAACCCCCTCCCGGCATCTACCATGTCCAGCCATCTCCCTCTCGAATGCGCCCAGTCCGGTGACCCCCATCCACGGCCAGCCTCTCGCCTTGATGTGCCTCCCATTGTGCCCTTCATCTCTGCCTCCTACCATGTACTCTCCAGCTACCCTGCACCCACCAGCTACTTTTCATCCTGCCTCACCGCACCACCATCAGAGTGCCCCTCCACTATGTTCCCTCTCACTGCGCAACCCTATAGCCAGCTGGTACACCTCATCCTTCTCCCCTTGTAGCATCCTCTTGGCCAGCTCTGTCTGACTATCCCATGCACCACCTCTCATTCAGTTTTGCCTCACCCATAACCTCCCCCTTCTACCAGCATCACCCACCCTGCCGACATCTCTCCGGCCAGCCTCCTCCTCTGCAGTGCAACCAGAAACCCCCCCTCACTAGTAAGAATCCATCACCAGTGATTGTGACCCCACTGGTGCCCATCTCTTTTGGTGAAGAATCCCCATTCAGGCCAATCTTAACATCCTTGGGGTGTGAACAATGTGCATTTGATGTTTCTCATAGGAATTCTAAAATATTATTTGTTCTTGAGGCATGATCCCATTGATTATGCCTCTACAAATTAATTTTACTTTGTTTATGTGAGTTCCTCGCCTATTAGGTTGCTAGATATGTGTTTTTGTTGTTGTTAAATTGATTATATCATGTGTAAATTGTTGGTTCTCCCATGTTCGCCTAATTGTTTCATCTGTTTAATTAATTGGATGTGTTTTGTGATTGATTAGGATGGTGTGATTTTTTTTCTTTTTAAAAGAAATTATTTTCTTTCTGATGTCTTTTCATGAAATTGTGTATCTAGTTTTTCCGATGATTCAAGTCATGAGTTTCTTATTCTGGTATGTTGAGGATGTGTGGCTGATCATAACAGTGGTTTTGAAGGGTTTTTGGGTGTGTAAAGATGTGGGCGACTCTTTGGAATTGATTTATAAATTTTCATGTGGTTTATTAAATAGTGTACATAGTGTGAATCATGTTTTGAAAACATTTTGTGGTTTCTATTTTTCAATCTTTATTCCTTTAGATTGTTTTAAGTCTTTCTTTATGTATTTTAGTTGTTGGGCGGTTGTTGTAGTGTGTCCGTGAGGAAAACATGTGACACCATGGTCAGTAGGTAGTACATACTTGTGTGATAGTTCAAAGTTTGTTGTGTGGTTGAGATTGAGTTTCATGTCGAGGTAGGTTCCCCACTCCACTTTCCATTATATTTAGAATTTACTAATTTATTTTTATTTCATTATTTTAAAATAAATGGTTAATAATATTAGATAATTTTTTTATAAAAATTATTTGTTTTTAAATATAGTTGTTCTCTCTTATTCTGGAATTACCTGAAAATGTTTTCTTTCAAAGGTGCATAACTAGTTCTGATAAAATGCTTAGTTGTCCTTTTTATGTAAATTGTGTTTCTTTTAAAGAGTTTCTTGGGTTGAAAATGGGTTTGGATTTCTAAAATGGATTTCTGAAAGAGTGTTTCAAATGGGTTTAAATTGAAAGTCATGTTTCCTTGATTCATTGGAAGTGATTTGTTGTGTGTTGGTTCTTCTAGAAATAGGTTGGTGTCGAGTGGTTGGTTAAGGAATGATTGGCACTTTAATGAAATAAATAATTTTGAAAACAATCTTTGGGGTGATTCAATGGAGTTCATGTTGTATACATGGATTTTGTGAGTTGTTTTGTGTGATGTTCGTGCATTGTGGTTTGTTACTTGATTGACATTGTTGAATCAACCCCTTTTTATCACACGTATTTACATGGGAACCAGAAATATTAAGTGAATCTTATAAGAACAATTACTACACTAGTTTAGATTACGCCCTGGATAGTGGCCCTTAGTATGGACTTTGCTCTGTTAGTAGATTGGGCCCCCTCGTTAGGCCAGGTAAGGCTACACCAAGTATTTGGGAGTTATGCTGTCATTGAGTAGGGAATTATTTCCGAATGATTCACATATATAGTATGTTATGGATTGTTCACGGGCTTCTAGGTTCGACCCATATTATCTTTAGTGATTATTTGTATGTGGTGGATGATTGAGGGGCCTAGTTCGGTTTTTGGCCACCGTTTTCAACTTTCCCATTTTACATATTATGTGTGGTGTGTTTCATGTGCTTTTCCACTTTAATAAAAACCAAATTCTTAGACTTTAAATTGTTTGAGAATATTTTTTAAAATGTAATGCACATTTTCCCTTCAAACATTAAAATTGTTTTAAAATATAAAAGGGAAATGGAATGTTACTTGTTATAGATATGAATGTGTGTGTGCAAACCCATATTTTATATCACATAGTTCAAACATGGAATTAATAAATTATTTATTAAATGGTAGTGCTTTGGAAATATATTGTTAGGAACACCTACAGAGTTATAATAATCACGCATATAGTGTTTTCATGTTTTTAGTTTGTCCTGTAGGTTCCATCTCTGATTTGGATTGCCTTGGAAAATGTTTGGTTTGGGAGTTGGGGAGTTACTCTTAGGGACATGTGGATTTTTTTCATGGTCAGTTTAGTATGTGTTTTTGGTTGTTCATTATCATTCATGCCATTTATTTATTTTTCATTATATTTTATTTATACTACATAGTTCGTTTTTTATTTTTAGACATTGTTCCTATGTGGTACTCTGTAGATTCCATGGAACTTGTCGCCAGCCTGAAAGGATCTGGAATACCTCTCGGGCCTTTCCGTAGGCCAGCACAGGTGACTGGTTTAGGGTCAACCTGGGTTGGTTCATGAAAAAATGGTATCATAGTTGGTTGGATCTTAGTAGACCATTATTTTTAGAGTGCACATTTCTATTTGGGTATGTCGTAGTAAAACAAGTAGAATTGTCGGAACTCGAGGTGTAAAGATGGGAAGTCATGCTTTTAAACCAAAAAATCCCCATTGTTTTTAAAAACAAGTCATTCTTTTAAACTAATAAATCCCCATTGTTTTTTAACCATCACCACCTATTCGAATGTAATTTGATCTCTTGTTGTTTACCCTCTCAAACACCTACATCAAAATTCAGATACTGAATTTAACGGTAGAATTTATTTATTATAGGTTTGATCCCAAATATGGGAAACCTACTCCATCCCTTGTTTAGGTCTTGTTGAGACATGGATTTTCCACTAATAATATTATTTAATATAGTGGTTTGGATTAAGATTATCCTAAAACCAATCATTATAAACTATGTATATATGTTATCATTATATTAAAAAAGTGACCTAGATTCATTATATTAAATAAATTAATGTTTATTTTTACTACATCCCTTTTTCTTTAAAATAGAATGACACCGTGTCATAGGCACATCTTCCTTCATCTCATAAAAGTAGATCAAAAACATTTCTAAGGATGTATCTACACCCACAATTGAGGACTTTATTATTCATAATATAGAAACATTGAATGCCTCTAATTATTCAACAAATACTCATGAAACCCATCCTTTGTTACTTTACATTGCTTAAATTTCTTCTTTAGAATTAGTTTCTCCCAATTCTCAACTCATTAATACAATATCACACCCTAAAAATAATCATGGTGATTAAAATCTGAATAATAAAATTAAAAAAACATTTTTTGTGTGGTATACACTAAGAAAAAAAGTTCTATATTTCTCTTCATATGAAGTACATGGAAGAAATAATTCTCCCCCTCCTCTTACTCTTCATTTAAATTCAATTAATTCCAGTTTACCGCATATGTTTGGATGCCATGTTCATCCACTCTAAATGTTATAATGATTTCTTATCCACCTACCCATCATACATCTTAATGAGGTCACTATACAATCTCAACACACTCGTAGATACTTCAATGAGATTCTTCCACATTTGATTCTCAACTTACTCATTATATCAAATAATAACATTATTAAAATTATATTTTCTTAAGAGTCTATATTTTATCCTTTCATGATATTCCAACCTTAACACATTCATGAGTGACAATTTAATTTATCATTTCATTTAAAAGGATAAAAAATGTAGTACTATGAGTTACTTTTTCATTAATAGCTGAAATTTCCTTTTTAAAATACCCACATTGGATTCTCTATGGTCTTTTTTTATAAAAGTATATTATGAAGATACCCTCATTTAATGCATCTTATATCTACTAATATATTATTATTTTTATCTGAAACAAGATCACATTGATATTATATAACAAGAAACCTCACAAAATCCAAATTTAAATCTCCCAATGTAACACCACAATCTTCCATGATACGCTTCTCTTTCAATAATGTAATAGCTTGCATTGTACGAAAGTTTGAAATTATGACACATCGTGACCAATCAAAGCAGCCATTATGAATAGTAATACACAATTTTTGAAATTATATATATATATATTATATTTCAAAATGGACTTCATTTTTGGATTCGGAATATCGAAATTATCCCATGTTGAATTTTTGGTATTTTTCCGAGAACATCCAATCTTCAATGAATAGTTAAAAATACTTAAAAACAAAAAAAAATTCAAAATAATTTATAGTGATAAATTATAATATTTATTGGTTTTAAAGTATAATTAGAATATAATTAAACCATTTTATCCAATGGTGTTCAGTAGAATTAATTTCACTTTGAAATTGGACATAAACAATTGTCAATCTTTTTATTGATATTGTTTCTTAAAAACACGATATTTTTTTACAATGAGAATTAATTATAAAATTAATTAATAAAACATATATGTTTGGAATTTTTTAATATATACATCATTTTTGAATTCGGAATATCAATTATAGATTAGGGTGAATTTTTTGTATTGTTATGAGAAACTTCAATTTTCGATGAATAGTGAAACCACTAAGTGGTAGTTAAAAAAATAATTTTTCGTTTAAACGAAACATTACCACTTCTGTGAATTTAATTTCAAAAATCCAAAATACATGGTTGTCATTTGTAAGTAAAATGTGGTTCAATGAGATGAAAATAATTTTTGGTGAATAGTAACTTTTATGTTTTATTAATCGCGATTAAAGGTAATTAATGTAATTTAAGGTAAAGATAATGTTATAATAATATGAAATTACCTTTGAACTTGTCCTACTATTATTTGATGAGTCATGGCCGACCAAGACAATCCATGGGACGATTTTCGGGACCCCATGGAGCCACTTGTGTAAGATAATAAAATTAATACCTTTTATTTAAAGTAAAAATAAAATGTCACAAACATGTGTTGTTTTACAAAAACAATTATTACATGGGGTTATATAAGTTAAATTTTAGACTATAAATATTCATTGGTAATATAAAATGATTTTCTACAACATTTTATTTTTTTATAATTTTTAGACATTAAAAAATAAATTTATTTTTGTCACCATGATGATGCAGTGATTACCTCATTATTGAATGATTTAAATTAAATGAAAAGATAAGGTAAAATCTAAGACTTACATTTGTCAAAATCTTATTGGATGGGTAGATTTTGAACCCTTATCACCTTATCCTCGAAATATATAATTGTGGGACCTTTAAAATCCGAAACTCATTATATACTAATGTAACCTTTCATGACTTTCCAAGTGTGCCCCTCCTCTCCCCTTATAAAAGGCCCCCACAACTACCACCTTATTCACACCTTAAAATCCATTTTTCTCAGCCAACCTTGGCACAAATACTCTCTCAACTTACCTCTTTTACTCCTAGAATCCACACTTTGGGAAGAAGTTTTCCCAAGGAATCCTTTGGCTCAAATCAAAAAGAGTTTCCTAATTTTAAGGTAATGTCTTCTCTTATGTTCTTTTGTTTTATTTTTCTTCTTCAACCCCTTAAACTCTTTCTATTACATTAATTTCTAACCACACCATTATATAAAATATACTAGGATGTTGTTATGATAAATATTTGATTTACACTTACACACACCTTCGTCTAATGGTTAAAGAACATACTGTTTCTGTGGGTGGCGAATTACTGCCTCACGAAACGATGATTGTTCAATCTTCTTTTAAAACCTTTCATGATGGCCATTAAGATGTCACTATATTTATTTATGAGATATATTATGTTTATGGTTTCCTTATGCTTCTGTATTTTTGATTTATGGCATGCCTTTATTATTTCCATTAAGGGTAAACACAATAATTTCATTTTAGGAAGTACGGACTACTGCCCCCTCAAAGTGATTTGAATCGTTAATTCCATATGAGTGATGTGTAAAGGATGGAGTAAATGATATTATATATTATATTATACTAGAATTACAATACAATTTTATATCATTATGATTTCATTCTATTAAATACGAAATAGAAATGAAAGTAGCATTCATGCGTATGTATGGCTTACCGTCTCCATGAACGGTGCATTTCATTTCTTACCACTAAATGTCATGTAATATTATAAATGCATATATATACTGGTTATATATGATATATATGATATCTACATTATGAATATAATTCTGGATATAATGGATATTTTACCTAATGGAAAACTTGTAATTATAAGAAGTTTATTTTTGATTCAAGTACCAAAGATCGACAAAATGACCGTTATTAAATTAAATAATTACATAATGTTAATAACATGGTAATAAGTTATATAAAAGTAGTAATGAACATGAAAAAGGTTATTAATCATTTAGAAATTAACTCAAGATTATTATTAAGGATGTTAAATAACGGTCGAGTCAAGTTGGACATGAGGTAAGGGACTTCGTCTCAATCTCCTTTCATTGAGGAATATTTTGTTTTATAAAAAACATTATTTTATACGGTGTATAAACCCCATTGAATTTTACTTTTAGTCAAAAAGAATCTTTTTATATAAATCATTTTTACTAAATGAGAAAATAATTTTTTTGTCTTACGTATGCGGCGACAACGACTTCTCCGCTACTATGACCATTATTTGAGATTTGGCTTCCTCTACAAGCCATAACTTTTTTTAAAATGAAAAATAAATACCAAGATTTATTTTTCATTTATTTTGGTATTGAAAATGGTTTTGATAATGTTTTTATTATATCAATGTGTTGTATTGATATATTGTCATTGAAATGTGGAAATGTTATGTTTCTTTTATGCGTTTTTTATGTGATATGATTATGTTATTGTTTATGATGTGTTTAAACCTTTTCTTCTAAATAATTCATTGTACTTAATAAGTGATGGGTGGAACTCGCTATAGCTCCTTGATGCATCGGTAGGTCTCAAAAGACAATCTAGTGTCTTGGCACGAGGCCTTGACAAAATCTTATTTTTAGTCTTGGCATGAGGCCTTGGCTATGTGGTTATGATAGTCTGGAATTATGCATTCCATCATTATGAATGTGGTTTTTAATATTTCATGTGATTATTCTACTAGTAGAATATCCATGTGAATAAGTAAATTGAATTATTTCATTTTACTTTCGCCATATTATACTAAAGTTTATGTTTTAAAGGCTTTTGTTTTAGTTATACATTGCCTTAAATGTTTATGTTTATTTATGATTGTTTTCACTATATTGTTATCTTTACTGAGCATCTGAGATCACCCCTTTCTATGATTTAATTTTTCCAGGATGTGAAGAAATACTTTATGACGGACCTATAGGGATTGTCTAAAGGGGATATGGGTGTGAACTATAGAGACCATGTTATTTTAGTTTTTCACATTATGATGTAATGTAACATTTATGAATGTATCTAGAGTTTCCAAGGCTACTAAACTAATCATTATTTTGAGACATGATCTTTTGTGATCATGTCAATGTTGTGTGATAATGCACCGACTCTGGGTAACTGGGGTCGGGGCATTACAGTTGGTATCAGAGGCTGTTTTTTACTAACCTTGGAAGCTATATTTAGATAAACTCTGATTAGAGCACATATACCTAAGATATAATTTGAGTATTAGTTAAGATAAACTTCCTAGAATTTTGTTATTATAGAGATTTTATGAGTTTTCTGAGCAATACATCACTATCTGGATATGAGCTGGTAGAGGAGGCTATGGCACAGATATACCTAGGGGTAAAACTCAAAAACACTTCTTTGACCTAGACTCGAACGGGAACTGGTGCACGACAACCGGACATGCTGTATTCTTGGTTACGACACTCGCGGGGGACATTCTTTGGATAATTCTCATTTTCTTTATAAACCATTATGAAGGGTTTATGAATATATACTTCCTCAAAGAAAACATTTTTATGATTATGGATTGTATCCATAAACTGTTCAATTTTTGTTAAGTGTTTTACAAGTGTGGAATTATGTATTTTGATTTTTAAACTGATCTAGTTTATGACATAGTTTATAAATGGCACCTAGTGGAAGTAATGGAAACCATATCAATGCACACACTCCATGTAGGGACTTCCCTCCTGCTCAAGATAATTATAATGGAGCTGGTGACACAATTGGTGCTGATCATCTTTTCACCATATTAGGACAACTCACTCAGGTTATGAATAATAACCTTACTCATAGGGAGCACCCTGATCCGCAACATGGAGGATCAATGTTAGACTGCTTCATGAGGAAACAACTACCAACATTCAATGGGAGTACAAATCCCTTAGTATCTGAGCAATGGATAAATTCCTCAGAAAAAATATTCCATGCCTTGGGGAGTAGTGAAATGGAAAAGGTTATCATGGCAGTTTACCGCCTCACTGGAGATGCTAATCAATAGTGGTCATTTATTCAAAACAAAAAGGAATATGATGAAGTAACAAATATGGAATGGAGGGAGGTCAAAGAGCTTTTCTTAGAAAAATACTTTCCTCGTGACCATCGAGAAGATATGGAAAGGAAATTTCTGATTTTGAGACAAAAGGAGGATGCGAATGTCGCAAAGTTTGAGGTTAACATTACAAGGTTAGCGAGGCATGCAACAGATTATATACGTAACACAAGAAGTAATATTGATCATTTCTTTGATTGGTTAAAACTATTTCTCCATCCTGCCTTAGTCTCACAATATTTCTCATCATACGAAGATATTGTATCATGTGATATCATGACAGAAAAGGAATTCTCTAAATCTTATGATAATAAAGTAAAGCAAGAGAAGAAGAGAACGGTGGAACAAGAGATAGATAAATGGAAAAAGGGAAAGAAGGATTTTCTATTATACGATAATTGTGGGAAGAATCACCTCGGTACTTGCCTAAAAGGAATGGGGGTTTGTTATAAATGTGGAGGAAAAGGTCACCAGGATCGTGATTACAAGGGAAATAAAGAGGCTATCAATATTGAATGCTAAAATTGTAGGGAAATGGGGCATTATGCAAATGAATGTCCTAAGCATCAGGGAAACGTACCTCAGAAAAGGCCAAGGGATCATGGCCAAGATTATGTTGTTACTACAGATGAAGTTGATTAATTATAGTATTTGTGTTTTTGGACTCAAGAAATATCTTATGGTTATAAGAATAATGTGATATATATAAGGATTGTACTGCAGTACTTGTTGTTTTCATATGGTTTTAATATGATGATGGTAATCATATTTTTAGTATGTGACAATAAGAGAAAATTTACATTGTTTGGGGAATCTGATGTTACAATTGATATTGGAATTTAGAGACCTTTTAGAGAATGTCTTGATAGAGGTATTTTGGATAACTACAACGGTCAGAATGTATTAAGTTGAACTTTTGATAGTATTGTTTAAGGTTAAAACATTTATGAAGATTATTTTTGGAATATTATAATACTATAGTTTTAGGAAAAGGACAACCTGCAGGTTGGGGGATAACCCATCGCATTGGACAAAGATGCAGGAATCGAACCCAAAACCATAGTGCGATAGGGCTTTATTACCTACCACTAGCCTGCAGGAAGTCCCTGATCATTACAAAATAGTTTTCCTAATCAAAATGGTATATGTTAATATTTGTAACCTTGTACGATTAGGATAAATACAATATTTTTGAATGCTATTACCTTTTAACGTGAAAGATAGGTTTGTGGTCAAAATTTATTGAAGAATGAAAGTCTACATGACAAGTAAGTATATTTCCTTACATTCTTAGTAAATCTCCAAAATTAATTTCTCAACTTCATGAAAGGTGATTTAAAATAATAACGTTGTCGGTTATCTTTTCCTACTAGGGAATCAAAGACCGTTTAACCAATCAAAAGTTTTTTATTTTCTTGTAGTTAAATTTCCCCTAATAATTTTTTCTAAAACTCTCTATCAAACCTTTATGGTTTGTTTCTCCTCCATATCCATATTTTCATAGAATCATAGTATGGGATATCTCGGGTGACCCTTGTACTTCTCTTTCTTTCATTTAATGTTGTATTTTTATTAACCCTATTTATGATTTGAGTTTTCCACAAAGGTATTTTCTATTTTCAACCTTTTATATTCGAATAACAATTTCAAATTGCGAGGACGCAATTTATTGAATGAGGGGAGAATGTAACAGCCCATGCTTCCACGATACGCTTCTCTTTCTATAATTAAATAGCTTGCATAGTACGGAAGTTCGAAATTCTAACACACCGCGACCAATCAATGTAGCCATTAAGAATAGTAATTCCCACTTTTTGAAATTATATAAATTTTATATTTCCAAATGGGCTTCATTTTTGGATTTGGAATATCGAAATTAACCTATGTTGAATTTTTGGTAATTTTCCGAGAACTTCCATTTTTCGATGAATAGTGAAAAGTACTTAAAAACAACATTTTTCATCAAAATAATTTCTAGTGATAAATTATAATATTGATAGGTTTTAAAGTATAATTAGTATATCATTTTACCATTTTATCCAATGGTGGTCATTAGAATTAATTTCACTTTGAAATTGGACATAAACAATTGTCAATCTTTTGATTGATGTTGTTTCTTAAAAACACGCTCTTTATTTTGACAATGGGAATTAATTATAAAATTAATTAATGAAACATATATGTTTGGAATTTTTTAATATAGACATCATTTTTGAATTCATAATATCAATTATAGCTTAGGGTGAATTTTTTGTATTGTTCTGAGAAACTTCAATTTTTGATGAATAGTGAAACCACTAAGTGGTAGTTAAAAAACTAATTTTTCATTTAAATGAAATCTTACCAATTTTGTGAATTGAATTTCAAAAATAATACATACATGGTTGTCATTATTTAGTAAAATGTGCTTCAATGCGATGAAAATAATTTTTGTTGAATAGTAACTTAAGTTTTATTAACCACGATTAAAGGTAATTAGTGTAATTTAAGGTAAATATAATGTTATAATAATATGAAATTACCATTAAAATTGTCCTAATATTATGGGATGAGTCATTTACGACCAAGACAAATAATGGGACGATTTTTGGGACTCCATGGAGCCACTTGTGTAAGATAATGGCATTAGTACCTTTTATTTAAAGTAAAAATAAAATGTCACAAACATGTGTTGTTTTACTAAAACAATTATTACATGGGGTTATATAAGTTAACATTTAGACTATAAATATTCATTGGAAAGATAAAATTATTTCCTACAACATGGTATTTTTTTATAAATTTTAGACATTAAAAAAATAAATTTATTTATGTCACCATGATGATGCAACGATTGCCTCATTAATGAACGATTTAAATTAAATGGAAAGGTAAGGTAAAATATAAGACTTGCACTTTTCAAAAACCTATTTTATGGGTATATTTAGAACCCTTATCACCTTATAATCTAAATATACAATTGTGGGACCTTTAAAATCCGAAACTCATTATATAATAATGTAACATTTCATGACTTTCCAAGAGTGCCCATCCTCTCCTCTTATAAAAGGCCCCCACCTCTACCACATTATTCACACCTTAAAAGAAATTTTTCTCGGACAAAATCTGCCCAAATACTCTCTAAACATCCATCTCTTACTCCTAGTATCCTCACTTTGGGCATAAGTCATTCTAAGGAAGCATTTGGCTCAAATCAAAAGGAGTTTCCCGTTTTTAAGGTAATGTCTTCTCTTCTGTTCTTTTGTTTTATATTGCTTCTCCAACCCCTTAAACTCTTTCTATTCCATTCTTTTTTAACAACACCAGTATATTCAATATACTAGGATGTTGTTATGAGAAGGTTTTTATTTACACTTACACACACATTCGTCTAATGGTTAAAAAACATACTGTTTTTGTGGGTGGCGAATTACTACCTCACGAAATGATTATTGTTCAATATTCTTTTAACACCTTTCATGGTGGCCATTAATATGTCCCTATATATATTTATGATATATATTATGTTCATTTTCTACTTATTCTTCTTTATTTTTCATTTATTTCATGCCTTTATGATTTCCATTTTGGGTAAACGCGATAATTTAATTTTAGAAAGTGTGGACTACCGCCCCCTCAAATTGATTTGAATTGTTAATGCCATATGTGGGACGTGTAAAGGATAAAGTAAATGATATTATATATTATATTATATTGGAATTATAATACACCTTTATGTCATTATTATTTCATTCTATTAAATATGAAATATAAATTAAAGTAGTGTTCATGCGTACGTACGGCTTACCATATCCATGAACGGTGCATTTTATTTCTTACCTCTAAATGTTATGTAATATTATAAATTAATATATATATATATATATACTGGATATATATGGTATATATGATATCTACATCATGAATATAATTCTGGATATAATGGATATTTTACCACATGAACAACTTTTAATTATAAGAAGTTTATTTATTACTCAAGTACTAATGACTGACAACATGACCGTTATTAACATAAATAATTACATAATGTTATTAACATGGTAATAAGTGATATAAAAGGAATAATGAACTTGAAAAAGGTTCTTATGCATTTAGAAATTAACTCTTGTTTATTATTCAGAAGGTTAAAGAACAGTCGAGTCATGTTGGAAACGAGGTAAGGGACTTCATCTCAATCTCCTTTCATTGAGGCATATTTTGATTTGTACACAACCTTATTTTATATGGTGCATAAACCCCTTTGACATTTTATTTTATTAAAAAGGAATATTTTTATACGAATTGTTTTTACTAAATGAAAAAAGAAATGTTTTGTCTTACGTATGCAGTGACAACGATTTCTCCGCCGCCGTGACCATTATTTGAGTTTTGGATTCCTCTAGAAGCCATAACTATTTTTTAATGAAAAATAAATTCCATGTTTTAATTTTATTTTATTTTGGTATTGAAAATGGTTTTCATAATGTTTATATTATATCAATGTGTTGTATTGATATCTTGTGATTGAAATGTGGAAATTTCATGTTTCCTTTATGCATGTTTTATGTGATACGATTATGTTATGGTTTATGATATGTTTAAACCTTTTCATATAAGGAATTAATTGGAATTAATAAGTGATGGGTAGAGCCCGCTATAGACTCCTCGATGCATCGGTAGGTCTCATTAGAAAAACTAGTGTCTTTCCATGAGGCCTTGAAAAATCTTATTTTTAGTCTTGGCACGATGCATTGGCTTCGTGGTTATGATATTCTGGCATTATACATTCCATCATTATGAAAGTGGTTATTGATATTGCATGTGATTATTCGGCTAGTAGAAAATCCATTTGAATAACTAAATGTAAGTTTTTCATTTTACATTTCCCATATTATGCTGAAGTTCAAGTTTAAAGGCTTCAGTTTTAGTTATACATTGCCTTAAATGTTTATGTTTATTTATGAAAGTTTACACTATATTGTTATCCTTACTGAGCGTCTAAGCTCACCCCTTTCTATGTTTTAATTTTTCCAAGATGTGAAGAAATATTTTATGACTGAACTGCAGGGATATTCTGGAGGGGATATGAGTGTGGACTATGGAGACCATGTTATTTTAGTTTTTCACTTTATGATGTAATGAAACAATTATGAATGTATCTAGTGTTTCCAAGGCTACTAAACTAATCGGTCTTTGGAGACTTGATCTTTTGTGATCATGCTAATGTTACGTAATAAGGCACCGACTCTGGGTAACTGGGGTCGGGGAGTTACACCCAAGATATTGAAAAATCATATATGTAATTATTTTTTTCCATGTATATTTTTTTGTGGCATTAAATCTCTCTCGAGAACCCTATATATATATATATATATATTAATTTTTAGTGAGTAAAAACAATCAAAAACTCATCCCATACTTCCAATTATGTAAAAATATAACTTATTAAATTAATTACAATCCTATTAATATGTTGATATTTGGATAATAAATGCTTTCATTTTTTATTGAATTCCATTAAAATATTTTTACAACATTTCAAATGTTTTTAAAAAACTACCTTATCACTTTCTATTAACTTAATCTTAAGCCTGAATCATATATTTTTAAGAATCATGGTTGTATAAACATAGATCTTAACATCAAAACCAAAAAATGTAAAGTCCATGGGAATTATAGATTCTGTAAACTCACTCATACATACATTAAAATCTCTCCTAAATTTTTCTTTCTTTATATTATATTATTTACTTTAATGATCATCTTCGAATAATTTTATATCTTGAATCATAAACCCATTTTTGGTTTTCTAATGTTACTAAAACTATGGAGAAACATTTGCAGCATCATATTTTATTTTATCCTATAATAATAAAATCAATAACCTCAAATTTTTAGGTTTCAAATATTTAATATTTCAGTAATGAATGATTTTTAAATTTCCCCAATCTTATATAAATAGAGCATATGATACTTAAAAAATATATATTAAAGTTTACCCAACCCATTGAATGAAAAATATACATATAAGAAAAGATGTTTATGCATCTATGTATTTAATTTTTTTACATCAGTGGGATGATCCTTTCACTAATAAAAATTCCTACCTATGTAGATATATTATTCTTATGCAATAAATGGAGGATTATTACACAAGAATTACTTTTTCAGTTTTCTGTATCCTGGATGACATGTTGCTTACGCAAACAAAGTAACATCCTCACACACGATTGGATAAGATGATTACACCTACATAGTTTATTCTTATCAAAAAATGTCTTACGTTATACTTATCATATGGATATATCCATATTAACTAATTTCATGTAGATAAGCTTAATGCCTTTTCAAAAATTCTTTTTTATTTTAAAACCATTATCCAAGAGTGTTTGAATATAAACTCTATCAACCAATATGATATATACTCCATAGATAAATCCTTATATCTCAAGTACTTTACTATCCCATTAATGATTTTTAAATCCTTTTTTCATATGAACTGGAAAGATGTATACAACAACTAGATCCAATGGTCTTCTCTAAACTGTTGAAGAAAATACATCCAAATCCAATGTATGTTTATTTTAAATGATGAATAACTCTCTAATAATCTGATATAATTTCTTCCTCTATAATATATTATAGTAGTTGTTCAAGTTAATCCCCTCCATTTCCTAATTATTCTATTTAGATACTTATCTGTCCTTTTTCATCATGAGATAAGGTAACATTGTCTTGTTTTATTTCAGATAAATATAAGAATGATATTATTTTTTAATGCACAATTAATGACTTTATATTGGTAACAAAATGAAATATATTCTTATAAAAATTCATCGGAACTTCAATATTCTCTTTGGATTTTTTTCAATACCATTTTATTTCCAAATTAAATTTATCTTCTCTTTTACCCTTATTGAAAATAAATGAAATATAAGGAATGGTTTTTATCCCCATTATTGATATTACAACATCATGTAAAGAGTATATTATCTGAAATTAATTCTTCTAAATTTAAGAAACACATATTATGATGATTTATCATAAACATCACATGTTCTCCATTAGTTTCATTATAGAAGGGTGACACCACACTCTTATTAACAATGATCCAAAAACTATTCAACTCTAAGTCTACCCTTTATAGTAAAACACATAGACTAATTGAAATAAAAGACAATACGTTAAAAAACCTCATTATGGAACAACTTTTTGAAATTTCATTTTTGGTGGATTCTCAAAAATATTTTCAAAAATTACTATAAAATATCACATGACATGAAAAAAATATCCAAAACAATTATTTTAAATATGTAACATCCCTATTAGGTTAGATAATCACCTCGGTGATAAATATAATTAATATAAGTCAAACAAAATAACTGGAGAATACAAAACATACCTTAATATTCATATTCTGTAGGGTATGTCTAAAATTTTAGATCTTTATGAGATTATATGTTTCTAGGAGATTAACCTCTTCTGAATGGTATCCCTTAATTGATTTTCTTCAAACCTCTTCAACAATAATCCTCATCACGTATGAATAAACAAAATGATATGAGAATTATATGGATCTTCCTTATATGTTTAATGTGTTAAATAGGATCAATGATAGTTTATCATCATTTATTCATCATTCCTTGGAGGTTTGAAGTGTATAGAACTCTTCATGATTGCATTGTATTTAATTTTAATTTTTTTTCCTATATTAAAAAATATACCTCTCTTCTTTTTCAACCATCTCATTAACATTCTTATTTATATTCATGTAAAAAATTAGTTCACTTTCATTCTTTTCATTTAACTCAATGAATTTTTCCTTTTCTAACTATTCTAGAAATATTATGAGAAATTCCTTTGTAACGTTACCTTAATTTTTTTGGAGTGATGAATCCTTATTTATAAAATCATTAATTATGGTAGCATTTATTAGTTATTTATCTTTATTCCTCAACACTTATTCTTGTTCAGGAATCCATGACATGCATAAGTTTGTAATGTGACCTACCTTGTTGAAGCTTCTACACACTAATTTATCAACATTTTAGGTATCATATTTTTAATCCACTCAACATATTCCCAGGGAATATAAAACTATAATCTAATAAAATTATCCATCAATTATATAGATTTAATTTTTTGACTCATGTTTCTTTCCTTCCATGTTTACATTCCTATCTATCATGCAATTGTGTATGATGTGACTTATTTGGCCACTGTATAATCACATTCCTCTTATATTTTGAACATAAAATTTATTTTTCATTAATTTAATCTTGGTTGTACTATTATTTTCTAATTTCTATCCTAATATATATCTTCCATCTCCATTCACCTTATTTGTTAACTACAGATGCATTCTATTCTGATTAGCGAAAGAGTTTGTATGAAGTTGTATATTTTAACACTTTTTATTATAGTATCCATTTGTTTTCCAAAACACACACAATCATTCCATGTTTAAAAATAAAATTTTCAATGAAAGATTATTTATTATATATGGCATCTTATTGGTCACATATGGTTGTCTTTTAAATTTATCTTTTCTTCCCCTATATTATGAGATTTTATAATCTCTAAAGACTTACATGTTTTTTCAAAATTCAATATTAATATACATGAATCTATAAAATCACATACATGTCAAAATAAATTTACTTCCTTTCATTTAAGGTTTAATTTCTTCAATATTTTTATATTTCATTCCTTGTTGTTTTTTGAGATAGATGCCCAAATTTTTGGGTTTAATTTAGATTAATTTTTTGAGACATTATTACTTGAACCATTAAACTATTCCTATGTTTTATGAATTTTTATTCATCCAAATTTTGATAGAATTAAACTGCCTTCTCTATTATTATAAAAAAGGATTTATTACAAACTATGTTAGCATGGTAGTGGGTTAACATCTTGTTAAATAATGAGGTAGAAGTTTCTTCATATAATATAAATATTTTCCCACCATTATTATGATTCTATAAATAAAATAAACTTTTTTTGGATTCTAAGGGGTATCATTTTTTTTCTCAACAGATTCTGAAGGTCCATATTAGATAGTTTTTTGTTTTTGTATTTTTACCTCTAACTTATGAAAAATATTATCAAGAAAGTATTATTGGTTCTAAATAGGGTACACCCATTATTTAGAATATTTATCCAAATTCTTTAACCAATCATTATTTTTTTCATTACCATCTTAAAAATATTTTTCAAGCCCTTTATACTATTTTATTTTATTTTTTGTTAAACTATTTAGACATCCATGGAGTATTTATGATGATTTTCCAATTAAAGATTCAATTCCATGAAAAATTTCCAAAATACTACATTCTTACAAGTATCTCTTTTAAATTATTAATTATCCATCAATAATATTTAATTGAAATGTTAGAAAATTTATTCCAAAAAATTCACTTTATTTATTTGAGTATTGTAGGAAATCATATTATTTTCAAATTACTATTCTATTACATCAGCCTCTAATTCCATTATTGCATCAATTCATGAAGTCCCTTGATAAATCCCAATATCGTGGTCAACACATCAAAAAAAATTATTTAGACATTATTTAACCATAATGTTAATGGATTTGGATTATTAAATGCATTAAATCTCACTACACGAACACTCTTCCTATGGGGAATCATAATCCGTATATATATTTTTATGTATCACACCACTGTGATCAAATTAATTTTGTTATTGTAATAGTTTCTTAATTAAAAATTTATATACTTCTTCCCTCTATATTCTTCCTGTTTTTTGTGGTATTAGGAAAAATTACGATATCTATTTCAACAATGATGAAATCAACTTATTTTATATATGGTACATCTAATTCATTTATGAAATTTATTTATTTAAGTAGAAATACTAGTAAAAAAATCCGTATTAATTAGAAAAAACTAAATTATATTATTTCAATTGTAATAAAATATTATATATATATCATTGGAAGATTGAATCTCATACCACTTGTTAGTTCTAATGGTCCTATGAATACATACCTGAGTGTGTGAGGAAAATCATGTGTGGCCATATTCGTTTTTAAAAACCAATTATTCTCTTAAATCATTAAAAACCCTTACGTTTTTAATGTAAATCACTTACTAAGATATAAAGGGATATTTTTTCCTTAAATAAACCTATATGAAAGGTAAATAATGAATATAAAGAAAGAACATGTGTTTTTACATGGTTTGACTCATATATGGGATACATATTTCTTGTTATGTTCAACTCCAATTATGACCCATATTCTCCACAAATAACCATGTTATCATTTCATTGTGTTGTATATGGATTATCCTAAACTGTGTAATTATATATTACAAAATTAAGTGATCACCATATTAAACATTTGACCCACCTCGACTATATTAATCAAGGTAATGGTTCTCTATACTATATCACATATTATATAGACTAAAAACACACCAACTTATTGTTAAATCCTCTTTTATCTACTAGGAGTACATCAATAACATTTTTTGGGATGTATCTGCACCCACAAATGATAATATGATTCATTAAAATAGAGAAAACTATAAATCCATCAAATCATCAACAACTATTTATACAACTTAGCTTCTATTACAACTTATAGTTATTCTTCAAAATATGATTCTAGTAACTCTCAAATTAATCATCCGTGATCACAACATATAAAACATTCCTGATGAGTAAGCATTGAATATTACATCTAATAAATTTTTCAATACATTGTAAATACTTAGATTATGAGTTTCAATCTTTCTTACTAATCATAGTACCAGATAGAACATCTATTCATCTTAATCTTCTCTGAATATTTATCTTATTCTTCTTTACAACCCAATGAATTATCCCACCCAGAATAGGTTTACATATTATAATTTTATTCATTATATTTTTTCACTAGCTTCTCATTATTTTCCCTCTTATATAGGTAAATATGACTTCTAAAAAAGTAAAAAATTTCCCCAAGGGGATTTTTATTTTTTTAACTTTCACACTAAATCAAAATACAACAATATCAACTTTTTCATTAATTTTTTATAGAGTCTCTATTTTCTTCATCCTCATTAACCTTAATTTTGAAATAAATATGTGACTATATTAATTTATCATTTCATTTTCAACTCTCTAAAATATAATACATTTTTATACTATTTAACTTCTATCTAAAAGTAAATTTTTAGAAAACCAAATTTTTGTTATCTGTGTATTGTTTTTGTATGAAAAGATATTCCAAAATTTTCCACATTTAATGCATCTCATATTGATGAATATATTATCACTTTTATATAAAACTATCTCAGAATCATATACTTCAGCGAAACACGTCACACAATCCTCCCATAAAACAACAAAAATATATGAACATAGAACAATAAATTATATTATGGTGTTTGAATTTCTCTAAAAATCACGAGAGTAGGTTGCATAAAAACTATGTACAGAATAATTTTGATTCAATAAAAAAACGTCATATAATTAATATTTCATAAATGGATAATTTCAAAAATTATTTTTACATTAATAAATAGGATGATATTATATTCATCAATCTCTTTATTATTAATGAAATTATAGTGAAATAATTTTATCTCATTTCCTGTGTATTCAAGATATTATTTATGACATTTAGTTTTCTAATCCATAGGCCCGATCCATGGATTTCAAATTATCTTGAATTTTGAAAAATAAATCACACAATCAGTCTCTTCAAATTTCATGTTCATTATAATTATAATTTTTTTAAACTAACTATTGAAATTAATTAAATGTATCCTGGGTTTTCCCTTTTGCAATGATATTCTTCTTCCTTGATGATTATATTCTCACAATTTCAAACATGAATCAGACACAATATTAGGTGTTTTTTAAATTAAGGACTATAAGGAACAAATTTTTAATTATTATATTTGATTATCTATAAAGATTATAAAATATTGAAACTCAATATTTCATTCTTTATGAATCCAATATTTCACTAAGGGATGGTGATTCTGTAGACTATATCATCCACATACAGAGAAGTTGATTCTTACCCCACCATAGATTTATTTTTATGTAGATTCATGAATAATTATTTTGTAGGTATTATATGATATTTATCAAACTCGACATCTAATTTTTATGTATTTGGGATGATGCTTATGCAGACAAGACTTCATGCCTATAAAGAAAGATAATTTTTACACAGTAGAAAGCTGATGCTTACACAACTAATCCTTTTTCATTATCCCATGTCTCTAAGATTGGATTATTCTTATAGAAACTATATATTATCCCTATGGATGACTATAGATTATTTTATTATGGTTCATGTTGATTCTTCACAACATAGGGACATAACCATGTTTTTTTACTTCATACATATTGGTTTATGTCCTCATCATACAAACTGCAGCCTTCTCAAACCATTATCTAAACGTTTTGGATCATAAAATTTATCATCCCACATTATATGTACTCCAATGATTATTCCTCACATCTATATTACTTCAATATCCAATCTAATATAGGCTAAACATTTTTTCAAAATAACTCAAAATTACTAAAAAGTATCTAACACCTTCATTATTTTATAAACTATTCATAAAATTGTAAAGACCCGGAAATTCCGTGGAATTTTTTTTCATAAATACATGGTTTTTGTACGAGTCCACAAAAATTTACGGTGCTTGATTCTGAGGCCCGGTGTGCCCGGAACCAATTTATGAAGTTTTGTTTGGGTACGTTTAGTAAACGTACATGCGAGTTTTTATAACTATTGAGCTGGTGCTCAGAACTGAAATCTGAGGGCACCGTGGAACTCAAAGCCCCTGTTTTCTCTTTAAAATACTTTCACCTCGACAGTAGACAATCGGGAATAAAAGTTAGATTTTGGTTTTTTTATAAAAAAATGATAAAATAAATTACAACACATTATTTTATTTTAAAGCTTCCATGTGTTGGGTGTGTTAGTTAAAACCTCCGCCTGAAAGTTGGTGGTGGGTCTGCCACACCCAAACCTCCAATGAGAGGTTAGGGTGGTGGGTCCCACCCGGGCATAGCCTCCCATGGGTGGATAATTGAGGTGGGGACCACCCGAGCCGCATAACCACTCTATTAATGTTACAGGTGGGGACCACCCGACCCCTAATGACGGTGGAGGATGAAACCTCCCCACTCTCCTTCATTAATGGAAGAGAGTATCTTGACACCCTTGTATAATTAATTGTGCCAACGCATGTGTTTTATTAAGGAGAGACTCTTGGAATCTTCCAAATTAATGAGACAACAATCGTGCATTTAATTTGGTGGATCCGGGGTTTTTAATTCTCCTTTTGAATTGGTGTGCCAACGTAATATAAGATGACTAATCTAATATTATTTCGTTGGAAGTTTTCTTTTGGTGGAATTGTGTGGAGCTTTGGAGAAAAGTGCTCCCAAAGAAGAACGCCCCTCCCAACAAAGCATGAAGAACGCGGAGAACGCCGAATTTCTTCTTTGACTTCATTCCTCGAATCCGATAGATGTGGAGTGCCTTCCGCAGCCGATTCAACTCAGGATTCAGAGAGTGTGGCGGATGCGAAGAATGATGAATTCTTTCATTTTATTCCCACGACGTCAAACGTCAACGAATGACGAACGGAAAATAACAAGGTAGGGGGTTATTTCATGTTGATGATTCCCTTTTTATTCCTCTTAGAATCGACTGAAAAATTGATACAATGTGTTGTAATTATTTGTTGAGATTCATTCTGATGAGCCAAATGTTATCATATCTAAACGCGGAGGGTTCGGGCCAATCTAAGATTTCCCGACTCCCTCCGTCGTTCTTTTATAATGATTATTCAGCATGGCGATGAGGCGGCGACAACGAAGGTGGATATGATGAAGGTCGCGCTACCCACGGCCTCCACAAATCGCATCACCCCCAAGATAGACCTATAAATCCGACCGAACACCGCTGCGCCCCGCCGCACATTCCGCGGATTACTCGTGGGCTGCCCCATGTGCTCCGCCTTTCCATGCGGCCTGCCCGGGCACCGCCGCGGCCTGCACAGGCCTGCCAGAGAGCCGCCGCGCCCTGCGCGGCCTTCCCACGCGCCGCCTCGCCCTGCGGCGCCTACACTCGAGCTGTCGCGCCACGCCACACCCGCCCGTATGCCACGCGCCTTGCCCTGCTCTGCCGGCGGAGTGCCCGTCGCCCCCGCGCCCTTCCCGGTGCACTCGCGCCCTTCCCGGCGCCCCCGAATGCTGCCCGCGCACCCCTGCACGCTGCCCGGCACTCCTGCGGCTTGCCCGTTGTTCAGCTAGCCTGTCCGCACCCACTATGGCCTACCTGCTGGCCTCCGGACCACCGACCATTCGAGCCCACCCCTTGCGGCACTGGACGAACCGGCCCCGGCCTTCAGGCCCAGTCACCAGCATGGCGGCTTCAAGGATGAACTGCCCTCGCAGTTTGTTGGGCTGGGCCCAGCGGACCAGGCCTAACATAGCGGGTTGACCCACCCAATGGGATGAGTCAGACACATCGTCTCTTTCTAGGTTGACCTAGACCGGGTCGGCCTAGACTGTATTGGGCAAAGTTGGTTCGACTGGGTTGGACTGGGCCCGGGCCCACAACTGACCATTTGATTACCCGGGACATATCTGTGGCACCGAACGTCCATTTGAAAAGATTTGAGCAGCGCTGGTAATCTCGATGAGAGACCGTCCCTTTGAGTATACCTTACTGGAGTTTTGGGTATAGTTGAGATAAGGTAGGGTTGGTTCCTACATGAATCCAACTGGGCCCCCGGGACTAAAAGGATAATAACTCACATACCGGGTGTCTGATTGACGCACCGTCTGTTACGTTGGACCCCTATGACGTGATGGTCCTTTGAGATACTTGTACGTGAGACTTCGCAACACTTGGAGTATCAACCAATAGCTCGTGGAGAAGATCCTTCTAGTGATGAGCATATAGATTATGGAGACCTAGTAGCTGCCTAAGACCTGACGACTGCTTGACCGATTCGACTAGGAGTGACTCGACTAGCCCTGTGGGGAGCGCCTTTGTGTGACGCGGCATACCCATAGCGGAGGAGCGCCTATGTGTGAGTGCAAAAAACCCACCGTACTCAGCAAGAGGAGTACCTCTATAGGCTATTAGGGGGAGCACCTCTGTGTGATGCGGCTGACCCACGATGAGGAGAACCTCTATGTGACACTGTAGAGCCGCGACACTCGATAGGAGGAGTGCCTCAGTAGTCCTCTGATAATGGGCAGTGCCTCTACGTGATGCGGCAGGCCCATTGTACTCGATAGAGGAGTACGCCACCGGCCATGGATTCGATAATAAAAATCCTGGTTTGAGGTGATTCTTTGACTTTTGTGTTTTCCTCATGATTGAGAGGGGTTTCTAGATAACTTAGGTATATGTATGGGCATATACCTAAGTAGTGGTTATTCATTGTTTTCGTACATTGCGATGTTTCCTTGTTGGATTTTCTTTGACCTTGAGGGTCTTGGGGTCCCTATTGAGAATTGTTATACTCACCCCGGTACGGGCTATGCCTGCATCTCGTTGTGTTGGGTGCAGACGATAGACAGTGCTAACGGAGGCTGAGAGATCCAGGACTGGTCGGTTCCTAGAGGTGGACCTTACAACGATTCGGTACACAGAGTTGTCTGACGGACGTGGAGTGCTTAGGTGGCCATCTGTACTTACCCTTCAAGTTGGAACCCAAGAGGAAGATCCAAGAGATGCTCTGTACCTTTCAGTTGTTTGTCCTGTTTTCAGTTGTACTTGTACTTTATAGTTGGGCTTGTATTTCTGGCCTTTTTTACTTTCAATCACACATTTTGTATATAGTTTTTACTTAGTGTTTTGCTTCTAGTTGGGTACTCTAATGTGTTTGATTACAGTTATAAATGCAATGCCTTCCTATTTTAGGGATATACGCCTTTGGTTCTAGTTATTAGCCCATGTCCTATGGAAGGCAGGCTTGGGGTAGTTATGAAATGGGCCCCGGGGGACGGGTCATGACAAATTGGTATCAATGTAGTCGGTTCTACTGCAGAACTTAGGACTCTGATTTTTTCTATTCTATGAATCAATAGTGTTTAGGGTACTAAGTGTGGTTTTCAGTTAAGGGAGTCCAGTGTTGGTGCGGGCGGCCAACATATCCATACACCAGGACCCTGATCTCTGATTTCTGACTCAGAACACGAAAACACTGATTTCGTGTTTGTTTTCTTAAAGTTTTCTTAAGTCAGCTCAACCAGCCCAGCTCACCATGTATTATCTTTGGACCATGTTAGATTTGTTTCTATTAGGATTCCTCCCCGCAGATGACTAGTTAGATCCCCAAGAGTCCTATGTACTAACAACCGACCGAGTGATGAGGCCTTGGTGCAGGGCCCTCTTCCTGTTGAGGCAGTAGTGGGGGCACCAGCGGTACCACTCCCCATTAGGCTACCGATGCCACCAGCCCTAGCGGCAGAGAGTGCATGCCGCTTGAGTGCATTGCACATGTTCTAGCACCAGTGGCCACCCAAGTTCAGGGGAGCGATGGACCAAAATCTAGATAAATATTGACTAGAGACTGTGGTTAGAGTCTTCAGGCTAGTAGGGACACCAGCAGACTTTATGGTGATCATTGTCGTCGGCCTCCTTCAGGTAGCAGTAGGTAGATTGTGGACCCTGATGCTCTGGGTTCATGATGAGGTGACACTTCATTGGGTAGACTTCAAGAGCCTATTATGGGTGGTGTTTTTTCCATCCTCCCTTTGAGCAGTGCAGATATATGAGTTACTACATCTATGGTAGGGTAGCATGATGGTGTCGCACAACTCAGTGAGGTTCACCGACCTCTCATGCTACTCCACTGATATGGTATAGGACCCATTCATTAGGTATCAGACCATTAACCAGGGACTCAAGAGGGAGATCAGAGCTTTAGTGATCTCACATAGCATCGTGACATAGGTGGGGGTGTTAGAAAGATCCCTCTTGGTAGAGAGTTTTCTTGCTAAGAAATCACCAGCTGTGAGATCCACCACTAGCCAACATGCAGCGGAGTCTTATGCAGCTGAAATTAGACAGATGTCACAGAGGTCCACGAGGACCATACATATAGGTGGTTGACAACACGACTCAGGACCGATTGTACGGGGAACACAGAGTAGAGACACACATGCTGGTAGCAGGCAGTGTTACTCATGCTGCGGGCTCGGTCACAGGGCTCGTGACTGTCCGAACCGCCACACTGATGATCAAGAGACAGTTGAGGGACCTCCTAAGTAGATGAAATGATTCGATCGAGGTGCTCCAAAGTGCTCAGGTGGCTGTGTTAGAGGAGTTGGTCGAGCAGCTGGCGGTGGACGATGTTATGAGGTGCTACCACCACCACCACAAGGAGGTCCACCCCCAACCATAGGGAGCAGGTGGATAGGGGAGAGCTCAGCTTCAGGCAGTTGAAGCTTACAACCATGGTGATCTGAAGATAATTCATGGTATGATCTATGTCTACTCTGCCTTATCTATAGTTCTTATAGACACGGGTTCCAGTCACTCTTTTTTTCCACTACCCTCGTTTGAAGCTCGGGGATTCTGACGGAGCCGTTGGCTCGATCTATACGGCTAGAGATTCCTATGGGAGCAGACTCGATGATTATGCACAGGTTCCAATAGTGTGAGATTACTCTAGGAGGTGAGAGATTCAGCTAGGATCTCCTATTATTAGCATCGATGCCATTAGACGCCATCTTGGGTATGGACTAATTATCTACATTCTATGCACAGATTGACTATATTAAGAAAAAAGTGTGGTGTGTCCGAATGGAAGGGACTAGGTTTACCTTCACCATCAAGAAGAGAACCTTTGAAACACAGGACAGACTTACTTAGAAGAGGTTGCAACCGATCACTCACCAGTTGTCTTGCCTTACCCTCAGAGAAGTAGACGTGGAGAGTCTGACTTATCCTTTAGTGGTGGAACAGTACGCAAATGTTTTCCCTAACGATGATCTAGGACTACCTCCTCACAGAGAGGTGGACATCTATATTGACATGTACCCTGATACGACACTGATATCTACTCCGGTGTATCAGATGGATCCCGTTGAGATTTGCAAGCTGCGGGTACAACTAGAGGACTTGTAGAGAAATGGGTTCATCAAGCCCATCGTTTCTCCCTATACAGCCCTGATTCTCTTCTCCAAGAAGGTGTATGGGATCTTGAGGCTCTGTGTCTATTACCATCACCTGAAGTAGGTGACTATGAAGAAAAAGTACCCACTCCCAAGTATTTATGACCTCTTTGATCAGCTAAATGGAGCTCGGTGGTTCTCGAATATAGTCCTCAGATCAGGCTATCACCAGATCAGAGTTCGAGACGAGGATGTGCAGAAGATGACCTTTAGGTGTTGTTACATCCACTAATAGTTACTGGTTATTCCCTTCATCATAAATAATTCTCCAGTAGTGTTCATGAGTCTCATGAATAGTATCTTCTAGCCATACCTCAATCTCTTTGTCGTAGTCTTCATCGACGATATTTTGATGTACTGGACTACTGAGGATGAGCATCCCTACCAGTTTCGGGTAGTACTGGACATACTCTGAGAGAACCAGATTTATCATAAGCTCTCAATGTGCCAGTTCTAGGTTCGAGAGGTTAACATCTTAGGATACTTCATCTCATATGCTGGAATGGAAATGGATCCAGCGAATATTGAAGCGTTACTTTCATGGGAGCCACACAGGAGCGTGACGTAGGTGGAGAGTTTTCTGGGTTTGGCTAGTTACTATCGGAGGATTGTTCCAGACTTTTATAAAGTTACGTCTTCACTTTCATCTTCGAAAAATAAGGGGAAACCATTTTTGTGGTCAGAAAAATGCTAGTAGGGCTTTCAGGAGCTAAGGCAGAGGCTGACTAGGGCCCCTATCATGAGACTTCTAGAGGAAGGTGTAGGGTATGTAGTCTATTACGACGCATCACGGACCAAACTCGGGTGTGTTCAGATGCAAGAGAAAGCAGTGATTTCATATGGTTCTTGGCATCTGAGGCATCATGAGCAGAACTACGCTAACCATGATCTGGAGTTAGCAGTAGTTGTCTTTTCCTTGAAGATGTGGTGGCACTATCTGATGGGAGAATGTTTTACGATGTGCTCTGATCACAAGAGTCTCAGGTATATCTTCTCTCAGAAGGATATAAACCTGAGACAGTGGAAATGGCTTGAGTTCCTCTAGGATTATGACTTTAAGATAGTCTATACTCTAGGTAAGGGGAACGTTGTAGAATATTTTCTCAGTATGAGATCTGGTATACATCTACTAGGAGAGGCGACAGAGTAGCTGTCTAGTTTATAGATTTTTCATGTGGACCGAGATGGGGTAGATATCCTTCTGTCTCTTACAGTCACTCCTTCACATCTTCAGGGAGTCTGGGAGGCACACCATGGAAACCCTGACTATGAGACCTGATGTGCTCGGATATCCACAAGGCAGACACCTGATGGATTTTCTAAAGGTGTGGAGCACACCATCCTCTTCATAGGACGTACATTGGTACTAGTAGCACTTTAAGAGGATGTTTTGAGGGATTTCAACACTTCCCCTCTATCCGTACATCTAGAAGTGGCAATGATGTACAAGGAACATCGACATTAGCACTGGTGACCAGGTATGAAGAAGGTAGTAACTAAGTTTTTCCCATGATGCCTCACTTTTCAGCAAGTGAAGGCGGAGCACCAGGTACCAGCAGGCTTAGTTTATCCCCTAGAGGTCTCGAAGTGGAAGTGAGATGGGATATCCATGGACTTTCTGATGGGTCTTCCACATACATCTAGGGGTTATGACTTAATTTGGGTGATCTTCGACTGACTCACCATGTCGGCCCACTTTCTACCGATCAGAGATCTGGGCTCAGTAGAGAGCTTGGGAAACCTCTACATGCAAGAGATTGTGCGGCTACATGGGGGATCTTCATCTATTGTCTTTGATCGTGAGTTATGATTTACTTCCCGACTATAGAAGGGGTTGTAGAGAACTTTCGGGACACATCTTCGCTTGAGCACCTCCTTCCATCCTCAGACGGATGGTCAAACTGAGTGGACTATCCATACCCTCGAGGACATGCTTCGTTCATGTATCCATGACTTTGGTCATAGATATGAGGATAATTTACCTTTGGTGGAGTTTTTTTACCACAATATTTATCACTCCACCATCGGTATGGCACCTTTTGTGGCCTTGTATGGTCGACCTTGCAGATCTCCAGTGTGCTGGACAGACCCAGGGGAGTGGGCACTAGTGGGACCATTGATGGTACGTGCTACCACGGAGAAGGTGTAGATCATCCAGGAGTGGATGAAGACTTCACAGAGCAGACATAAGTCATATGATGACAGGAGACTAAGACCTCTAGAGTTCGAGGATGGCGACCATGTCTTCCTACGGGTCTCACCTCGACATGGTCTATGGAGATTTGGCGGAGGAGGCAAGTTATCTCCATGGTTTATCAGACCTTTCTTTGTCCTCAGTAGAGTAGGCGATGTGGTTTTCTACCTATCTATTCCCCCTTAGTTGCACCGGGTGCATGACTTCTTCCACATATCTCAACTATGGAGATATGTTCACAACCCTTCTGACATCATCGACCATGGGGAGCTGGACATCAACAATGGGGAGACTTTCACGGAGGTTCCAATTGAGATTGAGGATCAACAAGAGAGGGTCCTAAATGGATGGTCGATACCTTTGGTGTGCGTTCATTGGAAACATGGGAACCCTTAGGAGATAACACGAGAGTGGGAGGCTCAGATGTGTGCTCAGTATCCCCATTTGTTCCCTTAGTGTGAGTTGTAGCTTACGGGGACGTAAAGACCTGAGGTGGGGAGAATTTAAAGACATGGAAATTCCATGGATATTTTTTCTTAAATACATGTGATTTTTAGGAGTTGGAAAAAAATTTGGTGCTTGATTCTGAGGCCCAGTGTGCCTGGAATCAATTTCTGATGTTTTTTTCGAGTACATTCAGTAAACGTATGAGCGGGTTTTAATAACTTTTGAGACGGTGCTCAGAAATAAAATATGAGGGCACTGTGGAACTCACAGCACCAGTTTTATCTTAAGAATACTTTTACCTCGATGACAGTTTATCAAAAATAAAAGTTAGTTTTTGGATTTTTGTAAAAAAAATGATAAAACAAAGTACAACATTGTATTTTCTTTTTTAAGCTGCCATGCGTTGAGTGTGTTGGTTAAAACCAACCCATGGGAGTTATTGGTGGGTCCACCACACCCTATCCTCCCATGAGAGGTTATGGTGGTGTGGCACACCCGAGCATAACCTCCCATGGGAGGATAATTGAGGTGGGGACCACCCAAGCCGCATAACCTCCCTATTAATGAAAGCGGTGGGGGCCACATGACCCCTATTGATATTGGAGGAGAAAACCTCCACACTCTCCCTCATTAATGAGGGAGGGCCTCTTGACCTCCCTGCTCAATTAATTGCACCAACGCATGTGTTTTATTAAGGAGATCCTATTGGAATCCTCCAAATTAATGAGACAACAATTGTGCAATTATTTTTTGGGAGCCAGGTTTTTCCATTCTCCTTTTGAATTGTTGTGCCAACGTAATATTAGTTGAATAATATAATATTATTTCTTTGTCATTTTTCTTTTGGTGGAATTGAGAGAAGCTTAGGAGAAAAGTGCTCCCAATGAAGAATGAAGAACGCGAAGAACACCATATTTCTTCTTCGACTTCCTTCCTCAAATCCTACAAATGTGGAGTGCCTTCCCCGGCTGACTCAACTGGGGATTCAGAGTGCGTGGAAGATGCGACGAATGACGAATTCTATCATCTTCTTCCCGCAACTTTAAACGTCAACGAATAACGAACGGAAAATAATAAGGGAGGGGGTTATTGCATGTTGATGCTTCCCTTTTTATCCTTCTCATCATCGAATGAAAAATTGATACGAAGTGTTGTAATTAACTGTTGAGCTTCATTCTATTAAGCAAAATGTTATCATCTTTAAACATGGAGGGTGCGGGAAAAACTAACATGGCCTTACTCCCTCTGCTGTTCTTTCGTAATGATTCTTTAGCATGGCAATGAGGCGACGACAACAAAGGAGGCAACAATGAATAGTGTGCTACCCACTACCTCCGCAAATCGCACTACTCCCGCGGCGCACCTATACTTCCAGTCAACCACCGCTGCACCCCATCGCGCGAACCACAGCTTACCCGTGTGCTGCCTGGCGCGCTCCGGCCTGCCCACATGCCACCGTGCCCAGCACCACTGGCCCGTGCGCCGTCACACATCGTGCTACCTTACTCATGCACTTTCATGCCACGCCCAGCCAGCCCGTGTGCCCCGTGCACTGCGCAGCACTGCCGGCGGCCTGCCCGACGCACGCGCGCCCTATCTGGCTCCCCCACACGCTGCCTGCGCACCCCCGCGCGCTGCCTGACGCACCCGCGGCCTACACAGCGTCCAGCCAGCACCTTGCGCGGCCTGCACGCTCACCTCCTAGCCGCCGAACTCTTGAGCCTCTCCCCTCGCGATGCTAGCCAAACTAGCCCCAACCTTTGGGCCTAGTCTCCTGTGTGGCGGCAACCGGGCCAAACCGCCCTCACAGTCCGTTGGGTCGGGCCCAGCGGACTCGGCCTAACATAGCAGGCTGACCCACCCAATGGGCTTGTTCAGACACATCGGGTCTGTCCAGGATGACCCAGACTGGGTTGGCCCAGACGGGGTTTGGCCGAGTCGGTCCGACCGGGTCAGATCGGACCCGGGCCCACTACCGACCCTTCGCTTACCTTGGTCATATCTGTGTCACCAGACATCCATTTCACAAGCCGCCAGCGGCGCTCGTAATCTTGATTAGAGACGGTCCCTTAATATATACCTCACTGGAGTTTGGTGTATAGTTGAGAGATGGTCGGGTTTGTTCTTACATGAATCCAACCAGGCCCCTGAGACTAAAAGGCTAATAACTCACAGACTGGGCATCTGACTGACGCACTATCTATTACGTTGAGACCCCTATGACGTGGTGGTCCTTTGAGATAATTCTACCTGAGACTTCATGAAACATGGAGTATCAACCAGTAGCTCATGGAGCGGATCCTTTCGGTGATGAGCAGATAGACTACGTAGACCTAGTGGTTGGCTGAGACCTGACGACTGCTTGACTGATTCGACACAATGTGACTCAACGAGTCCTATGGGGAGTGCCTCTGTGTGACGCTGAAGACCCATGGTGGTGGAGCGCCTTGGTGTGAGCGCATAAAACCCGCGGTACTGGACAAGAGGAGTACCTCTGTTTGTCCATTTTTCAGTTTTACATGTACTTTACAGTTGGGATTGTATTTCCGGCCCCTTTTACCTTCCAGTACACTTTTTGTATACAGTTTTTACTTAGTGTTTATTTTCAAGTTGTGTACTCCAATGTGTTTGTCTATAGTTATAATGGAAATGCCATCCCATTTTAGGGATATATGCCTTTGGTGCTAGTCGCCATCCACTGGCCTATGGAAGGAGGGCATGGGGTAGTTACGACATATGCCCCGGGGGACAGGTCATGACAAAAATACTACCACATCTTTATTACATATGTTCAACATGATTTATAGATCAATAATCATTAGATGTATGGTATGTTCCATGATTCTATCCATCTATGTATTCAAGGCTGGGCACTTCATTACCTAATACACTTGTAAAACACTTATCTTTCCTCTTTCGAGATGAAATATGGTCTTTTTCTCTTCTTCCGTTATTTACATGCACAACAATGATTCAATTTAGTACACATTAAATTAATTCATAATATTAAAAAGTAAAATCCCACGTTTTTAAAACAAATGTCCATTTTAGATCATTTTTATAAAATCACATAAATCTAAAAAATTTATGAAATATTGTTTTTTAAAACTTGGATTCAAAAAATTATTACTTGAAATCATTTCATAAAATCCAAATAAACAATTAGTTTACATTATTAAAAAACATTTTGGATAAATTAGTATTTTTCTCATTCAATAAAAACCTATCACTTATTCAAAAAACACTTTAAAATAACCACTAAATTTTTTATGAATTTATTCATTCATTTAAAATAATTCAAATATTTTCATGGAATATCTGATGTATATATTATGGGGATAATCTATATTATAATAAATATCCAAATTGAATATGTTTTAACTCATATATCTTCTTTTATAGACAATACAATCACCCATCTATATAATTACACCATAATATTTCCATACTTATACACTTCAATAACATGGAATCCGAGTTGTACCAATAGTAATAGATATATTAGCCAATTCCCATGAAATTATAGATACTCTATAATCTATCTACTACAATATCCCAATGTGACATTCGTTTGAGTATTTAAAAACAACTATCAAATCCATTGGAAATTTTTTATAAAAATTCATATTTTTTATTTAAAAAATTCCGAGGAAAATTATAACCCCCAAAAAATAGTAAAAATTATTGTTCATCAATAAATATGAAAATTTTCTCCTTAATTAATTAAAATTGATAATATAAAAATATATAGTCATTAATTCCATGATAATTCTCTTAATTTTGAAATTCCAAATTTTATTTATAATAGTGTAATATTATTACAATATCTATATTTATAAGAAATGAAATATTTTCCAAAATCATTGTTTCCAAAGTCAACATTCATGATATATTTGAATTCAATAAGTATAAATTTAATTTTTCTAAAATAATGAAAATCAAAATAATCGATTAAGAAAAATGATTGGAAAAAATCAAACACATCTTCTAATATAATAAAATTAGTTATTTCTGTATATTTGTGATTTTTTATCAATCTCTAGATCATATTATTTGATTCATATGCTCAAATATTCGTTTTCAACCACAAATATCAAATTCCATTCATATATAACCCTTCCCATGGTGATTCAAAAAGATAGATACAATAGATATATTGGATAAAATGTAAAGATATTAAATATAGTATAACTCACCATTGATCTAGCATGGATTCAACCAATCAATAACTGAAATATTTTTAATGGTGGTGAAAAATCGAAAAAGTTTACTAAGAATATTATAAAACATAGTCATATGTGTTGCATGATGTTTAATGGGTGATTAAGGAGAATTTAATGGCTTTAAGACCAAATAGAGGATTAATTATCCTGAGCATGTATTCCCAACACAATTAACCAAAATGTGTATCTAAAAATGTATTCCTCGCTATCAAAGTTTTTATAAAATTCATAGTTACCATACATGTCAACCTAATACCCAATCTAACTACGAATTAACTATTTCCTCCAAAAAACATCATACATCTAACTTAAATGTTTTTATAATAACATTTTGAACCCTATTTTTGTTACTATCTCAAAAAAAACTACAACATTAATTTGAATGGATAGGTACATTATACACCCATAATTCCATCATTATTTATCTTATATAAAAAAATATCAATTACTATTATATATGGTTTAAATGCTCATATGTCTTCTCTTTAATCCTTTTATGTTATTGAAACACTATTACCTAATAAAATATTCATCCAATCTATATCATCTCTTTCATGTGGACAATCAACACTATCCATTAATAAATGGAAACATCCTACTACAAGTATACCACACTCTAATCTAGGACATGAGACAGATCATATTGGTATTATTTAATCATTAAATGTTGATGAATAAATAGTGTTTTGTATAAAATTTTTGTAATTGAATCCATTACACAACTTCACTTATCCACTAAAAATCACTAATATACTCACATAACATGGTACCCACAATCCATACATTCTGTGATGATGATTTCTTAATGAAGGAAACACTCATAAGAAGAGATAATGTATAATATAAAACAGTATAGGTTTCTATTTCCAATATGTGTAACAGTTCAATGGTCTATAAACTATTATATATTATTTATTATGTTTAACTTATTATGAAGGCTCAATCACCATACTCAATATATAAATGTGACTTATTTTTTATTTTCATCCAAAATAACTGTGAATGAAAAAATATTCCTTACAAAGCCACAAATACTTCCCTACAGTTTGGATGTTGAGAAATATTAATATAGGAAAGTAATTCCAAATATAGATGATCATATTAAGATCTACCAAATTTAATAATGACATACCCAAACCACATCTTATAAAATATTTATAATTTTTCATTTGTCTATCTATTAGAGGATAAAAAAGTGTTAACCACTTCAAATGAGTACATACACCAATATTAATTTCATTCTAGATACTGTGTATAAAAAAATCTCTATTTGAGTTCATGGACATTAGATCAATAAAATATCCAATGTTATCATTGAAATATTACTTACTAAGATCCTAAACTAAATATGTTTCTTTAATAGCTAATAATTTTTTTTCATCGTGAGTTGATAAACCAATAAATAAGTAACATCATTATTTCGATATGAATTATGAAATCCCATAATTAAGTCCATGTAAATATATTCTTATTTCATTATTGTTGGGGATAAATCCCAAAAAACCAAAACAATCATTGTTATGGTTTTTTTACCTACTGAAAGAAACTATCTATATATAAATAACAAAGTTCTTTTTTATTCAAGGAAACCAAAATACAATCCTAAAATTATGGTGTTATTTATGATTCTTGAATATACCATTAAAAAATTAATGAACATTCTCTATGATTTCATTCCATTAATTCATAGGAACTACGAATTATAACATAAATCAAAGAGGTAATTTCAATGTAATACTCGACTTATAAGTGGCTTCTTCAACATTTTTTTTCCTCACATTCTACTATACTAAAAATTATATAAATATGACACTCTCATTTAGTCTAGTCATGATGATGTCTCATTTAAAATTGAATTAGAAAACCATTATCATTTTCTTTTATTTCAAAATCCAATTGAGATAACTTCTATATTATCCACTGTTACTATTTATCTTAATTAAGTATGTGTTTAAAAATTTCGACTAAAATTTAACTTTTTTATTATAAAAATACCTTTATGTGAAAAGAGATAAAACCCAAGGTCCACGAAAAACAAAAAAATAAAATAAAGTGAATATTCAATAAAAGTTATCATAATAATACTAGAAAAATTCTCAATAAATAAATCCCATGAAATATTATTTACTTGTATTTTTGGATATTCATCTATAAGGTATTCAAGATGATATGCTAGTCTTTTCCCATGTAATCATGTAATCCTATTTGTGTTGATATTCCCTTCATTGAATCCTCAAATCAGTACCAAATATTTCTTGTTTGTATATTCACTCTTCTCATGATTAGTGTCCCTAAATATCAACCTTTAAATAATCGTACCAGATTCAACTTGTGTATAATTAATCATAATAAAATCCAATACCATTTTTCTTCTGAACCTGTGAGAAGATACAGATTTTTCTCAAAACCCTGACTTTCTTTTGATGATACACTATTAGAACACCCTTTAGGGGAATTTCCCCATCATCTCCAACCTCTACTTGATCATAAATTCCAAAAGACTTGGGATCTCCATCTGGTGCCTTTTATTTTGACCATTTTTTGGATCAAGTCTACATTGGAAGGGGTAAGTAGAAATATCCCATTCAAATTTTTTATAGCCTTTACAACCCTTCCTCCTCCTAGAGCTAAGAATACCTATTCTTTGAAGATATTTTAAACTATATTTTGAGAACTAACTAGAATATTATTCACTGGACTCATCCCTCAGGTCTCACTTCTCTTCATTAGAGTTCTCTTCTTTGGATGCTCATACTCCAAGTCGGTCCCTCCCCGCTCTCATTCTTTAAAGAGGTTTTCAACATTAATAGATGAAAATTCTCTTCTCAGGATTCACCTAAAAATGCATCACCACCTTTGTACTGCCCCTTATTCTTGAAACCAGGTGGAACACCCTCCCTTTTCACATTAGACACCACTGCATGGACTCATAGAGTCTCAAAATCTTGAGATCCCCCTCTTCCAATGGTTTGATACACTAGAATCACTGTATTGAAATAGGATAAAACCTTGGGAGACATTAAAACTCCCTAATAATCCATTTTTGCCTCCAATCCATAGTTGATACCACAACCAGATTGTACATCCCCATCAGAGAAGCCCTTAATTGATTTTCAGGATGAAGAATACAAAACACAAGCTATGAATACCTCATCAGAACCCAATGGTCCTAAAAGAACTTTGACAAAAAGAATAGAATTTACTAGATAATTCCTCAATCTAATGAAAATATATTCCACCAATGGGTTTCCCTCACATGTCTCACATTGAACAACCTTTTCATAACATTGTTCTGTAGATACACCCAACTAGATTTTCCCCATCAAATGATCACCAACACGAGGCCCCAATCCCTTATCGACGCCTCTTAAGTTCAAAAACATCTTTTTATTATTATTTTTGATCCAATTCCTATAGGATTACATTTAGTGACCAATTTTCATACAATAAAACACCATATCATTCCAAGATTCATAAATCACAATCGGTTTCCATTGTAACTCCTCCCCCACATAAATATAAACATAGACTACTGGAAATCATGGGACACCTTCTAAAATATAAATTTGGTTAAAAAAATTGTGGTAAACTAATTGAGTTCTACAATAAGAGAAAAAAACTAACAATAATATTCCCTATATTTCACATAATAACAGGGTTTTGAAATAGTAATTGGAATTCATGAAAAATAACACATATTATTATTGATGGGATGTCACAAGTCCTATGGAACTTATATGTCCACCAGAAAAGATAGAATAGGGAACTGTTGTAGCTATTGGGGGAACCAGAACAATCCCAGACTAGGTCTTACTTCAATGATAATTGTATCATTATATAAATATTTTTATGAGGACCCACCAATACATGATCTATTAAACCCCATGACCCAAAATTAAACCTATCAAAAGTATTCATCAAAGTACACCCCTACTTGAACCAAGAAATTAACATTATATTCAAATGATTCATTGACTCTTTAAACTATGAGGTCAAAATCAAAATTTGATGGAATCCATAAAATAGATCTGAGCCATTAGGGAGAAAATATATTTTATGGAAAGAGGGATGGATTTCTAGGTTAGATAATGGAGTGAATGTGTGTATAGCACCCTAAAATGATGGTGTAGTTCCTCCCCCATAGTGGGGGGGGAGAGGGGGACCATTACATCGGCCATCTCCATTATTAAAGGGGAGATTCCATCACACAATCCAACTCTTAACACCTGAATTCCCTATTATGCCTAATTAAATCTTTTTCGATGTCAATTTATTCAAATTAAAATAATTAGCTACAATATTCCCACTCCTATAAATTTTTAAAAGTTCAAAGATAATAGTTTATGATATTATACCCACCAACACTATCTCTTGTTTAGATCCCCCTATAAGATGATGTAAATCAACTCTTATGATCAACATATACTATGAAATTATCAATGGATATATAATACCTCTAAATCATTGATGTGTGATCCAGTATTGATAATTATAAATGTTTTTTTTGGAAATTATATGCAAATTAAATCAATTTTCATGACCAATGAACTAAAAAATAATATCCTTATAAGAGGACACATCCAAAACCTTCTTCCTAAGAATAATTAATAACTTATATACATCACTAGGTATAGGAAAAATAACAACTAGCTGTAATGTATGTTTCATTTTCATCTCATAAAAACCCTCTTATCATTTTTCATTCCACTAAACGTATACTCCCATTTGAATCAAATCTATCATAGGGGATGTGGAAATAAAAATGTACCAAATAATACATTGGTAAAAACCAAAAAATCTAAAAAAATATAATTTAAATGAAATTATATGGCCTATCCTATGATATCAAAACCATCACTTTCCTAGATCCACAAAAATATTGTTACCAAAAATGTAATATTATAGAAAATTTACTCCTTGAAACTAAATGTTTTATTTAATGATCATTGTGTTTTAATTATTTTCCGAAACTTTTCTTCAAATAGATTCAATATAATATTTATAATTAACCTTTGATCATCAATATATAAATACATATTCCATGGATACCTACATGATCATGTCTGAATATTTTTAAAATATTCAACTTATCAAATCTATAAACACAACATGTGTATTTTCCACTCTAATGGAAATGAAAAGGAACTCATAATTCATATATAAACTTTGAAAATGTATGATTGGTAATTCAAATTATTTTACAATTAATTATGGACATGTTGACATATTTTTAAATTTTGAAAACCATCAATCTCCATTTAATTAATAAAAAAACACATATTAAATAATACTTATTTTTATCACATGCTTCAATTAATAGTAGTTAATACAAAACTATATGATACCTCTATACTGCTTAGAAAATAATATATATACCACCTAAGGTAAAATTCTATGTTGAATGAATATTTTATTATTTGATTCTCAGATAATTTTATCTATTTCATGATAACCTTCTAGTTTTATACATTATAGAGAAATATTAGTATGATTTATAACATGTAAAAGATCAATTTAAAATTAAAAGTCATTCATTAAAATAAATCTCTATAAATACTTATAAAAAATATACCTATTTATAACATCTAAGTTTTTCGAATATTTCCCCTCACCAATGAACTCAATGAATAAACAATATAGTTAAAAATATAAGGATATAATGTCTAAAAAGTCTATAAAACCTCTACGAGTGTTGAATTCCCATTACTATCAGAATTTATGGATATAACCAACTTGAAAAATGAGTATAATTATTGACTATAATAGTTTATTTGAGCCTTATATATATTAATCTAATCAATTTTAACATTTTTTTCATGTATTCCTCATGAGGACTATGAAGTCCCATAAGAGATTCCAATCATTATTTTTCATGAAAAAAATTTAAAAAATTAATTAGAAAACTCATCCAAAGGCCTGTAAATCTTAATATATTAAGTAAATAATTCTATTATACACCCAACTATTAAACTAATTATATATACATAAAATAATTTTATACTATCATATAAAAAATTGAGATAAGTGTAGAGGAAACCATAATAGTACATCATATATTTGAATGTCAAAACTTATAATTATATTCCTTGGTTATATGTTAAACTATGAAAATATATCCTTTCCCTTCATGAGGTGTATGTCTTTCCTCTTTTTGGGGTCTTCCAAACATAAACTTTGTTTATGGTAAAAAAAAATTCATATACAATTCATCATTTTCATTAATCCATTCACCTATCTAGAAGTAACTCCTATGGAATCATACATAAAACATACTTTCATACCCACAATATGATCAGGATTTCATATATACAAATATGCTATACTGGTTGAACTATGGTGGATTCCTTCTACGTGAGGAACCTAAAGATTACCTCTCTATATTATTTTGTAAGTTCATCAACATCCACATTTATTTTATAAATAAACTCTATATTTTATCTTGTCAGGATGGGATAGTAATCACCTTATAAATAATTTCTATATTAGATTCTTCTATCACAAACTTAATGTCCATTTTTTATAATTGTTTTAGAAATGAAATATAAAGCTCGATAAAATATTAGTTCATACTCTCATATCAAACCATTGAACTTTAATCCCCTAAAAGATAAAAATTTTAGTATAAAATGATAAATCTCAATAAAATTCTATATATATTCAATGAATATAAAGCTCCTGTGTTATATATCTAGGAACTCATGAACCTTTACCAAATTGTACTATTCATAATAATATTAATCATTGAATAACTTTTAGATACCTTTCTAATCATGGAAATTTTAGAAACTAACATTATTTATAATATCATAACACTTCCTTATCAATATGTCCAAAACTTATACAAAAACATTCACATTACAATTCTCTAATGATAACAAGAATGTAGAGAAACTATTTATCTTACAAAACCATTACTCATCATATCAGGGTCTTTTATCACCTCAAAATTATGGTGATTTTTTTCTATATGACCCCAATTGTATAAATATTAAATCTTTTATCCTAGATCTATTGTTTTCTTTTATTAAGTTATTACAAGGTAAAAAAGATTAATATAATGAATCATCTATCATTTTATTAGTCTTTGGATACAATATACATAAAAGATTTCTATATTACATTTGAAAAAGATAACATGGCATGAAAACCCTTATTACATTCTTTAATATCATTAAATGATTAATTATTCATTTCCCATAGAAAGAAGAAATTAATAAATGGTGAGATAAAAATCTCAGTATCGGATAACATAAGAAAGAAGATATCATGAATACATAAGTTACTAAATAAATAGATTTTAAGATAAATAGTAAATATTCCATTTAATCAATTACTTGAACATTAAATTGTATCTATGGACAATATCAGTATAACGGTCACATGGATAATAATAATTGTAATATTTTTATTGTAAATGCATAATCATGGACCTTATGATATCAAATCAATAAATCATTCCACGATATCATTAACCATACAATCAAGGCCTTGTTCCAATACATTTCAATAAATGGGTCGGTATAAAAAATTCTCAACTAATTTGGATAAACATTTTTCATATGATACAATTAAATGCATTGATGGAATATCTATAATTGTGACCCCCCATGTGTGTGGGTCTTCAGTTCATAGATATGTTGAATTTTGGGATCATTTTTCACTTTTTTATTATTATAGAGGCTTTCTGATGTCAGGGGTTGATAGTTTCATGACATAGGATAAACATGCTAAGTGAATGGTCTACACATGTTTTCTTGTAAATGTTCTCTATGACTCTTCTAGTTCATGTGGCAATTAACATAGTTTGATAATTTTTTTCTAATAGTGTGATTCTATAAGAAAATAATGAAGATAAAAGGGGTTGGGTCTGGAATCTGTAACATATCATTTGAATGGTTTTTTAAACAAAACGAATATTCTTATATAAATTTGTTTTTAGTTTTAATGGGAAGTATCTGGCACATGATTTTTCTAATTGTGTGTCATAACGATGTGACCTATACAGGTTTCTTAAACCATGATCATTTCTTAAAGGCACTCAATCATTTGAGATTCTAATAACCTCATAATTTCTCATTATCCCATACTAGCATCTCCTTGATATTATAAGTGTTTCTCTATTTGGTTTAATTCCTATTATAATTTATTATTAGTGAATCTCTTTGAGGTATATTCATATTTACACCATATCTCGCTCATATTTCTGGATATCTCATCAATCTCTCTTCCCCTGGTTTTTGGGAACCATATCAGTTTTTTTTCTATTTACAAAGGGGTTGGAAGGGAATTTAGGATGTTTATTAATTACCTTTTCTAGAAAAGACCAGGTCTCTTCATCTCATTTCTTCGTTATTGAAGGAACCTAGTTTTCCTTTTTCGGAGAGGTAGGTGTCCTTATTCAATGGTACTTTATCATGACATTTTATTATTATTATTATTTCCATTGAAATGGATTATGAAAATCAGTGATTTAAAAAATAAGAGAGATATTTTGTATAAGTTAATTTTATGTCTTGATAAATTTTTATAAAGGTGACATTCCATCAAATTACATTTATGAAAATCATGTGTATCCTGAAATACCATAATGATGGTTTTAAATATAAAATGTTTTTTCTTTATGGGATTGGATATTAATTCAATATTAAAAAATTTTATTAAACAGTGAGCATAATTTAATTTAATATTTTGGAAATCATAGAAAATTGTGAACCTAGTATTTATTAGAGTATAGAAATGAGTATATAGTGGGTGCGAAAACACTAGGTATTAATGATAGGTTCTCAATGGTAGCTAATAACTAGTCCTAATAGTGATATACTATGGAATGAATATATATCATTTGGAGTAATGAAATTCTATAATAGTTTTCCTTGCGTGGATTAGTTACATATTCTCGTAGGTTAGAGATTACTTGTGTTTTCATGGTTTATATTTTACATGATATTTGTTTGAATTATGATTTTTAGATGGTGTGTTTTGATCATTTTACACTATATTTTTTTCATATACATCTTCATATTATTGTGGCTTTAAATAATACATGTTTTTATAGGAAAACTAATGTGTTTTTTTGTGTAAAATATTTTCAAATGAAATAGTTTTAAGAAACATATATTGTTATAAATATAGTAAAAATGGTTCAATAGTAATAATCATTGTACAAATTCATAGTGTAATAAAACTATGTTTTACATCACCCCTTGTATATTATGTGAAGAATTTGAAGATTTTTTAACAATATATTGGTGAAGTAGAGAGAATCATACCGTTTGATGAATTTTCTTAGTTGATATTTCTTTAATAGTGAGACCAGATTGTGGTGAGGTATGGTCACATGGAGACATTATTTCGTCCTTGGTTATAGTTTATCTTCATGATTTACCATTTCAGATGTTTTTTATGTCTCATATATTTGTTCATTTTCTTCCATGTTGTACTATAGTTATTTATTCTTATATTTTTATTCCTAATGTATTTTTTGTTCTGTTTTAGGGTGAATTAATTCCCATAATTTTGTGTGTTGATAGCTATGATCTAGTCTCCAACTCATGGACACCAAGAATCTAATTCAGGCCTTATGTTGAGCTATATTGTGAGACATTTTAGGGATAACCATGGTTGGTTCATTAAAAAAATTTACTATATATTTACCTATATGGATTTGCAATATCACTTACTAGGTTTAGTTTTGGTTTTAACATAATAGATATATGACATTCTAGATAATACATAGTATATTTTGAGTAGGTTCTTGATCACCACCACTCATGATTCCATTCGAATTACCATGTAATGTACAGATTTTATTTTTGGTTTATAATTTCTATGGGTTTTTGTTTTATATGATATCCTTTTATCCCCCTAAGCATTTTATGATTTCTATAAGTGTTATTCTAGATTAGGGGTGTAAATTCAATATTTAATCAAGTTATGAGGTTCAATAGATGAATGAAAACCCATGTAGTGATCAAATACTTGAGTTTTGGAACATTAAGTGGGTTGTGGAATGCTTGGTACATGGCCACCAACCACATAGATAGGTCAAGCATGAATCTATATCCCTTTTAATTTTTTAAAACACATCATTCGTGGATTATTTGAGTGACCTTCATTGATAGGAAAAGTGTAACATCCCAAGTAAATAAAGAATATGACATTTTCATATTTATTAATCTTTTTCAAATAAATATTAATTTTTATTTAACAGGAACTCTATGTTTCATGGTGTACCCAACATGCAAAAACAGGTTTCTTTGAAATCTTATGTTGCACACTACGTTGAGTTATAAAGAAAATAATATAGTAATATAATTTTTTAAAATGGTAGTTAACACATATCGATTGTATTGACAGGAAGGAACAAAACTAACTAAAATATTATTTTAAATATTTGTTAAATGTTTTTAAATTTATCCAATAAAATTTAGAAGCTTAAAATGTGAATAAATGTAATTTTAAACATAATCACTCTAATATTCTTTAAAAGGTATATTTACCACCTTTTGATAGAAAACAATTTTTAAATATATTTTGTGTCACATTAATATTTTCTATTTGACAAAATAATATTTATATTTACAATCGGGACATAAAAATTTACTATGGATGAAATTTTATTATTTTTCTGATAATGTTAATTTTTTTATGAATAATGAAAAATACTGCATTTTAATTCAAAAAGCCCTTTTAATATAATTTATTTATAGGGTTAGATTATATTTCTTATAGTTTTGAAAAGTAATTGGATTATATTTTTACCATTTAATCCATTGTTTGTCATTATAAGTAATTTCACTCTTAATTTGGACATAAACAAAGGTAAATGTTTTGATAGTTGTTATTTCATAAAAACACTCTTTTTTGTTTCGAAAAAGAGAATTAATTTTAAATTAATTTATTCCTCTTATGTGTTTTGAATTTGGAATAATATATTCCGTATTTGGAATAATAAAGTCCAAATTTTTTAAATAGGTAACTATTTTTTGACATTATGAATATTTACTTCAGTAAATATTTTATTTACCATTGTTAAAGGGTAAATATGGTAAATAAGGGTGAAAATAATATTATAATAATATTAAATTACCCTTAAACTTTTTCTAACCCTATTTGATAAAACACATCCAATAATGGGCATACATGTGTCGATTTTGGGAACCCCATGGTGCCACATTAGAGTGATAATGACACTTTATATTAATTAATATGAAGCAAAGACAAAAATGAAATAAACATACAAATTTTAGTTAAAAAAATTATATGGGGTTATATAAGTTATCAATTCGACTATAAATGTTATTTGGATATATAAAATTATTTCCTAAATCTGGGTATTTTATTAATAAATTTTAGACATGAAATAAACAAATATAATTTTGACACAATGGTGATGCAGTAAGTTCTTCATTAAAAAAAGATTCAAATAAATTATATTATAAATATTAAAATAAATTTATATTGAACCTTTTTTATTACGTCCACTATTTCTATAGATTATTATGACTTAATAAATTTTTATAAATAAAAGGTTTTTTATGAAATCAAGTTGGTTTGGATTTTTTAAAAAGTCATTATATGAATAGAATTAAAATTGATATAAAAAAGCTTTTAAATCAATAAATATTTTATTAAATTATACAATAGTCCTAAAAATATATGATTTGAAAAAATGACATATATGATGTCAAAATTTTTATTAACAATCCATTTTGGGTCGTGTGGTATTTTATAGTAAATATATTAACCATATAGTATGAATATATATGAAGACATGATAAAAGTTAAATAAGTTAACAAAGGGTTAAATAAAAAATATTAGGATTAAAAAATATCCAAAACCTATCCAATTCATATTGGGTGATTTTATTTAGACATATATAAACATTATATTTTATTTAAATAAGTTTTCAACCTCAATAAACTGAAATTATTTATATAATAAAAAAATGTTTTAAACTTCCCTGAAGAGCCCCTCCTCCCCATTATAAAAATCCATCACCTTTAACCCTTCCCCACACCTCTCAAGCCCCCCTTGGATCATCCCAACTCTTCCCAAATACTCTCTCAACATCCCTATATTCCTCTTAAAATCCTTAACTTAGGCATAAAACACTTCAAGAAATCCTTTAGATTAAAACCAATGGGAGTTACCCAATTTAATGGTAACATTTTCCCACAAGTTATTTTATTTTATTTTACTTCTCCACTACCAATGATATAATTATTATTTGTTTACATAACAACTAAAGTATTCTAAATATACTAGGTTGTTTTTATTATAAGGATTCAAACTAACCATACACACACATCCATCTAATGGATACGAACATACAGTTTTTGTGTACGACGAACTGATGCCTCACGAAAAGATGATTATTTGATTATCTCCTTCTGCCCCTCATGGTGGCCATTATGATGGAAACATATTTATATGTGATATATATTATATTTATATTGTTTTTATTATTATTATTTTTTCATTTATACCATACCTTTATGTTTTCCATATTGGGTAAATACGATAATTTTATTTGAGGAAGTACGGACTACCGCCCCCTCAAAGTGATATGACTTGTTCATCCATATGTTGAACATTTAAAGGATGTAATTGCTGATATTATATATTATATTATACTGGAATTATAATATACCTTGTATCATTATGTTTTAATTCCATTAAATATGAAATAGAAATGAAAATAGTGTTCATGCGTAAGTACGACTTACCGTCTCCATGGACGATGCATTTCATTTATTATCTCCAAATGCTATGTACTATTATAAATAAATATATATAATAGATATATATGATATATATGATATCTAAATCATGAATATAATTTTGGATATAATGGAATTTTGAGCACCTAAACAACTTTTAATTATAGGAAGTTCATTTTTGACTGAATTACCAAATATCAAAAAAACATCCATTATTAACTTAAATAATTATGTAATGTTTATAAAGTGGAAATATGTAATGTAAATGAAATAATAAACTTGAAAAAAGTTACTAATAAAGTATAAATTAACTTTATATTATTATTTAGTAGATTAAATAAAAAACGAGTTAATTCAGACACGAGATAAGGGAATCCGTCTCAATCACCTTTCATTAAGGAATACATTGATTTATACACGAATTTCTTTTATAAGGTGTATAAACCCCCTTGAATTTTAATTTCATTCAAAGGTAATATTTTTTATACATAGTGTTTTATTAATGGAAAAGTGGGATGTTTCTTTTTAATGTACTTGATGACAATGACATTTCCACCACCGCAAGCATTATTTGATATTTGGATTCATTAGAAAGCCGTGATGTTTTTAATAGGAAAATAAATAGCATTGATATTTTTACATATTTTGGTATTGAAATTTTTTTTAATAATGGAATGATAATTTGAAATGATTTATTTTAATAGGAATGTTGAAATTTTATCTTTTCTTTAAGCTTGTTCATGTGTTATGATTAGGTTTTTGTTCATGCTCATTGTTTACGTATATGGGTGGTTCTGTGATAATACTATGGCGATTGAGCCCAAATAGATCTCCAAAGCAATAGGTAACATGACAGAGGTAAACTTAATGTTTCTCCTAATAGATTTAGGGGATATAATATTATGGGTATTTCAAATGAAACTCCCTATGTAGTTGTGAAATATAATACGTAACTATGTTATGGATGCCACAAGTTACCTTTATGATTAATGATTTCAATTTTTTATTCATAAATTTTATGATCTAGTGTGGTATGTTAAATATTGAAAATTATTATTTCATTGACTTGTATGTATTTATAGTCGAATGTTTTCTTTCTTTACTTTATAACCCTTACACTGATTTTTATTGTCATCCCATGTTTTTTTTGAAATGTTTTTCACAGGACGTAATGATGAATAGGGTCATGGATGAGATCATGGAAAAGTCAGGCTGTCTAAAATATAGAACTCGATAGGTCACTTTTTTCAAGAGTTTTTATTGTATGAAAAAATGGATACTGAGTAGAAGTTTCCACTTCGTAATATTTGAGATTTAATGTAATATTTATGGATGAATTCTCTAAAAATGTAAACTTGAAAAGATCCCAATGTGAATTATTAACTTAATTCAAGATAATGTTTTCATTAAGGTTGGGTCCTTATAGTTGGTATCAGAGGTTGTTTTAAGTAACATTAGGAGTTATGGTATTGTTGAATTAATATCTATAAATTAATTAATGGTAATATTGAAATGATATAGCATTTACAGATTACCTTGTTGCTTCGACTAATAAAATTACGTGTTCATAATTGTTTTCCATATAGGGAACATGGCAGCTATGTTGAGAAGGAATAAAGAGGAGAATGACCTTCCAAATCAGAATCCTAAGATGATTAGAATTATAATTGAACAGTTTAATGTAGTGATGGATCAGTTGAATCAGGTGATAAATGGTGGATGTATTTATTGATGATATTTTGGTTTATTCCATTAGTAAAGAGGAACATGAATGTTATTCAAGGGTTTAATTGAATGCCATAAAAGAAAAAAACTGTTTGTGAAATTCTGTATGTGTGAGTTTTCGTTACAACAAATTTAAATCCTTGGTCCCATTGTTTAAAAAAATTGAGTAACTATTGATCCTTCTTAAACAAAAGTTGTAAGAGAATGGCCAAGACCAACAAATATAATCATGATTCATATTCTTTTTGGGTTTTATGGATATTACATGAGGTTTTTTGAAACATTTTCATGGTTATCTAGCCCACTAACTAAGTTAACTCAAAAATGTGTTATGTTTGTTTGAACAAAATAATTTAATGATTGTTTTCAGGAATTGAAAAGAAGATTGTTGAATGATCCAGTTTTGGAACTTCCTTCCAGAGATGGTAAGTTTGTTATCTAAAGTGATTCTTCATTTAAAGGACTTGGTTGTTTTCTTATACAGAATGATCAAGTAATTGCTTATGATTCACATCAGTTGAAACCTCATGAGTTAAATTACCCTACAAATTATTTGGAAAAAGATGTTGTGGTTTTTGCTTTAAAAATTCAGAGGCATTATCTGTATAGAGTAAAATGTAAAATATATACTCACCCCAAAAGTTTTAAGTATATATTTATTCAAAATTAATTGAACATGAGATAGAGGAGATTGCTGGAATTAATCAAGGATTATGAATGCACAATTCATTACCGTCCATGAAAGGTGAATAAAGTGGCTGATGATTTGAGTTGAAAGAGTAATGCAACATTAACCTTGTTACATTTGGAATGAGATAATATGATTAAATATTTCTGGACCATTGGCATATAAGTTGTTGGTTCATGAAATTACACTATTTTATTTTAGGTTTTAGTGAAATAATCTCTATCAGACAGAATTAAGAAAGCACGAAAGGAAGAAAATGAGTTACAGAAAAACGTAGAGTTGGTTCAGAAGGGTACATTTCCAAAAGTTAACATTGATAATGATTGTATTTTGATATTTGGATAGCGATTATGTGTGACTTGTGATTCAAATTTGAAGAAAGTATTATTATGTGAAGTTCATAGTTCTCCATTTTCAGTTCATCCTGGTAGTACTAAGATGTACATAGATTTTCAGTAGTATTGTAGGTGGGATGGAATGAAAGAAGATATGCCTGACATTACTGTGATGTGTTTGACATGTAATCATGTTAAAGTAGAGTAGAAGTTACCAAAAGGTATTCTTCAATCTTTACCAATGCTAGAGTTGAAATGGGAACATATATCCATGGACTTAATTGTGGAATTGCCGAAGACATCTCGAGGTAACCATGCAATATGGGTTATTGTTGATCAATTGACTAAATTTTCTCATTTCCTTCCTATTCGAGATATTTGCCTCTAGATATACTTTCTCAGTCATATATTAAAGGGATAGTTAGGTTGCATGGAGTTCCCCTCTTCATTATATCTGATGTGATCCCAGGTTTATTTATTACTTTTGGAAATGCCTTCAGAAGACTTTGGGTGCTGAATTAAATTTTAGTATAAATTTTCATCCTCAATCAGATGGGTAGTAAGAATGTACAATTCATACATTAGAAGATATTCTACGAGCATGATTAATGAATTATCTGGGAATTTGGGACAAAAATCATTCATTGGTTAAATATTATTATAATAACAGTTTTCATTCTAGTATACAGATGCTACCATTTCAGGCATTACATGGAAAGAGTTGTCAAATTCCAACTATTTGGGATGAAGTTGGTGAAAGGAAAATGATTCGACTAGAATTTGTAGAAGATATGGAAGAAAATTATCAGTTTCTTCATAAACACATGAGAACATCTCAGAGTAGGCCTAAATTATATGGAGATAACTGAAGGAAGGATCTTTTTTTCGAGGTAGGTCATCATGTGTTTCTCAAAGTTTCTCCATGGAAATGTGTGATACATTTGGGCAACAAGGGAAAGTTGAGTCTGAGGTTCATTGGAACCTATAATATCTTAGAGAAATTTTGATCAGTTGCGTACATATTTTCCTTACCTCCATGTTTATCCTAGGTATATAATTTTTTACATGCTTCAATTTTGAGAAAGTATATGCTGGATTCATCTCATGTATTGAGTCCATAGGTACGTTAGTTGGAAGGGAATCATTCTTATGAGGAACAACCAGTCCAGATTCTTGACCGTAGGGAGAAAGTGTTGAGGAATAAGGTAATTCATCAAGTAATTTTTTTGCAAAAAACTATATGGTTGAAGAGGTAACGTGGGAATATGATATTTCTATGAAGGATAAATAACCCCATTTATTTCATAAGTGAATAAAATTGAGAGGATGCAATTTTCAAAAGAGGGGAAGGATGTAACATCCTAGGTAAATAAATAATATGAAATTTTCATATTTATTAATATTTTTGAATTAAGTATTAATTTATCTTTAAAAGAGATTCTATGTTTTATGGAATACCCAACATGTAATAATGAGTTTCTCTGAAGTCTATCATTTTACACAATGTTGAGTTATACTAAAAAATAATATAAAATTATTATTATTTTAAAAGGTAGTTAAATCATAGTAGTTGTGTTGGAGAGAATGAGAAAAAACTAACAAAAATATGTATATAAATGTTTGTTAAATATTTTTACATTTATCCAATAAAATTTAAAAGATTAATATGCGAAAGAATCCAATTTTAAGCATAATAACTCAAATATTCTTTAAAAGATCGATTTACCACCTTTTGATTGCAAACACTTTTTAAATCTAGATTTTTTCACTTTTATATGTTATATTTGAAAAAAATATTATTCTTCTTTATAATTGGGACCTCAATATTTAATTTGGATGAAATTTTGGTATTTTTCTAATAATGTTAATTTTTAATGAATAATGAAAAATACAATATTTTGATTCAAAATAGCCTTTTAATCTAATTCATTTATATGATTAGATTCTATTTTCAAATTGTTTTAAAGGGTAATTGGATTAAATTTTAACCATTTAATCTAATTTTTGTCATTGGAAGTAATTTCACTATTAATTTTCACATAAAAAATCGTCAATCTTTTGATAGTTATTATTTCCTAAAAACACGATTTTTATTTTGACAACATCAATTAATTTTAAATTAATTACTACCACTTATGTGTTTTGAATTTTAAAAAATGGTTTCCATATTTTGAATCAGGAGGTCCATATTTGGTTTATAAGTTACTTTTATTTTTATAAATTATGAATATTTACTTCAGTAAATATTTTATTTACCATTGTTAAAGGGTAAATTAGGTAAATAAGGGTGGAAATTAAATTAAAATAATATTTAATTACAATAAAACTTGTCTTAACCCTATTTTCTGATACATTTCTGACCATTTTAATCCTGGGGTCGATTTTGAAACCCCATGGAGTCATTTGGGAGTGATAATTACACTTTATATTAATTAATTTAAAGTGAAGAAAAAAATGACATAAAGATATATCTTTCGGTAAAAAAACTTTATATGGGGTTATATATGTTATTTGTTTTACTATAAATATAAATTTAAAATATACAAGGATTTCCTAAACCATGGTATTTTATTTTCATGTTTTAGACATTAAATTAAAAAATTTAATTATGAAACAATGCTGATGTTGTAATTGCTTCATTAATAAAGGATTAAAATAAATGATAATATAAATGTTATAATAAATTTATTTTGAACCATTTTATTCCATCCAATAATTTTATTGATTAGTATGACTTGTTATATTTGAATTAATTATGTTTTTTAATGAATCAACTTGTTTTTTATTTTTCTTAAAGTCATGAAATAAATATCATTAAAATTGAAAAAAAGAGTTTTTAAATCAGTGAATATTTTATTAATTGATAAAATAGTTCTAAAAATATAATATTTGTCCAAATGACATATATGATGTTAAAATATCATTAATGATCAATTTTTGGTCCGCTGTCATTTTATAGTCAATATATTAATCATATATTATGAATATATAGGAAGAATTGTTAAAAGTTAAAAATGTTAACAAAGAGTTAAATAAAAAAATTAAAGATTAAAAAATATCCAAAACCTGTCCAATTTTTATTGGATGATATTAATTATATGTATATACACCTTATCTTCGATTTAAATAAGTTTGGGACCTTTAGAAACCAAAAATTATTATATAATAAAATAATATTTCCAAACATTCCTAAAGAGACCGTCCTCCCCCTTATAAAAAGTCGTCGCATATAACCCTTCCTCACACCTCTAAAGACCCCTTGGATCATCCCAAAACTGTCCAAATATGCTATCCAGATCTATCTCTTACTAATAGAAGACTTATCATTGGATGAAATAACTTAAAGAAATCTTTTTGGTTCAAACCAAAGGGACTTACCTGATTTAAAGGGAACATCTTCCTGTAATTCTTCTTCTTTTATTTTATTTATTCACTCTCTATTCTCATCTTATTTTTTTACATAACAACAACTATATCATAAATATAATAGGTTCTTTATTATGATAAAGATTCTAACTACACTTAAAAAAACCTCCATCTAATGGATACAAGCATACTGTTTCTGTGTATCATGAACTACTACCTCATGAAACGATAACTGTTCAATTATCTCCTACCGCCTCTCATGGTTTCCATTATAATGGAACTATATTTATATGTGATATATATTATAATTATATTACATATATACTTATGTATTTTTCCTTTATATTGTACATTTATGGTTTCCATAATGGGTAGTTTTGAAAATTTCATTTGAGGAAGTGTGGACTACCGCCCCCACAAAGTGATCCGACTCGTTCAGGCCATACATGGAACATTTAAATTATTGTTCTAATGAAATTATATATTATATTATGCTGGAATTAAAATATACCTATGTATCATTATGTTTTCATTCCATTAAATACAAAATATAAAATAAAAGTACCATTCATGCATATATACGACTTTCCATCTCTATGAATGATGCACTTCATTTCTTATCTCCAAACATTATGTACTATTATAAATACATATATAAATTAGAAATATATGATATAAATTACATCTAAATCATGAATATAATTTTATAGATATTTGAATTTTGACCGCATGTACAACTTTTAATTATAGGGCGTTCATTTTTTACCCAAGTACCAAATATCGACAAAACGACCATTATTAAATTAAAGGGTTATGTATTGTTTCTAACATGGTAATAAGTAATGTAAAAGAAATAATAAACTTGAAAGAGGTTCTTAATAAAGTATAAATTAACATTATTTTATTATTCAGGAGATTAAATAATGAACGAGTCAAGTTGGACAAGAGGTAAGGGACTTCATCTCAATCTCCTTTCATTGAGGCAAACGTTGGTTTATACAGGACATTTTTTATGGTGTTTAGACCCCTCTGACTTTTAATTTCATTAAAAGGGAATCTTTTTTATATGTATCATTTCACATAATGAAAAAGTTAATGTTTATTTTTAATTTATGTGGTGACAATGACCTTTCTGCCACCGCGAGCATTATTTGATATTTGGCTTCCTTAACAAGCCATAATGTTTATAAAAGGAAAATAAATACCATATACACTTTTTACATATTTTGTTATTGAAAATTGTTTTGATAATAGATAGATTATGTCAAATGATATATTGTGATTGAAATGTGGAATGTTTATCTTCCCTTTATGCAGGTTCATGTGTTATGATATTTTTATGGTTCTTAGGCATTGTTTATGTATACGGGTGGTTCCGTGATAAACCTATTGAAGGTGAGCCAGAGATAGCTCTCTAGTGCATTGGGTAATGTGATGGAGGTAAATGTTAATGTTTCTCCCACGATATTTATAGAATATACTGTGATCAGTATTCCAATTGTAACTCCCTACATAGCTGTGAAAGCTACAATGTAAGTATGTTATGGATTCCACAAGTCAAATTTATGCATTATAATATCCATTTGTTATTCATAAATCTTATGATCTAGTTTGATATTTTAAATATTGAAAAGTATGATTTCATTGAATTGCATGTATTTATGTACTAATGTTTTCTTTCTTTATTTTATAATCCTTAATGATCTTTTTATGCTCATCCCATGTGTTTTGAAATGTTTTTCATAGGACTCTAAGATGAATTGGTTCAAGGATGGGATCATTGAAAATACATGCTGTCTAAAATATGGAACTAGGCATGACTCTTTTTTTTCAAGAGTTTTTATTTTATAAAAAAAATGGATACTGAGTAGAAGTGTCTACTTTGTAAAATTTGAGATATAAGGTAATATTTATGGCCTAATTATCTAAAACGCTAGACCTGAAAAGATCCCCAATGTGAATTATTAACTTATTTCAAGATTATGTTTTGTTTAATGTTAGGTCTTTATAATAAGAATAAATTTAGATAATGATAAATTATTATATAAAAATTATATTTATTAATAATTATGACATGTTTTATTTTGTTAATGTGAAATATAATATGATTATGTGTAAAAAGTGATTTTATAATAAAATTCATATCATTTTTAAAATAAATCTCTGAATCATGGTAATAATATGATGCTTTGTTTCTACCTCATGTGTTTATAAATTATTTTATATCATTAAAACACTGAAAAAAATATTTCAAACCTATTATTGATATAAATGTTAGAATATTATATCCATTAAGCATGTATATAATAAGTATTCAATGTATTAAAACAACTAGTTTTTTATTATAGTGTTTTAAAGGGAGGGTTTTGGTTTTAGGAAAAACTCATGATTGTTATCAATTTTAAATCTCAATGATAAAATGGTTTAGAAAGAGGAATGAAAAATCAATAGATGATTCTGAATGATATGAAAATATACTTTTAAAACATTAAATTTGTTTGTTTTTAATTAACCAAAATCATGAATAATGTAATATGAGATGATAAAGAATCATGTTTAACGAATATCGATGGAATGTATGGGGTTTTATGTTATAATTGATGTTTTTTAAAATGATTATCTTTTGTATATTTTTCTATGATAATGAACTACTTAATCTTATAATATGGGTTTTTTGTATAACTACATTTGAAATGGTGTTTTTGTGTTTTCATATAACTTATTCATAATAGAGTTTTCATATCTTTCTATCTGTTTGTTTTGAAAGGTCTCTAAAAGAGTATTCATAATTTATTGATTTCAATATTATTTTGGACCTTTTTGTGTAAGAGTTATATGATATAATTTTAATAACATGAATCGATAGAGTTTTCATATTGCGTTTCTTTAGGTAGTCTTCTGAAGGGTTCATGAATTCAAGCGAGATACATTGATAATGACAGATATTTTACATTTATCTTCAGTCTTGTGCATGCTCCGAATTTATCCACAAGGTTTATCTTCCCTCTTGAAGTTTTTTATACTATCTAAGAAACTATATAGGTTCATGTGGGTAGTGTAGTTGGTAAAGAACAATTTTATTAGATCCCACTTGTTCCAAAAAACTATTATAATCTTTGGTGCATCCTATGATCTGGGTATTAATCCATCAATGTTCTCAATGGATAGTTTTAGAGTGGTTTGGTTTTTTATATCAGTTTTTAGGTGTGATATTTGATATCTTTATTGGGATGCTTTATTGAGAGTAGGGACATGTCCAGTTTTTTCATGCCTTGTTTCTAGATTCCACTCATTGAATCCTTTTTCTAAGGATATATTTTTGGTAACATATATTCCATGAGTTTTCACTTAAAATTCTAAATGTGGTGATTATTAGGTGTGTTCATGGGTAATAGGGTTTGGTTTAGTGATTCGATAGGCTACAGAATTTTTATCACCTAAACCGTGAGAGCCACAATTTTAAATCCTATAAACATGAGATACTATAAGATAAATATCATAAAAAATGACTATTTACATGTTATTTCATGTTGAGGCATGTAATTGGTTAAAAAATCTATTCATTATATATGACATAATATATATGGTTTTATGGATTATTCCCTCTATATAAACCATGGTTTGGTCCAACCAAATGTGTTTTGGAACATTTCTTGAGGATAGTATGTTTTTATAGTCTTAATCTAGATTTAGATTGGTTGTACACATCTTTTGAGAGCATTTTGTTTTCCCTTAGTTTAAAATGGAGAACTTGGGGTTATCCTTTGAATAGAATGTGAATATTTAGTAATATTTTGTGTATTAAATTATATTGAGGATGTTACTCATTGTCACATGATTCGAGATCAAATCTCAATAGTGGTGAGACCATGTTAGCTCTGCGATACCTCTAGATCCTTATATTGGATAATACAGAACCAACATCTCCTTTGAAATGTTGTAAGTGAATTTAACCTTGTCTTTAATATTAATTCATTATAAAGGGGTGGTTCATGAAAATTTCACTATAAAGCCTTAAGAACAGATTTGGTATATGTTTTAAGTTAGATAAATGAGTAATATCTTAATGAATTCATCAATTTTTCCTCCATGGAAATAACCCATCTCAACATGATTATGAGCTTGTATCAGTTGTACATTTTATCAAAATAGGGGGACATAGTCCCCTTGGAGAGAAATCTATGATATCTTCAGATCATAAAATCATAAAGTGTACTTTAACCAAATGAAAATATGAACCTATGATTGAAATATTAGTTTAATTGATTTTAGATATTTGATTTTTATATTTTTTAGACTCTCGTAGAAGAATTTGTGATAACAAATTCTATGATAAGGAAATTTCTAACATAGGTTGTGAATTAATAAATAGAGGGGGTCTTTATTGAACTTTTCTATAGATTTTATATTGGTTTTAATTTAGGATTTAATGGTTTTACATGATCATATTGTGGATAAGATGGTTTTTACTTGTGAAATTTGATTCTGGTCTATCTAGAAAATGATTCCAGTTAGTAGTGTTTTATTGAAACCTTTTTTGGTGGGGATTCCTTGAGTTTCTGGTTTGAGTCTCTATATCATTTTTTGTGTATTCTAATGTAGTTTTTTTACATTAAATCTGATTTAGGAGATGATATATCATGATGATATTTGTAATTGTCTTGTGCACATTTATGAAGGATTATGTAGTTATCTCACAAAATTTTTGAACATATTTTTAAGACACCAGAAATTTTATGTATAACACCATAATTTTCCATTATATTTTTAGGTTTGTGATCAAATCTCTCAAACATATTTTCCTTCTATTTAACATCATAATTTATGAAATTTAGTTATATTGATAACTAGGATTTCAGCCATTTAATAATTTGTTACATCTTAGAAATCAGTCATATTGTTTGAACTCTCCTTCTCAGTTAATATTGATTAAAAATGTGTTAAATGTTTCCCAATTTAGGAAGTATCAACTAGAAAAAATATATTTTTATTGATTGGGATCATGTTGATCATGATACTAAAACCTTAGTGTGTGATAAATCAGTTCATATTATTGATCGATAGGACAAGGTGTTGTGTGGTAAAACAATTACTTTTTCAATGTACTGTTGAAGTGATGAAAGGCCAGCCATGGGATATGGGAGTGAGAATCATTGATGATATAGAAATGGACCTCTCTTTTTTCATGTTCATAATATTTATTGATATCTAGTTATTATAAGTTTCATGGTGGGGAGAAGTGTGACACCATTTAGGTCATATTTATGTTTAATTTTGTGATTAGTTTATCAGTTTGAGTTTTTAATGGCATTGAAGCATTTGGGGTTCAAAATTTTGAAATTTTAGAGAAACATTCCAGGTTCACAAACTATGAAAAATTCTGTATACCACAATACTTAGTTATATGAATTTTTTAAACGCATTTTTCATGATCATATGATTCATAGGGAAAACTATATAGATGAACATATTTTGGTCCAAAGGGTGTTCTGTGTCTTAAACATGGGTTTTTCATAATAATTTTTGTCTTATGTAACAATGTTCTCTTTGGTTTTAAAGGGTAAATAACTACCTATTGTTTTTTGACCTGATATTATAACCATGTGGATTTACTATGTGACACATTTGGGATTCGTAAAAACTGATAATTACCTTGATTCCTTTCCTCATTTTAATATATATTCACCTCAAGATTCCTCGTTAACTTGAACCACCCATTCCTTGATTCTCTAGGTGGTGTTTAACTAGGTTCCTTGGTGAAAATATATCGTTATTATTGTATCTCTTTGAGTTATACTATTACTCCCACATTCTATCTTCTCTTTTTTATAGAACTGTCCTCTTCATTCTATATTTCCCCTCAATCTCTCATCTCACTACTTCATTAAAACCCTAATGGGATATGATAGACGAATATGTAGGTTTTGATGTGGGAATTGATTTTTTTCTTATGGATCGAGGATTTTGGGGGCCTTATCTCTTCATTTCCACACCTCATTATCAACAGGTTCTCATTTTTTTGCAGCTTCTAATGGGTTAACCTATTACCGATATACTACAGAAAGAATCAATATCATTTATAAAAAAATTATTCCATATTAGTGATCATTAAATGACATTATTATATATTCCAGTATCCTAGATCCCAATTCTGATTCCATGATTGGTTTTAAATAAATGATATAAACTTTTAATGTTTTATTTCTCACATTTTTTTCTTGTGTTTTTACCATGGTTGATTATGATCATTTCCCTTAATGTTTTCATTCATGTACAATTTCATGTTCTTATGGATTTAAATTAAAATTGATTTTAAAGAAAAAAGGATGTTATATGTAAAAAAATTTAAATGAAATTTATTTATGACACTAGATTTATTTGGATGTTATAAATAATGGTAGAATGGTGAAAAACCTTATGTAGAATCATTGTGGTATTATACTAGAAATGTTTCTAACACTATATACATTCCATTGTTCATATGTAGATTTGGTTTTGTAGTATTCATGTAAATTAAATTTTTACTTTTATCATATAATATTTTTTGAAATGTAATTCATAGTGTGATGATATGATATTGATGGAGGTTCATACATGGATATTGTTTTTATCATCCATCTTGGTGGTTTTAGGGATGTAGCCTTTGGATTTCACTTTTTTTATCTCATGGTTGTGTTCATTTTCAAAAATGTTTTACTCTAGTTTCTTATACTTATATTTTCCAAAAAGATACATGTTGAATTATGTTTCATGGAAAATCATTGCCATGGTATTTTGAGTTGATACCTACACATCTATCACCATCCCTTCGAAATTGGTAATGTACAATGAGACTTGTGTCGAGCCTTATCGGGTAACCTATCATGTAAAGATTGGATGATTCTTTAAAAACTATATCTTATATTTCTCGAATTCATTACTCATATATTTCAGGAAATATATAATACATAATTAATATTTATTATCAATCAATAAATATCCTTATTGATTCTAGAATATTATATATTAGTCTTTAAAATGTAAATAATATAAATTTTTATAATAGTATTCCTTCAAATATAAATATTTATAGAAATTGTATATAGTTAAGATAATAGATGACTATTAGAAATTATAAGTAAATATATTAGTGATACTAAAAATATGGATGTGGAGGTGAAAATTGGTCTTCAATTAGTAATGGATAGTGATTGAGAATATGATCGATAGAAGGTGAATGAACATAAAATAAGATATGGAAAATAAATTTAGATAGATTACATATAAAAATAAATTCATCATAAATGATGGTCTATAATAAATGGAAATTATTTTGGGAATTATATATTTGAATTTATTTGAAGTTATAAAAATAAATTTCATTAAATCTTTTATAGATTTTTTTTTAAAAAAATTATAAATCTTTTCCAATTAATTTCATCATACTTTAGAAAATAATTCCTTTTTATTTTAGAATAACGATACAAAATTCAAGGAATAATATAGAAAAAAAATTTATGATATTATATGGAATATAATAAATGAAAAAAATAGTTAATTATGGTTATATATCTAAGAAAATATGTTTATAATATATATGCTAAATAGAACATCCCATTCATTTTTTTCTAAAAAGTCAAAAAAAACCCAACTAGAAATATTTTCAAATATTCCATTGTAAAAATTTTCAAATAAATATAAATATTGTTTATATTATCTTTAAAAAATCACTGGAGGGTAAAATATAACATTGTGGATGTATTTTATAAAATCTTCACCTATAAAAAAATTATTCCCCACCCCAAGAAAGAAATAAATTCTTCCTTTATTAATACAATATTTTTAGAATTTGAGTATTGAAGGTAAAATAATTTGAAGGAAAATATAGAAAACATTGAAATAATTATAGGAGAATAAAATTTATTGTGTTTGATAAAGAAATGTTATATAATTACCCTAATTTAAATTAAAAAACAATCCTGAATAAAAATTCGACTGTGAAATAAAGTCTTATAACATCAATTTTTAATTACAATACCAAAAGAGAGGAAACATGAATTTGACGATTAAATACCATGAATAATAATTAATTAATTAAATTTTTTGTAAAATGGGTTTATATACACAATATAATTGATATTACATACATAAACAGAAATATTTCTCATTATAGTGGAATTGATATAAAAAACAATTACCTTGGATTAATAATTATTCAAAAACATTATGCCCTCATAAATAATAAATTTAAATTTATTAAATACAATATTAATAAACCTTTTAATCTATGTTAAATTTTTTATTTTCTTTTGTAATAATTTTTCTTCTATTTATTGAAGAAATATTTTTTATATTGACCAGCTGCAGTTATTTGGTTTATTTCCCCAAAATTTCATTTGTATGAAAACCAGGAATATGAGTATTATTAAATTGTTTCATAATGAAAATTATATTAATAATATCATTAATATAATTATTATTCATTTTATATATTTTTAAAGTCATCCACGCAAGGTGGTAAAAAAATCACATCGATTAATAGTGGCGGAAGTCCACAGGTAAGCAAGAGTCGCATTATCATCTTCCAATTCATTGAAGGGAAAGTTGGTAAATGGTATATTCTATAAATATATAACCATATTTAGTTTATAAATATCATAAAATTGTATTAGTTACATCTCTATATTTTCCATTTGAGTTAATGATGATAAATGATACACATCATTTTGTTATTATGGTAGACCACACATACCCACAAGTAATGTTTTCATTTTCCATTGGATAGAAAGGAATTAGAAATTTAATATAAATATAACATAGAATAATATAATCATAAATATAAATTTGAAATTATTTTATTAGTGTTACTGAATATTTGTTGGTCGGTCAATATGAAAGTAACTTGAAAAATCTTGGTTAGACTATATAACTCATCTTTGGAAACCCCATTTGGAATATGCATTAAGCCTTATTGAAAGGGATATTTAAAAATGTGAAAAACTATAAATTGATAAAATTAAATTTGAGAAGTTATTTTTTATTTTCTGCGTCAAACTAAGTGTCTCTATATATACGGATATGAGACAAGATGAACAACCGTTTTATAAGTGAAGTGGGTGGAATATATATAAATACATGAAACACTATTATTTAGTATATGACTTACACATGTAAAGTTACTAAAAATTACTATATATTCATACATGATAATTAAAAATACAAATGAAAACCAGAAATTTATATTTAACACTGTTTTATTTGTGTTTTATTGATTACCTATCCATTTATTTTAATAATTTTAACTCTTTTACCCTCAACCAAGGTCATAAATATTCTCTATTGTTACACATCATTATCATGGAAAAATAAGTTTCACTTATTACCTAATATTAATAATGTTCACGGAAATTTTTTAATAAATTTTACATTATTTAATTACTTTTATTAAGAGAAATTTGTCTTAATACATGTTCATAAAATTAAATGGAAACCATTTTTAAAAAAATGCATTTTTAAACATAATAATGATTTCATTGAAAAATAAATTACCGTGTTTCTTTAAATGTATTAAATTAGATAATGTTAAATAAAACAATTCTTGTTTTAATTTAAAACCATGTAAAAATTTAAATGAACCTTTTCAATACTTTATTTTAATTAAATAATAATTTTTTTATTCGAATAAAAACATGACATAGATTTCCAAAATGATATAAACAGATTTATAAGTTCAAGAATATATTATTAACTGAATTATTTTAATTATTTTATATTTATTTATGTTATAAAAATGGTTTTATATTTTTTTATTAATTATTATATCATTATAATGTTATAAAAGTGACAGTATTTGAAAAATCATAATTTTTCACTATTAAATTAAAAATCTAATATTTATGAGAAAACCAAAAAATTCAGAGTCTGTTAATTTTGAAATCAAGAATTCAAAAAATAAAAATTTAATAAAATTCCAATTGAAAAATTATAAATTTAATTTTTAATCACATTTAAGAATAAAGATATATTCATTATGCAAATATTTATTTCGATTGAAATGCTTAGATACCATAATTTATGTTTGGGTGTTATGTTATTCTTACCTTGAAATTTTTCATCACATATATTTCATGAATTTTACCAAATGAAAAACATTTTTTACTGATTCATTTTAACTTCTAAAAGTTTACATTATTCCTCTAATATCATCTGATTTCTCTAAAGTACCTCTACCAGTCGAGTCTTCCTATTCTACAACACCTATTCTACAAAGTTAAAAATATAGATAGGGACTTCACAATTATATAGATTGATATTTATTTCAATTTCCTTACCAGTGATTAAATCAATTGGGTCTAGAATATAATTCATTTTTAAATATTTATGTAAAACATCTTTCACTATAGAAGGGATTAGTGGAATTTACAAATGAAAATCTACAAATCCAATTCATTATAAAATATCAAAAGACATAATATATAATATAATTATCTATATTATTGACAATACATATAAATAACATCCATGGAGATACATTCAAGAAAGCATGATCCACTACTTGGAATTATCAATCATTCCTTTAGTCATCACTATAGCTCTGTTTCCTTATTTTTTCTTCCTTGATATAATTAATACTGGTTCTAAGATTGATCATTGTTTCCTAAACAAGTTCTAGGTAAAAAAGTCCTTTTTCAATAACTCCTTTCAGAGAAGATGGTGCATGAAATATTTTCCCATAAAATACATCAAATGGGGTTATTTGAAATCATTAATATATGATATTATTATATTCTGATTTCAAAAAAGGTTAATATTTATCCAATAAAATTTGTATTTTAGGAGAAAAAACCCTTATGATTTATTCAAATGTATGAATATTCCATTCAAACTATCAATTTTGGTATGGTGATGATCAGTTCGTAAATGCATCTCAGTGTCGATAGTGTCTTGAAAGAAATATGATTTCACTATTAATCAGGGGTAATGAGTAGATACAACAAATATAGATTCAATGTGAAGTCTCACAACCTCATTGACTTAGATTCTTGTGATATACTCAATAGGTAGATCCTCTTTTATAGAACGTAAATTTTTATACATGGTAAGGGGATCAACAATAACCCATAGAGCATCATTTCAGTTATGATTCTTTATCAGTCTAGGGAAAATGTCCATATAATCTCATCTAACTTATACATATGAATATATATTTTCTCTAAGATAAATTTAGGATATTTTATCTTACACATTACCAGTTGATAAACCCAACATATTGATACATAGTAATAAATTTCTAACTTTATATTATCCAAAAAAATTTCTCTAAAATCCTTATAGACAAGGGAACTACCAGAGTGTATAAAGAAATTTGATCTATTTGTTTAATTAATTAATTACCGTGTTATCCTAGGTATTGGTTGAACATATATAATATTTCTGAATCTCTTAACAATATCATTCTAAACAAAGTGTTACAACTTCCTAAAATTCAAGAAATTAGATTTATTTTTCAAACACTTATTATCAAGATAGGGGATTTTTATCTTATCGAATAATGTTTTTTAGAAATAATTTTGAAGAGGGGTGATGTTTCCCATTCCCCAATGATTCCCATATCCAAAATTACTTTGACCATGAATGTTGGATCATTTTCCATCTTAATTTTTACAATAACTACATGATATTTCATACTCAACTCATAAAACACATAATTTTCATTATGAAGATGGTTGTGTACTAAGAAATCATAACCCATGAATAATTTTTCAAATCTATTTAGTCTTATGTTGATAGATTTTTGTGAAAGGGTGTACTTATAGATTTTCTGATACACATATATATCACATATTTCACTATAGAGATAATTACACCTAATATTCTGGACTAATATTATAGTTCCCAAATAGATATCATAGTTTAGATAATTTTATTCATGGAACATTAACTATCTTGATTTATAATAATCAAAATTATTATTCTTCATAAGTAAATTTCTGATTCCATTATTTGATTCCTCAATATATTTCACAAGACAATCCATTCCAGATGGTAATATCAAAATTGGTGAATTGAATATTCTCATCATTAACTCATAAAATTATTCTTCATATTCTTCTAACCATATTATCTTAAAAAACGACATGTCAAATTTGATAATGGGTAAGCTAATCAGGAAATTTTGTAAACAAATCACCAATAGTAACCTGATAATCCAATGAAACAATATACCACAATAAATTTTGTATTGTATGACTTTCTATACCTTTTTTCTTTAAATTATCAACTAATATTCCATCCATTGAGAAAACACATCCCTGAAGAGAAACATCATATAGCCAAAATTCACACTTTTTAAATTTATCATATAACACCTTTCCTCTCTAATTTCAAAGATTGGTTTTAAAATAGATACTATGATTTTTGTAGATTTTGATTAATACAAAAATATTATGTTTAAAAAACACAATTTAAATATCTATATAATATTATAAAATATATATATCATTTTTCAATCATTTACATGAATTATATCAAATCCAACAATTGGTATAATAACTGGGTTCATGAATTGGGTATGTCTATTCATCGTAATGGGTACCGAATGACATATCCTTGTTGTAATATGATTTCTATAATAATTATTGAATGAAAAATACCTTATTAATGTGCCGAGGATTGATTTAAATTTCATTGATAATATATAAGATAAAAAAGAGTGTGTGGATCATGAATCAAATCAGGCAGTAGCAAGATTTGAGTTTATGATTGATGTACCTGTTGAGTCAATAAGGTTTTCCTTATGAATTTTCCATTCCTTCTTGTTTTGAAAATCACAAACACCTTATTTTTAGGAAAATTGCTTTTATAAGGAAAATTGCTTTTATAAGGAAAATTGATTTTATAAGGAAAATTTCTTTTATAAGGAAAATTGTTTTTATAAGAAAAATCGCTTTTATAAGGAAAATCGCTTTTATAAGTAAAATTATCCTTATCATATTTTCATTCATATTTTTCTTAAGTATAAGATTCGGATTCACTTATATCTTCTCGGAATTGCCTGAAACATTGATATGAAGTATTTTATTTTAGGATCCGAACTCTGGATAAGAACTGTGAAAAAGTTTCAATCCGAAAATCAGAATGAGAACTGTGAAAAAGTTTGATTCCGAATTCCGGATACAGTTTTAATCCAGATTCAGGATATGAATTCTTATGAAGTTCGATAACGAATTCCCATTACGAATTCTAATGATTAATTCTCATTACGAATTCTAATGAATAATTCTCATTAAAAATTCTAATGAAGAATTCTAATTACAAATTCTAATGAAGAGTTCTCATTACGAATTCTAATGAAGAATTCTCATTACGAATTCTAATGAAGAATTCTCATTACGAATTCTGATGAAGAATTCTCATTCCGAATTCTCATTCCGAATTCACCTATTAAACAGAATCTGATCATCTCTATTTTATACATTCTGAATTTATTCAAACTCCGAACCTTCACTCTGAAACATACATTCTGAACTTTTGAGTTAGATTTTAAAACAATGTCGTATATTCTGTTACATTTGTTTTGTTATAAAATGGTTTTGTCTATTTTGTTATAAACTAACCGTTGTCTAAGTGAAACGTGTACAGGTCCCTCCGATCTTTAAGGAAAATATGACCGTTGGAGAAGGAGCCGACCTTACCTATTAATTGGAGCTCATTTGAAAGAGTTGGATACTTATGACAGATGAACAACTTGGTTTTGTGTATACATGCTGTTGAATTGATTTTTAGAGAGAGAGGCTCTTATTAACTCTCAATGCTTCGTGCAACTCCGAATGTTGGTGATTACATTCGAGGGATTCCGGGGATAGGAAGACAGAGGTGCCGACTACCTTATAGTTCGAGGGCTTCCTTACTGAGGAAGACAAAGGTTGCCAAATACCTTGAAATTGAGGGCTTGCGGGGATAGCAAGACAGAGACTCTGATCTTCGTATCGAGGGCTTACCCTGGTGTGGGTAAGACAGACTTACTTGAAAGTATAAATCAAGGGACCTTTATCCAAGGTTGTTGGATACCCTTCCCTTTGGGTTAAAAGACTTATATCTTGTTACTAGTAGTTCTACTACTTGTTTTTATTCCGCTGCATTTTGTATTATAAGGAAAGTATAACTTTCTTATACTTCCATACTTGTACTCTGTTTCATTTAGATTCTATAGGCTTTAAGGTAGAATCTCATATTGTAACCTTTTGTTAAGTTTCAATTTCCAGAACCATCTTTTCGGAACCTACTTTTGGAATCTCTTTCCAAGTTTTCATTCGGTGTTAGAGGTGTTGTGAATTTGCTTAGTTTAACTTTGTTAAAAATAGCCCTTTCCTTTTCTTAAGGGAAACATAGTTATTCATATCTAACTTTAAAACTTCCGAAGGAATTTTTAAAGTGTACAATTCACCCCCCCCCCCCCCCCCCCTCTTGTATATTGAGCATCTACATCACTATTTCTATCCTACAATTGGTATCAGAGGTTGGAAACCTCATACTCTATACCAATCCTACATTTGGTATCAGAGCCGGTCTCTGAAATACTTATACTCACATACAAGTTTTTCTTGCTCACTTTATCATTCCAATCTTTCCCATTCCGGAACATTTCTCATTCCGAACTTTGTTATTACGAATCTTTTCTACTAACAAGTTTGTGTGTCCAAGGTTATTATAAGTATGGCATGAATTAATGTTGGTTCAATTGACAATCTAAATCCTACAAGACCACCTATCTTTGATGGTAATGATTATGAATACTGGAGAGATCGTATGAAGACTTTTTTTATCAATACTGGAGTGGACAACTTTGTTATGCTTACTGGTGATTATAAAATTCCTGATAAGGAAGTCAGAACTTTTACTAACCAGGAAAAGCAAGAATATCAACTCAACTATAAGGTTCGCAATACTTTACTTTGTTCAATGTCTAGAAATATATATAGCCAAATTTCTTCTTGTGAATCAGCTAATTGTATATGGAATAAGTTAGAGGTTACACACTTTGGAACTTCTAAGGTGAATGAAACTAGAAGAGCTATGCTTAGAGATGAATATCATGGCTTCAATTTTCCTTATGGAGAACCTATCTGTAAAGTTCAACAGAGATTTATGACTATCGTCAACAGTCTACAATCTATGGGAGAGAATGGTTTAGATGATAAAGCTCTTGTGGATAAGATAATTGATATCATGCCCAATGAGTGGGAATCCAAGAGAACAACTATAGATGAGAACAGGAAGGTCACTCAAATTACTCTTGATGAGCTTTTTGGAACTCTTCTACTACATGAAACTAGAATGAAGAGAGATGCTGACAATATCAAAAAGAAAAATGGAAATGGTATTGTTGCTTTTACAACAACTTCGAATCAGATGAAATCCAAGACTCTTGAGAGAGTAACCAGATCCAAGTCTAAGAAAGTTATTTTCCAATCCGAATCTAGTGAGAGTGAAGTCTCTGAAAATGAACTATCAAATCTTTCCCGAAGGATGAAAAAGATAGCTGGACAGAGAAATTTCTAATCTAAGTATAAGAAAAAGGAAAGGAAAGATAAGAAAGATGGAGAAGTTACTTGTTATGAATGTAAGAGAGCTGGACATATAAGACCAAATTGCCCAATTCTCAAAAAGAAAGAAAAGAAAGAAAGGCATTAAGACAAGAACATAAAGAAGTATTATAAATCCAAAGCTAAGAAAGTTCTGAAAGCTAATGACACCTGGAGTGCCAGTGGTGGTGACTCTTCAGATGAATCTTCTGATTATGAATCTTCAGGACAGAAGAATCATGGTCTTATAGCCAGATTACCTATTGATAATCATTGTTTTATGGATAAGGTATTAAATTCTGAATCATTAACCAATGTTTCCTTAAATTCTAATGATGGTAAGTATTATAACTCTTCTGATGAAGAATCATCTTCTGATGAGGAAAATACTTTACCTACTTATGAAGAAGTATCTAGGTTTGCTGAACTTCTTGAGATTAAGAATTCCAAACTCAATAAGAAACTTGATAAGGAAAACTCTAGGAATTCTATTCTTACAAAAGAGATATCAGATCTTTCTAAAGATCTTGATATGAAAAATGCTGATTTTGAAAGTATTTCAAAAAATCTTGAGGAAGTAAGATCTGAAAAGAATAAACTTTCTAAAGAATTAGAAAAAGTAATTTCTAAGAAAAATGTTTTCGAGCCAAGCTCTAGTTCTAAAACTAATGATTTTGAGGATAAAAACATTGTTGTAAAACTCAAGTCCGAAATTTTTTCCTTAAAGAAGTGTTTATCAAACTTTACCCATGGTAAGGAAAATTTTGATAAGATGTATTTCCAAATACGAACATTAAGAAATAAAACTGGATTTTGTTATACCCATGCAAAACCTATTTTCAGTAAAAATTATTTTGTTCCTCAAAGTGCCCCATTTTGTACCAAGTGTCAATGTGGTGGTCATTGGGCAAAGAATTGTTTCTTAAACAAAACCCAATCTCTAGGATTTTACAAAGCTTACTTTTCTAAGAAGATGTGGGTACCTAAAATTTTATTGTCTGGAAATCTCGGATCCAAACAAGTTTGGATTCTAAAAGTCTAATTTTTTTCTTGATTTCAGGAAAATAAAGAAAATACCAGCAACAATACATGGTACATGGATAGTGGATGTTCCCGACACATGACTGGTAACAAAAGCTATTTTGAAAAGATTATCAAACTGAAAGGAGGAAAGGTAACTTTCGGAGATAATGCTATGGGAGAGATTGTTGGTATTGGTAATATTGTTCTTCTTGGTAAAACCTTGATTCCAAATGTTTTTTTTTGTTAAAGGTCTTAAGCACAACCTCATTAGCATAAGTCAGTTATGTGATTAAGGTTACCTTGTGAATTTTAGGAATGATAAGTGTTTAGTTCACAATTCCAAGGAAGAATTTATTCTCTCAGCAAATAGGCAAGATAATGTTTACACTCTGAACTTAGAAGACCTCAAAAGCTAGGATTTACCTTGCCTAAGTGCAATGGAAGATCACTCTTGGTTATGGCATAGAAGACTAGGTCACTATAATCTTAGGAACCTATGTAAACTCTCTAAGAAGAAACTAGTTAAGGATCTACTGGAGTATAGATTTGATTCTTCTAAAGTTTGTGATCCTTGTCAATATGCCAAACAACATAAATCTAGTTTTAAATAGATCGGTGAAGTCTTAACAACTGATGCATTACAGTTAGTGCACATTGATCTTTTTGGTCCAACTCAAACTGGAAGTATTGGAGGCAAATACTATGTGTTTGTTCTAGTTGATGATTACACTAGATTTACTTGGGTCTATTTTCTAACAAAGAAGTCTGAAGCTTTTTCTTATTTCAAAAGTTTTAGAGCTCATGTTAAAAATGAGAAAAACCTTCTATTAAAAACTATTCATAGTGATCATGGAGGAGAATTTCAAAATTCTGATTTTGAAACTTTTTTAAGTAAGAAAGGTCTTACTCACAATTTTTCAGCACCTAGAACTCCTCAACAGAATGGTGTAGTTGAAAGAAGAAATAGAATTTTTCAAGAGATAACTAGAACCATGTTGAGTGAATATTCTATTGCTAGACATTTCTGGGCTGAAGCTCTAAGTACTACTTGCTATACTATAAATTGAGTTTTAATTAGACCTTTTCGTAATAAATCTCCTTATGAGTTATGGAATGGTAGAAAACCAAGACTTTCCTACTTCAAAGTTTTTGGTTGCAAAGTATTAATTTTTAATACTAAAGAAAACATACATAAATTCGCACCAAAATCTGATGAAGTAATTTTCTTAGGTTACTCCACAACATCTAAGGCTTATAGAGTTTTTAATAAAAATACCTGCACTATTGAGGAAACAGTACATGTAAAATTTGATGAGTCAGATTTTTTTGTTTTTAAAACATACCTACCTACATCCTCAGATGTGTTTTCAAAAACTGATTGTCAACCTTTGATAAAAGAACCTTCTGATATGGAAATTGTTCAAGAATATACTTCTGAAACATTTACCCCAGAAGACTTTCTACCCTATGTTGATGAACAGGTTTTACAAAACCCAAATCAGGTGTTTCTTAATAATCATCCCAGTGATAGTATCATTGGTGATGTAAATCAACCTGTAAGGACTAGAAGTTCCTTACGAAATGAAGTAGAACATCTATCATTTCATTCCCATTTAGAACCTAAAAGCACTGATGATGCTTTAGGTGATGATGATTGGATTAAATCCATGAAAGATGAACTAAATGAATTCGAAAGGAATAAAGTCTGGACCTTGGTTGAAAGACCTAAGGAAACTTCTGTTATTGGAGTAAAATGGGTCTTCAGAAATAAATGTGATGAAAATGGAGTCATAGTAAGAAATAAAGCTAGACTAGTTGCTAAAGGCTATAATTAACAAGAGGGAATAGACTATGAAGAAACCTATGCTCCAGTAGGTAGACTTGAATCTATCCGTATTCTACTTGCCTTTATAGCATTTTTTAATTTTAAACCTTTTCAAATGGATGTGAAATGTGCTTTTCTTAACGGTTATGTTCAAGAGGAAGTTTTTGTTGAACAACCTCCTGGGTTTGAAGATACAAAACATCCGGATCATGTTTTTAGACTTACCAAAGCTTTGTATGGTCTTAAACAAGGTCCACGAGCATGGTATGATAGACTCACTGGATTTTTTCTTCAAAATAACTATGTTAAAGGAAATTCAGATCCAACTCTTTTTATAAATAAAGATAAGAAAAATGTTTTGATTGTTCAAATTTATGTTGATGGCATTATATTTGGTTCAACTCAGCAACCTTTGACTGACTCTTTTGCAAGTCTAATGAAATCTGAGTTTGAAATAAGTATGATGGGTGAGTTAACATTTTTCGTTGGTTTTCAAATTTCTCAAAAACCAGAAGGAACCTACATATCTCAACATAAGTATATTAAAGATATTCTTAAAAAGTATGGTTAAGACAACACTAAGAGTATAAGTACTCCCATTGGTACCTCAAATTCTTTAGATCTTGATGAAGCTGGGAAACCACTAGATCAAACATCTTTTAGAGGTAAGATAGGATGTTTACTATACTTAACAGCTAGTCGACCAGACTTAATGTTCTCAGTATGCTTATGTGCAAGATATCAATCCAATCCTAAAGAGTCTCACTTAAAGGTAGTAAAAATAATTTTTCGCTTCCTTAAGGGAACCATGAATCTAGGATTAATTTATACTTCTGGAAATGATTTTGTTCTAAAAAGACTTTCTGATGCTGAATTTGGTGGATGTAGGATGGATAGAAAAAGTACATCCGGAACTTGTCATTTCCTAGGAGATTCGTTAGTTTCATGGTCCTACAAGAAGCAACATTCTGTAGCACTTTCCACTGCTGAAGCTGAATATGTAGTAGCTGGAAGTTATTGTGCTCAAGTGTTGTGGATGCAACACACACTCATAGACTATGGTTTGAGTTTTACTAAAACTCAAATTTTGTGTGATAACACAAGTGCCATTGCCCTCAGTAAGAATCCTGCACATCACTCCCATGAAAAACACATAGATATTAGGCATCACTTTCTTAGGGATCACACACTCAAAGGAGATATTATTCTTCGGTTTATTGGAACCCAAGATCAACTTGCTGATATTTTCACAAAATCATTGCCTTCTGATAGATTTGAATACATTAAACAGATTTTAGGGATGATAACCGTAAGATAATCCTCCTTAATTAACTTTCTATTGAAAAAGTCTTCTTACAGCAACGCACTCCTTTTCATAGGGGAAGTACATTTTCTTGATAGAATAGCAAAGTTTTTCAAAAATTTGTTTTCAAACTTTTCGGAACGAAGATATCCGGAATAGAGATTTCTGGAACTACAATTTTCCAGAACAGACATTTTTGTACAGAATACTACTGGAATGGAAGTGTTCGTATTGAAAATTTCCGGAATGGAAAATTTCGTACTGGTATTTTCATAATGGGATTTTCGTACCGAATCCTTCATTTTTTTTAATAAAACTTTTGTAATAAGTATTTCCTTATCAAGTGTGTTTTTGTACTAAATTTGTTTTTCATACTGAGATTTCCGTAATGCGTTTTCCTTACTGAGTTTGTTTTCCGTAGTAAAGTTTTTGCAAATTCTTTCTTTTCATAATAAAGATTTCTTTCTTAGTCATTTTTTTCCAAATACAAATAATCTTCCTAAGCCAATCTGAAAGGTATGATTACCTTACTCAAGTTTTAGTAGTCATATTTTACTTGCTGGCATTTTCTTGTATTTTACTTTCGGATTATAGTTTTTCTTTATAAAAAACCGCAAAAAGATCGGATTCAACTTTTCAACTATCAGATCTGATCTCAGCTTATCCCAACCTTTAGATCAACCGAGGAATTTGAACCGTCGCTCCATTGCCTATATAAAGGGGACCCATATACTCGTCCCACATCAATTTTAAGCTCTCACGTCCCGAATCTCTGTCTCTCAGTTTTAAAGCTGTTCCGAACTTCAAATTTCTCCGTTCCGAACTTCTCAGAGGACTTCAGATATGAATTTCTGCGGAGTTAGCGTCTCAAGAAATGTCATCCACCAATTCTATTTCACAATGGTTAGTTTACAGAGAAAGTTTAGTCCATCTAGATTTATTCAACAACTATGATTCTCTTATTTCGAAGAACATTAAGTTGAATGGCTGGGAAGATATTACTGTATCCAAACTGGGGAATCAAGATGATGTTTTTTCGGAGTTACTTGTTGAATTCTATGAAACAGTTTCCTTCTTTCAGGAAGAGAATAGGGAGAAATTTTCTCTTAAGTCATATGGAAAGACTTACAAGCTTTCTTATACCAAGGCAGCATGATTGGTAGGGCTATCCTATGAAGGAGAAGCTGAATTTGTTTCTCATGTGTTGCCGGACTCTAAGGGTAGCTTCGACAAGGAAAAATCCTTGAAAACTCTCGGACTCTCAGATGACAAAGCTCTGAAGATTTCTAGTCTGCCTACAATTTTCCGGATTCTAGAGTTGTGGGTGCAAGAGCTTATCGTACCGAGGAAAGGTGATAAAGACAGTTTGAAGAAGAGTGAGATCTATATCTTAGATTTCTTGATAAATCTAAAGAAGTTTAACTTCATGAGGCACATTCTTATTACTATTGAGAATTTGAAGAAAGGAACTCTCAGAGCCCAGATCATAATGTACCCAGCAATTTTATTAAGGTTGATAGTTTGGTGCCTTGAATCTTTCAAGGAAGCTTGCAGATCTAATCCAAGGGTTTGTAAAATTTTGTTGGTCAGTGATGATACCCTTAAGAGGATGGATGTGGCTTTTAACAAGGAGACTGGTGAGTTCTTCGATCTGCCTAATCAAGAAGAAGCGGTTCTGAAGGTTGCTGAACCGGAATCATCTAAGCCAGTAAAGAAAAGAAAGTTGAAAGAAGTTGCAGCTGAAGTTGAGGATCCTAAAGCTAAGGAAGCTCAAACCGCACCTCCCAAACCAAAGAAGAAGAAAGCCTATCCTGATGAAGTTGTTGCGAAGTGGAGAGCAGATAAACAGAAAAGTAAAGAAGGGGATCCACAGTTCAGATTGGACCCTGTGGAGGCTAAGGCCTTAAAAGAGAGAACTGCTGATGAGCTTGAAAAACAAGTAAAGGAAAAGAAGCTCAAGAAGAAGATTTCTAAGGCTGAGGTAGCTCAGGCTTTGTTGAAATTCAATGGGATGGTTTCAGCAACTATTTCTGTTCCTAGATCTTTCTCCTTGGAATCTCTACCTGAGACTCCAGGAAGAAATTTCGTTGCTCCGGAAGAAGCTATTGCTATGAATACTGAGGAAGTAGAGCAACTTGAGCAAGTGGAAGAAGAAGAAGATGTTACTGAAGGAAGTGGTGAAATCGGAGATGTATTGAAACAAGTAGATGATTACAAGGGGACACCTTCGGAACACTTATCACTCCAAACTTCAGAAGCTAAATCTTCGAAGCTAGTTACTATAGCAATGGAAGAACAGAAAGGAGAAGAAGAAATTACTTATCATGGAGAAGAAGAACAACTTTTACATGATGTTCCTCAGAAGGAAAATATAGAAGTTACTGTTGAAGAAGATAATGTTGTTCAAGTTTCTGATAGTGAGAAGAGAACTCTGGAATAGGATTCAATTCCGGAAAAAGACAAGGGAAAGCGAATTCTTGCTGATACTCCAAGCTCAGAAGCGAGGAAGAGGAAGTAAGTTGGTAGTTCTTCGAAGAGAAAGCTTGACCTTGTTGAAGAAGAAAATTCTCCAAGCAAAGTTTCGAATTCAGAGTCATCTTCGGTAGGGCGTGACTTTGTTGTTCAGTCATTGAAGAAGTTGGTAGGAACCATTCCGACCTTCTCTAGTATTGATTCAAGATGCCAAATGCTCCAACATGCTTTGAATCAGAAAACAGACTCCGTGTCTATGGTTATGGACAAGTGCGTTGAGATTGAGGCTCAGTTCAAAACTTTTTTTGTTGGCTACGAAGCTCATATAAAATCTTGCAAGAAGATGACAAACTGGTCTAAGTATACTGTTCAAGAGATGACGTTATTTGATGAGTTTCAAGAAAATGTTAAAGATGCCTTTGAGACTGAGGACAGGAAGATAAATGAGCTGACTTCCTCCTTTGAAGAGAAGTTGACAGATGAAAAGAACTTCCGGATCCAAGAAGTCAGAGATCTGAATGGGAAGCTGAATTCCGTTTCTCAAAACAGGAAGTTTGAAAGGGACAATCAGATCGAGTTTGATCAGATGATGAAGTATCATGAAGAAAATATCAAAGCTCAGGAAGAAAAGCTGAAAGCCCAGGAAGAAAAGATTGAAGCTCAATCCGCAAGAATAGTGGTCTTAGAGAAGCAAGCTGAAGAAGATCATAAAGACCTGAAGAAGATCAAGACAATTCTTAAGTGGCTCATATCGAAGGAAAAAGATCCTAAATAACCAAATCCAATCTTTTTGTTGTATCTAATTTTCTTTGTTGCTGAAATTTCAAATCTAATGAAAATTGTGCTTCTCGGTTCCTTTGTTTTTATTACTAATATTTCAGGTACTTTTTTTTCATTCCCTTAATTTTTTTTGAAAATCACAAAGGGGGAGAAGGAAAAGATCCTTAAGAGAAAGAAGAACTCTAATAAGAGTTTATCAAAGTGGGAGAAGGAAAAGATCCCTAAGGAAAAGACCTCTAATAAGAGTCTATCTAAGTGGGAGTTTTTCATTAAAGAGTACTTTCTTTTTCGTAATGAAATGTCACTCAGGAAATCTAGAATACGTTCCTTAGTGTTTCAAAGCCTAAGGGGGAGTTAGTCGTATTCATCAATTTCCTTAAAGAAAGGGAGATAAGGTTTTTCTTCTTAGAATTTTTTCTTCATAAGGATGTTTGTGCTTTCCAAAAAGGGGGAGATTGTTGAGTCAATAAGGTTTTCCTTATGACTTTTCCATTCCTTCTTGTTTTGAAAATCACAAACACCTTATTTTTAGGAAACTTTATTTTATAAGGAAAATTGATTTTATAAGGAAAATTTCTTTTATAAGGAAAATTGCTTTTATAAGGAAAATTGCTTTTATAAGGAAAATCGCTTTTATAAGGAAATCGTTTTTATAAGTAAAATTATCCTTATCATATTTTCATTCATATTTTTCTTATGTATAAGATTCAGATTCACTTCTATCTTCTCAGAATTGCCTGAAACTTTGATATGAAGTATTCTGTTTTAGGATCCGAATTCTGGATAAGAACTGTGATAAAGTTTCAATCCGAAATCCAGAATGAGAACTGTGAAAAAGTTTCATTCCGAATTCCGGATACAGTTTTAATCCAGATTCAGGATACAAATTCTTTTGAAGTTCGATAAAGAATTCCCATTACAAATTCTATTGATTAATTCTCATTAAGAATTCTAATGAAGAATTCTCATTACGAATTCTAATGAAGAATTCTCATTACGAATTCTAATGAAGAATTCTCATTATGAATTCTAATGAAAAATTCTCATTACGAATTCTAATGAAGAATTCTCATTACGAATTCTGATGAAGAATTCTTATTCCGAATTCTCATTCTGAATTCTCATTCCGAATTCACCTATTAAACAGAATTTGATCATCTCTCTTTTATACATTCTAAATTTTTTCAGACTCCGGACCTTCACTCCGAAAATTACATTCTGAACATTTGAGTTAGATTTTAAAACGATGTCGTACATTCTGTTACACTCGTTTTGTTATAAAACGGTGTCGTCTATTTTGTTATAAACTAACTGTTGTCTATGTGACATGTGTACAGGTCCCTCCGATCTTTAAGAAAAATATGACCGTTGGAGAAGGAGCTGACCTTACCTATAAATAGGAGCTCATTTGAAAGAGCTCGATACTTATGATAGATGAACAATTTGGTTTTGTGCATACATGTTGTTGAAGTGATTTCTAGAGATAGAGGCTCTTATTAACTCTCAAGGCTTCGTGCGACTCTGAATGTTGGTGATTACATTCGAGGGCTTCCGAGGATAGGAAGACAGAGGTGCCGACTACCTTAAAGTTCGAGGGCTTCCTTGCTGAGGAAGACAGAGGTTGCCAACTACCATGAAATTGAGGGCTTGCGGGGATAGCAAGACAGAGATTCCGATCTTCGTATCGAGGGCTTACCCTGGTGTGGGTAAGACAGACTTGATTGAAAGTATAAATCAAGGGACCTTTATCCAAGGTTGTTGGATACCCTTCTCTTTGGGTTAAAAGACTTATATCTTGTTACTAGTAGTTCTACTACTTGTTTTTATTCCGCTACATTTTGTATTATAAGGAAAGTATAACTTTCTTATACTTCCTTACTTGTACTCTGTTTCATTTAGATTCTATATGCTTTAAGGTAGAATCTTATATTGTAACCTTTTGTTAAGTTTCAATTTCCGGAACCATTTTTTCAGAACCTACTTTCGAAAACTCTTTCCATGTTTGCATTCGGTGTTAGAGGTGTTGTTAATTTGCTTTGTTTAACTTTGTTAAACTTAGCCCTTTCCTTTTATTAAGGGAAACATAGTTATTCGTAACTAACATTAAAACTTCCAAAGGAATTTTTAAAGTGTACAATTCACCCCCCCTCTTGTATATTGAGAATCTACATCAGTATTTCGATCCTACAGTACCATCCACCAAATCATTAAAAACATCATCAGTAGCTATAATATTCTCATTATATTTTCTGTAACCCCATAGAATCAAATACAATATGTTCCCTTTTTTATTAGGGATTTGATTGTTTAATTATCCATCTCACTAACATTCAAGGACCAGATTGTAGAGGTTTCTTTATTTCCCATTCATTATTGAGAAAATTTGTATTCATCTATACACTTGTAAAAAACTCACATTACCTTTAATCAGGTACCAAGATGTTTATTTCAATAATTAGTAAATATTGAAAATACCATCTTTTTCTCTTTTCTTTAATTCTTATCTTTTCTCATAGCGTTCAACAAACTTATTCATTCCTTGATTTCCCCCAAAGATATAGGACCTATAAAATTCTATCATTATTTTGATGGTAAATTATTATATATTAATATATAATGAAAAAATTTGAGATAATATATTCCTTCAGATGTATAACTTAAAAACATCAGATAAATGGTTAATATTCCTTCTAAGATTATGTATATATTGAATTTAATGCCTTTCAAACCATGTGAATCTATCCTCATATTCAATGAAACTTTTACTCTTAAATTTTATTTTGGTTCGAGAGATTGCTCTCCAGTTCACCTAATTTCTCTCAAGAAAATATTTATTTAATAATATTATAACATATCAATTCTATACATTCTATTTTATCAAAATATTTTATATTCTAGATCGAGGGCCACCATTAATCATCATATCCATTTTAGTAATGTTTTTCCCAAGTAAACTTTTCACATTCATTGCTTCTCAATTCCATGAATACTTTTTATGGACTTTATCCATCCCTATGCTACAAAGGGATAAGTAGTTCGATTGATTGACGAAGGCCTATGTTTCATAAATTGAACCAACATAGGTGTAATCCCCCACTAATCCTTTAATTTACACCTATCTATGGGTGTGAAAAACTATAATATTTTTATTTTCCTATTATAGAACAATTGATTATGAAGGATGTCTCACATAAAGAGATTCACAGTTATTCATATACGAAGTCTAATTCACCTAAAATACTTGATTTTTTATTTTATAGTTATTTTATGAAATCAATGGAATTAGAAAGAAAGAATGAATAAAAATCTAAAATATAATGCAATTAATGAAATAATGGTGGTTATAAGTGAAAGAATCTGGATCATGGGATATTTAGATATAATTCATTGAAACATAACATGTTCAAACATGTAGTGGCATGTAAAAATAAAAAAAATATTGGTGACTTCCCTATGTATATCCAAATCCACTGAATTTTTGGTTATAGCATCAAGTAATTAATCATCAATACGAATATACTCAAGATAATAGTTGACCCTAGAAAAGTCAATTTGGGGAATAACCAACAATGATGGATTATATTTCATCCAATCCTCTATAGTAAGATTAGGAATGGAATCATATCCTCAACAAAAATGTGATAAAATTGAATGATGAGATGAAAATGAAATCTTCCATACAATATCACACTATATGTTTTAAAAAATTTATTCACCCAATTATTACCTTGGATCCCACAGTGAACCTGGATGTGATATTTTCATCATCATATCCCTCCAAGGGTTATTGTAATCATTAGTGATTAATATAATCACATGGGAAATAGTTCATAATAGTACCCAATCTTGTCTAAGCCCTTTTTGACTATTTACCTCCACCACTAGAAGGATGGACATCATCCCAAAAAATGACAAAATGGGAACTACCCCATTAAATGGGCTCCTCATTAGAAAAGGTGTCAAAATATTGCAAGGTCAATGTTGTATAGCATAATGAACACTTATCTAATGAATATGAGAATATCTATGAACTTGATGCCTAGATAAATAATAGAGGATGTGGTCACATAGTTAGATATGTTGAAGGAATATGTTGTTGAAATGGATCCCAATGGGAAGAAACTATTTTCATTTAGGCCATATATTTCATAAAAACGTTTTGGTAGGCAATAAAACAAGTTCAACATGATACTTTTTTTATCATGAGTCATATATGCCTCATTTTCACCAAATAATACTATAATACCAACTAGTGTATAAGAAATTGTTAAGTAAACATCATGTTATGGGAAGGTTGATTCAACCAAAACCAGAAACCACCATAATTTCCCAAAATTCCCTAAAATGGAAGTTCTTTCCGGTAAATTAATTGATAACCTCTAAGCCTCAATCCATTATTAAAATCAATACATGAAGAGAAACACCCTATTAAAAATGTATTATATCTTGGCGCAGCTTTCTATCATTCCAACCAATCATTTGTTATTGAATTCCATTCACCTGTCTCCAAAAAATTGAGAATATATTATTGATGACCTTTGAATACCTTGATATTTTTTATATGAACAAATTTTAACCATGAATTTTGACAATGAATATGTTTATATTGAATATAATATGATCATTTTTTTCACATGAAAAGACTGAGATTTTTTCATACACTTTCACAATAGAGGCATATACATAACATAAAAGTTGGGAAATATCGATGCCTTCTAGTCCGTAATAAAAAATGGTGTAGGGGTCAGCCTCATCCCAATCTGAACCCTCAAATTCTTGGGTTTTAGTGATCCCACATCCCCCCTTCAAACATTACCATCCATGGGTATGAAAAAATTATTATAGTCTAATAGAGAGGATAAATATTAGGGACATATTATGATATATCATCTCTAATTAGAAATTCATGTGGGGGGGGTTATAATAATTGAATTTCAATATATTTTTATGAAGGGTGTGGCTCCATCAGCATGATGAATTTCCCACATCATACCATTAGTTCCACAAATACTTTATCAATAAACAAGTATTGGTACAATATGGAAATAATTACTCCATTGAATCTTACATGTATAAAAAATAAAAAAAATCTATAAAAGGGAGGGGTTATATACAATGATAGAAAAAATCATTCAGATAAGTTCCCCTAATGTCTTATAGGCTTTCTTTATCATTCTATGGAGATAAATAATTGAATAATATATGTTAACAATTAACATAATTTGGGAAATAACTCTTTATATAGGTAGTTATCATGACATGTGGATTCAATTGGAAAACATGACAAAACATAAAATAAAATTTATATTGTAAGTTAATCAAAAGAATGTTCCCATGGAAAAACTGACATGATGGAATGAAAATATAATTACACAGTCAATGTGAATCCACCTTTTACCTTATTTTATTTACTATATTGAAATCATGAATGATATCCATTAATAGATAAAATAACCCTAAATCCTTGAATAATAGAATATAAATTTTTAAAGAACAACAAAATCATGTTGTATAAATACCCTCAATTATTATAGTGTTTGTTGCATCAAATGAGGCCAACTATCCAAAGGAAGGATATAATTTCGATTGAGATAATTTTATACATATATAACCTCATATATCATATGTTATCCCATAATAAACATCATATACTAGTGTGGATGAATAATAAGTGGAAAAATATATTTCGTATTCCCCTATACTAGTTGATGTAGGTGTTTCCACCACTTTTCATGAACTCAGATAGGTTAATCTAGGTACAGATTAACATATTCATACAATATAGATTAGCTCCTCCCTAAACCTTTAAAAATAAGATACATATATCTCCTTCATAAAAAAAAACTGAGAATTTTTAATTTCAAATTATACTAAAATTTTGGAGTTTGATCATAATGTGGCTACCCACCACTTTGAATTTCAAGATGGAAACCATTATTATAATACAATTTCAATGAGAGTTCATACATCCAATGTTTCCAAGTTAGAAACAGAATTTGTAAATCTCATATAAAAAATTTCTTCAACAAATTCAATACCCAAAAATGGAACACAAATACTTTATTCGTAAAGAAATAGATTGTGAATATTCAATTATATATATATTTTAGAGATATGAACTATAACTATATACAGGATTAACTGAGTTACTAATCAATTTGATGGGAAGATTCTAAGACAGCTCCTTTATGGATAAATATTTATGTTTTTTCAATATATATGGGGCCCCTGATGATGAGGAATCCATCACCATTATTTCACCGCTTATAATATAATTCTATGATGTAATGATCTTTAGAATGAAAAATTATAGCACGATATATCTATTTTCCATCTATCTTATCTTTAAGTGCATTCTCTGGAACACGATAGAATGATTTCTGTAAGATCTATTGGTCAATTAATAATATAATTGAATTTTTTTGCTAATATTGAGATTTTTTTTCAACAAACAGGGATGAAGATACTTGACGGTGAATCCCTTGAATTTTTTTTGGGATAACATTGAGGAAATAAACCAACATCATGGTATAAAATTATAACATCAAAGTCAACCCTAAAAATACAAAGGAAATATTGGATAATACACCTCCTCAAAAACCTCAAAAAGTGTAGGGGAATCCTATTATGCCTTTCCATAATTAGTCACTTCATAACTATCATTACCAGGAGTGATTTAGCTTTATGAAGCTGGTGAAGAAGGCAGTCACCTATTAGTGTCATGGACGCATTTTGATGATATTAGTTGGTATCATGTACATTCACCAATATTTATGTCACTAGTATACAAGAAGTATCTCATGCATTATAAAGAATCCATCATGTTATCCCTTGTCACTATTATCACTCGGAATAATGATGATGTAACGGAAAATATTTTCTACAATATGAGAAGAATTAGGTCTGAAAATTAGACCCAATACCTTGAAATTTAAATAAAAATACTCGAATAAATTTTCATAGGTGATGATTTGAGGTTTTACATATAGCAGCATGAGTCCAACATGCTATATTGTCTTGACCCACTAATTTATGTCCCCATTATATCAATTTTATTGATAAAAATTGGATTATGATTCATTATTTTACAATAGTTTGACATACAGTTCAAGTTATAGAATTTTGTCAAAGGGAAGGCACTAGTATATTTCCTCACAGTGGACCTTATTCTATAGAAAACTCTACAGAAAATATTTTTCTATGATGAAATTGTTTTATCATATATTAAACTCCCCTAACATGTGATATATTCTTTTTTGATTATTTTTATAAACTATTAGGATGAAGGATGGAAACCCAAATGAATAATTATGTTGGATTGTGGATTGTAGTTTTCTATCCAACAATAGATATTTGGTCCTACTCTTACCTATTATTAGAAGGTTCGCTAATGAAGTGGTAAAATATGATAACCTTATGGTAATCTTGCAATTTTACCTATATATTCTAGTAGAACTAATAAATATAAAAGGTTATTAAAATTTGGGGAAATATAAAAATACTAAAAAATGTATATCAAGAAATAAGATATGGTTCCATTTCAATATTATTTATATGGATTAATAGATGAGTTACAATAATATTCAATATTGTACCATATCCCTTTTTAACATAATTCCAATGATGCTATAATAGACAATAATTATATATCCCTAGAATACCCTGACAATGTCAAGGTTATTATTCTCATTTTGTATCGTGTGGTGTTATCTGAATTTGCCAACAATAATATGTTGGTGGTTAATTAATTTAAAACAACCATTTATCTTTGAGATCTAGTATCATTTCCAATCAATACTATAATTTAATGGTTATTCCACATAACATACTGACTCTATAGAATAATTATTCTATTATATATGGAAAACATATAATCAATTTGATAATGGGAAATGACATTTTATTTTTTGATGGCTCAATTTTCCTAAATTTCCTCTATAAGGGAGGCTTTGATTGGGACATCCTCAAATATATTGATAGATGAGAGTCCCTCCCCATGATACTGGTATTATATTCCATCACCTACTTTTATAACCACTTAGGATCTATACATTTTTATAAAATTAGGATACTTAGTTACTTTTTTCCATTGATGATGTAATATTATATAGAATTCAGTATTAATTTTTATAATATCATATTAATTCTAATTTCATCCAAAACCCCCCACGGTTATTATACACTACCAAATTCATTTGGTCATTCACTATCTATAGAATAGAAATCATAGTCTTATATTTCCAAGATACAACCAATAATTTTAGGTAAATCTTTAATATCACAGATTTCTTCTTCAAGTTGGGTAAGAATATATCTCTTAAATAATTTAGAAAAATTAATATCATTAATTTAATGAATAAAAAAATCACCATATTTCGTTTCACTCACATAAAATAATAATGTGGAACAAATTTTATTACTTCAAATTGAAGTGGTTATACATACATTACCATATTGATTACATTCATTCATCCTTCTACCAAGATATGATGAAAAAAACATATGTATTCATATAACAAGTACATGTCTAATGTCATTTAGAGGAATTAAGAAAAAGAAATCGAAAGCTTGGATTCATAAGAAACTATATGATTTATCAAATTATCACACCTAAATAAACTATTCCATATAGGAGGCATTATATTCACTTGTGTAAGCGAAATATATAGTATTTTAGTGAGATTTTATTTCCTTTACCTTGAATCACCATCTGAAATAATCTATCTAAATATGAAGAGTCTCAAGTCCAATAGGGTGTCAAAGAGTGACATGATGAGAAAAGGTTTTATGCAATGAAAAACGGTGAGATATAATAGAATATATTTACATAGAAATTAAATAAAAATCCTCAAATATGATAATTTTTTCAAGGATAATTGGTGATGTATCTGGGAAATAACATGATAAATGGGTAGAATCAACCAAAACCAAAGACAAAATAAAAATGAAATTATGTAATGGTAAATATTTACTTCATAGTTGATTTATTCATTACTAAAATAGATGGATAAAATATCTCTCCCACCAAAAATGTGAGGTTACTTATGAAGTGTATCACATAGAATCAGGTTGGATTCATAGTCCGTTATTCAAGAATTTAAATTTTGAAAAATTATATTATATTTTTATAATGTTAAACTATATAGGCCCATAATTTGACTCCACATGATGTTAACATTCATGTAAAATTTCATCATTGTATGACATTAAACTATATTGAGTGAGACAAATTATATTCGTATTTGAATTTAAACATAAAAAATATGATCCTGACATGATGACCTTAAACCACAAAGCATTGTGTCTTTATCCTATTGCATTAACCTTCACAACATTTGATCTATCCTATAGGACCATAATCATCTTATGATTCTATTATATAAGAACTATTTTATTTCGTTTTAACCCCTACCTACATAAGAAGTATCTATATGTAGTTATTTATCTATACTAATTTGGTATGATAAAAATTTACGCATATTCAATAGTTCCATCATACTTTTTGTACCCTATTATTTATTCTATACCTATTAATTTACATATAATTGGGTTTTATGAATCCAAATCCTTGTCACATGGAATTAAACTACAAAATACACAGTCCATATGTTGAGATATCATACAATTTGGTGTCGTTCATCTCAAATGATCTTAAAATACTTATGAGAGTTTATTGTATGTTACTAAGAAAAAATACCCCTCCCAATGTAGGAAACTAATATATTTCAGGATCATTTTTATTTCCTTGTGTATTCATTGGTTATTTCTATAATGGTCTTACCTTGTGTCATGGTTCACCTCTCCTATTCCCAAACATTTCCCCTCATTAGAGCAATAAGTGGATTTATTCCTATTTTTACGGGATATGTAATGTCCCTTTAATATCTTTTTGGGTCCCAATAATATAGTCCAATAAATCAAATACTTTTTCTTACAGTCTAAACTATTAATCATTAACACATCACTAAGGTAGGGTAATCTGATTTTGTGTATGATCTATATCTGTAAAATAAAAACCATAAAGATTTCCATACCTTATGAACTTAAACAATATGGTAGATGATTCATAATCACGTGATGTTAATATTCCTGACATATAGTTAATACCACATGACATTGTGCTACAAAGAAAGGTCCATCACATGAGAATCAAAATCCTTAAATATTATCCAAATCTATGTATTAATACCCATTATATGGTCATAACACCTAATCCATTCCTAAAATAGAATGGACCCACATGCAATATCTCACTCCATTTGATTGATCTCTTTCTTAGAATATATTATGGTTATGGTATAATTATCTCATAATGGTGTCATAGTTGATATATCCAATGTATAAAATTATTCATCCTTATCAGAAATAAATGTGGCTTGCTTCTTTCTATCCCTATATATGTACTTTCACTAGGATCTAAAATCCTAGACACAACTATAACATTAATTTCCATAATGGGTTCTATTATACTGTTGAGGACATTATTAATTCAGAGTAGATTTTCATATTTCTCTTTTTAGGGAACCCATACGTTACACCCATCATCTGTTGTACTTAAACTAAATCATTATAGAGATATTTCATATCTAATAACTATATGTGCATTGTTTCGTGTCAAAAAATGGTATATAATTATTCCTAGATCCCCTGTCTAAGGATCAACTCGAGATTCTAATCAAAATAAACCCTCTTACAATCGTAGTGTGTGAGTCCTCTCATTCACATTGTGTTTAATCCATTTTAACATATACAAGGATATTGTAAAACCTCTGTCTGGATTGATTACAATTAAAATAAGATATGTATTGGAATTAGCATCTCATATTCTAGTCCCAGACACAAATTCCAATCACACCCACTTAATCCTATAGTTTGGGACGTCCCATTCATAGGCCAATCACTTAGAGGAATACATTTCATTTAGAACATTTGTAAAATCCATAAAAGACCAAATATAATTGTCCTCATCATATGAATGTAAAATTCATGACATCTAAGTATCGATCATTTTATGATAAACCACAGAATCTATAAATCATCAAGAAATGGACTAAATTTGCCTATATTTTTCCATCATATTTACCTAAGTTCTATACATGAGATATAGATCCATGTATGTAATCCTTGAATATGGTTTAAATACATATATTATTAGTAGGGTAAAAATAATTTTTCTTATGACAACTTACATCTCTTATCATGGACACATGACATAGAGACTCTTTTTTTGTTTCAATCCCAAACAAAATTAAGAAAACATTATCCTTATAAAAGAACTATATCTATAAAGGTACCATATTGTAAGAACTATCTGTGAATTTATTCTAATTATTATAGAATATGTAGTGATTTATAAACCACATATGTTGTACCTAGACACATATCATTATCCTCCATTTTTTCCCATCAACATCATATAATGGACTAGTTATTGTTAGTTTGAGACAAGAATGATCCAACCAATTTCTGGGTGTCCCCATCATATAAACCCCACTATTTTCCTTGATTGTTTTGAATCAACATAAATCATTCATATTTATATATATTAATTTCTTTTTGATCCATGGGACACTGATAATTGTTAATGATATTCATGTAGTTGTATTCAACACTGTTAACCAGAAGTATATTTATATTGAATTGAAGGTTTTTATTCCCCTGTTCCATTTATTACATTTTATTAGAACCCATTATTTGAATGTGGACAATGGTAATCCTTGAAACACATATATTATATCACCAAATACAAACTCAAATACTTTGGGTAGTGATTTACATCATCATCATCTCCTATTAAAACTGTGTTTGAAACTCTGTACTCATAAACCCCATTTTGGTTTGTGATATCATATCCCCACTACTAGTTTGATCACAATTAAATTAAAAAGCATGCACCCTCATATGAGATAGTCTGAATTAACATTAGGATTAAAATCCAAACCTAGTTCTTTCCTTACCATTTGTTCTTGGGAAATTACATTTATTCAACATTTCAGTGTTCCCATAAACATTAGAAATCTATGGTCTAATAACAATGAGTATAAACTGTGTTAATCTACCCATGAGGTAGTCAATGATATCATTGATACGCCCAGATCACATTGGGTTATACCTTCCACCTTCAACATGATAATATAACCCTCACAATCATAAACCATTTTACCCTTTATCATATAGTTTAGACTAATATTTGGAACTTCATTAACATATAGCTATTTAAACTTCACTATATAGCCAATTTCAATATTTTTTTAAGTTGTAATACCTTAAATCCCAACAATATTTAGTCAAAGTTGTAAGACCATAATACCTAGAAATGTTTTGTCAATTATTTATGAGAATAATCCCCAGTAGGACAATGATACTACATTCATGACTTGGAACTACCTAGGAATTGGTACATTAATGTTTGTTAGGTGAATAACCCATAAAAGCTGGATTGAAATGTATTGAAGTCTCTCATTTCTAATTTACCAAATTTGATTACCTAGGAAATAGTTAGCATGAAAATTAAATAAGGAATAAAGCTTGTGTGGTCTACTATATAGCAATAGTACAACACAAGATATTATTTCCATAACCATTCGTCTAGAAAAAAAGTCATATTGGACCTTATTCCTTATCTCCATCATGAATTCTTGAGATATTTTAGGTAATATCTCTCTTACCTAAATTGTATTCATTAGATGTTAGTGTAACCTATAAGGGAATTAAACCCTTCATGAATACTCTTTTATTTAATCCTACCTCACCACTCAAGTGTTTTAATATTCAAAAATCATTCATTAAAATAAATAATGAGTGTATTATGCTCGATGGGAATCCTATTATTTGTAATGGAATAAATGCTACCATATTTGGAATTATAAACTAATTGAATATTTCATCCTAAAGAGGAAGCCATGTAATCTTTATATGTCTCCAATAACATAAATAAATAAAAATTTCAAAGAGAGACTCTAAAATTCTATGCCCAAACCTCCACTAGTCTTTATCATGTTATTATAGACTACACGATATGATAATCCAGTAACAATGACCTTAAACTGAGTTCCTCTTTATATGATATGATTTATACTAGTATTGGACTTATCATTCACAGAAGTTTTTTTCATTATCATTATAAATAGAATATCCCATCTGATAGTTGAATATGATGTTCCTTAAACCCCGTTAATATTTGGTTTGTATTTCATGAAATTAAACTAATAATGAGAAGATACCCAATTTTGTCTATATTGAATTCTTGGGAAGGGAGATCAACTAAAAAGTTTGATTCATTGATTTCTAGTATTGTACCTTTTTTATTTAGGAAAAATAATCATTTTAAAAGAAAAAAAGGAACAAAATCTATCCAGTTGAAAAATCATGAAGGGAAGCCTATAAAAATTCACATTATTTTTAATTGGGCCTCCCCTATCTGAGACGTAGTAAAATGTTCATGATAGAAAATAAATAAATACATAAAGATTGAGGGTTCTAGCATATAACCCCAAAAAAAGAAAAACCATGCTTTCTAGTTCCCTCAACCTAGGAAAAATAAAGTCTTCCCTTATGTTTCTATAATATATTTATTTAAATTATAAATTTGAAATATAAAATGGTATTTTATCAGGGTACTCAATCAATCTAAAAATTTGTAATCCTTATACTAAAATACACCATTAATATTTTACTAATATTAAATAACTCATCTCCCTTATTCAAATAGACCAAGATTAGTGTACGATTAGGGTATGTATGTGGTTATATTTATCCTCCCTATACCTTTACAATAGTGAGTGTCTTAAAAAAATATTTCTAATATCAATGTGAATTAACCTTATCATAAGGTTATAGTGTATAAGACTTTTTATGTATCCTACCTATTTCAATGTTTGTTCACACACTCAGGAGTAGATCAAATCATAAAACCAATTACTCTCAAAGGCTCACAATGGCTTACAATGATGATACATAAACGTCCATATTATAGTAATTTATATTTTTATAAATTCACATGTCTATGAGATGATTGGATGATAAATACATCATATCTATCATTAGAACTTTATTTTTATGTTTTAACTGATCCATTTTCATGAAATATTAAATTGAATTCAGTTTTTATAAATATTACTCATTGTTAATTTAAAATATTTCCACTATTTTATAGATGGAACAATAGGGAAAAGAGAGGGACTATTAATGATTGAAAACAATATCTTATATCTCATTGAAAAAATTGGGAATATGAACATCCACATGTTGAAGATTAACTTAAAAATTAAAAAGAAGAGGAACAAAAATGAGAATCCACATACTAGATCATTCTCTCTGTGGAAAATGATTTATTATAAGATATGTTTCAGTAGGTGTTTAAAATCATCAATATTATGTTAACAATCATCAATTGATCACTGGATATCGATGTGATTGGAACTCTTGACCTCTACTAATGGACGTGTCTCCTAAATTAGTTCCCCTAGTCATTAATTACTCCACTTAGTAGCATTAAGAACAATTTCCATTTTTGAAAACTATAACATAATTCTTTCTATATATACCTCATATGATTCTATTCATGTGGTCATAGATGCCACCAAACATTAAATTCATGACTCCTCTATGATTTTTTAGTTTTACTATCAGTTATCTAATTCTAGGGATTATCCTCTATAGTTCATTCTCTCAAAGTTGTGAAGGTACATATCCTAGGAAACAAGAAGATTAAAGGAAAATATGATTCATCAAATGATTGTAAATAATTATTGGTATTCAATGCTTCATATCCCTAGTACATGAAAGTGTTTGAAAAAGTGAAGTTATTAATTCTTCATATGAAAAATTGGGGTTTGATTGATCAGAGAACTGATATTTTATAATTACCTAACATGAGATAGTTGGTTTATGATGAAAACCTCACTATGAGTTGTTGTTTCATCCTATTATTCATTTATATATTATATGGTGGCTAATTCTTTTTGGAAGGATGGCGTATATGATGAATATTACATTATGGGTTGATAAAAAATTTATATGTTAAATAGTTTCTTATCTGGGTAAGCTTGGATGATAGAAACACTGTAAATAACTGAGCTGGTAGAGGCCTCTACAGACAAGAAAAGGGTAGCATAACCTAGTGTCTCAAAAACCACGATGGCATGATCAATAGCAGGGGATTCCCCTTCATCAGTTTTATATCTTAGGTTGATGATGTTATCACCCCACGTTGTCTCCTCATAGGCTTCTTCACTAGAGTTTGATGGTGGTATCCATGATTACATAGAAACTTCTATCAATATTACCCTTGGGTAGTATTTAACCCCTGATCTCGCATAATCCATGGAAATTCCAATTAGAGATTAAACTAGTGGTATGTAAATCAAATAACTAATTTTTGAACAAATTATTATCATCCAATATTAATGTATGGTAACTAAGAGATGTTTGACATGTACTCTATATAAAGTATAAACGTTCACCTCCTGATAAAAAAAATCTCATAAACATTGAAAACATGTAATTATTACATATAAAAATAGTATAAACTCATTATATAAGTGTTCATTCCTATAACATGACTCTATGTGGGTGGTTAACTATTGAACAATATTTTTCAGTCAAATACCTATTGATATAAAATTATTAATAGGCAATCATGATTACTGATTGGTCCCTAATTATGTGATATAAAACATGAGAATCTACTTTTTATATGATGTACACCCATAATGTTATGAAATGTGGGTCTATGCAGAAATTTAGGATCTAGAACTATGTTCCTTGAGATGAATCCATCCAGTTGCATCATTTTCTAGGTATATATTCATTGAATTTGGATTCTTATATGGTGAGGGATATAACCGCTATTATACTAAACCCAACACATGAAAATGCCTCTATAAATTTGGAACAATAAGGTTATATTATACACATAAGGCTAGTTGGGAGACAATAAAAAGGTGGAAACCCTCACCTTGGTATGGGAATCCCAGGCTAGAAATAGCCATCTTCTAAGGAAAATTTCTAGGAGGCCTGACAACCAATGTTCGGGGAATAGATCTATATTATCCTGGAAACATAATTTCATGTCTTGAATTTATATATCATATTATAGTATGTATTTTGTATCAAACTACTATATAGGGTTATATAGGTCCGCAGCCTCATCGCCCTTGGTTTTAATCCTTGAGAGTATAAGATTATCCTGATCTATATTCTAAAAGTGATATTGAGTGATGAAAAAATGATTCTCTTTACATTGTTCTAACAAAAGACTATGTCACTCACCAAAATATGAGTACAATTAACACTCTCCATGAAAATCAAAATGCTATGAAAATCCCCATACATACCACCAATAATATGAATTCACCTGACTTGGTGAAATCCCTATATATATTTATAGTAACATATCATTATGGTAGGTGAACTATATTGGTTTTAGTTCCCCGTTGGCTAATTAACTACAATCATTAATCAAGTTAGTGGTAAACAATGAATTGAGAGGTCCAAATAGACTATAAAGATTAAATTCTTTTAGATGATCTTTAATCATGGTGGAACTCTTATTTATCAACTATGGACACGACCACTCATTGGAAAAATTTCCCTTGCGTCAATGGTCTCATTAAAGGCTCAATCCATTCTTCTGAATTTTCAAGGAAGATCAATTAATGGATGGGTATACATCAGGTTTTTAACTCACTACTTTTTATCATAGACTATATAGTAGACCACATTGTTTCATTCTTCAAGGATAACCCACTCATCAAGAGATATGTTCACCTAAACAATATCATTTAATGGAAACATTCCTACCATGAAACATACAATGTTTGTTCTTGGAATTGACATATTAGTAATAAGGAAGAACCCATATAGAGGGAGGATATCTAATAGTTTATAGTTTGGTTGACAGAACCCAAAAAGACATGTAAGCGCATGATGAGGGATTCTAATATAAATTTCTGAACCCGATTCAATATCCTTATCCATATACTTGATCTAGTAATAAAAATTCTTGTCATAAATTATATTAGATGATTTGAGAATTTCTTATAGAATAAAATTAATTATATTAGATTAATGGGTATAAATCATATATAATAATATCTACAAATCATGATGTGAAAATAAAAAAATATCACCAAATGAAATTTTGGACTATAAAATTATTTGAACTAGATTAATTCACACAATACGGATCCATAATGTCAATTCACCCAAGTCACTATGAAAATGTTTTGTTTTATTAGGTCACTATTCACATGTAGTGGAGGTATGTGAATCTCATGAACTATCTTACACTGTCTCTCTAAGGGTATAGTAAAAATGAAAAAATTCACAGTTTCCTTTTCAAATTGGAAACAATTGATATAAAAGAGTGTAAGAAAATTTAATGTCCACTTATGTAATAAATATGTACAAGGAAGAGTGGTGGTTCCCAGATATTTATAGAGAGCTTCATCCTATTTCTAATCAATAGTGAAAGTTTTATAACCATGTATTTTCAAACATGAGACAACCCCACTAACATGAGACCATATATCCCCCCTCAAATAGATTTTTTTTTCGAGTCACATTTTCCTCAGAATCAAAACCTTCTTTTTCAACTAGATCCATTTGTAAGGGAGAGAATTATTAGGCACTCTGGATACTGATGAATCATTTGATGATTTCTCTCTCTAACTATCTCTACTTTCATCCCTTCATATCAAGGAACATTTTATCTCCATTTGAAGAAACAGATAATGGTGTGATCAAGAGATAAAAATTCGATTCCAATAATTGAATTTTGTTGTTGAATATATAGAAAATTGAAATCCACCGATGGCTAAAATATATTTCAAATTATTATTTCCTTGAATTTTTATAACTTAATATTCATTAAAATATAAATTAATGAAGATATATATTAATGTATGTAAATTAATTCGTACACAAACATGACCATACAAAAAAAATTATTTAAAAATTAAACATACAATAAGAGAATATATATATTCATATATATTTTAAATTAAACTATATATTTAAATGGAAAAATTAATTTTCAATTTAATATAAATATTTTTCAAAAATTATCAATCATAAACAGAATCACTTGTGATACAACAATACATTGGTAAAAATAATTTCAAATTAATTGTCAGTTAAAACATAGAAATATAGCCATAAAATAAAAAAATTTCTTTTTTCCAAGTATTACTAGTTTTAAAATAATCATATGAAAAAAATATTATCAACTATGAAAAAATTAGTTTTTATTGAAAAAAGATCAATAATGATATATTTTTTTTGATCATTGTAACTTACATGAAGATTAATATCAACATTATAAAAAAATATAATTTTTTATGTAATTGATTGGGCTTCAGATTATAGTTTCTTGGACCAATATTTTATTTTCAGAATTCCTTTAAAACTGAATAAGCATATTTCCAGGATTTTTTAGAGTTATGGTCACCTATAAAGTTTAATATGACTTAATTTTCATTACCTCAATAGATAACCACTATAAAAATAAAATAATTATTACTTTTTGATCTCATAGTAACAGTTCTAGAAGTATTCAAATAGTCCCTTCATTGATGATATTTATTCTCTATAACAAGCATGAGTCCTTCTTCTATGGTTGGATGATCGAATTTGTTAATGCTACTTTTTTCTCCACTCTTATATATCATTGAAGTTATAAAGGAATTGAGAGTGTCTTCTTTAAACCCCATTCTATTTGTAGCAATAAATTCAATACCTTCTTTCTAATATGAGAATTCAAAACATGTAAAATCTAGTAAAAAGGTTTTATATACCTATGAGAACCATTATTTTTAGATTTTAAAAATTTTTTAATTCCAAAACTCTATATTTATATTGAACATCCTTCTAGGGGATATACTACTCTAAATGTTTCAACACCCTATGATTAAATCATAATTGAGAGCCCATTCAATGGAACCCTCAATTAAAATTCATCCCTAAAACTATAAATTGACAAGTATTGTATATATTTATTCCACCACTCTTTAACTTTAAAAATAGAAATTTCCTCACTTTTTGTTATTGTAAAAACTTAAATATAAATTCAATAATTGAAATGAATATTTTGGGATTGAACATTCCTTATTTTATTCAAAAAAAACCTAGCGGATCCTTCTTAAGATATTGTATCACTACCTACGTATTTGAACTATCATCAATTGAGAACTAATTAATATGAAATATAATACTGATAAGTTTCCTGACTTTCATATATTAAATTACAACCAGTATCCAATTCAAATATCATTATTGAAACTTCCTCAATTCCAACCTCACATGTATATCTACCTTCATAGAAATTTTTATTTTTAATATTATACTCTATAAAAACTATCTGGTTATTTCCATTCATGATTGAAAAAAATAAATTCCATATACTGACTTAAAAAAATAAGACATCATAATATTTGCAAAATGTGTCACATCATTTCTGTTATAATCATAGGGTATAAATATTACAAAGAATTCATTTATATTAAAATTATTTAAATACATTGATGTTGGAAAGATTTTTTATTACATACAGTATTATAGAATTTCCAAAATCCTATCCAATTTCCATCATTTTCAACTCATCGAAAAAAAATTTATATCAATTGGGGAGAAATATGCCAATGATAAACTAGATATTCTATAAGAACCTGGTTTTTCTATGAGGTATGGATCATTTTAGGTTTTTACTAATTATTTAGTTTTGATCTGATATAGATACCTAGAGAGGATGTGAAGGATATGAGGGTGTACATGGATAGTTTGTATCCCAAAACCCTAGGTGATGGAAGAAAGAAACAGCCCTCATTCTTAGTAGAAACAATGTAACCCAGTCCTCACATTTTCTCTTAATTGTGTGGGGAGTTTCAAGGGGATGTAATGTGATGAATAGTTTTCTCAAACTATGAAACCGAGCATGCATGCATGTGAAGAGGATCTGTAATTTTTAGAAGAGGTGAAACACATGGTTTTCACATTCTTTCCAAAACTGTGACCATGAACCATGCGGGTTCCCCTTGGGACAGTGCTCTATGCACTGTTAGTACTTGGTTTTCCAACCAGGAAACCAAACTTCGTGACCCTTTATTTTTTGGTGTTTTAACCACTTTAATTTAAGATATTATAACATAAATCACCCTTATTCTTTTCATCATTATAGTGGAAATGAGTATTATTCCTACCATTAGAGATCCTTACTCCATAAACCTAGGTTCATTGATAAATAAATTTACCATACTCCAATTAGACTTTTGATCATATCATTGGATACACATCCAAGATTTATTTATTCATTTTCACCATTCATTGATTATATTTCTATTGAATAATGTTTTTAGTCGAGGCACATATGCACTATTTTTAAGGAATTCATCAACATTCCATTTTAATTCAATATGAACCAAACCAGAGGATAATACTAGATGTTTTCTCCTCTAAATAAATAAGGCAAGTGGTATGTTGTTTATCTCTTAATTTTTTGATTCATTATATTTTGTGATACTAGTCCGCACACTAGTTCCATTTAGTGTTGCCCCTAAATTGATTCTTCCTTCAATTGGTTTCCTTAACTAAGAACCTGTTAACATTCATAGGCCCCTTTCACCTATTTCCATCCATTTAGGCAAGCCCATGAATTTTACCTTTATTATCTAAATGATTTAATGACCAAAGAATGATTTATATGGTTATGTCATGTATCCTAAGTGATAGAATTATAATAAATTTAATAAATGGAGATCGGTATGACCATGTAACCTTTATTAAATAGAACAATGGTAACACCGTTATTAATAAGGAATGTTAATGAATTATTAACTATGAAGTGGATCATATTAAATGAATTGATTACTTATCACTATTGTGATGATGGGCATGGTTCCCCCATGCATTATTATAAGAGAGCATGGTAGTCCTCCGACTATTATTATATAAGGGAAAAAAGTCCCTTCATATAATGTTAAGTATAGGCATGGGGACCATTATTAATTATGATACATGGGAATGGGGACACTACTGATATGATATGGGTATAACAACCCTTCTAATATGATATTTTCATAATATCCTTATTGATATGTCTCAAGTATTACTTCTCTACTGATATGATCTTTGAATGAAATCCCTACCGAAATTATTTGGGCATGATGTTCCTACATTAAGGATATGGGCATGGTACCCTTGTTGATGTCATTCTGGAATGGTGATCCTCATAAATATGATATGATTTGGGAATGATGACCCAACTGTTATGATACAAGGAATGACATCCCATTTTCATTTGAAAATGAGTGTGGTTTCCAATGAGACTTGTGAGACTCATTATATATCTCGTGGATTCCTATGTTACCGTATAGGTCTAGGATAGCTGAATTAGCCATAAATATGGATGTGGACATCACTATGTATATAGATCATAAATGTGTATAAAAATGGTAGTTTTTTCGTAGATTACTCTTCTTAGGTAGAAGGAGGGACTGTCATCTTAGTGTCTATTCAGAACCAGATATGACCCTTTACTTCTTTCATTACTACTTATCATTTATAATATCTACCTGTTTTCCCTAGTATATGAATTGACGTGGTATTTATGAAAACATTTGGTGGTGGCCTATTGAGTTTATCTCCGACCATATCTAGTGCCAAGATGGTACCCAAGAAGATTATTTTGATGTAGGTAGGGAAAGGTGCAGGCTCACAAAGGTTGAAAACTGATTTGGTCATATCATGGGAGAGGGGAAGCACATGACCGAGTTGTGTCTCATTATTCAATTTTAGATATATTTTTTAGTCTTTTTGTTCTTTTGATAATTTATTTTATTTCATTCATTCTTACATGTATATTTGTTAACTTTTGATAAACACGTGACATTTCATCAATTAATATATGATGTTGTATATTTTTTAAATTAGTTATTTATTATCCGTTTATTCTTTACCTTCAACTATGAGTAATGTATTATGATGACATTATTGATTTATTTATTCAGAATTTTTACTACTCTATTCATGAGGGTTTATTATCCTCACCATATAAACTTAGCCCCTAATTTCTAGTCAACATCCACTAGTATATAGGTAGGCATGCTTGATGATATGTGGCCCATTGGCTTGGGAAACCGTTTAGGTGGCATCCAGACCGGGATGTCACAAAGTGGTATCAGAGAAGGTCTTTGTTTTATTTTTTCTTATCATTTAGGAATATTATAAAGGATATTAGGAATCTGTCAGAATTTTTTAATGATATGATATTATTATTTGTTAACCCATGTATAGGTAAATGCCAAATTACCAAGAATGGTACATGTTGTTCTGTGTTTTTCATGTTATAATTGATTTGATTCCATCGTTGGCTAAATCACATGATGTGTTTTTTATTATTATGATTGGGTATTAAACTTTATCCTTCAACCAATATAAGAAGTAAGAATTTATCATGAATCATCATAGGCATATTATAGGATTTATATGTCATGCATTATATGATTACATGTTTACTTACTATGTGCATTCCCTATAGCAAGTTTTGGTTCTCATTTCTATGCCGGTGAGTTGTGAAACAATATCTTGTAGGGACTTGATATATGAGTGATTTTTCTTAAATGTATGACACAAATCAATTTAGGATTTGTTTGGGACCTTGTGGATTGGATTTGGTGATCAATATATTTCAACCCTGTAATGAAAATAGTTATATAAATGAGAATGAAATGAAATGAAATTGAATTCTAAAATGAAATATTCACCATTAAATAGGTATCCAAATTTCAATTTAAAGAGTAATTTCCTCTATAAATTGAATTTTCCAATTTGTATACTACGACAATTAACTTATTACATAGTTCTTTACCTATAATCAGCACTTTTGTAGTGGGGAGTAGGTAGAATGTATTGTGTTCTTTATTATTATTCTTATAATCTTGACAAATATATATGGGAAGGATTAAGGGTGTGGTTCTTACATAGTATGTCATATACGTATCATATCTATGTTTCACTAATATTTACCATTACCTAACCTATTTGACGCTTCCTTTTGACCCTTTTAGAGTTATACCACCATGATTCCCTCCATTTGTGACATGGAGGGGTGGTGATGACCATGCTCTAAAAGAGGTGGGACCTAAGCCACCAATGATACCTATAAGAGTAAAATAACTGTCAGATCATATTATCTAGGATGAAATAGATTATGTGGAGTTTCAAGAAGAGTCTGTGTTTCATATGCATACAATTCTAGGAGCTCATTGACCCACCCCTTATTTAGGAGAATTGGTGTTGGTGTTTCAGTAGTATCATTCAACTAATTTTTTTGGGGAGGGTGGACACCATGATACTGAGTTTTGGCTTTAGAAAATGTTATCTATATTATAGAATCTTGATGAACATATTGAGTGGATACTAAAGATTCTCACACATATGGTTCATATATCAAAAAAATGTTTGTTGGATATTCTCAACTATGCAGTTCTGTATTAGGGAGTGATTTGTAGGGGTTTTCAATATGGATTCCTTTGATATTTATTCCCTAAGACGTTGAGGGTAGATAATGCTATGTAGTTCATGAACCTATTTCAGGTTTCTATGCCCTTATATAATATCCAGATCATTTTATAATGCTTCATCACTTTGCACCTATCTATATTGTTGATGAGATGGAAAACATGAGACGATTAGAGGATGGTTATAGGCATCCCATTCTTTCCCAAGATAATCCTTTCCAATTTACTATCATATATGGTATAGGAAACTAGTCTATCATCACTAACTAGAGCTTGGGGAAGCTGATGGTGTGGTCTTAGGTGATTCATAACAAAGATACATTAGTGGTTCAACTAGTGATTAGAAGGGATTCATTTAGACTGCTTGTATTTCGAACTGTAGCTAGGTGAAGTCGACAAAAAGTTATATGGGTTTTCACTAGTGTGGGAAGATGGAGCCTAAGAATCACCAATGTCATATAGACTCCATTGTGTTTCTATTCTATAAAATATTCTGTAATATTATCTATTTTTGTAATAACATCAAATATTTTTCTATAGGGAGAGGATTCATATTAGATCATCTTTCATGAGAGGGATCAGTAGAACCTCAGCAGGTAGGTATATGGAGTACCACGACCATACAGGTAGGTGAGAAGGTCTAGGAATAAGTATCTAGGATTTAGATACATAGCTCTAGAAGAGATGACTTTCTCTAGGTAGTTAGGTTTCTAAATAAGGACATGGAAAATCATAAGTCTATTTAGTTCATCCTATACCATAGGAGGTGGGAGTAAGGGAATCTGTTGTTCGAGGAACTATTCTAGTATCATTTACATTTTTTATGATTTATTTTACATGGGTGGTTCAAATTCTTATATCTTTTTTTTGATTATGGATATTTTTCATCTTTTTTGTCTTTAATCCTATGGTGTGATGATACATGACACTCCATTAGGGTTACGATAGAAGAGTATAAACCTGTGTAAGAAATTCCCCTTTAATGTATGCTGACATAATTTCTTATGGGGCTTATTCACCCTTAATATAATGAGCTTTGATTTAATTCTTAGTATGTATTGGTTAGTCCTCTATCATGGCTATGTGGATTTTTATTACTAGATCATTTTGATCACATCAAAAGAGGGTGGTAGTTGTCTTCACAAGGTTGAGTGGGATATCTTGGAATATTGAAGAGTAATAAAAGGTCCTGGCCTAGGTGGAGTTTCTTTCTATATTTATATCCCTTATATAGATGATCATGGACTATATCAGAGTGAATTCCTTCTAGAAGTCTACCATTTTAGGGATGTTTTTCAATTAATTATCCAAACTACCTCATAATAGAGAGTTAAAATTTACTATCTGTCTATTTACTCAAGATTCATTGGAATCCATTCCTCCTTACAAGAAGGGTAAAACTATGTTGTAATAGATCAAGATGTAGCTATAGGATTTAGGGAAAAAAGGTTTTTTATGGATCGTCACATCCCTATGTGGTTCACTAAGCCATTTCACCAAAACGGAATACGAAACCCTTAGTATTTTTTTGGATTACCATATGTTAAATCATCCTACTATAATGAAATGAAATATATTACATTTTATAGATGATATATTTGATACACTCATAAGAGTAATAGTTTAATTGAAGATTTTTTTGAGATTGAGATACCACATGGTCTGTGGTATAAATTCAGACATACCTCATAAGACATTCCAAATTTTGGAAGGATTTATATGAGTATCAGCTTATGTAGTTTTGTATCATGAATTCCCCTTACATTTTCATGGTTTTGGTGAATGGGGTTATCCACACCTATCTAGATTACTTCATGGTGTTCTTCATAGATGAAATATTTGTGTATTATCATACTCTATGTGACTATTCCACATATCTTGAAAATTTTTTGAATACAATGAGAGAGCCACAAAAGTATGTTAAGAATAATAAATTCCACTTTTGGATCGATAAGGTTCACTTCTTGGGATATATCATTTCAATTCAAAAATTGTTAATAGACCTAGAGAAGTTGAACGTTGTAGTCACCTAAGATATTCCCATGAACATATTTTAAATACAAAATATTCATTGGGATATCTATATTTTCCATTTATTTTATAAATTACTTATCACTCTTAACGACACCTATTATGTGATTGAATAAAATGGGTGTGATATTTATATGGTAAAATCCCTATTAGACAACCTTTTCTGAGTAAAAATGATGTTTGACTTCAGCATCAATCCAGATTCTATGAGAAAAAGGAAGAATAAATATAGTGTACTATGTTGCACTTGGTATTGGGATAGAATAATTTTTTCTGAAAGGATATAATGTTATTGCATATATGTATTGTATTGTGAGGCCTCATGAGTAGAATTACACAATACATGATCATTAGTTAGTCTTTGTAGTTCATGTGATGAATGATTTTGAGGAATTAAATATTGGGATAGTGTTTTTTACAAATTATGTTCTAAAAAGTACTCACATATATATTTACATAGAAAGAATTGAATATTAGAAAATGAAGGTGGGTTTACTACCTACAGTATTTAGATTTGATCTTTCCAGAAATAATGAAATGGGAAATGCAGTCAATGATTCTATCTAAAGGAGGACTCAGACACATGCATTTTAGGAGGTCAGTAGTGGGTCGCAACTTATGGACCAGTTTTATGAGATGAACATAATGTTTTAAGACCTTCATGAACATCCTTTATTTTCATTATTATCAGTGACATAATCACTTTTATATAGAGTGATGATGATGCATCTTTCAGATCCCGAATGTTTAGTCCCTTGAGAGAGTATTTATGGTGCAGACCAGTATCCAGATTGACTTTTGATAGAGAAGACATCATGCATATACATGGGCATATCTGGGTCCATAAAGACAGTATAATGGAGTTTATGTGAGAGTCACAAACCTCTTAGTTGGAATTGAACCTATTTATATATATTATGTATCATGATATGTGCATCTAGTATTGTTGATCAGGGGTGAAATGTAATATATCTGGTTTTATAACTAGGTTTCCACCTTCCAAAATATGAAGGTGGAAAACTAGTGATATAGTGGATTTTGGTAGCTGTTTTTGGTTCTATAAGGGAAATAGTACTATTATTTCATGGATTTTGGGGTCTGATTACAAAGTATTCTTTAAGGTAGAATTTTTTTTGGGTAGTCATCGATCAAATTAAAAAATATGACTACATTATTTCTATCTAAGATAAATTCTTCGTTGATGAGTTGGGAAGATTTTTTGTTCAATAATTCAAAATAAAACATAGGGTCCCTTGTATTATTATCTTTGTTGGGGACGATCATTTAACATAGAAGTTTTTGAAAGGATTATGGGCCACATTGGGGATACATATTCTTTGGATCATATCATTTCACCCTCAAATCAATTGATAGTCAAAATTTATGATACAAGAACTAGAGGACATGATCAAAGAATGCATCCTTGATTTTCATTATACTGATGAGAAGCATATCCCTCTGATACAGTTCATCTAAAATAATATCTATCAGGATATGAATCATATGGGTCTATATGAGGCCTTATATTTTTTGTTGTTACGTTTACCCCTATGCTGGTTAGAAGCTTGAGAGGCATCGCTACGGGGTCCTCATATAATTTAGGAGACATTGGAGAAGGTGTAGTGTATTCGAATGAACATTTCTACTAATCAATATAGATATAAATCTTATGCCAATATATTTCAATGAACTATGGAGTTTGAGTTCAGGGATCATTTTTTCTTACGGGTATCACAATGACAATGAAATATATGGGTACAGACGTAAAGATAGATGTTCCCTCTTTTTATCAGATCATTTTTTATTTTGATGACAGTCGGACTAGTAGCCTATCGATTTCTATTACATCATTGGTACCATGAATTTGATGAAATATTCCATGTTTCACTACTTCACCATTTCCATGATAACCCGTCTGATAATTTTGATCATTAGAATGTTGAGTTAGATGTTGATGATTCTTTTGAGGAGTATCACATACACATCGTTGATGGTATCATAAAGGAACATTATGGCTATTCTACAACTTTAGTATAGGTTCTATCATATGGGATATGATTATAGGATGACACATGGGAGTGAGAGGTTGAAGTACATGCTTAATGGCCATATTTGTTCATACACATGTGTTTTACCACACATGGAAGGGAAAATCAGGGGGGATTTATTTTCTATGGGAATAATATAAGAACATGATATTTATAAGAGGTAATAATATCTTAATTTACAGTATAATTAATATATTTTTTACATAATATGGATTCCTAGTGGGGTTATGGAGGAAAAAACGGTTCCTGATGCTTTTTTTGAAGCCCAAAGCCCTGGGTGATGGAAGAAAGAACCGAGCTACATGGTTAGTTGGAACCATGCTACCCAGTACACATAGTTTCTCCTAACCATGTAGGATATTTCAGGGGGATGTTTGGATTTCCCTAACATTGTGACCCAGGGTGCATTCCTATGTAAAGGATTTTCAATTTTTAGTTTAGGAGGCACACATAATTTTCAAATGGTTTCACAAACCAAAATCATGAACTATGTACGTTCCCCCTTGGGACATTGTGCTATGCACAGTTGGCACACGATTGTGAAAACCATGAATGGAAACCATGCTACCCATTATTTTTGGATGATTTAATCATTCTTAACATAAGGTATTATAAAAAACACCGTTATTAATTTCTTCATTCTAGTAGATATGATGATTGTTAATCCCATTTTATCTAAATCATCTATCAATCAAGATTCATTGATAAATCATCTATTCAGAATCTAATTTGAATTATTGTGGGGTCATTGGATGCATGCCAATGAGTTCTCTATTCATATTTCACCATTATTCATTTTTATTCTTCTCAATGGTATTATTTAAGTGTAGGATCATATGCCCTAATTTATAGGATTTCATCAATTTTTTTCCTTTATTCTAATATGGAATAAACTATATGTCGATACAATATGAGTTCTCTTTTGTAAGAATAAGGTAAGTTGTCTATTTTTTTATCTATAAAATTGATCTTGAATTATATTATGTGTCATTGTTTCTCATACTAGTTTTCGAGGGAATTTCCCTTAAATTTAATCTTCCTTTAATTGGATTCCTTAACTGAGAACCTAATGATTCTATTAGGTCTCTTTCAAATATTTCCACAATTTGAGGTGTTTCCATGAATTTTACCTTGATGATATAAATCATTTAATGACTAAACAATCATTTATATGGGTTTTAAATGTCTCCTATGTGATATTATTATAATTAATTCTATTAATGTATAGCGGTGCTACCACATTATATATATTAAATGAAATAATGGTAACACCCTTATTTATAATGAAAGTTAATGAATTATGAACTAAACAATTTATCATATTAAATCCAATGATTACTTATCACTATTATGACAATGGGAAATGACACCTCTATGATTTATTATATTCATGAATGGAATCCCTCCAATAGTTGTTATATACATTGATGGTGTCCATTTTGTGAATGTTTTGAATGGTAATGGAGACCCATATAAATTATAGTGAATACGAATGGGGACTCAACTAATATGATCTGGGGATGAAAACCCTAATTATATGATTTGAGAATTACATACCTAATGATATCTTTTCGGCATGATGTCCCTATATATATTATCCAGGCATGACATCCCTACTATTTTGATCTGCGAATGACATCCCTACAATTATGATATAGGCATGGGGATGTTATTGATATTATTCCGACATGGATAGCCTTACAAATGTGATATGATTCGAACATGGAAACCCAAATGTTAAGATAATGGATATGGAATCCATTTTTATTATGTTACTGAGCATGGAGTCCCTTGACACTTGTGAGAATAATTTTATAGCCCATGTATGCCTAAGTTAGACCTCGACTCTAGGATAGAAATATTGGAAATATATACTGACTTAGACATCACTGCGTATACAGTCCATACGTGTGTATACATATGGTTATCTACTCATATACTATCTCGCTTATGCTGAATTTGTTACAACTATCCTGGTGTCCTTCTAGAACAAGAGACAACCCATTTATATCTTTCATTGCTTCTTATCAATTATTAAATATGAACACTATTCATAGTATATAAAATAATTTGAAAGTTATAGGCATCACTAGTGGTGGACTACTGATTTTATCTCACACCCTATTTGGGTCATTGATAGTTACCGGGTAAATTATGTTGATGCAAGTAGGTATAGGGTAAAGGTCTCAGTAGTGGATACTGATTTGGTCATATCTTGAGAGTAGGGAATCTTAGAACTACTTTTTGGAATGTGATGTTGTTAGAGATAGAAATGTTTTTTCTTTTGATACATGTATTATATTTCAATCCTTCTACCATGCAGTACTATTTAATTTCTATAGAAACGTTGAATTACATCATTTTTTATTTTATTATGGATATCTTTAATGTTGGTTATTTATTAAGTTTTGGTGCTTTAACTTATTATGGGTGTTTTTTATTATGCTTGTGATATTCATCTATTTATTCCACCATTGTTCTAATATGATCATAATGATATTTTATCCCCATTATACGACCTTATAATCTCTCTTCTAGATGGTAGCCTCTGGTGTACGAGGTGGTGTGCTTGAGGCCATGTTTCCAAAAGGCTCGGGGAACCATTTTAGCAGAATCCAGGTTGGGAATTAGAATATTCAAAATCACTATTAGAATTCATAAACCATATTAAAACATTCATCTCAAAGTTAAAAGCCCAAAATATTATAATCCATTTTTTAAATGGATCTATATTGTATAAGTTTAATAAAAATTCTTATCATTACTTTTCCTAAAAAACCTATAAAACAAATAAATTTCTTCAATTTTTTAATCTCTTTAATTATAATGTTATTAAAATTGAATTTTAAAATTAAATCAAACATAAAATTTCAGGTGAGAAATTAAATCTCAGTTTTTGAAAAATATATCAATTGATATCCATGATCCTTTAAGGAAATTTTTTCCTATAATTTGAATTTAAATTCATTAGAACAATCATGCTTGGATGAGATGATATAATTAGGATTATTATCTTTTTTAAATAATATAGATGAATGATGTTTCTTTTTTAATCTTCTTATGACGAATCGCCTAAAAATCACCTAGGTTTGTCCCCATCCCAATATACAAAATTATTTATATAAATTATATATATATAATTTATACCTTACGAAATATAAATATAAATATATATTTATATTTATAAATCTTCATTATTACTATTATATATATATCATAAATATACATATATAATCATTGAAATATTATATTTAGATTGATATTTAGATTTATTTATTTATACTCAAAAATAATTTAAATTAACCTTTTAATCTATTTTAGGTATATGGGATTTCAAACCATAAACAAAACACACACCCATACTTTCTACAAAGTTAATCCTCATCCTTCTCTATAAGGAATGGAAATCAATTTGTAGACATATTTTATTAAATATTAATTTTCCAATGGTTTATTTTTTTGAATCCCATTGCCCAACCCACATGTGTATATGATTATATACGAAAATTGTATCAGGTATCACATAAAGACACAAGTCATCTACTTTACTACTCCCTTTTCATTAATAATTTTACATGTATGTGGGTCATGTCTCCCCATTCCAAGAAAGCAGGGAACTATTCCATCCCAAATTGAGAGTATGTATGGGAGGAGGTAATGATGATAAGTTCCAACACACCACAACACCTTCAAATTTTTCAATTAGACATTTCTGCATGGTTCCTCACTAAAATTCCCACATATCAAACCAATCCATCAGACTTGTTCCACTATTTTTCTCATCATATGGAAGGTCACCCCTCTGACCAACATTAGATTTATGGGTGGGTATGTGGCCTATTGATTAGAACCAACACACTCATATCTATAAAGAGATTCCTACTAGATGGATCATGTTTGTTTCCATATTAAAACACATACCTATCATACCAATCATATCTACCTGATCCCTTCTAGGTTTCCTTGTCCCTATTCATTTTCATGCCCATAGTGTATGCCCCTGATTTTTTCCTAAATTTACTAATAAATCCCACCATAATGGGGGTTACTATAAGTTTTACTATTTTTAGTGATGGATTAAGATGTGAATTTTCGAACAAGGTATTCCCACAACCAAATAAAAACATATAATCTTTCAAGGAATAATTTACTACTAATTAATGATATTCCTGTGGTAGAGAACCCATCCATAAAACTATGGAACAAGGGATGTGTTTTTTTAGTATCATGTAATCCTATGAACATATAATTAATAAATTTTGGACTTAGTGATTATAAAATATTTCATTTCTTACTATTATATTATAATATAATATAAATAATACTCTCACCAGAAAACACTGGAAACAGACAAACATATTTATATTGTAATATAATTATATATTTTTCAATATTGTTTATATTGATATAAACTTTTTATATATAGTAAAAGACATGTATAATTAAATATGATTTATATAACTATAAAAAATATCATTTTCCATTGTTAAAGTTCTCACTCAGTGTTGAGAAATGATTTCATTTCTCGCAATTTTGTTTTTATCAATGATGAATGGGTCCTTTCTATATTCTTTTTTTGTCATCAAATACCCATTCATATTTTTTATAATTTTTTCACATGATTATAGAGTTTGGAATTTTTTCCTATAGAATATATCATCAAAGAAGTGAGTTACGAGTCTTGATAATAAATTGTAGTTAAAAACATGATCACATCTAAATTATTTGATATATTATGAGAGGTTTCATATTTGTTGGGAAACAAAACCTTCAATAACTAAATTATTCCCTCTTTGTATCTCTTATATGATAGTGTTGGATTTAGTTCCCTATAATCATGTGACTTTATACATTTGATTACCACAATTTTCAAAGACATAAATTTTAGAAAATATACTATAAAATTATGATTTTTATTCTACATTACATTAATGTGATAATTCGCATATAGTATTTTTTTTATTGATAACATGTCACTATGGTGAACCCCCTTTTTAATACAAGGTTATTAACATAATTCATTAACAAAATAATACATTAATAACATCAAATAACCTTTTTATATTTATATTATTACAAACTAGTAATACAATACATGACGCAAATAAAGAAAAAATAAAAATCTTTATTTAATCCTCTTGAAATAATCTTTTATTATTCCATAATTTTTATGTCACAACAAGTGATTTCATGGGGAATTATATTAATATAAATGTTTGATAATGAGCCTTATTAAGGGACAATCAAAAGAAATGTTACATGAGTGATATTCATGTACAAAAAATGAAACATAACATGAGAGAATAATAATATGTATAAGTTAGATAACATAGACATGTAGATAAAATATAAATACATGACATTCATAAGTATATAAACAAGGTTTGTCACTTTGGTGTCATAAAACGTATTATCAAGGTTATTCACCGCGGTATAAAAAACAAGTCGTGTATAGAGATTAATTCTTTACTCAGTGCATTGAAGGTATATGAGTGATAAACATTCATATTTATTAATTCAAGTGTGTAAAATTGATCATATAACTTAATAATTAATTTATTCAATAACCTATAGAGGATAAATAACAATTTCACATAAAATTGTCATGTAATTATTTTTTCAAAGGACTGGCCTTTTCAACATGTTTAATCCATGAGAAGGTAAATTGGGTTTAATATATGGTAATTCCAAATAAAATAAGTATAAATAAATATATATGGATACCCTCTAATAAAAAAATATTCATTTATTCACAATATAAAAATGGTGGCATCTAAGCTCAAAGAATAAATATGGAAGCATAACATGTATGAAAAGAGGTTTATAAAATGATCTTAATGAGATTGACATGAAGTACCTCCTTAATAAAAAAAAATTTGGAACATAATTGAATGATTATATGTAGAAGAGAGAAAATAAAATTAAAATTAGAATACTAACAAAAAAGGATTTACTTGAATAAAAATATGACGAATGTAATCACTTACCTTATGAGATAACTTCTTAAAGGTTGATGAGAGATCCTTAGAACCTTAATAATCCATTAAAAAGATCTATAGAAGAAAAACAACATGAAATATATGCTTAATATAATATAGGTGAATGTAATGGGGTTGATAGGAGGATATTTATAGTAAATGTGGAATAATTAATAATTTCTAAATATAGGCCTTGGAAATCAGGGTTATGGAAAATGAAAAAAATTGTTTATGTAAGGATTTAGATCATATTTTATGACATTAAGTAGGTGGTTTTTAAAATATTTCTTTCCATTCCTAACATCAACATTTAATATTAAAATTTTCAATAGAAAATTGTTTTTTTTCAGAAAATAATATTTTTAAACCTTAATTTAAATATTAGACGTTGGAATGTTATATATAGGTTTTGGTATTAATTATAATTTTTAAAATAAAATTTAGTATGAAAAAATATTGTTATAGGTCTTTTATTTAGTTTAAATAATTATGAAATCATTGATAGATATTTATGAAGTCATAAAACAAAATAAAAACACACAAGTGTATTTGTACCATTCATTAAAAAATAATGTTTTTTAGAAAATTCATTAAATTCCACCCAAGAAAATTGAATGTATCTATTTTAACTATAATGTTTATCTAATAAGAATTATTTTCTAAATATGTGAGCTTTAATTTTTAAATAAATACAATTACTTATTGAAAAATTAATTGTGTTAATGAAATAGTCAATATTTTTACCCATATAAAAATTACCTAGGATGTTTTTTAATTATATTATCATTTATATTATACAAATATTATTTTTTGATGCTGTTTCATAATAAAATTTATTTATAATAACTAAATTTATTATAAAATTTTAGATATTTTCTAAAAATATAATTATATTCTATTTGTATCTAAAAATATATTGATCATAATAATATTACATTAATGTGTATTTTATTAAATAAAATAATATTCGTAATGGGACTAAAGTCAACACTATTTTATTTCAAAATGAAAACTACACTATTATAATACTATATTATAGATACATAAAACCATATTACACCAGTATTCATCCTAAGGGTAAGGAGTATGATGGGGGTACTTCCATTGGGTGTCCTAGGTAACATTTACCTAGTGTTAGTATTCACTAACTAGATATTCGTTCACAGTCAATTTTGTATGAGACTTAATAATTGAATATAAACATAGTCTTGATTAAGGATGAATCTTAGTGATGTTACATCCCTCACAGGTCCTAATAAATGGGTTTCAAAATGAATGATCCTACTCTTTGAGGATATAGTTTTTATATTAAATATCATTTGTTTTTTTGTCATTAACCTTTATTCAAATCATTTCTAACAATAAAATAATTACCAAATATATAAATTCCCAAGGATAATATTTAAAAATGGTTATATGGACCAATGGTCAGGTAACGGTTAGAAACTAATGATCACTTTTCCCTTTATAATCTATATATACTCCACCAATCTCATAAAAAAATTCATAACATCACTTATAAAGTTCTAAAATTCACATTATATATAAATTTCAAAATCATTTATTTATTTTTATTATTTTTATAGTAGGAATGATCTTCATTTTTGAATTCAAGCCTATTGAGTTTACATTGTTGTTTGTATTTTTTTCTATCACCCTACAATTTTCCTAGTAGTCATAATTAATATTAGTTCATGATATGTATCATTATTATAAAATTGAATTGTATTTATATGTGTTAATTATAAATTTTTCTATAGAAATTATATAGTTTTAACAATATAAAGGCTTTTTTAGGTTTACACAGTCTCCACACCATTAGAAATTAATTTGCCAATATTTTTTTCCATCTACAAAACCAATAGGGTATTTTCCATACTTTTCTTCTTTAGGACCCTAATTCAATTAATCAAACATATTATATACACACATCATATTCATTAGTCGGTTTTTAATGTTTCCCAAAACTTGTTTCATTTAATCGATAATATGGGGTTCTTGTTCATATGATATGTTTGGTACCAATTTTTTTCCATTTTTTCTAGAATAAGGGTTTGTACTAACTTATAATTTCATTACAAGGACACATGGAAATTTCATGGACATTATAAATATTTGAAGGTACTTTTACCTCATAAGAAACACCTCTAATGTTAAAAAGAATCTAAAATGGTCCAATGAACTATGTAATTTGTTTACCCTTCACTCAAAACCTCATGAAATCCATCCAAAATTATATTTTATGGTATACCTAATCCTCAATATGAAACACTAATTCCTTTTACATATTACCTGAAAAACTTTTTTATAAGGTATATGTATCCTAGAAATATATTTGGGTGACTTGTATCTTCCCTATAGTGAGTTTCATAGTGTTTGGTCCAAATAATTTTCCTTATCTAACCTTATCCCAGCATGTTGGATTTATACACATGTTCATATATAGTTCTATATACGGATCAATTTTAATACTAGAGTTAATTATTTTTATAAAATATTTTAGAAAATGGAAAAGGATATCTCAAATCCCATGAAAATCTTATAATGTATCCCATAAAATGTTATCAAATGACTAAATAGACCTATTATACTGCAAATAGTTTCTACTATGATAGGTCATTGTATGGTTTTTATGGAATTATTTTTTTGTGCATCCTATAGATCATATAAGAAAAAACTATATCATAGTATGAAACAATTGATATTGGATCCTTGTGAAGTCTCGCTACTTCATGAGTATATATATATGAAAAAGGAACTCAAAGGATAAATCCTATCATGTAGTGATAAAATGATAAGGATTTATTATTCAATATATGATTTTTCATATAGAATTATTTCTATTGGATACCTTGGGATGGCTAGTAATAATGTAAATAGATATGTTTTCCCACATCAATAAATGTATGGGTAGGGGTTCAATCACTCTTTTGGATAGTTTTCCCTATTTTTCACTTTCTAACATACCAAACATCTTACAGTATAGTTAGTATTGTCCCCTTAAATGTTTCCCCTTCAATAATGATTTTGTAAATCTTTATACATGTTGGTGCCTCAATGATATATAAATAATGTAGAGCTATGAAATTTATCCATGATTTATTTTTCTGACTCTATATATAAAGGGATACATATCCCAATAAAAGCCCACAATACTCACTCTTGATCAACATTGAACTCATAATGCTTCCCATATTTCATAGCTTTTATCTCCCTATGTATCTTTGGATCATCTATTTATGGATTCCTTATCTTCCCCGATAATTATGGGTGGTAGATCATTTGGGATAGGCTTGATGGCATTCCTTCCCATATGACTACCATTTCCATACTTTCAAATTCATTGATCAATGGATCTTTTCCATTCCTCATTATTAATGAAACTCACTAGTTTTTCATACTCAACCCATTAATGAATTTTTTTTTCATTGACAAGGTGAAAACATATTAAAAAATCATAGTCTTCAAGAATTTATAACAACCTAAATCCCTCATGTTTAGGTTCTTTTTGGGAATATATATTTTAAAATCTAGCTGTTATTGTATATATCACCCATATACACATAAAGATATTGTTTATATATATTTAATGCAAAGATAATAATAGATAACTCCATATCTACAGTATGATAATATTTTTCATCTGGCCTTAAATATCATGATTCATGAATAATCACTCTGTTATTTCTCACGATTACACATCCACATAAATTATAATATGCATCACTATAAATGGAAAATTATTATTCACTAGAGGGTAAATTCACCACAGTTGAACTAACTAACTCTTACTAATTTCATGAAATGATTAATCATAATTCTTTATCCTGATAAACTAAAATGACTTCGAGTTAACGTGGTTAATGGATTATAAATATATAGATGGTTTTTCAATAACCTTATATATTATAATGAAATACCAAGGAAATAGTGAACATCAGTTATTGTTGTAGGATGTGGAAACTCCTCTATGACCTTTATCTTCCTTAGATCCATTACGATTAGTTCACAAGTCTCAATTTGTCCTGATAATGAAATTTATTGTAACTAGAACTCATATTTTATAAATTTAAAAAATAGAATCTTTTTTCCTTGTAGTTTTCAATATAACCAAAAGGTATTTCTAATTGACTAATTAAAATTTAAAAATAATTCTAATATCATTAATAATTATGAGAAAAAATTTATCAAGGTTGTCCCTAATTATATTTTAATAAAATATATAAATATAGTATGCACATTAGTTATATAAAATGGCATAAAAATAAATAAATAATTTAAAATGGTGTTCGTAGGTTATCCTTATTTTAATGTTTTTTCATCACCCTTATTTGATGATAACCAAATCAATGGTCAATCTTAGTGAAGATTTCAGCACCAATAAGGTGGTTGAAAAAACATTAACAATACTTAGAAGAGGGTATTTTTTCATTATTGTTATTCCATTAAGTTCTATATAATTAATTCATAAATGCTTCGATTCATAAATATTATTTACAAAGAGAATAGGTTCTCCCCAATGAAAAACACTTGAATGAAGATATTTCTTCTCTAAAAGAGCTCTCATTTGATTATTTAATTCATATAACTCTATATATTAAATCCTATATAGGTTATATGATATTAACTTGTATCTATGTATGAGATAAATTAATAACTCTACTTCTCTTTATTGGATACATCTAGGTAAATTTTTTGGAAATAAATCAATGTATTACCCAATAATGGTGGCATATTTCATTTTTATGTTGTCTATTTCTTATTATTCTTAACTAATCATTAAAATAAATAAGGAAAAATGAGGTAGTAATTTTCAATACTTGGGGTGGGATATCTCTTAATTGAAGATAATTATGTATTTTCATTTCAAGACAAGTGAAATATCCTTTATTCAATCACTACTAGAGAATGGAACTATCCCCATGGTTTTCCCCAAAATCATGGGAATAGGAACCCCTATACCCACGGGTATTTAAAACCGTTGGCATAGGTAAATTTTCAAGACCTATACCCACGGTTTTCCAAAACCGTGGGTATAGGGGGTCTATCCCCAATGTTTTCCAAAACCATGGGGATAGGTCCTCAAAATTCACCTATACCCATGATTTTCCAAACCCGTGGGTATAAGGGTTCCTATCCCAACGGTTTTCCCCAAAATGATGGGGATAGTTCTGGGCTAAAATACATATAGCCACGGTTCTTCCCTCTATACCCACAGTTTATATAACTATATTTAACTAAATATAAATATATATACACATAGGTGATGTTAGGGTAGTGGTTAGACGCAGTGTTTGTAGTGAAGAGGTTGTGGTATCGAAACCCACTACCTGCATTATTTTAGAATCTATACCCACAGTTTTGAAACTATGGGTAAAATCCATTGACACCATAGAAATTGGGTATGTTTCGTTGACATGGTGGCAGAACACTTATACCCACAGTTTTGGAAAACCGTGGGTATAGGCTGGGGACCTATACCAATGCCATTCTAGCCCATAGTTCCCAACACTGTGGGTATAGCTTATACCCATGATTTTGGGGGCTATACCCATAGTTTTGAATCATGGGTATAGGCCATTTTTCTAGTAGTGAATAGTTAATCTACGAATTATGAAAATAATTACATTTTATTTATTATGTTCAATTTATCACTTGTAATGACAATCAAGTTCGTAGATATATTTTACTCACCCATGTTAATAGGGGAATCCATATATATCTTTGATTCATAAATAGTTCCACCATGGATTTTAATTAACAAATCCACACCTATATGTTCCAGGTATAACATTATGTTCATATAAAACATGAATGAAATAAAATCATTTATACAGCTAGAATTAATAAAAATGTACTTTATTGTTTGTCTAACTTGGGTAACCTCGACAATATCATTTGGATCATCTAAATTAGGTTCCTTGAATGAAAAATAATGACCATTATCACTTTTTATTTACTAATTATTATGCCAGTTTCCCCCTATTATCTTACAATTTTGAAATTGATAATAAAAATTTTTATGCTCCTCACAATTGAAGTATTTAACGATATTTTATGCTTACACCATCTTCCCATTTTCATTTTCATTTAGATGTTGAGTATTTATATCTTCATAATAGTTTCTAGCTATAAGACCTTACCTTTCTCACATGTAACACCTTCCACTTCAATCCAAAAAAACTATCTAAATGCTTCATTCAATAATTATTACGGACATGTAGTTTTTGTTTCTTTCCTTTTCTTCCATGGTCAAAACTATTTCTAAAATTTGGCTTCATCCTCCTATTATTATCAATAAAAAAATTATTTCAATAATATTTTTTTATCCCCCTATGTCTTTTATTATAACATATTTTCATATATGAGGTATTACCCCAGTACCTTGTAAGTAAATCATCCCACAAGAATCAATGCCAAATCAGAGATAATTTCATGGTATCCTTTTAAATTTAAACTCATAATTACTTATTGATTAATTTTCACTTTTTTTAATTCATGTTATTCTATCTCTATATTACCCTGAAAGGGTGTGAGGTTAATATTTATTGACAAATTATTTTTTAAGTCCTCCAACCCCATATATTCTTCATCATCCTTTTGACTTTTGTTCTTGATCAGTTCCCACCACTAATTAGCTTATCCTTATTAATGATATACTAAAAATATAAAATTATCATTCATAGAGAAATAAATAATAGAAATTATCATTTATAATTCATTTATCCATTGTTTTTTGAATAGTGGATGAATGGATCCATAAAAAACTACTTGTCACTAATGTATGGAGGATTTAAATACTAGTTATTCATTACATAGTGAATTAATATCCTCCACATGTCTGAGGTTGAAATTTATAACATTAGATAACCAATTTATTAACATCGTGATGATATAAAATATGGATCCCCTTTATTTGGAATATTTTCATCATAATGGCTGCTAAATCTGTTATTTTCATGGGTTCATCTATTTCCATATATTTTCTAGAAGAATATATTTAATGAAGAATTATTTAGTATTATAAATCCTACAATAATTTTATTGGAATGATTAGTCCTATAATTTAATAACAACATGTTTCTATGATGATATACTTTAGTCTTAAAAAAGACATTATCTATGTATTCACTATGATTCTTTTTAAAAAACATGTGATTAACTAATGAATATCCCTTAGGAGTGATATTATAGGTGTGTATCAAGGCCTATTTATAGTTCACCTTGTCAAAATCAAGATAATACCCAATATGTTTTCTTGATGTTATTAACCATTGGTAAAGCTATGTCAAATCCATATAACCATATAAAAACGAGGGATTGATTTCATTTCTTATAGATCACTCTTTTTATAATTCACTAATGTTTGAAGAATTTTTTACTATATTTTGACTTATCCCTATAGTTATTACAATTTTTTAATTATCCTAAATTCAACAAATAAATAAACCATTAAATTAATGCAAATAATTTTGACCCACCATTATAATACTTGACATTAACATAATTACTTAACAAAATATTACATTAATAACGCTGAAGGACATTCTAGGGTTTAGTGTCCTAGAGAATATATACATAATACATAATATCAATAAAAAACAAAATAAACATGAACTTTATGTAATACTATTTGAATACTCTTCTATCATTCTATACTACTGCACCTCATAACATGTGATTTCCTAGGTATTTATATCAATATAAAAGTGTGAGCATAAAGACCAATAACATATAAGAAAAGGTAATGAGACACAAGAAATCATCATAGATAATTCCTGAGGAATAACGTCATCGAATAATTAAAAGTTCAAGATAGGTAAATTTTAATATAGATACAATATAAATATGATTCATTAATTACCATATCACCAAGTTACATCTCCATGGTGTCATAAAATATTTTACCATGGTTATTCTCTAATGTTTCATAAATGTTATATCTAATGAGATGAATTATTTAACCAATGTTTTATATATCTATCAGTACCTACCACTCATATGTCTTAATTCATGTTTTCCACATAGACCTTATACCATAATAAATCATTTCATTAATAAACCGTGGATGAAAAAATGATTTTTATATAATATCATAGAGTAAAAAGTTTTTAAAGTCTTGAACTCTTCAACATTTTTATCCCATGAGAAGGGAATGTGGGTTTCATATATGGTAATAACAAAAAATTAATATATAATTACATCTATATTAATATGCTTGAATAAAATTAGATTTGGTTGTTCACAACATAAAAGTGAAGCATGGAGAATCAATGTATGATTTCGGTAGCCTTACATGTTTGAAAAGTGGTTTGAGCAATATGATTAATCATAGAGAATATATGTACCACATTGAAATAAGAACATTTAGATATAAATGGAATTATTAAAAATTCCCGATAACATACTAATTTAAAAATTAGAACACTATATATAATGTAATTAGTTGAATAAAAAAGAGTGGAAGAGAATAACTTACCTCATGAGATAGCTTCTTAAAACTAGAGGAGGGTTACATAGAACCATAAAAACTACATGAAAAGGACGAACAGAAGAAATGTGATAGGATATTAAATATTAATGGATTTGGATTTAATGAAATATGGTGAATTTTTTTGTATTTATAGAAAATGGGAGAGTATTTTTTATTAATTTTAAAATACTGGAATTGGATTCATAAAACATACAAAAAACAAAAAATCGTATTTTACTATTCAATAAAAAATGACTTTTAGTATATTATTAAAATTTCACCCTAATCTATTTTAATATTTTAGATTCAAACTTTAGTAATTATTTTATCATAATAATTACATCAATATGATAACATTAACATTTAAATAAAAACCCATATTTACATTAGAAAATATCAATTTTTATAATTTTGTCAATTTTATGACATTTATAAAACATACCTTGTACATTATAAAATTATATTATCATTTATGTATAAATAAGTAGTTTGGTATAATATTATTTAATAAATATAAATTTTATTTATAATACCAAAATTTTTAATAAAAATTAATATATTTCCTAATGTTAAAATTAAAATTTATTTGAAATAAAAAATATATCAATCATATTTATCTTATATTAATATGTATATTATGTAATAAAATAATGTTAAAAATGAGATTGAAGAATACACTATTTGATTTTAAAAATAAATTATATTTTTATAAGACTAAGGTGAAGATACTTAAACAATTTTTATATTTGAATACACCCAAATGGCCAAAAGTGTGATGGTGATACTTTCAAGGGGTGGATCAGCTGATATTAACATAGTTATGATATCCAATAACTTGAACCTACCATATAGTTGATTCCAATTGAGCCTTACATATTGATTATCTCCTTGGTATTGGACAAAGGTGAACCCTAGTGACACTACCTTCCACTCATGTTCTAATAAATGGTATTTAATAGACATGCCACTACAAAAAAACAGTATATTTACGGTGTGTTTTTAGAGGGGGTTATGTGCAACCCCCTATAAATTCATTTTAGAGGGTGTTATGCACAACCCCCTCTAATCATAAAATTTAGAGGGGGTTCAAATCCCAATAATTTTTTTAACATTAATTTTTTTAAAATTTGGTTTGATTTTAGAGGTATGTCAAAAACACAGAAAATTTATAAATTAGTGGTGAAATAAATTATGTTGGATTATAAAGGAGCTATATATATATAATTAATTAGAATATATATATATATATATATTATTTTTTAAAAATAAATATTATGGGATTCACAACCCCCTCTAATTTTGTGATAATATAGGGGGTTCATGAACTGCCAAAAATTCGTTAGATTTGAGGGGGTTTTCAACCCCATATACTTTAAGAAAATGAAAGGGGTATTGAACCCCTTATAATTTAAGAAATTAGAGGGGTTATTAACCCCATATAATTCAAGAGATATGATTGTGTGGTGGTCTTTAACCCCCACTAATCCCTATGATTAGTGGGAGTTTTAAACCCCCTATAAATATTTACTTTGATTTTAAAATAAATCTCATAAAAATTCAATTTTTATAATATATGTGTGTGAGTGCATGTGTCTGTGTATATGTATTAAATAATCACATTATATAAATGTATTTAAATACACTATAAACACACACACACACACTCACATATATATAAGGACATTTTAAAAATACAATAAATAAAAACATATATGTATAAAAAATGAATACATACATAAATTTTGATATACATAAGATAAATGTAATTATAAATATGTTTATACAAATTTATAAAATTTCTATATGGTTTTATAAATACTATAAATTTATATTATGGTTTATATTATACATATATTATATTAAATATATGATTTATTTTATATTTTTTTGTAAATAAATTTATATTATATTATGTATACAAATATGTGTAATATAGGAAAAATTAAATACAATTATACATATATAATTTATGTACTTATATTATACATATTATATTATTTTATATTTATTTATATATTTTATAATTATTTTATAGATATTTTAGTACACCATATTAATAATAAATTAATTTAGTATATATATATAATTCAATTATATTATATATTTCCAATTATATGAATTAATTTATGTATCAAATATTATATATATATATATATATATTATACAAATATATACATATTACATTATACAAAAATAAATTATATATTTATTATACACAAAAATATATATTATATATATGTATTATACACAAATATATCATGTATAAAAAAATATATCATATTATTTATATTTTCATACACAGAGATATATGTATATATATAATATAATATTTTGTTATGTAAATAAATGATAATAATTTTATATAATAAGAATAATTCATTATAGTGTAGTGGTAGAGGTGCTGAAGGTATATACGATCGGTCCCTAGTTTGACTCACAACAACGCATATTTTTACTGCACATGGATGTGAGCTAAGAGGTGGATGGGTCATGCATCACACATGAGGGGCGGTGTGATTGGGCCCATGGATGGATTTGGGACTTTTTGGTGGGGTGTTTCTGATGTCTTGTCTGGTTTTGTGGGGGTGTCTAGTAGATTTTGTGTTTGTGGGAGGGGGGCTTTTCAAGTGTTGTCTTGTAGGGTGCACTGGGTCTAGTTGGGTCTATCGGGTGTTTTCCTATGGGTGTACATGTGTTTTCAAGGGGGTGTCAAGGGTATCTTGTTGGTGATTCTTAGGGAGATTCAAAGTGTCATGTGGGGGTTGTCCTGAGGTGTCTAGGGCAGTGTTCGACTATCTTGTGGGGGATATCTAGGGTGTCTAGGGGGTGTCATGTGTCTTGTGGGGGGTTTTCATGGGGTGTCTAGGGGTGTCTAAGTGTCTAGTGGGGGTTGTCTTAGGGTGTGAAGTGGGGGTGTTAGGGAGTGTAGTGGGGCATTGTGGGTGCAATAAAATTTAGAAAATGCGATGTAGTTTAGGGATGGTTATAATATAACTTACCCTAAACATGGAGCCCATAGAATCAACTAGAGGAAGTTCTAACCACCTCTAATGTGAAGTTTGAGTAGGAGGTGGTTAAAACTCCCTATAATCTATCAGGATACAGTCATTTATGGGTAATATTAGAAGAGGTTAAAAACTATTCTAATCTAACCGTTGTCAAATGAAGGCTTATTTCACCAGCGCTTTCCCAAAGCGGCCTCAAATTAGCATAGGAGGTGAATTTAGAATCAGTTACAGGTAACAACTAATACAGTATTAATAAGGGTTTAAAACCCATTATAAAAAAATAACCCCTTCAAATCACCCTATTTTATTAAAGTGTGGTCCTACTGGTTGATTCCATCATTTTTATTACATTTCCAAAACTAGACTCCCAAATCTATTTCTAAAACTATAATCTTTTATTTTATGGATTTTATATATATATAATTAACCCAATTTCACCAACTAATCATTACATCATTAATAAAAAGTATTCGACCACTTATATACCCCAAGAAATTTTGGGTTTTGATTTTCACAAAATTAAAAAAATCCGTATGTAGCAATACCTTTATAATTAAGTGATCATTTTTCCAGTGTACGCAGCATCTATTTTTTCCATATTAATTATTTATAATTTTTAATACTAATCCTTAACCCCTATTTTTGAAATTTAAATTTTTTTAGAACAAAAAGACCAGTAATAGATATATATGAATAATAAAAGAAACATGTCATACTATTAAAAAACCATGAGATCATACAAGATAGCTTTCCTTCAATAAAAAAAATTGAAAAAAATTAAACATTTTCATATATATGAAATTAGCTTTACTACTGAATGTTTGGATAGAAAACATTATAAAAAATAATAATAGAAAAATCATAATCATGATGATTTTTTATAAATCATCAGAACCTATAAAAAATTTCTTAAAGACATACCTTTTACCCTTAATGGTTATAATAATTCATTTAAATAAAATATCAATTTATAAAATTATGAAATAAAAACATTTTAATGAAAATAAAACTAAGATAATAGAATGGTAATTTTTTTCATTTTGACAAATTCATTTAAGAACGTTTACAAGAACCCTAACAAATGTAATGACTTACTAGGTTAATTCTAACAAAACTCTATAGAGATCATAATAATTATATAATTCATTTGAGATATATATCAGGATCAACCATCATAAAAAATGATTTTGATGTTCCAAAACATATATGAAACCCACAAAATATAGAATTTATATCACGAAAATCATACAAATATACTCTTGAACCTATAATAAATACATTTTCAGATATTGATATACCCATTCCCTTTAAACCCCAATTTTGTAAATTAAAATACCCATAAAAATGTAAGGAGGGTTATTATCATAAGAAAACAAGGTATGATATAAAGAATTAAAATATTAAATAACGGTTGTCATGGAGAGAAAATTATTTGATGCTTTATTAATCAAAACAGAACATTATTTTCACCTGTTGTAATTAAAGTAAAAAAACCCGTATAAAAAATTTAAAAATACTTCTTTTGACATCCCTGGAAAGAAAGTTCAAAGTCACATAAAATGTTTTATAAATTTATTTTTGTCAAAATAAATAAGTCTATAAAATTATTTTTAGAATATGGACTCTGAAAAATAATATTTCAAAACTAAACCTTGAAAATATTTAAGATGAGGTTTTATTGTAATGTATCCCCTACCTCGAGTCTGACTTGTCACATACATTCTTCATCATCCAAAATAATAGTCTTATTTTTTTTATTTACTATATTAATAAAAATTTCCAATTTAATTATTCCTTTTATGTCAATAATATTCATGTTGTACTTAATTACATAATCAACTAAGTACACATGAGACATTTTGAGAACATTCAGCATATAAGTCTAAAATGCATTGGGTAGGTTGACCATGGTCAATGGGTTAAATTATCCATAATCACAGTAATCTTAATCATTACATAATTATCACTGTTTTACATGATGTAAAATTTTATATCCATCCATTTATGGAGAACATGAAAAATGAATAATATCGCTCCATGGAGGTGGCAGTCTACACGTACACCCGAAAGAGAATATCATTTTTCAGTTGATGGAAAGGTAATAACATAAACAATTTATTTTCATTATATAATTTTATTTGTTTAACTACTAACATATATATTAATTAAATACTTTATAATAACTATACATGTTAGGTGGATATGAATAACCTAACACATGGATTCATGGAGGTGATAGTCAACCTCTAGACTCGATAAGGATTTTATTCCCAATATAGTTGAAAATGAGATTAGTATAGTTGTTGGATTAATATAACATCATCTCAATATATGTTATATTCTTGTGTTTTAATATTGTAATGGTTAGGGTATAATTTATATAGGTAAATGAATTAGTAGAATGATAGAGTTCAGTTAAAATAACTACCCCCACTTTGAGAGACCTTATTTTGGTTTGTTCTTAATGATCCTAGGGTGGTATTTTGGGGAGACAAGATCCTCCAAAATATGGATAAGGATTCTTCTAAGAGATTTTACAGGGTTTTGTTGACCTATGTGGCTCAAGGTGGTTTGAAAAATATAGGATATGTGGTTTCAATTTATAAGAAAGGAAATGACACACATAGAATTAATTAAAATATTTAAATATAGAAATTATTTTCCATGTCAATAGAGGAAAAATAGGCCAAAAATTTGAAGTTAATAAATATAAATTTTTAAATAATTTTAAAAAAAATCATAGTTTGATATGTAATGTTAAACCTTATCTTTTGGTTTAACCACTTATTTAACCAATTTTAAGCATAACCATAGAAACACCATTTTCAGCACTAAAGGGTCGTAAATTGAATTATAATGTAACAATTATATAAAAAATGTTTAAGGAAAAAATTTTAGACTGTTTATAATTCTTATTTTACCCATTCAATATTTTTATTGACTTTTAAAAAAATTAACAATATATTATTTGACATAAAATACCATTAAACACATTTTATTAAATATTAACATATTTTTACGTTAAAGACATCAAGATACATATGTAATTTGAAAAAAAACTCTTTAAACAAAAATTATGAATTATAATCATTCATCAAGTATTTTTGGACTAGTAATTCGTCCAAAAATATTCTTTTGTTATTTTAATGTTTATTTTCACTGATTTTTCTAAAATTTTTCCAAACATTGTGTTGGTGTTATGTAAGAATTTAAGGTAATTATACAGTCACTATAAATTAGAAATAAATTACCATCAAAAAAATTAATTATTTTATTAATAAAATTTTAAATTTATTTATAAAATATTTTAATTATTATCTAAACATATAAGATAAATTAAAAGAAAGAGAGTGAGATTTTGAAATTTTAATTTACATAAAATAATATAAAGGCATTCATTAATGTCAAATGAAACTAAAATTAAATATTTTAGAATATATTAAGGTAGTGGAAAAAATCATTAAATAAAAATAAAAAATGTTGTAGTATGTTTTTTCAGTCCTTATCACATTATTTTTCGCCTTAATTAACTCATTTACCTTTACTGTGGTGAGAATTATTTACCGAAGTTTTTATTAATTTTAAAAAAAATTAAAGCTAAAATATTTAAATATTTTTTAAAATATGATTCCAAATATGGAATAAATTTTAAAAAATTAATAATATATAGGTAGTAAGAAAAATAATTAATATATGTACACAACACACATGAAAAATAATTTTTAAGAAATCTCCCAACATAAGAAAAAAAATCTACTTGAAAAAAAATTAAGAAGTTCTTTTCCACATATTTTTTGTGATGAATAATTATAAAATTAATGATTTTATAATTTTTCTCTATCCAAAACTGAATATAACCTTCCCACCATACCATAAAATGTATAGACCCAAAAATAATTTTTAATTTGAAAAATATATAAATTATGATCATAAAATCCAAGCATGGGTTCCCAAATTCATAATAATGTTTTAAAATACATTATTTAATAATTTAAAATATTTTTGATCTATCAAAATGGATAAAATTCTATTAATTCATTATTACATCATAATAATGTCAAAAAACTAATTGTATTTTAAGAAATTGTTATTCTTCCACTATTCTCTACAAATATAATCCTTTCAAAAAAATTGTAAAAAATTATCCTAAGGTATTTATGATATTATGATTGAAAAATTATATTTTTTAAAAAAATAAATATTATATTAATTATATTAATTAATTATAATATTATTTGATAAATTAAATAAAAACCTTACTGACCAAAATATATTTTTGATGAAAAAATAGATTTACTAAAAAAATTAGGAAATTATAAAATGATAAGTTGTTATTAAATATCATTAATTATGTAATATATATATATATATATATTATAATGTGCTTAATTCTCATATCTTGTAATTTAATGACTTGGTTATATTGATCATATTAAAATAATAATATTTCAAGGTTATTAATGCTTGGTGTTTTGTATCTTGTTTGGTATTGAACATATTCTTCTTTTAAAATGAAAGGGTGTCACAGTCTACCCTCCTTTATTTTATAAATTTCATCCCTTCAATTTTATATTGAAATTAGTAATCAATATAATAAAAAATTGTTAATGGTTTTGTTAAAAACCAATGTCATAAAAAGGGATAATAAAACATTCTATTGACGAGGTAAAAGGAAATATAAATTCAATGTGGAATAACATATTACTATGTTTCAAAATAGGTTGACAATAGTGGGAATTTAAAAAATAGAAAATAACGAGAAATGTTATGTCCAAATAATCATGGGGACTGATAGAGAATGTGATATTTAGAATTTTAATGATATCAGAACCATAAAAATGTTATCCATTTACCTAGAGTTGGGGTATTCATTTACCATCTAGATAGAGAACATGACAAAAAATACTTACTTGATTTTTTTTTATTTTAGAAGAATAATTTCTTCCTTGTTTGGGTTTTGATAAACTTTTACTTCTATCTCACATCTTTCGCCAAGTAATATATATAAAAAATAAATTTTTATGGAAGCAACCCTTTAAAAAACATATAATTTATCAAAGTATCTATAAATAGACAACAATTTATTCTTACAACCTTTAGGCATTAAATAAAAAATTAGCACAATGTATTCTAATATCTTATTTGAAAAAACATCTATTTGAAGAATTATAATCTTAAAGTCATAAAGCAAAACAATAACAATAAATGTTCAACATAAATACTTTGATAATTAAATAATCATAAAATTTATCTAAATAATTCTTTCTATGTTAAGAACACAAAAATTAGAAGGACTTGATCATATATTCTTATAATATGAATTTAAAATTTATTGAAAAAATAATAATAGTCACAAATATAATCATTTTCCTAGAATTTTATATGTCCAAATTTTCTAATCTCTAAAATATTCTAATATTTTCCACAAATAACATGAATCACCAAAATCGAAAATGAAATCATCGATACATCCAAATGATAATTCAACCTATATTTGTTAAATAAAATCCTATATAATTATAATTTAGTTATATTTACCTTATTTATATAATATTCTTAAAAGAGTGAACATCATAAAAAATATCATTGATCACATATTCAACATGTCCCTTATTTACCTAGATAAATAATTTATCTATAGTATGTAATAACACTTTTCTCTGAATTGACCATAATAATATCAAAAACAAAAATCATCTTGACCCAAAAGGTTATGAATGTCATTAAACCATTTTAATTAAAATTTCAATTACTTATTCCTCCAATAAACCATTTAATAAAAAATTACTAAACCCAATGGTTGTATTACCATCTAAGTATCGCAAAATATACTTAATCATATAAAATCCCCATTACATAGAACCTATAAAGGAACTAATGACCTCAAATATATATATATATATAAACTTATAAACCCATTATGATACACATAACTATTAATTTAACCTCACATAAAGAAATACTAATCTCAAAATTTATCTAACATCTTCTCTATTACATTCTATAACTTCCCAAAACATATAATCCTATATCTAGTTCTAAAAATAACTAATTATATTTCATGCATTGATACTAATGAAAAAAATTCCAACCAAAACATACAGAATAAGACATAAATTTTGGGTCACTTAAATGAACAAAGACCTTTTAGGTTTAGTGTTTTAAATAATTTTGATAATCTATTACATGACTATACCATTTTCGTCCACTGAGTATTTTTTCCACTATAACCAGATTTTCGTTTTACATATTAAGTCTACATAATTATTCATAATAATCCTCAAAACGCATGAAAAAAATTTCAATACATTTTTTAAGAAAAAAATATCTTGAAGGGTCATATAAAAAGAATAACAAAACATGTTAGTCTATATGAAACCCATGAAATCATATAAGAGAGTTTTCCTTTAACATTAAAAATTGATCTTAAATAATCATTTAATTCTACATGATATTAGATTTACCATCCATATTATTTTTAAAAATTATATTATAAGAAAACATAATGGTAAAATCATAATCATTAGGGTTTATTTGATAACATTATTACCCATGAAATTCATGTTATTAAAAAATTACGTTTATCCATAAAAGTGTATTATCATTCCATTAAAGGAAACACAATTAGATTAACTTTTTAAATAAAAATATTTCCATGAAAAGGCATTCTCAAGGATTCAAAATTCATGATTCATCCTTAGGATTATATTTTCATTATAACCCTTACATTAACCCTTATAATAAACCTTACAACTATAATTCTATAACTGGTTAAATCCAAAATAATTACCCATAGGACATAGTCATTACACAATTTATTGGAGAGCTATATCAATCCTACCCATCGTAATAAAAAATGTACAATGACCATAAATTACATAAAACATGTAAAATATTTTCCTTCTCTTAGAAAACTAATAAATATATAGTTATTTACCCATAAGAAAAAAATGGATATGGATATACCCATTAAGAATAAGTCCCAACAGTTTAAACTAAAATACCTAGAACAAATATTCGGAGGGTTTTTCATTAAATAAAGAAAGTATGAATATAGATGAAGCCAAACATGAAAAAAAATGAATTGTAAGTGGGTAAATTTGTTGATGTTGTTTATTCTAACATAGAACACTCCTTATTCAATTTATAAATAATTTCAAAACATCATATTTAAAATGCATAAAAATACTCCTTTGAGAAAAATTAATGAAATTAATGAGGGAAACTTTTTTGTTAAAATTTATTTATGACTCTATAGACATATTAGATAAATGATTTTATGAATATATACATGCATGGAAAATATGTAGAAATTAAATCTTTCTGATATTTAAAATGAGGTTTGATGGTAAAGTATCCCTTACATTGAGTCCCACTTGTCATGCATGTTCATTATATTATTTAAAAATAATGTTTATAATTATTTAATTTCTTAATAACCATTTTAAATTTTATTATTCATTCTATTTCAGATATAATGGTTTTATACTTTGTTACATAGTTGATTAAGTTAATAGTGGACATTTTGAGAACATTAAACTTATAATTTAGAAATTTATTAGTAAGATTTATTATGGTCAATGGGGTAATTGTTTATTAATATCTAGAATATTTATATTGACATATTTATAATTTCCATTAATTAAATACAATTTTAGACATCTACGTGAATGGAGTACATGAAAAATAAATCAAATCAAATCATAGATGTGGTAGGCCACACATATGCACAATTGACATTATCATCTTTTAATGGATGGAAATGTAATATAATAGATGAAATCATTTATTTAAAAAATAATAATAATGTCTTTAAAATCATATATATTAATTTAATGCATCTTTATAATCATAATTTCCATTTTGTTATGGAGAAAAAACAAATCATTTATTAGAGGGGGAAATCCACATGTATGCTTGAATAATTATTTCATTCCCTATTTAATAGAAAATGAGAGGAATAATGTTGTGTAATTAACAAAATAATATCTTTGTATATTTTAGATACTAATTTTATATTATAGTGATGTTTATGATATAATTTAAGGCTGAAAAAGATGATGTAAAATAAAAGAGATCAATTAATAATATTACCTCATCCTTAATAGATCTCCTTTGAATTTATTCTTAAGGAACCTAGGGATGGTATTTTTAGGTCAAAAAAACCTCAAAAACTTATCTAATGATTTTTATAAGATTTTTTGGAAGGGTTTGTTTGGGAATAGCAGTGCATGTTTTTTTGTGGAATAGAGTATAGGTGGTTTCCTTTTATAGTGAAGGAAATGACACACTAGGAATTACATAAAAGATTTAAATATAATAAATTAATTTTTATCTAAAATATGAAAATTTTCAATAAAACAAAAAAAATAGTTTAATCAATAAGTCATTTCAAAAACAATTTGGACAGGTTTATATTACATTTTAAACCTCATATATGGTCTTAACTCCTTTGTTAAAAATATTATAATTAACCATGGAAACGATATTTTAAATACAAAACGGTTATAAATTTATATATAAGGTAAAACATCCCCCCAAAATTTCCAAAACAAGAAATTTTTTACCATATCCCATAAACCATTTCTTCTTTACATATTTTAAATTTTTGTATATCATTTAACAATACATTATTTAATATAAATATCACTGTAGTAATTTAATGAAATATTCCTATATTTTTTACTTTAGGGACATTAATACAAGTATGGAATTCAAATATAAACTTTTTCACCATCAATTATTAATTATCTAAACTATAAATATCAGTTGATATCAAAATTCATCAAAAAACATTAGTTTTGATGTTTTAACATGATTTACTTTTATTTTACACTATTTAAGAGAGCACTGTATTAATTTTTTTAGAGTTTAAAGTTTTTCTACCGGCATTACAAATGATAAATATTTTCATCATAAAATAAAATTATTTATTATAAAAATAAAATTTTATATTCATTAATAGTAACTTTTTATCCATATGTGAACAAATAATATAATCTAAAATCAAGAAAATAACATATTAAAATTTTCCATTACTTATAACAATATAAAGGTCATTATCATAGTCATATGACACAAAAATGCAATAGTTTATAGCATATGAAGGGATTTATTGAAATAAATCATCTAATATAATTAAATTAGTTTGAATGTTTATTTATAAAGCCATATCATATTATATTTAACCATAATTACATAATTTATCCTTATTTAGGTGAAAAATATTTAAAACAATTAAAAAAATTATGAAAAAAAATTGACATATTTACCAAATTTATGCGTTTTGATTTATAATAAAAAATCCATCTTTTCAAATTAATAAACTATAGGTTTTAAAATTTTCATTTAATATAAGTTTGAAAAACCAAAAAAATTATATTTAGTGAATACCTGATTTATTCATAAAATAAATTTCCCTCGAAATAACGTAAAAATATTTATTTTCATGTGTGTTTTGGTAAAATAATAAAAATGTTGATTTTTAGAGTTTTGAATATAGTAGAAACAAAATGGAACCTTCCAACAGTACCATTAAATGAAAAGGACCAAAATAGTTTTTAATTTGAATAAAATATAATTTATTTTTTGAAAATTAAATCAAGTGTTATTAAATTCCAAGTAATATTATAAAAGTGATAATATTTTGAAGATTAATTTTTTTTACTCAATGAAAAATTAATACTTGTAAAAAAATTATAAAAATATCATCATTTGTTAATTTTTATATACTATTTATTAAAAATTATAACTTTTCTATCAAATACAAATAATCAAATTAGAAAAAAAAATTAAATATAATATTCCCAAATAGAATGCAATAAAACCCATTTTTTGAGAAACCCTATTTTTCATTAATATAATGATTTTATTTAAAAAAATTAGATTTAATTTTTTAATAATTTTTTAATAATTTTTTAAGTAAGATTATTTTATGTATTTTTCATAATGTGGTTACTCTCATTAATATCCTAAAATTAAAAATTGTGGCGATATTATTCATATTAAATAAATCATATTTTAGAGTCATTATAGCTCAGTGTTTCATATCTTGTATTCTTTCTAACAACGTATTCTTTAAAAATCATATAGTGTGAAGTTTAAATATAATACCTAAATAATGATGGGAAGTGATCAAGAATGATATCAATAAAAGTTGAAATCAAAAAAATCTTAAATATTATATCCTTTTACCTATAGTTTAGGTATTCGCATAAAATCAAGATAGAAAACATGATTAAATATGCATACTCAATTTGTTTCAACTTCATAATTAATGTGTCTTACTTTTTGTGCATTGATCAATTTTCACTTCTATCTCAACTCTTACTCCAAAAAATGAATATTTAAATGAATTTTTCATTCCTGAATCACTAAAATAAAAATATAATGTATCACAAGATCCAAAAAATGATAACAATTTATTCCAATTATATTTATAAATTAATCAAATCCAAAATTGTTTTAAAAAATAAAGATTATATGAAATATAAATTGTCAAGACTCGTCCCCTAGGGCCCATGCCGTGACTACCCCAAGCCCTCCATCCATAGGCCAGTGGCTGGAGACTACATCAAAAGGTGTATTCCGTAAAACTGGGAAGGAATTTCCTTTATAACATGTAAGAGCACGCAACTAAGCACACAATAAGATACGAACGCAAGTCAACTAAATAGAAAATAGAGTGAGTGCAGTAAGTAAAAAGGGGATATAATACAAGACGAACTGGAAAGTAAAAGGAAAACTAAAAAGTACAAAACAGCTGAAAGTACAAGTAAATAGAATAGCTCCTATGGTCAACCACCAGGGATCCTACCTGAAGGGTATGTACAGCTCTGGATCGGTCATCTATGCAGTACGCCTCGTCTAGGTCCACATCCGAGCTACCTCCAGTCTCGGTACCCTCATCCTCAGTTAGCGTTGTCTGTCATTTGCATCCAACCCAACAAGGTGCAGGCATAGCCCAGTTAGAGGTGAGTATAGCGATACTCAGTATAGACCACAAGACCCTCAAGGTAACACAAAATCCACAAAGGATAAACCACAAATAAAGGAAACAACTGATAACCCTACTTAGGTATATGCCCATACATATACCTAAGTTATCAAGTAAACCCATCTCAATCATGTGGAAAACACATAGTCCAAAACAAAGGACCCATGATAAACTGTTCCATAATGGAATTAACACCACAAAGGAAAGTATAGCACATTTATGTCACACAAAATAATACCACCAAGATATTACCCCAAAGTAAATTACCATAGAGGTACAGAATCAGCTCATACTACGATTTATTATAGGGTTAGTAACAAGTAACTTCACCAACCATATCATCGAACATCTTGGCTGCTAGAGAACCCCTCCTCTATCGATTATAGTGGTCTTTCTGCGTCACATAGAGGCGCTTCCCACTATCCTTGTACTGCTGAGGTACTCATTCTGTCTAGTACTGTGGGTCTGCCGCATCACACAGAGGTGCTCCCCATAGTGTGTCTACCGCATCACACAGAGGCACTCACCCTCATGACTGGCTGAGGTACTACTACTGTTGAGTACTATGGGTCTATAGCGTCACACAAAGGTGCTCCCCCTTGTAGCCTGCTAAGGTAATCCTCCTATCGAGTACCATGGATCTGATGTGTCAAACAAAGACGCTCCCCACCATGGGTCTGCCGCGTCACACATAGGCGCTCTCCACTGGAATAGTCATGTCACTCCGAGTCGAAATAGTCAGCAGTCGTTAAGTCTCAACCAGCTACTGGGTTCCCGAACTATGCTCGCTTATCTCTGAGAGGATCTGATCCACAATCTACCGATTGATACTCCAAATACCACGACGTCCCAAGAGGATGTATCTCAAAATGACGCCATGTCATAGGTGTCTCAACGCAATAGATGGCGGGTCAATCAGACGTTGGGTCTGTGAGTTATTAGCATATTAGTCTTAGGGGCCTGGTCAGATTCGTGCTCGATCCAACCTAACTATAACCCATGTTTATCCAAAACATTAGTGTGGTATACTCAAAGGGACCATCTCACTCCAAGAATTCTAGTGCCACTAACGGTTCTTCAAACGGACATTTGATACCAATGTTATGACCAAAAGAGTGTAAATGGTTTGTTGTGGGCCCGGGTTCGGTCCGATATGGTCGGACCAACCGGCCCGACCCGGCCTGACCTGTTGGGTTCAGCCTCGCGTGGTGGGTGGCTCAGCCCATTAGGTTCAGCCTTGTTCGAGGCGGATGGGAGAGGCTGCGGGCTATGAGACTGGGGCGGCGTGGCCAGGTGGGCTCGGAGGGCAGTGGGCGACTCGGTCGGGGTGGTTCGGCAGGCCGCAGGCGGTGCAGTTGGGACGGCTTGGAAGCTAGAGACAGCGCGGCCAGGGTGCCGCGGAAGACCGCAGACAGTGCAGATAGGATGACTCGGTCGGTGGATTTGTAGGGGGCGATGACTCGGTGGACAGCGGCAGCAGCACGGTGGATGGTGGTGGCGGCTCGATGGATGACGGCGGAGGCTTGGCCTAGTCGGTGGCAGTCGCAGGCGGTGCGGCGGGGCCGAAAGTTGGGAGTCGCGAGGCGCGGTGGTCGTGGGTGCTAGGGAGTGGCTCGGCTGCAGGGGCGCCATGATGGCATGAAGGTCGCGAGGCGGCAGTGGTCGCGGGGTGGTGTCATTGCGATGTTTCCTTCGTCGCATTCAACACCAAAAATCATCACAAGATTTGTACAGTGGTCATGCCATGTTTTTTTTGCCCTTACCCTCCGCGTTAGGGTTGTAGCATATGGCTCAACAATAGCATGAAGAAGAACGTCAAGCTTTACAACCTCCCACAATGATTTATTCCCAATCCCAAAAAAATCAAGGGAAGAACATGGGAAAAGTATTCATACACAAATAAACCACTACCTCATTTGATTCGTCGACAGAGATCGTGAGGGTGGATACAACGTCATTGGGGAGGGAATGATGATCATTGATTGAATACCCCCATGCTGGAGGATGACTTGAGGAAGAATGTTGAAGACGAGGTCGGTGTTCTTCGTTGGCGTTCTTCGTTGGAGAAGATAATCTTTTATGTTCTCCAAATCTCTCTTCTTTTCCAATACCTTTTTCCTAAATCCACCCAAACAAAAAAGGTAGCCCCAAAATAATAGATTATGATATCTATTATTTATTTATTTTCCAAAAATTCAAAATATTGATTTATTTAAATTGAAGTGGCATAATAAATAATGGGGAGGGTTGGCATAATTATGTGGGGAGCTCAAGAGGTTTCTCCCCACTTAATAGGGAGTTCATGAGGTTTCACTCCTTGGGTGGTCCCCACCACCATAACCTCTCATTGGAGGCTAGGATCGTTGGTCCCCACCTCCATAACCTCTCATGGGAGGATTTTGTTCAGGTGGTCCCCACTTGTAAAATATCAACATGGGTGGTTACAACAAATAAAATAAAATGTGTGATTATATTATTATTTTATTTCCACAAAAATTCCAAAGATTAACTTTAACCCTCATCCAACTATCGTTGCGGTTAAGGTCTCCTTATTCGAATACCAGTGCTGAGAGTTCAACGGTGCCCTCATATTTCAATTCCAAGCACCAGTTCAAAAGTTATAAATCCCCCTCGTACGTTTACTGAATGTACCTGAAAAATAGTTCAGAAATTCATTTAGGGCACTCCGGGACTCGGAATAATGCACCGTCAATTTTTGCAGACTCATAAAATTCCCATATTTTAAAAAAAAATTACACGGAATTTCTGGGTCATTACATTCTCCCCACCTCAGGGATTTACTTCCCTATATGCCACAACTAAAACTAGGAAAAAAATTGGGGGTACTGAGCATACATATGATCCTCCTGCTCCCATGTGCTCTCTTGGATGATCCCGGGCTACTAGCGAACGTGCTCCAGAGGTATCGACCATCCACGAAGGACCCACTCCGGTCAATACAAAATCTCTACTGGAACCTCTGTAAAAGTCTCCCTATCGTCGATGTCTATCTTTCCATGGTCGATGATGTGAGAAGGGTCTTGCACGTATCTCCTCAACTAAGATATGTGGAAGACGGCGTACACTCGGTGCATCTGAGGTGGAAGAGCTAAGCAGTTTGACACCTCGCCAAATATTTTGAGGTCTTGAAAAGGTCCTATGAACCTCAAATATTACTTTCCACCTTGGCCAAATCTCTATAAACCTCATCGAGGTGAGACCCGTAGAAAGACGTGGTCACCACCCTCGACTGCAAAGGTCTCTGTCTCATGTTGGCATAAGACTTATGCCTTCACTGTGTAGTCTTCATCTGCTCCTGGATGATCTACACCTTTTCTGTGGTAGCTCAAACCATCTATGGTCCCACAAGTGCTGACTCCCCTGGGTCAGTCCGACATAACGTTGATCTACAAGGTCGTCCGTATAACACCTCAAAAGGTGTCATCCCAATTGTGGAGTGATATATGTTGTTGTATTAAAAATCCACTAAAAGTATGTGATCCTCCTAACTATGATTGATGTCAAGGATGCAAGCATGAAGCATATATAACACCCCAAGCTTCTACGGTACGTTTCCCTTTGAATAATGCGATAGCGTGTGTTGTACGCAACCTCGAGTTCTAACACACACCACAACTAATTAAACTAGCCGTTGTGAATAGTAATACCTAATTTTTGAAATTATATATATTTTATATTTCAAAATGGACTTCATTTTTGGATTCGGAATATCGAAATTATCCTAGGGTGAAATTTTGGTACTTTTCGGATAACTTTTATATTTTGATGAATAGTGAAAATTACTAAATTTTAATTAAAAACAACTTTTTTAATCAAAATAATTAATAGTGATAAATTATGAATTTGAGTGGTTTTAAAGTATATTTAGAATATATTTTTACAATTCAATTTAATGTTTATCATTGGACATAATTTTACAATTAAACCGAACATAAACAAGTGTCAATCTTTTGATAGTTATTATCTCTTAAAAACACGCTTTTTGTTTTGACAGCGGGATTTACTTTTAAATTAATTTCTGCCACTTCTGTGTTTTGAATTTAGGAAAATGGATTACATATTTGGAATCATGATGTTCAAATTGTGTAAATAGGTAACTTTTATTTTTAGACATTTTGAATAATTACTGCGGTAAATATTTTATTTACCATGGTTAAAGGGTAAATCCGGTAAATAAGGGTTAAAAAATAATATTATAATAATACAAAATTACCCTAAAACGTGTCCTAACCTTATTGGTGGACACATACCCGACCATGGGCATCCTTGGGTCAATTTGGGGACCCCTTGGAGCCACTTGTATGTGGTAGGGACACATTATATTAATAAAGTTAAAATAAAAATAAAAATGGCATAAGCTTACATCTTTTATAAGAACAATTGTTACATAGGGTTATACATGTTGGATTTTCTATTATAAATATTCATTAGAAATCTAAAAAGATTTCCTACATAATGATGTTTTATTTATAATTATTATACATTAAATAATTTATTTTATTTATGACACAATGATGATGCAGTAATTACTAAAATAGTAAAAACTTAACATAATTGATATTATAAATACCCAAATAAATATAATATGAAACTTTTAATGAATTAAACTAATTTTCTAGGATAATATGATATATTAGGATTAATTTAATTGACTTTGTTCGAAGTAATCAATCTGTTATGAGTTTCACAAAAATCAACTATTGAATAGTGTCAAAATTGACATAAAAGAGTTCTTAAAACAAATAGTATATTATTAATTGATATTAAATTCCTAAAAATCTAAGGTCCGGCCAAGAGACTTATATTATGATAGGTTAATCATTAATGGACCACTTGGGGGTCTCTTGGATGTATATAGTAAGTTTATTAACCATATTATATAAAAATACAAAGAGACATTGTAAAAGTGAAACTAATTAACTTAGAGTTAATACTTAAAGATAAGGTTAATATAAGTACCCAAACCTGTCTAAATTCTATTGGATGAGTTGTTTTAGACCTATCCCCACCTAATCCTTTGAATAGTCAACTTTGGAGCCTTTAGAAACTGAATATGAATTTATTATAAATTAATATTTCTAGCTTTTCCAAAGGTGCCCCTCACCCCTCTTATAAAAGGGAACTCCTCCTTCTCATTTCTTCACACCTTCAAAGCCTTTTGGTTCGGCCAAAATCTGCCCAAATAATCTCCCAACATCCCTCACTACAACCTAGAGGCCTTAGTTTGATCGGAAAGCCAACCTAAGGAGCCCTTTTGATCAAATCAAAAGGAAGAACCCGAAGAAGAGGTAATGATTTCACCACCCTTTTCTAAGTTCATTTCTTCTTCCACTTCTTCTTCCTTTGTTCTTACCATTCTAAAATAATAACTCCAGTATCTCACATATACTGTGATGTTATTATAAGTATGGTACAACCATATTCAGTATTCTATCCACCCTTTGAATAACATGTCACCATACGTGCGTACGTACGGCTTACCGTCTCCACGTCGTGGTGTAATTGTTATTCAATATAATATTATTTGGATGGGTATAATAATGATGTGTAACTCATGTAAATAATAAATATAACATGTTAATTATTCTGTATATATGATATACCATTCATTTATATATTATTTTAATATCAAAAGAATGATATTGTCGCTCGTGCGTACGTACGGACTACCGTCTCCACGAACGCGATGAGATTCATTCTCCATCGTATCCATTCAAGTATAATTATCATTTTATGATTTAAAAATGATGTTTAAGGACTTGATATCATTCTGGATATGAATAAAATACAACAAACATGGCTTATGTAACAAAACATATAAAAGAAAATGAGTAAGTTAACACCCGAAACGATGATAATTCTAAGATATTATTAATAAATCAATGTTAAAAGATCATATATGATATCATATTAATATATATGATTCTTGTATAATTTAATAACAATTATTTCACCATTATACAGGAGGTTAACCTACCCCAACCAAGGAAAAGTACAAGGTAAGGATTATTTCACAATCTCTTCATTATTCGAGGTTGTTTATACGTAATAATCTACTGGGATCTCTTTATCATCCACATCCATGTTTCTTAAAAATGTATTTCAAAACATTTTTTCTATTAACAAGAATATGGGTTAAAGTCATTTATACCCTTGTTTGACTTTTTATTAGAGGTTTATAAAGGAATCTTTCTGTCGTTTTCAAAACAAGGTCCTTTTTAACCTTTTCGACAGAATTGAGGTAAGAATGTTTTTTTAACTTATACGGCGGGTGCGGTTATTTTCCGCCGTTATAAAATCGTCGAAGTTTTCCATACAAGCTTATAAGAATATTTTCAAATAAAATGTTTTATTTTATATGGATCTTAAATGATTTCAAAATAAAAGGAGATACTTCTTTAAAAAGAATTTTGATTTCATCTATGTCAACATCCTTTGATGGATTTTTAGATTATTTGAAGTTGATTTATTATGATACAAAACTTCTATATTGTATTGAAGGTTTTGTGATATGTTTGACTATGGATATGCTATTATTATACCATTCATAGTTTATTATTGACATTTCGTATGCTAGTTTTAATACGAATGTTTATGTTATGTTTAAACCTTTTCATATGGGAATGCATTGGACTTAATAAGTGACGGGTGGAGCCCGCTATAGCTCCTCGATGCATCGGTAGGTCTCATGAGACAAACTAGTGTCTTGGCACAAGGCCTTGACAAAATCTTATTTGTAGTCTTGGCACGAGGCCTTGGCTATGTGGTTATGATAGTCTGGCATTATGCATTCCAACATTATGAAAGTGGTTATTGATTTTTGCATGTGATTATTCATTTAGTAGAATATCCATGTGAATAAGTAAATGGCATTATTTCATTTTATTTATGCCATACCATGTTGAAAGTTCGTATTTAAAAGGCTTTTGTTTTAGTTATACATTGCCTTAAATGTTTATTCTTATTTATGAAAGTTTCCACTTTATTGTTATCCTTACTGGGCATTTGAGCTCACCCCTTTTTTTATGTTTTATTTTTCCCAGGATGTGAAGAAGTAAGTTATGAATGACCTGCAGGGATTTTATGAGGGGTTAATAGTGTGGATTGTGGAAACATTATGTTGTTGTATTAGTTTTTCATTTTATGATGTAATGTAAAACTAATGAATATATCTAGTGTTTCCAAGGCTACTAAACCAATCGGTCTTTCGAGATTTGATCTTTCTTGTGATCATGCCAATGTTATGTAATTAATGCACCGACTCTGGGTAGCTGGGGTGGGGGCGTTACAGCATATCCTTGAGGGTTTGTATGGTCCACTCAGACTGGCCATCTGTCAGAGGAAGGAAGGTGGTGCTCAAATGAAGCTATATCCCAAAAGCTTCATGTAACCCCTTCAACAGCCAGGAAGTAAAACGTGCATCATGACCAAAGACAATCATCGAGGTTACTCAATGTAGTCTCACAATCTCCTACACATAGAGGCATCCCAAGATCTCTACTGAACCCTCCACTCTTATCGGTAAGAAGTGGGCCAACTTGGTGACTCAGACGATGATCACCCAAATTGAGTTATGTCGCTTGGATGTACGTGGAAGTCCTATCACGAAGTCCATGGATATCTCATCCCACTTTCAGTCTGGGACCTATAAAGGCTGAACCAATACTGCTGGTACCTGATGCTTTGCCTTCACTTGCTGACAAGTGAGGCACCAAGAGACAAACGCGGGTAATGCTTTCTTCATTCTATGCCACCAGAGATGTCATTCGAGATCCTAGTACATCATAGCCACTATTGGACGTACCTATAGAGGGGATGTGTTGAACAAACTCAACACTTACTTATGAAGTGACACTAGTACCGTGGTACGTCCTCTGAAGAGGATGACAGGCTCCCCAACTTCAGAAAATCCATCAGGTGCTTGTCCTGTGGATATCTATGCACATCGTGTGTCGTAGTCAGCATCCCCATGATGCACCTCCCTATCTAATGAAGAAGTGGGGGAGTGACTGTAAGATAACGAATAAAAGATGCTCCATATCTATCCACAATGGATATTTGTAAAGCATGCAATAGCTCCATCACCTCATCTAGCAGCTGTATACTAGACTTCCTGCTGAGTGAATTTGCAACAACGTTCCCCTTCCATAGAGTATAGACTATCTCGAAGTCATAGTCCTAGAGGAACTCAATATGGCGTCGATGTCTCAGGTTTAGGTCCTTCTGAGAGAAGATATACCTGAGACTCTTGTGATCAGTGAACACTGTAAAACATTCTCCCATCAGATAGTGCCACCACATCTTGAATGTGAAAACCATTGTGGCTAACTCACGGTCATGGGTAGTGTATTTTTTCTCATGTTGTCTCATCTGTTGAGAACCATATGCAATCACTGCTCACTCCTTTATCAAGACACATCCAATCCTGGTCCCTGATGTGTCGCAGTAAACTTTGTACCCTAAGCCCTCCTCTGGAAGCCTCAAGATGTGGGCAGTAGTCAGCCTCTGCCTTAGCTTTTGGAAACTCTTCTGGCTTCTCTCCGACCACACGAAGGGATTCCCCTTCTTCATCAAGGCTGATAGTTGGGGTTTTAAATCTGGAAAAATCTGGCACAAACCTCCGGTAGTATCCATCCTAATCCAAGAAACTTCGTACCTCTATCAAACTCCTGGGTGGATCCCATGTAAGTACCGCCTCAATATTTGACGGATCTAATGCAACTCCATCCTTTGATATGACATGTCCCAAAAAGTGAATCTCTTAGATCCAAAACTGGCACTTAGAGAGATTACCATAAAGAAGTTGATCTCGGAGTGTGTCCAGTACTACCTACAAATGATAGGCATTCTCCTCCTCAGTAGTCGAGAAGATCATAACGTCGTTGATGATGACAACTACAAAGTGATCAAGGTTTGGCTGAATGATCTTATTCATGAGTCCCATGAACACTGATGGATAATTGGTCACACTAAATGGAATAACCAAGAACATGTAATGTCCATAACTAAACCTGAAGGCCATCTTATACACATCCTCGACTCGTACTCTGAGCTTGTGATAGCCTGATCTGAGGTCTATCTTTGAGAACCACAGTGCTCCCTTCAGCTGATCAAAGAGGTCGTCAACCCTCGGGAGTGGATACTTCTTCTTCACGGTCACCTGTTTCAAGCGCCGATAGTCAACACAAAGTATCAAGCTCCCATATGGATTCATGATGAACAAAAAAAGGGTTGCCCAAGGTGAAACACTGGGCCGGATGAATCCCTTCCCCTACAAATCCTCCATCTATACCTGTAGCTCATGAAGCTCTGCGGGTGCCATCTGATATGCTGCTGTAGATATCAGTGCCATCCCGGGGTATGAGTCAATGTAAATTCCACCTCTCTAAGAGGAGGTAGACCCGAAACAACACCATGGAAGACATATGTGTGCTTGTCCACCACTATAGGATATCTTGGACTCTCCACATAAACAATCCCAAGGGTAAGGCTAGCCAGCAGATGAGTGATCAGCTGCACTCTACTATGGGTAATTCAATCCTGTGTTGCAAAGGCTCCCTTCTCACCGGTGAAGGTAAAGCTGGTCCCATCCATGCGGACACACTGCCCCTTGAGCCTAATATAGCCTATCTGAGCATGGACTCTAGATAACTAGTCTATACCCAAGATTATGGTGTAATGCCTAGACGCTTCTACTAGTTGATCCCAGCTGAAGATCTCACCTCTTAGAGTTAGCTCGCACTTCCAACGGTAGTGTGTAATCGTCAAATCATCTATCGCAAGAGTCCCTACTCATAAGGATCAAGCCAATGACTCTGCCGGAATCTCCGAGCTCCAACCGAGGGTAGTGGAAATTAAAGAATGACTGGAACCTGTGTCTATAAGTACTACAGCTATGGTAGAGTAGACACAAATCATACCTTATATCATCTTCGGAGCACTGTGATCATAGGCATCAGCTTCGTGGATCTGAACTCTCTCCTATGGTCGGGGTGGACCTCCTGGTGGTGGTGGAAGTTACACCTTGAATCGTCGTCCACCACCAGTTGCACGGCCAGCTCTTCCGCCACATTCGCCTACTCCCTGCAGACCTCCTCGGTTGATCCTATGTCTCTTCCTGGGGTGGTCCTTCGACCATCTACTGATCATCCATACGACGGGTCGGATAGTCACGTGCCATGTGACCCTGCCCGCCGAATGAGTAACACTGCATGATCATTTCCTGACTGGTTCCACCTCAGTTTCCCCACACAACCAATCCTGAGTCATGCAGTTATCCACCTGTAGTTATGGTTCTCTTGGACCTCTATGACCTCTGTCTGTTGTTAGCAACAGAAGACTTCGCTACTTGATGACTAGTGGTGGGTCTCACTGATAGTGACTTCTTAGAAGAAAACACTCCACCAAGAGGGCTCTCTCTAACACCCCCGCCTGTGTCAGGATGTTGAGTGAGATCATCGAAGCCCTGATCTCCCACATGAACCCCTTCTCTAAGGATCGGGCCTTGAATAATGGATATGGCACCATATTTGTGGACTAATGTGAGAGGTCAAAGAACCTTGATGAGTACTGAGATACAATTATGCTGCCCTGCTGTAGATGAAGCAAATCCCATATGCATATTTCTTGAAGAGTCACTAGAACAAACTTTGCCTAAAACATGATCTCGAAGTCTCCTCAATGAAGAATCACCTCATCATGAACTTGGAGAATCAAGCTCTACCATCTTCCTACTGATGCCTATAGAAGGTTGGCAACAAGGATCACCATGGGATCGGTTAGTGTCCCTATGGGTTAGAAGACTCTCACCACAGCCTCCATCCATTCCCTATCCGCCTGTAGGTCCATCTCTCCCGTGAACCTGGGTGTCCTCTAGAACTGGAACTCGTGCAACGCACTCATGCGACGTGCAGTGTTTGCTACTGGGGCTGGTGCCATCAGTAGACCTGTAAACCTAACACTATTTCTGTTAAAAAGAAAGATCAGAGTCTTATATTCTATGGTATAACAGACTCCTCTGATAAAAATTTGTCATGACCCATCTCCCAGGGCCTATGTCGTGACTACCCCAAGCCCACCATTCATAGGCCAGGGGCTGGCGAATAGCACCAAAGGCGTATTCCCTAAAGCTGGGAAGTCATTTCTTTTATAACATGTAAACACACACAACAAAGAACACATCAAGATACGAACACAAGTGAACTGAATAGAAAAAAAGTGTGAGTGCAGTAAGTAAAAAGGGGCCAGAATACAAGCCCAACTCGAAAGTACAAGGAAAACTGGAAAGTACAAGAAATCTGAAAGTACAAGTAACTAGAACAGATCCTGTGATCACCCGCCAAGGAACCTACCTGAAGGGTTGGTACCTCTATTGATCAGTCATCTAAGTGTTACACCTCGTCTAGGTCCATCTCTGAGCTACCTCCAGTCCTAGTACCCTTGTCCTTAGTTAGCACTATTCGTCATCTGCATCCAACACAACATTGTGCTGGCATAGCCTGTATAGGGGTGAGTATAATGATACTCAGTATGGACCCCGAGACCCTCAAGGTATCACAAAATCCACCAAGGATAAACCAAAAAGAATGTAAACATCTTATAACCCTCATTATCTATATGGCCATACATATACCAAAGTTATCAAGTAAACCCATCTCAATCATGAGGAAAACACAGAGTCTAACTCCAAATCCCCATGCTCAATTGTTCCACAGATGAAGTAATACAACAAAGGAAAGTACCACACAGGTACGCCACATAGAATAATACCACCAAGATATTACCACAAAGGAAAGTCTATAGAGGTATATACTCTACTGACACCAAGATTTTTTCTAAGGTTAGTAACAAGTAACATCCCCAGACACATCGTCGAACATCTCGGATACTCGAGAACCACTCCTTTATCGAGAATAGTGGGAATGTCGCGTCACACAGTGGTGCTTCCCACTTACCTTGGCCTAATGAGGTGCTCATTCTGTCGAGTACCGTGGGTCTTCCATATCACACAGATACACCCACGTCGTGGGTCTGTCGCGTCACACAGAGGCACTCCCCCTCGTGACTTGTCGATGTACTCCTCCTGTCGAGTATCGTGGGTCTCCCGCGTCACACAGAGCCCCCCCTGTAGCCTATTGAGGTACTCCTCCATTCAAGTACTGTGGGTCGGCCACGTCAAATAGAGGCGCTCCCCACCGTGGGTTTGCCGCGTCACATAGAGGCGCTCTCCACTGGGCCAGTCATGTCACTGTAAGTTGAAATGGTTAGCAGTCATTAAGTCTCATCCAGCTACTAGGTTCCCGCACTATGCTCTATCATATTCGAGAGGTTCATCTCCACAAGCTACCGATCGATACTCGAACTGCTACAAAGTCCCATGAGGATGTATCTCAAAGGTCTGCCACGTCATAGGGGTCTCAACGCAACATAAGTTGGGTCAAATAGACGTTCGGTCAGTGAGTTATTAGCCTTTTAGTCCCAGGGGCCCAATTGGATTCGTTCTCGATCCAACCTAACTATTACCCATCTTATTACAAAACTCTAGTGGGGTATACTCAAAGGGATAGTCTTGCACCATGATTTCTAACGCCGATGACAGTTCGTCAAACGGACGTTTGGTGCCAAAGTTATGGCCAAAAGAGTGTAAATGGGTCGTAGTGGGCCCGGGTTCGAGTCGACCCGGCCTGAGCCACTGGGTCCGGCCTGGCCTGTTGGGTTCAGCCCGATCTGAGGTGGTTTGTAGAGGCCATGGGCGGCGCCGCTGGGGTGGCTCGGGGGGTAGTGGGAGATGCCACCGGGACGGCTCAGAGGGCCACGAGTGACTCGCCAGCGGCCGATCGGTGGACCACAGGTGGCGCGACTCAAAAGACCACGGGTGGCGTAGTCGGGGTGGCTCATCTGGTAGCTTGCCGGGACGACGGCGTCTCGGTGGTCATCAAAGACGGCTCGGAAAACGATAACAGCGGGGCAAACCGGTCAGCGGTGGCCGCTGGCGGCATAGCGGGGTCGCGGGCAGCGGAGCCGCAGGGCGCGGTGGCTGCATGTGCCATGGAGTAGGTCGGTCGTGGGGGTGTCACAAGGGTGTGATGGTCACGTGGCAGCAGGGGCCACGAGGTAGTGTCGTTGCGCCATCGCCTTCGTCATGTTCAACACCACAAAACATCACAATATTTGCACAGTGGTCAGGCCATGTTTTTTTGGCCCGTACCCTCTATGTTAGGGTGGTAGCATATGGCTCGACAGGAACATGAAGAAGAACATCAAGCATTATTACCTCCCGCAATGATTTATTCCCAATCCCAAAAAATATTTCCAGGGAAGAACATGGGAAAAGTATTCATACATAAATAAACCCCAACCATGTTTGACTTTTCGATGGAGATCACGAGGGAGGAGATGACGCTGTTGAGGAGTGAAGGATGATCGTCTATTGAAGACGTCCCACAAAAGAGGAAGTCCTGAGAAAAAAAGTCAATGTCGAGGTCGGTATTCTTCGTTGGCGTTCTTCACTGGAGTGTATATTCCTTCAAGTTCTCCAAAGGACTCTACTTGACAAGACTTTTCCCCCAAATCTATCCAAACAAAAAAGGTAGACAAAAAATAAAAGATTCTGATATGTATTATTTAGTTTTTTGGCACAAATTCAAAATTTCAAATTAATTAAATTTATTTGTCATAATAAATTATGGGGAGGGTTGGAATAATTAAGTGGGGAGCTCAATAGGTTTCTCCCCAATTAATAGGGAGTTCAAGAGGTTTCTATCCTCGAGTGGTTCCCACCACCATAACCTCTCATGGGAGGTTAGGCTTGCTGGTCTCCACCTTCGTAAACTCTCTTGGGAGGTTTTTGTTCAGGTCGTCCCCACTTGTGATATATCCACATGGGTTGTTACAACCAATAAAATAAAATGTTTGATTATTTTATTTTATTATTTCCAAAAAAACCCAAAAATTAACTTTCACCCACAACCAACTGCTGTCCAGGTAATGGTCTCCTTAAGCGTATACTGGCGCTGCCAGTTCAACGGTGACCTCATATTTCAATTACGAGAACCGTTTCAAATGTTAAAATAATCTTTTGATCTATTTACTGAACGTACCCAAAAAAATCAGAAATTTATTCAGGCACCTCGGGCCTCGGAATCACATGCCGTCAATTTTAGTGGACTCGAAAAATTCCCATATATTTTAAAAAAATTACACGGAATTTCTGGGTCTTTACATAAATAGTCCATAATATAAAGAAATAAAAAATTAATCTCCCATGCCTCAATAATGACACACAATGATCAACATAAATTATTTGAAAAATAACTATCCATAAAATTATTCAAAATATTCTTGACTGAGATCAAAACCCAAAAACCAAAAGAACTAGATAATATATTATTCTAATATCAATTAATAATTTATCTCTAAACAACACTTTTCACTCAAAAAAATTAAATAAGCTAACATAAATATGTTTAGAACATATTATGTCTAAAATATATTAATATTTTTTCTAATTGAAATGAATATCCATAAAGGAATAATTAAATACTATATACTAACAAAATAGAATTAAACCATTATTACTCAAATTAAATATCATATTTTCCAAAATAACTCCCAATTAACTTAATCATATAATGTTATAAAAATATTCTTCTTATTTGAAAATAACATTGGTCACATTTTTTCCAAGTCACATTTAAATACAATAGTTCTATATACAATAAATCAATTTTTATGATCATATAATTAACCTTTTATCAAAATTAACCATAACTACCTCAACATAAAATATCATATTATTCCTAAATGAAAATCAATATCATTAATATTATATCTATAAAATATAAAATTATTATTTCACAAATAAAATTTTCAATAAAAAACATAGTAAATGAAATGGTTATATTATTATAAATTTCTCCCAAAATAACCTTAATCAATACCAAATCCCATCACTTAAAATATCAAAATCAAATAACTTCCTTATAATAATGTTCATATATAAATTTATAAACCCACCGTGTTATCCATAAGTCTTATATTATCCTCACAGGAAAATACTAATCTCCAAATTTATCTAAAACCTTCTATAATACCAAATATAACATCCTTAATCCATAATCATAGATCAAGTGCTAAAAAATGATAATTACATTTATAGCTTTTGTACTTATAAACATAAACCAATTCTATAAAACCTAATCATAAAACATCAAATAGAAAAATTTCATCTCATACAAAACTCAAGGACCATAGAGGTTTATATTTCTAAATAATTAATAAGAAATCTTTCATAACAACACCCATGTCTTTAATGGTAATTTTTCTACTATACCCATGTTTTATTTTTTACTTATTAAGTCATCATCATTTATACTAATTAACTTTAAACCATTTTAAATACATTTGAAAATGGGGTTTTCACACAAATATATCTGTTAGGTACATATACAATGATTAAAACAAACCCATTAGTCCTTTACAAAACCATGATATCATAGAAGAGATTTATCTTTTAATATAATAAAAATTGAACACAATTAATTATTTATATATACATGAAATGAAATTTACTACCTAGTTGTTTTAATATAACACTTTATAAAAAACAAATTGAAAATTCATAATCATGACGGTTTCTTATAAAACATGAGAACCCAGGAAAATAGTTATCTCAAAAACATAAAATTTACACTCATAATGATTAGTCATTAAATTAAATAAATGATGGTTAAGATACCTTAAGAAATCAAAATATTTCTATAAAAACTAATTTCATAGCATAGAAAATTAATGAAGGTGCCTTGAGACATCATCTTCATTGAACCCTTTAAAAAACCCATACAAATGGAATAACCTACATAGTTAATACCAAAAAAAATTATGAAAAGTAAAATCATTATCTAAAAAATTGAAGAGATATATAAAGATCCCAAATCATAATGAGAAATTCTAAAAGTACACAAAAAAATACACAAAACACCTGAAATAATTTATTTACATCATCACAATTATAAAAATATACTTTTGAATTCATAAGAAAAACATTTTCTTATATTGAAATATTCTTTTTCATTAAAACCCACTTTTCAAAACTAAAATACCTAGATGAAAGGGTATGAGGTATTTTATTTGAAGAAAATATAAAAGCTTATAAATGAATCCAAATAAATAATAATAATTTGTATATTGTTGATGTCATTGATTCTATATACATTATAATAGAACATTCATTCTTCCCTTTCATAAATAATTTCAAAATGCCATATATTAAAAATGTAAAAATATTCCTTTAAGAACAAATTTAAATAATGCTTAAATAAGGAAAAAATTTATTTTATAAATTATTTTTTTCCATATAATTATATCCCAAAAATAATTCTAATAATATGGGCATGGATGAATAATATTTAGAAATTAGACATTTAGAACACTTTAAAGGAGGCTTTATGGTAAAATTTCCCTTACCTCGAGTATGGTTTTTCACATACATTATTTAAATTATGGAATAGTAAATTTATGTTAATTATTTAATTTCTTAATTACCATTTTATAGTTTATTTTTCCTTCTATTTCATGTATATAATTGTTATACATAAATAATTTTTTGATTATGTTATCATTAGATGTATTGATAACATTTATCTTATAAATCATCAATTGATTTGGTTGGTTGACTACGGTCATTGGTTTCAATATTTCATAATTTAAAAAATATTAGTCATGGAATAATTAATATTTTTACACAATCAATAAAATTGAAAAACTATCCAAGAAGGATATATATATAAAATTAATCGTATCACTTTGTGTAGGTGGTAGTTTACATGTACGCATGAATGAAATTATCATTTTTCAATGGTTAAAAAGGTAATAAAATATATTCTATATTAAATTTCCATATTATTCATTATTCCATTAATATCATATATATTAATTAAATTCCATAAAATATTTATCATTGTATGGGGGTCATGAAAAACAAAATACTTCACTTTATGAATGTGGAATTCAACATGTCCTTATGAATGATGATTTCATTCCTGAAAATATGGAAAAAGAGATGAATAAGTTTTTTACATTATCATAATAACATTTAAGTATATTTTTCATAATGATATTATTTTATTATATATATTTGGATAGAATTGAATGTTGTAATGGAAGATGTAAAATGAAATATATCGGTAATAGTTAATACCTTTTCTTTGAGAGAGACCCTATCAACTTCTTCTTAATTATAAAATGGATGGTATTTTGAGTAGAATAAAACATAAAAAACTCATATAAGTAAGTTTGAAAATATTTTTCAATTTTTTTTCCTTTATATGTGGCTTATGGTTTTGTTAAGAATAGTGGATCAGTGGTTTCTGTTTAGGGTTAATGAAATGACACACAATGAATTACATAAAATATTAAAATTTATTAAATTAATTTTCATGTGAAAGTAGAATAAAGATTCGAAAACATATAATATAATATATTTTATGGTTAAAATATTTATAAACAATGGAATTGATGGGTGTTCGTGTGTTCTTTGAAACAATATCCTTGGGCTTAACCCCTTCATTAATAAATTTTATCCTCAACCATAAGAACAATTCTTTCAATAAAAATGATTATAAATTTATTTATAAGTAAAACAGATCATCATAAATAGTAATTAGATGAAATTTCAGACCATATCCCATTACCCCTATCCTCATTTAATATATTTATGATTTTGGAATCATTTAAAAGTCGTTTTAAAACTATTCACAAATTTTTACACTAAACACAAAAAGGGTGGTACAAAATTAGAATATAAACCCATTTACAATAAAATATACATTATTATTGACCATAAAAATCAAGTATTCCACATAAAAAATATTATTTTTGAGGTCTTTAAAATGATTTACTTTGATTTCCTACCACATTAACATGTATTTTTTCAATGTTGTGTCAGCAATTATGGTAATTATATCATCAATAAAAATTAAAATAATAAACTAAAAATAAATTTATCATGTTCAAAATAATCATTTATATTTTTTTAATAAAATTTAATTATCCCTCTTTGAATATATAATGGAAATTAAACTCAAAAGATTGAAATTATGGAATTTTCTTTTACAGAAAACAATTTAATGAACATTATCATAGAAAAATGTCTCGAAAAAACCCATATTTAGAAATATATATAGTGTGAGGTTGAAATAAACATATATAATTAAAATAATGTCAGTTTTAGGTATATTTTTATGTCATTATTACATTATTTTTTACTCTAATTACCTGATTTACATTTACCAAGGTGATAAATATTTTCCATGATTACAATTCAATATGAAAAAAAAATGTTGAACTATTTAAAACAATTAAAAACAAAAATTCCAAAATATTGAATCAATTTTATCAAATTAAAAATATATATGTGGAAAAAATTACATTTAATATAATTATGAAACACATAAAAAATAGTCGTTAGGAAAATGCATGATCTAACCCTAAAATCATTTTACCATTAAATAATGTAAAAAAGTTTATTTAAAGGAATATAATTTTTTAAATATTACAAAATATATGTTTTTTAATATTTTTGAACAATCCAAACATGAATGGAACCTTACAACCATATCATTAAATGCAAGGACAAAAAAATTGATTTTATTTTGAATAAATTATAATTTATATTTATAAAAGTCATGTATGAGTTTCCAAATTCAAAAAAATGTTTTAAAATTCATTATTTAAATTCATTAACATATTTCTGGTTGATAGAAAGGTGTAAAAATTTTTTTACATTGTTATTACATTATAATAATATCATAAAATAGAAATTATTTACAGAATCGGAATTTTTAACTATTCACTGAAAATTTTTATTCTTAAAAACCCCTCAATATTATCATATGATAATTATGATATGGGGATACCATTAAATGGTTAATTTTTATAAATTAAAATATCTAAAATTTTAGGAAATTAATTTTAATATTCTCTTATAGAAATAAATAAAAACATGTTTTTGAAAAATTTTATTTTTCAAGCCTAAAATGAATTTAATAAGAAATTAAGTGCTTATTAGCGAAGAATTTGTAAATTAATTTTTTCTGTATTACCTTTATGGATATAGAAATAATTTTTAATTTTTTTCATTCAAATTCATACATTCTAAATAAGTGGTGATTTTATATACATAATATTTAAAAAATAATAATTTGTTTTCTTTGAATCTCAGTGTTGTGTATCTTCTACACTATCGAACATAGTATTTATTTTTAGAATCTCAAGATGTTAGAGTTTATACATTATGAATAAATTATCTTTTACCATTACCCTCTATATTAAATATGTATTAAATTAAAATTGTTACAAGAATTCATATTTCACAATGTTCATATTGAACAATGGTTTGGTAATGATAATATTTATGGTACTTTTACAATATTTAACCAATATATACTCAAAAATTATCATACCTAAATTCCAATTACATAAATGATAATGGTTTTATAATTCCTCTGATAATTTATCTCATATTTATAACTATTATATTTCTGTTTAATATTTTCATTCAATGAGTGATCTTTATTAGATAATTCCAGCTTATGGAGTTTACAATAGTGTGTGTATTATTCGTTTTTTTAATTTCCATGTAATGCTTCTAACTTCCATAGAAAATACTAATTCAAAATACGTATCATTATTATGTAATGAAATTGAATTTTTATACTCTCATTATTCAAAATTCATTAAAAAATATGAGTTTTTAACAAGAAATTGGGATTTTTTTGGTCATTATTATCTTCATTACCTACTATAATGAAAACCTTGAAATGTTGTTCCTATATTATAATACATATTTCATATGGTATGGATGGAATTTTTATTTTGGGATACATATTATATTTTTAGTATTAGGTGCCTAATTCTTGTAAGAAGATATGGAATTTACTCATGATGTTTACCCTTAGTAGTCTCTAATAGAGGAGGTATGAGGGAAGACCCACCAATATGAACACCACGTGTTATGTGTTTCATTAGATATTAATATCTTTATATTTGAGTATTATTTCTTAAACATGTGACCATTATTAATGTATTTCATAAAAAATTCACTATTATTTATTAAAAAACCATAATAACAAATGTGATGGATATATAGGATACATTGGCTAGTCCATAACTGGCATAAAATTAATTAAATAACAGTTGAAAAGATTTATCCCTTCCGATTTAATTGGATATGATATTTTTTAACATTTAATTGAAATTGAAATATTTTATTACATCCTTGGGCAAGTTAGTTTATTACCAGGTTAATTTTAGGCACTCATCGAAAGATAAATCATGTTTATAGGATGACGAAAGAAAGTATGCTTCCCACTTGATGAAATATTGTAGCAAACAGATTATATTTTACTTTATTATTTTGTGTAAGGGTTTTTTAAATATTAAAATGCCTTTTAAAATATATTTGTATCATCATTATATTTTCTAAATTTAAATCTCAGACATTTGGAAATAATGTATAAATCCACCAAGAATGTGCCCTAGAGGGTCATACACTATGTATACCCAAAATCTCAGCAAAATTATATTTTCATGTAACATTTAAAAATTATTATTATTGTCCTGGGAAATAATTATTATTTAGATTATTGTAATCACATAATTTCTATATTCATGTATTCATGTTATAATATATCTCACATTAATAATAACAAATATTATTTTAAGCTACTTCTAATATAATATTTATTTATCTCTCTTTTATTATTCGCAAGGTAATAAATAATTATTATGTATGAAATATTTATTTATTTAATTATGTGCGTATTAAAATAAATTTTTATTCATAGGTTTGGTGAATAAAATATTTATTTATTTATTTAAGAAACATTATAAAGATATTTTATAATTTAAATATTTTCTTATTCAATGTTGGATAAATTCCACAGATGATAGATGAACAAAGCTAAGGTCCTAATGAGAATGATATACTTTATTGATTGAGAATTAAATAAATATTGATTTATTTATATAAATAATCATATTTATATTTTCTATAGTCTGTTCATGTCGTGAAATATTATTATAATAATTTTTTACCATGAGCAATATATTAGAGAGAATATTTGATGATGTGCCTCGGTGAATTTAACAAATATTTACCACTAACATAATATTCCATCATATAACATTTTCGAAAGTAATAAAAACTATTGTAAAAATAATAATTCAAAAATAATTCTCTTATGAAAAAGAGAACCTCTATTTAATGTTCTCAAGAATGATGAATAATCGTCCTTCCCCTTCTCCAGACTGGACGAACAACATAAAAAATTATTCAAACCTAATAATATTCTTATTATGATGAATGAAAATTGATAAAAGTAATTTTCTACATTTTCACTGTCACCCGAAATAACAATTATGATATTATTATATTTATTAATCATTTTTGTATATTAATAGAGGAATTATAATTTTGATTCTTCATTAAAATGATGATATGAAAAGAGTGAACACAAAATTGAACAACAACCGTAAAAGTCAAAATGGTGATGTAATTTTTATTTCAAATTAATTATAAATAATCTGTTAAAATATCTTATATATAGAGATTATGTAATTTTCGTATAATCTTGATATGATTCTATCCTTTTAAATCGAGGAAAATGTTTTTTGGTTATTGGAATGACAATTTCAATTACACCTTAGACCCTTCAACTGGTATGAAAGTGGTCATATAATAATTTATATATATATAATACTTTCTAAAACCCCCATTTAATTTTAATAATACATAAATTTAATTCCTTGTTAATATTCATGAATTAAAAAAAGTTATATTCATAATAATAATATTCAGTAATTATTCACAAAAATGGGTTTATTCTTACTAAATGAGGTTACTGGTATTACAAGGTATTATTTAAAATATTAAATTGTATATTTTATAATATAAATTCTTATAAATTAATATATATTTTTATATCAACAAGTCAAAATTATCTTAGAGTTATTATTTTTGAATTTTCGGAAAATTTGACTTTCCTGTGAATAGTGAAACATACAGATTTCTGTAAAAATATCAATTATTTTTATCCAATAATGTAAATTAACGACCCATCATGTTTTTAATTTTACAAAAAATTAACATTAACATCATTTAATTATAAATAATCAATTCAATTATATATGAATCATTATTATACTTTATTTTGGCATTAGTTCATTTTAAGGATAAAAAATAATCCTTTTTCTAAAAAATGATCTTATTTTCACAATGTATTTTATGTCAATAGATTTTATTCACATATATTTAATAATTTTTTTAATAAAAATAAAATATTAGATATTTAAAAAAAATATTAACAATAAAGGGATAGTCATTACTAGGAAAATAATTAAATTCAATTATATTTTAGGCTTAAAATTGAATTTGTTTTAAAACAGGTTTTGTTGCATTTTATGAACTTATTTTAAACTAATATATACAACTTATAAAAAATTTGTTTGATAAAATTTGTTATATATTTTTTATATTAATAAAAATATATAATAATTATCCAAATTTCATTTTTTTCTCATTATGAATAGTATCCTTTGTAAAAACAATCATCACAATAAAAGTGTAAATCTATTTATCCTAGGACAAATCTAACAAATAAGACCGAAAAATGTAATCTTATTTTTTTATTGTGAATTTATTTATTCTATTATCACATTTTTATTTAAATATATTTTTTATGGTACACTTTTCCATGAAAATGACTACATAATATTTAAATATTTTGAAAATTTACAACTGTATCCTCTACCTCACATATAAACGGATGCCTTCCTCATCCCCTCACAATTCAAGAGCGTATTAGATCAACCAATACCTACCCAAATATCTTCTTGGAATACCAAAACATATCATTAAGGACTTTTACTAATCAAAATACCCACCATAGAAAACTAAATGTGTTATCCAAAGAATTTTTCAAAAAAAGAGGTAAATCACTTAACTAACTATTTTTATTTTATATCTTATTTTATTTACTTCAAAACAATATTCACAATTTTTATATAGTATCAAACGAATCTCCAATATATTTAAATTCTAATATACTAATTTTATATCCTATTTTATATTACATAACCATCTATTAAGAAAAACCAACGTCGATGCTTACATGCAAACTAACACCTAGTGATATGGTGTATTTCATTTTTCATCACTAATTATTATGATTTCTTATTATAATGTATCCAAATGAAATAATATGATATATATTAAATAAATTTAATAACATAATTATAATTAAATATTATAATTGTTACACTATGTTTCAAAAAAATAAAAACATAGTTTATGTGTACATGCATACTACCACCATGCAAACCGATGTATTTTATTTTTCAACACCACCTCACAAAAATGTTATATATAGGTATATTTAGAAACATAATATTATAATTATGTTATAATTATGATTATATAATGATAAACTAGTAATTACCTTATTTCCCTCATTTTCATTGAAGAATTGTTATATTACTTATGAGTATGTACACAATATCCTTTTTATATTGTAACGTAATTATATTTTCATAACCACATTACATATTTAGAAATAAGAGTATAATTATAATATAAAAAAATATAACTATATCATTATTATTATTCTTTAAATTATATAATTTGGATCCATTTTACCATATTCAACCTACCGAAGTCATTTTGTACTTCTAAACAATGTTAACCAAAACATATTAAGTAAACATAATCATTTATGTTATTAAGGATAAAATGGTAATAAGTGAAATAACACAAATATTACTATTTTATAATATTTCTAAGCCAGTAAATAATTAACATAATATTAATTTTATATAAAATAAACAACACAGGTCTTATGTTTAACTTGAGGCATGGGAAACATTATCTTAAATCCTCATTTTAAAATTTTAAAATTTTTAATTTATTAATATTTTTTTCTCTATGTTCTTATTTTTTAAATCCACTTATGGATAAATTTTTAATAAAATAAGTAAATTATAAATGAAATTTTATACCACATTTTAGTTTTCATGACCCACACACCGCAAATTTACCATAATGGGAGGAGATATATGGTGACAGCCTGGGTCTCGCCTCTAGTAGGACTCCGGATAGATGCTAGCATTGAGGGTATAGTAAAAAAGAAAATGGGAGGAATTAACTTCTAATAGAATCATGAGGAATACACTGAGATGTTATGTATTCAATAATTAGCACCTACAATGAAATTATATATAGTACGAAAACCCTAGTGATAACATACAATGTCATATAGTACAAAACAACTGAAAGAAAAACAATATGTATAAAAAAGGAAATGATGATATCGACCATAAATCCCAAATAGATCCTACTAAACCCTGAGTGAGTATTATCTACCCTGATCACCAAACATTCCATAATGACATGAAAAACAGTTTATATATATGTATGGTGAGTATAATAGTATACACAACATGATTCTTCTCATGGCTTCTCTTATAAAAGATAAAGAAAGAATGTTATAGCATAGTGAAAAACTGTAAAACTAACTCATCACATAAATGGGTATACTAGGTTTCCAACCTCACCATGGATAACTCTTACCAAGTAACACATAAAATATAAGATAAATTATAATAGTAAAATATCAATGATACCCCTCTCTGACTTCCCCACTAGTTTTATTCTCTTCCCCAATGTTGCATGTCATGGGCATCTCTATTTGTAGGTATGTCATCCAAGAAACACCTGAGATGGGCATTAAGACATGTACCTTGTGCATCTGATAAGCACAACATCCCCTCTATGTAACCAACCATAGGAACAATGTGAATTTTTGATGCCACCAAAGCATGTATGAAATATTTCAAATATTTAGTAGTATACCTCAAGCCATTATATCCCATAAATAGAGTAAGTACCCCAAGACATCACAACATATACATGTACAACCTATAGTAGTCTATAAAAACTATATCAATATATACATGTGTGTGAAATAACTATAATACATCAAAAAACATTATACATATATATGCAAAAACTAATAGTCATGCATACAAAAACACATAAATGCAAAGAGAAAAGAGTGGGGCTAGAGGGTTTAGTCAGCCATTCCTCCTCCCATAGAATGTTGGGGAAACACCATACTAAGGTCCACTAAGTGTATGTTTCCCAAATATAATGGGTGAGTAAGAATATGAAATAAAAAAAATATAAATCATATAATATATCTCACAACCATACTATGGGAATATCGTTATCATAGACTCAACTATAGCTAACAACACTTGAACTCCCAGATACTATTTCTGAGACTATATATTCTATAATTACACAAGAATATAAAGAGGTTACATTGTTCATTATATTATTATTTTATTTATTTATTTAATTCATTAGACAATAATTAACAATTTACATTATCCACATTACATTACCTTTCTTGGAATTTCATTATGAAATCAAAGTAAATTCTCTTCCCTCCATACATTACCCACCAAAAAACCATGGTTTATTAATATTAACATCTTTTAGGAATCATTATTCCATCACAGACCAATGCCATGTGTTAAACATTTTTTATTAATTTTTTCAATAATTCCATATCAATATACACTATAAAATCGTCATTTAAAACCACTAAGAGTAAAAGTAAAACCAAGAACCTACACCTACCTCATGTAGTGGAGAAAATAATGCATTTAAGACATGAAACTCGACAAATGGTAATTAATTATATTTAAGAGATCATTACATCTATAAACATATCATCGATAGGTAATCCAGAAATTAACATGTTTTATAACCTTTGTTGACATCCTTGAGACTCACATGCATATATCAATTCATCTCGCCCACACCGGTGTAATATACTACCACACCATTTGGGCCTCCCTACCCACATACCACAAAATCCATCCCAGGCTCATCCATTCTAGGTTCTCATCACATCATGTCCTCCCCGCCCCATTTCACACATCATCTCTCCAAGATTTTCAATAAAAATATCATTTCAAAAGCCTTATATTTATATAACATCACAAATAGTATGAAAAAAAAGAAAAAAATAGGGAAACTCGGCCCTTAAAACAAGGCATTCGGCCTCTTCATAGAAACAAGGTCTCATGGATCCAAGAAAATACCCTTACCCTTTTAAACAAAAAGGGAAACTCAATCCCTAAGAAAAGATATTATCTTTATCACACAACTAGTTATTATTCCATATTTAATTAAAATATTTATTTATTAATAGGTTTCAACTATGGGCATCAAATTTAATCAAGATATAAGAATCTAACAAAGTATAAACATTATCCTAGAATTTAATTTGGTATAAAAACTAAGTGAATTACCATTTTCAATTGAAATTCATTTTGTTTATTATCAACAAGAAGTGTCATGATTTGGTTTCATTAAATAATTTCAATTAAAATGCATTCATGCATCAAGATGATCAATATAAAATTACATTAATAACCATATTCATTAAACATGCCTCTTTATTCTTAAGAAAATTAATTATTAAATAATATCCTAGATTAAAAATCAATACTAGTTTACACATGATATCAAAAGAATAAAGATATAGGCAAACATGAAATGAAAAGATATCGCATTATCTTTAAAATCACTAGGAAAACCACTACCACAGTATAAAGCAACAAAATCAACATGTGATTGTTAAAAAATCTATTTAATCTGGTTCAAATAATTATTAGGCCAATTCCATTTCATTAAAATATATAAATCATGACACTATTACAATTTCATGTAATTAAAATAATAAATGAATCAACTACCTCAAAAGTCATCAACATTCTTCTCCCAATAATAGACCATTTAGTAGATCACTGGCCACCCCCTTTTGAACTAAATCCATCTAAGGTATCCATGGAACAACAGTATAAAAATAAGAAAACCAACAGTAGAAACAACTGATATAAAATTCCACAGCATGGACATAAGATACAAGAGAAAAAATGATCAAACTGAGAACACCAACTATAAAAAAAAGAATAATGCACCTTAGATCCCCACAGATACATGGACTAAGGATAAGGATTGGTCCCTATTAAAGGAATATTCAAGATGATAATGGGAGAAGACGCTGGTCTCTCGGAATGAGAGGAAGTGTTGAATCCATAGGCCTTGTAATAATATCAAGAGGGTGAAACATTTTAAGATGTACAACATCATGTATTTAGACAACATGTAAACCCCTTCCACATCATGTAATCCTCGGGGTTTGGTTTTCACTTAAAACGTGTCTCCTTTTTATTATTTAACCCCGATTAATTACACGTTATTAAATGATCAAGAACATATCATGAACCTCACATAAACGACATGTAAGGATTAAACATATTGTAATCTCTCGACTTCTACCATTTTATATCCAAACCCCTATAGACAACATACAAGAATTATCCAAGAACCACTATCCTTAGAAACTCACAAAGGTTTGGACCACATAAATATGGACCCTTACATTAGATACGTATCCAACAATTATCATCCTAGATAATCCCATCCAAACATTAGAGAAATAAAGAGGGTTTGACCAAATAGACACACCGTGAGATAACTCTCAATGATCACACCACCTTAGGACCTCAGACCGCTCATATAGAAGAAACATGTGAAAAACAATGAAATAGTAGCAACTAACTCTTAAACATTCTCTTCGAGATATTTCTCTCAAACGAGAGTAAATCCAAAATAAAAAATAATGTAAAACCATCTCATAAACCCAAAGGATCACCATATGAAAAATAAAAATGCTAAAAGAGAAAAGATTAAAATCAAAGGGATTATGGTACTGAGCATGAATATTCAACTCAAAATATTAGGTACTCTCTTCCATTCCATAGTTCCTCCACAATACACACATGAAGAGAATAGAATTCCCACACAACTCATTATTTTAGTAGTCCTGGATCAGCATAGTCCACTCTTCGAAGGTTGAATCATTGTTAACAATGATCTCTCCACAATAGATGACATGAGACATATCATAAAGAGAACGACAGATCCCTTACACATTAAAAATATTGTGTATCTAGAAAAACTATAGGGGATGTTCTATTTAATATGATACAACTTCAACATGATCCAATAACTTGAAATTCCCAAAAAACAGGGGGAATGATGACTCCCACAACAAAACCTTCACTACCCATGAGGAAAAGTTTCCATAGAAACACATGATATCCATTGTAAAATTATTGGGGTCACCTCCTATGATCAGTTTATGATTTATTTTAATCCTACACAACCTTCATCCTTTCAAAAAAATTTATAACCATCTATGTTGTATTCTCTACCAGTTTTGACTTGAGTATTGTAGCTTCTCTGACCCTCATCCAGCACAACGTAGAACAACAATGTTGGACAAAAAAATTTTAAATGTAACCATTAAAATGGTGGAGGGTACACTATATTTTTAATAAAAACCAAACAATGGTAGGTTCCTCATTCACAATACTCAAAAATCTATGTCACAAGAATGCAACATGTCTTCAATAGTCTAGATGGTATGCTTTGTTGTATTTTTTGTCTATGTATGAAATTTATTTCTAAGGAATATTTTAGAACCAAAAGTATTATGGAGACATCTTCATTCCTTAGATGTAAAATTATGATCTCAATTATAGATTTTTTTTAAATACTCCATGGAGTAACACCACCTCCTTCAAATACATTCTCGAAAAAACCTCCAATGACCTCAACTCCGAGATCTCTATACAGTTTGTTGGTTAATTAAATGATCTAATATAACTCATATAGAAACATTAAATTCTTTATAACCATGAAAACTAGTAAAAACCAACACAATTTTCTCCCACATCTACAATGGGTTATCTAATAGATAGAGAAACCCATCAGGACCGGGTGTTCAGCCTTTACCTTCTGGAAGAACAATCATTGAGAAAAAAATTCCACAACAGCACGATTCAAACTAGGACACCAAAAATGACATATCGATGCTCAAAAAATATTTTTATATCTAGTATGTACTAAGAAAGAATAATTTTGGACTCCAAAAAAAGTATCAGACACATCACTAATGGAATGAAAATCCTTCCCTGGAATAATAATCATTGTTCTTCATCCTCATAACACACATCTGGGGAATCACTAAAAACAAATCTTTCTCTATAGAACACCTCCAAAAAATCCACCAATAAGGAATCCTCCTCCTTTTATAAAAATTATGAAGGCACTTTCATCTAGATATACTACTAATTCTTCTATACTCTCATATATCAAGATGCATCACTGGGATATCTTCCATAACTCTCTAAAAATCCACATATACACCCACAACATCACTATATAAATTCCTCCTCAATTTATAGGCTGTAACATTTCCCATTCTCAGAATATATGATATCTTAAATACATAATCCTTCTATAATTATATCCACTGATACTGGAAGAAGTTAAAATCATTTTATGATAATACATACCCCAAGCTTTTATGGTCAGTAAAAATCAAAAAACACTCAATTATAGGGTAATGTATCCACAAAATCCAAGAAATCACAAGTTCTTATAACTCAATATCATAGGTGGAATATTTATTCTCAAGGGGATGTAACTTTAATGACCCAAAAGAAAAAACTGATCTCTAATATATCAAAATATAGCTTAAGCCAAGATGCTACGAATCATAGAAAACCTCAAACTAAACTACCTTGGATGGAATATAAATAGATGGATCACTGACCAACATCTTTATTAGGCATTGAAAAGTTATCTAACAATAGTAAGTCTATAAGAACACCTGATCATTTATAGAAAACATTGTTAGTGGAGTAACAATCTGAGATAATTCACATATGATCCTATTGTAATGTCCTTCAAGACAAAGAAAACTACACCCCATTGTCATGGTTTTGGTGTTTCCCAAGAAACAAATGCGTCTACCTTCGAAGGATCCAATCTACCTCTAATCAGATACCAAATTCACGAACAAATAAACTATACGATCCAAGAACTCACTTTTCAAAAACCTCCCAAACAACTTCTCAAGATGAATAACTCCCAAAACGCATGCATATTCTCTATATTCACCTCCTCAAAAGTGGTGTGCACAATTAATTCATTGATGAAAAACAAAATGAAACTACAAATTATCTCCTTGAATGTTGTGTTCATCAACCCCATGAAGATATCTATAAAATTCATCACCCCAAATGGAATCCCAAAAAACAAGTAATGCACATGACAAAAATATAAATCAATCTTCTAAATATCCTCATCCTTCACATACAACTGAGGTTATATAGACCAGAAATCAATCTTCAATAACCAACTTTATCCCTTTAGTCGACTGAATAAATACTAAATCAATAAAATATGATTTTGGTTCTTTATTAACACATGGTTCAAGTGGTGATAATCAACACAATCCTACAAAAAAAAATTAGCATTCTTCATGAAAAAAATGGTGCACCCCTAGGTGACACAGTCATTCAAACAAACCCATGTGACAATAGAATATTAAGCTATACTCAAAACTCTCACCACTCATAAGGAACCACACAATATGGAGACATGGATGTGTGATAAATTCATGGCTATAGATCGATCCCAAAATCAATCTCCCGTCAAGGGGGAAACATTATAACCCCCTCAAGAAAGGCATCATGGTACCCATACACTAGATCATAGTCTCTACATACTTCATTAAAATTAGCCTGACCTCCAACTGGAGTAATCAGTGCCAAAGGCATATGAGGCCTCCCTACATGAATCCCCAAAGCATGGATACAGGTAAGTGATATAAAAATGTGTTTCTCTACAATATCAAAAAATGCATGAACCTACGTTAAAAACATGAAATGTATACATAAACGAATATAGGGCTCACTTAGTGATGGAAACACTAAAGCATGAATCTAACCATGACCTTATCTATAGCCTCTCTAACCTTGCTGACGACCACCACACTAGTTTTGATCTTCTCTCTAAGGATGAGGAATGTATCAGGGTTTTACAATACCTAAAAAAATCCACAACTTATTAACCCTAGAATTTACCACTGTATTATATTTTCATCATCTAAAATATCCTCAATAGAGGAACTTAAAGTGAAATACCTTCCACACACTGATTGCTCAGAATGTTTTGTAAATATCACCATTGGTGACTTTGTACTCCATAAGAAAAACATGCATTTGATGCCATGTAATATGTCTCAGAGCTACCTCCCCTCGAGAGAAAATGTGAAAAGGGATGTGGCCTACCTTAGATGATTGAAAACTATTCTATCTTATCAACTAAGAACTAGAGACCATTTCATTACTTTATGGGGAATCCTATTGACTACCATCTCATGATAACCCTATTAAGTCCAACATGCTCTCTATAACATCTACTCTCACCAGCACCTCGAGATTGTAGGACCCCGGGGCACCCTGAGAGGGGAGGGGTGAATCAGGGTGTCAAATTTTTCTTCTTAAAGTTGTGGATCTTGTTCCCACGTTGGTAGAAACTCATTAAATCTGTATGATGGATATGATCAGTAATGAAACATTCACATGCATAGAGATGACACAACTATTTTTACTTGGTTCACCACTAAGGGCTACGTCCAAGGACCATACGCTGACAAGTTCTCGGTCATACCTAATTCCACTAATCTTCACTAGTTGTGGATTACAATTGTTCGGGCACATTCACTCTGTCCTAGGCTCACTGCCTTTACAAAGGTTTAAGGATAGCTCACTGATTCCCTCGGGTCCCTCTTGTTGACTCCCCGAGGCTCACTACAGTTGGTGAAGTCTCACTCATTTTATAGACGTGAAGGTCTCTTCAATAGATAGACATGAAGGTCCTTGTCTCTAGTTCAACATGAGACCTTGCTTGCATCAGAGACCTGAGTTGATTCTCTTTTAAAGTCCAAATTCCATCCAATGATGAATACCCCCTTTTCCCTTATCCACTGGGCAAACAACCATTGGAAATGGCCTTCACAAAGTACCCTATTTCGCAAGGCACCCAATATTGCAAAGCTCAAACAAGCCTTCGCGGAGTCCCTGCCTTTTTGCGAAGCTCAATCGCGAAGCACTCTCACGATGCTCCAGCCTTTGCAATTTTTGTCTATCACGGAGCTCCTGCCTCTTCGTGAAGCTCACTGAGCCAACGTGGGGCACACGACTTTCACGGAGCTAGAATAGCCGCCGCGAAGCTCCCCTTTCGCAAAGCACACTGCCTTTGCGAGAGACCTTTGTGAACCAAGAACAAAAGACTTTCTCTAAAATTATCTCTTCTTCTCTTGAGGGGGTCGGCCCTTATTTATATGCGATTCCACTGACCCTCGACCCTTTTGTGCGAAGTCAGCACCACATCAGCTCAAATAGAGAAGCTCCAAAGTTCCCGCCGAAATTCTCTCAAAATCGCGAAGCACTATGGCAATTTTCCATTCGCGGAGCTCGTCGTAATCGCGGAGCATTCCGTCATTTCCGTCGTGCCTTCGCCGCGAAGTTCCCTTGCAAAGCTCTTCGTCACCGCGATGCTCTTCATCCTCTATCGTTCGTGAACCTTTGACGTAACCATGAAGAATCACCGCCTCCATTCTTCTGGTCTTCGCGAAATCTAATCCATGCTTCCCATCTTCGTGAAACTCATGCCTTTACCATATAAAATTATGATATTCATGGATATCAACTTTTTGTGATGCTCACCAACCTCCAAATTTTGGACCCCAAAAATTTGGAAAACACTGGGAAACTGTGCCTCCTTCTGCTGGTTCACATTCTGATCTTCCGCTGAAGTTATTCCTTTCTCCCCCATTGACAACAATCCCAAAGACCGATAAAGTGTTCAATGTTCTACTCAAACCATACTCCCCATGGACTGTATCTCCCCCACAAACCTACATCACATCCACAAACAGATAAAGACAGTTATCATAATCTAGGAGAGAGGTATCTCAGAACCTCTTTATGCACTAGTAGGTGGTGGAACACCATGGTTCAACTGATGCTTTTCAAACACAGCTGCTGACAATGGCTTCGTCAGGATGTTAGCCACTTGCTCATCAGTTCCTTCATAATCCATTCATTTGTCGACATTCTTGAATCAGACATGATTCCTTAACTACAGCCATTGAACTCAACATGCCACCATAGAATCGCCTTTGTCAACAATGTTTATATGTTGTTTTTTTTCATTTTCAACAAGAACAATCACCTCAAAAACACTTCTTCTCGGTGATCTGAATCCTTCATTAACTCTTTGGCTATCACCAAAAACTCCACTATCATGATATGTATTCTTTGAAGGAATAGCTTTAGAATCATCATCTTATGATACAATTTGATGTGCATGGACATCGCACAAGTCCAATGTTCATGGCTGTCACAAAATGCCAATCCCTTGGACATTTTCTTCTTCTTCAACGATCTTCCTCTACTTCATGAAAAACATACGATTCTAGTCTTCAAGAAGTCTCTTGCATGGTTCTCATGCAATAATGAAGAGTTGCATGGTCTTCATCAAATCCCATTCTTCTTTAATGAACCTCAGATGGATTACACCTCACATTATTCATTGTTGTAAACAATATGTCACCTTTGACACATGTTCTTTGAACTTATGATCAGTACAATAATTGCCTGAATTATCATTCCTCCATTTCATTGGAATACTTCATGATCTCCTTCATTTTGATCTTCATTGCAACTATTGACAACAAATAAATCCTTATACACAAAGTGGTTCCAACAATCTCCCCCTTTGTATTTCGTTGTCAATACCTTATACATCTTCTGAAATGAATTTGTCAATGTGAAAATGAGAATCTTCTCTTCAATCAAATTTTCTTTTCAAACGTTCATTTCACTTTATCTCCCCCTTATTGACATGAAATACAAAGCGTAAAGTAGGGAGTGTATCAATCCATACTCAAGAAATGTTTCATTAATCATTTCACTTTATGTCTACTTGAGCAATGCTCGATGTAGAAAACAAGAGGATTTGATTAAGTGAATAAGGCTGACCATTATTCACAGATCATGATACCAACATGAGATGAGAACTCATGTATTTTGTCTTCAGGGGTTTACCACTTTTATTTCAGGTAGAATAAAAATCAAATGTGATAGGGAATAATGAAATTGAAACTCCTGCACTCACATTGGAAAACAGATCAATAACATTCGAGTGCAATCAGCAGGATAAGGGACCTTGTGGAACATCCATTCTTCTTATGTCAGTGATCAATTCAGTTACTCCCCCTTTATAGAATGATCATTGATCTTAGTAACTAAGGGATAGAGATTGAGAAATGGCATACCTTCTCCATTGACATGTTCTTCAAGAAATTCATAGAGTAACTACATTTGAGTCCAGCTAGAGTTGATATTGACTGAAACAGTGATTTTGGATGCTTCTTCATTTTTCTCCCCCTCAGGGGAAACACTCCTCATCATCTTCATCAAGATTGATCCTTCATTATATTAATCATTGAATATCCATTTAAGAACCCTCCAAGGATGGAAACTACTTCAGCTTAGATATCAAGAGTTGACAGCATTCAGTACTTCTCATGTTCTCCCCCTGAGAGCATGCTTCACCTTCAATTCCCTGCATTATTAGCACAAATACAATACACAAATGATTAAGGGAATAAGGTGGATCCTCATTTCTTCATCAATCTGAGCTGCATGGTTGAGGTGTTTTTCTCAACCAAGTTCCTCTGTTCACTCTAGTCTTCATGCCTGAACATTTCAACATATGTTCTGATATGTGTTGATGTGGCATGACACTTTTCACATTCTCTTCTTCTTTGTGTGAAGATTTGTTCTACTTAGCAGCCATCATGAATGATACATTCTTACTCCTCTTAAGGACTACTTCTTGCTCTGGTATTAAGGTTAGGAAACCTTTTGCAATGTGACCAGATTTCTTGCATCTCTCACACAAAACATCTTTGACACATGTGATTCTATTGTTTTGCAATCTCTCATGAACTTTGTCTTCATCACGTGAATTTTTTCTTTTTCCTTTGTCACCAGCCTTGGCCTTTTCATCTTCAAGATTCCTCATTCTTTTCATCTCTTTTGGAAAGATGACCAATATGTCATTTGGAACTATTGCAGCTATTTTGGATCTTCCACATAGGTTCATCTGTGTTTCATCCCACTTAGGTATTCTTTTGGATGAATTACCCTTCAATTTAATGGATCTAAAATCTTGGGTCTTCTCATCTTCCCTGCTTGAGATCTTCCTGGGAAATTGTGTGTTCACAACAATCTTCTTATTTCTTCCCAAGGTAGCTACTTTATTCTTTTCCGGCATTAGAGGTATTCTTTTCTTATCAATATTGAAAGCATATTGATGTTGGCATGTACTTGCCACGTGACCTCTGCCGTTACATACATCACAGATGTCATCAAAAATTCCAAATCTGTTTGCGGTGAATAGATGATTTTGGATATGCGGATGTTGCTTCTTCTTCTCTGGATTCCTTCCCTTTGATATAGGCATTCCCTATTATTTTCCATGTAAGGGATTGTAAAAACAATCCAGTGCATAGTGCCCAAATCTGTTGCAACACCAACATTGGCCCACAAATATTTTCTTCTTTGTAACTTCTGTATGAGCTTGTTGGGCCATCTTCTTAATCTTTTGTGCTCTGTTTGAGGAATCAACTTCCTCATATTTCTTCTCATCCACCCTAGTCATGGTTGCAAGTTTCTTCTTGTCACCTTTCCACATCCATACTTGTTTAAAACTTTTATTCCAACCTGCACTGATTGTAGGAACATATTTAGAAACATGAGTGCAGGATGGTTTGGATGGTACCTTCACGTTCTCAGTTTCTTTTGATAGATCAATGAGTGAAGTCTTGATCTTCTTATCACATTTTGGTGGTCTATCGACAATAGAATCCTCCAGTGATAATTGATTACTAGCAGCAATTGATTCTTGATGTGGATAATCAAGAGTTGTCATAATATTCTTGTCACATGTTGGAGGTATTTCAGCTTTGGATTCCCCCAACAAACATTGAGTACAAGGATCACTCATTTCATTTTTTTGTGAAGTCTCAATATGTGTATTCTCAATATTGGTCATCTGGGCTTCCGATTTTTGACTCTTAATATTGAGGATGATCTTTTGATCTTCAATCATGATCATCTTCTCCTCAGAAGTCTTCTTCAATCTTTCAGCCTCATCTTCATGCATCTTAACATTATTTTGTAACAAAGAGTCATGTTCCCTGAATTTCATGGATGACTCTTCCAAAAAAAAAGTCTTGACTTCATTGCTCTTATTCAACTCAGCTTCAAGTGCATGGATCTTTTCTTTTAGAGTCTTATTGACTACCTCGTTTTCTTCAAAGACTTTAACTTGTTTGGTGAGCTTCATACTTTCCAGAACTTTTCTTTCCAGCCCCTTTTCCATATTTTCAGTTTCCCTTTCTAATCGAGTGATCTCAAACTGCATATATTAGAATAGGCTACAAATAATAGCAACCCTTTATTCAGGAATATCATGCATATATGTTTTGTGTTTTTCTTGAAAGCTTGAATTAGGGATGTCATCTTTTCCTTTGGAAGAATTCTGAGCCACCAGCTTGATACTTTCCAAGCCTGATATTTCATCATTATTGTAATGGAATGGAGAAAAAGTCCCTAAATCTTCTTTGGATATGAGGGACTTCTTTAGCTGCTTCTTCTTTTTCTTTTTCCCGTTTGTCATGGTCTTGCTAGATGTAGACATCTACTAAGAAATGATGGAATCTTCATCAAGACTGCTCTTCATTGTTGACTTTAGGAAGGAAACTCAATTCCTCTTCTCAATAGAATTACTGGAGAATATCCAACATACGTCAACCTGGCTCTGATACCACTTGTAGGACCCCAGGGCTCCCTGAGAGGGGAGGGGTGAATCAGGGTGTCAAATTTTTCTTCTTAAAGTTGTGGATCTTGTTCCCACGTTGGTAGGAACTCATTAAATCTGTATGACTGATATGATCAGTAATGAAACATTCACATGCAAAGAGATGAAACAACTATTTTTACATGGTTAACCACTAAGGGCTACGTCCAAGGAGCATACGCCAACAAGTTGTCGGTCATACCTAATTGCACTAATCTTCACTAGTTGTGGATTACAATTGTTCGGGCACAGTCACTCTGTCCCAAGATCACTGCCTTTACAAAGGTTCAGGGATAGCTCATTGCTTCCCTCGGGTCACTCCCATTGACTCCCCCAGGCTCACTGCCATTGGTGAAGTCTCACTCAATTTATAGATGTGAAGGTCTCATCAATAGATAGACATGAAGGTCCTTGTCTCCTGTTCAACATGAGAGATTTCATGCATCAGAGTCCTGAGTTGATGCTCTGTTAAAGTCCAAATTCCATCCACTGATGAATACCCCCTTTTCCCTTGTCCATTGGGCAAACAACCTTTGGAAATGGACTTCACAAATTACCCTACTTCGCAAGGCTTCCAATATTGCACAGCTCAAACAAGCCTTCGCGGATTCCCTGCCTTTTCGTGAAGAACTCTCGCGATGCTCCAGCCTTTGCAACGCTTAGCTATCATGGAGCTCCTGCCTCTTCACGAAGCTCACTAAGCCAACGCAGGGCAAACAACTTTCGCGGAGCTATAATAGCTGCCACGAAGCTCCTCATTCGCAAAGCCCACTGCCTTCGCAAGAGACCTTTGCAAACCGAGGGAAAAGGACTTTCTCTAAAATTCTCTCTTCTTCTCTTGAGGGGGTCGGCCTCTATTTATAGGCGATTCCACTGACCCTCGACCCTTCCGTGTGAAGAAAGAGCCACATCTTCTCAAATCGTGAAGCTCCGAAGTTCCTGCCGAAATTCTCTCAAAATCGCGAAGAGCTATAGCAATTTTCCATTCACGGAGCTTGTCGTAATCGCGTAGCGTTTCGTCATTTCCTTCGCACCTTTTCCACGAACATCCCTCGCAAAGCTCTTCGTCGCCGTGGTGCTCTTCATCCTCTGTCGTTCGCGAATCTTTGACGTAATCGCGATGAATCACCGCCTCCATTCTTATGGTCTTCGGGAAATCCAATCCATGCATCCCATCTTCACAAAACTCATGCCATTACCATATTGAATTATGATCTTCATGGAAATCCACTTTTGGTGATGATCACCAACCTCTAAATTTTGGACCTGAAAAATTTGGCAAACACTGGGAAACGACGCCTCCTTCTACTGGTTCACATTCTGAACTTCCGCTGAAGTTATTCCTTTCTCCTCCATTGACAACAATCCCAAAGACCGATAAAGTGTTCAATGTTCTGCTCAAACCTTACTCCCCATGGATTGTATCTCCACCACAAAACTGCATCACATCCATAAACAGATAAATACAGTTATCATAATCTAAGAGAAAGGTATCTCAGTTCCTCCTTATGCACTAGGAGGTGGCTGAACACCAAGGTTCAACCGATGCTTTTCAAACACAGATGCTGACAATGGCTTCGTCAGGATGTCAGCGACTTTCTCATCAGTTCCTTCATAATTCATTCCTTTTTCGACATTCTTAAATCATACATGGATCCTTAATGATAGCCTTTGAACTCAACATGCCACCATGGAATCACCTTTGTCAACAATGTTTTTATGTCATTCGTTTTCTTTGTCAACAAGAACAATCACCACAAAAACACTTCTTCTCGGTGATCTGAATCCTTCAGTAACTCTTCGGCTGTCACCAAAAACTACACTATCATGATATGTATTCTTTGAAGGAACAACTTTATAATCATCATCTTATGATACAATGTAATGTGCATGGCCATCGCATAAGTCCAATGTTCATGGCCGTCACAAAATGCCAATCCCTTGCACATTGTCTTCATCTTCAACCATCTTCTTCTACTTCATGCAAAACATACAATTCTGGTCTTCAAGAAGTCTCTTGCATGGTTCTCATGCAATCATGAAGAGTTTCATGGTCTTCATCAAATCCCATTCTCCTTTAATCATCCTCAGATGGATTACACCTCACATTCTTCATTATTGTAAACAGTGTGTCACCTTTGACACATGTTCTTTGAAGTTATGATCAGTACAACAATCGCCTGAATTATCATTCCTCCATTTCATTGGAGTACTTCTTTATCTCCTTCATTTTGATATTCATTGAGAACTATTGACAACAAATACAACCTTATAAACAAAGTCGTTCCAATAGAGATACATCTTTATAATAAATGGGTTGTCATGGCGTGATATCTCTGGATGAAAACCCTCCTTGAAATTACTCTCCCTACATTACACTTAATGAAAAGTTCTGAAGCATATTGTAGAATGGTCCTGAAATGAATCATAAACTCTCGCAGACTATAGGACCCCTACCAAACGGTAAGCAGCTCCTAGATATTATCATCCGTAGTTGTCGATGAAAGCAACTATTATTTAAACTAGTCTCTAAATTTCCCCAACAACAATAATAACTCCTCACCATACTCAGGGAATAAGAACCGCCACTGCCTCACTGCTCCACAAACCATCATTACAACCAATGAAACTCAGTGCCTCTACAGATCAAAAATAAAACTAAAATACATCTAAACCTACTCATACATGTCTTTAATGAATAAATTAGAAATATATTCCTCATACTTCTGATGAATATGGCTCTTAAACTCCTGTAATGTCCTCCAAGTGTTGTCATCATCAACCTCTACTCTATGAAAATCAGATGGAACATCCTATTGAACATCTTCTTATTAAACCTGATGAGGAAATCGACATAGGAATTGCTTGAAAAAATCACAAATAGTTAGAGATACTAAATCAAGAATATGGAACATTTTCATTTAATTAATTAATTTTTTTATTTATCTTGTTTAAGGTTTCAACCTATCTCATGTTCTATCCTTTTAAGACACAGGTGAAAAGAATAATGATGCATGATTCATTCCTAGGTCTCTACCCTAAAAACAATATCACCTCATTTAGTGGGATCAGTAAATTTAATGGTCCAAACATAACATCCTAGAGGGCCGTAAACACCAATTTCCCATCTGGTCTCCTATTTTTACATCACTTCATATATTTAGATTACATTTTTGGACTAAAAAACCATGCACCCTCATTTGATATTAACTAGAAACTCTATCCAATCCCTCATTCATAGACCTAAAATACCAATTTTTCAATACCCCTTCAAATAAGGTTGCTGCAATCGGATGAGATAGATGGTGACTACCCATGTCTCTCCTCATGTAGGCCCTAGGTTGGTGTCTAGCACCGATGGTATATTAAAGATGAAAATGGGAAGCATTAACCTCTAATAGAAACATATAGAAGAGAGATATAAGTAGTATAAAACAACCAAAACCTACTAAAATGAATATATATATATATAAAGGAAACCCCATAGGAATCATGAAATTTCCCATAAAACTGAATAATTGAAAAGAAAAAACAACAAAAAAAGGTATGGACGATAGTGAAAATGAAGCACAAACAAATCCTACTAAACCCTGAGCTAGTAATATCCAGCCTGATCAAAAACATTTACCAACTAACGTAAAAAATATTATATATATATATATATATATACATTTGATGGGTAAAATAGTATACTAAGTAGGATCCTCCTTGGATCCTCTATCTCAAAAGGTAAGGAAATCATGAAAATGAATAGAGAACACCTATGGAACTAATTCATCATCTAAACAGGTATACTAAGTTCCTATCCTTACCCTAGATAATAACCTAACAAGTATCACAAGCACGAGAGAATATAATATAATATTAAAAAATTATGGGCACCCCACTCCCCCTTCCCCACTAATTTTAAAATCAACAACAACACCGCACGTCCTGAGCATCTCTCCCCAAAAGTATGTTTTCCTAAAAACACCTTGGTCAGATATCATAACATGTACCTCATGTGTCAAATAAACACACCATCACGTCCACGTAACCTAACATAGTGACCAATTATTGTGGGGAATCCACTATATCATTATGACATATATCAGATATCAAGTATCAAACCTCAAGCCATTTCATCTCATACATAGATTAATTACCTCAATCCAATACAGCCTATACATGTCATATCAATATTATCACTTAGAAAAATATAACCAGATATCCATGTTTGTAAAATTACCATAATCCATAATAACCCACTACAAATATATATTAGAAAAATAACCCTTATGCATACTATCACAAGAAACTACGAAGGGAATATAGTGGGGCTAGAGGGGGTAGTCAGTCATTCATCCTCCTATCAGGATGTTGGAAAAAACAAACTCCCAAAGTCCAATGGGTTCAAATTTTCTTACAAATGTGGGTTGGGCAGTGTATGAAATCACAAATTATACATGATACAATATATCTCAGAAACACACTATGGGAATAACTGAGTCCTAGACTCAACTAATGCTACATTCTCCTGGAATCGCTATTGTCATATCTAATAACTGATATCCTCTAAACACATAAAAATATAAAAGTGATAGATTAAAATTATTCTGTACTTCATTATTTCCTTCCTTTAATAAATCCATTATCCAGGAATTAACCATTAACATTATCCCTATTACATTACAATATGTCATCATAGTATAGTCCATTTCCTCCAGGCATAACTAAACAGAATCCATAGTATATCTAGATTAATATATTTAAATAATTTTTATTTAATAACTAAATGACCTCGTTGGTTAATTGTTTATTTGATAATTTTTAGAGTCATTACATATCGAGATACTCTAGTGAAATAACTATTTTATTCCACCAAGAGGAAACATGAAACCACGAATCTCCAACTGCCTCAAGAAGTAGGGAAAGAAAATCAGATAAAAAAATTAACTCGTCCAATGACCATTAAATAGATAAATTGTGTAAACCAGCTCTCAACATATCATCAATACGTAAGACCAGATTTAACTCATTTCATCACCTATGGTTCCATCCTTTACATCTGCATGCATATACAAATGAATCTCTCAAACATAATAATCATCTACCACCAAACCATCTAGGGCTCCCCACCCTCATACCACAACAACCATCCCAGTATCAGTCATAAATAGCTCATATCACAATTCTAGTATCCAGAGAACATCAAAAATTTAAGGAACAAACAAGAAATAAATAGGTAAACTAGGAAATAAAAATAGTTCATTCATACACCTCATGAAAACAAGCTTCCATGACTCCAAAACAAGGAACATAGCCCTCTCAAGAAAATTAGAATCTTAAGCCCTAGTAAAAAAATATCTCTATCATAAAACTGGTTCTTATTAAATATTTAATTAATCAATACTTTTATTAACATGTCTTATTAAAAAAACCTATGGAATCAAGCTATAACAAGCTTAAAAAATTAAAAAAATACTATTGGAATTTGTGGTTGTGAAAACCATCATAATTACCTTTCAAAATTAACATTCCATTTATATATTATAAATAATCATTTACAAGCTTCAATTTCATAATCCAAATTCAATTAAACATATATAAATGGATCAATTTGATTGAAATCAAATTACATTAACAACCCGATTCACTATACATGCCTATTTCATATTAATCTAATTAATTATCAATTAATTTCATGGATTTACATTCTTTACCAATTCCCACATGTTATTCTAAGAATAAAATGTCATTCTTGCAATAATGGAATATATGTCACACTATTTTGAAAATCACGAGGCAACCTAACTTTATCATATAAAGAAACAAATTTAAAAAGTGATCACTATCCAATTTCATTAATCCATTTCAAAAAATAACTTTGTCATACCATTGTATTCAATGGGAAAAATCATTCCAAATTAATTATTTAAAATAAATAATAGAGAAGAAATGAATACCCTACCTAGTAATCCTTCAACGTTACTTGCATGATAACACACCACATTGCAGATCTCTAATCACGTATCTATTAAGAACCACATTCATCAAAGGGATCCATGTCACAACCACACCAAAAACAACCAAGTAAACCTCCCATAAAGAATAATGGAGATTAAAACACATAGCTTAGAGAAAATATATTGGAGGAAACAAGATCGAACCAAGAGAACCTGCTCAAAATAAAGGATGAGTGCATATTGGATCACCATGGATCAAAGGTGGAAGGACAATGATTGATCCCTGTTAAAGGAATCTCCAAATAATGACGGGTGATGTAACTGGTTACTCAATGTGAGAGGTACTTTTTCATCCATAAGGCTTTTAATAATCCCAATAGGATGAAACATTTTAAAATATACAACATCATTGACAAAAAAAATTTGCAATCCCATTACACGTTTTGTAATCCTTGAGGTTTAATTTTCACTGAAAAAGCATCTCCTTTTTATTATTTAACTCTAATTAATTATATTCTATGAACTGGTCCTATACATTTTTTGAATATCACATTCATTGAATGTAAGGATTACATTGTGCGTAATCTCTCTTCTTCCATCATTTTATATCCAAACCTCTACACAATATTTCAAACTATTTTTTAAGCTCTACTAGCCTTAGAAACTCACAAAGGGTTAGACCACATGGATCTAGATACCTAAATGTGTTTCAGTAAAAAAAAATCAAATGGAATCTATTTATATATCTTATACTATAAATTTTGATTTTTCACATAAGGAAAAATTAAAGTTATGTTTTATTTACACAACGTCGATAAATTTTACTAGCAACCAAACCATTATTTGTTATTCAGATTAATTTATAGGATTTCATGGTTTATTTAGGTAAAATACCTAAAAAAATTTATTAGTATTTTGGTAATTTTAATTTTGATTTAAAGGAAATGGATATATCAATATCTAAAAATTATTTAATTATAAGTTAAAATGTATATCTTTAAATTATTGATTAGGTAAATTTAGGATCTTATATATATTTCATGTATGTTATAGTATCTATACATGTTTTTGGTGAAGTTTAATCCCAATATATATCTCCAATTCAATGGGAAAATATAATTTTTTTTATAATATTTTGTTGGATTAAACAAAGTAGTATTTTCCATTTAAAAGTGTTAATGTAAGGGTTCCTATAAGGGTTCTACAAATATGATGTCCCATAGAACCTACATGAATTTCCTATTCTTTCTAAGGATTTTTTGAAGAAATATTTTTATTTTATAAGTTATTTTAATTACATTTTGTTTGAAGTAATGATTATTCTTTTTAAGGATACAAATTTATGTTTTTAAGAATATATTTTTCAAAGGTTCTCAAATTCTATATGAATCCATCCTGATAAATTTTTTCCTTTATGTTTTCTAATAAACTGTTTTTTGAAAAACATTGGTAGTAATTATTATTCTATATGTATGTAAAGGGATACTTTAGATCAAATGATACAATATTATAGGAAAAACCTCTTAAATTATGTATTGTCTTTGAAATAGAAAAGTGGTACATTTTATTTTTTGTTTCCCTTAATAAAATTTATGTTCTCATCCATTTTATTCAAAAAAATCAAGGGGTTCTTGGATGTGTATGAAAATATTTTATGTTGAGTTGAAAATTGTGGTGATTTTTCATGAAAATAAAACAATTATTATTATAAAAGTTGTGTATTTTGAAAAACTATATTCTATGAAGAAATTGAAACTCTATAATGTATGGGTTTGTCGTGTAATACTTAAAAACAAGTTCTATAAAACTCTAAAATAGAATATATAATAGTGAATGTAAGAAAATAGTTTTTTTTAAATATTAAGTTATATGTTTAATAAGGATATAGTTCTTATAGTTGATATGTTAGAAATTTTTTTGTTAACATTATAGCTTGGTATAATTCATATAGAAGAGAATATTATTTTAATATAAAATTGTGTTTTAATAAGTCTATATATAGGATAATATGCTAAAATTTTTTAAGGAAAGTCTTTTTCATTTTCCTAGAAACGGAATCCATATATTGGTACTAGAAATTGGATGTGGATATTACATTGATGAACTTAGGGGTAAAATCTCTGAATGCGGAGGATTGGGTATTAACTCAGTCGACACTAGTGCATGATGGGGGGGGCCTAATACAGAACACCTATCAAGAAACTCTCAGAGGATATTCTTTTGATAATTCATATGTTTTATATGACCCTTATGATGGATTTTAACATAATATACTGAATTTAATGATGAATATGTATAACCTAGATTAATATTAAGGTGTTTTGTATTGAATGGATGGGTACCGTAGTGTGAAAATTTAAAAAATTATTAGTTATTCACGATGATTTACTTATTTAATTCTTGGTTTTTAATGAAAATTTTCATGTATCTTGTTAAAAGAACCTCTTAAATATTGATTAAAAGAATCGAATAAAATCCTCTTTTATCTACCAAATCATTCACATATAATAATAATCTAAAAAATAATTTGATTTAGAAAACATCTCAAATTTTAAACTTACCTATAAAACAAATTATAATATATCTCAATCATTTTCTACACTTTTATATCATGAAAGACCTTGGGATAATGTTTACCATGTTATGGGAAGGAAAAACCTCTTATTATGTTCTTTTGAAAAATATCATAGTGGAATTTATCAATTTTTTAAATTGATGACTCAAAAAAATTATTTTCAACCTTCTACTAGACTACAATAAAGGATAACATTCGAGAATTGAATGAAATAATCATCTTATCACATTTTTCATTTTATTTTTATAAAAACCAACCCATATTTGAAAAATTAAAGTCAAGACACATCCTAATTTATCATGGGAATCAAGTTAGTGATTATGCATCAATGATATATATTTAAAAAATGGGATTATTTCTAATGTCAGTCTCTACAAATATCATTTTCAATTTAGATTTAATTATTATACATGTATAAATGATGTATATAAATATGAAACAGTTTTTGAGTCATTCTAAAAATTTATAGACATGAAATGTTGGATTATGGGGGAGTTTATCTTACAAATTGGGATTGGAATGAATGGTGAACTATATTTCAAATAAATGAAATATCTATTATTAAATTTGGAAACATAAATATATTAATATTGATGAATTTAAGGAAAATATTTCAATTTTTGACTCTAAGAATAAGTATACATATATTATAAGGAATTTCGTTGAAAATTGATGATGAAGAACATTAAATGATTAAAACTTTCAACACATATGATTTCAAGAGTTATTTTTTTGGTCGTATTTTATTTAGATGTTGATAAATTTATAGATTATAATAAGTTTAAAGTAATTAGTACCTTATGAGTTTTTGTGTGAATGGTATACTTTTAGATATATTTGTTGAGCTTTTATAAATGATTGAGATATATATAACACTTCCATTTGAATTTTATTGTAATTAAAATGGTATTTGAGGAAAAATTATATTATATTTTGCAGACATAATTTTAAAGCTACTGATAACAATAAAGTTTATTATGATATTTTATGTTGAGGTAATTATGGATAATTTGGATAAACGGATTATAATATTTTTGGTAACATCGATTTTTATCTTATAGAAAAACATGAGATTAAAATTTTATGCGTTGAATAGGAGATAAAAGATACTTATGAAGAAGTTTTCTATTATTTAAAACATAATATGATTAACATAAATGAAAATATTTTTTTCATTGATGGTTTTTGATTTGATGGATAATGGTTGAGTTATCTTTTGTATGTATATAAGATTTTATTTATTTATCACAATATTATCATATTTTGGAGATTAAATGGCTATGGAATATATAATTTGGGTATATTAATTTTTGAGATATTTATAGATAATAATTATGATGGTAATGAAAGAATACAAGATAAAATCATTCCAATCATTGGGTTTCAAACATGGCCAGATATATTTTTAATAGTGTTCATGTAGAACATTAATACAATTATTTTTGACAATGTTTGAGATTTTCTGCTGAGGAAATTAATATTATCATTTATTAATATATTTGTTTATAAATATTGGATATTATCTAAACTTACTCTTAAAACTATTTTTTTAATAAATTTATAAATTTAGTAAGAATAAATTTTTTTTCATTTGTGGGTATTAGGATACACTCGAATTTTTTTTGTGCTTTTGGAATGAAAATTTAATCTTCAATAACAATTTCTTGGATTATGATATGAAATTTAAGTTTATACAACTTGATGCACCACGAAAGGAAGAAATTTTCCATATGGACTAAAAGGGAACCATGTAATAATATTTTTTCATTTTCTCTATCTTGGTAGTAAAATAATATCTCAACTTTATAAAAATTATCATGAAATAAAAATGTTATCCTATTCGCTTCATTTTTGAGGAATGTATATTCCACTTTATTCATAACTAATTTATTGTTTTGTTGAAATTAAAATCCTAATAAACATGTTCTTTATCATAGTTTATTATTCCTTTACCATTATGGTTCTCCTCTATGTCATATAGTCACATCCCACCAATGATCTACATATCTAGGAAAGTGATAATCTGTTATTCTTGGTGACCTTCCTAATTTCATTTTCCACATTTTAAAATTTTGTTTTATTGTAACTTTTTTATGATATGGGTTTTCACTAAATTTATCTTTAAATATTAAAAATAGTTTTCAATTGACAAAATTATTTTTTATCTTCCACTATCAAAAATTGATTTCTAAAAAATATATTCTCCACAAATTTTATCACGAATCAGAAAATACTTTGAAGGTGAACTTTTTATTTAGGGAAGAATGTAATATCCCATTTAATTTTGAAAGTATATAAATCTCATGACATATTAATATTCATTAATTACATTGATTTATATTCATTATATAAAATACTAAATAATTTTTCAACCAAAAAGTAAATGGTATTGTGATTAAAAAATGTATATATATGTATTATATGGGTTTATTTTAAATTTTAATTTAAAATTTTAGAATTATAATTTTAAAAAATGTGTATTAATTATTTATCATTATATTAATATTATTTTATAGTGATTTTTTTGTAAATTTTCAAAACAAAAATCTTTTTAGTGGATAGTGAAAAATACCATTTTTTGTAAATATTCGATTTATTTTCATTAAATAATGTAATTAGAATGTTTATTTAAGATTTTAGTTCAATATTAATGTAAAATAAACATCAACCAATTATAAGTAATTTAATTAATTTCAAAGGAATCATCATTATACCTGATGTTGATATAAGTTCATTTTTGGGCTTAAACCGATTTTTTTGAAAACATTTTTTATTTGTGCAGTGACATTTTATATCCATAAATATTATTTATCTATATTGATAAATTTTTGGATTACAATTATAGGCTATATATTGAAAAAATATTTAATATCTATGTTTCTATTTTTACTGAAAACTGAATTAAATTAAATTTAGTTTTGTAATTAAAAATTATGTTTTTTAAAAAATATTTATCATTGCATTTTCTGAAATTATATAAAATTATTTTATAATAATTATAGAATTATATTTGATAAAATTTATTAATTATTATTCATCCAAATTAACAAATTAATTAATGATTGAAACCGAATTTTTGGTCATTCTATATTATAACATGAGTAAAAAAATTTCCTCCACAATAATGAGTTAAATGCTTTTATACTAGGTTGAAAATAAGTTATAAGTCCACCAAATATAATCTTAATTATAATTGGATGAATTTATTTCAACCCTTATAAACTTATTCTTAAAATGTATTTTTTTATGGGAAACCTTTCCCTATAATTGATATAAAAATATTTATATTTTTGAAATTTCTCATGTGTGTCATCTCCCACACTATTAAACGAACACCATGTCTCATATTTTATCCATACATAATTACCATATTATCTCATAAAATAACTTATAAAACAACTTCTTAAAATACATACCCATGTTCTAGCATCCTTGGATTAATTACAATTCCATCCTCAAAATGAAAAATGTGTAAACCTATGGAACTATTGCAAAGAGGGTGTAATGCACTTATGTAGTTATTAGTATTTTATTTATTAGTTTATATCCTTAAATACTATATTACCCAATATCATATAATAAAATTAGTATCTATTATATACTATACTTTAATTATTTTAATGGTTTAGCACTGGTTTTGTTATAAAACAATCCATAAAAAAATAATGTCATCGCTCATGCGTACATGTTGAATACCACCTCATGAAATGATTTATTTAATTTTTCATCTCTGAATCTTAGTGTTCTTCATATAAATTGATCTAAATTATATAATAAGTTATATATAATATAATATTTATATTTAGAAATAAATAAATATTGTTTTTTTATTCAATGAAAAATAAAAACATCGCTCACGCATGTGTGTAGACTCTACCTCACGAACCGATGTATATTATTTTTCATCATATCTTCACATTAGTGGTATATATAGATGTATTTGAAGAAATAATATTATATTTTTGACTTAATTATCATTTTGGAAATATAAAATAAACCCTAACTTTTTTGCACATATTTACTGAAAATTAGATATGTTACCCATGCATACATATGAACTACCATATCTTTGATGTAACATAATTCATTTGTCATTAAAATAATACATAGTTGGTTAAAAAACTATAATTTATTTATAAAAATTATAATTATAACATTATAAAGATTCTGTAAATAATGTAATCATGATCTATTTCACCATATTTAACCCATTGAAGACATTTTATACTGTTGAACAAAACATCTGGAAAATGCCCAAAGTAAACATCATTAATTGAATGATTTGGTATGAAATTATAATAAGTTAAATAAAATTTATATTAATAAAAATAATAATAAAATACTAGAAAATAATTAACATATGTTTCTTTTTCTGGAATATTAATAATGTATATGATAGGTTGGACTTTAGGTGACAGAAAATTTACATTAAAACATCATTTTATATATTTTAAATATTTACTTTCTAAATAATTTTCCACCATCTCCATATTTTTTAGTTAATTTTATGTATGTATTTACTTTGAAATAAATAAATTCTAATGGAAACTTTATACCAATTTCGGCTATATTTCAAATAAAATCAAAATGAATCTTTTTACATATTTTATACTAGACATTTGACAATTTTTTACAAAAGGAAAATGAAATGTTCAATTTTAACATATATGACATTTGATACATTTACTAGAACTAAAACCTTATTTTTATATTTGATATTATTTAAAAAAAACCCCAATTTTATTCATAGAAAATAACACCTTACATTTTTTTCTATGTATTTAATTTTTGAAAATTTATTTTATAAAAGGATATATGAATATCAAAATACTCTTTTAATTATTGTTTTGAAAGTATATTTATATAATTTTGAGGATGAAAATAAAATTTTATATAAGTCTCATCTACCTTATGGTCCTTGGAAAATTTTATAATGATGTTTGAGCCAAATATAACTCTCTAATTCCTAGGGTAATGATTATGTTCTTCGAACAATTATATAAGAATTTACCAAGTAGTTGATTCCTTTTGTAAGGGGTATTTCAAGTTCTTGAATGGATTATATGAAGATTAATCTCCAATAACAAATATTTATATTCTATTCATTCTATTTTATTCATCAAAATATTTTGATTTTATATGGAAATATAATTATATATTGTTTAAAAGATTTATTATTCCATTTAAGGGTAAACAGGTATGTTTTTAAGAAAATGTTTTTAAGAAAATGTTTTTAAATGGTTTTCTATAAAACCCTCATGATAATTATTATGACTTTTTGTTTTCTAATAATTAGTTTTTTTTAAATATTGGCTTATAATGATGATTTCATGTATCAATACATGATTCTTTCACATTGAATTATATTTTGTTAAAGGAAAACCCTCTAATATGATTTCATTGTTTTGAAATAGTGTAACATGTTTCTATTATTATTTTATGCACCATACTGAGATTATTGTTCTTATCCCATGGTTTAATTTTTTTATATGGGGTTTATGGAAGTGTAGAATTAATTATGAAGTAAATTTAAAAATGGTGAGGATTTTCTCTAAAAACATGTTTCAATTTAGTGGTTTTATGTTTTAAAAAATGGATACTATGTGAAAATGGATTATTTTTAATGCATGGGTCTGTTATATAAGAGTAATGAACTAATTATATAAAACTCTAAATTTAAATGTATCTTTGAGAATTATTTTAAATAAATTCTTGTCAGAAAATTTAATTATAAATTGAATAAATATAATGACCTTATAATTTGGGTGATATACATGTTGGTTTTTTAGAAATGATTAATTTATAATTTTTCACTATTTAATAAAACTTTCAATATAATGTATTTGTTTTAGTACATATATCCAAGAATATTCCAACAACATATGAAGAAAACTTGAATATTATGGACAAGGGTGATAATATGGCTATCCAAATTTGGAAGTTACATAGAATATAATCAAAAGTTACACAGAATGTACCCTTAGTTAACCACACAAGTATTGGATATTATAATAAATACATGTTTTACGGGGGTCAGTATAAGATGAATTATTAAACACCATGTATTTACCACCATTTATCACTTGGTTAGTGGGATACACTATTTTTAATCAGGCCATCTGTATAAAATCTCTATTCTTTTTATTACATTAATACATGATTTAAAGACATAAAATTACACATAATACAAAATGAAATATCTATAATTCCAGTGTCTTGGGAAATTAGGAACATTACATAACAACTTAAAACATTAAAATAAAACATCATTATTGAAAATTTCCTTTACATGACCATGATATTCCTCTGTACTTAACATTGTATGGGATATATTGAGGACATATTTTAGAAAAGGGTGAAATATAAATCCCAAAAATAAATAAACATGTAATAAAATGAGGAAGAAAATACATTATATTAAATAAGTATATTAATAGTTCATAAAATAAACATGAACATAAAGATATGATATGGAATGATAATCATATAATGGAAATGCAGAAACAACTTAAAACATTACATCAGAGGTCAAGGCTAAACTAACAAGAGATGATATTGGAAGGTACTATAAAGGTATAAGGTAAAACCATTTTACAAGATGACTAATCATGATACTAAAAACTACCCATTGCATTGGAGTTCTATATAATTCTAGGCGCACCTGTCACTTTTATTTCATTCTAATGCTTAAGTGTCCTACATAGATCAAAAAGCATGGATTAATTCATAATGTTAAATTATTTGATGATAAATTGGTGTGTAATAAATAAATTTATGTACTCAATAAATAGGTATATGTTTATAAATGTGAACAACCTTGATAGAGTAATGTGTATTGTATTCACTACACGATGATTTTGGCATGGAAAATTACGGTGCAATTTCGGCATCATAATAGCATGGCATAAAAATTTCATATAAACGGTTGATGAGTGAGAAAGGGTTTCTAATCATACATGTACATGAAATGGATAGTAATAATTTCTTATAAATACATTTCTCAACATAAGGAATTTTCAAATAGAAGGTGTAACATAATAAATAAAATTGAAGAAAGAGGAAAATGGAATAACTCATAAGAAATTTTGACACAACAACATGTGAACATGGGAAGGATTAATGAGATATAAATAGTTATCTCATAATTAAAATATTATAAGGAAAGTATTATGGAGGTTTTAAACCATACCGAATAACTTTTAAAAGAAAATAAAAGGGTGTAACAATATAAGGAAACTTGGATAATAATGAGAATAGAAGGAACCCTTACTTGAGTGCATGACTTCAAAATATTGAATAGGGTATTATTTAGAGGTTGAGGCACCTTGAGAAGATTATAGAAAGGGGAGGAAATAGTATGGATGTGCTCAAATTATTTTTTGTGATGTGAAGTGGGAGCTTGGGTGGGTTTATATAAGAAATGATAGGGGAATTGTTTAATATTTCACATAGTTTTTGGAATATATATAATTAAATATTCTCAATCAGAAAACATCCCATGTAATTTCCCATATTTTTTTAAATAGGTTTTTAAACCATTATTTTATAATTCCACCGTCCAAATATATTAAAATATTAACCATGCTTATGGGGAGGTGAGTCACACTATTAAATAAATGAACTTAAAATTATAAAATATATTATACATTCTAGAGGATTGATTATGGATTTAAAAAATAAGTCAAAAAAATCTATAATCTCATTTTATAAGAAATAATAATTATATTTGGAAAAATATCTATTTTATAGTGTTTATTACATCATTGTTGGGCCATTATTATATCATAAAACACACTATATATTTTTATGGTATTTAATTTTTACCCAAAAAGAAATTATCTCAAAAAATTATAAAAACATAACTATAGGATAATTTCAACATCCTAATCAAAACAATAATATTCATTTTACACAAATGATTTTCTAAATATGTCAATTTTCAGTTTTAAAATAAAAAATAATATTTATTAAAAATTGGTGAGTTTTGATAAAAATAGTTTTCAAACCTTAATAAAAATTATATTTGTCCTCATTAAAATTATATGATAATTTCCATATAATATATATAATTTAACATAAAAAAATTAAAAAATTACATATTAATTCATCAATATAAATTTCTTAATTAAATATGAATATTAACCAAAAAAATAATATTTGTTCTTTAAAAACAATAATAAAATAAAATTATATTCATTATTTTATACAAAAATAAATGTAAATAATCAAAATTCTATATTCTTGATACATATCCCTTTATTACACCATCATACACCCTAAGAGTAAGGTTTGCGATATTGGGGCTTCCATGGGGCTGTTAGGTGAACATGATTTACGTTGTGATCTTTATGAACATGAACTTCTCATATAAATAGCCTTTTCTCATGATTAAGTTGTTGGATATTGTATCGGGATTGGTCTAGGGAGAACCCTATAAATGCTATCACCGTCGGAAGCTTAGATAAATGTGATTCGTTAGGAATGAACCTTCTGGTTGAGTTCATCCCCTCCTTTGTCTATGTCAAAAGGATTTGTTAAAAACAAGTATTTATAGTAGTCATGTGATTAGTGATCAACCACTATATTATAAATGGTAATGATACTTAACTATCATTTAAATCCCTTTGGATATAATAAAAAAACATAGTACATGTGTTTTCTATATTTATTTGACAAAACAATACATTTAATTAAATCAAAATTTAAATGTCACTTATAGAAGTTTGGGTCATCACACTCACCCCCTTAAGAAATTGTGCCCCTAAAATATTTATTTCCCATATAAAAATTTTGAGGGTCACTCTCTTTTATCCCCTCCCCTAGTTCCCACATCACTTTATCAAAGTTGTGGTTTCTCTATAATACTTTTACCAAGTTCATTGTCTTATTTTTTATAAAATGTTCTCTACGATATCAGATATTCACAGGATTTTCCTCATATGATTGGTCATTCTATAATTCTACCACCTCTAGATTGAGTACATGAGAAGGGTCTAGAGCATACTTTCTCAATATACATACACTGAATGCATTATTTACTTGTGATAGGTTAGGTGGGAGTTCTAGTCGGATGGCCAATGCTCTGATGTGATCAAGGATCACAAAAGGGTTGATATACCTTGTACTAAGATTTGGATTATTCCAAAATCATATTATTCTCTTCCATAGATATATGTAGAGTAATTCACTATCTCCAATATCAAACTCTAGGTCTTGTCGTCGATTATCATCATATAGTTTTTCTCGACTCTGAGTAGCCATGTTATGGTAATGAATGATCATAACAGTCTCCACCATTTCCTCACCCATTTCAAGACCTATCAGTTTTAATTCCCCAAATTCATCCCACTATGAAGTTTTTATTCACTTATTCCCATAAAGGAATTCATATGGAGACAATTTTATTCTTGAGTGAAAAATATTTTGTAAGATAACTCAACCATAGGAAGATGTTGATCCCATCCTCCATTGAAGCCCGTTGACAATTTTTTCAATATGTCCTGGACATTCTGGATTGTCTTCTTAGAATAGAAATCAGTTTAACGGTGATAGATCATGCAAAAGTTTAACTCAATATTTAGAGAAAGTTGGAGAATCTTACATAACATGTAGGTGAATCTTGGATCTCAATCAAATACAATAGATAGTGGTACACCATGAATCCTCAACACTTAACTGATGTATATCCATTCATGTTGATCTAATAAGAAATCCTCTCAAATAATAATGATGTGTTCATTATTTTTAAGAAGATCTACTACAACCCAGATAGCATCCTTTCCTCTAGATATCTTATGAAGCTCATTCAAAAAGTCCATGGTGATTTTTCCCATTTCCATGTAGGTATGGGTAATGGTTTTATTATACCCTTAGATTTTTTCCTTTCTACCTTCACTTGATGTCATACAATACCTATTGATGTATATTTTTATATATACGTTTTTAAATTGTCTCACCAATAGTATTCCTAGAGATCTCGATACATATTTTCACTACCATGGTGGATATATAATGTTGAGCTATGTGTATCATATAACAGCTCATTCTTTAACTCAGGATTTGAGGGTACACATAGTCTTCAACAAAATCTTACAACACCATATTCATTAACATTAAAATCCAAGGGTATATCTTTTCTAATAGTTTACACGTTCTTCTAAATTCCCACATCCTCTCTTTGAGCATCCTTTAACCTCACCAGAACTGATGGTTGAACAGTCATTTGTGAAAGGATTGATGATGTTCTTTCCTAAATGATTACCATATCCAAACTCATCATTTCTAAGAGGACTGGAGCCTTTTAATTCTTATCAATGAAGGATTATTTGGATCCTTTCTACATATAGAATATTCCACTTTATTCACTTTCCCTAGATGGTAGTGAATTGAGCAGTCATAGTCTTCGATCATGTCTAAACATCTTCATTTCCGCATATTCAATTCTTTATGTCTGAATATATACATGAAGATTTTTTGATCTGTATATATTTCAAACATCTCCACAAATATGTAATGTTTCCAAATTCTCAAAGTGAAGATCACTGCATCCAACTCTAGATCATGTGTTGGATAGTTCTACTAATTATCTTTCAACTGGCTTGAAACATAGGCAATGGATTTGTCATTTTTTGTCAACACAAATCCCAAGGGCTTCTTCAAAGCATCACTAATTATAATGAAAAGATATCTAGTTGTGGGTAGTGTGAGCACTGGCATAGTGATTAGACTTCTTTTCAACTCCTTAAATATGTCTTCGCATTCATCATTCCATGCAAACGTGACTCCGTTATAATTTATCATTCATAGAGGGTTTGACAATCACAATAAAGTTCTCACCAAACAATGATAAAACCCAACTAATCCAAGGGAACTATGAATATCTGTCACAAATGTTGGCCTCGGCCATCCTTCAATTTCATCAGTCTTTGAAGGGTCCATATAAATCCCATTTCTTATGATGATATTATGTAATAAAGATACATCCTTCAGCTAATACTCACATATGTTGTACTTGGCAAAAATATTTTCATTTCACAAGGTCTTTAGAAAAATAAATAAATTATCCTCATTATCCTTCTTACATTATGAGTATATTAGGATATCATCAATAAATACTCCCAAATATTTTTCAAGGAAATCTCTAAATACTATATTCATCAAGTTCATGAATATTTTTAGAGAATTAGTTATTCTAAATGGCATCACTATGAACTCATAATTCCCATACTTTGTACGAAAGGCAGTCATGGGGATATCCTCCTTCTTCACCCTTACTTGGTAATATCCTCACCATATATCCACCTTGGATAAGTATCACGATCCACCTATATGATCAAAAAAGTCATAAATTCAAGAGAAATGATAGTTGTTCATTATGGTGATTCTGTTGAGCTCACGATATTCACTGTAATTAAGAATTGACCCATCATTATTCTTGATGTAGAGGATTGGTGCACCCTGTGGTGAATCATTTTTTCATATAAACTCTTTATCAAAATTCTCTTGTAGTTGTTTCTTTAGCTCCTCATGTTCCACAATATCTATTCTATATAGAGTCTTGGATATTGGAAACACCCTAGGTATAAGATCAATCAATAATTCAACATCTCATCTAGGAGGAAGACCATAAAATTACTCGGGAAACACATCATTGAATTCCCTCACAATATGAATGTATTCTTGGATGGTTCATTACTTAGACTCGATCATTTCAGCAAGATACAAATAATCATATGGTAGTAATATCCATGCTTGGGATGAAGGTGCTAAAGATGATTCATCCTCCTCCTTGCACTCCTATAGATTCAGTGGATGATTCGTAATGTGTACATTTATTTCCTTCTCATGAAAATAATTGTTGTCTCTATTTAAGAAAAGCCAACCCATTCCATGAATTGCATAAAACTCCACCAAGGTAAGTTTCATAATGATTTCTAGAAAGTTCAATACAAAAATTGTGATTTGGGGAGTTATGTACATGGGATGCTATAATTTCCCCATTTTCCCTTTTCCTCAAAATCTCTACATTCATGATTTTTGGTGGTGTTTGTATTGTTCTACTAAACATTCAAGATATAAAGGAATATATAGAAATATAATCAAAAAATTTATTCTCTATTATTGTACGAATAACTAGCTTACAAGTCACCAAATTATTATTGGGATTCACTTCAGTGGTAGTGATGGATAAAATCTCACCCTTTCTTCCTTGGAGATTGTTGGTTTCCTCTGAAAACCCTTGGCATAGTGCCTTGGTTTGAAAAATGCCTGGGTTCCATGAAGTTATAGAAATGAACAATGTGCTGACGTTTTACCATAAAATTCTTTTCCTCCATTGTAGTAGTGGATTTTTCATTCTGACAATCACTAGCCCAGTTCCCTTTCTTCCTGCACCTAAATCATTTACTCTTCCCCTTTAGTAAATTTCATGGTTCTTGTTTATGCACCATTAGAATGTGGGGTGTTGAAATTTCTTGGAACCACTATATCCCTAGATTAGACCAATAGTATTTGACTCCACCTTCCACTTCATATTCTTATGATACCACTGATATTCATCGATCTACATTTTGACTTGGAGGTCACATCAGATAATTTCCTCATAGATATCAAAGTCACGGGTCTCCAGGGCTTTCTGTCAACTAGGTTTTATCCCACTAAAGAAGCATTCAACCTTGCATTCAGGGGTAACAGTAAATCTAGAGGCGTATTGTAAAAGACATGTATTGTTTTCCTGAAACACTATGATAGATTTTTCAACTTTTTTCTTGTGGGAAAGGAAGCCCCCTTATATCTTCAGATGGACGGTTGGAGTAAAATATCTATTGAATGACATTTTCTGAAAGTAATTCCATTTTAGCCCCTCAATATCTTTCTCAGGATTAATATTTTTGATCAATGTCCACCATTGATCAGATTCACCCTAAAAATGATAAAAATGTAAAATAAACTTATATTTTTCATAGCATTTAATGATGGATAAGATCTTATCAATTGAGTTGACACATTGTTGGGAGATTAAGGGATAAGATGGTCAATTGAATATAGGAGGCCTTTGTCTCATGAATGAATTAATTGTGAGTTTTTATTTCGGGGGGGGGGGGAGTTGGAAAATCCTCTTGATCCAGTTTTCTATTCAAAATACAAATTATGTGAGATAGTATTATGATAATGCTATCGATTCCCACTCAAATCGTATTGGGAATATCATTAGGGTAGTTATTACAATGATCTTCACATTTGTTATTAGCCTGATTTCTCTAATTAGCATACATTGTCTGGAATAAAAGGAAATTTAGAGGTATGTATTTTAAAGTATTAAACACATAAAAAGGAATCCAATAAAATTAAATGGAAAACATATAAATTACATTTATTTAATTTATTTCATTAACTAATGAATTTATTAGCTTCAATATAAGTTATAGATGATCTATTTCCTAACATATATTATTATGGGATTTTTTCTTTAGTAATGGTATGTACTATGCTTATGAATTTATCAAAGCATATCCCCTAGGTCTGTTAAACCAATAGTGTAGCAAGTCCAGTGGTCATGCAGCATTTCACATTCGAGTCTAGATTAAAGTGGTGTTTTTGGGTTTTACCCCAAGACACATCTGCCTTATATCAACATCCACCTGTTCATATCTATATAGGGGTTTATTTTCATGATAAAACACATAATATATACTCACCAATTTTTAGGGATCATTTTCATATACTTATTCTTATCACTAAGGATTTCACTATAGTTTTTTAATCCTAGTCCAAAAAAATAACTAAACATTCCTCTAATACAAACTATAACTACCCTGTTTTTTTATTATTTTCTTACGTGATTTAAAAGAATAACATTACAATCAATAAAATCCAAAATATTGAGAATTATAGTTTCTCGGTAAATTAGGATCATTACATAACAACAAAAATAAGAAATATAATTTCATTTTTTAAAACATCCATTAAATGACCACAACATTCTTTCGTAGTTAACATTTCATTCGATAACATGAGGACATACATAAGAAAGGGGTGATCTATAAATCCTAGTAGGGGAATTAACATCTAATAACATGAGGAAGAGAATACATGTTATACAATAGGTATATCAATGGATCATAAAAGAAACATGAACATAAATGAATGATATAGAATAATAATCATAACATGGAAATGTGGCAACAACTTAAAACATTGCATCATAGGTCAAGGCTAAAATGACAAGACATCAATGTGGAAAAAGTTCCATAAAGGAATCAAGTGAACCTCTATCCCTACATGACATATCATGCTACAAAATATTAACCAATGCATTGGATTTCTATATAATTCAGGTCATATCCATCACTTTTATTTCATTCCCATGCTTATGTGTTCCACATATATCATAAATCATGGATTAATTAATCATCATAATTTATTCCATGATCAAGGGTTTGGGAATACATACATTTAATTCCATAATAAAAATTTATTTGTGTATAAAATTGAGCACCCTTGATAGAGAAATGGGTACGGTATTCACTACATGATGATTTTGGCCTGGAAAATCACGGTGCAATTTCAGCAGCATAACGACGTGGCATAAAAATTAATAAAAAGTTTTTATGAAAGATAAAGGGATCCATGATCATATATACTTGAAAATTAAATTTATATTTTAATATATATACATTTCCCAACATATGTAATTTTGAAATAGAAGGTGTAACGTAATAAACATAGTTGAAGGAAAAGGATAAATGAAATAACTCTTACAAAATTTCAGCACGGTAACAGGTGTACATGGGAGGGATTAATTAGAGATAAAGGGGTATCTCATCATTGAAACATAATAATGGTTTTATTAGGGAGTTTCAAAAACACACCCTTTAATTTTTAAATTAATATAAAATGGTGTAACTATATAAAGAAACATAGATTAAAATGAGAATAAAATGAATAATAACTTGAGTGTGTGACTTAAAAAGAATAGAAAGGGGATTCTTGAGATCATGGGGCACCTCGGGTGGATTATATAAAGGGTGTGACATATTAAATACATGTTCCAACGATATGTAATGAAGATAAGTGGGAGCTTGGGTGGGTTTATATAGGAAATGATAGGGGTGTTCTTTAATATTTCATAAACATAAGTTTTCAAATATATATAATTAAATTTTAAAAACCACAAAATGTATCATGGTTTTTGAAAAACTGGAGTGAAAAAATATTATTTTATAATTCCATGGTGTAAATATATTAAAATATTATACTTTCTTATGTGTATGTGAGTCACATTATTAAAAAATGATCTTAAATTCATAAAATATATTTTACATTTAGGGGGATTCACTATGGCATTATAAAATAAGTAAAACAAATATAAAATCACATTATTTTAAAGGTAAAAATAATAATTTTCATAATATTGCTTTTATAGTGATTATGACATCATTATTGGTCTATTAGGATGTCATAAAACAGACTATATTTTTATATGGTATATAATTTTTACACAAAAAATAAAATGTCTTGGAAAATCATGATGTATTCACAATTAGATAATTTTGATGTCATAATTAAAAAAATAATATTCATTTTATCCAAAAAAATTTCAGAATGTGACAATTTTCACTTTTAAAATATAAACTGACATTTATTGAAAATTTATGGTTTTTGGAAAAAATAATTTTTAGCCCTTAATAAAAATTACATTTGGCCTCATAATAATTATGTGATCATTTAAATTTAATAAAATTAATTTAACAATAAAATTATATTAAAATTTTATTTATTAATTCTTCAAAATATATTTCCTTATTTAATTTCAATATTAACTAAAAAATACTATTTATGCTTTCAAAAGTAATAAAATGAATGTATATTCTTTATTATATACAAAAATAATGTACATAATCAAAATTATAGGGTGTTGATATATATCCCTTTTTCACTAGGTTATTCCCTAAGAGTAAAGAGTCTGATGGTAGGGAATTCCTGGGGCCCTTCATCTACAAGTTTTGGGTCATGATCTCAATAGGCTTGATCTTATCCCGTAAATGGTTTCGCTCTTGATTAAGTTGTTGGAACTCATCTTGGGATTGGTCTTGGGAAAATCATAGAAATGTTATCTCCCTTGGAAGCTCTGATAAATGGGCTACGTAGGTAAAAATCCTTCTCATTGAGGTAATCACCTATTTTGTATGTGTTGAAAGGATTTGTTAAAATCCTATATTTTTAATAGTCATGTGATAAATATTAAACAGTTATATAATCAATGATATTGATACTTAATGGTCATTTAAATCCAATTAGATATAATAAAACAAATGGAGTTCATGTTTTTTTCTAAATCTTTTTTAATATAGTTAATTATATCAAAATGTAAATTTTAATTATAATAGTTTAGGTCATTACAATCTAACAACAACGATGTTTTGAAACCATAGGAATCATAGAATCCATGTGGTTGTATACTGTGTGTAATTAAAATGCAATCCATGTATTGACATCCAACCATGTGTGATGAATTCATGAGAAGTATATTTCACGCAGCTCTATATAAACGCATTGTAACAATTCATATTCAATAAAAATTACACACCTAATGCCTAGGAATTTAGTGTGGGTGGTAAGTAATATATTACATGGATTGTAGATGGTTCTACATGTCTTGTACCTCTAACAAAATATTGCAGTGTAATTTCTAGGTAAATAAACCTATATGATTCAATAAAATGTATTATTAAAATCATGATCAATGTATATGTAATGTATATTGATTTATTTATTTTTTAAATAGTAATTCTAGACTTACATACACATCAGTGGTTTTCAGCAATCCATGTGGAAACAAATGATTTTAATTAATATTATAATCATTATATAAATAAAAGACATGTTATGTTGTAAAACACACCATGTAGTTCAAAAAAATCACTAGAAGTACAAACTATGAATATTCAATTCATGTGGTGTGGTAATACATATTGTCCAAACTACACAACTTGATCCATAGAACTGCATGTTGGGTAATATCATTGCACCTCATGTGGGAATACATGATGTGTATATATCGAGATCATGAAAAGAACTATGAACATTTTTATTCATACATTATTTCATGATTCATTTCAACCCATTTATAGGTATAACACCATAAATGGGTTTAATAATTATAATAAGGTTACACATAGTGTTTCCTCCAGTACATATTGTGTATATAATAAATTCCATTCTGAATGTAATTTTATTAAGGGGGGTGGTTCTATGTACCTTGTTTGTAAACATGTTTTACTAATTAATTTAAAATTTAAATTAACATTACAAATTCATTTAAAATTATAGAGGAAAAAAATCTAAGGGATTGCATGGAATGATAGTTAATATAAAGTTTTAATTAATTAATTACATGATTAATTTATTGGATTAAAAAAATTGTCTTAATTAGTAAATGAATTGAAATTAATGCATGAAATTTTAATGTAAATTTATTGTATGTTTTTATTGATCATGATCTTGGCCAAACTATTTATGTGTTAGGTTTAATTTTTAAATAATTTATTTATGATAACTGTTTTTGGGGTAAATTTATTATTATATTAAATATGTAGATATTATTATTATCCATTATACCTTTAATATATATGTGAAAGTGTGTCCAATTATTAATTTATGTAACACTTAACCTTTGGTTAGTGTTACCTTATAGAAAGTAAGAAATTGTAAATGAAGGAGATTTAGGTAGGATGAGTTGATTTAAGAATTATTCACGGTGAAAACATCAAAGGGGACATAAAATTTAATGGAGGGATGGTGCAACTCATACATGATATTATCTAAAGGATCCCCCCTTGGGTCATAGTAGGGTTATCTTTCACTTAAAAAACTGACAAGATCTATAAGTCTCATGACCGTATCACTTCTTTATTTTATTTTTCTAATGCACAGTTATTTGTTAAAGTAATAAATTTTATTCTATTATTAAACTTGATTGTAAAAAATAAATAACTAAGAAACATATAATATATATTCAAAGAAACTTATTATATGTAAATTCATTTTTCGTATTTTTTCATTTAATTATGTAAAATATACATTATATAAATGATCATATATGGAATAAAATAACTAATATTTATTCATAATATTTTCACAATCCCTCATAGATAATGTTAAGTCTAATATCAACTTCTATATTCTGTTTTAAGATAAAACCATGGTTAATGTTTGGGTGAGGCCATACTCAGCAACACAATAGATTATTGGGAAGTATTTCCAAATATAATGGGTGGACTAAACCATATTTTTATTAAGGATACCATACATGTTTTACATAATACATTTTTGAGGTAATTGTTGAGAAAGTATGACTTTAGGAATTAATGATTTTGGAATCCACTAAATATATCAAATAAATATGATTTAATTTAGTCAGAAATACTACCAAGCTAAATACTCTTGACTAATTTTCATATATATATATTCTTGGATATGATAAAGGATATATGGATACTTTCCTCCAAAAAATCTAAAAAACATGATATTTTGAAAGCAATGGAGAGTGATATAATGATTTTAAAAATAGTTCCAGGCTAGTAAAATAAATTTATTAAAACGAAATTGGTAATAAAAATTATTTATTAAAATTTAATTTATTTATTGTAGATAATGAAATGAAAACCCATAGGAAAACTCTGATCAATCCAAGAAAATGATCCTTTCCTCGCTGACATAAATTTCCACGATTCTATAAAAAATTTACACTACACTACTATAATAAAATTATTGTTATTTTGAAGAATCTCCTATTACTAATAAGACAACAAAACAAGCTAGTGAGTGTGAAAATTTTTAGTGTTGGCTTCCGATAACCAACATTTTTTACTATGATTACATGGAACTTTGATTTCTTTAATATTAAATTTACCATATTATTACATATTGTTCATTGTTATATAAGAATTTAATGTAATAATTTCCTAGAGTATTTTTTGTCTTGATAAAGTCATAATAGTTCCCCTCTATGATGAGAAACATGAAGTGGTATGACAAAATTCCTAATATAGTTATTCAGTTTCATAACATACTATGATGGGACGCATTATATATAAACCATCATGTGCGAGTACTTATAAGAATATGATACCTCTTCCCATGATGTTCTCACTGGTTAATCTCAAATATGGGAGATTATGAGAACAGAACCTCTAATAGGAATTCACATGTTTTTTTGTCAAAAGATACTTCTATCTGCAAGCAAGTGTAATTTTTTATACAATTGAAAATTATAATTAATGCTTTCCATTAATTGTGCACTTATATTTGGTGATGAAAACTGTCATTCAATATGTAGTTGGGAAGTATGGTACATTGGGTGTGTCATGAATGAAATGCCATTGATTTATAAGTCAAGGAATTATTTTCCACTTCCATATTTATGGAATTTGGTATCATGTCCCTATGATTGAAATAAAACTATCAGCTAAAATTCCATGGCCATGGTGTAATGATGATTTTATTTCAAATATTTAAAGAATGATATATTGAGCATATATGTTGATTAAACCGTCATGAAACCTTTTTGATGAGATATTGTGATAAATGGATTATATTACATAGTGAGTGTTTCTATGTAGTTTTCATCATTACATCTTTTAGTTCTTTCTCTTGGTTTCTTGACCCATTTCAAGATATTAATCTTAGAAAATAGGGAATCCCACCAAATAAAAATGAGATAGAATCCTATATAGACAAGCACAAAGGGTTTATTTTGGTCTCTATTAAATTAAATTTTAATTTAATTAATAGAATAAATATAATTCTCAATATTAAGGAATAATTTTTGGAATTTATATTGATCTTGTTAATAAAAAATAATATTTATTCACCAAATTTTGAATAAAATATATTTATTTATTATATTGAATAATTAATAATTATTTTCTTAATATTTTTGAATAAAATGTTTATTTAAGAGAATAAAATATTTATTCAAGTGTTTAATAAATCAAAGTGGAATTCAAACAGACCAAGACCGTGTTTGGTGATAAAATAAATATTTTCGAGCTAGTAAATATTATTTATCCATTTTTCATAAGTTTGAACACCATAAAATAATAATAATAATACTATTATTATGTGTCATAGTATTTCATTAGTCGTTATAATTATATTTAATTTTTTATTTAAATAAAATTTATAATAATAAACTAGCTCTACAAATAGATGGAAGTGTCTATTTTGTAATTTATTCAAAAAAAAATTCCATGTTTGGGAATACAGAATTGTATCACACTAAAAAAATCTATCTTGAATCCTCATACTCTATCCATCTTGAGAAAAAAAACAAGATATAATTTATTTCATACTGAATAATGAGAGACTAAGAATGAACCATGAAATACATTTTATTTTCCATGTTATAACCTAAAGAACGATTGGTTTTTCTCAGAGGCCTTTGGAGCATGTGTGGATCACTGCAAGATGGATTTTACCCATGTATCCTCACAAAAAAAATTATGTAGATCTATAAGGGATTTTTGGATTATAAAAAAATCAACATAGAATGTTTGTTAAGATAATGTATTTATTTCTTCATATATTAAACAAATTAATTTTAATTTTGACATGAAAGATCATTGATTCTAGTTTCAGGAAATGATTATTAAAATAAATTTAATATATCTCCCTCTACTCCAATACATCCGCAATGCCCAAAACCATGAATTTGGTATCATAGAAGTCATGTTTAAATTTATAATTATTTATATGATTGAATATCTATGTGAAATCGTGGTTATATTTTCATTTAATATTATTCATTATTTAATGCGATTTTCATTAACATGTTTTCTATATATCAATCATTCTCATTTAGTGTTTCATTTTCTATGTAATTTAAGAACAAATTAGGACTGATTGAAGATTCCATCAAGAAGTTCCTAATCTGTGGAAAGTAATGATGGGTTACATGGCGTGCATCTAGAGCACATTCCATAAACCAATGTGCATTGTATCAAGATGGTTCGAGGAATTAAAAACATGTGGTTGTTTTATTTCACACCACATGCCGATAAGGAAAACCTGGAATGTGGCAAGCAGATAGAGGGTGTGTAGCTAGCATGTACACACCTAGTAGTCTGGCCGAGTTAACACACTGAATACCCAATTGTGTGACTTTGATATATGTAAACAAAGGTACATGGTATATATCTAGATGTACACTCCATGTACTATCCCATTAATGAAAAAAATAATAAATAATAGAATTTGAAAATTTTCAACATGAAATCATTATTTTACTAATTGGCACACCATTGTGTCATTGAGTAATTAATGATGGTTTTATATAATTTTAAAAGCATAATTAATTTAGTGTAATAAATATGCCATTAATAGTTCTACAATATTTTCATATGAATGTAAAATTTATCTGTATCTCCAATTATATTTAGATGATCATTAAGATAAAAGGGAACTAAATAATTTATAAATTAAAAAATACAAGTTCATTAATCTTAATAATAACTAATGAATAATGAAATGAATGTTGGCTAGTTACATTTTGTGTATTAATTGGATTTAGGACTAATCATCAGCATGACCAAGAACAATGTATGTGTTAGAATTTATTCAATTAAATTTATTGCATTGTTTTACTATTATGTAATTTTAAATTAAAATATGGAATTAAATTCTTCCATCCATTAATTAGTATGTAGGACCTGTATGTCCAAGGATATTTATGTAATTACCATTAACTAATCATTTGGCTCCCCTCACCTACGTGTTAGTAATAAATATTGGTAATTAAAAGAGCATCCTCAGGTGCGTGGAGATGGTTCATGAGAGAACCATAATGACACCAAATCGATGATACATAGGCAGATATGTGGGATGTTGTAACTCATGCCATGCTCAATATAACGAGTTATTTCCCCTAGGTGATTGGTTGATATAATGTCTTCTCATTGAATAAACCATCAGATCATCTCATGATCAGGTAATTTAATTAATTAATTATTTTTCTATATGATTAATTATAATCATATTTATTGATGAAAGAACATGATCACATGAATGAATTAATTAATATAATAATACAGAATTCATATAAAAGTGATTATGTTAAATTGTTTTATCCAAACACAAAAAATGAGTCATAATATGGATGGAGGATCCTATTAATGAGAGACATGAAGATCACTAGGTATTTTTTAAACCAAATTTTCCTGAAAATATACTCTAAAAATTTATATATACTCAGGAACTATTTCTTATGAATATCCACCATTCTGACCAAAAGATGGTGGTAGGGTAATCATAAGTCAGCCTTAATGATTTAATGGACTCCCCATAATTTATCAAATATATCATCAATCCTCGTAAATGGATATTTATTTTTCATGGTCACCAGGTTTAACTACATATATTCAATGAATAACTAAAGATTAATCCCTCCATTATTTATGAAAAATTCATAATAACATTTGGGAGATGTACCCAGTTTGATTAAACTCATCACTTGTAAATCATTGAGTTTCCGCTTATATTCATTTATCTCGGAAAATGGTATATGATTAGAGAAATTGAAATGGGTTATTATCTTAGAGAAATTTCGATGTCAAAATCAATTCCTCCATCTAGAGGAATTCCTAAGAAAACTTCTCGAATGTCATCTTTGTAATTATCCACCACTTGAGGAAAATAAAAGGAAACTACTTCATGATCTACTATAAATAACAAGAATGTTATGTATGTTGTAATATCACTAACTTGTATCATGTCTAGACCTTTTCAACACTACACTGACATCAAATTATCTATTTAAATAACATATCTTCCATATTTTTAGTAAAAGATAATAATAACTTATAAAATATGATGTGTTATCAGTAACTAGTCAACCAATCCATTTAAAAAACACATAGAATCTAATCATTTTTTGAATCATGAAACCATGTAGGTTTCTATATCCAAAAACTACTATGGGATATTTTGGAATTATATATAGATTATCCAATCTATTTATTAAGGGTATTTATAGAGATAAAAACTCAAAAGGAAACATGACTAATAAATAAAAAATAATATCATGAGAAGATATAGATGAATAAGATTCTCCTATATTAAATAATATAAAAGATAGTACATATGTGGTCAATAAAATACATAAAATAGTCAGTGGTACCTCTTCCCATCAAACTAATATATAGTCTAAGAGATAAATTACATGTCTCAGCTCCTTGGGAATTCCACTAAGGTGAATAAATCTACTAGGTCACCAAATTATGAGGTGTATATATCCCCTATTGAGGTCCTCCAACCCCATTATATCCCAACCTTTTAGAACACATCTATTTAGCCAAAAAAATTATAGTTATAGGAATACATGAAACATTATTGACCCTCCATGGACAGTTCCCCAAAAATCATTGTGAGGCTATCTATATTCCCCTAATTGAATAACCTAATGGAAAAACCTCACATATATTAGTAAAAAATCTTCTAATATAGTATAAATCCCAACTACCACTTTATCATGACTACTTTGCCTTCAACTTTTAACAACTATAAGAGGAATTCAAAACATCCCTAAGGAGACCAGAAATTGTTCAACCATAATAAGAAAGAAGACCACATTCTTCCATATTAGCATGAATTCTCTACCTTCAACTTCTAACTGCTATAATAGTAAACCATTCCATCACTGGAGTCTAATATCTAAATGTATAAATTCTTTCCCTAATTCTCATCTAATATAAGAGACATGTGAAGAATATCTCTGAAATAAGAAGAATACTTTGAAACTAACATTTTTCTCAATTAAAGATCCCTAAATTCATACTAGTGGTCCATATATAGAGTACATACGAATAAATCATCAAATAAAATATCATTAAGGTCACCTATATAATGCCCTCCAACCTACTAGCATGGTCCATGACACCCCATCCTCTCTTAGATGGTTTTGGTAGCACAAATATATCTATATTTACTCATTAGTCCACATCAGTCTTTTTTACTCTATATGGGTCGTGGTATGCATTAATTTGAACCTTAAGTTATTTATTTTCTTTTTTGGATTTTTTTTGTGAAATTTATCTTAAAAATTCTATTTTGGACATATTTATATAAAATAGTAAGGACCACAGTCATGGAAAAAGTTATGGTTTCCTTTGATCCCCTGGTGTAAAGGGACCACAACCACCATGCATAGTGTTTGATGTGGCCTTCTCTATGGATAGTTAGGATTATCCTTTTAAACCACTAAAATTATGGCCCCCATCTATACATGGTGGTCCAAGAAAACTAAAATATTTTCACTTGGTCATGACTGGTTCACTTGGATGATCATCTGGGTGAAGCCACCATGCCATGTCGGGTAACACCCGACCATGGTTATTCTAGTATTGGAATTTGAAAAAGTATAATGATGCCTATTATTTTATAGGATGTTACTCCAACTTTCTGAAACCCCAATGATGATTCCCTCTTCATTTTTGGACTTTAATATCACCAATTAAAATAATTTCCCTTCTGCATTTTTCTCAGATTTCAGTTTTAGTGTATTCGATGAAGGGTTTTTGGCATTCATATTTTATCAAGTAGTAGCATAGGGTGACCCATTTTTTCTCAGGGGTTCTATTTGAAAATATTTTATTTTTAGGATTAAATCTATTATTATCCCATTAATAGTATTGGAAACAATATGTACTCAATAGTCTTTATAGTTGGTGGTCTTGTAATGCAATTCCTATTAATCAAAACTGATGTTTCTTATTTGACTTGATGTGAGTTTCAAATTGATTTCCAAATAATCAATTTAGACTCTTTAGAAATGTTTTCAAATGTCATGGTGCATGTTTTTTGCAACCTATTTAGAAATATATTTTGAAATAAATTATTCAATTTTGGAAAATGAATTTTTTGTTGAAACTAATGATTTGAATAATGAATCTAATAAAGAATCTTGAGAAATTAATGAGTTAAATGTTGTGTGGATATCAAATGTAATGAATTAATTTGAAATGAATGAAGTTTGGTAAAAAAATAATGTTGATTTTTAAATGAAATTTCTTGTTTGAGAATTTGATTTTGGGTTTCTTGATTAATGATTTATGAAACTGAGATGAATGATTTATCCCTAAATTGATTTTTTGGAAGCATATTGGAGCCTAGTTTGTTAGGTTGGTAGTTCATGATAATAATATTATTCATGTATTATCAATACATGGAAATGGATTGATAATAACAACTAATACTAAACATTGATTATGAAAGGGAGTTCATTCATTATGGTGGACTTATATTCCATCTATCCCTATGATCTAGATAAGTTCTCCCATATAGATTCACAATTCAATGAGACATTTAAGGATCCTTGATCCTTTATCTTACATAACGTGGGACATAAAGACATTTTGAAATGGTTGAAAATTAATTATACATATTAGGGTTAATAAAATTATTTATTAACACAAGGTTGATGAAATAATTAATCATTCTTATTTTGATGGATATTCTTATTTGTTCTTACTTTATAAAGGATATTTAAATGATTTAAACAAATGTTTTTTTTAAACTATGGAATAGATTATCATTCCATTATGTAATTAAAATTTTATATAGTTTATTTCTTTATATGTTCTTCTAAATAAATTTATTGTTATGGTACTATTAGGCTAGTGTTTCTTATCCAAAACATATACCTTTGGATGTATACAGAGATCATTTTTCTTGGACTATAAGAAGGAAAAATTCCACTTTCAGGTGGTGAGTTTTCTTGATAATTGAACATTCGGAGTTAGTGGTGACATGAAGAGAAAGTCATGTATATTTTTTAAAGATATCTTGGTTTATGAGATGTTTTGGGATCTCTTATTCTATTTTGGGTTTTGTACGTGCCTACCTTGTGGTACTGTTCAACTAATATATCTACTGTAATTATGGATATTATTTGATTTCTTTTGCACCACTATGATATTTATAGGTTTTTCTTGTGTATAAATCATTCCCATTTAATTTTTTATTTTTTATTCACAGGAACTAGTCTCATACCCATTGGTTTTGGGAATTCTTTTTGGGATATATTAGTAAAAGATGGCATTCCGGTTTAGTGGGTTACCTCGGTTGTTTTATGTAACATTGGTATCAAAGGTCAGGTGTGTCCTATTTGGATATTGGTTCGTAGTTTTGAATGTCCTGGTAGGTAGGATATATAATTTTTATAAAATATTAGGATAGATTTTTTGTGGGTTTCTTTCTATCTATCATCTTAGTGAGCCATACATTTCCATGGGGGGTCTGAAAAAGTTCCTTTGAGGAGTTTATTGACTGAATTCAACAAATTTCTAAAAAAACTAAATGCATGGTCCCATGTTGAGTTTTAACTGATACATTTATTTTCCTTATATATATTTACTACTTGTTCCTTATTGTCTGTTAATTATGTGTAGAACTATACACTAAAGAAAGAATTTGAATCAGGATTTAGGGGGAGCTACTGATGAACCTTAGAAATAGATCTCTTTAGATAACCAAAAAATCATAGATGTAGTAGTATTCATCATCCAATATCTATACCAAGGGGTAGCACCTATCACCTTTCAAGATACAGAGGTAGAACCAAGAAGGAGAGATAGTATAGATCTATGAAAGGGTTTTCTTCATCATATTTCACTATTATTATAGTGATCGAATGATCCTCGTGAGGTGGATGATTGTTTTCTAAATAATGAATTAATCTTTATGATCTTAGATATGTTTGAATCCATAAAGGTGAAGTGTATTGTCTTCAAGCTTAAGAGGCCTAGATAAAGATGGAGGGATTCTATTTTTTTTGGAAAATCAGAATGATGGCTTATAGTAGAAAGAATTCATGACTCGTTTTATAGAGAAATTTTACCTAGATTCAATTGTATTGGATAAGTCCAAGGATTTCTCAAGATTCATCAATTTTATTGGATGGTGACCTAGTAATCTAATATTATTTTAACTTGTTATGTTTTCACTTTTGGTGTTATTGAATGAGAAGCTAAAGAACCTAAGGTTTCATAGGATTAATGGACTATATATTCAATCCTAAGTATTTATTCGAAATATCACCTAATATTTTGATGTTTGTGATGAGGATAAAAAGGGAGAAAATAACCAATCATGTAATTCATTTGTGAATGAAGTTCCTCATATTTCTAGTGGCAGATTTAATTATTATATTAAGGTGGATATAAATTTAAATGAGCCTCAAACTAGATATAGTGGTGGGTTTCTAGGATAGAGAACTTTCTCAAGTCATATATAGTTCCTATTAAAGGCCCAATAACTTATTCCAAATTTATCATGATTGGGAACTCAATTAATTATTATACAGAGGAACAAAAAAATATCAACTCATGTACATGTTTAGAAGACTTTCAGAGGTGTTCCAATGTCTATAATACCCATCAAGGGGGTAAATGATCTTTAGTAAAAATTTGAGTGGTGTTTAGTGATAATATTCTACAAAAATGGGGTTTTAGCGAAAATCATCATCAACATAGAAACTTCATGCATTGGATGAGCCTTCAGTGGGAAGTGATGTTTGTTGTGCAACATTGAGTTGTTCCATTTCTATGTATTCATATTTAGTGACTCATTTATTAGATATCAGTTCTTCTCATTCATTGATAACATCTTATAGTTTGGACCTATTGTGATTTTTAATGGATCTTAAACCTTTTGTGTGGGTATTTCAATACCTATATGGATGATGAGAGTGAAGGGTGTCTGATTACCCATTTGTTTTTTCTCATTATTAAAGGTCAATATTTCCTAGGAATTTTATGTTCCCAAAATTTTTCGCATTGAAATTATTTATATAATGGAATAGTTGGTCCCTCACAAGTCTTGGGTTCACTGTAATCAGTGTTGGGTTTCCTTTACTAAACTCAATGGAGAGTTCTTTATTTTTCAAGGAGAATGTGAACAATGGAATATCCATGAATAAATACTTTTTTGGATATGGTTAGGATAATGATCATTTATTTTTCTGAACTGATGTTTGAATCGTCTTGTATTTATCTTCCTCTAGTAGTTATTGATTTTCAATATGTCTTTCCATTAGACTTCTTCTGACTACCACTTGAGAGAAGGTGGTGTTCACTATCGACTAAGCACCAGTTAATTAAATTTTTCCTATTTCCTCTTACATTATGGAATTATCCAAAAAAAGAGTTAAAGGATCATTTGGGTTAATTTATGTGCCAATGTTTCATTAAACCCAGTGTCTCACCTTATGCAGTACTGATGCTTTTGGCCAAGAAGGCCAATAGAACCATTCTCTTGTGTGTTGATTACTGAAATCTCAATCAGGATATGATCATGAATAAGTATCTATTACCACATTTTGAAAATTTACTTTATCAACAAAATTGGTTAATGGTGTTCATTTTGAATGATCTTCAGTTTTGTTACTGCTTACTCAGGGTTAAAAAGTATCATAATCCAAATGCCACATTTAATAGTAGGAATGTACACTATGAGTATCTTGTTATTCCATTTATCACAACAAACACTCCTTCTAGGTTTAATGTTATTATTAATAAAATTTTCCACCAAAATAATTTCCATTTTTATAATTTTTTGGATGATATCATAATTTATTAAAAAACAATGATGATCATGTACATCATTTGAGTGGTGTTTTGGATATCTTGAAGAACTAATGACGTTATGCCAAGATAAAAAAGTTCCAAATATATATTTAGTAGTTTGTATTTCTATGGTGTATGGTATCTAAACATGGTATCTATTTTGATCATTAAAGGTAAAATAAACACTTTCTAGAGAGAAACCATTCAATGTATTTGAGATTCAGAGCTTGCAGGTACGGCGAGGTTTATCACTGATTTTTAAAGGATTTCTCTAAGATATGTTCTCCATTGTATTCTCTCACTCATATGGGAGTAATTTTTAATTTGGATTCAATGTTTTAGACATAATTGGATGAGATTATGAAACATTTTTGTTCATCTCATGTGCTAACTCAGTCAGAGGATAAAAGAGACTATAGGTTATTTATTAATGATCCAGATCTAGGTTTGGATAGTGTTCTTATATTGGGTTATCAAATGGTGGATTATAGTTCTCATTAACATCTACCATTGAGAAAGAACTATCCAACACATGATATAGAACTCATATATATGAATAATTCTCTTATGAGTTGTAATCATAACATTTATTCGAAAGGATTACCATTTACTTCGATCATAAGATCCTCAGTTATATCTTTTCATAGATATATTTAAATCAATGATAGTTGATATTGTTGGAGTACATGAAATATTTTGAAATTGATATTTCACACACCCCTAGGAATTGGAATATTTTTATGTGACCTCTCATCATGATGTTTCCATCTCATTCTTAAAAGTATTCATCCTAAGATTGAAATCGTGTGACACCCTTTTTTCATATATGTTTTGGAGTATATGAGGATGAGCGCAAGAATATTACTGTAAGTGTTATGTTGAAATTCTATATTCATGACATGATCCTCCAAGATCAATATCTTGATTTTCAGTTCAATGTTATAAATATTTCTATTTATTATGGGGATAACATAGAGGAATGGTCCTTATCTCTTAAAGGAATCTGTAGCTCTTGAAAATGTTTTAACATTATGTCACCTTAGATAAAATATGTGATATTGGATTGTAATAATTTATTGGGGAATGTTCCCCCATGTATGAATAATTTGTTTTATGAAATTTCATTTCAATTCTAGTGTCTAGGAAATAAGTGATACATTCATTGTCTTTTTCACGTTATTATAAGTTCCAGTAGATTAATGTTGTTGATCAAATTCCTTATGTCGGCTTCAACCCAACTCATATAGACATGGAAGTGGGATGATACATAGTTGGATTTCATTGACCGGATTTCAAATATTCATCAATGAAATAATTGGATTTTTTTTATTGAATAACTATCCAAACAATGTCACTTTATTGCTATTGGTGATACCATCAATGTTAAGGATTTTCTAATGTTGAACATAAAAAAGATTCTTATATTTCATATAGTTTCAACACACATTATTTTTTATGGAGACACTTGGTTCACATCTCAGTTTCTGTAAGGCCTCCCATAGGTGATTGGACCCCAGATCATGTTTATTACAACAAACCATCCCCATATGAATGGTCTTAGAAAATGGGATATACATATTCTCAAAGAAATTCTTTATTCATGCATCATAAACATTAGTAGAGCATGTAATTTCTATCTCAGATTAGTGTTGTTTTCCAAAAACAATATTTATAATTAATTCATTAAAATAGAAAATTGTGAGTCCTTGTTTGAAAAGTATTTTAAATATATGCACTTTTTTTTAAGAATGGTGAACCTTCTCTGGTGGCATCGAACTAGATCCAAGAGACGCCAATAAAGATATAAATGATTTCTTAGAGGTTGTTAATGGATCAGATCTGGTATAAATATTTTTTGGATCATTATCAATGTATTTTTATTATTTCATTGGTGAAGTGTTTTTCTTAATATTATTACTTTATCTAGGGAAACAGTGTCTTATAAAATATAAGAGGTTGGAACCAATGTATTTGGGATTTTTTGAGGTCATTGAAGAGATTGGGAAGGTGTAGTACCATTTTCCTTTACCATGGAAAATAAATTTTATCCACAACTTCATTCATGTATTTCATCTCAAGAAATATATTGTATACCCATATCTGGTTTTTATTTGAGAGCACCGTGATGTGTAACCGTATTTGACAATTACACAATAGCTGGTTTAGATTATGTATTCTCAAAAATATATTCTCCATGGGAAGTCAATGCCTTTGGTATGGATTCTATGGATTCATGGTTATAATATCATGTGAGATGGGTGCATGAGATGATGATGAGAGATTAGATTCTTCATATCATTTTCTCTTTGTCTTCTTATTGAGTGCTTCAAGGGAAATAATGATTTTATGGAAGGAAGATTTTTTTTAACTTCTGAGTTAAATGTATGGTTTGATTTTTATATTTAATTTAGTTATATTCAGTTTCAGGATTGTTAAAGTTTCATGTTGTATTAAAAGTTAGTTACTTGTCATTTTGGTGAAAATAAATAAGAACCAAAGCTACGGATGAATTAATAGTGTGTATTTTTTCCCCTGTAAAAGATAACATGATCAAAAATCCTCATTGTTGTTTGTGGTATTCAATGTTGAATGTAGGGGGTACCCCTATATATCATGCCTTTTATTAAAACTACAGATCTATTAGATGAGAATGGTGGGATTAAATGGATAAAATGTTTCCATGTTACCATGGCTGGTCCATGTGAAATGTCACTTTGGGGAATCCACCACCTCTTGGTGGGAAACACCAAGCCATGGTGATGGTTTTTTTAGAATTTGGAATGCCAAAATGAATCCTAATCTTCCAATTATGGTACTCCAGTTATGTGAAACCTTAGTGAGGAGGTTTAATGTATATTTTTACTACATTCATCTCTCTTAAACTAGTTTCTCTCCTCCCTTTAGCTCGGATTTCAAATAGATGGTGTTTGAGGAATTGGTTTAGGAATTCATATTTCATTAACAACTAGAATAGGGTGTCCCATTTTTTATTAGGCTTTCTCGTCATAGATCACAGCTCATAAGGATCAAATCTCTTCTTCCCCCATTAATGATCTTAGAGGTAATGATGTTCTTTTTTTCTTGCGGTTGGCGATTTCATATTCAAATTCCTTACAACTCACACCAGTTTCACTTGTTTTACATGAAATTGTTTTCATACTCATTCCCTAAGAATGAATTTAGATTCATGTTAAATTTTTTAAAAATACATGGATTGTGTGTTGAAACCTATTTGTAAATAGATTTTGAAATAAAGTGTTGACTTCTATAAAAATATTTTTAATTTAAATTAATTGTTTGAGTAATATATATAATTATGATTGTTGATAAATGAAGGAATGAAATTTTCTTTGTATTTTGAATGAAATTAATTGTTTTGAATGAAATACTTTTTAGTGAAGCAATTCATGTTGGTTTTGAAATGAAATGGAATTATGAAAACATGATTCAGGTCTTCTTTATAAGTGAATGATGAAACTGATATGAGTTGAATGACTTTGCCTGTGATTGATTTATTTTAAGTACAGAGGATCTTGGTCGGTTTGGTAGGTAGTCCATGTTAATAATCCCGGGAATGTATTATCTCTTTCAAACTATGGATTAATAATAACAACACATACTAAACATTGATAATGGTATAAAGTACTTTCACTAGGGTGGACCCCTATTACACCTAAGAATGAGATCTAATGAATTTTTTACACCTGGATTCATACTTTATTGAGATATGTGAGGATCATTGATCCATGATCGAACAAATCATTAGGATTATAACCATTACGATATGATTGATACTTAATTATACATGTAAATTTTTATATAGTTATCTATTCATCCATTATTAATGACATAATTAATCATTTCTATTCTAATATAAATTCTTATTGGTGTATTCTTTATAATTTTCATTGAAATTATTCAAAAAGAATGTTTTATTATGAATTTTAAAAATATTATCATTCCATGTTTTATTTAAAATTTAGACTATATGTTTTATTTTATATAGATAGATTATAAAATATCTTGGTGGGTTCCTAAAAGGTACCACTACTCACACCCAGCATATGCCTTTATGAATATTTAGATATTATTTTGTTATGACTAGGATAAGGGAATGAACTATTTGGAGGAAATAGATTGTCGTGATTGACGGAATTTGGGAGGTAGTGGTGAAAAGAATATTATGTGATCCATCAATTATGATGAGAACATGGTTTATGTTATTTTTTGGGATTTTTTTTCATTTTGATTTTTCTTCTTGTCTTTGTTGTGGTATTACCAACCGTTTTTGGTTTTTCAATCACTAAACCCATTTTTTCAGTTTTCCGTATTGAAAAATATCCCCCTAGGTTATTTTAGGATTTATAAGCACTACTGTCTAGGATTTGGGGAGTGGGAATGCCATTCAGGGCATGTCATGTCTAGAATGAGTTTGAGTTTTGTGAGTTATCCAAGTTGGTTGATGAAAGTATCTACTAGATCAAAAATATCCTCAATGATCTCAATATATTCCTTAGTATCCTAAGGGTTCCAATGCCCATTATTTATAGACAATACTAAATATAGAAACTCCATAGATAGTATAACATTATCTCATGTTCCCCTTAGACTTGAACTATAACTAATAAGAAGACATCATACTAGAGGTATTTTTCTACCTAAATAGATAAAGATGAATGGGAGAATAATCATGTACATCCTCTCAAACATCTAGTGGTGGAATAAGGTAATTCTTCATGGCGGGTGTATTTATTATTTCTTCACCAGGTGGTCCCATCATTTGTCTTCTAGGTGGAATTTATTACAATTCCAAATTAATTCCTAGAACACCTATGGAATTTTAAATAATATAATATCATATGTAGTTAATGGGCTCACATAAGGGATTACTATACCAGGATATATCCTATGTGGCTACTAAAAATGTTAATTAATACCCTCTTAAACCTACAAATGATAAATCACAAATCATCATATCCTTACATTAGTCATAGTAATATACATATAAAAATAGTAATGATAAATCTCAAAAAAATGACCATTTAAACCAATTAAATCACAAAAACACAAAGAAGATATCAAAAAATTTAACTAAATAAACATTCATGGATAATAGGAATAATATATAAATGGAATGTGATTGTACATTATTTATCATTATGCATGAACACATATAGAACACATAAACTATAACAACATAATCCGACTTACATTGACAAAATAATCCCACAACTATTACAGCAATCCCATCACTAGTAACTTGGTGGTCCATCACCTAAGACCTAGAAATGAAATTTCATAACTCACCTTACCGAGTTCCATAATGTTTAAATCCTTTCTAAATATTCCCAAATATTGTCATATTGATAAGAAAAGAAAAATATACTTTTATACCACTCCCTAAAGCCCTAAGTCAAATCAATTTGGCTTGGCTGAAAAGCTACATGATCTTATGTGTACCTCCCAATATGTAAGAACTTTCCGACTAGTATTGTGAGTTCAAATGGTGAATTTCTGAGACTAAATCATTAGTATCAAAATTCATACTTGAAAAGAATATTATTACTTAATTATAATATAAAACAGATTAATTGGCCTAAAAAAATAAAAAATCTATAATAGATGGAATCTTATGTATTCTATGGTCAAATTAGTAATAACCAATATATGAAAATGTGGTAGATCAAACCAATGTATAAGTAGAGTAATATAAAAATAAATAACACATTGTTGAAATACTCCTTATTCTATCCCCATACCACCTCCATACACAAAACTCAGCTACCTCGTCTTTTGATCGTTGGGCCCTCGCCCTTTCCTAGATCTCTGATCGTGAAGTCTAACCACACATCAAGATAGTCTAGTAGGGTGTAATTATAAGACCAAATATGACATAACTAATGCATCACTAATGCAAGTTCACACACATTTATATATATTTTATTACAAAATATTAAATTAATTTATAGGTAAATAGTCAACCCAAAAAATGGTGAGGACTGGATGCTCAAACAAAGATGCCAAAATCACCGAACCCACGTGCTTCAGTGCTATGTCAGTAAGTACAATACTATCACTATACATGTGTCTCAAAACATAAAAAAATGTAAATATATTGGTTATGAACCATATTTAAATCAATCATATGTATGCATTATACCATTAAGGAACACGTAACACCCCACCCTAAGGTGGTATTCTATACTCTCATAATGGTACATCCACCTAAAATTCCTGAATAATTAGATCACAAACCCGCTACATGGTCTTTCTTAGATTACTAAAGTCCAATAAAATGGACATAATTTACCCTAATATATTCTTCTCCCATTTAATTTTAACATTCCCATTATATTTAACTAGTAGCATCACGAAATCAATGTCCTTGGATTTTTTTCACCACACCCACATTCCCATATAAGTGAACATCCAAATAATTCATTGTAATCCAAACATATTAATTCATGAAGAAAATTTCCATATGATACATAAAAATACAAATAAATTCATATCATATAATGAATAATTTCTCTTATCACACTTGCTTTTCACAAGGTTACACATCCATCCACGAACTATACACATAATGTATGGGTGTCAATTCCCATGGGTACATATTATAATATCTTAAAAAACCATATAAAAGGACCTTAAATGGTTAAAATATTCGTACATAAAGTGTGTTTATTCAAAAATCCAAGATTTTTCAAGTGTTGATCCCAAAATCACACACAATACCCCAACAAGATGAAGACATCATGCCAAGTGTCCCTAAGGCATATCCTAATTCATCATAGAGGGATTCTAAAACATTATTAAGGTTATTTTAACATGGTATTTCAATAAAGTAAACATATAATTTATAAACCACTATAAATAGTATATCAGGTTCACTCAATGTAGAAGAAGAAGAAATCAAGATCATTTGGAACCTATAATAATGAAAAATTTCATGAGGGGGATGTAACCAACATACATCATTTCTCAAGAAGTAATAACATCCAACACCCATTCTTTTTATGTCTATGTATTAATGAATCTAAAAATATTAAGAGGTTTAATTTTTTAATCAAGTGGAAATGAGTTAAAAATTCACTATACATCCCTTCCTAATTATTTAATGCCTTTACATTAAGATATTTAAATCATCTTAAAATAAAAATGGATGATTAGTTTCATTGAATTCTGAAACATCTATCATATTAGTGAGTTGATTATCACTATGGTCATGTTTTCCTCGGTCACACCAAACCCTATTACCTTTACATGGTGAACCTCGATAGAATGTTATCAAAACCATTCATTTTTCTAACTCACTAACCCATTGAACATGGAATGTTCAGGTCACTTTTATTACGTCTCATGGGATGAATCATAGTAGTAAACTCCTAATAATCAATTACAATATAAGATCCTATATCTATGAAAGTTGAATTTTTTAGAAAAATTAAAATTTTTAGTTATTGGATGGGTCGATTTTCGATTAAATATTTAGAGTGGAATTATAAGGTCAACAATTCCTCAATTTAATATTTTTTATATGTGGTTTGGGGATTATAATATATCTAATATATTTCAATAGATTCATGTGTGTTTAGGTCCTAGAGTTGAACACATTAAAAAGTTATTCTTAGGGTGCTCGGTTTTATAATACCTAGGGTTGATCAAGTGGGGTGGATCAGATATGTTAGTGGATTCATGTATATAGTGAAATACAATGTAGGTTTTATAACCTTATACATTTTATTTTTGTTTCTTTTATTTAATCATTTATTTTTGGTTGTCCTAGTGGGTAATCAGGGTTTTATTTATGGCATGTATTTTTGGGCCATTATTGTATTTCATTCATTGTTATATCCTTATTTATTTTTATTCTTATCACTAATTATTTACTAAAATATATATGATTTTCTATTATTATATTTGTTTTTATAATTTTATGTGATGTCATAACTTCCCCACAGACACAACTAAGGCCATCATTGCAACATAGAAGCCTTTGGATTATGGGTAGTCTCATATGAGGCCCTATAGAAACACTAGTTGGGCTACTGTTCATAGATTGAGTTGGAGAGTTATGTGAAAAATATTTAAAAACGAAATTAAATTACTGTTATTTGAATATTTGGGACATGAAATAAAATAGTATTATAAGTTTTTTGGAAATTGTGATGGTTATTATAATGGTATGTCAAGAAAATATTTTCTTATATGAGGTATTAGATACCATTAATATTGGATTTATGATTTTTTGGAATTATATTCAGTTGCATCACCTTTTTTGAGGTCCTTTCTGAAAATATATGTGGACAACAATGTGATGTGACATGGAACTGGCGACATTGATATAATATATCTTGCACTATATGTGTAGTGATAGTTGGTATGATGAAATGGGTACATAGTCTCTCATTAGTAAATATTATAGGTCTCTAGTGGTATGTGATTCTTTATATGGGGACCATTAGGTAAACCATGATTACCTAGGTATCTAATTCCCTTCTAGTAAACCCGTTGTGGGTATATCCTTTTTAGGTACGGTTAATTAAATATTAATAACAATTAATAAAAAAAATCCATTATAGAATGATGTGATATTTTAATTTACTCACAATAATTTATGGATATCAATCCAGATCATCTAGTGTAATGTCAATAGATACCTCAAAATTTTATAGTGTACTAGAAAATCAGGGTGTGTTACCATATACGAATTCTCGATAAGGATCAGTTCATTATCTCCTGACTATTTCAAATAGTGTCCCAAAAATGATCACTCCACTATGAGGATTCATGGAGAGGATAATATCCTCATAGGATTATTCATGTAAGGTGATGGCATAAATTTTTAAAAAACAATAATCTTCTATTAAGTTAATATTTAGCAATTGGTTCCACTTAAATAAGTTTCAAATTACAATTTAACGAGTGTTTTACTCTATAATAGGGAATTAAAAACCTATATAATTGAACCCATTTTGATAGTTTTTTACCTTCATAGATCAATTATCTCTTTACCTAAATTCATTTTTATAAATTATAGATAGATTTTTTAGAGTTATATTCCATATAATAGTTGAGGTGGGAACCATGGTGTTTCTCTTATGTTTTAAATAAACTGGGATGTGGTTAATGTGTGAGAGACATTTTGGGAATGTGGTTAATCCTAGTTATACACTTATTATCCTTGGATTTAATGTACAAATGGTAGATCTAGAGGCCCTTATATTTTACATTGGCCCTAGGGATTCATAATTTAGTGTGCTTAGGGGAAAATGTGAGTGGGGTTAGCCTATGTTTATAGACATCTATAGAGTCTGTGAGCTTTGTGGTATCCTCATTATGAGATCTATATTGATAACCTGTTACCAAATGTGTGTCTAGAAATTATGTATCCTTTGATTTGAATTTAATAACCTATGTTTCATTGGTGTTAAGATTGTCTTTGATTAGTAGGACTATTTTGGTGTCTGTCCTTATTGACTTACAGATACTTTTTAGCTTTTTGTCAGAGCATGAGTGGAGTCTTGTGATTGGAACCACATTGAGGGGAGTCTAATTGTATTAATGCGGTTTATATGATTCAAACTAACGATTCATATTTTTGGTGTTAAATTTACATCATGTGATGGGTGGATGTAAATTAAATCATGGATTGGGTGAGGTAACCATATTTTTATAAGAGTTTTATTGGTTATCTTGATGTGTTAAGAGTTATGTATCATAGAAAACAGTCATATTGAATATTTGAAGAATCCACTTAGGGAATAATGAGTCAGGTGGTATGATATTTTACACCCCTTTGAGTATTTAGTGCTTCTTTCTCCCTGGTCATACGTGGTAACACATTATGATTGAACATCAATGAGTAGATAGGCATGGGGTGAGGGTTGAAAATTTCAAATATAGTCATTTTATGCATGGTGACCCCAATATTTGATTAAATAAAAACATGTTCCCTTTGAGGATTCCTATCTTGGAAATAATTGAGTTTTGTGAGACCATTTTATAATTGGTGTACGTTGATATGCACTATCCAGATATGTTACATTTGGGGTTAGGTAAATGTTAGTGAATCATATCTTAACATGAGCATGGACAACAAAAGTGGGAAAATTTTAATAGGTTGGATCCGAATGAAATAATTGAGGTTGGTGACTGTATTTGAGTTTAAACTCATATAATACTATGTATATTGTTTCCATGGGTCCTCATTAAGTGATAGGTGATGTTTATGTTGGCACTCAGTAATGAGGGGGTTTTAACCATCTTAGTAATTATATATTGAAAAGGATAGAGCATGGGATATATATATTAGAGACTTTTTTCAAAGTTATCATAATAAGGATTCTCCTAAGGTGTATATATATACATTGGACATTGGTGTGTGACCATAACCTGAAATAAATTCATGCAATGATGGGAACAGTCATTGGATTTCCGTTTTGTCTTTCAGATTCCATTCAATAAATAGAACATGGTAATGAAATATTTCTCATGGAATTCAAGTAATTTATTTGAATATGGAATTTTCTAGAGTTTTATATTAGGAGTTGGTCTGGGGATCTCTTGTGATGGTCTAAGGATATTGGGTCGGGAATACATCGTTGTTTGTGTTGTGGCACAATAATGCAAATAGAATTTGATTGTACGGTCAAGAAATGTCATCAGAAGTCACTTATGGGATTTGGTGATAATTTTCAAAGTATATAGATATAACTTTGGATAATCTAATTTGGAACATTAGTTAGTTATGTGTTGATGGTCTTAGTTGAGTGTTTTGGGAATAGCAAGAGGGAGGAAAGTGGACATGAGTTCTCTCGAATAGTTTCATATAGTTGGTGAGGAAACTACATCAGGCTCACTTTTGGGATGATACATGTGCAATGAAAGGGTCATCCAAGTCTTCTATAGGTAACTATGGTGTGAAAATGTTATGTTAAATCAATTGGTATTCAACCATTTAGGATCAGAATCATGAACTGATCCAATGACTTCTTGAGTGACTGGGTGTAGTGAGTTAGAAAACATGTCGGTAGTTTCATTATTATTTTAGGGGTGTGTTTTAGTACGAAATTACAATGGTGGAAGTGAATTTTTTTTGAATTTTCCATTGTAAGAAAGAACCAATGGTAAGGAATTATATAATATAGTTCATGAATTTGATTATTACATGGTCATGTATCACTTTAGATGGGCTCAATTGTTATATTAATCATTATATATCAAAATTAGTTCTCAGAAACAAATTGGGAATTATGAAATAAAACATAAACATTTGAGTGAGAATTCAAAAAAGTAGTATATCGAGTTATTTAGTTGGATTCCCACAAATAAATCTTAGGTTTGAAAAGTAATAAGGTGGGAGGTTGTAAGATCCCATATGTGTATGAGTTTATAATTTCAGAATGAAATTAAAATTTTCCATTACTAGATGGGTTGGATTTTTATAGGAGATTTAGAATGGAATTATGATGGTTTGTATTAATCAAAGTAAGATTTATAGTCGATGTTCTAATGTAAGAATGTATGAAAGTGGATTTATTAGAATCTCATAGGTTTGGGGCCTTAAATCATTATTTTGGAAATGTTTTTCCTAGGGTGCATAGGTAGTGCATACTTAGTTCTAACTATTCCTCACAGATTAAAATGGACCATGGGTTTGGGAAACCATATGGGTGGATGAGAAAACGATGTGAACCACTCAAATTAACATTATATAGGCCACATAGTATGTGTATAGTATCTTAAACTATGGGTTATGCCTATTCAAGGTGGTTTTTCCTCAGACCATTTTTGAACAAGGTTGGCACACATTTTGGAGAACCTATTTCCAAACCATGTAGCATCTTAAAAGGGGGGAATTTACCATTTCTCTATGGTATTTAAGAGGGAATATCCCTATTTTTGTCCTCCCCCTCTAGAATGCAGCATAGGATTCCCCCTCATATTCCTTCTTTATTACCCCTTCAGTTTAGTATATTCTTTGTTGTTTTTGATATAGTTTTGTGGTGTTTGTGGCAAGTATTTCACATTTTGGGTCTCAACTCACTTCTTCCTCTGTTATTTTCTAATTTTGGTTTCTCTTGTTACATAATTGATTTCTTAATTTACTTGAGAATACTGTAATCTGATACCGATGATGGTTATTATTCTCTTCCTAGGAAGAGGACATCTTAGGAGGCCATCTTTACTTCCTCCTGTTTCATTTCATTGAGTTGTGTCAACACATTGATTTTCAAAATATTAAAATATAATATAAAATTTATTGGGTAACTTTTTTAATTTTTTAATTATAGAGTATTCCCAATTTTAGGAGGAGGATTCTACTTGTGTTTTTTTCAAGAGTTAGGTCATGGATCCAAAGAGACGGGATCATCAGATGATGTTTTTGGAATTATGAATTTTATAATAAAATTGTATAATTCTTTTAACTTATTTATATTAATTAATTAATTATAATGTAATAATAATTAATTGATTTTTTTAATTTGGTTGTTAAGATAGAAATATTAATTTAATTGATGAAATTAGATGGGCCTGGGCCACTGTTGTTGGCCCTTGGAATATAAATGGAAAGATTTTATAAGGTGGGAGGTCTTTTATACTTCCTCTATGGAATTTATTCATGTTAATGGTATTATATAGAAGCTTGAAATCATCCCTAAGGGAGAAGAACATTTATAAGATTATTATAATGACTTGTTTAACTAAATGAAATTGGTTAATAAAAATGGATTCTTGTCAGGGGTCGCTAAAAACCATGTGTGCCAGCTTCATTCCCAATCCCTAATGGAAGAGACTGAGACCCTTGTGACATTTAGTAGCCTCGATAGATCTTAGGAGTTGATTCTGGAACCGTTGAGTCATGTCATCCCTTGTACGGTCCTAAATGGATAGTCATTATTCCAACTAGGCTCAGGCTGTGTGATTAGGCCATTCTAGAGCATCATTAGGCATCAAGATATGTCATGAATCATCTCTTTCTGAATGACGTACTGTTATGACACAATGTAGATAGTAATCCTGTACTACCCTACTCTTGATTCCATGGGAAATGATTCCCTAGTTTCTTTGGTGTTGACTATGATTATGATCCAATCCTAGATGATCCCTAGTGGGTTTCCTTCAATTCCGTTATATTTTTTAAAGTTCCCAAGTTGGATGAATCTTATACATAAAAATTCCTAGTATATTAAAAGGGATTTGAATTCTTACATGATGACAATGAGGATCTAGAGAGGGTAACATATTTGGTGTATTAACCTAGTGGATCCTGATGTGTTCCCTGGTGGTTGAATGACCCTAAGAGAGTATGTTATGGATTTGGGTAGTGATTTTAGTGGGTGTCACCATAGAACTCAGACCAAACATGTGAGACTCATGGAATTTGGATATATGGATAGAGTTGGGAATTCCACCAACCATTCACTTTTATCTATGATTAAACAAATTACTATTGAAACATCTACGAATTCTATGCATTATTTTGGGAACTCATCCTATGGTCCAAGTTTGATGTTATTTCAGGGTGGGTCTTCCCAATGGAAGCTCCTATTATTTAGATTATGATCCTTATTTTATTTAATGTTTCCATTATATGAATCCCTTATTCATTATTATTCCTCCATTCATATGATTTATAGGGGAATTTGATTAGTTAATCTAAGAAAACTTATTTGATTGATTATATCCCATGACTCATATAATGCTAATATCCAGGTGATGACAAAAAAATTTTGAGTTTCCGCACTTCCCAACATGCACTGGATACTAGTGACATACACAAGAATTTATGACGGTCTTCATGATCGATACAAGGGATTATACTCATGATCGGGTGGATGTGCCTTATTGTATTTCCCAAAAGCTATCTTGGAAGGGGCTATTGAGCCATTTATTTAGAGATATTGAGTTAGGATCACAGTCCAAGATATTCTTCCTTAGATTTTCCTATGGTTCATCCCCCATATTAATCATCAAGTTTACGATGTCCCAATTGTCCTCTGGTTCAAGACCTAGGAATCCGACATCGGACTAGATTAAATAATTTCAAGAGATCATCTTGGTTTCACTAATGAAACATGGATTCAATGGTATAACATCCAACATGATGACATATTTATTCGATTTCATTTTCATAAACAAAATGCTAATTTATAATTATTATAGTATAGTACATGTGATTATAGAGTTAAAAAATTTATCCCTCTATGGTGACATGGATTTCATAAAAATATTTTTGTTATCAAGTGAAGTAGATATTATTGGCCCAATGTATAAACCATTCCCTAGGTATTAAAATTGTTGTTTATTTATTTCTTGTAGTTATTATTTACCTATGTATCTTATTTAGTAACTCACTCAAACATATAATGAATTTAATGGACATGTATTGGATCGTGTTGGGGGTTCCAGACAAATTTTTGTGCTCACACCCTACTTGGACATCCATTTCACTGGTTTATTTAATCGTATGTTAAATTAGTCACATGTGTTGGATGGGAAATGACCCAGGACTAATATGATGGTATGGTTAATATGTATAAATAGATTTGGGTATGTGGCATGAATCATTATGGGTACTTGAGACTTGTAAATTTTATTTCTATTTATTTATTTTATTTATATATATTTTTTATCCTAGTGGGTGATTAGTGTTATTTGTATGACTATGTTTTTTAGGACTTTACTCCATTATATTAACTGTTATATATTTTTTATATTTCTTCAACACTCATATTATTTACTATTATGGATGATGTTTGGTTATTTACATTGTTTTATTACACCAAAATGAGTTCATAGTCTCCCCATGGATACACTTAGGACATCAATACAAATTGACACCCTATGGACAATGAAGTGTCACACATGAGGCCTTGTGAGGAACTGGTCTAGATACTATTCATAGAGTACGATGTGGTAGGATGTGACACACCTCCATGTGTGTTGTGAACATCTTGTTTCACATGAATTGATTCTATATATAAAATAGCTAACACTGCGGTGTGTTACTATCCCTTGTGCAACTAAACATGTTCCAACCCCTATTTATTCCAAAAAAAATACTTCAATACTTATCAAAACCTAAACTAAACCACCTAAATACTAAAAATTATATACCATTAAAATTGAGGATGTTAAAAAAAATACATTTTAAATAAATAAGATAATTATAAAAATTACATAATGTGGATTCTCTTATTCATATCTGTCAATCCATTACTATGATATAATATATCATGGGTTTTTAGGTTCGGTGTTATCTTTCAAGAAATATTTCAAACACATCAAATTTATTAAAGAGAAATATATTCTAAAATATCTAATTTTTAAATAATCTTCCATTAATGATATCATATCATCACAATTTTAATTTTTTATACACTAAATGACTGTATAATTTTATAATATCATATATAAAATTCATTATAAACATAAATTCGTTTGTTTATGCCAATAAACATACCATTTATAAAATAATGGTTTTTTAAACATTTATCTTACATGACTAATATAATGAATGAGTATCCATAAGACATCCCATATTAGTTTATTGATACTTCCCAGGCCAGACTATACATTTTTTCATCATCTTATTTGAGTCAGAGGGTTTTATTTCCATTGATTAGGAAAATATAAAATGAAATACTTTCTTAAATCATAGTTTCATCCTTCATTTGTCATTAAATATACTTCAAATTTAATTAAATTCAAACTCCAATGATAAATTTTCATGATACATTATTCATACATGAATCACTACAATTAAATTTAAGTATGTCATGAGATATATAAAAGGATAAAATGAAATTCATCTAATTAATAGCTAAATCAAAAATGTTCTAAAAAACATAATATAACACCAACTAAACCATTATATAGTGAATTAAAACATCAATATTTTATAATTAATTAATAACACCAAAGGTTCAACATATATCATTACAAAAATAATTAAACTATAAAACTCTTCCAGGAATTTTATAATATTTCAAAACAGAAAAATTTTAGATTATTTCTTCATATAGTAATAATTGGGAAAATGAATGTAACTTAATTATATAATATATAAAATTTTATATTGTTTTCCAAAAAATAAATTAAATCAGTATAAATAAATCGATAATATAATTATATATGAATCTAAAATTAAATGAAATATTTATTCCTCAAATAGTTTTAATAATAAAATCACATACTATACAATAATACCTAATGTTCCCTCTAGTATAATTAATTTATTCAAAAAACATTTATAAATATACTCTAAGGTTATTGGTACCAATCAAAATATGTCTTCATAAATGTAATAAACCATTTTCCTTGACTATCTCATCATCAAATCATAAGAAAAACCCAAGGGTTTCATACACCTCTGTTATTTATTCCTTCTAAAATCATGTTTCCCAAAATTTTATTAGTCACCTAAGAGTAAGATCATGTAGAATATTTATACTTTAATCAATTATTATTCCTAAATTTATTTAAAACATAATCACATAGTCTCTTAAAAAGGGATACATTCCTTTGAATAACATTGTAATACTTAAACATGTAAACCCTAGATAGAATTTATAAATATTTTTTATCCTTATATGAAATAATCCTAAATGATAATGTTATCTATAAACAAATATATTACAAAATACAACAACCCGAAACCTATGCACGTGGATTTTATAAAAAAATAATATATTCTATATATATGGACTTTGATACCAAATATCATGACACGATATTTTCCATTATAAAATCAAATTTAATATTGAGTCACTTATATTATAAAGGATTTTTAGGTTTCTATTTTTAGAGAATTATGATAAAAAAATTACATAACAAAACCCATGTATTTAAGTGATCACTTTTCAATTAATACCCATATTCTCTTAATCCATTAAAATTCATCAAAATATCATATAAAATTATCTAAAAATAACTTATATAAAATCATTCCTTATAACTTGGGTAAATTGAAACAAATTTATGGGTGACATCTAATTTATAATAATGGAAAAAAAGAGATATCACAGTTTGGAATTATTAGTGAGCATAAAATAAGCATAAGAGTATGATAGAATGATATTATCATTATAAATCCTACCCTATAATTAAAAGAGTATAATCCTGAATCATGGAATAATTATTCTGTAATTTATAATACATGAATTATAATAGAATCTAGGACCAAGATCCATGAGAATATGATATTGTGAGAAGAAAATTTAATAAAATAGTTGAATTAAATGTGTCATAATCATAATCATGAAAATCATTTTATGTGGAAATCTACCAAAAAACTAATAACATTTAATTCATGGGGTAACCACATGTTTACCATATTTTTTATTTGGATAACCCCACTTGTACCCTCATTTATGATTCGGATAACCTCTCATGTACCCTTTGAGGGCATTAAAATTAAAAATTTCTCAATGAATTAATGGGATATAAAGGACCTTCCAGTAAAATAATAATAATCCACTCATATGTATACCAGAAGATCATGGATTTTTTTATTTAGGTAGACATATAAGACTTTAGAATATTACTATGAATATTTTTAAAGCCAGTAACTATGCCAAAATGGGAATCTAGGGCCTGGAGAGCCTCAGAGAGGTGATTTTAACAATAATAAATATATTTTTTTCACATGCATGCAGTTTCCCTTGAAACATGTTATAACTCCTAAGTAGAGTCTTAAATCTGAAATATAAGGTCTTAGTTGAGTTGAAAATGTTGTTTTTATGTTTGGTGCAACCAAAAGTTTTCTGTGTTAGGAGTTTTGGTCTGAGGTGAGTTGGAGTGGTTTTATGTAATGGATTACTTATAAAATGATGTTTAATTAAAAATCTAACATGATCCTCCCCTCCCTCATGTTGGGTGCACAAATCACAATAAGTGCCTCTCCCCACCTCTCCCCTTTATATACGGGAAGAATCCAGGCCAAATAGAAGTGATGAAGTGTTGATGATATCCTTTCTTAGTGTGGATCATCATCAAATCAAGGAGAAACAATATATATGAATCTTTCTACACTCGATGCTTTGGTATTTTCCCTCAAGGAAGGTAGTTTTGAATATTGGTTCTTATCCCCTTTCTTTTTCTTCACTTTATGGTTTATAGATCGCTATTATGAATTCTATAGTTCACTCCTAGGTTGATTTATAGTTTCTAGGGAAAATATTGGTGAATCGGTCATTTTCAAAGGAAATTCATATATGGAATCACCATATACATGGTGTTTGTACTATAGAGATACGTCGTGTATCACATAATAATTGAAATAGATTACTGTTGTGGACTAAGAACCATATACCATTGTTAAACATCAAGTAGTGACACTGTATCTTGTGGCATGAGGACATGTACATTCTATACATGTAAAAGTACATGGTTGTGTACAACTACAGGGCCAATGTACACATACATGGGGTACAAGACACCATCATGGGAAAACCACACTGACAGGTTGTCATCTATCTGGAAGACACCGTGTTGTATGGGATGCATGGTGAGTAAGGGACAGATAAGGTCAAACAATGTTTTAGAAAGACACGGCTAGGGGCCGAGTGAAGATGAACATGTTGTGTATGGACTATATACACAATGTACTCCTACATGGGTTGGAAAACCATGTAATCTACATACACAGTCAGGTTCTCAGGTGGGTTCACATTCCATGTATAACCCTTTCCATGTCATGTACTCCTTTGAGATTATCATGAGACCTTCCTCCTTGCGTATCTACTTATATTGGACACAATTTTAGGCTTATGAGTATCCTATCCTGAGTAGGTTTCTTTGTAGAATGAAATGGTGTCATCTGTTTTCCCCTAACAGTTATGAGGTTTTATGTTTTGAGGATGAAGCTTCTGTAGTGGTGCTTAACATTAGGTAGTGATCTGGGGGGATCCCATGGTTGTTGTCCAGGTTGGTAGCCTTCGCTTTCTCTTTAGTACATAGGTCCCCTGAAGTCTTTAGGTTTGTAGAGTGTTTCTACTATATTGTATTAGGGTACGGTTCCCCTACTCATGGTGGTGTTTTAGTGGGAGGTATTATAATTTCATGTCTCCTTTAAATGTAATTTGATAGGTGCTATAGATTGATGTGATTCATAAAGAAATATTATAGGACTAGTACTCCCCTATGGTATTATGTCATGGTTTCCCTTAACTCTATTCATTGGTAATGATGGGACTCCCCACACTATGGGTGTGGGTTTTACGGAAATAGCTTAATTATTTCAAGTATGGTACCCCAATTTCAAACTAGGGTGTGGGTTCCCCATATCATTCATATATTTGGAAAGAGTGATCCCATACAAAACTAGGGTGCATACCCTCTTTACTTTTTAGCTAGATAGAGTAATTACTCCCCTGTTTGACAATTTTGCGAGCCCTCTATCTGCGGAGTTGCTGATCCCCTACTGTGTCAGAGCATGGGTTCTCCAGATGTGATGTATATATATAGTGGATACTCCCATAATTTCCTTGGGTGTGCATCCTCTATCCTTTAAGTTGGAACTCTCGTGTCATTCTTTAGTTTGGGTCCTCCATATTTGTTAACTCGACTGACTTGGAACTTCTCGTCCATGTCAAGTAGCAAGTTCTCTAGCCTAGGTTTTATACTCCCATATCATGTCAGGGTGAGGATAATCCAAAGTAAAAAAGTCAGTAGAGTGGTACTCCCCTATAGTTCCAAGGGTGTGGGTCCCCTAGACCTAGAGTAGAACTCCCCTATCATTCTAGGGTGCAGGTCCTCTCTATTTTGAGTACTACTCTCCAATCATACTAGGGTGTGGGTCCTCACCTATGGAGTATTATTCCATTCTCTATGACTGTTATTGCGGAGCTGGTCCTCTATTATAGTTATTTCTCCCTCATATATTGAGTATAGTTATGATGTGATATCTACTCCACTAGTTATGTGCAATACTAGGCCAATAGTTAGTGCTACCTCTGTGGGCTGAGGTCTCGACTACTCCACATAAAAGTGACAGAGGTTTCTTTTTTAATTTAGGATCTAGTACTCCATCAGTTATACTGAATTGTAAATGTGTGGTCCCTCTATTATCATTTTAAGACAGATGATTGTGGTGTATAGTCTGGAGTAGTGATCCCTCAACTTTCTATAGTGGTGAGGTATGGGCCTCTCCAATTAGGTTCTTACAAGCATGTGCAGGGTGAATGTGTGGTCTGGTAGGACCTTTAGTGATGGGAACAAAATATTGTATTTTTATGTTGTTCTAGATGGAGCGTATCTCTTAGATGCATACCATGTAGAATGGACCGCTCGTGGAGTGTGTTCTACTAGTTTATTGTTATAATTAGATCCTCAAGTAGAGCGATGTCAATGGATATGAGGTTCGAACCTCATGATATTTGGAGCCTAATCCTAGTATATATGGGTGATTCAAGGAGTCATTTTGGTGTGTCATATGTATAGGTTGGCCTCTGTTGTGTACTGAGAAGACTAGCCATGTATAAGAGATTATGGTTTCAGATGGATTTTCTCTCTTGGTTGGGTATTATCTGGCTAGGTTGAGTTGATTTTTTCCATTTTTTTCTCTATTTTTCTATTGGGTTTTTTTGGAACCTACTATATATCTTTATAGTCACCCATACCTAGGCTTTATCTATATGTTTTATGTCTTTTTCATACCATAGGACTCTTTTGGAGTCCTTGGATAACCCAAGTCAGTAAAAGCTTAGTGATCTAGACGGACCTAGGTGTTTATCAGATATGGAACAAGGATCCTTTTAGTAGTTTCATTTGATAGTGATCCCATCCATATAAGTATGTTGGAAGGTTTTAATATTTTATTTTGGTGGGCATTTGTTTTTAACTTTTTTTGATTTCATTATTATTTTTTGTACTCTAGTTTTGGATAGATGTTTGTATGAATTTTAGTTTCTAGATTTTTATATTTTTGGTATATTTGTATTGATGTTTTTATCATAATGTGTTTCTATGTAAATTTGGAAAAGTCCTCCCATCAGTTTGATATTGATACTCAACGCTAGTCTCTAGACCTTGTCCTATTGGAGGTGGGAATGTGTGTCATAACATAGGCCCTGTTACTTTGGGTCAAAGAAGAGTGGTATCAAATCTGATTTGATCTTTCATCCACTGTTCGGACTAGTCCCCTCCTAGATCATGGTATTTGTTGCATAGAGATAGTGTTTTGGTGTTTCATGTTCAGCTTTAAGGCCAGATTTTTTAGTGTTGGTGCGGCGACTAACATACCCATTTACGAGGACTCTAATAACCAATTTTTTGACAAGGTTCATTGGGACACAGGTCCTCAGTAAATAATGGTACGTGCATCATACAGGACTAGGTTTTTTTCCTTGTCCTTCATGGTTCATCCCCTTGATATTCTCTTTTACCATGATGCCTCATGAATTCTATTTTAGGATTGTAATATGATGACAACGAAATAGGGTCCCATTGTTCTATTATGGTGATGATTCACCCTTTTATAAGGCTTTAGTGTATGGAATTGGTTCTGAGGTGATACCTTTTGGTGGTCATTCAATTGAGCCACCACCTATTGTGCAGCTACCTGTGATGAAAGTTCATTCCAATGATGTGTGTAGGATGAGTGCACTACACGAGTTATGGAGATAGTGACCTAAATGTGTCGGTATGATCTACACCCCCAAGTAGGTAAGGACATTCCTAAGTTAGTCACACATGTTTTACTCATAGTGAGGAAACATACCAACAAGATGGTTGTCCAATAGGCGATACTTATGTAGGATTCATATGGGAAATTGTGGAGTTTAGTGGCGTAGTCCCAGGACTAGGTGATGATCTCTTGGGTATTGTATGAGTGACTCTTCATGTAAGAGTTTCACCCTACCATGTTGTGGTATTTGAATATCCATGAGTTTCTATAGCTTTGAAAGGGAAGCATGACTATGGAGGAGTACTTGGTGAGGTTCACATACCTATCATGTTACTCACTATATATGTTTTGAGACCAGTTTATCACAGCTTAGACCATTGAGAAGGACCTCTGTAGAGACATTTGAGTATGTGTGGTCTCCTTATGTCTTCCCACTTATGAGTTGGTACTTGATCAATCTTTAGTTATAAAGATATTATTTCTATAGGGATAGAAGTATTTTTCACACAATGGTGTCACAAGGATGAGGTGTCTACAGTAGTTGGAAGATGGTAGAAGATAGTATCATGGTGTAGGATGCATACCCTTTACCATACATAGAAACATGGGAATATAGTTTTGGGTAACTTCCAGGGTTTAGGTCAGTTGCAGGAGATGCAGTGTTTCTCTTGTGATGGCCAAGGAAATATTTCTATAGATTTTCCAACCCTTCATGTTCTTGTGTAGGATTTGGGCAATGAGATGCATTGGAGAAGGCATCATTTGGATAAGGGATTTCATCAAGATTACAGACATGGAGGAGGATATCGGAGAGTTGCTACTGGTGTCAAGTGGTTTGAGGGTTTTCTACAACGACCCTAAGGTGGTCCACACAAGGCTCATAGAGATAGAGGATGTGGGTGAGGACACCTACATTCCATAGATTCCTTTGACTCAGAAAGTCCATTTATGAATATTTTTACACTCTGTGTCCTTTATACTTTCTGTAGTATAAATTTTTAGACATTGTTGTTAGGTAATATTTTCTTTCGGACTCTTTAATGTGGGTAAACACGGGGCATCGGTATAACCTTGTGTTAGTTTTGTTCAATGTATCCTTGAATGTATGAGGAATAATTGTCCTTCCCCCTCCAAGAAAATTCTTGATATGTGAGGAAAAATGTGACTGTGAGTTAGTGCCACCAAAAGCGGATAATATCAAGGTTCAATGAATGAGTCTCTCTAAATTACATGTTCAGGTCCATGTAATGTGTTGGTTTTTTTTATATTGAGGTCCCCAAAAAACCATGTGTGATAATTTGGGAATCTATTTCTTTATTTTTAGTACCCTCATATTCTTGGTGTCCACATTTTATGAGAGGTTCTCAAAGAATACGTGGCATGGTTTGACGTAAATTTTTATCACAAAGAAGAGGGAATCGTTCTCAAATGAGAATAGTGTTTGTGATGTAATAACAACTGTGTGGGTGATTCAATTTTGAACAAAAATAATAATGTCCCGGTGTGGTCGATGTGTTTCTTAATATTTTGTGTTTATGGTGGGATTGTTTGATGGATTTTTGGGCCATGTACTGGAATTGCATGTGGAGTTTTTCTTATTAATTTCGTTTTTTCATGGTATCCCTATTGGATGGATAGAATTTCTTATAATCATTTCATAGAAGTAGATTTATACCCTATGATGTTTCTTTATTTTTTATTGGTTTCCTATAATACATAGTCAGATGGTATGCCTCTAGTAAATGTGGAAGTGTTTCTATTATGGAGAGATATGCTAGGGAATGGGGTTTGCAGATGAATGGATTGGTATGACCTAGTGTTCACACTTGGTTAGGACTATTTTTTTATTGGTACCCACACATGTTCATCTTAAACCTTCAATGAAAGACACTTGAGGAGACTGTAGTGCAGTTCATCTAGGGGTGGATGTGAATTGGGGGGTGTTGTCGGTGTCTTCATCCGGTAAACAAGGAGGTGGGTTGGTAGACCATATGGATATATATAGACTATAGAGTGTGGTGATTTTCCACCCATCACAACTGATAAGACATGTGACACATATTTTATTATGTTGACCTGTTTAGAGCTAGACATATATGGGTTAGTCCTTTTAAATTACCCTAACTATGTTCTTAGAAGCCGTATGGGAACCCCTGGTGAGATCGCTGGAATCAGAGTTAATGTGGGGACCTTAGTTTCTTCCTTCATGCCTGGGATTTTTCCTTTCGGGGATGAATATCAATAAATGGGGGAAAATTTCCGGACATAGGTTTGACCATTATTAATTTGGAATATTCTAAAGAATATTTTTGAACCCAAGTGCTGATTTGGATGGATATATGGGGCCCGAAGAGACTCAAATTCATGATTATAATAATATTAAATATATTTTGTCACACACATGTTGTCTCCCTAGAAATTTGGAATAAATCATGAGTTGATTCTTGGATCAGAAATCTAACATTGTGGTTGATTTTATAACGTAATTATTTCCCTAAGAAGGACCTAATGTTTTTTGTACTGAGAGTTTTGGTCAGAGGATAGTTGGTAAAACCAAAGATAATATGTCATTTTCAAAAGTAACTCCCATATAAATTTACTGTCTACATAACATGTAGTCCAGAGATACATTCAATATAGCTCTAGATATTTAGGGAATATGACTTTTTTGGAATACATACCATGTACTGGGGTGACACGCCATGTAGTGACCCCATGTCGTGTGGCTTGAGGTAATGGCCTAGCTTGCTGTGTAAAAGTACATGGTCGTGTACAACTACATGAACAACGTACATGAACACATGCTTCTAGAAAGTGGAACTAGAAAACCACATGTCAAGGTTTCCATTTATCCTGAACAATTCATATAGTATGGGATGCATGGTATTTAAGGGAAAAGGTTACCCAGGCCATGTAAATGTAGAACAAGGCCCATGGTCAGGTGAATTAGAACACGCTGTGTATATATTGTACATTTCATGTACCACTACATGGGTTAGAAAAAAATGTATTATGAATAAAAAATGGTTCTTGGGAGGGATCGCAATTCATGTGAACCCCTAGTGAACGTAGTATACTCCTTTGAGATATTCTTAATATATTAATCATTACATATCTCCTTATGTTGTACTCAGATTCCAGCTTACAGGTATCCTATCTTGGATATTTTCCATATAGAACACAATAGTGGAATCTATTTTTTCTTGTGAGAAATGATGTTGTGAGTTTCAAGAATCTCTCTTGTGTAGAGGTGATTCACCATGGGCGGTGATGAGGGGGGATCACTTGGTTTACATCGAGGTTGGTACCCTTCCCTTTAACAGTGGGACATGGGTCCCCAAGACTCTTTAGTTTGGTAATGTGGTGCTACCGTATTGTATTAGGGAATGGGTCCATTATTCATGATCGTGTTGTGAAACGAGGTATCAAATGTGTGATTCTCGTTTGATTGGTTCTTGAAATGATAAAATAGATCACTGTGGTTAAAAAAGTTAGATGCTAGGATTGGTTCCCCCATATTGCATCAGGGAATAGGTTTCCCTTACCTCTCATCTTTGATAGAGACAAGACTCCCCTGGTTGTGGGTGCGATATCTATTCCAATGGCATAATACTTCCATGGATGGTAATCCTACATTAGACCAGGGCATAGGTTTCCCATATTTTTTGTGTATATGTATATAGTTCTAACCTATTGGTCTAGGTTTGGGCCATCCGTACATGTTATCTGTAAAGAGTAGTTACTCCATTATTGGACTGGGGAGTAGGTCCTCTATATGTGGACTTATTTATACCCTGTAATCTCAGGTTGTGGGTCCTCTAATTTTTAAATATACATATAATGGCTACTACCTTATTGTGTTTGGGTGTGGGTCCTCTATCATTGGAGTCGGAAATAGCCTATCATATTAGGGTGTGTGTCCTCTATACATGTTAAGTCATCATAGTTGGACCTCCCCTAACATGACCACGAGCGGGTACTCCAACCTAGGGTCGGTGCTCCCCTATCATGTCAGGGTGCGGGTCCCCAATATTAAATGAGTTGTTGGAGTAGTACTCCCCTTTCATACTAGGGTGAGGGTCCTCTAATCATAGAGTGGTACTCCCCTTCCATTCAATGGTGTGGCTCCTCTATCTTTTGAGTACTAATCCTATGTCGTACTACTATGCTGGTCATCACATATGGAGTAGTACTCATCCATCTATGAGTAGTAGTAGGGAGTGGGTCCTCTATTAAAGGAAATGTTAACTCATCTGTTAAGAAACGTTTCAATGAGTGATCCCCTCCATTAGTTACATGTGATTACTTGTTAATATTTAGTGGTCCCTTGATGGACTATGATGAGAGACACACCATAGATGGGCGACAGAGGTTTCACGGGTTAGTTAGGAGCTCTTCCTCTATTGACTATAGGGAATTGGATAGGTGAGGGACCCTTTATTATCTTCTTAGAGAAGACATTCATGGTGCATAGTATGGATTAGTTCTCCCTCTACTGTGTGAAGTGGTGATAGGTGGGCCTCTCCCATTTGGTTCATATGACCTTGTGCAGGGTACATGTGATTTTTGGAAGGACCTATGGTGTTGCATGCATGAGAAAGCCCTTGTAAGTTGTTCCTGATGGAGCATATCTCTTAGACTGGTGCCATATGGGATTTCATGCTCATGGAATATGTTCTTCTTGTTTTGTGTCACCATCAAAGCCTAGAGTAAAATCAAGTCATTGGCCATGAGGTCAAAACCTCACGAGAAAATGAGTGTTATACGATTATATATGGTTGTTTTTAAAATTCCTTTATGTGTGTAAATTTTATAGAATAACACCCCTCATTGACTGAACATTCTAATAATGTATAACTGAGGATGGTTCAATATGGAGTTTCTCTCTCAATTGGGTTTCCAATGGCTAGATCAAGTATACTGCTTTTTTAGTTTCTCACTTTTCCATTTTTTGGTTTTAGGGGTTCCTACTAGAATTTTTATGCTCACCCTAGCACTGGATATTCCTATATGTGTTGTGTCTTGTTCAGACCACAAGCCTTTTTTCAGATTCCCCAGAGGACCCAAGGCATGTTGATCTGAGTTTGATGGACCAGCCATGATGTTTATCGGATTGAGGACAAGGAAATTTGTTGAAGTTCTGTTCGATAGTGACCCCCTTCTTCTGAGTATGTTGGATGCTTTTATAGTTTTATTATTTTCAGAATGTTTTTTACCTTTTTTTACTTTTAGTACTTTTTTGTACTCTGGTTTTGGGATAGATTTATACATACAATTTGGTTCTATATTTTTATACATATAAATTATTTCATCAATGTGTTTGTGGGTGTGTTGGTATAGGTACTTTAAGAAAATACCTCACATATTTTTTATTTTTATACATAGTGCTAGTTTCTAGACCCTTTCCTATTGAAGGTAGGGTTGGGGAGTTGCATCTTGGGCCCCATTTGGTCAAGTGATGATAGAATCACTAATCAAATAATCATATAATAACCCATAAAAATATATGGGTTTCATCCGGATTTCATTATCATAAATACTAATCATCTAGAGAAAAAATAAGGATTGTATCCCTAGAAACTATCCTCAGTGAAATATAATAATAATATTAATATGTTAGCATATAATAAAACTTCCTTTAAAATAACACTGGAACATTTCATTGAAAAGTAATAGAAATAAATCCTTAACATATGAAATAATTAATTATAAATATAATTGTTAAAAAATATTTCTAAAAATATTTTCATTAAAATGGATGGTGAAATATTATTAGTTAATATTCAAATAAATGATTATTCATGATGGTTATAAATTCAACCAATCTGTATATATTAATAACATTTTTTCACTTCTTAAAAAAAGTAATAATGTGTCACATAGGAATCCTTAAAAATATTACATTTTAAATAATTATAAATTATGATAGTTATAGTTGAAAATAAACATAATAATTCATTTAAAGATAAATAAAAAAAAATTTGAATATTTTTAGAAAATATTGATGTGGAAATAAATCATTCCTAACCTAAAATAAGAGGTAAGGTCAGTATCACATACAAATAACAATTCCATTGTTTCATGAATATAAACAGAATAAATAAAAAATAAAATTTTAACTCACATACATAACCATAGCATATGAAAATAAATATTGTTCAAAAAATAAATATCTCAAAATTCAATTCAATGTGAATTTTTACGTAACCAATATCGATAAAAATGAGATTCGAAAAAAACTATAACTTTAAGTCTTCTTTAACTCGCAACCACACAAACCTACTTTATAATAAATTTATATTAATTATATTCTATAAAAAAAATTATACATACTTATTATATCATATATAATCTAATTATAACATTTCAACAATATTTTATTAGAAATCCATTATTAAAATCATTTTTTTCGGTGTTAGCAAATTTTTTCATGTAAGTTATGGTTCCATTGTTTTTGTCCTTCCATTTTGATCATACATTTAATATTTATAGAATATTACCAATAGTGTTGATATAATATTTATTCATTGTATATATTTTTCTTAATAACCATGATAGGTGGTAATATTAAAAATAAATAAATTGTCTATCTCGACGGTAGTCCGTACATATCCACAAACAATGTTTTCATTTTATAATGGGAATACGGAATGAATTTGTAAAAATTTTTACTCAATAAAAAATTTTAATTACATATTAAATATGAATTTTTTTTAAATATACATCATTATATCGATCCATGTGGGGTGGTGACGGAAAATGTAATGCATCGCTTCCTAGAAATAGTAGTTCGTATGTACGCATGGTCAAGACATTAAATTACCATTGGATGGAGTCATAAGTAAATATATTATATATTGTTTTTTATTTATTTTAATTATTTTATAAAATAAATATATAATAATTATATCTAACCTAATAACCATATCAATGAGTTGGTGATGAAAAATGAAATAGATTGCGGTGTCGAGGTGGTAGTCTGCATGTATAAATGAATGGCGATTTCATTTCACATTTGAGGAAAAATGGTTCAAAAAAAAGTTTTCACATGAACATAATTACATATAGGTATTGTGATAATGATTATTTTATCATATCATCAAGGTAATTCTATAATTTAAGAAGGTAAAAGAATAAATTAGATTATAGAACTCGTTTAAGAGTTATACCTCTGCATTGGGAATCCTCCTTTGGATCTACCCTTATGGACACATGGGTTGGTATTATAAGAATAAAAAACTTAAATAATTTATCCAATAAAGGGTATAAGATAATTTTTGGAGTTATTTGTTGTGATAATTTACTTAAGAAGTGTTAAAAATTGGGGAGTGGTGGTGTCAATTTATAAGTGTGTTAAATGATACACTTGTAATTTTTAAGGACATTAAAATATAATAAATATAATAATATTTTCAAGTGGAACCAAATATAAATTAAATATATTATAGTATTTTTAAATATAAAAATACCTATAATCAGAAAAATTATATGTTTAAGTGTAATTTTAAACATTATCATTGTTAACCCCATCACCAATCCATTTTAACTATTATCATTGTAATAAATTATTCAATATTTATGGGATATAAATTAATTTATTAGGAAGAATGTAACTAAAAAATGGTACATGGATGAAAAGTTAGACGATTTACAATTCAAATTTTCCAATTTCCTTAATCAATTTGTTTTTAAATCACTTAAAAAATATTATTTACCATTAAAGATCATTAACATCTTTTTTGTGACTATTCACAAAAGTTGAAATTAAAGAAAATAAGATAAAAAAGGGTTTATAATATAAACTATTTAAAAAATATATACATTATTATTGAAAATTAAATTTATGTTATACTTTAATTAATCCATAAATATTACGTTTAATACAATTAAATTTATTTACATTGATTTTTCAACAACTTGCATAATAATGATAAGAACGATGTATAATCATTTAAGGTGATTATAAATTTACTAATTATAAATATAAAATTGAAAAATATAAATAAATTATTTATGTGTAATATAATATTATTTATTTATTCATAATATCAATTTTCCCAATGAAAACATATAATAGATATTAAAATCAATAGAATGAGAATTTTTGTAATTTTCCTTTACAAAAAATAATATAATGGTTATAATGAAAGTAAAGAAAAAATAAATTTCCCAATTTTAGAATATTTTTTTGTTATTGTTGAAATAAACTCATAAAATAAATTGAAGAATGTTTTAGGGAGATTCTTAGTCCTTATCTCATAGTTTTAACTCTGTTTTTTTTCATTTAACACTCACCATTGTGACGACATTTTAATTAAGTTTACAATTCATAATGAACAAAAATAGAATGTAAATGTTTTTCAAATTTTAATTTCATTATTAAAAATATAGAATAAAATTTTAATTATTTAATTTCTATAATATATTCTGATCAATTATAATATAAATTTATAAAATTAAATGAAAAATAGTATTTATAAAATTTTTTTTTAATCCTACAAATGTGTTCGAACAAAAATCCAATATGAGGACAATTACATTGAAATTAATAATATTATGTATAGTTAAAAGAGTATTATAATACACTATGAAAAAAGATAACACATAATATGAATTTTAAATTAATTTATTTATAGAAAAAAACTAACAACTTCGAAAAATTGTATTTTTCCACTATTCACCCAAAATCAATCTTTTCAGAAAAATCACCATATTTCACCATAAGATAATTTGGACCCAATAATATAAAAATTATATTCATTTAATTAAATAAAATTTCTAAATGTGTTATAAAGTATTTATAATTTCCATGTATAAAATTTAACAACTACTTTTTTAATGATAGTATATTTTTTAATCATAAAATGAGTTTACAATGAATTGAGTGGTTATTTTATAATAATTAATCAATTTGATTTCATTATATGATATATATATATATATGAACTTACTCTTTTTCATAACCCTTTATCTAATTGCTATGATATAATATATCATGGTTTGTTTGTGTTCAGGGTTGTGTGTCAAGACAACTATTGAACACATAAAAATTATTAACGAGATATATATTATAAATTTTCTATGTGTCACAACTGTTGTTCAAAATAGAAAATTTCAATATATTCACTGGGTGATTTATGTTTTTGAGGGTTTTTGTGGTTTTATTCAATATTATATTATAAATAATGATACCTATTCTATTATATAAGGTTCTCTCCACTAAGAATATCATAGTACATCATTTCCTCTTTTTTTGGATTTTTTAATATAAGATAACAAATATTTTGACATCACTTTATGGTTTTTGAGGGTTCATATTTGGCATGAATATACTCATCCTTGAAAGGGTTTCTTTTCCCACAAGTGACATTTATTTTATAAATTATATGAAATTTGGTGGGGGTCCTAGTGGACAAGGTATTGGAAGAGATTGGTTGTACATAGAGGCAATGTCATCTTATGGTTAACATATTTGGCATGTGATAGGGGACCATCATCATATCAGTTATTAGGTTGTGTTTCCTATTTTTATAGGTCATTAATTATTCAATTTACAAAATTTATTATATATTGTTTCTCACTTTTTGGTGTTTTGTAGTTTGATGTTTGAATTTATCCACATTATAGTTATTCAATAATCTTCATAATTAGTGTGACATATAGTATGGTGGTCATTATGTAAATGTAAAATATTGTAATTCCTACTATATTCAGTTTTACGAGTACATTATTTCTATCACCAACCCCTAACTAGTTAAATTTTTGATTTGTATGTCACATTTGTATTATCACCACCCATGAGGGGTCCAGATAGATCAATTCATTTCATCTCTCCTTTTATAAACCTAGAGAAGAATTGGCCATTATAGTTAGAGTTTGTGAAATAATACTTCAACAAAATTAGGAACACGTTATGATCATATTGAATGAATCGGTTAAGGATACAACACAGGTCATGAAATTAACCACCAACACTCCACACTAAGATCTTATAGAGCTAATAAATAAAAAAATTACCCTAAAATCATTAAAAGTTTCAGGAAAACCTCTACTATCAGAATGCCATAAACAATCCCTATGGGGGGTACACTAACTTTTTTCGGGAGATAAATTAGTTATGCCACTGGGTATACTTGACCACCATTTAAATGGATTAAAATCTCAAATAAACAAATAAACATGAGTCTCACTATTGTACCTATCTCAATAATATAAATATTTTTTACCATATAATTTTTAATGCCCAACATAATATACATATTAGGAAACATATAGAGAATAAATATCTACCTATCACATCACCAAATATCCCATAATTTCAATAGAGAATGATATCTTGAAATTTCACCACTCATGGATAGGTATCAAGAATGATATCCACATATTCCGTTTATATTTTATGATGAAGTATCATCATTATTAAATCATAGAATTAGAATACTCAATGAGAGTATAATACTAAAAAACTCTTACATAAATCTACCAAGAAACTCAAATAGGAATCCCAAATGGGGAAACAAAATCCTAAAACTACATAAATATAATATATGGTAAGAATCTATCACTATGAAATGGTAATGTAATCAGTTTGGGCCAAGATAGATGGTTGAAAGGTCAAGTATTATATGTTTCCTCACTTGAATTATAACATTGACTACATCCCATAGGGCTGACCAAATTTGTACCACCACCACCACCCTTAGGATAATCTAATCTATAGTGGATCTATAACATGATATTGAAGAGATATACCATAACTATCCCATAGTGATAAAGAAAATATTACATTCTTATCCTCCAACAAGGATGTTGGTCTTATCAGGGCTAGAAGAAAATTTTTGGGAAACACCCTCTCTGTTCCTTCAACTTTTCAACCATATCCGTCATTTTGGGCATGATGGGTGAAATTTATAAGATAATCATTCTGGAATACCAATGAAAAATATTCTTGAGGAATTTACAAGAGATTAGGTGAATCTTTTTAGGGTCCTTGAACCAAAAATGTGTACCAATAAGCCAAATATATATGAAAATTATTATTTTCCCTTAATTAATAGTTAGTGAAAAAAATCACAAAAAATCTAATGAGGTTATGATCCCCAGTGTGAACTATTCATTGATTAATGTTAATGGATTTAGTACCATAGATATCCAAGATAGTGACATCGATATAGAATAACAATGGAAGAAATTCTATATTTGAAAAATGGTTCACACAAAAACACCTGATGAAGGTGTGTCCATATGAAATGAATGGAAAGATCAAGATGTATTGATTCGTCGAAACAGTAATCTAATCCATGATCTGAGAGATCCAACTAAATATAAAGGAAAATTTATAGATATATCCCACCCAAAATACAAACAATTTAAGCCTATTTTTTCAATAAATGTGTCTCTGCATGTGAAATTTATTTGAACAAACAGAGGTGAATCTACTTTGAATTACCTAGAGGTAATATTCCATCAGATTGAGGAACCCTATCTGAATCTAAATTATTTAATCTTTCAAATATTAACCAAAAAAATATATTATATTAATTATATTATAGGGATAAATCTAGTTATCAAAATATTAAAGGTCCATGAATTCCAATTTATTTTTTCCTAAAAACTAAGGACTATTAGGAATTCATTCCCTTAGGGAAATAATGATAACAATTTCCCATGAGATATTCCAAAAAAATATTTGTAGAAAAAAAATAGTTGATGCATGTGATATACTATATTAGTCTTTATCCTCCACCTCCACTTGATTTGTGGCCTAAAAAAGGCCCTGAATGAACTTCATTACTGAATCGAATCCCTTTCCACTCATACAGAAATCGGTAAAAGATTTTCATGTTCCAGTGAAGTCAAATATGATATCTTATAAAAAATTTGTTCACCTGAATCCCACACCACCCAATTTCAATAATACCTCCATCCCAATATTAAATGGAATATTATATATATATATATATAATAACATCATTCACTTCAAAAATTTATATCTCATTATGGTTGGAATTATTAGGAAATAATAAGTACCGAAACTCTAGTGTTTTATTAATGAAAATGAGAAACCAACCTTCATTTGGTAAAAACACCTACAAGGTGGTGCTGTAACAAAACAAGTTAGATTTTTTATTATAGTTCCTATACCTATTCATACCTACACTTCGTAAAATAATGATTCATTGACTCTATATTTGAAAATAATGTGAAAATAATTGGGTCTGAAACATCAATGAAATGTAGAAAAAGTTAACTTATTACATGAATTTGAATCTTCTTTAAAATATTCCAGTAGAGATATGTATATAAAATATCTTTGATGAGTTACAAACACCAAATATTCCCTTGATGTTTTCTGGTTGTATTTTGGTGTTTCTTGTGGTAACAAAATAATTGGAAGGTATTATTATGTGCTTAATAGATTAATCGTGATTGGAACGATTTTCAAACGAAAGGAAAAATGGTATAGAATATAATGAAACTATTACAATCAATCTAGAAATTAATTCATCTCTAGCTCATAATCCAGAACAATATCACATTATAACTACACTTAAAATACAATAGAAACCAAAATACCCTCTTCAAGAGGGAAAGAAGTTGTATAACATCTAAAAGTTTCGTGAAAAAAATAATATAGTATATTCAAATTTAATAGAGTCAGTTATGATTAATTTCATTCCATCAATAGTGAATAGCCTTATCAAACTGATAATGATTAGGAAACCCAAGGAATTTGATGTGAATGGTCTTCTGAACTACTTCCCCTTCCATTGGATTATGGAACACACTCTAGAACATTTATTTATATCTGATGATATTCTATATAAGATGGATTACATAAGAAATGTATTTTTGGAAAAACCCCCATCATAAGTATTGTTTTCATATAATAACTCATATGAATAAGAGATAAAATGGCAGATAATCCATAATATTTATTTGTAAAAACATCATAGCTAGTGGACCAAAATATTTGTCTGTTATGTAAACATAATACATAGTGTTTAACTAAAATGGCCAGTTCAGGCATTAGTTCCTCCTGTTATGTAATATTTTATATTTTAAACCTATAAATATTCAAAGATTAAACAAAATAAATTTCACATTAAAACCAAATAATATGATGATCCCTTACAGGTTCCCATACTAGTTTATACTCCCCCAATTTACTTACCAACATAACTTGGAGTATCGGTGGCATCCCATTAATTGATATAATGTGAATCAATCTAGAAAATTAAATTACAATGACATTAAAATTAAAAATACCTCTTAGTTAACATTTTCTACTTGAAAATACCCATCACTAATGATAAAGATATATATGAACCCAATATGCCCATCCATAATGGAGGAGGAGGCCATAGAGACTGATGAGGGTATAGAATATGAAGTGATGGAAGACCCCAATGTTCAGGCCTCATTTCTACTAAATCTATATATACCATTTAAATCCACATAAATGGACTCTATTTATCCCAACGGTAACACTAATATGAACCAAAATCATCTATAGTTTATTTGGATCTAATTATATAGTCAGAATGGCTAGCAGACATGAGATTTTATAGTCAACACTATGGTGTAGGAAGATATGTTCAGCCTAACCTCAAAAACATATAATTTAACGAAAATATTATTAAGGGTGAGGATACACCAATTCGATTATCATCATCCCCATGACCTCAATCTGTCACCATGATATTTTGAGAAATATGTTTTTCTAATTTATTTTTCATTTCACATGACACTGGAAATAGTTACATATATATATATATATATTAAAGCACTAATTCAAACATTTCTTTCACAAGAAATACCAACTTGTCTTGTGTTACAAACAATACCAACATTGCTTGCACTACAAGCAACATCGACTTGGCGTACGATGCACACAACAATGAAATTATATGAAACATCTCTTTTTTTAATTTTATTTATTTAAATAAGTTAATTATAACATATCCATTGAAATTGGTAATAAATAATTTTCAAATATTTTTGTTTTATTTAAATAAAACAAATTGATAATGAATGATAATATATTTTTTAAAGTCCTTTTATGTTAAACATATAGTTTTCTTGAATGAATCGCTTTTTATAATAAAATAAATTTTAGACACATTTACAAATTAAATTGGATAAAAAAGAATTATTTTTTCAATTCAGAAATTAGAAATAAGGCTTGGATTAATTTTTGTAATTTTTCCAAGAAACTTCATATTTTTTATGTATAGGGAAAAATACTACTTTTTAGTTAAATGATACCTTTTGTCTAATTAATTATTATTGATAAATGATATTATTACTATGTTTTAGCATAAAATTAGATTAATATTACTATATAAAAAGAAAATTAATTTCATTAGGATCAACTCCACTTTTAAATTTAATATAAAAACACAATAAACTTTTGATCATTTTTCTACTATAAAAACCCAGTTATTTCGCCACGTCTACAGGATTAACAGTAATCTTAATTTTCCACATTATATGACTAGAATTTAAAAAATAAAAAATAAAATAATTTAACTAGTATTATATTTTTTTCCTAATAAGATAAAACTAATTGTTTAACCAAAATTATTTGTGAATGTGATTGAAATTAATTATGGTGATTGAGGTACGATTATTTTTAATAAGGGACTAAACCTTAATATTAAGGACCATAATGACATGGACACATTTCTAATTGGATGAAAAAATAACAATATTTCCCCACTCCATTATAAATATAGGTGTTTTGGGATATTAATAAATCAAAGTTCCCAATAAAAAAGCATAAGTAAGGAAACAGATAAAAATGAACTTTCTTTACCTTTATCATTTATAAATCCTTGAGATATTAAACAAACATTATATTTTAGGTTAAATATATCCTTTTGAAATATATATATGTTATTTTTATCATAATTAATTATCAATAATTTTTAGTGGTGGTTTAGGTAATTAAAATTCTTTAGAAACATCAATATAATTATTATTTAGTTAATAATTAACTAAAATCAATGATACTATAAATATTAAAAGAGAAGTTAATTAAATTAGTTATTTTATTTATTTATTTTTATAAATTAATATATCATTTTAATAAAATTAAACCAAATATATTTTAATTATAATATAATATTTATATTTTAAAATTAAAATTAAATAAATAATTTCAAAATGAACATTATTGTTATTTTAATATAAATGAATCATATAAAATGATTTAATGTTGATAAAAAAATATTCCTACAAGTGACTTTTAATGGTTAATATATATTAAATATTTTATATTAATGGAATAATTAGACTTTTATAATTAACTTATCGACCCATATTATGTGAATATGTTGTTAAGACGGTTCGGTTTCAATAAGCATTTTTATGTATCACATACGATTGTTTTAAAATTAATTAACAAAAAAGTGAGATTATAATATTATAAATTTTACATAATGATTATAATTAATTGGATATATATTTTCTAATAAATATCAATTTAATTTAGTCAAATTTGTTAAATTAATTAGATTATAAAACGTGATGCTTTAATAAAAAATGATAAAATTGGGGAGTCATAGATGTTAAGAAAACAAATAATTAAAATGCACATATTTTAGTGTGTATGTGGTTTTTTATACAATTATTATCATTTACTACATTATTTGAATTTTTTTGGAACATTAGGTTACATAGACCACCCATTATTGAATACCTTTTGGTATTTACAAAAGTGTCACTTTTCATCCACTATAAAAAGGCCAGAACTCTACCCCTTCTTCACACCCCTCAAGACTCTAATGTTCGGACTAGGCGTACCCAAATTGCCTCCAAAAAATACTACCAACAAAATTTAATCCTCCCTTTGGGAATAAATCTTCCCAATGATACTTCTTGATACAAACTAAAGGGAGTTACTTTATTTAGAGGTAATGTCTGCTCTCCAACGCCTTTCCTTTATTTTTCGTTTCCACCCACTCCATTATGTTTGTACCCATATTGTGTGATTAAAACAATATCCTACATATAATTGAATGGTTTTTTCAAAAATCTATGACCTACACTCATACACACTTCCATCTGATGGATGTTTAACATACTGTTTCTATGTACGGTGAACTATTGTCTCATGAAATGATGATTGTTCATTTCTCCTTTACCGCAAATCATGCTGGACATTATGATGGAAAATATATATTTATATTTTTCATAAATTAAATTTATTATGTATTTAATATTATGTCTTCCTTTTATAACACACATATTTTTACCTTCCATTTGATGTTAATATGATAAACTAGTTTGAGAAAGTGTGGACTACTGCCCACTCAAAGCGATGTGATTTGTTCACAAAACAAATATAATGTATTAAGGATGGGTTTAATGAACAAATATGATATATATAATAATAATTATACATAAATAATTATATATATATACATTTCATTTACATAATTTCTTTCAATACAAAAATTAAAATAGAAACACCCTTCATGTGTATGGATAACATACCGTCTCTATGAATGGTGTATTTTATTTTGTACTCCTATATTCTATATATTATTAAAATTAAAATATAGTATATATACCTGATATTTATATCAATTTTTAATATTTTTAATCATGATATAAGTATAAGAACAAAATATGTAACAAATTAAGACATATATGAAAAACAAAGTGAATATTACCAATATCGAAACCTTTAAATAAAATAGTTAACAGGCCGGTAATATAAAGTTATAATAATAAAATATATGGTAATAGATATAATAATATGGTTCTATAAAATATATATAATAAACATATATCTATTATACAAAACTCTGGTATGAGTACGGAGAGATTCAAGACACAAGGTAAGGGGATTTCATCTCACTTGTAATTTATGTGAGATATAAGCTATGTTCACCACTCTTTCCTTTTGTGTCGTATACATACTTCCTACGATTTTATTATATTTTTCTTGTAATTAAATTTATGGGTATTCACATTCCCATTTTATTAACCTTATTTCATGGGGTTTAAGTTTCAAAAGTTACCAAATTAGTAAAAATGATTTTTTCTCAATTTTCCATCTTTAAGACTCATGTTTTGTTATACACCTAAACTCTTTTTCAGTGTGCATATACTTCCATTTTTCATGAAATATAATGAATCTAAATATTTACATCATAATTTATGCTTCATGTAATTACCTTTCGATGCATTTAGATCATAATCTCAATATACCAAGTCATAAGAGTTTATTGAGACAATTATATTTCTTTTTGAGATTATTTATTTTTATTCTTCCATTGATAAAATATTATGTTCTATATCCAAATAATATTAATGTTTTTAATTATACAATATTGTTTCATGATATATTCATTTATTATTACCATTTTATACTATTTGGTACATAAGATAGTTAATAAAGTGTTTTTAGGAAAACCCGACTTTACCCTCTCTTCGATTGGAATTATATGTTTTCTAAAAAGGGTTTATAAGAATATTATACCATTCCCCTATAATATCTAAAAAGTGTTTTTACCCTTTTTTCCTTTTACCAATATTTTCGAGTGAATATTCTTGTCTTTTTTTGAATAAGTCACTTATATATCCTTTTTACCATGCAAAAGGAATGTTGTTTTGACCTTGTTTGATATGTATGGATTTCCTGTCATCATTTATTTAAATCTCCATTTTAATTGTTAAAAAGTGTAATCATTAATAAAATGTTTTTAAAAATTAATTTTCAAGTAAAATTGTTTTTAAAATTTCCTCAAACTACTTTCATATGATTTCATGGAAAACTGTTTTCATTATTTTTCAAGTATTATTTACTATATTTAAAAGTTCTTTCAATGAAATTGTTTTCAAAGCCTTTTCAATATTCTTTACACATTTTAATAGAAAAATTAATGTCAAATTTTTGTTAATAATTTATTAAGAATTTACAAATTAATTTCAACGAAATGGTTTTCAAAACATTTAAAATATTACTTCACAAGTTTTCACATGTTTTCAAAGAAAATGGGTTTTAAAATGTTGTGAAGCTTATTTTTAATGTTTTTGAGGAATAAGGTTTTAAAAACGATTTCAAGTCTCCTGTTTATGTTTTCAAGGTATTTTCATAGAAAATTATTTTCAAATGGTTATATGTTTTAAAAATACTATTTAAAAAAGATAGGATATTTTCCTCAAGAAACATTTTTAGAGGATATTTCAACATTATTTTCTATCTAAGATTACATCTATTGATGTCACTCATAACTTATAGGAAATTATTTAAAGGTTACATTTATATCCTTTATATGAATGATTTATGCTCAAAATGTTGGTATTTAAGAAACCCATTTCCTTTTCATGGGTAATATGTTTATGAAACCTGTTTCTATTTCACATGTCATAATATTTTGAAACCCGCTTCTTTTCATGGGTTATGTTTATGATTAAAGGGTTATTAAACCTATCTATTTACATGTGTTATGGTATGATTACATGTTTATGATACCCATTTAATTTAATGGGTTATGACATATTTATTTATGATCTCTTACAATAGGTAAGTATGATTTCCTTATGTGATTGGTGGGACCTATATCTCCCTCTAATTCATTGGGAAAAGATTTATATCTCAGGAGATATACTAGGATGAAACGAGGGTTTACATAATTAATTAATATAGGGATGAAACGTCGGTCTACATGGTTCAGTAATACATGGATAGAATGAGGATTTACGCAGTTTAGTAATATAGTATTGGAAAGAGGTTTTACTCTGTTCAGTCTTATAAGGTTGGAATGACAGTTTACTCAGTTCAGTAATATAGGGATGGAATTAGGTATTACTGAGTTCAGTAATACATGGCTGGAATGAGAGTTAACTATGTTCAGTAGTATAGGTCTAGAATGAGGGATCACAAAGTTTAGTAATATAGGGTTGGAATGGGGGTTCACCTAGTTCAGTAAAGGACATTGTCCACTAAGATAGTCTTGGAAGTGATTCTGTGCCTACTATAGAAATCATATTATATGCTTATGTGTTTCCCATAATTCCATGTTTTGTTCATATGTTATACATTCAAGTCTTATGCTCTCTATTTCATTGTGATTCATGTCATATAAACTACCAATATTTATGTCATTATTTTTGTTAGGATCTTTTATATGCAGGGTATAATCTTATATTTTCATGATTAAATACCCATAACCTTATGATCATGTTTATTCTGACATGTCTCCCTTGTTTACCCTTTCTGAACATTTGAGCTCACCCCTTTTATGTTTCTTTTCCCCCAGGTAATGATGATATGTACTATGTTTGATATGCCTAATAATGGTGATAGTCAAAAATAACGTATTGAGAGATGATGTAGCTCACATATGTAATAGGGTATATGTTTCCATTTATCCAAAGGCACTATACCAACTATATCATTTGAGTCATATTTGTATATTTTTTATGTATTCTGCAAATTGTTAAGTAATGTTAATGTTTGAAAAGTGAGGGTATCTATAGTTGGTATCAGAGAAAAGGTATAATTAACCTTTGGAATATCGGATGAGAAAAATATAGTGAGATCCCTAAGATTATTTATAATGATGTATCTTGGTATATCACCAAGGGTAAGTATAAAGAATATTAGTCGTTTAGAAAAATTTCATGGAATTTTTGAAAATGATTTACTAAGTTGTTTTGTAGTAATAAATCTTGATCTGGATACTACAAGTGGATATGGCTCTAGCACAGATGTACCTAGGGGTAACATCTCTGTCAAGATGTTACAGGATTTTGTTAGTATAATATGGTACACAACAATGGGCATTACTGCACACCTGGTTTCAATCTCATGGGGGATATGATTTTATAATTCAAAAACACTTCATCAACCTTCATGAAGGATTTAGATATAAGTTATCAATGAATAACCTAGGATAAACCCATGGTGGCATAGATAAATGAAGGTGTAATGGTCTATACATCCTATAATTAATTCTTTTCATTACTATGTGGTTTTCTTCTATGACAAGTAATTCTGAAACTATGCTTCTGGATTTATTCAATGGTGGGAACTGGAAAGATCAGGATTAATGTTGAATGTGATGGAGGATTTTCTAATGAGAAGTCAGTTGGGATGATCACTGGAGTAAAAGCTATTGTGATCATGCCTAATCATTTTTCAGGGAAAATGATTAACAATGTTTACCTTAACCAACTCTTGGATTCACCTAGTAAGATAAGGAAGGAGTTCGTTAAGATTTCTGGTAATAGAGACTGTGGACGAAATAAAATTATATTTTTTGTCAAGAATGTTGAATGAATTGCCTAAGTGAATTATTTATCTAAACAAGAAGGTGTTTTGACTATGGAAAATAGGGACACAAAGCAAGTGACTGCTAGTTAAAACTAAAGAGTTCGGTTAACGAAATATATATGAATTTTGGCCACTCTAATATATCATTTAAGGATAAGTGTTTTAAGTTTAGAGTAAATGGTCATTATAAAACCAAGTGCCCCAAGTGGAATGTTCCTGAAGATAATCAGCAATGCATTTTGTTTAATGGTTATATTTTGTATGATGACAATACTAAGGTTGAAATATGAACAGAAATATGTATTATTGTTAATGGATTATGGATGAAGTAATCGATGTATTTATTTATTTGGATTCAGAATTTATGGATGATGAAATAAAAAGAGGATTTTCCTACTTATGTTTTTTACTCGGTATTTTCATGTTTATGTTGAATGTTCCCTATGGACTTATGAAGTGATTTCATGACAATATGATATTTGGAATATAAGAATGTAACCCTTAATATGGTTTTTATATTTAGATATTATTGTATGGATAAAGAATGTGGGGTATGAATAAGTAAATTGGACAGTATTGATTACCTTTGAACTAAGAAAGGAATTATTTATAGGTTTTTTATGCTACCACTAATTATGTTTACAACATTATTGGATTTAATGTGTAAAACCAATATACTTTGGAATGTGTAAGCATGCATGATTTCCAACAGGATTTATGGTAATTCAGGTTGTTACCATGTTTCAAGAGAATGTATGATGAGGTTATTCACATTATTGGAATGTGACAACTAAGAGATACATTATTTTATACAAGGGAATCGATGTTATGCTAATTTTGTGAATCTCTTTCTAAAGTATTGTATTTTTACCTTTGATATGGGTTATAAGGTAAATCATTCATGAAAATTTTATGTTAAGCTCTGAATGATATATTTGTGCACATATTTTGTGCTGAAAATATTAGTTAAATGGATAATTAGTTATTAAACTTATTTCAAGGATGTCCATCTTATATATTATATTATTCAGGTTTTATAAAAAGAACAACATATATATTGGGTGGCAACCAATTAAGTCTTAAAAGGCCATGGGTCTTGAACCCATGATCGAAAGGTGATAAGAGTTTCTTGCTTACCACTGGCCTACATGATATATAGGATAATGAATATTAATATGTAATGAATAACTATTTAAGATGAACTATTAGTGTTAATTTTTATATACTAATTCATGTTGTTTTTTTAGGAGACCAACAGTTAATAATTTTATGCTTTTAAAGACCTTAACATCTGTTAAAATAATATTTTTAGTTTATTAATGGTCAAATATAATTTCTATACATTCATTTAATGAGATAATGGCTGTATTAGAAAATTTTCAATGCACAAACCAATAATTTAATTTTTTTTATATAAATGTTTCAAGAATAAATCATTATTCTCAAATCGATACAAAAAAATAATACTCTAAAACCTTAAATTCTATTAAACCAATGGATTCTCGAATCATCGCATATTTATGAATTTGAGGCCCTTAAATATACTTTTATTATTCAATTTTTTTGTGATTTATGACCCCTATCACTCCCTATAAATATTTACATTTTTTCTCCTTTTCAAATCTTCACACCCAACCTTCTTGACATCCAACCCATGTTCTCCTATGTGTAAACCCAATCATATGTTTCTTTGGGTAACAGTTATGGTTCCAAATTTATCTTTTTAAGTGATTTTTAGTATTCATTATTACGATTTGGGTTTCTATGAATGAAACTTTCAAGTATTAGTCCATTGATATCCCAGATAAATTTTTAGGGAAAAATTTATTTTAAATGGGCTAGAATGTTACACCCCGAGATTTTTAGAATTATTTTTTTCAAATTAATTTATCTTTTAAATATTTTTAATTTCACATGACACTAAAAATATTTCAATGTATATATATCTACATATTAAAAACAATAAGTCAAAAATTCCTTTCAGGTGAAATACTAACTTGGATTGCGCTACACGTAATACAAACTTGGCATGCCCTACAAGCAACACTCCATTGGAGTACGATGCACGCAAAACTGAGATTCTGCAAAAAACTCTTTTTGTTGGTTTAATTTTTTAAAATTAGATTATTATAACATCTAATTTTAACTTAATAATACATAATTTTCAAATATTTTTGTTTATATAAATAAAACCTATTGATAATGAAAGATAATATTTTTGGTAAAGTCCTTTATGTTAAAAATATTGTTTTCTTGAATGAACCACATTTAATAATAAAAGTACATTTAGAAAAATTTAGTAATTAAATGGGATAATCTAAATTTAAATTTTGAATTCATAATGTCAAAATTATCCTAGGATGAATTGTTTTTATTTTTCAGAGAAACTTAATTTTTTATGAATAGTAAAAAAATACTTCTTTTTAATTAAAAATTACATGTTTGTCTAATTAATAATTAATGATATGTGATATTATAAATATTTTTAATGTAAAATTATATTGATATTAAATATAAAAATAGAATTAAATTTATTTGGATCAACTCCACATTTAAATTGAAAATAAAAACTTAACAAACTTTTTACTCTTCTTCTACTTTAAAAATTAGTTATTTCGCCCTGTCTACGGGATTTGCGTTAATCATTATTTTCCTGCATATTTAATTATATTTTTGTAAATACTACATAATAGAATTAAATTTGTATGATATTTTTTTTCTAACAATATCAACTTAATATTATGATTAAAATGATTAGTGATTGTGATTAAAATTAATTACGGTGATTAAGGTACGATTAAGCCTAATATGGGAGTAAAAATTAAAATTAATGGACAAAATGACTTGTACACTTTTCTAAAAGACATTGGATTCAAAAAAATTACCATTTTTTCCACTTTTATTGAATTATATGTGTTATTCGATATTATTAAATGAATGTACCCTATTAAAAGTGTAAGTAAGGAAATGGACAAAAACTTAACTTTCCTTACCTTTAACATTTTTAAAACATTGAAATATGTTAATAAAATCTTATATCTAGTTATATATATCCTTTGGGAATATATTTGGGTTTTTTTGTCATAATTAACTATCATTAATTTTTAGATATGGTTCAGGTACTTAAAATTATTAATAAACATCAATATAATGATTGTTTAGTTAATAATTATATAAAATAAATAATATTATAAATATTAAAAGTGAATTTAATTGTTTGATTTATTTTAATTATTTATTTTTATAGATTAATATATCATGTTACACACCTATATACGTAATATAATTGAAATTAAATACAAGATTGATATTTTAAAATTGACATTAAATAAACAATATCAAAATTGGCATTATTGTTAGTTTAATATAAAAGAATCTTATAAATTGATTTAAAATTTTTTAAAAGATATATTATTATAAGTGACTTGTAAGTGTAAATATATATTAATTATATTATATTGATGGAATAATTATGATTTTATAATTAATATATTCTCTCATATTATTTAAATACATTTTTATGCTGGTCTGGGTTCAAGCAACGTTTTAACGCGTCACATGCTATTATTTTTAAATTAATTTACAAAAGTAATGGTATTTTAATTATATAAATTATATATAATGTTAATAACTAGATGTATATACATTTTATAATAAATCCCACATTAATTTATCCTTAATGTTTAAATTAATTTGATTATAAACCAAGATTCTTTAATAAAAACTAAAATGATCAAATTGGGGAATCTTAAAAGATAAGAATGAAAATAATTATAATGCACATATTTTTGTGTGGATGTTGTCTTGCACAGACATTATTCTACTCTAAATGATAATTTTTCCATTTTTTAGGATCATTTGGTATGATAGACCACCCATTTTTGTTTTTTTTTTGTTTTTTTCATACCATAGACCACCCATTATTGAATACCTTTTGGTATTTAAAAAAGCAACACTCCCCCTCCAATATAAAAAGTCAAGCACAATACAACTACATCACACCACTCAATAATCATAATATCATTCAATATATGCCCAAATTTCCTCCCAAAAATCTTCATGCCTACCTTGAATCCTCCCTTTGGGAAGAAAAATTCTCAAGTAAGCCTTTTGGCACAAACCAAAAAGAGTTACCCGATTTAGAGGTAACATCTTCTCTCAAACTCATTCCCTTTATTTTCCATCTCCACCCCTCCAATATATTTATACCCTTCTTGTATGATGAAACCAATATCCACTATATACTAGTATTTTATATGAAAATATTATGACCTATAATTATAAACACATTCGTCAAATGGATATTGAATATATTGTTTCTGTGTATAGAGAACTACTGTCTCATTAAATGATGATTGTTTATTTATCCCTTACCACTAATCTTGGTGAACATTATGAAGGAAACACTACTTATATTTTTAATGTATTATATTTATTATGTATTTAAAATTATTTATTACTTTTATAACACACATATTTTTACCTTCCATTTTTTGTTTATAGGATAATCTTGTTTGAGGAAGTGTGGACTATCTCCCCTAAAAGAAATGTGATTCATTCCTACACCACATAGAATGAATTAAAGACGTGTTTAATGAAAATATATGATATATATGATATATTAATTATACTACAGTAATGAAATATATATATATATATCCCGATATATACATATTTCATTTACATACTTTCATTCAATACGACAATAAAAACAGAAACATCGTTCATGCGTACATATGGATTACCCTCTCCATGAACGGTGTATTACATTTGTTACTACTATGTTATATTGATTATTATATTAAAAATATAATTTATAGAACTTATATTTATATAATTTTCTAAATTCTAGAATCATGATATAATAATAAGGACAAATGATATAATAAAATAAGAAACATGCAAAGAACAAAATGAATATTACTCAATGTGAAACCTTGCCATAAGAACTTTAAAAAGATGAAAATATAAGGTTATAATCACACCATATATGGTAATTTATATAATAATATTCTTATGAAAAATATTTATAAGAATCAAATATTTATTATATAGGAATCTTGTATGAGTATGGAGTAAGTCCTAAAACAAGGTAAAGGGATTTCATCTCACATGTAATTTCTGTGAGATACAAGATATGTTAGCCAATCATTCCTTTTGTGTGTTGTATGTGATGCCAATGATTTTATTATATGTATATTGTACATAATTTTATGGTTATTAAAATTACCATTTTATGATCATTCATTCATGGGTTTTAGGTATAAAAATTTATCAAATTGGAAAACAAATTTGTCTCAATTTTCCTTCTTTGAGACACATGTTTAGTTATACACCTAAAATACTTTATAGGGTGCATATACATCCATTTTACATGAAATATCATGAATATAAATATTTACATGGTATTATATGCTTCATTTAATTAACTTTCCTTCCATAGAGATCATGATCCCAAGATACCAATTTATAAGAGCTTATTGAGACAATCTCAAAGCTATTTGAGATTGTTATTGTTTATTCATCCTTTGATAAAATATTATAATACATCTCTAAATAATATTCATGAGTTTTTTTATCCTCTATTATTTCAGGATATACTTATTTATTGTTACCATTTTTTACTCATTAGCATAACAGTTAGTTAAGAAAGTGTTTTTAGAAAAACCCAACTTTTCCCTCTCTTCGGTCGAAAATATATGTTTTCTAAAAAATGATTCTAAGAATATTATACTATTATCCTATAATATCTAAAATAAATTTTTACACTTTTTATTTTACCAATCTCATTAAGGGATTCTTCTTATCTCTTTTTGATCAAGGAACATTTATATCCTTTTACAGTGTAAAAGGAATGTTCTTTTGAACTCGTAAGACATGTATAGATTTACCTGTCGTCATTTCATTGAAGCTCCATTTTAGATGTTAAAAAAGTTAAACATTATGGAAATGTTTTCTAAAATTAATTTTTATGGAAAATTGTTTTCAAAATGGTTTCAATTTTCTTTTATATGTTTTCATGGAAAACGTTTTTCAAAATGTTTTCAAGTCTTATTTACAAGTTTTCAATGTTCTTTCAAAGAAATGTTTTTTGAAATTTTTTCAAACTTATTTATATGTTTTCAATAAAAACGATTTTCAGTATATTTTCATGATTTATTTATAAAATTTCAATTTATTTTTGAAGAAATATTATTTCAAACAATTAGAATCATTCTTTAAAAGTTTTCATGCGTTTCAAAAAAAAGGATTCCAAAATTTTTTGAAGCTTATATTAAATTCTTTCAATGGAAAAGGATTTCAAAATAATTTCATGTCTGACTTTTAAGTTATCATGTTATTTAATAAGAAAATTATTTTTAAATGGTTTTATGTAATAAAAAATCTTTTTCAAACAAGAAAGCATATTTTCCTCAAAAATATTGTAGAAGATATTTAAAAATTTTTTCATCTAAGATGACATCAATTGATGTTACTCATACCTCCAAGGAAATGATATAAATGTTCCATTCATATCCTTTAGAGTAATGAGTTATTGATAATGGAATGTTTTTTATGAAACCAATTTATTCTTCATGTGTAATAGGTTTTTGAAACTAGTTTCTCTTTCACGGGTTATACACTTTTGAAACCCGCTTTATTTCACGATTTAGGTTTATGATGAAATGATTATGAAACCTTTCTATTTCAATAGGTTATGATATGTTTACATGTCTTTGATACAAATTTAATTTCATGAGTAGTGATATATTTATTTGTGATCTCATAGAACATGTATGTATGACATCATTATGTGATGGGTGTGACCTATATCTCACTCCAATATGTTGTTAATGATTTATATCTCATGAGATAGATAGAGCTGGAACGAGGGTGTAATCGGTTCAATAATACAGAGCATGAATGAGGGTTTACATGATTCAGAAATATGGTAATGGAATAAGGGTTTTCTCAATTTAGTAATATAGGGATGAAACAAAGTTTTACTCGGTTCGGTATTGTAGGGGTGCACAAGGGTTTACTCGGTTCAGTAATACTTGGATGGATGAGGGTTTACTCAATTCAGTACTATTGGGATAGAAAAATTGTTTACTCAGTTCAGTAATATAGGGCTAGAATGAGGGTTCACTCAGTTCAGTAATACATGGATGAAATGGGGGTTCACCCTATTCAGTAAAAGAATTTTTCCACTAATATTGTTTTTTCAGTTATTCCTTGGTTACTATGGAGATAATATTATATGCTTATGTGTTTTCCACAATTCATTGTTTTAATCCTATGTTATGATTTCATGGCTTATGTTTTCTATTTCAATATGATTCATGTCATATTAATATCTAATATTTATTACATTATATATGTCATGATTTTTTATATGCCAGTTATGATCCTCTATTTTCATTATCACATACATGTACCCTTATGATCATGTTTATTCTTACATATCTCCAATGTTTACCCTTACTGATCATTTTATCTCACCCCCCTTTTTCCCCATAGTTTATGATTATATGTACAATGTTAGATATGTCTATGAAGGGTGATAGTCAAGAATAACCTAGTGGGAGATGATTTAGCTCAAATATTTAGAAGTGTTTATGTTTCCATGTTTCCAAAGGCACTATACCAACTACGATGTTTGGGAATCTGTTTGTATATTGTTTAAGTATTCCAAAAAAGTAATGTAATGTTATTATTTGAAAAGGAAGTTTCCTTACACTCATTCTATAGAACAAACTCATTTCAAGATACATCAAACACCAATCATAAAAGTAGAAAAATAGAAGCATTGTTTCACCATATCAGCTAGACTATCAATATAAGATTCCCTTCACATCTCCACAGATCTAAAATAATCCACTATCATGTCCTCATCAATACCTCTAGATTTATAGGCTGAAATCACAACATTTGAGATATATCTCGTTAAAAATATTAATTAGGAATTTCACATAATAAATTCTTTTATAAAATATTGTTGATAATATACAAATCATGGGAATATCAGACCCTTATGCGTTACTTTAAAAATAAGAGACTTCATTATCTATTGTGACCTAATTGAAAATAATTCAAAGATAAATCTCATCTTGATTTGTACCATAATATTCTAGGGATACAGTGAATCGAACCAATATCACTTCAATATAAAAATCATGGTGTATATAAAGAGTGATCAAATACGCTTTTGGAAATTAATCTGTGGATATAAATTGGAAACATCATTTTTAACTTCTATTTAATGGTAATTATTCAAGACATGGATTTCCAAATATTTTTAAGAATTTCATGTCTCAATTAACTTGTAGGTTTTCCTTTGTAATAGAATCAGTGTCTTAAGTTCTATTTTGAAAAAAAAATTGTGAAATGATAAGAGATAATGCCATATTTTAGTAATTAGAATCTCAAAAAATTCACATAAAATTCTATAAATAGATGGGAAGAAAACTATTGTAAGTAAATAAATTAAAAATCACTTACCTAATGGCCATTAAATTTATAATATTAGTTTATAGAAAAATATTATAAAGGACTATGTGTTTCTAAACAACTGATTTGAGGAGATATGTCCATATTTTGAGTCATTATGTCACGCAGGTTACATCTGATAATGTATTAAATAACTAAATAAATTTAATATGATTTTCTAGTGGAAATTTTCATTGAATAGAAAATGTTGAGAAAAAAATCAGATAGTCCATATATTACTTATAAATAAACCATCCCATTGAGAATATTTATATAAGGATGAGTTAAATAAATATTAAAACAACTTAGAAAATGATTTTTGAATAGGTGGATATAAAACCAATCAAAATAAGATCATGGATCTTGAGAATATTCTCACATGTTATCATGGTATCAGTTGCATTTGAATACCACAACCATTCCAAAGAAGGATTTTATTTTGATAAATATAAAATTTTCATATAATTTATATATGATATCGAAATTATCATTAACATTTAACATTTGATAATAGAAATGTAAATTAGGAAAAGGGTTGATATCTCATAGATTCACTTTTAGGGTTCATGAAATGTGGTTTTCCACTGATTGATGAGCACTGAAAAGTTAATCCCGGTATAGAGAAATATCTATAATATAAACTAGTTTTTGACTGTATAATACTTATAGAACATGTAAAATATATCTTTTCCCTAAAACAATATTGGTATATATTCACCTAGAGAAATAAAAAATAATTAGATTGGATCATGATATGGATAGCATCAATTTGTTTGACCAGACAATCACTATGGTTATAATAATATGACCATGAGAACAAATCTAACATATACTCCCAATGTAGAATCAAATGTAAAAAATCTAAACACATTCAACATTATTAAATTTTTTCAATCCATAAATTGGAACCCCAATATCATTCCAATATATAAGAAGACTAAGAAATTTTTTCTTGTATTATCATTAGTGGTATCAATCTCCATTGACCTAAATATGTTTTCTTTATCTTGATCATGGAACTATTGATTTATCAAATGGATGGCTTCCAATCCCACTATTTTCTGTAAAAGTATTTTGGCTATGAATGTATCATAATAGACATTGTAGATGATGAGGGAAGTTACACTCGACCCTATACTATTACTTGATATAAATTACATGTGGATTGATTCATATTATTTCATGATATGTTGTGATGTAAAGAATATTTGACCCACCAACAAACCTAATACTAATAAAATGATTTCCTCTTCCCAGAATCTCATTCCTCACTCATTTATGATGAGGTTCCCTCCATGGGTTTAGAACAGTTCCAAACCCATTTTATTTTGTGCATGAATAATATCAATATTAAACTCATTAGATGTGCATTCTCGTCATATGAGATGAAGATAAATTCCACCTACGTATATATTGAATTACTCTAAAACATCTTGGACTTGATTTTCATTGTAGAACCAAAAACACTAATGATTTCATGTTTCCTACTCTCATTATATCATATTTCAGGATATATGACCTTCTTTGTTAAACCATGTACTACTCAGAGTGGCCTACCATATGTTACTTGTCTTCCCTCTATGAGATTCAAGGCCAAATATGGGTTTATGGATTATGATCCATATTCATAAACCTATGGTAGGGTAAAACAGCCATTTTTATGCATATAAAACACGACCACATGTAGAATATTTATTATGTATTATGCGTTTCAAAATTCCTATCATCACAAAATACATAGTAACATCAAATACATATAACACAAACCCATATATAAATATTATTTCCTTTACTCTTAGTTTTAATGTTCATAAAAATTTGGTTAGGTTTATTATAAAGTCCAGGCATCGGACTGATGTAAACCAATATTTATATAGACCCATGTCAAATATATTACAAGACCTCATAATTTGTATGTGTGGATTGATTATTATTATTTAAAGATTTGGAGTGACTTTGGAACCATATATTTTCACCTTAGACATAAATTATCATCTAAATCAAACCTATTTTGGTGGTCCATAATAACCCAACCCTTATTATCTTAGGGCGGGTTTGTTGTAATTACTTGTCTAATATCCCCTTATAATGAATAAAATTTTGTGCCTCAGCTGTTTGAATGGTTACAAACCTTACATGGATAAAAGTAGTGAGTTTATTTTAATTCAAGGTAAACCACATCATTGTAATGTTCTTTATGATTCCATTTTTGAAATCGACAACCATAGGGTTATTTCACCTCTAAGAGAAGTCCCTATAACCCCATGTTTCATTGATGACAATTCCAATGAACCTATCATTACAATATGTGATAGTGGTCATCCTTAGAATAAATTTCCCATCAGATAACTTCATGAATCAAATACCTCAATTCATTATTGATACCATCATAACTATCAATTCAAATTTTGTTGGGTAATATTATCTATTGAGCCCCATCTATGTTATAAAAATAAGATAGATTACTCTCCGAAGAACTATGAAAATAAACTATGTGAGCCTCTTAAGGATATTTTAAATATTAATACTGGGATCTATATTCACATTAGGTTTTTTTCTTTCCCATACTACATATATTAACTCACCCTTTGTTCAAAGATGTGTGAGCTTAAACTCCAACCATTATTGTTAAAAGTTCTATAACCTTAATCATCAACCATCAATGGTAAAAATTAAAATATCCTTAACCATAAAATAATGTAGGGGAATTGTTTTGTTAGTTTTAAAAATAGTATATGGGATAATAAGAAAGATATAACTCTTAAACATCTATGTAATTGTTTTTTATGGTTTTTGAGAAATTTGGAGCAAAAAATTAAATGGGAAAATACTTATGTGGACATCCATATATATATAACAAGAGTAATATTAATCTTATTATCACTAGTGACCTAGAACAATATTTTCCAATCCATATATCTTCTCTAATTTCAGTCTGATCGAAAAAATTCATATCAAATCCTTTTCCCAAATAATGATGCCAACACATGGTGGCATAACCTTAAGGATGTTCATATTCTTCTTTAATTTCCATTTATCAAAAAACTTAATTCATTATTTAAGTTTTTTAACCCTCGCAATATTTTTATTAATATCAACAATGAGCTTATTATACTCCAAGGTAGATCAGTAGTTAGTATCTATATTTTATCTACCATGGAAAAAACATTTAACTGGTGACAGGAATTATCCCAAGGGGATGGTTCTATAACCCCATAATCCCTTGAAAATATTTTATTGTATCCAATATATCAAATTTTGTTATTGTTTGTACTCTTCATTAGTGTTCAATCCCATATTTTTTTCATTCAAATATAACATTTTATGATTTATAAATTTTATAATCCAACAGTTCAAGTGGATCCATGTATCCCCGATGTTATGAATTTTTTCATTCTACAAATTTATAAATAAAAATTATGAAATAATATTCTTGTATAATTTTTTATCCTCATTGACTAATCCAAAACTAAATAATATTATAGTTCAAGTATCATCACACCAAACATTCAATACACGTCCTTGAGGCTATTCACATTACTGGAAGTGGAACCCTCATTCACATTTGATTTACCTAAACCTTTCTATTGGTGAGATAACCTCATATTTTGAAAAAAAAATTCAAAGACTAAAAACTTGTTAAAATGGTTTGACATTCAAGAAATTAGATTTCCTAAGGAAAGAGATAGATTACTCACTCGGTAAAAAACTACAAATAGTCAAAAAAATAGACAATTCAATACTCACTTGTAATTAATATCACATATATTAAGTAGAATTTTATAAGTCAAAAAAACTAGTTGATAAAAACATAATAAATTAAAAACCCCCAATGGTAATCTTGAAAAAAAGACGAGTACCTTTCCAAAAATACTTTCCTTATATATGACCTAGGTAAAAAATTAGTAAAAGATGAAAAGTCATAAATATTATTGGTTCTTCCACATGGACCTATAAAAATTCACACCATGATCTCTAGGTCTCATGACCTAGAAAAAAGTTATAGAACTTATTTTTTATGCGTTTCATTTTAGGTGATTTTTTTAAAATGCATGAAAGTATATTTTGGGGACACTTGATAACTTTTTAACATTATAATACTCATTCCAAAATCCCTCCTTTATGATCATCAACAAGATAAGGCAAATGAATCTCCTATATCTAAAATAAATTACCATATCTTAAGGTTATCTCTAAAGAGAATCTATGACTATGGAGGTTTTGAGTCATTGAGAATGTGTATTACTAAGGTAGAAGGTCATATGGACATTACAAATGACTCCATAGAGTGTTAATCAGTTAGAATGAATGGAGTTTGGGCTCATATCACCTTTTTAGAGGGAATTGTTTTCTTACTCTGGGACTCTCTTAATTATCTCGGGCATTTTTTTAAATTATTCCCAATAAAAATATGGTTATAGGTTACTACTATAATAGTCATTAATAGAGGCCATGTACTGGTGTGAATCAATTTATATATCATATTTTCACTATAATTAATTTATTAATTGGTTATGATGGGATTTAAAGCTTCCTTACAAAGTACTATAGAATTTATCTTCATCTAGGGAGGTTATAGGTGTCATGGATTTATTATGGGTCCCATGAAAGGGACATCACATATATCCTACTAAATGGAATCAGAAGTAATATAGTTTTGAGAAAATTAATTTGATATGTTATTCCTTTTATTGTCATGTGAAAAATACTAATGGGAATAAATTTAAGGTTACGAATCTATAACCCTGTGATGCGTCCTTTAATGTCATGTGTCTATAAACTATTGAAATTTATTTTATGGTCATATGTTTAGGTCCAATGGGATGTTGGGATTAATCCCAAAAAATAGTCTAAGGTATATCCTTGTAAATATTGATGAATAATTTGAAGTATGAGTTTCAATGTTTATGTTCATGTGAAAGGAATGGTCTTTAATGTTTAACATTATGTGGAAAAAATTCCTGCCAGGTAATTTAAATTCATGCAGCTAATACTCATGGAAATAGAGGAATATAAAGTATTTGTGTGGGAAATATTGTGGATGATCCTTTCAAGATCATATTATTTATGGGTGACTAAATGGGATAGGGAAAATTTACTCGCTATGAATATTACAAATTAAGGTAAATAGAGTTACATGGAATATTTTTCTTTAAGAATGTGTTAGGGAATAATCATGAGAATCTTGGATAGGCCCGATCATTCTAATGAATCAATTGAATGTAGGATTTGGATTTTACACCAATTATGAGCTTTGAACCTATGTTCCTAACCCATTGAGTTAATGAGATAGGTCAGTTAGAATATTTTTATGACATGATTCTTGATATGAGGATACAAAGAATGCAAGAATGAGTGAGTATTGGGTTAGCTTATATCTCCATGAAAGGTACCTCCATTATCAGGGGAATAAATCATTAGAATTACCCTATGGGTCCTATCAATTTGGAAGAAAACACCGAAGAATAAACCATTATGAATGGAATACAGGATTTGAGAGGTGCATGCTTATGTGAAAGTCCCATAAATGTGCCTCCAGAGTCCATATAGGAGGCTTAGATAGTTATGATTCTATAGTTAGGATGAATTAGTTAAAAAATTGTGGATTTAGGAGAAGTGTTACCCAAATATGAGTCCCATGAGAGCTGATAGCAATGTATATGGACATGGGAGTACTGGAAAATTGGTATAGGAACCTGGGTGAGGGAACACTTTGCCATGGATTTAGGGGGAATAGTGATCCCTATTATAGTGACTGGAGTAAATTGCCACCATAATTTGTTCCTAGGGTGGATAGTAACTATATTTGGGGCCTAATTGAATTGGGGTCCCAAAAGTTGAATGAGGTGAATGGTCTCCCTAGTTGGTTCCTGGGTGATTTATTTCCCTATTATTGGGTTAGTCCTCATATGAAGTGTAGGGGAAGTGTCTCCTTGGTATTTAATTTTCCTACACAGACTTGTTGTGGCCCCACCTGGACCAGAAGTTAACTGATTATGACACCCAATGCCTACCTAAAATAGTCTAGGGGCAACATAAATGTATTAAGTAGGAATATCATAGATATGGGGGGCTTTAATCTAGTCCTTTTATATTCACACAACCCCAAACTCCTTGAATATGTAAATTAATGAAACAATCTATAAGAATATATAAGAGTAAAATATTCAAAACCAATATAAAAAGGGAATAAAAACCCACAAAACAATGAAATGAGTTCAACAAAAATAAAATAATGATATATGGAAACCTGATATTGATCATCACACATGTTCTCTAGTATCTAACCACTAAAAAAGTCACCACCCCCAGGTACTAATTTTCTATGTCACTACTAGGGCCACCAAAGACACCATCATTATGTCAATTTTTTTCATTAGACATGAAACTTGAGGGAGAGTCCCATGAAGTGGTGAGTTTGTAAATAACCAGGTGAATACCTCATAACTACATGAAATAAATATCTGAAATATTTTAACCAACCCATGAGAAAATAGGGAGAATATAACTCAAATGGTAAAAATGATCAATGATACCTAATCAAAGAGAAATAAGAGATATCCATCTTAATGTCATATTTCAAATCCATGTATTCCAAAAACCTCAAGTGCATTCACTACCCAACTAATATTAATCCATTATAAACATCACTAGAGTAATGGGGGCTGTTGACACTCATAATTTTTTCCCACATGTTTTTCCTTGGCAGGATGCATGTCGGGTATATCACATTATGGATATATTAGATTTGGGGTCACCTTCACCCTAGTGCTTGGATTGTTTCTTGGTGTCATAAAAACATAAAAACAAGAACATATCTTGGCACTAACTTCTCTCATAAGAATATCAAATTACTGCATATCTAGTTATTTAAATAATTGCATAAAATAACTCAGTATCAGGATATAACCAAGTCCTAAAAAATTTAAGATTCTCCATGAAATCTTTGCATAAATAACAATCAAGACACAATGCACCATGATAATATTATGGATTTTTATACCAAACACATGAAATATTCATGTGTGCAATATAATATCCATGTTCCACTTAATATTATCATCTAAAGATGATAAATATTTCGTGTCTGTGCATCGTGGTATTAGGATATGTTTTCCTTATGCAATGGCTTAAAGCACTATCCATGAACCCTTTGAAATATGTCCTTCACATAGAAACACCTTCAGTCATGATATGGAATCATAAAACCATGAATATGTGACTCATCAAAAGAGATAAAAGTAATTGTACTTGAAATTTTTTTCACATCATCACAAGATCTATCAATGAACACATGACATATCAAAGGAAATCAAATTGACTATCCATGAAAATTATTCCATGTCATTAAGAGATATATAAATGAACATGTGACCCATCAAAGACGTCCCAAGAAACTATCCCTAATAATGTCTTCACATCGTCACGAGATCTATCAATGAAAACATGACACATCAAAGGTGAGAAAAAGAATTATTCCTTAATAATTTCTATATGTAGTTGTGAGATACATTATTGAATACATGACACATAAAAGGTGATTAATGTGACTATCTTTGAAAATGATTCCATGTAGTCGCAAGATTTATTAATGAACATGTGATGCCAAAATGTAGAGAAAAGGTACTTCCCCTAACAGTATATTTATTCCCTCATTAGATCTTTCAATGAATAGATGGAACATTGAACGAGAGAAAAGAAATTTTCCATGACAATGTTTGTATTCTATCTTGATATCTTTCATTTAATATGAAACAAATCAATGCTGAGAAAAGAAAGTATCCCTAACAATGTCTTCATGGAATCGCGAGATCCATCATTGAATACACAACACATCAAATGTGAAAAAAGAGATGGTCCTTGAAATTTTTTTCATGTCATCACAAGATCTATCGATGAACATTCAACATAAAAAAGGAAAGGATAGAAACATTCCACAACAATATATAAATTCCATAGAGAGATCCATCAGTGATCATGGGGCCCACCTGTTAGGACCAATAGGGGCCTATATACCCTGAGAGGGGGGGTGAATCAGGGTATGGATATTCTTTTTCAACATTTTTAATACCCCACTAAATCATAAACTCTTGATTACAAGGGTCACTTTTTTTCACTAGTGTGTTTATTATGATCATTTAATTTCTTCTTAACTGATGATGATGATCTAAATGCAATGTAGGGAAGTAAGCAGGCAGACACATAGATTTTTAATTGGTTCACCCTCAGTGGGATATATCCATGGAGCATACGCCGACAAGTTGCTGGTCTTACCAAATTCAACTATTTTTCACTAGATGTGGATGCAAAGGTTCAAGAATAATCACTCTATCCCAGGATCATAGCCATTACAAGGATTAGGGTATTCTCACTGCTTTCCCAAGGGTCACTCAATGTTTCTCTCTCTCTGGCTCACTGCTGGTGGACATGATCACCTTCTTCCTCTTTCTTTGCTCACTACTCCAGCAAAGATCCACTCACAGTTCATAAACCTGTAGGTCTCTTCATTTGTATGAAATAATGCATCCTTAACTATTGATAGATTCACTATTGAAGTTCAATGTCCATCTACTGATAAATACCGCTTTACCACAGATGTTCTGGGAAAATTATAACTTTCATGCAACCCTAGGGTGACTTCTGCTCCCCTTTAACCAGTGCACAGCCTCTGCCTTTGTTGCAGAAAAACCAACTAGCACGCCACACTTGCACACCAAAACCTGCAGGGAAAAACCTTTAGGAAAAAACCTATTGGCCAAAACCTGCTGGCCAAAACCAGCAGGCCAGGACCTGCTGGCCAAAACCTACTCTCCAAAACCTGCTGGCCAAAACCTGCGGGCAAAAACCTGCTGGCTAGAACCTGCTGGCTAGAACGTCCAGGCCAGAACCTGCGGGCCACATCCTACGTGCCGCAACCTGTGCACCACAACCTGTGTGCCGCAACCTGCATACCACAACCTATATGCCAGAACCTGCTGGCCAAAACATGCAGGCCACAACCTGCTGGCAAAAACCTGCTGGCCAAAACCTGCTGGCCAAAACCTGCTGGCCAAAACTTGCTGGCCAAAAACTACTGGCCTAAACCTACTGGCCAAAACCTGCTGGCCAAAACCTACTGGCCAAAACCTGCTGGCCAAAAATGCTGGCCACAACCTGCATCCCACAACCTGTGCGCCAGAAACTATGCGCCACAACCTGTGTGTCAGAACCTGCAGGCCACAACATCCACTTGCATGATCAGAGCTCGAATTTGCTCTAAGTGTTGAGCTCTTTGATAAATTAGTAGGGTAGTCATCTATTTAAAATAATTTTGAGGACCTGCGCACCAAAACCGACTCGCCAAAAACTTTCGCACCAATGACCTGCATGCCAAAAACCTACGTGCCATTGTGTGGTGTATGTGATTCCTATGTTTTTATTATATGTATATTGTACATAAATTTATGGTTATATTCATTCACATTTTATGATCATTATTTCATGTGTTTTAGGTTTAAAATGTTCTCAAATTCAAAAAACCATTTTTGTCTCAATTTTCCTTCTTTGAGACACATGTTTTGTTATGCAAATAAAATCTTTTTTTAGGGTGCATATTCTTCCATTTCACATGACATATCATGAATATAAATCTTTACATGGTATTATATGGTAAATTTATTTAATTTTCCTTACATGGAGAGCATGATACCCAGATACCAATTTATAAGAGCTTATTGAGACCATATCAATGCTTTTCTAGATTGTTTATGTTTATTCTTCCTTTCATAAAATATTATGATACATCTCTAAATAATTTTCATGGGTTTTTTTATCCTCTATTATTTCATGATATACATATTTATTGTTACCATTGTTTACTCATTAGCACAATAGTTAGTTAATAAAGTGTTTTTAGAAAGACCCGACTTTTCCCTCTCTTCGGTCGAAAATATATTTTTTCTAAAAAAGGATTCAAATAATATTATACCATTATCCTATAATATCTAAAATAAATTTTTACAGTTTTTTATTTTACCAATCTCATTAAGGGAGTATTCTTATCTCTTTTTTATCAAGGAACGTTTCTATCCTTTTACCATGTAAAAGGAATGTTCTTTTGACCTCGTAAGACATGTATAAATTTACCCGTTGTTATTTCATTGAATCTCCATTTGCATTGTTAAAAAACATAATCATTATGGAAAAAATTTAAAATAAATTTTCAAGGAAAATTGTTTTCAAAATGGTTTCAATGTTCTTTTATATGTTCTCATGGAAAACGTTTTTCAAAATGTTTTCAAGTATTATTTACAAGTTTTCAATTTTCTTTCAAAGAAATTGGTTTCAAAAATTTTTCAAACTTATTTATATGTTTTTAATAAAAATTATTTTCAGTATATTTTAATGATTTACTTATATAATTTCAATGTATTTTTGAATAAATAGGTTTTCAAAAAATTAGAATCATTCTTTAAATGTTTTAATGTGTTTAAATAAAAGGATTCTAAAATTTTATGAAGTTTATTTTAAATGTTTTCAATGGAAATGGTTTTCAAAATGATTTCATGTCTGATTTTTAAGTTATCAAGGTATTTTCTATGAAAATTATTTTTAAATGGTTTTATGTAATAAAAAACCTTTTTCAAACAAGAAATCATATTTTACTCAAAAACATATTAGATGATAATTAAAAATTATTTTTCATATAAGATGAAATCTATTGATGTTACTGATACCACCAATGAAATGATATAAATGTTCCATTCATATCATTTATAATAATGAGTTATTGTTAATGGCATGTTCTTTATGAAACCCATTTATTCTTTAAGTGTAATAGGTTTTTGAAACTAGTTTCTCTTTCACGGGTTATACACATTTGAAACCTGCTTCATTTCATGATTTATGTTTATGATGAAATGATTATGAAACCTTTCTATTTCCTTAGGTTATGATATGTTTACATGTACATGATACCCATTTAATTTCAAGGGTAGTCATATATTTATTTATGATCTCATGGAACATGTATGTATGACATCATTATGTGATGGGTGGGACCTATATCTCCCTCTAATATGGTGTTAATGATTTATATCTCATGAGATAGATAGAGCTGGAATGAGGGTGTAATCAGTTCAATAATACAGAGAATGAATAAGGTTTTAATTGATTTAGTAATATGGGGATGGAATAAGGGTTTACTCAATTTATTAATATAGGGATTATACAAGGTTTTACTCGGTTAAGTATTGCAGGGATGAAAGGAGGGTTTACTCGGTTCAGTAATACATGGCTGGATGAGGGTTTACTCATTTTAGTACTATAGGGATAGAACGAGGCTTTACTCGGTTCAAAAATAAAGGGATAGAATGATGGTTCACTCAGTTCAGTAATACATCGCTGAAATGGGGGTTCACCCTGTTCAGTAAAGGAATTTTTTCACTAAGATTGTCTTTGCAGTTATTCCTTGGCTACTATGGAGATCATATTATATGCTTTTGTGTTTTCAACAATTCATTGTTTTAATCCAATGTTATGATTTCATGGATTATGTTTTCTATTTCAATATGATTTATTTAATATGAAAATCCAATATATATTATATTATCTATGTCATGATCTTTAATATGCCAGTTATGATCTTCTATTTTCCTGATCACATACATGTACCCTTATGATCATGTTTATTCTTACATATCTCCAATTTTTAACGTTACTGATCATTTTATCTCACCCCCTTTATTTTTATTTCCCCAAGTTTATGATTATATGTACTATGTTCGATATTTCTATGATGGGTGACAGTCAAGAAGAACCTAGTGGGAGATGATGTAGCTCACATATGTACAAGTTTTTATGTTTCTGTGTTTCCAAAGGCACTATACCAACTACGATGTTTGGGAATCTCTTTGTATATTTTTTATGTATTCCAAAAAAATTATGTAATGTTATTATTTGATAAGAAAGTTTCCTTAAACTCATTCTATAGAACAAACTCATTTCAAGATACATCAAAAACCAATCATAAAAGTATAAAAATAGAAGCGTCGTTTCACCATATCATCTAGACTATCAATATAAGATTCCCTTCGCATCTCCGCATATCTAAAAGTATCTATCATTATTTCCACATCAATACCTCTAGATTCAGAGGATAAAATCACGACATTTGAGATATATCTCATTCAAAATATTAATTGGGACGGTCACATAAAAAAAATTATGGAATAATGCTAAGAATATACAAATCGTGGTCGTATCGGACCCATATGCATTACTTTAAAAATCAGTGACTTCCATATCTATTGTGACCTAATTGACAATAATTATAAGAAAAATCTCATCTTGATTTGAAACATAATATTCTAAGGATATAGTGAATCCAACCAATATCACATCAATATAAAAATCATGGTGTATGTTAAGAGTGATCAAATACCCATTGGGAAATTAATTTGTGGATATAAATTGGAAACCACATTTTTAACTTTGATTTAATGGTAATTATTCAAGACATGAATTTACCAATATTTTTAACAATTTCATGTGTCAATTAACTTGTAGTTTTTCCTTTTTCATAGAATAAATTTATTAATTACTCTTTTGACCAAAAAAATTGTGAAATGCAAAGAGATAATGCTGTATTTTAGTAATTATAATCTCAAAAAATTGACATAAAATTCTATAAATAGATGGGGAGAAACCTATGGTAAGTAAATCAATTCAAATCAAATACCCTCATTGCCACTAAATTTATAATATATGTCTATCGTAAAATATTATAAAGGACTACGCGTTTCTATACAACTGATTTGAGGAGATATGTCCATATTTTGAGTCATTATGTCACACAGGTTACATCTGATAATATATTAAATCACTAAATTACTTTAATATGATTTTCTAGTGGAAATTTTCATTGAATAGACAATGTTGAGAAAAAAATTCAGATAGTCCATATAGTACTTATAAATATACCTTTCCATTGAGAATCTTTATATAAGGATGGGTTAAATAAATATTAAGACATCATAGAAAAGGATATTTAAATATATGGATATAAAACCGATCAAAATAAGATCATGGATCTTGAGCATATTCTCACATGTTATCATGGTATCAGTTTCATTTGAAGAACCCTATAATTCCAAAGAAGGATTTTATTTTGATAAATATAAAATTTTCATATAATGTATATATGATATCAAAATTATCATTAACATTTATCATTTGATAATAGAAATGTAAATGAAGATAAGAGTTGATATCTCATAGATTCACTTATAGGGTTCATGAAATGTGGTTTTCCCTTGATTGATGATCACAGAAAAGTTAATCCCGGTACAGAGAAATATCTATAATATAAACTGGTTTTTGACTAAATAATACCTAAGGAACATGTAAAATATATCTTTTCCATAAAACAATATTGGTATATATTCACCTAGAGAAATAAAAAATAATTGGATTGGATCGTGATGTGGCTACCTTCAATTTTTTTGACAAGACAATCACTATGTTTATAAGCATATGACCATGAGAACGAATCTAACATATACTCCCAATGTAGAATCCAATGTAAAAAATATAAACAAATTCAAGTTTATTAAATTTGGTCAATCCCTAAATTGGAACCCCAATATAATTCCAATATATAAGAAGACTGAGAAATTTTTTCTTTTACTAACATTAGGGGTCTCAATCTCCATTAACCTAATTATGTTTTCTTGATCTTGATCCTAGAACCATTGATTGATCCAATGGATGGCTTCCAATCCCACTAATTTCTGTAAAAGAATTTTGGCTATGAAATTATCCTAATAGACCTTGTAGATGATGAGGAAAGTTACACTAGACCCTATACTATTACTTGATATAAATTACATGTGGCTTGATTCATATTTTTGCATTATATATAGTGATGTAAAAAATATTTGGCCCACCATAAAACCTGATAATAATAAAATGACTTCTCCTTCCCAGAATCTCATGCCTCACTCATTTACGATGGGGTTCCCTCCAAGGTATTATAATAGTTACAAAACTATTTCATTTTGTGCACGAATAATATCAATATAAAATTCATTACATACACATTCTCGTCATATGAGATTAAAATAAATTCCACCTATGTATACATTGAATTACACTAAACTTCTTGGACTTTATTGTCATTGTATAACCCAAAAAAACTAAAGATTTCATGCTTCCTACTCTCATTATATCAAATTTCATGATAGATGACCTTCTTTGGGAAACCTTGTACTACTCAGAGTGGCCTACCTTATGTTACCCATCTTCCCTCTATGAGATTCGAGGCCAAATATGGGTTTATGGATAATGATCTATATTCATAAACCAATGGTAGGGTAAAACACCCATTTTATGCATTTAAAATAGGGCCACATGAAGAATATTTTTTAAGTATTATGCATTTCAGAATTCCTACCATCACAAAATACATGGTAACATTAAAGACATATAACTAAGACCCATCTATAAATATTATTGTCTTTACTACAAGTTTTAGTGTTCTTAAAATTTTCTTTAGGTTTATTAAAAATTTCATGCATCGGACAGAAGTAAACCAATATTTATATAGATCCATGTCAAATATATTCCAACACCTCATAATTTTTATGTGTGGATTGATTTATATTATTTAAGGATTTGGAGTGACTTTTGAATCAAATATTTCTACCTTATCCATAAATTATCATCTAAATCAAACCTATTTTGGTGGTCCATAATAACCCAACCCTTATTATCTTAGGGCGGGTTTGTTGTACCTACTTGTCTAATATCACCTTATAATGAATATAATTTGGTTCCTAAACTATTTGAATGGTTAAAACCTTACATGGATAATAGTACTGAGTTCATTTTAATCCAAGGTAAACCACTTCATGGTAGTGTAATTCATGATTCCATTTTTGAAATTGGCAACCATAGCGTTATTTCACCTCGAGGAGAAGTCCCTATAACCCCATGTTTCATTGAAAACAATTTCAATTAACCTATCATTCCAATATATGATAGTGGTCATCCTTAGAATACATTTCCCATCACATCAATTCCTGAATCAAATACCTCAATTCATTGTTGATATCATCATAATTATCAATTCAAATGTTGTTGGGATATCTTATCTATTGATCCCCATCTATGTTATAAAAATAAGATAGAGTATTCTCTGAAAAACTGTGAACATACACTATGTGAGCCTCTCAAGGATATTTTGAATATTAATAATGTGATATATATTCACATCAGGTTTTTTTCTTTCCCTTACTACAGAGATTATCTCACCCTTTATTCAAAGATGTGTGAGCTTAAACTCTAACCAGTATTGTTAAAAGTTATATAACCTTAACCATTAACCATCAATGGTAAAAATTACCATAACCTTAAACTTAAAATGATGTATGGGTATTGTTTTGTTAGGTTTAAAACCAGTATATGGGATACTAAGAAAGATTTTACTCTTAACCCTATATGTAATTACCTTTTATGGTTTTTTTGAAATTTAGAGAAAAAAATGAAAAGGGAAAAAACTTATGGGGTCCTCCATATAAATATAACAAGAGTAATATTATTCTTACTATCACTAGTGACCTAGAACAATATTTTCCAATCCATATATCTTCTCTCATTTCTGTCAGATCCAAAAAATTCCTATCAAATCCTTTTCCTAAATAATGATTCCAACACACATTGGAATAACCTTAAGAATGTTCATATTCTTCTTTAATTTTATTTTATCAAAAAACTTAATTCATTATTTAAGTCTTTTAACCCTAAAAATATTTTTATCACTATCTATAATTAGATTATTATACTCCAAGGAACATCAGTAGTTAGTATATATATATTTTTTACTATGGACAAAACTTTTAACTGGTGACAGGAATTATCCTGAGGGGATGGTTCTATAACCCCATAATCCCTTGAAACTATTTTATTGTAACCAATATATCAAATTTTGTTAATGTTTGTCCTCTTCATTAGTGTTTAATCCCATATTTTTTTTCATTCAAATATCTCAATTTAATATTTATAAATTTCATAATCCAACTGTTTATGTGGATCCATGTATCCCTGATGTTATAAATGTTTTCATTCTACACATTTACAAATAAAAATTATGAAATAATATTCTTGTATAATTTTTTATGCTCATTGAGTAAACCAAAACTACATAAAATTATAGTTTAAGTATCATCACACCAAACATTCATCATATGTCCTTGTGGATATTCCCATTAGTGGAAGTGGAACCCTCATTCACATTTGATTTACATAAACCTTGCTATTGGGGAGATAACCTCATATTTTGATAAAAGTTCTCAAAGCATAAAAACTTGTTAAAATGGTATGACATTCAAGACATTGAACTGCCTAAGGAAAAAGACAGATTACTCACTGGGTGAAAAACTAAAAATAATCAAAAAAATAGACAAGTCAACACTAACTTGTAATTAATATCACACACATTAAGTATAATTTAATAAATCAAACAAAACTAGTCGGTAAAAACATAATAAATTAAAAACCCACAATGGTAATATTGAGAAAAAGTCGAGTACCTATCCAAAAATCCTTTCCTTATATATTACCTAGGAAAAAATTGGTAAAAGATGAAAAGTAATAAATATTATTGGTTCTTCCACATGGACCTATAAAAATTCACACCATGATCTCTAGGTATCATGCCCTATAAAAAAGCTAGATAACTTATTTTTTCATGCTTATCAGTTAAGGTGATTTGTTTGAAATGCATGAAAGTATTCTTTGGGGGAACTTGATAACTTTTGAACATTAGAATACTCATTCCAAAATCCCTCTTTTAAGATCATCAACAAGATAAGGTATATTAATTTCCTATATCAAAAATAAATTACCATATCTTAAGGTTATATCTAAAGTGAATCTATACGTGTGGTGGTTTTGAGTCATTGTGAACATGTATTACTAAGGTAGGCGGCCATATGGACATTACCAATGACTCCATAGTGTGTGAATCGGTTAGAATGAATGTATTTAGGGCTCATATCACCTTTTTAGAGGGAATTGTTTTCTTACTCTGGGACTCTATTAATTATCTCACACATTTTATTAAATTATTCCCAATAATAATATAGCTACAGGTTACTACAATAATAGTCATTAATAGAGGCCATGTATCGGTGTGAACCAATTTATATATCATATTTTAACTATAATTAATTTAATAATTGGTTATGATAGGATTTAATGATTTCCTATAACGTACTATAGAATTTACCTTCATCTAGGGAGGTGGTAGGTGTCATTTATTTATTATGGACGCTATGAAAGGGACTTCACATATAACATAATGAATGGAATCAGAAGAAATATAGTTTGGAGGCAATTAATTTGATATGTTATTCCATTTATTGTTGTGTGACCAATACTAATGGGGGTAAATTTAAGGTTAAGAATCTATAACCAAGTGATGTGTCCTTTAATGTAATGTGTATACAACCTATTGAAATTTCTTTTATGGCCATATGTTTAGGGCCTATGGGATGTTGGAAATAAACCCAATTAATATTCTCATGTATATCCTAGTAAATATTAATAAATCATTTGTAGTATGAGTTTAAATGTTTATGTTCATGTTAAAGGAATGGTATTTAATGTTTAACATTATGTAGAAAAAATTCATGCAAGGTAATTTAAATTCATGCAGCTAATACTGAAGGAAATATAAGGATATAAAGTATTTTTGTGGGAAATATTATGGATGATCCTTTCAAGATCATCTTATTTCTGGGTAACTAAATGGGATAGGGAAATTTTACTCACTGTGAATATTACCCATTAAGGTAAATATACCTACATGGAATATGTTTCTTTAAGAATGTGTTAGGGAATAATCATGAGCATAATTGATAGGCCTGATCATTCTAATGAATCAATTGAATGTAGGATTTGGATTTTACACCAATTATTAGTCTTGAACCTATGTTCCTAACCCATTGAGTTAATGAAATAGGTCTGTTAGAATCTTGTTATGACATGATTCTTGATATGAGGATTCAAATAATGGAAGCATGAGTGAATAGAGGGTTAACTTATATCTCCATGAAAGGGACCTCTATTATTAAGGGAAATAATAATTATAATTGCCATATGGGTCCCATTATTTTGGAATAAAACACCCAAGTATAAACCATTATCCATGGAATACAGGATTTGAGAGGTGAATTCTTATGTGCATGTCCTATAAATGTGCCTCCAGTGTCCATATAAGAGGATTATATAGTTATGATTCTATTGTTAGGATGAATTAGTGATAAAATTGGGGAGTTAGGAGAAGTGTCACCCATGTATGAGTCCAAGGAGAACTGGTACCAATGTATATAGACATGCGAGTATTGGAAAATTGTTATAGGAACCTGGGTGAGGGAACACTTAGCCATGGATTCAGGGAGAATATTGATCCCTAGTATAGTGACTGGAGTAAATTGCCACCATAATTTGTTCCAAGGGTGGATAGTCACTATATTTGGGGCCTAGTTGAATTGTGGTCCCAATAGTTGACTAAGATGAATGGTCTCCCTATTTAGTTCCTAGGTGATGTATTTCTTTATTATAAAGATAGTTCTCATATGAAGTGTAGGGGAAGTGTCTCCTTGGTATGTAATTTTCCTAAACTGACCAGTTGTGGCCCCACCTGGACCAGAAGTTAACTAATTGTGACACCCAAAACCTACCTACAATAATCTAGGGGCAATATACATGTACTAAGTAGGCATATCATAGATATGGGGGGATTTAATCTAGTCCTTTTATATGCACACGCCACCAAGATCCTTGACTATGTAAATTAAATAAAAAACCTATAAGAATATATCATAATAAAATAACCAAAACCAATATAAAAATGGTATAAAAACACACCAAACAATAAAAAGAGTCCATAAAAATAAAATAATGATATATGGAAACCTGATATTGATCATCACACATGTTCTATAGTATCTAACCAATAAAAAAGTCACCACCCTTAGGTACTAATTTTCTCTATCACCACTAAGGCCACCAAAGACACCATCATTATGTCAATATTTTTCATTAGACGTGACACTTGAGGGAGAATCCCCTGAAGAGGTGAGTTTGTAAATACCCAGTAGGATACCTCAAGCTATATGAAATAAGTATCTGAACTATTTCAACCAGCCCATGAGAAAATGGGTAGAATATAACTCAAGTGGTAAAAATGATCAATGAAACCTAATCAAAGAGAGACAAGAGATATTCATCTTAATATCATATTTCAAATCCATGTATTCCAACAACCAAAAGTGCATGAACTACCCTACTAATATTAATCCAATATAAACATCAATAGATTAATGGGGGTTGTTGACACTAATAAGTATTCCTCGCATGTTTTTCCTTGGCAGGATGCATGTCGGGTATATCACATTATGAATATGTGAGATTTGGGGTCACCTTCAACATAGTGCTTGGATTCTTTCTTTGTGCCCTAAAAACATGAAAACAAGAACATGTCTTGGCCCTACCTTATCCCATAAGAATATTAAATTACTGCATGTACAGTTTTTTAAATAATAGATTACAACAACTAAATATCAGGATATAACCAACCCATAAAACTTTTATATGATTCTCTATGAAATTTGTCCATAAATAACATTCAAGAGTCAATGCACCATGAAAATGTGATGGATTTCTATACCAGACACATGCAATATTCATGTGTGCAAGATAATATCCATGTTCCACTTGATATTATCATCTGAAGAGGATAAATATTTCTTGTCTGTGCATCATGGGATTAGGATAAGTTGTCTTTATGCAACAGATTAAAACACTATCCATAAACCCTTTGGCATATGGACTTCGCATAAAAACACCTTCCGTCATGATATAGAATCATAAAACCATGAATATGTGACTCATCAAAGGAGATAAAAGTAACAGTACTTGAAAGTGTTTTCACATCATCACAAGATCTATCAATGAACACATGACATATAAAAGGAAATCAAATTGACTATCCATGAAAATGATTCCATGTCATTAAGAGATATATAAATCAACATGTGACCCATCAAAGACGTCCCACGAAACTATCCCTAACAATGTGTTCATTTCGGCACAAGATCTATCAATGAAAACATGACACATCAAAGGTGAGAAAAAGAAATATTCCAAAACAATTTCTATATGTTGTTATGAGATACATCAGCGAATACATAACACATAAAAGGTGAATAATTTGACTATCTTTGACAATGTTTCCATGTAGTCGCAAGATTTATTAATGAACATGTGACACATAATGGTAGATAAAAGTGACTTCCTCTAAGAGTATATTTATTCCATCATTAGATCTTTCAATGAACAGGTGAAACATTGAAGGAGATAAAATAAATTTTCCCTGACAATGTATGTATTCTATCATGAGATCTTTCATTGAATAAGAAACAAATCAATGCTGAGAAAAGTAAGTATCCCTAACAATGTCTCCATGGAATCGTGAGATCCATCATTGAATACACAATACATCAAATTTGAAAAAAGATATGGTCCTTGGAAATTTTTTCATGTCATAAAAAGATCTATCATTTAACATTTTACATAAAAATGGAAACGGGGGAAAATTTCCAGAACAATATATAAATTCCATAGAAAGACCCATTAATGATGAAGCAGCCCATCTGTTAGGAACAATAGGGGAATATATACCCTGAGAGGGGGTGAATCAGGGTATTGATATTCTTTTTCAAAGATCATCCTTCCCCAATGGATCTTGACCTCTTAATTACAAGGGTCACTTTGTTTTCAATAGTGTGTTTATTATGATCACTTATTATCTTTTTTATCTAATGATGATGCTTTAAATGAAATTTAGGGAAATAAGCAGGTAGACACAGATATTTTTACTTAGTTCACCCCCACTGGGCTACATCCAAAGAGCATACGCCGACAAGTTTCTGGTCATACCAATTTCCACTATTCTTCACAAGATGTGGATACAAAGGTTCGGGAACAGTCACTTTATCACAGGCTCTCTGCCTTTACAAGGTTTAGGGTCAGCCCACTGCTTTCCCAAGGGTCACACCCTGTTTTCTCTCTCTCTGGCTCACTTCCAGTGGAGAGGATCACCTTCTTCCTCCTCCTTTTCTCACTGCTCCGGAAAGGATCCACTCATAATTTATAGACCTGTAGGTCTCTTCGTTTTCATGAAACAATGAATCCTCATGTGTTGATAGATGCTCTCTTGAAGTTCAATGTTCATCCACTGATGAATAATTCTTTACCATAGATGTTCTGGATAAATTCTAACTTTCATGCGACCCTAGGGTGACTTATGCGCCCCTTTAACCAGTACACAGCCTCTACCATCGTTGTGGAAAAACCAACTTCCGCGCCACACTTTCACGCAAAAACCTGTGGGCCAAAACCTGCGGGCCAAAACCCGGTGGTCAAAACCTTCTGTCCAAAACCTACTGGCCAAAACCTGCTGGCCAAAACCTACAAGCCAAAACCGACTGGAAACAACTTACTGGCCAGAACCTGTAGGACAGAACCTATGGGCCACAACCAGCGGGCCACAACCTACGCACCACAACCTACGCGCCACAACCTGCGCGCCACAGCCTGCGCGCCAGAACCTGCTGGCCAAAACCTGTGGGCCAAAACCTGGTGGCCAAATCCTGCTGGCCAAAACCTCCTATCCAAAACCTGCTAGCCTAAACCTGCTGGCCAAAATCTGCTGGCCAAAACCAGCTAGCCAAAACTTGCTGGCCAAAACCTGCTTGCCACAACCTGCACACCACAACCTGCGCGCCACAACCAGCGTGCCACAACCTACTTGTCAGAACCCAGGTGCCACAACTTCCACTTATACACTTAGAGCTTGGATTTTCCCTAAGTGTTGAGATCATTGAGAAATGAAGAGGTTAGTCATCTATTTGTAGGAATTTTGAGGACCCGTGTGCCAAAGCCTGCCTGCCAAAAACTTGTGCGCCAAAAACCTACGTGCCATTGTGTGCTGTATGTGATGCCTGTGATTTTATTATATGTATATTCTACATAAATTTATGGTTATTCACATTCTTATTTTATGATCATTCTTTCATGGATTTTAGGTTTCAAAAGTTATCAAATTGGTAAAAACAATTTTGTCTCAATTTGCCTTCATTGAGACACATGTTTTGTTATACACCTAAAATATTTTTTAGGGTGCATATACTTCCATATTACATGAAATATCATGCATATAAATCTTTACATGGTATTATATGCTTCTTTTAATTACCATTCCTTACATGGAGAGCATGATCCCAAGATACCAATTTATAAGGGCTTATTGAGACCATATCAAATCTTTTCTAGATTGTTTATGTTTATTCTTCCTTTGATAAAATATTATGATACATCTCTAAATAATATTCATTGGTTTTTTATCCTCTATTATTTCATGATATACTTATTTATTGTTACCATTTTTTACTCATTAGAACAATAGTTAGTAAAGAAAGTGTTTTTAGAAAAACACGACTTTTCCCTCTCTTTGGTCGAAAATATATGTGTTATAAAAAAGGATTATAAGAATATTATACCATTATCCTATAATATCTAAAATACATTTTTACCCTTTTTTATTTTAACAATATCATTAAGGGAGTCTTTTTATCTCTTTTTGAACAAGGAGTGTTTCTATCCTTTTACCGTTTAAAAGGAATGTTCTTTTGACCTCATAAGACATGTATAGATTTACCTATCTTCATTTCATTGAAGCTCCATTTGTGTTGTTAAAAAAGTTAATCATTATGAAAATGTTTTTTAAAATTAATTTTCAAGGAAATTTTTTTTCAAAATGGATTCAATGTTCTTTTATATTTTTTCATGGAAAAATGTTTTCAAAATGTTTTTAAGTCTTATTTACAAGTTTTCAAAGTTCGTTCAAATAAATTGTTCTCAAAATTTTTTCAAACTTATTTATAAGTTTTCAATAAATATGATTTTCAGTATATTTTCTTTATTTATTTATAAAATTTCAATTTATTTTTGATGAAATATGTTTTCAAATAGTTAGAATCCTTCTTTAAAAGTTTTCTTCTATTTCAAAAAAAGGATTCTAAAATTTTTTGAAGCTTATTTTAAATGTTTTCAAGGGAAAAGGTTTTCAAAATGATTTCATGTCTGATTTTTATGTTATCAAGGTATTTTCTAAAAAATTATTTTTTAATGGTTTTATGTAATAAAAAACATTTTTCAAACATGAAAAAATATTTCCCTCGAAAACATTTTAGACAATATTTAAAAATAATTTTTCATCTAATATGAAATCTATTGAAATGATTATGAAACCATTCTATTCAATAGGTTATGATATGTTTACATGTCTATGATACCCATTTAATTTCATGGGTAGTCATATATTTTCTTATGATCTCATGGAACATGTATGTATGACATCATTATGTGATGGGTGGGACCTATATCTCCCTCCAATATGTTGTTAATGATTTATATCTCATGAGATAGATAGAGCTTGAACAAGGGTGTAATCAGTTCAATAATACAGAGCATGAATGAGGGTTTACTCGATTCAGAAATATGGGGATGGAATAAGGGTTTACTAAATTTAGTAATATATGGATGAAACAAGGTTTTACTCGGTTCAGTATTGCATGGATGAAATGAGGGTTTACTCGGTTCAATAATACATGGCTGGATGAGGGTTTACTCAATTTAGTACTATAGGGAGAGAACGAAGGTTTACTCGGTTCTATAATATAGGTCTAGAATGATGGTTCACTCAATTCATTAATACATAGTTGAAATGGGGGTTCACCAAGTTCAGTAAAGGAATTTTTCCACTAAGATTGTCTTTGTAGTTATTCCTTGGATAATATGGATTTCATATTATATGCTTATGTTTTTTCCACAATTCATTGTTTTAATCCTATATGATGATATCATGGCTTATGTTTTATATTTCAATATGATTCATGTCATATAAACTTCCGATATTTATTCCATTATATATGTCATGATCTTTTATATTCCAGTTATGATCTTCTATTTTCATGATCACATACACGTACCCTTATGATCATGTTTATTCTTACATATCTCCAATGTTTACCCTTACTGATCATTTTATCTCACCCCCTTTATTTTTATTTACCCTATTTTATGATTATATGTACTATGTTCAATATGTCTATGAAGGGTGATAGTCAAGAAGAACATAGTGGGAGATGATGTAGCTCAAATATGTACAAGTGATTATGTTTCCATGTTTCCAAAGGCACTATACCAATTAAGATGTTTGGGAATCTGTTTGTATATTGTTTAAGTATTCCAAAAAAGTAATGTAATGTTATTATTTGAAAAGAAATATTCCTTACACTCATTCTATAGAACAAACTCATTTCAATATACATCAAACACCAATCATAAAAGTAGAAAAATAGAATCATCTTTTCACCATATTGGCTAGACTATCAATATAAGATTCCCTTCGCCTCTCCACAGATCTAAAAGAATCCATAATCATGTCCTCATAAATACCTCTAGAGTTAGAGGATAAAATCACAACATCTGAGATATATATCTATCAAAATATTAATTAGGACTTTAACATCATAAATTATTTTATGGAATAATGCTGAGAATATACAGATCATGGGCATATTAGACACTAATGTGTCACTTTCAAAATCAGCGACTTCAATATCTATTATGACCTAATTTATAATAATTCTAAGATAAATCGCATCTTGATTTGAACCATAATATTCTAGGGATACAGTGAATCCAACCAATATCACTTCAATATAAAAATCATGGTGTACGTAAAGAGTGATAAAATAGCCTTTGGGAAATTAGTCTATGGATATAAATTGGAAACATCATTTTTAACTTTGATTTAATAGTAATTATTCAAGACATGGATTTCCAAATATTTTTAATAATTTCATGTCTCAATTAACTTGTAGTTTTTCCTTTGTCATAGAATCAGTGTCTTATGTACTCTTTTGACAAAACAAATTGTGAAATTAAAAGTCATAATTCCCTATTTTAGTAATTATAATCTCAAAAAAATTGGCATAAAATTCTATAAATAAAAGGGGAGAAACCTATGATAAGTAAATAAATTCAAATTAGTTACCCTAATGACCATTAAATTTATAATATTAGTCTATGGGAAAATATTATAAAGGAATATGCGTTTCTATACAACTGATTTGAGGAGATATGTCCAGATTTTGAGTCATTATATCACACAGGTAACATCTGATAATTTATTAAATCACTAAATAACATTAATATGATTTTCTGGAGGAAATATTCATTGAATAGACAAAGTTGAGAAAAATAATTCAGATAGTCCATATAGTTCTTACAAATAAACCTTTCCATTGAGAATATTTATATAAGGATGGCATAAATAAATATTAAAACAACATAGAAAAAGATATTTTAATATATGGATATAAAACCAATCAAAATAAGATCATGGATCTTGAGCATATTCTCACATGTTATCATGGTATCAGTTGCATTTGAATAACCCTACAATTCCAAAGAAGGATTTTATTTTGATAAATATAAAATTTTCATATAATGTATATATGATATCAAAATTATTATTAACATTTAACAATTTATAATAGAAATATAAATGAAGATAAGGGTTGATATATGATAGATTCACTTTTAGGGTTCAGGAAATGTGGTTTTCATCCAATTGATGTGCACAGAAAAGTTAATCCTGGTATAGAGAAATATCTATAATATAAACTGGTTTTTGACTTCATAATACCTAAAGAACAAGTAAAATATACCTTTTCCCTAAATCAATATTGTTATATATTCACCTAGAGAAATAAAAAATAATTAGATTGGATCGTGATGTGGCTACCATCAATTTGTTTGACCAGACAATCACTATGGTTATAAGCATATGACCATGAGAACGAATCAAACATATACACCCAGTTTAGAATCCAATGTAAAAAATCATAACAAATTCAACTTTATTAAATTTGGTCAATCCCTAAATTGGAATGCAAATATCATTCCAATATATAAGAAGCATGAGAAATTTTTTCTTGTATTAACATTAGGGGTCTCAATCTCCATTGACCTAAATAAGTTTTCTTGATCTTGATCATGGAACCATTGATTGATCCAATGGATGGCTTCCAATCCCACTATTTTTTTTAAAAAGTATTTTTTATTTGAAAGTATCCCAACAGACCTTGTATATGATGAGGAAACTTACACTAGACCCTATACTATTACTTGATAGAAACTACACATGTCTTGATTCATATTTTTTCATGATATGTTGGGATGTAAAAAATATTTGACCCACCAACAAACCAAATACTAATAAAATACTTTCTTCTTCCAAGAATCTCATGCCTCACTCATTTATGATGGGGTTCCCTCCATGGGTTTAGAACATTTGAAAACCCATTACATTTTGTGGATGAATAATATCAATATAAAACTCATTACATATGCATTCTCATCATATGAGATTAATATAAATTCCACCTACGTATACATTGAATTACTCTAAAATTCTTGGACATGATTGGCATTGTAGATCAAAAAAACTAAAGATTTCATGTTTCCTACTCTCATTATATAAAATTTCATGATATATGACCTTCTTTGTGAAACCTTGTACTACTCATAGTGGCCTTCCATATGTGACCCATCTTTCCTCTATGAGATTTGAGGCCAAATATGGGTTTATGGATTATGATCCATATCCATAATCCTATGGTAGGGTAAAACACCCATTTTATGCATATAAAATAGGACCACATGTCGAATATTTATTATGTATTATGTATTTAAGAATTACTACCATCACAAAATACATGGTTACATCAAAGGCATATAACTCAGGCACATCTATAAATATTATTGCCATTACTCCTAGTATTAATGTTCATAAAAATTTTGTTAGGTTTTTTATAAAGTCGATGCATCGGACTGAAGTAAAGAAATATTTATATAGAACCATGTCAAATCTATTATAAGACCTCGTAATTTGTATGTGTAGATTGATTCATATTATTTAAGGATTTGGAGTGACTTTTGAGCCATATATTTTTACCTTAGACATATATTATCATCTAAATCAATCCTATTTTGGTGGTCTATAATAACCCATCCCTTATTATCTTAGGGCGGGTTTGTTGTAATTACTTGTTTAATATCCCCTTATAATGAATAAAATTTTGTGCCTCAACTGTTTGAATGGTTACAAACCTTACATGGATTATATTAGTGATTTCATTTTAATCCAAGGTAAACCACTTCATGGTAATGTTTTTCATGATTCCATTTTTGAAAACGACAACCATAGGGTTATTTCACCTTGAGGAGAAGTCCCTATAACCCTATGTTTCATTGATAACAATTTCAATGAACATATCATTCCAATATATGATAGTGGTCATCCTTAGAATACATTTCCCATCACACAACTTCCTGAATCAAATACCTCAATTCATTATTGATATCATCATAATTATCAATTCAAATGTTGTTGGCTTATCAAATCTCTTGAGCCCCATATATGTCATAAAAATAAGATAGAATATTCTCCAAAGAGCTATGAACATAAACAATGTGAGCCTCTCAAAGATATTTTGAATATTAATACCAGGATCTTTATTCACATCAGGTTTTTTTCTTTCCCTTACTACATATATTATCTCACCCTTTGTTCAAATATGTGAGATCTTAAACTCCAACCACTATTGTTAAAAGTTCTATAACCTTAAACATTAACCATCAATGGTAAATATTACAATATCCTTAAACTTAAAATAATGTAATGGTATTTATTTAGGATTAAAATCAGTATATGGGATACTAAGAAAGATTTTACTCATAACCCTCTATGAAATTACCTTTTATGGTTTTTGAGAAATTTTGAGCAAAAAATAAAAAAGGAAAAAACTTATGGGGTCATCCATATAGATATAACAAGGGTAAAATTATTCTTACTATCACTAGTGACCTAGAACAATATTTTCCAATCCATATATCTTCTCTCATTTCTATGTGATCTAAAAAATTCCTATCAAATCCTTTTCTCGAATAATGATTACAAGACACGGTGGCATAACCTTAAGGGCATTCATATTCTTCTTTAATTTTCATTTATTTAAAAAATTAATTCATTATTTAAGTTTTTTAACCCTCACAATATTTTCATTACTATAAATAATGAGCTTATTATACTCCAAGGTAAATCAGTAGTTAGTATCTATATTTTTTCTACCATGAAAAAAACCATTAATTGGTGACAGGAATTATCCCTATGGGATGGTTCTATAAACCCATAATCCCTTGAAAATATTTTAGTGTAACCAATATATCAAAATTTTTTAATTTTTTCCCTCTTCATTAGTGTTTAATCCTATATTACTTTCATTCAAATATCTCAATTTGAGAATTATAATTTTCCTAATCCAACTATTCAAGTCGATCCATGTAGCCCCGATGTTATGAATTTTTTCATTCCACACATTTAAAAATAATAATTATGAAATAATATTCTTGTATAATTTTTTATCCTCATTGAGAAAACCAAAACGACATAATATTATAGTTAAAGTATCATCACACAAAAAATTCAACACATGTCCTTTAGGATATTCACATTAGTGGAAGTGGAACCCTCATTCACATTTTATTTACCTAAACCGTGCTATTGGAGAGATAACCTCATATATTGATAATAGTTTTCAAAGCATAAAACCCTGTTAAAATGGTCTAGCATTCAAGACATTAAATTTCCTAAGGAAAGAGATAGATTTCTCACTAGGTGAAAACCTAAAAATAGTCAAAAAAATATACAATTTAACACCCACTTGTAATTAATATCACATACATTAAGTATAATTTTATAAATCAAACAAAAATTGTTGGTAAAAACAAAATAAATTAAAACCCCACAATGGTAATCTTGAAAAGAATTCGAGTACCTATCCAAAAATCCTTTCCTTATATATGACCTATGTAAAAAATTGGTAAAAGATGAAATGTCATAAATATTATTAGTTCTTCCACATAGACCTATAAAAATTCACACCATTATCTCTAGGACTCATGACTTAGAAAAAAGTTAGAGAACTTATTTTTTCATTCATATCATTTTAGGTGATTTTTTTTTTGAAATGAATGAAAGTATTCGTTGTGGGCACTTGATAAATTTTAAACATTACAATACACATTCCAAAATCCCTCCTTTATGATCATCAACAAGATAATGCATATGAATCTCCTATATCTAAAATAAATTACCATATCTTAAGGTTATCTCTAAAGAGAATCTATGCCTGTGGAGGATTTAAGTCATTGTGAACGTGTATTACTAAGGTAGGCGGTCATATGGACATTACCAATGACTCCATAGATTGGGAATCAGTTAGAATGAATGGATTTCAGGCTCATATCACCTTTTTAAATGGAATTGTCTTCAAACAATGGGACTCTATTAATTATCTTAGACATTTTTCTAAATTATTCCCAATAATAATACGACTATAGGTTACAACAATAATAGTCATTAATATAGGCCATGTATCGGTGTGGACCAATTAATATATCATTTTTTCATTATAATTAATTTAATAATTGGTTACTATAGGATTCAAAGCTTCCCTACAAAGTACTATAGAATTTATCTTCATCTAAGGAGGTTGTAGGTGTCATGGATTTATTATGGGGCCCATGAAAGGGACTTAACATATATCCTACTGAATGGAATCAGAAGCAATATAGTTTTGACTCAATTAATTTGATATGTTTTTCCTTTTATTGTCATGTGAACAATACAAATGGGATGAAATTTAAGGTTAAGAATCTATAACCAAGTGATGCTTCCTTTAATGTCATGTGTCTATAACCTATTAAAATTTATTTTATGGTCATATGTTTAGGGCCTATGCGATGTTGGGATTAAACCCAAAAAATAGTCTCATGTATATTTTAGTAAATATTAATGAATTATTTTTTGTATGAGTTTCAATGTTTATGTTCATGAGAAAGGAATGGTCTTTAATGTTTAAAATTATGTAGAAATAATTCATGCCATGTAATTTAAATTCGTGCAGCTAATATTAAAGGAAATATAGGAATATAAATTATTTTAGTGGGAAATATTATGGATGATCCTTTCAAGATCATCTTATTTCTGGGTAATGAAATGGGATAGGAAAAATTTACTCAATATAAATATTACCCATTAAGGTAAATAGACTTACATGGAATATGTTTCTTTAAGAATGTGTTATGGAATAATCATGAGCAGCCTGGATAGGCCTGATCATTCTAATGAATCAATTGAATGTAGGATTTGGATTTTACACCAATTATTAGTCCTGAACCTATGTTCTGAACCCATTGAGTTAATGAAATAGGACTATTAGAATATTTTTATGACATGGTTCTTGATATGAGGATACAAATAATGGAATCATGAGTGAATATAGGGTTAACTTATATCTCCATGAAAGGGACCTCTATTATCAAGGGAATAAATCATTAGAATTACCCTATGGGTCCTATCAATTGGGGAGAAAACACCCAAGAATAAACCATTATAAATGGAATATCCGATTTGAGAGGTGAATTCTTATGTTCATGTCCCATAAATGTGCCTCCAGTGTTCATATAAGAGGCTTAGATAGTTATGATTCTATATTTAGGATGAATTAGTGAAAAAATTAGGGACTTAGGAGAAGTTTCACCCAAGTATGAGTCCAAGAAGAACTGATACCAATGTATATAGACAAGGGGGTATTGGAAAATTGGTATAGGAACCTGGGAGAGGGAACACATAGCCGTGGATTTAGGGGGAATATTGATCCCTAGTATAGTGACTGGAGTAAAATGCCACCCTAATTTGTTCCTAGGGTGGATAGTCACTATATTTGAGGCCTAATTGAATTGGGGTCCCAATAGTTGACTGTGGTGAATGGTCTCCCTAGTTGGTTCCTAGGTGATGTATTTCCCTAGTATTGGGTTAGTCCTCATATGATGTGTAGGGGGAGTGTCTCCTTGGTATGTAACTTTCCTAGACTAACCAGTCATGGCCCCACCTGGACCAGAAGATAACTGATTGTGACGCCCAAATCCTACCTATAATAATCTAGGTGCAGCATACATGTACTAAGTAGAAATATCATAGATATGGGGGGCTTTAATATAGTCCTTTTATATGCACACACCAACAAAATCCTTGACTATGTAAATTAATGATACAACCTATTAGAATATATGAGTGTAAAATAATCAAAACCAATATAAAAAGGGTATAAAAACACACCAAACAATGAAAAGAGTCCAAAAAAATAAAAAAAATGATATATGGAAACCTGATATTTATCATCACACATGTTCTATAGTATCTAACCACTAAAAAAGTCACCACCCCCAGGTACTACTTTTCTTTATCACCACTGGGGACACCAAAGACACCATCTTTATGTCAATATTTTTCAGCAGACATGACACATGAGGGAGAGTCCCCTGAAGAGGTGAGTTTGTAAATATCCAGGTCGACACCTCAAACTATATTAAATTATAATATTAAATATTTCAACCAACCCATTATAAAATGGGGAGAATATAACTCAAGTGGTAAAAATGATTAATGAAACCTAATTAATGAGAGATAAGAGATATCCATCTTAATATCATATTTCAAATACATGTATTCCAACAACCTCAAGTGCATGCACTACCCTACTAATATTAATCCAATATAAACATCACAAGATTAATGGGGGCTTCTAACACTCATAATTTTTCCTCACATGATTTTCCTTGGCAGGATGCATGTCGGGTATATCACATAATGGATATGTGAGATTTGGGGTCACCTTCAACCTAGGGCCTGGATTCTTTCTTTGTGTCCTAAAAACATGAAAACAAGAACATATCTTGTCCCCACCTTCCCCTATAAGAATATTAAATTACCGCATATCCAGTTATGTAAATAACTGTGTACAATAACTCAGTATCAGGATATAACCAAGTCCTAAAAATTTATATGATTATCCATAAAATATGGGCATAAATAACATTCAAGATTCAATTCACCATGACAATATGATTGACTTTTATACCAAACACATGTAATATTCATGTGTGCAAGATAATATCCATGTTCCACTTGATATTATCATCTGAAAATGATAAATATTTCATGTCTTTGCATCATGGGATTAGGATATGTTTTCTTTATGAAACATCTTATAACTCTATCCATGAACCCTTTGGCATATGGGCTTCACATAAAAACACCTTCGGCCATGATATGGAATCATAAAACCATGAATATGTGACTCATCAAACGAAATAAAAGTAACTGTACTTGAAAATGTTTTCACATCATCACAAGATCTATAAATGAACACATGACATAACAAAGGAAATCAAATTGACTCCCCATAGAAATGATTACATGTCATTAAATGATATATATATGAACATGTGACCCATCAAATACGTCCCATGAAACTATCTCTAACAATGTCATCATGTCGTCACAAGGTCTATCAATGAAAACATGACACATCAAAGGTGAGAAAAATAAATATTCCGTAACAATTTCAAAATGTTGTTGTGAGATACATTAGTGAATACATGACACATAAATGGTGAATCATGTGACTATATTTGACAATTTTTCCTTGTAGTCGCAAGATTTATTAATGAACATGTGACAGATAAAAGTATAGAAAAGGGACTTCCCCTAACAGTATATTTATTCCATCATTAGATATTTCAATGAAAAGGTGAATCATTGAATGAGAGAAAAGAAATTTTACTTGAAAATGTATGTATTCTATCATGAGATCATTAATTGAATATGAAACAAATCAATGCTGAGAAAATAAAGTAATCCTAACATTGTCTTCATGGAATCGCAAGATCCATCATTGAATACACAATACATCAAATGTGGAAAAAGAGACGGTCCTTGAAAATGTTTTCCTGTCATCACAAGATTTATCGATGAATGTTTGACATAAAAATTGAAAGAAGAGAAACTTTCTACAATAATATACAAATTCCATATAGAGATCCATCAGTGGTCATATGTCCCACTAGTTAAGACCAATAGGGGCCTATATACCCTGAGAGGGGGGTGAATCAGGGTGAGGATATTTTTTTTCAAAGTTCTTCCTGCCCCACTGGATCATGACCTCTTTATTTCAAGGGTCACTTTGTTTTCACTTGTGTTTTTGTTATGATCACTTATTTTCTTCTTTATATGATGATGATGCTTTAAATTCAATGCAGGGAAGTAAGCAGGCAGACAAAGAGATTTTTACTTGGTTCAGCCTCACTAGGGTACATCCAAGGAGCATACGCCGAAAAGTTTCCGGTCATACCAAATTCCATTATTATTCACTAGATGTGGATAAAAAGGTTTGAGAACAGTCACTCTGTCCCAGACTCACTACCTTTACAAGGTTTAGTGTCAGCTCACTACGTTCCCAAGGGTCACTCCCTGTTTCTCTCTCTGGCTCACTCCTGGTGGAGAGGATCACATTCTTCCTCTTCCTTTGCTCACTTCTTCAGAAAGAATCCACTAACGGTTTATAGATCTATAGGTCTCTTCATTTGCATGAAAAAATTCATCCTCAACTGTTGATAGATTCTCTGTTGAAGTTAAATGTTCATCCACTTATGAATACCGCTTTACTACAGATGTTCTGGGAAAATTATAACATTCATAGATCCCTAGGGTGACTTGTATGCCCCTTTAACCAGTGCATAGCTTCTGACTTAGTTGCAAAAAAACCAACTTTCGCACCACATGTGCATGAAAAAACATACATGCCAAAACTTTTCTGGCCAAAACCTGGTGGCCAAAACCTGGTGGCCAAAACCTGGTGGCCAAAACCTGGTGGCCAAAACATGCTGGCCAAAACCTGCTGGCCACAACCTGCTGGCCAGAGCCTGTGGGCCAGAACCTACATGACACAACCTGCGGGCCACAACCTTCATGCCACAACCTGTGCTTCACAACCTGTGTGCCACAACTTTCGTGCCAGAACTTGCTGGCCAAAACCTACAGGCCACAACCTGATGGCCAAAACCTTCTGACCAAAACCTACTGGCCAAAGCCTAGTGGCCAAAACCTGCTAGCCAAAACCTACTGGCCAAAACCTATTGGTCAAAACCTACTGGTCAAAACCTGCTGGCCAAAACCTACTGGACAAAACCTGCTGGCCAAAACCTGCGCGTCAGAACCTGCGGGCCACAACTTCCATTTGCACGCTCATAGCTCATATTTTCTCTAAGTGTTAAGATCCTTGATAAATGGGGAGGGTAGTCGTCTATTTATTGGCATTTTGAGTATCTCCACACCAAAACCTTCCTGCCATAAACATGCCCACCAAAAATCTGTGCGCCACTTTTGGACTTGCACACCACCTTTCTATTGACAAATTTTTGATGTTCTGAATTTGAAATAATTCCTGGCGTACAACATTAGAAGCCTCCTTAACACAAGATCACAACTCCCTTTTCCAAAAATACTTTCCCCACTCTCCAAGAAAACTCCCTTTGTCAACATTTTGAGTCATTGAGACTTGCTTTGTCAACAAACACAACATGGAGCCCTGTATTGTTAACCAACACAATCATCTCAAAAATGCGTCAATGATACCTTGAGGGATTTTTTCCCAAAAATCTCCCCATTTAGGTTAGTTGAAAACTCTTTCAAAACAATTATTCATTCCTTGATACCTCATTAAGGATTCATTTATCTTCATCCAGCATTCACCTCTTGTGATATATATAGCGATCAAATATTTACTCAACACATACTCTAAGCCCATATGAGCAATGCACGGCGTGAGAAACAAGAGTATCATGAAAAGTTCATCTATGAGCCACTTTGTTTCTAACACCACTATTGATAACAAACTAATTCCAATTGAAATTTTCATACCAACCTGATATCAACCACACTTTTGCTTTTATCACGCTCCTCAGCTATCGTGATATCTATTCTTTGATCGATCTTGTCTAGCATCATCTGATTTCATTTTCTCCCCCTATCTCGCTGCTCCATCAACTTCTCCCCATATCATTCATGATTTATCAAGTAGCCACACTGTCTCCCCCTTGAACAATCACTTGTCTCTCCCTTGAACAACCATAGATTTCTCCCCTTTGTCAACGAACCCAAATAGCACTCTTTTGCGGTCTGTAACAGGGTAAAAACGCATATTAGTGCATTAGGGAAAACACAAAATACCTACAAGAGAGGTTATAGGTCCCACATTCACACTTTTCAAGTGTGGGGATTCGAATGGACTCCCATAGCCAATTGATACCTCTAAAAATATTATTTGGGTAAGGCCTTTTTAGAATATTTGTAACATGTAGCTCTATAGTCACATACTCCAACTTCACAAGCCCTTGCTCTACCTTCTCCTTGATGACATGATATTTGATCTTAATGTGCTTTGTCCTTGAGTGATGAACGAGATTTTTTCTATTTTTTGTAGCACTTGAGTTATCACACTGGATTCCAATTGGAGACATCACTTCCACTCCCATATCATCAAGCTGCTGCTTCATCCACAATAAATGTGTGCATGCTTGAGTGGCCGCAATATACTCCGCTTCCGTGGTGATCAATGAAATTCTATCTTGATATACCGAAGTATTCTTTTCACTACAAAGCATGTGTATTTCTTTGGGATTACTCTGATATCTTGTTGCTTGGCATATCGAAAAAACAATTTTAGGCCTTGTTGTAGTTATTTACAATAAACTTCCAATAGTTTTCCTGTATTCAATGATATCAATTTCCTTTCCATCCTTATTTTTGGATAGTTTCATCCGGGTATCAACCAGAGACATCATCCCCTTGAAATTTTCAATTCAAAATCTTATTAGAACATTCTTTTCATATTTCTTAAAACCACCTTTACTATGCTTTATTTGAAACATAGATTCATCAAATATTGATCCATCATTGAATACCAATCTCTCGGTGCTTGTTTCAGCCCATATAATGCCTTCTTTAGCTGACAAACCTTGTTCTAATCTTCATAAATGAAAAATCCATCTAATTGATCGATATACATGCCTTCTCCAGAACCCCATTCAAGAATGTAGATTTGACATCCATCTGGAACACTTTGAGCTTTTGTGGTACTGCAATGGCTAGGAATAATCTGATTGTCTCTAGCCTTACAACCAGTACAAATTTCTCTTCAACACATATTCCCTCTATCTGGGAGTATCCTTGGCACACTAGTCGTGCTTTATTTAGAACCACTACTCCATCTTCATTCATCTGGTTGTGATAGACCCATTTAGTCTCAATGACATTCTTATCTGTTGGTCTCGAAACAATATCCCATGTCTGGTTCTTCTCAAAATGATCAAGCTCTTCATTCATAGCATGAACCCAGTGTCCATCTTCAGCTACATCAGTAGAGCATTTTGGCTCTACTTGAGATAGGAAAAATTTCTGCTGTAGTGACTTAATTCTTCTTGTCTAAACTAGAGATGTATGATCACCAATGATATTATGTATATCAATTTCATCTCGACTCTTTGTCTTTCTTGTAGACACAGACTTGAAACTTTCTTGTTCATAGTTAGTTTCTTCTTCTGAATTAGCATTTTCACTTCTACTCCCCCTGAGTCTCTTACCACATCCTCACTTTCAATAAGAAACTTGTCATTGTATCATTGATCTATGACTTCTTTTCTTTCAACTTCTACTCTCATATATTTGTTGGCACACCTTTGATTTTTTTCTCGCAGCTTCTTGGTATCCTGAAAGTAGTCATCTAATACCACATTGTTTGAAAAAAAAAGATAATAATCAAAAAATGTGTGTTGCTACTTGTTCCCCAGTCATTCTTCAAGAACATAAACATTCATCATTCATGTCACATTGTGATCTTGCATCTGATTTGGATATAGAATGTTCCCCCTGTGTTATGCAACTCTTTTAGTTGTTAGGCCCAACTGCATAGACCCATAACCATTATTCTCCTCTTGAATATTTTATTATATGGAAATTATCATTGAGCCACTAACAGAATATCTAAACCTACTGAGTTGGAACTCAGTGTAGGAAACAAAAGATAATGTTAAAAACCCAATCGCATCCTATTGTGCTATGTTGCTCCCTTTCTTCTTCAACTCTGGTACCTGATTTGAATCAATTGAAACTTTGGAGCATATCACTTCTCCACTTTTCATCTTTAGATGCCACTTCACATTAGATCGTATCTCCAAAAAACTTGAAACACTTGAATAATCAGGTAACAAAATTTATACACCTAGAGAGAGGGGTCCTTCTAGAATCATCAAGCGATGATTTTGGTTGATCCTGATGGGTCAACCCTTGGATTTTTTTTCTTGCAGAGCATCACACTCTTTCCTTGATTCCTTCAGCTGCCTTCCCAACTTCAACTATTCTGGCCATATGACTAGGAATTCATTACCCACATTCAGAGCCTTTTTCTGATATATAGATTCAGTAGGCTTCGACTTCCTCACACCTTGAGGTTTAAACCCACTGGTAGTCATTTCCCTCTTGGATGTTCCACTAATATGCCACATCCCTTGATTCTATCACTGGGTAGGAATCTCCCTGTTTGGCATATGACATGTGATGTTTTTAGTAAATTCTTGGTTTATCTTTATTTTATCAGATATCTGAGTCACCACGATATTTTGTGATGGTGGTGAGTCCTCCATTGAGCATGCATTCTTATTTTTCACAATTGAAGTAGATCTCACCTTAATCTTCCAGGTTTGTTCACATTCTCTCCATGAGAGCTGTTGTGGGTATGACTGATAAACTTTTCGTTCAGCTCCTTTTGATTTTCCAAGGACTCTCATCCTATTATTCAATTTACCAAATTCTCTCCTAGTGTAGGATTTCTCATTATACACCATTGGAGTCATGAATCTCCTTTCAAGTTCCTTTCCCTTTCCTAATTTCTTATTGCTGCAATGTCTTGAAAAATGCCCATAATCAGAACATATAAAACATTTTCCATCAAAGGCGTAACTCATTTCATCATTTCTCTATCGAGATGCTGAAACATCTGATATTATTCCTCTGGCATTGAGCTCTAGAGCTTCCTGACACATACTCAATGTGTGTCCCTTTCTTCCTCAGTAATAGCATCTGAAGAATTTTTTCCCTTGAGAGGCTCTTCTCCTTGATTTCTCATGACACTTCTTCTTATTCTCAGATTTAGTAATGTTTCTATTTTCATAGCCTGAAATGTATTCCAGAGCCTCTGAACAGAAGCTTCACATGTGGCCATGAATCCAACAGAAATAGCACATGTCATCACTTATTTTTGTAACTTTCCTCTTAGGACTATCTCTAGCACCTATATGTTTCTCTCTACTCCTGGAACTATTTATGTCTCGCACTCTATCATTTATGGGAGGGGATTCATCAAATCCAATGCCAAATTTTCCCAAGATATATGGTCTTTGAGATGAGAAAATATTTTGTTGTTTCTCCTCAGAAATCTCATGCTTCCTTTTCATTTCATCATCACCTTCTGCAGGACAATCAAATAGTAGGTTCAATGCATCCATCAACCAAGGTTTTCCTTTTTTCCTTTGATATATCCATTTCTTTCTTGGATTTTTCTATAACTTCCTGCAATTTTTGAAACTTCTTATCTCTTGATTCATGTTGACCATTAAGTTCATTTCTAAGAATCTTCTAGCTACTCAACTCATCTTTAAGTTCCTATGTGATCTTTTCCACCATGTCACTTTTATACTTCACCTTCAATTTTTCTTGAGAAACATATTCAGAGATAGATTCATTCTCTTGTTGTATCCTTTGATTCTTCTCAACTTATTTAGACAACTGTGTAGCTAGATCATCATTTCTATATTTTAGATTTGGAACTTCCTCTGACTTTTGATTCTCTTAATAATCATAAGCCTTTTGTTTTCCTTTCATTCTGGTCATCTTTTTTATTTATTCACCTTGTGAATAATTTTTATCCAATAGGTCTGTAGCCACATCAATAAGCCTTTGATTTACGCCTCTTATCTTATTGACCTCAATTTCCAATACTTGGATCCTGATATCTTTAGATTTAACATCATCACCCAATTTCGGATCCAATTTCTTTTTCATGTTGACAACATATACTTGAGGCATCTTTCTTAATACATCTTCATCATCAGTTGTTTTTTTTATCACTTTGATGTTCAATAACGTCACTCATTCCTACATCATGATTGAGTGAACCAATCTTTTCCCGATCAGATTCATCCATGCCTTCCTTCAGTAAGCTGTTTGATTCTTTTAGTTGAATCGCACTTTTTCCATAAACACTTCCACACTGAGGGATATCATCTGACTTATGATTCTTTTTTGATGTTTTTCCCTTTTCCATGGCTCACTAAAATAAGAGTAGATTGATTTAAACACAAAAATCAACTATACCAAGTCAGCGCAAAAAAATCCGATAAAACAAACCTTCCCTCTGAAACCAATTTTTAGGACCAATAGGGGTCTATATACCCTGAGAGGGGGGGTGAATCAGGGTATGGATATTGTTTTTCAAATTTCTTCTTGTACCACTAGATCATGACCTCTTTATTACAAGGGTCACTTTGTTTGCATTTGTGTGTTTATTATGATCACTTATTTTCTTCTTTATCTGATGATGATGCTTTAAATGCAATGTCGGGAAGTAAGCAAGCAGACATAGAGATTTTTACTTAGTTCACCCTCACTGGGCTAAGTCTAAGGAGCATACGTTGACAAGTTGCTGGTCGTACCAAATTCCACTATTCTTCACTAGATGTGGATACAAAGGTTCGGGAATACTAACTATGTCCTAGGCTCACTGCCTTTAGAAGGTTTAGGGTTAGCTCACTGCTTTCCCAAGGGTCCCTCCTTGTTTCTCTCTCTCTGGATCACTGTCGGGGGAGAGGATCACCTTCTTCTTCTTCATTTGCACACTGCTCCAGAAAGAATCCATTCACAGTTTATAGAACTCTAGGTCTCTTCATTTTCATGAAATAATTCATCCTCAAATATTGATGGATGCTTTGTTGAAGTTCAATATTCATCCACTGTTGAATACCGCTTTACCACAGATGTTATGGGAAAATTATAACTTTCACGAAACCCTAGGGTGACTTGAGCGCCCCTTTAACTAGGGCACAACCTCTACCTTCATTGTATAAAAACCAACTTGCGTTCCACACTTGCACACCAAAACCTGCGGGCCAAAACCTGCGAACCAAAACCTGCTGGCCAAAACCTGCTGGCCAAAACCTGCTGTCCAAAACCAGTTGGCCAGAACCTGTGGGCCACAACCTGTGCGCCACAACCTACACACCACAACCTGGGTGCCACAACCTACACGCCACAACTTGCACGCCACAACCTACGTGCCAGAACCTGCTGGCCAAAACATGCTGGCCAAAACCTGCTGGCCAATACCAGCTCGCCAAATCCTACTGGCCAAAACGTGTTGGAAAAAACATGCTGGCCAAAACCTACTGGCCACAAACAGCGCGTCGGAACCTGCACGCCGGAACCTGCGCGTCAGAACCTGCACATTAGAACCTGTAGGCCACAACTTCCACTTGCGCACTCAGAGCTCGGGTTTTCTCTAAGTGTTGAGCTCGTTGAGAAATGAGGAGGGGAGTCATCTTTTTATAGACATCTTGAGGACCTACATGCCAAAAAATGCTTGCCAAAAACCTGCTTGACAAAAACCTGCGCGCCAGAAACCTGCGCGCCAAAAACCTGCATGCCTAAAACCTGCACACCACTTTTGGACTTGTGCGCCACCTTTCCTTTGCCAAAATTTTGATGTTCTGAATTTGAAAAAATTCCTGGCGTAAAACATTAGAAACTTCCTTAACACAAGAGCACAACTCCCTATCCCAAAAACACTTTTCCCCATTCTCCAAGAAAACCTCCTTTGTCAACAGTTTGAGTCATTGAGACTCGATTTGTCAACAAACAAAACATAGAGCCATGCATTTTCAACAAACACAATCATCTCAAAAATGCGTCAATGATACCTTGAGGGATTTTTTCCCAACACCACCATAGGCATGAAGACAACTGACCAGAATAAGTTGTGCGAGAAAAACTGAAGATCTTTTCCATAATATTCTTCTGCATGACCATAAGACCATTTGTTGGTAATTTGATGCATCACATCTAGGGAGAGTATTTATTTTAGAAAACACTCAATAACACTCAAAAGACCATGTTCCCTTTTAAATTAATTATTTAAAATAATGAAATGGAAATGTGGGAGCATCATGAAGTTATAAAACACACATCATGCACCCATGTATCCGACGAGAAACTGTGGAAGCCCCTGTGACATGTATACATGATCTTGCAAGAGCCTGCTATAATGTGACCCCCATAATGTGAATGAATTTGGACATGTCCAAAAAGTCTCTCACTACCCCTTTGGATACATAAGACAAGAAAAGTTTTTTTCCATGATTTGCTTGTACATCACCAAAATACCTCATAATGGTCATGCAATGCACCACTAATGGGGAGAATGATTACCCACAAAAAAATTCATAAAATCTTACGAGATTCCCAGCATTTTTAAAATACGAAAATGAAATTAAATGTAAAAATATGAAAGAATATTATGGTCTTAAAACTCATGAAACATTCCCATGCTGCCCACGAGACACAATGGAAGTTGGAGTGACAAGTATGCTTGTTCAAACAAGTGTCTGTTGCCATGTCACCTCTGTTATGTGAAAGGATTTGGAAATTTCCAGGTATTCAAATCTTTCCCTTTGGCTCCATAGAAATAATAGATGGTATTTTCCATGAAATTATTTCATATCTACCTTGTTCCTTTTATTGGTCTCTTGATGCATCACCAATGGAGAGAATTATTTTTCTTCAACAATAGTTGTTCACTTTTGAAAGACCATCCTTGATTCGCACAATAAACCCTACACAAAGAGGTTAATAAATGGGGACATGGGGCCTATAAATCCCCCACCCCAACATAAAAAATGAAAACCTATATGTGAGAAAAATACTTGGATCCTTAAATTAGCATTGAAGCATATTTCTCAAAGTGGCTGATCTCATGACCAATAACTTTTCCATTGTATAAGTTCCAGTGAACAACCGAAGGTTTCAAGAAGCATGCATAGTCACTTCACATGATAACTCATATGTCACATGAAGGAATTATAGTGAGTCATGTGAAGAACATACAAATTTATTCTAGATCATGCAAGACATAAAACATGTTAGCACTAAAAAAATCTATGTTATTCACAATATAAAGGCTACAGAAAACACTAAAAGATAGGATACTTTTGGGAAGAAGATATATATTGATACTCATGTGATTCACATAAACCCTTAGGATTATCTAACAGCACCAGTACCTGTAACCCAAATCATGTTTCACTCCTTTGGAATACGATTCGAATCATGTAAATTCTCCTAGACTTGAGAGAAAAAGTCACATCACACCCCTGGGTGTACCATATAAGTCTTACAAAACCCTCTTGGGTAGCAATCTGAATTGTGTAGAGTCCTTTAAATATTTCTCCCAGATTATATGGTGGGACCAGTTCATGTCATCTAAGTCTCGTGGCAGCTCCAAGTTACGTCATTTGACACTTTCGACACCCCTTGGACATGGAAATGAGATCTTATGTTGACACATGGAAAAGTTGGTGAGGACATGCATCACCCCTTGAGACATATCACATTATATCTCGTGAATCCCAAAAACCTAATGTTCCATCCATATTTCATGATGAAACTTGGTAAATTCAGCTGTATCATTTGATTCATTCTATGACAGGCATGTTAAGATCATGTGATGGATTCTCAGAAAAACAAGTTGAGTCTTACGGTATCCTCTGTATAAACTATCCAAGAACATAATATGGCTTCTAAGATAAGTCAGTTGGGTATTTCAATGTCTTCTAGAATATTCAGAATGATAATGTCAATTACTCTACGAAATGGTAACTTTGATCATGTGATATCTTCCTAGAAAACTCAACTATATCTTGTGATTTCCTCCATATAAGCGTGATAAGATCATTTGATAGCTTACAGTACAAGTCAATTGTGCCTTTAGTTGTCCTCCAGACAAGGAATCCTTAATCATAATAAATCCTTCAAAAATGTCATCTAGGATATGTGATTTCCATTATAAATGTCAACCGAATCCTGTAATTTCCTTTGGAAATGTCAAAAAAACATTCTCGAACATTTCAATCCAACAACCAAGTAATGTTGAGTGGACACTTAACACATTTAAATCATACAAGTAGGCCATATTGATAACGTAATCCTCGATGTTTAAGCCCCAAGAAATAACATAATATGATACATCCCACGTATAATGGAATCCTTAGTGTGTAATCAGCAATTAATAGGGAAACAATCCTTGTGTAATCCCCTAATATTACTAAAACCTCAGGGATAACAATATTATCTCTAGGTGGGATCATCCACCTTATCTCATCATTGGGTTAAGGGCTGAATTAACTATGAGAACTCTGATTTCCGAAAGATATGTGATATGTTGGACCCTGTCATATGTCCTGATATCCTATCAAAATCCACTTCAGTGTAAGACCCCTCATGTATCTTACATTTCAACCATTGGGATTCAATCCCTATAATGGGTATAATGCTCTTCCTCATCCATCAGTGGATGAGAAGTGGGGTCATACATGGGAATCATTTTATGTATTAATCTCAGCCATAACCCCAAGTACATCAGTCCCATCAATGGGTTAGTGATAAAATGAATGACTATTAATTTGATTTCTATTATCAAATAAGAAATATAAGATTCCTTACTAAGGCCTCATATCTATACCACATCTCCATAATATACGTAATCCGGACTCCCAAATGGATACTTAAATTTGAAATCCTTATTCAGATGTCCTCTCAGTAAACATATATTCTCTTCTATTATATTTTTTCTCACTCTAATCATGACTCACATGGGATTAGAGGCTGGTGATGATTATACCAATGGATTGGTGAGGATGCCTTAGTTTGGGACCATCATTGGGATTTATGTCTAATTACATCTAATCTGTATATAATCAACCAAACTCTAGAAGAAGTAATCAAAGCCATTATTATATGCATAATACATTACAGGGTACTCTATTGTCGTGTCTTCCATAACACAGACATCCATTAAAAGAACTATGTAGAATCTGATCCCTATCAAAGGAAAGATTTGTAGGAAATCTCACCATGGTCTGAGCCCAATATTTATTTCCTTACCACATGATGCTAAATTGTATGGATGAGTCTAATGACATAACTGTTAACTATGTCAAATAAACAATGTGGATTTTGATTCCTATTTTCAAAGGATATGTAGGATTACATATAGAGTTCCAATACCATATCCAACACACCTACAACCTTATTAGATGGAAATAAACTCAATAGTTCCTAAATATGAACAGAAGCAAAATTATCATAAATAAATAAGAGAGTGATATAGAACTCATGATATGCATGCAATTGTTCTTAATGATACATTTTTGTAATCAAGTCATTGAAATTTGTGTAACCAGTCTAGTAACAGGGTCTAAGAAGGATTTCATGAACATTTATTAATTCTTTTAAATAGTCCTAGAATAATCAACAATTCGATCAAAAGGTTATGATAAGTCCAACCTCCCTTCCCATCAATTAATGTGAGTTCCTATGTGTCAATGGGTTTGAAACCCCAAAAGACCACCTACCTTTAGAAAGTGGAACTGTACTCAGTTATGTATGTTGGAACCATTGTGAGTTTCAATGGGACGGAAAAATGGGAAACTAAATGTGTATGATTGATAAAGGCATTGGATCCCCTGTATTCAATCAAACCATAATGCCGAAATCCAACACACGTCTCTTTCCAGATGAAAAAAATGGGAAACCCAACATGAAATTATTTAATTTGGTTATCAATTTCATGGGTAAAAAAGGATACATGATCTACATCAAGTTAGGGAATGTTTGTTCCACATTTTTTTTAAAGCAAAATATAAAACCAAACATGTTTCTTTTTAATGCATTGAACCTTGCCTAAAAAGACTAGACTTCCTATTTATCCTTTAATTCTGAATGAAATTAATTGAACAATTACTATTACATATGATACTAGACAAATAAGTTTTATTTTTTCGATCTAGGACATTATTGATTACTTTCATTTGGAATGACATAATCCAATGTGCCAACAGATTTTGAGATCGCTGGACAAACTGTATTGTTCCAAAGGCCCTGACGTATGATGTCAACAACGCACCACTTCCAGTACCAGTTGATGAATTTCATATGCTAGGAGCACCATATAACTACATCTATCCCAAATATATATTTTTCCCATGAAATACTTCATGGCATGAGTTCCCAATGGATTTGTTTCCCATGAGAGGCCACATGACAGGATGTGGTCCTTGTTACCACACTCAACCACTTCGGGTGTGTATCCCGAGAGTATAGTGAAGAATAACATCACTATTAAATGAATTTGGATGAGAAAAACCATCATGTCAACTCAGTAACTTAGGAGCTACCTAGGGGATCCCATCAATTCCGGTCATCATCATCAAAAAATGATTGTGATTCCAAAAGGACCTATAATGGAACTTGTGCCTTCACCAACTGTCCATGTTGGGGAACCGAGTAAGAGATGCCACTGTGAGAATATAAATGATGTAGCTCTAGAGTAGGTTTATATTACTTATATTATCAATAGTTTGTATGTCTGTTAGTGTATCCTAGAAGTTTCCCACAATAAATCTCATATCATCACTACACAAGATATTATGACATTATCGCAGTTAACCTTGGTGACTGTGGAATCCCGGGGAGCACCCCAACCTGTAGACTTGGGGAGTTTTTTTATCAAATTTTACCCTTGGATCATCTTCAAAATGGGAAGTGACCCCTAAAAGGGTACCATGGTCACCGATCCCTCAATTGTTACCATAGGCACTGAAACCTAATATTGTATCATGGACACTAATCCCTAAAATGATATCACGGGCACGGATCCCTCAAACCGGATAATGGGAATTGACCCTCCAAAGGGTATACTAAGCACCAACACACCGAACAAGATTCTCTTTTGAGGAGGGAAATGTCTCGATTATGTCAAATTAAATATTATATCAATCAGATCTAATGACTCCTCATCAGATCTAGATGAACTCACTCCTAAATATTATAATCAAACCCTCCTATAGTCATCTGTGTCATAGCATGTTGGCATACCTTTTTCAGGTGAATCATGAAATGAAAAGATCAGAGGTATATTTTTGGAACCTACAAAAGGTATATCCAATAATGTTAGTATTTTACATTGTAATGGTAATAAATCATATGGAAAATTGAAATAATTGATTCAATATCTAGGGTCCACATCAGAACTCCCTTTATCATCCACTCACCTTATCACTAACAAAGGAGTGGGTGATTTCATGGATCCTTCCATCCAACCCCTTGAATATGCAAAGTAAATCTCTATAGAAGAATGGATCACCTTAATCCTATTAGAGAATAGGTATCTCTTAGAAATAATTGTGGTAAAAAAACTCTTGAGATATCTACCTCAGGATGATGTACTAGTACCTACCTATGAAAACCCACCATATAATAAAGTTATCGAGCCCACACGCTAGGGGAATTTTCAAAATTTTTATCTCCCCATCATGAGAAATATAGAAATTATTCCACCTATATAAAACCCATAGAGATATGGGAGTATACATATTTTCCACCTCCTAATTGGTGATATTCTAGAACCCATCTTCCCTCAGATGATTCCATGAAGCCTCGATGAGTGTTAGGATATTTTAATTAATTGGATGCATTTGCATCATCCACAACCCCCAATGCCTTGGCATCTTCCCCAGGACAAATAAAGGCCCAGACATTATAACCCATGCACTATACTCATACATGAACTAGAACTAATATGGGTATAGATAACATGTAGGGGAAGTAGCTTTCTCCCCCATCTCTTGAAGACACATAATGAATATTATATTTCTTCCAAAAAAAAAATGTTCATAGGTATTTCAAATATTCCATATAAAATGGTTTGATAGCGGTCCGCATGATGATAAATATATTTGATGAAATGATGGTGGGATATGAAAATAATTTCCCCTACAATCGACATCACATTCACAAAATTGAAGGTTTTTCCACTTTAATGATTTGATTCATTTGAAAATGTACATGATCATATTAGAACCACCGACACCTAAATACCCTCTCTAGTTATTTGGTCACTCAGAATAGGACTCACCAGTTTTTCAGCAGAGTATGAGTGTCATATATCTCATGGATAAATAGACTTCCTTAAATATGATCTTGAACAAATCTTATTCTTTCACAAAAAAAATTTTCCACTAGTATTTGGATTTCACTGTAGAAAATGGTTTGGAAAAACTCCCCAAAATAAGGTAGTCAAATGAAAAATGTTTTACAAGCCATGGAAACCATTTCTACTACAATCAGTTTCTCGAGCACACAATAGAGTGTTTTGTTGTCTTCAAGGATTTGTTGAAGATATAGGTAAGTATAGTCTTGATATAGTTGAAGGATATCCTAACACATGAAATATGTGTAAGAGTTATCCAAGATCTATTGAAAGATATACTCTCCTGATTGGTTATTCACACTCATACATACCATAAGATGTTAAACTGTATGAATAATGTCCTCACCAACAATGTTAAACTATCCTGATGATGTCCTTACCTCATTTTATTGAAATGCATCGATGATATCCTTAGAAAATGGAATTAAAAAACATGACCATCGTACTTTTCGAAAGACATTTAACAAAAATGATTACATCCATATCAAAAAAACCTTAAATGGAATGACCATATTCTTTACCACATGACATTAAACTACATGTACCACATCTTTACCAAGAAGACATTACATTGTATGGATGACTTCATTTTCTTAATGAAATTAAATTGCACAGGTTTTTTAGAACTATGTATGTCATTATTCTCATTTCAATGAGATACATTGGGACACCTAGATCATATATTCTTTCCCATCCACCTAAATTCACGTCCTAATCATTTGACATTTAATTTCACAGTCGTTTTTCCTTATTCATGAAATTAAACAACATGTGTTTTCTAGAACTTCATTCGGCTTGATTCTCATCTTAATGAGATACTTAGGGAGACATTAATCTTATATCATAGTCCATACACATTTATTCAAATCCTTACTACTTGAGGATTAACTATATGGAACATGTCATAGTCATAGGAAAATAAATTATGTGGTATCTTAATCTAGGGGGGGCATTGTCATCGTCATGTGGAAATTATAATTTCCAGAATCACCACAGAAACAATATAATATAAACCCAATCTATAAATATCCAAAACCCATGAGACACTAGATAATGATGTTATTTGGTAGTTCACCTCTGAAAACATTCAAATTTTATTATCAAAGACACCTTTTCCAATGAAAAAAGTTGTGGACTAGAAAGGAAGTCGCATACCCCTCCTACTTCAAGAAAATTATTCTATCACATATGGGCACCAAGAAAGGATAAGGTATAAATACGAACTCATGAATAAATTTCATCATCATATTCTAAAGGAACAAGGAGGATATGAGTGGGAATATATCCCCACATCAATAAAATATATCGAACAATATATCCTCATATCTAAGAGAATTCAGGCATATATATTCTTATACACACCCTGTTGACGTGCTTGTAAATTGTGATAACAATAGAGGAGATCTTCCAATATATTCTGGATAAGGTAAAGGGATAGGCATATATTCCTATCCTGATATACATAGAATAAAAACACTACGATTAGTATGAACATGATGCTACATTAGAGCAATTCCATATCCTTATACTCATATAGGATGATTATTAGTGTATTTTGTTAATGGATGTGTCATAAGGACCAAGTTCATATCCCCATTCCATATAGGTATCAATAAGTTAGAGTACCATATTCCTCATGAATGGAACATATTCCCATCTCAAAATACCACTGGAACATTCTAAAGGCCCATGATTCGGCTCATATCCATGTTCTAGTTAGGGCTCACCAAGTGAAAGTGGCACTTGCCTCGGGACAAGCTCATATCATTATCAAAAAAAGAATGGTGGAATACTCCAAAGGCCCGACATTGGACTCATATCCAAATTCTGGTTGAGGATCACCATTTAAAAGAAGTACATTCCCTAGGATAATCTCATATTCCTAAAAATTAAATCAACTCAAAATATCCCAATATAGTATAAGACTATTCTCATATCACTACTCCCATTTCAGTGGTCCCTTGACATATTCTGATGGGAAGTGCATATTCAGAATGTTCACACATTTTCATTCCAATCAAGGCCTAATAATTGAGAGTGTCACATACCTTGGGACAGGCTCATACTCCATTCAAATAATTCCATCAGAACATTCCAAAGGAACGGGGTCATGGTTATATCCACTTTATGGCCAAGACCCACATATTGAGAGTGGCACACACCTCATGAATGGATTTTATCTCTATCATAGAAACTCATTTTAATATTCTAGAAACATTCCATTAGTGGATTCATATTCTTGTAAAACCATATAGTTATCAATGGATTCTAGAAGCTTTCACAGGGAAGGATAATATCCCTACTCAAACCCAAAATTCAGTGTGTCAAACTCCAACCATGTCGTAGAGTGAGGCTCACACCCCTAACCGGATCAATTCCAAGTGTCCTTGAGGTTTTTGGAGAAAACTTATAAACACACAAGGGTTAATAAACCCTTAAACCAAAGAAGAAGGTGATCATTACAACAACATTCCTCTACTTTTTAGTGTGGATATGGATCATGGGGACTCTACTCTAGAAATATGTAGTGGTCAACCTCCCTGTATTGATATCACCCATAAGCATGGAAATCCTCTCCTTTCACAGACACCATCACGTATAGAGCTGTCCAAAATTCAGAATCCTTCGAATTTATAGGTGCTAAAAAAATATACCGATCCTTATTATAGATAGATTCTCACAATGATGGGGTTAACCATCAATCATTCCCTAATAAACCCTTAAAAACACTTCACCATAGTAAGTAGGAAATCCTGATAAGTAGCCTCTGTGGTCTGGTAAGGTAAATAAATGAATATCAGATGGAGAAGTTCCTGGCTTGGAGATATAGATAGTGTTATCTAGAAGAATCCTTCCAAACATTCCCAGACACATTGTTTCTTCCAATTATGAGATCCCAAACGGGTCAAAAAAGAGTTCCATAGTTTATCTTGACTGAATAATGTTAAAATGTATAGATTTCAACACAACCACATGACATTAAACTATATAGAGTTAACCTTAACGATATGATGTTAAACTATATTGAATTATTCTTAACCACATGACATTGAACTACATGGAGTTTTTCTTTAACACGTGATATTAAACTATATGGATTTGTTTCTGACAACATGACGTTAAACTGTATGGAGAATGTCCTAAGAACATTATATTTAAACTGTACAATGCTCATCCTTTTTATAATATGTTAACCTACCTAGAATCTCTCATCCTAGAATAAAGATGTTAAACAACAAAACTTTTAATTTCCTAGTAGCAAGACTTTAAACAACATATCATCTCATGTACTAACCACACGACACTAAATTTTATATATCACATCCCCACTTCATGACGTTAAACTACACCGGAAGAACCAAATCACTAACAAATCACCTCACACTAGTTAGATCATGTTGAATTAAGGATGCAATTCCGATATTATTATGTTAGATTCAACTCTACATAAGGAATATATTCTTCTAAGAACATCATGTGGCTTGATTCCTACTATCATAGGATACATATCGATGCCTAAGCCACTTGTTTTGTGTCCAACCAAAATATTATTTTCCATTCATGTTGGGTGATCCTAATCCATAAAACATGATGTCAAACTACATGGTGGATGTCCTCAATAAATGAATTTAAAATTAAAGGATACCCCAATGGTTCATCTTTATTCAAATTAGCTAACCTGCATCCAAACCGCATGATGTTGAAATAAATGTCAACAGTCCTTTGTTAACAACCTTAAACTACCTGGGTTTTTTAGAACTACATATATATTTCTTATCATTTTAATGAGATTCATAGAGAAAACATGATAATATATCTTCTTCTAGCCACCACACGATACAAAATGACACACTTGTATGATTTAGTTAACTCTTCATTTTTAGAGGAACCCAGGTCGCTCCCTATTTCTGACACTGATCAGAGCTCACATGATCATAGGAATTAACATAGGGGATTACCTATGAAACCCAATAATACAATCTCGAAACAGGGTCATTTTTGTCATTAATGGAAGTCCATAAGTTTAATACCATGTTTTAAATCAATACATTAAATTTTGTTGCTAATTTTTTTTCCATGTGATGTTAAACTGCATAGATTTATAAATACATGCTTGATTCTTATCATCATAGGTTACATAGTGACACCATGATCTCCAATCATGGACCCAACTATTATAAACAAAGGAAACAATTCCCACTTTTTCATATGGATGAAACATATATAAAGAGCTTACTATTTAAGAACTACATGTGGATCGATTCCTATCATCATATGATACATGTTAATACCCAAATCCTCAATCAATTTTCTAGCTTCAACATGTAATAAAAAATACACTCCAGCTATATAGAGGCTGATACATATGAGCCCATTTTCCTATGTATGAGTCAGATCTATGTGAAGCCTCTTTGTGCATATAATTTATCTTGCACAATTTCTCATCTTGATTCCAATAACCTTACCACATGACGTTAATCTTCAAGGATAACATTATGGTCACGTTATAATAAAATTACACAATAGATACGTCCTTATTCCATGATGTTAAACTAGAAGGAAAATTTCTATATCATATGATGTTAATCTAAAAAGAAGAAAATATTTCTCTTCTAAATGGCATTTAACTATGCAAACCATCGCTCACCATTAACCCTTATCAAAGGAACATTAAGGCCTTACCCCATTCCACCAGAGCATGGAGTGATTCCTCTATCTTATAATGAACCACAACCCATATACAACACTTCTCTTTTTGAGAACCTTGGTTTGTAATGCCCCGACCCAAGTTACCCAGAGTCGGTGCATTATTACATAACATTGGCATGATCACAAGAAAGATCAAATCTCGAAAGACCGATTGGTTTAGTAGCCTTGGAAACACTAGATATATTAATAAGTTTTACATTACATCATAATGTGAAAAACTACTACGACAACATAATGTCTCTATAGTCCACATTATTATCCCCTCATAATATCCCTGCAGGTCATTCATAACTTACTTCTTCACATCCTGGGAAAAATAAAACATAGAAAAGGGGTGAGCTCAAATGCCCAGTAAGGATAACAATATAGCGGAACATTCAAAAATAAGCATAAACATTTAAGGAAATTCATTACTAAAACAAAAGCCTTTTAAACTTGAACTTCAACATAGTATGGCAAAAGTAAAATTAAATAATTCCATTTATTTATTCACATGGATATTCTACTAATCGAATAATCACATGCAATATCAATAACCACTTTCATAATGATGGAATGCATAATGCTGAACTTTAATTTCTTTGTCAAGGCCTCGTCCCAAGACCTAGGGGATAACTGTAACCGGAACCCAACCCGGAGTGCCTCTAATAACCGGACACCAACCCGGAGTGCCTCTAATAACCGGACACCAACCCGGAGTGCCTCTAATAACCGGAGACCAAACCGGAGTACCTATAATAACCGGAGACCAAACCGGAGGGCTTAATTTTACCTGTCCCCAACCCGAAACATACTTTTCTAACACATTCATCTGAATGAAAGGTTGAAATATAACATAAACATTCGGATTAAAAATACCTTATGAAATGTCAATACTTTAATCAAAAACCATGAGTGACATAAGAATAAATTATCCACAGTCAAAAATATCACAAAACCTTCAAAAAAATATGGATGTTTTGTATAATAACTCAACTTCAAATAAGCTTAAAATCCATCAAAGGATGTTCACATAGACGAAATCAAAACAATTTTAGAGAAATATCCCTTTTTTTGAAATCATTTTAAAAGTAACATAATTATAAAATAATACATTAAATTTGAAAATATTCTTATAAGCTTGTACGGGAAGATTCGACGATTTTATAACGGCAGAAAATAGCCACACCCGCCGTATATGTTAAAAAAACATTCTTACCTTAATTTTGTCGAAAAGGTTAAAAAGAACCTTGTTTGGAAAACGACGGAAAGATTCCTTTATAAACCTCTTATAAAAATTCAAACAAGGGTATAAATGACTTTAACCCATATTCTAGTAAATAGTAAAAATGTTTTGGAATTCATTTTTAAGAAACATGGATGTGGATGATAAAGAGATCCCAGTAGATTATTACGTATTAACAACCTCGGATAATGAAGAGATTGTGAAATAACCCTTACCAATTTGGTAACTTATGAAACATACAACCCATGAAAGAGGTATCATACAATGAATATGTAAATACACATAAATTAGAGTGTATTACACAAAGAATATAATTATGGGCAGTACATACACCACACAAAAGGTGATGGTGGCAATATGGCATGAATCTCACGGAAATAAGGAGTGAGATGAAAATCCCTTACCATGTACTTTTCCTTGGTTGGGGTAGGTTAACCTCCTGTATAATGGTGAAATAATTGTTATTAAATTATACAAGAATCATATACGTTAATATGATATCATATATGATCTTTTAATATTGATTTGATAATAATATCTTAGTATTATCGTTGTTTCGGGTGTTAACTTACTCGTTTTCTTTTATATGTTTTGTTACATAAGCCATGTTTTTTTATGGATAGGTTGTATCTTATTCATATCCAGAATGATATCAAGTTCTTAAACATCATTTTTAAATCATCAGATGATAATTATACTTTAATGGATACGATGAAGAATGAATCTCATCGCATTCGTGGAGACGGTAGTCCGTACGTACGCACGAGCGACAATATCATTCTTTTGATACTAAAATAATATATAAGTGGATGGTATATCATATATACAGAATCATTAACATGTTATATTTATTATTTACATGAGTTACACATCATTATTATACCCATCCAAATAATAATATTTTGAATAACAATTAAACCACGGCGTGGAGACGGTAAGCCGTACATACGCACGTATGGTGACATGTTATTAAAAGGGTGGATAGAATAATTAATATGATTGTACCATATTTATAATAACATCACAATATATGTGAGATACTGGAGTTATTATTTTTGAATGGTAATAACAAAGAAAGAAGAAGTGGAAGAAGAAAGGAACATGAAAAGGGGTGGTGAAAACATTACCTCTTCTTCGGGTTCTTCCTTTTGATTTGATCAAAAGGGCTCCTTAGGTTGGCTTTCTGATCAAACTAAGCCGAACCAAAAGGCTTTTAAGGTGTGAATAAATGAGAAGGAGGATTTCCCTTTTATAAGAGGGGTGAGGGGCACCTTTGGAAATGCTAGAAATATTAATTTATAATAAATTCATATTCGGTTTCTAATTGCTCAAAAGTTGATTATTTAAATGTTAAGGTGGGGATAGGTCGAAAACCACTCAACCAATAGAATTTAGACAGGTTTGGGTCATTATATTAACCTTATCTTTAAGTATTAACTCTAAGTTAATTAGTTTCACTTTTACAATGTCCCTTTGTATTTTTATATTATATTGTTAATAAACTTACCATATACATCCAAGCGACCCCCAAGTGGTCCATTAATGATGAACCTATCATGATATAAGTCTCTAGGCCGAACCGTAGATTTTTAGAAATTTAATATCAATTAATAATATAATATTTGTTTTAAGAACTCTTTTATGTCAATTTTGACACTATTCAATAGTTGATTTTTGTGAAACTCATAACAGATTTATTACTTCGCACAAAGTCAATTAAATCAATCCTAATATATCATATTATTCTAGAAAATTAGTTTAATTCATTAAAAGTTTCATATTATATTTATTTGGGTATTTATAATATTAATTATTTTAATTTTTCACTATTATAGTAATTAATTCATCATCATTGTGTCATAAATAAATTAAATTATTTAATGTCTAAAAATTATAAATAAACTATCATTATGTAGGAAATATTGTTATCTTTATAATGAGTATTTATAATCTAAAATCCAACATATATAACCCTATGTAAAAATTGTTTTTCTAAAAGATATATGCTTGTGTCATTTTAGTATTCATTTTAACTTAATTAAAATAAAGTGTCCCTATCACCTACAAGTGGCACCATGGGGTCCAAAAATCGACCCAAAGATGCCTATGGTCGAACATGTATCAACCAATAAGGCTAGGAAACGTTTTAAGGTAATTTAGTATTATTATAATATTATTTTTTAACCCTTATTTACCGGATTTACCCTTAACCATGGTAAATACAATATTTACCGCAGTAATTATTCAAAATGTCTAATAATAAAAGTTACCTATTTACACAATTTGAACATCCTGATTCCAAATATTGAATCCATTTTTCTAAATTCAAAACACAGATGTGGCTGAAATTAATTTAAAATTAATTCCCGCTGTCAAAACAAAAAGCATGTTTTTAAGAGATAATAACTATCAAAAGATTGGCACTTGTTTATGTTCGGTTTAATTGTAAAATTATGTCCAATGACCAACATTATATTAAATGGTAAAAATATATTCTAAATATACTTTAAAACCACTCAAATTCGTAATTTATCACTATTAATTATTTTGATTAAAAAGGTTGTTTTTAATTAAAATTTAGTAATTTTCACTATTCATCAAAATATGAAAGTTACCGGAAAAGTACCAAAATTTCACCTTAGACTAATTCGATACTCCGAATCCAAAAATGAATTTCATTTTGAGAGATAAAATTTCTAAAATTTTAAAAGTTAGGTATTACTATTCATAATGGCTAGTTTGATAGGTTGTGGTGTGTTAGAACTCGAAATTGCGTACAACACATGCTACTGTATTATTCAAAGGAAAGCGTACTGTGGAAGCTTGGGATGTTTCATTTTAAATTTTTTGATGTCCCCATTTAGTCAAAAAGTTTAAAATATGTAATTTAAAAAGGGTTCACTTTTAAAAGTTGATAAAAGTGCAATACTGAAAATGAATATGTTCTTGCATTATGTCTTAAAAACTCATAATATGGATTCTAATTTTATAAGGATTATATAAAGTTTAAAATTTAGTTAATACTATTCATAACCTCTTTTGAATGGCTTTTTTTTTGGTAAGTCATGGTGTGATTGAACTCGGTGTTGTGTGTAGTGCAAGTTATTGAATTATTTTGAAGAAATAACACACTATGAAATCTTGGGGTGTTACATTCTCCCCTCCTTCAATAAATTGCGTCCTCGCAATTTGAAATTGTTCTTCGAAAATAAAAGGTTGAAAATAGAAAATATATTTGTGGGAAAACCCACATTGGAAATTGGGTTACTAAAATTTAGTCTTTATATGAGGAAAAGAGAAATGAAAGGGTCACCACCAAATTATGATCTCGATTAGAAGAACATTGGTGTCAATTAGAGACATATAATTGGAGGAAAAACGTAAATATTTATAGGTAGTGATTGAGGTCATCAATCAAAAACAAGTATAAAATTGAGGTCCTTAAACTCATCAATCTATGATGATTTCAAATTCCATCGGTTCAACAAAACATAGTGTATTTGGATAACACATTTTTGACGTTTCAAAATATCTTAGTTGAAATCCCACATTGAAAAATTAATTAATGAGGCCTATATTTAAAATAAAGAGTGGAAAGTATGAAGATTACCGAAAATAACACATACTAGGGTTCCATGTAGGAAAATATGGATATGGAAGAGAAATCTAACCATTAATTATCTGATGGAGAGTGGTAGAGAACATGGCTATGAAAAGGCCAACAATCCCAAAGCCATAAATTAGTGATGATTTAAGGTACCATCTAGGACAACATTTTTGTTCTAAGTTCCTTTTCTTAATGTTGAGGAATTTATTTATGAGATTGTCTAAGATCATAAGGAGATATAATTACTTTATAATTAGAGTTTTATCCTTTAATAAATTTCTACCACAAACTCATCTTTTACTTGTAAAAAAATTCTATTTATACTATTCATACAGGGTTCCAAAATAAACGAATTTATAATTCATCTAACAGATCTTTTAAAAAAACTACATTATTTAATCCAGGACATCTCATGGGCCAGTGGTAGGTGATACACCCTTATCGCCCTTCGGTTGTGGGTTCGAGTCTCGCGACCTTGTCGGTCGCGACGGGTTGCTGCCCGTCCTCTGGGTTGTCCTTTTATGGAAATCAAAAAATTAATCTCAAAGTAGAATTTATCCAAAATACATCTGTCCAAACTCACAGTCCAATATTTATAAGGAAGTTAAACTTAATGTAGATCCTTTTTACCCCATAATAGAACATGAATACATTCATCATGTATTCTTTTAAAACACTGAAACATCTTGAATTACCATAATACTTATTGATTACATTCATGCTCCCTTATTCCATATAAAATGCTGGATATACATCATCAATCCAAAAATGATTTAAACCCCAATAATGATGGAATATACAAATCATTAATCAGCTTCAAGGTAGTCAAGAATATCCAATATGATTTATCCAAATCAATCATGTATTATTCTAAAATCACTACCTTAGTATCAGAACCATATTATGGTTTATCTTTCTCTCAACCATATATTTTCCAAAAATTTATCCTGCTATTGAGTCACTTTTCTTTGTTCCACACAATTTCAAGCCCTTAATGAAATAGTACTGCAGTACAATCCTTATATACTCCATAATTATTATAACAAGTACATTGTTGATACAACACTCAATTGACATAATCAACATAAGAACTCTAATCATTCCTCTTCATCTGTGGTAGTATCATAACTTGATTATTATCCAATAGCATCATTTGCGGCATAGTCTGATGACTGGGACATAGGTTCGCGTAGTGTCCAAACTCCTTGCAAATGAAGCATTGTATATTTGAAACCATTTTCTTACCCTTGTAGTCACGTACTTTGTGCCCTTTTCCTCCACACTTATAAAAAACTCCCATTCCTTTCAGGCAAGTTCCAGGGTGTTTCTTTCCACAGTTATCACATATGGGAAAATTTTTCTTTTCCCTCTTCCCTTTATCCATCTTCCTCTCTTCCATCCTTTTCTTCTCTTGCTTCCCTTCAAAGCCATAGGGCTCAGTAAACTCTTTACTTATCTTATCAACACATGATATTATTTCTTCATATGATGATAATACAAGCGAGACTATTTCTCTTGTAAATTCCGGCTTAAGACCATAAAATATATGATCCTTCTTTCTCTTTGTATCATGTGCATTTCTAGAGTTCTCATTCCTTCTACTGGAAGCCATTTCTAAACAATGGCATACATTAGATTAGTTTATGAATAACAATACCTAATCCCAAACTTGTAAAACACATAACATAAATTAAATAGTTTATGGATATAATCCATAAACATAAAAATGTCTCCTTTGAGAAAGTATATACTCATAAACCCTTCATAATGATTTGTAAAGAAAATGAGAGTTATCCTAAGCATATCCCCCGGGAGTGTCGTAACCAAGAGTGCAGCAAGGCCCGTTGTCGTGCACCAGTTCCCGTTCGAGTCTAGCTCAAAGCGGTGTTTTCGAGTTTTACCCCTAGGTACATCTGTGCCAGAGCCGCCTCTACCTGCTCGTATCCAGACAGGGATGTATTGCTCGGAAAACTCACAAAATCTCTACAATACCAAAATTATAGGAAGTTCTTCTATACTAATCCTCAAAATTCATCTTAAATCTATGTGCTCTAATCAGAGTTTATCTAAATCTAGCTTCCAAGGTTTGTAGTAAACTTCCTCTGATACCAACTGTAACGCCCTGACCCTAGTTATCGAGAGTCGGTGCATTATTACAAAACATTGGCATGATCACAAGAAAGATCAAACCTTGAATGACCGATTGGTTTAGTAGCCTTGGAAACACTAGATATATTCATATGTTTTACATTACATCATAAAGTGAAAAACTACTACGACAACATAATGTCTCCATAGTCCACACTATTATCCCCTCATAATATCCTTGCAGGTCATTCATAACTTACTTATTCACATCCTGGGAAAAATAAAACATAGAAAAGGGGTGTGCTCAAATGCCCAGTAAGGATAACAATATAGCGGAACATTCAAAAATAAGCATAAACATTTAAGGCAATGCATTACTAAAACAAAAGCCTTTTAAACTTGAACTTCAACATAGTATGGAAAAAGTAAAATGAAATAATGCCATTTACTTATTCACATGGATATTCTACTAATCGAATAATCATATGCAATATCAATAACAACTTTCATAATGATGGAATGCATGATGCTGAACTTTAATTTCTTTGTCAAGGCCTCGTCCCAAGACCTAGGGGCTAACTGTAACCGGAACCCAACCCGGAGTGCCTCTAATAACCGGACACCAACCCGGAGTGCCTCTAATAACCGGACACCAACCCGGAGTGCCTCTAATAACCGAAGACCAAACCGGAGTACCTCTAATAACCGGAGACCAAACCGGAGGGCTTACTTTTACCGGTCCCCAACCCGGAACATACTTTTCTAACACTTTCATCTGAATGAAAGGTTGAAATATAACATAAACATTCGGATTAAAAATAACTTATGAAATGTCAATACTTTAAAAAAAACCATGAGTGACATAAGAATAAATTATCCAAGTCAAAAATATCACAAAACCATCAATAAAATATGGATTTTTTGTATAATAATTCATCTTCAAATAAGCTTAAAATCCATCAAAGGATGTTGACATAGATGAAATCAAAACTATTTTAGAGAAATATCTCTTTTTTTTAAATCATTTTAAATGTAACATAATTATAAAATAATACATTCAATTTGAAAATATTCTTATAAGCTTGTACGGGATGATTCGACGATTTTATAACGGCGGAAAATAGTCACACCCCCGTATAAGTTAAAAAAACATTCTTACCTTAATTTTGTCGAAAAGGTTAAAAAGCACCTTGTTTGGAAAACGATGGAAAGATTACTTTATAAAGCTCTTATAAAAAGTCAAACAAGGGTATAAATGACTTTAACCCATATTCTAGTAAATAGTAAAAATGTTTTGGAATTCATTTTTAAGAAACATGGATGTGGATGATAAAGAGATCCAAGTAGATTATTAGGTATAAACAACCTCGGATAATGAAGTGATTGTGAAATAACCCTTACCAATTTGGTAACTTATGAAACATACAACCCATGAAAGAGGTATCATACAATGAATATGTAAATACACATAAATTAGAGTGTATTACACAAAGAATATAATTATGGGCAGTACATACACCACACAAAAGGTGATGGTGGAAATATGGCATAAATCTCACGGAAAAAAGGAGTGAGATGAAAACCCCTTACCTTGTACTTTTCCTTGGATGGGGTAGGTTAAACTTCTGTATAATGGTGAAATAATTGTTATTAAATTATACAAGAATCATATACATTAATATGATATCATATATGATCTTTTAATATTGATTTGATAATAATATCTTAGTATTATCGTTGTTTCAGGTGTTAACTTACTCGTTTTCTTTTATATGTTTTGTTACATAAGCCGTGTTTTCTTATGGATAGGTTGTATCTTATTCATATCCAGAATGATATCAAGTCCTTAAACATCATTTTTAAATCATCAAATGATAATTATACTTTAATGGATACGATGGAGAATGAATCTCATCGCGTTCATGGAGATGGTAGTCTGTACGTACGCACGAGCGACAATATCATTCTCTTGATATTAAAATAATATATAATTGGATGGTATATCATATATACAGAATCATTAACATGTTATATTTATTATTTACATGAGTTACACATCATTATTATACCCATCCAAATAATAATATTTTGAATAACAATTACACCACGACGTGGAGACGGTAAGCCGTACGTACACACATATGGTGACATGTTATTAAAAGGGTGGATAGAATAATGAATATGGTTGTACCATATTTATAATAACATCACAGTATATGTGAGATACTGGAGTTATTATTTTAGAATGGTAATAACAAATAAAGAAGAAGTGTAAGAAGAAAGGAACTTGAAAAGGGGTGGTGAAAACATTACCTCTTCTTCGGGTTCTTCCTTTTGATTTGATCAAAAGGGATCCTTAGGTTGGCTTTCTGATCAAACTAATCCGAACCAAAGGGCTTTTAAGGTGTGAAGAAATGAGAAGGAGGAGTGGCCTTTTATAAGAGGGGTGAGGGGCACCTTTGGAAAAGCTAGAAATACTAATTTATAATAAATTCATATTCGGTTTCTAATGGCTCCAAAGTTGATTATTTAAATGTTAAGGTGGGGATAGGTCGAAAACCACTCAATCAATAGAATTTAGACAGGTTTGGGTCATTATATTAACCTTATCTTTAAGTATTAACTCTATGTTAATTAGTTTCACTTTTACAATGTCCCTTTGTATTTTTATATTATATGGTTAATAAACATACCATATACATCCAAGCGACCCCAAAGTGGTCCATTAATGATGAACCTATCATTATATAAGTCTCTTGGCCGAACCTTAGATTTTTAGGAATTTAATATCAATTAATAATATAATATTTGTTTTAAGAACTCTTTTATGTCAATTTTGACACTATTCAATAGTTGATTTTTCTGAGACTCATAACAGATTGATTACTTCGCAAAAAGTCAATTAAATAAATCCTAATATATCATATTATCCTATAAAATTAGTTTAATTCATTAAAACTTTCATATTATATTTATTTGGGTATTTATAATATCAATTATTTTAATTTTTTTACTATTATAGTAATTAATTCATCATCATTGTGTCATAAATAAATTAAATAATTTAATGTCTAAAAATTATAAATAAACTATAATTATGTAGGAAATATTTTTATCTTTCTAATGAGTATTTATAATCTAAAATCCAACATATATAACCCTATGTAAAAATTGTTTTTCTAAAAGATATATGCTTGTGTCATTTTTGTATTCATTTTAACTTAATTAAAATAAAGTGTCCCTATCACCTACAAGTGGCACCATGGGGTCCAAAAATCGACCAAATGATGCCTATGGTCGAACATGTATCAACCAATAAGGCTAGGACACGTTTTATGGTAATTTAGTATTATTATAATATTATTTTTTAACCCTTATTTACCGGATTTACCGTTAACCATGGTAAATAAAATATTTACCGCAGTAATTATTCAAAATGTCTAATAATAAAAGTTACCTATTTACACAATTTGAACATCCTGATTCCAAATATTTAATCCATTTTTCTAAATTCAAAACACAGAACTGGCAGAAATTAATTTAAAATTAATTCCCGCTGTCAAAACAAAAAGCTTTTTTTTAAGAGATAATAACTATCAAAAGATTGACACTTGTTTATGTTCGGTTTAATTGTAAAATTATGTCCAATGACCAACATTATATTAAATGGTAAAAATATATTCTAAATATAATTTAAAACCACTCAAATTCATAATTTATCACTATTAATTATTTTGATTAAAAAAGTTGTTTTTAATTAAAATTTAGTAATTTTCACTATTCATCAAAATATGAAAGTTATCCGAAAAGTACCAAAATTTCACCTTAGGCTAAATTCGATACTCCGAATCCAAAAATGAAGTCCATTTTGTGAGGTAAAATTTCTAAAATTTTAAAAGGTAGGTATTACTATTCATAATGGCTAGTTTGATTGGTTGTGGTGTGTTAGAACTCGAAGTTGCGTACAACACACGCTACTGTATTATTCAAAGGAAAGCGTACCATGGAAGCTTGGGATGTTTCATTTTAAATTTTTTGATGTCCCCATTTAGTAAAAAAGTTTAAAATATTTTATTTAAAAAGGGTTCACTATTAAAAGTTGATAAAAGTGCAATACTGAAAATGAATCTGTTCTTGCATTATCTCTTAGAAACTCATAATATGGATTCTAAAATTATAAGGATTATATAAAGTTTAAAATTGAGTTAATACTATTCATAACCTCTTTTGAATGGCTTTTTTTTGGTAATTCATGGTGTTATTGAACTCGGTGTTGTGTGTAGTGCAAGTTATTGAATTATTTTTAAGAAATAACACACTATGAAATCTTGGGGTGTTACATTCTCCCCTCCTTTAATAAATTGCGTCCTCGCAATTTGAAATTCTTCTTCGAAAATAAAAGGTTGAAAATAGAAAATATATTTGTGGGAAAACCCACATTGGAAATTGGGTTACTAAAATTTAGTCTTAATATGAGGAAAAAAGAAATGAAAGGGTCACCACCAAATTATGATCTCGATTAGAAGAACATTGGTGGAAATTAGAGACATATAATTGGAGGAAAAACGTAAATATTTATAGGTAGTGATTGAGGTCATCAATCACAAACAACTATAAAATTGAGGTCCTTAAACTCATCAATCTATGATGATTTGAAATTCCATCGGTTCAACAAAACATAGGGTATTGGGATAACACATTTTTGACGTTTCAAATTATCTTAGTTGAAATCCCACATCAAAAAATGAATTAATGACGCCTCTATTTAAAATAAAGAGTGGAAAGTATGAAGATTACTGAAAATAACACAAACTAGGGTTCCATGTAGGAAAATATGGATATGGAAGAGAAATCTAACCATCAATTATCTGATGGAGAGTGGTAGATAACATGGCTATGAAAAGGCTAACAATCCCAAAGCCATAAATTAGTGATGATTTAAGGTACCATCTAAGACAACATTTTTGTTCTAAGTTCTTTTTCTTAATGTTGAGGAATTTATTTATGATATTGGTTAAGATCACAAGGAGATATAATTACTTTATAATTAGAGTTTTATCCATTAATAAATTTCTACCACAAACTCAACTTTTACTTGTAAAAAAATTCTATTTATACTATTTGTACAGGGTTCCAAAATAAACGAATTTATAATTCATCTACCAGATCTTTTAAAAAAACTACATTATTTAATCCAGGACATATCATGGGCCAGTGGTAGGTGATACACCCTTGTCGCCCTTCGGTTGTGGGTTCAAGTCTCGCGGCCTTGCCGGTCGCGACGGGTTGCCGCCCGACCTCTGGGTTCTCCTTTTATGGAAATAAAAAATTAATCTCAAAGTAGAATTTATCCAAAATACAACTGTCCAAACTCACAGTCCAATATTTATAAGGAAGGTAAACTTAATGTAGATCCTTTTTACACCATAATAGCATATGAATACCTTCATCATGTATTCTTTTAAAACACTGAAACATCCTGAATTACCATAATACTTATTGATTACATTCATGCTCCCTTATTCCATATAGAATGCTGGATATACTTCATCAATCCAAAAATGTTTTAAACCCCAATAATGATGGAATATACAAATCATTAATCAGATTCAAGGTAGTCAAGAATATCCAATATGATTTATCCAAATCAATCATGTATTATTCTAAAATCACTAACTTAGTATCAGAACCATATTATGCTTTATCTTTCTCTCAACCATATATTTTCCAAAAATTTATCCTGCTATTGAGTCACTTTTCTTTGTTCCACACAATTTCAAGCCCTTAATGAAATAGTACTGCAGTACAATCCTTATATACTCCATAATTATTATAACAAGTACATTGTTGATACAACACTCAATTGACATAATCAACATAAGAACTCTAATCATTCCTCTTCATCTGTGGTAGTATCATAACTTGATTATTATCCAATAGCATCATTTGCAGCATAGTCTGATGACTGGGACATAGGTTCGCATAGTGTCCAAACTCATTGCAAATGAAGCATTGTACATTTGAAACCATTTTCTTACCCTTGCAGTCACGTACTTTGTGCTCTTTTCCTCCACACTTATAACAAACTCCCATTCCTTTCAGGCAAGTTCCAGGGTGTTTCTTTCCATAGTTATCACATATGGGAAAATTATTCTTTTCCCTCTTACATTTATTTATCTTCCTCTCTTCCATCATTTTCTTCTCTTGCTTCCCTTCAAATCCATAGGACAGAGTAAACTCTTTACTTATCTTATCAACACATTATATTATTTCTTCATATGATGATAATACATGCGAGACTATTTCTCTTGTAAATTCTGGCTTAAGACCATAAAATATATGATCCTTCTTTCTCTTTGTATCATGTGCATTGCTAGAGTTCTCATTCCTCCTACTGGGCGCCATTTCTAAACAATGGCATACATTAGATTAGTTTATGAATAACAATACCTAATCCCAAACTTGTAAAACACATAACATAAATTAAATAGTTTATGGATATAATCCATAAACGTAAAAATGTCTCCTTTGAGGAAGTATATACTCATAAACCCTTCATAATGATTTGTAAAGAAAATGAGAGTTATCCTAAACATATCCCCCGGGAGTGTCGTAACTAAGAGTGCAGCAAGGCTCGTTGTCGTGCACCAGTTCCCGTTCGAGTCTAGCTCAAAGCGGTGTTTTCGGGTTTTACCCCTAGGTACATCTGTGCCAGAGCTGCCTCTACCTGCTCGTATCCAGACAGGGATGTATTGCTCAGAAAACTCACAAAATCTCTACAATACCAAAATTCTAGGAAGTTCTTCTATACTAATCCTCAAAATTCATCTTAAATCTATGTGCTCTAATCAGAGTTTATCTAAATCTAGCTTCCGAGGTTTGTAGTAAACTTCCTCTGATACCAATTGTAATGCCCTGCCCCTAGTTACCCCGAGTCGGTGCATTATTACAAAACATTGGCATGATCACAAGAAAGATCAAATCTCGAAAGACCGATTGGTTTAGTAGCCTTGGAAACACTAGATATATTCATAAGTTTTACATTACATCATAAAGTGAAAAACTACTACGAAAACATAATGTCTCCATAGTCCACACTATTATCCCCTCATAATATCCCTGCAAGTCATTCATAACTTACAACTTCACATCCTGGGAAAAATAAAACATAGAAAATGGGTGAGCTCAAATGCCCAGTAAGGATAACAATATAGCGGAACATTCAAAAATAATCATAAACATTTAAGGAAATGCATTACTAAAACAAAAGCCTTTTAAACTTGAACTTCAACATAGTATGGAAAAAGTAAAATGAAATAATGCCATTTACTTATTCACATGGATATTCTACTAATCGAATAATCACATGCAATATCAATAACCACTTTCATAATGATGGAATGCATAATGCTGAACTTTAATTTCTTTGTCAAGGCCTCATCCCAAGACCTAGGGGCTAACTGTAACCGGAACCCAACCCGGAGTGCCTCTAATAACCAGACACCAACCCGGAGTGGCTCTAATAACCGGAAACCAACCCGGAGTGCCTCTAATAACCGGAGACCAAACCGGAGTACCTCTAACAACCGGAGACCAAACCGGAGGGCTTACTTTTACCAGTCCCCAACCCGGAACATACTTTTCTAACACATTCATCTGAATGAAAGGTTGAAATATAACATAAACATTCGGATTAAAAATAACTTATGAAATGTCAATACTTTAAACAAAAACCATGAGTGACATAAGAATAAATTATCCACAGTCAAAAATATCACAAAACCATCAATAAAATATGGATGTTTTTTATAATAATTCAACTTCAAATAAGCTTAAAATCCATCAACGGATGTTGACATAGATGAAATCAAAACTATTTTAGAGAAATATCTCTTTTTTTAAATCATTTTAAAAGTAACATAATTATAAAATAATAAATTCAATTTGAAAATATTCTTATAAGCTTGTAAGGAAAGATTCGACAATTTTATAATGGTGGAAAATAGCCACACCCGCCGTATACGTTAAAAAAACATTCTTAACTTAATTTTGTCGAAAAGGTTAAAAAGCACCTTGTTTGGAAAACGATGGAAAGATTCCTTTATAAACCTCTTATAAAAATTCAAACAAGGGTATAAATGACTTTAACCAATATTCTAGTAAATAGTAAAAATGTTTTTGAATTCATTTTTAAGAAACATGGATGTGGATGATAAAGAGATCTTAGTAGATTATTAGGTATAAACAACCTCGGATAATGAAGAGATTGTGAAATAACCCTTACCAATTTGGAATCTTATGAAACATACAACCCATGAAAGAGGTATCATACAATGAATATGTAAATACACATAAATTAGAGTGTATTACAAAAATAATATATTTATGGGCAATACATACACCACACAAAAGGTTATGGTGGAAATATGGCATGAATCTCACTGAAATAAGGAGTGAGATGAAAACCACTTACCTTGTACTTTTCCTTGGTTGGGGTAGGTTAACCTCCTGTATAATGGTGAAATAATTTTTATTAAATATTACAAGAATCATATACATTAATATGATATCATATATGATCTTTTAATATTGATTTGATAACAATATCTTAGTATTATCGTTGTTTCGGGTGTTAACTTACTCGTTTTCTTTTATATGTTTTGTTACATAAGCCATGTTTTTTTATGGATAGGTTGTATCTTATTCATATCCATAATGATATAAAGTCCTTAAAAATAATTTTTAAATCATCAAATGATAATTATACTTTAATGGATACGATGGAGAATGAATCTCATCGCGTTCGTGGAGACGGTAGTCAGTACGTACGCACGAGCGACAATATCATTCTATTGATATTAAAATTATATATAAGTGGATGGTATATCATATATACAGAATCATTAACATGTTATATTTATTATTTACATGAGTTACACATCATTATTATACCCATCCAAATAATAATATTTTGAATAACAATTACACCACGACGTGGAGACGGTAAGCTGTACGTACGCATGTATGGGGACATGTTATTAAAAGGGTGGATAGAATACTGAATATGGTTGTACCATATTTATAATAACAACAATGTATATGTGAGATACTGGAGTTATTATTTTATACTGGTAATAACAAAGAAAGAAGAAGTGGAAGAATAAATGAACTTGAAAAGGGGTGGTGAAAACATTACCTCTTCTTCGGATTCTTCCTTTTGATTTGATCAAAAGGGCTCCTTAGGTTGGCTTTCTGATCAAACTAAGGCCTCTAGGATGTAGTGAGGGAAGTTGGGGGAGTATTTGGACAGAGTTTGGACGAACCAAAAGGCTTTTAAGGTGTGAAGAAATGAGAAGGAGGAGTTCACTTTTATAAGAGGGGTGAGGGGAACCTTTGGAAAAGCTAGAAATATTAATTTATAATAAATTCATATTCGGTTTCTAATGGCTCAAAAGTTGATATTTAATTGTTAAGGTGGGTATAGGTCGAAAACCACTCAACCAATAGAATTTAGACAGGTTTGGGTCATTATATTAACCTTATCATTAAGTATTAACTCTAAGTTAATTAGTTTCACTTTTACAATGTCTCTTTGTATTTTTATATTATATGGTTACTAAACCTACTATATACATCCAAGAGACCCCCAAGTGGTCCATTAATGATGAACCTATCATGATATAAGTCTCTTGACCGAACCTTAGATTTTTACGAATTTAATATCAATTAATATTATAATATTTGTTTTAAGAACTCTTTTTTTAAAATTTTGACACTAATCAATAGTTGATTTTTGTGAAACTCATAACAGATTGATTAGTTCTAAAAAAGTCAATTAACCCACTCATAAGATATCATATTATCCTATAAAATTAGTTTAATTCATTAAAAGTTTCATATTATATTTATTTGGGTATTTATAATATCAATTATTGTAATTTTTCACTATTATAGTAATTAATTCATCATTATTGTGTCATAAATAAATTAAATTATTTAATGTCTAAAAATTATAAACAAAATATCATTATGTAGGAAATCGTTTTATCTTTCTAATGAGTATTTATAATCTAAAATCCAACATATATAACCCTATGTAAAAATTGTTTTTCTAAAAGATATATGCTTGTGTCATTTTTGTATTCATTTTAACTTAATTAATATAATGTGTCCATATCACCTACAAGTGGCACCATGGGGTCCAAAAATCGACCCCAAGATGCCTATGGTCGAACATGTATCAACCAATAAGTCTAGGACACGTTTTAGGGTAATTTAGTATTATTATAATATTAATTTTTAACCCTAATTTACCAGATTTACCCTTAACCATGGTAAATAAAATATTTACCGCAGTAATTATTCAAAATGTCTAATAATAAAAGTTAACTATTTACACAATTTGATATACTTATTCCAAATATGGAATCCATTTTTCTAAATTCAAAACACAGAAGAGGCAGAAATTAATTTAAAATTAATTCCCGCTGTCAAAACAAAAAGCGTGTTTTTAAGAGATAATAACTATCAAAAGATTGACACTTGTTTATGTTCGGTTTAATTCTAAAATTATTTCAAATGACCAATATTATATTAAATGGTTAAAATATATTCTAAATATACTTTAGAACCACTCAAATTCATAATTTATCACTATTAATTATTTTGATAAAAAAAATTGTTTTTAATTAAAATTTAGTAATTTTCACTATTCATCAAAATATGAAAGTTATCCGAAAAGTACCAAAATTTCACCTTAGGCTAAATTCGATACTCCAAATCCAAAAATGAAGTCCATTTTGAGAGATAAAATTTCTAAAATTTTAAAAGGTAAGTATTACTATTCATAACGGCTAGTTTGATTGGTTGTGGTGTGTTAGAACTCGAAGTTGCATACAACACACGCTACTGTATTATTCAAATGAAAGTGTACTGTGGAAGCTTGGGATGTTTCATTTTAGATTTTTTGATGTCCCCATTTAGTCAAAAAGTTTAAAATATTGCATTTAAAAAGGTTTCACTATTAAAAGTTGATAAAAGTGCAATACTGAAAATGAATCTGTTCTTGCATTATGTCTAAGAAACTCATAATATGGATTCTAAAATTATAAGGATTATATAAAGTTTAAAATTTAGTTAATACTATTCATAACCTCTTTTGAATGGCTTTTTTTTGGTAAGTCATTGTGTGATTGAACTCGGTATTTTGTGTAGTGCAAGTTATTGAATTATTTTGAAGAAATAACACACTATGAAATCTTGGGGTGTTACATGGGTTATTCCAATCCTTTCATGGACCTTGGAAAAGAACTTAGACCTCTCAATTCTATAATGTTGTTGATGAAAATGGGCTAAGACCCACCAACCAGAGACATCATGGATCTGTAAAGAAGTATTTCTAATCCCTGTGATCCTGATGTCTCTATAGAATAACTCATCACTTGAGGGTGTCTTGGGTCACCCCTAATTTGATTTCCCCATATCATTACTCACAGCCTGAGAACCTCAAGTTTTGATTTACAATATATTCATCTCTTGCTTGGAAGGATGTTAGAATACTTTTATCCTTATGTATCCTAATTGTGATCAGGTGTAACAACCCCCATATATTTCCATGAGTGTCAAAACTGTAAATTACCAACAATTTGGTCAATGATGTACAACCATAAAATCTATCCTATGATGTTCCAAATTTCATGACCTTAAATTTCCAAAAAATGAGACACAAAATTTTCAGGCTAAAAACTTTAAAAGTACATCCTTGAAAAAAGTCATGTTTCACTCACTAAAATATTCATCACCCAATTTTAATAACAAATTAGGGTGAAAATAAAAAATGTAAAAAGTCATAGTGTCTACATTATGGCCCTAGTAAAATGCAAGGTATGATCATTGGACCCCTTGTCCATAAAAATCTAGTGTAATGGATTATCACATCACTTTATCATGATAGAATATTTACTAGGAGGTGACTTAACTTTTGGGAAATCGAACCCTTCTTGAATATTTCATTTTCCATAAATTACACTTCACTATTAAATATTCCTTAGGTCATAAAAGACATTTCATAGACCTTGGAAAGAAGACGAGGTATCTATTTTAGGCCATTTTATTGATGAAAAATATCTTATACCATTAATCTAGAGACATCTTATTCAAATAAAAAGGAATTTATATTACTTGTGAGCCTAACGTCACCATGGAAGAACCCAATACCTGAGGATATTTTGGGTCATTCCTAGCATGATTGTACTATACCTTCCTCATGACCTGAGCACTTTTGAACTAAATTTACAATTCACATAAACAAGTTCTTCAATTGGGTTTTACGTCATTGACATTATGTCACTATGTTTTGTAACCTTTATCAAGGTAGGTATGCATCACTCCATTATTGAAACATATTATGTTCCACACCTCATGATTCAAAACCATTGGGAAGAGAGATCAAGCTTCACATTTGGAGGTAAATTTTCTTTGGTTGAAAGAGCCCTTCCTAGATATATTTTCATTCATGCCCAACTTCATTGGTCAAACTCTTGAGTCTTCAAAATTCATCCACGCCCCTCAGAAATAAGTGGACATAAACTCTACATGTCCATACATGTAATGTCTATGGAATCATGCCTAAGAAATTTGACCTGCCAATTAGATGAATCTCCTCTTTAAAATAATCGAACTCCAATCCTTGTGAGCCCTAATGACAATATGGTGGTACCTAGAACCTTAGGGTGTTATGCATTATCCCCAACATGTCTACCACATCTCATATTCACTATGTAAAAATTTCGGTTTATAACTTATATCACCCATACAAAAACAATCAAGTTAGACCTAAAAGCCCTATAATTTCACCCTCTACCAATATTGCACCAATAAATTTTCCATGGGAATTGGAAAATATTAGAGACCCCTTTTTTCCATGATGGTTATGCATAAGGGATTCGACCTACAAATAATTGGTATCTCTCCATTGTAAGAAATGAATTCCAATCCTCATAGACCATAGAAACACCACATCGGAGCTCATAATCCCAATGTGATTCGAGTCGTCCCTCATCTATCAACCCCATATTTTATATTCCTCAACCATGTATTGGTTGCATGAAATTAAATTGCATAGCATCCCAAAGTCCAATATAGAAGGCGATAAACTACCTCACATCAAAGGTTAAATCTAGAAGACCATAATCTAAAACACATCAAGGGCCTAAGATAGTATACCCTAAACCACAGTACTATGAAGGTTTGAATTAAATTTCTCTAAACTACATCATTGTGATGGTCTATCATGGAATAACAAATATAACCAACTAAAATAGACATAATGATAGCCCGGTTAAAAACTCGATAAGGGAATCCTGGGAAAAAGGTCGACCTCTTATCACAATACAATCATTTTGTGTGATCTCAGAAATATTGTGCATTTGTAAGATGGAAGAGGCACAATAAAATTCTAGGTCTAATACCTGTAAGATGGTGGCTTGAGAAAAATACAATTTCATGCCTGATAATTATTCCACCATATGTGGCTTAGAAGATAGTTAGGCAAAAATAACTGAAGAGATAAAATGGTTTTGGGGACCATCATATGATCTTACAGAAAATAAAATCATGATCACTAATTACCATGACTTAGTATGAAATTAAGGCATTCTCACTCCATGTTAGATATCGTAACCAAATTATCTTTATAAATTAGAGGATCTGAAGGAAACTCAAGAAAGTGAAAAAAATGAATAATTTCATGTAGGCATGAATTTTTTACCATTTCTCAAGAGTAACAAGATGTATGTTATGAACTCAAATCCAAGTGATTGGATATATTTGGTGTTACACCAAAAGTATCTGTATCATGAATTATTTGAGTGACTTCATCCTTAGATCATATATCTCTACCCAGGACATCATTATAAAATATTGACATTCCCCTTCCTATGTATGACCTTGATCTATGTAAGTACATTCACCATATAGTACATTATCTATGAACCTATGTTCCTAATCCATGCTTTTTTTCTATCCATTGGTATATTTAAAAAATTACTATGGATGGATTTGCATTCTCATGGTTTATGTAGCGATGTCCGAGTACCATGCTTTGGATCCATCCAAAAGTTCGTTTTTCACCCAATACCTATTATATTATGGAATTCATAAAAATTCAAATTTTATGGTATCCATACCCCAATACGAATCCAATTCATTTCTCAGATTTATCCAAGAAATCTTGTTCAGAAGTATCCTATAGATAACACCTCAAATTCCTTAGTGACATACTCTTGAAAAACCCTCTCAAGGGGATCCATATCAAACCTCTCCATATTTTTAGATATATAAAAATGTAATATGTAATTTCATTAAAATAATTTTTTTTCATTTCAAATGAATCTAATCCTAATGGGGGCATTTTTTATGCTCATAATTTTGGTTCAGACACTTTTTCATGGTACGATGAATGTCGGTAATATCATGTGATGGATAAGTGAGATTTGGGGTCACCTTTAACCAAGTGCTCGTATGAAAGATTTACATAATGAAAACATGGAACCAAGATCATATCAGTGTCCCACCTCCACCCAGAGAAAGATTAAATTACTACATACAAGGTTATGTTAATAATATTTTATAGTGACATGGTGTCTGGATCTGATCAAGTCATAAATAATTTTATTAATTCACTATAAAATATGAGTATAAATAACATTCAATGCATGATACACCATTCCATTCCTATTTAATTTTATACTGCACAGATGAAATATTCATGTGTCAATTATAATCTTGTTTTCATGTTGACATCATCATGTGAAGAGGATAAATATTCCTTGTCCATGTCTCATGGGATTTGGATATGTGATATTTATGCGGCAATGTGAAACATGAACCCATTAGCATACGACCTTGACATGAAAACAACCTTATTCATGTTAGGGCATCATATGGCCAGGGATACCTGACACATCAAAGGAGAGAAAAGTGATTGTCCTTGAAATTTTTTTCATATTTTCATGAGAACTATAAATTAACACTTGACACATCAAATTTTATTAATAATCCTTTCCTTTAAAATGGTTTCATGTATCCTTGAGATCTATTAATTAACACATAACCCACCAAAGGTTCAAAATGAGAATTTCCCTAAAAATGCTTATATGTTGTTGTGAAATTAATCAATGAAAATGAAAATAATCAAAGGAAAGCAATGAAACTATCCTTGAAAATTTATGTATGTCATCTCAAGATACATCAATGAATATGTGTAACATTAAAGGCCAACAATTCACTTATACATGTAATATTTTTCATGTCATATAAAGATCTATCAAAGATGGTAAAAGTGATTTTCCTTAATAATGTCTGCATGTCATCTCAAGATCTATCATTTAACACGAAACACATCAAACGAGAGCAAAGAAACTATCCTAGAAAATGAATACATGTTTTCATGGGATGCATCATTAAATATGGGAAACATCAAAGTTTTAAAAAATCTATTGTCCCTGAATTTTTTTTTCATTCCCTCACAAGATCCATCATTGAATATGTAACACATCAAAAGTGATCAAGGAGACTATCCTTGAATATTTTTTCATATCGTCATGGAATCTATCAATGAGAATGTGATACATTAGAGAAAATATGAGAAATTATCGACAACAATGTCTGCATTCCATACTAAGATCTAGCACAAATCATGTGATGCACCATTTGCAGGAAGGATGATTATCCAAGACAAGGTGCACAAGACAAATAGAAATATTTTTACATTAAGTGTTACACATCACCGTAAGACCCTTTTTTGGTCACACGATGCATCAGTGATGGGTAGACTAGTTGCCTTAGAAAACACTCAGGAAAAAACCAAAAGACCCTGGTCCCTTCTAAATTATTCAAGGTAAATAATGAAGTGGAAGGTCAGGAGACTCTTTCATCCATAAAACTCACACGATGCACCCACATATCTTAAAAGACACCACGTAATACCATGTGAAATGTTTTATTAATAGCGTAAGAACTTGTTGGAATGACACCTCTATCATGTGAATGTATTTGGACATGTCCGTAGAGTCTCATTATCCACCTTTGGCTCTATAATACAAATAGAATGGTTTTTAATGAATTTTCCATCAATCACCACAAAAACATTTATTAGTCATGTGTCATATAACTGATGGGGATAATGATATCCTCAATAAGATTCATACAATCTCTCAAGATCGCAAACCTATGAAAAATACGAAAATGAAATAAAAATGGAGAAATGAGAGAGCCTCTTATAATCATAAAACTCACATGAAAACCCCACGAATCATAAGAGACACATTAGAAAACCCAATGGCTTGTCTTCTTGGTCATGAAAGTGCCCAGTTGCGTGTCCCCCCATCAGAAAAAGGCTTTGGACATATCCAGGTAGTCCCACACACCCTCTTTGGCTCTAGATGAAAAAAGATGTGATATTTCATGAATTTGTCACACATCTCCCTAGCATATTTTATTGGTCACTAAATGAAAAACCAATGGGTATAGTGGTTTTGATTAAAAACAAGTGTGCACATTTGCAAGGCCACCTGGATACACATGATACACACCACTCGAAGATAAAAACAACTAGGGTTTTGAGGCCTATAAATCCCCCAACCCAGTATAAAAATGAATTCCTAAAAATATGAAATATCTGTTTAACCTCACATAAACAGGGGAAAATATTTTGTGGAGTGAATGATCACATGGCTAGGAAGTTTTCCATCATGTTATATCTTGAGAAAAACCATAGAAATCATGTATTATTCATAAAAACATTACATGAAAACTCATATCTCTTATGAAAGACATATAGAGAGTCTTGAAAAAACGCATTTTATCTCTTCTAGATCAAAGGGGACATAAAAAAATTTAAAACATAAAACATATAATTAATTCACAATATAAAGGCTATAACAAATACTAAAAGATGGGAGACATATGAAATGATATATATGTTGATCCTCATTTTCTTCTCCTAAACAGTCCTGGTCATGTGAATGCACTTGGAAATTTTTCCCAGATAATGTAAAACTTGTTTGGAATAATTTTTGGTTCATGAAAGGTCTCGTTGACATGTCAGATCAAGCCCCATGTCACCACTTGGGTGTACCACTAATGTTTAAAAAACCCTCTGGTCTAGTCATCAAACTCTTACAGTTTACTTTAGACAATTCACTCTGATTATACGGTGAAATAAATACAATTCAATAGAGTCTAATGGTATCCCTAGGGTTTGTTTTTTGTCTCTCGTGACACCCCTTGGACATGGCAACCAGCTCTCGTGATGACACATGGACAAGTCATCCAGTAACTGGGGTACCTTCCAAGACATGTCACATTGACTCTCGTGACTCCCCCACCCCAATAATTTCACCCATCTTTCATAATAACACTACATCAGTCCAGATGGGTTATGTGGCGCCCTCTAAGAAAATTCATCAAATATTTTTTGATGCTTCTCAAACAAACCGGCATAGTCTTGCGATTTATGGGATCATGTGATAGATTCTATGAAAAATCCATCGAGTCATGTGATGTCCTACAGACAAGTCAATTGGATCATGAAAATCCCACTATGATAGTCTATCAGAGGTCATACAATGGATTCTCATAAAAATAGGCTGAATATTTCCATGTCCTCTAACAAGCCTATCCAGATCATGTGATGTATTCTAGAACTAGATATTTTGGTCTTACAATGTACTCTAGAAAATTCACCCTTGATCATGATATACACTTCTGAAATTCCATCCGGGTTATGCGATATCCCTTGAACAACAAAACTAGATCATGTAATTGTATTTAGACATGTTTGGTAGACATTCACGGATGTTTCAAGAAGACAACCAAGGCATGCCAAGTGGACAATCAATTCTTGTCAGGAAGACATGAAGGCCTGGTCATTAAGGGATGACCCATGTCCAAACCCCAACCAGTGGAACAATATGATTTGTTCCATGTATAAGGGTTGTCTCTCTGTATAAGATTTGATTAATAGGTAATTAATTTTAGAGTAATCCCCTAACATTCTGGAAACCTCAAGGATAACAATAATTTATATGAGCAAGATAATCTACCTTATCTCGTCATCAGGATAATGGATGAATGAACTATGAATACTCAGATTCCCTATATAGTTGGGATATGTCTGGTGGCTTTCTAAGGCCCAAGATTCATTGGGAACCAACCTCCGTGTATGTCCCCTCATGACTTCTACATTTAAACCATTAGGATCCAATCATTCACATGGGATGACGACTCTTCCTTCTCTATCAGATGATGAAATATGGGCTCATACACATGGGTCGTTTTATATATGAGTCCCAACCATTACACTAAGTACATCAATCCCATCATTGGGTTAGGTATGAACCAAACTATGATGAATCTAATTCCCGTTATTAAAAAAGATATGTGTGAAGGATTAATAAGACCTGAGACCCATACCAAATCCTTCGTAAGACATGTAATCATATCTCTCCAAAGAAAACATAAATGTTCATGCCTCGTATAGATGTCCCCTCATACAATGTGTCTAATATTATTCTATCACTTGTTTCTCAGACCAATCATGAATCGGGTGGGATTACAGACTAGAGATTATTGTACCAATATCAATATTAGGATTCCATACTATGGTCCCATCATTGGGATGTTTGCCTAATTATGTCTCACCTCAGATCAAAGGTCTATAGTCTCAAAGAAGTAATCAAGGTAAGTCTTATATGAATAAGTCCCACCTATGGCCCATTTTTTCATATTTCTAAAAACAAAGATTCTTTTCATAAGAAATATGTAGACTTTTATTCGTGTCTCAAGGAGGATACATAGGATGCCTCACCCTAGTCTAAACCTAATATTTTTTTGCCTTACTACAAGATGTTAAACTAGATGGATGTGTCCATTTAGATGACTTTAAATTATGTCAAATGAAATATGTGTGTTTTGATTCCTATTATCATATGATACGTAGAATGCCTCATAGATGAGCATTCCCATCTCTAAGACACCAACCTCATTCCTAGATGGTAATAAACTCCAATGTTCTTGAATTTGGTCATAACCCAAAGCATCATAATTAAATAAAAGAGTGATAGAGAACTCATGATATGTAAAAAATTGTTCGTATAGATAAATGCTTCTAATAATGTCATTAGAACAGGGTTAACCAGTCCCACATCAGGGTGTTCAATGTATTTCATGAACATATCATAAATTTAAAATAGAGCCTTATAGTAAGAAACAATTAACTCCAAAAGGGATTGATGTGCCAGAACTCCCATTCTCTCGACCAATGTGATTTCTCAAGCATTATTAGGCATGAAAACCCAAAGTACCACCTTCCTTTAGAAATAAGGTTTGTACTCAGTTATGGATGTGAGAACTATTTGGAGTTTCTATAGAAGACTAAAAAATGAAAATCCAAATGAAAAATATTTACCAAGGCAATGAACCACCCATATTCAATCTACTTACCAGGCCAAAAATTCATCCATGTCTCCTTATCAATGAAAGAGGGGCCCATACAACACTATTGGTACAATAGGGATCGGGGGTGTTGACCTTTTATAGTCTAATTTTTATTCATAATTCGTGAAAAAAATATTAATAAATTTAATTAATTTCTAATTATTTTTCCCATTTATAATATGTTTTATCAATTCTTCATTGTTTTATATTAACATTAAATTTCAGGAAAATAACAAAATAAGTAAAATTTTGTTTTTTAAAAGTTATATTTTTACTATGTTTTTGAATGTTTTTAAGAAAAGCATATGTGTCCAACAAAGGATATCCATCAACCAATGAGATAAATTTATATATCCACCACATCAGGCATATTCAAACAGGAAGAACACTATAAGGCTCGGTTTTATGTGGCGAGAGGAATCATAGGTTGCACAATGTGGGGAATAGAAGTATCACTAGTACATTGCGATCATGTAAATTTAGTGGTGGGAGGAAGGAATCACTAGTATGATGAGGAAGATGACATTATTAGGGGACCTCAAGACCCCATCTAAACTTTATTTTTGGTAGTGGAATAGGATATATAATTAAGATTGTCATTCTCATCGAAACTCTTTATATGAAACAAAAATGTCTCCCTATGCACTATGAACTTACCAAAATTATTTTTTTCAATTAGGGCATACACATGGTCTACCCTATTCATTTATGTTGTGTTTCCACCACCACTGATATATAGTAGGACCTTCCATAGGTAAAATATATAAATATTGGGAAACAATGGATTTTTGATGGTCACCGTACATTAGGCTCACCTTTTCATCATAGTAATTTCTAGAGCTCAAATTAGTTATATATGTTTCACCATGGTTAATAATTTTAATTTAATCACTTATATTCTGGCATTGGATAGAAGGTGTATGTTTCAGGATTGGTAGAATAGTTTTATAGATGATGTTTCAAAATGATAAAGTTGTGGTTATGGGTTTAGGATAAATCATGTAAGTGCCAAATTAGTAGAGAAGAGGAATGGGCTATAGTAGGGGATACGTCCAAGGTTATATGTCTTCTTAATAGCAGTGAAATTCCATGCATAAAAGAATATGAATAAAATTAATGCTACACCACAAAATAAAACCTAAACCATATGGTTTATATCCACCCAAGATTTCAAAATTATGGAGTTCCCTACCCACACACAAGTTACATGTAGGATTTGTGGGATATTTAATTAATATCATGTTCATGGGTTATTTATTAAAAATTTGGATCTCTAACACAGTGTAATATAGGGGTGATATGTTTGACTGAATATATTTAATTGATGAAATTTAAATAATAGAAAAAAGTAATTCATAGTTAGTTAATGTCTCTATCATGGATAATAATCTATGTATATTTTGGGAGGAAATAGAGGTTCACATATGAAGCTAATGTCCAATTTAAGATATAAAAGAAACTATAAGAGAATTCAAGTGGATAAGATAAAGAAGGAGGTAAGACACATTCATATTCATATCTCAAGTGAATCATCTCTATAAATAAAAAAGTGCTATATTGTTTAAAAGGAGGATTTATCATCCAAATGGCAGGTTCTCTAGTTGAGTGGGAGATAAAAATCTAGCCTTTAATGAGATAGTGGAGGAGAAGGATCTATATCAAATGGAAAGATTCCTAGTTTAGATTTTTTTCATTTTATCTTTTCGTTATATCATAGTGTATTTCCTATATGGGTTTTGTTAATTAATTCAAGGAATTATTCATTATTTCATCACATATAAATTTATAATCCATCTTAATCGATTTCTAATTATTTAATATTCATGAGAGAAGGATTGAGTGGCTCGATGTTTTCGGAGGGGGTGAGTTTGATAAAGGGGATGTGTACCTAGTTATTTTATGTCTTTATTAATTTGAGGATTATATTCTATTTAGTATTACATTATAATTTATTTCTTATCTCGCTCTCTGATAGTCTATAAAAATTAAAGGTTTAGGGGGATGATTACAATTATGAATAAATGGATTGTGGAGAGACGATAGATGATTACTTATCCATTTCTATAATAGATTGACTTTAATTATCTTATAGTGGTTATAAACATGCCATTATATACAGGCTGTCTATCTTAAGTAGATCTAGTTAATTTTATGAGGTTCGGTTAGATACTCTATGAGGTCTTATAACTATTTAGTATGATAATTATCATAAGTAAAATTTAGTTAAATTTCATGATCATCCATCCTAGAATTCATAATAACCTCTCTTTATCCTTATATTATTATTGGGCCATTATTCTACATTCCACTTGAGAGTTTATTATTTTTTTGTTTTTATAAATTCTGAAAAGTCGCCAATATTTAATCTTTTAAGAATTTTTAAAATTGTTTCGACCCTGCAGTTACCACTATTATACACATTCATAGTCGGTGTAGGTCCAGTAATAATAAATTCTAAACATTTATAGTTCAGTGGAATAATGAAACCTACAGATCCTGTAATTTTTGTGTGTTATATTTTATGGGTTAATATTATTATTAAATTCAATACTAATCCAAGACTTTTTTCACCCACTTTTCTATTTTCTGCTATTAGTTTATTTCCTATTTAATTTTTCTTTTGTTCAATTTTATGTGATGGGTGTTTTTTATTTGTTCCCCCAAGTGTATGTGTGATGAACGAACAAATCCATCTAGAAATTTATCTTTCATATTAATCTCACAAAACATATGAACACTAGAGGATAACTCAATGTTAATGTTTGAAATATAAAATTCAAACATTGGTACCACGATTGGATCTGAGCTTGGATGAGAAATTATAAGGCATAGAAAATAGATCAATGGAGGATTAGAGAACATGGAATAAATATCCTAAGAAGGCATTAAATCAAGGAGGAATCCAAGGAAGAATCTCACTTTAAAGAAGATATTGAATAACCATTCGAGAGAGCAACCAAGCCTAATGATGACTTTGAGGTAAATTTTATTTATAATTATAAGGCTAAAAATGATTCTAAATTTTCTATGAATAAAATTCACAAATTTTATTAATGTGGTGTGTGAGAAGAACAACCCCTCACTACTGAACATGTTAAAGTTGAGGAAGGGGTGACAATATACATACTTTTGGATCACATGCTAAACTTGGTAATGGAAGAAAATATTAATCCTACTAAATCATATGATCACGAATAACCTCTAAAACTATTATTAGTGAAACCAAAATAGGAAGAAGAGAGAGATTATAAATAGGGGTTCAAATTCTATATGGACTAATAATTATTTATTTTAACTTTATTACAGTCTGATTTTTATTACCCCCACATGTTTTCATAGAAAAAGGGAAAGTCATAGTCACTAATCAATCAGGTTATCTAATTATAGAATTGGAATAATAACAGCCACAAGAGAATGAAAATTATTAATAGTTCAATTTTTGGACAAACCATGATAATATATACGAACCCATGGGTTTTTACACTATTAGGTGCATTCCTCAACAAAAAAATAGTCAGTTTTCAAATGGGAGGAAAAGTAGAAGAGCAATATTATAAACACATCTAAAAAATAATTTATTCAATAAGAGATTATTGGATATATACTACAAAATTATAACATGATAAAATAAGGTATTTTTTTGTTCATTATATTAAAAAAATAACATTGTGGGAGGAAACCAATGCTTTTATTTATTTTATTTCTTTGGAATTAGTGTTTAGTAAATTACATTAAGGATGTAAAGATATTATTTCCATCCATTGTTTTTAAACTCTAATTACAAGGATCTTGTGATTTTACTTTTTTTATTTATTTTCTAGGTGCATATAGCACAAAGGTAGCAAGAAAAATAATCAGGGAGCATCAATTTAATGATATACATTCTCAGAAATCAATTTTTTCTATACTTTCAGTCTATGTTATTAGATACCTTTGGAACCCTATGACTCCATGTTTTAATATTCATGTTTTTTATATGTAATGAATAAGATTAATGGATTGAATAATATGAGTAAACATACGAATATAGATTTGATGATTCGGGATTTGAGGAGGCTAGTTGATAATGTGGATGAAATTTCCATACCATTTTTGATGATTTTAATTTAAAAAGTTTATTTTGATTGATTTATTATTATTATAGATGCCATGAGTTATTGATTATTTTTCATATGTTCTCATTCTTACTACTATTCAAGACCTAATTTTTCCAATATGTTTAATTAAATTTTTGGAGGGATCATGGGGAATGTTTCCTACTTTTAATTGTATTTTATCATTTCAAATATATGATTATAAAAATTATCTTTTCAAATTATTCATGAATTTTTAATTTTATTTAAATTATTCTAGAGATCCACCTTTTACATTGATCCTTTTTTGTCCCTTAGAGTCCTTGAAGGGATATTAATTAGAATAACTGACATCACAAGCTAGTTTTATATATTCTTACACATACACATGTGTTTTTCATGATAATTGAATATTATGTATGGGGAAGAGGGTTGGATATGCTGGAAAGGGGATGTTATTTTTTTATAAAAAAATGTATTGGATGTTTCATTGGTTTTTTGGAAGGTTTTATGTTATCTTTCATTAATTAATTACAACACCTCTATGAAAAAATTGATAATTTTAGTTAGAAATAGGTTGAGTTATAGATATTGAAAACTTATCATTTCATTACTAGTCATGTTTATCTTCTAGGGTGGGGTGATGTATATGAGACTTATTCGAGTTAAAATTTTGCAAATATATAAAAAGTAGTTTGAATGAAAAATAAAAACATAGAAAATATTGAAAACAAATTTAAGAGGGTGTATTCATTAATTTTATTCATTTTTAATAGTGTTAACATGAGCTCCACATTTGGGGAAGATATATTTCTTGATTTTATAATGTAATGAATTTTATATTTGAATATCATGCACAGTACTTTAGAGTCAAACAATCTTTGAGCCAAATTTTTTGTTATACGAATAGTACCTGCCTATTGGTCTCAATTTTATATGATTAAATTTTTCAAGCCTTAATGATTAAATGTGATATTTATCTCTACAATTTGGAGAATTTAGATAAATTAAAATATATATTTTTTTATATTTACTCAATGTATAACAAAAAAACCACATCTGTTGTTTCCTTAAGAGATGAGAGAAGAAAAATGAAAATGTAGCTTATGATTGGCATGTTTAAGTTTAGTGAATTATGATTCTTGATGGGATGTTGGTAGAATCTCCATAAATATAAATTGGAAGAAGTAAAATATATATATATATTGTGTTTCTTTGTAAAGTTATGATTTGATGAAATTTCCTTATTTGATGAAAAATGGTTTAAATCCCCATTTATTTTTTTTCGTTTTAATGATTTTTAATTTAAATATTAGTAGCATGGGGGTCCTTTGTTAGTTTCAGTTGAGATTTATGATTGAGGGAAAGAATGGTTTGTGTGTGGTGGATTTTATCATGTAATGTTTAGAAATAATATTTTAAAACAAAATTGAAAATTTTCATTTTTTATTTATTTAATGCTCATATATTTTTTTCATTTTCTATTTATGGGTGTTTTATATTTTATATTTAATTTTATGAAATATTATAAAAAAATATTCTATTTAAAATAAAAAATATTTTTAATAATTATATAAATTTTTTAGGTAATAAATATGGACAATAAGAGACATCCCTAAACTAATGGGAGTAGGCCACCTATCCACCCCATAAAGAGAATCAAAAAAATTAGGCCACTAGGAGTGCCATCCACATGTGAAAGGATTAGGCATAGCTTCCACAACACAACACATAAGACTCTCATTAGAACATGGGAGGTCATGTACGTATAATTTATAGAGGAATTAATGAACAGTACGGGGTGTCATATGATAGTGGGTGGGGTCCTCTAACCCCTATCCCACGTGGATTCCCATTAGTGAGACAATAAATCTTTTGAAGATGATCCCACCCAAAGAAACATTTGATGACAGATATACATTTCTCATTGGTCGCTATGCACTTACCAAAATTCTATTTTTTCATGTTGGGTTCCCTCATTATATTCCTCATTAGTTTATACTACATAATATACATCACTACTATTGCATACAACCATCCATGGTCAATATAAGGGAAACTTTGGAAACACTGGGGTTTTGAAAGTTTTCCACATTGATGGTTCACATTTACATCATAGTTGACTCTTAATCTCAAACCAATGATGGTGGGTTTCACTATGTTTTGTCCTTTTAATATTATAATCATTTTAAAAAAGTTTAATAGAGGGAATATATGTTGTGCTTGGAAGAATGGAGTCATGTATGACATTACAAATTGATGGTATTTTTGGAAAACGTTTTTAGTTATGTCATGGAAGGGTTCGATTTGGAAGAAAAAAAGAATGAGTCAAGAAGGGGGTTGCATATGTTGTTGAATTTATATGAAATATCCATGAAGTTACATGTGTAGATGAATAAAATAAATTAATTATAGGCTATATTTTACTATATGATCCATAAGTTTTATATCTACCACATATTTTATAATTCATAAGTTCCCTCCCAACACACATGTCACAGGTTGGTTATGTGGAACATTTGAAAAATATTGGGTGCATGGGGATCACCTAAAAATTTTGATCTCGAATATAATGAAAAATATGGGCTATATGGTCAAGAGATGATATTTAAGTGAATAAATTTAAATAATAAGATAAATATATAATTCACAATTATCCCAATCACCTCCCTTGGATTTTAAATTATATAAATTTTTGGCGTTAAATGGTGGTTCACAAATTGATCTATTATCAGATTCAGGATACTCAAGAAATGATTATAAAATTAAATATGAGAAGATAAATGTTGAGATAATATATATTCAATGTTTTACCTCAGGGGAATATTTTCTACAAATATTGAAGGAAGATTCTATGTGAAGGGGGGAACTCTAATCTTAAAGGGAGGTTCTCCATCCTGGTGGGAAATCAATATCTAACCATTGAATCAATAGTGGATATAAAAGACCAACAAAAATGTGAATACACATACTTAGGATTTGTTTTATTTTTATCTTTTCATTATGTGACATTGATTTCTGACATTGGTTGCATTTAAAAATTCAAGTAATATTTCATTATTTCTTGATAACAATACTTCCAATTCCCTCTTCCAAAATTTGTAATTATATCACGTTCATTAGAGTGGTTATGATGGGCTTAGAGTTATGGAATGGGGTGAGTATGATTAATTTTATGTGTACCTAATTGTTTTTTTATTTTGAGTCTTCTTATTTAATTGAGTGTTACTTTTTGACTTATTTCTTATCACATTCTTTATGAGTGTAGTAAGAGATATGATTATAGGAGAAGATACCCATTGTTATTGAGGTGAGTGAGGGAGTGAGAGTCAATCATTACGTCACCTTATTCTTAATATATTGACATTAATTCACTTAGACTGATTATATACAAACCTAGAGAGATTGGTCAGCAGTCCTAGAGAGATCTTTTTAATGCTGAGTGGCTTTGAAAGATGCTCAAATAAGTCTTATGGATAATTAATATGATTATTCTAATAAGTGAAATAGTGTTACCCTTGATGAACCACCATCCCAGAATTCATACTCTCCTCTCTATTTCATGGTTTCTTTATTCATTTCACTCGACATATATCGATAGTTTAGTTAGTTTTAGTGTTTATAAATCAAGAAAATTTGACACTATAGAATCACTTAGTAAATATACTTGTGAAATCAAAACAAAAATTTACAAAATTATATTATTTTATAGTGATTGTATGCTACATTATAATAAATTATAAACATATAAATTCAATTAGAATAAATAAACCTACGGATCTTATCAACCCATGATAGGTGGAGGAATCTTGTGTCAACTAGCAGTCGATGATGTGTGGGTACCAGTATATAGATAAGATACCCACCCTTTCAAGAGAGTCTAGAGAGGGTTCATTCTACCTATATCAATAAATTGAGGACCCACACCCATACTCTTTCATGTTATTAGGGGTTTGACGACCCCAATGTCACTCTATAGATCAGGATCAAATCTCAACCATAGCTACATGGGATGAAAAAAGTGAACATAACATGCCACATCAAACTATATATCTAATATCTAAATGAAGGCCACCATCACATCATTTTTGGAATTATTCTCTGAATTGGCTACTCATGAGTATAAATATGATTTGTAACGACGGTGATATGGGGGTATAACATTAAAGAAGATGTACATGATGATTCCCAACGTGGTACACGAACTCTACCATGATGTATAGACATGTGAATGTCTCACTTCTATATTCCTAGTGAATAAGGATAAGTATGTAGTGTTTTATAAGGGTGATATTTTTGTGGAATCAAGCGGGGTACAAGGTGTGTACCACCCTATGCACATATTCACTTCCTGAGTATGGTGTGTTGGTTGTGTCCAAGATACACGTCATGTAATCTACATAGATTTCCTAGGCATGTACTATCGGTACATAGCTTCAATACGCAACTAGCGTCACACAACATGTGGGTCTGCCACAAGATATGTAATATTTATAATTTGATGAAAACTTGGACATCATGAGATCTGAAATACAATGTGTTTTTCCCTCTAAATACATACTGTATAGTCTTAATCCCACAAATAGACTGTAAATTATTCCATTAGCCTCATCTAATACATTCAAATCAGTTGAAAACATCTATGGTCATCAAGTTAAGTCTTCAAATGGAAAAAAATTAGGACATCCTTCACTAATGAATAATTATCCACACATCCCATCACTAAAGAGGGTCATGATTCATAAAAAATGTACCAATGATCTATTTCTACATGTCGATACATCAAAAGTCCATCAATACTATGATCTTTTTCATAACTATCAAGATTCTAGTGGTCTAATATCACTCAACCCCATATGGAAATTTCAAATTATTTACCCCATGGTCAAATAATAAATGATATGATGAAAAAAAGACATAAAGACACAATAATAAGGTAATATTATCAATAACCCCTGAAAATACAAGAAATGATCATAATCAGAGAAACCAAATAAAAGAATCAAAACTAGAAAAATGGAGAAAAATTATGGGCTTTATGATTTGGGGAAGAAAAATTGGCATTCATATAATGAAAATTGAATCTATTCTATAAATTTTATAACACGGAAATAATACAAAAATAATGATCCCTACCTAAGTTTTGGATCAATCATTGTTGAGAAATAAATTCACATGTGATTTCTTGAATTTTTCATTATATTCATTAATTATTCCATGAATCTCTATGACTATTGATCAATGATTCATGATCTCAATATCATCAATCAATGATAATGGAAGCTCCCTCTTATTCCTCTCTAATGTCCCAAGGTAATATAGATAAACCAAAAATATATATATAATAGTTTATTTATATAGGATATGATTGTTTAGTAATTTAATAAATTAAATAACTTAATTATTTTATTTATATGATTCACCGTTGAATGACAACACTAAAAGGAAACATCTAATGCGGGAATTTTTTTTCTCAGTCCTTAGGAAAACCCAGTATACTATATTGATAAATTGTCTTAGATTTTTTATCTAGGGTTTTAATAAATTTTAATATCATATATTATTAATTAACCCCCATAGATGATATTAAAATATATAATATTTTTATTACATGGATATTGCATCTTTACAACACTTGAAAATGGATGTCGACTATGAAATAAATTACAAAAAAATAATGAAATTTTTAAAGGGCCCAAACACAAACAATATTTTTTTACACTCTCTCCACCTCAAAGCATTTTCACTCTATGAATAAAAAACCATCTTGAACTGGTAATGGTATTTTTCTCACACATGAATTTCATGCCCCCATGACACACCTAGAAGTTCATGTTCTGCAAAATAATTTTCACCAGTGGGATGGTTCACCCATGAAGGTTTGTCTCTCATTTATTCTCAAACACCACTATGTATGTTGAAAAATATGGCTCCCACATCAACATTTATCTCTCCCATGTTAATAACATAAAAATTTCATATGTGTAACTTCACAACTGTGACATATAAAAGACATCATGCACTAGACCCATATGTGGGGATAAGGATAAGAGATAAGAAACCTCACTAAACCTATTAAAGATGTGGTATGGCCTAAAAAACCTTAGGGATATCTTATTACCCCTTCCAAGCCTTCAACAAAATCATCTTATAGAGACCTTATGGAACACATAGTCTCCAAAATCAACTAATAAGGTCATGTGATGTTATCCTATAAAATATTTCCACTAACTCTAAATATTATTTATCTTCTATTAGATCCCATGAACCATCACTATTATCAACTACACTATCACCAAACATAATAGTGAAAACTCTATAATCTATACTCAAGAAATGGGTGAACTACGATGTATCCTATATATGATCAGTATAGAGCCATACCAATAGTGGAGTGATAAATGTTCTTATAAGTAAAATCCACAAAGTTTAAGTGATCCTCCCAGATCTAACCTATTCCAACACATAGGTTATCTATGTTTTCTCCAAAAAAATTAATGGATTGATCCATTAGGTAATATTTTGTGGGTGGAATTCTATGTTCATCTATAACTACGACCCGAAGGCCTCCTAAAAAACTATTCCTCAACCAAGATACAAAGAGATTCAACAATATAACTCTACTCGATGATGGTATGGAAGTGTGTTAACTTGGTGGGTAAGTCAACAATCACCCATAAAGTTCTTCCACCTCTCACGCTCTTCAAAATACTATTCACATAGTACATCGATATTCTATCCCACTTTCAATCTGGTTCTCTAAATTCACCTACCAATATGTATGTCCTAGATCAAAAAATTTGTTACATTCAATTATATTTTTATCACCAAAACTATCACTAAGGGTTATGGTATTTCTATTTCTACTCCAAGATGTACAACCATTGGGGAAGTATAAAGTCTCAAATCAACTTTTAATTATATAAAACTGGAACTATCATCAATCACAACAATAGGGTGACATAAACCTCTTCTTTAGAGAAACCATATGGTTCATATTCCATGGATATATATTCATGAATAACTTCATTTAATATGTCTCATAACTGAGTATCTCTCACATGCTGAAGAAGTGACATAGTCACCACCATCTACTGGAGTTATTCAGATCCTCTGTCCTACACTATTTTTAGCTAAAAAGAGGTCATCATCTTTTTCAAATCATCCACTTAATTATAATGTGATTTACTTATATGTTTATACTTCACCAAATTGACCATCCGAGAAGTTTATAATATTTTAAATCAATAGCCCTACAATAATTCCATCCAATTCCTCTCTCTCTCGTCTTCTCAAAACAATTCTTCCACTACACAATAAAAATAAATGGCCATACCTTTGAGATTTAGTGTAGTCACGTGGTTGATATATGATAGAACGCATCCAAAAACATTTCATAGTACACATCCAAGACAAAAAAACAACACTATGATAACTATCATGGGTAGTTCAAAATCTACCAATGCCTCTATCATCATGGGGACTATGAATACTACATCATCTAAAATAAAATACCTAAAAAATTTACGTATTTAATCTAGAATGATACATTTGAGAGATTATCATATTACTTGTGTTCATATAGTAATTTAAAGAAATTCTGTTGGTTCACAACACACTCCTCCTTTGAAGTTGAGTAGACCAACATTTCATTGATAAATACTACCAAGAATTGATCTTACAAGGCTGGAAGATTTAGTTCATGAGCCCCATCAGCATGATACAAGAATTAATCACACCAAATGACATAACATAGAACTCATAGCATCCATTGCAACATCATTATTCTATCTTTTGGATATTATCATCATAAACCTACAACTGGTGATATATAGACCTCAGTCCAATATTTGAGAACCATATTGCACCTTTTACCTAGACAAAAATATCATTACTCATTAGAAGGGGGAATTTATTGTTTATTTTAACCTAATTCAAGTGAAAATAGTCAATATAATATCAATATCCATTCTTTCATCTTAAAAACCTATAATGGAGACAAATAGGGGTATTATGGGTCTGATGTAACCTTTCTTTGAAAAGTTCATCACTCTTCACCCTCTACTCTTGGATCTCCACATGGGCCATTTGATTTTCCAGAAAGGATATTGGTGTGGTTTCTATGTGAAATTTGACACAAAATTTCATCCCTCATTATAAAGTTTGTCCCAATTCAACATCATGAAATATGAACATGTATTTCACCGATATCACTAGAAATTAGGTGCATGTACAGTCTACTTCACTGAGGTGCAATATCAATAATAGACGAGAGATAGGAAAAAATTTCCTACATATAATCCGCGATCACACTTTCAGATATTCCTTATCATCATGTAAGTATACTATCATCCCATCGATTCAAAAGTATATCACTCTCCTATAGTGATAGTACATCTGGACACACCCTTTGAGTGATCAGTCCATAATAAGGATGATGTCATATGGTATGATCAAAATCAAAAATAGGTCCAAAATAAAACATTATCCACTAAGTGAAAGCCTGCACAATTGGAAGTTTTTTGATTCAGTGGAATCTTCACTAGTAGGAGTATCTAGATGCATTGTTTAGGCTATGATCTGTAATAGAATATCATTCTCATGGAACATTAATAAAGAGATAAAGGAATGAATTTTTAATTTGTTTATGAATATTGGATCTAAATTAGTGAATGTGTAAATTTCTCCTCAAATCACCGATGAATCCTCCTGGCCAAATGCCACAATATCATCATTTCAATTGTTCCATTTTCTATCAGATGTCTACACCTAGATTATTACTCCTTGAGGTGATAATGGTGGTAGTAAATCATAACATTCCCCTCCACCAATTTCATCTCCCCCAGGGGTCATTATCTCCACTCTTCCAACTCAACCTCTCAAAGGTTCTCCCTAATTTCCCGTATGAGGTCCTAAATCATAGTACAGCCTCTACCATTGGGGTCCATCCACTTAAATCCTAACCACATAAGAATGTTAGTTTTGGAATAAATTCATCATGTGACCATTACATTCACAATAGTAACAATGATTCTTCCTTGGATGACTAGATCCTGGGAAACATCCATGTATTATTGATCCCTTATATTGAGAACACTAATTTGGAGAAGATATTTGATTCCACGTACCTAGACTATGCAATCTAATTACTACTTTTGAAGTCTCTATTGACTGGTTCTCACTTGATACTTTAGCTACCAAACATCCATCTACCATGAAGTTATATATCACCAAGGCTTACTCTAGCACCCTATAACAAGTGGGGAGGAATAGAGGAACATTGTAGCTTAGATGTCTCTACAGATAACATACTCAAAATATTGTGACAAAAAGTGTCCATCACACACCATATTGAGGGAGTAGCATGAGTAGTTAGTAAACCAACACTCATTCTCAGAAATAGTCTTCTCACACTACTATAGATCCAAGAACTCTAAAATCTAAACCAAGTGTCGGTTATAAGGGTAGTAATCCTCAGGGAACAAGTTATCAAACTATTTCTAGGATATTTTTTCTTATCCATGAGTGTGTTTCTCCATCCTCCACCAAAATATAACATATATATGAAAAACAATTGATACAAGAGCTAACATCTAATATGTGGGGATCTGAACTAGTCAAAATATTTAAAAAAATGTATCTCTTCAATCCTATATTTCTTAATTATATGGATTTTCAAATAAATAAAAAATTTCTTTTTGTTAAAACTCTAAAAGTAAAATGATCCTATATGTATCATCACCCTAATCTTTAAAAACTGTCTATTTATCAATAGAAAGAGAGTGTATATCTTGGGATACTACAGATACGTCTAATCATTGGTTGATGGTTGGGGAAACTACTATCACTCCACCTAGATGGTGTACCCATGTACGAGCTCTGGAATACAATACTCATCACCTATAAATTCATTCTCATATATTATTAATGAAACTACAACAGGTTTTCATTGTTGATACATCCTAAATTATTCACAAAATGGTCTAAGGTGAGATGAGAAAATATTTTGAGGTGACCAAAAAACGATATCGATGTTAAAGACCCATTCTAATTAGATGCTTATACCATTAGTTTCCCAACAATTTATTCCCCTATAATCTATATTTTTAACATAGAAGTCAAAGTCCTTATGTATGGAAACATAATTCATTGAACCATCATTGGGATCCATGGACTGAGAGTCAAACTCGAGACCCTTAAACATAATTTCCATATGTTCACAAGAAATCCTCATGAAACATATATATCCAAAAAGATTCCATAGTATATACATGGATTTGATATAATTCATTCATAAATAAAACTATAAGGACACTATCTAGACTAGCAATAAGATGATTTTAACACATCATGATCAGCTTTAATATTCTAAGGGATGGTGAAAATAATTGATTAGATATATCAAACACCTAGAAGACCTTAACCTAAATTATATGTACACGAGAACCCAAATAAACACCATTCAATGTAGTAGAGTAATAATAATTGAAATTAAAATGCTTATATAAATTCATTTAATAAACTCTAGGAATACATCATGATAAAATAATAAAGACCATTTGAAAAATGGGTCAATATATACCCACCAATAAAAAGGATCCCAACCTAGAAACTACATAAAAGGGTAAACCAATAGAGATACTTTCTCACGATATCCAAAAATTATCCACAAAATATCATCACTACAACCATGCACTACTAAGATTCATTAATAGAGTTCCCAATAAGGCCACCATCAGTCATCCAATAATATGTACAAGACACAAAACATGTGTCATAATCCCATATGGGGTGATTATATACATTCCTATCGTGAAACCCCCTAAAACCAAGTAAATAATTAAATTCCACAGTAAATTTCGTCCATGAGACAAGTGGGACAATATAACTCAAGTGGTGGATATGATCAAAGAAAAAATATCAAATAGGTGTAGGGGATATCTATCAAAACATATTATTTCAAATAAAAGTCTTCTTAAAACACCATATATATATATGTTTACCTCCTTCTAGTAGCCTAATGTAATCCTCACTTGACCCACAATGGACCTAATCCACACTAATGGAATATCATTATATGGGGATATTATCCACAAGATGGTGGAGGACCCATGATTCATCTAGAACTCAATGAAAAGGGATTCCCTCCCCAGATTGAATACCTTTTCTCATGGAGATTATTGAGGGGTTATATCATTCATATATCAAGAAAAGGGGGACCCATTCCCTGACCCATGTGTACCATTAGGGGAGTTGACAGCCCCAATGTCACTTGAAAGATCATACTCATGGATCAAAATATGCCATGTAAGATAAAAGTATATAACTAATCCTAAAATCTTACTCATTTATATGTTATTTAAGAAAATTTCTCCATCAAATTTTACATGTAATTATATTCAGAGAAAAATAATCCTGGTTTCAAATATTGTTCTTTAAGAAGGAAATACCCGAAGTGGAACATTATATAAGAGGTACATGGAATTTCCTAGTAAGGTACATGGAGTGTACTTTGATTTATAAGACTATATATGTCTCACTTCTACACTTAGAATGTAAAAGTATAATTATATGGTTTTTTATAATGGTGAAAAATCATATGCAAAAACTTGTGGTCTAATGTGTAAACATCACAATACATAGATTCACTGCTTGAGTAGGGTACATGGGTTATAACCAAAAAACATGTTCTGTAGTCCTCAAAAACTATGTGGGAGGATACTTATGGTACATTTATTATATTCACCTACAATTTCACATAGTGTGTGATTCCACCACACATCATATGATATTTTTAAAGTCATTAAACCTTTGATGTTGTGATATCTGAAATACATAGTGTATGTTTATTCAGAATTCATGGTTTTTAGATGGTTTTTCAATGAAAGATAAATATTCTTCACAAATAAAATAAAACCCATATAATCAATTAAAAATACCATTTTTAACCTCATTGAATATTCTAAAATAAAATTCAAACATCCCTAGTATTTGATTCATATCCTTTGGGGGGGAATTATAATTTTTATTTCTCTTAAAAGATCTATCACACTTCTCAAAACTAGACAGGGTCCCATTTCTCATAACTTTTATACATGATCCTCCATTATTCTTTGATACATCCAAATTTAATTGATTAGAAATTATTTCTCAAAACCATCCCCAATTAAGAGGTTCAATCACACTCAAACTAGTCTGACAATGTCAAATCTTTGACCCCATCAACCATTGATGAAGAATTGAAAGAATAGAGGGGAATGAATTATAACAAGGTAATATTATTGTTTCTTATTTTAAACCTATAAAATTATATTAATAATTTATGATAAGTAAAACAAATAAAATTTGTGCAATGAATAAAAAAAATACGGATTTGTGTTTAGGAATGGACAATTGGAATTTATACTAGTTAAAATTAATTAATGCTATAAATAAAAAAATAGGTCATGAATGTAAAAATAATGATCCTGAACTAGAAATTTGGATCAATAATTTTTTATTAATAGATTAATTAGAGATTTCATTCATTTTTCATTTCTGTTTTTAATTCATTCTTTGAATCTCATTGATTTTTCATCATTGGTAAATGATCTCGAGATCACTCTGTCAATTATAATAATTTATCCCCATATTCCTATCTAATATCCTAGGTTTATGTGTTTAACCATAATAATTTAATATAATAAAATATTTATATAGGAAATGATATGTTTAATGAATTTATAAATTAAATAAATTAATTATTTAATTTATTTAATGCACATCTCAACAAATACATTATAGTAGAACATTTGATGCATAAAATAATAATGTCATTCCTATGGTAAATTCCATGTTCAATATTCAATCATGGTCTATTATTTTCAATTAAATTTATAAATAATGGGAATTTTATTAATTTTCATATTTCATTCCTACATGATACAAAAATATTTAATAATTTTATTTCATCGATATTGTGGTTATAAAACATCAGAAACATCACGGTGATGCTAAAACAAATTCTAGGATGATTCATAAAAAAATTAAAAGTGTCTAGAAATGAAAATTAGGTATATTATGCGGCTATGGAAAATTTTAACCCTGGTGGGAAGCACTGATGATGTGTCTCTCTAATGTGGATTCCATGGGATATGGGTCTTTCACCATAGCACATTGGGATGAAATGGAAAGTATCATTACATGATGGTTTATCAATTAAATAGTATTGATTATTCAATTAACCTTATTTATTTTTATTTCTATTTTGTTTTATCTTAATAGTTCACATAAAAGGGATTAAAATAATTGGGGTAAAACATAGGTTTCTTGGATCATCTTTGAATACCACTATTTAGGGTATGAAATCATCCATATTCTCTTTATATATTCTCTGTTGTTTTTAAATGTTTCTTCAAAATGGAGAGTAATCAGTTCCAATTATAGACTAAGGAATGAAAATGTGTGGTGTTATATAGGAACTCACCTTCAACACTCTAGTCAATCTACATGCATCCTATTATAAGACTTGATCAGTTGAATTGTTGGTGCATGGATTCTATGAAAAAGTTAAATAACCTAAAAATGTTGGTGTATAGAAGACTAAGAGTGTGAATGAGAGTTACATAAAGAGGTCTAGGAAAATATTTACTAGCTTTATATATATATTTGAGTTCCACTGACCCATTGCTTCATATAGAAAATTCTATTTCATTGAATTATTCACCCTTTAGAAATTTGATAATTAAAAAATATATATCTCTATAATTACATTTGATCATAACTAAGAGGATAATTTTTTTTATAGAAATGGCACTTTACTGTAATGATTTTATCAAAGGATCGAGCATGCACTAACATTGGGGTTCGATGAACCATGCATACTAATAAATGGGAACATAATGTGAATTAACATCTAATAATTGGATGTAGTTCCTCTATTAATAGTATGGGACTACTTTTTATATGTGAACTAATTCCCTTATGTGCACTACTATGACCTGAGTGAAACCATTTTATTTTTACTATATTTTCACCAAAGGCGGGTGTTATACTCATGTTAAGTGCAAACTAACAAATTCACTCTATACATAGAATTCTAAGCTCGGTGTATTCACATATGAATTCTTATCATAGTGATCCATTGTCACCTCAGGGGGGATGGCTTGGTTGAAGGGGTTGATCTAAGTAAAAGAGATATGGCTAATGTGTGATGAGTGAAGACTCCTAAGAGAAATATTTTAATTATCATTATTTTTCAATAGTTTTCATCTTTTTCAACTCATCTTATCTCTTCAGTTAGTTTCACTACTATAATATATTTTCACTAAAATAAAATTGTTGAATTATTTGCTATTAGAAAATAATGTCACGCATGTCAATCAAAGTTTTGATTATTGAATCCTCCACCCATATTAATCCTATAAACCAAGATATTTGGAAAAAAAATATTCCTTCCAATAGTGTTAAAACATACAATCCCATTCATAATTAATACGAAAGAATCAATAAAAAATGTGTCATCAAATTTCTATAAAATTTTTAGTGATAGACTTCTAAAAGTAAAGTAATTACCATTTCCTAATGTTAATCTTCAAAAATCATAGTTTATAGCATATACTCATCCTGGGGGTACAATATATCATTAAGGGGGTAGAGAATAATGATTGTAAGTTTATCTCTAAAAATATAATACACCACTTTGATTCCACCCCGAAGAATCATTCTTATGTATCAAAACCCTAGACACATGGTTACTCATTAATCTTATCCCGATTAGACATATACAAACTATTAGATTGGGTAGATAATTGAGACATATTTATTAGATGTAATGTAAATATAAATTTCATGTGGCCACTCTTTTCTAATAGATATGTTCTAAGTTTTAGAATCTTTTTATGGAGACATTGATCTATGTTGTTATTTAGCTTTTTTAATCTGACATTGATAAGAATTTTTACCTCGTTTCTACAATTCATAAACATTAGATCACATTGGGTAATACATTCCACAAAGTCTATAGAAATTTTTGGGATCAATTTTTGAGATATTCACATGATCAGGGAGGCCCCATTATTATTGACATTTAAGATAAATTTCAACACATTTGTAGTAACAACGAAAACATCGAGTGCACATCTATTCTGAGGATGGATTTATAAAAAATGGTTTATGTTTAAATGAAAATGGATATTTTTTCATATCTCAACATACAATTAATAATTTGGATCAGGATAATCCTACACTAATCTAGATCAAAACTTATGATGAAGAGGTTGAGGAACTATCTGATCCAACATTCTAGTGGGATACATAATACCTATTGGTATAATATAGATGATAGTGAATTCATAATATGTGATTTCCATAACAAGTTAGATATAATAAAAGGTTTTTATTTAGTAGTCTTCTAGTAATATTTCCTAGAGGATGGCTATTTCCAACAAGAGATTCCAGTAGTGGGGTGAGGGTGGCCATCATCTATTGTGGTTTCAAAACTGAACATTTTGGTACAATTGAACTTCATGATTCCATATTTAGGCCGACTTAATGATTTATAAGGCCATGTTTAACGTGTTAATTCCCCATACTATATATATAATCCAATAACATTCCTACATAATTGATAGTGGTGCACCATGGAATCTACATCCCAAGGAACGTGATATTTTCTCCCCAATTCATCCAAACACCCACATTATTGGTCTTTCAAAAAAATTGAAAAATAAATTTGTATGCTAATGTTATGGATCTCATCAGAAGGGACCATTCACAATTAATTTTTACTCCCTATTTGGATTCAATCAGTATGTTTTTTGTTGGAATCAATGGATTTTTAGATGACCATACATATAGAATCGAACTGTAGAATATTGATCTTATAGTATGTATGAACAATATATTTATTTGTGAGACCTATGTTATATAATGTTTTAGATTATACTTTAATATATATTGAAGGTTAACATGTGACTAATCCAAAGAGTTCATGTAAAGTATCACCCAATTTTCATGCATCATTTCTAGTTAATTCTAATGAATATGGAAATTGGAACTATGAAAACTTTATTGATAATCTAAGATCCAATTGAACGTCTCTGGTGTATTCTCAATCCTGGATCGAATGTTACCATGGTTTGGTATAAATATGAAGTATTCTAAAAACACAAGGACCAACTTCTTCAACTGAAGGAGAGGATTTTGAGGAAATCAAGAAAAGTGTTGACATTAATGATCTATGCTCCAAAACTAATTAAGGGAATGCCCCTATATTTTTATGATGTATTTTAGTATAATATCCCGTAAAGAATTATTCCAACATAACATCCCTATAAATACAATTCACCTCGAATGATAATGACATGTATTTTAGCCAAAATTCATTGAAACAATCTCTGCTTGACATATGTTATTAAAAATATGATTTAAATCATATCTTCATCAACAACACAAACATTAATAGTATGATACCTTATCCTATAGTGTCATATTATTTTGTAGTATGAAAAAATACTAGAACTATGGTCACCCCCAAAAACCACTTATCTAGTGAAAGTGTCTAGAAAAACATCCCTACTTAGATAACTCATACTCTAATTTCTGATACATGAGAAATATATATTAGTTATACCATATTTTAATGGGTCTATGTATGTGTTACTTATCCTAATGGGAATTATATTCTACAATTAGATAAGTCATAAATACTCCAGAATAATAATAGGTATTGGATATGGTTCCTCAATCCTTAGAATATAGAAATAAGTAAATGGAAACATTGAATTAGACCACTTAGAAGCTGATGTAGTATAATACTATATATTTATGACTTCAAGACATGGAAATAAATCTCAATATATATATATATATAAATATATATAAAATAATATTTAAAAATATTAATTAGATAATACTTTTTATAAGTGAAAATCAATTGTGTGGCTGCTTAGTAGAGGAATCAGGAACTAGTTGCACAGGATAAGGAGATGCACTCACTTGCTAAAACTAATGATGATAGGTTATAAAACCTCTAATAATAAATCTGTTACTCTAATCAAGTATTGCTTGACTTTAATTTCTTAACATCATAGATTTTTTCAAATTTAGTTTTTTCTCTTTTTTCCATGGAAGGAAATTACTAAGGGATCCCACACCCTTCTTTAAAATCATAATGAGGACATAAATATATGGATATTCTTCTTATTTTTTTATTAATAAAAAGACTTGTTTTTCCTTAACCTATTCTAAACCACCTATCTCATCTTGATAATATATACATGACTATATATTATAAATTCTAATAAAAATATAAAGCATTAATAAACATACATGAAAATTATATAGAAGTATATCAATTAAACCCTAATATACAAATTCTTCAGTCAAAGATGAGATGTGTGAAGTAATATATCTTCTCCTAAGAATGTACACTCTGAATAATGTTTGTTGGAAAAATATTTTGGAACTAATTTCATCATCATAATATGTTTGGGAATGTTATTGAGATAAATATCAATAGAATTTTGGTTCTTCTTGATAATTTCCACTTAAATGGATATAGTCGGGCTGGGTATACCAGAAAATACAACATCGTTTTAATCATTGTTATCTCAAAGATATGAGATGTTGTTTCCACATTGATGTGTACTCATATATGGATATAAGTGGGCTATATATAAGGGCCACACATAGAATCATAAAATGATATGGTAACTTCATTTGTTCATGGGATTGTTTAATGTATTTTTCTAGAATCATATGAACAAATAAGTGAGAAATGATCGGTTTCTCTAACTTTTGACATGGTTGAGTGACCTAGTTATCATGTATTGAAATTTTATAGGGTCATGTGGTGATCCCTATATGTTTTATGTCTTTTTTGAATTTATAAAAACAATATTCTCAATCCATGGATGGGAAAAGTCATACTTTTTAGAAACATATCTTTTTCCTTAGATTCTTTTTAAGGGTCTGTATCCAAAATACTTTTATGGATTTTTCTTTCCATGATAGTAAAAAATTCCCTTAGTTGTTCAAGTTTCACCCCTATTCTATGGAACCATGAAATTTTCCAAGGCTCCCCTTTATGTATTTTCAAGATAACAAGTATTATATATAATACCTCTGTAATACTGACTATTATAGCTACTCTTTAAGTTTAAAAATCTTATACCAAAATAAAAGGTAATATACAAAGTAAAAATGGAAATGTGAAATAAATGAGAGTAGAATATTGACACTACTAATGTATAAAACCTCATCGGAGCACATGTAATTTAATTTTATAGTGACCAATCCTAGAGTGTTTAGGATTTAAGGTCTCATAACTTGGACTAAAATGGTTCTTGATGAAAAAGTTAATATAGATTTAACCATAGGATCATATAGTTTATATGGAAAGAGGGAGAAACCCAAAATGTTAATTTTGATCCAAATGATAGAAAAAATGATCATAAATATGCATGTTCACCATTTATGGCGATAGTTCTTAGAAAATGTGAGAGTGGGAATAAAAAAAATGGGGGTCAAGTGCCAGAATAACCCTCAACACCATTTGAATAACGATTGAAGACAATATAAAACATAGCCTAGGGTATTTAAATTAGGAATTGTTAGTATGGAAAATGATAATCAAGTATAATCACTAAAATAATTTAAATGATGGGTTGAATTTTAAACTTTTAAAACGAATAAATTATTATAAAAACCTCCCCTCATGATAGAATTTTCCACTAGTAATTAGTGCTGAATATAGTGCCATGAATATCACTTTCAAGAAGATGTGACATTAAGAGTCGAATAATCTTGATAACAACATCCATCAAATTTTTACGGCGAACTAAACACATAAATAATGAGGTTTGTTATATACAATAATATAGTCAAGAGGTTATTGTAATAGGAAAATCCAAATATGACCAAAATTGTGTAGTTATGGAATATAAAATAGAGACTGGAAATAAATGATGAAATATGTCTAGGGAAAAGAAATATTGCTAAAAAATAACTGTATATCCTATCATAATTTGAATTAAGTAATATATAGTTCTTATATTTGGTATTTTTATATGTTGATAAGAATTCAAACCACAAGAGAGACTATAGACACACCCAAAATAGTAATCTGGTGTGTAGTCGTGATAAGAAACATAATGAAAATATAAGGTAATATTCAAACACTATGATATAAATTTTAATTTGATCATAGATTGGGTCTATAGAGAAATTATTTTTTGGTAACCATTATATTGATAGGGCTCTTATATAGGAAAAATCAAGTCATATATATTGGATAAATCTAATAATTTATAAGGTTTTATAACGTAGAAGCAACATCATGTTGTTTAAAATTATGGGAGTGGGTCATATATGTCAGATAGTTCATGGTATCCTGATAGAAACCAACTCGTTTCATTGATATATCTCATTTGAAAAATTTATGGGATTCATCTTGGTGTCCCGTTTGTAGAGAGAGAACTCAACATGAATGAGAAGCACTACAAAATCAAAAAAAAAGTATAATTGAAACTAGATAAACTAATAATTATTCCCAGATATGTGATTTATAAGTAAATATGTATTCTATAATGATATGAATTAATTCATATATAGTTCTTATAATATGAGGGAATTTTAACTCAAAGTATATTGATGAATAGAGAAAAACATGCAATGTAAATTAAAACACATATTTGACTATAATATAAGGAAAGAATGTCTCACCAATATACTATCCGAAATATTTTAAAATATTATCTATCATTAACCACATGTCATGTAGTTTTAAAAAATGTAACTATGACTCAAAAATTTATTCAGTTTAAAGTTGCGCAATGAGGACCAGTTCTAGGTAGTTTAGAGTTCTATGTTTGTCACTTTATTCTAGGAAATTTAACTCCATACTTTTAGGATTATATGATATGTAACTTAAATTCATGAATTAATAACATTAATATCCCATTTTTATTTTTTAAAATTACTTATTAATAATCCTTTCATTGGTTTGTAGTGTGATATGATCTTTATTAATTGTATTAAGTAAATATACTCCATTAAAATGGACACTATGTATGGAGTAAGGTCATTCCTATTTTGGATTCAACATTGATGGTTTCTTCCTATGTATCATGGTAGTTCTTAGTATTGATAAAAATTCTATATAAATAAACTAATATAGGATAAACATCTTGTTGAATATTCATAAAACTCAATTCTTATAGATCTTCATGTTGTTTAGTGTGTGTAACCTGTTCTCATCTAGTAATTCCAACTCATCCAGCTAAATACTATATTTTTAAACTTAAAATATTTTATTTTATATAGAAATGAAAAGTGAGGGAAGTTGTATCTCAATGTCTTCTATTAAATATTTTTCATACACAAGTGAATATAGTTTCTCCTCTGTACTAGTATAGGTTATGGTGTGATAATTCCACATTGTATATATGATATTTTATTTCCAATACTTTTTTTCCTTTTACTGCCATTTTTAATTGATATGGGATATATTCATTTAAAATGACTCTATATATTCATTTCTTATTTCATGATAGATGAGAGAGTTATTGGACTAGATATTATACTATTTATACAAATGCATTAATTATGATGCACAAAAACTGGTGTCATTGTCTGTCAATATTATGTGAGGAACACCATATCATGTAATGATATTAGACATCACAAAATTTACATTATTCATTTTTATAACTACATTTACTAATATAGTGTTGAACCATTTTAAGAATAAACAAATTCCATTTATTGAGTTCTTTAACTATGTATATTTTATGGGGGATGTGACCCCTTGACATTTATCCCCCACATGGAAAACATCAAAGAGTACTTGGTGATGTGTAACAATTTTGGGGGTTGATAAATGATTCTTTAATGTATCTAGAAATTATGGACCATATTAGTGAATGTTATGAATACATGAATAATCTATGGGAGAAGTATCTAGGCCTTTTAATTGGATGGTATATCATGGCCCCTGACTATTGAGAATAAAAAGTTCCAAGGTGTAATTCGGGAATAACATTGAGGTTCTCTCATCCTTTAATGCACCTAGGGAATATTAAACTATGTCCTCATATATAGATGATTTTTTTACAAATAATTCAATTATTGAGGTTGAAATTTAATACATATTACTATATTTTTTTACCTTATTTGTTTGATCTTGTGGGACAATTCCATTTTGTAAGTATTCAATTATGGGAGACATTCATCGACCTATGAAATTAGATATTGAAGGTATAAGATCACAATTATTTTTGGTGCTATTTGCCTCATTAATTTATTCCATGTCACTTATTATTAATATAAATACACCCTAAATTGTTTGAGGTGGAAGAATATATAATCCTAGTGTAAATCAACTATGGAAGTATCAAAATTAGGTGGTTAATTGTATTTTTCATTCGTAGAATGTGAAATTTGATATAATATTGTTTTGTAGGGGAATTTGGAAATCAAACCTCCTAAAAATTCATGAAATGAAATTAGATATTACATATTAATACTGTAGTGTCGTTTTTTATCACTTACTCTACATCACATTTTACATTCATTCATATAATTATTATCTTCAGGGCCATATAAAATCCTATAATGAGGGCTTGATATTTTTTTTTCATTATTGGTGCATCCTTATAAATTAAAAATGAATAAGGAAAACATTATTTTTTCTAGAGATATGATGATAATTCTTATGATAGATAAAAAAATTGGGTTTTCCTTCATTATCCTTATTTGAATTCTTAAGTAACTATCAAATTATATATCTCGTTAGTGGGACATTTATTGAATGAAAAAACACCTCTTGACCTATACATTTTGTATTAAACGAAAACTTCTTCGAGGCAGTGTTTTATACGAGTAAATATACTATCATATTTACTCATACTACCTTATAATACATGAATAAGTTATCATATTTATATATAATTATTTCTCATAATGATAATTTATAAATTATCAATTTATGATAGTGGATTTTTTAAGAAAATAGACATAAGAGATCAAATGAACCTTGTTTGATAAAAATAGTGTTCTAACTTTTTCACTATGAAAATAATTTTAAGATAGTTATTTTTTAAATCCTAGTGTTTATCCTCAGTATCTAATACAATTGTATTGTGCTAATAGGTATAGTTCTCCTTTCATGCATCATTCTTCAAGGTATGTAGGGTGCCAAGTGATCAAACCAAGGTGTCCCAAAAAGGGATAAGTGGTTTCTATTACATAGGACAAATCAATATCAGTGAATGTAGAATATAATGTTTGAGTTTTTCAAGGAATATTTATTATTACACCCCCAAAAATTTCTGTATTTATTTTATTTAAGTAATATATTTAATAGCATGTGGTATATTAAATATCAAGCCTTAAAGAACCGCGATATACAATTCTTTTGATATGATTGTTATAACCCATATATTATATTGGATGGTATGAATGGGAGTAATTATATTCTAAGATATATGTGGAATTTTTTTCCTAAATAAATTAAAAAACAATAATATATTTATTATCAATTTTTTTGAAATTATAATAAAACTTTTTAAAAGAAAAAGGGATATTTTTTATAAAGAAATTTATATTTGTGCAATGTATTTTGATCATAATAGATTATATTAATCACTATTTATTAATGATTCTCATTAATATATTTTATATCCTATTTAATTATTTTATTTTATTTAATTATTTTCTTATACATGTAGTGAGACTAAAGTTAATCTTTTCTTCAAAAATTCATTTTATTGAAAAATGGTTTTAATTTTATTTTCTGCATAGATATTATAGTTAATTTATCTCATTATTTAAATTGAATTTCAAAACGTGGATATAATTTTTGAAATCATCTTTCCATAATATTAATATGATTATATTTTGGTATTTTTCTCAAATGGTGGACTTTTGGGTTAATAGTAAAAATATCAATTTGTTAAATAATGTCACTTTTATGAAAATGTTATGGTAAAATAGTGGATTAATAAATTCTAAACCTTTTTATTGAACGATTATATGACTAATTAGATAAATAATATATTTTAAAAGAAATTGTTTGAGTTTTTTTCCCATTCTTGACTTTTATGAAATTTAATAATATTTTATTCAAATTAAAAAATATTTTTGGGTATTCTCATTTAACGGTATATTTTCAAGGTGGTATCCATTTTTTTGATATATTATAATGTCTAATATACGTCCATTTTTTCATTTAAACAAAAAAAATATGTAATTTAACTTTATAATTCTTTTTAAGGTAATTGTTTATTCATAAATAAGGTTGTTTTAAACTATTTTTCATGTGATTTGAATAATTGTATTAAAAGTGGTTTTTGTTAAATACTTTATTTTAATTTTTTAAAATGGATATATTTTTTAATCATGATGAAATTTTTTTTCCTGATGTACCTTTTTATTTTTGTTCATGCAATTAGGTTTTCCTGGTAAAACATTATGTTAACACTTTTAAATATAAAATTTATTAAAATGGATAAAAATAAGATATGAAGAATAAAATATCAATTAAAATGTCTAAATGAGATATTATGAGAGTTTTTTACTCTATCACATCATATATTCTAAAATGGGTTACCTTTGTTCTACTTTACCAGTAATATGACTTAATATTAACATAAAACCATGTATAATTCTAAGAGTTTCCCTACTCTCACCTAAAAAAGGGACTTCATATTATCAATTATTAACATAGAATTAACATTGTATTTCATCCAATATATGACAAAATAAATTCCCCAAAAAGCATCCCCATGACCCATTAGATATGGTATCATCAAAAGGATAACCTAAAAGGATTAATATAGAATCTGATTGTGGTTTTCCAAAGAAGTGGTATAACTCTTAATTGAGCATAATTTTTTTATATAACACCTTCATATATTCTTAATCTATTATTATATAAAATCATAGGTACATGTAAAATACTTAAATTTTATTATGTATATTTAAAATACTTTACTTATATTCATTTTCATATTATCATAAATAAAAACATCGCTCATGTGGACATGTAAACTATCACCTTCATAAAGTAATGTTTTTTATTTTTTATCAACAGATCGTATGGCTGGTTAAAATGATAGAAAAAATGATATATATATTTATATATATGATTTATTTATGAAGTAGTAATTTTTATGTAAAAATAATATATTTCATACCTTCTTACAATTTCCTTTCATTAGAAATTAATAATGTTGCTCGTGCATACATGTGTAATACCTCCTCCATAAAAGGATCTGATTCCTTTTTCATATCCACCATACAATGATAGTCACAATGATAAAACATATGAATAAATATGAAATATATAAGATATTTTTTTTACTAGAAATTAAAATATTATCAAATTTTATGTCTTTTATATCTGTTAGAACAAATAAAATGTCATTCATGTGTACATACAGACTACCATATCCATGAACCCAAATGGAAACATTTCATGACACCCTTATATAGTTGGAATAAAGGAAAATTAATTTATAAAGATATTAATAATTTCAAGATTATTATCCTTAGATAACGAAACCATGACTCCTTTGACCAGAGTCAACCCACCATTTTTTTCAATTTGGAATAGAATGTTTGCAAAACATTTTATGTAAATATTACTAATAAAGTTACTAAATAAAATGTGGTCATAAATGAAATAAAGGGGATAATGATTTTGAAATTAAAATGAAAAAAAATATTAAGAAAGTATAAAACTAATATATTTTTTTATTTAGGATTTAGAGAATATATGAAGATAGAAAGGAATTAAGGTATATGATTTCTTATATCAATTTCCTTTCATTGAGTCTTATGACATTTTCAAAACAATGTTTCTTGTATGTGGAATATAAACTAACATATGATATATATTATAATTAATTTTATTAAATTAATTTTTTTTTAAATATATATTTCAATTTTTCTTCTTCGACGTCATTTTGTTTCAAATTTTATTAAAGTCATAATGGATTATTCTTGAAATAATTGTTTAAATATTTTTAAACTCTTCCGCCTACATATTCATGTCTTGTTTTGTTATTATTACTTTACACTTTTTCATGGTTCAACAATGTAAATTAAATTTATTATTACTTTTCAAAATATTATATTTCATAATAGTTTCCATAGAGAAATAATATTCAACTTATGATTACGGGAGAAAGGAAAGTGTTTTTATTATGGGTTTAAAAGGGTTTATCAATGGTTTTTAAAAAAATGTATAAGTTTATAATTTTTTATAATATAATACTTGAGAATTATAGATGATGATTGCTGATCCCAATGTATCTCAAGACTATAGGCGATCGTCATGTTGCTTTCGGCCCCTGATCTGGATCAGACACCTAAGGTAGTCATCTTTAGTTCCTAGGAGATAGAGAGAACTCCCTCCCCAACTCCCAAGTTTTGTTTTCTACCTAGAACATGTCCCCCAATTTTTGTTTCTCCCATTGGTATGGATCTTCCCAAACCAGAGAGAGTATGTACATGTTCATAATCAAGGAACCTAACGGAGAAAAAACAACCCTTTTCCAGAAGGCCACCAACTCTGGAGAACAATTCAGGGCCCTCTCCTTTCATTGATCCCCATTATCTTATGGAATGCCTAGGGAAAGGGTGCCCAGGTCAAGTCTGGATTTCTCTCCCCTACAATCATAAAACACAATGATGTAGTTCTATCCATAATTTGGGATAAGCAGAGCCCTTCTCGAATAATAGATTATGCTTGGAAGATCAGGTTTTAGGGCTCCATGCATGTCGACCCCTCAAACAAGCGCATCGAGATGTTTAGGCAGAAGGAAAACTTTGTTGATCTGGTCCAAGCTGGTAATAAATTCATCACTTATATTGTCACCAAAGTTGAAATATCCTTCTTCATTTCGGTTTTGTGTGGATTTTGTGACCCTCACTAAAGAGATAATTTATGAAGTGAGATAAATTCTTTCGACCCCAACCACCATACAACGTTTTTTGGTGGTGATTTAAATGTGGTTTCATTCCCAAAAGAAAGGAAAAGAACATTCCCTTTCTAGAGGAAATATTGTAGGTAGTTATCTCAGTTTATGGATGGTAAAGGCCTCATCGACCTTGGATTCTTAGGTGACTGTTTCACCTGGTACAACAACTGCCTAGGGCACAATTTCTCGGGGAGTCGGCTGGACAGGTGCATGGCCAACATGATAGTGACAACCATGTTCTTTAATACCAAGGTGAGCCATTTTGTACGATGGATATCTGACCAGTATCCATTGTTGGTTTGCATCTCTTCTGAGCCGGACTATTGGGAATAGTTGAATTTCTACCAATAGAGGGTTAAATTCCCGGGATATCATAACATGGTTTGTGAGACACGGAACCAGCCCTTGCAAGGTCACACTTGAGTTTCCATTCATGAGAAACTGAAGCACATAAAAATGTGTCCTAAAACATGGAAGAAATAAATCCAACCTTGTGACAATGTCCTAAATGGTGTCGTGAAGGAGGTGCAAACACTCGAGTCAAGGTTGGAAGAAACGTGGGACGACCAAACGTTTGAGGGGATTTCTAATAGGAAGGAAGCGGTGGCCGAAATTCTATTTCACCAATAATTGTTGGCAAGGGAAGCTTCAAGGATTAAATGGCTCAGAGAGGGAGATAAGACCACTGCATATTTCAATGTCTACATAAAATAAAGGAAAAGGCCTATCAATCCTAATATCCTTCAAGAAGATGGATCCTATAAGGACGACAGAGACATTTTGGGGAACTTGGAACACTCTTTCTTCAGGGACTTTCTAGATGGAAATAACTCTTGGATGCCTAACGGCTATACATGAGGGGATAATGGGATCTTTTAAGACATTCCTATGTGTGTTTCTGAATTATACAATGAAGGGCTGAGAAAAGAGACATATGAATAGGATATCTATAACTCCATGATGAACCTTCATCCAGAGAGTGCCCTGAGACTAGATGGCTTCTAAGGTTCTTTCAACATTTCTTTGTGGGATATGGTGAAGGCATACATCATGTTGGATATCTAGTATTTCTTTAAGGGACGTAGTCTACTGAGGGTTTATTTTCCCACAACCACAGTTCTTATCTCTAAAAATAGGAACCCCTCCACAATCATGCAATATAGACTGGTTCGTATGTGCAACTTCCCATATAAAATCCTATCCATCCTCATTAATGTGAGGTTATCATTCTACCTTCCACAATGGATCTTATTATAGTAGCATGGTTTCGTGAAGTGTCGTTCAATCCAAGGGGCCATTACCCTTGATCATGAAATTAAAAGATACCTTAATGACAAGAACCCACTGCTCCAAAATTTCTATAAAAGTGGATATGAACAATGATTATTACCATGTGGAGTGGGGATTCATCATCATGGTGCTGATAGGTATGGGTTTTTTCTTGTGGAATATTGATCTTATTTTTAGATGTGTCACCTCTTCGTGGATGGAGGTCTCATTCATGGGAAAGTCATATGGCTTCTTCAAGGCTACTTGTGGCCTAAGACAAGATGATATGATTTCTTCAAGCATCTTCATCATTGACCATGATTTCATCTACTGTCTCATACATTGGATCATCAATGATAGAGAGATTATGGGCTATCAGAGAAGTATGAGAGTTTAGACCATCTTTTACCTGATGTGTGTGGATGAAAAATATCATTTTTATTAATGATGGTAGATCTTCAAGAAGAGGTCTGAATAAGCTGTTGGAGGACTACTGCGACTGGAGTGGCCAATCCATTAATAAAGATACGAGCATTTACTATATTTCAAACAAATGCACCCCCAGATGGAGATCAAAGGTTCTATAGTCCCTTGTCATGAAAGGAGGTAGTTTCCCTATAGAATACATAGGATCCCCTATTACCCCTATTAGAGTGTGAATCCTGGACTTTGATTTTCTCACCATAAATATTGCGAATCACATCCTCAACTGGAAGAACATATACTTGTATTCTGGTGGTTGTATTCACCGCATCAATAGTGTTTGGTTTTCTACTTCGGTCCATGATCTCTCTACTATTCAAGCACTAAAGGGTTTCTTCTCCAATATTGATAAGCTTCTGGCCAACTTCATATTGGATCCTCTTGCAAAAGGGAAAAATAACTAGGACGCATGGAAGAGGATGGCTACACCAATGAATGAAAGAGGTATCAATGTGTATAACCTTGAAGATATTATCTCATGCATGATTGTGATGTTAGCTGAGGAAGTCTTAGAACAACGCTCACTATGGGGGAAAACCATGCACTCATAGCATAGAATCCAACCTTCACTAGAATTTTATGGATCTGCCTTCTAGTTTGTTATCTCTCAAATAACCTCTAATCTTCATTGGAACTCTCAATGGATTGTTAGAAGGGGAGACATATCATTCTGGCATCACAACTGGGCTGGGGAGGTTATCGTGTTCATGGGATATCCTACTCCTGCTCTTACCTTTAGGGAGGCCAGAGCATACAAAAACCTCATCAACATTGTGCTGTAAAAAGAGAATCAGACCACTTTCAACCTCATCGAGATTTCTACTGATTTAGACTGTTGTGTGTTTACTCCTTCCCAGTTGGGGGTCTTCACCATGTGAGATTACTGCGGCACCCGAGAAAGGGAAGAGATTGTAGACTCTTGAATGACACATTGTTTTCTAACTTTATCCCCTAAAAATATAATTTTCTGTGATGGAGGATCAAGAGAAGATCTATTCCCACAGACCAGAACGTCAAATGATTTGGGATCCCAAATGTGTCCAGACGACCTTTTTGTAGAGCTAGCGAGGAGGAAATCATGAAAAACCTCTTCTTCTAGGTTGAATGGGTATTCAATGTTTGTAAATACTTGGAATAGTTCACTGGATTCCTGAATATCAACAAGGAGAACATCCCTTTTTCTGAAAGGTGGTTTCATGGCTCGGGTGACAGGGTCCCTGAGAAAGCGGCTTGTACCTTGATCTTGTATGCCATCTATTGGTGTATCTGGTAGGAAAGAAATAATCAGAGGCACTATGGGGTCCAATACTCTAGTATTTCTGTCATCATCTCCATTAAGAACCTTCTTATTTACTTGGCCATTCTCTTCAGTAAGTGGAGAGAGTCTCCTTCTCTTTTCCGAATTCATGTGAGGCATTAAGGTGCCTAGGCGGTGGACTCCAATGTAAGAGGCCATTGGGTTTGATGGAACCCCCATCCAAGGGTCTTAAGATTAACACTAATAGATCTTGCAGTATGGGGGTCTTGCGAGGGGGTGGGGTAGTCTGGGACTCATAGGGTTTGGTCTGGTTGGCCTTCTCCTCTCACCTCGGCCAAGGTTCCCCCCTTCAGGCTGAAACCTATGCTCTTTTGCTGGGTCTCAACCTCTTCCATCGAGAAGGTATTTCCATTTAGAAGTTTGAAACAGACTCAAAAATTCTCCACGATGCCTTATATATTCCTTTCCCCACACTTTGGACTTATACCTATATCATCAAAAAATGTAGAGGTATGATCACCAACACCATTAAAGTAGTGCACTCCTGGCGGGAAGGAAACTAAGTTCTGTACCACCCCTCTACTTTGGAGGTCATTAGTCCGACCCGGTTTGTTTTTAAAAAAACAAACTCTCAAACCTTAAGGGTTTAACCTTATCAGAGGGGATTCCCTTGTCCTTCACCATTTTAGACCTCCTTACGCCCTTTCTTGAGGGGTTTTGGGGTTGAGGGGTTGGTTTGTATTCCTTTATTTAACAAAAATTCAAATGTTGACGATGATGAAATTTTTTCATGAGTTCTCATATCTTAAATGATGCCTTTATGGTTTCTTTATTCATGATAATGGTTTAAAAGGTTTTATTTTAGAAATATATTATTTTACAATATTGATAATTGTTATTTTTATGATTAATATTTAATGTGAAAAGTATAATGTCATCATGGGTTTTCATGTTTTTCACTGGACTAAAAGTATTCATTTATTTTTATATCCCTAACTAAGATTTTTTTATGTCATCCCATGTTTTCAAATGTTTTTCATGGGGACTAAAAATGATTTGGATCTATTATTCATTTTTTCTTGGAATAAAGTAAATTTTCATTGGAAAATTAATGTTTTCCCTCAATGTAAAAAGAGTATAAACTTAATAATATTGTTTTGTGGGAAAAAATAACACATTATGTCAATCCTCCCTATTTATATTATAAATTATACTAATTATATAAATTTCTAAACCTAATATATCATGGTATTGTAATAAAATGAAACCATTTTTATAAATCATGTAATTATGGATTTATTATGTTAAATGAAATTATATTTAGAGTATTCATCTCATAGATAGGTGGCCAAATCCATTATCAGTTTTGTAAAAGAATGCATTTTCAAGTGATATTGACTATAAAGAACCTATTGTTGACAATATACCTCTAGGGCCTTTCTAAATCCTTTAGGTTTTTAGGATGGGATATATTTATTATCACATTGGTCTTTTTAGGATAACTTATATGAAATATTTCATACCATAAAGACAACAAATTTCCCTAATGTTCCCCTACAAGTTTATTTTAGGTGGTTTATCCACATGTTGTGTTGTCACAGACTGTTGAAACCTATTTCAATATCACATTGATGATCACAAAATTGTTGATATTTTATTAATGATATTATATATCAAATTATATATCCTTTCCTAGGTGGGTTTCATGATATAATTCATGGTTTTTTGGTAGTTGGAACTAGATTTATTCAATCAAAAGTAATTTACATTATAGAAATATACCCCTTGGGGTGTTCTGAAGGCGGTGGCCACCCCATCTTCATGGGTGTTAAAATTCTGGTTATAATTCAAATATATATCCCAATATATTAGGTAATGGAATCTATGAATTACATTTATCATGAGTTTTATAACATGGATATGTAAATTATCTTTAGGGTAGTTGTAGTTGAGATCTTTTAGGGTTCTAAAGACTCTAATTATTTCATTATTTTTATCGATCGAGATGATGTTGGCGAGCCACATAAAATATTGAACTTCTCAAATGAAGTTGTATTTGATGATCTTATCATATTTATCATATAATTTTAGAGCATTTATTAAATGTATTCTCTTTTATAACTATTAATAAATATAACTTTCATCTAGAAGACAAAAATGATGGGAAAACAAATCATAAACTATGCGAGAAATTTATATCTCGATCTATGAAAATAAATCTCCATAATGGTTCTTAAAATTATATGTACATCTCATTTTTTTTAGAATTTAGGTGATAAAAATAATTGGTCCGGGAGCTTCCATTACACCATTATCCATCATATGATTTTTACTTTGGTGGTTAAAACACCCACCAAGAATGTTTGTGGGAAAATCCTATGTTTTTGTTCTTCTTATTCACCATTTTCTTATACAAATTATAAACCATTATTTTCATCATAATATTATTGATGGGAATTTTTTGATGTGATAGATAATAATGTTAATTACCATTATTTTTATCAAAATGAAAAACTTATTCTAAATAATTAGGATTATATGGGGTAACTGTCACCATGAAAACTAGAGAGAATATTACCAAACCACATTTTTTTATGGGATTCATATCATACAGATCAAAGGGTCTTGGTAATGTTTTTTCAATATCAATGAAGGTTTATAATTGTAAATATTTATAGTGTAAAGGTTTATTTTCATGGATTGTCTACAAAACTTTCCCTTCTTTGGGGATAATCATTTTATGGAAATGACCAGCAGACCATCTAATTGAATCCATGTGACTATTTGGATTCCTATATCATGTGTTTTGGCCTCAATTAATTTGATGGTAACATTTAGTTTTTATCGATATCTCTCTATGGACTGATATGGGAAATATATAGACCATTATAGTCCATGATCTTAATTATTTTGTTTAACACATGATACTTTCCCTCCCTTTTTTTAAAACCGACTTTATGAATTGATATTCATAGGATTCATTTGGGTAATTTTTACCATACAGTACCCCCAAATTGGTCATTGACATTTTCCATTAGTAATCAGTGGTAAAGAAATGTCAATTCTTCATGCACATGGAGCCAAAAACTTCCCAATAAGATGCTGAAATCTATATCTTAGTGAAAGACAATGAACTTGAGGTTAGAAATGATGTATCTAACTTGTTATCTCATATTAATCTTCTTAAATGGTATATTTTAACATCTATCATATCTCAAAACAGTTATGTTGAAGGGAGAAAATTCATATTCATTATAACCCAAGCACCTAATTATTTATATTGAAAAAATATTGATACCTAATATGTATGGAATTAGGTCCTGATAGATATTAATTTTATCATGTTTGATTAACATGGTTAAGGGTTGTGTATTCCTATATATAACCACTTCTTAGTCTTATCCATTAAAGGAAATTTAAAAATCACATTTGGAAGCGCCATTTTCTACACAATACATCTCAACAGAATCAATTTAAGCATCAAAATCATGATGGCCTAAAAGAGAATCAATGATGGGTTCCTTGTGTTTTGTTAAAAATTGAAGGGAATCTGGAATTCCAATCCTGGCTAGGATGGTGGAAATTTTATTTAATGTTTTGTATTTCTAGAATGAGGGTTGATCCTTCATTCTATGATTTTATTCTCGAACATGAGGTATTTGTGCCAAATATAACTATGTTAGTATCTCCATTCTGTGACCAAAATTTGGGAATAGTTTTTAGTTTATGGATAAGGCTGAAATGGAATTCCTATAACTCATTAAATACTAGAATATCACATTTGAAAAATAATTCCTCTAGTATAATTAAATTTGAATGATCTGGGTATGATTGTAGATCAGATAGGCATTCTTTTTGAGCTCATTAAAGTGCATATCATCTCGTTTGAGCAACATATATCGCATAATTGGAAATGATTCATGAATTTTAGTGTCTTCCATGATCTTATACCCAGGGTATCCTCATCATCAATGAACAAATTTTTAATTATTTGTGAGTAACTCTGCTTCATATAGATGAACATCATTGATGAAGATTTTTGTCATGTGGATGATGTTGACAGATCAATATTTTTACTTTTCATTTAATGAGAATCAAATTTAGTAGTTAAGTTCTATATTTTATTTTTAGTGTGATGGTGTCAATTATATTTTTGATGAGTTTAATATTTATAAAAGGTTTTATATTTAATTTAATAATAGTAAGGGATATTCCCCCTACTCATTATTTTTTTAATTCCAGTTTTTTTACCCATGGAAGGTTATGATAATGATGATATTGTCTCATATACTATAGGGTAAATAAGGTATCAATTAAATTATTCATTTTATTGTTGAGTATGGTTTTTCTTATTTTACTAATTTCCTAACCATACTTTCATCTAAATTATGAAATCATTTTTATGGTAATTCCAACAACGCTTCTACTTATTTGAATATAGTGGAAGAGATACATGTTACTTGCATAATTATTTTAACTAACAACACATTCCCAAAGTCAATTATCTTATTATGTATGTAATTAATCATTAAAAAATCTTTAATGTTGCATCCCAGTATCTAATATAAGGTGAAATGATCAATATGACTATTGAGACTATATTTATTGGTTTTTTACCTCTATAGACATGGGAAGGTTATTCTTTATGGTAGTGATGAAATATCATTAGCAATATTAATTTATGAATGTGTAAACCTTATTCTCCTCATATTTAATTTTTTTTACTCTACTCCTTATTCCCCTCTTGAAGAGGTTTTTATTGTGGTGGTTTTCATTCAGGATGAGGCACCATGTGATATTACCTTAGCCTAGGATATAGAGTTAGTGTTGTCACCAACTTCAGTGTGATAGTTTTATCCTCTTTTCTTCTAGTTTTCATCCCATTTACTTATGGTATTGTAAGGGAATTGGTCTTAGGGTGTTGTATTTCTTATTTTAGGTGTTGTGCGACTGAAATAAATTCAAAAAACATCCATGGTACTTGAGGTAATGGGATAGGTGTGTAACTCTTTATATAGATTATTTATACATATATCTTATAGCTAATTTTATTAAATAATTATATTTAGAGAATATGTGATCCCTTTTAACCTAGAGATGAAATATGATACCTCGTTGGTTTCACATAATTTCTAATTAAAGTAGTCAATAAGAATTTGTTTCCTTAGTGTCGAGTTTAATTGATTGTGGAACAATCATTTCAAATCATTCATATTGTAAATAGAAACACCATGTAGGTAACTATACTAAAGGTATGTTGGTCACTATAGTGTCTTGAAAATAAATTAGTGTTTTTATACTTTCTATTGCTTTGTGACTTTAATTATGGTGTTCAATTTAGATTAATATTAAATGTGATGTTTCTATAGATATGGTATTCCATTAAATATTAGGAAATATGGATTTAAAAAGTTGGTTGCAAGATCATTCAACTCCATATTTGTTTGGTATAGTTTCTTTTATAGATATATAGTTATAAGTATAACCACTATTGTTTTTATCCATGTTTTTATGGGAATAAATGGATTCAAGAGTTATATGGGTATTATCTCTTTAAAAGCATCCCAAGTAAAGGTATAATATATATACTCTTATATTTGACCTACCTACATATATTTTGATATCCAGATTCCATAAACCTTGGGTATCTTGTTCCAAATAGCTATGATTACATCCCTAGGGGAGTAAATTTTTAATATTCATGAACTTCCGAATTCAAGTAATTTTTTTTCTAAACTCAAAGATAGTTTGATGTCTTGGATCTATTCTTATTAACTACGAATATTCTTCTTGTCAGATATGTACTATAAGGGAAACATTGAACTTAGTATATGATTTTTACTCAGTAGAAATACTTCTTTTGAGTAATTACATATAGGTTTAGCTCAATCTATCTAACATGGCTTTGTATTTCTGTACACTCTCCTTAACAAAAATGGGTTCATCTTTCACAAGTGGTTGTTGGGATAACCATGTTTTTCTCTTTACCATTGGATAAAGCCTATTAAGAAATGATAAGATGAACATTTTTAGGAATTCTAATATCTTTATTTTTTCATTAATTTCATATTTTTATGCCTTCATTATATTATTTGATGAAATTTTTATTTTAAAAATAGTTTTATTTATTATGTTATTTTCTGTCAGTTTCATGATCTATATTATTTTTAATGATAATTCCAAAAAAAATAAGAGTAGTAGAACATGATGTGGGGATAAAATTTGTATTATAGTTCTAGGGGGTATTTTATCCTTAGAATATCCACTAATGAAAAAAATCATAAACCTAAATAACCCTATTTAATTACTATTTTAGATTATGAACCATGCAATTTTTTTCCTTCTCTCTCAAATGTTCCTTAGGAAGTAGATGTTAATAAAGATCTTTATGGATTCTATAGTGGATTACATTAATCACACTCACAATGAGTGTGATGTAAAATGAAGTGGAAAGAATATAGAAGTTGTTCCCTATAATGTCTCTCCTAGCATAGGGAGCACTAACTTCCATATTGGTTGATGATGAGGTAATAATAACCCCATACCAGTTGGTTTTACTGAGTTTTTCTTTATCATAATCATATCCTATATTAAATTTTCATTTCATTATTTAAAGGGTGGTGGTGGTGGTGAAAATTACCTCAACCCTGTGGTTTGGAGTTTTGCCTATAATTCTACTGAGGTAACTTTTATCATGGCCTTATTAAAATTTGATCCTCTATTCAGGTCAGAGTGGGTTTCATTGTTGGATATGAGTGAGAGATAATTTTAATTAAGGATTTATCTATGGTTGTTGTATTGTTTTAACTTAAAAAGTGTGTATGATTCCATTTTTTGGCATCTAGATATTATCATACATTAATTTCTAATTCCTTTGGGGTTAGTCAATTCTAATACTTATGAATTGTATAATAACAATAGATAAATAAACTAGTATAGAAATAGTTATGAACATAGTCTTGTGTTAAAGAAATGATATTTCAAGTCATCTTTCCTATCAATCTGTATTTCTCACTGATTGTTTTGAAATGGAGATCACTATATTCACCCCACCATCAGATATTCACATCTATTGTGGGGTTTATGATTATCTATTGGAGAACCATTATACTATTGAGATTGTAATATTGGTGGTACTTTAACTTTTATCATGCATTGGGATTGATGGCCACAAAAATTTGGCCATGTCTACTGGGATATAGATCAGATTTATTTCTATTAAATGTTTACTATGACCACTATAAGAATGTTTATATCCTTAAAACAATTTATATTTAGCCACATGTTTTTTAGATAGGTAATGGAATAATCGATCATCCCATTGTATATATGATACTAAATAGGTCTTATGGGATAGAACATGATCAATATTATATCCTCTTTGAGTTCTTTCCACATGTCCATTATATTCTCTTAATGAGGAATTCTGGAACCGGATTTGACCATAATAAAAATTTATTTCCATATTTTTCAAGAGGATCATGATTATTTAAAAAATTCACTATTGAATCAAAGATTGGGTGATTTTAGAGAGTTACAAATGATGAACATAACCTAATATTAACCTTTTACTATGATGAAATATCATCAGTAATTGATGAGGAATTTTGTGTTTACCCTTGATATCTATAGTGTCTCACATTATGATGGAAACATTGTAATTTCATTGGTATAGGATGAAATTTATTTCAAGGAAGTATATAATTTAGTGGCGGACTTTCAAAATGATAACCATGTAATGTAACTCCATGAAATATTTTTAATTCCTCATTATGGAGTGAGCCTCTATTTTAACTATTTTAATTTTAACAGGGGGATCCTCGGTGACATATATCCTATAGAATACCTCTACAATTATTAGCTTTATTATCATAGGAATATCGTTTGTGGTAACATGATTTTAAGAGTTGGTAAGGGGGAATCTTCTTTTCAATCGATATTCATATTGATGGGAGGACCTTTGTAGAATATAGAATGGGGAGGGACTCCGTGAATTATATTTATATTTCAATAGGTATGACCTCAATAGTGACTATTATAGGTAGGACCTCTGGGGTTTTTTAATTATGTCATGGGGAGGGCCTTCATGACTATAGCTTCCTCCTTTTATTGATGAGGAAACAAAAAATTCCTGGTCTATTTACAAAATTTTCAAAAGTCCTCAATATCCACTTGGAAAATATGGACGTGAGCATGTTTCTGAATAATATCTTTTCCTAAAAACTTTTTCTTCTAGATTCACATAATGGGTTGATTGGGGATGTAAAATCAATCCTAAGTAGGGTAATGTATTGTGGATATTAAACTTCAGGAGAGGGATCCCTCATAAAAGACTACCTTGTTTCCATCAGAATATGTTAATGACCTGTCTGAAAGAAAGTGGGGATATGACAATTCTATTGTATTACAATCATTATACTCAGATGTGTTACATATACAATGACAGTGATATGATTATTTGCATGAGTATATATGGGAGAATTCTAACAATATTAATAGATGATTAGCAGCCCAGACAGATAAACCTAACCATGTTCCTCTACTAGGATATATTGATGAATTTCCTATATGAGAGAAAGGAAATGGGACTTATCCCTGATCACCAATATAATATGATCAAATATTTAGTCAAAGTGTGTAGGAACATAGTCCTTAACTATGGTTTTTGTTAATATATATTTATGGGCATCATGAATTCGAGTAGGGGTATGGGGTTGTTCCGTAGTTACTGCAATAATATTCAAGGAGAGCTTAATTTTATGTGAAATAATATTAATTTATGATACAATTTATAATAGAATATGTCGTAAAAAAAATTATAGGTGATATGAGATGTGATTATTTTAAACTACCAATATTTAAATATTCTAATGATAATTTTTTTCATGTACATGGATATGATCTTTTCCTATAGTTGGTTCCAGGATATATTGGTGAGACTCGTAAGTGGGAACAATAATAAGTTAATTTTTCGTACCTTAGTCAATTTTCCCTTAGAAAGAACATTTATTATGTTTTTGGGGTTTGATCTCTGGGGTTGGAATCTATTGGATGATCCCACTAATGTTTTATTGATTATTTAAGGATATTGTTGCTGAAAATAGAATTGTTCGATAGGATACCTCCATGGATACTTCTAAGTAGTTATGGGAATGACATTTAAGTCCTCCTCTACCTCCATAAGATAATGGTGGTATACATTCCTATTCTTTGAATATAATCTCCCTAATAGTTTGAATGTGGTAGTTTGTTCCACGTTATTCTTCATAGACGTCCATTAATTACATGGCCATCATTCCTTCAAATCCTAGAGGCTTTAATGGGCCACCTCATGAACATTAAATCATGACATTCCCAATAAATTATGTTTCTTATGATTAATTATAGAATAGATTATACCCTATGTCCTCTCTTAAGTAGTGGTTGATGAGGGTATAAAATTTAATACTTTTATAGTTGAGTAAAAAGAAAAATTAAAATGGTCAGTTTTTTAAAGAAACAATTATATAAAAATTTCTAGAAAACTATATCATTTTTTGAGAGAAAGAAGAAGGTCATCATTTAAAGTTCACTACAAAAAATCCATGTTTACAGTTCTTAGTATATTATTACATTTTTAGTAAGCCTTTTTTATGTTAATCGAAATGTAGATTGGCATTCAATACTATACACTGATGCATGTAAAACCAGAACATGATATAATGATAACATAACCAAGGACTAACCAATATACATTGTATAATATCATCCAAAGAAAATTGAAATTTCAAATTTTTTGGAATGAAAATGTTTATTTTTATGTCTAATCGTTATGACACAAGTCACACCACTACTATAAATATTCCTTTCAAAAGAACTAGAAATTATTTTCATCAGGGTTAAACAGACCACATGTTGCATGTTCCATTAAAATCTACATGGTTTTATTAATGATAAGATAAGATCACATAAAATCAACATTTATCAATACTAAAAAACATGCGAATACATGGGATTTTTATCAGCATGTTTTGTAATATTGATAAATGAATCATTTATCAATACTTTTTAGCACTCAAAATTCAAAATATTTTTTGAATTGAATCAAAAAACTGCATACATTATCAGTACTTATTTTATAAAATCTAGTTTCTATCAATGATAAAATTCAAAAAAAATTAAAAACACCATGACGTCAACCCAAGAAATTCAACCTCGATCCCCTCTTTATCATAAACCCATATATTCACTTTTTCATCCCTTATCAATGCCAAATACTAATTTCTAAAAAATATATTAACCGCACACACCTATGATATTTGAACCAATGACATCCTCTTGTAAGATTAACGACCATACTACTATTGCACCTTGTTTTCAAAGATATTTTATTTTTTAATTATTTATTAATATAAATGTATATAATTTTATTCATATAATACTATAAAATTAAATAATTATTTCTTTGTTTAAATATTAATTAATATGATATTATAATTATTTTTAATTACATTTATAATATATATATGTGTGTATTTATTTATATATTTATGTAAATAGGTATATATTTACATATAGTTGTACATTTACATATAAATATTTTATAATGTATTTATAAAGTACATATTTTTTGTAGACACATTTGTGTGTGTCTGTGTTTATATGTGTGTGTGTCTGGGTGAGTGATTCTATTTATATATATATTAGTGTGTGTATATATGTATATGGAGGTGTGTGTTTCTATATAAAATAATATTTATATAATTTAATATATATTTTATGTAATGTATAATGATACATATATATATATAGGACCCCTATAATGACACCTACCACTATCCCAACAGATTTTACTTCTCTTATATTGACATATTTATATTTATATATACATATATATCAATATATACCTATTTTAATAAATATATATATCGAAATATATATTTTTTATTAATAAACATGAACACCTATGTATTTATATATAAACATTCAAATATAGAAAATTTGGAGGGGTTATTTTCAAAAAAAACTTCAGTAGTTTGGTAGAAGTACTATAAAAGGTATTCAAGTAAGTACTATAGTGCTACTGTAGTAGTGGAATGATTCACAAAAATCAAGATTTTAGGCCATAGATTTGGTTATGGTCCACATGACCATTACGATATTAATGGTCTTTTGGTCATAGGGTTTTTTGATCACTTTTAGGACTTTTGTACATATGTCCTACAATCCATCAAGGGAGTTTCTTCTATAAGGCCTTTGGGCCATAGAAATTGTTAAACAAGTGAAATGATGTCACTAGATGAAAGGATCAATATAATAGTTATGTGGTGAAAAAATTAAAACATTCAAGAATAATTGGGTGTGTGTCTTTGAATGATATATGGGAGCATTAGAATCTATCATCGGCCATCAATCCCAATTTATTTTTATTTTCAGACAGAAGGGTTCTCTTACATGTGACTATCAATAAAATAGGACCAGTGAAATTGTGAAGTGCAATATAGAGGTGGTATAGTGGGGTGATACACAAGAATCATTGGGTGGGAGGTTTGAAAGAGGGTTAGGTGTGATTTAATCTATCTTCTAACCCTCTTCCCATAAGGATCTCCTATTGGGATTGAGGGGTTATCTACCATGTTGTGTCGAACCAATATGATGTAGTGATTTTTCTCAGGTAATGATGAATCATTCTGAACTAGTAACTTTGAGTGATGATAACTAAATTGGGGGTAAGAAGGGTTGTGTCTGGTAAAATTTTATGAAGAAGGCTGAAAATTCAGGGATAACTAAATTATCAGCCTTTAGGTGGCTGGGCCTTTATACTAGTCATGATTTAATGAGTCTACACATTTGGTCCTTCAGGTCATGGTTGTAAAAAATATGTTCAGTGGGTGTTTTTAATTTCATAGAAGGAGGCATGAGTCTTAACCAACTAATTTGTTTAGGTGCGTGTCTAGTTTGGTAACTTATAATAACCTCTATCTATAATAAATATATTTTTATATGGTAAATATAAAGGGTAAATTTATATTTAAAATAAATTACTTAATAAATGACAATTACCATATGGTTTATATACTTAAAATTATATTTTACATATAAGTATGTTTAAAAATATATATTTAAATAAATAAATCTTATATGTAAGTATATGAAAATATGTCTGTATATTTTTGTATTTTTATTAAATATATCTCTACAATATGAAAAAAAATCAACACCATAAGATCAATACAAATGCAAGCTTATGGAATAAATTTAGTTTCTTTGGAAAAAAGATAATAAAATACTCTTAAACAAATCATCAATTCCATCAAATGTTAAAAAATAAGAGTATCCTAATTGAAAATCGGTTTTAACGACATTCCCATACCATTTTTCGGCTAATAAAAAAATGGAATTGGGTTACCATAGGACCAAAAATATAAAAAAATTCACAATAATTTAATTGAAAACATGTATAGCCTAAAGAGTCACTCGGATAAAAAGTTATATTCATTTATAGTTCAATTCACGTTTTCAACAAATCTTAAAATATTAAACAATTTATTAAAATTTTCTATTATTTAAATTTTATTAAATGTCTATTACTCAATAATAATTTGATCGATTTTAATTTATATTAATTTATAATTATTGTATCAACCATTTTCAGTAAATTTATTATACCTTAAGTGTCGATACACACTATGTATCATATAAATAATATTTAAAAATATATTATATCAATATCCATATAAATATATTTATATATTATAAAATGATATTTAATATTATAAATTATATCATGATATATACATATTATTAATGCTAGATATAATTCTTTTAGAAATGGTAAAGAGTATTCTTTTATCATCACAAAGAAAAATTCTAATAAAGGGGTACCTTTATCTATGCTAAAAAAGTGATAAAAAAGTGTGTCTTTTATAAATTATTATTTTTATCATAGATAAGGGTTACCTTTGTCAATGAATTTTTATTAAAGATAAATATACCTATTTTAGGAGTTTTTCTAGCATTGATATTCTATATATCTGAATATTTTTGGTTATGTAGATGTGAATACTCAAACTTTTACACAGATTAGTAAAAACTAAATAGACACCCATTTGCATAAATCTAAAAAACATTTATATCTCAATAAAAGTAGGATACATCGTAATGATAAATTTTAAATCTGAAATACCCAAAACGAAAAACTAATTGATGTTCCCTAACTCCCTTCACTAGTGTGTAGCTTCCTCACAATTATTTCCTACTATTTATCTCACCATCAAGAGGACGAACATGCTTAAGTGGATTTATTATTTTATTTTATCCCCCCCCCATAATGAGGATAGGGAGCTCTAGATCCTCTATGGTAATGATAATTAACTTCAATATTTATAAAATTGATGAACCATACCCTTTATTATAACTTTAAAATGATCTTCCCAAAGTGTCTTTTTATTGGAAAAGTGGAAAGTAGTTTTCTGAAACCTATTTTAATGATAATAATTGTGAAAATGGTTTGGATAGGTCAAATGAATTATCTCGTCTTTGAGAAAATATAAGAGTTATTGACTACCATATTAACAAAAAATATGTCACATTTTACATTGATTGTAATTATATATTTATATATATTGTCAAAATATAAATTTATACTCTTGAATTAGAGAAGATTTAGTTTTCTATAAATATCACATAATTTGGATAGAATATATATGAATTGAGAATTGTTGTCATTTTAATTATTGTATATAAATTTTCATGTGTCAACCAAATAAAATCTTATCCCAATTAGATTCAGGATGTTTTTAAAATGTTAAAATCATAATACATGTGTGCTTGATCATCAATGTAGTTTGTTGTTTTTTATCCCACTTCATCTCAGGCCCTTCAAGTCACCTCCGACTAAAATAAAAATATAAAAACAAGTGAAGTTTAACTTTTTAAATTTTTTTAATATTAACTAGATTAGCTAATAATTTTTGAAATTTAATATTAAATTTTAAATTTATAATAAAAAATTAGTTTTAAATAGTTGTTTGATGGTAGAAAAATAATAGTGAGTAGTGATACGATCACACCCCCGTAACAAAGGATTGTTTCTTTAAGGAATTTTCAAATTTGACAAAATTATTCATGATGATATTCTATAGTTCATCATGATTTTACATTCCTTTAAATTTAATTCATGCTATAATTGTGAGAAAAATAAAAACAACACCATGGATTTAACCATAGTAAGCATGGAAATGAGTACCTTGTAAATTGTATCATAATGGAATTAAAAAAGATGAATTATATTCTTACTATAAATTAAATCAATAATTAAACCATTATACTAAATCCTCATATCTATTTTTGAAAATAATTTCATTCTTATCTCTCAGCATTTTAAAAAATTAATACAAATCATTTCAAAATTTTCTGTCTTTTCAAAATATTTTTATAAATAATTCTCTACACCATTTTCAAAAATATTTTTAAAACCCACAAACATATTAATTCATATAATTCAATAATTTCTTATTGCATCTTAAATATTTTTTTTTATTTTTTTTATTTTTTCTTTTCTTTTTTTAATTTTTACAACAAAAACAATGTAGGAAGAAACAATAGTTTAATACAGTAAAATGATGGAACTAATCATATGAGCAATGAAACTATATCAAAATCATTTTTTAAATATTATTAAAATTAATTCCAACTTATTTATACCCTCAATTGGGAAAAAAGATTCACATTTACTATTTTTTTAATGATATTTTGAGATATTAAATTAAATAATTAACCCATATGATACCCAAAAATAGTGTATCTATATATGAAAGGTTTTATAAAGATTAAAAAAATTATATCATTGAAAAATAACTATTTTTCTCAAAATCACCCCTTAATTATAAATTTTTCACAAATTCACATTTTGTCTATGAAACTATGTTTATTAAAATTTTCAATCAATGTGAAAAATGGTAATTCATTTATAATTTTCAATAAATTAAATTAAGAGATGGAAATTTAAATTTTTATTCTTGCACTACTGAGAAAAAAATTAAAATAACTTAAAAATGAAATTGAATAAGAAAAAAATAATAAAATGAAGAGAGATGTTAATATTTAAAACTCAATAATGTATCCACCCTCCACACTTAAAATTTAATGTATCATAATTGTAATTAAAGATAATCTAGGAATGAAATATATAATGTGGTGCGTTTCACTAATATAATGATTTACTTATTTATTTATTTATTATTATTTATAAAAACAATAAAATTCACAAAAAAAATAATATATGGATAAATAATAATTTTTTTGGTTTCTTTAAATTATTTTATTTTTTAAATTTATAAAAATAAAAATGAAATATTAATATTTAAAACAATAATATAAATGGATTTTATTCAATATATACATGTTTTTTCATTTAAAAATACATACACAATAAAAAATTCCCTCTCTAGTGCTCGCAGTGGGGTTTGAATCAGTGATTGATCAATCCCACGTGTCACCCATAACCACATATGTAAAGTTCATACCACTCACAATTTATTATGTTTTTCGTATTTTATTTTCTTAGGACATAAGGTTATATTAAAATACACACTAGATTACAAAAGTTATTTGGTTTTATTTAAATTAAATATGATGGATTTTAGTTGGTTTCCAAGGTTCAAACTCATGTCTTTGGGACATTAAATAGAGGCTTGTCCCACTAACTTTGCCCAAACATTTTTATAATACCATATTTTTATTTTAATATTAATAAAATAATACACCAAAATTACACATAAAATATATAGATAAATACAACATGTGGTTAAATTAAAAGATAAAATGATGGAATTGTGTCTACCTGAAGGACTAAAAGCATAGTATTTCTTCCCTAGGTTATGACCCTACCATCCGAGAAAACCCCATCATAGTTTTTCTATTTATGTTTTACTATTTTTATATTTATGAAACACTCTTTAATTGGATTAAGAAAAATTAATGTTCATATTTCATGTCATGTAAAAATAATATTATAAGTTTTGGAATAAACCTTTCATAAGTGTCAGTGTTGGGGTTAGAAACATAAAGTAGTCTAATCCCACTGAACGTTGAAACCACGTGTGAATTTTTTTTCTTCCAAAATTTTAATATATATTTTTTGTACATAAAATTTTTTAAGGAACAAACAAACAATTTAAATGGATATACATTATTTACCACCAATGTAAATTTGAAAAAGAATGAATCATGAACTGGTGATTAGAGAGGGGGATCCAAACATGTGGTTAGTCGCTTCCCATGCAATACTGCAACCCCTGACATATGATTCATCCCTCGTTTTAATTTATTATATATATGTGTGTGTGTTTGTTTTAACATAATTTTTTATTATCATTACTGTTATTATTAGAAAATATATATTCATATAATTATACATTATACTATTACTATGTTATTAAATAATATTTTTATATATTATAAAATTATAAATTTAGTTGTACATGGAGTTGTGAAATCCTAGTATATATCATATAGTTATTATTTAAATAATTATGTAAAAACTAATAAACACTTTGGAATTTATTGAGTTACGGTATTTTCTTCTTTATTTTATCCTCAAAATTTGAAAAAAAAGGTACTTGTGCTAAATCATACTAAAATAGATAATGTAATTGAGTGGAAAATAATTTTTCCTACACTTTAGATTATTCTCAGATTATGAGGAGAATAATAGAATAAACGATGTCATTAAACCCCTATTTATAGCAAAATAATTCATAATTATATGGATAATATTCTTTTAAAAGTTTATAAGATTCATTTACATTCAATAAATACTCAATATTAACACAATATTAGTGTAACCATAATTTTTTCACTTCTTATGTTTATTACAACATTTATAAGAAAATATTTTTAACCTATTTATCATTGAAAATAAAATAGAATAAAAAAGGGAAATTACAGAAGCAAAATATGATGAATATGTAGAAGAATAGATGGAGAGATATATATAGAGAGAGAGAGATATAAGTAAAGTGTGGGAGGATGGGAGATAGGATTAGAGTGAAATTGGATCTTCCTGGCATTGGATTATGTGTTTGTCCCACCATCTATAGTAGCCACATAGACACAATATAGTTATAAGCTAAAACTTAAATTTTCTTATTAAAATAAAATAAATATAAAAAAATTAAAAATTAAAAATCTCTATTTATTTTATCCCTTGGTCTTCCCCTATTATAAAAACAAAATTTGAATTTGTTTCTGCTGTACATTTAATTGATACAGTTTTTAATTTTAATTAATACATAGGGAATTCCCATGGGATTCTCCCAAGGGGAACATGATGAGGGGATAAAATTTATTATTTTATTTATTAATAAAATGTAAATTAAAATTAGTGTTTTTGTTTTAATGAAATAAAAAGGTAAATACTAAAGTGGTAAAAGAGTGAAACTTTTAGAGAAAAGGAATAAGTTGATAATTGAATTTTTATAATAAAACTATCTTTCATTGTAGTTCTTTAATAATTATTAGGTTTAAAGAATACTTTTGGTCAGTATTAATTGATATTTTTATTACCCTACAATCCCTTAAATCAATGAATGTAAAAAAATAACCCTTAACACAATGATCATATATCAGTGGTTTCATGACCCCCTCCTTCCAAAGATACCACAATGAGGGGAGACATATAATGACCCCAAAGTACCATCTTCAATAGGCACCGGGTTCGATACTAGCACCAAGTGTATAAAAAACTCATGAAATAGGAGGCATTACCATCTATAATAATATATATTTTGGAGATAAGATAAATTATCCACAAACAACTCCTTAACATTATTTAAAATTATCCAAAACCTTCCCATAATTCAATGATAAATAAACTTGATAAAGATAAAAGTCATCAATTTAAATACCCAAAAGAGAAACTAAATAAGTGACACATAAGATATCCAAAGTTCAAGCTAGTAGTGTACATAATGGTTTATGTAATCCTCTATAAAACCTAAAAACATTTTTATATACATAGATAAAGCATAAACGTATACTCAGTATGAAAACAAAAGTCTCTCGTGCAAATATAAATGAAGAAAACTAATGCACTCATTAGAAAATAGAGAAACCAACGGCACCTAAACAAATCAACTATTTATCACAACATCACCATGGCATTCTCATAAACTAATTATATCCATGTATAATAATTTAATAAGATGCATATTGATAAAGGGTACCCTACACAGCTTTCCCACTAATTTTACTCTCTAACACATCAATGATGTACTTCCTAATGCTCACATCTCTTCTAAATAAAATATAACACCACACCATAATATTTTCAAATTTCATCACTCCCACAAACACCTAGGACTCCACCCCATAGTGCGACCACATCTCATCAAACACAAAAACACATGGGACACACAACACAACCACTCCCATGAGCAAAGTAGTATGGTATTGTGAACATGATGTAGACCAAACTAATTCCATCCTCCAACCATAAAAGATCCCCACCATAAGCCTCCCCACAGAACAGTCATGTCACATCTCACCTGAAGACACCTGGCCAGTTCCCCAAAACATGATCATATCACCGCTCACCCGAAGACTCCTTGGCCACCGCCCCATAGTACGATCAAATCACACATTGCCCGAAGACACTTAGGATATCACATAGTGAACTAATCGACCTCTGAAAATCATAAATTGTGCATATATACTAACCTATAAGAGATATCATGAAAATTAGGTAGTTATACTATAAAGACCCGTAAATTTCAATGAAATTTTTTTTCTTAATTTTCTTTGGAATTTTACAAGAACACAGTTTTTGACGGCACCTGATTTCGAGGCCCAGTGTGCCCGGAATCATTTTTGGAAGTTTGGCTCAGTACGTTCAGTGAAGGAATGAGTGGGGTTTTCTAACTTTTGAACTGTTACTCGAAATTGAATTCTGAGGGCACCGATGGAATCGTAGCGCCAGTATTTTCTTAGAAACGCCTCTTCTGGAGTTTCATTTTCTCGGGTGTGGTTTTTAAATTTTTAGGGGTTATGTTAAAAAAATAAAATAAAGTGGTGCAACAACTTTATTTTTATTTCACATAAAGCCACTAAAAAGCCACTTGAAGCTGCTTAAGCTTAGTTGAAGTGGATAGGGTGCAATTCAAAATATCCAACCCTCTTGGTAGGATATTTGTGAGGTGGGGCCTGCACGAGCCCCACCGTTTCTTTTCCGCTAAGTAACGCACTCGCGAAAACCCCTATTTAATGAAAGACAACTGACGCGTTTTCTAAATTCATAATGGCCCTATTAATTGGGCTGTTAGTTCATTGCAATTAATTCTTTGAATTAATTGTTTTTTTCTTATCTTTGTTTTTCAAATTCTTTAGTTGATAATAAAATAAATGAGGACTTATTTTATTATCTGGTTGTTGTGTTAAACCTTTGGAGAATCTATAAAGATCTTCATCCTCCTTCGCGAAGAACGCGAAGAACGCCGGCCTCCAACGAAAGGGCAAAGAAGAACACCGAGCCCTCGGAGATCGACGACGCGACGCTGAGTACCATGATGTCGACGCTTCTTTTGAGACGTTCCTTCCCCGCGATGAATCTTTGATCAACTGCTTGAGATCGTCGACACGACGCCCTTCCGCGACGACGCGACGCCCTTCCGCGACGCGACGATCATCTTCTACCGCGACGGTGAATTCCGCAATGAACTTGTCCGACAACTACGACGAGGTAGAGGTTTGATTCTTTTAAATCATTGTGATTTATATCTGCGGGTTGTGATTAAATGATTGTTGTGAGACTTTTTAAACCGCTAACACGGTGGGTGCAGACCAATGAACAATTCTGAACCCACCGCCCTTCGTTCTTGGTGTGCAGACAGCGGACGATGACAAAACAAGTCGCTCGGGCGTTTTGAAGGCTTTGCAGTGAAGGTCGGGTCCCGAGACGATCACTGGCGAAGACCACAGGCGAATCGGACCACCGGATCGCATCCTGTGGTCCGCAGAAGTCTTCGTCGGCACGCCGCCGGGAAGACCCGCCGCGTCTGAAAGCCGCGGCAGTGCTGGCCGGTCCCACGGTCGCGCGGGACCACAGAGGAAGGACGCGGCCTTGCCGCGTCTGTTGGTGAGAGGCGGCCCCCCACGCGGTGCTGCGGAACCATCAAGGGGGGCGGCGCCCCCTTGCACCCGCTCGGCCATCACGTCTGAGCCGCCAGGCGGCCGGGCTGGGTCGCACCCATACCGGGCCAGGCCACCCTGGCCACGCCGGCCGGGTCGGACCCAGACCCAGGTCGGGTCGACCCCTTTCGGGCCGACCCAGGGGGGTTGGGCCGGGTCGGTCCGGGCCCAGAACCCCCGTTTCCGGACCTTTTAGGTATTTTTCTCATAACATGAGTTGTGGATCTCCGAACGATGTACCATCGGCAGCGATGTGATCCTTGGATTGAGACGGTCATTTCGATATATCACACTCAAGGTTTCGGAATACTTTTGGTTCGGCCGAGTTGGTTCGTACACGAAACCAACCGGGCCCTCGGAGCGAAAACGCTCATATCTTGAGCTTCGAACATCTGATTGACGTGTCGTCGACTTTGTTGAATTCCTCTAAGTGATACGGATCATTTGGCTTACTCCGCCCGAGTTTTGGACGCAGGTGGAGTATGGTCGGGTTGGTTTTTCCTTAAAAAATCAACCGGGCCCCTGGGACGAAAAAGCCAATAACTCTCATACCGGGCATCCGATTGACGCGCCGTCTACGACGTTGAGTTCATGTTGACGATACGGAACTTTTGGATACACCAACTCTGGACTATGTGCCAGTTGATGTATCAGCCTCTCATCTCATGGAGCGGACCCTCTCGAATGAGCTTGCTATGTGCGGGAACCCTAGAGCTGGCTGCGACTTCGACGACGACGACTACAGCACTCAGCGTTCCTTTGTGGGTCATTGCTACCGATCCTGTGTGGGTCTGATCTTGTGTGGGTTAGCGCTCAACGGTCCTTTGTGGGAAAGCGCCTATAGATCTCGTGTGGGTCTGATCTTGTGTGGGTCTTTGTGGGGGTTAGTTACCTATCGATCCTGTGTGGGTCACATCCTATGTGGGTCATTACGGGGGTTAGTTACCTATCGATCCTGTGTGGGTCATTGCGGGGGTTAGTTACCTATCGATCCTGTGTGGGTTATATCCTTTGTGGGTCATTGCGGGGGTTAGATACCTATCGATACTTTGTGGGTCAGATCCTTTGTGGGTCATTGCGGGGGGTTAGTACCTATCGATCCTTTGTGGGTCCGATGGCTTAGATTAATCAGTGGAAATATCTGGTCATCTTTATCGTCATATGAAGAAGTATAACTGTTTGATATGAATCCTATTTTACTTTCCTTTGTGGATTGTGTTGGGCTATCCTGTGTGGATTTACGTTTTGCTCTCCTATGTGGACTAAGTTGTGCTTGGGCACGGATGTTGGAGCCGAACAAGAATTGATAACTTAGGTATATGTATGGGCATATACCTAAGCAGTGTCGGATGTTACTTCGTGATTGTATCTTTCCTTTGTGGATTATCCTTTGTGGATTCTGGGAGACATTTGGGGGTCTCGGGGTCCCTACTGAGTAGCTTATACTCACCCCTGCATGGGCTATGCCCGCACTACGTTGTGTTGGTTGCAGACAACGGATAGCACTGATCGTGGTTGAGGCTTGCGGAGCAGGACGGTACCGGGAGGTGGACCACGGGGCGGGAAATACTCAGAGTGGTCAGCTGAACCAGAGGAGCAGTGGAGGCTATCTGTACCCACCCTTCAGGTGGGATTTCCAGTGGACAGCTCGACGTTGCGGCTTTACTTTTCAGTTGTTGTTTTCCCTTTCCAGTTGTACTTTACTTTCAGTTTGGGTTTGTATACTGGCCCACTTACTTTTCCGCACATACTATTGTACCAGTTTTTACGTAGTGTTTAATTCTTCTGCTTTCTTGCTCTGTGGTGTTTGGTTACTTTACAAAGGCAATGCCTTCCCTTTTTCCCGGATTTACGCCTTGGTGCTAGTCGCCAGCCCCTAGCCTATGGAAGGCGGGCTTGGGGTAGTCACAGCACGGGCCCCGAGGACAGGTCGTGACAAATTGGTATCAGAGGAGTTCGGTTCTACCGCAGACTCTGATCTTTCTTCTATGTGAAGCAATAGTATTAAGCGTATTGTAGACCTCTAGAGTTCCGGGATGGCATCGTACGAGGCATTGTATGGCAGACCTTGCAGATCTCTGTTGTGGTGGACAGACCCTGGGGAGTCAGCACATGTGGGACCAGAGATGGTCTGGGCCACGACAGAGAAGGTCCAGGTCATCCAGGAGCGGATGAGGATGGCTCAGAGCCGGCAGAAGTCTTATGCTGATAGGAGGCAGAGGCCACTAGAGTTCGAGGATGGCGACCACGTCTTTTTGCGTGTCTCATAACGACGTGGATTAAGGAGATTTGTCTGAGGCGACAAGTTGTCTCCACGCTTCATCGGACCATTCCAAGTCCTCAGTAGGATTGGCGAGGTGGCTTATCACCTGGCTCTACCACCTCAGTTGCACTGGGTGCACGACGTCTTCCACGTATCCCAGCTGAGGAGATACGTGCACAACCCGACGAACATCATTGACCATGGGGAGCTAGATGTTGATGATGGGGCGACTTTTGCGGAGGTCCCAGTGGAGATCGAGGATCGACAGGAACGGGTCCTACATGGACGGTTGATTCCTCTAGTGTGCATCAGATGGCAGCACGGGAACGTCTAGGAGAGCACTTGGAAGCGGGAGGTTTAGATACGTGCACAGTACCCACATTTGTTTCCCTAGTTTATGATGTATCTTTACAGGGATTTAAAGCCCTGAGGTGGGAGTGATGTAAAGACAAGTAAATTTAAAGGAAATTGTTTTTCTTAATTTTATCTGGAATTTTACAAGAACTTAGTTTCTGACGAAACCTGATTCCGAGGCCCGGTGTGCCCGAAATCATTTTTGTAAGTTTGGCTCGGTACGTTCAGTAAATGAACGAGCGGGTTTTCTAACTTTTGAATCGGTGCTCAGAATTGAATTCTGAGGGCACCGATGGAATCACAGCACCGGTATTTGCTTAGAAACGTCTCTTCTGGAGTTGCATTTGCTCGGGTGCGGTTTTTAAATTTTTGGGGGTTAAGTTAAGAAATAAAATAAAGTGGTGCAACAACTTTATTTTTATTTCACTTAAAGCCACTTAAAAGCCACTTGAAGCTGCTTAAGCAGAGTTGAAGAGGATAGGGTGCAATTCAAAATATCATACCCTCTTGGTAGGATATTTGTGAGGTGGGGCCCGCACGAGCCCCGCTGTTTCTTTTCCGCTAAGTAACGCACCTGTGAAAACCCCTATTTAATGAAAGTCAACTAACGCGTTTTATAAATTCTTAACGCCACTATTAATTTGGTTGTTAGTTCGTTGCAATTGATTCTTTGAATTAATTGTTAGTTTCTTATCTTTGTTTTTCAAATTATTTAGTTGATAATAAAATAAGATGAGGACTTATTTTATTATCTGGTTTTTGTGTTAAACCTTTGGAGAATCTCTAAAGATCTTCATCCTCTTTTGCGAAGAACGCAAAGAACGCGAAGAACGCCGACCTCCGACGAAAGGGAAAGGAAGAACACCGAGCCCTTAGAGATCGACGACGTGACGCCGAGTACCGTGATGCCGATGCTTCTTCCGCGACGTTCTTTCCCCGCGACGAATCTTCGATCAACTACTTGAGATCGTCGACGCGATGCCCTTCCGCCACAACGCGATGCCCTTCTGCGACGTGACGATCATCTTCTATCGCGAAGTTCAATTCTGCGAAGAACTCATCCGACGACTACGACGAGGTAGGGGTTTGATTCTTTTAAATATTTGTGATTTATATCCTCATCTTGTGATTAAATGATTGTTGTGAGACTTTTTAAACTGCTAATGCGGTGGGTGCAGACCAACGAACAAGTCTGAACCCCCCGCCCTTCGTTCTTGGTGTGCGGATGGCGGACGATGAAAAAACAAGCCGCTCGGGCATTTTGAAGGCTTTGCAGCGAAGGTCGGTTCCCGAGATGATCACTGGCGAAGACCGCATGTGAATCGGACCACCATAGCGCGTCCGGTGGTCCGCGGAAGTCTCTGCTGGTGCGCCACACCGGCACGGCAGCGCCGGCAGTCGTAGGCGGCGGCCAGCAGTGGCCAGCCGCCCCGATGCGGCAGCGCTGGCCTGTCCCATGGCCTCGTGGGACCATGGGGGAAGGACACGGCCTTGCCGCGTCCGTTGGCGAGAGGCGACCCCCACGCGGGGATGCGGAACCTTCAAGCGGGGCGGCGCCCCCTTGCACCCGGTAGGCCATCACGGCTGAGCCGCCTGGCGGCCGGGCCGAGCCGGCTCCGACCGGGCCCGGTCGCGTCCAGGCCAGGCCGGGCCACGCCGACCGGGTCGGTCCGGGCCTAGAACCCCTGTTTCCGGACCTTTTCGGTCTTTTGCTCATAACTCGAGCTTCGGATCTCTGAACAAAGCATCGTTAGTGGCGATGGGATCCTTGGATTGAGACGGTCGTTTCGGTATATCACACTCAAGGTTTCGGAATACTTTGGGTTTGACCGAGTTGGTTCGTACACGAAACCAACCGGGCCCTCGAAGCGGGAAGGCTCATATCTTGAGTTTCGGACGTCTGATTTATGTACCATTGACTTTGTTGAATTCCTCTAAGTGAGAAGGATCATCTGGCTTACTCCAGTCAAGGGTTGGACATAGGTGGAGTACATTCAGGTTGGTTTTCCCTTAAAAAACCAACTGGGCCCTGGGATGAAAAAGCCAATAACTCTCAGACCGGGCGTCCGATTGACGCGCCGTCTGCGACGTTGAGTTCCTGTTGACGATACAGAACTTTTTGATACATCAACTCTAGACTATGTGTCAGTTGATGTATCAGCCTCCCGGCTCGTGGAGCAGACCCTCCCAAATGAGCTTGCTGTGTGCGGGAACCCTAGAGCTGGCTGCGACTTCGACGACGATGACTACAGCACTCAGCGATCCTTTGTGGGTCAGTGATACTGATCCTATGTGGGTCTGATCCTATGTGGGTAAGCGCTCAGTGGTCCTGTGTGGGCCAGTGCCTACAGATCCTGTGTGGGTCTTTGCGGGGGTTAGTTACCTATCAATCCTGTGTGGGTCAAATCCTTTGTGGGTCATTGCGGTGGTTAGTTACCTATCGATCCTGTGTGGGTCAGATCCTTTGTGGGTCATTACGGGGGTTAGTTACCTATCGATCCTTTGTGGGCCAGATCCTTTGTGGGTCATTGCGGGGGGTTAGTACCTATCGATCCTTTGTGGGTCCGACGGCTTAGATAAATCTGTGGCAATATCTGGTCATCTTTATCGTCATATGAAGAAGTATACCTGTGTGAGCTGAATCCTATTTGACTTTCCTTTGTGAATTGTGTTGTGCTATCCTGTGTGGATTTACGTTTTGCTCTCCTATGTGGACTGGGTTGTGCTTGGGCTCGGATGTTGGAGCCGAACGAGAATTTATGACTTAGGTATATGTATGGGCATATACCTAAGCAGTATCGGATGTTACTTCGTGATTGTATCTTTCCTTTGTGGATTATCCTTTGTGAATTCTGGGAGACCATCGGGGGTCTCGGGGTCCCTACTGAGTAGCTTATACTCACCCCTACATGGGCTATGCCCGCAGTACGTTGTGTTGGTTTCAGACGACGGACAGCGCTGATCGTGGTTGAGGCTTGCAGAGCAGGACGGTACCTGGAGGTGGACCACTGGGCGGGATGTACTCGGAGTGGTCGGCTAGACCCGAAGAGCAGTGGAGGCTATCTGTACCCACCCTTCATGTGGTATTTCCAGTGGACAGCTCGACGTTGCGGCTTTACTTTTCAGTTGTTGTTTTCCCCTTCCAGTTGTACTTTACTTTCAGTTTGGGTTTGTATACTGGCCCAATTACTTTTCCGCACTTACTGTTGTACCAGTTTTTACTTAGTGTTTACTTCTTCTGCTTGCTTGCTCTGTGGTGTTTGGTTACTTTACAAAGGCAATGCCTTCCCTTTTTCCGGGATTTACACCTTGGTGCTAGTTGCCAGCCCCTGCCCTATGGAAGGCGGGCTTGGGGTTGTCACGACACGGGCCCCGAGGACGGGTCGTGACACATACATCCATCCTCAACACCAATATGTTGGGATAATCACTCCCTTTGAGAATATATAGGTGTCGGAACATGGTTCTCTATGTAGGTGAGGTGTGTATAGAAAATAAAAAATATATATAAAAGAAATATAAATATATATACACACAAGCCTAACTATAGGTTCAGAACCAAAACTAACACACTCACATTATCTTAACTTTTACTGCCACCTATAAATGCACAACACCATATAACAAGTCACAATCTCCATTTCACATTTCTAATAAATCCCATTATCCAACACATTCATTTCATTATTAGTCATCTACCGCATTTTACTACACATCCCTTCATTTATTAGTTCATTAACCATTTCCATACCATTAGAAGAACCTAACCTTGTCCATTTCTACCATTATTTAATAATTATTCTATAATTACTCAAGAATTAATCACAAACCAAATACACATCATGAGCATCTCACCATCTCCATCAAACAATCACCTCACTGCCCCACAAGCACGGCCAAACAACCACAAACTCCCCACCCCAAAATAACATCCAAATAAACACCACCTCACTGCCTCCAAATCTTTTCCACGCAACAACCACTTTGCCACCCCAAAAGCACTGAAAAAAACAACCACCCCAGCACACTAAAATAACGGCCACATCTCACCTATCAACCCCACATTGCATTGAAATCACACATCATCACCCCACAAGAATGCACACACATTGTAACACACCAAATATAATTTTATAGAAATATATTTTGGATTTTACACATTTCAAATTATTTTAATGTTGTTATCACACATTCCATAATCCTGATTCTATTTTATTAATACCCAAATATAAGTTGTTTTCCAATTTCCTTTTAATGTTGACATCAAAAAATCACTAAAAATCTAGATTTCCCAACACAAATCATATATCACAAACAAATCCCCCAATGGCCACAATTTTATTTGTGTCATCAAGACTATATAATCCATCATATTGCAACAATATCATAGGTGTAAAATCATGCAAATAATTCCCCTCCCCCCTTTAATTTGAATTATCGAATTCATTAGCTTTGATTATGCCATCACATTGATAACTTATAAATTAAAAAGAGTAATACCTTACTTCATGATACACAATAAAAATAAATGATGGATTACCAACCTTAAAAAAGCATTCCCAACTCATTGTGCACCATTGGGTGTCAAAACAATTGCTCGTACACCACAACCACTAATGGTAAATCGGGGATCAACCAAAATCACACCAAAGGGTCATCAAAAGGAAACCCAAATAATATCCCCAAACCAAAAATAAATCCTCATATTGAATCCCTGAGAAAAAACAAGATAAAAAAAATTAGTTAAAGAGAAATAACTGATTGTAGATCACCAACAGGGATCCATAAGAACCAACATATCAAAGTAGGAGGAAGGGGCTAGAAGATCCCCCCAATGTGAACAGGTCTTATCTGGAATGAGAGTGGAATAATCCACATTTTAAAAAAATTATATTTCAATATAAAATTAAAACAAGGATCCTTTCATTTTAATGTCGTGTAATATATACACGATGTGAATTACCCATGAATTTACAGAATAGGAAATTTCCATAAAAATTGTGTCCACTCAACCTTTATTTAGAAAAATCCTAAATCCCACTTACACAATGTGTAATCTATCTCACAGGTTCCTCCTATACCAGATACTATTCAGAAATTCACTAGCTATACAAAACGTGAATCACCATTACACATCATGTAATAATTATATAACATGAATTTTCTAAAATAGCTTTAGCCTCAACAAAAACTCCAAAAACCTCCCTCAAACACCTACAACTTGAAAAAATTGAAATGTAATGGGTTGGGAAGGAATGTCTATTACATTAGATACCTCTTAAAATAGTAATTCCTTCAAGAAACCAAAACTAATCCAAGAAGTGTTGGATTCCAAATAACCACCCAATGATATACCTCTCAAGGATCATGTCATACCTAAAATGATAGCACTAGTCGATCATTACAAACCAAATGAACCCAAACATCCTACAAAACCTCATCACTACACAGGTACAAATTATATCCTCTCACAAAGCCTCACCACTACAAAGACATCCCAACCCCCATGTATCCAAAACCAACAACCACAGTGCCCCGAACATATGAATCGCTGAATTCCATCCTCAATGTCAAGATAATATAAACTCTATGTGGAACTGACTCTCACATTATATTTTTTTGAAAATAATAATATAATTAATATTGATTAGGTATAAATTCCTTGCATTTTAATATGTCATGTCATTATCACACATCACACATCACACAAAACACATCACATCAGGAGAAAAAACACACCTCATAAAACATCAAGGTCTATACTCCACATCATAATAAAAATAAGGAAAAGAAAAACACAAAAAAAGTTATGGGTAAGAGAAATGTATCTTTATCTATCAGTCCCAAGTACACTACTATAGGCCACCAATTCTCCACAACACTCAATCAAAATGAATGGTTTTTCCATGTAGTGACTTTTCTTGGTGGTCCTAGATCTCTACTAGTCAATCAAAAAATTTCATGTCATCCTCTATATCCAACTTCCCTGATCAATGAAAATTGATTAATCATGAAGATAAAGATTACGATGATAGATATTGAAGACATCAGTATAGCATCCCTCCCTAGAATCCACAAAGTGGTTCCCTGATACGATTGGCAACATAAACTCAAGTGTGCCTCCAGATACACTAGAGGCTTCCAACTAGCAACGAGGGACATGGGTGTGTTCACAAGGAGACTATTGCCTCACGATTTTGAGTACATCAATGTGATAAATAAAAAATAGGAAACAACGAACGTAATAATAAAATATTAGTATAAGAATAATAAATAAACAACCAATAAATAAATTGGAAGAAGCTAATTTGGAAATAGATACAAAATGATGATGATCTAGTCATGTAGCTATACAAAAATGAGGTAGATCGGATATAGCTGAATTAGGCATATACAACATACAATATAAATATACAAATAAAAACAAGAATTCCACTACTTGAATAAAGAACATAGGCTCAGTCCTCTTCTATCATACTCTATCCCAATACTCAGAATCAAGAGTCTGAATCTTGATGCTTCCCTTTATCTACACTGGATATCATGAAGAATTCCTAAAGATCAATGGCTTCCCATATAGGGTGTGAGATATAATGAGTATTACCCCACCAATAGTGTCTACATTGGATAATTCCGTGCAAATAAAATGTGTTGTGAGCCAATAATAATTGAGGTGAGGCAACAAATAAATATTACATATCAGTCCTGGTTCCTCATGGATACCCAACTGATGCTACCCAATTCATCCTAATCTAGATTTCTCTAAACCAAGGTGAATCTATACAAGTATGATAGACTCTATAAATGGGTAATCTATAGTCCATGAAAAAATGAATCATTGATCCCACAACAAGTAAGGTACCAAGTATAGACCGAACCTAGGCATGGTATTTTTATTGGAAGATGATTCATTTAAATTAATAGATTTTATTTCTAGAATTTTATAAAAGCAATATATAGAATTTAAATATGAAGAATCTTAGGCCCATCCAAGGATATCGTTATAAAGGAAACTGATTATCGTGCCTGGAGAACTAAAATTACCCAATACTATAAGAGTCCATCAAAGGAAATCTACACAGAAATCCCAATTATCACTCTTAGTGTATTGAAGCACATCCCTCTGAACCCATCCTGGGTGTACCAAATAGAGGGCCAAGTATCACTCATTGATGGTGTTACTATATCACTAACCATGATCATACAATTTATATCCCCTAGGGAACTAGTAACACTCATGGGTACATAAGAAATATTCCCGGTGATCCCAACCAATGTAATCTAAAAGATGGATCCTTGTATTTCTCCTAGTGTAAAGGTAATCATTCCAATTTATAATTATGTAACATGATGAGCTTATCCATGGAATACATAAGTAAGTACACTTGTATCGTGCTTTCCATAATGTGAATAGCAGGGTATTGTTATAAGTAACTCATACCATACCTTTTTTATATTTTAATAAGTTTTGAAATTCATTCAATCTAGCAATTCAAACTATTTCATAAATCACGGGGTCCAAACTCATGGCCAAACAATTCCCTTATGAAATTATCATTATATTAAAATTTAATTCATACACTAGTAATGATAATAAATAACACAATTGAAAATAATAAGGCCCTTAATCTTTTAAATAGTTGAACACCCAAAGGGTTGGTTCATGTTAAGGTAAACACCCCATAGTGTTGATTCGTGGGTAGTTGGGGTTATGTTTCACATAATTAAACAATGAATCTAATTAAATAACTAAAATGTGGTCAATTATATGAATTATAACAACTAGAAAAATCAATAATGATAAAATACAACTATAATTTGTGGGAAAATAACTTAACAACATTCCATAAGCATGTAGTACTCTACTCATATAGTGTTGGCCCTTGAATCATGCTAAGATAAAATAAAACTATAGAGGGGGAAAACCCTGAAAATATGGATTATGATCCCAAACCTAAATAGTGAATAGATAAAATGATAAATTTTGGATGAAAATAAGAGGAGTGGAGAGAATACCACTATGGATGATATGCACCTTACAATGAAGAAAAAAGATCTCAAGTGGATGAGATCTGGTGGAACTTAGGTGAGGCGTGGAGTGGTTCTCTCATGTGGAACCTCCTAGAGAAGGTGGAGGATGTTCTTCCAAAATGATCCCTCCCACCTTTTTTAAAAATATATATCATAATTAACTGGAATATAAACCTTACATGACATTTAAATATTAGGAATTCCCCTCCACGAGAAATCCCAATTCAGGGCGTGTAAGGGGTCTGGCCAACATATTACATGTTGTGTATCCAATACACACTGTGTATTTCAAATATACACCATGTATTAAATATGCATCATGTATTTGTCCTGAATCCATCCTCAAAGAAAACTACTACACCTTTCCTGAAACTCACCAACTAACATGAGGGCCTAATTCCTAGGTTCTAATCTAAAATTAAAACTAAACAAGGATTTCGACAAAACTGAAATTAAAAATAGCTCACTAAAAATACATGATGTTACAACATCTATTCCATAAAATCATTAATACCATAACATCCCATCCGAGGATGGTATATGATCATCTGAGAAAAATTCTAGGCATTGAGCATGTACATCAGCATCTCTCCCCTAGGTATTACCTTGTATAGGGTCATTATTTCATAGAACCAAGACTAGAGTAACTATCCTACTATGGAGATCATTTATTACCTATTCAATGATAAGTATAAGATGCTACTCAAATGATGTATCTTCCTCCAGCCCAATATCATCGAGATCAAATTAATGAGAAGGGTAAAAATGAAAACAATGAAGTCGAAGTTTGTGAAAGATTTCATGTAGGTCATAATACCTCTAAGGAAACTTCAATTGATAGGTTATTTTCTATACTCTCTCTGTGATCTCAAAAGGCCTAATGTAATGTTCTGATAGCTTTTCCATTCTATAAATATGTCTACAACTCAATCTGGGAGAAACTGGTAGAAATACTTGATATCCCACCTCAAACTATAGAGGACGATAGTGATTAGTGGTATAATAATTTTTCAATTACTAAGATGTAGCCATATATTCTAGAATTATATGTACTTTCTAAAATGACTCTTAAACAAGATAAGGACCTAGTAGTTCTACCTCACCTACCTCTAACTAGAGTAGAGGTGGAAAACACATCCTGCCTTAAAGGTCCTATTAAGGATCCATCTAAATCATTACATGGAATCTATTATTATTGGAAAAATCAACTATAGATATATGTTTAACCCAAGAACATCTGAGATAAAGGAATCGTGCATAGGGAAATTCTTCTAACAACTGTATCTTTCATTCAGAATACTCATTGGTCATAGGGTTATATGTTTTATATAATAGTACCTATAAACCCAATGTTTTCTATAACCCCTCATAGAACCATGAAGTAAACTTGTAATCTTGATCCAAAATGATAGAATGGGGAGCACTGTGAAGGTGTACAATCTCCCAAATTTAAACCCTACCAATCTCATTAACTAAGAATTTTTGTTAGATAAGAAGGAAGTGTGTGACCTTGTTCATCCAATTAACAATCACCCATACCACATCACTGCTTTATGGGGATCTCAGCCAGCTAATCACAAAATAAATTGTGACATCCTACAATTTCCACTCATAAATAGATTGATTCTATATAATTCTAGTTGGTCATTGGTTCTCCACCTTCACAAGTTGGTAGGTGGAACACCATGTGATAAAACTAAAAATCGTCACATTCTTACCAAACCACCAATACTGACAATGTATTCCTTGATACAATTTGAAAAAACCGTGGTGAACATACCATATAGAAGCATGATATTACCACATAAACACCTTATGTATTTATAAAAGAACCCAAATATGTCCATGGAAGGGAAAAATATCATCCTCATCAAGAACCCAACCATACAGTGGGTTCACAATAAAACTCTCTCTCAAGACTATGACCATAAAATCCTAAATCTCTCTCTTCCTCACCCCTTTCATAAGGGAGGATGACACTACTAATGTTGGTAAAAAAGGTTTCCCATGATACTCCTAAACCTTCAGGTTCATAATAAAAAACATTTCCATCAACTACAATTCACTACTGGACACCTTGAAAACTTATGTATGAGTTCTCTATCACTGTGAATCAGATGTTGCATTACCCTTTCTATGTGTATAATCATATTATAAAATAATATAAAATAGTAATTCTACCCACCTACACTGCTTTAGATTTAGGTCGTGCTATGTGGAATTGTACTACAGACTTTTATTGTCTGTGTGAATTATGAACTACCCCAAAACAAATAATGTCTCCAAATGAATAAATCATGAACCATGGAATTTATTTTGAGTTCATTTTTAGGGTAATTATTCATATGAGGTCTTTTATTGGTAGGACATGTACACTAAAACTTGATCAACACATATCAATACTTCTCTTAGGTAGATTCCCAAATAATCATAGTAAACATTTTAGATTCTTCCCAGCACAAGATGAATCAGGATCATACATAAATTCGGTATCCATTTTAACTTGTGAAAGTATTTATCATAAGTATTAGATCAGAAGAACCTCACACCATTTTTAGTAAATCTTGTAATAGAAGCTTATTGGGGTGATATTTCTGGAATAAATTTCATGTGATAGTAAGACAACCCTATGAAACTGCATATATATAATACATTATTTGTATTGTCATAGTAAAATAATCCACTCACCCTATCCGTGTCAACCAAACTCCACCCATTGAAATAATATGCCCCAAAATGTGAAACTTATATATCCAAAAGTGGAATTTGTTGAGCTTCACATAAAGCTAGTTCCCCATTATTGTATTTGGAATGATATTAAGATGTTTGGAATGGTCATGATGAGGGAGATGATACACAAAGATATCATCCACAAAGACCAACACAAATGAATCTCGATACAGGTGTAAAAACCAATTTACCAAATCCATGAAAATAGATGATTCATTTATAAGGATGAACGGTATTACCCAATACTCATACAAGTCATACTTTATTTGGAATGTTGTATGTGGTATGTTTGATGGTCTCACATGCACCTTATGGTAGCCCGACCTCAAATCAATCATAGATATAACTATTTATCTTCAAAACTAGTCTAAGAGTTCCTCTATATGAGGCAGTGGATACTGGTTCTTAACTGTAATTTGGTTTAACAATAGGTAATCTTTGATCAACTTGACAATAATATTCACCTTCTTAGAGAAAAGGATAGTTGAACCCCATGGAAAAGTATTGGGTCATATAAAACAAATTTTCTCTAAGACTTACAACTACTACTTGACTTCCTAAAGATAAGTAGGTATCCTCTTATATGAAGGAATGGACACTGGGGTCACTCTTCACACTATATTGATGGTGAAATCTACCTCTCTCATAATAGGAAATCTTGCGAAATAATCAGGTAAGATGACCCTATACCGGTCCACCACATGATGGAATTAGGTTTGTTTCATTCTTTATTCTATTAACATATACTATCTATTTTGAAAATCACTCTTCCCAAACCCTGACAATCCTATACAGCTCAAATTACGTAGGCATCACATTCTCCCTTATGAATATAATTAATTTCCTGAAGTGATGTTAAAGAAACCCTTTAATTATATGAATCAACATGGGAACAGTAAGGTACAATATAGTAAATTCTAAGAATAATGGTAAGCTATTCATCATGAGGACATAAAAACTTAATATGAATCAGTACCCACCTATCTCAAGTGGAAACTCCTTTCACTCAAGAATATTCTCATATCAAACCCCTAATGGTGTGTTGATAGTTATCATTCCACATAAGTACTCTATCTCTAGGACCAGACATTACATAATTTTTGTAAATATAAAATATGAAAAAAAACTATATTATAAGATACTATCATAGTACCTCATACTATAGATGGAACTAGACTCTTCTCTTAATGGGTTGGATTCACTGCATTGATACGTTATGACCCATGTCCCTAAGGTGAAACCTCACTGACATGGGTAGTTCCACTCTACTAATGCATAACCTATAAAATCAGACTACCTCTATTGTGTACACCTCCCCAGGTAGATCAACCAATAGTATACCAACTCCCAGCATGACATGGAGAAACTCATCTTGTACCTGAATGTGGTGTCGATATAAATACCTTCTCACTAGGAACATAAGGAATGGTTTGGAAAAAAACACTAAATGTGACCCATCCCACCCCACATTCGTCACTCAATCAGGTCCCTATTACACCACATATTCTTATGTCTAGTCTTAAAACACTAGTGGAAACCCACATAGTGGTTGGTTCATGTCGGCTAACCTGAACTTCCATCATCAGTATAGTTGAAGTGACTTTTCCTACCACTCCACAAACTTCCTCCCATCATGGAATCTGAACTTCCATTGCTCACATTACCACCATCCCTTAGGTCATGCTCAGTGATGGGGGCCTGGTGCACTACCTTTAAATAATTTCATATCCAGAATGCATTTACCTACAATTGGATGGATTAAACAGGTCCATCCTAAACACATCTCATATTCATTACATCATCACTGGTAAGAGTTTGTGTAAAGCATTGAAGCTCATTAAAATGAGTCTAATACTACATCACTGACAATTCACCCTGTTATAGGTGCATAAATTCAATTACATGGTCCTATATTAAAGTATACAAAAATAATTAGTTATAAAAGGCTATCATGAAGTCAATCCAGACCATATCATGTTGATAATCAGCCTGAGAGATGATGTACCACCAATTATTGGTGAAGTCATAGGTGGTGATCTTGAATCTTTACAATGTAGGTGTCTCCAAATGCTCAAAGATCAATAACAGACCTCTATCCAAGACTCAATAGCCTTGGGACTACTATCCTCTGAAAAGTTAAGAGGTTGATGCTGTTGGAAATTCCATGTACACTCTACCATAATATGGATATGTCTTAGAGATCCCTATAAAGACTGCATGAAGCTTATGAATCTATAATGAACATAAGCGTCAACACCCAGTGGAATATAAAAAGGACATGTGTCATGTTTCATTATAGGAGGTAATACTGGTGTATTAGGTCCCACCACCTATAGATCATGGTCATCTCCACATTCCTATCATGCAACTTGAGGATGTCATGGTAGCATAGCTCAACAATTTCCAAATACACGCCACAAATAAAATTTAACAACATACAAAAAATATTAAAAAATGATATGCACAAATCCTTTCTATAAATTAGTTACACCTCTCGGCCTACTCCTAACAATAGGTCTAGTTGATACGAAGGATCAAAATGGACAACATGAGACACTTCCATCTTCCCGCTACTAAGGTCAATTCAGATTCAAGGTCTCATATAACACAGAAAAGTTTATGATATATGGAGTGTCTATTACAAGGTACAGAGTAAAACAACATTTACTTTTAAATTTAACTCATCATTTAATGGTAACCATTTTATTTAAAATTATAAATTTATTTAGGTTCATAATTTTTTACAAGTATATATATATCACAATATACTTATATGCATCACCATTCTCAATTAATAAATGGCCAAACAATTTATAAATGCAATTGGTATGTCACGTAATTGCGACCTAACATTTTTCTTATTATATTAGGATGTAATAGGTATTGTATAATGATTTTAATAAATGAACAAATATCCCAGATTTATTCTTCATAAATTAAAATTTTCATTAAATAATCAAATCATCTAATATTTTTGTCCATTGAACTTCTAGTTCATGGCTCAAAATTTTCATATATGGTTAATTAAGGTTTCATCACCAATCTATTTGAAAAATAACAATTTATATTTATAAATTCACTAGAATTGATCCAATTATTATATACAAGGATGAAATTCTTTAACATAGTACATATAATAATCCAATAACTAGCTAGATGAATTAGGTAATGCACATAGAAAGTAAATGTGGCATGGAAAAATAAATGGAATATAAGTTATAAAGTGCATATGATGATGCATGAGTAGATAATCCCTTTTTATACCTGACCAATGGGAAAAGACCATAATAATAATGTCAATATGAATAAAAACATGGGCATCACCCAAATGTGAAATCAACACAACTGTAATAAGAACAAACCAAATAAGCAAAAACCCATTTCAGGTAATTTTGGTTTCCCCTATACATCGGTTAGCTACACCTAGGAAAAACATCATTACCAAATTTATATACAATTTGGCATCATTTATAAGACCCAATTAGTAAGACATAAGTAAATGAAACCATTTAATGTGACTTCATGGTGTCATGACCCAGAATCCATTAGGTGGTTCCCCGAGATAGTTGTCCAAATGAACTCAAGTGCACCTCCTCGTACACCAGAGGATGCCGACTAGTAGTAAGGGCCAATGGTGTGTCTGTTGGGAGAGTATTCTCTCATGATTTAATGGTGTAGAATATTAATAAATAATAAATGGTAAAAATTATGAATAATATTAAAAAATTATCAGAAAAAAGAAAAATAAACATCCAATAAATAAATAGTTAAATGTCGAACCAAAAATAGATAAAAAATTATGGAGATCATGTCATGTAAAAATTCAAATATTTGGAACACAAGATACAAAGGAATCATGAATATACCACATGATATTCAAACATAAAAAATTTCCAAAATCTTCCTCTACTAGAATCCTAATCATAAGCTCATTCATATTCAGCATTACGTGATCCCAATATTCAAAATCAAGCATCACAAGATGGATTTTTCACTTTACATACACCTAAAATCATGAAGTCTACTCAAGTAACAATGTGGGCTTGAGTAAGGTGTGAGATATACCCAGTATTACACCACTAATTATTTCTAAATTAATCTAATCTATGAATAAAAAATTATTTGTGATCCAATAATAATTGAAGTGTGGCAGTAAAAAATAATAAATAAAAGTATAGGTTCCTCTTAGATACACAACTGATTCTACATACTTCATCCTAATCTAGATTTCTCTAAAAAAGCTGAATATTTAAATTTATGATTTGGGGTATAAATGTATAACCTAGAATACATACAATAATTAATAACCACGCTTGTCAATAAGGCGATTACCAATTTTTGATTAAAACCAAGAAAGTGATTTGGCTTGGCAGGAACGTCCTTTAATTTAATAGATTATTATTTATGGAATTCTATAAAAGGAATCATTAGAATTTAAATAACATACATCTTGGGCTTGTCTAAGGTGAACCATTTAAAGGAACCTGAATATCACACCTGGAGCACTAAAAATACCAAACACCCTAAAAATATTTCCAAGATAATCCATAAGGATTCCCAAAGTATCTCTCGGTGTGGTGAATCATGACCCTATAATCTAATCCTATGTGTAAAAAATAGGGGAAAAAAGTATCTGTCATGGTTTTTGTAACCATATCACCCACCTATCCCATCCAATGTTTCTCCCCTACGGAACTATTATCACTCATGGGTAAGTAAGCAATACTCTAGGGGATCCCATCCCTGAAAATCAATAAAAAGGAACATATTATATCTCATGGAATAAAGGTAATAATTCCTATTCCTAATTAGAAATCATGATGACCTCATACATGGTGTCCTTAAATTTGTACCCTTTTATCACCATTATATTAAATTGAAGGGAAGGTTATGGTGAGCATTGTCCCATACAGTGACTCACAATCATTTTAACAATTTGGAAAATTAATTTAATCCAATAAATTCAAAATATTCTATAAATCATAAGGGAATAACAGAATACATAACATTTAAATTATTAAATTCTCATTATATTTCATTTATTACATGGTTATTTATGCTCCCCAAATGATAATAATTAACACAATTCCAAATAATAAGACCCTTAATCCTTTAAATTTGGGAACAACCAAAGCAGTGTATCGTGTGAAGGTAAAAAACCTACGATGTTGATTCACAAGTACTCAGGATATGTTACACATAAGAATAAAATTTAATTTTATTAATTAAAAAAATGGGTGAAAACTTTAATGTTATGGGTGGAAAAAAATGGTACATGATAAAATAAAAAATTACATTTAGGGAAATAACTAGATCACAATCCTTAAGCCTATAGTACTCTTGAAATCTAGTGTTGTCCCTTGACGCAATATATAATGGAATTACACTTATATGAAAATAAAAACCCTAAAAATTGGGCATATTAAATCAAAACAAAATAGTGTATAATATGTGAAGATAAATGATGGATAGATGGAAAAGTAGTGGAGAGTTAACCATTTTAGATTTAATGCACCTGACTGTGAAGGAGACTAAGCTCGGATGGAAGAGATCTAGTGGTACCTAAGTGAGGAATGGAGGGGTTCTCTCACACATCTCTTACTAGATAAGGATGAGGGTGTTATTAAAAAATGTTCCCTAACCACCTTTTAAGAAAAAAACTACCTGAAATATTTACATGGTGTGAAGAACATACAATCCATGTAAATCATAGTCTTGTACCTCTCTATGAAAACCCAATTTAGGACATGAAAGGGTCCATACAACACATTGTAGGTAGTGTATCAAATAAATGTTGTGTATTTAGAATTCACTCCAAGTATTTTTCAGCATCTCATATCCATCCTACATACTACTTCCTTTCCAGAAATGCACAAACCGGCCTAAGAGACTGATCACCAGGGTCAAATAAAAATTGAAAACTCAAAAATAAATTTGTATAATCTAAACGAAAAAATACCACCCAAAAAATATGGTATATTATAGTTGTGGATCCTCTCTATCCATGGTGGTAATTCCAACCAACACACCACCTCCCCAAATCTTCTCAACACCTCAAGGGGCGCAACATACCTAATAGAAATCTTACACCCACTTCCAATAAATTTCTACCTAGGTTGAGGGGAAACCTTCAAGAACACATAGTCCCCAACCTAAAACTCTAATGTCCTTTTGTGGTGATTGGTATAAGACTTATGTCATTTTGGATCTACATTCATCCATTATCATGACAATTGGACCAACTCTTTCATGATCTACACCACATCAGAACGAGGAACTACTACCTCCCAAAAATCCATCCATAAAAACAGAGATTGATACATTCACCCATATAAAGACTCAAATGGGTCCATGCCAATATATGTGTGGTAGATTTTATTATAATAAAACTAAAATAATGGAAAGTGTCTCACCCAAGATCCACCAAATTAAAAAACAATTGTCAGTAATATATCTTCCAATGTATGAATGGTCTGCACTATCATCCCATCCCTCTAAGGTTGGTAGTAGTGTTGATGCATAAGACAATTACAATATCATGTTGTAACCCCTCCAAACTCACAATATAAAATTTTCATACCAATATGAGACAATAGACCACATAAATACATGAAAATTAATAACCTCATCCACATACCTCTTATCCAAATCATCCACTATGCCCAAATCCTTGATCGCTAAAAAGTGGGTAAATTTATCATTTCATCCATGATCACCCATAGAACATAAAAACCTCCCTGATCAGGATGTAACTATGTGATGAGTGGTGTTGAGATGCCATCCCATTTCTACTCAGGAACATTGAAAGGATATGAAAAATTACTAGGAACATGATCCTCTTCCTTTACCTACTGACAAACTAAAAACATCACCACAAACTCTACCATGTCTCATTTCATCCTGGAACACAAAAACTACATCCTTAAACTATGGAAAATCTTGGGAACCATTTGGTGTTCTATAAAATGTGAGTTATGAAACTCATAAAGGAAACTCTCATGAATCTTTGTCAGAACAAGAAACCTCCCATGGAACAACATCTAGTTTCGAACATCCTCTGACCATCCTTATGGAACATCACCCTGGCCAACATGATTGCGTGTCATTACTTCCTCTAAGTTTCCCCGCTGAGACTCCACCACCCGATACATCAAATATGACTGCATCACCATCTAAAAAAAATATCCTCTACTATCATTCTTCCTTGAATCTATGTGACAGGTTTCCAACTCCTCCATTTCACTCTAGGAATCCCCAGACTTCCAAATAACATCCTTCCCTGACTTTCTTCTCAAAGAATATTCTACAACATTCCCAATTTTTTTAAGTGTAGGGTATCTCAAAATTTTAATCCTGAAGAAACTCCATCCACCTCCATTTTAGTAATTTCAGTTCACACTAAGAAAATATACATCTTAAAATCATGAGATCTGAAAAGAACACAAAGTGCTCTCCAAAGAGGTAATGTCATCATAACATCGGTGAAAACACAACTATTGAAAACTATAAAGCGTGGGTTACATTGGTATAATTATTTGGATGTAACTTCATACACTCATAATAGATCATTTTCTTCCACTACATCAACATGCATCCCTAGAACAGATGAGAAGAATCACAAAACACATCAAACATCACACCCACCTCAGGAATCTAAATCATTAGAGAACTAACCAACTTCCCCTTCATGTAATTCAATTCTATATAGCACTGATAATTCCACACAAAAGAATAAACATTTTTATCAAATGTTATCAAAGTGGTTGTGAATCAAGAGAAATAAGACAAAAATCTTGGATAATAGCTTATAATACACATATAACTATGAACATATTCCATGTTAATGGGGGATTCTTAAGAAATATCTACCTCATCCTTTGATGGGATTACTTCCAAACCATGTAAAGACACAAAGTTTCCAAGTAAATTCACATCTCAAATATAGAACTCACAATTTCATACCTTACCATAAATAAATTGGTGTATATGTTATTGAAATTGGGGTATAATTTGTTTAGAATACTAATCCTCTAACCTCAAGTAGATCAAGATATCATTGATGAACATAGTGGAAATAGGTCTAGGAACTCATGGAACATATAGTTTACAATCCCCATGAACCTGGATGGGGAATTCATATAACTGAATAGGATGAATACAATCTCAAAGTTCCTATATCATTATCTTAATGAATTCTTTGGGATATATCTCTTTTTGAACCTCAATTAGTGATATGCACATCGCTGATTAATCTTAGAAAACCAACTCTCCAATCTTAGTTGGTCAAAAATATCATCTATCCTTTGGAGAGGGAATAGTTCTTTATTTTTTGATGATTCAAAAACCAAATGTCTATACTCAACCTCATATTACCATCTTCCTTCATCGAGAAAAACACTGGAGCACCCCATTGTGACACATTGGATCAGGTAAAACCCTTATTCTTCATATCATCAATCTAAATAATCAAATCCTACAACACAAAATGAACAATTTGATAACGATCCAACCAAATTGGTTGAAAAAATGATTTATTTATATCCCAAAATCAATATCATGTTGTGGTAGTAGTTTCACAACATCCTTGATGAAAAGAACAAAAACACCCCAAAAACAGTGGGGACTATCATTTCTCCCACATCCATCGATTCCAACAATAACTCATCTAACAAATAAATAAGGGATCCACATGCTGACTACACACCAGAACAACATACTCACCACTAAAAACTACATGATTTATATCCACATAAAATAACCTGGCTCTATAATAGAAGAAACTAATAATATAATGAATTAAATACAACCAATTGATATCTAGGATGATATCATATGGATGCATCTATAGAAAGAAAAGGTCCTCAAAAGAATGATGTGGCCATATCATTAGTCTACACCCTTGGAACACATCAAAAATGTTGGTCTGGCCTCTTAATGGCTTATTCAACACTAGGGGAATGGAAATACTCTTTATGATCAGTCCCAATGAATAAACTCTATGGTTGTGAAAAGAGTGTACATCTCCGGGATAAAATAGGGCACAAAAAAGGGTACTGAACCAATCGTACATCTGGAAATTTTTAGTCCCTCTAGCATTGTTTCATCCACTGTATGAAACTAACCATGCCCAACTCTTCAACCTCTTTGTTAAGTACAACTTCCATGATCATTCCAAATTCAAGTTCCCTAAACATGAAGAACATACTAAGGTAAAACTGTAATTGATCTGTATCACATTGGAGGAGATTAAGTCTGATGCCCCCAATTTTGAAAATATATCACTAGAAACTACTATTGAGGATGGAACTAGACATATCTACCTACACCAAACTGGGGTCATGGAACCACTAGGTATTGGTTCTCGTGAAGACTAAAAACCCCAAAACCAAAACACACTTGATCTATATCCCTAATAAAATTACAAAAAATCACTTCCCCAAAAGTATGAAAATAAAATAGTTGAGGTTGTCCCCTTAAAGGTTGAAGCCTCAAAGGTCCTGGTGCCTACATCCTACTTCTGAAAACCCTACTCCTCAACGAGCCCGACTGAATCACCTATCAAGGAAGACCTCCTCACGAGTACATCTTCTTGATCACATTTTCCTTCTTATAAACCTCCTTATTAATTAGTAATGTAAAAAGGAGAGTATACATACTTGATAGAATGACAGAGTGCCTCCTCAATACATCTCCCATGAGACTCCTCATCTAGAATCAGATATGGGGTAAAATTTATAAGGTCATTAAACTTGATTATGAACTTTAAATCTACCATACTCCCACCCTAAAGAGATATAATATCCCACCACTTCACTTTAATAATGGTCAAAGAAAGGAACTATTACTAGAACTCCTTTTGAAATTCAACCCATGAAACATCATCCTCTTTCTCCTCTCCAAAATACAGTGTCCACCATTAACTTACAACTCTCTACATCTGAATTACTTCAAAAGTGACATAGTAATTTTTCTGAACCCAGATCAAACTGAATGTAATCTCAGGATCATCCATTTAAATATTCGTATCCACATCTGTAACACAACCCTCATGCTACCCCCAAATCATTACGTTGAAAATCTCACAACACCCTATCCAAATATTCGCCCACCTCAACCAGATCATCCCTACAATGATCAACATGAACAGCCTGTCGAACCTAAACTACTTGATCCACATGTGGACAACGAATAAGAGTAATAGGTGAAAATAAAACAAGAATTTATTAATACAGGTAGAATGGAATTTTATTAATTTTCATTTATTAATTTTATTCATTTGAACCTTTATAATGTAACCTAACTCATACAGGATCACAATTCATCTTGATACATGTGCCAATCCAAGTTCTCAACATTGAAAATAGGTCCACCTCACTTGGCCGTTCTATAATCTTAGATCCAGTGCATTGGATCATTGGGGCCCCGGAAATTACATGTACCCTCCAGTCTCCCTTTACTATATCATATACTAAGGTCAACTTGAACTACTATCATACCATCATATGAAGCCATCACTATTTCTAACTCCAAACTTCGTTCTAACCCTCAACCACAAGCTTTGATACCACTCTTTCATGACCCCTCCCTACAAAGATATTTTAATGAGGGGAGAAAGACAATGACTCCATATTCCTCCCACCAATAGACTTTAGGATTGAGATATCACTGAGGGTTTTCAAATATCATGAAATAAGAGGAATTTATCTCTATAATAATGTATGTTTACGATATAAGATGAATCAACCACAAGGAACTCTATAAAATAATATAAAAGAAAGTAAAACCATCCCACAATGAAAGTATAAATAAAAATTATATATATATAATTATTCTAATTAAATACCCCAAGGTGAAGAAAAATCAAGGACATAACAACTATCAATGGTCTGAGCTAGTAAGGACTAGCACAGTCCATGTATTCATCCATGAAAAATGAAAATAGTTTAATACATGTTGTTTCTGTATACAAGTATACTCAGTAAGAAAACCAAAGTATCTTCTGAACATTTGAAAGAAGCATACTAATGCAACCGTGAGAAAACAAGAAAACCAACATCACAAAAATAGTTTAACTATCTATCCCAACCTCACCATGGAATTCTTACCAAATAACTCAAACAAGTTATAATAAAATAATAATATGAATATCGATATTGTGTACCCCAAACTGCTTTCGGACAATAATTTCACTCTCACACCCCAACATCATATGTTCTGGAACTCCCATATCTTCCAAATAACATATACAGCCACCCAAAAACATGGTAACACCTCACATGCATGAAAACATCTGGGTCATCACCCCACAACACGGTCACATCTCATCATTCTGAAAAACTTTTAGGCCTTAACATTACAACCACTACCCTAACCAGTGTAATAAGGTATCATTAACATGAAGAACATCAACTTTATTCCCTCATTCTACCATGCACAACCACCGCCATATTCTAGCCCATAGCATGGTCATATCACATCTCACCTGAAGACACATGGGCCACTACCCCTTAGCATGGTCATATCACATCTCACCTAAAGACACTTGGGCCACCTTCCCACAACATTATCGCATTACATATCACTTGAAGACATATGGGCCACAACCTACTACATAATAAGACCTATGAAAATCATATCCTATGAAATTATACTTTCCTAGAAGATAGATCAAGAATGATAAGGTAGTCTATTGTCCATCATCATCATCAAAATGTTGGTAAAATCCCATCCATGTGAATATATGGGTGTTTTCACATAGTTCTCAATGTGGGAGAGGATTATATATATAATTACAAGGAATATACAAGTATATAAATATATGCACACAAAATCCCAACCTATTGGTTCACAACTAAGTACTATATCACTCACAACATTGCTAAATTCACTGCTCTCTAATTGCACAACTTGATATAAAAAGTCAGAAGACACATTTCAAATTTCAAACCAATCCCATCATCCAACCCCTTCATTTAATTATTAATCATCAACCACATTTAACCACACATCCCATCGTTTATTAGTCTGATAACCATTTCCATCCCATTATCCAAACCAAACCCTATATATTTCAATAATTATTAAATAATTATTCCATCACTACCCAAGATTTTAGAACATAGGAAACACACATCACAAGAATCCCATTATATCTATCAAACCATAACCTTGCCACCCCCCAAGAACAGACAAACAACAACCACCTCGCTACCCCAAAAGCATAGAAAAACAACCACCACCTCACCACACTAAAATCCTAGCCACACAACCACCACATCACCACCCCAAAATCAAGTCCAAACAACCATCACTCACCGCCCCAAACGAATCTCAAAATCTCACCCATCAGCCTCACATCGCATCGTAATCACACATCACCAACCAACAAGCATGTACAGACATTACAACATATCAAGGGCCATTTTACATATTTATAAAGTGTATTTTATCACATTTATAATTATTTTTGGGTTGTTATCACACAAAGAAATAATCCTGGGGAAATAATTTCATTTTCAAAATATAACTGGTTAGTCAATTTCTATTTAAGGGTGATTTCACAACAATACCAACATACATAATTATCCCCACACATATCATCTAGTAAAAAAAATCTGCCAATAAATATAATTTCCAGTGGGGCATCAAGACTGAATAATATATCATATCACAATAATATAAAAGTTTTAAAATCATGTAAATAATTACCCTTTTCCTACATCAATGGCAATTTTCCAATTATTTTTATATTATTGAGAATTCAAAACCATAACTCCTAGACAAAAAAGAGTATACCCCTCCGGAATGATACATAATAAAGATAAAATTGGGATTACCAACCTTAAAGAATAGTTTTTAACTCATTACACACTATCGGGAGAAGAAAAACTCCCATAAACCACACCGCACATAGGAAACCACGAATCAACCTACACTACACCCAAGGATTGTTGAAGATCCTTAAAAATTAGATCCCCAATCTAAAAAAACATATTCATATAATATCCCCATGGCAAGAATAATATAAAACCATTTTTTAAATAGAAATATTTCACCATGGATCACCAACAGTGATCCATCAGATGTAATTGATTGTAGTGGGAGGAAGTGGGCTAGAAGATCATCCAATGGTGAAATAGGACCATCTAGAATGATAAGGGATGAATCTACAACTGAATGAAAATAATTTTCATATAAAATGGAGTTAAAACTATGATCATATCATTTTCAAATCATGTAATATATACATGATATAAATTCCATGAGAATTGAAAAAAATGAAAATATTCACCAAAAATCACTTAACCTTGGTCTTTTTTTAATACACATTGTGAATTCCACTTACAAAATGTGTAGTATATATCACGGGATCCCCTATTCCATGTAAAATCTATTAATTGATTGGATACACAAGTCATGAATAACCAATACATTTCTTGTAATCATTAGATGATTTGAATGGCCTATTGTATCACCATTCTCCCCCAAAAACTCCCAGAACCTCACATGAGATCCTCAAACCACCAAAACTAACAATATAATAATCTAGGAAGGCATGGAAAATTATACAAGTATTAACACATATATATGGTATAATAGTTTCCAAATAAAACTTATGTTTCATGTTTTTGGGAATAGAATGTATTCATGTGTTGTATAATTAGTGCAACATAGGTCGAACACTAAAAATCTCACACCGATTGGTTAGAAATATATAGCATTTCATTCTCCTGAATCGAACAAAGAAGTCAAATATGAATAAATGTTAGATAAATTTGAATGAAATATTTTCAACCCAATAATACAATAAATTAAAATCTAATAGATATGTGGTAATTTCCTTGACTAGTTTCTCACTACCTCACATGGATAGCCCTCCATTTAACTCGCCATTGTGAGGATGAAGAGGATAGAGTATATTTCATTCTTCAGTTTAGTTGTTCTTATCATGATAGGGAGATCCAAAACCTCCATAGTTATTAGATTAACCCTTACCCTCTTTAAAATTACATAACCATAACATCCAGTCAAACATCCTATTGAGGTGCTTGAGGTTTCATTTTAAAGGCAATGTGGATGGTGGTTTTAGAGCCCTAATTTTAAGATTGTAAGATTGAATCATATTTGGATTGGTAAATGGAATTTTATATACTTTGAAAAATAACAAAAGAGTTATTATTTTCCATATTGATTGTCTTTATAAAAAAGTTGTCATCTATTGGAATTCTATAATTAGAGATATTGTCAAAATATCAAGTTGTATTCGTAATATCCTACTAATTTGGTTTTCATGATAAATCACATAATTGTGTCTAGAATAATGAAAAATTAGTTTTTGTTGTATTATTTAGGACTTATCCATATTTTTAGAAATAATCCCATAAAATTTTAACCCAATTGGATATACAAATCATTCAGTATGTGAACATCAGTGGACAAGTATTCTTAGGCTTCCATTACATTTAGTCTATTTTCTCCCACTTCACCTTGGTCCCTATAATTCACCTCCACATATAATAAAAATATTAAACCATGAGAAATTTTACATTTTAATAATATTTAACAGTAACTATTAAATCAAATTAGTGGATAATTTTATTATTAAAATTTAATTTTATAACATAATTTTAGTTTAAAATAGTGGTATGATGGAGGAAAAATAATTGTTAATCATAGTGTGATAACCTCTCAAGTTGGATTATATCAATTATATTGATACTACCACACGATGATGTATGTTAATATTATTAGGGTTATTGGGTTTATAAATGATTTCCTCTTTGATTGTGGGGCCATTTTCCATTCTATGGAAGCAATATTTTTATCTCAAAGACATTGAAAATTTCCTTCAGTACGATATGATGAAACCATTTGGTTTGAAGGGTGTTATAAAATGGTTCCAATAAGGGATAAAAGAAAAAAACCAAATAATTGTTAATAAATCATAACATGTAAGAGTCCAAGGCTGGTTGATCACTCTCACATGTAAATGATTCACTTTAGATTAACCATTTTTTTTAAACCTATGTTGATTCCCATAGAACATAATTCCAGATGCCTTACGTAAACTAACTATTTTTTGATGAAGCTTCTCTTTTATGTTCACTGTTCTGTTTTTACATGTGTATATAACCTCAAATTTTTACGTCTATTTAAACATAATTTTCAGAGGTAGGTAATTTTGTGACACTATTATGGTTGCCTGAGGGTGAATATTGGATTAAATGTTTGGAAGTCAGTATCACCTAACCTTTTGGGGTGGAGTTATTACTTACTCTAGGACCATATTAAATATTAAAGACATATACAATAACCCTTACTATTATTAACATAATTACACATTACCATCGTGAAAGTTATTGATATAATGAATTTATAAGTTTCAACATATATATGTATTATATATTATCTTTTCTTGTTTACTAATTGGTCATGTTATAGTTTAAAGTTACACATCTTGGAGAACATTAAATTTTCACCACCCAAGGAGGGGTATGTGTCTTGGATTTGGGATGAAATCCATTAAAAGGGCTCCAAACATACCCCTAAAATGAGAATAAGACCCACTGATGTTTGGTTATACATAAAAGGTCTTTTCATATCTATTATGATCATGTGAAAAGGAAAAATGTGGTTACCTTTGGGTTCATACATGTATGACAATGTCAATATCCTTTTAAATTTATGTGTCCAAGGCCATGTGATGTGCATCTTAAGGAATTACATCGAGGACCTATGGGGTGATGTGATTGTACCTTAATAAGATTTCCTACAAGTCCTGATTAAAATGAATCAATTATCAAGTAGTTTGTGTTGAATAGTTTAAGATCACTTAATAGGACCTGTCTATGCAGTTCACTGTTATACGGTATGGTTGAAATCACTGCAGCCTAAGTTCATTCAGATAGGATTACATTAAAATAGAGACCTATAAATGATTAATGTGGGACATATTTATGAATATAAAATTCTATATATTCAAATATATGAGTCAATATATAAGAGTCGGAAAAATTACTCATAATGAATATGGTCCATTCAAGTAGGGTTACCCATAAGAAAGATGGCCCTTTCATGTAGAAGTAGTATTATAGAATTCATACCATTGAAGAATGGTCGATAACTACATGTGGGCTTCATAGATATTCTTGGACTATTCCGTGACTTGGGTGAAGAGAATTTTTGGTTAGGAAACCTAGTGGGAGTTCCATTACATTCCATGGAACACTGAGTGTAAAAAGTGGTTTGCAAGATTCTTGGGAAAATAGGATGTTTTTTATAGGGAATCTCAGATGAGTAAACTGATCCACATGATGCTTCACTAGTATCTACATGATAGAGAACCAATTTGTCAATGGTAAACGTGATTATAATTACCCTTCAGTTTCTATATGTTTTGGATGAAAAGAAGGTAAGAACTCATTTTTAATAGAATACATGATTAATGAGCTGCATACAAATGTTCAAAGCTTAGTCTCATATTGCAAGAGTCCACGAGATAGGAATTTGTAGGTAATGTACCATGGTAGGAGACTAATCCAAATTTCACCCATATCTGAGGACTTGGGTGATGAAATTACAATTTAGGAGTCTTTGTAAAGAATAATAATTATATATACAAACAAGGGTGAATTGGAACCCAGGTAAAAAGACATGATAATCTTTGTACCTAGATATGGAGCAGTGGGGAAGATCACAACCTAGTATCATTGATAGATAAAATTAGTGAACTGGCATCTCACTATGGAAAATAGTTTCCCTAGTGGTGAATTATGTAAATAGGTTCCCAATAACATGATTAGGGTGAATAATTTTAATAATTTGGACCTGAATAAAGGCTTTCTTGGGTATGTGTTTAAGAGAAGTATCACCCTTTTATAAAGGGTGAGATAAGTGTCTCTCTAGTTTGAGTTAGGGAAAAGTGCCTCCTTAGTTAAAGGATTGGGTGAACTGTCAACATATTAAGGTGTTCATGGGATGGGTTTCCTTTATCCTAGTCCCTAAGGATCATATAAAAAAGGCCTTTTGTGAAGGACTATGTATTAAACTAATTTAATGACGGAATTAACTTTACAATTTTTTAATACCCTTAGGTTTTAGCATAATATAATAATTGAAAAAGGATGGAAACTTTCTTTCATGTGTAGGTGGTATATATTCTACTATAATTAACCTTCCTGAATCCATCTAAGTGTGCACACTCGGGAAGAAACCAACTTCTAAAGTCATTTTTCTCACAGGTGCACCCTAACTTATGGTGATGGTACATATTACATCATATCCGACTGACTTATATCAAGATGTCGGAATTGGTATTAGTTATAATGAAGTGTTCATATATATCATTGAATATATAGTTTTAAAATTGTGATTCAATTTTTTTATCCACATACCATGTCAAAATAGATTTAGTTACCATGATATTACTCTTAGTGAGTTTCTGTGATCATCATGATTTGATATTTGATGAGACGTGGGAGTTATAATGTTGAATAAAAAATTAGATGAAAGAATTGTGTTCATCCATAAAATAAAAATAAGGGGGATCTAAAAAATGGGGTGCTCCATAAGATTTTATAAATGAGAGAAGTATCCAAAATACAAACCTTTCTCTTGCAAGGAAAAGATATGGATAAATAAAAATATCTATGAGAAAACTAATATAGATGAGGAATAAAAATTAGTCAAAATCAAATGTGATGAATTGATTTATTACTATGGGATTTACCACATACAAAATTAATATTTGGATACTAGAAATGTATCTTAGAATAGTGCATTAAATTATTTATTCCTCCACCAGGTGGCCTCAATATTGATTGAAATTTCTAATAAATGTTCTCTCATTCATGGTATATGAGAATCATGTTCTTCTATATATTTCTTCAAAGTGGTTACATAGCCTCAATGTATTCAATATTTAGTAGTTTATTTATTTATAAAATGACTTACACAATTTATTAATCCAACTCATTGTTTTTTTTTCAAAGGAGTGCAGATCCATCTATTTAATATTCAATTATTCTCACATAGATATGATTTTCTGTGTGATTGTATATAATTTCTTGTAGTCAAAGAATATATAAATTAGAATAATGAGTATCTAGTGGATTTGTCCTAATATTATCAATTGGATCTTGAGTAATCAAATCATAGAAGTTTTATTTTTCCCCTTAATGTGTCATTCTATATATGGAAGACAACTCAACATTAGAGGTTGATTCATCTTGAAGCACTAGGATGTATTCTAGTACAAGTTTTCTTATTTAAAAGGTTTTTATAATTGAAAAGTATGTTATTAGGTCTACGTTTTATAATTTCATGTTAATAGGACCCTACTCTAGATAAGTTTAGTTGTTAGGGAAGTAAAAAACATATAAGGTCACAAATTCCACCATATATGTGATGTTATAATCCTAATTTAGAGTCTCATGGTCGAAAAATACATGATTATCTATAGAGTTATTCCCTTAATCAGTTTTGTAAACCAACATAATGATCTCATCACTCCATTTTATTTCCTTCTTATCCACCTAGAATAGAAGGGTGTTTTATGTGTTCATAGATTGTATCATTTCATAAATGAACCATGATAATTATTTCTCCATGATGAAGCATACCTCAAGAATAGAGATGTGGAATATTTGGTCAATAGTAGGGTAATAAATGCACAGATTCTAAAATATGTTTGCATCAATGAAAATTAATACAATAGGATCAACATGTGCTTCTCACAACACACTCCATGGTAGGGAGATAGGTTTACCATATTGAAATTCAATCCCAAACCAAGATTGATTCTAAGGATCACAAACATAAACCACATCATTATCTATATAATTGATTCATCATCCATCACGATTATATATGAATGTTCATCTTGTTATCCAATGATTTTATCTTCCAACATGCTGATAGGATCCTCAAATCGGTGAATGTGAAGTTTTTAGAGGTCCTATATGATGTGATATAAAAATTGAGTACCCATATATATTGGTTAATGTTTTCGATGATTTTTGGTGGGGAGTGCTCCCACGGAGTCATGTGGAACTCTTTATAATGTCCACATTTTTTGATCTGCATTCCGGCCTTCCAAAGGTTGGTGGTACCCATCGCCTCTCAAGGGATGTTTTCTTCTTGATGAAAATGAGATGATGGGATTTTAGTTCCTCCTTTTTTGGATTCCTCCTCCTAACTTGTCCCCAAGATCGGGTCTCCCTTAAATATTAAGACATTTTTCATGAAACTTGTTACGAAATCCATCTCTTTGTGGATTCTAGTTAATTACACTACTTATGTCATGATATTCCAAAGGGTCCAGTCTAGGCAGGAACCTTCGATTAGGAGAGTAGTCAAGCTGTGGAATCTATGGAATGTCTTCACACTGGAACACTGTAGAATCAGTATTTTCTCCTTATTATTAGGATTATAAGGGTATTGAAACCTAATGAATCCCACATCAAATGTGTGGAATTGAATTACAAAGGCATGTGTATGATATTTCCCACAGTTTCCCATGTTTAACATGTGTGATGATTTGAGTTTAACATCCAACAGAGATGGACCAAATAGATCTGAACACTGATAAGAGTGTATTAGATGGGTCTATCCCAATGATGGAGCACAAGGAAGGTTTACCATATGGGTGGATCTGAATTACCAATGAGGACATAAGTGGAATGGTTTGTCCCAAAAAGGGAAAATTCCACACCATGAAGGCTGATCTGAACACTGGAAAAGGAGGATCCGGAAAGATGATGGGACCCGGAAAATGGGACACCAAGGCTTTACATCGGCTGGGGTTGAACCTCCTGGAGGATTCCTACATAACTTTCTTGAAAATATAAAGGATCAAAACCCACATTGTTTGATATGGTGATGCATAATATGGGGTGTACACAAAGTTAAAACCAGAAGACATGTTGGGGATTACACATAGTTATCAACTAGGGTACTACAAAGAGTGATTAGATGAATAGGGATTAAAAATGGTTAGCTTCCTATATTGCTGGCATGATTTATCTGAGATGTAGCAGCCCCGGTAATGATCGAGATGGATGATGGAGGATTGAATGAAGTTGGTGAAATGAAAGTGGTGGAACCAAAATGAAGATGGCGGCGTTATTGGGATATTACCTCAGGGAGGCTTCATACGTATCCAAGTGGTATGGAATCAAAGTCTATGTAGTTCGGTGGGGAGATGTGACAACTAAAGAGGTGGCCAATGAGAATAAAGTGCATTGGTGGGGACCTGAAAGGAGTAGAACCTTCGGGCTGGGGAATAATATTCCTGAAACATATAGGGGTTAAGGGAGAGATTAAGATGGTATATGAGTGATGGGATTGAACCATAGGGAGGCTTCCTACGTATCCTTGTGGCATGGAATCAAAGTCAATGTAGTGTAGGGTGGATCATATAATCAGGGTGTACACAAAGTTCAGTGTCTCGAAGACATGTTGGGGCTTACGTGTGGTTAGTGGCCCATTGCCATAGGGATGCTCTAGGTTCGAGCAGTATAAATTGAGTGTGGGACTTACATATTGAAACTGCCTGAGAATTGGTCTAATAACACTAAGTGGTGGAACAAGGATTTGGGTCCCTAAAAATGGGACACTGAGGTTTATCAGTGTTTGGGGTTGAACCTTAGTGAGGCTTCCTATATAATGTGTTTAAGAAACAGGGATAAAAATCCACATAGTTAGAAATCATACAGTTTAACATCATATGGGATGAAAGGTTCATATAGTAAAACATCATGTCGGATGAGGGTAAATCGACATTAAGTGGCCTTCAGGATCGTTGGATGATGAGATTGAACCTCATAGAGGATTCCTACATATCCCTATGATAGGGAATCAGAGTCCACACAGTTTCTGAAAAAGGGCATGAAGCTTACACATTATGACAGACCATCAAAATGATGTCATGGTCGACACTTACTCTAAGACCACATGAGTCATGATCATTGTTAGAAAAATGAGGTAGCATCAGACCTAAAGATTGTATCATGAGAGATGCAGCCACAAGAGGTGGTGTAGGGATTAAGCATGTCTAGGTGCCTAATAAGGTGGATATTAGGACTTACTAAAGGGGAGAAGTTGTAGGACTATTTCCAGATATATGAGGATGACATGGGCATCATATAGGGATCACCCCATGAAGGTGGGTCTAGAATTATATTGAGACTGCTCAAGGTGTTCACAAAGAAAAATCACGGAGGGAGAGAGATGATGGATAAAAAAGGAGTGAACCGTGAAGATCCTAGTTTCATCCTCTTCATGGTCCTCTTTGTCCTGCCACATATCCGGAAACTCATAGTATAACATCATGTGTTGGGGACATGGGTATCTTGGAATTTTAACTTCCAACATCTTGGATGATGAGGTATCTCTCCTCACCCTTGGAACTATATTACTTTCACTAACCTGCACTTGGGGGTTGGGATGGTACAAGATATGCCTGAGGGGAATGAGGTGGGGGAGTGGTCACTCGAGGGGCTCAAGTTAGCATTGCTATGTAATGAAAAAATATCCTCTATCAAGCCTATGAGAATAGTCATGAGGTAGGGAAACACATCATGATGCTCCACCCGAGGAAACATGAAGTCACTTTATACAAGCCTAGAGGGCTACATGAGAGATGGGTACGTGAAGTAGAAGACCTTGAAAATAGATGATTCACAAAGATTTGGTGATTCATGAAGAGGGTGTGATTCACAATGGAAACGATATTCAATAAGGTCATTTTTTGGTGAAGTATAGATTTGCCTTATCCAAGATAACTTTTATGTGTGAGAGCTCCATGAATACTTAATGATTCGCAGATCCTCCAGTGACCCGAAGGAGATCCCTCCTTTGCGAAGGGTGAAGGTCCATGAAAAAGTTATCACTACCATAGGTAGGGTCCATAACGAATAGTGGGAGGAATCGCTCGTAGAGCCCACTTACCATAGGTGATTTATTTTTTTGGTCCGCAATGGGCTTCACAAATCAAAAATTGGAAGGCTGAAAGGTGGAGTAACAATGGTTTGAACTGGGTGAGACTTCTACATATAGGTGATAAAAGTTTGTGTGGACTATAGAGCTTTACGTAGAGAAAACTGGGGATCCATATATAGAAAGTGATGTCGCAAATCATTGGGGAGGCATCGGACTTGGTTAGACTCATAGAGGGACCGTCAATGTGATAATCATGGAGCTGGACGCAAAGAAAATGGGATGCTACAGAGATACTAGTCTCCATCGGGCTTATTCGGGCTCATTGAGGGTCTATCAAGGCCTCTTGTGACCACGAAGGTGGAAAAGAACCACAAGGGCCTTCACAAACGAGGATCATTTAATGATTTGGATAGAATCTGACTCTATTTTGATCTATATTTACTCTGAATCATCCATGTATTTTTTCACATCTTGAGACACCACAAATGTCGTTGCCAAAAAATGGCCCACCTCAAAATGGGAGCCAAGGGAATAGATGGTCGAATTTTGATGGAAACACGCCAAAAATAAACTCGATGGATTGGACACCTAGATCTCATAGATTGATGTTTAAGATGGATCACGAATCATGTTGTGATGCTTCACCGGCCAAATGGAACTATGAATCACCGAGGACGATCACTATGAACGGTGAGGTTTTAATCTCAGTGAAGGTGTGTCAATATTCACCTATAAATAAGGCCTCAAAGGTCTTTTTTCAATACCTGAACCTCATAGAAAAACTAAATTTTCCCTCTCCTATCTTTAATAGATCCATCTTGTGAACATGACTACACAAATTGTGTCTTATGGTTTGGTTCTCTGTGAATTATTTTAGGGAACCGGTGTGTCACGATTTGCTACACCTATGTGACTTACTCCATGAATAGGCTACTCACTAGGCCACTTCATTGTGAACGGCATCTATGAACAACCATTGTGAGGGATCTCTGTGACGAACCTCCATGGTCAAACCTAAAATAATTTGTATTTCATGGATTGATGGATGCTCAAGAAGATTCTCGGGAGGACCTTGATGATTGCACCCATAGAAAGTCCATGGCGGTCAATATTCTCATATTGAAGTGTATTCAAAGCACCTCAGACCATAAATCGTTGACAGAGCTGTTGTAAGAGGCTCGGAAGGAATACCCATTGTGAAAATGGCTTCCATTGTATGTATTGTTTTTTGAGGGTTGGCATCTTTATTCCATAGGCGAGCAGAGATGATCCATCTTACTGGTTTAGGATCACACTAGAGCAATATCAATGGTATAGGTCTGCAAATGAACATGTAAGAAGGGGTGATACTCCCATAATAGCGTACTTCCTTTATAATCATACTAACAACATTAATGTTATGGATCTAGAAAAAGATACTTCCCCACCGTAGTACAGAAAAATCATCAGGGAAGGGTCCAAAAATCCAGATAAATGATGGATCAATTGCTGAGATTTTCACCAGGGTGGAAATATCATAATTGAGTGGGCTTGATCCTACAAAGAATTATTATCCTATAAGTATTTAGAGAATGTTATGAAAAGATTAGTCTTGTATGAAGAATCATGGTCTTCCCAATTCCTTGTTTCCAAACTAAATGATTTTATACTGTAACTGCTAAGTCGGTGGTAATCGGATACCAACATGTTTCACCTGCATTAGGGGGATGCTGGTATCAACCTCTATGATCCTCAGAAAGTCTCTGGAATCCTAGTTCTAGGAGGGATGAATGATGAGTTCCTCCATACATTGAATTTATGGAGAGATACATAATATATGTCACCCTTGGCGAAGGTAGTGAAAAATTTGGTGGTGGGCACAAATGATGAGAGACAGAACACTATGGATGTCCACTTCAGGAAGCGGTTTGGCTATTTTATGAACTTCTATCCTGAGGGGGTAGCAGCACTATTGAAACTACCAACAAGGCCCCCAACCAGTCCATGGGGGTCTCAACGTGGTAAGGATGGCTCCTATTGGGGAATCTTGGAGGATATCTAGTAGAAACTGTGGGGATATGTTGTTCAGACTGAATATTGGACGATAATCATGCATGAAGGGTTTATCTTTGAGCTAATATATGGATGGATTATTCCTTTTATGAATGCACACATGGGAGTGTGGCCCAACAAATTTATTATGGTGGGGAAACTGGCCAGTGGGGAAGGTGTCAATCTGGGCATACTATTACAGGCAAAGATATGTCATTTAATTCATCATATCAGTGAGGAAAGGAGGATGTTTTGAGTGTGTGGACCATTCCATTTCCTATTTAGTTGGATCAAATCACATATTGGGGGCTACGAATACCAGAACCCTATCACTCCACCAGGGATAAATTCTCAACCAGTAACTCTGAATATTTCTTGGGGGTCCCCATTGAATTTGGGCCCGGTGGATACATTAGGATAAGTTGCGTAAGTGGATCAACTCATTTTTCATATGTTCCCCTTCCAATCAGATAATTCATTAATGATAGTAAAAATACCATAAAGAATCAGTCATATCTATTTTCTTTATGTGGTGCTGTTCTAGTGGAACAGGTAGACTACGAACCCATATATAAACCATACACCCCACACTAGTTTGCAAGACAATTTAGGTTAATGTAGAGGTTGACCACACAGGTGTACTCAAATGTGTTCCATGAGAACCACCCATGTGTGATGTGGCAGCTCGGGCTGATGATCATATTGGAAGATGGGAAGATATGAAATTAATTACCACCACCAACAACTGCATTTGGATTAGTCCACAATTATTCATTGATATGGGTATCCACTTATCCAGGTGAGACGTTGAAGCATCCAACAATCTAAGACAACAAAGAAATTATTCCCACTCCTTGATGTTAAAGAGTAATGGTGTGGGGAAGTCATAAAGGTGGTATCCAAGATGGTCATGGTGATGAGGTTGTATTAGTGAGGGTAGTAGATCTCAGACCAGTGCTAGTTAATGGTGAAGAGATAGAGGTCACACCATCGGGTCCATCGACTCCATCTGGGAGGACCTCAGAGAGAGGGGAATCATCAAGGAGATTTCACAAGATTCCCCCTTAAGCTCTAGGGAAGAAACTATATTTGATAATGATTCCTTTTGATGTTTTTCTTCTGGATGCCTAGAAAGACTGGGAATCAAAAAATAGTATCTCAACATTGACTACATATGGAACAATTTGAATATGCACGGGATGGAGCCGGTAGAACATGGACTTGAGAAAGGTGGCTTCAATGAAACCTTATCCCAGGGAAGAAAGTTTTTGATGGAACTAGAGGAATTTTTTCACTCCTATGGTTCCATTTGTCCACTAAAAAATCAATAGTGATTGTTATTTAACATGACTATCCCCAATATTTTTGGGGGATCAACTAGAAGAGTTATTCCCCTTGCTCGTTCATGTGGATGAATCATGGGAGGAAGAATTCAATGAAAAGGATTTCCATAGGTATAGAGAGTAGGTAACTTCCAAAAGAACCTCTCCTGAAGAAAAAAAGATAATTTCCCCGAAGGGAACTTCCTTAGGTGAGTTTTCTACTACTCTTGAATTAAGAACCCACAGCCCCACCTGATTATATCCCTTTATCCTATCATCGGCCTTCCACCATAATTTTCTCATGTAGGATGACCTATTATAGAGTTCCCCTACTAAAAAATGGAAGGGAAAAACTATATGTGTGGAAAATAAGACATCAGGACTGACATCTTGAGATATAATAGTCGCAATGTCCAGTAGCATCAAAGAAACTAGGGAAGAATCTCTAGAGTTTTCGAATCCTACCACCATATATAAGGGGTTATACCATGGCATCCCGGCAATGAAGAGATATAGGAGAGACCCCATGGCTATCCAAATAATGTTCTCTTTATTTGGAGTCATGTCTGTAGTCTTCTTAATCAACATGGATAACATGAACATTGTCTAAAAGTTTTTCAAGATGTCATGTATGTTTCTGGTGAAAATGATGGATGACCCATGACCTCTTTATTGTAATGGATGTTTGTACATATAGATCCATGTTTCCAAGATAACTAGGACATGGTTACTCAGAGGAAACCAATGAAGGCATGTGAAACCACTAGTGGGATTACATCTGGAGTCGTACATGTTGACATTATTGAGGTAGAATCAATTGATGAAGACCAACCTACTGACCTAGAACTTGATTCATTGGATTGGATGTCAGAAGAAGATCATGCTGATTAAATCCTAGATGCATTCCCTGAGTATGAGCCTACTGATCCCCTAGAGCTGGACGAATCTGGTTCTGACTCAATCAAAATAAGTGAGAAGACTTGATGTTGTGCATGGATACTAATGAAGCACATCTTTAATGATGTTTACGAATCTGATTGGATAATTCATATGGGATCGCTTCACCTTTGGTTGCGTGATCTATGCTCTGGAGGGGTAGATACATGATATCCATATATGATGATCCCGAAATACCTTTCTGAAAAGATTAGGGAAAGCATCCAGGCACTAGATGTCACTTGGTTCCAAAAGTAATCCAAGAACACACCGAATCTTGAAGAATCTAAGAAGGAAATCCATTGCCTTTTTAAACAAATAGTTTAATTCTTTATATTCATTTCCATGAATATGGGACTGTTCAAATGTCAGAAGGCCCAACTGGCAGATGTTTAGGAGCAGTTGACACAGTTGAACCCCCAAGTGGCTGGAAGTCAAGCTGAGTGGGACCAGATGCAGATTATCACGGATGATCTTACCTCTATAGTTACTAAGGAGGGGGAGGAGATCAAGAGTGTCTAGACACCTTGGAATCCACATGCTGGGAAGTAGAGGGTCTAGAGAATTTCAGTAAGGGAGTAGACCTATAAGGGTTTCGCTTTAGCCAAAATAAAACATACTCTTCTCATTTTCACTTACATATTATTTAATTTTCATTCATGGACATGTATTTTACGTGCTATGATTGCTGAATCTCAACTGCAACTTCAATGCTACCAACGATCAATTTTGAAGCTCATGTGGGTCATACCTAGTGTGAGAAAGGAGGTATGACCTAGTAATTTATCATTTCGAATACATGAGTTCCAAATAAATGTTGAAAAATCAGGTTCTTAATGATGACATAGAGTTTTTTAGATAAGATAGGGGTTATGAATAAAGAATAGGGTTCTTAGGAAAACTAAATTTTCATTTCCCCGTGTTCTCTAGTGCATAAGTGGGATAGTGTCTGGGTCGTTCGAATCAATCCAAACAAATGGACCTGAGAAATATGTATCACGATTCCCAAAATTCGGAATACAATGAGGGTATAATGATGATGAAGGGTAGCCATTGACTATATTCGAAACACATGATCCACATTACATTAGACTAAAATGGGAATAAACAAAAAAAATACGACCACGGATTATATTTGAAAACATATAGCCAAACTCAAAGTGTCATATGATTTCCATTGGAACGTTAAACTAGGGTGGTAAGCAAGCCTTATGTCCATGAATCCTAACTATTTGGGGGTTTCAATAGTTGTGAGATGGAATTAAGAACAAAAATAGAGGGCATAAAAATCATGGTGATGGAGTGAGGGGATGTTCGAATAAATTCAAACACCCTTGAAACTATGCCACCGTGATGAAATCACATTGGGTGGGTGTATCTGCTTGAAAAAAAGATTAAACATACACCAGAAAGGACTTCTATAGTGAGGTCCAAGAATTATTTGCAGTTTTATGTCATTAAAATAAAGATGATATATGAATAGTTTAACATTATATGGTAAGGATTATACAAGGAATAGTATAACTTTATTTGACCATGACATTTCACATTGTTTAATTTCATACCACCTGGACCATGACCAATAGTTTAGAGTCATGTTACATGAACTAGGGGCTCCTAGTTTAAGTTTTTAGAGTAATGATCATGTAGTGCCTAGTATAAAGTCATGTTTTTGGGACAAGCCCGTGAATTTTAACATCATGTGGTAAGGATGAAGGATGGAGATCCCTTGACAGAGGTATGTGGTGTGGTTATTGAAAACATTGAAGTGAATGAGGATATGATTCCACACCAAACCACATAATTTTAGGAAAACTTTGGACAATAGGAGGTAAAAGGGTTCATCATGATGTGGCTGGGCCAAGGTATTAAATGTCCAGAAGTCACTATGTATCTCATGAGGGTGAGAATCAAGCCACATGAGGTTCTTAAGGGTGTCATGACATGTGTTCAGTTCCAAAGTGGGCAATGTTTTCTCAAATGAGGACATCACATGGCTGTGTAGTTTATCATCATACAACTTGTATGCAGAAGGCATAACATAATGTCATTCTATAAGGAATAAAGGGATATTAGTTTATGGTCATGGATCTTGGAACAAAATGGGAAGATTACCAAAGACAAAATTCATGATGTGGTTCCCTATGGAAACCTGACATGAATAAAGACCAATGGAAGTCCGCACATCACATATTTTCCCAAGAATACACATGGTTCAATGACATGATGCTTGGAATCTGGGACTTGAGATCCTAGTTTAAGGTTGTAGAATTTGGTTCATAAGGTTTGTATCTCTTCCATTTGGGCATGAATCTTTCCAAAACCTGTAATCCCATGCAAGCAACACTCAGTGTGGGAAACAAGGGGTGGAGAAGATCCCAACAACACATGGAAGTTCCCGATAGGGAAATGGAGTTGTGTGGCCAAAAATTTCCCAACAATGCTAGTATGTTCCGTTAACATGAAAAGGTACATGAAGGGATAACAAAAAGGGTGTTAAAATTCTTCCTGAACGTAAGGGGTTGTAAAAGGATGTGAATCATAATACCAATACTTGGGGCATAATAAGGTTGGTAATAACGATGGAGGGTAACTGATGACCATGTTTTTATAACAGTATCCATAACATGTGAGATGGAATGAGAATAGACAACTGATGATCAACCGCTGACCATATTAAAAATGTGAGACTTGTATTAAATTGTTATTCAATATCCTATGGGGATTTGAACCTGAATGGAAGGTGTGAACCGATGTCGGAAATAGAAACCATTAGGGAGTCTCTTTAGATATAAAAGATAATGGGGAACTAAATAAAGGGACATATTATTCATGGAGATAGACTGAAATAATGTCCATGTAGAAACCAACACTCAAGGACCTAAACCATAGCACATCACATACACATTGATGTAGAGGGAACACAGTCAAGGGGATCACCCTCGAGAGAGATGACTCGAGAATATGAGTATAAGAAGAAATAAGAATTGGTTGATGAAATTGAGGATGGACCCAATAATTGAATACCCAGGTGTTCATACATATCCCATAGGGATTGGAATCAAGCTACACATAGTTCTTGAATGTCGTGCAGTTTAATGTCATGCGGTAATGACCTAGGGTGTCCACACAGTTTATAATTGTATGGCTAGGACAGTGAGAGAAGATAACATCCTAAAGTTATGTGAACAACATGGGAAAACCAAACCAAAAAGAATGGGGACAAAAAAAGAATTCATGCCACACCATGCACTCCAAAGGGAGGACTCAGGCCAAGGGTCCTAGAGAAAAGATAGCATTTTCAATAACTTTGGATAGACTTGAAGGATAAATGTGTGAGAGTTTCAATTTATCCTACAATGATGGTAATCAATCCATACATAGTTATTTAGATACCATGCAATTTAGCGTCGTGTAGCAAGGATGAGTGGGGAGAACAAGGTTTAGAAGGGAACACACATGGCATGATCAAGAAAAACTAATGTGAATGATGATAGGAGAAGTCCACACAACACCATGCACAATCCCAAGGGGGTATCTTAGGAAAAGGGTCCAGAAATGACCAAGGGACCTAGTACTGGACCCAAGGAGAAGTGCCCAGGGGTTCCAACACATACCCTAAGGATGGGATTCAAGTCATCTGTAGTTCTTAAAATTTCTTGCAGTTTAACTTCGTGTGATGAAAATGAAGAAACATGAAGATACTCCTATGTGGGAGAACATGGAATGTCTACTAAAACCTGATGTGAATGAAGGCCAAAGAGACATCATATCAAACCCTATACTCCTGAAGAATCAAGGCCAAAGGGACAAGTGGAAGAGTAGGTTTGTAAAACCTAGGGCTGGACCCGACGATGAAATGTGTGGGAATTATTATGTATCCCCTGAGAATTGTAATCAATCCACACATATTTCTTGAAATTTCATGCAATTTAACATCATTTGGTAAAGACAAAAAAGATAATTGTTTAAGGTCTTTGATCTTGGACCATGAGGGTATATTTACCATATGTAGTTTATCATCATGTAAGACGGATTATGAATAGTTTTACATCATTCAACTGGGATTGATCATGCAATTTAACATCATTTTGAGAAGACGAATACAATATTCTTAGGGAAAATATTGTTTGAGGAATTTATCATTTGTTGGGTGAGTAACACTCTCAGCATCCATAGTGACTAGAGAGTATGCACAGTTGGGGTAAACCTTGTGGATAATATATCGTCCCTCCGATTTGGGTTCCAATTTTGGTGGCTTTCTTCCAGGTTTCATCAACGCTCTTAGGGATTAAACTATTTCACCCTAATGGAAAGAGAGAAGGTGAACCTTATAATTGAAATCCCTATCAATATTATTTTGGTGTCCCTATAGATTGGGCAAGGCATGAAGTATGTTCTCGTCAAGGGCGTCTAGTTCATCCAGATGGACTTATGCTACTTTTTCTGACATTTGATGATCATATAAGGTCGTGGATAGTGACAAAAGCTACATCTAGATAGGCATAAATGCCTATATTTCCTAGATTAGAGATTATGGGGTCACCTGGGTGGAATTTTAAGTTGTCGTCCAATAATCCCAAAGAGCATTGGGGAGTTTATCGGACAAAATTTTCTTGTTTTGACTAACGATATTCTATAGAATGTTAGATAGAATCTTGTTGAATGCCTCGATCTATTCATTTTCATGTTCATGCAAGTGGGATGTATGATTGCAATGGATATTGTACTTGGTGTACAACTTCTTCATCATGGAAGCCTTGAAGTTAGTGCTATTATGGGTGACAATGATGTGAGGGACATTGTATTAGTGGATGATGTTGGAGCTAATGAATTTGACGATAAAACATGCCTTTATTTCCTTCAGTCGTATCACTTCTACCAATAAGGAAAAGAAATTTTTGGTAGTTAAGATGAACCTATATTGGAGAGCAGTTGTTGGTGGATACGGACCCACAACATCGAGCCCCTGAACCATGAATGGCGAAGAGTAATTTGTGGTATGAAGAGGATGTGGAAGATGATGAACAAAATTATCATGGATATAACTTGCATGAAGCCTCTTGGAAAACTTGATACAACCATGGATCATGGTGGTCCATAAGTAGCACAACCATCCGATCTAATGGGAGTGCTTCGGCCCTACCTTATGAGCCCTACATAAATCGGCCTAAACTTCCTTCATAACCTGGGGGATCTCATCTTCTAAAATGCATTAGAGGAGGACTCCATTGAACCCACACTTGTAGAGGATCTTCTCATGTCTGGGACCATTCTAGAGGGTCAACTGCATTGCCCACCGATGGATTCTCTCACATTCAACTCTGTCTGTCAAGAAATTTCTAGGGTAGAGATACTCGACAAAAGGAGTTGTCCAATCAAGGGTCTCTTCTATTGTGGAAGGGGGAATTGGATGTCCCGATGTGGATGCAACGGTGGTGAGATGGATTACTTGTGGGATATGAAAAAAATCTCGAGTGATGGGAGTGATGACTCTTCGATGTGACACATGGATAATTAGATCAACCTAGCCAGGCTCATCGGGAGAAGTAGGGAGGCTAGACAAGGCATCGTCTCGATCGCTCTATGACTAAGGGATATGTGTAACCTCTATCAGGGAACAGAACTAGGCCATTATCCGGAGAATGTTTTATAACAAGGGAATGAGATTGGGCTTCACGATGACATAGTCACTGTTGATCTTCCTGATGACCAGTTCGGAGTCCCCCTTCAAATGCAGGTGGGGAACACCAATCCCGATGGCTAGATCTAGACAAATGATGAGGGATTGATACCCAGCCTTATTTTGGGTACAACCTTCTAATAATTTGAATGAAGAGGGAATGACATCTTATGTAGGTGTTTCTGACGCTTTCGCCGGGGTGCGCGCACCTGTCCGTCCGCGGAGGAGGACGCGTGGTGCTTGTTGCCCTGCATTCCCACTTTCCAAAGGCGGGAGACATTCGCTCCTTATTCAGGGACGTCTTCTCCTTGATCGAAACAGGATGATAGGATGTAGGTTCTTCCTTCTATGGATTCCTCCTCAGAACTCATCACCTAGTCCGGGTCTCCCTCATAGATTTCATACGTAGTTCGTGAAACTCTTCCCAGTGACATGTTTCCATGGACGCCGGTTAATTACACTGCTTCTGTCAGGACATTTTAAAGGGTCCGTTCAGGGCAGCAACCTTCAGTCGGGGGAGTAGTCACGTTGAGGCATCAGTAGCGTGTCTGGATGCTGGGGAACCTGGCATGTCTGTCTGTTATCCCTAGTCACAGGGCTTCTCGAGGGCTTGGAAGCCTGAGGCATCCCACATCGAGAGCAGGGAATTATATGTCATAGACACATATCTGAGGTTTTCCTCATCTTCCTGTGTTTAACGCAGGGTACGCCGCGAGTTTAACGTCCAGCGGAGACGGATCAACCCAACTGGAGCATTAGCTAGGGTAGATCGGATTGAGGGATTCCCCTTGATGGGATGCCGATACCGGGGCCAGCCTATGGGCAGCTGTGAAGAGGAGCGTACCGACATGGTCTCACTGAGATATGATGATCTGGACGAGAATCGGGGTGGGTGATAGGTGGATGAATGGAGTGCAGGAGTGAAATGGTACCATCGCAGGGGGGGGGGATGGTGAAATTGGTCTTGATCCTTGAAGAGGCTTCCTACGTATCCCCGTGGTAGGAAATCAAAGTCTGCAAAGTTTGGAATGGTGCTGGTAAACTAACGCGAAGGTGGACCTTGGCCCGATGAATGTCGTCAGTGAACCAATGTGAAGGTGGACCTTGGTCCGATGGGTGATGGGCATGAACCTCAGGTAGGCTTCCTACTTACCATGCCTTGACATGGATCAAAGACCTCGTAGTTCAAAGGGTTTCATCAGTGAACCGTCGTGAAATTAGACCCGTGGGTCCACTAGTGGCGGGCTTGAACCTTGGAAAGGTTTCCTATATACCATGCCATTACATGGATCAAAGTCCTCGTAGTTCAATGAATTGATGGAATACAGTTTAACGTCATGCGGGATGATAGTGAACCTTGACATGAATAAACGACGGGCGGTGGGTGTCGGCGAACTGACGTAAATGAGGGACCTTGGTCCAATGGGAGATGGGATTGAACCCTTGGGAGGATTCCTACGTACCATGCCTTGACATGGATCAGAGTCCACGTAGTTCAGATTGTGGAATGGGGACTTGGCACACCGACAAGGAGACGGTCTGGGCCAATGATTGTTGGGCTTGAACCTCAGGGAGGCTTCCTACGTACCATGCCTTGACACGAGTCAAAGTCCTCATAGTTCGGATTGGGGAATACAGTTTAACGTCATGCGGGACGGGGGTGAACCGACATGAATGAGGTCGGAACGACCGGATGGTGGGTTTGAACCTCGTAGAGGCTTACTACGTACCATGCCTTGACACGGATCAAAGACCTCGTAGTTCATATGGGGCTTTGTCAGAGAACTGACGTAAAGGTGGACCTTGGTCCTATGAGTGGTGGGATTGAACCTTTGGAAGGCTTCCTACGTACCATGCCTTGACATGGATCAAATACCTCATAGTTCGGAGTGGATGAGTCACAACGGCTTGCCGTCAGACTAGAATGCAGTTTAAAGTCATGTTGGATGCAGGTAGAACTCGACGTGAGTTGGATGATGGGTGGGCTTGAACCTCGTGGAGGCTTCCTACGTACCACGCCTTGACACGGATCAAAGACCTCGTAGTTCATATGGGGCTTTGTCGGTGAACCGACGTAAAGGTGGACCTTGGTCCTATGAGTGGTGGGCTTGAACCTTTGGAAGGCTTCCTACATACCATGCCTTGACATGGGTCAAAGACCTCGTAGTTCATATGGGTGTGCAGTTTAATGTCATGCAGGAAAAGGGGCATATAGTTTAATGTCATGCTGGACGAGGTCGAAACTCGACGTGAATGAGCGACCAAGCAATGTGGATTGAACCTCATGGAGGCTTCCTATGTACCATGCCTTGACATGGATCAAAGTCCTCGTAGTTCGCTAGGGGTGGAGGTCAGGGTCGGTGCTCACTCTAAGCCCATGTGAGTCATGCTCAGTGTGAGAAACAAGAGGTTGCAAGGACCTAACTATCATGTTGCGAAGGATGCATCCATGAGAAGCGAAGAGGGGCTTACGCGTTAGGTGGCCCATGGTGCTGGGACTTACTCCAAGATGGAGGCCCATGGTGCGACAAAGCGCAGGAAAAAATGGACCTTGGTCCAACGATGGGGGGTGCCTCGTTCCCCATCACGCCCTCCACTGACCTTGGTAGTGGGGAAGTACGGAGATGCAGAGGTGCAGCTATCCGTTGGGGAACTAGGGTCGGTGCTCACTCTATGGACATACGCCACTCCAATAAAGAGGATATCATCCCTTGTGGATGGGTGATTCCATTCCTGTGGAGACGAGTGGTGTAAAGAATTTTCGAGCTGGGGGGACCCTTCGTGAGAGGCACGAGGTCGGGTCACAGTTTAACGTCATGTGTTGAGGACATGGTGCTTGGCAGTTTAACTTCCTACAGCTCGGACGAGGTGGGTTCACTCCACACCCCTAGGACTTACATAACCAGTGCCCTCTAGTCCTTGGGGAAGGGAAGGTACCAGTAAGGCCATGGTCAAGGGGGGTTGTGGAACGAATCGTCGAAGGGTCCACGTTAGCGTGGCTACGTGAAGAATCAATAGAGGTTAGCGTGCCTATGCGAAGAAGCATTAGGCAAAGAAACGCCACAGGTGGTGTTGTCCATGGGACTTTCAAATCACATCGTGCAAACCTAGAGGGTCGCATGGGAAGAGGAATCGCTAAGCAAAGGAGTTTGCATCGCGAAGTAGAGTTCCTTGGCCTTAGCACATGGCGTAGGTGTGAGTGGAATGTGCTTCGTGAAGTGAAACAGTGTTCACGGAGCACTGCCTCGCGAAGAAGAGGTGCCTCGCGAAGCAGGGTCCTCCAAAGCAGTGTGCTTCGCGAGGTGTAGTGATCCTACCTTAGCATAGGGATCACTAGTATGGGTTGGGTGTTTCACGAAGCATAAGTGCTCCACGGATGCCCAAGTTCCCTTGGTAATCCCCTTCCTTCGTGAATGCCCTTGAGCTTCGTGAAGGGAATCCCTCTCAGAAGAGGGGCTCAAAACGAGACAAAGCAGAGGCGTCTCGCGAAGTAGAAGTACCTCGCGGAGCTCATGATTCCCGGGGCAAAGAGTGCTTCGCGATTCGGGATAGGAGAAGCCAAAAGGTCAGATTGTCCATCCTCGGGACTCAGGAGGAGTCCAGTATTTATAGGGAAGTGGTGCCGCGAAGCGGAACTCACGTGCCACCTCAGGTGCTTCGCGGCGTGCTCGCGAATATCAAATGTGTCCGTGAGGAGTTACCGCCTCTGGAGCTTCGCGGCGGGCTCGCGAATGTCAATTGCGTTCGCGAAGAGTTACTTCCTCTGGAGCTTCGCGGCGGGCTCGCGAACGTCAAATGCGTTCGCAAAGAGTTACCGCCTTTGGAGCTTCCCGGTGGGCTCGCGAACGTCAAATGCGTTCGCGAAGAGTTACCGCCTCTGGAGCTTCGCGGCGGGTTCGCGAACGTCAAATGCATTCGCGAAGAGTTACCGCCTCTATGCTTCGTGGTTGTGATTCGTGGTTGTACTTTGCAAGGCAGCGTGCCAGCCTTCTTTTTCGTCCATCCCTTTCGTGCAATATTTTGGCACCAACAAATGCCCCCCCTCAGACTTGGAGCCGCAGAGGGTGAAAGGTCGAAGTCTGAGGTAAAATCGCCAAAATTGTCGGTGGTTCGCGATCCAGCTACGCGAAGGGGGCCCGCGGTGCTGACCGGGGCCACAGATCCGGACGCGCCGCGATGCTCCCCATGGGTGAGGCGCGCCGTGATGCTCCGGGGTCACCGCCTATAAATAGGGGGTCGACTTCTTTTGTCTTCACCTGACTTCCTCATCTATTTGTGCTCTCTACTTCGCGAAGCTCCGCGTACTCCACGACAGCCCTCCTCGAATTGAGCTTTGCGGCGAACCACGGGTCTCCGACTCCATGTCCGCGCCAAGCGAACTTCGTTGTTGGCCTTGGCCAGACTTCGCGGCCCTGTCTCGCGACCGATCTTCACGATACGTCTTCGCAATTCTGCTTCGCGGCCGAGCTTCACGATCCAGATGAAAAAATTATTTTCTGAGGGCCGGAATCAAAATGGCCCGTCAAGAGGCTGTGCTGGGGGTGCTTCCAGATGCTGCTCATCGGGATGAGATGGCCAACTGTCCAGGCCTGGGGGAGATGGTCCGAAGCCACTCGGACCACACTTCTTTGACAGATCTGCTATCGGAAGGTCAGAAGGATTATCTACAGTGCAAGAAACTGCCATTGTACATATTCAGGCTGAGGGATGACGTCTTCATCCCTGAGGCGAGTAGGGACGAACCAGCTTGCTGGTTCAGGAGCACACCATGGCAGCACCAATGGTTCAGGGCGACCGATGGTCATGCGCGGTAGGACTTCACACCCATCACCGCTGACTGTCTCTACAACCATGTGAATTGATATTGATAGGAGGCCACTGAAACCGGAGGCGTCCCCTCCACTCTACCGTACCATGTTGACGGCGGCTTTGCAGGTTCCAAAGAAGGGATGGTCCAATGAGTGGGACCTGCGCCAGGGCTGCAATTTTGCTGATGACTGGGCTTGGCCCTACTGGGTAGGCACCTCATGCGAGGAGTTCAGGGCCGAGCTGAGGAGAGTGGGGTTGTATGAGGCAGCATGGGCCTCCCAATTCAACATTTTCCAACCAAAGCAACTGATGCCAAAACTGCTGAGCAGATGGTCGTTTAGGACCAATACCTTTCACCTGCATCACGGGGAGGTGGGCATCAGCCTATGTGATGTCCACCAGATTTATGGGGTCCCGATCTTTGGGGCTATGTACGACGAGTTCCTCCCCGTCATCAGCGCGTGGGAGGATACGGAGCAAATGCCTCGACTGGCGTCAGCACTGATGGCACTTGTCCTTGGAGAGGACAAGGAGGCAGTGAGGGATGTCCACTTTAGGAGATGGTTCAAATGCTTCTTGAATTTCCCAGATAATCGAGAGTTCCCTATGAGGCCTCGAACTTGTCCAAGGGCGGCCCAACGGGGCAAGGGGCACTCATATTGGTGGGTCTTGGAGGACAGCCAATGGAAGACTTGGGGTTTCAGTGTCAGCACTGAACAACAGCCAATAGTCAGGCTGGCGGTGTTCATCGCATATCTCATCTGTGGTTGGATCCTACCGGTGAGGGATACATGTATGGGGGTACGTCCCAGCTCGTTTATTATGGCGTCGATGTTGGCCATGGGGCAGCGGATCAATCTGGGGATCCCGATGCTCACCAAACTGTACAGAATGTTGTGGCATATTTGCGAGGGCAAGAAGCCTCCAAGGATATACGGACCCTTCCACCTCCTGTATGGGTGGATCGCAATTTATATCAGGGGGATTTATGACTATCCAAACCCCATTTCGCCACCGGGATTGAACTTCCTCCCCTCCATCCTGAACGTGGTCGGGAGCTTCACGTTCAAACTAGCTGCTCCAATGGTGCTGAATCGGGTGTGGAGAGCGGATGAGTTTAATTTCCACCCCTTCCCATTGCCGACGAGGATACATACTAATGATGGGCGGGGAACGGAAGAACATCGGGCTTACCTCCTGGCCTTTCGAGGTGGAGTTTTGGTGGCATGGAGAGATCGTGAGCCAATCTTCGAACCGTACACCCCGTATCGGTTTGCGAGGCAGTTCCGATGCCTCCAGCGGCTGACCCCACAGGTCTACTGGGAGGTGCGTCACGAGGAGCACCCGTGTGTGATGAGGCAGTTGTGGCTCATGTTCACACGAGAAGATGGGAAGATGCGGATTGCATTGCCTCCATCAATCGCCGCTTTTGGGTTGGTGAAGGAGTATGCCATCAGTTGGGAGGCTACTTACCCAGGGGAGATGTTGAAGCAACCAACTATTCGGGTTGGTGACGGTGGGCCTCCCCTATCTCGAGGTCGGGATTAGAGGGCAGCTGGGGCCGCTCGCGGTGGCGGGGCTTCCATGGCGGCGAGACCCGCACCGGCTGAGGGTGTGGCAGCAGCAGTGGATCCGGTGATTCTGGAAGAGCCGGGCCATCCGGAGGGGCAGCCACCGGGGGGATTTCGCAAGATATCCACTCAGGCTCCGAGAAAGCGGCTGCATCATATCGACATGGCAGAGGATGTCGTCTTCCCAGAAGCTTGGGAGATTTGGGATGTCAACCGGAAATTCCTCAGCCCACCCAAGATATGGGCCCACCTAAATCTCCTTGGGATGGAATTACTTGGCATAGGCCCAGTTCGGGCTGGATTCATGGCGTCTCTGGCAGAGGCAGCACAGTACCTGGATGAGCTGGAGGATTACATCCACTCCAGTGGTGTCCCTCGCCCCATGACAGACCGGGTGAGGGTACTGTTGAATCAAATGGTCCCCCCACAGTTATCGGATGCCGATCTGGGGGAGCGCTTCCCCCTACTAGAAGAATCAGAGGACTCCTCTCGGGAGGATGAGGCTGGAGGAGGGAGCCCGTTGGAGGACGGCGAGGTCGGAGACCGAGGCTCAAATTCCAATGAATTTGCAGAGGCTCTCGAGGTAGCATTACGAACTTCTTTCCCTATAATCCATCCTTGGTTCGCTATGAACTTCTCAACGATTTTTGATCCATGCAGGAGGAACTTGTTTGGAGGCCTCGTTCCCGCCCCTCGGCGGGTGACAGTGCGGGACCTTCGGAACCCGCGCCTATGGCTCTGTCCAGTTCCGCGTCTGGTGGGACCGGAGCACCCGGGGAGGCTCTCCCAGAATCTCCAGACCTTTCAACAGTATACGGAGGGCCTTGCCTCGGGGTCCCGTCAGTACCGGCTCAAGATCAGCGCCAGGAGGTCGACCTTTGTAAGTCTCCTCTACCGGTTCCTTTGTCGTCATATGTAGACCATGCCTGCCAACTAACGTTTATATCCCTCTCTGTCGTGCAGTTCTTCGACTGGCGTGGGCCGCTGCGACAAGACTGGTTGGGATGTCCGGTGGCATCCCTCCTAGGGGCATTCCAGTGATGGTGGCGATAGTCCCCCCATATCCTCAAGCTATGATGCACACCATCACTGGCGGGACCACCAGCAGGGTCGCACCCGAAGTCATTGAGGTGGACTCCGAGGAATAGGATCAACCAGTCGGTCCCAGTCTTGTCACACCTGCTTCGGCGCCAGGTGTCGTACCGGATTCAACACCAGATGTGGATCCTGTCGAGGATTTCCTGCGGGTGTATCCTGCGTATGAGCCTGCCAATCGCGCAGACTGGGACGAAACGGCCTTCGACGAGGAAGACAACAGCATAGTCCGCCACCGGTCGTGGAAGTTGATCACTCACTTTATCAAGGACACCCCCAAGCGCAATGTCTAGACGAAATGCATAGACTCCACTCGCGGTTGCGTGAACTGTGTGTTGGGGGAGTGGATTCTCAACATCCTCACGCGCTCATCCGAGATCTTATGGCGGAGAAGATCCGGGAGCATGACCGTTGGCTCAGCGTGGGCTGGCAGCGGAGGTAGGCGTCCAACATCAAGAAGCTCCAGGAGGCTGAAGGTGAGGTCCAACAGATGCAGACCCGGGCAGACGAGCTTTCAGCCTCTCTTGATGCACAATCTGAGCTAGTCTCACGGTTGAAGGCCCAGCTGGCAGAGGCAGAAGATCATATGAGGCATACCTCTGGAAAGATGGATGACGTTCAAGCTGACGTAGAGAGGGCCAAAGCCAGGACTGACGAACTGCGCCCCACCACTACTGAGGAGGAGTGGGAGCTAAGAAAGTGGCAGCAAGCCTTGGATGCCACAAGCCAACGGGTGGTGGAGCTGCAACGCTCTTTTGACGGGGTCAACCCGTCCATGGGGGGGATCGACCCTCGGGTATTGTAACGAACCCAAAACCCTTTTATTGGTACTTTCGTGCTTCAATTTCTTTCCTTTCTTCGTTTTTAATGCCGTAGCACACACGATTTCCACTGTTTGAATTTCCTTGTTACATCCCTACAATGTTTGCGGGACGTTCGGCGACAATTCCCCAGGCCCACGTGGGTCATGCTCGATGTGAGAAACAGGAGATAGTTTCCCTCTCATACCACCTAACATAGTAGTGGGGATCATGCTCCGGACATCCGGGATTCGGATTACCAGTCCGGATTTATGAAAGGCGGGAAAGGCTTGATCGGAGAAGGAACTTCCAGGATATCCGAATTACCGTTTCTTCACCGTGCTCTTATGCACGAACGGGGTAACGCCAGTGAAATTAGCATAAATCCAAACAGAGGGAAGTAGGAGGTGTGAATCACAGTACCCAAAATCCGGAACATTGTGGGGATGGCGTGACAATAAGGGACAACCGTTAACCGTGGCGGAGAAACAGTATCCTTACTGCGTTAGCTGGAAATGGGGACAAAAAATGAGGTTCAACTGTTGACCTTGTTCGAAACACGGGACCATGTCACAAATGTTGTCGATTAATCCTTCAGGACGTTGGCCCAGGACAGTTGGCGGACCATAGGTCAAACATCCATAATGTTAGGGGGTCCTTCCAAACATGGCCGGTCTTCCGGAACGTTGGCCCAGGACGGTAGGTGAGCCGATGCGGCATGAGACCAGGCCGTTAGGGGGTTCCTTTAGACATGAAAGAGGACGAGTGTCCGAATAAGTGGCACGCAAAGCGTGGAATATGGAGTGATGGTTTGTCTGAATAGAATCCAACACTTACGTAATTACACTACCATGGCGGGAGTACGCCATATGGGCACATTGGTTTGATCATGGATCATTCCTTCTTTATGACAGGGCCTCTCTGGCGAGGGGGTCTGTCGCTTCCCAATAGGATCTTGGGTCATCCCGAACTTGTTCAGGGTAGAACCGCAGTTTAGTGTCATGCATTGAGGACACATGGACTCCTGTAGTTTAACGTCATACGGTACGACGCGGAATAAAAGGGAAGATCCCAGGGAGCGTTTGGCGCGGTAGATATGAAACCGGCGTGAATGAGGACTTGGAGTCCAAATCACACCACGTATCCCCGGAGGAAACTCTTCAGGTCGAGGGACCAAGAGTGAGTATTAGGCTGGGCCCGAAGTAGAGTGGTCGGGTGTTCCTACGTACCCTATGAGGATGGGAATCAAGCCATACGTAGTTCTGGAAGAGCAGTTTAACGGCAGGCAGGACGATGAGAAGCTTGGCCATGTTGGTACACATCCTGCCAAAACTACTAAGCCCACGTGAGTCATGCTCGGTGTGGGAAACAAGCAGTAGTGGTGGGAATTCCCCGACACAAAAAGGGGCAGGTTAGGGAAAAGGGACGCTCAGTGAATACCGGCCCAATAACACTAACACAATCATTTAGCGCACCTAGATGCGCGAAGAGAAAAAGCCGAGTATGGTGGAATTCCACTTGAACATGAGGAAGTGGAAATGTGTGAATCATGGCGCTCGAGATTCAGATCATGATGATGGCGGCGTGATGATGGAGGATAACTGCTAACCGTGTTCGCAACACAGCATCATGTCGCGTTAGCCTTGGTGGGGACAGACAAATGAGGGTTTACCGTTAACCATGTTCGAAACATGGGACCATGTCACAAATGTTGTCAAATATCCGTAGGGACTTTGGCCCGAAACGATTGGAGGGCCCTTAGGTCCAACATTCATGGAGAGCCCTTAAGCCTAGTATCCATGTCGTCCGAGGGTCCTTTTGGATGTGGAGGAGTATGAGGATCCAAATAGCGAGTTCACGAAGCATGGTCATGGGATGAGGGGGATGCCCTTGTAGAAATCCCACACCTCGGGCTCTTTGTCGAAACACATCTGAATATGACAATGAGACGTATTAGAGAGAGGGAGTAGATTCCTTTCCCATGGGGAGATCTTAGTTTAGGGTCATAGAATTCGGACCATGGATGGGTAAGGGGAGCATGGGATACATGGAAAGGCGGTTACAAGACCCGACGTGAATGAGGACCTAAGCCCTACTTACCATGCATTCTCTTGGGAAGTGCTCGAGTCGAGGGACCGAACACATAGGTTAGGCTAGGCCCGTGGGGAAGTGCCCGGGCGCTCCTACGTATCTTATAAGGATGAGAATCAAGCCATACGTATTTCTGAAGGGTGGCACGGTAAGGTACCAGTGCTATGGGAAAAAGGGGAGTGCGGTCGTGGTCCTTGCACTAAAAGAAACGGAATTTGATATGTCTTGTTTGTTCTTTAAGGTGAATGGTTCTTTTTTTTTGTGATGCGACAGGCCTAGAGTAGTAGGTCGTGGTATCCCCACAAGGATCAAGCCGTAATGGGCATTGACAAATGGCATGGCACGTGACCAATACCCAACGTGATGTTCTCTATAACGAGGTAACCACAATGCAGTGCCGTTTTTCGTCATGCGGCCAGGATGATAATGTCACAGTTTATGGTCATAAGATAGGACCATGCATGCATTTTATTGTCATGCAGCGAAGACATAGAAGAGGTGATGCTAGGCGGGGAATGTGCGCAATGTCATGAGACACAATCAATGGAGACATGATCCCACATCACACTATGCGCCACTCCAAGAGGGAGACCTCAGGCCGAGGGGCCTATATAGAGGTAAGAGGTGAAACATGGGGAGAGACTAGCTCCCCAAATGGGCTGGACCCGACAAGGCGTCCGGGCGGTCTTACGTATACCATGAGGATGGGAATAAAGCTGAACGTAGTTCCAGAAGGATCTTAGTTTATGGTCTTAGAGTTCGGACCATGGGAGCCCCGAAGGACGCCATATTGCCGCTTTGTCCCCCTAGCATGTAAAGGTGCACTGAGGGATAGCGCCAAAAGTGTCAAGATTCCACCTGGACATAATGGGTTGAAAAATGATGTGAATCGTGAAACCAACATTCGAGGACTGAAGGGGCTGGCGTGACGAGAGAGGATTGCTACTGACCATGTTCGCAACACAGCATCCTATTGCGTTAGCCTGAAATTGGGACAAACAAATGAGCATCGACCGCTGACCGTATTCACAACGCGGGATTTTATCGATTTGTTGTCCAAAACCCTCGGGGGCGTTGGCCCGTAATGGTAGGAGAGACCTTGGGCGTAGTATCCAGGCCGTTCTTGGGGGTCCCTCCGGGTGTGAAAGGTAATGGAAGCCCGAATGGAGGGGAACACGAAGTTTGAAAAGTGGAAGGAACTTGATCAAGTTGAATCTGGCACTCTTGGTCCTAGACCAGAGTACTCTTGACACATGGGTTGGTAGCAATATGGAGTCGAGGGACTCAACTTGTGGGTGATCGAGAGACGGTGGATTCTCGAGAGAAGGGGGCATGGTTCCCAAAGCCTTGTATCATACCTACATATCCCCCTCCTGGAGAGGGATAGACCAAATGGCCTAGGTGACCGGGAGATCAGGAGATCTCTGAGAGATGGGGATGGACCTGAATCCTAGACATTCAAGTGGTCCTACGTATCCCATGAGGGTTGGAATCAAGCCACACGTAGTTCTGAAGGGTGCCTTTTAATGTCATGCTGGAAAAGGAATGGGAGGGTTAACTCTCATAATGGGGGTGCGCGTGGTGTAGCTATTGCAAACCTGACGTGAATGAGGACGTAATCCCACACTACGCCATGCAGTCCCATAGTCGGGGTCCTGAAGGCAGGACCAGAGAGGTGGATTAGCTGAACTCAAGCTGGACCCAAAGACAAGGGGTCTGGGCATTCCTACATATCCCATTAAGATGGGAAACACGCTGAACGTAGATCTAGATGAGAATCTTAGTTTATGGTCTTAGAGCTCCGACCGTGGATGGTGACAACTTCCCGAATAAGCACAGATGTCAAATCGATCCCTAAGCCCATGTGAGTTAAACTCGGTGTGGGAAACAAGGGGGGAATCCTTATCGAAATACTTGGGGCGAGTCAAATGGGAGTTTATAGAGAGCCCCGAAGGACACCTTCAACACATCTTGTTCCCCTAACGCGCAAATGTGCATGGAGGAAAAGTACCAGGGGTTCCGAGACTCTACTTGGACACGGTGAAGTGATGAAGGGTGTGAATTGTGCACCCGACATTTTGGGCCTAATGGGTTGGTGTGGCAATAGAGGAACATTGTTAACCATGGTGGAAACGCAGCGTCCATATCGCGTTAGCCTGAGGTGTGAAAAACAAACGAGCATCGACCTCTTACCATATTCGCAACGCAGGATTTTATCGATTTGTTGTCCAAAACCCTTGGGGGCGTTGGCCCGTAATGGTAGGAGAGCCCTTGGGATTAGTATCCGGGCCATTCTTGGGGGTCCCTCTGGGTGTGAAAGATGATGAAAGCCCTAATGCAGGGATACACAAAGCCTGGAAAGCGGGTGCGGATGTGTCTGAGTAAAGCTTGGCATTCCAGGTAATAAACCAGAGTGCTCTTAGGCACATTGGTGAACTGCCGAAAAGGGGTCGACGAGACAGCTCAGTAGGGAGAGGTACGTGGCGTGGTCATTACAAGACCGACGTGAATGAGGACATAATCCCAGACCACACCATATAATCCCCTCATGGAGGAAGGGTAGGCCAAGGGGCCAAGATGGGATGAAGATTCCTGAGGGATGGGACTGGACCTGAATTCTAGACGTTTAGGTGGTCCTACGTATCCCATGAGGATGGGAATAAAGCCACACATAGTTCTCCAAATGTAGTTTAACATCATACGGGACGAAGAGGGGAGTAATATACCCCTAAATAAGGGAGGTGTACGGTATGGCGAAGAAGCCGACGTGAATGAGGACGTAGTCCTACACCACACCATAAAATCCTATAAGAGAGGACCTGGGCTGTAGGCCAGAAAGGCCAAGGGGCCTGATGGTTAGGCATTGGTCAGGAAGGCCTGACCTACTTGTAGTTTAATGTCTTGCAATGAGGACGAGGGTCGGGGACCCGAGAAGGCCAAGGGGCCTGAGGTTGGGCCTCGTAAAGGGAGGGTGTATGGCATGGTACATGATCCCGACGTGAATGAGGACATAATCCCACACTATTCCACGCACCCCGGGTAAGAGGGGACCTGAGCCAGGGGGCCCGAGAAGGCCAAGGGGCCTCAGGTCAGGCATTAGTCAGGAAGGCCTGACTGGTTTTCAGTTTAACGTCTTACATGAGGACGGGGGTCAGGGTCCCAAGAAGGCCAAGGGGCATGAGGCTGGGCCTCGTAAAGGGAGGGCGTACGGCATGGTACATGATCCAGACGTGAATGAGGACGTAGTCCTACACCACACCGTACACCCCTATGGGGAATCAGGGTCGTGGGCCCGATTGCTAGCACCACCCGGGGGGAAGTTTGTCACTTCGGGATGGGGCACAACAAATCACTGCACTCGATGTTTGGGACATCTCGGGGTGGACCCGAAGATCTAGGACACTGTTGACCATTTTCGAAACACAGCGTTCCTATGCTAACCCGATATGGGAGCAACAAATGAGCGTCGACCGCTGACCAAATTCGCAACGCGGGACTTGTATCGGCTTGTTGCTTGAAAACCCTCAGGGGCGCTGGCCCGTATCGGTAGGAGAGCCCTTGGGCTAGTATCCAGGCCATTCTTAGGGGTACCTCCAGGTGTGCAAAAATGATGGAATCCCAGTCAAAGAGTGGGTGAAGCATAGATGTATCCATCCATGAAAGAGGTAAACATCTCCAGGGGGTATGTGCAGCCGGGTCGAGACTTGCTCGATGTGAGTTGGGGCAAAAGTGTGAACCCTGCCATGTCTTGACCCGAGGGGAAGATTTTGGCTTTTGGGCTGGGCCAACGGACAAAATGCCCAGGCGTTCCTACGTATCCCATTAGGACGGGAATCAAGCCATACGTAGTTCTTGAAGGCCATGCAGTTTAGTGTCATGCGGTGAGGACGTAGGGGGAATAGAATAATGGGAGTGGGCACATGGTGCGACCCTTACAATCCTTGTGTGAGCGGGGTTGTATGAGCGGGGCAATGAAAGCCTACTCCATTGCTACAAAAAGATCCTCCAAGGAAACTATTCCCAGGAGGGGATAGTGGAAGAGAAAAGCTTGGGGCTGGGCTCAAGATGAGGCGTCTGAGCATTCCTACGTATCCCATCAAAATTGGAATCAAGCCACACGTAGTTCTTGAAATGCAGTTTACTGTCATGCGGGACGAGGAGCATCTCATTTTGGGACACGTAAGGTATGACAAGCAATCTGACATGAATGAGGACATAGTCCTATACTATACCATACAATCCCACAAGAGGGTAAGTCGGGGGAAAAAACCAAGGGGCCTGGGGCCGGACCGCGGTCAGGGAGACCTGACCAACTTGTGGTTTAACGTATCGCAATGAAGACGGGGGGCCAGAGGCCTAAGGAGGCCAAGGGGGCTGCGGCTGAGCCTCGGTCAGGAAGGCCTGACTGGATTTCAGTTTAACGTCTTGCAGTAAGGACGGGGATGCAGTTTAGGGTCGTGCGGCACCATCTCACAGTTTAGGGTCATGCAGGACCCTTTTTCCCTAGGCAAAGTATCGCTTAAGGAACTTGGCATTGGTGGGAGGGGTTATACACTCTCCATCCATGGTCACCAAGGAGTATGCTCCATTGGGGTAAACCTTATGGACGATATAAGGCCCTTCCCATTTGGGTTCTAATTTAGGTGGTTTCCTACCGAGAATCATTGGCGCTCAAAGGGACAGTACCAGGTCGCCCTTTAGAAAAGAGCAGAGACGAACCTTCTTGTTGAAGGCCCTCACTATCTTATCCTGATGCCTTTCCAGATTGTGCAGGGCACGAAGACAGTTCTCGTCCAGTGCTTCCAATTCAGCTAGACGGATCTCGGCTACCTCATCTGATGTCTGATGATCATAAACTGCAGTGCGTAATGATGGTAGCTGGATCTCAATGGGAAGGACGACCTCAGCTCCATACACCAGGGAATATGGGGTCACCTGGGTAGAGTTGCGAGTCATCGTCCGGTAACCCCAGAGGGCATTGGGGAGCTTGTCCGGCCATCTTTTCTTGTTCTGACCAACCATCTTCTGCAGAATATTAGAGAGGGTTTTGTTAAACGCCTCGATCTGTCCATTTGACTGTGCGTAGTAGCGGGAGGTATGGTTCGACCGGATAACGTACTTCGCGTACAATTTCTTCAGTTCAGCCGCTCGGAAGTTGGTGTCGTTATCGGTGGGGACGGCGTGAGGGACCCCAAACCGGTGGATAATGTTGGATCTCACAAAGTCAATGATGGAACAGGCCTTGACCTCTTTGAGCAGAACTGCCTCTGCCCACTTGGAGAAGAAATCTATAGCAGTCAGGATGAACCTACACTGGCGGGCTGTTGCCGGTGGATACGGTCCCACTACATCAAGTCCCCATACCGCAAATGGCCAAGAGTACTTGGTGGGGTGGAGGGGCTCCGGCGGCCGATGCAGGAAGTTAGTGTGAACTTGGCACAAGTGGCATCTCTTGGCATATCCAATACAATCGTGGATCATAGAGGGCCAGAAGTACCCCAACCTCCGGATCTGATGGGACAGCTTCGGCCCAGCTTGATGGGCGCCACAGGAACTGGCATGAACCTCTTGCATAACTTGAGGTATCTCTACTCCTTGGATGCAACGGAGGAGGACACCATCGAAACTCCGCTTATAGAGGATTTGTTCAAGACTGGGGCCACTCTGGAGGGTAAATTGCAGCGCGCGGCGTCGGATTCGCTCGCGCTCGGCCCGGTCGTCCGGGAGGCGACCATTTTGGAGGTACTCAACAAAAGGTGCCCTCCAGTCGGGAGTGGCTTCAACCACTGTGTCTAATGGACCTGGGACCCCGGATGTAGAGGGTCCGGCCGTGAGATGACCTACCCGCAGGCCATCATTGTCATCTTGGGTGACGGGGGAAATGACTCTCCAGTGTGCCACATGTATGATCAAATCATCTTGCTCAGGTTCTGCGAGCGACGCGGCTAAGCCAGCCAGGGCGTCTGCTTGGCCATTCTGCGACCGTGGGACATGGTTAACCTCTGGTCGAGAAGAGAACTAGGCCATTAGGCAGAGGGTATACTCCAGCAACGGTGCAAGCTCTGGATTCCAGAAGACATAGTCGCTATTATCCTGTTTGATCACCAGCTCGGAATCTCCCTTCACATGTAGATGGGGCACATGGATCTCAAGGGCCAACTCGAGGCCGGTGATGAGAGCTTGGTACTCTGCCTCATTTTTCGTACAACCTTCTGAAAACAGGAACGAGTATGGAGGGACGGCCTACACCGGGGTAATAAGAACAATACCCATGCCCACTCTGTTGAGCTCAGGATCGTTGAGCCTCTTACCGGTGGGGCTCCGGGAGGCACCATCGAAATGCATTTGCCAACACGGGACATCATGATCGACTGATAGGATCGTCTCATCAGTAAAATCCAGGTCCAGGGATTGATCTGCGGAGGTTGGATGGGCAGCTAAAAAGTCTACCAACGCATGTCCCTTAATGGACTTCTGAGGTATAAACCTGATATCAAACTGCTGGAGAATCACTGCCCACCGTGCTAGTCGGCCAGTCAGCATGGGGTGGTTCAGGATTTACTTTAGTGGGTCTAACCAGGAGGCCAATTGCACCTCATGGTGCTGCAGGTAATATCGCAACTTCTGCATGGCGAAGACGAGCGCAAGGCAGCTCTTTTCGATGGGGGGGGGGGTATCTGACCTCCGTATCGAGAAGCATGCGGCTGAGATAGTAGAGACTGTTCTCAGTACCCTCGTTATTCTTCTGGGCAAGCAGCGCACCGAGGGATCTCTCCAGGGCGGTCACATAAAGGACCAGCGGCTTTCCGGAGATGGGTGGCATCAAGACCGGAGGTCGGTGTAGATACTTCTTGATTTCCTCAAAGGCGGTCCGACACTCCTCATACCATTCGTAGGCGGCACCCTTCTTCATGAGCTAGGAAAAGGGCTTACACATGCCGGCCAGATTGGCGATGAATCAGCGTATATAGGCTAAGTGGCCTTCAAGGCCTCAAAGTTCGTGAATGTTGCTTGGGGGAGGCATTTGGCTGATGGCCTTGATCTTCTCCGGGTCGATCTCGATACCTCGGTATTTGACAATAAAGCCCAGAAACATCCCAAAGGTGACCCCGAATGCACACTTCGATGGGTTCATCTTTAGGTAACGGGAACGGAGGAAACCGAACACTTTCTCGAGGTCTTTGAAATGGTCCTGGCACTGACGTGATTTGACTACGAGGTCATCCACATAGCATTCCACCAATGTTCTGAGAATCGGCTTGAATATGCGATTCATGGCCCTCTGATAAGTGGCACCTGCATTTTTCAAACCGAATGGAATAACCTGGTAGCAAAAGGTACCTTGGGGAGCCCTGAAGGTAGTGGACTCCTCGTCTTTGGGGGCCATCCAGATCTGGTTGTACCCAGAATACCCATCCATAAAAGAGAGAGCTTGGAACCCGAACGTGGCATCAATCAATAACTCCGTCACTGGGAGTGGGAATTCATCCTTTGGGTAGTGGTGATTAAGATCGCGGAAGTCAATGCAGACTCTAATCGGCCCATTCTTCTTCATGACTGGCACAATGTTGGAAAGCCACTTGGGGTATTGGACCTCTTTAACGAAGTTGTCTTTGATTAGCTTGTCAACTTTGGACTCAACCATAGCACCATGAGAAGGGTGCATCTTCCTGGGAGGCTACTTAAACCAACGATGTTTTGCCGGGAGGCCCAGACAGTGAACGGCTACCCGGGGATCTAGTCCTGGCATCTCGTTGTAACTCCAAGCAAACACATCACGGTGCTGTTTGAGGAAGTCTACGTACTGCTTCCGCTCCTCGAGGGACATGGCTGCACTGATCAACGTGGGTCTCGGATCTGCCTCGCTACCAAGGTTCACCTGTACCAGTTCATCAACTGTGGTAGAGACGCCTTCTTCAAAGGCAGGGGGAGCATCATCTAGGTCTTCCTCCCCAACCATGGGGGAACTTCCCGCGACGGGAGATACTTTTGGGCTATCACATCCTGAGGGGCAGCTGGTGCCATCTCGGGAAGCAGTGGTCATCATATCAGGAGAGTCACTTGCCATTGAGACCATAGCAATGAAGGCAGTCGACCCTATCCCATCTGGCCTTCGGCCTAAGGGGCCTCGTTTGATGATATCAAAGCAGTGGTGACGTGTCGGCCTGAGTTGGTTAATTCCAGCCTGGCGGAAGAGACACGTATGTCGCATCGCCATTGTCATAAGCTTGACGTCCCGATACCGTACAGGGGTAGGAGGTTCCGGGATGACCTGATCCTAGTTGATGTAGGAGTACGAGGTGATTTTCTGTCGTCGCTTGGACATGGGAACATGCCTTCCTTGCGTACCCGAAACAACAAAACATTGCCCCATGTCGGGGGTCGTGGCCTCCAACCGGTGGATCGGGAGGATATAGGCGTCATCCATGCTTGCCCAGGGAGCACTTGTGACCGGGGCGGGTTCATCCTCACTTACTAAGATCTGTTTATCCTTACTTTTGTAATAACCCGCATCCAGATAGCGGACCTCAAAAGAAGCGAAAGGGGACGCATCTCCTTGGAGCACGCCTACTCGACCATTGAGCGAGTACTTGAGGCACTGGTTATACGACGAAGGGACCACTGCATGTAGATGGAGCCATGGCCTACCCATCAACACATTGTAAGCGGTGTCCTGAGAGACAACCATGATCTCGGTGCTGGAAATTAGGCCACTGAACTGAGTCTTCAGGTGGATCTTGCCGACTGGGGTTTTCTCGGTCCTGTCGTACCCCTGGATTTTGAGGTCAGAGGGAGTTAAATCACCTTCAGACAAACCCAGCTTTCGCAACATCTGGGTCGGAATTAGATTGATTCTAGAACCCGTGTCAACGAGGCAGTGGTGGACTTCCACGCCATTGAAGTGGCCAGTGATGTACAGTGGGAGAATGTGCCCCTGTATAGGAGGGTCCTCATCTTCATCGGAGAATGAGATAACCACCAGACATTCAGCGTTTTCAATCGTCTCGGTATGGAAGACTTCTACAGGTGCTACCTCCGTCTCAAACTGGAGGGGGCTCCTTAGGGCCTCGGCAAGTGCCTCGCGTATTTCGAATGACAGGCGAAGGGCCTCGAGGATAGAAAGCCTTGCCGGAATGCCGGCCAGGTGCTTCAGGACATCATACTTCCGTGCCAAATGCGAACCTCTTCTTATAGGAGGTTGGTCGGCATTTGGAGGCATAGCGGGCCCTGCTGGTTGAACTGGAGATCGGCTAGTACTGGGCACATCTTGATGCCCACTAGTAGAAGCCTGGAGAGTAGTCACCGGACTAGGATTGGGCAGCGAAGGCTGGCCTGTAGCCAGGCAAGACTGACTGGGATACTAACGAGTCAGCTCTCCCTGATCTAGTAGCACGAACAGCGGTGGAGGTAGATCCGAGGGCGTTAGATGGGGTTGCGCGTGCTGAGCTCTGCGCTGAGCCTGCTGCCTGGTCTCAGTAGTGTTCACGGCTTGAATGAAAGTGCTTGTTGACGTACCTCGATGACCGGTGCGGTTGCGATTCCGCTGACGTTGACGTCAGCTGGAAACGTTGGGGAGGTTCGCTTGGCACTCCTCCTCGTCGGGAGTCATATAGGGATTTACCAGCTCCATGGTATTAACCGAAGCGTACCCTTGACTGTCGCTTGAGGAGTCATCCACCACTAGGCGAATTCTGGGAGGAATCCCCATTTCAGGGGGCATAAAGTCACCGAGAGTGAGGGATGACGATGGCAACGGTGGTGTGCGTTGCTTCTTCTTGCGTCGCCACTGCTTTCCCTTTTGGGAAGAGGTCGACTGTGAAGACGATGTGGGGGTACCAGCTACTTCTTCTGAAGGTTCCGGTTGCTTCAGGCGCGCCCGGATGATACCATGGGCACGGACGACGGTTTTTTGAGCCATCCAGTCGTCGTATTTCCGGGATCTGCAGTTGAGAACCTGCTTCAACATGTCTTCCCTGTCGCTGCCGATCTCTGATCCTGCAAAGACAGCCACCACTTGCGCTGGTGTCGGGCCAAACTTGACTATGTTTTTGATGACATGGTCTTGAATCCAGTCTTTAAACACATAGCATTGCTTGAGGGTGTGCCCCAGAATTCGATGATAAGGGTAGTAGTTGGGGTGATCGGTGAGATTCGCCTCTGCCGGCCTTCTGCACGCGGGCAGACGCACAATCCCTTGCTCTAAAGCGCTTCGGAAGTAGCCAGAGACCTGATTTTCGTTGAACGAATAAGTCTGGTGCCTTCTTTCAGGATAGGGGGCCCTGGGTGCCTGGCCCTGACGAGGGGCCGGAGGGGCCTGCCGAGGAGGTGGCTCCTGATTGTCTCGTCTCGGTGGCGGTGGTGCATTGCGCGGGGGAACCTGTCGGTTCTAAGGTGGTCGCTGCTGGGCAGGAGCCTATGCTTGAGGTGGAGGACCTCTGCGGGGTTGCGGGGATGGTGCCGCCGGCAGTAACTCCAGTTGCCTTGGGGCTTCTATTTGGGCCACCGCGATGGGTTCAGCCCTGGCGATCCTCCTGGCTGGGATCATAGGGGGCAACAAACGTGCCTGACTAGCCTGTTGCAGGGCTTCCTCAAGGTGCTGAGCCTTGTCTGAGAAATCTATGAACCCTCCAGGGTAGTTCTGGGTAATCAGGGAGGGTACCAGCTCCGTTTTGACGTTCCCCACACACATTGTCAGTAATTTCTCCTGAGTCATTGGCATATCGAGGGAATACGTAAGTCCCTTCCACCGGGCGATGAAATCTGCGACTCGCTCATCAGGCCTCTGCTTGCATTTGAAGAGGTCCGCAATGCTGGTCTTCCGCATGGTGGAGCTGAACTAGTACAGGAACTGTCGGCAGAGGTCCTCCCAACCGGTCACCGATCCGACAGGGATCTGGCTGTACTAGACGAATGTCGGACCCTCCAATGTCTGTACAAAACATCAGAGCTTGGCGGATTCTTGCTGAGCCGGGGTCCCTAGCATGGGGCCACACTTGGAAGAAAAATGAGCCAAGTGCTGCGGCGGGTCCCCTGTCCCGTTGAAGGGTGAGAAAGTGGGGTTCCCAAAACCTGGAGGTGCGGGCATATCATCTACCCACGCAGGATACGGCTTGCCATCCGGTGGGACCGCCACCTGTTGCGTTTCCAATGCTTCGAGGTGGGCTGTGAGTGCCGCAATAAGATCATCCGGGTGGGGGTCCCTGTCTTGACGGGGATCCATAACCACAAGTGCATTTCCAGGTTCTTCAACATGGTAGACTACTTTGGCTGCTCGTGGATCAACTGGCGGGACGACCTGTGGGGCGAGTGGGGGAACCCGGGCCGGGTTCTTCAGATTGCCCGGTCGCTCGGGGGGTTTGGCAAAACGTATCGCGCCCTCTTGCCATACGTTCCGGTTTCTGCCCTGTATGTGGCAGTATCATGATCAGGGTTTCCCAGAGGCATCTCACCGGGGGGGACTTGATCCTGCCCCTGCTGCCCCGACCTGGGATTACCATAGTTGGGTCGCCGCTCTGCAGCGCGCTCAGCCAAGAGTTCGTCAACCAGCCTCTTCTGCTCAACAAGCTGCTGGTGTAACGTGGCCTTCTCGGGATCTTCGTCCGTTTTCTGCACAGAGGCGGACGGGTCAGATTTCTTGATAGTTTCGACGTGCTCTTTACCCTTGCCGACGTTTTGATCGAGTACCAGCGACTCAGTGGGTACGGGGAGGCCTATCACGTTCCTCTGCTGACGGGTAACCCTCCATAATGGGTCCAGCAGTGGCGGTATTCCCTCGGGGGGGGGGGGGAGTCTCCATCAAGGAGTTCAAGTACGTATTCCTTGTCCACAATGTCGGCCATGTGGACCGTGACCCATCTCGAGGGCATGTCCTTGATGTCACATAATGAATCGGGCTGTCGTCAGATAGGGTCGAAGAGGAGAGTGGCATAGTGTCTCCAACCACGGACTTGCACATGGGGGGTGGCTTCCCTGACGATCATGCGGAGTGCTTTAAAACTCTGAACGCATTTTCGTTGAAGGGCGCTCTGACAGCCTGGCAACTCGGGGCACTGGGCCACAAGGAGTGCGGCTGAATCGATCAGGCGACACTGCTCGCCGATTTCTTCGAAGTGCTCTCGACTCCTGGGGTATTCCACCCGCTCATAACGGAGGCAGAAGTGTGTCACCCATAGGGTTCGACAAAAGCACCCCACTTCTTCAGGGGTCAGAGACTCTGGTATGCGAAAGTTCAGCGCTACCGTCAGCCAGAACTTCTCCGGGAAGTAATCTGCTGCAAGAATACTCCAGAAGCTCCTGGGTTCGAACTTTGGGTCTGGCCCTGTGATGCCCCACTCTTCAATCGGGGGCGGCTGAGGGACCGGTAGGGGTACCGAGGCGGACCTCTGGGATAACAAACTCGGCGGTGGGGAATACGGCGAGTGAGTTGACTGGCCGCCGAATTCCAGGCCGTCCTCCGAAGAGTGAGGTGACCTGGCCACGATGTCATGATACGAGGGGCTGATAGCAACAACTTCCGGCACAGGAGTTGCGGCTACCGGTGACCGGTCATGTCGTCATTCTATCGCCGCTGGTCCCAAAAACAACTCTCTATGATCTCTGGTAGAGGTAGAGGGCACTTCTGGTGATGATGGAGATGACCGCACGGTCAAGACCTGCAGAATTCCCAAGATTTCTTCCTCTTGGATGTACCTGCGGAGAGGGATGGGAATCTGGTGGACCTCACATTCCAGGAGAATGAGGCTAACGCATCTGGTTCCTACCCCGGTCCTTGATACGGAGGAGTGGGGAGAAGTTTCCATTGCTGAGTCGCACTCCGCTTCAGAGTCGGAGAAGTGGGCAGGTTTGATCTCCACCCGGGCTTTCCCAGGACTCTTCTTGTGGTGGCGACGACTTGCTCTCCTGCCCTGGGGTGGCTCTTCGGGACAGGGTTGATCCTTATCAGGCAGTCTCGGGGTGGCGCTGGCACCGTAGCGGAGAGGGCCCCCACTCGAGATAGCCGAGGTGCGAGGGGCACCAAGGAAAATGTTTAATGGTACATGGGGAGGACCTCCACGAACAAAACCCATGTAGGCGAAGCCTCTGTTGGAATCAGCAGGAGCATGGGGAGGACCCCCATGGTCGATGCGGGCGGAGTGAGGCTGACCTTCACTCCTCGAGTTGCTGGGGCGAGGAGGACCTTCGCCGGTCATAGAGAGGATGTAGGGAGGGCCCCCACGTTAAAGAAATACTGGATGGATGGTGCCTTCAGGTTGGAGGTCAGGGGCAGGAGGATGGACTCCATACCCTGCATAGTGGGTGCGGGAAAGGTTTCCGTGCCGAGCGTCACTTCCGCGGGGCAAGTCTTCCTTTGGGATGGGAGTAGCACGAGGCATGACTCCATGAAGAACTTCGGAGCGGGGAAGGTCCAAGCTCTGTGGAGTAGTGGTACGGGGAGGGCCTCCGTACGGGGTGACATCACCGCGGGTTAGTTCGCGGTGATCACCACTTCGGCCTGCAACCCGGAGTGTCATCCCAGCCTGCCCGTGGGGTGGTTGGGGTCTCGATCCTGGTTGGGTGAAGGAGTGCCCCTGCTCAGCGTATGCAGGGGCTTCATGATACACGTCGGCGGCGGCTCGGTCCACTATAGCTGTCAACGTTGACGTGCCCGGGAAAGCGTGCTCACCTCGGGCCCGGCGATGACGTCGGGTCAGGCGAGCTGGTGCAGGTGGTGCAGGGGCATGGCCTGCCTGCTCTTCCTGAGGATCCGGACGGCGGTGCTGATGCAGCCGGATGGGAGCTCTCGCCTAGAGCCCTTGGGTCAGGACCCTGAGCAGGCTGAGTCGGACGGTGTCGGCCTCTTCGGCGTAAGGTGAGGAGTCGTCAAGGCGTTCCAGGGACAGGCTCCCGAAATGGTTGAACGTTGGGGTGGGGAGTAGGGGCTCCCAGCGCGGCCTGTTAGGGTGGTGTTGATGGTGAGGCCTGGATGCCTCTAGGTCAAGGTGGGCCATATCCATAGTTGGGATGACCCCTTCCTCCTCGTACCTACACACGAGGTTGTTGATCACCCTTCGCTGGATGACCTCTGGTGGGGAAAGGGGACGTGGGCGCCCCGTATTCCATGATGTGGCAGCCGTCGTAGCAGTAGCGGTGCCATGTGGGGTGGTTGTGGCGATGTTGCCCCTGCCCCTACGTAGGCTAGAGAGCGGTGATCGCGTCTCTATAACAGCAACCTGGTTCTTGAGAAACGAAGGGATCAACTCATCAGCACTGAGAGGGAAAAGGATCGACAACCAGTGCCCCAGCGTCCTTCCATTCTCCACGTCTGTAAAAAGGATCCATGCCGACAGGTTGCAGAATGGGGTGCCCCAAATTCTACTGCCCCGAATTCCGGTGAGTTTCACGGAAGGCCTGTTATTTGCTTGGCGGGACCAGGCGCCGGATATCTGGATCTGGTGACACGTCAATCTACTGGTGTCTCGAATGCTACTAATCTCCATATTGAGGAGAATACTTTCACGTCAGGTTCACCATTTCTGTTTCCGACCCTTTCACCGGGGCACGCGCACCCGTCCGTCCGCGGAGGAGGATGCACGGCGCTTGTTGCCCCGCATTCCCGCTTTCCAAAGGCTGGCGGCATTCGCTCATTATTCAGGGAAGTCTGCTCATTGATCGAAACGGGATGATGGGATGTCGGTTCTTCCTTCTGTGGATTCCTCCTCAGAACTCATCACCTAGTCTGGGTCTCCCTCATTGATTTCATACGTAGTTCGTGAAACTTTTCCCAGTACCATGTTTCCATGGACGCCGGCTAATTACACTGCTTCTGTCAGGACATTCCAAAGGGTCCGGTCAGGGCAGCATCCTTCAGTTGGGGGAGTAGTCACGTTGAGGCATCAGTAGCGTGTCTGGATGCTGGGTAACCTGGCATGTCTGTCTGTTATCCCTGGTCACAGGGCTTCTCGAGGGCATGGAAGCCCGAGGCATCCCACATCGAGTGAAGGGAATTATATGTCATAGACACATATCTGAGGTTTTCCTCATCTTCCCGTGTTTAACGCAGGGTACGCCGTGAGTTTAACGTCCAACGAAGACGGATCAACCCAACTGGAGCATTAGCTATGGTAGATCGGATTGAGGGATTCCCCTTGAAGGGATGCCGATACTGGGGCCAGCCCATGGGCGGCTATGAATAGGAGAGTACCGACATGGTCTCACCGAGATATGACGATCCGGGCGAGAATCGGGGTGGGTGATAGGTGGATTAATGGAGTGGAGGAGTGAAATAGGACCATCGCAGGAGGGGACGGTGAAATTGGGCTTGAGCCTTGAAGAGGCTTCCTACGTATCCCCGTGGCAGGGAATCAAAGTCTGCGTAGTTCAGAATGGTGCCAGTAAACCGAGGCAAAGGTGGACCTTGGCCCGATGAATGTCGTCAGTGATCCAACGTGAAGGTGGACCTTGGTCCGATGGGTGATGGGCTTGATCCTCGGGTAGGCTTCCTACGTACCATGCCTTGACATAGATCAAAGACCGCGTAGTTCAAAGGGTTTCATCGGTGAACCGTCGTGAAAGTAGACCCGTGGGTCCACTAGTGGCGGGCTTGAACCTTGGGAAGGTTTCCTACGTACCATGCCTTGACATGGATCAAAGTCCTTGTAGTTCAAATAATTGATGGAATACAGTTTAACATCATGCGGGATGATAGTGAACCCTGAAGTGAATAAACGACGGGCGGTGGGTGTCGACGAACCGACGTAAATGAGGGACCTTGGTCTAATGGAAGATGGGCTTGAACCTCTGGGAGGATTCCTATGTACCATGCCTTGACATGGATCAAAGTCCTCGTAGTTCAGATTGTGGAATGGGGACTTGGCACACCGACAAGAAGACGGTCTGGGCCAATGATTGTTGGGCTTGAACCTCAGGGAGGCTTCCTACGTACCATGCCTTGACACGGATCAAAGTCCTCGTAGTTTGGATTGGGGAATACAGTTTAACGTCATGCGGGACGGGGGTGAACCGATGTGAATGAGGTCGGAACGACCGGATGGTGGGTTTGAACCTCGTAGAGGCTTCCTACGTACCATGCCTTGACACGGATCAAAGACCTCGTAGTTCATATGGGGCTTTGTCGACAAACCGACATAAAGGTGGACCTTGGTCCTATGAGTGGTGGGATTGATCCTTTGGAAGGCTTCTTACGTACCATGGCTTGACATGGATCAAAGACCTCGAAGTTCGGAGTGGATGAGTCACAACAGCTTGCCGTCGGACCGGAATGTAGTTTAAAGTCATGCTGGACGTAGGTAGAACTCGAAGTGAGTTGGATGATGGGTGAGCTTGAACCTCATGGAGGCTTCCTATGTACCACACCTTGACACGGATCAAATACCTCGTAGTTCATATGGGGCTTTGTCGGCGAACCAATGTAAAGGTAGACCTTGGTCCTATGAGTGGTGGGCTTGAACCTTTATAAGGCTTCCTACGTACCATGCCTTGACATGGATCAAAGACCTCTTAGTTCATATGGGTGTGCAGTTTAATGTCATGCAGGACAAAGGGCATACAGTTTAACGTCATGCTGGACGTGGTCGAAACTCGACGTGAATGAGCGACCAAGAAATGTGGCTTGAACCTCATGGAGGCTTCCTACGTACCATGCCTTGACATGGATCAAAGTACTTGTAGTTCCTAGGGGTGGAGGTCAGGGTCGGTGCTCACTCTAATCCCACGTGAGTCATGATCGGTGTGAGAAACAAGAGGTTGCATGGACCTGAAGATCACGTCGTGAAGGATGAGTCTGTGAGAAGCGAAGAGGGGCTTACGAGTTAGGCAGCCCATGGTGCTGGGACTTACTCCAGGATGGAGGCCCATGGTGCGAAAAAGCGCAGGAAAAAATGGACCTTGGTCCAACGATGGGGGGTGCCTCGTTCCCTATCACGCCCTCCACTAACCTTGGTAGTGGGGAATTATGGAAATGCAGTGGTGCAACTATCCGTTGGGGAGCTAGGGCCGGTTCTCACTCTATGGACATACGCCACTCCAATAAGGAGGATATCATCCCTTGTGGATGGGTGATTCCATTCCTGTGGAGACGAGTGGTGTAAAGAATGTTCGAGCTTGGGGGACCCTTCGTGAGAGGCACGAGGTCGGGTCACAGTTTAACGTCATGTGTTGAGGACGTGGTGCATGGCAGTTTAACGTCCTGTAGCTCGGACGAGGTGGGTTCACTCCACACCCCTAGGACTTACATAATCGGTACCCTCTGGTCCTTGGGGAAGGGAAGGTACCAGTAAGGCCATGGTCAAGGGGGGTTGTGGAACGAACCATCGAAGGGTCCACGTTAGGGTGGCTATGTGAAGAAGCAATAGTCGTTAGCGTGCCTATGCGAAGAATCATTAGGCAAAGCAATTCCACGGGTGGTGTTGTCCATGGGACTTTGAAATCACATCGTGCAAACCTGGAGGGTTGCACGGGAAGAGGATTCACTAAGAAAAGGAGTGTGCTTCGCTAAGTGGAGTGCCTTGGCCTTAGCATGGGGAAAAGGTGTGAGTGGAAGGTGCTTCGCGAAGTGGAACAGTGTTCACGGAGCACTGCCTCGCGAAGAAGAGGTGCCTCGTGAAGCAGGGTCCTGCAAATTAGTGTGCTTCGCGATGTGTAGCGATCCTGCATTAGCATAGGGATCACTAGTATGGGTTGGGTGTTTCGCGAAGCATAAGTGCTCCGCGGCTTCCCGGGTTCCCTTGGGAATCCCCTTCCTTCGCGAATTCCCTTGAGCTTCGTGAAGGACATCCCTCTCAGAAGAGGGGCTCAAACGAGACAAAGAAGAGGCGTCTCGCGAAGTAGAAGTACCTCGCGGAGCTCATGATTCCTGGGGCAAAGAGTGCTTCGCGATTCAGGAGAGGAGAAGCCGAAAGGCCGGATTGTCCGTCCTCAGGACTCAGGGGGAGTCCAGTATTTATAGGGAAGGGGCGCCACAAAGCAGAACTCGTGCGCCGCCTCAGGTGCTTCGTGGTGCGCTCGCGAACGTCAAATGCGTCCGTGAAGAGTTACTGCCTCTGGAGCTTTGCGGCGGGCTCGCGATCGTTAAATGCGTTTGTAAAGAGTTACCGCCTCTGGAGCTTCGTGGCGGGCACGCGAACGTCAAATGCGTTCGCGAAGAGTTACCGCCTCTGGAGCTTCGCGGCGGGCTCACGAACGTCAAATGTGTTCACGAAGAGTTATCTCCTCTGTTCTTTGTGGCTGTGCTTCGCGTTGGTTCTTCACGAGGCAGTGTTCCTGCCTTCTTTTTCGTCCATCCCTTTTGTGCAATATTTTGGCGCCGATAGTAGGTGTGATGAAAATGTTACCTAGGGATACTCTGTTGAGTTTAGGGTCATTAAGACATATACCAGTAGGGCTCCAGGATGCTCCATCAAAGTGAATCCTCCAACCTGGCACAATTTGATCTGCTGAATTAATGGACTCGTTTGGGAGGTCACGGTCCAGGGACTGGTCTATTGGGGTCCGAATGGGTAGCAAGAAAGTCGGCTAGTTCCAGATCCTTGACATATTTTTGTATAATGAACCTAATGTCTATCTTCTAAAGGATTACTACCCATCGAGCTAGACGGCCTTTTAACATGGTTCTCACTATCACAAAACTGGGTTTCCATAGCACCACCCTTTATCAGCCCTAAAAAACACTGATAAAGGCACCCTCTTTATAAGCGCTTTTTAGCGCTGCTATAGGGGACACCTTTATCAGCACGTTTTTTGTCGTACTGATAAAGGGGGGGATTTATCAGCACTTTTTCCTAGCGCTAATAAAGTATATATTTCAAATAACAATAATTTCTCATGAAAAATAATATATTTTAATATAATTATATTTATACAGATATAAATATAATATATATTTTTTAAATATGTTTTAGATAAGTATAAATAGACAATTACATTTAAAATATAAGAAATTTAAAGAAAATGGCTTTAAAATATTTTAAAAAATGTTATTAGATAATAATTTTGTAATTATCAATGACTAATTTTTATTTAATAACAATTTGAAGACACAAAAAATCAAAAAAAAATTAATAAAAGATCTAAAATAAGTTGGAAATGTAACTCAAACTTCAAACGTCCATAACTTTTGAACCAGGTGTCCATTTGAGCTCTACAATATATTAAATCAAAGCCTGTGACGAGATCCACCCACTAGTGACTGAAGTGAACCTTCTGTAACATATTTCAAGGCCAAAAGAGGACCATAAGGCATCAAAAACTAATATTTTAGTAAGGATACCCTGATATTTAAATATTCAAAAACCTATAACTTCTGATCCGGATGTCCATTAAGCCTTTACCACATATCATATCAAATATTATTTCATATGATTCTATTTGACTGGTTGAGAAGTTGAAACAGACTTCTGGATTATTAGTTATGGTCATTTTATCATTCTATGGATTGTCATATACACATATATATGTATTTATTCGTAAATATATGTGTGTTTGTGTGTGTGTTTGTGTGTGTGGGTTATCTATATGTATATATGTATTTATTTATTTATTTATAAACTCAAATAAAAACATATTTTATAATTGTATTAAAAACTAATCTTATCAATATATATTAATATACAAATAAATATACGGACAAAAAATTATATCTAAAAATATATATATAAATACATATAAATATATATAAATATAAGAATAAATTTATATATATTAATATATGATTAAATATATATATATATATATATATTAATATAACTAAATATATTTATATTAATATGATTATATATTAATATATGAATAAATATGATTATATATATATATAGATATGTCATTAAATATTGAAAAAAAACTAAATGGCTTAGTGGTAAAGGTACAGGCACACAAGGGGGGGAGGACTCAGGTTCGAGTTTTGGTAGAAGCAAGGGGCGCGCGAGCGCAAATGGGAGGGGGTTACACGTGCAAGGGCAGTGTGTAGTAGGAGGGAGGGGGCTCCGCCTAACATTGATAATAGGGGGTTCAAGAGCTATTAAAATTCCCCCCTCATTATAGATTCTTTTTAAAAAAAATTCTTTTATTAGTGCTTCAAAAAGTGCAGATAAAAGGGGTCTTTTATCAGCGCTAAAAACACTAATAAAAGGGGTTTTTATCAGCACTAAAATAATAACTGATAAAGGACCTTCTTATCTGTGATTTTTTAAGCACTGATAAAAGTGGCCTTTATATGTGTTTTTCGGAGTGCTGATAAAAGGGACCCCCCATCATCGCTTCGATTAAAATTTATTTTCTAGTTCTTTTAGTGGCTTATTCTAGCACTGATAAAGGCTATATTTGAAGAAGTGGATGTTAAGAATATAATTTAACAGGTCCACGTAGGACACTAACTGTATCTCATGGTGCTATAGATATTATCGCAAATTCTACACCATGAAGACTAGTGAAATCAAGCTCTTCTTAGTATAGGAATATCTAGTCTCTATATTGAGGATCATACGGATAAAATAGTATAAATTGTTCTTTGTCCCCTCATTCTTCTTCTGGGTAGAAGGACATCGAAAGATCAATCATGGGCGGTCACATAAAGGACCAACAACCTTTCGTATATAGGTGTCATAAAAACAATAGTTTGTAGCAGGTATTTCTTTATCTTCTCAAAGCATCCTGACACTCTTTATATTACTAGCAGACATCACCTTTCTTTGTGAGTTGGAAAAAGGGATTACACTTGTCAGCCAGGTTCCTAATGAATCTGTGTATATAGGATAAGTGGCCTTAAAAACCTCAGAGCTCCTGAAGGTTACTCAGTGGAGGTATCTGAATTAAATACCAAATCTTTTTTGGAACAATATGTATGCCTATGTACCCAATGACAAAGATGAGAAACATTCCAGAGGTGACTCCAAAGGCACACTTCAAGGGGGTTATCTTCGGATGATAGAAATGATGGAATCCAAACACTTTCTCAAGATCTATGAAATGTTCCTAATGCTAACAGGATTTGACCACCATGTCTTCTATGTATCATTATAGTAATGTCCTGAGTATTGGCTTGAATATGTGGTGTGGCTCACACTGATAGGTGGAAATCATATTCTTCATGCCGAAAGGCATTACCTGGTAACATAAAGTAACTTGTGATTCCCTAAAAGTGGTTGAATCTTTGTCTTCAGGGGACATCTAGATCTGGATATATCTAAAATACACATCCATAAAGTGTAGACCCTGGTATCTGGTAGTATCATCGATCAACAATTCCATCACGGGAAGAGGAAAATCATCCTTCAAACAGTGACAGTTGAGATCCCAGAAGTCGATGTAGACTCTAATCTATATGTTCTTCTTCTTGATGGGGAAAATGTTGGATAACCATATAGGGTACTATAATTCATTGAAAATGTTGGATTTAATGATCTTATCAAATTTTTCATTGATCATGGTGTCGTGAGAGGGATGCATTTTCGTGGGAGGTTGTTAAACCTGTGATGACTTACTCGAAGGCCAAGATGGTGGATGGAAATATAAAGATCTAGCCTTGGAATCTCATTATAAATCCCTGAAAATACATCTTGATGCTACTTAAAGAAATCCACATACTAATGTTTCTCCTCTACAGACATGGATGTGTTGAACCATGTTAGTTTCAGATCATTCCTAGGGTCGAGGGTCACCTGTACGAACTCATTGATGGGGGTGGAGATAGCCTCCTAAAATATAGGAGGAGAGTCCCCCAAATCCTCTTTGTCATACTCAATTAGATTTTCGTTAGTATGAGAATTCATTATGATTTTACTAGCCTTGATGGAATGTTGGTGTTAGCCTGAGCAGTAGATGAACCTTCATCAAGAAATTCCCACACTGCAGAAACCATTACGACAAAGGATGTTGATCCAATCCCATCATGTATTTGATTGAGGGGGCCATGATTGATAATATCGATGTATTTTTGGAATGTTGGCTTAAATAGGTTCAACCCAACCCATAAAAACAAGAAATTAAAACATTCTATAATTACCATTGGTTGGGCATCTCGATATCTTATGGGGGTGATGGGATCCGAGATCACTCGAGCATGATTTTTGTAAGAGTATGAAGTTATATTCTTGTGTTACGTGCATAGTGGAACGTGCTTTCCCGTCATCCCAGAGATGAAAAAGCAATGTCCCATGTCTAAGGTCATGGAATCCAACAAGTGGATTGGTGGGATGAAGGCATTATCAAAGTATATCCATGGATCAGCCACAATGGTTGTATTCTCAACCCCAGTGGCCTAAGCATTCTTGTCCTTGCTCTTATAATAGTCGGCATCTAGGTTGTAGACTTCACAAGAGGAAAAGGGAGACATGTCACTGTAGAGTATGCCTTCTCGACTATTAAAGGAGTAATTGAAGCACTAGTGGTAGAATGGAGGAACGGTTGTGTGTAGGTGGAGCTAGGGTCTACCCATCAATGTGTTGTAGGTGGTGTCCTGTGAGATAATCGTAAACTCGGTGCTTGTGACTATACCACCGAACTGGGTCTTCACACAGATTTTTCTAACCAGCATCTACTATGTCATGTCATAACCTTAGTTCACCATGTTATATGGATCCAGATATACCTTAGAAACTCCCAACTTTCAGAGCATCTAGTTTGGGATTTGATTGATCCCAGAACCAGTGTTGACTTGACAATGATGGACATCAACATAATTGAATTGGCCAAAGAAATAAAATAGGTGGAGGTTCCCTTTTATTGGAGAACCTACATCTTCTCCAAAGAATGTGATGATAGCCTAACATTCTTCATGCTCAAACTCCACATCATAAAAAGAATCTGAAGCCACTACATCTATTTCAAACTGGACGAGGATTGTCAAAGCCTATATAAGGGCTTTATGAATATCTTCAGACTTGTGAAGAGACTCGATAATCAAGCTATTTTCCGAAATTTTTGAAGTGTGCTTCAGAAAATCATACTTCTATTCAAGGTGCACACTTTTTTGGATAGGATGTTTCTCTGTTGTAGGGGTAAGGTGGACATTGTTGGTTGAATCGGTAGATTCGAGATATTGCTTAGGATATATCATTGATCACTAGTCAAAACACACAAAACGAATATTGGTTAATGGATGTATGACTTAGTTATGTCCACTATGGTATGAAACTGATCATAATGTGGTCGTAACTACTATTTCTAGAGGATTAGTAAGAATGGAATTGGGAGAGATTCAGATGGGATGAAATAAGAGGATTTTTTGTGCTGAGTTCTGCGATGATCCTATTGTCTGGTCTTAGTGGAATGCACATATCATTCAGTAGCACTAGATAATTCATTCTATCAATTCTCATAACCATGAATTCATTGAAATTTGTGTTGACTGAGGACATTAGGATGTTCTGCATGGAGTTCCTTGTTATAGAGGACCATATAAGGGTCCACCACCTCAACAGTGTTTACTAAGATATACTCTTGATATTCTCTTAAATAATTTTTCATTACTAGGAAGACCTTGGGGGATGTACACATTTCTGGGGGTATGAATTCTTCAAGAGTACAAGATTCCCTTGGCACCACCGGGGGACTTTGGTTTCCCTGGTTCTAATCACGCCTGCCCTTTCAGGAATTTGAAGGATGATATGTGGATGTTGTAGTGTCAATTGAGAAAGGTTTGGAGACTTCATAAGTTTTGTTCTGAATATGGCAAGAGTGGATAAAAACACAAGCAAGAATGACCACGTTATGAGCCGCCCTATCATCACAATCCTTAGATTTGTGGATAAATGCCTCCTTCCATTCACCGTCACCATCTCTACCAGGCTTGACAAACACACATGCCACCTGTGCAGGGGCTGGACCCAATCTAACTATGTTGTTATCTACCTGGTACAAGATCCAATCCTTGAACACATAACATTTCTTGGGGGTGTTTCCAAGGAACTATACATAGGGGAAATAGCTGGGATGATCAATGAGATAAGCCTCTTTGGGCCAGCAATACCCTGGAAACCCTATGATTTCCTAATCCAAAAAACTCCAAAAGTATTCAATTACCTAATCCTCATCAAATTTGAAGTTATGGTTTCTATTATTCAGAAAATTGACTATGGGAGGTTGGATGTAATGAGGATCTGGAGCTTGTTGAAGAGGTAGAACATGGTTTTCTCAACTAAGTGGCAGTGGTTCATTATGCGGTTTCACCTGCTGATTCTGATACGGGTAATTCTACGTTGGAGTCTGGTCCTGCGGTGGTAGCCCTCGGTGAAGCTGTGAATGTGTCTCTACCAGTAACAATTCATTCTATTTAGGTATCTCTATCTATGCAATAATAGTGGTCTCGGCCTTGGTGGCTATTTTTGCAGGAGCTGTGGGAGGCAATGGGCTTCCCTGTATGGAAAGTTACAAGGATTCCTCTATAACTAGATCCTTACCAAAGAAATCCCAAAATACACTTTGGTTGTTCTGAGTGATGAGAGAAGGAACAAAATTAGTCTTCAAATTTCCTATGTACAAATTTAGTTGTTTTTCATGAGTCACTGGCATGTTGAGTGAATATGTGAGGCCCTTCCACCTGGAGATAATGTTTTTGACTCATTCGTCTGACATTTTTCATTCACATGAAGTGGTCAAAAATACTTTTCTTATATCTGTTTGAGGTGAAATGATACAGAAATTTCATGCATAGATCTTCCTAGCGAGTTATAGATGCAATTGAAAACTGGTTGTACTAGAAGAATTCAGGAAAATCCATTTTCTGTACAGAGAATCAGAGCATGGCAGCTTCTTACTGCATTGGATTCCCTAGTATAGGTACACACCTTGAGATGAAGTGGGCCAGGTGTTGCAGTGGGTCACCAACCCCATTGAATGGGGGGAATGCAGGGTTCCAAAAATCTAGGGGTAGCAGAATGTCATCTACCCATTCTAGATACGATTTAATATCAGGTGGGATTTCCACTTGCCAGATCTCAATAGCCTCAAGACTAGAATTGAGAGCATCCATCGGATCGAAAGTAGGAAGAATCATATACTTATTAGGGTTCCTCAGAACAAGTGCATTGGAGGTCTCTTCAATGTGGTAGGCAGGCCCAGCGAATCGTGGATCAGTTGGTGGAATAATCTGTGGTGCTTCAGGAAGTTCGACCTCGGGGGAAGCTAGAGGAAGGACCTATAGAGACACCTAAAGGGATGCTGAGGGAATATTGTTGCACAGATCTGGTATATTCATGGATGCATACCAAACTCGCTTTCCATATACTGTGACGTCTACCCTATCTACATGGGAAGGGTTGTTGAGATCACCAGGAGGTAACTCAACTGGAAAGAGTTGTATGTTCCTCTCCTACCCCAGTTTAAAATAACCACAATCTAGATGTTTCTCTATAATATGTTCAGAAAGGAGTTTGTTGATGTCCCTTTTTTTCTTCACAAGCTGTTGGCACATCGTATCCTTTTCAGGATAATCCTTCATCTTTGGCACTGAACTAGATGGGTCTGAAGGCTTAACACCTCTGAGGGGATTTTTCCCTTACAAGAGTCTTGACCAAATTGAAATGACTCGGTGGGGCTAGTGAGGCTAATCACGTGCCTCTACCGAAAATTGAAAATTCATGGGGGATCTAAAAAATATGTCACCACCCAAATGGGGTAGGTTCCCCTTATAGAGTACTATCTCATACTATTTCTCTATGATTTCATCCATATTTATAGCGAATGCACCCGGTGGCATGTCCTCAATATCACCTGGTAAATAAATCTAGTTAAGGATCAAACTGAATTGCAGGGATACATACTATCCCCAACCATGGATCTATGTGTGTGGGGATGCCACAACAATAATTTAAAAGATCCTAGTGAAGCTCTGGATGAATAATTATTGGAGGATCAAATGATAATTCAGTGTTGTAGGATGTTGAGCCATGAGGATCATGGCTAATTCAACTAGGTGGTATTTTTGGATGAGGCAGTCATAGTGATCCTTGCTCTATGCATAGACCACCCAATGATAGAGAAGGTAGAAATACATTTCCCAAATCATCCAGCAGAATAATGTGATCTTATTTTGGGTGAGGGACTCTGGAACTATTAAATTTGGAGTTATAGTTGGCCAAAAAATTTTGGGGAATTGATCCATGACAAGAATGTCACACAATATCCTTCGGTCATTAGTGGGATCTAGCATCTGATTTCCCCTCTCCTAAATTGGAGGTTTCTAGGGAGTGGAAAACATCACAGACATAGATCGCTATCGTGGGTGAATAGTTAGTGTGGATTATGGTGTGCGAGCAGTGAAACCACTGCATACTGGACTCTCCTGTGGACTATACTGATTGAATTAATTAATCCATATAGGATAGGGTTTATTCCACTACTTCTTATACTACAATGATGGTTGTTGTTGATGGGTTAGGCTGGTTTCATCATCTACCAAACCCCTTAACAACTCTCTGTGATCTCGTGTAGAGGTAGAGAGTGAATCGGGTATAGTAGTGAAGTTTTCACAGCAAGACCCTAGAAATGAGTCAAATCCTCATCCTCCTATATATATATGCAGAGGGATTTGATGATCTGAGGTATTTGGTTGTTTGGGAGGATGAATTTGGTATGTTGAGCTTCTTCCCCAAATCATGATATAGAGGATCAGGTAGAAGGATCCATTCTCAAAACATACTCCACATTAGAATCTAAAAAGTGGATGGTATGGATGATTGTCTAGCGCTTCTCAAAAATTATTCTCCATCATTGATGGTTCTTCCTACTACCTTGTGATTTCTCCTCGAGGTATGTTTAATCTTCTACATGAAGAGGACCTTCACACGGGTAGGAGTTAGGGAAGGGAGGACTTATGCATAGGATAGATGGCATACAAGGGGGAAAACAATATTGGTTATCACTGGATCCAACAAGACCTCCTATTTGGTGGTCCGAGGTTTGAGGAGCACCATAGAATATATAGAATTTCTCATAGGGAGTACATCCATAAAGATAAATGTAGGAGCAGAAATGACCATCGGTCTAATTGGTGCTGCCTTAGGGATGGAATCCTCTCGATCTACTGATGATGTAAGGATGATCCTTCATTGATAACCTAAAATATGGGTTTAGCTTATAAAACTATGATCAGGGGAATTAGAAGGACCTATATGCTGGGTATCGATAGTGGAAAGGGGATGACCTCCATGCTGAGTGTGGGAGCTAAGAGGACCTCCCCTATGGCCAGTGATAGTGTGGGGATGGCCTCTTTATAGAATTCTGTCCTCACAGGTCGTCCCATGATAGCTTCCACTCATGCTAGAGACCACAAGAGTCGACCAAGAATTGTTAAGGGTTGTCTAGGGCATCAATCCCGATAGGGAATAGAAGTGCCCATACTCTATAGAAATAGGGGATAGATAGTGTGAATCAGCAACAACCTGAGTCGTTGAAGATGTAGAAGATGACACCCCCTGACAGGAATCCTTCTGAGCCTATGCCCAATCTTGACACAAGGTCATCCAATCTAGGGCTGGTTGGTAGGGGTGTGGACCACCTAACCCTTGGTTTGGGGGACCATATAACGGTGTTTACACGGCCTGGTGGGAACCCTCCTTGGAGGCTTCATAGTTGAAGTCAATGATGGGGTGACTCAAATATCTCTCACATCATCAAAATAAGGGTGTGAGCCTATTATTATTCCAAGTATATTCTACCAAAATGGTTTTATGTCAAAATGTGGAGGAGTCTCTCCCTGTACGGCTCCTAAGGATGGTGGCGACATTGAGGCACATAATCCTCCAAATCTTGTTGGACTATTTCTCTAGTTAGGATGACCCCCTCCTATTCATATCTCCAAACAAGAGTGCCAATAACCCTTCTCTGAATAAGATGTGAGGGTGATATAGTTCATGAAATCCCATTATTCATAGCCTTGAAATCTATCATGTTAGATGTTGAGCAATGCCAGAATTCCACAACATCATTTGTCCTACCCCTGCATCTTTGGGCGGGTGGCGATCAGTTTCGTATAACTACAGCTTCGGTCCTACAAATCAGGGTGATTTAGCCATCAGTACAGATATATGGAAAGAAATTCTTAGTGCCCCAATATCATTCATTCTTCTAGGGTCAAAGATAAAGATCCCCACTGATGATTCCACAGACTGGAATACCTAGGATTTAACTTCCCCAAATCCTAGTGAGTTTCCTGCCACGCCCAATATTTTCTTGGTGAGACTTGGTGCCAGATATCTAAATATGGTGACACACTCATTTTCTGATTTCTTGAATTCTACTAAACCCCATGTCGAGGAGAAGAGTTTCATGTTAGGTTCACCATTTCTTTTTTTAACGCTTTTCCATTGGGTCATGCCTGCATGAAGTCATACGGAATGCTCACTAACATTCATGTTGTTTCCCCACATTCATACATTCCGAAGTCAGGTGGATCCATTGTCACTTTAGGGATGTTTTCTCTGAGATCAATATGGGATAATGGGATTCATGTTCCTTCTGCTATGTATTCCTCCCTAGAACCCATCCACTTGTCCAGGTCTCCCTAAAACATTAAGATTTTGTTCATGAAACTCATTCTCAGTGCCATCTCTCTGTGAATGTTGTTTAATTATGTTTGTTCTATCCGGACATTCCAAAGGGTCCAGTCAGGAAAATAACCTTTGGCCAGGAGAGTAGTCATGATGAGGCATATGTGGATTGTCTTGATGTTGGAACATTGTAACAAATATATTTCCCCCTTATGATTGGGATTCTCAAGGGCACAGAAACCCGATTCATCTCACATCGAATGTGGGGAATTGTATGCCATGATCGTGTCTTTAAGGTTTTCACCAGATTCACATGTTTAACATGGGGAATAGAATGTGTTTAATGTCTAGAATAGATTAATGAGACTAATAAGAAAACAAAAAAGAGTGGATCAGATAGGTACATCCCTCATATGGAGCACTTGGAAGGTTTACCGGATGGGTGGATCAAAATGCCCAATGAGGATAGACTCAGAATGGTGCATCCTAAAAAGGGAAGATTTCACACCATGAAGGACGATCCAAACACTGTAATGTGTGGTCCAGGATGAGGATGAGTCCTTTCAATGGGGCCACCAAGGATTTACATTATCTAGGCTAGAACCTCATGGAGGATTCCTACATACAATTCCTGAAAAGGTCATGGATCAAAACCCATGTAGTTATAGAGGTTGAGGCCTAGGAACGGGGTGTACACAAAGGTTAACAAACCAAATGCATTATAGGGCTTACAGATGGTTAGAGGACCCAGTGATTCAAAGGTAAATGAGTTTAATGGGGCTTACAGATGGTTTTTTGCCTGTATGGATGGAATTATTTCACCAGGATATGGCGGTCTGGGTAAAAAATGAGGATGGATGATGGATGGTTGAAGGAAGTTAGTAAAATGAAAGGGGTGGAACCAACGTGAACATGATGGTGGTGTTGGGATTAATCCATTGGGTGGATTAATATATATCACTATTGTAGGGAATCAATTTTCACATAGTTTTTTGGGGCTATGGGACACCTAAGAAGGTGAATCATGAGAATTGAGTGCATGGGTGGGCATCTGAAACAAATAGAACCTCCGAGACAGGGAACAATCTTCTCAAAACACAAAGGGATCTTGGGAGAGATCCGAATGGGACATGAGTGATGGGATCGAACATCAGGGAGGCTTCCTATATATTCATGTTGCAGGGAGTCAAATGCTTTATAGTTCAGAATGGGGCATAGAATCAGGGCATACACAAAGGACAACGACCTGGAGACATGTTGGGCCTTATGCGTGGTTAGAAGCCCATCATAAGAGGGATGCACTTGGTTGGATGAGTATGGATTCATTGTGGGGAATACACTCTGATATGGATTGGGAACTAGTATAACACCCCTGAGGGGTAGACCAAGGATGTGGGTCCCAAGAAAGGGGACACTGAAGTTTACTAGATTTTGGGGTTAAACCATAGGGAGGATTCCTATGTACACTATCTATGAGATAGGGATCCAAACCCCTATAGTTAAAAAGATTATATTTTAATGTCATGTGGGATGAAAGGGTCATATGGTTTAAACTCATGCGATAAAAAGGTAAATTGATGTGAAGTGGTCATTAGGATCAATGGGTGATGATATTGAACCTTAGAGATGCTTCCTACGTATCCCCATGGCAGGGAGTCAATGTTAATTTAGTTTGGAAAAAAAGGGTCACGAGGATTACACACAAAGGCTTTCCACCAGAATTATGTCATGGTCAACATTTACTCTAATCCCACATGAGTCACGCTCGGTGTGAGAAATAAGAGGCAGCATCACACCCGATGATCACTCCGTGAGAGATGCAGCCATGAGAGGTGGTGCAGGTCTTACGCGTGGTTAGCAACTTAGGAAGGAAGATATTGGGACTTACTCGAGGATGGAAGACTAAGGAGGGTGTTTATATATATGAAGAGGATATGGCTATCATCCAAGGATCAACCCATCAAGGTGGGATGGGGATTATGTGGAGACTACATGAGGCACACAGAGAGACTAACTGTAGAGGGAGATATGAAGCGGAACAAAATGACAAGAAGCAAGAATATCCTAGTTTCATCACCTTCATGATCCTCTTAGGCCTACCACACATACAGAAACTCAATGTTTAACATAATGTGTTAGGGATGTGGGTCACTTGGTTGTTTAAATGCTTTCATCTCGGACAATGAGGACTCACTCTTCACCCCCTGGACATTTTGAACATTCATTGACAAACACATGGGGGGGGGGAGAAGTCACAAGTAATGCCCAAGGTGATTGAGTTGGAGGAGTGGTCACTCGAGGGGATCACGTTAGCATGACTATGAGAAGACACAACATATTATAGTGTGTGTTTTCAAAGAGTCATGAAGTAGGGAAACACAACATCATACAAAAATCGGGGAACTATGAGGTCACTTCATACAAGCTTGGGGGGGCCACACATTATAGATGTATATGAAGCAGAATTAATCGCCAAGAGGGGATTCACAAAGCATTGGTGCTTCGCGGAGACGGAATGCTTTCCGAAGAAAAGGATCTTCATGATGGTCTTTTCTCAGTGGAGAAGAGTTTTTCCTTAGAAAAAATAACATTAACTGATTATTTCTCTATTAAGGTTTAATACTTAGTGGATCCTCGAGCGACTTGAAGTAGATCCCTCTTTTGCGAAGGGAGGAGGACCTCACAAAAGGAATCACTGCCAATGGTAGGGTCTATAAAGAATAGTGGGAGGAACAACTCATAGAGTCCATGTACCTTAGGCGATCCATTTTTATGGTTCATAAAGGGCTTTGAGAAGTAGGAACTGGAAGGTGAAAAGTAGGAGTAACACCGGTTTGAAGGGGGTGAGCCTTCTATTTATAGGAGATAGAAGTCAGTGTAGCTAGAGGAGCTCGCCATGAAGAAAATAACAGTTTTATAAAGGGAAATTGATGTCACAGAGCGTCAGGGTGGTGTCGAACTCAGTCAAACTCGTAAAGGTCCTTTTAATGTGACAATCGTAGAGCTTTCCATGGAGACAAAGGAACATTGTAGAAAGGTCTAGCGTCATGAGGCATCATCGTACTCGTAGAGGGTCCGTCAAGGCCGCTGAAGACCTCGAAGGTGGAAAATATATTCAAATTAATTTTCAAAACATTATCCATTGATGATTTTGATAGATTCTAACTTCATTATGATATGTACTTACTCTGAATCATCCGTGGATTTGTTCATGTGTTGACCAGCACGAATTTTGATACCAAAAGTTATACACGGGAAATGTCTATTAGTGTGGATATTTGGGTGAATTTAGAATCCAATACCATGTTCCTCAGGTTGTTTCTTATGAGGTTTGTTAATATCCAGTGGTACAAAAATTTTAATATGTAGTGTGTCATGAAAATGGCTCACCTAGTGGAACATAGACCGGCACCTGATAAAATATACCTAAATTTTTCGCATTGAGTGTCACTTTTAACCCATATGCTATTTTTTAGCCTTTATAATGGTGTCCAACATCACCCCTAGTACAAGAATCTTTAGATGAATGTAGCCACACACTGAGGAACATCATCAAAAGTCCTCCAAAAAAATAATTGTGCTTGGTTTTTAAATTTATTGGTAACCCCATGTTTTGTATTATTAATTATCAAGCATATACCAGCTATTGTTCAATGACCCAATGCAGTGCTTGGTAAGAAACATGCAAATCCTTTTCACTATGGGTTTAAATCATAGGGGATTTAGAAATTTTTTATCCTACTGTTGAATGGAATTCTTAGAGATAATAGAAAGACAAGCTTCAACTCACCCTCAATGAACATCATTAAATACATATAAAAATATTATTATTATCAATGATGTCCTGAGTACTATGACTCAAGAGAAACTCATAATACAGGTTACTAAGAAAAGTGAATCCCTAAATCTTTAAAATTCCATAAAGAATTATAACCACTTACTTGTTTTGTGGGTATTACTTGTTGGTTTTGAGGAACCATCATAGAACCATCTTTTGTTATAGGTTATCGTGACTGTAAAATAATAATTGAGAGGTATTAATATCCTTTTTAAACCCAACAACTCTTAGTTGGCCTTAAATAATTTTTCAATACCAATTTTACAAATTTATCCACAACCACTCCTCAATTAAATATTTCTAGTGGATAAGCTCTTATTGGAGGCTTTATCGATTCCAATAAATATGTAATAAATATTTCAAAAAATTAAGCATATTGTATAATTTCCACTCACCACTACCAAATCCTGAACCAGGAAGTAGGATTCCCCATTATTATCTTTCTATATGATCTCTTTATTGAGGGAGAATATTTCACCAATGATACAACATTATGAAAAGATTCAAACCGTGGAAAGATACATTCCTGGTTATGGGATCATAACATCAGTCAAAAATCCAAACCTATTAAATTAATTCGATCTAAATGTAAGTGGTTGGTTAAAGTTGATCCAAAGAAGCTAGAAAAAACTTGATGGTGCACTTATATGGGATAATATCAACTAGTCTCAATGACATCAATGATCTATTTGATCCAAGTGGTAATAACATCACCAGATATATTGTTTGAGGAGTGGGCCATCTCTTCCAATTAAAAATAACTCAGAAATTTTGGTTGAATAGATAAAGAGTAGAGGAATGATCTCATTTTAAATGTGACGGTAAGTCAAACATGAATAAAACCAAATGAAAAATTGATAAATGGAAATTTTCACCTAGTTTTATTTTAGTTTCTAGAATTTCTCAGGTGGCCTCACAAAAAAAACATTAATAGTCACTTTTTTATGGGTTAGGGTTCCATGCTAAGCTAGGAGAACTAATGTGAATATACCGAAACCAACAAATTATAGTTAGAGTGAATGTGGTAGTTCTGTGATTACCTTTAGAAGAGTGAATGAATTACGTGAAAAGATATTGTATAGAATCCACGAATTCTTTTACATAGATTTAGATATTTTTAGATGAGTATTCATTACAGTACAAAAAACACACACCTAAGGATCATAAAGTTATAGTGCCTTTGGAGACATGGAAACAAAAAAATAGTTCAAAAGTGTTATAAATAGTATCCCACATAGTTTTTATTAATTAGAAAACATCTTGGGAATATCACATGTAATACCAATTACCATCACCTGAGGAAAATAATCATAAGGAAGGGTGATCTTAAATGATCATTAAGGGTAAACAAGGGAAATATGTATACAAAACATTAGCATGATCTTATGAGAAAATGAGTATAATGTATGAAAACCATACCTTGTCTATCAAATATAAAAATATAGAGTAATGTTATAAATATTGGAAGTTCATAAGACAGAAATCATAATGATTTTAAAGAATAATAAACATCAAACCATAAAATTTACATAAGACAAGGAATTGTGGCATGCACATAAGAATATAAAATAATTTCCTTAGTAATAAAAGATCATTTCCAAGGCTATCATAATTAAATGAGTTCACTCCCAAAACTATCATAGTATCCAAGGTTCACTCACAATACTATCATAGTGGAAATATTCCCATACTGAAATGGTTTCACTCCCTATTCTATCATGTTTATCTCATGTGATCTTAATCTTTTCCCAATTTATTGGTTGGAGATATAGGACTCATCCATCACATAACTAAAAAAATATATGTGTAACATAAGACCATAAAAAATTCATTATATCAGAACCCATGAAATGAAATATTCTATATAAAACATTTTTATATCATAACCTAAGAAATTAAATTAGTTTCATAAAAAATTCATTATATTAGATCCTATGAAAAGAATTGGGTTTCATAAAACATTTTATTATATAATAACATATGGAAAAGATATTGGTTTCATAAGAATCTTGTAATCATGACAATAAACCATATAATGAAATAATAATTATGTTATAATTGGAATATATCCACAAAAAATATTATGTAACATCATATGATTTTATGTTATATAAAAAATGACTTTAAAACAAAAACCACTTATAACATTTTTTGAGGAAGACAAATTTATTGGAAAATGAAAATTTTAAATAAAAAAATTCATAAAATATTGTGGAAGAAATTTTAATTGAAATTAACCTTGAAAATTTATAAAGGGATCTATAAATAAAAAATTTCACAATAGTGGGAAATTCTTTTCATACCGTACACATTAAAACATATATTTCATTCACATTTTCTACAAAATCCAAACATGCCTTATTGGGAAAACCACATGATTATTTATTTTTAGATACATTATAAAAAGTAAAAATGGGTAAAAATTTCATTAATAAATCCTTTGGATAATTTTATAACATTTTTTTTAAATCATTTCATAAAATATTACTAAATAAGAATTGGGTTTTTGACCTAGGGGAGAAATAAAGTCTGCTTTCTTTAAAAAATTATTTTCATATATTTATATATATAATAGATTTAAATTATTTTAAAACCATAATTCTCTTGAAATAACTAGTGGATAATAAAATTCATGAGTTTCTTGAGAGATATATCACTACATTTCATCTTCTAAATCATAATCATTAATAATCTAGAAAAACAATTAGATTGTAACCACAAACACTTACCACTTTGGTAGATTTTTTGATTTTTGGCCCCATGAAAGAAAGAAAATTAGAAGGATATGTATATACCATAATTTTCTTGATAATAATTATAAAATACATCGGTGTTCAGTACATACACAACCCTAAATAACAAGTCATGTATAAAGAAAGTGTTCCATAAAAATAAAAGTGAGATAAAATCCCTTACTGTATGTCCTAACTTCCTTCATACACATTAGAACCACCTGTAACAATAAATAGAGGTTTATTATAAATTTATTTAAGTATTATAATTATATATATCATACTGTATGTTATTTACTAATGAACTATTATTACTTTTTTATTAACAATTCCATGTAAAAATAATGTTTTAGGTAATAACTGATTAGTTTTTTAGGTATTTTTTTATTTGGTATTTTCAAACCTTTTACCTTGATCATGGTTCCATAAACTACATAATTTTCAACATGATATTAATATCTCATAAATTAATTATATATTAATTTATAGTAATCTATAAAATTTATACAAGTAAAATGAAATACAACATTCATGGGGTTGGTAGGTCATACATATGCTTGAATGATCATTCCCTTTTTTAACTGATGGAACAAAATAAAGGTAAATATTAATTCACATTCACATAATATTTATTATTTCATTTATATCCCATATATATTAACTATATATTTATTTCCTTTCATGAAAATAGTTAGTGAAAAATGAATCAGATTGCTTCATGATGCGGTAGACCACTTTACACACAAGTGACAATATTGTATCCCACCTGGAATGGAAACTAAAATAGGTATATTTGATATAATAATTATATAAGTATAATTTTGTTAAAAATATAATAAATATTCATTTAATATATCCCTATTAAATCCAAGTAAAACATAAATGAAAACACATCCCATCGGTTCGTGAAGCGGTCGTCCTCCATAAACACGAGCGAAATAATTTTTTTCTAGCAGGTTGGAAGGTAAGAAGGTATGGAAGATACCAAAAATTTATGAAGATTTATCATGCTCATTTCAAGGTATAATTTTTCCCTTTTTGGATACAATTTGGGCATATCTTGTTTTGGGATTTTTTTGGGTGATGTTGGATAAGTTTGGATGTTCAAGGGATTGTGCATTGTTTGTACATGGTTTAGGAAAACCATGTGGTTTTGCCTGGGAAACTATGATCTATGTTTTGGGGCGACTGGAGGTGGCACGTAGTTAGAGCATGATTTATCCAAACCGTGTATCCCCAACCTTTCACCTCAAAATAGTGGGGGTCTCCAAGGTTAGAGCATGATTTTTCAAAGTGTGCATCCATACACGGGAAACCATGCACCCCTAAAGAGAGGCACGTGGTTAAGGGAAATGATTTGAAAAACCATGAACCTCTATCTAAAAAATCATGTTTATTATTTCATATTTACTCAAATATTTATCTTAAATTTAGGAACCTGTTTTTTCTAACATGAATTCCTTCAATTTTGGAGGCTCTCAGGATGATTCTAAGGATCCTTGAACCATTTTCTTGATGAATCGATGATCTGGTTGATGGTTCAACTCCTCATTAGTAATTTATTCCTTCCCCATTTTTTCTCCCTCTCATCTTTCTATAATATTTTCGATGGGTTATTTCCTCCATTTTCTAGAGATTTAGATCTCGGTTTTTCATAGTTATGTTCCCTTAGATCTTGATCCTAGGTTTTGTCCCTAGTTATTTTTCATCATTGTTATTTCCATCATTACACTTCAATTTGGTAGATTTTAGTTTGGTGAAAATCCATTAACAACCATCAGGTATGTGGTTTAAATGTAAATTCCCTTAGTCCTGGTTTTAAATATGTGTATGTAATTGGGAAATTGAAATTTCCAATTGGAAAATTGAATTCTAAAATGAATTAGTTGAATAGTTTTTCCCATGGAATAATAAAATTGGATGGAATTTTGATTATGAAATTATTGAATAATGTTATTATGAAATTGATTGATTATTGTCTTATAAAATTGATAGTGACCTAGGGGTGTGATGATATGATTTAATTTGATAGTAAAACAAGGGGTGTGATGGGTGATTGAATAAATGGTTTATAAATTATTATTTTTTGATAATTTAAATTGTAGAATGGGTAAAAATAATGAATTATAATAATGAAAATTAATGGTAGGAAATATGTATCCATTTTATGTGATATCATTGATAGAGTTATGGGATAGAGACTATTAGTACAAATACCCTTGAGGTGCTACTCAGTTTCTCTAGGACACCAGTTTATTTATGTATACATGGGATCACAAAGTTATGGGGCTGGGACTACAACTACAAATAACCTTGGGGTGACAAATTGCTGCTCTAGGACCCAAATTTTTTAATTTGAATTTGAAATTAGTAGATTAGGGGAAACCCTTAATGGAATAAATTGTGATATCCCTTTTCAGATTATTCAGTCTCTAACATTGGATGATACTAGTATTGATGGTTCAGGTGTCACTAGAACCCATGGTTTTATGTGGTTAAATGAATAATAATTTAATGTGTAAATCTTTTTTACCTTATCTAAGGTACTTTATTCTTTATATAACAGCATACATTTTTATAGACTGGGTATGGTTTTAGAATTCATTGTTGTTGGTCTACTGAGCGGTAGTAACACCCTACTTGGGCTTGTAGATCAGTACCTAAAAAGAATTCATGTTTGTGAAAAATGTTAAAGGAAAAAAGACCTATGTTAGATGGTTGGGTTGGGATGAAGCATGGATGAGGTTACCAGACATGTTGTCAAGAATCACTTGAGTGTTTTCTGTGTCTTTATTGTTGGTTGTTCATTTGATACATGACATATATATTTCATGAAATATATACTAAAATGGATTTGATGTTCTTTCTTGTTTTGGTTCATTATTTGATACTGGTTTGTATTGTTTATGGTAATATTTATAGTTATTGTTATTATCAGTTTGATATTATTTATTTGTTTCCACTATGGTAATTATTTCATAAATCGGGTATAGTCACCCCAAGATATCTCTATTATACCCTCACTACTATTCAGGAGCCTCTAACATGTGGGGAGGCATGCCTAATTTCATGTGACCAACTGGATCAGGGCACCGACATGTGACACTTAGGATCAGATGTTACAAAGTGTTATCAAATGAGATTTTATTTTCTTTTAATTTTTATTACTATTTAGGAAAGTTATATGGGAGACTAGGGTGATTCAATACTTGGTCATGATCTCATATATGGGGTTATCTAACCCATGTATGGGGAGAACCCATGTACCAAGCGTGAGATTGTTGTTATTGATGTTTCAGTTACCAATGATTGTTATTTCACCTAGATTGATGTATTGTTTTTGTCATGTTATTTTTTTTATTTTTCCATACTTCCCTGGTATAGAATGAATGTTTTTTAAGAATGAATCATTCTAGGCTCTCATAATTTATTATGACATGCATCATTTTATTAATTCTTGGAAAATAAGGCATTGGGTAGGTTGTTGAGCTGATTTTGTTTCTTTTTTTGTATTTTAAATGAAACAGTGCCTAATATAAAATTAAAAAATCATAAATTTTTCTATATGTGGTATATTTAATAATTTAAATAGGTCTTTAAATGATATCTTTGATATATTAATTTTTTTTAAAAATGTTATCCATGACCTAAATGAGGGATGGTTGAGGGTTGTGATAGTGCCAATGTTTGACCATATGAAAAGGAATGGGGGAATACCTGTTATGAATTTGTGTGATTACCTCTTACATAAATGTGATAATGATGTGTTATGTTTTGTAAGACTTGTTTTTTTAATTTTAGATATATGAATCCATGAAAATTCTTGTTGATAGAATGATAGGAGGACATGGTTAGAAATGTTACTCCATTAGTGTAACCAGAGGACCTAATAGTTCTGGGTGACGATGCAGAACAGTAGTTATGGGAGAAATTTTCTTGCATTATGTAGTTTATGCAAAGAGGACAGTGAGGGGTTCTATAAGAATCTAGATCTTCCTTTCAGGTATGAATCCTGCTTTCTGGTGTTTTTGTGGAAAAGATTTTTTTTTGGAAATTTAAGGATTATAGGTCGTGTACTTTGAAGTACACGTTGTGCACTTGGTTTCCACAGGTGACCGTGTACTGGACATATAACGGCCAAGTACATGGCCATGTGGGGTGACTTGGAGACTGCCTAAAGAGGGGCCCGAATAAGGCCAACACATACCATTTGTCTTTAAAGAACACTCTATGTACTTTTATTTTTAATTGTTATATCGAACCGGGGTCGGGTTTTATTAAAAAAAAACCCCCCTTCGCAAGCTGTCTCATCTTGCAGTGACTGAGGCTGACAAATCTTTTCTGATCCCCCAACCCTCCATCCGTTCTCTAATTCAACCGCTGTCGATTGCATTGGAATCAGCATAGTGATCTCTTCATTCTTCTAGAGCCTCATTTCCTGATTTCTCTCGTTTCGTGAGATATCATCGGTTGGGAATTTTAGATGTTTTTGTATATCTAAATCATTTAATATCAATTAAAGGGCCAACATCAAGGTATATCAATCATAAAATATCTAGGTATGTGGTTTTTTCCTTTCTCTAGTTCATCTTTGAATATTATGTGCAAAAGTGCACAATGCCTGAGAATGGGGTATTGCGTGTTTAGGTTTTTTAGACCTGTTAATGCCTGTTATTCCTTGGGTGCCTGAGTAGTGGTTTTTTTATTTTGAATATGGTTATTTTCCATGCTATGTATGTGTTTACCATGCTTGTTTTGTTATTGATTATTGGTTTAGCCTTTCATGTTGGGCTTTTTGATTTCAATGCCTAGTGATGTTTGGAGGGAGTGATTTTATCTGATGTTGTGATATGATTTGTAGCTGTTTAGCCACGTAGTTCATAAGGTTTATTTTGGATATTGAACATCATTGTGAATGATTAACTTATATAGGGCTGTTAGAACCCGGTGTTGTAGACTATAGGGGAAATGGATGCTGAGGTCTTCTCTAGAGTGTCTGTTTACTTTAACATTGTGAGACCATATGGGGGGTTAATTTTTTTCTCCCTCAAAGTGTCTATAGTTCCACGTTGTGAGAACATAGGGTGAATTGGATGTTGAGTGCTTCCTAAGAGTGTCTATAGTTACCGATATGAGATCAAAAAGGGAATTGATGGTGAGTGCTTCCTCAAAGAGTCTTTTCTAAAGATGAACCAAATGGGTTAGAATGTGGGTGCTTCCCAGGGGGTTTCTTATGAATGATAGGTTGAACCAGAGGGGTTACATTGTGATTACTTCCTAGGAGGTTAATATTTTGTTTATTTCTTCTTACTTGATATACGAAAATGAATGCAATTGAAACTGTAGTATTGTTTACTTTTGAGTACTTCCTTGTTTACTGGTTCATTTTGCTTATTGCATGCCATATATATTCACTGACTATTAGGCATATATCTTTGGGTGGTTGCCTACTGATATTTGAATCATGCCTTTTTTGGGTCATGATTTTGTGCCCAAACAGATTTTATCCCAGCAGGTATAGATAAGGGAAAGTTCCCTTCTGCATTAGGGACTTGATTGATGTGGAGGAGGAGAGCATGGGACCAAGATGAAGCTTACAATGATGCTATAGTTTATTTTTCTTCATTTTACTTTTTTTTGGTTCTGTATTCCAGCATTGTGATTTTTTTGGCTTCTTTCATAGACATAAGTATCATGGATCATTTATATATATGTGGTCTAGTAGTTTATTACTTCCAGTCTTCTGCTTTTTACTTATTGCATTTTATTACAAGTTCTGCTATTGTTATCTGTTTATTTCTGATGTGTTACTCTTCCAATGAGGGAATATTTTCCCCACTATCATACCCAAGGCCCTCACTTCTAGTCATTAGCCTCTGGTGTTCGGGGAAATGCGCTTGAGGCCATGTGATCAACTGAGTATGGGGAACCTCTGGGCAACACCCGGAACCGGTACATTACAAAGTGGTATCCGAGAAATTCTTTTCTTCTTGACTTACTGTTTGTAGCCTATAGTCCGGTATATGACCGAATGGGAAGTTGGTAATAATCTGTGCCTGGGAGTAGCTAACCAGTTTACAAGGAAATTCTAATTTACCTTGATTGTTACAATTTTTAGGGTTTTTCAATTATTACAGTTGATTTGAATTCACCGTTGGGTGATTCACGTGTTTTGTTTTTTCATCATTGATATTATTGAGGTTCAATTTCTGTTCCAACCGGATGATATGAGGGTATTCCATTTCATGTATCAAATAGAAATTTTTTAGAAACCATAGTTAATGTATTTTTTACATGCCATTGAGGGTGCATTACTGATTATTTGTTGTTGTGATAGATGTTGTGATATATATTTATATTATTGTGGTAGATTCATTGATATAATACATTCTATTTATAGGATACTAAATTTTGTAAGGTTTAGTTTGAATGAAGGCCAAAATTTGGTTCCTGAGGTGTTATGGGCCCTCATGGATCGGAATTTGGTGGATAATTTCTTTGTTATTCCATGTATATTACATGAATATGATGCCAACCATTTATCTGCGGGGAGTATGATCCCCCAAGGATCGGAATTTGGAGCTTTTTTGTTGGTTTTAGTGTTTTATGGTCTTCCAGAGTAGTTTCTAAGGCTAACTATTCGAAAATACCTAGAATACATGGTGTGTATTGCAAAATACACGCCATGTGTCCTTCTGTTTGAGAATGAACTATTTTTCTTAAGTACACGATGCATATTTTATGTACACCCTATGTAGTTTTTAATCGTATCAATTGATGTTTGATCAGAGACACAGGGATGGGAAATTTTTTGTGGGACACGTCATGTACCCTGTGTGCACACCGTGTCTTAGGAGCCATGCATCCGGATGTGTGACTAACGACACTAGTGGATTATTGTTAGTTAGTATATTCCATTTCTAGAACATACACTTTGTGTAGAGTCAATCATGTAATCTTCCGTGTGACTAACAACATGGGTCGGTGTAGTTTGTTTTAGTACACGTTGTTTCTCGCACAAACACGTCGTGTAGTCTTGCTCTTGGAGAATTGTGTTAGTTAAGTCATGTAGAAGAACTCATGAAGGGGAAGAGGATTCAATTACACACCATGTGTTAGGAAAATACGCCATGTGTATGTGGTGTTACATGACCTGGGATGGAAAACGTACACATCCGAAAGAAAGATTAAGGGAACATGACATGTATGAGTTTTACACACAATGTATCCACCTTTTAGAAATGTTGAATGCTTTCTTTCCCCTGTTCCGTTCTTTCACTTCCAAGTTTTAGTCCTTGATAATCTTGATCTAAGGTTTGGGTTTCACCGTGCAGAGTCACGCCACCGAGATGTCTTCCAGTTGTACGCCAGATATAGGACAATGATCAGACAACAGACACGGTAGATCAAGGTTTACAAGTAGAATCTCCCATCATGTCTGTCTGGGAACAAGCCATAATTTGGGATATAGGTGTCAATGCATAGCTCTGAGAAGGGTTCATGAGGTTTATGCATATCTTTTTGGGAGCACCACATCCTATCCCATCTATGGTAGAGTTGACGTGAGCCTTTCAGCAGTAGATTACTACCACTTTCTCAGGGGATGGAGGACCTCAGGATGCTGAGTCGTGGTTGGAAGCCATTCTATCTATCTTTAAGCATCTGGAGACTCCTTCAGATAGGAGGTTGAAGCTCCCTAAATATATGGTTTGGGATTCTATGAAGAGATGGTGGGATGTGATCTCACAAGTGGGATGCCAACAGGTTATGTCTTAGGATGAATTCTAGCATGCCTTTTATGATTACTTCTACATGGATACATTGAGGTTCAATCAATCCTGAGAGTTCATGAGTTTGGAATAGGGTACTCTTTCAGTCATGGAGTACTCTTCTTGCTTCAAATAGCTTCATCACTTTACGGCCATCCCAATAGGTGATAATTTATTCCTTGCAAGGAAGTTTGAGGATGATCTTAGGCATGACATCTAATCACAGGTGAAAATCTCTGGGTTCCCTTCCATAACCTCTATTGTCAACCAGGCACCGATCATGAAGAGAAATCTGAGGGATTCTAGAGTTTTGATCCAGTGCGGCTTGGCATCCGGAGTTGGTATCCCTCCTACTAACACCAGGTAGCATCGTAGGGAGTATACTCATGGGGATTTTAGGAAGAGGGATACTTCTTCTGGTATCCAGGTGGTATGCTACCAGTGAAGGAAGAGTGGGAATACAAAGACACATTGCTCGAGACACCCAGTAGAGTGCCGATGTTGTAGCTAGATGGGCCAGCTTCAGCAGTTCTATAAGTTTTTCTCACCAACAACTTGTGATTTTAGTCATGTTTCGACACCTTATACTGGAGCATAACCACCGGTTTCTCATCAGTCTTGGAATTGGTGTTCTTCCATACATTCAGGATGAGGCGGAGATCGCGATAGTGGTAGCCAATTAGTATGATTTCAGCGACAACATGGTGGATCAGATTAGGGTGGTCAGGAAATGTCATAGGGACGTGGTGCAAGTCAAGATTTTGAGATAGATCAGATCGAGTAGAAGGAGGATCCTGAACCCTCTAAAGTTCGAGGTACGATTCTAGTTGCCTCAGTTTTAGCTTCTGCACATTTCGATACAGGTTCTTCCCATAGTTTCATATATCTTGTTATTGTGGAGATTCTTGGGCTTTGTATCTTTTCTTCTGCTGATGTCTTGAAATTGGACACTCCATTGGGGACAAGAATGGCTAGTGTACATTAGTGCAAGGAGTTCCCTCTTGAGGTTGGTAGGTGTCACTTCTTATGGGACCACTATGTCCTAGAGATAAAATGATATGATGTCATTCTTGGGATGGACTGGTGAGTTCCCTACTAGGAATTTTTTGACTTTTATCGCCATAGGGTGAGTTTTACATCACCAGAGGGAGGTTTGTTTTTACACAAGGGAGAATGGGATGTCAGGGAGAGTAGAGAAGGACCCAGGCATCATGGGTTGAGAGGAATTGTAGCCCAAGTTTCTATCCTATATCAGCATGGCTAGGGGACTTCACAGTTAGAAATTCATCCTATGGTGGATCACTTCAGGGATGTATTTCTTGTGGACTTTTCAGGTTTTCCTCCAGATAGAGAGGTGTAATTTTCTCTTGATCTTGTTCCAGGATCATCACTGGTGTCCATTCCCCTCTATAGGATGGATACACCAGAGTTATAGGAACTCAAGAAGCAGTTAGAGGAGTTACAAGATAAGGGTTTCATCTGACCCAGTACTTCTCCTTGGGGATATTATGTCCTGTTTGAGAAGAAGGTGGATGATACCCTCATAATTGCATGAATTATTGTATGTTGAACCAGTTGACGGTCAGGAACTGATATCCCTTACTAAGGATTTACGATCTCTTTGATCAGCTTCAAGGATCTCGGGTGTTTATGAAGATTTCATTGAGATCTTTTAATCATAAGTTGCACGTTAGACCATTATACATATATCTCTTATAGCCTTTATTAGTAGGTATTGTCTATACGAATATGTGGTTATGTCATTCAGTCTCACGAACACGCCTACAATTTTCATGGAACTCATGAAACGATTGTTCCATCCGTACTTGAATTATTTCATGGTAGTCTTCGTGGATGATATATTGGTGTATTCTCACACTCGACATGACCATATAACACATCTTGATATCATTTTGAGTGCAATGAGAGAGCATCATTTATATCCTAAGCTCTCAAAATTCTACTTTTGGATGGACCAAATTCGCTTCTTTGTCATGTCATCTCAAAGACAGGTGTGTCAGTATAACCAAATAAAGTGATATAATTAGTTTCCTGGGAGTATCCAAGGAATTTATTTGAGGTATGGAGTTTTCTAGGTCTAGTTAGATACTAAAAACGTTTCATAAAATACTTTTTATGCTTGGCAGCGCCACTGACAGGCCTGACTATGATGGGTGTGAGGTATTTGTGGCCAGATTCTTGTGAGTCAACCTTTTAGGATATGAATGGGAGGTTGACTTTAGCACTGATATTAGTTTCTTCATAGCCTGGAAAGATCTATACTGCTTATTGTGATTCATCAGGCATCAGGATAGGAGTAGTGCTCATGTAGGGGGAAGAAGTCATTGTGTACGGGTCTCAATAGTTGAGGCCACATGAAAGAAATTACTTGACACAAAATCTCGAGTTGGCTACAGATGTTCATGCCTTATGTTGTTGGAGACATTATCTGTTGGGAGATAATATATGGTTTTTACCAACCACAAAAGTCTCAAGTATATCTTTACTCAGCACAATCTGACTTTGAGATAGCGAAGGTAGGTTGAGTACCTTAAGTTTTTTGACATTGATCTTGCCTACACGCCTGGGAAAGGAAACACAATGGATGATGCACTGACCAGGAGGACTCAAATATAGGCAGTACAAGATGATATAAGTGAGTGTAAGCTTATGGATCTATTCTCAATGATGCATTTGGAGGTGCACGACAGACAAGGGAAGATGTTTCTTTCTTTTGTAGATGTTACCTATACTCTACTTGATCGATTGTGAATAATGTAGCTATAAAATGTTGAAGGCCTAGCACTATAAGAGAGTGTGTTAGGAGAGGAGCCTATTTCTGGATGGACCATGGGCGAGGAAGTGATATTTTTCTTTCATGGGCGTGTATGGGTGTTAGCAAACATAGGAAATGAGTTGATGTTGGACTTTCATTCCTCGGTTTGGGAAGTTCATCCTGGTGTCACTAAGATGTATCGAGATCTACACTGTCTGTATTGGTGGCCAGGTATGAAGAGAGATATTGTTGGGTTTTCCATACAGTGCTTCATCTGTCCGCAGTTGAAGGAAGAACATCAGCGACTGGAAGGGATTTTAAAGTAGTTTTCCATTTTTGAGTGGAAGTGGAATGATTTTGTGATGGATTTTTTGACAGGTTTACGGATTTCACCTCGAGGGAATGATAAAGTTTGGTTTTTCAATGACAGACTCATGAAGGATTATCACTTCTTTCTTATCAAGGAGACCTTCAGTATTAATGAGCTGGGAAGGCTATACCAATTAGAGATTGTGTATTTACATGGAGTTACGCACTCCATTTTTTCAAATTGGAATGCAGGTTTTACTTCTCAGGTCTGAAAGGGACTACATGAGGCTATGTGTACATAGGTACTTCTGAGTAAGTCTTACCATCCCCAGACATATGGAAAGTCCAAGTATATGATACAGGTGCTGGGAGAAGGACATACCTCTTGTATATTTTTCCTACAATAGTAATTTTCACAAAACTATTCATATGGAACATTATGAGGCTTCTTACGGCAGGCCATGCCGATTCCCCCTATGTTGGATGGAGGCAGGAAAGGTAGCTATGCTTGGACATCATCTTTTCTAGGAGACCACAGGGTTGATAGAGTTGATTCAGAAGAGGATGGATACTGCACAGTCATGATATAAGTCTTATACCGATTGAAGGACATGACCTCTGGAGTTCATGGTTGGATACTAGGTTTTCCTATGTGTCACACCGAGGTTGGGACACATAAGGATTAGGAGACAGGGAAAGATTTCCCCGAGATATGTTTGATCGTTTGAGGTTTTGGAGAAAGTCGGGCCAATTTCCTATCAGTTACAATTACCTTAAAGGTAATGGGTTATGTATGACGTCTTCCACATTTCTCAAATACAGTGTTAACTCTCAGGCCCGTATCATGTTTTTAAGCATGAGGGGGATGAGCTAGAGGTGGATGCCTCATTTTAGGAGCATCCAATTTGGATTGTTAATCGTAGTGGAAACGTTCTCTATGGAATGTATGTTCCTCTAGTATGAGTGCTATTGTAGCACAGGCAGGTACAATACAAGACTTGGGAGAGGGAAGCTGATATACAATTGCAGTGGCTGGAGCTGTTCAAGGATTCTTCTTCTATGCCATTTGGCTAGAAAAATTTGGTGATGAGTTTATTTAGGGGGGGATGTTTGTAAGAACCCAAATCTTTTTTTCAGGTATGAATCTTGTTTTCTGGTGTTTTTGAGGAAAATAAGAGTTTTTAGAAATTTAAAGAGTACACACCATGTACATTGAAGTACAAGTCATGTACCTAGTTGCTACGTGTGACCATGTACTGGTTGTGTAACAGCTGAGTACATGGCTATGTGGGGTGACATGAAGATAACCTAATGTGGGGGCATATTAACTCAATTACACATTATTTATCTTTAAATAACATGCCATGTACTTTTCTTGTTAATTATACTATCGAATAGGGGTTGTGTCTCATTCATAAACACCCATCCTTCTTAGCCCATCTCATCCTAGAGTGACTAAGGCTGGGAAATCATCTCCAATCCCCCAACCTACCATCCTTTCTCTAATTCAACCATCTTCGATTGCGTTGGAATCAGTACGGTGAGGTCTTTCTTCTTCTAAATCCTTGTTTCTTAATTTTTTTCCTTTCGTGAGATATCCTTAGTTGAGAGTTTTTTATGTTTTATTAGATATACCACGTTCTAGGTCAATTAGAGGGCCAAAATGGGGGTATATCGATCGTACAATGCTGAGGTAGGTGGTTTGTGCCTTTTTATAGATAGTCTATGAATATTATGTCCAAAAGTCCCAAATAACCTAGAATGGGGTATTGCGTGTTTAGGGTTTTTATCCATATTAATGACTATTATTCCATGTGTACCTAAGTAGAGGATTTTTGATTTTGAATAGAGATATTTTCCATGCTATGGATGTGTTGTCCATACTTGTTTTGATGTTGACTGTTGGTCTATACTTGCCTATTAGGATGCTTACTTTCCATGCCTAGTGTTATTATGTTGGAGTGATTTTATTTGCTGGTGGGATAGCCTTTGTATATGTTTATCCAAGTATTTATTATGTTTTACATTGTCTTCTGAACATCATTGTGAAGGATTGACTTACACCGAGTTGTAAGAAATTGGTGTAGCATACCATAGGGGGAATGGACACTAAGGACTTCTCCAAAGTGTCTATTTACTTTTACGTCGTGAGACCATAAGAGATATGGACTTTGTGCTCCATCAGAGTGTCTATAGTTCCACATTGCGAGACCACAAGGAGAATTGGATGTTGAGTGCTTCCTCAGATTATCTATAGATACTGATACAAGACCACAGGGGGAATTGATGGTGAGTGCTTTCTCAGAGAGTCTTTCCTAAAGATGAACAAAAGGGGTTAGACTATGAGTGATTCTTAGAGGGTTTCTTGTGTTTGATGGTTGAACCAGAGGAATTGTATGTAAGTTCTACCTAAGGGGTTAATTTTTTGAATTGATGCTTACATGATATATGAAAATTAATGTAGTTGAAACTGTATGATTATTTACTTTTGAGTACCTCATTGTTTACAGCTTCATTTTACATATTTCCTGGAATATATATTCACTGACAATTAGGAACAGATCTTTGAGTGATTTTCTATTGGGATTCTTCTCAAACCCTATTAGGGTTATACTTTTGGGACAAAACATATTATATTAATATAGGTATAGATAAGTGAAAACACCCTTCTACTTCATGTACTTGTTTACTCTGGCCCTCTTGGTGTTCAGATTGGTGTAGATACCAGCCTCCTGTGGTGGATCTCGTGTTTTTTCAACCCAAGTTCCATCTCTGGTGGTTCCCCCTAGGTCCTATTGGCAGTGGTCCCAGCCCAGAGCGGCATTGTACCGCTTTCTTGGATCTGGCAGGGACCCGGTTCGCTGGATGGACCTCTCCCTCGACTGTGGCGTTGTCAGGGGAGGTGACTTCCAGACGGTTCATTGGCCGACTCTGGAAGCTGTTTGCGGGGGGGGCTTATTCCCTATTGTTCTCTTTTCCGTAATTCTCTTTGGATGGTCCTCCCTTCAGTTTCAGTTTTCCCCTTTCGGTTCCTGTTCTGGTTTGTGTTTCCTTTTTCACCAGTGACGGTGGTTATGTCGCTCATGAATGTGGTTTTGAGGATGGGTTCGAGATCCTGGCATGGCCCTCGGTCTTCATTCACAGTGATGTTGTTGTTCTTGCCATCACTTCTCGGAATTAAGTCAATTGATGTTTTCTGGTTTATTTTGTTTGGTTTTGGTAAATGTTTTTCTGGCATCGTTCTTGTGAAGGTTGTGACTCTCTATGGAGGCTTTTATCTGTTTCTACTCTTCCCTGGATTTGTGGTTCATATCTCCTCTCCAGGTCAGTCTCGTGTGGAGGATTTCAATGAATCTTTGGGATCTATTGTTAGAGTGGCCAACAATGTTCCAGGAGGCTAGAACTTCATCTGGTGGTGCGAAGTGATGGTGGTGGTGTGATGATGGAGGCGACGTCGTGGAAGGTGCAGTGACTTGATTGCAACAATGTTTGATGCAGTACTCGATGCAGGATTCTTGGGCAGCTACGTGATTTGCAGTCTGTGTTGATGCGTTGGTTCCCACAACGGCCTTTTGAATTTGTTATTGGTTTTTGTGAATTGAATCTTGAATAGTTTCGGTGTAATTTGATCTGTGTGGTTCCCACTTTCTCCTCAAAGTGGATTTTATGAAGAAAATTATTTGGACCTAGACATATGTATCATGCAAATTTATATATATGTGCTCCTGTTGTTTATTACTTCCAGTCTTCCGCTTTTTACTTATTGAATTTTATTACTACTTTGACTAATTTTATCTATTTATTTTTGTTTTATTACTTTTCCAAAGAGGAAATAGTTTCCCCATTATCACGCCCAAGGCCCTCACTGCTAGTCAGAAGCCTCTAGCTTTCAGGTAAATTCACTTGAGACCATGTGACCAACTGGGTATGGGGTATCTCTGGGTGGCCCCCAGAACCAGGATGTTATAATTGTGCATAATTTGTCAAACAAAATAAAAGAGTTCCAGTTTCACCACCCTCCAAAATTCACCATAAATGGTGACATAAATCTAGTGAGTTTTTTATTGAGTATATCTATATTATCCTTGACCACTTTAACACTTCTATAGAGAATATGGTCAAACTAAATGCCAATATGTTATGTGGTTATGTGAAGGGTTGGTGCGACATCCAAAATTGGTATGTATAGTTGAAATATATGGTATGGAATAACATTAAAGACAATTTATTGGAGAAATTTTACCCTAAGACGCTTAGGATGGTGAGGATAACTGAGTGTATGAGGTTTGACAAGGGGAGAATGTTTGTTATGGACTATACCTGACGCTTTACTGATTTGTAGCTCTTTTTTCCAACATTGGTAGGAGATGAGGCTAATGTAAAAAAAGTGTTTCAAAAATGGATATTAATGATATATTAAGTCACAACATAACATCATTAGGATGAAGTACTATTATGAAGTGGTGAAGTAGGCTCTCATTTCTCAGGGGAACCTAGAGGAGGAATCCAGTAAAATGTAGGTGGTTTTAATTGGACTAATAGAAGGTATTTCATATGATTTTTGAAAGTGTCACTTTGAGTATATAAACCAATAATATTGAAAATACTATGGATTGGGATATGGATTAGTTACTCATACCAGTAACCAGATATATTTTCATCGGAGTTGTAGGTCAGTAAATGTGCATAGACAGTGTCCATAACCACCAGTTGAGTGCCAAGATAATGGTAGGATGGGTTACATGGAGAGTTATCATAGAATACCACTACCTATGGGTAGTAATGAAGGATCTAGGAAGAGTCATAACATCATGGAGGGTCTTCTACCCCATATCATTCTGGATGTGGAAGTTCTATTTTTTGGGGTGGTCAAGGTAGTGGATGTGGTACTTCTATGAAAGAAAACATATATTAGTAGAGGGGTGGAACATAGGAAAATATGACTTTAGAAAATGCAATATGGGATGTATAGTTTCATATAGTTCATCCTAAACATGTGGGTATAGAGGATAGGGCATCGATAGTCAGAGGTTCTATTCTTGTATCATCTAAACATGCCAGTGCATTATTTGATATAGGATCTTATCATTATTTTATATCAAAACTTTTAAATGGGTTTAATCTAGCTATGGAGTTTGTGAGAATGGTTTTAATGATTGATACACCTCTAAGAGTACAGTAAATAGACCTCTACTTACTCAAGGTTTGTTCTCTTATGTTTGGGGAGTATCATTTCAATTGGGATCTTTATGTACTTAACATGTAATTTTTTGAATTGCTTTTGGGTATGGACTGGTTAGTGGTGTACCAAGCCCATATAAATTTCTACAATATGAGAGTTACTTTTACATCTCTATATGGTGATAGTTATGTTCAACCTAGGTAGTGGGATATTCTGGCAGGCCATGTAGGTCCAGTTCATCAACAACAAGGGGAGATCACAACCTAGGATTCAAGTATTTTTTTCAGTTGATGGTGGTGTGAAGTAGAATTTATTTCCACCCCTAGTGGACCTATTCCAGGACATGTTTCCTGTGAACATCTTAGGGCTTCCACATGAGAGGGATGGTGAATTCATGGTTGAGCTCATTCCTAGAGATAAAGCAGTTTCTATTCCACCTTATAGAATGGATCCTATATATATTCAAGAGTTTAAGACTCAACTAGAAGAGTTTATGGATAATGGATTTATCTACCTGATTACATCAACTTGGGGTTCTTCAGTTATATCTGATATGAAAGATAATATTATCTTTCATTTATGAGTTGATTACTAGATGTTGATCTAGATGATAGTATAGAACTAGTATCATCTTCCTCTTATCGATGATATTTTTGGACTATGTGAGAGGAGCTTCTGTTTTAACCATGATTGAATTAAGATTGGGGTGTCTTTAGTTGAGAGTTAGACCATCAGATATACAATGGACCACATTACAAAGTAGTTATGGACTATATGTGTTATTCATGATGTCATTTAGGCTGATGAATGATCTGGTGTTGTTTTTGACCATGATGACGCTAATCATCATTTCATAGTTGGATTTTTTGTGGCTATTTCTTTTGATGAAATCTTAGCATACTCCAAGACCTAGGAATATCATTCCAAACATCTGGAAATCATCATGAGTACACTTAGAGATCATGTTTTATACACCAAGATATTTAAGATTCAATTCAAGATTGACTGGGTACATTTTATGGGAATCATAATCTATGAGGAAGTTGTTTCGGTGGAACAAGAGAATATTTAAGAAGGGGTTTCTTGGGAGAATCCCAAGATTTCCTTTGATATCAAATTTTTTATGGTTTGGTAGGATTTTATCAGAGCTTCATCATGAACTTTTACCACTTGGAAGTAGCACTTTTAGGTGTGAAAAAGATGGGAATTAGGTTTTCATGGTCTAAAGCATTTGATAATGCTTTCCAAGAGTTGAATAAGTTATTGACTACTGCACTGATTTTGATCGAACCCATGCTATGTGAGGATTCCACCATGATTTTTTATTCATCCGAGGTTGGATGTGGTGAAGTGTTTATACAGGGGGTCTAGTGGTGGCGTATGGGTCATGGAATATGAGGCCACATGAAAAAAATTCTAATACACATGACAATGAGTTATTTATAGTAGTTAATTCATTGAACTATTTTTAAAATTATCTATTTAGTGAAAAGTTTCTTGTGCATACCGATCACAGCAACATAAAGTATAGATTTTCCCAATAATATTTTAATATATATAAGATGATATGGGTTGAGTATATTCATTCATTTGATATTGAGTTATAATATATTACCAGTATGGTAAACAATGTTGTCAAAACATTGAGTAGGAAGAAAAAGACTCAAGTAGTTCAAGAGTCCAAATCTGACTGAAATATAATTACCATTCTGGATAAGATGCCTAATGTGGTCCAAGAGGGCTGGGATTAGATGAATCTCATGTCAGTAATAGTTGATTTAGGGAGAAAAAAATGAGAATCTAAAGTGTATGGCCTTGAGGAAAGGCCTTTATGGTGTGGAGTCTCCTTTTGATTAGACTGTAGATTAGGATGGGATCATCTATGTATGGAACTATGTTTTTGTGCCTACCTATATGTGAGATGAGAAATGGCATGAATTCCATGCCTTGATATGATAATTGATTCCTGATTTTACCCAAATGTATTGTGACCTATGTCAACAGTATTGGTGGTTGGTAATTAAAAATGATATTTCAAGGTTCATGACATGATGTAACACCTATTAATTTTTGAAGTTCGTTCATTAATGACCTCATGGTTTACTATAGTAGTTTAACATTCTATGATGTAAATGGGATGAAGTTACCTTGGATTTTTTGGTTGGTCTTCAAATGATTCCTTGGAAGAATGACATTATTTGGGTGATTTTGAACTAACTGATTTAATAATATCATTTCTTGCCTATCTGGGAGACCTTCTCATTGGATCAGTTGGGAGTGATATATATTTTAGAGATATTCCATCTTCATAGGGTTTCATGGAGTATAGTATCCTAATATGATTCGCATTTAACTTCTCACATATAGAAAGTCTTATAGAATTCACTGGGTACACAAGCATTTCTATGTATAGATTCCCACCCATAGAAAAACATAGAGTTAGAATGTACTGTACTTTTATTGGTGAATATTCTATGGATATACATTCATGACATAGGATGTTCATAGGAGAATCCCTTAGCACGTTTTGAGTTTTCCTATATAAATAGTTTTCCTTTGACTATTCATGTAGCATTATATGTGCCTCTTTATAGTTTTCCACACACATTAACTCAATGCTGGATAGAGATAGGTGAGTCATTGTTTTTGGGACTGATTGTCATGAATCAAATGTCAAGGCAGGTTTGGATGATTCAAAATTTTATGGATATGACTTAGTGTAGATAGAATCCATATGTTGATCACTATATTCAACCCTTGGTGTTCATAGTGGGTGTTCATGTATTACCTTGGGTGTCTCGAAGATTGGGTCATCATAGTATTTTATGGATTAGAAATTTCACACCTTAGTAATTGTGCCTTTTGAGATTTTGGGGAGATCTATATGGTGGCATACTGATTGTCTCTTATATAGAGGTATAGTTCTAAGCATGATGTTCTTCATATGTCACAATTATGGCAGTATCAACCCAACCCTTCTCATGTTATTGATGTTGATGATGTTTTGCATGAGACTGATGGATCGTTTGAGTAGAATCTAATTCATGTTATGGATCATAGTGAGAATGTGTTTTGGGGGAATATTGTGGTGATAGTTCAAGTATATTAGAAACATGGCCATGTAGATATAAAAAAATGGGAGAGAAAACTATTTATGCAGGCTTAGTAGACCGATATTTGTACCTCAAAATCTTACAGATACTAGGGAGTACATCTCGAGGATGAGGTATTATAATATGGAGGGATTTTAAGACCCTAAAATATTTGGGAAATGCCTCATTGTCTTTTTCAGGTACTCATTTGCCTCATTTTTTTACAAAATGGGTGGGTTTTTTCAAGGTTGATTTGTTTGAAATTAGATATTTTTATAATCCCAAGGGGTTGTGTATGGTTGGTGAATGGTTATGGAAAACCATGAGGTTTGGACCTAGATATTTTTCACCCTATTTTGGTGAGACAAATGGTGGTGAACATTTAATGCACGGTTTGGAAAACCGTGCACCCACCCTCCAATACAATGTACCCAAAAACAGTAGGGGTTTGCATGGTTGGAATAATGTTTGTCAAACTGTTTACCCACATAGGAGAAACCATGCACCACTAAGGAGAGGTGCATGGTTAAGGCACAAGATTTGTAAAATCAAGGGAATATATTTTTAATTTACCCAAAAAATTATTACAAATTTCTGAAACCCCGATTTATTATCCCTAAACACCTTATTTCATCCTAACATTAATTCCTTCAAATTTGGAGGCTTTTGTGAGGATTTCAAGGATCCTGGAACCCTTTTCTTGATTAATAGAAGATTCGGTTGAAGGATTGGATTCTATTTTTAAAGTAATTCCTTATTTTATTGGTTTTATTTGTCTCTCTTGTATTTCTATCATACTTTGGAGGGATTATTTCCTCTATTGTTTATGGATTTAGATATAGGTTTTTATGTTTTTCTATTGTATCTTGGTCGTAGGTTTTTTCCTAGATATTATGTGATGTTGTTATTTCCATCATTACTCTTCAATTAGGGGGATTTTGGTTTTGAGAACATCCACCAATAACCTTTAGGTAGGTTTTATAAATTTCAATTCCCATATTCTTCATTTTAAATATGTTTCTATAATTTTTAAATTTCAATTTCCATTTTGGACAATTTAATTATGAATTGAATTGATTAAATATTTATTTTTTCAATGCGATAATGAAATTGTTTGGAATTGTGATTAAGTAATTGTTGAATAATAGGATTATCAAATTGATTGAATAAGTGTTTATGAAATTGATATTGAACCATTGGGTGTGCTGATATGATTGAATTTTACAACGACCCTCGGGGTATGAGCATGTGATTTAATTAATGGTTAATAAATTATTATTGGTTGATATATGAAATTGTGGAATGGGTTGAGTAATGAATTATTAAAATAATGATAAATGGTTGGAAATATGAAACCATGTGAGGTGATATATTTTACTGAGTTTTTTGGAATGGACTACTAATACAAATACTTATTGGGGTCCAGAATTCCTCTCTAGGCCCCTGATATATTAATGTATACATGTGATCATTGAGTTGTGTGACATGGAATGTTACTCCAAATACCCATGGCATGCCAGACTACTGATCTAGACCCCATTGATTGAATGTGAAATTGAAATGAGTTAATTAATGGAAACCTATATGAAATAAAATTTGATATCCCTTTAGGGATAGTTCAGACTATGTAATGTACCAAAGTAGGTATTTATGGTTTGGGTGTCACTATGAACCCGAGGCTTTATGTGGTTAAATAAAGAAAAACATAATGTGAAGAAATTTTTAACATATATAGTGTAATTTATTATTTATAAAACTACATACAATTTTATAGACTATTTATTTTTTTTAAAATCATTGGTGGTGGCCTACTGAGTCTTACTCACACCATACTTTGGTTTCTAGGTCAGTACCCGAATATACATTATGTTATCAAGACAAGATAAGGGAAAGAACCCAATGTTAGATGGTTGAGTTAGGTTGGATCATAGATGAGGGAACCGAAAATGATGTCAGGACCCACTTTGGTGTTTTTATTGTCTTTATTTTTTATTTTCGTTTGACACTTGACACATATTTGGGATGACATGTCTACTACTTTAGTTAGATATTGTTTCTTGTTTTGGTTCATTATGTGATACTAATACTCATTGGTTATGGTATTATTTTTGGAAATTTCTACTATCAGTTGTCTATTGTTTATTTATTTCTTATTTCCTGATGAATTGATAAAGAGGGCATAGTCTTCGCATGATATCTTTTTTGGACCTTAGTGGCTAGTTGACACCCTCTAGTGTACAAGGAGGTGTGCCTGAGGTCATGTGACCAACCAGCTAGAGGCACCAACAAGTGGAACCTGGGTTTGGATGTTACAAGGAAGGTGTGATATTATAATTCCATAAGTATAATAATATCATAAATATATTATAAAAACATTAAAATCCATCATTATATCTAGTTATGAGAGGTGGTGATTGAAAACAAATAACATCAGCTCCTGAGGTAGTATTCCTCTATACACACAATATAATGTTTTGTTTCACATTTGATTGAAATGGAGATGGGTATAGGTTTTTTCACTAACATAATAACATATTATTATTTGGGAGATATTAATTATTTTATACCATAATTTTTGAATCTTATTTGAAGGATTTAGAGGAAAAAATAAGATAAAAATTCATGTTTTAGAACTATACCTATACTTTAGAGAACATCTTTCGTTTTACAACTAAAGCCTTATAAGGATGGGTTCCTAATAAAACTAAGGTCTCATAGATTTTCAGAGGGAATTAGGGAAGATATATAGGAATGTATTTGACAAAACAAAGTGATTTTAAATTTGGAATAGGAGAGTATTTGGGTGGTCTTTTATAAGTGGGGGAGAGAACAAACATGAAGTTTTTCAAAAGAATAACATGAAACCACGTTATTCACATGAATGATGACTCCAAAATGGTTCAAAATAAAACTTTAGAGGTGATAAGATTGAAATATTTACATAAAATGGGGTTTTACATGTTTCTAAATCATTTTAATCCATATCTTTTCAGTTTAACCACACGATAAACCATTTTTAACCATAACAATGGTAATTATTTTTTAATTTTTTCACTATTCATTAAATTCAAAGAATAAATTGAAATTATTATATAACTTTAATTATTTTTATACAAAATATTGAATCCATTTTTTAAAATTCAATTCATAGTAGTGTAAAATCAATTTAAAATTAAACGTTCATATGTGAAGAAAAAAAATAGAATTCTAAAGAGAAAATTTTCAATAGTTTAAATATATATATAAATTCAATATGAAATTTACTTCAATGTACTATATTAGAATAATTATAATATAATTGAGCTAATTTTAGTTTTTAAAAAATTTTAAAACCAAATGTAACGTTTTAAATTATTTTAATTGAATAGAAGTTTTCAATAAAATTCAGTATTTTTCATTATTCATTGAAAAATTATTATTTTCAAAAAATTACAAAAAAATTAACCATAAGATAATTTTGTCATATATATATTTTAAAATGGAATTTTACTTTTTCAAAAATATTTTATAAAATTGGGAAAAAATAATTTGATAATTAAAATAAATGAAAACATTTTTTGAAAAGTTGGTATTTTTGAAATATATGAAGACTTTACTAAAAATTGAGTACCTTTTTATAAATACATCTTATTTATATAAAAATTTTATAATTTATATTTAAGAATTGGTTATTCTTATCCTTACTTAAATTTTTAACATCTAGGTTATAATGGTCTTGTTTAAACAATATTAATTATATATTATGGTTCATTTAAATCTTTAGGTTGTGTGTTACACAAACTATAAAAAATTAAATTTAATCACAAAAAAAATATTTCATAAAATATTAGGGTGTTTCATTTTACCCCCAATAAAATGAATTTATTCCCTAAAAGTAAAATCACTTTGTTATAAATAAATAAGGATATTTCTACCTCATTACATCCTTAGGTTCTCACAAATCTTCCTAAAACTAGTGGTTTCGCCACAAAACATTAACTAGGTGGGTGGTCTTGTTTCAAATCACATTCTATGTATGATCCCAAATCACTATAGGTTGTTCCTCACAATAAGTATCTATAACGACCCACACTTTACATACATTGTTAATACTTCAAAATTGAAGCACTCTTATTACAACATATGACAAAACCACAAAGGACCGTATAGGTATAGTGTCTTTAGAAACTGGGGAAACATAAACAACTGGTTCATAAATCTTCTACAATGTCTCCCATTTATTTCATCATATCTAGGGTACCTTTTAGCATATTCTACTTAATCTCCATCTTCCTGACCTGGGGAAAAGAAAACATAAAAGGGTGAGCTCAAATGCTCAGCAAGGGCAAATAAAGGAAATAAAAATCATATCATATCTTTATGAAAATCAAAACCTGCAAAAGAGATCATAATATCTTAACATGGAATAAATCATAGAAGTGAAAATGAGATCCCCATAATCATAACATAAAACTTGAATCTTTGTGGCATGCACACATAATCATGGAAAATCATTTCTTGTTAGTCATGACTCATTGCCAAGACTATCTTAGTGGACAAAGTCCCTTTCTGAACCGAGTTCACTCCTCATTTCAGTCCTGTATCACTGAACCGAAATAACCTTCCGTTCCAGCCATGTCTATCTCATGAGATATAAAATCATTACCCAATGCATTGGAGGGAGATATAGGTCCCACCCATCTTATAATGAATCCTTTCTTATGTGTGCCACATAATCATAAAACATACATCATCGCATAACACATGTAACAAAAATGGGATTCTTGAAACATCATGACATCATAAAACAATTCATATAAGATAAAGGAATTCATAAAAATATTTCCATCACAACATAATCAAATCCATGTAATAATAGGGATATAAACAGAACCCTTTATTATCTTAGATGGAAAATAATTTTGATAAAACACTTGAATTGAATTCTTGAGGAAAATATCCTTTCTTCTTCAAAATCAATTTCTTTTCAAAAAACATCATGCAATTTTAAAAGAAAGAAATTTTTTTGAAAATAGTCATGAAATCTTTTAGAGGAAGCTTCATGAAAATAAGGCTTTATAAAACAGTAGAAATCCGTTCGTTCCGTATAAGTTAAAAAAAACATTCTTCGTACTTTTGTCGGAAAAGTCAAAAAGTACCTCGTATGACAAAAGATTCCTTTCATAGATATTACTAAAAACTCACCGAAGGGTAAAAATGGATTTAAACAATTGTAGGTGGATGGAAATAATATTAAATATTGATGAAACATGGATGTGGATGATAAAATACACCCCAGTAAATACTTATGAATAAACAATCTCGGATAAAAATGAGATTGTGATATTTCCCTTACCTTAGGTCCGATTTGCTTTTTTCGGGTCCGAAGCTCTTGTATAATGGTTTAAATAATGTTATTGACTTATTCCAGAATCATACATATTGATATGAGATCATATATGGTCATATTATTAGCTTCTTGTTAGTAATATTTCATTGTTACTTGTTACTCGGGTCTTTATAACTTTTTGTTCTTATGCGTGTTTTGTCGAATAAATTCTTATTCTTATCTTTAGGTTATAGATAATTCATTTCCAGAATGGTATTAGTGTAGTATATACCATATTCATTCATTCAATTCATTTATACAATCATTATGAAATGAAGATCATGTAGAACGAGTCGCATCACATCGTGGAGACGGTATTCCGTACGTACGCACGAGTGATGATATCGTTCCTATGATCGTGGAATTGTATTGGAGTATATATATATATTATTTCAGTATCAATATTACTTAATAATAATCATATATAGTTACTCATTACACCATTATACCCATCCTTGTAAGGTGATGGTGGAAAATAGATTACACCACGGCGTGGAGACGGTATTCCGTACGTACGCACGCGCGGTGATTTCATTTTTTCGTAGGATGGATAGAAGGTGAATTAGGGTTGTTTCATATTTATAATAACATATCAGTATGTAAGTAATACTGATGTTATTACTTTATCATGAAACAACTAAAGAAGAAGAAGTTGAAGAAGAAAGAAATTGAAAAGATCGGTAATGGATATTACCTCTTCTTTGGAACGCCTTTTTGAATCCTCCACTTAAGGAACTAAGATTGGTCTTTGGAGAAGACCAGGACCTCTAGGATTATTCTAGGGAAGTGGAGAAGGGAAAATGGCAGGGGTTGGACGAGCTTGAGTGCTCAAATTGGTGTGAGGAGGAGGGGGAGGAGGTGCCCTTTTATAAGGGAGGAGAGGGGCACCTTAGGAATATCTCAAAATATTATTTTATATTAAAGTCAAAATCGGTTTATAATGGTTCCAAAGGGTCTTATTTCGAAGCTAAAGTGGGGATGGGTCGAAATCCTATCAACCAATAGAATTTAGACAAGTTTAGGATATTATTTTAACCTTATCAATTAAATTTAACTCTAAGTTAAATAATTTAACTTTTACCATGTCTTTTTGTTTTCTTTCACTATATGGTTAATACACTTACTATAACATGCCAAACGAACCCCAAATTGTTTATTATTAATATATATATCCTTATCTAAGTCATTTGGCCGAACCTTAGATTTTTAGGAATAAAATAACAATTAATAATATAATATTTGATTTAAAAACTATTTTGTGTCAATTTTGACACTATTTGATATATGATTTTTGTCAAAGTCATAAAAGAATTATATGTTCGAACCAAGTTGATTAAATCAATACTAATATATCATAGTAACCTAGAAAATTAGTGGAATTCATAAAAAGTCTCAAATTACATTTATTGTGGTATTTATATTATCAATTTTGTCAATATTTCATTAATAAGATAATTACTGCATCATCTTTGTGTCATAAATAAATTAAATTATTTGATGTCTAAAAATTACAAATAAAATACCATCATGTAGGAAATCGTTTTAGCTTTCTAATTAATATTTACAATCGAATTTATCTTATGTATAACCCTATATTAAAAATGCTTTACTTATTAAACTTTGATTTTAACTATTTTAACCCTTCTTTAAATAAATTAATAATAAATGTCCTAATCTAATCAAAGTGGGCCTAAATGGTCATATTTTATTCCTAAGTTTGTTTTTGGTCGAATTACACTTGTCCAATAGAATTAGGACATGTGTTAGGGTAATATTATTATCATATTTACCCTTAGTTACCCTATTTACTATTAACCGCGGTAAAAATAGTAAAAAGTTACTATTCACCAAAAAATTATTTTCATCTCATTGAACCACATTTTAGTCCTTGATATTAACCGTGTCTCTCGGATTTTTGAAATTCCATTCACAGAAGCGGTAAAATTAAGTTTTATGCAAAATTCAGTTTTTAACCTACCACTTAGTGGTTTCACTATTCATCAAAAATTGAAAGTTTTCAGAAAAATACCAAAATTTCACCCTAGGCTAATTTTGATATTCTGAGTCCAAAAATGAAGTCCATTTTGAAAAATAAAATTTATAAAATTTCAAAAAGTGGTTATTACTATTCATAACGGCTAGTTTTAATAGCATATTGTTGTTTAGTGAAACTCGGTATTGCGTACGACGCAAGCTATCGAGTAAGGTCGCGATTGCGTGTAAAGCAAGCCAAGAAAGTGTTGTGTAGAAAAAGATTCCTTTGATGATTTATATAACATAAAAGTCTCGGGTGTTACATTCTACCCCCCTTAAAAAGAATTTCGCCCTCGAAATTCGTCACTTTGCAACAAACAAATGAGGATACTTCTCCCTCATCATATCCTCAAGCTCCCATGTAGCTTCTTCAAGTTGGTGGTTTCTCCATAAAACATTCACCAAGCGAGTGGTCTTGTTTCGTAGGACTTTTTCGCTACGATCCAGAATCTCTATCGGCTGTTCTTCATAAGAAAGATCTTGCTCCAGCGGTACAACTTCTGAGCTGAGTACATGTGAAGGATCTGGTATGTACTTTCTCAGGAGAGATACATGGAACACATCGTGAACTTGAGAGAGATTCGGTGGAAGCGCCAATCGGTAAGCTACCTTCCCAACACGATCCAGTATTTCAAAAGGACCGATATATCTAGGGCTCAACTTCCCCTTCTTTCCAAATCTCATAACCCTCTTCCAGGGAGATATTCGTAAGAACACTTTATCACCCACTTCAAACTCTAGGTCTTTTCTTCGGTTGTCGGCATAACTTTTCTGTCGACTCTGAGCTGCTCTTATGTGTTGTTGAATAGATCTGACCTTTTCTGCCATTTCATCAACGAGATCAGGTCCTAATAGCTTTCTTTCCCCAACTTCATCCCAGCAAGTTGGAGTCCTGCATTTCTTTCCATAGAGAGCTTCATAAGGAGCCATCTGAATACTGGAGTGAAAGCTATTATTATAAGAAAATTCCACCAAAGGTAGGTGTTGATCCCAACCTCCATTGAAATCCATAGAGCAAGCTCTCAACATATCTTCTAGGGTTTGAATTGTTCTCTCAGACTGACCGTCTGTCTGGGGATGATAAGCAGTGCTGAAACTCAACTTTGTATCCAGAGTATGCTGAAGACTTCGCCAGAACTTCGAGGTAAATCTCAGATCCCGATCAGATATAATAGAAAGTGGTACTCCATGCAATCTTACCACTTCCTTTACATATATCCTGGCAAGCTGATCTAGAGAGAAATCCTCTCTAATAGCAATGAAGTGTGCAGACTTTGTAAGACGATCAACTATGACCCAGATAGCATTATTGCCTTTGGATGTTTTAGGAAGTCCTGTGACAAAGTCCATAGTGATGTTTTCCCATTTCCATTCGGGTATGGGTAATGGTTGTAACATCCCCTTAGACTTCTGTCTCTCAGCTTTAACTTGTTGACAAACCAAGCATCGAGAGACATATTCAGCAACATCTCTTTTCATGCCATCCCACCAGAAGTACTCTTTCAGGTCCCTATACATCTTCGTGCTTCCAGGATGAATAGAGAATGAAGAACTATGAGCCTCATCCAGCAGCTCTTTCTTTAATTCGGGGATGGGAGGAACACAAACCCGATTCCTGAACTTTATTATCCCATCACAATCAAGGTTGAATTCAGGAACATTTCTCACCTTCTTTTGTAACTCGACATCTTCTTTCTGTGCCTCTTTAATCTTCACATGTATAAATGGTTGAACATTCATTTGAGAAAGATAAGATTTTTCCCCTTCCATTATAATTCCAAGATCCATCCTTTGTAAATCCATAAATATTGGATCTTTTGTGATCCTCATCATGGATAAACTAGCATGGTCTTGTCGACATAATGCATCTGCCACCTTGTTTGCTTTCCCAGGGTGGTAATGGATTGAGCAGTCATAATCCTTAATCAGCTCCAACCATCTTCTTTGGTGCATATTCAACTCCTTTTGTGTGAAAATATACTTTAAACTTTTATGATCAGTATAAATATCACACCTTTCACCATAAAGGTAATGCCTCCAAATCTTTAATGCAAAGATTACCGCAGCCAACTACAAATCATGTGTTGGGTAATTTTGCTCGTGGATTTTCAACTGTCGTGAGGCATAAGCTATCACCATATCATTTTGCATAAGAACACACCCCAATCCCTTCTTGGATGCATCACTGTAGATCACAAACCTTTCTCCACTACAAGGCAGTGTGAGCACAGGTGCACTGGATAACCTTCTTTTCAACTCCTTGAAATTCTCTTCACATTCCTCTGTCCAGACAAACTTAACTCCTTTCCGAGTCAACTTGGTGATTGGATTAGATAACCGTGAAAAATCTTTTACAAAACGTCGATAATATCCAGCCAAACCAAGAAAACTTCAGATCTCAGTTACTGTTGTTGGTCTTGACCATCTTTCGATAACCTCTGTTTTTTCTGGATCCACAGATATCCCCTCTTTTGAGATTATATGACCCAAAAATGCAACTTTTTGAAGCCAAAATTCACACTTGGTAAATTTGGCATAAAGCTTCTCTTTTCTCAGGGTCTTCAATATAATTCTCAAGTGATCTTCATGCTCTTCCTTGCTCTTTGAATAGACAAGAATATCGTCTATAAAGACTACCACAAATTGATCAAGATAGTCTCTAAAGACTCTATTCATTAGATCCATGAAGATAGCAGGGGCATTAGTAAGACCAAATGGCATCACTATAAATTCATAGTGTCCATACCTTGTACGGAAAGCCGTCTTTGGTATATCCTCCCTTTTGACCCTTAATTGATGATACCCTGAACGAAGATCAATCTTGGAAAAGTATTGAGCTCTGCGTAGTTGGTCAAATAAGTCATCAATGCGTGGGAGAGGATATTTGTTCTTGATAGTGATCTTGTTAAGTTCTCGATAATCAATGCAGAGTCTCATTGATCCATCTTTCTTCTTAACAAATAGAACAGGTGCTCCCCAAGGTGACGCACTAGGGAATATGAATCCCTTATCAAGATTCTCTTGGAGTTGCTTCTTCAATTCCTGCAACTCAATTGGGGCCATTCTATAAGGTGTCTTTGAAATAGGCAAAGCACCCGGTACGAGTTCTATTGAAAACTCAACTTCACGATTTGGTGGAAGACCCGGCAATTCCTCCAGAAAGACATCATCAAACTCCCGTACAATGGGCATATTCTTAATCGTGAGTTTATCACCAACCATTTGAGATAAATAACCTTCATTTAGTGGAATCAATACCCATAAGATGGAAGAAATTTCCACTGGAAGGTTCTGTTCATCCTTGCATTGATAGACGATCGTAGGTTGATCTGGAATATGAAATGTGACTTCCCTTCTTTGGCAATTGATATGAGCTCCATGTAGAGAAAGCCAATCCATGCCAAGAATCACATCAAATTCCACTAAAGGAAGGATCACAAGATTTGCAGGAAGCACTTTCCCACAAACATCGATCGGAGAAGAATTATAAACTTCTGATGCGATTGATGTGCCATTAGGTGTTGTCACAGCTAACTCAACATCTAATTGTTGAGGTAATACGGTGATACCCTTAGAAAATTTTTCAGAAATAAAAGAGTGGGTGGATCCAGAATCAAATAAAACATTTGCTACTTTAGAGTGGATGGTAAGTGTACCTTTCACCACATCGTTATCGTACTCCACATCGCTGATAGAAATTGCATGTGACTTTCCTTTGTCTTTATCCTTAAGAGTTTGTTGACGTCGACCATCATCATCAACCCTTGGATTTGGGCATTGATTGGCATAATGCCCCATCTCCTTGCACTTGAAACATTGAAGTGTAGCAGGTTCATTCTGTGTATCCCTTCCTTTGTTTTCATCATTAGACATCTTCTTCCCATTATCACGGCATTCAAATGCCCAATGACCTTCCTTTCCACATTTAAAACATTTACTTGTCCCTTTAAGACAACTCCCTCCATGTTTCTTTCCACACTTTGAGCATAAGGGAAAGTTCATCTTCTTTTCCGTGTGCTCTTTAGATTTTTCTTTGAATTCCATCTTCCTCTTCTTATCAAACCCATGTGACTGATGGGTTACTCCAATCTCCATCTCGACTTTGAGAGCACATCGAACGATTTCCTCGTAGCTATTGAAGTCCCTTATGGCTAACGCCCTTCGAAGACTTGGTTTTAAGCCACTAAAGAATCGATCGATCTTACTCTCAGGTTGGATAATAATACCAGAAGCGTACCTTGCAAGTCTTGTAAAATTTGCTTCATAGGTACTAACAGATTCATCATCCCTTTGCTTCAGTTCAAGGAACTCTTTCTCCATCTTTGTTCGGAGAATACGAGGGAAGTACTTATTGAAAAATAAGTTCTTGAACTCGTCCCATTCCATAGACTCAATTTCATCCCTTTGCCTCGTATTCTTAACAAGATTCCACCATTGATCCGCATCTCCTTCCAAACGATACACTGCTAGGATGACTTTATCATGCTCAGAACATTGAAGAACTGAAAATATCTTTTCAGTAGTACTAATCCATTGTTCAGCAACTAATGGATCAGTAGACCCGCTGAAAGATGGTGGACGCTGCCTCATGAACGATTCAACAGAATGTTGCTCCCTTCTTTGTTCATTTGGAAATCCTGCATGATTCATAGCTTGAGAAAGTTGTGTGAGCATGGCTACAAGATTTTGGATTCCAGCTCCCATATCGTTTGGTTGCTCAGGGGGACAATCATTGCATTGCCCATCGCATTCCGCATTAACACGGTTCCTTCGGGTTCCAGCCATTGACTAAAACCAAGAAGAATAGTGTGAGCAACACTAATTATAATAGGAAACCACATAATTCAAGAATAAAATTTTCATGCTTAAGGTCTTATCCTAGGTTATTCAAGGCCATTTCTAAAACACTAAGATTGTGTTCTATGCTTAGACTTATCCTTAGGGTTCTTACTAAGGCTTTCACATCCTAGTTTCCAAAGGTTGACTATACCTTTCCTCTGATACCAACTATAACGACCCACACTTTACATACATTGTTAATACTTCAAAATTGAAGCACTCTTATTACAACATATGACAAAACCACAAAGGACCGTATAGGTATAGTGTCTTTAGAAACTGGGGAAACATAAACAACTGGTTCATAAATCTTCTACAGTGTCTCCCATTTATTTCATCATATCTAGGGTCCCTTTTAGCATATTCTACTTAATATCCATCTTCCTGACCTGTGGAAAAGAAAACATAAAAGGGTGAGCTCAAATGCTCAGCAAGGGAAAATAAAGGAAATAAAAATCATATCATATCTTTATGAAAATCAAAACCTGCAAAAGAGATCATAATATCTTAACATGGAATAAATCATAGAAGTGAAAATGAGATCCCCATAATCATAACATAAAACCTGAATCTTTGTGGCATGCACACATAATCATGGAAAATCATTTCTTGTTAGTCATGACTCATTGCCAAGACTATCTTAGTGGACAAAGTCCCTTTCTGAACCGAGTTCACTCCTCGTTTCAGTCCTGTATCACTGAACCGAAATAACCTTCCGTTCCAGCCATGTCTATCTCATGAGATATAAAATCATTACCCAATGAATTGGAGGGAGATATAGGTCCCACCCATCTTATAATGAATCCTTTCTTATGTGTGCCACATAATCATAAAACATACATCATCGCATAACACATGTAACAAAAATGGGATTCTTGAAACATCATGACATCATAAAACAATTCATATAAGATAAAGGAATTCATAAAAATATTTCCATCACAACATAATCAAATCCATGTAATAATAGGGATATAAACAGAACCCTTTATTATCTTAGATGGAAAATAATTTTGATAAAACACTTGAATTGAATTCTTGAGGAAAATATCTTTTCTTCTTCAAAATCAATTTCTTTTCAAAAAACATCATGCAATTTTAAAAGAAAGAAATTTTATTGAAAATAGTCATGAAATCTTTTAGAGGAAGCTTCATGAAAATAAGGCTTTATAAAACAGTAGAAATCCGTTCGTGCCGTATAAGTTAAAAAAAACATTCTTCGTACTTTTGTCGGAAAAGTCAAAAAGTACCTCGTATGACAAAAGATTCCTTTCATAGATATTACTAAAAACTCACAGAAGGGTAAAAATGGATTTAAACAATTGTAGGTGGATGGAAATAATATGAAATATTGATGAAACATGGATGTGGATGATAAAATACACCCCAGTAAATACTTATGAATAAACAATCTCGGATAAAAATGAGATTGTGATATTTCCCTTACCTTAGGTCCGATTTGCTTTGTTCGTGTCCGAAGCTCCTGTATAATGGTTTAAATAATGTTATTGACTTATTCCAGAATCATACATATTGATATGAGATCATATATGGTCATATTATTAGCTTCTTGTTAGTAATATTTCATTGTTACTTGTTACTCGGGTCTTTATAACTTTTTGTTCTTATGCGTGTTTTGTCGAATAAATTCTTATTCTTATCTTTAGGTTATAGATAATTCTTTTCCAGAATGGTATTAGTGTATTATATACCATATTCATTCATTCAATTCATTTATACAATCATTATGAAATGAAGATCATGTAGAACGAGTCGCATCACATCGTGGAGACGGTATTCCGTACGTACGCACGAGTGATGATATCGTTCCTATGATCGTGGAATTGTATTGGAGTATATATATATATTATTTCAGTATCAATATTACTTAATAATAATCATATATAGTTACTCATTACACCATTATACCCATCCTTGTAAGGTGATGGTGGAAAATAGATTACACCACGGCGTGGAGACGGTATTCCATACGTACGCACGCGCGGTGATTTCATTTTTCCGTAGGATGGATAGAAGGTGAATTAGGGTTGTTTCATATTTATAATAACATATCAGTATGTAAGTAATACTGATGTTATTACTTTATCATGAAACAACTAAAGAAGAAGAAGTTGAAGAAGAAAGAAATTGAAAAGATCGGTAATGGATATTACCTCTTCTTTGGAACGCCTTTTTGAATCCTCCACTTAAGGAACTAAGATTGGTCTTTGGAGAAGACCAGGACCTCTAGGATTATTATAGGGAAGTGGATAAGGGAAAATGGCAGGGGTTGGCCGAGCTTGAGTGCTCAAATTGGTGTGAGGAGGAGGGGGAGGAGGTGCCCTTTTATAAGGGAGGAGAGGGGCACCTTAGGAATATCTCAAAATATTATTTTATATTAAAGTCAAAATCGGTTTATAATGGTTCCAAAGGGTCTTATTTCTAAGCTAAAGTGGGGATGGGTCGAAATCCTATCAACCAATAGAATTTAGACAAGTTTAGGATATTATTTTAACCTTATCAATTAAATTTAACTCTAAGTTAAATAATTTAACTTTTACCATGTCTTTTTGTTTTCTTTCACTATATGGTTAATACACTTACTATAACATGCCAAACGAACCCCAAATTGTTTATTATTAATATATATATCCTTATCTAAGTCATTTGTCCGAACCTTAGATTTTTAGGAATAAAATAACAATTAATAATATAATATTTGATTTAAAAACTATTTTGTGTCAATTTTGACACTATTTGATATATGATTTTTGTCAAAGTCATAACAGAATTATATGTTCGAACCAAGTTGATTAAATCAATACTAATATATCATAGTAACCTAGAAAATTAGTGTAATTCATAAAAAGTCTCAAATTACATTTATTTTGGTATTTATATTATCAATTTTGTCAATATTTCATTAATAAGATAATTACTGCATCATCTTTGTGTCATAAATAAATTAAATTCTTTGATGTCTAAAAATTACAAATAAAATACCATCCTGTAGGAAATATTTTTAGCTTTCTAATGAATATTTACAATCGAATTTATCTTATGTATAACCCTATATTAAAAATGATTTACTTATTAAACTTTGATTTTAACTATTTTAACCCTTCTTTAAATAAATTAATAATAAATGTCCTAATCTAATCCAAGTGGGCCTAAATGGTCATATTTTATTCCTAAGTTTGTTTTTGGTCGAATTACACTTGTCCAATAGAATTAGGACATGTGTTAGGGTAATATTAATATCATATTTACCCTTAGTTACCCTATTTACTATTAACCGCGGTAAAAATAGTAAAAAGTTACTATTCACCAAAAAATTATTTTCATCTCATTGAATCACATTTTAGTCCTTGATATTAACCGTGTCTCTCGGATTTTTGAAATTCCATTCACAGAAGCGGTAAAATTAAGTTTTATGCAAAATTCAGTTTTTAACCTACCACTTAGTGGTTTCACTATTCATCAAAAATTGAAAGTTTTCAGAAAAATACCAAAATTTCACCCTAGGCTAATTTTGATATTCTGAGTCCAAAAATGAAGTCCATTTTGAAAAATAAAATTTATAAAATTTCAAAAAGTGGTTATTACTATTCATAACGGCTAGTTTTAATAGCATATTGTTGTTTAGTGAAACTCGGTATTGCGTACGACGCAAGCTATCGAGGAAGGTCGCGATTGCGTGTAAAGCAAGCCAAGAAAGTGTTGTGTAGAAAAAGATTCCTTTGATGATTTATATAACATAAAAGTCTCGGGTGTTACAGTATCATTTTCCATTGGTAAAACCTTTGAGTTTAGTATATATGAAGGAGCAGTTATGTACTTCTTCTGGAGAGATACATGGAAAATATTTTTCACTTAAGGGAGGTTTAGTGGAATCGCCAATCAATAAGTTACCATCCATATATGATCAAGAATTTCCAAGGGAACATTATATCCAGGGATTAGTTTCTTGTTATTTTTAAATCTCATAACCTTCTTCCATGGGTAAATTCATAGAAACCCTTTATCCCCAATTTTGAATTCCATTTCACACTGATGATTATTAGCATAATTTCCTACCATCTTTTTAATAGCCTTATATGTTACTGAATATATCTAACTTTCTATAACATTTTTTCACCTTGATCAGGTACTAGTAGTCTTATTTAACCAACATCATCCTAGTACATTGGAGTTCTAAAATACGTTTCGCATAGGTCTTCATAAGGAGACATTGCAATTATATAGTGAAATCTATCATTGTATGACCAACTATCTTCAAAATCCATAGAAAAAAATAATATAATATCCTCTTGTGTCTGAATTCTTCTCTCAGATTGACCATCTACTTGATGATGATACAAAATTATTAATCTCAACATTGTATCAAGAAAAAGATGATTAATTCCCCATAATGTTAATGTAAACATCAAATCATGATATAACACAATAGAATGTTGTACTTCTTTCAACATTACCACTTCTATAATGCATTTCCTTACAAGATGGTCAGGATAAAAATATTCTCTCATAGTAATTGTGTGTTCAAACATTGTATGTCTATAAACTAAAACACTTAGAGCATTACTTCCTTTAGATATTTTGAGGATTCAGATGAAAAAACACATAGTGAATATTTTTCATCTCTCTTATTGTATGGATAATGGTTGTAGAATCCTGGTAGAATTTTGTCCCTCAGTCTAAACTTGATGAAATACCAAGTAATGAGATACATACTAAATAATATGTCTATTCATGTTTTACCTCTACATATACTCTTTCATATTGGCCAATTTTGGGAATTATACACTTATCATCCTTTGGTTGCAGGTTTAAGCATTTCAACCTTGACAGATGCGAAAGGTTTCCACCTGACCTGTGGGTTATCCTTTTTCAAAAACAATATTAAAATAATTAGTAAATCATTACCAATTATAAATAACAACAATTACCTCAACATCAAAGATATGATATACTCTAATTATTACCTATATATTTAATCATATATCCATATAATTCATTTATCCTCAAATAAGACTTTAAATAAGACATAAAAAACCAAAAGGTTGTATTTCCATTAATGTAACCCAAAATATTCTGAGTTTTGATAATGACTCATCATATAGAACCTAAAAAGGGGTTTCTAAGACCTTGAACTTGTGATCAACCATAAACGCCTAAACCAATGATGTTATCTATAAATCATATGTCAATATTACATGAAGACAAATATGCTTCCAAAATTAACATAATCCTTAGATGTTTCATGAATCTTATATCCAATGTACCATTGGAAAAATACTTCTACTTTATAATTATTGAATCCAAATACATAAATATTTATACTCATTATTACTTAAATAATCTCTTTTATTATAAAAAATATATTTCCATTGGAGTCATGGGTTCATCATTTCAACGATACAACATCATATGTGATTTCATTATTCTAGAATCCATAGAGGGAGATAATCATTGCTAAAAATCACTTCAAATTTCAAAAAAGGATAAACATTAATATTTTTATAGGGATAATTAATAAGAAAATAAAACAAGAAATTGTCAACTAAGGATTGAAATATATGTTTCCCCTTATTATCATGATTCATGTAATCTATGTAGATTACATATTATTTCTTGTTTTCCATTGTCTTTAGATGTTTCTATGGAATATCATCCTAATTAGTCCTTGGATTAGGGAACTGATTCACATAATGTGGAAAATTTTTTAACTTGAATCACTAGAGTGTGGGTGGTGCATTCATTGGATAATTATATCTATTTACATTAATAGCTAACTTCCCAACATCACTTCTGAATTTGATTACCCAATGAACTTCTTTTCCACACTTAAGACATGTACAAGTCCCTTTAAGACATTTTCCTTCATGTTTCCTTCAATAGTTTGAGTATGGAGGACATATTATATTTTTTATCCATTGTTATTAGTTTCTCCCTTTAACCAAATATTTCTTTTATTATCAAAACTGTGAGATTATTCGGTGAACCTAATCTCTATTTCCACCATAAGATCACATCAAAAGAATTTCTTCATTTCTACAGAAGTCCCACATAACTAACACCCTTCATATACTTTTTTAATCCAATAAAGAATTAATAAATATTAATTTATTTTTATATTATAATTCAATAAGTGTACATAAAAATTCATGTAAATTATTCCTCATATGTTCTAAGGGACTCATCATCCTTCTATTTTTTCTCAAGGAATTTATTCTACATTTTTATATGAAGAATACGATGGAATTTCTAATTGAAAATTAAAATCTTAAACTCATACTAATAAAAAGAGTAAATTTTATTATGTTTCCTTGTATTCTTGGTAAGATTCTATTGTTTATCTATTTCATATTCCAAATTATATATATCCAAAATCACTTTTTCATGTTCTGAATAATGGTTAACAAACAATACCTTTACAGTTCTACTGATCCATTTATTATAAACTTGGAAATTTATAAAGTAAATAAAACTATAGTGGATGTGTATTCATGAAGTAATAAATATAATGGTGCTCCGTAATTTTATGATTTAGATGTTTAGTATTATTTATAGCTTCAGGGAAGTTGTGTGAGAATAACAATGAGATTTTTTCATCCAAAATACAATAAAATATGTTTACTCTCAAGTAAAATAATTATATTGTCTACTGAATTTACCATTATAAAATCTCCTTAAACATCAATCCACTAACTAAAACCAAAATCATCATGTGAGTAACAATGATAAAATCGGGAAACCATATGATCATGAAAATTCACTTATAGGATGTCTAAATCATGACACCTTCTTTATAATCTTTGGAACCTTATGCCTAACCAAAGTTAATAATGGTTATTATTTAAATTTATCATCATGGTTTGTAAATAATTTTCAAATTTCCAAATCATATCCAATGGTAGATTCAAACAATGTTCATAGTATGGCATGTTTTCATGTACTAGTTAATGCTCAAGTCAATCTCGACTCGCCTTTTTTTAGTTATCACCCTTAGGTACATCTTTTCCAAAACCACATAAACTTGGAGTGTCAAAATATGGAGGTATTTCTAGGAATACACATTCTATATACTTAATTGATATTCTAGGATATTTTCTCATACATATAATTATCCTTAGACATAACCAAAGAAAAATCCTATCGAATCACACTATGGTTTTGATATCCTAGTATCAAAAGGTTAAATAAAAATATTGGTCTATAACTATCTCTAATGAACTATAATTGATACCAATAAAGGAAATCCAAGGGTAGTGTAACCTCCTAGGTGGGGCACCCCACTATCTCTAGTGGAAGCCCTTTCCTCCTGAATCCCTCAAGCAGAGAACCGTTCTTTGTCCAATGCTCACACATGAGAGTTCTCAAGGATATGATTCCTTCATTTTTCTTTGTTACCAAAAATAGTGGCTTGGGATTTTGATACATAGATATTATATTTATTATAAGAATATTCATTACATTACACAAACATGTTCTTGAGGATCATAATGGTATAATTCCTTTGGAAACATAGAAACATAAACAACTAATTTATGTGAGTTTTACAACATCTCCAACATAGTTCTTTCAAACTAGAACCCTTGATTGACATATCAGATGCAATAATTATCATCATAAAATGGGGAAAGAACATAAGAAATAGTGAGTGTAGATGCTCAGTTAGGGTAAAAGGGAAAATACGTAAAGGTAACGTGATCATAAGGGTATGAGAACAAGAAAATAACATATGAAAATAGTACCCTTTATATAAATAATCTATATCCTGAGTCATGGAATATATATTATTAGTTCATAAGTCATGAATTATATGTAAATAAAATAGAATGATCCATGATTGAATAAGATGGACATAATACATGGAATTTTAGCATACACATATGCCTAAATAATCATTTCCTTAAACTCAAGGCTCATTTACAAGGCTATCATGGTTTATTGAGATCACTTCCAAAACCATTTTATTACTCAAGGTTCAGTACCAAGTCTATCATATTGTATGAAGTCCATTACATAACTATGTTCAATCCGTATTTGAGTCATGCTTATCCCATAAGACATCAATGTTTACCTAATGCATTGGATTGAGAGAGAGAGGTCCTGACCATCACATGATGAATATCATACATATGTGTGCCATAATATCATAAAAAAATTCATCATATTAGAACCCAAGAAAACAAATGGACATCAAAAAAAAATTTCATTTTAGAAATAATGAAAATAAATGGTTTTCAAAAAACATTCTTCATATCAGTACCCTTGAAAAGAAATTTGATTCCAAAAAAAATTCAGCGTAGTATAAACCATAGAAAAGAAACAGTTTTAATAAAAAAAATTAATAATAAAAATCATTAAAAAGATATAATAAATGATTTATAATTGGATTCTATACCGAGAAATGATTAAGTAATGTCATAGTATTCCATATTATATGAAACATTGTTTTTAAAGTAAAATCACTTAGAACATTTCTTGAGGAAAATAACATTTTTTCGAAAATAAGCCTTTTAAAAATACAAACCCATAACATATTTTTGAAATAATATTATTTATAAATAAACTTATAAAACTATAAACCAAGAATAAAATAAAATAATGGTCATGATGGTGGGAAGTTATGTTCATGTAATACACATTAAAATAAAGATGCAGTTCAAATTTTTTATAAAATCCAAATGGGACGTGTTTGGAAAATTTCGTGAAGATTTTTTTTAAAATAAAAAAAAATGGATTGAATTTATTTAATAAATACTTTGGATAATTATAAAAATATTAGAAAACATGTATATGGAAGAAAATGCTTTCGACTGAAGGGAGAAATAATGTTGATTTTTTAAACATTCTTCTAGTCTCTTCAGTTATTAAAGAGAGGGAAATTATTAGAAAATATTAATTCCCTATAAATCACTATAATATAACAAAATTAATCAGTTTCTTGATACATAGATAATATTATTTTCTCATATAAATAATAATGATATTCAATCATAATAAACAATGAGATTGTATCATCAAACCCTTACCAGATTGGAAAATTTTGAATCATAAGCTCCATGAAATAAAGAGAATTAGATTGAGATGTATATCACATAATTTTAATGACAACAATAATAATAAACATCCATATTTAGTATATTCACAATATAAAATAACTAAGTGGTGTATAATGCATGTGTTCCATAGAAATAAATGTGAGATGATAACTCCTTACCTTAAGTCTTGACTTCCTTCATATACATTAAAACCTCATGTGAAATAAATAGAGGTTCATTATAAATCTATAAAATAACAATAATTATATATATAATTCAATATTTGATATAATTATAACCTTTCATAACCAATTTATTAAAAATCCATTATTAAAATCATGTTTCTGGTAATAACTGATTTGTTTTTCAGGTTTGTTTTGATTTGGTATTTTCAATCCTTTTACTTTGATCATGGTTACATAATCTATATAATGTTAACCATCATGTAAATATAATAAATAATATTTATATATTTATTTATATTAATCAATAAAATTTATAGATATATAATGAAATACATTATTAATGGAGATGGTAGGTCTTACGTACACATGAAACTTGTTTCCTTTTTTTAATATAGGGGAAAAAAAATAAAAATTATTAATTCCCCATTAAATAATTATTATTATATTTATATATCACATATTTTTTTAACGTTTTATATATTAACGTCCATTTAAATAATTATTTAAGAAATGAATCACATTGCTTCATGAGGTAGTAGTCAGTCATACACACGAGTGACGTTATCACATACTCCATTGAATAGAACATAAGAAGATATCTATGATCTAATAATTACATTTGTATATTTCTTTTAAAAATATAATATATATTCATTTCATATATCCTTATTAACATTGAACTAAAATATAAATTAAAAACATATGGAATCGATTCATGAGGTGGTAGTTTGTTATACACACAAGCGATGTCATTTTCTTTTAACAGAGGGATGTTAAGAAGTTAGGTGTGAAATTATAATTACATATATATAATAATATCATACAATACTTATATAAAAATTAATTCTAACATTATATCCTACTGTGATAGGTGGTGGTGGAAAATTAATCACATCAGTTCATGAGGCAGTAGACTTCCGTACACACGATTGACGATTTTGTTTTCTATTTGAGGGAATATGTGATAGATATTGGTAATTTAAATAAAATAATAATATATTATGGTATTTTATTTATTGGTGTTATTATATCATCATATTTGAAGAATATTTTAAGGATTGAGGGGAAGAACTAAAATGAAAATGCCAGTTTAAAGACTATACCTCTTCTTCGGAGAACCTCTTTAGTTTTAGACAAAAATCCATCATATAAGGGATTAATAATCAAAATTATGAATATTGTTTTCAGGTATGTAATTATTATATATATTTTGGTAGGTATTTTTAGAACCAAATGGTTATGGTTGTGTGATTGGGAGAGGGGAGGTGGGGAACGTTTAGAAGTTGGAGAGATTACACACATAGAATTTTTTAAAATAATAAGCTATCATCTGGTTTTTCCCATTCAAAAAGGATAAAAAATGGTTCATTATCAGATATTATAGGTTTTAAAATCTATATATGTTAATAAAATGGGTATTTATAGGCTTCTATATCATTTTAACACTTATCTTTTTTGTTTAACCCACAGTAAACTTGTTTTATCCATAAACGCAGTAATTATTTTTTTTTTTATTCAAAATATGTTAAGTTAAAAAATTAAGCTGGCCATATTATATAATATTAAATTTTCTAATCAAAATATTTAATAAATTTTTAATAATTCAATTCACATAACTGGATGAATCTTATTTTAAATTAAACCAGTCGACATGATAAAAAAGATATTTCCCAATGAGAAACTTTTCAAAAAATTTAAAAAATATTATATAAATATTCAAAATAAAATTTATTAAAATAGAATATATTGGTTTAATTAAAATAAAATATACCTAATATTACATTCAAAACAATTTTAAAACAAAATTTAACATTATAAATTCTTTTAGTGAAAATGCAATTTTCAATAAAAAAAGTATTTTTCACTATTATTCAAAAAATTAATCTTTTCATAGAATTCCATAAAATTCACATTAAGATATATTTTAAATATGGATTTAAAAAATATACATTATTTTTTGATAAAATTTTCCTAAAATTGTAAAAAGATAATTTTATTATTTCTTCAAAAAACATTTTTAGGAGATAGTATTTTAGAAATATATAAGTAATTTACTGAACATTTAGTGGTTTTTATAAATATGTTTTATTTATATAAAACCATTATACATAATATTTTAAAAGTGGTTATTCTTATTCATATAAAAAAATTTAACTTCTTGGTTATAAAGGTATTTTAAATATAATTTTAATAATATATATCTATTCATTAAAAACTCTGTGTTGCGTGTAACACAAGGTATCAAAATTTAAATTATTCTAAAAAAATATATTTCATAAAATCATTGGGTGTTACATTTTATCTCCATTAAAAATATTTTTTCCTTGTAATTATGAAACATTATACAAATAAATAAGGATACTTTTGGCTCATTACATCCTCAGGTTCCCAGGTAGCTTCCTTAAACTGGTGGTTTCACAAAACAACATTGATCGGGTGAGTGGTCAATTTTATATCACTTTATTTTTACAATATATAATATCTATAGATTTTTCCTCGTATAAAATATCATGCTCCTTCGATATGACCTTTAAGTTCGGTAAATGTTAAAGAACTATTATATAGTTTCTTAGGAAAGATACATGGAAGACAACATGGACTTGATAGAGGTTTCACAGAATAATCAATCGACAATATACCATCTGGATATTATCAACAATTTCAAGGGGACCAGTAACCATAGGGATTAGTTTACCTTTATTCCCAAATTTCATAACATTATTCTATGTTGAAATTCTTAGAAAAACCTTGTCAACAATTTCAAATTCCAGATCAGGCTTGTGGTTATCAGTATAACTTATATTCCGACTTTGTGAAACCCTTATGTGTTTTTAAATAGATATAACCTTATCTACCATTTCTTATGATAACTTAAGCCCCATAAATTATCCAACATCATAATAATCTATATAATGTATCATAAGGATATGTATGAATTCTTGAGTGAATGCTATTTTTTATTGAAAACATCACTAGAGGAAGTTGTGGATCCCAACTACAATTTAAATCCATAGAATGAAGACATAGAAGATACTATATTGTTTCGAATTGTGATCTCAGACTAACCATATATCTGACAGTGATACCTATTCTTGAATCTCAAATATATATCATGATTTTTCTATATAATTTTCTTAATCTTTTTTGTAAACCTCAGATCCCAATCAGACCTAATAGAATGTGCTAATCCACGAAACATTCCACATAATGTATATTTCGGAAAACTAGTCGAGAGATAAATTTTCCCTAATAAGGATGAATTGTATGGAATTTTTAAGGTGATCAACTATAACCCATATTAAATTATTACCTTCATACATTTTGGGGACTATGGTTATATAATCCATGGTGATGTTTTCCAATTTCCATTCTTGTGTGGATAATGGTAGTACAATTCTCTTAAAACATTGTCTCTCTGCCTCAACATTATAACATACCATGAACTAAGTTACAGACTTAAAAATATATCTATTTATTTTTTCCCACAATAAATAATCTTTTACATAGGCTGGTGGAAGGTTTTATACCGTTATCGTCCTTTAGTTGTGGGTTCAAGCCCCACAACCTCACCAGATGTGACACGTTGTCGTCTGACCTACAAGATATCCTTTTTCAAAAAATATATTAAAAAAATTCCTAAATCATTCCCTTATAATAATTTCCCATTATTACCTCAACATAAAATATAATATAGAATATAATTTTTACCAATACATTCAAATATAGGTTAATAATAGGGATTCCACTTAAAATTACTTTTTCCAAGACATAAAAAAACCAAATGGAAGTATTTCTATAATGTCTCTCAAACTATCCTTAATCATGATAATCAGTCATTATATAAAACCTCAAAAGGGGTGCCTAATACTTTCACCTTATGATCAACCTTAAACACTTAATCTGAGGATTTTATCCATAAATATTAAGTGAATATTATAGGAAGTAATATATTCTTCCAAAAATTACACAATCCTTAGATGTTTCATGATTATTATAACCGAAATAGCATTGGAAATATACTTCTACATCATAGTTATTGAATCCAAATGCATAATGAAACCAACCATTTATTCATAAAATAAGCTCATTTCATATTCGAAAAATAATCCCTTGGAAGCATGGATTCTCCTTGAACCAGTATAATATCAAAATGTGTTTTCATTATTCCATAATCCTTATAGAGGGAGATCATAAGTTCTTAGAATCACATCAATTTTATCTAAAGTAATAACAATAATATTTTCATGGGGATCATTCATACAAAATAAAAAATGAAATTATAAAATAAGATGTGAAAGATAAGTTTCCATAATTATCACGATTCACATTATCAGTTGTGATTAAAAAATGTTTCCTATTATCCTTTTTCTTTATAGGTTGTTATGGATTTTCATCCCCATTATCCATTGTATTGGGTAATTTCTTCACATAATTACCAAACTCCTTTTACTAGAAACATTCGAGTACGAGTGGTGAATTATTTGAAGATTTATATTTATTTGAATTATTATCTAAATCATTTTCATCATTTTTGTATTTGAATACCTGGTGAACTTCCATTATAAAGGTTTCATGCACAATAGACGCGTTGTTGGTCTGGCACAAAACTTTAATTTTTACCATTATCAATGATTATTTTGGGATCAATACAATGAAGAACGCCAATCTCCACGTAATAGAATAAAATATTTAGATAAAGAAGTAAGAGGACCAAAAACATTATAGAGGATCTTTCACATCATGTTTATAATTAATTTACTTATTTTTATAATGAAAATAATACATGGATCTTAAGTATTTTCTTCATTGATGTTCTTGATTGGTCAGAATGACCCTTCCAAATTATCTCATTGCACTTGTTAATATCTAAACTAGAATCCCTCTAGCGGTGATCCACACGTGATCTGATGTCCTCCAATCGATACCTCTCGTTCTCTAGGTGCTATCATGGTGAATTGAGTGTCTTATGTTGTCCATTCGTGATCACATGTTATTTGGCCTTGAAGAAAGTTTCTTATTCTTTAGAGCGGTGGGAAGAGGATTTGAGAGTGAAATTGTTTACCCAACAACTCTCGATTCACTAGGCATACTGTTTGGTACAAGACACAATAGACGTACATGTCAATTTGTTGACATGGGGATTTGGTTACAACATTAAATTACAAAACAAAAAATAAATACAATCATAAACTTAAAAAACCATTATTTTAATAATAAATTCACATCATTATTTATGGTGTGCCAGCTTGGGAAAAATGCAATAAATAATATTTCGTGTCCCAAAATAATTACAGCATTATATTTAATTTTATTTTATGTCAACTATTTAAATAATTATTCATCGTCTTGCAAATAATTATTTTATTTCCAAACCATCCTTGGTTCGCTCGAACTCCACTTCCATTTATTGAACACCCAAATAAACTAATGAATAATTTATTCTCTAAAATAAATATATTATTTAATAACAGGTGAATAGATATTTATTAAATGCTAAATACAATTAATAAATAAATTTTACCCGCAATCTGGTTAATAAAACCTTATTTAATTTATTCAATAATTTTAACATGAATAAAATTATTCCAATATCTTGAGAATAATTTTTATTAAATAAATTCAAATATAATTTAACCGAGGACACAAAAAACTCTTAGTGTGTGACCCTCTAGGATTCTTTCTCGTTGGTATTATGTGGGCTTTCCTGAATTACAAAAGTACTATCTAGAAACAGGTCAAGGAACCCCAGAGAATGAACAAAATGTCACAGAAATGATATCCCAATATGAACGCTCATGGTGTAATATAATCTCATTTTCAAAATATATCTTTAAGATGGTTTCATGATTCTTTGATCAACCTTTATGCTTGATACGCCATTCTTTGACTACCTGAAATAAATTTTTTATTACACCATGGCCATAGAATTTCATGCGGTGGTTCTATTTCAATCAAAGGGACGAGATATCAACTTCCATAAATAGAAGGGAAAAATCCTTCCTCAACCTATCAATTAATAACATGCCACTCGTGACGCCCCCAACATACCCTACATCTTCCCGACTGTCTGCATGACTATTTTTTTCAGTAAATCAAAGTTTTTGAGTCGTGACACATATTAATGATAATATTAATGTCTAAGGATAGTTACACACACTCCCATATATGAATATCCAATGACAGCAAAACATGTAGAATTCCTACTGGTGGGTCTATTCTCATAATCTCTTGTTTTCAATATTACCAAGTTAGAACTTCATTAGAGAAAGTCTCATCTTCTTACGAGTACTCTCACCTGACGACCTATATACTATGTGTCCCATTATAGTATTTCATCCACCCACATAACTATATTTACGAATATTGTCATAGGACTTCAAGGTTCTAATCATAGTGGGGAACTATTATGACATTTTCAATGTGACAAATACTCTAGGACATTATTAAACTATAGTCATGCAGAACAATGACCAATATGTAATAATATGTTTAATATTTAAAAATATTAAATATTCATGTAATCAAAGTACAATCAATTTTTTCTAGGACACCAACTCTTACACATTATATACATAAAACATTTATCATTCCTCTTCAGATGATTTCTTCCATGTTTCTTTCCACACATCGAGAATAAACGAAAGCTCATCCTTTTACCTCCATAGTTCGTATTGTTTCCATTGAATTAAATATTTATTTTCGTATCAAAACCATGATATTTACTAAAAAATCCGATCTCTATTTCTATATTGAGATCACATCGAATGATTTATTCATAGCCAATAAAGTCTCTTATAGATAAATCTCATTGGTGACTTTGTTTTCATCCACTAAAGAATCAATCATCTTTACTTTTATGTTGGATGATAATTCTATATTTGTACCTCAAAAGTCTAGTAAATGTTTCCTCATAAGTACTAACTGATTCATCATACTTCTGCTTTCTCCCAAAGAGTTACGTCTCTATTTTTATATGTAGAATAAAAGGGAGGTACTTAACAAAAATAGGCTCTTAAACCCAACCAACTCCATTGATTAAATTTTATCATTTTTACCAATATTTTTTATTAGATTTCACCATTGATCTTCTATTACTTCCAAATAATAGACATCCCAAATGGATTTTTAATTTTTCAAACCCTAGAGAATAGAAAATACATTTTTGTGGTGTTGATTAATTTATTAGAAATAATAAGATCAATATAACCACTATAATATGGTGGGATTTTCTTTATGGAGAACACAAAATAATGTTGTTCCATCCTTTTATCATTTTTATCTTCACCATGATTCATATCTTGAGAAATTTGTGGAAGAATAGAAGTGATATTTATAATTACATCTCCAATAAAATTCTGTTTATATAGGGTAAAATCATTTCCTTATCTATTTCATTCAGCATTAATATGGTTACTTCATGTACCATCCATTGACTAATACCAAAATCATAGTGTGAGTAAAAATACTCATTTTATGAAACCAAATAAACTTGAAGATTCACTTGTCTAAGGTCTAAATCATGAATCCTTCTTTATAATCTATGGAATATTAGGACTACCCTATTTCATTCATGGTCAGTATTTTAATCTGTTCTGGTTGTTCATAAAGAGTTTTTGAATTTACAAAGAATATCACCTAGTAGTTTCAAATGGGATACATAATAGGCATCATTTTCATGTACGAGGTAATGCTTGAGTCAAAACTAGTGTTCCTTTTTCAACGTTGTTACCCCAAGTTACATATGTGACGGAAGCACATCCACTTGTGGTATTCAGATATAGATGTATAACTAAGACAGAAATCTCTCTATCCTTCACCAATATACTGTGATATTTTCCTATACATAAAGTTATCCTTAGAAATATCCTTATACGTATCCCAATAGATCTCAGTATGTTATTATAAACCTAGTTTTCAATGCTTAACTAAACTTATCCCCTAATACTAACTATGGTGTCCTAGATTTATTATCATTTGACTATAATTTATGTCTAATAAGGAACTCCATGGGTGGATACCCCTCCTAAGAGGGAAACACCACCATCACTAGTGGTATCCCTTTACTCATAAATACCTTAGGCAGAGATCCATGCTTCATCCAATGCCCACACATGAAAGTTCCCAAGGATCAAATTCCATAATTTTACTCTGATACCAACTATAGAGTCCCAATATTTTCATATATAGATATTATATATTTTTAGATTAATATTCAATGAATTTTACAAACAAAATTTTGAAAATCATAAGGGTATATTTACTTTGGAAACATATAAACATTAAAAATTGTCTCATAAGAGAGTTCTATGTCATCTCCCACATAGTTCCTCATAACTATAAACCTTATTAGACATATAACACATAATACCTATAATCATAACCTAGGGAAAACAATAATAATAAAGGGAGAGCTCATATTCTCCGTAAGGGTAAACAAGTGAAATATGTAAATATAACATCAACATAAGGGTATGAAAAAATGAGAATACCATATAAAAACCATAAATTGCATACCAAAGATAAAAATATTTATTTGTGGAATAAATATTAACAGTTATAAATACATGAATCATATCTAATAAAAATAAAAATGAGCATTGAGAGCCTAAAATTTACATATGTTGTGATATTTTTCAATACAAATAATCTTATAAAATCATTTCCTTATTAATCAAGGCACGTTACCAATAATATTATAGTGGAATTGGTTCAAAACCCAAACCATCATAGTAGTCAAGGATCACTCCATAGATAATCAAAGTGGAAAATTCTCTTAGTGAATTGGTTTCACTCCCCAATATATTCATGTTTATCTCATGATATCTCAATATTGGACAAATTCATTAGAGAGGGATATAGGTCTCACCCATCACATAATGATAATAATACATATTTGTGCCCAATTATTAGAAAAAAATCATCATTTTAGAACCCATGAAAATAAATAGGATTCATAAAATAATCATCTTATTAGAACCCATGAAAATAAATGGGCTTCATAAAATATTCAATATATCATAACCCATAAAAATAAATTGGTTTCAAATAACATTTCATCAAAACATAGCCCTTGGAAATAAAATGGATTTCGTAAATATATTTTCATCATAAAAATAATTAATACATTGATATGATTGAATCATATCCCTGCTAATGCTTAAGTGACATCAAAGGATGTCATCGTAGATGGAAAATTGTTTTGGAAGAAAAAGCACTAGGAAAACATCTTAAGGAAAATAACCTTTTTTAAATAACATTTTATAAATTAAAAATTCATATAATTTTTTGGAAATAAATTTAATTAGAAATAGTTTTCATTGAAAATAACCATGAAAACATATAATTTAATCTTCAAAGAAAATAATTAACATGATGATGAAAATAATATTCAGGTCACAAACATTAAAACAAATATTCCATTCACATTTTCAATAAATGAGAAATGAACCTTGTTTGGAAAAACACATAAGATTACTTTTAAAAAAATTTCAAAAAATTAAAAAATTAGTAAATTAATATTTAAAACATCTTTTGTACAACTTTAAAATAATTCTGAAAACTTTTTTAGAAAACATAGATATGAAATAAAAGGGTTTTCGATCATAAAGAGAAATGAAGCTAATCTTCATAAAAATGATTATTTAGGTATCTTTAGTTATTAAAGAGAAGAAATGATTGGAAAAGATATATAATATATAAATAAATAGTGGAATATAAAATTCATGTTCTTCTTGAGAGACATATCATAAAATATCATCATTTAATTTATAAATATAAATAATCCCAATAAATAATGATATTTTAACCTTGAACCCATACCACATTGGAAACATTAATTTGTAAGCCCCATGAAGGAAATAAAATTATATAGATATGTTTATCAGATAATTTTAGGTTAAAAATAATATAATACATTCATGGAATATATATACGCCACACAAAATATATTAATGGTGTATAAGGAATGTGTTCCACAGAAGTAAATATTAGATAAAAATCCCTTACCTTAAGTCTTGAATTCATTCATACACATTAAAAACTACTATATAATAAATATAGGGTTGTTATATGTATATTACATAACCATGATTATATATTTCATATAATATATATTTTACCAATGAACTTTTATTAATATTTTATTAACAATTACTTGTTAAAATCGTGTTTCAGTTAATAACTACAATGTTTTTCACGTATGTTTTAATTTGGTATTTTTGGTCATTTTAATTTTTAATGGTTTCATCATCTCAATAATTTTAACAATGATTTTAGAATAATATATATTAGTTATTTATTTATTTATATTAATCCATAAATGTTAGAGATATAAAATGAAATACACCATTCATAGATATTGTAGGTCATACATATGCATGAATGTTGTTTCCAATTTTAATGGATGGAAAAAGAAAGGTAAAAAATAATTCATCTTTAAAGAATAATTATTATTCTATATATATCACATATATTAAGATAATTTATCATTATTACCTTCCATTCAATGATTTAGAGAAAAACAAATCACATTGCTTCACGAGGTGGTAGTCTCCCATACACACGGTTGATGTTATTGTATCCTCACAGAATGAAAATTAAGAAGGTATATGTTATTTGATAATTAAAAAAATTATATTAAAAATAAATTATTTTTTCATTTAATATTTCCCTATTATCATTCAAGTAAAACAAAAATTAAAAACACATCACATTGGTTCGTGAGGTGGTAGTCTACGACACACATGAGCGGTGTATTATTTTCCAATGGTTTGGAAGGTAATAAGGTAGGTGTGATTTTATAATTATAGAATTATAACAATATCATAAATAACTAATATTAAAACTTAATCCATCATTATATCTTACCATGAGATGTGGTGATGGAAAACAAATAACATCAGTTCAGGAGGAAGTATCCCTCCATACACATTATCGACAGTTTCAGTTCCCACTTGATGGAGTATGAAATGGATATATGTTAATCCATTAACATAATAACATATCAGTACATGGTATATAAATCAATTATTCTATAATCATAGTTCAATAATATTTGAAGGACTTATAGGAAGAAATAAATTGGAAATGAAATTTTAAGGACTATATATCTTCTTCAAAGAACCTCTTTAAGGTTACACCTAAAGTCGTGTTTGGACTGCTTAATAACAAAACTAAGAGATATATTATGTGTTTATGGATTTTGGTAATATATTTTATGTAATTATTAATTTAATAAAATGGTTTTGGAAGTTTAAATAGAAAATAAGAGGGGGTGAGCTTTTATAAGTAGGGTAAAGAAAACACATCAAATATTTAACACGAATAAATATTACCCACGTATTTTAGTTCAAAAAGTGTTCTAAAATTTTAATTATCAAAAAAAAGATGTGATATATTCTAAATATGTAAAAATTATGGGCATAAGACAATATTATATTTAATTTTATCCATTATATTTTTTTCTCCCCTCAGTAAACTTGTTTTAACCATAATCGCAATAATTAATTTTTATAGATTTTACATTTCATTATGGTCAATAATTAAGTTGAATTATTATATAATTTTAATGATTCTGATTAAAAATATGGAATAAATATTTATAAATTTAGTTCACTTAATTGGAAGAATTTAATTTAAAATTAAACCCAAATACATGATGAAAAATTTTCATTCCAAATATAATGTTTTCAAAATATTAAAAACATTTTTAAATCGGTATTAAATATAAAATTATTAGAATGAACTATATTGGTTTAATTATAATAAAATGGTAATAATTTTAATTTTTTTAAAAATTTTAAAATAAAATTTAACCTTATAAATTCCTTAAATTAAAATAGGTCTTCAATAAAAACACGTATTCTTTCACTATTCATTGAAAAATTAATATCTTCAAAAAATTCACAAAAATTAAAAATAAGATAATTTTAACATATAGATTTCATAATTGATGTTTATTTTGACAAATAAATTTCAAATAAGTGGAAAAAATACTTTTATTATCTTCTCAAAAAATGAAATAAAATTCTTTTTTGAGAAGATAGTTTTTTCGAAATATATATTGCATTTTCCATAAAATAAGTAATTTTTCTAAATATTTTTTTATATTTAAAAATAATAATTAATGTTTAAAATGTAATTTTTTTATTCATACTTACACTTTTAATAGTTAAGTTATAGAAGGATTTTTTTAAATAATATTAATAATATATCATTGTTTGATAAAAAATCAGTGTTGTTTGTAACACAAGTTATCAAAAATTAAATTTATTCAAAAAATATATTTCATAAAATCTTGAGGTGTTTTAAAGTGTAATTTAAATTATTATGGTTTCAATAATATCATAGTGTATGTGTTTATGTGAAGTGTTCCTCCACTATTTAAATGTTTTTTTAATCCTCTCTCACATGGCCCTCTCTGTGTGTGTCTAACACCTAGATAGTAGTGTGCACAAAATGTTTCTTTTAAAATATTTATAGTTTGAAAGGGACAATTACATACCACTGAAATGGGAGGGGATAATTAGAGGTATTATACATTTCAAGAGTTTTCCCTCCAGGGATTTTAATCTCTTAAACTTATTAATGTTCTTGATCAACTCAATAGTGTCCCACTTCCTAAACACAAGTGAAATAAAAATGTAAGAGAAATAAGAACATAGAATTTATAAGTTTTGGTATAAATTTATAATCCTTGACATGTTGGTTATATTCCCAAACATGTATTTTTCACTATAATTTTATTATTAATTAGAGTGGTTCATTAATTAACTAGTTAAGAATCTGGGTAATTGATCCTCTAGTTAGCCTTGGTTTTACACCCCAACCACTAAGTATTCTACCTAATTTGGTTAGGTAACCTAACCTTTATTATCATTGAATGGTTAGAAACTCTATCTGGGATTCACTTTAGTAACTAGTTATACTCTCTAATCACATGCTCATCTTCCTTATATTAATATAGTAGTAGAATTATGTTCTTTTTCATTATATATTCTTCCTTCAATAGACTATATGATCAACCCTACTCAGGTACACCATCAATATCGTCAATAGATTTTTGGAACAATTATGTTCTTCCTCATAATCATTTTAAAACTAGATTGATACGAATACACCTTTTCTTTTTGGAATACAGAAGTCTATCTCCTTTAGAGAATCCACAGAAAATCCTCAAATATCACTTTTCTCAAATACGCAGTCTCAAGTTTTTAAATTTTTTCATCATGATATATTGGATTTACTATGGATATTTATCATTATTTCGTGCTTCTCAAAAAATATCACATATCTCTATGTGAATATCCCTTTTTATATCTTCCAAATGAAAATTACTCTTTATAGAACATTACAATCTAAATATATCACCTGTTATGTAATTATATAATCAAATACATCATACACTAATGATTATATGAATCACATGCATGAATTTAATTCTTCTATGTGGTTTGATATTTATATATCACATCATTCTCTTACACCTTCTCTATTACAAATAAAAATATTAAAATATATTTTGTAGAAGCATTCATCTTTTTAGACCTTTATACATTCTATAATTTTTTCTACAACAAAAAATTAGTCATGTAATAAATTTGGCTACATTATAAATTATATTATGTGGATCTACATGAATGTTTTAAGTCCCTTACATGAATCTAAAAAACTATACATTAATAAAATAGACTCAGATCCTCTGTATCTGGCTTATAGGCCTTCATAATTACTTTATCACATGTCAAAAACGTTGAAAAGTTTTCTCCATTATCCATCAACACATGAATTTCATTCCTTTGAGGATCAAATCAACAATCATTTGAAATACGTTTCTATATAACTTGGTAGTATCTCAATCATCTTATAGACTTACATGTAATATTTTTTAAGATTTATATTAAATTCCTTATCATTAATACATAAAAATACTCCAAAAATTATCACCATGACACTAAATTTTTATTAAACCATTTACAAAAAAATACTCATTTGGGAACTTAAATTCTTCCTATTGATTTTTTTTAGAAATACCATAGTCCCCTCAATGACAACATTTCTTCTTGGATAAATTATTGCTAATAACACTTAATGATAATTACAATCAAATAAATAATATATGGGTATTCTAATCTCTTTTTATGCCTCTAAATACACTCATAATTTTCTCATATTTCCCAGTTTTAATAGAAGGATGATACCATAGGTTCTCTAAGAAAATAGACTTATATTATTATTTTGTAAGTCCAGTAGGCTTACTCAGTGTTAGAAACAACATTGATAAAATCAAGGTTGTATATACTATCCATAAATTAACATGTATTATTTACCTTGCTTAGAATATTCTCATTTATCAAATAAAGGATGTATAAAAAAGATTCTTTTAAATTAAACATGTAACTTACACACATATCAAAAACCCATCAAAATAGTTCATGTACAAGTCACACAACTCCCCCTTTTCTCATGTTTCGATTAACTTAAACTCCCCATTGACCAATGAAATTGATAAATTAATGATCAAGGGTTTTAAGTGATATTTTTATAGCTTAACCATGGGGTTTGAAAACTTATCTAGGAATTTTTACTTTTTCAGAAAAAAATAACAGAAAATTTCTTTTATATTTATCTCCCCTAAAAGGGATGTAATTATTTATTATTTATCTAGGTGAATTTTCTTGAGAAAAAATCAATGGGAGAACTCATATTATTTTATATATATTGGAATAAACACTCATATTTATCTTTTGTTCTATAGTTCCTACAATAGTCATTACACTCTTTCAATTCCCTTCATGGTATCCCATAGAGAAACAATAATAATAAGTAATAATGAGGGACCTTATTTTTTTCTTTAGAAGAAACACTAAAGATGAAAATTTTCCTCATGTTATTCTTTTTAAATCCTCCAAAATAACCACTATTCTCCAGGTTTATAGTATGTATTGGTTACCCACTCATTTTTTCTCATAAATTTATTATATGTGTATTGTGGTTTTCTTCAACTCATAAGTTAAGGGAACCACATTTTCTAGTAAAAACGTCATCCCAATATTACCTTTTTCTTAGTATGTTAGGATAGTCACACATTGCATTAACCCATGTCCTACTTTATCAAATATTTTAAAAATATTATTTTAAATTTTTAAGTCCCCAAATATTATTGACTCCTCAACTGATTCAAACATTTATTTAGTCACCACCTAATATCCTTTGGCTTCAATACTAATTTTTTATTTAAAATAATGATCCATTTCTTTATCATTCTTCATTTATTTTGGATATATTATTATTCACTATAAGGCCCCGGCCTTAAACCTTACTTAATATTTAATTAAATGAATAATTCACGTCGAGGATCTTTTCAGGTTTAGAGTTTTAGAGAATTAGAACATAACTATTACATCTCAAAAGATTACAAAGTAGTCACTCCTACTAAGTTTCCATAATAAAAAAAACTCTTAAAAAGAAACGTGTCTAGTTCCATGTTTTATATAGGATGACATTCCCTTGATCCCATCCTTGACCTTATTCCACATTAAGTCCTGTGAAAACATTTCAAAAAAAACTTGGGGTGAGCATAAAAATCTCAGTAAGGGATACAGAAAGAATGAAAACTGTTAGTTTTTCAAACATCAAGTAAACCATATATACTCTATCAAAGTAATACCTTTACCTTCATGAAGTAGTAAAAACTCTTCACTGAATAAAGTATCATTACTTACCTTTTTGTAACCAAAGGATTACCAAAAATCCCATAAAAAGAACACATAACATATATAAAGGTAACCTGGGACATAAACATACTTAAGTGGAATAACCATACGGTCGACTTCCACACATACACATATCACTTAATGGAATAGCCATAAGGCCAATTTCCATACATACTTAATGGAATAACCATACGACCAACTTCCATACCCAATGCATTGGAGGTTATAACGTAACCACCCGTCCTGGTATTCATGGCACCACCCGTCATATGGTTTATAACGTAACCACCCGTTAAAATGTCCAAGTACCAATATAAAATCATAAAACATAAAACCAATATAAAGGAATGATAACATTTCCACATTTCAATCACAATATATCATAAATATATTGACATAATAGAATCCTTTTTCAAAACCATTTTCAATACCAAAATACATAAAAGAGTATATGGTATTTATTTTATTCTAAAAACATTACGTCTTGTTGAGAAAGCCAAAGACCAAATAATACTCGTAGCGGCGGAAAAGGTCGTTGTCGCCGCGTACGTTAAAAGAAACATTCCTTTTTGTCGTTTTGTAAAACGCTTCGTAGAAAAGGATTCCTTTTGTATAAAAGTAAAAGTCAAAGGGGTTTATACACCGTATAAAAGAAAGTTGTGTGTAAAACTAAATATGCCTCAATGAAAGGAGATTGAGACGAAGTCCCTTACCTCGGGTCCGACATGACTCGATCGTTCTTTAGCGTCCTGAATAATAAACTTGAGTTAATTTATACTTGATTAAGAACCTTTTTAAAGTCCATTATTCCTTTTATATAACTTATTGCCATGTTATAAACATTATGTAACCATTTAAGTTAATAATGTTAGTTTTGTCAATATTTGGTTCTTAAGTCGAAAGTGGACTTCTTACAATTACATGTTGTTCGTGTGGTCAAAGGTTCTTTATATCCAGAATGAAATTCCCGATTTGGATATAATATGTATCCTATATATCCAGCATATACATGTATTTATAATATTACATAATCATTTAGAGGTAAGAATTGAAATGCACCGTTCATGGAGACGGTAAGCCGTACGTACGCATGTACGCTACTTTCATTTCTTTGTCATATTAATGAAATTAAAACTAAATGAGAGGTATGTATATTTTAATTACAGAATTATATTCATCATTTATATATATCATTAATTATATATATCCATTATATACATGTACTTTTAATAGTACATTACATTTGGGGATAAGAAATGAAATGCACCGTTCATGGAGACGGTAAGCCGTACGTACGCATGAACGCTACTTTCATTTCTATCTCATACTTTAATGGAAAGAAATAATAATGATATAGAGGTATATTATAATTCCAGTATTACATCATATATAATAACTTTAAATCCATCCTTTACACGTCCCACATATGGCATTAACGAATCACATCACTTTGAGGGGGCAGTAGTCCGCACTTCCTAAAATGAAGATATCGTGTTTACCCATAATGGAAACCATAAAGGTATACCCAAAATGAAACAAATAACAGAATATTAAGGAAAACATAAACATATTATATATCATATATAAAAATATTGACATCATAATGGCCACCTTTGAAGGAGTTAAATGAGTATTGAACAATCATCGTTTCGGGAGGCAGAATTTCGCCATCCACAGAAACTGTATGTTCTTAAACCATTTGATGTAGTTGTGTGAGAGTAACTCGAATAAATATTATAACAACATCCTACTATATTTAAGATACTGGTGTTGTTACAAAATAAGTAATGAAAAAGAGTTTAGAGGGTTGGAGAAGCAAAATAAAACAAATGAACAAGAGAGAATGAATTACCTTTAAAAGTGTAACTTCTTTTGATTTGAGCATAAAGGCTTCCTTTGAAAGGATTCGTCCCAAAGGTAATCCTCTAGGATTAGGAGAGTGATGTGGAGAGAGTAAATGGGCAGGGGTTGGCCGATCCAAAGGCTTGAGGTGTGTGTGAAATGAGGTAGAGGTGGGGGCTTTTTATAAGAGGAGAGGAGGGGCACTTTTGGAAAGTAAAGAAATATTACTTTATTTGAAAATGTGTTTCGGTTTTAAAAGGTCCCACATTGATATAATTCGTGTATAAGGTGATAAGGGTTCTAAATACACTCATCCAATTGGTTTTGGACGTGTTTAGTTCCTAGATTTTACATTATCTTTCCATTTTATTTAAATCGTTAAATAATGAGGTCATCGCTGCATCATCATGATGTCATAAATAATTTAATTTATTTAATGTCTAAAAATTATAAAAAAATACTATGATGTAGGAAAGCTTCTTATCTTTCCAATGAATATTTTTAATAAAAAATCTGATCCTTATAACCACATGTAAAAATTGTTTTCATAAAACATATTATGTTTGTGTCATTTTTACTTTTACATTAAATAAAAAGTAATTTATGTCATTTCCCAACCAAAGTGTCTCCATGGGGTCCCCAAGTTGACCCATGGCTTTTCTTGGTTGGCCATGACCCAACCAATGAGGGTAGGACATCTGTCAAGCTCATCTCATTTTATTAAAGCATTATTTTTACCTTAAACTACACTAATTACCACTAATCGCGATTAAGAACTTAATAAGTTACTATTCACCAAAAAAGTTATTTTAATCTCATTGAACCACATTTTACTTCTTAATGACGACTATGTATGTCGGATTTTTGAAATTCAAAACACAATGATGGAGAAATTTCATTTAAACGGAAAATCAGTTTTTATAAGTACCACTTAGTGGTTTCACTATTCATCAAAAATTGAAGTTTTTCAGAAAATTACCAAAAATTCACCCTAAGCTATATTTGATATTCTGAATACAAAAATGAAGTCTATTATACAAAATTCAAAACATATAAGTCACATTAATTAATTTAATAATTAATTCCCGCTGTCAGAGCAAATAGCGTGTTTTTATGAAACAAAAAGTATCAAAAGATTGACACTAGTTTGAGTCCAATTTCAAAGTGAAATTGATTCCAATGACCACCATTGGATTAAATGGTAAAAATATATTCATATTACACATTAATACCAATTAAAAAGATAATCTAATCATATTAATAAATTAGATTAAAAAGCAGTTTTGATGTAAAATGCAGTATTTTTCACTATTCATTAAAAAATGAACATTGTCAGAAAAATACCAAAAATTCACAAAAAGTAAATTTTGATGTCCTAATCATAAAGAATAAGTTTATTTTGACAAACATAGTTTATAAAATTGTTAAAAGATAGATTTAAAAAGGGTTTACCATCATAAGGCAGTAAAACAATCTTTTAAGAATATTAGTGTATTCCATGCTTAAGATTGGATTTATTTTCATTTTAAGCCTCTAAAACACTATCTTAATCATTAATGGACATAGATAAAAATATCTATTATTCATTACTTACTTGGGATGTTACATCCTTCCCCCCTTTAAAAAATTGCATCCTCGCAATTTTATTAACTAATCAAAATAAGTGGGGGTATTTATCCCTCATAGCATTTTCAGATTCCCACGTTGCCTCTTCAATCACGTGGTTTTTCCACAAAACCGTTACCTAATGAATCACCTTATTCCATAACACCTGCTCGTTGTGGTCAAGAATCTGGACTGGTTGTTCTTCATAAGATAGGTTCTCTTCCAGCTGAACTACCTCTGGACTCAAAACATGAGATGGATCTGGCATATACTTTCTCAACATCGAAACGTGAAAAACATTGTGTACCTGAGATAAACTCGGAGGTAAAGCCACTCGGTATGCAACTGATCCAACTCTCTCCAAAATTTCGTATTGTCCAACGAACCTTGGACTCAACTTTACTTTCTTACCAAATCTCATCACACTTTTCCAAGGATAAACCTTGAGAAAAACATGATCACCTACCTCGAAAGATAGATCCTTCCTCAGGTTATCCGCATAACTCTTCTGCCTGCTCTGAGCTGTTCTCATGTGTTTCTGAATCAGCTGAACTTTTTCTGCCATCTTTTCTACCAATTCTGGTCCCATCAACTTCCTTTCACCCACTTCATCCCAGAAAGCTAGAGTTCGACACCGCTTCCCATATAATGCCTGAAATGGTGCCATCTGTATACTGGAATGAAAACTGTTATTATATGAAAATTCAACCAAAGAAAGATGTTGGTCCCAACTTCCCTAACAATCCATAGAACAAGCTCGTAGCATATCCTCCAATGTCTAAATTGTTCGTTCTGACTGCCCATCTGATTGAGGATGAAAAGCTGTACTAAAATTTAATTCAGTACCCAACAACTTCGGAAGGCCTTTCCAAAAGTTATAAGTAATCATGGGATCACGATCCGATACAATGGAGAGAGGAACTCCATGTAACCTGACTATCTCCTTAAGATACAAACGAGAAAGTTGATCTAGGGAAAAAGTATCTCATATAGCAAGGAAAAGAGCAGATTTAGTCAAGCGATCAACAATAACCCACATTGTATTATTACCTAGAGATGTCTTCGGTAATCTAACAACAAAGTCCATGGATATATTCTCCCATTTCCACTCTGGCACTGGTAAAGGCTGAAGCATCCCTTTCGGTAACTGCCGCTCTACTTTAACCTGCTGACAAGTCAAACACTTCACTGTAAAATCAGAAATATCTCTTTTCATTCCATCCTACCAGTAATACTCTCGCAGATCTCTATACATCTTAGTACTGCCCGGATGAACTGAAAACGGAGAACTATGAGCTTCACATAACAACTCTCTCTTCAACTGTGAATCACATGGCACACACAATCTCTTTCCAAATCTCAAAACACAATCATTATCAATGTTGAATTCAGGCAACTTACCTTTCTGAACCAGCTCTACCTTTTTTTGCAACTCACTGTCTTGCTTCTGTGCTTGCTTGATTCTATCTGATAGAGAAGATCTCACTGATACCTGAAACAAAACAGAAGGACTTCCTGCACCAACAACTTCTATGCCAAAGTTCATCAAATCCTTAACCAAAGGATCACATTCCAAACACAACATTGTTAATGAAGCATTACTTTTTCGACTCAAAGCATCAGCCACTTTATTTGCTTTTCCCGGATGGTAATGAATTGTATAATCATAATCCTTGATTAATTCTAGCCATCTCCTCTGTCTCATGTTTAACTCTTTCTGAGTGAATATATACTTTAAACTTTTGTGATCGGTATATATTTCACACTTTACTCCATACAAATGATGCCTCCAAATTTTTAAAGCAAAAACAACAGCAGCTAATTCCAAATCATGTGTTGGGTAATTTACCTCATGAGTTTTCAACTCTCATGAAGCATAAGCAATTACCTGATCATTGGTAAACTCCATTTCCACCTTCTCCGCACATCGAACAAGTTTTTCATTACTTTTTAACTCATGAGAAGCTAAAGCCCTTCGATACTTTGGCTTTAACCCTGAGTAAAAACGGTTTATTTTACTATCAAGATCTCGTATGAAGTTTGGAGCATACCTTGCCAATCGAGTGAACTTTTCTTCATAAGCAGCCACTGAGTCATCCTCCTGCCTCAATTCTAGGAACTGTTTTTCCATCCTAAGACGAACCACCTTAGGAAAATATTTCTCAAGAAACATACCTTTGAATTCGTCCCAGTGAAGATCCTCAATCTCATCACTATCCCTTATATTTTTCACCATCCACCACAACTAATCAGCTTCACCTTCAAAACGGTAAACAGCAAGACTAATCTTTTGATGTTCTGAACACCCCATGACATCAAAAATCTTATCCAGTGCTTTAATCCACCCTTCAGCTTGCACAGGGTCAGATGATCCTCTGAATGATGGGGGATGTTGCCTCATGAAATGTTCCACCACTGACATGTTCCTCTGCGGTTGATCTGGCTGATCTCGTGCATGGATACCACCACCATTTATAGCCTGAGTCAACTATGCCATCACTGCAACAAACTGTTTAGTTCCGATTCCGACCATCTCAGGTTGCTGATTTGGAAGGTTATCTTCCTCCTGATGTCGTCCCAACATAGCTGCTTTGTTTCCTCTGCATAAAACCATTCTGAACACATAAATATCTTAGGTGAAGCAACATGGTAATCCGTAAATGCTATATCATTTCAATCATATTATAATTTAACACTTTTCTAACTCCTAAAGTTGTCTAAACCGACCTCTGATACCAACTATAAGGCCCCGGCCTTAAACCTTACTTAATATTGAATTAAATGACTAATTCATGTTGAGGATCTTTTCAGGTTTAGAGTTTTAGAGAATTAGAACATAACTATTACATCTCAAAAGATTACAAAGTAGTCACTTCTACTAAGTTTCCATAATAAAAAAACTCTTAAAAAGAAACGTGTCTAGTTCCATTTTTATATAGGATGACATTCCCTTGATCCCATCCTTGACCTTATTCCACATTAAGTCCTGTGAAAACATTTCAAAAAAAACTTGGGGTGAGCACAAAAAGCTCAGTAAGGGATACAGAAAGAATGAAAACTGTTAGTTTTTCAAACATCAAGTAAACCATATATACTCTATCAAAGTAATACCTTCACCTTCATGAAGTAGTAAAAACTCTTCACTGAATAAATTATCATTACTTACCTTTTTGTAACCAAATGATTACCAAAAAACCCATAAAAAAGAACACATAACATATATAAAGGTAACTTGGGACATAAACATACTTATGTGGAATAACCATACGGTCGACTTCCACACATACACATATCACTTAATAGAATAGCCATATGGCCAATTTTCATACATACTTAATGGAATATCCATACGGCCGACTTCCATACCCAATGCATTGGAGGTTATAACGTAACCACCCATCCTGGTATTCACGGCACCACTCGTCATATGGTTTATAACGTAACCACCCATTAAAATGTCCAAGTACCAATATAAAATCATAAAACATAAAACCAATATAAAGGAATGATAACATTTCCACATTTCAATCACAATATATCATAAATATATTGACATAATAGAATCCTTTTTCAAAACCATTTTCAGTACCAAAATACATAAAAGAGTATATGGTATTTATTTTATTCTAAAAACATTACGTCTTGTCGAGAAAGCCAAAGACCAAATAATACTCGCGGCGGCGGAAAAGGTCGTTGTTTCCGCGTACGTTAAAAGAAACAATCCTTTTTGTCATTTTGTAAAACGCTTCGTAGAAAAAGATTCCTTTTGTATAAAAGTAAATGTCAAAGGGGTTTATACAGCGTATAAAGGAAAGTTGTGTATAAAACGAAATATGCCTCAATGAAAGGAGATTGAGCCTAAAGGCTTCCTTTGAAAGGATTATTCCCAAAGGTAATACTGTAGGATTAGGAGAGGGATGTGGAGAGAGTAAATGGGAAGGGTTTGGCCGAGCCAAAGGCTTGAGGAGTGTGTGAAATGAGGTAGAGGTGGGGGCTTTTTATAAGAGGAGAGGAGGGGCACTTTTGGAAAGTAAAGAAATATTACTTTATTTGAAAATGTGTTTCGGTTTTAAAAGGTCCCACATTGATATAATTCGTGGATAAGGTGATAAGGGTTCTAAATACACTCATCCAATTGTTTTTGGACGTGTTTAGTTCCTAGATTTTACATTATCTTTCCATTTTATTTAAACCGTTAAATAATGAGGTCATCGTTGCATCATCATGATGTCATAAATAATTTAATTTATTTAATGTCTAAAAATTATAAAAAAAAATACTATGATGTAGGAAAGCTTCTTATCTTTCCAATGAATATTTGTAATAAAAAATCTGATCGTTATAACCACATGTAAAAATTGTTTTCATAAAACATATTATGTTTGTGTCATTTTTACTTTTACATTAAATAAAAAGTAATTTATGTCATTCCCCAACCAAAGTGTCTCCATGGGGTCCCCAAGTTGACCCATGGCTTGTCTTGGTCGGCCATGACACAACCAATGAGGGTTGGACATGTGTCAAGCTCATCTCATTTTATTAATGCATTATTTTTACCTTAAACTACATTAATTACCACTAATCGCGATTAAGAACTTAATAAGTTACTATTCACCAAAAAAATTATTTTAATCTCATCAAACCACATTTTACTTCTTAATGACGACCAGGTATGTCGGATTTTTGAAATTCAAAACACAATGATGGCAAAATTTCATTTAAATGGAAAATCGGTTTTTATAAGTACCACTTAGTGGTTTCACTATTCATCAAAAATTGAAGTTTTTCAGAAAATTACCAAAAATTCACCCTAAGATATATTTGATATTACGAATTCAAAAATGAAGTCTATTTTACAGAATTCAAAACATATAAGTCACATTAATTAATTTAATAATTAATTCCCGCTGTCAGAGCAAATAGCGTGTTTTTTTGAAACAATAAGTATCAAAAGATTGACACTAGTTTGAGTCCAATTTCAAAGTGAAATTGATTCCAATGACCACCATTGGATTAAATGGTAAAAATATATTCATATTACACATTAATACCAATTCAAAAGATAATCTAATCATATAAATAAATTAGATTAAAAAGCAGTTTTGATGTAAAATGCAGTATTTTTCACTATTCATTAAAAAATGAACATTGTCAGAAAAATACCAAAAATTCACACAAAGTAAATTTTGATGTCCTAATCATAAAGAATAAGTTTTTTTTGACAAACATAGTTTATAAAAGTGTCATAATATATATTTAAAAAGGGTTTTCCATCATAAGGCAGTAAAACAATCTTTTAAGAATATTAGTGTATTCCATGCATAAGATTGGATTTATTTTCATTTTAAGCCTCTAAAACACTATCTTAATCATTAATAGACATAGATAAAAATATCTATTATTCATTACTTACTTGGGATGTTACATTCACCTTTTATTTCCATTCATAACTTCCACAAACATTTCACATGACTTAGAAAAGTTTTTATTTCGAAATATATTACCTTTCAAGGAACATGGAACTTATCCTTCCAACATTTTCATGAATACCTCATCTTTGTGTCCATAAAAAATATATCAAGCACATAATTCTTATAAAATTTATATATTTTTGTCAATATATATATATTTAGATATATTATCAAGTTTTATCCACTTATATTTTATCATTTAATTATAACTAAAACACCTATTGTGTTCTTTCCTCTTTCCTTTCAAAGAAATCTTAAAATAGAATGAATAGGATCTATGTATATTCTTACCAAAAAATCCAAAAAACCCTTGTAAAATAATATTGTAGATTATTTCCATATCAATATATATTTTTTATCATCTTATTTCAATGTAACGCATCATTCTCCTTGGGGATAGTGGATCTCATGGCTCATATCTTCTTATATTTTGGTAGAAATTTTACTCACTTTATTATTGTTCAAAACCTCATGATTTGTTATGTAAACTCTATTTTTAGGGTATAAATATATGTTTTCAATTTAATTCAATGTATATTTTCCTTTTTATCTTGAATATTTAATCCCAAAATTTTTAGAAGTCCCTTTTTTTGCTTCAATTGATTTGTTAAATCCTTTTCTTTCAATGTTAAATAATGATAAATGGTGAGACATATTTCCTATATATCAATAAATTCATCCTAATATCTAGAAAAAAATTAATTTAAAATGAACCACAATATTTCCAATATCAAATATAAATAACCTACTTTCATTGTTCTCATCAAAAAGAGTGGTTTCTATTTGATTAAACTCTTCCTTCTCAAAAGATAAATTTTTATTTTCCATTCCAGTACCTTTATTTTATTTCATAATCTTTTTAATATCTTTAAAAAATATATCCATATCATGCTTCAATATCCACTATAGTTATTTTATTTAATCACTATAACAAATGCTTCTTGATGAATCAATACCCATTTCAGTTTTAGGAAATAAATTAGCATCATTATCTAAAGAGTTACTTGACAATGAATTGGATTTCTCATGTTTTCTCATAACATTAATTTTATTTATAATCAAATTTTCTTCTTCCTATTAACCTTTTTTTCTTTTTTACTATTCTCATCCTTATCATTAGATTCATGTTATTCCCCCTTATAAATTTTAAAATCGTTGTAAAACTTTATAAGGATATCACAACTCCATCACTTTAGCGATTGTTTTCTTTTATACTTCAACATTCCGTTTATAATTTTTTAAAAAAGATAAAAAAACATTATTTAATTCATCTACAAATTACTCGTACTCAAAACTACTTAATTAAATATTTTCTTCCTCCTTAACGTTTCCTTTTATCATTTCTGTAAAGTAATTTGATACCATTTCTATTTTATTAATAGTTTCACATTTTCTCATATCATAGGTTTTTTGTTTGTTTTGTAATAAATATTGTGGAAAATTAAATTTTTCTTTTAGGGATAAAATTTAAAATAAAAGAAATCTAGAAAAAAAAATAATTTTTAAAAACTGATAGAATATTTTATAATCTCACCAAAAAAATTATATTACTCATAATGCCTTTTACCCTTGCAATTATTTCATCAATATTATCATCATAATATTTTTTAATGTACTCAATTTTGTTTCTCCAAACATGACATTTTTCTTCTTATACATTGACATTACCATTATAGAAGCCTCTCAATTTTTCATGGATCACCTTTGAATGATATATCCCCATCACCATTTTGTAATCCTTCTCTAATAAATACATAAATATTTAATTTATGATTTTTAATCTAGCTCAATATTTCTCTAGTCTTCTTGAGTCAATGTATACCCTTTAAAAAGGGCGTAAATCACATTTTAGAAGTATCTATCATATCCAATCCAAGTGAATTGGGATAATATAGAGTATAATTTCTCCATATGTGATATTTCTTCTGATATAATATGGAAACACATCAATTATTGATAGGTATAATATTCTCGATAACTTATAATTCTTTTTTGATCTTCATATAGAACCTCCTCTAATACCAATTGTATATCCAAGTACCAATTAAATACCACTATTAGGGTAACGTTGAATTAATTGACTACTCTAATTTATGAGTTCTTATCCTTTATATTTCAACCACTTTAATATGTTTGTGTTCTAAATATACTCAATAATGTCTTGAAAAATTGAATTATTTTTAATATAAGTGATATAAATATTATAATAAAATATATATAAGGTTCAACATAAAATTATACTCATTTCCATGTTGGTTAGAAACCCCCCCATGTTTTACTAGCAATAATCTTATTTTCAATTACAGTGGATTGGGAATAAAATGATTACACACCCCCATTAGTCGATCCTCTAGTTATCAATAAACATAGACCCCAACCCCAAACTATTTTTCTCAATTTATGAGATATCCCTATCATTATTCATCTCTATTACTAGTTATACACCCATTACAAAACCATATTCCCCAATTTGTTAGACAAACTAGTCATAAAATCTTCTTATTTGTATTGATATACTAGTTGGAAGAACTCATTATTCCCTGGATGATCCTCCTTCATGAGCCTGTAAGATCATCACTACTCGTGTATACCTTCAATATCTTCAACAGATTCATAGAATAATCCCATTGGTATTGAAATGTCATTAAGATATGGAAATGATCTGAATTTTCTTTAACTTATTTGAATACATAGGTTTGTATCCTTCATGGACTCCTGTATTCAGTTCACCTTCTTTTCTCCAAAATTCTAGATGTATTGATATTTCTAAAATATCTTTAGACAATGTGTAAGAGCTCTAAATTCTTCTTATTATAAATTATTATTATTCTTCATTCTCAACCTCTATATATACATAGTCATATATTAATATTACATATATATTTAGTTTCTATTTGAATATTTAAGCTCCATAATCTTCATCATGTGTGATCTTCTAACATTAAAAATACTAAACAAGATTCTTGATATATTCCTCATTTGAATTATCATTTGAATCATTTATTAGTCCTCTAAAATACTCATTATTATTCTTTTATATTATATGTAAATATATGAATCCCCATAAACTCCTAAAATATTAATCTTTTAAAATCCCTAAAGGCCTAATGATTTCATATTTTTTCTTCGTGAAATATTTTATTTATGATGGATTCATCTCCTCATATCTCACTTCTCCAAAAACATATAATACTCAATAGCAATGAAATCATAATTCTATTCCATATGGATTATACATTTTTTATAACTTCATATTCTGAAAGACCCACTTAGTACATAATGAATTAATTAATTACCTCACACTCCAAATCCTATATGAATATCATATGTTGGATAAATTCTCTTACATGGATAACTTTTTCTACATCAAAAAATTATCTTGCATCATACCGAAGGCCTTTATAAATATTTAATTTGAATACATAGTTGTATTCAGCTACTTGGATCTTTATATATTTTGTAACATCATCTATATAGCAGAATCGTCAACACTGGAAATTTAGTGGCATCACAAAATTAGCTACATCGATCTGTATACATGATGGAAGTCTATTATGTGAATCTAAATAATTCTAAAAAAACACTAAAACATACTCATCTCCCATTTAATCAAATTATATGGCTTCTTAATCACCTCAAAACTTCTCAAAAATGTTATAGACATAGTTCATCTATCCATCAACACATTGATTCCTTTTAAGATCAAATAAAAAGAATCAAAAATAATTTTCCATATATCATTTTTATAGCTCAAATATATAATATAATTTCATGGATTATTTATCAATAATTACGTTCAATTATTTATAAAAATTACATAACAATCCTACAAGCATCAACACCACCACACTGAACACATATTAAACCATTGATTAAAAATGAAATACTCACTTGGTAACTTCACTATTTTTTTATATAAGAATTAAAATCATACATTTAATCCTTATTTTATCTAGAGATCTATTAAACTAAAAATTGGTTTCTATTCATACTGATCAGATCTAATTTTTTAGGGGGCAATTTTTTGATTTCCCTCTTAAGAGGATTAATCAATTGGTTTGGAGGAAAAAAGTATTAGTAACGAGATCCATTAATACTTACCACATTCATGAGTGTATCCATTTTACATCTCCCTAACCTCTAAGATCAAGTCTATTTCTCTTCACCCTGGTCTCTAACTTTGTTCTCAATCCTCTTTACTCCAAGCCAATCTATACACCCAACTTATAGTCCCATGTCATTTATTAGAATGAGGTGCATTATCTCATTAGGGAATAAAGGATGTTACATTACTAGATCTATGACCTGGTCCCATGTTTCGTATAAATTCCCATCATGTATCCAAAAAGAGAACACTAGGAGATGAATTCCCCCTCCCCAAATAGATATAAACATATGATCTCATACAAAAATGTGTTTTGCCTAAGTCTCTCTATCCCTTTTAGTTGAGTTATTAAGTAAATTCCTAAGGAAAATAATCGAAATTATAGTTAATTATCTTAAATATGGAATTTAATAAATAAAAATTCATGAAATAAAACCAACCCTATGATCCTTAAGGACTAGGTTGAAGAACTCCCATCACATGGACTCCATAAAAGGGAGACAACAATCTCATAGTGTTTACTAGGGAGACACTTTTCCCCGATCATTCAATGGTGAGAAAATTCACCCTAAAATACACCAAGGAAACAACTTTCCATAACCAAAAAAAGGTCACAATTCACCCAAATCTTTCACTAGTACGAAAATATTCCTTAACTTATACTATGAAGACCGTTCACCCTGCCACATAGTAGGGAAACCCTTCACCGAAGGCCTTGAATAAGGTGATTATTAACCTTAGTCACCTATTAGGGACATAAATTTCCAAAAATCCTATACAAGGGAAAGAAATTCCCAAGATCCATGACTATGTATTCATTTTCCAAAGTCTATTACCTAGGAACTATTCCAATACATGCCTCTTATATGGGCTCCATCTGCTCTCAGGTCACCTAATTCAATGCCTATCTATATAAGTGTCCTCCATTGACTCTTGATACACCATATCTGGCCATGAATATTAGTATTCATCCCATTTTTCATGTATTCCTTTGATAATGGATTTTTTCATTATTTCACCAAAAAATTGTAGGAATATCAAGTTAATTTTGATAACATATTCCCCTAAAAACCAGCATCCCTAAAATAACACGAACTCTAGTAACAAAGATTTTGTGTTTCCATTATTATATTAGAATAAGATACAAGGTAATGAAATAAAAGTATTGATCAATTTCTAAGACTTAGGAGACTAGATACATTTCTGACTTCCATATTACATAAGAAAAATAAAATAGATATTAAAATACTTATTGCATCCTTAAAGGTCATACAAATATTTATTATTCATATCTTAGTAAAATGAATATAAAATAAAGGGCGAGATTACATTCCCTATAATGAAAATTGAATATTTGAATCTATCATTAATAGGAATGGAATTTATAATACTACATAGTGTGTAATTAATACATATTTAATTTAATCAATAACATGAGATTCAAAATGTGTCCACATAAAATATCAACATAACAATAACATGGATAGTATTAATTAAGATATCAATGAATGAAATGAAAAATATATTAACTCATGATACTTTTATTAGGGATTTGTTCCAAGACACAATGAACCTTACCATCAAGGATTTGTTCCAACATATTTTAATAAATTGTTTGGTATACCCCAACAACTCAAATTATGTGGCCAATTATTTGTCTCATGAGACCTATCAACGTATTGAGGGAAAATCTATAACCTACCCCCATCACTTATATATTTCAAATAAATTTATTATATTTTTATTCAAAAATATAATTCAAAATAAATATGGGTTATCAATCAATCAAAATATGAATTGAATCAATAATATAAAACATCAATATTAATGTAGTAAATGAAATAACATTCTTAATAAACATCCTTTAACTGACATTATATATTGAAATGGTATACAATTAAGTCATAATAGAAGTAGTATATTTTTTGAATATATTAATTATGTTCAAAATATTTACAATAAGAAGAAAAATAATTTTCAATAAATAATGGAGAGTGATTTAGGACAATATCATAATAAAGTGAATTATCTCAAATTAAGGTAAAATATATAAATTAGTAAAGGCTGATTGAAGACCCTCAATTTATAAAAAAATGATGATTTATAAAATATAAAATTATTTCAATAATTATAGTGGAAAATTGATTCAAAATAATAAGAATTTTTTTACATTTTTAATTACATTGTTATAAAATAAATAAATTTAACCATTTTTAAAATTTTCTTCATCATTTTAGAAAATAGTGAATTTTATATTAATATAAAAACTAAAAATTCACTATATAATTAAAAAATAAATTTTTATAGAAACCATGGAAACATGTAAAGTCATATAAATAATTAATAACAATAATGGATGTGGGAAAAAATATCACATAAATGTTAAAAACAATTTTCCTTTCACATTTTAATAAAAAGTCAAAAACAACAAATTTAGAAATAATTAAAATTATTACATTATAAAAACATAAATAGGATTTAAAATATGGTTGAAAATGACATTACCAAATCATTATATAATATATAATTACATTATTGAATTGTTTTATAAATTCTAGATAAGGAATATAAATATTCTCGACCCAAAATAAGAAATAATGTCATTATTTCTTAAGAATATTCATTCGGCATTTGAGTACAAAACAAAGAGATAATAGGAAAAAAAAATATATAAAACCAAGAAAATAACTATAGAAAAATCAAATATATATGGATTCAAAAAACTGAGAATATATTTTTCCAAATTTTATTTTAAACATGAACAATCCTGAATGAGGGTCTGATTGTAAAATAAACTTGTATAGATTTAATAAATTTTGAATCAAATTCCATTAATAGATAAAGAGTGAATTGAATCTTCATATAACATGAACATAGAGGTATTAATTATATAATATTTTAAATGCTCATTATATAAATCATTCCAAACAAATTAGGTGTGTAATATAAAATAAGTCTCATTGGAGTGGAATTTTGATGAAAACCATTACCTGTGATTCCTACTTGATCAGATGCATTATATCCTTCTGAATAATGAATTTAAATTTGTTAAATAATTATTTAAGAAATTTTTTAATATTTATCTCATTTTATTTTCCTTTTATATTCATTTTTTATCCATTCATTGAAAAATTATTATTTACATCGACCACATAAGTCTGTTCTGTGAATTTCTGTAAAATTACAATGTAATATTGACCACAGGTAATGGTGAAAAAATAGTTCAATAATAACTATAATATTTATAATTTCATATATATAATTAGTATTCATTATACAGATTTTTATAATCATTCATGAAATATGTTAATATAAAAATGAGTCTCATTGCTTTACAGTGGTTGTAATCCCATTGTATACACGACTGATAATGCCATTTTCCAAAATATGGGTTGTTAAGTAGGTGATGACATATTATATTTAAAAAATAATAATTTATTCATTAATATTATATATATATATATATATATATTCACTAACTCCATCTTTATAACTATTCATGTGATATGGAAAAGAAAAATGATACACAATATTTCATAGTGGTGGTAGTCCAAATGTACACATGAGTGACGTTTTCATTTTCTATAGGACAGAAAGGAGATAAGAAATGGGTGTTATAATAGAATAAAACATCATAGTATGGTAACAATGATGACATAATAATGATATTATGGGAATGTAACTTGAAATATCTTGGAAACAACATATACCTCTTCTTTTGATAACATTTATTGGCTTACGTCTTTTTCTTTTGAACAATTGGCTTGCATCTTAATCCATCTTGAAGTAGTGTTTTGGCAATAGAAGAACATATAGTTCAAGAAAAAATATTTTTGAAGGTTTTTTGGTAGTAATTTGTAAATATATGTGGCTCAAAATGTTTTTATAAGAGATAAGAGATCCACCCCTTTTATTTGTGAAGTGATAGGAAAACTTATAAATACTTTAGACATTATTATATAATAAATTTCTTAATCAACTAATTTGGATCCAAATTATAATAGATAAAAATATGAAAATGGTAATTTTAAAAATAATACCCTTGATATTTAAATAAGGGTTTTGTGTTATCTTTAATCCTTATCTCTTTATATTAACCTTTTTTACTCAATTTAACCTTAACTATAGTGATACAAATTTACCATGGTTATTATTCATTATAACCAAAAAAATTGTTGAACTTTACATAATAATAATTATTATAATCCAAAATATGGAATCAATTATAAAATATTCAGTTACTATTTTTGTAATAAATTAATTTTAATATAGTTTTTCAAAATGCATTGAAAACTATTTTTATAAAAATGGTTATTCTAAACATAAAAATTATTTAATAGAAAAAAAGTATAATGTTGTTTCCCAAGGAATTAGATTCATTATGTTAAAACAAATGAATAATTATTTGGATTTAAAATTAAACCAAATTTGAAGGAACCTTTTTAAAACATTATCAAGGGAGAATAACCAAAAATATTATTTTAATAAAAAATTAACAAAATTTCTAAAATGTGAAGAATAGATTTATATATTAAAAATTATATTTTTCATGGAATTATATAACTTCTTAAAAATATATTTGTTCTAAAATTAGGTTTTATAATCTCTTAATTCATTTTTATATAATTTTAATTTCATATAGGTGAATTTATTTGTCAAATCAGTAGTTTTCACTATTCATCAAAAAAATTATTTCTAAGAAATACCAAAAATTAACCCTAAAATAGTTTCAGTATATTTAATTAATAAATAAATAAAATTAAATAAAGTAATTTAGGTTTTAATCGCCCACTTTAATAAATATATGGGTATTAAACTACATTTTCTTTATAGTGAAATATTTTCTTTCTATAATTGAAACATGGGTGTCACATTAATCCCCCTTTAAAAATTTTATTCCTGAAATTTCAAGAATGTCACATCATTAAAAAAATTCTTGTTATTCATTTAACTTCTTCAAGTTCCCATGTTTCCTCTTCAATATTATGATTTCTCAAGAATACCTTTACCTTTCGAGTTATCAAATTCTACAACACATTTTATCTTGTGTCAAAAATTGAAATTGGATCTTCACAATAATATATATCGATAACCAGTTCAATTTTTTTAAAGTTGAATACATGTTTACCATATATAATATTCTTTTTTAGTATAGATATGTATAACCCATACTACCCTTCATGAAGGTTGGATGGCATATCCAATTGATATGTCACGGGTTTAGCTCTTTCCAAAATCTCAAAAGAATTGTTATACCTGAGACTTAGATTCACATCCTTTAAAAACATTATATACCTCTTACATGGAGATACTTTCTTGAAAATAATACCTTATACTTGAAATTTCAAATCCATCCTTTCTTTATCAACATATATCTTCTTCCAACTTTAGGTTTCCTTGATATGACACTAAATATTTAATACATTAATTGTTGTGTTTGAAATAAAATCTAGTGTTAAATGAATACTTTCACCAACTTCATCCTAATAGGTTGGTGTATGAACGCTTTTGTTAAATAATTTCTTATATGGTTTCATTTTATTTATTTAATGGAATCTATTATTATATTAAAATTCCACCAAAGATAAATATTGATCCCACATACCTTTAAATTAATTTATGCTTGACCCTAAAACTATACCTATATTTGGGTTGATTATTTTTTTCTCAAATATAGGTAAATTTCAAGATCCCTCTATATAATTTTCCAAAATCTTGATGTGAACTGTCATTCCTGATCATATACAATTGATATTGTTGCACCATGAAATATCATAACTTTAGAGATATAAAGTTGTGTGAGGTTCTCAAGACATATATCATCCCTAATAAAAAAGGATATGTGTTTACTTATTATACCAATCGATAACAACCAATATAGAATTATTTATTTTAATATGATTTGAAAATACTGAAAAAAATATAGTAATTTCATCCTACATCCACATTGAAATAGGGAGTGGTTTCATGAAACTTTTTGGATGTTTCATCTCTACATTTACCTATAGTGAAACCAAGTAACTTAATCAATAGCATGTAATTACCTACTTTATTTTATCCCCAAAAAAATATTTTCTTACATACATTGAATATCCATTTGAGGTATTGCACCATTGGTAAGTGGGGATAAATCACTTGTGAATTTTTAAAATTTACCTTTCTTTTGGAAATAACCTCTATTAATATTTTAGGATATGATCCCCTTTTGGTTAACATAAATTTAGTAAAAGAAATATCACAGGGGCATAATATTTTTACAAGGTTCAATCTTAATTTGAGACAACTCCCTGATGTGATTGGTTAGACTCCCCAATCTCATATTCTTTACTATAATCACAATTTATTACACCATAAAATATTCAATAGCATGGAGTCACTCTACGATTTCAAAACTCCCTCTAGAACAGTTACCTCATGCTACCTAATAAAAAATGAATTTGAATAAAATAATAATGATCACATATGTATGTCAGATTATCTTTCACCTTTTGATTAAGATATTTCTTTTTTAACCTTAAAGATAATCATAATAGCTTGTGTCAATTAGTTTCACTTTGTGAAATTCTTTCATTGGTTTCTAAGGCATTTAAATAATTTAAATTAACAATTATTTTATATGATTTAGTATTCAATTCTGATTAATTTTTCTACACACTAACGTCAATATCTCCATACATTCTCAAACTTTTATAAGTAATTGAATACATGGTATCTTTTATATTATTAAAATGGTTTCACATGATTTTATGTTCATGATATCGTGCATATGATACTCATTACCAGCATGTTTTCATGCACATAATTCAATATGCTTCTAGTTCTCTTCACGTGAATTGGTTTTTTATGTTGGATCATCATGTTTCATTCACATATCCTATAAGGTTCGCATATTATGTCTTCATGATGATCATTATATTTATGTGACACAAGTTATGGAATGTGGTGTCTTAGTTTCTTCTTGAAACTCTTGACTATGAGATTTTCAAGTAAGGGGTTCCAGGATCTCCTTATTCACAAAACTATGAAGTTCAAAAATGCTCTTTCTTAATGGAAACAATATCACTTAACATCAAGAGAAATATTAGAAACTAAAATTATCAACACTATTGTGGTATTTGTAGGTTATTTCTCAATACCACTTCCTCTAATTATTATTTCCAAAAATACTACCTTAAATTTTTTATAAATATCTATTCAAGGAGTTTAATAAAAATGATGAACATCTTGGTTGATTCTAATGTAACTCTCATCTTCCTCTATTATGTTATACCACCAAATTTAATTCCCAAAAAAATAAACAGAGTCAAGGTTATTAATAAACCATATATGATATCTCTATTCGAACATTGGAATTTGGCTTTCCTTATTTCCTTTTGAACCACTTGACATAAAAAATAATGGTATCTAACATTCATGAAATAAGAAGGTATCTTCAAATAAATATGATCATTTGCAAGTGATTCCCAACACATACCTCCCATACTCCCATACTTTCCTCTAACTGTCATAATTAAATAACATCATTTAGTAGTGGGATTCTCCTCTAATAGTTACATGCTTGGTAATGGTAACATTCATTCATCGAGTAATCATCATTTGAGATATGATGGATCCCCAAAAATGATTGACATATCTATTTTAAAATGTCTTCATTATTAAGATGTTGTATCATACAAATACTATATGCACAGTAATGTCAGGCTCATTACATTATGCTCAAGGAAGAAGGTAACACACATGAGTGATAAATTATTCACAAATGATCATACTAGATAGACTTAATTATGTCCATATATTTTTAATAGATCCACATCATCCCATATTCGTGGGTCCTATATTTTTATTTCAATAATCTTTTCACTTCATTATAATACATCTCAATTTCCATAACACTTGAGGTCGAATCATAATCGACACCTAAATACACAACACACATAGCATATGGGTGGGATGCACCGACTTCCACAATTGTGATATACCCGTGCATGCCATTTTGGTGCTATCAATTCACCATGATCTTGTACTCCCTCTATGTGGTCTTGGTGGAACTAGGTATCCTAACCAAATTCCATGGATGGGTGAAGCATACCTACTTTACTACCTAATTCATGTTTTCATGGATCCCTTGTCTAGTGAATAATTATCCAATTTTTAAAAAAGGTGGAAAAAAGAGTCCAAAATTTAATTACATGCCATATAAGACACCTTTAAAATTCCAATTCACTCAAATAAAAATATACACTTCTATAAAATAAAAAAACTTTATTTTATTTTAATATTCAATTCTCTTCATCTAAAAGATCCACGAAATTCTCCACACTCTTTTTACCTTGGAATTTAATTATAAATTCCAATACTCTTAAACAAAAAAAATATCCATTTTAATATATATATATATATATATAATAATGTGCATTCTGTAGAAACATATTTCAAATTAATTTGGAATTAGGAATGGTTCAAAAGTATTCACAATTAATATTAGAAATATTTTTTTAATACAATTATAGAATCATAAATAGTTCCAATGGTTCCTAAATATCCCCTATGTATATTTTTTACACTAATATATAACTTTCAACAGAACTCATCTGAATTCATAAAATAATGTCTTTCCTCAAATATAAATTTTCAAACAACACACTACCAGATAAAGTAATGTTGTTGAAATAATTCCATTATTCAGTGGCCCGAAATTTTTTAGCCAAGTGACTTAGATTCTCCCCATGAATTTTCATACACTATTCTCTCTCTTATTTAAATAACCACAACTTTAGATTCAAAAAAGTTATTGAAACACTTCCTTTAAGTAAAAAAGAGTAAACATTTCTCCTCCTCCAACAACAAAATCCAAATTCAAGTGGGGGACTTACCGAGAAGTATTTAATTATGTGAAGAATGGTGAACATGAAATTTTATCCACTATTCCTTAAACCTATATCTGGTCAAATATTTTGTGAAAATATGTACAACCTAATATTTTTTAGAAATATATTCTTTCTTGATGTCCATACCTCTAACCTTTTATATGAAAAAATGATATTTATTGTCAATATACTTGGATCTTTAACATTTCACAAGGTTTTGAGACACCCATATAGAACTTTGATTATCAAAATAAATTTTTATGGGTCTCTTAGTATCAAAAATAAAATCATAAATTTTCACTTTCATTCATATCATATTTTAAGAGGCATGTCTAGATTCTATATATTTTGTATCAAATGTACATAATGTCACTGTATTATGATAATTTTTATATTCAATTACACTTCCCTCTCCCATATAGAAACTTACACATAATATTGATTTTATATTAGTATAATAACATTCCCAATATGCATATATAAATCCAAACATGTTCAAATTTCCATTATGTCTATATAATAGCTCATAGTTCAAAATTCCATTCACATATCTCTATATTCTCTTAGAATCCAACATGTGATCATATTTAGGATAACATGCCTAGAGAGTCCCAAAATATGATTTATAATGCCTTAATAATGCTAAATAATTATGTATTACAATGAATATTCTTAATTAATTCTGGTTTACATTGATTCAAACTTTTTCCTCACATAATTTGGTTCCAACAGAATTGGGAGTTGAAAAATATTTTTCATTTTCCATTCCAATAATTTTTTTATAATTCCCTGGGAAAGTTTTATTGATATAGGAATATGTAATCCATCTTATAAAAACTTTTAAATACTAAAAAGAATGAAAGATCACCAATTATGTGCATCTCTAAATTATTATTCATCTTCTCAGTAAACTCGTCATAAAGACACTCCTTATCAACAAAAAATATGATTTAATACACATATATAATTACAATGTGAGTGATTTTTCTTATAACATTCATATAAAGGTTACTGTCAAATATATATTTTGTAAACTTCATATCTTCTCAACATCCATACAACTTAGAATAACAATGTTTGGAATCTTATTTCAACCAATGATAATAATTCTTAAATTTAAATACCATGTTGTTGTCATTGTATAAGATAAAACCATTAGGTTATTCAATATAGAATTATTTGTCAAGATCTCCATTTAAAAAGTCATATTTCATATCCATTTGATAAATTTGTTAACGTTACTATGATTCCACTATGAAAAACATTCCAATAGTCTTTAATTTTTATACTGGTAAAAAAGATTTTTCAATGTACATTCATTCCATTTTAGAATAGCATTTTCACCCCTATCGATCTTCATTACATGATTCCCCACATTACTAATTTAACATATTTTTTAAAACCCACTTGGTTCCAATTACATGTTATAGGTCTGAGAAAAATATCCCATGTGGCTTTATTCTCAATCTAATCAAGTTCATCATTAATAGATTGTATCAACTCCTCAAGACCAATTGATTTGTCCACTGTATGGGGGTTAATTTGGGAAATACATGAATTTTTAGCTTCAAATATTAATTTGTTCAATATTAAATTAGAGAATATTGATTTTCAATGATATTTTATGTTTTAACATGTTTCTTCAATATAGCATTCCATTTTTATCATTTCCAGTATCTTCATCTTCAACATTGGTTTCTTCAAAATCCATATCAACAGTAATTAGATCCTTCTCAAGAATACTTCTATTCTTCTATTATAACACATATATACCATTTTATATAGAATATTATAAGTTTTAATCAATGGTAATATATTATTTTTTTCTTATTTTCAATAATTTTGACGTCACTACAATCAAATAGATTGTGAATTCATTAGTTCAAACCTCTATAGACACTTCCATTATATAAGAAGACATAAATATTAATTCGTTGGATTCTTATTTAAATTTTTTGAGAATAATGTTCTTGATTTTCATAATGTAGGTACTTCCAAAAAAATTAAAATATTTAATAGGTGGATCCCTCTACTACCACATTTCATATTGTGAAAACTTTGTTTCTTATCTTAGTAGACACATATTATATATGTGTATGGTTTTTTCTATTAAGAAATTCTGTAAGATGTTATGTTTATCTTACATAGTCATACCCATATCAATTATGGTTCTACTCTTCCATTCAACTACATCCTTTTTTTGTGGAGTATATAGTATTTTATACTGACTATTGATTCCATGTTTGGATAGATGGATTTCAAAGTATCACTTTTATAATCATTTCCATTATCTGGCCTTTGATTCTTGATATGGATACCTAACTCCTCGTATTTCCTCATGATAATTTTTATAAATATGATTTCCATTTTTTTCAAAAATATGAAACAAATTAAAATAAAAAATGATTGTAATAAAATGAAAATAACCTTCAATAGACTTATGTATCATTAGAACACATTATTCATTATGAATTATCTCATGTGTAATTAAAGATAGAATATCCACTCCTTTATATGAACCACGTTCAAATTTCCCCTTTTTATAGGTATCACAGATTCAATCCATGCTTCTCTTTAGATTATGAAGATCTCTCACAATTTCATTTTTTAAAATTTCACTCATACATATTTTTTCATGATGAATAATAATTATATTCCATAATTTCATTTTCATATTTGGTAGACATGTAATAAGAATTTTTAGTATCATAAATTTTGAAAATATTGTTATTAGTTTTTCTCCATTAAAATGATTCTTCTATACTTTTTCCTTTTTTATAATACATGTATCTTTCTTGAATATAACCTTACTTCCATTATCAAAATATCTACTGAAACTATGTAAATTGTGTTTCAACCCTTTAGAAATAATATATCATTAAAATTAAGACTTTGGATTCAATATTACTAATAAAACTCATTTGATTTTTCAGAAACAATCATTTAATAAGTCACTACCCCCCATTCATGATTCTCAATATTTCTTAAAAGTTTTATGTCACCAGTTATGTGTGTGGAACAACCAAAATCATGTTTTCCTAAATTTCTTTTTGGTATCCTTTAATGAAAATCCAAAAAACGTGATTTCCCTTCATTCATATTTTCAATTCCCTTTCTATTATCAACGTTGAGAATTTTCTTAGGAATAAAATTTAGGTAATCTTAAAACATATTCCCATATTGATCACATCTACCTAAGATTTCTTCTACGAAATAATAAATGTTTTTTGTTGGAAAATTGGGTGATTTTGTGCTCACTAATTACTTGTTTTGAAAATATGTTCTTTTTTTCACAGAATAGACCATCTTATTCATGTATCATATCTAGGAGTGAAATATTATACTATTATGTGTAGGATTATTAAACAAAAACTCTACAACACCAACTGTGTCACTTGAAACATGGTCTTACATAATTTTATTAATTTTTCCCTGAAGATTGTTGATTTAATATCTCTAGGTATTATGGTTTTCTATATTCTGAGGAAAATGGTCTTCTTGAAGAATACAAATATTTATTTGGTTTAGAAGTGGGTTTATCACTAGTATTAATAGTCTATAATGGTATCATAATGATTTTAAAACATTTACTATTAGATATAATATATTTATTTGGAAATTCATTGGGATCTAAATTAACCTCATTCTTTTAACGCCTCTTTTCACTCTTTTGTGATGGTTCTTAATTGACCTCAATATAATGCCTGAATGGACAAAAGGTCTTCATTTTTTATTATTTTTGATAGTACACTTTTCAAGTGGTGATTTGAAATCCTTACAAGGCCTAAAGGAAGAAAGTCAATTACATGACCTGTTGGTCATAGAGGAAATAACACAGACTAGGAAACTTGGAACTGCTCCTCCCTAGAAAATGTCATGATATAATCACTCCACCTTCGCAAGGTTGGTCTGATATCTATATTGTGCAGAGATTCATAGGCCCAGTACCGATAACAATGATATAAACTCTCATTCCTACTATTCAGGTTAGCTCTATTCTGGTGAATGCACCTACTCTGAATCCTCATATAGAGCCTTTCCCCTTATAGTTTGACTGGTACATCTACTATTTCTTATGGCTTTAAGTCCTTGGGGTGTAACATAGGCCTAAAGGTGGCCCTAATTCCTTATGAGAAAACTAGCTTGAAGTTCATGGGTGGCCCAAAAGCCATACAGGACCTAAGGACCAAACTGATGACCTAAAGGCCTAGATGAATGAATAGTTTCGGTTACTACAGTATTGAATATTACCTACTATAATACATTCTACAATTCGTACTACAATACCTCTATAGTATCCCTTAAATTTTTCTCTACCCAAATTTGATCTTGGGTCTCTTGGATGCAGATTTTGAGTCCTCACCAATTGGGTTGAGGCTCATGTGCGACCTTAATTTCTTTATTAGAATGTTATATAACATTTTTTAGGTTATTTTTTACATTAGTTAATTTTACTGTGTCTTGGACTATTCTTTTTCCTTGAGAGAAAAATTTTCTTCAATGTATTTTACTATATTCTCCATCTTATACAATTTCAGTTTTTATCTATTGATAACATCAATATTAAGATCATATTCCTTTTCACATTGTTCATTTCCCTCAGTTATATTTTCTTTTTCATCAAACATTTTACACTTATCCTTTTAATCATTTTATTTTGATCAAGTAAATATTCTAATTAATTTTTCAACATATACTAAATATCATTTTGTTCACTTTCAACATCATCACTTACAAGAGTATAAAACACTTTTTCCATCCGAACCATGAAAATTGTTTCATCTTATGATTGGATGTCTTTTATAGATTCATCCCCTTATTATTTTCTCATCAAACATATTATTTTAATTTTAAATAACAACATCCCACATATACAATTTTTTTTTGAATACTTTGATCTTTTGAACCACTTCTTTTTATAATTTTATTCAACATCTGGCACAGGTGTGAAAAACTTCCTCTTAATAAATTTTAAGGTCAAGTGTCCAATTTCATTAAAATTTTTACACCATAGTGTTGTTTTTAATTTACCCTTAAATTTTCCCTTATTGAATATCTTTGATATGATAGTATGGGTCTGATTATAACCTCTATGTTAATCTTCATCATCAAATTCAATTGATTTAAGAACTTCAAAATCTTTGATTTTGAGCATTCTCACTGCCTCAAATGCCATATAATCCTTGATATTATTCTTGAAATATGGGATCATTTTCATTTCGTAAGTATTTATAATTTTTTGTAATTAATAAAGAGTAATATTTTCTTAATCTTATAAAGTTTAAAAGTTAGGATCATGCTTGAATAGAATATTTCTCTTCAAAATTTTGATAAGAGTTTAATCGTACAGATTTTCTCTAAAACCCTTAATATTACAAGAAATTTCATTGAGTCTTTTCAAGTATTCATTATGTTTTTCTTCTTTATAAATATTAATATCTTCAAATTTTATTCTATAAATTTTCAATTTTTCCTCCTTGACATTCACATTGCCTTCACATTTTCATTTCAATTTATCACAAAATCCCTTGTAATTTTTTTTCTCATCACCTTAATGTAATTTTTTTAAAGAGAAATCAAAAATTTAATTTTTATATTTTACATCAACTTCTATGCTTAACTTATTATAAAATTTCAGAGGATTATCACTTGAAATATGTGGGAATCCTACTGTCACAACATCTTTAACTTCAATCCAAAGAGATAGGAGATAGGGTAACATCTTATTATTACAATTATGATAGTTTGTTCCATAAAATGTATGAACACTCTTCTAGTATAAATAATTCATATTTTCCATCTTTAAAAATTATAGGATCATGATATCAGGAACATGTTCTCTGATACAAATTGAATATACAAAAGAGGTATTTCTCCACTACGAATTAGTGTTGAATCAGTGGTAAATTTTAGAAATCCATTTTTTTCAAATTAAATTATATTGATCTATTATGATCAGATCCTATTTTATAATATCCTGAATAAAGTAAAATAAATATCATAGTGGCACATTATTTTTTCATTGTTTGATCTCACTGTGAGAATAATTATTATTGGGATTGTTTAGATTCACCAATCATATATTCTCTACAATAATCACAAGAGGCTAAACAATAAAATATTCAATAGCATAGAGTCACACTATTATTACATAATACCACTATAATAAGTACTTCACACTGCACGATACAAAAAACATAGTTTGAATAAAACAATAAATAACGCATCTAAAAGGTTTGATTTTCTTACAATTGATGGTAAAGATCATTATTTTTTATACATAAACATAAAAAATAACACGTGGTCATAAAATATACTTCATGAAATTATTTCATGGGTTTCTCAAACATGTAAACCCTAGAACAAAATAATTATTTAATGTGCCTTATTATTCAATTCTATTTGATGTTTCTTTATACTGCCCTGAATATATCAATGCCTTCTCAAACTCATGTATGTAAGTGAATTAATGAGATCTCTTATATTATTCATTATTTTCAACAAATTTTCATAAAAATTAGAGAATGAAAGTGTTATTATTTATATATGGGAAATCATTCTTAGATGGAACTTTAAATCTAGTTCTCTTCATGAGAATATAAATTTTATGAAATATCATGGGTTTTTATACATATATGCAAATAGTTTCAAGGATTAAATCATTACGAAGCTCATAAAATGTGTATGATATAGGAAAAGGAATGTGGTGTCATAGTTTCATCTCAAAACACTTCATTGTGAAATTTATATGCAGCTGAAAGTGGGATCTCTTTATTCATGAAACCTTGATGTTATTGGATGCTCTGTTTCAAGGGAAACAATATATATTCTCAAACATGGAATATAGAAAAAAATCCTTAAATTATTGTTGGTATTTATTGGTGTGGTCTAACTACATAATCCCCTAAATATCATTCTAAATTGCATCGCTATTAAAATGTGATATATATTGAGTCATGGAGTATTATTAAAGCACCAAAGACCCCATATAATTCTCAACTAGCATTATTACACAAGATTTAAATTCACTCAACATAATCCACGTTGAGATTCTTTTGAAAAAATAATAAAATATCTCCATTCAAACTTTTGAATGTGGGGTTCATTATTTTCTTTGGAACAACTTGAAACAAAAAATAATGGTGCCTGAAATTCATGAAATAAGAAGATACCTTCATGAAAATATGAACACATGAATGTGATTCAAATCACAAGAATCTCATACTAAAATACTATTTTTGAAAAAATCATCATGTTGTTACCTCATTCGGTAGGGGAATTCTCCTCCAACATGTGTACACATGTGAAATGTAACATGATTTCATGGCGTAATCATCATTTGAACTCTATTGTTTCACCAAAAATGTTTAACACAATCATTGGGATATAGACTGATTTGGGATATACCCTAGCCTACAAATACTCCACGAGAAGGAGTTTTGGGCTTGTTAGGTTAAACCCTGGGAAGAAGACAACATATTATTGTAATCAGATAATAAAAAATTTTCCAATTAGAGAGACATAATTATGTCCATAAATTTTTTTATGGAGCTATAATATCTTTATTTTAGGAGACTCACATTATTATTTCTATGCATGTCAAGATCCTTAATAATACATCTCGCTTCACTAAATGCCTGATCAGTACCATGTTTGCAATCAGGATATACTAGACACACCATATATGGGGAGAGTTTCACATACTGTCTCACTTGTGTAATGTTTGTGCACACCATGTGTGTGTTATTATTTTACTACCCTCATATAATCCTTATACCTAATCCTTGTGGGAACTATGCATCATCACATTACATAATGGTTGGATGTGGTTAACAGGTTTCCCGCATAAGAAGTGGTCACTTGGGTCCCTTTTCTATAAAATGGTGGTACTATTTTTAATAAAGATAAGAATTTTATCCAAATATTAATTCCATTACATATGAGGCTCACCAAATAATTCCAGGCCACTCAAATAAAAATATCCATCTCTCAAAATTATCAAAAGTTATTTCTTTTATTTTAATTATCAATTTTATTTATTACTAAATGAAAAAAAAATTATCCACTTTATTTTTATCTTTGAAATCAATGATAAATTACAAGAGTCTTAAACATAAAAAAATCACTTAAAAAATCTATATAAATATATGTTTCTTGTCAAAACACATTTTTAGATGTATTTGGTATTAAAAATATTACAAAAATCAACATAATTAATTTCACCATTATTGGTTGAAAACAATTTTAATATCATCAACCAATCCAATGGTTCTTCATCCCTATACATATTTGTGCTTATAGGGTTTATAAGGAAGTTTTATTGATGGGATTCATCATGTGATTTCATTCTTATCTTATGTGTTGGTGGAACACATATCCAATTTTATAATTTCATCACACTATATTCATAATAAAATTCAACCATTTTTCCATCATTCATGTCATTAAAATTCTTTTGTAAACACTTTTCATAAATCTTAGACCTTTTTATTTTCATTGAAGAATGTTTATAAATAATATGTAAAAGGTATTATTTTTACACTTTTATATTTATTTCCATAATAAAATTTACCAAATCCATGAATATAGCATCTTTATTAATCCAAATTTCAGTCATAAATCTATGATATTTTTTTATCAATGCCTCACCTTCTTTATTTTACATACCATACTGGTAGTGTGTGGAGAAATAATAAAACATGGTTAGCTATATCCACATATTTTATATTATTTGAGAATGTTTTGTTAAAAGATATTTTTCATAATTTTTTGTCCATACATATCACACATCTAACACCATTGAAATAATGCCCCTATATTTTGAAAGAAAATATTATGGTATCCAACTCAATATCATGTATTAAATTATTCCATACATTGATATTTATTATGTTGGTGTATAAGAAATAACTCTATCATTATACATAAGTATGCATCTGAGTCCTCTCCATGATACATCACTATATATCACAATACCATCCCTTCATGATGCTAATGTAAAAATTGGTGCACTAACCAATATCATCTATAATTATTTAGAACATTAGAAATATTATTTTGACCAAATAAACATATCCCCCTTCTCTATCAACATGGTTAATGGGATAGATAATCATAAAAAATATAAAAAAAGTACTAATAGTTACTTTTTAATGCCATGAAACATTATATGTCAACTATGTTAATCAATATAGGTAATTCTATAACTATCATTATAATTGAATGATCAAAAGATATTTTATCCTTATATAAAATACATGAAAGAAATTTATCATCCTAAATCCAAAATTTACCCTTAGTAAATTTCCCATATAATTCATTCCCTCTAATTGTATCGATAGTGATTCTAAAATTTATTTTATACTCTTCATATATTATAGATTATAATAAGATGTAATCAGAAAATACCACAATGAAATTATCAAAATAAACAATGAATTCTACTATCATCAGATATATAAAAATAAAGGGTGCATTAATCAATCCAAATTACCTTACAATAAACTCATAATGTTCATACCTTATATGAAATGTCATATTTGGAATATCCTCCATATGGACACAAAGTTGATGATAATCAGAAAAGATATCAGTATTTTAAAAATATTGAGTTCTTTTAAGTTGTTCAGAAAATACATCAATGAGAGGTGGAGAAGATTTTTTTCTTTACATTAATGGATTTTATGACACTATAATTGAAACATAACCTCATAGACTCATCCTTCCTCTAAACAAAGAGAACTAGGGATCCCTAAGTTGAAAAACAAGGGTAAATGAATACATTATTAAACATATATTTTAGTTTTTTATTCATTTACACTAATTTTATGGTGTTCATTATATAGAAATATTACTTATAGATTTTTCATAAGGGTTGAATTTTTAGGAATACTTATATTCTTGTTCATGTGGATTTCCATATAACACTTCAGGAAACACGTCAATATATGCCTACCAAAATATTAAAATATTTTATGCTATGGTTATATTTCCAATACACATGTTTCATCTACACTTATTCTCCCAAAAAATTATTAAGTCGAGCTACTGGTGGTGGATCCATGAATGATTAAAATGGTTAAGTCTCCCCTCTAAACATAAGTAATTTTACATCTCTATCATGAATTGTAATCACCTTCTCATAGAAATAAATTATTAAAATTTTAATTTTAATTCCAATCCATTAGACAAATTAAATAAAAGTTCACCACATGTATGATTAAAAATTAATGAAATAATATATGTCTATGAATCACAATGGGGATTGAATGATATGTCATTATTTTAATAATAATTCCATTAAGATACATGATTGAAAATTCCCTTTTTAAGTTTTTATGGGATGATTTAATATTCTTAGAAAAAAGGAATATATAAAAGAGCATAGAGATATATAATAAAATAAATCATTATCTAAACGTTTTTATAATAAAACTAACATACACCACATATTTAGAAACTTAAACTTCAAATACAGTAATCACCTTAGATTTTACTTCCCTCATTGAATTCTTATTTCATAAGTTCCCTTGACACATGGGTAATTGGTTTGAATATTTCTCCATATCCTTATTGTTAAAGCACTAGATAATAATGGTTTATTTATTTCCCATCAATTCATGAGCTATATGACCCTTATCTTTTCACTTATAACAAACTATCATTCCCTTCAACCATTTACTAGGATTTTTTTTTTCAATTATCAGTTTTTATAACTCTTATATTTATTTTCTTATTGTTTGATGCATTTATTTTCCCTTGGTTAATATTAAATATCTTATATTCTTGATTTAACATGAATATAAAATATCATAATAATTATTTCTCTATATTGATAAAAAATGATATTGTATCTTCATATTATTAAAACATTTAAGAGACTAGTTCCCATTAAAGTTTCATATTAATCTCATTAATGTAACAATAAATATGTATTTTATGATTGTGTATATAGTCTATTACATTCAATGATAACCCTACGAATCAAGTCTAATATTCGACAAAACTATCCCCTTAATTATATTTTAGGTTAAGGAAATTCTTCCCCATTTTTACTCATTATTCTGAAGGAAAGAATTTCTTGAAGAATATCACCTTAAAATTTCTATTCTAGAAATTCCTTTTAATCATATTCTTTAATATTCTAAATCAATGGCCACCATTGATCAAAATCACCCTATAAACAATATGATACCAAAATAAGCTTTTCCATTCAATAATTATCAAATTAACAAATATTTTTTAAAGGGGCGTGATCCATTGCTCAGATAATAATGGATTTTTATATAAATTAAAGGATGAGGATTTTTTTGAATAAATAAATCCTACATATGTGTTTAAAACTATATAAAAATATGTTCCCCATTATGGTAAATGTTATATTTTACTAACCTATGTCATTTTACCCAATATAGACATGATCTTCTCAACTCCAACACTCCTTGTATTGACTTGTTCATATAAGAAATCACTATATTGACTTTGGATATGGATGTGATTTCCCTTTAATCCTGTTGGTTCCATATATAAACAATGGAACTAATATAATCATCTCAAAACATCATTAATATTGATCCATAACATAGAATTTCCCAAAATTTATTAAAAATTCTAGTAGTTCATCAAAATGATCGTGATGGTTATGTTCTAAAATCTAGTTCCCAATAGTCCTACTAAGCTTCCCTCAATACCAACATTACTAATTCCAACTCCAGTATCCTAGAGCCGGTGTTTACCTTTTTACATTAGCATAATATTCATGGGATTATAACATGAAGGATTGATAAATTTACCAATCTTGGGAGAATATATACAAACACAATTTCCATATTAAATTATAAAACAACATGTCATAAAAAATTTATTTCATCCTTATATATCATCAAAGATTAAGTCCTCATATTTTGGGGAAAGGAAAAAATAATAATGGGTGAGATTAAATAATTCATAAGGGAAATAATTCAATGGAATTCATCATGAATATATATGGAATTAAATATAAAATATATTGAATAATAAATACTTATTCAATTTAATGATTATCTTAGACTTCAAAATGTATCCACGGAAAATATTTTCATGAACAATCTCAGGGAAACCCCGAACCTGCTACCACAGGCAGCCTGCATCATTAACCAAGAGACATTCCTAATCCTCCTAGTATTGAAACTAGTTTTGAGAATAAAATATAATCATTTGGGAACAATTTATCCCATAAATGGTATAATAAAAAATAAACATGATCAAAATAAAATAGAAAACTTTAAGAGAAAAAAAATAAAAATAAATGGATGAAAATAGCTCTATGTGACCTTATGGGCCACCTCCAACTAGAGAACAATGTCTACTATAAGGTCAAACCAGAGTTGGAAGACTAGGTAACTGAAAAATTATAAAGATAGTAGGAATGAGTACCCATATTCTCATTAGATATGCAAATAGAAGATCCATTCCCTATGCCATACCTTTAAAAATAAAACTATGCAATGCTAGTTTGAAATAAATTTATTTAAAATAAGGTTTTAATTTCTTTAAAAAACTTAACAAGCTAATAATTTCAAATGAATCATTTTAAAAAAAAATCCAAAAATGATCTCTAAAGAATGGTATATTTTCTTATAAATTGATTTACCAAGAAGAAATATACAGTGGAAGAAAATATATCAGTGAAAAGAAAGTAGTGGAAACCTAAGTACTGGTGAATAAGTGTAGTTATAATAATTCTCAATAAAAACATAGTAGTTGAAATGATTTTATTAATAATAAAAAAATACGTTGAATACATGTGGGTTTGATATCATGGGATATATCAAAACACTGAGGTAAGAGATCCTAAATAAACCCTGTATTGATCAATCTGTCAGCTTATTTTGAAACTCTATATTTAATAAACAACCCAACTACTCTACACTAGCCTCACCAGTGGCACATACCACAAATATTATCTCTACCAACAAGATCAATTTTTTCTAATCAATACATAGATTGTAACCGTCTCTCAACTCTCACTAAAATTCCTAGGATTCCATGTCTATAATAAATGTTGGATGTGGGGAAGCAATTATATTTTGAAACCTATATCAAGGAATTCATCATTCATGCTAAGACCACCTCCCAACACCATCCATGTAAATTCCCACTAAAATGGAGTGTATCCATGGAGGATTTTACTATTTAAACAAAACAAAAAAAGGTACCAACTAAGACTATATATTATGATAACTCAAAACTATTTCGCTTAAAATACTTAAAGGATCCAAATGGACCTTCTCAATTTTAATGAAACATCATTTAGAAAACCAGATGAAAATTAAAAATACTTTACTATTTCTAATTCAAGGTTGAAAGTATTTATTAATATAAAAAATACACATTTTAAGTTTCGTTAAATTGTGATAAATGAATGAATTTACCATTTATAAGTTCCAAAACTAATTTAAATAGAATATAATTTAAATATAATAAGTAAAAAATGTTTATAAAACAATCAAGAAATCATTGAATTCAAATTAAAGGTATAGGAAAAGGGAACCAACCTCAAAGAGAAGAGGGCCAAGATGAAGAACCCCCGCACTCGACACTTCTATCGATTACCACTCAAAACATCCTTTTTTGTCTTGCAAATAGATTCACATTCACATATATATATATAAATACACTTATCCCATGTGTACATATTTTAATATCCATGAATATGTACAAGGGGGTCCTTATATATATTCTTATGCATGCATATACCCCTTTACACTTACAGACATATACATTCCACACACATTTATTAATCACACCAAGCCCCAATATACATCTTCATATCACCATGAGTGACTACATATAAATGGGTAACTTATATATATATATATCTGTGTGTGTGTGTGTGTGTGCCTACCTATGGATACTAATGTAAGTTGTATTTGACTCATGCAACTTGAATACATGTCAACAATATCCCAAACGAACTACAAAAATATAGGGAACACAAAAATCACAAAATTTATTTTTAAAATTATTAAAAATATTTAAAATGGAATAAACCTTACCAAATTTTGATTTTTAACCCACATACATTGATTATTGATGCTAGAAATTGCTCTAATAGGGCAGGAATACACTATACATCAAGAGACCACAAAAGAAAAGCCCAAAAATAGTGTTAGGGTTTAGACAAATTGTGAACACTTTACAGGAAAAAAGGAAACCAATAAAATTGAGTGGAATTAGTAATAGGTGAGGAATAAAACCCTACCTTGAGATATCTCACCAAAACAATGGCACAGAGATCGGTCAAAAAAATAGGGAAGAGGAGGTGAGGCATGTGGTCAGCGACCCCCTTTGGGATGGCGTGTCACATGAAAATAAGGGGAAAATTAGAGGGGGTCACATGAGGGTAAGGGTAAGAGGGGTAAATTTATCATATAATAATGATAATTATTATTATTATTATGACATTATAATAATTAATATTATTATTTAAAGAATTTAACTTGTTCTTATTTTCCTTTTTTAATGCTTATAAACTGTGCATGGTTTGGCAACATGATTATCCGAACTATACTCCAACTTTAAACCTCCGCTGGAGGCCTTCAAAAAAATACAGGAGCTACCAAAAAATATTCCAAAACATGTGTTATCTAGGAGATTCATCTCATTCAAAATCACTGACGCCTAAAACATGGTATATTCATGATTTCTACTAACCATGTGTCAATTGTGTGCCTATGACAGAGACCCCTGAATTTTAAAATTCAAAACCAGTTCAACCCAGAACCCAAACAAATCTTGATATAATTAAATTATTAATAATTAATTGTCAATATGTGATAATTCTCCCCACCATTAACACTTTTTTCCCCAAAAAATTCCAAAAGATTCATTTTCTCATGATATTTGATGGAATAAAACCACTGCAACATACAAGGATTCAAAAACCCAAAGACCAAGAGATAATACTCATAATTCCTCTGAAACTCTAATCCCCAAAATATACTAAAAAGGTTATTTTCAAATAAATGAACATACATCGGATGATAGAACAACAGAGTCCTAAGAACTCAAGCCTCCTAAGAAAGATGAAATAAAGAATCTAAAATCTCTAAACACAACCTCAACATGGAACACACCAACCCCTAATATAGAAATCATCATGTCTATTTCTGGATCTCAATGAGCATCCATCATGTAACCCACTATCTTGGCAATCCAATTACTATTAGTGGAGTCAAACAGAGAAAAAACATGGAATTTTTATATCGAGAACACCTTGAAGACTGGGTTTTTTTCATGAACTCATCCTACGGTGGTCTCCCCACTATATTTGGACTATATCAAAAAATAGATTTTCTAAATCAAAACAACTCAAAAATCTAAAAAAACTCTAACACAAGTGTCACTTATTAACATCATATATTACACCATACCAGTTTAATAGAAGTCATCAATGAGACCCTTAGTTGGTCCCCCACCAATAAAAACCCAAATAGAATAGATGAACCCCCAACACATGTGGCCCTAAAGAAAGATTATAAAATTAAACACTGACCGCACAAAGATTTATAATTATTTTAAGACAAAACCATCCTCAATAAACCACATCCCAAAAATCAACACCACTTTGAAATAAGGACAAATATTCACGAGTTCACATCCATAAGTTTAAACCACATAAATACTAAAGAAATGAGACCCTGAGGATTTCCCAAAAACATGTTTCTAAAAAATGCCACTAAAAAGATAAAATTAAATAGTTTCCACACCGATGTGAGAGAAAATGAGTTGGTTAAACATACAACAAATCCAATAGCTCTTCCATTATATTAAGATATTCAGTATAAAACCTATGGCTAGAGACCTAATGTCTTGAAGCAGATATTTCCCCATAGTAAGAATCAAGATATCTCTGACTGAAGATTTATCTTTCGATATAAAAATATATATAACCCCAAACAAGTGACCCAAGCATAAAATCCAAATGAAACATCTTCCCATAAACAAACTAAAAATGAGATATTCTTCTATTTTTCTGCTAATAAATGTTGGTGACAAAACAAGAAGACTCAGGTGTGGTCCAATGTATGGAAAAGACCTGGGTCCACCACTCACTTTAGAGTATTGGTAGAGTCATCAATGGGAATACCTAGACAAACACTTATTCATAATTTATTTAAAGAGTCCAACCACCTCAAATTTTTTTTGATATCAACCCACTAAACAATTACCATCACCAATTCCCAAAATTGACCATCAATTAGACTACTATGGAATGAACCTTGGAGACCAACCACCTACTCCACACTAGAACTTTTCAAGGGAGTATTCCAAATACAATAAGGAAAAAACCAAATCAATATTTATCACAATCTAAATACCCAAATATCAATCAAAAATCAAAAATACAAACTCAAAATACCATTATAACCACATTTAAAACATTCAAAAACAAAAATAAACACATAAAAGTAGACTCCAACATAAAAATAATACATCAAAAAACTACTCACGCACCATTTAATACATTTATATTCCCCATATTGAAACTCATTTTGTGAACACATAACAATCCTTAAAAACCAAACACCTACCATGGGTATTTTATGAATCCTCACATATATACATCTATGTGCTTGATCAAGAACCCATTCACAAATACCACCAATCATTCACTTACCACATTAATATATATGTTTGTGTATTTATAGGGATACCATGGGACAAAATAAGACATTTTCATTACCAAAACAAACCATCCAACCCACATTTCAAACCCTCAACCAATCATTCACTTACCACATTAATATAAACAAATCAACATTTCATCAATCCAACCCCAGTTCTAGAATATAAATAAAAATATCCCAAAACCATCCATGGCCATAATTTAATAAATTAAAGAAAACCAACAATCAATGTGTCAAAATTTCCAAAATCTAATACGAAAAACCAATACACATGGCTTGAGTTCATGATTTATCAAGTAGTGTACCAACTGGGTGAGCACACCGGAGGTTACTAAAGGCAGTTTCATGGTTTCTGAATAGTTTTTAAGACCACTCATAGAAGTAAAGAACCCTATTAGTCCCTCCAAAAATGAAATCCAACCATTATAATTTCTCAAAAAAATCATGAATCCTCAATAACAATCATAGACACTAAAAAACAAAATCCTCAAAAAAATCAGAGATCCAAGATGAGATTTTGAGGCAAAACCATTCTTGACTACACTAGTAATTCATGTGACCTTCTGAATTTGTAGTGATAAAGAACCTACCCATGACAAACTACTTAAATTACAAAAAAATCCTAACTCCAAAATACTATACATCCCTGTTTCATCAAGATCTATGATGTGGAATGGTTTTTCGGTCGATGGTTTGATTGTGGAGGCTTTAATGCCTTACTCAATCACCCAAATTTGGTTATATATCTATGTTTAGTCTTTCCAAGAAACTCCCAGGGGTTCCCACATCCTTAACTAGTTAAAAAAATATTTTCAAAAGGTAGGTGGTCCTTTGGGGTCTCATGCCCAATGAAACTTAGGAACAGACTGTGGTATGGAGGATAGGAGGTCGGGCTCATCACACCCTTTTGGGGGGAATTGTTTCCCACTCCAACATTATCTTATTGATTTAATATATGTTCATTAAATAATTAACAGACACTAATATGGGAATATTTACCCATATGTTAATAGTTTGACTAGAAACATGTATCGATTGGAATAATTGCCTGCATATCACGGGCTCTCTATCAATCTCTTATTTATTTGTGATGCTTTGGGCTATGGCCATGTTTGGGCACTGTCGAGTTTATTACCATCTAGGGAGGTTTTGGTGTCTTAGAGATGGGATTTAACATCTAAGATTCATCATTTGTATCCTATGAAAATAGGAATCAAAACCCATATAATTGGTTTGACAATATTTTAAGGTCGTGTGACTAGAACCATCCATGATGTTTAACATCATGTGGTAAGGAAGAGAATATTGGGCTAAGACATCAATGAGGCATCCTAATTATTATTTTTAACATAATAATTAGATTCTATATAGTTCTTATTTTGGGAATCTATATTACAATAGATATGACAATAGAGTCCCTAAGTGGGACTTATAAAAATGATTTTTCCATGTATTAGTTCTTCGGGAATGTGACCCTTTAAGTATGGATGAGATGTCATCAGACTTACATCTCAATTACAGACCCATGTTGGGAGAAATATAAAAAATTTTATGATATAATAATAACTAATCTCTAAGCCCACATGTTCTATGATCGACATTAGAAACAAGAGACATTAGTATATTCTTCATATTTCATGAGATTATAATTTTACATGACATATACATTAAAGTTCTCCTTTTCAGGGTATAATATTCGATATCATGGAGGATATGGTATGGACCTTGGTTATTAGAAAGGCATCCTATGTATCTTGTTTTCTTCCAATAATTATATTCATCTTAGTTCAGTTTATCCCAAACCCACTAATGGGTTTGAGATACTTCAGGGAATGATTGGGGACTATACTTAGAATAATACTCATGTTTTACATCACTTATGATCTTATAATGGATGGGGGAGAATGCTAGATATTTGAGGGGATTTAGTCCACAATTTAAGGAATACTTGGGATAGGAAAGGAATTACACTGAAGTGGGTTGTTTTTGGAGCTCGGTCCTTAGGAGGGCATCCTATGTTTCCGGGTTATAATGGGAGATAGAGTTCTTGTAGTTCAATTATCCCTTAACCCACTTATTGGATAAGGTGACCGATCAAACTCAGGGAAATTATCATTATCCCTAAGTTTTAAGGGATTTTAGGGACTTACTCCCAGATGGATATACTTTGGATTGGGGCTTACACACTGAGGATGTCCTCTTTATCAGGGACATATTATATTATGTTGATTGGGGACTATCCTTTGAAGTTTTCCACTGAAACACTCATTTATTATCCACTGATTGATTGAATAGATCTAATATAATGGTTTTCCTTAGAGCATGACTTTATTAGGGTCCCATGATTGTGTAACACTAGCTCATCAAGGACACTTCGCTTGTAAAATTGGTATGCGGCCGAAGGTTCTTCATCAGGGTGCACAAAGAATGAGTCCAAATGGGTCTGCTGAACAAAGTGGACATGTCATAAGTGATTTACCCAAAATTCCTTGGATGCTTTTTGTACATGTATTGATTTCCTGCCCAATATGTTGGGGTTTCAATGTGTTTTGGAAGACACATCTAAGGGTGTCTTCCTGACATCTTCTTGATGCATTTCATGATCTAGGTTGATATGTCAATGATTTTTTACATGGTTAAAGTTGGAGAATCTCGAACCTTTTGCATAATAAACAGAATTATATTGTATTCCTTTGTATAAGAGAAGTGGACATGTTCAAGATGCTTCACATATCCAAAATGATCTTGTCAGGGGTCTTTCATTCTGTCAAATTATACATGAACATCCACTATCACTTGTTCAACCTGATTATTTTTCAGATTTTTCCTGACAATGATGACATGTTAAAGGAAAATTGAATAGTCATGCTAACACACCTCTGAGATGTTGTGATATCTTCTTATCTTGTCCAGAGTCTATCTTGTGACAAATAGGAAATGTCGAGGGGGTGTTATGAGATCAACTCATCTTGCCTTCAGGCTATCACCTTCCAATGGTGACATGTAAACTGGCTACCACAAGATGATCCTAACAAGTCCAGAGTCTGTATTTTGATAATGAAAATATGTCATAAGGGGGTCACATGATCAACTTGTCTTGTCCTTGGGTTTTAATATGATTATGGTGACATGTCAATGAGCTATCAAAAGATTGATCTGAGTTGTATGAGGCATGTATCATGATCAAAGGGGAATTTACAAAGCTATATTATTATTTTACAAGACCCATGAGAAATCTTATGATCATGTGCACTTAATCTAATCAAACATTTTGGTCTCACAGATTTGTTTAGAATATTTCATGACATAGGGGAATGCCTGATAGTTGAGAAATCCTTTCCAAAGGTGTTATGCCAATTTTTTGGAGGTACATGATACATACTCAAATGTTCATGTTGACAGCCTACACCATAAGGTTTTCATGGAAAAATTAATTCCTTCCAATAGGATGATACACACACTAAGAGGTCATATTCATGATGTACCTTTGTTTATACAATTCGCATAATCTCTAAAGGGTCTCACAAGTGGGTCTGCAAACATGTCCATGGGATTCTCAATTACAAGACAAGTATGGGTGGGGGTCCATGGTGTATATGGATAAGGGTTTTTTAATTGGTTAACCTGCATGTTGGTGGGTGTCTTCATGATTCCAAAAAAATCCCACACATGATCCGAATAAGTTTCATAAGTCCTTCTGATGATCTTTGTTCTTATGTGTAGGGGGATGCAATTAAAAACCATTGTGTGCATGGGTGATGAATGGAATTGCACTAGGAGGAGGAGTGCTTAGAATATGGGGACCTCATGTCCTATAGTCTATACTATTAAGCCTAGTGGGGGATCACTGAAAGATCAACTTAGGGGGTATCGTGAGACTAAAGAGTGTTATTAATTTGTGTAACCAAAAATAAATGGGGGTGTTTCATATTGAATCCATTGCTTATGAAGCTGCACCTGAGCACTATAAGGGAGAGGGCGTAGAACTGCAAGATTCATGTCCACATGTATAATCTTGAGGATTCTAGTATAGGTCTGCAGTATATCTAGGAACTTGACCCACCTCAACGCATGAGGCTTCATCACTCATGTTATATCATGATCTGAATAAGGGTTGTTTGAAATGTATTTTGAATGAATATAGGGGCACATAATTTTGGATGAATTTTTTTCTTAGTGAAGTCATAAATTTTTAGGTATATCATGTTTTGGTGTGACTGTCTTGCACAAACCAAGAGTCACATGATTCATAGTTAGTCATGAAATCAATTGATCCTAAATAGGATATATGGTAGGATCTTGTGACCACCTGAGGGAGTTCTATGGGGACAACCATCGATGTGTTCCATTCATATTCTCTCCACCATTTTCAGAGATCTCTTTTCTATCTCTTCTATATCTATTTTTCTTTATGGGAGTAGGGTTTATATAGGAATGATCATCCCAAAGCTCATGCTGCTTTGCGTGGGATGGATTTTATGTGCACCAGCGAGGCAGTGGAGGATTTTCCAGATTGACATCACAGGGATATGATCATCTTCATATCATCCTCATTCCCTTGATGTCATGTGATCCCCAAAATCTAAATTAATTCAGATGAAAAATCATTTAAGAGGGAAAAAGGTTTCATAGTTGTAAACTTCTCACAATGACCCTATTAGAAGTCTCCTATTCAGTTTCATGATCAAATGATGATAATACTATGAATTCAGACTTTTGTGGGAGCTCTTGTGGAATGTCACTTATGATCTTGATTATAGCTCATGATGGATTCTATTGATTTTCTGAGACTCATGTGGTAATTTGAGAAGGTATAGAGATATTTCAGTGATGTTTAGCAGGTGTTGGGTGTGCCTTGGGATGTCGAAATAGGGTGTCGGGAGGTTGGGGATGATGTCTTGAATCATGTGGGATTGGCTAATTCAAAATTTGACATGCACAAGATCAACTCAATTTTGAAATTTTGAACCACAGGGCTGAATGGGATATCTAGGATCAGCGGCAGTCTTGATTAGACGGAGTAGATTTGATGTGACCCATACCACATAGAAATCCAGCACTAACTTCCCTTCAATGTATAATCTATTTTGAATTTTTTTTGGTTTGATATAGCAATGGGATCAGTACATGTACCATATGCATCACATCGACATTGGCTTTAGCTGATCAAGATTCTAGATTGCACTATGATTTCCATCAGGCTCATCCACCTCGGGCCCTATATACAGGCCTGTTTGCATCTTGTGATAGATATTCCCTCCCTATTGGTCCATTGGCTATCCCAGTACAACTCCCACTGGGTGTAGTTGACCCCCAATTCAACATGTCATGTGGTCATGTTGTTCTTATTGGTTCGTGACTAGAATTTATTTTTTGAATATAAAAAAATAAAAACTCTTCACTACTAAGAATAAAATTCTTAGAATAATATAAGGGTCAAAATTGTATCTTTTCCCAATACTAACCATTTATTCAATGATTCCATATAAGATATTTCATTATCACCTCGTAATCTTCATACTTCATCAAACATCAATGGAAAAGTGTAACATGCACAATTATGGGTGATGAAACCCCCCCCCCCCCCCCGAGAATAATATTTTTTCATAACGAAGAGAATATGATTTTAAGGTAAACATTGATCACTTTTCCTCATAACTAAATTATTTATGGGCTTTTATGTTTGAGCCTCATGAGATGATTTTCCATGAGTGTTGACTTAGGAACTCTTATGTTTCTATAAGATTATACTCATTTCAAAAAATGTGCACCTGAATCTAATATAGTAAGTATCAGTTACCAGGGTCATGGATACCCATAAATTATAATGTGTATGAATTCAATAATGGAACATGTATTAGGTGAGAGAAAAAAAATTTCTAGATCTAAAGTAATGTACTTGGATGTCACTACACATCCCATGAGGATGGAAATCAAGCCATACATATTTTTGAAATATACCACTATACAAATCAAAATCAGGCATAAAAGACACAATTTCATTGATAAATAACTCTATAATGAATTTTTTTATGTTGATCATGCTCAAACATTGGAGGAGAAATATCATTATTTGTGTGATGAAATTATATTTAAATATCCATGGTCATGTGGATATGTTTCTTGGATCATCAATAATTCACATCCTTTGTGTGTAATAACAAAACAGATCCAATTGCTGGGATTTGAGTTCTTAACATTAAATAGGTTACTTTTTGATAAATGTTCCTGAATGCACATTGTCTTGAGATTCTTCATTGATGCACCTCCTCTAGTAGTCTTGAGATCAACTTATTTACATGGACAATTTGGACATGATACCATTTCTAAATGCTCTAGCTTGTACATAATTCATGGGATATAGGGAGCATAGATTGATTTTTTCAAAGTCTATGTGATGGGACCCATAACCTTTTTTTCTATTTATATGTTTTCCCTAACTCTTTCTTATGTTTCACATGTAAAAAGATTAGAGGTAATAGGCATGTATTTTTTTTAGTTTTCATTCTTATAGATTTTTGACCTAACAAGTTGATTTACCTCTTCTATTTTATAAATTCTCAACATTTACTAAATCACACAAAGTGCATGTTTAGTGAGTGGAGACTCAAATTTTTTCCAATATTCCCTTATCAGTTTTTCATCTTGGCATGTGTCATGTCTCTTATTTTTTTAATTCCCTACAAGATAGACAGTCATTGTGATGTAGTTTAGGTCCTTTGATCTTGGACATTTGGTGTATTGTAATTTAAGGTCTTTGATCCTGGACCTTTGGTGTGCTGTAATTTAGGGTCTTTGATCTTAGACCTTTGGTGTGTTGTAATTTAGGGTCTTTGATAGTAGACCATTGCTGTGGTGTAATTTAGGGTCTTTGATCTTGGACCTTTGGTGTGATTTAATTTAGGGTCTTTGATCCTAGTCCTTTGGTGTGCTATAATTTACGGTCTTTGATATTTGGCCTTTGTTGTAATATAATTTAGGGTCTTTGAGCTTGGACCTGATAAATATGACCATGGAATATGGTACAGACATGCTCGGAAAAACCGAAAACAAACTAAGGTTATAGGTTTGTAGTGGTGTTGCTAGGGAAAACAATGATTGGAGTTCCTTTCTTAAAAGGAAGTGATGCCATTATTTTGTTGTTTGGATACCTAATGTATCTATAGCATGCCCAAGAAAATTCTAATCTCCACTCTTTTCCATGGTTCCTGGAAAATATATGGAATATAAATCAGTTGAGGGGGAAAACTATAGATATTGTTCCTATTTTAATATTTGGAACGTGGGTGACATAAATCATAACACAAAATATTGAGTCTGTGGATATTGGATGAAGCAGACATATCGGGTATGTCCCATAACACTCTAAGATGTTTGGTTCCAGCTCGGTGTTGTTGGGGATCATAAGGATTGAAGATCTTTTCTTACAAGGAGGAGATGCTTTTAGTCGGTGGGTTATAGCCCTTATGCATCGATAAAATGTCCAAGAAAAAATAATTTCCAATTCTTTATGAGGGATATGAAAAAAATTCTAATAGTAAAATGTCTTGATGATGAATTTTTGTATGAAAAGAAGGATATCTAAAAAGCGATTTGACACCCTAGGAAGTTCAGTTATTCAATGTAAATCTCAATCTCTATGCCCTGTGGTTTTGAATCAGGAGGTGTGATCCATCAAAAGAATCAAGAATGGAGTGTCACATTCCTTCCTTGATAAAGGTTATAAAACATGGTGATGTATTGTTGAGGATGTCAAATCTACATAAAAATTACGGTTATATGAATTTTAAATCATGTCCCATGAATATATGAGTTAACTGGAGATAATGAAAATTTATGTGTATAAGTCAATCAAGTCTCTGTAATTCTTCAAGGTAAAGATGATAAATCTTGGGTTTAAGGGGGGCCTTCCAGGGATATGATGGTCCATTCAATAGAGTGATTCCTCATTACAAATCTGGTATGAGGAGTTTGTTTCAACTCATACTTCAAAGACATTATGGTGTTTTATGAAATTTGTAATATTCAAGAATATTTCTGGCACCCTAAATGTTGTGTCGCCACCTCGATAATAGATTATCATGATAGATTGATTCCTCATTACCATTATTTTCTATGAAATGTGTCATCTTATATCTTGGATTTTATTTTGGCCACAAGATAGACCCTATTAGATTTATTCCTTATTCATTAATTCCATGATTTTTTTCCTAAACATCATAGAGGATGATTTTATTGATAGAGTACATGAATTTTTTTAGGTCCCCCTTTTTGGGTTTTCAAGATAAGAAGATTTGTGTCTCTTTACCTAGAATTTTAGGGTCTTTCTATTGATCCCATTATAGTATCGAGTTTAAGTTTTTACATATTTGACTTAAGTGTATATAGTTAAAGGTCATGACTCCTGTAGACCAAATATTGGAGATTTTATACAAGATCCTAATTAGTATACCCATGTTTAAGAGCACTCAAACATCCATCTAAGTGAGATTTAGAAATTTTGTAAATCATTGATTGAGTTTCTCGTGTCATGAGTAGTGATACAAAAAATTCATGTCGGGGATGAACCAAAACACCCTCAAGTGATGGGTTCTATTTTTGGGACATCAAGATTACAAAGATTAGAAAACCCATTATATTAGGCAAAGATTTCTCTGATTGGTGGGTTGTCAAAAAGGGAGATCTTTTTTCTTTTATATGGTCCAAAAAATTCATATGGAAAAATGAGGTACTCAATACATTCATTTCTTCACGTGGATCAAGGTTCTTTTAAAATATGGCAAAAGCACCTCATACTCTGGTTGATTGAGGTAAGTCTCTAATGGCCCTTTGATAAGGAAAGATAATGGGTTATGGTCTTCACAGTTTATTGTCATGTTGTGGGGATGTTTTCCAAATGGTTTAACATCATGAGTTAAACACATTTTATGTTCTTTTTATCATAATTTGGTAATGACACATTTGTTTTTATTTTTAATGTCAAGTGGCCATGAATTTTTTTGTGTAGTTTAGCATCATGTGGTAAGGACATAATTTTGTTCAGTCTATCATCTTGTAGTGATGATGTATTCTCATAATATTTAATTTCTTGTAGTAAGGATGTAATAATAAATGGGTACTGATGGAAATGTTGTGGTTGGGCCCAAGGGTGGGGGTCTAGGTGTCGATGCATATCTCAAATAAATGAGAATCAAACCACACATAGTTCTAAATGGTCGTGAAGTTTAACATCATGCAGTGAGGATGTGGATAACTTTAAGTGAAATGGTTGTATTGCAGATGGTCCCATGAATGTAATTATTAGTTTCACTATGTATACCATAATGATAGGAATCAGTAAACATGTAATACTAAATAAGGTTTTTTTTACAAGTTTGGTCCACACACAAAAGAGGGCATTTTTATATTTATTTTTTCACTCATCTTGGTTTTGGAAATGTAGGCATCACTACATATCCTGTGATGGTAGGAATCAATTCATATGTAGTTCTTGAGTGGGAAATACTCTATGCAGTTCTATCTCATATGTAGTGGTGGGAATTATTTCCATTAATCTTTTTAGCTAGTTCCAGGATTAAAAACTCAGGTGTCTCTACATATCCTGTGATGACAGGAATCAATCCATATTAATATATTAAGGAACCACATATTTTAATTTCATAGAGAAAGGATAAAGATGTACCGATGTGAAAAAGTAGTGATGTTGCGGCTGGGTACAAAGATAGAAGTCTAGGCATCACATCATATCTCATGAAAGTGAGAATCACGCCACATAGAGTTCTTGAAAACCCATGTGGTTTAATTTCACATGGTATGGATATGGGATCCTTGATGTGAATAAGGATAGAGTGTATGTATGTTAGGTAGAATACCAACAACAACTGTAGTGGTCCTCTCAAGCATGTTCCAATTGAGTATATAGTTTCATGTCATGCAAGGGACATTAACTGTGAAGTTTAACAACATGTCGCAATAAATCATGGTATGAATTTTATGATCTTGTATTCATGAATGATATGGGTCAATCAAAATTTTTTACTCATCATTTTCATATATAATCCCTTACTGAGACTCTTAATCCCATTTGAGCTATGCTCGGTTTGAGAAAGAAGGAGAAACAAGGGTTTATCTCACCGTGTAGAGAAATTTTAGAGGAGTATAGGGTAATCTTTTATCATGTTCTATCGGGACAATGATATATGATTGAGGTTTCCCTATGTATCTCAATTGAAATGAGAATCAATTCAAACATAGTTATAGAGAACCCATGCAGTTTAACATGATGTGGTAAGGATTTTGGTGACTAGACAGAAATAGAGATGGATATTACGGATCCGTGTAATTAAAAAATCATGTGGTAAGAATATAGATCTCCTTATGTGAAGGAAAAGTGGAATTTGGGGATCTTAGAAGTTTTAAGTCATGCACTAATGAAATTTTCCTGGCAGTTTAATTTCATGTAGTATGGAAATTTTCCTTATAGTTTAATGTCATGTGGTATGGAAATTGGATCCCCCAAAGAGAAGGGAATGTAATCCTATGGCTGGGACCAAGAATATAATCTTGGGAATCAATACATATCATGTAATATTAGGAATAAATCCATACATATTTCATAAGGAACTATGCAATTTGAAATCAAGAGGCAAAGATGAACTCTATGTAGTTTACCGTAATGGGTTAGAATAAAGCATAACATGAAATTTATTTTCTTATTGTTAGGACTTTCTCAATGAACATTAACATCTTATAGTGGGGATGATGGAAATGCATTTTATCATCTTATGGTAAGGAAAATGGATTACCAAGTATGAAGGAGGATAGAAGTTTTTTATCCTTGTAATTTAAAATCTTACAGTGAGGACTTTGGTATATAGTGAAATTTAACATCTTACTATAAGGATTTTGTTATACTATTTAATTTCATGTATCTATGGAAATATCTATACAATTTATTGTCGTGTGTTTAGGAAAAATGCAATGTGGGTTTGAAGGTTACTCTAGAATCTGTCCCCTGATGTAGCCAGTGATGGGGGGCAGCTATTCCGTTTGAATGGAATATTCACCATTGATCTGCTTTATCACCAATTATGAGTCCCATTTGATATTTAGGTAGGCTATGTGCACCTATATTACTAGTTCTACTATATCGATGAGAGCCTAATACTCGAAATCATTTTATCCTTCTGATAGTGTGAAAGAGTAGGAAACAACTACCTTGTCGGGAGAGACAAATATAATCTCCTGACCGACCCGATTAAGATTTGGGTTTTCTATTATTATGTCTAAAGGACTTTGGGATGTTCCATTAAAGTACATATCCCATGTTCAGAGAGTGTCATGGGCATATAAGAGCTCTTCGTCTAGGATATTGGTGTCTTTCAATGTATATTCTATGGTTGTATGTGCTTTGAGGAAATCAATAGGGGCTTGTCCTTTCACAGACTTATGTGATATTAACTAAATTTCATATTAATTTATAATGACTTCCCATTGATCCAAGCACCCATTTAACATAGGCCAGCCAAGGATATACTAGAGTGGGTCAATACGAGAGACTAGATGGATTTCATGGTTCTTCAACTAATGCCTCAACATTTTCACTATGAAGATGATTGAAAGGAATTTTATCTTGATGTTGGAATATCTAGTCTCAGTACCTAGCATCATTTGGATAAGCAAGTAAAGACTATTCTCAATTCTAGAATAATTTTTGTATATTGGGACGGAACCTATTGAGCATTCCATGGTGGCGGCAAATAAGATATGTTACCTACCTTCCACCAGAGGCATCAGAACTAGTGGGTGTATAAAATACTACTTGAGACTTTCGAAGCATTTTTGAAATAAGAGGGGTTTATCATCCTACCAGATGATTTGAAGCTCAATGTAAATCAGGTAGGCTAATATGGTGTGTAGACATTTCTATATTCATTATAGGCATTTTTGTGTAGTTCAAAGAGAACACATATCGATGTTGCTTTAGAAATTAAATGTACATATCTTGCTCTTATGGGGGAATCATAGCATTAATCAGAGAAGGTCATGGGTATTCTTCTATTAACTAAATTATTTGTCTAACCTCATCTATGTTGGTAGTGAATCCTTCCTCAAATATTTGAGGGGAACTCCAAATACCATCCTCACCTTCCTCCATTTTTTATTTTTTTGGAGGCATTTTCAGATGAATTTGTCAATCTGGGGGCTTCACCATCACTATCAAGGTGAGGGATGAAATCAAAAGAGACATAATCATCCCTTGTTATATGATTTGTAACAAATATATGTTGGAGATAATTTTATTTTATACTATCATTGAGGATAATAGGGGCTCAGACCTCTTAGATTAGATCTACTACCTCAACCAGACTTATGGGGAGCACATAGTCATTGTGGAGTATACACCATGGATTTGTAGGTGTGATCCACTAAGCCATTGGTATATTCAATTTATATATCATAATCCCCTATTGGTTTCTTTTCTCCCTTTTTATAGAAATATTGTCTCCATATATTGATTTAAAAGTATCAAAGGGGGTTTTATCGCTATGAAATATACTAACCTTCCCTTCTGATGTTGATGATTTCTCCCAAAAATAGAGATGTCGCATAGTTTACCATCATGTGACCAGGACATGTTCTATGTAGTATAATGTCTTGTAGTAAGGATGTGAATATGGGTTCCTGGGATAGGATATAGAATCCAAGATTCCCTATATATCACATTAGGATGATAATCAAGTCATATGTAGTTTTAAGAAAACTCATGCAATTTAATGTCTAGAGGAAAGTTTGTGATTGTTTTAGTTTAAAAAATTATGCTAAGGATGTGAATATGGGTGACTATGCCAGGATATAGACTCCAGAAAACCCTACATACCTCATTAGGATGTGAATCAATCTATACGTTGTTCTAGAATACAGGTGTAGTAGAAGACCAACACTAGCAATGGTGATCCTCTCGGGTGAGGTCCATAGAAGGGTATAGTTTTATGTCATGTAAGGGATATCAACCAAAAAGTTTAACATATTACGATGAGAAATCATGGTATAAATTTTATATTCTTGCATTTCATACCATAATGAAACTATCACAAGCTTCCATGCCTTGTTTTGATTAGGGAAACCCATATTAAAATTCATAAACTCATGTGATCTATGCTCAGTGGGAGAAACAAAGAATGGAAAGGGTTCCTTTCACCATGAAGAGGACATAAATGATAGGATATGAGTATTTGACATCATGTGGTGGTTGGACATAGATATACAATTGAGGTTTCTCTACATTTCTCATTAAAATGAGAATCAATCCATAAATAGTTCTAAGAAAACCCATGTAGTTAAATTTAATGCAGAAAAAACATGATCCTTATAGTTTAACATCTTGAAATTAGGATGTCTATCGTTTAATTTTTGAGTCATGTGGTGAAAACATGATCCATGCAGTTTGAGGTCTGGCGGTGAGTATTATGGTCTTGCAGTTTATTATCTTCCGGTAAGGACATCATCTATGCAGTTTAATGTTTTGTGGTAATGATAATGGCCTTGAAGTTTAATGTCTTAATGTAAGGACATTATCTATCTAGTTTACTATCTTTCAGTAAAGATTTTGTCCTTATAGTTTTAATGTATTATTGTAAGGACATCAGCCATGTAGTTTAATGTCTTGTAGTTAGGAGACAGTCATGTAGTTTAATGTCATGCGGTAAGGATGATGGCCATGAAGTTTAATATATTATGGTAAGGATGGTTGATATGGGTGAATGGGACAAGATATATAATCTTGGCATCCCAACATATCTCATTTGGATGAGAATCAAGCTATGTGTAGTTCTATAAACCCCATCTAGTTTAATGTCATGAGAAAAGGACATGATCTATGTAGTTTAACATCTTACAGTAAAGAAAAAAATGTATCTAGTTTAATTTATTTCGGTGAGTAAAATTCTGAATATCCTATGAAGAGATCAGATCTTCCAAAGGAGTTTGAACAAATATTATACGTATTTTATGAGTTGCAGGTTCATTCAAATCGATCAAGAATGTAGAAAACGGTCCTCACAACCAATCATTAAATACATAATACCTTTCGATTGTGTTCCCGAGACATCGATGGTAGGGGAAATGTATTTCATGACCTATCAAACCTTCCTCATTATGATTCTTCATTGTTGGGAGTTTCATCAAACCATTTTCAAGGGCGTAGTAAGAATACATAGAGACATGATTAATTAGGGAAGGAATTGGTTTTCTTCAGTCTTGTCATGAAATACGGTTGTTTATCCCTCTAAAGAAGGGGGTCCATTCTCTGCTGCACAATATCTGTTACCTTCTTAGAGTAATCAAACAACTGGATTGGGGATTCAAGTGTAGATTGTTCCAACATCTCTATGTCCATCTATATCTGAAGATGGTCTTCAAAGGGAAATCAATCTTCTATCATGTGCTTGAGAAATTGATGGTAGGGGAAATGATTTTCATGTCCGATCAACCTTACTTCACTTAGCTTTCTCATCATCAATATATTTATGAAACCATTCCTCATGTAATATTTGAAATACCCAAGAACATTTTTGGATGTGAAGGAATACACTTCTTTCATCTTGCCTTCACGAGAAGAGATACAAGGCTACTTCTCCCACATTTTATCTGTACCGCCATTGGTGTGGGTTAATGGTTTATGTTTGGTGTCTGGGGTATAGAGTCCCAGTATTTATTGGTCTGGGGGCAGGTGATTTATCATTGGGGGTCTTGGATAACAAAAACTCTTCCCATTGATTAAAAGGTCTTGGCTCTCCAACAGGTTTTGTGGTGAAATCTAAGGTCATATGGTTTCCAGAATATCCCCAACGTGGAGGGGGAAAATGTTGAAATTCCCCCTGTCTTATGGGATAGGGTGAGGTGGAACAATATTTGTATTTTTTACTATAAGGAGATGGAAAATATCAAAATTCCTCTAACCAAGTGGGCTAGGTATTTAATTAAAAGGAAAGATTCCATAGGAAAGTACTGGTACGTCATCCTGAGGTAGATATCTTATAAGTATTCCAACAATTATCTCCATGATATCCCTATTATCCTGTTGGTGTTGATCGATCTATTCTTCTATAGAAATTTCTTAATCATCCTCAAGAGGATGGCTGGTGGGATCCATCAAAACATCCATTCCTCTATCATTGTCAAGGTGAGTGGATGATGAAGGGATTTTTTTTGTGGATCTAAGAGGCTGAATCCACAGATTCCACTTTCCATATACTCCATTATTATTAGCCTTTGAAATACCAAAACATTTGATAACACCTTCACCAGATGCCTGAAAAATACCTCTAAGACATTATGCTCTTATGCAAGTGGAAGAAGATAGACCAAACTACAATGACATAGATTATTAAATGAGGGTATGATTTTACCATTCATGACTATGCTTATCTAGGTCTAATAAAGAGTCTTCATATCCTAATGAAATTATATTGAGTGATACATAATCAGGATAGTGCTCCTCCCCCACAAAGTACCGCGTTTGGTGGGTCAGTTCCTGGTATACCATTGGAGGGTCAGGTTCTTTTGGTACCATTTTAGGGGTTGGTTCCCATGATAATGTTTGATTGGTTAGTTCCATGATACCATTTGAGAGGTCAGTGATCATGGTACCATTTGAGGGGATGATTCCTATTGTACCGTTTGAGGGGTCAGTGCCCAAGATACCATTTGAGGGGTCGGTGCCCATGATACCATTTAAGGGGTTGGTTACCATGTTGAAAATGATCCTAGGGTAAAATATATTACAGATTCTCTCAACCTTGTGGGCCAGGGTGTTCCCTATGATTCTATAGTTACTAAGGCTATATTTGATGAAGGTATAGGCTTTTGGATAGCTATGATCTAGGATTGATTGTCAACCACTGTTAGAAGAATCTGGTGGGACATAGATAGATTGTCTATAGAATGGATATAAGCCTACTCTAGAGATTCATTTTTTGGAAACCCTTAGTAGACTCTCCTTCTAGTTTCCCCAACATGGATAGTTGTTGTAGGCCCAACTTTATATAAAACTCCTTGTGGAATCATGGTCATATGATGATGATGCTGACCAAAATAGATGGGAGTCATCCTAGGTAGATTTTTAGTGATTGAGATAATATAATGATTTTACTCATCCAACTCCTTGAGGTAGGTAAGGTTTATACTATTATTTTCTAGTGATAGGCTACCATAGCGGTTGAAAGTGGCAACAGAGGTGAATTCCTCTCCAATGGCATGTCATGAGAAAGATGGCTAGTGAGAACTCAGCCTATGAAGAATTTCATGAGTCAATCCTAGAGCCAAGATAGAGCTACTGATGTTGTATTCCTGTCCTAAGATAATCACCAATTGATACAATATGTGTTTTGTTTCTGACAATGTACATTGAGGCATCAGGAAAAAATCTTCTTGTCCAGCAATCTCAGAATCTTTTGGCATATTCGATAGTGTCATTAAAATTGAAAGGAATCTAGAAGTTTTGACGAATAAAAAAAGACACATTAGTAGTGATTCATCATTTACATTAGTACACATTTGATCAATAACATTAATACATAAAGGATGAAGAGGAAGCGCCTTATTTTTACACATGGTTTCATGATTTTAAAATAATCATATCATGTTCTCCATTTTGTTCGACAATGAGCATAGCATAAAATTTCATGAAATGAATTGGGAAATTATTCTTTTTAACCTATTAAATTGATGGGATGGTTAAAGGATTTCACTTCAAGTTCAATATTTTGTTTTGTCGGGATCTATGTTGTGGAAATGGTTTCTCCTGATGGTTTGATTGTGGAGGGTTTAAGGCCTTTCTCAATCACCCACATCAGTTTTTTCATTTTTTTTAGTCTTCCCTAGAAACACCCAATGGTTCCCATATCAATAAATCTGTATTGAACTACTTCTAAAGGTAGGTGGTCCTTAGGGGATTCATGCCCAATGACTCTTAGGGACACACATTGGTCAAGAAGATGGGAGTTTGGGATCATCACACCTGTTTGGGGGTAGTTTTTTCCTAATCCAATAATATATTATAGATTTATGATATGTTCATGAAATCCTTCCTTCACACTCATATAGTACTAGTAACAATTGTTCTGATAATTTGATTATGAACATGTATCGAAATGAACAATTGCATGCCTATCATGGTTTCTCTATCTCTCTCTTATTTATTTATTATGCTTTAAACTATGGCCAGGTATCATAATTCTAGAGTTTATTATCATCCAGGGAGGTGGTTGGTGACTTGGATATGGGATTGAACCTCTAAAATGTATCCTAAGAATCCTATGAAAATAGGAATCCAAACCCACGTAGTTCATTTTTCATAGTTTAAGGTCGTGTGACTGGACTCATCCATGCAGTTTAATGTAATTAATTTAGGATGTGAGTATTAGTATTGAACCTCAATGATGCATCCAACGTATCCTATTTAATATAGTAATTAGAGTATAGGTAGTTCCTATGATTGGAATCTGTATCATGAGAGATATGAAAATAGAGACCCTATATGGGAATAGAAAATATAAGACCGCCCTATATTACTTCTTCAAAAATGTGGCCCTTTGAGAGGGAATGAGACGTAATAAAACATTCATCCCAATAATGGTCCCACACTAGGAGAAATCAAAACATTCTTTTGATACAATAATTGATGGTATCTAAACCCATGTGATCCATGCTTGATGTGAGAAACAAGATATAGTTGTTGATTGTTAATATTTCATGAGAGTATATATGTAGGATACTTACACATTAATTTTTTACATTTAGGAGTTTGATTTACCATGTCATTGAATATATTTTATGGAGCTCGATCCTTAGAAAGGAATCACATGTAACCTGTTTTATAATAGGAATTAGAGTCATCATAGTGTTGTCCATACCAACCCCACTGATGAGTTTGAAGTACATGGGGGCGTGATCTGGTCTGATATATAGAATGATGGTCTTGTATTTCCTAAAATCTCATCTACTGATGGATATGGGAGAATTTTGGTCCTATAGGTGTATTTAGTCCCCTAAGTCAGAAATACTTGGGATAGGAAGGGAAATACACCAAAGTGAATGCTAGTTGGATATCAGGCCTTACAAAGGAGTCCTACGTATCCCAGTTATGTTGAGAATTAGAGTTCTTGTATTTCACTTATAACATAACCCACTGATAGTCTAACGTGGATGATCACACTCAGAGAAATTATCATTATCCCTAAGGGTTCAAGAATGTAAGGTAATTACTCCAGGATAGATAACCTTTTGATTGGCACTTAAACACTATGGTTTTTCTTTTGACATGGGACATATCATATTATGTTGATAGGAGATTACACATTTTGGTTGCCCGTTGACACAATCATTTTTTATCCCATGTAGAATTAAATAGATATAGTAAAAATATTTCGAGAGAATGAAATTAGTAGGGTCACATGAGTGTTTAAACATAGCTCATCAAGGATACTTCCCATGTAAAAGAGGTATTCAGCCGAAGGTTCTTGGCTGGGGTCCACATGGCATGAGTCTAAATGGTTCTGTCAGACAATGTGGGAATGTCATAAGGTATTTTCCCAACCTTCCTTGGATGATTTTTGGACATATCTTGATTGGCCACATGATATGTTGGGGTGTTAATCTATTATTTTAAACACGTCTAAGGGTGTATGCCAACATGATCATGATGCTTCTAATGATATGGGTTGACATGTCTAAGATCATTCACATGGCTAATGAAAACTTATTCAAGATATTTCACATGATTAACTACATATTATTTGATTCCTTCTCATGAGAAAAGAGAACATGTCCAAGGTGATTTCCATAACAAAAGGGTTCATGTATGGGGTCTTTCATACCATGGAAATAGACATGACCATGCATTATCACATGATCAACTTGACTTCTTTTTAGATTGGAACCTGACAATGGTGACAAGTCAATGGATTATTGTAATGACCCAAACTTTTATTAATGAAAATTCATCTTGATCTACTTAAACTTATTATTATTTGATATGGTTATATAACATATTCTCTTCCTTGCTTTTTTGTTTTTGGATTCTAAAATATCCTTAATAATTCTGACCATTGATAATATATTCGTTAAACAGTGATCACATGATTACTGTAAATATAGGGCTCTAAAAAATCCAATTTAATCAGATAAAGGAAGATGTGGCCTCATATAGTAGAATTTAGCCATACAAATCCCATTTTTCAGAGCTTAGAAAGTATGTGGCCTCACTGGGCTTCTCTCTTGACCAATCCTAAGATGATATTCAACATGATAATCTCAAGAATAATTGCCTATGGGAGAAGTGGAAGTTGATAGAGATTACCACCGAAGAAATGTTATCTGAGCCACCCCAAGAGTATGTCACCATCGCACACCTTACCCTTCAGTATTATGTGGGTGTTATGAGGGTTTATGTAACGAGACCCTAGTACAAAGATTATATACAATATTTTTGTATAGATAATATACAATCATTCTATTATTGTTATTTTTAAATAGTTTTTAATGTAAAAAAATAGCATTTTTAGTCTATTTTGATGAATTATTGGATTTTTTTGTTAAATAATATTTTTACTAAATTATGTTTTATTAAATATAAATGTCCATATAATTATTATGAATACAATTTGGATTTTTGTTAATGTTTGAAAGCTATTTTTGTCAAAACCCATGAATTTTCCATAAATGCCGGTTTTTATTTTAAAAGAAAAAATTCACATATTTATAAAATTATTTATATAAAATTAATATTATTTTTTAATTCGGTTGTTTATATTATCAAATGGTTAATTTTTCATAATTTTCTGAGGTAGTCGAATTTTTGGGTAAAAATTAAATACCATATAAATATATAATGTGTTTTATGACATCATAATGACCAAGTAGTGATGTAATAAAATTTTATAAATAATGTTTTCAGACAAAATACGTTTTACCATAAAAATAGTGTCATTTTAGTTTAATTTTATTTATTTTACATAGCTTTAGTGGACCCTTCAAGACTTATAAAACATTATAACTGTTTAAATGGATTTCTTTGATAGTGTGACTCACCTCCACATAAGCAAGCCTAATATTTTAATAAGTTCATAAATTGTACTTATAAAATAATGTTTTCCAATCCCCTTTGTCAAAAACCGTGGGAAAAACCATGGGTTGTTTTGTGGTTTGGTTTAGTTTAATGTGTGGTGGCCAAAACCTAAGTAATAAAGAATTCCATCTCTTTTCTTACATAAACCCACCCAGTCTCCAACTTCCTCTTCACTCAGATCCTTTGGAGCTAGAGAAACCTCTACCCTAATCTCTCTATAATCCTCTTAAGTCTCACCAAGCTATCAATAATCCTTTCTAAATCCTCTCCCATGCCTTTTGGATCACACTTCCAAGAAAGGGATTTCTTCCTTTCTCGTTTTTGTCTCAATTTCATTATGTTGTCATATCCTTTTATTTTCAATTAAAAAAATTTGGGTATGATTTTTTACCTACTCCATAATGACCTCATTATTTTTAAGGGTTATAGACCTATTTCTCTCTCATTAATTCCTCCCATGTACACTCGTTACCATTCCTAAATTCCGTACGGAATTTCTCTTTTCTCATTTATATTCAAGAAATTATTTTGTATTATAAATCTAAATTACATTACATATGCTGGGACATGTATCTATATGATCCCCTTACTTTTCATTCCTTTTACATATGATGATACAACCCTTTCTCTCTCATCAACCATTTTTTAATTCTTATTTTACGTCGTTATCCTGCTGAAATTGCACCCCAATTTTCCAAGCCAGCGTCATTATATAGTGAATACCATGTCCATTTATCTATCAAGGGTATTTACCTTTATGCCTATTTAATTATTGGTTATAGAGTTTCATGTATGAATTCTACATTCTTTTTTTATGGAATAAATGATGATGTTTAATGAATCCATGTTATATGATCGATATGGAACACTTATGCATGAAATGAAATGATTGAGAAGGTTGTGCACTGATAGCACTCTAATGCATTGGGTAAAAAATAGTATCATGATACGTCAAGTGAAATGAAGGTTTACTCATTATAATTCAAGTGAAATGTGGTTTTATTCATGATCCATGTTCAATGAGCTTTGGCTCATGCTAATACCATGTTAAGTGTTGTTTCAACATTTTCATGTTATGATAACCATGTTATATCATTCCTTTATGTTCATGTTTATTTTATGCTCCGTTTATTTTCATATTTCCTAACATGTATTTTATTATTCATGTTTTACCATGTTTACTCTATTACTGGGCTTTAGAGCTCACCATTTTCTTATGCATGTCCTCTAGTTATCCCATGAAATGATAAGTACGAGGGAATTTAGTTGTCATGTAAATGTATTTTTCAATAAAGATGTTGTGTTTGATGTTTTAAGTCATTATGTAATGTTCCTAAGCCAAAATTACCCTAGACCTCTCAATCTTATATGTTGTATAAAGTCAATATTTTATGTAATAAAACATATTTATGTGTGTAATAAAAATCAGTGTTGTTATAAATGTAACATAATCTTGTTGACTGGTCTATAATCTATCACAAGATTGTCTTGACGTGTCCTGAGTCTATCTTGTGACAAAGAGGACACTTAGAGGGGTTATTGAGAGATCAACTCATCTTGTCTTTGGATAGTCACATGCTAATGGAAACATGCCAGGCTGTTATTTTAAGATCATCCTGACATTTCCAGTGTCTAAATTGTGAAAATAAATACATGTGAGAGGTTTGTAACTTGATCAACTAGGACAATCCTTAGCTTTTCGTATGACGATGTTGACATGTTAAGAGAAAATAGAGAGATCAATCTAACTTTTTTGAGGATTATTTCATGGTCAAAGAAAATTTACAAAGCTTCCTAATGACATCTTGAGTACCATGAGGAATCTTGAAATCTTATTCCATTAGACTATTCATGTGGAGGGGTCTTGTGGATTTTTTTAGGATCTTTCATGGCATAGGATAATTCCCTAAAGTTGAGATAAATTTTCCAAAGATCTTATTCTTATTGTTTCATGGGAAATGATACATGCTTGAATGTTTATATCAAGAGTGTTCACCATAGGTTTTTTATAGAAAAAGGAATCCCTTTCCATATAGTAATACACAAACCAAGAGGGTGTTCTCTGGATGGACCTTTGTTCATGTGATTCTAATGTCCTTGAAAGGTTCTCATGAGGGGGTCTGCAAACAAGTCACTGGGCTTCCCAAAGGCACTGAAAGTGTGGGAGGGGTCTATGGTGCATACAGTAGAGGGTTTTCCCATTGTCTAACCTGCATGTGAGCGGGTGTCTTCATGACATCGCATGATGCCAACACATTTGTGATATGCAGAACCTTCATAAGGTATTGAGATGAACCATGTGCTTATGTAAAGGGTCCTTCAAATAAAAACATCATTGTGTATGGGTGATGAGAGGCATTTCACTATAAGGATGAGTTTTTTGAATATGGGACCTCGTGTCTTCAAGCATGTTCTACAAAGCTGAGTGGGGGAGAACCATGAGATCGAACTGGGGGTCACCACGAGACCAAAGAGTGTTTTTCCTTTTCATAACTAGGAATTCATGGGGTGTTAAACATTTAATCCATTTCATTTGAAGCTGCACTCGAGCACCGTGAGACTGAGGGTGTGGAACTACAAGACGGATGTCCACTAGAATACTCTTATGGATTCCAGTATGGGTCTGTAGTATGTCCATGTACTTCTCTTGAAAATTTGCCTCAGGTTTCATCACTCATGAGATCCCATGATCTGAATGAGGGTCGTGCAGGAGGTCTCATGAAAAAATCTATGAGGAATGAAAATTCAGATGACGTTTCTTCTTAGTGAAGTAACAAATTCAATGGGATATCACACTAATTGCAAATTAATTTTTTTATTATCAAAACACTTTTAAGGGAAAAGTTAGAAACCAATAAATTCATCATGAAAACCACAAACCAACCCTCACAAATAAAAATAGAACAAACTACAAGATCTGCCCCTCCCCTGCAGCTGCTCTATGATGATAAGCCTTCATCAAAGTAGGACCCTTCAAAAAGTAGTCTCATACAGAATTGCAGGATCATGGAACTAATGGCAAATCTATTCCCTCTCAATAATCCAAATTTAGAAGGACATCAATGATGAAGACTTAATGATATGATCCTCTTCTGAATAATATCCTATTATATTGCTGGAAATGTAGCATGAAATGACACAACATCACCGAACATAAAGGGGATCCAGAAGTAGACACAACACATACAAGCATTCTTCTCAGCCAATCCAAAAAAACACTAACTTAACCAAAGTCATTAAATATTAACTTTATATTACCCATGTATGTTTCTCTAAACAATTTCTAGGACAAGGATAAGATTTGAGTGGAAGGTGCAACTATAAGAATATATTCAAATCAGATGCTCAGCTTTTCCCAAGACTGAATGTACTCCTCAAGAATAATCTTCATGTTATTGAACCCCCCAACTAATATCAACTCCTGCCTATCTATACAGGCATATTGGTCCTCATTGAGAGTCATTCTTGGTGGTCCCCTATCATTTTAGTGGTTTCTTCTTCAGTTTAATTGAGATAAAAAACTTGTTCCACCGTTTCTTCTTCCGAGATCTTGAGAAAATCAAAGGATTGTTTGAGAAAAAATACAGACTTGTAGTGGTTGAACTTATGTTTGGATTTCAATTTCCTCACTGACCATGTATCCATAGGAAAAGGCAAGAAGGATTAATCCTTACTCTCCTTACGACTGCCCTTCCACCCTTCCATGGAGGGCCTGACCGAAGCACCTTCCAACTCCTGAATCACATCATTAATCTCTTTATACTCATTTACAGGATGAACATCAACATTGATGCCATCATCCAGTGAGTTAGAATGAGTGACCTCACCGTCAATATGCTCCTCATGAACCTCATTCAATGAAACTGCCTGAAGTTGTGTGTCCGAGACCTCCTTATCAATATACTCCCATGTCATTCCCCATTCTAAATCAACTCTCATGTCATCAAATTCAAGATACTGAAAACTATTGAAAACTTTTACATTTATATTTGTTCTATCCAACCTCACCCTACGTTTTTCCTTCACCCATACCTTACTACCTTCACTATCAGTAGATCCCCATACCTTTTGTATCTATGCATCCCGGTTATAATCCATATCTTCTTTGGTATTAACCACTTCCATTGCAACATTATTAGAAGCAACTACAGTTTTAATCCTTGGGATCAGAAATTAAGAATATGGAAGACCCACTCCTTCCTTAGTAGTCAACCCAAGGCCTTCCAACTCCCCTCCATCTTGTGGATCCAAATGAAGGGACCTCATTTGCTTGTCAGGTTTAGAGATAGAACCTCCTTACACAGGTTCTTTATGTCGCGCATCCATACTATGCATGAATCAACTGTCATGACACTTACTCTTGTCTCCCAATGCCGCATCCAACTTCTGTAATGGGTTCCGCCCAACTCATGGTTCACCATGAACTGCCTCATCAATCTACACACCCCTTTTCCCCTGGTCTGAGGACCCATCTGCACCACCGGCCCTAGCCCCATGCTACCTCAACCCATGTCTGTAGTCCTCTGCGGAGTGGCCTAATCACTTGCAATAAAAATGTAAATCCTTCCAAGATTTATACATTACTAGTTTCTTATAGCGATATTCCCCTAAAATTGTAATCTAAATGAAATCTGGGGGCTATCGTGAAACATTGACCTTGACACACACTCCATGATTAACTGGGTGACACTTATGACTATCAGGACACATAAACCTTCCTATGATATTACCAATCATCCTAATAATCAAAGAATTCCAAAAAGGAAGAGGAAGATTCGGGAAACCCACCCAAATTGCCACCGAAGGGGAGTCTCGTTTCATGTGAAAGTCATATTTCTATCTATGTAGATTGAATCTGGACGTGTTATAGATGTGAGGCGCACATGAAAAGGCCATGATCAGGTCTTCCTCCAACATGAAGTGAACAATTATGTTCTTATTCTTGAGAAAACCAACAATATCCCTATCCTGTTGATCCCACAAACCAAAGATGAATCTATTGATGGTTTCCAGCAATGGACATCTATATGAGAATCGAGCTATCAGGGTCTGGTTGAGCAATTCCGAAGCCTCGTAAGACTTTATGAGCGACAATGGTAGATTTGGGCTTCCATTGTACAAATCGGGGACCTTCAGGTGTAGAGAGTATTCCGGAAACGAAGGAAGCGTCTCGGGATTGGAGAAGGGGGGAATGTAAAACTCCATTCGCTTGGAGGACAACGAAGGTCCCTCCCCCATGGATGGGGGAGGTACTAGAACAGTTGTTGTTTCCATCATGAAGTGGGGAAGGCATCATGAACTACCCATATCACGAGCTGTGGATTCACACTATCAAGCAAATATCTTGTACGAACCCAGCTTCACATGATTCGTAGTTTTCCATGCGACTGATTAATCCCAAAAAGTCCATAAGGGAGGATCTCATGATCTACTAAGGACGTTATCCATGGATGATCATTGATTCATTCCATTACTCATCCATCATCTCTTTTCAGATCTCCCTCTTCTCTCTCGCATGTGTCTATTTTCAGTATAGTAGTGGGTCTATATATGGAATGCTGGCCCAAATATCCTACCGCTTTTCATGGGGTGGATGTCACGTGCACCAATGAGGCAGTTGATTATTTTCTAGACCAAAATCATGTGGTCATGAGTGGATTTGTTTGATCCTCATTCCCTCAACAATGTGTGATCTGAAAAACACCAATTAATTTGGTTGAAAAATATTTCAGGAGGTCTAAAGGGTTCGTTGTTATAAACTAATCACGACGACCCTAGTGGTTATCTTCTCTTCAGTCTCATTATTAGAGGACAATCATGAGATGGATTTGAACATTTTTGGGAGATCTTGTGGAATGTAACTAGAAATATGGATTGTATCTCATGATGGATTCAGTCAGTTGTCTCGAACATGCATATCTATCGGTGAAGGTCTTGATATATGTTGGTGATGCTTAGAGGTTTTCAAGAATGCCTTGGGATGTAAAATCTGTCTTTCCGGAGAATGGGGATGAAGTCATGTTCCATTCATGATTTTTTTTCAAAATTGTGCAGGTGTGGAATTGGATCAATTTTGAACTTTTGATCTATAGGACTAATGAAGAAAAATAGGATCATTTGGAGGAATGATTGGATGTTCCAGATTTAATGCACCCCATCCCACATAAAAATCTTGCACCACATTCCCTCTGGTATATAATACATTCCATTATTTCTATTGGATTAAGCCAACAATGAGGTCAGCACCTATACCACATACATCACTTCCACCCAAGCTTCACCATATCAGGCTTCTAGCTTGGACTATGTGAACATTTCAGATCATGCACCTTAGGCCTTATACATGGTCCTGCTCACATCCTACGAGATCTATAATCCCCTTACTATTCCGCTGGCTTAACCACACTAACTCCCACTTGGTGTGATCGGCCCCTGGTCCCAAATGGTTCTGTGGTCATGTTGGTCTGGTTGGCTGGTGGTTGGAATTTTTTTTGTAATAGGAAAGAATAAAAACTCTTAACAACTACGAATAAAATTTTTAATATAATGTAAGGGTCCCAAAAGTATATTATCTCTATTTAAACCCTTTCTTAAAGGATTCTATGAATGATATATAATTATCACTACATAATCATAAAAATTATAAAATATTCAATGGAAATGTTTAATATGCATAATTATGAGAGCCAACAGTACCCAAATAACAAGGTCTCAACCTCTGGTTCCATTTTTTCAGAAACCAAAATGGATCAACACCAAACTAGTCACCCTATCCGGCCCATAACAATGCCTGAGAGCCATTCCTGGTCCTCCTGTGTTGGAAACTAGTAATGAGCATTAAATATACTCTGTTCAAAAGGATTTAACCTGTAAATGATCGAATAACAAATAAATAAGATTAAAATAAAACAACAAACTAGTATAGAAAACTAAATAAAACTAAATGGTTGAAGATACCTCCATTTGATGTCATGGGCCACCTATAACCAAAGAATAATTCTTTATTCAAGAGTGAACTAGATCTTCGAGATATGTAAATAGAAATTTGATAAAGAGAGTAGGTTTGAGCATCAATATGCTCAATAAGGATGCCAAAGTAAGAACTACTCCCTATGCCTTAACTTTACAAAAAGACAACGCGATGACAGTTTTAAATACATTTATGTAAAATATGGTTTTTATTTCCTTAAAACAATGTTATGAGATAATAATTTCAAAGGAATAATTTTATGATTCATTTTCCAAACCAGTCCCACAATAATGAGAGATTATCCACTAAATAATTTTATAAATAAGAAATGTACAGGGACTGAAAATTTTTCAGGGAAAAACAAGAAGCCGAAAAAATAGTATAAGTAAATAGTTTTTGATATAATAATTCTCATTGGAAACATAATAGTGGAAATAAATATATAAAACATCACAAAACATATAGAATACATGGGATTCTGATATCATGGGATATTCTTATAGGATTCAAACACATCAGAAGCATGGAGGTTGGTAGGGCCCAATTTTTCCTTTTCTGTAATCGATGACTTATCTAGGATCAATATGACAATAAATTCCAGTATCCATGGATTAAGATAAAATACCTTGAAAAAAGAAAAAATTGTTGTTGGATCCTAGAGAGAGGATCTTACGCATCAAGTTTATAATCAATTTGAATAATTTCTTAAAAAACTAAATACCTGGATCTTTAGTACAGTTTTTTGATGATATTGATCATCCAGAACGACCTTTTTGGATTTTCTCATTGTGTTTGTGAGGATCTGAACTAAAATCCCTCTAGTAGTGATCCACACATGTTTTAATGGCCTTCGATCAAAACCACTCGTTCTTAGAGTGCTATCGTGGCTAAATGAGTATCTTGTTTCTATCATTCTTGATTTTTTGTTCTTTGGTCTTGATGAATATATCTCATTCTTGAGAGGGCAGAGGGGAGGATTCGAGAGAGAAATTTTTTGGCGCAACAATTCTATAACCACTAGAAATTTGGTTCACCAGGAATAATGGCATAATAGATATACCTGCCTATTTAATGACATGGGGTCTCAGTTACAATATTTAATTATGTAACTACAATTATATACATTCTCAACCTTAGATAAAACTCATCCAACATAATAACAATAATAGCACCATTATTCTTGGTGTGCCAACATGAATAAAATAGAATCATAAATGATGTCTCATGCCACATAATGAAAACAGTGTCATTATAATTTTTTCTCGTTCCAACTAGTTAAATAATTATTTACTATATAGAAAATAATTATTTTACTACCAAACCGACCTTGTTCCTCTCAAACTCTACATCTATTTATTGAACACTAGAATAAATAAATTATTCTATTTAAATAAATATTTTATTTAAAAACTAGTAAATAAATATTTATTAAATGTTCAATAAAATAAATATATTTCATTTAATTCATGCGGTCATTTTAACTTGAATAAAATTATTCCAGGGTCATGAGAATAATATTTATCTAATTAATTAAATTCAAATATAATTTAATTGAGACCACAAGAAACACATAGTGTGTGGCCTTGTAGGATTCTTTCTCATTATCATTAGGTGAGCTTACCTAACATCCAAGAGTATTTTCTAGAAACGGGTCAAGGTACCCAAAAGAAAGAACTAAAATTTTTATTGATGGCAACCCATAGGAACACTCACTATATAATATAATCACTTTGTCATACTATATCATCAAGAAGGTTTCATGATAGTTTCACAATATGTTTTCTTGATACCTATTTCTTTGACTAATTGAAATAAACTCATTATTACACCATGGACATGGAATTTAGGGTGACTGTTCTATTTCAATAAAAGGTCTGAGATATAAACTTCTATAAATGGAAGGGAAAAATCCTTCCTCAACATATCCATTAATAATATGTCAATTGTGATGCACCCAACGTACCCCACTTCCCGCCAACATATGGTGTGACAGATTTCATCAGTAAATCAACATGTGTGAGTTGTGACACACATTAATGATAATCATTAAGTCTAATGACCGTGAAAAATGCTCACATATAGGTATATCTGATGACACAAAAACATGCAGAATTCCTACAGGTGGGCCTGTTCTCATAACCTCCTGTTTGGGAAATTACCATCTGTGAACTTCATGAGAAGAAGTATCATATTCTTATGAGTAATCACACATAATGATATTTATAATATGTGTCCCATAATTTTCTTTTTTCCAACCACATAACTATATTTAAGAACATTTTCATAGCACTGAAAGGTTCTCACTATAGCGGGGAACTACTATGTCCTTGTCAATACGACAAATACTCAGTAACATTATTACATCCTAGTCTCGAATAACAATGAAAAATATGTAATAATATGTCTAATATTTAAATACATTAAATATTCATGTAATAAAAGTAAAAAACGTTGGTTCTTGGACACCAAATCTAAAAAACACTCACTTGTACTAGAGCCAACTACCTTGGACTTTTAGTCCAATAGACCTTACTTGATGATCATGTTTATGTTAAGTAATGGTTTTAGTCAAGGGGTCATTCATGGTGTCTTTCATTTAAATAATTCTCCCTATAACTTTACCTCTCTAAGAAAAATCCCTCAAGAGATGATATTTCTGAAATATGTGCTTTTTCCACTGTGTGACATTGGATCTTTTACAAGAGCCACCGCTGCAGTATTATCACAATAGATCGTGATGTGATATTTAATACTAGGTACCACATCCAAATCTTGGATGAAGATTCACATCCAAACTAGTTATTTAGCTACCTCAGAAGCTGTGAAATACTCAGAATCTACTGTAGAATATGTGACCACACTCTACTTTGAGGTCTTCCAACTCACAACACCTCCATTCAATGTGAAGAAATATCCCATATTTGACTTCATGTAATCTAGATCATTCTAGAAGCTATCATCTGCATATCCTCTAATGACTAGTTCATCATATTCTCTATTAACTAGGATCATATACTTAGTACTCCTCATATACTTAAGGATAGTCTTGAATACTATCCAATGGCATTCACCTAGTTCATCTTGATATCTACCTACTACACTTAATTCATAGGCGACATCTAGCCTAGTACATAGCATGTCATAAATGACTGACCCAATCATTGATGTGTATGGATTCCTTTCCATTATATCTCCTTTCTGATGCTTCTAATGAAACATTTTCTTGGAAAGATGAATGCAGTGTGACGCTAGTGACAATCCCCTCTTGGCTTATTCCGTACTGAATCTCTTTGGTATCTTGTTAATGTATGTGCATTGACTTAGTCTCACCATTCTCTTAGATCCATCAAGATGGATATTGATCCCAAGAATATATGATGATTTTCCTAATTCCTTAATTGATAAGAATTTATTCAACCATGCCTTAACAGACTGTAAGATCGGTATCTCATTCCCAATAATTAATCTATCATGAACATATACTATTAAGAAAATGACTGCACTCCCACTAAGTCGTTTATAGACACAAGGTTCACATTCATTCTTTATAAAACCAAATTCTATTATGGCTTCATCAAAATGAATGTTCCCTAGCCTAGATGCTAACTTTAATCGATAAATAGACTTCTACAACATTCATGTATTATTAGCATCCTTTGGAGTTACAAACCCTTATGGTTGTGTCATATAGAAACTTCCTGAAGCTTCCCATTAAGGAACATGGTTTTGACATCCATTTTCAAAATCCCATAGTCATGGTAAGCGGCAATGGTCAATAGAAATCTCATGGATTTTAGCATCGCAACTGGTGAAAATTTTTCATCATAGTCAATGAATTGACACTATTTAGACCCTTTTGAAACCATCCGTACCATATAGGTACTAACATGTCTGTATGTGTCTAGTTTTGTTTTTAATACCCATTTTTAACCAATAGTATTTACATAAACTAGAGTATCTACCAAAATAAAGACTTCATTTTGGTACATGGAATACATTTTAGAATTCATGGATTCTTTCCAAAAGGAGACGTCTATGCCATATACTACTTCCTTGTTGGTTATAGGATCGTTATTGTCAACTAATAACGATTCACCGTCCTCGGTAACTAGAAAATTATACAATTCCAGTTCTCTAACCTCTATTGTACTCTTATGCAGTACTTTTTTATCTGGAACATATCATTTTTATATGGGGATTTTTTGAATCTTATCTTGTACCAAATCTTGTATACCTTGAGCCTCGGCTTCATTGAATTCTATCTCACTCCCACTATCTCTTTTGGAGATGTGCTCCCTCTTAAGGTATATGGTGTGCATTTAATCTTTCAGATTTTTTTGAGGGGTTTTATAGATAATATCCCCTTGTTTTCTTGGGGTATCCTATAATGGTACACCTTGTGCCTCAGGATGCATGTTTGTTACCTGAAGATTCCATAACAAAATATTCTCTACCCCACACATGTAAATTCGTTAACATGGCTTTTCTTCCACTATAAAGATCATATGGAATATCATTTATCAATTTAGTTGGTACATGTTTTAGTATGATTTTTGTTATTTGGAATGCATATCCACAAAAGGATAATGGAATACTTTCATGAATCATCATTTATCTTACCATGTCCAACAATGTGTGGTTCCTCCTTTCGCTTAGACCATTACATAGAGGTGTGTAAGGAGAAGTGATTTCGGATAAGATCCCAAACTCCTTTAAGTAATCAATGAAGTCATTATTAAGATACTCTTTACCTCTTTTTTAGTGGGGTTTCTTAATATTCTTACCAAGATGGTTCTCAACGTCATTATTTTATTCCTTAAACTTATCATAACAATCGAACTTATATGTCATTAAGTAGAAATATCCATATCTACTAAAATCATCAATAAAAGTTATGAAGTATGAGTACCCACCCCTTACTTTAAATATAAATAGTCCACACACATAGATATAAAACTATTCAAGAAGCTCATTGGCCCTTTCAACTTTCCCACAAAATGGGGCTTTGGTCATTTTCCTTGAAAACACGTGTGACATACACCAAGTGGTTTTAGTTCGAAAGAATCAAAATATCTATCCTGATGTAACTTTTTTAAGTGTTTCTTGTTTACATGACCTAGCTAGTGGTTCCATTTTTGAGTGTTCTATGAGTCATGTGAAGTATCTTTTTTATCGATTTCCATTACCCAGTTTGTGTAATCAAACACATAAAGGCCATTGTATAAATGTGACCTCCCAAAACAAATGATATATTTGTAAAACATGAAACATTAATTTTCAAACTTGAAAAAAAATCCATCTGTATATATTCTGGATAAATAAATAATGTTTTTGGTCACAGAAGGCACATAATAACAACCCTTTAACTCTAAGATAATCCCAATTGGAAAAGTTAGGTGGTACTCCCCAACAACTACAACAGAAACTATAGCTCTGTTGGTTGCTCGTAGATCTACCTCCCCTCATTAAATTTTCTGTAATCTACGTAGTTTTTTATTTGAATACATATGTGAGCACAAATAGATGTATCCAAAACCCAATTTGTAGAAAAAGATAAATTAAACTTGATAACAAATGAACCTAAATCTCCCCCTTACTTCTTTGGTTGGGTTTATTTTTTTCTTCATGTGTCCAATTTTACAACATGCAAAACAAATAGCATCTTATCCCCTTTCCTCTCCCTTGATCTTCCTTTTTCTTTTAAGGGAGTGAAAAATATTTGGTCTTAAAGCTCTTCACCTTCCCTTACCTCTTGTTCAATACAAGGATAGAAGTCTTGTCACACTTCATATCTTTTTCCACATGGTGAATGTGAATAAGAATAATAAATTGAGACTTTTAAATTTTGTTCATGTTTAAATTAACAAAAAAACTAGATATACTTTGAGGGAGTGATGTGAGAATGAGATCAGTACCCAGTTTTTTCAGGGAGTTTAAACCCAATAACCTCCAGGCACTCAATGTTGTCAATGATATTGACTACATGATATCCGGCTAGGGCACCCTCTCCAAGATTACTCTGAAAGAGTGCCTTTGATATCTCAAATCTTTATTCTCTTTCTCTCTCCTAGAAAATACCACAGAGGTTCTCGATCATTCTATATGCATCCATGTTTTTGAGAGACGTTATGAATTCACTAGAAATTAATGAAAGAATCAAACATTGAATGTTGATTGTGTCATTCGTATGTTTCTTGTATACTAGGAAATCCTCTTCACTCACCTCTTTGGCAGAAGGATCAGGTGATCCTGACTCCAGCCCATAAGACTTCGGTTCATGGATTTGAAAAACCCGAAAGCATCTAAACCATTACTAGAACTTACTACTGGTGAGGATGTTGTCTTTATCCATAATTTATCACAGTGATAGTGTGGTTGAGAATCTAATTTTATTCTACTATTAAAAGGGTATATTATTTGTACTTTCTTGATTACATTTTATGAGAAATGATAAATTAATTTTATTATGTCTCCCACTATTTTATCATGTCCCAATGGCCCTCACCATTGATTTCAAAATGTCTAGTTTCTTGGAAATTAGAGTGTAAAGGATCCATATTCCCCTTCACATAACCCCAAAAAATGGTTGGTCAATATATTTTAATGTATTTAGGTAGGAATGTATTTTCTAACAACGGGTTTGTAGATCATTGATCCGTTGAGTGGACTCTTCAATACTGAAATTCTATCTTGGATTTCCTCAACACTTTCCTCCAATATTAAACTATGTCTAGCAAGGGATACTCCTCTTGATGTAATATGGTTAAGTCAACCCACAACTTTCATAAGGGATTCTTATATAAAATTAAGTTCCATAAAATCATTGGTCAAACACGTAGTTTTATTGAGTCTTTCCCTTAATCAAGTTACAAAAGGCTTAGTCTAAGTTAATATTTTATTGAGGGAATTTTATCTCTTATGCATAAATTGCTTATTATCATTATCATCTGCTTGTTAATATTTAGTGTAACTTACTTAATTTATTAACCGTGTCTTTATAATATTTATGCATAAGCCTGGTTTATTTTAGTTCCATCTTTCTTGCTTGTTTTATTCATTAATTATTTGATTGCGACCACACATATATAATGATAAACCATGTAACTGATAAAAATAAAATAAAGTAAATGGAATGATCATGAGATTTTATAATGGTTAGTTTATCTAGCGGTTGATAAACAAACCCTGACCTAGGGGAGAAACACCTTGAACCTTTTGGGTTTTCCTTTACAGATTTCCAAATGTCCACCTCTATATCTCTTGTGATTAGTTTCGTCTCAGCTCCAGCTTGAACCGTATCCACAATCTTGGGAGATCCAACAATTACATATGATTTTTAACTCACACTCAGGTGAGTGTAAAAAGGAGGTTTAAATAAAAGAAACCATGGAAATGGAGGCCTAACATATTGATAATGATAGATGGATTGTAGGACAACAATTTAATTAAAAGAAACCAATCACATACAATGTTCTGGTCCAGCTCATGATCATCCACACACATGCAACAAATTACACAATTAATAAAACTAGCATTTAACTATTAAATTGTTCACATCAAGATAAATCATGCTCGAATAGATTAAGTATTATCATTGATTAATAAATCCTTTTATCTTAATTCATTTTCTGTATTTCTTTGGTATTCTCATCCTTGTACATAAATGTAACTTAGAGGTAACCTGGTGAATACCTATTCGAATCTACCCAACATGTATTATATTTGTATATTGTTTTACTATTTTGAAATATGGAATATATGAGACTTCAATGAATAGTGTAACAACCTATATTATGATTTATAAATGATATATAGTTCTAAAAACTGAAAAACATTCAAGTTTTAACTTTGTGTAATTTGGTAAAGTTCACAGCATGCAGTTCCAACTACATGGCATGTACTACCATCACCGTCTTTCCTGGAGTACATGCCTATGGACTCAGCATGTGAGGTGTAATTTGGATATTTCAGAGTACACAACATTTATAGTGGGATACACATCGTATTATCTCTGCATTACACGGTTACTAATCGTATCAATATGTGTATGGGTTACATAGATTGGCCCCTAACCCGAAGGGACTACATGTCGTGTCCAGTGGGACACATAGCATGTAATTCAGTAAGTGTGTGTTAATCTATCCCAATAAACATGTGGGGTAAAATTAATAACAAATCATGTAATAAATGCACACTGCTTGAGTAATTTCTTAATTACTCTCGATGCGTTGAACATGACTACACGGCGTGTTGTTCAGATTACAGAGCATGTATGGCAGAGAACATGAAATGCAAGTCTGAACACATGGCATGCACTTTTGGGTCACATGGATAGAATCTTTGGTTCCTCCTAATGTGTTCCTCTCTTTAATTTAAATCCAAAAAATTGTCCATTTTTGTTAGATATGCATGAAATGAAATAGGAAGAACAAATCTCAAAATCCAGATTACAATAATGAATAACCTTGAATTGAAAAAGAAAATTATTAAATTGTAAATCATCATTGAATTATTTATATAATTTGAAATGATGATAAATCCCCCTATGATACCACTTATAGGATCTGAATGTAGTGGAAGTGGGGTAGTTGGTAGGGCCCAACTTTTCTTTTGCTGTAATCGATGACCAATCTGGGATCAATACGATGATAAACACCAGTATCCACTGATTAAGATCAAAAATCTAGAAAAAATAAGAAAAGGTCACCAGATCCTAGAGACAGGATCTTCCACATCATGTTTATAATTAATTTATATAATTTCTCAAGAAATTAAATACCTAGATCTTTGGAACTTTTCCATTGATGATGTTGATATTTTGGAATGACCATTCCAGATTTTATCATTGTCTTTGCAAGGATCCAAACCAGAATCCCTCTAGTTCTGATTCACATGTGTTCTGATGGCCTCCAATTGACAACACTCGTTCTTTGGGTACTAGCACGGTGAATCGAATGTCTTGTGTCGATCATTATTGATCGTCTGTTCTTCGATCTTGAAGAAAATCTCTCATTCTTGAGAGGAGAGATGAGACGATTCGAGAGAGAAATTGTTTTGCCTCAACAATTCTCTCACCACCAGAAATTCGGTTCATCGTGCATAATGGCACAGTAGATGTATCATTATATTTGAAGACATGGGGTTTTGTTACAATATTTAATTGTGTAACAGAAATTAAATACATTCATAACCTTAGAGATAACCCATGCTACATAATAACAATAACTGCACCATTATTCATGGGGTGCTAACATGAACAAAATGGAATCATAAATAAAATCATTTACCACATAATGATAATAGAGTTATTCTTATTTTGTCTTATTCCTACTAGTTAAATAATTATTTATCATCTTTAAAATAATTATTTTACTACCAGACAAGACATGGTCCACTCAAACTCCATTTCCATTTATTGAACACACAAATACATAAATAAATAATTTATTCTATAAAATAAATATTTTATATACAAACTATTAAAGAAATATTTATTTAATGTTCAATCAAATAAATAAATATATTTTATATAATTTATACGATGATTTTAACTGGAATAAAATTATTCCATGATTTTAAGAATAATATTTATCCCATTAATTAAATCCAAATAGAATTTAATCAAGAATGGAAGAAACACTCAGTGTGTGAACCTCTATTATTCATTCTCATTATCATTAGGCAGTAATTCCTAAAGTCCAAGAGTGTTTTATAGCAATGGGTCAAGGAACCCAAGGTAAAAGACTTAAAGTCGTAATGATGACATCCACATACAAACGTTCACTGTGTAATATAATCCCTTTTTCATAATATCTCATCAAGAAGGTTTTATCATAGTGTCATCAACATATTTTCTTGATATGTATTTCTTTGACTATCTGAAATAAAATAATCATTACACTATGGCTATATAATTTAGGGAGACGGATCTATTTTAATCAAAGGTCTAAGATATAAAATTCCATAAATGGAAGGGACAAATCCTGCCTTAACTTATCCATTAATAACATGTCACTTGTGACTCACCCAACACACCCTACTTCACACCAATATATGGCATGATGGTTTTCATCAGTAAATCAAAGTGTGTGAGTCATGACACACATTGATTATAATCTTAAAGTCTAAAGTCCATTACACACACTCATAGATGGGAATATATGATGACACAAAAACATACGGAATTCCAACAGGCGTGTCTATTCTCATAACCTACTATCTTAAAGATTATCAAGATGGAACTACACGAGAAGAAGTCTCATCTACTTACGAGTACTCACACCTAATTTTCTATATACTATATGTCCTGTTATAGTATTTTATCAAATCACATAACTATATTTAAGAATATTGTCATAGCACTTCAAGTTTCTCATCATAGTGGGGAACTAAAATGACTTCGTCAATGTGAAAAAATACTCTTATAAATTATTGAATAATAGTCATGCATGGCAATAAACAATGTGGAATAATATGTTTAATATTTCAATACATTAAATATTCATGTAATAAAAGTACAATCGGTTCGTTATAAGACATCAAATCTAACAATTCTTAGACACTAAGTAAAGAGACCCTAGATGTACTCAGTTTGGATCCATCTTTCTATGTTTGATACAACTTCATTGTGAATAACCAACCCAGATGCTCTAAAATATCCTCACTGGTGGCCCAACCCCCAATTCATATCTCTACCAAAGGGATATATTCCATGTAATTGCGATATAGATAGAAACCATCTCCTGAATCCCACTGCAATTCATATGATCACATATACATAATAAAAGTATGAGGTGTGGAAAACCTAAAAATATGGACCTGATATCAAGGAATCTGTCATTCACACTAATCCATCCTCTAGACATCATCCATGTGAATTCACAAAAACTGGAGGGTATCCATGGAGGTGCCTGCGCTTTCAAGAAATCGAAAAAGGTCCAAATTGATCTTATACATTAATAGATATCAAAACCATTTTTTAAGAAATACTAAAATGGTCTAAATGGCCATGAACACTTTTAATGAAAACTCATTTAGAAAACTAATATAATAGTGAAAATACATTGATTTTTCTAATACAATATTGAAATCATTTATTAACATGAAAACTCACATTGTAAGTTTAGGTTAGTTATGTAAAATGAATTGTTTTACAATTTATAAGTTCTATGACTAATTTGAATAGAATATAATTTCTATATAATTAAAAAATTGTTTATTAAATAATCAAGAAACTATGGAATTCAAATTAAAGGGTTGCGTACAGGAAACCTACCTCAAGGAGAATAAGACTAAGCCGAAACACCTATGCACTTTATGATTCTATAAACAACCACTCGAAATATCATTTTTTGGATTGAATTCATATGTACATTCACATATATATATATATAAAGGAACCTAACCCCTATTTAAATACTACTGCGGCCATGTATATGTAAAATGGAGTCTTTATATGTATTCTTACACATGCATATACCCCTTTACAATTACACACATATACATTTCTCCCATATATATAACTACATCTAGCCCCAATATATATATTCATAACACCAAGAGGGAATATATATAATGCAGAACATACATATACACATCCCAACATATGTATATGCATAAACGTATCCTTCGACACCGATGACTGAAATCCACATCAATAAGGTCCAAAACCCACTATAAAAACATAGGTAACTAAAAAATCAAAAAATATCGTATTAAAATTTGGATAAATAATTAAAAGAGATGAAATATTACCCAAAACTAATGGAAACCCCAATTCTGTTGATTATTGATGCTAGAAATAGATTTAATGGGGTCCGAATTCCATAGACATTAAGAAACAGCACAATAAAACACCAAAAAAGAGGGTTTGGGTTCAGAAATATCGTGAAAACTTCCTAGGATAAAGGGAAAACAAGAAAATGGGGGAAGAAGGAAAATGAGAAGACAACAACCACACTTAGAGATATCACACCAATAATAGTCTTGGATATTGGTCGGAAATAAAGGGATAAAGAGCCAGGTTGTGTGACTGAGGAGCCACTTTAGAATGGTGCACCATGCGACAAAGGAGGGGGAAATTTGGGGGGTCGCCTAGGGGTAAGGGTAATACTGGGAAAGATATTAGATAATATTTATAATAATAATAATAATCGTCATAATCATCATAATAATAAGAAATGACATTATTATTATTATTATTTTAGAAATTTTTCTTTTCTTATTATCTTTTTTTTAATCTTGGAAACCATAGACGGCTTGGATGCATGGTTGGTTGAATCATGTACCCACCGTGCACCTCTACTGGAGGCCCTAGATAACATGCATAGGAAACAACACAGTTTTTCAAACTATGCAATGGCCATGATAATTGGCTCTTTCAAAAACATGCAATCCCTCATACTATTTTCACATGGCTTTTACTAACCATATGATAACAGTGCACTTATTCTTGACAACCCCAAATTTTAGAATTGAAAACATTTTCAACCTGAAACTAAAAAACAAATCTAGCCACAATTAAACTATTAATTATTCATAGTTGGGTTGTAAAAAATATCATCATAATAGTCACATGGATAATAATATCTAAGATATTAATGAAAGAAATTCATAATAATGAACGTCATGATCTTTTCACCAAGGAATCATTCCAATACATCAAAAACATTACTATTTGTTCCTTTTTCCAAGACGTTTCATTAAATGGGTATGTATAAACTAAATACCCAACTGATTAGGATAACTATTAGTTTCTTGAGACTTATCTATTCATCGAGGGGATGTATATAATCATCCACACAGATAACTTAAATTTATCCAATTTATTTATCATATATTTAATTAAAACTGTAATAAAAATTATTATACCTCATAGATCAATAAATATTTGTATTGAATCAAGAAAAAGGTACATTATATTTTCCTCAAAAAATAAAATAAACTTTCTATATAAGCTTCCTACAACTAACAATGTTTATTGAAACAAAATACACTTAAAACAATATTTAAGTGGTAGAAATTATTACTGAATATATCTATGATATTGAAAATATGTAAATGAAGGAGAATATTCTTGTTTAATGAATAATGGAGAGCGATAGAAAACATGATAATAAGAAACTGAATGATCTGAAAACATAGTATAATCCGTAAATTATTAAAGGGTAATCAAAGACCTTCAATTAATTTGAAATTTGGGTTTGAAATGAAGAAAAATATTATGATAAATATGGAGAAAATTTTAATTTAAATAATAAAAAAAATATTCTTTAGAGATTTTTTAGCTTTTTGTTGTAAAAAGGAAGTCATAAATCATTTCCAAAATTCTATTTATCATTTTTTAAAATATTTTATTTTCATTTTATTATAAAAACTAAGAATTAATTGAATAATAAAAAAAATTATTTTCTTCCAAAATCAAATAAAACATGTATAGAAATATAAATAGTGAATAAATTTTATAGAGGTAGTAAAATTTATTTACCTTGCATTCATTAAAATGGGAATTCCTTTAAAATTTTGTAATGTGTAAAAAACATCCTACAATGAAAACATTAAAAATATTACATTAAAACACAGTGAAATAAAGTCAAATTTGGTTAAAAATTACTTCACGCTATAATTGGAAATATAAAATTAAATTCTTGAAGCATTTTATAAAATCATCACATGGAATAAAAACATTCCAAACATAGAAGAAAAAATAAGTTTAGTCTTCCTTACAATAATTATATTAAAATTTAAGTAAAAAATGGAGAATAATTTTGATTAAAAACATGGAAAGTCAGAAAAAATTATAGTAAAATAAAATATATGCGATGTAAGAGATAACAATCATAAAATTATCCCAATGTAAATTTTGACATGAAAAATCTTGAATAATAGTAAAATTGTAAAATAGAATTTCATGGATTCAAAGAATTTTGATTCAATACCCCATAAGAGATAAAAAATGAATTGAAAATGCAAATATCATGATTAAATATAAATTTATGATATAATATTTAAAAGGGTAGTTATATATACACCATAAACAAAAATAGTTTGGCAATAAAAAAATATGTCTCATTAGAGTTGAGCTGTGATGAAAAACTCTTACCATGGATTCCTTTATGTAATGAATCCCAAAATAATTAATTTAAATATAGTAAATTCTTTATTAAATAACCTTTTAATCTATATTCCATTTTTATCATCATTTTATAACCATTTTTCATTTTCTCATTGAATAGTTATTTCCTACGTTTACCATTTAAGGTTGTTCCATCAATTTTTCCATAATTACTTTGGTATATATCCCATAGTTATAGTTTTTATGAACTTTTTCCCTAATATATATAATTTTAAATATGTAATTAATATAATTTCTATTCACAAATTGTTTTAATAATCCATCCAATGAGGTAATAGAAAAACAATGCAGTTCAATTAATAGGGGGTGGTAGTCCCCATGTACAAACGAGCGATTTTATCATATTCCAACGGATGGTCGGATTATAAGGTAGATGATATATTTTATTTTTATAATTATATTTATGTCATAAATATAATATATATTAATTGATTCTATATTTATATCCATGAAGGTGATCATATTAATAAAAATGATACATGTTTCTTTGTGAAGGTGGTATTCCACACGTACATATGAGAGATGTTTTAATTTTCCATAAGATCGAAGGGAGATATAAAATGGATGCACCATTAACATTACAAAACCTAATATTGGTAAATATGCTAATTTGATTTTTTTAATATGGTTATTATATATTTTAAAGTGGTTTAAGAATAAAAACATTTTAAAATGATTGGTAAGATTATATATATATATATATTCTCTTGGTAAATTCCTTTGGATTTTTCAATTGAATTATAAAGGTGTAATTTTGGGTAGAAAAATACTCTATATATAGAAAAAAATCATGTTATTTGGGTATGGATGGTTTGAGATAAGTTTCTCAGTAAGTCTGAAAAATATAGGAGAGGAGGTTCCCATATATATGATATATGAGTGTAAAACTTATAAATACATAAAACATTATGATATAATATATGTATTACTAAAGTAAAGTGGATCATAATTTTAATTTATTTGAATATGATAATATTATGGTTAAAATATATCCATTAAATGAAATTTAAAAAATACTTTATTATTACCTTGAATCTATGTTCTTTTATATCAACCCTTTTAATTTATTATACCCTTAACTAAGGTGATAAATATTTACCACGGATACAATTAATTATGAAGAGAAATTGAGATGAAATTATTTCCAAATTTTAAAAATCAATATTCCAAATATTGAATATATTTTTCATGATTCACTTTATATAATAGAAGAAATTACTATTAATTTTAGTTTTATGAACATAATGAAAAATTATTTTGAGAAGAATGCTTGTTTTATAAATAAAATAAATTCTAGATAAACAATAAAATATAATTTTTATTACCAAGGAATTTATTAAACTATGTTAAATAAAAGGATAATTATTTTTCATTAAAATTAAAATAAACCCACAATGAAACTTATGAGTACTTCAATAATAGATAAGAACCAAAAATAATTTTTATTTTAAAAAACACATTGCATATATTTTCAAAATGTTAAATATAGATTTATAAGTATGAATTTCTATTTTTAAATGAATTATATTACTTATAAAATATATATTGGTTCTATAAAAAAGGTTTCATAAACATTATATTCATTATTATCTCATTATTATTTCATGAAAGTGATAGTATTTTTAAAATCATAATTTCTCAATATTCACTCAAAAGAAAACTATTTCTTAAGAATCTTAATAATTAAAACTAACTTAAATTTGACATGATGAATTCAAAAAATAATATCAATAAAATTTTAAAAAAATTTAATTTTTTATGAAATTATTCAATAATATTATCTGGATTATGCTATAGTTTCGTCAAAATAAAATATTTACTTATTATAATTGAATATCAGGTATTATATTATTCCTCCATCAAAAATTTCATCTTCAAAATTTACAGAATTTAACCCCATGAAAAAATGTGGGTTTTTATTCATCATAAATTCATTATAACCCCATGTTTACTCTTCAAAATTACGATTTCATAAAATTACCACTCTTCAAAATTACGATTTCATAAAATTACCCTTACCAGTAGAGAAATCCATTATACAACACTAGTTATCTAGTGTTAAGAAACTAGATTGTCTCTCAATAATAAGATAGAATGGGATAAAATTTTAATTTATTTTGAGGTTTGTAAATTCATTTGGTATAAAATATAATTCTTAAATAAATATATATGAACCCCCTCATTCACTTTATATAGGTTGGGTGACATTTTTAAAATGAATTCCATGGATATAATTATTTATAAAATATCAAAAGTCAAGATGTACCTAGGACTTTTTTCCCCTTTCCTAAAAAACTTATAACACCCTTCCATAGTGATAATATTAAGAAAACATGACCACCAACTTGAAATTAAAAAACAATAATTAGTTATTTCCAAAGATATTTTTCATAGTTTTATATTCCCTAATATTAATCCAAATAGTTCTTACTATAATCATTTCCCTAAATGAAAATTCTTGGCCTAAAATCTTTATTTTAGAAACTTCATCCCAAATATTTGTGTATGAAGTATTTTCCCATAAAACTCTTCATATGGTTCCATTTTAATGATTTAATAGAAGATATTATTATATTAAAATTCTAAAAAAGGGTAATATTAGTCCCACACACCTTGAAATTCAATAGATCCCAACCTCATCATGTTTTCTAATCATTGAATATTCTTTTCGAAGTTTCCATATGTTTGATAATGATATGAAGTGCTCAAATGCAGCTTGGTATCATGTTCTTTCTTAATACTTTTATATTTTTTTGAAATAAACTATGGTTCATTATTAGATTAGATATAAATAGTCCATCCATTAGGTCTCAAAAAATCATTGATATAGATTCGTATAAGTCGATGAATATGTAGATTCTCCCTTATAGAAAAAAATGTACAGACTTGGTGTAATGATCAATAATAACTAATATGGCCCCATTTAATTGATTATAATTTAATAATAATGTGATAAATAATGTGGTAACATCAATACACTTTCATATAGAAATAAGATGGGGTTTCGTGACTCCTTTAGAACATTTTCACTCATCCTTTTCCTATTGAAAAACCAAGAATCTCGAAACATATTCATCAATTTACTAATTATATCATACCACCAAAAGTAATATCTTAAATACCTATACATAATTTTTCAACTATGGTGTACGGATAAATTTTATGTATTTTATTTATCAAATGATTCTTTTTTTAGCTTATGTATTAATGAAACACATATCTTCTTCCATAATTTCAATACACCATCATCATAAAAAAGTATGTCAATACCCCATAATTCATAGAATTAACTTTATTTTTAAGACTTGTATTTTCTAGTAGGTACCTTTTTATCTTCTACAATAAATATGGTCGGGAAATTTTTTTGTAAATGAGGGTTTTTTCTTATTCACCAATGATTCCCATATCCAAATTTTCTAAATCCTTGAATATAAAATCTTATTAAATCCTTATCTTATTCACAAATCCATGAAAATTCCTACTTAATGCATTGAATGCCTTATTTTCCATGCCAAGGAGGTAGTGTTTTGATTAATAATAATCCTTGAGTAACTTTATCTATCTACTTTGTCTCATGTTGATATTTTCTTAGGAAAATATTTATTTTAGAAATTTATATATATATATATATATATCTCATATTTCACCATAGAGAAAATGACTCCATATCTTTAATGAAATTATTATGGATTCCAATTCAAGACCCTTGCTTAAGTAATTACATTCTTGGATAAATTAATGTTTTTATGTATAAAAATAATCTTTATCATTTTGTATAAGTATATATCTTAGTTCTTTTTCAATTCATCATGATATATTACAAAACCATCACTTATTGATGATAATTCCAAAGACGATGCATCGAAAAATTTCCTCTTTAATTATTAAATATTTTCATTGCATTATTTTAGAAATATTAACATAACCCCTCTATGTGTCAACATTATTAATGGGTTAGATAACCATGACAAAAAAATTGACCATTTTTTCATTGTAACTGGCGAATACAACGAAACTATGTACCTTAGTTATGTTCATTCATATAGTACATTCTTTAACATCATTTTTCTTTGAAGGATCAACAGATATTCCCTCCTTATAGATAATATATCCTTGAAAATAAACATCATGGAGTTAAATTTTTAATTACTAAATTTTCCATGTACTCCCATCACTCCGAGATTTTTAAGAAAGATTATTAAATTGATTTTATACTCTTTTTAAATTTTAGAGTATACTAGGATATCATAGATAAATTCTAAAATAAATTATCAATATATTCTTCGAATAATCTATTCATCATATCCATAAAAAAGGTTCATTATTCATTCCAAAGGGAACTAATGTAAACTGATAATATCCATACCTCGTGTGAAATTTAATTATTATAATATCTTCATTCCATACTCATAATTAATGATACCCATAATATATATCAATATTTTAAAATATTTATCTCTTATGAGTGGATTAAATAATTCATAAATGCAAGGAAAATGATACATTATTTTTAAATTGTTGGAACTGATTTCCCTTTAATTGATGTAAAACCTCATAGAACTATCTATCTTTTTAACAATAAGAATAAGGGCTCCCCTTGGTGAAACACAATGGAAAATTAATCTGTTAATACACAAATCCTATAGTTTTTTCTCAAGTTTTAATAATTTTATTGTGGTTATTATATAGGGAGTCTTACATATAGGTTTTTTATAAGTGATTAGTTCAATGTAAAACAGAACTTCATGCTTGGATGTATTTCTATATAACTCTTTAGGAAGCACATCAATTTATTCAAATACAATAGGTATATTTTCTATGATAATCTTTCCTTTATCATCCCTAGGTTTTATCTCCTCTACTTCTACCATAATTTTATTAAAAAGGATAATAGAGGTATTTCTATACATGACTTGAATGATTAAATATCCCCTCTAAAGATAAGGGATTCTATATCTCTATCATGAATTGTAATTTTCTAAAATTGTAAATAACTATTTTTTTCATTGTACTTTCAAACCCAATACATACCAAGGAATGTATCAAATTCAAACATAGGTGTAATAACTGTGTTTCCAAATATTATATTTTTATGCAACATAATGGGGATTGACTGATATATCCATATTGTAATAGGATTTTCATTAGCAATCTTGATTGAAAACTCCCTTTATTGTTTTTGGGGAATCATTTAATGTTATTGGAAAGCATGAAAGATAGAAAATAGTTGTTAAAAATAGAATCATATAAACGATAAGGTAAATACGAGTTTAAAATCATAGTACCCACAATCACGTATTTTGGAACATTAAATTAAACTATAATAATCCTTTAATCTAAGACTTCCCCCTCAGCCTCTTTTTCAATAAGCTCCATTGATGCTTGGGGCATTGGTTTGAATAGTTCCAAATATACCTATAGTTGAATCCCTTGAAAAATGTTGGTTTTTATTACCCTTCCATTCAAGATCTAGATGTACCTTATCTCAAACCATTAAATATACTCTTATCCCATTTTATCAGTTATATAGATGTTTTTTCCACAATTAACACTTTAACACCCCTATACTTTTTAGAATTATTATTTTCTGAATTAATTTAACTCTAAAATATTTTCAATTTCACATGAAACTGAAAATTATATATATATATATATATATATATATATATTGAAATACTTCATCAAAAATTCATTTCAAACATAATACCTACTTGTCCTGTGCCACACACAATACAAAATTGGCTTGCGCTACAGGAAACAACGACATGGCATATGATGTAGGAAACACTCAGTTTCTAAGAAACATCTCTTTTTTTGTTATAATAATTTAAATAAGATAATTATAACCAAGAAGTTAAATTTAGTAATAAATTCTTTTCAAATGCTGTTGTTTTATATAAATAAAACATATTGATAATTAAAGATGATATTTTTGGTAAAGTCATTTTATGTTAAAAACATTATTTTCTTGAATGAATCGATTTTAATAATAAATTTAATTTTAGAAATTGTTATAAATTTAATTATAAAAAATAAACTTATTTTTTTAATTCAGATCATTGAAATTAACCTATGGTTAATGTTTGAGATTTTTCTAAGAAACATCATTTTGTGATGAATAGTAAAAAAATAATTCTTTTTACATAAAAACTGACTTTTTTCTAATTAACTATTAATTATAAATGATATTATAAGTATATTTCAATGTAAAATTAGAATAATATTACATATACTAATAAAATTATATTTATTAGGATCAAATTCACTTTGAAACAGAATAAAAAAATCTTAACTTTTTAACTTTTTCTTACTATAAGACCTCATTATTTCATCATGTCTACGTGATTTACACTAATCTTAATTTTTCTGCTTCTATGATTGGAATTTTAAAAATATTATATGAACCATTGAATTCAGTATAATATTTAGATTCTAATAAGACTCGTTAAATTTTTAACCAAATTTATTCGTAAATGTGATTAAAATTAATCATAGTGGTTAAGGCCAAATTAAGATTAGTTGGGGACTAAACCTTAAAATGAAGGGCCTAAATGACCTATAAAGTTCTATAACACCCATTTTATGTCCATATTTCTTCATAAACCTTATATTATTGGGTCTTTTTGGTTTGGTATGACTTTTTTAGGTATGGAAATGTGGACACCGAATTTTTTTTCTAAAAATTCAATGTGAGTCATTTTCCTTCCCTATAAAAGGACACCACTTATACCCATTAATCACATCTCTAAAACCTTTAATGTTAATACAATATCTTCCCAAATATCTTCTAAACAATACTAACTTATACCTTGAATCCTCTCTTTGGGAAAAAATCCTCTTAAGAAATCCATGTGGCACAAACCAAAAAGAGTTAGCCGATTAGGAGGTAACGTTATTGCGTGACCAAAACCATATTATTAATATTCTAGGATTTTTTATTCAAATGTTTTTACAGAAAATTAGACGCACCTCTATCTAATGGATTTTGAACATACTATTTCTGTGTATGATGAACTATTGTCTCACGAAACGATGATTGTTCATTTCACCTTTACCACCAATCATGGTGTTCATTATAATGGATACACAATTTATATATTTAATATGTTATATATATCTATATATATATATTATTTTATTAATATTATGTATTAATTTTACAAAACACATCTTTTTTTACCTTCTATTTTCTGTCGATAACATAATCTAATTTGTGGAAGTGTGGACTACCTCCCACTCAATGTGATGGGATTCATTCACACACCACATAAAATGTATCAAGTATGGGTTTAATAAACTTATATGAAATATATCATATGTTCATACTAATTTAATAATGATATATATATATATATATACATATGTCATTTACATACTTTCTTTCATTATGACAATAAAAACGGAAAACATCATTCATGCATACGTATGGCTTACCATGTCCATAAACAGTGTATTAAATTACATAAATCATTATACTATAGATTATTATAATATACTTATACTAGATATAAATTATATTTATATAATTTTCTACATTCTGTAATCACGATATAATTATAAGGATCAATGATATAACAAATTAAGACACATGAAAAGAACAAAGGGAATATTACACGAAGTGAGACCTTAACGTAGGATTATTAACAATCAGTTAATATAAGGTTATAATAAAAAAATATGGTAATATATATAAAAATATTATTCTGTAAAATATGTAAAATAAACTTATATTTATTATACAGGATTCTTGTATGAGTACGGAGATAATCAAGAAATAAGGTAAGGGGATTTCATCTCACTTTTAATTTCTTTGAGATATAATCTATGTTCACCAGTCTATCCATTTTTGTGGTTTATGTACTGAACATGATTGTATTATATATATATTTTACTTAAATTTATGGGTATTCTCATTCTCATTTGATGATCCTTCTTTCATGGGGTTTAAATTTCAAAATTTACAAAATTGGTAAATATATTTTTGTCTCAATTTTCCTTCTTTGAGACTCATGTTTTGTTATACGTATAAACTATTATTTCGGGGTGAATATACTTCCATTTTACATGTAATATCATGAATATAAATATTTTCTTGATATTATTTGCTTCATGTAATTAAATTTCCTTAAATGTATTAAACAATCCCAAGATAACAAGTTAAAATAGTTTTTTGAGACAATCTCATTTCCTTTCGAGATTGTTTATGTTTATGCTTACTTTGATAAAATTTTATAATACAAATCTAAAGAATACTCATGATTTTTCTTCAACTCTATTATTTCATAATATATATTTTCACTATTTTATACTCTTCGATACATAAGTTATTTAACAAATTGTTTTTTAGGAAAACCTAACTTTACCCTCTCTTCAGTAGGAAATCTATGTTTTATTAAAAAGTTTTCTATGAATATTATATCATTCCCCTATAATATCAAAAACGAATTTTTATCCTCTTGGTATTTTACCAATATTTAAAATGGAATTTTCTTGTCGCTTTTTGAACACTGGACTTTTCTATCCTTTTTACCATGAAAAGGGAATGTTCTTTTGAAATCATACGACATGTATGGATTTACCTATTGTCATTTCCTTGAATCTCCCTTTACATTGTTAAAAAGGTTAATCTTTAACAAACTGTTTTTAAAAAGTAATTTTCAAATAAAATTCTTTTCAAAATGTTTTCAATATTCTTTTATATTTTTTCATGTAAAAATGTTTGCAAATTTTATTTAAGTCTTATTTTCTAGCATTCAAAGTGATTTCAAAGAAATGGGTTTCAAAACATTTTCTAGATTCTTTATAAGTTTTCAAGAAAAATGATTTTAAAAACGTTTTCAAGATTTAATTATGGTTTTCAAAACATTTTCAATATTTATTACAAAAATTTCAAATGTTTTGAAAGAAAAAGGTTTTTAAAATTTTTTATGCTTGTTTAAAATGTTTTCAAGGTAAAAGGTTTTCAAAATTATTTCATGTATTCTTTATAAGTTTTTAACTTATTTTATAGGAAAATTATTTTTAAATGGTCTTATATTTTGAAAAACATTTTTCAAACGAGAAAGGATATTTTCTTAAATAAATGTTTTTAGAGTATATTTGAAAATTATTTTCCATCTAAGATAACATTTATTGATGTTCCTCAACACTTCCTACGAAATGATCTAAAGGGTCCATTCATATCCTTTTAACGAATGAGTTATATTTAATCACATGGTATTTATGAAATGAATTTCTCATTCATGGGTAATATGCTTATGAAACTTTTTTTTGTTTCACATGTTATATGATTTTGATACCCGCTTCTTTTCACGGGTTATGTTTATGATTAAATGATTATGAAACCTGTATCTTTCCATAGGTTATGATATGTTTACATTTTTATGATACCTATTTCATTTCATGGGTAATTGTGCAATTATTTATGATAATGTGGAACATGTAAGTATGATTTCATTATGTGATTGGTGGGACCTATATCTCCCTCTAATGCATTGGGTAAAAATTTAATACTCAAGAGATATAAAAGGTTGGAACGATGGTTTAATTAGTTCAGTAATATAGGGTTGCAATTAGGGTTTACTCTATTAAGTAATATAGGGGTGGAATTTAGGTTTACTCAGTTCAGTAATACATGGCTATAACAGGGGTTCACCTAGTTGAGTAAATTACTTTTTACACTAAGATGGTCTTGTCATTGATGCCTTGTCTACTATCAAAATATGTATATATTGATGTGTTTCCACAATTCCATGTCTTACTCATATGTTATTCTTTCATATCTTATGTCCTTTACTTTCTTTCGATTCATGTCTTATGAACATCTAATTTTTATACTGTGATTCATGTATATGAACTTTGATATGTAGGGTATCATATTCTGTTTTCATGATCAGGTTCTCAAACCCTTATGCCCATTTTTATACTTACATGTCTCCCTTGTTTACACTTACTGGGAATTTGAGATCAACCTTTATTATGTTTCCTTCATAATGTTATGAAGATATATATTTTGTTTGATGTGTATACGAAGGGTTCCAGTCACGAAGAACCTAGTGGGAGATAATATTTCTCACTTATGTACCAGTTTTTATATTTCCACATTTCCAAATGAACTATACAAACTATGGTGTTTCGGAACATTTTTTCATAGTGTTTAATAATTTCTAAAAAGTCTTGTATTGTCTATATTTGTAAAGGGAGGGTTTCTTTAGTTGGTCTCAGATAAAAGTTATAGTTAACCTTTGGAAACTAGGATGAGAAAGCATTTGTGAGATCCCTAGGTTTATTTCTAAGGATATATATGGATATCTCTATGTATAAGTATAAGGATGAGTTAACATTTAGGAAAATGACCTTCAATTTTGGTAAAGGATAGAGTGATTGGATTCCAAAAAATAAATCTATGTCTGGATACTATAAGTGGATATGGCTCTATAAAAGATGTACCTAGGGGTAATAACTCCGAGGAGATATTATGGGATTGACCTAGGGTAAACTGGTACATGACAACGGACCCTACAACACACCTGGTATGACACTCCGAGGGGATATGCTTTGGGAATTCACAAACTCTTCATGAACCTTCATGAAATATTTAGATATAAGTTATCTTTGAATAACCTAGGATAAAATCTAGGTGTCATATATTATGGAATTTTTCATGATTTAGAAATATTCTATGTAATTATTTTCATGGGTATATAATTTTCATCTATGTTAAGTAATTCTCACAATATGCTTTTAGTTTTATTAAAATGAGGGAAAAAAGGAACTAGATTAATATTGAATGTCATGGATGAACATATGATGGGTAGTCAATGGGGATAATCAATAGAGTGAATGATTTGACGACCATGCCTAATCAGTTTTCATGGAACATGATTAACAATGTTTACCTTAACTAACTCTTGAACTTACCTAGGAATAGAAATAAGGAGTTCGCTGAGATTTTGGGTAATAGAGACGATGGATGAAAGAAGATTCAATTCCATTTATGTCAGGAATGTTGAAATAAATACATGAGTAAATATATTAGGGGAACAAGAAGGTATTTGAAATATAGAAAATGACAAAAATCAAGTGACAATAAGGAAAAAATGAAGAGTTTGGTCAATGAAATGGATTGGAATTTTGGCCTCCCTAATTCATCATCGATGTTTATGTGTTTTATGTGTGGAATAAATAGTCATTATGAAAATCAATGTTCCAAGAGAAAAGTTCCTAAATATAATAAACATGGTTGTGAGAGTAATGGTTACATTGCTGATGATGAAGAGACAAAAGATTGAATTTGAAGGAAAAAAGTATTTTGTAATAGGATGAGGTAGCATTGTTAATGGATTAAAGACGAAGTAATCAATGTATTTATGTATTTGGATTCTAGAATTAATAATGGTGAACTGTGTAGGGATTGTTCAGTTTCTGTTTTTGTAATTATTTATAAGAATATGATGAATGGTCATGATGGACTATAAAGTTTATCTCAGGAAAGTTTAAATTTTTACTAAGGGAAGGTAAACCTTAACATTTTCTTTATATAAAGATAATATTGTATGGAATAAGATATGTGTGATATGAAATAAGTAAATCAGAGAGTATTTATTACCTTGTATCTAAGTAAGGACTTGTTTTTAGTTGGTTTCTTCTACCACTAAATAAGTTTACTGTAATTTTTTTATTCCAGGAGTAAATCTAATATACTTTAGAATGAGGAAGCATGCATGTTTTTAAAAGGATTTATGGTAATTCAGGTCATTTCCATTCTTAAAAAGAATATACAATAAGGTTATTCACATGTTAGGAATGTTACAACCAAAAGATACTTTGTGATATAGTGGAATCAATGTTAATCTGATTTCCTGAATCTCTTTATAAATATTTTTTTTATCTTTCAGAAGGGTTATAAGGTTATCCATTCATGAAAAGTTTAAGTTAAACATCAAAATAATTATTTTGTGCACTGCGTTTGTGTTGAAAACCTTAGTTCGAAGGATAATCAGTTATTAAACTTCTTTCAAGGATCATCATATTTTATATTAGTTACGTTTTAAAAAAATGGACATCATGTATGTCGGGGGACATCTAAACAAGTTTGGCAAGGCAGTGAGTGATGAACCCATGGTTGAAGGACGATAAGGGTTTTACACCTACAAATTTCCTATGTGATTTCTAGGTTAATATTTATTTATTTTCATGGAATAAATATTTTTGATCAACTATTAGTGTTAATTTTTATGTTTATAGATTAATGCATGTTAATTTTAAGAGAAATAGGTAGACTTTTTATAATTTTATGGGCATTAAGATCCGTTAAAATTGTATTCTAGTGGTTTATTCATCATAGTTAATTTCTATACATTTATTACATGAAGTAATGGATGTATTATAAATTTTTCAATGAAAAAATAAGAATGAATTTTTTTATATAAATTTATCAAGAATTAGTCATTTTTCAGAATGTTATACCAAAGATTATTTTCCCAGTACCGTAATTTTCCTTTAGATGATGGCCTTTAAAATATTCATATATTTATGATTTTGAGGACCTTAAATTTTCTTTCATAATTCAATTATTTATGATTGATGGCCTCAATCACTCTCTATAAATATTTACACTTTTCCTCTATGTCCAATCATCACTCTCAACCTATGTTTTCATATGTGGAAACCCAGTTATATGTTACTTTGGGTAAACATTATGGTACCAAATTTCCATTTTAAGGGAAGTTTTAGTATCAATTTTTAAAATGTGGGTTTCTATAAATGAAACATTCATGTATTAAATAATTGATAACCTACACAAATTTTGAGGGAGATATTCTTTTTAAAGAGTGTAGAATGCAACACCCCAATATTTTGAGAATTATTATTTTTTGAATTAATTTAACTTTTCAATATTTTTATTTTCACATGAAACTGTAAGTATTTAATTATATATATATGTGTGTGTGTGTGTGTGTGTGTTTTATAAAACTAATTCAAAAATTCCTTTCACATGAAATACCAACATGGATTTCTCTACACACAATACCAACTTGGCTTACTCTGTAAGAAACACTGACATGGTGTACGATGCACGCAACACTGTGTTTCAATAAAACATATATTTTTTTGGTTTTAATTATTTAAATAAGATAATTATAACCTAAATAATAAATTTAGTAAAAAAAATTTAAAATATTTTTGTTTTATATAAATAATACATATTGATAATGAAAGATAATATTATTGGTAAAGTCCTTTTTTCTTAAAAAAAATTTCCTAAATAAATAACTTTTAATAATAAAATAAATTTTAGAAACATTTATAATTGAATTGTATAAAAAATAATTTTTTTATTCAGAATGTTGTAATTATCCTTGGGTAATTTTTTTGTATTTTTTTCAGAAACTTCATTTTTTTATGAATAGTGAAAAATACTACTTTTTAGTTAAAACCTATTTTTTGTCTAATTAAATATTAATGATAAATGATATTATAAATATGTTTTAAGGTCAAATTATATGAATATTATATATACTAATGCAGTTAAATTAATTAGGATAGACTTTACTTTGAAACCGAATACAAAAATCTTAACAAACTTTTGAACTTTTTCCTACTTTAAAACCCTATTATTTCATACAGTCTACAAGATTAGCATTAATATTAATTTTTCCACCTCTATGATTAGAATTTCTAAAATCTGACATAAACCATTTTATTCAATCTTAAATTTAGATTCTAATAATACCATGTTAATTTTTGACCAAAATGGGTAGTAAAAGTGATTAAAAGTAATCATAATGGTTTAGGCCAAATTAATCTTAATTATGGACTAAACCTTATAATTAAGTGACCAAATAACCTAGAAACTTGTAAAAACCACATTATCTATCCATATTTCGTCCATAAACCTTCCATTATTTAGTTTTTATGGTTTTTAATGGAATTATTTATGTAAGAACATGTGAACACATAAATGTTTTATAAAAATTCCATGTGAGTCCTTTTCCATCCCTATAAAAGGACACCACTTCTACCCATTCCTCACACCACTCAGACCATTTAATTTCTTCCTATATCTATGCATGTATCCATCCAATAATCATAACTTTGGCCTTGAATCCTCACTTTGGGAATAAACCCTCTCAAGGAAGCCTTTTGGCACAAACAAAAGGAGTCGCCCGATTAAGAGGTAACGTCTTCTCTCAAGATCCATTCTTTTATTTTACTTATCCACCCTCCAATCTTTTTATTCCATTATCATGTGAAAAAAACAATATCCTAAATATACTAGGATTAATTTTACACAAATAATTTGATCTACATCTATACACACCTCCATTAATACTATTTTTGTGTGCGGCGAACTAAAACCTCACGAAATGATGATTGTTCCTTACTCCTTACCACCAATCCTGGTGGAAATTATGATAAAAAATATATTTATATTTATAATATTTTTTATTTTTTTATGTATTATATCATATTTATTCTTTTACAACACACATATTTTTACTTTCCATTTAGTGTTAATAAGATAATCTCTTTGAGGAAGTTTGGACCACCGTCCCCTTAAAGCGATGTTATTCATTAAAACACCACATGGAATAAATTAATGATGGGTTTAATGAACTTATATGATATAAATGATATATTAATCCTAATTTAATAATTATATATATATTAATACATATATATACATATGTCATTTACATAATTTCCTCCAATACGATAATAAAAACAGAATACAATGTTCTTGCGTACGTACGGCTTACCATCTCCATTAACGGTGAATTCCATTACATACTTCATTTTGATATATATTATTATAATATAATTTTAATTTATAAAATATATATTTATATCATTTTCTACATTATGGTTTCATTATTAGTATATGGATCAATGGTATAACAAATTAAGACACAAGTAAAGAACAAAGAGAATATTACACGAAGTGAAACCTCAACGTTGGATCATTAACAAGTGGGTAATATAAGGTTATACTAAAATAATATTTGATAATAGATATAATATTATTATTATTAAAAAAATTTATCATAAACATATATTTATTATATAGAAATATTGTACGATTATAGTGAGATTCAAGACATAATGTAATGATATTTCATCTCGCTTTTAATTTCAGTCTTTTACAAGCAATGTTCGCCACTATTTTATTTTATGTGGTGTATGTACTTATTTTGGTTGTATTCGATGTATATTTAACTAAAATTTATGGGTATTAACATTTTAATATGATCATCCTTATTTCATGGGTTTTAATTTTCAAAAGTTACCAAATTGGTAAAAATGTTTTTGTCTCAATTTTCTATCTTTGAAACTAATGTTTTGTTATGCACCTGACCACTTTTTTCGAGGTTTATATACATCAATTTGACATGAAATATCATGAATATAAATATTTTAATTCTATTATATTATTCATTTAATTACCTTTCCTTACATAGAGATATTGATCACAAGATACCATGTTATAAGAGTGTATTGATGCAATCTCAATGCTTTTCAAGATTGCTTATGTTTATGCTACTTTTGATAAAATTATATGATAAATCTCTTAAGAATATTCATGATATTATTTATCCTATATTATTTAATGATAAAATCATGTATTTTTACTATATTCTACTTTTTGGTAAATAAGTTATTTAATAAAGTGTTTTTAGGAAAACCTGACTTTACCCTCTCTTCAGTCAGAAATGTATGATTTCTAAAAAGGGATTTCAAGAATATTATACCATTCCCCTATAATATCTAAAAGAATTTTTTAACCTTTTTTATTTTACTAAACTCTTCAAGGTAATAATATTTTCTCTTTCCAAACAAGTCACTTTTCTATCATTTTTACCCTGAAAAATAAATGTTCTTTTGACCTCGTACGACATGTATAGATTTACCCACTATCATTTCTTCGAAGCTCCCATTGCATCTTTAAAAGGAATAAGATTTATGAAGAAGTTCTTAAAAATAAATTTTCACATAAATTTTTTTTCAAAATGGTTTCAAACTTATTTTATATGTTTTCATGGAAAACTATTTTCAATTTTTTCATGTCTTATTTACATGTTTTTAAAGCGCTTTCAATGAAATAGTTTCTAAAACGTTTTCATGCTTCTTTATAAGTTTTCAAAAAACAATTTCAAAATTTTTTCAATATTTCTTTATTTTTTTCCAAGTATTTTCATGATTTATATAAAATTTTCAAGTATTTTTAAAGGATTTTTATTAAATGTTTATATGCTTGTTTTAAATGTTATCCAGGGAAAATATTTTCAAAATGATTTCATGTATTGTTTGTAATTTTTCTAGATATTTTCTATGAAAATTATTTTTAAATGGGGTTATGTAATAAAAATAATTTTTATTAATAAAAAAGGATATTTTTCTCAAGAAATTTTCTTAGAGTATATTTCCAAATTATTTTCCATCTAAGATGATGTCTATTAATGTTACTAATGCCTTTCTAGGAAATTATATAATGGTTCCATTCATATACTTTTTATGAATGAATTATGAATAATTACATGTTCTTTATGAAACCCATTTCTCCTTAATAGGTAATATGTTTATGAAACCTATTTCTCTTTCACGAGTTATATGCTTTTGAAACCCGCTTCTTTTCATGGGTTATTTTTATGATGAAATGATTATGAAACCTCTATCTTTTCATGGGTTATGATACTTTTACATGTTTATGATAACCATTTCATTTCATGGGTAATGATGTGATTATTTATGTTCTTGTAGCACATGCATGTATGATTTCATAATGTGATGGGTGGGAAATTTATCTCCATATAATGTGTTGGGTAAATATTTTTATCTCATGAGATAACAAAAGATGTAACATAGGTTTACTCGGTTCAGTAATACAGGGCTGGAATGAGGGTTTACTCAGTTTAGTATTATATGTCCAGAATGAGGGTTTACTCGGTTCAGTAATACTGGGATGGAAGTATTGTTGATTTGGTTCAGTAATACAAGGCTATAATAAGGGTTCAACTGGTTCAGTAAAGGACAATGTCCACTAAGATGGTCTTGGAATTTATGACTTAGATACTATGGGAATCTGTATATGATTATGTGTTTCCAAAATTCTATATCTTACTCCTATGTTATGATTTTTTGGTTTATATCCTTTAATTCATTTTGATTCTTATCTTATGAACTTCCTAGATTCATGCAATGATTTTTTTATAGGATCTTTGATATGCAGGGTATAATATTCTATTTTCATGATCATGATCTCATGCCCTTATGTTCATGTTTAGGCCTTTATGTATTCCTTGTTTACCATTACGTGAATTCGAGATCAACCCTTTTTATGTTTCCCTCCTTAGGTTGTGAAGATATGTATTATATTTGATGTTCCTAAGAAGGTTGTTAGGCATGAAAAAACTAGTGGAAGATAATGTATCTCACTTATATACTAGTGTTTATGTTTCCATATTTCCAATGGCACTATACCAACTATGGTCTTTGGGAATATTTTTGTAGTATGTTTGAGTATTCTGTAAAAGTTATGTGATGTCTATATTTGTAAATCGAGGGTCTCTATAATCACATTAAAGAACTCCCATTTTTCCATTCCTTTTTTTATGCATATTTTTTTATTTGGTGTTTAGATTACCTCTTCTTTTCTTGACTTCATTTGAGTATGTTAGAACTATAAAAAGTTTCTCTTTCTTAATAGCACATGATACTAAATCATAATATGAAAAAATAGAGAACATTTCCCTTTGGAGGTTTAACCTAATCCCGTTAAATAAATAACTAATCAATATATCTATATTGTTTTTGCTGTATATTTCATTCCTATATAACCTTGTGAATATATCCTCATATTTAAAAACACTTTCCTGTTATTAAATCTTTAGGTTGAGGAACTTCCACTCCATTTCATCTTGTTCCCCTCAAGTAAAATATTCCTTGAGAATATCACCTGAAAATCTCTCCATTCCATAGTTTATATTTCATTATCTTATTTGGTATTCTAGATCAATGATCGTGTTTGATTAGAATTTCCATTTAAAACATAAACTTCAAAAATAATCTTTTCCCTATCATTAAATTATAAATCCATTATAATCATTTCAAGGTACTGGATCCATTTCTCAACTACCAGTGGATTGTTAGTTCCATTAATGGATGAAGTCTAATATTGTATAAATCAATCCAATATAGGTTAATTATTTATTAGAAAATTAGTTTTATCTATATAGGAATGGTTATATATCAAAACCTAGGTCTGCTTCACCTATATTCTCATGATCTACTCAGCTCAAACCCCTATTGTACTGACTTTGTCATATGGTAAATCCCTATATTGACAGAAAGTGTTAACATTATTTTCTCTTCTTCAACTAGGTACCATATATAAATAATGGAGAAAAAATAATCAACTCATAACATCATGAATATTGATCCATAATTGAAAAAACCTGTAAGGTATTCAATATTATAGGGGTTTATCTTAATTCTCATTCTATCTATGTTCTTATAAAATTTAGTTCATATGGGTCCTACTAAACTTTCATTGATACCAATTATAGAGACACTAGATCCATTAACCCATATTTAGTGTTTAAATTATTCCGTTGGTACAAGATACAAAAGATATAAATAAAAAAGAATTGATTAGTTTAGTAGTCCTTGTGACTGGATACAGACAAGATTTCTATATTACATTGTAACAATAAAACATAGTATAAAAATTTATATTTTATCTTTAAGTATTTATTAAATATCCCTTCTTTATATCATAGGGAAAAGAAAACATAATAATGGGAGAGATGAAATTATTAATTTGGGAAAGAATAAAATTAAGATATCATGAATAGATATGGAATTAATAATATGAAAGAGTGGATAATCAATACACCATCTATTTAGACAACAACTTGATCTTAAATGTTTTTATGGAAAATATCAATAGAATAATAACATGGATAATAAAAACTATTATATAAATGAAGGAAAAACAAATTACTATATTTCATGTTATTACCATCAAGGACACATTCTAGTGCATTATTAACATTACCATTAAGGCCTTATACCAATAAATTTCATCAAATGAGTATGTACACACCAAATATATAACTTACTTGTCTAAATTTTTGTCTCATGGGACCTGTCAAGGTATCAAGGGGTTATCTATAACTGTTCTCCAAACATTACATAAATATAACCAATGCATTACTAATACATTGAATTAAAAATATAATATATGATCAATATACCTTATCAAACAATAAATATACGTATTAAATAAAGAATATGGAACATCATTATTCCCCTAGTAAATGAAATAAATTTTTCAAGAAGCATCCTTAAAATAGCATTATATATTGAAATGGTGTGTGGCAAATGAAATATTAAAATATTAAAAATGATAACTACATATATCCATGATAATGAAAATGTGGATATGATGAAGAAACATAATGTTCACTGAATAATGGAGAGTAATAGAGAACATTATCACAAGAATGAAAATGATCTCATAATAAGGTACAATCCATAAATCAGATAAGTATAAAATAAGACCATAAATTCATCCGAAATGGCGGTTTAAAAAAGGAATGTATTTTTTGAACTATAAATAAAAATTAAAATAAAACTATAAAAATAAAATTACTTAAATATTTTTTAACTTTGTTGAAAAAACATATTAATAAATCATTTCATAAATTATTTTCAACAATTTAGAAATTAATTCCTTTTTATTTTATATAAATACTAAAAAATAGTGAATAATGGATAGAGTATTTTCTTTGAAAAATTATGGAAATATGTAAATAATTTTATATAGTAAATAATAGTCATTTAATGAATAATTTCTTTTACACCGTATAAGTTAAAATAAACATTTCTTTAATATTTTTTTAAAAGGCTAAAAACAACCCTCTTTAGGAAAAAATCTTTCTAAAACCTTAAAAAGAATGTAAAATATAATATAAAATGAATCGAAACATAAATTGGGGAATTAAAAATTGCATTCTTCAATAATTTTCAGAAATCTTGACATGGAAGAAAAATATTCTCGACTAGAAAGAATAAATATGGTTGTTCTTCCTTAAAAAAATTTATTCAGTCAATGAGTAACAAAGAGAAGAAAATTTTTAATAAAATAATTCAAACCCTATAAATAATTATATGGGAATAAAATATATGGGTTTTATGAAATAAATAGCATGTTATTATCCAAATTTAAATTTAAACATGAATAATTATAAATAATAGTGAGATTGTAAAATAAAATCTTATGTTATTAATAACATTTAAATAAAAACCTATTAAGAGTGAAAATATGAATTTAAACATTAAATTACAAGAATAATGAGAAAATTATTATATAATATTTCAAATGTGTGGTATGGAAACTATAAAATTAATTTTTGTGCATAATATAAAATATGTCTAAAATGAGTATAATTGAGATGAAAAACCCATACCTTGGATTACATCTTTCTCAAATGTTTTATATCATAAATAATAATACATTTAAATTTACTAAATAAATTATTGCTAAACTTTTACATCAATATTTTATTTTTGTGGTCCTTTTAAGATAATTTTTTACCAATTAATTGAATAGTCCATGCTTAAATTGACCACATAATGTTGTTCGATAAAATTCTCCAAAATTACTTCAGTATATTGACCATGGTTAAAGATGTTATAAAAATTTTTCATCATATTCGGAATGTTTATAATTTCATGAATTTTAATTATTTAATTATATTCAATTTTATATTCATACACACGGTGTGTTAACAGATAAATCAATCACATCACTTCAGCAAGGATATTCTACACGTACGAATAAGAAATATTATTATTTTCAAATGGATAGTCTGGTAAGAAGTTAGATGATATATTATTTTTCCATTATCATATTTATGTTATAAATATGATACATATATTCATTAATTCCATCTTTATTACCATCCAACTGATCTAGTGATGAAAAATGATGCACATCTTCACATGGAGGTGGTAGTCGACACGTACGCATGAGCGATCATTTCCTTTTTTATATGATTGAAAAGAGAATTAAAATGGATGTTATATTAATATAAAACCATATTAAAATGATTAATATAATTATTTAATTATTTTATGATCATTTATGAATTTTTATAGAGGGACTTAAGAAGACTGAAACTTGAAAATTCTCGTTAAGAACATATGCCTCTTCTTTTTGTAACCACCTTTTACATACACCTTAATCCTTCTTGAAGAGATATTTTCATAATAATAGAAACTATTTATCAGGAAAATTTTTGTTTAAAAAGTATTTTGGGAAGTCTTGGACAAGCTATGTGTATCTATAAGTATAAAAATAATATAATTGGAGGTTCCCTTTTATAAGCTATTTGTTGGGTAAACCAATAAATACTTGAACCTTTATTATATATTATCTATATTACTCAAGTTATGTGGCATTAAATTATGAAATATTATATTATGATAATTTTAATTTATAAATCCATCCAATAAATGTGATTTAAACAAGTGTTTTTTTTTATCTTCAAGCCTTATCCCTTGATATGACCGTTTTTAAGTCATTTTACCCTTAATGAAGATGATAAATATTTTCCATGGTTTTTGTAAATTATGAAAAGATTTTTTTTGAAAATATTAACTAATATTATTTAATATGATACAAAATATGGAATCCATTTTCCATGATTCAATTCATATAATTTTATGAAATTATTTTTAATATAAGTTCCCAAAATTCATTGAAATCATTTTTAGAAAAATGCATGTTTGAATAATAAAAATTATTTTACCAAAAAAAATAATTAATTTTGATTACAATAAAATTATTTAGATTATGTTAAATAAAAGAATATTTATTTGACATAAAAAAATTAATATAATGTTTTGAATATTTTATTAACAAAGTAGAACAAAAAATATTTTTTATTTTTTTAAAAATAATACTTATATTTCGAAAATTTTAAATGAGAATTATAAGGTCAACATTATATTTTAAAATGAATTATATTCATAATTAAATATATATCTGGTCTATAAAAATGTATTTTTAGACATTAATGTAATTCTTATATCATTATAATTTCATAAAAGTTACAATATTTGTAAAATCTGTATTTTTTACTATTCTACCAAAAATCCTCTATTTTTGAGAAATTAGAAAAAATGAATCGATGTTAATTTCCACATGATGAACTAAAAATTTTAAATAATTTAATCAAATTCAAATTATAAAATTTTAGAATTTAGGTTTTAATCAATTTCTTAAATAATGTCATGTGAATGATTCCACAACTTCTATAGAATGAAATATTTCCAAAATATAATTAAAGCTCGAGGGGTTTGAGTACCTATCATGAGAATATTAGTGAATCCTAATCTAAATAATGATACTTATATTGGATATATCATATCAATAATCCAGTCATATCAAACATATTGTGGGCATATTTATTCCACCAAATGATATAGGGACATATCGCGGGCCTCCTACTATATGTAATCCACAAAACCTACCTTCAACTAAGACACTAACTATATTAGGTACCTTTGATTGCCATATACATAATCCCTAAATTAATCCTTCCTACACCCATGTAATTCTATATCCTCTTATTAGGTTTAGGCCCTAAATATTTTTTGAGCTTTCTATATACTTTTTATCTAGTTTTCTGCCCTTACCGTGTTTCCTATAGACAGGAGGTGAACATGTATATATGGAAATCAGCCTTAGGTGTATTCTATAACTCTACCTCAATGGGTTATATTATATATAATAAATAACTTCCTCAATGGTTCATATTCCCTGTAATCCATTTAACTTAATATCTCATATTCTTTATGAGTCAACAATATATCAAAGGTCCATATTAATTATGTACCTCACCATACCCTCTATTGTTTTAGTTTATGGTTATAAATACAAACCAGTTAAGGGCCACCAATGTATATTCGCCATTCAATATATATTTTTCATTACTTTAAAAAAATATTTACTCCATGATGTTAAATTACATGGTATGGTTCATTCACAAAACCATAAACTGTAAAACTCAATCTATGAGGAAGATCATTAAAATTAATCATGATTTGTAGGCACCTATTGTATTATTAATAAAAATACACTATATTACAAGAGTACAAACCTTACAAGTCACTTCAAATTGTCTTTACAACACAACCGTAAAAGGAACCTTAATAGGCATTATCATAAGACTATAAATGATATTGCATGCTCTATTAAGAAGAAAAATAGTAGATTCTATTTCAAGTAATAATGATACTTTGGAATCCCCTTTCATGGGATTGATTTCAACTCTAATACACATACCACATCCTTTGACAGTGATAAATTCCAAACTCCCAAACTATTTGGATTTTAATTGTAGCATCAAAAATTAACAGAAAAATAGAGAATCTCTAAAACATATAGGTTATCATATGGATACATTGTTTCAATCGATCACCTTCATAGTGGTAACTAGTATTAATATTATTACTGGAATGGATTCCATAATATGTCTTCAATCTATAATTTATTCTTGGAGTAGGAAATAATTTCACCACCAAAAGGGTGAGGTGATCCTAACAACCAATCTTATCAACTAATATACACCTAATGTGTTTATGGTAAATTATTATTGACTAACTCACTTTATAAATTAGTTTTTTATGAACTCAAAACCATGATGTACATTGAAATTCATTATAAATAGATATATTTATAAAACCATAATGTTATATTCTCACATTGAGGTCACATACTTTAGGTGTACCATAACTAATATGAAATTAAATGAATATCTCAAGAAAGGATTTACCTCTTCTAAGTTAATGTAAGATGATATATCTTAATCTTTTATTGAAATATGACTATTTTATTCAATCAATCGACAAGGTATTTCATTGACAAGTTCATTTACAGTAATCAAAGAAAGATAAATAGAAATTATAGGATGATGAAACAAAATATGTATCCTTCTTGATGAGATCCCGAGACAATGGTATTATATTACATAGTAAGTGTCCATGTGTTCTTTTTTTCCTTATAACATTAGCTTTTTTCTATATGGGTCCCTTAATGTGTTTTTAGACACCAATTTTGGACATACATAAATATCATTTAATTCCACTGAGAAAGAGGCCCATAGTGTCACAAACAAAGTGTAACCAAAATTACAGTAAAATTCTATTTGAATATAATATTAAAAAAATATTATTCATCGCTTGTGGAATGATGACTATTTTGGTCAAGATAATCTCATAAATTCAATCAGTATTTATTCAAGTTAGAATATATGTGAGTTTAATATAAAATAAATATTATTTGAGATCTATGTAATATATAATATATATTTATATCATGTTTATAATTATAGAGGTTATATATAATTATTTATTTTTTAAATAAATATTTATTTACCTATGTGAATATTAAAATAAATAATTATTCCAATATTTAGTGAATATAAAATTTATTTATTTATTTAATAAATAATATAAATATACTTATTTTAAAAAAAATTATTATTGAGTGTTCGATAAATTATAAAGTGGATTGATGGGATGAGTTACGATCCTGAAGATAATAATATGTAGTTTTTGTCTATGAAATTCTATTTAAATATTCAAGTGTTAGAAAATGTCATGGAATAAAATAATATTATAATTATTTTAAATGGGGAATATATTGGAAAAAATATATCATAAAGGGACTCAATGTAATTATCAAATATTAAACCCTAACTATATATTCCATAATATAATATTTTATAGGGAAATAATAATTATTCAATAAAATTCTTCTAAAAAAATTATCTCAAGACCAAGAGACCCTCCCTCAAACATTCTCAATAATGAGATGCAATTAACCTCCACCGCCACAAGATTGAGATAACAACAGAAAAAATTCTTCAAAACAGATAGAATTATGATATTGATTAATAATTAATGAAGAAAGGTGCATGGTATCTCCATGATTGTACTAGGAATATGAGTGAAGACCTCTTGAGATACATGGGTCCCATTTGAACATCTTTAGAGATATTCAATTTTAGATTCATCAATATAAAAACAACATGATAAGATTACAAACCAAATGGATCCACAACCAATATAATTACCCATATTACGTAATTATTGTTATTAATAAATTTCAAATTATATAAGGTAATATCATCCCTATGAGTAATATGGTGTTTCTTCATTATGCTCGTCAAATTTTCAATGATTAAACCGATGAAAAATATTTTCTGGCATAGACCTAACTAATTCCACTATAGGGAATATCCTTTAGATATTACATTTAAAACCTAGCATATATATATAGTACTAATTTCAATCACTTATATTAATATTATATTATAAACATGTTTCATTATAGGTCTTTACCTTGATATAAAAAGTGATACAGAATTGGACAACTCAACAACTAAAATTTTTATTGAGTAATCAACAAAATAGAAAATAAAATGTTAGATCCTAAGGAGTGAATATGGATAATTATCCTAATATATTATCATATTCAGAAATAATTTGAATTTTGAAAAATATTTTTCAAATGGGTGTTTGTTAAGAAATCCCACAATCCATATTAAAATCAATAAATAATTATAACACACATACCACCATAGTAAGAATATTTAAAAAAATTATTTCTTCATAATATATATATATATATATATTCATTTTAAATTATTAAAATAGATATTAATAACCAATAAAATGATTATAATTATAATACTCTAGAATATTTGAGCTCATAATCCTCAACAATAAGCCTATATATAAGAAATATAGTGAATAAAAAATAATATAATTAATGAAATGTGCTTTCTAAATATAGAAATGTGGGGGAAATATTTTTCCTATCAACTTTTAGAAAATCTTACTGCTTTATAATAATGTCAATATCATCACTAAAGTTTAATTCTCATCATTGGTATAATATTTGTGAAACAATTTTAATTTTTTTAAACATTTGGGGGACTGTGGTTATAGAAAAACAAAAAAAGAGTACCTAAATTATTATTGAAATTACTATGAAAATATATATTTAACTGATTATTATTATAAAAATAAAAAAAATATTTAAGCGAAGAAGTTAGTGAGGATATATTGATATAAAACTAGAACATTCAATGGTATCAATTACTCGAATTCACAAAAAAAATTAAAATGTAATGAAACAATAAATTTCAAGTAATTTAGTATAATTTTAATATGAAATTATTGAACATAATTGATAGTGTGTAGTCATAAATTATGTTATCAAATCTTGTAATAACACTATGAAAAAATTACTCAATTTTTATGGTGTTATAAGATATAAATGAAGACCAAAATAATAAAATAATATAGGTTATGTGTATTGTATAAAAATAATCATATAATGTCCTTCAAAAAAAATTTAAGGTACTCATGAAAAATTATTCCCACATCCCATGAAATTATCCTAACACATCCAAACACAAAATAATTATCATATGGCACCTAATCACACACTAAGTTATTTCAATATTATGGAAACTCTTAAAATACATAAGGCACCATAACTATGAAAAAAAATGAGAAATAATTTTTATTTATCATTAAAATAATACTATAAAAAAATCATAAAAATTCCTATTAAATCCACCATATTCCCCCTTAATTCAGTGTAATTAGAACAAAACCCTAGTATAAAATCTTCAAAAATTAGAGAATATTAAAGGGAAACAAGAATTAATGATATTGAGGGAAGAAATACCATGTAATTCTTTCTGAACTAGCCTCGAAATCACCCATATACAAGGTATATAGAATAATATGTGTATAATAGTATGTGATATCCAAAATAGAGCTCCTTGAATTCATATTCCCTATAAATCTTGAAGGGGTCCATCCCCAAAAATATGGTTGTTCCCCAAAAACAATATTACAGATAATTGGTCATGATATGACCATGAAAGTCCTATAATAAATATTACATTCTAGGTAATTTCATGGTGTGTTAATTCTTATTCAGTACATCACTACACTTATGCAGAGAGATTTTCCCTCATCTAAACAACATTTTAGTGTAACCCCTATATGTTATGGTGTGACAAACTTTTTATCAAAGAGGCCCAAACCCCCCATGACTTGACCTCCCTTTTCCCCATAGTGTATAAATCCATGATTCAGGCCATGATATCCCTAGTGTAAATACATATTATTTTGATTTTAGGGTCACAGTGTGACGGGTCCCTCCTTTGTGAAATCACAAGGAAAAAACATATGGGTCTTTGAGACATTTCCCAAGGTTCATCATCATGGAATTCCCCGTCTATGTTGTGGGATGACACAAATTCATAAGTTTATTACCCTTAGATTAAAAAACATAAAATTATATCTTCACTATGAACTTCTTAGATGCGGAGAAACCATGACCCACATAGTTCCTGTCATAGTGTGAGTCTCACCCTTAATGGTGTGGTAAACCACATACAACTAAGACTTGTGAAGGAGTCACCCTAATCACCCTCATACATTAATTTGATGAACCAAAACACCACTCAAGCATCTATAAACAACCGAAAACATTACTTAGATATGTTCAAACCCTCATAATTTTTTTCCAAATAAAGATTATAAAAGCATCCCGTACACTAGGATAAAAATTAAAATTCCTTATAAATTTCACAAAATGTCAAAATATGGGTTATTTAATATTCACTTTTCCAACGAGCTTGTACCCTAGTAGTACAGGCTTTTTCTTGGCATTCAAAAGACCCAATATCAAATCCAGGAAGGGGAGAATTTATGGGGGTACAGTAGCAGTACTGTAGCAGGGCATTGTAGCAGTACTGTAGCAGTGGTGGGACTGTAGTAGTGGTGAAAGTGTATCAGTAGAGGGACTGTAGCAGGTACTGTAGTGGAAGCAGTACTATAGCAGGGATTGTAGCTGTGCAGGTATTGTCACAGTATTGTTCACTGAAGGTTCCATTGGGCCAAAAAATGGGATTTCAACCCTTGTATTCAGGCCACTTGGCCTTGGGACTTTGGGATATGTAATGGGTCACCCTCTACCCATTAGAAAGAGTTCTTTTCTTTAAATAATAAATTGAGGCTTCGACCCCAACCTTTTAAAAAAATACTCACTTACATAAACAATTTCAATTCTTGGAAGTATCAGGGTCCTTTTCGGCACCAATCATGAACCAACACAATAATTAATTTACCTTTAACTTAGTGAATTCTCTATTTGAATGTGAAATACTCTTATATTTATTTACATTAATTATTAGGGTGCATTATTCATCAATATTTTGGATACCCCCATCATCACTATCACTAATACTGATTTGGTGCTCACCAATACTCATATATACTAAGACACTAATGTGTCATTAATCGGTACATTCCCAGTCTTATGGTGTTCCCAAATATAAAATTCCACTCATTAATTTTGTCCTAAAACAATAGTTCTCCCCATTGTAGGAACCGCCTATTGAAAATTCATTTTTAGTGGTCCATCAACATGTTTGGTGAGGTTTCCTCCTTGCTACACCTAATCCCATAAAAATAGTTCAACATTACATTTCCTAACCATAATAAAAAATTATTGGTCATGCCTATTTATGTTCTATCATATCTCCTGATAATGATTCCTTAATTCCCAGAGACATCATAAAATTATCCAAACACATCCATAATACTCTAAACTAAACACTTAGTATAATTACATGATGAATAACTAAACCACCCACACAAGTCATATATATCTCTCAATGAGTACCAGGATACCATTTATTCTATTCACTCTCAAATCAAACTCAATTCCATCATGTGCCCCATCCCATCAAACAAACTCTCTCTGGGACTACATTCAAATCCCAAATATAGTACCTACCTATTGGGTTTTTGGGGTACATAAAATGAAAAATGGAAGTGTAATAAAATAAATATATATGTTTTTGGTCTATAATATATAGAATCAAAATTTGGTGTAAATAAATAATGTAAATAATTTATACCTAATATAATGTTAATACATCTTAGACACTTCATTGTACACTTGATAAATACCGCCTTAGTGAAAATTTAAAGCATCCTCCCATTGAGGGGAATAAAATATCCAAAGGATGCTATAATGTTTCTTCAGGATCCCTAAATGTATAATGTGTGATTGATCCTTTACCTAGTGATAAACTACATCATATAAAAAAGATATTATCTGTGGAATTTCATATAATAGGTTTTACCAAACATGAGGGATCTCATCACTTTATATATGGCCATCTATGATTTGTTTCATTTAATGAAACATGTTAGATAAATTAAATGTATTGGAATATATTTTTTCCCTATTTTAAGAATCCATTGAATCTTTTAAATAGACATGAATTATATATTTCATCCATTAATAATGGATTAGTATCCAAAATAATTGTGTTCGTAGGATGTGGGATTTTCATGCACTAATATTTTGATGTGAAAGATTCATTAAATCATCCTATAATACATTTAGGGGAAATTATTCTATTAAATGTATCAAATATATATATTTTTTATTAAAAAACCAAAAATAACCAACTTCATTTAAAATTATTTAGGCCTTTTGGAAAAACTCTACAACTCTTTTTGAATCCATCCAAAAAAAGTTTTTAGACGTGTTTTCATACAATTATCTGCATTTTGAAACTAATTTTTTTCTAAAAAATACTCCTTATGTAAATTCGTATCTATTTGAATCTAAGGGCCTTAATTAAATTGAAATATAATACAAAAGCCTTATTTCATATATTTAGGTAAATAAAATCCTCTAGAAAATCATCAATGCAATATAAGATACTAAGGGGTCCGTTGTGATCTCCATTTTCATTCTTACATCCCTATAAAAACAATTACTCCACAAGTTGTATAATCTAAATAATATGTATACCTATATAATATTTTTTACCATGAAAATTAGTGACCAATAGAAATAGAACATGTAAATATATTATATGAAAACTAAATTACTATAGATTCACCAAAACATGCAGGATGGATAGATGAATACAACACATGTAATTTATCTAAGGGATGATTACACCACATATCCATCATTCATGTAGTTAAACACATTATATGTGACTCAACTAAGAATATAAAAACATTCCCTTGTTCTAATTCCATCAAGGTATAGATGTATTAACTCATCATAGATGGGGATAAATCCCATATTGGTTGTGCTCTGGCCAACAACATGATCATAAACATACACAAACACCCCTTGATTAGATAAATTGATTTTGAATTTCATAAGTAAGGTTTTAAAGTATGAAGTTACACATTATTCATATATTTACATCCTTAGGTAAGAATGATTGATAATAAAGGTACACCCCAAAGTATAATGATGAGTGTGACATTCTATGAGATATACCATGGAATTTCAATTTATTTAATATTTCTCTAATATTTACCCCATGAATGTAAATTTTTAATCTTATACTCACCCATTTTCAATGAGTATTAGATTATATTCATTATAATAATTCCATATCCTCACAAAAAATAATAATCATTGATGATCACTGATGAGGTATAATTTAAAGTCATCATGTAAGGGGATATTATCATTTGACCAATCAAGAAAATTCAATTACATTACGCATTAATAAATTAAATATTGAGGTTTTATTTATTATAAAACCATTATACATTGTGTAGATTTTATAACAGTATATTAATTATCTTATACAATGATCTATTAAATGACATTCATTCTTTTACTATGATAACAGTTTCATTAACTCATTACATTTATACATATTTCCTTCCACATCCCTATTTTAAAATCAGATAAAATTTACCCATTAAATATTTTAATAAGAAACATTTATCATGTAACCTAATTTAAATAATATTATTACTTTGTAATTATATTCATAATGTTCAATTCTTTGAAAATATTCATACTCCTAAACTTCATAAAATAAAATTTTATAGACTAAATTTTTTCCTACCTAGAACTCTTCCTAATATTAAAATGGTCACATTTGGAACCCTATTCCCTCAAAATTATTTTTTGAAATTAATATAGCAATTTACATTATTATTTATCAGCACAGCCTAAACATCATTCAGATAATGTCACATTCACTTCAGCTAGAATAATTCTATTGGAAATAATGAATCTACCTTTCAATTAAAACTTATAAAATCTATTATTTATTAATTTTTAACCATTATATATATTAACATACTCCCATTAGTATCTTACCACTATATTCTATATCTAATATAATTATAATAAACTTAAGAAAATTTTATAAGAAATAACATATATTTATTTTTAATATTAATAATTAATAAATAAATCATCATTGCAATGCAATATGTGGTAATATATGTGTTTAAAACATTTTATCAAAAGTTAGATACTAATTTAAACTATAAAAATAGTGATTGGTGGGTACAAATTCCCTAATATTTTAACTATTATCCAAATAAGTCACTTTTATTCTATATAAAACATTTTTATCATTATCTTCTTCTCAAAATCATGTTATAAAATCCAATTAATCATAATTTATGTGTATAGAATTAATAATTTCAAATTATTTTGTTAACAAACAACTTCTCTTATCATATAGCTGAAATAATATAATGATACACATCCCTATATTATAATTATATAATCTTTTTAAACACCTTTACATTCAAATAATTTAATTAACAACTATTTACTTTGTCACAAAAATATAATCTATAATCTAAATAAATTATTTACTTGATTAAAAACAATTAATGATTTAAAAAAATTAAAAATATACATTTTTTATCAATAAATTTAAAGACATTAGGAGTGATTTTTATAACATGGATACTTAATATAGAAATCTATGGAGTTTCGTTAACCACTTCAGATATCTTGAGAAATTTCTTATCATGGAATCATCACTCCACTTTCCAGATAAATACAGGTTTCAATGACCTTGACTATTATAAAAAATATTCCTTGAACCATCAAATTGACCTTTCTTCCTCTATTTTTCACTTTCATCCACTTGTACGATCAATACAGTGCTAGAACCTATACATTTCATTCATTTTTTATCTATTTTCAAAAATTGAGAATATTTAGTAAACCTTTCTCGAATTAATATATATTTTCGAGATATTTATATAAATGACAATAGGATAAAATACTAAATCATAAAAATAACTAAATAAGACTTAATATAATCATTATATGCTTTATATAAGAATCTTATATTAATATGTTAAAAAATAAATAGAATGGTTACTCGGTAAGATTTTTTTCTAACATGAATAATATTCCTTAATAAATTTTTTGTATGTAACCAATATTGAGAGTTTCCAACATTAATATACTCCTTCTCAATGGTAAATATTTATCTTGATTGTTATGGTGTAATTTATCTATATCAAAATATTTTATAAAATGAGTATCATATTTTAAATATTTTCATCGAGGAATTTAAATGAAATTATTCCACCTAAAATGATGACCCCAAAATTATATCCATTTAGTGATCCATAAACAATATTTCTCTAATTAATGAGTCTAATTTTATGTTTATTTTCACCTATGTTTAGGGTAGGGAATCATATTGATCAAAATAGTTGTGACTCTTGGGTATTTTGGTGGACAACAACGTAACATCCTGATTTTGGGTGTGTTTCTTCTAGAAATGGAGATGACCTTGTTTGTTTAAGGTTCAAACATTCCAATCAGTTTCTAACGGGTTTATTCATAGAACCAGAAACATCCAATGATTCTATATACATTTGGACCTTCTTTCCAAAGGTATGTGCCCATTAGTTGTGGACCGATGAGGCTTAAGAATTTTCATTGGTCGAGAGGATGGGTGGTCGGACTCATCACACCTTTTGGGGGGGATTATTTTCTACTCCGGGACTATCTTTATAGATTTAAGTTATGTTCACGAATCCTTGTTAGACTACCAAGTCTGAAAATGATCTTTCCTTAAGATCTTACAATCAATGATTAATATGTATGAGATTTAGATAATATTTTATATGTATTTGAGGTTCTTCATCGATAGAGAATCATCTGTATTTTCTAGGGATTCCTATTCAATGGTATCCTTCAACACATTATATAAGGATCTCTTAGTCATTATGATAACCATGCTAGTTTTAAAGCCACTCGGCGGGGCACTTGAAGTTTATTGTCATTCAGAAGGACATGGATTATTTCATAGTTGGGATCGTACCCACAGATGGGCAACCTACGTATCCTTGTTATAAGAGTAATAACAAGCCACATAGTTTGGGAATTAAAATATAGTTTAACATCATATGGGATGGATGGCAATTAATGTATGATGGGATTGAACCTCAGAGAGGCATCTTATGTACTCCACTTTTAAGGTAGAGATCAAATTACACGAAGTTCTGTTGGGAATTATGGGGCTTACGTATGATTAATGGCCCAAAGAGATGTCTTGTGGTTACTTTTACACACTAAGATCATGTGAGTCATTCTCGGTGTGAGAAACAAGAGGCATTAATAAACCTGACAATTTGTGCCACGAAAGATGTGGTCACAAGGAATGATATGGGTCTTATGTATGTTTGATTGCCCAAATAGATATAAATCATGACCTACTTTAGGGAAGAAGCCCAGGAACAAGGTCCATAAAGGTATATGTGCTTTATGGATATTTGTATACTCTAACTTGGGGCTTACCCTTTAGGAGGATGCCCAAATTATGAGGGGACTTGTGATTGGGTTTTATTCCGGAGAAGGAAGCCCAAATCAAAAGAAGTTAAGACTGGTTAAAAGAAATTATGACTGGGGCTTATTACTGAGAAGGAGGCCCAGGTTAATGGACAAGAGAACTAGGGATTACTCATAAAAAGGAGGCCCATATTTGGAAACTTATACTGGGGATTAATTTTGAAAAGGAGGCCCAGGTTAGAAAATTATGACTGGGGATTATTCCGGAAAAGGAGGCCCAGGTTAGGGAATTGTGATTGGGACTTACTCCTGAGTAGGAGGCCCAAAATTAAGGAACTTGAAGACTAGTGCTTACTCGTGAAGAGGATGACCAAATTTGGGAATTTGGGGCTTACTCCTGAGGAGGATTCCCATGAATAAGGGAATTGGGGAATACTCTTAAATAGGATTCCCAAAAAAAATTCTCATCTTAAAGGATGAGGTTTAATGAATGAAATATCTAACCTTAGTGACATAAAGATATGTAAATCAATAGGTTTTGAGAGATGTTCCACAGAATTCTTTTCAGATAAAGAAGACAACCAAGGAATCATGCCATAAATGGATTTGAAGAGGATTCTGAAGGCTAAATCTTGAAGATGAGAGGTGGATTTGAAGAAAAGATATGAATGGACAGGAGGGGCAATCAAAAGAATGTAGTCGCGTAGGCCCTATTTCGGCGCGCAGGTCTTGGTCACGCAGGTATACCTGTGCAACAAAGGTGTACATGAACGACCGTCAACCCATAGGGTAATACTTGGGTGAGGCTTGGCTCAAGCCCTTAGTATTATCCCTAAAAACTTTTAAATGAGTGGTGTGCATGTTCTGTTGAAGGGATAAGGCGGCGCGCAAGTGTCTTCAATTCCCTGAATGGTTAGACACTTAAGCGCGTAGGTGTTGATGAATTTCAACACTTAGGCCTTATTCCCCCTCTTTAGATCATCCGTTATAGGTATGAAATTACCTTTTAAGTGTTTGGAAGGCTTCGAGAAGATACTAGGGTGTCGAGAGCTCAAATATGAGTTTTTGGATTTTTCGTCCTCGAAATGGGGGGCCCGCAAGGGGTATTTATGGGCCTTTGAAGACCTTGGGCGAAAATAACATAGGGCGTGCAAGTCACTTATGCGACCAACATGAGGCGTGAAAGTATACTTGTACGGCCATGATGAAACTTGCGCGACCAAATTGTAAACAAATATTTGTTCATGCCTTTGTCAATTTTTTATGTTTCTTAAAAGGATGAATCACTTTATGTTAACGTATTTCCCTTTTTCAGTCATTAGATTCTGTGATGGAAAGGAGCGTCAACAAAATTCCCCCCTCAGAGTTGGATCCAAAAGTAATGAGGATGTGAATATGAGGTAAAGAAGAATACCAAGGAAGGGCGGCGTGCAAGTTTTGAGCGCTCAGATATCAGCGCACACATGGCGTTGCGTAGGTGCGATCCACGAAGGATTCAGAGCATAGGGGTGTGGCCTTCCCTATAAATATGCAGCCATTCCTCTGGAAAAGAAACTGATTCTCAAAGATTCCCTCTCATGTCGTGCAAGTTTCCTTCATTACGCAAGTTTCTTGTTTTCTGCCGGTTCTTTGTGTCGCGCTTCTGTAGAAGTATTTGGACATGTGTGGTGATACCTGCATGCCAAAAACTTGTGCAACACAACTATTCTTAAACGCCAAAATTGGACTTGCGTGCCTTAATGCATTATCCATTTTTTTATTTTAATTCACAAATTTTATGTAAAATCAAATCACTTAAGAGTTAATTATTCATCCTTTGTGCAGATTCAATGGCTCCTAGAAGAATCGGAACGGCTGATGAACTGGACAGCAAGCGAATTGATGATATGATGAACATTATAGGCCATGATTACTATTATATCTACGATATAAATCTTCCAGATTTGAACAAGTACTTGAAGAAGTATCATCTTAACTATCCACAGAGCATCTACTTGCCTCTTTATGGGCATTATCATCGACAATATGTCAAAATACCAGAGGCAAAGAACTATCTCCCACATTCTTGGTTTCAAAATTACACCAATTTTGCTTTAGAAAATATCTCAAGTGGAGGAGAATTTGTAAATACTAGAACAGTGGAGAAGGACTATATGATGCATCATATCCCTTGTGCGCCAGATCTGAAACCTCATAAGCCTGAGCTGCAACCACATTGTTATCCTTAAATCTTCCAAAATTATCAGATAGATCAATCCAATGGCTAGAAGAAGAGTTGGTACTTCCGTCCTGTAGGAGGTGTGAAGCCAACTTGGATGTGGGCATACTGGGTGCGACAAAACTGTTCATAATTTTTGGAGGATTTGAAAGGATTTGTGATATATGAATCTGTCTGGGCTGGGCAGACATATGTCTATAGAAATGATGAGTTTGTGCTGGAGCTAATCAGCCACTGGAGCCCAAAAACCAATTCCTTCCATCTGAATCATGGAGAAGTAGGCATCAGTTTGTTGGATGTCTACAAAATCTCAGGGGCTCCGATTCTGGGTGACATGTATGATGAATTCATCCCCCCCAAAAAAACTTGGAATGAATCGGAGAAGACTTTGGCTTTGACTCGGGAATTATTGAAAATTTTCCACAAGATCAAGAGTTCTAAGACCTCCCTAACTCATTCTAGAATGGATATTCATCCAGGTGAGTGGATGAATATGTTTCTTACCAAGAAAGAGGAGAAGGATTCGAAGGAAAATGGGTCCACCTGTACTCGTCCTACTACCTGCCCAAGAATAGAGAATAGGGGTACTCCTAGCACCTTCTGGACGACCCTGGATGTAGGAGAATTTGAGAAGTGGGGATATGAAGTAAATCAGAGAATCCCAAAAAAAACCCATCTAGCGGGCTTCTTAGCCTTGTGGCTCAGTGTTTATCTTCTTCTAATTAGAGATTCGATGGGAGGCGTCAGGCTAGGGACCTTTGTTGTGGCAGCCATATTGGCTGAGAAGATAATGGTTGGGTTGGCCACCCCCATTTTGGCGAAGATTCACAGGAGCGTACTCCATGTATTTATGGGTAAGTATCCTTTGAGAATAGTGGTACTATTCCAAGTTTTGTGGGGATGGATCGCCACTCATTTCAGGACATATGTTTTATATAATGGAGTACAGGTTCCTGGAATCTCTTTCAGGCCATCAGTGCATGCATATTCTGGAATTTCTATGTTATCTCTCAACATCTATGATATGAAGGTGGGGCTGAGAATGTTCAGGGAATTCAATTTCTTTCCTTATGTAAACCCTCCAACCGGGCGGTTTATTGATGATGGAACCGCCGATATGGAATTGAGGTCGTACATGCAGGCTTGCAGAGATGGTGTACTGGCAACTAGGATTGACTGAGAGATTATATGTGAGGCCTATACTCCATACAGATTTTCACACCAATTCAAGTTTCTGCAGCAGACTGTTGTATCCCCTCTTGTGCATGTCACGTCAGAGCAGCATCTGATGGTTTCTCGACAACTATGGTTGATAACCTCTATAGAGAAGACTGGGGCAGTGTTTGATCTACCAGTTCATAAAGTGGTGAGTAACTAGACTACATGGTATGCTGAGAACTGGATAGCATCATACCCTGAAGAGGTGTTGAATCATCCGGTTTATTAGGTGGGGAAAAAGAAAAGAACTATAGAGAAAGAAACCCTTCATCAGGAAGGTGATGCTTCCCCACCTGGAGCTGATTCACCAGGTTCTTCACCTAGGGCTGACTCGTCAGATTCCCAAGATGGGGATGATGAGGCACAATATGCGGTAAAGAAACCTTGTGCCAGATATAATCCTCTTGTCAGAATCAAGAGACCAACTCCATCAACTCCTAGTGAGTCTCTTCATTGGGGAAATTTAAGCATCATTAATGTATAGAGCAACATGTCTTATTTTCTTATCCTTTATCTGTAGTTGCAAGAGCTGGGAAGAAGCTGAAGTATAAGATTATAGGACCCTCCTTGCAGCCTTCTAGTACACATGTTGAATATCTATGACTAGAGGTTTTCCAAGCATGGAAAATTTTATATTGTGATGTTGAAACTGTCTGGATGGATCTGTGTAAGGGGCTACAAATCCCTGGAATAGGGATTCTTCGGGCTTCTACAGATATCTGTTACAAGGATAACCCCGATAAAGTGTGGGCTTACATCAGAGAGCTGGATATGCTCATATATTCCACTGATTATTCCATTCCTATCACCAAGCGGGTGATGGAAATGATAGATCATGGCACCACTAAGGGGAATGGTGGTTTTGGATATGAGGAGTGGCACGATTATGTGGCTCCTGAGGATGTAAGTTTCTTTCCTTATTTGCTTTGCAACTTGGTTTCAGTCAAATATTTGTTATTCATGGAAATTACTTTCTTCATCCTGTAGCTTGCAAATAAAACAAATGTTGAGGTTCCTTCACCATTGTATAGCCCTAGTGGTACTACCATCAGGTCTAGTGAATCTCCTCACGATTCGGGCGAGATATCTCCAGGCCAGCAAGCCATGGAGGAGGAGTTAGACATGGATTTTCATTCTCCAATTCTTGTATTTGGAGATGATGATGTCAACACTCCTAAGAAGACAAAGAAGAAAAGGCATCGAAGGATGAAGTCCACAACTAAACTCTTCATCAGTAGTGGTAAGTCATTTAGATAGTCACGAGTCTTAACCCATGAAAAGATTGCTCGTACTTCTTGGGATTGTAGGGGCTTCTTCAATTTCACCTCTGAAAGAGAGGACTCACCCTCCTTTGAGGATGACGGAGGGTTCTTGTGAACAATCACAAGTTTTGGCTGACTTGGCTGCTCCTAGAGAAGAGCCAGCATTTATTCCTTGTATCCCTCCTGCAGCTGTGGCAAGGAGAGAAGCGCATGCTTCTGGTAAAATTAACAATGCTTCATCAGATGTTAAATGAAAACATCAACTGACTTCCATTCTGTGATACTTTAGGTTCAACCCCTAGACCAGAACAATTAGCGGCCACTGCAACTGATGCTGAAATTTTATCTGAAGACATTTTCTGAGATCAGGGTCGCAGCATGAAGGTCGCCAAGAAAATGTATCGAATGCTACCACTGGTGAGACTAACCCGGAACTTGAGATAACATTGGATGAAATGATGGAACTTGGTGCATCTTTTGAATATTTTTTAGATCATGTTAAATAACCATGTAATTTAGAATATTTTGGACATGAGTGTTATCCTTCATCCGGTTAAAATAACTTCTTATTGCATCTCTGTTCATGAATGGTTCAAATGTGTAGTTCCATATGTACAAGCTGCCAAACTGCCAATGCCTGAAGGGGGTATAGATAACCCTACTATTTCAGAGACACTGGCTCAAGTGGAGATGAACCCATTGGATCTTCCCCAAAGGCATCCTGAAGATTATTTTAAAGCTAAGAAAGACGGGGAGGAGCCTTCTCATGTTGTTGATCTACTGTTGGGTAAGAGATAACAATATTTTTTGCTGCTCTTAATTTTCAAGATTTCCAATCAACTTTTGTTATCCTTTGAAACTAACCAAAAAACTTTCAATTTACTATCCAGTGCTGTCAATTTCAGTGGCAAGATCTGGAGGTGAAGCATCAACCTCTGTCCCAATGGGAATAGAAGTAACAAGGGTCAAGGGGGGAAGGAAAAGAACATGGAACTTCTCTAAGTGCTTTAATCCAAGAATATATTCCCCCTCGTGACAGTGATGTTGAGTTCGACCCAAAAGTACAAAAGGCGCTCCAATTTTCATGATGCAAGGCATGGAAGAACATATGGAAGATCGTATCTGAAGTGCCTCCTGAAGAGCTATCATCAAAGATCTTGCGACTGTCATCCCTGTTTTTCAGGTTGGGACTTGGCGGTTTTGGATATCAAGAGATCCATGCCGCGGTGAAACAAGTCATTTTAAGGAGGGAGTAGGAGTAGAGGTACCATCAAGACCTGAATAGGGTCAGGCTATCAGCCAATATTAGTGCATTTGAGGCTGTGGGGTTCCGAGCTGAGGCTGGTCATGCTACCAAGTTAAAGGAGCTAAAGCATAAAATCAAGGAGAAATTCATCCATCAGATGCACCTTCAGCAATAGTTAGATTTTGTTACTGGGGAACTTGACCAGCTTAATAATTCATTAGAAGGAGTTCAAACAAATTGTATGAAATCCATTGCAGATGCCATGAAATCACTGCATAAATCTGAAAAGAGTGAATCTAGTCGAGTGCATGAGCTTTAAGTGGCTGATGATGAAGCTCAAGATGCCGTGAATCAAGTGAAGAGTTATATTGACAGCCTTTTGTAATTCTCAGAAAAGAGAAGGGCTCCAATCTGTGGATGTCCTTCTAACTCTTTTGCATCAATGAAGAATCCTTTCATCTTTAATCATTTGTCCATACCTTCTTTTGCTACTTTCTTTAAATTTTTACCTAAGCTAATGGGACTAGTAAGCGTAGTTTTATTTTTTTTCTAGCATTATTTTAAATAACAATACATTGTTTGAATCTATTTATTGCTCAATATTACCTAAATCATACAAAATGTATGTTTAGTGAGCTGGGACTTGACTTTTGTTCAGATTTCCCTTGTCTTTTTTGGGCAGTTTAAAGTCATGCACGTCGGACATAAAAAGACTAATGTTTAAGGTCGAAATGGCTTTGACCGAATGGATTAAAATTAACTCAATTCCTTGATAATTTATTTAAAAATATATTACCATACTCAAGTATGGGGGAAAACATGTAAACTATGACTTAAGAAATTTTGAATCTGAGGAATGATATGAAAAAAGGGATAAAAGGCATTAGAAGGAGTATTTTCCAAGAATGAAGTTACCACTATTTAACAAACTCGTTCGAGGGTTGAATTATGCAGGGCCACCTAATGGAATTGGCTGTATAGTCAAATAATAGAATCTATTGGATGACAGGTCCATTATGTAGATTGTTTATGGAAGGCCGCCTAAGGGAACGTGCTGCATAGTCAGGCAAAAGAACTCCCCAAAATATTACATCTCTATTGGTAAAAATCCAGTGAAATTTTATGGAGATTCAAATTTTCCAAAGCACAGAGTCTGCTGTATGGAAAGAGGTGATTGAATATGGAGATGATATTTCCAATCAAGATTATCAATGAATTGGATGAATGTCACTCCTATAAAGGTCTGACCCAAATATGGAAGAGAAATATAAACCATAGACTTGAATACTTTCAAATCATGAAAAAGAGCATGGGACAAATATGTTAAGGATGGTTATTTTTTGTGGATCCCTACATATTGTCATTAAGACAACTAAGGAAAAAAGAGGTTTTCTTCCCAAGAATTAAGTTACCATTATTTAACAAACCTGTTAGGGGGTTGAATTATGTAGGTCCACCTAAGGGATTTGGCTGCATAGTCAAATAATAGCATCTTTTGGCTGACATTTCCATTATGTAGACTACTTATGCAAGGCCGCCTAAGGGGATGTGTTTCATAGTCAGACAAAAGAACTCTCTGGTATCAGACATTTTGTGACCAGAAGCCAAGAAAAGGGTTATGAAGATATGAAAGTTTTTATGGTTAGGAGTATGACACATCACAGTGGGCATTGTCCAATGCACATAGAAGATACACAGGAAAATTCTAACCATAATCATGTTGTGTCTAGGTCCTGAATTGAGATGTTGGACTTCACTACGTATCCCATAAGGATGGGAATCAAGCCATACGTAGTTCTTGAAATACATTTTATCGTCAATTGGGACAAAAGTGTAGGAGATCTTAGTTTAGGGTCATAGAACTCGAACCATAATAAGGAATACATATTGTGTGTTTTATAAACCTAATGTGAATGAAGACCAGGGTTTTCATACCACATTCATGTTTTCACAGGTGGACTTTTTAGCCAAGGGACTGAAAGTGGAATTTGGGGTTAGGCCCAAATACTTGGGGCTGGATTTGAGGGATGTTCGAATGTTCCTACATATCCCATAAGGATGGGAATCAAGCCGCACGTAGTTCTTGAAATGCCCTTTGTATAGATTTGGTTTGTACAAGTGAAGTGTGAAAGGGGACTTTAGTGAAATGATGGTTTGACCCAAGATAAAAGGTTCAGGCACTGACATGTATGCACATAGTATTTAGAATATAACATTATTGGAGATTAATGTAAATAATGATTCCCTCTCAGGTGAGGGGGTCAAAGAATGTTGTAGTTTATTTTCGTACAAGACAAAATTGTGAACAGTTTAACGTTATATAGCAAGGACGATGGTGAAACAATGTAAAAAATATTGGTTTTGGGGGTGGTTTCACAAATCAACATCATATGAGATGAAGGTGAACTAACGTGAAGAGATTGATTTTGGGATTGATCCTCATGAGGTTGCCTACGTACCCAGCCTAGAAGGCAAGGATCAAAGTCTACATAGTTCAATCAAATATTGAATTAGTGATCAATTTGTTCTTGAGGACAACAACCTAAAAAAATGGTGTCTGGACTTACACATGGTTAGAGTCCTAGAGAGGGTGTTATGGTTGAAGTTTACTCTAACCTCACGTGAGTCATACTCGTTGTGAGAAACAAGATATAGCAACAACCTTAACGATGCACAGTTTAATGTCATGTAGGACATATAAAGGGACTATGCAGTTTAAAGTCTTACAGTGAGGACTATTGGTGATGCACAGTTTAGTGTCACGTAGCAGGGAAAAAATACAGTTTAACCTCATGTAGGACGTATTAAGTGACTTTGTTCAGTTTTATGTCATATAGGAAAAATATAGGGACACAGTATAACGTCATGTTGGACGTGAACACAGTTTTGCGTCATGTTGGACAATAAGGCTGATGTATAGTTTAGCGTCCTATAGCTAAGATGATGGGGGCAATACAGTTTAACATCATGTTGGATGAAAGAGGGACTGTGAAGTTTAATGTCATGCAGTAAGGACAAAATAGGACACAATTTAACGTCATGTTGGATGTATTAGGGACTTTTTCACAGTTTAACGTCATGTTGGATGATAGCACAGTTTAACGACATGTTGGATGATGGTGAGAATATTTTAAAGTCATTTGCATGGACCGTCGATGTATTTGTATTACACAAAATACTTCTTCAGAAATATGGCATTTTTTAGAGTAGTGATGAGTTCTCCATCCATTGAAATTAAATAATAATCTCCATTAGAGTAGACCTTATGTATTTAGTAAGGTCCTTCCCATTTTGGCTCAAGCTTGGGAGGTTTCTTTCCTGGTATCATTGGAGTTCTGAGAACCAATACCAATTCTCCCTAAATGAATGAACAAAGATGAACTTTTTGGTTGAAAGCTCGTGCTATTCGATTCTGATAGACTTCCAAGTGGTGTAAGGTGTAATATCTTTTCACGTCTAATCGTTCCAATTCATCCAATCGATTTTCATATTGTTCATCCATAGATGACTGATCACAAATGGATACCCTGAGTGAGGGTAATTGAACCTCAATGGGAAAAACTGCTTCTGTTCCATATACCAATGAATATGGAGTTGACCGCATTGCAGTCCGGGTGGTGGTCCGATAAGACCATAAAGCATGAAAGAGTTTATCAGGACATGATTTCTTATCTTTATCCACCATTTTTTAATTATATTTGAAAGAGTCTTGTCGAAGGCTTCTATTTGGCCATTGGCCGTAGAATGATACTAATAGGAATGGTTGGATTTGATGTTGTATTCTTGATACAACTTTCTTACCTCAGTTGAACAGAAATTGGTGTCATTGTCTATAAATATGGTATAAGGGACACCAAATCTGGTAATGATGTTAGACTTGATGAAGCTAACAATGCTTTTAAAACTAAATTATTTTAGAGGTATTGACTCTACCCATTTGGAAAAGAAGTCAGTAGCAGTAAGAATGTACTTAAACAGCTTGAATGTAGCTGAAGGATAAGGTCATACTACATCCATTCCCAATGTGGCAAATGGCCACGAGTATTTGGTTGTATGATGCAACTCTGGGGGTTGATGAATGAAGATGGAATATACATGGAAATAATGATACTTCTTTTCGAAATAATCACAATCTTGTATCATTGAAGGCAAAAAGTATCCAAGCCTTCTAATTTGATCAAATAGTTTATGTCAAGACTGATGGGCACCACAGACTCCCGCATGAACTTCTTTCATGATATCCATTGTCTCTTCACCATCAATTCATATGAAGATAATTCTATCAAAACCTCTTTTGTAGATAATTTTTTCTAGGTGATCTGGGCTATCATAAAGAGTAAAATTGACCACACGTCACTAGATTTTTTCTTTCCGGACTCTATCAGGTGGAAGTGTTCCATTTTAAAGGTATTCCCGGATAGGTGTCATCCATCCTGTAGTATGACCATATGGTTCTGGAATGGGACTAATTTCATTGATTTCCTCTGTTTTGGCTTGAATATAAGGTGAAATTGTATGATGGTGGGAAATACTGAGGACTGTCTCATCCTGGTTTGGATCTTCCAGAGCTGTGGCTATATTAGCCAATGCATCAGCTTGAGCATTTTGTGATCATGGGACATAAGAAAATGTAAGTTCCAAAGGAAATTCCGCCATTAACTCTCTAACATAATCATAAAAAGGGATTAACTCTTCTTTTCTAAGGGAATAATACCCATTGACTTTTTTTATTACTAGGTTTGAATCACCTTTCAATTTTAAGAGATTCACTTGTGCTTGAAGCGCCAACTCTAATCCTGCTATAAGAGCTCGGTATTTTGCTTCATTATTTGTACCTCCTCCCAACAATGAGAAGGAATAAGGTAGCACAGCCTTTTCCTTTTACATAAGTAAAATTCCTAATACAACTTTGTTGAATTTAGGATATTCCATTTTCTTCCCTATTGGACTTCTGGAAGCACCATAAAAGTACATTTCCCATGTTTGAAGATTATCTTGAATAAAAAAGACTTCTTCATCAGGAAGTTCAACATCTAAAGATGTATCTTCCATTGAAGGGTGTTCATCAAGGAAATTAGCCAGATCTTGGCCCTTTATTGCCTTTTGAGACACATACTGGATATCAAATTGATGCAAAATAACTGTCCACTTTGCCATACGTCCTGTAAGCAATGGACGACTAAGGATGAATTTGAGAGGGTTATTGCAAGATACCAATTGGACCTCATGATGTTGTAGGTAGTGTCTCAACTTTTGAACTGCAAAAGATTAATTCCAGGAAAAACGTTTCAATACTTGAATATCGGGTTTCTACTTCATGCATAGTCTGACTGAGATATTAAAGGCTATTTTCATTCCCAGCATCATTCTTCTGGGCAAGGAAGGCACTCAATGATCGCTCTAAGGTATTCATATAAAGAATAAGTGTTATTCCTTCAACATGTGGCATTAATACCGGTGGACTCAAGAGATATTTCTTGATAATATCAAATTCATCTTGACATTCTTCAGTCTACTAGTAGGTGACTCCCTTCTTCATCAATTTGGTGAAGGGTAAACTTTTACTTGCCAAATTGGTGATGAAATGCCGAATATAGGTTAAGTGTCCTTGAAGTCCTCTCAATTCATTCAAATTTCTAGGAGGTGACATACCACGGATTGAATTTTTCTTCTCAGGATCGACTTTGATACCACGATGGCGTATAACAAAGCCGAGAAATTTTCCTTAGGTTACCCCAAAAGAACATTTTAAGGGGTTCATCTTCAAATTATGTTGTCGAAGTTTGTGGAATATGACTTCCAAATCATCTAAGTGATTAGAAAGTTGTTTGGATTTAACCACCAAATAATCCACATAACATTCAACAAATTTCCCTAAAAAGGGTTTAAAGATATGGTTCATGGCACGCTGATATGTTGCACCAGCATTCGTCAGGCAAAAGGGAATTACCCGATAGAAAAAAACACCCTAAGTGGCTCTGAAATCTATAGATTCTTCATCTTCTAGAGCCATTCAGATTTTATTATACCCTGAATATCTATCCCTTAAGGAAAATGCTTCATATCCAGCAGTTGCATCAATCAAGTGTTCTGTAGTTAGAACAGGAAAATCATACTTAGGACAATTCCGTTTAAGATCTCTGAAATCAATGAAAACTATAATTTTTCTGTTCTTCTTTTTCACAGGGACAATATTATCCAAACATTTGGGATATTGAAATTCTCTGAAGAAGTTATCTTTGATAAGATTATCCACTTCAGCTTTAATTTTAGAAGCATAAGTTGGGTGTGTTCTTCTTGCGGCATTCATAAATCCTCGATGTTCTTCTGGCAAACCCAAACGATGAGTAGAAACATTAGGATCAATCCCTGGAATCTCTGTATAATTTCAAGAAAATATATCTCGATTTTGCTTTAAAAATGAAATATACAATTATTGCTCTTCAAGAGTCATGGTCGCACTAATTAATGTGGGGTGTGGATCTTCTTTTATATAGAAATTTATTTTTCTGAGTTCATACACAGTAGTGGAGATACCCTCTTCAAAAGCTGGAGGAGCATCCCTGACATCTTCCTCTTCTTCCTCAACATGTGTTACATATTTTGTTTCTACTTTCATAGTAGATTATGAAGTATAATTTACATGATCAGAAGAGATGTAAAAATTTAAACATCTTGAAGAATAGGCTTCCATTTATGACCCTATTAATAATGAAGGGTCTTGCTTGGGTAATAAGGAGGAGATGATGGATTGAGAATCGACATCATCGTTCACCTATGACATTGCTATAACTTCTTCTGGCCTAGTTGGTGAAGTATAGACTTGATGGATTTCAGCGAATGAAATGAAGATATCTTTATTTGATCTTTCATTATTTCCTGGTGAATCACCAACTTCTCCCATGCTGTCTCACTTGATTTTCAAAATTGAAATTATGGAAGTTTCCATAAGAGTATTTGGATTCGGGTCTATCCTGTCAATTTGACTAATAGGCAAAACATAATCTGTATTCACATGTGTTAATGTGTTTAATTGAATATTTTCCAAACCATATGGAGCATTAGCTTTGGTAACCTCCCTTGTTGTGGATTTCTCCTTACCCTTCATGTAAGAAAATTACACCTCAATGTATTGAGATTCTCATGTTTTGAAGGGGTATTTATCACCATTCAATGTCCCAATTTGACCATCGAAACAATATTTGAGGCACTGATGGTATGATGAACGGATAGTCGCATGTTGATACAGCCAAGGTCTTCCAAGAAAAACATTGAAGGCTATATCGTGATCAACAACAATTAAATTTGAATTGGATAAAAGGTCTCCAAACTGAGTTCTGAGTGTAATCTCACCCAGTGGTTCTTGTTAATTCTTATCATATCCTTGCAACATCATAGTAGAAGGAGATAAATCAGATTCTGTGAGGCCTAATCAACGAAGTGTACGAATGGGGATGAGGTTGAATCTTGAACTATTATCAATTAAATCTCTTCGGATGTTCGCACCATTGAATTTTCTAGATAAATACAAAGTTCTAATGTGTCCATGCATAACATCATCCTCATCTTCATCTGTGAAAGATATCATCGTATGGAATTCTGCAGGATTATTCTCTACATGGTAGAATTTAGCTGCAGAAATTTTAGTTTCAAACTCCTGAGAATTTGACAAAGCCTCAATGAGTGCCTCCCGAAGATCTATGGATAGATTCAAGGCTTCCATAATTGATAACTTGGCCGTTAATTGGTCCAAATGCTTCAAGACATCATATTTTTGATCCAAAGGTCTGTTTTTCCCAATAGGAACATGTGGTTTCGCAGGTGCCTTAGAAGTTGATGCTTTGTAAGTAGATGCATCTTGTATCGGGTTAGGAGTTGTAAATACTCCGAGTTTTAGAAGATTAGACCGAATAGGTATATTTACTTGCTGAGAGGAATAATATGGTACCTTCAACCAATCCTCTAAAATAACGGTACCAGGACTGAATCTGTCTTGCGTGGAAGAATTTTCTTGTTCTTGTTGTGCCCGTTGAAGGGCTCTACCACGAGTCTCTACTACATACACAGTTCTAGAAGGGGTGGAATTAGAATAGTGGTTTCTGGGATATCCACATCTTCCTCTGTATCCCAAACCTCTGGAACTCCCTCTAATTCTTCTGTTTGATACAGGGAATTCAGGTTCATCGAGCTAAAAACTGTGATTGTCATAAGGATATGTTAAGTGAATCATATTAACAGAACCAAAGATCAACTCTATATCTGACAAATACTCTACCTGATTAGCTAGTTTAGGCTGTGTCCTTTGGTGGGGTGGTTCCCATGGCTTTGACGTAGATGGCATAAAATCTACTATAGTCAAAGACAACTTGGTCTTTGACATGATTTCATGTTCTTCTGATTGATCCTCTTTCTTTAAATTATGTTTTTTTTAGAGTATTTTCCCTCTGATGAAGAGGGTTTTTTGTGGAATTCATAGCAGAAGACACAATTGGTTTCTTCAATTGCATTCACAAAATGGCATGAGTTCGGTTGATCATTTTTCTGACCATCCAATCATCATATTTCTACGCATTTTTGTTTTTGAATTCTTGCCACTCGCCTTCTTCCTCTGGATTTGTAGCAATAACACATGCTACATGAGCTGAAGAACATTTCAATTTGACTTGTCCCGAGTCCACCATCTTTTACAGGAGGTCTCTGAAGACAAAACACTCTTGAATTGGATGCCCCTACATCTGATGAAATGGGAAATAATTGGGATGGTCTTCATCTCCTTGTTAGTCATTTTGGGCCTTGTCAACTGAACCAAATTATTTTCTAGAGCCGAAATGAATTAACCAGGAACTTGTTCATTTCAGAAAGAGTAAAATTTTCTCTTAAAATCCTAAAATATTTTCCATCTTTGATCTCTTTGATCATATTGACAAAACGGCCTCTGTTGTTGATGCTCAGGAGGTGGAGACCTTCGATAAGATATCAGTTTTAAAGTAGAAGCAAGTACAGGTGCTTGTTTAAGTGTAACTGTAGAATTCTCTTCTTTACCCATTCTCCTTCCTGGAGCTGATGAAATTACACGAGTTTTATCCTAAGCCTTTGTAAGAGAGTCTTTGATCTGCTAAGCGATCGAAGTAAGGTCTCGAAACCTTCTTCTGTATTTCACAGGGATCAACGGTGTACGTAATTCATCACGCAAATTTGCCACACAGATTGGCAACAACTCTCCTTGAGGGAGTTCTAAGCACAGGGAATATGTTAATCCCTTCTAGTGAGAAGTGAAATCTAAAACCCTTTCATTCAACCTTTTTTTAAAATTTGTAAGATAGAAAACTTTTTTCTTTTTCAAAGTTAAGCTGAATTGAAGAAGGAATTTTTGGTGGAGATCCTCCCATCCGGTAATTAACTAAGATTGCAAGCTTGTATAACAGACAAAAGCAGTCCCTTATAATGACAGTACAAAACACCTAAGCTTAACTGCTTATTATTGCTGACGGGTTCCCATCATAGGATCGCAACAAGAAAGAAAATGTGTTAAGTGTTGCTTTAGGTCTCTTGAACCATTAATTATTAATAATGTGGTACTTGGAAAATTTGATGGGGGAGGAATTTCATCAACCCATTTAGGGTGAGCTCTCTTTTCTGGTTGAACCGGTGCACGATTTCCTTCCATAACTTCCAAACGATATTTTATTGACTCGATGGTAGTCATTAATTTTTGAGAAACATCTGGTTGATCTTGGACCCGTGTAAGTGCAATAACTGGAGCTTGGATAGGTCTGGTGACCGGGACTGCCACTGATGGCAGTATTTCTAGTTTTTGCATATAACCCATAGGATTGGACCTATGAGGGTGTACTGGTAAAGGAGGATATTCTTGATCCATCTCATTAGTCGCAAAAAATTCCCTTGACTGAATGACTCCAGCACACTTAGGAGGAAGACTAATTTAAAGTATTTTTGTATTCAACCTCCTTAATTCCTTCATTTCCACCTCTTTTTGTGTGAATCTTTGCTCTAGTGAGAGTGATTGGCCTTCTCTAGAGGAAGGTTATGTAACCTGATTCTTCCATTTCCCCTTGTTGGATTCCTTTAGAAGAGGGTGAGTTGGTTACTGGAAGGAATACCTAAATTCTTGGGTAAGCCTTTGATTTCTTGTATGCACACCTTCTTCATTTGTGATTGTGTGTACAAATTCATGAGCATGAACATCCTCATCTAATCCCTAGGAGTGAGCCTCATGTTCTGGAGGATCGGCAAAAATGGTATTGATGACATTAATTGATGCATAACGCATTGCATCCCTTCTATCGGCATTTCTGTGATATTGTCTATTTCCATGTCCCTAATGAGACATTGCCTTCTTTTGAGTTGATCCCTTTGGAAGTTCTTGACAAAGCATAATTTGGAGGAAATCTCCTGATAATTCGGCTCTTTGTTCCTCTTGGGGCTTCTTCCCTAATCGAGAGAAGACTGAATTTCTCTGATAAAGAGATTGAGGATTTGAAAAATTCCCCAATCCGGTGGACTGGGGCTATTCCTACTATTTCTGTTCAACTCCTCGAATCCTATATGCTGATTCTAAGGGTTTGGCTAAAATAGTCCCCAGTCTGGAAAGCTGGGGTGGTTCTTCAGCTGCTACATCTGAGACTTTCTTAAAATCTCTTCTGATCTTGCGGACATTAGTACAGAAATTGGATGGATGCATCAACTTACATCCACTCAAATCACCTGGCTCAAATGACCGTTGGATTATTTCTGACACTTCTATCACTTGATGATGTTCACGCTCTAAATGAGAAGCATGTTCGATGTTCTCATTTTCTTAATGCAAAAGTAATTCGATAACTTGTTCTCTGTATTCCTGATTCTAGGAAGAACTAGTTGAGGCTTATTCTTGAGCAAGCCTCTAATTATAAACAAGACCAATTGGTTGTGGTCGGCCATGGGAAACAACATTGCATGAGACCAATTTCGGCAGGCTTTGTTAACTAGAGAGTACAGTGAAATGTAGTGCTCCATGAACACCCCATCCCCTGATATGAATACCAGATAGGGCATTGGAAATTAACTGGCACAACCTTCTTAGTACACCAAGGCATGAATGTTGAAGGGATCTCTGCTAATTTTCAGCATTCAGATATCGAGAAACTGAGGGAGATGCCAAATCAATTTGGTTTTGTAACCCTTCTATTATCTTGACATGATTTTCATATTCATCAAAAGATAATATTTTATTTTTCAATTGACAAAGAGTTTTCCACATGTTGAGATGAATATTGGGAATACAATCTTCTGTCAACATCTCTGGAATATCATACTGAGAGTTAGCCAAAGGCCAAAACATGACTGGTACTTCACCTTTTGTCATTTGTTTTCTCATATTCAGCATTTCCTCTTTATAATTTGATGAAGATTCTTCTACCTGATTAGACCAAAGCTGGTGCTTCTTTGTTGCTTCATCAGATTCAACAATATTGGTAGAGAATTCATTTACCAAATTAGAAGATGCATGACTCAAGGGTGGTTTGGAGAATGACATACACCTCAGGATATCTTTTGGTATAGAAAGTATTTCACCTGCTAGCAGTAAAGCATCAGACATGACTAGTTTCACATTTGAATGTGCCTCAAGATAAGAGGACTTTTTCATTACTACATTTTCCATTGGATCATTTTCCAGGCAATGTAAATTACTACTACGGAGAGGAATTTCGCAGCTAAATTCATCATCATAGGGAGGACCAACATGGTGGGTTACAGAAAAAGATGAAACCATTTTCTCCTTAGCCTTCTAGCCACACAGCGGGTTATCATGGCTTTCATCTGAAGATGATACTTCGAGATCGACCGAACTGTCATGAAGAAAGCCTTCATGAGGTAGTGTCTGATGCAGACCTTCGGAATTAGTGTTCTCGCAATTGGGAACTGAGAGAGTAGAATCTCAAGTTGCAACAGATAGTTGTATGAGTGCATCAATAACTCCAATATCGAGTAAAGCCTTATTACAGATTGGCCCTTGATTTCTTGACTATTATGGATGGGTCTTTTTCTTAGACACATTCTTACTCACTTTGGGAACCGCTTTTTGATGAAAGTGGTTATTATGGGTAGGTTTATTTTCCCGCTCAAGAGAAATAGTCAGGTCAGGCTGATTATCTCCACTAAAATCATGTTTATGTGCATGACTTGGTTGTCCTTATGATATGGGGGAGTATTCCCCACAACCCTCTTTGATTGGAAAAAATTTGTGTGTCTATTCTGGAGTGAACTGTTGATGTGTCACTCTAGTAGTAGGGATAAATTTTCATTTCTTTCCCTGTGATGCAGCTGAAGCTGTTATAATATCCTGGCAGGCATCCAGAATATGAGCAGGGATTTGCTTATGCTCCTTCACCATTGTTAGAATGTGCTTGGTGACTTCAGCTGTCGGAACAGGAATATACGTCCATTCTGTGCTTGGAGTAGGTGTGTGTTCCTTCTCCTGTCTTCATTTTCCCGTCAGTGAGTTCTGACAGTACTTATGTGTGGGGGTAGAGAGTTGAGTCTTCCTCTTGTTTTTCATTGGGGATTTCCAATTGACTTCTCCGGGTGCTACCAAATGAGACAGTTGTTGGGCTTGATCAATACTTGTATGTGTATGTTCCTACTAATTACACTCCACCGAACGTGGTTGATGAACTTCCTTCAATACTGGCAGACGAGACTGCTGGCAGTATTGATGAGTGTAAGCAGGTGTATGTGCATGTTTACCAGTTTTCAACATATTAGGTTGGCGGGCCTCATAGTATGTAGTCAGAAAAGCCTACTGACTAGCTGATGATTTATAAACAGGTGTATGTTCATGTCTATAGTACTCCGTCAGAATTACCTGGCGGGAATGGTGTGTTGCTTCCAGATGAGTCTACTGGACAGCTGGATTAGAGCGGACGGGTGTGTGTACCTGCTCGTTGCATTCCACCAAGTTAGGTTGGTGGACTACTCCAGAAATGGAACAGATAAGAACCTTCTCACTATTGACCAGTAGTCACCTCCGGTGGTTCGTCTTGCCTTCTCGGGTTCGAGAAACCTGAGCCAAACGCCTAGAGATGACAACCTCATCATGTTGAGGGTGCACTGCCGCACGAGTCTGGCGGTGATTGTTGGTGGGATCCCTCGAGAATGAATCATGTCTCCTTGAATTAAGGCCTTAAGTGACCTTCTCATTCACCTCCTCATAATATGGTAGGGAATGGTGACTTGTTTTCAGGGATAACGACCCGAAACGGTTGGAGACAGTGGTTTGCATCGCCTGCTTCTTGATCGCTGGTCGTCACTTTCCAGATGACCAGGGTGAATTATTTACATAGAGGGCTTGTTGAGAAGCATCCAGAGTCAGAATGGTACCATGTCGACAGTATTCCTTAACTTGTTCATTTGATACCCAGCGTTGAAGATGCTGAGTAGGTGATTTCGTCCTCAGAGCGGACAATAATACACATGGAGTAGCAACAGAGGTATTCATAGTAGAGGCATTCACAGGTGAAAACATAAGAGAATCCATTTCTGTAACATAGAAGATCTTGGAAAAGAGTGAATGTTTGATATAACAGACATAATCAAGATAAGTTTGGACACTACATCTTTTGGATGAGCACATATGTTATTGATTGTTTTGTTGGCCCTCTCATTGATTTTAAATAGGGGCCTAACAAATAAGTAAAACATCATTTTAACTTGGTTAAGGATTCACGTTGGGTTCACCATTTTTTGTTTCCTCTGGAAATGGGGATGACCTAGTTTTTTTAAGGTTCAAACAATCCAATCGGTTTCTAATCGGTTTATTTGTAGAACCAGAAACACCCAATGATTCTATATCCATTTGGACCTACTTTCCAAAGGTAGGTTCTCTTTAGTTGTAGACCGATGAGGCTTAATAATTTTCATTGGTCGAGAGGATGGGAGGTCGGACTCATCACACCTTTTTGGGGGGAATTATTGTCTACTTTGAGACTCTCTTTATAGATTTAAGTTATGTTCATGAATCCTTATTACACTACCAAGTATGAAAATGAGCTTTCCTTAAGATCTGACAATAAATGATTAATATGTATGAGATTTAGAGAATCTTTTATATGTATTTGAGGTTCTTCATTGATATAGAATCATCTATATTTGTAAGAGATTATTATTCAATGGTATCCTTCAACACATTATATAAAGATCTCTTGGTCATTATGATAACCATACTGGTTTTAAAGACACTTAGCAGGGCACATAAAGTTTATTCTCGTTCCGAAGGACATGGAGTATTTCATAGTTGGGATCGTACCCGCAGATGGTCTACCTACATATCCTTGTTAGAAAAGGAATCATAAACCACGTAGTTCAGGAATTGAAATATAGTTTAATGTCATATGGGATGGATGGGAATTAATGATTGATGGGATTGAACCTTAGAAAGGATTCTTATGTACTCCACTTTTAAGGTATAGATCAAAGTCCACATAGTTCGGTTGGGAATTGCAGGTCATAAGTATGATTAATGGACCAAAGAGATGTGTCATGGTTACTTTTACACTCTAAGCTCATGTGATTCATGCTCAGTGTGAGAAAAAAGAGAAATCAATAATCCTAACAATTTGTGCCATGAATGATGTGATCACAAGGAATGATATGGGGCTTATGTATGTATTATTTCCCAAATAGATAAAGATTCGGACCTACATTAGGGAAGAATCTTGGGAACAAGGTCCATAATGGAATATGTGCTTTATGGAAATTTGGATGCTCTAACTTGGGTTTTACTCCTGAGGAGGATGCCCAAATTAAGAGGGGACTTGTGATTGGGTTTTATTCCTAAGAAGGAAGCCCAAATCAAAATAATTTAAGACTGGTTAAGAGAAATTATGATTGGGGCTTATTCCAAAGAAGGACGCCCAGGTTAAGGGACTTGAGAACTAGGATTACTCCTGAAAAGGAGGCCCATATTTGGGAACTTGGACTGGAGACTACTGCTGAAAAGGAGGCCCAGGTTAGGAAATTATGACTAGAGCGTATTTTTGAAAAGGATGCCTAGTTTAGGGAATTATTATTGGGATTTACTCCTGAGAAGGAGGCCCAAATTTAAGGAACTTGAAGATTGGGGCTTACTCTTGAAGAGGATTCCCAAATTTGGGAACTTGGGGCTTAATCCTGAGGAGGATGCCCATGAATAGGGGACTTGGGGATTACTCTTAAATAGGATGCCCAAAAAATCTTCTCATCTTAAAGGATGAGGTTGAATGAATGAAATCTCTAACCTTACTGACATAAAGATATGTAAATCACTAGGTTTTGAGAGATGTTCCACAAAATTGCTTTCAGATAAGGAATGCAACAAAAGAATCATTCCATAAATGGCTTTGAAGAGAATTCTGAAGGCTAAATATTAAAGAGGAGAGGTGGATTTGAATAAAAGAGATGAATGGATAAGAGGGTCACCCAAAAGTAGGTAGGTGCGCAGGTCCTGTTTGGGCGCGCAGGTCCAGGTTGCGTAGGTATACCTGCGCAACAAAGGTGTACTTTCATGACGGTCAACCCATAGGGTAATAGTTGGGTGAGGCTTGGATCAAGCCATTTTTATTTTCCCTAAAGACTTTTAAATGAGTGGCATGAAAGTACTATTGAATGGATACGGCGGTGCACAAGTGTCTTCAATTCCCTAAAAGGTTAGACACTTAGGCACATAGGTGTTGATGAATTTCAACACTTAGGCCTTCTTCCCCCTCTTTATATCTTCCATTCTAGGTAAGAAATTACCTTAAAAGTGTTTTGAAGGCTTTGATAAGTGACTAGGGTGTCGAGAGCTAAAATATAAGTTTATGGATTTTTTTTCCTCCAAATGGGGGGCCCACAAGGGGTATTTATAGGCCTTTGAAGACCTTGGGCGAAAATAACTTTGGGCACGCAAGTCACGTTCGCGAACAATATGAGGCGCGCAAGTATACTTGTGTGGCCATGATGAAACTTGCACAACCCAAGTGTAAACAAATCCATGTTCATACCTTTTTCAATTTTGGATGTTTCTTCAAAGGATGAATCAATTTTTGTTAAAGTATTTCCCTTTTTCAATTGTTAGATTCTTTGATGGAAAGGAGCGTCAACCGGGTGCCACCCAAAGGATCCCCAAATAGAGTTGGCCACATGACCTCGAATGCATTTCCCTAAACTCTGGAGGATATCGACTAACAGTGAGGGCCACGGTGTGATAATGGGTAAAATATATCCTCATTGGAAGAGTATACACAAAGGAAATCCAATAGTAAACAGTAGAAGAAGTAGTAATACCATACAATAGAAGTAAACAAAGGAAGACTGATACTAATAAAAAAAACTAAAGCATATATAAATGATGCATGTCATGTGTGTCTAGTAAAGTATCCAAACAAGTCAAAATGCTCAAAATACATTACAGAAACCAAATTACATAAAAACAAGTAAACTCCAACAGCATCTCAACACTCATCTTGGTTCAATGCTCTCTAACTCCAACAGAAATCAAGAACAAGATGAAGAATGAAATTTTCCCTTATCTATACCTACAACCATATAATCTATTTGGGTTAAAAAACATAACCCAAACAAGGTGTGAGAAAAATCTCAGTAGAAAACAACCAAAATATCTATACCAAACTGTCAGTGAATATATATAGCAGGTAATATGTAGAAATGCAGCAATAAACTATAAATAACTCCAAAGTAAACAATCCTACAATTTCAATTACATTCATTTAACATTCATTATTCAGCCGATGAATCATGTAAACCTTGGGATCTAGCTTAATATTTATATCCCCTATGTAATAGTAACAAAAAAGTTGTCTCAAAATACTATCTAAACAATCAAGTGAGACTGAGTCCAAGCATGTAATTTTTCTTTAAAGACTCGTCACAATCATTCAATTATTCAATAACAACCCTTTGGGAAGGTTCTTGTGATCTAATCCCCTAGGTATAACATAACAATAATTCATTTTATAATGAACCTATAGGTATCTCTCACGGTCTAACCCCCTTGGTCTAACATAGTACTAAACATTTACAAACGACCACCTGAGTAGCTCACATGGTCAATACCCCTTCGTCAATGTAGCAACAATCAACTTTAAATAACCACATGGGCAACTCTCATGGTCTAAACCCCTGGGTCTATGACCATGTGGCAGCTCTCACAGTCAATACCCCCTTTGTCTACATATCAAAAAAACATACATAAGTGACCTTACCTCAGGAAGCCCTCATAGTCAAATTCCTCTTTCTCAATCTTTCCCAATGCATATAACAGGAATATCATATAATTAGTAACACCATCCTAATAACACAAGGAATGAAAAAAACAAGGAAATCCTAACATGTATTCTAGACCAAATGGCCATAATCAATCAAACTAGGTAATGGAACCCTGGGGTGTCCCATAACAGGGTACTTAACCTCGCGCATAATCAACAAACCTTTATCAATTAATCAAACCATAATAGGTAATAAATAGGGTTTAATTTCAAAACATGCAATACCCCAACATGGGTATATGATACTTTTGGCATATATAATCCAAATACAATCAATGAAAGTCACAAAACACCTACCATGATGTCGTACTATCAATAATCTTCAATGTCGTCCCTTGAATTGGTATAGAAAAGGGTAGATCTATAAAAGGGTGAAAAACTCTCAACCTTTAATAATTCACAAGAGCAGAGGAATCAGAGATAAATGCTCTAGAGTAATTGAGAAATCACTAGTGGGATTCCAATGCACTCAAAGATATCTCAATCATAGGTCAAAAGGAGAATAAATAGGGTTTTGGAGTTTGTCGGCCCTTTTGTCACTGTCTTGTACATTCCAAGGGGAGACAAAGATGTTTCTGAGGATGAGATGTAACTCCCATCTGATTTATCAAATAAAAAAGAAAATTACATGGTGTGTTTTTTAATTTACATACTGTTTATTTTCCTCAACTAGCCCCCAACTTAAGTGGTTTACCCAGTCACATACACGGCCTTGTACTCGGCTGTTACACGACCAATACGTGGTTGTACGTGATACCTGGGTACACAACGTGTTCTCACAAGTACACGGCATGTACTTAAAAAATTCTCATTTCTTCCATTTTACTCAAAAACGACCTTGAATAAAGATCTATATCTTAAAAAAGATTCAGTTTCTTACAAACTTTCCCCCTTAAATAAATTCTTCTCCCAATTACCCTTCTAAGGACAGTGAAGAAGAATATGTGAACAACTCCAGCCACTCTGATCGTACGTCAGCCTCCCTCTCCCAGGTCTTGTCTCATAGTCACATGTGCTACTGTAGCACTTGAACTAGATGCATAGACATGCCCTGGAAAACCATCATGTTGCGATCTATAATCCAAATTGGGTGCTACTGGAATGATTCATCCATCTCCAACTCGACCTCCTCAGGTTGAAAAATATGAGATGGGTCTGAAAAGTATCATCCTAGCTGAGAAACGTGAAAGACTTCGTGCATAGCCTAGTACCTATGAGGTAACTGTAACCAATAGAAAACTATACCGACTCTCCAAAACCTCAAACGGCCCAAGGTATCTCGATGAAATCTACCCCTGTCTTTTAATCCTCTTACGTCTTAACCTTGGTGTGACACATAGGAAAACTTGATCTCTAACCTCAAACTCAAGAGGTTGTCTCTGTTGATCAGCATAATATATCTACCAATATTGTGCAGTAGCCACCCTCTTCTAGATCTACTCTTACAACTCAGTGTTCTCCTAGACAAGATGAGATCCCATCATAGTTGCCTTTCCTGCTCCCAGACAACAAAGGGGTGATCAGCAAGACCTACCATACAAATCCTCATAAGGTGTCATTTGAATCATTGCCTAAAAACTATTATTTTAGGAAACTTCACTAGGGGTATGTGTCTCTCCGAAGATCATCCAAAATCAAGGATGCATGCTCAGATCATTTCCACCAAAACCAGAATTGTGTGCTCGGACTATCCATCTGTCTGGGGACGGTATGTTGTACTCAGAAGTACATGTATACCCAAATCCCTCTGTATTCTCTGTCATTCATGAGAATTAAACCAGACATCCTTTTTTGAAATGATTTATTGTGGAACCCCATTAAAATGTAAAATATATTAGATGTACAACCTTCCAATCTCATCAACATTGAAGGTTTCTTTAATCGGTAGAAATTGTGTAAACTTCGTGAGCCTATCGATCACAACCCAAACTGCATCATTTCCTCTTGGTGACCTCGTTAAACCTATCAAAAATTCCATTATGACATCATTGCACTTCCACTTAAGAATGGGTAACTACTGTAAAATCCCTACTGGTCACTAATTCTCTACCTTCACCACCTTTCAGGTAGAACATCTCATAACAAAACCTGTTATATCCTTCTTCATATCAGGCTGCAAATAATGATGATGAAAATATCGATAAATCATGGTGACACTAGGATGAACTGGCCAAACTGAAGAAAGTAAATCTCACACAATCTCATCGTGTATGTCTTGTGACACCAATATGTTCCCATTAAAATGCAAAACCTCATCCTCACCTGTGGTCCATCCCAGAGTAGGGTCCTCTCTGGACATACTATCCTATAAGACTAGGCCTTTTCAATCTAAAAGATACCTCATTTTGACTCGATCCAGTAGAGTGGATATAACAACTATAGAACAAAGAAATGTCTCCCTTGCCTTTTGTACACCTCCAAATACATCTCCGAGAATATAGCCATAAGTTTCCCCTCACTATGGGTCTCCTGAACAGCTAGTATCTGAGTCTTCCTGCTCAACATGTCAGCCACTGCGTTGTCTTTCCCAGATATATAGGCATGTTCAAAGTCAACAGAATAAAGGTAAACAACCCTCCTTTGTTTTCTCAAATTTAGATCACACTGAATAAAGATAAACTTGAGTCTTTTGTGGTTAGTGTATACCAAAAAATTATCTCCCAAAAGATAATGTCTATAATAGCATAAATCATGTACAACTTCATCTAACTCAATATTGTGTGTCGAGTAATTCCTCTCATGTGGCCTAAACTTCCAAGACTTGTACACAATGACTCCTTCCCCATGCATAAGAACTACTCATAGCCCAATACATAACACATCATAGTAAACAGTGTAACTCTTTCCTAGCTCCAGAAAAATCAAGATTAGTGTTGATGTTGACCTCCCCTTGAGCTCCTGACAGAATAATCATAGGAATCTATCCACAAGTACTTCTCACCCTTATTTGTCAGGAATGTAATTGGCACTGCTAAGCATAAAAATTCCTGTATAAAATTCAAGTAGTAACCATCCAGCCCCAAAAAACTATGTACCTCAAATAAATTCTTTGGATTCTCCTAGGAAACTACTGATCTCACTTTCACTTGGTATAGTGATACTCTTGTCTTTGAAATAACGTGACCCAATAAGTGAATTTGTCCCACCCAAAAGTGGAACTTGGAGAGCTTAACATATAACCAATACTCACTTAGTGTACTGAATACGATATCATGATAAATGTCATGGTCATGTCAAGTGTGATAGTACACCAAGATATCATCCATGAAGACTACCAAAAAAGAATCCAAGTAAGGACAGAACACTCAATTCATCAGTGCCCTGAAAACTGTCAGTGCGTTCATGAGACCGAACGGCATAACCAAATACTCGTATATACCATACCTTCTATGAAAATATGTAAGAGGTATATATGATGGTATAACATGCAACTGATGATAACCAGATATCAATTCAATATTTTATAACACCTGTGATCCTCAAAGTTGTTCAAACAAATCATCAATCATCGGTAAGAGGTATCGGTTCTTGACCATCAACTGGTTTAGCTTCCGATAATCGACACAAATTATAAGGTTACAGTCCACCTTCTATGCAAAAAGGATAGGAGAACCCCAATAATAAGTAATGGTTCAGATGAAACACTTTCCCTATAACTCCTATTACTACTTCATGAACTCTTGTAACTCCGGTGTATACATCCTATATGGAGGAATGAACACTGGTGTAGCTCTTGGAACAAGCTCAAAGGATAAATAGACCTCCCTCTCTAGGGGTAAACTTGAAAAGTCCCCTAGAAATATTTCTTTGAAATGACCCACCACTGGGGGAAAGTCCATTTGTGATATCCCCTATTCATCCAGATATAAACTATTAGTCTAGGCTATAATTCCTCCTAACCCATGAATTTCGGGTCTATCTCTACTCTCCTGGACATCCCATTCTCCCTTGTGTAGAAAATATCATCCCTCTGGTGACATAAAACTCACCCTGTAGTAATAGTAGTCAAAAAAAGGTCTAGAAAGAGAACAACCAGTCCATTCCAAGAATGATGTCTAATTATTTCATCTCTAATACATAGATTTCCCATAAAAAGGTACACCCCCAACCTCAATAGGTCACTCCTTGCACTAACGTACACTTCTCCTATGAATCCCCAATGGAGTTTCTATCTTCATAACATCATTATAAGTAAATATACAGAGCCCAAGGCTCTCCACAATGGAAAAAGATATAAAAATATGGGAATCCCATGTATCAAAAATAGTAGAATCTAAAACTGAGTAAACTAGAATTGTACCTCTAACCTTACAGGGTCCAAGATCCTACTCCTACTGGGTATTCTTCACTTCAAAATTCTAACCAGTACCACAGCCCCATGACACTTCATAATGACCATAAGTCGATCCAATATGTTGTCACTAAAAACCCATTGTCTCGATACCATGACCTAAACCACCTCCTTGGCTTGAATGGCTTAACGAACTCCAGTTCCCTGATTGATGAGAAACTGGTGGTCCTTCTCCAGAAAGTGAAGTCATAACAGATCCCCTCTTACTCACTGTTGGTGAGAACATCTGAAAAAAAGTTAAATATGGCCCATATTTCTACAATATCGGCACTGGACTAGGTTCTTAGGTCAATGTGGTCTTATATTTCCACTCTTCCTACACTGGTATCATACCATCTGGCTACCAGAAGAAACTTCGCATTAAATCTTCTAGCGGAACTTCCTACTATATGTCGAAGGAGTACCAGCCCTAGATGCTGAACCACCCTAGAACACAGCTCCAAACTCCCTAAAATTGTGCTTAGTGATCTGCTCCTGATTTACTGTAGCAGTCACTGAAGTCATCCAGAAAACATTCACCTATGATCAGATGTCGTACTTGATACCATACTCAAATATCCTAGCCAAAGATAACACATCACCTCCCAAAACAGGTGCAAAGCACTGAAGCTCTATAAAGAAAGAAGAATAATCCAACACTAAAAGTGCGACCTTCTAAAAGTTCATGAACTCCTGGACTCTATCATCCCTCAACGTCTCAAGGTAGAAGTAATTATTGAAGCTCCTATGAATATCTTCCCAATACATATCCCGATGTCGTCCTTCCTGTGAGATAACATCCCAAAATCTATTGGAGGAGTCATGTAGCAGGTATGTCTCGAGCTTCACCCTCCACTCTGAAGGTGTATAGAGATGCTCAAAGATGGAAGGAATGGCCTCCAACCATGACTCTACAGCCTGTAGTCCTCCATCCTGTGAAAAATTGGGAGGATGCTGCTACTAGAACACCCTCTTCTACTCCACCATAGTCATGATAAAATGTGGTGCTCCCAAAAAGGTATGCATCATCCTCATAAATCCATCACGGAACTATGAAACATCACATGCATCTGATATAACACCTGGTTCCAAGATAGGTACAATGGGAGGATCTTTTAGTAGTCCATGATCTAGAATTTATGATTTCTGATAATCACTTTGTACCTGGCGTACAACTAGAGTACATCTTGGTGGCATGACTATGCATGGTCAACCGCACACCTCAGTATAAGATTATCAATGACTGCAACTTAGATGTGGAGGAACGAAATAGGAGAAAGAAATAATCCAATTTTTTTTTACAAAATAGGGTTACATAGCATGTATAACTACTACACAGAATGTTCCCATAACCTTTTAACTTGGGTTTGTGCCTCTTCCAACATGGTTGTGTAACACCCCATACACATGGCATGTTACTCTTGAGACACGATCTGTACTTGAATATTCCATCCTGCCTAGGTTCTCTAACATGGCTAGAACTACATGGTTCTCTCCCAGTGTAGCACTACACAACTTGTTCACCCTTAACACAGTGTGTACCACTTATGTTCAATCCACCTATGTCGATAGTCACACGGACGGATACATGGTCTCTTATAGCACAGCGTTTACTTCTAGTACGCAGCATGTTCTACCAAACATTTATCAACCTCGTGTCTCTGCTCACAAAGTCAGTCACATTGTCAAGGACTATAATGCGTGTACATATAGTAAACTATGTGTACTTGAGAAAAATTATTTCTTCTAGAATATAATAACACATGGCGTGTGTTCATAACATCAAAAATTGTGTTGTCTGGGTTTCCAAAAAGTAAACCTCTTAAGCTTTTCTAGAACCCTTAAAACGTAAATTTTTTCCAAGGAATTCCATTTTCCCGTCTGTGAGATCCCATACTCCCAGTGAATAAAATTTTGGAATCCTTATTCATGTCATATCATAATATAATTCAACTAAATTTCAATGATTGATCCCCCAAATTCAAATCCAAGAGGTCCCACAACACCTCAGGGACCCAAGATTTGTGTCCATCCAAATGAAACCTTTCAGTTTCCAATACCCTATCAAAATAAGAGGTATTCTATCACAGAATATATCAAAAAATCTATCTCAACATCATGTATATATATCACAACATCTATCACAATAGAATGCAATCAGTAATGCACCCTACATGGCATAATAAGAATGCATGACATGTGATCCCTAGAAAGTGTCTATATGATGCATAAGATGACATACCCTTATCTCACCGGGTTTCAATAGAAATAGAACCATAGTGACATAAATACTAATAGAACAACACAATTTAATCACCCAAGAGTAAAATAAAATCAACTAAAACAATTACAAAACCATAAAAATTGAAATATTCTAGGTAACTTGGCTTTTCCCTGTACAGGGGTGAGATACTCTTCAGAACAACATATTACCAACAACCTATTCCCTTATATCCTAGTCTATAGGCTCTAAATAGTAAGTCAAATAAGAAAAGAAACTTCTTTGATACCACTTTGCAACGTCCCGGTTCTAGGTGCCGCCCAAAGGTGCCCCAAGCCCGATTGGTCACATGACCTCAAGAACATTTCCCCAAATTCCAGAGGCTGCCAACTAGTAGTGAGGGCCACAGTGTGATGATGGGGAAACTATGCCCTAATTGGAAGAGTATACACAGTGGAATTATAATAGTAAACAATATTGGAAGCAATAATACCATACAATAGAAGAAAACTATGGAAATTGATAGTAATATAAAAAAATGGAGAATATATAAATGATGCATGTCACGTGTTTCTAGGAAAGAATCCAAATAAGTCACAATTCATGAAATACAGTACAAAAACCAATGCATAGAAAAACATTTAAACTCCAACAGAATTTCAAGCCTCATATTGGCCTCATGCTCTCCAACTCCAATAACAATCATGTACCTGATGAATAAGGGTGTTTTACCTTATCTATACCTACAACCATATAATCTATTTGGGTCTGAAAACATTACCCAAAGAGGGTTTGAGATGAATCCTAGTACGAAATAACCAAAACATTTGTGCCTAACTATCAATGAATATATATAGCAGGTAATATGTAGAAATGAAGAAATAAACTATGAAGTACTCAAAAGTAAATAGTCTTACAGTTTCAATTACATTCATTTAACATTAATTATTAATCTGTTGAATCATGTAAACCTTAGGATATATCCTAATCCATGTATCCCATGTGTAATACTAACAAAACAAATTTCTTAGTAGACCATATAAAAAATCAAGTAATACCAAGTCCACGTTTTTACTTTAGCTTGGCAGACTTGTCATAATCATTAAATTTTTCAATAACGACCCTTTGGGAAGGTTCTCGCAGTCTAATACCTTAGTCTAACATAATAGTAATTAATTTAATAACAACCCACTAGTTAGATTTCATGGTCTAACCCATTTGGTCTGACATAGTACTAAACATTCACAAATGACCACCTAGGCAGCTCACATGGTCAATACCCCTTGGTTAATGTAGAAATAAGAATTTATAAATGATATCCTAATCATATCTCATAGTCTAAACCCCTAAGTCGATGACCACCTAGTAGCTCTCACACTCAATGCCCCCTTGGTCACAATATGAAAAAAATTAAGTGAACAAACCTTAGGAAGCCATGAAAGTCAAATTCCCCTTGTTCAAACATTCCCAATGCATATCAATTTCCTCTCATATAATCAGTAACTCCAACATAATAACACAAGGCATGGAAAAAAAGGTAAGCCTAACATGAATTCTAGATCAAATGGCCATCATCAATCAAACTAGGGAACACACCCATCAGGAAACTCGTGACAAGGTACATAACTTCATGCATAATCAACAACCCTTTATCAATTAATAAAACCATAACATGAAATAAATAGGGTTTAATTCAAAAACACACAATACCCCAATGTGGGTATACAACACTTTTAGAATATATAATCCAATTAAAATCAAATAAAGGCACAAACCACCTACCTTGATTCCATGTGATCAATACTCTTGAAAGTCCACTCTTTAATCTTCCTAGAACAACATAGATCTACAAAAGGGCAAAAAATGTTCAATCTTGAATAACTCATGAGAGAAGAGGAATTAAAAAGAAAGGATCTAGAGGAATTGAGAACTCATTGGTGGGATTCCAACACACTTGACAGCGTCTCAATCAGAGGTTGGATGGAGAATCATTAGGGGTTCAGAGTTTGACAACCCTTCCATCTCTCTCCTGTATGAACCAAGGGGATAAGAAGACATTTCTGAGGATGAGACGTGACCCTGCTCCAATTTATCAAATAAAAATTAAAGTACACGGTGTGTTTATTTTATGTACACTCCATGTATTAGAAAAATCCGGCCCCTGACTTAAGCGGACTGCTAGGTCACCTACATAGCCATGTAATTGACCATTACACGACCAGTACGCAGTTGTACACAGTACCTGGGTACAAGGCGTGTACTCATAAGTACATGGCGTGCACTTATAAAATTCGTATTTCTTACTTTTTCCTCAAAAATAACATGGAATAAAAATCCATACCTAAAAGAAGATCCATGTTCTTAGAAACACATTTTCCATATCCATAATATGGATCATACAAAACATTATTTACCCAATAATCTAATCCTATTAGGGTCCCTTAGATAATTTAACCTAAAAAATTCCAAGAATACGCTAACTAATGATGGTCAAGGGGAAACAAGATTCGACATGACCTACCCAATGGTATAATCCATAGTTACTCATAACATTATATCCTTAACCATGATAATCTTGGCGAACCCATCTTTGGAGTGACCTCTCTAGTTGGATGATTTAGGTGAAGTGCCACTTTAGAATAAATATCACACTTTTTATTTGAGGATTCCTTCTTAAAAGTATCACTAACTAAATATATCTCATTTATATATTAGGTTTATAACTATTAGATCATATTTAATATTTATCTACACATGTTTTATTACTTTTTGTATGAATGATTCTACTGTTTGAGTTCTTGGAATCCTTATTCCATCAACGAAATTATCTATCTACACCACATTGATTTGTAACTTTTACGCAACACACAAATTTGGGTTACTCGCCCAAAAATAAAATCCAGGTATATTCATATAGCTCTAACAAAATCGTATACATAAGTTAAATATTTATTTCATTATAATATGTAACACTAAATTATATTGACAATTTTCTCATGAGTAATTTTAGAGTGATGTATAGTTATCCCCTTAACTTTCTAAAATAAGGCATAAGTATTTAGGTCGATGGGTAGACCAACCATAAGTCTATTTCCATATGGATAATTAACTAAATAGATAATTCAATTCATCATATCTATAACACCTAATATGCATAAACTATATTCAAAATTGTTTTAAACATCATAACTCAAATAATAAACTATGTTCAATATAGATGGGGAACTAAATTTTACAGATTCACAACTAGTATGCAATGTAAGTCTCTGTCTCTTAGAATAAATTTATCATTTAAATAAAGAATATACATTATTCATATTTTATAAACAATTTATAAACATTAATTAAAGGATAAATTCTAAATTATTTACAATTTCATAAATTTAAACATGAGACAAAAATCTATAAACAATTTATAATTAATCTAAATATTATGGATATTCCTTATGTTTGTGTATACAAAGATTATATATCATTTAGAATATAAAATTTTAAATATTATATAATATTTTTATGAATTATAAAGCTTTTATAACCCAATTTAAATTATGTAAAATATTTTTAAAATATAAATATCATAAAATTAAACCTTACTTAAATCATATTTATGCATACCATCAAATCAATTTTTATGTTATCTAAATTGTATCTTTAATAATAACTCATCTAATTTCATCCAATCAAATTCAATTGATTGTGAATAATTCATAAATATATGTATAAACTACATTATAATTTATCTTTATCAAAATAATTTATAGATTATTTATAAATTACACTCATGATAATAAAATAAATAATTTATTTATCATTAGAAACAAATATGAATTGTCATATTTAACATAATTCTATAGAAATATTGTGAAGCCTAAAACTTAATATCACTCATGTTAGTAATATTACATAAACCCTTTATAAAAATACATAAAATAATTAATTATTAAATAATATTTTTATTCATTAATTAGTTATAAGTATAAATTTTTATATTTAATTGTAGGATTATGAAACAAGCTTTTAATTAATCCCACACTTTTCATTTATGATAAAATTATAAAATATAAGGTAAATATAAGAAAATTATCTTTCTTAACAATGGCTAAAAAAATTATTAAATCCCAAAACATTTCATTTTTAACAAATTCATAAACTATAAGTTTTTGAAATTTAAATTTTTTACCAATATACCATGCATCAAATGCATATTGACATCATTGAATCATTATCACTTTTTATATACTTGGATAAGACACATTATATTGTATTTTAATGTTTTTAATTATATGGCATTTTAATTTAAATTTTTGATATTTTTATAAATTATAAACATTTTATAATTAAATTTATATTATAAGAACTATTTAAATAAGATAAATAACATATACATAAATATTATTTAAACCCTGAACAAATATATCATAAAATAAATTTTTATGTAGTGTATATAATAACTTAAATAAGGTCTATTTTAATTCAAATGATTAAAATTAATTAATTGATAACAATTTATAAGTTTAAATATAAAATAATTTATATTTTGGCCTTATTTTTTGTAACTTTGGATTTTTTATAAATCTCCCTTATAATTTCTTAATAAATATTTTTTTCATGATTAGAAGGCATCCCATATAATTTGGTCAAAGGTAAAATACCATATACTATGATTTAAAAAAAATTATAAACCATTTAGATTTGAAAAATATTCTCAATATTAATTGTTTAATATTAATGGAATATTTATAATAATTATTTTAATAACATTAAAACAATTAAGCATAAACATTTTATAGTAAATTAATTTAGAAATAAAATTTATAAATTTTAAAAATATTCCAAAATATCAGATTCCATTACCTATAAAAAATTATAAATGACAAGAAAATACAATGATATCATTTTCACAACAATGATGAAAACAATGTTAACCACTTAACATAATTTACACCATCAAATCTACATTATGTTAACCATTTAACGTAACCATGAGTGGTGGCCCCATAATTATGCTATCATAAAACATACTTTCATGAGAGGAAAAACAATTTACAGTTTATTAAAACGTGTTATTCATTTAATAGTGAGACATACATGTTAGCTTGATGATGAATAATGTTTTGATACCACTGATGGTTTTTATGGGTTCACCATATGAAAATAGAAGCATAAGAAAACCCATATATATTTACTTAATATTTTCTTGAAGGAACCAACTTGTAATGGAAATAAAGAACATTAAAAATGAATGCTTGAAGTTATGTTTAATACATATTTTTCTCTTCGTTGTATGGTTCATAGTGACCACCTTGTAAATAGATGAAACCTCCTACCTCCAATGGGATTACAATAGCCAAAGGATGCTAAAAAGGTTCTTAAGGATCACTAAATGCATATGGGGTTATAGTTCCTTATCCTAGTAATAAAATGTATCATGGGAGAAATATATTATTAGGACTATTATATAAAATTGATCGTACCAAATATGAGAGATCTCATCTCCTTATATATAGTCGTCCTCAAGGTGTTTCATTTATTGAAACATGTTGGCCATATTCAATGTATCGAAATAGTTTTATTTATGATTGCTATAATCCATTGAACCTATTTAATGAACATGAAAGTTATAATTAATCCATTAATAATGGAATGGTAACTGAAAGATACTTCATGGAAAGGAGGTGTTAATGAAAACACTCAGCTCACAAGGATCCAAACACATGAACACAACTTGTATTATGTTTGGTGTAATATATTATTTCATATATATCATATAAATATATTTTAGTGCATCAAAAACACAGTTTATGAGTGAGATAAAATAAAATATACCCACTCACTAGAATCCAGGTTCCCTCTTGACCGTTCACCAATATGTCTCACCTCATCCATTACCCCACCAACATGAGTTTCATACCTCTATAACTAATTTGACACTCCCTTGAGGTATATTATCAGAATTATCACTTTTTTAAATAATATTTCCTAATATACATGAACCATGAACCATCCATTACTGTATGTAATAAATGGAATATATCTTCCCACTCATCCCTAACGATCAACATGAAACTCTAGTCATAATATATTCCTAACTCATCAGGAAAAAAATCCTCAAAATTCTGAAAATTTTAATCTGCAATAGGGTTCATTCCCTCGAATGTCCAATAGTTCTCTTCCCACAAAATAGCCTCCCCTAAACCATTCCTTAACTATAATTCTTAAAATATTCTAATATCACATGTGTAATTCTCCTCTCAAGAAATGATCATCCTATAACGAACAAAAACTATCATTAATAAAGCTCAAATAAATAGTTCCATCACACTCTAATCCATTTCTAATATTACATTACGCTATATAGTGAAGCTATCAATCCTTATCAAAAACCTTGTGAAATGATTCCCACAAGTGTCTCACTAATGATATAAATTTTCAGCTCACAACTAACCATAATTTCAAACCTCATCAACAGTCACACCCTATGTAGGTTTGTATTTTAAACAACACTAAAATCATGCAAATATCACCCTAAAATTTGAAAACAAAGATAAATAACCATCATAAAACTACTAGATTTATCCTAGAGTCCTAAAATTTCCCAACATACCTATACACGGCCCAATAACCGGTCCATAACCAAAAAGCAACAACTTTAACCAATGTGTACTTTCCCTCGCACATTGAGACTTTAGTCAGAGATCCCTATCAACACTCACTCTCCTCTTCATATGTAGAGTTAACATCTAAGAAGCCTCTTACAAGTTCTTATCCACCATTTAACTTGATCTCATTTTAACATAATGGTTACACACTCCCATACTAACCAATAAGACAATATACTAACACTCCCATGAGTCACATGCCATAAAAAATGGCAAATCTTCCTAAACCTATGATTAAGCCCCACAACATGTCAATTTAATCTAACATGAAGAATCTTAGGGTTCTATATAAAAGGATCTAACTTGTAATTAGGGGATGATGTACATGCTTAATGGACATAGTTTTTATCATTTGATGTTTTTCAACCCTTCGAAGAATAACTTGGGGACTAGTTTTCTTATGGGGGAAGACTATAAGATCTCAGTTTTTTCAATGTATGGAACCTTTTAATATCTGTTTGATTCCTTATTTTTATCTTTATTGAAATCACTAATATGGTTACAGAGAAAATTGGGGTACTTGGGGCATGTTCAAATCCCAAATCCCTGTATTTTTTTGGAAACAACTTGGTCACATGGTCATTATAAACCATGCTGCCCAGTTTGTATGGTTAGAGAAAATCTTATGGGGTGATTCAGAGCACTAGAAGGGGCTTCACAGTATTAAGGAACAGTGTAACCTGGGTTGTATGGTCATGCAACTTATATAAGACTAATTATGGACTATTTCACATGGGTACCGAATGATTTGGATTAACCATGTTAGGGGGGCCTTCTTGTGGATAGTAAGAGTTACATAGTTGGTGCATTATTTAACCAATTATATGTCCAAACCGTGAAACCTAGTTTTAAAGAGATTAAATGTATATTTCTTCATTTCTCATTTTAAAATTAAAAATATCTTCATATCTCTTTTTAACTAGTAGATGTCCCCCTTACCTCATGTTGATGCTCTCCTCCAAACCTAACCTAGGATTGAGTCCTTTTCTTCACGTAAACTCTATTTTGAGTTTTGTATGTCATGTTTGATATCCATAAGTAAGTTCTCCATTACCATATCTCTTTTATTCATTTGTCTTTATATCGATGAATTTCTATTGGGGGAAGATAATACTCCTTATTTTCACAGTATTCACTTTTTCTTCCATTTTCTCTTTATTTAGGTTAAACCAAGAGTCGATATTAGATATGTGTTCTAGCATGGTAATAAAGTAGGTGATCTATACCTTTTACATATGGTTTCTTAATTTATTAAACTATTTTTATTTTTTCATATGTTTGTATTTTCGAACATTTACTCTAAATTAAATGATAATCGTAGAATTAATTATTTCACCTAATTTGTGATACCCCTAAAGAACCTAGTCAGGGTAGGATGTTTTAAACAAAAATCGGATCCACCCATGAGGTGTGTTATTTTATCATCTCTATGTTAATTCCACCCCTTTGTGTGTGTGAGATCTCTATTGGCAAGTGGAAAACTGTCATAAATTATATTGGTTATTTGGAGATGGGAATGCCTCCTTTTCCTTACATTAAATGTTATTAAAGTAAATAAATGGATGGATTTAAATAAAGCTGTGGAATGATATGGGCATTCTCTTGGATTGTTCTTTATTATATTGGTAACAAGAATTGGGTATCAACACTAACATAGCCCTTGTCATTTTATTAATTTATTGATGTTGGATATCATGTTATGACACAAACTTCATATAGAGGAATGGCACATATTACATTATATTAGGGAACCGGCTAGGGGATCTAGGTATGGAACCTATGAGTACTAGATATTATTACTTATGGTATAGAACCCATAAAGGGGGTCGAGGTATGGAACCTATAACCTCTGTATACATTTATATATTCATATATATGTTTCAATAGTTGTCATCATGGGAACTTCAGATATATGTCTATTACTATTCTTATCTTAACATTGGATGAGTTCTTTGGTCTCAATGAGTCCACTCTAGTTATCACCTTGGAACCTAGCCCATGTAGGTCTATTACTATTCTAATCTTATTATTGGATGAGTTCCTTAGTCTCGGTGAGGTATCAGTAGTCATCACCTTGGGACCTATCTTTTGCAGGTCTGATAATTTATTTATATGTGGTGTATTCTAATCTAGTTAATACATATTGGTGAAACTTATTATATATTGATTCTCATCTATGATAAACTCTTTTTCTTAGATTTTTTTCTATAGACTTTTTTTATTATCCATACATTACATCTTTACCTACTATACCTACCCATGGTTATATTGTATATGCACAATATGGTATTATTAAAGATGTCCTGGCCTACGGAGTATATCTCACACCCTATTCAGGACACCGATTGGTTCTTATATAGACTCTATAAAGGAAGGTAAGGATGGGGCAATGCTACCAGTTTTTGATGCTTTATTGTTTTTAGCATGGGATTAGGGGAGCACAAGACCAATTTATGTCTTGTGATAGTTCCTGGAGATATTCCTTTGGTTCTCCTTATTTATTTTGATATACCTATATATAGAAGTTCTTGATTCCATTTTTTCCTTTTCTTTTTTGTTTACACACATGAAATTAAATCATTTTTATATGTTATTGGATATTTTTATTTATGACTGTCAATTTCATCTCAATGATTTATCTCCTCCTATCAATTGGAATTATGACTCCTCTATTTTTTCATTTATTAAACTATTTTTTACACTGATTATGATGGTATAGTATCCCCATTCTACCACTTTGGACCTTCAAAATTATTTGGCAGCCTCTAGTGTATGGGGAGGTGTGTACATGGCCTTATAACCAACCATGTTCGGTTACATAGGACTCGATCAAGATCAGTACATTACAAATTGGTATCAAAGGTTTCTTTTTCTACCTTACTATTTAAGACGGTATAATGGATACAAGGACATGTCAAAATTTAGTAATGATCTTATTCCTAGGTGTAGCTATCCCCCATACATGGAAAATACAAATTAGCTAGGATGGGAAATGATGTTCTAGAATTTTATTATTGATTTTTTTTATTCCACCATTGAGGGACTCACATGATATGTGATGTTATTATTATTGTGATGATGGATTAAATTTTGTTCTTGGACTTGTCAGGAAAGGATGAATTGATCAAGAATCATTTTAGGAACCTTATAGTATTATAATTTCATGCATTATTCCATGACTTGTAGGTTTCATTTCTTGACTACGTGATACTTTTTGTATGTGGCTTTAGTGATATATCTGTTATGAAACTAAACATTATGTGGCAAAAAGGGATTTAGTAATTAGTTGTTAAAGTGTATGCATCAAACTAAATGTGTTTTTCCCATATAGTTTGATGATGTAACCTTAACTAACCAATTATCACTTGTTTGAGTTATGTAATTATGGTTACATAGACTAAAAAATTAGTTTATTTAGAGTACATTAATGTCACTTGTAATCAAAAGAGTTCATGTACATCTATATGTTGGGAATAAAAATTCATTTAGTTAAATAATCTTATACAACCTATTACATTCTTCTACAAAATTTAATGGTCTGATGTAGTTAAATTAACAAAAAAATTACAATTTATAAAGAATTTACTTGTATAAATCAGGAATACTGCTTTAGTTAACTAGTATATTATATAAAAGTAATAATTGATAAATATTTAATAATAACTGGGTTTTTATTAAATGGTTTGTCCAATTTTAACCTAAATGGTGTTTTCACCATATAAATTTCAATTGACACTATATATTTTGGGATCCATGGATAAAAAAAAGAACATTTACAATACATGACCTTATTAGTGGGTTGTAGCCATTGTATGTTGTGCTTCTTATGATAGATCTTATCACCCAAACCTAGAATTTGGAGTAGGTAGAGGAGTGTGACTCTCGTGTAGGATGATGTGAACCAACCCTAATTTTAAAACTATAATCTTAATATTGTCAATCCTATCTAAGGTGTTTGATTGGAATTTTTAAAGCTATGTCATAATTATTTCCTCTAGTTTTATGTCATGGGGGTGGTGACAACCATGCTCTAGAGGTGGTGGCCCCTGATCCACCAATGCTACCTCCAGTAATTCCACATGTTCCACCTCCTACTATCCCTGACATGGAAACTTATGCCACATTTTGAGGGGGGTTGGGTCTTATATAGACTCTACAAGGAGATTTACAACCTTCCTATTATATGGATTTGTTGACAAGACAGTTTCTGTAGTAGCATCCATATGATGTTTCATTGTATGGTTGCCACTAGGTTGTAGAGTTGTTGATTGAGACTGTATTATCTTTTTTAAACCGTCAGAGACTCCTCCGAAGAGGGGATTCAATCTTATGATGTATATACTTTGGGGTTCTTCCATGAATTAGTGGGATATTATTACTTAGAAAAACCAACATCAAGATATAGTCTGGAGAGTTTTTTAGGTTTCTTTCTATGAATATATCTTCCCTAATACCCTGGGGACTGATTATTCTAGAGAGTTCATGAACATATAGTAGGGTTCAATGTCTGTTATGGATTACTCATCTTTTTTTATATAGCTTCCATGATTTGTACTTATCTATACCAATGATGACTCAGTGTAAGAGAGATGTTTTGGGGATTGTCTTGGGCATCCAATTCAATCTTAGGTGAACATTTTTCGGTTGACTAACATGTTTGATATAGTAAACAAAAAAATTATTATTGAAAAAAACATAAGGGAATGTCTAGTTATATATTAAAGTGGACAATCTTTTTAAACTAGTAGTGCAGTATCTGGTTGTAGGGAGCATCAATCTGAGACATATTGTGTGGGAAATACTAGTCATAGTGCACATACTATTTGTTTAAATGTTTTTTATTATTACGAGGAGTAGGGGAACATGAAACCTCAATGTAATAGAGACCCTATTGAGTGTCAATCATGTGGTTAGATAGGAAATTTGTACCATTTTTTCAGAATCTTCCCTCTAGTTTCTAGTGATAGAGGGTCTGTACCGAATCTAGGTCCTTGAGTGGGATCGGAAGATCATCTTCAGACAGAGATATGGAGTTCTACCAGCTAGTCAGGCCAAGGGGTGGTCATTTCTAGGGGATCCAAACACCAGTTTCTTATCACCAGCATATCAAGACTTCTCGAGGTAGTTGTGTTGTGTCTCGAGTCCGAGGAACAATCCATGTTTATGTAGTGCATCATGTGTTGTGAGAGAAGAGTCATATACCTTACATAGTTTTAGGTATAATTTTTTTATAATCTATCTTGGTATCTATTTTGTTTGACATAGGGTATTATAATTATTTTATCTCTATAGCTATTGTGAAAATATCTACACTTTAAATTCAATACTTCTATGTGGTGATGGAACCTTACACATATTTGGGTATCTAATCAGAGAGTATATGCTACTGTAATGAGTTCCCCTTCAGATAGGTGGATATCTATTTCTATAGAGCCTCATTATCATGAAGATATCTAGTTTTTATTTTATTCTAAGGATAGAATTGTTAGTTCCTCATCATTCCTATGTGGATTCTATCACCGGAGGGTACCTATCACATAAGTAGAGGGTGGTACTTATATTCAAAAGGGATATTGGGATTTCAAGGTGGGTAGATCTATAATAGAGTATAATTGGTTGAGTGGAATTAAAGTATAGATTGTAATACTTTGTATGGATGATCAAGGAATAAATTAGGTTGAATTCCATCCTATAGTATATTTTCTAGGGTTGTATTCTAGGATGAAATTTCTTGTTTACCTCTTTATATAGAGGTGGATTTATCAATTGAGATGGTTATGGGAGAGGCAATAGTGTATATTCCTCTGTAAATAATGTCCACTACTAAGTTGCATGATCATAAGAGACAAATGGAGTACTTAAATTCTAAGGATTTTATGTGAACCAATACATCTCCCTCATGTTTACTAGTGATTTTTTCCAAAAGGTATACTGAAATCCTCTAGATTTTTGTGGATTTCCGAAAAGTCAGATTAGATTATTATGAAGATATATTATCATTTTCCTCTTATGGATGACTTCTTTGATCAACTCTAAGGATATCAGGTTTCCTCAAAGATTTATTTGAAATCAGGATATCACTAGGATTGTGTTATACCTTTATACATACCTCATATAATGTTCTATATTAGGTATAGTAATTATGATTATTTGGTTATGCCTTTCAGTATCATGATAATTCCAGTCATTTTCATGGATCTGATTAATATTTTATTCCACCCTTATTTTGATTCATTTGGGGTAGTCTTCATGGATGATATATTGGTGTATTCGCATTCACTAAACAATCATTCCAGCCATATTGATATTATATAAAATACACTAATAGAGAATCAGATATATACTAAGCTCACGAAATTACACTTTTGGATCCATAAGATACACTTACTAGGTCACATTATCTCATAGGAAGAAGTATTAGTTGACCTATAGAAGGTTATGGTTGTAGTTACCTGGGAGCATCCTAAGAACATTTTTTAAATAAATAGTTTATTAAGTATTGTTGGCTATTACAGGTGATTAATCAATATTTTCTTACCTAGAAGGACTTATTACGGGCTTGACTAAGAAGGCTTTGAATTTTAAATGTTAATAAACCTATGATATATCCTTTAATGAGATGAATGGGAAACTAAATTCCATGTGGATCTTGATTCTTCCATAGTCGGGGAGAAGCTATAAAATCTATTTTGATTCATTAGGTATTGGGCTAGGAGAATTTATGATGTAGTAATGTTGATTCACTACATATGGGTCATGGAAGATGAGGACACATGAGAGTAATTACCTAACTCATGATCTCATATTTTCAGTTCTGATTCACGCTTTGCGTTGTTCGAGGCATTACCTACTAGGATAGTGTTTTTCGCTGTTTACATACAATAAACGACTTAGGAAAATTTTCATGCTCTTTGACTTGAACCTCTAAAATATATGGTGTGATAAATAACTATTTTCCTTTGATATTTATTTTTCATAAACATCTGGTAAAGGAAATACCAAATAAGATTCTATAAGAAAAAGAGAACAGCAACAAGTCGTTCAGGTGGCCAATAGCGAGTGGAAGCTTATAGACCTATTTTTTATATGAAAATAGAGTTATAGGAGTATCAAGAATAGAATATCTTGGTATATATTTTAGTGACCTATTCAATTCTGGATATAGTGAATGTTTGGTAGTAATCATATCCTATGGTCAATGTCCTAAGGGAGAGTTTTTCATGTGACATTTCACTTCCAATATGGATTATTGATGGGGATGAGGTCTTATGAATCCATGGATGCAACAAGGATCCTACATACATCTAGGAGGAATTGATTCTAGATTCTCAAGATTCTAATTTTGAGGTACACCCTAGGCTTAAAAATATTTATCATCACCTACATCACCAATATTGGTGTCCTTAGATAAAAAGGGAGATATCTTGTTTTGTTAGTCGGTGTTCCACCTATTAGTAGGTAAAGGCAGAACACCAGTGATCAATAAGGATTCAATATCCATTTTTCATTCCTAAGTGGAAATGGGATGATTTCATTATGGATTTTATGAATGACTTACCGAGATTTCCTCAAGGTTGTGATTCAGTATGGGTTCTCATTGATAGGATTGCGAAGATTGATCACTTATTACTTATTATAGAGACCTTCTTAGTGGATGAACTTGGGATACTATACAACCATGAGATTGTATGACTGAATAGGGTCCCTCATACTATCATTTTTTATAGGGATAATCATTTCACATTGATTTTATACTTGGGGTTATAAAAATATTTGGGTAAAAATCTTCTTTTGAGAACAACCTTTCACCCAATACTAAATGTCAGTTAGATTGGATGATACAAGTATTAATGGAAATTCTATGTGTATGCATCCTTGATTTTGGAGGTTCTTGGGAGAAACACTTACCTATCACCATGTTAATTTATAATAACATCTTTTATATGACCATATAGATGGATCCTTATGAGGATCCGTATGGTAGGTTGTGTCATTCATCCCTATACTAGTTAAAGGTAGGATAGGTAGCGTAACAAGGTCTTCATCTCATGAAAAAGACATTGGAGTAGGTTCAGCTTATTAGGAATCATATATCAATATCTCAGTATAGAATGAAGTCATAATTTGATCATCATTTTTACCACTAGTGTTTGACTTGGTTCGTTTGTTATTTTTATGAGTTTCACCTAGATTAGGGCATTGATGGTTTAGATGGAAATGGAATCTATCATTTTGGTTTGTTGTATCTTTTTAGGTTCTAGAGAAAGTTGGACTGGTATTATAGCGGTTGTAGTTACCTCATAGGTATTGAGATATTCATGATGCATTCCATGTTTTATATCTTCTCCCACCCTATACAAACATTTAATATTTTTTCATCCTAATAATTTGTAACTATATATTTATTCTTATTTTAAGGAGCACCTTATTTGTATTGTGGAATGGAGTATGATGGCTCTCTAAGGTAGGTCGGTTCCTCTATTGTGGGTGTTATAGAAGAACGACCACAAACCAAACAAGAATAAGGAGTGAGAGGCCGATGTACATGCTTAGTGGATAGAGTTATTCTCAAATAATTTTTCCCATCCTTGAAAGGGAAACTCAAGGATTAGTTTCTTTAGAGGGGGAGAATTTAAGATCCTAGTTTTTTATTGTGATATGGAACCTTTGAATTTATGATTATATCTTAGTTTTATCTTAATAGAACTGAATAATGAGGATAAGAATAAAAAATTGTTTCTTGGGATTTTTTAGAGCCTTGAGTCCTGAGTTTTGGAAGAAACAACTGGGAAACATAGTTAGTTTAATCTCTGCATCCCGTTCTACAAGATTAGAGAAACCCATGTGGAGAAATACATAGCAATACCAGGGGTCACACGGTTTAAAGGAACCATGAAACCTGAGATGCATGGATCTGTAACTTATATTAGACCAAATATATATGGTTTCACATGGGTACTACATGGTTTGGCATAATCGTGTGATAGGGGATTCTTGTTGATAGTGGGTGTTACATTGTTGGTGCACAGTTTTTCAAACCATGTGGAAAAACCCAGCACCACAGTTTTAAATGGGTGAAATATCTATTTTCCCTGCCTTATTTTAAATATACAATTATCTTTTTTAATCTTTTTCCATAATAGTCAACCCTCTCAACTCCCATTGAACATCTCCTCCATTCCTAACCTAGTATTTGAGTTTTTTTATCCAATTTCTATTTTGAGTGTCAAATATCTCATTGGATATAAACTGTTAATCTCTCCATTATTTTACATCCTTTCATAATTTATCTTCCTTTTGATAGAGTTATTTTGGTGCCAACTATTATGAATTATTTTTAGGGTATTCATATATTATTATTATTTCTCCTGATTTAGGCCAGACCAAGAGTCAATACTAGAAAAGTTTTCTTCCACAAGAATAAAGTTGGTAGTTTATACCTTTTCCTTAAGGTTTATTTATTTATTAAACTGTTGTTTTCTGTTATATTCTAATATTTTTGTAAATTTCCCCTATATTAAATGATAAGACACAAATTATTTATTGCACAAAGTTTTTGATTCCCTTTTAAAACATATACTTAATTAGAGGTTTTCAACCTCAAACTGAGTCTCATATGAGGTGTGTTCTTTTATATTCCATGAATTAAATCCACCCATTCAGGTGTGTGATCTCTCCATTGGCTATTAGGATCCTATATTAAATTATGTATGTTAGTTGGATTTGGATATGCCTCTTTCCCATTCATTAGATGTTATTAAAGTGACTAAATGGAAGGATTTTAATGAATATGTGGAATGATATGAAAATTCTCTAGGATTTTTACTTAATATATAGATAATTGTCATTGGGTATGGACACCAACATAACCCTTGTCGTTTTATTACTTTTTTAATGTTGGTAATCAGATCATAGTACTGATTTCTTATGAAAGTATGGAAATTATTTCAGTATAGTATATCATTGACTAGGGTATCATGGTATGTCACATAAGACTCATAGGTATGATTACCCATGATATGGAATTGATGATGGGGGATGATTTATGGCACATATGACCATCGTATACATTTATATTTTGGTTATAGGTCGCCCAGGTTATCACCTTGGGATTTGGCCCATGTTGGTATGTTACTATTTTGAGTTTACCATTGTATGATTTTATTGGTCTCAATGAGGTTTCCCTAGTTCTTACCATAGGATCTAGCCCATGTTGGCCTATTACTATTCTAAGCATATAATTGGATGAGTTCATCAGTCTTAATATGGTCTTCCTAGTTATCACCATGGGACCTGGACCATATATGTATGATATATTATTAATATGTGGCATATGTTAAGAATGTTACTAACTATTTTCAACACATCTTGTATATTCATTCTCATCTATTATATCCATTTTTATTAAAACTTGTTCTATAAAAAAGTGTATATTATTGATACATTATATATTTTACAATTATACCTATAAATATTTATAGTTTACATACATAGGATGGTATTTTTATAGACTTCAGTGTTGGTGGTCTGCTAAGTATATATCACGCACAATTTGGGCCACCAATTGGTATCTGGACCGACTATATGAATGTAGGTAGGGAAAGGGGATAGTTTACAATTATATATTAATGACTGATTATATCATAAGAGCAGGGGATCACATGCCTAGGCTATGGATTAGAATGATACATGGAGATAGTCCTTTGGTATTTTTGGTTCTTTTGATATATTGTTTTTGTATGAGTTATTATTTCCTTGTTTTCTTATTATTTTTTTATTAGATACATGGAATTACATCATTTTGTATATGGTCCTGGATATTACTATTGATGAGTGTCTATTTAATATATATTATTTATCTCTTGCATTCAGTTGGTTTTATTCTTCCTCTATTTGTCTATATATTACATTAATGTGATACTCTAATTATGAGTTTATAGTTTCCCTACATTACCACCATGGACCATCACTACTAGTCGGTAGCCTTTGACGTATACGGAGGCATGCTTGAGGACTATGACCAACTGGGTTTGGTAACATATGAGTGAATCAGGGATATAACTTTATATTACCATCTTTTTAACAAAATATCATCTAAAACTAATGGATACATGCTACTATACTAGCCAATTAGACAATTGGCTAATGACCCCATGAGTCACATGCCATTAAAACAAATAACATGTTTCAAAATAATTGATTATTCCCTACAACATATAAATTTCATATAATATAGAAAACATTAATTCTTTATTCCATGTAAATTTTAGGCATTTAAATAAGTAAAATTCAGACCAAATGATAACACACCACTCAGGTGTCATTCTAAATACAAATTACTTCATCCACATTCCATGCATCCTAACTATGACAATATAGGTTCTTTATCACCAATATCATCAGGAACCCCTCCTGAAATCAATAGCTCATGCATCCAACAAATATTATCCTCTAAACCTAACCTAAAAACCAAATCACTCAGCGATATTTACATCAAAAAGAACATGAAATGTTGAATACACTTCATATACCATCATAATAGTATCTGATATGTTTAAAAAATGATAAATAACCAGCTTGGGATAACCTAATCTATCAAACCACCTGATCTGCCACTATCCCTGAAACATGTTCCCAATCCCCATGGGATGGAAACAAGTTACAAATAATTAAATTGAATTCATTATCAATGATATTAAATTATAAAAAATAAAAACAAAAAGGATTTAAATCTGAGAATATGTGACCATTTTGTATGTCAGATATCCATGCACATCAAAAATAAGTAACATCAATAATAAGAATATCCATATATAGATTAATAAAATGAACATAACTCATGAACAATAAAACTAGCCACTAAACATCCTAAAATTTTCTAAAAATTAACTATAACAAAATTAAAAAATAAACCACAAAGTAAAATAATAATAGAAACACTTACACAACATGATACATTAGGAGAAAAATGTACCAAAAATAAAAAAAATCTATATCCGCTTGTCTCAATGCATAAATAGACACACCTTCACTTATGACTTCTTATATACCCAAAAATTAGATCAATAACCGAATATCACATTCAATAAAAACCTATACTAAACCTGAAATATAATAGGCATGTGAAAAAAATCCCAGTAGGATTTCTTCCCACACCTCACACAAAACATTTAATGATAAATTAATTTCAATCTAGATTTAAATAAAAATATAAATTTCATCATTCCACTATTATTAAAAAAATAACACTTCATACACATTTAAAACCATTCCATTTTTAAAATAAGGGTTTACACCTTTCAATAAAATCCTCTCTAACAAAGGTTGGAATCCACAATTTCAAAAGAAAAATCATATAAAACCCATAATGTGGTGGAATTACAAGTATAAGAAATAAATCCAAATCTTTTTCCTTCCTTCAAAACACTTCATAAATATTCCCCTTTTTAAAATAAATTGAAAATAAAACCATACAATGGATGATAAATGAATATCAATAAAAAAGGGAACTATCACATAAAGGATCATAAAAAAATAAACAAAATAAAATGGTTCCACTAAACCAAAAAATCTGAACCGAAAGTCACAAATAGAACATTGTAAAAATCCATATGAAATATCATAAAAAACATTATATACATTCTGAGAGCAATATAGGTTCTAAAATGAAGTAGTTCTGGACCTAGTATCTATAAAACCTTATCTGGATACATTAGCCAATATATTTTCTTGGGAACTCCCTTTGTCTAACCAAACAATATAATATATCCCAAGAGAACTCTGCTTCAATGGGAATATATAATCCATCCATTTCACTCTTAAGATACTCAAGCCACATTCATAATTCAATTCTTAATCTATACTAGGGAAACACTTATCCATATCATCAACATAGCTTCCTAGGATTCCCATGAACTGAAATAATTCATATTAAAAATAACTAAAAAATAACATAATCAACAATAAAACATTAGAAATAAATCACAAACCTCCTCTTATTCCCTCACATGAAACTACTCCTTTTTACTTCACAAGAATAAACAATGAAAAATAGAATGCAAGGGATCATAGATAGGGTGTTATAATGTTAAGAAATATTAACTCATAAGGTTCTAACTAGTCCTTTGTAATGCCATTTAAGTGACTAATTCATAAAAATACCCTTTAAAACCCAAATCTCACTTCCAATGTAAATTAAATAATATGAAAAATCCAATATAATAGGATGAAACAACAACACCCTTTGATTAAAAAAAATCCATAAAACATGTGTTACTTTATTAAGAATTAAAATAAACTAAAACCCAACCATTTTATATCCAACATACTTTTAAAGGATCCTCGTTGTAATTTAAATGATCATTAGAAGTTCGCATCCTATATAAAAATGATTTTGGGGTCAAAAATATGAGAAAACCATCTTATCTAGGACACAATAACTATATACACTTTTTATAAATTTAAAATATATTAAAGAACATTTTAATGATTTAAATAAATCACAAGTGTTAAATTTAATTGTTCAAGCATGGGGTAACATACTAAAAATATATCGCCTCTATTATTATGGATTTTAAACCACTAAAAATGTAATATATCTATTTAAGGTGGCCATATGAACTCTAAATCACAAAAAACACAATTAAAATTAGTCCACATAACCATATGTAGTTGGGACCATTATAGGGTAAGTAATAATGGGGGGAGGTGAGAGGAAGTGGAGTGGGATGAGTTTAAATTACATTTCAATGAATAATTGATACTGATTCTTGATAAACCTAATAGAAATATTAATAGAGTAGAAGAGGTATGAGATGGAGGAACAACTGGAGTCGAGAGGTTCAAATAACCAAGGATAATACCCCCAAATAATTTTATTTCAACTATATTTAAAATTGGTATTTCACATTTTAAAAGGGGGTTCCAATGGTATCACCCCAGCGTGGCCAACATGGACCATGATATAGTGCCACCCCATTGGCCTCAATCAAAAAGGATACCAAGGGACCATCATACCATGGTTCCCCCACACTGTTATATATATTGGTACTCACCCTATAACCATGTAAAGCTTCACGACAAAAAATTATCCTTTGTCTCCACAAAATGGCCATGGAAAGACCCTTATGGAACAATATAATGAGGAACTCCCTTTTCATTTCATAAAAATATTCCCTCTCAACTACCATGGAATGATCCACAACATAAACAAACCCATAGTATATCCAAAATGGCTAATCTAAATAGATCTTGGCATGGAGGATAGTGTTTCGTTCTTTGGGTATCTTGGTTTCACTGAGGTCGCCACCTAAAACAACTAAAAAACCCAAAGAAGTAAATGAGGATATTAATAAGCCTAAAAATATATCAAATAATAAATTTCATACCATAAAACTAATATCATGGTTTTGATAACTATCCCAAAAAAAATTATTCACTTAAAAATTCATAGTAGACAAAGTAAATCAATGAAAGGGATGAGGTCTAATTATCTCAGGATCGACTCAACTCCAAAACTCATGGAACCCCGTGACACCTGAAAAGGAAAGACTGACAATAGTAATCAGACAAATAACATTTAAATAAATAATTACATCCTATAAAAAACCTCAAACACCATAACCATAAATTAATACCTTCATCCTCAAAAAAAAGTTAATCATACCAAAGAATCCAACTTGTCAGCATATAAGCCTTAATAAAAGACTCTAGAAAAAGTCACCAAAAATGAATCAATGCTAATGAAAGAAAAATCTATTTTAGTGAATAGTTTTTCAAAGAAACTACAATACTAATCTAAAAGTATTACACAACATTCTCTACAAGATAATTGTAAGGGGTCTAAAAAATAATATTTTCATGGTGATCTCCCACCATTTAATAATTCTTCTAAAATTCCAATCCTATAAGTAACCAATCACTTACAAAAAATATATAATAAATAATATCAACATAATAAAAATCTTTCTAAAGGATTAAATGAATATATAAGAACTCATAGAAAACCAATACATATATAAACATAATCTATATGTACCCAAATACATATCAATATGGAATTATTAACTATCGAACATTAAGTTTTTTACCAGATTGAAAATATTAGTAAGTTTTATTACCCAAAATAAATAAATAAAACATGGTAAATAAATTAGAATAAGAAAATATTGAATTTAAAACATAAAATGTTAAACGATTCCCCAAAATAAACAATGTGTCTCTAATCTAGGTTTAGAATTGAGAATCTTGGTACCTTTCTTCATGAACACAAGATCCCACCAAACCCTATCAAAAAATAAGTATATAAGCTGGAGCATAATCTAACATAGTAGTAGCAGTCATTCTAGATTCCCAAATACACACCCAACCCTTTATATATACAACACCTCAAAGAAAAAATGGAATCTCAAGGATGAAATCATATCAAAACCAATAAGTGAAAACATAACATAAAGGTATGAACATCAAAAAATTGATAAATGTTCCCTAAGAATCATCCATGGTATACCCAATATGATGCATCAAATAATATTTTATGAAAAATATTCAACTAGTCCAAAATAGATAATCATAAATCTCAAAAATATATAATCATCACCATCCCAAATCTAGTCATAATAAGGACATATGTATTTTCCTAAAATAAAATTTATAGAACCATTAAAGAGTCACACCTACACTGTAGAAGGAAAAATCCAAATGATAATTCCTAATGTCATGGGATGTTCCTTTCATAAAAGAATTTTCTAGGGGATATATATAAAATATCATAAAACTTAATTCATATAATTAATTTTTTATATTTCAAATAAAATAGTTCCAACATATACAACAAGAAAACACCAAACACAAAAGTCCAACCCAAAACAAATAAATTTAAAAAATATCTCCTTTTGAAACTATTCACATTTAAATAAAATTTTAAAAACATATTTTTCAAAATAAAGGCAGGTTAAAAATATTATACCAATTTAAACACTATATGAAACTCAAAATTCCATCACCAATACACCATAAATTAAGGCATTAAATATCAAAAACATTGAGTAAATTTTTTTTTCAAATAAGAATACTTTAAAATATTTTCCCATATAAACATATAAAATTGTTTAGTAAATTTTTATATAAGATAAAATATTTTAATCTTCCATTACATAATCCCCTCAATCGCCTATTTTAATAAAATTTAAGATATATGTAAAACTCTTTTGGATTCTCAAAAAAATTCAGAATTACTTGAAAATATTGTTCATAAATTAAAACTCCTTGATGAAACTCAAGTTTATTTGATAAAATTACTTAATAAATCCTATTATAAATTTTAAACATTCAATTTTTATGAAAAAAATACTTAATTAGTCCAAATTTAATTTTGAACTCAAAACATTGGACAATAACTCTTTTTGATAAAAATCCACAACAGATATTTCATTTTTAAATTATAATTTAAATAATAATAAAAAATCCATTGAAAATTTTTATTTAATCTTAAATTAATAATAAATACAAATAAAAATGATTTAAAACCTCAAATAACCAAAAATCCAAAATCTTGAAAATTCACAAGTGCACGCGGTTTGGTAATGCTTTCTGTAAAACTGTGTGCTAATGATGCAGGTCCCTTGGGAAACTCCCAAACATGATTCCATTATTTGTGCATGGTTTTCTGGACAATGCACATTCTCCATTTATCCACTATATTATTCCAAATTTCTACTAAAAACATGAACATTCTCAAAATAACCTATTAATATTCAATGAAAATCACAAATACTCAAGTAATGGAAAAAATACCCTAAATATTTTTTAGAAACAAATATCGAATTTAAGACCCACACATCTTTAGCAGCCCTATAATTTATATTTCATCTTAAAAATTGGTGATTAAACACCCACTTGAGACCTAATACTTGAATTTATATAGTTATATTTCATGTATTCCTTGACTCCCAAAATAAAAACTAGATAATTTGATAGAATTTTTTTTAACCTAGCCTCCTTGGGCTATGATACTAATAATATAACCTCATGGGTGTCCCATAATACCTTGGTTACATTCCCCACACACTATAGGCTTTTACCTTTCAAGGTCATTTATCAAACTAATGATTACCCCCATCTTCCAAAACATATACCTTCAGTGTGTTTTGTCCTCACTCACACACATCATAGAAAACTTCCCAAGAGGCTATCTATCTAGACACTACTCTGGACAAAAAATACTTAACAATTTAGTTCTAATTATCATGTCTCCCAAAATGAAATTTGCACTATTTTAAAATGGGTAGTAACATTTAGCCTTTTAATTATTAATTTTATAGGGGTGTAAAATTTATTTCTCATAAACCAACCTCATTTGGATATGAACATGTTCATCTGGCCTAATCAGTCTCCTATAATACCTTGTTTTCCTTCCTAGAACCCCCCCCCCCCTCATCTATTACCCACAATGTACACTTACCAGACTACTGATATTCCCGTAAAACAATTACATGTTTTTCAGTGTTTATATTCCTAACTTATGCACATCCTAGAAATATTTCAAGCAGCTCACTCATCCTTACACTACATTAAGAAAATATTTCATAACTCTAGAGTTTAATTAAGGATCCTAAAAATAATAGGTTGACCTTGTTTATATTTTTAGTAACTTATAGACGTTTATGTTTTTATAGAGGTGTTATACCTTTCCCCCTTCAATGAAAATTTCCCTCATTATAAACTCTATGACATAAACCCAAGTAGTGCTTCTATAATTTATCTACGGTATTGTATCTAATAAAATTTGTAATGGATTATATCACGTTGACCAAACCCATTAGTCAACTCAATCCATCACTTTGAATAAAGGGTGTTCTTGGTCCCCATGGGATATCAACTTGTTACATGGACTAAAATAGGCCTCATTAAGAATTATTTCACTTGATAAACAATAAACAACCAAAGGATACCCACCTAGGAATCTATGACCATTACATAGGACAAATATAAATTCACTCCATAATTAATAAAAATCCCTAACAATCCTATCCATGGAAGGAAAAATCAACAAAAATAACTCGAGAACAAAAAATAATCCAATAAATATCATGAAAATGGATTAAAACTAAATTTTATTGAAATTAAAAATAACCCATAATAGAAAAAAGTATACATGAAATTCTAACAAGGTACAATTAATCAATAGAAAAAGATGATAAAAAATAAAACAAGGACACAACTAGATATCACAATGAGTGAAGGAAAACTCCTTCACATACCAAAACCCACATACATAAACCCATGATCAAAAAACAAGAATTGTATCCTAGATAAACTTATATTAAACACATAATATAATGGGTGTGAAAAAAAATCCAAGTAGGTATCCTATGTTGACCCTATAAATAACTCTTAATGATAAATTCATTTCAAGATAGTTTTAAAAAAATATAATAGTAAAAAATTACTCTTTTATTAAAACCAAATAACATTTAATTCTCATTTTAAATAGTTCCCCTTTTTTAAAAAGGGTTCACACCTTTTAAAAATATCAATTCTTACAAAGGGTGGAATCCTATATTTAAAAAATAAAAACACATTATAATCCATAAAGTGTTGGACTTCGATGTTTATAAAACAAAACTGTATCATTTTCCTTCTATTAAAACATTACAAAAAGACACACCTTTTAAAAAAATTGAAATGAAAACCATATCATAGAAGAAGAATTATTATATATAAAAAGGCCACCATCAGATCGTGTAGCATAATACTAATAAATTACCCCAAAAAAATGGATCCACTGAACTGAACAGGCACGAGGTAAATTTGTATAAATAATACATTGAAAATCCCCAAAAAAATATCATTAACAATTTGATATACATTATTAGAACACTCTAGGTTTTAACATGAAGTGTTTTTGAAAATGGTATCTAAAAACACATAGTATTCTACATGAACCTATTTGTCATCTCAATATCCCTCTTGGACTAAAAAATCTATATAATCCATCCTGGGTTAATCCATCTTCCATGGTCAATATAATCCATAACTTTTAATCTCTTGTGACTTAGGCTACATTCCTAAACCATTGAAAAATATACCCTAGGGAAATATTCATCTATATATTTACTTAGCTACCAATGGTTATAAGGATGTGACCATATATAGTTGTCAAATAAACAGGAAAACCACATAATCTGTAAGTATATATGAGAAATAATTACAAAATCGCCTCCCACACCTTTTCATGAAACATAACATTTTACTTCTAAAAAAGAAACAGTGAAAAAATAAAAGGTTTCAAAATAAAGGCCTCAAAATTTCAAGAAATATCAATTAAAAATGTGTTAACATGGCCTTTAGAATATCTTTTAGGCATCAAAATATTAAAATTCCATTTTAAAACCAAATCTCACAATAAAATCCAAGTAACACACATAAAAAAGATAATTTGAAATAATAGGATGTATCCACTATAGAGACCCAAAGCTTGACGTACATGGAAATTACATTACTTTTTCATAATACTTAGTACATAACAAAAACACACATATAAGGATCGTAATAGTTTAGTGTCTTTGGAAACTCGGAATATAATCTTCTAATCGTTATGAAAGATCTTCAACATATCTCATAAAGATCTTCTTTTTTTTACCTAAAACCATTATTTATATCCTGGGGAAAGGAAAACATAACAGGGTGATCTAAAATGTCCAGTAAGGGTAAAAAAAAGAAATATCAATCACATCATATTCATATGAACATAACATTTTGGAAATCTTAACCTGCAAAAGAGAGCATAATTTCATAACATGGGATAAATCATAGTAGTGAAATGAAATCCCAATAATCATAACTTAAAACATAAAACTTTGTCGCATACACACATAATCATAGAGAATCATTTATTATTAGTCAAGACTCATTTCCAAGACTATCTTAGTGGACAAAGTCCATTTCTGAACCGAGTCACCCTCATTCCAGTCCTGTTTCACTAAACCGGTATAACCTACCGTTCCAGCCATTTCTATCTCATGAGATATAAAATCTTTACCCAATGAATTGGAGGGAGATATAGGTCCCACCCATCTCATAATGATACCATTCTTATGTGTGCCATAAAATATTAAATCATACATCATTGCATAACCCATGTAATAAAAATGGGAATCTTAAACATCATGACATCATAAAACAATTCATATAAGATAAAGGAATTCATAAAAATAATTCCATCACAACATAATCAAATAAATGTAAAAATAGGGATAGAAACAGAACCCTTTATTATCTTAGATGGAAAATAATTTTGATAAAACACTTGAACTCCATTCTTGAGGAAAATATCCTTTCAACTTAAAAAACACTCTACCTTTATTAACATGTCATAAAATTCTAACTAAAAGATGTTGATTAAAAATAAACATGATAACTTTTAAAGGATGATTCTTGGAAATAATGTTTTAAAAATCCATTTATGCCATATAAGTTAAAAAACATTCTTCTCGTACTTTTGTCGGAAAAGTCAAAAAGTACCTCGTACAAAAAACGACAAAAGATTCTTTTCATATCTTTTACTAAAAACTCACCAAAGGGTAAAATTGGATTTAAAAAATTGTAGGTGGATGGAAATAATATTACATATTGAGGAAACATGGATGTGGATGATAAAATACACCCTAGTAAATACCAAAGTATAAACAATATCGGATAAAAATGAGATTGTGATATTTCCCTTACCTTTGGTCCCATATGCTTTGTACATGTCCGAACCTCCTGTATAATGATTTAAATAATGTTATTGAATTATTACATAATCATACTTATTTTTATGATATCATATATGGTCATATTCTTAGCTTATTATTAGTAATATTTCATTACTACTTGTTATTCGGGTGTTTATTAATTTTTGTTCTTATGCGTGTTTTGTCGAATAAATTTTTATTCTTCTCTTTAGGTTATAGATACCTCATTTCCAGAATGGTATTAGTGTAATATATATCATATTCATTCATTCAATTCATTTATATAATCATTATGAAATGAAGATCATGTAGAACGAGTCGCATTACATCGTGGAGACGGTATTCCGTACGTACGCATGAGTGATGATATCATTCCTATGATCGTGGAATGGTATTGGAGTGTATGTATACTATTTCATAATAAATATCACTTTATAATAGTCTTATATAGTCATTATTTACACCATTATACCCATACAAGTAAGGTGGTGGTGGAAAATAGATTACACCATGGTGTGGAGACGGTATTCCATACGTACGCACGCTCGGTGATTTCTTTTTCCGTAGGATGGATAGATTGTGAAATAGGGTTGTTTCATACTTATAATAACATATCAGTATATGAGTGATACTGATGTTATTACTTCATAATGAAACAACTAAATAAGAAGAAGTGGAAGAAGAAATAAAGATGAAAGAATCGGTAACAGACATTACCTCTTCTTTGATGTGCTTCTTTGAGACCTCCTTTTAGGGCACTAAAATATGTCTTTGAAGAAGACCGGAACCACTAGGATGTTTCTAAGGAAGAGGAAAGAAGAAATTGGCAGGGTTTGTCCGAGCTTGAAGGCTCAAAGTGGTGTGAGGAAGAGGGGGAGGAGGTGCCCTTTTATAAGGGAGGAGAGGGGCACCATTGGAATAACAAAAAATATTATTTTATTATAAAGTCAAGTTCGATTTTAAATAGCTCCAAATTGAGTTATTTCGAATATAAGGTTGGGATGGGTCTAAATACTCTAATCCAATAGAATTTAGACAAGTTTAGGTCATTATATTAACCTTATCTTTTAGTTTTAACTCTTAGTTAATTAGATTGACATTTACCATGTCACTTTGTATTTTTATATTCTATAGTTAATAAACTTACCATATACATCCAAGCGACCCCCAAGTTGTGTTTTATTAATATATATAACCTTATCTAAGTCATTTTTCCGAACCTTAGATTTTTAGGAATAAAATAACAATTAATAATATAATATTTGTTTTAAAAACTATTTTAAGTCGATTTTGACACTATTCAATAGTTGATTTTTTTGAAACTCATAACAGAATGATTACTTCGACCAAAGTTAATTAAATCAATCCTGACATGTCATATTTACCTAGAAAATTAGTTTAGTTCATAAAAAGTCTCAAATTATATTTATTTGGGTATTTATAACATCAATTATGTCAATATATCATTAATAAGATAATTACTGCAACATCGTTGTGTCATAAATAAATTAAATTATTTAATTTCTAAAAATTACAAATAAAATACCATTATGTAGGAAATATTTTTGGATTTCTAATGAATATTTATAGTCGAATTTATCTAATGTATAACCCTATATTAAAAATGATTTACTTATTAAACATTGATTTTAACTATTTTAACCCTTCTTTAAATAAATTAATAATAAATGTCCTAATCTAATCCAAGTGGGCCTAAATGGTCATAGTTTATTCCTAAGGTTGTTTTTGGTCGAATTACACTTGTCCAATAGAATTAGGACATGTGTTAGGGTAATAATAATATCATTTTTACCCTTAATTACCCTATTTACTTTTAACCGTGGTAAAAAAAAGTAAAAAGTTACTATTCACCAAAAATTATTTTCATCTCATTGAACCACATTTTAGTCCTTGATATTAACTGTGTCTCTCGGATTTTCAAAATTCCACTCACAGAAGCGGTAAAATTAAGATTTATGAAAAAATTCAGTTTTTTTAACTACCACTTAGTGGTTTCACTATTCATTAAATGAAAGTTTCCAGAAAAATACCAAAAATTAGATCTAAGCTATATTTGATATTATGAATTCAAAAATGATCTCTATTTTATCAAATTAAAAACATATCAGTTGCATTAATTAATTTAAAAATTAATTCTCGTCATCAAAACAAATAGCGTGTTCTTAAGAGATAGTAACTATCAAAATATTGACCCTTGTTTATGACTGGTTCAAATGTGAAATTACATCCAATGACCAACATTGTATTAAATTGTAAAAATATATTCTAAATATACTTTAAAACCACTAAAATTAATAATTTATCACTATTAATTATTTCGATTAAAAAAGTTGTTTTTAATTATAATTTAGTAATTTTCACTATTCATCAGAATATGAAAGTTATCCGAAAAGTGCCAAAATTTCACCTTATGCTAAATTCGATACTCCGAATCCAAAAATGAAGTCTATTTTGAGAGCTAAAATTTCTAAAATTTTAAAAGGTGGTTATTACTATTCATAACAGCTAGTTTTAATAATATTTTAATAGCATATCGTTGTTTAGTGAACCTCGGTATTGCGTACTACACATGATATCGAGTAAGGTCGCAATTGCGTGTAATTCAAGGCAAGTCAAGGATGCATGTTGAGTAAGCTCCTTTTAGTGTAGCTTACAACACATGACATTAATGAAATTAAAACAAATATTTTTTTATAAAATCTCAGGCGGTTACATTCTACCCCCCTTAAAATGAATTTCGCCCTCGAAATTCGTCGGGGTTATAAATGGTTTACTACTCGAAAGTTTCTTTAATAGAAACCCACATCGTAAAAAGGAATACCAAAACTTGGCTTTATAATCTAAAGTATGAAATGTAACGATTACCCAAATAAACTAATTACTGGGTTTCCACATAGGTGAAAATATGGATATGGAAGAGAAATCTAACCATCATGTTCTGATGGAGAGTGGTAGAGAACATGGCTATGGAAAATCCAGCAATCACAAAGCCATAAATTTGTGACAATATAAGGTACCATCTGATTCATCAGATATAAGAGCACTAGGACAACATTTTTGGTTTTCAAGATCATTTCCCTAAAGTTGATGAAATTGGAATTAGAAGAAATACTTTCGAGATTTTGGTATAGTCTCACCGTTTGTCGTTCTTTGGAAAATTTCCACTTCATCTCTTAAATAAATGAAGTTGAATTTTTCATTCGTGATGTGTTAGCAGATCATGTGATAGAATGATGGGTCATTCCATCTGTCTCAAACAAAAGGTTAGAAAAGTTATCAAAAAATACATAAGTCCATCTATAGTGAGATCAATCATATATAGTTCCTAAAATCGACTTATACTTCATATATCATACTGCTTAACAAAACTAGTTTCTACTAAATAGGGACTTCCTGTAAGACAGTGGTAGGCGATAAAGGCCAGTCGCACTTCGGTTGTGGGTTCGATTCCCACAGCCTTGTCCAACGCGATGGGCTGTCACCCGTCCTGCAGGTTGTCTTTTTTTCTAAAACTACATTACTATAACATCACATAGATAATATCAAAAAAAGTTCTATCCTTAAACAATAATATCTTATGGTTAACATAATCCATTCCAATCTTTAGGTTTATCTAAAATACTTCGGTCCAAGCTCATAGTATAAAGAAAACGATAACTTGAAATGTCGCAAACCAAGCATGTGAATACCATCATTTATCCCCCATATATCTTGTTGGTCACATTCCAATCATGTGAATACCTTAATGATGTATTCTCATGAAAAATGAATACCCATTAAACCTTAGTGAAAACATGAATGCTGTCAAAAGTTAACTCTTTCCACATACCAAAATCCAAAAATTCTATATACTCAAACCATGATATAACCTTCTCCTTATATCTTTCATGAGCTCATGAATACTATCAAACATTTAATTTTCTCCTTATCCCTTCATTATGCGCATATCATCTACATTCCAAAAATATCGGAATAACCTTTCATGGATACTGGTAACATTAATCATACACTTTCAAAACTCAAGGAAAGACAATAGTGTAACAATCCTTAGATGTTTTTTTATTCCATAGTACCATGAGATTACTTATACAAAATTACACATGATAAACATGTAATCATTCCACTACATTCTTAAACCATTGACTGAGATTCAACAATTTTTCATCTCACATATCATTTGTAGTCTCTTCATCATCATCCACATAAATACTACCCATATGACCATACTAATTCTCTTCATGAGACTTTCCCTTAGGGCATTGGTTTGCATAATGCCGGTACATTTCACATTTAAAACATTTAACCATTGTTGATGTCATATCAATACCATTATCCTCATCCCTGGTGTTAACTGAACCTTTTCCTTTGCACTTACTGGCTTTGTGTATTTCTTTTCCACACCCAAAGCATCTTCCAGTTCCTTTAAAACATTCTCCTTGATACCTCTTCCCACATGATTTACATAGGGGAAATTGAACTTTCTTTCCTCTATGATCATCATGAAACTCCATCTTTCTCTTATTAGCCGAGTCATGAAATTTACAAAATTTTACTTTATTGATCATATTATGAGATTGCTGATTCAGCATAATAATGATGTTTGGACTTCCAAATCCCATTTCATTTGGTTTCTCGTGAAGAATATCATTCCATTTTCTATCATATCCTCCATTATCATGAATCATCTTGTTTCTAGCCATTTTCTAAAACCCAAAAAAATAGTGTGAGAGGAAAAAATCAAAATAAAGGGGGAGTAACTTCAATATCTAACATATTTGGTTTAATCTAATATCATTACCATAGTTCTAGGAATATATCCTATATGTATACTTATCCTTAGGGACATCCCTAGACATACCTTAGAAATATCTCTAGGGATCTCACTAACGTTTTTGCATCCTAGTTTCCAAAGGTTGACTAAACTTTTCCACTGATACCAACTATAGAGACCCAAAGCTTGACGTACATGGACATTACATTACTTTTGCAGAATACTTAGTACATAACAAAAACAGACACACAAGGATCGTAATAGTTTAGTATCTTTGGAAACTCGGAATATAATCTTCTAATCGTGATGAAAGATCTTCAACATCTCCCATAAAGATCTTCTTTTTTTACCTAAAACCTTTCTTTATATCCTGGGTAAAAGAAAATATAAAAGGGTGAGCTCAAATTCTCAGTGAGGGTAAACAAAAGAAATATCAATCACATCATATTCATAAGAACTTAACATTTTATAAATCTTAACCTGCAAAAGAGAGCATAATTTAATAACATGGGAAAAATCATAGTAGTGAAATGAAATCCCAATAATCATAACTTAAAACATAAAAATTTCTGGAATACACACATAATCATATAGAATCATTTCTTATTAGTCAAGACTCATTTCAAAGACTATCTTAGTGGACAAAGTCCATTTCTGATCCGAGTCACCCTCGTTTCAGTCCTGTTTCACTGAACCGGTATAACCTACCATTCCAGCCATGTCTATCTCATGAGATATAAAATCTTTACCCAATGCATTGGAGGGAGATATAGGTCCCACCCATCTCATAATGATACCATTTTTATATGTGCCACAAAATATTAAATCATACATCATTGCATAACCCATGTAATGAAAATGGGAATCTTAAACATCATGACATCATAAAACAATTCATATAAGATAAAGGAATTCATAAAAATAATTTCATCACAACATAATCAAATCAATGTAAAAATAGGGATATAAACAGAACCCTTTATTATCGTAGATGGAAAATAATTTTGATAAAACACTTGAACTCCATTCTTGAGGAAAATATCCTTTCATCTTCAAAAACACTTTTCCTTTCTTAACATGTCATAAAATTCTAACTAAAAGAAGTTTATTAAAAATAAACTTGAAAACTTTGAAAGGAAGATTCTTGGAAATAATGTTTTAAAAATTCATTTATGTCGTATAAGTTAAAAAAACATTCTTCTCGTACTTTTGTCGGAAAAGTCAAAAAGTACCTCGTACGAAAAACGACAAAAGATTCCTTTCATATATTTTACTAAAAACTCACCGAAGGGTAAAATTGGATTTAAACAATTGTAGGTGGATGGAAATAATATTACATATTGAGTAAACATGGATGTGGATGATAAAATACACCCCAGTAAATACCAAAGTATAAAAAATCTCGGATAAAAATGAGATTGTGATATTTCCCTTACCTTTGGTCTGATATGCTTTGTACGTGTCCGAACCTCCTATATAATGATTTAAATAATGTTATTGACTTATTATAGAATCATACTTATTTTTATGATATCATATATGGTCATATTCTTAGCATATTATTAGTAATATTTCATTACTACTTGTTATTCGGGTGTTTATTACTTTTTGTTCTTATGCGTGTTTTGTCAAATAAATTCTTATTCTTCTCATTAGGTTATAGATAACTCATTTCTAGAATGGTATTAGTGTAATATATATCATATTAATTCATTCAATTAATTTATATAATCATTATGAAATGAAGATCATGTAGAACGATCGCATCACATCGTGGAGACGGTATTCCGTACGTACGCACGAGTGATGATATCGTTCCTATGATCGTCGAATTGTATTGGAGTGTATGTATACTATTTAATAATCAATATCACTTTATAATAGTCATATATTGTCATTATTTACACCATTATACCAATCCAAGTAAGGTGGTGGTGGAAAATATATTACACCATGGCGTGGAGACGGTATTCCGTACGTACGCACGCGCGGTAATTTCTTTTTCCGTAGGATGGATAGATGGAGAAATAGGGTTGTTTCATACTTATAATAACATATCAGTATATGAGTGATACTGATGTTATTACTTCATAATGAAACAACTAAATAATAAGAAGTGGAAGAAGAAATAAAGATGAAAGAATCGGTAACGGACATTACCTCTTCTTTGAAGTGGTTCTTTGAGACCTCCTTTTAGGGCAATAAAATAGGTCTTTGAAGAAGACCAGAACCTCTAGGATGTTTCTAGGGAAGTGGAGAGAAGAAATTGGCCGGGGTTGGCCGAGCTTGAAGGCTCAAAGTGGTGTGAGGAAGAGGGGGAGGAGGTGCCCTTTTATAAGGGAGGAGAGGGGCACCTTTGGAATAACTAAAAATATTATTTTATTATAAATTCAAGTACGGTTTTAAATATCTCCAAATTGAGTTATTTCTAAGATAAGGTGGGGATGGGTCGAAAACCTCTCATTAAATAGAATTTAGACAAGTTTAGGTCATTATATTAACCTTATCTTTTAGTTTTAACTCTTAGTTAATTAGATTGACATTTACCATGTCACTTTGTATTTTTATATTATATAGTTAATAAACTTACCATATAAATCCAAGAGACCCCCAAGTTTTGTTTTATTAATATATATAACCTTATCTAATTAATTTGGACGAACCTTAGATTTTTAGGAATAAAACAACAATCAATAATATAACATTTGTTTTAAAAACTATTTTATGTCAATTTTGACACTATTCAATAGTTGATTTTATTGAAACTCATAACAGAAATATTACTTAGACCAAAGTTACTTAAATCAATAATAACATGTCATATTAACCTAGAAAATTAGTTTAGTTCATAAAAAGTCTCAGATTATATTTATTTGGGTATTTATAACATCAATTTTGTCAATATTTCATTAATAAGATTATTACTGCATCATCGTTGTGTCATAAATCAATTAAATTATTTAATGTCTAAAAATAACAAATATAATACCATTGTGTAGGAAATCTTTGTAGCTTTCTAATGAATTTTTATAGTAGAATTTATCTTATTTTTTACCCCATATTAAAAATTATTTACTTATTAAACTTTGATTTTAACTATTTTAACCCTTCTTTAAATAAATTAATAATAAATGTCCTAATCTAATCCAAGTGGGCCTAAATGGTCATATTTTATTCCTAAGGTTTTGTTTTGTCGAATTACACTTGTACAATAGAATTAGGACATGTGTTAGGGTAATAATAATATAATATTTACCCTTAATTACCCTATTTACTTTTAACCGTGATAAAAAAGTTAAAAGTTACTATTCACCAAAAATTATTTTCATCTCATTGAACCACATTTTATTCCTTGATATTAACCGTGTCTCTCAGATTTTCAAAATTCCACTCACAGAAGTGGTAAAATTAAGTTTTATGAAAAATTCAGTTTTTTTAACTACCACTTAGTGGTTTCACTATTCATCAAATGAAGGTTTCCAGAAAAATACCAAAAATTAGATCTAAGATATATTTGATATTATGAATTCAAAAATGATGTCTATTTTATAAAATTCAAAACATATCAGTTACATTAATTAATTTAAAAATTAATTCCCATCGTCAATACAAATAGTGTGTTCTTAAGAGATAATAACTATCAAAAGATTGACACTTGTTTATGACTGGTTTAAATGTGAAATTACATCCAATGACCAACATTGTATTAAATTGTAAAAATATATTCTAAATATACTTTAAAACCACTCAAATTAATTATTTATCACTATTAATTATTTCGATTAAAAAAGTGGTTTTTAATTATAATTTAGTAATTTTCACTATTCATCAGAATATGAAAGTTATCCAAAAAGTACCAAAATTTCACCTTAGGCTAAATTTGATACTCCAAATACAAAAATGAAGTCCATTTTGAGAGATAAAATTTCTAAAATTTTAAAATGTGGTTATTACTATTCATAACGGCTAGTTTTAATAATATATTAATAGCATATCGTTGTTTAGTGAAACTCGGTATTGCGTACTACACACGCTATCGAGGAAGGTCGTGATTGCGTGTAATGCAAGGCAAGTCAAGGATGCATGTTGAGCAAGCTCCTTTTGGAGTAGCGTACAACACAAGACATTAATGAAATTAAAAAGAATATTTTTTTATAAAATCTCGGGTTGTTACATCCACCACACCCTTAACTAAAAAAATCCATAAAATGGGTTACCTTCATCAGAAAACAAAGAAACCGAAGAAGCCCCTTTATATTCACACCATTTTTAAAGGAGCCTCTTGGGAAATTAAGAAACCCTAGAGTTTTACATTCTTTATAAAGATGATTTTGAACATAAAAACATGAGAAACCAAACTTCCTTTAGAAATAATAATTAGACACACGTCCTGTAAATTTGAAAGAGGTCAAATCATGTGTTAAATCTAGTAAGAAATTAATGAATTTAAATTTAAAGGTTCAATAATGGTGTTACCAAACTCAAACACAAGTATTACACTATTAATGATGCTAAACCACCACAAAAAGTTAGGAGAACCAATTACTAGGTCCACATGAACCCTAAATCACTAATAACACCAATTAAATTTTATCCAGAACAAGCCTAAGTTTGTAGGTCCATTGAAGATCATGTAAGATTAAGGAAAAAGGTGTAGAAGATGAGAGAGATAGTAGTTTAGAGGATATTCCATGATTAATTGATATTTATGCTTGAATAAACCCACTAAAATCACCATATAAAAGTATAAGGATGATAACAAGGTGTTATTATATTCTATAGTGTTGAATAAGGGTAGCAATCCCCCCCCCTCAATTTATTTTAATTTGAGTAAGGATTGAAGGTGGATTTCATGTTTTAAAAGGGACTATCTATATACACACTATGGAATTGTCTACATGGAAAACATTGTGGTGTTACTCAATTACACTCAAAAAATATGGGGACTAGGGGAGCACCATGACATGGTTCCCCTTGTTTTTTTACACTAGGGGCCTCATTCATTTCCCATAGGAAGCTCCATGATATGGACTTCATCGTGGTATCCCCAAAATATCATAGGTACATCCTCAGAGAGGAATATGGTGTGGTTATCCCTCACCATTTTGGGTAGATATCCATTTATTCCCACCAAGTATTACTCCATTTCATAGAGCTACCCATGGTCTAGCGAAAATATACAACCCAATTAGGATATAGTGTAGGGGTGGTCGTTTTAATCCCCCTAGTGTCATGGTTTCCCCTAATTCACCACACAGAATAACTAGAAACTCAAGAAAAAGTAAATTAGTTGAATAATAATCCTAAAACACATCAAATATTAAAATATATACACGAAAATAACATTATGGGTGTTATAGAAAGTCACTGGTAAACACACCCACTCTAGTGTTTCTATATATATACATCATTTATCACATTCTCGAGTAAACCACCCACTACAGGGCACAAAACCTCACTAGAATGTGTATATCATACTAACCTATATAGACCTAGTATCCCACATATGTTTATATAAAAACATATTCATATGATGATTCTTATTGATAAAATCAAAGTTATAAGGTTGATTTAAGTAGAATTCCACTAAGAATCTATATCGAAAAAAAATATTGGTAGTTGTTAACACTTTCACTTTTTTAACCCCATTTTTATTTATTTATCTTTACTAGGAAATGTATCTGAATCGCACACAAGGGTTATATCACCAAGGAATATAATAAATGTACCAAAACACCAAGGGTTTCTATACATCCAATGCATAGAGAGACTTTTTATTCATCATCGGATAATATCCCATGAGGGGATCCATAGGACCTATAATCAAAAGAAAATTTTGAGGTTCATATAACTAAAATTACACCAATATGTTATATAGGAAATTTTTCTATAAGATGTTATAAATACTATAAAAAATTATACCCCTATCTTCAGTGAATTCAATCACAAACAAGAACAAAAAATTCATGTGAATCCAGCATTTGAAGAGATGAAATAATAAATAAATATCTCAAATACACACATCATGTTTTAATAAAAATCTCAACATTAATATTGTAAATGAAAATAGAAATCTAGTAACCGTAGAAACACAAAATTCCCATAGAAAAGGTGTTCAGGAAACACTAGTTCTAGGTCTATCAAAAGATATAACACATATATATTGATTGTCAACCATATCCAAAATATTGAGATAAATAAAGAGAAATTATTAGGCCATTTTGTAACTCTTGTGGCCTCAAACTACTCACCAGGTTTCATTCTGGAGTGTTAATAAACTCAAGAACACCTCCCTATTTTCTAAAGGATGTCGACTAGTAGTGACCGTATAATATTTTATAATATGGAGGATAATCACTAATATAAAAGATATAAAATAGAAAAAATACCAAAATTACATCCACAACATTAATTAGAATATAAAAATTTAATAAAATATATTTATTCTAGGAAAAATATATTCCAGAAGAAAAAAATCATGCATCCTAACTAATTTCAATCCTAGTACGATCACATATATAAAATAAATAAATAAAATAACAAAAATATAAAGAGGCTATAGTATGATCACTGAGCCTTATCCTGTGACTCTACCCAAGCTATCCAGCTCATCTATGATATACTTGTCCAATACCCTACCTACATCTGTTATCATGAGGTCTACTCATGTACTTAATTATTAGGTCTTCTTGAGTAGGGTGTGAGAAAAACATAGTAGGCCGCAACTAATTATTTCCCTAACAAAATTAGTAATTTTGTCAATACACATGTGATATGCTTGGAAAATAAATACAACACAAATGCTTAACAAAAAACCATCTTTTTTCCTCAATTTTTATGTTGATACTCAAGTTTGACCATACCTATTTCTATTTGTTTTAGATATCTATAATTAATTCACATATTTGTCAAGGGAAACTGTGTACCACCTTGCAATCTACAATCACCGGGTCATCTAGGGGAAATGGTGTCCCACTCAAGAATCGATATATATATATATATATATATATATATATATATATATATATATATTCATCAGTGGATAAGCACCCATGGTGAATTCATATCACATTAGAAGGAATGGAACCCCAACCAAGAATCAAATATATAGTCCTTCAAGGTTAGCAGTACCCCATACATAATACCAACATGGGGAATGGTTCACCGTACATTAATAATATAACTTATCAAATAGAATAACACACCACTCATTATAACTCCAATATAGTAGTGGTACCCTAACCTAGAATCATAGAACATATCATCGTTAATGGAACCACATCTATAATACAATTAGGTATAATGGAACCACACCCTAGAATCTTATAACATATTGGGGTAATAGCACCCCTCCCTAAGAATCTTATATCATATTTAGTGAAATAGTTCCCAAACGTAGAATCTTTTAACTATCATGGAGAATGGTACCCCCACCCATAATACCATCAGGGGGAGTAGTGCCCCTCTCTAGATTCATATTTATTTATAGTAATTTAAGGGATAAGTGCATTCCCTAAAATGATATTAGTACAACATACTCACAGGGTGGCGCATCCTACCATAAAACTATTACCATACCACCATTACTTGGGGGACACATCCCACCATGGTGCTTGATAACCTATCATATATCATCCTTACACGTTTTTGATAGAATCCTAAACCTATAAAGTCATTATAAGTTTATCCTATCAAGAAAAAAACAATAATTATCACCCCCATATATACTATGTCATAACCATACCAACCTCAATGTAGTGACCCTCTCTAGGGTTATCATAAGACAGGGATATCCAACAATGTCCCTTGGGACAGATCATAGTATAGAAATCTCATAGGAGTTTCTCCAACTAATTCCCAACCCTTATGTAAAAGATTATATCATAATAGTAAGACATCCCTTAACATTACTATATTCAAATTATGGCCTAATAGTCCGCATAGGAAACATCATACCAGTATCAAAAAAGTGAGATAGAATAAACCCCATATCACTTCTAAGGTCAATCTGGATTGTTTCTCATGTGTCCAACAATTTTATAATCATACTCAGGTCGTACCTATATAGATAATCACATACAAATGGTGGAGTAACACCTACCCTACTCTCAAGTAAATAAGAAAAAAAGGAAAAAAATATCTCAAAAAACATATGGCATATCCATAGGCCAACAATCTCTATTCATCACTCCCCCCTAAGGGAGCTTAGGGAACCTTCCATGTGGCCTAATATATTCAAATCGTTATAAAAATACCCTCAAATGGTTCATAAATACTATATTACACATTTATGATCAATCCCTTGCCTATTAGTTATCAATGAACTAAGAGAGAGTTCAAGGATCCATCATTTCCCATGAAATTTGTTTTATATATAAGTATTTTTATTTTGCAGAAATAATATATTTATTTAAAATTGGTTCGAAAATAAGTAGAAATACTAAATATCACCAAAACATATATAATTAATTATCATAAGGGATATTTCTAGGGAATACCCACCTCATAGAAAGAGTTATCTCTCTGTCAATCCTGTATATGCATCATATAATCTTCTAAGATATTACCATAAGCTCCAACATCCCAATGGTTAATTATAAATAATTAAAATTAATTATTAAGTTTAATACAAAAAATTATTATTTATAAAAAATTACCAGAAGGTATCTAATCAAATAAATTTTTATCAATTCTATGCTCACATCCTGTGGAATGCTCCCATTACATACCCACACAATAACCCTATCATACGGAACCTGGTCACTAACCAATTTCATTCAATTTAATAAAAAATCCTTGAAAATTCAAATGTAATAATACCTCTAACAAAATGGAAAAATGAAAATTTATCTTCATCATGCCATGACATAATCTATAAAATACACATCATAAAACCATTTAATCCATTTTATTCTACCATGATCTAGTGGAATCAATAGCAAACCCTGGCCCAAAAATGTAAACAAATGAGAAAAAAATGGAAACAAGAATGATAGATATTGGGTGAAGAAATCACCTTGAATATACTATAGAATTTCTTTAAAATAACTCCTCTCTAAGAGGAATCAAATAGAAGAACAAGAAAAAGGTATATATTTTATCAAAATGGAATTCCTTGAACAGATCTTTCCTCTATACCATTAAGGTTTCATAATCCAAAATGTTGGGACTCTCCCTTTGAAGAACATTTCAGATCATTTTTCATGATGATAATATAAGTGTCTAGGCACAAAAACACTAAACTAGTTCTGGTCATAGTTTTTTCATTATGAGTCATGGTGTGACTTAGCCTATGTAGAAAGATTTTTCCTTTCCCAAAATCCATCAAAATGTTATGTGCCTTTTTCAATAAAGAACCAAACCCCACAGATATGGCCTTTATTATCTCAAGGATATGGAACTCCATGCTTCAAGAAACAATATCCTATATGTAATTTTTTTATTTTGTGTAATAATTTTAATTTCACGATTGATCATTCCTTACTAAAACCACAAGGAAAAATTTTACAGATCCTCAACCCCTTTTGCAAGGGTCACCATTGTGGTGTGTCCTCCCAAGGTCATGATGTGACACCATTATTTAAAGGCATTTACCTTAGACAATAACACACATAAAATCCATTTATTCCATAAATACATCATCCATGGTATGTTCTTTTCCCACTCTTTGATTTTATCTGTATGACCCTCACTAGTCATTCCATAATGGGCCACCAACAGCCACGACCAGTGAAGTGGTCAGCTAGACCCCACTCTGAAATTCAACGAATCAACCACAACAACTCTTGGTCCTATAAATATATCCATAAAATTTTCATAAATATTCTATAAAACATGGGATTCTAATCTGAATCTCTATTCTCAAAAACATCCCCAATTCTGGGAAAAAAATTAAAATCTCTATTGAATTTCAACACCCATAACAACATGGGTTGTCACGTTACTGAAGGAAATGGAAAAATTATTATTTCCAACATAATTAGGATATTAAAGTTAAATTTTAATATTTATTGTGGTGGAATGTGAAACTAGAATATTCATAAATCTCAATGTTTGAATATATGAATATTATAAATTATATCATGGTTAATTTAAAAAAAAAAGACACTGAATCAACCAACTGGAAATATATCTATCTTTTTAGGTTATTTTCAATGGAATAATACCCTATATTTTTTGATCTATTTTAAAATTTTCCTTTTCCAATTTTCCCTTATCTTTCTTTATTATAAACTTCTCAAAAAGATTATTTTCTATTTATATCCAACAAACCAAACAATTTTTTATCTTCTTATCAAGGAATCTCTCTTTATAGATGATTATATTATATATGGGATCTACAATAACTATGAAATATAAAATCGGGTTAAAATATGTTCACATATCATTGGGTTATAAATCATGATTTTTTGGGTATATGAACTTATATTTCCAACTATAATTGATTTATAAGGGAATATGGATTTATTATCCAAATTATCATTAATACATTATCGTGTCCCTTCCAATTTTATCTATAATTTTTTATTATAAGCTTCTAAATTTTTTATACTCTATCTAATACAAGGTGTTTTTAAATCTATATTTAAATATTAACTATTTTTATTATCGATCATTTTCAAAAAAAATTAATCTCCACTACTTACTAAGAATTCAAACAAACTTGATTGAGTTCTTAAATTATTTTTTAAATTATATCATTTAAATTGAACTATTTAAAGTGATTTTATTATTTTAAAATGAATATGAAAAAATTTATCCCATATATTAAAGATTCAATATCAAGATAATAATTGGTATCACTTCTTATCTCTTTAATATTTTCCCAAAACTAACAAGTAATAATATTTTTGATCTCCGGGTTCCAGAATTACCTATTATAAAATTAGAAGTATAAAACTAAAATTGACCCATTTTATTTGATTAAAGGGATTATTAATATTATAAAGATAAAATTGAATCATATATCATCAACATTGTATTATAAATGTAGATAATTATCTTGAAGGACTATAACATTCAAAATAACTCACCTGACACATTTTTATGGAATAAATGCTTGAATATTTACTAAATAACAATTAATAACATAAATATTTATATACTATATTAATGAATATATATATATATCAAAATATATTTAACAAATAAAAAAAGTTGGAATAATTTATAATAAATACACTTAAAAATAAATAAATTCTTAAAAATTAAAAGAGTGGTGTTTTGGGTGAAATAACAGATCTTAAGAATCCTATTGGAATAACCCTCTTCTCAAATGTGTAAATGAATTACAAATATTTAACTTTGGATATAAAATCTTGGTGAAATGAATTACTAGGAAAATAATTTATTTGAAAATTTCAATGAAATAATTCAAAGAGAATAAGACATGATGGAGATGAAACTTGAATATTTGTATCAAATTAGCGATCTAAATATTCATGAACTTATCATAACATTGATGCAAAAAAAATTGTTAAGTGGGGGAAATAAAATGAATGAAAAAGGAAATACATGGTGGATTTATAAACCTCTAAAATAAAATATCCAACTCATGGTACTGAAATTGAACTTAGTGATGATGAATTCTCCCAATAATAAAAAAATATTGTTTGAATGTTCTAAAACATGGGATCAAGGATCAAATGATTTGAATGAGAGGACTCATATGAAATATTAAAAATGATAAAATATTAAAAAGAATAAAATAATGTTATCTATTTTGAATAAATAAAATCCAGTTATATATAATTATATTGTATGAGCAGTAAATGAACTAACTTGAGGAATTTCAAAAATAATAAAAGGAATGAATGTTTTGAAAACATAGAACCTGTGGAGTATAAGTAAATATTCATCTTAGATAAGTGATTTTTATAGTAAAAATAACCATAAGAATTAATGATTTTCTATATCCACTTTAAAATTAATTAGTACAAAATTAATGGATATGGTATGTGATTATCTACCTATTGAATCATCAAATTCTTATAAACCAACAAATTAATTTGTGGATTCCACATTCATAATGTAAATCAATAAATATATTGATGATACTAAAGTTATTTTTGATCCTAATAATAATAAGAACTCCAATTGTAAAGCTTTTTTAGTTAGAAAAGTTAAAACATGTCAAAATATAAATTCAAATTGAATTTTATATTTACTTTTTCAAATCTTTATGTTGATCATAATGAACAAATTCAATTTAATTCAAATAATGTTTTTCTCATAAAGTCTATTCAAAATTTTCAACATTATGAAAAATATATATAATAAATAATACTTTAAAATGAAATCAAAATTTGATAAAATATTTGGATATAGTACCTATTCTTAAAAAAAGGTTCTATCGAAACTTATATTCTATTAAAAGTTGACCAGATACTAGACCTATCGGTAAACATTTTTTATAGTTTCTATAAAGAAAAATGAAATTGGGAAACCTATTTCCTATAAAAATGGTTTAATACTTTTAAATGGATCATATTTTATAATAATGGATATCGTAACTCCCTGGTACTAGATAATTAATCAAGCCTTCATTCGAAAAGGTTTTTTAGTAAATATATATATCCAAGAGAATTTGGGTATCAAAATACTTAGTTATATTATCTTTAGAATAACCTATTAGGTACCAATGATAAAATTATATGGTATATAGATAGTATTAATCTCAATAAATGATAATAGAAAATGTAAACTTATGAAACCTAAATAAGATAAGAGGCCATATTTAAAAGCAATTTCAAAGGATTGATAGTAATACCTAGTAATGTCACTATAAAATGAGATAATTTGATTCTAAATTTCACTTATATTTTTTGGATTGAAGTATAAACATATCAGAATCATAAAAATAGGTTTTTAGGGATACATTATTAGATTCAAGAATAATTAGTGCATCATAAACAACCCACATGGTGATTATATATTATCTCTCAAATGGTGTGGCTATGTTGACACCCTAGAACAAGAATAGTTGTCCAATCATAATATTTGTTTCCATGGCTTAATAAATGACAATTCATGGAATTATAATGGATGGATAAGACACTATATCTTATAGACTCAAAATAAAAACTCTAGAAAAGATCTTATAAATGAACTAACATGGTTGAGTTCAAATTTAACTAAATTTTGTGATCCCTACCAACATAGAAAGTAACAAAAACATGGAAATAATATAAAATAATGTCTCAACTACTATGAAATCATGTAAAATATATATATAAATATCTTTATGGACTAAATCAAACTATAAGTATCAGATTTAAACAATATGTGTATACTTTATTTTATTACTATACTTAATAAAAAGGGGTTTTACTTATTTTAAAAAGCACTATGGTTTTCAAAAATATTCCCTCTTTATTTTTTTAATAAAAAAAATATATCTAGATTTTCTATCAAGAGTTAATAAATTAAATTTTAAAAACATGATCTTTAAAAAAATTGTAAAAATAGTGTACGAACATTTTTTTATTATAAAGAGCACCATAATAGAATGATGCATTAGAATAGAGGAATATAAAATTTAAAAATATTTCTTAACCAATGTTGTGTATATGTATTGTTTATAAATATTTGTGTGTCCGGACTACAAATATCACCTAGTAGGATATAAAATGTTTTTTAATACATCCTATTTAAAAAATTAAAAATTAAAAATTATAGTATAACAAGAATCGCATGATTTTATATTATTGAATTTTCGGATATAGTGTTTTATATATAAATACAAAGCATAATTATTATAAATTTGATGTGGAATCTGATAAATGAATATTTTTGAGTTACTCTAGAATGTATATGGTTTATAATGTATTCAATAAAATCATTAATATCATTAAAAATGGTAAATGATAAATGTACGAGATTATTCCTTTTGAAAAGTATTTTTCAAAATTTACAAATGATTATTTCCCTCTATAAAATTTCTCAAACACTCCCCTTGATTGAAATAATTGTAAGATTATATGGTTGAAATTTGATAACGAGGATCTGATAGAAAAAATTTTGAATTATAAGTATTAATCATTAGTTTTATGAAAAATATAATAATATTAATGAATCATCCAATAAATAACATAACTAGTAAGGTAAATTAATATATCATTACTTGATGTTCCCTAAGGAATGAATGTTGGCATCTAGAATTTCAACATTAAATTTAACTAATAATAGATGATAATAACTTGGGAGATAAGTGTTTTCTAATGAATAAGTGGGACTTTATAAATAAATATAAAAATAACAATGTGTTTTAATAGATAAAACATCTCAAGGAAACTCTAGTTATGTGAAAAAAAAGTGTTTAAAAAAATAGATCAAAATAAAATACTTTTCAAAAGTAATCCTCGAAGTTTTATAATTTAATGTAAATTAGAAGCATTTATAGACTATTAAGAGACCTTCACTCTGGCCTCTTTACTTGAATCTATAAATAGTTTACTCATTGTATTAACATGTTCAAATTTCATTCCATTTAAATAAGAAGTTAAAATTTATTTTTATGAATATTTTTTTAATAAAACTTTTTTATTATAAAAAATATCTAGTTTTTTTTTTTGAATTAAAACAAACTAGATCATGTTTCTAGGCATATAAGGCCAATAATTATATTAAATAATGTTTTAAGATCATGGTATGACAATATATTAAATATCATTTCTATAAATTAATATATAAATAAAAATACACATCTGATATTATTCATTTTAAATATTTTCAAGGATACCATAATTTTTTATATTTCCTTTGATTAAATCATCTTTGGATCTACAAAAAAAACACTTATCCTACAAATTTCAAAACTTCTGAAAAGTGAGCTTGAGATGATCATGATGGGAAACCTAACCTATTTCTTGATTTAAAGATATCTCAATATTCTATATGGAATATAAAAAATATATACAAGTATATTGTTAATATTTTAAGATTGTTTTTATTATACATCATTATGATTATAAATACACATTCTAGTATCTACTGAAATCTATATCTAGAAAAAATCAGGAAATTGGTATATTTGGAACTTTACAAAATAATGATTGGTAGTATATTATATTGAAATTAAATTTAGAAATATTTTTTTCCTTGGTATGTATTTGTGATCATTTATAATTAAATCCCAAATAATCTTATTTATAATTGGTAAAATATATTTTCTTATTTTTAAAGAGTTCTTTTTGATTAATTTATTCCATAATTCCAACTATATTTTTAAATTGAAAAGATATGTTGATATTGAATTTGGTGGTATTCTAATGGATAATGAGATTAATTTAAAAAAATGGAACATTATCATAAAACTACTTATGTTTCATTCTACTAAGAAAAATCCCTCAATATTACACATAACTATTGATGTTAAATATATTGAAACATAGAGTTTTCTAACATAGTTTTTGAGGATGAAGAAAACATTTTCCATTTTTCTTTTTTCCTCCACACATGTTCTAGTTATGTCAAATAGCAATATTGTTAATTAATTTTATAAAAACTAACACATCCCACATTATAAAAATGCATAGAAAAATTTACCATTTTCATTATTATCCCATATAATAATAGATACATCACTCTTGAGAATATCAGAATACATAGTTAGCTTGTTGATATCTTTAACATTCCTCTTAACTTAGAGTGGTTTATGTTTATAAAACATAATTTAATGTTTTGATAAAAATTATAAAAATTTATTTTTTAGATAATCTCATAAAATAATGTAAATCCTAGATTAATTGGGGGTATAAATTCATATAAATTTTATATTTTATCTCTAATATGAAGATAACATTATAAAAGAAATATCTATTTCTAAAAATAATCATAAAAATTGGAAAACATATATATACAAAATATTTATACCTATCACTTCAATAATTAACATCTTATAAAACTAGATACACTATAATTGATAATTCAAACAATAAACAATATTAAATTTTAATTATTTAATTGTTGGAGGTATATAAAAATGATTCATTATATTTATTTATATTTTTGAGGTATATTTGTTTCAATCTTATATAATTTACAATACTTGGTGATTTGAATTACATAATTATAAGTCACGATTGAAATTAAACACCTTGTTTGTATTTTAATTGTAACGCCCCGACCCTAGATACCCAGAGTCAGTGCATTATTATAGAACATTGGCATGATCACAGAGGATCAAGTCTCGGAAGACCGATTAGTTTAGTATTCTTGGAAACACTAGATGTATTCATAAGTCTTACATTACATCATAAGGTAAAAAAACTACAACAACATCTTTTCCTCATATCCCCTCATACTATCCCTGCAAGTCATTCATAAATTACTTCTTCATAATCCTGGGAAAAATAAAACATTGAAAGGGGTGAGCTCAGATGATCAGTAAGGATAAAATTATAACAGAAGCTTTCATAGATAATCATAAACACTTAAGGCAGTTTATAACTAAAATGAAAGCCTTTTAAACTTGAACTTCAGCATAAAATGGTAAAGATAAAATAAAATAATGTCATTTAATTACTCACATGGATATTCTACTAGTAGAATGATCACATGAAATATCAATAACCACTTTCATAATGATGGAATGCATAATGCCAGACTATAATAACCACATAGCCAAGGCCTCGTTCCAAGACTACAAATAAGATTTTGCCAAGGCCTTGTGACAAGACACTAGTTTGTCTCATGAGACCTACCGATGCATCGAGGAGCTATAGCGGGCTCCACCCGTCACTTATTAAGTCCAATGCATTCCCCATATGATCAGGTCTAAATATAACATAAACATTCATATTAAAACTAGCATACGAAATGTCAATATTTTAACCACAAACCATGAATGGTATAAAAATAGCACATCCACAGTCAAAAATAGATCATTCGATAAAATATGGAAGATTGTATTGTATCACATTAACCTCAATCAAGAATAATTAAGTATGTTGACATAGATGAAAATAATCATCAAAACTATTTGAGAGAAATATCCCCCTTTTTCTTGAAATCATTTAAAAGTCACACTATTTGTCAAGAAGCCGTTTAAAAATTGATTTTTGAATCAAAGTGTACCATACCACTTTGAAACTTTCAAAAGGAGACTTAATTTTAAAACTTTAATGTCCATATAAATAAATCCTTAAAACCATTTTTTAAAACATGGACATTAATGAGAAATATTTAGAAGAATATGTCTTTAAATCATTTAAAAATGGTATTTTAGTTAGAGTTTCTAACCAAAAGAGAGACACTTCAATGCAAATAATTGAGGTAATCAAAACTTTGTAATATCATGAGAATAAAGGGATTCATGATATACTATGTCAATGTACATTATATACACCACATAAAAGTGATTTGGTGTATAACAACAAAGACGTCTCAATGGAATGTAAATTGAGATGAAATATCTCATAAAGGTTCTATCCTTAGGTTAAGGATAAATCAAAGACATAATTATGTGTGACAAATATAAATACACTAAATATGATTGGATATTCAGTGTAAAACAATCAAGGACATTCACACATATTCTAGTAAAAACAACACCAATGAATTAGATGTTTATCTCAACAAATCGAGATTGAGTAAACATTACTCTCATCAAGTTCATACTGATGACTTGAGAATCTATCAATGGAGTGATTATGTGTATAAAAAGTATATCCATAGAAAGGGGAGTGGAAATTATGACATAATCAAATGAATAGTGATTCCACACATAATCTTGGAGTAAAATAATCAATGAAGTATGCGTAAAGCCGAATGAGTGGAAATTGAAATTTCAAATTCCCTTATCAATTTGGTAACATACAAAACATACACCCATTAAAGAAGGATCATACAATGATTATGTAAATATACATGAATTAAAGTATATTACACAATGAATACAAACATGGGTAGTACACACACCACATGTAATAAATAAGTGGTGAACAATGGAATTCTCACGGAATTAAAAGTGAGATAAGAAACCCCTTACGTTGTACTTTTCCTTGGTTGGGGGTAGGTTAACCTTCTCTATAATGTTGAAATAATTTTTATTAAATTATTCATGAATCATATAAATTAATATGATATCATATATGATCTTTTAACATTGCTTTGTTAATAATATCTTAGAATTATCGTCGTTTTGGGTGTTAACTTAGTAGTTTTTATATGTTTTGTTATGTAAGCCATGTTTGTCATGGATAAGTTGTATCTTATTCATATCCACAATTATATAAAGTTATTATACATTATTTTTAAATCGTCAAATGATAATTATACTTGAATAGATATTATGGAGAATGAATCTCATCGCGTTCGTGGAGACGGTTGTCTGTACGTACGCACGAGCGACAATATCATTCTTTTGATATTAAAATAATATATAATTGAATGGTATATCATATATACAGAATCATTATCATGTTATATTTGTTATTTAAATGAGTTACATATCATTATTATACCCACCCAAATAATAACATATTGAATAACAATTACACCACGACAAGGAGACGGTAAGCCGTACGTACGCACGTATGGTGACATGTTATTCAAAGGGTGGATAGAATACTGAATATGGTTGTAACATATTTATAATAACATCACAGTATATATACGATACTAGAGTTATTATTATAGAATGGTGAAAACAAAGAAAGAAGAAGTGGAAGAAAAATGGAACATGAAAAGGGGTGGTGAAAACATTACCTCTTCTTCGGGTTTTTTCTTTTGATTTGATAAAAAGGGCTCTTTAGGTTGGATTTATGATCAAACTAAGGCCCCTAGGTTGTAGTGAGGGAAGTTGAGAGAGTATTTTTGCAGGGGTTGGCCGAACCAAAAGGCTTTGAAGGTGTGAAGAAATGAGAAGGAGGAGTGCCCTTTTATAAGAGGGCTGAGGGGCACCTTTGGAAAAGCTAGAAATATTAATTTATAATAAATTCATATTCGGTTTCTAATGGCTCAAAAGTTTATTATTCAAAGGTTAAGGAGGGTATATGTCGAAAAAAATTCAACAAATATAATTTAGATAGGTTTGGGTTACTATATTAACCTTATATTTTAGTTTTATCTATTAGTTAATTAGTTTGACATTTACCATGTCACTTTTTATTTTTATATTATATAGTTAATAAACTTACTATATAAATCCAAGCGACCCCCAAGTGGTCCATTAATGATATACCTATCATGATATAAGTCTCTTGGCTAAACCTTATATTTTTAGGAATTTAATATCAATTAGTAATATAATATTTGTTTTCAAAACTCTTTTATGTCAATTTTGACACTATTCAATAGTTGATTTTTGTGAAACTCATAACAGAATGATTTCTTAGAATAAAGTCAATTAAATAAATCCTAATATGTCATATTATACTAGAAAATTTGTTTAATTCATTAAAAGTCTTAAATTATATTTATTTGGGTATTTATAATATCAATTATTTTAATTTTTCACTATTATGGTAATTACTACATGATCATTGTGTCATAAATATATTAAATTATTTAATGTCTAAAAATTATAAATAAAATATAACCATGTAGGAAATATTATTATATTTCTAATGAATATTTACAACCGAATTTATCCTATGTATAACCTTATATTAAAAAAAATTGTAAATAAAATTTGATTTTAACTCTTTTAACTCTTCTTTGAATTAAAAAATAATAAATGTCCTAATCTAATCCAAGTGGACCTAAATGATAATATTTTATTCCTAAGGTTTTTTTTGGTCAAGATAAAACTTGTCCAATAGAATTAGGACATGTGTTAGGGTAATATTAATATCATTTTTACCCTTAATTACCCAAATTACTTTTAACCATGGTAAATAAAAGTAAAAAGTTACTATTCGCCAAAAATTATTTTCATCTTATTGAACCACATTTTAATTCTTGATATTAACCATGTCTCTCGGATTTTCGACATTCCATTCACATAAGTGTTAAAATTAAGTTTTATGAAAAATTCAGTTTTTTTAACTATCACTTAGTAGTTTCACTAATCATCAAAAATTGAAGTTTTTCAGAACAATGCCAAGATTTCACCCTAAGCTATAATTGATATTCCGAATTCAAAAATGATGTATATTTTACAAAATTATAAACATATAAGTTTCATTAATTAATTTTATAATTAATTCCCGCTGTCACAACAAATAGTGTGTTTTTAAGAAACAATATAAATCAAAAGATTGACAATTGTTTAGGTCCAATTTCAAAGTGAAATTAATTATAATGAAAACCATTGGATAAAATGGTAAAAATATATTATAATTATACTTTAAAACCACTCAATAATATAATTTATCATTATAAATTATTTTTATTTAAAAAGTTGTTTTTAATTAAAATTTAGTAATTTTCTCTATTCATCAAAATATAAGTGTTATCTGAAAAGTTCAAAAATTTCACCCTAGGATAAATTCGATATTCTGAATCCAAAAATGAAGTCCATTTTGAGAGATATAATTTATAAAATTTCAAAAAGTAGGTATTACTATTCATAACGGCTAGTTTGATTGGTTGTGGTGTGTTAGAATCTCGAAGTTGCGTACAATGCACGCCATTGCATTATTCGAAGGGAAACGTACCGTGGAAGCTTGGGGCGTTGCATTCTCTCCTCCTTCAATAAATTGCGTCCTCACAATTTTTAAAATTGTTCTTGGGAATATAATGGAAAGTCCCACATCATAAAAAGAGTCAATAAAACTATCACTTTAAAATAAAGAAAGAGAGGTATAAAGGTCAACCAAGATAACCCATACTCGGATTCCATGTAAGAAAACATGGATAAGGATGATAAAATAAGTGTCAAGTTCTGATGGAGAGGGATAGAAATCAGGATCAGGAGAAATTTAAGAATAAGAAAACCACAAACTTGTGTTGCAACAAACGGCCATTAGTCTATTAGTAGGAAAGTAAAAGGACAACATTTTTTTGTTTTAAGTTACATTACATAAGGATGAGGAATTTATTTATGATATTGACTAAGAATATAAAGATATATACTTATATTTTAAGTAGAGTTTCATTCTTTAATAAATTTTCACCACTAACTCATTTTTTTAAACGATGAGAATTCAAGAAGACTTGGTCACACTGGAAGAGCTAGAATAAACTTCTAGAGAATCACATGATCCATGCAGGATGAACTATATATTTACATTGTCTTTAGAGATTAATCAAAACCAAAATGGTTAGTACAAGATCTAATGATCCCCCAAAAGGATATTCCTTGAGAGAAATAAACACTAATCTTAATTTCCAAAATTAAACCAACAATACCCCAAAGTTAAATAAATACCTTTCAATAATCAATTGTCCATAAAATCCTTTAATATAACCAAAACTAATATTGAAAACCAAAACTTATTAAGAATGTAGTCTTCCACATTAAATTGTATCTCCAAATTACATTAATTACTCTTAAAGTCACATACTTAAAAGTAATTAACCTAATCATTTCCATAAATAACCCAAATCATTATAAATACACAATAAAAACATAGATAAAAATCCACCATTACTCCTCAAATGAAATCCCATACTACTCTATTTTCCTTTGGCATATAGTGTTCTCAACAAAGCGAACAACTTCCAAAATAACATTTATCACTTAATCACCAAATCATTTTCCTATACTAAGGGTATTCATTTGATAAGACATAAGATCCAAAATCAAATTATTATTGATCAATAAAATCATTTAACTGAAAATAATAGTCACACTAACCAGGGACTTCACATAGTCCAGTGGTAGGCGATAAATCCCAATCGCACTTTGGTTGTGGGTTCGATTCCCACAGCATTGTCCGACGCGACGGGTTGTCACACTGTCTACGTGTAGCCCTTTTTCAAAGACTATATTTTATAACATTACCAAAATGAGATAAATTCCTCAAAATAACCATAACATAATTTAACCACAAATGTTATCTCATACCTTGCATTTTCATCCCAAATTATAATAATTTGTAATTGCCTCAAACCCAATGATCATATAAAACCAAATGGTTATTTATAACTATATCCATAAGAGAAAAGATAATTATTCCATAAATATCATTCTCACATGGAAAACGTTAGGGTTACAAATACAATAGAAAATTATTCCGAAGTAAACCCTTCAACAAGGATCACTAATAATTTTTAAACATTTATCCAACCATTTATTTCCACATAGCTTCTTCTCTGACCAAGAAAATATCCTATAGAATAGAACATTCACTCGGGTAATGGCTAGGTCCCCTACATTTACGGAAAATGACTGTAAATGGATTCTTGGGACCATTTTTATCTTCTTCCATAGTACTCTTCATTTTTCTTTGGCAACTCCTCACTTTATGTCCTTCCTTCCCGCACGTAAAGCATTTCTTTGTCCCATTGAGACACTTTTCTGGGTATCTCCTTTTACATTTCCTACATGATGGAAATTGAGGATTTCTTTCTCCATGGTCTCCATTACTGGAGACCTTATAATTCATCACCTTTCTCTTCATTGTTGAGTCCGGTAATTGGTTAATATATATATTTTTGATCATATCTTTAGAAAATTTATTTGGCATAAAGACGATATCTTTTACGCCTATCAACATTCCATTTTTTTGCTCATTTCCACCACTGTTCCCACCTTGTATATCATTCTCAAAGTCACTATGACTTCCTTGGAATCCAGCCATTGACTAAAACCAGAAAGCACTGTGTGAGTAACAGTAGTCATAATATCATTTAGAGATTAACATGTCACCATATTCTCAATTTGAAACACATTAGGATTAACCGAGGTCATTTACTCTCATCTTATATATATAATACCTCAAATTGGTTTGTAAATAAAATGTAAATTATCCTAAGCATATCCCCCGGGAGTGTCGTAACCAAGAGTGCAGAAAGGCCCGTTGTCGTGCACTAGTTCATGTTCGAGTCTAGCTCAAAGCAGTGTTTTCGGGTTTTCCCCCTAGGTACATCTGTGCCAGAGACGCCTCTACCTAGTCGTATCCATACAGGTATGTATTTCTCAGAAAACTCACAAAATCTCTACAATACCAAAATTCTAGGAAGTTCTTCTATACTAATCCTCAAAGTTCATCTTAGGTCTACGTGCTCTAATCAGAGTTTATCTAAATCTAGCTTCCAAGGTTTGTACTAAACTTCCTCTGATACCAACTGTAACGCCCCGACCCTAGATACCCAGAGTAGGTACATTATTACATAACATTGGCATGATCACAAAGGATCAAGTCTCGAAAGACCAATTAGTTTAGTAGTCTTGGAAACACTAGATGTATTCATAAGTCTTACATTACATCATAAGGTAAAAAAACTACAACAACATCTTGTCCTCATATCCCCTCATACTATCCCTACAGGTCATTCATAAATTACTTCTTCATAATCTTGTGAAAAATAAATCATTGAAAGGGGTGAGCTCAGATGATCAGTAAGGATAACATTATAACAGAAGCTTGCATAGATAATCATAAACACTTAAGGCAGTTTATAACTAAAATGAAAGCCTTTTAAACTTGAACTTCAGCATAAAATGACAAAGATAAAATAAAATAATGCCATTTACTTACTCACATGGATATTCTACTAGTCGAATGATCACATGAAATATCAATAACCACTTTCATAATGATGGAATGCATAATGCCAGACTATCATAACCACATAGCCAAGGCCTCGTGCCAAGACTACAAATAAGATTTTGCCAAGGCCTTGTGCCAAGACACTAGTTTGTCTCATGAGACCTACCGATGCATCGAGGAGCTATAGCGGGCTCCACCCGTCACTTATTAAGTCCAATGAATTCCTCATATGAACAGGTCTAAACATAACATAAACATTCGTATTAATACTAGCATACGAAATGTCAATATTTTAACCACAAACCATGAATGGTATCAAAATAGCACATCCACAGTCAAACATAGCTCATTCGATACAATATGGAAGATTGTATTGTATCACATTAACCTCAATCAAGAATAATTAAGGATGTTGACATAGATGAAAATAATCATCAAAACTATTTGAGAGAAATATCCCGTTTTTTCTTGAAATCATATAAAAGTCACACTATTTGTCAAGAAACCGTTTAAAAATTGATTTTTGAATCAAAGTGTACCATACCACTTTGAAAATTTCAAAAGGAGTTTTAATTTTAAAACTTTAATGTTCATATAAATAAATCCTTAAAACCATTTTTTAAAACATGGACATTAATGAGCAACATTTAGAAGAATAGGTCTTTAAAACATTTAAAAATGGTATTTTAGTTAGAGTTTCTAACCAAAAGAGAGACACTTCAATGCAAATAATTGAGGTAATCAAAAAATTGTAATATCATGAGAATAAATGGATTCATGTTATACTATGTCAATGTACATTATATACACCACATAAAAGTGATTTGGTGTATAACAACAATGAGGTCTCAATGGAATGTAAATTGAGATGAAATCTCTCATAAAGGTCGTATCTTAAGGTTAAGGATAAATCAACGACATAATTATGTGTGAAAAATATAAATACACTAAATATGATTGGATATTCAATGTAAAACAATCAAGGACATTCACACATATTCTAGTAAAAACAACACCAATGAATTGGATGTTTATCTCAACAAATCGAGATTGAGTAAACATTACTCTCATCAAGTTCATACCGATGACTTGAGAATTTATCAATGGAGTGATTATGTGTATAAAAAGTATATCCACAGAAAGGGGAGTGGAAATTATGACATAATCAAATGAATAGTGATTCCACACATAATCATGGAGTAAAATAATCAATAAAGTATGCGTAAAGCCGAATGAGTGGAAATTGAAATTTCAAATTCCCTTATTGATTTGGTAACATAAAAAACATACACCCATGAAAGAAGGATCATACAATGATGATGTAAATATACATGAATTAAAGTATATTACACAATGAATACAAACATGGGTAGTACACACACCACATGTAATAAATAAGTGGTGAACAATGGAATTCTCATAGAATTAAAAGTGAGATAAGAAACCCCTTACCTTGTACTTTTACTTGGTTGGGGGTAGGATGAACTCCTCTATAATGTTGAAATAATTTTTATTAAATTATTCATGAATCATATAAATTAATATGATATCATATATGATCTTTTAACATTTCTCTGTTAATAATATCTTAGAATTATCGTCATTTCAGGTGTTAACTTACTCGTTTTTATATGTTTTGTTACGTAAGCCATGTTTGTCATGGATAGGTTGTATCTTATTCATATCCAGAATGATATAAAGTTCTTAAAAATTATTTTTAAATCATCAAATGATAATTATACTTGAATGGATATGATGGAGAATGAGTCTTATCGCGTTCGTGGAGACGGTAGTCCGTACGTACGCACGAGCGACAATATCATTCTTTTGATATTAAAATAATATATAATTGAATGGTATATCATATATACAGAATCATTATCATGTTATATTTATTATTTAAATGAGTTACATATCATTATTATACCCACCCAAATAATAATATATTGAATAACAATTACACCACGACAAGGAGACAGTAAGCCGTACGTACGCACGTATGGTGACATGTTATTCAAAGGGTGGATAGAATACTGAATATGATTGTAACATATTTATAATAAAATCACAGTATATATAAGATACTGGAGTTATTATTTTAGAATGGTAAAAACAAAGAAAGAAGAAGTGGAAGAAGAAAGGAACATGAAAAGGGGTGGTGAAAACATTACCTCTTCTTCGGGTTCTTCCTTTTGATTTGATCAAAAAGGCTCCTTAGGGTGGCTTTCTGATCAAACTAAAGACTCTAGGTTGTAGTGAGGGAAGTTCAGAGAGTATTTGTGCAGGGTTTTGCCGAACCAAAAGGCTTTGAAGGTGTGAAGAAATGAGAAGTAGGAGTTCCCTTTTATAAGAGGGGTGAGGGGAACCTTTGGAAAATCTAGAAATATTAATTTATAATAAATTCATATTCGGTTTCTAATGGATCCAAAGTTTATTATTCAAAGGTTAAGGTGGGTATAGGTCGAAAAACATTCAACCAATAGAATTTAGACAGGTTTGGGTTACTATATTAACCTTATCTTTTAGATTTAACTATTAGTTAATTAGTTTGACATTTACCATGTCACTTTGTATTTTTATATTATATAGTTAATCAACTTACTATATAAATCCAAGAGACCCCCAAGTGGTCCATTAATGATATACCTATCATTATATAAGTCTCTTGGCCGAACCTTAGATTTTTAGGAATTAAATATCAATTAATAATATAATATTTGTTTTAAAAACTCTTTTATGTCAATTTTGACACTATTCAATAGTTGATTTTTGTGAAACTCATAACAGAATGATTTCTTCAAAAAAAAGTCAATTAAATAAATCCTAATATGTTATATTAACCTATAAAATTAGTTTAATTCATTAAAAGGCTTAAATTATATTTATTTGGGTATTTATAATATCAATTATTTTAATTTTTCACTATTATGGTAATTAATGCATCATCATTGTGTCATAAATATATTAAATTATTTAATGTCTAAAAATTATAAATAAAATATCATTATGCGGGAAATATTATTATCTTTCTAATGAATATTTACAATCAAATATATCTTATGTATAACCCTATATTAAAAATGTTTTTGTAAATAAACTTTGATTTTAACTATTTTAACTCTTCTTTGAATTAAATAATAATAAATGTCCTAATCTAATCCAAGTGGACCCAAATTATAATATTTTATTCCTAAGGTTGTTTTTGGTCGAGATAAACTTGTCCAATAGAATTAGAACATGTGTTAGGGTAATATTAATATCATTTTTACCCCTAATTACCCTATTTACTTTTAACCGTGGTAAATAAAAGTAAAAAAAGTTACTATTCACCAAAAATTATTTTCATCTCATTGAACCACATTTTACTTCTTGATATTTACCGTGTCTCTCGGATTTTCGAGATTCCATTCACAGAAGAGGTAAAATTAAGTTTTATGAAAAATTCAGTTTTTTTAACTACCACTTAGTAGTTTAACTATTCATCAAAAATTGAAGTTTTTCAGAACAATGCCAAGATTTCACCCTAAGCTATAATTGATATTCTGAATTCAAAAATGATTTATATTTTACAAAATTATAAACATATAAGTTTCATTAATTAATTTTATAATTAATTCCCTCTATCACAACAAATAGCATGTTTTTAAGAAACAATATATATCAAAAGATTGACAATTGTTTAAGTCCAATTTCAAAGTGAAATTAATTCTAATGAAAACCATTGGATAAAATGGTAAAAATATATTCTAATTATAATTTAAAACCACTCAATAATATAATTTATCATTATAAATTATTTTTATTTAAAAAGTTGTTTTTAATTAAAATTTAGTTATTTTCACTATTCATCAAAATATAAGTGTTATCCGAAAAGTTCAAAAATTTCACCCTAGGATAAATTCGATATTCTGAATCCAAAAATGATGTCCATTTTGGGAGATAGAATTTATAAAATTTCAAAAAGTAGGTATTACTATTCATAACGGCTAGTTTGATTGGTTTTGGTGTGTTAGAATCTCGAAGTTGCGTACAATGCACGCCATTGCATTATTCGAAGGGAAACGTACCGTGGAAGCTTGGGGTGTTACATTCTCTCCTCCTTCAATAAATTGCGTCCTCGCAATTTTTAAAATTGTGCTTGGGAATATAATGGAAAGTCCCACATCAGAAAAAGAGTCAATAAAACTATAACTTTAAAATAAAGAAAGAGAGGTATAAAGGTCAACCAAGATAACCCATACTCAGATTCCATGTAGGAAAACATGGATATGGATGATAAACTAAGTGTCAAGTTCTGATGGAGAAGGATAGAAATCATGATTAGGAGAAAGTTAAGAATAAGAAAACCACAAACTTGTGTTGGGAAAAACGGTCATTAGTCTATTAGTAGGAAAGTAAAAGGACAACATTTTTTTTGTTTTAAGTTACATTACATAAGGATGAGGAATTTATTTATGATATTGACTAAGAATATAAAGATATATACTTATATTTTAAGTAGAGTTTCATTCTTTAATAAATTTCCACCACTAACTCATTTTTTTAAAACGATGAGTATTCAAGAAGACTTGGTCACACTGGAAGAGCTAGAATAAACTTCTATAGAATCACATGATCCATGCAGGATGAACTATATATTTACATTGTCTTTAGAGATTAATCAAAACCAAAATGGTTAGTACAAGATCTAATGATCCCCCAAAAGGATATTCCTTGAGAGAAATAAACACTAATCTTAATTTCCAAAATTAAACCAACAATACCCCAACGTTAAATAAATACCATTCAATAATCAATTGTCCTTAAAATCCTTTAATATAACCAAAACTAATATTGAAAACCAAAACTTATTAAGAATGTAGTCATCCACGTTAAATTGTATCTCCAAATTACTTTAATTACTCTTAAAGTCACATACTCAAAAGTAATTAACCTAATCATTTCCATAAATAACCCAAATCATTATAAATTCACAATAAAAACATAGATAAAAATCCACCATTACTCCTCAAATGAAATCCCATACTACTCTATTTTCCTTTGGCATATAGTGTTCTCAACAAAGCGAACAACTTCCAAAATAACATTTATCACTTAATCACCAAATCATTTTCCTATACTAAGGGTATTCATTTGATAAGACATAAGATCCCAAATCAAATTATTATTGATCAATAAAATCATTTAACTAAAAATAATAGTCACACTAACCAGGGACTTCACGTAGTCCAGTGGTAGGCGATAAATCCCAATCGCACTTTGGTTGTGGGTTCGATTCCCACAGCATTGTCCGACACGACGGGTTGTCACACGGTCTACGTGTTGTCATTTTTCAAAAACTATATTTTATAAAATTACCAAAATGAGATAAATTCCTCAAAATAACCATAAAATAATTTAACCACAAATGTTATCTCATACCTTGCATTTTCATCCCAAATTATAATAATTTGTAATTGCCTCAAACCCAATGATCATATAAAACCAAATGGTTATTTATAACTATATCCATAAGAGAAAGGATAATTCTTCCATAAATATCATTCTCACATGGAAAACGTTAGGGTTACAAATACAAGAGAAAATTATTCCAAAGTAAACCCTTCAACAAGGACCACTAATAATTTTTAAACATTTATCCAACCATTTATTTCCACATAGATTCTTCTCTGACCAAGAAAATATCCTATAGAATAGGAAATTCACTCGGGTAATGGTCAGGTCCCCTAAATTTACGGCAAATGACTGTAAATAGATTCTTGAGACCATTTTTATCTTCTTCCATATTACTCTTCATTTTTCTTCGGCAATTCCTCACTTTATGTCCTTCCTTCCCGCACGTAAAGCATTTCTTTATCCCATTGAGACACTTTTCTGGGTGTCTCCTTCCACATTTCCTACATGATGGAAATTGAGGATTTCTCTCTCCATGGTCTCCATTACTAGAGATCTTATCATTCATCACCTTTCTCTTCTTTGTTGAGTCCGGTAATTGGTTAATATATATATTGTTGATCATATCTTTAGAAAATTTATTTGTCATAAAAACGATATCTTTTACATCTATCAAAATTCCATTTTTTTTGCTCATTTCCACCACCGTTCCCACCTTGTACATCATTCTCAAAGTCACTATGACTTCCTTGGAATCCAGCCATTGACTAAAACCAGAAAGCACTGTGTCAGTAACAGTAGTCATAAAATCATTTAGAGATTAACATGTCACCATATTCTCAATTTGAAACACATTAGGATTAACCGAGGTCATTTACTCTCATCTTATATATATAATACCTCAAATTGGTTTGTAAAGAAAATATAAATTATCCTAAGCATATCCCCAAAGAGTGTCGTAACCAAGAGTGCAGCAAGGCCCGTTGTCGTGCACCAGTTCCCATTCGAGTCTAGCTCAAAGCGGTGTTTTCGGGTTTTTCCCCAAGGTACATCTGTTCCAGAGCCGCCTCTACCTGGTCGTATCCATACAGGGATGTATTTCTCAGAAAACTCACAAAATCTCTACAATACCAAAATTCTAGTAAGTTATTCTTTACTAATCCTCAAAGTTCATCTTAGGTCTATGTGCTCTAATCAGAGTTTATCTAAATCTAGCTTCCAAGGTTTGTACTAAACTTCCTCTGATACCAACTGTAAAGCCCCGACCCTAGATACCCAGAGTCGGTGCATTATTACATAACATTGGCATGATCACAAAGGATCAAGTCTCGAGAGACCGATTAGTTTAGTAGTCTTGGAAACACTAGATGTATTCATAAGTCTTACATTATATCATAAGGTAAAAAAACTACAATAACATCTTGTCCTCATATCCCCTCATACTATCCCTGCAGGTCATTCATAAATTACTTCTTCATAATCCTGGGAAAAATAAATCATTTAAAGGGGTGAGCTCAGATGCTCAGTGAGGATAACATTATAACAGAAGCTTTCATAGATAATCATAAACACTTAAGGTAGTTTATAACTAAAACTAAAGCCTTTTAAACTTGAACTTTAGCATAAAATAGAAAAGATAAAATAAAATAATGCCATTTACTTACTCGCATGGATATTCTACTAGTCGAATGATCACATGAAATATCAATAACCACTTTCATAATGATGGAATGCATAATTCCAGACTATCATAACCACATACCCAAGGCCTCGTGCCAAGACTACAAATAATATTTTGCCAAGGCCTTGTGCCAAGACACTAGTTTGTCTCATGAGACCTACCGATGAATTGAGGAGCTATAGTGGGCTCCACCCGTCACTTATTAAGTCCAATGCATTCATCATATGAACAGGTCTAAACATAACAAAAACATTCGTATTAAAACTAGCATACGAAATGTCAATATTTTAACCACAAACCATGAATGGTATGAAAATAGCACATCCACAGTCAAACATAGCTCATTCCATACAATATGAAAGATTGTATTGTATCACATTAACCTCAATCAAGAATAATTAAGGATGTTTACATAGATGAAAATAATAATCAAAACTATTTGAGACAAATATCCCCCTTTTTCTGGAAATCATTTAAAAGTCACACTATTTGTCAAGAAGACGTTTAAAAATAGATTTTTGAATCAAAGTGTACCATACCACTTTGAAACCTTCAAAAGGGGTTTTCATTTTAAAACTTTAATGTTCTTATAAATAAATCCTTAAAACCATTTTTTAAAACATGTTCATTAATGAGCAAGATTTAGAAGAATAGTTCTTTAAAACATTTAAAAATGGTCTTTTAGTTAGAGTTTCTAACCAAAAGTGAGACACTTCAATGAAAATAATTGAGGTAATCAAAACATTGTAATATCATGAGAATAAAGGGATTCATGTTATACTATGTCAATGTACATTATATACACTACATAAAAGTGATTTGTTGTATAACAACAAAGAGGTCTCAATGGAATGTAAATTGAGATGAAATCTCTCATAAAGGCCGTATCCTTAGGTTAAGGATAAATCAACGACATAATTATGTGTGACAAATATAAATACACTAAATATGATTGGATATTCAATGTAAAACAATCAAGGACATTCACACATATTCTAGTAAAAACAACACCAATGAATTGGATGTTTATCTCAACAAATCGAGATTGAGTAAACATTACTCTCATCAAGTTCATATCGATGACTTGAGAATTTATCAATGGAGTAATTATGTGTATAAAAATTATATCCACAGAAAGGGGAGTGGAAATTATGACATAATCAAATGAATAGTGATCCCACACATAATCTTGGAGTAAAATAATCAATGAAGTATATGTAAAGCCGAATGAGTGGAAATTGAAATTTCAAATTCCCTTATCGATTTGGTAACATAAAAAACATACACCCATGAAAGAAGGATCATACAATGATGATGTAAATATACATGAATTAAAGTATATTACACAATGAATACAAACATGGGTAGTATACACACCACATGTAATAAATAAGTGGTGAACAGTGGAATTCTCACGGAATTAAAAGTGAGATAAGAAGCCCCTTACCTTGTACTTTTCCTTTGTTGGGGGTAGGTTAACCTACTTTATAATGTTGAAATAATTGTTATTAAATTATTCATGAATCATATAAATTAATATGATATCATATATGATCTTTTAACATTGCTCTGTTAATAATATCTTAGAATTATCGTCATTTCGGGTGTTAACTTACTCGTTTTTATATGTTTTGTTACGTAAGCCATGTTTGTCATGGATAGGTTGTATCTTATTCATATCCATAATGATATAATGTTCTTAAAAATTATTTTTAAATCATCAAATGATAATTATACTTGAAGGGATATGATGGAGAATGAATCTCATCGCGTTCGTGGAGACGGTAGTCCGTACGTACGCACAAGCGACAATATCATTCTTTTGATATTAAAATAATATATAATTGAATGGTATATCATATATACAGAATCATTATCATGTTATGTTTATTATTTAAATGAGTTACATATCATTATTATACCCACCCAAATAATAATATATTGAATAACAATTACACCATGACATAGAGACGGTAAGCCGTACGTACGCACGTATGGTGACATGTTATTCAAAGGGTGGATAGAATACTGAATATGGTTGTAACATATTTATAATAACATCACAGTATATATAAGATACTGGAGTTGTTATATTAGAATGGTAAAAACAAAGAAAGAAGAAGTGGAAGAAGAAAGGAACATGAAAAGGGGTGGTGAAAACATTACCTCTTCTTCGGGTTCTTCCTTTTGATTTGATCAAAAGGGCTCCTTAGGGTGGCTTTTTGATCAAACTAAGGACTCTAGGTTGTAGTGAGGGAATTTTAGAGAGTATTTTTTCAGGGTTTGGCCTAACCAAAAAACTTTGAAGGTGTGAAGAAATGAGAAGGAGGAGTTCCCTTTTATAAGAGGGGTGAGGGGCACCTTTGGAAAATCTAGAAATATTAATTTATAATAAATTCATATTCGGTTTTAATGGCTCAAAAGTTTATTATTAAAAGGTTAAGGTGGGGATAGGTCTAAAAACATTCAACCAATAGAATTTAGACAGGTTTGGGTTACTATATTGACCTTATCTTTTAGTTTTAACTCTTAGTTAATTAGTTTGACATTTACCATGTCACTTTGTATTTTTATATTATATAGTTAATAAACTTACTATATAAATCCAAGAGACCCCCAAGTGGTCCTTTAATGATATACCTATCATGATATGAGTCTCTTGGCCGATCCTTAGATTTTTAGGAATTTAATATCAATTAATAATATAATATTTGTTTTAAAAACTCTTTTATGTCAATTTTGACACTATTCAATAGTTGATTTTTGTGAAACTCATAACAGAATGATTACTTCAAACAAAGTAAATTAAATCAATCATAATATGTCATATTATCCTATAAAATTAGTTTAATTCATTAAAAGTCTTAAATTATATTTATTTTGGTATTTATAATATCAATTATTTTAATTTTTCACTATTATGGTAATTACTGCATCATCATTGTGTCATAAATATATTAAATTATTTAATGTATAAAAATTATAAATAAAATATCATTACGTGGGAAATATTATTTTCTTTCTAATTAATATTTACAATCGAATTTATCTTATGTATAACCCTATATTAAAAATGTTTTTGTAAATAAACTTTGATTTTAACTCTTTTAACTCTTCTTTGAATTAAATAATAATAAATGTCCTAATCTAATCCAAGTGGACCCAAATGATAATATTTTATTCCTAAGGTTGTTTTTGGTCGAGATAAAGTTGTACAATAGAATTAGGACATGTGTTAGGGTAATATTAATATCATTTTTACCCTTAATTACCCTATTTACTTTTAACCGTGGTAAATAAAAGTAAAAAGTTACTATTCACCAAAAATTATTTTCATCTCATTGAACCACATTTTACTTATTGATATTAACCGTGTCTCTCGGATTTTTGAAATTCCATTCACAAAAGCGGTAAAATTAAGTTTTATGAAAAATTCAGTTTTTTTAACTACCACTTAGTAGTTTCATTATTCATCAAAAATTGAAGTTTTTCAGAACAATGCCAAGATTTCACCCTAAGCTATAATTGATATTCTGAATTCAAAAATGATGTCTATTTTACAAAATTTTAAACATATATGTTGCATTAATTAATTTTATAATTAATTCCCCCTGTCACAACAAATAGCGTGTTTTTAAGAAACAATATATATCAAAAGATTGACAATTGTTTAGGTCCAATTTCAAAGTGAAATTAATTCTAATGAAAACCATTGGATAAAATGGTAAAAATATATTCTAATTATACTTTAAAACCACTCAATAATATAATTTATCATTATAAATTATTTTTATTTAAAAAGTTGTTTTTAATTAAAATTTAGTAATTTTCACTATTCATCAAAATATAAGTGTTATCCGAAAAGTTCAAAAATTTCACCCTAGGATAAATTCGATATTCCGAATCCAAAAATGAATTACATTTTGAGATATAGAATTTATAAAATTTCAAAAAGTAGGTATTACTATTCATAACAGTTAGTTTGATTGGTTGTGGTGTGTTAGAATCTCGAAGTTGCGTACAATGCACGCCATTGCATTATTCGAAGTGAAACGTACCGTGGAAGCTTGGGGTGTTACATTAAACAACAACTAATAGTTTCCTAGATATCCTATATAAAGGGCTAATTACCCATAGAATTCAAAACCCTTAATATGAGCCATTATGTTAAGTATCTCACATAGATACTTCTTTTTCTAGCCCATGAACCACTCATTTTCCATTTCCTAATTAAATTATCCATATTTCACACTAATCTCATTTGTCATTTTTATATTTGATACCTCTAATAAATCTATGATTATATATATGATTTTAAATATATATGGTTAAAAGATAATGAGTGCTATGAAAACAATTTTTGATCATTAATGATATCATCAATCACTAAAGGTGTAATAATATTCCTTGCCCATATAAGAAACCCACTCATTAACATGAAGAACTTCATTTCAGAGTTTTATAAAACATTAATATATCCAATATATGATTTAGTTATGTGTATAATTTTAATTTTATTGGATACATAGTTCATTATAGACTTATAATAGGTCTCCACCACTCAACAAATTCTAATAATTATGTTGGGACCAGTGTTGAATTTTTTATCAATTATTTTTCAATATATGTTTTGTGAGTTTGGATGAAGTAGTTATTCTTAAAAAATTATAATAGATTCACTTGATGGAATTGGATGTCATGATAAAGAAATTTTCCATTTCCAACTCTAAATATTTTTGAATTGATATTATGTTCCAAATACTTATGTCATTGATGAAACTTTTTTACTATAAGGTGAAGAAGAATATTTCCATGAAAAAAATTTAATTTCATAAAGGGGATTTGAAGGAGGATATGAAAATTTTATTTACATTTTTTATATATAATATAAAATATAATATTATATAAGAAATAGTTTGTTTTATATATTATATAGTTTTAATTCCTCAAGTATTTTTTGCCTCGTATAAAAATAAATTTCACCCATAGAATCTCCCAAGCGATATCCCTCAAACATTATTATGTGATATTCAAGGTTCAACCCCCATGGGATAGCCATCAAAAGGGGCTTTTATGGTAGTTATGGATCATGGGGTTCATTTATATTCCCAAAGGTATGAGCTTGTGTATAGGGAACATGGGTTGGTTGCATTAGGCTCACAGGGTGCCAGTGGGCCTATATAAGAGAGGCATAGGTATTGTGGCATGTGTTGTATGGTGTTATGGGTGTTTATCCCTCATTGATAGTTAAAAAAGGGTAGCTGAAATGATTGGATGATATACCGAATTAATTAAGGATCACAAGTCAGATGTGTGATTCTCAATCAGTGGACATTGTTCCTCTATCATACAAATACTAGAATAACATGTTTTTCATGAAATGGATTATATCCACCATCCCTTGCATCTGGTACAACACATATTCAAATAATCTGATTGTCTTCAACCTTTATCTATTGAATATGGTCTTTAATGTCTCGAGAAAACTAGATATATCCACTTGTGTTGTTGAAGGACTGAGACAAGGTTGATCAAATAAAAGAAAGGAATGAAACTTTGTCTTCATTCATAATGAATATTTGATGGACTATGACAACACATGAATCCATTTAATAAATCTAGTAACTTATCTCATGGAAATCTAGGGATCATGTGATAGTAAGGTGACAACCAAACAAGGACAAGTGATGTTTCATGATGACATGCGGATAATAACTGAATCCATCATCTGATTAAAAACATATATTTGATTGTAATATTACTCTACCTATTACATGTATTTATATGTGAATTATTTAGGATTATCATCTATTTGTAAATATAATATTTAGTGAGAATACACTACATGAACAAATGATAATCAAAAAGTGTGTTTCATGATCAACAAAGTGATCATGAAATGTGGTCATATGAATTTTTTGATCTCTTTGACATTTCATGAGTCTCAAATAAGTTGTTAGTTTCATCATTAAAAATATACTGATATCTTTGGTAGTTTTATAGAGTGATTGAAATGATATAAAAATTGGAGATAGGATGTGTAAACATTCCTATATAAATTGAGGCATGGATTAGAGCTATATTTTTGACAAACCTTGAGATATCTAGTGAAAAACATCACTCATTTGATTAATTTATGTTAAGTAAGGGAAATATATGTGATATGATCATGCAAAGAAGATCTCTCAACCCACCTTGGTTGCATGAAGGAAAGGAGGATGAACCTATGGAAAAACGACAATCATGTAAAGGATATACATGTGGATCAATTATTTTCATGTGAAGAAATTGGTGTACAAGAATTGGCTTATACAAAGACACTTCAGAAAACTCCCTTATGAAAACATCCTTGACCTATGAAGAAGGAAGTGGTATATTTCCATATCACTTCACCAAAATGTGTAAGAGACGCACGTGATCACAAGTCATAGGATATGTCACACACTTTCCATAACTTATTGTTTATCACATGATCACATAACTTTGGATAGCTCATGTGCTTCTCATGAAATCATGAAGTATCTTATAGAGTTAACAAGCCTTGAATGAAAATCATGAAAGTTATAAAACCTAGGTACCATCATTATTAAAATTAAAAGTTTTATAAAAAAATAAATAGGAATTTTAAAATGGTTATTGAGTCATTTTTTTATTAAATAATTTATTTGATAAACAAATAAAATATTTAAGAGAATAATATATTCATGTGCCCATGAAATTCATGAATGAAGTGAAATATAAATTTCAAGAAGATAGTGAGTTGAAATTATTGAAGATTAATATTGAATGGTATATTTTTCTAGAATTTTTTTGCAACACTTTCACACATCTTAGTGATATTAATACTTCATAATTAGAATGAGGAATAGACTGAGCATTGTTATACTAAGACATAAAAATTTATAGGTGATTATAAATATGTGATCAACAATGGAAAGATTTTCGTAGGTACATTAATAGTTACATGAGCAAGTGATATTTAGCTATATCATAGAGGAATATCAACAAATCAACCTATAGTGGATAATACTTGAATAAATGTAGAAGCCTCTCACTTTGAGCTGGGAGATGATGAAGTCTTATGGTTGGATCTAGGAGAAAAAGGGGTCTCACAGTTGGATATGTAGCAATAATTATCTTATTTGGAGTTAGGCTAGGATGTGGTTGGGGGTATAATCAATTGAGGTAGAAGAGTCAGATTTTTTTTGGGTATAACTAAGATCAACTAGAGGATGACCAATGGGGTGTATAACTAGTTCTATGACTTTTTATTTAATACATTATTCAAGGTAATGTTGAGAGACATAAGAATATTGGATTGAGGATTTGACTAGACAAAGAGGATTAATTGAAGAAAAATAATTTTTAAAAAAATAAAAAGGTATCACTAACTAACTCTATCCTACTCTCAATGATATCACAATAATATGGGAACTTCAAATTGTATGAGATCCCTGTTGAATTCTGATGATATAGAACATGAATTCATTAAACAATAGAGTTATTCATATTTTCAATGGTGGTATCTATCATGGATTGAAAAATAGGATCATATTGTATCACCTATCATGTGGGGGTAGAAGTGATTTATAAAGTCATAGTAAGATTTCCACCCTATGATGTGAATGAATCTATGAATTTTACAAATAAGAGTAACTTGGAGATGGATAGAAAGGAAAAAATATGTAATATTTATGGCCTTATCAATAAATTTATACACTAATGTGATGGGTCTCCAAACTTCCAAGGATATATAGGAGAAATTGAAAAAAAAATTATAAAGGAAATATTAAAAGAAAAGTAGATAATTTTAAAATATAGGTAGGTAAATTTGAATATACTAAAATGGGTGATGGTGAAAGTGTGGAAGAATACTTCACAAGAGTAAATTATATTTTTAAAAGCATTAGAGGTTTTGGTAAGAAACTGTATGAAAATACCGTGGTGAGGAATCTCATGAGAAACATTCCAAATGAATTTGATCCAAAGTTTTGTGCACAAGTAGACCAAAAATATCTATCACTTGATGAATATCACAATATTCTAATATTATATAAAATTAGGAAAAAAATTCATTTAAGATGAAAACAAATATGATATATATTTTGGTTACAAGTTAAAATGGAAAGATAGAGTTAAAGAATAACTAGATTCATGCGATTTTAAGGAAAAGGTAGTTGAAGTAGAATTAAATAAAATGAAGTTCATAATTATTAGAATGTTTAAAAGGTAAAATAGAAATTAAAATTAAATAAATATCTCAAATGTTTGAATTTATAAGGTAGTGGTAATATTGGAGAGAATTATCAAATGAAGATGGATGTTTACACTGATTCAGATGAAGAATATAAGAAGTACGCAAAAGGGAAGTAGAAGATGAATAAGAATAGGTTTACATCCAAGATGATGAGTATGATGAGTATAGAAATGAATTTTTTTTCCCATAAAAATTAGTGATTTATAAGATAATAGATACTCTAATAATCACAATTGTTTAATGGGAAAAGTTCGAAAATCTAAAGACTTGTTTGAAAGTGATGAAGATGATGACAAAATTTAACTACAGTGGACGTTGAAAAATATATATATGACTATCTTCTGAAAAATATGAATCTCAAGAAGTAAAATAAAATTATATGTAAATAAATTGATAAGATTACCAATGATATTAATAAATGTATCAAAAAATAAGTGACACATTATAATGGAATGATATAAAATAAGATGAAGATGACTGAGTTGGAAAAAATGTTGTGTTGAAGAAAAATAGAAACAAAGAAATATCTGGACAAAGAAGAATCAACACTTATTCAAGAGGAAAATAGGTTGAAGGGTGATGAACCCAAAAATATGGAGAATGATCTTGAATAAAGACTTACTAAGAATGTAGATAAAATATATGAAGCATTGTTTTTGTGTATTTTAGCTCAAATTGAGATGAATATGATTAAAGAATACTTTATCAAATATTTTGAGCTTAATAGTTAATAATATATTGGTATTGAAAAAAAAGGGTCCATAAAAAAGGGTATCTTTTATACCAAATTAATATCAATGTAAATTTTTTTTTAAATGTAGACCTCAGAGATAAGACTGAATCTTGATGGACTAAAATAACAAATAAAAAAGTCTTCTACAGAGGACGACTGGACTAATTCCATGAGAAGGTTTCCTCCCAAGAATAATCACATACAATATGTGAAAATACATTATCAAAAATCTTCTTACAATAATTACTATCAATATGGAAGATCAAGGAATATAGTTTACTACTAAATCTATGGAGTGTTTGGTCATAAATCATATTCATGGTTGAATAATAAATCACTATAAGGAATGAGCCATGAATCAAGGGGTGAGAAATGATAAAAATATGAGCTAATATTATTAGAAGGAGATGACTTTGACTAAGTCTCCCTCTAAATTGTCAAAATGTTTCAAATTTGATTTCCTAAGTGAAGTATGTGGCAGTTGTCGTCAAGAATGTCATAAAGATGAGAAATGCAGTGTTATCTCACCAAGTGAAATTCTTAACAATGTAAATGAGAAGAGAATATAGTTTTTGAAAAATTATATGGTCATAATTGAATTATAGAAAATATAAAACACTCTAAGAACATTAAGAAATAATATTTAGGTATGTAACCTGACCAACTAGCTATGTCTAAATAAATGGAAAATCATCAGAAGATTATTGAGGTATAGAGAAAGAATACGGTGACAGAAAAGAAAGTAAAAGTTGAAGACAATTCATCTAAAATGTCTATTTGAAAAATATGAAGTACGAAAGGTGTGAATTGTAGGACCCCAAACCAACTAGATAGGGGAGGGTGAATTATGGTGTAAACTTTTTCTTTCAAAGCATCAGATCTTGTTCACACATTGGTAGATAATTTTAAATCCTATCTGATGAAATTGTGGATTTATTAGACATTCACATTCATAGAGACAACACAACAGTTTTACTTGGTTTACCGCTAAGGGATAGTTCATATAGCATACAACAATAGTGTGCCAGACATACCTAAATACACTAAGATTCACCAGGTTTCATGGAATAAAGAATATCAAAAATGGTCACTTTGTGAAAAGAATAATGCCTTCACAATAATTTTAGTGATACCACACTACCTCCCTCATAGCACTTCCTTTGACTCCCCCTAACTCATATACTTGGGTGAAGTCTTACTTAGTTTAACAACTTGATGTTTCTATAATTAGATTGGCCATTTAAGTATTTCTCCCTGATTAGAATGAGCCTTTTCTTGCACTGAATTCCTGAGTTGATGTACCTCAAAGAACTATTTATCATAACCATATGTTCAACACTACTATTCACGAAGCTAATAGCCTTTGCTAAAACCAAATTACGTTTCAAAGAAAAACCAGTGTTCGTGAACCCTAAAACGTTCATGAGGCTCCCAAAATTGATGAAACTCAAAGCCTTCACAAAGATAACTACATTCACAAATTTCATAACTTTTAAAAAAATTGCCATCACAAATCTCATAGCCTTCATACAACTCTAATTCATTACAAAACTCCCATTATTCATGAAACTCCATTTTCTGAAAATCCTAAACATCATTCAAGACTAAACCAAAAAAATTGGGCTCTCAATATCACTACGCATTCATGATTTTCAATGATCCCAATATTCATGAATTCAGAATGATTCATCATTTTTCTCAAAATCTCTTTCTATCAAATTAATTGGTTATGGCCACCTATTTATAGACACATCCCTTTGTGAACATCCTATACTCCCAGATTCCTTTTCAAGAACCTCCAAATTCATGTTTGTGAAACTCTTTTTATTAATTAAGATCCTATTTAAATTTAATAAATTCGTAAAGTTTCTCATAGTTTCAAATACATAAAATCATCTCATCGTGTGTTCACAAACCTTCTTTTAGTCATAAAGAACACAAATTTTTCATTGTCTGTTTTCAATGCTCCTCACATTACCAAAACCAAATGAATTTGGGAATCTATATACCTTTTTGAGACTCCTATAATTCACAAAATCCATGACTTTACCATATTTTTTAAGATTATGTCCGGGAAAATAACCTTTCAGGAATCATTCTCCTTTATCTTTATTTTGAGCTCCAAAAATTTAAAAAAACACTATGAAATGACACCACCATCAATACCGAATCTATCTTGTATTGTAAGATCACTTTCCCAGAAAACTCCTAGATCAACCCAATGTGGATTAAAAACAAACAAAAACTAGTGTCTATTCCTAGTTATGAAAATCCTTGGTCCCAACATGAACAAACTAGACATGATACAAAACATTGTATGACAATTCTACCATCCCAAAAACTAAGCATGAATGAGATGTGTACAAAGTAATGATTACTATAATGAAGAGGAGAAGAAATATATATTCTAAACTTCAACTGATGAGTAAAAATTAATAAAACACTCTAAAAACTAATAAATGAGACACATATCATGTTGAACCTATGAATAATAGGTATCACATATTGATAGGAATATCTCATACAAAATCTTATTTCTAGGAAACCAAGAGTTCCCTCCTTTTTACCTTATTTATGAATGCTTCTATACTAAAATATAGAATTTATGTAGATATATGAATCCATTGATTAAGAGTATTTATGATATGAAGATGTTAAATCATTACTATATAGTGAATATGTAACTTCTAAAAAACTTTATAAAATTGGAAGATGAGGTATGCCAATCACACATTAATCTCTCATTTTTACCTTTATCTACTAAGGGGCTACTTGGTTGATGAAAAAAATGAAAAAAAATGATCTATATATTTTTTTAGTTGAAATTTATGAGGTTTCTATTCAAGTTTTTGTAGGATTTTTAATTTTGTTGATAAAGAACAATTACAAAATGAATAATTGATAATTTTTGAGCATTATTTCTCAAACAAAAAAGTTTATATAAAACATTAACAACTTTGATTGTATCTATATTATTTTATACACTAGGATAGACCAAGTAGACTTAGAGTTGATTAACTAATGGATTTTTCTAGGACACCTATGTGATATCATCCATCTCATTGAAGTGATCTTGAAATTTTCATATAATGGAGATGATCAAGTTTTTGTGAAGAAAGATGAGTTGAGAATACCCCATTTATCCTTCTTATATTGATTGTTAATAATGAAGAGATATTTTTCAACTAATAACTAAATGAATGATATGTCTATATATCGAAAAAAATAATGATGGGGTTATTTTTTTCCCAATGTTTCATTTGTTTTCAATGTTTTGTCAATATGTGTTTGGTGAGTTTTATGAAGTGGTGATGCTTGGAAAAAATGTTATAGATTAACTTGATGGAATTAGGTTTCATGATAGAGAAATTTCCCATATTAAACACTAATGATAATTGAAGGTATCTTAAGTTTAAAATTCTTGTATCATTGCTGACACATTTTTTACTACAAGATAAAAAGAATATTTCTATTTAAAATAAAGTGAATTTCATGAAGGGAATTTAAAGGAGTCCATAAAAATTGAATTTCCATTTTTTATGAAGAAGATATCTTAGAAAATTATTTGTGAAATTATTTGTTTCATCTATTATATACTTGAAATTATCTATGTATTTCTTTGACCTTTATTAAAAATAAGGTCAACCATAGAATCCCATAAGGGATAGACCTCAACCACTCTTAGGGGTACCCAAGGGTCAAACCCTATGAGAGAGCCAACCAAAAGAGGAATCACTGAGGTTAAAAAGTGGGTAGGATATTTATGTTCCCATAGGTGTGTAATTTTGTATAGGTCTTATGGGAAGGCCGCATTAATCCCAAATGGTGTCAGTGGGCCTATACAATTGAGGCACAACCCACGTGCCTTATAGTGAAAGGTATGTCAGGTGTTGATCCCATATAGATAGATCAAAAAAATGTACTGTATGTGATTTAATTATATACTAAAGGAACCAAGGATCATAAGTATGATGTAGGATTCATGATTATTGGACAATATTCTATCATCATTAAAATGTCAAAAATAACATGTGCCACAAAATCTAACTAGTATCTTTAATCTATTGGATCCAACATATCACATATTAAAAAAACGTATTATAATCAAACTTAGGCCATTAAATATTTTTCTATAACATTTCAATACAACTGGACATCTCCACTCACCCTCTCAAAGGATCTAGAAAAGGTTGACCAAACAAAATCAAGGCATGAAACTTTATCTTTCATGCATTGTGAATATTTGATGGATAGTTTTGCCACATGAATCTATCACATAAATACTTTATTCCATCATGTGATGATCTATGGATCACATGATAGTATAGTGACCACCTACCAAGAATAATATACATCACATGATGTATTTATCACAATCATTGAATCAATCTTATGAAGGAGAAAAACATGTTGGATCTCAAGATTACTTCGTATTTTACTTATAATTTCAAAAAAATAATTTGGTATTATCATATAAATTTAAATACAATATTTGGAAAGAATCCACCATATTAAAAAATGACAATAAAAAGTGGTTTTACATGATCCATGAAGTGATTATGTGAAGTTATCACATGAATAATATGATCTCTTAGAAGTTTGATGAGGCTCAAAGAATCTGAGAGTTTGTGTATTAAAGAAATCATGAGATCTTAAAAAGTTTTAAGGATTCCTCAACATGACATAACAATTGGACATAGGTGGTGTAAAATCTCCTATATAAACTGAGGCATGGATGAGTGTTTTGTTGTTCAAAACCCTTGAGATCTCTCATGAAAAAAAAGAGCTCCCCTAATTCATTAACGTGGAGGAAGAGAAGATTGCATGATCTGAACATGAGAAGAAGATCTCATTTTACACCTTGGTTACTGAAAATAAAAGAGGAAGAACCCACTTACAATACATTTTAATGAGAAGGATACACCAATGAAAATAATCTTATCACAAAAAGTAACCAAGAGACATGAACTAGATTATGTGAAGAAACTTGATAATATTTCTACTCGAATACTTCCTAGTCATGTAAATAAGGTAGTGTGATATCTCCAGATCCCTTCACATGAAGGTGTAATAGACATGCATGATCACATTTTATTGGAATGTTCATGAACTTCTGATAAACTATTATTGATCACAGGACCTCATAATCATATAAAGGTAATGTGGAATTTAAAAGCCTTGCATAAAACTCATGCAATCCATACACCCTATGTACCATATTTTATAAATATCAAAGGTTTGGAAAATAAATGAAAGATAAATTTTAGAAGGGTTGTTGAGAAATTTTTTTATTAAAGATCTGATTTTATAATCACATAAAATATTTAAAATAACAATATTTTCATATGGCCATATAATTCAAGCATGAGGTGAAATAGGGAATTCAAAGACACGTCAATCTAACATTGAGAAATATTATTATTTCATAATATATTGTAAAAGTATTTTTGTGAACCACCTTCACACATATTTATGAGGTAGGGACTTCATCATTAGATGGAATCATATCCCAAGCATAGTTGAACTTATGAAACAATCCTTTTATAAGATCAGAAATATGTGAGAAATATCAACATGAATTTTGAAGTTACTTGAATAGGTACACAAGGAAGTGTGATTTAGAAACATTTGGGAGGAAGATTAATAGGTCATCCTATAGTACATCAAAATTCAATAATGTTATAATTATATCAGTTTCGGCTAGGATCAGTTGAATCCTTCTGGTTAGAGTTAAGAGCTGAAGGAGTCTCATGGTTAGAGCTGAAGTAAGAAGTCTCTCATTTGGAGCTGGGAACTATAGATGGTTAGGGGTAGTACCAATCAAGGAAGAATAGGTGGATTACTTTGGGGTATAACAAAAATAAACTGGAGGATGGATACTGTGTTGTATAACCATCACCTTCCTAAACCATTGTAATCACAGGTAATGTTTTATTATAGAATCAACATTGGGGGGACTAAATAATATGGAAATATGTAGGTCTTTGTACTGAAACGTGTAAATAATTTTGTTCTATGACATTGTTTTTACTACATTATTCATGGTAAATCTAATAGGCACAAGAATAGTGGAATGAGTCTTTAAACATCCTAAGAGGATTAATTGAAAAGAAAAAAATAAATGAAAAGTGATCATTGATTCACCCTTCCCCATCTAAGTGATCTCATGTTGATATAGGCACTACAAATTATAAATACAATGCTAGTTTTTAAAGTGTTTTGGATGAATTTAGTTCCTTCCTAAATTATTATGTGATAGTTATACTATTTTCAATTCCTAATAGCTATTTGAAAATTACAAATTTATGTTCGGAACCTAAGATAGTTTTTATGTGGCTTCAAACTCTTCTAGTTTCGTAGAAGGGTCATACCAACACAATTAAAATTTAGGTCATATATATTTTAGATTTCATTTAGTATATACATTATATCAATATAATTTAGATTATATGAGAATTTATTAAGGTTTTACATACCATACCCATAAATATAAAGTTCCTTCCAAACATAATGTTGATTTATTATATGTGTTACATGATTATAAAAAATGATAAAGGGATTATGATAATTCCAGCACCAATTAAGTATGATCTGGTAAAGAAACATATGATCTTTAAGATGAGTTTATCATATAATTTTATGTAATTTGATAACAGAAATTCAAATATTTATATGTATTCAGTATTAAAACCAAACCCAAAATGCTCACCACATTAAACAACTAAATTTATAAATTATTTTTTATGGAAGGTTAACATTATATTATCATATGATAAGTCAGAGGAAACCAATACTCTCAAAATTATACCACATAAACTAAAAATTAAAAATGTAATAATAAAGAAACTCCAAAAAATAATATTTATCCATTTAAAGTACACTAAAGAGTTAAAGAGGAAGTAAATTTATATTAAATAACTAGAAAAACTAACTCATTCTTCTCAATAGTAAACTCATTAAAAAATTATGTTGAAGGTAATAAATAAAAATTATTGATAATACTAGCAAATGAGCACTTACTACTCACCATTAAATATTAATTAATGTAGAATAATATATATAAGGAAACATATTATAAAACTTTTGAAAGAAGAAAAATATGAAGGGAGAAAATACCATATTGACTTTGATATAAATAATTAAGAATATATATAAGATAAACTTTTTTGATATAATTTAAAATTAACTTATCTTTACACATTTAGTAAGTAAGAATATATAGGATTTTGTTATATATTATATAATCATTTTTTATGAAAATATGTTATCTAATGATAAAAAAATATAATTAATTCACTACTATATCTAGAAGTTTAAGCATACCTAGAATATTTATATATAATTCTCCATATAAAAAATATTTTATTTCACCTACTACATATGATCCGCCTTCTAATGCCCCACCCCGGTGCGACCACAAAATCAAAGAGATATATCACATAAAGTCAAGTGTGGTCCATTGTCACTAGAGGATAGTGACTACAATCGAGAGTCTTTTGGGGGAGGATTTATCCTCCAATGGTCTATCTCATCAAAAAAGTAAATATAATCATCTAAATAAAATGTATTAGTGGAAGACATTAACATCAAATCAATAAGATCAAATTAATATCCTAATATTTTGAAAAACAATTATGCAACCACACAATACTCAACGTATATCTCACATGAATAAATAAAAATGTACAATTTAAATAAACAATAAAATAGAAAAAAATTCATATCCCACTCCACATTACTTCAAACACCCAAAATCTTAGTTCCATAGTGTCTCTAGATAGTAAATACCAACTGTATATGCATACTGAGTTTCCCTGAAACATCAACCTTATAATCCATAGGTGCAAGAGTTGTTTACATGTTGTAAGTGAGAATATAATTCTTGGTAGAGACCACTCTAGCCAATTTCATATTAAGAATTTGTTATGTGATTATATATAACTATTGTAAATATAAAATGATTTAGTGGTCATTATTTATAGTAGTGTAACAGAATATAGGTGAAAACTATATAACCAATGTAAATAAAACCTACATAGGTCAATGCTTGTATTTATAGATATATGAATGAAACTCGTAGCTCATTATGTAACACTGGTCATTCCCAAGTCCCATATTACACAATCCAAAAACTTATTCAGGACTCACAATGAAATTCTATTCAATAATATTTGGTATATTTGAGACCTTGGGACCAAACATTCCAAATCCGAGTATATCTCATTTTCAAGCTCTGAAGTCCAACTATTCCATATTAGACACATCACAACTCGGATAACCATTGGCCTCCTACAAATGACCTTATTCATGGATCATTCCAAAAAAAAAAATTAGTGATAAAAATTTCATGCATCACTTAAATCCCATCACAATATATTTATTTCATCCAACAACATTATTATTTAGGATTTCATCCTCTTTAAAATTCAAATGCAAACATAGACATTTTATAATATTTTTTTTATCATTAATGAAAAAAGATTCAGTAGTAAAACATACATTATAAGCCCATATTTATATCACGTTAACAAAAAAATTCCACTACAATCCATTAGAAAACATTTCCTCGATTAGTCTTGACTTTAACCTTTTAAATTTAATTTCTAGGTTTTGACATACATTTCACCATCTTAAAAAACACACTAGATATCCTCTGAAGAATAAGGATTACTTACAATGTGACCTTAGTAAATTTATCAGATTTAAAACATAAGTTTCACTTTAAAATAGGAACATCACCCTTCAAAATATCAATTACACCAAACAAGAATAACAAAATTCATAATTCATCACATAAATTCATTAAACAATATTTTAAATTGATTCATCAACTATCCCAATTTATCATTATTTCTAGCTCATGTTTATCTGATATAAATAATAACATTATCATTATCTTTAATATCACTCAATACCTAGATCATTACCAATACCAATTCCACCTATTAAGCCTAGTAAAACATAATTACATCCCATACTCATTGTTTTATTTCTCAATTACCTTTAAATAATTCATCAAATACTCATTTCTTATCATCTAATTGATATTTTAATATTATAAACATGAAATAATAACTAAATCATAAAATTGGTGTACATTTCATATAATTGTTTACAACCTCCATGAGAGAGACCAACTGGCCCCCGAACTCAATAAAGATAAAAATATGCACAAGGCCCAAACCTCCAACACTAATAGGAAGACAATGAATAAGGAATCTAATAAACTAGAAACATAAAAATGAGGATTATAACCACAAAATTATTAATTCCTCGTCAACTTCACAAAAATATAATATTCATAAATAACTTTTTAAGATAAATGCACCACACCAATATGATCAAAAATATAATCTTAAGAAGTGAATAAATCACATCTTAAAACTAAGGGATGAATATAGGACTCCAAATATATGTCAAAAATTGATAAAAACATACCATAATAAATGATTTCTCAAATTATTATCCAATTAATATAACCATGAAAATAAAAAGTTGTCTTTGTTTAAAAAAATGGTTCTAGATCAAACTATGTACCTGAGAACAACACAGCAGCCACTCAATGTCTCAAAGTCCTTTTCTAGTATAATCCAGTAATATCTAACTCTATATACTCCTCCATTCACCTTCATACACTCTAAACTCCAAAAAAACTCCAAAGAACATTTAAAAACAATACAATGACTCAAAATTAAACAATATATTGTCCTTAAAGATGGGGTTCATTAAATATTCCCCATCATAGGGCTTCTGGTCCTTGATAAACATCATCAAGTATCAATAATGAAAAAATATGAATGTTGGGGCCTCATAAAGACTTATATTTCCTATGTTTACTCTTATACTCTTCCATGATACTATAAAATTCATATAAATATTAAAACCATTCCCAAAAAAATGGATTTTACTATGAGAGATAGTCCAAACAAACTTCTAATTTGAAATTTTTTCTGGTTATGATTCAACATCATCACTCAAAATAAAATAAGTTGGGTCTAGTTAATAATACCTTAACCATGACACATGAAAATGTCAAGAATTTTGTTATATATTAATGGAAATTCCAATTGGTAGGAAACTTATCTGATCCAATCTATAATCTTATATACTCCAACATACCATTAATATAACTTTACATAATTTTAAATCCTTTGATTCCCTTTCCATGGTGAACATGAAGAAACATATGAACCATAACCATAAATTTAATATGTTAATGAAAAAATTTATAATGAGATATCAATCTACTCTATGAGGTAGTTATCCTTTTTCTGATTATCTATATACAATAAATTTTCTCTTGCATTATGATAGTCCCAATGAAGGATTCCTCCACAAATTTTATCCAACATAAGGGATACTGACATAGACTTTCATACAAATCCAAAAATAGAGAAATAAATATATTATCATGGTGTATGATGGTATAAATAAACTCTAGAAAAGGCACATAGTCGTCACATAAACTACTAAATTCATGAACACATTCTAAGACATTTTCCCAAGAGGCAAAGTAGTATAGTCTAATAGGTCATCTATCTGTGCATGATATATTATACTAAAATTTAACTGGGAACACAAATATTATTTTAAACATTGAAAAAATTGTGATGTGGATGTCACGTCATGATCTAACACAATACTACTGGGTATACCATCAAATTTCACAACCTGGTATACATTGATATTTTTAATATAATCCACAATATAAGTCTCATTGATTGATAATAAGATAGAATATTTCATAGAACCAATCTAAAAGTACCTATAATATATCATTTAACTTATGTGACCATTGAAATACCATCTATAAATCTAAGGTGATGTCATTCCAATTACATTCATAAATAGAAAAGGCTCAAATCCTATCTACTAGTCTTTGATTCTAATATTTAACCCACTGGAGGGTAATATACAACAAAAAAACTTAGGCAAGTCCCTATTAATATGAATCCACCAATAATTATATTGAATAACATGGTATATCTTAGTCAAATCCAAATGAACATCCCAATAAATTATATGAAATATCTTATCACTTCTTCTAATAGACCTAACCAAATATTTAGATCCCCATGATAATATAGGATAAACTAATCTCCATTAACCTATCCAAGAACTTGTTCCCCAACAATTATATTTCCTTTATAATACAAACACTCAAAATCAAGGATATAACCCTCATTTAATCACTCTATCATCCCAAAAAAATCCACCTTAAACATTATGTTCAAATCATCAGTTAAAAAATCCATTTCTTGGGTTTATATGTCATCTTAATGTTAAATAATTAAATGTTTTTATCCCACCACATTTGGTGAATATCAAAATCCCCTAGTTAAAATATAGGCTAATTTCTCTTATTATCAGTGAACACCAAAATAATTCCCTCATTATATAATATCACAATATCTTAAGAGCATTAGAAACCACAACCAACTCACGATCATGAGTGGAATAATTATTTTCATGTAGCCTAATCTGTAGAAATCCATACACCACTACATGACCTTATTTTATCAATACACAACCCAATTAAATTCCACAAGAACTACAATATACATCATATTTCTTCCCATGCTCAAGAAAAGTAAGAATATGTTTTGGTTTTGGACTCTTTTTAAGCTCCAAAAATGAATCCTTTCACTAACCACACCAATGAAAATTATCTCCCTTCCATGTTAGAGTCTTCATTACGATATATGAGTGAGATAAGTGGTTGTAATATCCTACAAGTTCCAAGAAACTCTTAATATCAAATATATTCTTATAAATTTTCCAAGGAATCATAGCAGTTGCCTTCTCTGGATCAATTAATATCCTAGAATCTAAAATAACATGCCTAAGTAACATTACTTTCCAATTCCCAAACCGGAATTTTTATATCTTTAAATACATGTAGTGAGATCATAATTTACCAAATATAAGAACCAAATGATCCCAAAGAAACATATATGGTTATTAATATTTCAAAATATCATCAATAACCATGATCTCAAAGGAATCAATTAAGTATGTAATAAATGATTTGTTAAATCAATAAACACCACTTGAACCTTTTTCAACCCTAAAAACATTACCATAAATTCGTAATGATTGTATCATGTTTGAAATTCCTTATTATAAAAATCCTTAACTAGATCACTAAACTTATGATAAACCAATTTAATATTTATCTTATAGAACCATTGAGTCACTACTATTTGAAATATTGGCTAAAAAATTATTTAGAACCATTGGTAAAGACTATATCAATATTTTTGATGATATATTGAGTCTAAAATTATTAGTATTGGGTTATACCAATGTTTTTTCATAACCATTTGTGTATATATCTATATAATTGATTTCAAACTGTTGGTATATGTAATATAAAAAAAATACAAACTGTGAGTTTCAATCCCAGGACCTCTACATTTTGTGTTAATGACATAACCATTAGCCTACATTGATTTTTATGTATATAATTATATATATATGTTTGTGTGTGTGTGTGTTTATAAAACTAATTATATATTTTAAAATACTTATTATTATTATATATAAAAATATTAAAATAATTTTCTAACATATAACAATAGTTTAGAAAAATCATTGATATAAGGTCCCAAAAAAATATTAGAACCTATAAAAATGGTTTTCTAAACCATTGTTATAGGTCTGTTGGTATTGAATACATATCTAGTAGTTTCCTCTCAGCTAATCAAATATATCATCAATTTTGGGAAATGGATACTAGTTCTTGATGGTATTTAGTTTCAACCTATGGTAATCATTACATAACCCCATACTTCCATCAACCTTCATAGTGAGTATCACTAAAGAACCCCATGGTTATACACTATACTAAATGAATTCCATTTATTCAAGATCCTCCAAATGAGTCTTTAATGGCTCAATATTATAATGTTCTATGGAATATGGAGCAATAGAAATATTCCCACTACCTAGTACCAAGTAAATTAAGAACTCTACCTCCTGTTGAAGTGAAACCCCAAAAACTCTTCAAGAAACATGTCCTAATACTAGCCAACAATAAGATGAAAAATTAAACCAGCAACAATCGATCTAAACTGAAGATACATTCACACCACCTAATATATAATACTCCATATCTATCCAAAATCAAAACCTACCACTTTGGCATTATAATCCCACACTCCAAAGAAAACAACTGACTCATCTCCATAAGGGTAGAACATCACACAAATCTAGTAATAATAAATACCCTATAAAATTATTATAATTAGTCTATCTTTATAATAACATCATATCTCTTCATTTCCAAGATAGATTATTCTTATATATGACCATAACCATATATTTCAAAAACATGAAAAACACATCCTAATAGGATCTTCTATCCTCCCTAATGAGGTCTCAAAATATTTAACTCAAAAAATAAATTACATAACTAGAAAAATATTAAAAACTATGAAAAAAACATAAAGAAAATATATTCACAAGAATAAAACAAAATAGTAGCTAGGGTAGAGGTAATAAACATCATACCACTCAACATTGAAGAACCCATACCCACATCCCTTGTTATCTAATTAACATTGAATGACTGACTAGAACCAGAACCATGATCCAACACCTAGGTTGCATAGTTCTCGTGCACAACATATCCTTACTAATCTTTCCATTTATATTAAAATTTCCACATCATCCAAATATCCTAGACAAAATACATATCACAGTTTTCTATAGTACATTATCATGTTCCTTTTATACCTAAGTATAATTAAAACAATAACCACTACTTCATTGGGAACCCAACCGATAGAGACTATTTATCCAACCATATTTCAATATAAGTGAAAATCCTGAGGCTTAAAATAATTAATATATCAATTTCTTACTTTATTGGGATACTAAAAACAAAAGGGATTTCTTTCTTTTTTATTCTCAATAAAAGTGGGATCAACCATCAACCCTTTAAAAAAATTATCACCCTACCTCTAGAAGAAGGAGATGAAAAAATCATCACTTGAGCACCAGAATTCTATCCATCTCTAAAATAATAATCACTCATACTCTTATTTCTGAATATAGATCAAAATATTACCACTAATTCCTAATTATATTCAACATGGTATTTTTCATCCATAAAATCTTTAATTACCATTTATATAAATGTAGTGAAACTAATTATACAAACATTAGATAATATTTATATCCCCAATTCATACAGAACATGATGGCCTTTTAGAAACATCATTTCCTTCCATGGTAGAAGAAAAAACACTCTATAAGTCTAGAAGAATAATAAATGATGAGAATTATTTCCTAATTGAACTCCATAAAATATTTCCCTATGTATATACCTGGAAATTGAGGATAAAAATTCTTAACAAAGTGTAACTGAAAAGTCTCCCAAGATAAACCATTAGTCCTCTTCACTTGGTCTTTGATATCCAAATAATTTTAGGATGAACCTTTGTGAATATATGAATACTACTTTAACTTCATCCCTCTTGAGAATCAATCTACTCAAATGTTTGATCCATACCTTAAAGACATTCCTTGAATCCTTGATATCCATTATATCCTCCTAAAAAGGGAGGGTGTTGTGCTCATATGTCACATATCATTATGGGGATAGACATCGCCTATGGAGATGGTTTCACCTCCAAAAACTATATGACATTCAACAAACTATACTTTTTATGGAGTGGGTATCTGATCAAATGATACAAGAGTAATATATATATTTCAAACAAATTTGGCGACAGATAGACTTCTTCCTTGTGCAGCAGTTTGAATACGAGAAGGGGAACTTTTCCAATGGTTTATCTTGGATCTCCTATTACTCCTGGACGAATACGGATCCAAGATTTTGACAGTATTGTTAACAGTATTATAATTCATGTAATCAATTGGAATAGTATTTCTTATCTTTCAGAGGTTGGATAACTCTAATTAACAGTGTTTTATCGGCCATCCCTATCCATGGGTTCTCGACATGTAATGTACCGAAAGAGGATCTCTCTTTTATTGAAAAAGTACTGGAAAACTTTATTTGGGATGTGAAAACTGAGGGGAAGCGCCATTGGACTTATTGGGATAGATTGGAAATACATTTTTATGAGGGTGGAATCAATGTTCGATGTCTGACAGATAGTGTTCACTGCATTCTTGGAAGGCTCGTGTGGGAAGTTGTGAAGGAATGTACTCTATGGGGAAAAATTATGTCCTACAAAGACGACAGGTTTGCAGATAAGGTTAGAAATCATGGATCTCCTTTATGGTTATTAATACATGATATGATACCAAAAATCAGACAACATTCTCGAAGGATTATAGTAAGAGGGGATATATCGTTCAGGCATCAAAACTGGGCTACTTTGATAATGGGTTTCCCGGGATGTCTTGACACATTGATTTGTTTTCGAGAGGCAAGAATGTATTCAATATTCATTAACATTGTCCTGGATAAGGACCAATGGGAGGATTTTGATCTCATTTATTTAAATTTCGACCCTGATAAATGTGTTTTTACTGCTTTTAGTTCTGGGAACTTTTCTATAAAGGACTTTTGCGGATTTCTTTTCCTCAGGGATAGCAGGACTCCTGGAATAATCTAATATTGTGTGATAGTATTCCAACTAATTTAAACTTCGTTCTATGGAGGATAGGAAATCAGGTTGTACCCACTGATGACAATGTGAGGAAGATGGGTATCCGTATTTTATCAAGATTCCATTGTTGCATGGTATATAATGAGGGGAGTTCAGATCATTTGTTTTTTGAAGGTGAATGGGTTATGGCAGTTTGGAGGTTATTTGGTGAGTTCACTGGTTTGTTATCTTCTGAACTTATTAGTGCTTCTTTTGTTGAAAAATGGTTTCATGGTTCAATTTGAAAGGGGCCAGAAAAAATGGCAAGATCGGTGAATTTAAATGCTGGATGTTGGTGCATCGGGCAGGCCAGAAAGAAGGCCAGATTTGAAAGAATTTCTTCTACATGGGATTATGTTATCATGAGAACAAAATCCATTTTAATTGATCTTGTTAGTATCATTAAAAACTGGTGTAATTCTCCTTTTTTTAGAGCTATGCAGGTTAATACAGGGGGTATGCAGCAGTCTTGTCCTGGGATAAGAGGTAAGTGGGTGTGCTGGTTACCGCCTATTATGGGTTTCAAAATTAACTTTGAGGGTTCATATATTTCGGGTATTATGCATGGTGTTGGAGTGGTTAGGGACTATAGGGGGAGTGTCTTGCTGGTTTTTTCTACATATTATGGGAGGGGAAGCTCCATCCAAGTAGAGGAAAATACGATGTATTCGGGTCTTAGACTATGTGCTCAGAAGGACATTTCTTTGAAACAGATTGAAACAGAATCTATGGTAATACATGATTGCATACAGGGATTAATCTCTCCTCCTTGGTCAATAGCCTATATCATCATGAGGTGTCATTCCAGCCTCAGCGGTAACAACATCCAGGTGGTGCACACGTGGCGAGAAGGTAATAAGGTGGTTGACTATTTTTCTTCCTTGGCGGTGGAAGAACGAGGTACTTACATTAATTGTTTCCCGAATTCCGATCTGCTTGAACCAGAGGGAGTGAGTTTGATTAGGGGAGACCAGCTTGGTCTTCACTACTTTAGAGCTCCATAAGTTTTTATCTTTGGCCTTGCCCATGGATTTTTGTGTGGGTGTTCTTTCCACTTTTTATTAAAAATTCAATCGATGATGATGATCTTTAACAAAGTTCTATAGATTAGCCACTAAGGGGATATCCACTACTTCCCCCACCATTTTCCTCTCATCAGAGTACTCTTGATCAACCCTTTTTCTATAGATTTATAAAATCATCAATTAAGTTTTATAGATTTAAAAATTAACCAACAATCCCATTAAAAATAAAAATAAAATCATATTAAGAAAATTTACAAGGCATCACCTCATACACAAACTAACAAAATAGTTCATTATACCATAATTAATAAATTTATATTATCCAATAAATTTAAAAAAATGTTCACAATAATATTCTATACTTTTATATAACAAAAATGATTCATGAATTTATCCACTAATCACCCGCAATTGTGTCATATTTCTACACTAAATTATTTTAGTAAATTGTGAAAATAAAATTACTTGTTTAATGGTTACATGGACATCCAATATGGTTATGTTGGATAGGCTCAGACAAATATATTACATACCAAGTATAGACTCCAATTCACCTCTAACAAAAACCAAAAATCAAGAGTCTGAAAAAGAACTTATTTGATAACATTTCCTAACATCTTACTCTATTGTGACCATGCCATAGAGGTGATAAATCAAATAGACTCGAGTTCACTCACCAATCACCAAAATATAGTAATTATTATTGAGGGAAAAATGATATTTCTTGGGGAGTGATTTATAATTTAATGTTATATCAAATAAAATAAACTAAAGATAAGAATCTAAATGTGAATTAATAACATAAGACACCAACATCTAATTAATGATCCCAAAGTGATATCCCAAAATTCCAAAACAAGTAATATAATCTAACAGTATTCAAAGTATATCTCACATATTAAATTATAAATAGTATGAATCAAACTGAACCTAAAATGTTAAAGCATACATTCCATTCCACATTACTCAAAACTCTTTCAATATCTTCTCTATAGTGTCTGTAGACAGATACTCTCAACTATAAATACCTCATTCCTTTCCCTAAAACATCAAGCATGTGATATGTGATCACAAAAATATTGAAAATAAATTCATTATAGTTTTTTAATATTCAACACATTTTATTCCCAAACATTTAGTAATTAATGGTAATTTAAAATTATTTGGAATAAATGGAATATTTAATTGTATTTAATAATTACTTCTCAAAAAGAAAACAATTATGAATTTTATTTATTTATATTATTTTCTGAATAAATTAAATTGAAAGATGTTAATCCTTTATTATTATTACTATTAAGGAGAAAAAGTTGGTTTTAGTTGTGAAATATAAAATTTTATAAGTCTATATTCCATATAAGTAAACTATAAAAGGCTAAGGAATATATATGAGTCACTGTGAAGTTAAAACAAAAGAATTTTTAAAAGTGTTGCAAGGAATGTTAATCATTATACTCACACTTGTGATTCGTTTTTGAAGCATGTTGTCAGAATTTATAAAATAGTGGAGTACCATTAATGTAAATAGTAAAATATATAAGATTCATTGACTGATCTACCGGTGAATATTTTGGCCAGTTACCAAGTAGCTTATGAGTAATTTTTTGGATCCTAAAATTAAAACCCATCACAATTATATTGTATTAGAGTCATTTAATTGGTCATGGGGGATACAATTACAGCATTATTGATTATTTATCATTGATAGAAGGATATATACACTTTAGTACTTAGTAAAATTAGATAAATATTTTAAAATAAAAATTTAAACATTACAAAATTAAATAAATTAATGCACCTCACCATGGAGACTAGGGTTTCACCATGATTTTTATGGCCAAATATTTTTAAGAATCCAATATAAGTTCAAATTATGGTTGATTTTTTTCATGGATATATAATTCTTATAAGGGAATAGGAGGGGTCAATTAAAGTCAATAATTAAACATATGATTTTCATCCACCTTATAAAAAAGATGATCAAATATAAGATATTTTGATCAAATCATAATTTATTATAGTATGCAAGTATATTGAATGGAAATTGGAGCTATTAAAAGTTAATATAATTCAACTAATACATTATAAATAATATAAATATAAAAAATTATAAAACATACCAATTCAGTTAAAATAGAGACAAGTTTAAAAGTTTTTAATTTAGTATAAATAAATTAAAATGTAGATTACTTGTTAAAAATCAATAAATCTTTAAAAGGATATTGTAAATTCAATTTTTATCATAGGTGTAAGGAGGATATTTCAAAATGATCAAAGGAATTTTTTTCATATCCCTAGAATCCCATAATGTCAGCTGATTTAATCTTTTTCTATCTTCTTATCCTCAGAAGACCTTGATCAAATAGATCTAAACAAGTTTTGTCTTATTATACCTAGAAGCCATTGATTACATATGATTATTGAAACCATCTATCTTTTTTATCCTCGTAAGTCCTTGATCATATAGGTTTAGAAAATTAATGGTTACAATGGGAAATTTTAATGATCATCATAATGAAAAAATGCACATAGTAGTAGCTCTTTTAAAAAAATTCAAAAAGAAAAATACTACACTAGATGATATCTCACGAAAAATAGGTTTCATAAATTCAAAAAAATGAACATATTTTATAATTTTTGATCACTTAAAATGTTTTCTTATGATCCCTTTTTTGTTTTCTATTATATTCCATATTTTTGAAGTCCTATTTATTGGAAAATATGTAACAAACTCTAAATTTTGATATCTATATTATGTTAGTTTTGTTGAAATAGTAGCAGAATTAGTAAATATATCATTGGATGATCATAGAAAGATCTATATCTTATAGTGACATTTCTTATAGACAATATAAAAATTTAAAATATAGTGAAAGAAATATAAAAAAAATTATTTAAATTTTCATAATTCAACTTAAATACTTTGAATTTAGTTTACTAAAAAAATCATTCCACATAAAAAAATAACTCAAACAAAATTTCAATTTATAATATTTTGATAATAAGTGTATTTTTATTTTAGAAGAAAATAAGAAAGGTATTCATATACTTAACAATATCCCCCATTTAGAAAGCATGAAACATTTATGAAAATGTAAAGCATTTACTATATTTAAAATAAATACTCCATGTAAATTCAAAATAAGTAAATTTTTTCTATTTTAATCCCAATATCTAAAAACTCATTATTTGTAAAAAAATATTTAAGAATGTTTATCCCGCATTATAAAATGAAAACAATCTTACAAAAATTTCCTCAATTAAAACATTTCTCTCCCAAAATAATATTTCCATTTAGTTTCTCCCCAAAATAAATAATAAATAATTTATCTCAAATTTCACCCCTTTTCTGAATTTGAAAAAAAATGGAAAAAAATTAAAAGACACCCCCTTAAATATGCATATGTCCCCATTTGAATATTTAATAAATATATAGGTACAACCAAGTATTAAATCATTAATAAAATAAAAATTAATGAGAGTAATGAAATGTAAACATTATAGAAGTTATATTATAATTCTTTCAGATGACATTATTCATTTGAATATGGTTCTATAGAAAGTTAAAAATAAGATTTTGTGTATTCAATTATATTAAATTCAAATACCTCATAAAAAATAACAAAAAACGTTTTTGAAATAAATATTCATTATGTTAATCTTAAATATATAACATTTATTATAGGAAATTATGTTAAAAATTTATCAAACATCTTGAAATATATCTGAATAAAAAAAAAAAAAAATAAAAAAATAAATGTATGTTCTCCCCCTTTCCCAAGGATTTTTTCAATGATATGTGATAGATAAAACAAAACTTCAATTAAATTTAATTTTAATTTGATCATTCCAAACTTCTATTTAATATATTTCAATTTGTCCAAATTTAATGATTTAGTTAATTATTATGTAATATAATTATCCATTTTTGTTAAATTCAAGAACAATATATCCTTTTTGATTTATATCCTATAGAAAATGAGTTCTTAAATCTATTTTTTCTCATGATTCAGGTGATTGGTTTCTAAACAATAAAATAGTGGATGTTTTTTGAAAAATAATTAACGTTTGAGTAAAAATAAAACCAAAATCAATGAGTGTATATTATATCCAAAACACTTGAGTGAGACAATTTTCTTCTCCAGTATATTCATCTTCTTTAGTGGAAATTGAAACTTATTTTTTCTTCTTATGATACCATGAAAATATCTTTTGAGTATGAAATAATTTCTATAAGAATATAAAATTCCATATTCCTAAGTACCTTTAAGATAAAAAATATATGTTTTACTACTTTTATCTTTGATTCCTTCATATTTGAATGAAATATCACACACAAGAACACATAAATCATAATATCCATTATATTATCTATAAGTTATATGAAAAATTCAATAATAACATTGTAATTCTTATAATCAATCATTTCCTCAAATTCTTGAAGATCAAGTTTAATAAAATATGTAATTAGTGTACTTTTACTTGAAGCGTTATCGAAACCAATACTTTTTAATAAATATATTTTTTATTTATTTTGAGTTAAAATGTTAATTTACTATTTTTAAGAATTTTTAAAACTATGGAAAAATTAAAATTAAACCATTGTGATCTCCTCAAACTCACTTTTCATAAGTATCAAAAAAACCATAAAATATGATTTTTCGTGGAACCAGAAATGATGTCATAAAAAATGGAACACAAATGGTTTCTTTAAAATAATTATTTATATAAAGAGTTTGGTTATTTACCTTAAAAAATTAGGTAAAAATTAAATATGAATTTTATACCAAACTCTTGGTGACTCTTTAAGAACATAGAGTACATTGGTATATTTATATACATGTTTTGTAAATTTAACATCTTAAAAACCAAAAAATAAATTAATAAAATAACTTTTAAAATCAATTTTAAATAAAGTAAAATTAAGATATACTAAAATTTATTGTAGGATTTATATAGACTCATTTATAGCTATCAAGGAAAAATTCTTGCTATAGCTTAAAAAATATTCCTGAAAATACCCCTTAGTAAAATATCATTCTTTATTGCTAATAATAATCCCATATTCATCACATATATTTAAAGCCCAATTTACTCATTTTATGTGAACATATTTAGGTAGCTTATCCAAGATCCAAAACTTTTTATAATCAAATCCATTAATCTATCCTTTTGTTACCATTATACAAATTTCATCACCTAAGGCATTATTTGTCATATTAGGTTCAAATTTTGATATAAATCCATGATTATTACTTTTATTTCGTAAGGAAGTTATATTTTTTACTTGTTTTATAAAATCAATGATGTTATTTTTTGTGATATGACTTCTAAAATTGATTTTTATTAAGGAAAAAACATAATTTGATCCTTAAATATTAGTTGTATATCTTTCATTAAGATAGTTTTTAGATTTTAAAATCCTTTGATCTAATTTATATTTGATTTATTATTGATTTTTTTGGTGTAAATTAAGTTAAATGAAATAGATTTAGTTTTAAAAACATCTTATAGAGAACTAATTTTTGATCTTTTTATAACAAAAATGACCAGCTTCATTAAACTATATATAAACTATTTTATCTACATTAGTTGTTATTTTATTAAAACTCTATAGGCATTTATAATTATAAAATATCCAATGAAAATACCATCACTAGCCTTATGATCCAAAATTTCGAGAAAAAAATATTCACTCAATAATGTTTGAGTCTTTTCCTAAATAATTCTCTTTGTTCATTCAACTACCCCATTATATTAAGGTGTTCTTGCTGCATAAAAGTTATGAGTAAAAAATTTCTTACTAAAATAACTTAATAATAAGAATTTTTTAATTATAAAACTTCATCACTGTGGATAGTAATTTAAAGTAATTTTTATTATTTTAAAATGAATCATTAAAACTATTAAAATAGAATAAATATTTGGATTTTTTAGTGAGAAAATTTGTCTAAATAAATATAGTATAACCATAAACAAGGACGTACACATAGTTATTTCATCCAATTATTCTAGTTTATATAAAACAAAATTAATCCATATACACTAACAATAAATCTCCAAAAATTGAAAATTATCTAATAAGTTTAAAAATAGATTTTTATTTCTTACCAAATTGACAAGTATCATAAAACCTGGAAGAGTTAAACTTAATATCCAGTAGATCCATAAAATAAATTTTCCTATAATGTTTCAATATATTATGAACATTGCAGGGACCTAACCTTCTATTTAAAATCCAAGAAAGATACTTCATTATACTTAACCAATTTATATAATTTTTTTAAGGTCTTCATTATATATTATGAAAATATTTTCATATTGATCGATGGATAAACTAAAGTACCATTCAAAATTTGAACAATATATTTTTCATTAATAAATTCTATAATAGTACCTTTATTAAATAATTTCATTTTTCTTATAAGGTTTTTAAGAACTTTTAATAACTACAAAACATTAGAAATTATTATTTTTAAGATACACCATCAATTTTGATGATTTCAACTTATGCACTATCTCCAAAATTAAATCACACACCACTAAAAATTTTCATGTTTTGAAAGTTCGAATTATATACTATCATATGTCAGGAAAAACCATTGTATACATTCCAATTATTTTCTCTATTATTAATCATAATATTTTCCTAAAAAATAAAACTGGGTTCATGGTACCCACCATTCAGGGATCTAGAAACATTCCCAAATAAAAATTTTGGAACCCACTTTTGTACAACTACTTTATGTTGAACTATTATGATCTCTTCCAAAAAAAATATTTCTAAAAAACAAAATAAACTGATTTAATAGACAAAATATCCTCCAGTGAAGAACCTTGTGAAATTTAGTGCAAAAGGTTTCACTTCTAGGAATAAATTAAATTGATTTAAAATGTATTTTTCGTATGTATAACCTAGATCATTTGAATTTATGGATTGTTTTAATTATATAAAAATTTATTTTAAAATTTTATCAATTTGAAGTAAAATTAGATGGAATTTGTTTCAAATTATAAACAATAACTTTTTTATTAGAAACTAGTTTATAAACATCAAAGTTCAAAAATGAACTCAAATTGGATTTAAATAACAATGTATGTTTAGAAATTCCATAAGTGCATCTTGAAATTATGCTACTTGATTTAGAGATATCCTTTTTAGAAAACTCATATTTGGTTTTCAAAATTTTATATCCATTATAAATAAGATTCAAAAATCTCATAATTTATTCATAAGTAGAAAAATCTTATTATATTATTATGAATAAAATTTTTCATCATCTAGATGAGTTGAATAATTATAATTTAATATATAAGAAAAGTTATAATCTAAATTTAAATTTTAACTAGATTAATCAGTTCCCTTAGAGAAGATACACCACTCATCTTTAAGAATATTTTAAAAAAACCAATAATTTTTTTACTACCGCTACCAAGTTATTTGAATGAAGTTTCATAAATATTATCTCCACCACTTGCAATCTAAGTGTCCAATTGCATTAATATTTTATTCTATTTTATCTAAGAATACTTATTATATTTTTTTATTTTTTTCAGTTGAGGGTAATCATGTATTATAAACCAACATTTTAACATTCATAACATGTAATATCTAAAGAACATCTCTTCTAATTTCATTTCATTTTATCTTTTTAATTATCATATTGAAATGTTTTTATTTATGATAATTTTATTAACCCATATCATAAGTTTAGAAAACTAATTCTCACAACCATGAGTACCACTACAATCAAAATGAATCATACACATCTTCTTTGACATATTAAAATCATCAACTCCATCATTATCAACACAATAAAAAATATTACATGAAGTATAAATAAAAGATGATTTGTTACTTATCTTCTATTTTTTATCATATCATTTCAATACAAACACATATTTTATAAAATATTCATTTTAATCATCAAGAGTTAGTTTAGTCAACTATATAGTATCATCAGTAGTTATACATTTGGACTCCCAATCCTTCTAAAGAATGTGAATAACTTTTCAACCCACCTATTCTTTTGATAAATAATTCTCACCAAGGTATTTGAAAACTATTAATTATATTCATAAATATCCATTGGATTTGGGAAACAGATTCTCTATATTGAAAAATAAAATCATTATAATCTACAGAAGAATATCTCTCTTGGTTTCAATAATTTCAGAAGTTCTGAAATGTGTAATCTCCATATTCTTCCAAATTCCATTATAATTTTCACATTATTCTACTTAACTATATATATTATTTATAATAGATAAAAAAAATACTCTTAACATTATAATTATTCTAGAACTCAATATTCTTATTTCTAGAATATATAGAAACATCCTTCTCTAAAATTTTATAATCTTTCAGTCATTATAAGATAATTCAAAACTCTAATATTTATAAAAAAAATTCATTAAATCTTGATAATATTAATATTAATTTCCATAAAAAATTAGAGTATGAATATTATTTAGATTTCTAAAAGACTCAATAGGTATTACTAAAATTATAAAAAAAAATCGCTACCAAATTATTAGTATAAGGAAACTGAGATATATTCATTAATCTATTGGAAAATAGAAATTAATTTCATTACTAAATTTATTCTATCATTGATAACAAGTTTTTTCCAAGACATATAAGTTGGGTAAATCTATAACAGGGGATTAATTTTATTAAAAAATCAAATTACAATTTTCTTCCACCTGAGAATCAAGATGATCACAAATAAGATCTTTCAATCAAATAATAATTTATCAGAGTATGAAAGTAAATGTAGTGGAAATTAAATCTTTTATAAGTTAATATAATATGACTAAGATATAAAACATATTAGAAATATAAACTATCATAAAACATGTAATGTAGTAGAAATATAGAAAATTTAAAATTGAAAATGTATTAGAAATAAAACAAAACATGGTGTACTAGTCAACAAACCATGAACTACTTAAATGGATATTATGAAGACATGATTTTACCCTACCTATAAAGTGGATATTTAAAATTAATGTATGGTTTCTATCTTCTTATCCCCATAATACCTCAATGTAAACCTATTGAAAGTTTTATCCATCTTCCTAACCCTTAAATCCCTTGATCAAGCTAATCAGAATAGAAATTATCTTTATTTCCTCAAATTCCCTCATTTACATTGGATCATAAAAGGCTTATATTTTTTTATCCCTATAATCCCTTGATAATTAATAATAATAACAATAATTATTATAATATAAAATTCAAAAGTTATTTATAATGGAAGACCTCACATAGTGGTAGAACATAAAAAACACTCCAAATGGAAAATATTACATTAATCTATTTAACACTCACTAATAAGAAGTTATAAAAATTATAAATGATCAAAAAACTCATAATTTTCAATCAATTATCTTGTTCTTATATTTATTATCTTTTATTTTATCTTCTATTCTAATAATTTTTTGTTCTATTTATAGGTAAAGGTATAAAAAACTCCAATGTCAAAATAAACATTCTCCATGTTCAATTAAAATATCATAAAAAGATAAAAATCCCTATTTTAAAGGTTATATTTGGATCTACATTTTTTGATGAAATTGTTTAGTAACACTAAATTTAATCATTATAAAATGAAATAAATTGGATAATAAATATTATTAATCTATATTTTTGTAATTCAACTAAACTCTCAAGAGTTTTTTATAATAAAAATGTATTCTTCAAAACAAATTAATGTTAAGAAAATTTTATAATATGTGTATTAAAGTAATAAATAGATTTAAAAAATAAATAATATTGAGTCTCGCCATGAATTAGATTTGATTAATTTCAGTTCAACTGAAATTTTATTGATGTATGTGCTTTATTGATATCAACTTTACCAAAAAAGGTTTAAGATAGTCAATAGAGGAACATCATTCATAATTTCCTCAGGAAAAAATTATTTTATTCTATGATTCCTTTATGTTAATATCACATGGAATCCATATATAAATTAAAATTGATGAAGTTTAGGGGATATTTTTGAATTAAGAACTCAATAATATCCTAGTCATCTATTCCACAAGATAAGATATAACCCACATGGTATGAATTTGAAATTAAAGGAATATTTACTACTTCAAAAAGAAGAAGACTATATGCCAGAAGAATGTAGGAAAATATTATTTATTAGGAACTAATGGATCTTATGGGTTTAAAGGTGAGGAGTTATTTAAAAGATAATATTTACACATGAGTAAAAGGAGAGATTTAATGTTAGAGTTTGGTGTTGGATGCTTGGTTTTATTAACTTTTATTTTCTACTATAATTTAAATCATTTTCCATTGTAACTCTATACATGGAGTGATAAAACAATTTTGGTTATTGGGATAGTGTGTAGGATAACATTTCTTATGCATAAGTTTAAACAATAATAGAAAATAGTTTTTCTTTTGTTTTATCTTACTTTATAGTATGTTTTTAATAATTTGGGATTATTTTAGATGATATTTCACATTATTTACAACATTGGGTAATAAAATATTTTCAGAATATTGTTTATCTTTTTCATATATAATGGAATGAGTATTTTTTGTGGTAAATTATTAGGAAATTTCTAATATGAGTGTGGAAGGAAATAGATCTTTATTTATTTCTAAAGTGTGCGTTCATCCAATTATGTGTTTCTTGGGTAATATGGGAAGACCTAATTGTTAATATTTAATACTCCTAATAAAGATGATTTTTATTAGTGATAGGTTCTAGTTGAAACAAAAATTCATTAAAACCTTATGATGAGAGATGAAATGATTTTGAATTATCTCATTGATTAAATTTTAGTACAAGGGTCAATCAACTTATGACTGGGATAACATAAAAACAAGTGATACAATCTCAGTAATAATCACTTTTTAATTAATTCATTAAGTCAAAAAAGTTTTCTTTATAATTTTTTATTTTTTTCAAAACAAATAAATCAAATCCATCTGTTTTATTTTACAAATTATGAAAATATGAATTTTTCATCCCTCTTTAGAGACTTCCTTTAGTCCCAACTATATTATAATGTAACATTAGGTAATTATTATTCTTTTATACTAACCCATGAAAGTTATTTCAAAAATATGGAACTATTTTATGGGATGTGGTTTTAAAGTTCAAAACCATAATTTTCATAAACCATTATAACACTAACCATCCTTACACTCTTGGTCAAAATATTAAGGGAACCTTTCTTACTAGACTCTAAAATTTAAATCTTCAATCATAGTTTTAAAACATTTCACTAATAAAATCAAGTGTAAAATATATTTATCACTTTAAATATAACACGGTGGATGAAAATATAAACCAAAATCCATATATATTTTTTTACTTCATTTCATTATTCAAAATAATAAAACGGACATTCCAGTATCACAAACTGATTTTTAATTGAAAACTAGATTGATTCAACTTTTATCAAAGTTTCATATAATTTCATATGAGGATCCAAATAATAATATCCAATAATTCACCTTGGTATGTTCTGAACATAAGGGAAGGGAGTTTATAAGTAATAAGTTAATTTTTGGTCCCTTCTATTTCCTTTATAAATATTGATAAAATAGTAGCTATATAATTTTTGAAGGTTATGGGTGTAGATAAAGTGTGTGATGGGTTGTGCCCAAATTTAATTTTTTCCGGATTCATTATCAATATCATATTTAGACAATAATAATTTTCGTGATCAAAATAATTGTATAAAAAACAGATAATGGATAAAAAGTCAAAACCAAGAACAGGATCAACACATATAATTTACAACTAATTTAATCAATTAAAGTATTAAACTATGAGAATTATTTATCCATTGATGGATCTAAAAAAATTCTATATTTTACCATCATTGTTTTGTAGGAATCCAGAGCGTATTCCCTCTAGATTTGATCTACATGTACTCCATAAATCACATAATCTCATTGTAGGAATCTTTGGGTGTTAGCACAACAGATCTTATCGCTTGCATTATTCTCCTTTTATTGCCTTAAGAATTAATTCTAAAGGAATATCATTGATCTCTCTTGACTCAATAGTGGGATGTTGAGGAAGATCACTCTCTTTTCTAATATATTTCTTGGAGAAGGGAGATCTCTAGGTTTTTTAGAGGATTCTATAGATTCATTATTCACAACAAAAGAAATGAATTTTCTCCCATGAAAAATAATATAATTGTGTTTATATACAAATAGTATTTTGAAATAAATATTTTGAAAAGCTCCATCTAATATTTCTTTAATTTATATGGAACCCTATGTATATAAAAAATATATTATTATTATTTCTCAACATGTTCTTAACTTGTGAATTAAAATTAAAAAGTATTTATTTAAATAATATAGAACAAATATTATTTCTCACCAGACCTATAAATATGGTTTTACATTCCTCCAAAATATTTATCAATCCTTGAATAATGAATATTAATTTAATAAATAAATATAACTGAATTTTTTTCTAATAAATAAATAAATATTACATTCACTAAATAGAAAATAAATATTTATTAAATATTATGCTCACATAATATTCTCTTGAATTACTCATGAAATAATATTTTCTATCAAGAAAACCAGATTATTTATTAAACCATGCTTGTGAATAATATTAATTCAACTTGTTAAATAATAAATAATAATATATTATTTAACCAAGATTCTGGATACACTTAGTGTGTGACACTATAGGCCTTTTTCTCAATTGCATTAGGCTATTCAACTAAAAGTACAAGGATAACAGATCTAAACATGCCAAAGAATCCATAGAGAAATAATCTATTGTCATAATCACATAATACCTCATACGGATGGTTATTATGTAATATAATCCCTTGATCACAATATCTCTAATCGATCAGGTTGCATGCTGGTGCAATAAACATATGTAATTGATGTCTATTTCATTGAATTTATAGAAATCATAATTTTATATAAAACAACATGGACATGGATTTATTTAGGATATATAATTTCCACCATAGGTCCTAAGATATAAACTTAAATAAGAGAAGGGACAATTCCTTTCTCACATTATACATTAATGCAATATTACTCGTGATGCACCCAATGTATCTAGCCTCACCACAAACATATGTCATCATGGTTTTCAATAGTACATCAATGTACGAAACTCATAATACTCATTAATATTAATCTTAAATCATAAGGATCAATACAAATTTCCAATAATAAGAACATCGAATGACACATATAAATGTGGATTTTTTATTGTTAGGTGACATTATCATAATATCCTAACCTAGATATTACCAAGTGTTACACCATGAGAAGGTTCTTAAAATTTCTATGATTCACCACCCCTTATATCCTATATCATTTGGGTACCTAAAATGATATCATCCTATTATAGAATAAATTTTTAAGAATATTATCATAGCACTTCTGGGTTCCCATTATAGTAGGGAATTGTTATGACCTTTAGTGTGATAAATACACTTAGGAAATTATCACATACCATGTTACAAAGATGAAAAATCATGATTTGATAATAAGATTATTAATTTTCAAAACTATGATATGTGTTATCATAAATTACAGAGATGTTCATTTTATGTTACTAACTCCAATAATTATTTACATGGAGAATTCAATGACCGAAATAATATTAAAATAAATTTTCCTCAATGATTATTCCCAAAATAAAGTATTATTACTATTAGTAAGGATATTTCTATTGTAATACTAATTTTAGGATTCATAATCTATGAGTACAAGGAAATGTTAAAGAAGTTGTGTGCAAGATTTCCACACCAATAAATTGCATAATAGTGTTTCTTAGTTTTTTTATATCACGGTCTTCTTGAAGGTTAGAGAAATATATTGGATTAATCATTAGGAATATATTTTATTAAAAAATAACAAGTTGAATCTATAGGACTGATTGAAAAAAAAAATCAGAATTCACAACATTTTGGTACAATAGGTACTTGACCTAGAAGTGTGCATTAGTTAAGATGAATTAAATCACCCTTTTTATAATATAAACATGATGAAATGGCCATTATTGTTAGAAAAATGGATCTTAATAAGTAAAATGAAAAAATCACACTAGTGAATCTTTTTGGAATTTTTCTTATAAAACTCATAATATTAACCATTGTAAAAAAAGTATAAGAAACTGAAAGTTATGTAAGTACCGGTCAGTTGAGGCAATTATAGCAACTAAACCAAGGAATGAGAGACAATTATCAAGTTCAATATAGATTTTAGAAAAAATAAATATAATAAAAACCACCATTTTAATAAAAATATCAACAAAATCTATTATTCCAATAACCATTCAAACAATTAAAACCAAAAAAAGTTCTAACAACCACCTATTCAATAAAAAATATTTTTGAGTAGTCCCCAACTAGTTCACCACCACAATTGTAGAATGAAACCAATCCTTGTCCAAAAAAATTATAAATTGATATAAAATAATTTAAAAATTAAATAGGAATCCTTTTATAAATGATTACAAAAACCATGGAAAATTTTCATCCTAAACAATTTCAAATCCATGTGAAAATGTGACGGAAGTTACCATAAGGATTGTCACTTCTTCGAAATATTATTCCAGGAAAAAAATATAATTGTAAAATAATAATAGGAATATAAAAAAATGAATTAAATGAGAAATAATAAATTACAATATCCCTTAAAAAAGAAGTTTGGGAAAAAATTTCCCCTCCCAACCATTTCCCTTGATAATAGTCCAATCAAAGAAAAACATGTGAAAGAAATTCAAAAATAATATTTAGACACCTTTAAAAATATTGAAATCAGTGTTCCTTTTCATCAAACTCAAAAAATATTTCCAAATATTCTATGTTCATAAAGGAGCTTTTTACTAAAAAATAATGCAATAATGGAATGAGATAGTGAGTTTATGGAGAAATTTTTTATCCTTGTTCACACTATAACTTCCAACCATATTCATAGATCTAGGGAAATTTTTATTCCTTAGATAATTATAGAAATAAATTTAAATAATTATTATATTATATTGGATATTCTATTTATTCAATGAAACATTATATTACTTCTTATTTACATATGTGAGAGCTCAAACTAATAAAAGTGGTTGTTTTATTAGCTAAAAGATCCACTGTATTTTTTACACGGGTTTTGAATGATGTTTCTGAATAATTATAGAATTTGATCTTCTCAAATAATTTAAAGTCTTAAACATGAATGGTCATAATGAACCTACTCATTCACTGATCATTATAGAAAACCCTTCCTAACAATACCAAAGACAACAATAAATGTCTATAAAGGAACCCTCATAATAGAGTTTGAAAGAATAAAATCCACTTTAATAATTTTTATTACATTAAGTTCCCATGAAAAGGGAACTCGGTTTTCAAACTATTATATTCTAATGAGTTTAATTCATGTGAAGAAATCAGTTGGTTAAAATAAATTTTTCTTTTGGTTAAAAAAATTAAAATCTAAACAATTGTGGGAAAAATTAGAAAATATTGGAAATTATATATAATAATTTCAAGAGGAAGATAATTCTGACATACTTGATAGTTTTTATATTTTATTATCTAATAAAGGATTTTAAATTACATATTCTATGTAATAAGTACAAGTCATTGAGTTAAGAAATCAAATATGACTTTATTCATACTACAACCCTAAAATTTGAAATTAAAACTCATACCCAGTGATTTAAAATATTTTTTTCTAATGGATGTAAAAAATATTCGAAATATAATTTAAAAAACTAATCTTCAAAAAGAGAAAAAAATATTTATGGATGTTTTCAAGGAAAATATAAGTGAAAGAGACTACATTTTAGGAGATATCAATGGGATAAACCCCAAAATATGCATCCATATAATTCTTATAGTAAATACTTCCAAACCTATTAAGAAACATCATATAAGAGTTAACCCAATAATTATGGAAGTTGTTAATAACTAAAGTGATTAGTTATTATAATATAAAATCATTTAACCAATTTATGATTCCTAGTTTTCCAGTCTAATTCACATTTTCCCGAAGAAAATTAGACTATTCATTGTGAAGAATAAGTAAAATGAATTAATTTCTTTAAGTGTCCAAAACACTTTGATATTTTGTATTTATTATAGAAACCTTAATCTTGTGAAATAAAAATACCATTTTTCATAACATTTTTTTGACTAAATACTTGAGATAATTTCATTAAAATCACATTACTATTTTCAATATAGATGTTTTAGGTATTTTCAAAACCCCATTACTCCTGAGGACCAAGAAAAAAACTCTCACATATCTTTATGTAAATTTACCTTAAAAATAATGACATTTCAATTATGTTATACACTATGTAAATTTCAAAGAAACATGTTAAAATTTTTCTCAGGCTGTATTGATGACTTCATTAAATGTTTTCTTAAGGATTTATCTATGTTTGGAAATTATTTTTATCAAGTTTTGGGAAATATTGATATTGTTATTAGAAATTTTATAAAAAATAATATAGTTTTAAAATATGGAAAGTTTCTTTTTATAGTAGAAAGTATAATTTTACTTAGACATTATATTCAAAACACGGTACTAAGGATTATAAATTTTAAACTAAATTTATCAATTATTTATCATATTCAACAAATGTGAAAAATGTTAAATACTATTACATGTACATCTTTATAGATTACTCATAAATTATTTTAGAAAAAGAATTCTACCACCATCTTGAATTCTGGTAAAAGATTATGAATTCACTTTTAATGATGACTATAGAAATTAATTTTTGGACTTGAAGTGTAATTTTTTACCCTAATGATTATCCAACCACTAAATTTAGTGCACCTATTTGATATATTATGTGATTCTTCAAATAATATTTTTGGATTATTGATGTCATATAAAATTGAAGGATGGAACCATATAAGTAAATATCATTCAAAAACATTAGATGTAGTCAAAAACAAGAATACCACCATTTCAAATTATTCTTTAGATTCTTTTTTTTCTTTAGAAAAATTTTGTAGACTTTTCTTCATATTAGGGTAGTTGTTTTATCTAACCAGGAAACCCTTAAGTATTTTATAAAGAAGGATTATGGAAATCCAATTATGGTAACATAGATATTATTTCTTTATGAATTTAACTAAGAGATTAAGAACAAAAGTGTAATAGAAAAACAAGTGGAGGATCACATGAGTGGGATTCCCATCATAGTTGAGCAATGAATTCAATAAAAATAGTTTTTTATAGATTTAATCCTTTTTGAAAGATGTTATTTATTTAAATAATAAGTACTATATTTTTCTAATATGGTATAATTTATTCTAAATTCACTTGTTATATCTAATATAACCCAACATGTTTTTATACATAAATCATAATAAAAAAATAGGATAATCTGTACCTCTAAAAAAATTTTAATGATCAAATGATTAAGAGTTATCATCCTAAAATTGAGGTATAATCTATACTAGTTTTTTTCATAAATTAACATATAGTTGAAAATTTAGACCACAGAAACCTAAAATAAATGTTTTATAAGCTATAATTTTCCCCCTTATTGTTTAAAGATTACCAAGAGTTTTCTAAACACTGTAAGAAATACCAATTCAATAGAAAAAAGTTAAATATACTAGAGATATCAAAAACACAAATGAATTTTTAAGAAACCTTTATTGCATATGGAATATATTTTATTGGAATCTTTCAATTTCCCTTTCTAAATTTCAATATATTTTTAGATATAGATTCTTTTTCAAAATATGTAGAATTCATATCCACCAAAACTGGTGATGTTGTTATTTTTTCCCCTTTTAGGACTAATATCTTTTTCATATTTGGAATTATAATAGAAATCAGCAGTGAACAGGGCATCCAATTATGTAACAAAAGTGTGGAATATTTTTGTGAGAATGTATGGAATGATGAAAAAACATCAACACCTTATCATTACTAAACTAATGGACAAGATGAAGTTTTAATTAGATTATTTAAATTAATCCTTGAGAAAACATTCAATACAAATTGAAGATACCAGACCCAAAGGTGGGAAGACACTTTGTAGGATTATAATAAATCATATAAATCCTTCATCTAAATGAGACCATAATAGTTACACTACTAGAAAAGGGTTTTATACCCACGGTTTTCTCAAAAACCGTGGGTATAAACCCACCTATACCCACAGTTCTCATGAACCGTGGGAAGGTGACCTTTTTTAACCTATACCCACAGTTCTTGCTAAACCACGGGTGTAGGGTACCTGTATAAGTGTGGGAAGCCAAAATATTGTGCAGGAATGCTGTAAGAAAACCTATATCAATGGTTCCTGCTAAACCATGGGTATAGGTGACATCTATAGGAACATTTTTCATGAACCGTGGGAATAGACTTCTCTTTATAAACCTATAGGCACAGTTTAGTAAAACTATGGTAATATATGTCCTATATACCCCCATTTTTATTGAACCATGGTTATATGGTCCCTTATGTTTTTCATACAAAAAAATATATATAACATAATATATATATATATATATATATAATTTCAATTGTTGTAGTGGTAAAGCGGTTCAATGTTGAAGAAAAGGCTTGGGTTTGAAGCCCATGTGCTGCTTTTTATTTATATAACATTATATATATATATATATATAATAAAATATATCTCTATAAAAATTCAACTAGAACTGGTGTAGCGGTAAGGGACTTTCGCGATAGAGTAGCGCCCTTTTTTTGAAACCTGTGAGAAACGTTTTATTAATAATAATGTTTAATAAATACATAATATATGTATGTATATATATATATATGAACATAAATGAATTTGTTGTAGTGTTCGGGAAGTTAAGCATATTAGTGGAGGTAGGGGTTCAAAACTAGCCAACGTTTATTTTTTACACATGCATTTGATTAATATATTTAACAAAATATAGGTATATATTCACATGATTTAAATAGCTTGGTTGGTGATATGTGGTTAATTTGTATTGCAGTTTTTGGGTATGAAACTTTCTACATTCATTTTACTAATATTTATACACATTGTTTTCAAATCATTGGTATAAAGCCATGATGTAAAGTGTGTCTATGACATGGTGGAAAAAGTTATACTCACAGTTTCGAAAACTATGGGTATAGCCTATAGACCTATACTAACACATTAGTTTCCCATGGTTCCCAAAACCTTGGTTATATCCTATACCCAAAGTTTTGTGGGATATACCCATGGTTTTGAACCGTGGGTATAGGTCATTTTTAAGTTTTCATTTACCAGTGGATCTTGAACACTGGGATTCTTTAGAAGTAAAGGAGATAAATTTAGATCTGGAAAAGTATGTAATGGAAAGAAAACTTCCAATTCAAGAGCTAGAATAAATCATTGGAGAGGCCTTTCTAAAATTTAAAATTTATAAATCAAAAACAATAATCATACCTGATTATTTAGTTTAGCAAAGATACTTCTTTTGAGGGGGAAATCGATAATTTACAACTCAATATTGAGGCTAACTCCATGAAAAATTTATCAAATATAGGAATTTCAACTTACTATCACAGATATATACCCATTTGGTGTTGTGTGGATTTTAATAGAAAGATAAATGAATCTAGTCATTTTTAATAGATAGAAGCTAAATATGTACTTTAAGAATCTACCATAAGAACCAGTGGAGGATCTTATACTCATTAAACAATTCTACCATTAAACCCATTATATTATACCCTTTTTAAACCTTTTTTACTATTATCCTTATTTTAAATATTCTCAGCCACTAATTTCTACTAAATTTAATTAAGTAAAATAAAAAAATCAAGTATTGGGGATGAGAAACCTTTATTTTTCTGGAACCATTCTAGATTTGAGGAATTTAAAAAAAATCTTTTTCATTTTTTGTGTGTTTTGGTTTATTTTCATGGGTTTTTGAAACATGTATCCTTAAATTGAACAAATTTTTAAGTTTAGATCCCTTTCAAATTGTGATAAACTGATTATACCTAGGAAAATGAACTTAGTTAGATGTTGAAATAAAATTATTTCCATATTCAATGTTTAGTAAATTAATATATAAAACATTTATTTCTTAATTCTATTCCATGAAATACTAGCTAGAATGAATCGTAGGCTATATTTTTTTAATTGTTTTTTGGAAAAACAACTTTTTAAATGGGTTAAGATGAAACCCTTAAATGAACATTAAGCCTAGATCAGAAAGGCCCAATACATGACTAAAAGGCCTAGTAACCTAACGGTAATGTAACTACACATCCTTAGTATCTTCTTCATTGATGTCACCTAGCTCCCTACCTCATATGGTAGACAGTCCAACATTTCACCATCTAGAGATGCATAGAGCCTAGTACCAATGGAGAAGGTGCCAAACCCTCTCTTAATTACCAATATGGTTAGATATTATTTGTTAAATTTTAATTGAAAATATTAATCCATGCTTTATTAACTATAATTTACTTTTATTTCTATCCAAACGTTAGATCATTGAAGAAATTGTGTTTAAAATAATTGGGGAATTATTTTGAATCAAAATTCCCCTTATATATTATAAACTCTTATAATATACTACCCTTTATATATAACTCTTATAATCTCTTGGATTCCATGAATTAACTTTTTATGAATCTACATTGTAAACTTGAAATCCATTTCCAACCTTTTCTAGAAGTAATTTTATGATCTTAGTTGACCTAAAATGTGGCGGAGAGTGTTTTTATATGTCCGGTGCATCAACTGATGCTATATTATGAAGCTATTTTGGGTAAAATCATATAATTATGGAAAATATTTAAGAATTTATAACCATAAAAGTTGTTATAAGAGGTTCACATCATTATTTTAAGTTTAAATAATCTTTTATTCCTTCAAAAAATATATAATTTTACACATAATTTAAAAACAAAAAATAGATAGAAAAATGTTGTTTAATGAAGATGATTGAAATAATTACTACTTCTCAAGTAATTAATTTGTGATCCTTTTATTAAAATCAAAATTTTTTCTGTTTTATATTTCTAAAGTATATTTCGGAGGATTCCACTCTTGATTATAAAACTAAAATTATGTGTTTTACTTAATTTTAATTCCCAAACTTCTTCATTATACTTCAAAGAATTTAACATATAAAACATACCAAACAGTAACCAATAAACAACCTTGAAAAATTATATTGATATATATAATTACTCAACTCAATTTTTAGATATTAATATTCTCAACAAGCTTATTGTGGCCATTTAATATGTTTGTAAGGAGATGTTTTTCTAGAAACACGTACTTGTCTGATGAGAAAAGTATTTCTAATAAAGTATGTACAAATTTTCATATGATGATATAAAAAGTGAATATAAACTTAATAAAAACATGTTGAAAATTTAATTAATATGATTAAGGAGGAAATATATTTTTTGGTGCCTTATCTTCTGAAAATGGGACTCGCATTGGCCCGTTATTCAAATTTTATGTTGCTAATATTTTTTTGTTCATTTGGTCAAGAGACCAAGGTATAAGTGTGTGGGAATTGGCATGGTCAATAAATTCATTGTCTTTTTTTTATATTAAATTAATTATATTACTTCATATTTATTAATTAATTGTATCTTAAAAAATTTTGGAATTAAAGGAAAATTTCATTGGATTCCATGAATACTTCTTAAAATGGAAAATTTTGTGAATTTAATTGATATATTTTATTTTGTTGAATAAAATGAATGGATAGTTATTAAAAATATTTTTTTTTTATTTTAAAGGTGAATAATTTTGATAATGTAGTGAAGGATTAAATTTTCTATGTTTGGATTGTGTAAATGTAAACTCTGGAAGGACAAGGAATATATATAAGTTTGTGATGGTCGTAAAAATTGTCAAAATAAATTAAATCATTTTCATTAATGTTTACTAAAATGAATCATATTCACGTTAGAAAAAATGATAAATGGTATCATTTAAAATTATAGAAACATATCAATACCATTTAATTCCACTTTTGTAGTTTGTCTTGATTTATAAAAGAAAATCCATAGTGAACCAACCATGGAAACAATGAAAATAATGCACATGAACTTATGGAAAGAACAAAATATTATTAATAAATGGGAGGAAAGTGGTTATAATATGTCCATATAATAATTTATAAGCATTAGTATAGTTATATAATAAATTAATAACACACATTAAACCATTATACATGAGGTTTGAACACTTTAAAGTAACTGAAACCCGAGGTAAGGGACTTTTATTTAAAAATACGCTTTTAAATTTATACTTTTAAAAAATTAAAAAGAGATATTTATGATTAAATTTTTCATGTTTTATAATTATTTTCCAGTTCTTTGTAATTATTTATAATGAATAGTGGGACATATATCTCCCTCCAAAGAATTTGTTTTGCTTATTTTGGAAGTTGAACATAATGGTTATTCAAAGGGTAATTTCAATGGTTACATCATAAGGTATTCGTGAGGGTAACATTGTATTGTAGAAATGAGGTTACAAATAATATGATAACCATCAGGGTTAAAATATTAAGTAAGTAACGAACCAATTTAACTGTATTGTTTTATTTTTATTTTCTATGTTTTATAGAAATATATTGTTTTTAAAAAGTATATGATACTTTATGGGTGATAAGTATATATTTTTGAAATTAATTTCATATTTTTATATCTATTTATGGACTAATGGTTCATTTAATTTTATGCCCATTAATGATATTTTTGTGTTTATCCAATGTTTTAAAAACAATCATAGGGTTTACAGATGGGTAAGATAAGAGAATAAGTCGAGATGAATATTGTGAAGATTTTTCATGAAAAGCTTTCTTGTTTTATTAAAAAAAATATTATGGAAGAAATGGATATTGTTTTAATAGTACCTACTTTGTTTGTTTGTGGGATGAAATGTATGAATTATATACTAATTCAGTAAAACTTTAAACTCAATAAAAATTTCAGAAGGTAAGAAAGTGAATTCTAAAATAATTGTTTAGATTATGTAACATTTAAGGTCAGGTCCTTATAGTTTGTGTCATAACATGGTTTAAACAAAATTATGGGTTAGGATAATACTAATAGAATACCACAAATTATTTTTACCATATGGTTAATATGAAATGATATATAATTTAAAAATTACAATGTTTATTCATCTAAGATAAGTTTATTTAGAATGGTTTTCTATATAAGAAATAGGGTAGATGAAGTAGGAAGGAACCAAGAGGATAATACCTTTCCTAATCCATAGCCTTGAATGGTTGGAATTAGAACTGAGTAGTTTTTGATAGTAATGGGTCAGTTTACTTAGGATATAAATAGTGATGGAATCCATACAAGTGAACAATAAGAGATACAACAAATTAATAGACTGATAGTGGAACATTTTATGAGACAACTCCCTCCTTCTTTTAGTGGATCTTATATCATGGTTGTGGATGAATGGTGGACTAAAACCCTTAAAAATATATTTTATGTCACAGGTTATTCAGATAATAAAAATTTTAGTCTTTCTATTTACCATTTTGTAGGTAAAGCTAACCAATGGTTGTCAATGTTCAAGAATATCAGAGATAGTGAGGATATTAATGCCATGAAATGTGGTGAATTTTAAAAAAATCAAAAATATTTTCCTATGGTGGGTTTCCTTAGGATGGAAAAGTAATTCCTTGAATTGAAACAAAATAAGGAAGATTCAATTGTTGTGTATGAATAAAAATTCTTCTAATTGTCAAGGTATTCTCCAAATATTATTCAATATATTGATATTAAAATAATTATTTTTTATTTATGATTGATGACAATATACCGATGGTATTTGGTGTCCCGTGAATTCAAAAATAATAAAGAATATTTTTTGATGTGCTGAGAGGGTAGAAATAGAATTTTCTAATGATTATGTGTACTTTGAAAACAAGCAGAAGAAGAGGTGCAGATGGTAAGCAATGATTAAGAATCAATCAAATAAATATGAAGTTATGAAAGACCAGTTTCTAGAATGTGGGAATTATAGTAAAACACATCCTAGGGAACGCCTTAATAAACTCAGTATTTATTTTTGATATGGTAACTTTGGACACATGTCCTGATATTTCAATGAAAAAGATCATAGTGACGGTATGTTTAATTCTAATAAGAAAAATGTTAAGTGTTTTAAATGTGGTGAGATGGTTCATAATGAAAATACCTTCCCAAATAAAGATATGTATGATGGGAAAAATCTTAATTATATGAAAAAAGGTTTAGGGAAATCCATTGTGAATACTTTGGTAGATGTTGGGTCATCCAATGAAGTGTTATCAAGTACATTGTTGGTTTAGCCATAGTTTTTTAATGTCTTGTTTGATATAGGGTCAACACATTCCTTTATTTATGAATATTTTTTTTGGAAAATTATAAATTTAACCTGAATTAATGAAACAAGAGATTATGGTTAAAACACCAAGTTGAAATATTAAGTAAAAATTACATTATTATAAACTTCCTATTGTTGTCTCTTGAAATACATTGCTAGCAAAACTTGTGTTTTTTACCCTTAGTAGAGTTTGATGTTATTATAGGTATGAAATTATTATCTTTTTATCAAGAAATGAATAATTATTGATCCAAATAATCTTTTTTAAGAAATATTTTCAGTTTGTATACAAGAATAAACCTATACCATTGATAATATATCAGGATGCTGAGAAACTATTAAAAGACAAAAATGAAAGTTATCGTGGATATATTGTTGAAAACAAGGGAATTATTCAAATTAATGATGTGTCTATGGTAAATGAATATCTTTATGTTTTTTCTGATGAGTTTCTCGATGTAATACATGATATGGAAGTTTAATATACTATTGACATAGTTTTGTATGAAAATCCAATTTCAAAACACCATTATCAAATGGATAAAGAGGAAGTTTAAGAATTGAAAAACCAATTGCTATAGTTTATTAATAAAGGTTTCGTTTTACCTAGAACTTCACCATGTGGTTCTTCTATTTTATTTATTAAAAAGAAGATTGGTTCCATGAGGCTTTTTATTGATTATAGAGCTTTGAATAACATTACTTTTAAGAATAAGTATCCATTTCCACAAATTAATTAATTGTTTGATCATATCTAAGGATATCAGTATTTTTTCAATATTTAATTGATATTTGGGAACCATTAATTGATGGTGAAGAATGATGAATTTTTGGAAATAGCATTCCAAACAAGATAAGGGCATTATGATATTGTTTTTATGCCCATTGGTTTGACAAATTCCCTTACAGTACTTATAGATATTATGAACAGAATCTTTTGTGAATATTTGGATAAGTTTTTCTTATTTTTATTAATGATATTTTGGTGTTTTCAAAAATTTATGAAGATCATTAAACTCAACTAAGGTTTTTTTTGCATACACTTAAATAAAAGTAGTTATGTGGGAAATTTAAAAAATGTGATTGTTGGTTCTAATAGAATTATTTTTTTAGATCATTGTAAATAAGGATGGAATAACAGTTCATCCTATAAAAAAATTGGTTAATGAATGTCCAAGACCTACAAATTTTACTAAGATTAATATTTTTCTTCAATAAGAAGGCTATTACTGATGGTTTTTAAGAACATTCCACAGTTATATAGCTAGTTAACTAACGTAACATGAAAAGGAGTTAAATTTATTTGGATAGTAGAATGTGATGTTTGTTTTCATGAATTGAATAGGATATTGGTAAATTCTTTATTTTTTACCTACCTTCTAGAAATTGTTAGTTTTTCATCTATAATGATGCTTCATTAAAGGGTATTAGTTGTATTCTAATGCAGAATGATCAGATAATTATTTATGCTTCAAGACAAATGAAACATCGTGTGTAAAATTATCCTACCCATGAATTGGAATTAGTTGTTGTTGTATTTTCTTTAAAAATTTGGAGGCATCATTTATATGGATCCAAATGTGAAATATATACAGACCATAAAAATTTTAAGTATATATTTACTCAATAAAAATTGAACATGAGGTATAGAATATGGTTGGAACTGGTAAAGGATTATGATTTCACAATCAATTACCATCCCAGAAAAGAAAACGAAAAGTGATGGAATTCAAGAGTCGAAAACGTGATGATACCTTAATCATGTTACATTTAGAACATGACCCCTTGATTAATGATTTGATGAATTCTGTCTTGGAAGTTATTGGTGTAGAAAACTCCTCTATTTTGTTTCTGGTGTCAGTGCATTCGCTTCTCTCAGATAGAATTAAGAAAGAGTATAAGGAATTCCATGAGTTATATAAAGAGTTATAATTAGTGAAAAAATCATATGTTTCCATAATCTAACATTGATAAATATTTTTATTTGATATTGGGAAAGAGATTATTTATACCTTTTGATTCACAGTTTAAGAAAGAGTTACTATGTGAAGCTCATAGTTCTCCATTTTCATTTTATCTTGGAATCACTAAGAAGTATGGGGACCTTTGGGAGTACTACTAGTGGGTGGAATGAAAAGAGATATATTTTATTTTACTGTGAAATTTTTAACATTTGAATAGGTTAAATAAGTGTGACAAATAACAAAGGGGATGCTTTAGCCTTTACCAAGGCCAGATTAGAAATGGGAAAATATATCCATGGAATTTTTTGTGGGACTACCAAATAATTATCAAGATAATAATGTGATTTGGGTTATTGAAGATCGACTAACTAAATCTATAAATTTTATTCTTATTCGAGATGTTAATTTTTTAGATCATCTTTCAAGACTATACCACAAAGTGATTTTTAGGTTACATGGAGTGCCTCTCTCTATTATATCTGACTGTGATCCCAGGTTCACTTATAACTTTTGGATTGGCCTTAAGAAGTCATTGGGAACTGAATTAAATTTTAGTACAGTCTTTCATCCCCAATATGATGGATAGTTATAATGAACAATTCAGACATTGGAGTATGTTCTTTGAGCTTATTCAATAGATTACCATGGAAGTTGGGATTATCTTATTTATTTACTTGAGTATTCATATAATAATAGTTTTATTTATAGTATATAGATGGCACCATTTTTGGAATTATATGTGAACTTGTAACATCATGTTACCATTTTATGGGGTACTCCCTTAAACTCTTTATGGTTTTCCCCTCCCATGAGATTAAGAGGATAACTAGAATGGTGTAGTGAAAGAATTGTTGGAAATTCAATAATAATTGTTTGTTTCTGCCACATGCAGGAAGATTTCACACTATGTAACTGGGTTACTCACCATGTAATTGGTTTTGGGTATAATTCGTGAAAGGTGATTCACACTGTGAAATATTACAAATCAATAATGGTGGTTCCAGGATGTGAATATTTTAAATAATGGATTTTGAATCCGAGGAGATGAATTTTTTTGGCGTATTTATACACCATGGGTTTCACAGCATGTGACTATATTATACAACATGAAACGGCCCATTTTTTAGTTTCAAACATTGTTGAGCTACTGTTTTGTCATGAATCCTTCTCTAAACCTCTTGTATGTTGAATGAGAACACTTCCTAGGTGATTCTTTGGAGACTCTTCTCCATCTAGATCTATTTGTTCAACACTTGATCTCCATTGTCATTGTGGTACATCTCTTTAGATGAGTAACCTTTACATTACTTCATTTACTTTGACCACAGTATCGTTTTTGGGTGGTGTGTTTTGATATTTTTGTCTAAGGTTGATGATTCTTCTTGGTTTCATTCAATATTTGTTTTGTGATCTCGTTCTCAAGGCCTTTTCTTCAATTGGTTGTGGTACAGAGGGCCTCCTTCTTTAAGGTTTGTGGGATTCCTATCTTATGTTGACCCCTTTTATTCTAAATTGAATTAATCTTGATGTGGATTTGATTCTAGGGACTTCGTTGACATTTTTTTTTTGATTTTGGATTATATTGTGGTCATGTGTGACCCGAGTATAGAGGTAGGTGAATCTATCTCTAGCTTATGTTGATAATATTGATTGTTCTAGATTTATAAATTGATTTCTAAATGGAATTGGTGTGATCATTTTGCGTTTGTTTAAAATTGTGTTCGAAGAGAAATGGTTTATCCATGGTTGTTGATAAATAGAAAGAAAATTGGTATTTCAAAGCATGGAAATGATTTATGTAAAAGAGAACAAGGGTTAACTTGTGTACTTAGGTTAAAGGATTATCTTGGGGTTGTAGTCCATTATTTCTTTATTATCAAGGAGGTTTGTCTTGAGGAATTACTCTATTTACTTGGCTTGTTGTTAAAGGGGACTGATATTGACATTTGGGGGGATTACTCATGGGGTATTCCTCTTATTACTAGGCATCTGTTCTAAGATCAGATTTGTGAACATGATTATTATGGTATGTGTAGTTTGTGACTTGGACCTATAGCATTCCCTGGTGTTTTGATACATATTCTTCTGTTTTTTATTGATTCTCTTTATGAGTTGTCCTTGATTTTTTTAATAGGTAGTGCCTCAGACAAAATCTGAGACACAATTTATTAAAAAAACAATCAAATTACATGAGTCTAAAATAAGGAATATTATTACAATCTTTATCATAAAAAGGGAGAAGGATAGCAGTCTGGTTATCCATACAAGTTAAAGCTCGGTTGATTCCCTTGTCAGCAAGACCATCAGTAACCATGTTCGCTTCACGAAAAGCATGAGTGGAAATGTGGTTGGTCTCCTGAAGCAAAGAAAGGCAGCTCATCTAATAGGTAGTCAAAGGCCATGAGAGATGTACCATCCCCTCCCAAAGAGCATGGATGACATTGATGGAATAACTTTCAATCCAAACATTACACCAGCCATTTTTCTTGAAAAAATTCATGGTGTGAATCACACCCATCATCTCAGCCTCCAATGATGAGGCGGTGCCACAACTGCCAAAGAAGCATCCTTGACACCGGCCAAGATGGTCTCTAAAAATAGCCCTACAACCTGCGGGACCTGGGTTACCTTTGGAGGCACTGTCAACATTCACTTTGATTCATCCTGGAAGCAGAGCTTACTAGAAGACCTCAAAAGTACGTCACAGTTGTTTGTAAATCCCATCAATCTGAAGTCGACGAAGAATCTCGAAGTCTCCAACAGAGTTGTCACAGTGGGATTTTTGAGTCATTGTAGCATATTTAATAGCAATGAGGATACGCGTTCGACCTTCATTAAGATTAAATGAGAAATTTTTGTGGATAATAAAATTTCTATCATACCATATCACATGTAAAAGTTCATCAATATCACTTAGGAAAAGGTTTTTAATATTTTGGGAGGTATCAAGAGCTACACAACATTTTAATTGTGTGATAATAGTGTCATGGAGTAACCATCTGTAGTCAAAAATGTCAAAAATAAAATTCAAAAGGGCCGAAGCTGTAGCACAAGACAAAAATAGATGGTTAGTATCTTCTCTTTGTTGGTGAAAAAAAGGACACATGGAGAAAATTTGGACCCCAAAAGATTGATGACAAACTTCCATGGGAGCACAATTGTGAGAATTTCTCTAAACTAGAGTAAGTGTCGAGGGTTTAATCCATAGTTTATCGAAAGATTTCAACCAACAAAAAATTTCATCAGAGTTGGAAATATTGTGATTTTAATAACTTTTCGAATCAAGAATACCATTGTGGGAAGGTTCCCAAATAAGGAAATCTTCGGAGCAATAAAAAGGGTAGTTATCAATGACCTAAATGATTTTATCATAGATATAAGAAGTAAAAGATTGCATAACCTATTTTATAGAGAATTTGGTATTTTTTTAATGAAAATTAGGAGACACTATAGAGATAAGGGGGGAACTGGTCCAATTATCAAGCCAGAAATTCAAAGAAGAATTCGTGCAAACCGTCCATCTAGAATTGGTCATAATATTAGTAAAGGATTTACTGATGGAAGGCTAGATCCATGAAATAATGTAGTTCCAATTACTTTTCTTTATCTTCATAAGGAATCTTTTTTTAAGAAAATCAATGGAGTTATAGTTGCTATGAATCAACCTCCAGGTGAGTCTGGTTTGAAGGGAATCATTGAAGATTTTCATATTTTTTATGCCAATACCACCTTTCTCTAAAGTTTTGGAACAAGTGGACCAGGGTATTGTCACAAGCCTTCATTCAAGAGCACTACCATTCCAAACAAAATTATTTATGTAAACATTAATTTTCATTATAAGACCAGTAGGCTATTTATAGACTATCATTGAGTAGACAATTTTGGAGACAATGGTAGATTTCACCAGAAAAATTTGTCCAGCCATGGATAGGGATTTTACCTTCAAGGAGAATAGTTTTTTAATGACTTGATCAACAATGTCTGAAAAATGCATAGATTTAGGCCTTCCCCAAAATATTGGCACTCTGAGATAGGTGAAGGGGAAAGTTCCTTCTTTGATGCCTAAATTATTAATAATACAAATCTTTCTAGGAGAAGAGAAATTTTTTACAAAGAATACATAAGATTTGTTCCAAGTTATAGATTGTCCATAGACTTCTTCATAGTGAGATAAAGTGTTTTTTAAATTTTGTATATTTTTATATCCCCTTGTAAGAATAAGATAATGTCATCAGCATAAAGAAGGTTCATAGGAACATTTAAGTTCCTTGAATCTTGAATAGGTTTAATCATATTTTGATCCATAAGACGAGTGAGTAATCTTCTTAGGTAATCCTCCACAATGTAAAAGAGAATTGCATATAAAGGGTCACCTTGTCTGACCCCCTTAGTGCATTTAAAGTATCCATTTGGGGAACCATTGACAAGGAAAGAGATGGAAGATGATTTAAATAAGTTGTTTATCATATTGATGAACATGTTGTTAAAACCAAAATCTTGAATAACTTTGAAGATGAATCCCTAATCAATGGTGTCAAAGGATTTCCTAATATCAAGATTGATGGAAATATTGCCTCCTCTTAAAGATTTTCTGAGGGTTTTGGTACATTCAGAGGCAAGACAAATGCAGTCATGTATAGCTCTTCCCTTGATGAAACCAAATTGATTCCATGAAATAATTTTACTTCACAACTTCGAAAGTCTATTGGAAATAATTTTGGTAATGAATTTTTAAATAGTGTTAAAAAGTGAAATGGGTCGGAAGAGATGAATTTCTGAGGCGTTTTCCACTTTAGGGATTAAGGTGATAAATTGAGAATTAAGACCCTGAGGAAGGAAACCACTAGAAAAAGAGGATCTGACAAGTTTGCAAACATTAGTATGAACGGTTTCCCAGTTGTGTTGGAAAAAGCCATTGTTAAAGCCATCAGGGTTGGGGGAACTATCAGGATTAGTACTAAAGACTGTGTCTTTGATTTCATGATCAAGAGGCACACTATGAAGGGAAATATTTTCTTCCTCATTAACCAAAACTATAATGATCCCAGGAAGAAAATATTTATTGACATTAGGGCCATTGAAAATATTATCAAAGTAGAAGACCACATGAGTGGAAATTCCCTCCTCAGAGTCAATGAGAATATCATCAACTCTACGTAGTGAGAGAGGCCTACAAACATTCCTAATCCTTTGGAGAGAATTGTAGAACTTAGTTTTTCTATCCCCATCAGATAGACATTTTGTTTTAAAAGTATGTTTATTTATGTTTTATTTAAGGGAAAGGAGAAAGTTATGCTTTATGGAAGTATTGATTTCAAGATGGGAGGTCCAAAGAGAAATCAGAGGTAGTGTTGGTAGTTTCTATTTGGATAAGATCATTTTCCAGGGTGGAGATTTCTTTTTCCATCTGTTTATAATGAGCATTACACCAACCATTGAGACATTATTTGAGATGTTTTAATTTAGTGATGCAAGGATAATCATCATTGTGTTGGTTCATAGAAACCCAACACTTGTTAATGATATTTACACAGTCCAGGTTTGTAGACCAAGCATTATTAAATCTAAAAGGGAAATAGGTTTTTTTAGATCAGACTTACCAAAATGGGATGGTGGTCCGAATTCAGTTTGGGCACGGTGATGCTAGAGATAGTGTCCCAAAAATCCAGGGCAGATATGTTCGTAAAGGCCCTATCAAGCATATTGGCAAACATCCAATTATAATGTCTTCTATACCAAGTAAACTTGGCACCTGTGAGATTGATCTCTATAAGGTCACAATCCTCAATTGAAGCTCTAAATTCTCTTGAGGAGATGTTGGATTGGGGCAGACCAAGTTTCTCACTAGAGGAAAGGATTGTATTAAAGTCACCGATCACAAACCAAGTATCCAAAATGCTTCTAGCTAGCCCAGAAAGATTATTCCATAGAGATCTTCAATCATGATATTTATTTTTATCATAAACCATGGTACAAAAAATATGCATTCCATCTAGGGTGAAGTCACAAGTCAATGTTTGTACAGAAAGTTTGATGACATTAATGTTCTATAAATAAACGTGATAAAAAAACCAAATAGATTCCATACCATTATATTCTTTCCAAGGACCTAAATAATTGTATCCATGAGTGAAAGGGTGTCTAAAGTTCAAAGAAAAGTTGAATTTTGGCTCATCAATATCAAACATTTTAGGACGATGAGTCAAAAGAAAATTTTTAAGGACATTAAAAGTGGAATGATTTTCAATACCTTGACAATTCCAATATAATATATTCATTGAAACCTAGTTTTGGAGGCAAAACCTCCATTTTTCTTCTTTGAGTCACCTGAGCCTTTCTTCCTTTTAGATCTCCTGATATTTTGGGAAGGGGTGGTGGTTTTTTTCATTTCCAGTTTACTCATGGGAGAAAAAGAAGATATGTTAGGAGGATCTGTATTGATAATGGTTTGATTTACATTAACCACTAGAAATGAGAGAACAGTGTTAGGGCGCATGGACTGAGTCTGCATATTCATATCCCCTGATATTCTAATGGAAGAAGCCATAATAAACTACTTTTGATTGCCAGGAATTTTTTCCATAAGGTTCTAAACAACAATCTCTTCAGTTGGCGCAGAACCTGTAGTGGAATTTTTATCATGTATCGAGTCATTAGCAGTAGATTTCGAGTCTTCATGTCTCTTTCTATCATCAGTAGGTGTAACACTCAGATAATCTAGGTGACCAGTCCCTGTGGCGGCATCAAGTACATTTAGTTGTTGTCCAGTGGATCCACCAACACATTCACTGGATGTAACAGAGTCTGATAAACTAGATTCTTCAGTGTTGTGGGTGTAATTGATAGCCCCACTGAAACTCCCAATCAAAGGAACCACTGATGCTGTCATAGAGTGCCCAGGCTTTGAGGTGTTGTGGAAAACAATATCATCCAGAACAGGATCATAATTATTGTGGACAGGTGCATCCAAATTTTTGTTCTCAAGAGAGAGGTGACAAGTATTCAGCACAAGTTTTTCAAGTTCCTCTTGGATGAATTGATCCAAAGAGGTCCCTTCCTCCTCATCCATGAGTTGTGCCCAATTTTTACCTGAAAACTCTCTCAAGTGAGTCACCTTTTTAACCCATACTTCCAATTTTTTCTTATGTGGTTCAGGTTTCTCTAGTGCGGCATTCTTGTCTTTCTTACCCTTTATCACCTCTGTCTTTCCATCATTTTTGGGCTGGGAGACTTGAATTTTCATGACCCTAAAATTTATCAGTGAGTGACCCACAATTTTGCAGAGGTCACAGAATGGTGGCTTGCATTCAAATTTGATCCAGACCACAATTTTGTAGTCCTTTTACTTGAAATAGATAAACTCTGGAAGCTTAGATTCAAGGTCAACCTCAAACATCACTCCGCCATATAAACCAATCTCTGCATTTAACGTTCACTGATCGATTTTGAGGGGAATATCAAAGCAGGATATTAAGTCATTCAGTATCTGGGGGTGCCAAAAAAACTACCTAAGACCCTAGAGTCTGACCCAAATTTGAGCCATATTATTTCTAAAGGTGAGAGGGTTAAAGGCATAGTTCCATTCGGAAATCCTCAGCACACCAGGTTTGAGTTGAAGGTTCCCTAAATTCCAGACCCTATAAAGTTCTTCTTAGGACCGTAGCAGCATATGGAAATAGACTCTTTCGATTGGGATAATATTCCAATCAGATAAACCCCATACATGTGCAATATGAATCTTTAATTTATCAAATGAATAAGATTTATCCCCTTTTATGTATGAAATTCAACCCATTATTGAAAACTTACACATCTGTGTGCGTTGATGAAGTTCCTCCAGATCAGCCTCAACATAAAATTTTCCATCATCAAGTCTTTTTCATACCGAGGCATTCATCGAGGAAGATTTGATAATATCTATTCCATTAATAACTTATAAAAAGGATATGCTTCTAGGTCATTCAACCAGATGTGATTCTTCATTTTTATCTTTGAGTTCACAGCCTTGGAATGCCCTTTCCCATTCGGGATCAAACATTGCCATAAAAAATCAGATTTAAAAAAATTCAAAGAAAACATAATGATATGTGAATGAAAACCCTAGTCGTCATGAGGGAAGTGTCGTCGATATCTCTATCATGAGTTATCCTTGATTTTCATGTTTATTATTGTAAAAAATGATGTGGAAAATGTACCTTTAAATTGATATACCTACTTTTATTTAGAACTATGGAAAAGGGGAAATGTTTACCATGTTTTCTATAAAACTGTGTAACCACTTATCATGCCATGTTTTTACTTAAAATGAGGATACTTGAATTGTTATAAAAAGACTAGTTAAGTAACACCAGTGTGGGATCCAACTGAGCTTGTTAGATCACACCCAACGCACCTCTCTAGTGGTGCATAGACATTTTTTTGTCCTCCAGTGTAGGGAAAGGCAATTTTCATCAATAAGGTGGTGAGTTTCATGTATGTTGGTTGGGTAGTTGGTGGTGAGATAGTAGGAGTCTGTCCCCACCATCATTTGGAGTAGCTATTTGGTTTTTAATACTCTGTTTTTGGACTTTTCTTGAAGTTTTTAGCTATTTTTTCAATTCTCTTTTTCCACTTTTTTCTTACAGTTATGGAATATGTATCTTTTTCATCTTCCATTTTTTATTATTGTTTTATAAATATGACATGTTTTTTTCATGTTGGTAGAAACCATTCCATCTATTGTGTTGTTAGATGCCCAGGTGCTTGTCACTACCTCGTGGGGATCTGGAATGACCTTTGGGCATGTGAATGATGAAGTGTGGGGCTAGTTTTGAGGGTAACCTAGGTCGGTTCGTCACAATTTGTATCATAGGTGGTATGTTCTCAATAGTCCCTATCTTGGGATGTATTCTATACTTGAGATAGTATTTTCATGACTTCAGATGTATGTTTTGATAAGTTCATTTCTAGATATTATCATAACGAGACATGAGATTCCATGGGATGATGGGATCAGTGTCTCTATACTTGTTTTTTGTTTTAAAACTATCAGTTTTTTCTTATGGGTATTCAAGTTTGAGCTGATATTCGTTCTATTTTATAATCATTCTTATGTTTCATTTTTCAGTTGTATGCCTATGATACATCTTCTACAAGTTCCTCAGGAATGTGAAGTTGATGCTCCTAAAGGGAACCCACCTATAGATCATAATCTCACTGAGATAATCATATGGTCAATCTATTCTATTGATCAAGATGTACCATGAGTTCATAATTCTATTGTTGAGGTACATTTAGGAGCAATAGGAGGGAGAGAGAGATCACGGGAGTTCCTATGTGAGAAACCACCATCCATTAAAGGAATGAATGGACCTCAAGAGGTGGAGGATAAGCTGGATATGATCAATAAAATCTTCAACATTCTAGAGACACCTAAGATAAGTAGGATAAAAAACATAGTGTTCAGACTTGAGGGGTTCGGAAAGCGATGGTGGGATTCTATGTTCCAAGTAGATAGGCACATAGACTTGGATTGGAAGAGTTTTGAAACCATGTAATTTCAGAAGTTTTTTCCAAATTATCTTATATTGAGTAAGTATCTAGAGTTCATATCATTATAATAGGTAGATAATTCAGTGTCAGAATAAACTAATTATTTTGTTAAGCCTATCTGTTTTTTCCTAGATATGGTGTAGAATGACCATTTGAAGGCACATTAGTACCAACAGGGTTTGTGACTAGATATCATATCACAGGTGTTTATGTTGAATCATTCTACCTATGCAGAGATAGTAGACTGATCTATGATGGAATAAATGAATGTGGCAGGAAAGGTTGGATTTTACACCTCTTTACTTCCATCGTGTGGTTGTTTTAGTGCACACATGGGAAGAAGAGGAAGTGGAAAAATTATCAAAAGAGTAGTGGAGTTGGGTATCAACAACAATCCTCCTCTTCACCATTTGTTATAGTACGTAATGTGCCTCTGACATTCTATTATAGTGGCAAGGGAGGGTACACCATACATTCTTTTCATATGCCTGTGAAGACATGTAATAGTTGTGGAAGTGTTGGTCACTAACAGTGTTTTTTTAGGCTATGATTATACCTCGTTATGGTCAAGGTTCATTAGCTCCAAAGTAAAATTTAATGAAGTCAAAATCTTCAAATACTATAGAGATCCATCCATATGCCTCAGGAGTGAATCATTTTCACACAATAGATGAGTTTCTATTTGAAGTTGATATAGGTCCTACAACAGTGAGAGGTACTATCCTTATTTCAACTTTAGTAGAATTTTATTTATTCGATATTGGTGTCTATCACTCATTTATATCTTCATGTTTTTTTTATTTTATTAAACTTCCAATGAAACTTATGTCCTTTAAAATGGGGTTAGAAACACCTATTTGTGTGAGTAAAGAGTAGCGTTTCAGTTTTTATTCTAGTTCATTAGTGATAGATGATATGGAGTTATTCTGGGATTTTATCATTCTTGATCTGGATCTATTTGACATCATCATCGGTACGGATTGTCATGGCACTCATCGATCTGAGGTTCATTATTACCATTATCACATTTCATTTCATGTTACTGATGGGAACTCTTGTGTGTTTCAGGGGGATTGGGACCTGAGGTCAGGTCGGACAGGACCTTCCCACCCAAAGCTCAATATTTTGTTGGTTATTATTTTATTTGAGACCGATGATTTTTCTTTTGTTTATGGTCTTCCTAATGTTTTTCGAGACATTCCTGATGTTTTACCAGATGATTTCATTGGTCTTCCTCTAGAGATATAGTTAGAGTTTACAATTGATCTAGTGTCAGTTATGCAACCGATATCGATACCTTCTTAACATATGGAACTGGTAGAGTTGAAAGATCTCAATATTTAGTTAGAAAACCTATTATAAAATTTTTTTGTTCACCCTAGTATTTCTCCTTGGGTAGCCCATGTGATCTTTGCTAAGAAACTGGAGGGTTCACTTTTGTAATGTGTGATCTATCATAAGTTGAACTGAGTGAAGGTTAAGAAGAAATATCATTTTCCTCATGTGGAAGATATAATTGATCATTTAAATGGGGAAAAGTGGTTTTCAAAGATGAATTTTCAGTCAGGTTATCATAAGATTAGAGTTTGGGAATCTGATATATTGAAAACAGATTTCACGAGCAGGTACGGCCACTATGAATATCTTGTAATGTCGTTTGGTCAAACTAACTCTCATATAGTTTTTATGCCTTTTATGAATTGAATATTCTATCATTATCATTATAGTTTTTTGGTAGTGTTCATGGATGATATTCTTGTTTATTCAAAACTAAAGAGTGATAACAAGAACCATCTGAGTTTGGTTCTGTAAATTTTGAGAAGTTTCCATTTGTATGGGAATTTTTTTAAATTTAGTTTTTTGATTCAATAAGTGAAGTTCTTGGAGCACATAATTTCTGTTAAAGGATTTTTAGTTGATCCAGATAAGGTAAAGGATATTTTTTCATGGAAGGAACCATGAAATGCTTTTGAGATATTAAGATTTATTGGTATTTCTGGATACTACTGAAGGTTTCTTAAAGAAATCTATAAGATGGCGTCACGTTTTACTTCTCTTACCAAAATTTTTTTAAAAATAACCTGGGATGAGAAGTGCATACTTCTTTTAATGAAGTGAAAAGGCTTCTGTCATCGGATCATAGTTTGATCTTACCTGAGCCCGGTAAGGGATATATGGTGTTTTGCGATGATTTTAGTGCTAGCTTGGGAGGAGTGCTTATACAGGATGACCATGGGGTATCTTATGTCTCTCTTCATCATTGACAGCATGAAAATAATTAACTCACTCATGATTTAGATCTTTTTGTAGTCATGAATGCTCTTAAGTGTTGGTTTCACTATCTTATTGGGGAAAGGTTCAAAGTCTTCTCTGATCATAAGAGTTTAAGTTATATATTTTATAAAAAGGACATAAATATAAAATAGAGATGATGGGTAGAATACTTTCATACATTTGACTTTGATATCACCTACACCCTAGTGAAGGGAAACACTGGTGCAGATGATCTTTGTGAGAATGTACCATCACATACAGTTCTAGAATCAAATGAAGAGTGGAACCTTTCGGGGATTTTTACGTAGTTGCATGTGGATGCTCAAGAGGATGTTTCGAGTTTGGTTTTGACCAGTTTTCAATTATCATAATTCCTCAAAGAGTATATTTTTCAGGGTTAGTAATAGGATGATGAGTTTTATAAGACTTGAGAAATCCTTTATGGTGGGGATACCATTTCAGGTTAGTCTCTCTCTTTGGATGGTATACTTTACTTCGGGAAAATTATTGTCATCTTATCATCTGTGATGAGTTTTGTATCATTTAATTATCACATATCTTTATTATCCATTCATACAGGAACTATAAAGATGAATTATTACATGAGGCAGTGATTCTGGTGGTCGAGTATGAAGTGTGACATCATAGTGTTTGTATCTCGCTATTACACCTACCAATAGATAAAGTTATAGAACTTGAAACCATATAGTTTTCTCCATCCAATTTCTATGCTGGTATGGAAATGGGAGGATGTATCCATGGATTTAATTTTGGGATTACCATGTACTCTCTACGGGAGGAATTCTGTTTGGGTAGTTGTTGATAGGTTAATGAAGTCTGCCCGTTTCATTCTAATCAAGGACACCACTAAGGTTGAAGATCTAGGTAAGATTTATGTGGAGGATATTGTGAGGTTACATGGGTATCCTTCTGCCATTGTTTTGAATAGGGATCATAGTTTTACCTTTAGGTTCTGGAGGAGTATTCAATAGGCAATGGGAACTTAGGTCAAACTGATCCCAGCTTACCATTCACAGATAGATGGTTGAATGGAGTGAGTAATTTAGATTCTTGAGGATATTATCTACACCTGTGTCTTTGATTTTAGAGGATCATGGGATAGTCATCTGGTACCAGGTGATTTTTTTTATAAAAATGTCTATTAGACTTCAATCAGAATAGCTCCCTTCGAGGCTTTCTATGGTCGCCCGTGTAGATCACCTCTGTTGTGCTGAGGTGGGTGAAGTATCTTTAATTGGAAAAAGTTTGGTTCAGGAAACGTCTGTGAATATTTTGGATGAATATTAATGTTTGGTTAAAACCATGAGTCAAAAAAATCATATGTGCATCGGTGACATTGACATTTATAGTTTTCCATAGGTGACTAGGTTTTCTATAAAGTTTCTCCTAGGTTGGGTCACCGTCGACTTGGAAAATAGAGAAAGTTATCTCTGAGATATGTTAGAACATTTGAGGTTACTGAGTAGCTCAGGGAATTTTATTATTGGTTAGCATTATAGGTTTATTTTATATGGATGTTTTCCATATATCTCACCTCAAGAAATACCATCCTCACCCCACTCACATTCTGAGTTGGCATGAAATTGAGTTAGAGCCAGATACCTCTATTCTGGAGAAACCAGTTGAGATCATTGACTCTCAAGTGAATTTATTATGTGTCAAGTCGATTCAATTGGTCAGAGTTCTATAGAAACAGGGATCATATTATGATGAGACTTGGGAATGTGAATCGTTGATGAGGGATATATGAGATCATCTCTTTCTGGGGATTTCATCTTCCACATGACTTCTCAAGGATGGAAAGCCTTTATGAGGGGAAATTATAACATCACATTACCATTTTATCAGGTACACCCTTAACCTCATCATTGTTTTCCTCTCCCTTGAGATTGGGAGGATACATATAATGGTGAATTAAAATATTTTTTTAACTTTCACTAATAAATGTTCATTTCTACAAGATGCAAGAACATTTCATCTCATGAAACTAGGTTACATGTCGTGTAAATGTTACTGGGTGCAATTTGTGAAAGGGGATTCACATTTTGAAAGATTACACATCATAAATGGTGGTTTCACATTGTGAATGTTTAAAATAATGGATTTTTAATCTGAGGTGATGGATTTTCAGCATATTTTTACATTGTGGATTTCATAGTGTTTAACTATATTACACATTGTGAAATAGCTCACACCCAGTTTTAAAAATGAAAAAGATTTTTTTCATGAATCCTTCTCCAAACCTCTTGTCTTTTGAACTAGAACTCTTCCTAAGTGATTTTCAGAGACTCTGATCCACCCAAATTGATCGGTTCAACACTCGATCTCCATTTTGGTTGTGGTTCATCTCTTTGGCTGAGTAAACTTTTCATTCCTTTTTTTCCTTTGATCATAGTATCATCGTTGGGTGGTGTATTTGGATCTATTGGTCTAAGGTTAATGATTCATCTTGGTTTCTTCCTAGATCTATTGTGTGATCTCATTCTAAATGTCTTTTCCTCCATCGGTCATGGTGTGGTGGGATTTCTTATTTTAGTTCTATGGGTTTCTTATCTTATACTGACCCCTTGTCTTCTAAATTGAATCTATCTTGATGTGTATTTGAATCTAGGGCCTTCGTTGACACTTTTGGGTTTCATTGATTTTTTATTCCATTCCGAACATGTGTGACTCGAGTTTTGAGGTAGGTGGTTCTGTATCTATCCTATGTTGATAAGATTTATTGTTCTTGCTTTATAAATTGATTTATATATAGAATTGGAATGATATTTTTGTGTGTGTTGAAAATAGTTTTCAAAGAGAAATGGTTTTTCTATGGTTATTGAAAAATGGAAAGAAAATAGGTATTTTAAATAATTGAAATGATTATTAAGAAAAGAACAAGGGTTACCTTAGGTACATAGGTTGAAGTTTTAGCTTGGGTCCATCATCCATTTTTGTGATTATCAAGGAGTTTTGTCTTGTGGATCTCCCTTATTTCATAGTCTCGTTGTTCTAGGGGACCGATATTGACATTTTGGGGGGGTTTACTGATGGGGTATTCCTCTACTTCCTAGGCCTCTGTTCTAGGATCATATTTATGCACTTGATTATTGTGGTACGATTAGTATTCATCCTAGACCTATAGTATTCCTTAGTGTTGTGATACTTTTTATTCTATTTTTTATTTCTTAGAATTCTGAGTTAGCCTTGATATGCATGTTTATGCGAGTGAAAAATGATATGGAAAATGTTCTTTGAAATTGATAAACCATATTTTTTTTAAAACAATAGAAAAAGGGAAATGTTTACTATATTTTCTATAAAACTAATTTACTTATTTTCATTCCATGTTTTTACTTAAAATGATAATATAGGAATTGTTATATAGATACTGGTTATGGAACACATGGTGGGGTCTTATTGAGCATGTTAGCACACATCCTGAAAACCTCTCTGGTGGTGTGTAGACCTTTGTTCATCCTCTAATATAGGGATAGGCAAGGTGCCACAGTGAGGCGATGAGTTTCGTGTTAGATGGTTGTGTATTTGGTGGTGATATGGTGGTAGTCCGTACCTACCATCATTTTTAATAGCTTATTTTTTCCTCTCCTTTTGGACATATTTTGTTGTTTTTGGCTACTTTTTCAGTTGTCTGTTTCTGCTATTTTCATACAGTAATGGCATATATATCTTGTTTGTCTTATGATGGTGCTTCTTCTTTTATAAATATTCCATGTTGTTGTTTCAGTTGGGAAAAATCATTCCCTCTATTGTTTTTTTATGCTCGGGTTCTTCTCACCATCTCGTGGGGATTGGGAACGCCCTTCGGGTATGTGACAGGTCATTTCAAGTGCTAGGTTTGATGGTAACTTGGGTCGGTTCATTACAGAAGAATTTCTAAACTCTGTAATTTAGGGATGGAGTCAGGGAAAAGAATTTTATGGGGCTAAAATTAGTAAATGAGTTTGAATAGAAAGTAAATATGATCTCACAATACATGAGGACAGCTCAGACCAGGCATAAAATTTATATATATAAGAAGAGGAAAGACTTTTCTTTTGAGTAGGTGATCAATTTTTTTCTTAAAATTTCACCTAGGAATGGTGTTTTGTTTTTTTCTGTAAGGAAGGAAAGATAAATCTATGTTTCATTGGACATTTTTAAATCTAGGATAAAGATGGAATAGTTGTCTACTAAGCAGCATTACCTATAATTTTATCTCAGGTACACAATGTTTTTCATGTTTTGATGTTCAAAAATTATTTTCCAGATTCATCTCATGTTTTTATCCTAGAAGTAGTTAAACTGGAAGAGAACCTTTATTATAATGATAAATATATTTAGATTCTTAATCGTAGAAAGAAAGTATTACAGAATAAGTTAATTCACCAAGTTATGTTTTTGTGGATAAACTACATGGTTGAAGAAGCACATTGGAATCTGAAAATGATATGAGATGAAGGTATCATCATTTTTTTAAAAGATAATAAAAATTTGAAAGGATTAAATTTCCATAAGGGGGAGAATGTAACAACCCAACTACTTATAAAATAATTTTTTCATTCTAGAATTAAATAGTTAAATTTATTATAAATGCATAATGAAATAACTAGTATTTATAGAAATTAAATAAATATATACTAATAGAATAGTTACCTCACCTATGAAAGTATAAATAAAATTTCTGTATCATACAAGTGAAAATATGATATATTTATATAATATAATAAGTAAATAAATGTTTTTTCAAATGATAAATTAAGCGTTGGTATTTTCTAAAACATAAATGTTTAATTATAATTTTATAGTTAATTTATTGATTTAAAAGAAAATTTATTTTCATATAATATATTAATAAATTAAAAAAATTTCTTATTATTATAAGATAATTTTATGAGACCTTGATTAATTTTTTAATTTTTTGTAAAATCTATTATAGTATTAAATTAGAATTTTTTTAAATAAATTATTATTTTAATTAAAAATTAAATTTCTCATATTTAGAAAATTATTTTCATAAAATGTAATTAATTATTTAATTCTATATTTAAAAGAAATTTGTGTCAATTTTTGGGATTTTTGTAAAATACTTGAATTTGTTTGAATATTGAAATGTATTAATTTACAATATAAGCTAAATAAATGAATTATTGAGTCATGGATGATGTATGCCTAATTTAAGACCACAATATCAAACTATAATTCATTATTTTGATATATTTATTCATAATTCTAAAATTATATGTTGTCTTGATCCAAAATAATGAACTAATGAATAAAATAATCAAAAAACACTCCTCTCCTCCACTATAAATACCAACCTCACCACCTATTCTCTTCAGACCTCAAATCCTTTTATCTTGTTTAATTTCTTCCTAGTTCCATTACCAAGCCTCTTACCCATGTCCAATGCTTTCTGGTCTTCCTAAAAGAACAAAACCAAGGGCCTTAAGGAGGTTCCTAAGGAGAATAATTCAATAGGTAAAATTCTCTTTCATTTTCTTTTATTTTATTTTCAATTTCTTTTCTTTTCTTATTCTCTACTCACATACCCTACCCAAAGTGGAATTATAACTAAATTGTCTTAAATTTAATATAATATTATTATGTTAATATAATATCCATCATCAAACCTCTCCTCTTCTCCTCTTATTCTAAAAAAATGAAAACATTGTCCGTGATGTGTCGATTAACCATATAATGGATGATTTGGTCTTATTTTCTTTTAATACCTTCAATACTGGTAATAAAATAATAATTATGGTTATATTATATTTTATTAAATAAATTATATGTTATATAAGGTTATGGAGCCAATATATAAACATTATATTAAATAAAATGATATATGTTTGTGATGATCGTAAAAACCAACAAAATAAATTAAATACTTTTCATTAATGTTTCATCTGATGAATAATCCTCATATAAAGAAATGATATATGGTATAATTTAGAATTACAAAAAAAATTAATACCATTTTATTCTACTTCTGAATATTTTCTTCCATTCGACAATAAAATCCATAACAAACCAACCATGGAAACCACGAAAAGAACAGACTTGAAATGATGGAAAGAACAAAATATTATTAATAAATGGTTGGAAGGTTTTTATAATATGGACATATAAGTTTTTATAAATATTATTATAGTTATATAATAAATTAATAACACCCTTTAAATCATTATACCTGAGTTTTGAACATGTTTTAAGTAAGATGAACCCGGGGTAAGGGACTTTTCTTTAAAAAAAATCTATTTTAAATTAATACATTTACAAAATTAAAACAGAATGTTTATGATGCATGTTTTCATGTTTCATTGTTATGTTTTAGTTATTGAAAAATTTTATGATTAAGGGTGGGACCTATATGTCCCTCCAATGCATTGGGTATGCATATGTTGGAAGTTGATTGTAATGGTTATTTCAAATTTAACTGTAATGGTAACATCATAAGGTAACCTTGAGGGTTGCATTGTAAGGTATCCTTGAGGGTTTCAAATAATATGGTATCAATGAGGGTTAAAATATAAATTAATTAATTAATTTCCCATTTTACCTTTGTGGTTTTGTTTATTCTTTCTATGTTTTATGGAAATCTCTTATTTTCACAAACTATGTGGTGCTTTATGGGTGAGAAGTATGTATTATTTAAAATAATTTCATATGTTTATAAGTATTCATGTAATAATGGTTATTTTAATTTTTTCCCTTAGTAATATTTTTTTGATCAACCAATGTTTAAAAAAAATAACAGTGTTTAAGTGTGGGTAAGAGAAAATAATAGTCCAATATTAATATTGTGAAGATTTTTCATGAAAAGATTCCATGTTTTATTGAAGGCTTTTGTATTATGGAAAAAATGGATTCTATTTTAATATTAAACACTTAGTATAATTTTGGGTTTATATTTATGAATTATCTTCTAATTATATTAAACATTAAACTAAAAAAATCCCTAGAAATTTAAGACTGTTAATTAAAAAGAATTTACTAGATTATGTAATTTTTAATGTCAGTACCTATAGTTATAACATAGTCGTTATTTTGGAAGGCATAAATAGTATTAATTTTTTTATGAAATAAATATATATATCCTTATGAATATAAATATAGTGGTAACTGATCATAATATAATAAAAATATTTTTGGTAATGCAAATTTAATCTTCAGATATATGTTTTCCTCAAAAATTATTTTTATTTCTTTTTATGATTATTGTAATTAATTTATGGAGTTTTAGAAAAATTATAAAATTAATTTAATTTTTAAAATCTTCATATAAAAATTAGTCTTTAGTGAAATTTAGAGAATTTTCTGAAAAATATTAATTTTTAGTAAATAGTAAAAAAAATCCAATTTTTTATAAAATTCGGTACCTTTTGTGATAACATCAAAACATAATTATGATATAAAATTTATTAAACATATTTAATCACTAAATAATTATATTATAATATAAATATTGCAAAAAATAATTCATAAGATGTAAATAATAATTTATTTAATTATAAATATAAAAATCATTTTTTGTGTTGACCTAGTGCCTGCACTGCATTGGAAAAGTAAAATTTAGGGCCTCTTAGATAATAATTGAGTTCTAATAAGTCTTTTAAAGATGTTTTTTATTAAAAATTATTTTTTATGATTATTGTTTCAGATATTTTTCAATTTTATATTTATATAAAAATAATCTTATCCAAATGCTTGTGTAATGTTTACGCAAGGCAAGAAAAGTAAAATTAACAAATTAAAATAAGTTGTATTAATATGGATATGAGTAATTATACAAAATGAATGATTTTAAAATGAATTATTTAACCTAATTTATTTATTTTTATTTTAAAATTTTATATTTTTATTTTTATATATGAAATAATTAACTTTGATGCTTATGCAACGCTGATACAGTTTTTATGCAAGCAGGAGAAAAATCAATAAAATAATTTTAATTAAAATTATAACAACTACGAAATGACAAAAAATTTGAATAAATATTATTGCATAAGTTATTTTATACCATAATAATATTTTTTTTGAATTTTGGACCTTTTTTACCCACTTAGTTAACATTAATTCCCTTATAGTATTTAATTTAAAAGAAAGTCAAATTGTTTACACAATAGTTTCTAATTGGTATAACTTATTAATATTTTTTTCCTGAATATATGTTCTATGAGAAATAATATTTGAGAAGATAAAATATTTATATTAATAATGGCAATTTATTTTTAATATTTAGAGAATAAATAAAAACCTTAAATGCATGCATAACGATGATGCATTAATTATTAAATTAATGAAAATATCAAATAAATTTAAATAAAAATATTAAAAATAAATACAGCGTTTTATAATTAAGTTCAAACATGAATTAAATAGATAAATATGATATTTATAGTATATAATAATATAAATGGTTATAATTTTACTCTTTTTTGTTTTTAAAGTCTTAATAATGAATAGTATTAAATTTTAAAAATAATAATATTTCATGAATATAATATTTTAATAAATTATTTAAAAATCAAAAAATTATAAAATAAGAATAAATTGGATAATATATGGTCTAAAATTTTATTACATATGAATTATTTTCCATTTGGAAGTATTTTATTCTAAGATATACCTATTATATTTTAATATTTTAAGAAATTCTTAAAGTGCCCCATGCCTCAACTATAAAAGGTCACTCCTTTCATCACTTAATTTCACCACATTTAACCTTCTATCTTGATTATTCTATTCCAAATTCTATTATCCTCATCCCTAGGTACATTCTACTATTTCTGGTCTCACCAAAAATTCCAATTCCAAGTGCCTTAAGGATGATCTCAAGGAGACAATATTCCTGAGGTAATTTTCTTAAACCACCTCTCTTAATTTATTTTCTTATTATGTATTATTCGGAACTCTTTCATACATCATGGAATAATAAATCTAGTATCATTTATATACTTTAATTTATTATTTATAAGGGAATATCTTATATACATTCTTCTTCTCATCCCCTCTTATTCAAAAAACGGAACTATTATTCAAATTATGGTGATTAACCATATCCATGGATAATGAGTTTTCATTTTATGTTATTTCCTTCATAGATATTAATAAAATAATTATTATAGTTAAATAAAATTTTAATATGTATATTATAACTTATTTCAGGTTATGTAACTAATATATTGACGTAATATTAAATAAAACAAAACTTGTTTGTGATGGATGAAAACCCGTAAAAATAAACTAAACAATTATTATTAATATTTTATCAAATGAATCATGCTCATGTTAGAATGAAAAAATATATATGGGACCACATAAAACTTTTTAGGTTCATTAAAATCATATAATCTGACTTCTGTAGTTTTATTTCAATTATAAAAGAAATTCTATAATTGTACACAAGTGAACAAACCATGAAACCATGAAACAAACACTCCTGAAACGATGAAATTGTACCTTGTAGCACAAACAATGGCCATAAATGAACTTAATAAAATTATAATAAATAAAATATATAAATAATATGGTTTGAATTATATAAATAATCAATCAAATTTAATTATCTAGGATATTAATTGTAAGTGAAGAACACATTCTGACAAAAGGTAAGGGACTCTTTACCTAAAAACCGGGTTTTAAAAGTTTTAAAGATTTATTTTCTATGTCTTTGTATTTCATTTACATGATATTAAAATTATATTTATGAATTTATTTATATGTAAATGAATATATGAAAATGTTAATTTTCTAATTTCTCTCAAAAAAATCCATAAAGGAAATTTTTTTAATGTTCCATGTAAGGGACTTTCCTTTAAAAAACATATTTAATGCCACTTTTTAAAAAATTCAAAAATATTTTTCTAAAACTTATATGGAATGAGTTTATTTTTTATATTTTACGAATCCTTAATTTTTTGAAGCCACTTTTACAATATTACATGGTTATTTTCCAAGATATTTTTTTCTTTTTTATGTGCACAATATTCTTTTAAAATAACAGATTTTCCTCAAGAATTTGTTTTTTATCCAATTATTCATGTTTTATGATTATGTTTGGTTTATTAGGAATTGTCTATGATGACAATCATATCCATTATAAACCAAATACAAGTGGGTTTTTGATGTCCCTACAATGAATTGGGTATTTTTTAATTTGATCATGATGGTCATTCTAAGTGTAACAATGAAGGTTACATCTAAGTATATTCACAAGGGTTATTTTATTGTATTTGTGAGGTTTAAAATAATATGTTATCCATGAGGGTTATATCATTAGTATGTCTAACAAGTAAATTATTTCCTAATTTTCCTATATGATTTATTTTATTCCTTCTATGTTTTTACAAAAAATATCATGCTTTAACAAAGTAAGTTATTGTGATTTTGTTCAAAATAAATATATGTTACTTTTTAATGGTGAAATTTAAAAATTTGTGAAACAAATATTAGTTTATATTATTTTAAAAGAAACTTATATATATTTTATTTTTCCATTTTTTTTTGAAATGTTTTATGGATTTATTTTGGAAGAAAATGTGATTTCTTGGGTAAGAAAATGTTTATTTTGATATCAAAGTTTATTTTGAAAAAACAAAATTTATATAAGTATTTATAGATTAATGATTTCATTCATTATTATTATATCCCATGCTGATATTTTTGTGCTCATACCATGTTTTAAAAAAAATTATAGGTTTTAAGGAAGTGTAAGGATAAGGATGGGATCAATGTAAAATTTTCAATGATGTTTCATTAAATGAAATAATTTATTATCTTAAAGAATTTTGTTTTAAGAAAAAAATAGGTAGAGCAAAATGTTTCCACATGTAATGTATGGGTTTTCTTTATAATATATTTCCCTGATTCTCTAAAACTATAAACCTAAAATATATTTGGTTAATGAAGAAATTTAATCTTATTCTAAAGTCGCAAGAATATGTGATGTTTAAGGTTAGGTATTTACATGTCCTCTTGTACTTCTTATGCTAATTCCAAATGTAATTATCCAAAAATTATCATAAACATTATTAAAGTAATCTAAACCCATAAATCATTGAAAGTTATAATCTGGGATTTTGAATTATTATTTATCCATTAAAGAATATATAAATTAATATGCATCTTAACCTAAACAAATCTCAAAATTTTGATTTAATTTATCTATAGCCATTCATTGTTATGTTTTCTAACCAAATGATTTAAAAGTCCTTTTTAATGATTTTTAAATATAATATTAATTAACTGAAGAATAGCCCTTAGGAGAGTCAAACTATGTGTATATTTAAGCCTCCTTCTGATGCACCAGGTGATGATTGACTTAATACCCAACATTCCATTTTTAATTTTATTACCCATATGTAAATCTTTTCCAAATCCTACATCATTTTGTAGTATCGAGATTGGGATTTAATTTCTTGTTAAACCATATAATATCTAATTTACCAAAAACTCATGTTGTTATAATACATTTATACTTATTAATATGGTTTCATCTAAATATATCTTATCTTAATATCTAAAAAACATAAAATATTTAGTATAACCAACTTAAAAGTTTATCTATTCCTTTGAAACTATTATTATAATTAATATATTAATACTTAATGGCCTTTATAACTGTTAATTTATCTTCAACTAACAACATCCCAACCTTAATATTTATATAAACTCTACTCTACTACTGACAAAAATGGACCGGATAGGCATGACCATCTAATTAAATGACCTAAATAAAATATTACATTATAATAAATTCCTATGATATTTTAGGTTTATAGTTCTATAAAATTGTGAAAAAACATTAACCTACAAAGTCAATGTCTTTTCAACTAATATAATTTTTTCCACTATATGATATACTTCTTAATCCATATAAAGGATTCAATATTTACTTCAAAATCTCCACACAAGATACTATTATAGACACATGTTACATACTAATTTTCTTTATAACTAGGGAAAATGAAAACAAAATAAAGGGGTGAGCTTATATTCTCAATAAGAGTAAACATAAGTGATAACAATCACAGATCATAAGTGAGAAAAAGATAAGCATATTAGAATAATCATGATATATAAGAAATTTATATCTAATAAAGCATGGATAATAGATCATACCATAAGTCATTAGATAACTCGAAATTTTATAACATCTTAGAAAATAGTAATAAACCTAGAATGTAACATATCCTGAAAAGAAAGATATCTTGAAAAGGTGGAATAACATGAAAAATAACATAGAGATACAATAAAAAAATATTTATAGGAATTATTTTTTGAGAAAACGCATTATGACCAAGCATATATAGACAAACTTATAATGACCACATGTGAAAATGTATGAAAAATCATTATGCTCGCACCGATGTGAAAAACAAATCATTACGTCTATGTTTGGATATATAATAAGATATAAACTTAAAATAATTCATTTAATGGAGATATTGGACCCCACCAATCATCATCCATTTATATATGGTCCGAATAAAAAATTATTATCATATCATAAAGAACCCAATGAATGAAAATGAGTTTTCTATCCTTTTCAAAAGGAACCACATAATAAAAACATCCATGATTCCCTTAATAATATTAACATGATATACCAATTCAAAATAAATGATTATCCAACTATATTCAAAAAATTTATAGTTCAATGTCATTCAATCAAGATAATAGAGAATATGGTATTTACACTATACAGATATTTGAAATATTTTTAAGCCAATAATTTTCATCAATAAATTGATGAATGGAATCTAGATGATCACCCTTCAATGAAAGAAATGGATAATTGTCTATTCACATTTCAAATGCATTGTAAGAAAAGTCATTCCATTCCATAGTGGATCATTAGGCAATAAAAAGGTAGTGATGAATCACATATTTGATATAAAAGAACATTATGTAATCCATCTAGAGAATAACATTAAATTATAGTACTTATAGATTATCTTTGACCTAGATTAAGATATTTCAAATGAAAATGTCTTATAAGAAATCACTTTTTATGAGTTTTATAAAATAAATAACTTAGAAAATAATAAATATTGTTGATCTTATGAAACAAATTTCAAAGAAATATTTTATAAAAATAAGACAAAAATAATATCTTTTAGAAACCACTAAAACTAATAGATAAAGTTTCATATAAATGATAAAGGCAGTGGAAATATATGATCACATGGAAACACTAAAAGGTATTATTTTTACTAAAAACAACCCATATGAAAAACATTAAAAATTATTTTCTTTTCAAACATTTTTAAATAAATTCTTAGCATTTTGAAATGAGTTTTTCAATTTTCAAAATAAATTTCCAGATATTCACAAAATAAAGAGTCATAGATAAAAGTAGAAGAATAAATAATATTACCATTTTTTATATATTTTTAAATATTTTTATTCAAAAACTCATTGTTTTTAAAAGACTACAAAACTAATAATTTAAAACAAGACAAAGGGGGAAAATATATCCAATTATAAGTACAGGGGAATTAAATGATTGGGATATTTGAATTAAACACTATATAAAATCCTCATATATGTTATCACATTTGAGATGTATTTATTTTTAAATATGATGGGAAAAGTAACCTTAAAACATGAGTAACATTTAAATAAACACCCTTGAATTATATAGATCAAGAAATTAAACATATAATAACATAAATAAAAGATATTTCTTGGTGTAATGAATCAAATAAGTGCATAATATAAATATTTCTCAAATAAAAGAAATTTGAGACAACAAAACCATATTGATTTTGAACTTTTTTTTCAAAACCCCATGGTAGAAATAAATTGGAATAGAACATTAAATATCATGAAATATAATATAATCATGATGAAAAATATTAAATGATTTTTAGTTACATCATTATAAATAAAACATGGTCAATAATAAGAAATATGTCTCATATTGTGAAAATTTGAGATACGAACCCCTTACCTTTTTTATGATTCATTCTGCATATGCGCCTAAATTATTGAATAATCAAATTAAATTTATTATATACATTCTCATGGAACTTATTCATTTTTATTTATTTTACTATATTATATTTTTTATTATATTTCATTTATTTATTATTTGTTTTTTCTTATGTTTGTGTAAAATTTAAATCAGTGTCGGCTTATTTGGGTAATTTTAGTGATACAAGATGACATTTTAATAAAAATTTAAATACATAATATATTTTTTTAATAATTATAAAGAAATAATTATTTTATTACTAACTTACAATGAAATTATTATTTGTGTTTATATAGTCATTCATGATATAGTTTTATAGAATTTCTCAAGTTGGTGGTTAAACTAACCCTAAACATGAACACAAAATATCTTGATGTGTGAGTATGGTCATGTAAATACCTAGATAATTCCATGTAATTTTTTGTAATTATTTAGGATTATTATGAGTCTGTGAAAATTGACAGCATGTGATTACAAGGACTATTGTGCCTGGAATTAATTTCTGGGCTTTTTTAAGGTACATTCAGTAAACGCATGGGTGGAGTTTTCCATATTCTGAACTGGTTCTTGGATTAAAAATTTAAGGGCACCGTTGAATCTACAAAACTATGATTCTATTAAGGGAGGTTTTACTTCGACCATAGTAGTTCGGGAGAAAATTTTAGTTTTTGGACTTTTTAATGAAAAGTAAAATAACATGTAATTGTTATTTTATTTTCTTTTTATTTAACGGATGAGAGACGGTGGTGGGACTGGTGACTTGTCATTCCAATTAATGTCTTGACTCATCAAATACATAAATCCACTATTTTGAATTAAAAGAGGTTCATTAATTCATTTAATAAACCTCATTAACTCCTCAACGTGTTACTCATCTTTCCCCCTCCTTTTTAAATGGACCTCGGGGTGGAGTTTTGGACGGCTTCTTCAAGAGAGGAAACTCAGGCGGAGTTCTGCAAAAACATCCACCGACAGAGGATGAAATCCCAGAAGGCAATGATCCGGGATCGACGAATGAAAAAAACATCATCCAACGTGGACGCTCCTCCCACTGCAGCCATGACACCTCCAACAAATCTCGAGGTAGGGGGTTTACATTCTTTGATGTTCCATCTCTTCCCATTCATAAAAAATATAAATAACGTGGACCAACTGACTAACAGGTTGATCCACGTCTCTTTTAATCACACACGTGGTTATTGTGGGGTCCTAAATTTAAGGATTACTCTTTATTATGATTATTATTAATTTTCCACATGTTTTAAATGTTAACGCAGAGGACACGGGCCGAAACCAACAAAGCTTGGACCCTTCTCTAAACTTGTCCTTGGTGCGTTTTTTGTGGCGGAACAAAGAACATGAAACAAAGGCGTATTTGAGGACTGTGAAGCGATGCAGGCATCTTGAGAGGACCGTAGGCATGTCCTAAAGAAATAACGGACCATCGGGGCTCATCTGGTGGCACGCGGAAGAAATGTCATCACAGCACCGGTGCGACGGCGATGGCGACTGGTGCCGATGGATGATGAACGTGGCACGCTGTCACGTGCCACGGTGGAAGAGTAGTGTCGCAACAGTTGGCCACGGAGGTGGAGGAGGCTCACCATCGCACGCCGCATTGAACGGTCACGGTGGTGGCAAGTTTCAGGGGACTCACCTTCTTTTGGTCTCGCGGGTGACGGGGCGACGCCACCTGCTATCGCCAATCAGAGAGTTGAAAAGATCCTTCGATCCCGTCAATAGGCAGACCATATACCCTGCTTGTGGTGAGCCAGTAGGCCAGGTCGCGTTGCCTAGCAGGCCACGCCCAGATGGCGGTCAGGTCGGTCTGCGGCCCAACGGACGGGGCCAGCGGTGGCCCAGCCCAACCAGGGCGGTTCAGGCTGGTCCGTGGCCTAGCAGGCTGAGCCTAATGTAGCCCAGCTTAACCAGGTTGGCCCATACCAGTTCAGGTTGGGTCAGGTCATACCCGAACCAGGTCTGGTCAGGTCAGACCAGATCCAGACCCCTCTCGGTCCGAGAAACACTTAAAGGGCCATTACTTGCAAACCGGACGTCCGTTTGATGAACTGCCTGTGGTGCCAGGATCCTTGGAGTGAGACGGTCATTTTTAGATACTCCACGAGTGTTTTAGAGAAAGTTTGAGTATGGACATTTTGGATCAACTACAAATCCAACCGGGCCCTTGGCACTAAAATGTCAATTACTAACCGACCGGGCATCCGATCGACGCGTCGTCTATGGAATAAGGACCCTTATGACAAGGTGATCCTTTGGAGATACTGTAAGTGGGTTTTGATGGAGTTTTATGTGTGTCCAGTGATGGATAAGACTTGAATCCAACCGGACCCTTTTTACAAAAGTGCTCATATCTCGTAGATCAGGCGTCTGATCGATGCACCGTCTGTCACATTGAGACCCCTATGACGGGGTGGTCCCTTGGGTATTCTTTTTTAGAGACTTCATACTGGTTGAAATATGACTGGTGGCATGAGGAGTAGATTCTTCTAGAGATTAGGCGTGCTTCATGTGGGAATGCAATGGCTGGCTATGACATGAAGAAGAAGAGAGACCAATATGTTTCAGCATCAGAAAATATAGAGTGGGATGATCTATATGTATGACTAATCATCCATAATTTTGTACTAGTGACCAATACGGGTCAGCACCGACAACCAATACGGGTCACCACTAGTGACCAATACGGGTTGCATACAGTGACCTATACATGTCAGTAGTTGAGTTACTATGGATAGGATTATTCGGCTTTACGACTAGTCATCCTTGTCCCAATAACCTTGAAGTTATATCATTAGAGTGAGCTGTCTCTTTTCCTTTGGGCTTCATGATTTAGATCATGCTTGCGATATTACCTTTGTGGTATTTCTTGTGATGTTTTCCTTTGTGGATTACTGAGAGACCATCTGGGATCTCAGGGTCCCCTACTGAGTTGTTATGCTCACCCCTTCATGGGCTCCGCCCACACATGTGTGTGTGGTGTAGACTATTGATGCACTGAGGATAACTTTAGAGGTTTGGTGCATGGTGGAGCTTGGTTTGATGAGAGAAGTTGAGATCCTCTTCTTCAACATCAGACTTAAAGCTACTACCCTCCAGGTGGAGCTCCAGGGAAGATGCGGTAGCTGTTTACTTTATTTTTAATTTCTGGGGATTGTATTTCAGCCCACTGTTTTGATTTTACATTTTTACTTGTGGTTATACATTACTCTATTGGTTAAACCTTACTTTTGTTGGTTGTTAACTTTAGTTTCCCTTTTTAGTGTGTATAGATCTCTAAGTCAATGTCTTCCCTATTCAGGAAAAACATTCAGGTGCTATTCACCATCCCCTGGCCTATGGAAGGTGGGCTTGGGGTAGTCACGTCTGGGCCATGTGGGACGGGTCGTGACAAAGTGGTATCAAAGGGAGGTCAGTTCTACCAGAAGAACTAAGAGTTTACTTTTAATGAGTCAATTTGTAAAGTTTTTTGAGTTCAGTTTTCAGTACAGGGAGTCTAGTGTTGGTGCAGCAGCCGACGTATCCATACACAAGGACCCTAAATTCTGTTTTATAACTCAGTATATGAAAACACCAGATGCTAGTGTTTTGAAAAGTTTTATTGGTCTTTCTTGAGTCGAATCACCAAGTATAACTTTCATATTGTGTCACATATGTTTCTTAAAAAATCCTCCATAAAGATAACCATCTAGGATTCTAGTTAGAGATCGTGACAGTGACCCACCGAGTGAGGAGGCTTTGGTATAGGGACCACTCATAGTGATGGCACCTTCAGTTGGTGTACCAGTAGAACCACCACCCATTGAACAGTAGATTCTACTAGTGGATCATTCACACTAGATGAGCACATTGCATGAGTTCTAAAGACAGAGGCCTCTGAGGTTTTGAGGTGAGACAGACCCCCAAGTAGCAGAGTACTAGCTTGAGGTGGTATTTCTGGTCTATCTCTTAGTAGAGACACCTACCGAGCAGATAGAAATCTAGGCCTCTAGCCTTCTTCATGACTCGGTAAAACGATGGTGGAGCTCGATGCTCCAAGTTCATGAGAATATTATCCTCACCTGGACGGACTTTGAGATTCTTTTAAGGTGGATTTCATGCCAGCAACACTATTCTCTATGCGTATTCAAGAGTTGTTGTATCTGCAGCAGGGTAGCCAGACTATGTCTCAATACTCGGAAATATTTACTAACATCTCATGATACTTCATCGACATGGTATGGGACCCTTTCTTCAGAGCCCAAACCTTTGAGAAGTGGCTCTAACAAGAGATCATAGATGCGACAGTTTCTCTCAGCATCCTAATGTTGGATTGGGTTCTAGTGAGATCTTTGGTGATGGGGAGCTTCCTCGATGAGTAAGAACCAATAGCAAGAGCCCCTACCGAACGATAGGTAGCAGATTCATCTACAGCTGGTAGTAGACAGATTACGTAGAAGACCAAGTATCTAGGACTTCCGGAGGGTGACCATAGGATTAAAGTTTAGAGGTGCGAGGCTCGAGGCTTGAGAGGCCGAGGGAGCCACTAGCAAGGAATGGTCTGTTTTTTCCTATGGGGAATAGGGTCACAAAGCTCGTGACTATTTGACTCCCTGTGAGAATGATCAAAAAACGGTGGATGGGGATACCGAGGCAGTGGTAGTGGCAGGAGAATGAGCTTCAGCCAGGCGGCAGATGAGGCAAGGGAGCAGAACATGCAGCGGAAGGTGGTCGAGGTCACTAGGCACTACCACCACCACCGTCAGGTGGTCTACCACGAGCTCAGCGAGTGGGTGGATAGGGACAGGCCCAGCTACAGAATGTAAAGGCTCACCATCCTGACGTCCCTAAGATAATACAAGGTATGACCTCTATCTTCTCTACTTTAGCTACAGTTCTTATCAACACAGGTGATAGAAATGCTTTCCTTGTCGTGGACTTTGTTTGGGATTCTAAGATTCTAACTGAGCTTTTAGCTCAACCTTTTCATTTGGATACTCCTATAGGAGGAGATTCAGCAGTCGCACACTGGTTTCGATTGTATGATCTTACTCTTGGAGGAGAGAGTTTCAAATGGGATCCTATAATAGTGGATTTGAAGCCCTATGATGTCATTCTATTCATGGACTGGCTATCAACAATTCACAAACAGATTTACTTCTTGAGAAATACAGTGCAATGTACGTGCTGAGATGGAGGCCAGTTTTCCTTTTTTGGTGAGAAGGAAAATAGATCAGCATGATATGTACTTGTGCTTAGGAGGGTGTAGCCAATTACATATCATATAGATTGCATGACCTTCAACATTGTGGATGAGGTGAGCACATAGTTCTCAGTTGTGGTGGACAAGTATGAGGATGTCTTTCTAAAATATTTCCATGGATTACCTCCTTGTTAAGAGGTAGGCTTCCACATTTACTTACACCCAGTAACATCAATGATATCTACACCAGCATATAGGATGGACCCTATGGAGCTCTGGGGGCTGAGGGTATAGTTGGAAGACTTACAGAGGAAGGGATTCGTAAGGCCCAGTGTTTCTCCATGAACATCCCCAGTTTTGTTTTCGAAGAAGGAAAATAGAATTTTGATTCTATGAGTGGACTTCCGGTTCCTAAACCATGTGACTATGAAGAACAAGTTTCCTTTGTCGAATATTGATAATATGTTTGATCAGTTGATTGGAGAGAAGTAGTTCTTGAAGATTTATCTCATATCAGGCTATCATCAGTGCAGGGTACAGGACGAGGACATACCGAAGACAGCCTTCAGATGTCGGTATGGCTTTTACGAGTTCTTGGTAATGCCTTTCGGCATGACCAACACTACAACAGTTTTCAAGGGGCTCATTAATAGAATCTTTCAGCCATACCTTGATCACTTTGTGGTGGTCTTCATCAATTACATCTTGGTGTACTCATAGTCCGGGGAAGAGTATGTTGTACACTTGAAGATAGTTCTAGACACACTCTAGGAACACCAGTTATATGGGAATCTCTCAAAGTGTGAGTTCTACATATGGAAGGTCCACTTCATGGAACATGTCATCTCAGAGGATGGAGTTGTAGTGGATCCAGCAAATATTGAGGTAGTACTTTCTTCAAATCCACCCAAGAGTCTTACTGAGGTGTGGAGCTTCCTTGGATTAGCAGGCTACTATCGGAGGATTGTACCCGATTTCTCCAGAGTAGCAGCACCTATGACTTCCATGGAGAAGAAGCGAAAACCCTTCCTATGGTCAGAGAAATTATTGAAAATCTTTCAATAGCTAAGGCAGAGCTTGACTAGAACTCCCATCCTAAGGTTTCTAGAGGAGGGAACAAACTATGTGGTTTACTAGGATGCATCTGGGACTAGAATCAGTTGAGTCCTAATGTAGGATGATGCAGTGATTGCTTATGGATCACGATAGCTGATGCCTCATGAGAAGAATTATGCAACTCATGACTTTGAGTTGGAAGCAGTAGTCTTCGCACTGAAGATGTGGCGACACTACTTGATGGGCGAGTGGTTCATTGTTTACTTAGACCACAAGAGTCTCATATATATCTTCACATGGAAATATATGAATCTAAGACAACAATGTTGGCTAGAGTTCTTCCAGGACTATGACTTTGAGATATTCTATACTCTTGGGGAGGGGAACATAATGGCAGGTGAACTTAGCTGGAGAACGATTTCACATATACTAAATGAGGCTTCAGAGCAGTTATCCTCTCTTCAGATATCCTACGTGGATAGAGATGAGACAGTCTACCTCCAGTCAATGGTAGTTTTCCTTCCACTCCTTCAGTGAGTCAGGGAGGCGCAACTCGGAGATAGAAAATGCAAGACTACATGTGCTCAGATATCCTCAGGCCATGCACCTAACAAATATTCTAAAGGTGGGGAGCATGCTATCCTTTTCAGAGGACATAGAGTTTTACTTGTGGCACTACGAGAGGAGGTGATGAGGGAGTTCCATACATCCCCCTTGGTAGAACATCCAAGCGTGATGAAGATGTATCAGGATCTCGGGCATCAGTACTGGTGGCCAAGGATGAATAAATCTATGGCGGAGTTTATTTCTAGATGCCTCACTTTCCAGAAAATGAAGGCTGAGCACCAAGTACCACTAGGCTTGACCCAACCCCTCGAGATACCAGAGTAGAAGTGGGGATGGATATGGATAGACATCGTGATGGGGTCACCATGTATATTCAGAAGGAATGTTACCATCTAGGTGATCATTGACCGACTCACCAAGTCATCCCACTTCCTTTCTATTCCAGAGAAGGGTTCAGTTGAGACCTTGGGATGTCTCTATATTCATAAGATCATGAGACTTCATGGGGTTACCTCGATGATAGTCTTCGATCGTGATGCAAGCTTCACATCCTGGTTGTGGAAAGGATTTTAGGAGGCTTTTGGGACTCAGGTTCACTTGAGCATAGCTTTTCACCCTCAGACATATGGTCATACTAAGTGGACCATCCAGATCATGGAAGACAAGCTTCATGCATGTGTCTTAGATTTTGGTCACAGTTGGGAGGACCACCTACCCTTGGTGGAGTTCGCGTACAATAGTATTTATTACTCCACCATTGGTATGGACCCTTTTGAGGCATTGTACGGACGACTGTGCAGATCGCCCTTATGCTGGATAGATCTAGGATAGCCAGCACTTGGGGGGATAGAGATGGTACAGGCTACTACTGAGAAGGTGCAGGTCGTCTGAGAGTGTATGAAGACTACACGGAGCCGAAATAAGTCCTATTCGGATAGGCGACAGAGACCATTGGAATTCTAGGAGGGGAACCACGTATTTTTTCAAGTCTCCCCTCAACAAGAACTATAGAGATTTGGCAGAGGCGGAAAACTCTCACTAAGGTTTATTAAACCATTCCTGATACTTCAAAGTATTGGAAAAATGGTGTGTCACTTCACACTGTCTCCGTAGTTGGAGAGGTTGCACGATATTTTCCAAGTATCCCATCTGAGGAGATACGTGCATGACCCATCTCATGTCATCGACCATGGAGAGCTGGAGATAGATGATGGGGAAACTTTTGCAGAGTACCTGGTAGAGATAGAGGATCAATAGGAGAAGATCATTTATGGGTGGTATATTCCTCTAGTTCATGTTCTATGGTAGTACAGAAATTTTCAGGAGAGCACATGGGAGTGAGATTCTCATATGTGTGCCTGGTACCCCCTCTTTGTTTGTGGATCATTGTTTGGCTTTCAGGGACGTAAATCCTCGAGGGGAGAACATAAAGACCTATAAAATTCTATATACTTTTTTTAATTATTTCTAACTATTATGAGTCTGTGAAAATTGATGGCACGTGATACTGAGGCCTGGTGTGCCCGAAATGAATTTCTGAACTTTTTTTAAGGTATGTTCAGTAAACGTGTGGGTGAAATTTTCTATTTTTTGAACCGTTTCTTGGATTAAAAATATAAGGGCACCGTTGAATCTACATCACCAAGATTTTATTAAGGGATGTTTCACTTCGGCCGTAGTATGTTGGGAGAAAATTTTAGTTTTTGTATTTTTTTAAATAAAATTAAAATAACATGTAATTTTTATTTTATTTTCTTTTTCTCTAACTGATGGGCGGTGGTGGAGGGACCAGTGACTTTTCAATTCAATTAATGGCTTGACACATCAACTGTGTAACTCCACCGTTGTGAATTACAAGAGGTTCATTAATTAATTTAATGAATTTCATTAATTCCTCAACGTGTTACTCACCTTTCCCCATCCTATTTAAATGAATCTTGGGCTGGGGTTTTGGATGGATTCTTCAAGAGAGAAAAACTATGGTGGAGTTCTGTGGAAACATCCACCGAAAGAGGATGAAAGCTCAAGCAGCAACGATCTGGGATCAATGAACATCGATGACCCCATCCAACTTGGACACTCCTCCAGCCGCAACCACAAAACCTCCAACAGATCTCAATGTAGAGGGTTTACCTGATTTGATGTTCTCTCTCTTCCCTTTCTGGAAAAATATAACTAGCACAGACCAACTGAATAATAGGTTGATCTGCATCTCTTCTAATCATGAGTGTGTTTGTTGCAGGGTCCTAAATTCAGGGATTACTCTTCCTTTAGATTATTATTAATTTTCCTCATGTTTAAAATGCTATCGTGGAAGGCACGGGCTGAAACCAACAAGGCTCAGACCCTCCGCTGAACTTTTCCTTGGTGTATTCTTCATGGAAGAACAATGAATGTGGCGGCTTGCGTATCGAAGGGCCAAAAAGCAACAGTGGCATACCAAGAGGACCGTAAGTGCGTCTGGAAGGAACAATGGACCACCAGGGCTCACCCGATGGCCCGTGGAAGAAATATCGGTGCAGCACCGATGCGATGACACTGGTGACCAGTACTGGTGGACGATAGAGGTGGTGCACTATTGCACTCCACGGTGGAAGAGCGACACCCCTCAGTATTGTGATGGTCAGACAAGAAAATGGCAGCAGTCAGCCACGGGGGTGGAGGCAGCCCACTATCATGTGCCGCATTGAAGGGTCGCTGGTTGAAGCCACTGTGGTGGCGAGTGGTAGGGGGCCGCCTCCTGCAGGTCCTACAGGTGTTGAGGTGGCACCACCTGGTGCCCCCAATTAGGGAGCCAAACGGATCCTTTGAGTTGTTCAACAGGCAGACCGCACACCCTGCGCGGGGTGCACCAGCTGGCCAGGCCACATTGCCCGACGGGCCCCGCCCAGCCGGCGGGCTGGGCCGGTCTGCGGCCCAGCATACCAGGCCAGCCGCATCCCCGCCCATCTAGGGTAGGTCAGGCCGGTCCAGACCAGTTCGAGCTGGGCCGGGTCAAACTCGGCCCAGATCGAGTCAACCCGAACCGGATCGTGTCATCCCAGGCCAGGTCGGTCAGGGTCGGACTGGGCCCGGACCCCTCTCGGGACTAAAAACGCTTAAAGGGACATAACTTGAAAATCGGACATCTTTTTTACGAATAGTCTACGTCTCTGGGATACTTGGAGTGAGAAAATCCTTTTGAGATACTCCATAAGTGTTTTTGAGAAAGTTGTGGTACATCCAGTTTGGAATGACTCTGAATCCAACCGGTCCCTCAGCACTAAAATGCCAATAACTAATAGATCGGGTGCCCGATCGACGCGTCGTCTGTGGAATAAGGACCCTTATGACAAGGCAGGCCTTTGGAGATACTCTAAGTGAGTTTTTATAGAGTTTGACGTCTGACCTGGGTTGGATCAGACTTGTATCCAACCGGGCCCTTTTTACAAAAGTGCCTAAATCTCAAAGACCGGCTATCCGATTGACACGTTGGGACCCCTATGATGGGCAGTCTCTTGGGTATGCTTTTTTTCAGACTTCATACTGGTTGAAATATAACCTATGGATTTAAGAGAAGAGTCTTCCCGATATTTGGCGTGCTTCATGCGAGAATCCAGTGGATGGTTGTGACATGAATAAGAAGATGCGGGTCAACATCAGAAACTCCAAAGTGGGATGATCTAACTGTATGACTAATCATCCCAACCTCTCCACCATCGACCAATACGGGTCAACATTAGGGACCAATATGGGTTAGCACCAGTGACCAATATGGATCAGCACCAGTGACCAATACGGGTCAGCACTAGTGACCAATACGGCTCAGCATCTAGAGACCAATATGAATCAGCATACAGTGACCTATACAGGTCAGCAGTAGAGTTTCTATAGATAGGATGATCTTCATTTACGACTAGTCATCCCTGTCCGAGTATCTTTGAAGTTATACCGTTATAGTGAGTTGTCTCTTTTTCTTTATGATTTATGATTTAGATCATGATTGGGATATTACTTTTGTGATGTTTTATTTTTTGGATTACTGGGAGAACTTCAGGGGTCTCGGGGTCCCCTACTGAGTTGTTATACTAACCCCTGCACAGGATCTAGTCGTACGTGTGTGTCTGGTGTAGACTACTGATGCTATGAGGCAGACATTAGAAATTCAGCACTGGGTGGAGCTTAATGCAATAGGAGTAGTAGAGATCCTCTTCTTCAACTTTAGACTGATAGCTTCTACCCTTCAGGTGGAGCTCCAAGGCAGATGCGGCAACGTTTTACTTTATTTTCAGTTTCTAGGGCCTGTATTTCAGCCCACTATTTTCAGTTTACATTTGTACTTGTGTTTGTACATTACTCTCGTGGTTATACCTTACTTTTTTTGTTTTTTACTTAAGTTCCCCTTTTGAGTGTATATAGATCTCTAAGTAAATGCCTTCCCTTTTCGGGAAAATCCTTCATGTTCTAGTCACCAACCCCTGGCTTATGGAAGTTGGGCTTGGGGTAGTCACGTTCGGGCCCCGTGGGATGGGTCGTGACAGGCTAAGTAAGTGTAAGATCTTATTATAAGAAAAAAATGATATTATTAATATTAATTTATTTTTTGAATCATATTTTAAGTTGTTTTTATAAATAAATAAAATCAAGATGAAAAATTAAAAGCATTACTTTATGGATGTTGTAGTCCACACAACCCAGAGTTGATGTTATTTTCCTTTTATAAGTGGATGGAAAGGATTAAATAATTGTTTTTACATTAATATAATTTAAATTCAGTATAATAATGACACTTAGTTTACTACATTTATATTATTATATTAATTTGGAAAAATAAATATTAAGAACTAAAGTTAAGTAGTAAGTAATACTCACTTTGGGACCATGAACTTTTTAATTAAACTCTCCATAGAAATAATTGTCTTAGGATAACTAATTGATAGAAAAGGATAGTGAACATGAGATAGGATTATAAGAGAAGAAAAATAGAGAAATCTTGAGAATAAATTTTACGTAAATGGTCCAGCATGATTTAGTGGAAGTGTCCACTTTTTAAAAATTATTAAAAGGAATATTTTGTGAACACCCATTATTTTTCAAAAATATAATGACACTATTATTATTTTAAAGGCTAAAAAAATGATAAATAATGGATTTTAAAGTGAGATAAATTATATAAATCCTCCAAAAACCATGTTCCCATATGTTTTAAACATGTTTCAATCCTTCTAACACTTTACGTTTATATTTTAATAGTTTGGTTTGATCTTGGTAACTAGTTTTTACCCAAGTATTTTTATATTTTATTAAAAATATAAGGTAATCCATATAACCAAATATTTATTTTATAAACCTAAATTTAGGCTCCATAAATTCTAATTAAATTTACATGAAATATAAAAAAATATTTTAAATAAAAAAATTTAATATATAGAAAAACTCATTGTATAAAAATGTTGTTTTTACCATTAAGTGTTCTTAAGATCATTTAGTATTGATTACCAATTGAATGAGATTTAATGTGTTTATATATAGGTTTAAAAATTATATTATATTAATTTTTGAGATGTGATTAATTTATTTTATTATATAAAAATTACACAATGTTAATAAAATAATTCTTTTAAAATAATAGTTTTCTCATTATTGTGATAGTAAACATTAATCATAGTAATAATAATTTTATGCCTAAAAATATAATTGAACTGATTAAATAATATAAAAATTTTGGCCTGAAATATAAAATATATTTGGTTATACTTTAATTTTATAAGTGATAAAATATGATTTTTAATATTACTGAATAAAAATACTTCTTAAACAAAAAAATTACTTGAGATTCCAAAATGATAAATATGGAGTATATTAAAACAACATAGAAATTTGAAATGGTTTATTTCAATTTTAAATATATGTGTGTGTATATATATATATTATAGAAAAATGATTCATAAATATTGAATACAATCTTGTATTATGATAAATTTATAAAACAGATGGTTAAACCAAAATCTTTATTGTTCACTATTCACCTAAAAATCAATGATTTTAGAAAAAATTTGAAAAATTCATCCTAAGGTAATATTTCCATTTTTAATCCAAAACTAAAATTAATTTTCAAAAATTAAAAGTCTAAAAATTATAAAATTTCCTTTTAAATGAAAATACAATATATATAGAAAAACATATTTTATTTAAAAAACTACATTTTTAAACTTCAAGAATCTTTAATATTATTTCATATAAATTTATAAATAACTGAATTTTAACATATTAGTTTCTAAATATACACATTACCTATTATAATAAACTTTTAACTATGATTAATTTAATTTATTAAGGTAAAATACAAGACCTTTTTTAAAATTGTTCCTTAAAAGGCATTAAAATAATAATATGTAATTATCTTTAATGAATTACTCTTTTTTTATCTGCTCATAACTATATTCATTAGTTAATTTTAATATTGTTTAATTTTTTTTGGTTGGGTTTTTTGTCAGTTCGGTATTTCATGTGACAAAATACATTGAATATAATATTAATTTAATGGGTTGATAATCTCGGGTCATTACTAGACATGTAAGATTCATTAACTTAGTTTTTGGGGAATATTTCTGCCAATTCCCTCAGAAGTTTATGCATAATATGGTAGATTATGAAATTAAAAAATGTGGTCCTCATGTTTCATTAAATTCATTTACTTATCCATGGGGGGTAATATCAAAAAATGTATGAGTCATTTTCATGGCTCAAGGGAAATGTAAAGGTCAATACATTGTGAAATATGACTAAACTATTCAATTAGTTATTTAAAATTTGTAAAATAATAAAAATAAATTCATCATGCCTTAGAGATTGGGGATATTATAAAGTATAATTAAAGGTCAGGTCTTTTAGAGAAACATATAGAGAATTATACCTTGGAATATTATGGCATGACCAAAAGTAGCTTTGATTAATTTTATTATCATTTTAATTTTAGTGGTGTCCACATTGTGTCGATTTCAGTTGTACAAAATGGTTATAAATAATTCAAGAGAGAAAAATCAATAAAAAATTATCATGGCCAATGTCTTCCACACAGTGACTCCCTTAAAGTTGCATCACATAAAACCCATCTAAAAATTAAAAACATTTAAATTCATTGGATAATTTCATATAAGTAATGTGAAATCATCCCACTCAGACGAATAATATGGGAAGAATTAAGAAAATGTAAGGATAATAAAAATTATGGAATATTTTTCGCTACCACCTAGAATAATAATGATATTAATAAGCATGCATGTGATCATTATTCCCCTGACACTTCTAGATTCTTTTGGTGTGAAAGATATGAGTTATTTATAATAGAATATTGGTAGGTGAGTAGGGGGTGTGAATGACTATCATCAAGCATTCATTGTTATAAATTTGTTTTTATGTTAAGGTTCTATTATAATTTCACTCTTTCTATGTTGTAATACTATTATTTGAGGTTACTATGGCATTTTATAGGAGAAAAAATTATTATTCTTGAGTTCTACAATCAATAGAAAACTTTTTTTTATCTCAGTTTTTATTGTTTTATATTTAACTAAATGTGATCATTTTTAGTTGATATTTCACATTGTTTACTCCATTAGGTGATAACATATTTTCTCCCTCCACATTTTCTTACTCATATATGATGGAATGGTTAGGTTTATTTGATAATTTATTGAGTTGTTTTTAATATGATCGTGGAATGAAGTGCATTTTTCTTTACTGTTCAAGCATAACTTTACTTAGATGGTTGTTGCTAGGATAATTTTTGAATAGATTGTTGTTTATACTTTATAATCATAAGAAATATGGTCTATTAATAGTTATAAGTAATATTTCAAACTCACATTCATGACCACCCATTTATGAGAGATGAAGTGATTTTGAATTCTCTCATTGATCGAATTTCTATCAAAGGGTTAATAAACTTAATACAATGATAGAATAATAGTTGGTGATCCAGTTATTATTCCAATAACCTTTCCAATCACATGAATAAATAAACTTTGTTCTAATTGAATTTTTATTTTTTAACCAAAAAAAAGAAATCAAAAACCACTTTTTATTTTAATAATTATAATAAGTTTAATTTTTCACTACCCTATAGACTTCCCTTATCCCCCAATATACTATATTTTAACCTTGGGTAATTTATTTATTTATTTACCAGGACATAATAGTTAAATCACAAATGATGTGTGTACATAAAGTAAGTTAAAATATAATACTTTATAGAAACCACTATAACCCCCTACCATATCAAGGAGTTAGTACGCGAGAGTATACAAGTAGTGAAAATATAAAATGATTTAATAGTCATAATTTTATATAGTGAAATAAATTATAAGTAAAAATCACATCACCGTTGTAATTCAAACCTACTTCACCCAAGGACGGTATTCTTATATCAAGGTATGAAACCTATAGCTCATCATGTAACCATATACATTCCCAAGGAAAATAGTTCACATGGTATAAACATATTTAGGCCTCTAATCTCTTGGAATGTTGTGATTGGGTTCCCTAGATGCAGCTACTTTGTGTACTTTGATTACCGATACACGTATAGAGTTTGATATATACATGTGTTCAGATTACCATAATAGTTTTTATTCTTCTATTTCTACTATTTATATAGTAATATCAATATATTACATGTCATATAAAAAGGTTATAATAGTTATCTGGCTATAATGAGAACATATAGAAACTATGACATTATCCTTAAACTTATTTTCTATTGTCCAGTTACATCATGCTGATAGGAAACAAATGATGTGAGGTTATCAAGTGTTTGGGGTCATAAGCATTGCAAATTCTCCTCATGAAGTTCTCACTTGGTGATCTTTAGTATACGAGATCATGTGGACTGACCAACCAATAGGAACACCACATGTTTTAGTTTTCATTGTTAGTTATTATATATAAACATGTGTAATGGTATCTTGTCTTGATATTATTATCAATGTATAAAATTTTATAATTTTCTTTCATGAAATATTAAATCCATGAAATTTATGTCATGGTCTCTTGAGTTGTGTTGAGTTTTCCATTGGTTGTAAGGCATTGATTGAATAATGAAGAAAAAAATTCACTTCCAAAATAAATTAATATCATTGGCCCAGTTGTTTAGGATTATAGTATCTTTACTAAATCCATGGTCATAGTATAAATATTTATGTATTTCTAGTAAGGTCAATGGATAATAAAATAAGAAATAATGATTACACAAAGTCTGAATCTTAATTTATGAGATATAGTGAGACAAATATATGATATTACATAGAATGTTTTCATAGGAGGATGTTGTTGTTATGAAAATTCAGTATCCATTTAATGGTTTTTATGGGTTGTTATAATACACCCTATTCTATGAAAAATATTTCCTAGTATCAAGATATATTCCTAGAGGGTCACATGAGTAGCGTATTCAAAATTATGGTATATTCAAATTAATAAGAGTATAAGATATTATAGGCCCCACTATATGGTTCAGGAGATGTCTGAGTATAAAAAACATGAAAGAAATAAAAAAATAACTATTTTTTGGTTATATAATAATTGGAATTAAATTTATTTATTTTATTTATTTACTATTATTTAATTTAATACATGGAAAAATATTTAACAAAACAATATTATTTTAATATTCATGATTTGTTTAATATTTTCATGAATTAAGAGCCAAGTTAATGACTCAATTTTATCCCATAATATTTTTATTATATTCCATGTAACTATTGGAATGGTTTAGACAGATATTTTTGGAATATGTTGGCACAAATTATAGGGGGAATACTAAACATCATGCTACAACCTTCACGAGTTGAGATTTGTGGTTAACTCATTTGGGGTTGCAGGGAAAATTCATCCCATCTTCGAGGGTTCAGGGGTCGAAATCCCCCAAACCAAATTTTAGAAATTGTATAAAATCTAACAGAATATAGTAGAGCTAACCAGCCGACATTGATAGGGAACTATAGTATTGAAGACTTTAGAATGGTTAATGTAGGATATATAACTTTCAATTAAATACTACTATATCACCACATACTTCATTCTATTGGATGTTATAGCAGCTTCGACTTAGGTGGTTGTAGCACTATAACAGTGCAAACTTCTAGAAACTGTAAACTATAAAACAGTAGAATTATTGTGAGATTGGTGGAACAATGTACCATCTTATTTATTATCTCATTTTGGTATATGGTTTCATTATTTTTAAACTCTAATATTCTATTTTTATGTGTTCTTCAGAATCATATTGTAATTATGCCTCTCTGTGGATGTAGGGAATATTCCCAAATCATGTAAATAAATTTGTCATGTAGAATCATTTTTCCATTCCTTACTCATTGTTTTATTCTTTATTTTTTTCATCTAAAAACCAATTATTTAATTGTGACTCTTGGTTTTTTCACAGTAACTTGTATCAAAGGTTTATTTTTGGATTTCTCGAATTAAATGATGGATATGGAAGAAGTAAAGGTGAAAATTGACACCATTGATGGAATTGACTTCGGATACTGGAGAATGTAGATCATATACTATCTATATTGGAATAATTTTAATTTTCTACTTATTGGATTAATGTCAATAGTCAAGGATCATACAGATTGATAGCATCTAGATCAACAGGTTTTGGGAGTTATGGAATTACATTGGCCAAAAACATGGTGTTTAATATCATAGAGGAGAATCCAATGGTAAGGATGATGAAAGATTTTATGAATATGTATGGTAATCCTTCAACATCAAAAACCTTTACCTGATGTGATGATTTTTCAATCTAAAAATGATTAAAGGAATAATTATTGCATAACACATTAACAAATTCAAGACTATCATAAGTCTTTGACATTGGTGGATAGTACACATTAAAATGAGGTGTGTGCATTGGATTTACAATCTTTGTTACTTGAAAGTTGGGAAGAAAATTTAATAGATATGAGTATTTATTTGTAGAATACCAAGCTGGTTCGGAAGGATGTGTGGGACTAGATCCTTAGTGAGGATATTTGAATAAAAGAATCAGGAATATTCCCTAGTTATTCATTGAATGTATAAAGAAGAGGAAGATATGATCAGTGAGACAATAATTGAGTATGGTCAAAGTGAAAAGGAAAAAATAATAGACAATTCAAAGTGGGGTGGTCATACCTACTAGATTTACAGGAAGAGAGGACATGTTAAGAAAGAGTGTAGAGAAAAATGGAAAGGAACTAAAACCAATGGTTTAAACGTAATGGATGAGGGAATTGATGATGTGTTATTACTAAGTGTGGATGGCCCTACAGAGCCTTGGATTTTAGATTCAGGGGTTCCTTTCCATTCCACATTAAATAACGGTTTCCTGAACAATTATGTTTCAATAAATTTTGGCAAGGTGCATCTTGCTGATGATGAACCATTTCATATCATGGGAAGGGTAATGCAAGAATCAATAACAGTTGTGGGAGTTTTCTTGTTCTAGAAAATGTGAGTTACATCCTTGTTTTACAAAGGGGTATTATTTCTATTAGATAGATTGATGATGAAGGTTTTAGCACCACATTCACTTCTATTTCATGGAATATTACCAAGGGATCTATGGACATATCTCAAATGGTATCGTGTACAACATGGAAAAACATGAATGGACTTGATTTCATCAATAAGATCTATCAAGGATTCACAAATTTATCACTATATGATAGGACACATGATTGATAAGGGTATAAAGATTATAAAAACAAAAGGATTTATACTAGATATGATGTCAGGGGATGTTGTACTTTGTGAAGATTTTATCTTCATAGAGAAGCAGAATGTGTCTTCTATTAAAGGAGGTAGAACATTAAAGGTTGGGAACCTATAATTAGTGCATGCTAATTATTTAGGGACTTAACTAGTGAATTCCCTTTTAGGGTCATAATATTATGCTACATTTATCAATTAATCAACAAGGAAGGTATGTGTTTACGTTCTGGAAAGGAAATTTGATGTTTTTAAGGTGTTTTAGAAGTGGAAGACTATAGTGGAGAATGAGTTAGTAACTAAGATAAAATGTGTCGTGGTTGAAAATTATTGAGAGGAAGATAATAATGAGTTCAAATAATTCATTTAAAATAGTGTAATTTGGTGGGATAATATTATTCTAGGTACAGCTCAATAGAACGGTGTGGATAAGATGATGAATAAGAAATTGAATGAATATCCTAGGAGTATTACACTACACTCAGTGTTACTCAGAAACTTGTGGGATAATGTAGTGAACATGTAATCATATCACATCAATAACAGTATATCTGTACAAATAGGATAATGTCTACCTAAAAATATTTGGTCTGGTAAGTAGGTAAGTTTCTCAAATTTATGATTCTTTGGATGTTTGGAATATTTATATGTTCATGATGATCTAAACCCTATTTCATTATTGGTTATGGTGCTGAGGAGTTTGGTTATAGATTTAATAATGATCACAAAAATATGGTCATAGTAATATAGAACATTAAATTTAATGAAGGTTTCACATACAAAGGTTGTCATGTAGTTGATTTTTATAGTGGTAATAAAGAACCAGAGTGCCATGAGTAAGTGGAGCTTAAAGGTGTACCTGATCATGTGATGCCAAAACTAGTAAATCATAATCCTCAAGTGGATTTAAGGAGATCAATGAGGGTAAGAATTATTTGTAAGGCATATTCATGATCCTTACATTATTTTTTATTGACTGATTGTGGAAAACTAAAAAAATGAAGAGGAATTGTATTTGAAGGAGTTGAGAAAGTTGGAGCTAGAGATGAAGGAGGATATTTCCTCATTTCATAACAACAAAACATAGTGGTTGACATATCTTCCATAAGGAAAGAAATAATTAAAGATCAAGTGGTTATACTAGGTCAAGGAATAACACAATATAAAGAGGATGTACAAATAAATGAGAGTAGTTAAAGTTTTTCAACAGAAGGAGGGAGTGTGATCCCATAAAATTTTATCACTTGTATTGAATATTACCACCATCCAAGTGGTTTTTTGAATTGTGGCATCAGCATAATTACATAATGAGTAGCTTGATGTCAATACTGTTTCCCTTCAATATTATCTAGAGGAGTAAATTTATATGTAGAAGCCAGAGGGATATGCTGAGTCTGAGAAGGAAGACCTAGTGTGTAGACATAAGAAGAGCTTATATGGGTAGAAGAAGGAACTCAGGAAACTAACAAAATGATCGATGCATTCATGACTAAAAATTCATTAAAATAATATGTAATGCATTAATTTTGGTACATCAAGTATTTTAGTGTTGAATACATTATAATTATTCTATATGAGGATGACATATTTATTGTAGCATCATGTACGCAAAGGATTAATGAGATGAAAGAGTAGTTGGATGAGGAGTTTGAGATGAAATATGTTGGAGAAGCATGAATGATTTTGGGGGAAAATATCAAGATATATCACGTAGTAGGAACCTTGATGTTAACATAGGATAACTACATTGGAAGGTTTTTGATATGATTCAGTATGATGAAAGCTAAGTTGATTTTTATTCCTTTGGTAGTCCAATTAAAATTATTAGAGGAGAAATCACTAAATATGGAAGAAGAGGTTGAGTAAATAGAAAAGGTTCTATACACATCATCTATTTTAAGACTATTGTATGACATGTTTTTTACTCGACATTTAATTTTGTCATGTAGTAGGAGTTGTGAGAAGGTACATGGATAACATTAGAGAGAAACATCGGGAATCTATGAAGTGGATACTGAGGTATCTAAATGGAATCATGGAGTTATTTGTGTTCATTGGAAAAGAAATCCATTGTACGGTATGTGGATAATGACTATGTAAGTGATTTAGGGGGGGGAAAGTAGCATAGGCTATGTATTTACATGTTTAGAAACTACAATGAGCAGGATATCTCAACTATTGAAGGCGGTGGCTCTATTTAACATAGAGGCAGAATTCATTTCTATAATAGAAGTGGGAAATGGGTGGTTTGGATAGAGAACATCTTGGATGATATGGATATAAGAGAGAGGAAAATGTATCACACTGTGATATTAAGAGTGTTATAAATCTTGAAACAGACCTAGTATTTCATGCCCTGATAAATCATATTCATTTGAAGTACCATTTTATCAAAGTCTTGATATAAGATGGGTTTTTAATATTTTAGAAGATTCAAGGGACCAAAAATATAGTAGACATGTTACCAAATCCAATGGAAATATAAAATTTGAGTCACTATTGTTCATATGTTGGTCTCTGCTGATGAATGGAGGATGAACGGTAGAATATGGGAGAACACTATGGGAGAAAAAATAGGAAACTGCTAGAATTTTATGAACGGTGGCTTAAAATTGAAGTTATGAATGGAAGGTATGCACTAGAGAGTGAAAAAGAGGAGGTGATCATATTATGTATGTTTTCCAAGTCAGTACAATCGAATAATGTTAGCGTAGGGGACAAGGCTCCAATAGGGAGATTGTTAGATTAGTTTGGTATGATACTTTTGGATGATGTTGGGCTAAATTCTAGTGGCCCATACTAAACAATAGGCCACAAATTTCATGGATCAAGATCGGTAGGGAGCTCATTGTGTGTTTCAAGGGTAAATTCACCCCTACTCTGGGGGTTTAGAGGCAAAAGGCCCCCTACCCAAATTTTTGGAAACTATAGAAACTTTGACCACATGTGGTAGAGATGACTATTTGAAACCAATAAAGAGATATAGAAGTGAATACTTTGGCATGGTTACCATAGTGGATCAAACATTAGAGAAAATGGCACTATAGATTCAGAGACCTCTTCCAACCAGCTACTTTATAATCTTGTACATTTTTACTCAAAGTACTATAGCCATGAAAAATAACAGCCACCTTTCACTGTAGCGCAATTGACTTGTTGTGCGGTTGGTGGAATAGTGCATCATATTATTTATTAGATAATTTAATTCTAGGGTTTTTTTATTGTGAAACTATGATATTATCTCTTTATTTGTGCTTCTAAATAATAGATAAACTTTGCCTCTCTATGGATATAAGAATTATTCTTGAACCACATAAATTTTATTTTATACCCGAAAAGTATCCATATGCAATAGTGGGATTTATATTTATATTATTATAATTTAAATATATAAAAATAATATTAAAAATAAAATAAATATATAAAAAATTAAAATAAAATAATAAATTGACATATATTTTATATGTGCGATTAGAATAATTCGTTAATTCATAATAATTCATTTATTATTCTTTTTTGATTTTGATTCATCATTTTTTTGTGTCCTATGAGATATTTTTCTCATTATTTTATCATTATTTTATTCTATTTATTCTCTATCTCTAAACATGTTCTTTCATTTTGAATCCTGGTGTTTCTACAACAGTAAGTTGTGAATATATAAATGAAACTTATCACACAATTATTTGGATATAATATGTCATTTATGGATTATTTATTGGGTAATACATATTCAGGGGTTGAGGATACTTTTACAAGTATTTCAAATCTCACTATATAAGTAAGAGGAGGTTCTCATTGGGGTACTATTCACCACTTGAATTTGAGATCTTCTCTCTCATATATCCAAATTCCTAGAGTGACAAGAAACCAACCCAAACTCTTGATCCAAGTTCTCATTCATGGATCAAATGATCATAATTGTAGTGATTGTCATAACATCAAAGGCTTCCTCAAATATTTATTCTAGAAATTAGAAATTTGATGATCATCATTATCACATACTTTCAAGGAACATGTGGATGATGTAGAGGGATATGAAGTCAGTTTATTCAAGAAACAATCACTAAATATGTGTATTTGTCGAATGTTCCTTCAAATCAAATGAGTTATATGTTTGATTTATTTTTATTCTTAATTATTTCACATGAGATCCTAGACCTTCTTATCAGGATGTGTTTTACTAGATAATACATTGTTTAATTGATCCAGTTATTACAATTTTTAAATCCCTGGGACATTTTCTCCTAATATGAACCCTAGTACCAACAATGAAATATTATAATATCATTTATATTCAACCCATCCTAGATATACATTCCATACCACGTCATATCACATTTATGACCCCTCAAGACCAATTGTGTCCCAATATGACATATCACATCACAACCCATCATAGACCATCTTCAAGTGACAATCTTCATGGTTTATTCACAATAAAATATTTATTATCTATAAAAGTCTCATAAATCATTTCAAACGCATTTCAACATATAAATTGTATCCTAAAAAATTCTTATTTAGAATTTCAACATCTTCACAGTTTATATGAAAACATAATTAATCTATAAGATCATTTTTAGCATTAATTCATAAATTTTAAATAGAAAAAAATGCATAAAGAACATCCATTTAGGTGAATTTAATTCACATATCATCATAAGGTTCATTAGAAAACCTTTCTCTAATTAGTCAATTGGTTTAAATTATTAAATTCTATTTCCAACTTTATGTATGCCTTTAAAAAAATTACTAAACCCATGCATTAACCTCTAAAGCATAAGGTAATCTTCTAAATTAATATATTTATATTTATCCCATTTAAATTTTCATTTTCATATGTAATTATTCACTTTTTAGTTGTAACATAACCCTTTCATCACTTAAGTAAACATCAATTGCACAACACGAGCATAAAAAATTCATAGTTCGTTACATGAATTCATTACGAATCATTTGAAACTAACGAATCAATTTTCCTATTATATCATTATTTAAAACCCATTTTTATCTATATTAAATCATCCAATTATCATTATATTTAGTCTCACAGATTAATTAGGTCATAACCCATACCAATTCACCACTATGAAATATTAAAAACATAATTCTAGTGCTTATCCACTGTTATAAGTCCCAATAACCTTTAAAAAATTCTTAAAAAATCTTTTATCGACATTCAAACTAATTTAAAAGATAATTAATTCATTAAAATATCTAAATAATTAAATTAGTCTATATTTTATAGATAAAATATGTCAAAAGTCTTGAGAGAGAGTAGGAGGTAACCAATATCAACTAACACAAGTAGTATGAACAAGGTTGGTACCTACAACACCTCCAAGAATGAAAATATTCAGAAATTAAATAAAATAGAAGAATAATAATTATAATTATTAAAACCACACAATTATTAAGACCTCATATCATTCACATAAAATGGTATGATCATGAAACACTTACTAAGACAAATCAAATGCACCAATTAGATCAAAAATCTTCCCTCAAATAGTGACTAAATCATTCCATGAATCTTGGATATGAATAGGGGGAATTAAGAATCCAAATATATTTAAAAAATAATTGAAATGATCCATGAATCAACAATTCCCAAATTCAGTGGCAAGTCCCGTGATTATGAAAGGGTATATTTTCCCCAGTTTAAAAAAATAGTCCTGGAGCACACCAAGTACCCAACAAAAAAATTTCTAACACTTAGTAGCTCACTGCTTGCACATTGATCTATCGAGAAGTCATTTAACCCTAACTCCCTTAATTGGTACCCGATACCCCACCACCAAGAACCTGATGGCCTCTAATTGGCTAATTAAGAAAAATACATTTTTATTACCTTCACCCTTTACTCTCCTACACTCCAAACACCCAAAACTACCTCAAAATCATATCTAAATGCAAGATAGGGACTTAAAAATAAATAATTGACATAGAATAATTAGTTGGGTTAATTACAATTTTTCACCAATATTTTATATTCCTACTATTACACTTATTGTAAGATCAAAACCATTCGATTAGTCTATATTTTTTTAAGGAAATTCAAATGATATATAGGAAACACTATTTCTTAAGATAATGAAAAACATGGCATTTTCATCAATTAGAATGAATTATATCTAAATTTAGGTAATGTTATATATAATATGGATAATAATTATAATCATATTTTCCATTTAGTTACCACTACAAAATTATTACAAAATTTAATTGGGAATATGGATATAATCTATGAAAATTTTAGAACTTTATATTCCCTTGATCTATAAATTGAGTAATGTATTCTTGATATAATATTTTCAATAGATAAGGAACTAATATAATTAAATTATGAGACATTAATAGATAATAATAAAAATTATGGAATAGAAGCTAAAGGCTAAAAATTCTACGGAAAATAAATCTACCCTGTATTTTTTATTATTTTATTTTTTTTTGTAGTTGTATTATAAATATTTCTTGTTTTATTTTTTTATTTTATTATTTTTTGTACTAATTACGTTGATACTGATATCGAAATTTTTTTCAGGGTTAAACCCCGAACCTTAAGGATAAAAATCTTTTATCCTATTCATCTAAGAAAAGAGTGAATGATAACTTACTCTATACTTATTTTTTTTTTGATTGTTTATTATTGACATTAATAGAATGAACGGTAAAAATAACCAATGTGACTATTGAAGGTGTGATGTTTTGTTGTGGAAAATAAATAAGAAACATTATTAAAGTGTTAATAATGTTTTTGAGATATAGTAATTAGAGGATATTTGGAAGATGAATGCTTGGAATAATTACCACAATTTCTGAGAAGATGAAAATATAGAAGTTATAGAAACATACAAGTCTATAATAAAGTGAAGAAAAATTTCACAGAGACTATATAATGTTTTTTTATAATATTACAAAATTCTATAATTTTAGAATCTAAAGAAAAATAATAGAGGAAATTGAGGAGAGTGGAAGCTAAGAACATTATAAAATATATTACTACCAGAGAAATAATTATCTAAATTTTGGATGACAAATATGAGCTATGGAAGAATAACTTTACAGGCTCAGTTTCTACATTAGATTAGATTCAAAGATAAAAAAATTCATGTAATACTAACAAATTTCTTTCCAAATAGTTATTAGTTTGGATGTATGGTATATTTTAATAAGGATAGATGAATGTGAATATTCATTTCTATTCCATATAGATTAAATATCATGATTTTTCATGGAGATATTGATTCTAAATAAGTTTTAACATATTTATCTATAATATTATTTTTCAATAAGATATAATTATTTTGAGCTATTTATTAGAGGTATTTAATATCCATAATGAATTTTCAAAAATGAATCTTCAAATAGGTGAGTCTATAAGAAGATATAGTGAATCAGTCAAATGAGAAGGTTAAAACTTTATCTAAAACTGAATGTAAAATAGAGAGAGAAGAATGATCATTTGTGTTTTGAATCTTGATTATTTCAAAGTATAGATGGTGTATCAGATGAATGAACTGGAATTCAACCTAATTCCAAATGAGTAAGTATGGAAGCTAAAATGAAAACTTATTTAACAAAGAGGTGAGTATTGAGGTAGAGTAAATATATGATAAGGATTCACTTAATGCACCATATACCAGTATATGAGTGTAGAAGTGAAATTATAAGAGGAATATGATTGATTCGTGTACTAAGTATGTTCATAATAATGATAAGAATATGAATTTTTATGATCTAATTTATTTAAATGTTTAAAACTGAAGGCATAATCGGGAGAAATAGTATAATATGATTTGTTTTAAAATAATATTGATGCAACAATAATATAAGAAACTAAAAGATTATGAATGAGCATAAGGATATTAATTATTAATTGTGATAATTATAATATATAATTCATGAAATAAAAAACATGATTCTCAAGTTATGATTTATGTCAGATTTTTAGAGAAGTTAAAAGAGGAAGATTGGGATTTGACAAAGAATATTTATTGGTCAAGAATATTTTTATGAAAGAGTTAAATAAGATTGACTAAGTTTGGAATGAGAAGATTCAATGTTTAAGTGTGTAATAAATTTAAAATTTTAGACAATGATTTTGTATTTTAAAGAGGCTTCAAATATCAGTTTCTTGCATAAAAGGGATAATGTTGAGTTGAAGAATAGAATGATGAGTCTTGGAGAGATTGGCCTGTATATTTTGAATATTTATAAATTCAAATAAAAAAATAGTTTTTGGACATTAAGATATCATAAGTTTTGTGATAAGACTAATGTCCTAATAAAACAATCACAAACCAATAAATTTTTATGTAATTGAGTAAGTGGAAAATTTAAATGGTTCAAGAACCTATAGAAGTTCTAGAAGATGAAGTTATGTATGTAGTGATGTAACACCCTAACAGAAGTTCTGAGAAACTGGTGTTTATTTTATTAAATTGGCATAGAATAAAAATGAGACATAACACAAGATCTAGTATTTTAGCAGTCTCAATGTATAAGATAAATAAGTTAAAATTAGATTAAATTGAAAAATTAAAATACATCATCTAAAAAATATAAAAGCCACATTACTTCTCTTTTAAATTCCATATGTTTTAGGTAGTCATCTTCATGGTCTCCTGAGGAAATATTAAATGATAAAGAAATGGGTGAGATCAGACACACAGTAAGGTCTATTGTTCAATAGAACTTATCATATCATAATCATGGCCTAAATAATATATCAAGAATAAATAAATTGAATTATTCGAAAAGTGAGCATAATATATCTATGGATATCTTAATAATATACATAATTGCATGGATTAAAATTATTTATTTCATAGAGATATAATGAAAAATGAATGAAATCTTAATCTTACCATCAAGGACTTATGTCAATAAATATTATATATAATAAAGTCTTTATGAAAATAAATTATACTTAAATGAGTAAGGCATACACCACATTACCCAAACAAGTTTGTCTCATGATGCCTATTGATGCATCAAGGGGTTATATAATTCTAGGACCCACCAGTCACTAATTAACTCTAATGAATTCATCATATGGGGGAATGGATAAACAATTCATATCATAAGGTTTTATATGGAACCTCAAATATAATCAAATATATATAATCAATAGTTATTAATATAGGAATAATTGATATATAGATTATCAATATTTCCCTATTCAATGGAATATTGTGGCTAATTATGTGAATATTAAATAATGGGAATATTAAAAATGCAAGTGAAGGTAACTTTATTAGAGGAATTATAAAAATATAGTTGTGAGGATTAGTTTCATCGTGTTTGGATATTAATAATAAATTATCCATCATTATAGTTTATAAAGTGCTTATGATTCATCCAAAACATAGCCCATAGGAGTGATAAACTCGGTGTCTGGTTATTCTCACAAGTTTTTCATTGAGTGAATGTTGAGTTAATACCCAACCAAAAAATTTAAGGTTATTACCTCTATGTATGCTACACCAGATCCTGTATCCCCTTATTTGTATCCAGATTGGGATTTCATTTCAAGAAACCACACACTAGTTAATCTACCAAAATATGAAGATGTTTTATGGCTATAAGATTGTTTGAAAATTATAATGGATTACTAAGGTATTATAATGAGATTTAATACAAATAACTCATTTATTATATGATACAAAATTTATATTAAATAATATTTATAATATTTCTCATTTAAAATATAATTAAACAAATCAAATTGAAAAAATAAGGGTTGACAGGAGGTTAGGAACACTTCAGCATGATAAAATGTTAAGAAAATGTTATAATGGGAGGAATAAGTAATATATAATAAATAATATATCAAATATATGATAATACCAAGGAATAAAAATCCTGTTAGTATATGAAAAAAAATAAAGTACTTTATAATAAAAGTAATGTAATTAAAAAGGAAAGAGAATGATTGGAAACCCTTACATTCAAGGTAGGTTATTAAAACTTGAGAAGAATTACTTAGAATATTATAAACTACTTTAAGTGTATATTGAGAGGGAAATTTATAGTTAATTTATTCACAATGGATTTTAAGTGGAGAGGGATGAGATAATTTTTGGGATTGATCTTCTTAAATAAGTGAAAATGAGGGACATTTCTTTGAAAAATTATGTTAGTTAAGGGGAAAAGAGGAACCACATAGTTGTTAGATGAATTAGGTGGGTAAATTCTAGTGAGACACATAAGTATGAATTTAACTATAGAAACACAACCCCAGATAGCTCATATTTTTTCTCTACTAGCAATTGAAATGGCAAGATTAAAAGGAATCAAATCCCAAAGGACCGAGAGTTTAGTAATATTCATAAACCAGATACATACATGAGTCTTGTATTAAAAATTTATACACAAATTAAAACATAATTTTTTTCTTTCATTCAAAATAAATAACTTTGAGGATAACTCTAATAAATGTAGTAAATTCCTTCATATCTCAAATAGTACACTTATTAGATTCTTAAGGAATAAAACACCATAAGGGTGAGCTCAAATTCTTATTAAGGGAAAAACATAGAGGAATTAATAATGAATAAATGATAATAGTAAATATAGAAAGGTAAATAACCGAACACACATGCCATGTAGTTAATAAACTAAATGTAAATGTGTATACAATATGGAAAGGTAATAACTATAAATACATACCATTAAAATAACTAGATAAGGAAAAATTAATGTGGTAAGGTAAGAAACTAAAACACATTCTATCTAAATAATTGTAAATGAAATGTATCCATAGATATATCGATGAAAAATCTCATAGATGAATAATAACTAAAAAAATATGAGGAGAATGCTTTATTGTTGGACACCATGTTTCCTAGGTACGTGGACCATTATTGTCAAGACCTTTCACAAAGAGTTTTACAAATTATCTAGTAAAACCTCATCTAATGAGGCTATCTAAATGACTCATCCCATGAGACTATTGATGCATTGAGGGGATATCTATAATCGGGTCCCACCCATATCATACCAGTCCAAAACATTAATCATATATCAAATAAGTAATTTTACTTATCAAATATACATATTGAATAATGAGTATGTATTTATCAATAATAACTTAAATGAGGATAAGTAACAATAAGGGCTGTTGACATTAACATATTCTTGAGGAAAAATAATATTTAAACATTCCAATGTGTCCCACACCACATTGAAACATTAAAATCACAATTCCTTGTGAATTAGATTAAACTTATAATATCATGAGAATAAATGGATTCATGGTATAACCTTTCAATGCCAGAATATGCACCGTATAAAAGAAACTAGGTGCATAACAATAATTAAGTCTCAATGGAATGTAAATTAAGACGAAAATCCCTTACCATGAGTTTCTTTTCAGGTGAACATCCTTTAACCTCCTCTATATTAACATTATGTTAATTTTATACATTTTTATAATATTTTTCATGCTTATCATTACTTTTATATCATTTATTACTATGTTGTATACAACAACATGAACAATTATGTTTACATCGAGTGTTTGACCAAATTCATTTTATGTGTCAAAATTGACTTTGGTATGTCGATTATAGTCAAAGGTTTCATTATATAACATATACAGAATAATAATCATGAAATAATTATCATATTTATACATCAATTATACATTTAAAATAAATCATTAAATATGGTTATGAAAAATGAATCAACTTTATGATCATTGAGAACGTAGGTCGTACATACGCATGAGTAATGTTCCCATTTTTCTGGGATTGTTATGGAAAGAAGTTAAGTAACACCATATATTTCTATAATGATCATTATATCATAAATACAATTTTATTTAATTATATATACTTATATATATAATTCATGTGATGTAAAAGGAACCACATCATGTCTAGGAGGCGGTAGTCCACATGTCCTTGAACAATGTTATCTCTTTTTAAGTGTGTGAAAGGGTAATAAAGAAAATGATAAATACATATACATATTATATTTCCATAAAGTTAATTATGTCAAAAATATCATATATATTTTCTTTATGTTTTATATTTTTAATTAAAAACATCTTTTATATGTTCTATGTATAGTGTGAATGAATCACATCGCTTTGAGAGGGCAGTATCCCACACTTCTTCAAACAACGTTATCATATTAACGTAAAATGAAAAGTATTAAATTTATGTGTAAGAAAATTATTAAAGAAGTATACATTAATATATAATATCATATATATAATATATAAACAAAGTTTTTATCATAATGGACACCATGAAAGGTGGTAAAGGAACAAATGAACAATCATCATTTCGTAAGGCAATAGTTCACCATACACAAAAATAATATGGTTGTTATTGTAACGTCCTGGTTTCGGGTGATAAAAAAAGGTTCCCCATACTTGGTTGGTCACATGGCCTCAAGTAAATTTCCCCGAAAACTAGAGCCTTCTGACTAGAAGCGAGGGCCTCAGATGTGATAGTGGAGAAACTATGCCCTCATTGATAGAGTAACATCGCGAAAACAAACAGATAACAGTAGAGGAAGCAGTAATACCACACAATAAGTAAATAGCAGAAGACTGAAAGTAAAGAAACAACTCGAGAACATATATAAATTATTCACTTCACATATGTCTAGAAAAGCATCCAAACAAGTCACAATGTTGGAATACAGTACTAAACCAAGTACAAATATGATAAGTAAAGTCCAATAACATCACCGGCCTCAGCTTGGTCTCATTCTCTCCAACTCTATAGAAGTTAAGTACCTGAAGTACGAGGGCACTTTACCTTATCTATACCTACAACAATATAATCTGTTTGGGCCCAAAAGATTTACCCAAATAGGGTGTGAGATGAATCCCAGTATGAAACCACCAAAAGTTCTATACCTAATTGTTAGTGAATATATATAACAGGAAAAAATGAAAAACTAAGTAATAAACAAGAAATCACTCAAAAGTAAACAGCCCTTCAATTTCAACTACATTCATTTACATTATCAATTATTCAACCAATCATTCACAAGTAACCCTCTGGGAAAGTTCTCATAGTATAACCCCTCTGGTTTAACTTATCATTTAACAATAAAGATATAATGACCCTCTGGGTAAGCTCGGACTGCCTAACCCCTTTGGTCTCATGAAAATAAAGACTCTCTAAGGAAGAAATCACCGTCAATTCCCCCTATAGTCTTTTAATTATAAACTACAGATTTTATGAGGAAGAACACAATGTCAATTCCCCTTGTGGTCATGTAACGATAACTACAGACACTCTGAGGGAGCACTCAATGTCAATCCCCCCTATGGTCTCATAGTGTGAAAAGTAGAATAGACACTCTGGGGAATCCCTCAACATAAATTCCCCCTATGGTCTCACTACACCAGGTTCCCACAACCCCATGTAAAGCAATTGTGCACAAACAATATTCAGCAACCAAAGTAAATCACAAATACTACTTGTCAAAATGGCTAAAAAGCATAACACAAGCATGTCAGATAATATCACTCCCTCCTAATTGCACTAGGCATGGAAAATAAAGCAGACTAATAGGAAATCCTAGACCAGATGGCCAATATCAGATCAAACATGGGAAAACACATCCATAGAAAGTTAAATAAACCTATTTATAATCAAAACCCCATACTCAAGCAAACAAAGCATGGCAGGAATAACATGGTTAAATTTCCTAAACACGCAGTACCCTAAAATATAGTATTGGTCTCTTTTTGTATACATAAATCAATGAAAATATATGAAAATGAACAAACTACTTACCTCGACATTGTACGATCAATATAGTTAAACCTCAGCATATGGATCAACCTAGAACATCTTAGATCTACAATAACATCTAAAACATTCAACCATGGATATCTCCTAAAAGAGAAGGAATAAAGAGATTAATCTCTATAAGAAGGAAGAACTCACTGATTCGATTCCAATGAAATTAATGGTGTTTGATTCGGAGAACAAAATACCAAATGGGGGCTTGGAGAAGAATCGACGATATCCATCGATCTTGGACAAGACAGAGCCAAAATGAGATGTTTCTATAAAGGAGAAGTGACCCCGGTCTGATATATCAATTAAAAATAAAAATACATGATGTGTTCTTTAATAATATATGGTGTGTATATTTCTTTATTAATCCCCACTTTAGGTGGTCTCCAAGTCAACCCACATGGCCATGTACTTGGCCATTACACGACCAGTACATGGCTACTCGTGGCAACTTGGTACACGGCGTGTACTCCTAAGTAAACGGAGTGTACTCCTTAAATTTCCATAAACTCCTATTTTTCAAAAAAACACTAGAAATAAAAATCCATACCTGAAATGAAGATATGGGTTCATACAAACATTCCCCCTTAAATAAATTTTTCCCCAAATTTCCCTAATAAGGAGGTGAAGAAGAATCCTCGAACAGCTCCGGACACTACGAGCGTACATCGGCCTCCCTCTCCCAAGCCTCATCTTGTACACTCCCGTACTACCATAACACTCGTACCAGAAGAACCGAATGGCCCCAGAGAACCTTCTCCCTAAGATCGACAATCTGGATAGGATTATTTCGAATGAGGCATCCACCTCCAACTCAACCTCCCTGGGTTGAAAAAATGAGATGGCTTTGAGAAGTAAAGTCATAGTTGAGAAACATGGAAGACGTCTTGCATAGCGTGGTACCTCTGGGGTAACTAAAAATGATAGGCAACCAGCCTGACTCTCTCTAAAACCTTAAATGGACCAATGTATCTTGGTGAAAGCTTGCCCTGTCTCCTAATCCTCCTTTCTCCCAACCTCGGTGTGACACGTAAGAAAACCTGATCTCCAACCTCAGACTCTAGAGGTCATCAGCATCAGTCAGTATAAGACTTCTGTCATGACTGTGTAGCATCCATCCTCTTCCAAATCAACTCCATCTGCTCTGTAGTCTCTTGGACAAGACAAGGTCCCAGCATAGCTACCTCTCTTTCTTCAATCCAGCATAGGGGTGATCGGCATGGCCTACCGTACAAGCCTCATAAGGTTCCATCTAAACAGTTTATTTAAAACTGTTGTTGTAGGAAAAATCCACTAGATGCATGTTCTTCTACTAAGAACCTCCAAAATCTAGGACGCATGCTTGAAGCATTTCCTCCATCACTTGTATCGTATGCTTGGAATAGACATCTATCTAGAAATGGTAATTTGTACTCAGAAGTACATGTATACCCAAATCTATATGTATTCCCTACCAGACTTGAGAAGTAAAATGAGCATCCCTATTTGAAATGATGAAGTGTAGAACCCCATAAAAACATACAATATCATTGATTTACAGTTGTTCCAGCTCATCAAAACTAAAGGTATTCTTGATCGTTAAGAAGTGTTCAACCTTCATGAGTCTATCAATGACAACCCAAACTGCATCATTCCCTCAATGAGACCTTGGAAAACCTCTAACGAATTCCATCGAAACATCATTCCACTTCCACTCAGGAATGTGTAACTGCTAAAAAATCCATGATGGTCGCTAATGCTCTGCCTTCAACTGCTAGCACGTGGAACACCTCATCACAAAACTAGAAACATTTCTCTTCATGCCTAGCCACCAATAATAATGGTGTAGATCTCTATACATCGTGGTGACACCAGGATGAACTATCCAAATTAAATAATAAAAATCATGCATCATCTCCTCGCGTATGTCTGTTGACACCCATACGCTCCCATGAAAACTCAAGATCTCATCCTCACCTACTATCCATCTAGGAATAGGGTTCTCTCCTGACATTCTCTCTCATAGAACTAGGCCTTCATAACCTGACAGCTGCCTTATTCTCACTCACTCAAGTAGAGTAGAGGTAATAGCTATATTAGAAAGAAACTTTTATCCTTTTCCATCATGCACCTCTAAATGCATCTCAGAGAACAGAGCCTTCAGTTTCCACTCACTTCAGGCCTCTTGAACTGCTTGTATCTAAGTCCTCATGCTAAACGCAACAACCACTACGTTGCCTTTCCCAGGAGTGTAGGCAAGATAAAAATCAATGGAATAAAGGTCCTCAACCCACCTTCTCTATCTCAAATTTAGATCGTGCTGAGTGAATATATACTTGAGACTTTTGTGGTTAGTGAAAACCAAAAATTACACTCCCAACTGATAATTTCCCAACAGCGTAAAGAATGAACAAATGCATCCAACTTGAGATCATGCATTGGGTAATTCCGCCCATGTGGCATCAACTGTTGAGACCCATACGCAACAACACCTTCCCCTTGTATAAGCACTACTCTTAACCCGATACCTGATGCATCATAGTAAACTATATAACTCTTTCTTGACTCTATAAAAACTAGTATCACTGTTGAAGTCAACCTCCCTTTCAGCTCCTGAAAGGCTGACTCACAAAACAACATTCCAAAAGTACTCTGCACCCTTCTTATTTAGGCCCATCAGTGGAACTGATAAGTATAAAAAGTCCTCCATAAAATGTCAATAGTAACAAACCAGCCCTAGAAAACTTTGTACCTCAAAGGAATTCTTCAGATTCTCCTAGGAATCCATAGCTCTCACTTTCTCTGGGTCTACTGATACTCCTGTATATGAGATAAAATGACCCAAGTTGTGAATCTGGTCCATCCAAAAGTGGAATTTTGAGAGATTAGCATATAATTGATTCTCTCTCAGTGTACTCAAAACAATCTCAAGATGGGTAGTATGGTCATATTGAGTGTGAGAGTATAACAAGATATCATCCAAGAAGACCACTAAAAATGAATCCAAGTATGGATAAAACACTAGTTTCATCAGTTCTATGAAAATTGCAGGCGCATTTGTGAGACTGAATGGCATAACCACATACTCGTATAGACCATGCCTATTTTGAAAGGTTGTAAGAGGTATAACCGATGGTCTAACACACAAATGATGATAACTAAATCTCAATTCAATCTTCAAGAACACTCAGGATCCTCGGAGTTGATCAAAGAGATCATAAATCCTTGACAAGGGATATTGGTTCTTGGTCATCAACTGGTTCAGCTTCTGATAATCCATACAAAGTCAGAGGGTATCTTCCACCTTCTTCACAAATAGGATAGGCAAACCCCAAGAATACGTACTGGGTCAGAAGAAACCCTTTTCATGTATCTTCTCTAACTACTTCTTGAGCTCCTGTAACTCTAGTGTAGCCATGCTATAAGGTGGAATAGACACTAGTTCCACTCCTAGAACAAGATCAATAGAAAATTATACCTCTCACTCCAGAGTAAATCCTAGAAATTCCTCTGGAAAGACATCCCTGAAATGATCCGACACTAGAGGAAAGTACATTTGTGAAGTCCCCTAGTCATCCAGGTATAGAATAATGATCTGGGATATAACTCTTCCCAACCCATGATGCTCGGGTCCAGATCTTCTTGCCTAGACATCCCATTTTCCCTTATATAGAAACAAACTATCCTCCGGTGATGTGAATCGCACCCTATGGAGATAGTAGTCGACAACATTCTAGAAGGGAACTAACCAGTACATTTTGAGAATGACATCATATCCCATCATCTCTAAGAAATAAAGGTCACATAAGAAGTGACACCCACCAGCCTCAAGAGGGCACTCCTTAAAATAATGTACACTAGTAGTTATAGTCCCCAATGTTGTGTCCAGCATCAAGATATCAGCAGAGGTAAAGATATAGAGCCCAAGGCTCTCTATAATAGCAAAATATATGAAACTATGTGAATCCCATGCATCGAAAAGTGCAGAAGCTAAAATTGATGCAACTATAATCATACCTCTAACTAGAGAGGGTTTGGGATCCTGCTCCGATTGGGTCTCCTCCACTGTAGTAGTTTGATATGTACTATGGCCCTATGACCATGCTTGACCACCCTGAGCTGATCCACCCTATTTTCACTGAAATCCTGGCGACTGGTTACCACGGTCACGACACCCACCTCACCTTGAATGGCTGGATGAACTCTAGTTCCCAGACTGATGAGAAACTAATGGTACTTCTATTGAATGGGGAGTCATAGAGGAACCTTTTTCACCAGTTTTTGGTGAAAAAAATGATCGAAACTCTGAAGATAGCCCATATTGCTGCAATATTCGCACTCAACTGGGTATCTCGGGAAATTTGGCCTCGTCTTCCCACCCTTCCCACACTGGTAGCATACCACCTGGCTACCTGAAGCTGTATCCCACCTACTCGTATCTCCACATGTAGAATCCCTATGACGCTTCCTACAATCAACCAGAGAAGCACCAACTCTGGATACTAAATTTCCCTAGCCCACAGCTCCAGAATTCCATAGGTTACACTCAGTGATCAGCACCTAGTTGATTATAGAGGAAACGGTCATCAACCTAAAGATGTACACCTGAGATCGGATGTCATGCCTAAGACTTTCCTCAAACTTCTTAGCTAGAAATAACTCATCACCCCCCCCCCCAGAATGGGTGCGAAGTGTTAAAGCTCTGTGAAGCAAGAAGAATAGTCTATGACTGAGAGATTACCCAACTCCAAACTCATGAACTCTCGAGCTAGGTCAGCCCTCAATGTATCCAGGTAGAAGTAGTCATATAAGGTATGCTAGAACTCATCCCAAGACATAACCTGATGGAATTCCACCAGTGATATCACATCCCACCATCTCTTGGAAGAATCCTGAAGCATGTAAGTAGTAAAATTTTCCCTCCATTCTAGATGCATCTCTAGATGTTTGAAGATAGATAGCATGGCTTCTAACCATGACTCTGTAGCCTGATTTCCTCCATACCTATAGAAGTTGGGAGGATTCTGCTGTAGAAAAACCCGTTCCAATTCTACCATAGATAGGGCATGAGGTGGTGCTCCATGGAAAGTACACATAAACCCCATGAATCCTTCTCAGAACTGTGCATCGGCGCCTGTATCTGGAATGAAAATTGGTTCCAAGGCAGGAACGATGGGAGGATCTACTATTAGTCAATGATCTACCATGTCTGGTGTCAAATCGTTTCCATTTATCTGGCATACAGCCAGAGGATATCTTGGTGGAATGACTCTTCAAGTTCAAGAGCACACCTTAGTTCAATATTTTCAAGAATTGAAACTCAGAAGTGTAATAAAAAAATAGAAGGATAAAACAATCAATATTTTCAAAATTGGGATACATGACCTGTATAACCCCTACATGGAATGTCCCCTTAGGCTTTCACATGGGCGTTTACTTCTACCGAAACCGGACATGTAACACCCCTACACATAGTGTGTTCCTCCCAAGGACACGGCATGTACTTGAATTGATTCCCCCTTTCATGAGTTTCTCTACACGGCTATGTTACATGGATCTCCTAGAACAAAACTACATGGTGTGTTTATTACAAACATGGCTTGTACTAGAAGGAATCCACTGACCCGTGTCATTAGTCACACGGCCAATTACACAGTCAACTCCACACGGCATGTTTAAGATGGACACCACATGTACTACCAGATTTTTTCATCCACCTGTGTCATTAGTCACACGGCCAGATACATGGTCTCTACAACAAAATGTGTATGTCTGGTACACAATGTGTTCCACCAAATATTCCAAACCCCATGTCTCTTCCCACACAGGTAGTCACATGGTAAAGTATTACACGGTGTTTACATATAGTACACGGTTTGTACATAAGAAAAACGGTTCCTTCCTGAATAGAAGGATACATTGCATGTATTCATCATTACACATCATTTATTCTGGGTTTTTCTAGATAGTAAGCCTTAGAAACTACTCTGGAATCCCATGAATCACTGAAAAAAATGTTTAAAGTTCCAAATTCTGATTCATGAGGGCTCATACTTTCCGCGAATTAAAGATCGTCATCTTGTAAATGTACATCACAAGGAATAACAGTGAAATCAATCACATGATCCACTAAATTATGTCTATGAGGTCCCATAACACCTCAGGGTCCAAGTTTTGGCCCTCATTCAAAAATACCTTACACAATTCAGTACCGTATCAAATAGAAAGTATTTTATCATGGAATCTATCATGACAACAAGAATATCTATCATAACATCTATCAAAACAACATGCAATTTATAATGCACCCTAAATGGAATGACAATAATTCTTGACATGTAATCTCTAGAAAGTGCCTATATGATGCATGAGATGTAATACCCTCATTCCATTGGGTTGCAACAGAAATAAAACCTCAATAACATCAATTATAATTGAAAAATAACATGTGAATCACCCAACGGTGAAATCAAATCAACTTTTATAATTGAAAAATTAGAAAAGTTGTAATAATCGAGGCATATTGGATTTTCCCTCTACACAGGTTAGCTACTCCCAGGCACAACTTATTACCAGTTGCATATTACTTCATATCACTTTCTATAGGCTCTAAACAGTATGTCAAAGAAGAAAATAATCCCTCTGATACCACTTTGTAATGTCTCGGTTCCGAGTGCCCCAAAGGTGCCCCATACTCGGTTGGTCACGTGGCCTAAAGCACATTTCCCCAAATTCTAGAGGCTAACGACTAGCAGCAAGGTTCTTGGGTGTGATAATGGGGAAAATATTCCCTCATTGACATAGTAACATAATGGAAATAAATAGATTGTGGTAATGGAAGAAGCAATACCACACAATAAGTAAACATCGAATGACTGAAAGTAAATAAACAACTGGAGAACATATATAAATTATGTGTATCACATATGTCTAGGAAAGTAGTAAAACAAGCCACAATGCCGGAATATAGTACTAAAAAAGTACAAATAATATAAGTAAACTCCAACAGCATCGCAAGCCTCAGCTTGGTCCCATGCTCCCTAGCTCCACAGCAGCCAATTACCTGAAGTAGAAGGGCATTTTCCCTTATCTGTATCTGCAATAATATAATATTTTTTATCCCAAAAGCATGACCCAAAGAGGGTGTGAGATGAATCCTAGTAAGAAACCACCCAAATATTTGTGCCTATTTTTCAGTTAATATATATAACATGAGGAAAAGAAAAACGAAGTAATAAACAAGGAATCACTCAAAAGTAAATAGTCCTACAGTTTCAACTACATTCATTTACATTATCAATTATTCTACCATTCATCCACAAGTAACCCTCTAGGAAATTTATCACAGCCTAACCCCTATGGTTCAACATATCATTTAGCAATAAAGATATAAAGACCCTCTGGGTAAGCTCACACAGTCTAACCCATTTGGTCTCGTACAAAAAAAAGACTCTCTGAGGAAGCACTCACTGTCAATTCCCCCCATAGTCTTTTAATGATAAACTAAAGACTCACTGAGAAAACACTCAACACTAATTAACCTTGTTTTCTCGTAATGATAACTATAGACACTCTGAGGGATCACTCAACGTCAATCCCCCATATGGTCTTATAGTGTGAAAAGTACAACAGATACTCTGGGGAAGCCCTCAACATCAATCCCCCCTATGGTCTCAATACACCAGGTTCCCAAAACCCTGTATAAATAAATCATGCACAAACGATATTCAGCAACCAAATTCAATCACAAATACTACGTGGATAAATTGGTACAAATTATACCACAATAATGTTAGATAATATCACTCTATCCTAACAGCACTAGGAATGGAAAATAGAGCATCCTAACAGGAAATCCTAGACCCAACGGCCAATATCAGACCAAACATGGGAAAACACATCCATAGCAAGGTAAATAACCCTATTTATAATTAAAAACCCATACTTAAGAAAACAGGGCATGGAAGCCATAACAGTGTTAAATTACCTAAATACGCAATACCCTAAACTAGGGTATTGGGGCCTTTTTGCACATATAATCAAAGAAAATCTATGGAAAGGCACAAACCACCTACCTCAACTTTGTACGATCTATATAGTTTCACCTCTTCCTATGGATCAACCTAGAATTCCATAGATATAAAGAAGTCTAAAACATTAAACCATTGATTTCTCTTGAAATAGGAGGAATCAATAGATGTGACTCTAGAATAAGTAAGAACTCATCGATGTGATTCCAACGCAATCAATGGTGTTCAATTCATAGAAGAGACGACCAAACGGGGGCTCAAAGAAGAATTGGTGATATCTATCACTCCTAGATGAAATATATCCAAAATAAGATGTTTCTATAAATGATATGTAAAGCCTGGTCTGGTATATCAATTAAAAATAAAAATACACAGTGTTTTCTATAAAGATACATGATGTGTATATGCCTTTACCGGGACCCTCTTTAGGCGACCTCCAGGTCACCCAACACGGTCATGTACTCGGCCGTTACACCGCTAGTACACGGCAACCCAGAGAAACTGGGTACATGACTTTTACTCCTAAGTACATGGTGGGTACTCCTAAAATTTCCAAAAACTCTTCTTTTTCTCAAAAACACCATAAATCAAGATCCATACCTCAAATGAAGATATGGGTTCTTACATTTACCCATTAAAAAGAATTGTGTGTAAGTGTAGGTTTAACCCTTATCATGAAAATATCCTAATATATTAATTATATTGTTGTTTAAATATAGGCATATAATACGAAGTTTTAAGCAGGGTGGATAATGGAAATAAAACAGAAAATATTAAAAAAAATTGATACCTCTTAATTGGGAATCTTATTTTGATTAGAACCAAAATATTTCAGGGATTGTTTTATAAAAAAGGAGAGTCTTATTGGATGACGGGAGGGATTTTAAGGATATATTTGGTTAGATATTTTTTGAACCAAAGTGGATTGAAAGATGTGAGGAAGTGGGAGGAGGGGGGTCCTTTAATAGTGGACAATGAGTGGCACTCTGGTAATATTTTGACAAGGGAATTCCATGCATGTTTTTCATGTTGTAGGTTGATACAATAATGGTAAAATTCAGATCCAAGATATTATATAGTCTAAATATTTATATACAATAGCTCTTGGAAAGTTTATAGGTCATTTTGGTCCTTATAGTTATGTTTTAGTCCTTAGTTAAGCTAAATTTCACCTTAATCGTTGTAATCAATTTTAATAACATTCACTAATAGTATTGGTCAAAAAAGAATTAGTATTATTAGAAATTATAAATTACTATGATACCAAATATTTAATCCATCTCTCCAAATTCCAATAACATAAGTGGCAGAAATTAATTTAAAAAATATCTCATAGGTGGGACAACAGTACGGGTTTTTAAAGTAAAAACATCAAAAAGTTTAATATGCTTTTACATTCAATTTTAAATTGAAATTGATCCCAATAACTTATATTGGATTAATTGATAAATCATTTATCTAATTAAACTTTAAAAAATTTAAAAGTATAATTTAACCTTAAATAAATTAGTTGAAAATATATTTTTGAATTAAATTTCAGTATTTTTCACTATTCATTAAAAAATGAAATGTTTTATAAAAATATAAAAATTTAACTCTAACCTAATTCATGCAGTTTGATTTCAAATATAAAGTTTATTTTGACATATTAAATCAATTAAAGTGTGAGAGTTCATCTTTAATTTGGGTTCTCCATTAAGAGGTTGTAAAATTACCTTTATAAAAATATAGGTTTTTATGTGTAAAATATAGTTTTTTCTTATATTATGTCTATCAAACATAATAGATGAATGTAAAAAATATTTGATTAAATATTTAAAATATATATTTCATTAAAACCATTACCTAATTGTAATTAAAACAATTTATTAAGACAAAAATCCTTTAGAATCATAAAAATAATAATATTTCTTTTTATATTTAATTAGTTATTGTTTTCATTTCTCATTAGTTGGCAATCGATGAATTAATTTTATATTTATATAAAGCCTAACTTTTCATAAGTTCATTAATACTCTTCATAATCTCTAACATAATATCTAGGTTATATTATATTATATTATATTAAATAATAATATTTTAATAATACATTACTATTTGGTAAAACTTGGTTTTGCGTTTAACGCAAGCCATCGAAGAAGGTCACACTTGTGTGTAACAAAAGTTATCAAGGAAGGTCACTCTTAAATGTAATGAAAGCTATCGAGGAAGGCCTCTCTTATATGTAATTCAAGATAACTCAGTATTGTGTGCATTAAAAGATATAGAATATATTATATTTATTTTTAGATAGTGAATATATTATAAAGTATCAGGTTATTATCTTTCATTTTTACTCTTGATGTTGTGTTTAATACACACCATTGAATACAAGGTTCTTAATTTATGTTTTTGAGGCATCACATTATCCCCACCTTAGTTAAATTATGTCCTTGAATTTTATACTTGATCATGTTGTTAGATTTTTTTATACTTCCTATGTTTGAAATCACACATCATGAGAAGGGTTCATAAGTAATAAGTTAATTCTCTAACCATTACTCTTATCAAAAACTAAAATTATGAGATGGATCTTACCTGATCACATAAGTCTTAAGACACAAATATATCTCCATATCTTTTCTTACCTAGAACATGGTGATTACCACCATAGGTTCCAATATTTAACATCCATTTCCAAGCCATAGTACCCCCAACATTGGAATTACCTACTTAATAATTTTTGTAGCATTATAACAATGCTTATGAGATGATTCTTTGTATGATCAAATAATCGAATCCCAATCATCCTCATTTATCCTATTTGAACCAAATTTTCATGAAAATCCTCGATATAATTTCAATACACTCACCTCATCCTGAAGAAATTCTATGAAGTGGACTTTTACCATCCACGTGAAACAACAAAAATAAAAATAATACTTCAATTCAAACCACCTTTTGTAGACTACATTCAACAATGCTCATATTATACGATCGATGAAATTAAAAAAAAAGATATTGGTTCCTTTAAATGAAGGTACCTCAAGATTCCTCTGAGTACATATAATGAAGACTATAATAGGAATTCGGGTACATCTCTATAAAAAAAATCATGTATTTTTTCATGCCACAACATGATCATGGGTGTGTACCCAATCTAGCACACTTGGATCATCACCCTCAAAACATCTCATCTGAGCCTGACTGAAGTATGAAAAAACCTCATAATCAACTATAGGAGTTCAAGTAACTTATCCATGGTAGTACATACTCTATTTTCTATAGGTGATATGTCAGTACATAGCTAAAATATTCATGAATTAAGAAAATTGATTGATCCCAATGGAGGTATATCGCCTAGTGATCAATTCTAAGAATTGGTCAATGTCAATATGTTTGTCCAAGGTCTTGTTTCATGGAAATCATAATATCACTCAGGATAACCAAACCTCTATAAATCACTAAGGTTCTTAGTGAAAAACTAAAATGGAGTCTATTTATTGACACAGAAGCATATTTTAACCTAACTCGACGTATAATAGATACTCTCTCAGTGTATCCTTCAGGATGTCTAGTTAGGGGGTTTGATCTTTACTAATAAAAGAGTACACTACAATTATATCAATGATTTAAAAATTGACCTAAAATTTTACCATCATATCCAATAAGGATTGTATGGAATGGTTCCTTACCAAACATTTTAGTTATACACAAGAAGGAAAGTCAAACCACCATTGGATGATTTCTTTAGGAAGATCCAAACTGCACCTATCAACGTGTCTTCTTTAACCGACCATGAAGCCTTACCACCTATAGGTATCATGTAATCACCCAAACATGGAAAATGAGGTATAACCCAACTAAATGTGTTTTCAAAGGTTGCATACATGGTCAACCATATCATTTTTCTATCGCCTCACAAACACTAACATTTTCCAAAACTCACCAGCCCCATGGGAATTCAAAAGTAGTACTGACCATTTCTAAATTTTTCTATATTGTTGGGATCCCTCTAAATGTAATGTTTTTATAAACCCCAATTGGTATGATTATCCCCACATTAGGATATTTCTATTCATCATTCATTGATAATGTAAACTCATCCCATGGAACACACTCCATCAACCACTAACCACGGATCTTAGGAATGTCCAACACAGTTTAACCAAGTGCCAATTCAATAAGATAGTATAAATAGCCTATTTAAATCATGATATACTAGATTTACTCTATAAATACACATTAGACTCCTCTTGAGTTATGTTCATGCACGTTAATGCATTAAGCGTAAAATACAAAACTAATCTGGGTCATTCTGGTAATAGCACCTGATTTGTTTTCAGTGTCATCCTAAAGTATTGGGATAACTCAAACCACTTTAATGCCAAGGTAATTTTACCTCAAAGAAGAATATTTATCAAATCCTAACAGAGAAATTATTAAATGATTTTTCTATATAACTCATTTGGTTTACATCTCCATTTTATCAACTGGACATGTACCATGTTTATCAATAAGTACTACATGATATTTCACTAACACAATGAAAAATCAATTAATATTATCCATATGCTTATAATCCCAATAAATACTATTATATAATGGTTTATACAAAAAAAATATCCTATATTCATAATATTTCTTGATACTGTTAATTCAGATGATGACCACCCAAGTCATCCAACAATAAAGAATACGTAGGGTCACATGACCTACTAGGCAGTCATCCATTCCCTAGGCATGTATAACCCAAAAAAAACAAAGTATTACATTATGAGGTCATCCATAAAAAGGGTTAATTTACCAAAATACCACCAATCTAACCCCAGTTTCATTTTAGAAACTAAAATTTTTAATCATGAAAAAGTACACCTGAATATAACCTCTAGTTTGAAACTGTTTATAGGAATTTATCATGGATTTAATCTCTAAGGGTTCTACCTACACTGGGCTAGCCCCTTAATTCATAGAGAGTCAATTATACAATAATATCATTCTATAAAATATCTCTAAGCTTATATCTTAATCTCTATCTTACTACATGAAAAAGGGTAACTAAGCTCTATGTTCAATGTACACATTCCTATCTAAGGAAAAACTCTTGAATAGATTTAAAATACCTTTACATGAGGGTCAAAGCAAAGAGAAACACTTTTTAGTCTTCTATCCAGCCAGTAAATCAATTCACCTCAATTTTTTAAACATTAAGGAGGCTAATATTTGTAACAAATCATGTACCGGTTATAAATAAAAAATTTCTTGTTACTTTATTTAGCTGACACCACAAGGCACATATAAAAGTTACATCGAACATCTTTTTAAAAATATTTATTTAACGAATATCTTCTCATGAATAAGAAATTTATCTTATAAATTCATTTTATCTATTTTATTTATCCATAATATATATCACATTTTATTATTTTAAGAAAATTTCAATTGCAAGATATATAGGAAAACACCCTTTAGGTTGTACTTCGAATTTTAATTGTACCGTAGCCTCAAAATAATACAGCTCAAAATAGGTGAAAGGTATTTTACCAATTTTAAGGAGTTGGTTCAGTAAGATGCCATAATACATTTATAAATGGCATAATTTGAGTGGTTTTTGACACTTTAAATAATTGTCCCCATATGGCATAAACATTCCCCCACAAGGTTAAGTACTAAGGCATATCAAAATAAAGGTGACCTATGAGGGTCCCATCATATCCAACCTGGGTCCATCTAAATTCCACCCAATAGTATTTGATTTAATTATTAAAGTTTAAAAACAAAATTAATAAACTATATCATAAGAACCATGCCCCAACTAACCTACTTGAGTTCAATTGTGCATTTAGGAATTTAATCACACGGTTCATCGTGCCCAAATTATATAGATACTAGAACTCATAAAGGTAACCATTATCTATAGGAATTATAATTCAGATTATAACATGGTTCATTTAGATTCCTTATAATCCCAAAATAAGGAAGTTACTTGCCTTTATAAGTCACAATTGTCAATCATGCAACCACAATAATGATTTCATATTTGACTTCAAAATATTGGAAGTCCATTTATAATGATTTGATTATTTGGGTTAACATTTCCGGTTTATAAAGGACCATGCACTTTATTTTTCTTTTCAAAACCCATTTAATTGAAAAAATAAAAGTTTAATCCCATGAAACCAATGGTAAATTTCTTAAACATGTTTTTAATGGTTATTTATGGTTCCACCATCAAGCTATATGTGAAAACATCTTTTAGGTTAATACAGACACTTTAATAACAACTCATATATCATAATTATAAAAATGCATGTTATCAAATGAAAGTGGGGGATACATAAATATATATATACATACAATGAATCATGTTATATTGGTAACTCATTATAAATATTCAGGAGGCATGGAATATAATCACACAAGGCATATATCTCAAATATCAAGAAAATAAGGTATCCAACCTTTATGGAATGGAATATGCATGGAATCTGAACCTATATGTGCCTAAATTGATGAATTTAGTAATACTTTTTTCCATTCCAAGAAAAAAGGAAAATTCCATATTCTCATAAATCATTAGGAAATAAAATTAGACTAGTCACTCAAGGTGAAAAAAATTAACTGTAATAATGAACAGCATGAACAACAGTCTCATCCCTGGACACATGGTCTTTTCCCAGTGCGTAGGGTGATCACTCATAGACAAAACTTTTTTCCATGTACCAACACATTCATAGTATTCTTTTTACTATCCCAGAGTACTAAGATAATGAAAAATAAACCTATGATACCACTTTGTAACATCCTGACACAGGATCCACAGAAATGGTTCCTTGAGTTAGTTTGTCAGATGGCCTCAAGCACACCTCATATTTTAGAGGCTTACGACTACCTATGATGGTATAATGAATGTATAGTGGGGAGAATATACCATCATGATCATATTATTATAGTATTATATGAGGTAATGAAATAATAAATAGTATAAATAGTATAAATAAAAGATAGAATAATGGAAGATAACAATAACTGATAAAATAGACAACGCTAAATATGCAACCATGAATGCATGTTCAGATGAGTCTACATAATCTAAAATAGTAAACATACAACATGAGTTATAGTACAGTATATTATTGTTATAATAAAATTGATCGAAAGCCCAAAGGTATAACCCCATCATCATGCTGATCTCTAGCTCATTCCTTTCCTCCTAACTCTCATATCTTAGAATAATTACAAGCAAGTTGAATCCAAAACTTGATCCTACAGTCTGAGGTATATTTAGATACCACAGTATAATGGAAGCCTAAATGGGGTGTGAGATATAATCAGTGGGGAACCCACAATGGTGTCTAAATATATCTATTCTATAAGTATAAATTACAGAAGTGTGCAGGTATGATAAGTAAAGTGGTAAACAAAGGCAAATAAATAAGCCATGTCATGATCAGGATCTTTATGGGACTTTTGTCCAATAATACCTACTTTAGCCCAATCCATAATATCTCTTAATTGATTTCACCAAGTAAATATATATATACATACATAGATATATATGAATATATAATAATTATATATGTAGGAACATTATAAAAATATATATAGATACGTACTTCTAGTCAGGACACAGGGCGTAACTCAGGCATCCATGAATAGTCACAAGAATCTCATAAGGTAGTAAGAAGGGACTCCATGAAGGGGTATCACAATGCATATGGTATTATATGCCTAAGTATCAAACTACATAAGGGATTATATTCTTGAGTATCACAATGCATAAGGGATTTCATTCCTGTAACACCCCGAGCTTCCATGATACGCTTCTCATTCAATAATGCAATAGCTTTCATTGTACGCAACTTCGAGTTCTAAAACACCACGACTATTCAAAGTAGCCGTTATGAATAGTAATAACCACTTTTTAAAATTATAGAAATTTTATATTTCAAAATGGACTTCATTTTTGTATTCGTAATATCGAAATTATCCAAAGTTGAATTTTTTGTAATTTTCTGAGAACTTCCAATTTTTTATAATGAAAAATACTTAAAAACAACTTTTTTAATCAAAATAATTTATAGTGATAAATTATACTATTGAGTGGTTTTAGAGTATAATTAGAATATATTTTTACAATTTTATCCAATGGTGGTCATTAGAATTAATTTAACATTGAAATTGGACATAAACAATTACCAATCTTTTGATATAAATTGTTTCTTAAAAACACGCTATTTGATGTAACAGCGGGAATTAATTATAAAATTAATTAATGCAACTTATATGTTTGGAATTTTGTAAAATAGACATCATTTTTGAATTCAGAATATCAATTATAGCTTAGGGTGAAATTTTGGCCTTGTTCTGAAAAACTTCAATTTTTGATGAATAGTGAAACCACTAAGTGGTAGTTAAATAACTGATTTTTCGTTTAAATGAAATATTACCACTTCTGTGATTTGATTTTCAAAAATCCTACATACATGGTTGTCATTAAGAAGTAAAATGTGGTTCAATGAGATTAAAATAATTTTTGGTGAATAGTAACTTTTAAGTTCTTAATCGCGATTAGAGGTAATTAGTGTAGTTTAAGGTAAAAATAATGTTTTAATAATATGAGATGAGCTTGACACTTGTCCTACTCCTATTGGATGATTCATGGCCGACCAAGACAACCCATGGGTCAACTTGGGGACCCCATGGAGCCACTTTGGTTGGAAAATGACATTAATATATATTTATTTAATGTTAAAATTAAATTGACACAAACATTAGTTGTTTTACTAAAATAGTTTTTAAGTGGATTTACACAAGACCAAATTTTGATTATAAATATTAATTAGAAAGATAAAACGATTTCCTACATCATAGTATTTTTTTATAATTTTTAGACATTAAATAAATTAAATTATTTATGACATCATTATGATGCAGCGATGACCTCATTATTTAACGATTTTAATAAAATGAAAAGATAATGTAAAATCCAAGGATTAAACTTGTCCAAAGACTATTGGATGGGTAGATTTAGAACCCTTATCACCTTAGCCACGAATTATATAAGTGTGGGACCTCTAAAATCCGAAACTCATTTTATAATAAAGTGACTTTTCTTTACTTTCCAAGAGTGCCCCTCCTCTCCACTTATAAAAGGCCCCCACCTCTCCCAACGCATTTACACTTTCAAGCCATTTGGCTCGGCCAACCTCTGCCCAAATAGTCTCACAACTTCCCCCTCTTACTCCTAGAAGCCTCACTTTGGGCAGAACTCTTCTCAAGGAAGCCTTTGGCTCAAATCAAAAAGAGTTACTCGATTTTGAGGTAATGTCTTCTCTAATGTTGTTTTGTCTTATTTTTCTTCTCCAACCCCCTAAACACTTTTTATTCATTTCTTTTGTAACAACACCAGTATACGTAATATACTAGGATGTTGTTATAAGAAGGATTCAAGCTACACTTACACACACCTACATCTAATGGTTAAAGAACATACAGTTTCTGTGGATGGCGAATTTCTGCCTCACGAAACGATGATTGTTCAACACTCATATAACAACTTCAAAGGTGGCCATTAAGATGTAACTATTTTTATATATGATATATAATATGTTTATGTTTTACTTATGCTTCTGTATTTCTCATTTATGGCATACTTTATGATTTCCATTATGGGTAAAACGCGATAATTTCATTTTAGGAAGTGCGGACTACCGCCCCCTCAAAGTGATTTGAATCGTTAATGCCATATGTGGGATGTATAAAGGATGGAGTAAATGGTATTATCAATTATATTATACTGGAATTATATTATACCTTTATATAATTATAACTTCATTCCATTAAATATGAAATAGAAATTAAAGTAGCGTTCATGCGTATATACAGCTTACCGTCTCTATGAACGGTGCATTTCATTTCTTACCTCTAAATGTCATGTAATATTATGAATGAAAGTATATACTGGATATATATGAGATATATGATATCTATATCATGAATATAATTCTGGATATAATGGATATTTCACCACATGAACAACTCGTAATTATAAGAAGTCTATTTTTGACTCAAGTACCAAAGATCGACAAAACGACCGTTATTAACTTAAATAATTACATAATGTTCATAACATTGTAATAAATGATATAAAAGGGATAATGAACTTGAAAAGGGTTCTTAATAAAGTAGATATTAACTCTAGTTTATTATTCAGGAGGTTAAAGAATGGTCGAATCAAGTCGGACACAAGGTAAGGGAATTTCTTAACCCAACTTCCATTCTTTGGGTTAATCTCCTACTTTCAAATTATGTCATGATATTATTATGTACTATTTTGTATTTTTACTTTCTTTATGTGTAAATATAGTGAATACACATAATAGATCTATCTTATTTTAAAAATGATCTTTTTAAGAACTTCGTCTCAATCTTCTTTCATTGAGGCATATTTGGTTTTATACACAACTTTCTTTTATACAGTGTATAAACCCCTTTGACTTTTACGCTTATTCAAAAGGAATCTTTTTTATACGAAGCGTTTTTCTAAAAGACAAAAAGGGAATGTTTTTCTTTCCGTACTTATGCGGCGACAATGAATTCTCCGCCGCCGTGACCATTATTTGAGTTTCGGCTTCCTCTACAAGCCATATTTTTTTTTAATGAAAAATAAATACAACGTTTTAACTTTATTTTATTTTGGTATTGAAAATGGTTTTGAAAGCGTTTTTATTATATCAATGTGTTGTATTGATATCTTGTGATTGAAATGTGGAAATGTTATGTTTCCTTTATGCATGTTTTATGTGATACGATTATGTTATGGTTTATGATATGTTTAAACCTATTCATATGAGGAATGTATTGGACTTAATAAGTGACGGGTGGAGCCCGCTATAGCTCCTCGATGCATCGGTAAGTCTCATGAGACAACTAGACGTGGAATTGTCCAAGGCCATTTCCCAATTTGATTTATGGTTTTGGCCGAGGCCTTAATCATTTTAGACATCTTGGCTGAGGTCTTGACAAAATGTTTCAGAATGTCTGGCATTATACATTCCCTCATTATGAAAGTGGTTATTGATCTTTCATGTGATTATTCGTCTAGTAGAATATCCATGTGAGTAAGTAATTGGAATTATTTGATTTTAATTTTTCCATATTATGCTTAAGTTCAAGTTTAATAAGGCTTTTGTTTAGTTATACATTGCCTTAAATGTTTATGTTTATTTATGAAAGCTTCCGCAATATTGTTATCCTTACTGAGCATCTGAGCTCACCCCTTTCAATGTTTTAATATTTTCCAGGACGTGAAGAAGTATTTTATGAATGACCTGCAGGGATAGTCAGAAGAGGATATGAGTGTGGACTATGAAGACTTTGTTATTAGTTTTTCACTTTATGATGTAATGTAACACTTATGAATGTATCTAGTGTTTCCAAGGCTACTAAACTAATCGGTCTTTCGAGACTTGATCTTTTGTGATCATGCCAATGTTACGAAGTAACGCACCGGCTCTGAGTAGCTGGGGTCGGGGCGCTATAGTTGGTATCAGAGGCAGTTTAGTACTAACCTTGGAAACTAGATTTAGATAAACTCTGATTAGAGCACATAGCCCGAAGATAGACTTTGAGGATTAGTATAGAAGAACTTCCTAGAATTTTGGTATTGTAGAGATGTTGTGAGTTTTCCGTGAAATACATCCCTGTCTGGATACGAGCAGGTAGAGGCGGCTCTGGCACAGATGTACCTAGGGGTAAAACCCGAAAACACCGCTTTGAGCTAGACTCGAACGGGAACTGGTGCACGACAACGGGCCTTGCTGCACTCTTGGTTACGACACTCCCGGGGGATATGATTAGGATAATTCTCATTTTCTTTACAAACCACTATGAAGGGTTATGAGTATATACTTTATCAAAGAAAACATTTCTTTTTATGATTATGGACTATATCCATAAATAGTTCAATTTATGTAAAGTATTTTACAAATATGGAATTATGTATTTTAATTCATAAACTAATCTAGTTTATGCCATTGTTTAGAAATGGCGCCTAGTGGAAGGAATGGAAATCGTATCAATGCACGCACTCCGTGTAGGGATTTCCCTCCTGCTCAAGATAATTATGGTGGAGCTAGTGATACAACTGGTGCTGATCAGCTTCTCACCGTACTGAGACAACTCACGCAGGTTATGAATAACAACCTTACTCGTATGGAGCACCCTGATCCGCAACGTGGAGGATCAATGCTAGACCATTTCACGAGGCAACAACCACCAACCTTCAATGGGAGTACAAATCCTATAGTATCTGAGTAATGGATAAATTCCTTAGAGAAAATATTCCATGCCTTGGGGAGTAGTGAAAGGGAGAAAGTTGTCATGGCAGTTTACCGCCTCACTGGAGATGCCGATCAATGGTGGTCACTAATTCAAAACACAAAGGAAGATGATGAATTAACAAACATGGAATGGCAGGAGTTCAAAGAGCTATTCTTAGAAAAATACTATCCTCGAGACCATCGAGCGGATATGGAAAGGCAATTTCTGAGTCTGAGGCAGAAGGAGGATGAGAATGTCGCAAAGTATGAGGCTAACTTTACAAGGTTAGCGAGGCATGCTGCAGATTATATACGTAACCCAAGAAGTAAGATTGATCGTTTCTTTGATGGGTTAAAACTGTTTCTCCATCAAGCATTAGTCTCACAAACCTTCTTAACATACGAAGATATTGTCTCATGTGCTATCAAGACAGAAAATGAATTCTCGAAGTCTTATGAAAACAAAGTAAAGCAAGAGAAGAAGAGAATGGTGGAACAAGAAATGGATAAAGGGAAAAAGGTAAAGAAGGATTTTCCATTATGTGATAGTTGTGGGAAGAATCACCTCGGTGCTTGCCTAAAAGGAATGGGAGTTTGTTATAAATGTGGAGAAAAAGGTCACCAGGCGCGTGATTGCAAGGGAAAGAAAGAGGCTATCAATGTTGAATGCTACAATTGTAGAGAAATGGGGCATTATGAAAATGAATGTCCTAAGCGTCAAGGAAACTTACCTCATAAAAGGCCAAGGGGTCAAGGCCAATCTTATGCTGTGACTACAGTTGAAGTGGAATAATTATTGTATTTGTGTTTTTTGACTCAAGAACTAGATTATGGTTATAAGAATAATGTGATATATATAAGTATTGTACTGCAGTACATGTTGTTTTCATTAAGGATTTAATTTGATTAAGGTAATCATATTTTTAGTATGTGACAATAAGAGAAACTTTTCTTTGTTTGGGGAATCTGATGTTACAATTGATTTTGGAATTTAGAGACCTTTTAGAGAAAGTCTGGATGGAGGTATTTTGGATAACTATTAAGGTTGGAGTGGATTAAGTTGATCTTTGGATAGTATTGTTTATGGTTAAAAAATTTATGAAGATTATTTTTGGAATATTATGATACTATAATTTTAGGAAAAGGACAACCTGCAGGGTGGGGCATAACCCGTCGCGTCGGACAAAGCTGCAGGAATCGAACCCACAATCAAAGTGCGACAGGCCTTTATTTCCTACCACTAGCCTATAGGAAGTCCCTGGTTATTACAAAATAATTTTACTAATCTAAATGGTATTTGTTAACATTTTTAACCTTATACAATTAGGATAAATAGAATATTTTTGAGTTCCGTTACCATTTGGAGTAAAAGTTGGGTTTGTGGTAAAAATTTATTAACGAATGAAAGTATACATAACAAGTATGTATATTCCCTTACATTCTTAGTAAATCTCCTAAATAAATTCCTCAACATTATAAAAGGTAACTTAAAACAAAAATGTTGTCGGTTAACTTTTCCAACTGGGGATTCAATGACCGTTTAACCAATCACAAGTTTGTGATTTTCTTATAGTTAAACTTTCTCCTAATCCTGTTTTCTATAACTCTCCATCAGACCTTGATGGTTTGTTTCTCCTCCATATCCATATTTTCATAGAATCCTAGAATGGGCTATATCGGGTGACCTTTGTACTTATCTTGCTTTCTTTTAATGTTATATATTTATTAACCTTATTTCCGATGTGGGTTTTCCACAAAAGTATTTTCTATTTTCAACCTTTTATTTTCAAAGAAAATTTTCAAATTGCGAGGACGCAATTTATTGAAGGAGGGGAGAATGTAACACCCCGAGCTTCCATGATACGCTTCTCATTCAATAATGAAATAGCTTTCATTGTACGCAACTTCGAGTTCTAAAACACCGCGACTATTCAAAGTAGCCGTTATGAATAGTAATAACCACTTTTTAAAATTATAGAAATTTTATATTTCAAAATGGACTTCATTTTTGTATTCGTAATATTGAAATTTTCCAAAGTTGAATTTTTTGTAATTTTCTGAGAACTTCCAATTTTTTATAATGAAAAATACTTAAAAACAACTTTTTTAATCAAAATAATTTATAGTGATAAATTATACTATTGAGTGGTTTTAGAGTATAATTAGAATATATTTTTACCATTTTATCCAATGGTGGTCATTATAATTAATTTAACATTGAAATTGGGCATAAACAATTGCCAATCTTTTGATATAAATTGTTTCTTAAAAACACGCTATTTGATGTAACAGCGGAAATTAATTATAAAATCAATTAATGCAACTTATATGTTTGGAATTTTGTAAAATAGACATCATTTTTGAATTCGGAATATCAATTATAGCTTAGGGTGAAATTTTGGCCTTGTTCTAAAAAACTTCAATTTTTGATGAATAGTGAAACCACTAAGTGATAGTTAAATAATTGATTTTTCGTTTAAATGAAATATTACCACTTTTGTGATTTGATTTTCAAAAATCCAACATACATTGTTGTCATTAAGAAGTAAAATTTGGTTCAATGAGATTAAAATATTTTTTGGTGAATAGTAACTTTTAAGTTCTTAATCGCGATTAGAGGTAATTAGTGTAGTTTAAGGTAAAAATAATGTTTTAATAATATGAGATGAGCTTGACACATGTCCTACTCCTATTGTATGAGTCATGGCCGACCAAGACAACCCATGGGTCAACTTGGGGACCCCATGGAGCCACTTTGGTTGGAAAATGACATTAATATATATTTATTTAATGTTAAAATTAAATTGACACAAACATGAGTTGTTTTACTAAAACAGTTTTTAAGTGGATTTACACAAGTCAAAATTTTGATTATAAATATTCATTAGAAAGCTAAAAATATTTCCTACATCATAGTAGTTTTTTTATAATTTTTAGACATTAAATAAATTAAATTATTTATGACATCATTATGATGCAGCGATGACCTCATTATTTAACGATTTTAATAAAATGAAAAGATAATGTAAAATCCAAGGCTTACACTTGTCCAAAGACTATTGGATGGGTAGATTTCGAACCCTTATCACCTTAGCCACTAATTATATAAGTTTGGGACCTCTAAAATCCGAAACTCATTTTATAATAAAGTGACTTTTCTTTACTTTCCAAGAGTGCCCCTCCTCTCCACTTATAAAAGGCCCCCACCTCTCCCAACTCATTTACACATTCAAGCCATTTGGCTCGGCCAAACTCTGCCCAAATACTCTCCCAACTTCCCACTCTTACTCTTAGAAGCCTCACATTGGTCAGAACCCTTCTCAAGGAAGCCTTTGGCTCAAATCAAAAAGAGTTACCCGATTTTGAGGTAATGTCTTCTCTAATGTTGTTTTGTCTTATTCTTCTTCTCCAACCCCCTAAACACTTTTTATTCATTTCTTTTGTAACAACACCAGTATCCTAAATATACTAGGATGTTGTTATAAGAAGTATTCGAGCTACACTTACACACACCTACATCTAATGGTTAAAGAACATACGGTTTTTGCGGATGGCGAATTTCTGCCTCACGAAACGATGATTGTTCAACACTCATATAACACCTTCAAAGGTGGCCATTAAGATGTCACTATTTTTATATATGATATATAATATGTTTATGTTTTACTTATGCTTCTGTATTTCTCATTTATGGCATACTTTATGATTTCCATTATGGGTAAAACGCGATAATTTCATTTTAGGAAGTGCGGACTACCGCCCCCTCAAAGTGATTTGAATCGTTAATGTCATATGTGGGATGTATAAAGGATGGAGTAAATGGTATTATACATTATATTATAATGGAATTATATTATACCTTTATATAATTATAACTTCATTCCATTAAATATGAAATAGAAATGAAAGTAGCGTTCATGCGTATGTACGGCTTACCGTCTCCATGAACGGTGCATTTCATTTCTTACCTCTAAATGTCATGTAATATTATGAATGAATGTATATACTTGATATATATGAGATATATGATATCTATATCATGAATATAATTCTGGATATAATGGATATTTCACCACATGAACAACTCGTAATTATAAGAAGTCTATTTTTGACTCAAGTACCAAAGATCGACAAAACGACCATTATTAACTTAAATAATTACATAATGTTCATAACATTGTAATAAGTGATATAAAAGGGATAATGAACTTGAAAAAGGTTCTTAATAAAGTAGATATTAACTCTAGTTTTTTATTCAGGAGGTTAAAGAACGGTCGAATCAAGTCGGACACAAGGTAAGGGAATTTCTTAACCCAACTTCCATTCTTTGGGTTAATCTCTTACTTTCAAATTATGTCATGATATTATTATGTCCTATTTTGTATTTTTACTTTCTTTATGTGTAAATATAGTGAATACACATAATATATCTATCTTATTTTAAAAATGATATTTTTAAGAACTTCGTCTCAATCTTCTTTCATTGAGGCATATTTGGTTTTATACACAACTTTCTTTTATACGGTGTATAAACCCCTTTGACTTTTACGCTTATTCAAAAGAAATCTTATTTATACGAAGCGTTTTACTAAACGACAAAAAGGGAATGTTTTTCTTTCCGTACTTATGCGGCGACAACGACTTCTCCGCCGCCGTGACCATTATTTGAGTTTCGGCTTCCTCTACAAGCCATCTTTTTTTTAATGAAAAATAAATACAACGTTTTAACTTTCTTTTATTTTGGTATTGAAAATGGTTTTGAAAGTTTTTTTATTATATCAATGTGTTGTATTGATATCTTGTGATTGAAATGTGGAAATGTTATGTTTCCTTTATGCATGTTTTATGTGATACGATTATGTTATGGTTTATGATATGTTTAAACTTATTCATATGAGGAATGTATTGGACTTAATAAGTGACGGGTGGAGCCCGCTATAGCTCCTCGATGCATCGGTAGGTCTCATGAGACAACTAGACGTGGAATTGGTCGAGGCCCTTTCCCAATTTGATTTATGGTTTTGGCCGAGGCCTTAATCATTTTAGACGTCTTGGCCGAGGTCTTGACAAAATGTTTCAGAATGTCCGGCATTATACATTCCCTCATTATGAAAGTGGTTATTGATCTTTCATGTGATTATTCGTCTAGTAGAATATCCATGTGAGTAAGTAAGTGGCATTATTTGATTTTACTTTTTCCATATTATTCTGAAGTTCAAGTTTAATAAGGCTTTTGTTTAGTTATACATTGCCTTAAATGTTTATGTTTATTTATGAAAGCTTCCACAATATTGTTATCCTTACTGAGCATCTGAGCTCACCCCATTCAATGTTTTAATATTTTCCAGGATGTGAAGAAGTATTTTATGAATGACCTGCAGGGATAGTCAGAAGAGGATATGAGTGTGGACTATGAAGACTTTGTTATTAGTTTTTCACTTTATGATGTAATGTAACACTTATGAATGTATCTAGTGTTTCCAAGGCTACTAAACTAATCGGTCTTTCGAGACTTGATCTTTTGTGATCATGACAATGTTACGAAGTAACGCACCGGCTCTGAGTAGCTGGGGCGGGGCGCTACAATTCTTGATTATCACAAGTATAAGGGATGCCATACATGAGTATCACAAGTTTAAGGGACACCATTCCCATGGGATTCCTTGCCCAAGTATCATAATATATGATAGATTTCTTTTCTAAGTATCACAAGTATAAGGGACTCCATGCCCAAGGGATTTCATGCCCATTTTTCATTGTTTATAAGGGATTCCTTTCTAAGTATCATAAGTATAAGGGATGCCATGCCCGAGGGATCTCATGCCTAAGTATCATAAAGTCATATAATAAGGGTCAGGTGAACTGTTCATAAGAAGTTTGAACCTTAAATGAAAAGGTATATCATAGGTCATGAAAATATCCATGTCGAATAGATTCTCCATGATCGTCTTCCTCACCATGCCCCCCATCCCTTCCAATACCCACGTATTGCCTACCTCATCATGACCCCCCCAGTACCTTATCCTGTACCGACCCACCCACAATACCTCCCCCATCCCCAGTACATCATCTCGTACCCCCCCCCCCATACTCCATCCCATACCAACTCACCCACACCACCTCCACCCCCCCCCACACACACACATCACCTCATCATGTACTCTATGCCCGACCCATTCCCCTTGCCCACTCCAGTACCCTTATACAATCTTCCTCGCCACCCCCCCCCAGTACCTCATATCATACCCTATTCCTGACCCATGCCCCCTCAAGTATGCTTCCTATGTGGGATGAGAAGAACTCTCCTCCCAAAGCTAACCAACCCCACCCTATGCCCACACACCGTCAAAAATGGTGGCAAAAAACATGAACACTTGTCCTACAACATCACAACTAAATAAGCTTCCAACTCACCCATTTCAGTTATGAACGTATAATTTTATTTTTTTTATATTTATAAATATATAAATAGATTTCAGTTTTTAAAAAATTAATATTTATTTATTTATATATATATATATATATTATATTTATGCTTATATATATGTATATGTTTATATATATATATTTATCTTTATATGTTTATATTATATATAAATATCTATGTGTGTATGTGTGCTTATGTTTTATATTATATTATATATATATGTGTTTATATTTTATGTTTATTTATATGTTTATATTGTATATATATGTTTATGTATATGTATATATGTTATATATGTTATATGTTTATATATATCTGTGTGTGTGTGTTTATATATATGTTTACGTGTGTGTGTGTGTGTGTTTATATGTGTGTGTGTGTGTTTTTAAATATATATGTGTATGTATATATATAATTAGCCACATTTTTAAACTGGTAAAAATGTCACTAAAATAATAATGTCTTCTTAAAAATGTGACTAAATTTGAAATATTTAATTGTATTATTTTATATTTATAAATATATATATATATAAATACAACTCAATAATTAATATTTAATATTATATACATATTTTCTTTTATATTAAAATATGTGTGCGTGTTTATATTTTATGTTTATATATATATATTATATTATATTTATATATGTAATATATGTTTATATTTTATATATATATGTGTGTGTGTGTGTGTTTATATTATATATATATATGTTTATATTTTATGTTTATATATATATATGTTTAATAATATATATGTGTGTGTGTTTGCATTTGATGTTTTCATTATATTATATATATGTGTGTGTTTTTATTTTGATTTTATTTATATATTTATATAATATTATATATGTGTGTGTGTGTGAGTTTTTAAATATGTATGTATATTATATATATATATATATATATATATATATTTGTGTGTGTGTGTGTGTTTATATATATATATATATATATATATATATATATCTGTGTTTGTGTCCTTATATATCTGTGTGTGTGTGTGTGTGTTTGAGTGTGTGTGTGTGTTTGAGTGTGTGTGTGTGTTTATATGTGTGATTGTGTGTAAAACTATATGTGTATGTATACATATATATAAAAATATAGGTGTATGTATACATATATATAAAAATATATGTGTATGTATACATATATAAAAATATGTGTGCGTGTGTGTGTGTGAATAAAAATATATATGTATTTACACACACACACACACACACACACACATATATATATATAAATCCATGTTTTAAAACATTGGTAAAAATGTCACTAAAATAGCCTTATTTTCTTAAAAACATGACAAAATTTAAAATAATTATTTATTTATATATATAAATATATGTATATATTTATTTATTTTTTTATTTGTTTGTGTGTTTATATATGTATATATATATGTATGTATGTATGTTTATGTATATGTGTCTGTGTTTATATATGTTAATATCAATATATATATTTATTTATTTATGTTGATGTGGGGAAATGAGCTATATAAATATATATATTTTTAGAGGTGTTTCCTGAAAAATTCCCTAAATTAACAACATTTCCTAAAAAAACGTCGCTAAATTTAAAAATTAACGACATTTTTTAAAATCAGTGCAAAAAACGTCACTAAATTGAAGTATTTTGTAGTTATGTGGGGTAGTTTGGGTTGATGTGAATGCCTCTAATGGTTCAATTTAATGTAGGAGGAATATTTAGTTAAAGCATTAGGTTCTACTTATTTAATTTGACATTTAGGAGGCATCTCATGGAAATACAAACACACAGCACAATGTCCTAATTTATAAATGGGCATGACATTAAGGGAAATTCAATAGACCACCTGCCTTATACCAAGGGATTTCCTCTCATCCATTATTGATCTTAACTCAAGCCAATTCAATATAAATTAGAAGAATCATCAAACTCCCTAAAATAGGGAAAATGTGATAACATGGATTTAGCATTCTATACAGGTAGATAAATGAATGAAAGAAGTAAGAGGGATCAAGAGATTATATAGGGTCATACAATATGATGAACAATTATTTGGTCAGATCTTGAATAGTGGTGGTCTAAGGATCCCTAAGATATGTAGAGGAGCCACTACCGAGTCCCTTTGGATGCCTCCCATCACCTGAAGGAAACATAATGGGTTGAGCCCCAATTATCTTTAAAAAACCAAACCTGCTTGATTCACAACATGAACTAGATTCATGTTTTGAATGAAGGTTTCAGGTGCACAAAAAGCATGTGATGGTTCATTCCCAACTTTTCTTTTTGTCATGATAGATAATAATTTGATATTTATATGACAATAAATGTCATGATCAATAGAATTGAATCAAAGTATACATAAAATAGATAAAATTTTAGAACCAAACCATATGATCATCACATATTATTTATAAATAATTTGATAATTTAAATAATTACCTTGTGAGAAATTATTTATTTTTTGATTGATATGAAAAAATATTTATTTCGATCCAACGTTCTGTTATAGGAATCAATAATAGATTCCCTCTATTAGTGATTCACACATTTTACAAAAATCAATGAACAACACTAATAGAGAAAATATTTTCAATAAATTTATATTATATTTTATTATTTTAAATCCCACTAAAGTGTTACTTTAATATAAATTTCAACATTTTATGATATTGGTGGTATTTTGATCTTAATCGTAAAAATTTCCCATTTTGAATTTTTCACAGTTTTCAATTATTTAAATATTATGGCCATAACATTTTCTATATTTTTTCAAATTGTGAAATTAATTATTTTTAGGATTTCAAACATCCAGGGCTTCATTTCACCCTTTTTGAAAAAAAATCATAACGGACTATATGAAATCTCAAAAGAAGTTGAAAAGTTGGACCATGAAAAGTGCTTACAGATCTATCTATTTTTTTGTTGGATCCCTAACTCATTCAAGGTGGGACCAATTAATTTTAAATTTGGTGGTTGGATGTAAAAAGGGTTTTGTAACATCTTACATGAAGGATTGGATGCCTAAATTGGACATTTTTATTGCCATTAAGGCATTCTGATCCAAAGGCTTTCAATTTGGAGAGTCAGACTGGATAGAATGAATTGTTAGTGTAAAACTGGCATAACTCTCAGAATAAATTTCAAAATATGCTAATATTTTGAAGTGAGACGGAAAAGATATTCATGAACAACATTAATGAAGGGTGAAACATATTAACATCTTATTCATTTGGTCTACAACAAAACACTTTTTGGAGGAAAAATTATGCCTATAAAAGTATATGATCACCCACATCTCAAAGCATCTCATTCCATCACATTCCTTCTAGGACACCAAGGAGGAAAAATTTTCAGATTTATCTATTTTATTTATTTTCTTTTCAATAGATTTGTAATGCATTCTTTTTCCTTATTCATCTTTGATACCCTTACCGTGGTGGGGTAAACATTTTGAGTGATTGTGTAAGGATTGGTTATCTATTTTGTAATTCTTCAGTTCTTGGATATAATTGAATGAAATTTATTTATTCTTTAAAGTTGTTTTCAAGTTCATATAGATAATTTTATTATCAATTTATATCATTATTGAATTTTAATTTCATTATTTATTTTTTCTTTGGTAAATAATCATTTTCTCCCTCCACTGATTTCTGTTTTATATATGATGGAATAGATCAGAGATTAGTGGTGAAGTACTCGACAATCATCAGTATGTGTAAAAGGGGTAGTAGATGTTCTTGATTGATTGGGTTAAAAAGAAATGATCAGGTATTTCCTAATTAAATTGAGGATATTCATTGCAACTATCTTTCACATAGAAGGAAAGTAGACCAAACTAAGATCTTGGTATGGTTTTCTCTCACCATCACAATTTCCTCAAGGAAGTGAGAGGAAACTAAGGTGAAATCTCACTTTAATCGACTCAGAATAAGAGGTTTGAATTAAATAGAAGAAAGATAGAATTAAAATTAGGAAATCGACCCCGACCTAATCACACTTGTAATATTATATTTTTCAATCATTTTTTTATTAAATTATTCTAAAAACAATACATTTTTACCCGCATTTAAAAGTGAAAAACTTTTTTATGTGCACTTTTCTTTGGGATACTTCCTAGGTTTAATCACTAGACTACACTTAGAGAATATAATAATTGTTTTTCCACACCCCACAATAGGAGTGCTTTAAACTGGGTTCCATTGTTGGGGAGGTAGTGCAAAAAAAGATTTTCAAAATTGAATGACCAACAACTCAAAAAAACCATTAATTTAATTTGATCAATAAATTGAAAGAACATTAACCCGACTAAGAAAAAGAAATATTAGAAGAATATTTTATGAAATACATCTCTAAGATTCAATTGAAACTCTTAGTGTTGACTTTAAACTTGAAATCATGGATGGAAATCCCAACCCAAACCTGCGTGATCTATGTGAACCTCAATTTTCCCTTCAAAATAACAAACTCATTGCACACATTGTACCAAATGATTTTGAATTATGTGTCAATATGATTCTCATGCTTCTAAATTTTACTGGTCTTGTAGGTGAATACCCAAATCAGCACATGTAAGAATTCGACTTCACTTTCTCAAGTTTTAGGCCAAAGGGATCAGTTGAAGACCAATTTAATTGGAGGGAATTCCCCTTATTAATTAAAGAAGCAGATAAATAATGGTTATACAATCTATAACCAGGGAAAATTGGTAACTAGAAGGATTTAGAAATATTCTTCCTATAGAGATACTTTCCCACATCTAGGAGTACTTCCATCAAAAAGAAGATTTACATCATAAAAAAATCAACGGGAGAGACCCTCCATAAGTACTAGGAGAATTTCAAAAAGCTTTATGTCGGCTGCCTGCATCAAGAAATGGAGTAACACTAATTCATTGTGTTCTTCTACCAAGGAATTCTGGAAAATGATCAAAATAATCTAGATGAATCATCAAGAGGATCTCTGATTTACAATTCACCTCCTGATGTTTGAGGTCTGATTGAAAACATTTCATAAAACACTCAACAAATTGGAATAAGAGGTACAGAAACAAGGGGGATACATGAGTTAAAATAATCTGATTCATCTACGTTTGTTGAAACCAGATTTGATGGCCTTGCAATGTCAGTCTGTCAAATAGATGTAACTCAAGAAAATGGACAACAAGATTCAACTCAGGTATCTCGTTTGTGTTATTCTTTCACTCATTATACTATCTAGTGTCCTGAGATATAAAGGATATAATACTATGATGCAGCCTTCTAACCAAGAACATTCTAATAAAATCAACCAAATCAACCCCAATCCCATCAAGGATATAGAAACCAACAAAACTAGATGAGACTATTCAATCCTAACCAGTTCCCTAGCCAACCTCCTTACCAGCAGAAACATTACTAGAACCACCCTCCATTGAAAAAAACCTATGAAAACCCTTCCAACAACAATAATCCTTTTATACACCTCCATCCAACCTTGAACCTAAAACAATACCACCTATTCTGAGGGATAATGATGTTCAAAATTCTAAAAATCCTATGAAAATCCACCAAGAAGAAAAAAAAAGGAAGATGAGGATAAGGATAGGATGTGGAATAAGAGACAATAAACACCAATGAAAATGAACAAAAATGGAGAAGAAAGACGTACCCCCACCATTTTCATCAATAATGATTGAATCAAAGAAATTACATGAAGAAATGCTTCAAAAAAAATTCTAGACACCTTTTAGAAAGTGGAAATTAATATCCCCCTACTTGAAGTAGCCAAACAAATTCCAAGTTTTGCAAACAATTTGAAAGATATTTGCACCAAAAAGAGAAGACTTCATGGGAATTAAATAATAAACTTTGGGAGAAGTGTCTCAAACCTTGTCACACCATAGATACCAACCAAATATCAAGATCCAAGGACATTTTTCGTTTCATGCACCATTGGTTTGTTAAATTTCTATAATGATCTGTGTGATCTAGGTTCTTCAATTAATGTATTGCCTCACTCAATATACACTTCTATGCACATGGTAGACTTAAATCCCACAATAGTGGTGGTCTACCTTGAAAACAAATTCACAATTTTACTAATTGGAGTTCTATAGGATGTCCTGGTGAAATTCAAGGATCTCTTATTCATAGTTGACTTTTATGTGCTAAATATGGAAGAAGATAGGATCTTGTCATACTCACCCATAATTTTTGGGAGACCTTTCTTGAAGATGAAAAAAACCATCATTAATTTACATGAAGGTATACTCACCATGTAATTTTGAAATATCATTGTCCACTTAAACATTTTTGAATCTAAGAGGCGTTCGTGATATGATCACTCCTTCTATGCACTCTCCCATGATGTTGGTACTAAACCCATTAAAGAATCAGGTATGTACCATGAACTATTAAGATAAGGAAAAAATTCCATTAATGAACATATGAATGCCCAAAACATTGAAGATTCTGATTTTATGTGGTGAGAAGAGGTAAAATATGATTTCTTTGATGATTTATTGAGTTATGAGGAAGATGATAGGGTTTCCTATGTGAAGGAGGTGTAAAATTTTGAAGTGGGGAATTTCTATTAAATTTAATCCATTGATCATACCCCTAAACTAAATTTAAAACCATTCCCCAATGATTTGAAATATGTGTACCTTAGGGAAGGAGAGAAATTACCAGTGATAATTGAAAATAAGTTGTCTAAAACCCAAGAAAAATTTTGTATAGAGATTTTGAGAGATAATTTATAGGAATTAGGGTAGATATTATGTGATATCCTAGTAATAAACCCAAAAATATGCTTACATATAATTTTTCTTGAGGGAGATTCCAAACATGTTAGACAGCCCCAAAGGAGGCTGAATCCCACCTTATTGGAGGTTATGAAGAAGGATATCGAGAATATTTTGGAAGTTGGGATCATATATCCCATTTCATATTCATAGTTGGTTAGCCTCATTCATGTGGTTCCTAAAAAAATGGTCTGACCACTATGAGGAAGAAAAGAATGAGTTAGACCCTATGAGAATTCAAAATAGATGGTGCATTGATTTTAGGAAATTGAACTAGGTCAATCAAAAAGATCATTTCCCCATTCCCTATATTAACCATATCTTAGAGAGATTGGTAGGGATAACTCATTATTACTTTTTGGATGTATTTTCATGTTACTTTCAGGTACACATTGCTCCTGAAGATGATGAGAAGATGACATTTACATGTCCCTTTGGTACTTTTTCATATAAAAGGATGTGATTTAGATTTTGTAATGCTCCAGGTACATTCCAGAGGTGCATAGTAAGTATATTTTCTTATCATATTGAAAATTTCTTGGAAAATTTCTTATATTATTTCATTGTTTTTAGAGATTATTTTGATCATTGTTTGAAAAATATGGAAAAAGTTTTGAAAACCTTCTTTGAAAAAAAATCTTGTTTTGAATTTTTAAAAGTCTCATTTCGTGGTTGAGAGAGGAATTGTACTTGTTAATGTCATTTCCCAAAAAGACATTGAAGTGTATAAATCAAAAAATAATGTGATAAAATCATTTCCTTACCCTACTTGTGTAAAACATTTTAGATCATTCTTAGGACATATAGGATTCTACAGGAGGATTATCAAAGATATTAGTAATATTTCCCTCCTTATCTCTAGATTAATTTTTAAAGATGATAATTTTGATTTCAATGGTGGATTTAGGGAATACTTTTATGAGTTGAAGAATGTATTAATTTCACCACCCATGATACATCCTCTAAATTTTGAATAACCATTTGAGATACATTTTGATGCTTTCAACCAAGAAGTTAGAGTATTCCTTTGTCAGTTAATTGAGGTTAGACCATAAGTCATTTTATATGCCTTGAAAAACTTAGATTCGTCCCAATTAAATTACACAACCATAGAAAAAGTGTTCATAGTAATTGTTTTTTCTTTATGAACTTTTAGATCATATCTTCTTGGAACTAAAATCTCTGTGTTTTCTGATCATGCAACACTTAGGTACTTGATGAAGAAAGATAATGCTAAACCGAGGCTAGTGAGATGTATGATACTGCTACAATATTTAAATATAGAAACCACAGACAATAAGGGATCTGAGAACCAAGGGACTAATCACTTAAGTAGACTACCAAACAATGTTGAAATTGGAATTCCAGAAAAAGACCCACCGAATGATCAAATTACAGGAGAGTAGTTGTACTTGATTGACGGATAAGTACCTTGGTATGCTAAAAAGGTCAATTATATGGTAACATCTTAGGTCCCATATTATTTTAATTCTCTCCAAATTCAAAATCTAAAAGCTGAATCTTGATATTACATTTTTGATGATCCACTTTTTTGAAAGATTCACAATGATCAAGTGATAAGATGATATTTACCTGAAAGTGAAGTTAAATCTGTCTTTGAATTTTGAAACACATAATCTTTTAAAGGATACTTTAGACCTCAAAGGATATCAAGGAAGGTTTTATAATCAATAATTTATTGGGAATCCCTTTTCAAATATGCTCATGAATTTTGAAAAATGTGTGAAAAATGTCAATTTTTAGGAAATATTTCAAAGAGACAAAAAATTCATCAAAATCCACTAAATTTTTGTCACATTTTTTAAGTCTGGGGGACAGATTTTATGGGATCATTTTTAAATTATTATGTCTTTCTTGTAGTTTATTATGTTTCCAAATGGGTGGAAGCAAAATCCACCAGGACTGACGATGCTAAACTTGTTTGTGATTTTTTCAGGGCTAACATATTTTGTAGGTTTGGAGTGCCTAATCCATCATTAATGATTAGAGAACTAACTTATGTAATTTGATAATGGGTAATTTACTGAATAATTATGGGGTGAATCATAAAACATCAACTCCCTATCATCCACATACTAATGGGCAATAAGAAGTTTCCAACAGGGAAATTAGAGGAATTTTGGAAAAGACTGTTAATCCAAATAGGAAGGATTGGAGGAAAAGGTTCGAAGATAACTTATGGACTTATAGTATGACCTACAAAACCTCAATTGGAATGATTCCATATAGGCTTATTTATGGGAAAATATTCCATCAACCTTTGTAATTGGAGTATAAGGTGTATTGGGTTGTGAGGAAGATGAATTTGGACCTTGAAAGTGCTAGGAAAGAAAAAATATTGAAGCTGAAATAGTTGGAGGAAATTATAAGGGAATAATTTGAAAATTCTATGATTTACAAAGAAAGAATAAAAGGGGCCCACGATAAGAAGATCCAACTAAAAGACTTCTATCATGGAGACAAAGTGTTGTTATTCAACTCAATACTCAAGTTGATGCCAGGTAAACATCATTCTAGAAGGGAAGTTCCATTTATAGTTACTCATGTATATTCTTTTAGTGTTTTCTAGAATATAAAGGATGGATAGTAGGATCCATTCCCTATTAATAGGAATAGTTTGAAGAAATTATTTAATACCCTACCATCAGAGCTAGTGGAAGAGATCACACTCCTCCAATCTTTTTATCAATAAAATACTTCAGGTTGTACTTCTCCTTTACATTTTCTTTCTTTACATGATTAATTTTAAAATTGTCTTATTTGTTAAATCCATTTTAATTCACTAAATATATTACACCATTTACGTGTTAGGTAGTGAACCTTTTTAGTTTAGGATTATCATTTTTTGTTTGGTTTACTTTTTTTAATGTAGTTTGATTTTCCGATATTTGTGTGTTTATTTTTAAAATTTAGTGTGTTTTAAAAAAAATTGAGTTGAAATGATTATAATTTACATTTTTGAAACCCATTTCAATTACTGAACCAATCTATTCCATGAATCTGAGCTTAATTGAAGGATAAAAATGGATTTGTTTCAAGTTCAAATCTTTGCTAATTTCATGAAAAGTACTCTTATTTTTAAATCTCATGCCACATATCACTATTTTTATTTTTGAAATCACTTACCTATGATGATTATTTACCATTGTTGTCATATTATTTAAATTCACCACATTTCTTGAGATAACTAGACCATGCTTTCTTTAAATATAATTTGATTTATTCCTGTCAAAACTTGAGGGTTTGAGGTACATGTTTTTTAAATTATTGAGTAATTTATTTGGTTTTAAAATCCATATTTTCAAAATAATCATTTTTTATTATGGCCTACCTTGTACATTAATCCTTGCATCCCTTATAAATCATGAACAACCAGTTAGGTTATCCACATTATGAGCCAATTTTTTCCATCCAACCTTCTCTTGAAGTGAAAATGCATGATCTAGTTGAACTTAAGTGTGGGGGAAGATGTCTTGTGGTGTAATGCCTCATTTGGAGATACATTGGGTGGAAAATTAATTTTTTAAGAGCTAAATTTTCTACTAAAAAGTTAATTTTGTTAAAAGTTATACCTTTCTTGAGCTTCCATGATAAAAAATTGTGGCTTTTTGGAGCTTCCAAAATAGAAAGAAAGTTGTACCTATCTAAGGATTTCCAGAAAAAATGTGTTTAAGATGAAATTTTTGCAGGAGAAATGATAAATGGCAAGAAATTTCTTTGAGTTTTCATGATTATGGATCTAATATGATACAATGTGTAAGATAATGAAACCATACTTAAGGGAAAATTAAAATCCTGCAAATGTGTTTCAAAAATAGTCAAGCCTTCCTTTTTTGACCTCATATTTTTTAACATCTCAATCTTACAAACTAGAAACCACAAAAAAACCCTAAAAAGTAATCATGAGAAACACATGTCCTTGAATCAAATTGGGTAGAGATGTAGAAATTTATCAAGCCTATGGTGACTCTAGCATGACTTTGGATGAGAAAATCCTTGTTGAATAATTACAATTGTGATATGAGAGAAAATTCATGTGATCTAGGTGTCTTGTGTGAATTGGATAAGAAATAAAGTGAAAATATATTAAATAATCTAAATACCGAACTTGAAATAATGGTTTTTTATGAGGCATGGTATCTTTTTGTTTCTTGGTGTGGATTTGGTAGATCTCTTGGGTATGTGTTTTGGATTGGATTTTGATGTTTACTTGTCCAGGAGTCAAAGTGATAAGTGTGGGGGAATTAATAGATCAAATATTTTTGTTAAATTTACATTGAATTTCATTGTTTTAAATCCCACAAAATTTTTACTTAAAGATAAATTTCCAAATTTTAGGATAATTGTGCTATTTTTAGCTTAATCGTAAAAAGGCCCATTTTGGATTTTTAACAGTTTTAAATTTATTTTCTTATTATGGATATAACATTTTTTATATGAATCCAAATTGTTAAATTAATTATTTTTAGGATAATACACATCTAGGTATTTATTTCGACCTTCTTGACCGAAAATACTAATCTACCATATGGAAACTCAAAATAAGTTCACAAGTTGGACCATGAAAATTGTTTACATATCTGTCAATTTTTTGTGTTGGGTCTCTAACTCATTCCTGGTGGGCATAATTACTATGAAATTTGGTGGGTGGATGAAAAATTAATTTTGTAACATCTTTCATGAAATTTATTATGCACAAATTTATAGTTTTCATGGTCATTAAGGCATTCTAATAAAGAGGTTTTCAATTTGGAGAGTCTGATTGTACAGAATAAATTGTCAGAGTAAAATGAGTATATCTCTCGGAATACATGTCAAAATATGCTGATATTTTGTGTAAATGTAGCCAATATATTTTTTAACAACATTCATGAAGGTTAAAATGTGTGAAGAGGTAATTTATTAGGGATAAAATGTGCTAACTTGTGGAGGAGAAATTCAACCTATAAAATGAGATGAGCTCCCTCCTCTCAAAGCATAATTTTCCAACCCATTACTTCTGGGACACCAAGGAGAAGAACATTTCTGATTTATCTCTTTTATTTTGTTTCTTTTCTACAGATTTGTAATGCCCTATTCTTCCCCATTCATCTTGATTACCCTTACCATTGTGGGGAAAACATTTTGATTGATTTGGGAGGGGTTGGTTTTCTATTTTGTAATGATTGATTTCTTGAACATAATTGAATGAAATTTCCTTCTTCTTCAATGTTTTTTTCAATTTCATATAGAGTATTTTATTATCAAGTACGATCATTGCTGAATTTTAATTCCGTTATTGATTTTTTTCCTCGGTAAATAATCATTATCTCCCTCCATTGATTTTTGGTTTATATATGATGGAATAAACGAGAGATTAGTGGTGAAGTACTCGACAATCATCAGTACGTGTAAAAGAGGCAGTGGATGTTCTTGATTGTTTGGCATAAAAAAGACCTGATCGGGTATTTTCCAATTCAATTTAGGATATTCATTGAAACTCTTTTTCACATGGAAGGAAAGTAGACCAAAATGAGATCTTCGTAAGCTTTTCTCTCAACATAACAATTTCACCAAGAAAGTGAGAGGAAACAATTTTGAAATATCACTTTAATCAACTAAAAATAAAAGGTCTCAATTAAATTGAACAAGGATAGTATTATAATTGGGAAACTGACCTCAACCTAATCACCCTTCTAATATCATATTTTTCAATCATTTGAATTTCAAATTTCATTTCAATCATTTTCTTATTAATTCATTCTTAGAAAAATACTTTTTTACCCCCATTTAAAAGTTACAAACTATTTTGTGTTCACTCTTATTTGGGATACTTCCAAGGTTTAATCACTATAATACACTTAGAGAATATAAAAAAAAATTCCACACCCCACGACCAACATGTGTCAATCACCATATGAATATTTAGGTGATTGCATAGTAGATCTTATCGCTCATGTTGTTCGCCTTAAAATGCCTCAAGAATTTCTTCCAATTGATTTTCTTTGATCTCTCTAGACTCGAGAGTGTAATGTAGAGGAAGATATATCTATTTTCAGGGGAGTGTTCTTAGACAAGGCAGCTCTCTAGGGATTCAAGCAGATTCTCCATATATTTTTTTCACATTAGAATAAATGAATTGGTTGTCTTAAAAAATAATATAATTGTGTTTATATACCTCTAGGGTTAGAAATAAATAATTTCACATTTCCCTTTAATATTTATTTAATCCCTATGGAACCCCATATCTATATTATTATTGTTATTATTAGTTCTTGACATGTTCTTTGTGAATGAAAATAAATATTATTTAATCAAATAATATTATATATATATATATTATTTTTCATCCAACAATAAAACTCTATCTTCTAATCCTCCATAATATTTATCAGGCCTTATATAATTAATATTTATTTAATAAATAAATTTCACTATATATTAATCAATAAATAAATATTTTATTCACTATATATAAAATAAATATTTATTAAATATTTTTCTCACATAATATTCTCTAGATTAATTGGTGAAGGAAAATATGGAATCAAGAAACCATGAATAATTATTAAACCATGTGTGGTAATATTATTTATTCAACTTATTAAATAATAAGTAATAATATATTATTTGTCTGAGATTATGGATACACTTGGTGTGTGACCCTTTAGGCCTCTTTCTCAGTTGCATTAGGTGAAGCAGCCTGATGTCTGAGGATAGGGTATAGAAACATATCAAGGCATCCATAGATAAAAAAGTTAATTCCAAAATGACATAATACCTCATATGGAAACTTGTTGTGTAATATATTCCATTTATCATGATATCTCTAATAAAGAAGGTTGAATGCTTGGTTCATCAACTTATGTGCTCGGTGTCTCTTTCTTTGAAATTCTAAAAATAGAACTTTCCTATTGAACACCATATGCATGGATTTATTTAGGCTATATCATTTCTATCAAAGACCTAAGATATCAAATTCTATTTAATAATATAAGGGATACATATTTTCTTATATTATTCACTAATGAAATATTTCTTGTGATGCACCTGATATATCGTTCCTCACTAAGAACATATGTCATCATGATTTTCATCAATACATAAAAGTAGAAAACTTATAACACTCATTAATAATATTATTAAAGTCTAAGGATCAATACACACATCTTTAGATATAAACATCCATTGACATATAAAAATATGGATTTCCAACTGGAGGCTCTCATTCCTATAATATATTATACTGGATATTACTAAGGGATTACATCAAGAGAAGGTACCTCAAAGTCCTATGAGTATCCACACCTAGTACACTGTATAATTTGTGTCCCTAAAATGATTCCACATTCCTATAGAACATATATTTAAGAATATTATCATGGATCTTATTGGTTCTCATCATAGTGGGGAATGTCTATATCCCTTCAATGTGACAGCTACTATTAGTGCATTACCACATACTATGTCACATAGAAGAAAAATCATGATATGATAAAGATTTTATTAATATTAAAAAAAATGAATACGAGTTATCAAAAAGTAAACATAAGTTGGTTATAAGGAACCAACTCCAATAGACACCCACTTTCACTAGAGCCAACTGCTAACAACCGTCAGTTTTCTAGATATCATAATATACTCATGCCTCTGCTAAGATAGGCCTTTAGTCAAGGGGTTTATCATTTTTTATTCTATAGGAACTATATTAATTACAAATTCACCCCTATGATAAAAACCCAAAAGAAGGTGATACATCCAGATTATTTTCTTTGTTCGTTGGTGTGGCCTTGTCTCTTTTCCAGGAGCCATCTCTGTAGTATTTTAACAATAAAATGTTATAGGGTATTTACTTCTAGATGTCACATCAAGCTCCTAGACAAATTTTTATATCCAAACAGATTCCTCAACTACATCAGAATTTTCTACATACTTAGAACCCACTGTAGAATCAGTGAAAACTGGATACATTAAACTCTTCCCACTCAAAGATCCTCTATTGAGATAGAAAACATATCATTATTGTGAATTCATATCATTCTGATATATTTGAAAACTACCATCAAGATAACCCCTTATGACTACCTCCTTTTCTCCTCTATACACTAGGAATATATCCTTATTTCTTATTAGATGATTTAATATATCCTTAAGAGTATAATAAATATAGTCTTCTAGATCTTATTGATATATCCTACCATGATCAATGCATATGAAAAATCAAGTCTATTAAATAACATAAAATCCATAATTTAGCCAATCACAGAAGTGTATAAGATCTTACTCATTATCTCTTTCTCCTATTGTCTCTGAAGAAACATTTTATTAAAAATATTTATACCATGTGAAATTGGAATGAATTATATCATGGATTATTCCATACAAATCTATTTAGTGCCTATTCAATTTATGTACTTTGACTTAGTCCAAGTATCCCATTGGATCTATCACAAATGATCTTGATCTCTAGAATATAGGCAGCTTCACCTAAGTCCTTCATAGATAAACACTTTTTTAACTAGTCCTTAATAGAATGTAATTTGGTATCTCATTTCCAATAAGTAATATTTTATAAACATATACTAATATGATAATGACTAAATTTCCGAAAAAACATCTTTTAAATAGATGGATCACCTTCATTATTTACAAAAAAAATTATAACTTCATTTAATTGAATGTTCCATGACCTCGATACTTTCTTCAATCTATAAATGTATATCTGCATCTTGAAAGTCCTTTTTGAATCACATTGTGTTAGAAACCCTTATTTTTTCTTCATATATACATCCTCATGAATGTTCCCATTAAGTAAATCAGTTTTTATGTCCATATTCCAAATTTCATAGTCATGGTAAGCTGTTATAGCTAGTATATTTCTAAGGGATTTAAACAAGGAAACTGGTGAAAATTTATCATCTTAGTCAATTTCATGAAGTTTTTTAAACCCTTTATACACTATCCTTTCATTGAAGGTATTTACTTTAACTTTTATGTCAAGTTTTCTCTTTAATATACATTTTCAACCTATGGGATATACATCAAATAGATCATCGATCAGAACCCAAACATGGTTTTGATACATGGAATCCATTTTAGAATTTATAGATTCATTCCATCTTGTAGCTTCTGATCTCTCTATTTCCTCTTTTTAGAAGATACATTCATCATTGTCCACCAATAATGAGTCACCATATTTAGTGACTAGAAAACCATATATTTCTTATTCTCTTACCTATTTAGTGATCCTATGTAGTACTTGTGTTTTGGTAACTTTTTATTCCATGATGAACTATAGAATTTGTTCTTATAATAACTCTTGTGTATCCTGAGCATCAACATCATCAAATTCAATCTTACTCCCACTATCATTTTTGAGGATTTTCTCCCTCTACAGAAATATGGCTTCTCTGGAGATAATAACTTTCTAGACTGAGGGGTTTTATAAGTAATATCCCTTTATTTCGTTGGTATACCCTATAATGATACACTTTTTCCCCTAGGATCTAGTTTGTTTCTTGATCAGGCCTTAGAAAACACCTCGCAAGATCATACATGTGTATGAGACAACATGGGTTTCTTTCCATTTCATAACACTTCCTCTTTAGTTGGTACTTGGTTTAGTATGTATGCTCTAATTTGAAATTAATATCCCCAATAGGATAATGGAAGATCTATATGACTCATCATCAACCTTATAATTACTAACAAGGTACAATTAATCCTTTCACTAACACAATTCCACTTTGGTTTGTAAGGTGTAGTGAGTTGAGATAGAATTAATAACTCCCATAAAAAGTCAATAACATATTGGTTAAGATATTCACCACATTAATCTGATCAAAGATTCTTTATCTTATTTCCATGTTGATTCTACACTTCACTATTTAATTCAATAAATTTTTCAAAGGACTTGAACTTATAACTCATCATGTTGACATGGACATATATACTAAAGTTGTCAGTAAAAGTTTTAATGTAAGAATAACCACCTCAAGATTCTACTAGAAATGGACCACACACATTAGTGTGTACCAATACTAGAAGCTCTATGGCCCTTTCACCCAATCCACCGAATGGTGGTTTGTTCATTTCCTCTTACAAACAAGCATGATATCTTTTAAGTGGTTTTAGATCAGAAGATTCTGAATAACTATTTTGACATAGCTTTGTCAAATGATTTTTGTTTACATGACCAAGATAGTAATTCTATGGCTGGGTGTTATATGAGTCATGTGAACATGATTCGTTATATATTTCCAATACTTGGTCTTAATTATTTAAATAATAAATACCATTATTTAAATATTCCATACCATAACATCTGTTTTCTTTATAAAAGAAGAAAAAAAATTAGAAAATTGAAAATAAAACCATCTACATCTAGACATGATACCAAAATTATGTTCTTGGTAATAGTTTCTACATTATAACATTCCCTTAAAACAAATATCATTAATTCTAGAAATGAAAGGTGGGAGACACAAATGGATAGAGCATCCAACCTTGCACCATTGGCCACTCCCAAATCCACCACTCCTCTAGAAATATTTCAGAATCTACTTGGTTCTTACATTTAGATAAAAATTTGAGAACCAAAAACAGTATCTAATACCCAATGTGTAGATATTGAAATATTAAACTCAATAAAAAATGCACCTTTAGCTTCCCCTTACTTTTGGGTGCAAGTATTCTTTCAGTGGCCTTTCTTTCCACATGCAAAACATACTTCTTACCCTTCCTTTTCCTATATCTATATCTTCTTATTTGTGAAAATACGGTGCTCATAAGTTTTACAATTTTTATTAGTATTAGGTCCAATAGCCTTGTTCTTCATTTTCTTATTCCCCATAAGCACTATGTGTTTTTCACTCCTTGTGACCTTATCCACTTAGAGAATCATAGTAAGAAGTTTTGGAAGACACTTCTCATTATTTTTTACATTATACTTTTTTTAATTAAAGGGAACCCCAAGAGTGGCCTTTTTGAACCCTCCACACTCGAGAACCCCCTCCCCACGAAGAGATCATCTGGAGATGCCTCAGCTGGGAATGAACCATTACATTATTGTTTATATTATAATTAACAATATAACTAGAAAAATGTCTTTGGTAGTGAAGTAATTATGAGATAAATGTAAAACTCATTTGGTAATTTGATCCATAAGATGTCTAGGTGTTCAATTTATTCAATAATATTTACTACAAGAGGCCCACCTAGCTCAGAATCTCCAAGATTAGTTGTAACCAATGAATCATAGATCGTATAACTTTCTTGTCTCACCATTACTTGATAATGATCCTGAAGGTGAGACATCATGCTATACACATCTATATTATCATGTTGCTTCAAAATCCCATTGGTTATGGATGATATCATGGAACATTGTACATTTGTAACATTTTTCAAATGCTTATCATAGAAAAAAACTCTTCCTTACTAGCCTCATTACCAAACGCATCAAGAATAGGTTCTTCCATCACATATAATTTTCCTTCATGGTGTAGTATAATGTGAAATCACTTTTTCCACTCTTGAAAATTTATTCCATGAAAAAAATATCCTACTCAAGTATGTATTTTCATGATATGTTGGAAGTAATTTTTATTGTTGTTTCTATAAGTGATATGAGAAGATATTTAGTACTTTAAGTGATAAAATTTAGCAAAATAAATAAATATTATATTTATTAATCTCCCATTATTTTATTGAAATCGAATATCCCTCTCTATTGGCTTCAAAATATCTTATTGCATAGTTATTCTAGTAGAAAGGATCCATATTCACCTTCTCATTACCCCAAATTTGGTTGGTAAAAAAATTTAATGGTTTTGGGTATGAATTCCAAATGCCAACTATACTAACTCATAGTTCCTTTATCGGTTGACTGGTATCCCAATCTTGAAATCCTTAAATTAGATTTCTTCAACTCTTTCCTCTCAGTTACACCAAGTTCTTCTTTGGATGTCAACCCTTGATATGAAAAAGGTAATTCAACCAAAAACATCATGTTAAAATTCCATGATAATTTAAATCACCCCAACTTTGGTTAGTTAATCATTTTGAAATATGATTTGATTTTAACTGAAGTAGTGAAAGGATATATTTAATTAATATATATAATTGATGGATTTTATTTTTATACAAAAATTTACAAATATTATATTTATTACATTCTTGTTAATATTAAGTGAATTTACTTAATTGATTAACCATGTATTAGATAATATTTACACATCAGAGAATTTATTTAGTTCTATTTACATACTTGTTGATTTATTAATTCATGTGATTTTGACAAAACATCCATAATGAAATAAGCATGAAACATGATTCAAAAATAATAATAATAAATTGGTATTATCATGAGCTTATACTAATGGTTAGTTTATTTAGAGGATGATAAACTAACCATCAACCTAGTGGAAAACACCTTGAACCAACTAAGGTTCATGTTTCATCTTTCCACCAATCCACATATGTATCTCTCCCAGATTGGTTTCTCTTTGGCTCAACCATCTCCACTAGCTTGAGATATACATCCATTAAATATAATTTTACACACATTAAAGTTAGGGGAATGGGATTGCATAAAAAACTAGGGTGCACATTCCCTTACATAATAAGTGGAGAGATGGCACACAATCCATCAATTTAATTTTATAATAAATATAAAGAAACCAATTACCAAAAATGTTCTTGTATGAGCTCTTGATCATCTATTTTCCTGAAACTAATTATGAATTTAATTAAATTATCATTAAATTATTAATTGTTCTTATTTATGATAAATCATGATTGAATCAATTAATTATATTTTTTAATTAATCAATTCTTTTATCTTAATTCTCATCCAAGTTTCCTGGAGATTATCATCCATCATAATTTTTTTTAAATAAATTTATTTAAAATTAATTGGGCACAATAAAAAATGTACCTTGTAGGGAACACAGTGAGTACCCGTCTGAACTACCAAATGTGTATTATAATTGTAAACTATTTACTCTTAATACATGTGGCATGCAGAACTTATCACCTAATATCATGACATGTACTATCAAATTAATGATCACATGGTTTACATTATTACTTTTTTTAAAGAAGCATGTAGTACATCAATGTGTAGAGTAATAACTATAATATAAATTATATATGATATGTAAATCAGAACATTACACAGAAATTAATTAGGCATTTATATATATATAAACCCATCATATGTATTTTCTTATCAACTTAATAACCACATGCAAGAAAACTTTGATAAGGTTTACACGGTATAGAAAATTAATTTTTTTAATTATGTATAATTTGTTATAAGTACATGGTGTATACAATCCAGATACATGACATGTACTATTATCACTTTCAATTTAAGGCACATGGATAGGTATGTTCTGTGTAACCATGCCATAAAAAATTATAATTCCCAGTGTGTACATGGGATACATGGCATGTAGTCTCTGAGTTACATGGTCACCTGTTAAGTAGGCCATGTAATAAGATACATGGACCATCTATAACTTACGAACTACACATCATATATGAAAGTTACATGGTGTGTATTCTGACTAACCTTGCGCAAGGATATCCCATTCAAAATGCAGTGTATAATTAAATTCACCATTTGTAATAAATTCACACACCTTGAATTAATTTTGAATTAAGTCTTGGTAAATTAAACACTAGTACATGGTGTGTACATATAGGTTACATGGCATGTACTCTTGTTTTATCCTCCCATATTCCTCAGTACATCAAGATAATATCTTAAAATTTATTTCTTTCATAAAATTAATAAATTTGATTATATTTACAAGAAATGAAGATGAAGAATCATATCTCACAATTTTAATTTAAGAACAATTAAACTGGAATTGAAAACTAAAGTAAAAAATGTTTAAATTAATCAATAATCTAAAAGTAATTATAAATAATTATGTGACCCACTCTCATACCACTTGAAATTTATGAGCATAGTGAAACAATGTTATGAGTTGTGTCTAACATTTCTTTTTTTCATGATTGATGATCAATCTGAGATTTAGATGGTGATAAATTTTGTGATTAATGGAATTGAATCAAAGGATACATAAAATAGATAAAACATAGGAACCAAACCGAAGGATCATCACATATTATTTTAAAAAAAATAAGTAATAAAATAATTACCTTGGTAGAAATTATTTCTTTATTGATTTATCTAAAAATAGATCTATGCCATACCATTATTTCATTATAGTAATCAAGAATAGATTCCCTCTAGTGGTGATCCACATGTGCTCCACAAATCTCCAAATATCGCTTTAGGAATCTCTGAGTGCTGGCACCGTAGATCCTATCACTTTCATTTTCCCCCTTTGATCACCTCAAGAATCACTTACAAAGGATTCTCTTTTAGATCTTTTGACTGAAGAGTGGAAGGTGAAGGAAGATTTCTATCCTTTCTTGGGATCATTATAGGAGAAGGTATATCTCTCAGGCTCTGAGAGGATTCTCTAGATTTCATTGTACCCAAAAAAAATGAATTAGATCTCTTGAAAAGAAATATAATTGGGATTATATACTTCTAGGGTTATAAATAAATATTTTAAAGAGTTCCCTCTAATATTTATTTAATCCCTTCATATCCCCATGTCTATAATAATATTATTATCATTATTTCATGGCATGCACTAAACTCTCATATTAATTTAATTATTATTTAATCATATAATATTTAGTATATATTATTCCATATAGGACCATTAAACTCGATACACTATTCCTCTAAAATATTTATCTAGCCATGAATAGTGACTATTTATTTAATAAATAAATATCACTGCATTATTCGCCAAAAAATAAATAAATATTATATTAACTAAAGAGAAAATAAATATTTATTAAATATTCTACTCACATAATATTCTCTTGAATAACTAGTTACGAAATATATGAGAACAAGGAAACAAGAATATTTAGTAAACCATGTACAAGAATAATATTTATTCAACTTGTTAAATAATAAATAATAAAATATTATTTAACTGAGATTCTGGATAAACTTAGTGTGTGACCCTCTAGGCCTATTTCTCATTTTCATTAGGCAAAGCAACCTAAAGTACAAGGTTAGCATCTAACAACACATCAAAGAACCCATAGAGAAAAATGTTAATTCCATAGTGACATAATTCCTCATTCAAACACTTACTATGTAATATAATCTATTTATCATGATATCTCTAATCAAGTAGGCTGCATGTTGGTTCCATCAACCAATGTGCTCGATGTCTCTTTCATTGACTTTCTAGAAATCAAATTTTCCTATTGAACACTATTTCCATCATTTATTTAGGCAATTTAATTTCCCTCAAAGGGCCTAAGATATCAACTTTTATTAAATTACATAAGTTAAAAATACTTTATATCATTATTAATTTATGAAAGATTACTTGTGATGACCCCAACGTATCCTACCTCACCTCAAAAATATTTCTTCACAATTTTCATCAATACAACATAGTGCATGACTTATAATACTAGTTAATGATAATGTTAAATGACATGGATTGATACACACATCCATAGATTGGAACATATAATGAAACATATAAATGTGGATTTACTATTGGCAGGTCTTGTTCTCATATTATCCTTTACTGATATTACCAAAGGGTGTACACCATGAGAAGGTGCCATAAAGTCCTCTGAGTCTCCACCCCTAATAACATGTATCATTTTTTAACTCAAAAAATTTAATCCATCTACAGAACATATATTTAATAATATTCTCATAAAACTTCTAGGTTATCATCATAGTGGAGAACTTCTATTACCTTTCAGTGTAACAGATAATCTTAAGATATTATCACATACTATGTAATGAAGAAGAATAATCATGACAGGATAAGAAGTTTATTAATATTTAAAATAGTGAATCAAGGTTATCAATAAGTATACGTAATTTTTTTATACTCCGAAAACCCTAACAATGAAGTACTTATGGTAAGACCTCAAGAAAACTGTAACGCCCCGACCCTAGTTACCCAGAGTCGGTGCATTATTACATAACATTGGCATGATCACAAGAAAGATCAAATCTCGAAAGACCGATTGGTTTAGTAGCCTTGGAAACACTATATATATTCAAAAGTTATACATTACATCATAAAATGAAAACCTACTACAACAACATAATGTCTCCATAATTCACACTCATATCCCCACATAATATCCCTACAGGTCATTCATAATTTACTTCTTCACTTCCTGGGAAAAATAAAACATGGAAAAGGGGTGAGCTCAAATGCCCAGTAAGGATAACAATATAGCAGAAACTTTCATAAATAAGAATAAACATTTAAGGCAATGTATAACTAAAACAAAAGCCTTTTAAACTTGAACTTTTAACATAGTATGGCATAAATAAAATGAGATAATTCCATTTACTTATTCACATGGTTATTCTACTAATCGAATAATCACATGCAAAATCAATAACCACTTTCATAATGATGGAATGCATAATGCTAAACTTTAATTTCTTTTCAAGACCTCGTCCCAAGACCTTGGGGCTAACTGTAACCGGAACCCAACCCGGAGTGCCTCTAATAACCGGACACCAACCCGGAGTGCCTCTAATAACCGGACACCAACCCGGAGTGCCTCTAACAACCGGAGACCAAACTGGAGGGCTTACTTTTACCAGTCCCTAACCTGGAGGGCTTACTTTTACCAGTCCCCAACCTGGAGGGCTTACTTTAACCAGTCCCCAACCTGGAACATACTTGTCCAACACATTCATATGAAGTAAAGGTTGAAATATAACATAAACATTCTTATTGGAACTAGCATACGAAATGTCAATACTTTACTCATAAACCATGAATGCTATATAAATGACACATCTACAGTCAAACATATCACAAAACTTCATTACAATATGGAAGTTTTATATCATAATAAATCAACTTCAAATAATCTTAAAATCCATCAAAGGATGTTGACATAGATTAAAATGTTTTTTAAAAATTATTGATAGAAATATCCCTTTCTCATGAAAACATTTTAATGTTACACAATTTAGAAAGTAAGGCATTTAAATACATTTTTGAATCAAAGTGTCCCATACCACTTTGAAACTTTTGAATGGAATTAACACTTTTAAAACATTCATTTTCATATAAATAAATCCTTACAAACCATTTTGAAAACATGGACATAAATGAGAATGATTTAGAAGAATAAATATTTAAAACATTTAAAATGATGTTTTAGTAAAAGTTCCCTTAGAAATAATCCCTTTGAAAACTCTTTTATGAAATATGGACATGGATAGTAAATATGTCCCTGTAGATACTTACGTAAAAACAACCTCGGATATTAAAGAGATTGTGAAGTAAACCCTTATCGATTTGGTAACTTATGAAACATACAACCCATGAAAGAGTTATCATACAATGAAAATGTGAATACACATAAGGTAAAGTGTATTACACAAATAATACAATTATGGGCAGTATATACACCACACAAAAGATAATAGTGGAAATATGGCATGAATCTCACGGAAATAAAGAGTGAGATGAAAACCCCTTACCACGTTAATCAACTGAGTCGTATGGCCAAAAGTTAATAACCACCAAATTATTTACAGAATAACATGAATATAAAGATAATCATGATAATATATATCAAATTCCACTACACAATACACCACTTTCAATAATTTAGTGGCGAATAATGGAAATCTCACGGAATTGAATGTGAGATAAGAAAATCCCTTACCTTGTACTTTTCCTTGGTTGGGGTAGGTTAACCTCATGTATAATGGTGAAATAATTGTTATTAAATTATACAATAATCATATACATTAATATGATATCATATATGATCTTTTAATATTGATTCGATAATAATATCTTAGTATTATCGTTGTTTCGGGTGTTAACTTACTTGTTTTCTTTTATATGTTTTGTTACGTAAGACATGTTTGTAAAGGATAGGTTTTATATTATTCATATACTGAATGATATCAAGTCCTTAAAAATCATTTTTTAAATCATCAAATGATAATTATACTTGAATGGATATGATGGAGAATGAATCTCATCGCGTTCGTGGAGACGGTAGTCCGTACGTACGCACGAGCGACAATATCATTCTTTTGATATTAAAATAATATATAAATGGATGGTATATAATATATACAGAATCATTAACATGTTATATTTATTATTTACATGGGTTACACATCATTATTATACCCATCCAAATAATATTATATTGAATAACAATTACACCACGACGTGGAGACGGTAAGCCGTACGTACGCACGTATGGTGACATGTTATTCAAAGGGTGGATAGAATACTGAATATGGTTGTACCATATTTATAATAACATCACAGTATATATATGATACTGGATATATAATTTTAGAATGGTAACAACAAAGGAAGAAGAAGTGGAAGAAGAAATGAACTTAGAAAAGGGTGGTGAAATCATTACCTCTTCTTCGGGTTCTTCCTTTTGATTTGATCAAAAGGGATCCTTAGGTTGTCATTCTGATCCAACTAAGGCCTCTAGGTTGTAGTGAGGGAAGTTGGGAGAGTATTTGGTCAGAGTTTGGCCGAACCAAAAGGCTTTGAAGGTGTGAAGAAATGAGAAGGAGGAGTGCCCTTTTATAAGAGGGGTGAGGGGCACCTTTGGAAAAGCTAGAAATATTAATTTATAATAAATTCATATTCGGTTTCTAATGGATTCAAAGTTGATTATTCAAAGGTTAAGGTGGGTATGGGTCGAAAACAACTCAACCAATAGAATTTAGACAGGTTTGGGTACTTATATTAACCTTATCATTAAGTATTAACTCTAAGTTAATTAGTTTCACTTTTACAATGTCTCTTTGTATTTTTATATAATATGGTTAATAAACTTACTATATACATCCAAGAGACCCCCAAGTGGTCCATTAATGATGAACCTATCATGATATAAGTCTCTTGGCCGATCCTTAGATTTTTAGGAATTTAATATCAATTAATAATATAATATTTGTTTTAAGAACTCTTTTATGTCAATTTTGACACTATTCAATAGTTGATTTTTTTGAAACTCATAACAGATTGATTACTTAGAAAAAAGTAAATTAAATCAATCCTAATATATCATATTATCCTAGAAAATTAGTTTAATTCATTAAAAGTTTCATATTATATTTATTTGGGTATTTATAATATCAATTAATTTAATTTTTCACTATTTTAGTAATTACTGCATCATCATTGTGTCATAAATAAAATATATTATTTAATGTCTAAAAATTATACAATAAAATATAATTATGTAGGAAATATTTTTATCTTTCTAATGAATATTTATAATCTAAAATCCAACATATATAACCCTATTTAACAATTGTTTTGCTAAAAGATATATGCTTGTGTCATTTTTGTATTCATTTTAACTTAATTAAAATAAAGTGTCATTATCAGTTACAAGTGGATCCATGGGGTCCCAAAATCGACCCAAAGATGCCCATGGTAGACCATGTATCAACCAATAAGGATAGGACACGTTTTAGGGTAATTTATTATTATTATAATATTATTTTTTTAACCCTTATTTACCAAATTTACCCTTAACCATGGTAAATAAAATATTTACCGCAGTAATTATTCAAAATGTATAAAAATAAAAGTTACCTATTTACACAATTTGAACATCCTGATTCCAAATATGAAATCCATTTTTCTAAATTCAAAACACAGAAGTGGTAGAAATTAATTTAAAATTAATTCCCGCTGTCAAAACAAAAAGCGTGTTTTTAAGAGATAATAACTATCAAAAGATTGACACTTGTTTATGTTCGGTTTAATTGTAAAATTATGTCCAATGAACAACATTATATTAAATGGTAAAAATATATTCTAAATATACTTTAAAACCACTCAAATTCATAATTTATCACTATTAATTATTTTGATTAAAAAGTTGTTTTTAATTAAAATTTAGTAATTTTCACTATTCATCAAAATATGAAAGTTATCCGAAAAGTACCAAAATTTCACCTTAGGCTAAATTCGATATTCCGAATCCAAAAATGAAGTCCATTTTAAAATATAAAATATATAATTTCAAAATTTAGGTTTTACTATTCATAACGGCTAGTTTGATCGGTTGTGGTGTGTGTTAAAACTCGAAGTTGCGTACAACACACGCTACTGTTTTATTCAAAGGAAAGCGTACCATGGAAGCTTGGGATATTTCATTTTAAATTTTTTTTATGTCTTCATTTAGTCAAAATGTTTAAAATATTGTATTTAAAAAGGTTTCACTATCAAAAGTTGATAAAAGTGCAATACTGAAAATGAATCTGTTCTTGCATTATGACTAAGAAACTCATAATATGGATTCTAAGGATTATATAAAGTTTAAAATTTTGTTAATACTATTCATGACCACTTTTAATGGCTTTTTTTTGTAAGTCAAGGTGTGATTGAACTCGGTGTTGCGTGTAGTGCAAGTTATTGAATTATTTTGAAGAAATAACACACTATGAAATCTTGGGGTGTTACAAAAACAAATCCTAAATCCTCCCCAACCACACCCATGAAACCCATTAACTTCATGAAAGGAAGTCATGATGTGAATGGATAGTTGTAGCTATTTTCAGTAGACAGGGTCAACAATTATTCCTACGGTGTTTTCATGAACCCCAAGTCTTCCACCAAATCATAAATCATTTCATAAAACACCACTTATAGATGTTCAAACCCTAAAAACCTCACTAAAATTCTTATATTCTAAAATGACCCATCCTATAATTAAAATTTTCAAATTACTATGGAAATCTCAACTAGTTAAAAACATGATATCTTATAATATTCCCTAGAAAAAAACATGATTTATATACCTATGGTTGGTTTTCACTTAATTCTTGGTATTTATTGGCTCTAAATATATAATTCATGAATTTATTACTGAGAGAATGAGGTTACTATTTGTGAAGGGGATATAGAATCCCTTGTTTTCAAGGGAGAGACTTCGCCTATCAAGGCATTTCTAGACCCACCTCCAATGGACCACCTTAATAAATTTATGGGATAATATGAAGAGAAAAAATATCTATTGATGGGAAGGACATCCTAAGGATGGAGAATATAACCTTTGTATAAAAATGAATTCATTTATTCCCATAAGAATTACCTATTCATCCACCTAATTGTGAAGTTATGTTTTCCGTTGAACTCATTCCTGATGCAAAAACCATATCTAAAACTCCATATAGAATGGTACTAATAGATTTGGTAGGGTTAAAGATACAACTATTGGAGTTACGTGATAAGGTATTTATATACCTTATTGTTTCATGATGTGGATATCCTATTTTATTCTTGAAAAATAATTATGGATCTATGATATTATACATTGATTAAAGGTAGAAAAAATCCATTATTATAAATAATAAATATTCTTTACCGTGCATTGATGAATTATTGGATAAAATTCAAGGAGATAAATATTTTTAAATGATTGGTATTTACTATAGTTATAATTAGTTATAGGTGAAGAACGATAATATAAATAATATGAATTTTCTTATAATAAATGGGTGTTAATATCTATGGTAATGACATTCAGATTAACTAATAGAACTATTATTTTTGTGGATCTGATGGATAGAGTATTCAAGGATTATTTTGATAACTTCATAGTGTATTTCATTAATGATATCATGACATACTATAGAATCTATGAAGATCATGAGAACTATCTATGAATAATTCTTGAGACTTGAAGAGAAAAAAACATCTATGTAAATTTCAGTGAGTGTGAATTTTGGCCCCATGATGTTTATTTTCTTAGATATATTTTCTCCAAGGAATGAATATTTGTGGACCCATTTAAAAAAGAAGTTATTTAATAAATAGTAAACACTAATTAATATAACCAAGATACATAGTTCCTTTTCTTATCAGGTTACTATTGATGGTTTGTTCAATAATTTTCCTGATTTGACAACCCATTAACCAAGTTGACATGAAAAGGGTTTAAATTCACATGGTATAGTGAATGTGAATAATGTTTTGAATAGCTAAATAGGATATTGATTAATGATCTAGTATTGAATTTACTATCCTCAAATGAAGGATTTGTTATATATAGTTATTTATAGAATAAAGGAATGGGTTGTTTCCTTGAACAAAATTATAGAGTGGTTGCTTAAGAATCAAGTCAATTGAACATTCAAAAACAGAACTATCTAACTCATGATCTTGAGTTGTAAGAAGTAATGTTTAACTTGTGTATATGATGGAATAATATCTATAGAAAAATATTTTATGTATATACAAACCAAAAAACTTTGAAGTATATTTTCTCTTTGAAAGATCTCAACATGAGGAAAAGAATATGGTGGATCTTCTCAAGAACTATGATTGCTCGATACACTACCACCATAATAAGGAAAATAAAGTGTTTAATTCATTAAATAATAATTACCATGGGTTTTTAAAAATGATGAAAATAAATAAGGACCCTATATTCATAGACCTAGTGGAGATCGATATGAAAATTTTTATGTAAGGGGAGCCATAATTCCTTTTCCAAGAAATTGTTAAAGTATTTTCACTAAAAAATATTGAAATTTACCAATTGGATAATAAGGATTTACAAAGGAAGATTACTAAAGTGAATTATAGGAAATTGACTTACTTCATTTATAAATATGAAATTTTGATGTTTTAAAAATAGGTTATGTGTTCCATCCATACCTGAACTAAAGAATCATCTACTAGATGAAGCATAAAGAAAAAATTTATCTATACACCTTGGTAGTATAAATAAGTATAGGTATTTAAGATAACATTTTTTGGGATTCTATTAGGATAGAAATTGTGAAGTATGTGTCTAGATGATTAGTACTCTAATTAGTAAAGGCTAAAAGGAAACATCCTATGGGATTCATGCAACCTATGCCTATACCTATATAAAACTAGGATAATATTATAATAGCCTTTATGACTGGAATTCCAAAAAAATTACAAGGAAGAAAAATATTATATGATTCATCATCAAAAACCTTTTCATGTATTCACATTTATTAATAATAATGGAAGACTTAATCCTTGAGTGAATTGTCTAACTCTATATCAATGAAATTTTGACTTTTCATAGGGAACCACTATGAATTATATCTTATTGTATCCCTAATTTCACATCAAAATTCTACAATATTTTTCAGAAGGATCTTGACACCAAGGTACATGTAAGAACTACCTGTCATCCCCAAAAAGATTGGCATCTTGAAAGGACTATCTAATCCCAATAAGACATGTTGTGATTATGTTATTTTTACTTTCAAGGATTATAGGATCTATATATATAACTATAGTGGAATTTTTATACAATAACATTTTATATTTTAAAATCTAGATGGCATCGTATGAGACATTATATGGAAAGATATTTCATGCTCAAACTTATTGGGAAGAAGTTGTAGAAAGGGAGTTAGTAGGACCAGGACATGTATAGGAGACAATTGTGAGCATACAGACTATCCAAGATTGTATCAAAGTAACTAAATGTAGAATAAATAATTATGTTGATAATCAAAGGAAATATAATGAATTTCAAGTGGGGGTAATGTATTATTAAAGGTTTCACCATGTAAATAAGTTGTGAGATTTGGTAAAAATGGGAAATTAATCCCTATGCACATTGTGCCCTTTGAAATTATAGAGTGGATTGGAGTTATAGATTACGGATTGGGTATGCCACCCAAATATCCAAAAGTACATGAAATTTTATATATTTCTTTATTGAGTAAATACATGAAAGATCCAATTCGTATACTCACAACTATGTAAATACGATTGGAACCTAACATGTCTTATAATTAAGATCTTATCTAGATTCATAACACAATAAATAAAGTGTTATGGAATCAGATAACTTTACCCTCTTAATGAAAGTATTTTAGAGAAATAACAAACTATAGGAATCAATATGGGATCTATAAGAAGAAATAATGAATGAATACAGATAGATTTTTATTATTTTTCAGGTAAAAAATTTCATGGGTGAAATTATTTGAGCGGTATAGAATGTGATACTTGAAACCCTAAAATAATAGTTAAGCACAAAATCCTAAAACGGTTATATAAATGAAAACTCTAAAGAACCTTTATTACTAAAATTATTAAAAATAGAAGTTTTAATATGACTAAATTAACTTCATTCTTTATTTTTATGCTCAATATTATATTAATAATTTTTTTTCTATCTTTATGAAATAATTGATTTTTAGTGGAATAATGAAAAAATTAATTTTTACCAAAATTGTGAATTTTATGATTTTATAAGAAAGGCCAAGAATTTTATAAAACCTTTTAATTGGTAAAATATGTATTTAATATATAAAACTATAAAGTTTAAAAATAAAATATTGAATTTATAAAAACTATTATAAATATTTGAATGACTTAAGTAATATTTTCCAATAAAAAATTTTTTTGGTACTTTATTTTAATTATATATTATTTTGGAAAAAAATAATTAATTGATTTTAAAGACACATAATTTTTATCATAATCTAATTAATATCATAAAAATTAAACACATTTTTAATTTTACCCTACACATAAATTTTTCGCATAAAAATGCACATTTTCTAAAAATGGATTTTTACACGTTGAATGTGATGATGTTAAAATTTATTGTAATTATATAAAACAATTATCTCATAAAATGAATTTTATACTATGAATAATTATTTTTTAAATCATGTAAAAAGGAACAGTTTATTTTTATACATAAATAACAATTTACTTCGGTAAAAACTAATTACCCCAGTAAAACCAAAAATGGTAAGTCGTAAATATAGTGGTAAAGAGATTGAAAAATGTTTAAAAGATGCTTCCAATTAAATGGTTGAGATATTATTAAAATTATATGATCCCAAAATAAATTATTTTATATTTTTTAATCCACCTTACATTTGAAATATATTCTTTATTTATATTAAGTTGACATGTTTACAAAAATGTCATCCTCACCACTTATAAAATGGGCCTCTCACAACCCATTAAATACCACTCAAAAAATTAGTTCCTATTTAAAAAATTTTATATTTTTAATTAATTTATAATATTATTTCACCTTATTAATATTATTTTTATAATAGATGATCCGAATCCCTCACTTTTTATGGAGTCCTTGAAAGGAAATCCCAAGTCCTCAATGTGATTACTAATTTTCCCTAATTTGTTTTTTACTTCTATATTAATTCTCAAAATATATTTTTCACATTAATATATAATGATATATATATATATATATTTTTTATATTGAATTATATAATTTTAATGAAATAAATATTAACCACATTTCCCCATTTCCCTTAATGAAAACAAAAAATAACATTTTTGTGTTTTTTGTGGACTATCACCTCCACAAAACACCATGTTTTGTTTTCCTTAAACACATTACATGAATGATCATAATATTTAATATAATAAATAATTATTATATATATATATATAATATTTTAGATTATAAAATTAAATAACATATTATACATTTCTCTCTTTCTATGGGAAATTAAATCATTAACCATGCAAACATGCGGATTACCTCCCCTATAAAAAATTGATTTCATTTTTTATTTTCATCAACACCCTTAATGGATGTTCAGAATTATGGGTTTAATAGATAAATATAATTTTTATTAAATTGTTATGTTTATAAAAATAAAAACTAAAAAAACTATTAATAATATTATCAATAAGTCACCATGGAAAATTTAACCATCTAAAATATAATTCTTATAGAAAAAAAATGAATTATTCATTAAATGTAATAAGATTTAATAGGTTATATTATTCTTATAATTATTTAAAATTATGATATAACAACTAATAAACACTAAATAAGTTCATTATGCTTCTTTTATAATGATATTAGAACTAAATCACTTCATAATCATCCATTAATTATGGTATCTTGTTTTTTGAGAGGTGTAACCACCTACTTGAACAATGTAATAAATTTATATTGTGGATGAGTATGTGAATTTAATTTATACTAATATATGATATAAATAAATAAATATTATTTTTATTCTAGTTTTTGAATGGTAAAAATATTATTAAACTCATTAGTTATGATACCAATTTTTGTTTGTTAAAAGTCACTGAAACATACTCATTGTGGATTTCATATTTAAGTATCATAACCAAAAACTATAATAGAATGAAGTTATAAAACTAAAAAAATAGATCATCAATTAAAGTAATTTTATGATTTATTAATGATAATATTGTGGATAAGAATAAATATCAGTACTGCAATTATAAAACAAGTTCAAAACAATCAATATTACTCACACCAGATATTGAAAATAAATAATAACTAACTAATACATATGTAGTGAATAATTTTAAATTATGTTGAAAAAAATTATACTCTGAATGGACCAAAGTCCTTTATATTTTTGTTAATTATTAGATAATTCCATTTTTAACTAGGGTGATAAGGAACACTTGCATGCCTCGTTGGCCTAGAGGCACAAGGCCTAATATATAGCCAAAACGCCCAAGAGAACTGACACTGTAAAACAGACCTTCCTAGCATATATCTATATTTTTCATCAAACACCCAAACTTTCAAGGATTTGTATATGGAATTAACCCATGCATGGTTGGTTCCTAGTCTCCATGGATGATGTCATACCCTCTCATTCATCCCACTCTGATAGTTTGGAAAAGCTGGGAGTCGTTTCATGAGCCCCCATGTGGATCTACACCTATGGAGAAGTCAATTAATTTTTTTCATCGGCCATCCACTACTCCACCACTATCTATAATCACAACTCCCGCTACACCATCCATATGTTCCTCCTCTGTCATGTATCACAACGCTCTCTGCTTGCCACCATCATCCAAGCCATCCCCTCGCCTACAATACCACTAGCTGAATGAGATCGGCCCCACTTCATCCCTCTGTCGATGATCCCACGCCTCCATCTAGCTACCTAAGCCCGAACACCCCCATCTCACCGCATGAACCAGCCTCAATCCTGCGAACCTATCCAATGTCGACTGAGACTCACTACCCTTGGCTTTCTATTAACCAAGCCACACACCACTGCCATAAATCCTCTAATTATGAGGCTACCAGGGATAGAACCTTGGTTGATATAGGATTACGGGGTAGCCTTAACCACTATTCTAGAGAAAATTTGAAATTATATGAGTTAAAATAACATTTAGCTTAGTGGTAACAATGGTGCATATTCTTTGTCTAAAATTTAAATTCTTTGAGGTATGATTATGTCATGCATCATATTTTCTATTATACGGTGTACGTACTACCCATTTGATATTTTTATTATTATTATCTCATTATTAATTGTATTTAATGTAATATATGAAATTATTTCCTTTATGGTATTTTTTTGATATTTTACCAAATTAATCATACTGCCCAAAATTCATAATTTTTGGGACGTAAAGTGTGTGTGGTTTTCCAAGAAATTTCATCCCTATGTGGATACTGAAAAGTGGATATAGTTGTGGAATAGGTGTACTTTTGGTTAATCACCCTAAAAAATATTGGTTTAGTATCAAATCAATATTCAACTCAATGCATGATGAGTGGGCCTAAGATTTCACACCAAAAGTGAGGCTCCTTGGGGATATTCTTTGGATAATTCACATAATTTTTATGAATCTTAATGAAGTATTTTCCTACCATTACTTTAGTCTCCTACCATTTAAATCTACTAAAATCAATTTCATTATTCTATTTATAACCTAGAACTTTTAAAGTACTGTATCCACTGCAATATCTTTATTTATTTGAATATGTTACATCCTATTATGTTGATAATAATCCACAGTTTCTATTTTGATTTTCAAGATATTATCCTAATATGATACATTATTCCATTTGATGGGAAAATATTCATTTTAAATATTTCCATCATACAGAAAATGTCACATAAATGACTTATTTTAAATTTAAATTCCATTTATTTTCCATTCATGATTTGTTTGGGGGTTTTCCAAGCTTTTATGGAGGACTGGATGAGTTTTCAAGAATTAGGCCAAACCATGAGCCCAATTCCAGATTTAAAAATAAATTTTAATCCCTTTATAACACCTTCATTTTTCAAAAAATTTCATCCATTAAAATTACTAATTGTCATCACCTGACCAATTAATACCACCATATTAATTTGGACAATTTATGAATCCATAATCAGGGTAGATATGGGTTTTTATTTAAGGGATTGGGCCTGCCTGAAAGCCCATTTTCTGCATTAAAAATAAATTTTAATTCTTTAATATCTCCTTCGATATTTACGTGTTTTTGGTGATTCCAACTCTCACTCGATCCCACTTACCTAAGGCGCACCCCCATTCTCTCCTCCCACAATTTGGAGCTAAATAGAATTTCCAAATTGGTCAAAACGTCTCTGGATTTCATAAATCGCCCAGATTTGGAGAGGTAAATTGATCCTTTCATAAATCCTTCTATTTTTACTCCTTTTCTCCCATTACAGATCCTACATGATCTCCTCATCCTTTTTCGGACCTCCCTAGAGTGTTTGGATGTTTTAAAATTTAGATACTAGTGGATTTTGGGTCGTTTTATTCAAGATTGTTTTAAGTAAGTGTTTCTCTCTTCAATTCTTCCTTCTCCTTAGGGTTTCCTCCCTCTTTCATTATGTTCTACAATTTCCAGAAGTTAGTGTTAGATAATATAGCTTGATTTGGTGTCTTTTTGGTTAAATATTGTCGTCTAGGTCTGGATTTATCTTCCTTGTGATGCGGCGGAGGTTTTGTTGATGTTTCGCACCAAGTTTTGAGGTATTTAACAATTTCGGTAGGTGGTTCCATGTGTAAAAAATTATTGATGATTTATCTTTCTTTATTTACTCATTTTTCATATTACTCATATGTTGGGCATGGTGTGAAAATTGTTTATGATTGATTTGGTTAAGTGTTTAATTTTATAGTTTCATTTTAACTTGAAATTAGGTGTTTTCATGTGTTACTCGTGGGGTATTGTTTTGGTGTATTTTAAAACATATTAAATTGGTTTACTAAATATTGTTTGGCCTGCCAATTCTGGTTTGGTAATTTATTATTGTAATGTGAGCCTAAAAATAGGGTTTTTGAATAGGTTTTATCTATAAAACATTGTTATACTTCTTGAGATCATTTTATGAAAATGTCTGTTTTCATTTTGATCTTTTGTAGTATTATTCAAGGTGATTTTATAAAACTTGAAAGTGGTTTTATAAATGTCTCTAGGGATTCAAATTCTATTTTGTATAAGAATTGGTATGATTTTTTGGTCTTAAATGTGGGTTTTAAAATGTGTTTTGTGTTCAAGACATATTTACACCACTTGGGTTCTTTTTATGAAATTTGTAAATGTTTTAGTTGGTTAAACAAACAGGAAAAAGGGTGAATATGTACTTTTTGGTATGTGTGTTCAACTATTATAAGGTTTTGAAAGGATAAGTGATGTTTTAAGATGTCAAAAATTTTTAGAATGTTTTGTAAATTTCTGAAATGTTTTATTAAATTGTGATGTTGGAGAGAAACTTTTTTCTGGGCTGTTTCGTGTAAGTTTGATGATAAAATGATTTTTAAGGTAAAAGGGGTATTATTTAAAATGTGAGTGGGATTTTATGAGAGTTTTAATATATTGGAATGGTTTTATAATATTTTTTAATATATTTTTGGAAGTGTTAATGAAATGTGAAAAGTGTTGTGGGCTATTTTGGTGTGACTCGGATTTCAAAATCAATTTGAATGAAAAGTGGACTTTTGTGACTTGTGTTGTATAAATGTGGACTGTTTGGTGAATTTACAATATGGAAATGATATTTTCATGTTAAAAGTATATTCATTGACTAGTTGAACTTTTTTGAGCACAAAGGGAAAACCTGGGTATCTAGGTGGGTGGACATGTACTAGTATGCTAGTGAATCCGTGGGGTTTGGCCTCAGTTTCACATAGCAAGATTGACGCTTAAAACTCTAAGTAAACTATGATAATGATGATTTTGGACCATTAGGTTTTGGGTATGATTCGTACTAGTGGGTCGTGCACAAGAACAGATATTTTTTATGGTTACTCTCACCGAGATACGAGGTACCTGGGACACACAGCTCACTAGTGCCTATGGGTTATTTCCCATTGCTTGTGCTCACTATATATTTTGTGCTTACTGTCAGCATATGGTATGAGTGGATAGAAAATTCAGTTGATTTTGTATTTATTTTAAAAGTTTTTATCCTTTAAATTATCCCACCTAAAAACTTTTTTTATTTAATGTTGCATCTTTTATAAATTGTAACTAGCATTTCATGTTATTGAAAACTTGCATGATTTTCGTCATTAAATGTTTATCACATGGAATATATTAGTGGTGGTATCCTATTTGGATTTTTCTCACACCCAAATTACACCCTTGGGTGTAAGTAGACTTGTTTATTTTTTTTGTCTTAGGTTGGGTACAGTTTTTAGTTCCAGTGGTTTGGGTTTCTAGCGGGTCCTTGGTGGGGAAGTCTTATGGAGAAGGCTTGAGGGCGGTGCCCCTTCACATGAGGGTTCTTGGCCTATTCCCTTTTGGTTTTGTACCTTTGTTATAGTATTGTTGAGTTTTTTAAAAATATGTAATTCATTTCTGATTTTTTGTAAAAGATTGTTTGGATTGAAAAATCCATATTCATTTTATTGGATTCTTTTGTTTTTTTAAGTTTATAAACTCGAATAAATCATTCCCAATTTTCATTTTATGATACCCAGGCACTTATTCCGTCCCATGGGGATCACGAACACCCTTTGGGTCTTGTCACGGGTCCGTTTTGGTGCCGATTTTGGTAGTGACCAGATTCGGTTCGTGACAGATAACCATTGTGTTATTTTTCCATGATAAAGTAATATGTTTCTTAGGTAATGTTATAAAATGTCTGGTTAACTCAAATGATGAATACATTGGACATAATTATCAATGGGTGGGGCCCGAAAAATATATCCCTAGGATGTATCGGTATGTATTATGAGACAAATAGTCTAGGGTATTGGCATATTTCTTAACCATTTTTGTATAATATCTTGCCACAAGGCCTTAAAATTATGTTAATGTTCTATATAATTATTAATTCAATTAGTATTAGTTCAGTAATTAATATCCATGTTTTTATTTATTATTAAGGATATAATATTCCCTCAATTTAATTTGATTATAGAATTAATATGATCATAAATTTTTTTTCCATACTATTTATGTCATGATTATTTTATGATAGCATAAATTTTACCCTACTCCTTATTAAGAATATAATATCACCCTTATTTTTTTCCTTTCCCCAAGAAACCTAAAAGAGAAGTATGTGTATTTTTATAAGACTTTTTAGAGAGGATAATAATGTTCTCATGAAATTTTTTATGTTTTACTTTATTTTCTCAAGTTTAATGTGAAAAATATATATGTATCTAGTCTTACAAGACTATTGAGCTATTAGATCCTTCAAGAAATCTTTTAATTTGTACCTATAATATAATATAACTATTAGTTCTATATTTCTGGTGTCTAGATTATTACACAATTTTTATCGATGATAATATTTACATGTCTTCCCCTCTGTAATCATTATAACAAATAGTTGTAAACTATAATTATAATTATTCAAATAAATAACAAAAAATATTAATACTTCTTAAGAAATTCCCAATAAAAATATGAATGGGATTTTATATATTCTAATATATTTGAATTTCAATATCATACTAAATGAAGAATAAAACTAATAAATCATATATCTATATTGTGAAATTAATTCTAGCACTCTCATTTTGGAATTTTGAACTTACGGAATGAATTCTAACCATTAATTCCAACTATGGTGTATTTTTCATCATCTAGATGTTTTATACATATGAGTTTCAACCATTACCTTCACTATAGAATAATTAACACCCTCAATCTATTTATATAACATTTAATAAATCACGGGCACCTCCCATAATGTGGGGTTCAAGCATAGGCCATTTTACATAGAGAATTTGAACACAGTAGTTCAAAATTCCTTCATCCAACCATTATGGCTATATCAAAAAACCATTTATTGTGGCCTTTTTCAACTCATGAAACTAAACACCACCACATCTTTCACTATATAGAGACAGTCCTTATGGAAAGTTCCAATTTTTTTCTATGATCCATAGCAGCTAGCACCATGGTGTGGTAATCATATTCAAGCTATTTTGACACTTAGAACCTAAAAATTGAAATTATTCTTAAAAAAACATGTCCAACCCTCTAAAATTATAAAAATTTTATGGTCATTTTGAACAGATGAAATAATAAACCAAAACACTGAATACAATTGAATGTGAGATCATCATTTATTTCTTTCATCATGGTTTCACAATCTTCATAAATTTTTCATAAAAAATTTCCAAAATTATTTCGCATAGTATCTATTTAATTAATATGTATTTACGGAACAAAAAAATAAAAAATTAACATAAAAATACTTTAAATCATAAAACCAAGATATTCAAATGTCAAGAAATTTTTAATTATGTATAATATATAGAGGTATATTTTCATCCAACATAAATATAAGATTTCATATGCTGTATAAAGATGACTTCATATACTATGTAAATGTAAGAAAGTATATAAATAAAGGATATATAAATTTACATAAAGGAAAAGAAAACACATAATATGTTACATAAAGATAATAAAAAATTTATTTATACAATGTAAGGGTAACAAGAAATTTCTTACTACTATATAAGGGTGGCATGAAATTTCTTCATGATACATAATGGTAAAACATGCTCACATAATGGTAAAAAATAATATAAAAACATTCTTAATGATAATAAAAGACTTTAAAAAACATTAATTTTTCTATAATAATAATGTATAAATAGTTCACACTTTAATAATTAAAAACGCCTCTAATATAACTCAAATTAAATGGAAATAATAATTTAATAAAGCTATGAGAAATTATAATTATTCAAATATGATTTTTTAGGGTATTGTAATTATCAAAACATTATTAAAAAATTTCAAATAGTCACTTCAATATTCTCTCCCTTGTTGATAATTAGAAAAAATAATATCACTTTAAAAAGTTTTCCCCCTTTTTTGAATTGATCAAAAAGATTATAAAATTTAAAACATATTTCCTCTAAAAATTATTTAAAGAAAACATTCTCCTACTTTTTGAAAATAGTCTCAATAATTTTTATCCTATAAAACATTTTTCATAAAATGAATTGAAATAAAAAAAATAAATGTATTTTTAAAAAATACAATAGATCTAATACTTTTTAAAATCCTAAAATAAATTATTCATCTTATTGAGAATAAAAAACACCCCTAAAGTTAATAATTCAAAATACAAAAAAAAATCATGTTCAATTAGATTTAAATATTCTTGAGTGGTAATAACTCCCCATAAATTCATGAATTATAAAAACTATTAAATATCCCTCAATTATTCATATTATAAACATGCTTAAAAATAATTCTAAAGATAAGAACAATAAATCTACCCCTTAATTGGAACTACTTTTCTCTTAAAAAAACATTTCAACGCCAAAAAATAGTAAGAATTTTTTAAACAACATAACTATAAAATATCAAAAGATCCTCCAATATAAATTCTTTAAAATCCCAAGGATCCATGAAACAAGTTATATGATACTTAAAAAAATCATAAAATGATTAGTAGTGAAATAAAAAATAACTATATTTTGAAATAAAAACCTATAAACCAAATTTCAAAAAATATTTTACATGATTTTTAGTCATAATAAAACATATTATAGTTTATTTAATTAAAAAATAAAATATAATAAGAAAAATCATACTTACTAAAAAATTAATTAACTAATATTTTAATAAAATTCCAACTTACCAAGGATAGAACAATAAAATCATCAATGTTGTCTATAAGAAAATAATTACATAGTCATCCAAAATAGTTTACATCCAACATGATTTAGAAAATTATAGTTAAAAACACATGATTCATTAGGGTTATTTATTTTAACTCTAAAATAATATTTTAAAATGCATACATTTTTATGACCAGGAGATTGAACCATCTTTAAATATAAATCATTAGAATAATGCACAAAAAAGAAACATATAAAACAAGTAATAGATGGAATACTTTTATTTTTTCTATTAAAAATATATTTTTATAAAAAAAAATTAGTCTTTCATTATAAAGAAGACAATTTATTTTATTCTTATATCTTTACATCATTTTCAATATCATAAATTCTGCCAAATTTTAAACTTTCAGTTGTAAATTTAGAAAACATTTCCTTAAAACATTTAATTGTATCCTTAATATTCCCATTATACATTTGAATAATTTACAAATAATCATCTAATTTATCTTTTGAACATGAATTTGAATTTTAGAAACCCCTAATTATCTTCTTTTTTTTGGAAATTTCAGATTCTACATTCTTCATCTTTTCAATTTCCAATATCATATTTTTCTTTTCTTTATAAATATTCCCGTCATCCTTAGAAAAGATTTCATACTTTTTAGTATGTTTCTATATTTTATCTTTATATTCATCACATAATTTACCCAAATTTTCAGTTTTATAATTCTTAGAAGTGGAATCTAATAAATAATTATATTTAAAATTAGAATTAGTATTATTATCCATGAATTCCATTAAAAAAATATTTTCATCTTTTAATGCGTGTAAACCAAGATCACATAAATAAGATTAGTGAGGAGGTGAGAAATAAATATTTTTACATTTAGTCAAAATTTCAAAATTACATATTTCGTTCTCACTTATAGATTCTTCACTTCATTTTCAAACATTATTGTAAGTCCAGGTTGCAAGAACCTTTTTATTTCTATTTTTGTTTTTCTTTTCTTCTTCTCTTTGATCTTTCAATATCAGACACTCATACTTGGTATGGTGAGGTTTTTGAAATTTATAACACTTATTTTAGAGTTATATTTATTTTCTTTTATTTAAAAATTATTATTTTATCTCTTTGTTTTCTCTTTATACCTTTTAGTGGAATTATTCTTCTTCATGATCCCACGTATGTATTCTGAAACTTGACTTAAATCATCATTATTCTCTATGCTAAAGGAAATTGATGAATCACTAAAAGATTTTTGATATACATATTTATCCCTTTCTTTTTTTCATTATCTTTATTTTCATTAAATATTAACTCAATCTCATATTGTAATAACTAATTAATCTTCTCATCAAAAATGTAGTTAGAAAAAACCATGAATTCTTTAATGGAAACTTTATTTGAATACCACTTCTTCAATAAAACTAAATGTATTGTTTCAAATAGAACTCCATTATTTATTTTTTTCCAAAATTAACCATGTTATTCACAATATTTTTTAATATAGTTTACATTTCATTAATTATTTCATGATAAAAAAATTCTAATCAGTTGAAATTCATCCTTGTGAATTAGAAACTTTGTTCTATTTAATTTTATAATAACTTTATAAGTGCCTTTTAAATTCCTCCAAATGTAAGAAGAAATTTTACAAGAACAAATATTACTTTAACTAAGTGAACAATAAATAAAATTAACTACTTCATAATTAAAAACATAATTTATATAATTATCAATGGATAAGCTATGAATATCAACTTTATGAAGCTTATATAATTTTTCAATGAATGTCTAATATTAAAAAAAATTAAATAACTCCATTATATATCTCAAATATATAAAGTCACGTTTATTGAAATGAGGTGGTCTGAGAGGATCCAAGACTTAAATACCTTGATTTTTCATCATTTAAGTAGATCTTTTCATTATATTGTTATTCTTAGGATAATTTTTATCTCAAAAAATTATAAATAAGAGAGAACAATAAAAAACTATATCAATAAGAGCCCACTCTTATACTAATGGTTTGGTCCTGAAATGATGATGGGAAGAAAGAAGGCATAAATTTTCAATATCAAAATTTTCAGAGTTAATTAAATTTAGTTTTATAATTTTATGGTTGTTTATTATTAAACGATTTATAATTTTAATTGATGTGAATTGAGTGTGAAATTGAAAGTAAAAGTAAACAAAAAATGGGTATAAGGAAATTTATATAATTCATATCCAAAAAAATCCTACATATACTCTTTAACCTACAACCAATAGCATATGACATCCACTAAATTATGAGATAGATTTTTACAAGGGAGTATTTTAAACCTAGACTTTTATAATGGGATAAATCGCAAACCATGATTTTAAATGACATGTATCCTAACCCTGGATTTTTTTGAAATGATAAGCCTCAAACCTATATATACCAGTAGAAATTTTGGGATAAGAATTATCTTCTCAACCCTTTAATGATAATGAATGAAAAAGTTTGGGTCATCCAATAGTAACTCACCAATTCATTAGGTACAATGAATCTCCTTATGATCAAATAATAATGTCTAGTATATAAGCACATTATGTTAAACAATTAGTAACACATGCATTTTCACTACATGGTTTCGATATTTAAAAATATAGACCCTGAATTGGTATATACACTTATTGTTAATTATATGAAAAAATATTATCAATATTATCAATGATAATATTCATATTTATTCCCTTTTAAATGTCATGGTAATCTCTAAAATAGATGGAATTAAATAATAATAATAATTCAAATAAACAATAAATAATAATAATTAATACTCATTGTGAAATTCATAATATACTTGTGCATGAGATCCTATATATTCAAATATATTTTAATTTTAATACTGATAAAAATGAAAATTCTAATAAAGGAAGAACAAATTTTCATGGATAAATTAATTCCATTACTTTAGTTTTGGAATTTCAAACTTTCAGCATGAATGCTAACAACAACATGTTGTCTAAATTTGAGATATTTTATACCACTAAGTGTCAACCATGACCTTTACCATAGTGTGGTGAAAAACCTAATCAATTTTTATAACCATTTAATAGACCATGGGCATAGACCATGATGTGGTATTCAAGCTCAAGTCATTTTACATAGAAAATGTGAAATTGTGATAGATCAAAATGCCTTTAGTTTCCCATTATTCTCCATACAACATACCACTGTATGGATCCTTTTTCAACTCATGAAACAAAACACCTCAATGGATATGAAAATGATAAAATATTCCTGATGGAATTTTTCAACTTCCTCTATTATCCAAGGCTACCATGAAAATGGTGTGGAGACCTTATTCAAGCCATTTTGACACTTAGAAATTGAAAATTAAAATGATTCTTAAAATGAAATTCCTTCCCTTCTAAAATTCATGAATATAATTAGCCTTTTTGCTCACGTGAAATGAGAAACCAAACATCTTAATACAACTGTGTGGGTGCTCATTTTTTTCATTATCCACTATAGTTTTCCAATATTCATCAATTTTTTATTAAAAATTCCAAAATTATTTTACATAATATCTATATAATTAATATGTATTTATAAAACAATCGTATTAATAAAATGAATTACAATAAAAATATAGTAAATCAAAAAACCAATATATTGAAAAAATAGCATGTTTTTATTTTTTATACTACGTAGAGGTAAATTCACATATTTATAAAGGTAATCCTATATATTATTCACAAAGGTAATCATGTGTCTATGTAATGATTTTTTTCAATTTATGGATGTAAGGGTAATAGAAAATTTTTTCATGGTATATTAGGGTAATGAGAAATTTATTCATTCTTCATAAGTTAAAAACATGATCACATAATGGTATCATTGATCATCCTTAACTAGAATAAGGGTAGAGAAAATATTAGAAAAAAATAATTTTACTAGAATAATAATCTATAAAAATGAAATGTTAAATAATTATAAAAAAATTATTCTAACTCAAGATAGGGGGAATAAATAATTTAACAAGGATATAAGAAAATATAATTATTCAAATATGATGTTTTGATATATTTTAATTATCAAAACATATAAAAAATGGTACAAGGAACCATTTTAATATAAGACATATTAGGGAATGATTTCACCCTCATACAATAATATAAATTAACTATGGAAACTACTGAGAATCTAGAATGACCTATCCATATATATAACATCTATACATATCAATAATTAGATACAAATAATATAACAATACAAATAAAAAACCATGAAATGAACAAATAAATAAAATTGAAAAAAATAGAACATCTACCATACCTAACAATTATAGAATATAAAAGAAATAAAAATACATATTATGGTTGTTTTAACTGGATGATATAACCTCAATCAAGGAAAAAACTACAACAAGGGACAATTCCAAAACATCTCCATGTAACCCTCAGTCAATCACCATATCTGTATGTCCCTTAATGGACCAAAATAAGCACCCAACCTAAAATCAAGACCTATAAACCTAAAAAACAGAAAAGAGTTGTGTACACACAAAAACATCAATGTGCATGTAGGGTGTGAGCTAAATTTTCCCGGTGGGATCTTAAAAAATATTTTATGTAATTCACTTCATAAATGTTTTTCTAGATTCTAGTTTTAATATAATATAGAAAATAAGTCTTCACTTCTAAATAATAATTCATAAAGGAAACATGAAACATACTTTTCACATTCCTTTTTGAAAACCAAAAAAAACATTTCAAAAAAGGAATATATGGTTTAAAATAATAAGCTTCAAACCCAAGTAATGAACGATTTATTTTCTTTTAATGTTTCATTAAAATCAAGAAAATTTTTATTTGAAAATACATGAAACAATAATAAATCCATTTTACCTATTTTCTTAAAAATTAATTTCCCATATTCCATTTAGAAAACATTTTCCAATTCAATTTATAATTCACCCTTTAAAACTTATTTCATAAAAAATCTGGAAGTAAACCAAAATAATGATTAGAATAGAATAAAACTATACTATGGACCAAGATATCAAGGAGGAAAAAATAAAATTGAAATAACTAAAAAATGGTATCGTGGGATCACATCAAAGTTAGGGGATATAGATAAGTCATAAAACAGAGTACCATAAATAATCAATAGTGGTAGAAATCATCTGGGGAAACTCCTGAGGCTCTTACATGAATTGGTATTATACCTAGTTCATCGGATCACTCTATATAAGGTCCCCATATGTGTAATTGTTACATACCTATTGGTTTACCTTTTGGGTATACCTGAGCACAAATTTAGACCCATATTATGGTTCTACTCTCTTAGTGTGTTATCTAGGGAGTATACATCGGATAGTATAACACACGTCAAGACCTCCTACTTAGGTTCCTACAATTCCAATGATATCAATCATGGTATGTGAGAAAAAAATAGAACATATATCTTATTAAAAAAATAATTTTTATTCATTTTCTAAAATAAACCACTTTTTATGGTTGAGTGGGAACTCATATAGTTGTGATATTAGACTCAATTATAAAAAATATTCTAGTATAGTTTTAATTTTTTTTACCTTACATTTGATGCAGGCTCTACATGATCAGAAATTTCTCCACTCTAGATACTCATGGATAAAATCCTTAAATAATAAAATAATATTGTACCATGTCATATTAAACTACTCTATGTTAATATTCCCAACATTAAAACCCTAAATCGAAATAAAATTCTGACTTTTAATACATTTTTCCTATTCTTGGATGGTGTTAACACAGAATGAATTTTCACACATCCTATCATATTATTCCTTTGTGGAATTGATTAGTATTTAGTTATGATATATTTAATCCTTACATTGTATATATATTTTCAACCTGATCTTACATGTTCCCCTATACTTTTAGTCTATGTGATTTTTTTCTTGGTCTCCTATTTGGAATTTTGGGGCTATTTTTCTTTGTATCCTGGAACATTATTTAATTGAAAATCAATTTCCTTACCTATTTCTAACATGATACTACTAATCTATAAGGGAATATTTTTTATAAATCCACTGTCCTTGTTAAACCCTATTTTTATTTTTAGACTTGACTTGGATGGACCCTTAGTGTCCACTTTTTCCGCCTCATCCCTTCCCAGATCATCTCCAACAACTGATTTGTAATGCATTTGGGAATGATATTTTCCACATTTCCTTATTTATAGTCTTACTTCACACTCCTAGATACATATATTAATAATATATATTTTTTATTGTACTTAATTTAAAACTAGTTCCAATCACCAAACCTGCTATCCTAGTGGTCATTGGTTTTAGAATCTTAGATTAACCCTTGTGCGTCCTAGTTTTTATGCCTTTGTTAATTGGATATCACAATATTTTAAAATCACCTTTCTTGTTGTTCTTATTAATAGATCATCTTATTTATTATCCTCCCCAAAGTCATAGGAAGCTAGATAATTAGAATCATCTCATCAGTATTAATTATTGGAGCCTACATGACTCTCTCTTAGTAGTTTTGTAGACCCTTCTCCAGAGAACTTAGACTTATCTTAATTATAATTCTATCTAGGAATAACTAAGTTATATCCATCATCATCACCATGTCCCTTGACCTATTCATTTATGAATATAAAATTATTATGAATAATACTTATGAGGAAGTCTCTTGTCCTATCAGATACGTACCATCGTTGTGCTCTATGGTATATAGATCACTCAGATTCTTACAGGTATTGATAACACTAACTCTGGGCCTAATTATATCTTAAATTAGAACCTCAGTTAACACTTGTATATTTCTCAGATTTGTGAGACCTAAATGAAATTTATATGTGAATTTCATATTATCTATAAATCTCAGGGGATAATTCTTCCACCTGAGATCATCATTCCCTATGATTTTGGATGTTTCTTACAAATAATGGGATTAAAAAATGATCCAAGATCATGATAAAAATAAATAAATTATTTCTTATCAATATATTCAATCCTTTTTTTCAGAGCCTCGATGGAAAACATGATTTAAATTCCCTAACCGGTATTAAGAGGGGTAATAGTTATTCCCAGATTCAAAATTTACCATATGGTAACATCAAAATTCATCTTTGACCAAATTATAAATAACATAAACCAAAGGATTCAATGAATCAACTTTAATGAAAATGTGATTCTCAAAAATATGGAACATCTAATCATACCAACAATCAAATCATAAGAAATGACCTTCCAAGTTTCCAACAATTCATAGAATAGCTAGGTTCTAGAAGGGAAGATGAATTTTTGAAAATCATAACCATATTGTTTTGTATGGGAACCCCTCTACATATCAAAGTAATAATAAAATCATAATAAAGATAATTGACTTCTATAAATAAGTTTTTCTCTATAATACTAGGATAAAGCAAGGTCATCTTCACTGGTGAAGTGTATTAGCTGTTGTTGGGATTCAAGCAATAAAACAGAAGAACGCTCTTTCAATCTTCAAGATATGTAAACAAACTTGTCAAATATATCAACTTCCAATTATATATATATATATATATAAGTGTCTAAGAATAATTTTTTGGGGGCTAGAGCCATAGATAAATCTCAGAGGGGGGAGGGGGTGACATAATATACTAATAAAGTGAAAAAAAAATATGGGCGTAGTGTGATGTAAGAAAAAATAGGGAGGTAATGAGGTTTAGTGATAGGCGAGGGTTTAGGAGAAGAATACGAGTGAACTAACACTTCCCCTAGGAAACTAAGGGGGTATCCATAGTGGCCATTTCCACTATGGGATTCATAGTGAGTGCGATCACTAAGAAACCTTAGTGATATACTAACCAACTCCATATAAAATATTCCCATTTAAAATACATGAAAAAGAAATGCATTAACATACCCATAATGGGGGTCACAATATATAATTGAATTAAAAATTTCTAGGGTCCCAATCAAGGATTTGACACATTTTACAGAAAATCTCTTTGAAAGTTCTAAAAGGGACTTAGAAAATAATTTCACAATTCTTAGACATATTATACCATTTAAAACTTCATTTATAAACATCCAGTGAAATAAAATTTTCAAAATATACATTTAATTACTCTTATAGTCCAACCTTTTTCATAAAAATCACTTTTAAACCACCAAAAGACCTTGAGGTCTTAAAACCATTAACATAGACCACACACACACCCCTTCTTTATCAAGAAAAATGTTAAAGACATAAAACCATTCCTTGAAACAAAATTGATTCCAAGAAACAATTTAGTGTCCCAAAACAAATGAAAAATACCCCTTTAAATTTATCAAGTTCATTTTAAATATCAACTCAACATGTTTAAAAACTTTTTTCATGCAATCAAAGTAATACTAAATAAATTCATTGAAAATATGTCCATTCCAAGTATATAAAGTGGCTTTAAAATACATTTAAAACCTATTATAGGTGAACTATATTCATATGACTTTATAATAAATCATTTAAAACAAAAAAGTATTGTATGAAATGAATTATACAGGATATTTCATATAAACACCTTCATCAAGTGATAGAAACAAGTTTCTATCAATGAAGAAATCATAGAAAAGTAAGGAGATTCTCTCTATGAGATATGGATATCCAAATCCCATTGGTTTAACCCATCATTAAACCCTAATTTTGTAACTAATATCTATTATGGTTTATAGATAAAACAAAATAGAGGGGAAATAATGATGGGGTAGAGGAAAATAAGATAGAGGAAGAACTGAAGAGATCACCTTATAATTCCATGTCAAATCAACGGAAATGGGTTTTGATATCAAGGATAAGGGAGGGTAAAATCTCCATTCATACACCCCATGATTGACCAAATGAAAATAGAGGAGGAGGAAGACAAAAAATATTAAATCAAATATGGTCAAGATTTTAAACTCATAAAAATTAAAAACAAACTGGAAACTCATAAAAATTAAAAACAAACTGGATAGGGAACCACCATGATGTGGCCCCTAGGTACCAATCATGGTGTGCCTCCAATATTCTCAAAATGCCTATCCACCATGGTAGGGATATTCCCCATTGTGTTTCTTATATAGGGATCTAGAACACCCAAAATTAATAAAACAATGATTTATTATTTCTCATGGGCCATCAAAATGAAAAAAAAAAGAACCACCATAGTGTGGTCACCCTCAATGTTTCCAATAGGGAAACATCATGGAAAAAACTCCCTAGGTATATCCTAAATCCTAGGTTTCTTCCCCCATTTCACAACCCAAAGAGGTTCTTTGTTTTTTATTCTAAGGCAATGAAATGAAAAGTTCATCCACTCCCCCAAAACTACCAATAAGGTTCAAAAACTCCCAAAAACATCCAAATTTTCCAAAATAACCCAAAATTAAATAACAATATATAAACTAGTGTCAAGGGGGAGTCATTATTTCCACACTAATTGAATTATCCTTCAATATAATATATGAAAAATATAAATTTCTCTTTATTATAACATTTAAGGATATAAAATATATTCTCAATGGAGTTAATCTATCACTCTATGATCAACAGATCAGAAGATCCATAAAATGTGTGAGGACTTTGTCACATAAAAGTTCAATTGTAACTTATTATCCCTTGGGATAATGAGACAATTCAATATGACTCAATTTATTATTCATAACATGATACATTTTTTTCAATTATCACCATAAGATTCTTAACTTATACTCCCATCATATTATTATTCACAATTTTCTAGTAATTACATTTCACATTACATTGGATATTAACATGGTTCCTCCTATTTCCATTTATTTACTAATAAAAAACATTAGGTATGATAATGCTAAAATTAATACTAATATAAAAAGTTAAACTATCAAATTAGAAATAATAGCTCATGAATGGATTTTATATCCTAACTTATATATTTTTATGGTCCAATCTAGGTTATTCATTGTCTATTTTCTATTAGGTCCTCTAACAAAATCCCCCCAAAAAAATATACCATTATCAAATACTAACTATAACATTACTTATCTCATAAACACAATATTTCACCAATTTTAACATAATTAATAATAATAAAACTCAGATATCTATACATCTAGTGTCTTTAAGAGATTAGATACATAATACATAAACTTAAAAACATTTCACATCATTTTAATTTTTATCACCATAATCCTCTCCTAAATCCCATTATAATTTTATTACATCAAAGGATATCTTAGGTACATACATAAAATAAAAAAGGAGATCTATAAAGCTTATTAATTTCATTCAAGAGGCATAAAATAATGTCATAAAAGAGTATGATCATATAGAATAATATAGAATCACGGAATAAAGGAAATTATATCATCTGATCCTAGAAACATAAAAATGTGGCATAGGCATAAAACATTTCATCATATTCCTAAATTGAGTCTCACTTACATGAAATCATAACATAATGTGCTCCAAGATAACTTCCCTTGAACTATACATTATATATCATTTGATGTAATAATTGACCAATAAATTTGAGGATTTTATAATTCCAAGACCATCCATTTCAATATAGAATACATATAAATATATATTTCAAAACAAAATAAATCATACATTATCCTTACCATGATAAAAATCATGATAAGGGAATGTGATACATAATCAAATAATAAAGAATAATCAAATAAATAATCATAATTATTCATAATAAAATACGGTATTAATGATTTGTAGGAATTTATTATTGAATGAAGAACCATAATATAAGAATATAGATCTCAAGTGAAGGAAAATTCATAATAAATTTGTGGATAAGTAGGTATATAAATAAACCTCTTAAATGGGGATTTAATAAATAGGTAATGAACTTTTTATGAAGGTAAGATCATAGTTTTTTTTTTAAACTACAAATAAAACAAAAATATTTTTCCTTAATATATAGAGTACTTATATAATTCCTGGGAAAAAATTTCTTTGAAAGGGTGATACATGAAATGGAATAAGGAATAGAAAATTTAACTTTAATCGGGTTTCCTATAAAGAAAATTTTAAAAAGGGAACTTGAAAAACATATGTATCCAAATAAAATATAAAATATAAAATAGGTATATTTTTAATGAATATATATATATATATATATATATATATATAATCATATTTGAGTAATATAGAGATAAAGAGAGGTAATGAGAAAGAAATCATAACCTAAAAGAAAATGAGGGTGGACTAGAAGTTCCCTTACCATGAGTCTTGACTCACATGGAAACTCCATTAACCTTCCCAATAGATTATTTACATAGATAATATGAATTTTTCAAAACCTTATTAATTTTTAGTGTATATATTAATGTTTTCTAATTAACATATGTCACTAATTTATTACATTTTTGTTGCTTATTTCAACCACTTGTGGTTGTTCAGTCAACTACTCCAAAATTGAATTAGTGTGTTGATAATGATCAAAGGTGATATTGAAAATTTCCATGATATCCATAAGTGTATATGTATGTATTCCTTATCATTATAGTCACAAAAAATCTCTATAGTTCAATGTATGTTTCAAAGAAGCTTAAAATTATGAAAGGCGTCTTAGTTTAATCGCTTTGGGAAGTTAAAATTACCCTGATTTTTTATTATTAATATCATTAATATAATTCCAAATTTATCATTATATAATATTAATCCTGTAATAAATATTATATTTATATATTAAATCTGTTTTTATAACTATAAATTCATGTCGGCGATAAATTATTTATAACTTCATCCATATAAATGGTTAAAACCTTCTATCAATGAATGAATCTTATAAATGAATATAAAATAATTTTTATGAGATATTTTATGATATAATTAACATTAAAATAATATTATTTTATTAATATCATGAATACCTATTATTTCATTAAATTTATAAATAATATTTAAAAAATAATTTATAAAGAATTTGAAAGAGTTTTAAAATAGTAAACACACTTTCCTCCTTGAGACAACTCTATTTATAATCAACTTTGTTTTTTTAAGGATAACATTTTAATGTGATAAAAACCTCTAAAAATGGATAATGTAGTTTTGGATTTATTTTTATATAATTTTTATAATATAATAATATTAATGTTTGTGGGTAAGCGGGGTGGTGAATGGTTGTATTTATAAAGGGGTGTTTTTTCAAATAAAATGATATATCTCCAAATAGTGAACAAACTTGTAATTCAGTAGTAAGTGGATTGTGATTTGTTAGTAAATGTGACATTATAATATTCATGTAACTTTTATAATCCACAAAAAAAATCATATATTATTACAAAATATGGTACTTATAATGTATTTTACTATTCATCTATGTATTTTACTAATTATTAAAATTACCAAAACATAAATCTTGAAAATTTTTGATAAGATAATTGAAAATATGAAATCTATTTTATAAAAATAAATTTATAAACATTAGAATATTATTTTCCAAATAAAATAATTATTATCTAAAAATACTAATATTTATGACATGATTCATTTTTTGACCCCTAGAAAAATTACTTAGGACTTCATAAAATTTTCTTATTATTTGTATAAATAATAAGTGTTTTATGAAACTATTTTATAAAAATAAATTTATAATATTATTATTTTTATAAAAAATGAATAAAACATATATGTTTTGAATAAAATTATGCTTTAATTGTGTCAAATATTTATTTTATCAGATTTATTTTCTTCATAATATAAATTTAATATATTTTTATTTCATACATTACAAAAATAATATTTTATTATTCTAATGTCTAAATTACTATTCTAATTCCCATATTTCTAATGGTCATATAAACTTTACACATCCTATAAATATCTCTTATGTTCATTATTCATCATTCGCTATAGTTTCTCTGAAGCTTTTATATTCTTCATTTTTAAAATGTTGATTATATTACTAATGTTTTTTATTATTTTTTACAAATTTTTTCGTGTCCGTGATAATTTTTGGAGCCTACATCATACCTAATTATCAATTTCAAAATTCATATTTACTTTTTATTATTATATTATTGATTTATTTTAAATGTTATAAAGTATATTCATCTTTCATATATAATGTTCTATGTTATTGTAATAAAATAATTTTAATTTTTGTTATAAGTTTTATGTGAATTATATTATATCATATGTCTATATAAAACACTTATATATTGAGAAAGGAATTTTTATATAGAAAAAATTTCGTACTTTACATTCATCTTGGATATTGTCCTTTTGATTACACTAGTACTATTGTAGTGGAACCCATCCTCTAGAAAGAGAATAATGGCCCCATCTTGACCATTTAATCCCTTTTTATCTATTTGATACTCCTCCAATTTTATATTTCTTATATATATATATATCCCCCAATTCCCACTAAATCCCTCCTCTCATCCCCATGATCTTTCTCTTCTGTAATATATTTTTTTCATCAATTCAGTGGAAATAGGTAAACAAAATATCTAGTCCTTCAAATGAATATCTAAATAAATCACATACACAAACTAATGTGGTTTAAAAGTTTAATCACCTCCCAATGTCAGATAAAAATGAACAAAGTTCATAAAATTGTAATCATAATCAATAAAGTAAATATCTACCTACTTCATCTCTATAAACTCTTAGTCTCTGTCCATCCACATCATATATAGGTTGAACTACTCAATTAAAATATCCTACAAAGTATCCTATATTAATCCATCAATCCTCCTTTCCTAGATTATAATATCACACTAGTTTCATTATAGTCCCTCAATTATAATTATTTTAAGATTTAATTTCTTCCCTTTTGGTGCATCAATGAGCTCAAATATTCTATTTATATGTTCAAGCCAATTACCTTATCCTAAAGACTCTATATCATTCCTAAATATTGGTGAATTCTATGCTAAAAATGAAAAACCACATTAGTCACCACTGACACTTTTGATATGATATCCCTTATATGAAATAAATTACATTAAGAAAACTTTCAATATTATTATATAATACTAGAGTCTCAAGATATTATACTTGAAGAATATTCTAACCCTCCCTCTCTATGTAACTCTACTCAAAATACTCTTGTTGAACCTCCATCTCATGAGGCTCATCAGTACACTCCTTTAGTGAACTTTTTCTATAAATATCAATACAATATGTAGTATTCACTATCAAAATTATTATCAAAACACACACCATGCTTCACATACTGCATATAGTTACAATATAATCAGTTAAATCAAAACTAATCACATTATATCATCAAAGTTTTCTCATATATTTAAATTAATCGATCCACTAAAAATAACATATTCTTGGAAATGGATGTTATTTTATTAAAAATATAATCATTTAACTAAACAAATCACCAATAAATTTTAGCCACTTGTGAACACATATATATAATTTCCTTATGTTCCAAGATGATGCATGAAAATCCCACTACTCATCCTTTTCTATGATGATTATTATTATCCCAAAAAAGTTATTTATGAATATACTAAATATAATCTCATACTTTATAGGTAACTTGGACTTATATAATGGTTATACTATTTGCTCACACACATGTAGATTTTATAAAAATTGCAACTCTTAATCTATAATTTATCAATTTTTTAAAATATCCATACCATAGAAAAGAAACTGATTTAAAGAAGTTTTTTAATTTCTTTACCAACTGTCATAATGTCGCTGAAATAAAACCTCACATAGCCTCATGTGCACTCCCTAGTCCCTAGAGGTTGGAGAATAGTTCCAAGAGTTTATAAATATCTCTTAGGGAACAATTTATCCTATAATGAATCATTATAAATGAATCATAAATATAAATAATATAATAATAAGTAGTCCTAGAAAGAAGCAATATAGTCCTCAATAAATTCATAACATCATCCCAAAATTCCCATATATATCTTATATCCAAAAAATGTTTCTAACAAAAATGTTGATGGAAATACATAAATATTATAATTGAAATAAGAAATGTTATATCTTGAAGATAGGCTCTCAATAAAACTCTGAATTCATAAAAATATCCCTAAGATGTCACATAGCATAATAGCCTTACTACTGGGGGCCCTTTTATTTACTTACAAAATTATTAATGTAATGTTTATAAATACAAGGTGTGTATATATATAGAGTGGGAAATAACTCCCTAGTAGAAACCATTGTAATCCTAAACAAACCTTATAGTTTAACATGGTCATATATAAAGTGTCTAAATCTATTAAATGATTTAATATTATCATTTATAGGATATAATTAAAAGTATAAGGTGATAACTAAGTCACCTAAGAAACCAAATATCTCCTTCGTCCAATATTAGTGTCATATATATAATATTAATCCTGGAATAATTATCTAAACACATGGATCAACTAATCATTATTTGAAACCCATAGAATATAATAACCCTGACTTAAATCAAGGTCTATCCAAAACCCATGGCTTATATATCTTTTACTTGAATCTTAGCATAACCCAAGGCTTGATGTAATTTTCCAACTTTATAAATCATTCACAATAAGAAAATTTATATCATAACGGCCTAAACAAAAATTTTACTTTATAATTTAAATCTCATATTAAATTTCCCTTTTAATTCCACTATATTAGTCCAAATAAATTTGAAAACCCACACAAAAAACACACATTTTACACTCACTTCTTTAATAATTAAACTCAAAATCTTAGCAAAAATATTTCACATAAAATCCTCACATATTCCCCATAAATCCACTATTCATACAAGATGACATTAACCATGAATTCCCTCATTTAATGCCCCCCTTATATTAACCCAAATTTTATTTTTATCATGAGTGAATCTGTTTACATTTTTAAATATTGATTACAAAAAACACCAAATCATTTTACCAATTTATCTTGTTCATTAGTATGATTTTTACCCTATTATATAGGAATTATCAAATAATATTGAGTTTATTACATCATTTAAACTCAAAAATTAATGAATATCATATCAATTAATTAACTCACATTAATTGTCTCCAAATAAAATTATAGTAATATTAGTTTATAAAATATAAATCATCACTTTAACAGATTAAAATAGCATTAAAACATAAATTTCATCTCATATAATATAATTAATAATTCCATTAATTATGATTATTAAAAATTCAAGATTTTATTCCCCATTTTTTATATTTAAATATCATTTTCCATATTTTTTTACACATTTATAGATTTAAAATACTTATATAAAATATATTCACCACTTAACAATCTATATGAAATCATTCAAAATTAATTGAACATATTTATCATGAGATTAAACTAAAATAATAACAATAAATCATAATATTAGTGCATAATTCATATATAATCACTTAATTAAATTCTAAATAATATAATAGGCTCCCAACGTCGCACTAGATGAACAATTTTCACCAAGAACACACCATTAACTCCTCCTTAAGAGAAGAATTAGAACATGATAATGAGTAATCCTTGATGCCTTCACACAAAATGATAAGTCCATCAAATCTCATACTATTAAAAATATATTTTCATTGATATATTGTAATTACACCAAGAATTAAAGGAGAAATTGCCACTTGAAATTCATTTGAATATGGAAAATCAGGTCTTCAATTTAAAATTTTTGACAACATTATTACATAAATACCCCTATTAAAAACACCATAGAATAAAACCTGGTATGTGGTTATTATTCACCATAAACCAAGTGGTTCACTGGCCACTTATTTCCTATTTACTTACCACTCATTGGTTGGTCCATAGGCATTTGAACCTCTGTTCTTCTACCGGGTACCCAGTGGTCCTTGTTGCATTATTCCAACAAGTTTCGCCTCTATCGTCTCCTCTCTTATCCTTACTTCATTCAAATATCTAATAATTATTTTCAAAACAAATATACTCATATCCAAAAACATTAAAAAAATATAGCTTGAACATTGAGTTATTACATTGGTGTGGTAAGAATAAATAAGAAATATATATCAGAGTAAAAAGTGGTTAATCAAAAGTGATATGGTCAAAACTAGGAAAATGAACTCAGATTCTTATTAAATCACATGTTATTGATTTTTGATTAATTTATAACATATATGACCAAACTTTATTCCAATCGGATATGTGGTTTAGTCAAAATGTTCAAAAAAAATCATAAATTTAAAATGCATTAAAAATGATAATCAAATAATTAAAAATTAGAAAAAAAATATATTTTCATGAAATATTAGTTAAATTATCATTAAATAACTTTTATTATTTAAAAATAAAAGACTCATCAATCTACTATGAAGTTTTTTCAAAATAACTAGGAAATAATTTTTTCATTAAAAAGAAGTTAAAATAAAATGATAATGTAAACGTCAAGAAAATGACCTATGATTGCTTTTAAATCATAGGATAATGATCAATGATCAATTGTTTTCATGCAGGAATTTTGTTTCATCAATTCAACAATTTTTTTAGTCAAAATGATAAAAAAAATTAAATTAAAAAGGTGATTAAAAACAATTGATATGGTAAAAACATATAAAATAATCCAAGATTGTTATAAAATGGTATCACAATGATCTCTGATTAATTTTTGATATTTAAAAATAGATGGCATGTCAATATGATGTGTGGACTGGTCAGAATGACAGATAATTCATTTTTATAAATTTAAAAGTTTTAAAAATACATTCCAAATGGTTATAGAATAACAAAAAAAATTATTTTTTTTAAAATATTAGTAAAATGGATAATTATTAATTTTTTACCTATAGTAATGAATGTCGCATCAATCTGAAAGGTGGTTTCTTTGAAATGATCAAAAATATAATTTTTATTTCAAAAATGAATAAAAATAAGTGATATACTCAAAATCGAGCAAGTGATATCAAATGAAATCATATGAAAATTATTTTTGATTAATTTATGACATGTTGTGTGTTTAAAATTTCTAAAAAAATATTTTTAGTGTAAAAAGTGGTTAAAAATAAATGATGCAGTCAAACCCTATAAAACAACATTAACTTTTCATGAATTCATAGGACAATGATATTTAATTTAGTTTTTGAAATATACGAATATATAACATGTTAATATGATGTGTATAGAGGTCAGAATGATCAATATTGTGTTAGTATAGATTTAAAAGTGATTAAACATGTGCACCAAATGGTAGAAAAATTACTCAAATTATTATAAAATTATTGGACAACGATTGGTGATTAATTTGTGACATGTATGAATGAGTGACACATTAGTCCGACATATTTTTTTGTTGGAATTGGTAATAATGAAATTTTAGATTCAAAAGTGATTACCAACAAATGATATAGTCAAACTGATCAAATTATCTTTGATTTTTATAAAATCGTAAAAAAATGATCTTTGATTAATTTTTGAAATATAGGAATAAATGACACATCAATTTGATGTGTTATATAGTCATAATGACTAAAAAATAGTTTCATATTAAAAACATGTGATCATTATTTTTTATAGACCAGTTGTGGAAGGTATTATATTTTAAGTACAACATGAATTTATTTTGTTAAATAATAAAATTGGTAATATATTTTATTTTTTTAACTTATATTTTTATTTAATTAACATATATTTTAAATTTAATTTATTGTCATATTAAAAGAAAACAGTTGTAGTTTAATGCATGAGTTTTTTGAGGTTAGTTATTATTTTTGGCTGGTATTTGTTTATATAACAAGGGGTAGTTGTATTACAAATATTAGAAAAATAACAATAATGACCACTATTAGGGATCAAAAAAGGGGTCTCTTATGTTAATTTTAGGACTCTTTCGTGACTGCTAAATTGTTATAATTAATGTATTGAGTGATGCACTAACATAAAACTCTAAAAATAGTTTTTTTTAACACTAAATGGTTTTACTGATTTATTTTTATAGCCACTAAATCCTTTAAATATTGTAATCACAAGAAAAATAGGGTAACTATAAGGGGTTATTTGTTTAATTTAGAATGGGTTATAACTCTTTCTAAACACTTTAGTTGTGGTTACCAAAACCACTATTAAAGTACCCTCAGACTCTTATTAGAGTCACTTATGGGTAAGTGCTGTTAAAATAGGTTTGTGCTTAGCGGTGGTAACATTAGAGGAGGTTTAAACCCCCTATAATGTCACTCTAAATTCACCAAAAAATAGGTCAATTAGGGGGGTTTTAACTACCACAAAATTGTTATTTGAAATAGGAGCGGTTACAATGGCCCCTAATTAACTTTCAAAGTTGAAATTTATGGGCGTGTGTAAAGACATGGATTTTCCATGTAATTTTTTTTAATTATATGGAATTATTACGAGTCTGCGAAAATTGACGACGTGTGATTCCAATGCCCAGAGTGTCCGGAAAGAATTTCTGGAAAACAAATTCGGGTACGTTCAGTAAACACCTGAGCGGCATTTTCTAAATTTTGAATCATTGCTTGAATTAAAAATTGGTGGGCGTCGTTGAATCTGCAGCGTCAGGATTTTCTTAAGAGAGGATTTACATTGACCGCAACAGGTCTGAAAAAAAAAGTTAACTTTTGTGACTTTTTAAAATAAATGAATTAAAATAATTTTATTATTTTACTTCATATCCTCCAACAAACAAGAAAAGGGGTGGGGCCAATAATGCTTCAAGCCAATAAATGGCTTGACCTACCAACCCTAAGTAACTATATCATTGGGGAATTAGAAAGTTTCCTAATTGATGAGCCCCATTAAATTCCAACGTCGTTACTTACCCTCACCCTCTCCAATATATGTGGACTTTGGGGAGGGGTATCAGCACAGCTTCTCCAAGAAACAAAGTCTTGAAGGAGGACCATGATGCCAGAACCTTAGAGGATAGAGCCAAACCCAGCAGGAGGTGACGGACGACACCGAACCATGAACCGAAGGACGATGTTCTATTGGCGTCGTTGGGAACCGGTTGCAGGAATGAAGAATACAAACCCACCTTCAAGTCGTATATTCTCTCCAATGAGTTATGAGGTAGGTGGTTTATTCATTTATGCATTTTAAATGATTTTCCTCTTCCCCGTTCTTGAATAATAAGAAGAACGTAGGTCAACCGACTAACGGGTTGACCCACGATTTAGTCGTTTTTGTGGGAGGTTATTGCAGGGTAACTTTGTGGGGTTTGTATTGATTTAAATTCCAAGATGTTGTTAAAACCTTAACCCCCTCATGTTTTTAAGCTAATGCGGAGGGCGTGGACCTAATGAACCTGGCCCGAACCCTCCACTACTTTTCTAATTATGCACCACCATGGAACACTGACGATGTGGCGATACTGACCAGCTACATTAGAGATAGCTTGTCGATAAACTCAACAAGAGTAGTTCATGGCACAAAGTCGTGACGGTCATCAGAGAATTCGGCATCGGCCGGCTGCGGAGGAGGCGCGGCACGCCATCACGCGTCGCCGATGCACAAAAGAGGTCGTGGCTCATCAGTCGCGGCAGCCGGCACACCGGCCTACTGTGGATGACGGTGGGGTGCGTAATTTCACACCGCTAGAGAGGTCGGACGACACGCCGGTCGGCCATAACAGAACCGGCATGGGTGGGGCACACCCCCGGCGGTGTGCCCACACGGTAGTAGGGTTGCATCCTGCATTGGTCGTGGCCGGAGCAGGGTCCAATGGATCGATCAGCGGCCAGCGGACGGGGCGTGCGCTAGCGGCGCGCCTGGCAGCAAAGTCGCAGTCTGTCTGCCACAGTATGGAGGACCCGTGGCACAACGTGGTGCCGCATTGGGTCAACCCTCGCAGGTTGACCCGCTGACGTGGCTCCCCACCACTAGGTGGGTGGCACCACCGGGTTGAATCGGCCCCAGTGGGCCTGGTTAACCCTGTTCAGGTTCGACCCGAGTCGGTCCAGGTTGACATAGGTTGATTCAGGTCATCCCATGCCGAACCGGGTTGGGCCGGTCCGACCGAGGCGGACAGGACCTGGACCCAATACAGACCACTTACACAAAACGGGCCCTTACTACTCAATCAGACATCTGTTTGATGAACCATCTACAGCGTCAAGATACTTGGAATGAGATGGTACTTTTGACTTACTTCATGATAGTTTTAGAGAAGCTTGGAGTACATATGGGTTGGATCTCACCTGAATCCAACCGGGTCCTCGGCATTGAAATGCAAATAATGCACAGACTGTGTGTCCGATTGATGCGTCGTCTGTTGCATTGGAACACTTATGACATGAAATATCATCGAGTTATTTCATTATGAGACTTTGTGTTGGTTAAAATATGAATGATGGATTGGGGAGCGGTTCTCCCAAAGGCACTATGTACGGAACCCGGTGACTGGCTGAGACTTGACGACTACTGACCTTTTGACTCAGAGTGACTCGACGGCCTAGTAGGGAGCGCCTCTATGTGACGCGGAATACCCATCATGGGGAGAGACTTTGTGTGACGTGGCAGACCCACGGTACTCTACAAGAGAAGTACCTCAGCAGGCCATGAGGGGGAGCGCCATTGTATGATGCGGTAGACCCACGGTACTCGATAGGAGGAGTACCTCAGTAGTCCAAGGTTAGTGGAAAGCACCTCTGTGTGATGCGGTAGGCCCACTATACTCATTAGAGGACGATTTCTCCAGCAGCCGAGGTGTTAGGCAATGTGACTTGGAATGTTACTTGTTCCTAGGCCTAGATAATTTGTGTCTGGAAATCAGTATTCATAGCGATCCTATGTGGTTCATCATCATAATCATGTTTCTCTGAGTTGTATACCTGGTTTGAGTTGAGGCTCTAATCGATCTATGTCTATTTATTTGTGCTTTGTGATTGAGATCATGATTTTTAGTTTTCCTTTCGTAATTATTAGAGACCTTCGGGGGTCTTAGGGTCCCTAATGAGTATCATTATACTCACACCTGCACGGGCTACGCCTGCACCTTGTTGTGTCTTGTGAAGATGATGAGCAGTTGGGTTGAGGTTTAAGGGAGCCAGGACTAGGCGGTATGCGGAGGAGACAGGCGGGTGTAGAGTGTTGAGGAAGTGATTTTTACCTACCCTTCAGGTAGGATCCTTGGAGGACATCTCAGTAGTTTGTTTCCCTTTTTCAGTTATATTATTCCTTTCAGTTGTATTTGTTCTTTTCAGTTGTACTCGTACTTTCAGTTTGGCTTGTATTCCAACCCCATTTACATTTAGCACTCCTTTTTCTACAACAGTTTAATTCACAATTGATTCTTTTTCTGTTCTCGGACTACGTGTTATACAGGTTTAAAGTCAATGTCTTCCCATTTTAGGGAATATGCCTTTCGGTGCTAGTCACCAGCCCCTGGCATATGGATGGTGGGCTTGGGGTAGTCACGGTACGGGCCCTGGGGGACGTTTCGTGACAAAGTGGTATCAGAGGAGTTCGGTTCTACCAAAGAACTAGGACTCTGATCTTTTTTTGTGGAAATAGTTTTAAGTGTTATGATTGTAGTTTTCAATTTTGGGAATCCAGTGTTGGTGTGGTGGTTGAAGTATCCATACACCAGGACCCTGAATTCTGATTTCTAACTCAGTGCATGAAAACACAGATTACATGTGTTTTGAAAAGTTTTCTTTTTGATCTATTGAGTCAGCTCACAAGGTATAACTTATTTACCATGGAACATCTATCTTATTTCAGGATACTTCTATGTAGACAGCCATCCAGGATTCCTGAGAGAGTATGCAATGAAGGCCCACTGAGTGATGAGGCCTCGGCGTAGGGCCCTCTTACGGCGTTAGAACTTTCGGGTGGTGTACCAGAAGCACCACTACCCATTGGACAACCCTTGCCACCAACCCTACCAGAAGAGGGTGCACACCAACTGGGCAAGTTTCATGTTTTCCTGAAGCAGAGGCCCTTGAGGTTTTGAGGCGAGATTGATCCATATGTGCCTAATGATTGGATGGAGGTTGTGGCCAGAGTTTTTCGCTTAGTTGGGACACCGGCTGATTTTATGGTGATCCTAGCAGCCAACCTTTTTTAGGCAGTAGTAGGGAGATGGTGGATCCTAATGCTCCAAATACATGAATAGGTGACCCTTATCTGGAAATACTTTGAGGGCCATTTCAGGGTAGAGTTCTTCCCAGCAATCTTATGCTTAATGCGTATACAGGAGTTGTTGCACATACAGCAGGGTAGCAAGATAGAGGCCCAGTACTCGGGGAGGTTTACTGCTCTCTCCTACTACTCCAAAAACATAGTACAAGACCCTTTCTTTAGGGCCTGAACCTTTGATCAGGGTCTCCAATGGGAGATTATAGCATCGATGGTATCACTCAGCATACTGACTCAGGATGGTGTGCCAGAGTGGGTGCTTTTGGTGGAGATCTTCCTAGAAGATCAGGCACTGACAGCAAGACCCACCACCGGGAAACACATGGAAGATTCATTTGTGGATGGTAGTATGCAGATGGCACAGAGGTCCAAGCGGACCAGATCTTCTAGTGGAGGGCCCCACGATGTAGGTTCGGAGGGGCGGAGCTCGTGAGGCAGAGGAGGTCAGGCGAGGGACAAGCAGTGCTACACGTGTGACTGGAAGGGTCACATGGCTCGCGATTTCCCAACCCATTGTACGGATGACCATCGAACGGTCAAGGTACCACCGAGGAAGAGGCAGAGGTTTGAGTAAGAAATTCTATAGGTAGCAGAAGGATGTGGAAGAGGAGATGGTGGTACAACAGGAAGTGGGTGGTATTTCAAGGTTTTACCGCCACCACCGCTAGGTGGTCCACCCCGACCACAGGGAGCTGGAGGATTGGGACGAGCTCAACTCCATGCAGCTAAGGCATACAACCACGGCGCTCCGGAGATAATTAGCGTTATGATCTGTGTCTACTCCACCTTAGTTTTAGTACTTATAGACACAGGTTCCAGTCAGTCTTTTATTTCCATGGCCCTCATTCGGAGATCAGAGATTTCGGTGGAGCTCTTGGCTCGATCATTATGGCTAGAGACTCATATGGGATTAGATTCGATGATTACACACTGGTTTAGGAAGTTTGAACTTACTATAGGAGGTGAGATCTTAGGTTGAGATCTCCTAGTAGTGGTGTCGATGCCTTAAAATGACATCATGGGTATGGACTGGTTATCCACAGTCCATGCTCATATTTATTGTACTAGGTGCAAAGTGTGGTGTGTCCACATGGATGGGACCAAGTTTTCCTTCATTGGAAAAAATGGAACCTTTGCAGCACAGGATGGACTTACCCAGAGGAGGTTGTAGCTGATTACTCATCAGTTGGCTAGCCTTACCCTCAAAGCAGTTGATGTTGAGAGTTCGAGCTATCCTGTAGTGGTGGACCAGTATGTTAATGTCTTTCCTGATGATGTTTTGGGACTACCTCCACATAGAGAGGTAGAATTTTGCATCAACTTGTACCCTGATGCGGCACTGATATCTACTCCAACATATCGGATGGCTCTCGCGGAGCTTCGTGAGTTACGGGTATAGTTGGAGGATTTATAGGGAAAGGTGTTCATAAGGCCCAGTGTTTCTCCATTGGCAGCCCCAATTTTGTTTTCCAAAAAGGTAGATGAGAGTTGGAAAATCTGTGTGGACTACCAGTGCCTGAACCAGGTGGCCATTAAGAACAAGTATCCACTTTTGATGATTGATGATATTTTTGATCAGCTGAGGAGAGATCATTAGTTTTCGAAGATAGACCTTGGATCAGGCTATCATCATCTTAGGATATGAGATGAGGATGTGTAGAAGATAGCCTTTAGATGCTGGTATGGCCAATATGATTTCTTATTTATGCCTTTCAGTGTGACCAATTCTCGAGAATTGTTCATGGGACTCATGAACAGGATCTTTCATTCATACCTCGATCGATTCATGGTGGTTCTCATTGATGACATCTTGGTGTACTCAGTGATGGAGGAGGAGAATGCATATCATCTGAAGATAGTTCTGAATACACTCTGGGAGAACCAAATTTATGGTAGTCACTTAAAGTGCCAGTTCTAGATACAAGAGGTCCACTTTCTGGGACACGTTATCTCAAAGGCTGGAGTTGCAGTGGATCCAGAAAATATAGAGGTTGTACTTTTTTGGGAGCCACCCAGGAGTGTGACCAAGGTGCGTAGTTTCCTGCAGTTGTCTGGATACTACTGGAGATTCGTGCCTGACTTTTCCAGAGTTACAGCACCCTTTTCAGCATTGACAAAGAAGGGGAATCCCTTTATATGGATGGAGAGATTCTAGTATAGTTTACATGAGTTGAGGCAGAGACTAACAAGTGCCCCCATCTTGAGGCTACCAGAAGAGGGAGTTGGGTATGTAGTCTACTACGACACATCAGGGATAGGACTTGGGTGTGTTCTAATACAGGAGTGAGAAGTGATCTCTTATGGCTCATGACAACTGAGACAGCAGCGATGGATATAATTCCTCCAAAACTATTACATTGATATAGTCTATACTCCTGGGAAGGGGAACGTGGTAGCATATGCACTCAGCATGGGGTCTGGTCTGCAGTTGCTGAGTGAGGTGACAGAGTGGCTAGCCGCATTACAGATATCCTTCATGGATAGAGATAGAGCAGCATACCTCTAGTATATGATAGTCACTCTATGACTCCTTCATCAAGTCAAGGAGGCATAGCTTGGGGACACTGACTGTGAGACTCGACGTACTAAGATATCCTCAGGACAGGAACCTGATGGATTTTTTGAAGGTGGGGAGCACGTGATCCTCTTCAGAGGGCGTACCATGGTACCGGTGGCGCTATAGGAGGAGGCGTTGAGGAAGTTCCATATTTCCCCTCTGGAGGTACATCCTAGTGTGGAAAAGATGTATTGGGACCTCCAGCATCAGCACTGGTGTCCAGGGATGAAGAAGGCAGTGGCAGAATTTGTTTCACAATGCCTCACTTGTCAGCAAGTGAAGTCTGACCATCATGTTTCGAGCAGGCTTAGCTCAGCCACTAGAGGTACTGGAGTGGAAGTGGGATGGGATCTACATGGACTTTGTGACAGGTCTTCCATGTACATTTAGGGGACATGACTCCATTTGGGTGATCATTGATCGACTCATGAAGTCGTCCCACTTCCTACCTATCTAAGAGGAGGGATCAGTAGAGGACTTGGGACGCCTCTACATTTAGGAGATTGTGCGACTCCATGGGGTGCCATCGACGATCATCTCTGACCATGACAAATGTTTTACATCCTGGTTGTGGAAGGGATTACAGGAGTCATTTGAGACTCATCTACATTTGAGCATCGCCTTTCATCCTCGGATGGATGGTCATATGAAGCGGACCATTCAGACGCTAGAGGACATGCTCCATGCATGTGTCCTATATTTTGGCCGTTTTTGGGAGGATCACTTGCCCTTCATGGAGTTCTCATAAAACAATAGTTATCACTCCACCATCCGTATGGAACCATTTGAGGCCCTATACAGTTGACCATGCAGATCACCTCTATGTTGTACAAACCCAGGGGAGTCAGCACTTATGGGTCCAGATTTGGTACGATCCCCCACTGAGAAGGTGCATACCATCTAGGAGAAAATGAAGACCGCACAGAGCAGTCAAAATTCATATGTTGATAGGAGACGGAGACCTATCTATTTCCAAGAGGGGGAGCATGTTTTCTTGCGAGTCTCTCCTCGATAGGGACTATAGAGATTTTTCCAAGGCGGTAAGTTATCACTGAGGTTTATCGGGCCATTTATAATACTTCGGAGGATAGGAGAGGTGGAATACCACTTGGAACATCCACCACAGTTGGAAAAGGTGCATGATGTATTCCACGTATCCCAGCTGAGGAGATACGTGCACAACTCATCTCATGTCATCAACCATGGTGAGATGGACTTAGATGATGGGGCGAAGTTTATGGATGTAACAGTAGAGATTGAGGATCGACAGGAGCGGGTCCTTTGTGGGCAGTCGATACCTCTGGTGCACATTCGCTGGTAGCACAGGAACCTCTAGGAGAGCATATGGGATCGGGAGGATTAGATTCATGCTCTGTACCCCCATTGGTTTTCTTAGTCTATGTTGTGGATTTTGGGGATGAAAATCCCTAAAGTGGTGAGAATGTAAAGACCACTATTTTCCATTTTTTTAATTATATGGAATTATTACAAGTCTACGAAAATTGACGGTGTGTGATTACGTGTCCTGGAGTGCCTAGGATAAATTTCTGAACTTTTTTTCAAGTGCGTTCAGAAAACGCATGAGCGGCATTTTATAACTTTTGAACCATTCCTCGGATTAAAAAACCAAGGGCACTGTTGAATCTACAGTGCTGAGATTCATTTAAGGGAGGCTTTACTTTGACTCCAGCAGGTCTGGAGAAAAAGTTAAGTTTTCTGACTTTTTAAAAGAAATGAAATAAAATAATTTTATTTTTTTATTTCATATCTTCCAACGGACAAAAAAATGGGTCGGGCCAGCGATGTGACAAGCCAATAAATGTCTTGATCTACCTACCCTAAGTAATGACATTTTTAGAGAATTAGGAAGCTTCCTAATTGATGAGTCCCATTAAATTCGAACATCGTTACATAACCTCCCCCTCTCATATATATATGGATATTGGGGAGGGGTATCGGCACATCTTCGCCAATAAACGAAGTGCTAAAGGAGAACCACGATGTCGGACCCTTGGAGGATGGATCTGAACCCAATGGGAGGTGACAGATGACACTGAACCACAATATGAAGGATAACATACGAGTGGCGTCGTTGGGAACCAGTTACGAGAACGAAGAACACAAACCCACATTTAAGTCGTGGATGCTCTCTAATGGGTAAGGAGGTAGGGGTTTATTCATTTATGCATTTTAAATGATTTTCCTCTTCCCCGTTCTTGAATAATATGAAGAACGTAGGTCAACCAACTGACGGGTTGGCCCATGATTCATTCATTTTTGTGGGAGGTTATTGTAGGGTATCTTTATGGGGTTTATCTTAATTTAAATTCCAATATTTTTTTAAACCCTTAACCCCCCTAATGTTTTTGATCTAACGTGGAGGGCGCGGGCCTAATGAACTCGGCCCGAACCCTCTGTTACTTTTTTAATTTTTCACCACCATGGAACACCGATGTCGCAACGATACTGACCAGCTACGTTGGGGATAGTACATCGATGGATGTTGAAAGAGGAGGTCGCGGAACAAAGCCACAGTGGTCATCGGAGAGGCCAACATCGGCTATTCATGGAGGAGGTGTGGTGCACCATCACACGTCGCCAAGGAACAAAAGAGGTTGTGGTTCGTCAGCCGCGGTGACCGGAGAAAGGCGGTTGGCACACCGATCGGCCGCAGGTGGCGGTGTGGCGTGCCATCACACACCGTTGGAGAGGTCGGCCGGCATGCTGGCCAGCCACGACGGAACTAGTAGGGTTGGAGCGTGCCCCCAGCAGCGTGCCCACACAGCAGCAGGGTCGCGGCCTTCATTGACCATGACGGAAGCAAGGGCCACCGGATCGACTGGCAGCCAATGGATGGGGCGCGCTCCAGCGGCGCGCCCGACGGAAAAGATGTAGCATGGAGGGCATGCGGCACCAAGTGGAGCCAAATTGGGTCAACCCCTGTGGGTTAACCCACTGAGGTGGCTCTGTGCCACGTCAGCCCTACCCGGATTCGCTGCATCTAGGTATCCCTAGCGGCCCACGCCACCAGGCGGGTGCCACCATCGGGTCGGGCCGACCCCAACAGGTTGGGTTGACCTGGGTCGGGACGGAACTGAGTCATGCCAGGTAGACTTAGGTTGATCTAGGTCATCCCATGCCGCACTGGGTTGGGCCGGTCTAACCGAGGCAGACCGAACCCAGACCCAGTATCGACCAGTTACACAAAACGGGCCCTAGCTTCTAAACCGGAGGTACGTTTGAAGAACCATCTATGGTTCTAGGATCCTTGGTGAGAGACAATCCTTTTGACTTACTCTATTAGAGTTTTGTAGAAACTTGGAGTACGGTCGGGTTGGATCGAACCTGAATCCAACAAGGCCCTCATCACTGAAATGTCAATAATGCACAAACCAGACATCCGATTGACGCATCGTTTGTTGCCTTGGAACCCTTATGACATGATATATCATTGGGTTATTTATTTATGAGACTTAGTGCTGGTTGAAATATAATTGATGGATTGAGGAGAATTTCTACCAATTGCACTACGTACAGAACCCTATGACTGGCTGAGACTTGACGATAGTTGACCTTTCGAATCGGAGTGACTCGACGGCCCAGTGGAAAGTGCCTCGGTGTGACTCATATAACCCATGGTGGGGAGCGACTCTATGTGACGCAGAAGACCCACAGTGGGGAGAGCCTCTATGTGACGCGACAGACCCACGGTACTCGACAAGAGGAGTACCTCAACAGTCCAAAGTTAGTGGGAATCACCTCTGTGTGACGCGGTAGGACCACTTTACTCGTTAGACGAGGAGTTCTTCAGAAGCCTAGGTGTTCGACGTTGTGACTGGAAATGTTACTTGTTCCTAGGCCTAGAGAATATATGGCTGGATATCAGTATTCATAGCAATCCTATGTGGTTCAGCATCATAATCCAATTTACCTGAGTTTTATACCTGGTTTGAGCTGAGACTCTAATCGAGTTGTGTTTATTGCTTTGTGCTTTGTGATTGAGATCATGATTTGTGGTTTTACTTGTGGAATTATGAGAGAACTTCATAGGTATCGGGGTCCCTACTGAGTATTTTTATACTAGCCCATGCACGAGCTATGCCTGTAAATTGTTGTGTCTTGTAAAGATGATGAGCAGCTGGGCTGAGGTTTGGGGGAGCCAGGACTAGGCGGTACGCAGAGGAGACAGGAGGGCGTGAAGTGATGAGGAGGTGATATGTACCTACCCTTCATGTAGGATCCTCTAAGTAAGACTCACTAGCTACTTCCCTTTTTCATTTGTATAGTTCCATTTAGTTTTATTTGTATTTTCAGTTGTACTCATACTTTCAGTTGGGCTTGTTTTCCGGCCCCTTTTACTTTCAGTACCACTTTTTCTACAACAGTTTACTTCATAGTTGCTTCTTTTAGTGCTCTCAGACCGTGTTTTGTACATTTTTAAAGTAAATACCTTCCCATTTTAGGTAATACGCCTTTTAGTGCTAGTCGTCAGCCCCTGTCCTATAGAAGGTGGGCTTGGTGTAGTCCCGGTACGGGCCCCAGGGGACGGGTCGTGACAGCGTGTATGTCATAAACGCACCTAAACTACACCTTTTTATACATATATGACCCACGCCCCCACTAAACACTACCACGACCCCCCTGGAAAATTACCCAAGAGCACCAGACACCCCCCTAGACAACCTTCCAAGACCAACAGGACACCCACCATGGACCCCGAGACAACCCCTTGAACACCTGCCAGAGACCCTTCAACAACCACCCATGACACACCATACACCCCACCGAGGACCCAGGGAAAACCCTGGTAAAAACACACCTAGGACCCCTCAACAACAAACCATGACCCACCATACACCCTTACTAGGACCCCCGAACACTCCCCCCCCCCCCACTCCCCACGCCCTACCAGAAACCCACCCATGCGCCAAGGAATTCCCCACCAAACAACCCCCAACGCCCTAGAAAACTCACCTTATGACCCCCCATGACACCCTGGAAAAACAATGGTGCCCCCCCCCCCACATAGAGACGTCACATGCACGATAGCATGCCCCTCACCCATGGCTGACTGAAATTTTAAAAGTAATCCAACGCTGAGAATCGAACATTGTACCGAAGGGAAGGACCGATGCTGCTGAACCACTATGAAAAACCAACATTGATACTATATATACACAAATCTATATTTATTTACATATAAAAATATTATATATATATATATATATATATATTTGTTTACAAAAATATAAATATTATAATATATTTGTGCATATGTAATATTTTGGTGTATATATAATATATTTGTGTATAATATATAATATATTTGTATATAATATTAATATATAACTTATATTTGTGTATAATATATATATATATATTATCTTTTATATAAAATATATATAATTAAATATATAAATATATATTTATACATAAATTTATAAATACATTTATATTTCTATGTGTGTGCGCATGTATTTATGTATTTATATAACATTTATATATATAATTTAATTATAATATATATTTATTTAATTATATAATTATTTTTATATAATTATATGTGTGTGTGTAAAAATAATATTATTAATTATTATTATTATACACATTTTTTAAACTATAAAAATTATCTGTTTTTTTTATAAATATTATACATTTATATATTAATGATTTATATAATACATATATTATATTAAATACATTTATATTATATATTTATGTATTTAATTATATAAATTTATATTATATCATGTATACACACAAAAACATATATATATATACATATATATATATGCAAAATTAAATACATTCATATAATTAGAAATACATAATATAATTAAATGATATATATATATACTAAATTAAATTATAATTAATATGGTATACTAAAATATATAAATATATATAACTACTACATAATATATATAAATTTAAATATAATAAAATATTTATAATATAATATATATAATACATAATATATTATATATAATTAATTTTAATTTTTTTTCTATATTATATATATTTGTATACGTAATATAATATAAATGTATTTATACATAAATATACAATAAAAAATAATTTAATATAATATATGTATAATAGAAATCATAATATAAATTTATAGTATTTATAAAACCATATATAAATTTTATACGTTTGAATAAATATATTTATAATTACATTGATATTATATATACCAATATTTATATATGTGTAAGTATTTATCGGAAGTATTTACATAATGCATTTATATATATGTTAATAATTCCTTTAAAGACATTTATATAATGTGTTTATGTAATTTACATATACATATATATATATTTACACACATGCTCCCACACAAATATATATTATGAAATTTGAATTTATTTGATATTTATTTTGAAAAATAAATAAAAATTTAAATGGGGTTAAAAAACCCCTCTAATCAAAGTGATTAATGGCAGTTCTTGAACCCCCCTAATTTATTGAATCATGGGGTTAACAACCCCCACAAATTTATTAAATTTGAGGGGGATTTTGGACCCCCTCTAATTTTTTAAATTAAAAGGGATTCAAAACCCCCTCCAATTTAAGATATTACTGGTGGTTTGTGAACCCCCTCTAATATCTTAGATTAGAGGGGGTTGTGAAACCCCACTATTTACTTTTAAAAAAATCCCTTTATAGATATATAGTCTCTAATATCTAAGTGAATATATATAAATAGCACCTCTAAAATCCAACTAAACATATAGAGCCACTAATTATTAAATTAGTGGTTCTTCTGATATAACCACCTTTAAAATCCAACCAAATCATTAAAAAGTGCTAAAAAATTTATATGTGGTTTACAACCTCTTCTAAATTTGATAATTAGATAGGGTTGTGCACAACCCACTCTAAAATGAATTTATAGGGGGTTGTGTATAACACCCTCTAAAACCGACCACTAATCTGCTATTTTTTTGTAGTGACTATATTTTTTAATTTGAAAGTTTTGTATGATATGTTAGGGGATGATGCATCATAAAATTATCATTCTAACTTGAAGAAAAATTTATGAAATACTTTTTTATAAAATTAAAAATTTTACAGCTATCTGATTGAACTAATTGATACGAATTCACTAATAAAGGATTGTGAAAAAATAGTGTTAGCCTTTATTATTACTTCTAAAAAACTGATAAAGGATTCCCTGAATAATATAATTTATATATACAAATTTATATATTCTTAAATATTTTTTATATAATAATAAATATATATTTACATAAATACCAATTATATAACAAAAAATAAGCATTTATAATTATATATTTGGGTATGATTTTATGCATATATATATATATGGTTATATATCTATATTATAAAAAATATAAATATATCAGAAAAGTTTTTAATATATAATATATATTTAGAAATATAAATCATACTAGAATAATAATTTATTCTCGATTTTGTTTTCATAATTTATGTAATAAAATATTATTAAATTTATATCAATCAATAAAAATATTTAATAATTTATTAATTTTATAAATTTAATAATGTATTTAAATAAATTAGAAAAATGAATAAGCAACATATGATATATTATAAGTTTATTTAAATAAATATATTTATATTACATAAATACTTTATAATAATGTATATAAATATCCATATACAAATGTCTTTAAATATGTATAAATGTAAATAATGTTTATATATGTATATATTGATATATATTTAAGAATATAAATAGACATATATTTTTCTAAGTATATTCATATAAAAATATCTAAGTGGATATAAATAAATATATTAATATATATTAATTTAAATATTTTTAGTGTTGTCAATATAATGGTGCAATAAATGAAAAAATATATGAAAAGAATGGGGTATATGGTGTTGTGTTGTGTGTGATACAAATAATAATAATAGTATTCATGAATTAAATGAACTTGTTAATACTAATATACATTATTATAGCATAATAGGGTCATGTATTGGGACAAATCTTCACCTCCACGCTTCTCTACACCATCACTATCTGTCAGGGTGAATATAAAAACAAGTCATGATATTTCAATTTCTAAAAGTTTTTTAGAATTATGTTTGTGTTAAACTATGGTACAATGAGTATAATTTTTTTTAAAGGTTGGGGCTGAAGCCTCATTTATTTTTTAATCAAATAAAATACCTTTTTTAACTGGGTAGAGGGAGACCCATTACATATCCTAACGGCCCAATGGGCATTTAGCCCATTACATGGCCCGTAGACCCAAATTTTTGACCCAATGTCCATTCTATGAATAGTACTGCTACAATACCTACCTGCTACAGTACCGTAGAATACCCTGCCACCGTTATAGTACCTTGTCGCCATTATAGTGCCCTTCGTTGCTACAGTTCCACCACTACTACATTATACTACAGTACCTATGCCCAACGGGTTTTGAACCCCCATTTTCTATGTACGATTATGGGGTTCTTACTACTAAGCCAAAACCCAACTACAAAATTATTTATATAAACATTAAATATATATATATATATATACTAAATAATTTACATATACAAATTATAAAATTATATATTTATAAATATATTATAATATATAAAATTAAATTATGTAATTATATATTCATTTATGATATATTCTAACATTATACATATAATTATACACACACACATGTACACACACACACGTGCACATGTGATGCCCTGGACTCGCACTCCCGGATCTAGTGTCACATACGCATACTTTACATATTAGCTTCAATACCAACTATATATTACCAAACATAATTATCCCATAATTACATAAATTGAAGAAAAAATTACATTATATTCATTCTCAATACTTTTTAGTTTTATATATTTATATAATTATGACAAAAAATAAAATAACAAAACCCATGTCTTTCTCAAATTATGAATATTTTTTCTATTATATAAGAAACTACTTAATCCATAATAAGTTTTCAGCATCGCCCATAAATTCTCAAAAAAAAATTCTATTAGACATATCATGTGAAATATTTTTCTCTATATCCTAGGAAAATATAAACATAAGAAGGGGTGATCTCAAATACTCAGCAATAGGAAATATTCAATTCAGGCATTCATGTCATAAACAAGGCATAGATATTATGGAAGGATTATATGATCAAAAATAATTCTATAATTGTATTAAACTGAGATTAAAATATATCAATAGATAATAATGGAAATAAATAAATCACATTTATATCAATAACCATTTCCTTAATGATTAAATTCATAATGTCGGATAGCTAACTCTATACTATAATCCAAGACATCATGATCTTAGACATCATGATCTTACTGTCAAGGAAATATCTTATTCTGGGCTGACATACACTATAATACCCAAGCTAATTTGTCTCATGATACCTACATATGCATCAAAAGTATATATAATTTCTATCTCCACTCATCACTTGATTAAGTCCAATGAATTTATCATATGAGATATAGAGTAAACAATACATAATCAACTTTTACAATAATCATCTGTGTTGGAATGACAATATACAACACACCACTACTTTTCCCCATGTTAATAAAAGGGGTAACATTATTTATTGTTTAACATAAATATATGTTAATTATTTAAAATGTGATGTTCATTACATATAGAGAAATGTTTATACTACTAATTTAATACTAAAATAACATAATCATAATCTATTCAAAAAAATAAGGTGGATAAATCAAAATAACATAACCCAAAAATTGAGAAATGTTTATACAAGGATTTATATGGTAGGAATGTATATACCCAGAGAAAAAATATTAAATACCACATAATACAATTAAATGGCATAATATACCCAAATAATAAGAAATAAGTTCAGAATAATGATTATAACTCTATGAACTAATGTTGAGTTACCATAATCCTTTATATTATGGAAACAATTGAATCAATAACCACATGAATAATAGAACATTATTTGGCTATTAAATACCATGAAATAAAAGGATTTTATAATAATACATCCATGACTATTAAATACACCATACAAAGGAAAAATGGTGTACAAAATGTATTATGTCTCAATGAATTATAATTGAGACCAAGAAAACCCTTATAGATTTAGAAACAATCGAATCAAATCCAATTGAAAGAAAGGGATTATAATTTAACATAAAAATATTAATTAAAATATGATTCATGAAATGATATATCAAATAGGTAGTATTTTCTTTTTTAAATGAAATTAGGTAAATAATACTAAACATGTCGCAAAGGAAGGAATTTGAGATGAAAGATTGTTAACTTGTATTCTTGTTTACTGGACCATGCTCTAATCTCTAGTGTAATAAACATAAATATCTTAATCACTTATCTCAAAACCTTAATATAAAATTACTTCCCCTGTTATAATTATTTTATATCAAAATATAACAAATATATTATCTAATTATAGTTTATTTTCATTGTCGGGTATTAGAACTTCATGTTGTTTGTTTCTTGAAAAGTTTATGAAGATGGGATTGATTCACACTAAGTAATTTCAATTTCATAATTCCCAAATAATTCAAGATATAATAATAATTTTTTTCAATTATTACTTAAGCCCCATTTTCATTAGGTGAAATACATGAATACGACTTGTGAAAATAGAAATCATGATGAACTAGATTTCAATGTGTTTGACGATCAAAAGGTGATATATTAATAAATATTTTAAATATTAACAACACATTTCAATAATAATTAAAATTTATTAAATATATCATCATTATATGATATTAAAATTTTATGAAATCTCATAATTAGTTATGACATAATCATTTAACATCGTTTTCATTGGTTGTTAAATATCCTTAAGGGTAATGCGTTATAATGATTTAATAATTAAGGGTATGTACTTAAATAATGATAATGTGACATATAAAGAAGATTGAAAATTTTATAAAATAGTATATCATCATTAAATATATTCTTGGAACCATTGATGATAGGTGGTAAGGACAAATGAAATTCATTGTTTCTAGAGGCGGTAGTTTTCACATATGTATGATTAATGATCTCATTTATCAATGAATGGATATAATGGTGGTATATAAAATATTTCATAATTTTATTTGTGACATATAAAATTTATTTATTCATTAAATATATCATGTATACAATCTTTGATAGTTATTGATGAAATATGATAAATATCATGTCATGGAGGTAGTAGTCTATATGTATGCATGATTGATGTTTTGGTCTATTTTAGTATATGAAAATTATTGAAAAATTATTGAAAAATTAATATAATGAAATTTTAGTATACTAATGATACAAATTTAATTATATTAATAAGGTTGTATATTATTTATGAATCAGTAGAGTAAAATAAAGTGGTAAGTGAAAGTAATAATCATGTTGGAAGCTTGAGTTTTATCTTAGAAAACTACTTATAAATGAAGGAATTAAAAAATAATGGTTACCATAAGTTTATAGAAATTATATATAATTTTATTAGGATAAAAAAAATTATTTTCAATAATAAATTCAAAGGACAGGTGAGTATTGAAGTAGTGGAAGTGTTACTTTTTTTAAGTGAAGATTATGGTAGTTTTGGAAGAAACTATTACATTTTCAATAATGTAAAGATGTTATTAAATGGAAAATCACCACAAAAATAGAAAAATGAGGAGTGGAAAGTGAGTGTGGTTTGAAACTCACCTCAATCACTCATTTTAGAGACAACCTTGAGTGTTTTAGGGATTTTATTTTAACTATTTAACTTTTACCCTAATTTATTTTTACCTTCATAATTAATTTTTATCCTTAGTAAATAATTTTGATGAAAATAATTAATATTTACCCTTTTACCTAATTTAAAAATCATTATTTTAAATTTGGAAACAAATTTTCCAAATTAAGTTTATAAGGTTATTAAAAGTTAATTTTATGATTAGCACACATAATATGTAAAAATAATTTTCTTTTAAATGTGTTTTAATGATTAAAATTTATATATAAAAAATAATAAGTAAAATTTTCAATAACTATGACATAAATTAGTTTATTATAAAAAAAATAAAATTTATTAGTCTTTAATGGAAATCCAGAGTTGAATCTCACCTTGAAAATACTTGATTCAAAGAAAAGACTGAAAGTAGTTTTTATTAAACTAACACTTTAATTTGGTTCTAAAATAGTGGAAACATAATTTATAAGCTCAAATAATATATCAAAATTAATAATTTTATTCCATAAATACATATTTTATTACTTAAAGGTAATTTAAACTTATAGGTTACTCTTAGATAATGATAAAATCATAAAAGTTATAATTTTTCCAAAAACTATATTTTTTAAAATAAATCTTTTTAGAGAAACTCAAAAATTCATTAAAATAAATTTTATATGAAGAATTATATAGTTATTTTATTTTATCAAATTTATAATCTATAATTTGTAAATTTATCTTTTGAAATAAAAAATATATTATTAATAAAACAAATTTTATTGAAAATAACCTTTTTTCAATGTGAACTCATATTAGTATTTTACATTCTAAAGGTAATAAATTTTAATGGTTTATCATCGTAGTATTTATTATATATTTATTAATAACATTATCTTAATATGTTGTGGTTTTTTTACATGAGGTGTATAATGTTATATAAGTTATCGATAATAACATCAGTTTTACAGGGTCTATAATTTTTTGTCATCACATTCTCACCCCCTTAAATAAATTGTGTCATAAAAATTCTATTTATCACTTATCAATGAAAATATATAAGGGAATATAAATTATAGAGATGGATCTGAATATAATTTCTAGAGAGATATCAACCTCATAACTTGGAAAACATATTTATTTCCTCAGAATAGGCTTACCATAACATTGATTTTTTTTATAACTTTTTAAACTAAGATCCTATCATTATTCTATATCAATACCTACATTATATGGTTTGTTTCTGGCGTAGGTTTATTATTATCATTTCATTATATAATATCATAGGTTAATATGAAATGTGTTTTCCTTACTCTATAAAATTTTTCCCTTGACTGTAAAGACCTAATCCATCACTAAAATCATGTAAAATTTATCTCAAGGGAGGATAATAATATTTCCATAATTCACATTGCTATAAACATCCAATTGGAATGCAATAATCATACTAATAAAATATTTATTCAACAATAAAACCATTGGGGTGGTGATTTAATGATATTACAAAACTTCTTATATATACTAGTGTTCCAAGAATAAAACTCCAAATAGACATATATAACTATGGATTAGAGGGTATATGTACCTTAAATATCAGGATCCACTTCAAAAGTGGTTCTTGCAGAGGCATTCCATTGTGCTCCTAGTATTGGAGGTTGTTGACGTTCATCATCTTGTTTACTCCTTAGATTAGGTAATTGACTTGAATAATTCCCATGTTCCACACAAAAAATACATTGCATTATTAATGGTACCTAAATATGAACTCTATTTATTTTAATTGTGTTAACAAAACTATTCATTTTCCTATGGAAGTTATATTCTCGACGACCCCCTATTTCAAAAGTAAAGAATATTTTGGTCCCCTTGTGTAAAATCCAACGATTCTTCTTTCCATATTGTTTATATACAAGAAATAGAAAATTCTTTTCCTTCATCATATTTATCCCCTAATCTTTCATTATACTCCATATCTCTCTTGTTTAGTGTGTTTGGGATTTCAATCATATTCATGTTGTTAATCATACTTGTTGATTGATTGTTTGGCATAATCAGAAGATTTATCACTCCAAACCTTAACCCATTAGGTTTTTCATTGGGACATTTTTTGTATTTTCCACTGAATCCATTGTTAACATGGTTATTTTGGGCTTCATCCATTACTAAAACTAAATAAGTTAAAATTATTAATGATCATTATAATAAAATTATCATAAAAATCATAAAAAATTAACCTCAAGATGTCTCACTTTATAACACTATAATGTTAGCCTATAGTTCTGAAAACATAAGTTGTATCAGACTCGGTTCAACCTAAATCAATATTATTGTAACGAATGTTACTTTAAATTTGTCAATCTTATACTTATCAACCTAATCCCACAAATTAACTAGGAAATAAATCATTCACAATGGTTTTTAAAGAGAATGTGATAAAAAAATCATATCCATCAGGAGTGTCTAACCAGGTGTGTAGACATAGTACCACTCATCAACCATCATGTTGAAGATTGATTCAATTCTCAACTAGCTATTTTTAGTGTGATTAACCCTTGGTGCATATGTGTCACAACCACATTAAATTTCCATTATCTAAATACGGATTTCATTACTAAGAGAACCACAAAATATCTACATTAACAATAATTTGGGATGATATCCTATGCATTGATATATCCCTTAGACTTATTCTAAGTTTTTTTACTATAGTTACCTTATCCTAATCCCCAAATAAAATGTACATTATTACATTAACATTAAATCATATATTGTCACCAAGGATCATCAATATAATAGAAATTATGATTTACCCTTACTTATAAACCCTTAAATTATCCTCAAAAGTCACTCTAACCTATAAGTTTTTCTAAACCCTACTCTAATACTAACTTTGAGACCTCATACCTATACTACTAGATTTGATGACACATACACATACTTTACATGTTTTCTTCGATACCAACTGTAGATTCTCAGCCATAAATATCCCATAATTTCCTGACTTTAATAAAACATTGAATTACATAAATTCCCAAGACGATATAGGTTAATAACTTTAGATAATTAGGATGAAACATAAACTAAAAAATCCATATATTTATAAACCAATGGATATTTTTTTACACTATATAAAAAACTACTTAATCCATAGTGATTCTTTAATATCTATGAAAACATATCTACACAGGTTATCCGGTTATAAATATCACGTGTAATATTTTTCATTATAACTTGGAGAAATGGAAACATAATAAGGGATGACATAAAATTATCTTTAAGTTAAAATATACAAATAAAGAAATCATGGAATAATCATGGAATAAATACTATAGAAAGTTTATATAATAAAAAAATTCCATAATAGAATGAAATTGAAAGAATAATATATCTATGGATCAAAATTAAGTTAAATAGGTCACATAGATTTTAATAACTAGTTTTTTAGTGTTTAAATTCATAATGTTAAATAGTTAATTTTATATCATAATCCAAGGCATATTGATTTTAGACATCATGATCTTACCTTCAAGGAAATATCTTATTCTGGATTGAAATAAATCATAATTCCCAAGCTATTTTATCTCATTAGACATACCAATTCATCAAAGGGATATATAATATCGAGACCCACCTATCCATTTATTATTTCCAATTCATTCATCATATGATATATTGAGTAAAAAATATATAATCAACTTTTACAATAATCATCCGTATTGGAATAAAAATATACAATACACCAGTATATTTTACCATGTCAATAAAAGAGATAAAATTATTTCTAGGTGAACATCATCCAATATAAATTATGTAAAATTTTATTTTTATTCCATATTTATCAATTATTATACGGCTAATTTAATATTAGAATACCATGATCATAATCTATATAGACAAAGAAGGTGGATGACTATAAATGAACATAACCTAAGAAGTGAGAATTTTTTGTCAAAGGATTTTTGTGGTAAGAATGTATATACATATAAAATATTTATTGAATAACACATAATACAATAAAATGGTATAATACACCCATATTATATGAAATAGGTTCAATAGAACAATCATAATTTAATGAATGAAAGTTGAGATAGCAAAAATTTATTCTGCAGGAGAAAATAATTGAATCAATAGCCATCAAAATAATGGAAAATGATTTGGATAGTAAATCCAATAAAATATAATTATTATGATAAAAATAAATTCATGTTTAGTAAATAAACCATATAAAGGAATCAGGGTGCATACAATTTATTATGCCTCAATGAATTAGAATTGGGACAAAGAAAACCTGTACAGATGTGGAAACATTCAAATTAAAACCCCTTGAAAGATAGGTCTCGTAATTAAACATAAAATATAATTATTAAAAGATAATTCATGAAATAATATAAGAAATAGTAATTATTTTAAAATAATAAATGAAATTAGGTGTATAATACAAAACATGACTCGAAGGAAGGAATTTAAGATGAAAAACTCTTACCTTGTATTCCCTCTTACTCGACGGTTCTTTAACCCCCAGTATAATGAACAAATTTATCTTACTAAATCATATCATAACATTAATATAAACATAATATCCTTTTTATAATTATTTTATTATCATATATTACAAATATATTAATTTATTATAGTTTATTTACATTATCAAGTGTAAGAACTTTTGGTTGTTGTTTCGTACAGAATTTATGAAGACGGGGTCAATTATCACTATGTTGTTTCAAGTTAAAATTTTTATAACATTAATAATATAATAATATTTTTTTCAATGATTAATTAAGTCTTATTTTCATTAGTTGAAAGACATTAATTAGTCTTATGAAAATGGAAATCATGATGAACTAGTTTTCGACATGTTTAACAGTCAAAATGTGATATATTAAAATATTTTAAATATTAATAACACCTTTACAGAATCATTAAAAGAATATAAATGTATCATAAATTCATGATATTACAATAATATGAAATCCCCTAATCATTTATTATGTAATCATTCTAACTGCATTCATATAGGCGATTAAATCAACCAAAATAGTAATATGTTAAAATGATTTAATGTGTAAGGAGGTGTATTTAGAAAATAATAATTAGACATATAAATAATATAAATTTTTTTATAAAACTCATATATACTCATTAAATACATTCTTGGAACCAAAAATGATGGGTGGTGTTGAAAAATTAAATTTTTCATTCATGGAGGCGGTAGTTCGCATGTACACATGATTAAATTCTTGTTTCTCAATGAATGTATGAAATTATGTTATATGAAAATTATCCATTTTATAATTTTATTTGTTACATATAAAACTTATTTATTCATAAAATCAATCATTAATATCATATTTTATATTTGTTTGTGAAAAATGAACCATGTCGTCTTAGGGAGATGATAGTCCTTACATACGCATGATCGATGTTTTGGTCTATCATAGGGAATATGATGTAATAAATAATTGTTTTCCAATTAATATAATTTCATTTTAGTATACTAATTATATTAATTTAATTATATTAATAATTTTATAGATTTTTTAGGAAGTATTAGATTGCCATAAATGAGTAAGTGAAAGTAATACTGACGTTTGAAGCACGAATTTTGTCTTGGAGGAATACTTTGAAATGAATGCCTCAAGAAAATTAAATTTGAACAAAATATTATGGTCATGGGATACGATTATATGATGATAAATTTCTAATATTTTAAATAATAAATTCTAAGGATAGGGGATTCTTCATGTAGTGGTAGTGTTTTCTTTTTATAAGTGAATATAAGGGTTATTTTGGTAATAACCATTACATTTTCAATAATGTAAAGTTACTAATCAATGTTAAATGGAAAAAATGGAAAAAATAGGGGGAAGTGATTTTGTTTTTAAACTCACCTCAACCTCTCATTTTGGATAAAACCATTAGTGTTTTATGGATTTGATTTTAATATTTTAACTTTTACCCTGATTTACTTTTACCTTGGTAATTAATTTCTAACTTTAATAATTAATTTTAATTAAATTAATTAATATTGTCCTTTTATATAATTTGAAACTTCAAATTTTAAATTTCTAAATCATTTTATCAAATAAAATTTCTAATTGTTTAAAATATTACTTTTAATATTGGCACACTCAACGCATGAAAACAGTTTTTAGAAAAATTTTGTTCATAAGGTTAAAATTTATGTGTAAGACATGGTTATTAATATTATAAATTACAATTAAATAAATTTTTTTATTATAATATATATCAAAGTTACGAGTCTTTCATGGAAATCCAAAACTGAATCTCACGTTGAAAAAACTTGATTGAAAGAAATAACCAAAATTAGTTTCTATTAAACTAACATTTTAATTTAGTTATAGAAATGTTGGAAAAGAGATTAATAAGCTCAAATAATATATTAAAATGAATAATTTTTTTCCTTAAATACATACTTTATTACTTAAAAGTTTTTTTAAACTTATAAGATATGCTTACATAATGATAAAATCATAAAAATTATAATTTTCTAAAAACTTGTATTTTCTTACTAAAATTCAATATTTAAAAAAACTCTATATTTAATAATAAATGAATTATGATGTGAAAAATTAAAAAATTAATTTTATTTTTTCAAATTTATATTCTAAAATTATTAAATTTATATTTTAAAATAAAATACATAATATAAAGAAAATGACTTTTATTGAAAATAACTATTTTTAAATATTAACTCATATTAATTATTTACCTTCTAAAGTTGATTAATTTTAATGGTCTAAAATATTAGTATTTATTATATATTTATTAATAATTTTATCTTAATATTTTGTGGTTTTTTTGTGGGTGTAGCGTGTAATGCATGTTATTGAACATAACATCAGTTTTACAAGGTCAAGAATTTCATGTCATTAAATCACATGTGTGCGCACACACACACATTTTTATGATACATATTCATTATAAAATTTATATATACATTCTAAAATATATATTTTTATTATATATATATACATGTTGTATCCTTGTGTTTCTTGGGGTGAGGTCTCATGTTCAAGCCTATCTAGCTGTATGTGTGGTTTTCTTTTGTATTTTATCCATCCCTAACTAGTTGTAAAAAATATTCTTGTTGTAATTACATAGGTACACCACATACACACATAAACATGCTCAAATATGCATTCACTATAGTGAACCAATCCTTTTACATGTATTATTGCATGATTCTTAACATAAACATCCAATAAATGCAACTAAAGGATAGAGAGGCCTTATGTCTTTGGAAGACTATGTCTATGTAAAATCAACATGAAAATAAAATAAAATGTATTTATTTTAATCAAAATAATGATCCCTTAAATCCCTTTAGTGTCCCAAAACTATATATTATAACCTAGGGAATACATAGATAAAAGGGGTGAGCTAATAATATGAGTAAGGGAATGAACATGATAATGAATCATAACATGTGATTCAAGCAGAATAACATGATAAAAAAAAGATAATGTTCATGAAGAATAAAATGGGATCATAACATAAATAAAATGGTATCATAAGATCATGGAAACATGGTAATGTGTTAGAAACATAAATCATTACATAAGTATAAGTCAATGATAACCTCCAAGATAACTTCAGATGGTGGACATAGTCCCATCAAGGATTAGGTTTACTCCCTAATCACATACATACCATCTCATTAAAAAAACATTACCAAATAATTGGAGTTATATCTTGGAATTCTCATCATAACATTTACAGACTTATGTGTTCCACAAAAGCAAATCAATCATAAGGCATAAACATAATAATTAATCTTGAAAAGAAATGGGTTGTATAATCTTGCCTCATATCATAATCAAAGTAGATTTAATAGAGATTCAAAATAGAAGAATGAATTAAATATTTTGAATATTGATATCTAATTAAATAATAAATGGTTTCAAAATATGGGGTTAATTTGGAAAAACATCATGATAATGGGTATGTAATTGGGTATAGAAATGAACTTTCAAAATGATGTTTTATGAAATCGATTAAAGAATTTTAGAGAAAGAATAAGTATGTAATTTTATTTGAAATAAAAATGTAAACCAGAATTATTATAAATAATGTATTTCATTATTTAATTAAATAATTAATGGTAATAAATACTTTAAATTATCATTACATAAAAGGATTAAAGGATAGAAAATATCCCCTTAATCAGGTTTGATTTTAAAGAATACATTTGATAAATGAACTTAAGTAATGTATTACCCTATTAAATGAAAGGATAATAAGATAGATATATATATTTAATATCCATATATACAAAATTTAGAACCATTAAATAACATAAAATAGATATATAAGTTAATTTATATATAGAAAGGTCATAACCAAAAGAAAAAGGTGGTTTGAAGAAGTCCCTTACCTTGGGTTGCATAATTATACTTCACTTTCACTTAATAACCCATATAATATATTTATATTAATTAATTAATTAAGAACCTTTAAAATATATTATTTAGTTAATATAATTTTATTATGTTCATTTATAATCATTTAAATTATATATAAAGTTCAATTTTTTTTTTTGTTTTAGGGGCGTTCATTTCATGATTCTATGGTCAGGTCACTTGTGTATAATTATTGAAGTTCTTTTCAAATGGGACTGAAATTAAATAAGTAAAATTAAATGATATCCATGTCCTTATAAAAATTTCAATGGTCTCAAATGTCTTTTTCTATTCTAACATAAAGATGATTCACATAGTAAAAATGTTAATATTTTTCAGATAGTTCATTTAGGAGGTTTTACTGACAATCATGCACTAATTTTATTTTATTTAATAACACATAAAAATATTAATTATAGGAAATAAAATAAGTTATAATATACTTATTAGGATCTTAATTAATCATAATAATATTTTTATAACCATCCTTGAAGGTGGTAATGGAAAATGAAAACTCATCATCCATGGAGGCCATGAATATACATAATATAGACAATGGTTACATATTTAGAATAAGAGGGGAAGAGAAGAGGACGGATGGTTGATATTAAATTATAAATATAACATTATAGTATATATATAATAATAGGGTTATTATGCTATTTTTGGTGAGAGAGGTTAGGATGAGTTAGAAAATGAAGAAAAGAATTTAAAAAATGTAGTTTGAGAATATTACCTCTTGAATATCATCTCCTTGAAAAAATCATTAAGAAACATGGAAATGGTCTCTTAGTTGAAACATAAAAAATAAGTTTGGAATATGATTGGTAAGGTAATTGGTTATAAATTTTGAAATCTGAAAGGGTTATAATGTGTGAGTATATTGGGTAGTGAGGGTGGTATTTATAAAGGGAGGGGAGATATGTTTTTAAATATTATATTCATTGGTTTACTATTTTTATCAAGAATTGCAGAAGTATTGGTTCTTATGACTATATATAGTAAATTTTTCATTTTATCTCAAACTATTTAGTGATTACATTATCTATGAATAAAAAATTCAAGTATTGAGCTTATAATGTTAAATAGTGTATTTTACTGTATTTATTCACCAAAAATTCAACAATTTTAGAAACATTTTAAAAACATACAACCTAACCATTTTTAATGGCTATATTTCAAAAATGAAATCCATTTTATGAAAATAATTTTATAATTATATGAAATTTAATTTGTAAATAAAATCCTTATTTATTTGAAAAAATACAAATATTGTGATCAATTTTATTACCCTTTAAAAAATTACTTATCACCTCATAAAATTATATTATAATTTTATTAAAACATGATAATAATTTATAAATACATTATATGAAAATAAACATTATTTAAAATCAATATATTTTTTATAAAATTTAAATTAAAACATTTATGTTTTACAAAAATACCAACACTAAATTTATCATTTTAAAATATTTATTTGCTAATACCATGATATAAATATTTTATATTTTCATTTTATAAGATACCTAAATATTATTTTACATTTTTTATGCGAGGTTACTATTCTAATGGTCTTTTATAATTCATAATGGTCAATTTATTATTTTAATTATCATATTACTATTCCAACATCAGATTACTATTCCAAATATCATAATTTTTACATTCATATGGGTTTTTTACTTCCTATAAATGCATATTTCATTAATTTTCCATTCACTTCTATTTTTTCTCAAAGTTATTTATATATTCTAATTAAAAATGCATATTTCATTACTATTATTCTACTTCATTTTTACATTATTTTCTATGAGTGTGATTATTCTGTGAATCCGAATTTTACTATTATTATGATGTTTTTTTCTACTTTTTTATCCCAATTTAATACTTTAATTTATTATATAAATATTTATTCCTTAAATGTATTATTATAATAAAATTTAGTGGTTTTTTTCATGTGGTCCATGTGATTTATACTACATTACTAAATATGACACAGTTATATGAAGGAAAATTCCATTGATAAAATTCTAGGTCGCTAAATTCTTCCCCACCTGATATATTTCAACCTAGAAATTTCATTTTACGTTATAATCTAAAAATAGGTGAGGGTAATTCTACTTAATGTCTTCCTCTAGTTTACATGTCTCCTCCTCATTCTTTTGGATTCATCATAGTACTTTGACTATGTTACTTTTCTTGTTGTGTAGTACTTTTTCTTTATAGTCAAAGATCTTTCATGAATTCTCCTAATAAGAGAGATCATTTTCTAGTTATGCTTCCTATGAGTTTATAACATCTGAGGGATATGGTATTTACTTCCTAAAGAGGGATATATAGAATATGTTATGTGCTTAAGATAGGCTTTGTGGGAGTGTTAGTCGATAGGCCACATCTCCAATGCGATCAAGAATGTAAAAGGGGACAATGTACCTAGAACTTAGATTTCCCTTCTTCCTAAATATCATGAATATATTATATAGAGATATGAATATGAATAATTTATCTCCTACCTTAAGCCCTTGGACTCATCTATGATTGCAAGAATATCTTTTATGTCAACTATGACCAGCCCGGATGTGCTATTGAATGGTCTTGAACTTTCGTACCATTTCCTCAATCATTTTAGGTCCTAGTAGCATATTTTCACAATCTTTATCCCAACACATAGGTGTTATGAATATATTTCCATAAAGGGATCCATTTGGAACTATTTATTTTATTTATTGGAAATTATTATTGTATAATAACTCGACAAGATGAATTTACTGATCCCATCCTCATTTGACGTCCATTGAGCATGCTATCTACATGTCTTAAAGTGTCTGGATTGTCCTCTCAGATTTTCTATCATTTTGGGGTGATAATTTGTACTGAATTTTAAATCAATTTTTATAACATGTTTTAGAATTTCTATAACATAGGTTTTAACCTTGGATCTCGATCAGATACAATCGATAGTGGTGTTTCATACAGCCTCACCACTTCTATGATGTATATCCTTGTAAGTTTATTTAGTGATAAGTACTCTCAAATTGTAATTAAATGAGAAAACATTATAATTATATCCAATGTGACCATATAGAATTATTTCCACTTAATGTCTTTAAAAAACCCGTGAAAAATTATGTGGTAATATTTTCTCATTTCCATATAGGTAAGGGTAATAGTTGCATCATCCCCTTTGAATTTTTCCTTCATGCCTTCATCTATTGACCTACCAATCATTTTTATGTATATTATATGATATCCTTCTTCATAGTATCCCACTAGAATTTCTATGTGTGATCTCAATACATATTTATGGTCCCTAAATGTATGGAGAAGGTTGATCTATGTTTATCATTAAATAAATCCTTTATCTCAAGATTTTATGGTACACATAGTCATGATCCAGATCTTACAACTCATTCCTTTAAAATTTTAATAATTGAGGATTTCCATTTTCTTATAGCTTATAAATTATTTTGTGTTTTCATATTATCTATTTTAGAATATTTTGTTTTCTCCATAAGATATTCTTGAGAAATCATTTAAGAAATGAATGATGATGTTATATAAGAACTCACAATTAAACATCATGTATTTTAGTGAATTTAGATTAGAATTAACTTTATTTCATTCCTAAATATCTTCTAGGTTTATAGTTTTATAGAATTAGGAAACTATCTTACAAATTGGACCCATACATTGCAAGTGGAAACTTCTAAACAGTATCCATTTTTTTCATAAAACAAAATTTTTAAAAATAAAACATGATTTATTTTCATGATAAATCGTTGAAAATTTTCCCTTGATCCATCCTTGTCTCTACTCTTCATAAAACCCTAAAAATAATATAAAACTTGGGATAAGCACAAAAAACTCAGTAAGGTACATGAAAAGAAAGAAGAAAATCATTAATCCATAAATACTTATATAAATTTTCCTTTATAAAAATAAACTTGAGCTCAAGATAAACATTTTCTTACCCAAGAAATCACTTTTCTTCCCAAATAAATCCATATAAATTTTCAAAAAAAATATTAAGGTAAAAATAAAATCCATATAGGTTTCTTTGAAAACAATATAAACTCGGGAAATAATTTTCAAAAAAGTTATAATTTTCACCCTTAAAAAGTAACATATACTTTCTTTTGAATATAATCTTGGTAACTTACCTTGTGAAAGCATGATATTTCTGTAAAAACATATAAAGAATAAAATAAATCATATTGGTAACTTGGGGTATGATTTTATTATCATACTTATTGATGATGTAACCCTTGTGGCTACCATATGATTGTAACCCTTATGGATATCATAAAATAACCCTCATGGTTATATTTAGATGTAACCATCACAATTACACTTGGAATAACAATCTTGGTCAACTTCTAACATACCCCATGCATTGGAGGGATATCACAGACCCACCTGTCTTCGGTTTATAATGGAACCAACCATAGTCATAAATAATTCTCAAGAACCAGAACATTATCATAAAACATGAATACTTGCATCATAAAAACAATTCCATAAGGAAAAAATACTATAAAAAATGCTTTTAATAGAACTAAAAATGGCCTTTATCAGTACTAAAGAAGTGCTAACAACTAGAATGAGATTAAAATATCTTGAATTTTATCAATATTTTTTATCTCTTATAAAGGACCCTTTTATCAGCGCTTTTATTTAGCACTGATAAATAGTACTGTTATCAACATTTTTAAAAGTGTTGATAAAAGACAGATTTATCATCTCTTTCAAAATATTTGATAATGGATGAATATATCATCTCTTTAAAAATTATTGATAATGTACACATTTATCAGAGCTTTCAAAAGTGCGTATAAAGGGTCATTTTACAGTGTGTTGTGAGAGCACACTACACCGAAGCATTAAAAACACCACCAGATATCAAAAATTTCAAGTACCAATACTAAATTTAAATGAAATTAAATTTAAAACAAAAATTCAATAAAAACACTATATTATTGAGATTCTTAACATTGGTTTATATAATTATATAAGTAAAAAACTAGTACATACATTCAAAAACATAAATATTTCTTTTTCTATTGATCATGACCCTGACTCATTATATTACCAAACAACCCATCCCTGTTTTATAAAAATAACACACCTTTTTAAGAAAACAATTATTATGTTAGTAATAATATAAAGAAATAAATTAACTAAAAGTGTTAATTTTAAACTAAACTAATAGTCATACCAGGAACATTGTGTATCCGACTGAGATATGGTTGATTGTTACACGTCACACCATTTGTTATTCATATTCAAGAATTATTTATATGAAAATTAAATAAAACGTTTTAATAAAAATCCCCACGGTTGCAGTCTAGTGATTTCATGAGTGACAATTTTTGAACTAAAATGTTGATTTTAAACTAATAACAGATACTTTGAGTCATACAAGTCACATCACATATCATATTTTGGTGAGGCTAATTCTTACATTTTAGAAATGACTTGTGGATTGTTTTTGTGAAGTATCAAAACAATCCAAATGTTTTTAATTGTTTTTGAGTAGGTCAGTTGTCCATTTTACTAAAATTGATGTCAATTTTAAATAAAAAGACACACTTTGAGTCATATTGGTCACACCATGTGTTAGATTTATATGAGACTGATTCCTACATTTTAGTAATGACTTATTGATCATTTTCCTACAGTGTCAAAATAATATAAATTCTTTTGATTGGTTTTTAGTTGGTCAATTGTCTATTTTACTAAAATTGATGTCAATTTTAAATAAAAAGATACACTTGGAGTCATCCCGATCACACCATGCTTCAGATTTAGTTTTGGCTGATTATTATACATCTAAAATGACTTATGGATCATTTTACAAAATTATCAAAACAATCTGAAAGTGTTACCTCAGTTTTGACTACATCACTTGTCTTTTGTACTGAAATGTCATTTTAAATTAGAAAAATGCACTTTTAATGATATTAATCACATAGTGTATCATTTTTATTTGAGACGGATTCCTACACATCAAAAAATAATTATGAATAATTTTACTAAATTATCAAAAAAATCCATTCATGTTTGATCAATTTTCGGTGAGTGTCATTTTTTGAACTAAAATACCAATTTTAAAATGATAATGGACACATTGAGTCATGTAGGGCACATAATGTATAGAATTGAGGTGAGTTTTATTTATACATGTCAAAAATTACTTATATATTATTACTATAAAGTTTAAAAACAATATGAATGTGTTTGTTTGATTTTGAGTAGTCAGTTTTCCATTTTACTAAAATTGATATCAATTTTAAATAAAAAGACACACTTGAAGTCATACCACTCACACCATGAATCAGATTTAGATGGAGCCAATTCTTACATGTCTTAAATGACTTATGAATTGTTTTTTAAAGTATTAAAACAATATGAATGAATTTTATCAGTTTTGAGTATCCAATTATCCATTTTACTAAAATTGATGTCAATGTTAAATAAAAAGACGCACTTGGACTCATACCAATCACACCATGTGTCAGATTGAGCTGTGACCAATTCATAAACATATCAAATAACTTATGGATCAATTTGATAATGTATAAAAACAATATTAATGAGTTTTATTGGTTTGATAATGTTACTTGAATTTTTTACTAAAATCTCATTTTGAACTAAAAATTCACACTTTGACTCATACCAATAAGATCATGTATCAGTTGGACATGATAATAATTCATAAACTTCAAAAATGAATTATTATTTTTCCTAAATTATCATGAAAATAGTATCCCTTTTTATTGTTTTTCAATGAGTGATAGTTTTTAACTAAAATGTTTTTAAACTGATAACTGACACTTTAAGTCATACCAGGCATAGAATGTATCGGATTGAGGTGAAGATTATTACTAATCATCAAAAATGACTTATTAATCATCTCAATAAAGTACTTAAACAATATGAATATGATTTCTTGGTTTTGAGTACATCACTTGCCTTTTTTATTAAAATTTTATTTTAAACTGGAAACACATACTTTGACTAATATCAATCACAACATGTATCAGTTTGACGTGAGACTAATTTCTACATGTCAAAAATTACTTATTAATTATTTTCCTAAATTATCAAAAAAAAATATGAGTGTGTTCAATCAGTTTTCATTAAGTGATAGTTTTTGAACTAAAATGTAGATTTTAAATAGATAATGGACACTTTGAGTCATACCGGGAACATCGTGTATCATATAGAGGTGTGGTTGATTTATACACATCAAAAATGACTTATGGATAATTTTTTTGAAGTATAAAAATAAAAAAAAATTCTAAATTTTGAGTACATTACTTTTCTTTTTTACTAACATTTCATTTTAAATTGGAAACACGCACTTTGACTTATAATGATCACATCGTGTATCTGTTTTCTATGATACTGATTCCTATACATCACAAATGACTTATAAATATTTATCCTAAATTTTTAAGAAAATATGCATGAATTTGATTGTTTTATAGTGAGTGATAGTTTTCATCGCGCATTTGGCTTCTGGTCCCGGTGTCGTCAATTTCTAATTGTTTTTGGCTTCGATGAGGCTAGTCTTACCTCTGGATTCTACAGTCATCATCGGTGACTCTCGGTGGTGCTACGTCGTCCAGATATGAAAAGGATGGGGCTTGGAAGCTCCGTTTTCTATCGATATGGTGTTTCTCACATCTTCCTTGGCTTATCCAGTACATCCTGGAATCATCCAGCAGGTTCCGGTGTGGCTTGCGTCCTCTTTGCAGTGCTTGGAGGGGGGAGATCTGGGTTTCAGATGTTAGATGTTTCGCACTGAGGGTGGAATCAGAGAAGGTAAAGTGACCTCGATCCTTCTTCTTCGACGGCCTCATTTTGTGGTGATCAAGGGTGGCTTTGGGAATTTTTGTGGCATCGATAAGTTTCAACAATTATGTGTGGTTTGATCACAGGAAATGTTGGGTGATCATGACAATTGGTTGAAGATGAATGAGGATTTTTGGTTAAGGGTGAAGGATGAATGGCTGAGTTGTATGCGGAGTAGGGTGTGGAATCAGGGTGGCCCGATATTCATTCTAGTTTCTTAAACGTCCTTTTGTGGATGGATTCTTCCTGGAGTTTCATCTCATGTCACTGGTTGGTTGGGCGAAATCCATCTGAAGTTTGCTGACGGGAGGATTTGGGCTGGTGTCGATGGTCGTACTGGTGGACGTTCAAGGAGGCTGGCTCTGAGGATTGGTTTTCTTGTCTGATTTTTGTGCCTTGGTTCATGGTTTCTTGGCCTTGATTTTGTTGTTTATAAGTGGTGAAGTGATGAAATGGTGAAGCGGTGAAATGGTGGTCTGATGTAGTGGTGTGGCAATGAAGTCATGTTTGGTTTCTCACTTTTTCCTAAAAAGTGTTTTCATAATAAAAAATTTAATTTTCAATAAGTCAAATGTAATTTTTTACTAAAATTAATGTCAATTTTAAATAAAAAAAGCATCTAGAGTCAAACATTTAATTTAGATTATGTTAATGTTGTAGAGAATATATAATATTATTAGAAAAAACATAGTGTATAAAAAACACTTTTACCTTATCATTTAACTCTATTTATTTTTTTAAGGTTTTAGAGATTTGGTTCTTCTATTGAGAATATAAATCCCCTCTTTGTGGTCCCTTATAATGTACAATACAATATCTACATTGGGACTGGCATGAACTAGTTATCATCTACTAATAAAAGGGTAATCCTCGATTGACTTTTCATCTGAACCAACATTTTTTAGTCACCAGTAGTATCATCGACCAATTCTTTTTTGTTTGATCGGATACATAAAATACTTGCACTTCTCATGATTCCATTATGAACGACTCATCATTTTCCCCTTCCACTCTAAAATTTACCTTCATGAATCCCAATTCATCAACTTTCATAGCAGTCATATTTTTAACCCATTCGCAATGGAAAATTGAAACTTGAAAAGTTGTATAATACAACTCGTATATTTCTTTGATAATGCCGAAATGTGACATATTTTCATAAATTTGATTTCTATCCTTGGAACCAGATATGTGCATCGCTTCAGCCACAAGAATAACACCACTATTTGGTAATGTACTATAGTCATCATGTTCTTTTTTATAGAACATATAACCATTGATTAAAAAACCAGTGTATGATATAAAATTTTCATTTGTTCCCCTGGATAGCCATTGAAGTCATTCAGAAATTGAATTTGGATTTTTAGATTACTCCTTATAAATTCAATCTCAAAACTATCATATAAACTATTGATTATGTGTATTTGATATCCATACTTCATCCCTTGATGGATTCAAATCTCTAAGAACTTTTTATGGGCATCAATTTATAGATCAACTTCTTCACTATTATGTAAAATGTAGAGGTTCTCTTACACTCACTCTGTCATGGAAATTGTAACAACATCTCTTCTTGAAATCACTTCATCCATAAGTCGTTCACTTTAATGAGACTTTGGGAGACCGATGCTGCCAATATCTGATATTTAATCGATATAGAATTCAATATCGTATTCAACAATATATCATTCTACAATAAAACCTTCTGTACGACTTTGATTCTTGACATACCCTTTCAGAATCCCCATATATCATTCAATGGGGTACATCCATCTGTAATGGAAAGAACCACATAGTTGAACCTCTCTAACCAATTGAACAATCATGTGGACTATTATATTAAATAATAATAGTGGGAAGAATATATCTAATTCACATAATATGACTGAAACCTCTTTATTCATGATGGGAAACATTGTTAGGTCTATAACATTACTACATATGGATTTCAAAAAAAAAATCAAAGTCTGGTTAATGTATATTGGACATTTTGATGAAGAATGCAACAAAAAGAAATAGGAATAAAATATTACATCAAAACATGAAAATAATGTGATTTTAGTCCTTGTAACTTCAAATTATTCACTGATATTACATTCTTGATATTTAATGAATACCCTTGTGTAAATTTTAAACTACTAAAGAAAAAGGTAAAATTTAAATTTTTCATGTCTGGATAGAGTGAAAGCTATTAGAGGAATAAAAAATTTACCTTTTACCCATAACTAGTGCCAACTATTCCCTTATCACCATTTCAATCAAGTCCAACCTATCCTCGATGCTATCTTTAATTTTTCAAAAACATTTAGTAACATTCCAATAACACTATCAAATATATCTTTTTCTACATGCATGAAATCAATAAAATGTCTAACATTCAAGAAATTACAATACGATAATTCAAATAAAATTGATCTATTCTTCCAACATGATTTTGTAAGTTTTTTTTAAAAATGGTTTACCAAAAATAATGTCAATACCTTTTACTTTATTTTAAAGTGTATTTCTCATTACTAGAGATGGTTTTGTACCTTTTTTTATATTCCCATCGAATTTTGTCATCCAAGATCAGTATTTATGTCATCAAGCTAAAAATATATAATGTCCTAAAAACCTAATATTTGAGGAATGTTTCAACTGAATTGAGTATGCACGTTTTTTACAAATGGTACACCCCAATATTTCTTTAATCTTATAGCCTGATAAATATCCATAAGTGGGGAATTCATTTATCATTCCATTCAATATGGACCTCAATGTAGATTATTCACTTCTATGAGCATCATACATTGTAACACATGTATCCCAAGAGAATTTTAGATCTTTGATCAATGGATCCAAATAGTCACCAATATCATTACTGGGTTGTTTTAGTCCAAATATAAGCCAAGAAAACATAATGTATTTGTGATTCATGCATAACCATGGAGGCAAGTTGTAATTTACCAACATGATGGTCCATGTGCTGTGAGTAATAATTTTTACACCAAAATGATTTATTCCATATGTAAATAATGAAAGACTAAAGTATCTCGGATCATTTTAAAATTCAGGATACCCATAATCAATTTTCTTCCACTATAGAGAATCAGCTAGATGATGTAGGTTCCCATCTTTAATTCATGTATATGCATGACATGACAATTGCCTTGTGGTTTCCTAACATCCATATAGTCTTCTAAACCCTAGAATGATATAAAATTAGCATACAAATTTCAAATTACTTGATTCATTTTTCTTGTATCGATATGCACCACACTTAGGGTATTTTTTGAGTGATTCACGATCCTTGTGAAACAATATGAAATCATTTGGACAAACATGTAATTTTTTTAAAGATAATACCCATTGAACAAAACATTGGTTTAGCATCATATGTTCGATATGGTAGTTCATTTTCTTATGGTAGCATGTCATTCAGGAAACCAATTAGTTTTGTAAAGTTGGTGTCACTCCATCCGCTGCCAGCTTTCAAATTATAAAACTTTAATACAGCTGACAATGTTGTGTATTTAGTATAACCAGTATAGAATACTCTTTAGGCATAGCTATTTAACTTATCAAAAAACTTTGGAAAATCAAAAATTTAATCTTCAATTTTCATTATTATTTCTTCCATATGATCTCCAACATAATTTACACTGGTATTCATATCAAATGATCCATAAACCATATTATCATCTCAATCGGTGTCCACATTCAGTTTTTCTTTGTGTTTAGTCAAAAATTTATAGATCTGTTCTATTCCATGACAAATAAAATCTTCTTACAACTCTTTAGTACTGATTTGTTTTGAATAACAACTTAAACATTGACAAAGGATTTGATAGGGGTCGTATTCATGCTATCTTGCAAACTTTGTGAACTCTTTAACTATATCTTCATAATATTTTTCAAATAATTAGTGTACATCCATTTTTGATTCATATCCATTCTATTGGGTTCATAAAATATTAATTTTTTACAATAAATAAATAAATACACATAAGATATTCATTATCAAAGTTGAAAGTTATAGACAATTCTAATCAGGTAAACCCAACATTTTACTATTTTAAATAATTTCAATATGATTTGAATAAAATGAGTAATTGAATTTAAGAAAATAATTACTCCACTATAGAAGGTGCTTTCCTCTGAATTAATTAAAAGGTGGTAGTTATATACAAATTTCATCCTCATCAACTTAGCTCCCAGACACTTATCATTGCATTTTTTTATTTGACATGCACACTCTATCTCTTGTGGACATGCACCTATGTTTCTTGAAATACACTAAGAAGTAGTCATCCATGTGGTCAATAATTCTTAAAGTAGTACAAGAAACATTAAATAGATGGAGGATGAGTCTCAATAAACAAATTTCAATAATAACAGTCCCAGATATAAAGTTTATGAGGATGCCAGTTTTCTATAAAATAGATGGGTGATGAGTCTCAAAAAAATTCAATAATAACTGTTGTTTGACACACATCGAGCCTTTATTAAATCACCTAAACAAATAATATTATAATATAGGAAATTAATAAGTAATAAGATACCCAAATATGATAAAGAATAATAATAAACTCTCATTCAATAAACTATAAGATATTAAAATTTATTGGTAAAACATTTTAATAAATAAAGATTTATTTAATATACATGGATGGTAATCAAAGATTCCTAGGGGTGGAACCAATACATGTAGACCTAAAATAATGAATACCTAAAAATAATTTCTAATATATAGAATTTGAAAACCATTATTCTATTTTTTAGAATAATTTATGTAATATATTAAGGAATTATTACATTTAATATTAATGGTATATCAAATATTTGAAAACATATCAAGAATCTTGGGATTTCATATCACCTTGCTGACCCATCCCAAGGATTCTATAGAGGTCATCACATTAGATCTACCCATATTAAGGAAGGTAAGCCATATAATACACATTGACCCATATCATTGAGTTTCTAGGTAGGACCATAAAGAAGTTGGCATAAAGTAATAAGACACATCAACAAGATATATCACAAACAAGGGAGAAAACACCCAAACCCTTGAAACATCTATCCTATACACACTATCCTCTACCGAGATGGAACGACTCCTATGAGTTCACATTTTCTAATTGGAATACCCTTACTTCATTTATAAATATAAGTTGAATTAGAAAATTAACAGATCTATAAAACATAACTCCCCAGCTAAAGTCTCTACTTCACAAATATGAAAATAACTAGTGAGTTTAATATGCTGGGAAGGAATCTCATAGGCTACCCAACCACCATCATAGAAATTTATATATACAAAATTATATCTAATATGTAAAATGGGATGATACTTCTACCATATGGATAATTACACTATTTATTCAATGAAAATAAAGCATAATTCATCCACACTTTCACATAAATAAAAGAGTAACTCACAAATTGGTATCTATAATTGAAAAGGTAGGGGATGCTTATATGTCTTGGGTGTGAAGTTGGGAAGGCTCACAATATAGGTTTTTCACACTCTAAAAATTATAGGAATCAAAATGGACAATCTCTCTGGCCAAATATCTAAACTGGCTAACTCACTACACTCATAGTTGCAAAACATCCCACCACGTCCATAACCATTGATGTTTTACACCTTGAGTTCCACAAGAAAATGTAGATAATGGATTACAATCGAAAGAATGTACAGACATACTTACGGTTGATCCTTGAATTCATTTGACCCTTAAATCATTTGAGCATTAAAATTAAGCTTTGGATTTGTTTGATCATTGATTCGAACCTTTATTCAAGCTTTGATTCACTAGGGAGGAAAGTCGGTAGTGGGTGGCTTCTGCGGAAAGCTTCTGATATCACGATAGTTTGACAACTGGTTAGGGTTTCTTAAATAGATTGGGACACTTTTATCAGCACTTCCAAAAAAGCGATCATAAAGATACCTTTTATCAGTGCTTAAGTAATAAGTTTTGATTAAAGAGTTATTTATCAGTATTTTTTTAGTGCTGAAAAAGTTGGATTTTTTTTTAGCACTGATAAAGTTCTGTCTTTATCAGCACTAAAAAATTGTTGATAAATAATCCATTTATTAGTGCTTATTACTTAAGCACTGATAAGGGATTTATAATTATAAGTCAAACAATTTGTAAATATATATTTATTTATTTAATAAATATATATAAATATAGATACAATAAATATATTATTTATTTAAATATATTTATTATAATTTTATAATTATTTAAATATATAATTATTTATTTATAATTACATAAATATTTAAAAAAATATATCATTATATATATTTATATAATTATATATATATTTAATAAATACATAAATATGAATATATTAATTATATTAATTATTTAATTTAATTTATTATAAATTTAATAAATATTTAAATATATATTTTTACTTATTAATAATTATAAAAATACATTTGAAAAATATTTATTTATTTAAAATTATAAATATATTAGTGAATAAATATAATAAATGTGTATTTATAAATATATTTATTTATAAGTATTTTTTTATAAATATATTTATTTATAAAAAAATTACAAATATATTTTTAACATTATTAATGAATATCTAATCTTAAGTTCATTCATGCTAAAAATTAGTGAAATTGAATAAACTAAAAATAAGTACACTTTAAAAATATTGAAAATATGGATAAGTTTTTTGTGTGTGCATTGTATATAAAAATGCATTAATTACATATATGTGAAATCATTATAAAACATGTTTGATCTATGTTAAATAGAAAAATTAAACGATATTCAATTATGTCTATTACCTATACCATTAGTCAGTATTTTTAATTTATATTAATTTTTAATTATAAACCATTTCACTTATTATATGACTACTTAATGTAAAACATAAATATTTTGTATTATATAAATAATATTTATATACATTCATATATATCTATATATTTAATATAAACCATTTATTAACCTTATTAATAATTATCTAATTAATAAAATGTTTAATATTTTTCTCAATAAACTTATTTTTAATTTTAATTTGTTTAATTTTAATTTTTCATATATCTATATATTTAATATATATTATTTATTATTATTTATAATTTATATATAGTATAATCAATTTTTTCATTTTTATCAATACTTATTTAATTAATAATGTTTTTAATTTTTTTTTAATAAAATAATTTTTTATTTATTTAATTATTTCAATTTATTCAAGCCATTATCAATGCTAGAAATAAAGTACTAATAAAGGGTACCCTTTATCAGCACTAAACATAACGCGCTCATAAAGGGTACCATTTATCAATTCTAAAAATAAACCACTGATAAAAGGTACCTTTATTAGTGCTAAAAAAATATGATAAAAGGTATAATTTATCAGCACTTTTTCTAGTGCTAATAAACACCAGCGCTATTAAATGTCTATTTTGTAGTAGTGAAAATCACTTATTTTAAAATAATCCTCCGCACATGAAAAGTAAAACATTTTATTTGAAAATAATCATGTAAAATTGTGAAGTAGGCTTCAAAACATTAAGGAATCATGAAAGCTATAAAATACACTCATGCCTTATAAGTTTAAAAAAACATTCTTTTTTAATTTTTTGAAAATAAACATTAAAGAGGATTTTTAAAGGAAATTCCCTTGCATGAAACCTTTAAAAAATTTCTTTTTTGAAAAAATTTGAGAAAAATTAGAAGATTACATTTTAAAAAAATTCATGTATATATAAATAAAATCATAAAAATCATTTTAATATCATGTGTTCTTAAAAAGAACTTAACATCTTAAATAATATAATTAGATTAATCAATTATGTAATTAATAACATATTCCACATATATTTTATTTATTATAATTTTATGAATTTCATTTATGACCATTTCTATGAGTTAAAAGGTTTGATTTCATGGTTTTGGGAGTGTTTGTTTCATAGTTTCAGGGTCGGTTAACTTGTGTATAATTATGGAATTTCTTATCAAATTGAAATGAAACTATAAAGTTAATATTATATGGTATTAATGAACCTCCATAATTTTATATGGTCCTATATATCATTTTTCATTCCAACATGAGGATGATTCATTTTATAAAACTTTAAAATAATTGTTTAGTTTATTTTGATGGTTTTTTCATCAATTATGAACTATTTTTATTTTACTTAATAGTATGTATATATATATATATTAGTTAAATAACATAAAATAACTTATAATATACTTATTAAAACATTATTTAACCATAATAATAGTTTTATTATCATTCATGAAGGCAGTAACAGAAAATGAAAACTCATTATCCACAGAGGCAGTTAATCGCCAAAGTTTAGATAATATTTTTATTTCTTGAAATAGAGAGGATGAGAAAAGGAATTTGTATGATATATTAAAATAAAAATATAAAATTAAATTATATACATGATACTGAAGTTATTATTCATTTATGGATAAAGTAGGTGATAAGAACATAGAAGAAGAAAATTTATTAAGATAGGTGGTTTATGAAAATTACCTCTTGAATATTGTCTCCTTGAGAACCTCCTCAAGGCACTTAGAATTGGTATTTTGGTGATACCAAAAAAATATAATGTGTCTCAAGATTATGAGAATATAATTTCATGGAGTACAGTCGAGTTATAAAGCTCTAGGTGGTGAAATGAAGTGAAGGAAAGTGTGTTATTTTATAATTGAGGAGGGGGCGCTTTAGAAATTTTTTAAAATATTAAAATATAATAAAGTTTTCTTATATATAGAGACATATAAATTGACTATAAAGGATATTGGATGATATTTCGACCATATATTATCACATATGGTCGTATTTTATATTTTTATGATTTTTTAATAATTTAATACAATATTATATTCATGAAATATCATTATTTTCAAATTTAGTACTATTCATTACTATAACTTTAAAAACAACAAATAAAATAGTAAAATAAAACAAAATTATATAATTATATAATATAATTGTCATATTTATCTATATAATTCATTTTTAAGCTTAATTATCTAAAATTATAATTATTTTAATATTTTTAATGTCATTTATTTCATTTTTCCATTAATTTAATAATTATTTCATCATCATTGTGCAAGAATTTAAAGTGTTTATTTCTTCCCTAAAAATTAAAAAAATATTACCATGATTAATATAAATCTTTAATATTTAAAAATTTATTTATGGACAAACTTCTATTCTATAAAACAATATATTAAAAAGTTATACTAATTAAAAACTGTAGTGTGAATAGTTTGTCTTTCTTTTAAATAAAATACTATATGAGACTTAATGTAAACTAAGTGGGTCCAAAAAGTCTAAAATTATACCCAAGGATGATTATGTTTTACAATTACATATAAAATAACATTTCTTCAAATTTTTGGGTCATTTAATGGTTCTTATAATTTTAATTAAAATTATTTTATTGATTTTTCTTCTGTTTCAACAAGCATTGTGTCATCGTTACATAAACATTGAGTTAAATATTTCATAAAAAATTAAAAAGAAATTAGTATTATAAAAATAAATTAATTAGGTTCAGTATAATTTTTTATAATCATTCATTATATATATTTACTCATATTCTTATCAATATAACTTCTTTTAATTTTTAAATTTTACTTTTCTTACCTTGCGCAGGCATTGCATAAGAATTTTCATAAGATTCTTGTTATGTAACTATAAAATTAAAAACTATCTGAAGAAATAATCATCCATACATAATATTAAATAAAAAAAATTGTTCAAAGACTTATTATCACTAAATTATTATCTACAAGGACCCATATTTTACTTTTCCAATGCTGCGCAAGGACTACGTCGACACTGAAAAAGATTTTTATATTTATCATGAAATATAATATAATATTCATGTTATGAATAATTTTTATAAAATATTTATAGTATATTATAATTATTATTTCATTCCATAAGTTTAATAAATTTTATATCATAATTATATTTTGAGGATATCACAAAATATATCGTATTTTATAAAAAAACTAGATTTTTTCTATTCATTGAAAATTTAAATTTTTCAGAAAATTATAAAAATTTCACAAAAGAATAATTTTGATATTAAGATTTCATAAATTAAATTCATTTTCTAAAATTTATTTTCTAAAACTTCCAAAAATTAATTATAATATTCAAAAATAATCAATAAAATTATTTTTAAAGAAAACGTATTTTTTATGATTAAAATGACTTAAAAAATGTTATTATTTTATGATAATTTAACAATATATTTATATTTATTAGGATCTAAATATTTGTTTCATAAATAATTTATTCATATTCATTAACTCCAAATTAATGGCTAGATTATAACAGTCGCATTTTAAATAATAATATTTAGTTATTATTTTAAGCTCGATGTGACGTGTCATATACAGTATCGAACATAGTGTTTCTTTTTTTTCAAATATTGTATGTTACATTCTCCCACAATTTAATAAATTAAATCCTTGTAATTTGAACTCAGGTTCGATAACTATGGTTTGAATTTCCAAAACCCCTTTATTTAAATTCTACATCGTAAAAAGGATTTTTAAACTTTCACTTGATAAGTAAATGAGGTAACACATATTGGGTTTACATGAAGAAAACAGTGGACATGGAAGATAAAATTAAATCTCAAATATAGATATAGAGTTATATATAACATGATCATGAGAAATTTAACCTCCAAAAAACCATAAATATATGTTAGGTTTTAAATATATAGATATCCCGATAAAAAAAGTAAATTGATAACATTTTTATTTAAATGTATTTTTCCTATAGTTGATAAATTATTTTATTTTATATACTAAAATAATAAGTAAGTATACTTAATTTAAAATTATAGTTTCATCCTTTAATTAATCTTCACCATAAGCTCGTCTTTTTCTCTAAATGATGAGTATGAATTTTTCATGCCTGAAGCACTAGAATCAACTTCTTTTGATCACAAAATACACAAATTTATAACTATATATTCCTCATACCTTCATATATAAACCAAAAAATTGGTTATTATAATATAAGATAATTCTCCAAAAATAATAAACCTTTATTGGATGAAAAAATTCTTTAATCGCCAAAATTCAATAGTAATACCCAAAGTTCAACATAGATCATTCAACAAATAACTATTTTTTAGATTCATCAAAAAAATATTATATACTAATATTAAAACCCAAAAATAATAATTATATACCTCCAAGATAATATTTAAATTTATCCCCAAATATAGTTAATGACTATTAAAATCTCATACCAAAATGTAATTTCCCTAATAATATAATCTTCAAGATATTCTAATCATTTCCATAAATATCCTAAATCACCATAAATCCACAATAAAATCATATATTATTAAAAAATATAATTCAACCATTATTACTCAAATTAAATCCAATGGTATTATGTTTTCCATAATCATAAAGGGTTCCTAAAATAGTGAACACCTTCCAAAATAACATTAATCACCAAATCATTTTCCAAACCCATAGTTATCAATTTGATAAAACATAAGTTTCCAAAATAAAATTAATATTTATCCATACTATAGTTTAAATAATAAATATTTCAAGTAAACTAGGACATTATGTTGGCTAATGGTGGTAACTGAACCATTTTTCTCCTTTGGTTTTGGGTTCAAACCTCACGACATTGTCAGATGCGACGGGTTGTCGGCTAACCTGTGGGTTTTCCTTTTTTTCAAAAATAGTAATTTTTATAACATTACTAGAAATGTGGGAAACATACTCAAAAATGAACATAATATATTTAAAATTAATAAAAAAATGTAACCATAAAGTTTATCTCATACCTTTAATTTTTCATCCCAAAATTTAATAGACTATAATTACCTCAAAAATAAATGTCTCCAAAAATATCATTAATAACCTTAAAATTTTATAACTTAGATTTTCAAAAGGGGTCCCCTAATACATTGTTATTATAATTAATCATATAATTATAAACCGACAATAATATTTATAAATTTTAATAATACATCATAATAAAACATCCTAATCTCCAAATTTATCTAAACCGTACTCTGATAACAACTATAAGGACTCAACCTTAAACATTACATATTCTAGTGAATTTATATTGGAATTCAATTTCTTTAATTCCAAAATATCTTTTAGTTTTATAGTTTTAAATAATTAGGAAAATATATTACAAATTAAAACTATACATTAAATTTTTTAACTTATAAATAGTATCCATTTTTATAAAAGAGAAGTTTTAAAATAATACATGATTTCTTTTCCTGATAAATCTTCAAAAAAATTCTCTTGATACCATCCTTGTCACTGATCTTCCTTAAACCCTATAAAATATTAAAACTTGGTATGAATAAAAAATTCCCAATAAGGTTTATAAAAATAAATACAAAAATCATTAATAAATATATACTTATATTAATTTTCCTTTATCAAAATAAACTTTGATCTCAAAATATGCATTTTCTTACCCATGAAATCACCTTTTATACCCAAAAAATTACATAAAACATTTCAAAATAAATCTTAAGGTAAAAATAAATAAATATAGGTTTCTTCAAAAACAAGGTAAACTCATGACAAATATTTTCAAAAAATTATTCTTTTTACCCTTAAAATGTAACATATACCTTCTTTCGAACATATTCCCAATAGCTTACATTGTGAAAGAATGATATTTTTTTTAAAATGTAGAAAGAACAAAATAAATCATATAGGTAACTTGGGTGATCATTTTATTATCATAATTATATATTATGTAACCCTCCATATTATTGTTACCCTAATAGATACTATAAAATAACCCTCGCGGTTATAGTTATATGTAACCATCATAGTTACACTTGGAATAAACATCAAGGTCAACTTCCAATATACCCAATGAATAGGGGGGTTATCATATAATCACACATATTTGGTTTATAATATAACCACCTTTCATCATAAAAAATGTCCAAGAACCAGAACTTAATCATAAAACATGAATACTCGCATCATGAAAACACTTCATTGGGAAAAATACCTTATTTTAAAACAATATTGTGCATATAAAATGAAAAAAATATATTTAAAAATTAACATGTAATATTTTAAATGTGGATTCAAAAAAATAAGTAGTCATTAAAGTGTTATAATCCATGCATTCCATATAATTTTAAAAAACATTCTTTTTAATTTTGTAAAAAGAGAAGTTAAAGAGAATTTTTAAAGGAAAATCCCTTACATGTAACCTTAAAAAAATATTTTTTGAAAACATTTGAGAGAAAAGAAAAAATTACCATTTTAAGAAATTTATGTCCATGATATCAAAGTAATAAATTCATTTTAATATCATGGACATAAAATAAAAATACTTATAGAATAAATCTCTAAAACTTTTAAAATACGGTTTTTTAGTTATAAAGTGTCTTCTACCTTATGTCTAAATGCGTTCTACACTTGGACTTAACATCCTATATAATCAAATTAAATTAATTAATTACATAATTCAGAACTTATTCCATATATATTTTATTTATTATAATTTTATTAAGTTCATTTATGGCCATTTTGGTGAGCTATAATGTTCAATTTCATCGTTCTATGAGTATTTGTTTCCTGGTTTCATTGTCAGTTCACTTGTGTATAATTATGGAATTTCTTGTAAAACTGAAATAAAACTATATAAGTGATATTATAGGGTATTAATGAACCTCCATAATTTTATATGGTCCCATATGACCTTTTTCATTCCAACATGATGATGATTCATTTTATAAAACTTTAATTATAATTTTTTAGTCTATTTCGATAGTTTTTCGTCCATCACAAACTAGTTTTGTTTTACTTAATATTATTTCTAAATATTTGTTCCAAAACCTAAAATAATTTATAATATACATATAAAAATCATATTTAACCATAATAATATTTTTTTGACCTGCCATGAAAGCAGTGAAAAAACAAAAACTCGTTATCCACAGAGATAGTCAATCGCCATAATTTGGATAATGGTTTTGTTTCATCAATAAGAGGGGATGAGGAAAGGAATGAATATAAGATATTACATGATTAATATAACATTACAGTATATATATTATATATTATTTACTGTTTATTTATGGATGAAGGATGTTAAGAGAATATAGAAGAAGGAGAAAAATTAAGAGAGCTAGTTTAAGAAAATTACCTCTTGAATATCATCTCCTTCAGAACCTCCTTAAGGCACATAGAATTAGTCTTTTGGTGATACCAGAAACACAAAAATGTGTATAGGTATTAGGATTATATAGTTTTTTATATTATGGTTGATATAGAACTCTCATGGTGGTGAAATGAAGTGATTGAGTGCTTTTTTATAATTGAGGTGAGGGGTACTTTAGAAATTTATTAAAATATTAAAATATAATAAGGCTATATTAGGGACAAGTACTTCAAAATTTCCAATAAAGAATAGAAGATGAAATTTTAAACCATAAATTATCCCATTTTGTATTATTTTATATTTTTATGATTTTTAAATAATTTAATAAAATATTAGATTCATGAAATATCATTATTGTCAAATTTAAAATTATTCGTTACTATGACTTTAAAACAACAAAAAAAGAGTAAAATTTGGACCAATTATTTTATTATATCCTATAAATATAATATTTATCTATATAATTCATTTATAATCTTAAGTACCTCAAATTATATTTAATTTAATATTTTTAATATCATTTATTTTATTTTTCCATTAATTTAATATTTACTTCATCGTCATTGTGAGAGAATTTAAGGTATTTATTCCTTAACTAAAATTTAAAAATAAATTTCAATGATTAATATAAATATTTCAACTTTCCAAATAAATTTATTCAAACATATCTTCCATAAAACCATATATTAAAATTTTATTCTAATTAGAAACTATATTATGAATAGTTTAACTATATTTTAAATAAAATACTATAAGGGAATTAATGTCAACTAAGTGCGCAAAAAAGGTTAAAAATTATAACCAAGGATGATTATGGTAGACACATACATATCCAATAATATTTATTCAAATTTTTGGGTCATTTAATGGTTCCTATAATTTTAATTAAAATTGTTTCATTAATTTTTCTTCTTATTGCACAAGCATTGTGTTAGCATTGCATAAGTATTAAAGTTAATTATTTCATATAGAAATATTAAAAAAAATTATAATAATAAAAATAAATTCATTAGGTTCAATAAATTACTTTATATTATTTCATTATGTATATTTATTCAAATCCATATCAAGAAAACTTATTTTAATTTGTTAATTTGACTTTTCTTTCCTTGGGAAAGCATTGCAAAAACATTTGGATAAGATTCTTGTTACATAACTATAAAATTAGAAACTATTAGAAAAAATAATCATAAATACATAATATTTAATAAAAAATTATGAAAATACTTCTTATCACTCAATTATTTTCGATAAGGCCCCAAATTTGACTTTTCTGATGCTGTGTAGGCACTACTTCAGCACTGAAAATGATTTTTATAGTTATCATGAAATAAATTATAATTTACATGTTATGAATTATTTTTGTAAAATATTTATATTATAATATCATAATTTAGTCATTCCATATGTTTAATAAATTTTATATCATAATTATTACTTGAAAATATCACAAAAGATATCATATTTTATAAAAAACTGGATTTGTTACTATTCATTGAAAAATTAATTTTTTAAGAAAATTATAAAAAATTTACCATAGAATAATTTTTTATTACTATTTAAAAGATTAAATTCATTTTATCAAATAATTTTTCTAAAACTTCAATAAATTAAATATAATATTCATAAAAAGTAATAAAAATATTTTTCAAAGAAAACGTATTTCGTAATATTAAAATTACTTTACTGAAAATAATGTTATTATTTTATGATCATGTACCAATATATTTAAATTAATTAGGATATATATATTTATTTCATAAATCATTTATTCATATTCATTCCCTTCAAATTAATGGCTAGCTTATAACAGTCACCTTTTAAATAATAATATGATGTTATTCATTTAAGCTTGATGTGGCGTGTCTTGTATGCTATCAAACATAGTATTATTTTTTTAAAACTTGGGATGTTACATGTTCATTCCTTTATCATCCCCATGTACATCCTTTTAAATAATAATAAAATTTTTCCCGTCTCAATTATCATCATTGATAAGGTTTTTAGGTCCTAATTCAATGATCTTCTACTCTATTTTCTTTCCCAGGATGGTAGTGGATTGAGCATTCATAGTCATTGATCATCTATAACTATATTTTTTGGTACATATTAATATAATTCTATTTGAATATATTTTTTAGTCTCTTTTTATCCATATATATTTCACACTTCTCCCCATAAATATAATTTTTCTAGGTTTTCAATGTGAATGTCACTACACCCAACTCCTGGTCATTATTAGATAGTTCTATTCAAGAACATTCAGCAGAATTAAGGTGTATTATCATGACCCCCTCCATCCAAAGATTCCCCTTCTAATCCAGCAATAAATAAAGAGAGATAATTACCTCAGATTCCCACCTCCATTAGGCCCCAGGGTGGAGACCGTCACCAGGGGTATACAAATCTCACAAAATGGGAGGCATTACCCTTTTTATAGTAAACATGACCGGGAGATAAGATGTATCAACCTCAAAACAATTACCAGACATATAATTTTATATAAAATAAATACCAAACCATCCCACATGCATGGCTAAAATAAAACTGTTAAAAATACAGCAAAACTCTAAGGTATGTACCAAAAGAACAAAGCTAAGAATTGACACAGCAATTTTCCCCACATCCGAGCTAGTAAGGTCCAATACGGTCTACATAATCCTCCTAGAATCCTAAAAATAGTTTTATATACGTAGGGTGGGAATAAAAGTATACTCAGTAGGAAAAATTGAGGTCTCTCATGTATAAGTGGGAGAAGTATACTAATGCCCGTGTGAGAAAATAACAGAAACCAACAGCATGTAACAAGGAATACTAGCCATCTCAACCTAACCAAGGCACACTCACAAAATAACGCAAGTCAAGTCAAGTAATATAATAAGAATATTGATATTTGGTTACCCTGTACCACTTCCCACTAGTTAACTACTCATACCCTAATAGAAAACATCCTAGTGCTTCCACACTCTTCCACAAGCCCCATGTCACAACCCCACCTGCACAAACCTATGCCTCATAGAAAGTCCCACAATCTGGGAAAATGAATCTCACCACATCCTACCAGCAAACACCTAGCCCACTATAATACAACATCCTACCTACAAACACCTGGACCACAACCACATCTCATCCCGTAGACACCTAGGAAAGAACACCTCACCCACAGACACCTAGTCCTCACAACCTCACCACAACCTTCCCAAAGAGTCTTGGGCTACCAATTCCTTGAAGAGGGAGAAAGTAAGAGAAAGTAACAAGCCATATATCCTGGCACCAGGATGTTGGGAAAGACACCATCCCCCGTGATGATGGGTTTGTTCATCATATAGTGCTAAACTAGGGTGGGTTGTGTATATAAATCACAAGAGAACATACAAATAATACATATAGATACCAAACACTCATCCCAACCTATGGGTTCTCAAACAACAACCATCCCATAGTACCACCTTTGTTGCTACCTATAAATGAATATATTAACACCAAGAATAGTCACTTCGGATGTTGATAAAATAAATCCCATATACAGCCTCCTTCACTTAAAACCCACTAAATTCAACTTTATTAAGCCTTTATTTTTTTTGTTCTATCCCTACCCAAGAAACTACCAACCACAAAACACAACCAGAAACACAACCAAGCCAAACAGAGGAAGGAAAATATGATAAAGTACTCACTCTACACTTCCTCCCCACTTAGCACCCATGCCAACCTCTTCCATCATTATTATTCAATGTGATCCCACCAAAACCATCCTCCAAAATAGAACCACCACCATCTCATTCACACACCCATCAACACCTCTCATCACAACCATCGACAGCCCCACAGAATAAACACACTCCACCCGAAAACACACACAAAACACAATCTAGTTACAATCCCACTACAAAAAAATTTTATAATCCATTCAAAAATCAATCAATATCCTAACCTAAAATTTTATTTCACCACCCGAAACACCCCACACAAATTTTTACCCACAACATAAACACCACACAACCATACAAGTAATGATTTCCATATTTAACAAAACTCCCATTCTTTAATTACACTTTTGAATTCATGGGTGATCATAAAACAAGTTTAATCCTTGGGGATCCATTTATTTAAATGAGTATAATTTGTTAATCATATTTTTATATTTATAGTTTTTCAACAGAATATCGTCAACATGTATTCATGATCCATAACAGGTGTGCAAAAAAAAGCCACCAACAACCATGATTTTCAGTAGGCACATAGCTCATACAGGTTACAATAACAACGAAACCAAATAAAACAGAAACATGTATAACTTTTTACAATCCCCTATTTATTGATTTAAAGTTGATTCAATTATATTCAATTAATTTGGATTCAAATTTATTCACAAGGAAACATGAGTACACCCACCCCACATAATACACGATTAAGAGAGATGGTGGGATCCCTACCTCGAAGAATAGATGATCAACAACTCCTCCTTGCACAAAATAGAGGGTGCAAAAGGCTCCATGGAAATATGATTCGAAGGCCACAGCACAACCCAAAATCTCTCAGAGAAGGAAGGTTTTGGGATGCCTAGTATCAAGAGAAAAGGGAAACACACGTAGAAGAGAGGATCTCATCTTTAGAAATTCTAGATCCTCTATCAATAGAGGAATGGTTTTAAAATCTATTAAAGTTGAATTTTGACTAAGACCATGTGTTTGAGACATTTAAAAGCCTCATGATCTTATAGGAGTAAAATATATTATGTAGGCACTTTGAAATGACTTCAAAATGGCTTAAATATAGCATTAAATTTATTTTAAATCAAATAAAGCGTTAAAGGGGTGAAATTTTAGCAAAATGGAAAACTAGAGAAATTTTAGAATTTTGAAAAACTATTGGAAATGACTCACCGGTGGATGACCTACCATTGAATAACTCACCGTTCGGTGACCTATCGTTGGACAACTCACTGTAGGACTATAACACCCCAATATTTTATTGTATTTTTCTTCTTAAATAATTTCAATTCATTAGATATCTTATAATGCATGAAACACTGGGTCTTTGTGAAATAGTACTTGGTTATAGGAGATAGTTATAACCTAGAAATTAAACTTAAATTTTCCACTTCTGTGATTTGAATTTCAAAAAACAGACATACATGGTTACGATCAAGGTGATATTTGGAGTCTGACAGAATTAACTTAATTTTTGTTGAATAGTAACACACCCTTATGAATAGTAACTTACACTTATGAATAGTAACTTCCCTTATGAATACTAATGTTAACGTTATGAATAGTAATATGACTCTTATTAAAGTTAACCTTACCCATGAGTGTATAAATAAAATTTAGGTGCTTTATAAATGAAGGTGAAAATTTTTATTAAGTGTTGGTATTTTTTGTGAGTAATAAATATTCCGTTATAATATTATAGTTAATAAAATGATTTAAAAGATAATTAAATATCATAAAATGTATTCATAAATCATTATTTTTGTTCCCTATGATTTTTATTATAATTTAATGAGAACTTAGTTAACTTTTCAAAGTGATATAAAATCAGTTATAATTTTTAAATTGGTATTTTTTAATTAAATAATGATTTTAATTAAAAGTTAAATTTACCATATTTATAAAATTATTTTCATAAAATGGAGTACATTTTTTTATTTTATATTTCAAAAAATAGTTAGGGTGAATATTTGGGATTTTTTCTGAAATACTTGAATTTTTAGTGAATAGTAAAATATGATAATTTATGATAAATGATAAATACATGGTTTATTAATTCATGAAAGATGACCTCCTAAGGTAAGAAAAGTTGTTTTGAACTCACATGAATTTATTATTATTTTTGTTCATAAGAATCAATAATATTCATAGTCTTGGAAAAATAATAAACTAATGATTAAAATAATGAAAAAACCCTCCTCTCCTCCATTATATAAACCACCCTTCACCCCCTCTTCCTCTCACACCACTCAAGATTCAAGTATTGACAAAGTTAGGCCAAATATACTTCCCATGAAATTACCCCACTTCCAAGACCTTTTGGTCTCACCAAAAGGCCAAAAACAAAGTCCTTAAGAAGATTCTCAAAGGGGAGTACTCAAGAGGTAAACCTCTCTTCCTTTTCCTTTCAAAATCTTTTACAAGTTCCATTCTTTTGTTTCTCTATCCTCACCTCCACTCATCCAAATTCTGTGATATTTCTAGTAATTTTCATGTACTAGAATTTTATTATGCTAATGGAATATTTCAGCATTATCTCACTTTCCCCCTCCTCTTATACTAAAAATGAGAACATCATCCGAGATGTGTTAATTTATCACATTCAAGGATGAAGGGTTTTTAATTTCTATTATCACCTTTAATTATGGTCATGAAACCCTTTTCATGGTTTAAACATGCCATAAAATATGTAATATATCATATTTAATGTTCTATAATAATTTTTTAGACATGGTATTTAATTATAAAAATATGTATTTGTGGTGATCAAAAACCATCAAAATAATCCAAGCGTTTATCATTAAAATTTTATATAATGATTCATCCTATCACAAAATAACCAAATGATTTATATGATCATTTAACCTTATATATTATCATTAATAACTCATAACTTCACTTATGTATTTCTATTTCATTTTTACACGAACTTCCATACTCTTATTCAAGCGAACCAAACATGAAAACTAAGAAAACATGCACTCCCAAAAGATGAAATTGAATATCATAACCTATATAAAAAGATATAAATGAACTTAATGAAGATATAATAAATAAATTAAATATATATAAGTTTCTAGACTTTATAATTAATGAATCTAATTTGATTATTCAAGACATTAAGATGAAGTGTAGAAAATATCTGGTTTTAAGGTAAGGGGTTTCTCATCTCACTTTTAAATCTATGAGATTTCCATTGTTCGAAACTTAGTTATTATATGCAGTGTATATATACATACATTTGATATATAATATAATTATTCTATTTATATTTTTGGTATTCAATTATTCATTTGATGATTATTAATTTTTAGTCATACGATTCGATTGATTACAATGTGTTAAGGGACTTTGTCTCAAATTCCATTTCATTGAGATTTACTTTGTATTGTGAAACTAATCATTATTATGTGGTGTATCTACATCCAATTTTAGATTATTTTTCATTTTCAATTTTAATTTTATTATATATCTATATTATTGCTACATGGATATGATTATTGTCTAAGTCGTATACCATTTTAAATATGATGGTTATTTTGAATGTTATGATGAATCTGTATCCTCTACTCAATATAGATATTCAAAAGGAATATTTTTATGGTATTAAATATTTTTATAAATAATTATTTGTACTTTAATTGATGGGGGAGGCCTTATATATCCCTTCTATTCATTGATAGGTCTCATGAGAAAAAATAGTTCGTGAAAAACCCTTCGAGTTTGTTTCCAAAATAGAATCAGATGGGTATCTACCCATAGACTTACACCATTTTGACGGTACTATGGTTCATCTATCAGATACATGACGTCCAAATAATAATAAATCTATTTATTCATTATAAATTTATTACTTTCCTTGAGTTTTTTCACTATGAAAAAATCTACAGATGTATTACCATTCTCAGTTTGTTAATGACATGTGTTTTTCATTTATTCACCATGCCATATTGATTATATAAAATTGATTATGATTCAATTATTATAGATTCATGATTCCATTATATATAACCCTTATTGATCATTTGATATCACACCTTTCATTTTTTTTCCTTCCACATGTTATGTAGAAGGGATAATTTATTGACTTTTCATGATCCAGTTTATTAGATCTTGTTATGTATTATGTTTTTTTTTCAATTTAAAATGGGATCCATGTATGTATCTAGTATCTCCAAGACTACTAAACTAATTAGTTCTTTATAATTTTATTCCTTTTAATCATGAAAGTATAATAAATTAATGCACCAGCTCCAGGCTATTGGGGTTGGGGCATTACAATTGGTATCAAAGGGAGGTTTAGTAGAAACCTTGGGAGATGGATTTAGGAAACATAGCTTAGGGAACATAACCCTAATATATAATTTGAGTATAGTCATATATTAACATCCTATCATTTTTGTAAGGTATAGACTATGTTTTTTATTCCTAGAAAATAAATCCTTGTTTGGATACTATAAGTGGATGTAGTTTTGGTACAGATGTACCTAGGAGTAATAACTCTGACAATGAGTTTTGGGCTTGACCCGGGGTATCTTGGTACATGATAATGGGCCTTACTGTGAACCTATTTTGACACTATTGGGGGATATGCTTAGGATAGTTCACATTTTCTTTATAAACTATTATGAAGGATTTAAATGTAAATAGAAACCATGTTTATGATTATGAGATTATCTATGCATAAATTTTAAAATTATGTTAAGTGTTTGTTAGTGAGAAATTATGAATTATGACCAAATTTAGTGTATTCCATTGTTTAGTGATGGAACCTAATGGGAGAAAGGGAATCAATACCCACAGACAATGTAGGTATTTCCCCACTGAGCAAGTCAACACAGTAAGTGTTGGAGAAGATCAAATCATGACCATATAGGGACAACTTACTCAAGTTGTGATGAATAAGCATGATACACCTATATTGGATCGTTTCATGTGATAGAATCCCCCATATTTAAGTGGGACTACTAATCCAGTGGTATCTGAGAAGTGGATCAAGTCTCTTGAAAATATATTTCTGGCATTAAGATGCAATGAAAATGAAAAAGTAGTACTGGTAGTATATTTACTCAAGGGTGATGGTGATCAATGGTGTTACTTGATCCAGAATACATGGAGTAAGAATAAATAGAAGATATGGAATGGAGATATTTTAAGAAAATATTCCTAGACAAATATTTCCCTTGTGAAAAAAGAACTGAAATGAATATGAAATAACTTAGCTTAAAGAAAAGGGAAGAAGAGAGTGTTGTGGGTATGAAGATACATTCACAAGACTGTCTAGGTATTCCATAGATTACGTATGTGACTTAGAAGACAATATTTATAATTTATTTTAAGGTCTTAAGTAAATTCTTTTAAGGGCACTGGCTTCTCAAATATTTTCATCATATGATGAAGTTGTATTATGTTCCATCAAAATAGTGAATGAATTTTGTAGATCAATATTTTTCAAGGGAAACTAAGACAATAAGCGGTATTCTGATAACCATGGAAAAGGTGAAGCACCAAAGAAGAATAAGGGAATAAAGAAATTCCCAATATGTGAGAACTATGGAAATAATCATCCTGGGAAATGTTTTAAAGGAATAGGAGTTTTCTATAAGTGTGGAAAAAAGGGTCATCGATATAATGAATGAAATTGGAAAAAATAAGTCAAGTATGTTCAATGATATAATTATAGAGATATGGGACACTATGAAAATGATTTTCCTAAGAACCAAGTAATATTTCCTCAAAAAAGGCCACGGGATCAAGGAAAATATTATGTAATCACAATGGTGGAGGTTGAAGTTCCTAATGATGTGGTGGTAGGTACTTTAATTATTTCCTCAAAATTATACCATGTTTTATTTGATTCTATATCATCGCATTCTTTTATATTTTCCCAGTTTGACATGAAAATTATATATTTCCAATTTGATTTAATACAGGAGTTATCAGTCAAAACTCTTAAGGGAAGTATCATTGCAACAAATTTATGTCTGGCAGTTCCCATTATGGCATATAAACGTGCCTTATCTTCTAATTTTATCATCATACCCCTGATATAATTTGATATAATCCTTGGTATGGATTGGATTTCATATCATGATGCAAAAATATATTGTAAGAAGAAAGAATTTATAATTTTTTAGGATGATGTAGAATCTGTTATCGTTAGAGTAGAAACCTCTCCATCTGATTCTTATCTAGATTCACCCCCAATAGATCTACTGAATGAAATTATTGGGGAAGATGAGAAATTGATATCTATGAGTAAGAAAAGAAATATTCAAATTGATTATGTACCTATTGTGTAAGAATATGTTGATGTGTTTCCAGAAGATTTACCTGGACATCCTCCAAAGCGGGAAGTTGAGTTCACTGTTGATTTAATTCTTGTTTCAAGCCCTATATCAAAGACTCTATAGAATGTCCATAGTGGAATTGGTAGAACTCAGAAAACAACTAGATTAACTGATTAATAAAGGATTTATTCTTCCTAGTGTTTCTCCATGGGGAGCCATTATTCTATTTGTCAAGAAGAAATATGGATCTATAAGGTTTTCCATTGACTATAGGGAGATTAATGCAGTTACGATAAATATCAAGTATAATCTTCCTCACATTGATGATTTATTTTATCAACTTCATGGAGCCCAGTTTTTTTTTGAAGATTAACCTTCGATTTGGATATCATCAGCTACATGTGAGGAAGGAAGATATTCCAAATAAATCATTTCAAACCATGTATGGGAATTTTGAGTTTACAGTAATTCCTTTTGGACTGATTAATACACCCTATGTTTTCATGGATCCAATTAATAGAGTTTTTAAGGAATATCTTGATGAATTTTTTGTGGTATTTATCAATGATATCCTGGTATACTCCAAAATCTATGAAGACCATGAGAATAACTTATGAATCATTCTGAAAACTCTTATAAGAAATAAATTATATGGAAAGTTTAGAAAGTGTGAATTTTGGCTTGAATCAGTTTATTTCCTTGTCCATATTGTCTCTAAGGATGTAATCTTAGTTAATCATGTGAAGAAAAAGGCAATCCAAGAATGTCCCAAACCAATGAACATAACTGAGCTACGTAGTTTTATTGGCTTAGAAGGTTATTATCAGCATTTTGTTCAGAATTTTACCAGATTGGATAACCCACTAACCAAGCTCACACATAAAGGGATTAAGTTTTTATGGAAAAAAGAATGTACAAAATTATTTGAATAATTGAAAAGAATATTGTTCAATGCTACAATTTTGAATCTTCCATTAGGACATGATGGATTTGTGATATACAGTGATGCATCAAAGAATTTACCTGTTTTTGTCCTTATGAAAAATGATAAAGTTATTTCTTATGCATCAAGGAAGTTGAAGACTCATGAGAAAAATTATCCAACTCATGATCTTGAGTTATCATCCTTAATCTTTTCTCTAAAAATCTGGAGACGCTATATCTATGGTGAAATATGTGAGATATATATATATCACAATAGTTTGAAATAAATTATTAGACAAAAAGAACTCAACATGAGGAAAAGGAGATGTCTTGAGTTACTCAAATATTATGATTTTTTAATACACTACCACCCAGGATAGAAAAATAATGTGGCAGATTCATTAAGTTGGAAAGATCATGGACTTCTGACCCAAATGAGGATTGAGAGAGATCATATATTCATGGATTTGGTAAAGATGGATATGTTAATTTTTAAATAAGTGGAAAAAATTTTACTTTTTCAAATGATTGATAAACAATATTTACTAGAGAATATAAAATTCTCTCAATATGATAATGAGAATCTACAAAATATAATTAAAGTTATTAAGGATTGAATATTGGAATACATTATGTATGAGGATGGAGTTCTTAAATTTGGATAAAGGATATGTATCCCATCAGTACCTGAGTTAAAAAAGGAAACTATCATATGATTATCATAGCTCAAATTTCTATCTACACCCTGGTAGCCCCAAGATGTATAGGGATCTGAAGGAACATTTTTGGTGGGATAACATGAAGTGAGAAATTGGTGACTATGTGTCAAGGTGTCTAGTTTGTCAACAATTAAAGGCTGAGAGACAACATCTTAGAGGTTTTATGCAACCTCTATCTATTCTTATGTAGAAGTGGGATAACATTATGATGTACTTTTTCATAGGACTACCGAGGAAACCTATAAGGAATGATGCAATATAGGTAATTGTTTATCGTCTTATAAAATCAGCACATTTCCTTGCTATAAGATAGATTTTACCACTTGAGCGCCTAGAAAGGATTTATATTAAAGAAGTTGTAAGACTTCATGGTGCATTTATATTGATTGTGTTTGATCGAGATCCCCAATTTACATCAAAATTTTAGAAAATTCTCCAAAAGTATTTGGATACTAACCTTTATATGAGTACTACTTATCACCCCCAAACTAATGGATAGTCTGAAAGGACTATCCAAACACTAGAATACATGTTGATATCATGATCTATTGACTTTAGAGGTAAATGGGACCAATACTTACCTTTGGTGTAATTTTCTTATAATAATACTTTCCATTATAACATCCAAGTGCCTATATATAAATCATTATTTAGCAAGAGGTTTCAAACTCCAACTTTTTGGGACAAAGTTGGTGAGAGGAAAATTATAGTCCATGAACTTATCAAAGAGACAACGAAAAAGGTAATAACAATTTAGACCCATATTAAAGAAGAGAAAAGTAGAAAAATATATATGATGACAACCATAGAGAGGATTTATAATTTCAAGTGGGAGATATTGTCTTTTTGAAAGTATCTCCATGGAAGGGTGTCCTAAGGTTCGGTAAGAAAGGGAAACCAAGCCCCAGGTACACTAGACCATTTGAAATTTTGGATAGAATTGGAGCTATAGCGTACCGTTTAGCGATGACGCCAAGTCTCTCCAAGGTTCATGATGTGTTACATGTGTCATTGTTAGAAAAGTACATGTCATACCCAATGCATGTACTCAAATATGAGAAAATAGAACTGTAAACTAACTCATCTTACCGTGAAGAGCCTATCAAGATTCTTGACACTAGAGAGAAAGTATTGATAAATCGGATGACTCTACTGGTAGAGGTTCTATGGAGAAACCATAAAATGGAGGAAGAAGAATGGAACTAGAAGTTGTTATGAAGAAGAACCACCCACATATTTTTAGAGGACTTTATACATTAAAAATTTTTAGGATGAAATTTCTGAAGGAGGAAAGAATATAACACCCCAATATTTTATAGTATGTTTCTTCTTAAATAATTTTAATTCATTAGATAGATTATAATGCATGAAACACTGAGTCTTTGTGAAGAAACACCTACTTATAAGAGATAGTTATAACCTATCCATTAAACTTAAATTTGACACTTCTATGATTTTGAATTTCGAAAAATGGACATACATCTTTGCGATTTGGGTGATATTTGGAGTCTGATAAAATTAACTTATTTTTTGGTGGATAGTAACATACCCTTATGAATAGTAACTTACCCTTATAAATAGTAACATACCCTTATGAATAGTAATGTTACCCTTATGAATAGTAATATGACCCTTATGAATGGTAAATTTACCCATGAGTGTATAAATAAAATTTAGGCACCTTATAAATGAATGTGAATATTTTAATTAAGTGTTGGTATTTTTGTGAGTAATAAATATTTAAATACAATATTAAAATTATTAAAATTATTTAAAATATAATTCATTTTCATAAAATGTATTCATAAATCAATATTTTTGTTCCCTATTATTTTTAAGAAAATTTTATGAGACTTTAGTTAACTTTTCAAAGTTGCATAAAATTGCTTATAATTTTTAAATTGGTCTTTCTTATTAAATAAAGATTTTAATTAAAAATTAAATTTCACATATTTATAAAATTATTTTCATAAAATGGAGTTCATTTCTAGATTATACACATTGAAAAATGGTTAAGGTGAATTTTTGGGATTTTTCTGAAATACTTGATTTTTTTGTGAATAGTAAAATATGATAATTTGTGATAAATACAAAATACGTGATTTTTTGAGTCATGGATGATGTCTTTCTGAGGTATGAAAACTTGGTTCAAACTCAAATGCATTTATTTCTATTTTTTCATAAGAATAAATATTATTCCTTCTCTTGGGTTATATAATAAATTAATGATTAAAATAATGCCAAAATTCTCCACTCCTACACTATATAAACAACTCTTCACCCCCTCTTCCTGTCACACCAATCAAGATTTTATCCTTTCCTAATTACTACAAAATACACTTCCCAAGCCCACTCCCATGTCCAAGACCTTCTGGTCTCACAAAAAGGCCAAAAAAGGCCTTAAAGAGATTCTCAAGGGGGGGTACTCAAGAGGTAAACCTCTCTTCATTTTCCTTTCAACTTATTTTACAAGTTCCATTATTTTGTTTCTATATACTCACCTCACCACATACAAATTCTAGGATAATTACATTAACTTACATTTACTATAATTTTATTATTCTAATGGAATATTTTATCATCATCTTTCATTCCCTCTCCTCTTATACTAAAAATGAAAACACTGTCCGAGATGTGTTAATTTATCATATTCAAGGATGACTGTAACACCCCAGGTAAATAAAGAATATGAAATTTTCATATTTATCCATATTTGTGAATAAAGTATTAATATTACTTTAAAGGGTTGCTATGCTCGATGGAATACCCAACACGCAACAACGAGTTTCTTGGGAATCTTACGTTGCACTCTAATAATAAAATAATATTATTTTAAATGGTAGTTAACATGTAGCCGTTGTAATGGCGGGAATGGATAGAAATAACTAAAATATGATTATATATGTTTTTAAATGTTTTTATATTTATCCAATAAAGGATAGAGGCTTAAAATACGGAAATAATTCAATTTTAGGCGTATATGCCCTAGTTTTCACTAAAGGTTCACTTATCACCTTTTGATGTTGAACCATCATTAAATATAGTTTTGTTCACTCTTAAACATTCTTTTGGAACAAATAAAACTATTATTAAGAATCGGGACATCAAAATTTACTTTGTGTAAATTTTTGGTATCTTTCCGATAAAGTTCATTTTTTTAATGAATAGTGTAAAATGTTGTATTTTAATTCAAAACCTCTTTTTAATCTAATTTGTTTATATGATTATATTATCTTTTGAATTGGTTTTAAAGTGAAATTAGAATACATTTTTACCATTAAATCCAATAGTGGTCGTTGGAATTAATTTCACTTTGAAATCAGACTTAAACCAGTGTCAATCTTTTGATACTTATTGTTTCATAAAAACACGTTATTTGCTCTGACAGCGGGAATTAATTATTAAATTAATTAATGTGACTTATATGTTTTTAATTTGGTAAAATAGACTACATTTTTGAATTCGGAATATCAAATATATCTTACGGTGAATTTTTGGGATTTTTCTGAAAAACTTCAATTTTTGATGAATAGTGAAACCACTAAGTGGTACTTATAAAAACTGATTTTTCCGTTTAAATGAAATTTTTCCATCTTTGTGTTTTGAATTTCGAAAATCCGACATACATGGTTGTCATTAAGAAGTAAAATTTGGTTCAATGGGATAAAAATAATTTTTTTGGTGAATAGTAACTTATTAAGTTTTTAATCGCGATTAGAGGTAATTAGTGTAGTTTAAGGTAAAAATAATGTTTTAATAATATGAAATGAACTTGACACATGTCCTAACCTCATTGTATGTGTAATGGCCGACCAAGACAAGCCATGGGTCAACTTGGGGACCCCATGGAGCCACTTTGGTTGGGAAATGACATAAATAACTTTTTATTTAATGTAAAAGTAAAAATGACACAAACATGATATGTTTTACTAAAACAGATTTTAAGTGGGGTTATACAAGTCAGATTGTTTATTATAAATATCCATTGGAAAGATAAAACTATTTCATACATCATAGTATTTGTTTTATAATTTTTAGACATTAAATAAATTAAATTATATATGACATCATAATGATGCAGCGATGACATCATTATTTAACGATTAAAATAAAATGGAAAGATAATGTAAAATCTATGAACTACACATGTCCAAAACTTATTGGATGGGTGGATTTCGAACCCTTATAACCTTATCCACGAATTATATCAATGTGGGACCTTTTAAAACCGAAACACATTTTCAAATAAAGTAATATTTTTTACATTCCAAAAGTGCCCCTCCTCTCCTCTTATAAAAGGCCCCCACCTCTACCTCATTACACACACTCCTCAAGCCTTTGGATCGGCCAACCCCTACCCATTTACTCTCTCCAAATCCCTCTACTAATCCTAGAGGATTCCCTTTTGGCATAATCCTTTCAAAGGAAGCCTTTAGGCTCAAATCAAAAGGAGTTACACTTTTAAAGGTAATTCATTTTCTCATGTTCATTTGTTTTATTTTGCTTCTCCAACCCCCTAAACTCTTTTTATTTACTTATTTTGTAACAACACAAGTATCTTCAATATACTATTATTTTGTTATAATATTTATTCGAGCTAAACTCTCACACAACTACATAAAATGGTTAAAGAACATACGGTTTCTGTGGATGGAGAAATTCTGCCTCCCGAAACGATGATTGTTCAATACTCATTTAACACCTTCAAAGGTGGCCATTATGATGTCAATATTTTTATATATGATATATAATATGTTTATGTTTTACTTATGCTTCTGTATTTTTTATTTGTGTCTTACCTTTATGGCTTCCATTATGGGTATACGCGATATCTTCATTTAAGGAAGTGCGGACTACCGCCCCCTCAAAGTGATTTGATTCGTTAAATATCATATGTGGGACGTATAAAGGATGGAACTATAATATTATATATGATATTATACTGGAATTATAATATACCTTTATATCATTATGATTACATTCTATAAAATACGAAATAGAAATGAAAGTAGCGTTCATGCGTACGTACGGCTTACCGTCTCCATGAACGGTGCATTTCATTTCTTACCTCTAAATGATTATGTAATGTTATAAATGGATACATGTACTGGATATATATGACATATATGATATCCAAATCAGGAATTTTATTCTGGATATAAAGAACCTTTGGCCACACGAACAACATGTAATTGTAAGAAGTCCACTTTCGACTTAAGAACCAAATATCGGCAAAACAAATATTATTAACTTAAATGATTACATAATGTTTATGACATGGTAATAAGTGATATAAAAGGAATAATGAACTTGAAAAAGGTTCTTAAGGAAGTATAAATTAACACAAGTTTATTATTCAGGACGTTAAAGAATTATCGAGTCAAGTCAGACTCGAGGTAAGGGATCCTACTCCTCTCTTTCTTTTTAAGTACACACTTTTATGTCATTCCTTTTAAAGCTCATATTTCTTGTTATTGAGATGATCTTTTATATTACACTTACTGTAATTTTTATGTTCATGTGATGAGAGACCCTATTCTCTCTCATCAATCCATTTTGGAAGTTTTGAGTGGCACCGTTAGGCTGCCGAACTTTCGTAAGAGATCTAACCTCTCTCTTTCTTTTTAAGTACTCTCCTTTATGTCACTTCTTTTAAGCTCCTCTTTGTATTGTTTGGGGATGTTCTTTTATATTCCTATTGCTGTAAATTTTATTGTAATGTGATGAGATACCCTATTTGATCTCATCAATCCATATTCAGAAGTTTTATGTGGCGCCGTTAGGCTGTCGAGTTTTCGTAAGGGATTTTTCATCTCACTTTTATTCCAGTGAGATTTATGCTACATTTGCCACAAATTCCATTGAGTGGTTTATGTACTACCCATTATTCTACTCTTTGTGTAATATACTTTCGTTTATGAGTTTTTACATCAATGATATATTGTCCTTCTTTCATGGGGTGTATGTTTTGAAAGATACCCAAGTCGGTAAGGGAACCTTTCACCCTCCTCTTTTTTTAAAAGACTTATTTTGTTGGGTCTTTTAATTTACATATTGTTGTGTTGGGATATGTTCTCATATATCTTTATTGATGTAAATTTTATGTCCAAGTGATGAGATACACTTTTTATCTCTCATCAACTCATTTTGATGTGATGTCGTTAGGCTGTCAAGGGAACTTTTTAACCCAATTTCGATTTCTTTGGGTTCAACATGTAGTCATTGAATATGTCATCCATTGAATATGTGTTAATGACCTTTTATTGTTGTACAATTAATATCCACTTATATTGGGTGTATTTATATTTTTCACACATATTTTTGAGATAGATTTGTCCTTAATTTAAGGATACCTTCTTTATAAGGGATTTTATCACATTTGACATTTCTATTGAGGGTTCATTGTTGTTATGCACCAATTCACTCTTATATGGTGTATATATTGTCCTTTGGAGTATTATATCATGAATCCATTTATTCTCATGATATTATAAAGTTCTGAATAAATGTTATTTCTCAATTATTGTATTCAAGTGTCTCTAATTTTGGTAAAACCCCTTTAACTAAAATATCATTTTAAATGTTTTAATTATTTGTTCTTATTAATATCCATGTTTTCAAAATGGTTTTAAGGATTTATTTATATGGATATTAATGGTTTAAAATTTTAATCTTCAAGGTGGTGTGGGACACTTTGATTCAAAAATCTCTTTATTAAATGTTTTAAATGGTTTTGGAAATGGTTTCTTTTTGAATGGATTCATTATACTAAAATGTTATATTGTGATTGAAATGTGGAAATGTTATGTTTCCTTTATGCATGTTTTATGTGACACATTTATGTTATGGTTCTTGGGAATTGTTATGAAAATGGGTGGTTCCGTGATAAACTAAGGGCGGGTGAGCCCGATATAGCTCTCCAATGCATTGGGTAACGCGAAGGAGTGAAACGTTAAGGTTTCTCTGAAGAGATTTAGGTAATATACTGTGATGGGTATTCCAAACATAACCAAGAGGGTTACTCCCTATGTAAGAATGTTATGAATGCCTCAAGTTACCTTTATGTCTTATGATTTCTATGATTTATTCATGGTTTGATGAGGTAAGTTAAAGTGCCTTTGTTTTATGGGTAAAGTATGATTTCATTCTTATGTATATATGAACTCATGTTTCCTTTCCATATTTTTTTATAACCCTTACTGAGCTTTTTATGCTCATCCCAAGTTTTTGAAATGTTTTTTTATAGATCAAGGGAAAGGTACATGATGTGATGATAGTGTCAAGGATGTGTCAAGAAAGAATCCATGTTTTATTTTAAATATGTTTCCGTTGATGGGAAGAATGAATACTATCTTTTATGTAACCACTTTGTTTAAATGTGGAATGTAATGCAAGTTTTATGTCCTAATTCTATAAAACTCTAAACCTGAAAAGGTCCTCAATGTTTAATCTTGTGATAATTCAAGATTATGTAAGGTTTAAGGCTGGGGCCTTATAATGACGGGCTTTCAATTTCTATTACCATATTCAATTCTTGTCATGAAACCATTTTTATGGTTGAAATATGTCATAATATATGTAGTATATCATATTTAATGTTCTGGAATCATTTTTTGTACGTGATATTTAATTATAAAAGAAAATGATGTCGTGGTTATGGAAAAATCATCAAAATAATCCAAGCATTTATCATTAAAATTTTATATAATGATTAATCTTATCCCAAAATAAACAAAGGATTTATATGATCATTTTACCTTATGTATGATCATTAATAAATCATAGCTTCAATTTTGTATTTCAATTTCCATTTTACATGAACTTCCATACTCTTATACAAGCGAACCGAACATGGAAACTTAGAAAATGCACACTCCCAATAGATGAAATTGAATCTCTTAACCCATATAAAAGGTCATAAATGAACTTAATGAAGATATAATAAATAAATTACATGTAGATAAGATTTTTTAATTATTAATTAGTGAATATAATTTGATTATTCAGGACATTAATATCAAGTGCAAAATACATTCGGGCTTAAGGTAAGGAGTTTCTCATCTCACTTTTATTTCTGTGAGATTTCCATTTTTTGATACTTATTTATTATATGTTGTGTGTGTATACTTCCATTTGATATATAATATCATTATTCTCTTTATATTCATGGTATTCAATGATTCATTTGATGATTATTAATTTTTGGTCGTGTGATTCGATTTATTACAATGTGGTAAGGGACTTTGTCTCAAATTCCATTTCATTGAGATTTGATTTGTATTGTGCACCTAATTATTTTTATGTGGTGTATCTATTGATCATTTGAGATAATTTGTCATTTTAAATTTTAATTGTATTATATATCCATATTCTGGTTTCATGGATATTATTATTGTCTAAGTCGTATACCATATTACATACAGTGGTTATTTTGAATGCTTTGATGAATCTGTATCCTCTACTCAATATGGATATTGAAAAGGCATATTGTTATTATATTAAATACCTGAATAAAGAATTATTTTTAATTTAAGTGATGAGTATGGCCTTCTATATCCCCTCGATGTATCAATAGGTATCAAGAGACAAAACAGTTGGCGACAAACCTTTTGAGTTTGTTTCCAAAACAGAATCAGACAGGTATCTACCTAATGACTTAAACAGTTTTGATGGTATTGTGGTTCATTTTATAGATACATGACATCCAAATAATAATCATTCTCTTTATTCATTATATATTTATTACTTTCCATGAGTTTTTCATTATTAAAAAATCTATGGATTCATTATCATTATTAGTTTATTGATGGCGTGTATTTTTCATTTATTCACCATGTCATTTTGATTATGTATAATAGATTATGATTAACTTATTATTGATTCTCGATTCCTGATTCCACTATATTTAACCCTTACTTAGAATTTGAGCTCACCCATTTCATTTGTTTTCCTTCAACATTTTATGAGGAATGGATCATTTATTGAGTTTTCATGGATGCAGTTTATTATCTCTTGTTATGTATTATGTTTTTTCTCTTTTACCAATGTAAAATGGGATCCATGTAAGTATCTAGTTTCTCCAAGACTACTAAACTGATAGGTCCTTCAAGATTTGATTCCTTGTAATCATTCCAATGTAATAATTTAATGCACCGGTTCTGAGCTATAAGGGTCGGGGCATTACATGGATGACTCACTGTTGGACGAGTCACCATCACAAGTCATAGCTGGATGAGTCGCTCTCTTGATTTACCACTAGATGAGTCACTATCATGATTCACTGTTAGAAGAATCACCATCTTGAGTCACTATTAGACAAGTCACCATCATGAGTCATTATTGGAGCTACTGGTGGATGACTCACCATCGCAACCTACCATTGGATGACTCACCATCGCGACCTACCAGAGGAAGACTCACCATTGCGACTCATCATCATGAGTCACCATCACAAATCACCATTGAAGACTTATTATAAGAAACTCACCATTTATAACCTACTATTCTTGACTCACCATTATATGAGATACCATTAGAAAACTGAAATTTTGGAAAACTCCTAAAATTAGTCATTGTTACCACCATGGACACCTTAAAGACCATATGTTCACCAAGTAATGGACCAGGGAGGTTCAGTCCATTACATCACATACCTCTTAAACTATTATCATCCTCGAGAATCCAAAACCATCCCAAAAGAAAGAGTGGTCCGAAAAACCACCATGTTAGATACCTCTAAAAGATACCACTACACTTGAAACACCACTACGGAAAAAGAACATCAAAGTTAAACAACAACCACCCAACATTGCTCAAAAAATGTAGTGAAACCTAATAATTAAAGAAAACCCCCACCTAAATCTTCTAACCCATTCGACCAGAAGACACACCACACAAGCACAACAACCACATGATCTGAACATGCGAATCAGAGAATTCCGTCCTCCATATCAAGATACTATCCACTTTGGGAATCACTAACTCTCCCATAAGGGTTTAATCTCATCATAATTAATTCATATAGATTAGGAATTATTTCCTCCCCTCTTTACATTTTAGGACTTTATCACACAATATGGAACAAAGAAACAACTTATCTCATAAAAAACAAGTTTCAAACATTACATCACAAGGAAAAATAGAAAAAGACAAAATTTAGAACAACTCTAGTTACAGGGCATGCATCTGCATTTATTTCTCCCAAGTACTCTCCTCTAGGACACCATACCACCCCAAAACACGAACCAAGGAAATGTAACATCCATTAAGAGACTTCTCTCAATGATCTTGGATCTCTATCTGATGCTCTGCATATGTCACATCATCTTCGATATCCAACTCTCCCTAGTTAATGACATGGGAGTCATCGTGAACATAACAATGAAGCTAAGAGACGTGAAAACATTTGTCAATACTCTCTAACTACGGTGGTAATGAAAACTAGTAAGACACATCTCCAAATCTCCCCCAACACCTCAAAGTGTCTGACGAACCTAGGAGAAAGATTACTCCCTCTTCCAAACCTCTGCTGCCCACATCGAGGGGAAACCTTCAAGAACATATGGTCCCAAACCTCAAATTACAAGGTCATCCTCCTATGATTGGAATACAAATTCTACTGGTATTGTTATTCCTTCATCGTCTCACGAACAATCCAAACCTTCCCTTTCATGCTCTTCACAACCTCGGGGCCAAGAACAACTATCTCCCCAACCTTTGTCCAGCATAAAGGTGAACGATATGATATTTTGTAAAAGGATTAAAATGATGTAATGTGAATGGAAGAGTGATAGATATTATGGCAAGAAGACTATACCAAGGAATGGTTTCATACCGTAGATCCACCAAAGTCAAAGATGTATTCCCTCGACGTATATTCCAGGGTCTGGATAGTCCGTTCTGTCAGCCCATTTTTCTGAGGGTGGAAGGTAGTGTTGAGGCATAACTGAGTGTTGAAATCCTGATGTAATCCCCTCTATAATCACAGTGTAAAATGTGTATCCCAATCTGAGATGATGTATCTTATAACTCCATTCATCTACATCAACTCATCCACATACCTCTTTTCCAAGTCATCCATTGCGCCCGACTCCTTAATTGCTAATTAATGAGCTAATTTCATCAACTGGTCCACTACCTCCCAGATATTAGCGTAGCCTACCTAATCTATTGGTAACCCTGTGATAAAATCCATTTATATTTCATCCCACTTTCACTTGGGTACATCTAAGATATTTAACCAACCATCAGGAATATGGTGTTCAGACTTCACCATTTGGCACACTAAGCACTTCGCCACCCATTTCATCCCGGGCCACCAAAATTGCATCCTAAAGACACAGTACATCTTGTAAACTCCAGTTTGTACCTCTAAGGGTGATCTATGAAACTCAAGGATGACTCCCTCATGCATTTTCACAGGAACAAACAGCCTTCCACAGAACAACATCTGATTCTAACCATCCCTCTAGAGCATCACCATGGTCAACGTGATTAGGCATCACCTCTTCCTCTGAGTCTCCCAAATGAGATTACTCTACCTTATATAGAAGATAAGACTACAGTGTCACCAATAACAAATATCCTCTATTGATTTCCACCCTTTCATCCAGGTATAAGTCTAACAACTCCTTTATTACTTTCTAAGCATCTATAGATTCTCGAACTACCTCCTTCAGTGGATTCCTACTCAAGGAATCTTCCACAACATTCTCCTTCCCTAAGGTTTTAGAGATCTCAAGATCATAATATTAAAGAAACTCTATCCACATTTATTTTTACAAGTTCAAATCTCATGGGGAAAAGATATACCTAAAACTCCTGTGATCTATGAAGACCACAAAGCGCTCTCTAATGAGGTAATTCTTACCCAGATTCATTGAAAACACAACTGCTACCAACTCCATATCATGGGTTGAATAGTTACATTATTAGGGACATAACATCCTAGACCCATAAGAGATAACTCCCCACTACTGCATTAGAACGCATCCCAATAAAATATGGGAAGCATCACAAAACACCTCAAATATCACCCCTTATTCTGAAAATAAAATCACTGGAGCACTGACCAAATTCCCCTTCAGATAGTTGAATGCTTCTTAGCACTACTCACTCTACACAAAATCTTGATCTTTCCTAGCCATAGCTTTCAAAGAAGCTACAACTTGAGAGAAATTAGGTACAAACCTTTAATTGTAGCCCACTAGACTAAGAAAGTTATGATCCTCTGTAAAATTATTGGGTGCTTCCCAAAAAAAATTGCTTCAACCTTTGATGAGTCCACTGCTACACCCTTCTAGGACACCACATTCCCAAGTAAATTCCCCCCTCATGTCCAGAACTTGCACTTGGACAGCTTTCCATAGAGCTGGTGGTGTCGAAGAACCTACAAGATGGTCTTGAGATTCTTGGAATGCTCCTACTCTAACCTCGAGTAGATCAAGATTTCATCGATGAATACAATGAAGAACTAGTTTATGAACTCACGGAAATCATAGTTCATAATCCCCATGAACACAGCTAGTGCATTCGTAACACCGAGCGACATGACTATAAACTCTAAGTGTACAAACCTATATCTAAAATCATTCTTTGAGACACCATCTTCCTTCACCCTTAATTGGTGATATCCAGACCATAAATAGATCTTATAAAACCAGCTCGCCCCTCTCATCTGGTCAAAAATATCATCTATCCTCAAGAGGGGGTAACGGTTCTTGACCGTTACCTGATTCAACCTCCAGTAGTCTGTACACAACATCAAAATTTCATTCTCTTTCTTTGAAAATAACATCAAAGAACCCTAAGATGACACACTAGGCAAGATAAATCCCTTCTTCATTAGGTCATAAATCTAAATCCTCATCTCACACAACTCAGAAGGTTCCATCGAATAAGGATCCATAAAAATTAGAGAAGCATCGAGCTGTAAGACTAACCAAAACTCAACATCACATCAAGTGGGTAGAGTCACAACCTCCTTGGAAAAGACATCCAAAAATTCCCCAACAATTCTAGGAGTTTCCACCATATCATCATCCATCAATTCAATTGAAAGCTCGTCCAGAAAGGAAATAAAGAGCTCTACATGTTGACCTCCCACCTGATAACTCTGCTCGCTGATGAAAACCACATGTCATCCATCCACATCTGAAAACATGATTCTTCTATAGAGGAATTCGATAACAGAATGCACAAAATATAACAAATTGATTCGAAGAATAACATTGTACGGCTGCATCTTTTGTAAAAAAGTGATCCCCACAGTACTGACATGGTCCCATCATCAGTCTACATATCTGACATACATCAGACAAACTAGTTTGACCTTCAACTGGCGTACTCAACACCAGGGTCACAGGAAGCCTCTTGTTGGACTCCTCATGTATTAATCATGTTTTAATGATCACAAATCTCAATAATAATTGCACATCTTGTTAATGATCTCAAATCTTAATTACAAATCTTATTCAGGATCACAAATCTCATTATGATTTACCAATCTTAGTAATAATTACATATCTTATCAATCCTCTATATTTATCTTTCAAGTTCTATTACATTATAATGGTTAAGCTTAATTCATATTATGCATATTTCTGTTTAAGCTAGAATATAGTTATTTGTCTAAGTATCAAGACACCGTGAAGATTTCCATAGTCAAACAGACACCGTGAACAGAAAAACTGAAGCCTAAGTCTCAAACACCTTGAATGACACACCATGAGCAACACACCGTGAAGAAGAAACCATGACCCAGACACCGTGAAGGACACGTCGTGAGCAACACACCTTGAAGAAGAAACCGTGACCCAAACATCGTGAAGGACACACCGTGTGTCAGACACCATGACCTCGACACACCGTGAGTCAGACACCGTGACCTCAACACACCGTGACCCAGACATCGTGAAGGACGTACCGTGAAGGAGACATCGGTTCAAGGAGACACTGTTTTAATAACTACTATGACACCGTTTCTTAACCTTTTGTAAATATTATTCAAATAATTTTAACATTCATATTTGATGTTTTTAGTGCAATTAATGCTATTTAATGATAGTTGTTACATGTCAGGAAACCGTACCTCGTACCTATGAAAAGGTAATCATTCCTATTGCTAGATCTTGTTGAATATAAGGAATATTGAGCTGTAGTAAAGAAATACATAAGAACATACGTATGTGCGATAACTCAAGAAACACGAGTTCTTTGTACTGAACAGAAGAGAAATCCTGAGCACTGAAGAACACATTGCAATATCTTCAAAGAACTCTCATGTGTGTAATCCAACACAACTGAAGAATGCATGAAGAATCAAGAGAATTTCTTCACATGTGAAAGACACCAAGCTGAACCACGACACTCTGTTTTTCAACAAAAAAACCAGAGAAGGACTTAGAAGCATTTCAACTACATCCAATGAGTCTAGATCTACACTGCCAATCACTAGAGCTTTCTAAACTTTCATATACTCTCTCTAAGTGATTTCTTTATTTACTTTTTTGAGCAGTGTGTGTACTCTTTATATCTTACACACACACTGTCTCCTGCGCTGAAATGGAGGATAATAAATCCTAATTCCAAACATTATACACCTTCTTGTGTCCCACTGAGGATAGTGGTAGAGGTCAAGTATGACCTGGACATCCTGTGTGTTGTTGTCTTTGTTTTCCCATGAAGAACAGTGGTAGAGGTCCCTGCATAACTTGGACTGTTTCTGAACTATTGTTAACCCTGATCCAGGGTGTGGATCAAATTTATATATAAATTTTATGGGAATAAGTATCGACTTGAGACTGAACCTCTTGTTTATATCTGTTGTGCGTTTTAGTTCAAGTTTAAAGTATATAATATCTAATTTATATTCTGCTGCTATTACTTTGAAATACATAACTATTTTAAAGTTAATTTTATAGTTAATATAGCAAGTGTTTGTAATTATTGTGAATCAGTAGATTGGTTTCAAAAGCTAATTTAATCTTCTGATTAAATTAACTGAGACCTAATCAATATTTTGAGAACCTAATTGAACTTTTACAGTTTTACAAATTCACTACAGTTTAACTTGTTTTATAAATTGGGGATTTTAATAGAAATAATTTTTAACAGAAATTTTAATTGAAAATCAATTCACCCCCCCCCCCCCCACCCTCTTGAGTGTCCACTCCGACCAACATTTGGTATCAAAGGCTTGTTTTTATTAAAGGATTTCAACATACTCTATTTTTCAACTATGATTGTAGTTGTATCTTTAAAGATCTTAAATTTATGTTAGTTCTAAATTTTATCTCTTTAAATATATTTTCTAAAATCTAGTTATGGATAATAGACTAGAAGTTGTTGCTACTAACATGCCACCTTTCTTCAATGGTACCAACTATTCCCAGTGGAAACTTAAAATAAAAATTCATTTAGAAAGTATGGGTTTTAATATTTGGACTGCTATAGAGTCTCAATATAAAATTCCATAAACTGAAAGAACCGGTTGGGATGAACCTACTAAAGTGGCTTACAATAATAATTGTAAAGCTATGAATGCTTTGTATTGTGCATTAGGAGATGAGTAATTCAATAGAATATCTGCCTTTAAAACAGATTATGAAATATGGGATACTTTAGGTGTTTCTCATGAGGGAACAACTAATGTTAAATAAATGAGATTAAATACTTATACTATTAAATATGATAATTTTAATATGAGACCTAATGAACCCATTTCTAACATGTACCTCAGGTTTAATGAGATTTTCAACACAATGATCTCACTTGGAAAGGTTGTTACAGCAAAGGAACAAATCATGAGAATATTAAGATGTCTACCAAACCGATAGAAAGGCACTTCTGTTTCAATCATAGAATCATGTGACATTAGAGCTCTGCTTGTTAAAGAACTAATTGGTAAGATTATAATGTATGAGGAAGAACTCAAGGTGAATAAGGAGGAAGATGATGAACCTAAAAGGAAGTTAGTAGCCTTTAAAACATCTTCTTCAAAGAGAAAGGACAAAGAAAAAGTTCAAATACAAACTGAAAGTTCAACAAGTGAAGATTCAGACTCTGACAGTGATTCTGAAATGGCACAGATAGCCAGGAGGTTTAATAAATTATATAGGAAGAATAAATTCTTCAGAAAAACAAACTACAAAGGTAAATATAACAACAAAGGTCACTGGAAAAAGGATTGGAAAAATCTAGATAAAAGTGATTAAGTAGTCTGCTATGAATGTAAAAGAAAAGGTCACATAAAAGCTGATTATCCAGAACTGAAGTTTAAGAAGAAACATGACTACAAGGACAATAAGTACAAGAAAGCTATGAAAGCTACATAGAGTGCTTCAGAAGATAGCACAAGTGAATCTGAAGTTTCTGATTCTGAAAAGAATTGTTCAAATAAGTGTTTCATGACCAACACATATGAGGTAACCTTAGATACTCATGTTTTAAATTCCTATTATACTGGAGTTTATGCTGAATCTAATTCTGATTCTGAAGAATTGACTAAAGCTGAATAATCTGAATATTGTAACATGTTGGAAGAAACATTCAATGAAATTAAGGAAAAATATAAGTCATTAAAGAAACATCATGCTTTCACTGCTACTGTTAAATCCACCCTTGATATAGAAAAATAAAAGAATGCTCAACTTTTGAAGGAAAATACTGAATTAAAAATGTCTAATGAGAAACTTAGCAAGGACTTGGAAAAATTCACAAATGGAAAAGATAAACTTACTCAAATTTTAGGTAAAAAAGGTGCACCAAAGTATACTACTGGTTTGGGATACCAACCTGGACAGAGACAGTTTACCAAAACTAGATTTATTCCTAAATCCGGACAAAATTTTTCTTGTTCCAGTTCTGGAAATTCATATGCTTCAGCTAGTTACTCACATAGTTATAGAGAAAATAGAGTTTGACTTTCAAAATATGTTGAATCTACTAATTATATGAGACCCATAAGACAAATTTGGGTACCTAAAGCTTTACTTTATAACCTATCTGGACCCAAGAGAATCTGGGTACCAAAATCATATTCCATCTAAAATTGTTTTGTAGGAAACCTGCTTGAAGAGTTCCCATAAGAAGATATGGTACTTGGACAGTGGATGTTCAAAGCATATGACTGGGGATTACTCATGATTCAAGGGCCTAATCAAGTTTGATGGAGGCCATGTCACCTTTGGTGATAATTCTAAAGGAAATATCATCGGCCTAGGCTAAATTGGTAACACTAACTTAGTTTTAATTTCTAAAGTTTTATTTGTTGATGGGTTAAAATATAACTTGTTAAGTATATCTCAATTATGTGATGATGGATTTAATGTTAAATTTTAAAATGATTCTTGTAATGTTTTTAATTATAAGAATGTTTTAATATTTTCTGCTTTGAGAAATGAAAATGTTTATGCAGTTGATTTAAATTCTTTAGCTAAATAAAACATTACTTGTTTAAATTCATTTCCTAAAGAATCTTATCTTTGACATAGAATATTAAGATACCGTAATATACATTCACTTAGAAAACTGACTAAGAAGAACTTAGTTAGAGACTTACCCAAACTTGAGTTTCCAAATGAAAAAGTTTGTAATCCCTATCAAAAGGGAAAACAACACAAAATATCGTTCAAACTAAAGAAAGAAGTGTCAACTTCTCAACCCCTCGAGTTGGTTCACATGGACTTATTTGGATCTTCTAGAGTTTCTAGTTTAAATGGGAAGCAATGTCTATGTCTTAGCAGATGACTTTTTTAGATATACTTGGGTATACTTCTTAGCTCACAAAAGTTAAGCTTGTTCTTATTTTGTTAAATACTCTAAGTCTATAGAGAACCTTAGTGGACTTAAGATTAAGACCCTGAGAAGTGATCATGGCCGTGAGTTTGAAAATCATGATTTTGACTCCTTTTGCTCACAAAATGGCTATACTCACAATTTCTCTTCCCCTATGACACCTCAGAAGAATGGTGTAGTAGAAAGAAGAAATAGAACCCTTCAAGAAATTGCAAGAACTATGCTTAATGAGTATGACCTGCCTATTTACTTTTGGACTGAAGTTGTAAATACAGCTTTTTATATCATCAATAGAGTCTTAGTCAGACATGTTCTCAAAAATACCCCTTATGAGTTGTGGAATAATAGGAAACCTAAAGTAAATTACTTTAGAGTCTTTGGATGTAAAGTCTTTATTCTCAATACCAAGGATAATATGGATAAGTTTGCTTCTAAGAGTGATGAAGGAATCTTTTTAGGATATTATATAACTAGAAAAGCCTATAGAGTTTTCAATAAGAGAACCAAGTGTATGGAAGAATCTGTTCACATCAAATTTGATGAAACTGCTCCACATGAACCTAAGCCTTCTCTTGAAAATCTTGAAGAAGATTTGCCTATTCTGAACCTTAATGACAAAACCAATGAACCTGCTGTAAAAACATCCAGTTATGGAAACATTTCAGAATCTTCTCTTAATGAACCCGAACCTAGAGAAGAACCTAAAATTTCTAGTCCTACCTTTACTAGATCAACTAGGATTATAAAGAATCATCCTTTAGATGTTGTTGCAGGAAATCTGGATAGAGGGACACAGACTAGAGCTTCTCTTAAAAATCAGGTTGAACATCAAGCCTTCTTGTCATATCTTGAACATAAAAACATTAATGATTCTATTAATGATGAATTTTGGGTAATTTCTATACAAGAAGAAATTAATCAGTTTGAAAGAAATAATGTTTGGAAACTAGTAGAAAGACCCAAGGACACTTTTGTCATAGGCACAAAATGGGTATTTAGAAATAAAGTAGATGAATCTAGAAATATAGTTAGAAACAAGGATAGATTAGTTGAACAAGGTTACATTCAAGAGGAAGGAATTGACTATGAGGAGACTTTTTCTCCAATATCCAGACTAGAAGCCATTAGGATTTTACTTGCTTATATTGCACATCTAAATTTCAAAATATATCAAATGGATGTCAAGAGTGCATTATTAAATGGGTATATAGCTGAGGATGTTTTTGTTGAACAACCACCTGGATTTACAAACCCTCATTTTCCAAATCATATTTTCAAATTATCAAAAGCTTTATATGGTTTAAAACAAGCTCCAAGAGCTTGGTATGACAGATTAAGTACTTTTTTTATTTCTAAAAGTTTTACAAAAGGTATAGCTGATCCTACCCTTTTTATAAAATGAATTTCTAAAGATGTCATAGTTGTTAAAATATATTTAGATGATATTATTTTTGGATCTTCAAAAACTTATTTATGTACTGATTTTTCTAAAATGATGAAAAACGAATTTGAAATGAGTTTAATGGGTGAACAAAAATTCTTTCTTGGATTTAAAATCTTTATAAATAATGGTGGAATTATTTTAACTCAAAGTAAATATACTAGAGATCTTTTAAAACGTCTGGGATTGGATTGCACTAAAGTAGTGACACTCCCATGAGTACCACCTATAAGTTGGATCTTGATGAACATGGTAAATCTGTTGATCAAACCACTTATAGAGGAATGATTGGAAGTCTACTCTACTTAACTGCTAGTCATCCTGATATTATGTTTAGTGTGTGTATGTGTGCTCATTTTCAAGAAAACCCTAAAGAATCACATTTAAATGATGTAAAGAGAATTTTCAAATACCTCAAGCATACTCCCAATCTAGGATTGTTCTATCCAAAAGTAAAATCTTTTGAATTAGTTAGTTATTCTAATGTTGATTTTGCTGGATGTAAGTTAGATAGAAAAAGCACCTCTAGAACATGTCACCTTTTATGCAAGTCACTAGTATCATGGTGTAGTAAGAAACAAAATTCGGTAGCACTATCTACTACAGAAGCTGAATACATAGTTGCTGGAAGTTATTGTGCACAAATTTTGTGGATAAAACACACTTTACTAGACTATGGATATCAATTCAGACATGTACCAATAAATTGTGACAACACAAGTGCTGTTAACATTTCAAAGAATACTGTTTTACATTCTAGGACAAAACATATTGATGTAAGACATCACTTTTTTAGGGATCATTATCAAAAAGGTGATATCACTTTGGAATTCATTGGTATTGAATATCAACTTGTTGATATATTAACTAAACCATTAAATTCTGAGAGATTAGATTACACTATACATGATCTTGGCATGATCAATCACAAATAGATATCTTATTGGCCGTACTGTTTAATATTTTTCTATAATTACTTTATTGTTTCATGTTCACGGTTTCTTAGTTACTGTTTCACGCTTACAGTCTCACAGTTAACACCGTGTGTTCATGGTCTGTCACTTAACTGTCTCACCATGACTACACAGAACACTCACTGTCTCACCCTAACTACACAGAATAGTCACTGTCTCACCGTGACGACCACCAACTGTCTCACTATGACGACTACTTTTCATCACACCATAACGCCTACTCACGGTCTCACCATGAAGAGTATTTATGCATTTATTTTAACCCGTATCGTGGTAATTTTTATTTCACCGCTATTTACTTTCCCGCGTTTTTTTTATGACGTTTGAAATTCCCAAATGATAAAACTTAAGGTTTTCACTTGATTTATCACCCAAACTCTTTCTTGAACCTTCTCAACCTTTCAAACCTTCTCTTATTCTCTCTTGCCCAAATCTTAAGTGAATTCCAAAGATGAAGTGTCCATCTTCACCCTCATCAGAGAAGCGTCGGTCTAAGAAAAAGAAGAGAGCACCGAAGATAGCTCCTGATGGTCCCCTAAATCCTAACCTAGTAAGCCGTACTGTTTCTCCTAAGAAATAGATTTGTCCTGAGTGGCTGCTATCTAGTAATTCTTTGGTTCTAATAGTTCTCAGAGAACAAGGATGTCTCGAATGGTTCTCTCTAAGGGATAGACCTATATACCCGAGGTTGGTATCTTAGTTTTATCAGTATGTAAAGTTTTCCTTTAATGCTGGAGAAAGTTTTACGGTAACAAGCTAGATCAATGGTCAGAAATGTTCTTTCACTTCAAGGTTATGGTCTTCATGCCTAAGGATTCCTCATGAAGGGATTTGTGATGACTACCAGAGAGACCCTCCTCCTTCAACCAACATATATGACCTGGAGAATGCCTAGGAAATCTTAGCTGGAAATGGCACCAAGTGAAGGGTCATAGCTGCAGAGCTATATGGGGAGACAAGGCTCCTGTTTAAATTTGTTCAGAATTTAATTAGACCAAGGAAAGGAGATTTTGTTGTGTTGAAGTATCAGGATGTGTTCCTGATTCATCTAATGAATAATTGACATAAGATCAACCTATGAAAATATGTCATTCACAATATGTGTAAACTGATTAAGGTCACTTCCAAATCCACATATTTGTTTTACTCAATGATGATTTCAGCTATGCTAGTTTCCAAAGGAGTTGCTAAGCCAAATGAAGAAAAGATCATGGATTTTTAATACTGTTTATCCAAGACTACCATTATAAGGGTAAAAATCAATTGGAACCCTTGGAAGAAGTAGTGGGTTGAAGATAATGAAAAGGTTTATGAAAAGTTCAATCCTGTTGATTATCCAAGAAGGCCAAAGAATATAAATGATCCTGGTTTGGAACCAGATGAAGTGGATGAGTATCCAGAAGAGGTAGAAGAAGAGGAAGTGGTAGCTGAAGTACCACCTAAAGAAGAGGCTGAAGTACCTCAAAAGGAAGCAGCTCCTGTTGAGAAGGAAAGGACTGATGTCCCTACTGATGTTATTGCTGAAATACCTATTAGAGAGGAAGTTTCTGTTGTTTTTAGAGAAGAATAATCTCCTGTTGTTCTTGGAGATGAAGAATCTCATGCTTTTAGAGAGGGTGTTGATCCAAAAACCCAACCTAAGGCTGCAAGATATTTTATTATCCCTATTTTAGAGCATTAAGACATGGAAGAGTCTGGTGGTGTAGAAAACTTCCCTGCAATGCAAGAAGAAAATCTAGAAGATTACACCTCTGTCCAAGAATCAAGTCTGAAAGCACAGCCTATGGAATAGTCAGTTCCTGAGTACATACCCTCTGATGAAGATAGGATGTAAATTTCCTTTTAGTTTGCAAGGCAAGAAATGGATGAGGAGAATATATTTGATCCTGTGGATCTTGATCATGTTGTTGAGCCTATAGTTTCTGAAATGGAAGCACAGTTTGAGGGGGAGGAACCTCAAATTCTTGAGACTGGTGAAGCTGAAATTGATGAAGCTAGATCTACTAAATCCTCTCAACAAATTGTCTCTTTTTCTGTGTACACTCGGTATGAATTTCTAAGCTTTTATTATGTGAGTGAATCACATCAAGTGAATACAGCTGCTATATATCTCTTTTCTCTATTTCAATTGAAGTCAGTCACTCACCCTGAACTAGAACCAGAACCAGAGCCTTAACCTCAACCTCAACCTGAATCAGAATCTGAAACTGAAACTGACTTAGAACCGCAACCAGACCCTAAACCTACCCATGGACCACTTTCTACACATTTTCATGATCAGAAAACTTTTGTAAGTAAAGAATATTTGAAATTCTTTGGAGAGACTATCTTAGCTAGAGTTGAGAAGATTATATCCTCTCAACCTCGTCCTGTGACTCAACTATGTCAGGAAGATGCATCAATTCTTTTGGAGAATATTATTCTGTATATTCAATCCAGGATGATCAGTGAAATACAAGAAGTCATAGTTGAAAATAATTTTCTTAGTTTTGATGTTGAAAATTTGAAAGATATGGTGGAAAACCTTCAAAAAGAATTGTCTTCAAGATCAGAGCCTTCTCCTGTTGTTGCTGCTCCTGCACCTGTTGCTACTTCTCCTGAACCAAATGTTTCCAACATTTCTCGAGAGATTATATCTCAAGTTCATCCATATTTGTTATCTTTTTATGAGAAGATTGGATAAAGACACACAAATATGCTGCAACGCATGATAGAGCTTGTAGAAAATCTGAATAAACTCACAGATGAGTACACTGGATGCCGTCAAAAGGTTGTGAAACAGCTCAAAGCTCTAACTGTAGCTATAAAGGCTTCTCCTCCATCTGGTCAACCTTCTGTTAATTTTTTGGATGATTCTATGCTCAGATCCATAATCAGGGAATAAATTCAGAATGCCTTTAGTGGTTTAGATTTGTCTTCTTTATCTGAAGTTTTGATGAACAGTGATAGAGAGTTGACATGGTTCGCATTCATTCTAAGATTGCCAATGATGCTCAACAGGAGATCACCAAGAAGATAGATTTTTATCTCACCCGGATTTTCTTCAAAAGTGACATGACCAATCACTTTAAGTATCTTGTGGAAAATTTTAAAATCCCTCTAGTGACTCAAGCTTTTAAAGCTCAAGTTCAGAAGCTTACAGATTTCACCAGATTGTTGGAAAAATTCATGGAGAATAAAGATGATTTTGAAAAGTCTATGGAATATGGTGGAGAAATAATTACTTATTTCATAAATCTTTTGAAGATGTATCTTCATGTGCAGAGTAATGATATAGTTTCTCTAGCTACTGCACCCCTTAGACCTGGTCTACCTACCCTAGCCTCAACTTCCATGTCAGTCAGCTAAGCTCTAACTCAGATTCGGCCAGTCATTCTTGACCAACCACAGACTAGATCTTCTACAGCTCTTACTTTAGCTCCCTCCATATTTGACGGTCTACCTTTACCATCTTTGTCTACCACCTCCATGCCTTCTTCTACATCAGATTCAGCTCCTAATGCTGGTAAAGGCAAGGAAAAATCCAATCCCTGAAGACACTCAGTGATTACCTTTTTTATGGGATGTCTTTGTTTGTGTTTTCCTAATGTATGTTGTAGTCTGAATGTTTTTAATGAAAAATGAATTGTTTCAATCCATTATTTATACTTTTTGATAATCCCAAAAGGGATAAAAAGACTTATCTCTTGGTATTTTATTTGTTGTTATTCAATATGTTATTTTATCTAACATTTCATTTCATTTATACTTCAACTATACATGATTTGTGATCATCAAAAAGGTTGATATTGTTGGAATTTTCATGTATTAATCATGTTTTAATGATCACAAATCTTAATCATAATTGTACATATTGTTAATGATCTCAAATCTTAATTACAAATCTTATTCATGATCACAAATCTCAGTATGATTTACCAATATTAGTAATAATTACATATCTTATCAATACTTTGTATTTATGTTTCAAGTTCTCTTACCTTATAATGGTTAATATTAATTCATATTATGCATATTACTGTTTAAGTTTGAATACAGTTATTTGTCTAAGTATCGAGACACCGTGAAGATTTCCACGGTCAAACAGACACTGTGAACAGAAACATTGAAGCCTAAGTCTTAGACACCGTGAAGGACTCACCATGAGAAACACACCGTGAAGAAGAAACTGTGACCCAGACACCGTGAAGGACACACCATGAGCAACACACCATGAAGAAGAAATCGTGACCCAAACACCGTGAAGGACACACCGTGACCTCGACAGACCGTGAGTCAGACACTGTGACCTCAACACACCATGACCCAGACACCGTGAAGGACTTACCGTGAAGGAGACACCGGTTTAAGGAGACACCATTTTCATAACTACTGTGACACTGTTTCTTAACCTTTTTTCAATATTATTTAAATAATTCTAACGGTCATATTTGATGTTTTTAATGCAATTAATGCTATTTAATGATAGTTGTTACATGTTAGGAAACCATACCTCGTACTTATGAAAAGGTAATAATTCCTATTGCCGGTTCTCATTGAATATAAGGAAGACTGAGCTGCAGTTAAGAAATACAGAAGAACATACGTACGTGCGACAACTCAAGAAACACGAGTGCTCTGTACTGAACAGAAGATCAATCCTGAGCACTGAAGAACACATTGCAATATCTTCAAAGAACTCTCATGTGTGCAATCCAACACAACTGAAGAACACACGAAGAATCAAGAGAATTTATTCACATGTGAAAGACACCAAGCTGAACCACAACACTCTGTTTTTCAACAGAAAAACCAGAGAAGGACTTAGAAGAATTTCGGCTTCATCCAATGAGTCCAGAGATGCACTGCCAATCACTAGAGATTTCAAAACTTTCATATACTCTCTCTAAGTGATTTCTTTATTTACTTTTTTGACCAGTGTGTGTACTCTGTATATCTTACACACACACTATCTCCTGCGCTGAACTGAAGGATACTAAATCCTCATTCCAAAATTTTTACACCTTCTTGTGTCCCACTGAGGATAGTGGTAGAGGTCAAGTAGTACCTTGACATCCTGTGTGTTGTTGTCTTTGTTTTCCCATGAAGAACAGTGGTAGAGGTCCCTGCGTGTCCTAGACAGTTTCTGAACTGTTGTTAACCCCGATCCAGGGTGTGGATCAAATTTATATATAAATTTGAGAGGAATAAGTCTCATCTTGAGACTAAACCTCTTGGTTATATCTACTGTGCATTTTAGTTCACGTTTAAATTATACAATATCTAATTTATATTCTGCTACTATTACATTGAAATATATAACTATTTTAAAGTTACTATGATGGTTAATCTAGAAAGTGTTTGTAATTATTGTGAATCAGTAGATTAGTTTCAAAAGTTAATTTAATATTCTGATTAAATTAACTAATACCTAATCAATCTTTTGATAACCTAATTGAACTTTTACAGTTTTACAAATTCACTATAGTTTAACTTGTTTTATAAATTGGGGATTTTAATATAAATAATTTTTAACAGAAATTTTAATTGGAACTCAATTCACCCCCTCCCCTCTTGAGTGTCCACTCCGACCAACACCTATCTATATCTATTACTAGATAATGAGCTAGACTAGATTCAATAAAGGAGTGTGAATATCTTGAATCAAACAAGACACAAGAAAAAGTACTAAACAAACTGATCTTACATCGAACGATCTCTAGCCCTACTAGAACTGCTGCCTCTGTGGCATGCAACTGACCACGCCTAACTCCTCTTCCCCTAAACTAAATACTTCCTCCATGACCATGACTAGGTCAAGGTCTCTAAGAAATACCCTAAGGTCGGGCTCCACCTACTCCATCACCCCTCAATGGAGTAGGAGCATGGTGTTCTTACTATTGAAATGGTCTGAATGGAAACTAATGCTAAGGTGGGCACTGAACCTACCCACCTCCACCATACTAAGCTCAAATGGATTTTGGACATCAAATATGAAGATTTCCATGGGATACACAAGCAAAAAACCTTGATCCCCAGTTCACAGGAGAAGCATGAGGACCTGAAGTCTGAAATGGTAACTATTGAGGTCAACTCCATATTAACTAAATCTAGGAAGGCCCTAGCACTTGAGACCTCCTTATGGTATACTTTACCTTATAAGAACCTTTCTAGATCCCCTTTCATGGTATACCTCCTCATGAGTTCATCCACTCAACTACCACTACCTTCTTCTGGACCTCCAAGTTCGTCGGTAAGGTAAAGGGAGTAATCGAGTACTAGAGAGAATGATGAAACAGATCCTCTAGGCATATCTCATGAGACTCCTCATCTGGAAAGAGATCTATAGAAAAGTGAAGTATATCCTTGAACTTGATCTCCAACTCCCATACCGACTTACTCCCCTACTGGAGGGAGAGTAACTCCTGCCTCTTATTAACCTTCATGGTCAATTAAAGGAATTATCCACATAATTCCTTCTCAAAATTGACCCACAGAACGTCAGCCTCCTTCCTCTCCCCCGGGTATAGCATTCACCACTGATGTGCATCTCCCCACATCTGACACACCACCAGGGGAACCCAGTACTCTGTCGGATCCCGGATCCAATTGAAGGTGATCACAAGCTCCTCTAGCCATCTCTCCATCTCTATATCTAAAAGTGTACCTTCATACTTCCCTAGAGCCTACCAATAGAAAGAATGTAAGATTCTCTGTCACTGGTCATCCTCCTCCACTGGATCAAGCCTCTACTGATCGACTGGATCAGCCTACAGAGCCTCAACTACCTGATTGACACATGGATGACAACTGGGTACCACAACTGAAAAAAATGAAAACAAGGAATTCCTAAGCATGGGTAGTATGGAGTTTTGTTTAAGATTTATTTCAATTCATTTAACTCATTTCTCTATCTATTTCAATTTTCCCCAAAAAAACCCAAATTTAAACAGGAACACAATTCATTATGATATATGTATCTTTCCTAGGGTATCTACCCTATAAATAGTGTAGCCTCACTTGGTCGTTCAGTAGGATCAGAGTCCTTACATCGGATCATGGGGAGCCTAAAATCCTATGTCCTATTTGGTATTCCCTATCCTATGTCCCACACCAATATAACTTTACATTGTTTCCTTACCAACCCATGTAATCCTCACTATGCTTAACTTCAAAATTTATCCTATATCTAAACCATAATATATGATACCATTCTATCATGACCCCATCCCTCTAATGATTCCCCTCCTAAGTTGGTAAATAAGGAAGAAAGATAATGACATCCGACTCCCACCTCTAGTAGGTCTTGGGGTGGTGAATAACACCAAGGGTATACAATTCTCACAAAATGGGTGGTATTACTCTTTTTATAGTAAACAAGACTGGGATATAATATGTATCAACATCAAAACAACTCTCAGACATATATGTGTGTGTGTGTGTGTGTAAAAGATATCCAGAACTATCCCATGTGCATGTCTAAAAAAACTATTAAGAATACAATAAAACTCTAAGGTAAGTACCAAAAGAATAAAGCTAAGGAACAAAATGAAAAACATCCCCATGTCTGAGCTAGTAAGTTCTAGCACGGTCCACGTAATCCTCCCAGAATCCTAAAAATAGTTTTATATATGGAGGGTGAGCATACAAGTACACTCAGTAGAAAAAACAAAGTCCTCTCATGCACAATTGGGAGAAGCATACTAATTCCCCTGTGATAAAATAGCAGAAACCAATAGCACCTAATGAGGAATACTTTATATCCCAACCTCTCCAAGGTACGCTCACCAAATAATGCAAGTCAAGTAATGTAATATAATAATCACATCAATGTTTGGGTACCCTACACCACTTCTCACTATTTAACTACTCAAACCCTAATGTAAAATATCCTGGAGCTTCCACACTCTTCCACAAGCCCCATGTAGGAACCTGCCCGCACACACCTAGGCCTCAGATCTAGTCCCGCAACCTGAGGAAATAAAGCTCACCACATCCTGGCCGCAGACACCTGGGTCACAACCATGCCACATATTTCCCATAGACACCTAGTCCACAACCATATCTCATCCTGTAGACACCTAAGAAAGTACACCTCACCAGCATACACCTGGGCCTCACAGCCGCACCGCAACCTTCCCAAAGAGTCTTGGGATACAAATTCCTAGAAGAGGGAGTAGGAAAGACCAAGTAACCATCCATCAATCCTCCCACCAAGATGTTGGGAAAGACACCATACCCTATGAAGTTGGGGGTGTTCTAAACATAGTGCTCAACTAGGGTAGGGTTCATGTAGAAATCACAAGAGAACATACAAATATACATATAGATATCAAACACTCATCCCAACCTATGGGTTCCCAAACAATAACCATCCCACAGTACCACCTTTGTTTCTACTATTAAATGCATGTATTAACACTATGAATAGTCACTTGTAATGTTGATAAAAGAAAGTCGATTCACAACCTCAATCTCTTAAAACCCATTCAATTCAACTTCATTAAGACTTTATTTTTTTGTTCCATCCCTGCCCAGGAAACTATCAACCACATCACACAACCAGAAACACAACCAATCCAAACATAGGAAGAAAACTATGATAAATTACTCACTCCACACTTCATCCCCACTTATCACCCATTCCAAAAACTACCATCATCATTATTCAAATTTATCATGCCCAAACCATCCTACAGAACAAAATAACACCATATCATACCCACACCCATCAACACCTCTCATCAAAACCATTAGTAGCCCCACTGCATAAGCACACCACACCCATAAATATAAACAAAACACAACCTAGTTGTAGTCCCACATCACAAAATCTCTCATCCATTCCACAATAAATCAATCTCTCAACTTGAGATTCCATTTCACCACCCGAACGACCCCACAAATAGTTGTTCCCTCAACAGTAGAACAACACAATCATACAAGGCACTTTTTACCAATTAAAAAAACTATCATTATTTAATTCCACTTTTTAATTCAGGGGTGATCATAGTATAATTTCATTCTTAGGTCATCTATTTATTTAACTAGGTATATATGGTTAATCATATTTTCATATTTACAGTAGTTCAAAAGAAGACCATAAATAACTATTCACAATCTATCATAGGTGCGCAACCAAATTCCACCAATGGCCATGATTCTCAGTAGGCACATAGCTTAGGCAGATCACAATAACAATGAAACCAAATAAAATATAAACTCTCATCACTTTTTCCCAACCCCTATTTATTGATTTAAAGTTGATTAAATTATCTTCATTAAATTTGGATTCAATTGTATTCACAAGGAGGCATGAGTACACCCTCCCTACATGATACACAATATAGAGAGATGATGGGATTCCTACCTTAAAGAACATACAATCGTAACCTCCTCCTCACACAAAATAGGGGTGTGAAAGGCTCTAGGGAAATGAAATCTGAAGTCCACGGCACAATGAACGATCGCTTGGTGAAGAAAAGTTCTAGGATTCCCATTATCAAGAGAAAATGAAACCACATATAGAAGATAGGATCACTTCTTTAGAAATTATAGATCCTATATTAATGGAGGAATGGTTTTAAAATACATTAAAGTTGTATCTTGACTAAGATCACGTAATTTGGCCATTTAAAAGCCTCGGTATTTTAGAGGAGTCAAAGATATTATTTAGGCACATTGAAACAGATTCATAAATACTATAATATATCATTAAATTCATTTTACATCAACTAAACTTTTAAAGGGGAAAAACTGTAGCAAACTGGAAAATTGGAGAAATTTTGGAATTTTGAAAAACTATTGGAAATGAATCACTAGTAAATAACCTACCTTTGGAAGACTCTCCATTAGGTGACCTACCATTGGATGACTCATCATTGGAAAACTCACTATTGGATGAGTCACCATCACAAGTCACTGCTATATGAGTCACCGTCGCGAGTCACCACTGGACGAGTCATTGTCACGAGTCACCACTAGATGAGTCACTATCATGAGTCATTGCTGGAATATTCACCATCATGAGTCGCTATTGGAGCTACTAGTGGATTACTCACCATCATGACCTACCAGTGGATGACTCACTATCACAACCTAATGGTGGATGACTCACTGTTGCGACTCACTGTCGTGGTTCACCATCACGACTCACCATTGGAGACCTACCATCAGTGACTCACAATTGATGACCTACCGGTCCTAACTCACCATTAGATGAGCTACCATTGGAAAACTAAAATTTTGGAAAACTCATGAAATCAGTCACTATTACCTCCCTGAACACCTTAAAGACCATAATGTCACAAACCGATGGACCGGGGAGGTCTGGTCCATTACATGTATGTTATCACTTTATCATTATGCATTATTAAACAACCCAATCCCTTCTTTGAAGTATCATTGTATACCAAAAAAAGTTCCCCGCTTGAGGGTATTGTGAGTACTAGTGAAGCGATGGGCCTTTTTTTAATTCTACGAATATCTCTTCATAATCATTTGTGTAGAAAAACTTTACTCCCTTCAAATTCAACTTGCTTAGTGGGTTTGAAAAATAATATAAGTTCCCTAAAAATAATCAATAATACCTAGATATTCCAAGGAAACTATGAATCTCTATTATATATCTTGGTTAGGGATACTCTTCAATTTTTTTGTCTTAGAAGGTTCTATAGATATCCCTTTGTTGGTGATAACATACCCCAATAATGATATTTACTCCATCCAGAACTCGCATTTAGTGTACTTTTCATATATATTCTCGTTTAGTAGTGTATTTAGAATAGAATATAAATTATCTTCATGCTCGTCCTTGATTTTAGAGTATACCATAATATCATCTATAAAGACTACCATAAATTTGTTGAGTCAATCTCTAAAGACTCTATTCTTTAAGTCCGTGAAGATTTTTGGAGCATTAGTGAGTCTGATGGGAATCATTATGAACTCATAATTTTTATACCTTATTTGAAAGTCAGTCTTGGAAATATATTCCTTCTTCACCTTTAATTGTTGATATCCTGGATAAAGGTACACCTTATAGAAATATTGGGTCCTATGTATATCCATGGAAGGGGATACTTTTTCTTTATCGTGAACTTTTTGGATTCATGATAATCGGTGTAATGGCACAATGACTGGTCATTTTTCTTGATAAATAGGTCTATTTCACCCCATGGTGAAGCACTCGGGAAAATAAAACCCTTATTCAGATTCACTTGTTACTGCTTTTTTATTTTTTCCAACTTTATGGTGTCTATTCTGTAGGGAGTCATGGGTATGGGTAGATATCTAGGTATAATTTTGATTGATAAATCAACCTCTCATCTAGAAGAAAGACTAGGAAACTCTTCAAGTAATACATTAGTATAGTCCCTCATAATGTTCATGTATTAAAGCATGATTCTATCCTTTTTCAATCATTGAAGCTAGATATTCTTTCTAATGAGATTATAATATCCACACTTGATATAAGAATTCCAAATAATATTCATCTTCTTCCTTATACCTGTACAGAATCAATAGATAACTCAAGATTTGAAGTGTGATCTCCCACTTCCGATAGTTGAAGTTGGATTTATATTAGGCGAGATAATCCATTAAAAATTTAGCATAAAATTACACTAAATGAAGTAGAAAAATATTTTTTGGGAGGTTCATCACACAAACATTGACTGGGGATGAGTTATATACTTGGGATGAAATAATTTTTTTGTTTGTTATTCTCATAGATAGTTCAACCCCTATGTTTTGAGGTGGTCTTCGAATATTTCTATTTAACTAACATATAGTATATTTGAATCTCTTGAATAGATAATGAGTTCACCTTTCACTATTTTATTCCTCTTCTAGTTATTTATGAAGTCTAAAATAAAAATAGGGATGGGAATACTCAAACTAAAAATTTTATAAAAATGAAATGTATGAACATATAAGGAATAACTTATAAATGACACATATATCCTAACATATGTGTCTCTAGGTTTCAATCTAGGTTATCCTTGGTAATTTTCTTATTGTGTTTTCTAAATTAAAAAATTATTCAATTCCTTAATAATGATATGTAAATATTTTTTAAATTTTCCAAAATAATATCCCCTGGGAGTGTCATACTGGGAGTGAAAAATGCCTATTTTTAATACAAAATGTGAATATTGAGTTAATACCCAATCCACCCTTTTTGGGGTTATTACACGAAGGTAAAAATAGGACAGATCAACATCCAATTATATTATCCAAATAGGGATGTAATTTCTTGGAAACCATTTTCTCTATAATTCAACAAAATTTCAGGATATTCTTCGATACTTAGATTTTTCCCAAGGGTTCTCACTAAATTATTATATCCCTAATTCAAAAAAAATAATTATACCTCCTGATGATACCAACTATAGAAGTCCATTCCTTTTACACATAATATTTAATTATTTCTAATATAAACATCTAATAAATACAACCAATGGATCGAGAGGCCTAGTGTATTTCGAAGACTTGGTACATAAAATATTAACATGAAACTAAAATAAAACATCTTTATTTTAATATTCATAATGAGTGCATAAATAAATTTGAGCTCCAAAAATATTATATGATATCCTGTGGAATACATAGAAAAAATGGGTGAGCTAAAATCCCATTAAGGGAACAAACATGATAATGAAGCATAAAATGTGATTCAAGCGGCCTGAAATGATATCATAAAAGATAATTATCATTAATAATCACATGGTAGAATAACATAAATAACATGGTATCATAAGATCATGAACATATAAGAAATTTATAGCAACATAAAACATGTTATGAGCATAAGTCAAGGCTAACTGCCAAGAAAACATCACATGGTGGACAAAGTTCCATCATGGATAAAGTTTACTACCTAATCTCATACCTACCATATCATGAGAAAAAAATTACACAATTAATTGGATCACTATCAAGGTTCACCCATCATAACATGCACATTCTTATGTGTGTCACAAAAGTAAATCAATCATAAGGCATAAACATATGAATTACACATGGAAAGAAATGGGTTACATAATATTACCACATATAATAATCAAAGGATGTTTCACAAATATTACAATGAAAATAAGGAATTAAATATGTTTTACATTAATATCTAATTAAATTGTTAAAGATCTCAAAATTTTGTGTTTTTTTAAGAAAACAAGTAATGACAAAGGGTAGAGAATTGTGTATAGAAATGAACTTTCAAAATGATGTTTTAAGGAATCGATTAAAGACTTTTGTAAAAATAGAAAGTTTGGAATTTTATTTGAAAACCAAAGATAAACCATAATGATTTGACCTAAAATATATGTTTATTTAATGAAATCATGAATGGTAATAAATAAATTAAAGTATTTCTACATAAAATTATTAAGGGGTAGAAAAAATCCCCTTAATTGGGATTGATTTTAAAGAATACATTTGAGAAATGAACTAAAGACATGTATTAACCCATAAAAGGAAGGGATAATAAACTATGGATATATGTAATAGACATATGTAAATATTTTATAATTATTAAATAACAAAATATAGATATATAATGTGATTTATAAATAAAAAGGTTATAACCCAAATAAAAAGTGTGTACGGAGAGATCCCTTACCTTATGTTCCAAAATCATTATGAACTTTCACTTAATATAATGTATAATAAAATTATATTCATTAATTACTTAATTCATAACTTTTTCAATCTATATTTTATTTACTATAATTTTATTATGTTAATTTATAACCATTTAAATGAGATATAAAGTTCAATTCATTGATCTTGGGGCCTTCATTTCATGTTTCCAAGGTCAGATCACTTATGTATAATTATTGAACTTATTTTAAAAAGAGAATAAAACTTCGAAAGTTAAGTAAAATTTTATTCATGTACTTATAGAAATTTTAATAGTCCCCAATATCCTTTTTTTATTCTTAAATTGGAAAGATTCACTCATTAAAAACATTAAAATTATACGGTTAGATCATTTATGTGGTTTTATCAACAATCATGAACTAGTTTCATTTTATTCAATATTATGTAAATAATTATTCATTATAGAAGATGAAATAAGTTATAATGTACTTATTATAATTCTATTTAACCATAATAATATATTAATGACCAACCTTGAAGGTGTTAATGGAGAATCAAAACTCATCGCCCACGGAGGTGGTGAACAGACATAATATAGACAATGGTTTCATTTTTAGAATAATGGGAGGGGATAGATGGTATATATTCCATTATAAATATAAAATTATAGTATATATATTATAATAGAATTATTATTAAAATTCGGATGAGGTATTTGAGGAGAAGGTAGAATAAGAAAAAATTGTAAAGAGGTAGTTTGAGAATATTACCTCTTGAATGTTATCTCCTTGAAAAACTTCTTAAGGAACTTATAATTAGTATATTAGTGATACTAATAGAACTAAAATGTGGGGGATAGTATTGGATAGTTAATTGGTTCAAAAAATTTCAAGTTATAAGGATTAGGTTTGAGGAGAATGGGTGTTGCGGGGTGGTATTTAGAAGGGTATCAGAGAGGTGTTTTTGAATATTATATTAATTAGTTTATTTTTTGGAACAAGATTACCAATAGTATTGATTATTGTTGTGACATCCCAAATCAGTATCCACTTAACCCATTCCAAGATTTGGTGGGTCACATGCCCTCAAGTGAACCTCCTCATACGCAAGAGGCTATCGACTAGCGGCAAGGGTCTAAGGTGGTACAGTGGGGAGAATATAACATAATATTGTAGTGTCATAAAGGATAAAATAATTAAATAGAAAATAGTAGAGCATATATAAATAGATTCTATGAAAACTATACTGGTAACCCTCTATAGTGGAATAAGAATACAAATTGATATAATAAATAAATAAAGAAGTGTAAATAACCACAAAACTATAATAATATCAAAATACAAAAGGATAAGTCATATACATGATAATGTCATGGAATGATGATATATATAGAAGGGGAAAATGGGGACAGGAATATACAACATGCAATAAATAGGTACAAAAAAGACAAAATTCTGCTCCACTAGAATCACAAGAACATGCTCAATATTATTCTCCCACACTCCATACTATAAGAAAAATGAATCAATCATCTGTACTAGGGAGATTTCCCTTATCTATTATTATAGACAATTAATCTACTCGAGTACCAAAGTCAACTAGAGTAGGGTGTGAGATAAAACACCAATAGGCCATCACCAATGGTTTCTATAAATAATCCATCTTTTGTACAAATAAATAGTAGTGTGAAAGTATATATAATAATAGAGTGTTCTAAACAAATATATACTAATCGGCTTAGGTTCCAACAGGATTCTTGACTATCTCTACATGATTTGGCATAGGCTGGTAGAAGTCTGATAAGTAACCATAAATATGTATATAGTAATAATATATATAGTATATTAATATATTTTATCCACCTATATGCACTAAGTACGTGTGGACTTAAGTAGGCATATACATGGATAATAGGTGTTGGCAGGACCTGGGGCGTAACTCAAGCATCCATAACTAGTCTAAAGAGATATAGGCTCAAGCAAGGGTATATTCCCAAAATCTTGTAATGAATTTGAGACACCATTATCAATACTTGAGATAGGTGGGGTGAGAATTAATTCCCAACACCTGATATAAGAAACATTGAACATCATTACCATCACCTATATACAAGTATAAAGGTGAGCAAAATCACACTCAACACCCAATTTAAGGGAGAGTGAAATGTCCTAATCAATAATTCCCATAGCCATAATTCCATAACCAATTTAAATAGTGTAATTATAATAATAATGATTACTTGATGAATCACCTCATAAGAATTATAATCATCAACACAAATATATAAAATGGGTTTCACAATTCATATGATCAATTTATAAAAAGCATGCGTTAAAAATCATGCCCTTGCCACCCATTATTATTCATTTCAATTCATCCATTTAATTCATCTAAGAAATTAAAACCATCTTGAATCTAAAATGTTCAATTATAAGTTAATTAAATTCAATTTCAGGATAGGTGAAGTAGATATGAGCTTATTTGTTAAACTAAAGAAGTATGTAATAGTGGGAAGATATATATACAACCATATTTTAATGCTTAGATGGAGTTCGAATATTAAAAAATTACATGATTGGGGGAAATATGTTTGAAAAAAATCAATTGGTAGTTATAAATTAAGTCAAAATCCCTTAGTTATAAAGGTTCTACAAGAGTACAATAACATGATTCACTTAGTTTAAAATGAAAGAACATATTTTATAGAAATGGGTCACAATTGATGGTTTGAAGAAAAAAAAGTGGACAAATGAAAATATTATAACTTTTTCAATAAATTCTAGACATCCTAAATTAGGTTTATAGATTACTCCTTATACAATATTGGCTTCATATTTTAAGTATATTGGATTATAAATGAAGAGCGGTCCAACACTCTGAAAATATGGAAAAAGATCTTGCACATAAATATTGAAATAGATATAAATAGAAATGAAAAAATAAATAAATGGGATTATAGATCCTACCAACACTGATCCAACATGACTGACGGTGCGTGAAATGTATTTTTGATCAAAGAGTTATCAAAACACCTAAGTTAGATGGAGGGATAGCTCAATGAGATGAGAGAAGCTTATGCATGCTGAAAAAAAGGGAGAAAGGGGGATTTAGGTTTCTAAGTCATTAAAGGAAAAAATATAAATCCACTCAAATAAATAGGGGTTCACAGTTTGGCTGCACAGTTTGGAAAAACCATGCACAACCCGTGATCACCTCCCTATCTAAGGAAGGACCTTGCATAGTTAAGGTGCATGGTTTCTCTAACTGTGCACAAACTATTTGAAATGCCTCTATCAATATTTCTATAGTTTTTTCATGAGAATACACCTCAGGTTACACGGTTATAGACAAACTATGTGGACCCTTTCTTCTCAAAGGTTCCTTGCTTGGTCACCCAGCATAGCTAGTACTAATAATGAAATAACAATGCAACCAGACATGTTTTCCCAATTCTTAGATCTCTAGGCTCTGAACAAGCCCCATACACTCCTGGAACCCTCCTTAGGCTATATCACATGTTTACCATGACAAAACAATATTCAAACTAATAAAAAAATGATCCATACCATTGATAAAATTCAGATCATTACAACCCCCCTCCTTAAGTCAACTTGTCCCTAAGTTTTCCTTTTGAGGGTGGAGTGGTATCATCCAAGAAAAGCTCTGGATACTAAGTTCATGTATTATCTTCTCACTCCGAGGACTTTTTTTGTACTCGTTCATGCTTCCATATAACCCATACCAATTTAACTAACTTTCCTTAGAGTGTCTTGAAGCTTCAATCAACAATACACACTGGATAATACTCAAAAGAAGCATTCATCTCTAACTCAACCTCATCAGGTTAGAATGTGTGTGATGGTTCTAGATAATACAAATGAATATGAGATACGTGAAATAAATAATGAATAGACCGGTATTTATGAGGAAGTATTATTTGTTAATTCATTGGTTTGATTCATTTTACAATCTCAAAGGTTCCAACAAATTGAGGATAAAGCTTTCCGTGAATTCAAATACATTGATGGTCCAACCTGGGTGAGACTCACGAGAAAACATGATCTCAAACCTCAGAGTAAAGATGTTTTTTGTGTCAATTAGAATATGAATAATTTCTAGAATGATCTATCATCATGAGATTTTGTATCATCTATACCGGCTCTGAAGTCTCCTGGATGAGATGAGATCCAAGTAATGTTGCCTAACCTGCCCCTAACTAGCATAGAGGTGATTGATAATTCCTACAATATAAAGCCTCATAAGGAGACATATGGATGGTATCCTAGAATCTATTGTTATAAGTGAACTCAATAATGGGTACGTGTTTCTATTAGGAACCCATGAAGTCAAGGACACATTCATGGAGCTTTTATTCTAACAATTGAATTATACAGTCTTTCTATCTATCAGTTTGAGGATGATATGCCATGATAAGAAGCACCTGTGTACCCAATGCCTTTCGCAACCCTTGCTTGAACTGAGATGTAAAGTGATAAACCCTATCAGATGCGATAGAATGTGGATCACTATGAATATGTATGATCTCTTTGACATATATCTTCCATATCTTGTTTATCAAGAATCTCTCTCAAATTGGTTAGAAATGTGTTACCTTCATCAAATAATCAATTACTACCCAGAAGATGGATTTTTATTTGAGATTCTTTCCCTTAATAATAATCCCTCGGTATTCGAAAGTTGCCTCATTCTCACCCTTTCCAGAAGAGTGGTGATCACTGTTAAAGTGGAGAGGATTCTCTTCCCATGATCCTCATGAACCACCGCATGCATCTCTGAAAACAAATCCATGATATGCCACTTTCCACTAACTTCCTAGAATAATTATATCTGAGTATTCTATCCTAGATCACCACCAACTTCATTTCCTTTTACAGACATGTAAGAAAGATCAAAACCAAAGGACTGCAAATACTCGACCCATCTGTGCTACCTCAGATTCAATCACACTGTGTAAATATGTACCTGAGACTTTTGGGATTAGTGAATACCAAAAAACTCCTTCCAATTAAATAGTTTCTCCAATATCATAAATAATGAACTAAAATATCTAGCTTGAGGTCATTGGTCGAGTAGTTTTTCTCATGATGCCTCAACTGATGAGACTCGTATGCAACGAATCACTCATATTGAATCCAAATAGCTCCCAACCTGATACCTAATGTGTTACAATATACTATTTAAGTATTTCCTATATTTTGAAGAATCAGGATTGGTTCTAAAGTCATTCATCCCTTCAACTCTTGATAGGGTTATTCATAAGCTTCTAACCATACGAATTGCACACCATTTTTAGTTAATCCCATAAGCGGCACTATAAGCCATGATAAATCCAATATGAAGTGTTTTTATTACCTGTATATCCCCAAAAAACATTAAATGTAAAAGATGTTATTAGAATCCTCCTAGGAAACTATAGTTATAACTTTCTATGGGTCTATTGAAACTTGTGACTCCAAGATGATATGACCTAAGAAGTAGAATTTGTTGACCCATAAGTTTCATTTACTGAGATTAGTATACAATTGGTTTCTTATTGGTATTTTCATCATGATATCAAGATGTTTGGTATGGCCGTGTCAAGAACGTTAATACACTAAGATTTATTCCACAAATACTACCACTAATGAATCTAAATACAGGTGGGAAACCCAATTCATTAGATCTATGAATATTGTAGGTGCATTCGTCAGACCGAACTACATAACCAGGTACTCATAAAGACCATACCTACTCTTGAAAGCTATGTGAGGTATGTTGATGACCTAAAATGCACTTGATGATAGCCCAACCACAAATAAATCTTTGAAAACACTCTATCTCCTCATATCTGATCAAATAAGTCATATATTCAAGTCAATGGGTACTGGTCTTAACTGTAAGTTGATTCAATAAACGATAATCCACAAAATCCTAAGGGTAACATCCATCTTCTTAGAAAAAATGACTGGTTAACCCCAAAGAGAAGTGATGGTGTGTATAAATCCTTTAGACTGCTGATCCTTCAACTATTTCTTGAGCTCTAGAAGTTATGGAGGTTCTATCTAGTAAGGATGAATGGACACTAGTGATGATCCTATCATTGTATCAATAGTTAATTGTGCCTCTCTCACCGTAGGTATCCCAAAAAAGTCATCAGAAAAGATGTACCTAAAACATTTCACTGTAGGAGGGAAAATAGTGGGTCATAACCCATGATCATCCATAAAAAGACTAGAAATTTGAGTTTTCACACTACCAGCCTCTAATACTCAGGTTTCACTTGAGTCGAAAGAACATTCAATTATCCCTTATAAACATATTAACCACCCTTTGGTGATGTAAATGTCCCAATCCAACAATAGTAGTCAATATGATCTCAATAGGGAACTTACCACTCTATATATATATGATTACATTAAACACTCTCATTTCAAGGCTGAATATATTCCATACAAAAATACATTCACCAATCTCAAGGGGAAAATCCTTATAATGGAATATGCTCATAAATCGGATACCCAATGAGGAATTGAGACTCATCACTACATATAAGTGTTATATATCTAGGAATAGACTCTCCATAATCATATCATATATAAAATAATGTGATGAACCTATTTCAAAAAAAAGACACTGAAGTGGAGGCTACTAGAATAGTACCTCATATAGTAGAAGGTCTGGTGCTCTGCTCCCCCATTATAGACTAAACTATATGTAACCATCATGTACCATGGCCCTGAGTCATATCCTAACTACCCTAAGAAATCCCACTCTACTATAACTGATAATCATGAGTCTCATTACCTTTTCCCCAACCACCACCTTAGCCTAAGTGGCCAATGGTATTCCAGCATCCTTCCTAGAAATATACTACTTTCCTCGCTCCTGGACATAGAGTCCATGTAGATACCTACTCACTAGTAACTGATGGAAAAGTAATAAATAATAACTGGATATAATAATCCCATCACAACCTCTACATTACACTGAAAACTCCAAACACTAGGGTTTCATATGTCCCAACTTCCTGAACTAGTGACCGATAAAAAAGATATTAGTCAGAGCCACCTGACTATTGCTAACCCTGTAAGAAACCTTGAATTTATGATTTATCCTACTAGAAGAACCACTGGTAGCTCTAGGTACTGAACATCCCTAGTTCCCACCATCGGCTTCCCCCAAATTTCACTCTATAATAAGGGTCTAGTTAATTATCTCACAAGTAGTACTCATTCTCAAAACATTGACTTGTGATTGGATAGCATATACTAGCCCATCCTCAAATCTACTACAGGTCAAAATATCATCATTGGATAGAGTCACCATGAATCATTGTATCTCAATTAAATGATTTGAATACTCAATGATAGACATGGATCCCTATTATAGGTTTGTAAACTCTCTGTCTTGGTCAGCCCTCAGAGTCTATAAAAAGAAGTAATCATATAAAACCATTTTGAGATTTTACTATAACAAGTTTCAATGTCGATCTTCCTAGTTAATAACATACCACCATATCTTGGAAGAATCAAATAACATATAAGATGAAATCTTGACCATCCACTCTAGAGGCATCTCCTGATGATTAAAGATAGAAATCATGGCCTCGATCTATGACACAGTAGCATGTGGTCCACCATCCCCTGAAAAGATGGAAGTATGCTATTATAGAAACTAACAAGTCAAATATACCATAGTTGGGGTAGGTTGAGTGACACCTTTCATACTTTTCATCAAGCAGAATAAGCCTTCTTGGAACTATGAATCAGTACCCATATCAGGAACAACAGGTTCTACCATAGGTGGAACTATAGGATGGATCACTATCGGTTTAGGTCCAACCACCTCTAGTGTACGGTCTTCACCGCCACCATGGCATATGACTCAAGGCTGTCATGGTGGTATAATTCTAAAATTCCAAACACATGCCTCAAAATATAATTTAATATTAATATATCTTATATAGATAACTAGGATAGGTACATATCCTTCCTATGAACAGATCACACCTCTCTGTCTGCTCTAAAATCTAGGTATAAGTGGTCAGATATAGAAAAATATGTTATAATAACCATAAGAGACAACCCCATCTACCCAATACTAGGTCCAGGTCTGGGTCTAGGTCTCATATTACACATATAATAAAACCATTTCATTTTTAAAATTTTTATTCATTTTGAATTAGTTATCATTTATGTATTTAAATATATTTAAACGGTAGAATTAGATATATCTCCATTTTGAATTTATAAGGAATTATACATCTTATAAATTTAAATGTGGTGTCCACATAATCCTGACCATAACACGTTCCAGCCCATACAACCAATGGTTTATGGATCAATGTTTCATAATTGACTGATCTTGGTGTCTGATTTAACCTATGAAAGAAAACACTATTAGTTTAAGGAAAACACTTTAAGTTCCCTTTTTTCTCTTTCCTATAATAAATTTCATCACATTTCCAAAATATAAACCATGCACTAACAATATGTGATAAGAAAATTCACAGAGAAAATAAACCTGGCATGGAAAAATGCATGACATATTTGTCCAATCGTTCCCATAATGATGCATGTAATATCACACACTCATTTCATTGGGCCAAATTAAAATAAATCCCATTTCAATAACACCAATAAAAACAACTTAATATGACATGTGTTTCACCCAATGGTGAAGTTGTATCAACTATAATAGGCATAATCAATAATAGTAATTACTCATCCTAGGTAATTTGGTTTCTCCTAGTATGTGGGTTAGCTACTCAAAGAAAAAATCTCACTACCAAATTCCATAACCTTCTAGTCTCCTATATAATACCCAAATAGTAAGAAAAAAGGAAATAAATTACTCTGATATCACTTTGTAATGTCCTGACCCAAGATCCACTTAACTTGTGCCCTGAGTCGGTGGGTCACATGGCCTCAAGCATGCCTCCCCATATTCCAAAGGTTTCCGAATAACATCAAGGGTCTAAGATAGTATAATTGGGAGACTATACTCACGCATCAAGGTGGATCAGTGTATACAATAATTAAACATAATACAGTGGGTGATAAATAAATAGACACTATGACAACTAGACCAGTAACCCACCGTAGCGGAATCCAAATACAAGCTAATCTAATAAAAAACTATGGAAGTGTAAATAATGAATAAAATATAACAATTCCAAAATCCTAAAGGCTGATTCATATACATGTTGATTTCATGTCATGGTGATATATATAAAAATGGGAAATAGGGTATAGGCATATACATCATGCTATACCAAAGTACAAAAATGCCAAAATACATCTCCACTAGTATCATGAGCACATGATTGATCCTCTTCTCCCATGCTCCATACTATAACCAAAATGAATAAAGAATCTTCATTAGGGTTGTTTCCCTTATCCATTCCCATAGAAAAGTAATCGACTCAAGTACCAAAGGTGTACCAAGTAGGGTGTGAGGTAAAATCCCAATAGGCCACCACCAATGGTATTTATAAATAATTCAGCTTATGTAGATAGAAATAGTAGTGTACATGTATAAAGAATAAAAGATAATTCTGAAGAAATATATACTAGCTAGCTTAGGTTCCAACAGGACACCTAGTTGGGTCTACCAACTTCAGCATAGGCTGGTAGAAGTCTTATTCATAACCATACAAATATATATATAGTAATAATATATATAGTATAGTTATATATTATATCCACCTATATCAACTAAGTACATGTTGATGTAACTAGGAATATACCTAGATAATAGGTGCTAGCTGGACCTAGGGTGAAACTCAAGCATCCATATCCAGTCTAACGAGCTATAGAATTAAGAAATGGTGTAATACTTGAATTTCATAATGAATGTTAGAAATCATTCCCAAAACTTGAGATAGGTGGGGTGAGACACCATTCACAAAACACGATACAAGTAACGTCGAACATCATTCCCATTTCTCAGATACAATTATAATGGTGAGAGATGTCATGTTCGACACTCGATATAAGGAAAAGTGAAATATCTTGCTCAACAAGTCCCTTAACCATCATTCCACATCCAATGTAAATGGCATAATCATAATAATAATGATAAAATGAGGAATAACCTAATAAAAAATATAATGATCAAACTAAATATATAAATGTGTGTCACAATTAATATAATCAATTTTATAAAATCATACATCAATGGGTATGGCCTTTCCAACCATTATTATTCATTTAAATTCATTTATTTAATTCATCTAAGCAAGGAAACCCATCTAGAAACTAATACATTCAATTATAAGGTAATTAAATTCCATTTCATGACAATCCAATAACTTAGGAGGTGCTTTGGTCAACTAGACAAGTAAGCAAGAGTGTGAAAATTCATTTACAAGCATAATCGAACTCTTAGGTGGAGTTCACACAATTAAACAATTATATTATTGGGTAAATACATTTGGCGCACCAAATGGGGTATCCATAAATGAATTCAAAAACCACTATTTACCTATAAAGGGTAAACAGGAGTATAATAACATGATTCACTTGGTTTGAAGACAAAGAAAATATTTTATAGAAATGCATGGAAATGGCCAGTGGGTGTCACAATGGTGGGGCTATTAAAACACAGTAACATTGTGAATAAATTTTAAAATACCTACCTTAGGGCCGTAGATGACTCGTCATCTAATATATGCTTCATATTTGATGTATATTGGAAGAAAAATGATGATTCATCCTGTAACACCTGAGACTTTTATGTTATATAAATCGTCAAAGGAATATTTTTCTACACAACACTTTCTTGGCTTGCTTTACACGCAATCGCGACCTTCCTCGATAGCTTGCGTCGTACGCAATACCGAGTTTCACTAAACAACAATATGCTATTAAAACTAGCCGTTAAGAATAGTAATAACCACTTTTTGAAATTTTATAAATTTTATTTTTCAAAATGGACTTCATTTTTGGACTCAGAATATCAAAATTAGACTAGGGTGAAATTTTGGTATTTTTCTGAAAACTTTCAATTTTTGATGAATAGTGAAACCACTAAGTGGTAGGTTAAAAACTGAATTTTGCATAAAACTTAATTTTACCGCTTCTGTGATTGGAATTTCGAAAATCCGAGAGACACGGTTAATATCAAGGACTAAAATGTGGTTCAATGAGATGAAAATAATTTTTTGGTGAATAGTAACTTTTTACTTTTTTTACCGCGGTTAATAGTAAATAGGGTAACTAAGGGTAAATATGATATTAATATTACCCTAACACATGTCCTAATTCTATTGGACAAGTGTAATTCGACCAAAAACAAACTTAGGAATAAAATATGACCATTTAGGCCCACTTGGATTAGATTAGGACATTTATTATTAATTTATTTAAAGAAGGGTTAAAATAGTTAAAATCAAAGTTTAATAAGTAAATCATTTTTAATATGGGGTTATACATAAGATAAATTCAATTGTAAATATTCATTAGAAATCTAAAAAGATTTCCTACATGATGATATTTTATTTGTAATTTTTAGACATCAAATAATTTAATTTATTTATGACACAAAGATGATGCAGTAATTATCTTATTAATGAAATATTGACATAATTGATGTTATAAACACCAAAATAAATGTAATTTGAGACTTTTTATGAATTAAACTAATTTTATAGGTTACTATGATATATTAATGTTGATTTAATAAACTTTGTTCGAACATATAATTCTTTTATGACTTTCACAAAAATCATATATCAAATAGTGTCAAAATTGACACAAAATAGTTTTTAAATCAAATATTATATTATTAATTGTTATTTTATTCCTAAAAATCTAAGGTTCGGCCAAATGACTTAGATAAGGATATATATTTTAATAATAAACAATTTGGGGTTCGTTTGGCATGTTATAGTAAGTGTATTAACCATATAGTGAAAGAAAACAAAAAGACACGGTAAAAGTTAAATTAATTAACTTAGAGTTAAATCTAATAGATAAGGTTAAAATAATACCCTAAACTTGTCTAAATCCTATATATTGGTAGAAGTTCGACCCATCCCCACTTTAGCTTTGAAATAATACCCTTTGGAACCATTATAAACCGATTTTGACTTTAATATAAAATAATATTTTGAGATATTCCTAAGGTGCCCCTCTCCTCCCTTATAAAAGGGCACCTCCTCCCCCTCCTCCTCACACCAATTTTGAGCACTCAAGCTCGGCCAACCCCTGCCCTTTTCTCCTCTCCACTTCCCTAGAATAATCCTAGAGGTCCTGGTCTTCTCCAAAGACCAATCTTAGTTCCTTAAGTGGAGGATTCAAAGAGGCGTTCCAAAGAAGAGGTAATATCCATTACCGACCTTTTCAATTTATTTCTTCTTCAACTTCTTCTTCTTTAGTTGTTTCATGATAAAGTAATAACATCAGTATTACTTACATACTGATATGTTATTATAAATATGAAACAACCCTAATTCACCTTCTATCCATCCTACGGAAAAATGAAATCACCGCGCGTGCGTACGTACGGAATACCGTCTCCACGCCGTGGTGTAATCTATTTTCCACCATCACCTTACAAGGATGGGTATAATGGTGTAATGAGTAACTATATATGATTATTATGAAGTAATATTAATACTGAAATAATATATATATACTCCAATACAATTCCACGATCATAGGAACGATATCATCACTTGTGCGTACGTACGGAATACCGTCTCCACAATGTGATGTGACTCGTTCTACATGATCTTCATTTCATAATGATTATATAAATGAATTGAATGAATGAATATGGTATATACTGCACTAATACCATTCTGTAAATAAATTATCTATAACCTAAAGATAAGAATAAGAATTTATTCGACAAAACACGCATAAGAACAAAAAGTTATAAAGACCCGAGTAACAAGTAACAATGAAATATTACTAACAAGAAGCTAATAATATGACCATATATGATATCATATCAATATGTATGATTCTGGAATAAGTCAATAACATTATTTAAACCATTATACAGGAGCTTCGGACACGAACAAAGCAAATCGGACCTAAGGTAAGGGAAATATCACAATCTCATTTTTATCCGAGATTGTTTATTCGTAAGTATTTAATGGGGTGTATTTTATCATCCACATCCATGTTTCCTCAATATGTAATATTATTTCCATCCAACTACAATTGTTTAAATCCAATTTTACCCTTCGGTGATTTTTTAGTAAAAAATATGAAAGGAATCTTTTGACGTTTTTCATACGAGGTGCTTTTTTTTGACTTTTCCGACAAAAGTACGAAGAATGTTTTTTTTAACTTATACGGCATGAATGGATTTTTAAAACAGTATTTCCAAGAAGCTTCCTTTACAAGTTTTCAAGTTTATTTTTAATCAAATTCTTTTATTTTAAAGTTGTATGACATGTTATGAAAGGAAAAATGTTTTTGAAGAAGAAAGGATATTTTCCTCAAGAATGGAGTTCAAGTGATTTTCAAAATTATTTTCCATCTAAGATAATAAAGGGTTCTGTTTTTATCCCTATTATTACATTGATTTGATCATGTTGTGATGGAATTATTTTTATGAATTCCTTTATCTTATATGAATTGATTTATGATGTCATGATGTTTCAAGAATCCCATTTTTGTTACATGTGTTATGCGATGATGTATGTTTTATGATTATGTGGCACACATAAGAAAGGATTCATTATAAGATGGGTGGGACCTATATCTCCCTCCAATGCATTGGGTAAAGATTTTATATCTCATGAGATAGACATGGCTGGAACGGAAGGTTATTTCGGTTCAGTGATACAGGACTGAAACGAGGAGTGAACTCGGTTCAGAAAGGGACTTTGTCCACTAAGATAGTCTTGGCAATGAGTCATGACTAACAATAAATGATTTTCCATGATTATGTGTGCATGCCACAAAGTTTCAAGTTTTATGTTATGATTATGGGGATCTCATTTTCACTCCTATGATTTGTTCCATGTTAAGATATTATGATCTCTTTTGCAGGTTATGATTTTCAAAAAGATATGATATGATTTTTATTTCCTTTATTTGCCTTGCTGAGCATTTGAGCTCACCCTTTTATGTTTTCTTTTCCCCAGGTCAGGAAGATGGATATTAAGTAGAATATGCTAAAAGGGACCCTAGATATGATGAAATAAATGGGAGACACTGTAGAAGATTTATGAACCAGTTGTTTATGTTTCCCAGTTTCTAAAGACACTATACCTATACGGTCCTTTGTAGTTTTATCATATGTTGTAATAAGTGTGCTTCAATTTTTGAAGTATTAAAAATGTATGTAAAGTATGGGTCGTTATAGTTGGTATCAGAGGCAAAGGAGGTAGGAATGTATCTGATCCTTGGGAACTCTCACATGTGAGCGTTGGACGAAGCATGGCTCTCCGCCCAAGGGCTTCATGAGGAAATGGCTGCCACTGGGGATGGTGGTGTGTCCCGCCCAGGGGGTGTAGCCGCCCATGGAGTGCCCTGATAGGTATCAATTGTAGTCCACTGGAAGTAATTCTGGACCGTTATAGTTGGTATCAGAGGAAAGGTATAGTCAACCTTTGGGAACTAGGATGTGAAAGCCTTAGTAAGAACCCTAAGGATAAGTCTAAGCATAGAACACAATCTTAGTGTTTTAGAAATGGCCTTGAATAACCTAGGATAAGACCTTAAGCATGAAAATTTTATTCTTGAATTATGTGGTTTCCTATTATAATTAGTGTTGCTCACACTATTCTTCTTGGTTTTAGTCAATGGCTGGAACCCGAAGGAACCGTGTTAATGCGGAATGCGACGGGCAATGCAATGATTGTCCCCCTGAGCAACCAAACGATATGGGAGCTGGAATGCAAAATCTTGTAGCCATACTCACACAACTTTCTCAAGCTATGAATCATGCAGGACTTCCAAACGAGCAAAGGAAGGAACAACATTCTGTTGAATCCTTAATGAGGCAGCGTCCACCTTCTTTCAGTGGGTCTACTGATCCATTAGTTGCTGAACAATGGATTAGTACTACTGAAAAGATATTTTCAGTTCTTCAATTTTCTGAACATGATAAAGTCATCCTAGCAGTGTATCGTTTGGAAGGAGATGCTGATCAATGGTGGAATCTTATTAAGAATACGAGGCAGAGGGATGAAATTGAGTCTATGGAATGGGACGAGTTCAAGAACTTATTTTTCAATAAGTACTTCCCTCGTATTCTCCGAACAAAGATGGAGAAAGAGTTCCTTGAACTGAAGCAAAGGGATGATGAATCTGTTAGTACCTATGAAGAAAATTTTACAAGACTTGCAAGGTACGCTTCTGGTATTATTATCCAACCTGAGAGTAAGATCGATTGATTCTTTAGTGGCTTAAAACCAAGTCTTCGAAGGGCGTTAGCCATAAGAGACTTCAATAGCTACGAGGAAATCGTTCGATGTGCTCTCAAAGTCGAGATGGAGATTGGAGTAACCCATCAGTCACATGGGTTTGATAAGAAGAGGAAGATGGAATTCAAAGAAAAATCTAAAGAGCACACAGAAAAGAAGATGAGCTTTTCCTTATGCTCAAAGTGTGGAAAGAAACATGGAGGGAGTTGTCTTAAAGGGACAAGTAAATGTTTTAAATGTGGAAAGGAAGGTCATCGGGCATTTGAATGCCGTGATAATGGGAAGAAGATGTCTAATGACGCAAACAAAGGAATGGATACACAGAATGAACCTACTACACTTCAATGTTTCAAGTGCAAGGAGATGGGGCATTATGCCAATCAATGCCCAAATCCAAGGGTTGATGATGATGGTCGACGTCAACAAACTCTTAAAGCTAAAGACAAAGGAAAGTCACATGCAATTTCTATCAGTGATGTGGAGTACGATAACGATGTGGTAAAAGGTACAATTACCATCCACTCTAAAGTAGCAAATGTTTTATTTGATTCTGGATCCACCCACTCTTTTATTTCTGAAGACTTTTCTAAGGGTATCACCGTATTACCTCAACAATTAGATGTTGAGTTAGCTGTGACAACACCTAATGGCACATCAATCGCATCAAAAGTTTATAATTCTTCTCCGATCGAAGTTTGTGGGAAAGTGCTTCCTGCAAATCTTGTGATCCTTCCTTTAGTGGAATTTGATGTGATTCTTGGCATGGATTGGCTTTCTCTACATGGAGCTCATATAAATTTCCAAAGAAGGGAAGTCACATTTCATATTCCAGATCAATCTACGATCGTCTATCGATGCAAGGATGAATATAACCTTCCAGTGGAAATTTCTTCCATCTTATGGGTATTGATTCCACTAAATGAAGGTTATTTATCTCAAATGGTTGGTGAGAAACTCACGATTAAGAATATGCCCATTGTACGGGAGTTTGATGATGTCTTTCCGGAGGAATTGCCGGGTCTTCCACCAAATCGTGAAGTTGAGTTTTCAATAGAACTCGTACCGGGTGCTTTGCCTATTTCAAAGACACCTTATAGAATGGCCCCAATTGAGTTGCAGGAATTGAAGAAGCAACTCCAAGAGAATCTTGATAAGGGATTCATACGCCCTAGTGCGTCACCTTGGGGAGCACCTGTTCTATTTGTTAAGAAGAAAGATGGATCAATGAGACTCTGCATTGATTATCGAGAACTTAACAAGATCACTATCAAGAACAAATATCCTCTCCCACGCATTGATGACTTATTTGACCAACTACGCGGAGCTCAATACTTTTCCAAGATTGATCTTCGTTCAGGGTATCATCAATTAAGGGTCAAAAGGGAGGATATACCAAATACGGCTTTCCGTACAAGGTATGGACACTATGAATTTATAGTGATGCCATTTGGTCTTACTAATGCCCCTGCTATCTTCATGGATCTAATGAATAGAGTCTTTAGAGACTATCCTGATCAATTTGTGGTAGTCTTTATAGACGATATTCTTGTCTATTCAAAGAGCAAGGAAGAACATGAAGATCACTTGAGAATTATATTGAAGACCCTGAGAAAGGAGAAGCTTTATGCCAAATTTACCAAGTGTGAATTTTGGCTTCAAAAAGTTGCATTTTTGGGTCACATAATCTCAAAAGAGGGGATATCTGTGGATCCAGCAAAAACAGAGGTTATCGAAAGATGGTCGAGACCAACAACAGTAACTGAGATCCGAAGTTTTCTTGGTTTGGCTGGATATTATCGACGTTTTGTAAAAGATTTTTCACGATTATCTAATCCACTCACCAAGTTGACTCGGAAAGGAGTTAAGTTTGTCTGGACAGAGGAATGTGAAGAGAATTTCGAAGAGTTGAAAAGAAGGTTATCCAGTGCACCTGTGCTCACACTGCCTTGTAGTGGAGAAAGGTTTGTGATCTACAGTGATGCATCCAAGAAGGGATTGGGGTGTGTTCTTATGCAAAATGATATGGTGATAGCTTATGCCTCACGACAGTTGAAAATCCATGAGCAAAATTACCCAACACATGATTTGGAGTTGGCTACGGTAATCTTTTCATTAAAGATTTGGAGGCATTACCTTTATGGTGAAAGGTGTGATATTTATACTGATCATAAAAGTTTAAAGTATATTTTCACACAAAAGGAGTTGAATATGCGTCAAAGAAGATGGTTGGAGCTGATTAAGGATTATGACTGCTCAATCCATTACCACCCTGGGAAAGCAAACAAGGTGGCAGATGCATTAAGTCGACAAGACCATGCTAGTTTATCCATGATGAGGATCACAAAAGATCCAATATTTATGGATTTACAAAGGATGGATCTTGGAATTATAATGGAAGGGGAAAAATATTATCTTTCTCAAATGAATGTTCAACCATCTATACATGTGAAGATTAAAGAGGCACAGAAAGAAGATGTCGAGTTACAAAAGAAGGTGAGAAATGTTCCTGAATTCAACCTTGATTGTGATGGGATAATAAAGTTCAGGAATCGGGTTTGTGTTCCTCCCATCCTCGAATTAAAGAATGAGCTGCTGGATGAGGCTCATAGTTCATCATTCTCTATTCATCCTGGAAGCACGAAGATGTATAGGGACCTGAAAGAGTACTTCTGGTGGGATGGCATGAAAAGAGATGTTGCTGAATATGTCTCTCGATGCTTGGTTTGTCAACAAGTTAAAGCTGAGAGACAGAAGTCTAAGGGGATGTTACAACAATTACCCATACCCGAATGGAAATGGGAAAACATCACTATGGACTTTGTCACAGGACTTCCTAAAACATCCAAAGGCAATAATGCTATCTGGGTCATAGTTGATCGTCTTACAAAGTCTGCACACTTCATTGCTATTAGAGAGGATTTCTCTCTAGATCAGCTTGCCAGGATATATGTAAAGGAAGTGGTAAGATTGCATGGAGTACCACTTTCTATTATATCTGATCGAGATCTGAGATTTACCTCGAAGTTCTGGCGAAGTCTTCAGCATACTCTGGATACAGAGTTGAGTTTCAGCACTGCTTATCATCCCCAGACAGACGGTCAGTCTGAGAGAACAATTCAAACCCTAGAAGATATGTTGAGAGCTTGCTCTATGGATTTCAAAGGAGGTTGGGATCAACACCTACCTTTGGTGGAATTTTCTTATAATAATAGCTTTCACTCCAGTATTCAGATGGCTCCTTATGAAGCTCTCTATGGAAAGAAATGCAGGACTCCAACTTGCTGGGATGAAGTTGGGGAAAGAAAGCTATTAGGACCTGATCTCGTTGATGAAATGGCAGAAAAGGTCAGATCTATTCAACAACACATAAGAGCATCTCAGAGTCGACAGAAAAGCTATGCCGACAACCGAAGAAAAGACCTAGAGTTTGAAGTGGGTGATAAAGTGTTCTTACGAATATCTCCCTGGAAGAGGGTTATGAGATTTGGAAAGAAGGGGAAGTTGAGCCCTAGATATATCGGTCCTTTCGAAATATTGGATCGTGTTGGGAAGGTAGCTTACCGATTGGCGCTTCCACCGAATCTCTCTCAAGTTCACGATGTGTTCCATGTATCTCTCCTGAGAAAGTACATACCGGATCCTTCACATGTACTCAGCTCAGAAGTTGTACCGCTGGAGCAAGATCTTTCTTATGAAGAACAGCCGATAGAGATTCTGGATCGTAGCGAAAAAGTCCTACGAAACAAGACCACTCGCTTGGTGAAAGTTTTATGGAGGAACCACCAACTTGAAGAATCTACATGGGAGCTTGAGGATATGATGAGGGAGAATTATCCTCATCTGTTTGTTACAAAGTGACGAATTTCGAGGGCGAAATTCTTTTTAAGGGGGGTAGAATGTAACACCCGAGACTTTTATGTTATATAAATCGTCAAAGGAATCTTTTTCTACACAACACTTTCTTGGCTTGCTTTACACGCAATCGCGACCTTCCTCGATAGCTTGCGTCGTACGCAATACCGAGTTTCACTAAACAATAATATGCTATTAAAACTAGCCGTTAAGAATGGTAATAACCACTTTTTGAAATTTTATAAATTTTATTTTTCAAAATGGACTTCATTTTTGGACTCAGAATATCAAAATTAGCCTAGGGTGAAATTTTGGTATTTTTCTGAAAACTTTCAATTTTTGATGAATAGTGAAACCACTAAGTGGTAGGTTAAAAACTGAATTTTGCATAAAACTTAATTTTACCGCTTCTGTGATTGGAATTTAGAAAATCCGAGAGACACGGTTAATATCAAGGACTAAAATGTGGTTCAATGAGATGAAAATAATTTTTTGGTGAATAGTAACTTTTTTCTTTTTTTACCGCGGTTAATAGTAAATAGGGTAACTAAGGGTAAATATGATATTAATATTACCCTAACACATGTCCTAATTCTATTGGACAAGTGTAATTCGACCAAAAACAAACTTAGGAATAAAATATTACCATTTAGGCCCACTTGGATTAGATTAGGACATTTATTATTAATTTATTTAAAGAAGGGTTAAAATAGTTAAAATCAACGTTTAATAAGTAAATCATTTTTAATATGGGGTTATACATAAGATAAATTCAATTGTAAATATTAATTATAAAGCTAAAAAGATTTCCTACATGATGATATTTTATTTGTAATTTTTAGACATCAAATAATTTAATTTATTTATGACACAAAGATGATGCAGTAATTATCTTATTAATGAAATATTGACATAATTGATGTTATAAACACCAAAATAAATGTAATTTGAGACTTTTTATGAATTAAACTAATTTTATAGGTTAATATGATATATTAATGTTGATTTAATCAACTTGGTTCGAACATATAATTCTTTTATGACTTTCACAAAAATCATATATCAAATAGTGTCAAAATTGACACAAAATAGTTTTTAAATCAAATATTATATTATTAATTGTTATTTTATTCCTAAAAATCTAAGGTTCGGCCAAATGACTTAGATAAGGATATATATTTTAATAATAAACAATTTGGGGTTCTTTTGGCATGTTATAGTAAGTGTATTAACCATATAGTGAAAGAAAACAAAAAGATACGGTAAAAGTTAAATTAATTAACTTAGAGTTAAATCTAATAGATAAGGTTAAAATAATACCCTAAACTTGTCTAAATCCTATTGGTTGGTAGAATGTCGACCCATCCCCACTTTATCTTCGAAATAAGACCCTTTGGAACCATTATAAACCGATTTTGACTTTAATATAAAATAATATTTTGAGATATTCCTAAGGTGCCCCTCTCCTCCCTTATAAAAGGGCACCTCCTCCCCCTCCTCCTCACACCAATTTTGAGCACTCAAGCTCGGCCAACCCCTGTCATTTTCTCCTCTCCACTTCCCTAGAATAATCCTAGAGGTCCTGGTCTTCTCCAAAGACCAATCTTAGTTCCTTAAGTGGAGGATTCAAAGAGGCGTTCCAAAGAAGAGGTAATATCCATTACCGACCTTTTCAATTTCTTTCTTCTTCAACTTCTTCTTCTTTAGTTGTTTCATGATAAAGTAATAACATCAGTATTACTTACATAATGATATGTTATTATAAATATGAAACAACCCTAATTCACCTTCTATCCATCCTACGGAAAAATGAAATCACCGCGCGTGCGTACGTACGGAATACCGTCTCCACGCCGTGGTGTAATCTATTTTCCACCATCACCTTACAAGGATGGGTATAATGGTGTAATGAGTAACTATATATGATTATTATGAAGTAATATTGATACTGAAATAATATATATATACTCCAATACAATTCCACGATCATAGGAACGATATCATCACTTGTGCGTACGTACGGAATACCGTCTCCACAATGTGATGCGACTCGTTCTACATGATCTTCATTTCATAATGATTATAAATATGAATTGAATGAATGAATATGGTATATACTACACTAATACCATTCTGTAAATAAATTATCTATAACCTAAATATAAGAATAAGAATTTATTCGACAAAACACGCATAAGAACAAAAAGTTATAAAGACCCGAGTAACAAGTAACAATGAAATATTACTAACAAGAAGCTAATAATATGACCATATATGATATCATATCAATATGTATGATTCTGGAATAAGTCAATAACATTATTTAAACCATTATACAGGAGCTTCGGACACGAAAAAAGCAAATCGGACCTAAGGTAAGGGAAATATCACAATCTCATTTTTATCCGAGATTGTTTATTCCTAAGTATTTACTGGGGTGCATTTTATCATCCACATCCATGTTTCCTCAATATGTAATATTATTTCCATCCAACTACAATTGTTTAAATCCAATTTTACCCTTCGGTGATTTTTTAGTAAAAAATATGAAAGGAATCTTTTGACGTTTTTCATACGAGGTGCTTTTTTTGACTTTTCCGACAAAAGTACGAAGAATGTTTTTTTTAACTTATACGGCATGAATGGATTTTTAAAACAGTATTTCCAAGAAGCTTCCTTTACAAGTTTTCAAGTTTATTTTTAATCAACTTCTTTTATTTTAAAGTTGTATGACATGTTATGAAAGTAAAAATGTTTTTGAAGAAGAAAGGATATTTTCCTCAAGAATGGAGTTCAAGTGATTTTCAAAATTATTTTCCATCTAAGATAATAAAGGGTTCTGTTTTTATCCCTATTATTACATTGATTTGATCATGTTGTGATGGAATTATTTTTATGAATTCCTTTATCTTATATGAATTGATTTATGATGTCATGATGTTTCAAGAATCCCATTTTTGTTACATGTGTTATGCGATGATGTATGTTTTATGATTATGTGGCACACATAAGAAAGGATTCATTATAAGATGGGTGGGACCTATATCTCCCTCCAATGCATTGGGTAAAGATTTTATATCTCATGAGATAGACATGGCTGGAACGGAAGGTTATTTCGGTTCAGTGATACAGGACTGAAACGAGGAGTGAACTCGGTTCAGAAAGGGACTTTGTCCACTAAGATAGTCTTGGAAATGAGTCATGACTAACAAGAAATGATTTTCCATGATTATGTGTGCATGCCACAAAGTTTCAAGTTTTATGTTATGATTATGGGGATCTCATTTTCACTCCTATGATTTGTTCCATGTTAAGATATTATGATCTCTTTTGCAGGTTATGATTTTCAAAAAGATATGATATGATTTTTATTTCCTTTATTTGCCTTGCTGAGCATTTGAGCTCACCCTTTTATGTTTTCTTTTTCCCAGGTCAGGAAGATGGATATTAAGTATAATATGCTAAAAGGGACCCTAGATATGATGAAATAAATGGGAGACACTGTAGAAGATTTATGAACCAGTTGTTTATGTTTCCCAGTTTCTAAAGACACTATACCTATACGGTCCTTTGTAGTTTTATCATATGTTGTAATAAGTGTGCTTCAATTTTTGAAGTATTAAAAATGTATGTAAAGTATGGGTCGTTATACATCCAATTCCATAAAAATAAGAAAAAATTACTTACACCAAAATAGTACAAGAGATATGAAGAGAAACTGAACAAGGAAGAAAGAGGGTTTGAGATCCTATCAACGCAGATCCAACGTGAGTGATAGCACTTGGAATGGATTTTAGGTCAAAGAGTTATCAAAACACCTAGGTTAGATAGAGGGATATCTCAAAATAAGAGGAGGATCTCATACAAACTAGGAAATAATAGGGAGAAATGAGGATTTGGGTTTTTAATTCGTTAAGGGAAAAAATGTAAATCCACCCTCAAAAATAAGGGTGCACGGTTTGGCCGCACGGTTGGCCAAAATTTTTGAAACCCATGCTCACCTCACTCGATAATGATTGACCCCACATGGTTAAGGTGCACGGTTTCCCTAACTATGCACAAAATGTGTGAAATTTATCTATCAATATGTTTGAAGTTTTTACACAGGCATGCGCCTCCGGTTTCATGGTTATAGACAAACTGTGCAACCCCCTTCTACTCAAAGGTACCACACAAGATTAGTATTAACCCTATAGTAACCATGTGGCCTACACTATTTTCCTAATTCTCAAAGCTCCATATTCCAAAAAATCCTTAGAATCTCTTGTAACCTTCCTTAGTCCATAGAAGATGTTTACCAAGAGAAAACAAAAGATTCAAACCAAAAACAAATGAGTCATACCTTTAAGAAAATTCAGGTCATTACACTTGTTATAGTATACAGTAAATGGTGCATGTGGGTTTGAACTATTGGGTGCTTACAACATCCATGACTCAAAAATTCATGTATTTATCTTGTAATGTTAAATGTTGTATTTTACTATATTTCACTATTCAACAAAAATTTAACTATTTTATAAAAATACCCAAAATCTAACCTAACAATTTTTCAATTTTTAAATGTTATAAATGAAATCTATTTTATGAAAATAATTTTCTAAATATTATAAATTTAATTTTTAAATAAAATCCTCATTTTTTTAAAAAATGATAATTTTAATATTATGATCAATTTTCCAAACCTTTGAAAATTTTCTTATGGTCTCATAATATTATATTTTCATTATAATAAAACTTAATACTAATTTATAAATCTGTTTTATTAAAATAGACTTTATTTTAGATAAATATATTTATTATAAAAGTGAAAGTAAAACATTTGTGCTTTATAAAAATAAAAACACTAAATTTATCATTTTTAAAAAGTTTATTTACTTGTACCATGATATAAATATATCATATTTCCATAGTATAAGATACCTAATTATTATTTTACATTAACATATGTATTTTTAATATTATAATGGTTAGGTTACAATTCATAACGATCATATTATTATCCCAACAGTCATATTACTATTCCAATTTTAGATTATTATTCTAACGATCAGATTTGTAATGGTCATATGGATTCTCTACTTCTTATAAATACTCCAGATATCATTTAATTCTATTTTATATCAAAGTTATATATATTTTTATTTTCAAAATTCATTTTAAATTACTAATATTAATCTTCATTTCTACAGTGTTTTTCCTGAGTATGATTATTTTGGAGTATCGAGAAGATACACATTTTCCTATTATTGTTATCTTGTTTTATAATTTTTATCTCATTGTAAGACTTTAAATTCTAATGTACATGTTTATTCTATAAATGTAATATTATAATAAAATTTACTTGGTGTTATCATGTGGTGAATTTTTTTTATACTACTTTACTACATATGAAACAATTATAATAAGGGAAATTCAATTGATAAAATTATAGGTCATTACACACACACACACACATATATATATATATATATACATTATGAATCTTATATTTACATTATTAAACACAAATATATAATTCTTATATATAGGAATTTTTTAATTATATATATTAATATATACATTTGGGTTCTCAACATGGTCCAGCCTAGTGGTTGTGTTCATGTGCTGGTGTTTTTGATGTCTCAAATTCGAGCCTCCCCATGCAAATATAGTGTAGATTTTCATTATTTATCCCCCTCACTGAACTTATGTATATATATAAAAAACATTGTATGCATTTTTCAAATCTCTATTTATATTTCATATATATGTATATTTTACAATTATTTATTTTTAATCCCCATGGAATATTATATATAAGTTTTATTTAAGATTGATCCTATAAGGACCTGATCCTTATTCAACCCATAATTTAATTTTTAAATAAGAATTAATTTTCATGTATTCCCAAAGATATTTTCAGATTTATATTTTTATATAATTGGTTCATAACTGTTATGTAAGAAACCTATACCTTAAAAAGTGGGACACTTCCACTCAGTATCCATTTTTTCACATTAAAAAACTTTTAAAATGAAAAAAAAATTCTTTACATGAAAATTATTAATGGTTTTTAACATTAATTCATCTTCATTATTACTAATCCATAAACCTAATAAAAACATTTTAAAACGTGGTATGGGAACAGAAATATTATAAATGTACTTAAAAAATTAAAAAAAAGAAACTTGTCAATCCATTTCAACACCATGAGATCATATAAGAGAATTTTTCTTTAACATAATAAAATTTGAGATCAAATAATCATTTACATACACATGAAATAAGATTTACTACCTATAGTTTTTTATAAAACATTTTATATGAAAATATAAAGGAAAAATAATTATCATGAGGGTTTCTTAGAAAATATGAGAACCCTTGATAAAAATTTTCTTAAAAACATACTTTTTACCCTAAAAGTACATAATCATTTATTTAAAAAAATATCATTAACTTACCATATGAAATCAAAAAAAATTTAAAACTAGTTATAAGGCATAGAAAATTCATGTAGGTTCATTAGAACATTAATTTCATAGAACCTTTATAAGAACTTATACAAATAGAATAATTTACTCAGTTAATTATAATGTATTTCTCTAGAAAACAGAATCACTAACTAATGAAATGGAGAACTACATTAGGATTTCCCATCATCATAAACAACTTAAAAGGTCTATAACATAGTTTAAAAACATATAATATTTCATTTATATCATAAAACCTATTAAAATATACCATTTAGCACATATGTAGAAGCACATTTTTGGGATTTATGTAAAAATAAGGATAAAAATTCCATTTTCTTCGAAAAATATGTGAATAAAATTTCCCAAAAAGAGTGAGAAATATGATATATTTTTTAAAAACCTAGAAAAATTGAAGTTTAATATTATTAAATAATAATTTTCATGATATAAGGAAATTACTCTCATGTCATATACATTAAAATAGAACATTCCTTTTTTCCTTTCATAAAAATATGTTTCATATAAAATATATAAAATTATTCTTTTTGAAAACCTTTGAAGTAAAGTCAAAAGATACATAAAATTAACTTTATAATAAATTTATTTCTATATAAATACATCCATAAAATAATTATAAAAATATGTACATCGAAGAAAAATATTTATAAAATAAATCTTTAAAACTTTTAAAACAAGGTTTTAACGTAAAGGATCCTTACCTCGAGTATGACTTATCTTGTACATCATTTATCAGCATGAAAAATAAATTTATATTAATTATTTAAATTCTTAATATTATTTTTCAGGTTTATTATTCATTTTATTTCACTTATATCCATGTTATACTTAATTACTTATTCGATTAAGTTTATGATAGTGGCTTTGAGAACATTCATCTTATTTATCCAAAATGTCTTCGATTGGTTGAATATGGTCAAATGGATCAGGATTACATTATTTCCATAATATTAATAATATTATTATTATCATTTTTATAAATTAATTATTCTTTTATAACCAACTATTTAATGTGGTTATGAAAAATTAATTATGTTACAATAAGGAGACGGTAGTCCATACGTACACATGAATAACGTTACCATTTTTCAAGGAACACACGGGAAAGAAGGTAAGTATTATTTTATCTTTATAGAATTATTATTATTATAGTATAAATATCAAAATATTTATTTCAATCCAACCATATATGTAATCCATGTGAGGAGTTGATGAATAATAAAATGCATCAGTTCGTGAGGTGGTAGTCCACACTTGCACACAAGTGATGTTTTTAGTTTTAGTTTGACAGTAAAGAAAGAAGTATAATATTTATTTAAAATTATATAATTATATTTATATCATTAATATCATGTTATTTCATTCTGATCCATTTTTATTACCAACTATAATAGTTATTGATTACAAATGAAGCATATTCTCTTGTGAATCGGTAGTCCACACATACGCACTAGCGATGTTTTTTATTTTTTATTAAATAATTAAGTAGATAAAAAGGGTTATAAAATAAACATAATAACATTATATTATATTTAAGATACTTATGTAATTATTTAATCATATTTTAATAATATTTCAAGGAGTTAGAATAATACATAAAAATAAAATGCTCAGTTATGAACTATACCTCTTCTTCAGACAACCTCCTTAGTTTTATACATAAAGCCTTTATAGGATGGTATTTTGATCAAAACAAGACCTATAGAACTTGGTAGGTATGGTAGGAAGTTATTTTGGTAGGTATTTTCTAAGATTAGAGGCTCTTGAAGTGTTTTGAAGAGAGGATATGGGGTTTCCTTTTAAAAGTAAGGGAGAGGACATAGTTCGATTTTTTAAAATATTTAAATAATATTAAGTCATTTTTCATGGAAAAGTGTCCTATAAGGAAATAAATATCAATAATAAGTTTATAATGGTAAAACTAAATTCATCAAATAATAATTAAGATGAAATTTTTTGGACTTATCACTTAGTTTTAACCTAGGTTAACCTTATTTATCCTTTTACCATGGTGACACAGTTTTTACCGAAATTACTATTCATAATGACAAAAAATGAAATTTCAAAAATTAATAAATTATAAAATGTTTATTAAAAATATTTAATCCATTTTATCAAATTAAATATCTATTATTGGTCGAAATTAATTTTAAAAAAACTTGAAAAATTTAATGAAACCCCATTTTGAGAGAAATGCATTTTTATACATAAAACTGAATTTACTTTCATTCCTTTCATAGTAAGAAATATCAAATGAATGTTGAATTTTTAAAAAATATATAATATATAAATTTTTATAAAATAATTAATTAATTTATATTAACATAATTTATTTATTTGAAAACAAATTGTGCACATAAAAATAGTTTTTAGAAACTAAAAATGTGTTTTTAAGCAGAAAAATGAACTTATTCCAAAACCAAGTATATCATTTTTTAATATGTAATTAATTATATTTTTTATAACCAAATTAGAATTATGTTACTTAAATATCAAATTAAAAACATAATTTTACTTTTTAGTTACTTGATTTAATGAAAAAAATGATAGTTTTATAAAAAATTGTGTTTTCACTATTCACTGCAAAATAAATCATTTCCTAAAAATCCCAATAAATCAGCCTAAGATTATATTGACATACTAATTTCAAAAAATATATTAATTTAATCATATAAAATTTCAAAAAAAAATTAAAAATTAATTTTAATGTACCCGCATAAAATGAAATAAAAACCATTTTTGAAGAAAATATTTTTTTATGCATAAAATGACTTTATTGAAAATTGGGTAATTATTTATTCTCAATAAATAAATAAATTTTCATTATATAAAAAAATATAAATATTTTTTTAAATTTATTTATTTTTAATGAAATATTACAATTTAATATATGGGTTATAATAGTCACATAATAATATTTTGATAGTATACAGAAAATCTCATAAATCTCAAGAACGCGTATAGCACATGATAAAAAATATATTACTTAAAAAATATTTTATAAAATATTTTATTGTTATATTCTAATTCCTTAAATAAATTTTTATCCATGTAATGTTTTCTCATTCCTAATAAAAAAAGGTTTAAAAATCATTTTCATGGCTGAAGATAAAGAATATGATTAAGGAAACCCCTTTTAATATTAAAAAAAATACCTTTGTTGAAAACCCAAATTTTAAAAAAGGTTTATAAAATTTCTTTTTGAAAAGAGGAATAGGGGAATTTGAAGGTCATATGGAATAACACATAATTGGGTTTCCACATAAAGATAATATTTATGAGAAGTGTAAATTTTTTCATGAACCAGGCCGGGTCGACATCCGACTCGACACTCGACCCAGTCCGCTATATAGCCCGAAGGGCATTCCCAATCCCCACGAGCTGGCACAAGTTCTTGGGTATCAAAACTAACATATGGGAACAATTTACCCAAAATAGTAAGCACAAAACAATTTAAAAGATAAATAAACAAAAACTGAAAACAGACAACCAAACTGGACCTTAAACTAAGATCAAATTTAAGGGTTTATAACTTGAACCAACATCAAAAAAGTAACGACACCAAAAGAAACTCAAACTCAAACTCAAACTCAAACCTAAAAAGAAACAAGAGAGGTGAGACATTCACAAGCTACAAATACCAACCGACATGAGGATACCATCAACAACTCGAACCACCATTGCTGAGCATGATGAATTAACTTGGAATACACAAAGAACAAGGTCTACATACACCCAAAGGTGTATGTAGGGTGTGAGGCAAGATCCCAGTAGGACGTCACCTAATAAAAAGGTTCTGCGTATAAACATTAAATGACAAATACATTTTCTGGCTAAATAAATGAAAGGACACCAAAGCTTGAACAACTTTAAATAAAGAGTTTCTTTAAAGAAAATAATTTCAAAGAAAACAACTTAAATAAAAAAACACTATTTCTTTTAAGAAAACCCAAACCTTCAAGAAAACCCAAAAGCTGCACCGTATAACTATGGTGAGTGTATAGTATTCCATGAGCACCAAAAGTGGGAGAGGCCCTATAGGTACCATAAAAAAGAATGGGACCCTAGAACATTGCGTCTCGATGAAAAGTAGTATAGTAATCACAACAAAATACGTTCTTGTGCACGATCCACTAGTAGGAAAACACATCCATAACCTAGTGTCCTCCAATCATCATCCAAAGTTTAGTTAGTGTTGTAATCGTCAAACCAGATAAGTGAAACCAAACCAAAGCCACTTTCATATCACTAACACGCTAGATCTAGTCTGCCCACCTAGTACCTAGGATTCCCCTTTTATGCTCAAGATGTTCCAATTTCATATTTCATGTAAAACTTAGGTGGATAAAACAAACAGGGTGTTACCTAAACCCAATGCCACACTCACACACACACAAAAAATCCATTTGAAATAATACACACACCAAAATACTTTACCCAACTCAATTTAAACAATTTCTGCATTGTTAATAATTACTTATTAAAACATATTAAATTCTTTGTAAAAAAATTCTTTAAAAATAAATATAACATGGATTAATACACAAAACCAACTCATCCTTCCTTTATGACCAAACACACCCAACTCCACATCAAGAACACAAACTGCACCACTCACATCAATTAATAACCCAACCGCACAGTTAAAAGATCATTTTTCCGATTAAACAAGACACCTGCAATTTTATTAGGCAATTTCAGAATATGAAACATGACATTAAACACCAAGAGTCCACTCAAACCCTCTTTTTAGACAGAATGAATATGTACACTACACCAGAACATAAAACACAAAATTTTCACATTTTCACAAAACAAACACATAATTAATAAAACACTAGTAGACAACTCAACATAGGTTTTCACAGAAACAACCTACTCTACCCACACAACACCTTCACTTATGACCAAGTACATGTAGCACCATGTATAAAACTTGATTAACACCACTCGCACAAATGGAAAACTAACTACACATATGATTGAACACTAAAAATTAACTAAATACGTGTTTTTAACCAAAGAACGCACCCACACCACATGAATATGCTACCAAACAAAACTAACATATGGAAAACTTCAAGAAAACCAAATCAAAACCCAAAATAATAAATCAAAGAACATTATAAATTAACTAATCAAGAAAAATAATTCATTAAATAACATTTAAACACAGAACCACCTACCTTTGATACTGAATTCCCCACAAATTGGTGTGAAACTCCAATCGCACCACGAATGCACCACACAAAGATCAAATTGAACCCTAAAACAAGAATTCAAAATAAAACGAATCAAAATCAAACCCTAAAAAGACCCATCCTACAAAAAACCATAACTCAAGATGGAAAAACAAGGAAAATAAACTAGAGGGGGTAGCGTTTGTCGGATTGGGGCTTCGCTAGAAATTAAAGAGAGGCCACCGACCATAGAGGTTTGTTGTCGTGCGACGGCTGGTTGGGAGAGGGCGATTGTGGCTGGTCTGAAGGCTGGATGAGGGGGGTCTCCAAAAGGGGTCCATGCGGGTCTGAGTGGTGGATAGGGTTTGAGGGAGATGGGGGAGAAGGGTTGGATAGAGCAAGGACGCTGGGGTTCTCCAGACAGGGGAAGGGGGGCTGGCACCGAGAGGTGGAGCAGCCAAGGTGGGGCACGAATAGAACCAGGGAGGGGGAGAAACTACAGCACGATGCCAAGGGGGTAGAGGGACAGGGCTTCCACGCATAAGAAACCCTAAAAAATAATAAGATAAAAGTATAAGTAAAAAAACAAACTAAGAAAAATAATCATAATAAAAGTTATATTCATGATAATAATAATATTTTTAAAGTAAAAACATTAATAATAATAACCTAATAAAAATCATAATAATATAATAATGAATGATAATAATTAAAAATAATAATAAAAAAAAGTTAATAGTTATAATAATAATATTATTATTATTATTATTATCATTAAAAACAAAGTTTATTAAATTATTAACTAATCTTACTCATTTTATTTTTAATTTTATTCATCTACACATTTAATTTTATTTCATCATTATTATTAATTCATTTTATTTGGTTAATTGAACTACAGGTGGTTCACACAGCGGCGCTGGCGAAGCATCACAACTTCACAATTATGCTTCGCCCGTGCGTCGCATGTCATCACACCCCGAAAAAAACTTGTTTATCGAAAAAGACACCAAATTAAACTGGGACCTAGCTAGCACCTCGATGGAACATTTTGAATCCAAATAAAATAAAAAAAATATATTAACTTAATTTAAAATTAATAATAATTATTATTATTATTACAATATTAACAACAATATAATAAAATTAATATTCTTAATGATATCAATAATAATAATAACAATAATCTCAAAAAAATTATTATCATTTAAAAAATTTCCCTTGCATTTTATTACACTTCTCGTTTTTATTTTATTTCCATTCTACTATTCAATTAATTTTATTTTTCTGCCTTGAACATCAAGTGGATCATACAGTGAATTGGGCGAGGTCGTGCGGTGACTCAGGTAGGGCTGCATGGCTTTGACCGCAGTGTATTGAATGCTGTTAAGGACAAAGCATGCATTCATAAATAAAAACTAAAAAATTTTAAGTTGGGCCTTGACTCAAACTACGTGATGCCCAGAAAATTAATAAAATAAATAATTTAAAAATGACGGGTGTGACAATTCTCCCCACCATAGCACTTTCCATCCCAAAAAAGCCATAACCTAGGCTGAACCCCCAAAGCGGAAAGTGACACCCCCTTAAGGTTCAAAAATAATTCCTATGAAAAATGAGTAAAAAGAGGCTGACACACCGTGCTCAGAGAATGTTACTTAAACAGAAACCTACAGAAACCTATAAAAGACTTTTCACTATGTGTCATCTGCCCCAAAGAGTGATAACACCTCTAGTTGATTGATCAAATAAGGGAACTTCTGCGCCCATGGAAACCAACCTCACAAACTGAAACACCTCAAGTACCATAGAACGAAAAGACCACCGTTTTTCTGGAAGGAACAAACAAGATCAAACCACATCCTAGTAACACTCTTATCACCTACTACCAAGTCACCTCTAGGAACAAGAAAAAAAGGCCAACATGGGGAAATCCCAAAGGTTCCCCCACAATTAGAAACCTACTGATGCCCGAGATGAGATTGGAAAACCGACACAAGGAGGCTCGGGTGGACTCCTCACCATAATATTAGGGTAATATCGGTTTATTTATGGGGAGTTTCAGCAAGACCCTCAATGTGTCTCAAAACTGTTGGCACCAACAAAACACAAGAACTCGGAGGCTTCACGACACTTACCCAACACCCCACCAAAAGGGTAGGGAGGGTGGGGCCCAACCATCGGGCGTTAAAACCATAGCCAAAGACAAACCAACATCTTAACATCCCTGGATGAACACCATTCAACTTTGAGACTAATTCGCCCTAACAGACCCCATTAGGACCTCTAAAAGAAATTACATATGGTGGGACGAAACCCCCATGACATTAAGGTAATGAGATGACCATGCCTCATCATAGCCACAGGAAACCTCACGCACCCAGATGGGTCGTTCGGGATGGAACAGCTACAGGAAACGATTTAAATTGCTTTGACTTTCAACACCGATGATAGAAATAAATTTGGGGTCCCATAAACTCTAGGGGTTCCTAACTATATGCCAACTTCACTCTGAGGCCTATGGCTAGAGCCCTGATGTTCAAAGCATCTCCTGCCTCACAGTCTGGCATTGAAGACTTCCAAATGGATCTTCTTTTTTTGGTGCCACACCGCAATCAAGACAACTCCAACAAACCCAACATACCCCAAAATCTAAATACTCCCTTGTGGCACATCTATTAAGATTGGGGTTTAGATGATACACATGCATCACCTCTTCACCTTCACCAAGAAACTTCAAAAGGAAAGATGCACGATGAGTACTCTCCTTTGAATAGAAAAATTAGAACTCCCTAATAGGAGGACACATCCCTATGAAAACTGGGATTCCCAAAGGATTCTATGAAATATACCCTTACTCTTCAAAGAGGACTCGCGCTGTAAGGCATCACCAAACATGACCCTTGAGGCCAATGGCATCACTAAAAACCTTTCAAGGCGTTGTTCAGAACTAATAATTCTAAACTACCTTCACCCTTCCCCGTTGGATTCCTTTCACCGTTTCTAGGGGAAACTTCAGACGTAATGATGCCAAACTTCATACCCGAAGATTCATTCAACTCAAAGAGACCAAAACTCCTATCAAATCCCCTAGTGTCTGTCATCTTACTATGAGAGGATTCACTTAACCTAAAAGGATGAGGGATAGACTTAACACTATCACTAAAAAGGGAAATTCCTCACTTTAATCGACTAGAGGTCCGGCCAATGGTGAATTGCTTGTGGCTGTGCTTTAATTGCATGTTAATGCTTTGTGGGGGCGTGCACTAATCAAGAAAGAGAAACATGGACCTAATCAAATATGTCCAATGGTCAAGACATACCACAAGCGAACACTAAACATGCAAGGGGGACCATTGCAAGGGCTTCCCAAAGAACTTTTCAAAAGAATCCACTAACCAAACACCTTCACATACAATGTTTCCAAAACAGAAGGACACACCACACAATCAATGTTTATTTAAACACAAAATTTTGTTTTGACAAAACATTCTAAAAATAAACAAAGTTGGTGGGTTTCACAAACACTAATGGTATCCCATGGGCCTCACACATGCATGTTCTCGTTCCACATTGGAACCCACCTCATTTCCATCCAGGCACTCAACCACTCGTTCCATGAACCGTTTCACCTTCCATATATACCCATTCATGTGGTTTCCCATGAGAACACCAAGGATCAAAATCATATATTTCCATTTTTTTCAAACCAAAACATTCAACCCACACTTTTTCAACCTCACGCGTTATTTTCTTTTTAAAGATCTTCATTTCAAAACATTTTCCAAGATGAAATGATTTTTTAAAACCATATTTCTACCATTCCAAAACAAAGAGATGGGGAACGATACAAGAGGGAAATAGTGTCGGTGGGTGACTGGGACATATGGTTGGAGACCATACACCAATCACACTACTACCAAAAAGCGTATTCTAGGACAGCGTCCATGGTTCCACATAGCTTTCCAGACCCTACGAGCTCACTGGGACCACTGACCATACTCCCTTTTCATTTCCCCTAAACAATATTAACCACACAGACCAAATACTTAGACAAACCTCAACTTATTTTGGTAACTCGATTCTTGCCACGAGGTGTGCTGGCTAGAAACCTTACTCGTAGTCAGGATGTTGAGTTCCAACAACCTTAACTCTAGTCTACCATGACTCTATCCCAAAATAACACAAAATAAGAGAGAAAACATCCTTTGATACCATTTTTTCACGAACCAGGCTGGGTCGCCATCTAAATCGACACCCGACCCAGTCTGCGGGATGTCCCGAAGGGCATTTCGGATCCCCATGGGCTGGCACAAGTGCTCGGGTATCAAAACTATCACATGGGAACGATTTACCTGAAATAGTAAGCACAAAACAACTGACAAGATAAATAAACTAAAACTGAAAATAGACAACCAAACTGGACCTTAAACTAAGATCAAATTTAAAGTTTTACAACTTGAACTAACATCCAAAAAGTAACGACACCAAAACAAACTCAAACTCAAACTCAAACCTCTAATAAACAAGAGAGGTGTGACATCCACAAGCTAAAAACACCAACCTGCACAAGGAGACCATTAACAACCCAAACCACCATCGCTGACACGATGAATCAACCTAGAATACACAAAGAAAAAAGTCTAAATACACCCAAAGGTGTATGTAGGGTGTGAGCCAAGAGCCTAGTAGGATTCACCCAATAAAAAGGTTCCACGTATAAGTATTAAATGAAAAATACATTTGCAGGATAAAAAATGAAAGGACACCAAATCTTGAACAAATTTAAATAAATAGTTTCTATAAATAAAACACTTTCAAAGAAAACAACTTAAATAAGAAAAAATACTCTGGAATTTAAGAAAACCCAAACCTTCAAGAAAACCCAAAATCCACACCGTATGCCGATGGTGAGTGTATAGTAGTCTAGGATCACAAAAAGTGGGAGAGGCTCTATAGGTACCAGCAAAAAGAATGGGACCCTAGAACATCATTTATCGGTGAATAGTAGTATAGGAATCACAAAAAATGTGTTCTTGTGCACGATCCACTAGTAGGGAAACACATCCATAACCATGTGGTCTCCAATCATCATCCAAATTTTAGTTAGTGCTGTAATCATCAAACCATCTAAGTAAAACCAGGCCAGAGTTGCTTCTATATCACTACCATGCTAGATCTAGTCCACCCACCTAGTACCCAGGCTTCCCATTTTGTCCTCAAGATGTTCCAATTTTACATTTCATGTCAAAATCTGATGCATAAAACAAACAGGGTGTTACCTAAACCCAAATTCACACTTACACACACAAACAAAATCTATTTGAAATAGTAGGCACACCAAAAGACTTTACCCAACTCAATTAAAATAATTTATGCATTGTTAATAATTGCCTATTAAAACATATTAAATTCTTTGTAAAAAAATCTTTAAAAAGAAACATAACATGACCTAACACACAAAACCAAATCAACTCTCCTTTATGAACAAACACACCCAATGCCACATCAAGAACAAAAATATCACTATTTACATTAATTAATAACCCAACCACGCAGTTAAAAGACCATTTTCCCAATTAAACAAGACACTAGAAATTTTATTAGGCAATTTCATAATATAACACATGAAATTAAACACCAAGAGTCCAATCAAACCCTCTTTTTGGACAAAATGCATATGAAAGATACACTAGAACATAAACTGTGCACTTTTCACATTTTCAAAAAACAGACACAGACTTTGTAAAACACTAGAAGAAAACTCAACATAGGTTTTCACAACAACAACATACTCATCCCACACAACACCTTCACTTATGACCAAGCACATGTAGCACCATGTCGAAAACACGATTAACACCACTCGCACAAATGGAAAACTAACTTCACATATTATTAAACACTAAAAATTGACTAAATAAAAGTTTCCAACCAAAGAATACACCCACACCACATGAACATGCTACCAAAAAAACTAACATATGGACAACTTAAAGAAAACCAAATCTGAACCCAAAAGAATTAATCAAATAAAATTATAAATTAACTAAGCAAGCAAATTAATTCATTAAATAATGTTTAAATGTAGAACCACCTACCTTTGACGCTGAATTTCCCACAAATTGGAGCGAAACTCTAATCGCACCATGAATGCACCACACGAAGATCAAATTGAACCCTAAAACTAGAATTTGAACCAAAACGAATCAAAATCGAACCCGAAAAAGACCTAACCCACTGAACAACCAAACATCAAGATGGAAAAATAAGGAAACTCAACCTGAGGAGGTAGAGGTCACTAGACCGGGGGTTCGCCGGAAGGGAAAGAGAGGCAACCGACTGTGGGGTTTTGTTGTCATGCGACGGATGGCCGGGAGGGGGAGATGTCCGCTGGTCCGAAGGCTAGTTGAGGGGGGTCACCGACAGGGGTCTGTGCGGGTCCGAGTGGGGGACAGGGTGCAAGGGAGATGGGGGAGAAGGTTCGGACAGATCAGGGGAGCCGGGGTTCGCCGGATAGGGGAAGGAGGACCGGTACTGGGAGGTGAAGCGGCCAAGGTGGGGCACGAGCAGAACTGAGGAGAGGGGGGAACCTACAGCGCGACACCAAGGGGGGTAGGTGGAGAGGGCTTCCATGCACAAGAAACCCTAAAAAAATAATAAGATAAAAATAAAATTAAAAAAACAACTAAGAAAAATAATCATAATAGTAGTTATATTCATGATAATAATAATATTCTCAAATTAAAAACATTAACAATAATAACTTAATAAAAATCATAATAATATAATAATTAATGATAACAATTAAATATAATAATAATAAAAATTTAATAGTTATAATAATAATAATACTAATATTAATAATATTATTATTATTATCATTAAAAACAAATTTTATTAAATTATTAACTAATATTTCTCATTTTATATTTATTTTTATTCATCCACACTTTTAATTTTATTTCATTATTATTAATTAATTTTTTTTGTAAATTTAATAACAGGTGGTTCACACGGCGGTGCAGGGAAAGCCACACGGCTTCGCAATTATGCTTCTCTCGTGCGTTGAATGTCGTCACGTACTGGAAAAAAACTCATTTATTGAAAAAGACACAAAATTAAACCAAGACTTAGCCCACACATCGATGGAACATTTCAAAGCCAAATAAAATAAAATTAAAATATATTAACTTAATTTTACATTAACAATAATAATTTTTATTATTATAATATTAACAACAATCTAATAAAATTAATATTTTTAATTATATCAATAATAATAATAATATTCTCAAACCAAATTATTATCTTTAAAAAAAATCCCCTCAAATTTTATTACACTTCTAATTTTTATTTTATTTCCATTTTATTATCCATTTCATTTTATTTTTCTGCCTTAAACATCTGGAAGATCGTACAGTGAATCGGTCGAGGTTGAACGGTGACTCAAGTAGGGCCGCACGGCTTCGGCCACAGTGTAATGAATGATGTCAAGGCCAAAGCATGTGTTCTTAAATAAGAACTCAAAAATTTTAAGTCAGTCCTCGACCCAAACTACCCGATGCCCAGAAAATTAATAAAATAAATAATTTAAAAATAATGGGTGTGACAAATATAGACTTGAAAATAAGAACAATTTGATAGATAACACTATGCATTTTTTAGAATAGAATAGATCATAAATTCACTATAAATAATCATAAAAGAATAAAATTTTTATTTCAAGATCATTTTTTTAGAGTTGAGTTATTATTTTACCATTAGGATAGAGAAAATAAAAAAATATACTTAATTGATTTATTTCTATTTCATAAGCACAATTTCTTCCTTTGGTTGTTCTTATATCAATTTATATTTCTATCATATCTCTTACTCTAAGAAATAAACATTCAAGATAAATTTTTCATTTTTGAAGTAGTAAAATAAAATTTTAATGGATTTCATGATACACAAAATATTAAAAATTATTCTTATAGTCTTTATAAATTAACCAAAACAAAAATGTTTAGCACAAGGTAATAAAATATCCAATATGAATAAATAATACATTAATCTTAAAATCCTCAACAATAACATACAAAGTTAAACTTTAAACATTTCAAAAATAACTAACCTTAAAATATTAAAAATATTCTTGAATAACTTCAAAACCCAAAAATCATAGGTACTTGTTCACATATTATTATGATATTAATTTAACATTTATCTCTAAACAATTTTAGTCACTCATAAATTCATATACCTAACAATATATGTATCCAAATCATATAATCTCTAAAATATTATAATCTTATCCATAAATAAAATAAATCACCATAAAACCAAAATAAAATTATATATACTTACAAAAGATAATTCAACCTTTAATACTCAAATAAAATACCATCATAACTAGAATTATTTTCATTTACCTTAATCATATAATGTTCCCAAAATAGTGTAATTATTCAAAAATAACATTAATCACTTAGTCACCAAATAAATTTTTAATCCCATGGTTATCTATATGATAAAACATGTGTTCCAAAAATTTAGTACCCCTTTATCCCAATTAACCATAATTACATCATCATTAAAGATAATCTTAACTCAAAATTTTATCAATACCATTCAACTTATCTTCACAAAATATAAAAGAATTCTTCCTCATATAATCTTTCAATAAATCACAAGTTAATATTTAGGGTTACATATACCTAAACCATATATTTAAACTCAATAAATGTATTCAAGTTACTCTCATCACATAAAACATCAAAATAATATTAATTCCTTTAAACTTATTATCATACTTAATTTATCACTATATCATAACACTTAGATCCATATACATAAACACCCCAATCATTCAATATTATTTATAAGAAATTAACCAAAATTTTTAATCTTATTCCTTAATAATTCCTTACTACAATCAAAAATAGTAATCATGTCCTAAGATTCATCATTATCAATACATAATCCATAATATAATCCATGCCTTTTAAAAGTGATTCATAGTTTCTTAAAATTATACTGTAATAGAATTAGACATTTCTAAACCTTTATCTATACAGTGTTATTAATCCCATTCTTGATCTTCCCCCATAGTAAATTGATTTTCATAATTTTTATACTCTACACATTTAAATAATTCAATTTATACCTTGGGAATAACATTATTTCCCTTTGTATTGTTAATCAAGTTATTCCTTTTTCATTAATGGTTTATTGTGTTATTCCCTCCTTTACCACATATAAAACATATTTGTGTTCCTTTAATACATTCATGGGTACTACTTCCCACACTATTCACACATGGAACAAAGAATATTTTAACTTTATAATCTTTACCACCTTAAATTCCATGGAACTACATTTTTCTATTATTTGGTGTGTTATAAAAACTTAAATTTGTTCAGGTTGTTAATCATAACAAGTGATGGCTGGATAAGAATAACCACAAGAGTATTCACTATATCTCCCATTATGTTCAGTTTCTCATTCAAGAAACCAATTAATTTTCCTTCAAATACATTATTATTTTGGTCCATTATAGTTCAATCCACTTACTAAAACAAAAAAAATTAGTGTGATAATTTTAAATAAAATCATAATAAAGAATATTATGAGGTGGATAAACACTAAGATATCTTTAACCATATTATTTTCTATTTAACTCATTCAATTCATCATAAATAGCCACAATTTTACATAATATACTAATATTTTAGGTTATAGAGGACTTTTAAATTATGCTCAAATAATATCATAACCTCTAAAGTTATCTAAACCCTTACTTTGATATAAACTATAAAGACTCGATCTGTATTCAACCCATAATTTAATGTTTAAATAAGAATTAATTTTCTTTAATTCCTGAATATATTTTCATGTTTATATTTTTATATAATTATTTTATAACACTTATATAATAATCCCATATATTAAAATTTTGATACTTCCACTAATTATCCATTTTTTTCATATTACAAACATTTAAAATGAAACACCCATTCTTTTCATGAAAAAAGCTTCTTGATTTTCAACTTGACTACATCATTGTTCCTACTCATCCTTAAACCCTATGAAAAACATTTGAAGACATTTTATGATCATAAAAATCACATTAAATTACTTAAGAAAAGAATATAATAAACATGTTATCCCATTTAAATACCATATAAGAGAGTTAATATTTAATATAATAAACATTAAGCTCAAATAATCATTTACTTACCCATGAAATTAGATTTAAAACCTAAGGTTTTTCATAAAAAACTATTTTATAAAAAAACATAAAGTCAAAATAATTATCAATAGGATTTCTTAGAAAACATTATAACCCTTGAAATACATTTTCTTAAATAAAATACTTGTTTACCCTAAAATGGAATAATCATTCCTTTAAACAAAAGATCATTCAATTACCTTATAAAATAAAAATATTTCCATGAAAACTCATTAGTAATCATGGAAAAGTCATGAAGGTTACTTAGGAAATCATCTTAATATAACTATAACAATAACCCTTATAATAACTCTTACAAATGGAATAACCTACTTGGTTAATTCTAATATAATTCTTCGGAGAAAATAATCATTACTTAATGATTTGGAGAGATAAATTGGGCTCACCCATAATTATAAACAATATAAAAGGTATATAACATACTTAAAACATATATAATCTTCCATTTTCATCATAAAATCTCATAAAATATTATGCTTAACATATATGTAGATGCAATTTCGGACATTACATAAAAATAAGGACAAAAATCATTTTTCTTTAAAAAACATCAAATAAAGTTTCCTAGAAGAATAGTAAATAAGTTATTATTTTGAAAAATCATGAAACATTTAATATAATACTTCTCAAATAATAATTTTCATGATGGTGTTAAATTATTCTAATTTTTCATACTTTAAAATAAGACATTTTTTCCTTTTGTCAAAAAAAAGTTCGTTAAAAAAATATATATAAATATTCCTTTTGAAAAACTTTAAAAGAAAATAAAAAGTGAAATAAAATTACATTTATAATTTATTTATTCCTATATAAATACATCCATAAAATAATTTTAATAATATGTAAATTGATGAAATTTTTTTAGAAAATTAATCTCTAAATCTTTTAAAATTAGGTTTTAAGGTAAAGTGTCTCTTACCTTGAGTCTGACTTGTCACGTATGTTCTTTATCTTCCTGAATAATAAAATTATGTTAATTATTTAATTTCTTGATAACATTTTTTCATTTTATTATTCCTTTTATTTCACTTATATCCATTTTATACTTAATTACTTTATTTATTAAGTTGAAGTTGGACGTTTGGACAACATTCGGCTTATATGTCCGAAGTGACTTTGGAAGGTTTTCTATGGTCAAATGGATAATTATTATATCATTTATATAATTCTAATAATATTATAATTATAATTTTTATATATTAATTATAATTTTATAAACAACCATGTATGGTGGTTATGAAAAATTAATTATGTTACATCATGGAGACGGTAGTTCGTACGTACATATGAGTAATGTTTCCATTTTTCAACGTACATGAGGTAAAGAAGTTAAGTATAATTTTATCCTTAAATAATAATTATTATAACATAAATATCATATTATTTATTTAAATCCACCTATATATACAATCCATGTGTGGTGGTGATGAAAAATAAAATACATTTGTTCATGAGGCGGTAGTCCACACGTACACATGAGTGATATTCTTTCATTGGAAAACAAAGAAAGAAGTATAATATTTATTTACCATTACATAATTAAATTAAAATCATATTATTTCATTTGGATCCATTTTTATTTCTAACCATAATATTCGGTGATGAAAAATGAAATACATCCTCTCATGAGGCGGTAGTTTGCATGTACGCACGGGTGATGTTTTTATTTTTTATTGGATGTATAATGAGATAAAAAGGGGGATATACCATAAATATAATAAAATTATATTATATTTAAGATAATTATGTTATTATTTTAGTATGTTTCAAGAATATTTGGAGGTAAAAAAGAAATAAAACAAAAATTCCCAGTTAATAACTATAAGTCTTCTTCATAAAACCTCCTTAGTTTTATGACTAAATCCTTCCTAGTATTATATTTTGATCAAATAAGGACCTATAATAAATGGGTAGGGATATCAAGAAGGTATTTTCGTAGGTATTTTCTAATATAAAAGGATCTATAATTACTAAGAATAAAGTAGATAGGGTGTCCTTTTATAAGTGAGGGAGAGGACACAGTTGGAAATTTACAAAATATTTAAATATTATTAAGTCATTTTCATGGAAATTTATACTATAAACGAAAAAAGTTAATGTATAAGGTAATAAGGCCCTAAATTAATTCATCAGATAGGAATTAATATGAAATTTTGTGGCCTTATCACTTACTTTTAACCTAGGTTAACCCAATTTACTCTTTTACTATATTGACACATTTTTTATTGAAATTATTATTCATAATGGCCAAAAATGAAATTTCTCTAATTAATAAATTTATAAATAACAATTCAAAATATTTAATCCATTTTATTAATTCCAATTTATATATGTGGAATAAATTAATTTTAAATAATCATGCAAATCTTAACAAAAACCCTTTTTGTGAAAAATGCATTTTTAAGCAAAAAACTAAATTTACTTTCATTCTTATCCTAGTAAAACCCATATAATGAATGTTAAAATATTTATATGAATATATAATCCATACATTTAATTAAATAAATTAATCAATAGCTGGCTCTAGCAACCCGGAACCAGTGTCTTACTTTGTTACATTGGCATAAGATACAAGTAATTGCATCCTGAAGGACCGAATAGTTTAATAGTCTTGGTAGAAAAGATAAATACTTTATTATTTAATTATATTTTAAAAAAATTAAAAAAAAAATTTCTCAAGGATAAAATTATTACCTTTATCATATCAATGCATATCAATCATAGTACACTTCATTGATTCTTGAAGAAGGCAAAAATAAGGGTGGGCTCAAATTCTCATTAAGGGTTATCTATAGTGGAAGATATCATGAATCAATAAGAATGATCCACATGTAAAGGTAAATAACTGAAGACACATTCTATTGAAATATATTTAATATCATAACAAGATAAGGAATTATGAATATAGTAAGGTAAATAACTAAAAACACATGTCATTTAATCAATAAACTAAGAATAAAATTCATCTTGAGATAATATCATTGTGAAAATATCATGGATAATAATAATTGAATTTTTAATTAAATAAATTCTTAATTATTGAATGTTGTATCTCAAATACATGATACCTATACCATCAATACATTTCACAAGATGGTTTAAAACTATAAGTAAAAACCCATTTAATTCTAGATTACTAATTTATCTCATAAGACCTACTAGTACATTGAGGGCCTATATATATTGGGATTCACCCATCACTGTAGGTCTAAATCATTCCTCACATATAGAATGATCTATTTAATTCATAAATAAATATTTCTTCCCATTAAATATCTATATTGAAAAAATAATAAGGATTATCAATATTTTCCCAGTAAATCAAATAAATTTTAAATTAAAACACTGTATATATAAATGAGATATGGTTTAAGAAATAATAATATCCATGATAAATAATATAGATATCTATAGGAAATTTAATACCTAATGATCAAAGGAATGTGAATATTTTAAGGGTAAGTTAATGACTAAAAAATGAATTAAGAAAGTAAATTTTAATACTTTACTTGATCAAATTATCATACACCATCCATAGAAAAAATAAGTATAGTATCAATAAAACATATACCCATTATAGTAAGAATAAAGGTTTTTTTGTAATTTTTGAATAGAAATACCATAAAAATATATTTAAAAACATTCTGGAGGAAAATATATTTTTCATTTTTAAAATTAAATTTTAAAACTAAAAGTTCATAAAACATTTTAAAAATACTTTTCTTTGAAAATAAATTTGAAATTTATAAATTTGGATTTTAAAAAAAATTATTGGTCATGAAGGTTGAAAATTCCTTTCATTTTTTACAAGTTAAAACAAAAAATCCATTTAATTTTTTAGTAAAATCCAAATAGGTATTATTTTGAAAATGACATGAAGATTACTTTAAAAAAATTAAAAAATAAAAATGGGTAAAAATTCCTTTAATAAATAATTTTTAAGGTTAAAAATAGTTTTGAATATTTTTTTAGAAAACATGGGTTTTGATAAAAGTTATTTTCTAAAAAAATAGAGAAATAAAGTTATATTTTTCTAAAAAATATCAATCATTTTAAGTACCAAAGAGTGGGAAAATGGTACTATTACATGAAAACTACATGAATAACGAGAGAAAAATATAATGAAATGGGTTTATTATACAATGATAAAATAATTTCCTTCAATGTAAAGTGAATCGTAAACAATCTCAATTAAAATGAGATTGTGAAATAAACCTTCACAAAGATCATAAATTTAAAGTGATAATTAATCAATGAAATGATTATGTGTATCAACTATAAATCCAAAATAAATAAAGGTGAAATAGAAAATAATATTAAAAAAACTCATTAGACACATAATATTATAATATCAAAGATGATAAATAAGTAATATAACCTAATGAAAATAAATTGAGTTACCAAATTGTTTACCACTTAGTAACTTTTAAGTCAAATTCCCTTAGATAAAGTAATTCAAATTGAAGCTTAAAATACCAATAATTATTAAGGAATCATTATATTACATTTAAATGGGGTATTATGTACACCGTATAAAATAAAATAGGTTCACAACAATAAAATATGCCTCAATGAAGGGAAATTGAGATGAAGTCCCTTACCTCATGCTTCCTTTTACATGAACATAATTTAATCTCATGTATAGTTGTTTCAAGTATGTTATTAACTTATAAAAACCATATTAATATTTATAATTTCATATATTATCCTTTTATAACATATTATCACCCATTAATTAAATATCTTTCATTATGTTCATTGTTTTTTGGTTTAATTTCCTTGTTTACGCATGTGTGTTTCGTCATGAAAAATTTGATTATTGTGAATATTATATAGTTCCATAATATCTAGAATAATAATCATGAAATAGTTATCATATTTATACATAAATTATTATTTTAATACCAAGAATGAAATATGGTTTTTAGAAATGAAGTACTTAGAATGATAAATATTTCATAAATATAACATTTATTTCATTTATACCATATATATTCATCTTATCCTTATTACCTTCCATGTAAATCATTATTGAAAAATGAATCACATCGCTTCAAGAGAAGGTAGTCTACTGTACATATGAGCGATGTTATCATATATCCTATGAAATGGACAGAAAAAATAATTATGTGATATAATGAATAAATAGGTATAATTATGCTATAAATATCATATTTATACTTTATATACATCATCATACCTAACCTTTAGAGTTGGTAATGGAAAAAGTAATTAAATCGCTTCACAAAGAGGTAGTCCACCGTACACATGAATTTTGATTTCATAACTCATTTGGTGGAAGTGAGGATGGTTTTAGGTAATGAACTTAACTTAAAAAAATATAATTATATTTAATATACTGAGGTAATTATATCATCATGATTTAATAATAATTGAAGTAGGTGGAGGAATAAATCAAATAAAAACACTCATTGAATAATGTTACCTATTCTTCAAGTAACCTCCTTAAGTTTACACAAAAACACTTATTGGGTTGGATTTATACCAAAATTAAGAATTTTAGGATTATAGGATGGAATTTTTTAAGTTATTTGGGTAGATATTTTCTAGAAAAAGGGTTTTATGTTGTGAATAAGAGAGGAGAGGTGTTGGCCTTTTATAAGTGAGGTGAGTAGCAAACTTATAGTTTTTTAAAATAAAATGTTACAACCATGTTTTATACATTAAAAAGGGTTTTTAATGGATTATTATAGATAATTTGAAATTATAGGGTTTGAATAATTCTATAAAATAGATTTTATATAAGTTTTTAAGTCATTTAAACCCTTATCATTTTAGTTTAACTATAACATCCCAAGTAAATAAAGTATAATACATTTTCATATTTATTAAAAAAAATAATTAAATATTAATGTTATTTTAAAGGGGATGCTATGTTCAATGATGTACGCAATATGCAACAATGGGTTTTTTTGAAGTCTAATGTTACACACAATGCTAAGTCATACTGAAAAATTATAATATAATATTATTTTAAATGGTAGTTAACTCCTTGCCATTGTATTGGAGGGAATGAATATAACTAACTACAATATGATTATACATGTTTTTTAAATGTTTTTACATTTATCTAATATAAGTTAGAGACTTAAAATGTGAATGAATCTAATTTTAAGCATAAATTATTTAATATTCTTTAAAAGGTCGATTTACCGGCTTTTAATGGTGAACCCTCTTTAAATCTAGTTTTGGTTACTTTTATATGTTATATTTGAAAAAATAAAATTCTTCTTTAGAATAGGAACATCAAAATTTACTTTGGTTAAATTTATGGTATTTTTTCTGATAAAATTCATTTTTTAATGAATAGTGAAAAATACTGTATTTAAATTCAAAAATGCCTTTTAATATAATTTATTTATATGATTATATTATCTTTTTAATTGGTTTTAAAGTGTAATTATATTATATTTTTACCATTTAATCTAATTTCAGTCATTGAATGTAATTTTACTTTGAAATTGGATATAAACAAGTGTCATTCTTTTGATAGGTATTATTTCTTAAAAAAACGCTTGTTCTTTTAAAAGCGAGAATTAATTTTAAATTAATTAATGAAAATTATATGATTTTCATTTGTTAAAATAGATATCATTTTTGAATTTTTAATATCAAATATATCTTGGTCTGAATTTTTAGTATTATCTGAAAAACTTCAATTTTTGATGAATAGAGAAAACACTGAGTAGTAGTTAAAAAGCTGACTTTTTTATTTAAATGAAATTTTACTGCTTCTGTGAATTGAATTTAGAAAATATTACATACATGGTTGTTATTATTATGTAAAATTTGGTTCAATAATATGAAAATAATTTTTGGGGAATAGTAACTTTTGACTTTTATTTACCGCGGTTAAAGTTAAATAGGGTAATTTAAGGTAAAAACAACATTATAATAATATAAAATTACCTTAACACTTGTCCTAACCTTATTTTATTATTAATTTCTGACCAATAAAATACTTGGGTGAGACTATTGGCCTTGTAAATCCACTTGGGTAAGAAAATGATATTAATAACTTTTATTTAAAGTAAAAATAAAAATATCATAAACTTGATTATTTTGCAAAAACAATTATAATATGGGTTTATATATTTGATATATTTGACTATAAATATTCATTATAAATATAAGAATATTTCCCACATCATGGTAATTTTTTTATAATTTTTAGACATCAAATAAATAAAATTATTAATGACACAATAATGATACAGTGTTTACCTCATTAATGGATGATTTAAATAAATAAGATTATAAAGATTAAAACAATATCAAAAACCTATAAAATTATTATTTGATGATTTTATTTCTAACATTAGTCATATTATCTTCATCTTTAATGTGTTTTTTACCTTTATAAACCAAAAATCATTATATAATAAAATAATATTTTCAAACTTTCCTAAAGAGACCCTCCTCTCCCCTTATAAAAATCCCTCACCTCTAACCCATTACTCACACATCTAAAGCCTTTTAGCTCATCCAAACTCTACCCAAATAAGTTATCAAGATCTCTATATTCCACCTATAATCCTTACCTTAGGCAAAAGGCACATCGAGAAATCATTTTGGTTCAAACCAAAGGGAGTCACCCGATTTAAAGGCAGCGTCTTCTTTTAAGTTCTTTTTTTATTTTACTTCTCCAACCCCATAAGCTCTTTTTATTCCTTTATTTTATAAAAACACCAGTATCTTAAATATACTAGGTTGTTTTTATTATAATTATTGGAACTAAACTTATACACACCTCCATATAATGGGTAAAGAACGTACTGTTTCTCTGGACGGTGAACTACTACATCATGAAATGATGATTGTTCAATATTCTCTTACACATCTTATGGTGTCCATTGTGTTAAAAATGTATTAATTTTTTATATTTATTATATTTATATTTTCTCTAAGCTTCTTTATTTTTCATTTATATCATACCTTTATGGTTTCCATAATGGGAAAATGTGATAATTTCATTTGAGGAAGTGCGGACTACCGCCCCCTCAAAGTGATATGACTCGTTCATGGCATAAGTGGAACGTATAAAGAATTGAGTTAATGAAATTATATATGATATTATACTGGAATTATAATATATCTATTTATCATTAAGTTTTCATTTAATTAAAAATACAAAATAGGAATGAAAGTAGCATTCATGCGTACGTACAGCTTACCGTCTCCATGTACGGTGCATTTAATTTATTACCTCCAAATGTTATGTACTATTATAAATACATATATATACTTGATATATATGATATATATGATATATAAATAATTAATATAATTTTGTAGATAATGAACTTTTGATCATATGGATAAATTGTAAATATTAGATGTTCATTTTTTTACTCAAGTACCAAATATCGACAAAATGGCTATTATTAACTTAAATGATTACATAATGTTATAACATGGAAAAAAGTGATATAAAAAGAATAATAATCTTGAAAAAGGTTCTTAAGAAAGTAGAAATTAACTTTAGTTTATTATTCAGGAGATTAAAGCATGAACGGTTCAAGTCAGACATGAGGTAAGGGACTTCGTCTCAATCTCCTTTCATTGAGGCATATTTTATTTTATACACGACTTTATTTTATATGGTGTATAAACACCTTTGAATTTTTATTTCATTCAAAGGGAATCTTTTTCTATGAGTCATTTTATGAAATGACAAAAAATAATGTTTGTTTTAATGTAAGCGATGACAACGACCTTTTCCGCCGCCACGAATATTATTTGGCCTTTGGCTTCCTTAAAAAGCTGAAATATTTTTAAAAGGAAAATAAATTCCATATACTCTTTTACGTATTTTGGTATTGAAAATGGTTTTGATAATGTATTTGTTATGTCAATATATTTAAATAATATATTGTGATTGAAATGTGGAAGTGTTATATTTCCTTTATGTTTTTTTATGTGTTATGAGTATGTTATGGTTCTTGGGAATTGTTTACGTATATGGGTGGTTCCATGATAAACCTAGGGAGGGTGAGCCCAAGATAGCTCTCCAATGCATTGGGTAATGTGATAGAGGTAAACGTGAATGTTTCTCCTAAGATATTTAGAGAATATACTCTGATGGGTATTCCAAATGTAACTCCCTACATAGTTGTGATAGCTAAAATGTATGTATGTTATGGATGACACCAGTTACCTTTATGATTTTTCATTACTATGTGTTATTCATAAATCTTATGATTCCATGAGGTATGTTAAAAGGCTTATTTTTTATGAATTAATGGTTTCTTTATTTATTTTAAAACCCTTACTGAGCTTTTTATGCCCATCCCAAGTTTTGAAATGTTTTTCACAGGACATAGAGTTGAATAAGGTCAAGGATGGGATCAAGGAAAAGTCGTACTATCTAAAACATGGAACTAGACATTAATCTTTTTTTCTAGAGTTTTTTATTTTATAAAAAAAATGGAAACTGAGTAGAAATGTCTACTTTATAATTTTTGAGATTTAATTTAATAGTTGTCGCCCAATACTCTAAAACTTTAAACCTGAAAATATTCTTAATGTGAATTATCCATTTAATTCAAGATTATGTAATGTTTTAAGGTTGGGTCTTTATATTAACCCTCGGGTAAATCCATTTTTACCTTAACTGTAGTAAATATTTTTTATTGTTTTCACTATTCATTGTTGTCAAAAATTAAGTTTACCTAATTATATAATATAAATTATGATTATTCAAAATATTTTATCCATTTTTACAAATTCCATTAGCATAAGTATAAAAAAATTATTTAAAATTAATCCTATAGACATGATGAGAAAGCGGGTTTTCAAAGAGAATTTTTTCAAAAATTTACAATGTTTCTATATAAAAATTAAATATTAAAATCATTAAAATGTACTAAATTGGATTAATATATATATATAATTGAAATAATTTTACTTTAAAACTAATTTAAAATATAATTTATCCTTGTAAATTACTTAAACGTAAAGGCAGTTTTCAATTAAAATTTATTATTTTTGTATTCATCAAAAAATGAAACATTTCAAAAAAATACCAAAAATTAACCCTAAGATAAGTTTGATATTATAATTAAAAAAGAAATTTAATTTTATCAAATTATATTTCTAAAATTTGTAAAAAAATAATTTTAAATTATGTGTTCAAATCACGAATAAACTATCCTTTAGAAATAATACAGTTATTTAGAAAACATTTATTTTTCTTTCAAATGATTTTTATTTTATTTATAATCAATAAATAACCATTATTTTCATAATTTAGTTGGTAATATTAATACCCTCAAACTTAACAACTATTTTATAATGGTATACTATATTATGGTTCATTTTAACCCGAGGTTGTGTGTTCCTTAAGCTATCGAATATATTAAATTTATTTAAAAATAAATATTTCATAAAGTCTCAGATGTTATATTTTCTTATAATATTGGTGTTATGTTTCATAAAATATATTGAAAAATAAATAAATCTTGGAGTGTTAAAAAAATATATTGATATAATTTATTCTGATAAAAACACATCGCACGCATAAAAACAATTTTTAGAAAAAAATGGTGCTTTTAAGCCCAAAATTGAACTTATACCAAAATCAATTATAATATTTATTTATATGTAATAAATTATACTATTTATAATTAAAGGTTACCTATGTTAATAAAATATCAAATTAAAAACATAATGTTAATTTCTAATTACTTTATTTAATGAAGAAAATAAAAGTTTTACAAAAATCGGTATTTTTATTATTCATTAAAAAACAATATTTTCAGAAAAATCTTAAAAAATAGCCCTAATATATTATTGATATTTATATTTCAAAAAATATTTTCATTTCCTAAAAAATTATAAAAATTATAGAAATTAATTATGATGTTTTTCATAAAATGCAATAAAAACAATTTTTGAAGAATAAAATGACTTTACTGAAAATTGGGTACTTATTTATTATATATCAATCAATACATTTTCATTATATAAAACATTTACATGTATATTTCATCATATAGTTATTACTAATCATATTATTCAATTTAACTATTTTCTTATAATGGTCATATAATAATATTTTTATAGTATATTGCAAATCTCTTAAAGCTCAGTGTTTCATATATCGCACGCTAAAGAATATATTACTTAAAAAATAAATTTTAAAATATTAGAGTGCTATTGAAATTTTTTTGATGCTGGTGTACATCACCAAATATATGATTAAGATCTCTAACTGGTAATTATTCATTTCACTTATCATTTGAATTCATAACACTTTCTATAAACCCATATGTTCATTATGATGCATGATGTTTATTTAATGCTTGTCAAAATACTTGAAACTCTAGGTGAAAGGATTATTATTTCTACATAAAAAGAATTTGATTGGGATATAGTCAATATGTATCCAATTGATAAATGAGACCATTAAATTTTTTTTAATTCATGTGTTTATGTATATTATTTAACTTTTCCAACATAATATGCCTCTTTCCATAGGTTTATATAAATATCATTAAGGGAAAATCTTAACTTTAGATCTAAATTTTGGTGATCATTATCTCAAGTAAACTATAGAGAAATCATAATCCATTTTCCATGATTTTGGTGTTGATTACATGCTCAATTTGATCATCTTGTAAGAACTACTACACATAAGGACTTTAATGGTGCTATAATAGGGCTTTCTTGATGAAACAAAAGCTAAAAATCAAAGCACCCATAAAATAACTATGCCTTTATTGGAGCTAGAAAAATATTGATAAAGGTACTCTTTATCGATGATAAAAAATCAGTGATAAATGACACCTTTATCAGTGATTATTTAAGCACTCATAAAGGTGTCCCTTTATTAGTGCTTATATTTACAGTTGATAAAGGATCCATTTATCATTCCTTTTCCTACCACTACTAAACCATCCCTTTATCAATGATTTTTATAGCATTGTAAAGGGATATACTGTTGAACTACATTGTTAAAATTATAGCATACTACAATATCAAAATTAGGAGAAAATATATAATTTAATTGAAATAAAATTTATAACAAAAATACAAGAAAAAACACTATATTATTTACATTTAAAACATTGGTTTGTAAAATTACATAAGTAAAATTTATCAAAAAAAATTGAAAAACGTCAATGTTCCTTTGTCTTTGTCCCCTGACCCCAAATCGTACTATTAGTTTCAAAAAAAACTACCCTAGATCAAGTAAAATAATTTATCTATACAAAAAAACAATTCTCATATTAGTAATACTATAAAGAAATAAATTATACATGAAGAGTCAATTTTAAAATAAAAATATATACTTTGAGTCATACCAGGAACACCATGTGTTAGATTGAGTTAAAAATTATTCTTATACGTCACACTATTTATTTTTCTTCTAAAAAGTAGGTGATCATGAATTGGTTCACATCTAGGGATATAAAAAACTCACTATGGATATTAGCCAATTCAATATCACTTGCTTTTTTAGAACAATCCTTCAACTTTCACACCATTTATTATTTATCTTAAACCATTACCTTTGGGAAAATAAACTAAATAAGTATTAGATAAAATGATAATAAAATTAATTAAGTAATAGCAGATAAAATGGTGAGAAAAAAATATGATCTTGTTATGATCAATTTTTCCTATGTGATGTGCATTTTAAACTAAAATGGCACTTATATATTGAAAACATGCACTTTGAGTCATACCCATAACATCTTGTATCAGATTGATGTGAAGTCAATTTCTGCACATCACAAATGAATTATAGAACATTTTCCTAAATTTTGAAAACAATTCAAGATTGTTTTCTTAGTTTTGGATAGTGACGTGCGTTTTAAACTAAAATGAAACCTATATATTGAAAACACACACTTTTAGTTATATTGGTAAAATCATGTGTTAGATTTATGTGTGGTAAATTATTACACATCAAAAATGAATTATGGACTATTTTACCAAAGATTTAATATAATCTAAGATCATTTTATTAGTTTTTTCTATTTGATGTGTGTTTTAAACTAAAATGGAACATTTGTATTGAAAACATGAACTTTGAGTCATATCAACCACATTTTGTGTCTGATTGATGTGAATTAAATCCATACAAATAAAAAATTAATTATGGATCATTTTCCTAAAGTCTTAAAGCAATATAAACTTTTTTGCTCAGTTTTGGTGATGTGACATGTGTTTAAAAAATGGAACTTTTGTATTGAAAACATGAATTTCAAGTAATACCAGCCACATTAGGTATAGAATATTTGTGTTTTCAATTCCTACACATGATAAATTAATTATAGAACGTCTTCCAAAATTTTGAAAATAATTTGAGCTCATTTTCTCAGTTTTGACAATTTGATTCATGTTTTAAACTACAATGACACTTTTGTATTGAAAACATGCACTTAGAGTCATACCAAATACATCGGGTCCTCAATTGACATGTATTCAATTCCTAAAGGTTAAAAATTAATTATGTATCATTTTCCTAAATTTTTAAAATAATCTGATCTTGTTTTCTTTGTTTTGTCTATGTGATGTGTTTTAAACTAAAATGAAATTTTTATATAGAAAACACATGCATCGAGTCATACCATCCACATCATGTGTTAGATTAGCATGTGGTCATTTTATAAATGTTAAAAATCAATTATAAATTATTTTCCTGAATTTTAAGTACAATATGAGCTTTTCTTCTCAGTTTTGACGATGTGAAATGCATTTTAAACTAAAATGACACTTTTATATTGAAAACACACACTTCAAGTCATACTGACCACATCGGGTATCGGATTGACATTCGATAGATTCTTTTACATAAAAAATTAATTAAATATCATTTTAATAAATTTTAAAAAACAATATGAGCTCATTTACTCGGTTTTGGATGTTGGATTCATGTTTTAAACTAAAATGACACTTTGTATTGATAACATGCACTTTAAGTCATACTAACTATATCAGGTTTCAGATTGACAAGAAGTTTATTCCTACATGTCACAAATGAATTAGGGATCATTTTCCTAAAGTTTGAATATAATATGAGCTTGTTTTCTCAGTTTTGTCTATGTGATGTGTTTTAAACTTAAATGACACTTTTATATTGAAAACACGTACTTCGAGTCATACTGACTACATCATGTATCTAATTAGCATGCAGTTAGTTCATACATGTGAAAATGAATTATGGATAATTTTCCTAAATTTTGAAAATAATTTACCACTTTTTCTCAGTTTTTGTGATGTTACACACATTTTAAACAAAAATAACACTTTTAAATTGAAAATATTCACTTTGATTCATATCGACCGGATCAGGTGTCAGATTGACATGTAGTCATTCCAATACATCAAAATTAATTAACAATACTTTCCATAAATTTTGAAAACAATAAAAGATAATTTTATCTATTTTGTATTTTTTATGTGTGTTTTAAACTAGAATAATACTTTTTTATTGAAAACACAGACTTTGAGTCATACCGACCACATCGGGCATCGGATTGATGTGTGGTCGATTCTAAAATGCCAAAAATGAATTATGAATCATTTTCCTAAAGTTTTAAAACACTATTAGTTCATTTTCTTGGTTTTTTCTATGTGATTCATTTTAATCTAAAATGGAACTTTTATATTGAAAACATGTACTTTGAGTCATACCGACCACATCGTGTGTTGGATTTGTGTGCAGTCAATTTCTACACATGAAAAATGAATTAGGGATTTTTTTCATAAATTTTTAATATAGTACAATATTTTTTTATCATTTTTATTAATGTGAAACATGCTTTAAACTAAAATGATACTTTTATTTTGAAAACAATCACTTCAAGTCATACCGATCACATTGGATGTCGGATTGATGTGTGGTCGATTCCTACACATCACAAATGAATTATCGGTCATTTTCCTAAAGTTTGAAAACAATTATCTCATTTTCTTAGTATTGGATATTTTATGTGTGTTTTAAACTAAAATGACACTTTTATATTTAAAACATGCACTTCGAGTCATACTGAACACATCAGGTATCGGATTGATGTGCGATTGATTCCTATAGGTCATAAATGAATTATAGATCATTTTATTAAATTTTAAAATAATTTGATATTTTTTTCTTAGTTTTGGATATTTTATTCATTTTAAATAAAAATGAAACTTTTATATTGAAAACACATACTCCGAGTCATACCGACCACATCATGTGTTGGATTGGCATGTGTTCAATTCATGCATGTGAAAAATGATGTATTGATTGTTTTATTAAAGTTTTTAAACAATTTGAGCTCATTTTATTGGTTTTTATTATGTGATTTGTGTTTTAAATTAAAATGGAACTTATATGTTGAAAACAAGCACTTCGATTCATACCAACAACATCATGTTTCCGATTGACATTGGGTCAATTTTTACATATCACAAATGAATTATGGATCATTTTACTAAATTTTTAAAACAATATGATATTTTTTGTTCTATTTTGGATATGTGATGTGCATTTTAAACTAAAATGATACTTTTATACTGAAAACACACACTTTGAGTTATACCAACCACATTGTCTATCGAATTGACATGATGTCAACTCTTATATGTGAAAAATGAATTATGGATTATTTCCCTATAGTTTAAAAATAATATAAGATCATTTTATTAGTTTTGGCTATGTGACATGTGTTTTAAACTAAAATTACACTTTTATATTAAAAACACATACTTAGAGTCATATATACCACATCGGGTGACATACGGTTGATTCCCACATGTCAAAATTGAATTATGGATCATTTTCCTAAAGTTTAAAAATAATATTAACTATTTTTCTTATTTTTGGAAATGTGATAGGTGTTTTAAACTAAAATAAAACTTTTGTATTTACAACATACACTTCGATTCATACCGACCACATAGTTTGTCGGATTGATGTGAAGTCAATTCCTACACATAAAAAATGACTTATAGATCATTTTTATAAATTATCAAAACAATATGAATTTTTTTTCTTGGTTTTTATCATGTGATGTATGTTTTTAACTAACATGTAAATGTAAAAAAAAGTATCACATAAAATGATAAGAAAATTAACTAAAAAAGTAGTTAAATGATGATCAAATTAACTAAATAAGTAGTAGGAAGTCACCCCTTCATGATGTTTGTATACATTCTTACACCATGTATTCCACCCATTCAGTTCTAAAAAAAATTGATTTATTCCACTATACTTATCCTTTATAAGCATATCAAAAATAATATATAATCATTAAAATATTAGTGCCTCACATTCCAAATGTAACTCTAAGGTCAGATCCCATACTTAATCACAAAAATAATATTTAATCACCTTAATTTGATGTCAGAAAAAATTCTAACACCATGTACTCTACCCAGACATCTCTAGTAAAATTTAATTATTATTTTGAGTATATATATTTCTGGAAATATTTGTAGTACTGAGAAAATATAGATAAAATTTATTAATAAATATTTTTAATGAAATTGTAATTATCTTTGGAAATTACTTGTTCAGGGATGCTGGTCTTTTGATTGTATATGATATCTTTCATAAAATTGAAAACATAATATCCACAATCATTATTATTATCTTTCTTTAGAAACTGCAAAAAAATTAACAAATTGAGTAAATTTTTTTGAAATATGTTTTGATAGCTAAATATTCCAATATATTCCGTAATTTATTTCCATTTAAAGAGATCTATAGGCTTCTTATGTTCAGTCATTGACCTCATACCATGATTTATAATATATTTAAATATCACCCTATCATAAAAAAAATTATTATTAAAACATAAAATGAAATATATAATTCAATGTTTATCTATAAAATGTTGATTTTAGTTCATTACAAATTCACAATACAAATCATGTGTGGTCAGTTTGATGGAAATCCATGAATTGGATCAAAAAAATAAACATTTTAGGTATCCAAATTTATTATGATCAAATTCTAGATATTCCTAAAAAAATAATGAAAAAATATATATATATTATATAATTAAATTGCAGATTTTTACACTACCATTATATGAATTAATAATAGTTTTTCATATATTAATTTATTCTAAAATTCCTTTGTTTGATTATTTTTCTTTTTATAAATTTCTTCCAACCACAAATAAATCTATTACATAGAAATAAAACATTGATTAATGAAGCCAAATCATGATTCTTAGGGTTTTACCTTTATATAGAAGCAATATAAATGATAGTGTAGAATATGAATAGTTATTTTCTTTAATAAACATATTAGATCATTTTTTAGAAAAATGGATTATGAAAACATACCTCATGTATGTATTCAAAACTGAGACTCCCGACCATTCAAATTTGATAATCTTATTTATACTATTGATAATATCCACATCCATAATGATAGTTCCAAATATTCCTTATCCATAATGAATGTATGAAATATCTCCTTCTTTGAATGTAGTGTCTTCATGAATTTGTAATTTTAATATATGCTACAATGGAATTGGAGGGGAGAATGTACTCCCAGAAGTTCTTTTTTTCTTGGTTGATTCATTGGATTGACTTGATCCAACCTTCCCTTTCCTCATTATTTTATTTATATAAAATACCATACCTCACTATAGACTTTTTTTCATTAACTATTATAGGTTTTTTATTTGAAAAAAATTGTTAAGGACATACCTCATGTATCTTTATAAGATTAGACGGCCATGCTAAAAAAGTTCCAATAGAATCATTGATTGTTTTAATATTTGTATCATCAACTGGAATAATAAAATCAATGCTCGTCCCTTGATCTATATCATTCCCTGAACTCATGTGACGTTCTGGGTGTTATTTTTTGTGTATCAAGTCTCCTGGGATATTATAAACCATAACCCTCACAATAAGGTAGTTGATTAGTGTTGATAGATATAAATCACATACAACTTTATTATGTATAATTTTAGTAATATAAAGTTATCAGAAATTTTTTGATTCAAATTTAAGAGAAATATCAATGAGAAAAATTATTACCTTGTTTAAGTTATGCGGTTGAGTGGAATGACTAGACTCAAAGCTAGTGGGGTCATTTAGTTGTTCATGTGCTGGAATTTTTTCCATTTTCAGTTTACTTTGACCTTTTTACATATGTTGGTATGTTAAACTAAGCCATATAATAATATCTTGAAAAGTATATATTTTCTCCTACAATAATTTCATCATCCGATATGTATTGTATTGTGGTTTATTATTCTCAAAATAAGTTTGATATGACACTCCAAAACCTACACATCTAATGTGCCCATATTGTTCCAACTACATGAATGCTACTAAAAGTGGTTTTTCTTTAGGTATGGTCATTGTCAATTATTATGTTTAAAATATATAAAAAACATATAAACATATATAGATATTTTTATGAAATATTGTTATAAATCATAACATATTACTATTATGTAATACTTACACATATTTCTTATACTTTTTTGTGTTTTCATCAACTAGTTTACCCTATTTATTTACACAGGACTCCTACCATAACACATGATTTGGGTTGAAAATGTCTTAATATTTTGATTTATCAATATTAAAGTAAAAAAAGAAACATATTTTGTTCCATATCAGATAAAAAAATTATTGTAGATTTAAAATATATATCATTTTCTTCTCTAGTGAAGTGTACCCCATCCATACTTTGCGATAGGGGTGCATTGGTTTTGATGCACATTGTTTATTTTCAACACTCCCTTACTATTTCATAAATTAATAATTTTGAATCAAATTGAATAAAATGAATAATATCAATTAATATATTGTTGAATACAATGCACTTGAAATGATTTATCATCGCTATAACTGATGAAATAATTATATGTTTCATACTTTATAATGTGTGGATAAGTAACTATTGGGTGGGGATTTACTTTCCCCTCATCATACCTGATATGAAGCTTTGTAAGAAGTGTTGGGAAGCCTCTATGGGATTTTCTAATATCTATTAATACATATTTCTTATGGAAATAATATAAAATAAATGAAATCTGTAAGGGATAATGAAAATTAAATCAATATTTTATTATATAATTTGTTAATAAAATAGAGAAGGTATATCATAACATTTCATTAATATCTTCCCAAATGGTTTCCTTTGTTATAGGCTGGACATGGCACCACAAATCTATATCAATTGGAAAATTCATTCTTTCTATGACCCCAACATAACTAATGAACATCGACTTGTTGGGGTCAATATATTGGTTGTGTTGATTCCATATAACCTCAAATTTTATACCATTTCTCTCTAGCCTTTATAATTGTAGCCAATGTAGTGATGTTACATCATTCTTTTTTCATTAACACGTTATTAATCCACTAATAATTATATAGTTCCATCATCATTTTTCTGTTATTCCCCAAGATATATAACATCATCATATGCAGAATTCATTTTATGCATGAGTAATCAAACCTTTAATATAGATTATATTAATACACTAAAGAAAATATAATATTATGAGTAAAATCTTAGTATATTAAAATACATTAACCTGCTCATTGAACTCTATTTATTTTCCTTAAAGGTTGAAGGGATTCATATCCTAAATCAAGAATCCAAGTCCCCTCTTTATGGTCCCCTCTAACATAAAAGAAATTTTCTACATTGGGAATATCATGAAATGATTATGGGATTTAGTGTATGGATCAACATCTTCATTATTATGTAAAATGTAAAGGTGATATTAATCCCACTCTGTGATGGTAATTATAATAACATACCTTCTAGAAATTCCTTTTTCCTATAAGGCATCCACTGTGATGATTATTTGGGTAACTGATGGTGTCAACGTATTATTTCTAATTAGTGCGTAATTTAACAGCTTCTTCAACAACATATCATTCTGCAATAAAATATTCTGGTTGACTTCTATTCTTAACATACCCTTTAAAAATATTCATATATTTTTCAATGGGGTACATCCATCTGTAATGGATAAGACCACATAGTTTAACCTCTCTAACCAAGTGAACTGTCTGGTGGACCATTATATCAAATAATGATGGTGGGAAAACATCTCAAATTCACATAATATGACTATGAACTCCTTATTCATGATTTTCATATTCACTAGTCTATAACTTTACTATATATATATATTTGTAAAAGAAGCAATTTTTGGTTAATGTATGTCATACTTTTTAGGTAGAATGCAGTGTAAAGCGGAGGGCATCAAATTTTGCATCAAAACATGATATTACTATGATTTTAGTCCATGTAACTTTAAATTATTAATTGATATGACATTATTGATATTTCATGAATATCCCTTTATAACTTTTACATCATTAAGGAAAATTAAAAATTCAAATTTTCTTATCTGGATAAAGTATAAGCTAATGTAGAGATAAAATTCAACCTTTTACCCTTCATCAGTGCCAACTCTTCCCTTATCCCCATGAAAATCATGTACAAATTATCCATAATTCCATGTTTTTTCAAGAAAATTTATTAATGTGATAATAAAACTATCAAATATATTTTTTCTACATGCATGACATCAAGAAAATGTATGACCTACAATAAATTCTAGTAGTAATTTGAAAAAAATTGATATATATTTTTCTAACATGATTTCATAAGTTTTTTGAAAATTTATTACCAAAAATAGTGTCAATATCTTTTACTTTATCAAAAATTTGATCACCCATTATAGGAGATGGTGTTGTAGCCTGTTCAGTATTCCCATCGAATGATGTCATCCATTATCGGTATTTATGTCTTCAAGGTAAAAAAATTTGATGTCTTAAAAAAAATTCTTAAGGAATGTTCCACAAAATTTTAGTGTGCGCATTCTCCATAAATACAACACTTCAACATTTCTTTAATTATATAGCTTGAAAATTTTCCATAAGCAGGAAAGTAATTTTTCATCTCGTACAACATGGCCCTCAATGTAAATTCTTCACTTGAATAACCATCATACATTGTAACACATGTATCCAAAAAAAATTCATATCTTCATTCAATGGATTCAAATAGATATCAATATCATTACCAAGTTTTTTTGGTTCAGATATAAGTAGAGAAAGCAAAATGTATTTGGGATTCATGTCTGACCATGGTGGCAAGTTATAATTTACCAATAGAACTGACCATGTACATTGAGTACAAATCTTTACACCAAGTGTATTTATTTAATCTATAGATAATTAAATATGGAATATTATTAACTTGTATCAAAATTCATGATATTCATAATAAATTTTCTTCCGCTAAGGAGATATTATTAAATGTCATAGTTTTCCATCTTTAGTTCTTGTATCTGCATGCCATTTCAATTTTATCACTGTTTCCTGACATCTATATAGTATTCTAAACTTTTTAATGACACAAAAGTATCGTATATGTTTTAAAGGACATGATTTATCTTTCTTATATCTATTTGTTCCACACTTAGAGAATTTTATGAGTGATTTGTGGCATTTGGAAAAGTATGTATTTTTAGAGATCATTCCCATTGAACATAGCATTTTTTTAACATCATATGTTCGACAAGGAAGTTCATTTTCTTCTAGTAGCATATCATTTAGGAGACCAAGTAGTTCTATAAAATAGTTTATCTCCATCATCTTCTTACATTCAAATTATATAACTTCAAAACATCTAACAATGTTTTTGATTTAGTAAAAATGGTATACAATGGTCTCTTATCACAATTATTTAACTTCTCAAATTACATTGAAAATTCATGATGGTCATCTTCAATTTCCATTGTAATTTATTCCATATGATCTTCATCATTATTTACATTTTTATTCATATCAAATTATTCATAACCCATAGTATCATCCCAATAAATGTGCACATTCAGTGTTTCTCCGTGTTTAACTAACATTTATAGATCTAATCTATTCCCTGATAAATCAAATGTTCTTCCAACTCTTACAGACTAATTTTTCTTGAATAAAAACAATTTAAACACATCCAAAGGAATTAGAAAGGGTCATATTCATGCTCTATTACAAACTTGATGAAATATTTAACTTCATCTTCATACTCTTTTGACATACGATAATCATGCATCCATTTTCGATTCAACTCCATCCTATTAGGTTTATAAAATATTAATTTTGTAAAAAAATACACATAAGATGTTTATAATCATAGGTGAAAGTTATAGATAATTATAATAAGGGGAACCCAACATTTTAATGTTATTGGTTATGATTCTTGAAAAGTTATCATTTTACATAAGGGTGACATGAAACAAAACAACGAAGGGTAAATATGTGGTTGTTGGTCTAGGTTGTCAATTTGATATTATGTAGGACAAAAAAATTGGTAATAAATATGATGAAAAAAATTATTTATTATTGTATGGGAGACTTCCCATGTAAATTTTTATTCTTACTTACTAAATTTGTGTAAAAATATCTTTACAAGTAACATAAAATGATATGTAATCATCATATTTTGACATAGGATCAAGGAGCTCATAATTTCATGAAAAGAATGGATGAAACTATTATTAATGACAAAAGTAAATTATGATTCCATGTTACTCCATTTTTCTATAGATTATTCTAGACCATGAATTATAGGAATTATAGAAAATATTTGATGGTTCTGAGTGCAGTGGAAGTGTGCAGTGGTGGGAGATATATTAAAATTTATTTTAATATTTCTATATCATAAAGAGTGAGATAATCTTGCATGTAAAATTTATAATTAATTTATTTAGATCAGAAGAAATAAATTACCTGGTCTTAGATTTATTTATTCAATGTCAATGTCGATAGTATGAAAATACTCTTTCATATAGCCTTTGTTACACTTGTGAGGATCCAAGGATATAATCCCTTTAGTGGTGATCCACACATGATCCTATGTTCTCTAAGAAATTCCAAACAATCTTCAGGTTCTAGCACAAGGAATTTAATGTCTTGCGTTGTTAATTCTTGATAACTCATTCTTTGGTATTAAAAAAATGTCTCTAGTATTTCTCATTCTTGATAGAGAGAGAGAAAGAGTTGAAATATAATTTTTTGTGTGCAAAAATTATCTATTTTAAATTACCTACACAATATCCATAATGGTCTATTTATAAAAGTAGGATTTATGTTAGAGTATTTGGTTATTATATATCATCCCTTAAACAATATTAAAACCTTTAATAAAACCTATTGCCACATAATATAATTATTATTTTTAATATTATTTTGTGGCACACACCAACATACACAATAAAAAAATATTATTTAACCATATTGTTAATTTATATTTATCACCAAACACAGTATTGGTCCACTCAAACTCCTCTTGAATTTATTTAACACCCAAATAAATATTTAATTTAAATATTTCATTCATCAATAAATATTTTAAATAGATAAAACATGAATAAAATTTTTCCTAAATTTTGAGAATAATATTTATTCAATTAATTAAATTCAAATAGAATTTAATCGAGATCGTTATAAACACTTAGTGTGTAACCCTATAGGATTATTTCTTGTTGAAATTAGGTGGGATTGCACAATGTCTGAAATTACTATCTAGAAATAGGTCAATTCACCCAAGAGAAAGAACTTAACGTTTAAATTACAAAAACCACATAAAAATGCTCACTATATAATATAAACTTTTTATCACAATATCTCATCAATAAGGTTTCACATATGTGTCACCAAACTATATGCTCAGTATGTATTAATTTTACTATCTGAAATAAACACATCAGTACACCATGGACATGGAATTTAGGGCTCCATTTCTATTTCAATAAAAGGGATGAGATATCAACTTCTATAAAGATGGAAGGGAAAAATCCTTGAATTATCTATTAATTAAATTTCACTCATGACGCACCCAATGTATCCAAATTTTCCATGAAATTTTTTCATCATGGTTTACCAAAAACATCTAAGTATGTGAGTAATAACATGCATTAATAATAATATTAAATTCTAAGTACCATTACATGCACTCATATATAGGAATATTTAATGACACCAGAGCATGAGTAATTCATACTGGAGAGTATGTTCTCATAATATCCTATATTGGAGATTACCAAGTGTGAAATTCATTTGAAAAATCCTCATTCACATATGAGTAATCACACTTGAAATTCTATGTACTATGTGTCCCATTATATTATGTTATCCAACCATATATAATTATTTAAGAATATCATCATAGCACTTTAGGGTTCTTATCATAGTGGGTAACTACTCTGACCTTATAAATGTGATGTACACTCTAGGACATTATTACATTTGATTCATGCATAAAAATAAATAATATCTAATAATAAGTTTTATTAATATTCAATACATCAAATATATATGTAATCAAAGTAAAAACAGTTGGTCCTAGGATAAAAACTCTAACAAAGTCCCACTTAGACTAGATCCAACTACATATGACTTTCAGTCTGCTAGACCTCACATGATAATCATGTGTCAGCTGAGTTAAGGTTTTAGTAAAGTGGCCCACCACATTGTTTCCATGTAAATACTACTCATTGAAATGTCACCTCTTTGAGAAAAATACCTATAGATATGATACTTCTAAAGTATGTTCTTTGTCCACTGATGTGGCCTTGGATATTTTGTGAGAGACACCACTACAATATTATCACATTAAAATGAGATAGGATATTTAATGATAGGTATTATGTCAAGATATTGGAAGAAAATTTACATCTATACTACTTCTTTAGCTACCTAAAAAGTTACAATATACTCAAAATCTACTATAGAATCTATAACCATAGCTTGATTTGAACTCTTCTAGCTCACAGCACCTCTATTCAAAGTGAATATGTATCATGTTTGTGACTTCATGTCATCTCGATCAATTTAGAAAATAGAATCTTAATATCCTCTGATTAATATCTCCTCATATACTCCATAAACCATGAACATATCCTTATTATTCCTCAAATACTTAAGGATAGTCTTGACTGCCATCCAATGGCAGTCACCTAGGTTATCTTGATATCTTCCTACCACACTTAATGCATAGGTGACATCTAAACTAGTAGATAACATAATATACATGACTGACCGAAAAAATCATGTGTATGGAATCATTTCCATCCTATTTATTTCCTTGTGTTTTTTAGGACACATTTTCCTATAAATATGAATGTCATGTGACACTGGAAATAATCCTTCCTAGGATTTTTCCATACTGAATCTATCTACTTTGACTTAGAATGAGAAACCACTTGGATATATCATGATGGATCTTGATCCCAAGAATATATGTTGTCTCTCCCAATTTATTCATAGAGAATAATTTATTCAACCACACATTAACATACTGTTGGACCAGTATTTCATTTACAATGATTAATATTTCATCAACATATACTATTAATAAAATGACTGCACTCCCACTAAACTATTTGAAGATATAAGTCTCACACTCATTATTTATGAAACTAAATTCTGTTATAGATTCATCAAAAGAAATTTTCCATGAACTTGATTCTTTTTTTAATACATCAATATATTTTTTTAATTTTTATATCTTATTGGCATTATTTGGAGTCACAAAACCTTCAGGTTGTTTCATATAGACATCTTCCTAAAGGTTCCCATTAAGGAAGTTTACTTTAACATCCATTTTCCAAATCTCATATTCATGATAAGGCTCAATGGAAAGTATAATTATGATGGATTTCAGTATTTAAAATAGTAAAAATGTTTCATCGTAGTCAGTTCCTTAACGTTTTTTAACCCCTTTTGTAGCCAGTTGTGCCTTATAGGTACTTACTTATCCTTCCATTTTGAGTTTCTTCCGGAATACCCATTTTTAACCAATAAGATTTACATCTACTATATGATATACTAAAATAAAACCTTGGTTTTCGTATATGGAATCCATTTCATAATTTATGGCTTCTTACCACTTTTCAACATCTATTCAACCTACTACTTTCTTTTACCTTATAGAATAATTATTATATATTAATGATGAATCACCATTCTCAATGACTAGAAAACCATACCATTTCAGTTCTCTAACCTCTCTAATAATCCTACATAGTACTTGTGTCTCTATAAAAACTTCTTCTTCCATGGGGACTTATAGAATTTGTTTATATACCAAATATTGTGTATCTTGAGCCTAGACTTCATCAATGTCTATCTCGCTCCCACTATCTCTTTTAGGGACAACAACCTTCTCAAGAAATGTGGGATGTTTTTCGATTATCAAATTTTTATCTGAAGGATTTTACATGTAAAAATCGTTTATTTATTTGGAATATCTTATAAATATACACTTTGTTCCTCAGGGTGTAATCTTGTTACCTAAATAGGCCTTAACAAATTTCTTGCAATCACATACATGTAAGTATGACAACACAGGTTTATTTCCATTCTAAAGTTGGTATGGTGTACCATATTTTGATTTAGTTGGCACTCAGTTTAGTAGGTATATTTATGTTTTTAATGTGTATCCTCAAAAAGGATAATGGAAGACTCATGTGAATCATAATTTATCTCACAATGTCTAACAATGTTTGGTTCCTCCTTTCACTTACACCTTTCCATTGAGATGTATAAGGAGGAGTGAGTTGAGATAAATTTTCAAAATCAAGTAGGTAATCAATGAAGTCTTGATTAAGATATTCTCCACCATGGTCTTAGAGGAGTTTCTTAATCTTCTTACCAATTTGGTTCTCAACTTCATTCTTTAATTCTTTAAATTTTTCAAAGGAATCGGACTTATCACTCATTAATTATACATATACATATCTACTAAAATAATTAGTAAAAATTATAAAGTATGATTACCCACCCCTTACCTCAGTAGGAAATGTTCCACGCACATATTTATGAACTAATTCCATAATTTATTTGTTCCTTTAACCTTTTCCACTAAATAGGGACTTGATCATTTTGTCTTGTTGAAATGGATGACATACATTAATTGGTTTTAGTTCAATAGAATCTAAATATCCATATTTTATTTTTTTAGTCAAATTCTTTTCATTTACATGATATGGCTAGTGATTCCAACATTTGGTTTGGAATGAATCATGTGAAGATGTTTTTTATTGATTTTCATTACTTGGTTTGTTTAGTCCCACACATAAAGACCATTATTTAATTTTTTTCAAACCATACAAAATTCAATATTTATAAAATTAGCAAAAATTATTTCCAAAATTGAAAATAAAACCATCTGTATATATAATTGAAATATAAATAAGGTTTTTGGTGACTAAAATCACATAATAAAATCCCTTTAAAACAAATATAATTCTAGTTGGAAATGTAAGGTGGTATTCATTGATAAATTTAGCAGAAAGTTTAGATTTGTTGGCTACTCGTAGATCTACCTCTCCTCAATTAGTTATTCTGAATCTACTTGGTTTCTATATTTCAATACATATGTGAACACCATAAGATGTATATAATAACCAATTTTTATAAATAGATAAATTTCACTCAATAACAAACATACCTAAATCTTCCCCTTTCTTCTTATGGGTATAATTTTTATTCCAGTGGTAGTTATTTACACATGCTAAATAAATAGAATCATTTTCCCTTAATTTACCCTTGATCTTTCTCTTCACGGAATAGAGTTTCAAAGAATACTTGGCCCTAGGGATTTTTTTCCCTTTATTCTTGTTCACCATAAGGAATAAAGGATTTTCACACTTCATCTCCACATACACTTAGAGAAGAAGAGTGAGAAGATATGGTAGAGACTTATCAATGTTTTTTATATTCAAATTGATAAAAATTTGTAGAAGCACTGAGGGGATGATTCAAGAATGAGATCAGTGCCTAGTTATTCAGCTAGTTTAAACCCTATAACCTCTAGGTTCTCAATGTATCAAATTAGATTGAATACATTATTCCCATCTATAGAACCCCCTCCAAGATTTCTCTAAAATATCACCTTGGAAATCACAAACCATTCTTGTCTAACTCTCTCGTGATATAGGCTATAGAGTTTCTTGAGCATAATATATGCGACCATGTTTTTGTGAGACTTCATGAGCTCTGTAGAAATATATTAAAGAATAAAATATCGAATTTAAAATGAATAATTCAAATGTTTCTCATATACTAGAAAATATTCATCACTCGCCTCTTTGGTAGGTGGATCAGGAAGTGAGGATTCTAACACATATGATTTCTGTTCATGGCGCAAAACATCCTAAAGGGGTATGTACCATTCCTATAAATTAATACCAATTAAAAGGTTGTATTTATCCAATATTTAATTTTGGGATAGTGTGGATGATAATATTTTCATTTTATTCTATAATTAAAAGAGCATATTATTAGTAATTTTCTTGATTACAAATTATTTGATAAATAATAAATTAATTGATTTTATTAATTATCCCAATATTTTATCAAGTCCCCATAGCCTTAACTATTGAACTTATAATGTCTAGTTTCTATGACATTCTAGTGGAAAGAATCCTCATTAATTTTCTTAATGATCCAAACCATGGCCATGAAAACCATAAGAAAGTAATTAGGTGGGTGGTATTTCCAACTATGGGCTTATAGCTCCTTAATCCATTGAGTGGATTTTCCTATCCTGAAATCCGGACTTGAATTTCCACAACACATGCCTCTGAATTTTAATTGAAAAAACTTTGGTTGTTAAACTAAATACAAGTTTGGTTAAGTCAACCTAAACCCATCGTTATAACTCACCGATAAAAGTATGTTTCCATACTTTGTCCATGTACTACACTAAGTTATATGGTTTCATTCCCCATCAAGTAATAGAAGGCTTATTTTAAATTAATATTTAATTGAGGGATTTTAATTTATTATGTAAACATTTTATATTTTTTTATCCTTTATATGTCTTGTTAATATTTAAGTGTATTTTTCATAAATAATTAACCATATTGGATAAAAAATTATCAATTATCCATTAATTTAAATTCCATCATTACATATTAATTCATTTATTTATATGATTGTGTTCTTGCATAAATAAAATAAATAATTAATAGATAGAAATAAATAAATAAAGTAAATGACATGATCATTAGCTTATATAATGGTTGATTTAATGATTTTTCATTAAATAAACATATGACCTAGGGGAATAACTCAATTTAATAGTCTTGGCATGAGTTATAGCATCCCACATGTACACTTGTGTATCACCTGAGTTGGAATCATAATGGTTACATCTTGAACCATCTTTATGTTCCTTGGGATAGTCTATTAGTTGCATGTATTTATAACTCACATGCAGGTGAGGGTAACCAAAGGATTGGTTTAAAGGGGATTACATAAATAATCATGGACACACTGGTTCTACATAATAATGGAGGGAGGGATGACTTTTAGGCCATCATTTTAATTTAAAATAATTACAAACCCAAGAAATAAATTAAATTAAATAAATTCCAACTCATACATAAGACTTGGTCAAGCTCATGATTGGTCATACATGCAATGAATATGAAAAATAAATTGGATAGTATTAATTTATTTATTCATTATTTATTAATAAGATAAACATGCTTGCATTAATTAATTAATTAATTATCTTTCATATTAATGAGAATCCAAACTTAATTAGAGAAACCCATCATTTATGGAATTCATGGTAAATAAATGACATAACAAATAAGGTCATATTTATTATAATAAATTAATTGAGAATTTAAAAATATTTAAAACCATTATTTAATTCTAAAACACACAATGGTGTACCAATCAATAAAATAAGGTTTTAAGGCTGTAATTTTTCAATTTAATGTAATTTTGAATTTTTTCCTTTAATGGGAAACTACGTGGCATGTACAAACTAGATATACATCGTGTATCTCGATTTTCATGTATCCAGGGTACTCTCCTAGATCTTCAACGTATACCTTGTCCAAACTACATGTCATGTACATACCAGCAACATGATATGTATCTGCTTTTCATGTGACTAAGATACTTTTATGGGTTTTCGGCATGTATCTCAGTAGATAACATGGTGTGTACAATCTAGCTACACATCATGTGGTCTGGATGTTGTGTACCCATTAAACCTACTAAAAATATTAGTGTATTCTTAGGTGAGAGGCTACATAATGTGTAGACTCCAACTACATTCATGTGTCTCTAATTTTCTTTTTCCAGATAACTTAAAAAGTATCTCAGATGTGGGAATTGATGAAATACACACTGTGTGCACCATATACATGTCGTGTATATCATAAATTCTCTAGTTTTTTAACCTTGTGCAGTTTGACCATGTATTATGACCATAGAAATTACACACTTTACACCACTAACCCATGTAGACTACATGGACTGTATACTAATACACATTGTGTAATCTGACAATCGTATTCTAGGATGTCCAATAAATATGCAGCATACACTGCATGTCATTACTTTTTGGTGATCTATTGTGTATCCCTCATAATATCCAGATGTAGTTAACTAGGGTATAAGGCTTGTACTTCTGAGTACATGACATGTAACCCTATCTTATCGGAGAAAAATTGGCAGTTCTTGATGGCATCTCTAGTTTTTATTCATGAATTTTTATACCATTAATAAAATTAAAAACAAAACCAACATGATTAATATGTTGATGCATGTTAATTCAAATAGTATTAAATAATGAATAACATGAATTGAAAATATAATCACAATTATGCATAGATCAATAATCAAATAAATAATTATAAATTTAAACTTAACCACTCTGATAAACCTTTATGGTTCTAGACATAGTGGAAGTGTGTGGGGGAGGGAAATATATTAAAAATTATTATAATACTTCTATATATGAAACCATGCATGAGGATATTTCATGTCAAATTTATAATTAATTTATTTAGATCGTAATAATGTAATTTTCTTATCGTAGGTTTCTTTCTTTGATGTCGATTTTGATCATCCAAAAATACTCTTTTGGATTTTTATTTTTTGTTCTTGTGAGGAGCCAAGGATATAATCCCTCTATTGATGATCGACACATGCTCCTGTGATCTTTGAGAAACATTGAATGATCACCAGGTACTAGCACAGGGAATTGAATGTCTTGCATTGTTCATTCTTGATTTCTCATTCTCTAATCTTAAATAAATCTCTCTAGAATTTAGCATTATTGAGAGATAAATAGAGAACAAGGAATCAAAAGAAAATTTTTTGTCTACAACAATTATATATTTTTGATTACCTAAATAATAACCACAATGAACTATTTATAGAGGTAGGGTTTAGGTTAGAATATTTTTTTATTTCAATATAGTTGTTAAAAAATATTTAAAAATTTAATAAAACCACATGCCACATAATATTATTATTATTATTATTATTATTATTATTATTATTATTTGGCATGTGTCAACTTTCATAATAATAAATATTATTTAATCGGTTTGTTAATTAATAATTTTCACTAGACACAGTATTGGTCTGTTCAAACTCCTTTTGTATTTATTAAACAACCAAATAATTATTTAATTTAAATAATTCATTCATAAATAAATATTTTTGAATGATAAAACATGAATAAATTTATTACAAAATATTGATAATAATATTTATTTAATTAATTAAATTCAAATATAATTTAATTTAAATCATTATAAAAACTTAGTGTGTGACCCTATAGGATTCTTTCTTGTTGGAATTATGCCGGCTTTTCTAAAGTACAAGATTATTGTCTAGTAATGTGGTCATGGAACTTAAGAGAAAAAACTTAATTTCATAATGATGAAAACCACATGAAAATTCTCACTATGTAATATAATCTTTTTGTCACAATATTTCATCAAGAAGGTTTCGCATTTGTGTCACAAAACTATATACTCAATGTGTCTTTCTTTGAATATCTAAAATAGACACATCATTAAACCATGTCTATGGAATTTAGGATGACCGTTATATTCCAATCAAAGGTCCAAGATATTAACTTCCAAAAAGATGGAAGGAAAAAATACTTCATCGACTTATCCATTAATAACATGTCACTCATAACGCACCCAATATATCTAGCTTCTCCATGAACTATTATAATCATGTTTTATGAAATATATCTAAGTAAAAAACTCATAAAATTCATTAATAATAATCTTAAAGTCTCGTTACCATTGTAAATGCTCATAGTTAAGAATATGAGATGACACCAAAACATACAGAATTCACACTAGTGAGTTTGTTCACATAATCTCTGGTCTTGAAGATTACCAAGTGAGAAATTAATGAGAAGAATCCTCATATGAATATGATTACTATCACTGGATTATCTATGTACTATGTGGACCATCGTAATACATTATCCAACCATGGAACATTATTTAAGAATACCATCATAGCACTTCAAGGTTCTCATCATAGTGGGGAACTGCTATGACCTTATCAATGCAACGTATAATCTATGATATTATTATATTAGAGTCATGAATAATAATTAACAATATGTAATAATAAGTTTTATTAATATTCAATACATCAAATATACTTGTAATAAAAGTATAAAAAGTTGGTCATGGGACACAAACTCCAACAATATATTTGTACCATAACCCAATGAGGAACCCCTATTTCAAAAATAGTAGAGTTATAAATCTTTTGTATATTTTACATATCCTATATCATCCAAAATAACTATTAAATTTCCTTTAAAATAAAAAAAAATACATTAACAAACATTCCAAAAAATTCTGTTAGCAAGGATTTAACATTATTGTGATCCAAAACATTCTGATTCCACCTCTAACAATAACAGAGATTACTATAACCTATCTCCCAAATCTATTAGTCAAAAAATTCATAGGTATATCCAAAAGTGAATACTCATTATTAATAAAATGCATACCACATGTATGGTTAGGGGAGATTATAACAAACTTTATAAAATTATTCCATTATCTTATAATCTTGTATGTGGTTGAGATAAATGTGTTTAAAATTAGAACTTTTTATGGGTGACACTCAAACCATTCCTAATAACACATTATATATAAAAAATAATATTATTATTATGTACATGGATTGATCAAAATAAATTTTTTATAAATAATATGATGAAACTTATACATACCCACACACCTCAAACCATGACTGAATTTTTATTTGACCACACATTTTGTATAAGGTAACTAGATAAGAAAATGAATCAGAAAAATCATTTTCTCATCAACTATATAAACCAAGGAAAAATCACAACACCTTAAATCCTAGTATTCTTATTCTAATCCAAAAAAAATAGAACACTGTAAAAGACATTGAAACCTCCCTAGTAATTTACAGGTCCATCAAGAAAGAAAAAAATCATCCATGCAATTAATTAAGAAGAGAAGAACATACAATAAAAGTAATTTAATGGTCATATTAAGTTATCAAATGTAAAATTAAAGAAAAATTTGATAAATTGTTCTTATAAATTCATGATCTAATAAATAACTCAACATCATAAAAGATATCACTACTAAAGTTTACTATAATATCGTGCTAATACATAACTCACCACTTAATTAATTAATTATTTATTTATTTTAATATCACCTCATGAATTAAACACAACCAGTTAAAACTATGACACAACCTTATATTACATTCTCTCAAATAATATTACTAATATAACACTAACCATAATTTCCCAATATGAAATAATAAATCGAAATTAAACTAGATGAATTTTTAAAATTTAATTTCATTATTTCTTTTAATTTTAATCTTATTATAATCCTTAAATAATTTTCCATATACACATTAAAACATAATGTGAAAACTTATATTCAACACTTAAATAATAAGTGGCAGGATAAGAGGGGATTATAAAAAGATGTTCATTCTTCCTCATTATCCTTTAAAATTTTAAATTCTAGAAATCCATTATACTTCTACCTCATTATCATTATTTTGATAATTTCACATTTAAAATCATAATTTATTACAAATTATTAACATTAATTCATGTACAAAAACAAATTTTTGATTCAACATGTTATTATTAGTTTAATGAAGTTGAAAATATATACAAATATTTCTTGTAATATAAAAAAATCATGAAACAAAAAAAAATAATTATTAATGGAATCATGTAAATGTTCTTAACATATTCTTAATTTTCATTCAAATTCCATTCCAAACAAAAATATTCCATTTATCATGGGTAATCACATAATTTATGAAGAATATAAATATATTTTAATTAATATAATAGTCTAGAATAAAAATAATGAAATATCTCAAAATTAGTGTTCACTTAAAAAATGAAAAGAACGATATAAATACAACAATAAAAAAATTAAAAAAAATAGAATTTATATCAATGAATAAATATATATATAACCCATCCCACTTTCCTAGCTTACGAAATAATTCATTCAACAAAAAGTTGATACACTGATGACAGTGAGGCAGAAATGAAATGAGAGGGGTGTAACAACTGGGGCCCAATGAGAGCACATATACCCCACCTTAACATGGTCGTTGGGTATTGGCCCACTAGGTACCACCAATTGCCCCGCGCAGACATGTGGTCCCCACCATGGGGCCCACCCATGTGCCCGAACGGGTCATCTGACTAATGATTGTCCCCCCACAGGCCAATAGATGTCCTTTCTAGTGTTCATTGTCCTCACTCACACACACCCTGGGAAACTTCCCAGAAGGTCACACATCCTGGTCACTACTCCAGGCTAAGCATACTTAACTGGGCCCCAATGACAGTGCAGATACCCCACCTTAAAATGGTCATTGGGTCCTGGCCCACTAGGTACCACCAGTTTCCCCTCCATGGGGCCCACCCACGTAGGCCCCAATGAGATCACAGATACCCCGCCTTAACATGGTTGTTGGGTCCTGGCCCACTAGGTACCACTAGTTGCCCCGCACAGACACGTAGTCCGCACCATGGGGCCCACCCACATGCCTGAACGGGTCATCTGACTAATGATTGTCCCCCCACATGCCAACACATGTCCTTTCCAGTGTGCATTGTCCTCACTCACACACACCCTGAGAAACTTCCCAGAAGTTCACACATCCTGATCACTACTCCAGGCCAAGCAAGCTTAACTGGGCCCCAATGACAGCACAGATACCCCACCTTAACATGGTCGTTTGTTCCTGTCCCACTAGGTACCACCATTTTCCCCATGCAGACACGTGGTCCCCACCATGGGGCCCACCCACATTCCCGAATGAGACATCTGACTAATGATTATCCCCCCACAGGCCAACACATGTCCTTTCTAGTGTGCATTTTCCTCACTCACACACACCCTGGGAAACTTCCCAGAAGGTCTCACATCCTAATCACTACTCCAGTCCAAGGATGCTTAACTGGACCCCAATGACAGCACAAATACCCCACCTTAACATGGTCTTTGGGTCTTGTTCCACTAGGTACCACTAGTTTCCCCGCCATGGGGCCCACCCACGTGCCCAAACGGGTCATCTGACTAATGATTGTCCCCCCACAGGCCAACACATGTCCTTTCCAGTTTTCATTGTCCTCACTCACACACACCCTGGGAAATTTCCCAAAAGGTCACACATCCTGATCACTACTCCCGGACAAGCATGCTCAACTGGGCCCCAATGAAAGCACGGATACCCTACCTTAACATGGTTGTTGGGTCCTAGCCCAATAGATACCACCAGTTGCCCCGCTATGGGGCCCACCCATGTGCCGGAATGGGTCATCTGACTAATGACTATCCCTACAGGCCAACACATGTTGGTGAGGTGGAAATGAAATAAGAGTTGTGTAACAACTGGGCCCAAATGAGAGCACAGATACCCCACCTTAACATGGTTATTGGGTCCTGGCCCACTAGGTACCACCAGTTGCCCCGCGCAGACACGTGGTCCCCACCATGGGGCCCACCCACGTGCCCAAACGGGTCATCTAACTAATGATTTCCCCCCCACATGACAACACATGTCCTTTCCAATGTGCGTTTTCCTCACTCACACACACCCTGGTAAACTTCCCAGAAGGTCACACATCCTGATCACTACTCCAGGCCAAGAACACTTAATTGGGCCCCAATGAAAGCACAGATACCCCACCTTAACATGGTCGTTGGGTCCTGGCCCACTAGGTACCACCAGTTGCCCCGCCATGGGGCCCATCCCCGTGCCCGAATGGGTCATCTGACTAATTACTATCCCCACAGGCCAACACATGTCCTTTCCAATGTGCATTGTCCTCACTCACACACACCCTGAGAAACTTCCCAGAAGGTCACACATCCTGATCACTACTCCATGCCAAACACGCTTAACTGGCCCACTAGGTACCACCAATTGCCCTGCATAGACACGTGGTCCCCACCATGGGGCCCACCCACGTGCCCAAATGGGTCATCTGACTAATGATTTTCCCCCCATAGGCCAACACATGTCCTTTCCAGTGTGCATTGTCCTCACTCACACACACCCTGGGAAATTTCCTAGAAGGTCACACATCCTGATCACTAATCCTGGCCAAGCATGCTTAACTGGGCCCCAATGACAGCACCCCACCTTAACATGGTCATTGGGTCCTGGCCCACTAGGTACCACCAGTTGCCCCGCCATGTGGTCTACCCACGTGCCCAAATGGGTCATCTGACTAATGACTATCCCCACAGGCCAACACATGTCGGTGAGGTGGAAATGAAATGAGAGCGGTGTAACAACTGGGCCCAAATGAGAGAACAAATACCCCGCCTTAACATGATTATTGGGTCCTGGCCCACTAGGTACCACCAGTTTCCCCGTGCAGACATGTGGTCCCCACCATGGGGCCCACCCACGTGCCTGAACGGGTCATCTAACTAATGATTTTCCCCCCACAGGCCAACACATGTCCTTTCCAATGTGCATTGTCCTCACTCACACACACCCTGGTAACATCCTAGAAGGCCACACATCCTGATCACTACTCCAGGCCAAGCACACTTAACTAGGCCCCAATTACAGCATAGATACTCAACCTTAACATGGTCGTTCGGTCCTGGCCCACTAGTTACCATCAGTTGCCCCACCATAGGGCCCATCCCCATGCCCGAACGGGTCATCTGACTAATGACTATCCCCACAGGCCAACACATGTCCTTTACAATGTGCATTGTCCTCACTCCCACACACCCTAAGAAACTTCCCAGAAGGTCACACATCGTGATCACTACTCCATGCCAAACATGCTTAACTGGGCCCCAATGACAGCACAGATACCCCACCTTAACATGGTCGTTGGGTCCTAGCCCACTAGGTACCACCAGTTGCCCCGCCATGGGGACCATCCACGTGACCGAACGGGTCATCTGACTAATGATTATCCCCACAGGCCAACACATGTCCTTTCCAGTGTACTTTTTCCTCACTCACACACACCCTGAGAAACTTCCCAAAAGGTCACACATTCTGATCACTACTCCATGTCAAACACGCTTAACTAGGCCCCAATGACAGCACAGATACCCCACCTTAACATGGTCGTTGGGTCCTGGCCCACTAGGTACCACCAGTTGCCCCGACATGGGGCTCATCCACGTGCCCGAACGGGTCATCTAACTAATGAATATCCCCACATGCCAACACATGTCCTTTCCAGTGTACTTTGTCCTCACTCACACACACCCTGGAAAACTTCTCAGAAGGTCACTCATCCTGATCACTACTCCAGGTCAAGAATGCTTAACTGGTCCCCAATGACAGCACAGATACCCCCACCTTAACATGGTCGTTGGGTCCTAGCCCACTAGGTACCACCAGTTTCCCCGCCATGGGGCCCATCCACATGCCCAAACGGGTCATCTGACTAATGATTATCCACACAGGCCAACACATGTCCTTTCAAGTGTACTTTTTCCTCACTCACACACACCCTGGGAAACTTCCCAGAAGGGCACCCATCCTGGTCACTACTCCAAGTCAAGCATGCTTAACTATGGAGTTCTAATCAGACAGGCTCCCAAAAATAAAGGTGCACCTTGTTGACATGATTTATATTATTTAGTCATTTAACCCTTTATCATTTGGGGGTGTTAAAATCACCCCCCCCCCCCCCTTTAGAGCACAACGTCCTCATTGCAGGCCCAACATTTCAACTCAGATAGTACACTACACTTAAGGTTAGGTACCACCTCTGATACCAAATGTAACAACTGGACCCCAATGACAGCACAGATACTCTACCTTAACATGGTCGTCGGGTCCTGGTCAACTTGGTACCACCAGTTTCCCCGCAGACACGTGGCCCCCACCCTGGGGCCCTACATTTCAACTCAGATAGTGCATTACACTTAAGGCTGGGTACCACCTCTGATATCAAATGTAACAATTGGGCCCCAATGATAGCACAGATACTCTGCCTTAACATGGTCGTCAGGTCTTGGCCCACTAAGTACCACCAGTTGCCCCGCAGACACGTGGCCCCCACCCTGGGGCCCAACCACATGCTCGAACGGGTCATCTGACTATGATTGTCCCTACAGGCCAACACATATCTTTTTCAGTGTGCTTTATCCTCACTCACACAGATACACTGTCTTAACATGGTCGTCGGGTCATGGCCCACTAGGTACCACCAGTTTCCTTGCAGACACGTGGCCCCCACCCTGGGGCCCTACATTTCAACTTAGATAGTGCACTGCACTTAAGGCTGGGTACCACCTCTGATATCAAATGTAACAACTGGGCCCCAATGACAGCACAGATACTTTGCCTTAACGTGGCCGTCGGGTCCTGGCCCACTAGGTACCACCAGTTGCCCCGCAGACACATGGCCCCCACCCTGGGGCCCAACCACATGCCTGAACGGGTCATATGACTAATGACTGTCCTCACAGGCCAACACATGTCTTTTTCAGTGTGCTTTATCCTCACTCACACACACCCTAGGAAACTTCCCAGAAGGTCACTCATCCTAATCACTACTCCAGGCCAAGCACGCTTAACTGTGGAGTTCTAATAAGACAGGCTCCTAAAAAGGAAGGTGCACCTTGTTGACATGATTCAAATCATTTAGTCATTTAACCCTTTATCATTTTGGGGTGTTAAAATCACCCCCCTTTAGAGCATAACATACTCGTTGTGCGCCCTACATTTCAACCCAGACAGTGCGCTGCACTTAAGGTTGGGTACCACCTTTGATACCACTTTGTAACGTCCTGACCCGGGAGCCACTGAATGGTGCTTCGAGCCGGTTGGCCACAAGACCTCAAGCGCGCCTCCCCGTACGCCAGAGGGTGCTGACTAGATGCGAGGGTCTAGTAAGTCAGTCTTGGGGAGACTATACCCTCTGTTATTAGAATAAAATACCAGTGGAAGTAACCATGAAATAGCAAAAATGCATATAAATATAACAGTACAATGCCACTAGTATAATCAAAGCTGTAAATACAATACTAAACTGAAAGGTAAAACCTGATATGACTATGCAAGTGCCAAGTGTCTACGATGAAACTGAAAGTAAAGACACGACGACTCTAAATGGGGGTCGACCCACGTCTGGTTCCCTCTTCCATGCTCCAACCCTAAACAGCACTCTAACTAGGGCTCTTTCCCTTGTCTTGTCCTGCAACAACAAATTCTATTCAGGTACCAATCAGGCTGCCCGAGTAGGGTGTGAGTATGACTCCGTAGATCACCACCAACAGTGTCAAAAACAAATCTAGTCATAATAAGTCTATATAGTTGTGTTAATAATAAACCAATATAATAGGGAAAACAGTTATATTTATCGAATTAACATTTCTTTAATACGTTAAACATCCAGGTTCCCAAGAACACCCAAAGCGCAAATCCTGCTTCGGCCCGTGTAGGAGCCTAAACCCTTTCCCCTGTTCAATTCATAATTACTATGTCACAATATTAATTTTATGAATATCCAAATAAGACTTTAGTAAAAAATAAATGAAAGGGTTTATAACGTCATGTCTAGCACACATGTGAGTATTTGGAGGATCAGTCCTTGTCTCACAACCCCATGGGTATTTGGAGCATCAGTCCTTGTCCCATAAAATATCAAATTTATGCATGTCATTAGTTCAAGAACACCATGTCTAGAACCTATGTGAGTATTAGGAGAATCAGTCTATTTCCCACAACCCTTTTTCAAAACAAATAACCAATTCACATATACAACCATATACAATTGTTTAATCATCTTTATCCTTCCATCATAACTCTCACCCATATTCAACTAGATCCACAATTCACAAAGAACCGCATAACCAAACCACCAATTAATTATTTATACCACGAAATTTATACAACTGCATACCCCTAACAATATGAGACTATGGGATTGTATTTTAAACCAACTACCTCAATTTAATGATGGAAGTTAGCCCAACGAAAATCCCCAAAAGCCAAGCAGCACGACGTCGTCGATCAAGTTCTGAATCTAAATCCTTAAAACCAAAAAAAATAAGGTCAAAGGCATTAAGATCTTGCAAAACTAGATCTAGATCCACAATCCTAGATCTATACCTTAACTCATAGGTTTAGATCCATGGAAATGATAGAAATATCCCATGAAAAGATGAAGGAAAGATAGAGGAAAGAACTGAAGAAACAACAGGATGAAATCTACTTACCAAAAGGAGAGAGGATCTTCAATATGAGCCTTCAATCTTGATAAAAGGTGTTTGGAACGCCTTGGAATCTCTCCAAGTGGATTTGGAAAAACCTAGAAGTTTCCAAACATGAGCCAAGGTTAGAAAATAAGGAAGTCCTGGGGTTCGGGTAGTTTTAAAAATGATTTTCGGAATTAAAAACCGCATGAAAGATTTCTTGGATAATGGATCACAGTTTTTCAAACCATGCACAAACTGTGCAGACCTCACTGTCCAGATTTTCACGGTCTGTATGGTTTGGTCGCATGTTTTTTCAAACCGTGCATAAACCATGTGTACCTCTCTGTCCAGTTCTTCTTGGTTGGCATGGTTTGGTCGCACGGTTTATCAAACCGTGCACAACCCACTACCCTTTTGTTTTACTTAAAAGTTCACCCAAACGCACCCCAAGTCACTACTCCAAAACATAGGTACTTAAAAACAACAAAAGTACCTGAAAATGTTCATGAGATTGACTCTAGAAAAGGTCGGTATCTTATATTCTACCCACCTTATAACAGACCGTCCTCGAGCTGTACTCCCGAACTTCTCTGAGATTCCGAACTAAAAATATCGGGCCACCAAGTCCGAATATCTGCCTCCCTTTCCCATGTATCTTCCTACACACATCCATGCTTCCATAAAACATGAACTATCAATATGGTCTTTCCCCTCAACACCTTATCACTGCGATCCAACACACGTATTGGATGCTCCTCAAAGATGCATCTATCTCTAGATCAACATCATCCACATCGATCACATGAGAAGGGTCGGGGTGATACTGTCGTAGTTGTGATACATAGAAAACACCATGCATAGCAATATATTTCTATGGAAGATCCAATTGGTATTCTACCAGCCCGACTCTCTTCAAGATCTCAAAAGGTCCAGCAAACCTGGGTGCCAACTTTCCCGAACTTCATATCCTTCGGTGACCCAACCTAGGTGATAGCCGAAGGAAAACGTGATCACTGACTGTAAACTCTAGAGGTCTCCTCCGTCTATCAGCATAAGACTTATGCTGACTTTGAGCTATATTCATTCATTTCTAAATCAGCTGAACTTGTTTATTCATCTTCTGTGAGAGACTCGGTCCCAAAACTCTGACTCACCCGCTTCCATCCAGCATAGCGTTGATCTACATGGCCTACCATAAAGAGCCTCGTATGGTTCCATCTGTATAGTTTCCTAATAACTTTTTTTATAGGAAAACTGCACTAAATCTAGGTGCTTCTCCCCTATACCACCGAATTCAAGTACACATGCCCTCAACATATCCTTAAGCACTTGTATAGTATGCTCTAACTGTTCATCTGTTTGCGGATAGAAATCCATTCTCAATAAAACCTGCGTACCAAGAGCCTTCTGCAATCCCTTCTAGAAGCATGAAGTAAAGCATGAATCTCGATCTGAAACTATAGTTCATGGCACCCTGTGTAATCGAACTATCTTCTGTACATACAGCTCTCCCAACTGCTCAACTGTAAAAGTTTCTCTTATAAGCAAGAAATGTGCCACCTTTGTCAGTCGATCCACAATGACCCAAATAGCATCAATCTTCCTAAGTATTTTTGGAAGACCTATCACGAATTCCATGGTCATGTCATCCCACTTTCATTCTGGAATGGACAAAGGTCGTAGTAAACCTCCGGTTCATTGATGTTCCACCTTCACCTGCTTATATGTAAAGCATCGTGTCACAAACCCTGCTATCTACTTCTTCATGTCTGGCCACCAAAACTGTCATCACAGATCATGATACATTTTGGTCACACTATGGTGCACTTCCCATCTTAAGGCATGAAATTCCTACATGATCTCCTCTCACATGCTCGTATGAACAACAACCCGACTCTTCATATAAACAATATCATTCTTGTCTATCTTCTAGTCGGAAGGTGTCTCCCTACCTTCAAAGCTTTCCCTCAAGGCTAAGAATCCAGTGTCCTCATATTGCTTGTCCCTGATCCATCTCAAAAGTGTTGACTCCATTGCAACCGACACGAGTACCGTTTCTTCCTGTCTCTCCTGAACCACAACAAACATTTTAGCTAGCAGCGACATCATCCTCCACTCGTCACTAGATTCCTAAACAATCTGAGCCTGAGTCTTCCTACTCAAGGCATTAGCCACATAGTTTCCTTTTTTAAGTGTATATACTAGCTAAAAATCAAAAGACCACATATACTCAACCCATCTCCGCTATTGAAGATTCAAATAGAGCTGAGAAAATATGTACTTCAAGCTCTTGTGATCAGTCTAAATTGTAAACCTTTCACCCAGGAGGTAGTGTCTCTAACACTTCAAAGCATAAACCACCGCTGCCAACTCAAGGTCGTGCATTGGATAATTCCTTTCATGTGGCCTCAGCTATCGAGACCCGTTTGGAGTCGTTGTGTCTTTAATTTTAGTTTCATTGTAGACACTTGGAACTTGCATAGTCATATCATGTTTTACCTTTTAGTTGAGTATTGTATTTTCAGTTCTGATTATGCTAGTGACATTTTACTGTTATATTTATATGTGTTTCCGCTATTGCTTGGTTACTTCCACTTGTATTTTATTCTGATAATAGAGGGTATAGTCTCCCCAAGACTGAATTACTAGACCCTCATTGCTAGTCAACACCCTCTGGCTACGGGAAGGCGCGCTTGAGGGCTTGTGAACAACCAGCTCGGAGCACCGTTCAGTGGTTCCTGGGTCGGGACGTTACAAGGGGGAAGTCTAATTTCATCGATCATCCTAGGGAGTGGAAGATGGGTAAAGGGTGGTCATTGAATTTATTCTTAACAAAAGTGGGTTCAGCACCCCAATATTTTTATGGAATATTTCCCTTTAAATAATTTTATTTTTCAATAGCCTCCATTGCATGCAACATTAAGCATAAATGAACCGCGTAACATTATTAAAATATTATGTGTCCATTATCACTCATCCACTAGCTTGGAGGGTATGAATAGTAATAAATAAATTATAAAAAATATTTGGTCTATAAATTTATAAAACAAGTTCATTAGTTATCATAATATTATAATTAAGAACAAAAAATATTTTAAAGTAAAATTGATGTTTTTATAAAAACATTATTTTATGCGTTCAATGAATTTTATAACAATTTATCCCTATTAGTGAATGGTTTAATAAAATTTATATATTATTTTTTACTAGATAATAGGAAACATATTTTTCTAAGTATAGGATAGTAATAAATCTAGTTTTATAATTAAAAAGGTATTTTTCCTAAAAAGCGAGTTTTGTCACATTTAGTGTACTTTAAAATTAATTTCTAGCATTTGTAGAAATTTAATTAGATAAAATTAATTACATATTTTTAATTATGAAGATAAAATTTGGTAATTAATCCCCTTTTATTTTAATATGAATAGTAACTATGGTAATATTTTATCACCTCGGTAAAGGGTAAATCGAATTAGTATGGAATAAAAATATGTGAAACAACCATAATTTTTCATAATAATTATTAATGGACGAATAAAATTAAACCCTTAATATTTAAGGTTATATATTGATACATTTAATGGACACATTTCCATGAAAATGACCTATATATTATTTAAACCAAAGGAAGTGAAAAAAATGTCACAATCTTAGTTTTAAATATCATTTATGTGTTCACATAAGAACAAAAATTAAAAAAAATATTAATATTCATTTTGTGTCTAATGAAATTATATTAATTTTGGTAATTAATTTATAATTTTTAAGACTTAAATAATTATATTAAATACTTACACAACACTATAGTCATAATTAATTAATTAATGTAAGAATAAAATAAATGATATTAAAAATATTAAAGGTGTTATAATTTGAGATGATTAAGGTTATACACTAATTTTATATATGACAATGAAATTTTTCAAATTTTTTAAAATAATTGGTTCGAATTATATGTGTTTTAATGATGTTATTAAATTCAAAGTAATGAATAGTGTCAAAATTGACACTAATGATATTCTATGAAAATTATATTTTATTAAATTATTTAAAAATAATAAAAATATCAAATAAGGACAAAGGGGATAATTAATTGTCTAAAGTGTCATATATTGGCCATTTATGGCTCAATTTACACCTTATAAGTAAAAATGACAACCCTTTAATATTGTAAAAGTTTTTACCATAGTTAAAATTAAAATATGTTAATTAAGGATTAATCAAAATGATAAGGTTTTAAATTGTACCAAAAATTATCTAAAATCAATTTTTTATGGGATTAAAACCCTATAACAACTTTTCTTATAATACATTTCCATTTGGATTTATTTTTATTGAGTGTGAATTTATTGTAAATTAATATTTTGAGAAATTCCAAAAGTACCTGTCACCTCAATTATAAAAGTAAACCTCCTCCCTATCTTTATTTTACCTCATTAATACTTATATATAGACCATACTCTACAAAATTCTCTTCTAAAATTCTCTATACACATTATAGAGGTTCTTTTCTCCCTAAAATACCAAACCTAGAGCCCTTTAAAGGTGATCTAAAGGATTCATTATTAAGAAGAGGCAACCGCTCTAACTGATCACTTTATTTTTCTACTCTTATTTACATCCTATAAATATATGGTATCCATAATAAAATAATATATCCAGTATACTCTATATTATGAAATTTTATTATTCTTATTAAAACACAATTATACACCCTCTTTCCCATCAAATATGAAGTAAAAGTATTGCTTGTGTGTATGTATAGCTTACTGTCTCCATGTAGCGATACAATTCATTTTTTCATAAACATATTTTATGGATGGGTACTGTGATGAGTTTAATATTTATATATTATATTTATGACATAATTATAATTCTATAATGATAATATCATGTATACCTTATTATCATCCAATCTTTTTGGAAATGATAATGTTGCTTGTGCGTACGTGTGAACTACCATCTCCACGATGCGATGTGATTCATTTTTCATTTATATTTTACATGGATGGTAATAAGGATGAATTAGATAAATATATATTATATATATTATAATTATAATTATATAAATGTGAATTATTATTTATATTTACTTCATTTCATCATTCTAAAAATGTAAACAGTGTTTATGCATACGCAGGGCCTACCGTCTCCATGAACGGTGTAATTCATTTTTATATCTCTTCATTTTATGAATGATTATAAATATGTATATAATGAATATATATGATTTTTTATACCATTATTAAAAAAAATTAATTTATGGTACCATAATCAAAGTATAAGGACCGGGACTTCTAAATCGAAACATGCTGGAAAAATAAAGCAGTTATCACCCAAAATAGTTATTTTAATAACAAATTATTAATAAAAAGGTGATAAGTTGTTATAAATAAATAATAAATGGTATGATAGATATATGGTTATGTAATACATGTATAATAAATCCATTTTAATTATATATTATGTTTGAATATGAAAAAGAAAAGGTGAAACTTGAGATAAGGGTTTATTTCACAATCTAATCAGTATCTAGGACTAGTTATATTTAAGTCTCCACTGGGGAATATTTATCTTCAATTCCCATGTTTTATAAAAATGTTTTCAAAAAAATTATTATTATCCAAAAAAATTAAAAAAACATTTTAACCATGTTTTACTTTTTACAAAATGATTTGAGAAGAATCTTTTTATCATTTTCTAAATGAGTTCCTTTATAACTTTTCCACCATAAATATGAAAGGGATGGTTTTTAACTTATACAAAATGACCAAATTTACCTAGCATCATAACGCATTAATTATTTGAATCTTACTTTAAATTATTACAATGTTATTTTCAAATAAAATTCTTTCATTTATAATTTAACGGTTTTATTAAAAGAAATTATTTCAAAATGGAAGGGATATTTTCCTTAATAATTCTTTCAAGTGATATTTCAAAATAATTTTCCATATAAGATAAAAAAAATTATGTTACTTATGATTTATTGGTGATATGATCCAAGTATAACATAATTATTCTTTCTTTTAATGGTTTATGTTTATGATTTCATGATGTTTATGAAGCCCCTTTATTTTATATGAGTTTTGTTATGATGAAAAGTTTATGAAACCCATTTTTTATGGGTTCTGATATGATGAATGATTTATGATCATGTGGAAAACATACGTATAGTTTTCATTATGTGATGGGTGGGACCTATATCTCCCTCCAATTTATTTGGTAATGAATTATATCTCATGATATAGTTAAGGAAAATAAGTCAAAGTGATTGATCCTTTATGGGAAATAAGTCAATGTTCTTGATCCATTATGGGAAACAAGTAAATGTGCTTGATATGTTTTGAGAAACAATTTTTTATTCCAGATTCAATAGTCTTTTTAGTTAACCTTGACATATGAAATGGTTTATATACTTATGATTATGACACAAACATTTATTACATGAACTTATGGTCCATGATTCAGTTATGATGAATTCTCATTCTTATGATTTATGTCTTTTGAAATATTAATGTTTTATTCCATAACTCATGATTAGATATTTTTTATATTGTGAATGAAATTTTTAAGTTATGGTCAAGATCTCATTTACTTATTCTTATCTTATGATTTTACATGATCATAAATTAATATATCCCATGTTAACCCATTATCGAGCATCTGATCTCACCCTTTTCTTATGATTCCTTTCCATGGGATATGAAGAAAGGTGTTAAGTATGATATGTCAAAAGGGTTCTAATTATGAAGAAATAAGTGGTAAATGATGTAGATATTTTATGAACTATTTTTTATGTTTCTAATTTTCCAAAGGCACTATACATTTATGATCCTCAAGCATGTGTTGAAGTAATTTAATGAATATTCATCTAAAAAGATATAATATCTATGTATGAAAATCTTAGGTCATTATATTTGGTATCAAAATATGGGTTTAGTTAATATTTGGAAACTATTATGAGAAAACTTTATGGAAAAGTCTAAGTATAGGATAAAATCAAAACATTTTGATAATGATCATGAATAACTTATGTTAAACCTAAGGTGTCGTAGAATAAGGTTTCATGATTCGAAAATTCTATAAATGATTTTTCAGAATTACGTCATTTTCACTATGGTTATTATTTCTCAAATTATGATTTTTGGTTGTATCCAATGGCTAGAACCTAAAGTAAACATGTTAATACTAAATTTTATGGACAATAAAATGATTGTACACATGAGAAACCAAATGTTATAGGAGTTGTAATGTATAAGCTTACTACTATTCTCACACAACTTTCTCACACTATTAATCATGTCAATTTAACAAATGATCAAAGGATGGAAAACATACTATTGAATCTTTCATGAGGTAACATTCACCTTCTTTTAGTGGATATTTTGATCAACTAGTGGATGAGAAATAGATCAATACCATTGAAAGAATATTTTCTACTCTTAGATACTTCATATATGAAAAATTTATCCAAGAGGTTTATTATCTGGAAGGTGAAACAAATAAATGGTGGAATATTATCAAGAATAATAGGAAAGAAGAATAAATTGAATCCATGGAATGTGATAAGTTTAATGGGATATTCCTCAGTAATTACTTTCCTCGAATTCTATATAAAAATATGGAGAAGTAATTTCTTCATCTGAAGAAAAATGATGTTGAATACTTTGGTACCTATGAGGAAAATTTTATAATACTTGCAAGGTATTCCTCTGGCTTAGTTATCTTCCCTGAAATTAAAATCAATTAATTATTTCTTGGCTTAAAATCAAGTCTCTAAAATGAATTATCTATAAGATAATTTATTATATATGACTAAATAATTTTATGTTCACTAAATGTAGAAATATAAATTGGGTATTCCCACCATTAACATGGTTTTGATAAGAAAATAAATATTGATTCTCATAAAAAACTCAAATAATATCACATGATATAAAGAAATTCCAATCATATATATGCCATAAATGTGGGTATAAATATAAAAGGGATGTGTTTAAATGTAATTGATATGTTCTTTAAATGTGGAAAGGTGGTTCATAAAGCCCGTGAATGTTGAAAGGTGATGAATAAACTTGTTAATGAAGTAGAGGAAAATAATATGCCAACTAAATCACTACCCATTCCCCAATGCTTTTAATGAAAGGAGTATGGGAATTATGTCAACCATTTCCCAAATCCTAAGGTTTTTTATGATCAGTGTCAATAACCTCTTAATCCCAAAGAAAATGGTAAATCTCGTGAGATCACGACTGTCGAATTGGGTTATGAGAATGAAGTATAGAAAGGTACACTTATCATCCACTCTAAAATAGATAATTTCTTATTTGATTCTGGATCCAATCCCTTATTTATTTCTAAATAATTTTATATCGGTATCATCATATCACCTCAATAATTATAAGTTTAGTTAGCTATGAAAACTCATAATGGAACAATGGTTGCATATCAAGTTTATAGTTCTTCTCTAATTGAAGTTTATGGGAAAGTGTTTCCTGTAAATATAATGATTCTACCTTTATTTGAATTTAATCTAATTATTGGAATGGATTTTTTTATCTATATGAAGACCATATTAATTTCTAAGTAAGGTAAGTCATGTTCTATATTCTGAATGAACCTATAATCATTTATCGTTGCACGGATGAATATGAAATTTCAATGGAAACAACTTCCATCTTGTGGGTATTAATTCTTATACATAAAGGTTATATATCTCAAATGGTTGGAGAGAAACTCCACATTAATTATACACCTATTATAATGGAGTTTTTTTATCTCTTTTCTGAAGAATTTCTAGGTCTTCCACCAAATCATGAAGTTGAGTTTTTAATAGAACCCATACCTAGGGCTATGCCTATTTCAAAGACTCCTTATAGAATGGCCCTAATTTAGTTGTAGGAATTTAAGAATACTCTATGAGAATATTGATAAGGTAATAATATTACCTACTGAATCACCTTGGTGTGTACTGATTCTATTTGTTAATTAGAAATATTTATCAATGCAACTATGTATTGATTATCAAGAACTTAATAATATCATAATCAATAAAAAGTATAATCCTCATTATATTGATGAATTATTTTATCAACTATATGAAGATCAATACTTTTCCAAGATTGATCTTTATTATGGATATCATCAATTGAGATTTGAGAATTAGGATATACCCAATATTTTATTCCATACAATGTATGGACACTATGAATTTATAGTGATGTCTTTTGGTCTTACTAATTCTTCCTCTATCTTCATGGACATGATTAATAGAGTCTCTATATACTATATTGATCATTTTGTGGAAGTATTTATAGATAATATTCTTTTTTATTCAAAGATTAAGGAAGATCATGAATAACACTTGAGTATTGTGCTTAATACTCTAAGGAAGGAGAATCTTTATGAAAAAATTTCCAAGTGTGAATTTTGGCTTCATAAAGTTTCATTTTTGGATCATATAATCTCAATTGAGGGTATATTTGTAGATACTTCAAAGGAAAAATTATTGATAAATATCCTAGACCAACCACGGTGAATGAAATCTGTATTTTTATTGGGTTGGTTGGATATTAGAGATTTTTTGTGAAATATTTCTCATGATGAACTAATACACTCATCAAGTTGACTCAGAAAGAAGTTAAGTTCATATGGATGGAGTAATGTGAAGATAATTTCAAGGAGATTAAATAAAGGTCACTCAATGAACCTGTGGTCAAACTACCTTGTAGTTGAGAAAGGTTTGTGATATATAATGATGCATTAAAGAAGGTACTGGGATGTGTTCTTATGAAAAATTATATGGGGATAGATTGTTCCTCATTCCAATTAAATATCCATGAGAAAAATTACTCAAATCGTGATTTGGAATTAGTTGTGTTAATTTTTTCATTAAAGATATGGAGGTATTATCTCTATGGAGAAAGGTGTTACATATATACTGATTAAAAAAATTAATTAAATTTTTACTCATAAAGAGTTAAAGGTTCTCTAAAGAAGATGGATGGAGTTGATTAAAGATAATGATTTCTCACTACATTATCACCCTAGGAAAGATAAAAAGGTGGAAGATGCTTTGAGATAAAAGGATTGTTCTAGAATATCTATGATGATGAGGATCACAAAAGATCCAATATTTATGGATTTACAAAGGATGGAGGTGGTCATTTCAAAGAAATGGTATAACTCTTATCTGAATCAAATGAATATTCAACTATTTATCCAACTAAAGATTAAATAGGTGGAGAAGGAAGATGTAAAGCTAAGAAAGAAGGTAAAAAATGTTCCTGAGTTAAAATTTGATTATGAGGGGATAATAAGGTTCAAGAACCATGTATGTGTTCCTCCCAAACTATATTTTAATAAGGAGATATTGGATTGGGCTCATAGTTTATCATTCTCTATTCATCCTGGAAGTAAAAAAGATGTATAAAGACATCAAAGTGTATTTTTCGTTAGATGTAATGAAGAGAGATATTTCAAAATATGTTTATTATTGCTTGGTTTTTCATTAAGTTAAGGTTGAAGACATAACTCTAAGGGGGTGTTACAACCATTAACCATACCTAAATTGAAATGGTAAAACATCACAATGTATTTTGTTGTCAGACTCCCCAAAACATCTCAAGGCCAAAATACTATATGGGTTATAGTCAATCGCCTTAAAAAGTCAGTACACTTAATTTATATCATATAATATTTATATCTTGATCATATTTACATAATATATATTAAATAATTAGAAATACTTTATGAATTTCTACTTTTCAATGTATCGGATTAGGATTCGAGGTTTACCTCAAAGTTCTGGTGAAGTCTTTAACAAGGTCTGGATACAGAGATAAGTTTTAGAACTATATATCATCCTCAGATATATGTTCAGTCTAAGAGGACCATTCAAAATCTAAAAGTCGTGTTGAGATCTTTCTCTATGAATTTAAAAGGTTGTTGGGATCGAGACATTCTTTTGATAGAATTTTCATATAACAATAGATTTGACTCTAGCATTTATATGGGTCCGTATAAATAATATATGGTAAGAAGTGTGGGAATCCAACATGATGGAATGAATTTCGATAAAGAAAGCTATTAGTACCTGGTCTATCTAAGTAAATGGCAGAGAAGGTTAAATCCATTCAGCAATACATAAGATCAGTTTAGAGTCGACAAAAAAATTATTCTGACAATCATCAGAAGGTTTAAGATTCTAAAGTGGGTGACAAAGTATTCCTATGAATATCTACTTAGAAGAGAGTTTTATAAATTTGAAAGAATAGAAATATAATCCCTAGTTATATCAGTTATTTTGAAATTATTGATCATATCGTGATGGTAGATTATCTAATGGTGCTTCCACCAAATCTCTCACAAGTTCATGATGTGTTCCATGTATCTATCCTTAGGAAATACATACGTGATAATTCACATGTACTAAACTCATATATTATACCACTAGAGAAATATCATTCTTATGAACAATAACTTATATATATTTTGGATCATAAACGGAAAGTTTCTATGAAACAAGACCACTCTATTCGTTAAAGTTTTGTGGTGAAACCACCAATTTGAGGATGTTGTGTGGGAACCTGAGGATGTGATGAGGCAGAGGTATCCTCATCCATTTGTATCCAAATGATGAATTTTGAGGTCAAAATTTAATTTAAACAGGGTACAAAGTAACACCTTGATATTTTTATGAAATATTTCTCTTTAAATAATTTAATTTCTTCGATATCTTGCATTTCATGCAACAACGAGTTTAAACAAACCGCATAACATTACTAAAATATTATGGGTTTTTTATTTTCAAACTATTATCTTTGTGGGTATTAATAGTAATAAATAAATTATGAAAAATATATGATCTATACATTTATCAAATAAATTCCTTAGTTATAAAATTATTAGAATTAAAAACAAAAAATATTTTAAAATAAAAGTGATATTTTTTTAAAATAGTTTTTATGGGTTTAATGAATTATATATCAATTTATCCCTATTTTTGAATGATTTTAATGAAATTCATGTATTTTTTTTACTTGGTCAATTTTTTTAAACATTCGACAAATATTTTCTAAGTATAAGATAAGAATAAATCAAGTTTTATGCTTAAAAATGTATTTTTCCAAAAAAGTGGATTTTTTCACATTCTGTGCACTTAATTTAAAATTAATTTATTCCATTTATAGTCATTGAATTAGATAAAATTGATTACATTTTTATAATCAAGTGGTTAAAATTTGGTAATTAATCCTATTTTACTTTTAGTCAATATAAATAGTAACCATGGTAAAATTTATCACCTCGGTAAAGGGTAAATCAATTCAATATGAATTAAAAATATATTATAAGGGAATAATTTTTCATCATAATTATTAATTTATGGAAAAAAAATTACCCTTAACACTTAATTTTAGAAAAATTTTCATTTAATGGGAACTTTTCTATGAAAATTACCTATATATTATTTAAACCAAATGAAGTGAAAAAATCTCACTCACTTAGTTTTAAATATCATTTATGTGTTCATATAGGGATAAAATTTGTTATAAATTAATATTAATAGTTATTTTATGGCTAATGAAATTATATTAATTTAGGTAATTTATTTATAATTTTTAGGAATTAAACAATTGCCTTAAATATTTACACAACGCTGATATATTTATTATTTAATTAATGTAAAAATGAAATAAATGATATTAGAAATATTATAAGTATTATAATTTGAGATAATTAAAGCGATATAAAAATTTTCTAGATTAAAATAAAATTTTGGGGATATTTTAAAATATTTTTTTTGAATTATATGTGTTTTATTTAAGTTATTAAAGTCAAAGTAATGAATAGTGTCAAAATCGACACGAACTATATTTTATGAAAATAATATTTTAATAAATTATTTAAAAAAACATAAAAGTATTAAATAAATACAAAGGATAGAATTTATAGTATAAATTATCATTAATTTTCCATTTATGGTCTAATTGAAACCTTATAATTAAAAAATACAACCTTTTAATATTGAAAAAGTTGTTACTATAGTTAAAATTAAAATAGGTTAACTAAGGGTTTATCAAAATGATAAGGACTAAAATTACACCAAAACTTGTATAAAATTTATTATTTAATGGTATTAAAACCCTATCCCACATTATCTTAGAATAAAATTCTATTTAGAGGTATTTATATTTATATTGAATATATTATAAATTAATATTTTAAGAAATTCCAAAAGTACCCCTCACCTCAACTATAAAAAGATGCATCCTACCTCTCTTCATTTCACAACATTAAGGCTTATATATTGACCATAATATAAAAAATTATCTAATAAAATTACTTATACATATTCTATAGTTTCTGGCCTTTCCAAAAGACCAACCCTGGAGCCCTTTAGAGGAGATCTAAATGAGTCATTTCGAAGAAGAGGTAATCACTCTAACCAATCACTTTCTTTTATACACTTATTTATCTTCTCTAAATCTGTTATATATATAATAAAATAATAAATTTAGTATCCTATATATTCTTAAATTTTATTATGATTATGAAAACACCATTATGCATGCTCTTTCCCATCAAATATTAAGTGAAAGTATCGCTCAAGTGTACGTATGGCTTACCGTCTCCACGTAACAACACAATTAATTTTTCATCAAATTATTTTATGGAGGAGTATTATGATGGGTTTAATATTTATATATAATATTTATGAAATAATTATACTTATTTAATTATAATATCACGTAAATATTTTTATCATCCAAACTTTTGGGAAATGATAATGTCGCTCATGTGTACATATTGACTACCATCTCCACGATGTGATGTGATTCATTTTTCATTTATATTTCACATAGATGGTAATAAGGATGAATTTGATTAATATATATGATATGTATGATATAATAATAATAATATAAAGTTTAATTATTATTTACCTTTCTTTCATTCAATCATTCAAAAAATGGAAACAGTGTTCATTCGTACGTACGGTCTACCATCTCCATGAACGATGTAATTCATTTTCATATATATAAATTTTACAAATGATTATAAATATGTATATAATGAATATATATAATTTTTATACCATGATTAACATTTTTTAAATGATGTTACCATGATCAAAGTATAAGTACTGAGACTAACAAACCCAATCATGCTTGGAAAACACAGCAGTTATCACCCAGAACTGTTATTTTAATAACAAATTATTAATAAATAGGTGATAAGATGTAATAAATAAACAATAAGTGGTATGATATATATATGGTTATTTAATTCATGTATAATAAATCCATATTTATTATATATTAGGTTTTAACATGAAAAATGAAAGTCAAAACTTGAGGTAAGGGTTTATTTTATAATCTCATCATTATTTGGGATTGCTTATGTTTAAGACTCTATTGTGGAATATTTCTCTTCCATGTATATGTTTTATAAAAATGTTTTCAAGACTTTTTTTTACTATACTCCCAAAATAATTAAAATAATTTTTACCTATGTTTTACTTTTTATAAAATGGTTTGAAAAGAATATTTTTTTCTTTTTCTAAATGAGGTTCTTTATGACTTTTCCAACATAAATACGGAAGAAATGTTCTTTTAACTAATACAGAATGAGTGTATTTTTCCCCCACCATGATGCCTTAATTATTTGAATCTTCCTTTAAAATATTATAATGTTATTTTCAAATAAAATTATTTCCTTTATAATTTTATGGTTCTTTTAAAAAATGATTTCAAAATGAAAAGGATATTTTCCTTAATAATTATTTCAAGTGATCTTTTAAAATCATTTTCATCCAAGATAAAATTATTTTATGTTACTTATGCTTTACTATGGATATGATCCATGGATTCCATCCTTATTCTTTTTCTAAATGATTTATGTTTATGATGTAATTATGTTTATGAATCCTATTTATTTTCTATGTGTTATGTTATGATGAAATGTTTATGAAACCTATTTTTTATGAGTTCTAATCTGATTAATGGTTTATGATCCTTTGGAAAACATATGCATAGTTTTAATTATATTATGGGTAGGACCTATATCTACCTCCAATGTATTGTGTAATGGATTATATCTCATGATATAGTTAATGAAAACGAGTCAAAGTTCTTGATACTTTATGGGAAACTAGTCAATGTGCTTGATCCATTATGGGAAGCAAGTAGATGTGTTTGATCTGTTATGTAAAACAAGTGTTTATGCCTGATATGATGGTATTGACAGTTAACCTTAACATATGAAGTGGTTTATATACTTATGATGATTCCACACATAATTATTTCATGAACTTGTGGTACATGAATGAGTAATGATGAATTGTTATTATTATGATTCGTGAATTTTGAAATGTTAATATTTTATGCCATAACTCATGATTATGATACTTTTCATCTTATAAATGGACTTTATATGTTGTGGTCAAGATCTAATTTCCTTATGATTATATTATTCTTTTATATAATCGTAAATGCATATCTCTCATGTTAACCCATACTGAGCATCTGAGCTCACCCTTTTATTATGTTTCCTTTCCCCAAGATATAAATAAAGGTATTAAGTAAAATATGTAAAAAAGGTTTCTAATTATGAAGAAATAAAAGGGAGATAATGCAGATATTTTATGAACTGGTTGTTTATGTTTCCAAGTTTTTAAAGGTACTATAATTTTATGATCCTCAAGTATGTTTCGGTGTAATGTAATGAATATTAATCTAAAAATATGTAATATCTATGTATAAAAATTTTGGGTCGTTATAGTGGTTGGTCGTCCAAATCTGAAGACAGCGATGGCTAGGAGGCAAGGCAATAGAAAGCAAGAAATAAAGTAGAAATGATAACATGGTTTGGAACAGGTATGTACGAGATAGGTTATTAAAGATGCTGATAAATGACAGTGGAGGAGAAATAATAGCATACCATATATTTTAGAGAGTTTATTCGTCTAAGAGAAGGTCGAGGGGGAGCAGTAGCATAGATGAACTTCCGTCATAGGTTGAACGATCTGAGGAAAATTGGTTTAATTAGAGTTTTATTTAAAAGATCGGAAATGGTTTTATAATCGGTTCCAAAAAAACACTGATAAAGTGGGTTTTATTGGGGCTAAAATAATAAATTATGATAAAATGTCTCTTTATCAGTGCTAACCAAGTGGTGAGAAAAGATATATTTATCAGCATTAAAGTTTTAGTGCTGACAAATATGTGTTTTGTTAGCACTTTCTTAGCACGGATAAACATATATCTTTATCATCTCTAAAAAAGATCTAATAAAGACCTATATAATTAATTTTAATAATATAATTAAATATATATATATATAAATTTAAATGCATATAATTATAAATATATTAAAATAATTGTAAATATGTATTTATAAATATAATTATAGATATATATTTATAATTATAATTATAGATAAATATTTTTGTAAATATATTTATAAATATTTGTATATAATTATAAATATATTATTATTATTATATATATATTAATAAATATATATAAATATAAATATAAATATAGTTAATATATTCCTTATTTAAATATATGTTTTATAATTTTATTTTTATTTTAATATATAATTATTTATTTGTAATTATATAGATACCTTTTAAAAATATATTTATTTATTTATTAATATTTATAAATGTATTTATTTATAAATATTTATTTACAAATATATTTTTAACATTATTAATGAATATCTTATCTTAAATACATAAATATTAAAAATAGGTGAAATTTAATAATTAAAAATGAGTAGAATTTAAAAATATTAAAAAATAGAAAAGTTTTATTAATTTTAAAAATTATTAAAAAAATATGAATATATGTTGAAATGAAGATTAATAAATATTGAATATATTAAAACATATTAAATAAATATGTATAAATAAATATTAAAAATGATTAAATTCCCAAAAAATAAAAAATAAAAAATATTAAAAATAAATGTATGATACTAAATGAAATAATATTAAATATAAATAAATAAAATTTACCAATTAAAAAATAATATATTAAATATATTATGTTACTAAATGAAATTATAAAATAAATATTTTTTGAACTTACTTATTTTAATACTTGAAAATCATGTTAATTATGTTTCTAATTAGTTTCATTTTTTATGGTAGAATTTTATAATATAAGGAAATCTAATTAAAATTTGGATAAGTTTTTAGATGAGTCATCATTCATTCAAAAAGACTCACTGCCAGAATTTACCTATTACCAGATGACCTACCATCATATGAGCCACCACTGAACCTAAGTCACCTCTAAGAATGAGTCATCACCAGATGACCTATCGCCAGATGACCTACCATCAGATGAGTCATTGTTGAACCTGAGTCACCACCAGGAAGGATTCACCGCCATAACTGATTCACCGTCAGAAATGAGTCACTATCAGATGATATACTGCCATCCTGACTCACAACCCATTTGACTTGCTACCAAACATGAGTCGCCATTAGCAAGTGCCACTATCATTATTCTATGGAATTTTAATTAATTGATTCCAATAGTTATATTACTAAAGTTTATGTGAATAATTATTTAATGATTATTCTTTAAGTATTCCACGAAAGCATTGAAGGAAATTTCGGATCCCAATATAAAGTTTTAGGAAATATTTATGGTTATCCTTTAATGGATGTTTGTTCCTTCTATCATATATATTTTCTGAAGTACTCTCTCTCTCTCTCTCAAGTATTCTAGACATAATACACATAAGTGGTGTGGGTGTGATATACATTGAGATCCATTAAGTCATACATTGGATATTTGAGATACTCTGGAATCATCCGATTTTCTTAAAATGTGATAGAGTAGATCATATTAAAGATCTTTAAAACACTCTATTTTACTAATATTTTTAGATAAAAGGATCAATCTCCTCTTCCAGCCACATATGAGGAGACTCAAGCATCTATATCACTTTATACTAAGTAGAACTATCTTTTCTATATCTTATTGTTTTCTTTTTTTCTTTGTTGATTTTATATTCGAGCAGTGTGTTCCTTGTTCTATTTATCAACACACACTATCTCTTGTAATATAATTAGATAATAATAGATATTCTATTCACACTCTTTTCATTGTTTTACCCATGGTGTTTCTGGAAGATATCATGTGTGGCATTTATTTATTTTTCTTCCCATGATTATTACGGAAGAGGTCAATGTGTGGCTAGGACAGCTTATACATTGTTCTGTATATACCTGATCCAAGTTGTGGATGATATTATATTTATATAATATGATTGGAAACAGGTTATTTCCAAGTGAATAGGATTAGGTATCAACTTTATACAGAACCCCTTGTTTTATTCTATTGCATAATTTTGTGTTGTTTCATTCTTTAAAAATCTTTAAACTGTATTTATTTTGAAGTTGTAAACAAAACTGGTACTTTGATAGCTAATATTAACTAGCTTTTATATAGGTATTTTATTGAGTAAGTTGATTTTAAATTTTAAATTAATTTTCATATTATTTTAACTAAGTATTAATCAGGATTTGAGGAATATTTTAAAAGATCAAAATTATTTTAACTACTCTTTTGATTAACTAAGACAATTTAATTTAATTGGGAGATTTTATTTGAAATTATTTTCAACAAAATAAAATTAGAAACTCAATTCACACCCTCTTGAGTTACTCACGCGGAGAAACATTTGGTATTAGAGGGATTCAAAATATTTTCAACTGTGATATTAGTTGTGTTTTAAAGATCATAAATTTCTATTAGTTGTAAATTTATTTCATTAATAGATAATATATAAAAATATTCTTATACTAAAATAACTCCTTTCTTTAATGGAAATAATTATACTTAGTGGAAAATAAATATAAAAATTCATATTTAGAGCATGGGTCTTGAAATATGGACTACTATTGAAGATAAATCTGAATAGCCTAATATTTCTAGAAATAAATGGGTTGATGTAATAAAAACTACTTATAAAAACTTTAAATCCGTGAATTTCATATAATTTTCTATAGTAAATGAATAATTTAATAGGATATCTTCTTATACAACTACTTAAGAAATATGGGATACCTTAGCTATTTTTCATGAAGAAATAACTAATGTTAAATAAATGTGGTAAAATATTTATACAATTAAATATGATACGTTTAATATAAAACCTGATGATATTATTTTTGACATGTATCTTAGGTTCAATTAGATTTTGAATACAATTCACTCTTTGGGAAATAAGATTTTTGATAAGGATCAAGTGATGTGACTGTTGAGGTGTTTTACTGAAAGATGGAGAGTAATCTCAGTCTCAATTAGAGGATCTTGTGATATCCTCAAGCTACCTATTAAGGAATTGATTGTAAAGTTAATGATGTATAAGGAATAACATAAAGTGAACTGAGAAGAGGAAGATAAACCTAAAAGTAAGTCTATATCATTAAATTATACAGCTTCAAAATAGAAGTAAAAAATTTCAAATGGAAAGTTCAAGTGATGAGGAATCACCAGTTGATAGCAATGAAGAAATGGCCCATCTGTCTATAAGGTTTAAAATTTTTTACAAGAGGAATAAATTCTTTAGGAAACCAAGCTAGAAAGTAAAATATAATAATATATGAAATTGGAAGAAGTGATAGAATAGGAGTGATACTCAAAATGATATTATCTGTTATTAATATAAGAGGAAAGGGTATTTAAAAGATGAATTTCCCAAATTGGAGTATAAAAATAATTATGATGACAAGTATAGAAAATACACAAAAGAAATGAAAGAAACCTAAATTTATTTTGAAGATAGCTCTAGTGACACTGACTTGACTCATGAGGAAAACATTTACAGATCAAACATGTGTTTCATGACAATCACATCTAAGATATATCATGCACTTACTACTTCTCTTATGAATTTTTCTAATCATTCTGAAGAGAAAAATAATGATAAAAATATGTAAATGACGAGATGTTTGAATATTTTGAAATTATATAAGATTACTTCAATGAGATGAAATGTAAGTATAAAATTATGAAGAAATAACATGCTTTAACTGTTAATATTAAATCTGATATTTCTTTAGAAAAAGAGAAAAATGATCAACTATTGAAGGGAAATACTGAATCGAAATTATCTAATGATCAATTGAAAAATGAATTAGAGATATTTTTAATGTAAGAAACACTCTCACCCAAATACTAGGAAAATAGATAGCACTAAAATACATCAATAGTCTAGGTTATCAACCTGGATAGAGAAAAATTGTAAAGGATGATTTTATTCAAAAATTCAATTCTCAAAAATATGTTATGATCTTTTATTCAACTAGACCTAAAAAAGTTTTTATTTCTAAAAGTTTACAATCTTATTATAGGAAACCCATTAAGTAATTATGGGTTCCTAAATCCTTAATTACTGACATTTCTAGACCCAACAAGATTTGGGTACCAAAGTCATTTTTTGTATAAAATTGTTTTGTTTGGAACCTGTTTAAATAGATCTAGAAAACTTCTTTGCTACCTAGACAGTGGTTATTCTAGACACATGACTAGAGACTACTCAAGCTTAAAAACTATCATAAAGGTGGATGGTGGAAATGTAACCTTTGGTGACAATTATAAAGGGAAAATAATTGGTCTTGTCCAAGTTGGTAATTCTAAATCAGTTTTAATTTCTAAAGTATTATTTTTTTATCATTTAAAATACAATATTCTTAGCATCTCACAACTATGTGATGATATTTTTCATGTGAAATTTGAAAACAATTCTTGTAATGTTTTTTCTTCTAAAAATTATTTAGTATTTTTTTCTTTAAGAAATGTAAATGTTTATGCTATTAATTTAGACTATTTTCTAAAAAAATATTACCTAAGTTCCTTTAATAAGGAATCTTGGATTTGGCATAGGATATTGGTCCATTGTAATATTCACTCACTTAGAAAGATAACTAGGAAACTGTTAGTTAAAGATCTATCTAAACATGAATTACTAAATTATAAAGTCTATATCCCATGTCAAAATGGTAAATGGCACAAGTTATATTTCAAATCAAAGAAATAGGTTTCAACTTCTCATACCCTATAATTTGTTCACATGGATTTGTTTGGACCATCAAGAGTTTATAGTTTAAATTGGAATCGTTATGTCTATGTCCTTGTAGATGAATTTTATAGATATACTTGGGTGTTATTTTTAGATCAAAAAATTGATGCTTTCTCTTAATTTACCATGTATGCTAAATTTTTAGAAACTCTTAATAGAATTAGGATTAATACCTTAAGAAGTGATTTGGACTGTGAGTTTGAAAATCAAGACTTTGAATCTTTCTTCACAAAATGTATATACTCAAAAAATTTCTACCTTATAAGACCCTATGGTAGAATGGTGTTATAATGAGAATAAATAGGATAATTCAAGAAATTTCTAGGACAATGATTAATGAATATTAAATTCCTGTTTACTTTTGGGAAGAGTGTGTGATTATATCCTATTATATAATTAATAAACTTTTGATCAAACCTCTCTTAAAGAAAACCCCTTATGAACTATGGAATAGTAGTAAGACTAATTTTAATTAATTTATAGTTTTTGGTTGAAAATTATTTATTCTTAATACTAAGGATAATCTTGACAAGTTTTCTTCTAAGAGTGATGAAGTAATTTTCCTTAGTTATTCAACTACTAGTAAAAAATATAAAGTGTTTAATAAAAGAACCAAGACTGTGGAAGAATCTGTTCATGTCAAGTTTGATGACACATATCCACATGATCCTAAAACTTCTATATAAAACCTTGAGGATGATTTTTCAAATTTATAAATAAATTCCAAACCTTCGAACACCTTTCTGAAACAAACTGAAAAATCATCCAGTTCTGAAGAACTTTCACAACCCAAACCTGAACCTACAGATGACCATAAAATGGCCATTAATTCTTTTCAAATATATATTAGAACTCATAGATATTTTCCTCTAGATGTTGTATTTGGAGACCTATATATAGGTACACAAAATATAAATTCTCTTATAAATCAGGTTGAACATCAAGAATTCTTATCATATCTTGAACCTATGAACATAAATGATGAAATTAATGATGAATTATAGGTAATGGATATAAAAGAGAAGCTAAATTAGTTTGAAAGAAATAAATTTTTGGAACTTTTGGATAAACCTAAGTACACCTTGAATATTTTCACTAAATGGCTATTTAGAAACAATGTTGATGAATCTGTCACTATATTAAGAAATAAGGCAAGAATAGTTACATGAGGGTATAGTCAAGAAGAGGGTATTGACTATGAGGAAACATTTTCATCTTTAGACATACCTAAATCTATTAGAATAACTCTTTCCTATGTAGCACATTTTGATTTAAAACTATATCAAATTAATGTAAAAATTGAATTCTTAAATGGATATATAGTTGGGGATGTTTTTATTGAACAACCCTCCTATTTTCAAAATCCTCATTTTCCAAATCATTTATTCAAATTAACAAAAGATTTATATGGTTTAAAACAATATCCTAGATCTTTTTATGATAGGCTCAGATATTTTCTATTTTATAAAGGTTTTTTAAAAGGTGCAGTTGATCCTACTCTTTTTATAAAAATAATTTCAAAATATGTTATAGTTGTTTAAATCTATATGGATGATATTATCTTAACATATTTTAAAATTTATTTGTGTACTAATTTTGAAAAAATGATGCAAAATGAATTTAAAATGATTTTAATGGTTGAACTGAAATTCTTTCTTTATTTTCATATTTTTTAAAATAAATAAGTAATTATTTTAAATCAAAGTAAGCACACCAAATATCTTATAAACATTTTTTTGTATATCACTAAAAGTATTGACACTCCCATCAGTACAACATGTAATTTGGATCTTGATGAAACTGGGAAGCTAGTGGATCAAACCAGTTATAGAGGTATGATGGAAATTTTTCTATATTTAACTTCTATCCAACTTTATGATATGTTTAGTGTGTTTATGTGTGATCATTTTCAAGAAAACCTAAAATATTATCATATAATTTTTGTTAAAATAATTTTCAAATATTTCAAATATACAATCAATTTAGGATTGTTCTACCCTATAGGACAAGAATTTGACTTAGTGAGTTATTTAGATACTAATTTTGATGGTTGTAAATTAGATAAAAAACTCTATAACATCTTATATTTTGGGAAAGTCTCTATTATCTTGGTTTATTAAGAAGCAAAATTTTATTGCACTTTATACTATAGAATTTGAACACATATATAAAAGTATTTTTTGTGCTCAAATTTTATAGATGAAACACACTCTGCTACACTATGGATATCAATTCAGATATATCCCTATAAATTATGAAAACATAAGTGAAGTAAATATTTCCAATAATCTCATGTCTCACTCAAGAGAAAAATCATATAGATGTAAGACATAACTTTTTGAGAGATCATTTTCAAAAGGGTGATATAACTCTTGAATTCATTAGAACAGAACATCTTATTGTTGATAGTTTTACTATTCTATTAAATTTTGAGATATTAAACTACATAAAACATGAATTAGGAATGATAAATTTTGGTTATAATTTAATTTTTTGTACCCACCATTGGAAATTTCCTACCATTAGAAATTACCCACTATTTAAATTAACCCACCATTGAAATTAACTCACCGTTGAAATTAACCCACCATTGAAATTAATCCATCATTTCAAATTTTTCCCTTTAGTTTAATTATTTTATTTTAAATATTTTATTTCTATTTTTATTTTTTAAATCCATAAATTATTTAAATTGGGGATTAAATCTAATTTTTATGCTCTCTCTCATGCTCGTTTCCCTTCAAACTTCTCCATTACCCTTTCTCTCCCAAAATTTAGCCTTCTATCATTATTGCATAAACCTTCACTCTGTTGATATGGTTAGAGTGAAGATACCACCTAATTTGACTCTCAAGGATTCATGACTTTCTAAGAATCCTATATTAGATTCTACTTGACCATTAGTTTATCTACAGAACCCAAAACTCACAAATCATATAGTAGTTGTTGAGAAAAAAGTAAATTTTGAATGGTTGTTTTCTAGAAAGTTGATGGTGATCAAAGTGATCCAGGACCATGGATTATTAGACTCATTCTCTGATAATTAGAGACCATTCTATCCTAGTTTGTTACACCATTTTTATCATTATCTTGTGTTTAGATTTGGGGAAAATAAAGATTGAATTATAATCATGATATGTGGAAAGGTGGTAATCTTTTCTTAAAATCAATGGGATAAGTGTATTAAAGTAACTCATGAAGGAGTTGTAAATTACTTTCAAGGGTGAATTACTATTGATGGTGATTCTTTTGTTTGTGATAATGCATTAGTATAACTGAAAGGAGATGGAACTTTGAGAATACATGCTACAACTGAATTAGATGGTGAGTACAGATTGATGTTTAAGTTTATACAGCACATGTTATTCACTAGAAAAGGATACTTTATAAAAATAATATATCATGATGTATATCTTCTATACGTTATAAAATTAGTATACATAATTAATTTTTTCAGGTATCTATTTGTGCATATGATGGATATGTGTAATACATCATACAATTATAATTATCTTATTTATACAATTTTTAATTTATCCATGATCCAGGGAAAGGGATTAGTTGATGAAAATATAAGTGGTGAAAGTGATAGTGATGGAATTGGTGGAGGTGATATATATGATAAAGATGAAGTAAATGATGATATATATGGTAGTGATGATGGTTCTAATCATGATGATCCTTATAATCATGAGATGGCCCAAACACTTCCTTCTTCTCCAGCTGTATCTATTTCTACCAAGTCTGAGGGAATACCATGTTTTCTTAAAGATGTTGATGAAACTTTCTTTAATATAGATGCGAAGAGGGAGTAATTTGAGGGGGTAATCCCCTAGTTTTTTAATCTGTCGAGTTGAGTCTAAAAATGTTGAACATGTTGACATGTATTCTACTAGGATAGGTGTCACGGTTTTTGATGAATAGGAAATATTCTTTGGGTATGTGAGGATTGGATTGGACTATTATGACTTAGATGTTTATGAGAGTAGTCCACCAAATCACAGTAGACCTTCTACCCTAGTTTGAGTAGATATAGAAACTAAGGGATCCATGGTTGAGAAGATTGATTTTTTATGAGAGATTCAGAGATTTTTTTTCATATGTTTATGCCATACTTGAGCCAAAAGAGGTTATTTTGCCTCATGTAGAGAGAGATTTTTTACCCATTACTATTGTTATTTCACCTATTTCTTTAGACATTATTTCAATAGATGATATAGAGTCTTTCATATAGAGTATTCTTTCTGATTTTGGTAGGATTATGAGAATTCAGGTACCTTATGTTACAAAGATCAATGAGCATGATGCTAGACACCTATTTGAGTTGGTTGTGTGCTATATCCAACCAAAGATAATTCATCACATTCAGGAGGTTAAGATTGAGAACAGAAATTTATCCAGTGAGATTGAGTCTTTGAGGTCTTTGATATAGGATATGAGGACCTACTTTTCGTCCAATGTTTCTTCTTTTTTTGAGAGATTGGATTCATTATTTTCAATGGATTCTACTACTAGTGATCCACCTCCCTCTACCTCTTGATATATATTTTATTTGGTTATTTTTCATGGAGTAACTTCATGTTATTCAAGGATATGTTCCTACTACTCCTCAAGAGGATTTAAGGAAAATCATACATCATAGTGATCATGTTTAAAAGATGGTAAGGAAATTTTTAAATGATTACATAAGTGATAGGGAACACATCTCAAAGACTATTAAATATTAACTTTCTAGGATTTAAACCAAGCATGAATTTAACTCACACTTCAAGTTTCTAGCTGAGAAACTTTAGATGCCACCAGTTACCAAAGATTTTAAGAAGCATGCCACTCAGTTGAAGGAGATGGAACCTATGATTCAATTTTTTATGGAAGAAAATAAATACATTTTCAGTGCCATGGAGTGTAGAGGAAACATCATTATTGATTTCATCAACCTGATGAATCATTTATTTCATGTTTCTATCACTGATTTAGTAGCTCATAAGGCTATTCTATTCTCTTCCCATATAACTACTCCATCCACTACCCCAAAATATTTCAGACTATTTATTACCTTGGATCCAAATTCTCCTTTACTTAATCAGTTTCAGCCTCTTATTTTATCCCCCAGGGAAGCAGTCCAGCACCTTCAGCCAGTGATTATCAGGTAGCTACCCACTTCAACATATATTCATATAGATACTCCCTCAGTTACCTCAACCTCTACCTCTATGACCCTACCTCTAACAAGGGTAAACAGCCTTTTGATTCCTAGTATCTAGGCTGAGAGTATTTTTAGTTATGATATTTTTCTTTGATAGGGACTTCATTATATTTTTCTTTTTGGATGTAATTAAATCACTTTTCTATTAATGGAATTTCTCTTATTTTTCATATTTTTTCCCTTAAATTTACTATTTTTCTATATTTACCTTTTGATAATCCCAAAAGTGGGATAATATTTATGGAATTTATTTATTTTATGGAGAAAATTATGGGCATGTTTTGTGTATTACCCCTTTTATTTTTCCTATGATATCATAAGTATGTGAATAACATATCTTTTATGTTATATTTAATTATTGTATATTTTAACTTTGAATTTTATGTAAAAACTCTCACATTATCCATTTAAAGTATTAATAAGATATAATTACTTTTTCAAATACATCTATTTTATGTTGATGTTTATTCTATGCATGGTTTATAAAATTCCATGGTTTTTGTCATCAAAACGGGAAGATTGCTGGAAACTTATTATATTAATGATCAAAAATCATGTTAATTATGTTTATAATGAGTTTAATGTTGTATGATAACATTTTATAATATAATTAAATATGATGAAAACTTGTATAAGTGTTGGGATGAGTCATTGTTCATTCAAAAAGACTCACCGCCAGACTTTACCTACCACTAGATGACCTGCTATTAAATGAGTCGCTGCTAAAACTGAGTCACCACTAGAAATGATTCATCACTAGATGACCTACCACCATATGAGTTTCTTAATATGATTAATCATTGAACCTGGTTCACCACCAAGAATAAGTTACCACTAGACCTAAATCACTACTAGATGACCTACCACCAGCCTGACTCACTGCCAGCTTGACTCGTCGCTAGACACTAGTAACTGTCAGCATGTTCCACCATCATTACTCTCAGGAATTAGAAATAAATGCTTCCAATGACTATATTATTGAAGTTAATGTAAATTACTATTTAATCATTATTCTTTATGTATCCCACAGATGCATTGAACCTAATGTCAGAGCCCGGTATGAGGTTTTTTGAAATCTTTATGATTGTCCTTCAATGGTTGTTCATTCCTTATATAATATATATTTTTTGAAGGAATATATCTCTATATATCAAGTATTTTGGACATGATACACGCAATTGGTGTGGGTTTTATATACATTGATATACATCGATGCATATATAAGAGACATTGAGATACACTAGACTCATTTGAGTTTCTTGAAATATGAAAGAGTGGAGCATCTTGAAGATATTTATAGTGCTCTATTTTGTTATTTTTTTCATAGAAATGGATCAAAATCCTATTAAATATACATATGAGGAATCTCAATCACTTGTAGCACTTCATACCGAGCAATTATATATTTTATAAATTTTATTTATTTCTTTTTATGTTTGTTTCTTTCATATTTAAGCAGTGTGTTTCTTGTTATATTTATCAACACACACTGTATATTGTGATATAAATAGAGAATATTGGATATTATATTCACACTCTTTTAATCTGTTTACCCACAGTGTTTATAGAAGAGGTCTTGTGTGGCCTATGATTGTTTTCTTCCCACAGTTATTGTGGAAGAGGTCCCTACGTGGCCTGGATAGCTTCTATGTTGTTGTGTATATACCCGATCCAAGTTGTGGATTAAATTATATTTATATAACCTAATTGGTAGCAGTTTATTTCTAAGTGGAGGATATTAGTTATTATCTTGATACTGAAACCCTTGTTTTATTCTGTTGAGTGATTTTGTTTTGTTTCTTTCTTTGCAAATCTTTAAATTGTATTTGTTTTTAAGCTGTAAAAAAAACTAGTAATTTGATAGTTAATCATAATTAGTGTTTATATAAGTATTGGATTGAGTAATTGAATTCAAAAATTAAATTAATTTCCATGTTTTTTAACTAATCTGTAATCAAGATTTTCGAAATCTTTTGAAAAATCAAAATTATGTTAAAAAACTCTTTAGATTAATTGGATGAATTTATTTTAATTGGGGGATATTATTTGAAATTTTTTTAATATAAATTTTTATTAGGAACTCAATTCAACCCCTATTGAGTCACTCACTCTGACAAAAAAATATTAAAATTTTAATAAATTATATTAATATTATGTTTGTGTTTTTATATATAAGATTTCATTAATTACATAAATATTTGTGTGTGTGAAATTAATGTGTGTTTGTGTGTGTGTGTACAAGTTTGCTATATATGTTAAATTGAACAATGAAATTATATCATATGTAGCATTTATTAATGAAATAAATAATAATAAGAATAAATAAATTTAAAAATTGAATAACTATTATTAATTAAACATATAATTTAAAAAAAATAAAAAAAATATTTATATATGTTAAAATGAAAATAAATACATATTATATTATGTACAACTTCCAAAAGTATCTCACACACACTATAAAGAAATTGAAAGTAAACGCGTTGTCCTGGGGACTTGACCCTACGACCATGCCGCAAACCCCAACCCACCCATACCACCCCAAATGACTGCGAGGGGGGGAATTAATACATATTAATTATATAAATTACAACCAAATCAAAAAAAATGTTAATGAATAAACATGTATAAATAAATATTATAAAAAGTATAAAATTACAAAAATATTGAACAATTAAAAATTGAGAGGGAATAAATACATATAAAAACATTAAAAGTGAATAAATTACAAAAATATTAAATGAATAAATATTTAAAATCTGTAAATTATAAAAAAAATTGAGCACACACTTAACATTTTTTTAAAGTTGGGGTCGAAGCCTCTTTTTTTATTGAAACAAAATAAAAAGGATAAAATTAAAAAAATATTGAACAATGAAAAATTGAAAAAGAATAAATATTTTAAAAAACATTAAAAATGAATAAATTTAAAAAAATATTAAATGAATAAATATTTAAAATCTATAAATTATTAAAAAAAAGTAAGCACACACTTAACATTTTTTTAAAGTTGGGGTTGAAACCACTTTTTTATTAAAATAAAGGACCTCTTTTTTGTAGTGGAGACCAATTACATGGCTTATAGGCCTAGAGATCATTAAATCCCATTACATAGCCTGAGGCCCATAGTTGTGGTCCAAAGGCCCTTTGGTGAATAGTAATTCTACAGTACTCTAACTACTACAGTATTAGATAAAGTACTCTTGCCACTATAGTTCCTTCTATAGTTCTTGTCATCGCTATAGTGTTTTCAGTGATATAGTTTCATCACTACTATAGTTCTAATATAATACATTGTGTCCAATGGGTTTTTAACCCCCATCCTAGATGTAGTATCATGTGTTACTTTTCCATTAACCCAAACCCCAATTACCACACACTTAAAATTATCAATGAATAAATTATATTAAATGAATGCATGTTAAAACTAAGTGAAATTTAATTTTATATATATGCATGTAATTAATTATTAATATACTATTTATAATTAACAAAAATGAATAAAATTATTAAAAATAAATAAATTAATTATATATATTAATAAATATTATATTACTTAAAAGGTTTAAGAGGCAGGAAATATCGCTCCTAAAAAATTTATTAGAAAAATAAAGATGGAAAAGAGAATCGTAGAGAAAGGATGGGGTCAAACAAATAGACAAGCCCTTATCCATAAGATAAAACTAAAAATGAAAAGAATCAGGACCATCCCCATAATCATGATCAGAGATATCATCAGCATACTTGTTCTGCTACTATACCCCTTCCATTTCATCCCTCCCCAATTCAAAAAATTTATCATCTGCAATGATGATCAGTTTACCTTTATTGCTTCTTAAGGCCATTTTCTCATTCTTATACATAGATTGCATGTCAATTTCTCTGATGTCTTTCTTATTAAGGTGATCTAATATATCCAACATAGCTGATTTTCAGCATCATGGAGGATTTATCCTGAACTTTTATTCATTGTATTATTTCCATCATCATCATGAGATGAGACTTTTTTAGCAACAATATCTGACCATAACTTATTCTCAAAACACTGAATAAGTGTTGCAGTCTGGATGTCTTCCCCTACATCTACATGCCTTCTTTCAATAATAGTTTTCCCTCCAAAAATAACATCACCATGCCCTGGATTTTCATTAAAATGAGTGCTCTCCAGCTTCCCACCCATAATATTCATGACATTACCACAAGTAAGAAGTGGAGTTGATGGAACTCCACTGCCCAAAGTGGGAAACCCAGAGGCTGAAGTAGGACCCCCATCAAGTAGAACTGGTGACCCATCATTCACAGAATTAGAAGGAACCAAATTATCCAAGGAAACTGAAGGCCTTTAATTAGAGAACTTTCCATCAGTCGGGAATTCATTAGGTAGTTGAGGCGACGCACAGTCATCTTCCTTACATCCAACGATTGAGATAGTATTCCATCCACTAGGTTCAGCAATATCATCATGGATAGAAGTCCTTTCATGCTGAGACCTTCTATTTTTGTGGATTTCCTCATGGACACAAGCTGAGAAGAATGAGCAGGAGATAGATCTTCTATAATTCACTGATTCATGGCCAATTTTATTACATTCTATACAGAATTTTAGAGTTCTCACATATTCAAATTTAGGCTCTAACTCATCAAAATTAGTTGAGAGATAAAAAAATTTCAACCATGGTTTCACCTAAATCTACCTCAACCAGAAATCTTGCAAAGTATCCCAAGTGATCTCACTCAGTTTCATTATCAAGTTTGATAGGGACTCCAATTGTAAGATAAAGATCCTATAAGATCTTTGAGTGCTATAGAAATCAGTTAAGGCCAAATATTTTGACCCACAATTGTGTAGTTGAGTTTCATACCTCCATTGGGTTGAAACTTTTATCCTATTCTCTAAGATTTAGGAATCCAGGCCAAAGAGAGACCAACCCAAGGCCCCAAGCTTGCAACTTTAGATCCTCTATGGTAAAGAGGATGTGTAAAAATCATCTTCCTAGTGAGACACATCACCATTCATCAAATACCGACACTATAGATAACTGCATGATCGATTCATCCACTTTACATGGTTTTGAACCCCTAGGAAAGACTAATCTTATAATAATCGAATGATTGCCTAATTTGATATGTTCTAAGACTTCTTTATCATCAGCTTTAACATGAGAGATATTTCCCTTTCATCGAATCGCCCCTGAAGATCCTTTGAAGATTGAAAAAGCACTTCTATTCATAGCAGTCGATACCAAATCTTTCAATTTGGGATCATCCCAAGAAAACTTGAAATCCTCATATCTGAGCATGATAAAACTATGTGAATCAAAGTTACTCTAATCTAGGAAGAGATCAGAAACCGAATGATTTGCCATTTGCAAAAATCCTTAATCACCATCACACTCCATAGCACCCAAAACCCACACAAAATCCATCTTTGAGAGTTAATAAATAGTATATTAAGTATTTAATTTGTATATTAAGTATTTAATTAGTATATTAAGTATTTAATGATTTTATTCATTTTTATTAATTATAAATAGTATATTAATTATTTAATTATATATACAATTAATATACTATTAATTACTATATATATATATATATATTAAATTTAACAAATTCAATTATAAAAAATTTGGCAGTTGGCCTGGTGCAGCTTGAGAACCCACATGAATATATGTTTAAATAATAAGGAACATATATTAATTATGTAAATTACAACTTTATTAAAAATATTAAATGTTAAAAAAATAAAATATATATATATTAATGGAATAATTATTACTAAAAATGAATAAATTTAATATATATATATATAGTAATAAATAATATATTAATTATTTAATTAGTATATTTAGTATTTAAAAAATTTATTCATTTTTATTAATTAGAAATAGTATATTGCTTATTTAATTATATATAAAATATTTTTGTACTTTATTAATTTTTAATTAAATAATTAATATACTATTTATAACTATATATATTAAATTTAGTAAATTATATGTATAATTAAATAATTAATATATTATTTATTAATATATTCCAATATATATTAATATTTACTATATATCAATATATTTTTATATATATCAATATTTTCTATATAAATCAATATATATTTTTATATATTAATATTTAATATATCAATATATATTTTTATATATGAAATAATAATTTAATTATAAAAAATGAATAAATATAAATAAATATTAAAAGAATAAAATTTAAAAAATATTAAACAAGTAAACATTTAAAAAAATCAAATTTAATATATATATATATATATATATATTAATATTTAATATATTCATATATATCAATATTTTCACACCTCGACCCAATGTTTCTCTATTATTTTATTTATTTTTGGGCCTAATCAATCTTGTGCTTGAGTGGGCTTGATCTCTAGTAGTTGGCGGGCCGGATTTCTTTTTTTAGAGGCTTTTAGTTGTTTTATGGTTAGGCCACACTGTTAGAAGTAATCGTGCGGTGCCCATGCTGGTTGTGTTTGTCATTTGACAGAGCTATTTTGCATGGCTTCTGCATAGTTTGTAAAATTGTACAGCCTTCTAAGGGTAATTTTGTGGGTTCTCTATGCTTTTCCAGTGGGGACAACATAGTTTGCATATGATTTTCTAAATCGTGTGCCTAAACCGTGCATCTTATCCTGTTTAAAAAAATAAAATAATAATAATAATAATAATAATAATAATAAATAAATAATGATATTATTATTATTATTATTATTATTATTTCCCCCTCCCCTTACCACATGACCCCCCCTTTTCCCTCTCCTATTGTGTGACCCCCATGACCGAATCCCCTTCCACGTGTGTTGTCGCCCCCTACTCGGCCTCCTCTCCTCTTACCGATTTCACCTAATTTAATTGGTATTATCGCTCGATTCTTCAAGGTATAATCTCCACTTTACTCCTCATGTGTTCTTCTAGTGTTTGTCTCTTCCCTGATGCCTTATCTAGTTTGGTTGAACCTTGGGTCAAGGGTTAAACCGATAGTTTTAATTTTCTTCTGTTGTTAGGTTGTGCAGTGGGTCTCTTGGGTCGTCTTTGAGTGTGTTTCACCATTCTCCATTGAAGGATAATCATTTCAAACAAATTCGGTCCACCCGCCATCATTTTGAGGTTGGTTTCCTTCTGCCTTTTCTTTTGGCCCCATTTTAATTAGGGCTTTTGTGGTTTTTATATTCCTTATATTGTTGCAGTGCGTTTTCGTCTTTAATGGGGTGGGTTCGATCCATTGTCATCTAAGGCTTACATGTGTATGAATAGGTAGGCATGTACATATATAAGTTCCCCTTTATATATATTCACCCATGGTATGATGAATATATATAATGGGTATAGGTGTGCTTATATGTGTATATGAAAATGTATACATGTGTAATTGTAAAGGGATATATGAAAGTATAATCATATATTTAAGGATCCCTTTGTACATATTTTTCCATGAGAATATGTACATATGGGATTAGTGTCCTTACATATAAGAGAATTTTCTTAAGTGTGAAAGCAGAAAAAGGAAGATTTGAGTTATCGTCATCTATAGCAGTGCACCTTGAGTTTGAGGTAGTTTCCCTTTGACTATGGATTTAATTTTAATTCAATGTTTTCTTGATTGTTTCTAAAATGTTTTTTTTATTTTCATATGAAAGGAATATGATATATATATAATTGGTTGTGGTTCTTGGAAATTTGATCCTCACTTGGTTATTATAACTTCTCTTAAACTTTTAAAATGGGGAGTTAATCATGATTTCAAGAATGTTTTTAAATGTGTAGTGCCTTGGTTTTTTAATTGGGATTTTAAATGGTTTTGGAACTTAAAATTTTTGGGGAATTGTGTTTTTTAAAATTAAAGAATTCCCTATAAATTAATGAGGCCTATTTGGAACATTGGGAATGATTTGTGGAAGTGGAAAACCCCTCTTGAGGCACAGATCATTATTTTAGAAATTTGATGTGAGTGTTAATGTGTGATTTGTGACATGTGTCGAGTTGAGGCTTGTTTATTTTTGTGTGCCTTCAAAAAAGGGGGTGTGCTCGAAGAGGGAGATCAGTGGTGAGAAGTTGGATGGGTTTTTATGTAAATAAAATGACATGTACATATATGTTATCTTGATAAAAACTCACCACCATTTGAAATAGAGCACATGGGAAAGATAAGTACCTAGGTGGGTGGACTGAGACTAGTATGCTAAGTGGATTGGCAGGGCTGAGGTTCAGTTTCCCCCCAATTTGGATTTATTCTATGACACTAACTAAACATTTATCATGATTATAGACCACTAAAAATTGTATTGACTCCTCTATAGTGGCACATGCACAAGGAATCTATGGGTTATAGTTTCTATATCATGTCACTGAGGTACGACAATACAAGGTACCCACTATCCCTAGATACTTAGATATTTCCCATGGTTCTTGTGATGTGATTTCCATTTCAATTAGTTTATTATTTTTTTCCTCATTTATTAAAACCATAATTTAATCTAAATTTCTTTTCTTTCATTTTGAAATGTCAATGCATGCTTGGAAACTATTTTGGAAATGTGGTGTAAAGGAAATGGTTTTCTTGAAAATGGAAACTTGTTACTTAGATTTGAAAAGAATGGAAAATATTATTTTTATTATGTCTTATTTTCAAACATTCATTTCTTGGTTTTATTTTTAAAGGAAGGCATGAGGAATAGTTTATTTGGGAATACCTACTGAGTTTTAGTAATAATGTTTATAGTTTTTTTTTATATTCTAGTGATACTTCCCACTATAGTTCACTCATGGAGCGAGTGTGGTCCTATGGTTGGAGGTGAACCATGAGGTCACATGGAGGTATGTGTAGCAGTTTATTTCTTTCTAATATTTTTTTATTTTTATTGTTTAGTTTATATTTTTTTATTTATCTATTCATGGGATAAATTGTTCCCAACTATGTATTCTTGATTCTTGAAACTAGTTACCAACTTGGGAGGATTGAGAATTCCTCTTGGGCCTTGTCGTGGGCTATCTTAGGTAACTTTTTTAGGGTTGACTTGGGTTGGTTCGTGATAAAACGGTATTAGACCAAGTTTATCCCTTGTCTTCTTGGGATTTTTGGTTTTTTGGAGCTAGGATTATCATAATTCAAGTAGTCAGTTGCGGGTAGGTTCTTGATCACCACATATTTGAAAGTAAACTTTCATTTCTAGGGTAGTCTGGGATGATCTTTCCTCAAAATATGAGCTTAGAAAATGGGTATTTTCGAGGTTCGTAGTTTTGTTTGGGAATTTCTTGTTGGGTGAGAGGACTTAGTGGTTATTATGGGTTGGATTCATAGGTTTCATGGTATTTATGTGTGGCCTGGAAGACCATGTGTAAACCATGAAATTCCATCTGATTAATTCTAATGTGCTCACCTAGTTGGTGCATGGGCTACCAAACCGTACGTCTAAGGTGTGTGTAGCAGTTTCTTCTTTGATATTTTTGTTTTTTTCCCTTGGGTTATAAAATGTTAATTAATCTATTGAAATTGGATTTCCAAAATGAAAATCTTGGGTTCCGGAAAAATGAAATGGGTTGTTTTAAAAATGGAAATTTTTTTGGAAATGAAAATGTTTTGGAAAATGTTTTAGGGGTTTTTTGGAAATCTTTATGAAACACAAAATCGAAGTTTTTTGGAAACTAGGGTTTTGGAAACTTTTTTTTTGGAATGATAAGGGGTGGTTTTGAAAAATTTATTGTGCACGTTTTAAAGATCAGTTTGAAAAGATATTTTCCTATTTGATCCTTGTTGTTCTTATGGATTCTAAAATTTATGTATGTATGTTGCTATTGGATATTTGGTGGTATGTCTGGAGGTGTGATTGAGTTGGAAGTGATGTATATATAGGTGAGGTTTCAGGGAATACCAATGTTGGGTGCTTGATTTCTAAGTCCTATTTTTTTCTAAAAATATTTTTAAAATGGGGGGATTACTATTTTTTGATAAGTGGGTGTGTGGGATGATTTTTGTTCAAGAGGACTTGAAATGGAAATTGGATTTTGAAATAGGTTTTGTTGTTAAAATTATTTTGAAGTAGAAAATGGAGTTTGAGTTTGGGTTGTAGATTTATGATTGAGATTTGAATACTTGTTTTGTGATTCACTTAGAGTTTATTTCATGTTTCTTGTTTAGATTAGGTCACCTAGAAAGGTCCAAAGGTCTCTTAGGGTTCTCTTCTGATTGTTAGTTTTGTCCAAACTCCGAGAAGAGTGGTGGGGTTGAGTTCTTTTTATATGTTTCCTATTTTTCATGGTAGTCAAGGTTTGATAGATGTTGTGGTGTATCTTGAGGAATATGAGTGTGTATTAGGGTCTTTGGTAGCTCTAGATGTTTTGAGGGTGTAATATATTCTAGTTCTATTTGAAGGGCTAAGTTTGGACCAATGAAGGGTGAATGCTCCTTTCTCATTACAAGTTGGGTTGCAGTGGGTGAACTATAGAAGATGGAATTATAGTTTCTCAAGGTGATCATAAAGGGTTACCCATCTGATGAGGAGGATGAACTAGAGGATCCTATTCATGGGGTGTATCCTTCGTCATCTATTTCTTCTCATTCCTAAGACCACACATTCATTTTCTTCTAATATGGTAAGTTTGGGCACTCTAATCCATTTTCCATAATACTCTGAGGGATTTTCGATGGTGTAGTCATGGAGAAGTTCTATAAGTAGTTTTTTTTTTCAGAAGAGGAAGCCTTGGTTAGAGGTTTTTATTTCCCGACTGTGGTACAACAGATGCTTTAAGACATCAAGGCTCCAGTCATAAGTCCCAGGGTGAATATTTTAATACAGTTGGGAAGTTTCTAAGTGTGGGGGATGAACATCCAAATTTTTATCTCCAATTTCATAGAATAATTTGGTTAAGTTTTTCCTTTTTGTGTTTGGTTTTTTTGAGCCTCTTCTTGTTTTTGTGGACTCATTCTTTTTAGATCTTTGTGTGTGTTCTGGGATGATTTTTTGGCATGTGCCTATTTGGAGATGTTTTCATCTTATGGGAATTTTGAATCTTAGTTTGGTATGATGTTTAATTTTAGTCTCATTATTTGGGGACCCCTATTTTTGGGGATTCTTAAATGCTATTTGGTTTTAAAATGTTGGCGAGACCCATTATGGGTTGTATTGATGTCCTCTTCTAAGTTGGTTGAGTGTGACTCAAGAAATTAAGAGGTCACATCAATGTTAATCATTTTGGTCTGTTTTTGTGGGTTTTTTTGGGCTGAGAAGCAGTGTTTGACCAAAATCACAAAATGGTAGGGAGACCATCATAAAAAGGGACTCATAGTGAATTTGATATTCAGCCTTCTTGATGAAGTAACTTTTGTTATCATCCCACCCAACCTCGATGAGTATTGTTGGTGGTTTTTATGTTGGGTTTCAGGGTGTTCCATGTTGAGTGGTGTTTGTAAAGGAGGGTTTTATGTCCTTTTACTTAGGTGGTAGTGGTTTTTCTTTAAATTTGTTTCCATCCTTGCTTTTTTCCTTGTTTAATCGAGTCTTTTGGGGACTTTATATAGAAAGAAACTGTCATGGTGGGGAGAATTTTCACACCCCGGCCCAATGCATCTCTATTATTTTATTTATTTTTCGTCCTAATATATCTTGTTCTTGAGTTGTATTGAGCACTGGTATTTGGTGGGCAGGATTTTTTTAGAGGATTTTAGTTGTTGGACGATTAGCCTACATGGTTAGAAGTAACCATGTGGTGACCGTACAGGTTTGGTATACCATTTAACATATTCTTTTTCATGGATTATGTATGGTTTCTAAACTGTGTGGTCTACTAGGGGTAAATTTGAGGTTTCCCTATGATTTTCCAGTGGCTATAGCACGGTTTGCACATGGTTTGGTAAACCATGCAGCTAAACCTTGTGTCATGTCTTATTTAAAAAAAAGACAAAAAATATTTTAAAAATAATAATAAATAATGATATGATTATTATTATTATTCTCCTCTCCCACTCCCCATACCATGCGACCCCCCCCCCTTCCCTCTTTTATTGCGTGACCCCCACAGCCGAAGCCCCTCCCCCGCACACCATCACCCTCTGCTCGGCCTCCTCTCCTCTTGCTGATTTCACCTGATTGCTTCAGTATTCTTGATAAGTTCCTCAAGTTATGATCAATGGTTTCCTCATCCTATGCTCTTCTAGAATTTTTCTCTTCCTTGTCACCCTATCTAGCTCTTCCAAACTCTAGGTCAAGGGTTAACCTGGTCCTTTTGATTTTCTTCCATTGTTAGGGTGTACAATAGGTCTCATGGGTTATCTTTGGGCATGTTTCGGAATTATCCAAAAAATTAAAATTATTTAGAACCATTTCGGTCCACCCTCTATCATTTTGAGGTTGGTTTCCTTCTTCCTTTTCATTTAGACCAATTTAAATTAGGGATTTTGTGATTTTCATATTCCTAATATTATTGTAGTGTGTTTTTGTCTTCATTAGAGTAGGTTTGAGCCATCTTCATAATAGGATTATGTGTGTATGCATAGGTAGGAATGTACATATATAATTTCACCTTTATATATATTCACCCATGGAAGGATGAATATATATAATGTGGATAGGTGTGCTTATATATATGTATGAAAATGCATACGTGTGTAAGTGTAAAGAGGTATATGAAAGTATAAGCAAGTATATAAGGATCCCATTGTACATATTTGGATACAATAATAGGTAAAAATGGGATATGCTTACTTATATATAAGATAAGGTTCATATGCGTGCAAGAGGGAAAAAAGAAGATATGAGTTTCATTCATCTATAGAAGCATGCCTTGAGTTTGAGGTTGGTTACCTATTCCTATGCCTTTAATATGAATTCCATGATTTCTTGATTATTTTTAAAAAAATCCATTTTTTTATGAAATTCATATGCTATATATTTATATAATGGGTTGTGATTCTTGGAAAGTGTATCCTCACTTGGTTTTTAGGCATTCTCTTAAACTTTTCAAATGGGTTTCTTTGAGGTAAGCATGGTTTCAAGATTTTTTTTAAATGTATGGTGCCTTGGTTGTTCAATTGGGATTTTAAATGGTTTTATAACTTAAAAGTGTTGGGAAATTGTTTTTTATAAAATAAAAATATTCCTTGTAAATTAATGACGATTGTTTTTCACTTTGATAATGATTTATAGAAGTGGAAAACCCCTCTTGAGGCACACCAACATATTTTAGAAATGTGATGTAAGTGTTAATGTCTGATTTGTAACATGTTCCAAGTTGAGGCTTGTGAATTTTTATGTGACTTGGAAAAAGGGGGTGTGCTCAAAGAGGGGGATCAGTGGTGATAATTTTCATGGGTTTTTTGGTAAATAAAATGAAATGTACATATATGTTAGCTTGATAAAAACTCACCACCATTTAAAATAGAGCACATAGGAAACCTGGGTACCTAGGTGGGAAGCATAGGACTAGTATGATAGGCGGATCAGTAGGGACGAGGCCCAGTTTCCCCCTAGATGGATTTATGCTAAAACACTAACTAAACATTTATGATTATTGGTGACCACAAGAAATTTTGATTGACTCTTCTCTAGTGGATCGTTCATAAGGATGTTTTGGGTTATGGTTTCTATACCATGTCATTAAAGTATGAGGATCCTAGGTCCCCAATAACCCTAGCTACTTAGTTATTTCCCATGGTTCTTATGATGTGATTTACATTTCATTTTCTTCAGGATTATTTTCCTCTTTTATGAAAACCATGTTTTAATATAAATTGATTTCCTTTCATTTTGAAATGTCTATGTATGCTTGAGAAACTATTTTTTAAATGTGGTGGCAAAGAAATGGTTTTCTTGAAAATGGAAAATTGTTATTTGAAATTTAAAATAATGGGAAACATTATTTTTATTATGTCTTATTTTTAAATGGGCATGTATTGGTTTTATTTTTAAATAAAGTCATAGGGAATAGTTTATTCGGGAACACCTACTAAGTTTCAATACTCACACTTATAGATTTATTTTATTTTTTATCTTCAAGTTCTACTTACCACTCTGGTTCTCTAATGGAGGGAGTGTGATCCTATGGTTGGAGGTGACCCATGTGGTCACATGGAGGTATGGGAAGCTGTATATTTATTTATATTATTTGTGTTTATTTTTATTATTCAGTTTATATTTTTTTATCTATTTATAGGATAAATCATTATCAACCACATATTCTTGATGCACAACACTAGTTTTGGCCTGGGAGGATCGGGAATGCCTCTAAGGCCTTGTCGCGGGCTGGCTCAGATAACTGGTTCAAGGTTGACCCGGCTTGGTTAGTGAAAAATATATATTTTTATATATGAAATAATAATTTAATTATAAAAAAAATTAATTGACTTAGCAAGGCCTACTGAACATGGACCATGGTGTCCAGAAGGTAGGTCAATGCCTGAAGGGGGAAATGGAGAGTGGATCGCTATGAGAAGAGGGTGAATCGAGACTCATGTTGTCCCAGTCATGTAGGTATATGCCCATTTAAGTGCGTGAAGAGTGTATGTGGGAGCCTATCCCTATAGCAGGCTTCTGGTATGCTGGTGTCACGGAATGATATAAAAATAAGTGGCCAACCGTTCGTAAGTTTGATGTGGGACTAGCACAATAACAACCCAATATTTTAAGGTATGTATTTTATTAAATGAATTCAATTTATTTTATATATTATATTTCATGAAACACTGAGCTTAAACAAACTGTGATATACTATTAAATAATAACATGACTGTTGGAATAGTAATGTGAAAGTTGGGAATTGTAATATGACAATTAGAAATAGTGATATGTCCATTAGAATAATAACCTCACCTATAAAAGTATAAATTAAATTTAGGTATCTTATGAATTAAAATATGATATATTTATATCATATAATAAGTAAATAAATGTTTTAAGAATGATCAATTAAGTGTTGGTATTTTTGTGAAACATAAATGTTATTTATAATTTTATAATTAATATAATGATTTAAAAGAAAATATATTTTCATAAAATAGATTCATAAATTAATATTTTTTTATCTTATTATTATAAGATAATTTTATGAGGCCATAATTAATTTTTCAAAGTGTCATAACATTAGTTATAATTTTAAAATCGGTATTTTTTGAATAAATGATGATTTTAATTAAAAATTTATCATATTTAGAAAATTAACTTCAAGAAATTGATTAAATTTTTTAAATTTAAACATCAAAAAATGGTTAAGGAATTTTTTTTTATTTTTATAAAATATTTAAATTTTTGTGAATAGTGATATACGGTAATTTACTGTATTTAACATTATAAGTAAATAAATGAATTTTTCAGTCATGGTTGAGTCTTGGAGGATGTAAGTGTCCATTATCTCGAACTCACATGAACTTGTTACTATAATTGGTCATAATAATCATCACTATTAATATTCTTGAGTAGAATAAATAAACAAATGAATAAAATAATCAAAAAACACCCCTCTCCTCCACTATAAATACCACCCCTCACAACCTCTTCTCCTCACACCTTATAAGATTTTGATATTTCTTATATTATGCCCAAATAATCTCTCAAACCTCCTCCCCACATCATGGTCTTTCTGGTATCACCAAAATACCAACCCCAAGTTCCTTAAGGAGGTTCTCAAGGAGACGCTATACAAGAGGTAAAATCCCCTTTCGTTCACTTTTATTTTCTTTTAATCCTCTTCTTACTCCTCTATTCAAACATGCATGATAACTCTAGTATCTTATATATAATATAATTTTATTATGTTGATGGAATATCCATCATAAAACCCCTTATCCTCTCCACTTTATTATAAAAATGAAAATATCATCTGTGATGTGTTAATTTACCACTATCATGGACGATGCATTTTCATTTTCCATTTCTACCTTCAAGGGTGGTCATAAAACCATTATTGTAATGACCCAAGGTTTTATAAATGTAATTACCTTCTTATAACTATGTCATAAAATATAAACAAATAAAATCACATTAGGAAACAAAATGACACATCATGCTTAAATGAACCACTAAATACTATGTGACCTTTAAACATAATTTTTTCACTTATGTGATTTGAATTTTGAACATCCAAAATACACGGTTGCGATCAGTGAGATGTTTGGAGTCTGATAAGGAAAATGTTTCTTTGGATGAATAATAATGTTACCCTTATTAATATTAATGTTACTCTTATGAATATTAAATCTTCCAAGTGAATAGTAACCTTATTGATTAAAGTATAAATAAAATTTATCCATCATATAAGTGACAATATGATAGTGTTGGTATTTTTTTAAGTCATGAATATTTAATTAAAATTTTATGATTAATTTCATAATTTAATTAAAAATATATTTTAATAAAACTTATTCATAAAATAATATTTTGATTTCTTATGATTATAAGATAATTTTATGAGACATTAGTTAATTTTTTAAAGTGTTATAAAATCAATTACAATTTTAAAATTTGTTTTTTTAAGTAAATTATAGTTTTAATTAAAAATTAAATTTATCATATATAGAAAACAATTTTCATAAAATGGAGTTCATTTTTGGATTCTACACATTGAAAAATGTCTAGGTTTATTTTTTGGTATTTTTCTGAAATACTTGAATTTTTTATGAATAGTAAAATACGATAATTTTTTATAAATGCTAAAACCTAAAATTTTTAGTCATTCTTGAGTCATGGATGATATAAGTTAACTTTGGTTAGAAATCACATTCAAAATTTACTATTTTTAGTCTCAAAAATCAGCACTATTTTTTTTCTTGAGAAAAATAATAAACTAATGAATTAAATATTGTGAAAACTCCCCTCTCCTCCACTATAAAAACCACCCCTCACCACCTATTCAACTTGCACCTCTCAAGACTTTTTAATTGCATTAATTCTACTAAAATATATCCATAATCCCCTATACCACATATAGAAGCTCTTGGTCTCATAAAAAGTCTAAAACCTCTTCCCTAAGGAGGTTCTCAAGAGGAAGGAATCAAGAGGTAAAAACCTCTTCCGTTCTCTTTCAATTTCCTTTCAAGTTCCTTTGTATTCTTTTCTATCCTCACTCTCCTCATCCAAATTGTGTGATAACTCAAATACCTTAAATTTACTATAATTATTTTATACTAATGGAATAATTCATCATCATCTCTGCTCTCCCCTCCTTTATACCAGGAATAGAAACATCATCTGAGATGTGTTAATTTATCACATTCAAGGACAATGGGTTTTCAATTTATTTTACCATCCTAAATTCTGGTCATGAAAATGTTTTTATGGTTTAACCGAGTTATTATGTATGTAATATAAACTATTTAATGTTTTGGAATCATTTTTTTCAAATGGTATTGATTCATAAAACAAAAGAGTTTGTTGTGATAAAAAACCTTCCAATTAACCCAAACGGTTATCATTAAAGTTTTATATAAAGATTCATCCTCACTCCAAATAACCAAATGAATTTTATAAACATTTAATATTCTAGATTTTATATAATAACTTATAACTTTAAATCTAGACAACCATACTCATCTTAAATGATTATCTATACATGTATATAAGTAAACTGATCATGAAAACCAAAGAAACAAATGCTCCCAAACAATGAAATTGAACCTCTTAACCCGTCAAAAATGCCATGAATGAACATAATAAGGTTATAATAAATCAATTTAACATATAATAGGTTATGTAATTATTAATTAATTAATCTAATTTTATTATACAGGACATTAATATCAAGTGAATAACACCTTCGGACTTAAGGTGAGGGATTCTACCCGAACATCCATTATTCCTTCAGGTTGCTCTATCTTTATTTTTACCCAATTAAAGTTATCTTTTATTTTTTATGTATATATTATAAATTATTTTTATATTTTCTAAACTCATGTATCAATATCCATTCATCATTATTTTTTGGTGATATACATATTTTTTTAAATGGTTCCCTTCTCAATTCTTCCCGATAAGCAAGCTCGTTTTAAGGGAACTTCCCGAATTCTTAACCAATTTCAAGTATACTATATCTTATGTTTTAAGACGCCATTGTTTTTATAAAATAAATATTCTTACTATTAAAACCTTCTTGTTTCAATTGTGGTTTTATATAAATTATTATCCCCTTTTCTATTTTAAATTTTCTTTAGTATTTTCTTTAATACCGCACTAAAATGTTTTAATGCTAAAATTTCCTAAATACTCTTATTACATGTTATAACTTTTGTTTAACATAACTTACCATGATATATGCCTATTTTACCTTATGAATTTCCTTGTATTATTTAATTCCTTTCTTTCATAGACACTTTTATTATAATTCCATTTATTATGCTTTATAGCATGATTATGATACCCATTTATTTTCATGGGTACCCTTATGTTTATGTATGATTGATTATGTATGATTTTTTATGTGGAAAATATATTCATGAACATGTTAATATAGGTGATCCTAGATATTTATCCAATTAATTTGGTAAATTTTAGTCTCATTATATGTTATGTGAAACGGTCTTGGCAGTTAACCTTGACTCGTGCTCCATGTGCAACGATCATGGTGGTTAGCCTCAACTCATGATACTTTATGTAAAAAGAGCCTTGACTTGTGCTAAAGTAATGTTTTATGTTGATACCACATTACTATGATTCCATGTTTATATGATCCCATGTTTTATATGTTATGGTTTCATATGATCAATCTTATTCCATTCCTTTTTGTGTCATTATTTCATGCCTTCTAACCCATGTACTAAAGATTTATTCTTATGTTTATTCCCTTACAGGTATTTTTAGCTTATCCCATTGTTCATATTATTTCCAGTTTATCCTATGTAGATGTATGAGCACAATGAAAGTTAGGAGCTCAATATGGATATTAAATAAAAGTTCTTTTATGATGTTTAATTATGTACCTAATCTTCCAAGACTCTAGACTTTACGATCCTTGGCTTGTAATATGATGATTAAATATGCCAAAAATCATGTAATTATGTGTGTAAAAGGATGGGGTCACTATAGTTGGTATCATAGGATGGTCTAGTTATTTTTGGGGAGTAATAATAGAGAAATTTACTAAGAACCTTATATATAAGACTAAGCATAAGAAAACATCCCTAAATTTTGGTTAGTATAGAGTAAGTAGTTTATCATGAAAATACATCCTTGTTTGGATACTAAAAGTGGGTGTGGCTCTAGCAGAGATATACCTAGGAGTAACAACTCAAACAAGGTGTTCTAGGCCTGACTTAGGTTAATCTAGTACACAACAATGGGCCTTAATATACACCTGGTTTGACACTCCTAGGGGATATGCTTTGGTAAATTCATAAGATCATTATGAACCTTTATTAGGGGAATAATAAAAGAGCCTATAAGAATATATGTTAATAAACATATCAAGAATAACCTATATTTAAACCAAGGAGTTACAAGTTAGGATATACTTTTCCTTTACAAGTTTATCCTTTTATGTTCAAAGTTTTCTTTTATGATTATTAACCAAGTATTCAATCCCCCTAATTGAACTTTCTTTTCTTAGTTAATAGAGTAAATATAAGAACACGTTCCAACAATCAATGTAATAGGTAATGTGATTATTTCCCTAATGATACTTCAAATATAATGGGAATGGGTGCTCAAAACATCATCAGAGTACTTGCTCAGATAACTCAAGTTATTAATAATAACTTGAATCATGTGTAATGCCATCCTCCTCTAAGTAAAGAGCAAGTTTTTGTCAAATTCTTCATGCGGGAAAGGCCTCTCGTGTTTAGTGGATCTTTTAATACCCTCCTTATGGAATAGTGTATTGACTCTATTAAAAAGACATTATATGTTATCTAGTGCTCAGAAGAATAGAAAATTGTACTGGTAGTCTATCCTTTTTATGGGGAAGCTTATCAGTGGTGGACACTTATCAATAATATGAAGTCCTTGGAGGAAATTTATTCCATGTTTTGGGAGGAATTTAGGAAAATGTTTTTCAATAGATATTTTCCCCGAACCCTCTATCTCAAGATGGAAAGATAGTTCCTCAGATTTAAGTATAAGTAAGATGAGTCTATCAGGTCGTATGAAGAAAAATTTATAAGGCTTTCAAGATATGCTTCAAAATTTTTCATAAACACTAAAAGTAAGGTGGATCGCTTCTTTAGTGGACTAATTTTGTGCCTTCCAAAATCATTGGTGATTTGTGACTTCAATGTTTATGAGGAGATTTTTTGTTTTTCCCTCATGGTTGAAATCAAGATTGGAGACTCTCAATTGAATCGTGGGCCCAGTGAAAAAAAGTGGAAAATGGGGTCTAATATGGGTGGTTTTGAAAATAAATCCCATGATGGAAAGAAGATCGAAAATACCACGTGTAAAAATTGTGGGAAGAAGAATCCTGGGAACTATCTAAAGGGAACTAAGAATTGCTTCAAATGTGGAAGAATGGGACATCTGGATAAGAACTACCGGAGGAATATGAATAATTCCACTAATATGGAGGATGAAAGGAAGGTTTAGATCAACACTCATCCTATAGTATAGTTTTACAACTTCAAAGAACATGTGAATTTTGAAAACAATTTACCTAATACAAGTGTTTTTTGATTTAATCAATAATAATATCCAAGGAAACAAGGAAGGGTTTATGCTATCACTACTACTGAGGTAGATATGGAAAATGATGTGATGACAGGTATTCTAGTTATTCATTAAATAATAGAAAATGTACTATTTTATTTTGGTTTTATGTGTTATTTTATATCTTGAAAGTTTAGTAGAACTATTAAAACACCACCACAATATTTGGAGTTTGAGTTATCTATGATAACATTAAATGGGTAAATTATTGTGTCTAAGGTTTATAACTCCTTCCCGGTAAATTTTTGTGGACTTAACCTCCCATAAAATCTTTTCATACTTTCTTTGGTGGAGTTAGATTCTATTTTGGGAATTAATTGGATATCTTTATACAAATTCAACATTAACTGTTAGGAAGGGGAGATCACTCTTCACATCCCAAACTATCCTATAATCTTGTATAAGTGTAAGGAGGAAGATGAACCCTTTTTAGAATAATTTTCTCAAGTGTGTATATTGTTTACATTTGAGAAAGAATATCTTTCTCAAATGATTGAGAAAAAGGAGATGATACTTCTCAAAGATATGACCATTGTGAGGTATTACACTGATGTATTCCCTAAATATTTTCCTAGTATTCCTCCTGATCGAGAGGTTGAGTTATCAATTGAACTTATTCTTGGATCCCTAACTATATCAAATAAACCTTATAGAATAGCCACCATAGAGCTAGAAGAGCTTAAGAAGAAGTTATAGGAGAATCTAGAGAAGAGTTTTATACGCTCGAGTGCTTCGCTATGGGGTGCACCGGTCATATTTGTTAGGAATAAGGATGGATAAATGAACTTATGCATTGATTATTATGATATCAATAAAATCATGATAAAGAACAAGTATCCCCTACCTCTGATAGATTAATTTTTCAATTAGCTATGTGGGGATAGTTATTTCTCTAAGGTCGATCTTCGGTCAGGATATCACCAATTAAATGTGAGGAAGAAAGATATTCCCAAAATTTCCTTTAGAATAAGGTATGGACACTATGAGTTCATAGTGATTCCCTTTAGACTCACTAATTCTCCAACAATATTTATGGATTTAATTAATAGATTATTGGGATATTATCTAGACAAATTTATGGTAGTCTTTATCGATGATATTTTTATATTCTCCAAGAGAAAGGAGGAAAGATTGACCAGGAAAGAGTTGTAAGATTTGGGTCATGATTATGTGTACTATCCGATATAGAGATAAATAAGGATATTCTAAATGATGTACATATATCAACCTTCTCTATTCACCCAGGGAGAACAAATATGTATCGAGATCTCTGGGATAATTATTGGTGTGACAATATGAAGAAGGATATTGCTGATTATACATCAAAGTAATTAGTATGTTAGGAAGTGAAGGTTAAAAGGAAAAATTATAAGGGGATGATGAAACCACTGCCCATAACAACATAGAAGTGGGAGAACATCACCATGGACTTTTTCACTAGACTTATAAGCACATCCAGAGGAAACAATGCTATATAGGTAATTATGGATTGTCTTACAAAGACAGTTCCCTTTATCACAATTCGAGAGGAATTCTCATTGGATAAACTTTCATGGATATATATAAAATATTTGGTAAGGCTTCATGGAGTACCACTATCTATTATATCTGATAGAGATTTGAGATTTACCTTGAAGTTTTGGAAAAGTCTCCAACATGTTCTAAAAATTGAACTGAACTTCAGTACGGTCTATCATCCTCAAACTAATGGACAATCTGAGTGAACTATTCAGAAATTGGAATACATGTTGAGAATGAGTTCTGTGGACTTAAAAGGAGGATGGTACCAAAATATTCCACTTTTCAAATTCTCCTACAATAACTGTTTCCACTCCAGCATCCAAATGGATCCATATGAAGCTCTTTATGGGAAAATCTACAGAACATCAGTGTGCTGGGATGAAGTCAGTGAGCGTAAGCTACTAGGACCTAAAATTCTCAATGAAATGGTGGAGAATTTTAAAACCATTCATCATCATATCAAGTTATCCCAAAGTTGAAAAAAGATTTATGTATACAATCATCGATGAGATGTTGAGATTAAAGTCAGAGACACGGTATTCCTATGTATATCTCTATGGAATAAGGTTATAAGATTTGGGATAAAAGGAAAGATAAGTCCCAGGTACATCGGCCTCTTTGAGATTCTTGATCCTATCGAAGCTATGGCATATTGACTAGCACTTCCACCTACCATTTATAAAGTACACTATGTCTTCCATGTATCCCTCTTAAGGAAGTACATACCAGATCCTTCACATGTATTATCTTCAGAGGTGGTATAATTGTAAAATGATCTTTCTTATGAGGAGCATCCACTGAAGATCTTAGATCATAGAGATAAAGTTGTACATAACAAGACTATTCACCTGGTCAAATTACTATGGAAAAACTATAAGTACCAAGAGGAAACATGGGAACTCGAGGAAGCGATGAAGGAAAAATACCCACACCTATTTTCATCCTAGAATGTAAAACAAACTTTTGAGGGTGAAATTTCATAAGGGAGGAATAATGTAATGACCCAAGGTTATATAAATGGAATTCCATTCTTATAATTATTTCATATAAAATAATCACATAAAAACACATTAGGAAACACAATGACACATAATTCTTAAATGAACTACTAAATATTATGTGACCTTTAAACATAATTTTTCCACTTATATGATTTGAATTTTGAAAATTTAACATACATGGTTGTGATTAGTAAGATGTTTGGAGTCTTATAGGGCAAACTTTTTTTTGGGTAAATAGTAATGTTACCCTTATAAATAGTAATATGACCCTTATGAATAGTAAATCATCCAATTGAATAGTAACCTTACCAATTAAAGTATAAATAAAATTTATCCATCTTATAAGTGATAATATGATAGTGTTGGTATTTTTGGTAAGTTATAAATATTTAATTACAATTTTATGATTAATTTAATAATTTAAATGAAAATTAATTTTCATAAAATTTATTAATAAAATAATATTTTGATTTATTATGATTATAAGATAATTTTATAAGACCTCGGTTAATTTTTTAAAGTGTTATAAAATCAGTTACAATTTTAAAATTTTTTTTTTCAAGTAAATTATGGTTTTAATTAAAAATTAAATTTATCATATTTAGAAAATTATTTTCATAAAGTTTAGTATATTTCTTGATTCTAAATTTTAAAAAATGGTTATATTTAATTTTTGGTATTTTCCTGATATGATTGAATTTTTTATTAATAGTAAAATACAATAATTTATAATAAATGCTAAAACCTAAATATTTTAGTCATGATTGAGTCACGGATGATGTAAGTGACCTTTGGTTTGAAATCACTTGAAAATTTTACTATTTTTAGCCTCAGGAATCAGCATTATTTCTTTTCTTGAGAAAAATAATAAACTAATGAATTAAATATTATGAAAACTCTCCTCTCCTCCACTATAAAAACCACCCATCACCACCTATTCTCCTCACACCTCTCAAGCCTTGTGCCTTGTCCAAATTATACTAAAATATCTCCCTAAGCCTTTATCCCATGTCCATGATCTCTTGGTATCATCAAAGGACAAAACCTCTTCCCTATGGAGGTTCTCAAGAGGAAGGAATCAAGAGGTAAAACCCCCTACCGTTATCTTTCAATTTCCTTTCAAGTTCCTTTGTATTCTTTTCTATACTCTCCCTCCTCATCCAAAGGGTGTGATAACTCAATTACCTTAAATTTACTATAATTTTGTTATTATAATGGAATAATTTATCATAACCACTTCTTTCCCATCCTTTTATACCAGGAATGGAAACATTATCTGAGATGTGTTAATTTATCACATTCAAGGACGACAAGTTTTCAATTTATTTTTCCATCTTAAATTATGGTCATGAAATCATTTATATAGTTTAACTAGGTTATTATATATGTAATATACTATATGTAATTTTCTTGAATCATTTTGTTCAAATGGTATTAATTCATAAAAAAGAGTTTGTTGTGATAAAAAACCCGCCAATTAACCCAAACAATTATCATTAAAGTTTTATATAATGATTCATCCTAAATCCAAATAACCAAATGAATTTTATAACCATTTAATGTTATTTATATTTTCTAATAACAAATAACTTCAATTATATACAACTATCCTCATCTTACATAATTATCTGTACAATCATATAAGTAAATTGAACGTGAAAACCAAGGAAACAAACACTCCCAAACAATGAAATTGAACCTATTAACCCATAAAAAAGACCATGAATTAACATAATAAGGTTATAATAAATCAAATACATGTAGAAGAGGTTCTGGAATTATTAATTAATGAATCTAATTTGATTATCCCGAACATTATGATCAAGTGAAGAACACCTTTGGACTTAAGGTACGGGATTCTACCCGAACCTCCATTATTCATTCGGGTTGCTCTATCATTCTTTTTACCTAAATGAAGTTATCTTTTCTTTTATTTACATCTTATAAATGATTTTTATATGTTCCAAACACATGTATAAATATCCATTAATAATTATATTTTAGGGATATACATATTTTTTTAAGTGGTTCCCTTCTCAATTCTTTTCGATAAGCAAGCCCGTTTTAAGGGAACTTCCCGAATTCTTACCCAATTTCAAGTGCACTATATCATCTATTTTAATCCACTGTTGTTTTTATAAAATAATTATTTTTATTATTATAACCTTATTTGTTCACTTTTGGTTTTATATAAATGATCATTTCCTTTTCTATTTTAAATTCTCTTTAGTATTCTCCGTAAAACCGCACTAAAATGTTTTAATGATAAAATTTCTTAAATACTCTTCTTACATGTTATCACTTCTGTTTAACATCAATTACCATGGTATATGCATATTTTACCTTTTTAATTTCCATGTATGTTTTAATTCCTTACTTTTATGGTCACTTTTATGATACATCCATTTATTATGCTTTATGACATGATTATGATACCCATTTATTTCCATGGGTACCCTTATGTTTATGTATGATTGATTATATATGATTATTTATGTGGAAAAAATATTCATGAATATATTAATATGGGTGCACCTTAATAGTGCTCCAATTCATTGGGTAAAGTTTAGTCTCATGAGTCGTTATGTACAACGGTCTTGGTGGTTATCCTTGACTCGTGCTCCATGTGCAATGATCTTGGTGGTTAGCCTCGACTCGTGATACTCTATGTGCAATGAGCCTTGACTCATGCTAAAGTTGTGTTTTATGTTTCTTCCACATTAATATGATTACATGTTTATATGATCCCATGTTTTATATGTTATGGTTCCATATGATCAATCTTGTTTCATGCCTTTTTATGTCATTATGTCATTCCTTCAAACCCATGTTCTAAATATTTATTCTTATGTTTATTCCCTTACTGGTATTTTTACCTCATCACTTTTTTCATGTTATCCATAGGTTATCCTATACAGATATATGATCACAATGAAAGTTATGAGATCAATATGGAGATTAAATAAAATTTGCTTTTATGATGTTTAATTATGTACCTAATATTCCAAGACACTAGACTTTATGATTCTTCGCTTATAATATGATGATTAAATATGACTAAAATCATGTAATGATGTGTGTAAAAGGTTAGGGTATCTATAATTATTATGTTTAAATAATATTTTATTATACATATTATAATTTATATAATGTTTTGGAACCAATATATAAACATTATATTAACTAAAATTTTATAAGTTCATCATGGTCGTAAAAAGTACCAAAATAAATTAAATCATTTTCATTAACATTTTATCTAAAAAATCATCCTCATACCATATAAATAAATGATATATAAGATCATTTAAACTTCTTTAAGTTCATTAATTACATATAATTTAAATTCTAGAGAATTATTCCCATTTTACAAGAACTTCATTACCTGTGTACAAGAGAACCGATAATGAAAACCAAGAAAATGAACACTCCTAGAACGATGAAATTAAATCTTGTAACTCATCAAAAAGTTCATACATGAACTTAATAAAATTATACTAAATAAAATATATATATATATAATATTTTCTGAATTAATTAATTTATTGATTTAATTTGATTATCTAGGATATTAAGTGCAAGTGAAAAACACTTTCAGATATAAGGTAAGGGGTATATCATCTCACTTTTATTTCTATGAGATATGTCTTATTCACCACTAATTAATTATGTGTGGTGTATTTATTCTTCCCATTTTTATTTAAGATCATAATTCATTGAATATTTTATTAAATATCCATATTCCTTGTATCATAAATATGATTATTGTCTTAGTCACATAACATGTTTATATATGGTGTTTATTTTGAATATTGTTTTAACTAGGAAAATATTAATGAATCCATATCCTCTACTCAATACAAATATTTTTTATAATTCATATTATTATTTAATTAATTCTATGTTTGAATAATTATTTTTACTTTTCATGAAGGGTGGGTCCCAACATTATATATCCCCTCAATGTATTAACAGGTCTCATGAGACAAAAATATTTTTCGACAAACCCTTCACATTTATTTCCAAGTAGAATAAGATGGGTTTATACTCACATACTTAAACCTTCTTGTGAAATGTCTTCACAGTAGTGTTTTATGTGCTAAATACATGACATCCAATAATTAATCATTTTTTACATTTGGTATTCAGTTATTACATTCTATGATATTTTCACTATAAACAAATCTATGGTTTAATTTTCATTATTAGTTTTTTTATGGCATGTGTTTGTCATTTATTTAGCTTACCATAATTATTATTCATTATTTACTTTTCTTCTCTTATTATAGATTCATGTAACCCTTACTGAGTATTTGACCTCACCCTTTAATTTATTTTCCTTCCCTAGGTTATAAATATGAAATCTTTGAATAAGTGTCATGGAAGTAGTTCATTTTCCTTTTGTATGTTCTATTTTTAATTACCAATATAATAAGGGAACCGTGTATGTATCTAGTTCTTCAAGACTACTAAAATAGTCAATTCTTAGTAATGTGGTCTCTTGTATCTATGTAATTTTAATAAAATAACCATCGACTCTGGGTTACTAGGGGCAGGGTTGTTGCAGTTGGTATCAAAGCAAGTTTGGTAGAAACCTTGGGAACTAGATGTTAAGTAAACATGATAATTATAATAATTCATTATAGTGAATTTTTTTCTCAATATTCATGATGATTATGAGATAACTTAGTGTGTTACATTATTTAGTGATTATTCCTAGTGGAATAAATGGAATCAATACTCGCAAACAATATAGGTATTTTCCTACAAATAAAGTTAACAAAGTTAGTGTTAGAGCTAAGAAGATCATGAACATATTAGGATAGCTTACTAAGGTTATTATGAATAACTATAATACACCTATTTTGGATCGTTTCATGTGGTAGAATCCCCCATATTTTAGTGGGAATACTAATTCAGTTATATATGAGTAGTGGATCAAGTCCCTTGGGAAGATATTTATGGAATTAGGATGTGATAAAAGGGAAAAGGTAGTACTAGCGGTATATTACCTCAAGGGAAAAGTTGATCAATAGTGTATGTTGATCCAAAATACAAATGAGGAAGAAGAAATAGAATACATGGAATGAAAATCTTTTAAATAAACATTATTCGAAAAATATTTCCTTCATGATAAATGAACTGAAATGAATACAAGATTCATTAACTTAAAGAAAAAAGAATAAGATAGTGTTGTAGAGTATGATTTTGACTTCACAAGACTATTCAAGTATGTTATAAATTACATGCATGATTTGGAAAACAATATTGATCATTTATTTGAAGGTTTTAATCTAAGTATCATAAGTTTATTGAATTATCAAACATTTTTTATCATGTGATGAAATATAATTAAGTTCCATAAAATAGGGAATTAATTTTCTATATCCTATATGTTGAAGGGAAACAAAGAGAAGAAGAGATATTCTGATAATCATGGAAAATTTGAAGCATCAGAGAAGAAGAGGGGAATGAATAAATTCCCATTATGTGAAAATTGTGGAAAGAATCATCCTAGAAAATTCTTGAAAGGAAAGAAAGTGTGTTATAAGTGTGAATAAAAGGGTCATTGATCTAATGAATTCAAGAGTAAGAAAAAAATCCATGATGGTCAATGCTTTGACTATAATGAAACAGGGCATTATTCAAATAAATTTCTCAAGAATCAAGGGAATCTTCCATATAATAGGACAAGGTAATATGGAAAATCTTATGTGATCACCACAGCTAAAGTATAAGCACCCAATGATATAGTGGCAGGTACATTAATCCTATATTCAAATTTATCCAATGATTTATTTGATTCTAGATCATCATAATCTTTTATATGTACCCGATTTTCTAAGAAAATAAGACATTTTCCTTTTGATTTAATAAGGTATTTTTCATTCAAAACTCCTAAGGGAAGTCACATCACAAAAAAAATGTGACTATCAGTCCCCATTATGACACAAATATTCTTTAGTTGTTGACCTTATCATCATACCTATGGTTGATTTTTATATAATCCTAGGTATGGACTTTCTTTTAATATATGATGAAAATTTTTATTTCAAGAATAAAAAAATTAAAATTTGTGAGGAAGATATAGAATCCCTTGTATTTAGAGTAGAAAATTCATCATCTGATTCTTATCTATATCTAACTCCAATAGCTCTACTAAATAAAATTATTAGGGAGGAAGAGAAAACAACATATAGGGATGATAAAAGTAATTTTAAAATTTATTATGTACCAATTTTATGGGAATACATTGATATTTTACTGAGGAATTACCTGGACTCCCCCTAGAGCATGAAGTCGAGTTTACCATTGATTTAATCCTTGATGAAAGACTAATATTAATGTCTCCTTATATAATGTTCATTAAGGAATTAGTGCAGTTGAAGAAAAAAATTAAAGGATTTGAGTAATAAGGTATTTATTCTCCCTAGTGTTTCTCCATGCAGAACCCATGTTATATTTTTTAAGAAGAAAGATAGATCCTTGTGGTTGTGCATTGACTATGGAGAAATCAATGCTATTAAAATAATGAACAAGTATCATCTACCTTGTATTGATGATTTATTTGATCAACTTCGTGGAGCTCAATATTTTTTTAAGATTGACCTTCTTTATGGGTATCATCAATTGTAAGTAAATAAGGAATTTTTTTCAAGAAAACTTTTCAGATGAGGTATAAACATTATGAGTTTATAGTATTTCTATTTGGATTGACTAATGCACCCTCTATTTTTATGGATATAATGAATATGTTTTTCATGGAATATCTTGATGATTTTGCTGTAGTATTAATTGATGATATTCTTTTGTATTTTGAAATCTATTAAGACAATGAGAATCACTTTCGAATTGTTCATGATACTATCAGAAGGAAAGAGTTATATGGTAAATTTATCAAGTGTGAATTCTGGATTCATGAAATTTCTTTTCTTGGAAATATTATCTTTATGTATGGAATCTTAGTTGATTATGTAAAGACAAAGGCAATCCAATAATGACCTATACCAAAGAACATAACTAAGGTACGTATTTTCATTAGTTTAGTAGGTTACTATCAGCGTTTTGTTCAGAATTTTGATCGATTGGATAACCCATTAACCAAGATCACACATAAAGGGGTTAGGTTTGTATGGAAAAAATAATATGTAAAATGTATTGAAGAATTGAAGATAAGATTAGTAAATGCTCAGATTTTGACTCTACATTTAGGAAATCATGGGTTTGTGATATATAGTGATGCATTGAAGAAAGAAATGGGTTATTTCCTTATGAAAAATGAAAAATTTATTGTATATATATCAAGGTAGTTTAATATTCATGAAAAAAATTATCCAACTCGTGATCTTGAGTTGCAAAACATAATATTTTCTCTTAATATATGGATACACTACCTCTATGATAAAATATGTGAGATATATATGGATCACAAGAGTTTGAAATATATCTTTATATGGAAAGAATTCAACATGAGGTAAATATTATGACTCTAGTTGATTAAATATTATGATTTCTCAATACACTACCACCCAGGAAAATCAGATAAGGTAGTAGATTCATTGATCAGGAAATATCATGGAATTATCTCTTAATTTATGATTGAGAAAGATCATATGTTCATGGATTCAGTAAATATGGATATGGGAATTATTAATTAGGGTAAACATCACTCCTTTTCCAAATTATTGATAAAATATATTTATTGGAGAAGATAAAAAGTTCTCAATCTGATGATAACAATTTTCAAAAGAAAATTAAAGCCATTGAATATGGAATATTGGAAGACTTCATGTATTAGGATGGAATTTTGAAATTTGGAAAGAGTATATGTATTCCATCAATACTTGAGATAAAAAAAGAAACTATTACATCTAGAACATAGCTCAAATTTCTTTATAAACCATGGTAATATCAAGATGTATAGAGATCTGAAGGAATATTTTTGGTAGGATAAAATGAAGTAGAAAATTGCTTACTTTGTATCAAGATGCCCAGTTTGTTAAAAAGTAAAGGCTGAGAGTAAAAATCCAAGAATAGTCATGCAACCTCTACTTGGGATGACATTTCTATGAACTTCATCATTGGATTACCAAATACACCCAAAAATAATGATACAATATGGAATATTTATGATCACCTTACAAAATTGGAACATTTTCTTTATATAAGAGAATATTTACCTCTTGAGTGACTAACAAGACTCTATATTAATGAATTTTAAGACATCATGTTGCAAACATTTATTGATTGTGTATGATAAACATCCCTTTTTATATCAAAATTCTAGAAGATTATATAGAAGGCTTTGGATACTGAGCTTCATTTGAGTACTGTTTATCACCCTCAAAGCGATGGACAGTCTGAAAAGACTATTCAAACATTAGAAGACATGTTGAGATCATGATCACTTCAATTTCAAGGTATATGGTATTGGTATTTAACTTTGGAAGAGTTTTCCTACAATAATAGTTCCCGTTATAGTATTAAAATGGTGTTATATGAAGCATTTTATGGAAAGAGATGTCATGATCTAACTTATTGGGATGAATTTGGTGAGAGGAAACTTATAGGCCCAGAACTTATTGATGAGACAATGATAAAGGTAAATACTATTCAGGGTTATATTAAATCAACTCAAAGTAGTAAAAAGATTTATTCAGGAAACTGTAGAATGGATTTGGAATTTCAAGTGGGAGATTGTGTATTTCTTAAAGTATCTCTATGGAAAAGTTTCATAAGTTTCAGTAAGAAAGGGAATTTGAGCCCCAAGTACATCAGACAATTTGAAATTATGGAAAGAATTATGGGTTTATCATATCGACTATAAATTCCAACAATTCTCTCCAAAGTTCATGATGTGTTCTATATATCATTTTTAAAGAAGTACATTCCATACCCACTGCATGTACTCACCTATAAATAAATAGAACTAAAACCTGATTTGACTTACTACAAAGAGTATGTCAAGATTCTTAACACATGAGAGAAATTATTTAGAAATCGTACGACTCAAATGGTAAAATTTATTTTGAGAAACCATAAAATAGAATAAGCAACATGGGAATGTGAGGATGTTATAAAGAAGAACCACCCTTATCTATTTAGAAGTCAATATTCATGAAAAATTTTGAAGATGAAATTTCCAAAGGAGGGAAGAATATAACACCCCAATATATTACATTATTTATCTTCTTAATTAAATTCAATTTATTTTATACATTATGTTTCATTAAAAATTGATCTTAAATGAACTGTGATATACTATTAAATATTAACATGACCATTAGAATGATAATGTGATCGTTAGGAATAGTAATATAGCTGTTATGAATAGTAATTTGGCCATTAGAATAATAGCCACACCTTTTAAAGTATAAATAAAATTTAGGTATTTTATAAATGAAAATATGATATATTTATATCATAGAATAAGTAAATAAATGTTTTAAAAATGATCAATTGAGTGTTGGTATTTTTGTGAAATATAAATGTTTATTTACAATTTTATAATTAATATAATGGTTAAAAATAAAATAAATTTTCATAAAATAGATTCATAAATTAATATTTTATTATCTTATGATTATAAGATAATTTTATGAGGCCTTAATTAATTTTTTGAAGTGTCATAAAATCGGTTATAATTTTAAAATCGATATTTTTTTAATAAATGATTATTTTATTTATAAATAAAATTTATCATATCTATAAAGTTATTTTCAAAAAATGGAGTCCAATTTTTAAAATATAAACATAAAAAATGGTTAGGGTGAATTTTTTGGATTTTACTAAAATAGTTGAATTTTTTTGTGAATATTGAAATACGGTAATTTACAGTATTTGACATTATAAGTAAATAAATGAATTTTTGAGTCATGGTTGAGTCATGGATGATGTAATTGGGAATTATCTAGAACTCACATGCACTAGTTACTATACTTGTTCATAATAATCGTCACTATTTATATTCATTAGCCAAAATAATAAACAAATGAATAAAATAATCAAAAAACACCCCTCTCCTCCACTATAAATACCACCCCTCACCACCTCTTCTCATCACACATTCTAAGATTTGGAGCTTGATTATATTATACCTAATTCTTCTCCCAAACCTCTTTCTTCCATCCCGGTCTTGTTGGTCTCACCAAAATACCAATCTCAAGTGCCTTAAGGAGGTTCTAAAGGAGATGCTATACAAGAGGTAAAATCCTCTTTTGTTCTCTTTTATTTTCTTTTAATCCTATCCTTACATCCTCTATCAAAACATTAATTATAATTACATTATATTATATATATATATTGTAATTTTATTATTTTAATTGAATATCTATCATCAAACTCCTCTTCTCCCATTTATTCTAAAAATGAAAACATCATCTGTGATGTATCGATTTACTGCCATCGTGGAGGATGTATTTTCATTTTCCATTACCAACTTAAAACCTAGTTATAAAACAATTATTATGGTTAAATAAGATTTTAATATACATATTATAAGTTATTTAATGTTATAGAACCAATATATAAACATTATGTTAAATAAAATGATATATATTTGTGATGGTCGTAAAAAATTCCCATATAAAATAAATCATTTTCATTAATATTTTATTTAAGTGAAAGTGCATAACACTTTTGGAAGTAAAGTAAGGGGTCTCTCATATAACTTTTATTTCTATAAGATATGCCTTATTCACCACTAATTCCATGTTTGTGGTGTATATATACTGGCCTTTTTTATTTATGATCGTCATTCATTAAATATTTCATTAAATGTCCATATTTATTTTATCATGGATATGATTATGATCTTAGTTGTATACCATTTTTACATACAATGTTTATTTTAAATGTTGTTTTAACTAGAGAAATATTGATGAATCTATATCCTCTACTCAATACAGATATTTTCATAAGGAATATTATTCTTGAATTAAATATATGTATAAATAATTATTTGAACTTGCAATAATGGGTGGGTCCCAAAATTATATAGCCCCTTGATGCATCGACAGGTCTCATGAGAAAAAACATTTGGAAAAAAAACCCTTTGTGTTTGTTTCCAATCAGAATTAGGCAGGTTTCTACCCATATAATTAAACTATCTTGTGAAAGGTCTTGATGGTAGTGGTTCATGTGCTAAATACATGACGTCTAATAATTAATAATTTTCTTCATTTGGTATTTATTTATTGATTTCTATGATACTTTCAGTATGAAAAAGATCTATGGTTGCATTTTCATTATTAGTTTATTGATGGTAGTGTTTTTTAGTTATTTTCCCTGCCATAATGATTATGACTTGTTAAATTTTCTTCACTTGTTATTGATTCATTTAACCATTATTGGTCATCTAAGCTCACCCTTTTATTTTATTTTCCCTTCCCCGGGTTATGAAGATGAAATATTTGAATAAGTGTTAAGGAAGTAGTTTATTTTCCTTTTTTATATTCTATGTTTAATTACCAATGTAATAAGGGAACCGTGTATGTATCTAGTTCTTCAAGACTACTAAATTGATCGATCCTTGGTGATGTGATCTCTTTTATCTATGTCATTGTAATAAAATAACCACTAACTATGGGTTACTGGGGTCGAGGTTGTTACACACGCACTGGTTTTATTAGCACTTTAACCAACACTGATAATGGTTTCTTTTATCAGCATTAGAAAATGTGCTGATAAAGTTGATATTTTATCAATGCTTTTTTACACTGATAAAAGGTATCCTTTATTAGTGCTTTTTTAGTGCTGATAAAGGATACATTTACTAGCGCTTTTTTCTAGTGCTAAATAAGCTTGAATCTGTAGTAGTGAAGTGAGATATCATTTGTTTCTTCCCCCTAGCCAATCGATAGTTGGTTTTGGGGTATTTTATGAAAAATTATATGTAGTAAGGATTTTAATACAAGTCGTAGATTTTATTATTACATATTAATTTATCTTATTAATTCTTTTAGACCTGTTGTATATTGAGTTTGTGCATTTTCATTTCACTCATTAATGCTTTTAGTCAAATGTGACACTACTAAAAAACAAGCCTTTAACAGCCCTGGTCTTTATCAGTACTTTTCATTAGCACTAATAAAAGGTTCCATTAATCAGTGCTTTATTTTTAGCACTGATAAAGGTCCTAAATAAAATTAAACAATTAAATAAATAAAAATGAGTTTATTAAAAAATATTAAAAATTAAATTATAAAATAATTATTGATAAAAATGAATAAATTGATTATATTATATATAAATTATAAATACTAATAAATAGTATATATTAAATATATAGATATATGTAAAATAAAAATTAAATAAATAAAAATTAATAAATTAAGAAAAATATTAAACATTTTATTAATTAAATAATTATTGATAATATTAATAATTAGTATATATTAAATATATATATATATATAATTGTATACAAATATGATTTATATAACACAAAATATTTATTATTTACATTAAATAGTCATATATTTAGGGAAGAATGGTTTATAATTAAAAATTAATACGAATAAAAAATACTAACTAATTGCATATAGTAATAGACATAACATAATTTAATTTGTTTTCTTAATTTAGCATATATTAAAATTGTGATATATTGATGTAACATACATATATATGTAATTAATGCATTTTTATATATAATGCACACACACAAATATTTACGTAATTAATGAAATATTTATGTAATTTATTTAAATTATAGTATTCATTTTAGAATTTCATTATAACATGATAAATTTAATATACCATGTCTTTAATCAATAAATTTTATTTATATATTTTTAATTTTATTACAGTTAGGTATTAATTAATTTTTAATATTTTTATTTTTATTTTTTATTTTTTGAGGAATTTATTTAATTTCTATTATTTATTTATATCTATTTATTTACTATATTTTAATATTTTTAATATGTATTCATCTTTATTTCAATATATATTCATATTTTTTTAATAATTTATATTTAATTAATTAAACTTTTCCATTTTTTCAATATTATTAATGTGTACTCATTTTTAATTATTCAATTTCACCCTTTTTTAACATGCATGCTCTTAAAATTAAATATTCATTGATAATGTAAAAAATATATTTTTAAATAAATATTTATAAATTTAATTTACTATATTTATACATTTATATATTTATAATTATAAATAAATAAATATTATTTTTTTAAAAAGTATTTATATAATTTTAAATACAGAATTATATATATTTAAATAATTATAAAATTATAATAAATTCATTTAAATAATGAATATATTTACTATTTTTATTAAGTATATATATATATAAATATATATAATGATATAAATATATAAATATTGTTTTTTAAAAGTATTTATATAATTATAAATAGATAATTATAAAATTATAATAAATATATTAAAATAATTAATATATTTATAATATTTATATTTATATATACTTATTAGATATATATATATAATTATATATATATATTTACAAAAAAAATATTTGTAATTATAATTATAAATCTCCTATTAGTGCTTAAGTAATAAGCGTTGATAAAATCCATCTTTATCAGTGATTATTAATTTAGCACTGATAAAAGGGATCTTTATCAACACTTTTTTGGAAGCGCTGATAATAGTGTCCCAGTCTATTTTAATAACCCTATCCATTCACGAACCAGTCGCGATATTCGAAGCATTCCATGAAAGCCACCTAATATCGATGCTCTTCCTCATCGAATCAAATCTCAAATAAAGTCTCAAATCAAGGATCAAACAATTACAAGGCTTGAATCCAAAGTTCGAATGATTCAAGGGTCAAATGAATCCAAGACTTGAACAATTTCTAAGTTTGGTGATATATCAAATTTCTCTCGGATGATTCAAAGCATCAATCCAACATATGTTATTTTATCCTTCTCCTCACTCGTTGATTTCTTGTTTGGTGATATCTATGTGTGTTTTCTTATCATTATTCTTTTATTTGTCACCCCCAATTTCCATTAACTCACCCTTGATTTCTACCACCCCTATAACCATGATTTCTTCCACCCTGTTCCCCTTGATTTCGACAGCTAGTGGTGCGCCTTTTCTACGATTGGCGCTATTGAACCTTTTGAGTTGGCGCATGAGGCGCATGCCTTTAGTGCATCTTGGTGAGGTCGCATCAGGTGTGCCTTGCCTCACCTCATGCCAAGGTGCACTGAGGCATGCACCTTTGAAAAAAAATCCATAATCTAATATAGATTTCTTTCATATTTATTGTGGTTGTGATTGTGGTTTCATTTTTACTCTAATAGAGAGCTATATTTCAAGTGTCAAGAATGTGACATTCAAAATTATCAACACCTGCTACATTCCATTTCTATTGACCATGTACCAAAAGGTATCATTTTAGGTAATCAATAATCAAGTTATGACCACCCCCATAACCACCATTAACTAATTCAATGATTTTTTATTTCAAGAACATTCATTGCAGTGAGGAAGGGACATAACTAGCTATCTGTGTGAATGACTCAAAATGTCATTTTTTATTTTTAATTGAAAATCCTCCAAAATAATAAAATATGTTTTTGTGAAAATAAAATAATAATTTTCAAATTTATTAATGTGCTTTTATTATTATAAAAATAATTTTATTGATTTATTAAATAATTTAATTTAATTTTTTTATATCTAATAAATACTATAATGAAATTAAGTCAATAAATAAAAATACTTTTAAAATAATAAATATAAATTAAAAAATTTAAAAATAAAAATATGTATTTTTTGTTAATAACATCTATTATTTTCATAGTGAATATTTAATTACAATTTGAAAACACATTTTGGTATCCCAGACCTCCCAATATTCTTTGCAATGAACAATCCCAAAATAAAAATTGACTGAACCTATCAAAAAAAGGTCATAAGGGTTATTATCACTCAATGCTTGATCAACTAGAATTATACCTACATGTAAACTGTTAGCATTAGAAATATTTAGGAGGGTGATAATCATAAAACATGTTAGAGTAACATAATACCATAAACAGATTGTTAAGTAAGCATATAATTTATAACGTGGATAAAAATACAAGTAAAAAATCCTATAACATGTGATAATGACATAAAAGTGTGGAATAAATAAAAAAATAAGGTTTAATCTATAAATTATGTCATTTAATTGAAATAAAATGACCAACCAATATCTAATATAAAAGGATGTTTCTTTTGTAAATCCTTCAGTGTTACGTCAATAATAAATTCCACTTACATTCCATTATTTTTCATATATTACATTTATAATTCCTTCTTCTCATTTATATATATGTTTAGAAAATATTAACAATCCTTCCTAAAACCATTTAATTTTTCATATTTTCAATAGAGTTCATTCAATGGTATAAATTCATCATCCAATTCTACTAATAAAGATTTTTCTCAATTAAAAAATTATTTTTGTAAGTATAGGTCATATCCCATTTAACTTAAAACCTCTATATCTTCCATAATTACTATTATTTATCTTATTATGACTAAATTTTTTTACTATGTTCCCAAAATATCTATATAACTCGTAATGGTCATGAAAATGAAACTTTCTTATAAATCCTACTCTTCATCTGTTTGAAAATATTTCTTGTTTTCAAGTTTTCTATATATAATTCTTGAATCAAATTGTCAACTAAGAATTTTGATATGTTTAAAAACATTATTTTTATTAGGTATATTATTTTCTAAAAAAATATTTTTTCCATTCCTTATCAATGTTTAATTAAAATTTAAATTATAGTTTTCAGATATTTTCAAATATTTGATATACCATTAATATTAAATGTAATAATTCCTTAGGTTGTTAAATCAATTGTTAAAAAAACTATAATGGAGGCTATAAAATTCTATATATGTTGGAATAATTATTAAAAATTATTTTTAGGTATTTCTTATTTTAGTTCTGTATGCATTACCCCTTTTAGAGAACACAATGGAGTATAATTTTCATCCTCATCAGCTTCATCTCCTGAACAGTTATTATTGCAATTTGTTACTTGAGACTCATCCATCATGTCTTTTATGTTTCTTGTAATAAACTGAGTATTAGTAATACCATGGATTATTATTTCTTATATTATTTAAAGAAACATATGTTCATGTCCAAAAGATATAGAGGATGAGTGTCAAACAAAAAAATGCAATGATAACTATTTCGGAGATGAGATGATGAGGATGATAGTTATCTATAACTTTCACCTTTGTATGAATTCATAGGATAACACCTACCATAGTTGAATAATTATTATATTAAATTAAATTACCCATTTTCTTCAAATCATACTTAAATTATTTAAAAAAAATCAAATTTTGGGTTTCCCTTATTAGAATTATCTATAACTTTCACCTTTTATAATGAATATCTAATATGTATTAATTTATTTATTATACAAAATCAATGTTTTATGAACCCAATAGGATGGATATTAATCAAAAATAGATTCATGTTAATCTTTTGACAAGAGAGTATGAAGATGCAGCTAAAGAGTTTATCAAGTTTTCAAACGAGCATGTATATAACCCTTCTCAAATCCTTTGTCCATGTTTATGTTGTTTTTATTCAAGAAAAATTAGTACAAAAGAGTTAAAAGAACATTTGATTTTTCATGGAATGTATCATATCTATAAATTTTGGATAAAACATGGGGAAAACTGAATGTGAACATAGATTGGAATGATATTTTGGTTTATGGATCATTTAATATGAATACTAGTGTAAATGATGATGGAGATCACATGGAATAAATGAAAATGGAAATTTAATATGACCTTCGTGATTTTCTAAAGTTGTTTGAGAAATTAAATAGTTTTACTAAGAGATCATTGTATACTGGTTGTACTAAATACACAACATTATCAGCTTTATTGAAGTTATATAATTTGAAAGTTGGCAGCAGATGGAGTGAGACCAGCTTTAAAGAACTAATTGGTATCCTTAATGATATTCTACCAAAAAACATAACTACCATATCGAACATATAATTCTAAATGTATTATACATTCAATGGGTATGATCTCTAAAAAATACATGCTTGTCCAAATAATTTTATATTGTTTCACAAGGATCATGAATCCCTCAAAAAATTCCCTAAGTGTGGCACAGGTCGATACAAGAAAAATGAATCAAGTCATTCAAAAATAGTATGGTACTTTCCTATCATTCCACGGTTTAGAATACTATATGGATGTTAGGAAACCATGAGAAAATTTACATGTCATGTAGATACAAGAATTAAATATGAGAACCTATGTCATCTAGTAGATTCTCCTCAGTATAAGAAAATTGATTATGAGTATCCTAAATAAGGAAATGAGCTGAGAAACTTTCATCTTGAATTATCTATAGATGGAATAAATCCTTTTTGTGTATAGAGTATTACTCATAGTACAAATCCCATTATATTGGTAAATTCTAAATTTCTACCATGGTTATTCATGAAGCACAAATACATTATGTTGTCTATACTTATATCTGGACCAAAGAAGCCCAATAATGATATTTATGTATATTTAGATCCATTGATTGAATATCTGAAATTGATGTGGGATACAGGTGTTATAATGTATGATGATAATAGAAGTGAAGAATTCACATTGAGATCTATGTTTTACGGGATGATAAATGACTTCCCCTCTTATATAAATTTATTGGGATATAACATTAAAGGAATGTTTGGGTGTCCCATTTGTAAAAAAATGCACACATTTAGTTTAGTTGAAACATTCCTCAAAGACTATATTTTTAGGACATCAGAAATTTTTACCTTGGTGGCATAAATACTGATCTTAGACGACAACATTAGATGGGAATATCGAACAAGGTACAACACCATCTCCAATAATGGGTGACCAATTTCTTGATAAATTAAAATATATTGACATTGTTTTTAGTAAACCATTTTCAAAAAACCTTATAAAATCGGGTTGGAAGAAGAGATCAATTTTCTATGAATTATTTTATTGAAATTTTTGTATTCCATACATTTTATTCATCTCATACATGTAGAAAAAAATATTTGATAATGTCATTAGAATGTTATTAAATGTTCTTGGAAAAATGGAAGATGGAATAAAGTCTAGGTTGGACATGATTGACATGGGGATAAGGGAAGAGTTGGAACCAGTGAAGGGTAAAGGGTGGAATATTTTTCCTCCAGCAGCTTACACTCTATCTAGATAGAAAAAATAACAATTTTTTGTTTTCCTTAATAGTGTAAAATCTCAAGAGGTATATTCATAAAATATCAATAATTTTATTTAAAGGACTAATTTTAAATTACAGGGACTAAAATCACACAAATATCATGTTTTGATGCAAGATCTAATGCATATTATTTTTCATTGTATTCTACCTCAAAATGTATGGCATACATTAACCATACTCTGCTTCTTTTTTAAATCTATATACAGTAAAGTTCTACCTCAAAATGTATTCTACCTCAAAGTTTTGTCTTGGTGTTTTTGGTGTGATTGTGTTTGTTGAAAAGGTAATATGACTGTGAATTAGTATGGTTGGTGTTATCGAATAAATTATTTATGATGGCACAATTTCCTAGTGTTTGATAAATTTTTGGGCCTCAAAATTGGGATTTTGTTTTATGGAAAAGGAAGGTTTTTTGAAAAGGATTTTTCAGACCATAGTTCATAGACCACAAAGAACAATTTTTAGACTTCAAAGGAGGTACACAGAATGGAAAAGGAATGTTGGAAAAGGAAGATTTCTGCATTGCAATGTTATGTGGATCTTGAAGCATGTTACGCGAACCACGTAGTGAAATTAGATCACAGGAGGTTTATAGTTTGAATTAGGTTGACCGTTTGTTGGAGGATCTTCTTTTTCAGTTAAGAGGAGGTTATTTAAGGAGTTTTAAAGGTTTTTTTATTTTTAAAAGTCATCATCCACTATAAAGGATTATAGTGCTATGTGGATGAATGGTAGTTTGTAGTGAAGTTTTTACCACATCTAAGATTTTGGTATTTGTGATTTTTGGGTTTTGCAAGTTTTTTTTGCCTATATAAAAGACCATAATCACATAATTAAGAAGAGAAAATTTCATTAGAAAAGTTCATCACTCTGGGAAGAATTTTGGGAAGCCTGAAGTTTTTTGTGAGGAAGAATTTTAAGAAGGAGAAGATTTTTACAGGGGAGAAATTCCGTGAAAGAGAAATTACATGAAAATAGTTTCCAGAATGGGTTTTTGGGGTTCGATAGCTCACAAAGTAAAAGGATTTTTGAAGCATAATTGGTTCACATAAGAATCATCCATCTGAAAATAATATGTGGTTCATGAAGAAAAAGTTGTCCATTAAGCACTCATGCCACATGGTGTAAGGAAATTCACAGAGGAAGCAAGGAAATTCATGGAGAAAGAAGGACAGTTTGTGATGAGTACAAGGAAGTTCTCTAAAGGATTAAAACAATTCATTAAATAAATTTTCACAAACTAATAGTATGTGAAAAATAGAGACTTAAATAGATCATCTACCTATAGTTGAGGATGTATTCATTATTGATAATTAAGGGACCAACATTTCCATAAACTGTGTGTGTATTCTTTCCAACACATTAAGAAAATGAGGAGGAAGAATGTGATCCTTTCCACCAGCAGTGATCCATTGAAATAGAGTTAGGGAGTGACCCTTGGGAAAGCAGTGAGCTCACCCTAAACATTGTAAAGTATGTGATCCTAGACATAGAATTGATCTATCATGAAACTTACATTTTGTAAGTGAGACTTGGTGGATTTGGTATATCGTCACATCACCTTTTTATGTTCCTTGGATATATCCCAGTTAGGGTGAACCAAGTATAATCTATGTGTCCTTGTGTTTTCTTTCCTATTTTACTTTTAGTGCATCATCATCAAATAAATAAATAAAGAATAAGATCATCATAAAAACTTAAGAAAAAATAAAGTGACCCTCATAATAAATAGTTCAATATATAGTGGGGTAGGATGAGTTTTAGAAAGAATATTCATACCTTGATTCACCCCCCTCTCTGTAAAGACCCGCAAATTTCAAGGAAATTTTTTTCTTAATTTTCTTTGGAATTTTACAAGAGCGCAGCTTCAGACGGAACCTGATTCCGAGGCCCGGTGTGCCCGGAATCAATTTCCGAAGTTTGGCTCGGGTACGTTCAGTGAACGGACGAGTGGGTTTTTCTATCTTTTGAACCGGTGCCCGGAATCGAATTCTGAGGGCACCGATAAAATCGCAGCGCCGGTATTTGCTTAGAAACGCCTCTTCCGGAGTTGCGTTTGCTCAGACGTGGTTTTTAAATTTTGGGGCTTTAAGTCAGAAATAAAATAAAATTTGTGCGACAACTTTATTTTATTTCACTTAAGCTGCTTGGAAGTCACTTGGAAGCCACTTGAACTGAGTTAAAGCGGATAGGGTGCTATCCGGTAATATCCTACCCCTTGTTAGGATATTTGTGCGGTGGGGCCCGCACGAGCCCCGCCGTTTCTTTCGCTAAGTAACGCACCCGCGAAAACCCGTCAAAGTAACTGAAAAGTCAACCAGCGCGTTTTCTTTAATTCTTAACAGACCATTTAATTGGGCGGTTTATTTCGTGAATTAAATGGGTTGTTTCATTCGTTGAATTAATTCAACGAATTTAATGGGTCGTTACTTACGCGTTTGCGTTCGTTGGCAAATTAATAAAATAGACAAACTTGTCTATTTTGGAGGATTGCTATCGTTGTGCAAATCCTCTGAGCCTCCACCCTCCCCGCGAAGAACGCGAAGAACGCGAAGAACGCCGGCGACCGGAATTCGACGACGCACACCGTGATCTGCGACGTCGATGATCTCTACCCGCGACATTCTTCGGCAACGCCTCTTCTTCCGTGGCCGATCCTCGTTCGGCAACTAAGGTGAGAATCGGATCGTTTATTTCTCCCTTTTTAATTTCAATGACAACGGATTTAATTAATTAAATCCGTTTGTTCTAGATCCGGAGATCGTCGGCGCGACGCTTTTCCCGCGGTGCGACGAGCGTCTCTTCCGCGACGATCACCAAATCCGCGACGACCTCTCGTCCGACGACGACGACAAGGTAGGGATTTTATTTTTCTTGGTGATTCGTTCCCGTGATCTAATTATTTTTAATTAAAGAACCAAACTTGAACAATTTTATTTTTGGATAAAATTGTGGCTGCCTTAATCCCTCCCGATGATTTTATGACTAACGCGGAGGGTGCGGATCTAACGAACAAGACCCGGCAACCCTCCGCTGATCTTTTTGTTGTGCGGATTTGGCGGACGACGACAAACCGTGCGGCAGGGGCGATCCGTTGATCCCGCAGTGAAGATCGGCCCCCGGGAGGAGCTATGGCGCAGACGGGAGGCAAAACGGGCCACCGGAGCAACTCCGGCGGCGCCGGCGGCCGGAGGCGGCGGCGCCCGGTGCGCCGCCAGAAATTCCTCCGCGGCCGAGCCGTGGCGGCGGCGAACCGCCGGACCGCGTCCGCGGTCCGGCCACCCAGCACGCGGCCCGCGCGGGCCGCGTTCCTCCAAGCCGCGGGTCAAACCTGCGGCGGTTTCTTCGGCCGCTCGGCCGAAGCCGAGCCGGCCGGTCCGGTCGGCCGGGCCGCGCCCAGGCCGGACCAGACCCGGCCTAGCCGGGTCGGGTCGACCCGGTTCGGCTGACCCAGGGGGGGTTCGGGCCGGGTCGCCCCGGGCCCAGAACCCCCGTTTTCGGGCCCTCTTCGGTATTTTGCCCATATCTTGGGCCTGGGACCTCCGATTGATGAACCGTCAGCGGATACGCGATCCTTGGATCGACACGGTCGTTTCGGTATATTACACTCAAGGTTTCGGAAGACTTTGGGTTCGGCCGGGTTGGTTCGTACACGAAACCAACCGGGCCCTCGGAGCGGAAACGCTCATAACTTGAGCTACGGACGTCTGATCGACGTACCGTCAGCTGTGGTAGTTTCCTCTAAGTGAGAAGGAACTTTTGGCATACTCCGCCCGAGGATCGGACACAGGCGGAGTACGGTCGGGTTGGTTTTGCCCTAAAAACCAACCGGGCCCCTGGGACGAAAATGTCAATAACTCTCAGACCGGGCGTCCGATTGACGCGCAGTCTGTTGCGTTGAGATCCTGTTGTCGTTACGGAACTTTTGGATACATCAACTTCGGACTACGTGTCAGCTGATGTATCAGCCTCTCGGCTCGTGGAGCGGACCCTCCTAAACGAGCTCGCTGTGTGCGGGAACCCTAGCGCTGGCTGTGACTTCGACGACCGAGCAGAGATCCTCCGTGGACTGCGACGACGACAGAGCAGAGATCCTTCGTGGACTGCGGCGACGACTGTGCAGAGATCCTCAGTGGACTGCGTCGACTACTGCACTCAGCGATCCTACGTGGATCAGTGCTACCGATCCTGTGTGGGTCCTTACTACCGGTTCTGTGTGAGCCACTGCCTACAGGTTCTGTGTGAGCCCGATCCTGTGTGGGTCTTTTCCGGGGGTTAGTACCTATCGATCCTTCGTGGGTCCGATGACTTAGATGGATTAGTGATCATCTTTGACGTCATCTGAAAAAGTATACCTGGTTGAGCTGAATCTTATGTTACTCTCCTTTGTGGATTGTGTCGAACTATCCTTTGTGGATTTACTGTTTACTCTCCGTTGTGGATTTGAGTCTTGCTTTCCTGCGTGGATTGAGTTGTTCTTGAGCTCGTGAGCAGAGCTAGAATTGGGGACTTAGGTATATGTATGGGCATATACCTAAGTCGAGTCAGATGTTACTTCGTGATTGCCTCTTTCTTTTGTGCTATATCCTTTGTGGATTTCGGGAGACCTTCGGGGGTCTCGGGGTCCTTACTGAGTAGCTTATACTCACCCCTGCACAGGCTATGCCCGCACCTTGTTGTGTTGGATGCAGACGACGGACAGCGCTGATCACGGTTGGGGCGTGGAGCAGGACGGTACCTGGAGGTGGACCACTGGGCGGGACGAGCTCGGAGCGGACGTGGGACCCGAGGAGCCTGGAGGCTATCTGTACCCACCCTTCAGGTGGGATTGCCAGTGGACGACACGAGGCCGCCGTCTTTTCTTCAGTTGCTGTTCTTTTTCCTTTTCAGTTGTACTTTCAGTTGGGCATGTATTCCGGCCCCCTTTACTTTTCTGCACTTTGTAGTTACTTTCCGCTTGCTGACTCTGTGGTGGTTGTTACTTATAAAGGCAATGCCTTCCCTGTTTACCGGGATTTTACGCCTTGGTGCTAGTCGCCAGCCCCTGGCCTATGGAAGGCGGGCTTGGGGTAGTCACGGCACGGGCCCCGAGGTCGGGTCGTGACACTCTCAGGGTATCTATTCCCATTTTTCACTGAACAATCGGTATCATAGCGTTGGTTTCTTTTATTATATTTGTTTTCTCTGACTTGGTTTAGTTGATTATTGAAATAAAAGTTTTAGTTTTCTCTTATCTCATAGAAACATGGAAAAGGGTAAAACTTCAAAGAATAAGTAGAATTCGGGTGGTATTCCTCAGTGTGGAAGTGTCTATGGAAAGAGTGTGATTTAGTTAAAGGAAACAAATAGTTTACTAAAGAATGGTTTGGATAAATAATACAGTGAAAATATTTACTCATTCAATGATTATGAAGGAATGACCAAAGAACCTAATATTATAAGTGATGTTGGAACTACTGATGGTGTAGAAATTAAAATAAGACAAAAAGTGTAAGTTGTCCAAAAAACAATGAAATTAGAAAAGATATTGGATTAAGAAAATAAATCTAAAGATATTCATTGTAACGTCCCGGATCTGGGTGCCACACAACGGGTTCCCAAAACCTGGTTGGTCACATGACCTCAAGTGCATTTCTCCAAACGCCAGAGGCTGCCGACTAGCAGCGAGGGCCTAGGTATGATAGTGGGGAAACTATGCCCTCATTTGTCAAAGTGTAGCATAGCAGAAAATATAAATATACCCAAAAGCGGAAGTAGTAAACAATAAAAAGCTGAAAGGAGAATAGTACTGAAGCAAAAGATAACCAACAATCATACATATATGATGATGCAATATGTCCTATTTCTATGAAAGAAGTCAAAATATGATACACTGAAATCAAAGACAATACAGCACAAAGTACAGTAAAACAAAAAAAAACAGTGCAATAGGAACTCAGTAGCATCGCAAGCTTAACCCCAGTCTCATGCTCTCCCACTCCTTTGCAATAATCAAGTACCTGTATAGGGACTCTTTCCCTTATCAACACCTATAGCAATATAATCTGTTTGGGCCCAAGACATGACCCAAACAGGGTGTGAGAAATAAATACCATTAGGCAACCACCAAAGGCTCGTGCCCAACTATCCGTGAAAATGTAAAACAGCAGTGTGCAATAATATAATGCAGTAAACTAGGGAGTACTCAAAAGTAAACATATCTACCAGTTACATTGCCATTTTAATAATTATTTAACAATTACAAGCCTGTGATTTAGCTTGGTAGGCACAACATAAGAAATCACCATAGTGAATATTCAAGTGAACATTTCCCTCAGACTAAATAGTACCTTGACCTCAGGCTGATCAGAACCTTGCCCTTAGGCATACCAGATATTTCCCTCAGGCACAGACGCTACTGCCCTCAGGCATAAGAAACATTTCCCTTAGGCTAAACGAAAACTTTCCCTCATGCATAAGAAATGTTTCCCTCAGGCTATTCAAACCCTTTCCCTCATGTCAAACAGAACCTTTCCCTCAGTCTAATAAAACCCTCAACCTCAGGCCAAACAGAACCTTTCCCTCGGGCTAATCAAAACACTGCCCTAGGGCTAAGCAAAAACTGGGCTGATCCCAACACATAAGAAAGCAATTTATACATTTTCTCTCAAGAAAACTCAAATCATGCTATAATCACGGCATACCCACGGGTATATCCTGGCCAAATGGCTAAATAAGGTAAATGCACCCTCGGGGTGGACCTAGATCAAGGCAACAATCCCAAATAGCAGTTTATACATATTCATTAAATTACCTATGAAATTCCAGGTATTTTATCATTCAAGGCCTCAGCCATACGACACTCCAAACATGGGCACATATCACAACGGTACACAAAAACAACTCAAAAGTTGGAAATAAACACCAGACCACCTACCTCGATCTCCACTGATCGATATACGTGAACGGTGCCTCCAGAAACGTCCTAGAACGACGTAGATATGGGAAAAACAACAACTAATTCAAACCTAAATAACATCTCCTTGGGAAAGAATTTGAAGGAAACACTCAAGGATAGGGAAGGGCTTACCCGCATGGTCCAAATGTGATCAATGGCAGAAGAAACGGATTACCGGTGTGCGATCGGGAGCTTTTCCAAGGTTCAGTTATCTCTCCCGTGGCTTCCTGGCATTCTAAGCTTCCTCTATTGAAAGAGGAGGCTACTGCCTATTTTAAGTGAAAAAAAACAAACTACACGGTGTGTACTCTCAAGTACACGGCGTGTACTTTCCATATTTTTAATTTTTCCTTTGAAGGCCAATTTCCACCGCCTCACTATTCATCTGTTGATATGATTATACAGTGTGTATTTCTGAATACACGGCGTGTACTATCGCTCTGCTGGTGGCTACTCCCACCACCTTACTGTTCACATTCCGACTGATTACACGGTGTGTAAATACCAAGTACACAGCATGTAGTCATCTTTTACACCCTTCATCACCAAAAGGCCTACACTCCCTATGTACTCATCCCACACGACTTAAGTACACGGCGTATTGAAATGTACATGGCGTGTACCCACAAAATTTGGGATTTCACCCCATTTTCCTTATTTTCTCAAAAACACTTAAGGAAAAGGGAAAATAATAAACTCGTACCTCAAGAATAAGAACTGGGTTCTTACATTCAGATCCAAGTACTATAAATTGATGTCAATAAGAGAAAAGGTTTAAATAAAAGGCTTATTGATGTGGTTACTGATCTGAGGAGGAAGAATGATTTAAAATATGAAGAATTGAAAAACATTTATACAAAGATAAAAAAAATCAAATATTTTGAAAGGGTAAAGAATCTGGACTTAGATGAAATTCAGGATTTGAAATCCAGAAATGATGATCTTAATATACAAATATCTGAACTGGTTCGAGATAACCAAAATCTATATTAGTAAAATGCATGTTGTAATGATTCTACTGCTCAAAAAAATTAAACAAAATGAGAAAGATTCCATGATAGATACGATCTCCCAATAATTGGAATATGAAATAACTAGTTGGAAGACTCTCATAAGGGAACATAATGCTCAACTTGAGTCTAGGGACAAGAAGATTCAATAATTAGGAGAATATCTAGAATCATTCAAGAAAGAAGTGGAGCGATCTAATTCCAATGAAACCCCAAAATTGAAGGATGCTTTTTACTTACTATTTGACTATCTAAAAACATGTGATAATGAAATGAAAAGAAAATATGCTACTTCATAGGATAACATGGAAGGATTGTCTCATCCTAAAGGCTATCCAGTTTAGGAAAAATTGGTATTGGGTATGATTAAACCTCTCCCATGGATTATAGAAAGAGAGATATGAATAGTTCCAAAAATAGTAAAAATCATATAGGTGCTAAAGATATACCTAAAAAGAATTTTGTAGGAAGTAATGGCATCCTGTGATGTTTCTGTGGGATGCATGGTCATACTTCAAGTTTTTTTTTTAAGACTTGGACTATATTTTAAATTTTGAAGGAAGAAATATCGATAAATCTAAGAATAATAAGAATCTTATTGAAAAGTATGAAAGGAATTAATCTCAAAAGAAAGCATCCATTAGATTCTATTATTGTGGAAAATAGGGACACACCATGAGTATATGTCAAGAAGCCTGAGGAATCAATGTTAGAAGAATAATAACTCTGGATGAATCAACATCTCATCCAAGAAATTATGACATGAGGTATTTTTTTAATGGGAGATGTTTTATATGTTCTAATCATAAGCATTTCGAAAGATATTGTAGCAGGAAGAAAGCAGAGAAGGAGAATTAACTTTAAAGGAGATCCTCAACTCCAATGGTGTATAACGATAAATCCTATACTGGAAGACAAAGTGATAAGTTGAAAAATACGTTTAATGTCTTAGAGGGAAAAAATAGGCACAAAAAAAGGTGTATCAAGAACATATTATGGTACACTCACAATATCTATCTTTTAAATAATTTCAATAAACCTAGAATAAAAATGGATGATCTTCTCTAGTTGTGAGTAAGAATAAAATACATTTAGTGGAGGACCCACCACTGGCACAAAATAGTTTGGTGGCTTGGATAACTGATAAAAGAAAAATGAATAAATAATGACTTGAAAAATTTTCATGTCATGCCCCATGGTGATAATTGAAGGTAAGAGGAACATCCCTCCAATGGAGGAATGAGCAGGAGAATATGACAAGTAGAAAGAGTCATGCTCAAAGAAAGAGTCATGAAAAATGAAATATTAGTGGTGCATCAAAGAAAGAAATTTCTACTAATGGTTGTAAACCCAAAATTTTGAAAAAGTCCAAGCCTACAAAACCTAAATATCATAATAATACTCAGTATGTGGGCAAATAATTCTTAGTCATATGGCCATAACAGTTGAAGTTGGCTAGGAATTTTTAACAAGCACAAAAATGGTATAATGCTTTGCAATAACTTATCAAAGGGTTGATCCATTAGGATCGACCACAGTTCTCTTCTTAAGTATTCCATAGGTACCCCTTTCCCAATGCATTAATTTTTTCTAATATAAATTGGAATTTATGTAGGACTAAGGGGAAGATACAATCCATGGGGTGTATTTGCTGAAAGTGAATGAGTTTATAAGTTTAATGGAGATATGACCACATTTTCATGACATGTCAAATTTATTATGTCTTTAAAGGTGATTTATATCATATGATATACCCTTGGTCTTCTCTCAAGGATCTTTGATATGTTTAGAGTGTGTATTTTTAATAAAAAGTAATAAAAGAGGGGGTGGTTTTGAAAACATTTTTAAGAAAATAATTTAATTTAATGAGTTTAATAGTTGAAAAATGAAGTTGGTGTTTTAAGAATTATGATAGAATGGTGTCATTTAAATTTCACTACACAAATTTGATAGTTCATTGTTCTGAAAATTTCACATGGTTCAATTTAATTCTTTAGTTAAGGGTTTTCAAGATCTTGATTCCCCTCTTGCCTCTTAAAATGATGCATAAAGAACCAACCCTTGACATAACAATTTTGTTGTCAAGGTTTGGTCCTCAAGCATAGAAAAAGGTCTACCAAATCATAAAGAAATCTCATGCATGTGAATGTGAAAAGGGATAATTTTTTTGTCTAATCGGATCAACCCAATATTCCCACTTGAAATCTTAACCTAGTCAATGTTGAGATAAAAATTGTTTCACTTGATTAAACCAAAAGAAAGAATTCAAAGAAGAATCATGTTAAGATAAAACTTAAATGAAATCTTTCAAACACAAATTAAACAAAACTAGTATCATAAAAGTGTTGTAACTCCCTCCCTAGTTTTTGTAGCTTCCTCGAATTGACCATCCACCATTTAGCACGCCATCGAGAGGGGGAGGGGGCTTGGGTGGAACTTCACCTTCATCCTTGACCCACCTGTGAGTATAGAGATTGTCGTGACTAATAGTATGAGTATAGGACTCATCTAAGACTCTAAAATATTATCACCTTTCCTCTTGTTCAAACTTACAAATGGTTTTCCCAATGTACTCTTTTATAGGAAAAGTGGATGGTGCTTTTGGGAACCTAGATTTCAATAAACCAATTTTCCCATGGGTTTGGGTGGGTATAAATCCTCATCTCGCTTTGGAGAAAACTACAAAAAAGTATTACCCACATATTGACTATATCTACTGAAATTTTGGCATCATTTGGAGGCTAAAAACTCTAGATATGGCCGATATAAAGAACAAAACTTTTTGGTTTCGTGCATATTTGGTTTCTTGGATAGATAAGTTTGGTTGGACCACTTAATGGATGAATTTGGCTTGGGTGTCTTAATACGATATTTATTCCATGTAATTTTAGATCATTACACAAAATTTCATCCCAATTGGATGCATTTATTAGTTTCAGTTTGCATGTTATTCTACTAGGGTTCTTGGAATCTTGTGCAGTTTAGACCATTTTTCTTTAACTTCATTATGATCCCTCTAAATCACCTCCAACTACAATGAAAACATCAAAACAAGTGAAATTTCCCATTTTAATAGTGATAAAAATTAATTTATTGAATCAAATATAAAATAAAATTTTCTATAATAATTTCAATTTACAAAACAAAATCAGTTTAATATATTGGTGTAAGGGTGAAATAAAACAATAAATCGTGGTGTGATCACACCCCCACACCAAAACATTTTCACTCCTAGGTAAAGTCACATTTCAAAAAAAATTATGCATGGAGGTATTCCCAAATTCATGAATATTTAACATTGAATGAAAATTTAATTCTTTTAGCAATGTGATCATTTAAAAATTCACACCAAGGAGTTATTCTTGGTGATCGTGGAAAAAGATGTCTCATAAATTGTATCATAATGAAATCCAAGGAGATAAATGATACCAATTTTAGAAAATAATTAAAAATTAAAATGTCACTAACTCTTCATGTGTGTGTGTTTGTGTGAAAACCACTTCATGCTATTCTTTCCACTTTCTATCCAGAAAATATAGGTTATTTTTAAAAAAATATTCCTCAATTATTTTTTCCATCAAACATGCCCTGCATCCTTTGTAATCAAATTTCAATACCCACTCACTTAAGCATTCTCAAAATTCAAACCTTAGGATCCCAAATAATATATCCCCATATGTTTTACATTTCATCACTCCCCTCATTTATTATTATTTTTCTTTTCAAAAGTTGAACTTGGAACAAATCTCACACTCATCACTCAACCCTTATTTGATCACCTCATAACACTAATTGTAATAGTTATAACAAGGTCAAAGGTCTAGGAAGAGTGGTTTTAAAACTTCCCAAGGGAAAACACATATTTTTTTGTTTTTTTTAGTTTATTTTTTGTTTTGAGGGTGTACAACAGTAATATAACATGTACACATACATAGTTCAATCTGGTATAGTAATGAAAACGATCAAATAAGGAATGAATGTGTAGAAAAATCATTTTGGAAAGCTAATAAATATTAAATTAACTTATATTCACCTTTTATTGAGTAGGAAAAATTCAAACTTCATGGTTGGGTGAAAAGATGTGTGGAGATATTAAGTGACACAATTTTCCCATAAACTACTCATGCAAAGGGTACTATTCTTCTCAAAGGTTTCAAAATGATACAACCATTCATATCATTGAAAAACAACTAATTTTCAAGAAAAATTCACACCTCAATGTTAAATTCATGATAAACACACATTATATAAGTGAAATTTTTTTAAATGTTAAAACAACTTGAAATGGATAAATTCCTCATGAATTTTAAATAATTTACATGATTAAGTGGGAATCATTTTCTATTATTAAGCATACATCATTTTCCATGATTAAGTGGACATCAAAAATGAATATTCTGACACAAAAGTGAGGGGGAAACGAGGGTGGGAAGTGACAATACTATTCAATAAGCTAAAAATAGAAAATGAAGAAAGATGATGAAAATTACTAATTAACCCAAGAATGTACCCCCCCCCCCCACACACACACCTAGAGTATACATTTTCTTCATTGTAATAAAATATAATATGGTAAGGAAGTATAATACCTAGTGGGTTTCATTCTTAGGTTGCTTCTTTAACTTGGAGTTCCTCCATTGGGAACTCTATAATGCCTTTATAAAAGTGATTCAGTACCTGCCAATTAACAGTGAAGGTTTGTTTTGTTTCTTAATTTTGAACCTAGAAAACACCAAATGGATAAACATTGGTAAAAGTGTATGGACCAAAACAGTGGTAACAAAGATGATCTAGATGCAACTCCAGCCTTTCATTATAAAGGAGTAATTCTTGACAAATGTGAAATTGAAAATGAAGGATGAGATGGTTGTGGGAAGACTTGGTTTTCTTCTTATAAATATGGGATTTCTCATATGAATCTCTACACATTTCCTCTAACTCTTGAATATGTATATTTCTTTAATAACCTGAACCATAAATATTAGAATTTCATTGTTTTATGGCCCAATAGTCCCATTGCTCTATCTCAACATGGAGGTAGAAACTAATTCCAAAAACCAGATCATATGGTGACATTCCAATGGGAGTTTTGAAATCATTACGATAATTATATAATGAATCATCGAGTCTAAGACTCTGATTTTTTCTATTGGGTCGAATAGTTTTTTCAAGAATTTTGTTTACCTCTCTATTCAACATTCGGCTTGACCATTGGTATGTTGGTGATATGCAGTACACACTCGATGCCCAACCCCATACTGATGCAAATGTAATTTCATTTTTAAATTGAAAAAATGAGAGCCCCTATCACTGATGATAAACCTAGGTAATCCAAACCTGTAGAAAATTTGGATTCTCAAGAATTCAACAACTATCTTGGGATCATCTATCCTTATGGATTGTGCCTCTACACATTTTGATATGTAATAAAATTCTACAAGAATGTACATGTTTCTAAAGGAATTGGGAAAGGGATCCATAAATTCAATGCCCCAAACATTGAAAATGTCATGGTAGAGAAAAGGTTTTGTGAAATTTAATTTCTTTTAGAGACATTCTCTGTTCTTTGACAAAGAGGACAAGCTTTACAGAAATAATGGGAATCCCAAAATAATATTGGCCAAAAGAGACTAGAATTGAGGACCTTACAAGAATTCCATTGGGGACCACAGTGTCCTCCATAAGAAAGGGTGTGGAAGAACCTAAGGACAAACTTAAACTCACTATCAGGAACACAACACTTGAGGAATTGATCACTACATGTGTGCCAAAGGTAGGGTTCATCCCAAATATACCAATAGGACTCATTTTTTAGATGGTCATATTGGTTTTTTTTGTTATCAGTAGAAATGCAATATGCTACAAATAATTTACAATTTTATCATACCAAATAATATAATATTACACTCAATAAAATTTCTCATTAGGAAACATGTCATATATAAGAATAAAGGGGGGAGTCTATGTCTGAGGATGGGAGGATCCTAGTGATATGTTCAGCCGCTATATTCTCTGCTTCTTTTTTATCCTTAATTTCTAAATTAAATTCCTGAAGTAGGAGCATCCAAATAATGAGATGTGGTTTGTATTATGGTTTATTAAGGAGATATCAGAGGTTTTCATGGTCTGGGAACACAATGAAATTAGACCTTAAAAGGTATGAACTAAATTTAACCAAGAAAAACACAATGGAAAGTAATTATTTTTCAGTTGTGGTGTTGTTTTCTTGGGAAGGGTCCAGTGAATGTGAGACATAGGCTATGACATTTGAATCTCAATCGAACCATTGTGATAAGACTACCCCAACTGCATAGTTAGAGGCGTTGCACATGAGATCAAATGGTAAATCCCACCAAGGTGTTTGGATTACTGGGGATGTTTTGAGGCTCTATTTCAATTTTTCAAAAGCTTACTCACATTATTTATCAAAAACAATTTCTTTTTCTTTTTAGAGTAATCGGGTTATGGGAGTTCAATATTAATAAATTCATGAATGAAATGACGGTAAAATACACCATGACCAAAGAAATAACACATATCCTACACATTTTTGCGGAATGGTAAGGAATAAATGACATTAAATTTTGATTTATCTACTTGGATATTGTCCCCATTAATGAAATCTACAAGTAATATACCTTATCACACCATGAAATGGAATTTATCATAATTTAATGCAAGATTGTTTTCAATACAGAAATATAGAAAATGACCAGGACTACTTAAACATTCATCGAAAGAGGATCCATAAATAGTGAAATCATCCATGAATACTTCCATGAAATCCTACAAGTAATATGAAAAAATACTAATGATGCATCATTGGAAAGTACTTGGAGAATTTCATAGACCAAATGGAATCCTCCTATATGAAAATTTGTCAAAGGGACGGGTAAAGGTTTTCTTTTTCTAATCCTTAGGGGAAATATGGATCTGAAAGTATCCAGAATACCCATCAAGGAAATAGTAGTGGGACTTCCCCGCTAACCTATCTAGCATTTAGTCAATGAATGGTAATAGGAAATTATCTATATTAGTGTTTTAGTTTAGTCAGCAATAGTCTATACAAACATACCAACTATTTTACACACGGGTTCATACCAATTCATTATTTTCATTTTTTATTACTGTTAAAAAAGTTATCTTGGGAACTACTTGCACTGGACTAACTCATTGGTTGTCAGATATGAGGTAAATGATTCTAATAACCAATAATTTTGTAACCACTTTTTTAACAACATCTAGGAGGTTTGGGTTCATTCGACATTGTTCCTACCTCACTAGTTTTTCATCATCATTTAACAATATATGATGTGTGAAAATTGATGGGATGATACCAGGAATGTCAGCAAGTGTCCATCCCAATGCTTTTTTATCCTCCCTCAAAAGTTTAAGCAGTTTTAATTTATACTCTATAGGTAGTGAACTAGTAATGATGATAGGTGTCTTATTTCCATTCCAAATATATGAATATTTTAAATTTTAAGAAAGAGGTTTAAGTTAAAATTCATAGGTGTTTTGGATTGATGGGAATGAATTTGAAAGTGATAGGTCATTGATATCATCTAACTAGTCAATGATAACATCCTTAGATGAAGAATGAGCTTTTACAAGCTGAGCAATATCATTGATGGTCATGGGATCCTCAGTGCTCAAAAAATAATCAATTAACTAACATGAATGACATTGTTCTAGACAACTGCAGCATTAAATGAAGATTCATTAGCTATAATTTATATCAATGATAAAAACATAGAAATGGGATCAAGTGAAATAAAAGAATTTTTTTCAATGTAAGGGAGTACATCGATAGAATTAAATGAAACTGAGGAATGCTATTTTGAGGGGTGCTTAAAGGAATATAGGATGTTGAAGTGGAAAATGTCACCACCAAATTCCATAGATAATGTAGCATCGTGGACATTAATTATGGTTTTGGTAGTTTTTAGGAAAGGTTTCCTCAATATAATTGGGGCATGTCCATTCATCTTATCATCTTACATTTTAAACACATAAAATTTAGTAAGAGAAATTAAATTTGTTACCCTTACAAGAACATCCTCTAACACACCAACAGAGTTTTTTGTACTTCAGTTTTCTAGTTAAACAAAAATTCTAGTGGGCTTTAGTTCCCTGACCTACATTGAATAAAAAATGGAGTCAGGAATCACATTTATAGAAGAATACAAATCAATCATAGCATTGGAAAAGAAATACTCCCTATAGTGCATGAAATTGAGAATATTCCAAGATCATTGCATTTGGTGGGATGTGATGGATCTATCAATTCTGAGATGTTTCTACCCAAGATCACCTTTTCATCACTGAAAAGACTCCTTCGTTGTGTACACATCTTCTTTAGAAACTTATAGTATGGCGTAATTTTCTTTACAGCATCAATAACGGGGATGTTAGACTACACTTTTTTGAAATTTCCCAAGATTTATTTATCAAGTTCAGGTTTTTCTTATTTGGGTGTCCCTTTGGGGAAGTAGAAGAGGAATGGTTGGGCTAGGTGACTCATCAACAAACACACTCTTTCCTTTAGGGGGATTTCTCTAGATAAGGTTTTTTTGGACTATTCTCAGTGGTTGGGATGGTGGTTTCCTTATGAGGGGGTGACTCTAATGGAGGGGATATTTGGTTTTTAAGTTGTTTTCCACTCTTAAGGGTGATGGAACTAACATTTCTTATATCCCTAGGGTTTATTATTGGTTGAGAGGGTATTTTACCCAACCCATGACTTTGTATTTTCCCCACCGAGTTAGAAAGTTGGTCTAATTGGGTTTTTAGGTCTTGTATGGATGTTTGGGTGGTTTATTGGAATTGGAAATTATTTTAATCTATTTGTTTCATCATTTATTCTATGATAGGATCAGGTTTTGGAGGGGTTTTTTGGAAAGGATTTTGTGGTGGTTGAGGATTTTTGGGTGGTGGTGGTGGATGACTACTCTGCCCTGGCTGGTTCCATGGTTGTTGAGGTTGGTTTGAATACCCCCTTACCTATAGGATCGGTTGTCTTTCCACCCAGGTTTGGATAGATAATATGGTTCTGTCTTAATGGGTTGGTTATAGGGGTATCTTGGAAATATTTCCTCACAAATCTCATAAGTTTCTCTCGGTTTATGGAATTGGTCATAATAATGGGTGTCGTTAAAATAGATACCACAATATATCAAAGAAATAGATTAGGATATCCCTTGGTAAAGATCAATTTTTCGAAGAAGGGTACTTACCTCTTCAAACTTTATTCCCACCTTCTTCTCTAATTTATTAATTTTCACCTCATGGACACCTTGAATGGGTACACTAGACCTTGAGCTGAATTATTGAGTGTTCTATGCCATATTTTCAATGAGGTTCCTTATAGCGATTGGGGTTTTGTCAACTAGAGCACCACCTATAATAGCATTAATCGTGTTTCAATCAATAGAATTAAAACTTCATAAAAATACTATATTAAAAGTTGAGCACTTATTTGGTGGTGTGGGAAACTTGAACAAAGACTTTTAAATCTTTCCTAATATTCATGAAGTGTTTCCCCTTGTGATTTCCATATTCCACAATTTTTTTTCCTTATAGTTTCATTTTGAGAGGCTGGGGAGTGTTTTTCAAGGAAAAAGTGTTTCATGTCTACCCAACATTTTCTTGGGAGATTAACATAATATAACTAGTATTTTTCAGTGTCTTATAATGAAATGGGAATTCCCTAATCTTTACTTGTTCTTAATACACATTAGGATGTTTTAATGTTGAACATATAGTGTGAAATTTTTTTAAGTTCTTATGTGGATATTTACTTGTGAGTCCATGGAATCTTGGTAATAAGTGAATTAAATCATATTTTAGTTCAAAATTAGGTGCTTCTCCTAGTACTTGAATATATACAGGTTGGATATCAATATCAGGAGAGGTTAGTTATTTTATTTTTCCTTTATTTTCATCCATGTTATACATATCAATTTTAGTTCTAGTTTTGTTCCAAAATAAGAGGGGTTTGGAAAAGTCTCAAGGTGTGGTGTGTCCTCCTTCAAAGGGTTCTCTTGTGTGTCTCGGTGTCGCTGACATAGGATCCTCTCTAGATCAAGTTTGAAAGGAGGTAAATTTAATAGAGTAGAATGGTTCATGTGCATATCCTACATAATAAATAAATAAAAATAAAAAATATATGTAAATTTAGAAGATAAAATAAATAAATATTCAAAAAATTTAAAAAAAACATATCAAAAACATGCACTAAAAACCAAAGAACTCCTCATAAATGAGGCCAAAATTTGACAGTTTTGTCATTAAATTTCAAATTTATTTTGTTTTTAAAGGTTATTTATAGTATAGTGAAGACCCTAGGTCATCTCTAAAGAAGTATTGATAGTTTTATAGAGTGTATTTTTAATTAAAAGTACTAAAAAAGGGGGGTAGTTTTGAAAATAGTTTTTAGAAAATAACTTAATTTAAAGAGTTTAATAGTTAAAAAATTAAGGTGGTGTTTTAATAATTATGAGAGAATGGGGTCATTTCAAGGTCACTACATAACTTGGATAGTTCAATGTTCTGGAAATTTCACATGGTTTAATGGAATTCTTTGGTTGAGGGTTATCAAGATCTTGATTCCCCTCTTACCACTTAAAATGATGCATAAAGAACCAACCCTTGATACAACAATCATTTTTTCAATGTTTGGACCTCAAGAATAGAAAAATGTATAACAAATAATAATTAAATCTCATTAATGTGAATTTGAAAAGGGATACTTGTGTTATCCAATCGGATCAACCCAAGATTCTCACTTGAAATTTCAACCCAATCGGTGTTGAGATAAAAATTATTTCACTTGATTAAACCAAAAAAAGAATTCAAAGAAGAATAATGACATTATAAAATTAAATTAAATTTTTAACACTAAAATTACACAAAACCAATATCATAAAAATGTTTTATAACTTCCTCCCAAGTGTGTGTAGCTTCCTTGAAATTACCTTTTACTATTTAGCTCACCATTGAGGGGGGAGGAGGCTCAGGTGGAACTTCAACTTCATCCTTGATCCACCTATGAGGATAGGGGCCTCTATAACTTCTAGTATGAATAGATTAATCCTATAAGAATCTAAAATATCATCATTTTTCCTCCTATCTAACTTATAAATGGGGTGCCCAAGGTACTCTTTTATAGGCAAAGTGGATGGTGGTTTTGGGAATCCAGATTTCGAGAAACCACTTAGACCATGGGTTTGGGTGGGTAAACAGCATTATCTCACTTTTAAAAAACTAAAAACTTGTTTTCCCACATCTTTAATATTCCCACTGAAAGTTTGGAATCATTTTAAGGATGAAATCTCTATATATGGACAAAATACAAAACAGAACTTTTGACTTCATGCAGATTCAGTGTCTTGGATAGATTAGTTTGGTTGTGACACTTAATATAATAATTGGGATTCATTTTCTTAAGAACATTTTTATTCCATATAATTTTGGATCGTTTCAAAAAAAATCAACTAAATTGGATGTACAGATTAGTTGAAATGTCCATTTGAGTCCACTGGGGTGCTTGGAATCTTGTACAGTTTGGCCCATTTTTCTTCAACATCATCATGAGCCCTTTAAATCACCTCCAACTAAAATGAAAACATAAAAACAATTGAAATTTAACTTTTAAATAGTGATAAATATTAAATTATTTAATCAAAAATGAAATGAAATTTTTTATAATAATTGGAATTTAGAAAATAAAATGAGTTTAATACAGTGGTGTAAGGGTGACATAAAATTGTGAATCACAGTGCGATCAAGATGCATGCGAATAGAATAATATAAACAATGGAAATTAACATATGATATTATATTAAACAATTTTTGTTACATAACAATTATATTTTTCAAATATATATCTAAAGGTTGTGTGTTGTGGAAAAAGAAGATGATATGATGAAGAGTATGCTTTGAAACTAAAGAGTTGTCAAATCTATACTTGGAATATCCAATGGTTCCAAGATCCATTGAATATAAAACCATTGGTATTATTCCCCCATTCAAGTTTTATTTTTTCACCAATAGAAGACATATTGTAAGAGAAGTAGGAACATTCATGTATTTCATAATTATCCATTTTGTTCTAAAAACATGGTATTAGCTGGCTATTTTCATGATACTAGGAAGCTGTGAGAGAATATAAACAATGTTTTAACTAAAATCTGGGAAAAGTAGTTAAAATAAATGATGTCATTTTAGTAGAAAATGAATATAATCTTCAACAAAACAGTGTCCAGTTGTATGATTAAAGTGATGAGGAGGTAAGATAATCATGGGGAGTAAAAGTGGTAAATAATGATTCAGAAGATGATATTGATGATTAACCTAATAAAGTCAAATCTATATCAGTATGAAAATTGAAGATCCGAGTTGAAATTTATAGACATAACCACATTGGTAATAAAGAATCACTTGTTCAAACACATAGAATGAAGTCTTTACAGTAGGAATATTTCCTATCTCGGGTAGAGCCTAAATGTTTTTATAAATAATTTAGAGATAAGAATTGGTTTTAGTATATGAATGTAGAGCTTGAACAAACTAAGAAGAATCAAAAGTGGGAGATTGTTTTGAGGCCAACAGATAATAATGTTATCAGGACTAAATGGGTCTTTCATAAAAAGATGAATGAAGATGGTGCATTGATTCGAAACAAAGCACAACTAGAGTGAAAAGGGTACTCTCAGATATATGGTGTAGAGACCCCACCCTAGAGATCCCAGATCCAGTGTATTATATCAATTACATTGGTATTATTACAAGGAATCAAATCTTGAATGACCAAGAGTTTATTAGTCTTGGTAAATCATATAGATACATGAGTTTTTTATTTCAAATGAATACACTAATTACAACATTTTTTCTTCTTTATAAATAAATAACTTGAAGGATAACTCTAATCCATCTAATAAATCCATGCATATCTTTCATAGTATGATTCTTGGATTCCTATAGAAAGAAACATAATAAGGGTGAGCTCAAATGCTCAATAATGGTAAAGTATAGCAGAAGTAATATTGAATAAATGAGAATAGTTAATATGGAATGGTAAATAACTGAACACACATGTCATGTAATTAATAAACTGAATGGAAGTGCATAAAAAATATGTCAAGGTAATAAATGGAAACACATTTCATTCAAATAACTAGGTAAGGAAAAATAAATATGGAAAGGTAATAAATGGAAACATATTCCATTCAAATAACTAGATATAGAGAAATAAATATGGAAAGGTAAAAAACTGAAAACACATGCCATTTAATCAATAAAGTGATAATGAAATGCATCCATAAATTTTATCATGTGAAAATCTCATGGATAATAAATAATGAATCAAAATGAAAGCAATGATTAATTATTGGATGTCATGTCTTAGAAACATGGAAACAACTACTGTCAAGATCCATCCTCCAAATAGTTTAAAACTACAGATAGAAATCTATTTAATTTGTGCAACTTATTTATCTCATGAGAACCTATCTTTGCAATGAGGAGCTATGTAATGTCTGGGATTCACCTATCATTTCATGTTTTAATAATTATTCATATCGATTAATCAATTTAATTAATAAACAATATGCCTTATCAAATATCCATATTGAATAAAGAATATGGATTTATCAATATTTCCTCAAATAATAAAACAACTATAGAAGTAGACACCATATGTAAATAGGTATACAGTTTAGAAAATAGTAATATCCATGATAAATGAAATGGATAATTTAGGGTAAATTTAATGTTCAATGATCATAGGAGATTGAATATTTCAAGGGGACTGAAAAATGAATCAAAGAAGTGAATGTTAATACAAACCTTGGCCAAATATATCAAAAACCATCCAAAGGAATAAATAGGATGGTATAAATACAATAAATCCCAATTGGAGTAAAAATAAGGGTTGTTTTCATTGATGAATAGAAATAGTATAAAAAATATTTTAAAAAAATATTGAGGAAAGTATCATTTTATTATGAAAAAAATTTTGAAAAAACATTTCTTTGAAAATCACTTTTGAAAATATTTTCTTTAAAAAAACCTTTTAAACGTGAAAATGAATCTTCAAAGAAATTATAGAAGGTAAATTCATACAATTTGTACGAGGTAAAAAAGAACATTATTTTTGCATGGTTAAAGGTTATAAAAATGATTTGTTTGGAAAGTGATAAAAAGATTCCTTTGAAAACATTGGTAAAAGAAAAAAAAATTAAAAATGTATTTACTAAATCATTTTTTAAAAAATGAAAATATATTAATAAATCATGGTTTTATAAGAAAATAGGTTCTCTGACTAAAGAGATAAATAAATTCCTGTTTTTCTAAAAACATTTTTATTATCAAAGAGTGGAAAATGGTACTATCACTTAATAAAGGTCATGAATAAATAGAGGATAATAAAATTAAATAGTTTATTAGAAAATGATCAAATAATTTCCTTTTATTGAATTTTAAGTGTAAAAAAATCCTGAAAAAAATGAAACTATAAAGTAAAACACTTGAAAATATTATAATGTTGTAGTGAGAATCAATCAATGAGTAGATTATGTGTATCAACTATAAATACACATATAAAAGAGGAAATACATAAATAGATAGTAAAAGTCATTATACACATAATAAAATAATATTAATGACAACGAGGAAGTAATATAACCCAATGAAAATAAGTTGGGTTATGAAATCTCTTTTCCACTTGTTAACTTTTAACTCAAATCCTTATAGATAAAATAATTCAAATTAAAACTCAAAGTATCGTGAAGAATGAATGAATCATGATATTATATAAAAAAGTGGTAGTATGTTCCCCATATATAAGAAATTAGGTGCATAATAGTAAATTTATTGTTTCAAGAGAGAGTTAACAATCACAAAAGGAAGTGAGATTATAAATACAATCATTAAAAATGTCCTTTAGGATAATAATATTTAAACATTCCAAAGTGTCTCATACCACTTTGAAACATTTGAGTTATAATATCTATGAAGGAATAATATTAAATGAAACTTAGACTATCATGAGAATAAAGATTTCCATGATATAACATTTCAAATGGAAATATAAATACCATATAAAATAAATTAGGTGTATAACAACAAATAAGTCTCAATGGAATGTAAATTGAGATGAAATACCTTACAATGAGTTTTCTTTCGTGTGAACATCCTTTAACTTCCTATATAATAAAATTATGTTAATTTCCTAATTTCATGAGAACATTTTTCATGTTTATAATTACTTTTATTTCACTTTTTACTATATTTTATATAACTACTTGAACAATTATGTTTACATTAGGTGTTTTGACCAAATTCAGTTTATGTGACAAAAACAACTTTGGTAGGTCAACTATGGTCAAAGGGGTCATTATATAAGATATACATAATAATAATACTGAAATAATTATAATAATTTTACATTAATTATAATTTTAAAATAAATCATTAAATATGGTTATGAAAAATGAACCAATGTTACCATCATGGGGACGGTAGGTCGTATATACGCATGAGTAACATTCTAATTTTTCAATGATCATTATAGAAAGAAGGTAAGTAAAAATATAACTTTTAATAATGATAATTATATAATAAATACCATATATAATTATATATATAATTATAATGATGTAAAAGTAATCACATCATTTCGTGGAGGTGGTAGTCCACACGTTCATGAACGATGTAAACACTTTTTAAATGTGTGTGAAAGGGTAATGATTGAAATGGTATTTATATATATATATATATATATATTATATTTCTCGAAAGGTAATTATGTTATTAATATCATATATAGGTTGTTAATGTCACTTATTTTTAATTATAATCATCTTTTATACATTTCATGGATCATGTGAATGAATCATATCGCTTTGAGGGGGTGGTAGTCCACACTTCCTTAAACGATGTTATCGTATTAACGCAAAATGGAAAGTATTAAAGGTACGTGTTATAAAATAATAAAATAAGTATAAATACATAATAAATATCATATATATCATATATAAATATATTTTCCATCATAATGGATAACCATGAAAGTTTGTAAAAGAAAAATGAACAATCATGGTTTCATGAGGTAATAGTTCATCGTACACATAAATAGTATGTTCGTTACCCATTGATGGAAGTGTGTGTAAGTGTTGGTCTAAACCTTAGAATAAAAACATACTAGTATTTTAGTATATTTTTTTTGTTATACAATAATATAATATGAAGATATGAGTTGTTGTATAATGTAAATAAAATTAAAAAATGTGAGAGAAGACGTTGCCTCTTAATTGGGTAACTACTTTTGGTTTATACCAAAAGGATTACTTAGAAGGATTTATGACAAAATGGAAGATTAAAGGTCTAGGTAGGGATTTTAGTAAGCTATATGGTCAGATATTGGCCAAACCTTAGTGTTTTTATAGGTTTGAGGAGTGGGGAGAGGTGGTGGCCTTTTATAAGGGAGGAAAAGGACTCACTTGGTATTTTTTAAAAGAAGTTAGGTGTACCCACTTTTTTAGCTTAAAAAAATCTTTAGAAATAAAAAAACTAAATAATGTAAGGTTAATGTCCCAATTATATCAAGAAAAATGGGTTTTGTTTAAGTTTTTAGGTCATTTGTGCCCTTAAGTTAAAGGTTTAGTCTTTTATTAATCTTGATTTTACATTAATAATTGTAATTAATTTTAATCACTTTCACTAATATGTTTAGTCAAAAACAAATTTGGAATTTTTATAAATTATAAATTATTATGATTATAAATATGGAATCCATTTTTTCAAATTAAAATCATATAATTGGTAGAAATTAATTTAGAATTCATCCCACAGGCGGGATGACAATGTGGGTTTTTAAAGTAAAAACATCTGAAAGTTTGCTATATTTTTATAATTAATTTCAAAGTAAAATTGATTATAATAAAATAAATTGTATTAATTGATAAAAATATGATATAATTAATCTTTAAAACCAATTAAAATATAATTTAAACTTATAAATAAATTAGATGAAAAAGTAGTTTTGAACTAAAATTTAGTATTTTAACTATTCATTAAAAATGAAATATTTTAGAAAAATATCAAAAATTCACCCTAACCTACTTATTATGTTTTTATTTAAAATATAAAGTTTTTTTTGACATATTAAATCAATTAAAGTGTCAAAATTCATATTTAAAATGGGTTCGTCATTAAAAGGTGGTAAAATTGTCTTTAAAAAAATATAGGTTTTTATGTGTAAAATAGAATTTTTTTTCTAATATTATGTTTATCAAACCTAATGGATGAATATCAAAAATATTTGATTTAATATAATATATATATATTACATAAATATCACTCACTAATTTTAATTAATTTATCTATTAGCATAAAACAACCTTTTGAGAATAAAAATAGTTTTCTATAAAAGTATTCACTTTATATTCAATTGCTTCTTATATTGATTTCTAATTAAACATTAACCAATTAATTAATTCTATATTTGTATCAATAATAATTTTCATGATTTAGTTATTACTATTTATAACTACTAATTTAATGGCCATTTTATATCTTATTCTATTAAATAATAATATTTTAATAATATATTATTGTTCAGTAAAACTCAGTCTTACATGTAACAAAAGTCTTTGAAGAAGGTCGCTCTTGAATGTAATGCACACTAACTCGATGTTGTATGAATTGAAATATATAGAATATATTTTAAATAGTAAATATATTATAAATTATCTAGATATTATATTACCTTACGTGTTTGGTGTCACGTGGCAAACACGCTATCGAATACAAGGTTCTTACTTTAGATTCTCAGGGCGTCACATTCTCCCCACCTTATTTAAATTTCATCCTCGTAATTTAAACTCGATCATAGTGATATATTGTTTGATACTTACTATGTTTGAAATCCCATATCATGGGAAGGGTTTATAATTCATCTTCTATAAAAGAGATAATAGAAAGTACAAAGTCCACATGGACTACCACGTAATTAGGTCTCTAAGTAGGAGAACATCAGTGGAAAGTGAAAATACGTACTTGGAGTAAAAGTGAAAATATTTATAGGGGTGATTGAGGTCATAAATCACAAATAAGAGAATGATAAATATAAAGTTGATGGCCTCAAATCCATAAATATTTGATGATTTAAAAGACCATCAGTTCAACATAAATTAAGGTATTAGGACAACATTTTTTTTAAAGATACTTTTCTTAATGTTGATGAATTATTTTACTAACCAAGATTATAATGATGTATTCTTACTTGATATGTTTCAATTCATATGAACAATCCTAACTTTTGGTTGTGATTTGATCAAATTATCATTCATTCCTTTACTAACAGAAATTAATTACCAATAATCAATTTTTTTATGTCCAAATCACTAAAAGAAACTTTTAAAGGGTCATAAGTCCTATAAAAGAGTGAAAAGTATAACTATTTGTCTTTAACTATCTTCCAAACCAATATAGTTCATATATTAATCTCTAATCCTAAAAAGCGATACTACTAGTTCATATTTAATATTTATTCATCAAATTTTTTAAATAAAAAGAAAGAAAATTTTACCAGGACATTGTGTGGGTTAGTGGTTGTCTTGAAACACTTATCATACTTAGATCATGTGTTCAAGACTTATAGCCTTTCTGGATTTGATTATTTGTCACCCAGTTTATAGGTTTTCCTTTTATAAAAAAATTAATATAATTTCTAAAAGAAATATAATGTACATCCTTGAAATTTAATCATTAAATATACTCTTAACTAAGGATTTCAATACAGCAATTTTTTTATAAAGTCTCATAATATTATTTTAATATTAGTATGATGTCATTAATGGTCATATAAATCCTAAAGGTTATCAATACCTTTAAACTTATGTTTATAAAATGTAAATGATTATTCCTCAAATATCATTTTCCTCCAAAACATATGCTTCAAAAATAAAGCATATTCCTTAGACATTTCATGATTCTTATTGCCAAAATACCACTCATAAAACAATTCTGAAATTTATTTATTAAATCCAAAAAATACTTCATCAAAATTGGTCCTTAGTATAAGTTTTAACCATAGTATCATTTTTTGGATTTCTAAATTATGAAACCTTATATTAAATCTAAAACACCTTAGTTTTAACCTAGGTCATTCATTTTCATTATCTATTCAAATTATTAATAATGGATTGTTAGAGAAAACATGGATTATCTTAAAGCTATCCCCTATGAGTGTAAAATAATGTACACAATAAATCCCATTATCATGTACCAAGTTACCCAAATTCAGGCTCAGAACACCTTGTCAGAGTTATAACTTCTAGGTACATCTATGTTAGAACCACATACACTTGTAGTATACAAACAGGGATGTATTTCTAGGAATACCCACATAATATCTACCTTAAAAAATTCAAGTATGTTATTCTATAATTATCCTAAAATTATACCTTAGAGTTATGTTCTCTAATATATTTTTTCCTAAATCTAGTTCTCAAGGTTTCTGCTCAACATCCTCTAATACCAACTGTAACGACCCGACCCTAGAGAGCCCAGAGCTAGTGTCTTCTATCAATTACATTGTCATGATTACAAGGAATCAAATCCTGAAGGACTGAGAGTTTATTAGTCTTGGTAAATCAGATACTTACATGAGTCTTGTATTATAAATGAATACAGTAATTATAAAATTCTTTCCTTCTTTCTAAATAATTAACTTTGAGGATAATTTTAATCCTTTTAGTAAATCCCTACATATATTTCATAGTATTTTTCTTTTATTTTTGGGGAAAGAAACATAATAAGGGTGATCTCAAATGCTTGGTAAGGGTAAAGTATAGCATAATCTATAATGAATCAAAGAGAATAGTCAATATGGAAAGGTAAATAACTGAACACACATGCCATTTAATCAATAAATTGAATGGAAGTGCATAAAAAATATAGAAAGGTGATAACTATAAACAAATTACATTCAAATAACTAGGTAATAAAAAATCAATATGGAAAGGTAATAAATGGAAACACATGCCATTCAAATATCTAGATAAAGAAAAATAAATATTTCAAGGTAAGAAACTGAAAACCCATTCCATTTAATCAATAAACTGATAATTAAATGAATCCATATATTTTATCATGTGAAAATATCATGGATAATAAATAATGAATCAAAATAAAGGCAATGATTAATTATTGTATGTCATGTATTAAGCACATGAAAACCTCTACTATAAAGATTCATCCTCTGGATAGTTTAAAATTATGGATAGAAATACATTTAATTTGCACAACTTATTTTTCTTATGAGAACCTATCGATGCATCGATACACTATATAAAGTATGGGCTCCACCCTTCATTGCATGTACAAAATATTATTCATATAGATCAATCAATTTAATTAATAAAAAATATTCCTTATAAAATATCCATATTAGAATAAAGAATACGTATTTATCAATATTTCCCCAAATAATCAAACAAATATCATATTAGACATCATATGTGAAGAGGTATATGGTTTAGGGAATAGTAATATCCATTATAAATGAAATGGATAATTTAGTGGAAATTCAATGTTCAATGATCATATGAGATTTAATATTTCATGGGGACTAACAAATGAATCAAGGAAGTGAATGTTAATACTATCCTTGGATAAATAAATCAAAAACCATCTAGAGGAAGAAATAATATGGTATCAATACAAAATATCCCAAATGGAGTAAAAATAATGATTTTTTCATTTATTAATAGAAATACTATAGAATGATCTTTTAAACACATTCTTGAGGGAAATATTATTTTATTATGAAAAAACTTTTGAAAAACCTTTTCTTTGAAAATAAATTTTTACAATATTTTCTTTAAAAAAACCTTTTAAACATGAAAAGGAATCTTCAAATAAATTATGGTAGATAAATCCATACAAGTCATATGAGGTAAAAAGAACATTCCTTTTGCATGGTTAAAAGTTATAAAAATGCCTTATTCAGAAAGTAATATGAATATTCCTTTGAAAATAATTGTAAAATAAAAAAATGGTAAATATATATTTAAAAAATCATTTTAAAAATATTTTTTAAAACATTTTAATAAATTGTGGTTTTTAGAAGAAAACAAGTTCTCCGACTAAAGAGAGAAATAAAGTAGGGTTTCCTAAAAAACATTTTATGAAACATATTGAGTACCAAAGAGTGGGAAAATGGTATTATCACTTAATAAAGGCCATGAATAACCAAAGGATAATAAAATTAAAGCTTTTATTATACAATGATAAAATAATTTCTTTTGATGTAAATTTATGTGTAAACAATCTCAAAAAAATGAGATTGTAAAGTAAACCCCAGATTATAATGTTATAGTGAGAATAAATAAATGATTAGATTATGTTTATCAACTATAAATCCAAATGTAGAATATGAAATACATCAATAGATAGTAAAATTCATTATACACATAATCATATAATGTTAATGACAATGAGGAAGTAATATATCCCAATGAAAAGAAATTGGGTTATGAAATCTCTTTTCCACTTGGTAACTTTTAACTCAAATCACCTTATATTAAATAATTGAAATTGAAACTCAAAGTATCCTAAAGAATGAATGGATCATGATATTATATGAAAAATTGGTAGTATTTTCCTTATATATGAGAAATTATGTGCACAACAGTAAATTTAATGTTTCAATAGAGAGTTAACAATCACAAAAGGAAGTGATATTACAAAGATAATCATTAAAAACATTCTTGTGGAGAATAATCTTTAAACATTCCAAAGTGTCTCATACCACTTTGAAACATTTGAGTCATAATCTCCATAAAGGAATAATATTAAATGAAACTTAAAATATCATGATAATTAAGGGTTTTATGGTATAACATTTCAAATGGCAGTATAAACACAATATAAAAGAAACTATATGAATAAAAACAAATAAGTCTTAATGGAATGTAAATTGAGATGAAATCCCTTACCTTGAGTTTCCTTTTTGGTGAACATCCTTTAACTTCTTGTATAATAAAATTATGTTAATTTTATACTTTATTTATAACCTTTTTCATATTTATCCTTACTTTTATTTCACTTTTTACTATATTGTATATAACTACTTAAAAAAATATGTTTATATCAGGTGTCTTGACCAAATTCAGTTTATGTCAAAAACAGATTTGGTAGGTCAACTATGGTCAAAGGGGTCATTATATAACATCTAAAGAATAATAATCACGACATAATTATCATATTTTTACATTAATTTTACTTTTAAAATCAATCATAGGTTATGAAAAATGAACCAACGTTACAATCATGGAGACGGTAGGTCGTACGTATACATGAGTAACATTCTCATTTTTCAATGGTCATTATGGAAATAAGGTTAGTAACACTATATATTTTCATAATGATAATTATATAATAAATACCAAATATATTTATATATATATATATATAATTCTCGTGATGTAAAATGAATCGCATCGTGTTGTGGAGGCGGTAGTTCGCACATCCACGAACGGCGTTATCCATTTTTAAATGTGTGTGAAAGTGTATTAATTAAAATGGTATATATATATATATATTATTTCTAAAAAGGTAATTATTTAATTAATATCTTATATATGTTGTTTATGTCCCCTATTTTTAATTATAATCAACCTTTATACATTCTATGGATTGTGTGAACGAATCACATCGCTTTGAAGGGGCAGTAGTCCACACTTCCTCAAACGATGTTATCATATTAACGCAAAATGAAAAGTATTAAAGGTATTTGTTATAAAAGTATTAAAGAAGTATAAAGGCATAATAAATATAATATATATCATATGTAAATTATTTTCTATCATAATTTTCAACCATTAAAGTTAGTAAAGGAAAAAATGAACAATCATGGTTTCGTGAGGTAGTAGTTCACTGTACACAGAAACCGTATGTTCTTTACCTATTAGATGGAAGTGTGTGTAAGTGTAGGTAAAACCCTTAGAATAAAAAAAACCTAGTATATTTAGTATACTGGTTTTTTATAAAATAATATAATAATAAGATATGAGGGGTTTGATGATGGAAGTAAAATTAAAAATCTTGAGAGAAGACGTTACATCTTAATCAAGTAACTACTTTTAGTTTGTACCAAAAGGATTACTTGGAAGTATTTATAACAAAATATATGCTTCAAGGTTGAGGGTATAGATTTTTAGAATCTATATTAAAATATATTGGTTGAACCTAAGTATTTTTAGAGTTGTGATGAATATGGATAGGTGGTGGCCTTTTATAAGGGAGGAAAAGGACTCACTTGGTATTTTTGAAAAGGAGTTAGGTGTACCCAATTTTTTACCTAAACAAATTCTAAAAAAACAACCAAACTCAATAATGGAAGTTTAATGGTCGAATTAGTTCCATAAAATGGATTTTTAACAAGTTTCTAGGTCATTTGGTCCCTTAAGTTAAAGGTTTAGTCTTTTATTAAGCATAAGTTTACCTTAATAATTGTAATTAATTTGAATCACTTTTGCTAATATTTTTAATCAAAAACAAATTTAGTCTTATTAGAAATTATAAATTATGATTATTTCAAATATTTAATCCATTTTTCCAAATTACAATTATATAAGTGTAAGAAATTAATTTAAAATGTATTCTGCAAGAGGGATGACAATGCAGGTTTTTAAAGTAAAAACGTGTAAAAGTTTGCTATGTTTTTATAATAAATTTCAAAGTGAAATTAATTAAAATGTCATAAATTGTATTAATTAATAAAAATATGATCTAATTAAACTTTAAAACCAATTAAAGTATAATTTAATATTACAAATAAATTAGATAAAAAATCAAATTTGAACTAAAATTCAGTATTTTTAACTATTCATTAAAAAATGAAATGTTTCATAAAAATATAAAAAATTAACCCTAAGCTAATTATTGTGTTAACATTTAAAATTTGAAGTTTATTTTGACATATTAAATCAATTAAGGTGTCAAAATTTATATTTAAAATGGTTTCTCCATTAAAAGGTGATAAGATTACCTTTAAAAAAATATAGGTTTTTATGTGTAAAATAGAGTTTGTTCTTATCTTATGTATATTAAGCCTAATGGATGAATATAAAAAATATTTGATTGAATATAATATATATATATATATATTATATTAATATCACTCACTAATTGTAATTAATTTAATCTATTAGCGTAAAATAACTTTTTAAGCATAAAAATATTTTTCCTTAAAAATATTCACATTATATTCAATTGATTCTTATATTCATTTATAATTATTCTTCAACCAATTAATTAATTATATATTTTTATAAACCATAATTTTCATAAGTTATTTATTACTATTCATAACTACAAATCCAATGGCCAGTTTATATCTTATTATATTAAATAATAATAATTTAATAATATATTATTGTTCGGTAAAACTCGGTTCTTGTGTGTAACGAAAGCCATCAAAGAAGGTCACTCTTATATGTAATGCATGCTAACTCGGTGTTTCATGCATTTAAATATATATAATTTCTTTTAAATGGTAAATATATTATAAATTATCTGTAAATTATATTACCTTATACACTTGGTGTCCTGTGTCATACACGCTATTGAATGCAAGGTTCTTACTTTAGATTTTGGGGGCGTCACATATAGAATTGTTGTTGATGAAACATTTTCACCTATTTCAAGGATAGATACAATTATATTATTCTTTACCATAGCAGTTTAAATAAGTTTCAAAGTTTTCCAGATGGATGTAAAGTTAGCATTTTTGAATGGGGTTCTAAAAGAAGAAGAAGTGTATATTGAGCATCCAGATGGTTTTCTCATTCAAAGAGATGAGAACAAAGTGTGTAAACTAAAAAAGGGATATAAGGGTTGAAGCAAGCACCAAGAGAGTGGTATTCAAGGCTTGATCAGTTTTTGAAGAAGCACTATTTTTTAATGTGGTGGAGTTGATTATAATCCTTATGTTAGTAATGACAGTAATCAAAGGATGATAGTGTTGGTGTATGTTGATGACATAATCTTAAGTGGATCATATGAATTGAAATAAAATCAATTCAAAAAATTCATGAGAAGTGAATTCGAAATGTCAATTATTGGTGAACTGATGTTTTTCCTTGGTTTACAGGTGACACAAGGAAATAATGGCACATTCATTTCACAATATAAATATGACAATGAGGTTTTGAGAATATTTGGAATAGATAATTCCAAGGAGATTAAGACTTTGGTGGCTGATCAGATGAAACTTTCATGGGATGATGAAGGCAATGTGGTTAATGTCACAGAATGCAAACAAAACATTATAAGTCTATTTTACTTGACAACGACAAGACCTAATATTTTTTTCCACATGTCATGAAAAAAATATCAAAGAAATACCAAGGAAACCCAATTGTTTATAGAAAAAAAAAAGAATACTTTGGTATATCAATGGTATGTAGGATTTCAGTTTGTTGTACAATGAAAAATATCAGCAAGAGTTATTGGGATATATATATATAAATATTGGGTCAAGTTAGTAGATGATAGAAAATAAAAATCAGTTGGTTCATTCTATCTTGTCATATTGTTTATTTCTTGGCTAAGAAAGAAATGGGATTGAATTTCATTGAGCGTCATAGAAGAAGAATATATTGTGGCTACTCAAGATTACAAATATTTATTCTGGATAAAGCAACAACTTGATGATATGGAAATTTTAGTGAAGTCTCCAATTGGAATCCATTGTGATAATTCAAGTTCTATAAATCTTATAAAAAAATCCAATCCATCACTAAAGGACAAAGCACATTGAAATAAAGTATCATTTTATCAAGGAGAAGGTGGATAAAGAGCTTATGAAGTTGGAGTATGTGCCTACATAACTATAGGTTACAGACATTATTAATAAGTTCTTACCCAAAAAAGCATTCAAATGGCATATAATGGTTCTAGGATTTCACATGACTCCTCACACTTGAAAAAGTGTGGATGTAGGACCTCCTCTCCCTGAGGTCTAGAGTGTTTTCCCTAATGTGTTGATTTGTGTTCTTTAACCTATAACAGACCTCAAAGTAGTGTCCTTTAAGTTTATTGACAAAGTGGGAGAAATTGTGGATATAAAAGGAGATAAAAATGTCTTAATAAAGATAGGGGAGAATTTGATAGGGGGAAATAAATTAAGTGGGTTTAAATCTAATGATGCTAAATGTGATTGATCAAATTTTATATATCATGGTATATGAGGTTCATGATGAAATCAGTTGAGTGGTTTTGGAATTAAGTGTTTCATTGATGAAATTTTTATACTACTCTTGTTTCTCATGTTAAGAATGGATCATGTGGGATTAGAGTGTGTGTTGATTAAATCTTTGATATCTTTCTGAATCGCTAGAAGAAAATTTTGGAAAAAAAATGGAAGAAGATTTGACGAGAAATCAAATTGTGAAGAGTTATCAGCAAACCCATAGAGGGTATTTTTGGGGAAAAAATACCACAAGGTGTTGTCTTAATGTTTTGGGGTGATTGTGTTTGTTGAAAAATAAATATTACTATGAATCAATATGGTTGGTGTTAACGAATCATATATTTAAGGTGGCACCGTTTCCCAATGTTAGCCATATTTTTTGGCCTCAAAATTGAGAGATTATTTTATAGAAAATGAAGGTTTTCTACAAAGGATTTTTTATACCATAGTTCACATACCGTGAAGCATAGTTTAAAGACTACAAAGTATGTGTGTGGAAGGGAAAAGGAAAATCAGCAAAGGAATATTTCCAAATAGCAGTGCTATATGGGCCATGAAGCACACTACATGGACCATGTAGAAAAATCAGATTGTGTAAGGTTCATAATTTTTGGGAGGATAACTTTTTACAGGAGGCTCATCATTTTTGGTTAAGAGGTAGTGATTTAAGGAGCTGTAGTGGGTTTTTCATTTGTGTAATTCATCAGCCGCTACAAAGTATTGAGGAACTATGCAGACCGTGTGGTAGTTCATGTTGAAGTTTGTACCACATTGAATATTTGGGTATTTGTGATTAGAGGGTTTTGTGGTATTTATTTTCCTATATAAAGGACCCTAATAACATCATTAAGAAGAGTGAATTTCATTAGAAAATATCATTGCTCTGGGAAGAATTCAGAGAATTCTGAAGTTGTTCATGAGGAAGAATTTCGTGAAGGAGAAGAGTTTTGTGGGGGAGCAATTCTGTGAAAGAGAAAGTATGAAAAAATAGTTCACAGAAGGGGTTTTCAGTGTTTGGTATCTTGCAAAGTAAATTACCCGCAAAGCATAAGTGTTTCATGGAAGCATCAGTCATCCATGAAGCAAAGGTGGTCCACAAAGGAAAGGTTTTCCATGAAATACTCGAGTTGTGTGGTCTAAAAATGTTTGTAGAGGAAGCAAGGTAGTTTTTAGAGGAATCAGGAAAGTTTTTAGTGAGTACAAGGAAGTTCATGAAGGGACTAAAATAGTTCTTGAAAGTAATTTTTAAAAAATAAAAGTATGCAGAAAAGAGGGACTTCAACAGTGCATCTACCAACAGTTGAGGATGAATTTATTATTGATAATGAAGGGACCCACATGTCTATAAACTGTGTGTGGATCCTTTCCAAAGTAGTGATCAAAGGAAGATGAAGAAGGTGATCCTTTCCACCTGTAGTGATCCATCCAAAGAGAGTTAGGGAGTGACCCTTAAGAAATAAGTGATATGACCCTAAAAATTGTAAAGGAAGTGAGCCTAGGAATAGAAGGGATTTTTTCCAAACCTTACATTTTGGCAGTGATCCTTAGTGTATTTGGTTTATCAGTAAATCATTGTTGTATGCTCCTTGGATGTATCCCGGTAAGGGTGAACCAAGTAAAATCTGTGTTTCCTTATGCTTTCTTTCCTGTTTTAAATTCAGTGCATCATCATCAAATAAAGAAGGAAAGAATAAGATTAGCATAAACACTTAAGAGAAAATAAAGTGACCCTCATAATAAAGAGGTCAAGATCAAATGGGGAAGGAAGAATTTTGGAAAGAATATTCATACCCTGATTCCCCCCCCCCTCTTAGGGTATCTAGGCCCCTTTTAGACCCAACAGTGGTCCTGTCCATTACAGATGAATGTACCCCATTGAATTGTATATGAATATTTTGAAAGGGTATGTCCATAATTGAAGTCATTCAGAAGGTTGTACTGCAGAACAATATATTTTTGAAGAAACTATTGATTTTTTTACCAATTACCTATTAGATGTTGACAAAATCGGTCTCCCAAAGTCTTATCACAATGAATTCCTTATGGGAAAAGGTATTTCTGTAAGATATATTGTTACAATTACCTTAGCAGAGTGGTAGAAAGAACACCTTTACATTTTACATAATAGTGAAGATGTTTATTTGTACATTTAATCCCACAAAGAAATTCTTAGAGATTTGAATCCATCAAGGTATGAAGGATGGATATCAAATACACATAATCAATTGTTTATAGGATGGTTCCGAGATCAAATTTATATGGATTTATCTAAAAATACAAATTCAATTATCAAATGACTTTGATGGATAGCCTGGGGACCAAATTTAAATGTTATATCTTACACTAGTTTTGTAATAAATGGTTATACATTCTATACAAGAGAACATGATAACTGCAATACGATTCAAAATAGTGGTGTAACACTTGTGGCGGAAGTGATTCACATATCTGGTTCTAGGTATATAAATCCAATTTATGAAAATATTTTATATTTTATAATTATCAAATAGATATACGACTTGGATAATACAACAATTCAAGTGTATATTTTACATTGCAAATGGGTTGACAATATGAGTGTAGTGAAATTTCATGAAATGGGCTTCGTAGAGGTGAATTTTAGTGTGGAAGGGGGAAAAGATGATCCATTAATAATGGAATCACAAGTAGTACAATTATTTTATGTCTCATATCTAGAAATCAATAATTAGTTGATTATTCTACTAGATACTAAAACAAATTCCAGGTCAGATGAAAATTTAATTCAGGATGACCCTTTCATTGGGAAATCATAATCAGTTCATGTCAGTCCTAATATAGACAACTTCTTATGTGTTAGAGGGGACTGAAAATAAAGGATTTGGATTCTCGATATAGGAACCAAATTCCTAATTTTTTTAAAAAAATAAAGAGATTTAAATGAGAAGGTAAAAGTGTTTTTTAATATACTATGTTTTTTCTCATAATATTATTTGTTCTCTACTACATTAACATAATCTAAATTAAATGTTTGAATACTCATGAAAAAACTTTCTTCTATACATGATGATGTTACGAATCCCATGGAAGAACAAACTATAATAAAGAAAACCCTTTGGGAAGATGTAAAGGTAATGTTATGATATACTCTATTTTACCGAAAAAAATATATAATGAAATTTTGATTTAATTTTCATTATTCCTTGTAGTATTAATTTATTTTAAAATATTTTTGTACATCTTTCATTTATTTATGCACCAAAACTTCCAGAGAATTATTCCCCCTCAAAACCTTTTCACCCCTGTTGTGTTGGCATTTATCGATTTCCTTCAAGTTCCCTCCAATGCTCAATAATAGAGGTAATATTGATGTTTTCATAGTAAAATCATTTTCCATAGAATTAATTTATTGTTTCATATTTATATTTAATTTATTTCTTTTTATTATTACTCAAATAATAATTTTTTTCTTATATAGGTGGATTCTTTTGTTTGAGTTGGGGTGGTTTGTTCAAAGCTACTCATACTCATGAGAGATTGACTTAGCGGTTGAAACTACGATAATGAAAATAAGAAAATGGGTCAAAAATGTATACAAGCATCATGAAAAGGTAAATTCCTACTACTTATTTAATTAATTTTGTCATCATTTTATCTAATATTTTTAAGTTAATTTACTTATAATTTTTATCTAATAATTATTTAGTTTTTTCACAGATATTTTGGGAAGTCATATTTTCATAGTTCCTTTGCTTTAGAAGATTTATTTCTATATTTTATTCCTTTCTAGACCAAAAATTCCACAAATTTCTTCTCCATTAAAACCTTTTCACCCCTATAGTGTTAGAATTTATCAATTTCCTTCAAGTTCCCTCTACTACTCAATCATAGAGGTAATATTTATTTTTTCATTGAAAAATAATTTTCTATAGAATTAATGTATTTTTTCATATTTATGTTTAATTTATTTATTTTTAGTATTACTCATATAATAATTATTTTCTTATACAGTTGGATCCTTTTGTTCAAGTTGGGATGGTTTGTTTGAAGCTTCTCGTACTCCTGAGATATTAGACTTCGAGCATGCAACTGAGATAATGGAAATAAGGAATTGTGTTAAGAATTCATAAAACTATCATGAAAAGGTGAATTCCTACTACTTATTTAATTAACTTTTTCATCATTTTATCGACCATTTATAAGTTAATTTTCTTATCATTTTTATCTAATAATTATTTAGTTTTTTTCACAGATCTTTTGAGAATTCATATTTTACTTTCAACTATTCTTCAAAAATCCAAAAAAGAGATAAAATGTTTCTTTATTCAAATTTTTTCACCCTTTCCATTATCTTTCTTTATCAAAATGCAACACTCTATATTGATTCAATTTTCTTTGGTGAAAAGGGTTTTCTGACTAAGAAAATCAAGTTAATATGCAGTTTTTAAATTTCAATAAAGAAATCCAATAGAAATTATGGTAACATTGGTAGTTAGGATTATTTTGAGATTTTGGGACATGTAAGAATCAACTACACCTCAATCTGACACATAGTGTGACTGATATGACTCCAAGTGATTTTTTTAAAATTGTCATTAATTTTAGTAAAAAACAAAATCAACATCCTCGAAACCAAGAAAAATATTCAGATTGTTTTGATACTTTAAGATAATGATACATGAATCATTTTTGACATGTATGAATCATCCTCACCTCAATATGATACAAGATGTGCCTGATATGACTCAGAGTATCTGTTATTAGTTTAAAATCAAAATTTTAGCTCAAAAAGTGTCACCCATTTAAAATAGAGAAAACACACTCATATTTTCTTGATAAATTATTAAAATGATTCATAAATCATTTGTGACATGTAGGAATAAATCTCACATCAAACTGATACACGATATGACAGGTATGAGTCAGAGTGCTTGTTTATAGTTTAAAATGTCATTTTAGTAAAAAAGAGAAGTGACAAACTAAAAACCAAGAAAATTCATTTGGATTGTTTTGATACATTAGTAAAAAATCCATAATTCATTTGAGACATTTAGGAATAATCATCACATCAATCTGATGTACGGTGTGACCGGTATGACTCCAAGTGCATCTTTTTATTTAAAATTGATATCAATTTTAGTAAAAAGGAAAACTAACCCACTCAAAACTAATAAAACAGATTCATATTATTTTGATACTTTATTAAAATTAAACATAAGTAATTTTTGACATATATAAATCAACCTCACCTTAATCTGATACACGATGTGCCCGGTATGACTCAAAGTGTCTGTTATCAGTTTAAAATTGATATTTTAGTTTAAAAAGTTTCACTCACTGAAAACTAAGAAAAAACACTTATATTGTCTTGATAATTTATGAAAACAATTAATAATTAATTTTTTACATGTATAAATTATTCTCATGTCAAACTGATACAATATGTGACCGGTATGAGTCAAAGTGCATGTTTCCAGTTTAAAATGACATTTTAATAAAAAAGAAAAATGACATACTCAAAACTAAGAAAACACATTTGGATTGTTTTTATACTTTATTAAAATGATCCATAATTTATTTTAGACATTTATGAATCATCTGAACCTCAATCTGATACACAATGTGATCGGTATAACTCAAAGTGTTTCTTTTTATTTAAAATTGACATCAATTTTAGAAAAAAAGAAAACCGACCTACTCAAAATTCAAAAAATACATTAGGATTATTTTAATAATTTATTAAAATTATCCATAAGTCATTTTTTTATTTTTAGGAATCACATTCACCTTAATCTAATACACGATGTGCCCGATATGACTCAAAGTATCTATTATCAGTTTAAAATTGACATTTTAGTTCAAAAAGCTTCACTCGCTAAAAATTGAGAAAATTCACTTAGATTATCTTGATAATTTATAAAAATTATTCATAAATCATTTTTTATGTGTATAAATCAGTCTTATTTCAAACTGATACATGATGTGATCGGTATGAGTCAAAGTGCATGTTTACAGTTTAAAATGACATTTTAGTAAAAAAGACAAGTGAAATACTCAAGACTGAGAAAATGAATTCAAATTGTTTTAATAATTTATTAAAATGGTCCATAATTTATTTTAGATGTTTATGAATCATATTCACCTCAATATGATGCACAGTGTGACTGGTATGACTCCAACTGCGCCTTTTTATTTAAAATTGACATCAATTTTAGTAAAAAAGACAACTGACCTACTCAAAATTAAGAAAATGCATTAAGATTGTTTTGATACTTTATAAAAAATCCATAATTAATTTTTTACATGTAGTAATTATATACATATGAATCTGATACACGATGTTCCCATTATGACTCAAAGTGTTCATTATCAGTTTAAAAATTGATATTTTAGATCAAAAAGTTTCACTCATTTAAAACTTAGCAAACATGCTTGAATTATCTTTATAATTTATGAAAATGATTCATAAATCATTTTTGACATGTATGAATTGGTTTCACATCAAACTAATACATGATGTGATCGATGTGAGTTAAAGTGTGTGTTTTCAATTTAAAATGGCATTTTAGAAAAAAAAATATAAGTGTCGTACTCAAAATCAAGAAAACAGATTCAAAATATTTTGATAATTTAGGAAAATGATCCATAATTCATTTGAGACATGTAAGAATCATATTCACCTCAATATAACACACAATGTGTCCATTATGACTCCAAGTGCGTCTTTTTATTTAAAACTGACATCAATTTTAGTCAAAAGGAAAAGTGACGTGCTCAAAAATGAGTAAAAATATTCCGATTATTTTGATATTTTAGGACAACAATCTATATGTAATTTGAGATGTGTAGGAATCATTTTAACCTAAATAATAGGGCCTTATTTTCTTTTTTCGATGGAGACTAAATTTATTCCTAGGTCTTACATTCGTATTGATATTCTGGTTTTGAAGTTTTATCATTTTTCATATTGTATTATTATTTATAATCAAATATATAAAAATATATTTTTTATATATATTAAAACATAAAAATTTAATTTTATAAATAAATATTTAAACATATTTATATATATAATATATTTCTCAATATATAAACCTTATCTAAATAAAAACTAATATCCATTTTATTTAAAATGAAAATGTATGAATATTTATATACCTATACAATTAATGTATATATAATGTTTATATATATATATATTTGTGTGTGTGTATTTAAAAATAGATATATATTTATTTATATATTTTAATATATGTACATAAATATTAATATATAATATATGTAAATAAATATAAATATGTATAATTATATTTATAGAAGAACATATATTTATGGGTGTGTGTGTGTGTATTTATAAACACACGCATACACACACAGAGAAAACCACATTTTATATATATATTTAAATATATATATATATATATATATATAAACATATATATAAATATATAGATAAAATATGTAATGATATATATATAAATATATATATATATCATAAAATGGAAAACAAAATGATATAAGGGAGTGAAAAAGGTACGGTCATATGAGCTAGAGGTCTCAGGTTTGAAACTCACTAGAGGTAGGGGCTTGCGTGGGGGGTTTAATTTTCCAAATCACTGATAGGGGGTCTCCCAAGAGAGTGGGTAACAAGCGCTGATAAAGGGGGTGGGGAGCACTGATAAAGATGGGGCAGATTTGAATAAAAAAAACTATCACTCTTTATCAATGGGGATTTCATCAATTATTTTCTAGTGTTGATAAAGGGGGCCTTGAACAATGCTAAAAAATAACTGATAAAGTTGGACTTTAATAGCACTAAAATGATTGTTGATAAAGTTCCCCTTTATCATCTCTTTTTTTAGCAATGTTAAAGGGGAGAATTATCATCACTTTTTATGATAATTGTTAAATCCAACTCTTTAACATCACCCCCATTATCAGCACTTCTATAGAACTGATAAATCCCTTTTACTATCACTGTTAAAGGTTATATTTGTACTAGTGTGTGTAGGTGCCTTGTGTTTGTCTAGTGGGGAAAACACGGTTTGCACACAGTTTGATAAATTTTGCACCTAAACTATGCACTGTGTCCTATTTAAAAAAAAAATGTTTTAATAATAATAATGATATTGTTGTTGTTGTTTTTTTATTATTATTCTCCTCCTCTCCCCCTCCCCTTACCACATGACCCCCCCCCCCCCCCTTTCCATCTCTTGTCGTGTGACCCCCATGGTTGAAGCCCCTCCCTCCGTGTTGCCGCCCCTTGCTCATCCTCTTCTCCTCTTGCTGATTTCACCTAATTTCTTTAGGATTCTCACCATATTCATCAAGGTATGATCTCCTCTTTCCTCCTTATATATTATTCCTAAATTTTCCTCTTTATCACCGCTCTATCTAGATCAAACGAACCCTAGGTCAAGGGTTAACCCGGTTCTTTGAATTTTATTTCATTATTAGGGTGTGCATTGGGTCTCTAGAATTAGCTTCGGGCATGTATCAACATTCACCACTTAAGGTGAAATATTCAAGGCCATTTTGGTCCACCCACCATCATTTTGAAATTTTTTTCCTTTTTTCTTTTCTTTTGGACCAATTTTAATTAGGTATTTTGTGATTTTTATATTCCTTATATTACTGTAGTGAGTTTTGGTCTTTATTGGGGTGGGTTAGAGCCATCATCATCAAAGTCTTACATGTGTATTAATAAGTAGGCATGTACATATATAAGTTACACCTTTATATATATTAACCTAATGCATGATGAATATATATAATGGGGCTAGGTGTGCTTATATGTTTATAAGAAAATGCATACGTTTGTAAGTGTAAATGGGTATATGCAAGTATAAGCATATATGTAAGGATCCCCTTGTATATATTTTTACATGATAATATGTACATAGGGGCTAGGTGTCCTTATATATAATCAAATTTTCATATGTCTGCAAGAGGAAAAAGGAAGATCTGAGTTGTCATCATCTATAGCAGTACGCCTTGAGTTTGAGGTATGTTTCCTATACCTTGGCCCTTAATTTTAATTCCATGATTTCTTGGTTATTTTTAAAATGTATTTTCCATTTTTATATGAAATTAATATGGTATATATATATAATTGGTTGTGGTTCTTGGAAAGTGGAACCCCACTTGGTTTCCAGGTACTCTCCTAAACTTTTAAAATGGGTTTCTTTGAGTTAAGCATGGTTTCAAGCTTGTTTTTAAATGTATATTGCCTTGTTTTTTCAATTGTGATTTTAAATGGTTTTGGAACTTATAATTGTTGGGCATTTGTTTTCTAAAATGAAAGTATTCTTTGTAAAGTAATGAGGCATGTTTGGAACTTTGAGAATGATTTGTGGAAGTTGAAAACCCCTATTTAGGCACACCCCCTTGTTATAGAAATGTAATTTAAGTGTTAATGTGTGGTTTATTACACATTCCAAGTTGAGACTTGTGCATTTTTGTGTAACTTGGAAAATAGGGGTGTGCTCAAAGAGGGAGATCAATGGTGATAAGTTGGATGAGTTTTTGGGTAAATAAAATGACATGTACATATATGTTATCTTGATAAAAAATCACCACTATTTAAAATATAGCACATGGTAAACCTAGGTACCTAGATGGGAAGACTAGGACTAGTATTTTAGACAGATCGGCAGGGCCAATACTTGATTTCCCCCTAGCTGGATTGATGTTGTAATACTAACTAAACACTAATGATGATTGGATACCACTATAACTTTGGATTGACTACTCTCTAGTGTCTTGTGCATGAGTATGTTGTGGGTTATGGTTTCTATTCCATTTCACTGAGTTATAAGGATCCTAGCTCCCCATTAACCCTATCTACTTAAGGATTTCCCATGGTTCTTATGATGTGATTTCTATTTTAGTTGGTTCATTATTTTTTTCCTCCTTTATGAAAAACATGTTTTAATCTAAATTTCTTTCCTTTCATTTTGAAATGTCTATGCATGCTTGGAAACTATTTTGGAAATGTGGTGGAAAGGAAATAGTTTTCTTGAAAATGTAAACTTTTTACTTGAAATTTAAATGAGTGTAAAACCTTATTTTTATTATATCTTATTTTCAAACTTGTATGTCTTAGTTTTATTTTTAAAGGAAATCATAGGGGATTTTTTATTTAGTCATGCCTATTGAGTTTTAATACTCAGGACTATAGCTTTATTTTTTAGCTTCTGGTGCTTCTTCCTGGTCTGGTTCACTCATAGAGTGAGTGTGATCCTACGGTTAGAGGTGAACCAGGAGGTCAAATGGGGGTACTTATAGCAGTTTATTTGCTTCAATTGTTTGTGATTATTTTTATTGTTCAGTTTATACTTGTTTATTTATCTATTCATGGGATAAATTATTCCCAACTATGTATTATTGATGCCCATTACTAGTTTTCAGTTCGGGAGGATCGGGAATACCTCTCAGGCCTTGTCGTGGGCCAGCTCGGGTAATTGCTTAAAGGTTGACCTAAGTTGGTTTGTGAAAAATTATATCAGAGCAGGTTTATTCCTTGTATTTTGGGTATGTTCAATAGTTTAGAGCTAGAATTTTCAGAATTCAAGTAGTGAGTTTTGGGTATGTGTTTGATAACCACCTATTCGTAAGGACTCTTGAATTACCAGGGTATCCCAAGATGGTCTTACCTCAAAATACAATCTTGGATCTTAGGTGTTTTCGAGGTCCTTGGTTTTTTAAATTCATTTCTAGTTTGTTAAGAGGACTTGGTTGTTATTGGTTGGGATCCATAGGGTGCATGATAGTTGTGCACAGCCTAGAAAACCATGTGCATTCCATGCAATTTCCACTGATAACTTCTGATGTGCTCACCCGATTGGCACACAGCCTTCCAAATCGTGTGTCCAATCCATGTGTAGTGATTTCTCCTCTGATATTTTGGGGTGTTTCCCTTGGGTTCTAAAATGGTAATTAGTTTATTAAAATTGGATTTCCAAAATGAAAACCTTTGGTTCTTGAAAAATTAAATGGGTTTTTTTTAAATAAAAATTATTTTAGGGATGAAAACGTTTTGGAAAATGTTTTGGGGGGTTTAAAATCTTTTTGAAATGTGAAATGGATTTTGTTTAGAAACTAGGGTTTTGGAAACTTTTTTTTTGAATGATAAGGGGTGGTTTTGAAAAAATTATTGGGTGCGTTTGAAGAGAGTTTTGAAAATATATTTTTCTTTTTGATCCTTGGTGTTCCTATAGATGCTTACATGTATGTATGTATTTGGATGGTGGATAATCAGTGGTATGTGTGGAGGTGTTCTTGAGTTGGAAGTTATTTATATATAGGTGAGGATTCATGTAATACCAATGGTGGGTGCTTGATTTCTAAGGATTTTTTTGTTTTCTAAAAATATTTTTAAAAATGGGGATTATGAAGTTTTGATAAGTGGGTGTTTTGGGATGATTTTAGTCCAAGAGGAATTTAAATATAAAGTGGATTTTGAAATGGGTTTTAGTGTTCAAATGATTTTTAATTGAAAAATGGTTTTGAATTTTGAATGAAAGTGGTGGTTTCAAATGGGGGATTTTTGTTCCATTGTATGGTGATTGGTTTTTGAAATTATTCTTGAGTTTGGGTTTTTGATTTATGATTATTAGGTGGGGACTTATTTTGTGATGTTCTTAGGGCTAGTTTCATGTTTTTTTTTAGAGTATGCCACCCAAAAAGGTCCAAAGATCTTTGAGGTGTCTCTTCTGGTTGTTGGTTTTGCCCAAAATCTTAGTAGAGTGGTGGGGTTGAGTTATTTTTTGTATGTTGCCTACTTTTCATGTTGTTCAAGGTTTGATAGAGGTTTTGGTGTAGCTTAAGGAAGACGAGTGTGTCTTCGGGTATTTGGAAACTCTAGATGTTGTAAGGGTGTGAACTGTTCTGGTTCTCTTTATAGGACCAGGTTTGGACCAGTGAAGAGTGGACACTCCTTTCACCTTACAAGTTGGATTGCAGCGGGTGAACTGTGGTAGATGGTAGTCTAGTTTTCTAAGGTTCTCACGAAGGGTTCCCCATCTAGTGAGGAGGGTGAACTGGAGGAACTTATTCCTAGGGTGTCTCCTTTTTCAGTTCCTGCTTCTCGTTCCTAAGACAACACACTCGTTTTCTTCTAATGTGGTCGATTTGGGCACTAAAATCCATTTTCTATAATCCTATGAGGGCTTGTTGATAGTGTGGCCATGGAGAAGTTATGTAAGCGATTTTTCCATAATAGGAAGCTTCGGTCAGAGGTTGTAATTTCCCGAATGCGGTGCAGCAGATGCTTCAAGACATCAGGTCTCCATCCTTAGGTCTCATAGTGAAGCTTGTCACATGGTTGGGTAGTTTCTAGGTGTAGGGTATGTGAATCCAACCTATTGTCTCCAATGTTGGATAAGAAACTGGTTACTTTTTCCCTTCCATTGGTTGTTTGTTTTGGGGCCTCTTCTTGTTTTGTAGTTTTTGATAGCCTCATTCTTTTCAGATCTTTGTGTGGGTTTTGGGATGATTAGTTGGCTCATGCCTATTTGGAGATGTTTCCAAATTATGGTAATTATGAATCTTGGTTTGGTCTAGTGTTTAATTTTAGTCACTTTCTTTGGGTCCCCCTATTTTTTGGATTTGTCTATGATAGTTTGTTTGAAAATTGTGTAGAGACCCACTATGGGTCATGTTGATGTCCTCTTTTAAGTTGGTCGAGTATGGATCAAGAAATTAAGAGGTCACACTGGTGTTAAGGGGTTTTGTCTAGTTTTGTGGGTTTTTTTGTCCTGAGAAATGGTGTTTTAATGAAATACAAAAACGGCGATGGTACAACCATAAAAATGGACTCATAGTGAATTTGATATTTATCCTTCTTAATGGAGTAACCTTTGTTATTATCCCACCTGACCCCGATGAGTCTCTTTTGTGGTTTTTATTTTAGGGTTCGGTGTTTTCCATGTTGACTGGTGTTTGGAAATGATGGTTTCATGTCCTATTCCTCTGGTAGTATAGGTTTTTCTTTAAATTTCATTGCATCCTTACTTTGTGCCTTGTTCAATCGAGTCTTTTGGGGACTTTCTAGGGGCAGAAAGTGTCATAGTGGGGAAAATTGTCACACCCTGACCCGATGATTGTCTATTATTTTATTTATCTTTTTTTCTAATCTATCTTGGGATTGAGTGGGCTTGAGCTCTGGTAGTTTGTGGGCCAAATTTCTTTTTATTAGAGGCTTTAAGCTGTTTCACAGTTAGCCCACATAGTTAGGAGTAACTGTGCGGTGCCCGTACGGGTTGGGTCTATCATTTGAAAAATCCATTTTTTTCATGGATTAGGCATGGTTTTCTAAACCGTGTGACCTCTTAGGGGTAACCATGAGGGTTCCATGTGCTTTTTAAGTGTGGATATCCTGATTTGTGCATGGTTTGGTAAACCGTGTGAATAAACCGTGTGTCGTGTCCTATTTAAAAAAGAAAAAATATTTTAATAATAATAAATAATTATATTATTATTATTATACTCTCCCCCTCCCCTTACCATGAAACCCCCCTTTTACCTCTCATGTCGCATGACCCACACAACTGAAGCCCCTCCCTCGCGCGTCGCCACCCCCTACTTAACCTCCTCTCCTCTTGTCGACTTCACCCAATTTCTTTGGGATTCTCTCTCGATTCCTCAAGGTATGATCTCTAATTTTCTCCTCCTATTTTATTCTGGTGTTTTTTCTCTTCTCTGTCACCCTATCTAGCTCGGTCAACCCCTAGTTCAAGGGTTAACCTCGACTCTTGATTTTCTTCCATTGTTAGGGTGTGCAGCGGGTCTCTTGGGTCGGCTTAGAGCATGTTTCGGCATTCTCCACCAAAGGTGAAGCATTTTGGACTGTTTTGGTCTACCCTCCATTTTTTTGAGGTTGGTTTCCTTTTACCTTTTCTTTTTTCCTTATTTTAATTAGTGATTTTGTGATTTTTAGATTCCTTATATTATTGTAGTGTGTTTTGGTCTTCCTTAGGGTGGGTTCGAGCCATCGTCATTAAAGGCTTACATGTGTATTCATAGGTAGGTATGTACATATATAAGTTCCCCCATTATGTATATTCACATATGGTAGGATGAATATATATATAATGGGGCTAGGTGTGATTATATATGTATATGAAAATGCATACGTGTGTAAGTGTAAAGGTGATAAGTGTATTTCATGCATATATTTTAAAGTGTTTTATGTATTTATTTTTGTAATTAAATAATTAATCTTGCCAATTTTGGAATTTTTTGACTTGTTTTATGTTTTATGGAAGGAAACGACTGATATTTGAAAAATGAATGAAAAGAGGGTATTTTAGGAGCAAAAAGACACTTCGCACTGCTTTTCTTCGCTCGCAGTGCGACACCAGATTTTTGAAGCCGAAGCAAAACTGGAAACTGGATCAAAATGATTATAAAATGTGCAAATCCATTACACATTGTGACTTCATCATAAACGAAATCACCACACCGGACAAGTCGTGAAGGTAGTACATGCTGTGAAAGTATGTTACACGTCATGATTCCCTATTTCATGTCATGAAAGCAGTCAAAGTTAAAAATTTATGAACAAGATTCATGCGAGATTCATGCAATGTGGAGGCCAACTTGGACATGGATTTCATGACATGTAACACCATTACACATCGTGATAGCGGCGGGAAACAAAAAAATACAGATTTGTGGATCTAATGCATGATTGGGATTTATGACCAAAACGCTTATATAAAGGACTCTCGGCCACACCATTTGAAGGAAATTCCGGATGGGGGACAACTGACAGACACCTTTAGAGATGCACCCACCTACTGTGGAGTCGTGATTCACCATTTTCTTTAGGATTTTTCTTTATTATTTTTTCTACACCCGCTCATGGTTAGCATGAGCAGGTGATTTCTTTATGTCGAGGCATGCATGATGAATGGGGATTGAATGTAATGAGGTATTTTATATTTTAATGAAATTCATGTTGGGATTTCATATTTTTTCTTCAATTATATCTCTTTCTTTATTCTTCTGGCATGACCATTGTGAGCGGTGTTGAGGAATGGGTTTTATTTTTTTCTTTCTTTGAGCATTACCATTTCCTAAGTTGATTGAATTCATTTGTTTAATATGCAATATAGGGCTTAGGCTTCCACCCTAACTATTGGGTTTGTCCTTTTCCTATGTTTAAATAAGTTTTTTGGGTTACCCATTAATTGCAATCTGAAGTAATTGATCATGAGAAAATGAGAGATTTAAATGGAGAGTGTTTTGTATGGCCATTTTACTCACTAGGACCTAATTCCAACGACTATATAATTGTTAATTAATTATTTTATACCCTGTCATCCCATGAACATGGATTCATTGCTGCTTGACACTCGTTTTATAATTTCTTCTCCCACATTCTTCAAACAATCACATGCTCAGTAGCTTAGATTTATTTACTTCAAATCGTAATTAGTTTAGGTTTATTTTATTTTATTGATATTTTCTCCAACCTAACTATGTGTTTTTTACCTCTAACTTTTAATTCCTATATTACTCTATAGTTTAGTGGGTTTTTTTTGTCTTGTGATTTTAAATTTCTATGTTTGGTAACCCGACGGGAATTAACGATGCCCATGGGGCTATCAAAAGGGGTATATGCAAGTATAATCATGTATGTAAGGATCCCCTTGTACATATTTGTTCATGAGAATATGTACATAGGTGCTAGGTTCCCTTAAATATAAGTGAAGATGCAGATGCATTCAAGAGGAAAAAAGAACATCTGAGTTACCTTCATCTATAGCAGCGCACCTTGAGTTTGAGGTAGGTTCCCTATGCCTAGGCCTTTAATTTGAATTGCATGATTGTTTGATTGTTTTTAAAAAAAATCCCATTTTTATATTAAATTCATATGCTATATATATATATAATTAGTTGTGGTTCTTGGAAAGTGGATCCTCACTTGGTTGCTAGAAATTCTCTTAAAATTTTTAAAATTGGTTGCTTTGAGTTAAGCATAGTTTCATGCTTTTTTTTAAATGTGTGGTGACTTGGTTGTTTAATTATAATGTTAAATGGTTTTAGAACTTAAATTTTTGATAAATTGTGTTTTATAAAATTAAAGTATTCCTTGTAAAGTAATGAGGCTCATTTGCCACTTTGAGAATGATTTGTGGAAGTGGAAAACCCCTCTTGAGGCACACCCCCCTTGTTTTAGAAATGTGATGTAAGTGTTAATGTATGATTTTTGACATGTGATAAGTTGAGTCTTGTGTATTTTTGTGTGAATTAGAAAAAAGGGATGCACTCAAAGAGGGAGATCGGTTGTGAGAATTTGGATGGGTTTTGGGTAAATAAAATTGCATGTACATATATGTTATCTTGATAAAAACTCACCAATATTTGAAATAGAGAACATGGGAAACCCGGGTACCTAGGTGGGAATACTAGGACTAGTATTCTAGGTGGATTGGCAAGGATGAGGCCCAGTTTCCCCCTATCTAGATTGATTCTACAACACTAATTAAACATTGATGGTGATTGGAGACCACTAGAACTTTATATTGACTTCTCTCTAGTGGATCATGCATGAGGACATTATGGGTTGTGGTTTATATACCATGTCACTGAGGCATGATTATCTTAGGTCCCCACTAACCCTAGCTACTTAGGTATTTCCCATGGTTCTTGTGATGTGATTTCCATTTCAGTTTCTTCATGCTTTTTTTCATCCTTTATGAAAACCATGTTTTAATCTAAATTGTTTTCCTTTCATTTTGAAATGTCTATGCATGCTTGGAAACTATTTTGGAAATGTGGTGTAAAGAAAATGGTTTTCTTGAAAATGAAAACTTTTTACTTGAATTTGAAAAGAATGGAAAACATTATTTTTATTGTGTCTTATTTTCAAACTAGCATGAATTGGTTTTCTTTTTAAAGGAAGTCATAGGGAATAGTTTATTTAGGCACGCCTAATGAGTATTAATACTCATGCCTATAGATTTATTTTTTTTTTAGCTTATGGTTCTACTTCCCACTCTGGTTCTTTCATGGAGCAAGTGTGATTCTATGGTTGGAGGTGACCCATGAGATCACATGGATCTACTTGTAGCAATTTATTACTTCCCACTGTTTGTTTTTATTTTTATTGTTCATTTTATTTTTTTTATTTATTTGTTCATGGGATAAATCATTTCCAACTACGTATTATTGATGCATGGCACTATTTTCCAGCCTGGGAGAATCGGGAATGCCTCTCGGGCCTTGTCTCAGGCCGATTCAGGTAACCGGTTCAGGTTTTACCCGGGTTGGTTTGTGAAAAATATATATTTTTATATATATAAATTAATTTAATTATTAAAAAAATTAACTTATCTATCCCTCTGAGCATGGACCATGGTGTGCAGAAGGTGGGTTAATGCCCAAGGGGGTTGTGGAGTGTTTCACTGCAAGCAGAGAGTGCGCCAAGGCCCGTGCAGGCCCATGCGTATAGGAACATGCCCATTTAAGTGTGTGTAGAGTGTATGTGGGGTATCATCCCCATAGTAATCTTTTGGAATAATGGTGTCGTGGAATGATATAAAAAGAAGCGTTCAACCAGCTGCAAGTTTGATGTGGGACTCACGCACTGGTTTTATTAGTGCTCTGACTATAACTGATAAAGATGTCTTTTATCAGCATTAGAAAATGCGTCGATAAAGATGTTATTTTATAAGAACTTTTTTAATGCTGATAAAAGGTACCCTTTATCAGTTTTTTTAGAGCTGATAAAGGATACACTTGTCATTGCTTTTCAATGGAACTAAAGATATAATTTGTTTTCCCCCTACCCAATCGATAGTTGGTTTTATGGTCTTCTACGAAAATATGATCTATAGTAAGGATAGTAAGACTAGTTATAGATTGTATTATTACATGGTTATTTCTATTATTAATTCTTTTAGACCTATTATAGATTGAGTTGGTGCATTTTAATTTCACTCATTATTGATTTTTGTCAAATGTGAGGGAAAATAAAGTGAGTACATGCTTGAAAAATAATTTGGAAATTTAATTGTGAACATGTATTCACTATCTAATTGGTTTTTATAATGTTTGGTCAAATTTATATGGCCTTAATACACTAATTGTTTCATTCTCAATGTCACTCTTATTTTATTAAATTTTTAGTTTATGAAAAATTGCATTTTCCATTCTTAATTCTATTTTGTATACTTTGTATTCTTTTTTCACAATTGAAAGACTGTAAATGCACTTGAAACAATATCCTCTTAATGGAAAGTTGAATCATTTCTTATGAAATTTCATTTCTTCTTACATCTAATTCTGGAATATCATCCATTCATTGAACATTAAGTGTTCTTTGTACTATCATGAGATTTGTAACATCTCGACCCTCACTCATTGTCTTGGGAAGAGGTGGTGGGTGTTACTAGCCTTATGTGATATCTACATGACACTAAAGACTGACAATAAATGTAAAGGCCCTTAAGAACATACAGGGTATATTTTCCCTTTGAAAGATAAATATCCAACCAAAAGATAATAACAAAACAACCTCTATATGATGAAAGAGTACAAAATAAAACTCAAAATATAACCAAACCAATAACCATACCAGAGTAAAAAGAGGAAACCAAGTGACGTAACCAAAGGAATTGAAAGGAAAAAACCCAGACACCATATACATAAAACCAGTAACTCCCAACCATCTCCAAGATCTAAATCAACAAGTCATAGTCATAGTATCAAGAAGCATCACTAAAGAATTGAGATACCTTTCCTTTACATGTGTCTCGATAGATAACATTTGCAAATGCACAACAGTGCCCAAGTAGGGGGTGATTCTAAACTCAGTAGGAATTCCCTAATGAATTCCCAACTCATGCCACTAGGAAAAAACTTTTTATCACATTTATATGAAATAATTTAAAAAAATTAAAACAGTTTATATGAAATCTAAAACAGTTTTCCATGGAAAGCAATAATAAAACCTTGAAAACCTTTCTCAGTTCCATTTGGCATACCCATCCATGATTCCACATATCCACACATGAATTCTCAGGTTACGGTTTTATACTCATTAGTGGTCTCTCATCATTTTACCAAGTTGTCACAAGGTAACCAATACCAGGTGTCCCAATGGCACACACCCCTTCTACAAAGTCGCATCTAATGAAAATGAACTCACACGAACCATGTATGCCAAAATCCATGACAATACATTTCTCATAAAACCATTATTTCTTTAAACATTTCAACAACCATTTTCCATGTATCAAACCAAACCCGAATTTTAAAATCACCTTTTTAAAATTATCATCAAAGCAGATTTTCCACAAAACCATCCAAATTTCCGCAATTTCTCAAAACCATCACTAAATAGGTTTCCATCAAGAATCAAACAAAGGTCTCATAATAATTTCCATAAAAACATTAATTTCAAAGTAATTTTTTAAGTTCTAATCAAGTGGAGTTGAGAGAGAAGCCACCTGCCTCACAAACTATTGGAAAAACAAAAAACGACACAACAATTCTCTAGATCTGATCACAATCCACCTTTCCTTCCCTAAAACCAACTATAAAACATCACGATTCCCATCAAGGAATAAAGATATATCCCTAGAGGATTAGATCTAAGGTTCCAGGAAATAGAAGGGGGAGATATCTAAGAAGAACATCCAAGAACGGAGACTTACCAATGAATCTAGATCTCTAATGGGCTTTGAATCGCCTAAAACTTTTTCCTGGGTTGAAGGGAATCACCTCCCAAGCCTTGGGAGGAAATAGAATCTGAGTTATGAGAGAATTAGGGGGGAACTAGGCTTAAAGGGATTAAATTGAATTAGATACACTAATTTCATAGGGACAACTGTACACTTCATGGTTAGGCCGCATGGTTTGGAAGATCGTGTGTCAATCGTGCGGATGCTACAGCCTAAGCCAACCACTCAAACGGTTTGCTCGCACGGTTTGTTGCATGGTTTCTCTTGGGTATCCGCACGGTTTGTCCAAACCTTGCACCAACTGTGCGTCGTCCCAGTGTCCATTGTTTCCCATTGCACGGTTTCTTGAATATGTTGCACGAATTCTACTAATTGTGCTCAAACCTTGTGCCTCCAGAAAAAGACTCTAAAGCATATCAAAACTCCTCCTAATCCCCTGAAACTTAAACCGATCATTATATATACTTAAAATACATAAATAAAGAGTTAAGTACCAGAAAATGGGGGTGCTAAATTCACCTCACCATTGGTCTTTCCATCCCTGGAAAGTAGAAAACCAGAGTTGTCCTAGAAGAGTTCAGATCATTGCTCCATCATTTCTTTTTCACGCTCACAAGTTTCTTTCTAAATCTGACCATGTTTTCATAAAACCCTCACTAGACCGATGTTTTTCTCACGCAAGACTTTCTCTTGCCTATCCACAATCCATACCGGTAAATGAACCAATGTAGCATCCGGCTCTAGGTCAATGTGATCTCATCAAATCACATGGTCAGGATCAGGTTGGTACTTCTTCGATTGAGATACATGAAACATATTATGCATCGAACTAAACCTTGGTAGCAAAACCAGCCAATATGCCACATCACTAACTCATTCAAGTATCTTAGAAGGGCCTATGTATCAAGGAGATGATTTTCCCTACTTATCAAAACAACGATGCTCAAGCCTTTGAGAGATTCTTAAGAACACATGACCACTCACCTCAAATGACAGCGGTCGTCGACAATGTTCCGCATATGATTTTTGACGAATCTAAGTCCTCTCTATTCTCTTCTTGATCAACTCAATTTTTTCGTTGTCTATTGCACAAGGTTGGGTTCAACCAGTGAAGTATCACTTGTTTCCACCCAACAAAGTGGAAAATGACATGGACGCCCATACAATGTTTCAAATGGAGCCACATGTATCGAGGCCTGATAACTGTTGTTGTACGAGAACTCCCCTAATGGTGTGTGCTCCTCCCACGAGCCACCAAAATCCATTACACAAGCCCTAAGCATGTCCACCAAAGTTTGGATTGTCCTTTCAGATTATCAATCTTTTTAAGGATGATACATTGTGCTCATAGTCAACTGAGTCACAAAGGCTTGTGGTAAGGATTTTCAAAAACAAGACGTAAACCTGGGGTCTCGGTCAGATACGATCGAGATTGGAACTCCATGTAGCTTTAAATTGTAAATTTTCATTCAATTGGGAATGTAATAATTGATGGAATGATTCAAATGAGCTCCCTTATAAACTCCTCATTTTCAGAGGATTTTGGAGAGATGTGGTTGATGTCGTCATTGCTTCAAGCAATCCACACTTAGGATTGCTTAATTTGAGTGTTATGTTCAAGTGATATAACTAGTCATTCAATATGAAAGGCTTCCACCATTATTCAATATGAAAGGCTTCCACCATTTTGTCTGGGATGCTTGAAGATAGGACACATTGCAAGCACATGTAGAAGAAATAATATCAACAAGCTAATTTGTGATAAATGCAGGTTGAACACTTTGCCCAATTAATTTTAAATCACAGACCATGAAAATTTTGTTACTTTCACTAATTATAACAGCTGGACACATTCAAATTTATGTTAATTTTTAATTTTTAATTTGTTATACTTTTTCCAAACTATATAGGACCATGCAACTCAAATCCAAAATTCATTGGGTAGTGGGTACTCCATCACCACCATCATCGAGTGCTGGTTTATAAACCTTTCGTTTATGTTTACGGTGTGATATTGTTATCACATATAAATTATTATGAATAACAATTATCTATGTTATTTGTTTGGATGTGTTGATTGGTTTGAACATGTGGCTTCATGTTTGGTTTGTTTTCTTTTGCTAATATGGTGGTAATGTCTAGAAATCTCTTTTTTTCTTCGTGTTAAAAAATGTATTTTTTATGTGTTGGTGCCGTTGCATTTTTTCAAACAAAAAATCCAATTTTATTATTTATAAAATTCTACAACGTTAAACTATAATTCTTCAATTTATTCAATTCTTGGTATATATTTTGAATCCACATAAATTTCTATAAATATACAATTTCTAATGTGCATGTATATTTCTATGATTTCCATACTATGTGTTCAATCTTTATTCTACACACACATATATAATTCTATTTTTTGATTTTCCATCCATACTTACTCTCCAAATATATTTCTGTTTTTTAAAATACTTATTATCTAAATTAATCAGTTTATGCTTTATTATTTTATTGAACAGAAAGTTGAATAGTTCGGACGTTTGCAGGGGATGCATCTTCACACCTCCACTCTGCTCTCACATTGCAATCTCTCCTTCCCCGCTTCCCCTGCACCGCTGCCAAGAGCACCCTCGCAACCTCTGTCTCCATCGCCGCCGCAATCGCCGTCCCGGTCGCCGCCCGTCCCCTTGTATTTATACCACCTCGCCGCGACCAAGAAGTACCCGAAATTCAGCACTTCTATGGCGGCCACCATGAAGTAGAAACGATCCAGCCTTGCCCTGTTCAGGTCCTGCGCCAGCCAGTTCTCGCCTCCCTCCTCCGCCGTCACCCGGTGAACCACCGTCACCAGCAGCCCGCACAAGTAGTTTCCGGCCGCGATCCCCGCCAAGAAGAACGCCGACCCGATGCTCCGCATATTCTCCGGGAACTGCCGGTAGTAGAACTCCGTCATCCCCACCGACGCGAACGCCTCCGCCATGCCCGCGATCGCAAGCTGCGGCACCAGCCACAGCGCCGAGAAAGACGAGATCTCGCCCTTCCTCTCCGCCACCCCGAGGGTGGGTCCCGTCAGCGCGACGATCCGCCGCCGCCGCTCCACGACGGCGCCGACGACCATGGAGGCGATGACGAGGGCGAAGCCGACGCCCATTTTCTGGAGAACCGTGATGCCGCCCACTCTGCCGGTGATGCGGCGGAGGGAGGGGACGATGAGGCGGTCGTAGATGGGGATCCAGATGGTCAGGGCGAGCATGCTGAAAGCAATGTAGGTGGCGGCGGGGATCGTGAAGGCGGAGCTCCGGTGGAGGCGGCGGTCGGATTGGAGAGCCTGGAAGACGACGTAGGTCTGGTTTTGAATGATGGCTATGAAGTAGATGAGGCCGGCGACCCAGATGGGGAGGACTCGAATCAGGCATTTCACTTCCTCCACCCTCTGCATAGTACAGAGCAGGTGGGGATTCGCCGCCGATCCGTCGGCCTCCAGCTTGTCCGCCGCCGTTTTAATCGCCGCCTTGTCCAAAAATCTGAATTGGTCGGTGTGGGCGAGCCTGGAATTGATCGAGTTGGCCGGCACATGGTTATACAGAGATACCCCTGGCCGCTCCGGCAGGGGCAGGGGCCTTTTCCTGACGGCGGCGGCCACGACGCCGGCCACTCCCCGGAGAGGGCTCCCCTCCGGCTTCACCTTGACGTACATCCGGGTGCCGAGGAAGAAAAAGGCGCAGGAGAGGAACATGAGGAAGGTGGGGATGGCGAGCCCCAGCCCCCAGCTCACGCTGGACTGAACGTAGACGATGAGGGTGAGGGACACCATCATGGCGAAGGTGAAGGTGAAGTAGTACCAGTTGAAGAAGCTCGCGATTCCGCGCTTGCCGGCCTCCGTGCCGGGGTCGAACTGGTCCGCCCCGAAGGCCAGATTGCAGGGTCGGATCCCGCCGGCGCCGACGATCAGGAACCCGAAGGCGGCCAGCAGGAAGGCCATCTGCCCCGGCGACGGCCCCTCGCAGGCGCCGCCGCCGCCGCAGCTCGGCGGGTGCAGGCGCGGGATCACCGCCGTCAGCGTCAGCACCAGCATTCCCTGCGCCGCCGAAGCGTACGTTGTTAAGTATAAATTAATAAAGAAAAAAGGGCGCGCGGCGGAGGGGACGCACGGTGAAGGAGGAGAGGGAGGCGAAGGAGAGGGTGGCGTAGCGGCCCAAGTAGGTGTCGGAGAGGAAGGCGCCGAGGAGAGGGGAGAGGTTGGTGGTGCCGCTGAAGGCGTTGATGAGGGTGGCGGCGGTGACGCTCTTCATGTTGAAGACGGTGGTGAGGTAGACGAGGAGGTTGGAAGAGGTGCCGATGGTGCCCAGCTTCTCAAACGTCTCGTTCCCTGCAACCTCCCCAAATCCATTATCCATCTTCTTTCAATTAATCCCACGCCGCACAGAAACAGAGGCTTTACCGATGACGAAAGGCATGGCCTTGATGCCTTTGTGTCGGGGCTGCAGTTTGTCCTCTGTTTTGGCTTCCATCTCCAGCGTTCCCATGTTGATGGAGCCTTCTGCTTTCGAGGGGTGGGGTTTTTGGTGGGACTTGTGGTATATAAATAGTCATTTTAAAAAAAGTTATCCATTTTTATATAATATAAAAATTAGGGATAACGACACTCCTCGACCAAAAAGGAATTAATTTATAGGTGGAAATGACAAAGGACCAAAAGTCCTCCTAATACCAAACAAAAACTATGGTCAGTATGTGAACACTGGGGGGAATTTTGGTCCCCAATTGTCATTCCCCCTGATTTCTACCCCTACACTAAAAAATAATAACATTGATGGTTTTTTACAAGAAATGAAATTTATACTTGAAGATTCATTATTTTAAAATGGGTTTTTGTTGTACCCTCTCATGGTTATTTTGGCCAATTAATCTTCCAATATGCTAGTTTTATAGGTCGTGCTCTTATTTAAAATTAAATTATCTTATTTATAGAAAATTGAATATGCACTACCACAAATGCGGACAAGGGAAGTGCTCGGGTTTTATCAGCACTAATCAGAAAGCGATGATGAAAGCGGAACTTTTATTAGCGTTGATAAATCTTCCTTTTATTGGCGCTAACAAAAAATACTGATACAAATAAAAAACTCATGTTTATTATGTTTTTGTTTTATTTATGTTTATTAGTTTTAGTTATATCTTTATTATATATTTATTATACTATATGTTTATAATATTATATATAAGTACTTTTTAATATATATATATATAAATAAATTTATGTTTTCAAATGAATGTATCAATTGACGCGTACGTTCATATTCTCATGAATATATGTTCATTGTTTACCCTAATGGTGTCCATATATACTATAGTACTATATATACTTGGTGTATTCATTCATTTCCCACATATATGAAGCTTTATCTTCTCATAAATACCTAAAATCACGATAAATATATTTAAATAAACAATAAATGTATTTATTATATTTAAAAATATAAATATTTAGTTATATATAATTATATATAATTATAATTATATAAAACTAATTAAATATAAATATGTTTAAATAAATATAAAATTGCAATTTTTTTAAATAATAAATATATATTTATGAATAGCTTTTGAATATATTTATTTATAAATATATGTCTTTAATGAACACACACACACACACACACACACACTTAAATACTTATGAAATTAAAATTAAAATTTCAATTTCAATTTATATTTATATATATTTAATTGCAATTTAAATTATAAAATTATATATATTTTAATTATAATTTATACACAAACACAAGCACATATATATAATTTAAATTATTAAATTATAATAAATGTATTAATTATATATATTTATAAAATTTTAAATGTAATAAATATATTGGTTATAATTTTATAATTATGAATAAATGGTATGTTTTATCAGCACTAATTAAGAAGTGCAGATAAAACATACATTTATCAGCATTTTTTTAGCAGTGATAAAGATGAGCTTTTATCAATGCTAAACAAGCGCTGATAAAGTCATGTTTTATCAACACTTTCAATTGTAGCGTTGATAAAAGCATGTTTTATCAGCACTCTGTAGCGCTGATAAAACATACTTTTATCAGCGCTTTTTTATCTAGAGTTGATAAAAGTGTCGCTGAGTTTTATAAATAAACCCCAAGTTTCTCCTCCTTCCCAGCACCCATCAAACTCTCACGAAAGCCAATCTTTGCCGTCGTCGCCGTCACCGCCTCCTCTCATCCCTCCTCCCCAGCCGCCGCGAACTGAGCTTCGCCCCGCAGCTCTCCTCCGCCGTGCCTCTCCTACACCGCGAACGCACCTCCGCCGCGTGCCGAACCACATATTCATGGTTAGTTTTCTCCTCTTTCTCATTGGGTTTACTTATTACAGTTTGATATTGATGGTGATGTTGTGAATTGTATGGGCTAAACGCTCCGCTAAAAATCGTGGTCGTTGGTGGTTCTTGTTTGCGCACTAATTATTTTTGGTAAAATTCAATTTGCCTATACCATATTTTGAATCGGTTGATTGAAAAATCTTCAATGCAATGTGAGTTTTCATCATGGTTATTTCAAAAAATTCAAAATGTTTTTCCATACATTCAAAAAAAAAATATCATCCACTTCTATTTTATTATTACTCTTATGTATTTCTCATGATTATATTATTAAATATTCATTTGAAAATTAAATGTCTTCAAAGTGTTTCCACTTCTTTTATAGAAAACAATATGTATTTTTTATGTTTCTATTATAAAAATTATTTTTAAAAGTAAAAGTCTTCAAAATATTTCAACTTCATTTGCTAAAAACATTATACATTTCTCAAGTTTCCATTATCGATGAATGTTTTTAGCAATTGACCTCCATGATCTTGTTCCAAAACTTCTTTGAGAACCTAAACCACCAACTAGGCCACGTTCCTCATCTAAAAACATCTACTTGATATGTCACAACTATAACACCCAAAACTAAATCACCAGGACTGAGCCGAAGTGTCACATGACCTCATGTATGCTTCCATGTATAAAATATGTTTCCAACTAGTAGTGAGGGCATAAGTGGCATCGTGGGGATACTATCCCCTTGGTAAATAATAATAATTAGAGTACAAAATAGTTGAAATAATAATCAAAGTAAAAATTAGAACCTAAAAGGAAAAAAGAAGATCATATAACAAAAACGTCAACCCGTGCTATAAAAATATGATATACAATATCCAACGCAACAAGTCAAGAGGTCCCAATATGTGGTAGAACCATAAACAATAAACAAGGAAAAATAAATAAATAAAGATGCATCTCTTCAAGGACCCTGGAGTCTATCCTGATATCACCTCGATTAACCTACTCCTCCGGTATAATTGCCCTAAGCAGGGCCACTACCCTCATCTGAAATCCAGGTTAAAGAAGTCTGCACACGCACTGAGATGCCCGTGTAGGGTGTGAGTATAAAACTTAGTAGGAAACCATTTATATGTTCTTAACACAAGAGAAATAGTTATATATAAGTGTATATGATGATAATAAAGTAAATTCACAAGTAAAAAAATCTCATGTTGGGTCATCTTGCGCTAACCGGGCTACCACGAACCCCAACCCTACTAGCTTCAACTCTATATCAGAAGAAAAGCTATATCTGGTTGCCATGAATCTCATATATTTCATATAGATAATTTAAGTCTCATAATAGGTCATAATTCCATCACAACATAGGTTAATCCATAAGTGCATCATGCCTCACCAATTATCGCAAGTCAAGCCATAAAGCCATAATTCCCCACCAACTATCTCAAGTCGAGCCACAAGTCCATCATGCCTTGCTTCTAGTATCAGATTAGGCCAAAAAGCTATCATGTCCTTCTATTTTTCATTCAATACCCCACCATAATCATCATGCATCACGTTGCACATTCTGCCCCTCTAAGGGATTAACCAAGCCATGAAGGGTCTATATGTCACCATGATACCAGATAACATAAGTCTACATCTATACATATATATACAAATACAAGCCATAAAAAGGAAATTATTGAGCTATACACATGAATAAACATGTCAAATTAAGATACGTATCATGGGTCAAACACAAAAGAATGTCTTATTAAGAGAGGCATCTTGGGTCTCTCTCTCTCACACACACACAAGAATGTCATACCAAGAAAAGTATTATCGTAACACACAAAAACACACAAGAATTTTTTATCATAAAATTATATATAATTTCTATAACATGGTAATAAACTTCCTACTTTAAGAGTATCAAATCCTAACATCATGGTTCTCTAACTAAAACAATCTCATACACCAATGATCCCTATACCCAACTCCAAATCACCACACAAGGATTCAAGAGTGAAGATACAAGAATAAGAACATGTCAAGGGATAAGATTGGTTTATACTTACCCAAAAAGATCCAGCATAATGATCAGATCTAGATAAATCTGATAAAAATCTAGAAAAAATGTATTTATACCTTCCTTTTCTTCAAATATAGAAGGAATCACATTAGATCATGTCAAAATTACTAAATTTGACCATTATAGTCAGGATCTTGGGTATTTCCTAAGGATAAGAGAGAAGTTCTTATATGAACAAGAATAATGGAGGGAAAAGAGATCACTTACCTTGAAATCCCTAGGACTGACATATGTAGATCTAATAGAAATTCTATATATAGGGAAGGAATTCACCAAGAACAACCACTAGAGTCCCTAAGTTTGAGATCCCTAGGTATAGGAGGAAGAATGAGGGGTTTTAGGGAGGTTTTGAGTTAAAAAAAAAATCCAATTTTTGGATTAATTAATCCCACATGAATGGTTTGGTCTCACAATTTATCAAACTGTGTGCTAACCATGCAAGGATTGTTTCCTCTTTAGGGTACGCTCATGGTTTAGCTGCATGGTTTGGTTAACCGTGTTCCAATTATGCTCTTGTTTCTATTTCGAGTTACTTGGTTACCTAGGGAATGTTACATGGTTATATCTAACTGTGTTTCAATCATGTTCCACCCTCCACTCCTCTCCAATAGGCTACATAATTTCCTAGGTAAAATCACATGGTTTACCTTAGCCATAATCCCCCTTAAAGGCTTTTAAAACCCTCTAAAAACACCTAGAAAATACATGATACTTCACCCAAACAAATAATAACTAAAATCACTTAAAATAAATGATTAAAATAAGGAATAACACACTTAGAAAGTCCTAGTCCATTATAATCTCCCCTTATAAGGACTTATCATCCCTAAGAAGTGTCTATAGAGGTCTTGCTCGACCATCTTGGGCCACTGAGCCAGCGCATCAGACCCTCGATTCCAATATTCTTCTTGAATACACCCACGATTCAAAAAACTCAAATGTTAGGCATCATATTCCTTCTCAATACCTTTTCAATCCAATCAATAATTCACAGTATATGTTTCTCAAACGATGAATTTACATCCAAATAAAATTATTCATTATCAATCATATATAAAGGATCCAACTCATACTTTCTAAGTTGTGATACATGGAACACATCGTGCACACCTTGATGTCATGGAGGAGGATCCAATTGAAAATAGACCATCCTAATCTATTCCACTATCTCGACTGGTCCCACAAAATATAGTTCTACCTTCCCCTACCCCCATAATCACCGATTCCCCAACCAAGGTGATACCTGCAAGAAAGCTTAATCCTTCATGTATAACTCTAAAGGTATCCAACATCGGTCTATATAAGAACGTTGTCTGATATAAACGGAAACCAACCACTCTTTGATTAATTACACCCACTCTGAGGTTTCCTACACTAAACTTAACTTGATAACCGCTGAATTAATGGATTTTCTACTAACAACTCACACACCAAGTCCCTCTCATGCTCTCGAGAAATAATACCAAGTTTTCTTACTTTCCCAAGTGTAGATGTCTAAATAAAACTTCATTATGATTTGTCACATTATTCAACCCATGAACTAAGTGACAAACCATACTAGCTCCCATCACCAAGTTCCCCTAACAACCCAAGCCCCTCTTTATTGGTTGACATCATTGATTCATTCTTGATCTCCTCTAATCGATACCCTTACATGAGTATCTATCATATACCAGTTCAACTCATCCACTTATGTGCACACACAAAACCAACCACCTCTACCTATGGGTTAGGTTCACCTACACACCACTCCCAATGTGCACTAAGAAATTCCATCACTACCAATGATTTCCCTTACACTTGTTTCACTATTTATGGGTTATTGATTATTTATATGATGGATGTATGATGTGAAAAGGGGATTTTATATGTGATGGTGTTGGTCCATGTAGTTATAGTGCCGTTTTGGATCATTACACACTAATACCTAGAGTATATCCCATGAAATTTTGTTCCTTGATCGGTGGTTCTATACAGAGGATTAAATTATTATGTTGATTACATCACCCTTATTCTTATTTTATTAGTGTAACTATTATTATTGGTTTTATTTACTATTATATTGTTCCTTGATCACATGGTTCCCTTCTTCATTGTGAATTTATTTTCTCCAGTTGATATGGGTTATTTATTAGATAATGAATGTTTGATTTTCAAGTGGCAAAAAAATTTATGTATTATGAGATGGGTAGTACTTATATTTCCCACCAATACATTGGTTATAAGATTATATACCATGATATATAAATGTTATGTGAATAGGTTAGTAAGTCTATAGGTTTAAAAAGGGTGAGTGTGATTGCGTTAAGCTCTAATAATAATAATACATGTGAATACGTTTACAAGTTGCTATGTTCACGGGTGAGTGTGATGGTGTTAATATCTAATCATAAATCTAAATGTGAATATGGTTTTGAGTAGGTAGTGGGGGGTCAGAACACTGGAAAAGGAGTTCACCCACCAGTAATGGGTTGGCCAGTCCATAAGGTTGATGGGAGGAACACTGACAACTAGTGATTAGAGCTAGATAGGGGGTGTCATGAGACATATAAGGCATGCGACCATCAATGATTTTCATTGGTTAGATAGAGGGAAGTGAAAATGGAATATAGTTATTTTTTAGGGGTTCACTTTTAAAATGATTCAAGTGTTTTGAAATGTTTCTTAAAAAAATATATGTGTTCAATATACCTTTTTTTGGTTTTAAATTGTTTTAAAATGGTTTAAAAAAAAGAATTGGGGTTTTGAGAAAGGATGTTTGGTACTAATTGGTTTATTTTTAAAAGGGTTTGTTATTTTAAAGAAGAATTTGTGTTAATGGTTGGTTTTTTAGTGGGATTTCATCTGTGATTTTATAAATATTTTTCAAATGAGATTTAAATTATATAGATTTTTAGCCTTGGTTAATTTTTATATCAATGTTTTGTGTATTTATTTTGTTAAATATTAATATCACCGAATCAAATAGGATGGATATAAATAAAGAATGGATAGATGCCAATCGTCTGACAAAAGAGTATGAATATGGAGTGAAAGAGTTCATCAAGTTTTCAAAAGATCATGCATATGATCCTTCTCAAATCCTTTGTCCATGTTTACGCTGTTGTTATTCAAGACAAGTTAATCTAGAGGAGTTGGAAGAACACTTGAACTGTCATGGAATAGATCAAAGCTATAAATGTTGAAATAAACATAGGGAAAAAGAGAATGTAGCTAGTGATTGGGATAACATTGTGTTTTATGGATCATTTGATATGATTACAAGTGTGGACAATGAAGAAGAATATATTGAGGATGTGATTAAAGATGTGCATAATGATAAAGATCATATTAAGGAAATGAAAAGGACAGTTGAAGATGAATTTATTGATTTCCCAAAATTGTTTGACCAGTTAAAGAGTTTTGAAAAGATGCCATTGTATGATGTTTGCACTAAATATATAGCATTGTCAGCCATACTGAAGCTGTATAATTTGAAAGCAGGAAATAGATGGAGTGATGCCAGTTTTATGGAATTAATTTCTCTCTTGAATGAAATTCTCCCAAAAGATAATGAGCTCCCAAGCCAAACATATGACGCCAAAAAAATGCTACTCTCGATGGATATAATCTCTGAAAGAATACATACCTGCCTGAATGACTGTATGTTGTTTCTCAAGGACCACAAATCACTTAGAGAATTCCCAAAGTGTGGTGCTTCTCGATACAAGAAAGATGAATCCGGTCCTATGAAATTTTCATGGTACTATCCAATCCTTCTAAGGTTTAGGTTCCTATATGAAAATGAGGAGACTGCATAGAAATTGACGTGGCACGTAGACAGAAGAAATAAAAATGGAAAACTACAGCACCCAGCAGACTCTCCTCAGTGGAAGAGAATTGATCATGAGTATACTTACTTTGGAAACGAGTCGAGAAACCTTTGTATTGCATTATCTATAGATGGAGTGAATCCTTTTGGTTTTCAAAGAATCACTCATAGTATATGGCCAATTATGTTGGTAAATTATAACTTTCCACCATGGTTATGCATTGTAGGGTCCTGAAAAATCCACAAAGGAGAATGAGAATCCTCTTTAATAAAAGGGAGATTCTACCCTATTTCCCCCAAAAGAATTGGGGAAAAGTGTGGAGAATACTCAAATGATGAAACAAGCCGAACCAGTCCGTGAACTGGTCCAATGATAACGGTACGCGGTTGGTTCCATGAAGCACCCCCCTCTGTGGACCACTGTTGTTCGCAGAATAGAGGCAGGGGTCCTCCGTGGGCGCGAATCAGGATGAGCGCCAAGCCGGTCCACCATCATGAACCACCCCAGCCACAGACCGCGTCGACCGGCCCAGGCTACATCCGCTGTCATTCGCAGAATGGAGGAAGAAACCTACACGGACGCGAAGCACTCCCCGAGCTAGTTTGTTTCGCGGGGGAGGTGCGTTCAATGCCCCCGTGAGGTGCAGATTTACCAAGTCATCCGTAAATCGGGTTTCCAATCATGGGCCTCCGTAAAAGCTACCGCATGACCACAGATACATCTCTTTCCCCACTCTATAAAAGGAGATCCAGGGGAAGATCAGAGGAGTAGAAATTTGGGGGAGATTGATCAGATTTGGGTGGAAGGATTTTGAAGGAAGGAGCTTAGGATTTTGCAAACAGCGAAGATCCAGTTCGCGAACCAGAACAGGTATGAAGCTAGAAGCGAATTAATAAGGAACTGAAAGCGCATAAAAACTTGGTGAACCACGAACTTAAAATAACAAAGAAAAGAAGACAGTGAACCATGACCCCTTCGCGAATGCACCCCCCACGGACCAGGGAGTTTATTCCCCTTTTTCGACCCGTCGCACCGCGTCGCACCCTCCTACGTGGGAGAATCCCCGACCGATGAGCCCCTGACCGACATTTCCCTTGGATGCCGCTGCTCGCATGGACCCCTCCGCATACCAACCTGGTACGCGGGCCGAACCCGAAGCTGCGAACCACCCTGGTTCGCGGGATTCCCACCAGTCCGTGGACCACCCTGGTTCGCGGACGGCTTCTCCAGCCGCGTAGCACCTCCATACGCAAAGGGTGCCACCACTCATACACCTGTGTGGCTCGCCAGATCTTTCTGAGTTCCCATTCCCTAAGCCAGATAAAATCATTCCAATCCGGCCTGATCCTCCGCAAACCCCTCATTAGCCCATTCATCGGCCCCGAGCCGAGGCCTCCACCAGAGCCACCGGACCCATGTGATGTAACCTTCAGGCGCATCAGTGCGCTGTTTTGAGTTCAGATACCCACAATAAGCGAGGGATAAAGGGTTTCTTCGGCCCTTGAGCGGATTCCTGAAGCATTCTTGGGTTCACATTCCCACGGTAATGCGGAGTCCAAGCCTGAGAGTCCCCTTTCTGCCCCTCCACTTGTTAGGACTGGGGAACTTCTATAAGAACCTGGTTTTTGGCTGTAAAAGACTTTGGAATGTTCTTGATGTTATTCCAGAGCAGCGCCTTCAGACGCCGTGCGATTCCGAGCCCCGGTGCGGCTGAAATTAAATTTTCAGTGTGTTCACACTGGGAACGCCAAATAAATGGGATAACTCCTAAACGGAGTTTCAGATCAGATATCTAAGTGCACGGATGGGTCCGAAATGGGGTGTTTACCCTAGGAACTACATAAAACATGTCGGCGCGGTACGTTTAGACCCCTTGCCCGTTGACAGAACATTAAACAGATAAATAAAATAATTAATTTATTCGTTTAATGTTTAAACTCAGTATCTCTTAAATGGTGGATCAGATGGGAAAACCGAGGGCACCATTGAGTTCTTAACGTGCCGTTTACCCTAGGAGGGGTGTAAGTTTTGAGGGCGCGGGACGTCAGTGAAAAATGGCCCCGGGGGCGTTTTCGTAATTTGACGGCCTCGGGCGTTGAGTTGAATAACATTTGAATGAGGCCTATGATTAAAATTCCGAGACCACCGTTGTACTCGGGAGGTGGTGTTTGTCCTACGGGAGGCTTAATCTCAACCCCGCCGGAAGTTCGGGTTCGGGCTGACGGGCGGGTGGTTAAGTGTGTTTCTATTTAAACACTTAACCCCCCCTCTCCCCCCCTTTGTTCACCCCCTAGAAGGAGATCTCAAGGAGTAACTCCTACTCTCCTCCACCTCTCCAGTGAGGTGCAAAAGCTCTGGCGAGGCGCGGTAGCTCCGACGGACCGACGACGAAGTTCCGGGCAACGCCCAAGAGGTAGGATCGTGCGTTTTGCGTTTTCAATTTACGCACCACCTTTGAACCCATAAACACGTGTCAAATTATTGTTTGATATTAAATCAAAGCCCATAATTGTGTAGAACATATTCTGTCCTTTCTAACGCACATTTGATTTTCAAATTTGGAGTCCTGAGGCCTCCGCAATCGTTCGTCGAAGTTTGCGGGTTTTTGAGTGTTTCCTGTGGTTTTTGGGGCGTTCCGGCGAGCCAGCGCGGCGGCAGGCGGCGGCGGAGCGCGCTGTGGTGGCGGCGGCACGAGGCCAGGTGGAGGCGCGAGGTGGTGCCGGCCGGGTGAGGGTGTTGGCTGGGGCTCGCGGCGGCGGCGAGCGGGCGCCAGCGGGGGCGCTCCGCGGCGCGGAGCGGAGACCGGGGTCGCGCCGTGCGACCCCGCGGCCAGACCAAGACCCGCCAAAGGTGGGTATCCGCATAGAAGAAGAGACCGGTCTTCAGGCCAGTCAGAAAAACAATGGACCGCGGGACTCCGGCCGGCCCGCGCGACCGAACCGCGAGCCGGCCCAGGCCGGTCCAGCCCAAGGGGCTTTGCGCCCTCGACTCGGACGCCCGTAATTTCCGCTACAGGCATCCGTTTTGCATGCCATCTGCGGAAGTGTACTCCAGACGTCGAGCAGGAATTTTTGAGATGGTCTCGGAAATTTTTAATTTTCGAGATGAGGGGCTCGAGGCACGACACGACGTTAAGTGGACGGGCGTTTTTCTCGGGGGTTCTTGGTTTGGACGGCGCGAACACATCTGATGTCCGAATTGAGCACCGTAAGTAGCGTTACGACCCTGGCATTGAGACGAAGTTTTCCAGTGTGGTTTAGGGCATTGAATCTGGAGTTGAGGCGTGGGACCCACGGCCCGTCTTTCGAGCTGCGTGCAGCGCTTTACAACTTTTTCGTCGGACGTCCGTTCGGGACGTGCGAGCTGTCAATTTTGGGTGTTTTTCTGAGGGCATTGCATTGGCGCAGTCTGCCCGCTTTAATTCCGCACAGTGGTGCAGGCCCCGCGAGGGCCGTTTTGGGAGTTGGCGGTGATTTTCTAGCTTTATCACCGGGTGTCCGTTTTGGACAAGTGAATAGTCCAACTTGTGTACTTTTTCGAGAGGATCACAACGGTACGACCCGTTGGCAGTGCTTTGGGACTGGGATGCAGGTCCCACGCAGCACGACTCATGTTCGGCATGTCGGAACACATCTTTTTCTCCAGATATAATTTCCACTCAAGTGAGCAGTCCTTTTGACATGTCTCTCCGAGAATATCGCAATGGTGCGATGCGCCCGACTATTTTCGGGGCCAAGGCTCGGGACCACGAGACGTCGTTCGGGCATAAAGTGGTGTTGGCGACTTTTACGTTGGATATCCATTGGAGGTGATTAAGTAGTCGATCTCGCATGTTTTTCTGTGAGGATTACAATGGTATGATCCGTTTGGATGTACGTAGACTCCTTCGAGAACTCTTTTAAACGCGGAAGCAAGTAAGGTGCTCCGGTGGTGGTTCGTCCTACTGTGTTTGTAGCGAACCCTTGACGTGTGATCACATGCACTCCCGTGTGAGTGAAGTAAATGCTTAAAGAGATGTAGTTGACCGTGCCTGGGCCGATGTGGTGGAAATTTGGAGTTGTTATGTTTATGCCTCCGTGTTGACGTTGGGTGCCGTGTGCATGATAGCCTTTGGGATAGAAATGTGGTATAATCTGGGAGTATACTAGAATGCTTGGAGGTACATGTGGTTGTTTGTACCTGAGAACGTTTGTGCGCTTGGTTGGAGTTGACTTGGGGCCACATGTTGTGTGGGCCCCATGTGTGTGCCATGTTCTTCTTTGTGTACCCTTGACCTCTCGTGACGTAGAGGGTCCCTCTGTTCTCGATTGTGGACCAGTAGGGTTGATTTTTCCCCTAGTTCGGATCTTGTTTGTTGACCATCAGGGTTGAGTTTTCCCCTGGTTCAGATCTTGTTTCTTGACCAACAGGGTTGAGTTTCCCCCTGGTTCTGTTCTCCTTTGTTTGACTAGCAGGGTTGAGTGGTTTTCCCCTGGTGCTGTTCTCGATGGTTTGGTCGGCAGAGTTGCTTCGTTCCCTGGTAGAGTTCTTGTGGATTCGGTGTGACCAACACATTATGCGGGCACCGATCCTCTACCTAGGAGGTTGTTTCCAGCAGGGTTGGCCAGGAGGTTGTACCATCCAACAGGGATGGCCAGTGGGTTGCCATCCAGCAGGGATGGCCAATACAACAGTGTTCACTGAGCAGTACCATCCAGCCAGGATGGCCAGAGCAGTTTCGGGTTTACCTCCAGTGGGGCTGAGCAGTGGTCCCCAATGCCGGGCTTACCACCAGTGGGGCTGGGAAGTGGTCCTCGATTCCGGGTTTACCTCCAGTAGGGCTGGGAAGTGGTCCCCGATGACGGTTCTGAGCCTCCCTCCAGTGGAGTACCCTTTTATGGGACTGGGCATTGGGACTCATCGACGACTTTAGCCGGGTCACCCTCCAGTGGTTACCCTTTTACGGGACTGGGCAGTGTCGCACCCGTCGACTCTTGCCGGGTCTCCCTCTAGTGGGAACCCGTCAACTTCCAGGGATTACCCTCCAGCGGGGCTGGGCAGGGGGTCGCCTTTCGACTTTGAGGAGACCTCTCGACTGCGGGGTAGTGAAAAGGTGTGGTTTGATGTTCCCCCAGAACTCTCAAGTACGAGGGGCGCTTTCCCCACCGAGACATGTCCTTGTGACGCGACCTAAAACTGTGCGGGTGAGTCAGTGCCGCCCAAAGTGGATAGTTTCGAGGTGCGGTGATTTGAGCCCCTTGACTTGCAGTTCGGGGCAGATGTGCGGGATGCTGGGCATCGATGGTGTTTATTTCTGGGACTATTGGCTACTCACTTTCTTGAGATAAGATACGGGATGGAGATCCCCTTATGATCTTGTTCGGGATTCTTGATTGAGAGTATGTATATGTATACCTTGTTCCAGTACCCACTCCTCGGATTTTGGATTCTCTCCTTCCAGGGGAGGCGAAGACGTACAGGGTATTCCACATGCTTTCCGTGTCTAGCTTCTCGTGGTTGGACGAGTCTACTCTCCTACTATAGGTAGCGAAGACTCAATGAGAAGTTCATATTCTCAACATTTCTATCTCCTTTTGTTTGGATGAGTCTACTTCATTTCTCTTGTTAGGTTGAACTGGACTCTTTACTGCACTCTTTACTAGACTTTCAGTTGTACTCCTTTACTTTTCCCCTGTTCAATCTACTGCTCACCCTTCGGTACCTCCTTTGTTGCTCCCTCGAGCCTTCTGGGTATCCTACTGAGTATTCTTATACTCACCCCTTCTTGGGATTTTCCCGCACTTGGTGTGCCTTTGCAGACGACAGACAGGTTGGTAGTGACTTCAGCGGAGCTTAGGAGTTCAGGAGCTTGGACCGCATGCGGTGTTCAGAGTCGGGTTCCAGGTGGGGGACCCTTCCAGATGTTTTTATTTTGTTTACCTGTTTCCGGGTTGTGGCACCTTTTCTGGTTGGGCATGTGTTTTCCCCTTTTCTTTTGATTTTACCTTCAGCACTTTCTTTGTACTGATTAGAGGTCGATGCACATTTTTGGTTTATTTATAGCAGTTGGTACTTTGCTTTTCTTTTACTCTGCACTTCTGTATTTAGTGGGTTGCGTGTGTGTATACAGGTACTTAGGAAAAAAGGCCTCCTCGATTTGTTTAGCCTTCGGCGCTGGTCTCCAGCCCCTGGCCTATGGAGGCAGGCTTGGGGTAGTTGCGGCTCGAGCCCGGGTAGGTTTGGGTCTGGAAAAAGTGGTATCAGAGGTGGTTCATTCCTTGGGACGCTATTCAGACATACCTAAAATAAAATTAATTGGTTGGGATTTAGGGAAATAGTGTTAATGTGTCTCAAGAGTGGCTCTCAGGCCAGGGAGTCCAATGATGGTGTGACAACCGACATATCCATTCACCAGGACCCTGATAACCCACTTGTCGACTCGGCGTGCTGATACACTCATTGAAGGGAAACATTGGTTTGTGCATCACATAGGATTGAGTCTTTGACTATCATTCTTGAGTCATATCCCCATTGTTGTGACTGTTATATACATATATGATCATCTAACCATGACACTCCTTGATAATATTCAAGATGTTTCCACGAAGACAGCCAGCCAGGATACCAGCTTTGGTTCGTGATGATGACCCTGTAAGCTATGAGGCCACAGTCCAGGACCCATCATGATAGCCCCTTTCTCCGGGTGGGCCGGTAGTAGAACCCCCACCCGTTGAGCAACAGAGAGCTTTAGTAGAGCAGACGGGGCTTGAGCGCAGGTTGAGCGCGCTCCGTGAGTTCCAGTGGCAGAGACCGCTGAGGTTCAGTGGTGAGCCAGACCCTCAGGCAGCAAAGGTTTGTCTAGAGACACTGGATATCCTTTTCAGGCTTATGCAGATGCCGAAATATCTTATGGTGGCTTTGGCTGCCAAACTTTTTCACAGAGAAGCTTGGTGTTGGTGGAGTCTGGTGACTCAGTTTCTTGGAGAGTCATCGCTTTTGTGGGGCGACTTTCAGTTGTGTGTTTTGTGAAGAGTTTTGCCCCTCCTGCTTATGCTCCATTCGGATTTATAAGCTCCTTCAGTTTCAGCCGGGAGGGATGGCGGTGGCCGAGTACGCGACTAGTTTCGCAGACCGTGCACGCTTTTACCCGGACTTGGTCCATGACGGCAACATCCGAGTGCGGAAGATTGAGCAGGGTCTCCGCCGAGAGATTCATGCTGTCATAGTACCCTTGGGAATTCCCACTTATGCCGGGGTTCTAGAGTAGGCATTGGTGACAGAGGGATTCCTATCACGTTCTACAGTTGGTGGTGGTAGCAGGCTCGACAGAGCCGAGGTGTCTGCTGCAACTAGCAGGCGTCGGAAAGAAGAACCTCGACGCAGGTGGCTTTCTAACAACCAGACTCAGGGGTGTGGTCATACACCACTGTGGTGCTAGAGGGCACCAGTGCAACCTGGAGAGAGTCAGTGCTATGCTTGTGACGGGCGAGGTCACTTGGCACGGGACTACCCGACCAGGCATGCAGAGAGCTTCAGGCAGGTAGTAGGTGCACCACCGCGGCAGAGGCAACACCGTGATCAGAGTAGCGCCCAAAGTGTAACGCCCCGACCCCAGTTACCCAGAGTCGGTGCATTATTACATAACATTGGCATGATCACAAGAAAGATCAAGTCTTGAAATACCGATTAGTTTAGTAGCCTTGGAATAACTAGATACATTAATAAAGTTTATATTACATCATAAAATGAAAACTACAACAACATAGTCTCCATAGTCCACACTCATACTATCCCTGCAGGTCATTCATAATTTACTTCTTCACAATCCTGGGAAAAATAAAACATTGAAAGGGGTGAGCTCAGATGCTCAGTAAGGATAACAATATAGCAGAAGCTTTAATAGATAAACATAAACACTTAAGGCAATGTATAACTAAAACAAAAGCCTTTTAAACTTCAACTTCAACATAGTATGGAAAAAATAAAATGAAATAATTCCATTTACTTATTCTCATGGATATTCTACTAAACGAATAATCACATGCAATATCAATAACTACTTTCATAATAATGGAATGCATAATGCCAGACTATCATAACCACATAGCCAAGGCCTCGTGCCAAGACTACAAGTAAGATTTTGTCAAGGCCTTGTGCCAAGACACTAGTTTGTCTCATGAGACCTACCGATGCATCGAGGAGCTATAGCGGGCTCCACCCGTCACTTACTAAGTCCAATTCATTCCTCATATGAACATGTTTAAACATAACATAAACATTCGTATTAAAACTAGCATACGAAATGTCAATACTTTAACCACAAACCATGAATGGTATAAAAATAACACATCCATAGTCAAACATAACTCATTCGATACAATATGGAAGATTTTATTGTATCATATTAACCTCAATCGATAATAATGAATGATATTGACATAGATGAAAATAACCATCAAAACTATTTGAGAGAAATATCCCCCTTTTCTTGAAAACATTTAAAAGTCACACTATTTGTCAAGAAGCCGTTTAAAAATAGATTTTTGAATCAAAGTGTCCCATACCACTTTGAAACTTTTAAAAGGAGTTTTAATTTTAAAACTTTAATGTACATATAAATAAATCCTTAAAACCATTTTTTAAAACATGGACATTAATGAGCAAGATTTAGAAGAATAAGTCTTTAAAACATTTAAAAATGGTATTTTAGTTAGAGTTTCTAACCAAAAGAGAGACCCTTGAATACAAATAATTGAGGTAATCAAAACATTGTAATATCATGAGAATAAAGGGATTCATGATATACTATGTCAAAGTACATTATATACACCACATAAAAGTTATTTGGTGTATAACAACAAAGAAGTCTCAATGGAATGTAAATTGAGATGAAATCTCTCATAAAGGACATATCCTTAGGTTAAGGATAAATCAACGACGTAGTTATGTGTGAAAAATATAAATACACTAAATATTATTGGATATTCAGTGTAAAACAATCAAAGGAAATTCACACATAATCTTGTAAAAACAACACCAATGAATTGGATGTTTAACTCAACAAATGGAGAATGAGTTAAAATTACTCTTATCAAATTCATATCGATGACTTGAGAAATTATCAATGGAGTGATTATGTGTATCAAATGTATATCCACAGAAAAGGGAAGTGGAAATTATGACATAAGCAAATTAATAGTGATTCCACACATAATCTTGGAGTAAAATAATCAATGAAGTTTATGTAAAGCCGAATAAATGGAAATTGAAATTTCAAATTCCCTTATCGATTAGGTAAATTATGAAACATACAACCATGAAAGAAGGATCATAAAATGATGATGTAAATACCTATAAATTAAATTATATTACACAATGAATACAATCATGGGCAGTACATATACACAACATGCAATAAATAAGTGGTGAACAATGGAATTCTCACGAAATTAAGAGTGAGATAAGAAACCCCTTACATTGTACTTTTTCCTTGGTCGATGGTAGTTTAACCTCCTGTATAATGATGAAATAATTTTTATTGAATTATACAAGAATCATTTACATTAATATGATATCATATATGATCTTGTAACATTTATTTGTTAATAATATTTTAGTATTATCGTCATTTTGGGTGTTAACTTACTCATTTTCCTTTATATTATTTGTTATGTAAGCCATGTTTGTTATGGATAGGTTGTATCTTATTCATATACATAATTACATCAAGTCCTTAAACATTATTTTTAATCATCAAATGATAATTATACTTGAATGGATACGATGGAGAATGAATCTAATCGCGTTCGTGGAGACGGTAGTCCGTACGTACGCACGAGCGACAATATCATTCTTTTGCTGTTAAAATAATATATAATTGGATATTATACCATATATAAAGAATAATTATCATTTTATATTTATTATTTACATGAATTACACATCATTATTATACCCATACAAATAATAATTTATTGAATGACAATTACACCACGATGTGGAGACGGTAAGCCGTACGTACGCACGTATGGTGGCATGCTATTAAAAGGATGGATAGAATACTGAATATGGTTGTAACATATTTATAATAACATCACAGTATATATAATATACTATAGTTATTATAATAGAAATAACAAATAAAGAAGAAGTGGAAGAAGAAAGGAACTTGAAAAAGGGTGGTGAAATTATTACCTCTTCTTCGGGTTCTTCCTTTTGATTTGATCAAAAGGGCTCCTTAAGTTGGCTTTATGATCAAAATAAGGCCTCTAAGTTGTAGTGAGGGAAGTTGAGAGAGTATTTGGGAAGGGTTTGTCCGAACAAAAAGGCTTTTAAGGTGTTAATTAATGAGAATGGGGAGTTCCCTTTTATAAGAGGGGTGAGGGGCACCTTTAGAAAAGCTAGAAATATTATTTTATAATAAATTCTTATTCTGTTTCTAATGGATTAAAAGTGTATTATTTAGAGGTTAAGGTGGGGATAGGTCAAAAAACACTCACTCAATAGGATTTAGACAGGTTTGGGTTACTATATTAACCTTATCTTTAAGTATTAACTCTTAGTTAATTAGTTTCACTTTTACAATATCTCTTTGTATTTTTATATTATATGGTTAATAAACTTACTATATACATCCAAGAGATATCCAAGTGGTTCATTAATGATAAAAATATCATTATATAAGTATATTGGCCGAACCTTAGATTTTTATGAATTTAATATCAATTAATAATATAATATTTGTTTTAAAAACTCTTTTATGTCAATTTTGACACTATTCAATAATTGATTTTTGTAAAAATCATAACAGAATGATTACTTCGAAAAAAGTTAATTAAATAAATACTAACATGTCATATTATCCTATAAAATTATTGGTATTTATAAAAAGTCTCAAATTACATTTATTTGGGTATTTATAATATCAATTATTCTAAATTTTCATTAATTTAGTAATTAATGCATCACCATTGTGTCATAAATAAATTAAATTATATAATGTCTAAAAATTATAAATAAAATATCATTATGTAGAAAATATTTTTATCTTTCTAATGAATATTTATAGTCGAAAAGACAACATATATAACCCTATGTAACAGTTGTTTTTCTAAAAGATATATGCTTGTGTCATTTTTGTATTCATTTTAACTTAAATAAAATAAAGTGTCCCTATCACTTACAAGTGGCTCCATGGGGTCCCAAAATTGACCCAAAGATGCCCATGGTCGGAAATTTATCAACCAATAAGGTTAGGACACTTTTTAGGGTAATTTTGTATTATTATAATATTATTTTTTAACCTTTATTTACCGGATTTACCCTTTAACCATGGTAAATAAAATATTTACCGAAGTAATTATTCAAATTGTCTAAAAATAAAAGTTACCTATTTACACAATTTGAAAATCCTGATTCCAAATATGGAATCCATTTTTCCAAATTCAAAACACAGAAGTGGCAGAAATTATTTTAAAATTAATTCCCGTTGTTAAAATAAAAAGCGTGCTTTTAAGAGATAATAATTATCAAAAGGTTGACACTTGTTTATGTCTGGTTTAATTGTGAAATTATGTCCAATGACAATCATTGAATTAAATGGTAAAAATATATTCTAAATATACTTTAAAACCACTCAAATTCATAATTTATCAATATTAATTATTTCAATTAAAAAAGTTGTTTTTAATTAAAATTTAGTAATTTTCACTATTCATCAAAATATGAAAGTTATCCGAAAAGTACCAAAATTTCACCCTAGGCTAATTTAGATATTACGAATCCAAAAATGAAGTCCATTTTGAGAGATAGAATTTATAAAATTTCAAAAATTAGGTAGTACTATTCATAACGGCTAGTTTGATTGGTTGTGGTGTGTTAGAATCTCGAAGTTGCGTACAATGCACGCCATTGCATTATTCAAAGAGAAACGTACCATGGAAGATTGGGGTGTTACATTCTACCCTCCTTCAATAAATTGCGTCCTCAAATTTTTTTTAAAATTGGGCTTGATCATATAATGGAAAGTCCCATATCGGAAAAAGAGTCAATAAAACTATCACTTTAAAAGAAAGGAAGAGAGGTATAAAGGTCACCCAAGATAACCCATACTAGGATTTCATGTAGGAAAACATGGATATGGACGATAAACTATGTGCTCAGTTCTGATGGAGAGGGATAGAAAACATGATCAGGAGAAAGTTAACAATAAGAAAATTACAAACTTGTGTTGGGACAAACGGTCCTTAGTCTCCCAGTAGGAAAAGTAAACGGACAACATTTTTTTGTTTTAAGTTACATTACATAAGGATGAGGAATTAATTTATGATATTGAATAAGAACATAAAGAGATATTCTTACTTTTTAAGTAGAGTTTCATTCTTTAATAACTTTTTACCACTAACTCATTTTTTTGAACAATGAGTATTCAAAAAGACTTGGTCACAATGGAAGAGCTAGAATAAAATTCTATAGAAATACATGATCCACATAGGATAAACTATATATTTACCTTTTCTTTAGTGATTAATCAAAACCAAAATGGTTAGTATAATATCTGATAACCCCCCAAATGGATATTCCATTAGAGAAAAAAAACACTAATCTTAATTTCTAAAATTAAACCATCAATAACCCAAAGTTAAATAAATACCATTAAATAATCAATTGTCCTTAAAATCCTTAAATATAATCCAAACTAATATTGAAACTCAAAACTTATAAGAATGTAGTCTTCCACGTTAAATTGTATCTCCAAATGACATTAATTACTCTTAAAGTCACATACTTAAAAGTAATTAACCTAATCATTTCCATAAACAAACCAAATCACTATAAATCCACAATCAAAACATATATAAAAATCCACCATTACTCCTCAAATGAAATCCCATACTATTCTATTTTCCTTGGGCATATAGTGTTCACAACAAAGCGAACAACTTCCAAAATAACATCTATCACTTAATCACCAAATCATTTTCCTATACTAAGGGTATTCATTTGATAAGACATAAGATCCCAAATCAAATTATTATTGATCAATAAAATCATTTAACTAAAAATAATAGTCACACTAACCAGGGACTTCACGTAGTCCAGTGGTAGGCGATAAATCCCAATCTCACTTTGGTTGTAGGTTTGATTCCCACAGCTTTGTCTGACGCGACGGGTTGTCACACAGTCCGCGTGTTGTCCTTTTTCAAAAACTATATTTTATAATATTACCAAAATGAGATAAATTCCTCAAAATAACCATAACATAATTTAACCACAAATCTTATCTCATACCTTGCATTTTCATCCCAAATTATGATAACTTATAATTGCCTCAAACCCAATGATCATATAAAACCAAATGGTTATTTATAATTATATCCACAAGAGAAAAGATAATTCTTCCTCAAATATCATTCTCACATGGAAAACTGCAGGGTTAAAAATACAAGAGAAAATTATTCCAAAGTAAACCCATCAACAAGGAGCACTAATACTTTTTAAACATTTATCCAACCATTTATTTCCACATAGATTCTTCTTTAACCAATAAAATATCCTATAGAATAGGTCATTCACTCGGGTAATGTCCAGGTCCCCTACATTTATGGAAAATGACTGTAAATGGATTCTTGGGACCATTTTTATCTTCTTCCATAGTACTCTTCATTTTGCTTCGGCAATTCTTCACTTTATGTCATTCCTTCCCGCATGTAAAGCATTTCTTTGTCCCATTGAGACACTTTCCTGGGTGTCTCCTTCCACATTTCCTGCATGATGGAAATTGAGGATTTCTTTCTCCATGGTCTCCACTACTGGAGCTCTTATCATTCATCACCTTTCTCTTATTTTTTGAGTATGGGAATTGGTTAATATATATATTGTTGATCATATTTTTGGAAAATTGATTTGGCATAAAGACGATATCTTTTACACCTATCAACATTCCATTTTGTTTCTCATTTCCACCACTGTTCCCACCTTGTACATCATTCTAAAAGTCACTATGACTTCCTTGGAATCCAGCCATTGACTAAAACTAGAAAGCATTGTGTGAGTAACAGTAGTCATAAAATCATTTAGAGATTAACATGTCACCATATTCTCAATTTGAAACACATTAGGATTTACCAAGGTCATTTACTCTCATCTTATATATATAATACTTCAAATCAGGTTGTAAAGAAAATGTAAATTATCCTAAGCATATCCCCCGGGAGTGTCGTAACCAGGAGTGCAGCAAGGCCCGTTGTCGTGCACCAGTTCCCGTTCGAGTCTAGCTCAAAGCGGTGTTTTCGGGTTTTACCCCTAGGTACATCTGTGCCAGAGCCGCCTCTACCTGCTCGTATCCAGACAGGGATGTATTGCTCGGAAAACTCAAAAAATATCTATAATACCAAAATTCTAGGAAGTTCTTCTATACTAATCCTCAAAGTTCATCTTAGGTCTACGTGTTATAATTAGAGTTTATCTAAATCTAGAATCCAAGGTTTGTACTAAACCTCCCTCTGATACCAACTGTAACGCCCCGACCCCAGTTACCCAGAGTTGGTGCATTATTACATAACATTGGCATGATCACAAGAAATATCAAGTCTCGAAAGACCTATTAGTTTAGTAGCCTTGGAATAACTAGATAAATTAATAAAGTTTATATTACATCATAAAATTAAAACTAAAACAACATAGTCTCCATAGTCCACACTCATACTATCCCTATAGGTCATTCATAATTTACTTCTTCACAATTCGGGGAAAAATAAAACATTGAAAGGGGTGAGCTCAGATGCTCAGTAAGGATAACAATATAGTAGAAGCTTTAATAGATAAGCATAAACACTTAAGGCAATGTATAACTAAAACAAAAGCCTTTTAAACTTCAACTTCAACATAGTATGACAAAAATAAAACGAAATAATTCCATTTACTTATTCTCATGGATATTATACTAAACGAATAATCACATGCAATATCAATAACCACTTTCATAATGATGGAATGCATAATGCCAGACTATCATAACCACATAGCCAAGGCCTCGTGCCAAGACTACAAGTAAGATTTTGTCAAGGCCTTGTGCCAAGACACTAGTTTGTCTCATGAGACCTACCGATGCATCGAGGAGCTATAGTGGGCTCCACCCGTCACTTACTAAGTCCAATGCATTCCTCATATGAACATGTTTAAATATAACATAAACATTCGTATTAAAACTAGCATACGAAATGTCAATACTTTAACCACAAACCTTGAATGGTATAAAAATAGCACATCCATAGTCAAACATAACTCATTTGATACAATATGGAAGATTGTATTGTATCATATTAACCTCAATCGATAATAATGAATGATATTGACATAGATGAAAATAACCATCAAAACTATTAGAGAGAAATATCCCCCTTTTCTTGAAAACATTTAAAAGTCACACTATTTGTCAAGAAGCCGTTTAAAAATAGATTTTTGAATCAAAGTGTCCCATACCACTTTGAAACTTTTAAAAGGAGTTTTAATTTTAAAACTTTAATGTCCATATAAATAAATCCTTAAAACCATTTTTTAAAACATGGAAATTAATGAGCAAGATTTAGAAGAATAAGTCTTTAAAACATTTAAAAAAATGGTATTTTAGTTAGAGTTTCTAACCAAAAGAGAGACCCTTGAATACAAATAATTGAGGTAATCAAAACATTGTAATATCATGAGAATAAAGGGATTCATGATATACTATGTCAAAGTACATTATATACACCACATAAAAGTTATTTGGTGTATAACAACAAAGAAGTCTCAATGGAATGTAAATTGAGATGAAATCTCTCATAAAGGCCGTATCCTTAGGTTAAGGATAAATCAACGACATAGTTATGTGTGAAAAATATAAATACACTAAATATTATTGGATATTCAGTGTAAAACAATCAAAGGACATTCACACATAATCTTGTAAAAACAACACCAATGAATTGGATGTTTAACTCAACAAATGGAGAATGAGTTAAAATTACTCTTATCAAATTCACATCGATGACTTGAGAAATTATCAATGGAGTGATTATGTGTATCAAAGGTATATCCACATAAAAGGGGAGTGGAAATTATGACATAAGCAAATGAATAGTGATTCCACACATAATCTCGGAGTAAAATAATCAATGAAGTTTACGTAAAGCCGAATAAATAGAAATTGAAATTTCAAATTCCCTTATCGATTAGGTAACTTATGAAACATACACCCATGAAAGAAGGATCATACAATGATGATGTAAATACCCATAAATTAAATTATATTACACAATGAATACAATCATGAGCAGTACACATACACCACATGCAATAAATAAGTGGTGAACAATGGAATTCTCAAGAAATTAAGAGTGAGATAAGAAACCCCTTACATTGTAATTTTTCCTTGGTCGAAGGTAGGTTAAACTCCTGTATAATGATGAAATAATTTTTATTGAATTATAAAAGAATCATTTACATTAATATGATATCATATATGATCTTGTAACATTGATTTGTTAATAATATTTTAGTATTATCGTCATTTCGGGTGTTAACTTACTCATTTTCCTTTATATTATTTGTTACGTAAGCCATGTTTGTTATGGATAGGTTGTATCTTATTCATATCCAGAATTACATAAAGTCCTTAAACATTATTTTTAATCATCAAATGATAATTATACTTGAATGGATATGATGGAGAATGAATCTAATCGCGTTCGTGGAGACGGAAGTCCGTACGTACGCACGAGTGACAATATCATTTTTTTGCTGTTAAAATAATATATAATTGGATGTTATACCATATATAAAGAATAATTATCATTTTATATTTATTATTTACATGAATTACACATCATTATTATACCCATCCAAATAATAATTTATTTAATGACAATTACACCACGACGTGGAGACGGTAAGCCGTACGTACACACGTATGGTGACATGCTATTCAAAGGATGGATAGAATACTGAATATGGTTGTAACATATTTATAATAAAATCACAGTATATAGAAGATACTATAGTTATTATAATATAAATTAAAAAGAAATAATAAGTGGAAGAAGAAAGAAACTTGAAAAAGGGTGGTGAAATTATTACCTCTACTTCGGGTTCTTCTTTTTGATTTGATCAAAAGGGCTTCTTAGGTTGGATTTCTGATCACAATAAGGCCTCTAGGTTGTATTTAGGGAAGTTTAGAGAGTATTTGGGCAGGGGTTGACCCAAAAAAAAGGCTTTGAAGGTGTGAATTAATGAGAAGGGGTAGTGACCTTTTATAAGAGGGGTGAGGGGAACCTTTGGAAAATCTAGAAATATTATTTTATAATAAATTCATATTCAGTTTCTAATGGCTCCAAAGTAGATTATTTAGAGGTTAAGGTGGGTATAGGTCGAATAAAACTCAACTAATATGATTTAGACAGGTTTGGGTTACTATATTAACCTTATCTTTAAGTATTAACTCTTAGTTAATTAGTTTCACTTTTACAATGTCTCTTTGTATTTTTATATTATATGGTTAATAAAAATACTATATACATCCAAGAGAGCCCCAAGTGGTCCATTAATGATACAAATATCATGATATAAGTCTCCTGGCTGAATCTTATATTTTTAGGAATTTAATATCAATTAATAATATAATATTTGTTTTAAAAACTCTTTTATGTCAATTTTGACACTATTCAATAATTGATTTTTTAAAAATCATAACAGAATTATTACTTCAAAAAAAGTTAATTAAATAAATCCTAACATGTCATATTATCCTAGAAAATTATTGGTATTTATAAAAAGTCTCAAATTACATTTATTTGGGTATTTATAATATCAATTATTCTAAATTTTCATTAATTTAGTAATTACTGAATCACCATTGTGTCATAAATAAATTAAATTATATAATGTCTAAAAATTATAAATAAAATATCATTATGTAGGAAATCTTTTTATCTTTCTAATGAATATTTATAGTCGAAAATCAAACATATATAACCCTATGTAACAATTGTTTTTCTAAAAGATATATGCTTGTGTCATTTTTGTATTCATTTTAACTTAATTAAAATAAAGTGTCCCTATCACTTACAAGTGGCTCCATGGGGTCCCAAAATTGATCCAAAGATTCCCATGGTCAGAAATATATCAACCAATAAGGTTAGAAAACTTTTTAGGGTAATTTTGTATTATTATAATATTATTTTTTAACCTTTATTTACCGGATTTACCCTTTAACCATGGTAAATAAAATATTTACCCAAGTAATTATTCAAATTGTCTAAAAATAAAAGTTACCTATTTACACAATTTTAACATCCTGATTCCAAATATGGAATCCATTTTTCCAAATTCAAAACACATAAGTGGCAGAAATTAATTTAAAATTAATTCTCGTTGTTAAAACAAAAAGCGTGTTTTTAAGAGATAATAACTATCAAAAGGTTGACACTTGTTTATGTCTGGTTTAATTGTGAAATTATGTCCAATGACAATCATTGAATTAAATGATAAAAATATATTCTAAATATACTTTAAAACCACTCAAATTCTTAATTTATCAATATTAATTATTTCGATTAAAAAAGTTGTTTTTAATTAAAATTTAGTAATTTTCACTATTCATCAAAATATGAAAGTTATCCAAAAAGTACCAAAATTTCACCCTAGGCTAATTTCGATATTATGAATCCAAAAATGAAGTCCATTTTTAGAGATAGAATTTATAAAATTTTAAAAAGTAGGTATTACTATTCATAACGGCTAGTTTGATTGGTTGTAGTGTGTTAGAATCTCGAAGTTGCGTACAATGCACGCCATTGCATTATTCAAAGGGAAACGTACCGTGGAAGATTGGGGTGTTACACAAAGAGGTGGTGCTTGCAGAGGAGAGGGTGTAGCTGGTAGTGGGGGACAGTCTTACGAGGTCTTCCCATCACCACTAGGCGGTCCATGTCAGGCTCCGGGAGCTGATAGTTGGGACCGCGGACAACCGCGAGCTTTGGATGTCTATGATACTATAGAGCATGAGGTGATAAGAGGTACACTTTACAGATCTTCTACTTCTTGAAGTAGAATTGTTAGACTCTGTGTGTGAAATGCTTTTCTCCCTGCTCCTTGCTTGAGTTGTTACCAGGGTGGCACGGGGCGTCGGTGTAACCCTGTGTTGGTAAGGTAAAAAGGCGTGGGCCCTTTTTATTTAGTTGGTAGTGTCGACTCCTTCGCTCTCTGAGCACGTAAGAGAGTCTTTGTTGTGGGACATCTACTGTGAAACCTTGCGTGACCAGATATCCTTGGGTGTTTCACCATATGGATATTCTGAAGGAGGGAATCACCGGGCTTTGTCCCATGTCCAAACGGTGATTCCAGTCGCGGCGTGCGACGTAGAGGTTCGATCTGGGAGGTGAGCTACCCCCGAGGTTCTTCGGACCGTTTGAGAACGTGCGAAGGGATGGCGAGGTTCCCTACCACCTTTCCTTAACCCCAAAGTTTGGAGTGAGTGCACGACGTCTTCCACGTGACTTACCTGAGAAGAAGTGTGCGTGCTCCTGTGCACGAAATCGGTGAGGGTAGACCTCGCATGAATAGATCAAATCCTTTGGTCTGTGTGTGGTGGCGCAGAACTGTGCAAAAGTTCTTCTGGGTACAGGAGAGCCAGGTGCGAGCTTAGTACGCTGAGTTGTTCCCTGGTTTTGGTTTTCGGGGATGAAAAGATTGAAGTAGGGAATGATTTAAGAACCTAGTTTTTGGATATAAAAGACTTTGGAATATTCTTGATGTTATTCCAGAGCAGCGCATTTAGACGGCGTGCGATTCCGAGCCTCGGTGCGGCCGAAATTAAATTTTCAGTGCGTTCACACTGGGAACACAAAATAAATGGGATAACTCCTAAACAGAGTTTCAGATAAGAGATCTGAGTGCACGTATGAGTCCGAAATGGGGTGTTTACCCTAGGAACGTCATAAAACATGTCGGCGCGGGACGTCTGGACCCCTCGCCCGTTGACAGAACATTAAATGGATAAATAAAATAATTAATTTATTCGTTTAATGGTTAAAATCAGTATCTCTTAAACTGTGGCTCGGATGGGAAAACCGAGGGCACCGTTGAGTTTGGAACGTGCCTTTTACCCTAGGAGGGGTGTAAGTTTTGCGGGCACGGGTCGTCAGTGAAAAATGGCCCTGGGGGCATTTTCGTAATTTGGCGGTCTCAGGCGTCAAGTTTAATAACTTTTGAACGGAGTCTCAGATTAAAATTCCGAGACTTCCGTTGTGCTCAGGATGTGGTGTTTGGCCTAGGGGAGGCTTAATCTCGACCCCACCGGATGTTCGGGTTCGGGCCGACGGGCGGGTGGTTAAGTGTGTTTCTATTTAAACACTTAACCCCCCCTCTCCCCCCCTTTATTCACCCCCTGGAAGGAGCTCTCAAGGAGGAACTCCTCCTCTCCTCCACCTCTCAGCGCGAGGCGCGACAGCTCCGGCGAGGCACGGCAGCTCCGGCGGATCGACGACGAAGCTCCGGGAAACGCCCAAGAGGTAGGATCGTGCGTTTTGCGTTTTTAATTTCTACACCACCTTTGAACCCATAAACATGTGTCGAATTATTATTTGATCTTCAATAAAAGCCTATAATTGCGTATCAAATATTCTGGCCTTTCCAACGCACATTTCAGTTTCAAATTTAGAGTTCTGAGGCCTCCGCAATCGTTCGTCAAAGTTTGCGGGTTTTTGAGTGTTTCCGGCGGTTTTTGGGGCGTTCCGGCGAGCCAGCGCAGTGGAAGGCGGCGGAGGAGCGCGCTGCGGTGGCGACGGCGCGAGGCCAGGCAGAGGCGCGAGGTGGTGCAGGCCGGGTGAGGGTGTCGGCCGGGGCTCGCGGCGGCGGAGAGCGGGCACCAGCAGGGGCGCTCCGCGGCGCGGAGCGGAGACCGGGGTCGCGCCGTGCGACCCCACGGCCAGACCAAGACCCACCAAAGGTGGGTCTCTGCGTGGAATAAGTGACCTACCTTCAGTACGGTCGGCGGAACAGTGGACCGCTGGTCCACGGCTGGCCCACGCGGCCAAACTGCGGGCCGACCCAGGCCGGTCCAGCCCAAGGGGCTTTGTCCCCTCGACTCGGACGCCCGTAATTTTCGCTACGGGCATCCGTTTTTCATGCCGTCTATAGAAGTGTACTCCAGACGTCGAGGCGGACTTTTTGAGATGGTCTCGGGAATTTTTAATTCCCGAGACGAGGGGCTCGGGGCGCGACACGACGTTAAGTGGACGAGCATTTTTCTCGGGGGTTCTTGTTTTGGACGGCGCGAACACATCCGATGTCCGAATTAAGTGCCGTCAGTGGCGTTGCGACCCTGGAATTGAGCTGAAGTTTTCTAGTGTGGTTTTGGGCGTTGAAGCCAGAGTTGAGGCATGGGCCCCACGGCCCGTCTTTCGATCTGCGTGCAGCGCTTTACAACTTTTTCGTCGGACGTCCGTTCGGGGCGTGCGAGCAGTGAATTTTGGGTGTTTTTCCAAGGGCATTGCATTGGCGCAATCTTCCCACTTTAATTCCACATGGTGGTGCGAGCCCTGTGAGGGCCGTTTTGGGAGTTGGCGGTGATTTTCTAGCTTTATCACCGAGTGTCCGTTTTGGACAAGTGAATAATCCATCTTGTGTACTTTTTCGAGAGGATCGCAACGGTGCGACCCGTTGGCAGCGCTTCGGGACTGGGATGTGGGTCCCATGAAGCACGTCTCATGTTCAGTATGTCAGAATGCATCTTTTTCTCTGGATATCCGTTCCACTCAAGTGAGCAGTCCTTTTGACGTGTCTTTCTGAGAAGATCGCAATGGTGCGATGCACCCGACTATTTTCGGGGCCAAGGCTCGGGACCACGGGACGCCATTCGGGCGTAAAGTGGTGTTGGAAAATTTTACGTCGGATATCTGTTAGAGGCGAGTAAGTAGTCGATATCGTGTGTTTTTCTACGAGGATTACAATGGTATGATCCGTTTGGATTTACGAAGACTCATTCGAGAACTCTTTTAAATAGGGAAACAATTAAGGTTCTTCGGTGGTGGTTCTTCGTACTGTATTTGTAGTGGACCCTTGACGTGTGATCGTATGCACTCCCGTGTGAGTGAAGTAAATGCTTAAAGAGATGTAGTTGGCCGTGCCTGGGCCGATGTGGTGGAAAATTGGAGTTGTTACATTTACGCCTTCGTATTGACGTTGGGTGCCATGTGAACGATAGCCTTTTGGCTGGAAATGTGGTATACTCTGGGAGTATACGAGAAAACTTAGAGGTACATGTGGTTGTTTGTACCTGAGAATGTTTGTGCGCTTGGTTGGAGTTGACTTGGGGCCACACGTCGTGTGGGCCCCATGTGCGTGCCATGTTTTGCTTTGCGTACCCTTGACCTCTCGCGACGTAGAGGGTCCCTCTGTTCTCGATTGTGGACTAACAGGGTTGAGTTTTTCCCCTGGTTCGGATCTTGTTTATTGACCAGCAGGGTTGAGTTTTCCCCTGGTTCAAATCTTGTTTCTTGACCAATAGGGTTGAGTTTCCCCCTGGTTCTGTTATCGTTTGTTTGACTAGTAGGGTTGAGTGGTTTTCCCCTCGTGCTGTTCTCGATGGTTTGGTTGGAAGAGTTGCTTCGTTCCCTGGTAGAGTTCTTGTGGATTCGGTGTGACCAACACATTACGCGGGCACCGATCCTCTACCTAGGAGGTTGTTTCCAGTAGGGATGGCCAGGAGGTTGTACCATTCAGTAGGGATGGCCAGTGGGTTATCATCCAGCAGGGATGGCCAGTACAGCAGTGTTCACCGAGAAGTACCATCTAGCCGGGATGGCCAGAGCGGTTCCGGGTTTACCTCCAGCGGTGCTGGGCAGTGGTCCCCGATGCCGGGCTTGCCTCCAGTGGGGATGGGAAGTGGTCCCCGATGCTGGGTTTACCTCCAGTAGGGATGGGAAGTGGTCCCCGATGACGGTTCCAAGCCTCCCTCCAGTGGAGTACCCTTTTACGGGACTGGGCATTGGGTATCGTTGACGAATTTAGCCGGGTCTCCCTCCAGTGGTTACTGTTTTATGGGACTGTGCAGTGTGGCACCCGTTGACTCTTACCGGGTCTCCCTCTAGTGGGAACCCATTGAATTCCAGGGATTACCCTCCAGCGGGGTTGGGTAGGGGGTTTCCTGTCAACTTTGAGGAGACCTCTCGACTGCGGGGCAGTGACGAGGTCTGGTTTGACATTCCCCCAGAACTCTCCAGTACAAGGGGCACTTTCCCCACTGAGACGTGTCCTTATGACACGACCTAAAACCGTGCGGGTGAGTCAGTGCCGCCCAAAGCGGATAGTTTCAAGGTGCGGTGATTTGAGCCCCTTGACTTGTAGTTCAGGGAAGACGTGAAGGATGCTGGGCATCGATGGTGTTTACTTCTAGGACTGTTGGCTACTCACTTTCTTGGGCTGAGCTACGGGATGGAGATACCCTTGCGATATTGTTCAGGATTCTTAATTGAGCATATTTATATATATACCTTGTTCCAGTACCCACTTCTTGGGTTTTGGTTGCTCTTCTTCCAGGGGAGGCAAAGACGTGCGGGGTATGCCACGTGCTTTTCGTGTCTAGATTCTCTTGGTTGTACGAGTCTACTCTCCCGCTATAGGTAGAGAAAACTCGACGATAAGTTCATCTTATCACCATTTCCATCTCCTTGTTTTTGGACGAGTCTACTTCCTTTCTCTTATTGGGTTGAGCTGGACTCTTTACTATACTCTTTACTGCACTTTCAGTTGTACTCATTTACTTTTCCCCTATTTGATCTACTACTCACCCTTTGGTACCTCCTTTGTTGCTCCCTCGAGCCTTCACGGTATCCTACTGAGTATTCTTATACTCACCCCTACTTGGTCTTTGCCCGCACTTGGTGTGCCCTTGCAGTGGACAGACAGGTTGGTCGTGACTTCAGCGGAGCTTAGGAGTTAGAGAGCTTGGACCACGTGCGGTGGTCGGAGTCGGGTTCCAGGTGGGGGACCCTTCTAGCTGTTTTTATTTTGTTTACCTGCTGCCGGGTTATGGCACCTTTTCTGGTTGGGCACGTGTTTTTCCCATTTTCTTTTCAGTTTACCTTCAACACTTTCTTTGTACTGATTAGAGGTCGATGCACATTTGTGGTTTATTTATAGTAGTTGATACTTTGTTTTTCTTTTACTCTGCACTTCTGCATTGAGTGGGATGCGTGTGTGTCTACAGGTACTTAGGAAAAGGCCTCCCTGAGTTGTTTAGCCTTCAGCGCTGGTCGCCAGCCCCTGGCCTATGGAGGCGGGCTTGGGGTAGTTGCGGCTCGAGCCTGGGTAGGGTCGGGTTGTGACAACATCTCCCCTCCCCGGGGAGTGGCGGACTACCCATCAGAAGGAATCCCCCAAGCACCTTCGTACTTCCCCATGACCGTGGCCAAGGAAGGGAATAGTGGGGAAGGGTGCTGCTCCGTTTTTCTTTGGGGCCAAGTCCCTCTCCCGCTGTGCTTTGTCACCATGGACATCCACCTCGGAGTAAGCCCCGACTTTTTGGGCTGCTCTACGCATAAGCCCCACTCCACTTCCCACGGATGCACCTTTCGCGACGTGATCATCTGGTCCCTACTGCCTCTTATTTCTCACACTGAGCATGACTCAAGTGGTCTTAGAGTAAGCATTGACCATGAAATCATCTCCTGGGCCTCCTCAGAGTGTAATCCCTAACCCATTACCATGTGCTGCCTCATAGCGTAAGCCCCATGCCAACCCGAACTATGTGGACTTTGATTCCCCACTACAGGGATATGTAGTAAGCCTCCAAGAGGTTCAATCTCGATCACCATCAGACCCCTGGGTCCACATTCACGTTGGTTCTCTGACACTCCCATCCGAACTACATGGACTTTGATTCCCCACCATAGGGATACGTAGGAAGCCTCCAAGAGGTTCAAGCCCGATCACCATTGGACCCCCTGAGTCCACATTCACGTCGGTTCTCCGACACTCCCATTCAAACTATGTAGAATTTGATCCCTGTCTCCTAGGTAGGGTACATAGGAAGCCTCCCCGAGGTTCAATCCCAACAACCGGTCGATCCGACTATCTTCACGTCGGTTCACCGCACCAACCCTGGGTAGCCTGGAGTGTAAGACCCATACCAAACTGAACTACGTGGATTCTGATTCCTCTCATGAGGATATGTAGGAAGCCCGTATCATGGGTTCGATCCAAATGCCCAAGTCATTATCTGTCCCCCCTAGATGACAATAAACTCCAGAGCGCCCAGTTATAGGGATTCAAACTAGTGCTATCTCAGTGAGTCTAGACTCCTCGGGGTCATTAATCCAACGAGGGATGGTAAACCTCAGGCATAAATGATTCTGAACCCCTGCGTCCAGCTTACCATTTCCAACCAGGAGTAATCCGTGGATGCTATGCTTGTGTATAAACCAAAGATTCGTGAAAATATGAATACGTCTTAAATCTATAAGAGAGTCCCGGAAGAGGCAATAATTCCCCCCAAAAGGGTGCAATGAGCCAAAATTCCCATACTATCGACCAATGTGAGTTCTTAAGCATCGCTGGTCAAACCACCCAGAAAACTCCTACCTTTGGAAAGTAGGTCCACATATTGCTGGATATGGAACAGTTGGGCATTTCGATCCAAAAACAGTGCACCCGATATGAGTGATTAAGCAGAACCCAATCTTCTCTAATCAACCGTCGGGTAGCGCACGTTTCTCCCCCATGACCTTGTCGTGTGCCGCGAGACAAAAAAATGGTGAACCCGATGTGAATCTTTAACCAAGCATGACAGATTTAACCTAATCTCACTCTGTTCCCCCTTATACTCACAAGGAGGGCCAAGCAGGGTCATTAATTATGCATGGGATCATGAGATGATTCTTTGATGGGTTTGTTGTTTGTATTTGTTAAAATATTTTTTACAGGTACCACATAGAACTCTCTTCGATCCAATGGCGTCATGAAGGAACTCACAGGCGTGTGATTCCAACAACGCAATGACCATACTTCCTCACCAACGGAGGACCCCGTCACTTACTCAACATCTTCAACACTGGGTCTCGGATGCATTGATCCGAGAGTACCACATGAGCAGTACTCTCCTGATGGTGGAGGCGGCCATGCACGCCCTCTAATCTGCCAAGAACCACCGGTCTCCCGCCCAACAACGACCGCGAAGGTAGATCCAGATGGATCCTATTGCTGTCTCAAACCGTTTCGGGAGTCTATCCCCAGAACAAGACAATGCATACCTCCCTTATCTTAGGGAGGTGGATGAGGTCGACACTGAGAACTTCATCCCCACTGAACGGGGGTTCCACTCCAAGGCCCCCACCAGAAGACATCATCACAGTCACGCCGCGACTCAATATCCTCACTATAAGAAGGATGTCACCTCGAGGATCCAGGCCCACGCTCCCCGAGCTCCGGCCCCTCAGACCGCCCGAAGAGGGCGGCAAATGTACAACCAGGGACCGATCATCACCCTTGTCCCTGATGAAGAGCTCTGCTTCCCAGTCACAGAGATGTATCACGAACAGACACATACACATGTTTGCTCCTCCAAATCCTACCATCCAAACATGGTGGCATCATACGAGCAAGCACGCATCCCCACCGGGCTCCATCAAGCTTGTCTCTCACGCAGGACGACACCTTTCAGTATGCACCTCTCCCTACCCAGGGTTGTGAATCCCACCAATCCGATATGGTGGCGACCTAGCGCTTGTAGGACTAGCTCCTAGCAGATTCTCTTAACGCCTACCATCCCGACATGGTGGCGATCAACAAAGCCCACCATCCAGATGTGATAACAATTAATAGGCGGGCACGTCTCCCTGCCAACAAAGGACACCGACTCGATATGGTGGGAAACCAACATATGTAGGGCCAGCTCCCTGTGGATGCAAGTAAAGTCCGCCACCCTGATGTGGCGGCAAACAGAGAGATAAACTGACATATCCCGACCCAGGGGTAGATTCGTTCACGTACCCCAACACAGGAGAATTGTCAGTACCCACTGACCATCGGAGGACCAGAGTGGAATATTCCTACTCCGATACCGAAATGGGCCTTCACACCCATTCTAGCCAAAGATGTCTCTTTTCATATCCTGGAAATGATGGAGGAGAAGGTATCGATCCCAGATCATATCTTACAGACTTTCTAGAATGTGATTGCATTAGCGGCAACAGAAAGGACTCGGGCCCGTGAGCCCGTCTCCCCAATTGAGGCGACTCATCTAAGAGACGAGATAGCCGCCTCGGAGCAGATCTGCATCCCTTCTTCCACCCAGGAGGGTCATTGGCTATATTCCATGATATAAGGGAAACCAGATCGAGCAGCTTCACTCGTTCCAACTGGGGGACACCCGTCCATCACAGTGGATGCTCCAGAGCATGCATATATTTCTTCTAAAAGTCAATATGTTCGTCGGCATATCCCATCAACATCACGAGACCCAATTAAATAGGGACCCAAAGGTGAAGGCCGTTGTCAACAGTAGACGGTCGCCACTGCCCGCAAGAAAGCACCCCGAATGCGCCGAAGGCAGCTGAAAAATAAAGAGCGGGTTCATGACTCTGCTCTGCTAGAATTTGGGGTTCCAGATGCCTCTAAGCACATATCAAAGGCTCAGAATCCTACCCACCCATTACCATATTATGGGAGTAGCAGTAGCAATTGTGAAGGTCCTCCCGGCAATGTTACTACCAGCAGCTCTGAGGTCCTCCCCAGAGCACCCACAGGGCCCTCTCCCACGGGCATATAATGATCAATCACGAGATCTCCTCTTTTTATGTGAGTCACGGAAACCCTCTACGTGACCAGAAGATCGAGCAGCAAGAAGGCCCTCCACTTGCTGCGGTCCACCCTGAAGGTCCTCCCCGGGGTATACACTGTAAGCACTCTCCATGCAGTGGGACCATAGATTATGATAGTATTACTCGGATAGAGCGCTATCGTGGGTGCCCTCAAATGATTAATGTGATTTTGGGGTACTTAGGTGCAGCAGAGTGGCTGATCAAGGTCGTCTCTTAAAGGAGGAAGTGAATTTAACAACTTATTAAAGGTATTCTAAAAATAAAATAAAAGAGAATAAAATAAAAACACTACTTTAAAGGATTGGGTTTTTTTTATAGTTTATGAATCTAGAAGAAGTTTGCTAGAAGAAGATTGTATATTTTTTTGTTTTTAGTTTTGAAATGAATTTCGATTAGAATGACACAACAAGAAGATGTTTTTTTTAGAAATCTATTTTAAAAGGAGTAATCGATCTAACTCTACCTCTTCATTAAATTATTAATCATTATCATTTAAATAAATATCCACTTAATTATGATCCCCTAATTTGTTATCTCTCGAACCCTACGAGAGTTAACTTAACCACAAAGATGAAATTACTTAAACCCTAGGCTAGCTTCGGAACACGCAATCGCAGCACCCTGCTTTGATTGTTGTTATAAGGATAGCTTATGGTCAGTGGTTAATTAGAGAAAATATCCATTCTGTAAATGAGGATGAATTGTATTTAGGGATTATATTTGAACTCTACAAATTTATCCCATGTGGTCTTGTATTACCGATTAAGATTACGCTCTCACAATTTACACAAAATCCCGACCTCGCGTGTTTTTGTGTTAATTGTTCAATTGCTTTCTTAGTTTCTTGTAATTTAAAAACACAATTCATAGATCATATTATGTTAATTACAGTAGCTCATTGATTCAAAATAATTAAATGAAGAGGTTAGAAGATAGATCGATTACTAAAAGACTACTCTTCCATGGGTGGCGTAATCATCGTAGAAGCGTTTTGCATGTGCAAAGGTTTATAATGGGTATAACCCAATAACGCTTCTACTCAAGAATGAGCTACTATAATTCACATAATATGATCCATGAATTGTGTTTTTAAATTACAAGAAACTAAGCAAGCAATTGAACAATTAACAAAAAAACACGCGAGGTTGGGATTTTGTGTAAATTTTGAGAGCGTAATCTTAATCGGTAATACAAGACCACATGGGATAAATTTATAGAGTTCAAATATAATCCCTAGACACAATTCATCCTCATTTCCAGAATGGATATGTTCTCTAATTAACCACTGACCATAAGCTATCCTTAGAACAACAATCAAAGCAGGGTGCTGCGATTGTGTGTTCCGAAGCTAGCCTAGGGTTTAAGTAATTTCATCTTTGTGGTTAAGTTAACTCTTGTAGGGTTCGAGAGATAAAAAATTAGGAGATCATAATTAAGTGGATATTTATTTAAATTATAATGATTAATAATTGAATGAATAGGTAGAGTTAGATTTATTATGCCATTTAAAATAGATTTCTAAAAAAAACATCTTCTTGTTGTGTTATTCTAATCGAAATTCATTTCAAAACTAAAAACAAAAAAATATACAATATTCTTCCAGAAAAATTCTTCTAGATTCATAAACTATAAAAAAACCCCAATCCTTTAAATTAGTGTTTTTGTTTTATTCTATTTTATTTTATTTTTAGAATACCTTTAATAAGTTGTTAAATTCACTTCCTCCTTTGAGAGACGACCTTGATCAGCCACTCTGCTGCACCTAAGTACCCCAAAATCACATTAATCATTTGAGGGCACCCACGACAGCGCTCTATCAAATTGGCGCCGTTGCCGGGGAGGAAAGTAATTATTTCAACCAATTAGAGGTATTTATTTTATTTTACATTTTATTCTCTTCCTCTCTTCTTTCTTCCTTCTTTACCCAATCAGATTTTTCTTCCTCTTCTTTTATTTTCTTCTACTTCTTTTTGGACCATAAAATCAAACTTCTCATTTTTATTTTACTATGGTTCACTTTCTTTCTTTTCATTTTTATTTGATCTATGACACGAACTAATCCCGAAGATCTCTTAGATCTTGACCCTGAGATTGAACGTAGCCTTAGGGCTCGAATCAGAAATTCTCAGTCTACAGGAAGTTTCAATATTCAACCAGTTGGTGAATTCCTCTCTTTTGGAAACATTGAAATTGGAACCAATTCAAATTCAAACATAAAAGAGGAACCAATGGCTGGAGAAAATGGAAATGAACTTAATAGAACCATTCGAGAATTGGCTGCACCTGATGTTAACTATCAACCAAATTGTATTGCATACCCAAATCTCGAATCGGACTTTGAACTGAAATCTGGGTTAATTCACTTACTTCCAAAGTTTCATGGCCTCTCTGGTGAGGATCCCAAAAAACACCTTAAAGAATTTAATGTGGTTTGATCAACGTTAAAACCAAGAAATGTTTCTGAAGATCAAATCAAATTAAGAGAATTCCCATTCTCACTTGATGGAGATGCAAAAGATTGGATGTATTATTTGCAACCTGAAGATGTAACATGTTGGAATGATTTGAAACGTCTTTTCTTGCAAAGATTTTTTCCAGCATCAAGGACCACATCCATTCGAAAGGATATATCGGGGATCAAGCAAGCACAAGGGGAGTCAATGTATATGTACTGGGAGCGATTCAAGAAGTTGTGTGCAAGCTGCCCACATCACCAAATCAGTGAGCAACTACTCATCCAATACTTCTATGAAGGACTCACACCCATGGAGAGGAGCATAGTGGATGCTGTAGCTGGAGGAGCATTGGTGGACAAGACACCAGTAGATGCACGAGCATTGATCGACAAAATGGCCCAAAACTCTCAACAATTTGGTGATAGAGGTACACCACATGTTCGAGGAGTACATCAAGTAAGTCCTTCTTCTCTTGAAATTCATTTGATTGATACTAAGTTAGAAGAATTGAAAACTATGGTGAGGCAGATTGCATTGGCTCAAAAGACATCCCAACCCCATCCTTCAAGGCCATGTGGCATTTGCACTGAGACAAGCCACCCAACTGACTGTTTCCCACAACTACAAGAGACAGAAGATTGTGCAGCAGTGTTCCCTGGGAGACCATTACAGCAGCAGCAACAACAACCAGATCACCAAAAGAAGTTTGATACAGTATACAACCAAGGGTGGAAAGATCAGTCAGACATGAGGTATGGCTCTGGACAACAACAAAGGCCCCCTTTTCAACCAAACTTCCAGCAGCCTCCACCTTACCAACAGGGTTTCCAACAACCCCAAAGGAGATTCGAAGCTCAAACATCAACGAGTTAGCAACAAGGGAATATCCAACACAAGGTAGACTCTAACACTGATGATCTTTTGAAACAAATTGTTCTTAATCAATAGAATGAGCTGAAGAGTCAAGGTTCGGAGCTGAGAGAGTTGAAGAATCAAATGAGTCAGATTGCCACCGCCCTCCATGAACTTGTGAGTAAGAATTCTGGAAATCTACCTTCCCAAACCACTCCAAATCCAAAGGGGAATGTTAGTGCCATCACATTGAGAAGTGGGAAGCAAATGAATGATACATCTGGACCTACCATTCCACCGGGATTCACCTCTACTCTAGAGAAGCTGCATTCCATACCAACTGATGAGCAATCCAAGGAGAAAGATAAAGGTAATAAAAATATTGATGATGTACCTCTTAAACCCCTTCGTTTTCCAAACAGGGTTGTTCAAACCAAGAAGATGGCTGAATAAGCAATGAAAAAGGAGGTTTTGGACACATTCAAGCGTGTGGAGATCAACATTCCCCTACTTGAATCCATTAAGAAAATTCCAAGGTATGCGAAATTCTTAAAAGAACTTTGTACCAATCGAAGAGGGCTCAAGGGAAATGAGAGGATCAACCTTGGAAGGAATGTCTCGGCACTCATTACACCAACTCTAGCAATGCCAAAAAAGTGCAAGGATCCCGGGACATTCACCATCCCATGTACCATAGGGGAGTTGAACTTCTCTGATGCTCTTTGTGATTTAGGAGCTTCAATAAATGTGATGCCTCACTCTGTATTCTCTTCCTTGCAGGTTAGTGAGTTGAAGCCAACAAGAGTAGTGGTGTAATTGGCGAATAGAGCTACGGCATATCCAGCGGGAGTTCTTGAGGATGTACTTGTTTGGGTAAGAGACATGATCTTTCCAGCAGACTTCTATGTGCTTAACATGGAGGATGATCAGGTAAGTTCTCATTCCCCCATTATCTTAGGTAGACCCTTCCTCAAAACTGCAAAAAATATCATAAATGTCAATGAGGGTACACTTTCCATGGAGTTTGGAGATGAAGTTGTGATATTTAATGTTATGGATTCCATGAAGTACCCCTCATAGGACCATTCTTCTTTTGTTATCTCCCATTTTGAACCACCAAGTAAAAACATCATGGAATTGGATTGTCCTATGCTTAGGGAGATTATGAGTATTGGTTCTAGTTTGATGTCTAAGAGTACTTCTACACCCGTTTTTAAGGAACAAGACTCTCTAAGATTTGATTTTGAAATGGAATCATATTCTGATTTTGATCATGTAAAATCTGATTATGACATGGCTATTGAGTATGCTGATGGATTTGGTGCTTTATTCTCTGATTGTGATGATTTTTATTCTGATACTGATGTTCATTGTGCAGATATGTTTGTTGCATCAATTTCCCCATCCATACTACACCCTCCTTCATTAGAACTCAAGCCATTGCCACCAAATCTTAAATACTCATACTTGTTGAGTGGTGAGAGATTACCTGTTATCATTGCTAACAATCTCCCTTTTGAACATGAAGAAAAGCTTTTGAATATTTTGAGGGAGAACATCAGGGAGATTGGGTGGACCTTGGATGACATATCAGGTATTAGCCCCTCCATTTTCATGCATAGGATTCTCTTGGAGGATGGGGCTAAACCGGTGAGACAACCACAAAGGAGACTTAATCCCACCCTCCTGGAAGTTGTTAACAAAGAAGTTGAAAAATTGCTCGAGGCAGGTATAATTTACCCTATTTCTGACTCACAGTGGGTAAGTCCAATTCAGGTTGTGCCTAAGAAAACTGGTTTTACTATTGTTAAAAATGAGAAAGATGATTTAGTTCCAATGAGGGTGAAAAACAGTTGGCGTGTGTGTATTGATTATAGGAAACTAAATCAGACCACTCGCAAGGACCATTTCCCCCTCCCATTTATTGATCAAATGCTCGAGAGACTAGCTGGGAAAACACACTATTGTTTCTTGGATGGATTTTCTGGATATTTTCAGGTTCCTATAGCTCCAGAGGATTAGGAGAAGACTACATTCACCTATCCCTTTGGCACATTTGCCTACCGGAGGATGCCATTTGGACTTTGCAACGCCCCAGGTACCATCCAGGGATGTATGGTGAGTATTTTTTCTGATTTTATTGAGACCTGCATGGAGGTATTTATGGATGATTTTACAGTGTATGGGTCTTCATTTGATGAATGTCTAAGTAGTTTGGGAAAGGTGTTGAATCGTTGTATTGAGAAGAATCTGGTCCTAAACTTTGAAAAGTGTCATTTTATGGTAGAGCATGGCATTATCTTAGGGCATGTAGTGTCAAAACATGGGATAGAGGTTGATAGATCTAAGGTAGACATTATTTCATCCTTACCCTATCCTTCATGTGTGTGTGATGTAAGATACTTCCTAGGGCATGCAGGATTTTATCGGCGCTTCATCAAAGATTTTAGTAAGATCGCTCTTCCTATGTCACGATTACTTCAAAAAGATTCTGATTTTGTGTTTGATGATTCGTGTAGGACTTCCTTTGATGAGATAAAGAAGTGTCTGACCACTCCACCTATCATACAACCCCCATGGTGGGACCTTCCATTTGAGCTTATGTGTGACGCCTCCAACTTCGCGGCTGGAGCTGTCTTATCTTAGAGGGTGGAAGGACGTTCACATGTGATTGCCTATGCATCAAGGACATTGGATTCATCCCAATAAAACTACACAACCATGGAAAAGGAGTTTCTTGCTGTCATATTTGCTTTAGATAAATTCCGTTCATATTTATTGGGCTCTAAAGTAGTTGTTTTTTCTGACCATGCAGCTTTGAGGTACCTCCTGAAAAAGCCAGATGCAAAGGCATGACTTATCCGTTGGATGCTCCTTCTTCAAGAGTTTGACCTCAATATAAAGGACAAGAAGGGGTCAGATAATTTGGTGGTAGACTACATGAGTAGGATTACTCACACACTAGAGGATGACACCTTGGACCAGGTACCACTTCGAGACACTTTTCCTGATGAACATATTTATTCCATCTTAGGTATGCATCCTTGGTATGCTGATTTAGTGAACTACATTGTTGCCTCTGAAATCCCTGAAAATTTAAAGAAACATCAAGTCCAAAAATTAAAAAGTGAGTCTAGGTTTTATGTGTGGGATGATACTTACCTCTGGCGCATGTGTAGTGACCAAGTCATTAGGAGGTGTGTTCCCGATCACGAGTTTGAGTCAATTTTGCATTTCTGTCATACACTTGCTTGTGGTGGACACTTTGTATCCCAACGGACAGCTAGGAAGGTTTTGGACTCTGGATTATATTGGCCTAGATTATTCCATGATTCCCATGTGTTTTGTAAGTCATGCTCTCGTTGCCAACACACTGGAAACATTTCTAAGAGACATGAGATGCCCCAACAACCCATACTATTCTGTGAGATTTTTGATGTATGGGGCATTGATTTTATGGTTCTTTTTCCTAGTTCATTTGTATTTTTATATATTTTGGTTGCTGTTGATTATGTGAGTAAATGGGTGGAGGCCAAGGCCACCAGAACTGACGATTCTCATGTTGTAGTGGATTTTGTCAAGGCTCAAATTTTCTGCAGGTTTGGAGTACCAAAGGCTATCATCAGTGACCAAGGGACACACTTTTGAAATAGGAATTTTTCTTCCCTCCTTAGAAAGTATGGGGTGACACACAAAACATCAACACCATACCACCCCCAAACAAATGGCTAGGCTGAGGTTTCAAATCGTGAGTTGAAACAAATCTTGGAGAAAACCGTGCATCCAAATAGGAAGGATTGGAGCAAGTGCTTGGATGATGCATTGTGGGATTATAGAATAGCATACAAGACCCCCATTGGTATGTCCCCATTTCGGATTGTTTTTGGGAAAGCATGTCATCTCCCAGTGGAAGTCGAGCATCAGGCTTATTGGGCTATAAATAAATGCAACATGGATTTGGCCCAAGATGGAATCCAAAGGAAGCTGCAAATTCAAGAGCTTGAGGAGATTAGATTATCATCATATGAGAACTCAAGGATCTACAAGGAAAGATCAAAAGCATCTCATGACAAAACGATCCAACAAAGGGAGTTTCATGTTAGAGAGAAAGTCCTTCTCTACAGTTCATGACTGAAGCCGATGCCTGGTAAGTTGCGTTCCAGATGGTTAGGTCCTTATGTTGTGACTAATGTTTTTCCTTATGGTGCAGTGGAGATCACACAAGAGGACACTGGAAGGAGCTTTACAGTCAATGGGCAACGTTTTAAGAGATACATTGAGGGACTTCCTACTGATGCAGTGGATTTTATCACACTGCATGACCCCATCATCACTTGAGCACATCAGGCTGTTCCTAACCCTTTCACTTTTATATTATTTGTCCTATTTAAAAATTCTGCATTTCATGTGCATATATCATCTCATAGGTTCACATTGAGGAAAATGCAATATTTTAAGTGTGTGGGAGGGAACCTTTTAGTTTAGTAATTTCAATTGCTTTCCTGATAAAAAAAAAACCAAAAAAAATTGTGTGTTTTTCAAATTGTGTGTGTTTATTTTACAATTTTCTGTGTGTTTTTGAAACTTTTGGGCTGAAATGATTCTCATCACCATTTTTAAATCCATATCAATAAGTGAAACAATTTACCCCTTGAAACTAAGCTTAAATGAATGCTTAAATGACTTTGTTTTAAGTTCAAATATTTAGTAATTTCATGAAAAGTACGCTGAATTTTGAATCCCATTCCAATCTCACTATCTTTATATTTGAAATCACTTTCCTGTGAGGATTCTAGACCATTATTTTCATATTCTTTAAATTCACCTCACTTCTTGAGAGAACCAAACCATACTTGATTTAACCATAATTTGATCTATTCCTATCAAAACTTGAGGGTTTGAGGTACTTATGTTTAAATGATTGAGGCATTTGTTTGGTATTAAAGCCCCTATTTCAAAGAATCCTTTTTTTATAATGGCCTACCTTGAATATTTAATCCTTGTATCCCTTAGAAGCCATGAAAAGACTGTTAGGTTAGCCACATTACAAGCCAATTTTCCCTATCCAACCAACTCTTGAAGTGAAATTGCGTAATCTAGTTGAGCTTAAGTGTGGGGGAAGTTGTCTTGTGTTTTGCCACCACATTATGTGATACTTTGGGTGGAAAATTAAATTCTGAAGAGATGTGTTTGCTGCTAAAGAAAGTCATTATATTGAAAGCTGTGCCTTTTCAGGAGCTTTCATGACAAGTGAAGCTGTGCCTTTTCTGGAGCTTCTAATTGAGGTGGAAAGCTATGCCCATCTAGAGCTTTCAAGAAAATCATGTTTGAGAAGATTGAAATTTTTTATGCTGAAATGATGAATGGTGTAAACCTTTCATGACTTTTCATGATGATGGAGCTAAATTGATACTATGGGGATTGAAGACAAGACCAAATTTAAGTGAAAATTAGATTAATGCAATTTTTCTTCAAAAGAGTCAAGCCCTCCTCATTCAGCCTCAAAGTTTTTCACATCTTAATCCTACCAACCGAAAGCCACAGAACAACCCTGAAAAGTCCTCATGATAAACATATTTCCTTGACTCACATCGGTTAGCGATGTAGGAATCTATCAAGCCTATGGTGACCCTTGTATGAGTTTGGATGAGAAAGACATTGCAAAAAAATTGATATTTGAGTGATGAGAGAAAATTCAAGCGAGGTAAGTGTTTTGTGCATGGGAGGATAAATGAAGTGGAAATATATTGAATGATATAAATGGAGAACTTAAAATAAGGTTTTTTACGAGGCATGATACTTTTTGATTCTTGGTGTGAAATTGATTGATCTTAAGGATATGTGTTTTAAAATTGGTTTTGATTTGATATTGATGTTTACTTGATATGAGGTTTTGCCCAGGTGTGCAAAAGGGTAAGTGTGGGGGAGTTGATAAAACACTATTTTATTGAATATTTTATTAATAATAAATGATATAATTTCCTCACATTGTGTTAAATATTTTTATTTATAAAATATTTGGGATTTGATCATTCATTTGAAAATTTGGTGAAAATTCCAGTTTTACGCTTAATAGTGCACTGTAGTATTTCGAATAAAAATATTTTTTATATTTATTATTTTAATTTTAAATTTTTTAACAGTGTTACTAACGTAATTATCTACAACTTTTATTCAGGACACTAGATCAAAATAATTCATTTTAATGGAGTAATTTGGCCATAAAGTCAAAGCTGGGATGGACTCTCCAGAATGGATAAGCTTCTGTATTGCGGCCATAACTCCTACATATGGGATTGTATTGAGCCCAAATTTGGAGACGATATATAGGACCCATATCCTCACATTTTATCTTTTTGGAAGGCCGGCCAATTAACGAGTTTTGGTGGTAAAATGGGCGGTGAAATTTTCATTAAAATATTTGGCCGAATTTCAACATTCACACTTGAAACCACTTGTAACCTCTCCTCCCCTCCCCTCTATAAATTGGAGTTTTTCTCATTTGTAGGGGTTGGGACGTGCATTAGGATATTGGAGGCAGAGGATAATTTGTTTCACGCAAATTCTCCAACCATTTTAATAGGGGTATCTCTTGAAGCAAGGATCCCCTCATCGAAGACTCATTCTCTTCTTCATTTTGTAATGTTTTATTTGTGTAATAAACTTCTTTGTTCTTATTTTATTTCTTCTCTTTTATTATGTTTTGTTTAAATTTATTCTTCTCTTAGTCTTCCTCTTTGGGCTGTAATTCTTGAGTAGAAGCGTTATTGGGTTATACCCATTATAAACCTTTGCACATGCAAAACGCTTCTACGATGATTATGCCACCCAAGGAAGAGTAGTCTTTTAGTAATCGATCTATCTTCTACCCTCTTCATTTAATTATTTTGAATCAATGAGCTACTTTAATTCACATAATATGATCCATGAATTGTGTTTTTAAATTACAAGAAACTAATCAAGCAATTGAACAATTAACACAAAAACACGCGAGGTCGGGGTTTTGTGTAAATTGTGAGAGCGTAATCTTAATCGACAATACAAGACCACATGGGATAAATTTGCAGAGTTAAAATATAATCCCTAAACACAATTCATCCTCATTTCCAGAATGGATATGTTCTCTAATTAACCACTGACCATAAGCTATCCTTAGAACAACAATCAAAGCAGGGTGCTGCAATTGCGTGTTCCGAAGCTAGCCTAGGGTTTAAGTAATTTCATCTTTGTGGTTAAGTTAAATCTCGTAGGGTTCGAGAGATAAAAAATTAAAGGATCATAATTAAGTGGATATTTATTTAAATTATAATTATTAATAATTGAATGAAGAGGTAGAGTTAGATCGATTACGCCTTTTAAAATAGATTTCTAAAAAAAACATCTTCTTGTTGTGTCATTCTAATCGAAATTCATTTCAAAACTAAAAACAAAAAAATATACAATATTTTTCCAGAAAACTTCTTCTAGATTCATAAACTATAAAAAAAACCCAATACTTTAAAGTAGTTTTTTTATTTTATTCTCTTTTATTTTATTTTTAGAATACCTTTAATAAGTTGTTAAATTCACTTCCTCCTTTGAGAGACGACCTTGATCAGCCACTCTGCTGCACCTAAGTACCCCAAAATCACATTAATCATTTGAGGGAGCCCATGAAAACGCTCTATCAAATTGGCACCCTCAAATGATTAATGTGATTTTGGGGTACTTAGGTGCAGCAGAGTGGCTGATCAAGGTCGTCTCTCAAAGGAGGAAGTGAATTTAACAACTTATTAGAGGCATTCTAAAAATAAAATAAAAGAGAATAAAATAAAAACACTACTTTAAAGGATTGGAGTTTTTTTATATTTTATGAATCTAGAAGAAGTTTTCTGGAAGAAGATTGTATATTTTTTTGTTTTTAGTTTTGAAATGAATTTCGATTAGAATGACACAACAAGAAGATGTTTTTTTAGAAATCTATTTTAAAAGGCGTAATCGATCTAACTCTATCTCTTCATTCAATTATTAATCATTATCATTTAAATAAATATCCACTTAATTATGATCCCTTAATTTTTTATCTCTCGAACCCTACGAGAGTTAACTTAACCACAAAGATGAAATTACTTAAACCCTAGGCTAGCTTCGGAACACGCAATCGCAACACCCTGCTTTGATTGTTGTTCTAAGGATAGATTATGGTAAGTGGTTAATTAGAGAACATATCCATTCTGGAAATGAGGATGAATTGTGTTTAGGGATTATATTTAAACTCTACAAATTTATCCCATGTGGTCTTGTATTACCGATTAAGATTACGCTCTCACAATTTACACAAAATCCCGACCTCGCGTGTTTTTGTGTTAATTGTTCAATTGCTTGCTTAGTTTCTTGTAATTTAAAAACACAATTCATGGATCATATTATGTGAATTACAGTAGCTCATTTATTCAAAATAATTAAATTAATAGGGTAGAAGATAGATCGATTACTAAAAGACTACTCTTCCATGGGTGGCGTAATCATCGTAGAAGCGTTTTGCATGTGCAAAGGTTTATAATGGGTATAACCCAATAACGCTTCTACTCAAGAATTACAGACCAAATAGGAATATTAAGAGAAGAAGAAATTTAAACAAAATAGAATAAAAGAGAATAAATAAAAGAATAACAAAGAAGTTTATTACACAAATGAAAACATTACAAAATGAAGAAGAGAAGGAGGCTTCGATGAGGGGATCCTTGCTTCAAGAACTACCCCTCTTACAATGGTTGGATAATTTGGGTGAAACAAATTCTACTCTGCCTCCAATCTCCTAATGCACGTCCCCAACCACTCCAAATGAGAAAAAATCCAATTTATAGAGGGGAGGGGAGGAGAGGTTACAAGTTGTTTCAAGTGTGAATGTGGAAATTCGGCCAAATATTTTAATGCAAATTGCATCGCCCATTTGACCACCAAAACGCATTAATTGGCCGGACTTCCATAAGGATAAAATGTGATGATATGAGTCCTCTATCTCCTCTACAAATTTGGGCTCAATAAAATCCCATATGTAGGAGTTATGGCCGCAATACAGAATCTTATCCATTCTGGCGAGTCCAGCCCAGCTTTGACTTTATGGCCCAATTACTCCATTAAAATGCATTCTTTTGATCTAGTGTCCTGAATAAAAGTTGTAGATAATTAAGTTAGGAACAATTTTAAAATTTTTTAAATTCAAATAATAAATATAAAAATATTTATATTCTAAATACTACAGTGCACTATTAAGGGTAAAACTGGAATTTTCACCAAATTTTCAAATGAATGATCAAATCCCAAATATTTTATAAATAAACATATTTAACACAATGTGAGGAAATTATATCATTTATTATCAATAAAATATTTAATATAATAGTGTTTTATCAACTCCCCCACACTTACCCTTTTGCACACCTGGGAAAAACCTCATATCAAGTAAACATCAATATCAAATCAAAACCAATTTTAAAACACATATCCTCAAGATCAATCAATTTCACACCAAGAATAAAAAGATATAATGCCTCGTAAAAAACCTTATTTAAAGTTCTCCATTTATATCATTCAATATATTTACACTTCATTTATCCACCCATGCACAAAACACTTACCTCGCTTGAATTTTCTCTCATCACTCAACTATCAATTTTTTTGCAATGTCTTTCTCATCCAAACTCATACAAGGGTCACCATAGGCTTGATAGATTCCTACATCGCTACCTGATGTGAGTCAAGGACATATGTTTATCATGAGGACTTTTCAGGGTTGTTCTGTGGCTTTCGGTTGGTAGGATTAAGATGTGAAAAACTCTGAGGCTGAATGAGGAGGGCTTGACTCTTTTGAAGCAAAATTGCATTAATCTAATTTTCACTTAAATATGGTCTTCTCTTCAATCCCCATAGTATCAATTTAGCTCCATCATCATGAAAAGTCATGAAAGGTTTACACCATTCATCATTTCAGCATAAAAAATGTCAATCTTCTCAAACATGATTTTCTTGAAAGCTCCAGATGGGCATAGCTTTCCAACTCAATTAGAAGCTCCAGAAAAGGCACAGCTTCACTTGTCATGAAAGATCTAGAAAAGGCACAGCTTTCAATATAATGACTTTCTTTAGCAGCAAACACATCTCTTCAGAATTTAATTTTCCACCCAAAGTATCACAGAATGTGGTGACAAAACACAAGACAACTTCCCCCACACTTAAGCTCAACTAGATTATGCAATTTCACTTCAAGAGTTGGTTGGATAGGGAAAATTGGCTTGTAATGTGGCTAACCTAACAGGCTTTTCATGGCTTCTAAGGGATACAAGGATTAAATATTCAAGGTAGGCCATTATAAAAAAAGGATTCTTTGAAATAGGGGATTTAATACCAAACAAATGCCTCAATCATTTAAACATAAGTACCTCAAACCCTCAAGTTTTGATAGGAAAAGATCAAATTATGGTTAAATCAAGTATGGTTTGGTTCTCTCAAGAAGTGAGGTGAATGTAAAGAATATTAAAATAATGGTTTAGAAGCCTCACAGGAAAGTGATTTCAAATATAAAGACAGTGATATTGTCATGGGATTCAAAATTCAGCGTACTTTTCATAAAATTACTAAATATTTGAACTTGAAACAAAGTCATTTCAGCATTCATTTAAGCTTAGTTTCAAGGGGTAAATTGTTTCACTTATTGATATGGATTTCAAAATGGTGATGAGAATCATTTTAGCCCAAAAGTTTCAAAAAAACACAGAAAATTGTAAAATAAACACACAAAATTTGAAAAACACACAATTTTTTTTGGTTTTTTTTGATCAGGAAAGAAATTGAAATTACTAAACTAAAAGGTTCCCTCCCCCACACTTAAAATATTGCATTTTCCTCAATGTGAACCTATGAGATGATATATGCACATGAAATGTAGAATTTTTAAATAGGACAAATAATATAAAAGTGAAAGGGTTAGGAACAGCCTGATGTGCTCAAGTGATGATGGGGTCATGCAGTGTGATAAAATCCACTGCATCAGTAGGAAGTCCCTCAATGTATCTCTTCAAACTTTGCCCATTGACTGTAAAGCTCCTTCCAGTTTCCTCTTGTGTGATCTCCACTGCACCATAAGGAAAAACATTAGTCACAACATAAGGACCTAACCATCTGGAATGCAACTTACCAGACATCAGCTTCAGTCGTGAACTGTAGAGAAGGACTTTCTCTCCAACATGAAACTCCCTTTGTTGGATCATTTTGTCATGAGATGCTTTTGATATTTCCTTGTAGATCCTTGAGTTCTCATATGATGATAATTTAATCTCCTCAAGCTCTTGAATTTGCAGCTTCCTTGGGATTCCAGCTTGGGCAAAATCCATGTTGCATTTCTTTATAGCCCAATAAGCCCGATGCTCGACTTCCACTGGGAGATGACATGCTTTCACAAAAACAATCCGAAATGGGGACATACCAATGGGGGTCTTGTATGCTGTTCTATAAGCCCACAATGCATCATCCAAGCACTTGCTCCAATCCTTCCTATTTGGCTGCACGATTTTCTCCAAGATTTGTTTCAACTCACGATTTGAAACCTCAGCCTAGCCATTTGTTTGGGGGTGGTATGGTGTTGATGTTTTGTGTGTCACCCCATACTTTCGAAGGAGGGAAGCAAAATTCCTATTGAAAAAGTGTGTCCCTTGGTCACTGATGATGGCCTTTGGTACTCCAAACCTACAGAAAATTTGAGCCTTGACAAAATCCACTACAACATGAGAATCGTCAGTCCTGGTGGCCTTGGCCTCCACCCATTTACTCACATAATCAATAGCAACCAAAATATAAAAAAATCCAAATGAACTAGGAAAAGGACCCATAAAATCAATGCCCCATACATAAAAAATCTCACAGAATAGTATGGGTTGTTGGGAATCTCATGTCTCTTAGAAATGTTCCCAGTGTGTTGGAAACGAGATCATGACTTACAAAACACATGGGAATCATGGAATAATCTAGGCCAATATAATCCAGAGTCCAATACCTTCCTAGCTGTCCGTTGGGGTCCAAAGTGTCCACCACAAGCAAGTGTATGACAGAAATGCAAAACAGACTCAAACTCATGATCGGGAACACACCTCCTAATGACTTGGTCACTACACATGCGCCAGAGGTAAGGATCATCCAACACATAAAACCTAGACTCACTTCTTAATTTTTGGACTTGATGTTTCTTTAAATTTGCAGGGATTTCAGAGGCAACAATGTAGTTCACTAAATCAGCATACCAAGGATGCATACCTAAGATGGAATAAATATGCTCATCGGGAAAAGTGTCCAGAAGTGGTACCTGGTCCAAGGTGTCATCCTCTAGTGTATGAGTAATCCTACTCATGTTTTCCGCCACCAAATTCTCTGACCCCTTCTTGTCATTTATATTAAGGTCAAACTCTTGAAGAAGGAGCATCCAACGGATAAGTCGTGGCTTTGCATCTGTCTTCTTCAGGAGGTACCTCAAAGCTGCATGGTCAGAAAAAACAACTACTTTAGAGCCCAATAAATATGAATGGAATTTATCTAAAGAAAATATGACAGCAAGAAACTCATTTTCCGTGGTTGTGTAGTTTGATTGGGCTGAATTTAATGTCCTTGATTCATAGGCAATCACATGTGAACGTCCTTCCACCCTCTGAAATAAGACAGCTCCAACCGCGAAGTTGGAGGCGTCACACATAAGCTCAAATGGAAGGTCCCACCGTGGGGGCTGTATGATAGGTGGAGTGGTCAGACACTTCTTTAGCTCATCAAAGGAAGTCCTACAAGAATCATCAAACACAAAATCAGAATCTTTTTGAAGTAATCGTGACATAGGAAGAGCGATCTTACTAAAATCTTTGATGAAGCGCCGATAAAATCATGCATGCCCTAGGAAGGATCTAACATCACGCACACATGAAGGATAGGGTAAGGATGAAATAATGTCTACCTTAGATCTATCAACCTCTATCCCATGTTTTGACACTACATGCCCTAAGACAATGCCATGATCTACCATAAAATGACACTTTTCAAAGTTTAGGACCAGATTCTTCTCAATACAACAATTCAACACCTTTCCCAAACTACTTATACATTCATCAAATGAAGACCCATACACTGTAAAATCATCCATAAATACCTCCATGCAGGTCTCAATAAAATCAGAAAAAATACTCACCAAACATCTCTGTAAGGTACCTGGGGCGTTAAAAGTCCAAATGGCATCCTCCGGTAGGCAAATGTGCCAAAGGGACAGGTGAATGTAGTCTTCTCATGATCCTCTGGAGCTATAGAAACCTGAAAATATCCATAAAATCCATCCAATAAACAATAGTGTGTTTTCCCAGCTAGTCTTTCGAGCATTTGATCAATAAATGGGAGGGGGAAATGGTCCTTGTGAGTGGTCTGATTTAGTTTACTATAATCAATACACACACGCAAACTGTTTTGCACCCTCATTGGAACTAAATCATCTTTCTCATTTTTAACAACAGTAAAACCAGTTTTCTTAGGCACAACCTGAATTGGACTTACCCACTGTGAGTCAGAAATAGGGTAAATTATACCTGCCTCGAGCAATTTTTCAACTTTTTTTTAACAACTTCCAGGAGGGTGGGATTAAGTATCCTTTGTGTCTGTCTCACCGGTTTAGCCCCATCCTCCAAGAGAATCCTATGCATGCAAATGGAGGGGCTAATACCTGATATGTCATCCAAGGTCCACCCAATCGCCCTGATGTTCTACCTCAAAATATTCAAAATCTTTTCTTCATGTTCAAAAGGGATATTGTTAGCAATGATAACAGTTAATCTCTCACCACTCAACAAGTATGAGTATTTCAGATTTGGTGGCAATGGCTTGAGTTCTAATGAAGGAGGGTGTAGTATGGATGGAGAAATTGATGCAACAAACATATCTGCACAATGAACATCAGTATCAGAATAAAAATCATCACAATCATAGAATAAAGCACCAAATCCATCAGCATACTCAATAGCCATGTCATAATCAGAGTTCACATGATCAAAATCAGAATATGATTCCATTTCAAAATCAAATCTTAGAGATTCTTGTTCCTTAAAAATGGGTGTAGAAGTACTCTTAGACATCAAACTAGAACCAATGCTCATAATCTTCCTAAGCATAGGACAATCCAATTCCATGATGTTTTTACTTGGTGGTTCAAAATGGGAGATAACAGAAGCAGAATGGTACTCTGAGGGGTACTTCATGGAATCCATAACATTAAATATCACAACGTCATCTCCAAACTCCATGGAAAGTGTACCCTCATTGACATTTATGATAGTTTTTGCAGTTTTGAGGAAGGGTCTACCTAAGATAATGGGGGAATGAGAACTTACCTGATCATCCTCCATGTTAAGCACATAGAAGTCTGCTGGAAAGATCATGTCTCTTACCCGAACAAGTACATCCTCAAGAACTCCCGCTGGATATGCCGTAGCTCTATTCGCCAATTACACCACTACTCTTGTTGGATTCAACTCACCAACCTGCAAGGAAGAGAATACAGAGTGAGGCATCACATTTATTGAAGCTCCTAAATCACAAAGAGAATCAGAGAAGTGCAACTCCCCTATGGTACATGGGATGGTGAATGTCCCGGGATCCTTGGACTTTGTTGGAATTGCTAGAGTTGGTGTAATGAGTGCCGAGACATTCCTTCCAAGGTTGATCCTCTCATTTCCCTTGAGCCCTCTTCGATTGGTACAAAGTTCTTTTAAGAATTTCGCATACCTTGGAATTTTCTTAATGGCTTCAAGTAGAGGAATGTTGATCTCCACACGCTTGAATGTGTCCAAAACCTCCTTTTTCATTGCTTCTTCAGCCATCTTCTTGGTTTGAACAACCCTGTTTGGAAAAGGAAGGGGTTTAAGAGGTACATCATCAATATTTTTCTTACCTTTATCTTTCTCCTTGGATTTCTCATCAGTTGGTATGGAATGCGGCTTCTCTAGAGTAGAGGTGAATCTCGGTGGAATGGTAGGTCCAGATGTATCATTCATTTGCTTCCCACTTCTCAATGTGATGGCACTAAAATTCCCCTTTGGATTTTGAGTGGGTTGGGAAGGTAGATTTACAGAATTCTTACTCACAAGTTCATGGAGGCCGGTGGCAATCTGACTCATTTGAGTCTTCAACTCTCTCAACTCCGAACCTTGACTCTTCAGCTCATTCTGCTGATTAAGAACAATTTGTTTCAAAATATCATCAGTGTTAGAGTCTACCTTGTGTTGGATATTCCCTTGTTGCTGACTCGTTGATGTTTGAGATTCGAATCTCCTTTGGGGTTGTTGGAAACCCTATTGGTAAGGTGGAGGCTGCTAGAAGTTTGGTTGAAAAGGGGGCCTTTGTTGTTGTCCAGAGCCATACCTCATGTCTGACTGATCTTTCCACCCTTGGTTGTATACTGTATCAAACTTCTTTTGGGGATATGGTTGTTGTTATTGCTGCTGAAATGGTCTCCCAGGGAACACTGCTGCACAATCTTCTGTCACATGTAGTTGTGGGAAACAGTCAGTTGGGTGGCTTGTCTCAGTGCAAATGCCACATGGCCTTGAAGGAGGGGGTTGGGATGTCTTTTGAGCCAATGTAATCTGCCTCACCATAATTGTCAATTCTTATAACTTAGTATCAATCAAATGACTTTCAAGATAAGAAGGACTTACTTGATGTACTCCTCGAACATGTGGTGTACCTCTATCACCGAATTGTTGAGAGTTTTGGGCCATTTTGTCGATCAATGCTCATGTAGATACTGGTGTCTTGTCCACCAATGATCCTCCAGCTGCAGCATCCACCATGCTCCTCTCCATGGGTGTGAGTCCTTCATAGAAGTACTGGATGAGTAGTTGCTCACTAATTTGGTGATGTGGGCAGCTTGCACACAACTTCTTGAATCACTCCCAGTACTCATACATTGACTCCCCTTGTTCTTGCTTGATCCCCGATATCTCATTTTGAATGGATGTGGTCCTTGATGCTGGAAAAAATCTTTGCAAGAAAAGACGTTTCAAATCATTCCAACATGTTACATCTTCAGGTTGCAAATAATACATCCAATCTTTTGCAGCTCCATCAAGTGAGAATTGGAATGCTCTTAATTTGATTTGATCTTAAGAAACATTTCTTGGTTTTAATGTTGAGAAAACCACATTAAATTATTTAAGGTGTTTGTTGGGATCCTCACCAGAGAGGTCATGAAACTTTGGAAGTAAGTGAATTAACCCAGATTTCAGTTCAAAGTCCAATTCGAGATTTGGGTATGCAAAACAATTTGGTTGATAGTTAACATCAGGTGCAGCCAATTCTCGAATGGTTCTATTAAGTTCATTTCCATTGTCTACAACCATTGGTTCCTCTTTTATGTTTGAATTTGAATTGCATCCAATTTCAATGTTTCCAAAAGAGAGGAATTCACCAACTGGTTGAATATTGAAACTTCCCGTAGACTGAGAATTTCTGATTCGAGCCCTAAGGGTACGTTTAATCTTAGGGTAAAGATCTAAGAGATCTTTGAGATTAGTTTGTGTCATAGATCAAATAAAAATGAAAAGAAAGAAAGTGTACCATAGTAAAATAAAAATGAGAAGTTTGAGTTGATGGTCCAAAAAGAATTAGAAGAAAATAAAAGAAGAGGAAGAAAAATCAGATTGGGTAAAGAAGGAAGAAGGAAGAGAGGAAGAGAATAAAATGTAAAATAAAATAAATACCTCTAATTGGTTGAAATAATTACTTGCCTCCCTGGCAATGGCGCTAATTTGATAGAGCGCTGTCGTGGGCGCCCTCAAATGATTAATGTGATTTTGGGGTACTTAGGTGCAGCAGAGTGGCTGATCAAGGTCATCTCTCAAAGGAGGAAGTGAATTTAACAACTTATTAAAGGTATTCTAAAAATAAAATAAAATAGAATAAAATAAAAACACTACTTTAAAGGATTGGGTTTTTTTTATAGTTTATGAATCTAGAAGAAGTTTGCTGGAAGAAGATTGTATATTTTTTTGTTTTTAGTTTTGAAATGAATTTCGATTAGAATGAAACAACAAGAAGATGTTTTTTTTAGAAATCTATTTTAAAAGGCGTAATCGATCTAACTCTACCTCTTAATTAAATTATTAATCAATATCATTTAAATAAATATCCACTTAATTATGATCCCCTAATTTTTTATCTCTCAAACCCTACAAGAGTTAACTTAACCACAAAGATGAAATTACTTATACCCTAGGCTAGCTTCGGAACACGCAATCACAGCACCCTGCTTTGATTGTTGTTCTAAGGATAGATTATGGTCAGTGGTTAATTAGAGAACATATACATTCTGGAAATGAGGATGAATTGTGTTTAGGGATTATATTTTAACTCTACAAATTTATCCCATGTGGTCTTGTATTACTGATTAAGATTACGCTCTCACAATTTACACAAAATCCCGACCTCGCGTGTTTTTGTTTTAATTGTTAAATTGCTTGCTTAGTTTCTTGTAATTTAAAAACACAATTCATGTATCATATTATGTGAATTATAGTAGCTCATTGATTCAAAATAATTAAATGAAGATGGTAGAAGATAGATCGATTACTAAAAGACTACTCTTCCATGGGTGACGTAATCATCGTAGAAGCGTTTTGCATGTGCAAAGGTTTATAATGGGTATAACCCAATAACGCTTCTACTCAAGAATTCCAGCCCAAAGAGGAAGATTAATAGAAGAATAAATTTAAACAAAACAGAAGAAAAAAGAAGAAATAAAAAAAGAACAAAGAAGTTTATTACACAAATGAAAACATTACAAAATGAAGAAGAGAAGGAGGCTTCGATGAGAGGATCCTTGCTTCAAGAGCTACCCCTCTTACAATGGTTGGAGAATTTTTGTGAAACAAATTCTCCTATGCCTCCAATATCCTAATGCATGTCCCCAACCCCTACAAATGAGAAAAACTCCAATTTATAGAGGGGAGGGGAGGAGAGGTTACAAGTGGTTTCAAGTGTGAATGTGGAAATTCGGCCAAATATTTTAATACAAATTACACCACCCATTTGACCACCAAAACGCGTTAATTGGCCGGCCTTCCAGAAGGATCAAATATGCGGATATGGGTCCTCTATCTCCTCTCCAAATTTGGGCTCAATACAAGCCCATATGTAGGAGTTATGACCGCAATACAGAAGCTTATCCATTCTGGTGAGTCCAACCCAGCTTTGACTTTATGGCCCAATTACTCCATTAAAATGCATTCTTTTGATCTACTGTCCTGAATAAAAGTTGTATATAATTAAGTTAGGAACACTGGTACAAAATTGAAAATTCAAATAATAAATATAAAAATATTTATATTCGAAATACTACAGTGCACTATTAAGGGTAAAACTGGAATTTTCACCAAATTTTCAAATGAATGATCAAATCCCAAATATTTTATAAATAAACATATTTAACACAATGTGAGGAAATTATATAATTTATTATCAATAAAATATTCAATAAAATAGTGTTTTATCATCCTCGCTATCATAGTCGCAACGGTGGATGCCCTCCCCGTAGTGACATCTCATCACGACAAGAAGGTCCTCCCCTTGTCGTGGCCTGCCCTGGAGGTCCTCCCCAAGGGTTACGTTGCAACGACACTCCGCGCAGCCGAGCATCAGATCACGGTGCTAGTCCTCGCCACATTGATAACAGAGGTTTTCCCCGTAGAGATATCAAACAACGAGAAGGCCCTCCCCTTATTGTGGTACATTCTGAAGGCCCTCCCCAGGGTGTAACCCACAGATATTCTCCCTACGGTAGCTGTAATGGTAGTACTCTCCATTGCAGCAGCTGTGATGGTAGTCCTCGCCACCACGGCCGCCATTGCGAAGGTCCTCCCCACAGTGGCCCCAAGCAACAAGAAGGTCCTCCCCTTGTCGCAGTGTGTCTTGAAGGTCCTCCCCAGGATGCACATCGAACGTCAAACCATGATGGTCATCCTCACCATGATGGTAGTTGTTACAAAGGTCCTCACTGTAACAATGCTACACAGCCAGAAGGTCCTCCCCTTACTATGACACACCTTGGAGGTCCTCCCCAGGGTATTCACTGCAAAAGTCCTCTATGCAGTGAGGCGTCAAATAGTAATGGTATTCCTCGCCATTTCGGACACCATTGTGAAGGTCCTCCCCGCAATGACATATAATATCGGTAGGAAGGTCCTCCCCCTGCTAAATCAAGCCTAGAAAAGACCTCGTATGCTGAGGCACTCAGAAGGACGGGATCAAGCATGTCAGATTCCCGGCTAGTCGCCAACGACACCCTTCTTTAATAGGGAGACGTTCCGGGGCCACGTTTATCTTTTGAACCACCTCAGAATTGCCCACATGATAATTCGATACCTACCGGTCCCACTGCCTCCGACCACACTATCAGTGAGCATCTCAGTTGGGCCGACCAGGTAGAGGAATCGCTAGCGGAGGAGTATGCCGACATGTTGCACCTGAGGAAATGACTGGCCAGGGATGATATACCAGTTATGTTTTGGCCCACGAACACCTCTGAATTAGACATACCCATGAAGTTGTCGGAAGAATGCATGCACGACATCCGCTAAAATATATAGACAACCCTCTGCCGGCTTAAATTAAGCTTCCTTCCCTACGATGAGTATGTAGACCATGTCAAGACAATAGGAGACCTCCTGCTTCGCATCGACCTGGAAGCTCTTCCTTCGGTGCAGAAACCACGACCTGAGAGGCATAAAGGAACCTTGAGTTAGCCTGCCTCTATGTACTACACCAGTTCCATCACCTTATTAGTGATGCTCTGATGGGAGTCCATATCAGAGGATGGGGAGAACATGGGGCTCTACATTTCACTCCGCTCCCCACCCAGAGGAACCTGTTCGGCGTAATATCTTGCAACACCATTACGTCAAGACAGCAATCGAGTGGCCTCCCTATTCATGAAAGGTGACGCACCCAAAAAAGACAGGCCTTCAGTAAGTCCTAGAAGCATCGGGACCGACGGGAACAATCCATTCATGAACTCCTAAATTAGGCCACCGAAAGCATACAACAGGCCTCTCGCCTAAGAGAGGCCAATCAGTGGTCATTGCCTACCTCCCCAGAAGGGATTGATTCATAGAAGAACTCAGCACCAAACCCAGTTCACCACCGAATGGGGGAATGCAAGATCAGGCAGGTAGCAATAGTAGTAGCCACTGCCACAATCCAGGGTCAACCCTAGCCTGTAAGGCTGGGGGAATTTTTTACAACAAATGCCCTCGTAAGACCAATAAAAATGGGAAGAAACTCAACATCCAAGGAACAGAGCCAACCCCAGCCCTCAGGGATGGGGGCATTTTTACCTCCCCAGTAACAACCTCCCCCAAGAGAATTAGTATTCTCTTGTCTAGGGAGGACAGTCAGACGAGGAGGTTCCTGCCCTATCCCATCGTTTGAATCATCACCCCCTTCAAGAGGGAGGCATACCATAAGGTCGCATCAAAGAACTCTCCATTTCACCCTTCGTCAAGGAGCTCGAAATCAATCACGGGAGAGAAGAGGGAAGACTAGTAAAAGACACATGAGATCCTCTTCCTATTTGGAAGATGACATCTTCTCCGCCCCGCGATATGCATCCATCAACGCCATAGAGGTTAACCCCATGGGTAACACTAAAGATGATGCAAATCCGGATGGAATCGGGAGATGATGGTTCCGGTCAGGCTGTGACTCATAATGAACCACCAGGTGTGCACACCCGGAACCAGAGGGCCACTCTAAATATGGACTCCCCTTCAGATAACCTTCCTCTGCTGACCCTGCGAGATTCCAATAAGGATAAGAACAAAGGACCAATTGCCTTTAACCGGACCCCCTCTCTCAATAAAAACGAGCCACTTACGGTCGAAGAGAGGTTCGCTCGACAGGAAGAGGAAATGAAATAATTGAGGCGGATTAACGCCGAGCTACTCCAGAGGAACCGTCTTATTGAAAGTGCATACCAAGAGGAGCCACATCATGAACTCCAACTAAGTGCACCTCAAAGACCAAGGTTTGCCCCGACAAATGAAGCACGGTCAGGGCTCCTGCCCAACGAGGCGCCCGACCCGTCCAACTAACTAAATGTGGATCCGGATGAATACCAAAACTTCCCTCCACTCTGGAAGCAACTGAAGTGAGTACGTCTGAACCCTCCAAAGGTGTCACAAACGGCACATGCACCCCTGGTGCCAACCGAGCTGGATCCTCAAGCAATGCCTCGGGCTACAGCTGCCCAGGACTGGGCCCAATAGGATGTAAACCAGGGTCTCACCAACACCATTGAGGCACTGGCATCTCAATTGGAAGCAATAGAAGGTCGACGCGCTCCGATAAAGCCAGAGCGGAAGCCCTACCCAGATTGGGTGAGAAACACACCACCTCCACCCAATTTTGGGAGCCCTGTATTCCCTATTTTCAATGGATCAGGAAATCCGGAACAACATTTGATGTACTAAGAATCTTATTGCGACCCTATGATGGGAACTCCAGAACAATAAGAAGTAGTGAAACTCAGATTCTTCGTATGGACCTTGCAAGGATCTGCCTTTGTTTGGTATACGAGCATTCCAGCCCAGTCAATAAAAAGATGGGAAGACCTTCGGTAGCAGTTCCTGTTCCACTTAAGCTCAACGTTTCCTAAAACAATGGTCAGCGACCTCATGAACTGCAAGAAGAGGGAGAATGAGAGGGTCTCATATTTCATCACTAGATGGAAAGGTCTGACCTACTCCTTGAACAGAACAATGCCTCAAGACGAGTTGGTTTCCATATGCATCGATAATATTCAAGATGAGCTGCGAACACCGCTCATACCAGTGGAGTACACCACTGGCTTCCACCATCTCTCGTCCATTTCCCAGAGAATTGAGGACTCCCTGTAGAGGACCAACTTGAAGTCCCGAATAGCCTTGTAGGCTTCCACAAAGAGAGCAGTTAGAGCTGAAGCGTCCTCTGTCACGCTCAAGCCAGCCCCTATGCCTGATCCACCGCTCAAGCCTCCACCAAATCGTCAAGGGCCCCCTGTATATCAGTATCCGCCTCCGCCTAAGTGGGACGATCAGAGAGGATTGAAGCAGAACCAGTTTGAGGAACAAAGACACAAAGTATACTTGTTCTGAGAGGACCAAGTCCAGGACTACTTCATCACCACCATCAATTGAAACTTGCTCCACCTCCCAGAGCCAAGAAAACCCAAAGAAGTCGGCCGTGATGACAGGCCAGATTACTGTTCCTACCATTGAATGTTGGGGCACAATATTCAGGAATGATTCATCTTCAAAGACCTCCTACAAAGGATGGTAGACTCTGGGAAGGTCGAGCTTGGACCACCCCCAGCACATGTGACATATATTTCCACCACCGACTCCGACAAAGGGGAGGGGTGGAAGGAAGTCACTAGAAAGAAGGGGGAGAAATTTGATAACTAGATGACTCAGAAGACTGTCAACCAAGCCCAGGGCATAATCCGAGCTCAACTACAGCAGCCAATGTTGCCACCAACAACCCCTAATGCCGCACAACCGACAATATCGGCCTCACAACCCTCCACAAGCCGGTCATCCAGGCGTAATAAAGAAGGGAGGAGACAAGCGCAAGAGGAGTAGTCTACAATGAGGCTAGAGTTAGCCCCAACACTGTCAGATTTTATGCCCCCAAACATGGCGCCATGGGCACCGACCCACCAAACGACACCATCAAGGACAACCGACCGAGATGACTTGTCAGAGGATGAGGAGCCAATTTTTGATTCCATCAACGTCATCCATCTTATGAAATAATTCCCTGAAGAAGGGTATGGTTATGAACCCGATTTCCTGACGCAAAGGGCCGGGAGGGGGAATCGCAGAGGCAGGGGATATCAGGGGAGGCGTATTCGAGCCCGAAATCAACCCTACGGTTGGACCTCGGCCCAAATCGTCAACATCGCAGAAACCCATGGGAGAGACCTTCAACAGAATCAGCAGGAGAAAGAATATCCCTCCACCTCCACAAGCATCCACTCTACCCCTATCATTCTATGGTACCCATCAGAGGAGGAACAAGTGTCTAGCTGCCTAGTGCACACAAAAAGACCGACCGGGCCGAATCCCCAAAACGTGGGGACACTGTTGACATCTGAACCCGTGGCCGGTCCCTCCTCATCTCATATTCCAACTCCCAAGCTGCCCTCTAAGACTCCCCCACCAACGGAGAAGTGTCGGCCACTGGAATAAAAATACGACATCCTTAAGCAGCTGGCGTCGGTACTAGCCAAACTGTCAGTCCTGGACGCCCTGAGTTTGTCAACAGACCTTAGGGAGGCAATTATAGAAGCCTTGCTCAGCCTCTAGGAGTTTCAAACCGAGGTATCTACCACCGAGATTTACTGGACGAAGACTGGCTCGGCTAAATGCGATGCGGTGATTTCCTTCACCGATCATGATGAAGATGCCATCATGCAAGGACACATCAAACCACTATATGTGTCCGACACACTAAATGATGCTGAGATCCAAAAAGTCTTTATTAACAACAACTCTGGAGTTAACCTCCTTCCCCTACGGAAACTCCGTAAGTTGGGCTACAATGAAAATGACCCAGTACCCTCAGCCACAACTCTGTTAAGTTATGACAAGAGTGAGCAGAAGCCAATGAGACAAATTAAGCTAAAGACCCATTTTGGTGACCTTGTTGCCTATTCTGAATTCCTAGTGGTTCGACAGAACACAACATTCAATGCCCTGCTAGGAAGGCCGTAGATCCATAAGCACATGGTCGTTCCTTCATCCTACCATCAGTGTATTAAGTACTGCATCAATGGGAAAAGTGGGACATTGCATGACGATAAGGCCCCTTTATATCTCTCCGAGTCACACTACATTGATGCTGGGTTTTATGAGAAAAATAAGAAGAAGCCTTCGGTCGATGGTGTCGACTGGATCCCTGCTCCAAATGGTCTAGAAATGGTTCTTGATGACCCCCTCAGACAGCTTGGCAGAGACTACGTACTGCCCATCAACCATATTGAGAGAATGGGTTCAAGTCCGGACACACACTCAGCTGTCCTCATGACTTCAGCCATAATGGCCGAGCGTGAAAATGCAGGAACATCCACCAACCCTCAATATGAGGGCGAATACTTGAGTGAGGACGCCCGTAATGCCTCGCCTCTATATTCCCAAGAACCTGTGCTGGGAACTCTCCCCTCACCGAATCAAGAAGATGAGGATTTGGGAGAAGAAGAGGAGGAAGATCTCAGGGATGCACCTCCCGCATTTGAGGAAGGTATCTCCACCATGGTGGACGAGCTCAGGGAAATAAACCTGGGTACCAAGGAAGACCCGAGGCCCACTCTTGTTAGTGAATCCATGTCCCCCGAGGAGCATGAGGTATTTACCCCTTTCCTGAAGCAACACCGGGATGTTTTTAACTGGAATTACACGGAAATGCTGGGACTCGATTTCGAAGTGGCGACGCATCACCTAGGTCTTCCAAAAGGCCACCAGGGATATAAACAGGCCGCCAGAAGGACACAACCCTCACATGCTACCAAAATAGAGGCTGAATTCGATAAGCTCATTAAATCAGGATTCATTCAAGAGGTCCAGTACCCCATATGGTTGGCCAACATCGTCCCTATCAAGAAAAATAACGGACAAATCCGCATCTATATTGATTTCAAAGATCTCAATCGGCATTGCCCGAAAGATGATTTCCCGGTCCCGATCACCGAGTTATTAATCGATGCAACAGCCGAGTATGAGGCTCTATCCTTCATGGATGGCTATTATGGGTATAATAAAATCAGGATGGCCTGAGAAGAGGAAGAATCCACTGCCTTCAGGGCCCCTCAAGGAATATTTTGTTACAGGGTTATGCCCTTTGGTCTCAAGAACGCTGGCGCCACATATCAGCATGCCATGCATCGTATCTTTAAACCATTCCTGAGGAGTTTCGTTGAATGCTATGTGGATGACTTAGTGGTTAAGTCCAGGAAGAGCTTAGATCACCTATCAGACCTTGAGATTGTCTTCAACAAACTTTGGAAGCATAACCTGAAGATGAATCCCTTGAAATGCGCCTTTGGGGTTACCTCAGGGAAATTCCTTGGTTTCGTCATATGCCATCGTGGCATCGAAGTCGACCTTGAAAAGACAAAGGCTATCCTCATCCTGCCACCCCCCTATAATCTCACCGAGTTGAGAGCATTCCAAGGGAACCTGACCTACACCAGGCGATTCATAGCCAACCTGGCAGGTAAATGCTTGCCCTTTACCAGGTTAATGAAGAAGGGAGTCACGTACGAACGGATAGATGATTGCCAAGAGGCGTTTGACAGCCTAAAGAAGTATATCTTAAGCCCACCAGTGCCCATGCCCCCAGTTTAAGTAAGACCTATCATCCTATATGTGATGGCCCTAGAGTAGTCACTGGGAGCCTTCCTCGCGTAGAAAAATGACACCGGAAGTGAAAACAGTCTCTATTACCTCATACGAAACATTATTGATGCTGAGACTCAATACTCAAACATCGAGAAGAGTTGTTTGGCCTTGGTTTTCACAGTTCAAAAGTTGTGACATTATCTACAACATCATGAAGTCCATTTGGTCTCACGTAGTAACCCGATCAAGTAAATTCTCAGTCGCCCAATGAAAAAGCGCTGTCGTGGGCGCCCTCAAATGATTAGTATGATTTTGGGGTACTTAGGTGCAGCAGAGTGGCTGACCAAGGTCGTCTCTCAAAGGAGGAAGTGAATTAAAACAATTTTTAGAGGTATTCTAGAAGTAAAATAAAAGAGAATAAAAACACTACTTGAAAGGATGGGGGTGTTTGTTTATAGTTTATGAATCTAGAAGAAGTTTGCTGGAATAAGATTGTATTTTTTTTGTTTTTAGTTTTGAAATGAAGTTTGATTAAAATGACACAACAAAAAGATGTTTGTTTAGACAATATTTAAAAGACGTAATCGATCTAAATCTACCTCTTCAATCATTTATTAATCATTATCATTTAAATTAATATTCACTTAATTATGATCCCTTAATTTGTTAAATCCCGAACCCTACGAGAATTAACTTTACCACGAAGATTGAAGTGAATTTAACCTTAGGCTAACTTCGGAACATGCAATCGCAGCACCCTGCTTTGATTGATGTTCTAAGATTAGATTATGGTAAGTGGTAAATTAAGGCACATATCCACTCTGGAAATGAGGATGAATTGTGTTTAGGGATTATATTTGAACTCTACAAATTTATCCCGTGTGGTCTTGTATTACCGATTAAGATCGCGCTCTCACAATTTACACAAAATCCCAACCTCGCGTGTTTTTGTGTACATTGTTCAATTGCTTTCTTAGTTTCTTACAATTTAAAAACACAATTCATGGATCATATTAAGTGAATTACAGTAGCTCATTGATTCAAAATAATTAAATGAAGAGGGTAGAAGATAGATCGATTACTAAAAGACTACTCTTCCATGGGTGGCGTAATCATCGTAGAAGCGTTTTGCATGTGCAAAGGTTTAAAATGGGTATAACCCAATAATGCTTCTACTCAAGAATTCCAGACCAATTTGGAAGATTAAGAGAAGAAGAAATTTAAACAAAACAGAAGAAAAGAGAAGAAATAAAAGAAGAACAAAGAAGTTTATTACATAAACAAAATCATTACAACATGAAGGAGAAGAAGAAGGCTTCGTCGAAGGGATCCTTGCTTCAAGAGCTACCCTTATTGAAATGGTTGTAGAATTGGAGTGGATCCACTTCTCCTCTGCCCTCAACTTCCAAATGCACGTCCCAACCCCTCCAAATGAGAAAAAATCCAATTTATAGAGGGGAGGGGAGGAGAGGTTACAAGTGGTTTCAAGTGTGAATGTGGAAATTCGGACAAATATTTTATGCCAACTTTCACCGCCCATTTGACCACCAAAACGCGTGAATTGTCCGGCCTTCCAGAATGATAAAATGTGAGGATATGTGTCTTCTATCTCCTCTCCAAATTTGGGATCAATAAAGGCCCATATGAAGGAGTTATGGCCGAAATACATAAGCTTCTCCATTCTGGCGAGCCCAGCCCAACTTTGAATTCATGGCCCAATTTCAACAACCAACTGAACTCTTTAGCTCTAGTGTCCTGAATAAAAGTTGTAGATAATTAAGTTAGTAACACTGTTACAAAATTTAAATTTCAAATAATAAATATAAAAATATTTATCTTTGAAATACTACAATGCACTATTAAGGGTAAAACTGGAATTTTCACCAAATTTTCAAATGAATGATCAAATCCCAAATATTTTATAAATAAACACATTTAACACAATGCGAGGAAATTATTTCATTTATTATCAATAAAATATTCAATAAAATAGTGTTTTATCAACTCCCCCACACTTACCCTTTTGCACACCTGGGCAAAACCTCATATCAAGTAAACATCAATATCAAATCAAAACCAATTTTAAAACACATATCCTTAAGATCAATCAATTTCACACCAAGAATCAAAAGATATCATGCCTCATAAAAAAACTTATTTCAAGTTCTCCATTTATATCATTCAATATATTTCCACTTCATTTATCCACCCATGCACAAAACACTTACCTCGCTTGAATTTTCTCTTATCACTCAAATATCAATTTTTTTTGCAATGTCTTTCTCATCCAAACTCATACAAGGGTCACCATAGGCTTGATAGATTCCTACATCGCTACCTGATGTGAGTCAAGGACATATTTTTATCATGAGGACTTTTTAGGGTTGTTCTGTGGCTTTCGGTTGGTAGGATTAAGATGTGAAAAACTCTGAGGCTGAATGAGGAGGGCTTGACTCTTTTGAAGCAAAATTGCATTAATCTAATTTTCACTTAAATATGGTCTTCTCTTCAATCCCCATAGTATCAATTCAGCTCCATCATCATGAAAAGTCATGAAAGGTTTACACCATTCATCATTTCAGCATAAAAAATGTCAATCTTCTCAAACATGATTTTCTTGAAAGCTCCAGATGGGCACAACTTTCCACCTCAATTAGAAGCTCCAGAAAAGGCACAGCTTCACTTGTCATGAAAGCTCCAGAAAAGGCACAACTTTCAATATAATGACTTTCTTTAGCAGCAAACACATCTCTTCAGAATTTAATTTTCCACCCAAAGTATCACATAATATGGTGGTACAACACAAGACAGCTTCCCCCACACTTAAGCTCAACTAGATTATGCAATTTCACTTCAAGAGTTGGTTGGATAGGGAAAATTGGCTTGTAATGTGGCTTAACCTAACAGGTTGTGCATGGCTTCTAAGGGCTACAAGGATTAAATATTCAAGGCAGGCCATTATAAAAAAGGATTCTTTGAAATAGGGGTTTTAATACCAAACAAATGCCTCAATCATTTAAACACAAGTACCTCAAACCCTCAAGTTTTGACAGGAATAGATCAAATTCTGGTTAAATCAAGTATGGTTTGGTTCTCTCAAGAAGTGAGGTGAATGTAAAGAATATGAAAATAATGATTTAGAAGCCTCACAGGAAAGTGATTTCAAATTTAAAGACAGTGAGATGTGGCATGGGATTCAAAATTCGGTGTACTTTCCATGAAATTACTAAATATTTGAACTTGAAACAAAGTCATTTAAGCATTCATTTAAGCTTAGTTTCAAGGGGTAAATTGTTTCACTTATTGATATGGATTTAAAAATGGTGATGAGAATCATTTCATCTCAAAAGTTTCAAAAACACACAGAAAATTGTAAAATAAACACACAAATTTTGAAAAACATACAATTTTTTTTGAACAGGAAAGCAATTGAAATTACTAAACTAAAAGGTTCCCTCCCCCACACTTAAAATATTGCATTGTCCTCAATGTGAACCTATGAGATGATATATGCACATGAAATGCAGAATTTTTAAATAGGACAAATAATATAAAAGTGAAAGGGTTAGGAACAGCCTGATGTGATCAAGTGATGATGGGGTCATGCAGTGTGATAAAATCCACTGCATCAGTAGGATGTCCCTCAATGTATCTCTTCAAACGTTGCCCATTGACTGTAAAGCTCCTTCTAGTGTCCTCTTGTGTGATATACACTGCACCATAAGGAAAAACATTAGTCACAACATAAGGACCTAACCATCTGGAACGCAACTTACCAGGCATCAGCTTCAGTCATGAATTGTAGAGAAGGACTTTCTCTCTAACATGAAACTCCCTTTGTTGGATCATTTTGTCATGAGATGCTTTTGATCTTTCCTTGTAGAGCCTTGAGTTCTCATATGATGACAGTCGAATCTCCTCAAGCTCTTGAATTTGCAACTTCCTTTGAATTCCAGCTTGGGCCAAATCCATGTTACATTTCTTTATAGCCCAAAATGCCCGATGCTCGACTTCCACGGGGAGATGACACGCTTTCCCAAAAACAATCCGAAATGGGGACATACCAATGGGGGTCTTGAATGCTGTCCTATAAGCCCACAATGCATCATCCAAGCGCTTGCTCCAATCCTTCCTATTTGGCTGCACGGTTTTCTCCAAGATTTGTTTCAACTCACGATTTGAAACCTCAGCCTGGCCATTTGTTTGGGGGTGGTATGGTGTTGATGTTTTGTGTGTCACCCCATACTTTTGAAGGAGGGAAGAAAAATTCCTATTGAAAAAGTGTGTCCCTTGGTCACTGATGATGGCCTTTGGTACTCCAAACCTGTAAAAAATCTGTGCTTTGACAAAGTCCACAACAACATGAGAATCGTCAGTCCTGGTGGCCTTGGCCTCCACCCATTTACTCACATAATCAACAACAACCAAAATATACAAAAATCCAAATGAACTAGGAAAAGGACCCATAAAGTCGATGCCCCATACATCAAAAATCTCACAAAATAGTATGGGTTGTTGGGGCATCTCATGTCTCCTAGAAATGTTCCCAGTGTGTTGGCAACGAGAGCATGACTTACAAAACAAATGGGCATCATGGAACAAGCTAGGCCAATATAATCCAGAGTCTAAAACCTTCCTAGCTGTCCGTTGGGGGCCAAAGTGTCCACCACATGCAAGTGTATGACAGAATTGCAAAACAGACTCAAACTCATGATCATGAATACACCTCCTAATGACTTGGTCACTACACATGCGCCAAAGGTACGGATCATCCCACACATAATACCTAGACTCACTTTTTCATTTTTGGACTTGATGCTTCTTCAAATTTACTGGGATTTCAGATCCAACAATGTAATTAACTAAATAAGCATACCAAGGATGCTTACCTGAGATGGTATAGAGATGCTCATCGGGGAAAGTGTCCCGAAGTGGTACCTGGTCCAAGGTGTCACCCTCTAGTGTGTGAGTAAGCCTACTCATGTGGTCTGCCACCAAATTCTCTAACCCCTTCTTTTCCTTTATCTCAAGGTAAAACTCTTGAAGAAGGAGCATCCAATGGATAAGTCGTGGCTTTACATCTGGCTTCTTTAGGAGGTACCTCAAAGCTGCATGGTCAGAAAAAACAACTAATTTAGAGCCCAATAAATATGAACGGAATTTATCTAAAGCAAATATGACAGCAAGAAACTCCTTTTCTGTGGTAGTGTAGTTTGATTGGGCTGAATCTAGCGTCCTCGATGCATAGGAGATCACATGTGAACGTCCCTCCACCCTCTGAGATAAGACAGCTCCAACCGCGAAGTTGGAGGCGTCACACATAAGCTCAAATGGAAGGTCCCACCGTGGGGGCTGTATGATTGGTGGAGTGGTCAGACACTTCTTCAGCTCGTTAAATGATGCCCTGCATGAATCATCAAAATTGAAGTCAATATCTTTTTGAAGCAATAGAGATAAGGGTAGAGCGATCTTACTAAAATCTCTGATGAAGCGTCGATAAAATCCAGCATGCCCAAGGAATGATCGAACATCACGCACACATGTAGGATATGGGAGGGATGAAATAATGTCTACCTTAGATTTATCAACTTCAATTCCATGTTGTGAGACTATATGACCTAAGACAATTCCCTTTTCGACCATGAAATGACATTTTTCAAAATTTAAGACCAGATTCTTCTCAATACAACGATGCAACACATCACCCAAACTAGAGATACATTCATCAAATGAGGACCCATAAACTGTAAAATCATCCATAAATACCTCCATGCAGGTCTCAATGAAATCTGAGATAATACTCACCATGCATCTCTGGAAGGTACCTGGGGCGTTACAAAGTCCAAATGGCATCCTCCGGTAAGCAAAGGTACCGAATGGGCAGGTGAATGTTGTCTTCTCCTGGTCCTCTGCTGCAATGGGAACCTGAAAATAGCCAGAAAATCCATCCAAGAAACAATAGTGTGTCTTCCCAGCTAGTCTCTCAAGCATCTGGTCAATGAATGGAAGTGGGAAATGGTCCTTACGAGTGGATTGATTTAGTTTCCTATAATCGATACACACTCGCCAACTGTTTTGCACTCTCACAGGAACTAACTCATCATTTTCATTTTTTATAACAGTGAAACCAGTTTTCTTTGGTACAACCTGAACAGGGCTAACCCATTGTGAGTCAGAAATAGGGTAAATGATACCCGCCTCAAGTAATTTTTCAACTTCTTTCTTAACAACTTCTAGGAGGGTGGGATTAAGTCTCCTTTGTGGCTGTCTCACCGGTTTAGCCCCATTCTCCAAGAGAATCCTATGCATGCAAATGGAGGGGCTAATACCTGATATGTCTGCCAATGTCCAACCAATTGCCCTAATGTTATCTCTCAAAAGATTCAAAAGTTTTTCTTCATGTTCAAAAGAGATATTGTTAGCAATTATGACAGGTAATCTATCACCACTGAGCAAGTATGCATATTTGAGATTTGGGGGCAATGGCTTGAGTTCCAATGTAGGTGGGTGATGTATGGATGGAGAAATTGATGCAACAGACATATCTGCACAATGAACATCAGTATCAGAATAAAAATCATCACAATCAGAGAATAAAGCACCAAATCCATCAGCATACTCAATAGCCATGTCATAATCAGAGTTCACATGATCAAAATCAGAATATGATTCCATTTCAAAATCAAATCTTAGAGAGTCTTGTTCCTTAAAAATGGGTGTAGAAGTATTCTTAGACATCAAACTAGAACCAATACTCATAATCTCTCTAAGCATAGGACAATCAAATTCTATGGAGTTTTTACTTGGTGGTTCAAAATGGGAGATAACAAAAGCAGAATGGTCCTCTGAGGGGTACTTCATGGAATCCTTAACATTAAATATCACAACTTCATCTCCAAACTCCATGGAAAGTGTACCCTCATTGACATTTATGATAGTTTTTGCAGTTTTGAGGAAGGGTCTACCTAAGATAATGGAGGCATGAGAACTTACCTGATCATCCTCCATGTTAAGCACATAGAAGTCTGCTGGAAAGATCATGTCTCTTACCCGAACAAGTACATCCTCAAGGACTCCTGCTGGATATGCCGTAGCTCTATTCGCCAATTGCACCACTACTCTTGTTGGCTTCAACTCACCAACCTGCAAGGAAGAGAATACAGAGTGAGGCATCACATTTATTGATGCTCCTAAATCACAAAGAGCATCAGAGAAGTGCAACTCCCCTATGGTACATGGGATGGTGAATGTCCCAGGATCCTTTCACTTTGTTGGCATTGCTAGAGTTGGTGTAATTAGTGCCGAGACATTCCTTCCAAGGTTGATTCTCTCATTCCCCTTGAGCCCTCTTCGATTGGTGCAGAGTTCTTTTAAGAATTTGGCATACCTTGGAATTTGCTTAATGGCTTCAAGTAGAGGAATGTTGATCTCCACACGCTTGAATGTGTCCAAAACCTCCTTTTGCATTGCTTCTTCAGCCATATTCTTGGTTTGAACAACCCTGTTTGGAAAAGGAAGGGGTTTAGGAGGAACATCATCAATCTTTTTCTTACCTTTATCTTTCTCCTTGGATTGCTCATTAGTTGGTATGGAATGCGGCTTCTCTGAAGTTGAGGTGAATCCCGGTGGAATGGTAGGTGCAGATGTATCGTTCATTTGCTTCCCACTTCTCAATGTGATGGAACTAACATTCCCCTTTGGATTTGGAGTGGGTTGGGAAGGTAGATTTCCAGAATTCTTACTCACAAGTTCATGGAGGGCGGTGGCAATCTGACTCATTTGAGTCTTCAACTCTCTCAGCTCCGAACCTTGACTCTTCAGATCATTCTATTGATTAAGAACAATTTGTTTCAAAAGATCATCAGTGTTAGAGTCTACCTTGTGTTGGATATTCCCTTGTTGCTGACTTGTTGATGTTTGAGCTTCAAATCTCCTTTGGGGTTGTTGGAAACCCTGCTGGTAAGGCGGAGGCTTCTGGAAGTTTTGTTGAAAGGGTGGCCTTTGTTGTTGTTCAGAGCCATACCTCATGTCCGCTAGATCTTTCCACCCTTGGTTGTATGTTGGATAAAACTTCTTTTGGGGATATGGTTGTTGTTGTTGCTGCTGAAATGGTCTCCCAGGGAACACTGCTGCACAATCTTCTGTTTCTTGGAGTTGTGGGCAACAGTCAGTTGGGTGGCTTGTCTCAGCGCAAATACCACAAGGCCTTGAAGGAGGGGGTTGAGATGTCTTTTGAGCCAATGCAATCTGCCTCACCATAGTTGTCAATTCTTCTAACTTAGTATCAATCAAATGACTTTCAAGAGAAGAAGGACTTACCTGATGTACTCCCCTGACATGTGGTGTACCTCTATCACCAAATTGTTGGGAGTTTTGAGCCATCTTGTCAATCAACGCACGTGCAGCTACTGGTGTCTTGTCCACCAATGCTCCTCCAGCTGCAGCATCCACCATGCTCCTCTCCATGGGTGTGAGTCCTTCGTAGAAGTATTGGATGAGGAGTTGCTCACTGATTTGGTGATGTGGGCAGCTTGTACACAACTTCTTGAATCGCTCCCAGTACTCATACATTGACTCCCCATGTGCTTGCTTGATCCCTGATATCTCCTTTCGAATGGATGTGGTCCTTGATGCTGGAAAAAATCTCTGCAAGAAAAGACGTTTCAAATCGTTCCAACAAGTTACATCTTCGGGTTGTAAATAATACATCCAATCTTTTGCAGCTCCATCAAGTGAGAATGTGAATGCTCTTAATTTAATTTGATCTTTAGAAACATTTCTTGGTTTTAAAGTTGAGCAAACCACATTAAATTCTTTAAGGTGTTTGTTGGGATCCTCACCAGATAAGCCATGAAACTTTGGAAGAAGGTGAATTAATCCAGATTTCAATTCAAAGTCCGATTCGAGATTTGGGTATGCAATACAATTTGGTTGATAGTTAATATCAGGTGCAACCAATTATCGAATGGTTCTATTAAGTTCATTTCCATTGTTTTCAGCCATTGGTTCCTCTTTTATGTTTGAATTTGAATAGCTTCCAATTTCAATGTTTCCAGAAGAGAGTAATTCACCAACTGGTTGAATATTGAAACTTCCCGTAGATTGAGAATGTCTGATTCGTGCCCTAAGGCTACGTTCAATCTCAGAGTCAAGATCTAAGAGATCTTTGGGATTAGTTCGTGGCATAGATCAAATAAAAATGAAAAGAAAGAAAGTGGACCATAGTAAAATAAAAATGAAAAGTTTGAGTTGATGGTCCAAAAAGAAGTAGAAGAAAATAAAAGAAGAAGAAGAAAATTCAGATTGGGTAAAGAAGAAAGAAAGAAGAGAGGAAGAGAATAAAATTTAAAATAAAATAAATACCTCTAATTGGTTGAAATAATTACTTGCCTCCCCGGCAACGACGCCAATTTGAAAGAGCGCTGTCGTGGGCGCCCTCAAATGATTAGTATGATTTTGGGGTACTTAGGTGCAGCAGAGTGGCTGACCAAGGTCGTCTCTCAAAGGAGGAAGTGAATTAAAACAATTTTTAGAGGTATTCTAGAAGTAAAATAAAAGAGAATAAAAACACTACTTGAAAGGATGGGGGTGTTTGTTTATAGTTTATGAATCTAGAAGAAGTTTGCTGGAAGAAGATTGTATTTTTTTTTTGTTTTTAGTTTTGAAATGAAGTTTGATTAAAATGACACAACAAAAAGATGTTTGTTTAGACAATATTTAAAAGACATAATCGATCTAAATCTACCTCTTCAATCATTTATTAATCATTATCATTTAAATTAATATTCACTTAATTATGATCCCTTAATTTGTTAAATCCCTAACCCTACGAGAATTAACTTTACCACGAAGATTGAAGTGAATTTAACCTTAGGCTAACTTCGGAACATGCAATCGCAGCACCCTGCTTTGATTGATGTTCTAAGATTAGCTTATGGTCAGTGGTAAATTAAGGCACATATAAACTCTGGAAATGAGGATGAATTGTGTTTAGGGATTATATTTGAACTCTACAAATTTATCCCGTGTGGTCTTGTATTACCGATTAAGATCGCGCTCTCACAATTTACACAAAATCCCGACCTCGCGTGTTTTTGTGTACATTGTTCAATTGCTTTCTTAGTTTCTTACAATTTAAAAACACAATTCATGGATCATATTAAGTGAATTACATTAGCTCATTGATTCAAAATAATTAAATGAAGAGGGTAGAAGATAGATCAATTACTAAAAGACTACTCTTCCATGGGTGGCGTAATCATCGTAGAAGCGTTTTGCATGTGCAAAGGTTTAAAATGGGTATAACCCAATAACGCTTCTACTCAAGAATTCCAGCCCAATTAGTAAGATTAAGAGAATAAGAAATTTAAACAAAACAGAAGAAAAGAGAAGAAATAAAAGAATAACAAATAAGTTTATTACATAAACAAAATCATTACAACATGAAGGAGAAGAAGAAGGCTTCGTCGAAGGGATCCTTGCTTCAAGAGCTACCCTTATTGAAATGGTTGGATAATTGGAGTGGATCCACTTATCCTCTGCCCTCAACTTCCCAATTCACTTCCCAACCCCTCCAAATGAGAAAAACTCCAATTTATAGAGGGGAGGGGAGGAGAGGTTACAAGTGGTTTCAAGTGTGAATGTGGAAATTCGGCCAAATATTTTATGCCAACTTTCAACGCACATTTGACCACCAAAAAGCGTGAATTGGCCGGCCTTACAGAAGGATCAAATGTGAGGATATGTGTCTTCTATCTCCTCTCCAAATTTGGGATCAATAAAGGCCCATATGAAGGAGTTATGGTCGAAATACAGAAGCTTCTCCATTCTGGCGAGCCCAGCCCAACTTTGACTTCATGGCCCAATTTCAACAACCAACTGAACTCTTTAGCTCTAGTGTCCTGAATAAAAGTTGTAGATAATTAAGTTAGGAACACTGTTAAAAATTTTCAATTTCTAATAATAAATATAAAAATATTTATCTTTGAAATACTACAATGCACTATTAAGGGTAAAACTGGAATTTTCACCAAATTTTCAAATGAATGATCAAATCCCAAATATTTTATAAATAAACACATTTAACACAATGTGAGGAAATTATTTCATTTATTATCAATAAAATATTCAATAAAATAGTGTTTTATCACCCAATGCTAACCGGGTGCCTATCCCGATGGGCAGTCGTACTTCAACAGTTTGAAATCCGGTTTGTGCCTTAGAAGGCCATCAAAGGCCATGAATTAGTAGATTTTCTGGTGGAGCACCCTTCAACAGGGACCACCGCACCGGACCCTGAGCTACCCGATGAAGACATCTTCTCGGTTCAATAGGAGTTCCCAGCATGGGAAATGTACTTCGACGGCGCCTCCTAAAGCCCAATAGGGAAGAGGATAGAAGATCCCAAATAAAAAGGTGGGTTTGGGGATAATACTCATGTCCCCGGAAAAGGTAGTCTTGCCATATTCCTTCCTACTGTTAGAAGGATGTACAAATAATGAAGTGGAGTATCAAGCCCTCATTGCAAGCTTGGAGCTCACACTCCAGGAACAAGTACAACACCTTAAGGTAAAAGGTGACTCAGAACTGGTCATCAAGCAAGTCAATAGTGACTATGCTATTAAAAAGTAGGAGTTGATTCCCATGTTTGACCATGTATGAGGGTTAATGGAAGAATTATCCACAGAACCAACATTGACCTATATTCCCTGGTCTCAGAATTCCCAGGATGACGAAATAGATAATGCGGCCACGGCCCTAGCCGACCCAGACTGAGATGAAACAGTTATCAGTATTGCTCATCATCGAATGATCTCGCCATTTGTTCAAGCTAAGATGGAAGAAATCCATGAAGTCAGTCCTGTCCCTGAACCATATGCTCCCACCACCGGATGGATGACCCCCATTGCAAACTACCTTCAACAGGGAGAACTTCCACTAGACAGGGCTGAACGAGAGCAAATACGGAGAAGTGAAATCAACTTTGTCCTATATGGTGGCGAGGGTCAGCAAGAGGTCCTCTACAAACGAGGCCTTGATGGAATCCTCCTCAGATGCATTGATGGAGAAGAAACCACTGCCGTCATGACTAAGGTACATGCTGGAGTATGTGGGGCACATCAGCCGGGGTCCAAGATTTCCCATCAGGTTCGAAGAATTGGGTACTATTGGCCCACAGTGGCACGAGATTGTGAGGGCTTTACCGCAAAATGCCACTCATGCCAAATTCATGCCAACTTCATACACCAACCCCCAGAGTTACTTCATCAGACCAAGTACTCTTGGACATTTTCCATCTGGGGAATGGACGTCGTGGGACCATATCCTCCCGCCACAGCCAAACAACTGAAGTATATCCTCACAGAAACCGACTTCTTTTCCAAATGGGCAGAAGCAGTACCCCTTAAGAAAGTAGGGGCAAGAAGAATTTTCAGCTTTGTGAAAACCAATATCATCACCAGATTTGGTGTCCCTCATACCATACTGATGGATAATAGCACCAACTTCTGCTCTGCTAAATTGGATAAACTATACCAAGAATACAGTATCAAGGCTAACCACTCATCTCGCTACCACGCAACGACCGATGGACAGATAGAGGCTTTCAACAAGACCCTATCCAACATTCTCTAGAAAATGGTGGACAAAGACAAGAAGTCATGGCTAGATAAACTCCTCCATGCATTGTGGGCTTACCGAACCACAATCCGTACCACTACTCGGGCCACTCCGTACTCATTAGTATACGGAAAAAAAGCGGTTCTTCCCATTGAGCTCCAATTTCCCTCGCTCCGTGTTGCCATTTGTGATTAGTTATTCAATGATGAGCAATCAAAAAAGTGGTTAGGTGAAGCGGTTGCACACTTTTCACCATTTGGAAGTATACCAGAACCGGATTGCATGAGCCTTCAATAAAAAGTTCTGTCTTCGGTATTTCTTGGATGGAGAATTAGTGTTGGTCCTCCAGACCCCAATGATACCCGGAAATAAACCTCCAAAGCTGTAACCCAAGTGGGAGGGACCATATGTTATACACAAGATCTACTCCAACGGAGCATATGCCCTAATCTCCATGGACGGGCAGTTCACCACTTCTCCTATAAATGCGAGATTCCTGAAGAAGTATTTCATATAGAAAACTAAAAGCAGTTATCGTTCGAGCTGTAGGATGTTAAACTGCTAAGCACCCAACGGTCCAAACTCTATGACCTTAAACTAAGAGTATTTCATCCTCACTACACGATGTTAAACTGCAAGGATTTCGGAGAACTATGTATGGCTTGATTCCTACCCTCGCAGGATATGTAGCGACACCAGGGTTCCCCATCCTGGCCCAGCCACCTCAAAGTAAAAGTTAAAAATGACCCTTTCCCCCCGTGTATGGACCAGACCTGCACGGGGTGTACTCCAATGAGAACTACATGAGGCTTGATTCCTTCCCTCGCAGGATACGTAGCGATGCCAAGATTCCCTATCTTATCCCATCCACTCACAAATGGAATAAAATTAAAAAAAATGTCCCCTTCCCCCGTGTATGGACCATCCCTGTACAGGGTGTACTTTTATCATCCAAGATGCAGGACGTTAAACATCCAAGCACCCAACGGTCCAAACTCTATGACCTTAAACTAAGAGCATTTATTTCATCACCGGCATAACTAAAAGTAGTTGTCGTCCGAGCTGCAGGACGTTAAACTAACAAGCACCCAATGGTCCAAACTCTATGACCTTAAACTAAGAGTATTTCATCCTCACCACACAACATTAAACTGCACGGATTTCAGAGAACTACGCATGGCTTGATTCTTTCCCTCGCAGGATACATAGCGACGCCAGGGTTCCCCATCCTGGCCCAGTCACCCCCAAGTAAAAGTTAAAAATGCCTCTTTCCCCCCGTGTATGGACTAGACCTGAACGAGGTGTAATTCAAAGAGAACTATGTGAGGCTTGATTTCTGCCCTCGCAGGATACGTAGCGATGCCGAGATCCCATATCCTGGCCCAGCCACTCCCAAATAAAATAAATTAAAAAAATGTCCCCTTCCCCCGTGTACGGACCAGCCCTGCACGGGGTGTACTTTTCTCATCCGAGCTGAAGGACGTTAAACTGCCAAGAACCCAATGGTATAAACTCTATGACCTTATACTAAGAGTATTTCATCCTCACTGGCATAACTAAAAGCAGTTATCATCCGAGCTGCAGGACATTAAACTTCCAAGCACCCAATGGTCCAAACTCTATGACCTTAAACTAAGAGTATTTCGTCCTCAATGACATAACTAAAAGAAATTATCATCTAAGCTACAGGAAGTTAAACTTACAATAACCCAATGGTCCAAACTCTATGACCTTAAACTAAGAGTATTTTTTCCTCACCGGCATAACTAAAAGCAGTTATCGTCCGAGCTGTAGGATGTTAAACTGTTAAGCACCCAACGGTCCAAACTCTATGACCTTAAACTAAGAGTATTTCATCCTCACCACACGACGTTAAACTACACAGATTTCAGAGAACTATGTATGGCTTGATTCCTGCCTTCACAAGATACGTAGCGATGCCAGGGTTCCCCATCCTGGTCCAGTCACCCCCAAGTAAAAGTTAAAAATGCCCCTTTCCCCCCATGTATGGACCATACCTGCACGAGGTGTACTCCAAAGAGAACTACGTGAGGCTTGATTCCTACCCTCGCAGGATACATAGCGACGCTGGGATCCCCTATCCTGGCCCATTCACTCACAAATGGAATAAAATTAAAAAAATGTCCCCTCCCCCGTGTACGGACCAGCCCTACACAGGGTGTACTTCTTTTAGAGAACTACGTACGGCTTGATTCCTGCCTTCACAGGATACATAGAGACTCCAGGGTCCCCCATCCTATCCCAAACATCCCCAAATAAAAGTTAAAAATTCCCTCTCCCCCCGTGTATGGACCAGCCCTGCACGAGGTGTATTCCTCATCCTTACCGCACGACGTTAAACTGCACAGATAAGGATAAAAAATGCCCCTTCTCCCCTGTATATGGACTAAAACTATACAGGATGTATTGTATTTTAGAGAACTAAGTGAGGCTTTATTTCTGCCCTCGCGAGATACGTAGTGACGCCAGGGTTCCCCATCCTGGCCCAACCATTCATTCAAAAAAAAATGCTCTCTTCCCTCGTGTACAGACCAGACCTGAACGGGGTGTATTCTTCGTCCTCACCGCACAACGTTAAACTGTGCGGACTTCAGAGAACTATGTGAGGCTTGATTCCTACCCTCACAGGATATGTAGTGATTCCAATGTCCCTCACCCCGGCTCAGCCATCCCCAAATGAATGTAAAAAATGCCCTTTTCCCCCGTGTACAGACTAACCCTGCACGGGGTGTACCTACTTCGGGGAACTATGTGTGGCTTGATTCCTACCCTCACAGGATGCATAGTGATGTCAGGTCTTCCCATCCTAGCCCAGCCATTCCTAAATGGAGATTAAAAAAAAATCCCTCTTCCCCTGTGTACGGACCAGATCTGCACGAGGTGCATTTTTCGTCCTCACCGCACGACGTTAAAACTTCATGGACTTTTTCCTCACTGCATGACGTTAAAACTGAATGGACTTCATCGTGACCCAACCAAGATATATGGTGAAACGAGATGGAAATACTCCTTGCACATTTGGATGCATCCCCTCCATACATCAGACTCCATGACCCGGATAATGGTGGATCTTCATAACCATTCATAGCCATCAGAAGTGGGAAGTTATCGACCCGTGGACACCTTTGTATGACTATGCATACCATGCCCTCAGTGGATCTACATATTGATATCCACTGGACCATCTACCAAAGGCAATATTTCCTCAGGAAATACTCTTCCTAGCTCCGTACGCTTACCGGCATCAGAGCCCCCATATCATATCTCCCGATCCAGAAATTTATGGCGTAGTGGTTTACAAGTTCTTCTCCCTTTTCACATCCAAATGTTGTCAGGGTATCCTTAACCGGTTATCCTATGTATCCGCCCGTGGTTCACATGTCAACCTGCATCTACAAACATCAAGCCAGGGCTAGGCTATTTTGACTCAACAGACAATTACAGTGAATATGTTTCTTGTATGCTCGGACCCCATTATCCCCGCATGCCGAACTCTATACTGTGAGCAATCTCAGATTTTCATAATCATTCGTGGCCATCAGAAGTGGAAAGTCATTGACTCGAGGACACCTTTTCATGACTATGTATACCATTCCCTCATCGGCTCTGCATATTGATAGCCCCTAGCCCGTCTACCAAATGAAAGATTTCCTCAGGCGGTACTCTTCATAGCTCCATACGCTTACTGGCCTCAGAGCCCCCACACCACATATCCTAATCCAAGAAACCTCAGAGTTACAGTTTACAACCTTCATTCCCCACCCTGTTCAGAGTATATCAGAGCATGGTAACTCAATTATCCTTTGAGTGACTGCAGCGATAGTTACCCCACTGGTCTGAGCTCTATGACCTCTAAAATAGGAGTACTCCATCCTTACCACACGACGTTAAACTGCATGGAGTGAAGGTACACCCCCAAACGCAAGATAAATCACTGTAGAGAGCTCTCTAAGATTTAATAGTAACCAGGGCCGAATATGCTTGACATGTTCAGATATTTTCTTACCAAATGACAGACTTCGTGGCCCGAACAATCGCGGATCCTCATAAACATTCACGGCCATCAGAAGTGGAAAGTTATCGACCCGTGGAAACCTTTGCATGACTATGCATACCATTCCCTCAGTGGCTCTGCATATTGATAGCCCCTGGCCCATCTACCAAAAGCAAGATTTCCTCAGGAAATACTCTTCCTAGCTCCGTATTCTTACCGGCCTCAAAGACCCCATATCATTTATCCTGATACAAGAATCCCTGGAACCATGATTTACACCAATACACCCCTCTCCACATCTTGGGCATGCTGAGATGTTCAAGCCCAGTTACATTCTGATCAAGAGCAGCCTTTGAAACTACGTCCTTACTGCATGACGTTAAACTGCACAAAACATCTTGGTCGCTTGGCATAAAGCTACAAAGACCAAGCATTAAATATCCAGGGAAATGCCTCCAACTACAAGTATTTTCACTTGTTTAAAAATTCCCCCATCCTCACTGCATGACGTTAAAACTGGACAGCATCGGCAAAAATGCCCCCCGTCCTTGCTGCATGATGTTAAACTGCACAACATCCTTTAATAATGCTCCTCATCTTTACCACATGATATTAAACTGCACGGAAGCCTTCCTTACCGCATGACGTTAAACTGAATGGTCAAACCGGTAATGGTTTCAGTAAGGAACAAAGGCTTTTATCTGTCCCTCAGTGCACGGTTCAGACCTGAATAAACCACCATCTCACACCAGTGTGAGAAGGGATGACTTCACCCATTCTCAGGAAATTTATCCTAGATGTTTCTCCCATATACAGGCACCCTCTCCTCATAAACCATACTCTGTACTCAGAAAAATCTGAACTCTCATAAACCACCCCTGGTGGTCCCGAATCTCAAACTTCCTTGAAGTTGCCCAACTATCAGGAGAATGAAATCATTGACCTAAGGACACTTTTTCATGACTATGCATACCATGCCCTCAGTGGCTCTGCATATTGATCACCCCTGGATCATCTACTAAAGACAATATTTCCTTAGGCAATGCTTCTCTCCGTATGCATCTTGGCCCCTGAGCCCCCATGTCCATACCAGGATTCAAAAATCCTCTAAGATATAGTTTACTATCCTCTTTCACGACCCTGCCTGAATATGGTGGAACATCTCTGACGAGATTACTGAGAACCAGTAGAATATATTCCATTCTAAATAATGTCCCAGCATCATGACTTTAAACTGCACCAAGATCTAACCATCCTTTACGCTAGATAAATGTGTAGGATAGGGACCTTGCTTCCACACTCCTAATTAATATAGATGTTCTCAAACCCTTTCTGACAATTCACACCCTTTCCGAGCCACCCCTGGTGGTTTTTATAATTCTCCAAGCCACCCATGGTGGTTTCCATAAGCCAAACTTCCATGAAGTCCTTAGGCCATTAGAAATGGAGAGTCATTGACTTAAGGAAACCTTTGCATGACTATTCATACCATGCCCTCAGTGGCTCTGTATATTGATCTCCCCTGACCCGTCTACCAAAGGTAAGATTTCCTTAGCGATGCTATTCCTACCTCTTCACACCGATACGACTCCCATGCCTTGAGACATGCCTTGCATGTCGCTCAAATCTAAACATGTCCCCCCCCACATGCATCTGAAAGATATCGATACATCTTTTAATCAACAAAACCTCATTGGGGCCCTTGCCCCACCATATATGGTCAAAGCTGTTCGACCTAAAACATCAGTAATGATAGTATTGTCGGCGAGACTTTAAATTGCTCACAAAAAGAGGCGCAAAGCCTGTTAGGCCGAAAAACCGAAAAGGGCAACCTAAGAAAAAGTCGGGCCAACCCGCTGGGTCCGCACCAAATGGGCCCAGAAAAAATTAGGGTATTAAAAGAAAATACAAAAATTTTGTGGGGTTTTTCTACAAAACCCTAGAAATAGTCAAACTATGCTCACTGGATCCCATGATCCAGGAAAAAGTTAGAGCTCATTTTTATTTATTTATTTATTATTTTATCAATTTTACTGAACTCCGATTATTATAAGTTTGGTGAATTAACATATACAAAAATCACACCAAATAATTCCTATCATAGGAGAAGACAACAAGAGAGATGAGGAAAAACATTTCTTTGTTCCATAACAAAGTTGGTAAGAAGGGCATCCACAATCCAGAGCCTCCTCTAGCATGAAAGGTTATTACATGAGGTTTTTAGAAGATTCACAAAGTTGTATTAGGCGCAAATGAGAATCCTCTATTGTTTGATAGAGATTCTACAGTAAGGCTGTCTCAGCTTCTGCACCAGCCCACAACACTTTTGCCTCCTGGGCTACCTTTGAGCTCGCCCTCACCTCCTCCTCCATCCGCTGCTCCCCTTATTCAATTATGGAAGTGACATTAGTCTCTTCCTGCTGCAGCTGCTGTATGTAATTACACAATACCTCCAGTCGAGAACGCTTCTCAATGACTTCTCTCGGGAGTCTCACAACTACCCCAACTTGATTATGAGACTCTATTAGAAAATGATGTCGGGTCGCGGAAAGGTAGGATTTAGATTGAGTAGCAGAAAGGTTAGATTTGAAACCACCCAGTATTTCCTGGTCAGTGACCACCTGCTTGACTATATCATAAATACCATGGTATTCAAAGCCGTCAAATCCCAATAGCATAAACAGATTGCACAACTTCAGTAATTGGTCGGCATCTTGGCCAAGGGCGTCTGAGAAATCAGCTTCCAAATTTTCTCCCAATCCCTTTGGCGAATAGATCGAAGACTGGAAAGGACTTGTTGATTAGGATCGAAGTCACTCTCGGATGAATATACATATTCAAGGATGAACGTCACCAAGGAGGGACCTGATGCGGCCTCACCCGCAAACTCTGGCACCGCGAGAACTTCGCCCCCGGCGGTTGTGGTCACAGGCACGATTGGATTTTACGACACAATCGCTAATGCCAAAGGTCGTGGTCCTAAATCCCGAGAGTCGATAAGAAATATAAGTACCCTAATCAGAAAAAGGAATAGGAAAGAGTCAGTGGCAATATATTGAGAAACTTACCCCTGGTTATCAAGGCGTCGGTATCCTCAAGCTCTGCGCCGCCGCGACCACTCGAGGAAGACGCTACATCTTTGAGAGGCAAGGGAGTCCTAGGAACCCTCAGAGGTGTCCAGGACCTAAGGCCATGCCCAAAGCCAGTAGCTCCCAAATCTGTCCCCAAGTGGTCAGCTATGGAGATCAAGCCCGAGGAAATCACTCCCCCGGTAAACAAAATAATGGCCCGATCTGGGTTTCCGACAACTGGCCTAATGGCAGGATCTTCCTCCAATGCCACGGGATCCATTGGGTCTGAGGTAGATGGCCCCATAGGATTTGGGTCCTCTTCGGTAGGCACGGGTGCCCCATCTTCCCCCATAATTATAAAGGCCGTATGATCAGTAGGAGTCTCAACTTCCAGCTATTCCTCCTCTGACATATCTCTGACTGATGGAGGTAGAAGTAAAGCGTCCATATCACTAGCCTCTTCAGCAGGGCCCACCATTTGGTCATTCTCGGGTGTGGCTTCAGGTGATCCCTCAGGTGATAAGGGGGCAGAAGGTATGACCGCTTGGGTAGCCACAGCTAGGTATCTGAGTGGCCCTACACCATGCACCAAAACAAGTTAATAACTGGAAGAATCAGAATATACGAGTTGGAAATCGAAGAAATGAGAAGTCATGATTACCCGACGTCCCCTTTCTGAGCTGTTCCGATAAATGGGACACCTGCTGACGTCTCTGGATCTACCCAGGGGACAATTCTTCGCTCAGAACGCTGAAAGGAGCTAGAGGAGGAAAGACCCTAGCTGGGTCCGCAATGGTCGCTTCTATGAGATCAGCTGTGTCAGGAGACCCCTCCTCGATGATCCCCGTAGCCGAAAGCGCGTGTTCGCCTGCTGCGGTACCACAGGGAGTATACTCCGGGGAAGGAATTTCCCCCTGGGATTTCTTGGCACCCTGCATAAAAGGAAGAAATTTTAGAACCTTTACAGTAAATAAGGAGGAAAGCCGGAATGGACGAACAAGACAACCTCTTCTTTGGGATCGGAAGATTCAGGATGTATTATCATCATAGACACCCAGGTAGACCCATAAAGCTGGTTCCAGAGTGAATGAACGTATGCGTCCATCTCCTTTAATGAGGAGACTATTTTTTCCAGATCCTCTTCTAGCAGCAAGTGGGGTGGAGAAAAGATCGTCTCAATACCCAGAAGCTCGAGAGGGCCCGTTTGGAGTAATGACCAAACCTCTTCATCCGAGCCACTGAACCCCAGGTCATCCCAAATTCTCCAAGCATCTAGAAATGTGGCCGTAATAGGAACAGATAGCCGGGGAGGATCGACCTGAGAGGGCCGGGCAGCGACAGGGGCTGGTGGAGGCACCAATGGCCGTGTTTGTTTTCTGGATCTCACCGTCGCCCTGGAACTCTCTGGAGCTACCTGTGGGTGGGGCCTCACAGGTAAGGGGGGAGGGGGATTTCCTTGCCTCAGCTGTAGTGGGGGAACCACCGAGATCACTGCCCCCTGAAGAGTGGTCACTCTCTTCCTCCTCCTCGCCAGTCACCAATCGCAGCATGGCCTAGACTCGATGAGTCGACACTGCATAACCCCAGCGTGCATGAACATAATCCTCGAGGTCCTGGAGATACCGCTTGGCCCTCTCCAGGTCCGCATCATAAATAATGTCAACAGGAGAAGATATGTAGCCCAGCCCGTCAAATTCCACTTCTGATTCCTGGAGATACTGCCACAGAGAACGGGGGTACTAACTGCGAAAGGATGAACGAACTTTGAATTCGTCCCATTGAACCCAGGCCGTCGGAAAGGCAACATCCACAAGAATAACCAACTCTCCCCAGGAAGATTCAAGGGCATGTGAGGATACAACTCTATCCATTAAGATCTTCCCCAGAAGCACGGGACCGGTAGGGTTGCGAAGAACCTTGCCCGGCCTGGTTGAAGCACTATCCCCCTTTCATTTCTTCTTGCCCTTCGATGGCTTAGGACTTGAGACAGTGGTCACCCATATCCCTAGCTGGACATTCAGGTACGACTACACCCAGGAGTCGGTATAGCTCTTAGACAAGAAAGGCATGGAGTCTGCAAGCACAAGAGTCATAACCTCGCAACCAGTATCTTCCCGGGTAAACATTAACCATAGTTTCCTGGACATAATTAAATGGTAGTTCTCACAGGCACCATTGAGTGCGGGAGGACATAGTGCCTGGATACAACCAAATTGATGTCCGAATCGGCAAGGCGCGTACCCCTCATAGATCAGTTCCCCACCGATACGAGCCACTAGAATGACCTCTCGGAGGGAAAAGAGGTAGCCCCAATTGCTAAACTCCTCTGATATGGTATTCCTAATTGCACCGGTAGGGGAGGGATATGTTCGGAAATTGAAATGATCGTAACTAGAGATCCAACTCGACAGTAGACGCATATTATGAACTATTTGTTGTCCATCCTTCTCTTGGGTCACCCACTCTTCGGGCATAACCCCACTGGTCATTTTCAAGTACGGCCGGAATGCGATACCCAAAATATGAAGAGGGTTGATGAATTTATAACAGTTCTTGATATGTGCTCCCAACCATCCCTAGAGGATTTGAAAAGGGCTAGATACCCGGTTTGGCCGACTCTTATCGGTAATATTGCTAAGTAACTGATAAATCCTGGCCAATACTAGGATGAACAAGTTGATGATGTTGCCGGTAGTAAGCTGTGCTGTCATGAAAAAATTAGAGACCCGCACGCCACCAGTCTCACATATGGAAAATAGCCAGCCACTCAAGAACATGGATAGAAACGCTGCTAGACGGAGCAGCCGATCGACGTCTGGGACAAGCTCCCAGCCCCAGTCGTTAAACTGGACTTCCTCCAGGATCAACCAGTAGCTACCTCTATACCTTCGGGACTCCATTGTAGGGCAGGTCGTGGGCCTGTGTGGGAGATCCATGAACTTGATCTCTCTAGAAAAAGTCTTGACCCATTCACAATATGGGACAAGCTGTTTCAGAGATGTATCCTTTGAATGCTTCTGGGCCTGGTCAATAAGCTGCTTCACTAAGGGGGGAGTCCTCTCTTCATTGTTCTACACAGAAGAGGGAGGCATGAATTCATCATACATACCCCCAACGATGGGGACCCCTGAAATCTGGAAGACGTCCCAAAGACTAATACCCACCTCACCATGGACCAGATGGAATGTGTTGGTGTCCGGACTCCAACGACTCATAAGTTGCCTGGCGAGGGCTTGAGGCCGATGGGTATAGGTTTGGGACACCCAGACAGCTTCATATAAGCCTACGGCTCGCAATTATGCTTCAAACTCTGCACATCTCTGGCGAACCCAGAAGGTCCACCCCCAATCCAATGACTTAAATGCCCCTTCGGGCCTAAGGTCCCGGTCCGCTGACCATCCATACTGGTTGTTTACCATAGCATTGCGGGCAATGCTCTGGTAACAATGAATTGTCCCGTCCAGCTGACGTTGTTCCCCTGTTGGGGACACATGAAAGTGATTCAACACAGATCTAATAGCTGTATCCCTTACGGAAGGCCACCCTCTAGAGGATATCACCGATCGAGGGATAGTGCTAGTAAATATCCATGCTACAGGATTGTTGTCACGAGATGGTACCCGAATCGGCGTATCGTACAGTAAACCGAACCCATAGGTAGGAAGGCTGTTGGAAAAGGGGTACTCCTGCTGTGACTTAGATAGCTGATCGGAAAGAAAAAATCTCAATAGGGAGTGGCAGATTCCATCATTAACAGAGCTGGACACATCCTTTAGGCGTTGATCACCAATCGAAAGAGCCTTGACAGCAGGCCTGGGTGCAGGGCGAGGGGGAACCATATTTTCTCCCTGCATTATAAAAACCAGGAAAATGGTTAGTCTGGAATAATATAATATGGAAAAAAATACCAAATATGGAAAAGGAGTCCAGGAGCCTTCATGATGAGGTCTGAAAGCAGGCCTCAAAATGTGGTTTGTGATGATTGCATCCCGCGAACCAACCCTACACGAAAGAGGTCCGCGGTACTCTGGCCCGAGGAGCATTAGCCAGAAAACTGTGAATCAGGTTGCTCCATGGAATCTTAATCCCGGATTTAAATAATTAGGTTCAGAAGACTTAAGAAATTTTCAGAGTCTGGAAGGTTTCAGACCGCGGACCATCAAAACCGCGGAGCAAGTTCCTACATTTCCCATCGTGACTTACTTTTTAATTAATTAAAAGTGTTAGTTCACGGCTGAGATATTGGTCCACGGGTGAAGGTGACCGCTAATGAGGAATGGTTCGCGGAAGTGGCAGCTGGTCCACAGATGAGGCATTTCGCGAAGGAACAAGCACACAGAGACAAAAAAAAGCAAGAGAGATCCAGTTTCGCGAAGAATATGGTAAAAGACAAAGGAAGGCCCCCCGTATTTATAGGTGTGGTCCCCTGCCGAGTCCACTACCCTACCACAAACCATCCAAGTTTCAGGTCCACTCTACATCGAAATGGCCTCCTCTTCGTTCCGATCGGACCCCATTCTGATGGGGGGCATTTGTAGGGTCCTGAAAAATATGCAAAGGAGAATGAGAATCCCCTTTAATAAAAGGGATATTCTACCCAATTTCCCCCAAAAGAATTGGGGAAAAGTGTGGAGAATACTCAAAGGATGGCACAAGCCAAACCAGTCCATGAACGGGTCTAATGATAACGGTACGCGGATGATTCTGTGAAGCACCCCCCTCTGTAGACCACTGTCGTTCGCGGAACGGAGGCGGGGGTCCTCCGCGGGCGCGAAGTAGGATGGGCGCCAAGCCGGTCCACCATCACGAACTGCCCCAGCCGTGGACTGCGTCAACTGGCCCAGGCCGCATCTGCTGTCATTCGCGGAATGGAGGCGGAACCCTGCGCGGCCGCGAAGCACTCCCCGAGCTAGTTTGGTTCGCGGGGGAGGTGCGTTCAATGCCCCCGCGAGGTGCAAATTGACCAAGTCATCCGTAAACCGGGTTTCCGATCATGGGCCTCCGTAAAAGCTGCCACATGTCCACATATACATCTCTTTACCCACTCTATAAAAGGAGATTGAGGGGGAAGAGCAGAGGAGGAGAAATTTGGGGAGATCGGTCATATTCAGGTTGAAGGATTTCGAAGGAAGGAGCTTAGGATTTCGCAAACAGCGAATTTCTAGTTCGCGAACTAGAATAGGTATGAAGCTGGAAGTGAATTAATAAAGAACCGAAAACTCATAAGAACTTGGTGAACCGAGAACTTAAAATAACAAAGAAAAGAAGACCGAGAACCATGGCCCCACCGCGAATGCACCCCCCGCGGACCAGGGAGTTTATGCCCCTTTTCCGATCTATCGCACCATGTAGCACCCTCCTACACAGACGAAGCCCTGACCGATGAGCCCCTGACCGGTGTCTCCCTTGGCCACCGCTGCTCGCATGAACCCCTCCGCATACTAACCTGGTACGCGGGCTGAACCCAAAGCTGCGAACCACCATGGTTCACGAGATGCCCTCCAGTCCGCAGACCACCCTGGTTCGTGGATGGCTTCTCCAGCCGCATAACACCTCCCTACGCGAAGGTTGCCACCACTCATACAACTATGTGGCCCACCAGATCCTTCGGAGTTCCCATTCCCCGATCCAGATAAAATCCTTCCAATTTGACCTGATCCTCTACAACCCCCTCATTGGCCCATTCATCGGCCCCGAGCCGAGGCCTCCACCAGAGCCACCAGACCCGTGTGATGTAACCTTCAGGCGCATCAGTGCGTCGTTTTGAGCTCACATACCCACAGTAAGCGAGGGAGAAGGGGTTTCTCCGGCCCTTGAGTGGATTCCCAAAGCATTCCTGGGTTCACATTCCCATGGTAATGCGGAGTCTGAGCCCGTGAGTCCCATTTTTTCCCCTCCACTTGTTAGGACTAGGGCACTTCTCCCCTCCCCAGGGCGTGGCGGACTACCCATCAGAAGGAAGCCCCCATGCACCTCCATACTTCCCCACGACCATGGCCAAGGAATGGCATAGTGGGGAAGGGTGCTGCTCCGTTCTTATTTGGGGCCAAGTCCATATCCCACTGCACTTTGTCTCCATGGGCATCCATCTCGGAGTAAGCCCCAACTTTTTGGGATTCTCCACGCGTAAGCCCCACTCCACTTCCCATGGACGCACCTTTCGCGACGTGATGGTCTGGTCCCTATTGCCTCTTATTTCTCACACTGAGAATGACTCACATGGGCTTAGAGTAAGAATCGACCATGATATCCTCTCCTGGGCCTCCTCAGAGTGTAAGCCCCAACCCATTACCCTGGGCTTCCTTAGAGCGTAAGCCCCATCCCAACCCGAACTACGTGGACTTTGATTCCCCACCACAGGGATATGTAGGAAGCCTCTAAGAGGTTCAAGCCCAATCACCATCGGACTCTCGAGTCCACATTCACTTCAGTTCTCCGACACTCCCATCTGAACTACATGGACTTTGATTCCCCACCACAGGGATACATAGGAAGCCTCCAAGAGGTTCAATCCCGATCACCATCAGACCCCCGGGTCCAAATTCACATCGATTCTCTGACACTCCCATTCGAACTATGTGGAATTTGATCCCTGTATCCTAGGCATGGTATGTAGGAAGCCTCCCCGAGGTTCAAGCCCAACAACCGGTCGATCCGACTATCTTCATGTCAGTTCACCGCACCAACCCTGGGCAGCCTGGAGTGTAAGCCCCATACCAAACCAAACTACGTGGATTCTAATTCCTCTCATGAGGATACATAGGAAGCCCATATCATGGGTTCGATCCAAATTCCCAAGTCATTATCTATCCCCCCTGGATGACAATAAACTCCTAAGCGCCCAGTTATAGGGCTTCAAACTAGTGCTGTCTCAGTGAGTCCAGACTCCTCAGGGTCATTAATCCAACGAGGGATGGTAAACCTCAGACATAAATGATTCCAAAACCCTGCGTCCAGCTGACCATTGCCAACCAGGAGTAATCCATCGATGCTATGCTTGGGTATAAACCAAAGATTCATGAACATATGAATACGTCTTAAATCTATAAGAGAGTCCCAGAACAGGCAATAATTCCCCCCAAAAGGGTGCGATGATCCCAACTTCCCATCCTATCGACCAATGTGAGTTATTAAGCATCGCTAGTCAAACCACCCATTGAAATCCTGCCTTTGGAAAGCAGGTCCACATATTGCTGGATATGGAACCGTTGGGCGTTTCAAGGTGAAAATGGTGCACCCGATATGAGTGATTAAGCATAACCCAATCTTCTCTAATCAACCGTCGGGTAGCGCACGTTTCTCCCCCACGACCCCATCGTGCACCACAAGACATGCATGAAATAAAAAAACATCATTTTATCCATGATTATATTAGGACCAAAACAACTGGGTAATAATATTGATGTTTATTTGGCTCCATTGATTGAGGATTTGAAATTATTGTGGGATTCATGTGTTACGATGTATGATGCTTACAAAAATAAATATTTCACATTGAGAGCCATGTTGTATGGGATGATAAATTACTTTACTTCTTATGGAATTCTTTTAGGATATAGCATTAAAGTAACTCTTGGGTGTCCCATCTGTGAACAAGGTACACAATCAATTAGGTTGAAACATTCATAAAAAAATACGTTTCTAGGACATCTCATATTTCTACCCCGATGGCTTAAGTACCAATCTTGGATGACATCATTCTATGGAAGTTCAGAAGAATGTACACCACCATATCCACTAACAGGTGATCAAATATTTGAGAAAGTTAAAGATATGGACACTGATTTTGGTAAACCATTTTCAAAAAACCTTACAAAACCAGTTGGAAAAACAAATCATTTTTTTTGAATTACCATACTGGAATTGTCTGTACGTCAGACATTTTCATAATATTATGCATGTTGAAAAAATGTATGTGATAGTGTCATAGAAACATTTATAAATGCACCCAGAAAAACAAAGTATATAATTAAGGCTAGGTTAGACATAGTTGACATGAGAATACGAGAAGAGTTAGCACCAGTGAAGGGTGAAAAACAAAAATTTCTTCCTCCTACTACTTACACACTTTCCTAGAAGGAGAGATATCAATTTTTCAACTTCTTGAATGATGTAAAGGCTCTAAAGGAGTATTCATCGAATATCAAGAACATAGTGTCAATGTACGATTTGAAGTTAAAAGGTCTGAAATCACATGACTACCATGTTTTGATGCAAGATCTAATTCCTATATCTTTACATTGCATTTTTTCTAAGAATTTTCATCATACATTAACGAAGCTCTATTTCTTCTTCAAAGCTATATGTAGAAAAGTTATAGACCCAACATAATTTATGACTATAGAAAGAGAAATTGTCATCATATTATGTGAATTGGAAATATTTTTCCTGTTGATATTCTTTGATATGATAGTTCACTTAGTGAGAGAGATTCAACTATGTGGTCCTATGCACTATAGATGGATGTACCCCATTGAATGATATATTAAGATTTTGAAAGGTTATGTCAAAAATTGAAGTCAGACAGGGGGTTGTATTACAGAGCAATATATCATTGAGGAATCCATTGAATTCTATACTGAATACCTATATGGTGTGAAAATCACTAGTCTAACGAAATCTCGTCACACTGGGTGACTTGCGAGTGAAGGAATTTTTGGAAAGGAGGTTGTCACAATCAATATTATTGATCAGGAACAAGCCCACCTTTACATTTTTAATAATAGTTTGGATGTTGACCCATATGTTGAAACCCACAATAAAATTATTTGGCATTAGAATCCATCAATTTATGAAAAATGGATATCAAATAAACATAATCAACAATTTATAGGATGGTTTTAGGACCATATTTTTAAGAATTCAAATGAAAATCCAGACTCAATTTCAGAACGATTTCGATGGCTAGCTGGAGAATCAAGTGTGTATGTATTATCTTATAGTGATTATGTAATTAATGGTTATACATTCTATACTAATGAACATGATGAAGACATTACCAGAAAGAATAGTGGAGTTACACTTGTGGATGAAGTGATGCATGTTTCATGTGTTAAGGATAGAAATCTAATTTATTCAAATATGTTATATTTTGGCATCATCAAAAAAATATGGGAGTTGGATTATACAACATTCTGAGTGCCAATTTTTCAATACAAGTGGGTTAATAACAAAAGTGATATTAAAATAGATGAGTTGGGATTTGTGAAAGTTGATTTAAGTAAGAAAGGGTACAAATATGAACCATTTATAATAGCACCATAGGTAGTACAAGTATTTTATGTTCCATATCCCGCAAACTAAAACTGGTCAATTGTTCTGTTATCGACCAAAACCACTGAAGAGTCAGATGAAAATTCAGTGGAGGATAAACCTTTCATTGGGAAATCGCAATCATTTCACAGTAGTCACAGTGTAGACATCATTTTTTATGTCATAAGAGACCACAATGAATGTATTTGGATAGTAGATAGAGGGGTAAAATCCCTTCAACCTTTAAAAAAGAGAGTTCAATAATAAAGTTATATATTTTTTTGCTAATATAAATTGTGTTACTTTATGTTAATATATGTTCACTGTTGCTTTTATGTTATATAAATTAAATGTTAAACCACTTTTGAAGATAATGACTTCTTGATGATGCTCCCAATCCCCAAGCATAATAGGTTTCTCAACCAGTTGCTTCTTTCAGTGCAAACAAACAACAGGTTTCTCAACCTGTTGCCTTATGTTAATATATGTTTTATACTGCTTTTATGTTATCTAAATTAAATGTTAAACCACTTTTGCAGATAATGACTTATTCATGTGATGATGCTCCCAATCCCCAGGAACAATAGCTTTCTCAACCTACTACTGCTCACAGTGCATATAAACCACAATTTTCTCAACCTATTGCTACTCCTAGTGCAGAGGTACAACCACCATCTGCACATGCTGATGCTAGCCCTCCAGAGTTGGAGGAACATATTGATGATGGTGGATATGAGGAAATGAAAGGTGATGAAACACCAGTGATACAAAAAAAACATGAGCGTCACAGTTTGATGATATTATAAAAAATCATTAAGGCTAAAAATAAAGGCATCAAATATGAGATTAGATGGAATAAGTGAGGCCAACATGTTAAATCCAACAAGGCCATGTTCAGTAGTTACATTGGAATCATCACTCAGAAATGCATAGAGATTGATTTAACTTCATGGAACCATGTTGTGGTTGAGATTAAGACACTGATGTGGCGATATATTATGGTAAAATTATGATATCATTTTTTTTAATTTACTAAAAATTAAATAATGAAATATTGACTTACACTTCATCATATCTTGCAGAGTGCATTTATAGTATATGACTCACACAAATACTATGTCTTAATGGTTCCTTGAAGGATTCATAAGGTTTTTTCACACTTTTAACAAAATATCATCTTAAAGATGATGAAGGGAAAATAAAACCGCACCCACCTCTTATTTATGTACACCTGATAACCCAAGTATCGTGGGATGCATTTACTAGCTGTCGTACGAAGCAATCTTTTCAGGCACATTGTGTCTGGTAATATGTTGTTTGATGGTACGTGTATTCATCACTTTGATTGATAGTGTTTTACTTATGAAATAGAAACTGAGTGCTGAAAATAAACAATGGGCATCAAAACCAGCGTACCCCTATCATAAAGCAAGGATGGGGTACACATCACTTGAAAAAAAATTGGCACATATTTTAAATCTACCATAATAATTTTATGTGATATAAAACAATAAAATAACCATGTTCTTTTGTTTATATGTATATTGAAGAGTCCAAATACACAACCACTTCCATCCCATGCCATGCGCTATGGAAGGAGGCATGTGTAACTAAAGATGGAAAACTAATTGATAAAAACACACAAAAAGTGTGGGAAACATGTGTAAGTATGACATAATAAAAATTTGTTTTGATTTAAATGGATATTACAAAATAATGATTACTTATTTTCCTATATTTTCTATCTGACATATTCACAAGAATCAAAAACACCCACACTAGATGCAGAAATACTTTAAGTGGCCTTGAAGTAGCCAGAAAAGTATGGCCGTGTCAGAGGTGAGGGTTTTGGGGTGACACCCTGAACATATTTTGAGAAAAAAAACAAGCAGAGGATCAAACTAAGAAAATGAAAATGATGAGAGAAAAATTATCTATGTTTCAAGAATAATTACAATACCAGAGAGAGATGATAACAAGTTTAATGGGGGGAGACAAAGAGAAGAAACAACTCAAGAATAACCCATGCATGAAGATCCCGCCCCACACCCACCAGTTTTATGGCAATCCATTCCCATAAAAAATAATTCTTAACTGAGCTAGTCAATTTTATAATAATTGTTTCTGTGAAATGTGAATCAGATAGACACTAGACATTGATACATTTCCTGTATTGATATTCTACAGGGTGAAAATGATTGTGATTTATATCTATCAACACCCACCCATCACCTTGTAGTGAGGGATACAATGTTTAATATACAGAATGAAATGCTACACAACAGACCACTTCCAACAGGTCATGTCAGAGTGTCAATTACTATAGCCCTAGAGCTGAGCGCCAAGCCACATGTTCCCATTGATGATGAAAATATTTATACGGTCGAAAAAGATCTAGGAACATTCATCACATGGTCATTACATCTTATAAAAAAATTTCAACAATGAGGTATTCATTTCCAATTTATTTTTCAAGCTAAACCTTAAACATTTAATGAAAAAAGGTATGAATAGATGCATGTTATTCCAGATGGAGAAAGGGAAGGGGTGAAATGAAAGACCGGTTCAAAACCATCTCAATGATAAACCAACCGATCAAAAAAAATCTACCCAAAGCACCTTAACCCCCCATTCTATATCCACATTTATTATCATTGAAGGATCATGTGGATACGAAGTTGAAAGATGGTGGTACTCACATAATTGATTTTGAAGAAAATATGTACGGAGGGTAAGATCCAAACTTTATTGGTGTTGATAGTGCAACTGAAATCCTCAACTATGAATGGTTAGGTGGCTCAGTTGTAAATTTTTACATGAGGTATGTTTTCATGATTTTATTTTCCAAAATATGATATACTATGATAATTATGACTGAATACATTTCATATTTTTCATAGGAATACATATGAAAAAAATTTAAGGGATTTCCTCATGAACAAAAATTTGGACTTGTTAGTCCTCACGTCACCTCTAAAACACTAACAAATATAAATTCTAAGAAAGAGGGTGAAATAGTGGAAGTCCTGCTCAAATCTTTTAACAAAAAAATTACAGATGAAAAACTCTTCTTAATACCAACGATGCTGTGATAAAAATGTACAATTTAATCATATCAAATATATTTTAATTTCTTTAATTACTTATTCCTTTTTTTGTTTTTAGGCAGAATTGGATGCTCATTACAGTCAATTTGGATACTCCAAAGATTTATTTCTTGGATTCAATGCATGGGTATTAAATAAACTGACCACAAATGATAGTGTTTTTCAATTTTTAATACAATACATCCAACATTTTAGAACTAAAAATCTACTTATATAATTTATATTATCTTTTAATGAGGATTCTGTTATAATAGAGCAGTGCATGGAAATTATCTACATCATGGAATCAGTCTAGGGGAAAAGGATAAGAAACATGACAAGTACTACGACTGGATAAAAATCAGGGCATATATAATAAGATTTCACTATCCAAACACATAAAAAAAGTACTTATTTTTCTCAATGTTTCTGCAGTGCCTGAAACAAACAAATGATAAAGACTGTGGTTATTATGTTTTTAAATTTATGAAAGAGATCATATTCCATGAAGAAACCAGCATCCATGAAGAGGTATTTTTGAAGATAATTAATATTTCATTTAAAATACTTATTAATCCTTTGGGTATTTATATTTTTTTAGTAATACCATGATTTTAGAAAATAGTCATATTAACAAGATAATATAGAATGGGCAGCATACATGATGGAAGAATGTAAAAAAATAGATTGAAGATTTTAAACTTCTCAAATAATTTTTACTTTAATAATATTTTCTACCTTATCTTTCTCTTTTTTTAATAAACCACAAAAGATAATGAGTATCTAGAAGGGGTTTCCCCATCCATTGAGTTTATTGTGATGTCTTGAGACATAACGGGCGCACGATATTACTCCAATCTTCTTGTTTTCAACAATGAGAAGTATTTTTCTCCAAAAAACATCGATTCAATATGCAATATTGGTAGTTCCCCTCTTTAGTCGACCCAATGAAGAACCAACTGTTATATATTCATTCAGAGGTCCTAAATACATGACAGTTGGTTATTTAATGGGCTTACTAAAGCTATGATGCATAAGGAGGATGTTATTTCGTTTCAATTGTACAAGGATCAAATGTTTTTCCACAATCCTTCTAAATTGGGTAGATTGAGCATATTGAACAGGTCGAGTCTCTTTTTTAGGTTTTAGGGGCAAGGGTGAATTGATTTTCAGGTAAAAAAATGTAATTAAAATTTGTTCTGATGCATTAGGACAACAATCCATGAGTCATTTGTGGCGTGTAGGAATCAACCACACTTTAGTCTGACACACAATGTCACCAGTATGACTCCAAATTTGTCTTTATTTAAAATTGACATTAATTCAAGTAAAAAAACACAAATGACATACTGAAAACTGAGGAAATGCATTCTAATTGTTTTGATACTTTAGCATAATGATCTATCAATCATTTGTGATGTGTAGAAATCAATCACACCTAAATTCGACACACAATGTCACCGATATGACTCCAAATGTGTCTTGTTATTTAAAATTGACATTAATTCAAGTAAAAAAACAAAAATGACATACTGAAAACCAAGAAAATGAATTAGAATTGTTTTGATACTTTAGGAAAATGATCCATGAGTCAGTTGTGATGTATAGGAATCAACCCCACCTCAATTCAATGAACTATGTGACTGTTATGACTAAAAGTGTCCGCTATTAGTTTAAAATTGTCATTTTAGTTCAAAATGAGTCACTCACGGAAAAACAAAGAAAACATGCTCCAATTGTCTTCCAAATTAAGGATAAATTTTTTTAAGTCCTTTGTGATGTGTATGAATCACTCTCACATCAAACCGATGCACGATGTGACTGATATGACTCAAATTTCATGTTTTCAGTTTGAAATGAAATTTTAGTAAACAAACACAACTGACATACTGAAAACCAAGGAAATTCATTCTGATTGTTTTGATACTTTAGGAAAACAATCTATTAGTCATTTTTTACGTTTAGTAATCAACCCCACCTCAACACAGTGCACAGTGTGACCGGTATAAATCCAAACATGTCTTGTTATTTAAAATTGACATTAATTCAAGTAAAAAAACACAACTGACATACTAAAAACTGAGCAAACACATTCAGATTATTTTTATACTTTATGACAACAATATATGAGTCAGTTTTGATTTATAATAATAAACCCCACCTCAATCAGACGCACCGTGTGATCAGTATGACTAAAAGGGTCCGTTATGAGTTTAAAATTGGCATTTCAGTTCAAAACAAGTCACTCATTGAAAAAAATCAAACACACTCTGATTGTCTTCAAAATTAAGGAAAAAAATTCTTAAGTCCTTTGTTATGTGTATAAAGCAGTCTCACATCAAACCGACACACGATGTGACTGATATGACTCAAATTTCATGTTTTTAGTTTGAAATGACATTTTAGTAAAAAAACACAACATACATACTAAAAACTGATGAAATGCATTCATATTGTTTTGATACATTAGGAAAATGATATATCAATCATTTTTGATGTGTAGGAATCAATATCACCTCAATCCGACACATGGTGTCACCAGTATGACTCCAAATGTGTCTTGTTATTTAAAATTGACAATAATTCAAGTAAAAAAACACAACTGACATACTAAAAACTGAGAAAACACATTTTAATTGTTTCAATATTTTAAGAAAATTATCCATTAGTCATTTGTGATGTGTATAAATCAACCCCACCTCATTTCGACGAATGGTGTGACTGATATGACAAAAAGTGTCCGCTATCAGTTTAAAATTGACATTTTAACTCAAAATGTGTCACTCACTGAAAACCAAGAAAATGCACTCCTATTGTCTTCCAAATTAAGGAAAGTTATTTGTAAGTCCTTTGTGACATGTATGAAGCAGTCTCATGTCAAACCAATGCACAATGCGACCAGTATTACTAAAATTGCATGTTTTCGGTTTGAAATGATATTTTAGTAAAAAACCACAACTGACATACTGAAAAAAAGTAAATTAATTCCTATTGTTTTGTTACTTTAGTAAAATTATCTACCAGTAATTTTTGATGTATAGGAATCAACCAAACCTCAATCCGATGCACGATGTCACCGGTATGACTCCAAATGTGTCTTGTTATTTAAAATTGACATTAATTAAAGTAAAAAAACACAACTAACATATTGAAAACCAAGCAAATGCATTCATATTGTTTTTTATATTTTAGGGAAAAAATCTATGAGTTAGTTGTGACGTGTAGGAATCAATCTCACATCAATACGACAAATGGTGTGATCAGTTTGACTAAAAGTGTCAGCTATCAGTTTAAAATTGATATTTTAACTCAAAATTTTTCACTCACTGAAAATCAGGAAAACACGCTCTGATTGTCTTCAAAATTAATGAAAACAATTCGTAAGTCCTTTGTAACGTGTATGAAGCAGTCTCACATCAAACTGATACATGATGCAACTGGTATAACTCAAATTGCATGTTTTCGGTTTGAAATGACATTTTAGTAAAAAACACAACTGACATACTACAAACCAAGAAAATGTATTCTGATTGTTTTGATACTTTAGGACCATGATACATCAATCATTTTTGACATGTAGGAATCAACCCCACATCAATAAGTTGCATGGTGTAGCCGGTATAACTCAAAATGTTTCATTTTTATTAAAAATTGACATTTTAATGTATTCTTCATATTAATGTTTAATTTATTTATTTATAATATTAATAACATAATATTTGTTTTATTATATAGGTGGAACCTTTTTCTTGAGTTGGGATGATTTGTTCATAAACTATTACCATCAGAGTACATTTTTAGAGGGAAACACATATGTCAAAAGAGAAAACATTAATGTTTTTAACTGTTTGTTGGATATTTGTAAATGTAATTTTATAAAACATTGTTTAAAATGTATATAGAAGTGTTTTTTAGTATATACCATGAGTGAATATTTTTTTATTAATGATGTAAATTAAATGTATATATCACTGTTTTCCAAACTTTTGTGTGCACTTCTTGTTTTTTCATCATTTAAATCGTGTATGTGGTTCTTTTGTATATACTATGAGTGGTTATTTTAAGCAAGTTTTTGCTAGTTTTTGCAGGTTATTTTTGATGGATTTATTATTTTGGTCTGTTGTTTGGGTGCTGTTTATTTTTTGTAGGTTGCTGGGCGTGCTGTTATATAAACAGCACACCCAGACAGGGAAGCCTTTATCAGCGCTAATTAAAGCACTGATAAATGGGGACTTTATTAGCACTTCTAATAGAACTGATAAAGGGGGGACTTTATTAGAGCTAAAAATAGTGGTGATAAAGGGGACCCCCCTTTAATAGCGGCTTGATTAACAATGGTTTTTTAGCACTGATAAAGGCCTTTTTTAGTGCTGATAAAAGCCTATTTTGTGGTAGTGATGCAAAAAATGAATTATATATTTGGAATCATCATAATTAATATAATTTAATATAGTAAGAATAATTTTTTAACATATTTAATATTAAAAATAGTAAAATTTTGGTACATTGTTTAAGGTTAAAACAAGTTTATCAAGAAGATGGTTAAACCAAGAGATAACACTAGGATTGCCACCAAAACCTACCAAATTCGTATTGATTGAATATATTTCAACCTTATCTTATATAACTTTTAATCCCTATCCATTTTTATCCACTTACCCTATATCATTGAAATATTTTAATAAATTTCATGTGTGCTCATCCACTCTCTTATAAATTGATGACTCTTCTCCTCCCTTATTCACACCATTTGTGCCTTATAGCTCAAAAAATCTCTTCCCCAAAAACTTCTTAGAATTATTCCCTTTACCTAAGATCTTATGACCTTCTCCTAATATCAATCCTTTAAGGCTTAAGATGTAATCCAAAACAGGTCTCTTAAAGAAGATGTATATATCTTAACCAACCTCTTTCAATTGTATTTATTATTTTACTTCCTCTAAACATGTTGTATCCATTAAAACATGATGGGTAAAAAATTAATATACAAAGATTTTATTATTATGATGACACAACCATTTACCACATCTTCTCAATCAAATGGGAAATGAAATTTTTGATCGTGCGTACATGTAAACTATCGCCTCCACACAACGATGTGATTCATTTTTCACCACCATATTTATGGTGGGTTATTATGATAGATTTAATATTTATATATGATATATATGTTATAATAATGATTCTCTAATATTTAATTAATATTTACCTTTCTTCTTTCCATCCATCAAAAAATGGAAACATCACTCATGTGTACATACAAACTACCGTCTCCATGTAGTGATGTAATTCATTTTTAATCACCACTTAATATAAATGGTTATAATTTTGTATATAGAGAATATATATGATATTTATATCATTATTAAATTTATGAAGATAAAGTAACCATGATTGAATTTTATGAACCAAAACTATCGAACCAAAACATACATGGAAATTGAAGTAGTCAACACCAATAATAATAATGATAATGGAAGATTGTTAATGAATAGGTGATATGATGTTATAAGTAAATAAATTATGGTATTATAGGTATTAATATGGTTTTTATAGTATTATAATTATTTTTAATTTATTATTCAAGATGTTAGAGAGCTTACGAATCAAGTCAAATATAAGGTAAGAGTTTCTCTGTCTTATTTTTAAATTCAAGAGACATGTTTGATATTACGCACCATAATTTCTTACATGTGGTGTGATTACTGATCAATGAATTTATTTTTAAATATTCATTAAATTAATGGGGTTTAAATAAACATATCATGTTCTTTCTTTACATATCCTTTGATTCAAAAGATACCAAAGTTGAACGGGTTTTCTGTTACAATCTAATTTTTACCGATTATTTATGCCAAAATTTTCTGATGATGAAATTGTATGATCTATCTCTCTTGAATCCTATTTATTTTCTTATTATCTATTTATTTATGAATATTTCATGTTTTCCTTTCATTTTCCACTCTTTAAGTACTTAATAGAGCAAAAAGCGTTTTTAAGGAAAACCGACCTTGTTTTTCCTTTCAGTCAGGAATATTTTCTTCCATGTTCATATTTTCTTTAAAATTCTTTCAAGAATGTTTTTAATATTTTTAAAATATTTCTTAAATTAGTTTTGAATATATTTTACTTTCCTTACTAGGGTTTAAAATAAAAATTCTTATCATTTTTCAAACATAGTACTTTTGAATTCTTACCGAAATTGAAAGGATTTTTTTAACAAACACCTTATGAATGACTTTCCCTACCAACATCAATACTATTTTATTTAAAGTTTACTTTATAATTTTCTTGGTTATTTTCGAATAAAATTTTTTCTTTAATATTTTTGATTTTTTAGATTTTAAGTAAGTGATTTCAAAATGAAAAGGGTATTTTCCTCAAGAAATGTCCTAATGACCATTTAAAGGTATTCTCATCTATAACAACATCTTTTGATGTTTCTTATGATTTACTGGGGATGTGATCCAATGTTAGCATATTTATTATTTCCTTATATCGTTTATGATTATGATAATGAAGTGTTCATGAAACCCGTATCCTTTATATGACCACCCTTGTCTTCAATACACTTTATTTCATGATTTAATTCATAAAGGTATGCATAAAACACTCTTAGAAGATCATGGAGCCTAGTGTATTTAGGAATTAGGTACATAGTACATAAACTTGATACATAGGTTCAAAAACAATATTGAAAACTTTCTTAACATACTTCTAATATTCTATAGCTTTTAAAACTTCATGAGATAACCTAGGGACATACATAAGAAAGGGGTGAGCTATAAAACCCAGTAAGGGAATAAAAAAAGAATAACATGATAAATGTATTACATGTTAGTAAATAGTCATTTAAATGAGACATAAAAGGTGTGAGAATCATATTCTTGAACAATGAGTCATGATACAACATGATAGCATAAGGGCATCATGAGAATGTTGTAATAGTATTTAACATGACATCATAAACATAGGTCAAGGATAAACATCAAGACGTCATAACATGGTGGGAAAAGTCTCATAATAAAATAGGTTTACTCCTTTATCCCATACATGATGTATCATGAGGCTAAAATGTTACACAATGCATTGGAGCACTATATAAATATGGGTACACCCATCACTTTCATATCATGTACATGCATAAGTGTGATACGTAGATCATTCAACATAGGATCATAATTCATGACATTTAATCCCATGATTAAAGAGTGTGGAATAAATACATGTAATTCACAAATAAAATAAGGATAGGTATGACTAGGTTAATTATCTTGATTGTAAATTGCGATGGTATTCACAATACAAAGGTTTGTCATGGGAAACTTATAGGATAAGTTTAGCGGCATAACAAGGTACATAATGAATCATGAGAGAGATTAATGAGAGTAAAAGGGGTATATCATAAATTTTAAATCATAAGTTAAGTAATAGGGATATTTAAGAACATAATACAACATGAAAAATTTGGAATTAAAAGGAATAATATAAAAAGGGTGCTTGAATAAAAATTTGGCATGGTGAAATCACATGATAATTTCTATAGCATAATGGGTGGTACATAATAAATCATGAGAGGGGTTAATGAGAGTTAAAGGGTTATATAATCACTTGGAAATCATAAGGGAAGTAATACGTATGTGTGAGAACATAATCCAACATAAACAAATGGAAAACAAAAGGAATAACAAAAAGGAGGTGCTTGAATAAAGAGGAGAAGGAGATGATCCCTTACCTTGAGATGGTGTTTCCAAAATCTTGGGACGATATTATTTAGAGTTTTGGGGGATCTTTAGAGGGTATATAAAGTAATTATAAGATTAATTTCATGTTAAAATGTTTTTTAGTTAAGATAAATGGGAGATTGGGTGAGTTTACATAGGAAAAGTGAGGGGAGTTCTTTATTATTTTCCAGATTTAGGTTTTGGACTCTATACAATAAAGTAATAAAAACCAAAAAACTTATCATGGGTTTTTCCAATGATTTCTAAAAAATAAGAGTTGTTTTAATTAATTTATAAGTCCATTAACTGAGTACATTAAAATAACACCCTTAGTGATATGGAAGTGAGTCATGTTTACAAATAATTTATTTTAAAACCTTAAAATATAATATAGGTTTTGAAGGATTCATAAAGGGTTTATAAAATTAAAAAAATTACCTCAAACACAAATTATTTTAAATGGGAAATATATATTTTGTCATGTATACCTTTTATGGACCATATTACACTACTTTTGGATCATTATGATGTCATAATACATACTATATATTTATATCGTATTTAATTTTTACCTGTAAATTCGCCTGTCTCATAAAATTATGGAAATTAACCACTGGATAATTTTTTCATGAATATTATAAAAATAATATTTATTTTATCAAAATAATTTTCTAAATATGATAAATTACACTTTTAAATTAAAATCCCCATTTGTTAAAAAATACTGGTTTTTTGACAATAATTTTTTTTCGACCCTTATAAAAACCACATTTTCACTTCATAAAATTATATTATAATTTATATTTAATAAATAATATTTAATAATAATCTTTTTTAAAAATATAATTTCTTTAAAATATTTATTAATTCATTAAAATTAATGTCTAAATTGAAGTTGTATATTACCCAAAAATATAATTCATTTTTTGTCACGTCAAAATCTATTTTTTTATCAAACCCATCACATAATATTTTATAACTAAAAATAATAAGGAATAAATATAATAATTATTATATTGAAAAGAAAATATATATATTCATATCATTGGGTTCGATATACATATCTTTTTATTACACCAGCGAACACTCTAAGGGTAAGGTGTGCGATGATGAGATTTTCTTGGGGGTGGTTCAACGAACATGGTTTTGTCCACGATCACAATGATCTTGAAATTATCCTATAAATAGTTTCAATTGTGCATTAGTTGTTGTATCTAAGCTTGGGACTAGTCAAGGGAAAATCCTAGTGATATTATCTCCCTTGGAAGCTCTGATAAATGGGTTTCATAGGGTACAATATTACTAGTTGAGTCCATAGCTTCTTTCATCTGTGTCAATTATATTTGTCATAACCCTTAATATATACTAATCACATGATAAATGTTCAAAAAATATATTATCAATGGTCATGATGCTTAATTAACTTATAAATATGATAGGATAAAACTTATAACAGTCCAATATAACCAAATTAGTGCATGTGTTTTCTATAACCACATTGCATAATAGGGATCTTAATTCAATCATAAAGAGAATTTTACTTATAAAAATTTAGAGAGTTACATTATTCCACCATTTATAAATTTCACCCTAAAATTTTTCATTTAATACACTAAAATAGATGAGGGTACTTATGTTTCTTCACCTGTTTCAGTTACCATATTGCTTTCTCAAACTTGTGGATACACCACCACACTTTGACTAGGTGAGTTGTTTTTCTCTGTAGAACTTTGTATCTACAATATAATATCTTCACCGATTAGTCCTCATATGAAAGATAATTTTCCAATGGTACTACCACTAGATTTAGTACATTTGAGGGGTATGGTATGTAATTTTTCAAGAGGGATACATGGAACACATCATTTACTTGAGATAGGTTAGGTGGGTGTGCTAGTCGATATTCCACCACTATGATGCAATCAAATATCTCAAAGGGGATGATGTATATGGGACTAAGATTTACATTACTTAAAAACCTCATGAATTTACTCCATGACAATATATGAAGGAAAAATTTATCACTGACCTCAAACTCTAGGTATTATCGATGATTTTTTTCATAGATTTTTTGTCAATTTTATACTGATTTCATGTGACACTGAATGGTTTAAACCATTTCTGTTATATCTTGGATAAGATCTAATACCATTAGCTTCTGCTCTCTAACTTCATCCCATAATGTTGGAGTCCAACACCTATTCCCATATAGAGCTTCATAAGGTGCCATTTTAATTCTATAATGGAAAATATTGTTATATAATAACTCCACTAGGGGAAGGTGATGATCCCAACATCCTTGGAAATCCATTGAACATGATCTCATAATATCTTCTGGAGTTTTAATGGTCCTTTCAAATTGACCATCCATTTGAGGGTGATAAGTAGTGTTGAAGCTCAGTTCTATATTAAACTATTTCTAAAGGTTTATTTAAAGCCTCGAGATAAACCTCAGATAATGATTAGATGCAATAAATATTGGAACTCCATTCAGTATTACTACTTATCTTATGTATATATTAGTGGTTTTTTCAAGAGAAAAATATTACTTGATAGAAATGAAATGCACTAACTTAGTAAGGCTATCAAATACCACCTAGATGGATTTATTGACTTTAGGTGTCCTAGGGAGTCCTATGATGAAATCCATTGTTATGTTTTCCCATTTACAAACTAGTATAGGAAATAGTTACATCATACCCTTAGACTTATATTGTTCTTCTTTGAATTTCCAGCATACCAAACATTAAGATACAAAGTCTGCAATCTCTCTCTTCATGTTATCCCACTAGAAAATTTTCTTCAAATATTTATAAATCTTATTGTTTCATATATGAATAGATAAGTATGAGCTATAAACACCATAAAAAAGTTCCTTCTTTAGTTATAGATTTGATGAGGCACATATCTAGGTTCCAAACATTAAAAATCCATCTTAAGAAAATTTAAACTTCGGAATATTTGTTACCTTCTTCAACAAAAACTCAACATCTTTATAATCCTCCTTGATCCTCTTAGGAATGGATGGTTGAGTAGTGATTTGAGTTAGGTAGTATGGAGATCCTTTTATTATACCCATATCCACCTTTTTTTATGTCCAATAAGATGGATCCCTTGTAATCCTCATCATGGATAGAGTTGTAGGGTCCTTTATACTCAAACCATTTTCCACTTTGTTTGTTTTCCTAGGATGGTAATGGATTGAGAAATAATAATCCTTGATTATCTCTAACCATATCCATTAGTGCATATTGAGTTCCTTTTGGGTGAATATATACTCGAGTCTTTTATGGTCCATATATATATATATATATATATATATATATATATATATATATATATAACTTCTCCCCATAGTGATAATATCACTAAATATTTAATGTGAAGATTACTACAAACAATTATAGATCATGATTTGGGTAGTTATGATCGTGGATCTTTAGTTGGTGGGAGGCATAGGCTTTCAATTTTTGTTTTTTCGTGAGTAAACAACCTAAGAACATTTCAGATGCATCACTTTAAATCATAAATCCTTCCCCACTTATGGGTACTGTGAGTACAAGTTCAATGATTATAATATTATTCATCTCTTTAAAACTATCCTCACATTAATAATTCTATAAAAACTTGACTCTGTTCCAAGTAGGTGTCGGAGAGAAAGGATCTGATTAGAGGGGAGACGTTGGTGGTGCCATTGAAGGCACTGATAAGGGTGGCAGTGATGATGGTGTTCATGTTGAAGATAGTGGTGAGGTAGATGAGGAGGTTGGAAGAGGTACGGATGGTGCCCGACTTCTCAAAAATCTTGTTCCCAAAAACCTCTCCAAATCTATCATCCAACCTCTTTCAATTAATCTGATTCCACATATAAATAGAGGCCTTACCGACGAAAAAAGGAATGGCCTTGATTCCTTAGTGTTGGGGATGCAGTTTGTCGTCTGGTTTGGGTTTCATCTCTAGCGTTACCATGTTGATGGAAGCTTTTGGTTTCTCATCCCCCCCATTCTAATGTAAGTAAGAGGGGCGGGGTTTTTGGTGTGAGTTGTGGTATATAAATAGCCATATTAAAAAAGTTATCCATTTTAATATCATATAAACATTAGGGATAATGAAAATATGATATGAAATCTTGGAACTAATTTCAAACCATATCGCTAAAAAAGCAGAACATTGATTGTTTTTATAAAGAAATGAATGCAATGAAACTATGTTATGTGATTCAAGATTCATTATTTTAAAATGGGTGTTTGCTGCGGGTTGTGCACTTATGTAAAATTAAATTCTATCATTTATAGAAATTCAATATGTAAAAATGAATTACATATTTGAAACCATCATAATTAATATAATTTAATATGGTCAACTTAATTTTTGGGCATAGTAAATAGTAAAAATAGTAAAATTTTGTTAAATCGGTTAAGGTTAAAACGTGTTTACTGGGAAGAGGGTCAAACCAATAGATGACGCTTAGATTGACACAAACACATAAAAAATTCATATTGGTTGAATATATTTCAACCTTATCTTTTCTACCTTCAAATCTCTATCCATATGGAGCCACTTACCCTATATAATTGAAATCTTTTAAGAAATTTCATGTGTGCTCCTCCACTCACTTATAAATCGATGAATCTTATCCTCCCTTATTCCCACCTTTTGTGCCTTATATCTCACCAAATATATGCTCTAAAACCTTCCTAGAATTATTCCCTTCACCTTAGAGCTTCTTCCATTCTCCTAAGATCAATCCATTAATGCTTAAGGTATAAACCAAAGGAGGTCACTTAAAGAAGAGGTATATATCTCAAACAACCTCTTTCAATTGTATTTATTATTCTACTTCCTCTAAACATGTTGTATCCATTAAAACATGATGAATCAAATATCATCAATATACTAAGATGTTATTATGGGTATTCCAAAACTATTTACCACATCTTATCAATCAAATGGGAAATTAAAGTATTACTCATGTGTATGTGGGGATTATTGCCTCCACATAGCGAAGTGATTCATTTTCCACCACCATCATTCATGGTTGGTTATTATGATATATTTAATGATTATATATATGAGATATATATGTTGTAATAAATATCCTGTAGGATTTAATTAATACTTACCTTTCTTCATTCCATCCATCGAAAAATGGAAACATCACTAATGTGCACCTACAGACTATCATCTCCACGTAGTGATGTAATTCATTTTAATCACTTCTTAATATAAATGGTTATAATGATATATATAGTGAATATATATGATATTTATATCATGATTAACATTCTTAAAATGAAGGAACCATAATCTAAGTGCATGGACCAAAACTATCGTACCAAGACATACGTGAAAATTGAAGCAGTCACTACTAAAGATCAGTGCAAGGGAAACACTGGCCTTTATCAATGCTAAGAAAAACATGCTGATAAAAGAGGGCCTTTATTAGCGTTTTTGTTAGTGCTGATAAAAGTTTCTAATAAAAAATATTATTAATTTATATAAAATTATTATATTTATATTAAAAAATAATGTTTATTTATATACATTAAATAAAAAGCACATGTTTATAATTAATATTTTTTTAATAATTCAAATATATATAAATATGTAATCTTTAAAAAAAAGTATTTACAAGATTATAATTAAATAAATATATATTTAAATAACTGTAAAATTATAATAAATTTATTTATTATATTTACAAATATATATTTATAATTATATATTTATAGTTATATATTTATAATTATATATTTATAATTATATATAAGTAATTTTTAAATATATATATGTATTTATAATTATAAATATAAATAAATAAATAAATAAATAAATAAATAAATTAATAAATAAATAAAAATATATATATATATAAATATATGTTTCCATTGAATTTGGTCAATAAATATATTGATGCATGAGTATAATTGATATGCATATGTTATGTATTCATCATGAATGTTCATTTACACATTACACTCTTATTATTGTCCATGTTTTTCATATATGTGATCACTCATTTTTTATGATCTATACTTTACTAGATATATGATTCATTCAGGTTGTAAACATGAATCTATTATGTTATCATAAATACTTATACAAATACAATAAATATATTTAAATAAAAAATATATTATTAGATTTATAATTATAAAAATTTAATTATATATAAATACTTTTTAAATATAATTATTTATATTTATAATTATAACTATAAATAAATATATATTTATTATATTTTTTTAATTACAAATAAATATATATTTATTTAAATAATTATAAAATTATAAAAAATAGATTTATTATACTTATAATTTTATAAATATATATAATTAAATAAATATATTTATAAATATATACAAATATTTATAAATAAATACAAATATTTATAATTATAATTATAAATAATTATAAATATATTTAAATAATTATAAAATTATAATAAATATATTAATTATATATATTAATAAAATTATAAATATAATAAATATTTTTTTTATAATTTTATAATTATTTAAATAAATAAATAAATAAATATATTTATAATTATAACTATAAATAAATATGTATTTATTATAATTTTTTAATTACAAATAAATACATATTTATTTATAGTTATAATTATATATATATATATTTAAATAATTATAAAATTATAAAAAATATATTTATTATACTTATAATTTTATAAATATATATAATTAAATAAATATATTTATAAATATATACAAATATTTAAAAATAAATACAAATATTTTTTAATAAATACAAATATTTATAATTATAATTATAAATAAATATAGATATATTTAAATAATTATAAAATTATAATAAATATATTAATTGTATATATTAACAAAAGTATAAGTATAATAAATACAGTTATTATAATTTTATATATTTATTATATAAAACTATAAATATAATAAATATATTTATTACAATTTTATAAATATAAATAAATAAATATTTATTTATAATATTTATAATTTTATAAATATATATAAATATAAATATATTTATCGCTGATTTTTTCTTATAATCATTACTTAGGTCTAAATTTCATTTATCTTGGAACCACTTTATTGGTCTATCGATATCTACCCTCTATGTAGATTCCTAATGTACCTCCTTTTCATCTTTCATATCCCATGCACATGATATTTCCTATTCCATTCTGAGAGTTAGAAGCCTTTTTTAATCATCAAACTTATATCACAACTTCCTAACATCAATCTTGAGTTACTTTATTCTATTGAATAGATCATTCAATAAATTGTTCAGGCCATAAATTATCCAAGACCATTCTTCATTCATGATCCATACCTCAACCATGTTTCCATAATTTTAATAATTTTTTTATTTAAGTTTTTTGATATCCATTTTTAGCATTGGTTTTTTACTCTATTTTTTATTGGATAAAGAACTTGGATTATTTAAAAACTTTATTTATTTTCCTTGTTTTATCCCTCCAAGTATTAATGTCATGAAAGGATCCTTTGATTTCATTATCAAGATCAACTCTTCTCTCAATTCCAACAATGTCCCCATCATGGTCTTCATCTTATGGTTTATGTATAACTCCCACAATGGAATTTTTTTAGAGTTCTTTACTTCTATAACCTCCCCAACTATATCCTCTAATTTTACTAAGAATGATTACCTTAAGTTTTTCAATAATTTTCATAGCTCTAACTTGGGTGGAACCAAAATTTAGAGAATTAATATAGTAAATGAATCCCATGAAAGTAGTTCTGTTATATTGAATCTTTATTCTTATTCCATATTCTCATGACTTTACATAGTATTCCTTTTGTATTTTACATCGATCTAGTACATTATACCTTTTTATTCAACCAAATTTATTTTTAATTATCAATAATCTTTATTAGTGGAGATGAAGACATGAAAATATTCTTTTTCATATACTTGATTCCCCTCTTTCATCAAGAAAAATTTGACTTGATCCTATACAATTTAAAAAATAAACTATCCTAGATTAAAATTAATGAACAACTTCCCCCTGGATATGAAATTTCATCAAATGATTATTAGTACTTATCATTCATCCATAATTTATAGAATGATAATATCAAAGAAAATGATTAATTTTCCTATATAGACCAAGAAATCATCCTAAATTCCACTGACGTATTCGATGGATTGGTCCTATAGTTAAAGAATAATATCTATTGTATTTGGATTAATTTTATTAAAAATTTTAAGTATCATAGGCCGGATAACCCCTATAAATCAAAAAGGGAATTCTACAAAGTTCAAACACTGATATTGCATGAAATGGAAAAGATACATGGATATTGAAGTTTTAGTGGAAGATTTCATTAAACAATAACTAAAAAACCCTATCTTAGAAAAATCACTCCTATATCTTCTAATTTATTTTTATTATAAATGAGTTCCTTAAGGAACTTGGAACATGATGGAATTTGTGAGATTTAAATTCTAAATGAGATGTTGATGTACTATTTATTGAATATTTCCATTAACTTTTTATATTACTCTTAATCCATTCCATCAATCATCTTCTTTATAAAGGTATTATGTGTCATATAGAGATATACTTTGGTTAGATTTGATGTTTCCTTCTCAGTCCTTCCTACATCATCTTATTTTTATTATCTTTCTTATATACCATGTCCCCTTTCTTTCTCTTTATCCTTTATATTTTCTTTATCTTTAAATGATTTTTTAAGTGTTTCCTTATTATAATTATGCCTATATGAGTGCTTGTGAGGGATAAATTATGTCTTCTAAGTGGTTTTATCCCTTATTATGGAATGATATTTGATGAAAAGTGTTTGGGAAAATAACTAAATAGATTTTTTAAAAGAATAATTTTGGTATTAAAATCAATGGTAATCATTGACTTGATGTTTTAAAAAAAATATTATGTTAATTGGATTTAAAACCAAGATTTTGGGTGGTTTTAAAGTGTTATTTTTTTGGAATTTTTTGTTTTATTTTTAAAGTGGTGAGTTAACCCTTGAGATCTATATTTTAAACCACTTTTTTTAGACTTGGTTAATTTTTATATCAACATTTTGGGGTGTTTAAATCTTTTAATATTTCAAAATTTGATGGATTATTTTAAAAGGGTTTGTTTTACCATGTGGATTGGATTTTGAAACTTATTGTGTATTTGAATGTTTTTCAATGGCCATTTAAAGGGTAGTGTAAATTCCCATTTTATTTTCAAATGTGTTTGGATAAAATTGGTCTAAAGAGAATATTGGGTTGAATTTTATAAATGATAAAATGGCTTGGTATTCGAATAATGTTTTTAAAAGATAATACCCATTTGAAATTTTATAAAAAATGAGTTTTTATAAAAGGTGTGATGCCCTATTAAGCCCCTTTGATTATTGTGTGACCATTGTATCTTGTGATACAATATGGGGATGTTTATTATTGATGACCTAGTTCTTGAAACTTGACATAGTGGTGATTGAACATGTTCTTTATTCCCTCTTTGTATGGTTTTATTTTCATTTTTTTTGAAAAGGGATTGTTAAACGTTTTTAAAGAAGGAAAAAAGGAAAACGTGATTTTGAAGTGTTTTCAAAATATTTTAATAATAATTTTGAAAAGTTTTCTCAAATGAGAAAAGTTATAATGGTTTGTATTTGAAACTCAAAGAATGTGTGATTTTTGAAAATGGGGTTTTAGGTCACTATGCCTAGTTTTATATAAATGGTTGGTTTTCAAACATGTTTTAGAAAATTTTATGATAGTTGAAAACCTCTTTGAGTTTTGAAATGTGTATTTCAAAATGGGTTTTTATAAAATAGTTTAAAGTTATATTCTAAAAATATGATTTTACCTAGAGGTATTGGACGAGGAAAAATATTTTCGAAGTGATTGTTTTCATTTAATGAAAATCTTAGAAAAAGAATTTTAACACACTTTTATATGTTAATACTTATTTTCTAAAACTATATAGAAAATGTTTATTTTTCTAATGTATTTTAAACTATATTTTTTAAGATGTATTAAGAAAGTGATCTCTTAGATTCGGTCAACTGTGGTGAGCTAACAGACTTTTATATCATGACTATATTTTATAGGACCAGGTTTGTTTTGGCTTGTTTCACTTCCTTTAGATCTTTTGAGAGGGATATATAGTTTGATGATGAACCTAGTTGAAAAACTTTTGTGTATTTATTTTTTTAAATATTAATATTATTGAATAAAATAGGATGGATATGAATAAAGAATGGATAGATTCCAATTGTTTGATAAAAGAGTATGAGTATGGAGTGAAAGCATTCTTCAAGTTTGCAAAAGATCATGCACATAACCCTTCTCAAATCCTTTATCCATGTTTAAATTGTTGTTATTAAATAATAATTAGTCTAGAGGAGTTGTAATAACACTTTATCTATCATGGAATAGATCGAAGTTATAAATTTTTTAATAAATAAGGGGAAAAAGAGAATGTAGCTAGTGGTTGGGATAACACTAAATTTTATATATAATCTGATATGATTACAAGTGTGGACAATGAAGAAGACCATATCGAGGATGTGATTATAGATTTGAATGATGATTAAGATCATATTGAGTAAATGATAAGGATATTTGAAGGTAAACTTTTTGATTTCCCAAAATTGTTTGAGAAGTTAAATAGTTATGAAAATACTCCATTGTATACTGGTTTCACTAAATATGCAGCATTTTCAGCCATAATGAAGCTGTATAATTTGAAAGTAATCAATGGATGTAGTGACACTAGTTTTATAGAACTACTTTCTTTTTTGAATGACATGATCCAGAAGATAATGAGATCATGAGCCGAACATACGATGGAAAAATAATTCTATGATCGATGGGTATGATCTCTGAAAGAATACACACCTGCCCGAATAACTGTATACTATTTTTCAAGGACCAAATATCACTTATAGAATTTCCAAAGTGTGGTGCTTCTCGATACAAGAAAGATGAATCTAGTCCTACAAAATTTGTATGATACTTCCAACCATTCTAAGGTTTAGGAATCTATATAGAAGTGAGGAGACTATAGGGAAATTGACATGGAATATAGATACAAGAAATAAAGATAGGAAACTATGTCACCCAATAGACTCTCCTCAGTGGAAGAGAATTGATCATGAGTATCCTGATTTTGGAAATGAGCCAAGAAAACTTCGTATTTCATTATCTACAGATGGAATAAATCCTTTTGGTTTTCAAAGAAGCACTCACAGTACATAGTTGGTTATGTTGGTAAATTATAAATTTCCACTGTGGTTATGTATGAAATGAAAATACATCATTTTATCTATTCTCATATTAGGAACAAAACAATTGAGTAATGATATTGAAGTTTATTTGGCTCCATAGATCGAGTATTTGAAATTATTATGGGATTTAGGTGTTACGTTGTATAATGCTTACAAAAGTTAAGATTTTACATTGAGATCCATGTTGTATGGGATGATAAATGAATTTATTTATTATATAATTTTTTTAGGATATAAAATTAAAGGAACTCAAGGGTTTCCCATTTACGAAAAAATTACATAGTCAATTAGATTGAAACATTCATCAAAAAACTTGTTTCTAGGACATCGTAGATTTCGACCTCGACAACATAAGTACCGATATTATAGGACATCATTCTATGGATATTTAGAATAACGTAAAACACCATCCCCACTAACAAGTGATCAATTTTTTTGAGAATATAAAATATGTGGACACTGCTTTTGGTAAACCATTTTAAAAAAACTGTATGAAAACCGGTTAGAAAAAGTGATCAGTTTTTTTTGAATTACCATACTAGAATTGTCTGTACATCATAAATTTTCTTGATTTTATACATGTTAAAAAAATTTATGTAATTGTATCATTGACACATTACTAAACACACCTGACAAAATAATTTATGGAATTAAGGCTAGGTTGGACATGGATAACATGATAATATAAGAAGATTTAGTGCCAGTAAAGGGTGAAAAACAAAATTTTCTTCCTCCAGCTGCTTACACTTTTTACAGGTAGGAGAGATATCAGTTTTTCAACTTCTTGAATGATTTAAATGTTCCAAATGGGTATTCATAGAATATCAATAATATAATTTCAATGAATGATTTAATGTTAAAGGGTCTAAAATAACATTACTGACATGTTTTGATGAAACAACTAATTCCTATAGATTTATGTTGAATTTTTTCCAATAATTTCTATAATAAATTAACCAAGATCTATTTATTATTTAAAGATATATCCACCAAAGTTATAGACCCAATAAAATTATCCACTATGGAAATATAAATTATCATCATATTATGTGAATTCGAAATGTTCTTCCCACCAACATTCTTTGATATGAAGGTTAATTTGATGGTTCACTTGGTGAGAGAGATTCGACTATGTGGTCCTGTACACTATAGATTGATGTACCCCATTGAATGGTATATGATGATTTTTAAAGGGTATATCAAAAATGTAATTTGGCCAGAGGGTTGTATTACAGAGTGATATATTGTTAAGGAAGCTATTGCATTCTATACCAAATATCTATCTGATGTGGAAATAATTGGTCTACCGAAATCTCATCACACTGGGTGTCTTACAGGTGAAGGAATTTCTGTAAGAGATGTGGTCACAATCAATATTACAGATTGGGAGTAGGTATAACTTTATGTTTTTCATAAATTTTTTGAGGTTTCTCTATATGTTGAAACCCATAAATAAATTCTTAGGCATTTGAATCCATCAAGGGATGAAAGATAGATATCAAATACACATAACCAATAGTTTATAGGATGGTTTGGGGACCATATTTTTAAGGAGTCAGATAAAAATCTAGATTAAATTTCAGAACGAATTTTATGGCTAGCCAAAGGACAAAGTGTGTATGTATTATATTATAATGGTTATGTAATTAATGGTTATACATTCTATAAAAATGAACATGATGAAGATTGTACCATGAAAAATAGTGGATTTACACTTGTAGCTAAAGTGATGGATGTTTATAGTACTAAGGACACAAATCCAATTTATGCAAATATGTCATACTTCGGCATCATCAAAAAAATATGGGAGTTAGATTATACAATATTCTAAGTGCTGATTTTTTAATGCAAGTGGGTTGATAATAGGAGTGGTGTCAAAATAGATGGATTGGGATTCATGAAAGTTGATTTCAGTAAGCAAGGGTACAAAGAAAAAATGTTTATAATGGAATCAAAGATAGTACAAGTATTTTATGTTCCAGATCCTACAAACCAAAAGTGATTAATTGTTCTATTATCAACCAAAACCACTGAAGGGTCAGATGAAAATTCAACCAAGGATGACCCTTGCATTGGGATGTCACAATAATTTTGTAGCGGTCCTAATGTAGACAAAATTTTGCATGTCATAGGAGACCACAATGAATGGATTTGGATTGTCAATAGAGGGTTCAAATCCCTTCATCCTTTAAAAAAATAGAGTTCAATAATCAGGTTATATATTTTTTGTAATATACATTATGTTACCTCATGTTATTATCCATTCACTGGTGCATTTATGTACTCTAAATTAAATGTTAAACAACTTCTGTTGATAATGATTTTTTCACATCCTAGTTCTCCCAATCTTGAGGAAAAACATGTCTCTCAACCTATTGATACTCATAATGTAAAGGAAAAATGACCTTCTATACGTACTGGTGCTCCCAATCCTGAGGAACAAAGGGTTTCTCAACCCATTGATGCTCCCTTTGTAGAGGTACAATGAACATTTTCACATTCCAATGCTACGTCTCTAGAGGAAAATATTGAAAATATTGAATCTGAGGAAATAATAAGCGATGAAGGACCGAAGATGTAGAAAAAACTAGAGCATCATAGTTTGAAGGTGTTAAAAAAATCATTAAGGTGAAAATAAAAGGCATAAAATACAAGGTTGGATGGAATGTATGGGGCCTGCATGTTAACCCCAACAAGGCCATGTTTAGTAGTTACACTAGAATTGTCACTCAGTAATGCATGACGATTGATGTAGATTTATGGAACGATGTTGTGCCCATGCTTAAGAAACTGACATGGGAAAATATTATGGTAACATTATGATATCATTTATTTATTTTACTAAAAAATAAAATAACGAAACATTAATTTACTTTTCATAATCCCTTGAAGAGTTCATTTATATTATATGACTCCCATAATAAATATGTATCAATTATTACTATAAGGATTCATATAGGATTTGGCACAATTATAATGAGACATCATCTTAAAGACACTGAAGGGAAAATAAACCCACACCCACCACTTATCTATGAACACCTAATAACCCAATAATTATGGGATGTGTTTACTGGCCATCGTATGAATTTTTTTCTTAGGTACATTGTGGCCAGTGATACATTATTTAATGATACATGTATTCATAAATTTGATTGACAATTTTTTATTTATGAAAAAATAACCGAGTGATGAAAACAAGGAATGAGAATCAAAACCAACGTACCCCTACCGTTAAGAAAGGATGGGGTATGATTCACTTGAAAATAATTTGGTACATATTTCAAATCCACCGTAATAATTTTATGTGACATGAAATAACAAAATAATTGTGTTCCTATATTTATATGTAGATTGATGACTCCAAATCCAAAGATACTTCTATCATATTCCATTTTCTATGGAAGGAGGAATGTGTAAATAAAGATGATATACTAATAGATGAAAACACACAAAAAGTATGAGAAACATGTGTAAGTATGAAATAATAATAATTTTTCTTTAAATCACTATTATATAACAATGATTACTTATTTTCCAATATTTTCTATCAGATATAGTCACAAGAATTAGCAATACCTATACCAAATGAACACATACTATCAATGAACTTGAAGTAATTAGAATAATATGGCCATATCAGAGGTGCGGGTTTTGGGGTGACACCCCAAACATATTTTGAGAAAAAAATAAGAGGAAGATAAAGGTGAAGAAATGAAACATATGAGAGAAGGACTAGCTACCCTTTAAGAACAATTATAATGGCATAGATAGTTACTAGTAACTTTTATAGGGGGAAGAAAATAGAAGAAACAACTCAAGAACAACCATCACATAAATATCCCTCCCCACCCCCACCAGCTTTGAGGAGATTCATTACCCTCAAAGAGTTATCTTAATCATGGTAATAAATATTCTAATAATTGTTTCTCTAAAATGTGAACCAGATAGACACTAATACCTTTCCTATACTGATATTCTAAAGGGTGAAAATGACTGTGATTTATATCTATCAACACCCACCCATCAACTTGTAGCGAGGGATACAATGTTCAATATCCAAGGAGAAAGTCTGCACAAAAAAAACTTACAACAGGCCATGTGAGAGTGGTGATTAACATAGCTCATGAGCTGAGCACCAAGCTACCTGTTCCACTTGATGAAGATGATGTTCATACAGTCGACTGAGATGTTGGAACATTCATCACATGAACCTCACATCTTGTAAAAAATAATGTCTATAAGGAGGTATTCATTTCCAATTTATTTTTCAAGATAAAACTTTAACAATTAATAAAAAAGGGTATGAACCAATGAATGTTATTACAGACAGACAAAGGGAATGGGGTAAAATGATAGACTGACTTAAAAACATATAAAGGATCGACCAACTGATAAAAAAGATCTACCAAAAGCACCTTTACTCCTCCCATTCTATATCTGCATTTACTATCATTGAAGGTTCATATGGATACAAATTTAAAAAATGATTTCAGTCACATAGTTGATTTTGAAGAAAATATGCATGAAGAAGAAGTTCAAGACTTTATTGGTGTTGAGAATGTAAGTGAAATCCTCAACTATGATTGGCTAGGTGCCTTAGTTGTAAATGTATACATGAGGTATGTTTTTGTAGTTTTATTTTCCAAAATCTTATATGATATGTTAATTATGAATAAATACATTTCATATTTTTGGCAGGCATATATATCAAAAAAAATTGAAGGGATTTACCCATGAATTTTTTTTGGACTTGTTATTCCTCACACCAACTCTATAGAATAACCAAAAATAGAATCCAAAAAAAGGATGAAATACTGGAAGGCTTGGTCAAATCGTTTTAAAGAATACTTATGGATGATATATTCTTATTAATACCAATAACATAGGGGTAAAACTTTATAATTTAATCATATCAAATATATTTTCATTTCTTTCATTACTTATAACATTTTGTGTTTCTTAGCAGTATTGGATTCTCATTGTAGTAAATTTGGATAATGAAAATATTTATTTACTGAATTCAATGCATGGATACCCAACAAAATGAAAACAAATGATGTCATTTGTTAATTTTTAATACACTACATCCAAAATTTTAGAACTAAACATCAAGTTATATAATTTATATTATCTTTTAATGAGGATTTTGTTATGATATGGCGGTGCATCAATATCGTGAAAAAAAGGAATGAGGTCAGGGGATAAGCACGAGGACCCTAAATGTTTTATGGATGAACATGTATTTGGGTATACAAAATAATATTTCACTATCCAAACATATTTCAAAACAAATTACTTTTTTTTATCAATTTTTCTGTAGTGTCAAAAACAAAAAAATGGAAAATATTGTGGTTATAATTTTTGTAAATTTATAAGAGAGATCATATTACATGAACAAACTAGCATCCCTGAAGAGGCATTTTTGAAGATAATTACTATTTCATTTATAATATTTATTAATATTTTTTATTTATATATTTTTCAGTACTACTATGACTTTCTAAAAGACTTATATTCAGAATATGATATAGATTTTCTTAGAAAAAAATGGTTAGCATACCTGATAGAAGAATGTACACAAATATCATAAAGATTTGACTTCCATAGAAGTAGTGTATTATTTCATATTTATGTTTAGTTCACTTATTTTTGGTATTATTCATATAATAATTGTTTTATTATATAGGTTGATTCCTTTGTTTGAGTTGGGGTGGTTTGTTTGAAGATTCTCATGCTCATGAGAGATAGGATTTCAAGGATGAAACTCAAAACTCAAAGAGAAGGTATTTTTTTTAATATAATATGTTTTTGCACATAACATTATCTATTCTCTAATGTATTAACATAATCTAAGTTAAATGTTTGACTACTCATACAGACAATGTCTTCTACTGACTTCTTCTCCCGAAAAACCTTATTTCCCCTAATGCGTCAACATTTATCACTTTTATTTAAAGGAATTAGAGGGAACTTGAAGGAAAGTGATAAATTTTAACACTGTAGTGTTTCCAGTTTTACAAAGTGTCTCTTTTTTATTTAAAATTGACATTAATTTTAGTAAAAAGAATAAGTGACATAATTAAAACTGAGAAAATTCATTAGGATTGTTTTGATAATTTAGAAAAATGATCCATGAGTCATTTTTGATGTGTCGGAGTCAACTCCACCTTAATACGATGTACATGGTGACTAGTATGACTCCAAGTATGTCTTTTTTATTTAAAATTGTTATTAATTTAAGTAAAAAGAATAAGTCAAATACTAAAAACTAAGAAAATGTATTCGGATTATTTTTATAATTTATTACAACGATACATGATTCATTTTTGATGTGTAAGAATCAACCAAACCTCAATCTGATGCACGGTTTGACCGATATGACTAAAAGTGTCTATTATCTGTTTAAAATTAACATTTTAGTTCAAAATGTGTCACTCATTGAAAACAAATAATCATGCTCTGATTATATTGATAATTTAGGAAAATGATTCATAAATAATTTTTGATGTTTATAAAGTATTCTCACATAAAATAGATGTATGATGTCACTAGTATGATTCAAAATGCATGTTTCCAGTTTGAAATGGCATTTTAGTAAAAAAACACAACTGGCATATTGAAAATTGATAAAATGTATTTATATTGGTTTTATACTTTAGGAAAACAATCTATAAATAATTTTTAACATGTAAGAATCAATAAAATTCAATATGATGCATGGTGTGGCTGTTGTAACTAAAAGTGTCTCTTTTTTTATTTAAAACTAACATTAATTTTAGTAAAAAGAAGAAGTGACATACTGAAAACCAAGAAAATGATTTCATATTGTTTTGATAATTTAATACAATGATCCATGATTAATTTTTGAAATGTATAATTCATCCACACCTAAATAAGACACACAGTGTGACTGGTATGACTCTAAGCGTGTTTTTTATTTAAAATTGACATTAATTTAAGTAAAAAGAACAAGTGACATACTGAAAACTGAGAAAATGAATTTGTATTATTTTGATACTTTATTAAAAAAATACATGAGTCATTTTTGACATTTTATAATCAACCAAACATCAATTCAATGCATAGTGTGACCAGTATGACTAAAAGTGTCCATTATCAGTTAAAAATTGACATTTTGGTTCAAAATTTTTCACTCACTAAAACCCAAGAAAACACACTATGATTACCTTGATAATTTAATATGGATATTTATAAGTCATTTTTAATGTGTATGAAGTATTATCACATCAAATAAATGCACTATGTGACCGGTATGACTCAAAATGCATGCTTCCAGTTTGAAATGGAATTTTAGTAAAAAAACACAAATGACATACTGAAAACCAAGAAAATGTATTTGTATTGTTTTGATATTTTATTAAAATGATTTATAATTATTTTTTTATGTGTATAAATCAACCACACAACAATATGATGCATGGTGTGACCGGTATAACTCAAAGTTTCTTTTTTTTATATTTAAAATTGACATTAATTTTAGTAAAAAGAATAAGTGACATATTGAAAATTGGGGAAACACATTAGGATTGTTTTCATAATTTAGGAAAAATATCCATGAGTCATTTTTGACATATAGGATTCAAACTCACCTCAATACGACACATGGTTTGACTGGTATGACTCAAAGTGTGTCTTTTTATTTAAAAATGACATAAATTTAAGTAAAAAGAAAAAGTGACATACTAAAAACTAAGCCAACACATTTTGATTATTTTGATACTTTATAAAAATGATCCATGAGTTGTTTTTAACATGTAGGAATAAACCAAACCTCAATCCAATTCATGGTGTGACCGGTATGACTAAAAGTGTATGTTATCAGTTTAAAATTGATATTTTAGTTCAAAACATGCCCCTCACTGAAAACAAGAAAACACACTCTGATTGTCTTGATAATTTAGGAAAACAATTCATATGTCATTTTTGATGTTTATGAAGTAGTATCATGTCAAACCAACACACAATGTGATTGGTATGATTGAAAATGTGTGTTTCCAGTTTGAAATGAAATTTTAGTAAAAGAAATTGACATATTGAAAATAGAGTAAATGCATTCAGATTGTTTTAATACTTTAGGAAAATGATCCATCAGTAATTTATGATATATAGGAATCATATTCACCTAAATCTGATGCATGGTGTGACTGGTATAACTCCAAATATTTCATATTTAAATGTGACATTAATTTTAGTAAAAGAACAAGTGGAATAATTAAAACTGATCAAACACATTAGGATTGTTTTGATATTATTGGAAAATACTCCATAACTCATTTGTGACATATAGGAATCACCCCACTTAAATATGATGCATGGTGTGACCAGTATAACTCCAAATGTGTATTTTTTTATTAAAAATTGACATTTTATTAATGTATTCTTTCATATTAATGTTTAATTTATTTCTTTATAGTATTACCAACATAATATTTGTTTTCTTATATAGGCATAATATTTTTCTCAGGTTGAGATGATTTGTTCGGTAACTTATACCATGGGCAGGCATTTTTAAGAGGGGATCATGGGCGTCAAAAGATGAAACATTAATATTTTTAAATGTTTGTTGGATAACTGTAAATTTAATTATATAAAACATTATTTGAAATGTATATAATAGTGTTTTTTTGTATATACAATGGAAGAACATTTTTTTATTCATGATTTCAATTAGATGTATATAGAATTGTTTGAAATTATAGGTTTTTGCTGGGTGTGATGTTATATTAACAGCACATTGTATCTATCCAGGAATTTATCAGCACTAAAAATAGAGCTGATAAAGGGAACCCCCTTTATCAGTTCTATGATTAACAGTTCTTTTTTAGCTCTGTTAAAAGCCATTTTGCACACTGTTTAAGGGTATATGTATAGTAGAGAGTTAACACCCAAAGTAATAATGATAATGAAATATTGTTAATTAATGAGAGGTATGATGTTATAAGTAAATCAAATATGGTATTATAGGTATTAATATGGATCTATTATATAAGTATAATTAATTTTAATTCATTATATAAGAGGTTATAGTGCTTACAAATCTAGTCGGATATAAGGTAAGAGTTTCTTTGTCTCATTTTCAAATTCATGAGACATATTTGATATTGCACACCATAATTTCTATTATTTTGTGTGATTAATTACCAATGAATGTATTTTTCCATAGTCATGAAATTATTGGGGTTTAAATATCCATATACTATTCTTTCTTTATACCACCTTTGATTCAAAATATACCAAAGTTGGATGGGTTTTATGTTACAATCTTATTTTTACTGATTGTTTATGCTTAAATTTTCTTATGATGAAATTTTATGACCTATCTATCCTGAATCCTATGTATTTTATTATTCACTATTTATTTCTAGATATTTCATGTTTTCCTTTCATTTTCCACTCTTTAAGTACTCAAGAGACTGAAAAGTGTTTTTAACGAACATCAAACTTGTTTTTATTTTTAGTTAGGAATATTTTCTTCCATGTCCATATTTTCTTTAAAATGGTTTCAATAATGTTTTTACTGTTATCAAAATACTGTTTAAATTAATTTTCACTATATTTAAATTTCCTTTATAGGGTTTAAAAAGGAACATTCTTATCATTTTCCAAACATAGTACTTTTGACTTTTTACTGAAAAAATGAAAGTATTTTTTTAACACAGTATATGAATGAGTTTCCCTACCATCATGAATACTATTTTTGTTAAAGTCTAATTTTTAATTTTCCTTGGTTATTTTTAAATAAAATGTTTTATTTAATATTTTTTATTTTTTAAAATTTTAAGTGATTTCAAAATGAAAAGTTTATTTTCCTCAAGAAATGTTATAATGATCATTTAAAGGTATTATTATCTATAATAACAAATTTTGATGTTTCTTATGATTTAATAGGGTTTTGATTCAATTTTACCATATTAATTATTTTCATGTATGGTTTATGGTTATGATAATGAAATGTTCATGAAACTCGTATCCTTTATATGACAACCCTTGTCTTTAATACACTTTATTTCACAATTTAATACATAAAGGTACACATAAAACAATCCCATAAGATCATAAAGCCTAGTTTATTTTGGAATTAGGTACATAAAATATTAAATTGATACATGGGTACAACAAAAATATTGAAAACTTCCTTAACATGCTTCTAATATTCCGTATCTTTTAAAACTATATGGTATAACTTGAGGACATACATAAGAAAGAGGTGAGCTATAAAGACCAGTAAGGGAATAAACAAAGCATGGAATGATGAAAGTATTAAATGTTAGTTAATAAGAATTTTAATGGGACATAAAATGGGTGAGAATCATAATCTTGAAAAATGATTCATGATACAACATGATAGAATAAACACATCAGGTGAATGTTTCAATAGTATTTAACATCACATCATAAACATAGGTCAAGGATAACCACCGAGACATCATAAAATGGTGTAAAAAGTCTCATAATTCATTATTTTTACTAAATAATCCCATACATGATGTATCATGAAACTAAAAAATTACCCAATGCATTTGAACACTATATAATTCTGGGCACACCTGTCACTTTCATATCATGTACATGCATAAGTGTGCCTCGTAGATCATTCAACACAGGATCACATTTCATCACATTTAATCCCATTATTAAGGATTATAGAATAAATACATGTAAGTACATAATCAAATAAATATAGGTATGACTAGGTGAATTCCATTGAGTGTAAATTGCAATGGTATTCACAATACAAAGGTTTGGCATGTGAAAATTGTAGGATAATTTCGACGACATAATAGGGGTACATAATGAATCATGGGAGGGATTAATGAGAGTGAAATGGGTATATAATAAATTGGAAATCATAATGAAAATAATATGGATATTTAAGAACATAATCTGACATAAAAAATTTGGAATTAAAAGGCACAATACAAAAAGGGTGATTGAATAAAATTTTGGCATGAAAAAATCACAGGATAATTTCCACAATATAACGGGGGTACATAATGAATCATGGTAGGGATTAATAAGAGTAAAATGGGTCTATAATCACTTTTAAATCATAATTTAAGTAATATTTATGTGTTAGGACATACCTCAACATGAAAAAATGGAAAACAAAAGGCATAACACAAAGGAGGTTCTTGAATAAAGAGGAGAAGGAGACGATCCCTTACATCGAGAGGGTATTTAAAAATGAATGGGAGGAGATTATTTAGAGTTTTATAGAACCTTTAAATGGTATAGATATTAATAGAAAGATTAATTTCCTTCTCAAATGTATTTTAGTGAAGACAAATGGGATCTTGAGTGGGTTTATATAGGAAAAGTGAGGGGAGTTCGTTATCATTTTCTAAATTTAGTTTTTGGACTCTATATAATAAATTAATCAAAACCAAAAAACTTATTATGGTTTTTGATAATTATTTCTACCAAAAAGGAGTGTTTTTTATTATTTTATAAGGCCATTAACTGATCACATTAAAATAATACCCTTGGTGATGTGGAAGTGAGTCATGTTTACAAATAATTGATTTTAAAACCTTAAAATATAATATTGGTTTTGGAGGATTGATAAAGGGTTTATAAAATAAAAAAACCTAAAAAAACATCATTTTAGATTTAAAATATATATGGTCATGAATTAATTTTATGGAACATATTAAATCACTTTTGGGTCATTATGATATCATAATATATACCACATATTTATATCGTATTTAATTTTTACCCATAAATTCGTCTGTCTTAGAAAATTATGAAAATTCACCATTAGATAATTTATATGTGATGATTCCAAAAATAATATTTATTTTTTCAAATTAATACTTTAAATATGATAAAATACACTTTTAAATTAAAATCCACATTTATTGAAAAATACTGTTTTTTAACAATAACAGTTTTCTAACCCTTATAAAAATTACATTTTCACTTCATAAAATTATATTATAATTTATATTTAATATATAATATTTAATAATATTATTTTATTAAAATATAATTCTTTTAAATTATTGATGAATTAATTAAAATTAATGTTTTAATTGAAGTTCATATTACCCAGAAATATAATTCATTTTTTGTCGTATCAAAATCTATTTTTTATCAAACCCATTGCTTAATAATTTATAAAGTAAAAAACTAAGGAATAAATATTATAATTATTTTATTGAAAATAAAATATAAATATTCATACTGTTATTATTTATATAAATATCCCTTTATTACACCAGCGAACGCTCTAAGGATAAGGTGTGTGATGATGATATTTTCTTGGTTTGGTTCGATGAATATTATTTCATCCATGATCTCGATGATCTTGATATTCTCTAATAAACGGTTTTTCTCATGATTTGATTATTTGATCTCATCTTGGGATTGGTCAATGGAAAATCCCAGTGATGTTGTCTCCCTTAGAAGCTTCGATACATGGGCTTTATAGGGTACGATATTACTGGTTGAGTCCATCGCTTCTTTCACATGTGTCAATTAGATTTTTCATGACCCTTAATATATACTAATCACATGATAATGATTCAATAAATATATTATAAATGGTCATGATTATTATTATTTTTAAATATAATAGGATATAACTTATAACGGTTCAATATTACCAATATAGTGCATGTGTTTTCTATAACCACATTATATAATAGGGCTCTTAATTCAATCATAAAGGGAATTTTACTTAAAAAAGTTCGGGTTTTTACATTATTCTCCCTTATAAAATTTCACCCTCAAAATTATCATTTCATACACTAAAATAGATGAGGGTAATTATGTTTCTTTACCTCTTTCAGTTCCCATGTCTCTTTCTCAAACTTGTGGATCCACCATAACACTTTGACCAGGTGAGTTGTCATTATGTGTAGAACTTTGTATCTATGATCTAAGATATTCACTGGTTACTACCTGTATGAAAGATAATTTTCAAATGGTACCACCCCTTGATTCAGTATATGTGTGGTTTCTAGTATGAACTTTTTCATGAGGGATACATGAAACACATCATGTACTTGAGATAGGATAGGTGAGAGTTCTAGTTGATAGGCTACCACTCTGATGTGATCAAGGATCTCAAAGGGGATGATGTATCTAGGAATAATATTTCCCTTATCTCCAAAACTCATGAATTTATTCAATGAAAATATATAGAGGAAAACTTTATCACTCACCTCAAACCCCAAGTATCATTGACGACTATCTACATAGCTTTTCTGTCAACTTTATGTTGATTTAATGTGATACTAAATGGTTTAATCCTTTTCTGTCATTTCTTGGATAATATCTATTCCCATTATCTTTCGCTCTCTAACTTCATCCCATGATGTTGGAGTCTGACACCTCTTATCATATAGAGACTCATAGGGTTCTATTTGAATACTACAATGGAAACAATTTTTATATGAGAACTCCACTAGGGGAAAGTGATGATCCCAACATCCTTGTAAATAAAATGAACATGATCTCAATATATCATCTAGATATTGAATGGTCCTTTTAGATTGACCATCCATTTGAGGGTGATAAAAAGTTCTGAATCTTAGTTCTATATTAAATTATTGCTGAAGGTTTCTCCAAAACCTCAAGATAAACCTCAGATATTGATCAAGTAAAATATATATTATCACTCCATTCAGTATTATCGCTTCTCTTATGTATATATTGGTTAGTGAGTTAAGATAAAAATATTCCTTGATAGAAATGAAGTGCACTAACTTAGTATGGCTATCAACTACCACCCAGATGACGTTATTTACTTTAAGTGTTCTGGGGAGTCCTATTATGAAACCCATGGTTATGTATTCCCATTTCTATACTGGTATAGGCAACCCTGAGACTTATTTTATTCTGCTCTAACTTTCTGCCATACCAATAATTTAGATACAAACTTCACAATCTCTATTTTCATGTTATACCACTAGAATTTTCACTTAGAATCTCTATAAATCCTAGTGATTCCTAGATGAATAGATAAGGATGAGATATAAACATCATCTAGAAGTTTAATCTTTAGTTCTAGCTTTTATGGGAGACATATCTAGGTTCTAAACCTTATAATTCCATCTTCAGCAAATGTGAACTCCAAAATATTTTCTACCTCCTTCAATAAAAATCATCATATTTCTGAGCCTCCATGATCCTCTCAAGAATGGACGGTTGAGTAATTATTTGAGTAAGTTAGGATGCATATTCTTTTATTATACCCATATCCATAATTTTCTTGTCCAAGAAGATTGGATCCCTTGCAATCCTCATCATGGATATAGTTGCAGGATTCTTTATACTCATACCATCTTCCACTTTGTTTGTTTTACTATGATGGTAATGGATTGAGAAATCATAATACTTGATCATCCTTAACCATCTTTGTTGGTGCATATTGAGTTAATTTTGGGTGAATACATACTTGAGTCTTTTATGATATATATATATATATATCACACCTATCCCTGTAGATATAACTTCACTAAATATTTAATGAAAAGATTATTGTATCTGATTATAGATCATGAGTTGGGTAGTTGTGATCAAGGAAGTTTAGTTAACGGAAGGAATAATCTTTCAATTTTTCATTTTTCATGAGTACAAAACTCAATACCTTTTTTGATTCATCATTATAGATCACAAATCCTTTCCTACTAGTGGATATTGTGAGTATAAGGGAAGTGATTAGCCTCTTATTTAGCTCTTTAAAACTTTCCTCACATTCATCAGTCCAAAAAAAATTATATCCTTTTATAATCATCTTGGTTAGGGGGATTGAAAATCATGATAAGTTTCTCAAAAACCAATGATAATACCCAACTAATCTAAGGAAACTATGGGTTTCTTTCATAAATTTTGGTTTAGGTCACCCTTCAACAGTCTTCATTTTTTAAATATCCATAGATATCCATTTTTTGGAAATGTAATTCCATGCGAATGTTATCTAATCCATCTAGAACTTTCATTTATTGTACTTTGAATGTATATTTTCTTTGTGAAAATTCATTAGTACAGTATTCAAATGATTCTCATGTTCCTCCCTTCTTTCAAAGTAGATAAGAATATCATCAATAAATACTACCACAAAATTTTCAAGGTAATCCCTAAAGTCTCTATTAATCAAATCCATGAATATTTCTAGAGAATTAGTGAGTCCAAATGGAATCACTATAAAATTTTAGTTCCTATAACTTATAAGAAAAGAATTATTAGGGATATCCTCCTCCTTCTCCTTTACTTGACAATATATCTTAGATAAATATTAGGCTTCATGGAGCTGATTGAAAAATTCATCAATCTATGGTAGATGATACTTGTTCTTTATCACAATCTTTTTGAGATCACAATAATAAATAAAGAGGTGCATTGAACCATAACTGTTCTTAACAAATAGGATCGGTGCACCTCACAGTGAAGCATTTGAGCATATAAATCCTTTATCTAGATTCTCATAGAGTTGTTTTATAGTGGAACTAATCTTTCTTACTTGACTATTACATCATTTTAGATATAAAAAACATATTAGTGTTACAAAACTAGGATCCAAAGGTTTAGTGTCCTAAGAAAATTAGTCTCAAACATAACTTTTATATAATAAAACATAAACATTTATTTAAATCATTCTTATTTTTCCTTCTAAAGATTTTTTTCTCATTAGTACATGTAATCAGCTGATGATATACATCAAAGAAATGGGTGAGCTAAAATCCTTGTAAGTGGATGAATAAAGGACATGAATCAATATAACATGGGTGAGAGTAAACACCATCATCATATCATAATAAAAGTATCATCATCATAATCACATGGGGAAATATTATATAAAGGCATGGAATGTGGCAATGCATAAAAATAAAATATCATGTCATATTGGTCAAATACCACACATAGTTGTGAACAAAGCTAGTATCATGTTCATGCATAACATAGGTGCATAATCAAAAAATAATCATTATGAACAAATATAGATTAATTTTCACACATAATACACATTATTTAATGAGATACATCACATTACCTAATGTATTCAAGGGAGATATACTTCTGGGCCCACCCATCACATCATAACACCTACATAATCATGCATTCCACATAGAATGTATATCAATCATAATCATGAAATAAACCTAAGAAAATAAAGGGTTTAATAAAGAATCCATCAATAATATATTCATTAATAGGATTTGGTATTCCTAAATGAAAAAGGGAAAACATATTTGGAATAACCATCATTATTCTTGAGTGAAGAAGAAACAACTCAAGAGGAGTAAAAGGTGTGTTTTGAAAAGAATAATTCTTTTGGAAAATATTTATATTTGTCACAAAACAAATTTGGAAACATGTATGTACCTGAAAATAAGAAATTAAGAACAACGAAATTCTGTTTAATAAATATTAAAGGAATATCCATTTTGAAATTTTACATGAAAGAGGAATAACCCAATCAATGAGAGTTGGGTTTGAGAATCCTCTTACCTTATGTCTGAATGCATTCTACACTTGCACTTAAAGTCTTTGATAATAAAATTAGAAATTTTAATTAATTAATTAATAACCTTTTATATATGTATTCTATTTATAATAATTTTATTAAGTTCATTTATGACCATTTTAATTAGTTATAGGGTTTAATTTCATCGTTTCAGAAGCATTCATTTTCATGGTTTCATGGTTCCATGGTCAGTTACTTGTGTATAATTATGGAAGTTCTCATGAAATGGTAATAATTATATAGTAGTGAATTTTCTTTATCAATTAAATTAAATATGTTTAAATTTTCTCATATATCATTTGGTTTTATGGTATGAGTATGGTTTATTTGATAAAATATTAATGATAAATATTTAGTTGATTTTGGCGGTTTTTCTGACCATCATGACCTAGTTTCATTTTATCTAATATTATGTATAAAAATTTGATCCCAAAACTGAAACAAGTTAAAATATAAATTTTAAAGTCTGGTTTTAACCATAATAATGGTTTTATGACCATCCTTGAAGGAACTAATGGAAAATGAAAACTCATCATCCATGAAGGTGGTGAGAAGACATATCATGGATGATGTTTTCATTTTTAGAATAAAAGGAGAAGAGAAGATATTTGATGATGTATATTAAATTAAAATAATAAAATTAAACTATATATATGATACTGGAGTTATCATGACACTTTTTATAGGGAATATAAGGATAGAACAAGAAAAGAAAAGAAATTAAAAGAGAAAGATCGAGGATTCTACCTCTTAAATGTTGTCTCCTTGAGAACCTTCTTAAGAAACTTGATTTTGGTCTTTTTTTTAGAGTAGTAGATCTTGGATGTGTAGAAGAGGCTTTTTAAGTTAATTGGGTAGAATTTATAAAATCTAAAAGGCTTATAATGTGTGAGGAGAAGAGGCAGCGATGGGTGGCATTTATAGGGGAGGAGAGGGGTGTTTTTTTGATTATTTTATTCATTTTTTATTATGTTGGATGAAGACTATCAATAGAAATTATTATTATGACTAAATATCGTAAATGGTTCAATTTATTTTAAATAAATGGGTTCTTATATCATCCATACATCATCCATGAGTCAAAAATTCATGTATTTATCTTATACCGTAAATTATCATATTTCACAATTCACTAAAAATTCAACTATTTTAGAAATATCCAAAAAAATTACCCTAACCATTTTTTATATTTATATTTAAAAAATTAAATCCATTTTATGAAAATAATTTTCTAAATATGGGAAATTTAATTTTTAAATAAAATCATCATTTATTTAAAAAATACTGATTTTAAAATTATGATCGATTTTTTGACCCTTTGAAAAATTAATTATGGTCACCTAAAATTATCATATAATTATAATGATACATAATATTAATTTATGAATTTATTTTTTGAAAATAATTTTTTTAAACCATTATATTAATTATAAAATTATAAATAACCATTTACATATTACAAAAATACCAACACTTAATTTATTATTTTTAAAACATTTATTTACTTATACCATGATATAATTATATAATATTTTCATTTAAAATATACATAAATTTTATTTATACTTTCATAATTAAGATTACTATTCTAATGACCATATTACTATTCCTAATCATTATATTACTATTCCAATGGTCATGTTACTATTCAAATGGTATAGGTTCCTTAATTTTTATAAATACCAATTATTTAATTATTTATTTATCAGAATAATTTTTATATTGGGTTATCTATGTTATGTATGTTTTTTAACATAATTATAAGAAAGGAAATTCTATTTATAAAATTTTGAGTCATTACATTCCTCCCCCTTATAAAATTTCATCCTTGAAATTTTGTTTTACATACTAAGGTAAAAATAGGTGAGGGTATTTCTCCTTCATTGATTCATCTAGTTCTCATGTTACCTCATCATACTTATGGTTCCTCCACAAAACTTTGACAAGTTTATTCATCTTATTTCTAATAAAATTTTCTCTATAATCCAAGATCTTTACGGGTTAATCCTCATATGAAATGTCTTTCTCTATTTGTACCGCCTCTGGATTTAGTACATGTGAGGAGTAAGGTATGTACTTTCTCAAGAGAGACACATGAAATATATAATGAAATTGATTCATATTTGGTGTAAGTACAATCCTATAGGAAACTTATCATATGTGATCAAAGATATCATAGGGGCCAATTTAACTAGGAATAAGCTTCCCTTTATTTCTAATATGCATGACTCTCTTCCGTGGTGATATTCAAAGGAAAACTATGTCTCCATCTTCAAAATCTAAACCCTTTTGATGGATGTTAGCATAACTCTTTTTTTTACTCTGAGTAGATTTTATGTGTTGTTGAATGGATTGAACCTTCTCTATCATCTATTGCACAAGGTCAGGTCCAAGTGGCTTTTTTTCCAACTTCATCCCAACCACTTAGAGTTCTACATCACTTCCCTTATAGAGCATCATATAGATCCATTTGAATACTCAAGTGGAAAATATTTTTTATATGAGAACTCAAACAATGGGATATTTTGATCCCATCCTCCTTTGAATTCCATTGAGTAGGATCTTAACATGCTCTCAAGCATTTGAATAGTCCTTTCATTTTAGACATCAATTTGGGGGTGATAGGCCATACTGAAATTAAATTTATTACTCAAAGCATGTTGAAGACTTCTCCAGAATTTAGATGTGAACCTTGGGTCATGATTAGAGATGATCAAAAGTGGAACCCCATGTAGTCTCACCACTACCTTCAAATATATCTTAGAAAGTTGTTTAAGCAAGAAATATTCCTAAATAGTGATAAAGTGGGTAGTCTTGGTGAGTTTATCCACCACAAACTATATTTAATTATTTCCTTTGGATGTTTTTAGGAGAATAGTGACAAGGTACATAATAACATTATCTCATTTCCATGTGGTTATAGGCAATTGTTACATCATCCCTTTATACTTTTGTCTCTCTTCTTTAACTTGCTAATATACTAAACACTATGAGATATACTCTGTAATATCCTTCTTCATATTTTACCACTAGAGGTGTTCTCATAGATCACAGTACATCTTGGTACTTCTGGGATGGATCGAAAAAGATGAGCTATATGCATTATCCAATAACTTCTTCTTTATCTTAGGTGACGAAGGCACACAAATCCTAGTTCCAAACCAAATCACACCATCATCATCTATGTGGAACTCATGTAGATTACCTTCTATTACCACTTTTACCTAATTTTGTAGTTTTATATCATCCCTTTATTCCTTTATCTTTTCTTGGATAGATGGTTGGGAAATCATTTTGGAAAGGTAGGACATATTTATTTTTGTTTTAATTTACAAATCCTTAATTTTCATATCCAATAATATGGGGTTTTTCTAAATTCACATCATGGATAAGGTAGTAGGTTCTTTTCTACTAAGAGCTTTAGCTACCTTGTTCACATTTCTTGGATGGTAATTAATAGAGAAAGAATAGTCCTTGATTAGCTCCAACCATCTTATTTAATGCATGTTGAGTTCCTTCTATGTGAAAATAAACTTTAGACTCTTGTGATCAGTATATATGTCACACTTATCACCATAGAGGTAGTACTGCCACATTTTCAAAGAAAAAATAAAAGATGATAGCTCCATATCATGTGTAGGGTAGTTATGATCATGGATATTCAACTTTTATGAGGCGTAGGATATAAATTTATCATTTTTCATAAGTAATCAACCCAATCCTTTATTTGAAGCATTACTGTATATCACAAAACCTTCTCCACTTGTTTGTAGTGTGAGTACATGTGTAGCGATTAACCTCTTCTTAAGCTCCTTGAATCTTTCCTCACACTCTTCCATCCAGACACAATTTACCCCTTTCCATATTAACTTAGTTACAAGGATATACAATCATGATAAATTCATCACAAAATGTTAGTCGTAAAAAATTAAGACAAGAAAACTATGGATTTTTATGACAGTAGTGGGTTTGGGCCATTCCTCAATTTCCTTTATTTTTGAAGGGTCTATAGAAATTCCATCACTTGTGATCATGTTCCCCAAGAATGTGACCCAACGTTTCCAAAAATAAGACTTTATGAACTTGGTGTACAATTTCTCCTTCCTTAATGTCATTGGGACAACCCTTAGATGTTATTCATGTTCCTCCTTGATCTTAGAGTAGATATGAATACCATCGATAAACACTACCACAAATTTTTTAAAGTAGTTTCTAAAGACTCTATTCAACAAATCCTGGAATATTTTAGGGTAATTAGTATGTTTGAAGGGAATCAATAAGAACCCATAATTTCCATACCTTTTATGAAAAGTAGTCTTCTAAATATCTTCCTTCTTCACCTTCAGTTGATGATATACAAAATAAAGATCCACCTTTGAGAAGTACTGAAATCCTCATAGTTGATCGAACAAGTCATAAATATTTGGAAGAAGATACTTTTTCTTTATGGTGATATTATTTAGAACCCATTAATCGATACAAAACCACATTGATTCATCCTTTTTCTTTATGAAGAGAACTGACACACCCCAAGTTGATATACTAGGGTGTATAAACCCTTTGTCCAAATGCTCTGAAACTTCTTATGTAACTCCTCCAGTTCAATAAAGGTCATCCTATAGGAACATTTAGAGATAATAGTGGCTCTATATATAAGTTCTATTAATAAATCTACCTCATTATCTGGGGGAAGTACAACTAATTATTTGGGAAATACATCACTATATTCCCTGACAATGGGAATTTACTCTAGGTTTATACCTTCCTTTGACTCAACCATTTGATCAAGGTATGATTCTTTATAGGGAACCAATTCCCACACCATTGAGGGATTTTTCAAAGAATATTCATGGTCTTCCTTGAATTTTTGTAGGATTATGGGATGGTTTGGAAAATGAAAAGAAATTTCCTTTTCCTAATAGTTGAAGTGTGCCCTATATAACGAGAGACAATCCATACCTGGTATAGCATCAAATTTCACCAAGGGAATTATTATGATATTCACTAGAAGAATCTACCAACATACACTAATAGGATAAGAATCCAAAACATGGGTTGAAATTATCACACCACTATGTGTTTTTACGTATATCTCTACTTCAAAGTATTGGGGATTCTATTCGATAGTTCTACAAAACTAGCAGGAAATAAAGGAATGTTTAGAACCAGAATCAAATAAGACTTTTTACATTATTAAGTGAATAGTAATTATACCTTTTAAGACTTCATTTTCTTACTACACTTCATCAATAGTGATAGAATAATATTTCACTTTATCCTTTGGATTTTTTGGATGTTAATGTTGGTTACCCTAAAAGAGTCTAGGTTTAATGCACTGGCTTGAATAGTTGTCACACCCTGATTTTTATTTTTGATATTTTATTTTCGTTTATATTTTTTTCTTTTTATTTTTTCTTGAGTTTTTAAGGTTTTAGATAATTTTTTTGAGTTTTGGGTGGTTTATCTTCTGTTGTATGGTTTAGGTGCCCAGTTAAGGGGTAACCGTGAAACCTCCTGACACTGAGTCTCTTTCCAATTCATTTTGAACTTGCATGATTTGATTTTTATAGGTAGAACATGGTTTGATCCAAACCACGTGGCTCCCAGAAGAAACTGTGTGGGTCTTGGGTGTCTTTGGTCAAGGGAGCATGGCCTGAGCATAGTTAGCCCAAACCGTGCAAAGGGAATGTACATGGATCTGTATTTTTTTACAAAAAAAGTAGCATGATTGGTGCACATTTTCTAAAACCATGCATCCAAACTGTGCAGGTGTCTAGTGATTCTAGTAAGGGGAACAATATTGGAACATAGTTTCCCAAACTGTGTGTCCTAACCATGCACAATACCCAAATGCTTTAAAATTTTGATTTTCCCTTTCTACCCCTCTCGGTTTTTAACATCTAAATGCTTCCTCTCCCGCTCTTTTGATTTGTATGAACCTAGTAGATATCTACCTTCTTACTCAAGACTTCCATCCCTCTTCCAAAAAGTATCTAAGTGGATTATTTAAGGTTTTGGGGTGATTTCTCAAGGTATTAACCTCCTCTATTCCTAACCTTACTTCTTCTTCTATATTTTCTTGAGTTACTCTTATTCCCTAGTCTCTTCGATCTAGGGTTCAGGTTAATTTGGGTTTAAATTTGGGGTTTTGTGTTGTTAAGGTTTCTATTGTATTATCTTGAATTCTTGGACACTTTTGGAGTTATTTTGAGTTACTGTTGTTGAAGCTCCATGTGTTTGAGGTAGGTTTCTCTTTGCATTCCCCCTTTAAATTAGAGAAGCATTGATTGATTAATTTTCACACATATTTTTAATTCTAATTAGTGATGTAATATTTTTATAATAATATTTTGATATGAAATTAAGTGTTTTCCTTCTTGTATAGATTTGTACAAATTTTTTTTATGAAACTTTTCTCACCAAGGGTTCGTGAAAATTATCAGTTGGCATTTATAAGTGATTTTTTGTTCTTAAATGATGATTTTGGATTTATAAATGTGTTTTGGTTTCTCAAGTGGACTTATAAATGGGTTTTGGTACATAAATGGTGTGTTTTAATCTTATTGTAAATGTTTTTTCACTCAAAATTTTCTTGAGTCCCATTTGGAACTTTCATAAATTGGTCTTATTTTGAAAAAATACACTTGGTGTCTTCCTCTTAAATTGTTTGATTATAATGGAATCTATAGTTACTCTAAATGGGAATTCCCTTGTTCTTTGATGGTTTGAAGTCAAGGAGACACTTCTTAGGGATATTAAGGGGAGGATCTTGGTTGTGTGGATCATACAGAGGATTATGCTTGTGATTTTTATATGGTTGATTTGTTTAGATCATCCCCACTTTAGACATTACATGGGGACTTTTCATATCTAGAAAATTTTCCAAGAACTTTTTCTACACTAGTTTAATATTATTCTCTAGTTAGTGGCCCTTAGCGTGGACCTTGCTCTACTTTTGGATTGTTCCCCTATGTTAGGCTAGGAAGGGCAAGATTGAGCATTTTGGATAGTTGATGGCATCTAGTTAGGCACACCTACAAGATGAATCATGTTTCAGTATGTTCTAGATTACCCACTGAGCACCTAGTACTCCCATGTTCCCCTGACACTTATTTATTTGCAGTGGATGATTTAGGTGTCTCATTTAGATTGGTCTTTGGTGTAGGGTTTTCCATTTCCCTTGGTATGTCATTGTTTCCAATGTTATCTTATATTATGCAACTCTTGCTAAAAATAGATAAATGAGTTTTAAAAGTTTTATAGGAAATGTTTAAATAAATTTTACACCCTTATTTCATTTTAAAATAAAAACATAACTTCCCTCTCTCCCCCTCTTTCCTATTAAAATGATAAAGACTCCTTCTCCTAGAAAAGAAGTGTGTTTCAAATAAAAAAGGCAATGGCCTTTGATTTATTTTAAAAAAAATGTATAAAAAACTTACTTTTATATATTTTACTTAAAAATTGAAACTAAAGAATCTTATATTTAAATGAAATGCATTGGAAATATATTACTTGGGCACAACTACTGTGTTTTAATACTCATACCTATACTTTTTTCTTGTTTTTAGTCTTAGGTGTGGGTTCTAGCTTGGTCTTGAATTCCATGGGTGATGTTAGGTTTTATGATCAGAGAGTGACCTAAGGGGTCACATGAAGATTTAGTAGTCATTAGTTTTGGTTCGATTTTATTTTTATTTATGTTTAGTTGTTCTATTTAGTTTTATTTACTTTGGGATACTAAATTTTTTATACTATTTTTATTTATTTTTTGTGGAGAAAATCATTCCCATAACCTCTCGTTGATTCCCTTGGCAGTTTTCTCAAGCCCGGGAGGATTTGGAATGCTTCTTGGGCCTTACCGTAGGCCAGTTTAGGTGATCAGTTCAAGGTTAACCCAGGTTGGTTCGTGAAAAAATTCCCTTTTCCCTACAGTTGAAGTATTTAACCATAGGTGGTGCTCTCTATTCCTTTATCATGTCGGCAAGATTATTCATATCTCTCTAACATTCATGTGTTTGGTGGAATTCTCTCCCACACTTGAAGAATTTCCCCATACCTTTGAGGCAATTCCCATAATTATTTTTCCCACATTTTTGACACATGGGTTGTTAGATACTCTTTCTTCCTTTTTCATTTGATCCATCAGTTTGTAACTCCATTCTTCTCTTCTTATCTCTATAACCATGAGACCATTCTCTGAAATCCATCTATACTTTGAGATCACATTGAACCACTTCTTAATAACTCCCAAAGTCATGGATAGATAGAGCCTTTCAAAGGTGTGGTTTTAAATCACTAAAGGATCTATCTATTTTTCTATAATTGTTGATAAAAAACCAAGTTGAAACTTTTAATCCTTGTGAATTTTTCTTCATAATCCCCAACAGATTCACCTTAATTTTTCTTTAGCTCTATAAATTATATCTCCATATTTTTATGAAGAGTTCAAGGAAAATACTTGTTAATAAATATTTTCTTAAAGTATTTCCACTCCATTTATTCTATTTCATTATTTGACTTAGTGTTATTTATCAATCCCCACCATTGATCAAATTATCTATCTAAATGATAGATAGGAAAATTTATCTTTTCCTTCTTAGAATAGTGGAGTACAGAAAAGATCTTATACATTGAGGTGACTCATTGTTCTGTGACTAATGGATCAGATGAACCACTAAATTTCGGTGGACATTTCCACATAAAGGACTCAATGGATAGTTTCTCCTTGGGTGAAGGTGGACGGTCTATATAGTTCAAGTTATTGTTCATATCCTGAGATAGTTGGGAAAGCATAACCATAATGTTTTTAACTCCAATTACCATAACATTAGGGATATCATTAGAACAATCATTTCATTTTCCCTTGCTGTCCCGATTTCTCCTACCTCCCACCATTTTTTAAAATAGAAAAGGGTTGAAAAAAAGAAAATCAAAAAAGCATGAATAATTTATTCTTTTACATAATAAATGAATATCTTATGGGATCCCTATGTGTATCCTTTTCTAAAACAAATATTCTTGGATGTTTATATATAAATAGTCCTATAAGAAGGTTTTTCACTAACGTTCTCTAATCCAAATTCACAAATTAACCAAATTGTGCTCTGATACCAACTATAACAGCCTTAATTTTTCTTATTTGACTATTAAATAATTTTAAATATAAACAAAATATTAACGTTACAAAACTAGGATCAAAAGGTTTAGTGTCTTGGGGAAATTGGTCTCATACATAACTTTTATATAGTAAAACATAAAAATTTATTTAAATCCTTATTATTTTTCCTTCTAAATATTGGGTTATCCGTAGTACATATAATCACTTGAGGATATACATCAAAGAAAGGGGTGAGCTGAAATCCTAGTAAAAAGATAAATAAGGGACATGGATCAATATAGCATGGGTGAGAATAAACATCATTATCATATCATAAGAATAGTATAATAATAATAATCACTAGGAGAAACATTAGATAAAGGAATAGAATATGTAAATGAATAAAAATTAAACATCATGTCATATTAGTCAAATATCATACATAGTTGTGAACAAAGTTATCATCATATTCACACATTACATAGGTGCATAATCATAGCATCATCATTGTTAAAAAAACAAGCATCATGTTCATGAATAACACACATTATCTCATGAGATATATCACATTACCCAATTCATTTTAGGGATATATAATTATTTTCCCACCCATCACATCATACCATTTATATAATCATGAATTCCATATAGAACATATATCAATCGTAATCATGAAATAAACCCAATGAAAAGAAAGGCTTTTATAAGGATTTAATCAATAATACATTCATTAATAGGATTTGGGATTCCAAAATTAAAAATTGAAAACATATTTGTCATAAAAATCATCATTCTTAATTGAATAAGTAACAACTCAATATGAGTAAAAGGTGTGTTTTGTAAAGAAGAGTTCTTTTGGAAAATCTTTGTATTTGTCATAAAACCAAGTTGTAAACATGTATATCCCTAAAAATAAGAATATAAATACAATTAAAATATATTTATAGAATATTAAAGGAATATCCACACTGAAATTTGACATGAATTAGGGATAACCCAAGGAAAGGGATTTGGGTTTGAGAATCCCCTTACCTGATGTCTGAATGCATTCTTCACTTGTACTTAATGTCATGAGTAATAAAATTAGATTAATTAATTACTTAATTAATAAAATCTTCTACATTTATTTTATTTATTATAATTTTATTATGTTTATTTATGGCCATTTCAATGAGTAATATAGTTCAATGTTTTCATTCTGGAAGTGTTCATTTTCATGGTTTCATGGTCAGTTTACTTGTGTATAATTATGGAAGTTCTTGTAAAATGGGAATAATTCTCCAGAAGTGAAATTATTTGGTATTAATGCACTTATAAAAGGTTAAATGTTCTCATATATAATTTTTTAGGGTATTAGGATTATTCATTTGATAAAATATTAAAGATAAATGTTTAGTTGATTTTGGCAATTTTTCCGACCATCATGAACTAGTTTCATTTTGTTTAATATTTGTATATAAATTTGTTTCATAACATGAAATAAGTTAAAATATACAGATTAAAATCTTTTTTTAACCATAATAATGGTTTTATGACCATCCTTTAAGGCATTAATGGAAAATGAAAACTGATCATCCATGAATGTGGTGAACTAACATATCATGGATACTGTTTTCAATTTAAAAATAAAAGGATAAGAGAAGAGATTTGATAATAGATATTACATTAAAAAAAATTAAATTATATATATTATACTGTATTTATCAGGAAACTTTGTATAGGTAAGGCTATTATAGGATAAGAAAATAAAATAAATTAAAAGAGAAAGATTGAGGATTTTACCTCTTGAATGCTGTCTCCTTGAGAACCTCCTTAAAGAACTTGGGTTTAGTCTTTTATTGAGAACAAAAGCTATTAGACATGTTGAAGAGGCTTTTTAATAGAATTGGGTATAATTTAGACAATCTAGAAGGCTTACAAGGTGTTAGGAGAAGATGTGGTGAGGGTTGGTATTTATAGGGGAGAAGAGGGGTGTTTTTTTATTATTTTATTCATTCGTTTATTATTTTGGATAAAGAATATCAATAGTAATGATTCCTATGACTAAATATAGTAAATATTTTAGGATATTTATAACTACTGGGTGATTACATAATCCATACATTTTCCATGACTCAAAAATTCATGTATTTAGCTTATACCATAGATTATCGTATTTCACTATTCACCAAAAATTAAACTATTTTAGAAAAATAAAAAAAATTCACCATAACCATTATTGATATGTAGATTTCAAAAATGAAATCCATTTTATGAAAATAATTTTATAAATATGATAAATTTAATTTTTAAATAAAATCATCATTTATTCAAAAAATACTGATTTTAATATTATAATAGATTTTTTTACCCATTGAAAATTTAATTAAGGTCACATAAAATTATCTTATAATTATAATAAAACTTTATATTAATTTATGAATCTATTTTATAAAATTAGTTAATTTTAAATAATTATATTATTTATAAAATTGTAAATGATCGTTTACGTTTTACAAAAATACCAACACTTAATTTATCTTTTTTTAAAACATTTATTTACTTATACCATGATATAATTATATCATATTTTCATTTAAAAGATACCTAAATTTTATTTATAATTTCCCAATTGAGGTTACTATTCTAACATCCAAATTACTATTCCTAATGGTCATATTACTATTCCAATGGTTAGGTTACTATTCCAACAATACATGTTTCTTAATTTCTATAAATACCACTCATTTCATTTTTTATTTACGAGAACAATGTTTACATTGGGTTCTCTATGTTTTGTATGTGTTTTTTTGACATAATTATAAAAAGTAAAATTCAATCGATAAATTTTTTGGTTGTTACACGTTTCTTCAGTTCCTCAAGTTCAACAACAACCTTTCTATATGGAGTCTTGGATATTGGAAAACCCCTAGGTATAATATTTATTGAAAATTAAACCTCTCAGCTAGGAGGAATACCAGTCAATTCTTCAGGAAAAATATAAGTGTATTCTCTCACAATGGGAATTTCTTCAATGATGATATTTTCCTTAGTCTCAATCATATGAGGTAAATACACATGCTCACAAGGTAATAATATCCATGCTTGAGATGATTATAACAAAGGAGATTCATCATCCTCCTTACACTTGTATAGAATCAAAGGGTGATTTATGGTATAGAGGTTCAATTACTTCTCCGAGTAATTTATATTGGATTTATAAAAGTAAAACCATTACATAACTAGGATAACATCAAATTACACTAAAGGGATATTGATAATATTTTCAAGATGAAAATACCCATGAAATTCAACTTGGGATACAATAATCATATAATATTTTTCCTAATGATATCAAATAATTTTTGATGGTGGATCAATGTTCTTGGAAAAATTACATGATACGATAATATTTCATGAATTGAAATACAACATGACATACAAAACTCTATAATATTGGTTACATGTACTTTAATCATCAGGATCCATCTCAACATATGGATTTTCCTTATTCCCTTGGTGTTAGAGATTTTTGGTTCTTATTATGCTTGTTCACCCTTAGAATAGAGCATTGGATTGGATAATTCCCAACTTCTCCACTTTTATTACATATAACCATAAATGGTACCTTAGATTGAAATTTATTTCCCTCCATCATGTTATTAATTTTCCATGGAAATTGGCTTCTTTATACCCTATTTTTACACACCTAAAACATCTCCCCATTTCTTTGTGAAATTTCTCTTGGTGTCTATTTCCACTTTTTTTATAAAAAATAAATTGCTTATTCTTTCCTTTATCACCTTTATCAGATGAACTTTCTTGAGATGTTTCCATACTATTATTTAATGTGTTGGGAAATTCAAATATTTTCCAATTACTAATCATGATTTTTGATGGATAGTTTGGAAAAATCACAAGATGTCTTACTTGAAATCCCATAATGTTAGGCATCTCACTTAGTCATCACATTTCCCATCATATTGGTTGTTGACTTGGTTCCTTTAATTTCCATCCATTGACTAGAAAACAAGGAAAATTAGGGATGAAAAATTTTAAATCATTAAACACATAAAATGAAAACTATGAACGTTAAAGGGATAAATAATAAATAACATATATTCCTTAATCTATGAATTTTTAGGGTTTATTCTAATTTATCCATGACTTTTCTAATATAAAATTGCATGAGAATTTTTATTCCCTTAATAATGGTTTGTAATGAGCTTATGAATTAACCAAATCATATCCCATGGTAGTTTAAAACTCTGTGTGTAGCAAGGCCCATTTTCATGCACCATTTCCAAATCGAGTCTAGCTCAATATAGTGTTTTCGAGGTTGTTACTCTTAGGCACATTTGTGCCAGAGTCACATCCACTTGTAGTATCTAGATAATGATTTGTAATAACTAGGACCTATTGACATCATAGACACCTCTCCTTAACATGGTCGTTGGGTCTTGGTCTTCTAGGAACCACCAGTTTCCCTATAGACATGTGGTCCCCTACTTGGGGCCCACCCATGTTCCCAAATAAATCATCAGACTAATGATTGTCCCCATAGACCAACACTTATTCTTTTAGTGAAATTTTCCTCACTCACACACACCCTATTAAACTTCCTAAGAGGTCACCCATCCCAATCACTACTCCAAGATAATCATGCTTAACTATTGAGTTCTAATCAGGTAGGTTTCTAAAAATAAAGGTTCACTTTGTTGACATGAGTCATATCATTTTGTATTCTAACCCTTTAACTTTCTGTGATATTATATTCACACCCTTTAGAGCATGAAATAATCATTGTGGACCCTACATCTCAACCCAAGGAGTGACACCACACTTCCATATGGGTTCCTCCTTTGATACCAATGTAACAAATAAATTATCTAGATTGGGATGTGTTACAACTAGGATCTACTGACAGCATTGATGCCCCACCTTAACATGGTTGTTGGGTCTTGGACTTCTAGGAACCACCATTTTCCACATAGACACTTGGTCCCATACCTAGGCCCCACCCACATGCCTGAATGTATCATCAGACTAATGAATATCCCCACATGCCAACACTTTTTCTTTTTAGTGTTATTTTTCCTTACTCACACACACCCTGGGAAACTTACCACGTGGTCACCCATCTAGATCACTACTATAAGACAATCATGCTTAACTATGGAGTTATAATCAGGTAGGATTATTAAAAGAAAGGTTCACCTTATTGACATGAGTCATATCATTTAGTATTTTAGCCCTTTAAAATTATGGGTTGTTACATTCACCCCCTTTATAGTACTACATCCTCATTGTGGACCCTAAATCTCAACCTAGGTATTTCCACCACACTTCCGGTTGGGTTCCTATTTTGATACCAATGTAACAAATGGGCCATGATGACAATAAAAACTCCCAACCTTAACATGGTCATTGGGTCCTAGATCTCTAGGAACTACCAGTTTCTCCTCAAACACATGATCCCCTACCTGGGGCCCACCCACATGATCAAACGAATTGTTAGTCTAACGACTATACCCATAGGCCAACAATTATTCTTTAAATTTGCTTTGTATTCACTCACAAAAACCCTAGGAAAATTCCTAGGAGGTAACCAACCCTGATCACTACTGCATGTAAAGCACACTTAATTATGGAGTTCTAATCAGGTAGGATCCTGAAAATAAAGTTGTACCTTATTGACATGAGTCATTTCATTTTGCCTTTAAACCCTTTCCCATTATAGGGTGATACAAGATTTATTTTATTAGAAACCAATTACTCTATAATTTACCAAAATTTATGTTTTTTTATTTTGTTTATTATTATCCCTAAAACTTTTTCTAAATTTTTCAAATCCTAATCCAAAAAATAACTAATATTTCCACTAATACCAACTATGACAACCCTTGTATGTAATAAACTTTATTTCATGATTTATTACTTAAAGGTATGCATAAACCAACCCCAAAAGATACATAAGCCTAGTGTATTTAGGAATTAGGTACATGAAAAATTAAATTTATACATGGGTATAACAACAATGTTGAAAAATTATTTTAAATGATTATAATATTCCATATCTTTTAAAACTGCACGGGACAACCTATTGACATACATAAGAAAGGGGTGAGCTATAAAGACTAGTAAGTGAATAAATAAAATATAAAATGATGTAAGTATTACATGTTATTAAATAAGAATTTAAATGGGACATAAAAGGAGTGATAATAATAATCTTGAATAATGAGGCCCAATAAAAAATGATAGCATAAATGCTTCATGGGAATGTGGAAAATACATTTAACATGACATCATAAACATTGGTCAAGGATAAAAACCATGACATCATAACATTGTTGATAAAATTCCCATAATAGAATGGTTTAATCTTCAATACCATAAATTAAGTCTCGTGAGACTAAAACATTACCCAATTCATTAGAGCACTATATAGTTCTAGGTGCACTTTTCGATTTCATATCATGTACATACATAAGTATGCCACATAGATCAGTCAACATAGGATAATATCTCATCACATTTAATACCATGATTAAGTAGTATAGAATAAATAAATGTAATTAACCAATAAAATAAGGATAGTTATGACTATTTTAATACCTTTGAGTGTAAATGGTGATGGTATTCACAATAAAAAAGTTTTTTATAGGAAAATCACAGGATCATTTCAGCAGAATAATAGGGTATATAATGAATCATGGGAGGGATTAATGAGAATAAAAGGGGTATATCATAACTTGGAAATAATAAGTTAAGTAATAAGGATATATAAGAACACAATCCAACATAAACAATTGGTAATTAAAAAGCATAATACAAAAAGGGTTATTGAATAAAAGTTTGGTATGGGAAAATCACAAGATAATTTTGGCAGCATAATAGGGGTACATAATGAATCATGGGAGGGATTAATAAGAGATAAAGGGGTATATAATAAATTTTAAATAATAATAGAAGTAATAGGGATGTGTGATAGCATACCCCATCATGAATAAATGGGAAAAAAATCATAACACAAAGGAGGTGCTTGAATAAAGAGGAGAAGGAGAGGATACCTTACCTTGATAGAAAGTTTCCAAAAGCTTGGTAGGATCTTATTGGGAGCTTGTGCTACATTAAGAGGGATATAAAGATGAATTTTTATAGTAATTTCATGTTTAATGTTTTTTTGAGTGAAGGGAAATGGGAGCTAGGGTGGTTTATATAGGAAAAGATAGGAGAGTTTATTATTTTCCAAATTTAAGTTTTGGACTCTGTATAATAAAGTAATCAAAAACAAAAAACGTTCCCATGGTTTTTGACCATGGTTTATTAAAAATTTAAGTGGTTTTAGTATTTTATAATTTCATTTACTTATCAGATTAAAATAATACCCTTGGCGATGTGGAAGTGGGTCATGTTTACAATGAATTTATTTTAAAAACATAAAATATAATATTGGTTTTGGAGGATTAATAGAGGTTTTATAAAATTAAAACAATAACCTAAAAATGAATTATTTTAAAGTGAAAATATATATTTTGACTTTTATTCCTTTTTTGGAACATATTACATTAGTTTTGGGTCAATATTATGTCATAATACATACCGTATATTTATATCATATTTAATTTTTACTCTAAAATTTGTCTGTCTCGAAAAAATTATAAAAAATTCGCCACTGAATAATTTCATTAAGCTGGTTCCAAAAATAATATTTATTTTATCAAAATAATTATATTAATATGACATATTAAAATTTTAAATTAAAATCCCTATTTATTGAAAAATGTTTTTGCTTTTACAATAATAGTTTTCCAACCCTTATAAAAATTATATTTTCACTTCATAAAATTATATTATCAATTATATTTAATATATAATATTTTATAATAAAATTTTATTAAAATTTTATTAATTTTTAAAAAATAATTCATCAAAAGGAATGTCTTAATTGAAATTTCACATTACCCAATTTTTTCGATATTTTTACATATTAAAATCTATTTTTTAACAAACCCATTAATTAATCTTTTATAAATTAAAAAAAATTAAGGAATAAATATAATAATTATTTTACTGAAAAATAAATATACATATTCATACTATTAGGGTCTAGATAAATATCCCTTTATTACACCAGTGAACGCTCTAAGGGTAAAGTGTGTGATGGTGATATTTTCTTGGGGTGGTTTGGTGAACATGGTTTGGGTCGTGATCTCGATGAGATTGAACTTCTCTCATAAATAGTTTTGGTCTTACTTTAGTTATTTTATCTCAACTAGGGATTGTTTGAGGGAAAATCCTAGTGATTATATCTACCTTGGAAGCTCCAATAAATAAGATTTATAGGGTATGATCCTACTGGCCTAGTCTATAACTTATTTTGTCTATGTCAATTAGATTTATCATAACCCTTAATATATACTAATAATATGATAACTGTTTAATAAATATATTATCAATGGTCATGATAATTAATAGTATTTTGAATCTGATAGGATATAAATTATAAGGGTCCAATATAACCAAATCAGTGCATACGTTTTTATAACCACATTACAAAATAGGGCACTTAATTCAATCATAAATGAAATTTTATTTATAAAAGTTCAGGTTTTCAAACTTTCCATAGGTTATGATATGATGATATTATGATTGTTTTATGATATTTTAGCACACATATATATGTTTCTCATTATATGATGTATGGGATAAAAATTATATATCCCTCTAATGAATTGGGTAAAGAAGGATATCTTATATAATAACAAGGACTAGAATGGGGAATAAACCCAATTTAGTAAGGGACATTTTACAATAAGATAATATTGGGAGTGAAACTTGACTAAGTAAATGATGGAATGAGGAGTGAAAAAAATCCACTATGATAGTCTTAGAAGTGAGCCTTGGCTAAGAAAATGATTTTATATTCTTATGTGTATGCCATAAACTTATGTTTTATGCTGATGATATTTTCTCATGGCTCATGATTGATTATTGATGATTCATCACTTTGTTGTCTTATTTATTTTGATTGATAAAACTTTATGTCATGTTTCATGATTATGATCTATGAATTGTTGGGTATTATTTTCTAATGTTAATCTCATGTTCTCATACCCTTATTATTATCTTATTCTCACTTATGATCATTAAATAATATCATTATTTTTTATTTTTACTGAGCATTTGATCTCACCCATTCTTATGTTTTCCTTACCTAGCTTATAGAGAAATATTTTAAGTTTGTTATATCTAAGAAGCGTTTTATTTTTTAATAACTTAACAGGAAATGATATATATAATATATATAATAGTTTTTATGTATCCTAGTTTCTAAAGTGACTAAAACTTTGAGTTTTTAGAATGGATCATATTTATTTTTAATAAATATTTATCTAATAAGATGTAGTATTTATATATGAAAATTTTGGATTTTTATAGTTGGTATCAGAGCAAAGTTTAGAAATTTTTAGAAAATAGGATGAGGGAACTTTAGTGAGAAACCTTAGGATAAACCTAAGTATAAGAGAACAAAATAATATATTTTAAAGAAAGGACTATATTTTCCCTAAGAAAATATATCCCTTTATCGATACTACAAGTGAATGTGGTTTTAGAATAGATGAATCTAGGGGTAATAACTATAAAGATATTTGGTTGAGTATATCTCAACCATCATTATCACACATGGTGAATGATCCCTTATTATGTACCTAGTTTAACACTCCTATGATATATTCATAGGTTAATTTACATTTTATATAAGATCTATTATGATGGATTTGAATAGATAATGACCATGGATGACCTAGGTTAAATCTAAGGTGTCATAGATTGAAAATAATGTATCATGATTTAGACACCCTATAAATTATTTTCATGATTATATGATTTCCCACTATGATCATTATTACTCATACTATATTTTTTAGTTTTAGTAAATGGATAAAACCAGAAGGAACCATGTTAATGCTAAATGTGATGGAAAATATAGTGATTATACTCCTAAGAAACCAAATTTTATGAAAGTTGGAATAAAAAATATTATTGTTATGATTACACAACTTTATCAATCCATGAATCATGCTATGCTTCCAAATGAGTAATAGAACAATATACTATTGAGTCCTTTATGAGGAAATTCCCACCTCCTTTTAGTGGGTCCTATGATCCACTAATTTTTGAGTAATGGATTGGTACCACTAAAAATATATTTTCCTTTCTCTAGTGATCATAAAATGAAAAGGTTATCATAGTTGTTTATCAGTTTGAAGGTGAAGCAGATCAATGGTAGAATCTTATAAAGAATACAAGTAAGTAAGAATAAATTTACTCTATAGAGTAGGATAAGTTTAAGAACTTATTTTTCAGTTAGTAATTTCCTCATATTTTTTATTTGAAGATGAAGAAGGAATTCATGGAGTCTAAGAAGAGGGATGATGAATTCTTTAGTACATATGAGGAAAATTTTACAAGAAACGTGCTGTACACTTTTGGTATTATCATTGAACCAGAAAGTATTATTGACCAATTCTTAAATGTCTTAAAAAAAGTCTCTGAAGGGAGTTATCCATAAGAGACTTCATTAACTCTAAAGAAATCATTTGATGTTAAATTAAACTGAAAATGGATATTGGAGTCACCTATCAATATTATGGTTTTGATAAGAATACAAATATTTATTTAAAATGAAATTATAAAAAAAACCATATAGGGAATAATATGAGTTTTACTTTATGCTATAAGTGTAGAAATTAGAATTTCGAAGATTCTCTTAAGGGATCTAGTAAATGTTTCAAGTGTAAGAAAGAAGTCCATCAGGAAATTGAATGCTAAATTAATGGGAAGAAGTTATCTAATGATGCAAATAAAGATAAATATTAAAAAAATTAAACACCCACACTTAAATGATATAATTATAATGGGTATGGAAATTATGATAACTAGTGATTGAAACCAAGGGTTAATGATGATGATCGACATCAACAACCTCTTAATCCTAGAGATAAAGTGTAATCTCATGCGATCACTATCGTTGATGTGGGGTGCGATAAAAAAGTGGTGAAAGGTACACTCACCATACAATATAGAACTATTAATTTCTTATTTGATTATGATTCTACCCACTCTTTTATATCTAAATATTTTTCTAATGGAACCACATTACCACCTTAAGGATTATATGTTTAAATAGTAGTAATAACTACTAATGGTGTGGTGATCACATGTCAATTCTATGAATCTTACCCAATTTATGTTTATAGGAATTTTATCCCTGTAAAACTTTTTATTCTTACCCAAGTTGAATTTTATGGGATTTTGGGTATGGATTGACTTTATTTATATAAATACAATATTAATTTCCAAGTATGGTAAGTAACATTTGATATCCTGAACCAAACTATGATTGTATATCGGTGTGAGGATAAATATGAACTTCAAAAAAAAATTAAAATTGTTTAATGGGTCTTAATTCCCATTAAAATAGGGGTATTTATCTCACATGGTTAGTGTATCATCCTAGGATTTTATAAAATATTTCTCTTCAAATAAATTTAATTTCTTCGATATCTTGTGATACATGAAACATATGGTCTAAATGAACAGTAATATAGTATACCATTATAACCTAGCCATTATATTAGAAGAATAAATAAGAATACCATTTTTTTAAAAATTTAATGGTTTTAGATAAAAAAATATATTTTTAGTAAAGTCATTATATGCTTTAAAAACACATTTTTTACCAAAAATGGTTTTTATCATTTTTTTGTGATAAAATAATATAATTAATTTTAGCCACTTTTATAAAATTTATTTGAAAATAGGAACTTAATTTTTGAAATCATAATTTCAAAATTATCTTAGAGTGAATTTTTGATAATTTTCTGAAAAGATTGATTTTTTGATGAATAGTGAAAAATACTATTTTTTATTAAAAATTTTCTTTTTGGTTAAAAAATTATAGAGCCCCATTTTGGTTTAAATGGTTTTATAAGTAAAATAATTTCATTATGGATAGTAACCTTGAATAATATTTTCTAACTCGGTAAAGGTAAAATGGGAAGAATAGGGTTAAAATATTTGGGTAAGACTTTAAAATTTATCTAAAACTTGAATTTATCCTATTAGATGAATATAATAGCCACTTGGTGACTTTTTTCTTTGATATTGACCTTTATATTACTTTTAGAAAAGAATAAAAATAAAATGTCACGCTATTATCTTTAACACCTCTAATATTTTTCCATAAGGATAAAAAGAGGTTATGTTCAATTTTAAATGTTCATTCGAAATATGAGTTAATTTATTTTATCATGATAATTTATTTTAATTTTTATTTATTAAATAATTATATTAAATTATTACGGAACACTGACATAATATTTATTCAATTAATAAAATAATAAAATGAATGATTTTAAATTTTTTAAAAGTAATACAATTTAGTTGAATTATTGTGTTCTAAAAAAATTTTGATACATATAACATGTTAGGGTTGCATGAAAGGTTTATATTCAAATTCCATATTTTTATTGATGTTTTTAAAAACTAATTAAATTAATAGTGTAAAAAATGAATTAATTATATTTTATGAAATATAATTTTTTATTAAATTATTTAAAAAACATAAAAATATTGAAATAAGAAATGTAGGATTAAAAAGGGCCTAAAATATCATCACTTTTCCATTTATGAGAAATTTTTTACCTTATAAGTAAAATTATAACCCTTTAAGATTAGAAAATTTGTTACCACAGTGAAGGTTAAAAATTGTTAATAAAGGTGTTAAACAAAAAGATAATGTTTAATATTCCACATAAACCTATAGAAATTTTATTAGTTAAAGGTATTTAAACCATATCCTATCTTATTATCAAAATTAGAGCCACATTATTCCACATTCACATGAAAATGAATTTATTATATTTAAATCTATTTATTAATTATAAGCGTGACCTCTCCCCCAATTATAAAAATACACCCATACTTTATTTTATTTACACCATATTGAGAAATCTTTAATGAAAAAACACTACCCAATTATGTTAAAAAAATCATTATCTTATTTTTAGAGGTGCTGGTATTCCCAAAAATAAACCCTAGTGTCCTTAAGAGGGGATCTTAAGGTTTTCTTTCAAAGAAGAGGTGATTGCCTTAACTAATCACTTTATATTTTTACTTATTATTTTAAATCATCTTTATATATGGTATTTATCATAAGATAAAAAATAAAATATTATAAATATACTAAAATTTTATTATTGTTATGAAACCACCATTATACACCCTATTTTCCATCAAATGGGAAGAGAATGTTTCACGTGTACGCATGTGTGAACTACCTTCTGTACATAGCAATACAATTCATTTTCCATCAACATATTTCATGGATGATTATTATGATGAGTTTAATGATCATATATTAAATTTATGACACAATTATTCTTCTAGTTCCTAGGACACATGTTGAATGAACATATGGAATCAAGGATCCATTCATCAGAGATAGAAATATTAGAAAAATTTAACATGTCAACAACATCAAAATTCTGCTAAACTAATAAAGAATGGTAATTACTATTGTATCTATAGTAACCTTTGTTTATAGGGTGGTTCCTATTAATGTGATCAGGTTTTTTACATTGAAATAACTTTATTAATTTATTCTTGGACTTAAATATTTGATTATAGGACTAACCCCTTCCCTTCCTCCTACCCCTGGACTCACATCTACCCCCGGACTCACATCTACCCTCGGACTCACTCCTACCCCTAATGTTCAGACCCTATGCCTCATCCTTAACAATACCCTTCCTTTTAAGGTCTTTTGAGAGTAAAGAATATTTAAATTCTTCAATATTAAGGGTTAATTTTCCACAAAACATAAATTTTTTAATAGAATTAAAGGTATCATATAATAAAGTTAATTGTATTATGGATTGATATTCATCATTTAGTTTAATGTATATGTTGTCTAGATCTAACAAGACTTTGTTAAAATCATCAATGTGTATCATGATTGTAGTTCGAGGATGCATTTTGAAAGTATATAATCTCATTTTTTTGTATAATCTACCAACAAGATACATTTTCTTGTATAGATATTCAATTATAGAATGTATACTAGGAGAAAAATACTCATATAAATCCTCTATAATAACTTTATCACTTAAAGATAAGAGTATTAAACTATGGGATTTCCTAAGGGTTTATTCAGGAACATCTACATATGTGTTAGCAGTCTTCCCATCCGGGGCAAGGATAGTTACTTTTTTAGTGCCAGAAAGGTAATTAATTAAATAATTATAATCTAGAAGAGCAGTCATTTTAATCCTCTAGAGATTAAAATCATTTCCACCATCAAATTTACTAATATAAATTTTTTAGGTCCCATAATCTACATTTGAGTAGGTTCTGATAACAATTTTTAGTAATCCGTTAACCCCAATAATATCCAGGAACCACTGACTCATACAACCAGGTTAATCATTTGGTATAAATTACTTGAGATGTATATAATAAGAAAAAAAATATTTAAAAAGAAGTGAAGTATTGTAATCATAATAACAGAAAGACTAAAAATAAAGAACACCAAATATAACATGATTCATATCAACATGATCCTACATGCACGGTAAGAATACCATCCTAACTAGTCATTTTATTACTAAGAAACAACAAGAAAGAAATATAGACTTGATGTGTAAACAAGATAAGTAGGGAAACTATCTGTGGAGGTTGACCTTATTGAACTAGGTGGTGGTGATGAAACCCATCACGTAGAGTCAACACCATCCACTTTTAGATTGAATCAAGAACACACCCAAGAAGTATATTATTCCAATCTTGAAAGAAAAGAAATTAACCACCTACAAAGCCAAGAATCATAAACTAAAACATGGTTACAATGAATAAAAGAAAATATTTGGAACCCCCTATGGTGCACAATTTTCCTAGACCTAAGGTCGAGTCTATCTCCACTGAATCTCCACCAGAGTGATATTCCGGTTCGAGGATGTGGAAAGAACACAACAGAGGGGAGTACGAGTGGCTAGAAAACTCATGTTTTCCCTTTTCTTATTCAAGATCCTCTTTGTAAAGCAATGGAAGATCACATCATGATCTCTCAAGATTAACTAGATGAAAACCCTAAACCATAATGGAATGATTGAATCGAATCAAGGCACATCAGAGAAATGATAACATGCTAGGAGGCTGTCAACCAACACAATCAGAATCTTGAGATAAAAGTCATGTGTATGACTAAGATGCAACAAGCTGTTCACCTAACAGAATACAAAACAACTTATGGGAGAAATGGATGCATTTAATTGTTCATGAAGGAAGAAACTTGGATCAAGGCCGAGGAAAATAATCACAACTGGGAGCAGTGTTTTCCGTTGGATCAACCATAATCAAACGGTCCAGATTTAAAACACTAAAAAGGTAAGGAAAAGTATACATGGAGTAGAAAATAATGCCATGTGAAGATGAAAACAAATAAATATATAATTAAAAAATATAAGTAATAAAGATACACATAAAACAATCCCATAAGATCACGAATCCTAGTGTCTTTAGTAATTAGGTACATAGCACATCAAGTTGATACGTGGGTACAACAATAATATTGAAAACTTCCTTAACATGATTCTAATATTCCATTGATTTTAAAATTTCATGTGATAACTTGGGGACACAAATAGTAAAGGGGCGATATATAAATACTAGTAAGGGAATAAAAAAATCACAACATGATGAAAGTATTACATGTTATTTAATAGACATTTCAATGGGACATAAAAGGGGTGATAATCATAATCTTGAAAAATGAGGCATGATACAACATGATAGCATAAATGCATAATGTTAATGTTGAAATTTTATTTAACATGAAATCATAAAAATAGGTCAAGGATAACCACCAATACATCATAACATGGTGTAAAATGTCCCATAATGGATTAGGTTGACTCCTTAATCCGATACATGACATATCATGAGACTAAAACATTACCCAATGAATTAAAGCACTATATAATTATAGTCACACCTATCACTTTAATATCATGTATATTAATAAGTTCACTTTAATTCCCCAATAAATTAAGTATAGGTATGACTATGTAAATTCCCTTGAGTGGAAATTGAGATGGTATTCACAATACAAAGGTTTGGTATGGGAAAATCATAGGATAATTTCGGCGGAATAATGGGGTACATAATAAATAATGGGATTGATTAATGAGATTGAAAGGGGTTTATCATAAATTTTAAATCATAAGTTAAGTAATAGGGATATGTAAGAACACAATACAACATGAAAAATTTGGAATTAAACAACATAATTCAAAAAAGGTTCTTGAATAAATTTTGGCATGGAAAAATCATAAAATAATTTTGAAAGCATAATGGGGGTACATAATGAATCATGAGATGGATTTATGTGAGTGAAAGGGGTCTATAATCACTTTTAAATCACAAGGGAAGTAATAGATATGTCTGAGAACATACCCCAACATGACAAAATGTAAAACAAAAGGCATAACACAAAGGAGGTGCTTGAATAAAGAGGAGATGGAGAGGATCCCTTATCTTGAGAGGGTATTTTTAAAAGCTTAGTAGAAACTTATTTAGAGTTTAGGGGAACCTTGGGAGGGTCTATAGAGTAATGGGAAGAGTAATTTCATGATACAAGGTTTTTGAGTGAAGATAAATGGGAGCTTTGGTGGGTTTATATAGAAAAAGTGAAGGGAGTTCTTTATCATTTTCCAACATTAGGTTTTGGACTCTATGAAATAAAGTAATCAAAACCAAAAAACTTCTCATAGTTTTTGCCCATGATTTTTTCCAAATAGGATTGGTTTTAATTATTTTATAATTCCATTAACCGATCATAATAAAATAATACCTTGGTGATATGGAAGTGAGTCATGTTTACAAATAATTGATTTTAAAACCTTAAAATATAATATAGATTTTGGAGGATTCATAGAGAGTTTATAAAATTAAAAAATAACCTCAAAAACACATTATTTGGAATTTAAATAAATATTTGGTCATTTATACCTTTTATGAAACATATTACATCACTTTTGAGTCATTATGATGTCATAATACAGACCGTATATTTATACTGTAGTTTATTTTTACCTGTAAATTAATTTGTCTTAGAAAATTATGAAAAATTTACCGTTGGATAATTTTTAAATGATTATTCCTGAAATAATATTTATTTTAACAAAATAATTAATTGAATATTAAAAATTAAACTTTTAAATTAATATCCCCATTAATTGAAAAATACTGTTTTTTATTAACAATAACAATTTTCCGGCCCTTATAAAAATTACATTTTCACTTCATAAAATTATATTATAATTTATATTTAATATATAATATTTAATAATAATATTTAATTAAAATATAACTTATTTAAAATATTCATGAATTCATTAAAATGAATGTATTAATTGAAGTTTCATATTATCCAAAAATACAATTCATTTTTTGTCATATCAGAATCTATTTTTTATCAAAACCATAAATTAATTTGTTATAAAGTTAAAAAAATATGGAATAAATATAATAATTATTTTATTGAAAATAAAATATTCATATTCATACTTTTAGGGTTGATATACATATCCCTTTATTACACCAGCAAATGCTCTAAGGGTAAGGTGTGCAATGATGATATTTTATTGGGGTGGTTCAACAAACATGGTTTTGTCTATGATCTCCATGATCTTGAACTTATTCCCTAAACAGTTTCACTAATTCTTTAGTTATTTAATATCATATTTATATTGGCCAAGGAAAAATCCTAGTGATGTTATATCTCTTGGAATCTCTGATCAATGGTCTTCATAGGGTACAATCCTACTAGTTGATTCCATCAATTATTTCATTTGCGTCAATTGGATTTGTCATAACCCTTAATATATAGTAATCACATGGTAAAATTTCAATGAATATATTATAAATGTTTATTATTCTTAAAAAACTTTTAAATATAATACAATACAACTTATAATGTTCCAATATAACCGAAGTAGTGCATGTGTTTTCTATAACCACATTACATAATAGGGAACTTAATTCAATCACAAAGAGAATTTTACTTATAAAAGTTTGGATCGTTACATTATTCCCACTTTTAGAAATTTCAACCTCAAAATTTTATTTACATACACTAAAACAGATGAGGGTACTTATGTTTCTTCACCTCTTTCAGTTCCCATGTTACTTTCTGAAACTTGTGGATCCACCACAACACTTTGTCCAGGTGAGCTATCTTGCTTTGTATAACTTTGTATCTATGATATAAGATCTTAAATGGTTACTACTCATATGAAAGATTATTTTTCAATTGTACCACCACTAGATTTAGTACATGTGAGGGGTCTCGTACTTTTTCAATAGGTATACATAGAAAAAAATCATGTACTTGAGATAGGTTAGGTGGGAGTGCTAGTAGATAGTCCACCACTCCAATGCGATCGAGGATCACAAAGGGGATGATGTATATAGGACCAAGATTCCCCTTCTTTACAAACTTTATAACTTTCTTCCATGGAGATATATGAAGAAAAAATTTACCACTAACCTCAAACTCTAGGTTTCATGACGATTATTTGCATGGATTTTCTATCAACTTTTTGTTTATTTCATGTGATGTTGAATGGTTTAAACCTTTTCTGTAATATATTGGATAAGATCCTATCCCATTATCTTCCACTCTCTAACTTCATCCAAGAATGTTGGAGTCTAAAAACTCTTCCCATATAGATCCTCATATGGCTCCATTTGAAAGCAATAATGGGAACTATTTTTATATGATAATTCCACTAAGGGAAGGTGATGATCCCAACTTACTTAAAAATCCATTGAACATGATCTCAACATATCTTCCAGAGTTTTAATAGTCCTTTCAGACTGAAAATCCATCCGAGGGTGATAAGTAGTGCTGATTCTTAGTTCAATATTCAACACTTGTTTAAGGTTTCTCAAAAACCTTGAGATAAACCCCAGATCTCGACCAGATACCCTAAAGATTGGCACTTCATGTGGTATTACCGCTTCTCTTATGTATATATTGATGAGTTGACCAAGAGAAAAATATTCCTTGATAGTAAAGAAATGTACTAACTTAGTAAGGCTATCAACTACTATCCAGATGGCATTATTGCCTTTAAGTGTCTTGGTGAGTCCTATGATGAAGTCTATGGTTATGTTTTCCCATTTCTATACTGGTATAGAAAATGGATGCATCACACCCTTAGACTTATGTTGATCTATTGTATCTATATATATAATTATAATAAATTAACAATTTTAATTATATTTATAAATATATTTATAATTATATAATTATAAATCTATATTTATATAGTTATAAATAAACCTTATTTAATTAAATAAATAATTAAACCTTATATATAATTATTTATATAAATTTATAAATTTATATATAATTATTTATATAAATAAACCTATAGTTGGTGGCTTTCCTGAGTGGTAAAGGCTCCCCGTAATCCTGCATCAAACCCGGGTTCAAATCCGAGTGGGGGTGAATTTTCCAAGGCATGCAGTGACGCAGGCAAGTAGTGATGCAACCATGAAAGAAGGAGATGGTGATGTAGACATGATGCAGGCATGCTGCTGCATTGGGCCTTTAGGCCAGTTTGTGAGCCTTTGGGCCATGTAATTCTCTTCATGCCCACTGGGCCTTCGGGCCATGTACTGAATAAATAAGGCCTGATGGGTGGGTTATCCCTTGGAGGGGACTATGGTCTGCCTTTCTGGCCTATGTGTGTGTTGTGTGTGTGTGTTTAATATAATTGTACCCCTAATCACCTAATATATATATAAATAAACCTTATTAAATTTAAAATATAAGGTTTATTTATATTTATATAATTATATATATAAATAAATTTAAAATATATAATTATATAATTAAATAAACCTTATATTAAAATAATTTATTTATATAATTATATATATAAATAGACCTTATATTTATAAATATATATAAATATATAAATATAAATAAACTTTATATTTACAATTTATAAATATATATATAATTATTTAAATATATAAATAAATATAAATAAAATAAATATACCTATAATAAATATATAAATATATATAAATATAATAAATATAATAAATATAATAAATATAATAAATATAATAAATATAATAAATATAATAAATATAATAAATATAATAAATATAATAAATATAATAAATATAATAAATATAATAAATATAAAAATATATATAATTATAAATATAATAAATATATTATAATAAATATATCAGTTGGGGAATGTGAGGAACATGTTGGCTTGGCGGATCCTCTAATGGGATCATGCATGTAACCCATACACACGCTTTTCCCCTAGGGCGTTAGTCAAGTGGTTCACCGGTTGGGCCATCTCGCTCTCTTAGAGAACTGGCATAGGATCAAGTCCCAGCAGACTTAGACATTTTTCATATTATGAACAGGTCTATTGAACACCATTTAGTTAGCTAGGGAATGTGTGGAACACTCTGGCTTGGCGAAGCACCCAATGGACCTAGACGTGAGACCCATACACACATTTTTTTAGTTGGGGATTGGATTAGTGGTAAGAACCCTGTAATACTACATAAAAAATGGGGATTAAAACCCCATTGGGTGTAGGATATAGTAGCAGTACTGTAGTTTTCTATAGAAGCGGTGAAACTATTGACTGACGACACTATAGCGGTGGCGGGCACTATAACAGGAACTGTAGCGGTGGAAACACTGTAGCAGGGGCTGGACACAGATGCAGGGTAGAGAATATTTTCCATTGAGTTTACCACTGGAGTGGTTGTCTTTGATAAATGAGATTGTTGTGGCTCATCACCATCCCCAAAGGCATCTTTTATTGTGGATGTGAATATGGGGGGGGGGGGTAATATAGATCTCATTTAAAGAGGATCTTTTCAAAAGCATTAGAGTTGCTATGGATAATGAGGCTTTATCAAAGAGGAAATCCATGGATGATGAGATGATCACTTCAGTAAGATCCAGGGCTTCTTTAACTCACCCAATGGGTGAGAAGGATGTGGTGGTGACAATCCAGGAAGGCCTATCGAATCCTGGACCTAGATCTGAGGATGCTTGGGGTGTAAAAATGGACTTGAACACTCAAATGGCCTTGGTGATAGAAAATAATGACAAGTTGGAAGTGGAGGAGTTTGAACTAGATGAGACTTGGAAAAAACCCAAGTCATGGAGATAGGGAAATCATACAAAATGTCATGTGTAGGTTCCGAGCACAGTAGAAGCACGATTGGTCTGGCACCCAACTTTGATTTTTCTGTAATCAATGATCAATACGACAATAAACTCCAGTATCCACAGAATTAAATCAAATATTTAGACAAGGAAAAATTTCCCCTAGAAATCAGAGAGAGGATCAATATATTTTGTTTATAATTATTTTAATAAAATTAAATAAGTACCTCCAAGGTTTTCTTTCTTTATTGATGTGTCTGACCACATATCTATGGTGTTACTTCATTTCATTATAGAGATCAAGAGTATATCTCCTTTAGCGGTGATCCATGTGTGATCTGCAAATCTATAGAAATCACCGAAGGAGTCTCCGAGTGATAGTATAGAAGATCCTTGTGCTTGCGTCGTCCACCTTTGATCACCTTGAAAGCCACTTCCAAAGTGTTATCTGATATGGTGGAGGATGGCCACTATTGGTCTTGATAATGTTCTTGGAGAAAAGAGAGCTCTTGATACTTGAGATATTTCTCCAAAATATTATGCAAAAAAACCATGTATAGAATTCTCTTACCCCAGGCTAAATGAGAAAATAATAAAATAATAGGGAATTTAATTCACTAGGTAATAATAAATAATTGGTACAAGTGTCGTTACTTATTTTATTATTCCATGTGAAATGCCCATGTCAAATAATAATGACAATACCATTATTTCCATGACATTTTATTAGCTTTTAAGTTATATTTAAATATTATTTAATCAAATAATATTTAATGCTATTTCTCATTGGACCCTTAAACTCGGTCCACCCATCCTACTTAATATTTATCAGACCTTGAATAACGACTATTTATTTATTAAATAAATACAATTGCACTATTCACTGATAAATAAATATTTTGTCTGTAATATATTCTATCAAATAACTAGTGATGAAATAAATGTGAGGAGGCATACATGAATAATTATTAAACCACAACTAGCATTAATATTTATTCATCTTGTTAAATAATAAATTATTTAACTAAGATTCTAGATACACTTAGTGTGTGACTCCCCAGACCTCTTTCTCAGTGGCATTAGGTGAACCTACCTAAAGTACAAGTTTAGCATCAATAAACATGCCAAGGCACCCATAGAGAAATAATTTAATGCCCTAATGACATGTCACCTCATACGAACAATTACCGTGTAATATAATCCCTTTGTCATGATATCTTCAATAAAACAGGTTGCATTCAAGTGCTATCAACATATGTGCTCGATTTCTCATTCTTTGACTTCCCAGAAATTGAACTTTCCTATAGAACACCATGGAAATGGATTTATTTAGGCTACATAATTTCCATCAAAGGGCCTAAGATATTAACTTACCTTATGGAATAAAAGGGACAAATCCTTTCTCTCATTATTCATTAATACATTATTACTCACGATGCATCCAACATATCCTACCTCGCCGTGAAAATATGTCATCATAGTTTTTTATAATACATCTAAGTGTGTGAGTCACAATACCTATTAATAATAATCTTAAAGTCTAAGGACCAATACAAACATCCAAAGATAGGAACATACAATGACACTTATAAATGTGGATTTCCTACTGGTGGGTCTCGTTCTCATAATATCCTCTTGGACATTACTAAGGGATTACACCATGAGAAGGTGCCTCTAAGTCCTATGAGTCTCCACCCCTGATAGCCTATATCATTTGTGTCCCTTAAAATTATATCATCTATCTACAGAACATATGTTCAATATTATTGTCATGTCACTTATGGGTTCTCATCATAGCAGGGATCCACTATGACCTTTTAGTGAGACAACTACTCTTAGGACATTATCACATGCAATTTCATATATAAGAATAATCATGATGTGATAAGGATTTTAATAATATCCATCCAATGAATATATATTTATCATAAAGTATAAAAGAAGTTGGTATTAGGGAATCAAATCCAGTAGACTTCCACTTGCACTTGATCCAACTACTAACAACCTTCAGTCCGCTAGCTCTCACATGATACTCATGCTTCTACTGAGATAGTACTTTAGTCAACGGGTCCACCAAATTCTCCTTCGTGGATACTTTGCTTGCTAAAACTTCACCCTTTTAATGAAAATACATCAATAGGTTATACTTCTAGAGTATGTGCTTTGTCCTTTGATGTAACCTTGTCTCTTTTGAGAGATCCACCGCTACAGTATTATCAAAATACAATGTGATAGGGTCTTTACTGTTAGGTACCACATCAAGTTCGTGGACAAAGTTCTGAATCCATATGGATTCCTTGGATGAATCAGAAGATTCTATATATTTGGACTCCACTGTAGAATCAACAAAAACTGGCTTCTTTGAACTCTTCCATCTTGTAGCTCCTCTATAAAGATATAAAAAATATCCTGATTGTGACTTTAGATCATTCTGATCTATCTAAAAACTAGCATTAGCATACCCTTTGATGAAAATATCCTCGTCTCCTCCATATACTAGAAAAATATCCATAGTTCCTCTTAGATAATTAAGGATAGTCTTAACATTAGTCCAATGATGTTCTCCTAGATCTACTTGATATCTGTCTACCATGCTTAGTGCATAGGCAACATCAAGTCTAGTACATAGAATGACATACATGATTGATCCTATAGCTGAAGCGTATTAGATCTTGCTCATTATATCTTTCTTATGTTGTGTCTGGGGAAACATTTTCTTAGAAATATGTAAACTATGTGACACTAGAACCAATAAACTCTTCTATTGTTCCATACTAAATCCCTTTAGTATCTGGTCAATATATATACTTTGACTTAGTCCAATTCGCCTCTTGGATCTATCACGAATGATCTTAATCCCTAGAATGTAGGCTACTTCACCTAAGTCCTTCATGGAGAAGCACTTGTTCAACCAGTCCTTAACAAATTGTAATACTAGTATATCATTTCCAATAAGTAATATGTCATCAATATATACTACTAGGATAATTTATACATTACTATTAAAAATTTTGTAAACACATGTCTCACATTAATTCTTAATGAAACCAAATTCCCTTATGGATTAATCAAATCAAATATTACATGACCTGGATGCTTGATTCAATCCATAAATGGACCTATGAAACTTGAAAACCCTTTTGGCATCACCTAGTGTCACAAAACCTTCAGGTTGTGTCATATAGACATATTCCCGAAGGTTCCTTTTAAGGAATGCAGTTTTGACATCCATCTTCCAAATCTCATAGTCGTGATAATCTACTATGGAAAATATGATTTTTATGGATTTAAACATGGAAACTGACAAAAAAGTTTCATCGTATTCAATTCCTTGACATTATTTAAACCCTTTATCGACTAGCCCTACTTTATAGGTACTTAATTTACATTCAATGTCTTGTTTCCTCTTGAATACCCATTTATATCCAATAAGATTTATATCAACTGTCACATCGACCAGAACCCAAACTTGGATATGATACATGGAATCCATCTCATAATTCATAGATTTTATCCATCTTGCAGCTTCTGAGCTCTCTACTACCTCCTTGTATGAGATAGGTTCATCATTTTACAACAATAATTAGTCACCATCCTTGGTGACAAGAAAACTATATCTCTCTGGTTCCCTTATCTCTCTTACACTCATACGTAATACTTGTGTTTCAGGGACTACTTCTTCTATGGGGACCTTTGGAACTTGTTCCTATACAAACTTCTGTATATCTTGAGCATTAGCTTTATCAAAGTCAATCTTTCCCCCACTATCCATTTTAAGAATGTGCCCCCTCTCAAAAAAGATGGATTATCTAGAAACAATCACTTTCTTGTATGAGGGGTTGTATAGGTAGTATCCCTTTGTTTCCTTGGGATACCCTATAAAGATACACCTTATTCCCTAGGGTTCTAGTTTGTTTCCTGATAAAGCCTTAACAAACACCTCAAATCCCCATACACGTGTATGCGATAAAATGGGTTTCTTTCCACTCCATAGCTCAAAAGGAATTCCATTTTCCACTTTAGTGGGTAATCGGTTTAATGTGTATACCATAGTTTGTAATTAATATACCCAAAAGGATAAAAAAAAATCTTCATGACTCAACATCGACCTTAGCATGTCCAACAAGGTACAGTTCCTCCTTTCACTAATACCATTCCACTGTGTTGTATAAGGTGGTGTGAGCTGAGATAGAATCCTAAACTCCTGTAAAAGGTTGATGAACTCTTGATATAGATATTATCCATCTCGATCTGATTGAAGCTTATTTATCTTCTTACCAAGATGATTCTATACTTTATTCTTGAATTTCTTAAATTTATCAAAGGACCCGGACTTATAACTCATCATGTAAATATATCTTTATCTACTCAAGTCATCAGTAAAAGTTATAAAGTAAGAATATCCACCTCTAGCTTCTACTGGAAATGGTCCACACACATCAGTGTGTACAAATCCTAAAATATCTATTTCCCTTTTACCTTGTCCACTAAATGTTAGTTTGGTCATTTTGCATTTTAAACAAGTGTAACATCTATCAAGTGATTTTAGCTCGGAAGAGTCTAAATAACTATATTGACAGAGATTTTTCAGGCACTTCTCATTTACATAACCAAGGTGATGATGCCATAACTGGGTGCTATATGAGTCATGTGAAATTGATTCATTATCAATTTTCAACATTTGGTTTTCATAATTTAATACATATAGACCATTATTTAAATGTTCCATACCATTACATATGTTTTCCTTATAAACAAAACAACTTTTATTTCTAAATTTGAAAATAAACCCATATTTATCTAAACTTGATATAGAAATTATGTTCTTGGTAACAATTAGTATATAATAACATTAATTTAAAACCAAAATCATCCCGGACAACAATGAAAAGTGGTAGTCACCAATGGAAAGAGTATCCAGCCTTGAACCATTGGCAGCTCGCAGAACCACCTCTCCTATGACAATTTTCCAAAATCTGCTTGGTTTCTGCATTTAAATACATATGTTAGAACCAAAAGCTTTATCTAATACCCAATGTTTAGAAATGAAAATATTACACTTGAGAATGAACACACCTTTGGCTTCCCCTTTCCTTTGGATGTAGTTCATCTTCTAGTGGAATAACATTCCACATGCAAAACACACTGCCTCCTTTTCCTTTCCCCACCTCTAGATATTCTTATTCTTGTTTGGATGGTGCTCAGGGGGATTTAGACTATTTATAAAATTTAGGGCCCTTTTCCTTGACCTTTCTCTTCCTATTCACCATAAGTACTATGAGTTTTTCACTCCTCATATCCTTATCCACTTGTAGAATCAGGGTCATAAGTTCCGATAAGCTCTTCTTGTTATTTCTCATATTATAATTCACAATAAAACTAGAGAATGCCTTTGGGGGTGATGATAATATGATATCTATATGAAACTCATCTCGGAATTTAATCCCTAAGATGTACATATGCTCAATGTATCCAATAATCTTAACTACATGAGGCTCACATTGTACAAAATCTCCAAGATTAGTGATGGAAAAACATTAGAGATCTCATACCTCTCTTGTCTCACCTTCTCTTGAAAAAGATTCTGAAGGTGAGACATCATACTATAAGCATCCATTTCTTTATGTTTTTCAAGAGATCGTTGGTCATGGATGATAACATGAGGCACTGAACATCCATAAAATCATTCGAATATTTCTCATACACAGAGAGATCCTCATCGCTTGCCTCATTACTAGGTACAAATATTAAAGGTAATTCTAGAACATATAGTTTCATTTCATGGTGAAGGATGACCCGAAGGCACCTTTTCCAATCCTAGAAATTAGTGCCAGTAATAAGGTTTTCCTTCTTGAGTATGGATCAAAATGACATGTTTGATTTCATTTTTAATGTTGTTTCCACAAATAAAATGAATAGAGTTTTATTAATTTATCTAATAAAATTAAGACAAATAAATAAATAAATACTCATTAGTCTCCCACTATTTTATCGAAACCCAATATCCCTCACCATTGGATTTAGAATATACTATTTCTTGGATATTCTAGTTTCAAGGATCCATATTCCATTTTTCATCGCCCCAACCTTGGCTGGTCAAGAAACATGAATGGGTTTAGGTAGACATTCCAAATGCCAACTACATTAACTTATTGCTCCATGATCCATTGAGTGGACTCCCCAATCCTAAAATAATTATTTTAAATTTCCCCAACCCTTGCCTTTCAGTTACACCAAGTCCTTCTTTGGAAGTTAACCCTTGATGTAAACTAAGTTAAATTAACCAAGAAACACAAATTAGAATTCCCCGATAATTGAAAACACCCCAACTTTGGCTGGTCAATAACTTTGAATTATTGGTTTGATTCTAACTAAAGTAATGAAAGGATATATCGACTTGGTATTTTATTGATGAATTTTACCCTTTATGCATAAATTACCTCTTATTATCTTTTCACATGCTTGTTAATATTAAGTGGGATATACTTAAGTGATTAACCATGTATTGATAACATTTACACATAAGCCATTTTATTTTAGTCCCATCTTGCATGCTTGTTAATTCATTAATTATGTGATCATGACAATACATCCATAATGAATAACCATGAAACTAAAAGAAATAAAATAAAGGGTATGATCATGATCTTTTCTAATGGTTAGTTTATCTAGCAGTTTATAAACTAACCCTAACCTGGGGGAGAAACACCTTGAACCTTTTAAGGTTCATGTTTACATCTTTCCACCTGTCTGCTTTATATATCCTTGGATTGGTTTCACCTTGACTCCTAACTTGAACCGCCTCCACTAGCTTGAGAGATTCATCCATTACATATGATCTTAACTCACACGTAGGTGGGGGGTAAAATGGGGTTTAAATAAAAGAAACCATGGGAATACATGACCTACATATTAATGAGGAGAAGGAATGTAGGCCAACAATTTTAATTTAATAAATAAATTAAAAGGAAACCAATCACATACATAGGTCTTCTCTAGCTCATGATCATCCACAAACGTGCAATGAATTACACATTTAATAAAAATAATATTAAATTATTTAATCATTCTTATTAAGATAAATCTTGCTCGAATAAATTAATTATTATCTTTAATTAATAAATATTTTATCTTAATCTTTTTTCTGAATTTCCTTGAGATTTTAATCCATTACAATTTTAAACAAATTAATAAATTCATTTAAAATTAATTGTGTTCATAACTTGTACCTTGGAGGCAAACCGATGAATAAATGTCCAAAACTACCCAACATGTATTATAATTGTATACACTTTATTTTTTGTGACATGTAGCATGCACGTAGAATTATAATTGTAATAAAACTCATACATGATGTGAAGATCTTTGAACATTATGCATATGTTAAATATATATACATCAAACACCTATCACATGTTGTGTACTAGCTTTACTCCCACATGAAGGTACATGTCTCAAGGGTTACATAATATAATAATAAATTTTAAATCTACATAATTTGGAAAATATACATGGTGTGTAGATCTGACTACACAGAGTGTATCCCCCTCACCTTCAGTCCAAAGTACACGCTTGGGGAAACGACATGTGAGGTGTACTTTGGAAATCTTTAGAGTATACAACGTGTCCAATGGGCCACACACTGTGCAGGCTCCGTGTTACATGGTCACCAGCTAGGAAATCCATGTATGGGATACACTACTTGACCCTAACCCGAAGGGACTACATGCCATGTACAGTGGGCCACACAACGTGTAGTCCGGCTGACTATGTGCCCGCCTGTCCTGGCCAATATGGGGTGTAATAATTAATTACACCACATTTAATTAATGAACATAGCTTGAGTAATTTATTATTTACTCCTAATTTACTGAACACAACTACACAGTGTGTGATTTGGATTACACATCATGTATGGAAGATTACACAACATGTAACTCCGAATACACGACCTGTACTGTTGTGTTATTTTGAGAGAATCACCCATGCCTCTTGATGATATCCTTAATTAATTTTAATCATAAAATTATTCATTTATATTAGATACACGAGAAATGATAAAGGGGGAATAGATCTCAAAATTCAGATTACAAGAATGATTAAACTTGAATTGAAAAACTAAATTATTATAGTGTAGAACATAAACAAATTATTTAAATAATTATAAACAAAAATATGCCCTACTCCGATACCACTTGTAAGTTTCAGGTGGAGTAGAAGCATAGTTGGTCCGACACCCAACTTTAATTTTTCTGTAATTAATGATCATTATAGGAAAAATATGACGATAAACACCAGTATCCACAGAATTAAATCAAAGATTTAGATAAGGAAGAATTTCCCCCAGAACTCATAGATAATATTGACATATTTTGTTTATAATTAATTAAATTAAATTAAAGAAATAACTCAAAGGTTTTCTTTCTTTATTTAAGTGTCTAACCACAGATCTATGATGCAACTTCATTGATTTGTAGAGATCGAGAGTAGATATCATATAGCAATGATCCACATATGCTCCAGAAATCTCTCTACGTCACCGAAGGAGTCTCCAGGTGCTATCATGGAAGATCCTTCCACTTACATCATCCGCCTTCGATCACCTTGAGAGCTGCTTCCAAAGCATTATCTGATCTGGTGGAGGATGGACGCTCTTGTTGTTGAGAACGTTCTTGGATAAAAGAGAGCTCTCAAGGCTTGAGAGATTTCTCCAAAATTTTGTGCACAACAACCATGGATAGTATTATCTTTCCCCAAGACAAATGATAAAATAATAACATAACCAAGAATTTAATTCACTAGGTAATAATAAATAATTGGCACGCGTTATATTACTTATTTTATTATTCCATGTGAAACCCCCATGTCAAATAAAAATGACAATAAAATTATTTCCATGACATGTTCTTAACTTGAAAGTTATATTTAAATATTATTTAATCAAATAATATTTAATGATATTTATCACTGGACCCTTAGACTCGGTTCTTCCATACTCTTTAATATTTATCAGGTCTTTAATAATGACTATTTATTTATTAAATAAATATAACTACATTATTCACCGATAAATAAATATTCTGTCTGCAATATATTCTCTTGAATAACTAGTGATGAAATAAATGTGATTAGACATACATGAATAATTATTAAACCACAACTAGGATTAATATTTACTCATCTTGTGAAATAATAAATTATTTGACTGAGATTCCGGATACACTTAGTGTGTGTCCCTCTAGGCCTCTTTCTCAGTGGAATTAGGCGTACCAACCTAAACTCCAAGGTTACTGTCTAGCAACAGTCCAAGTCGCCCATAGAGAAAGAAGTTAATGCTATAATGAAATTTCACCTTATACGAATTCTTACCATATAATATAATCACTTTGTCATGATATCTCCAATCAAGTGGGTTGCATGAAATTTCCATCAACCCATGTGCTCGATTTATCATTATTTGGCTTCCTGGAAATTGAAATTGCCTATAGAATACCCTGACCATGGGTTTATTTAGGCTATATAGTTTCCATAAAAGTTCCTAAGATATCAAATTCCATTATGGAATAAAAGGGACAAATCCTTTCTCATATTATTAATTAATGTAGTATTACTCGTGATGCACCCAACATATCCTACCACGCCACGAACATATGTCGTCATAGTTTTATCCAATACATCTAAGTGCATGAGTCATAATACCCATTAATAATAATCTTAAAATCTAAAGACCATTACACATGTCCACAGACAGGAACATCCAATGACACTTATAAATGTGGATTTTCTTCTGGAAGGTCTCATTCTCATAATATCCTCTTAGACATTACCAAGTGCGTGCACCATGAAAAGGTGCCTCAAAGTCCTATGAGTCTCCTCCCCGGATAGTCTATATCATTTGTGTCCCTTTAAATGATATCATCAAGATATAGAACATATGTTCAAGAATAGTGTCATGGCACTTCTGGGTTCTCATCATAGTAGGGATATGCTATGACCTTTTAGTGCGATACCTACTCTTAGGAAATTATCACATACAATGTCATGCAGAAGAACAATCATGATGTGATAAGAAGTTTATTATTATCCATCCAATGAATATATGTTTATCATAAAGTACAAAATAAGTTGGTTTAAGGGCACCAACTCCAACATCATGGTCGTGGATGTGGTCATGCTGAAGCTACTCCATGTGGGCATGGTTGGAGCCAACTCACCATGGAGTAGCAAAAGTTAAGGGATAAATACGATGTGCTCTTAAATCAAAAGAATCCATAGTCATAATGAGAATCTACTGATGATATCTCTGATCATGATTATGGGGATGACTAAATCTTAATTTTTGATTTCAATTTTGGTTGAGGGCTTATCCGTTGTTTGACCCTGTCCATTTTCTTTTCTTCATGTCTTGTCTTTTTATTTTTATGAATAAATTTTGGTAGGGGCAGGATCGCCTGACTCCTAGAATTTTTGGATATTTATATTTATTATATTTATTTTTATTTATATATTTGTATAAGTATATATAAATTTATAAATTTTAAATATAATGTTTATATAAATATAAATTTTATATAAAATTTTATATAAGGTTTATTTATTATATTAATATACGATTTATTTATTATATTAATAAATATAAAATTTGTATAAATATTTAAATATAAGGTTTATGTAAATAAACCTTATTATATTTATTATATTTATTTATATTTAAAATTTATATATATTATATTTATATAAGGTTTATTTATTATATTAATATAAGGTTTATTTATATAAGGTTTATTTATTATGTTATAATCATATATAAATTTTAAATATAAGGTTTATATAAATATAAAGTTTATATTTATTATATTTATAATTAATAAGGTTTATTTATATAAATAAATACTATAAGATTTATTTATATAAATAACTATAATAAGGCTTATTTATATAAATAAATATAATAAAAATAAAAATAATAAATAAAAATATAATAAATATAAATATAATTATTATATAATTATATATAAATATTTAAATTTAAGGTCTATTTATAATTTATATTTATTATATTTCTTATATTTATTTATATTTATATTTATTATACTTATATTTATAATATTTATATTTATATTTATTTATATATTTAAATAATTATATATAAATTTATAAATTTTAAATATATGGTTTATTTATATTTTAATATTTATATATAATTATAAATATAAGGTTTATTTATATACTAGGAAGGTTCAGGACCCGAGCAAGTTCGGTCCAAAAATTTATTAAGGAAAATAAAAAGTACCCCTAAGTAGCAACACAAAACAAGTGGCACATAAACCAAATACAAACACAAAAGAAGAAAACACACCCTTCAATAAGAATATGAATCCCCCTAGACGTTAGGCTAAATCCCCAAAACAAACCACAAAAAGACCCAAAAGGCCATAAAACATCAATGACCCAAAGGAGATCCCGGTAAAACACCTGCTCTACACAACAAGAATACAACCTATAACCACATCCACTGAGTCGATAGGCCCACGACCTATATTCCACAATACTCCCACCGGTCTGTAACACCCATCCTGAGCTCTGCGTGCCATCCTGTCACCCTGCCCGAGGTCCATCAACCTCCACATCTCATGGATTTTTCACCTCCTTGTCAGCTCCAATCCCACCGACATAACACTGTATCAATCATCTCTAGTAAACCGCAGCGCCATGTCCCCAATACCCCGAGTGATGCTCCTATCTCTAGCCTGTCATCCCCAGCTCGCTCACTGGATTAAGGCCTCCAGCTGCATCATTTTCACCAAATCCCGAGTAGCACTCAGATCTGGATTGGTGTCCCCCGAAGGTGTCAGATCCAAGACCATGCTGCCCCCAGGATCCCAAATCCTCCCTCCATGCCCACAACCATTGTCTCCATTGGAGTCCTAGACCCTCTTCCGCCACCGGGATCCCATACCATCTCGCAACCCATGAAAGACATGTCACTACCGGCCTTAGGATTTTCCACCGTAGCAGACCAACCTCTGACCCTCACCACCTAGAACAACCAATGCGTCGCCATCATCATCAAGAAGGGCCTACACCTACACCCACAACCAAAGCACCCCAAGGTCATCATAACCAGAGTCCTCACTCATGAGATTACTCCATTTTTCACCGCCTACTCAGTACTTCACTGAAGGCAACCGACATCATCAGTTCCTCATTGCCCTAAATTAATTACTGATTTGGGATTCCTAAACTACAATCCCTAATGGTATTCTTGACCTTCACCACCAGAGTCAGCATCATGAGATTCAGTATGTCACTTGCAAGTTGAAAACATTTCATAGGGGCCAATAATTTCAACTTCAAAGATATTTGAGCTATGATTGCCACAACAATCTTTATTGAAATCATGAGAAAGAGGTTGTCCATTATTGAGAGAGAAACTCTCCATCATCTATATATATAATTATATAAATAAATTATTTTAATATAAGGTTTATTTATATAAATAATTATATATAAATTTATCAATTTATATAAATAATTATATATAAGGTTTATTTAATTATTTAATTAAATAAGGTTTATTTATAACTATATAAATATATTTATAAATATAATAAAAATTGTTAATTTATTATAATTATATATAAGAATAGTAGTTGGGGTTTGAAGAGAACAATTATGATCATGAATTTGGTAACCCAAACTCATGACCCCACAAATTTTATTAAAAAGTAGAGACAAACATACTCACACAACATTATGAAGACCCAAATAATAGAGGTCGGTAGTCCCACACCCATTATCATCTCCAATATGTTACAGAAAAGTCACACCATACCCGCATGGTTCATTACCCAATCTAGAGTTTGATTTGCTGAAAATACAGCCTATCTCCAATAAGTCACGTAGCCCGAGGTCACCTTTGCATCCCGAGGTTGCCTCTATCAACCAGATTCCTGAGGTCGCCATCGCCCGAGGTTGGGGGTCAAAAACCATTGGGTGTAGGTACTGTAGCAATGGAAAAACTGTAGCACCGATGACACTGTAGTGGTGGTGGACACTGTAGGAGAAACTGTAGAAGCGACAATACTGTAGCAAGTATTATAGTAGCAAAATTATTGTAACAACACTATTCACTGAAGGGTCTTTGGGAAAACAATGTGTGCCTTCAAGGCCATATATTGGGATTTCAAGCCCACTGGGCCTATGAGCCATGTAATGGGCTTCATGCCCACTGAGACTATAATCCATGTATTGAATAAATAAGGGTTTATGGGTGGACTATCCTTGGGGGGGGGGGGGCTATGACCTACCTTTCTGGCATGTGTGTGGGGTGTGTGTGTAATTAATGTAATTATACCCCTAAACACCTAATATATATATATATATATATAAATACATATGGGGGGGGGGTGTGGAATTGGAATTGGGAGGGCTCAAAGCCAATTGAAATGAAGTTTTTGAACTTTTTTCAGCAAAACCCCAAAACACAATTGATGTGGCATTTTGGGAACCCATATCCCAAATTTAATTTTCCTTTCACCTTTTAAACTATATAAAAAATTAAGAAACCCCACCCAACAATTTTCCAGTTAAAAGGTCAAAGCGCCACTTCCAGTAGCGCTTTGGAGAAATCGGTGGCAAATCGCCACTTCTAGTGGAAAACCGCCACTTCCAATGGTGCTCATATGTTAATTTTAAAAAACATGAACACCACTTCATGTGACGCTCATAGTTAAAGAAACAAAATATAGTCACCACTTTAAGTGGCGCCTAAAAAAATCCCCCATAAAAGGGCTCACCTGCACCACCTCTATTCATATAAATTCATCCATCTCTTCTCTTGTGGTGCTCTGCACTACCCTGGATGCTCTGTTCTGCACCCTATTCACTGAAACCCCTCCTCAAGGTAATTCTATTTTTATTTTTCTTTGTTATTATTTTATTTTATTTATTTAATTTTTTAGTAAATTGTTACTGTTTTACAATTAGAATTTAATAATTATGTAATTGCATTTACTAGTTAATTAAATAACAAATTAATTATAAATATTGATTATTTAATTTAGTTAGAAAATTAATTATAATTAGTAAATAATTTATTATTAATTAATTGTAAGTAGTAATTAGTAATTAATTAATTAGTAATTAATTAATTAAGTAATTAATTAATTATTAATTAATTAATTAAGTAATTAATTGTAATTTATAAATAATTAATTATAGTTAGTACTTAGTTAATTAAGTAATTAATTGTAATTAATAATTAATTAATTATAATCAGTACTTATACAAATATAATTAGTAATTACTTTATTATTAATTAATTATAATGAGGTATTTGGTAATTATAACTAGCAATTAATTAATTATAATTAATAATTAATTAATTTTAATTACTACATAATTAATTGTAATTAGTATTTAATTAATTGTAATTAATTAATTCTAATTAGTACTTACATAAATATAATTAGAAATTACTTTATTATTACTTAATTGTAATTAGAGATAAGATAATTATAATTATAATTTAATTAATTGTAATTAAAAATTAATTAATTGAAATTAAAAACTAATAATTTTAATTAGTACTTAATTAATTATAATTAGTGATTAATTAATTCTAATTAGTAATTAGGAATTAATTAATAAATTTTTACTTACCTAATTGTAATTAATAGTTAATTTATTATTAATTAATTTTAATTGAAAATTAATTAATTATAATTACTAATTATGAATTAATTAAAAAAAATTTACTTACATAATTGTAATTAGTAGTAAATTTCTTATTAATTAATTGTAATTAGGGAGTAGGTAATTATAATTAATAGTTAATTAATTTCAATTATTACTTATTTAATTGTAAATAGTAATTAATTAAGTGTAATTAGTGATGAATTAATTGTAATTATTAATTATGAATTAATTAATTTTTTTTACTTAAATAATTGTAATTAATAGTTAATTTATTATTAATTAATTATAAATAATAAATAATTAATTATAATTAGTAATTAATTAATTAATTTTAATTAGTACTTAATTAATTATTTAATTGTAATTAATAATTAATGAAGTTTAATTAATACTTACATAAATATAATTAATAATTACTTTACTATTAATTAATTGTAATTAGAGATTAGGTAATTATAATTAGCAATAAAAAGAAGGATGATGTTCATGCTAGAGCTCTTCTCTCTTCCCCCCAATTGAAATTAAGGGTTTTATTTCATGGTGGCACTGATTTATCACTCATTTTTTGAGTTTTTCCTTGATAAGGGTTGCTTCGATTCCCATCGGGTTGCGAGTGTGGGATCTGAAGTGCCATATTCCTTTTGTGGTCGTCTTTCTTGGATGGATGTACCCCCTGATTCTTGATCTTTATTGATCTATAAGGGTTCTGTTGTCAAAGGGATTTGAAGGAAAGGGAGGGTTACTCATGCGAAGGCAGACCTTGATGCGGTCTCAAAACATGTTGAAATTGGTAAACATTCCATCATCGCGCGTCTTTTCTTACCTTAGAGTTCAAAATAGTGGAAGTACTGGGATCTTGTTTCAATGATTTTAGTGATTTGGGGTTTCATGACCTGGAAATGTGTCTCCTTAGGATGAGGGTATTTCCACATGCTCTTCCCCTCATAATATATAAAGGAAAAGGCTTGGGGGCATGGTTCACTTAATCTCAAGCCTATGATCTTGCATCTAAGGAATCAGGAATGTGACTTTAATACTCTAGATGTGGCCAACAACTATTTACAGGTATGTTTAAGGGTTTACAGGCTAAGTTGGATTCTTTGGCACCCAATTATTCTCTATGATATTGCATTATAAATTGGAATTCTGATAAAATTAGATAAGGAGATTTAGTCTTCTCAATTTGGTCACTACGCTTGGTTCCTTTTTGAAGTTTATTTGCGTTTGGTCCTAATTGATAAAGTATTTATTTCATTATAAAATTATAAGATTGAATTGAAAATTTCTTATGAGAAAATACCTTGGTTCTATAAGGAGTGTAGGGTAATTAGGCATGATCTACAGAATTGTAGGAGGTGTAAATCCCAGCCACATGATAGCATGACCAGTGCAGGACATCATGGGTAGAGGCGGGGTGCTATTTCTTGTGAAGGGTATCCTCCTTCTTATGAAGGGGATCCTGTTCATGAAGTGCATGGAATTCGATGGGGAAAATATGTTGTGGTAGGATCCCATCAAACAGATGTTTCTGTGGCGGGATATTCCTCTCAGTCCAGTAGGGAGTTTGTTGTAGTGTTGGGTGCTTGCTATTTTGAGCTTGCTGATCAGTTGGATGGGAAGGAAGATAGACATGATGGAAAGGTGGCTATTTTAATAGAAGGTTTATGTTTTTTTGATCTTGAAAATAGTCTGAGTGGGAATTAAGATAGACAGGATGCTAGTGTTGTATTGGAGAATCAAAAATCATGGGTTAATATCGTAGCATATGCTAACTCTGAGTGGGTTTTGGGAACTAATAAACCATTAATTGATGATATGTCTGATTTTGAGAATGATGTGTAGGAGCAGGTGTATCAGGACTTGTATCATGTGCTCTCCCTGATCAAAATTAAAGGAAAGAGTATAATGGAGGTTGTGGACAGGTCTGTCAGGAAAGGTAGTAAGATCTAGAATGCTCTTATTGATGATGATGGTTTTCAAATGGTCGTTCATAGGAAAGGTTCTGGTCTTTCGCCTAATTTTGGTCAGGTGATTGATGAAGATGGGAAGGTTCCCTGGACATCACTTGAGGGAAACCTAGGAATTGCAAAGGATGAACATGAAAAATCTTTCCATAAAAAAACATGGAGACGGGGCAGACATCCAAAAGGTCATGATCAAGGGTGTGGATGTACTGATTGGGATGCTCCAAGAGGGTGTGGCCAAACTTCCTGATCTCCTCCCAAAGTTCTCACTTTGGAGTAGCAAAAGATCAAGGACAAGTATGTTGTTCCATTCAATCATATGAACACACAATCAGAGTGGGAAACTAGTGATGATAAGAAGGATTCTAACCATGACCATGGGGATGATCCCATTATGGATTTGAATTTTTCTATTATAGATGAGGGCATCCCCTCTGTCTTGACCCCATCCATTATCTTTCACATGCTTGTTCCTTTTTCTTAATTTTATTAATTAGGGGTTTGACCCCGAACTTTTTTTATTATAATTTGCAATTAATTAATTGTAATTAAAAATTAATTACCTACAATTAACAATTAATTAATTGTAATTAGTACTTAATTAATTATAATTAGTGATTAATTAATTGTAATTAGTAATTAAGAATTAATTAAAAAAATTTTAATTACATAATTGGAATTAGTAGTTAATTTATTATTAATTAATTATAATTATCGATTAATTAATTATAATTAGTAATTAGTAATAAATTAACATTTTTTTTACTTGCATACTTATAATTAGTAGTTAATTTATTATTAATTAATTTTAATTAGGGACTAAGTAATTATAATTATTAGTTAATTAATTTTAATTAACAATTAATTAAATGTATTTTTTAATTAATTAATTTTAATTAGTAATTAATTAATTACAATTAGTGTGGAATTAAATGTAATTACTAATTAGGAATTAATTAATTTTTTTTACTTATATAATTGTAATTAGTAGTTAATTTATTATTAATTAATTGTAATTAATAATTAATTAATTAAAATTATTAATCAATTAATTGTAATTAGTAATTAATTAATTAATTATAATTAATAATTAATTAATTCTAATTAGTACTTACATAAATATAATTAGTAATTACTTTATTATTACTTAATTGTAATTATGGATTTGGAAATTATAATTAGAAATTAATTAATTGTAATTAACAACTACTTAATTGTAATTATTACTTAATTAATTTTAATTTGTAGTTAAATAATTTTAATTAGTGATTAATTAATTATAATTAGTAATTAGGAATTAATTAAAATTTTTTTTACTTACATAAAGAAATTAGTTAATTTATTATTAATTAATTGTAAATTAAAAAATAATTAAATGTAATTAATTATTAATTAATTATAATTAGTAATTAGAAATTAATTTAAAAAAAATTAATTACATAATTATAATTAGTAGTTAATTTTATTATTAATTAATTGTAATCAGGGATTAGGTAATTATAATTAGTAGTTAATCAAAAGAACTCACAGTCAGAGTGAGAAACTATTAACAATGATGAGGACTCTGATCATGATTATGGACCTACTCTTGATTTGTAGGCTTCCTTTTTTGGATAAGGGCATGTCTTTGTTTGATCTCATCCATCCTCTTTCCTCTATTGTCTTTATTTTCTAATAAATTTCTTCAGGAGATGGTTTGCCTGTCTCCTGAACCTTTTGAGTAATAATTAATTAATTGAAATTAGTAATTAATTAATTAATTGTAATTAGTATATATATTAGGTTTTTGAGGGTATGATTACATTAAACACACACACAGGCTGTAAGGGTAGACCATAGCCTCCCAAGGGATAACCCACTCATCAAGCCTTATTTTATTCAGTACATGGCCCAAAGGCCCAGTGGGTATGAAACCCATTACATGGCCCAAAGGCCAACAAAATAGCCTAAAGGCCCAGTGGGCATGAAGCCCATTACATGGACCAAGGCCCAAAAACTAGCCTGAAGGCCCAGTGTAGTGTCATGCTTGCATCACTGGTTGCCTACATCACCGCCTACCCTCATCATACCTATATCATCGCCTTCCAGCAGAAATTCGCTCCCACTTGGATTTGAACCCGGGTCTGATATAAGATTATGGGGAGCCTTTACCACTCAGGAAATCCCCCGATTGCAATTAATTATAATTCATACTTAATTAATTAAGTAATTAATTCTAATTAATAATTAATGAATTCTAATTAGTACTTACATAAATATAATTAGTAATTAATTTATTATTACTTAATTATAATTAGGAATTAGGTAATTATAATTAGAAATTAATTAATTGTAATTAAAAATTAATTAATTATAATTAACAATCAATTAATTGTAATTATTACTTAATTAATTATAATTAGTAATTAATTAATTATAATTAGCGATTAATTAATTGTAATTAGTAATTAGGAATTAATTAAATTTTTTTACTTACATAATTGTAATTAGTATTTAATTTATTATTAATTAATTTTAATTAATAATTAATTAATTTTAATTAACTATTAATTAATTATAATTAGTATTTAGAAATTAATTAACAAATTTTTACTTATATAATTGTAATTAGTAGTTAATTTATTATTAATTAATTTTAATTATGGATTAGGTAATTATAATTATCAGTTAATTAATTTTAATTAAAAATTAATTAATTATAATTATTGCGAATGAGCCTATACCCAAGTGGTAAAGGCTTCTTCTTGGCATCCAAAAGACTTGGGATCAAATCCGAGCAGGAATAAATTTTCGGGTACTGCAGAAGCGGCGGGCTGTAGCAGCAGGGGCACTGTAGCGGCAGAGGTACTTTAGCAACGAGAGAAATATAGTGGAAGAGGCACTATAGTAGGGACTGTAGTGGCGACAGTACTGTTGAAGGTACTGTAGCAGGCCCGACACTGTAGTAGTACTACTCACCGATGGGCCCTTTGGGTCAAAAAATGGGATTTCAGGCCTTGTATGCAAACCACTTGGTCTTGGGCCTTCGGGCTATGTAATGGGTCTCCCTCTACCCAGTTTGAAAGAGGTCATTACTTTAAATAATAAATGAGGCTTCGGCCCCAACATTTAAAAAATTATAATTATTACTTAATTAATTATAAATATTAATAAATTGTAATTAACATCAAATTAATTGTAATTAGTAATTGGGAATTAATTAAATTTTTTTACTTATATAATTGTAATTAGTAGTTAATTTATTATTAATTAATTTCAATTAATAATTAATTAATTATAATTAGTAATTAATTAATTAATTGTAGTCAGTACTTAATTAATTAAGTAATTAATTGTAATTAATAATTAATGAATTTTAATTAGTAATTACATAAATATAATTACTAATTACTTCATTATTACTTAATTATAATTTGAGATTAGGTAATTATGATTAGAAATTAATTAATTGTAATTAACAATTAATTAATTTTAATTATTACTTAATTAATTTTAACTAGTAACTAATTAATTTTAATTAGAAATTAATTAATTATAATTAGTAATTAGGATTAGTTAACAAATTTTTACTTACATAATTGTAATTGATAGTTAATTTATTATCAATTAATTATAATTAATACTTAATTAATTATAATTAGTTATTAATTAATTAATTTTAATTAAGGATTAATTAATTGTAATTAGTATGAAGTCAGTTCATCCAGAAGCCAAGGCTCCTGACTATTTATTAAAAATAAAAATAAAAGAAACAAACAAGAATGAGAGAGACAAGGTTAACAAATGATACAAACCCTCGCCCAAATGGAAAAGCTGCATATCAAAAGCATCAATGCCATCACCATATCCATAGATAGAGGTTGCATTATCATCAATCAACTCCCACTCAGATTATGAATTCTTATGATTAAGGGGTGTGGAATACATCTCTCCAAGCCTTTGCTGCTACGGTATAAGTTTAACCTTGGTAGAATGCCTAGTGGATCGCCCTCGTGATGCACCATCATCACGTCCACACCCCCTACCACAAGCTTTGGGATGCCTCCTATATCTCCATGTTTTTGGAAGACAATATCCTTCTTACTCCAGATTTTCCTCCAATGAATCTGGAGGAACACAAATATCATCTTCAATAGGAGTAGAGTTGGAAAGATAATATTCCTATGATAGGAAATCAGATGGTATAATCTTCCTATATGATTTTTTCTGTGTAGGGACCATCTAGAATCCCTCAGCATCCACGAGAGATTTCTTTTGGGGCTTCACATGAGAAGAAACATATGTAATTTTCTTTCCTTTATGATGAATTGAGGCAATATCCTACTCATCCATGAATTGTTGATCAACCACCCTATGAATTTCATCTTCATTTACATGCTCCACTTCCTGGTCTTGTACTTTTAAAGAAACACCATATTTATCAACATTTGCCTCATCTTTAAAGATATTAGACTAATTTTTCTCATTATATTGGCACTGATTCCTATCAGAGTTTTTATAAAACTATCATTACAGGTTCATCTCTTAATTGTCCATGAGGTTGAGTGTTTGTGCCAATGTCATTAGGAGTAGCCTGTCCACCACCATGAAGATAGACAAGAGAACCATAGCTGGTATCAATAGTATCCTAAGCCATCTGCTGGGGGGGGGGGAGATCTGTATCCCTTCTTGTTCCAGCCAATCCAACTGATTTACCCATCTTATTATTTTTAAAACATGTGATTTCCTCATTCCCTCTACCAGATAAATATAAACACAACAAATGAATTCTATAGTTTGAATAATCACGACCAATCCTTTTAAAAATAAAGAATAAATGGGGCATATTCTCATACTCTATGCACAGACTAAATTCATCTTCATCCGTTGAAAGATAAACTCTATTAACATGAGTAGAGCATAGATCAACTTCTACCATGAAGTGAGAAAAATGACCATACCTTTCTAATTCAGTTTTTTCCATCCTTATAGGTATTCCAATCACAAAGTCAATCTCACATAAAATTATAGGATGCCATAAAATCCATTTCAAGTTGTGAACCTTTACCCACAATTGGATGTAGGAGCTGCTAACTTCTAAGAGGTTGGAACTCCGATCCCATTCCCAGAAGTGAATACCACCCAATTTGAGTGAGACCAAACTCATACCCCATGCTCTAATATTCAGGTTATCTAAAGGAAACAACATTTTAAAAAACCCATGTCCTAAAGAGACACACTTCCAATCAGTAAAACCCTATATACTTGACACACGATTGACCATTTATTCAATTTTCAAAGGGCTAGAACCTTTATGAAAAACCAATCATTCGATTAATGAAAACTTATTGATTTCCAATCAATCTAACCTATCATCTAGATTTTCTTTAACATAAGCAGTGATACCCTTTCAGCATGGACCACTAGTAGTGAAACCCTTGAAAATCAAGAAATGGATTCATACTTATCTACCTTCGATGCAATAGATGGAACGATCTTATTTTATGAAAACAACACATCTAACCCAACATCACGATCTTGAACCCTAACGTCAATATCCTCCATGTCCACCTTCGACGAAGGGGTAGAGACATGAACCGCTGATGCACATTTGTGCTAATCAAATATCCTTGAATCAGGATCAACCATTGAAGAAGAAGATGTTAACATATTTTGAAGTGCCAAACAAGCCATTGCCAGGTCATCTTTGTCCTCCCTCGACCTCGAACACCGATGCACACCCATCCCAAAACCTCCATCTAATGCCTTATAAGAGTCAAACAGACCTTGGACAAGGAGATATTCCACCACTTAATTATCAGAACGTCATATTGGATCTGGATTGTGAATCACCCGAGTCAACGATCAAGCCATAAGATGACTAGAAACTGGGTATCGTGATGGAGAATCCTAGATTGATGATCAAGGGACTAGCTAAGATTGGTGAAGACCAGATTGATGATGGAAGAAATAGATTGACGATGACAGAACCATATCAATGATGGAACAAACCCAGGTTGACGATGACAGAAACACTCGAATCGATGACGATGGAATCCGGGATTGATGAGGCAATGAACACGCCGTAGGTTTGTTGAAAACAACCCAGACCAACAATAGAAAGGAATCAATGATGAAAGGATACAAGATGGTGATGACTTACTCTAGGTATCATTGCCTTCAAAGAGATCATTCCAGTCTGTATCCTTTATCATTCCCATTAACTGTAATTAGTAATTAGGAATTAATTAACAAATTTTTACTTACATTATTTTAATTATTGTTTAATTTCTTATTAATTAATTGTAATGATGAATTAGGTAAGTGTAATTAAAAATAAATTAATTTTAATTAATACTTAGATTAATTAATCAATTAATTATAATTAGTAATTAATTAACTGTAATTACTACTTACATAACCATAGTTAGTAATTTATTTATTATTTCTTAATTGTAGTTAATAATTACTTATAATTAATAAATTAATTAATTAATAATTTTTATTCATATCTATAAATTTTTTACATTATGAGTGAATGTATGTAAGAATACATTTGATAAATTGATTCTAGAATACATCCTTACATTACATTCTAGGTATGATAATGAATTTAGTTTTTTATCTACCTTTACCTGAGTTTTTAATTGAAATTATGAACTTAAATTTAGTTGTTATATATATTTTGTACATATTAAGTGTTAGAGTTGTCATGAATTTAATTATATTTTGAGTAAAGTATCCCTAGGTAGAGGGGCTTTATTTCAGACCACATACTTTCTCAGAGGAATTCCTTGGCTAGGAAAGTGAATGGGGTTGGCTATCTGTTTCTTCGGGCTTACTTATGTGGAGTTTTTATAATATCATATAACTCTATGCTTTTACATGATGCATTCGTTCACCTCATGCATATTATGCATGTGGATATGTATGAGTATTTTTGAATTATATTTTTGGGTAATTAACATAAACTCATGGGTTGTGTAAAGAGTTAGACATCGATATGGTTTGAACATATTGATTTAGTGGTGGGAATAAGATTCCAACATAAATTACTATAAGAATGTATATATATATATTGTTTCTCTGATAAAATTTAATTAATAATGATGGTTTATTTCAGATAAAAAATTTGGCTACCTATATTTATTAAAATGGTAAAATAATTGAGATTAAGCAAGGACGTAGTTATAGTATACGACCAGAAGGAGTTGTGATTCGTGGAGGCTATATAACTTTGTAATTTATTAAAAAAAATTCATCGAAAGTTAAAACTGATGAGGAATAAAGTAATTGATTCCATAACATAAAAACATCTACAATTTATAGATAGGTTTTAGCATGTGGCCTATCCATTAACTGATGATGAAGAATGGGAACACATACTTTCGTTGGTTAAGTATCAACCTGAGAATCAAATAATGGAGTTGTATGTCACAATAGATAAAATGGAGGTTCCAACAACATTGTAAGTTAGTCCATCACAATGTCATGATACTATGTCATATACTCCTACTATAACACTTCAAGAAGTTCCATTAGTAATGGTAGTTTTTCTATCATGTCCTCCAGCAACTGTTTCTATGGATAGTCCTCTATATACTTTAGATGTAGTGGTTGATGATTTTGAGGATGATGACAATTTAGAACAAGAATAAGAAGAGGAAGTTGAAGAAGAATAAGAGATTGTCGAAGAATAGTCTTTTCCAACTCATGTGAGGTTAAAGAGACCATTGAACCATCCTACACTACTGAATTCATGGTCGATTGAAGGAATGAATAACTAACCACAATTTTATTGGCCAGTTATTACTCCTAGTACATAATTTCTAGAAATTATTGGTGGCACAAATCGAGTGTTATATGAAGGTGTACTATATATTGTAAGAGAGTTTGAGAGAAAATAAGTAATGAAAACCGTGACAAAAAGATATCACATTGAAATACATTACTCTTATGTTGTAGAAGAGTTAAATAGGTCTTATTATGTGATTTTGTGTGACAAATATGATTCAAATTGTCAGATGTGTCTACGATCTATAATTGATAACACTTTTTACAGTTGGTGCATTAATAGGTTAACTCCCCACACATGTGTGAACCTAATATTTTCATAGGAACACTCCTCATTAGATGTTGAGTTTTTTTCAACTATTATTATTGAATTGATAAGATCATGCCAAGACGTTCCTGTCATTATAGTGGTGGAGCGAATCAAACAACTTTTTGGGTATCAAATATCTTACTGGAAGGTATGAGTGACATGAAAGAAGGCTATTGTGAAAGTGTACGGTGACTCGGATGACTCTTATCAAGTTTTACCACAACTTATGGAGAATTTACACCACAATAATCAAGTGATATATCATTTACATACTACTTAATATGTTAACCAACATAACCAAGTTGATCAATTGATGGTTGTGTTTGATAAATTTTTTGGTCATTTTTACCATGTGTGGTAGATTTTAGACATTGAAAGTAGTTTATACAGATTGATGTCACATTTCTATATGTAAATTATACTGAAACTTTATTGATTTCTTCCACACAATATGGTAATTAATCCCCTCTACCTTTGGAATTTTCAATTGTTGAGAAGGAGAACTTCTCATCATGGAGCTATTTTCTATCCTAAATTTGAGAGTTTGTTATGGATGTAGAAGAGATTTGTCTTATTTAAAATAATCATCGAGTAATCAAGGAGGAAGTACAGTATGAGGGTCTATCATGGAGACCACCCTATGCCCATAATTGATACTATATTCGACACATTACCATCAATTTGAAAAATAAGACCAGGAATGAGTCCATGAAGAAAGAAATCATAAAAATTGTTATGAATATTATTTTTCATTTTAAAAATCACTATCATCATTATTTTAATATGTATTCAGATTAATTCTTATTTTATAGAATAAGTGCCTCAACAAAAAAGGATGGAGGATCATTTTGAAGATATTAATAGATCTAATCCCGAAGTTTGTGATTACATGATGAAAATTCCAAAGCATAAATGGTCATTGGAATATGATAATGAGAGTAGATATGGAAATATGACGACAAACATCATAAAATGTATAAATGGAGCTTTCAAGGGAGTTCATAAATTACCCATCACAGTTAAATAATAATTTTTGAATATATGTTAATTAGAAGATATAGAATTATAATATAATAATAGTATAATTTTTTAAATGTAAATTATAGGTTTGGTACAAGATACATTCTGTCACAGTGTAAAGTATTTTATGGAATAAGGAAATCAAGATGAAGAGGGTTTGAATAGAGGGATATACTATAGACACCATTTATAGCGTGAGCTAGATAGAGTTCTTCCGGAGGTTGCGAAATTTTATGTAGCTTCATTTGATCATCCAGATCAATGATTTGAGTTCGCTAATCCCAGTGATGTTATGGATTATAATAGTGGTTATGTGTAATTTTTTTCAACTGGAGAAGCATTAATATTAATGTGGAAACTTTCAAGCATTACAATATCCTTATAACCATGTGATAATAACATGTTCTTACATACACTTATCTTGGGACCAGTTCAATGATCTAGTTTATCAACTAGAGAGTATTAATGACTGCTACAATACTCCTTGAATGCCAATCAAGGAATATCAGAATTTTCAGTTGTTTGATGGAACACCCATGATTCTACTAAACAAGACTATGCTTCGACCAAAAGGGAGGAAAAAATCGACTCGTATTTGGAATGAGATGGATTGGACTCACAAATAGGAACCCATACGGAGGTGTAGCATATGACACTAGAATGGTCACATGAGGACACATTGCCTTAGACACATTGGAAAATCATTTAATAGTTAAAACGATTCATGTACTCTATCAATTATTGAAAAATTATGTATATGTAATCATTTTTTTCATTATTATCAATTTTAATCATATTTATCTTATTTTTATATAGTATAAATTTTAAAAATATAATTATATATTATAATACATATATATATGTAGTATAAAAAATAATATATATCAAAACTATATTTTATATTACATTTTTCAATATAAAGTTTATATCTATTTAGTAAAAACATAATGAAAATATAAGAATTATTTTTTCTAGAAATATATATTTCAATTATCAAATAACAAATGTTGTGTTAAATTGATATCATTTTCAAACATAATAAACATTTTATGAAATATTTTTTTATGCTTCTAAAATAAATCTTCAGAAAGTAAAAACACATAACATATATTCAGTTATTACTAGGGAAATTATATTTAAATAAATTTCATACATTACATGATAAAACACTTTATAGAAAAAATGTTCTATAATGAAAAAAATTACATTACATAATTTAAAAAATAAAGTATTCATTAGTAAAAAATGCATATTAAAACTGTTATGTGCAATTTTAAACTAATTTTATAGTATAAAACATTTATTTCACAAAGGAAATGTTGTGTTCTTCAAAATGAAAATAGAAAACACTTAAGATATATAGTCACTTGACAGAAAATACCTCATCTTTATGAAAAATAAAAAATAAACTTAAAAAATATTTTATATCAAATCATAAAAACAAGAACGAGTTAAATAGATTTTGCAATTAATGTTATGATTTTTGTAGATTTAGATGGATCAACCTTTATTATCTTCCTAGAATTTGCACGTGTCACATAACGTGTTGGCGTAGGGACCTGTTAGGCTTCTTTCTATTTGGAGAGCACAACATTTTCATCATGATTAACCCTCAAAAACCATTTTTCCATACCTCAAACGTGATGGATTTTATGGAGTCTCTATGTGTGACTTCAAGACCATTAATCCAACTTGATCGCTGCATTGGTTGAGCGATGGTGGCCAGAGATAAACATACTTCATCTCCCGAGGGGGAGATGGACATTACTTTAGAGGATGTAGCCTACATTCTTGGTCTAACCATCTATAGGTAGGAATTTACGGGTGCCACTAGTGGCGACTGGTGTGAAATCATACATCGTCCACTCAGCGTTGACGTCATTGGCATACCACGTGTCATGCAGGGATCCTGCTTGTGCATAATGTGGCTTGATGATAATTTAGATTTCATTTTTTATGATTCAGATGAGTAGATACTTATTTGAAACACACGTGCATATATTTTGTGACTGATCTAGGTCATGTTGTGTGTCGACTACTCTACCACCTTGGTACACATGATGTACCTCCCATTACTTGCAGATCTTGACCAGACGACTACATACAGTTTGGGGTCTACTGTATTATCAAATATATATAGATGCCTCTATACTAGTTCTCAAGTCAATGTGTAAAAAATTGTGGGATGTATGGCTTTGGTATAGATGTGGGCCTCAGATCTTTTTCTACACATCTCTCCTAAAGCTGTCGCACCACTTTCACATCATCTATTTTGGGATTATCCTCAGGGATACTAGCATGTTTACATAATTAATTTATGTTATTTAGTACTTTTATTAATATTTTTTTATAAAAATAACATGTATTAATTAGTTTTAACTAGGTGGAATCAGGATCAGAAGTATGAACATACCCTGAGACATAGTGTGCACATCTTTTGATAGATATTTGACTCTATACAACCAGCTGATGTAAGTTAAACATTTAATTTTTCTGTAAAAAAATTTATTTTGTTATTAAATTTTTTAATTTATTTCAATGTTATATTAGTAAACTTATCATGATAATTTATAATTTATTTATTGAGATTACATTTCAGGTTTTGTAGACCCTATATACAAGTTTTTTCTATGCATTGCTTCCACCATACTGCACAACTATGATTGGAAATCATGGTGTAGTGGTACCACTCATCCAATTCAACATCATTGAGTGGAACCACCCATACCGGGTCATGAATCAGTTTGGATATATACAAAATTTCCTCATGAAACCATGACAGATTGATGGGTTACATTCCATTATGATTGCGGGTAGACAGATGATAGACTGGTGGTTGTTTCGTGCATGTTATCTCAAGATTTGGGACACACATGCCCAATACGACATCTTTCAGCATAAATATCCCACATCACACTATCAGTTAGATGATTAGGGGGATTATGAAGACTGGTATCGATAGTACACCATCATGTACCTTATGCACTAGGGGATTGTCATTCAACAGTTGGTATGTTTACTAAGATTTATTATATTTGTTTATCTCATGTTTCATATTAATTTGAATGTTATTTAATTTGTAGTCAGACATCGTCTCTCATAATTCATATACCACAGATCCTTGATAGGAGGCATTTATTAGGTGGGATGTAGTTCACCCAGATGTACTAGCTCTCAATGATCCTATAAATTTCATATATGAGAGTTTCTATGATGAGGATCCACAATCATACCTTAATACATATGCTCCGGCTGAGGATCCTAAGGATGATGATGTCCATATTGTCACTGCTAAGGATGATGCACCACCACTGCCACCCCTATCCAAAGTACATAGATAAGGAAATCAGTGAGGGAAGAGGCGACAATATAGATGTCAAAGAGAGGCTCCTATAGATGCTACTACACCGTAGAGAGATGATCATGCACATCCAAATGAGGCACATCCAGGAGATTCTTATGTGCCACATATGTAGTCTCCATTGAATTTTCTTGACTATGAGATGGGTGTGGGAACATATCTTGTGGTGTCCCCCTCTCCCATTGACGATGACTTCTTCAATCTCACGCTTCTGCCATTTTTAGGAGCTCTGGGGCCATATGGATCCAAATATGATTTTGGTCCATCCTCCACGTGTGATGTCGACCATACCTCTACACAACACCATGAGGAGGTTCCCACATCACTCTAAGAGGAGGAACCCACACATATATCTAGGACACTAGAGCGATAGAGACGTCCAACATGGAGTGGGCATGAGGTTCATATGTCGGGCTGTGGTATTGAGGGGCATCAACCTTGATGTATTCGGATGTCACGTTGTATATATTAAGAAACCTATTTACTAAGATAATTAATTGTTGTTTTAAAAAAATAAAAAGAAATTAAAAAATATAGAAAATAAAAACTAATTTACATGAACTATTAATAATTTATATATTTTCAAAGTCACATACTTGTAACATTATTATGTTTCCTATACGTGACTTCAAAAGAATATAAATTATAAATTAAAAATATAACTTAAATAAAAATTTTCACACTGACTAAACATATAAAAATTATTGAAAAATGAAAAGAAACTCAAACATATAGTAAACAAAAATTATTTTACCTGACATAAACTTAAATGTTTAAAAACATTATATTTATAGTTTACATAATTTATGAGAATATATTTTATTATGTAAATAAAAAGTAATATATTTACATCATTATAAAATTATAATAAATATATTTAAATAATAAATATATTTATTATATTTACATTATATATTTATAATTATGTAAATATATTTTTATTTATAATTATATATAATTATATATATTTATAATTAAATTTATAAATACATATTTAAGATTCTTTTAATAATTATGGTATATATATAATTAAGGTTTATTTATATGTAATTATTTATATAAATAAACCTAATATTTTAAATACAAATAATAAGGTTTACACACACACACACATATAAATATAAATAATTTTAATAAGTTTTATTTATATATATCTATATATATAAAAATTTATAAACAAATTTAATAAGGTTTATTTATATATATAAATAATTATACATAAATTTATAAATGTTAAATATAATGTTTATTTATATTTAAATATTTATATATAACTAGAAATATATGGATTTTTAAATATATAATTATATAAATAAATTATTTAAATATAAGTTTTATTTAATTATATAATTATATATTTTAAATTTATTTATCTATATATAATTATATAAATATAAATAAACCTTATATTTTAAATTTAGTACGGTTTATTTATATAAAAAATTATATATAAATTTATAAATTTATATAAATAGTTATATATAAGGTTTATTTAATTATATAATTATATAATTAAATAAGGTTTATTTATAACCATATATATATATATATATTTATAAATATATATATTTAAATTTTCATTATTTATTTTCAAATGTAATTAAATAAATATATATATATATATATATATTATTAATCTATATATTAGGGGGGGAGGGGTGGGGTGTAAAGGGTAGGGGAAAAGCACCACGTAAAGTGGCACTGGACTACCCCCTTTCCCCAATAATCAAAATAGTATCCCCCTTAAATTTAAAAAACCACGCATAGGCCAATTTTTCAAATTCCTAGCCATTTGGAACCACTTACCCTATATCATTGAAATATTTTAAGAAATTCCATGTGTGTCCCCCCACTCACTTATAAATCAGAAACTATTCTCCTCCTTTATTAACACAATTTATGCCTTCTATATCAACAAATCCCTACTCCAAAAACCTTCCTATAACTCCTACCTTCACCTTAGAGCTTCTTCCCTTATCCTAAGATCAATCCTTTACGGCTTAAGGTGTAATCCAAATAAGGCCTCTTAAATAAGAGGTATATATCTTAACCAACCTATTTCAACTGTATTTATTCTAATTCCTATAAACATGGTGTATCCATTAAAAAATGATGATTCAAATATCATCAATATACTGAGATGTTATTATGGTGACGACACAACCATTTACCACCTCTTCTTAATCAAATGAGAAATAAAAGTATTTCTTGTCCGTATGTGTGGACTATCACCTCCACATAATAATGTGATTCATTTTCCACCACCATCATTCATGGTTGGTTATTATGATAGATTTTATGTTTATATATTATATATATGTTATAAAAATTATCATTTAATATTTAATTAATATTTACCTTTCTTCATTCCATCCATCGAAAAAAGCATCACTCATGTGCACGTACAAACTATCATCTCCACATAGTGATGCAATTCATTTTTAATCACCTCTTAATTTAAATGGTTATAATTATGTATATAATGAATATATATGATATTTATATCATGATTATAAGTCTATAGTTTAATGAACTATGATCTAACTGCATGGACTATAACCGCTAAACCAAAACATACATGAAAATTGAAGCAGTTAACATGCAAAATAATAATAATAATGAATGATTGTTAATTAATGGGTGATATGATGTTATAAGTCAATAAGTTATGGTATTATGGGTATTAATATGGTTATTTTATATAATTATAATTAATTTTAATTTATTATGTAGGGGGTTAGAGTTCTTACAAATCAAATTGGATAAATGGTAAGAGTTTCTTTGTCTTATTTTCAAATTCATGAGACATGTTTGATATTGTGCACCATAATTTATTTTATGTGGTGTGATTACTGAAAAAATACTTTATTTTTACATATTCACTAAATTCATGGGTTTTAAAGATCCATTTCTCATTCTTTCTTTACATATCCTTTGATTCAAAAGATACCAAAGTTGAAAGGGTTTTATGTTACAATCTCATTTTTACCGATTGTTTATGCTTGAATTTTGTGATGATGAAATTTTATGATCTATCTCTCCAAAATCCTATGTATTTTATTATTCATTGGTTATTTATCTATATTTCATGTTTTCCTTTCATTTTATACTCTTTATGTACTCAAGATATGGAAAAATATTGTTAAGGAAAACCGACCTTCTTTTTTATTTCGGTTAAGAATATTTTATTTCATGTCCATATTTTCATTAAAATTTTTTCAAGAATGTTTTACTACTCTATTTTTTTAAATTAATTTTTAATATATTTTTTTTTCCTAACCAAGGTTTAAAAATAAACTTCTTATCATTTTCCAAACATAATACTTTTGACTTTTTACCAAAAACGTGAAAGGTTTTTTTACCATACATCGTATAAATGACTTTCCCAACCATCATGAATACTCTTTTATTTAAAGTATCCTTTATAAATTTAAATTTTTATTTTAAAATAAAATGTTTTATTTAATATTTTGGAATTTTTTACATTTTATGTAAGTGATTTCAAAATAAAAAAGGTATTTCCTTCAAGAAACGTCCTAATGATCATTTAAAGGTATTCTCATCTACCAAAATATATTTTGATGTTTCTTATGATTTAATGGGGTATGTGATCCAATGTTAGAATATTTATTATTTACTTGTATGATTTATGATTATGATAATGAAATGTTCATGAATATTTTATCCTTTATATGATAACCATTGTCTTTAATACACTTTATTTCATGATTTAATACACAACGGTACAAAAAAAAAACAATCCCAGAAGATCATGAAGCATAGTGTATTTGGGAATTAGGTACATATCACATTGATTTGATACATGGTAATGAAAAAAATATTTAAAAATTCATTAACATACTTCTAATATTCCATATCTTTTAAAACTGAATGAGATAACACAAGGACATACATAAGAAATAGGTGATCTATAAATCCCGGAAAGGGAATAAAAAAGCATATCATGATGAAAGTATTACATGTTAGTAAAAATTTATTTCAATTGGATATAAAATGGGTTATAATCATAATATTAAAGAGTGAGTCATGATACAACATAATAATATAAATGCATCATGTGAATGTTGCAATAATATTTAACATGACATCATAAACATAGGTTAAGGCTAACCACCAAGAAATTACAACATATTGGAAAAATTCCCATAATGTATTAGGTTTACTCCTTAATCCCATACATGACATATCATGAGACTAAAACATTAGAAAATTCATTGGAGCACTATATAATTCTGGACACACCCGTAACTTTTATATATTGTACATGCATAATCGTTCCACATAGATCATTCAACATAGGATCATATTTTATCACATTTAATCCCATGATTAAGGAGTGTGGAATTCATAAATGTAATTCCCCAATCATATAAGGATATGTATAACTAGGTGAATTATTTTGAGTGAAAATTGCAATGGTATTCACAATACACAGGTTTGACATGGGAAAATCATAAGATAATTTCGGTGGCATAACGGGGTACATAATAAATCATGGGAGGTATTAATGTGAGTGAAAGGGTTATATAATAAATTAGAAATCATAAGGGAATTAATATGGATATGTAAGAAAATAATCCAACATGAAAAATTTGTAACTAAAAGGAATAAGAAAAAAAAAGGTTCTTGAATAAATTTTTAGCATGAAAAAATCACAGGATAATTTCGACAGTATAATGGGGGTACATAATGAATCTGAAGGTGGATTTATGTGGTGGATAACATAATATCATGAATAATTAGATGTAGATCACTGGAGGAGATCAAGACAACAAAAATTCAGTGAAAACAAATTGTAATTTTTTATTCAACTTGGATTAAATTATAATGCACAAAACATACCCTATTTATAGGGATAACATACACCGAAAAACAAATGATCAAGAATAGAGGAAAGATAAAAGTTCAAAAATTTTGTGTAGAAGGTGCCACCCAAGCCTTCAATACCACAAACTTCAAGTATCCCAAGTTTAATTATCCAATAATCTATTGTAATAGTGTATGTTTGGTGTTGTCCTAGGAAAAAAAAGTTTAGTATTCCAACATCCCCCCTTAAACTTATTTTTCTCATAACCCTTGTATTTTCACCATATTTGAGTGGATAACCACCTGGTGTAATGAATTAACCATATTCAATGGAAGTAATAAATTCAATAGCACATATAGAAGAAAATGAAAAAAAAATCACTAAAGGTGATCGCAGGAACAAAATAAGAGTAGTGAGAAACAAACTGGATTTTATTGCTTTGATTTGGAATTATTATAAATTGAAATCCTCTTCTAGGATCAGATTATTATTCATGGAATCTTATGCCTCAAGTTCCTTGAAATATCCTCCCTTACTTTGGTCCTTCACTGGGAATTGGATTCACTAGAAGGAGGCACCACTATTCTTCACCATGGGACCTGAAATGAGGATACGATTCTTCAAAAAGCTTGAACTGGTGTATGGTCTTCTAGATTGAATGATGATGTAGGTCTCAGATTTTGGGAAGGAATCTGTGTTTGATAGAAAATCATTTTCTTCAGCAGCTTTAGGTGTAGATGATTGATTTATCTTTAGGAGATGAGATAGAGAGGATAAATATGAAGGTGGGGGGAATCCATCATCATCGTTTATGTACAAAGATAAGTTGAAGAGATCATCAAAGAAGGGGAATTCAATTTCCAAGAAAATAATTTCTTTGTATATTGAATATTGTAATTTTTTTTTTCAGAATTGTAATTTTTTTTTTCAGAATTGCAAAAAATATTTTTTTGGATTTGCGAATGACAAAATATTTTTTGTTGGAATTATAAACTAATTTTTTTAGTGATAAAATCGGACAAACATATTTTTTTTCTTATATTAAGAAAGAGTATCCATAGGTAAGAATTACATGGGGAGGATGGTCACTTGGTGATTTTGTGGTGAGAATTATTTTTTGTAGTAATGTGATAAAGGTGGAAAATTAGGATATTTTGAGGGGACAAATAGGTGGGGGCATGAGTGGAAAAATGAAGAGAGAATAGTGTCCATATGAGTGTATTTTTTAAGTTTTCACACCACTTTGGGAGATGGAAAATACAAAAGGTGATGAAAAAGAAACAAACTTTTTTTTTGTTGTTGGTCATAGTGGAATCTCAAGAGGGGGTGAATTGAGTTCCTACTTAAAATTTCTGTTAAAAACTTTATTATAAAGATCCCCCAAATTTTGAAAATGGACCAGTTAATTGAGGGAGTAGATATATATTTGTCTAATTGGTCAACAGGTTTCTCAAAGGGTGATTAGTCTTAGATGAATTAGTGTATAACACTTCTTCAACTTTTGAAACAAGTTTAATGAATTAAACACATACACACACTTACCTAAACTAACTATCAAAGTGAATGAAGAATAGATTTATGTTTTATAAATAAGTAGTGGAGAAAAAAAAGGATAAAACAGATTAAAACAAAATATAGAACACAGAAAAGTTAAACAAGAGGTTTAGTATCAAGCCGAGACTTAATCCCCTCCACTTGGTGATCACCTACCACCAAGTAGTTTATATTAACAATAAACTTGATACAAAGACTGTATGGGGCTTTACAATAGTTTTCACAAACTATCTAGCGTTCACACCCTCTACCAATATTCTTCTTGGTAAAGAAAAACAATACATAACACGCACGGTCTCTTCCACAGTTATACTTGGGAACAAAATGTAAGTGAGGTTTGATGTGAGGATATTCAGTATCCTCTAGTTTAAGCATAGAGACAATGTGTGTAACTGACAGACACACACAGTTATCACAAATGTAAAATGAAGGAACACAATAGAGAAAATAGGATGAGATAGAGTTTAGAAGGCTTTATGTGTCTGCAGTTCAACTCTTGAATCTTTGAAGTGAAGAATTTGAAGTTGGAGTCTTTCTATGGAAGTTGTCTCCAAAATAGAGTGTCACAACTCCAGGTTATAGCTTTCAGAAATTGAATGTTCTGCTTCTTGAGTTGATTGAAAGTTTACGAGACATAGAACTTATCCTCAAGTTGTTTTCCCAAAATTATATTATTAAAGTTATTAGGGTTCACAGTGAAGGTGCTCGAATGGTTCTTCCTTGTTCTATAATAGTTTCTTCCTCATGCATTTAACTTCTGGACTTAAATTACCCGTTTTTCTCTATGCCTCATTTTTTTCTTTCTTCTTCGGTCTTATCTTTTATATTTAGGTCCGACAATAGGAGTAAGTACATCACGTTAAATCTTTCTCGTACCTCGTAATATCAAGATATGGTCTCCTGATATGTCTACAATAAGCATTAATTAAATTTAGAAGCATTAACGTTAGAAAATATGACTGTTAGGATGATCTTAAGAATTTGACAAATTATGGAGTAGAAGAGTATGGTAGACTGGTAACGGTAGCCTTCATAACCGTAGGCAATGCACATTGGTCATCATTCATTGGTAACATTTCCAATGATAACATTTCATCAATAAATCTCTATTGGTAGCCTTTCATTAGTGACACTCTATCAATAACCTTTCATCATTAGTCTTTCACCGGTAACCTTTCATCGGTGACCCTTAATCGGTAACCTTTCATCGGTAGGCTTGTATTGGTAACCTTTCATCGGTGACTCTCCATCAGTAACCTTTCATCAGCAACTCTCCGTCAGTAACCTTTCATCGGTAGTCTTGCATCGATAACCTTTCATCAAAGACCCTTCATATGTAACCTTTCATCAGTGACCCTTCAGTAGTAGGCTTGCATTAGTGACTTTGCATTGATAACCATTGCATCGGTAACCTTTACATCGGTGAACTTTGCATCAGTGACCTTTGCATTGATGACCTTTACATCAGTAACCTTTTCATTAGTGACCTTTTCACTTAGATAATTTTTTCACTATAAGCTTAAACCAACAAACAGTGAGATTAAAAGTATATGAATATTACTTTGATATAAACATGATTTTCACATAAATGATTATCTTGTAAGAGAAACATAATTATCACATAAAGAAAACATGATCTGGGATTATCAAGACATGATTTGGGATTATCAAAACATGATTTGGAATTATCAAAACAGGTGATTCCAACAGTTTTTGTGGACATACTCAAAATGTGTGGGAAAAAATGAAGGAAATATGAAACTAATTGTTCATCGTCTTCCTCCTTCTACCTTCCGCCTGTTATAATTTGGTAGCTTGTCCGACAGATCTCTCATGGAGCAGCTTAACTTCAAACTCACTCTGATACTAATGATAGAGGTTTTTTGTAGGTTCTAACACAAAAACACATAGAATCAGATGCAGATCATTAGAGGTGTCACAACATTAAAAATACAGCGAAAAAACTAGTATTTATTTCTACAACTTGTATTAAGTTACAACACACATAACATAGCCTATTTATTGAGATTCCACATATGTTAAAATAAATAATAAAAAATAGAAGAAAAATTAAATCCCACAAATTTTGTGTAGTAGTTTCCACCCAAGCCTTCAACACCACACATGTCAACCAGTACAAGTTGAATTCTCCAAGACTCCATCGTAACAATTGATGTTTGGTGTCGTCCTAGAAGAAACCATGTTTAGTTTTCCCATAGAATCATGAGATGGATTAATGATAGTGAAAGGGGTATATCATGAATTGGAAATAATAAGGGAAGTAAGAGGTATATGTGAGAACATACCCTAATATGAACAAATGGAAAACAAAAGGCATAACACAAAGGTGGTTCTTGAATAAAGAGGAGAAGGAGAGGATCCCTTACCTTGAGAAGGTGTTTCCAAAAACTTGGGAGGAGATTATTTAGAGTTTGGGGGAACCTTGGGAGGGTATAGAGAGGAATTATAAGAGTAATTTTATACTCCAAGGTTTTTTAGTAAAGATAAATGGAATATTGGGTGTGTTTATGTGGGAAAAGGGATGGGAGTTCTTTATTATTTTCCAAATTTAGGTTATGGACTCTATACAATAAATTAATCAAAACTAAAAAACTTCTCATGGTTTTTATAACAACCCTTCTCTTTATTACACATTAATTCATGATTTATTAAATAAAAGAAGGTTTAATACAACCTAGAAAATTGATAAGTCTAGTGTATTTTAGAATTAGGTACATATAATAACATCTTAAACATGGGGTATACTAAAATAATTGAAAAATTTCTTAACATGATTATAAAATTCCATGGATTTTAAAATTGAACAGGATAACCTGAGGACATACATAAGAAATGGGTGAGATATAAATCCCATTAAGGAAATAAACATGGCATGAGGTAATACATGTTAGAAAATAGATATATAAACGGGGAATAAAATGATTGAGAATCATAAACATAAATAATGAGACATAATATAGCATGATAATCATAAAGGAAACATGGGAAATGCGACTACAACTTAAAACATTGAATCATAAACATGAGTCAAGGATAAATTCCAAGACATCATTAAGGAAAAATAACCATAAATAAATCATGTTTACACCCTATCAAAACATGACGTCTCATGAGACTAAATATTACCTAATGCATTGGAGTGATATATAATTTTGGGTGCACCCATCACATTCATTTCATTCTCATGCTTAAGTGTGCCACATAGATCATAGAATATGGATTCATTCATCATCATATTTTATTACATGATAAATGAGTATAGAATAAATAATTGTAAGTCCGAATTCAAATAATTATAAGTGTATAATGGTGATAACCCTTGATAGGAAATGAGTATGGTATTCACTACACATTTTTTTTGGCACGAAAAATCATGGTGAAATTTTGGAAGCATAACAACATCTCTTAAAAATTAATAAAATGGGTTGATGAGAGAAAAATGGGTCTATCATAATTTGGAAATAAAATGTGAAATAATAGGGACATAGAGAGATATATCCCAACATTATTAATTAGAAATATAAGGAACAAGATAATAAAGAAACTTGAATAAAGAAGAGAAGGTGAGGATACCTTACTTGAGTGTGTGACTCAAAATGATTGGGAGGAGATTCTTGAGAGCTTTGGGGAACCTTGGTGGGAATCTAGAGTGGGGGGGGGGGGGAGATTAAATATGTGATCTAAGGATTTTTAGTGAAGATAAATGGGATATTGGGTAGGTTTATATAGGAAATGAGTGGGAAATTCTCTATAATTTCTCAAACTTTGGTTTTGAACTCTATATAATAAAATAACAAAAAAAAACCTTACCAAAATTTTTCCTATGGTTTCTTCCAAATGGGATTTGTTTTATTATTTTATAAGTCTGAGGGTCTAAATTAATAAAATAATTCCCTTGCTTATGTAAAAGTGATTCATACTCTTAAAGAAATGATTTTAAAACCTTAAAATATATTAATGGTTTTGGAGGATTCAATAAGGATTTATAAAATTAATAAAATAAAAATAAAATCAAATTATTTTAAAGGTAAAACATATATTTGTTAGTGTATACCCTTTATAGTATTTATTACACACATTTGGGTCATTATGATGTCATAATACACCGTATATTCATACGGTATTTAATTTTTACCCGAAGATTCAACTATATCAAGAAATTATGAAAATTCATCATTGGATAACTTCTATATTATGATTCCAAAAAAATATTCATTTTATCTGAATAATTTTCTAAATATATTCATTTTAAATTTTAAAATAAGAATTAACTGTTATTGAAAAATGCTATTTTTATTGAAAATAATAAAATTCGAACCCTTATAAAGATTACATTTGACTTCACAAAAAATTATATGATCATTTATATTTAATAAAAATTATTTAATAATAACATTTTACGAAAATATTATTTATTTCAAAAATATTTTAATTCATCAAAATAAATTCCTTTATTGAATTTGAATATTACCCAAAAATACTTTTTTTGTTTTTATTATATCAAAATAAAAATCATTTATAAGACGACCGAGGTTGGCTTAGTGGTACTGTGTAAGGCGACCACTCCCTGGCAATGGAACTGGCGTAGGTTCGAGTCTCGCTACACTTGAATTTAGCTGGGGACGAGCGACGTGCAGGTGATAAATGGGGCCCAGAATAAGCGTGGTGTGGCAATCACCAATACCTTGTTACCCACAACTCGTTATATATGCAGTTGGGGTTTGTATTAGTGGTAATCACCCCTTAATTATACATGAAAAATGGGGTTTCAAAACCCATTGGGCGCAGGTACTGTAGCAGTACTGTAGCAGCGGCGACACTGTAGCAACGACGGGCACTGTAGTGGCGGCAGGTCACTATAGCGGCGGTAGAGTACTGTAGCAGCGGCGGGTACAGGGAAGCACTGTAGCAGCGCATGTACTGTAGTAGTACTATTCACAGAATGAGCTTTGGGCCAAAAAAATGGGCCTATGGGTCATGTAATGGGCTAAATGTCCACTGGGCCTTCGGGCTATGTAATGGGTCTCCCTCTACCCAGTTAAAGAGTTATTTTCTTTGCTTTAATAATAAATGAGGCTTCGGTCCCAACCTTTAAAAAAAATCATTTATAAAGTAATAATAATAAGGTGAAAATATATTAATTATTCTAATGTAGATACTCATATTTCTAGGGTCTTCATACCTATCCCTTTAATAAACCAAAAAATCCCATAAGAGTAAGGTGTGTGATAGTGAGACTTTCATGGGGTGGTTCGATGAACATGGTTTGGGTTGTGATCTCAATGAGATTGAAATTTTTCCGTAAACAGTTTCACTCATGCTTATGTTTTTGGATCTCATCTTGAGCTTAGTCAAGGGAAAAATTCAGTGATTCTATCTCCCCCAAAAGCTCTGATAAATGGTCTTCATAGGGTATGATCCTACTATTTGAGTTCATCACTTACTTTATTTGTGTTAATTAGATTTGTTAAAAACCTATATTTATATTAATCATGTGATTAATATTAAATAGCTATATTATCAATGGTAATGATGATTAATGGTTATTTATATCTGATAAGATATAATAAAACAAAATTAGTGCATGTGTTTTCTATAACTATATTATATAATAGGACATTTAATTAAATCTTAAGGGGAATTTTATTTATAATAGTTCTGGTCATTACAATCTTCCTCCTTAAAAAATTTCTCTCTCAAAATTTTCATTTCCCAAATAAAATAGATGAGGGTAACTTAGTTTCATTACCTTCTTCAGTTACCACGTCACTTCTTCAAAATTGTGGTTTATCCACAATACTTTTACCAGGTGCATTGTCTTATTTTGTAGAACTTTGTCTCTATGATCTAATATCTTCACTGGATACTCTGTATATGAGAGATCATTCTCCAATGGTACTTTCTCCGGGTTGAGTACATGTGAGGGGTATGCTAAGTACTTTCTCATGAGGGATAAATGGAATGCATCACGTACTTGAGATAGGTTATGTGGGAGTGCTAGTCATTAGGCCACCACTCCGATACAATCAATGATCTCAAAAGAGATGATGTATCTTGGACTAAGAGTTCTCTTATTCCCAAACCTCATGAATTTATTCCATGAAGATATGTGGAGGAATACCATGTCTCCATCATCAAACTCTAAGTCTCATTGATGATTATTATCATATCTATTTTATCAACTATGAGTAACCATGATGTGTTTTTGAATGGTCTTAACCTATTCCACCATTTCCTTTACCATTTTAGGACCCAACAGTTTACATTCCCCAACTTCATCCCAACATGTAGGTGTTCATCTCCTCTTCTTATAAAGGAATTCATAGGGATCCATTTGGATGCTTGAGTGGAAACTATTATTGTACGAGAACTCAACCATAGTAATATGTTGGTCACATCATCCTTTGAAGTCAATTGAGAATGATCTCAACATGTACTAAAGTGTTTGGATATTTTGATAAGATTGACCATTAGTTTGGGGGTGATAAACTGTTCTGAAGTTCAACTCAATATTTAGTGTGTGTTGGAGACTCTTCCAAAAATTGGAGTTAAATCAGGGGTCTCTATAGAATACAATTGATAGTGGTGTTCCATGCAACCTCAAAACTTCTCTAATGTATATCCTTGAAATTTGATTGAGTTATAATTCCTATATAATTGCAATGATGTGTGTAGTCTTTATAAGACAATCCAAAAAAAACCATATAGCATTATTTCTCTTGATGTCTTTATAAGACCAATGACAATGTCCATGGTTATGTTTTACCATTTTCATGTAGGTATGGGTAATGGTTGCATCATCCCCTTTGATTTTTCCCTTTCTAATTTCACTTACTGACATACATGACATATTTATGTATATTCTATGATATCCTTCTTTATATTGTCCCACCAATAGTGCTCTCAGAGATCCCGATACATATTTTTTATTCTTGGGTGGATGGTGAAGGTTTAGATATGTGAATCATCCAAAAACTCCTTCAATAACTCAAGATTTTATGGTATACACAGTCTTGACCCAAATCTCACAACTCTTTATTCATTAATATTGAACTCTAAGGATTTAAATTTTCTTATAGTTTTTACTTTCTTATGAATTACCACATCATTCCTTTGAGCATACTTTATTCTCTTTAGAAGGGATGGTTGAGAAATAATTTGTGAAAGGATTTATGATGTTCCTTACTTTATGATTATCATTTCAATACTTTTCAAATCTAATAAGATTGGATCCCTCTAAATTTTCATCAATGATAAAATTTATAGATCCTTTCTACTTTGAGCATCAACCACTTTATTTTATTTACTAGGATGGGAGTGGATTGAGAAGTCCTAGTCCTTGATCAACTTTAACCATATTTTTTGGCACATATTCATCTCTTTCTGTGTGAATATATACTTGAGGATTTTGTGATCCATATATATATTTCACACTTCTCCCCAAAGATATAATTCCACCATATTTTCAATGTGATGATCACTCTAGATAACTATAGATCATTTGTTGGGTAGTTCTGATCATGAACTTTAGACTGCCTTGAAGCATAGGATATGAATTTTTAATTCTACATTAACACACAACCCAATCCCTTCTTTTAAGCATCACTGAATACCATGAAATGTTCTCCAATTGTGGGTAGTGTAAGGAAAAGTTCAGTGATAAGCCTCCTTTTCAACTCATTGAATCTCTCTTCACATTCATCATTCCAAAAAAACTTGACCCCCTTTCAAGTTATCATGGTAAGAGGGTTCGAAAATTGTGAGAAATTTCTCACAAATCAACTATAGTACCCAGATAGTCCAAGGAAACTACATATATCTTTCATAAATGTTTTCCTCGACCATCCTTCAATTGCTTTTGTTTTTAAGGGTCTATAGATATCCCATTACTTGTGATGATATGACCTAATAATGAGACTTATTTCAACCAAAAATCACATTTTCTATACTTGGAATAAGGATTCTCCTTTTATAAGGTCTTTAGCATAGTTATCAGATGCTCCTCATGATTCTCCTTTCTTTTGGAGTATATGAGAATATCATTTATAAATACTACCAATTTTTTTCTAGGTAATCCCTAAAGAATCTATTCATCAAGTCCATGAAGATTTATACAACATTAGTGTGTTCGAATAGACTTAATATGAACTCATAGTGCATGTACCTTATATGAAAAGTGGTCTTGGGGATATCCTCCTTATTCACCCTAACTTGGTAATATCTCGACCTCATATCAACCTTGGAGAAGTATAGTGATCCACATAGCTAATCAAAAAATTCATCAATCCATGGAAGAGGATACTTATTCTTTATCTTGATCTTTTTGAGCTCATGATCATCAATGAAAAATCACATTGACCCATCCTTCTTCTTGATGAAGAAGACTGGTTCACCCCATCATGAAGAACTTGGGTGTATGAACCCTTTATCTAGATTCTCATGGAGTTATTTCTCTAGGATATCATGTTACACAAAATACATTCTATATGGATTATTTAATAAGAGTAATTCCTTAAGTATAATCTTGAATTAAAATTCAACCTCTCAGCTAGGAGGAAGACCAAGAAATTGTTTAAAAAAAACATTTGTGCATTCCCTCATAAGGGCCATGTCTTCAAGGACGATTATTTTCTTAAAATAAATCATTGGAGACAATTAAAATCATTCATAGGTAAATAATATAAAATATTGAGATTTTGGTTCTAAATAAGATTCATCCTCCTCCCTAAACTCTTATAGAATTGGGGGTTGATTCATGATACAAAGAGTGATTTCCATCTCACAAAAATTTATGTTGGATCTATATAGGCAAATCCAATCCATGACCATAATTTCATAAAATTACACCAAAGGGATTATGAAAAAGTTCAATGGGAAGTTTATCCCACAAATTTCGATAGGGGAGGAGTTATATACTTGGGATGAATTAATTTCCCCATTTTTTATTTTCACTGACAACTCTACTTCCATGATTTGTAGTGGTGTTTCAATAGTTACACTAAAAACTCCTGATATAAAGGAATTCATAAAACTAGAATAAAAAATTACCATCTCTATTCATGAATTAACAAGTATAATACCCATAACCACTTTTTTGTCAATATTTAACTCAGTATTTTTGATGGAAAAAGATCACCCTTGCTACTTTGGAGGTTGTTGGTTGTCTTCAAAATCCCTTGTCTTAGTGCGTTGGTTTGAAAAGTACCCTGGTTCCTTGTAGTTGAAGAAATGAATAATGTGATGAAGGTTGATCAGAGCATTCCTCTCCTCCAATTCATTATTAGATTTCTCCTTTAATAAACTTCTATCTAGGTAAGCTTCCTTCTCTAACCTAAATAATATCCTCACCCCCTTCGGCAATTTCTGAGGTGCTTCTTTCTGCACCTTTGAAAAGTGGGATGTTGAAATTTCATAGCACTGTTATATTTCTGCATCAGATTGCCAAAATTAAACTCAAATTTTTGCTTCTTATCCCCATGATACCCTTGAGATTTATTGATCTCCATTTTAACTTTGAGGGAACATTAGAAAATTTCCTCATAGCTATCAAAGTCTCAGATCACCAGATCTTTTCATAGACTTGTTTTTATCCCACCAAAGAAGTGGTCAACCTTGCATTCGTGGGCAATGAAAAAGATGGAGGCATTTCATGCAAGTCTTGTGAAGTTTTCCTCATACACCCCAATAGATTTTTTGTTTTTTTTCTTGAGGGTAAGAAAATAAATTTCCATTTTAAGTTGGATAGTGAAAGGAAAATATTTATCAAAAACCATTTTTTGGAATTAATTCCACCCCATTGCTTCAATCTCTTCCTCAATATTCATACTCTTGATCAATTCTCACAACTAATAAAATTATTCCTCCATATGATAAGTATCTAGTAGTACCTTATCTTACTCAGAACATTGAAGGATGGAGAAGACATTCTCAATGGAGTTGATCAATTGTTCCGAGATTAAGGGATCAAATGATCCATTGAAGGTCAGAAGGATTTTTGCATAAAGGACTCAATTGTAGCGTTTTAATTATTAGGGATATTTTGGAACTCCTCCTAATCTAGGTTTCATTTCAGAACCTGAGTCATCTAAGAGAGTATCATTACAAAGTTTGCGATTCCCACCCCCATTGGGTTGGGTATTTCATTGGGGACGATCATCAAATTTCCCATCACATTGATTATTTACTCGATTCCTTCTATTTACAACCATTGGATAGAATAAAGGGAAAATTAGGGATGAATATTTTTAAACTATTAAACACATGAATAATAATTCAATTACTTCAAAGGGGTAACTTATAAATTACATGTATTTCCTTAACTTATTAATTTCTAGGCTTCAATCTATGATATCCATGATCTATTTCCAAAAATATATTCTTATGGGATTTTTTTGTTCCCTTAATAATTTTTCATAATGAGATTATGAATTTACAAAATAATATCTCTCAGAAGTGTGAAACCGGGTGTGAAGTAAGGCCCATTATCGTGCACTAGTTCCCAATGAAGTCTAGATCAATTTTTTGTTTTCGAGTTTTACCGCTATGTACATCTGTGCCAGATCCACATCCACTTGTACTATCCATAAAAAGATGTATTTTATTGATAAAATAATTAATTTATACTTACCAAAATTTATACATGTTTTATTATACTTATTCTTAACTCTTTTTCTAGAGTTTTCTAATCCTAATCCAAAAAATAACTAAACATTTCCTTTGATACCAATTATAGCAACCCTTATCTTTATTGAAAATTAATTTGTGATTTATTATATAAAATTAAATATAATAAAACCCTAAAGATAGATAAGTCTAGTGTATTTTATAATTAGGTACATAGAATAACATCTTAAACATGGGATGCAACAACATTATTGAAAACTTCTTTAACATGATTCTAAAATTCCATGGCTTTTAAAAATGAACGGGATAACATGAGGAAATACCTAATAAAGGGGTGAGATATAAATCCCAATAAGGGAATAAAAATAGAATAAGGTAATATATTTTGTATGATAGGAATATAAATGGTGAATAAAAGGAGTGAGAATCATAAACATGAACAATGAGACATGATATGACATGATAATCATAAAGGCAACAACTTAAAACACTACATCATAAATATAGGTTAAGGATAACTTACAAGACATCATGATGGATGAATTATTATAAATAAATCAGGTTTAATACATATCAAAACATGACATCTCATGAGACTAAACATTATCCAATTCATTGGAGTGTTATATAATTCTGGGCGCACTTGTCACATTCATTTCATTCTCATGCTTTAGTGTGCCACATAGATCATAGAACATGGATTCATTAATAATAATATTTTATTAAATGATAAAGGAGTGTGGAATGAATACATGTAAGTCCCAAGTAAAATAATTATAAGTGTATAAAGTTGAACACCCTCGAGAGGAAATGGCTATGGTATTCACTACACAATTGTTTTGGCATGGAAAACCGTGGTGCAATTTCGGTAGAATAACGACAAGAATTAAAAATTCATAAAATGGGTTGATGTTATAAAAAGGGGTCTATCATAATTTGGACATAAAATGGGAAGTAATAATTAAATTTAAATACATATCCCAACATTATTAATTGGAAATAGAAGACATAAGATAATAAAGATACTTGAATAAAGAAGAGAAGGTGAGGATCCATTACTTGAGTGTGTGAATCCAATTGATTGGGATAAGCTTATTAAGATCTTAGGGGTGACTTGGTAGGAATATAGATAGGGTAGGTATGATTAAGGAAGTTATCCAATTATTTTTATTGAAAATAAATTGGAGATTTGGTGGGTTTATACAGGAAATAAGTGTGGAATTATTTATCATTTCTCAAACATAAGTTTTGGACTCTATATAATAAAACTACCAAAAACATTCCTTACCATTATATTTTCCAAAGGTTTATAACAAATGGGAGTTTTTTTCATTATTTTTTAAGAAAAAGTTCCGAAATTAATAAAATAATACCATTTCTTATGTGGAGCGAGTCATACTGTTAAAGAAATTATTTTAAAACCTTAAAGTTTATTAATGGTTTTGGAGGATTCAAAAAGGCTTATAAAATTAATAAAATAAACATAAAATAAAATTATTTTAAAATGAAAACATATATTTTTCTGTGGATACCATTTATATTATTTATTACATCACTTTTTGGTCATTAGGATGTCATAATTCACACAATATATTTATACGGTATTTAATTTTTACCCAAAAATTCTATTGTCTTGGAAAATTATGAAATATTTACCATTGGATAATTTCAATGTTATGATTAAAAAAATAATATTCATTTTATCCAAATAATTTTCTAAATATGTTTATTTTTACTTTTAAAATAAGAATAGACATTTATTAAGAAATGCTGGGTTTTTTGATAATTACAGCATTCGAACCCTTATAAAAATTATATTTGAATTCAAAAAAATTATATGATAATTTATATTTAATAAAAATAATTTAATAATATTATTTTATTAAAATATTATTTATTTCAAAAATACATTAATTCATCAAAATGAATTCCTTAATTTAATTTAAATATTACGCAAAAATATTATTTGTGTGTTATTATATCAAAATAAAAATAATATATAAAGTAAAAATAACAGGATGAAAATATATTAATTATTATATAGAAAACAATTTAAATACTCATTTTTCTAGGTTTTTGATACATATCCCTTTAATAAACCAGAAAACACCCTAATGGTTAGGTGCACGATAATGAGAATTTAATGGCATAGTTTGACAAACATGGTTTGGGTCGTGATCTCAATGAGATTGAGCTTCTCTCATAAATGGTTTCACTCATGCTTATGTTTCTGGATTTCATCTTGGGATTGGTCAAGGTCAAATCACAATGATTATATCTCCCTTGGAAGCTCCAATAAATGGGCTTCATAGGGTACAATCCGACTGGTTGAGGACATCACTTTGTTCGTGTCAATTGGATTTGTTAAAAACCTATATTTATAATAATCACATGATTACTATTAAACAAATATATTATCAAATTTAATTATTCTTAATATTCATTTATATATAATATGATAAAATAAAATAAAATAAGTGCATGTGTTTTCTATAATTATATTATATAAGAAGACATTTAACTAAATCATAAGGGGAATTTTATTTATAAAAGTTTGGGTCATTAAAATTTTTGCCCATGATTTATAGAAAATAGGATTGTATTTCATTATTTTCTAATTCCATGAACCGAGTACATTAAAATAATACACTTGGTGATGTGGAAGTGATTCATGTTTACACATAATTGATTTTAAAACCTCAAAATATAATATAGGTTTTGGAGGATTCATAAAGGGTTTATAAAATTACAAAAATATCCTAAAAAAAAATTATTTTAAAGGTAAAATATATATTTGGTCATTTATACCTTTTGTGAAACATATTAATTTAATTTTGGGTTATTATGATGTCATAATACATACCGTATATTTATACCACATTTAATTTTTACCCGTAAATCTGTCTATCTCAGAAAATTATAAAAAATTCACCACAGAATAATTTCGACATAATGATTCCAAAAATAATATTTATTTCATCAAAATAATTCTCTAAATTTGATAAATTTCACTTTTAAATTAAGATATCCATTTATTAAAAATTACTGTTTTTTTGACAATAAATTTTTTTGACCCTTATAAAAATTATATTTTCACTTCATAATATTTTATAATCATTAATATTTAATATATACCATTGAATAATTAAATTTTATTAAAATATTATTTATAAAAAATATTCATGAATTAATTTAAAGGAATTTCTTAATTGAAGTTTCATATTAGCCAAAAATACAATTCATTTTTTTTTCGTATCAAAATAAAATTTTTATCAAACCCATTTATTAATATTTTATTAAGTAAAAAAAGGAAAAAATATAATAATTATTTTATTTAAAATAAAATATACATATTCATAGTGTTATGGTTTATATAAATATCCATTTATTACACCAATAAATGCTCTAAGGGTAAGGTGTGTGACGATGAGATTTTCTTTGGGAGGTTCGATGAACATGATTTTTTCCATGATATCGATGATCTTGAAATTATCCCATAAAATATTTCACTCATGATTTATTTGTATTATATTATCTTGGTATTGTTAAAGGTAAAATCCCAATGATGTTATCTCCCTTGGAAGATCCTATAAATGAGCTTCATAGGGTATTATCCTACTAGCTGAGTCCATCGCTTCTTTCATACATGTCAGTTGGATTTTTCATAACCCTTAATATATAATAATCACATGATAACTATTCAACGAATATATTATCAATGATCATGGTTCTTAAAGGTATTTTAAATCTAATAGGATATAACTTATAAGGGTATAATATAACCAAAGTAGTGCATGTAATTTCTATAACCACATTACATAATAGGAAACTTAATTCAATCAAAAAGGGAATTTTACTTATAAAAGTCCAAGTCGTTAAATTATTCCCCCATTCATAAATTTCACCCTTAAAATTTTCATTTCATACACTAAAATAGATGAGGGTACTTATGTTTCTTCACCTCTTTCGGTTTCCATGCTACTTCCTCAAACTTGTGGATCCTCCACAACACTTTGACCGGGTGAGTTGTCTTGCTTTGTAGAACTTTGTATCTATGATCTAGGATCTTCATTGGTTACTACTCATATGAAAGATCATTTTAAAATGGTACCACCTATATATTAAGTACATATGAGTGGTCTGGTATGTACTTTTTCAATAGACATACATGTAACACATCATGTACTTTAGATAAGTTGTGTGGGAGAGCTAGTTGATAGGCCATAACTCTGATGTGATCAATGATCTCAAAGGGGACAATGTATCTAGGAATAAGATTTCCCTTATTTCCAGATCTCATGAATTTATTCTATAGTGATATATGAAGTAAAAATTTATCATTGACCTCAAAATCTAGGTCTCATCGATGATTATATGCATATATTTTTATCAACTTTATGTTGATTTCATGTGAAATTGAATGATTTAAACATTTTTTTTGTCATTTCATGGATAAGATCTAGTACCATTAGCTTCCTCTCTATAAAATCATCTCATCATATTGGATCCTGACACCTTTCCCATATAGAGCCTTATAAGGTTCCATTTTAATTCTATAGTGGAAAATATTGTTATATGAGAACTCCACTAGGAAAGTTGATCATCCAAACATCCTTGTAAATACATTGAACATGATCTCAACATATCTTCTAGAGTTTTAAAATTACTTTAAGACTGACCATCCATTTGAGGGTGATAAGTAGTGCTAAATATCAGTTCTATATTCAACACTTTCCGAAGGTTTCTCTAAAATCTCAAGATAATCCTTAGATATCAACTAGATTAAATTGATATTGGAACTCCATGAAGTATTACCAATTCAATTATGTATATATTGGTTAGTTGTTCAAGAGATAAATATTCCTTGATAATAATGAAATGTGCTAACTTAGTAAGGCTTTTAACTACCACCCAGATGATGTTGTTGCCTTTAGGTGTCCAGGGGAGTCCTACGATAAAATATGTGGTTATGTTTTCCCATTTACATAATGGTATAGGAAATGATTGCATTACACCCTTATACTTACTTTGTTACACTTTGACTTGTAGGCTTACCACACATTGAGATAAAAACTCCAAAATATCTATCTTTATGATATTCCACTTGAAAATTTTCTTCAAATCTCTTTACATCTTAGTGATTCATAGACTAATAGACAAGGATGTGCTATGTGAATCATCCAGTAGTTACCTATTTAGTTATATATTTTATAGAACATATATTTGGTTTCAAAACATTATATCTCCATCTTCAGAAAATTTTAACTTCATAATATTTTCTACCTTCTTCAATATAAACTCATCATCTTTCTTAGCCTAGTTGATCCTCTGAAGAATAGATGGTTGAGTAGTTATTTGATTAAGTTAGGATTAAGATATTTATATTATTACCATATTCATCCTTTTTATTTCCAAGAATATTAGATCTATTTCAATTATCATCATGGATATTATTGCGAGATCATTTCTACTCAGACCATCTGCCACTTTGTTTTCTTTACTAGGATGGTAATATATTGAGAAATCATAATCCCTGATGATCTCTAACCATATCCATTGGTTCATATTTAGTTCATTTTGGGTTAATATATACTTTAATCTTTTATAGTGTATATATATATATATCACACTTATCCCCATAGGGATAATGTCTCCAAATATTTAACGCAAATATTACTACAACCAATTCTATATCATGATTTTGGTAGTTTTGATCAAGGATATTTAGTTAGAAGGAACCATATGCTTTTAATTTTTCATTTTTCACGAGTAAAAAACCCAAACCATTTTTATATGCATCATTGTAGATCAAAAATCCTTCCACACTGGTGGGTACTATGAGTACATGTGAAGTGATTAGCCTCTTCTTTAGCTCTATAAAACTTTCCTCAAATTCATCATTCCTAAAATAAATGACTCCTTTCTGGGTTAGCTTTGTTAGGGGGATTTAAAATCATGAGAATTTTCTCACAAATAAATGATAATACCCAGCTATTATAAGGAAACTATGGATTTATTTCATAGAGGTTGGTCTAGGACACCCTTCTACCATCTCCATTTTTTAAATAACCATAGATATCCCTTTTCTGGTGACGAAATTCCCTAGGAATGTTATCTTGTCCAAAAAAACTTGAATTTACTATACTTTTCATATATCTTTTCTTTATAAAAGGTCCTTATTATAGTATTCAAAATCTCCTCATATTCCTCATTTATTTAAAAGAAGATAAGAATATCATCAATAAAGGCTACCAAAAATTTGTCGAGGTAATCCAAAAAGTATCTATTCATCAAATCCATGAAGATTGATCGAGAATTAGTGAGTCCAAATGGAATCACTATAAACTCTTAGTGCCCATAACTTATACAATTTTTTTGGATATATCCTCCTTCTTCACCTCTACTTGATAATATCCTAAATGAAGATATATCTTAGAGAAATAACAGGCTCCACGAAGCTAATCAAACAATTCATCAATCTGTGCAGATGATACTTATTATTTATCCTGATCTTGTTGAGCTCATGATAACCAATGAAAAAGAAAATTAACCCATACTTATTCTTGAAGAAGAGGACCAGTACACCCCATTATGAAGAAATTTGGAATGTAAATCCTTCTTCCTCATTTATTGTAGTTTTTTTATAGTGGCCCTAATTTTTCTTACTTGACTATTACATCATTTTAAATATAAAAAACATATTAGAATTACAAAACTAAGATCCAAATTTTTAGTGTCTTGGAAAAATTAGGCTCATACATAACTTTTACATAATAAAGAATAAAAATTTATGTAAATCCTTATTATTTTTCCTTCTAAATAATTTGTTATCCTTAGTACATGTACTCACCTAAGGATATACATCAAACAAATGGGTGAGCTAAAATATAAGTAAGAGGATGAATAAGGGACATGAATCAATATAACATGGGTGAGAATAAATATAATCATCATATCATAAGAATAGGATAATAATAATAATAATGCGAGGAACCATTAGATAAAGGAATTTAATGTGTAAATTCATAAAAATGAAACATCAGGTTATAATGGTCAAGTACCACACATAATTGTGAATAAAGCTAGCATCACCTTCACTCGTAAAATAGGTGAATAATCATAACATCATTATTGTGAAAAAATATAGCATTATTTTCATGCATAATACACATTATCTCATGTGATACATCATATTACCCAATTAATTGGAGAGATATATGATTTCGGTCCCACCTGTCACATCATAAAATTTACATAATCTTGCATGCCACATAGAACGTATATTAATCGTAATAAAGAAATAAACCCATGTAAAAATAAAGGGTTTTATAATTATTTAATAAAGGATACATTCATGAATATGATTTGTGATTCCCAAATGAAAAATAGAAAACATATTTTGCATAAACATCGTCATTATTGAGTGAAGAAGAAACAACTCAAGGGGAGTAAAAGGTGTGTTTTGGAAAAAAAAGTTCTTTTGGAAAATCATTATATCTGTAACAAGACCAAGTTGGGAAAATGTATATAAAAAAATAATAAAGGAAGAATAATGAAACAATATTTAAGGAATATCCACACTAAAATTTGACATTAAAGAGGGATAAACTAAAGAAAGGGAGTTGGGTTGGATAATCCCCTTATCTTATGTTCGAATGCATTCTGCACTTGCACATAATGTACCGGATAATAAAATTTAGTTAATTAATTAATTAATTAAGAACCTATTATACATTTCTTTAATTTATTATAATTTTATTAAGTTCATTTATAGATATTTTTATGAGTTATAGTATTTAATTTTTCATTTTGTAAGTTTTCATTTTCATGGTTTCATGGTCAATTTATTTGTGTATAATTATGGAAGTTGTTTTAAAATGGGAATAATTATACATAAGTGAAATTATTTGGTATTAATTAAATTAAATAATTTTAACTATCCTAATATATAACTTTTTTTTATGTTATATGTATTATTCATTTGATAAAATATTAATGATAAATGTTTAGTTGATTTTTGGCAGTTTTTCTGACCATCAAGAACTAGATTCATTTTATTTAATATTATGTCTATAAATTAGTTCAAGAACATGAAACAAGTTATAATATATATATTAAAACATTTTTAAAACCATAATCATGGTTTTATGATCATCCTGGAAGGGAATAGTGGAAAATGAAAACTCCTCATCCACAAAGATGGTGAACTGACACATAATGGATGATGTTTTCATTTTTAGAATAACAAGAGAAGAGAAGAGATTTGATGATGTATATTCCATAAAAACAATAAAATTAAAGTATATATATGATAATAGATTTATCATTCCATTTTTTAGGGAAGTTTAGAAGATTACAAGAAAAGAAAATAAATTTAAAGAGAAATATTGATGATTTTACCTCTTGAATGTTGTCTCCTTGAGAACCTCCTTAAGGAACTTAGGGTTAGTATTTTGTTGAGACCAGAAGATCTTGGATGTGGGGATGATTCTTGGTAAGGTGATTGGGCATAATTTAGAAAATATACAAGTCTTATAAGGTGTTAGGAGAAGACGTGGTGGTGGTGGTGGTGGTGGGGGGTATTTATAGGGGAGTGGGGTGTTTTTTGATTATTTTGGATCAAGAATATCAATAGTGATAATTATTATGAATAAATACAGAAAATTATTCTGTATAGTTCAAACCAATGGGTGATTGAATCATCCATATATCATCCATGACTCAAAAATTCATTTATTTAACTTATACTGTATATTATTGTATTTTACTATTCACAAAAAATCAACTATTTTTGAGAAATCTAGAAAAATAACCATAACCATTTTTCAATGTGTAGATTTCAAAAATGAAATCCATTTTATAAAAATAATTATATAAATATGATAAATTTAATTTTTAAATAAAATCATCATTTATTCACAAATATTTATTTTAATATTAGAATCTATTTTTTAACCCTTTGAAAAATTAATTAAGGTCACATAAAATTATCTTATAATTATAATAGAACATAGTATTAATTTATGAATTTATTTTATGAAACTAAATTTTCTTTTAAATAATTATATTAATTATATAATTGTGAATAATCAATTACATTTTACATAAATACCAACACTTAATATATAATTTTTAAAACATTTATTTACTTATACCATGATATAATTATATCATATTTTCATTTATAAGACTCCTAAATTTTATTTATTCTTTCATAATTGAGGTTACAATTCTAATTAAAAGATTATTATTCCTAATTGTCATATTACTATTCCAATCACCATGTTACTATTCCAACTGTATATATTTTTTAATTTACATAAATACCAGTTATTTAATTCTTAATTTATGAGAATAATGTTTATATTTGGTTATATATGTTATGTATGTGTTTTGTGACATAATTTTAAGAAAGAAAATTCCATTGATAAAATTTTGGGTTGTTATATTCCTCCCCCATTATGAAATTTGGTCCTCAAAATTTCATTTTACATACTTAGGTGAAAATAGGTGAGGGTATTTCTCCTTTATTGCTTAATCTAATTCACATGTGACATCTTCATACTTATGGTTTCTTCAGAACTCTTTGAAAAGGTGGGTCATATTTTTGCGTGTGACTTTGTCTCTTTGGTTGAAGATCTTTACCGGTTACTCCTCATACAAAAGATTGTTCTCCGGTTGTACCGCCTATAGATTTAGTAAATGTGAGTGGTCTGGTATGAACTTCCTTAGGAGATACACATGAAATACGTCATCAACTTGAGTCATATTTGGTTTAAGTAAAAGTTGATAGGCTAATTATCCTATGTTATCAAGGTTCTTAAAGGGTCCAATGTACCAAGGCCCGAACTTCTCTTTCTTTACAATTCGCATGAGTCACTTCCATGGTGACATTCAAAGGAAAACTTTTTCTCCAACTTCAAACTACAAATACCTTCAATGGATGTAATCATAACCTTTTTTTTCTGACTCTGAGCATCTTTTATGTGTTTTTCGATGGCTTGAACCTTATTTTTCATCTCTTGCACAAGGTCAGGTATAAGTTTCTTTCATCAACAACTTTATCCCAATAGGTTAGAGTTATACATAACTTCCCATATAGAGATTCATATAGATCCATCTGAATACTCAAGTAAAAACTATTGTTATATAGAAACTCAACTAATGGGATATGCTGGTCTCATCCACTTTTTAATTTCATTGAAGAGGATCCTAGCATGTCCTTGAGTGTCTGAATAGTCCTTTCAGACTGGCCATCAATTTGTGGATGATAGGACATGCTGAAATTTAATTTAGAACTCAAAGCACATTGAATACTTATCCACAATTTATATTTTAACCTTGGATCACGATCATAGATGATTAAAAGTGGAACCCCATGTAGTCTCACTACTTCATTCACGTATATATTGGAAATTTTTTTAATCAAGAAATCTTCCCAAATGGTGATAAAGTGGGCATTCTTGGTGGTTTGATCCATTAGAACCCATATCACATTATTTACTTTGGATGTTTTTGGGAGAACAGTGACAATGTACATAGAAACATTCTCCCATTTTCATATGGGTATAGGCAATGGTTTCATCATCACTTTGGACTTTTGTCTCTATGCTTTAACTTGATGACATACCTAACATCGTGTGATATACTCTAAAATCTCCTTCTTCATCCTGTACCACCAAAAGTGTTCTCAAAGATAACGGTACATCTTGATACTTATAGGATGGATAAAGAAAGATGATCTATGTGTATTATCCAATAGATCCTTCTTTATCTTTTCATGACCTGACCCATTTTGGGGATCGAGCCACAACTACCCCAAGCCCATATTCATAGGCCAAGGGGTGGCGACAAGCACTGAAGGCACAAATAACTCAAGGATTCCTTTTCCTAAGTACCTATACACTAACACACATAACCAACCAATGAAAAAGTGTAGGGGGGAAAGAAAAAAATATATGTAACACTGCTATAAATAAACTAAGCGTGCATAATCCACTATAGAGTACAAGTATGGAAATGTAAACTAGAAAGTAAAGGGAAAAAATACACTGTCAAATAGAAAGTGTCCCAACCTGATAGAAAACTAAAAAAAAGTACAACAGCTGAGAGAGACCTGTTCCTAGATCTCAAGAGACCACCACACACAGTCCAAGATCCATATATCCATAAGCTCTCTAAAGTCTCGATCAAACCAATCAATCATATTCATAAGGCATGGTTCGCACGGGGAAATCCCATGCATGGGTTAGTATAAAAATATTCACTAGGATTCCCTAAAAAAGGCGAAGTGGGAGCAGTAAGAAAAATAGTAGAGGGGAAACAATATATGAAACAAATTATAATAAAAAAAGAAATTTTAGCTCAAACCAATAATAAAGCGAAGGTAAGATCATCTAAACATAAGGAACTAGAAACGGTGAAAATATGGACTTCTTGTCGAGTCCTCGCTACCTATAGTAGAAGTGTAGACTCATTCAACCATGAGAAGATAGAAATGGAAAGCATGGGGAATACCCCATGTGTGTTCAACTCCTCTATAAGGAGAGTAACAAAACCCAATGATTGGGTACTAAAATAGGATGTATATATATATATATCCATAGTCAAATAATCCCAAACGAGGGAGTAAGGGGATCTCCATATCATAGCTCAACCTAGAAAGAAAATTCACCAACTGTTCCAAGGGTATCCATCAAAGATTACCAACATCTCCTACATCTACCCAAGAGACACAAGTCAAATGGGATCAGTCACAACACCTTTATACTATCCTCTTTTGGTGGCATTGACTCACCCACACGATTTTAGGTCACATCACAAGGGCACGTCTCTGTGGGGAAATACCCCCTCTTACTCGTGAGTCCAAATGTACTTCAACACATGTCCTTCCACTGATTTGCATAGTCGAGGGTTATGCTATGAAAGTCACTGAGGAATTCCACTACTCATACCGGCTAGAGGGTACCACTTAGGAAGGAAATCAGGGAACACCACTTCTTATATCCTGCCAGAGGGTAAGCCTGATGAGTCGTTAGGGAGACTCTACTGCACATCCCGATTAAAGGGTTACGCCTGGATGATATCATTGGAAAATTCTACTACCATCCCCACTAGAGGGTATTCCTGGTTGGAATATCAGGTAATTCCACTTCCTAGCCTAGCTTTAGGGTAATCCCAGTACTTCTATGGTAATCCTATATAGTCGCTTCCTTCATCAGGTCTCGGCTCTGTGCATGCTAAACCCAAAACATTAACATCATATCTTCAAATCCAAAACAAATGTCACCATCACACTCTATGCATAAAAACATGAATGATAGGCTATTTACTTGTCTAAAACTGATAACTAGTAAAAAAACTTTTTACTATAATAGGACCATACGGGAAGTCATGAGGCCCACATGTCGGTTTATAACTTTTAAATTCTCAAAATGACTTCAAAACACTAAAAAAGTGACCTTTACCAATAGAAAATTACTGAAAGATAATATATATAGCAACCTGAGCCTTGTATTACATTACTATTACATCATTTTAAAGATAAAAAACATAATATTATTACACATAGAGGATCCAAAGGTTTAGTGTCTTGGGAAAACTAGGACTATACATAACAAATACAACATCAAGCATAAACATTTATTTAATTTCTTCTTCTCTAGCTTATTATTGGCACTTGTACTCTCCTTAGTACATGTAGCCACCTGAGGATATACATCAAAAGGGGTGAGATAGAAGCCCAGTAAGAGGATAGATAAGAACAATATAGCATGGGGTGAGCATAATCATAACATAGGCAAAAGATCATGAACATGAGAGGAGCATAAATAAAAGACTTAAAATGTGGAAATGCATAAAAATGAAACATCATGTATTAGTGGTTAACTACCACACATACTTGGGAACCAAGCTAGAGTCTTGTTCACACATCATTTCACATTTACTCATGCGATTCATCACTTTACCCAATGTATTGGAGTGCTGTATAATTCTGGGCGCACGCGTCACATTTAAACATTCATATTGCGCTATATAATTCCGGGCGCATCCGCCACATCATAACATTATCATTTATCATGCAAGCCACAATGAACATATAACATAAATTAACATAACTAACCCATGAAATGTAATGGGTTTAATCTCATAATAATACATTCATAAGCTTTGGGTTTCCAAAAGAAAGAGGGAACAACATATTTGATACAAGAACCATCAACCATGAATGAGAGGTAAAAGTTGAGTTCTTAAAAGAAGAGTTATTTTGGAAAACATTTGGATTGACATAAACTTTATTAGAAAACATTTATATCCCAGAAAAGGAAATAAAATGAAGAAAAAATGATCTTTAAGGAGTAACCATATCAAAAATTAAGTGAAAGAGGGAGAACCCGAAGGATGAAAGTTGGGTTCAAGAATTCCCCCTTACCTTGTATCCGAATGATTTCTTCTCTTTAATGTCATGTATAATGACATTATATTCATTAATTAGAAATTTAAAAACCTTTTATACATTAATAGGGTTCATTATGGTTTCATTATGTCATTTTATGTTCCTTTGGATGACTTATAGAGTTTAAAAACATTTTTCGGGGATGTTCGTTTTTATGGTTTTTCTTGGGTGGTTCACTTGTATTCATAAATTGATGTTCGGGTAGAACATGGGTAAAAATACAGAAATGGTATTAGATGTCATTAATGACATTAAAATAGTTTTAATGATCTTATAATGAATTATATTAGATCCATGTGTATGAATCATTAGATATTAATTAAATGAAGACTTTTTGGGTTAATTTGGGCGGTTTTTCAATCATAATGAAGTTGTTTTAATTTATAACTTAGTAATATGTTCATAAGTCAGTTCCAGAACTTTAAATAGGACATAATACATATAAAATATTCTGGTTCAACCATAAAAATGGTTTCTTGACTAGATATGTAGGTAGAAATAGAAGAAGAATTCATGTTGTTCTTGAGGGTGATAAATTAACACCTCACGAACAACGTTCTCCTTAATAAAATAAAAGGAAGAGGGAAAGGGGGTTGGATGATATAATATACCATTAGAATAATAAAACTAAAGTATATGTATAATACTGGAGTTAAAATACCATTTAGATGAATATAGGTGGGGAGAGATCAAGAAATGAACTTGAACTTGAAAGGAAATTAAAGGAGAAGAGGGAGAGAAATTACCTCTTGAATTTTCCTCTTGAGAACCTCCTTAAGGGCCTAATCTTGGTCTTTTGATGAGACCAGAAGATCTTTGATGTAGGGTAGGTGCTAGGGAAGGTTTTTGGGAAGATTTTAGGGAAGTCTTGGAGCTTTAGAGGTGTGAGGAAAGAGGGTGTGAAGGGTGTCTTTTATAGTGGAGGGGAGATGGGTTTCCTTAATATAAAATTCATTAGTTTATTATTTTTTCACAAGACAAGGAATAGTGAGTATTCCATGACCAATAATAGTTATTTTATCATGTGATCTCTAACTAAGTTGTCTTACATCAGCAGAGCATCATTGATGACTCAATTAATCCATTATTTAGCATTTATTGTGAATTATCAGATTATACTATTCATAAAAAATTCAAGTATCTCAGAAAAATACCAAAAATTAGATTAAAAAAACCGTAGAGTTAATAGTGAATTGTTCAAGAAGAAAGAACATAAATCTGAGATGTCGTTTGGTTGGGATGATAGAAAACACACTTTTAGTGTCATAAAAAACCAAAACGTGCGTTTAACAGTAAATTCCGTATCAAAAAACCTCAAAATGACTTGAAATCATAGGAATAACATATTATTATTATTATTATTGATGTGTACGAGTAAACGAAATTTCAATTGGACATGTGATCTGCCCGGAACTACTGAATATGTGGTTTTTAAATGTTTGACGCCCTTTAAAAAGGTGCATTTGGGGGGTCAAAACCAGTCGAATGACCTCTAAATGCCATGAAATCAGATGAGAACAACCATATAGTAAATTTTAAATTGTTTTAGTATACATAACACCAATCTGAGATTCTATTTTCTTGGGATGACCAGAAACACAGTTTTACTGTCATAAAACACCAAAACATGTGTTTAACGGTCAATTCCATATTAAAAGACTTCATAATGACTTGAAATTATAGGATAATTGTCTTATTATTATTCGTGATGTGTAAAAAAGATGGAACATCAATCGAATGTGCAGTATACCCAAAATGACCGAATATGCAGTTTTTAAAGGTTGGATGCCCTTTAAAAAGGTGCATCCGGGGGTCAAAATCAGCCGAACAACTTCTGAATTTCATGTAATTAGACAAAAGCAACCGAAAAGTGAATTGTAAATTTTTCGAGTATACGGAACATCAATCCAGTATTTCTTTTGGCTGGGATGAATGAAAACACACTTTTAGTGTCATAAAACACCAAAACACGCGTTTAACAGTCAATTCTATATCAAACGACCTCAGAATAACCTAAATTCATAGGAACACCATATTATTATTATTATTAATGTGTATGAGCAGACGACACATCAATTGAATGTGCAGTATGCTAGGAATTATTGAATATGTGGTTTTTAAAGGTTTAATGCCCTTTAAAAAGGTGTGTTTGGGGGTCAAAATCAGTCGAACGACCTTCGAATGCTATGAAATCAGACAGAAACAAAAATATAGTGAATTTTAAATTCTTTGAGCATACAAAACATGAATTTGAGATGTCGTTTTCCTGGGATGACTGAAAACACACCTTTAGTTTCATAAAATAGCAAAACATACGTTTAACCATCAATTCCATATCAAAAAACATCAGAATGAGTTGAAATCAAAGGAAAACCATATTATTATTATTTATGATTTGTAAATGCAAACGGAATGTCAATCAGATGTTCAGTCTGTGCAGAATGACCGAATATGCAGTTTTTAAAGGTTTTATGCCCTTTAAAAAGGTGCGTCTGGGGGTCAAAATCATCTGAACGACCTCCAAATTCCATGAAATCGGAGTAAAAAACCTTAGAGTTAATATTGAATTTTTAGATCAGAAGGAACATAAATCTAAGATGTTGTTTGGTCGGTATGATTGAAAAATCACTTTTAGTGTCATAAATAAGTAAAACGTGTGTTTAACGGTCAATTCCACATCAAACGACCTCAAAATGACATAAAATCATAGGAATACCATATTATTAATATTATTTATGTGTACAAGTATACAGAACATCAATTGAGCTTGATTTATTCCCAAAACTATTGAATATGTGGATTTTAAATGTTTGACTCCCTTTAAAAAGGTGCGTTTAGGGGTCAAAACCAGTCGAACGACCACTTAATTCCATAAAATCAGATGAAAACAACCATATTGTAAATTTTAAATTAGTAGAGTAGAAAAAACATCAATCTGAGATGCCATTTTTCTGGGATGACCGAAAACACACTTTTAGTGTCACAAAACACCAAAACGTGCATTTAACGGTCAATTCTATATCAAACGACTTCATAATGACTTGAAATCATAGGAAAACCATCTTATTATTATTCTTGATGTGTTCCAATAGACAGAACATCAATAGGGTGTACGGTCTACCATAAACGACCGATTATGCAGTTTTTAAAGGTTGGACGCCTTTTAAAAAGGTGTGTCTGAGGGTCAAAATCAACCGAAAAACCTCCAAATTCCATTAAATCAGATAGAAAAAACCATAGAGTGAATTGTAAATTGTTCAAGTAGATGGAAAATCAATCTGAGATTCCATTTATCTGGGATGATTGAAAATTCACTTTTAGTGTCATAAAACTCCAAACGTGCGTTTAACGGTCAATTCCATATAAAACAACTTCATAATGACCTGAAATCACAGGAAAACTATATTATTATTATTCTTGATGTGTAACAGTAGAAGGAACATCAATTAGATGTGTGGTATGTCCACAATGATCAAATATGCGGTTTTTAAAGGTTGGACGCCCTTTAAAAAGGTGCGTCTGGGGGTCAAAATCATCCGAACAACCTCTAAATTCCATGAAATCAAACGAAAACAACCGTAGAGTGAATTTTAAATTGGTCGAGTAGAAAAAACATCAATCTGAGATGTTGTTTGGCTAGGATGATCAAAAACTCACTTTTGGTGTCATAAAACACCAAAATGTGCGTCTAACAGTCAATTCCATATCAAACAACAAAATAATGACATGAAATAATAGGGAAACCATATTATTATTATTCATGATGTGTACCAGTAGATGGAATGTCAATAAGACATTTAGTCTACCCAGAATGACCAAATATTCGATTTTTAAAGGTTTTATGCCTTTTAAAAAGGTGAGTCTAGGGGTCAAAATCATCCAAACAAGATGATAAAAACCATAGAGTGAACTTTAAGTTGGTCGAGTAGATGAAATATCAATATGAAATTTCGTTTGGCTGGGATGACCAAAAAGATACTTTTAGTGTCATAAAACACCAAAACGCACGTTTAATGGTAAATGACCTCGGAATGACCTGAAACCATGTGAAGATTGTATTATTATTATTTTTGATGTGTACAAGTAGAAAACATGTCAGGTGGATGTGCGGTTTGACCAAAACTATTGAATATGTGGTTTTTAAAGGTTTGATGCCCTTTAAAAAGGTGTGTGGGGGTCAAAACTAGTCGAACAACCTCTTAATTCCATGAAATCATATCAAAACAATGATACAGTGAATTGTAAATTGTTAGAGCATACAAAACATCAATTCAAGATGCCGTTTTCCCAAGATGACTGAAAACACACTTTTAGTGTCATAAAACACCAAGACGTGTGTTTAACAGTCAATTCCATATCAAACGACTTCAGAATGACCTGAAATCATAGGAAAACCATCTTATTATTTTTTGTGATGTGTACTAGCAGATGAAACGTCAATCGGATGTGCGTTCTTCCCAAAACAACCAAATATACGGTTTTTAAAGGTTTGATGCCCTTTAAAATGGTGCGTCCGGGGGTCAAAATCAGCCGAACAATCTCCGAATTCCATGAAATAAGACAACAACAACTGTAGAGTGAATTTTAAATTAGTTGAGTAGACAAAACATCAATCCGATATGCAGTTTAGTCAGGATGACCAAAAATGCACTTTTAGTGTCATAAAACACCAAAATGTGTGTTTAGCGGTCAATTACATATCAAATGACTTTAGAATGAATTGAAATATTAGAAAGACCATATTCTTATTATTCTTGATGTGTACGAGTAGACGAAATGTCAATTGGACATGCAGTCTGTCTGGAACTATTGAATATGTGGTTTTTAAAGGTTTGGCGCCCTTTAAAAAGGTGCGTTTGGGGGGTCAAAACAATTCAAACGACCTATTAATGTTGTGAAATAAGATAACAACAACCATATAGTGAATTTAACATTATTATAGCATACAAAACATCAACCTGAGATGTCGTTTTTCTAGGATGACTGAAAACACACTTTTAGTGTCAAAAAACACTAAAACATGCATTTAATAGTGAATTCCATATCAAAGGACTTCAGAATGATATGAGATCATAGGAAAAAATCTTATTATTATTCATGATGTGTAATAGTAGACAGAACATCAATCAAACATTCGATCTTCCCAAAATGACCGAATATGCGGTTTTTAAAGGTTTTACGCCCTTTAAAAAGGTGTATCTGAGGGTCAAAATCAGGCGAACAAACTTCAAATTCCATGAAATCAAACGAAAACAACTGTAAAGTTAATAGTGAATTGTTATAGTAGACAGAACATCAATCTAATATGTTGTTTGGCCGAGATGACCGAAAACGCACTTTTAGTGTCACAAAACACTAAAACGTGCGTTTAACGGTAAATTCCATATCAAATGACCTCAGAATGACCTGAAATAATAGTAAGACCATATTATTATTATTTTTGATGTGTAGAAGTAGAAAAAATGTCAACTGGATGTGCGGTCTGCCCGGAACTATTGAATATGTGGTTTTTAATGGTTTGACGCCCTTTAAAAAGGTGCGTTAGGGGGTCAAAACCTGTCGAACGACCTCCAAATGTCATGAAATCAGAGGAAAACAACCATATATGGAATTTTAAATTGTTCAAGTATACAAAACATCAATATGAGATTCAAGTTTCCCAGGATGATCGAAAATACACTATTAATGTCATAAAACACCAAAACATGCATTTAACAGTCAATTCCATATCAAACGACTTCAGAATGACATGAAATTATTTTAAAACCACATTATTATTATTCTTGATGTGTACCAAGATACTGAATATCAATCGGACGTTCGGTCTACCCAGAATGATCAAATATGCGGTTTTTAAAGGTTTTATTCCCTTTAAAAAGGTGTATCTGGGGGTCAAAATCAGCCGAATGACCTCCAAATTCCATGAAATCAGAAGAAAACAACCGTAGAGTAAATTTTAAATTGGTAAAGTTCATGGAACACCAATATAATATGTGTTGTTTGGCTGGTATGACCGAAAATTCACTTTTAGTTTCATAAAACACCAAAACGTGTGTTTAACGGTCATTTAAATATCAAACGACCTCAGAATGAACTGAAATCATAGGAAGACTGTATTATTATTATTATTGATGTGTAAAAGCAAAAAATATGTCAATTGGATGTGCAGTATGCCTGGAACTATTTAATATGTGGTTTTTAAAGGTTTGACACCCTTTAAAAGGTGCGTTTGGGGGAAAAAACCTGTTAAATGACCTCCAAATGCCATGAAATCAAACGAAAACAACCATATATTGAATTGTAAATTGTTCAAGTAGATGGAACATCAATATGATATGATATTTTTTAGGTATGACTGAAAACACACTTTTAGTGTCATAAAATACCAAAATGTATGTTTAACGGTCAATTCCATATCAAACGTCTTTAGAATGAACTAAAGTACGAGGATAACCATATTATTATTATTCTTTATGTATACCAGTATAAGGAACGTCAATCAGATGTGCAGTATTCCCAAAATAACTAGATATTCAGTTTTTAAAGGTTGTACGCCCTTTAAAAATTTGCGTCCGATACTCAAAATCAGCCAAATGACCTCCAAATTTCATGAAATCAGATGAAAACAACTGTAGAGTAAATTGTAAATTGTTCAAGCATACATAACTTCAATCCAAGATTTCATTTGGCTGGGATGACCGAAAGCACACTTTTAGTGTCATAAAACACTAAAACGTGCGTTTAATGGTCAATTCCATATGAAACGACCTCATAATGACTTGAAATCATAGGAAGATCTTATAAATATTATTCTGAATGTGTATGAGCAGACAACACATCAATTGGACTTGCGGTCTGCCCAAAACTATAGAATATGTGGTTTTTAAGGTTTGACGCCCTTTAAAATGGCGTGTTTGGGGGTCAAAACCATTCAAATGAACTCTAAATGACTTGAAATCAGACGAAAACAACCATACGGTAAATTTTAAATCGGTCAAGTAGACAAAAGATCAACCTGAGATGTGGTTTTCCCGAGATGACCAAAAACACACTTTTAATGTTATAAAACACCAAAACATGCATTTTACAGTCAATTCCATATCAAATTACTTCAGAATGACCTGAAATCATAGGAAAATTGTCTTATTATTATTCTTGACATGTAACAGTAGACAGAACGTCAATCAGATGAGCGGTCTTCCTAAAACAACTGAATATGCATTTTTTAAAGGTTAGACACCCTTTTAAAAGGTTCTTTTGGGGGTCAAAAGTAGCTGAATGACCTTTTAATTCCATGAAATCATATGAAAAAAACGTTAGAGTGAATTTTAAATTTGTAGAGTAGACAGAACATCAATCTGAGATGCCGTTTGGCCAGGATGATCGACAACGCACTTTTAGTGTCATAAAACACCAAAACATGCGTTTAACATTCAATTACATATCAAACGACTTAAAAATGACCTGAAATAATAGGACAACCATATTATTATAATTTTTGATGTGTATGAGTAGATGGAATTTCAATCGGATGTGTAGTGTTCTTGAAACGATTGAATATGCAGTTTTTAAAGGTTGAACCTCCCTTAAAAAAGGTGCATCCAGGGGTGAAAATCATTCAAAAGACATCTGAATGCTGTGAAATAAGATGAAAACAATTTAATATTAAATTTTTAATGGTTCTAGAATACAAACTATCAATCAGAGATGTTGTTTTCCCGAGATGATCGAAAACACACCTTTAGTGTCATAAAACACCAAAACGTGCGTTTAATGGCCAATTCCATATCAAAAGACCTCGGAATGAACTAAAATCATAAAAATTCCGTTTTATTATTATTCTTATTGTGTAATAAAATATAGAACATCAATCAGACGTTTGGTATGCCTGGAATGACTTAATATGCAATTTTTAATGGTTTTACGCCATTTAAAAGCACACAGGGGGATCAAAACCATGAAAACAACCATTGAATGCACTTAAATCAGATGAAAACAATCATAGAGTGATATGTGAAAAGTCGAGGACGATATGTCCATTGGCGGTTCTGTTTTTCTGGGATGACGGACAATTCACTTTTAATGTCATAAAACATCAAAACATGCGTTTAGCATTCATATATATAGAAAATGACCTCATAATGATTTGAAATCATAATAAATCTATATTATTATTATTTTTGATGTATAAGAGGAGACGACACATCAATTGGAGGTGCAATCTTCCCGGAACTACTGAATACTTGGTTTTTAAAAGTTTCAAGCCTTTTAAAAAGGTGCATCTAGGGGTAAAAAATTGTCGAACAACCTCTGAATGCAGTAAAATCTAACAACAACAACCGTAGATTAAATTTTGAAATGATCGAACAGATGTAAGGTCAATTAGATATGTCGTTTTCGAGGGATAACCCAAAACACACTTTTAGTGTCATAAAACATCAAAATGCATGTTTAAGAATCAAATCCATAGAAAACGATTTGAGAATGACCTGAGATCATAGGAAAACTATCTTATTGTTATTCATGATGTGTATGAGGAGGCATAAGGTCAATCGGATGTGAGGTTTGTCTGAGATGACCAAATATGAGGTTTCAATTTCATTTCAATTATTAGTTAAAATATTTTTTTGGTACTAATTATTTTATCAAATTTTTTGATGTAGTTTTATTTGATGATGGGTGTGGAGCATGAATATTATGAGGCAACAAGATTTATGTTCTCGTGGATTTAGGTATTTTGAAATATTTTTTTTTATTTTTGAAATATTGTATTTTTTAATGTTGCTGTGATTTTTTTAAAAAAATAAAAAAACCTATAGCGGAGGCCATATGGAGGTCGCTATAGGGCCTTCCTAGAAGGTCTAGAGTGACTGCCATTTGGAGGTCATTGTAGACCATGCCTAATTAATCTATAGCGACCGCCATATGGAGGTCACTGTAGACCATGTCAAAGTATTCTATAGCGACTTCCATATGGATGTCACTATAGACCATGCCGAAGTTAGCTATAGAGACCACCATATGGAGGTCACTATAGGTAATCCTGATGTTATCTATAGCATCCACCAAATGGAGGATGCTAAAGGAAACAAAGACAGGCCTAAAGCGTTTGTCGTTTGGCGGATGCTAGGCATCCGCTATAGGCCTTTAGTGGTGACTTTTGGTGGTCGCTAAAGGCATTCTTTCTACTAGTGGTAAGAGAGTAGAATCTACCAACCATGAGAATCTAGAAATGGAAAGCACGTGGTATAACTCACACACCTTCAACTCCCTTGGAAGAAGAGTAACAAAACCCAAGGACTATGTATTGAAAAAGGGTGTGTATATATATGCTCAGTCAAAGAAGCCCAAATGAGAGAGTAAGGGGATCTCTATATCACATCCCAACCCAGGAAGAAAATTCTCCAACAGTTCCAAGGGTATCCATCAATGATTCCCAACATCTCATATGTCTTCCCAGACACAAGTCAAAGGGGCTCAATCACCGCACCTTGATATTATCCTCTTTGTGTGGAACTGACTCTCTCGCACAGTTTTAGGTCACATCACAAGGATGAATCTCGGTGGGGAAAACACCTCTCTTACTCTTGAGTCCAAAGGTACATCAACCCATGTCCCTCCACTGATCCACACAATCAAGGGTTATAATCTAGTAGTCACTAAGGAACACCACTTCCCATCCCATCTGGAGGGTACCACTTAGTAAGGTCACCGGGGAACACCCCTACCCATATCCTGTTGGATGGTAAGCCTAGGGAGTCGTCAGGGAAACTGCACTGCCCAGATCGGATGGAGGGTTATTCCTGCATGGTTTCATTGAGGAATGACACTACCCATCCCCACTAGAGGGTAAGCCCTGAAAGGAAAATCAGAGAAGACCACTGCCTAGCCCAGCTAGATGGTAAGCCTGATACTGCTCTGGTAATCCTATATAGTCATTGCCATTATCGGGTGTCTCCACTATGTGTTCCAAACCCAAAACATTCACATCATATACTAAAATTCAATATGTAGGTTATCATCATGCTCTATGTGAAAAAAAATCCAGGATAGGCTATTTAATTTTCCAAAATGGATAACCGGTAAAAAAAATCTTTTTACTGTAATAGGATCATACGGAACATTGTGGGGCCCATGACTCAGTTCCAAACTTTTAAATTCCCAAAACAACCTTAAAGTTTATTCCTTGAAGGGAGGATCAAGATTCCATAGATAGAACATTAAAAGGATCTCCCATCTAGAATAAAATGGGTTTTGAAGGCACAGGATGAAAAACCATTGAGGCACCCAGGGGACCGACTATATGGTTAGTCCACCTATCACGGTGGTTGGCCGATACTTTTGAATTCATCCTGTGGTAGGTTCCCAAAGTCAACTATGGACCAATGGTAGGTCTCCCCATGGTAGCTAGAGATGCTTCAACCTCACAGTTGACTACGACCACTGTCCGCTCCGGCCGACCCAGTCCACCGGGGTCTGGATCATTCGTTTGGGCCTAACCCAATTTGGCTTGTCCCAAACCATTATCCCATCCCATTAGCCACCGGTCCAAATCACCTAATTCTGGAATGACCCAGTCTCCACATCAAGGCATAATCCTACCACATCGCATGGGTCTCCGCTGCCTGGGGGGCGCGTTAAGACCCCGCTGTCGTTGTCGCCCGCAGCTCCACTGTTCTGATCGCCAGACACCTACTGCAACCTCGCTCCACCTCACCATATTCCATGCCAGTGTACTGCCTATTTTTCTAGCTGTTTGACCTAGTGTTGGGAAAAAATCCCTCAAGGTAACATTGCAGTATTTTTGGGTTGATTGTGTTTGTTGACAAAGCAGGTTTTCATGGATATTTATCGAGTTCCCAAGAAGTTGTTGACAAAGTAGGTTTTCATGGATATTTGTTGAGTTCCCAAGAAGTTGTTGAAAATCCTTGTTGACAAAGAACGATGAAAAAGGAAAGGATAATATGGAGGTGGTACAAAAGAGCAGTACAAGGTGGCGCCGTTTCCCAGTGTTTGCCAAATTTTTGGGGTCCAAAATTTGGAGTTTGGTGAGCATCGCGAAAAGTGGATTTCCATGAAGAGCATAATTTCATATGGCAAAGACATGAATTTTGCGAAGATAGGATGCATGGTTTGGAAATCGCAAATACCAGAAGAATGGAGGCGGTGATGCTTCGCGATTACGTCAAGCTTCGCGAACGGTAGAGGCTGAAGCGCATCGCGACGGTGAAGGGCTTTGTGAGGGAGATTCGCGGCAAAGGCACAGAGGAATGTTGGGCTTCGCGAGGGAGCTTTGTGGCGAAGTCGTGAAGGTATGTTGATGGTGATTCTTCGCGAATACGTCAAGCTTCGCGAACGACAAAGTGCCGTGGTGCTTCGCGATTTGGACAGAATTCCGGCAGAATCTTTGGAGCTTCGCGATTTGAGATGACGTGGCGTTGACTTCACGCGGAAGGGCCGAGGGTCGGTGGAATCACTTATAAATAGAGGCTGACCCCTTCGAGAAAATCAGAGAGAGCATTTTCATAGAAGATCATTTGCTCTCGTTTTGCGAAGGTAGTTCGCAGAGCCAGTGTGCTTCGCGAAAGAGGAGCTTCGTGGCGGCTATTGTAGCTCCGCGAAATGCGTGTGCCCCGCGTTGGATCAGTGAGCTTCGCGGAGAGGCAGTAGCTCCGCGACGGACTAAGATTCGCGAGGGCCGTTACTTTGCGATGGCTTGAGCATCGCGAGAGTGCTTCGCGAGAGAGCTTCGCGAAAAGGCAGGAGCTTCGCAAGGGCTTGTTTGAGCTTCGCGAAATTGGGAGCTTCGCAAAGTAGGGTGCTTTGCGAAGGTGTTTTCAAAAGGAATTTCCCAGTGTTCAGAGGTAAAGAGGTATTCATCAGTGGATGAAAGTTTTACTTTAATAGAGCATCTATCAACGGTTGAAGATGCATTGTTTCATGCAAATGAAGAGACCTACAGGTCTATAAACTGTGAGTGAATCCCTTCCAAGAGCAGTGAGCTTAGGAAGAGGAAAAAGGTGATCCTCTCCACCGGCAGTGAGCCAGAGAGAGAGAAATTGGGAGTGACCCTTGGGAAAGCAGTGAGATAACCCTAAACCTTGTAAAGGTAGTGAGCCTGGGCATAGAAGTGATCTAGCCCGAACACTGTAATCCACAACTAGTGAAGTTTAGTGGAATTGGTACGCACAGAAACTTGTCGGTGTATGCTCCTTGGACGTAGCCCAGTGAGGGTGAACCAAGTAAAAATATTTGTGTCTGCCTACTTACTTCCCTGCATTGCATTTGAAGAATCATCATCAGGCAAAGAAGAAAATAAGTGATCATAATAACCACACAAGTGCAAACAAAGTGACCCTTGTAACGAAGAGGTCAAGATCCAGTGGGGTAGGAAGAACTTTGAAAAATAATATCCATACCCTGATTCACCCCCCTCTCAGAGTATATAGGCCCCTATTGGTCCTAACACCTAGCTATACCTCACCAACTGCTCGCCCAGCTGGCCGGATCTCGCACCCACCACCATGCGCCACCGCCGACCATCGTTGGCCATTGGTCTCTTCCACAGACCTCCGCAACTCCAAATCATGTCCAAAAATTATTTTGAGACCAGTTATGAAATCCTTAGGTCAAGATATTCATATATGTATGCTTTTATCGATAATACCTTGAAGATTTGAAGTGTCCAAAAAAAATAAACGTTGAAGAACCCGAAGAATAGGCGAAGAATGTGACAAAAAAACGATTTCAAGCATGGATTGATGGTCATGTTAGTGAATCCATTGATAAATATAAACAAATGATGATAAAAATAGGAAATAAAGGATTTTTATTCATGAAATTTAATTTTAATCTAAAATGGAAGAATACTACCTTGATTCGATCCGCTCGTCATCGCCAACGCGTTCACCTCGCTTATGTTGTGATCCGTCTAATTTTCACTGAGGTCTCTCGTGATTTTTCAAAGAAATAAGGGAGATAGGAGAGGGATTTTTGGAGATATTAGGGGCCAACCCTAATCAAGAACCCTTAAACACAAAAATTATAAAAAAACCAAAAACCTCCTGACAACGGTCATGTTATCCGAAACTCCCATGCCCTCTCATTTTATGGCTCACTTAGGTAAAATTACCCATTACGAACTCAATGGAAGTCTCAGATTTTAAATCTAAGACCCTAATTAAAAGTTATTTGATATGAAATTTGGGTTAAAATAATTAAATTTAATTATTTTATTTAAGATATTTATCTCTGTGGATTTTTACACAGAAGTCCCGTGCTGACAAAAGTTATGTCCTGCCTAGGGTAAACCGCACGTTCCGGACTCAACTATACCCTCGTATTTATGACTCGAGATACTATTTAAGAGTTATCCCATTTAATTTTCATGCACAATATAAAATATACTTAATATTTTTATAAAATTTATTTTGGGCACACTGGGCCTCGGAATTGCACGCCATCTCAGCACCTAACTGTGGAAATATATGTAGATATATTTCAAAGTATTACAAGGAAAAAACAAGATCTATATAATCTTAGGTGATGAATTCACACAAAACCTAGTTCCAAACCGAATCGCACCATCATCATCAATGTGGAACTCATGTAACTTACCTTCCATTACGTCTTTTACATTATTTTGTAGTTCTAAATAATCCCTTTATGCCTCCTTGACATTTTCTTGGATGGATGGTTGGGAAATCATTTGGTCAAGATAGGATGTATTCCCTTCCATTATGATTTCAAAATACATCCTTTTCATATCCATGAAGATGGGGTATTTCTCAATTCACATCATGGATAAGGTAGAGAGTTATTTTTTTCTAAGAGAATCAGCTAACTTGTTTTCCTTTCCCAGATGGTAATTAATACACAAATCATAGTACTTGATTAGCTCAAACCATCTTCTTTTATTCACATCGGACACGGGGTAAGGGAACTTCTTAACCCAATTTTTGTTCTTTGGGCTAATCTCCTACTTTTAAATTATGTCATGATATTATTATGTACTATCTTGTATTTGTAATTTCTTTATGTGCACTTATAGTGAATACACATAATAGATCTATTTAATTAAAAAAAATGATCTTTTTAAGAGACATCATCTCAATCTTCTTTCATTGAGGCATATTTTGTTTTATACACAACTTTATTTTATACGGTGTATAAACCCCTTTGACTTTTACATTTATTCAAAAGGAATATTTTTATATGAAGCATTTACTAAACGACAAAAGGGAATGTTTTTTTGTCGTACGTATGTGGCGACAACGACTTCTCCGCCGCCCTGACCATTATTTGAGTTTCGGCTTCCTCTACAAGCCATAACTTTTTTTGAATGAAAAATAAATACCATGTTTTACTTTTCTTATATTTTGGTATTGAAAATGGTTTTCATAATGTTTTTATATCAATGTGTTGTATTTATATCTTGTGATTGAAAAGTGGAAATGTTTTGTTTCCTTTATGCATGTTTTATGTGATATGATTATATTATGGTTCTTGGGAATTGTTGTGAAGATGGGTGGTTTTGTTATAAAATAAGTGTGGGTGAGACCAATATAGCTCTCCAATGCATTGGGTAATGCGAAGGAGTTAAACATTAAGGTTTCTACGAAAAGATTTAGGGAATATACTATGATGGGTATTCCAAACATAACCATGAGGGTTACTCCCTACGTAAGAATGTTATGAATGCCTCAAGTTACCTTTATCTCTTATGATTTATATGATTTATTCATGATTTTATGAGGTATGTGATTATGTTTTATGAGTAAAGTATGATTCCATGCATAGACTAATGTTTTCATTTCGTACTTTTATATCCCTTACTGAGATTTTTATGCTCATTCCAAGTTTTTGAAATTATTTTCACTGGTCAAGGGAAAGGTACCTGATGTGATGATAGTGTCAAGTAAGTTTCAAGAAAGAATCCATGTTTTATTTTAAATATGTTTCTGTTGATGGGAAAAATGAGTACTATCTTTTATGTAACCACTTTATTTAAATGTGGAATGTAATGCATGTTTTATGATCTAATTATATAAAACTCTAAACTTGAAAAGATACTCAAAGTGTATTCTTGAAGTAACTCAAATTAAGTAATGTTTAAGGCTGGGGCCTTATAGTTGGTATCAGAGGTCGGTTTAGATAACTTTAGGAGTTATAATTCTATTAAATGATTATCCAAAAATATTTTTTTTATGGTCAAATTTAATTGGTATAGCATTTACAGATTACCATGTTGCTTCGCCTAAGATATTTATGTGTTTAGAATGGTTTTTCAAAGAGGAAACATGTAAGTTGTGCTAGGAAGGTATACAAATGGAAATGAACTTCTAAATCGGCATCCTGAGATGGTCAGAATCCGAATTGAATAGTTTGTTGCAGTGATGGCTCAGTTGACTCAGGAGTTGAAAAGAATATTGGTGAATGCTCTAGTTTTGGCACTTCCTTAGAGGAATGGTGAGTTTGTTATATACAGTTATGCTTCGTTGAAGGGACTTGGTTGTGTCCTTATGCAGAATGATCATTTAATTTCATGTGCTTCACGTCAGTTGAAAACTCATTACCCTACACATGATTTGGAATTAGCTGCTGTTGTTTTTGCTTTAAAAATTTGGAGGCATCATTTGTATGGAGTAAAGTGTGAAATATATACTGATCAAAAAAGTTTAAAGTATATATTCACTTAGAAATAATTGAACATGAGACAGAGGAGATGGATAGAATTAATCATGGATTATGACTGTACAATTCATTACCATCTGGGAAAAGCAAATAAAGTGGATGATGCTTTGATTCAAAAAAGTAATGCTTCATTAAAAATATTGCGTTTGGAATGTGATCCTTTGGTTAAGGATTTGATGAACTTTGGCATAGAAGTTGTTGGTGAATAAATTTCTTCTGTTTTGTTTCAGGTATCGGTGAGATCATCTCTATCAGACATAATTAAGCAAGTTTAGAAGAAAGATAGTGGGTTGTAGAAAAAGGTAGAGATGGTTCAGAAGGGTATGTTGCCTGAATTTAATATTGATAATGATTGTGTTTTGAGGTTTGGGAAGAGATTATGTGTGCCTGGTGATTAACAGTTGAAGAATGAGTTGTTATTAGAGGCTCATAGTTCACTGTTTTCAGTTCATCCTGGCAGTACTTAGATGTACAGAAATCTGCGGGAGTATTACTGGTGGGATGGAATGAAAAGAGATATTGATGATTTTACTGTGAGGTGTTTGACTTGTCAGCAGGTTAAAGCAGAGCGGAAGTTACCGAAAGGGATGCTTCAGACTTTACCGGTGCCAGAGTGTAAATGAGAAAATATATCCATGGACTTTGTTGTGGGATTACCGAAGACATCTCGAGGTAATAATGCAATCTGAGTTATTGTTGATCGCTTGACTAAATCTGCTCATTTCCTTCCTATTCAAGATACTTTCTCTCTAGATCAACTTTCTCGATTGTTTCTTAAAGAGATAGTCAGGTTGCATGGAGTTCCCTATCCATTTTATCTGATCGTGATCCCAGGTTTACTTCTAACTTTTGGAAAGGCCTTCAAAAGTTGTTGGGTACTGAATTAAATTTTAGTACAACTTTTCATCCTCAATAAGATGGGCAGTCAGAACGAACAATTCAGACTTTGGAGGATATGCTACGTGCTTGTTCAATGGATTATCAGGGAATTTGGGACCAACATCTTTCTTTGGTTGAGTTTTCATATAATAATAGTTTTCATTCCAGTATAAAGATGGCACCGTTTGAGGCATTATATGGGAAGTGGTGTCGAACTCCAGCTTTTTGGGATGAAGTGGGTGAAAGGAAGCTGATGGGACCAGAATTGGTAGAAGAGATGGCAGAAAAAGTTCAGTTGATTCAGAAACACATGAGAACAGCTTAGAGCAGGCAGAAGAGTTATGCGGATAACTGGAGGAAGGATCCATCTTTCGAGGTAGGTGATCATGTTTTTCTCAAAGTTTCACCGTGGAAAAGTGTGATGCGATTTGGTAAGAAAGGAAAGCTGAGTCCAAGGTTCATTGGACCATATAAAATTCGAGAAAAAGTTGGATCAGTTTCTTACCGAGTGGCTTTACCTCCAAGTTTATCTCAGGTACACAATGTTTTTCATGTTTCGATGTTTAGAAAGTATATGCCAGATCTATCTCATGTTTTGAGCCCAGAGGTAGTTCAGTTGGAAGAGAATCTCTCTTATGAAGAACAAATAGTCCAGATTCTTGACCGAAGAGAGCAAGTGTTGCGAAATAAGGTAATTCACCAGGTAAAGGTTTTGTGGAAAAACCATATGGTTGAAGAGGCAACGTGGGAATCTGAAAATGCTCTAAGGGATAAATACCCCCACTTATTTTGATAAGTGAATAAAATTGCGAGGACGCAATTCTGAAAAGGGGGGAAGGATGTTACATTCCAGGTAAATAAAGAATAATACATTTTCATACTTATTAATATTTTCAAATTAAATATTAATTTTACTTTAAATGGGTTGCTATGTTTGATAGCGTACCCGATACGCAACAAAGAGTTTCTTTGAAATCTTACGTTGCACACTAGTAATAAAATAATATTATTTTAAATGGTAGTTAACACGTAGCCGTTGTATTGGAGGGAATGAATAGAAATAACTAAAATATGATTATATATGTTGTTAAATGTTTTTACATTTATCCAATAAAGGATAAAGGCTTAAAGTATGAAAAGAATTCAATTTTAGGCATATATACTCTAATATTCACTAAAGGTCCACTTATTGCCTTTTGATGGAGAACCGTCATTATATATAGTTTTGGTCAATATTATATATTCTATTGGACCAAATAAAATTCTTCTTTAGAATCGGGACACCAAAATTTACTTTGTGTAAATTATTGGTATTTTTCCGATAAAGTTTATTTTTTTAATGAATAGTGAAAGATGTTGTATTTTAATTCAAACCCTCTTTTTAATATAATTTATTTATATGATTAGATTATATTTTGAATTGGTTTTAAAGTGAAATTAGAATATATTTTTACCATTTAATCCAATAGTGGTTGTTGGAATTAATTTCACTTTGAAATTTGACTTAAACTAGTGTCAATCATTTGATATATATTATTTCATAAAAACACGCTATTTGTTCTGACAGCGGGAATTAATTATTAAATTAATTAATGTAACTTATATGATTTGAATTTTGTAAAGTAGACATCATTTTTGAATTCGGAATATCAAATATAGCTTAGGGTGAAGTTTTGGTATTTTTCTGAAAAACATCAATTTTTAATGAATAGTGAAACCACTAAGTGGTACTTGAAAAACTGATTTTTTTTAAATGAAATTTTACCACCTCTATGTTTTGAATTTCAAAAATCCTACATAAATGGTTATCATTAAGAAGTAAAATGTGGTTCAATGGGATTAAAATAATTTTTTTGGTGAATAGTAACTTTTAAGTTTTTACTCGCGATTAGAGGTAATTAGTGTAATTTAAGGTAAAAATAATGTTTTAATAATATAAAATGACCTTGACACATGTCCTACCATTATTGTATGTATCATGTCTGACCAAGAAAATCCCTGGGTCAACTTGGGGACCCCATGGAGCCACTTTGGTAGGAAAATGACATTAATAACTTTTTATTTAATGTTAAAATTAAAATGTCACAAACATGTGTTGTTTTACTAAAAAAAGTTTTACATGAGGTTATAATAGTCATATTTTTTACTATAAATATTCATTAGAAAGATAAAAATATTTCCTACATCATGATATTTTTTTTTATAATTTTTAGACATTAAATAAATTAAATTATGTATGACACCATGATGATGCAACGATTACCTCATTATTTAACGATTTAAATAAAATGAAAATATAATGTAAAATCTAAGACCTAAACTTGTCAAAAACCTACTGTATGGGTGGATTTCGAACTCTTATCACCTTATCCTCAAAATATATAATTTTGGGACCTTTAAAATCCGAAAAGCATTTTATAATAAAGTAACCTTTTATAACTTTCCAAGAGTGCCCCTCCTCTCCTCTTATAAAAGGCTCCCACCTCTACCACCTTACCCACACCTCTAAAGCCTTTGACATGGACAAACCATGCCCATTTTGTCTCTCCACATTCCTCTATTACTCCTAGAAGCCTCCCTTTGGGCATAAGTCTTTCCAAGGAAGCCTCTGAGCTCAAATCAAAAAGAGTTACCCGTTTTAAAGGTATTGTCTTCTCTTGTGTTCTTTCATTTTATCTTGCTTCTCTAACCCCCTAAACTCTTTATTTTACTTTATTTTGTAACAACAACAGTATCTTAAATATACTAGGATGTTGTTATGTGAAGGATTCGAGCTACACTCACACACACCTTCGTCTAATGGTTAAAGAACATAATGTTTCTGTGGATGATGAATTTCTGCCTCACGAAACGACGATTGTTCAATATTATTTTAACACCTTTCATGGTGGCCATTAAGATGTAACTCTATTTATGTATGATATATATTATTTTTTTGTTTTCATTATGCTTCTGTATTGTTCATTTGTGGCATACCTTTATGGTTTCCATTGTGGGTAAACATGATAATTTCATTTTAGGAAGTGCGGACTACTGCCCCCTCAAAGTGATTTGATTTGTTAATGCCATATGTGGGACGTATAAAGTATGTATTTAATGTTATTATATATGATGTTATACTGGAATTATAATATATCTTTATATCATTATGATTTCAATCCATTAAATATGAAATAGAAATGAAAGTAGCATTCATGCGTACGTACGGCTTACCGTCTCCATGAACGGTGCATTTCATTTCTTACCTCTAAATGTTATGTACTTTTATAAATAAATGTATATGCTGGATATATATGATATATATGATATCCAAATCATGAATATCATTCTGGATATAATGAACCTTTGACCGCATAAACAACTTGTAATTGTAAGAAGTCCATTTTTGACATAAGTACCAAATATCGGCAAAACGAACTTTATTAAATTAAATGATTACATAACGTTTATAACATTGAAATAAGTTATATAAAAGGAATAATAAACTTGAAAAAGTTCTTAATCAAGTCGAAATTAACTTTAGTTTATTATTCAGGATATTAAAGAGCAATCAAGTCACGTCGGACACGAGGTAAGGGAACTTCTTAACCCAATTTTAGTTCTCTGGGTTAATCTCCTACTTTCAAATTATGTCATGATATTATTATGTACTATCTTGTATTTGTACTTTGTTTATGTGTAATTATAGTGAATACACATAATAGATCTATTTAATTAAAAAAATGACCTTTGTAAGGGACATCATCTCAATCTCCTTTCATTGAGGCATATTTTGTTTTATACACAACTTTCTTTTATACGGTGTATAAACACCTTTGACTTTTATGTTTATTCAAAATAAATCTTTTTATATGAAGTGTTTACTAAACGACAAAAGGGAATGTTTTTTTTTGTCTTACGTATGCGGCGACAACGACTTCTCCACCGCCGTGACCATTATTTGAGTTTCAGCTTTCTCTACAAGCCATAAATTTTTTTGAATGAAAAATAAATACCATGTTTTACTTTTCTTTTATTTTGGTATTGAAAATGGTTTTCATAATGTTTTTATATCAATGTGTTGTATTTATATCTTGTGATTGAAAAGTGGAAATGTTATGTTTCCTTTATGCATGTTTTATGTGATACGATTATGTTATGGTTCTTGGGAATTGTTGTGAAGATGGGTGGTTCCGTGATAAACTAAGGGCGGGTGAGCCAGATATAGCTCTCCAATGAATTGGGTAACACGAAGGAGTTAAATGTTAAGGTTTCTCTGAAAAGATTTAGGGAATATACTATTATGTGTATTCCAAATGTAACCATGAGGGTTACTCCCTACGTAAGAATGTTATGAATGCCTCAAGTTACCTTTATGTCTTATTATTTCTATGATTTATTCATGATTTGATGAGGTATGTGATTATGTTTTATGAGTAAAGTGTGATTCCATGCATGGACTAATGTTTTCATTTCGTACTTTTATATCCCTTACTGAGCTTTTTATGCTCATCCCATGTTTTTGAAATGATTTTCACAGGTCAAGGGAAATGTACATGATGTGATGATAGTGTCAAGGAAGAGTCAAGAAAGATTCCATGTTTTATTTTAAATATGTTCCCGTTGATGGGAAAAATTAGTACTTTCTTTTATGTAACCAATTTGTTTAAATGTGGAATGTAATGCATGTTTTATGATCTAATTATCTAAAACTCTAAACCTGAAAAGATCCTCAACGTGTATTCTTGAAGTAAGTCAAATTAAGTAATGTTTAAGGCTGGGGCCTTATAGTTGGTATCAGAGGTTGGTTTAGATAACTTTAGAAGTTTGAATTCTATTAAATGATTATCCAAAAATATTTTTTTATGGTCAAATTTAATTGGTATAGCATTTACAGATTACCATGTTGCTTCGCCTAAGATATTTATGTGTTTAGAATGGTTTTTCGAAGAGGAAACATGGAGGTTGTTCTAGGAAGGTATACAGATGGAAATGAACTTCTAAATCGGCATCTTGAGATGGTCAGAATCAGAATTAAATAGTTTGTTGTAGTGATGGTTCAGTTGACTCAGGAGTTGAAAAGAAGATTAGTGAATGCTCCAGTTTTGGCACTTCCTTCCAGGAATGATGAGTTTGTTATATACAGTGATTCTTCGTTGAAGGGAATTGGTTGTGTCCTTATGTAGAATGATCAGGTAATTGCATATGCTTCATGTCAGTTGAAAACTCATTACCCTACACATGATTTGGAATTAGCTGTTGTTGTTTTCGCTTTAAAAATTTGGAGGCATCATTTGTATGGAGTAAAGTGTGAAATATATAAAGATCAGAAAAGTTTAAAGTATATATTCACTCAGAAAGAATTGAACATGAGATATAGGAGATAGCTAGAATTAATCAAGGATTATGATTGTACAATTCATTACCATCCGGGAAAAGCAAATAAAGTGGCTGATGGTTTGAGTCAAAAAAGTAATGCTTCATTAACAATATTGCGTTTGGAACGTGATCCTTTGGTTAAGGATTTGATGAATTTTTTCATAGAAGTTGTTGGTGCAGGAAGTTCTTCTGTTTTTTTTCAGGTATCAGTGAGATCATCTCTATCATACAGAATTAAGCAAGCGCAGAAGAAAGACAGTGGGTTGTAGAAAAAGGTAGAGATACTTCAGAAGGGTAAGTTGCCTGAATTTAATATTGATAATGATTGTGTTTTGAGGTTTGGGAAGAGATTATGTGTGCCTGGTGATTCACAGTTGAAGAATGAGTTGTTATGTGAGGCTCATAGTTCTCCATTTTCAGTTCATCCTGGCAGTACTAAGATGTACAGAGATCTGTGGGAGTATTACTAGTGGGATGGAATGAAAAGAGATATTGCTGATTTTACTATGAAGTTTTTGACTTTTCAATAGGTTAAAGCAGAGCGGAAGTTACCGGAAGGGATGCTTCAGCCTTTACCAGTGCCAGAGTGGAAATGAGAAAATATATCCATGGACTTTGTTGTGGGATTACCGAAGACATATCGGGGTAATAATGCAATCTGGGTTATTGTTGATCGCTTGACTAAATTTGCTCATTTCCTTCCTATTCGAGATACTTTCTCTCTAGATCAACTTTCTCGACTGTATCTAAAAGAGATAGTTAGGTTGCATGGAGTTCCCCTATCCATTATATCTGATCATGATCTCAGGTTTACTTCTAACTTTTGTAAAGGCCTTCAGAAGTCGTTGGGTACTGAATTAAATTTTAGTACAGCTTTTCATCCTCAATCAGATGGGTAGTCAGAACGAACAATTCAGACTTTGGAGGATATGCTATGTGCTTGTTCGATGGATTATCAGGGAAGTTGGGACCAACATATTTCTTTGGTTGAGTTATCATATAATAAAAGTTTTCATTCCAGTATACAGATGGCACCGTTTGAGGAATTATATGGGAAGCGGCGTCGAACTCCAGCTTTTTGGGATGAAGTGGGCGAAAGGAAGCTGATGGGACTAGAATTGGTAGAAGAGATGGCAGAAAAAGTTCAGTTGATTCAGAAACACATGAGAACAGTTCAGAGCAGGCAGAAGAGTTATGCGGATAACCGGAGGAAGGATCTATCTTTCGAGGTAGGTGATCATGTTTTTCTCAAAGTTTCACTGTGGAAAAGTGTGATGCGATCTGGTAAGAAAGGAAAGCTAAGTCCAAGGTTCATTGAACCATATGAAATTTGGGAAAAATTTGGATCAGTTGCTTACCGAGTGGCTTTACCTTCGAGTTTATATCAGGTACACAATGTTTTTCATGTTTCGATGTTCAGAAATTATATGCCAGATCCATCTCATGTTTTGAGCCCAGAGGTAGTTCATTTGGAAGAGAATCTCTCTTATGAAGAACAACCACTCCAGATTCTTGACCGAAAAGAGAAAGTGTTGAGAAATAAGGTAATTCACCAAGTAAATGTTTTGTGTAAAAACCATATGGTTGAAGAGGCAAAGTGGGAATCTGAAAATGCTATGAGGGATAAATACCCCCACTTATTTTTATAAGTGAATAAAATTGCGAGGACGCAATTCCCAAAAGGGGGGAAGGATGTAACATTCCAGGTAAATAAAGAATAATACATTTTCATAGTTATTAATATTTATGAATTAAATATTAATTTTACTTTAAAGGGGTTTCTATGTTCGATAGCGTACTTGATACGCAACAAAGAGTATCTTTGAAATCTTATATTGCACACTAGTAATAAAATAATATTATTTTAAATGGTAGTTAACGCGTAGCCGTTGTATTGACGGGATTGAATATAAATAACTAAAATATGATTATATATGTTTGTTAAATGTTTTGACATTTATTCAATAAAGGATAAAGTCTTAAAGTATGAAAAGAATTCAGTTTTAGGAATATATACTTTAATATCCACTAAAGGCCCACTTATCACCTTTTGATGGCGAACCATCATTAAATATAATTTTGGTCACTCTTATACATTATATTGGACCAAATAAAATTCTTCTTTATAATCGGGACATCAAAATTTACTTTGTGTAAATTTTTGGTATTTTTCCGATAAAGTTTATTTTTTTAATGAATAGTGAAAATGTTGTATTTTAATTCAAAACCTTTTTTTTATTGTCATTTATTTATATGATTAGATTATCTTTTTAATTGGTTTTAAAGTTAAATTAGAATATATTTTTACCATTTAATCCAATAGTGGTCGTTGGAATTAATTTCACTTTGAAATTGTACTTAAACTAGTGTCAATCTTTTGATATATCTTATTTCATAAAAACACGCTAGTTGTTCTGACAGCGGGAATTAATTATTAAATTAATTAATGTAACTTATATTATTTGAATTTTGTAAAATATATATCATTTTTGAATTCGTAATATCAAATATATCTTAGGGTAAAGTTTCTGTATTTTTATGAAAAACTTCAATTTTTAATGAATAGTGAAACCACTAAGTGGTACTTAAAAAACTGATTTTTCGTTTAAATGAAATTTTACCACCTCTGTGTTTTGAATTTCAAAAATCTGACATATATGGTTGTCATTAAGAAGTAAAATGTGGTTCAATGGGATTAAAATAATTTTTTGGTGAATAGTAACTTTTAAGTTTTTAATCGCGATTACAGGTAATTAGTGCAATTTAAGTTAAAAATATTGTTTTAATAATATGAAATGACCTTGACACATGTCCTACCCTTATTGGATGTGTCATGGCCGACCAAGAAAATCCATGAGTCAACTTGGGGACCCCATGGAGCCACTTTGGTAGGAAAATGACATTAATAACTTTTTATTTAATGTTAAAATGAAAATGTCACAAACATGTGTTGTTTTACTAACACAATTTTTACATGGGGTTATACAAGTCATATGTTTGACTATAAATATTAATTAGAAAGCTAAAAAAATTTCCTACATCATGATATTTTTTTTATAATTTTTAGACATTAAATAAATTAAATTATTTATAACACCATGATGATACAACGATTACCTCATTATTTAACGTTTTAAATAAAATGAAAAGATAATGTAAAATATAAGACCTAAACTTGTAAAAAACCTATTGGATGAGTGTATTTTGAACTCTTATCACCTTATCCTAGAAATATATAATTTTGGGACCTTTAAAATCTGAAAATCATTTTATAATAAAGTAACCTTTTATAACTTTCCAAGAGTGCCCCTCCTCTCCTATTATAAAAGGCCCCCACCTCTACCACCTTACCCACACCTCTCAATCCTTTGGCTCGGCCAACCCCTGCCCATTTTGTCTCTCCACATCCCTCTCTTAATCCTAGAAGCCTCACTTTGGGATGAAGTCTTTCCAAGGAAGCCTTTGATCTCAAATCAAAAAGAGTTACCTGTTTTAAAGGTAGTGTCTTCTCTTGTGTTCTTATGTTTTATTTTTCTTCTCCAACCCACTAAACTCTTTCTTTTCCTTTATTTTGTAACAACAACAATATCTTAAATATACTAGGATGTTGTTATGTGAAGTATTTTAGCTACACTTACACACACCTTCGTCTAATGGTTAAAGAACATAATGTTTCTGTGGATGACGAATTTCTACCTCACGAAACGATGATTGTTCAATATTATTTTAACACCTTTTATGGTGGCCATTAAGATGTCACTATATTTATATATGATATATATTATGTTTATATTTTCCTTATGATTATGTATTGTTCATTTTTGGCATACCATTATGGTTTCCATTGTGGGTAAACACGATAATTTCATTTTAGGAAGTGCGGACTACCGCCCCCTCAAAGTGATTTGATTCGTTAAGGCCATATGTGGGACGTATAAAGGATGGAGTTAATGTTATTATATATGATGTTATATTGTAATTATAATATACCTTTATATCATTATTATTTCACTCCATTAAATACGAAATAGAAATGAAAGTAGCGTTCATTCGTACGTATGACTTACCGTCTCCATGAACGGTGCATTTCATTTCTTACCTCTAAATGTTATGTACTATTATAAATACATGTATATTCTGGATATATATGATATCCAAATCATGAATATCATTCTGGATATAATGAACCTTTAACCACATAAACAACATGAAATTGTAAGAAGTCCATTTTTTACTTAAGTACCAAATATCGACAAAAGGAACTTTATTAAATTAAATGATTACATAACGTTTATAACATGGAAATAAGTTATATAAAAGGAATAATAAACTTGAAAAATTTCTTAAGCAAGTAGAAATTAACTTTAGTTTATTATTTAGGAGATTAAAGAGAAATTGAGTCACGTCGGACACGAGGTAAGGGAACTTCTTAACCCAATTTTTGTTTTTTGGGTTAATCTCCTACTTTCAAATTATGTCATGATATTATTATGTCCTATCTTATATTTGTACTTTCTTTATGTGCACTTATAGTGAATACACATAATAGATATATTTAATTAAAAAAATGATCTTTTTAAGGGAAATCGTCTCAATCTCCTTTCATTGAGGCATATTTTGTTTTATACACAACTTTCTTTTATACGGTGTATAAACCCCTTTGATTTTACATTTATTCAAAAGGAATCTTTTTATATGAAGCATTTACTAAATAAAAAAAGGGAATGTTTTTTTTGTCGTACGTATGCGGAGACAATGACTTCTCTGTCGCCGTGACCATTATTTGAGTTTCGACTTCCTCTACAAGCCATAACTTTTTTTGAATGAAAGATAAATACCATGTTTTACTTTTCTTTTATTTTGGTATTGAAAATGGTTTTCATAATGTTTTTATATCAATGTGTTGTATTGATATCTTGTGATTGGAAAGTGGAAATGTTATGTTTCATTTATGCATGTTTTATGTGATACGATTATGTTATGGTTCTTGGGAATTTTTGTGAAGATTGGTGGTTCTGTGATAAACTAAGGGTGGGTGAGCCTGATATAGATCTCCAATGCATTGGGTAACGCGAAGGAGTTAAAAGTTAAGGTTTCTCCGAAGAGATTTAGGGAATATACTATGATGGGTATTCCAAACGTAACCATGAGGGTTACTCCCTACGTAAGAATGTTATGAATTCCTCAAGTTACCTTTATGTCTTATGATTTATATGATTTATTCATGATTTGATGAGGTATGTGGTTATGTTTTATGAGTAAAGTATGATTCCATTCATGGACTAATGTTTTCATTTCGTACTTTTATATCCCTTACCTAGATTTTTATTCTCATCCCAAGTTTTTGAAATGATTTTCACAGGTCAAGGGAAAGGTACATGATGTGATGATAGTGTCAAGGAAGTGTCAAGAAAGAATTCATGTTTTATTTTAAATATGTTTCTGTTGATGGGAAGAATGAGTACTATCTTTTATGTAACCACTTTTTTTAAATGTGGAATGTAATGCATGTTTTATGATCTAATTCTATAAAACTCTAAACCTGAAAAGATCCTCAACCTGTATTCTTGAAGTAACTCAAATTAAGTAATGTTTAAGGCTGGGGCCTTATAAGTTAAAACAATTATTTTATCAATAAACAATTAATCAAAACTAAGTTTGTACATACATACATACATACATGCTCATGTTTTGGTTTGCCAAGCATCTAACCTAGTATTTATATCTTGCTCGAGTTTGGCCCATCCAACCTACACGTGTCCATCCCACACGCTCATGTTTTACTTAGACTACCCTTATACACCTGGTCCCATTCTCCAGGGTCTAAAAAACCTATAATTTGGTCATCTGAGTTTCCAACCTGAATTGTATGGACCATCCAAATCTAGCCCAGCCATCTTGAACGCGTTCGGTCTTCCTACTCACATCATCCTTAGCCCGCCCTTATGAACCTAGGCCAACACCCTACTATCATCACCCTTATATTGCCTACTTTACCTTTGTGCTCATTCATTTCTATTCCACCTCCCTCGGAGATCACCACCGACTTTTTATATGACTTATATGTGCTATTGTGGATGACCTCACAACCCAACATCACCCACTGCCACATAGGCCAACCATCCTCACACCTGTCATCGAGCAGGGGTCCGTCGATATCACCACCTATGCCAGACATTGGAGTTCTGCTACCTGCCTTCACATGTTCAGTTCATCATCATAAATTCCACCCACATCTTTGATTATAAAACATTCCTTATGTCCCAAAATTTACTAATGTTGGATTGTTTAATCCCCTTTTAACTATAAATAGGATATGATGGTAGGAGAATCGACATAAATACACCTTTCATTCAACTGGTTCACATTTTCCCTTCTTCTCAGGTATCTAATTATCATTTTAATGTTTTTCAAACATGAAATTATGGATATCCCTTGTTTTAATTTAATTTCAGTTTGGGTTTTTGTGAAATTCATATTAAATGAGCTTTCTTTTTTTGGGTGATTTTAAGATACTAATTAAATACTTTTGGGGATGCACTTCGGTTTTTTGAGTCTGGACTCTGTGTTTGTTACTGCATTTCTCAATATATCATTCTCATTATGTATGTTATCGAATGGTACCTAATTCAATATAGCTATATTGAAATACTTTTTTATTTTCAGTATAAATACCTATAATAAAAAATCACATTTTAATGGTCATAGATTTTTAACTTGTTTTTATATTTGAATATAACAGGATAAACAACTCTAAGTATATTTCTATAAACATGAAATAGATAGATCTATGACATGAAATCCTATCCTAATTATAGTTTAATATTTCACAATGAAGTTGTTTTATCTATTTTATAGTGTTACAGGAGTATTATGTACGTACATTATTTATATATATAATATGTTACACATTGCTTACAATTCCATGGTATCTTGTCAAACATTTTCCACTTCCCAAATCTTTCTGCAGATGTCATCCTCCCTTATCCCCATTTTATTATTTATTTTTTTTTTTTTTTGTTTCTCTTATTTATCATGATTATTTTAAAATTAGTTAGTTCACTACTAAAATTAGAGGTATTTGCGATGGGATCCCGTCGTAAATAGTCTTTAGCGACGAGCTCTCATCGCAAATAGCCCGTTGCAAAACGGCATTGCAAAAACTATATTTTGCGATGGGCCCATCGCAAAAAATAGTATTTGAGATGAGAAAGTTTTCCATCACAAATAAGTCTCTGATTATATACTTTATATATAAATAATCCTTTTGCGATGGGTCCATCGTAAATAGTATTTGCGATGGGGAAGTGCCCCGTTGTCCCGTCACAAATAAGTTTTTTTTTAAATTTATATTTAAATTATTTGCGATGAGAGCTCGTCACAAAATACCCCGCCACAAATACTAAACAAAAAAAAATACATTTAATAAAATTACGATTATTGAAAAAATTATATTAATATTATTAAAATAATAAAAAAATAAAAAATATTAAAATTCTCAATATTCTCAAAAAAATATAAAAATTCATCAAAAATTATTATTATTATTATTAGTAAAATAAAAAAACATTAAAATATATAATATTAAAAAAATATATTTAATAAAATTATGATTAATGAAAACTTAATATTAATATTATTAAAATAATAAAAAAATAAAAAATTATTAAAATTCTCAATATTTACGAAAAATATAAAAAAATCATAAAATAATAATAATAATAATATTATTAAAATAAACAAATATTAAAAAATATAATACTAATAATAAATAATAAAATATTAAAAAAAATTAAATTATGCAATATTTGTATCAATATAAAAGAAATAAACTGTAAATAGTTCATATTACAACAAATCTTGAATTTAAATGTTTTTAACATAAAATAAATCATTGGGGTGGTTCATCTTATGGAGGATATGGAAGAGATGTAGGAGATGGTGGGGGAAACTCTATCCCTAAACTACAAGTCAGAAGACACATGTACTACATCTACTCATGATGATGATGCTGCTGTTGCCATCGATGCATCTCCTCGTCGTGTTGCTACTACTGCCGACACATCTCTTCATGCTGCTTCTGAAAACTCTCTATAAGTTCAGTCTAAGTTTTCAACTGCTTCTGATACTATGAGTCAGAATATGATGCCTCTCCATGAGCTCCTCTTGAGCTGGACGCCGACATTGTAATAGTACCATAATAAGTACCAGGAGTCAAATGAGAGATGATACCAACTACTCGACCCTTATCAAAGCCAAAATGAGTCACCTGCATCCATATTGTCTCATAAAAATGGTGGGCACTGATCTGATCAGTTGTCTCATCCGAACTCTCAGCCTGTGTTTGAGAAGTCAGAACCTCATATGACTCCTTCAATTCCAATTTGAAATTAAAATTGTGAAAATATTATATGTAGTTAATTGTTAAACTGAAAAAATAATACTAACCACAATCCGATGTTGGCAATCACCTATAATCTCTCTAGTGGCTGGATCACTGTACATCCTCCGATAAACGTCATACTCTGTAATATAGGGATTCTTGACTTCCTATAGAAATATAAAATAAATTGTTTATATTTAAAGTTATATAAAATATTTAGAAAATATAATTACCCGATGCTCTCTATGCATACTGAATATATGGCTACCAGCTCAATGCGTCACCTCCTATCTCCCCCAGTTCTACCAACCCACTGAATATCTTTTCTGAAATCCACTACCCAAATAGTGTAAACATAATCCGTCCCCAACATGAGATGAAATGTACTCTGTTCAGTGTTCTCTAATAGACTCATCAAATTTTGTCAATCCTGCTTTCTTAATGGTCGTTCTTCTCAAATTATGCAAAAAATGACGAAAACAGTCATTCATAGACACCTACCATGCCACATGGATAACTTCACTAATGCTATCATCGATGGGATACCATAAACCCTACAAATAATTTATAATATCAAGTTATTAATGTAACACCCCGAGATTTTATGAAAAATATTCTTTTTAATTTCATAAATGTCTTGTGTTGTACGCTACACCAAAAGGAGCTTACATGACACACATCCCTGACTTGGCTTGCATTACACGCAATCACGATCTTCCACGATAGCGTGTGTTGTACGCAATACCGAGTTTCGCTAAACAACAATATGTTATATAAACTAGCCGTTATGAATAGTAATACCCACTTTTGGAAATTTTATAAATTTTATCTTTTGAAATGGACTTCATTTTTTGATTCGTAATATCGAAATTATCCTAGGGTGAATTTTTGGTATTTTTTCTGAAAACTTTCAATTTTTGATGAATAGCGAAAACACTAAGTTACTATTTAAAAACCAACATTTTATTTAAATAATTATTTATTTTATTTAAATTTATTTTAGGTAAAAATTGATACATAATACCTATATAAGTTCAATGTAATTTATTGGAGTCATTTTATAATAATTTTAGATATATAAAATTTTTATTGAACTTTTCACCGTCTTTTACCCACCTCCTAGGAGAATTTGAAAATTCACATAAAACATAATTTTACCGCTTCTGTGAGTGGAATTTAGAAAATCCGAGAGACATTGTTAATATCAAGGACTAAAATGTGGTTCAATGAGATGAAAATAATTTTTTGTGAATAGTAACTTTTTACTTTTTTTACCACAGTTAAAAGTAAATAGGGTAATTAAGGGTAAAAATGATATTATTATTACCCTAACACATGTAATAATTCTATTGGATAAGTGTAATTCGACCAAAAACAACCTTATGAATAAAATATGACCATTTAGGCCCACTTGGATTAGATTAGGACATTTAATATTATTTTATTTAAAGAATAGTTAAAATAATTAAAATCAAAGTTTAATAACTAAAACATTTTTAATATAGGGTTATACATGAGATAAATTCGACTATAAATATTAATTAGAAATATAAAAATATTTCCTACATAATGGTATTTTATTTATAATTTTTAGACATTAAATAATTTTATTTATTTATGACACAATGATGATGCAGTAATTACCTTATTAATGAAATATTAACAAAATTGATGTTATAAATACCCAAATAAATGTAATTTGAGACATTTTATAAATTACACTAATTTTATAGGTTAATATAACATGTTATAATTGATTTAAGTAACTTTTTTCGAACTAATAATGCTGTTATGATTTTCACAAAAATCAAGTACCAAATAGTATCAAAATTGACATAAAATAGTTTTGAAAACAAATATTATATTATTAATTTTTATTATATTCCTAAAAATATAAGGTTCAGACAAGATACTTATATCATGATATGTGTATCATTAATGTACCACTTGGGGTTCACTTAGATGTATATGGTAAGTTTATTAACTATATAATATAAAAATAAAAAGTGACATGGTAAATGTCAATCTAATTAACTAAGAGTTAAAACTAAAAGATAAGGTTAATATAATGACCTAAACTTGTATAAAACCCATTGGTTGAGAATATTTCGACCCATACCCACCTTATCTTAGAAATAAATCAATTTGGAGCTATGAAAAACCGAATATGACTTTATAATAAAATAATATTTTGAGGTTTTCCAAAGGTGCCCCTCTCCTCCCTTATAAAAGGGAACCTCCTCCCTCTCTTCATCACACCACTTTGAGTCTTCAAAATAGTCCAACCCTGGCCAATTTCTCTTCTCCACTTCCCTAGAAACATCCTAGAGGTCCTGGTCTTCTTCAAAGACCATCTTTAGTGCCCTAAGAAGAGGTTAAGAAGAGGCGCTTCAAAGAAGAGGTAATCTCTTCTTCCGATTCTTTCAAGTTTCTTTCTTCTTCTACTTCTTCTTATTTAGTTGTCTCATTATAAAGTAATAAAATAAGTATTAATTATATAATTATATGTTATTATAAATGTTAAACAACCCTAATACACATTCTATCCATCCTACGGAAAACGAAATCACTGCGCGTGCGTACGTACGAAATACCGTCTCCACGCCGTGGTGTAATCTATTTTTCCACCACCACCTTAATTGGATGGGTATAATGGTGTAAATAATAACTATATATGGATACTATAACATCATACTGATTATGAGATATTATATCATCTACTCCAATTCCATTAAAAAATTATGAGAATGATATCATCGCTCGTGCATACGTACGGATTACCGTCTCCACGATACGATGAGATTCAATCTCCATGTTAACCATTAAAGAATGATTATAAAGTATATATAATAAGTAATAATGAAATATATGACATAATAATGATACTGGATTTATGTGTATATATATGTATGTCATCTACTTAATTCTATTCAATTCAATAAGGAAACGAAAACAACATTCATGCGTATGTACGGCCTACCGTCTCCATGAACGGTGTATTTCATTCCATTTATCGATCTATCATATATATATGTATATGATGAATATATGTTATATATAAATCATGTTTTACATTATGGAATTATGTAAATCAGTATATAATTAATAATATCAAGAACAACAAGTCGAAACACGTACGATAAATAAAACAATTTTACCCAAAATGATGCTTTAACATGAAATTTACAAAAGAACGGGTAATATAAAGTCATAAGTGAACCATATATGATATCATAAAAATGAATATGATTCTGTAATAAGTCAATGACATTATTTAAATCATTATAAATGAGGTTTGGATACGTACGAAGCATACAAGACCTAAGGTAGGGGATAACTTTTCCAATCTCGTTTTTATCCGAGATTGTTTATTCGTAAGTATTCACTGGGGTTATATTTATCACCCATGTTCCTGTTTTCTAAAAATGTTTTCATGTATGTTTAAGGTCCTTTTTACCGATTTTTGACTTTTACTACATGGTATGTAAGGAATATAATTTTTTTTTACCATACGAGGTACTTTTTGACTTTTCCGAAAAAAGTACAAGAAAAATGTTATTTTTAACTTATACGGTGTGAACGGATTTTTACGGTTTCATAACTCCTAATTTTCATGAAGCTTACTCTACAAGATTTTATGAATATTTTCAACAAAATAATTTTATTTTAAAAGTGCATGGAATTTTGTGAAAAGAAAATGATTTTGAAGAAGAAATGATATTTTCCTTAAGAATTCATTTCAAATATTTTATCAAAACCATTTTCCATCTAAGATGACATTATTTCATACGTGTATGTTTCAAGTTTAATGTCTCTATGATTTAGATGGTTTATCTTTTCTTATGATGAAATGTCCATTTGTTTTATATGGATTATGAGATAATGGTACGATGTTTATGAAACCCATTTTATTCTTTGAGTTATGATGAATGTTTTAAGTTTATTTTGTGGCACAAGTAAGAATGATTTCATTATGAGATGGGTGGGACCTATATCTCCCTCCAATGCATTGGGTAAAGATTTATATCTCATGAGATAGACATGGCTGGAATGGTAAGTTAATCTGGTTCAGTGATACAGGACTGGAACGAGGAGTGAACTCGATTCAGAAAGAGACTTTGTCCACTAAGATGGTCTTGGCAGCAATGCCTTGGATACTATGGAAATCATAACAAGTTCTGAATGGTTTCCACAATTACATGATTTATTCCCATGATATTTTATCAAGTTTGATGTTCCTTTATGATATATTCCTTACGTACTTCCAAGATTTATGTCCTTGCCCAAGATTTTGATGTTGAGATTTTATTTTCAAGATTTTGCATTCAAATGTTTATGGATTGTTTTATGTTCTCTATGCTTACCCTTACTAAGAATTTGAGCTCAACCATTTTATTTTTTCTTTTCCCCAGGATATAAAGAAAGGTTTTAGATAAGAAAACAAAAGGGGAAGATCTTTATGGGATAAGTTGAAGATCTTTCACCACGATTAGAAGATTAAATTCCGAGTTTCCAAAGACACTAAACTATTACGGTCCTTTGATGTCTGTTTTTGTTATGTATTAAGTATTCCACAAAAGTAATGTAATGTCTATGTACGTTAAGATTTGGGTATCTATAGTTGGTATCATAAGACAGGTTTACTTAACCTTTAGAAACTTGGATGTGAAAACGTTAGTGAGATCCCTAGAGATATTTCTAAGGTATGTCTAGGGATGTCCCTTAGGATAAGTATACGTATAGGATATAGTCCTAGAACTATGGTAACGATCATAGAATTTAACCTAAGATGTTAGATATTGACGGTACTCCCTCTTTACTATGTTTTTTTCCCTAGCATGATTTTTTCCTCTCACACTATTCTTTTTGGGTTTTAGAAAATGGCTGGAAACAAGATGATTCATGATAATGGAGGATATGATGGACAATGGAATGATATTATTCTTGAGCAACCAAATGAAATGGGATTTGGAAGTTCAAACATCATTATTATTCCTAATCATAAATCTCATAATATGATCAATAATCTCAACTTTGGTAAGTTTCTCGACTCAGATAATAAGAGAAAGATAGAGTTTCATGATGATCATAGAGGAAAGAAAGTTCAATTTCCCTCATGTAAATCATGTGGGAAGAGGCATCATGAAGATTGTTTCAAAGGAACTGGAAGATGCTTTGGGTATGGAAAAGAAGGACACAAAGCCAGTAAGTGAAAAGGAAAAGGTTCAGTTAACACCATGGACAAGGATAATGGTATTGCTACGACATCAACAATGATTAGATGTTTTAAATGTGGTATGTATGGGCATTATGCAAGCCAATGCCCTAAGGGAAAATCTCATGAAGAGAATCAGCATGGTCATATGGGTAGTATTTATGTGGATGATGATGAAGAGACTACAAATGAAATATGAGATGAAATAAATGATGAAGCTCATTCAGTGGTTTAAGAAGTTAGTGGAATGATTGTATGTTTATCAAGAATAATGTATGATACTATGGAATAAAGAATCATCTAAGGATTGTTACACTATTGTTTTTCCTAAATTATTTGAAAGTATATGTTGAATGGTACTGGTAACCATGAAAGGTTATTTATATATTTTTGGAAAGAAGATGATATGCACATAATGAAGGGATAAGGAGATAATGAGATGTTTGATATTATTCATGAGCTCATGACTGATATAAGGAAATAGTTATATCATGGCTTGAGTATATAGAATTTTTGGGGTTTTGGTATGTGGAAAGAGTTAACTTTTGACAACACTCATGTTTTCCCTTAGGTTCAATGGGTATTCATTTTTCAAGATAGCACATGATTAAGGCCTTCGAATGTTTGGAATATGACCAACAAGACATATCTTATGATGTATGGGGATCAACGACGGTATTAAAATGCTTGTTATATGAACTCTCTGGTAATCGTTTTCACTATAATATGAGAATGGACAATAGTATTTTGGATAATCCTAAAGATTGGAATGGATTATGTTGGATATAAGTTAGTCAATATTATTGATGGAAAGTTATTATATTGTATTTTTAGAAAAAAAGGATAACCTGCAGAACAGGCGACAACCCATCATGTCGGACAAGGCTGTGGGAATCGAACCCACAACCGAAGTGCGACAGGCCTTTATCACCTACCACTGGCCTACATGAAGTCCTTGTTTAGTAGAAACCAGTTTTATTATATTAAGAAGTATGATATATGAAGTATAAGTCCATTTTAGGAACCATATATGATTAATCTCACTATATATGGACTTATGTATTTTTGACAACTTTTTCTAACCTTTTGTTTGAGACAGATGGAATGACCTATCATTCTATCGTATGATCTGCTAAAACCTCGCGAAAGACAAATTCAACTTCATTTCTTAAAGAGATGAAGTGGAAATTGTTCAAGGCATGAACAACGGCGAGATTATACCAAAATAATTAAGTATTTCTTCTAATTCCAATTTCTTCAACTTTAGGGAAATGATCTTGAAAGCCAAAAATGTTTTCCTAGTGCCCTTATATCCGATGAATCAGATGGTACCTTAGATCATCACAAATCTATGGCTTTGTGACTATGGGATTTTTCATAGCCATGTTCTCTACCACTCTCCATCAGAACATGATGGTTAGATTTCTCTTCCATATCCATATTTTCACCTATGTTCTCCTTTGTGGAAACCCAATGATTAGTTAATTTGGGTAACTGTTACGTTTCATACTTTAGTTTTTAAAGATTGGTTTTGGTATTCCTTTTTACGATGTGGGTTTCTATTAAAGAAACTTTCGAGTAGTAAACCATTTATAACCCCGACGAATTTCGAGGGCGAAATTCATTTTAAGGGGGGTAGAATGTAACGCCCCGAGAGTTTATGAAAAAATATTCCTTTTAATTTCATTAATGTCTTGTGTTGTACACTACACCAAAAGGAGATTGCACAAAACGCATCCCTGACTTGGCTTGCATTACACGCAATCACGACCTTCCACGATTGCGTGTGTTGTATGCAATACCGAGTTTCGCTAAACAACGATATGTTACATAAACTAGCCGTTATGAATAGTAATACTCACTTTTTGAAATTTTATAAATTTTATCTTTTGAAATGGACTTCATTTTTGGATTCGGAATATCAAAATTATCCTAGGGTGAATTTTTGGTATTTTTTCTGAAAACTTTCAATTTTTGATGAATAGTGAAAACACTGGGTTACTATTTAAAAACCGACTTTTTATTTAAATAATTATTTATTTTATTTAAATTTATTTTAGGTCCAAATTGATACATAATACCTATATAAGTTCAATGTAATTCATTGGATTCATTTTATAATAATTTTAGATATATAAAAATTTTATTGAACTTTTCACCGTCTTTTACCCACCTCCTAGGAGTATTTGCAAATTCACAAAAAACATAATTTTACTGCTTCTGTGAGTGGAATTTCAAAAATCCGAGATACAAGGTTAATATCAAGGACTAAAATGTGGTTCAATGAGATGAAAATAATTTTTGGTGAATAGTAACTTTTTACTTTTTGTAACCACGATTAAAAGTAAATAGGGTAATTAAGGGTAAAAATGATATTATTATTACCCTAACACATGTACTAATTTTATTTGATAAGTGTATTTCGACCAAAAACAACCTTAGGAATAAAATATGACCATGTAGGCCCAATTGTATTAGATTAGGATGTTTAATATTATTTTTTTAAAGAATAGTTAAAATAGTTAAAATCAAAGTTTAATAACTAAAATATTTTTAATATAGGGTTAAACATGAGATAAATTCGACTAAAAATATTAATTAGAAATCTAAAAGGATTTCCTACATAATGGTATTTTATTTATAATTTTTAGACATTAAATAATTTTATTTATTTATGACACAATGATGATGCAGTAATTACCTTATTAATGAAATATTAACATAATTGATGTTATAAATACCCAAATAAATGTAATTTGAGACATTTTATAAATTCCACCAATTTTATAGGTTAATATGACATGTTATAATTGATTTAAGTAACTTATTTAGAACTAATCATGATGTTATGATTTTCACAAAAAATCAAGTACCAAATAGTATCAAAATTGACATAAAATAGTTTTAAAAACAAATATTATATTATTAATTGTTATTATATTCCTAAAAATCTAAGGTTCGTCAAATATACTTATATTATGATATGTGCATCATTAATGGACCACTTGGGGGGTCTCTTTGATGTATATGGTAAGTTTATTAACTATATAATATAAAAATAAAAAGTGACATGGTAAATGTCAATCTAATTAACAGAGTTAAAACTAAAAGACAAGGTTAATATAATGACCTAAACTTGTCTAAAACCCATTGTTTGAGAATATTTCGACCCATAAAAACCTTAGCTTCGAAATAAATCAATTTGGAGCTATTAAAAACCGAATATGACTTTATAATAAAATAATATTTTGTGTTTTTCCAAAGGTGCCCCTCTCCTCCCTTATAAAAGGGAACCTCCTCCCTCTCTTTCTCATACCACTTTAAGCCTTCAAGATCGGCCAAACCCTACAAATTTCTCTTCTCCACTTCCCTACAAACATCATAGAGGTCCTGGTATTCTTCAAAGACTATCTTTAGTGCACTAAGAGGAGGTTAAGAAGAGGCGCTTCAAAGAAGAGGTAATCTCTTCTTCCGATTCTTTCAAGTTTCTTTCTTCTTCTACTTCTTCTTCTTTAGTTGTATCATTATAAAGTAATAACATCAGTATTAATTATATACTGATATTTTATTATAAATGTTAAAAAACCCTAATAAACCTTCTATCCATCCTATGAAAAACGAAATCACCGCCCGTGCGTACGTACGGAATACCGTCTCCACACCGTGGTGTAATCTGTTTTTCCACCACCACCTTACTTGGATGGGTATAATTGTGTAAAGAATAACTATATATGGATAATATAACATCATACTGATTATGAGATATTATATCATCCACTCCAATTCCATTCAAAAATTATGGGAATGATATCATCGCTCGTGCGTACGTAGGGATTACCGTCTCCACGATGCGATGAGATTAAATCTCCATGTTAACCATTAAAGAATGATTATAACGTATATATAATAAGTAATAATGAGATATATGACATAATAATGATACTGGATTTATGTGTATATATATGTATGTCATCTACTTAATTACATTCAATTCAATAAGGAAACGAAAACAACGTTCATGCGTACGTACGACCTACTGTCTCCATGAACGGTGTATTTCATTCCATTTATCGATCTATCATATATATATTTATATGATGAATATATGTTATATATAAATCATTTTTTAAATTCTAGAATTATGTAAATCAGTATATAATTAATAATATCAAGAACAACAAGTCGAAACACGTACGATAAATGAAACGATTTTACCCAAAATGGTGCCTTAACAGGGAATTTACAAAACAACGGGTAATATAAAGTCATAAGTGAACCATATATGATATCATAACAATGAATATGATTCTGTAATAAGTCAATGACTTTATTTAAATCATTATACAGGAGGTTTGGATACGTACAAAGCATATCAGACCTAAGTTAAGGGATAACTTTTCCAAACACATTTTTATCCGAGATTGTTTATTCGTAAGTATTCACTGGGGTTATTTTTATCATCCATGTTCCTATTTTCTAAAAATGGTTTCATGTATGTTTAAAGTCCTTTTTACCCATTTTTGAATTTTACTACATGGTATGTAAGGAATCTTTTTTTTACCATACAAGGTACTTTTTGACTTTTTCGACAAAAGTACGAGAAAAATGTTATTTTTAACTTATACGGCGTGAACGGATTTTTACGGTTTCATAAAGCCTCATTTTCATGAATCTTACTCTATAATATTTTATGAATATTTTCAACAAAATACTTTTAATTTAAAAGTGCATGTAATTTTGTGAAAAGAAAATGATTTTTAAGAATAGAGGATATTTTCCTCAAGAATTCATTTCAAATATTTTATCAAAACAATTTTCCATCTAAGATGACATTATTTCATACATGTATGTTTCAAGTTTAATGTCTCTATTATTCATACATGTATGTTTCAAGTTTAATGTCTCTATTATTTACATGGTTTCACTTTTCTTATGATGAAATGTCCATTTGTTTTATATGGATTATGAGATGATGGGATGATGTTTATGAAAACCATTTTATTCTTTGGGTTATGATGAATGTTTTAAGTTTATTTTGTGGAACAAGTAAGAATGATTTCATTATGAGATGGGTGGGACCTATATCTCCCTCCAATGAATTGGTTAAATATTTATATCTCATGAGATAGACATGGATGGAACGGTAAGTTAATCCGGTTCAGTGATACAGGACTGGAACGAGGAGTGAACTCGATTCAGAAAGGGACTTTGTCCACTAAGATGGTCTTGGAAGCAATGCCTTGGCTACTATGGAAATAATAACAAGTGCTGAATGGTTGCCACAATTACATGATTTATTCCCATGCTATTTTATCAAGATTGGTGTTCCTTTATGATATATTCCTTATGTACTTCCAATATTTATGTCCTTGCCCAAGATTTTGATGTTTAGATTTTATTTTCAAGCTTTTGCATTAAAATGTTTATGGATTGTTTTATGTTCTCTATACTTACCTATACTGAGCATTTGAGCTCACCCTTTTTATGTTTTCTTTTGCCCAGGATATAAAGAAAAGTTTTAAGTAAGAAAACAAAAGGGGAAGATCTTTATGGGAGAAGTTGAAGATCTTTCACCATGATTAGAAGATTAAATTCCGAGTTTCCAAAGACACTAAACTATTACAGTCCTTTGATGTCTATTTTTGTTATGTATTAAGTATTCCACAATAGTAATGTAATGTTTTGGTACGTCAAGCTTCAGGTCTCTACAATTAATAAAATAAATTTCAAAATAAATATTATTTATTTACGTACCAGCCAATGATTGAACATGTCGATCCGCACATCAACGGGAATCTGTTCCCATGTGATCCATGGTTGAGAAAAATAATTGCACAAGATAGAACTCCCCTTTCCAACAACTACATGCACAAAACTGCAAAAAAGAAATAAATAATCAAACAATTAGTATATATATATATATATATAAATTAATGAATCCTAACTAAAATATATAGGTTACCATACTTCCATATGCATGGATAAAATCCAATATGTGGACATCGCTTGGGGATAATGTTAGGAATCATCTATCATGCAAGATCATTCCCCCTCCGCGTACCCCCTAAACTGCCTGTAGGCTGAGGGTCAGATGATTCAAAATCCCCCTCATCTAAAGGTAGCTCAGCCTCCTGCAACTCATGAAATAGATCAGGATCCATCTGGAACACAAAATGATTGTTATTAGCAGATAGTTGAAAATAACTATTATATATAGATATATATTAGTTATGATTATAACCAGCATTTAACTGTGTCAATGTTCATCTTCTTCATTATCTCCATAGCTGTCAATGTTAATGTCTTCATCTTCCTCCTTAGCATCATCAATATCTATATGAGTTTAAGTTTCATTATCTATTGTCATTTCAAATTCATTTGTAACATCATTAACAAATTCATCATCATCAATCCTTAATTTTGGGGTTTCATCATCGATATTAATGTCTCTTTGTGAAAAATATGGATTTTGAGCAGTCTCTTGAAAAATTTCAATTTTTTTAACTTCAGCGGAACCAAATTCAGTTTGAGTAAACTGATTTTCCCGATATTTCTTTTTTATTATGCTCCACTAATCAATCAAGTCTCTTGATGTATCATAGTACTTTGTGTAATAAATTTAATGTGTCTGTTGAGCCAGTAAAAATGGTTCATTTACTGCAATAAGACTTTTATATTTAATATCGATGATTCCATGAGTTAGATGAACATTCTATCCTCTCTCAGTATCTAACCAAAAACATTTAAACATCGTCATGTAATTCTGTCCTAGATAGAACAAATCAATAATTTTATCCAGAATGCCATAAAAGTCAACTTCAGTTTCTCTGTGATGTGATCCTCTCAAGAAAACTCCACTGTTAATTGGTTTTTTGATTCCCCATATGCGCGTGTATGAAATTTAAAACCATTCACCACATATGCATTATAATATTTAACCATTTTAGATGGTGGGTTACTCAATATACACAGTCACTTATCAATTTTATCAGTATGTTGAGACACCTGAAAATTTGTAAAACAATTATCAATATAATAAATAATATATGGAATTGATATTAAACCATCAATAATTTATGTTACCAGTTTTTGAAACCATTGAGATTTTTTTTGTCTGCGTTCTTCAAGTGAAGCTGCGGTAATTTGGGGAAGTTGTTTCTTGATATAATTATCATATAACATACAAATAAAACAAGTTTACATATTGTAACATAAATTATAGAATAAGTGATAGAAGCACTCACAATAAAAATTATGTCATTTCTTCACAGTTGAGAAGAACATATGTATGAGCTCTTTTATGTTCATCATCTGAAAGCCATCGTGTATGAACTCCACCGAATCCAAGATTTGGCTGATTAAAAACTGATAATTGATTGTCCATTTCATCATTAAAATTCCCCTCGTTTTGTCCCATGCGATTTTGCTTTGAGGGATATTCAGATTTAAAATAATGAGAGAAAAAAAAGAAATTTCCTCTTGAAAATAAGCTTCAGAAATTGAGCCTTCAACTGATGCTTTGTTACGTACTTTTATATTCAATTTATGCTTTCATCTATCGAATGGGTAAATCCATCAAAACTGTACTAGACGTCCACATTTTGATTAATGTGGAAAATGTAATATCAGATGTTCCATTGAGTCAAATAAAGCCGACTGAAAGATTTTTTCCAGTTTACATATAATTACAGCCACATATTTTTTCAGTTTTCTTAGTGAATCGTAGTCTATTGTCGCTGAACAAATGTCTCAAAAAAAATATTATATGTCTGTTATCGAATCCCAAATCATATAATTCAACAAACCTATGAATCCAATCGGCTTAAGTCTTTCCATTATAACATGACAATCATGAATTTTTAATCCGGTAATATAACCTTCTTAACACATCTTCCCAAATTGGAAGCATAGCCGTCTAGCAGTCTCAAATCTTCAATCCACTGACAAAATAATAAGTGAATCTCTTTGGATAGTGTATAAGCTGATTTTGGATTCATTAAACTCTGTGATCTGAAATTTTCAAATAGTTCAAGTTCTGGTCACCTGAAAATTTGGGCAATATCTAATCGTGCCTTTATAATATCTTTGGTCTTATCTAGTGTGTCCAAAACTGTATGAAATAAATTATCAAAACAATTCTTCTCAATATGCATGACATCCAACATGTGACAGACCAACAAATCAGACCAATATGGAAGATCCCAAAAAATTCTTCGTTTTATCCAATTATGTTCTTTCCCAAATCCATGAATTTTCTGTTGGTTTACTGTCAGCCCAAATTTGATGGGAGGTAATGAAAATACAAATGATTTTAACTCTGTGCCTGAGATCATTTTTGGAGGTTCATCCCTTTCAATTGTACCTTTTCTGAAATGAGATTTGTTCCTCCGAAAAGGATGATCGGTTGGAAGAAATCTACGATGACAGTCAAAATAGCAAGGCTTTTTCCATTGATGATCATAAAGGATTTTTTGTCTTTTATATAGTAAGGACATGATTTCAGACCATGTGTACCCCATCCAGATAAAATTCCATTTGTTGGAAAGTCACTAATCGTTCACATCAATGCATATTTTAATATGAAATTTTGTTTTGCAGCAACATCATATGTACTAACACCATCACTCCACAATGAATTTAACTCATCAATCAACGATTTCAAATAAACATCAATATTTTTTTTGATGTCCTGGGATTAATAATGTCAAAAATATATAGGTATCCTTTATAAATATCCATAGAGGTAAATTGTACGGAGTTATAAAGATAGGACAACATGAATACTGACTACCATAAGAACCAAACAGACATAAAATGTCAGTAAAAAGACCTAATCACATGTTTCGGGCTTCTAATGAAAAAGACGGATTCTGACGGTCAAAATATTTCCATGAATCACCATTACATGGATGATTCAAGCTTTTATCAGTTGAAATCTTGGTTTTGTGCCATGAAATCATTAATGATGTGTTCTGAGACATAAATAAAAGCTGCAGCTTGGGTGTAAGGGGGAAATATCTCAACTATTTTACTAGAATCGATCCAGACTTCCCTACTTGATCTTCTTTATACCTCAATTGTCCACATGTGGGACAACTATTCAACGAATAATTTTCACTAGAATATAAGATGCAATCATTTGGACATGCATGAATCTTCCAATAACTAAGGCCCAGATTACGAACTATCTTCTTGCTCTCATTGTAATTTATAGGAAACACATTTTCTTCAGGTAAAAGTGTTTTAACCAAAGAAAATATCTAATAAAAAAATTGTTTTACATTATATTATCTGATTTAATAGCCATAAATTTTACAACTGCTTCTAATTTACTAATCTTGCAACAAGAATATAATGCATCCTCATCAGAACTCAACAACTCATAAAATTAAGATGGGGCCAACTCAGGAGTTAAATCAATATCATCTTGAGTTTTAGTTTGTTGAACAGATGGACCTGCAATTTCATGTACTAAATTTTGAAACTGTGATGGATCTAGAATCAAGTTATTAGTATCTTCTCTGGAACTGCATTCACCCTTTTGATACCAAAAAACATAATCTGGTTGTAAACCAAACCACAAGAGATGTCCCCCAACCTTGTCAAATGTGTTAGACGTTCTCAGAGAACATTTTCTACAAGGACACCTTATTGTGCCTTCTGAAACATATTCTGGTTTTGATGATGAAAATGATAATAAATATTTAACACCCTCAATATATACAGGATTTAAACCAAAACCATTTGGATTTATACGCTGATTTATCCAAGCACGATCATCTAATAATGACTGTTGTTGACTTCCTTGTTCCATATTTTTCTACAAAATATAAAATCATTACTGTTTTTGAATAATTTAAAATCATAAAAACACTATCTAAAAAAATATAAATAAATACAAATACTTCTTAATAATTACCATTACTTATGGGTGACACAATTTCCAGTGGATTGACGACTACTCTTTTATCCGATGGCTCATTTACTTACAACTTTGTCACACAGAAATCACAATAAAGAATCTGCTCGAAGGTACACATATTAATTCTTGTATGCATGAGAATGAATATGCATAAATCTGAGCAAATTCTTCATTGTGATTTATGTGTGAGAAAGTTGCAAGTAAATGAGCCGTTGGACAAAAGAGACCCCTTTTTGTCGATGAATCATCTTCTTGAAACTGTCATCGCCTGAACACATTATAAAAAATGTGGTCCTATGAATACATATTGAAACTCGTGCATACGAGATTGGATATACTTACATAGAAGCATACTTTTCATAATGTTTTGAGTCAGTGAAAGTTGAAAGGAGAAGAGTCATCGAGCAAAAGGAGTGCCGTCAATCCACTGGAAATCGTGCAAAGTTATTACAAGTTATTACAATTTATTACAATTGATTTTCTTCCTAATTGTTCATATTTCTTCTTAATTGTTCCTATTTTTTACTAATTGTTACAATTTATTTCTAATTATTAAAATTTATTACTAATTGTTACAATTTATTACTGTTTGTTACAATTTGTTCGTAATTATTCGTAATTATTCATATTTATTTCTATTTATTTCTATTTATTTCTATTTATTGCTAGTTATTGCTTATTATTTTTTATTATTGCTTATTATTGCTAAATATTGCTAACTATTGCTAATTATTGCTAATTATCAGTAATTATTGCTAATTATTTCTAATTATTTCAAATTATTGCAAATTATTGTTAATTATTGCTAATTATTGCTAATTATTACTAATTATTGCTAATTATTGCTAATTATTTCTAATTATTTCTAATTATTGCTAATTATTACTAATTATTACTATTTATTTCTAATTATTTCTAATTATTACTCTTTATTACTAATTATTTCTATTTGTTACTATTTATTACTATTTATTACTATTTATTACTGTTTATTACTAATTATTAATAATTATTACAAATTATTACTAATTATTTATATTTATTTATAATTATTACTAATTATTACTAATTATTACTAATTATTACTATTAATTACCATTTATTACTATTGATTACTATTTATTACTATCAATTACTACTAATTACTATTTATTACTATTTATTACAAACTATTACTATTTATTACTATTGATTACAAATTATTACTATTTATTACTATTAATTACTATTTATTACAAATTATTACTATTTATTACAAATTATTACAAATTTTTACAAATTAAAAAAAATTATTACAAATTATTAAAAATTATTAAAAATTATTAAAAATTATTACAAATTATTCCTAATTTTTCCTAATTATTCCTAATTATTCCCAATTATTTCTAATTATTACTAATTATTCCTAATTATTTTAAAATATTCTTAATTATTATGAATTATTTCTAATTATTACTAATTATTGCTATTTATTACTAATTAATCATATTTATTACTAATTATTCCTATTTATTACTAATTATTCTTATTTATTACTAATTATTCTCATTGATTACTAATTATTTCTATTTATTACTAATTATTCCTATTTATTACTAATTATTCTTATTTATTACTAATTCATCATATTTATTTCTAATTATTCCTATTTATTACTAATTATTCATATTTATTACTAATTATTCCTATTTATTACTAATTACCTGTAATTATTACTAATTAAACAAAATTATTACTAATTATTAATTATAACTAATTATTAAGAATTAGTACTAATAATTTCATTTTATTATTACAAATAAATACTGATAACAAAACAATTTAAATCTAATTTAATTAAAACTAATAAAAAATAATTAAAATTTTCATAAAAAAATAAAATAAATGCTAAATTAAATAAAATATAAATATCTTTAAACTTGATCTCCTATTGATGTAAACGACTTCACAACTTCTCTGTAAAAAAAACTAATTCAAAGAAATTTTCACTCTAAAAATAGAGTTTAGAGAGAGAGAGGAAATAAGAATTGAGGAGAAGAGAAAGAAAAATGGAGGGGGGGGGGGGTATATGTAGGTTAGATTAGTTGTGACGAGACTATTTGAGATAGGAATCCCGTCACAAATAGGACTTTTTGCGATGGGTCCCGTCACAAATACCTTTGCCTGCATTAATTGCTGTCGGGGTTAAAAGAGTATTTGTGACGGGGCCCGTGGCAAAAAGTGACTTTCCGACACACTTTTTGTGACCGGGCAACATCCCGTCGCAAAAACCCATTTACCGCAGCTGGTATTTGTGACGGGACCTGTCGCAAATGCCCTCTGACCAACAAACTATTTGCGACGGGGGAATCCGCCCGTCGCAAATAACTTTCCCATGCTTTGGCACGTATCCCGCGCTAAACCACACATTAATTTTTGCGATGGGACCCAAAATCCCATCGCAAATAACAAGTTATTTGCGACGGGTTGAACCCCCCGTCACAAATAACCACTTGGATAGACTATTTGCGACGAGAGTTAATCTTGTCGCAAATATCCCGTCGCAAAAGTCTGTTTTTTCCATAATGGTTGGTATACTTTTGATCCACCATTTGGGATGATTTCAAAATTAAAATTTCAGGATAAAATAATCTTTTAACTATGCAACACTCCCAAATATTCAATTTAATTAGAACTATTGTATATGAGTTTTGATTCCATAATGAAAAATATTCTATCATTTTGTTAATAAATTTCATCCATTTTGTTTTTCAATGAACATTTTGTTGTTCATTCATCATATACTTTCCTATATGTTTTTACTAAGCATTTGGTTTTCTAGTGAACATATGATTATGTATTTAGATAAAATAATTTTTTCTTTAAGATAAAAAATTTCCATTCTCTAATTGTATATTGATGAATAGCTCAAGAGGTATGGAGTTATAACAGGAAAGTAAAATGGGGGTTCAAATACCTACCATTGGGCTGTGCTTTATGTTAATTGTTTATGTTTTTGGCATGAATTTCCCATGATTTAATTGTTATTAATGATTTTTAGTTTTAACTATATGGAATAATAAAAAATTTGAAATTATTCAAAGATCATGTTAAATATATGGTTAAATCTAGTTTATATAGAATTAGTTTTTCTTTTGGTGTGCAATTATAATGATTTATTTAATGTTACTATCTTATTTCCCACTTTTTGGGTAAAATTTTGTTTATTGAATTACCAAATATCTGAAGATCGGTACAAAGTCTAGTTTTTCACATTATAATATGATCTTGATATATAATTGGACACTCTATTTATTCCCCTTCTTTGTAATATGTTTAAGAAGGCAATATCACTCTCTTATTTCATATTGAAGCTTGTAGTTCAATATGGCTCCATTGGAAGTAAATATATTCAGGCACACAAACACATAGAATTTGCTGGTATAGTGTCAGTTCAATCCCAGAGAGAATGTAGAGGCATTAATTTTTTTTGGATGAGTAGAAAGAATTTTTTGGTGAACCCGAACACATCCATGTCTCATTCCTTACTACTGTCAATTTTCAATTAACATAAGGTATCACTTCTTATGTTCATAAATTTCTCAAGGAATTCATTGCCAATTAAATTCATGTGGATGAAAGATATTATTTTTTTTGTTTTTTTGGGGAAGTAGACTAGCCTTAAATAAAGGGTTTTAATGGGCATATTAAGTATTGAAAATTATTTAGAAGTTTTTGAGGTTTAAATTTTTTGGAAAAATATTTAAATGATATCGACCATACCTATTCTTACACCAAAATATGTCATTTTCTGACCAAACTTGGTAGTAAATTATAGTGAAACAAGACTCCCTTTGTTCTGATAAATCAATTAACTTATCCAAAGGTGGAATATCTAATTTTATAAAAGATGAAGATGAAAAAAATTATTTTATGGTAGTATTAAAGGAAGAATTTCATATTTGTGTAGACGATTTGGCTTGTTTTGAAGTTGATTTTACATAGTTTGAAATTCATAAAATTATAGTTGGTTATATCCAATGGAATGTTTGTTTGGGATGAATTCCCTTGGTTTTTTCTTATATTATTCTATGGAAGCAGGTTACTTTAGAGGGTTACTTGGATGAAAAAAGATTCTGAGTTCTCGACTGTGATCAAAATTTAAGAAGGTTCTAAATATCCAGTTGAAATATGGATGTTTATAAATATTCATTAATACCATATCCATTGGTGCATTTTGGAAACCATATATGGTGAAATATATACTTTATCAGTTTTGGATATTCTTAGTTTGAAAAATTTATATAATAAATATTGATGTTGACAAGTATAGATTAATAGGTTTTTTATAGATATATCACACTAAAATAGTTTATGATATTATATTTATCTTATTGATTTTTTTCTCGTGACACCATGATAAAAATATTTAGAAATTCAAAGTTTCATTTTGATATAATCTATTCAATTAAATACATATCCCTTAATTTTGGATTGATTAATTGATTTTTTAATTCCTATATTTATTTTAGTTTATCATAATTTTAATAAACATTTTATAATGAATTTAATATAAATACATAATCAAATTAGAAACCATTTTTTTGAATCTGTAAGTGTTTAATAATTATTATCCTTAATAAGTTCCCAATTATGTTTATAAAATTTGATATGGTCCTTTAAGAATACCCCTTAAACAATATAGTGAATTAATATGGTTCCCAATTCACCAAATGGATTGTTATATATTGAGTTAGGTGTCATTATCAATTAAAAGTAGTGTTACTAGATTATATAATTTTTACTAGATATCTGTATTTTTCATTTGCTTCCATTCCCAAGAAACAATATTTCACCTAAATTTGTGAAACCACTGGCTATCCTTTTGAAGACTCTGATTTTATGTATTAATCAAAATTACTATTTTTTTAACTATATGGGTATATATTTCTCTATTATAAAACATTTTTTTACTTAGTTCAAGTGCATGGAAGTTTTTTTGGAATTTCAAAAAAAGAACCAAGTATCATAAACTAATATTGACTTACAAGTCACTTGAAATGTTAATGAAAAATTTAAACAAAAAACTAAGGGTGTTGTGGTCACTGATTATATAATAATATTTTTATTTTTATAGGATTCATTATTATTTCTAAAGCTTCAGTTGTTTGAAATTTTAATTCATTTTATAGTCATATTCTCTTCTATTATTCAGTGCCTTAGGTATATTGAGTTTCTCAGAAATCATGGTTTAGTTAAACTTCAACGATGATGTTATAATTATATTATTATATTCCTTGATATGTGCCAAGTATATATAGAAATTAAAAGAACACTAAAATTATTTCTCCTCATGATCACATTGAATTGAATTTAATGCTTACCAATAAAATTAGAGAATAAATTCCTGTATGTGGAAATTTTTTTGGTTTCATTAATTATTTTTTAGATATGTCGGGTGATGATAATAATGACACCAAAATGATGATTAATTTTGTTTTAACTTGTAGATTCATATGTTTCTTATAGATGAGAAGAATAATTTTATTGAATATATTGGTATGGACATGCAATATTCCATTTTCTATTAGTACATGCTTTATAAAACAGAGCTCATTGGAGTTTAGGGATGCTGGAAGACACCTTTTTGGGTTATATGTGTTTCTCCTCCTCTACTTTGATTTAATTTTACATTTCATTCTATTTTAATTTGTTTTTATTATTGGGGTTTGTGTTCTTTCATGTATGTTACATGTTTTTCATCATTTTACTTTTATAAGACAAGAAGGATATTAGTTTCTTCTTAAAACTCCCAAGAGAATCACAACAACTTAAATTTTTTAATGTGGATCTCTAAAATCTTGAATTGTTTTAAGATCCAATCCAAGTACGTGTCAGGGTATTCCATATTGGTCACCCCATAGAACTATCTAAACTTGAAATATATGAGAAACACATTGAGGAAACTATCAATGGACTTCATGGAATCCTAAAATCATCCTTAAAATAAAAAACTGTGAAACTAATTCTCTACACTTCCAGTACATTGGAAGTTTCATGGAACGGGCAACCTAAACATTAAATTATTTATGAGAATACATGGAGAGATATTAACATCATCATGACCTTGATGTTTTATTGGGGAACTTTATTTACTTGAACACAATTGAAAATGAGACTTTTGAATTTGCTGAGAATAACAACATTGATATATTCTTAGTGATTCCTTCTTTGATTGTCGACCCATTCATGTGTCACTATCTACTGATATCAATAAGATAAATTTTATGTCTAGTTTTTGGTATTCACTTACTTCTATTGAATTGTAAATATGCCCCCATGATCCTATTTCTTATTCTCATGTAGTTTTTTTGAATGATGCATGGAATGAGAGTGACAATGCATTTCTTGTTAAAATGAGCATGGTGTATGTGGATGACTTGGAAAATGCTCACATACACCTTTTTGAATACCCCCATGATAAGGGGAGATATATGTGTTCTTCCCATGATTTAACCATTCAATAGATTAATGAATTTCTTTCTACCAAGTATCCAGACATTTGTACCCATTCAAAGGATGCAGAAGCTTATATGAAAAAATGTGTATCATCCAAGAAGCTTGTTGATACTTATATGAAAGGTGTTTTCCTACTAATTTTTCTCTAAATTTTTTTTATGTATTTTTCCTACCAACCTTTCCATTCCGAGAACTACTATTTATTATCTAACTGTGAAGAAAAATGGGTAATTCAGGCCATTACACCATTTCCTGTTTAATATGGTTCGAGTTTAGATAATGTTTTGAAATAGTTTGGAGCAGTTGAGATGATTACACAATATTTTCACATTCCAATACCATGTTCAATGAAAAAATATGGATATATGTATTTTATATCACTATGTTTTTCACATTCCAATGATATAATTGATATATGTATTTTAGATAATATCTCCTATAGTTTCGACTGCATATTTACATTTTTATTAACATTTTTGACATACTAAGGGTTTATGGGTTTGGATGTGTATTAATTTTTTTGGGATTCATATTGATAGTTTCAATATTAAATAAAAAATGACTATTTTTTAATAGTTTAGAGTAAATGAATGCATAGAGCAGTTTGAATTTTTAATGGTTGGTTGATATTTTTTTGGCTCCATATTCAATTTTAATTTTTCAAGAGTAAATAACATATGGATTTTGGGATATATATTGATAGATTCAAGGATTAATTTTATTTTATTTTTTGTTGGTATTTGTTTTGGATTTATATATTCAATTCATTTGTTTTAATGGATTTTTTGTTTGTTTGGATATCTTAGTTTTGTTTGTAGGTGGTTTTAGGTGTGTGTGTGTGTGTGTCCAACTATATGATTAATAGGTGTCAGTGGTGTACTTCCTTTGGTTGGTTTTATGATAGGGGTGTGTTGTATTAACTCATTAGTATTTTTCTATTTAGATTATTTTTCTATGTTACATAATGTATTATTCACTTTTTTTTGCATTTATTAAATTATTCACTGAATTTTATTATGGGGGTGTGTCATTTTCAAGGAATTGTATAACAACAATTTGTGGGTATGGACTTTGGTTTTGTGGTGTAGATTTTGGAGCTAAAGGTTGTGGAATAATAATGAATTGAGGTTCCTCATTGGTGATATACCTTAGGGTGTGGTAAAAGATATTTGGTGGGAGTAAATATTCTTTTTTCATGGTGGGTGCTGGAGGATTGTAGTCAATAGAAAAAAAACCATTTTTCCATTATATAGGGGGTGTTGGGTTTTTGTGTTTTTTTGATCTTTATAGGGATTGAGAAACTTTAACCATGTATTGATTAATTTTGTATTAAATCTCATCCTTAATATACTAAATATTTTTCTAAGTTTGAATATGTGTAAAAAGAATATTCAGTTTAATAATTAAAATAGGTATATTATTATGATAAATTAATAAATATAATATGAAATTTTACTAAAAATTAAAATATATAATTATTATTTAAATTTTATTTATAAATAGATGTTATATGTTGGTAATATTATTACCAATAGATAAATTTGTCTTATTAATCTATTTCTAAACATTTTGAAAAATATATATATTCTTTATTGGTATTATTATAATTGTGACATAACTATTTTATTTATCACAATAACATTTAACTATGGCTTTTTAACTGATAGTTTAGTGATAGGGACATATCTGTCAGTAAAAAATTTTACCAATAAAAAATGTACCTTTACCAATAGACAAGGTCCTTTTGTAAAATGTTAAAAGTTTTGTAGAGTTTAGAGATAGAAGTGTCTCCATGTATAAGTTCAATTGATAACTCTAACTAATGATATGGGGGAAGTCCAGGTAACTCTTTGGGAAATACATAACTGTATTCCCTGACAATGGGAATGTCCTCTAGGTTGATAACTTCCTTTGACTCAACCATTTGATCAAGGTATTATTCTTTCTCGGGAATAAAAAACCACACCATTAAGGGATTTTCCAAAGGATATTCATGGTCTTCCTTTCATTTGTAGAGGATCATGGGATGGATTGTAATATAAAATTATATTTCCTTTTACTGATAGTTGATGTGTGATATATATAACAAGAGACAATACATGCCTATTATAGTGTCAAATTGCACAAAGGGAAGTATTACAAGATTCATTGGTAGAATCTACACACATACACTGATAAGATAAGATTCAAACACTTGGGTTTCAATAATTTCCCCACTAGGTGTTCTTACAGACATCTCTACTTCAAGGTACGAAGGATTCAATTCGATAGTTCTAGAAAACTTACAGGATATAATGAAATGTGTAGAAATAGAATAAAATAATATTTTTTCCATTATTGAGTAAATAGAAAGTGTACCTTGTATGAATTCACTTCCTTTCTCCAGTTTAGTAGTAGTGATGGCATAATATTTTCCTTGATCCTTTTGATTTGGTGGATTCTGATGATTGTTACCCATAAAGACTCTTGGTTTAGTGTATTATCTTATATAATTGTCACACCCTAATTTTTATTTTTCTATTTTATTTTGGTTTATTTTTTCCTTTTTATTTTATCTTTATTTTTGGAGGTTTTAGATAATAATCTTGTGTTTGGGTAGTTTTTCTTCGGTTTCATGGTTTAAGTGAATAGTTAAGGGCTAACCATGTGGCCTCCTAATACCAAGTCTCTTTACAGTTCATTTTGAATTTGCATGGTTTGATTTTTATGGGTAATTAATGGTTTGATCTAAACTATGCAGCTCCCTGAAGAAACCATGTGGGTCTTGGGTGTCTCTGGTTAGGGGAGCATGGCATGAGCATGGTTAGCCCAAACTAGGAGGAGGAAATGTACATGGATCTAGAGTTTTTTTACAGAACCAAGTCACCAATTTGGAATAAGGTTTACCAAATTGTGCATCCAAACCATGAAGGTGTCTAATGAGTCCACTAAGGGGAACATAGTTGGTGCATGGTTTCCCAAACCATTAAATAGTGCCCAGGCACTTTTAAAGTGTGATTTCCCCTTTCTACCCTTCTCAATATTTAAGCCCAAAACGCCTATTATACCCCTATTTTGGTTTATGTGACCCTAGGGGAGATCTCCCTTATTCTTCAAGCCTCCCCCTCCCTATTCAATGGTGATTCTAAGGGAATTTTTAAAGGTTTTGGGGTGATTTCTCAAGGTATTATCCTCCTCTCTTATTCCCCATCCATCTTCTTCTACCTTCTATTGAGTTCCTCTTAATACTTAATATATTGGATCTAGGTTTATTGTTTATGTGGGTTAAAATTGTGGGTTTTGTGTTGTTAAGGTTTCTCTTGGATGCTCTTTCCTTCTTTCACCCTTGTGGAGTTTTTTCAGGTTACCTTTTTCGAAGTGTTGTGAGTTTGAGGTAGGTTTCCCTTTTTATTCCCCCTTTAAATTAGATAAACATTAATTAATTGATATTATCACATCTATTTAATTCTAATTAGTGATGTAATATTTTTAGAATAATTGTTTGATATGAAATGAAGTGTTTTTCTTATTTTATGGATATTTGTGAAATTGTTTATGAAACTTTGCAAACCAAGTGTTCATGAAAATGCCAAGTTGGCCTTAATAAGTGATTTATGGTTCTTAAATGATGATTTTGGATTTATAAATGTGTTTTGGTTTCTTAAGTGTATTTATAAATGATTTTTGGTTCATAAATGGTGTGATTTAATCTTCTTGGAAATGAATTATCACTCAAAAGTTTCTTGATACCTATTTGGTACCTTTATAAATTGGTCATCTTTTGAAAAAACCCCTTTGGTTGTTCCTCTTGCATTGTTTGATTCTAAAGGAATTAGTAGTTCCTTGAAAAAGGAATTTACTTATGTGTTGATGGTTTTCAAGAACAAGGATTCTTCTTGGGGTGATTTAGGGGAAATTCTTGGTTGTGTGGCTCATGCGGTGGCTTAAACTTGTTATTTTTATACGGTTGATTTTTTTTGGATCAACCCACTTTAGAAATAACATGTTAACCTAGAATAACTTATGGATTTTATGAGAAACTTTTCAGATATGACTTAGGATTATGATATGGATAGTGACCCTTAGTATATACCTTGTTTTTCTTTGGCATTATGCACCTCAATTAGTCCAGGAAGAGTAGAACCGAGCATTTGGGATGGTTGATGGCATCATGTTAGGAAAACCTACGGGATGAATCAGGTTTCAGCATGTTATATATTATACGATTATCACCTAAGAACTCCCATTTTCCCATGATACTTATTTATCTATAGTGGATGATTTAGGTGCCTCATCCAGTTTGTTCTGTTGTATAGTTTTTTCCATTTTCCATGTTATGTGATTGTTACCACTTTTATATTGGATAATGAACCTATTTATAAAAATGGATAAATGGGTTTTAAAAGTTGTATGGTATTTTTTTAAAGATTTTTTACACTCTCTTTCCACTTTAAAATAAAATTATCATTTCTCTATCTCTCCCTCTTTCCTATTAAAATGCTAAAGCCTCCTTCTCCTAGAAAAGAAGTATGTTTCAAACAAAAAGGGAAATTGACTTTGATTTGTTTTAAAAAGAAATGAGTGAAAAAGTTACTTTTATATATTATAATTCAAACCTTAAATTGAATAATATTATATTTAATGTAAATTCCTTTGAAATAGATTACTTGGGAATGCCTACTGAGTTTTAATACTCATGCCTATAATTTATTCTTATTTTTAGTCTCAGGCGCTAGTTCCAACTTGGTCTCAACTTCCATGGGTGATATTGTGTTTTGGGATTGGAGAGCGACCCAAGTGGTAACATGGACATTTAGTAGTCATTAGGTTTTTTATGGTTTTATTTTTAGTTATGTCTAGTTTATCTATTTGGTTTTATTTAGTTTGGGATGATCTGTTTGTTTCTTCTGTTTTTGTTTATTTTTCTTGGGAAAAATCATTCCTACCAACAATCGTTGATTACCTTGGTGCTTGTATCAATATCAGGAGGATTGTTAACCCTTATTGGGCCTTATTAATGGTTGTCTCAGGTGACTTGTTTGGGGTTGACCTAGGTTGGTTCGTGAGAATAATTCCTTTTCCCCTTATAGTTGAAGCATTGAACCATGGGTGGTGCTCTCCTTTCCTCGATCATATTGGAAGGATCCATTATGTATCTCCAACATTGATGATATTTTTTCCTTCTCTACCACCATTGAATCATTTACCCATCCCTTTGATGGAATTCCTATAATTCTTCTTCATACATTTTTGATATGCGGGTGGTTGGATCCTCTTTCCTCCTTTATTATTTGATCCACTAGTTTGAAACTCTATTATTCTATTCTTATCTCCATAATAATGGGAACATTATCCTAAGTTCATAGGTAATTTTAGAGAACATCGAACTACTTGTTGATTACTCTCAAAGTCTCAGATAGGTAGATCCCTTCGAAGGTGTGGCTTTAAACCACTAAAGAATCTATCAATTTTGTTATCATTGTTGATAACAAACCCTGAGGTGTATATTTCAAGCCTTGAAAATTTTTCTTCATAATACCTGATAGATTCACCTTTATTTTTCTTCAAATATATAAATTATCTCTATATATTTTTATAAAGAGTTTGAGTTAAATACTAAGAATTATTTTCTTAAATTCTTCCCACTCCATCTCTTATATTTCATCCTTTGACTTGAAATTATTTATCAATGCTTACCATCGATCTTATTCTCTATGTAAATGATATACAACCGAAGTCACATTATCCTTCTCATAATAATGTAGTAAAGAAAATATATTCTCCATTGAGTTGACCCATTGTTCCATGACTAGTTGATTGGAAGACCCAATAAACATAGGTGGTCATTACCAAAAAAATAAATCTATGGCTAGCTACTACTTTTTGGGTGAATCATGACATTAAATGTGGTTTAAGTTATTATTCATATTATGTGACATTTGGGTAAGAATCTACATAAAATTTTGAACCCCACCTCCCATGTAATTAATGATATGATTCAAGCAATTATTTCATTGTCCCTTACATGGGTTTTCTTCCTGGTTTCTCCTAGTTGCCACCATTTTTTAAAATAGAAAAGGTTTAAAAAAAGTAAGTTAACGAAGCATTAATAATTTATTCTTCTATATAAAAAGGCATATTATATGGGATACATATGTTTATCCTTTTTTAAAACAAATATTCTTTGATGTTTACATATACATAGTCTTATACCAAGGGTTTTAACTAATGTTCTCTAATTCTAATTACCAAATTCACCAAACTATTCTCTGATAATAACTATAGCAGCCCTAATTTTTCTTACTTGACTATTACATCATTTTAAAGATAAAAAACTTATTAACATTACAAAACCAGGATCCAAAGGTTTTGCGTCTTGAGAAAATTAGGCTCATGCATAACTTTTACATAATAAAACATAAACATTTATTTGAATACTTCTTATTTTTCCTTATAAAGATTTTTTAATCCTTAGTACATGTAATCACATGAGGATATACATCAAAGAAATGGGTGAGCTAAAAGCATAATAAGAGGATGAATAAGGGACATGAATGAATATAACATGGGTGAGAATAAAAATCCTCATCATATCATATGCATAGGATCATCATAATAATTATGAGTGGAAACATTTGATAAAGGCATGGAATGTGGAAATGCATAAAAATGAAACATCATGTCATAATGGTCAAATACCATACATAGTTTTGAACAAAGCTAGCTTCATGTTCACGCATAAAACTGGTGCATAATCATAACATCATAATTGTGAATAATGAAAACATCATATTCATTCATAATACATATTATCTAATCATATCATTACATTACCCAATGCATTATAGGGATATATAATTATGGGCCCACTAATCACATCATAACATTTAAATAATCATGTATTCCACATAGAATGTATATCAATCATAATCATTAAATAAACCCAAGTAAAAGAAAGGTTCTTATAAATATTTCATCAAGAATAAATTCATGAATAGTACTTGGTATTCCAAAATGAAAAATGGAAAACATAGTTTTCATAACAATCATCATTCTTCAGTGAAGAAGAAATAAATCAAGGGGAGTAACATGTCTATTTTGGAAAGAATAGTTCTTTTGGAAAACCATTATATTTGTAATAAAATCAAGTTGAAAAAATGTATATACCAAAAAATAATAAATTAAGAAAAATTAAACTATATTTAAGTAATATTAAAGTAATATACACAATAAAATTTGGCATGAAAGAGGAATAACCAAAATCAAGGGAGTTGGGTTTGATAATCCCCTTACCTTATGTTCGAATGCGTTCTTTACTTGCACATAATGTCCTAGATAATAAAATTATATTCATTAATTACTTAATTAAGAACCTATTATACACGTATTTTATTTATAATAATTTTATTAAGTTCATTTATGGATATTTTGATGAGTTATAGAGTTTAATTGCATCCTTCTGAAACTGTTTTCTTTCATGGTTTCATGGCAAGTTTAATTGTGTATAATTATGGAAGTTCTCATAAAATGGGAATAATTATCTAGAAGTGAAATTATTTGGTATTAATTAACTTTAATAAGTTTAAATGTTCTCATATATTATTAATTTTATGTCTGTAAATTAGTTCTAGAACATGAAAAAAGTTATAATATACATATTAAAATAGTTTTTTAACCATAATAATGGTTTTATGACTATAATTGAACGAGATAATGGAAAATGAAAACTCATAGTCCCTGAAGATGGTGAACTGACATATCATGAATGATGTTTTCATTTTTAGAATAAAATGAGAAGAGAAGAGATTTGATGATGGATATAACATTAACATAATAAAATTATAGTACATTTATGATACTATATTTATCATGTCACATTGGATATGGATTGTGAGGATTGGATAAGAAAAGAAAAGAAATTGAAAAAGAAATATTGAGGATTTTACCTCTTGAATATTGTCTCCTTGAAAACCTCCTTAAGAAACTTGGGTTAGGTCTTTTGTTGAGACCAACAGATATTGGATGCCAGTAAGAGGTTTGGGAATGTAACTTAGTATAATTTAGACAATATACAAGGGTTAGAAGGTGTGAAGAGAAGAGGTGTTGAGGGGCGGTATTTATAGGGGAGAAGAGGGGTGTTTGTTTTGATTATTTTATTCATTTGATTGTTATTTTGGATCAAGACTATCAATAGTGATGATTAATATGGATAAATATAGTAAATTCTTTATAAGAGTTATAAAAAATGGGTGATTACATCATCCATACATCATCTATGACTCAAAAATTCATGTATTTAGCGTATACTGAAAATAATAATATTTCACTATTTACAAAAATTCAACTATTTTAGAAAAATCCCAAAAATTCACCCGAACCATTTTTTCCATGTAGATGTCATAAATTAAGTCCGATTTATGAAAATAATTTTCTATATATGAAAAATTTAATTTTGAAATAAAATCATCACTTATTTGAAAAATATTGATTTTAATATTATAATCGATTTTTGACCCTTTTAAAATTTAATCAAGGCCACATAAAATTATCTTAGAATTATAATAAAACATAATATTAATTTATTAAAACATTTTATGAAAATAAATTTTATTTTAAATCATAATATTAATAATAAAATTTTAAATAATCATTTACATTTTACAAAAAATACCAACACTTAATTTATCATTTTTAAAACCTTTATTTTCTTATACCACGATATAATTATATCATATATTCATTTATAATATACCTAAATTTTATTTATACTTTAATAAGTGAGGTTACTATTATAACAGCCAGATTACTATTTCTAATGTTCATATTACTATTCCAACGGTCAGTTTACTATTCCAACAATATATGTTCCTTAAATTTTATAAATACCACTTATTTCATTATTCATTTATGAGAATGATTATATTGGGATCTGTATGTTATGTATATGTATTGTGATAGAATTATAAGAAGGTAAATTCCAATGATAAAATTTTATGTTTTTAGATGTTTCTTCAGTTTCTCAAGTTTAAGGACAACCATTCTACATGGAGTCTTGGATATTGGAAAAGCCTTGGGTATAATATCGATTGAAAATTAATCCTCTATTCTAGGAGGAAAACCAGCCAATTATTCAAGAAATGTATCATTGTATTCCCTCAAAATGGGATTTTGTTCAAGGATGACATTTTCCATAGTCTCAATCATATGATATATATATTCTTTCTCACAAGGTAATAATATCAATTCCTAAGATGATGATACCAAAGGAGATTCATTATACTCCTTACACTTGTATATAATCAAAGGGCTTTTTATAGTATAAATGGTAAATTATTTATCCCAATAATTTATGTTGGATTTATAAAAGGAAAACCATTCATATGGCATCCCACCTTTTAAATACATAACTTTTCATTACATTTTACAAACAGAGGATATTTAAAGTCTAGTGTCTTGGAAATTAGGAACATAATACATGAAAAAAACATAAAACATTCTTCTAAACCACTTGTAAGGATTCATAAAAGGTTTACACTATGAGAATTTACTGCATCTCATATCATGGAGATAGATATCAAAGGAAAGGGTGAGCAGAAGGCCCAGTAAGGGTAAATAAGGGAATCAATGTACTTGTGATATCGATAAGAACTTGAATAAAAACATAAAGACATGTGAAATTAAAGAATGGACATATCATAATGAAAATAACTTGAATCATAACTTGAATATGTGGATACAAGATTTCATTTATACATTCATGAACATATCACCAAATTCTATCCCCAAGGTGTCATAAAAATTACCAAGGTTATTCACCAAGGTTTTGTAAAACTTGTCATCTCTAGATATTAATTCTTTACCCAATTAATTGGAGATATATTAGGGCACACCCTTAATATGTATTTAATTTCATGTGATCCACATAGATAATAATCAAACATTTCATAAATAACCCAAATGAAATCAAAGAAATGGGTTTCATGTCAAAATCGTGACGTTTAAAAAGAGCTTAAAAATAAGATCATTATATCATTTATAACCCATGGAAAGGGAGTGAGGGTTTTATGAATGTAAATTACAGAATCAAATATATCATCTTTATATATTTTTGAACACCCATGGAAACAGAATAAGTATGGGTATTCATATAAATAAACAATAAATTTCTAGAGAGAAAGTGACAGAAATTTCGAGACGAAATTTCTACAACATAACGGCTATATAACATGGTCTTAGAAAACATTAAAAAGAGAGGGGAAAAGGGTCACCCAATAATAAATAATTCATAATACATTATGGGTACTGAATAAGATCATGGTATGGGAATTTTATTGACATACCACATGAAAAGGAAACATGAAAGAAAAGTGAAGATGTGATTTCTATTACGAGAAATTCGGCAGCCTAACGACGCCGCTTAAAAATTCAGAAAACAAATTGATGAGAGAAGAAAAGGTATATAAAAAATTAGATATGAAATGGAAATTAATGAAAACATATAAGAACATGACCTCAAAAAAATATATGGAAACTAGAAGACACAACATAAAGGAAGTCATGGCTTAAAAGAGGAGGGTGAAAGGATCCCTTACCTTGAAGAGTAACTTCGAAAGCTTGAAGGTCAGGATCTTGGGAGGCTTGAGGGAACCTTGGGAGGACTCCTTGGAAGGTAAAGAGACCATAAATTCATTGTGGAGGATTTTTAAATGAAATTAATGAGGTAAAGTCTTGGTATTTATAGAAGAAGTGAGGGGACAAAGCATTAATTGCCAGGGGACACCTCATCGGTGGTATTGGAAAAACCATGGGCTTTCCATAGTATTTGCCCATGGTATTGGTCACTTGGGACACCTCATACCTTATCTTACTATTCATAACTTTACCAGAATTATTTCATAATTATTACATCCTTAATGATGTCATTAAACAACCGAAACTCAAAAACTGTATTTTCACTATTCACCAAAAATTCAACTTTCTCAGAAAATCCCAAAAAATCACCTTATCCAAATATCAATGCTCTGATTTCAAAAATGAACTCCATTTTATGAAAATAATTTTCTAAATATTTTTAATTTAATTTTTAAATAAAAAAACTATTCACCAAAAATTCAACTGTTTCAGAAAAATCCCAAAAATTCACCTTAACCAAATATCAATGCTTTGATTTCAAAAATGAACTCCATTTTATGAAAATAATTTTCTAAATAATTTTAATTTAATTTTTAAATAAAAAAATCTATTCACCCGAAAAAAACTAATACTTAACCAATAATTTCTGAAAAATTTATTTACCTATTTTATTGAATCACATTACTTAATCAAGGTGCCTAAATTATATTAATACTTTCTTAAGTGAAGTTACTTAATAAATTTGGTCACATTACTAATCATAAGCATAAAATCACTATTCATAATTTACTATTGATCAAAAATTAAGTTGATCTTATTAGACTCTAAATTTCTTACTAAACATAACTGTAGAAGACATTTTTTTTGAAAATCATTACACATTATTAATTAGTTAAGGTTTAAATAAATATTTTAAAATATCCTTTTTCTAAAACTCATCAATAATATGCATACTATATTTATCTGAAAATTTGAAAATTCAAAAACTTCACCATAAGAATAAATCACAATTTTTATTTATATCAAAGGATTACATAAAGAAGATAAGGTCTCGTTACATATCCTCTTATAACACCAGCATAAGACCAAAGTTTAAGATGTGATAAGGTGATAGAATCTTGGGGCGGCTCGACCAACATTTCCCGAGTGGTGATTTATATCAGCTTTAACTTCTCGCGAAGGTAATTCTGTTCCAGTTTCACACGATGATGTTCGGCTTGGGTTTGGTCCAGAGAAAAGCCCAAAGGTGTTACCTTCTTCCCAAGTTCCGTCATATGGGCTTCGATCGGCCCGAGACTACTAGATGTGGCCATCAAATATTCTTTATATATTAATTAACCAAGATCACTTGTATTTATAGACAATAATCACAACATTTTGTTTCCAACGGTCATATTGACCAGCGGTCATATAACAGTCAAAAACCAACGACCACATTTTAATTATACTAATTTTATTAAATTTAATAATTTGGTTGTGTATAAAATAAAATAACACACAAAGTTAGGAAACAAAAATTATTCAAAATTTTGGGTCGTTACAATTCCATAACTAGGATAACAACAAATTACTATAATGAGAGATTGATAAGATTTTAAAGAAGAAAATTACCATGAACATTAACTTGGGATAAAATAATCATAGAATATTTTTCCTAATAATATCAAATAATTTTGGGTGGTTGATAGACGTTCTTGGGAAATTTACATGATATTCTAATATGGAATGAAACGAAATAAAACATCATATACACAACTCTGGAGTATTGGTTATATGTACTTAAATCATCATGATCCATTTAATCATTGTATTTTCTTTCTTCCCTTAGTGTTGGATTTATTGGTTCTCATCATACTTTTTATCCCTTATAATAGAGAATTGGATTAGATAATTCTCAACTTCCCCACATTTATAAAATATAACAATAAATGGAACCTTATATTGAAATTTATTTCCCTCCATCATATTATTCATTTTTACATTATAATTGAATACTTTATTACCTATTTTTACACATATAAAACATCTCCCCATTCCTTTATGACATTTACCTTGGTTCCTCTTTCCACATTTTTTCACACAGAAAATTAGTTCTTCTTTTTTTATCAAATTTATCAGATGAACGTATTTAATATGTTGTAATCATTTTCTTTCATGTTTTTATACATTCAACTATATTTCAATTATTAATCATGATTTTTGATGGTTGGTTTGGAATAATCACAAGATGTCTGACTTGAGATCCCCTCATGTCAAGCATCTCATTTGGGAAGTCATCACATTTCCCATGAAATTGGTTGTTCAATCGGTTCCTTTGATTTCAATCCATTGAATAGAAAAAATGTAAAATTAGGATGATATTTTTTAAATTATTAAATAAATAAAAGTGAAATTATTAAAATTAAAGGGATAAATAATAAATAACATATATTACTTAATCTAGGAATTTTTAGCCTGCATTATAAGTTATAAATGAACTATTTCCTAATATAAAATCTTATGTGAATTTTTGTTTCCTTAATAATGGTTTATAAATAGCTTGTGATTTTACCAAATCATATCCCCTGAGAGTTTCAAACTAGGTGTGCAGCAAGGCCCATAGTCATGCACCAATTCTCGACAGAGTCTAGCTCAATAGAGTTTTTTGGGGTTGTTACTCCTAGGAATAAATGTTCCAGAGTCACATCCACTTGTAATATGTAGAAAATGATAGGTAATAACTAGACACATCTGAAAGAAAATACAACTTGCCTTAACATGGATGTGGGGAATTGGAATTCTAGGAACCACCAGTTTCTCCACAGACAAATGGTCCCCTACCAGGGGCCCACCCACATGCCTAAATGGAGCATCAAACTAATGATTATCCCCACCAGCCAACACTTCTTATTTAAGTGTTATTTTTCTTCACCCACACACAACCTGGAAAACATCCCAAGAGGTCACCTATCCTGATCACTACTCTAGGATAATCATGCTTAAATGTGGATTTAAAATCAGGTAACCCTTTTAAAACAAAGGTTAACCTTGTTTACATGAGCCATATAATTTAATATTTTAACCATTTAATATTATAGGGTGTTACATTCATCCTCTTTAGAGTATAAATTCATCATTGTAGACCCAATTTATCAGCCCAGGAAGTGCCACCACACTTCAGACTAGGTTCATCCTTTGATACCAATGTAATAATTGTAGTATCTAGATAGGTATGTCTAACAACCATCCCCCTATGATGGTATAGAAACCCCACCTTAACATGTCTGTTGGGTTTTGTCCATCCTAGAACCACCAGTTTCCCCATAGACACATGGTCCCCTACCTGTGGCCCACCTACGTGCCCAAATAGATCATCAGAATAACGAATATCCCCATAGGCTAACAATTTTTCTTTTAGTATGGGTTTTTCTCACTCACACACACCTTGGGATACTTCCCAAGAGTTCACCCATCCTGATCATTACTACAGGACAATCATGCTTAACCGTGGAGTTCTAATCTTGTAGAATTCTAAAAATAAAGGTTCAATTTGTATACACGAGTCATATAATATAGTATTTTAACCCTTTAAAGTCACGGGGTGTTATATTTAACCCATTTAGAGAAACAAATTCTCATTGTGAGCTCTACATCTCAATCCATGCAGTTCCATCACACTTCTAGTTGGGTTCCTCCTTTGACACCAAGGTAATAACTGGGACTCACTGAAAACATAGAAACCCTGCCTTAACATGTTCATCAGGTCCTAGCTCTCTAGGAACCACCAATTTCTCTTCAGACACATGGTCCCCTACCTTTAGACCACCAATGTGTTCAAATATATTATCAGATTAATGTCTATCCCATAGGACAAGACTTGTTCTTTATGTGTGATTTATCCTCACTCACACACACCCTGGGAAAATTCACAGGAGTTCACTCATCCTGATCACTACTCCTGGTCAAGCACAATTAACCTTGGAGTTCTAATTAGGTTGGATCTCAAAAATATTGCTTCACCTTAGTGATATGAGTCATTTCATTTTACATTTTAACACTTTCATATTCTAGGGTGTGATAGGATGTATTTTCTTGGAAACCAATTACTCTATACTTTACCAAAATTTAGTAATTCTTTATTATATTTATTATTATCCCTAAAACATCATCTAGTGTTTTTAAATCCTAATACTAAAAATAAATAAACATTCCAATGATACCAAATACAATAATCCTTGTCTTTAATACACTTTATTTCGTGATTTATTACATAAAGATACACATAAAACAATCCTAGAAGATCATAAAGCCTAGTGTATTTGGGGATTAGGTAAATAACACATGAATTTGATACATAGATATAACAACAACATTAAAAACTTCCTTAACATGCTTATAATATTCCATAACTTTTAAAATTTTATGATATAACCTATTATATATATAAGAAAGGGGTGAGCTATAAAGCTTAGCAAGGAAATAAAAAAAGAATAACATGATGAAAGTACTACATGTTATTCAATAGGAATTTAAATGGGACATAAAAGGGGATAGAATCATAGTCTTTAATAATGTGTCATGATATAACATGATATCATAAAATCATCATGGGAATGTGGAAACAACATTTAACATGACATCATAAACATTGGTTAAGGATAACCACCAAAACATAGTAAAATGGTGGAAAAGTACCATAATAGATTAGGTTTAATACCTAATCCCATATAAGACATCTCCTGATACTAACACATTACCCAATATATTAGATCATTATATAATTTTAGGCATACCTGTCACTTTTATATCATATACATGCATAATTATAGCACATATATCATTCAAGATATGATCACATTTCATAAAATTTAATCCCATGATTAAGGATCATGGAATAAATACCAGGAATTACCAAATAAAATAAGGATATTTATGACTATGTGAATACCCATGAGTGAAAATTGTTATGGTATTCATGATATAAAGGTTTTTTATAGGAAAAACGTATGATAATTTCGATGGAATAACAGGGTACAAAATGGATCATGTGAAGGATTAATGAGAGTGAAAGGGGTATATAAACACACCGAAATCATAATAGAAGTAATAAGTATATTTAAGAACATAATAAAACATGAAAAATTGGGAATTAAAAGTCATAATACAAAAAAGGTTCTAGAATAAAAGTCTATCATGGGAAAATCACAGGATAATTTCGATAGTAGAACAGGGGTACATAATGAATAACAGGAAGGATTAATGAGAGAGAAAGGGGTCTATAATAACATGTAAATCATAATATAAGTAATAGGGATGTGTGATATAATACCCCAACATTAATAAATATAAAACAAAAGGCATCAAACAAAGGAGGTTCTTGAATAAAGAGGAGAAGAAGAGGGTGCCTTGCCTTGAGAGGGTGTTTCCAAAATCATGGGAGGAGCTTATTGGGAGATTGGGGAACCAAGGGAGGGACATATAAATGAATTTCCAAATTAATTTCTTGATTAAATCTTTTTTATTGAAGAGAAATGGGATTTTGGGTGGGTTTATATAGGAAAAGAGAGTGGAGTTCTTTATTATTTTCCAAATTTAGGTTTTGGACCCTGTATAATAAAGTAACCCAAACCACAAACCTTACTATGGTTTTGACCATTATTTATTCTAAATCTAAGTGGTTTAAGTATTTTATAATTCCATGAACTGATCATATTAAATTAAAACCCTTGGTGATGTGGATGTGAGTCATGTTTACAAAGATTTGATTTTAAAACCTTAAAATATAATATAGGTTTTGGAGGATTCGTAGAGGGTTTATAAAATTAAATAAATAATCTATTTTTTAAATTTTAAATATATATTTTACCTAGATACATTTTATGACACATATTACATCACTTTTGGGTCATTATGATGTGATAATACATACTGTATATTTATATTTTATTTATTTTTTAATTGGAATTTCGTCTGTCTCAAAAAATTATGAAAAATTAAACGTTGGAAAATTTCAACAAGATGATTCCAAAAAAAATATATTTTATAAAAATAATTCAATAAATATGAGAAATTAAAATTTTAAACTAAAATATATTTTCATTGAAAAATATTATTATTTTGACAATAACAGTTTTCTGACCCTTATAAAAATTACATTTTCAATTCGTAAAATTATATTATCTTTTATATTTAATATATAATATTTTATTAAAATATAATTTATTTAAAAAATTTAGGAATTAATCCAAAATAACGTCTTAATTGAAATTCTACATTACTGAAAAATACAATTTGATATTTTTTTATATGAAAATTTAATTTTTATTATACACATTAATTAATATTTTATAAAGTAAAAAAATACGGAATAAATATAATCATTATTTTATTGAAAAGTAAATATACATATTCATAATGTTAGGTTTGAGATAAATTACCCTTTATTACACCAGTGAATGCTCTAAGAGTAAGTTGTGTGATGGTAATATTTTCTTGGGGTGGTTCAGTAAACATGGTTTGGATCGTGATCCTGATGAGATTGAACTTCTCCTGTAAATGATTTTGGTTATATTTTAGTTATTGGATTCGGGATAGGTCTTGTTCAAGATAAAATCTTAGTGATTCTATCTACCTTGGAATATCTGATAAAAAGGATTTATATAGTATGATCCTATGGGTCGAGTCTATCGCTTCTTTTTTCCGTGTCAATTGGATTTATCATAACCCTTAATATATAATAATAATATGATCACTATTAAAAGAATATATTATAAATGTTCATGATGCTTAATGGAATTTTTAATTTAATAAGATATAAATTATAATGGTCCAATATAACCAAATTTTTTCATGTGTTTTCTATAACCACATTATGTAATAGGTCAATTATTCAATTACAAAGTAAATTTTATTTATAAAAGTTCAAGTCATTACACTTTACATGGGTTATGATATGATGATATGATTATTTTTTATGATTTGTTATAACACATATATATGCTTCTCATTATATGGTAGATGGTATCAGAATTATATATCCCTTCTATGAATTAAGTAAAGAAAGATATCTTATAATATAATAAGGACTGGAATGGGGAGCGAACCCAGTTCATTATGAGAAATTTTCCAATAAGATAGTCTTGGGAGTGAACCTCAAATAAGGAAATGATGGAATGGGGAGGGAACACAATCTACTATGATATTCTTGGAATTTATCCTTAACTAAGGAAATGATATTCTAGGATTATGTGTATTATATGAAATTATGTAGTATTCTTAAGATATATTCTCATGAACCATGATTGATTATTGATTATTCCTCATATTGGTGTCTTATGTAATTTGATTGATAAAACATTATTTCATGTTTCATGATTACAATATATGAATTTATGAGTATTATTTTCTAATATTAATATCATGTTCTCATACCCTTATTCTTATCTTATTATCACTTATGATCATTGATTAATATCACTATTTTTTATTTTTAATAAGCATCTAAGCTTAACCATTCTCATGTTTCCCTTACCTAGGTCATGGATAAATATTTTAAGTATGGAATATCTAATAAGGGAGTTATTTTTAAATAAATTAATGGTAAATGATATATATAATCTATGTACCAGTATTTTATGTATCATAGTTTCAAAAGTCACAAAACGTTTGAGTTTTTAAAAAGGATCATATTGATTTGTAATGAATATTTCACCAATAAGATTTAGTATTTATGTATGAAAAGTTTGGGTTTTTATCGATGGAATCCGAGAAAAGTTTAGAAACTTCTGGAAACTAGGATAAGGAAACTTTAGTGTGAAACCTTTGGATAAAGATAAGTATAAGAGAACAACCTAAGTTATGGTAAATAAAGGACTCTGGTTTCCCTTAGAAAATACATCCCTATGTGGATACTGCAAGTGGATATGGATTTATCATAGATGAATCTAAGGGTAATAACTATAAAAAGAGTTGGTTGAGTATATCTAAAACATAATTATAATTCATGGTGAATGATCCCTTTTTTCCAACCTAGTTAAACACTCATGTGTGATATGATTAGTTTAATTTACATTTTCTATAAGATTTATTATAAGGGTTTTGAATAGATAATGACCATGGATTACATAGTTTAAACCTAAGGTTTCATAGATTTAAAAGAAGGTGTCATGATTTAGACACCCTATAAATGATTTTCATGATTATATGATTTCCCAATATGATTATTGCTTCTCATACTGTATTTTTTAGTTTAATTAAATGGATATAACTAGAAAGAATTAAGTTAACATTAAATGTGATGGAAAATACAGTGATTATCCCTATAAGAAACCAAATGTTATGCAAGTTGGAAAGAAAAATATTGTTTTTATTCTTACCAAACATTATCAATCCATAAATCATGATATGATCCCAAATGAGTGAAGAAATAATGTACTTTTGAGTCCTTAATGAGGTAATTACCACCTCCTTTTAGTGGGTCCTTTGATCCACTAATTTATGAGTAATGGATCAGTAAAAATGGAAATATATTTTCCTTTATCTAGTGAATAGAACACAAAAAGGTTAACAGTGTTTTATTATTTTGATGGTGATATAGATAAATGGTTGGCTCTTATAAAAAATATAAGGCAGTGAGAATAAATTTACTCCTTGTATTAGGATATTTTTAGGAGTTTATTTTTCAATAAGATATTTCCTCGTATTATTTGTATGAAGTTGAAGAAGGAATTCATGGATCTCAGGAAGGGGGATGATGAATCTGTTGGTACCAATAAGGAAAATTTTACAAGATTTATGAGGTATACTTTTGTTATTATCATTGAACTATAAAGTAAGTTTGAAAGATTCTTCAATGGATTAAAACCATGTATTTGAAGGGCATTATCCATAAGATACTTAATTAAATATTAATAAATCATTCAATGTGATATCAAGATGAAAATGGAGATTGGATTAACCCATCAATATTATTGTTTTTAAAGGAATGAAAAGATTTATTTACAAGGAATTTTTAATAACAGAAAACCATAGAGGAAAGAAGATGAGTTTTCCATTATTCTAGAAGTGAAGGAATAATATTGGAGGAAATTTTCTTAAGGAGACTAGTAAATGTTTTAAGTGTAGAAAATGAAATTAGGAAATCGAATGCCAAAGTAATGGGATGAAGTTAGCTGAAGATGAAAATAGAGAGAAATATCCAACAAATGAAACACCAACACTTAAATTCTATAACTATAAGGTGTATGGACATTATGATATCTATTTCTTAAAACCAAGGTTTAATGATTATGATTGAAATCAAAAAAATATTAATCATAGAGATAAAGTGGAATCTCATGTGATCACTATTATCGATTTGGGGTGCGATAACAAAGTGGTGAAAGGTAAACTCACCATCCACTATAGAACTTATAAATTATTATTTGATTAATTTTTTACCCACTATTTTATACTTGAAGTATTTTTAAGGGTATAAAATTACCACCTCAATGATTAGATATTGAAATATTAGTAAAAAATACTAATGGTATAATGATTTCATCTCAATTCTATAAATCTTACCCAATTTAAGTTTGTAGGAATGTGCTCCCTACAAAATTTATTTTTATTCCTTAGGATGAATTTTATGTGATTTTGGATATGGATTGGATTTCTTTATATAAATCCAATATCAATTTATAAGTAAGGTAAGTAACATTTGATATTCTAAACCAAACTATGATTGTTTATCAATTTGGATATGAATATGAACTTCCAATTGAAATTATATATGTTAAATGGGTCTTGATTCCTATTAAAATGGGGAATTTATCTCATATGGTTAGTATAACAACCAATTATTTTATAAAATATTTCTCTTCAAATAAATTTAATTTCTTTAATAATTTGTGATACATGCAATGAAGAGTCTAAATGAACCGTAATATAGTATACCATTATAACCTAGCCATTATATTAGAAGAATGAATATGAATAACGAATTTAAAAAAAATTAAAATGGTTTTAGATAAAACAAATATACTTTTAGTAAAGTCATTATATGATTTAAAAACACATTTTTCACCAAAAAAAATTTATTATTTTTTTTTGAGAAAAAAATATAGTTACTTTTAGACACTTTTAGAAAATTTATTTAAAAAAGTAACTTAATTTTTGAAGTCATTATTTTAAAATTACCTTAGAGTGAATTTTTAATAATTTTATGAAAATATTGATTTTTGATAAATAGTGAAAAATAATGATTTTTATTGAAAATTTTATTTTCATTTAAAAAAATTACACAGTCCCATTTTTATTTATATGGTTTTAAAAGTAAAATATGTTTATTATTGATAGTAACCTCAATAAAAATTTTTCACCCCAGAAAGGGTAAAATGCGTAGAATAGGGTTAAAATATTGGTATAATGCATAAAAATTTATCTAAAATTTGACTTTATCCTATTGGATGAATATAATAGCTACTTGGTACAATTTTTATTTTATATTGACGTTTATATTACTTTTATAAAAGAATAAAAACAAAATGTCACACTCTTGACTTTTATATCTCTAATATTTTTCCATAAGGATAAAAAGAGGTAAGATTCAATTTTAAATGTTCCTTTCAAATATGAATTAATTTATTTTATCATGATAATTTATTTTGATTATTTTTTTATTAATTAATTAACTTAAATTCTTATGAACCACTAACACAATATTTATTTAATTAATAAAAAAATAAAATAAATGATTTGAAAAATATAAAAAGTAATAAAATTTAGGTGAATTATTGTGTTCGCCAAATTTTTTTAGATATATATAACATTCAGGGTTCTGTTAAAGGTTTTTATTCAGATTGCATATTTTTATTTATGTCTTTAAAAAAAATTAAATGAATATCATAAAAACTGACATTAATGATATTTTATGAAAAATATTTTTTTATTCTATTATTGAAAAATTATAAAAAATTTGTAAGAATAAAAATAGGATTAAAAATGGCCTAAAAGTTTTTCTCTTTAACATTTATGAGAAAATTGTTTCTTTATGAGTAAAATTACGACCCTTTAATATTAAAAAATGCGTTACCGTAGTGATGGTTAAAAATAGTTAACAGAGGGGTTAAATAGAAAGATAAGGTTTAAAATTACACTTAAAACTATATGAAATTTATCAGTTAAAGGTATTTAAACTATATTCTATCTTATATTTTAAATTCTAGCCACATTGTTCCACTTTCACATGAAAATGAATTTATTATATTTAAATCTATTTACTAATTCTAAGTGTGTCCTCTCCCCCACTTATAAAAATACTCCCATACTTTATTTTATTTACACCATATTGATCAATCTATAATGAAAAAACAATACCCAATTATGATAAAAAATCCTTATACATTTTTTAGAAGTGATTTTTTTCCAAAAAACCGACCCTAGTGTCCTTAAGAGGAGATCTAAAGGATTTCTTTCAAAGAAGAGGTAATTTCCTTAACTAGTCACTTTATTTCCTTAATTCTTATTTTAAATGTTCTTAATAAATGGTATTTATTATAATATAAAAAACCAATATCATAAATATACTAAAATTTTATTATGATTATGAAACCACCATTATCCATCCTATTTTCCATCAAATGGGAAGATAATTTATCGCCCTTGAATATTTGTGGTTTAAATTCTCCATGTAGTGATACAATTAATTTTCCATCACCATATTTCATGGATGATTTCTATGATGGGTTTAATATTCATATATGATATTTTTGATATAATTATTCTTCTATAATTATAGTATCATATCTAACTTCTTACATTCCAATGTGTTGGAAAATAATAATGTTGCTCATACATACATGTGGACTACCATCTCTACGAAGTGCCGTGATTAATTTTTTATTTTTGTTTTAGATGGATTTTAATAAGGATAGATTACATGAATATATAATATATATATATATGATATAATAATGATCCTTTAGAGGTTAATTATTATTTTTGTTTCTTTCTTTCCATCCATCAATGTTCATGCGTACATGCTCTCTTTTATTTCCATGAATGATGTAATTAATTTATCTATATATACTATTAGATTACACCAAAACATCCTTATTTTAATGATCTTAAATCATGTTTATATTTCTATTAACTATTTTCATGTTTTATTTTAGAAAGAAGCTTACTTGAAAAAATTACAAAAAATGGCTAAGAATGGAGCTTACCATGAAACCTTATTGTGTGAAGGTAAAGTCATCGTATCACATTATTGTATGTTATAATTCACCTTACTATATGAAAAAACTACTTACCTAATTCAAATAGTTTTTTCCAAGCCATTAACAATCTGATAATTGAATATTGAGCTTATCATATATGGAGAATCACCTTACCACATGTAAAATAAACCTAACACTTGAAGAAATCAAGTTACCATGACAAGGTATGTATAATTTTCATAAAGTAATATAATGAACATATCATTTAATATAATGGCCACATGAAGAAACAACCCACCACAAAAATTCATGAACTTACTACATGTACAAATGAGCTAACCATGTGAAGAGATAAACCAACTGCATCACCTTATCACATCAACCAATTGTGCCAAATTTTCATGATATCAACAAAACATACTTTAAGTTAAGAAATATTTCAATGTATAACTTACCAATGGACCATTTTAAATCTACAAAGGCTAGTTTTAAAGTATTAAATATAGATACAGAACATTAATGAAGAATTATTATACTCCAAAACTACTCTTATTAAGATCTATTTAAGGGAAATATTCGATCATGTGGAGTGCTAAAAACATTTGATCTTACATTAAGAATAAAAGACGAACTTTTACATGTGTCCCCATAAAATAGAAAAGACTATATGATGCTATTTTTTATAGACTCTTCGAGAAAAACTCATACAAAGTTATTCAAATAAAAAATCAAAGACTAATTATCCACTGAAGTTGATCAGACCAAGATGCTCCAAATTTTTCTTATTATATCATATTTCTCTTTTTGTTATTGAATAGATATCAAGATTTTTTTTATATTCTATGTTAGTCTATAAAAAAATTCTCCTATTATTAACTATAAAATACTCGATATTCACTCAAATAATTTCATTTATATTACCATGAAAAACTATGGAATATATCCTACAATAATTGTTATATTTTTCATCCCATGTATAACTATGGAAGAGCCTCCATGACTATATATTCTTGTGTACTATTGTTTTTAAAACATGAACTTATATGTGGATCAATTTATTTTTTAATAAAATCCTTGGTAGTGGGCGATTTCTAAGTATACGAGATTAAGTCTTGGCTTGAGACTGATCCCCTTATTTAAATTCTACAGTGTTCTTTTCTAGTCCCATTGTTTTAAATTTAAAACCAGTTTCCATTTTATAAACTATAAAAAACATTTAAATTTATAGATATTTTTAATTTGTGTTTATATAAAGTGTTTTAATAAGTAACTTGGTTTCAAAGGTTAAATTATTTAAAATCTATTTTAATAGATCGTTAATCCTTCTTTTGAGAAAAAAATTGAAAGATAAAATTTATATATTTCTACAGTTTTGATTAATTGGGAATTTTTATTAAATTGGGGGATTTAGTTTTTAATTTTTTTTAATTTTTTTATTGGAAACTAAATTTACCCCCTCTTGATTTTTTTACTCGAACCAACATTTGGTATTAGAGGATTTTCAAACATATTTTTAACTGTTATTTAGTTCCATTTAAAGATCTTAAATTTCTGTAATTTCTAAATTTTAGTATTTATGGATGAAAATAGACAAGAAGGAACTGAGAATAATCATCCTTCTTATTTTAATGGAACTAATTATGATCAATGGAATATTAAAATACAAATTCACATTTAAAGTATAGGATTTGAAATTTGGATTGTGATTGAGGATAAGTATAAACTACCTAAAAATGAGAGAGATACATGAAGGATCCTACCAAAACTAATTATAATAATAACTGTAAAGATATAAATTATTTGTACTATTAATTAAGAAATAAAGAGTTTATTTGAATATCTACCTACACTACTGACTTTGAAATTTGGGATACCCTGGCTACCTATCATGAAGGAACTTCCAGAGTAAAATAAACACACGTGAATAATTATACAATTAAATATGATAATTCCAAGATGAAACCTAATGAGACTATTTTTGATATATATCTCAGGTTCAATGAAATTTTAAATATAATGAATTATCTTGTAAAACTAATTACTGATAAGGATCAAGTGATGCACCTTCTCAAATGTTTACCAAACCGATAGTGAGGAACTTCATTTTCCATAAGAGAATATTATGATATAAGTAAGTTAATAATGAAAGAGATTATTGGAAATATCAAGATGTATGAGGAGAAGATAAAATTTAATAGAGAATAAGATTATTAACCAAAGAAAAGGGTAGTATCTTTCAATACTTCTTATAAAAAAATAATAAAAGATCAAGGATAAAAGTTCCAATGAAGATGAATCACCAGACATTGATGAAGGGATGTCTCGTTTAGCTAGACGGTTTAAGAAATTTTACAAAAATAAGAATTTATTCAAGAAACTAGACTTAGTAGGTAAGTATGACAACAAATGAGATTGGAGAAAATATTTAAAGAAGGGTGATTCGACAAATGAAATAATCTATTTTTACTTCAAGAGAAAATGACACATTAAAGTATATTGTCATAAGTTGAAGTATAATAAAAAGTTTGAGTACATGGATAAAATTTATAAAAATAATATGAAATCAAATTTGAGTGTCTTAGAGGAAATAAAAAGTGAATCAGATTCTAGTATAGGATAAATAAGTGATAAATCTAATATGTGTTTTATAACAAACACATCATAGGTATTAAATGTTTTTCATGAATCTCTTGCTCATAATCTAAATCATTTGAGGATGAAGAAATTCAGAAAATATATCCAGTGATAAATTATTTGAATATTTTAATCTTCTATAAGACACATATAATGAATTATAATATAAATATAAAAGTTTAAAGAAGAATCATTCCATGAATTCTCACTTTAAAACCAATCATGTAATAGATAAGGATAAGAATGCTCAACTGATTAAAGAAAATATTGAGTTGGGATTATCTAATGAACATTTAAATAAATATATAGAGAGGTTGAATTATGTAAGAAAAAAATTAACCTATATTCTTGGTAAATGGATAAATTCTAAATTTACTACAAGAATTGGATATCAACCTGGATAAAGAAGAATTATTAAATATAAATTTATTCCAAGCTCTAGTTCTATTAGTTATGTTAATAGTTTTTATTCTTCTAGAACAAATACAGTTTTTATTTCTAAGAGTTTTATATTTTAGTATTGGAAACCAATAATACAATTATGGATTCCTAAATTACTTATTACTAACACATATATACCCAAGAAAATATGGGTACCAAAGTCATTTTTGGTTAAAATCTATTTTATAGGTAACCTTTTTAAATAATTCCAGTAAAAAGCTATCCTACCTAGACACTGGATGATCCAAATATATGATTGGGGACTACTCAATCTTTAAAAACTTAATTAATGTGGATGGTGTACATGTCACTTTTGGTGAAAATTCCAAAGGGAAAATAATTAAACTTAGATAAATTGGTAACTCTAGTACAATTTTAATTTATAAATTATTATTTTTATATGGATTGAAATATAATCTTATTAGCATTTAAAAATTTTGTGATGATGGTTTTTTATGTTAAATTTAAAGACAATTATTTTAATGTTTATGATTCCAAACATGATTTAGTTTTTACTTCTTTGAGAAGTGATAATGTTTATACTATTTATTTAAATTCTTTTTTTTTCACAAAATGTTTTTAGTTTAAATTAATTTCAGAAAGAATCTTGTATTTGGAATAGGAGACTAGTTAATTTCAATTTAAACTCACCTATAATGAGAACTAGGAAAGGTTTAGTTAAGGATATACCTAAGCTATAATTCCTAATAAAAAAAGTCTATGATACCTATCAAAGGGGGAATCAACATAAATTATATTTCAAATCAAAGAAAGAAGTATAAACCTCTCAACCTTTAGAGTTAGTTCACATGGATTTTTTTGACCCATTATAGTTTCTAATTTAGTAGGAAAACATTATTACTATGTAATAGTTGATGATTATTAATGATGAACATGGGTAAACTTCCTTACTCATAATAGTGAATCTCTTTCCTATTTTCAAAATATGCAAGATTTGTAGAAAATCCCAGTGGACTTAGAATTAATACCTTAATAAGTGATCATGTCCATGAGTTTGAAAATCAAGAGTTTAAATTATTATGCTCAAAACAAAGATATAATCATAAATTTTATTCTACTAGAACCCCATAACAGAATGGTGTAGTAGAGAGAAGAAATAAAACCATTCAAGAAATTTTCCTGACCTTGCTTAATGGGTATAATTTACCTGTTTATTTTTGGGAAGAAGTTGTGATTATATCTTGCTATATAATTAATAGAGTTTGAATTAGAACTCTATTAATTATGAATCTTTATGAATTATTGAATGGTAGTAAACCAACAGTTAACTACTTTAGAGTTTTTGGTTTTAAATTCCTTATACTCAATACAAAATAAAATTTAGAAAAATTTTCTTCAAAGCGTGATGAAGATATTTTCTTTGTATATTCTACATCAAGTAAATAACATAAGGTGTTTAATTAAAGGAATAAGACAGTGGAATAATATGTACAAATAAAATGATAAAATAGATCCACATGAGCCTATTAACTCTTTTGAAAATGTTTAGGATCAACATTCTAGTTGCAATTAAATACTAAACATGGTGACAATTATGCTAGACCTTCTGTAGAAAAATATCCCAGTTCTAATGAAAAATTTGAACCCAAACTTGTTGATCAGAATGAGGTGTCAAACAATTAAATTCCTAGAGATGTTATGACTTATAGATATCATCCCATAAATTCAACTATTTGTGACCTATATAAAGGAACTTAGAATAGAGCTTCTCCAAGAAATAATGTTGAACATCAAGCTTTCTTGTCACATATTGAACCAAAGAACCTCACAAATGAAATTAATGATGAATTATTGGTAATGAAAATGAAAGAATAACTTAATAAACTTTAAAGAAATAGATTATATGAACAATTTTAAAGACCCAAAGACTACCTAAATATTGGATTTAAATGGGTGTTTATAAACAAGGTTGATTATTTAGGTACAATAGTAATAAACACATCTAGATTAGTTTCACAATGGTATATTCAAGAAGAAGGCATTGAATATGAGGAAACCTTTCCTCTAGTAGCTAGACATAAATCTATCAGGATGTTTCTTACTAATGCAACACATTTGAATTTAAAACTATATCAAATGGATGTCAAGAGTTCATTCTTAAATGGTTCTATTTTTGAGGATGTTTTTGTTGAACAACCCCCTAAATATAAAAACTATCACATTCCAAATCATGTTTTAAAATTAATAAAATATTTATATGGTTTAAACAATCTCATAGAGCTTGGTATGATAGACTTAGCTCATTTTTTATTTCAAAAGGTTTTAATAAAGGTATAACTAACCCTAATATATTTATTAAATTAAATTTAAAATATGTTTTAGTATTAAAATTATATTTTGATAATATTATTTTTATAACTTTAGGAAATTATTTTTGTACCAAGTTTTCCAAAATGATACAAAGATATTTTAAATGAGTTTGGTGGTTGAATATAAATTATTTCTTGGATATAAGTTAAAAAAAGAAATTATATTAAATAAAACCAATTACACAAAATATATTTTAATTTTTTTGGCATGGATAGTACTAAATGTAGTGATACTACCATGCGTACTAGCTTTAAGTTGTATCTTGTTGAACCTGGGAAATTAGTTGATCAAACCATTTAGAAATGTATAATTGAAAGTTTAATATAATTAACTACTAGATAGCTTGATATAATGTTTAGTGTGTGTATGTGCGTTATTTTCAAGAAAATACATAATATTCACATTCAATATCTATAAAAATAAATTTAAAATAACATAAAAATACATAAAATTTAGGATTATTTTACTCCAAAGGAAAAACATTTTATTTGGTTAGTTATTCAAATATAGAATTTTGAAGTTGTATTTTCAATAGAAAAAACAATTCTAGAACACATCACTTTTTGGGAAAGTATCTAGTATCATGGTATAGTAGTAAGAAACAGAAATCTATGGAATTATCCATTGATAAATCGAAGTAAATAGATGTATATAGGTTCTGTGCACAAATTTTGTGGATAAAACATACATATCTAGAATATGGATATAAATTTTGACATGTACCTATAAATTGTGATAGTAAAAGTGCGAAAAATATTTTTAATAATCATATACAACATTATATTACAAATAGTATTGATATCAGAAATCAATTTCTAATATATAATTTCTAAAAATGTCATAAAACTCTGGAATTTATTGGTGTTGATCAATTATATCATACATAAATTGGGCCTGATAAATTATGTATAATTGTTTTAATCTAGTTTTAGTTATTAATTCCTATGTTAATTTGTTTAATATATATTCCTTGATATTTACTAAAAGTAACCACGAGTATATACTCAAAAAATCACTATGATTACTTTGAAAAACTTATAAATATGATCATTATTTTATAATTGTGTACATTTTGTTGACACAGTTATAATACCTTCCATAAGGTTATAGTTAGTATGACTATTGTACATATATTATTTATATGTCCATGGTTAGTGGACTTACCATGTCTATTTACTTTGTTTTTTTCATGAAAATGTTTGAGTGGTATTTATTTTAAGTTCATTATTGTTTTAATTCCTAAATGATTTAAATTAAAATTAAAATTAGAATATAAATAGTTACCTATATTTTCCTTGGATATCCTATATCCTTTTAAGATATTTTCAGTAGATTCATCTTGAACCTTTCTCTATCTCTTTCTCAAACCTCTCTGTTTTACCTCTTATTTCCAAAAATTCTAAAATATTGAATTGAACTAAAATACTGAGGATAAAGTGAATGTTAGAGATATATTTTCCTATTTAGTTTCCTCATTCAAAGAATCCAAAATCCATCTTGAGCACACCAGTGAAGATTAAGAATCCAAATCTAATTGATCTTCTAGTTTTAGAAGAAAATGAATTTAATGCACAATGGTTTAAGTTGAGGAGATCACTGGTTTAGAATGCGATTCAATAAAAAGGATGGGTTGATTGAATTAAAGAAAATGATAGACCTTTATATTTGAATATATTAAAGGAGTTTTATATGAACCTTTGGATATTACATAGAGAGGAGAGTGATACAGTGAAATCAAGGATAAATGGTGAAGTTATTGAATTCTCTTAGAAGCATTAGGAAAGGTATTTAGGCACGCTACACAGTAGAGAATATGAGGATTATAAAAGATCATATCATATTAATCATCCACACTTTGAATTTCAGAATTTCTTGGATATCCCATTGGGAATGGGAATCCCTGAAGACCCACTACTACTGAATTTAGTGGTGAATGTAGGCTCATGGTTAAATTTATTCTGCATGTAATATGAATGGGAAAAGGATAATTAGTATCATGATCCATCAAGACCTGTTTTTTTTTTAATTTTTTTGAAGAATGGGGTTTAAATCATCTTTTACAGATATATATTTTATGAGACACATGGTTTATCCATGAAATATAGTTTAAGGGTAAGTTATTTATGTTATCCTATGCTCATTTAATATTTAATAGAGTATAAAGGATTAGTTCCTGGGGGGAGGATAACTTTATCTGATGAATTTTTTATTACTTAAAATATTTTTAATATAATGAGATTCAAATAGAATCCATATAAATAAGAATGGGTGGATAAAATAGATAAACTATATAAATAGTTTAATCTAATTAAAGTATCCTTGTAGACCTAGGGATTTTTTTGGATTAAGCTTTTGAACCGACTGAAATTATACAGTTTTCATGTTATGATGTTTGTACTTCTAAAGAAGAAGAAGAGGAATTATCTATGGAATAAAATGAATAAGAAGATGAAATAAAAGATATATACCTTAATGAAAAATCTATATTAGCTTACGAGGATAATATAGAATAGGATAAGTCATTTGGATATGATAAATATAGGTGTAGTTTTGAAGGATATCCTATTAATTTAAGTACCCCCTATACATCCTATACCATATGCACCTTCTAAAAGGGAGAAGTCATATGGATTACTTGTTTTGGGATTAAAATTTTGTAATTATGATGATAAAGATCATGGAGGTAGTCCACCTAGATATGGTGGACTTGCCATTATCTATGTTCAAATAAATATAAAAGTATTGTTGATTTATTAGGTTGGAATTCAAGTGAGAATTGAGGATTTTTGGATTATTATTCATGAGGATATTGTTGAAGATTCTAGTAAATATGAATTTGAATATGTTAACAGTGTTTAGGATAAAAATATGAGAGATAGATATATAGAGATTTCACTTGAGATAGATGGTAGGAATCTGGATAGTGATCCATATACCTCTTCTCTTTAACCATCCATTCCATCTATTTAATTTTTTCACTAAGGATAACATGGCTATGTTCAAATTAGAAATGATGGATATTTTCAAACAAGTATTTGTTAATTTTGAACTATCTCTAAGAAAAGTGAGAAAAAATGTTATTTCTAAAGCTTTGAATTTAATGATAAATCATATTCAGCATAGATTAAATTTCAGAATAGAGATAATTTTGAATGAAATTGAATATTTTAGTGATCAGGATATTTATCTTCAAGATGATCTTTCTAATATGATGATTTAGTTAGACCAGAGATTCAGAAATGTTGTGTTAAAACCTGTTCCTGTATCTCCTCCTCTTTTTTCCAGCTAGTTCTTGATAAATACAAAATAAAAAATTTAATTTGGGAAGATTTTAAAGTTTTATTTGTTGAATTAATAAATACTCATAAAGATATATATGATGGGTTTCAAACACATGTTTCCAAGACCCTAGATTTAGTTTGTGAGAATATAAAACAAGCTAATCAAGACTGAGAAACAATAAAGAGGGAGATTAATTATTATCTAAGTTGAATTTTCATAAATTCAGGTATGAAGGGGGTTATTTAGAACTCTTGATTTGGATTTTAAGATTCCCCCTTTGACTTAAGATTTTGTGTCACAAGTTGATAATCTTAGAACTATTAATACTGTTTTATAATCTTTCATGTAGAATCAGGATTATTTCCTTTAAGATTTAGACCATGGTCCTTGTATTATCATGAATTTTAATAGGTTTATGGATCCCTATATCTATACCTCTTAGAAAAATTTCCTATCAACTTAAGATATTCCTTTATCTAATCCTACTAACTCCTCTACCATTAGTCCTTTTAGCCTAACTCTTACCGAAGCCTTTTAAAATCTTAGATCAATTTCTAGGTATATAGTTTATGGAAGCCCTGCCTCCTCATCTGATCTTTTGAATAATTTTTATCCTACCTATACATATACATTAAGGGATACTATACTTCCTAAAATTCTAGAGATGACCCTCCTTCAGATTCAGATTAGAATTTCTGATTGCGATTTATTTTAATATGTTTTTACCCATTTTGTAATATCATTTGTGATATTAAAGACATAATATCTTTTACTCTAATTTATCATTTATCTAATTCCTTATTTTATTTATTTTTGATAATACAAAAATGGGTAGTAATGAGTAATGAGTAATGGGAAATGGTTAATTAAAAGAAATTAAATTCAGTGGAAAACATTGCATGATTTTAGGGACTTGTTAAACAATTATTTCAATCCTTTTAAAATATAATATTGATGCATTAGATTCATTTAAATTTATATTTCATGATTTGTGATCATAATAAAGGGGGATATTTTTGTATTATACCAAAACCTCATTATTTTAATGATCCCAAATTATGTTTATCTTGTTATTAATGATATTCATGTTTTATGTTAGAAAGCAGTTTACTGAAAAATAAAATAAAAAATGGATAAGTATGGAGTTAACCACGCCACTTTACCATGTGAAGGTTAAGTGAATGTATCAGTTTTCCACACAATATACTTCACCTTACAATGTGAATTTTTTTTACCATGTGTTAGATGAACACAATTTTTCTACGTCATAGACTGACAGAGCATTGAAGATTGAGATTACTGTATATGGAGAATCACCTTACCACATGTAAAATCAACCTACTACATGAATAAATCAAGTTACCATGCCAAGATATATATATATATATATATTTCATAAAGTAATATAATGACTATATCATTTAATGTAGTGGCTACACGAAGTAAAAAACTACCGCATGAAGTGATGAACTTACTGCATGTTCAAATGAGCTAAACACATGAAGAGATAAAAAAAATGTGTCACCTTTCCACATCAAATGATCATGTCAAGTTACTGTGAGCTAAACTAACCATGATTTTTAAGTGAATAAATATTTTCATGTCTAACTTAGCAGTGGAGAATTTCAAATATCTAATTATTATTTTTAAAGAATTTTATAAATATCCAGCACATTAATGAAGAATGATTATTCTCTAATAGCTACACTAATGAAGATGTCTTTAAGAGAAATATTTGATCATGTGAAGATAGTGTGGAGTGCAGATTTTTTTTCCTATTACATAGATAATAACATACGATCTTTTACATGGGCACCCATGCTATAGAGAAGACTATACAATAATATATTTTCCATACTCTTCTGTAAAAACTCATATGAATCCATTCAAAGATAAAATCAAAGACTACTGATCCATAAAAGCTGACCAAACCAAGTTGGACCAAATTTATCTTATGATATTATCTTTTCTTTATGTTACTGCATAAATATTGAGTTGTGTTTTATATTTATAAATTTCTCTATAAAAACAGAATCTCCTCTACTAAACAAGAGAATACATGATATTATATCAAATCATTCCATTTTTATTCCCACAAATAACTGTGTAAGAGGTCCTGCGTGACCTGTTATCTATTTCAGACCATGTATAACTGTGGAAGAGCCTATGTTCATGGAAATTAATGTTTACTATTATTTATAAAATCTAATCCATGTTTTGGATCAGTTTATTTTTTAATAAACTACTTGGTAGTGGGTGTTTTCCAAGTGGAGAGGATTAAGTACCGGCTTTAGAATGAAACCCTTATTTAAATTACACTGATTTTTTGTTTTAATTTTCAAATAAATTTCTATTTTCTAAACTATAACAACACTTTACTTTGATAGTTGGTCTTAATTTATGTTTATATAAAGTGTTTGATTAAGTGTCATAGTTTTCAAAAGTAAATATATTTAAAATATATTTTAACTGAGCCATAATACCAATTATGAGAACACTTTTAAAAGATAAAATTTATATATTTATATGTATTTAATTAACTGGAAGTTTTTATTAAATTGGTGTATTTAGTGTTTAATTTTTTGAAACACAAATTTTATGGGAAACTCAATTCACCCCACCAATTTAGTTGGCCACTACAAAAACATCTATCTTTAATGGATGATTATAAATATATATATAATGAATATATATCATATTTATATCATTATTATAATTATATAAATTATGGAACTATGATCAAAGTATAAGGATCATAACTATTGATCTGAAATCTACTTGAAAAATGAGACAATTAACACCCCAAAACGACTATTTTAATAAGGAATTACTAACAAATGGGTGTTTAAATATTATAGTAGGATCATATATGATATTATAAGTATAAAAATTATTCTATAATAAAGTTATGATAAATTTTAAATTATTATACAGTATTTTAAAATCACTTATGAAGAAAGACAGACATGAGGTAAGTGGTTTCTTAACTCAATTTCCATTAACTGGGTTATACTTATAGTTTATTGACTATGTTATGCCACGATTATGTTTGAAATGGAATATAATTGTATTATTTTGTTTATAAATTTTTTATATGTATTTAAATGTTTTATACATAATCAATTCATTGATTAATTAGCAGTTCAAAGATATAATCTTTGTAATGGTCTATCATCTCACTTTTGTTCTCGTGAGATAATGTCATATTAACTACTTGTTTATTTCATGTGGTGTATATAATTTCCCTTTAATATGATATATTATAATTACATTTATAACCATGGTATTTTAAGTTTCATTTTATGTTATTTCTTTCACGGGGGTTAATATTTAAAAGTTACCAAAGTGGTAAGGTTTTATTTCTCAATCTTATCATTATTTGAGATTTTTTATGTTTAAGTATTTATTAGGTAAATTAATAGATATTTCTATATTAAACCAAATATATTTTCTTATAATTTGGTTATTTTTGTAAATTACAATTTTTTCGTTTCATTTTCCTCTCTTTATGCACTCAAGAGTCAAAAAAATATTTTTTAAGGAACATTGACTTTATTTCTCTCTTCAATAAAAAATATTTTTTCTTTTATATCAATGTTTTATAAAATTGTTTTTAATATTATAATATTATTTTTTATAGTAATTTAAACCCATTATTTAATTTTTTATTAAAATGGTTACAAAGGAATCTTCTTTTCATTTTCCGAATGAGGTACTTTTTGACTTATTATTGAAAATGTGAAAGGAATATTTGTTTTAACATACTCAACATGAACCAAATTTCTCATAATAATTACCTATAAATTATTTAATGATCAATTTACAAGTTTCCATGATTTAGAAAAAAATGTTTTTCATAATATCCTGAAAAGTTTTTGTTATTAAAAATGAATTTCGAAGTGATAATGTAATTTTCCTCAAGAATGATTTTAATGATCTTTTTATGACATTTCAATTCATAAATTAAAAAAATACATTATTTTACTTATGATCCTCTAGGGATATGTTCTAATGATAACATCCTAATTCTTTCTATGGTTTGTTTATGATCAATTTAACTAAGTAAAGTATTGAAATTCTATATGCAAGTTCTTCGAATATGGAAAACTATTTATTATTAAGGAATGTTGACTAATTTTCATTGTTTGATCATATAATTAATGTATTGTAATTATTAAGGGATGGGTGGAAAATATAATTATATATCCCCTCAATTCATTAGAAGGTATCATGAGAATACTTAGCTTGGGTATTTGGGCAAGGCCTTACCCATTTATGTATGATGTATTGGATTGAGGCCTTGATGGTATATTTATTATGTGTGGTCACGAGGGGTTGACCATAAGTTTATAATGTCTTAAATTATGCGTACATCACTATGAAACTAGTTATTTATTTCTATGTGATTATTTATATTATTATTATATACATGGATAAGTTTCAAGATCATATGATTATTTATATGACATTATTTGATCAGCATTTATTCATTCCATATTATTCTTTATTATCTAGTTATCCTCTGAATGGCCCGAAGGCCTTATTTTTATTTTATTATAGATAATACCCCTTTTAACGGTTGAAGGGGAACCTAAACATGACTCGTAGGACCAAGTCAAAAGGCCCAACATGACCCGCAATACATGACCCGAAGGCCCAGAGGCATACCATGACCATTACATGACCTGTAGGCCCATCCCACTAGATTTTCCCCTCCCTAGCGTCTTGCATCATTGATCCTCTTAGCTCCCCACCTTTCATTGTTGATCAGCTAGCATTTCCCCATACAAAGCTACACGGTGCCTGGTCCCGATGGCGGCTGCCATACCCTTTCATTCTTCCAATCTGGTTAGCTCTGCATCTGGTGGCTGCTACTCCTGTTGCTCTGATACACTTCTGGGGCTTGTTCTGTGTGAACTGAGCTACTCCATGGTCTACGTGACCTGAAGGCCCTGAGTCCCAAAGGCCTTTGATGACCTGAAGGCCTTAGAGACCCGTAGGCCCAAACCAGTGGCCCGAAGGCCCAAATCAGGTAAATAGTCCCGGGTGCTACAATACCAAACAGTAACTACTACAATACTACTATAGTATTGCTACAGTACCCAGAAATTCCCCTCCACTCGGTTTTGAGCCCGAGTCTCTTGGATGCCAAGCAGGAGCCCTTACCACTGGGGTACGATCTCGTTGGCCTTTATTATCTAGTTATCGATAAAATGCAATGTGTTTCTAGTTATTTACTTTTCCATATTTATTATGACTTATTTAATCATGATAAAATATATTGTACATAAAACTTACTAAGCATATGATCTCACACTTATTTTTTCCTTTTCCCCATGATATAAATAAGGTGTCTTTTAATGAGATCAAAGATGCACAATATTTACTTTCACTATGTTTTGTATTTTATTTGAAATGTAATATGGGAAGCATGTATGTATCTAATTCACCAAGTCTAATAAACTATTCGATACTTTGGGATACAATCACTTGTATCTAGTGACAATGTAATAAAGTAATCACTGACTCCAAGCTACTAGATTTAGGGTCTTTATAGTTGGGAAGATATAAACATTGAAGATATGCCTATTGTATGAAATTTTTTGAGGTATTTCAGAAATAGTTACCAAGTCTTACTCTAAATTGTAAAGTCAAGTTTTAAGTAGAACTCATAGCCAGTGCTATAACTATTTCAAAGACTCTATATAGAATGAACCAAATTGATTTATAGGAATTAAAGAAGAAACTTGAAGAGAATTTTGATAAGGGATACATTCATCCAAGTGCATCACCCTGTTGTGAACCTATTCTTTTTGTTAAGAAGAAAGATGGATCGATGAGAATTTATATTTATTATCATGAAATTAAAAATATCGTGATAAATAATAAGTATCCACTTACCCATATTAATGATTTCTTTTATCAATTATGAGGAGATCAATATTTTTCCAACATTGATCTTCGTTCTCAATTCTATCAATTGAGGGTCAAAAGTGAAGACACACCCAAGACATATTTCTGATCAAGGTATGGATAATATGAATTTATATTAATGCCATTGTATCTTACTAATTCCCTCACTATAATCATGGATTAAATGAATAGTGTCTCTATATATTAATTTGATCAGTTTGTGGTAGTCTTTATATATTATATTCTTATATATTCTAAGAGCAAGTAAGAGAATAGAGACCACTTGAGGATTGTACTCAAGAACCTAAGGAAGGTGAAAATGTATGAAAAATTTACAAAGTGTGAATTTTGGATGTATCAATTTTTATTATTGGGTAATATAATCTCAATTAAGTGTATATCAGTGGATCCATAAAAGATGGATGTTATTGAAAATTAGCCCAAACCAACCATTATGACTAAGATCCATTGTTTTTTTGTATTGTTTCAATTTTATCAACACTTTATGAAGGATTTCTCACAGTTATCTAATCCACTCACTAGTTTACCTTAAAATGGAGTTAAGTTCCTTTGGATTTATTAATACAAATAAAATTTCAAGGAGCTAAAGAAAAGGTTGTTCAGTGAACCTATGCTCACACTACCCTACAATGGAGAAGGGTTTTTGATTTACAGTGATGCATCAAAAATGGGGTTGGAGTGTGTTGTAATGAATTATTATATGATGATAGCTTATGCATAATTCCAATTTATAGATCATGAGAAAAATTAAAAACTCATTATTTGGATTTAGTAGTGGTAATATTTACATTGAAGATATAGAGGCATTATCTTTATGAAAAAGGTGTGACATATATATTGATCTTAAAGTTTTAAACTAAATATTCACCTAGAAAGAGTTTAATATGTTCCAAAGAGGATGTTTTGATTTTATTAAATATTATGAATACTCAATACATTACTAACCTAGGAAATTACAAAAGGTGGACAATGTTTTGAGTTGAAATAATCATGATATATTATTTCTGACAAGGATCACAAAAGATCCAATATTTATTGATTTGCAAAGTTTTGAACTTGTTATATTGAAAGAAGGGGAGAAATATTACCCTTATCAAATGAGTTTTCAACTATATATCCATCAAAAGATTAAATATGTGTAGTATAACATCCCAAGATTTTAAAAGTAAAGACTATGTTTAATTTCATTCAAGATACGTAACACCAAACTTAAACAAAAAATGAAATCTTATTATTAAAATATGACCATTATAGCCTAATCATTAAATTTGTGAAAATGAATAGTATTAATGGAATTCATAAATATTTAATGGTTTTAATTGTTTCTAATTTATTTATTAATTATTTTTAAATAAGTAATAATTTTTTAGAGAAGTCATTTTATTCTTCAAAAAATACATTTTCTCTAAAAATCATTTTTATTGATTTTTATGTACAAAAATAATAATTAATTTCTGGATATTTTATAAAATGTATTTTATAAAATGAAATTAATTTTTGAAATCATAATATCCACATTTTTCTATGGTAAAATTTGATAATTTTCTAAAAAGTTATATTTTTCAATGAATAGTGAAAATTATCGATTTTTATTCAAAATTATGTTTTTCAAAGTAGTTAAAAAGTAAAATTTATGTTTTTGATTAATTTTTAATTTAAATTAATTAATTTTGATATAAAATAATCTAGTTATGGTTTTTAAATGGATTTCATACTTTAATTTAGTATAAAAACATTTTATGTTTAGAAAAGGCATTTTTCTAAAAAACTGTTTTTCGTTGCATTTTTATGATTTAATTTTAAATTAAATTTTTAGACATATATGTTTTTAATATTGAAAAATGGATTATATATTTGTATTAATGAGTTAAAATTTAATTTAATATGTCCATTTTATTTTTTTCTAATATGAATAACAATCATGGTAATTTTTATTACCATAGTAAATGGTAAATCAGGTAATTATGGGTAAAAATAAAATGACAAGGACTAAAATAGACCCTAAAACTTGAATCAATTTTATTTGATGAGTTAAATTCTACCATAATCATCCAATTATCAAAATTATAACCTTTCAAAGCAACTTGGAAGAGAGTATGACATTTATAATATTTTATTTAAAGAAAAGTCAAAGATTCCATACTCGTTTTTTAATAACAAATTTTTTATTAGGTTATCTAGAATAAAACTTAGACTGTAAATATTAATGGTAAATATAAATGATTTATCTACATCATCATAATTTATTTATAATTTTTAGTGATAAAATAATCACCATAAATATTGACACAATGCTGATTTAGTAATTATTCAATTAATTGAAAAATGAAATAAATGATATTTAAATATTAAAATAAATATACTTTGTGATAATTAATGTGATAAAATAATTTTATATATTAATTATAAATTTTATGGAGTAATTAAAATATTTTTTCAAAATTATATTTTTTTTAATTTTTAGAAGCCAAAGTAATGAATAGTTTTTAAATTGACATTAATGATATTTTAAAATAAATAGTATTTTATTAAATGATATTAAATCCATAAAAATATTAAATTTAAAAAATTATTGGGATAAAGTTTATAATTTTATCCATGATTCATTGATACATTTTTTTTCATTTTATAGTAAATGTATTAACCATTAAAGAGTAAAAATACATGTTGTCACGGTAAGAGTTAAAAGGGTTAAAATTATATTAAAAGGGTAAAAATGTGAACTAAAATTGTACAAAAATTATTGTATGTGATTATTTATACCCATAATCATTATATATTACAAATAAGTCACTTTAGATCCATTTTAAATTGAAAATTAATTTTTATTATTTTAATATTTTGAGAAATTTCAAGAGTGCCCCTCCCCTCTCTTATAAAAGGAAACCTCTTATTTTATTTTAATTAAACTGAAAGAACTATTTTTTAGAAAATATATTAGAAAATACATTAATATAATCCATAAAAACATTATAGAGGCCATATTTTAGGTATAACACAAAACTTAGTGGTCTTAAGGTATTAAGTAAAGAAGATTATCCGAAAAAGAGATATTGTTATTAATCAAGAATTTCTATTTTATTTATTCTTACAATTATTTAAAATATTATTAAATCATGATAAAATAATAAATAAAGTTATATAAATATACTTATATTTTTTATATAAGTGGCATGACCCATATTTATCTCCTCTTCTATCAAATAGGAAAAGAATTCGTCGTCTGTGTGTACGGTGGATTACCACCTCACGAACAAATGAAATTCACTTTCCATAACTGTATCTAAATAATGGTTATAATTATGGAATTAAATGTTTATATATGATATTAATGACATATTTATCATTTTTTAAATATAATTTATCATTTACATTCTTACATTTTCATGCACATAAAAATGATAATTTCGTTCGTGGGTACATGTGAATTGTCACCTCCATGCAGTGATGTGATTCAATTTTCATCACCACATAACATGGATGATATATATAAGTATATTTAAATTATTATTATGATAATAATAATATTATAATAATTATGTAATGATAAAATAATACTTACCTTCTTTCCATAATGATCATTGAAAAATGGAAACGTTACTCATGTGTGCGTACGACCTACGATCTCCATGATTGAAACAAAGTTCATTTTTCATAACCATTTTTAATGGATGAATTTAAAATTATAATTGATGTATAATAATTATTATTATGCAATTAATATTAATCTGTATATTATGGAATATTGACTACTTTTACTATAATCATTATACCAAAGTCATTTTTGGACTCAAGTACCAAATATCATAAAAACATATCACATAAAATTAAATAATTAAGTAATTATATCATGGTAATAAGTGATATAAAATGAATAATATTCATGATAAATGTTCTTAATAAATTAAAAAATAAACAATATTTATTACTCAATAATATAAAGAATGTACATGACGAGTCAGACTCAAGGTTATGGAATTCGTCTCAATTTTTTTCATTGGGGTATATTTTTGATGTTATGAACCTATATTATCTTATGAGGTGTATATGATTCCACATTGAAATTTTATATCATGAATTTATTTATTCTAATGATATTTAATGTCTTTTTTAAATTTTACTCTTTCATGTGGAATACGTTTCGACTGATTACAAAGTAGTACACGATTTCTTAACACAATTTCCATTTGTGGGGTTAAACTTCTAATTAATTGGATATTTAATGCTAATATTATACATGAAAATACCTTTAATTGTCATATTATTGTATTTAAACTTGTTTTATATATATTTACTTTGAATATACATTTTCAATTTGTTTTATTTAAGCTCACTTTAATGGTATGATCTTTGTAAGGGAATCTTTAACTAAAATATTGTTTTAAATATTTTAAAGATTTATTTTCTAAATATTTCTATTTCGTGTCCATGTTTTTAAAATTATTTTTAAGATTTTATTTATACATAACTGAATGTTTTAAAATGTCAATTTTCAAATTTATTTAAAAAAAATTCAAAAAGGTATTTTTTCTTTAGGTTTTATGTAAGGGATCTATATGAACGTCAAAATTACCGTTAGGTTATGATTTCTTTCTATTTATCCAATTTATTTGATCATTATTATTATATAATTATCCTATATTATATTCATATATACCAAAAAATGTATGTATCTCAATTTATTTTTCTCTGGTGGGGAATAACATGTTTTTTAAAAGGTCCCCTTCTCAATTCCTCTCAATAAGCAAGACCGATTAAAGGGAAATTTTTCATTTCTTACCCAATTTCAATTACACTCCATAAAGTGTTTTAAGCCACCAATAATTTTCTAAAAACACTCATTTTATCATGAAAAACTATCTTTGTTCATTTTTAGTTTTATTAAATCAATTATTCGTTTATTATATTTAAAGAATCTATTCTTTCCCTTAAACTACACTAAAGTGGCTCATTTATAAAGTTTACTAATCACTATTTTTTATGTATTAATTTCATATGGACATCATTATTCATGATATATTTTTATTTTTATTTTATTATTTTCTAGAAATTATATAATCCATTATTTCATGGATATTATTAGGATACACCCTTGGGTTATTATTGATGACATGATTATGACACTCATTTATTTTCATGGGTAACACTTATGTTTATTTTTTATGCTTGATTTATTTATATAGAACAAATATGAATGAAAATGTTATTATGGGTTCTCCTAAATAGAAATTCAATTCATTGGGTAATGTTTAGTCTCATGATATGTCATGTATATGATTAAGGAGTAAACCTAATCCCTTATGGGACTTTGTCCACCATGTGATACAGGCTTGGTAGTTAGTCTTGATTCATATTTATGTCGCATTATAAATTTCTTCCACTTTCATATGTTTCCATGATCATAATATTACATGTTATATATATCATTCTTCTTTATTTTTATTCATGATCTATTCCTTCTATGTTATCAGGTTATACCTTCTAACTCATGTTCTATGCTATATTTCCATGTTTATTCCTCTACTGAAATTTTTTATTCTCATACTAAGTTTTAAATTTATTTTTATAGGTTTTAAATATTTGTAAGTACAAAAAATATTTCATGATGAATGTATTGAAGATGTATAATTAAAAGAAACCATGTTTTATTTTAAAAGGGTTTCCTATGGTGGAAAAATTGATTATGAGTATAAGTGTCCACTTGTAATGTATGGGTTTACTATGTAAGTTTTTATCCTAGTTCTCTAAAACTATAAAACTAAAAGATTTTTTGGAAATTAATTAATTAAATTCTAATCTAAATTCATTAGAATATGTGATCATACCATGATTCACTATTTTGTTTCACCCTCATACCACTATATTAAACTGGTTTTGTATTGAAAATTAAAAATATAATAACAAATTTCACTTTGTGTTTGATTCAAAAATTTAATTTTTTTACTATTTAAAAGGGCTATTTCACTTGTTTTTATGTTTTCATTATAGGTGGAGGTGATTTGGAGGGCCTAAATGAAGATGAATAAAAATGGGCTAAATTGCACAAATCTATGTACTCAACCGCATTCTGATACTAATCCGTGCATCCAATTGGGATGAATTTTTTGATCTAATCCAAAATTTATTGGGAGAAATTATGAATAAACTGAAGCCTAATTAGTGAATTAAGAGTCCCTAATGAATCAATCAATTCAAAGAAATTAATCTGTATTTAGTGAACAATATGCCTATGTATTTTATAAATATATCTTATTATAAAAGATCTATGGTCGCCAAATTTGTTAGGGAGATAGAAAATAAGCCTTAAAACAAGTTTTTAGTTCTTCTTAAAGTGAGATAATATTTTCTAATTACTGAAAACCATGGTCCAAGTGGTTTCTTGAAATTAGGGTTCCCAAAACCATCTCCCATTTTTTCTATAAAAGAATACCTTGGTCACCTCATTTGGTAGTTTGAACATGAAGAAGAGATATACCATTTTGGAGTCCCAAAGGAGTCTTATCCTCATACAAGAAGTTCTTGAGGAACCTATAATATAGGGACCAATAATGAAGGTGAAGTTCCACCCGAGTCTTATCCTCCTCTCTATGGAGATCTAAATAGTGGATGGTTATTTTGAGGGAGCTACACATACTTGCGATGGAGTTTCTGTAATGTCTTGACTCAGATCACCACTAATATGATAGTCAGACAGCTGGATCACATGAACTCAAGTACACAATCCAAATAATCAAGCTTCCTACATATGCAACTACATGACATGGGATATTCCTAACATATGAATATCTATGTGTCTACAATGATGCATGTAATGATTTTTCCTTTCCATACTAGGGAAAAGAAAAAATACCATAAATTACATATAGTAATAAGAAGTAGAAAGTAAAACACTCACTCTAGGTGAAATAAAATTCAACTGTAATATCAAATAACATGAACATCAATTCCCAACCCTACTCACTTGGTCATTTTGTTTTATGTGGGGTGATTAGCCCTAAGAAAAACTATTTACCCAGCACTGACACATTCCTAGTCTCTTGTCTACTAGCCCAAAATAGTAATATAATTGAAAATTGCCTCTGATACCACTTTGTAACGTCCCAACCTAGTTTACCACTAATACGATAGCTGGACCGATGGGTTATAAGGCCTCAAGCACACCTCCCCATATGTCAAAGGCTATTGACTAGTAGTGAGGGTATAAAGGTTGTTCAATGGGGAGACTATACCCTCATATTCAAGGTTTCATAGTTGTATAATTGAATAGAAATAGAAGAAAACAACCTTAATATATATATATATATATATATAATTCTTAAGATGGTTTAAATATATGAGTTACAATTTCCCTATTGTAAGGTGTATGGGTGCCTTATAACCGAGAAATGGTAACCCGTATATTCATACCATCCTGAGAATAATATATATATACATTTTAATGTTGTTGTATTTTATTTATATTCTATTATAATTCTTTCAAACTCTGATTATGAGGGTATATCCTCCCCACTGAACCACCTTTACACCCTCACTGATAGTCAGTAGCCTCTGACATATAAGGGGGCAATCTTAAGGCCACGTGACCCATCGTTCCAGCTACCGTATTAGTGGTAATCCAAGCCAAGATTTTATAGTTCTGACACTCTACACTCTACTGGTTTTTTTAATTTTTGAGTGATTTATTTCACTTATATTTTATCTTAACATTCTTCTCTTATGAATTCATTTCTTGGGTTTAATTCAATGAAATAATTTTCATTTCAACACTAATTTGGTTGAAATTTCAAGAGGGAATATTCAGTTATTCCGATTCAGAAACATTATTATCCTATTTCTCTCATACATACATAAGATATTAGAATTATTTGGTAGAATTAACTCTATGATTGAGGTCCAAACCTTGAAAAGGTGATTTTTATGTCAAGGGTTGGTACTTTGTGCAATTTTTTAAGAGGAAAAATGGGAATCAAGATCTTACGAACCCTCATACAAATAATTCCATTAAACTTTGTGCACATTTCAATACAATGAACTATAAATTTGGTGTATTTAAATTTAAATTTACTACTTATCTCACAATTCTTAAAAAACCACCTTTATTTATCAGCTATTAAATTCTTTAATTAATTCATTTTGTTTTTAAAATTATTTGAAAAAACACACCACTATTTTAATAATCTTTATTAAAAATAAAAACTTTAAACAAGAAATTATCCTTCAGAGATGACCTTGGGTCTTCTTTAGACTATAAATCAACTTTAAAAACATAATAAATTTGATGTGTCATAACAGTGTAGTCAAATTTTCACACCGTTTCCAGGGAGCAATTAATTTTTAATATTCAATTTTTCTTATCTTTGTGTATTTTATAATTATTTTTTTATTTATATCTTATAATTTTGTATATAAGTGGTGTTATAATGTATTTTTTTTAGGTGTTATGTTTTATGTGTTCTAATATGAGTAAACTACCTCCTTTAAAACTAGAACTAGATAGTATACTACATCAATGATAGCGAGACACACTAATCAATACTTTAAAAGAAGAAACACCACACCTTGAGACTCCTCTAGACCCATCTTCTTCTAGAATTAAAATAGAAACTAAATTTAATGTGTATTACATGGAAGAAAACAACTTAACCCTAAAATAACTAACCACACCAGATGTGGAGTACCAACATGATTACATCCAATATTTGAAGAACCCTAGACCATCCTGAGAGGGGGGGGGGGTGAATCATGGTGTCAACTTTTTCTCTTCTTTGCTAGATCTAGTTCCAACATTGGTAGGAACTTGTTTAAACCTATATAATGGATATGTGTAGTAATTAAATCATTCATAAGGACAACACAAAACTTTTTTACATGGTTCACCACTAAGGGTTACGTCCAAGGAGCATACGTCGACAGGTTTTCAGTCATACCAAATTACACTAATCTTCACTAGTTGTGGATTACAAAGGTGTGGGCATAGTCACTCTTTCCCAGACACACTACCTTTACAAAGGTTTAGGGATATCCCAATACTTCCCTCATATCACTTATGTTGACTCTCTCAGGCTCACTAACTTAGGAGATGTCTCACTCAGTTTATTGACTTGGAGGTCACTTCAACAGATTGACATGAAAAGTATTTGTCACTATTCACCATGAGACACTTCTTGAATTGAATTCCCAAATTGATGCTCTTTAATATTAAATTTTCTCCTTTAGTACAATTACTAAATGCACTAGAACTTCTTCCCTTTTTATTCGCTACAATCAAAAACTACCTTTATGATCCTTTCATTTCCATGAACTATCCCTGATTCTGCAGTCTGTCTCTAATCTTCTAACCAAGTCTTCTCTGTGTACCATACCTGGTCTGCATACCATGCATGTTCTGCGTACCGCCCCTGCTCGGCATATTGTGTCTGTTCCACGTACTGCCCTTGCTCGGCATACTTCCCCTGCTTCACATACCAACCCTACTTGGTATACCGTGCCTACTCCGTGTATCACCCTTGCTCAGCGTACCATGTCTTCTTCATGTACCACCTCTGCTCTGCGTACCACCTATTCTCTACATACCGCAGCTTCCCCACATACCGCACCTGCTTCGCAAACCGCGCCTGCTCCACACACCGTGTCTGCTCCGCTTACTACACCTGATCTGTGCACCACACATTCGCGTACTGCCTTCGCGTACCGCCTTCGCGTACCACCTCCGCATACTACCTTCACGTACCTCCTCTGTGTACTGCCTTGGCATACTGTTTCTTCCTTCTGTGGACTACTCCTTCCAATTTCATGAACTATTTTGTCTTTTGCACACCACTTTTTCCTACACAGAATCTCTCCTGGATACCACTTTCAGACTTAGCCGAGATATTCCATTGTGATGATATTTTCTTATCGAATTAGATCTCCACATAATGATGGGATTATAACTCCTTATAGGAAAATAATTTTGCAAATTTTTATAATCTATTTTACCCAAATTTTCAATGTGGTACAAACTTCACCACATACTATACTCATTCTGCGTACTGTGAGCTAGAACTGTGTACTATGTGTATTCTGGTCCGCATACTGCATCTCTTTCGCCAACGATGAGCTATTTTTTCATACCACTACTCCTTCCACAACGAACCATTTTCGGTACTGCGACCCGTTCCACAAACCGTTCCGCCTTCACTGCATATCGTCCTGCAAACCATTTTCTGTAACATTTTGCGTACCGCATTCCTTCACCACATACCATCATTGCGAATCCTTTTCAGTTTTGTGCACTACTCCACGTACCATTTCTTCTTTAAGGTACATGGCCGCGAACCATTCCCAGAACATGGTATGCGGTCCATGATTCATGTTACACGATTTTCTTCCTTTTTTGATTTCCTTCACCGCTCTTCAATTTGTTTACTCCTATTCATAAATACTTATATTTCCAAAAACAAAATCCCGATTTTGATGTCCAAAAATTTGGAAAACATTTGTAAAGAACAACACCTTAAATATATGCTTCAGAAAGAACACCCATACTAATTCATTATCATATTTCTTCTTCAACAATCATCTGCTTTCATCACAAACCTTATCCGTCATGATGTATAGTCTTTGATCAATCACCTTTAGAATCATCATATTTTCCCAGGGAAAGTACTGCAACATCTCTATCTTCCATCAACATCAGTTTTTCCAGTCAACATTGAGAATGATTGGCATCATCTTCTCATCTTCGTATGATCATTCTTAAATCGTAAAATCTATACATGATCACTTTATAACTTTGATCCCTTCAACACTCTATAAGTATCTGAGATGGTTTCATTATTTTAGACAACGTATCACCTTTGATAAATGTACTTTGAACTTAAGATTAGTTCCTCAATAATCTGAATTACGACTCTCAATAAATTTTGAGTTCTTATTCATCTCCTTCTTCTTTTTTATCTTCATTAACATCTATTGAAAAAAATACAACCTTATACACAAAGTGGTCCCAACAATCTCTCCCTTTGTATTTTGTTGTAAGTACCTTAATTTCCCCCTCAAATGAATGAGTAAATATCAAAATGAGAATCTTCTCTCTTCTCTTACTTCTTTCTCTCCTCCAAACATCCATTTCACTTATCTCCCCCTTATTGATAAGAAATAAAAAGTTCATGGGAAAAGGTTATCATTCCATACTTGATAAATATGCCATCAATCATTTCACTCTAAGTCTATGTGAGCAATGCTAGATGTAGAAAACAAGAGGATTTGATTTAGACAAAAAAGTTTTCCACTATCCACTGATCATGATACCTAATGAGATGAGAACTCATGTACTTTTTCTTCAAGGGGTTTTTACTTTAATTCAAGGCTGAATAAATTGAATGTGATAGGGAATAATCAACCTGAGATTCCTGCACTCACTTCAACAAATAGATCAAAGACATTCAAGTGCAATTGGAAGGATAAGTGGCCTTGGGTCACTTCCATTATTCTTATGTCACTGATTAATTCAGTTATCCTCCCCTTTGTAAAATGATATTCATTCTGAGTAACCAAGGATGAGAGATTGAAAAATGAAATACCTTTTCCAATGACATGTTCTTCACGAAATTTCTAGAGTAATTGAATTTTATACCAACTGAAGGTGATTCTGATTGAAATAATAATTACGATAGCTTCTTCCTTTAGCTCCCCTATAAGGGATAAACTCCTCATCATCTTCCTAAAGGGTGATCCTTGACCATTTTAATCTTTGAATATCAATTAAATATTCTTCCAAGGATAAAAGATGCTTCAGCTTAGATATCAAGAGTTGAAAACATTCATAACTTCTCAGGTTCTCCACCTGAGAGAATGCTTCATTTTCAATTCCCTATATTATCAACACAAATAGAATAAAAAACTGATTTAGGGAATAAGGAAGTTCCTCCTTGCTTCATCAATTTGAGCTGAATGGTTGAGATGGTTTTCTCAACCAAGTTTCTCTATTTACTCTAGTCTTCATGCTTTCACATTTGAAAAAATGTTCTGATCTTTGTTGATTTGGCATGGATCTCTTCACATTCTCTTCTACTTTGTGTGGAGAATTGTTCTTCTTAACATCCATCATGAATGATACATTCTTGCTGTTAGGTCTATAAGACCTCTCCATTCCCTAAACCTTTATTTTGAAAATCCCAAACACCTTCTTCATAAATATATTTTCCTTACTCCTTCATGTATTTCTTTACAATTTCATAAATTTCCTTATAACCAAAAAATCCTTAGAATTTTTAGTTAAATATAATTTTATTAAGGTTTTTAGTAATATGTTTTTCCATATTGGAAATTTTCTTAAGGTTTTGAATTTTGGTTCATGGTTATTCCATACCATAATTTCTTAAGACACTGTTTTCCTGTTCTTTGTTTCCACTGTGATACCGATTTTTATCTTGAATGAAATCCGGTATCATATTTTTACTTATACATAAGTATTGCAGTTTTAAGATAGATTTTTCATACAAATTTTATTCCATACTGAAAATTTCTATACCGAATTTCTTGTACCGAGATATTATATACCGGAAATTTTATTTTCATACATCTTTCTATACCGATGTTTTCAAAGTGGGGATTTCTATACTGGAAAATTTTCCATCATGCATTTCTAAAGAATATTTTCTTAACACTGTTTATGTTAGAGACAATGATACCATTTCTTATGATACCGATACTGGAGAATAAGAAACCGATACTGAGAATTTCCTTATGCACTGTATTCTATAATCTGATACCGGTTATGCTTTTCCTATCATGCCATAAATCATGATACCGATACCGGAATTTGTAAAAAACAAGTTTTCATAAAATATTTTCTTACACTTTAATCATACCGATTTTATGAAAAACCATTCCAAAATTTAAAATTATGGAATTTATTATTCAAAGCTTTAATTCCTTAGAATTCTGAATCTTATATTTTTTATATCATTCCAATTTTATCAGATTCCAAATTCCTTACACTCAAGGTTTAAGATCATTATATTCATGGTTAGTTATATAAAACAACGTTGTTGTTTCTATTATAAACTAATCATTGTATGTTTTCCATGTGTCCAGGTCCCTCCAAAAATTAAGGAAATACGACCGTTGGAGTGGAACTGACTGGTAAAATTTTGAAAGCTATAAATAGGACCTTAGAGGATGAGATCAAGAGAGGTTCATGAGTTCACAAGTTCACATGTTTTCATTTTGGAGTTAATCTCTCTAAAAGTGAATTTCTATAGAGTGAAAGTATCTTATAAACTCTCAGGCTTCATGCAGAAAATTTTAACGGCTTGTTCAAACTTTGCTTCATGCAGAGTTGCTTAGTGTCGAGGTGCGATTTATTTAAAATCATAGACTTCGGGTTGTGAAGTTAGTGGAGTCGATTTCCTTACAAATCAAGGGCTTGCGAGGATAACAAGACATATACCAATCTTAGGATTGAGGTCTTAATCGGGGTTTGGGTAAGACAAAATTTCTTGTAAGTATAAAACACGGGACCTTTGTATAAAGTTGTTGGATTCCCTCCTCTTTGGGTTAAAAGAATATTGTAAATTTCCACTACTTTTTAAAAGTTAGGAAGTTCTCTTTTTGTATAAACTTTATAACTTGTATCTGTGATTGTAAGAGATTCTATACACCTTGTGGTATAATCTCTTTGTAAGAAAAGTTTCTTAAGCTTTAGATTTAATAACTTTATATATTTCTAAGAAGTTAATTTCTTATTAGAGGTGTTGTGAATCATGGTTATACAAAAATTTCCTTAAGAAATTTTAAAAGTATACAATTCACCCCCCTCTTGTATATTGTGCTTTTTAGAACTATTGCGATCCTAATATTGGTATAGAGTTGAATATCATACTTCAAACCAATATAAAAATTGGCATCAGAGGATTGGTTAAATATCAATTAATCTCACGATTAGATTTAGTAGAGAAATCATCTTTTGTTTTTCGGAACCAGATTTACAGACTCCAAAGTTCGGATTCATATTTTTCTTAGAGATACTCTAGTTCTATTTTCCTTTTTAGGATGTTTTTTCCTTGTTTAGAAACTTTTATTACTAACAAGTTTGTGTGGAAATATTTTTCTTAAGAATGGGAGGTTTAAATGTTTCCTCTATCGAAAATCTAAATCCACTACTGGAAAACGGGCCTATACCCACAGTTTTCAAAAACCGTGGGTATAAGGATAATATGGGTACCTATACCCATGGTTTCAGAAAACCATGGGTATAGGTGATCTATACCCACGGTTTTCGACAAAACCATGGGTATATATTATTTTTAAATACCAATACCCATGGTTTTGCAAAACCATGGGTATAAGTGTTTTTTTGAAACCGTATACCCACAATTTTGGCCAAACCATGGGTATAGAGTTTTTTCAGAAGACCTATACCCATGGTTCTTCAAAAATGTGGCTATTGGGGTATTTTTTTTGAAGACCTATACCCATAGTTATAGGGAACCGTGGGTATAGCTTTCCCGCCATAAGACGGGAAAAAAAATTTACATAGGACATTGAAAACAATTGGCGGGAAGATGATCTGGATTAATATAATTAGGAGGATAGAAAATCTAAATAATAAAATAATTGTATCTTAGTTGGTTAGGTGGTCGTTTGTCATATGTATCGGTCCTGGGATCAAATCCCGGTGTCAATTTATCTTCTAATAAATAAATAATATTAATATAAGTAGAATAATATATATATATTAAACAACAAGTTCCGTAGCTTGGTTGGTTCGACAAGGATTCTCCCTTCGGCAGGCCGCCAGTTCGAGACCCAACGTCTTCTATTTTTGAATTCAGTCCATTTTCAATTTTCAAATTTATTCATGAAAATTAATATATTAATTACACGGTGTCAATATAAGAAGACATATGTGTGACTATATAATCAAAATTTCATTAGCTCGGTTGGTTGCCCCACATGTTTAAATTCCCAGGGTCGCGTGTCCGATTTTCGGCGCTGCTATTTTTAGATACGTAATGTTATTAATATATTTAGACAGATATATCTATATATGCTAAAGATGTTGTTGGCTCGGTTGGTAGTGAAGGTTGAATTGCTGCATGGCGCGTCCCGCGGTCGAGTCTCAACAGCTCGTATTTTTGAAGATTAAATACCCACGGTTTGAGAACTGTGGGGTCAACGTTGTGCCAGCGTGTTCACGGGCCTACCATGTTGTGCCCGTATTTTTGAAGATTAAATCCCCACAGTTTCAGAACCGTGGGTATAGGAGGACCCGTTATCCCGACACCTTTCTAGCCCATGGTTCCCAAAACCGTGGGTATAGCCTATACCCACAGTTTTGGGGGCTATACCCACGGTTTTGAATCGTGGGTATAGGACAGTTTTCCATTAGTGATCCTACCTAACCTCCTATTTTTGATGGAAATGATTATGAGTACTGGAGAGATAGGATGAATACTTTTGTTATTAACACTAGAGTTGATAACTACCTGATGTTGACAGGAGACTATAAGATTCCTGATAAGGAATTATGAACTTTTACCAATCAGAAGAAGTCAGAATATCAAGGAAATTTCAGAGTCAGAAATACATTTCTATGTTTCATGAATAGGAACATCTATATTTAAATATCTTCATGTGAAGCTATAAATAGCATCTGGAATAAACTTTAAGTTACACATTTTGGTACTTCTAAAGTTATAGAGACAAGAAGAGCTATGTTGAGAGTTGAATAGCATGGCTTTAAATTTCCTTATGAACAACCCATAAGCAATGTTCAGTAAAGGTTCATGAAAATTGTGAATAGATTACAGTCTATGGGAGAAAAAGGTTTGGATGATGAGGAACTTGTAGATAATATCATAGAAATTATTCCAAATGAATGGGAGTCCAATAGGACAACAATTGATGAAAACAAGAAAGTCACCAAGATTTCCTTAGATGAATTATTTGGAACTCTTCTTCAACACGAGACAAGAATGAAGAGATATACTGATAATATTGAAAAGAAGAATGGGAATGGAGGAGTTTCTTTTACAACTTGTTCAAAAAAATGAAAGCCAAGACTCCAGAAAGAGTTACTAGATCAAAGTCAAATAAAGTTTCTATTCAGTCAGAATCTTGTGATACAAAAAAAATCTGAGAATGAATTAGCCAATCTTTCTCGGAGAATGAACAAGATAGTAGCTCAAAATAACTATCAAAATAAGTTCAATAAGAGAGACAAAAAAGAAAATAAAGATGAAGAAGTTAATTTTTATGAATGTATAAGAACATTCCACATCATACATGATTGCCCTCTTTTGAAAAAGAAGGATAATAAGGAAAGAAATTCAAAGAGAAACAAGAAAAAGTTCTATCAATAGAAGCACAAGAAAATTCTTATAGAATATGACACTTGGAGTGATAGCTATAGAGACTCTTCTAAAAGTGAATCTTCTGAATATGAATCATCAACATAGAAAAATACTGGATTCATTGCTACTGATTCTTTTCCAATCACTTGTTTTATGGACAAGGTACGCTCTGCTGATGATTTAATAAATTTATCTCTTGATAAGAACTACTATCCTGAAGATATTTCTTCCGAAGAAGATACTTCATCTTCAGATAATGAAGAGATAATTTCTTATGAATAAGTATCTAGATTTTCCATGTTTTTAGAAGCAATAAATTGTAAAATTTCTAAGAAACTAGACAAGGAAAATAATGGATAAGAAGTTCTTACAAAAAAGATTTCATACCTCTCTAGAGATCTTAAATATAAGGATGAAATTCTAGGAAAACTTTTTAAAGACCTTAAGGAAGTAAATTATGATAAGGAAAAACTTTCTAAAGATCTTAAGAATGCTATTTCAAAAATAAATACATTTCAGGAAAAATATAACTCTAAGGAAATAATTTATGAGGATAGGAATTTAGTAATAAGAATAAAATCTGAAATATTTTCCCTTAAGAAAACTCATGAAAACTTTACTTCTAGTAATGAAAATTTTGACAAGATGTATTCTCAAATCAGACCTCAAGGAAATACTATTAGAGTAGGTTATACTCACAGAAAACCTATTTTCAAAAATAACTATTTCATTCCATCCAGATCCCCTTTTTGTACTAAATGTCAAAGTGGTGGGCATTGCAAGAAAAATTGTTCTTGGAATAATGTTCAATATCTTGGGTTTCATAAATCTTATTTCTCAAAACAAATGTGGGTTCGTAAAATTTAACTGTCTAACCCCGGATCCAAACAAGTTTGGATTCCGAAAATCTAACTTTTGTTTTTACAGGAAAATAAAGAATGTTCCAACAACATCTGGTATATGGATAGTGGATTTTCCCATCATATGACTAGTAAAAAAAGTTATTTACATAAAACTGTCAAAAAGAAAGGTGGAAAAGTAACCTTTGGGGATAATTCTCAAGGAGAGATTTTTGGTATTGGTATTATCATTTTTCTTTGAAAATTTTTAATTTCAAATGTTTTATTTGTTAATGGTATTAAGAACAACTTTATAAGCATAAGTCAATTATGTAATGAAGGTTACCTTGTGAATTTTAATAATGATAAGTGTTTAGTTCAAAATTCTGAGGATGAATATATTCTTACCACCCATAAGCATGAGAATGTCTAAAATTTGAACTTAAAAGACTTAATAAGTCAAGATCTTCCTTGATTAAGTGAAATGGAAGATCAATCTTGGCTTTGGAATAGAAGGTTCGAACACTACAACCTTAAGAACCTTAGTAACCTCTTAAATAAAGGATTATTTAAGGATCTACTGGTTCTATGTTTTGATTCTTCAAAAGTTTGTGACCCTTTTCAGTTTGGAAAGAAACACAAATTAGCTTCAAATCCATTAGTGAAGTTTCAACATCTAATTCCCTATAGTTAGTGCATATGGATCTATTTGGTCCTACACAAACTAGAAGTATTGGAGGAAAATATTATGTATTTGTTCTCATTGATGACTACACTAGATATACTTATGTCTATTTTCTAGAAAGAAAATATGAAGGCTTTTCCTATTTTAAAACATTTTAAGCTCAAGTAAAAAATGAGAAAAATCTACCATTGATAACTATTAATAATGATCATGGTGGTGAGTTTGTAAATTCAGATTTTGAAACTTTTTATAGTTAGAAAGGTATTACTCACAATTTCTCAGCTCCTAGAACTCCTCAACAAAATGGTGTTGTTGAAATAAGGAACCGAATCCTTCAAGAGATAACTAGAACCATGTTGAGTGAGTATTCTATAGAGAAACACTTTTGGGATGAAGCTGTAAGTACTTCCTATTATACTATAAATCATTTTTTGATTATACCTTTTCTTAATAAAACTCTTTATGAGCTATGGACTGGTCAAAAACCAAAACTTTCTTACTTCAAGGTTTTTGGTTGTAAAGTTTTTATCCTTAATACTAAAAATAACTTATACATATTTTCACCAAAATCCAATGAAGGAATTTTCTTAGGCTATTCTACTAACTCTAAGGCTTATAGGGTTTTTAACAAAAACACTTGTACTGTGGAGGAAACAGTACATGTTAAATTTTATGAAACTGGTCCTTTTGTTTTCAAACAACCTGATTTAAATCCTCCAGAAATATTCTCTAAAAATGATCAACAACCTATAGTTGAAGATTCTTCTAAGAAAAATGTTCATGAAAATAATACTGAAACATTTATCCCTGAAGATTTTATACCATATGTTGATGATCAAGTTTTACAAAACCCAAATTCGTTGTTACATAGAAATCATCCTACTGATAATATCATAGGAGGTGTCAATCAACTTGTAAGGACTAGAAGTTCCTTAAGAAATGAAAATGAACATGTTGCTTTTCTTTCCCAATTCGAGGCAAAGACTCCTGAGGAAGCCTTAAGTGATGAAGATTTGATAAAGGCTATGGAAGATGAACTCAATGAGTTTGTAAGGAATCAAGTCTGGACCTTGGTTGAAAGACCTAAGGAAACATATATTATTGGTGTAAAATGGGTCTTTAGAAATAAATGTGATGAAAATGGAATCATTATTAGAAATAAAGCTAGATTAGTTGCTAAAGGCTATAACCAACAAGAAGGCATAGACTATGAAGTAACCTATGCACCGGTATCAAGACTTGAATCCATCCGAATTCTCCTAGTATTCACAACATTCTATAACTTTAAAATCTATCAAATGGATGTGAAGTGTGCTTTCCTTAATGGATATGTACAGGAAGAATTCTATATAGAACAACCTCCCGGTTTTGAAGATGCAAAACATCCTAATCATGTATATAAACTTAAAAAAGCTTTATATGGCCTTAAACAAGCCCTTAGAGCTTGGTATGATAGTCTTACATGATTTTTACTCCAAAACAACCATTCTAAGGGAACCGTGAATACGAAACTTTTTATAAAGAAAGATAAGGAATATATTTTAATTGTATAAATATATGTTGATGACATTATATTCGGATCAACTCAACAATCCCTATCATATTCCTTTGCGGGTCCTATGAAGTATGAGTTTGAGATGAGTATGATGGGTGAGTTAACATTCTTTCTTGGTTTTAAAATTTTTCAAAAATCATAAGAAACTTATATATCTCAACATAAGTACATCAAAGATATTATCAAAAAGTTTTTTTACAATAATACTAAGAGTATATGTACTTATATCAGAACATCTAATACTCTTCATATTGATGGAGCATGGAAACTGGTGGATCAAACATCTTATAGAGGAATGATAAGAAGTTTACTTAACTTAATAGCAAGTCGAACCGGATTAATGTACTCTATTTTATTATGTGAAAGATATCAAGAAAATAATAAGGAATCCCATATTAAGGCTGTGAAAAGAATTTTCCGGTACTTGGATTTAGGACTTTTTTATTCTTCTGGAAATTTTTTCGAACTAAAAATATTTTTGGATGCTAATTTTACTGGCTGTAAAATGGATAGAAAAAGTACATCTAGAACCTGTAATTTCCTAGGATATTCCTTAGTTTCTTTAACTTGTAAGAAACAAAATTCTATAGAACTTTCTACTACTAAATCAGAATATGTAGCGGCTGGAAGTTGTGCTAAAGTGTTGTGGATGCAACACACACTCACAGATTATGGCATGAGTTTTACCAAAACTCAAATCTTGTGTGATAACACTAGTGCCATATCACTAAGTAAAAACCCAACACATCACTCCCGTACTAAGAATATAGATATTAGGCATCACTTTCTTAGGGATCAAACAATCAAAATAGATATAATTCTTCAATTCATCAGAACGCAAGAACAACTTGATGATATATTTACCAAACCATTACCATCTGATAGATTTGAATACATTAAACAGAAGCTAGGAATGATATATGTACGATAATCATTCATATCTACTTATTTTTTTAACTATCTCTTAACATTAAATTACTCTTAAAATATAGGGGGGAGTTTATATGTTAGAAAATTTCAAAAATCTTGTTTTCCATAAAATTTTATTTTTCCAGAATCAGTAAGTTTTGGAATTGAGATTTTTTTGACATCTATTTTCTCAACAGACCTGAAATTTTAAATTTATGGTTTTGAAATTTTAGGAAAATATTTATTCAAGTAAATTTAACCTTAAGGAAAATTTTCCTTAAGTTTAACCAGATTTAAGGAATTATTTCTTTCTTTTAAATTTTATGTCTTTTTTGAATATCCCTGAATCAAAATTCTCGGAATAAATATTTCCAGAATCGAAATTATCGAAATAAATATTTTTGGAATTAAAATTATCAAAGTCAAATTTTCTGAGTCTATTTTTTAACCCAATGAAATTTTTTCAATACCGATAATTTCTTTAGAGACCCCTTAGAGGTACATTTTCTTACCCTCTAGTTATTTTCTTATAGTTCTATTTGTTGGTATTTCTTTCCTTTAAGACATTTTTTTCGGATTAATATTTCCTTAGAATCCAATTCTTATTTTCTAAAACCTCAAAATTTCAGTATGGATATATTTCTCTCAACCACCCTCAAAGGTTAGACCATTTTGGGAAAATAAAAGCTGTTTAATTTCCTTATGGAAGATAAAAGTTTGTAGTTTGTCTATATAAGGTATACCTCCCTTCATAAGGACCCCACCGGTTCCTCAAGCCTTCCAGACAAAGTGATGCTGCTTCAGAGTTTGTCATTATGGATTTCTTTAGCGATTTCTTACAGATCCGAATTTCAGGTAGTTTCAACCAGATGACAATCAAGGAGAATAAAGACAAAATGATATTTCGAGAGAGACATGTTTGTTCAGACTTTTTCAACTGGTATGACTCTCTCATCTCTCGTATTATTAAATGTAATAACTGGGAGAGTATTTTTATAGCAAAGGACAAGGTTCAAGATCCTGTATGTCCAGAACTAGTCATATAATTTTATGTCTCTGTAAATTTCATTGAAAAGGACAGTAAGGAATATTTCAGATTTATGGCTTATGAAAAGTCTTACACAGTTCCATTTTGAAAAGTGGCCAACTTCTTGAAAATTTCCTATGAAGGAGAAGCCCTCATAGGTTCCTACAAAATTCCTAATAAGGAAGTTTCTTTCGTGAAGAACCGTGCATTAGAAAGTCTCAACATCGAGGTAGTTAAGACTCCGAAACATGCACATTTATCAGTAGACCATAGACTGGAAGAATTATAGATGTAGGGGTTATTTATCCCAAGAAAAGGGGACAAATATTCCTTAAAGAAATGTGACATTATATTGTTAGACTTTATCATAAACCTCAGGAAGGTTAATTTTGTAAAGTATATTTTCCTTACGATTAATGCTGGGAAATCCGGTATCATCAAATCCCAAACCCTCATGTACCCAACCACTATCTCAAGGATAGTTGTTATAGTTTTAGCTGAAATGAAAATCGCATGTAAGTCTACGTTGAAATCCTGCAAGATTATGTTGCTAAGTGAAGATACACTGATGAGAATGAAACGTTCTTACAATCCGGATTCTAAGATGTTTAAAGAAGTCGTGACTCTGGAAGTTCAAAAATCGGTATCGAAAGAAGCCATTCCAGAAACGTCCAAAGCAGCACAGAAAAAGTCATTACTGGAATCTTCAAAAAGTGTTCAGAAGAAGAAAAAGTTAGCTAAGGATTCTCATGCCAATCCTACCTCAGTAGTACCGGTTTTAACACCACCAGTCATAAGGAAACCAAAGGCTTACTCTGATGATATTGTTGCTGGTTGGAGGAAATTAGCTAAATCCAGGAAGAAAGGGGATCCAATCTTTGGGTTAAATCTGACAGAGGAAAAGGCTTTAAGGATTCAAATTGCTAATGTGTTAGAGAAAAAATCTAAGGAGAAGAAGAAGAAAAGGAAAATAACTGAGACATAGATTATACAATACCTGCTGAAATAAGTAGAAAAATCCTCTAAAAAGCTACCAGTCCTAGATGTCACTCTGAAACCTAAGAAGGTGACGAAATATGTAGCAATACCAGAACCTGTCCGGAACCAAAAGAAAAAGAACAGGAAGAGTATGAAATTATTCAAGAAGAGGAAGAAGATGTTATTAGACAAGTTGATGAGTATGTTACAACACCAATAGTTTCTACCAAGGAAGTGGAAGAAGAAGAAGAAGTTGAGATTGAAGTAGAAGAAGTAGAAGAGGTAGAAAAAGAGATTGATGTAACTGGAAATAAAGATGAAATTCATGAATCCAAAAATAGTGATACTGAAATTGAAGAAGAGAAAGAAGAATAAGTTCAAGTAGAATCCATAGATGATAAGACTATAGAAAATGAGAAAGTCCCTCAGGGTTCCAAACCCTCTATGGTGCTGAAAATTGATAAAGGGATGGCCATTATGGTTTCCCTTTTTGATGATGAGTCTCATAAAAACCTTGAGAATCTAGAAACCTCTACTCTGAAGGTCAATAAAGAAGAATCTGACTCTAAGTCATCTTCATCTATGGGCGATGACTTTATAAAAAGTTCGTTATGGAAATTAGTATGTACCATTCCTTTTACTTGCTAACATAGATTACCGATGCCAAATGATGTAGGAAACCTTAAATAAAAAGATGGATTCAACATCTATGCTAGTGTACATGACGGTGAAAGGTGAAGACGATCATAATAATATCCTAATTGATTACAAAGCTCAAAAATTATCATGTTAGAAAGTGATGAGCCGGACCCGAACCTTATCAGATAAAGCTCTACAATTCTCGGACTTCATGGAATAAACAAAGGGAGTGTTCAATGATGTAACAAATGAGCTGTCCAAAGTCCGAACATCACTCTCAGAGAAATTCTCAGGTCAGTTAGCTATGAGGAAAAATGAAGGAAAATATTCTTGATCAAATGAATACCATAGCTAAAGTTATCAATTTTCAGAAAGGGATATCTGCTGGTCTTGAGAAGAAATCAGATTCATAAGAAGAAGTGATCAAAGTTCTGGAAGATAAGAATCGGTCTCAAGAATTCCAGATCCAGGATCTGGAGAAGAAGGTAATTGAGCAAGATTACTTGATAAAGAATCTTCAAGAAGACCACAAGGAGGTGAAAAAGATTAAGTACATGTTACTATGTCTTCTTCTTGAGAATAATAAGGAGGGTTAAATCGTTTTTCCATACCGAAGTTTTGTTGTACTTTCATGAGAAACAAAATGGAAATTCCTTGCAATTTTTTTATATTTTTTCATGTATATTTCTTTCTAACCCTACAAGTACCTCTCCATTCATTTTTAAAAATCACAAAGGGGGATAATTTTATCAAAGGGAGAAGATAAAAGAAGAAAAATTTATAAAGGAATTTCCTTAGGGTAAAATATAAGGAAAAATAAATTTTCTAACTTTTTATCCGGAAGAGTTCTACACCTAAGGGAGAGTCTCTCTAAACAGAAGCACATATATCTGAGGGGGCGATTTCCATAATCTATGATCTTCTAAATAAGATAAGAATAATTTAACCTAAGTCATACACTTAAGGGGGAGCTAAGTATTTCTAACTCTGATCATCTATTTTTTTCCTTCGGAAAAATTTTCAAAGTTGTTTGTGCTTTCCAAAAAGGGGGAGATTTTTGGGTCTATAAGACCTCTCGATTCCTTAAACCTTTATTTTTAAAATCACAAAAACCTTCTTCATAAATATATTTTCCTTACTCCATCATGTATTTCCTTACACTTTCATAAATTTCCTTATAACCAAAATATCCTTAGACTTTTGAGTTAAATAAAATTTTATTAAGGTTTTTAGTAATATGTTTTTCCATATCAAAAATTTTCTTAATGTTCCAAATTTTGGTTCATGGTTATACCATACCGGAATTTCTTAAGACACTGTTTTCCCATTCTTTGTTTTAACTGTGATACTGATTTTCATCTTGAATGAAATCCGGTATCATATTTTTCCTTATACATAGAATTCCATTATTGCGGTTTTAAGACAGATTTTTCATACAGATTTTATGCCATACTGAAAATTTCTATACTGAATTTCGTGTACTGAGATATTCTATATCGGAAATTTTATTTTCATATATCTTTCAATATCGAAATTTTAAAAGCCAGGATTTCTATACAGGAAATTTTTCCATCATGCATTTCTAAAGAATATTTTCTTTAACACTGTTTATGTTAGAGACATTGATACCATTTCTTATGATATAGATACTGGAGAATAAGAAACTGGTACTGAGAATTTCCTTATGTACTGTATTCTATAATCTGATACCAGTTATTTTTTTCCCATCACGTCGTAAATCATGATATCGATACCAGAATTTGTAAAAACCAAGGTTTCATAAAATATTTTCATACACTTCACTCATACCGATTTTATGAAAAACCATTCCAAAATTTAGAATTCCAGAATTTATTATTTAAAGCTTTAATTCCTTAGAATTTTGAATCATATATTTTTTTATATCATTCCAATTTTATTAGATTCCAAATTCATTACAATCAAGGTGTAAGATATTTATATTCATGGTTAGTTATATAAAATGATGTCGTTGTTTCTGTTATAAACTAACCATTGTATGTTTTCCACATGTCCAGGTCCCTACGAAAATTAAGGAAATAAGACCGTTATAGTGGAACTGATTGATAGAATTTTTAAAGCTATAAATAAGACCTCAGAGGTTGAGATCAAGAAAGGTTCACAAGTTCAGAAGTTCACATGTTTTCATTTTGGAGTTCATCTCTCTAAAAATGAATTTCTCTAGAGTGAGAGGCTCTTATAAACTCTCAGGATTCATGCAGAAAGTTTAAACATCTTGTTCAAACTTTATTTCATGCAGAGTTTCTTTGTGAAGAGGTGTGATTTCCTTAAAATCATATACTTCGGGTTGTGAAGTCAGTGGTGCTGATTTCCTTACAAATCAAGGGCTTGCGGGGATAGCAAGATAGATACCGATCTTAGGATTGGGTGCTTACCCGGAGTTTGGGTAAGATAGACTTTCTTGTAAGTATAAAACAAGGGACCTTTATCCAAGATTGTTGGATACCCTCCTCTTTGGGTTAAAATAATATTTTAAATTTATGATTCTTTGTAAAAGTTAGGAATTTCTCTTTTTTTATATACTTTATAACTTGTATCTTTGATAGTAAGAGATTCTATACACCTTGTGGTAGAATATATTTCTAAAAAAAGTTTCTTAAGCTTTAGATTTAAGAACTTTATATTTTTCTAAGAAGGTGATTTCTTATTAGAGGTGTTGTGAATTTTGGTTATACAAAAATTTCCTTAAGAAATTTTAAAAGTATACAATTCACCCCCCTCTTGTATATTGTGATTTTCTATGCTATTGCGATCCTAATATTGGTATAGAGTAGAATATCATACTCCAAACCAATCTAACACTTACTCTTGTTAAGGACTGATTCTTTATATGGTATTAAGGTTATAAAACCTTTTTTAATGTGACCATATTTCATAAATCTCTCACACAAAACTTATTTAACACATGTTTTTCTTTTGGTTTGCACTCTCTCATGCACTTTATCTTAATTATATAAAAATTTTTATTTTCATTTATCACCAGCCTTGGCCTTTTAATCTTTAAGTTTCTTCATTCTTTTTAAATCTTCTGGATAGATGACCAATATGTCATTTGGAACTGTTATAGCTAGTTTAGATCTTCCACAATGGGTTCATTTAATTTTTATCCCCATTAGTTGTTCTTTTGGATGAATTTCCCTTCAATTTCATGGATTTAAAATCTAGGTTCTTCTTAGCTTCTCTACTTGAGATCTTCTTGGGGAATTTTTTGTTTACAATATTCTTCTAATTTCTTTCCAAGTAGGTTTCTTTATACTTAGCCGGAATTAAAGGTATTCTTTTCTTATCAACGATGAATGCATGTGGAGATGGGCATGTAACTACCTTTTTACCACTACCATTGAATATATCACAGAATCTATCAAGAATTCCAAATCTGTTTGTAGTATATAGATGCTTCTAGACCTATGGATGTTTCTTTTTATTATTTGGATTTCTCTCCCTTGAGGTAGGGTTTCTTTGTGCTTTTACATTATGAGGATTGTACCAACATTTTAATGTATAGATCCCAAATCTGTTGTAGCTCCAACATTGACCCACAAATCTTGATTTCTTTGTATTCTGTTGTAGTTCCATATTTTTGACATTTTCTGCTCTTTGTGGAGAACCACCTTCCACATTCTTCTTACTATTCACCCTAGATATTGTGATAGGTAACTCCTCACCTATCCTCATCCACACTTATTTTGAATTTGTCTTCTAGCTTTCACTGCTTGTGGGAACATATTCAGAAACATGAGTACAAGATGGTTTTGATGGTACCTTATTCCTCTCTGCTGCTTATGGTATATCATCGTAAGATGTCATGATCTTCTTGTCACATGTTTAAGGTCTTATAGATTTATAATCCTCCAGTTGACACTGAGTACCAGTATCAACTATTTCCTTCTTTTGTAAATAATCAATATGTGTCTTCTAAATATTGGTCAACTAAGTTTCCAGTTCTAGACATTTCATATTGAGGATGACTTTATGATCTTCAATAATAATCATATTCTCTTCAAAGGCATTATTCATTCTTTAAACTTCAACTTCATGCAACTTGACTTTGGTTTGTAACAAAGAGTCAATTTCCTTGAATTTCTTAGAAGTTTCTTCGAAATATAAAATCTTGACTTCAGTCCCCTTCTTCAGCTCAACTTCATGTGCATGAATTTTTTCTTCTAGATTTTTATAACTCTCTCTTCCTCTTCAACTTCTTTGAGACATTTTGATTTATTTATTTCATTTTTCCTCTTTGTTTCTTCAAATACTTCAATATGCATGGAGAGCTTATAACATTCTGAAAATTTCTTTTCCAAGACTTCCTCTATATTATCAGCTTCTCTTCCCAGTCAGGTGATCTCAACCTGCATGCATTGAAATATTTTAAAAATAGAAGAAAATATTTCTTCAGGAATATCATGTAGGTAAGTTCTTAATTTCTCCTAATAACTTAAAAGAGATATAGAAGTGTATTACTTACCTTTGGTAGAAACCTCATCCTACTTCTCTTTACTTTTGAAGCCTGATATTTATTCATTATTGGAAGGGCATGGAGAACCAAGCACTTCATATTCTTTGGACATGAGGGAATTCTTCAACTGTCTCTTCTCTTTCTTTTTCTTATTTGTCATGGTCTTTCTAGATGTAGACTTCTGCTTAGAGATAATTGAATCTTCATCAAGAGTACACTTCATTATTGACATTAGTAAAGAAACTCAAATCCTCTTTTGAATAGAATTACAATAGATTATCCAACAAATGTGAACCTTTTCCTCTAATACCAATTGATGGACCCTAGACCACCCTGAGAGGGGGGGGGGGGTGAATCAGGGTGTCAAATTTTTCTCTTCTTTATCGGATATTATTCCCATATTGGTAGGAACTTACTTAAACCTGTATAATGGATATGTGAAGTAATTAAATCATGTAGAAGGACTACACAACACATTTTTACTTGGTTCACCACCAAGGGCTCCGTCTAAAGATCATATGCCGATAGGTTGTCAGTTGTACCAAATTCTACTAATATTAACTAGTTTTGGATTATAAAGGTTTGGGAATAGTCACTCTATCCTAGGAACACTACATTTACAAAGGTTCAGGGATAGCCCACTACTTCCCTCTAATCACATTTGTTGACTCCCCGCTATCTCACTACCTTAGGAGAGGTCTCACTCATTTTATTGACTTGAAGTTCACTTGAATAGATTGGCATGAAAAGTCTTTTTCTCTATTCAACACGAGACACTACTTGCATCGAAGTCGCAAATTCATGCTCTTTTATATTCAATTTTCCCCTTTAGTGAAATTACTGAATGTACTAGAATTTCTTCCCTTTTTATTCGCTAGAATCAAAAACTCCCTTTATGATGTTTTAGTTTTCTTGAATTGTCCCTGATTAGGAGGATTGTCTATTATCTACATACCACACCTTCTTTTCATATCGTACATGGTCTGCGTATAGTGCTTGTTCTGCATACAGCCCCTGCTCGGCGTACCATGCCTGTTCTGCGTACCACCCCTTCTCAGCATACTGCCCCTACTCGACATATCATGCTTGCTCTGCATACCACCCCTTCTTGGCGTACTGTTCCTGCTTCGCATACTTCCACTTCTCCACATACTGCCTCTGCTCTACGTATCGTGCCTACCCCACATACCATGCTTGCTTCGCATACCACGCTTGCTCCATGCACCGTGCTTGCTCTGCATACCGCACCTGATCTGCACACTGCACTTTCGCGTTCTACCTTTTTGTACCACCTCCACGTACTACCTTCACATACCGCCTCTGCGTAATGCCTTGGAATACCATTTCTTCCTTCTATGGACCACTCCTTTCAATTTTGTGAACTGTTTTTTCTTTCATTTAATACTTCGTCCTACGCAAAATCTCTCATACGTAGCACTTTTAGACTTAGCCGAGATCTTCCACAATGATGATATTTTCTTATCAAATTATCTCTCTGCATAATGATGGGATTAGAACTCCTTATATAGGCAAATACTTCTAGAAATTTCAATAATCTGTTTTACTCAAATTTTCAATATGGGACAAACTTCACCGCAGACTATGCTCATTCCGCGTACTGTGAGCCTCCAGCATGTATCATGTGTCTGCCGGTCCACGTACTGCATCTCTTCCGCCAACAACGATCTATTTCACATACCAGAAATCCTTCCAAGATGAACCATTTTTGGTACTACGACCCATTCTACGGCCCGTTCTGCCTTCACCGCATACCATCACTGCGAACCATTTTCAGTTCTGTGAACCGCTCCACATTCTATTTCTACTGAAAGGTATGAAACCAAGAACCATTACTGAAACATGGTATGCAGAAAATGCTCTAAGGTACGTAGTTTTCTTCCTTTTCCAATTTCCTTCTCTACTCCACATCTCGTTCACCCTAATGCATAAATCCTTCCATTTCCAAAAACAAAATCCCAATTTTGAGATCCAACAATTTGGCAAACACTGGGAAATGGAACTACCTTAAATATATGCTTTAGTAAGAACACCCATACTTATTCACTGTCATCATTATTCTTTAAAAATCATCTTATTTCATTAAATACCTTATCTGTTGTGATATATATTCTTTGATATATCACCTTTAGGATCATCAGATTTTTCTAGGGAAAGTACTGCAACTTCTCTATGTTCCAGAAACATTAGTCTCTCCAGTCAACACTGAGAATGATTGAAATCATCTTCTTATATTTGTATGATCATTCTTAAATCATTAAATATCTACATTATCACTTTATAACTTCCATATTTTCAACACTCTCTGTGTCTATGAGATTGTTTCATTATTGGAGAAAATGTATCAACTTTGATACATGTACTTTGAACTTATGATCAGTTTATCAAACGTCTGAATTGTGACTCTCAATAACTTTTGAGTTCTTATTCATCTCCTTATTCATTTTGATCTTCATTGAAAACCATTGACAAAAAATAAAACCTTATACACAAAGTGGTCCCAATAATATCCTGAGAAAGCAGCCAACTTTGAGCTGAGATTGGGCCTTATCCACATCCTTCTTAAATTCCATGGTCTTCTTGGTGTGGAACCTCATAAATATTTAAAAGAATTTCATATATTTTTCTCTATCATGAAACCCCAAAAATGTGACTGAGGACCTCATTATATTTATGTACTTCCCTTTTTCACATGATGGTGTAGCCAAGGACTATCTATACTCTCTACCTAACACAAGTGTGGGATGGAATGAACTTAAATGTATCTTTACAGAAATGTTTTTTCCAACCTTTTGAACCACATAAATTAGAAAAGAAATACATCGCATTAGGAAATCACAGGGAGAGACCCTTCAGGAATTATGGGAGAGATTAAAAATACTTTTCTCAAGTTGTCACCACCACCAAATTCAAGAACAATTTATTATTCAATACTTATATGAGGGACCATCCGCATGGATTGTGGCATGATAGATGTTGTATCTGGTGGTTCCCATGTTGAAAAAAATCCTACCACTTCTCATGACTTAATAGCCAACATGTCTCATAGTTCACAACAATTTGTTACAAAAGTAATTAAACCAATACAAGGAGTTCGCGAGGTAAGTCATTAATCCTTAGAAAAAAAGGTAGATAATGAACTCAATTATATGATTTTAAGGAAATTAGATCAAGAACAAGGTAACACCGAATCTTCGTATGTTCTATTACATTATGGTATTTGTTCTGATAATAATCATTTTTTCTGACTAGTACCCATAAATTTAGGATTCATCTGAGTCTTGTGCATTAGTATTACCTAGGCATCCATTTCAACAAGAACCACCCTTCAATAAAGAACCATTCAGGCCAAATCCAAACCCTGAGTGGCAAGCACAACCAAAATACCAATAAATAGAAAACTCAAGATACCCCAATAAGAACTGGTATCGAAAAGGCCAAGGTATTCAATCTTATTATCCTTCAACAACTCAAAATAATCCTCATCCTCACAAGTCTGAACCAAGCCTCGAGGATATAGTGAAGAAAATGGAAACCTAGAACCTCCAGTCCCAACATACCAAACAATCATCTATTCAAGAGCTAGGAACTCAAGTGGGAAAACTAGAATACACCATCGGTGAGATAAAGATACATGGTTATAGAAATATACCACCTCAAACTATTTATAATTAAAAAGATAAAGGTGATATTTGTACAATCACACTTCATAGTGGTAAGGAAGTTTATTATTCCACTGATTCTACACAACAGCTAATCCTCCCACCTGAAAACTCTCTATCACTACCCAAAAAAGATTCTAATGAAGAGAAAAATAACAGCAAGGGTAAAAGATTTATTATTGAGGATTCCTGTAAATAGTTCACTCATCTTCCTTTCCCTCAAAGACTCTCTAAACCTAAGAAAAGTTTTTATATTGATATTGATAAATAAACAATGGATTCATTTAAAAATATGTAATTTAACATTCCTTTAATTTATGTAGTTAAAAAAATCCCCCATTCTTCCAAATTTCTTAAATATCATTGTACCCATAGATGATGACTAAAAGGGAATGAGAGAGTCATCCTAGGAAAGAATGTCTTGGGCTTAATACAACCAACAACTCCAACCAAATGAATGGATCATAGAACTTTCATAATGCCATTCACCATAGGGGAGAACATAGTTTATGATACGATGCTAAACTTGGGTTCTTTAATTAATATAATGCTTTGCTCTGTGTATTATTCTTTATAGGTTGGGGAGATTCAACTAATGGTAATTATTGTGAAACTTACCAAATGAAGCACAAAACACCCATCAGGAGTGATCTAGGACGTCCTCATAAGAGTGAATAATCTCATCTTCCCTGTATAATTATACATTATCAGTATAGAAAATACATGAACCCAAGGATATTATCCATGCATACTTGTGAATCCATTACTTAAAATAGAAAATAAAATCATCAACATCCACAATGGAACCCTTTACATGGAGTTTTGTGGAGAGAATATATGTTTTAATGTATTTGATTCCATGAAACACTCCATTGAAGAGCACTACAATCTTCCTATCTATTTGATGGAAGTCCTATCAAAAAATACATATACACAAAATTCTATCCTCACCCCATAATCTAATTCATTTTCCCAATCTTCAACCTTGGATGATTTGAGTTTCGATTCATTTTTTGACTGTTGTGTGGGTTCATAAAATTGTAAATTTCGTGCTTTAATTGAAGTGTGTGTTCATTCTAAGGTACCCATGATGGTAGATGATTATAAAAATCTCATTTACATTGATTATATTCCATTTAAGAATAAACATGAGAATATAGACAGTTTCATGGACCTCACTCCCCCTAAATTTCCTCCCTCATTCCAAAAAACCACTAGTGTTGTAATTAAAACAACTTCCATATAAATTTAAAATATGCCTAATTTTTGGGTATTGAACAATTTCTCATCATTAATTATAATAACCTCTCTCCACAGTAGGAATAAAAACTGCTCAAACTTTTGAGAGAGTTTAAAATAAAAATTGGATGGATATTGGTTGATATTCCTACGATTATCCCATCAATTTGTATGCACCATATACTTTAATAATATGAGGCTAAGACCATAAGTCAAGCTCAACACTGGTTTAACACCACCCTACTCTAAGTTTTAAAATTGGAATTTAGTAAAAGGATTTCTATTTGGATCATCTATCCCATATCTAATAGTAAATGTATTAGTCCAGTGCAAATTATGCATAAATTTTTTGGAATACTCATAGTATAAAATGAAAGGAATGAATTGGCTCCAAAACATGTGAAAAATATTTGGCGAGTCTGTATTGACTATCATTGATTGAACCAAGCCAGGTAAAAGGATCACTTTCCTCTACCTTTAATTGAAAAAATGTTAAAAAGACTGGCTGGTAAGTCCCATTATTGTTTCCTTTATGTCTATTTGGGTTATTTTCAAATCCATATAGCCCCTGAGGATCAATAAAAAAGAATATTTACCTGTCCATTCAACAAATTTTTATACAGAAGGATGCCTTTTGGTCTTTATAATGCTCCTATTACTTTTCAGCATTGTATGTTTAGTATATTTTCATAATTCCTTTAGAATTGTATGAAATTTTTTATGGAAGATTTCACATTTTATGGAACTTTCTTTGATGATTTTTTTACACACCTAGGTTATATCATCCATTATTTCATAGAAAAATATATTGAATTAAATAATAAGAAATTCCATTTCATGGTTGAGCAGGGGATAGTTCTTGGTTAAGTTATTCAAAATGAGGTAATTCAAGTGGATATATCGAAAATTGAATTAATTTAATCACTTATATATCCCAAATGTGTTCATGAGGTGCAATATTTTTTGGGTCATGCTGATTTTTACTACTGATTCATTAAGAACTTTAGTAAGATCTCACTTCCCTTATCCTGGTTATTAAAAAAAGACTTTGAGTTTGTGTTTGATAAAAATTTCCAGGATGCATTATATTTACTTAAAAAGAGTCTCTCATCACCTCCCATCATCCAACCACTAAGTTGGGATCTCCCCTTAGAACTTATGTGTGACACCTCCAACTTTGCAGTTAGGGAAATTTTATCATAAAGGGTTGAGAATTCCCCTCATGTCATTACATATGCCTTGAATTCCTTTGACCCTTCCCATTAAAACTACATGAACACAGAAAATGAACATCTTTCAATTTTATTTATCTTGTAAAAATTCCATTCATATCTTATTGGTTCAAAAATCATTGTGTTTTTTATCATAATTCCATTTGATTTCTCCTAAATAAACACGAAGATAAGACCCGCCTCATTCAGAGGATGCTACACCTCCATGAGTTTTAAATTGACATTCAAGATAATAGTGGAGTGAAAAATGTGGTAGCTAACCAAATTAGAAGTATTTCCCCACCATTGGACCACCATGTGAAATCTTCCCTCCCTATTGGAGAATTATTTCCTTATTACCTCCTTTGTGGTATAATTAAACTTACCCCTTGGTATGTGAACATTATGAAATTTTTGGTAGCATCTAGGGTCTGAATAGATTTTAGAAAATCACAATCTTAAATACTTACGAATGAGTCTTGATAGTACATTTGGGATGATCCATACCTATGGATAATTTTTAGTGATCTGGTTGTTCAAAGGTGTGTTCCTGACCATGAGTTTCAGTTCGTCCTTAGGTTCTATCACACATTGGTATGTGGGGGCCAATTTGGATCTCAAACTACATCTCTAAAGGTCCTTGACTCTAGAATTTATTGGCCAACATATTTGATATATTATCTTTGATTTTTTAAGTCATTCAAAAGATGTCAATTTATAAAAAATATTCCAAAGAATAATGAAATTCCCCAACATCCCATGTTGTTTCTTAATATCTTTGATGCATGGGGCATTTAATTCACGGGCCCTTTTAAAAATTCATTTGGATTTGTTTATATCTTATTAGTTGTTGAATATATTTCTAAATCAATGGAAGAAAAAGATATAAGGACTGATGACTCTCGAGTGGCTGTTGATTTTGTGGGGTAACAAATTTTCAGTAGGTCCAGCTTACCTAGATTCATCATTATTGATCAGGGTTCACATTTTTTCAATCCTAACATGAAAAACTTGCTCTGTAAGTATGGTGTTGTTTATAAAATCTCCATTTCATATCACTCTCAAACTAACATACAAGAAGAAATATCAAATTAGGAAGTTATGTGGATATTGGAAAAAACTGTACAACCTAATAAGAAAGATTGGAGTTTGTACTTGGATGATGCATTTTGGGCATACCATACAACTTTTAAAACCCCAATAAGAATTTCACCATATATGATTGTGTTTAGAAAGACATGCGACATCCATTGGAGGTAGATAACCATGTATATTAGGCTATCAAACAATTTAATATGAATCTCTCAGATGCTGGTGAGAATAGGATGCTTTAGATTCAAGAGTTGGAAGAAATTCAGTGTGATGCGTATCAGAACTCCCATATCTATAAGAAGTGAACCAAGGATCACACAACAACCTCATACTTCATCTTCAATTACAAATTGGGTAAAAGGTTGTACTTTATAATGAAAGGATGAATTTTCATCTTGGTAAGCTTTATTCCCACTATTTTGGCCCATACACTGTTACTAATGTTTATTAATTTGGAGTTGTTTTGGTACAATATGAAGGAATAAATAAAACCTTAACTATCAATGGGTAATGGATTAATCACTTTTACGAAGCCCTTCCAAAGTACCAAATAGAGGAACTCCAAGTTTAGGATGAAACCTACAAATGAAACCCATCATATTTTATCTTTCCTTCCCACATTCTCTTTTACAATAGTGAGGAAACTACATACTCTAGGTGAGGGGGATGGATATATTTCTGGGTTAGATAGGAATTTTCATTAACATTCTTTTTTTTTCTCCTTTTGGATTTTTGGATAGTATTGTTACATTTCTCCCTTTCCCCCTCACTTTTATGCCAAAAAGTTAATTTTTAATGCCCACTTTATCATGGAAAATGATTCCCACTTAATCCTGAAAGTTGTTGAAAATGCATGAGGAATTTCCCAATTTCATATGGTTTTGGATTTTTTTTGTTTGAATAAAAAAATGTGTGTTTTAGTATAAATTTAACATTTAGGTGTTCTTTTTTCTAGAAAATTGGTTATTTTTTGAGGATATAAATGGTTTTATCACTTTAAAACCTTTGAGAAGTGTGGTACCCTTTGTGTGAGTAGTTTATGGGACAATTGTCTCACTTAATTTCTCCACACATATTTGCACCGAAACATGAAGTGTTAATTTTTACTACTAAATAGACGATAATATAAGTTAGTTAAATATTTATTAGCTTCCCAAAATGATTTTTCTAAACTTTCATTCCTTATCTGATATTTTTTATTATTGTACCGGATTGACCTATATGTGTATAATTTTTATCCAACTAATTTATTCCCTAAAAAACAAAAAATATGGGCTGTGTATTTGGAAGGTCAAAACAATTCTTACTTGACCTTTGATCTTGTTATAACTATTATAATTAGTGTCATAAGGAGATCAAACAAGGTTTTAGTGTTGAGTGTGATATTTGTTACTAGCTCAACTTAAAAAACAACAAAAATAATAATAAATGATGGGAGTGATGAAATGTGAAACATATAAGGATATATAGGTTTGTATATTATGGTTTTAATTTTATCAATTCTTAAGTGAGTGGGTCTTGAAATTTGATTGTAAAGGATGTTGGGCTCGTTCGGTGGAAAAACTCATTTATGCATATTTTTTTAAAAATAACCTATATTTACTAGATTAAAAATAGAAATAATTGAATATAATGGTTTTCACAAAAACAAATGGAGATTTGGTGACATTTTGTAATTTTTTAATTAATTTCACATACTTTTATAATTCATCTCTTTTAATTTCATTCTGGTATAATTTATGAGACATCTATTTCCATGATTATTAGGAATAACTCCTTGGTATGGTTTATACATTGATCACATTTATTTAATGAATTAAATTTTCATTGAATGTTAAATATTTATGAATTTGGTAATATTTATATGCATCATATTTTGGAAGTGTTACTTTTCTCAGGAGTTCAAATGTATAGTTTTGGGGGTGTGATTTTACCAGGATTCATGGTTTTATTTCACCCTCATACCAATATATTAAATTGGTTTTGTATTGAAAATTACAAATATAATAAAAACTTTCACTTCATATTTGATTAAAAATTTAATTTTTTTCAATTTTAAAAGGGTATATTTCATTTTTTTATGTTTCCATTATAGGTGGAGGTGATTTGGAGGGGCCAGATGAAGATGAAGAAAAATGGGTCAAATTACGCAGGAATCCAAGAACATATATGGACGTATTCGCATACTTATACTTATTTGTGGCTCTAATTTAGAAGAAATGTTTTATCTCAACCAAAATTCATTTTACTACCACTCTTATAAATAAACTTAATCCCAATTCATATATTAATATTCCCAAACTAATTAAATTTTCCAAATAAATGAATCTATATGGAGTCAACAGTATGCACCTATATTTTGGAAATATATATTATTATAAACAATATCTAGAATCCAAATTTGACATGGAGATTGAAAAAAGGTATAAAAATAAGTTTTTATTTTTTTAAAGCAATATAAGATTTTATAGTGGCCAAAAACTATGGTCCAAATGGTTTCTAGAAATTTGGGATCCCAAAACCACCACCCATTTTGGATATAAAAGATCACCTTGGTCACCTCATTTAGTAGTTCAAACCAGAAGCAAATATCTACCATTTTATAGTCAGAAAGGAGTAATATATTCATATATTAAGTTATAGAGTCCCATATCCTCATAGGGGGATCAAGTATGAAGGCAAAGTTCCACCCGAGTCTCCTCCTCCTCTCGATGGTGAGCTAAACAGTGGTCAGTCATTTCATGGGAGCTACACATACTTTGGAGGGTGTTTCTACAATTGATAATCTACCAGTTTTGTTTAATTTTTTGTTTTAATTATTTCAATTATGTTTAATATTAACATTATTCTCCTCTGAATTCATTTCTTGGGTTTAATTAAGTGGAACACTTTTCATTTCAACACCGAGGGGGTTGAAATTTCATGTGGGAATCTTGGGTTATTCTGATTATGAAACACAAGCATACTATTACTCTTGAACATACATAAGATATTAGTATTATTTTTTAGAATTAACTCTATTATTGAGGTAAAAACCTTGAAAAGACGATTGTTGTGTCAAGGGTAGGTACTTTGTGTAACGTTTTAAGAGGCAATAGGGGAATCAAGATCTTAACAACCCTCAACCAAAAAATTTCATTAAACCATGAGAACATTTTAGAATAATGTACTATCCATGATTTGTATTTAAATTTAAATGACCTCACTATATCATAATTATTATAACACCACCTTTATTTATCAACTATTAAACTCATTAATTACGTCATTTTTTTAAAATTGTTTGCAAAACCACCCCCACTTTTAGTAATATTTATTAAAAATACACACTTTAAATATAAAACACTCCTTTGTATATGACTTTGTGTCTTACCTAGACTATAAATAAACTTTAATAACATAATAAATTTAACGTTTCATAATAACGTGGTTAATATGATTTTTTTAAGGTCATGTCCATTGAATTGGTATTAAAGTAGGGTTTAGACAACTTTGGAGGTTAGGAAGTTTTTGAGTGTGGAACTATTAAGAGTTTTGGATACCATCATGGATTTATAATTATAAGGTTGATTATAAGAACAATGTCTTAGGAACCCATTTTATGATTTAAGTTATGAAATTTTAAGGTGACTAATAATATTATTGAAAACATTTATTTTTGAGGAAATTATGGGTTATTACATTTTGGGATGTAAAAGGAAAGGTATGAGAAACATTTGAGGTTAAAACATAATAGTGATATTTTGAGGATATTTATCATATTTATATAATTTTATAAGGATTATATTAAAATATTTTATAAAATGGAAAAATCTCAGACCATGTGGAAACCTTTCACGTCCAGCAAGGCCACATGAATCGAAACCGCAACTGAACGACGATAAGGATGAAACTACTACCACTGGCCTATATAAAGTCTTGATTAGTATGAATTTTTATTTTTAGTTAAATTATTTTATGGATGAAGAATATGTTTATTTTTGTGACAAATTTTTTATTGAATATATTTCCATGGGATTGGAAAATGATTTGGTGATTAAGTGATTAATGTTATTTTGAAAGATGTTTACTATTTTGGGAACCATATATGATCAAGGTAAATAAAATAATACAGAATTTTATTTAAATAATAAATTTTGAATTATATTTTTGAATCATATATGATTTTATTATGTATTTATGGTTATTTTTGTTATTTTTTGAAATGGTGAGTATCTTGAAGATTATTAGGGAAATTAATTTTTTTGAATGGGACTTCAGGAGTAATTGATGTTATTTGGAGATAAATGTTCAAATATATCTTGGAATACTATGTGATAATATCTTTATTATTATTGGGTTTCAATATTATTCTAGATTAATTTTTTGGAATTTTAAGGATAGTTGAATGATTTATGTTAAATTTTGGGTATTAGCATTGAATTTTTGAGATTAAAAATAGTTTTTATTTATTTAAAGGTTTGTTACTTTTGGGAATTATCTTATATTATCCTAACCATTTTAGTATTCCTTATTATTTCCAGAAATTATAAATTTATGGATCATGTGATTTTATAAAAGTTGATTCTAGTGCTTAAGGAATGAAAAATTAAACTTTAGTACTCATCATTTGGAGAAAAAGATGATTTTGTAGTGGAAATTTATTATTTGATGAAACTATAATTTTCAAGTAAGTATGTCTTCATATGTTATTAGTTTATAAATTAAATATATTCCTTAAATTTAGGAAGAGAATTTTGTAACAATTTTTTTTTCTATTTACTTTTCTTACTAAAAAATCAATGGCCTTTTAACCCATCACATATTTATTATTTTGTGATGATTAACTTTATAAGGAAAGAGTTCTCTATCACTCTCAATCAGAAATTAATATTTAGTTTTCACTTCCATTTCAATGCTTTCTTACACGCAATCCTAGTATGTGTTATCTTAGGTGACCTTTGTAATTCCCTTCTGTTCTTTTACTATGGAAGATTTATTAATCCTTTTTCCAATGTGGGGTTTCAACAATGGTATTTTGAAAGGTCAAGACCTAATTACCGAGCCTAAATTCAAAATTATGAGGATAAAATTACCAAACTGGGGGGGGGGGAATCTGACATCTTGATATTTTAAAAGGAAATACTATGTTTGATAGCATACAAGATACGTAACACCAAGCTTAAACGAATAATGGAATCTAATTATTAAAATGTGAATGTTTTAAACCAGATATTAAATTTGCGAGAATAAATAATACTAATGTCATTATAAAATATTTAATGGTCTTACTCATTTATAATTTATTAATAATTTTTATTTAAATAAGTACTAAATTTTTAGAAAATTCATTTCTTCTTCCAAAAATATATTTTCTTCAAAAATGATTTTTATTGATTTCTTGTAAAAATAATACAATTAATTTCTATAGATTTTAGAAAAAATATTTTATAAAATGGAATTAATTTTTGAAATCATAATAACAAATTTTCTTATAGTGAAGTTTTGATAATTTTCTGAAATTTTTTATTTTTCAATGAATAGTTAAAATTACCGATTTTTATTCAAAATTAGATTTCTGAAAGTATTTAGAAGTTAAATTTTTTTAATTAATTTTAAATTATTACTTTTTATATAAAATAATAAAATTATGGTTTTTTAAATGCACTTTATAATTTAATTTTGTATAAATACATTTATGTTCAAAAATATATTTTACCAAAAAAAGTTTTTCATTGCATTTTGCTGATTAATTTTAAATTAACTTCTGAAACTTCTATATTTTTATTTTTTTAAAAAAAATTCCATATTTTTATTCAGGAGGTTAAAATTAAGAAAATTTTTCCCTTTTATTTTTTTCCAATATGAATAATAATCTTGGTAATTTTTATTTCCACGGTGAAGGGTAAATCAAGCAATTAAGGGTACAAATAAAATAATAAGGACTAAAAAATTATCCCAACACTTGACCCAATTTAATTTTATGAGTTATATCTGAACAAAATCTTACATGGATCTAAATTATAACATTTCTAATCCACTTTTATCAGTGTATGAAATTTATAATATTTCATTTTAAGAAAAGTCAATGATGTCATACTCATATATTTAATAACTATATCATTTTAATATAGGGTTTTCTAGCATATAACGTCAACTATAAATATTAATATTAATATTAAATATTTATATATATCAATTTTATTTATTTATATTTTTTAGTGATGAAATAACTATCCTATATGTTGACACAACATTGGTGTATTAATTATTCAGTTAATGGAAAAATAAAATAAATGTTATTAAAAATAGAAAAATAAATATAATTTGAGATAATTATTGTCATAAAAAAAATTTAGATTAATTTTAAATTTTATAGATATATTAAAATATTTTTTTTGAATTTATCTTGTTGTTTTGATATTTTTAAAAGTCAAACTAATGAATAGTGTTTAAATTGAAATTAATGATATTTTAAAATAAATATTTTTTATTAAATGATTTAAAAGTACTAAAAATATAAAATTCATCAAAATTATTAGGATAAGGATTAAAATATCATTCATGATTCATTTAAGTGTATCTTTACATTTTATAGTAACTATACTATCCCTTAAAGAGTAAAAATCCATGTTTTCAGGGTAAGAATTAAAAGGGTTAAATAAGCTTTAAAATTAAATGATAAGGGTGATAATGTGACATAATCTTTTCAAAAAAAATTATGAGATTATTTATACCCATAATAATCATATAATTTAAATAACTAAATTTTTATCCGTATTTAACTGTAAATTAATTTATAATAATTTTATATTTAGAGAAATTACAAGAGTGTCCACCCCCTCTCTTATAAAAAGGCACATCTTCTTCTCTTTTGATTACACTAAAAAACCTGTTTGTATTAGAATATATCTGGACAAATTACTATTATACCCACATTATATAGGCCTTATTTTAGGCATAACACCAACATTAATGTTCTTAAGGTGTTAAGAAAAGTAGATTTTCTAAAGAAGAGGTATTGTTTTTAATCAAATTATTCTGTTTTATTTCTTCTTCCACTTCCATAAAATATTTTTAACCATAATAAAATAATAAATATTTTATCATAAATATAATTATTTTTTATTATATTAGTGTAATGAATCATATCTATAACCTCCTACATCAAATGGGAAAAGAATTCATCGTCTCTGTGTACAGCAGACTATCGCCTTGCGAACCGATTAAATTCGTTTTCCATCGCCATCTCTCACGACTGGATAAAATGATTGAATTAAAATTTTATATATGATATTTATTACATATTTATATTTTTTTAATTTAAATATATCATTTAAATTATTACCTTTCCATGAATAGAAAAATGGTAACGTTGTTCGTGCGTACGTGTGAATTATCACCTCCACAAAGTGATGTGATTCGTTTTTCATCGCCACATTACATAGATGATATATATAAGTATATTTAAATGATTAATATGAGAATAATGATATTATTAATATTCTGTAAAAATAAAATAATACTTTTCTTCTTTTCATAATGATCATTGAAAAATGGAAACGCTACTCATGCGTACGTATGACCTTCCGTCTGCATGATTGTAACATAATTAGTTATTCAAAACCATGCTTAATGGATATATTTCAAAGTATAGATTATATATAATTATTATCATTATATCATTAATATTATTCTTTATATTATTTATTTTTGACCACTTTGAATATAGATATCATCCCTAAGTCATTTTTGGACTCAAGTACCAAATATCGTCAAAACATTTGATGTGAAATTAAATGATTATGTAATTATAACATTATAATAAGTGATAAAGAATTAATAATAAATACGAAAAAGGTTATAAATAAATTATAAAATAATCTAAGTTTATTATTCAGGAAAATAAATAATGTACGCGATTAGTTGGATTCAAGTATGGGACTTGTTCTCAATTTTCTTTCATTGAGGCACATTTTTGATGTTATGTACCTATATTATTTTATAAGGTTTATATAACTCGCAATTAAAATTTTATATCATGAATTTATTTATTATTATGATATTTAATGTTTTTTTAAAATGTTTATCGTTCATGTGGCATACGATTCAACTAATTACCAAGCAGTAATGGATTTCTTAGCACAACTTCCATTTATTTGGTTAAACTTCTTCTTCATTAATTAAGTGATGCTAAGATGATGTGTAACAATACCTTTTACTATCATATTATTTTATTTCCACTTGTTTAATATGGATTTATAGTGAATAGAATTTTTTTATTAATTTTATTAATTCTCAATTTAATGATATTATCTTTGTAAGAGAATCTTTAACTAAAACATTGTTTTAAATATTTTAGAGAATTTATTTTATAAAAATTTATCTTTCATTTAAATGTTTTTGAAATTATTTTTATGAAGTTATTTATATGTACATGAATTTTTTAAAAAGTTAATTTTCCAATTTCTCTTTAATATTTTAAAGAATGTATCTTTTTCAAGTTTTATATAAGGGATCTCTCCAAACCTCCAAATTACCATTGAGTTAAGATTTATCTCTCTTCATATAATGTATTTATTAATTATTCTTATATAATTCTCCTATACTCTATGTGTATGTACCAAAAATATGTATGTATCTAAATTTTTCTTTTCGGTATGGAATTACTTGTTTTAAAAAAGGTTTCCTTCTCAATTATTCTCAACAAACAATCCCAATTAAAGAGAACTTTCCCATTTCTCAAAAAATTTCAAGTACATTACATAAAATATTTTAGGCCATAAATATTTTTCTGAAATCACTCATTTTACCATTAAAAACTATCTTAGTTCATTTCTAGCTTTTTGAAATCAATTATTGATTTATTATCTTTAAATACTCTTTATTCTTCTCCCTTAAACCACCATAAAGTGGCCAATTTCTAAAGTTTCATAAACACTGATTTTCATTTATTCACTTCAGGTAGAAATAATTATTCACGATATTTTCTTACTTTTATTTTATGATTTTTGCAAAATTATTTCATCCCTTCTTTCATGGATATCATTATGATATACCCTTTGGTTATGTCCTATGTCATGATTATGATACCCACTTCTTTCCAAGGGTAACCCTTATGTTTATTCCTTATGATTTATTCTTTATGTGTAACACATATGAATAAACATGTTATAATGTGTGCACCCCGATAGTGATCTAATGCATTGGGTAATTTACAGTCTAATGAGACGTCATGTATGGGATTAGGGAGTAAAACTAATCCATTATGGGACTTTTCTATGTGATATTGTCATGGTAGTTATCCTTGAATAATTTTTATTTTATGTTATATATTTATAAAACTTTCTTATGTTTCCATGATCATAATATTATATGTTATATATTTCATGATTTCTTATTTTTATTCATGATCCATTAGTTTTATGTTACCAGGTTATGCCTGCTAACTCATGTGTTTTGTTGTATTCCCATGTTTATTCCCTTAATAATATTTTTGTGCTCATCCCAAGTTTTAAAATTATTTTTCATAGGTCTTAAATATTGTTAAGGGAAAATAAGATCCCATGACGAAATTATTGAATAAGTGTCATGAAAAAAATCATTTTTTGTTTTAAAAGAGTTTCCTTTGGTGAAAAAATGGATACTAAGTATAAGTGTCCACTTGCAATGTATGGGTTTACTATGTAATTATTTATCATAATTATATAAAAATATAGAATTAAAAGATATTTGGTAAATAAATAAATTAAATTTTAATATAAATTCATTAGAATATGATTTGTTTATGGTCAGGTACTTACATGTATAAGGAGGATGTTAAGCTATAAAATAGGTTCAGAAATATCCCTATGTTCAACCTTGATTGTGATGGAATAATAATGTTCAATAATTGAGTATGTTACTATAAATACAACACTTATATGATGAAATATTTTATGAATCTCAAAGATCATCATTCTCTATTCATCCTAGAATTATAAATAAATATAAATATCTGAAAATTATTTCTAGCAGGACAACATGAAGAGAGATATTGAAGAGTTTGTACCTCGGTGCTAGGTATGTAAACAAGTTATGAATAAGAGATAAAAGTATATAGGGATGATTCAACAATTAAGTATACCAAAATGAAAATTGGAGAATATCACTATAGATTTCATCATTATAATCCCCAAAACATTAAATTCCATAATTCTATTTGGGTTATTGATGATCACCTTAGAAGTTATCACACTTAATTTCTATCAGAGAATATTTTTCACTTGACTATATTTCTAGGATAACATTAAGAATGTGGAAAGGTTTCATAGAGTACTACATTATATTGTATTAAATTAGGATTTGAGGTTTACCAATAAGTTCTATCAAATCCTTTATAAATAATTGGATATAGAGTTTTGTTTCATTACTATATATCATCCTCAAATAGATGCACAGTCTAAGAGAACCATTTAAACCCTGAAGGATATGTGGAGATCTAGTTCTCTAGATTTCATAGGTGGTTGGGATTAATAACTTCCTCCATTTGAGTTTTCTTACAACAATATATTTCACTCAAGAATTCAAATGGATCCTCAGAAACCCCTATACGGAAAGAATGGCAGAACTTTAATATTCCTAGATAAAGTTAGATATAGAAATATAATGAGACCTTATCTAGTTGTGTAAATGTATGATATGGTTAGATTAATTTATTATCACATCAAGGAAGCTTAGAGTTGACAAAAGAAATATGATAACAATCATTGATGAGATATGTAATTTAATGTTAGTGAGAAAATTTTCTTGTGAATTTATCTATGAAATATGGTAATGAGATTCCGAATTAAGGGAAATATAATCCATAGTTATATTGGTCCCTTCTAGATTCATGATCAATTTTGGACTGTATCTTATCACTTGACACTCCCACCAAACCTATCTAAAGTTCACGATGTGTTCCATGTATCTCTGTAAGGAAGTAAAAACCAGATCCTTCACATATAATAAACATAAATTTTATACCACCAGAGAATGATATTTCTTATGAATAAAAATTAGAATAAATATTGGATCATAGAGATAATGTTCTATGAAACAAGACTTTTTGAATAGTTAAAATTCTTTGGAGGAATTACAAATTTGAGAAAGCTATATGAGAACATAAGGATGTGATGAAGAATATATATCCTAATTTATTTATACTAGTGTGAAAAACTATCAAGGGAAAAATTTATTTTAAGTGGGTATAATCTAAAAACCCAAGATTTTATATGTATTTCCTTTGAAATAAAACAAGATGTATTTAATATCTTTCCTTACATGCAACCCTAAGTCTATATGAACTATGATATACTAAACCCTTGTAACCTATCAGTTAAATTAGAAGATATTAATAATAATAAAAAATTTATGAAAAATATGTATAAGGTTTTTAATAATTAAAAATCATTTTTTAATTTTTAAAATAAAATTACTCAATTATTAGTAAATCCATTTTACGCTTCAAAATTTTGTTTTCTTCCAAAATGGGGTTTATCACATTTTTTCATGAAAAACTTATTGTTAATTTTTACATTTTTTCAGAAATTTTATTTTAGTAAATTAGTAAAATTTTTAAAATAATATTTTCAATATTATCTTAAGGTAAATATTTAGGTTCTTTTCTAAAAATATTTATTTTTCAGTAAAGAGTGAAAAATACCATTTTTTTTCTAAAAACGATAAATTATTTTCAAGTAAAAATACCATTTTATTATGATTTTTATATTAATGTAACATAATTATACTTTAATTATAAATAATATAATTAATTACCTAAAAATAACTATTATGCTTTATTTTGATATAAGATCATTTTTGGGCTTGAAAGAACATTTTCCTTAAATCCATTTCTATGCGCGCAATGTGTATATATCTTAATAAACAAAATTAATATATATTTATTATTTGTTTTAATAAAATTTATAGATTATATATTAAATAATATATTTTGACATTAATTTTATGGTTTTTACAAGGAATTTAATGTAAGTAAATTATGTTTTATGCATAAATATTCATTTTTCGAAAACAGGTTTCCATTGTTAGTTGCATGATTATTTAAAATTAAATTCTAGAAATTATAGAAATTTAATGTGATAAAATGTATTTTAAATTTTTAAAATTAATAATTAGTATATTTTAATAAGTTCAACTTAATTTTTTTTCATAGTGAACAATAAAAACTATTAAATTTTGTTATCTTAATCGAGGTTAAAACGTGTTTACTAGGGGGGGGGGGGGTTAAACTGAGAGATAAGGGTTATATTTACACCCAAACCTATGAAATTATTATTTTTTAAGATATTTTAATATTATATTATCCTTACTTTGAATCCTTTTCCATTTTGAGCTACTTTTTTTATGAAAGTGACCTTATATCATTGAAAGTTTTTAATAAATTCCATGTGTGTCCATTCCCTCACTTATAAAAGGGTACCTATTATCCTCCATTATTCACAAAATTTGATCCTTATATCATTGAAAATACCTACTCCAATACCTTCCTATAATCCTTACCTTTACCCCAGATCTTCTGGTCTTCTCCTAATACCAATTCTTTAATTATTAAGGTGTAAGTAAAATGAGGTCTCTCAATGAAGAAGTATATATCTTAAAAAAGATATTTTAATTTTATTTATTATTTTAAATAATATAAATAAATTTTATCACTAAAAATAATATGAATACAATATCATAAATACAATAATATGTTATTATGGCGATGGGATAACCATTTACCACCTCTTATCTATCAAATGGGGGATGAAAGTTTTGCTCATGCGTATGTGTGGACTACCTGCTCCACATAACGATGTGATTCACTTTCCACCACCATATTTAATGTTTGGTTATTATGATTGATTTAATATTAATTATGGTATATATTTTATTTTAATTATTCTTTAAGGGTGAATTTATATTTACCTTTCTTACATTCTATCCATCAAAAAATGGAAACATACTCATGCATTTTTATGGACTACCATCTTCATATAGTGATGCAATTAATTTTTCATCACCAAATTATATAAATGATTATAATTATGTATATAATGAATATATGTGATATTTTTATTATTTTTAACATTATATATATGAATTAACCATGATTTTAGTGTGTGGACCATAATTTTCATACCAAAACATACATGACAATCAAAGCATTTAAATCCCAAAATAATTATGATGATGAAATATTGTTAATGAAAGCGTGATAAGATGTTATAAGTAATTTTTTTTGGTATTATATGTTTTAATATGGTTATATTATACAATTTTAATAAATTTTATTTTATTATACAAGTGTTTGGAGCAGCTATGAATTGATTCAGATAAAAGCTTAGGGCTTCTTTGTCTCATTTTTAAATTCATAAGACTTGTTTGATATTACACTCCATAAATTGTTTCATGTGGTGTGATTACTTTAAAATGAATTTTTTTTATATATTCATGAAATTAACAGTATTTGAAGATTCATATTTTTTTGTTTCTTTACATTCCCTTTGATTCAAAAATACTGAAGCTGTAAGGGTTTTGTTTTACAATCTCATTTTTCCAATATTATTTATGATAACCTTTTTTGATGATAAAATTGTATAATATATCTCTCCAAAATATTATGAATTTTCTTCTCCTATGTTTATTTCAATATATTTAACATTTTAATTTTTTTTTACTTTCTTTAAGTACTCAAGATTCTGAATAATGTTTTTTAGGAAAACTACCCCTGTTTCTCCCTTCAGCCATGAATCTTTGATTATATTTACATATTTTCTTTAAAAAAATTAAATAATATATTTAATATTAATAATATTTTTTAAATTATTTATTTAATATATTTTACTTTACTTAATTTTGTTTAAAAGGAACCTTCTAATAAATTTCCAAACAAGGTATTTTTGACTTTTTACCAAATATGTGAAAGGAATTTTTATTTTAACATAAAATGCATAAACAAATTTTAATGTCACCATTAATACTCTTTTCTTTAAAGATTTATTTTTATGTTTCCTTTTTTATTTTCAAATAAATTTTTTTCTTTAATATTTTTTAATTTTTTAAATTTTAAATATGTGATTTCAAAAATAAAAGGGTATTTTTATCAAGAAACATCCTAGTGATAATTTAAATGTATTCTAATAAATAACATAACCCATTGATGTTTCTTAATATTTACTATAGATATGATAAAATGATACCATATATATTATTTCCTTAGATAGATTATGATTATAATGATGAAATATTTATGAAACCTGTATCCTTTCCAAGGGTTATGATATGATGATATGATGACTATTTTATGATCTTGTGGAACAAATATGTATGGATTTATTATGTTATGGGTGGGATTGTAATTAAATATCCCTTCAATACTTTGGGTAATGAAGGATATCTAATGATATAATAATGAATATAATGAAGAGTGAGCCTAGTTTAGTATGGGACTTTGTCTAAGAATATAGTATTGGGAGTGAACATTGACTATAGAAATGATGGAATGAAGAGTGAACACAATCCACTCTTATAGTCTTATTTGTGATCCTTGATTAAGGAAATGATTTTCTATGCTTATGTGTATGAAAAAAACCTATGTATTATTCTTATGATATGTTATCATGGATCATTATTGATTATTGATGATTCTACACTGTTATTTCTTATGTGTTTTGATTGATAAAACTTTTTATCATGTTTCATGATTATGATCTATGAAATGATGGGTTTGATTTTCTAATGTTAAGCTCATGTTCTCATACACTTATGCTTATATTATGATCACTTATGATCACTGATTGATATATATATACCCTTATTGAGTATCTGAGCTCACACTTTCTTATGTCTCCCCTCCCAAGGTTACTGAGAAAGGTTTTAAGTATGTTATGTTTAATAAAGGTTCTACTTTTGAATAACCTAATGGGAAATAATTTAGATTATTTATATATAAATTGTTTATGTGTCCAAGTTTCCAAAGATAATAAACATCTTTTATTTTTGTTTGGATTGTATTGGTATGTAATTAATATTCCACTAATAAGATATAGTAATTGTATCCCTATATGTCTTAGCCTAGTGGAAAAAGGGTCCTATGGGGTGTCGGGGAGGTCTCGGGTTTGAGTCTCTCTGGATTTCTTCATGTGTGTGTTTTCATGTTTCTTTGTAGATTTTTATATCCCCTTACACGACCGTTTGTAATATTATAATTATGTATGAAATGTTTGGGTCTATATAGTTCCCCATTTTTTATTGGTCAAAAAGGACCATAAGGCCTCCAAAACTGAGTTTTTTTAAACAAATATATAAATAAAATATTACTATAAATATACATAAATTAATAGATATATCATAAAATATTGAATAAAACAAAATGGAGCAGTGGTATTGGAGTTCACCATGCACAAGGAGGTTACAAGTTTGAATCCTCATGGGCACGCATGGATGATCAGGTTGTTGGGGAGTTTATTTAAGTAATAGAATTGATAATGTCTTTCTTACACATTTATGGGGGGCGGGGGTAGTTGTTGCTACCCATATGTACTTTATGAGCGTAGAATAAATACATCTCTCTTTATTTTATTTTCTACTAAATTTGGTTATATTGTATGTTTGTCATGAACTCTTCATTTATAATATTTATATTAGTTTAGAAATATATAAATATTTTCTTGATAGGAAATCATGATTTAATTATTAATATTTCATGTTAATTAAATTATGAAAACCACTATTTTTAAGTGAAAGAGATTAAATTAGGTTATGGTAGAATCATTTTTAATAAGATTATTTCTAGAATGATAATTATATTTAGTTAAATGAAATATATTATTTTAGTGTGTTTTTTTGTTTATCCATGATAGGTGATTGAATTTAATTAAAGACTAATAATAAAATAACTGGTTTTGTAATTTTGTTTTAAAAATTTATTTTTTCAAAGTATTGATTTATTTGTATAAAATTTATTTATAGAATTTTATAATACAAAAGTTAAATATTATATAATCATTTTTATTATTTTTGTTACTAACTTTCAAAAAAATAAAAATAAATGGGATATTTTTTTTAACCAAAACAATTTTGAAATAAACTTTTTATATAACATATTATCCCTCTGTGCAATTGAACCCACATTTTTTTGGGTTTGTAATCACTTTATTAAGGTTGAAAGTAATAAAAATGAACTAAAAAAACTTTGAATTGAGGATCAATATCAACAGGATGGAAGGAGGGCTCATCACCTGAAGGGTCTTATTGCTTAGACTGACACCCTCTTATAGACTAATCAATCAATACCATAAATTTATGTGAATATCTATATAAATAAAAGGTTATACATATATATATATATGTATGATAGCTTCTCCATATCCATCCTTAGTGGCCGGATACACTATGGTTTAAAGTAACACAATTTGGAACTCTATATTTTATCACCATCCAAGTAGGTGGTAGGTGTTGTTGAATTAGGACTGCACTCGTGATAAGGGCTACCTATGTATTCTTATGAAGGGAACCAAAAATCATGTAGTTCAGTTCTATTTAATGATTCACATTGTACCATTTAAGGTCATGGTACAATGACTATAATGATACCATTTAAGGTCATATATTATTGACCAAATGAAGTTCCTTTTAAAGAAATGCATCCAAGACCAATGATTCACCTTTTAATGTCATGAAACCATGACCATGATGCATCTTTTAAGATCATGAAATAAGGACTAATGAAGTTACTTTTAATGTCATTTAACTAAGACCATTTTTTCTATTAGTTTATGGTTATATGAATAGGATCACTTTTGAGTCATTTAAATTCATGAATAATGGATTACTAAGTGGAAGGGACCTAGTGATGTTTTGTGTGGGACTTACGCATACATGACCCTTTCTAGTTCGACTTGATAGAAGAGTCAGGTGAATTTAGGTTGGATAAAGCACTGGGTTAGAGTCCCATTTATGTTCATGAATCATTTATTATACTAAGGATATTAATAAAATAATTATCCAGGCACTTTGTGGGTATGGTTCCAATTTGAAACCACCATGTCAGGTGAGCCAAGTGGATTGAGTTAGAGAAGCTTCCACCGATCCTACAAAAGTGGGAGTCAAAATTATCTAGAGAACACATGATTTATTATTTCATAAGCATCTTATTATATAGGGAGTAAAACAATGATATATATCTTATATTATTCACAATTCTCAGTATCAAAGTAATACATTGTCATAGGGGACCACACTGAGGTGAAAAACCAAATCATGTATTTCAAGCGGTCATAGAGGATGCCTAGATTGATGAGTCCCTATTGGAGAGGCTCATTTGGATATATTTAATGAATATTGAATCTTTTAATGACTCATTTTTTGGTACCTGGGTGAAGGAACATCCCATTTGGTGAACTGGGTGAATGGGATCCCAGTTGGGTGAACTGGGCGCATGGGAACTATATTAAATGAATTAGGCACAATTATAAATTTGAAGACCTTGGAACCAGTTAAGGGTAAATAAAAATTTGATAGTAATCCTATATAGGATACCTAAGTGATTTGGTTCCCATTTATATCCTTTGAGTGCTGAGTGTGAGTCCATTGAAGGAAAATTATACTCTAGGAGGCTGAGCCCTATTTATTTGGGGTTGACCCTCGAGAAAGGTCATTCTGCCTAATTTTAGTCATCATTGAGGAAAAGTGGTCACTTAGATGATCTTAATCATAAAATTACACCAATAACCTTTAATATTATCATTTCCCCTAGGTTGTGAACTAAAAATCACTTAAGGGGATGTTTGGAAGTCTTTTGTATGAAAATAAGCCACTTCATGCACTGATATATTACTGTGATTTCTCCTATTGCACATGGTTTTATGAATGGATGGATCATGGGTAATTATATAGTTAAAGGATGTTTTTAACCTAGATAAACATTTTTAAGAACCATGGGATCCTAGTTCCTTTCAAATAGGTATATAGTATTAGTGTGAGGAGAATAGGCTGTGCGATGCGGGCCCTGGCGCATCGGGCGCAAGACATGATGTTAGTGAATGGGGAATGTGGGAAAAAATGCGGGTGTTTATTAATTGGGAATCTAAATTACGGAATGAGAATAATTTCCAAATGGGTCACATGTATATAATTCATCCGGCAATGAATGTGGAATTGGGAAAAACCCCTTCAAAAAAATTTCAACTTCAGATGAATGTAAAATTTGACCTGTAAGTATTTTTTTCCTTCTTGAGCTGTCAAATTGATGTTTGTGAAGCTAAATACTCCCATGAATACTAAGTTTA